>OY728131.1:904161275-914161275 GCA_963277665.1 Viscum album | reverse complement strand
GGGGGGTGTCCAGGGGGTACAGGGTGTCGTGGGAATGGGAGGGCTATCAACGGGGGTGGCGAGGCTGTCTTGGGGGTAGGCGTGTCATGGGGGTGGGAGGGCTATCTACGGGGGTGGGGGCTGTCCACGGGGGGGAGATATGTCTAGGGGTGGGTGGGCTATCCACGGGGTTGACATAGTTGTCCAGGGGGTGGGCGGGCAGTCCACAATAGTGGGGGGGGGGATGTCCAGTGGGAAATGGGGTGTCCAGCGGAGTGGTCGAGCTGTTGAGGGGGAACGAGGTGTCCTGTGGCGTGGGTGGGCTGTCCACATGGGTGGCAGGCTATCTAGGGGGATGTTTGTCCAGGGGGTGCGGGTTATCCCTAGGGTGGGGGTGATTCAGTCACAAAAAATCATCAAGTAATTTTTTATTATTTATAGTTAAAAAAATAAAGATAGTGTGACCTACAAAATCACACATATATTCAGGAACAATAAATCAATTTACACCATATGTCAGTAATATCAGTAAAAATGTAATCGATCAATCAGTCCTTCATCACCCTCACTATCATCGTTTTCATCAGCAGCCTCACCCTCTTCCTCATCTTCATCCCCATCATTGTCCCTCCACAACTCAATGCCATCCTCCTAACCCTAATTCTCGGCCTCTACATCCTCATCTCTCTCCTCCTATGACTCGTCATCCTCCTCACCTTCCTCCTCCACCTCGACCTCCTTCTCTCCCTCCTCCTCCATCACCTTGGCCTCCTCCTCGACATCGTCTCAACCAACACTAGAAATTATATCTATTTCAAAAAAATATAGACCACATCAATGACATATATTTCTCACAAGATGTGATGGCCTCTGGTGAAAGTGTTGGATGTAAAACTTTCATCAGTTTTAAAAATGAAGTATTTCCCCTATAGGATAGTTCTGCAGTAACTGTGGCCTTTTTTTCAGCAAATTCTGCAAGTGCCTTAACCTTATGGAACTCGATGGAACTACAATTAGTACCGGAGGAGGGCCAATACCTCGTTGGATCTATATTCTTCTAAGGTTGGTACTGTACTCTACCAGGTTTCTAATCTCCCAACACCTGATGTAAGTGATCATTTGGCCCAAAATTTGCAAGTTCCTATGCAACAAGGGCCTCTAAAGTGGCCTGTTACATATATAAATTGATTATTAAGTAAAAAATAGCGATTAAGATTTTAAATATTCAATGTAAAACTTAAAATCTGCTGTTGAGTTGGTTCATTAACCGCACATCCATCATTCTTCCTTCTACATGAGAAAAATATTTTTTCTCAAGGAACACATCGTTCTATATTAAATTTATGCTTCTATAATGACATTCAATGTAGGAAACCATATTTATAAATATGACACCAATAATTAATTTCATAACTATATTTATATAACAACATTATAAATTGAATAAATAATGGAGGAAATAATAGAAAGTGCAAGTCGTAATGAAAAATTATAAATTGTCCTACCTGCTTCTACTCAAGATTTGGAATTATAGTATGTCCCAATGTTTGGAGGTATTTTTTCGCATCAATGTTTTTTAATTATTCTGGATGATTCCTAAATAAAATTAAATAATTAGTATTAAAGAAATATATTGATATTATAAATTAAATACCTCTAATGTGATTAATACCTTAAACTGGCTAGTAATTAAATGTGTAATCATCTATCAATACTATTCTAATGATCTATCATTCATGACATGGACTGCCTCTAACTCTGTTCCAACTCTAGCACACTATCCAATATATAACTCGTGCTTATAGGCCTTCTAACTCTAACATAAATCCTGTAGATGTGCTGGTCGTGCTCCCTCAGCAGGGGGAAAATTAAATCGATGTTGAAACCAAAATATTAATTCATATAAATATTAAAAATAATATATTTTCTTAAATAAAACATATTTTTTACCCATATATCTGCCCAAAATTTATCAATGACTTCATTTGGACACAGTATCCATGAGAGCGGGCTCACAGAAATTATGGCAGAGTATTTAGCAAGCGTCGCAAAAAAAAACTACAACATTATTGCCCTAATATTTCAATCATTTGAATATATTCATTGTAGTCAACCTTGAACTGCATGCGGTGGTTCCACACCGCACACATGAATGTATGCCCCCACCCCTACCTTTAATAAGTTAATCTATTTGTTATGAATGGAAAAAAAATATTTTGTCAATACATATTATAATGAAAATAAATAATTGTGTAAAATTTTTTATCGGATGTATAAGTATATGTGCAGTAGTCTTATCAATGGGTGTTTCATGATCCAAAGAAGTTGAAGGAACACCAGGTATAGGTGGAGTGGGTCACAATATATGTTCTACGGGGACAGTCTCTAGTGGAGCAGGAGTCTATGAAGATAGAATATCAATTCCCATAGAGAAGGAAGCAGAAGTAAACATTGATGATAGGTATGGCTGGTTGAATTCTAGATGGAGAGTGAGAATCATCATTAGGTATGCAATTTATGGATCGGGAGGCTTAGATGTAAAGGGTGGTGATAATATGGGTGGTTTAAATATCTAATGTGTCCCAAATTACACATCAGGATCAGAATGTGGGATGAATGGTATGTCACTGAGAGGGGTAGGGTTAAATCGGGTATGCCGACCTTAACATCTTGCTATCGTACCACCCCCCTCATACAAACCCCCTGAGTACTGGGGCCACTACTATGCTGATCATAAAATAACAATCACCTAATAGGTGGATCATTCAAAAATGCTTAAAACAATGTTAATAAAATGACATTATATAATATATATATATATATATATATGAAATAAAATACTCACTACATGAAGTAGTGGTGGAATGCCCATCTCAATCATGCGACTATTTGTTTTCCATCATCCTTTTCCATCACCTCTATTCAATTAGTTGCATTTACAGCAATTCAAAGTAATTATAAATGTAATTATAAAATAAAAGTAATTTGTAACCCAAAAAACAAAATAAATGATAGATAATTGGAGGATTCATGGATAATTTAACTATTAATTATTTTAGTTGAGCTTTAACAAACATATAATAACGTCAATAAATCATAATAGATGTAGTAATGAAATTTTATTTTTAATATGGTAGTTATTTACGAACTATCATCAGTCTATTAAAATCATTTAACATTGATTCTTCTAGATTAATAAGGGGTAAAGCCGTTACTGAAAATAAGGAAATGATTAATTTCACTAGTACAGGTAGATGATGATGATTTCTACACATGTTTTTTAGAATAATAAAAAAAATCTTGTTCATTACCTCGTAAAATGTTAATGGTAGGTCTTAGTGTTATGGAAATTTTATACATGGCCTATAAAGCATTGAAATGTTCCCCATGTTAGAAATGTTGGTTTTGTAGGTTTGAATACCTTTCAATTCCAAATTAGAAAATTCAATTCAAATTAAATTCTGACCAATAAGCATTGAAAATTCACATAAAGGGATAGTTTGATACATCATATTTGTTACAAATATGAAATCAATTTGAATACCACACAACTTTACAACCCATTTCATGGTAAGCTAAAAGAATTGAGAACATGAATAGACGATTTTTTATATTTCCCACCACAACATCAGGATCACAGTCAACTCTGAAAATTAATCTATTAGACTCATAAAAAGTGATAAGTGGATCATTTACAATTACAGTAGAGATGGTATCAATTCCATCATCACCATCATCTAAAATATTTCATGTAATTACTTCAATAATGACACCAAATTCATGTAGAAGATGGTCGTTGACATAAAAACATGTTTCCCATTGATTCCAATACATATGGTTCATCAATAGAAAGAGTGCGAGTTATATCAATTAATCAAAATCCACAATCATCAATAAATTTTCCCTACCTCTTTATCAAATCGAACCACTTGCATTTCATCATCATGACTTGTCCATTGGAATAATAATCCAATATTTTTTTCAACGAATCCATAATAACCATCATTCTTAAATCGTTGTCTACTATCTGATGTACTAGCATAATAGTCTGTTGTGGTAGTAACCTTAACATTGTCATTATCTGCACCCATTTTCATTACTTATTCATTGATAATAAATCTGTACCCATTGATAACAATTGATTTATAGTCATGAACCACGGTATTAGGACCAAAAGCCAAGGATCTTATTTCCTTAGATAAAGAGTTAGTATGAAAACTCAATACCTGAAATATAAATAAATATTAAACATAATTAAATATTTTTATAATTACTTTAAATAGTAATATTATTTCAATCATTTTTAACCTAGCAGAAAAAACTTCTCTATTGAATGTCTCCCTTATTCGCGAAGATAAAGAACGATGCTTTCTATTTATCGTATATTTATTTTCCTTGTAGATATAAATAATAATAGTTTTACAAAGATATATATATATATATATATATGATATACATATTCAATTTACTTACAAAATACAATCATTCAAAAATTCACAGTTGTACAAAACTATGCAATGTGCAATATCTCTTTCTTCAAGGCTTAATGTTGTCAATGTATATTATCCAGGAATTCCTACTGTTTGTGGATGTGATGGGAAACAGAGTTCAATTTTCTCATACTATTATTATTCATTTCTAATTGGTCTGTTCATTCTTGTAGTAAGATAGTAAAAATTCATAGAGCAGAAATTCATACATTCTTGAGCCAAGTAACTATTCACGATAGAATCTTTGGAATTCTTGCTATTACAGACATAAGACATTAATGTTTACATGTTTTTTCAATTATATACACCCAAAAATATAATATATGTCTTTCGATAATAATTTCAGTTGAAATATGTTCATTCAGATGCTGCATACATGTGAAAAATGATGGATGAAATATTATCTCAATCTCACACAAAATTAATGGGGCATCTGCCAACATATTTTGCAATAAGGACATAGAAAAATTCTTAGAATAATTATATCTAAATAAATGGAATATCAAAATAACCACCACCCTTGCGTTAATGGACCAAAGATGATGAATTGATATCGTAATCTACTCATGTAGAAGGATGTGATAATAACGAGTCTTTTATGATTTTAGCTACAACTCCCTTCTGTTGACATGTTTAGATATGTGGCTTAAATAGCCATCATGAACATTAATAGTATGTAGTACTTCCATTTATTTCATTTTTTTAGGTGTCATCACATAAGAAGAATATGGAAGTTTCCATTTATCTTCACTGATACGCACAAGATGCAATTCTGGTCGAATGCCCCAATCCAACATGTCACGTCAAGACATTAAATAATCTTTTTTTCTTTCCCTTAACTTTTAGAATAATTGAAAGCAACATTTCTCATATATTTTTTTTCTATGTGCATTATGGCTATGTAGTGATGTAACAAATTGTTTGACCAATAAGGAAAATAAATAAAGATACTTATTTTCATCAAATTGTAACAAGGTTCATTGGAAACATTCTTTCACATTCCAAATTTCATTTGACCCTTACCTAATGAAAAAATGAAATATTTAAATTCATTAATCACATCAGTTCTACAAATATGCTATGTCGTATCATCATTTTTCATGGTATTGTCAAATCTTCGACGATTATTTCTATACGTATGATCAATTGGACAGAATCATCGATGTCCCATAAAACTGTAACAAAAATGATCTTATAGTCTACGAGATCGTGTATTATTCATATAAATAGGACATGAAATTTTTCCATTCATTCACCATCTATACATAACTGCATAAAATGAAAAATTATTGATCATGTCCATTAGCACAACACGCATTGAAATATATCATTTAAAAATACATCGTATGTGTGATCATTCACATCCCAAAGAAGTTTCAACTCATTTATTAAAGGTTTCATGTATACTTCTATGTCATTGATGACATTAAAAGGGCCAGATAAGAGTATTCTCATGAAAGTGGATGGTTTTTTCATACACAACCATGGGGGAAGATTACAAATGTGTTTAAAAACCGCCCATGTGTTGTGTGATGTATGCGTCTTCCCAAATGGGTCAAAACCATCACATGAAAGACCAAACCTCCCATTATGAATGTCAACTACAAAATTAGGATATCAAGAATCAATTATCATTCATGGTAATCCATCTGTAGGGTCAAAAAACACAGCAATAGTCTTTTTTATCTCAGTATCATTCCATCACATTTTTTTTGATATTTCATCAGACATAAAACGATTCTATAGTATGGGTACAAAATAAAAGTGACACATTACTTTTTGTGGAACATGAGATGGGGTTCCATCAGCTTTTGGTTTCTAGTGGGATGTTTCACCTTTTATAAAATCATTTCATTCAAATGTTTCCACCCAGAATAAACTAAAATCTTTCAGGAAAGCCTGGTTTATTTTCTTGAAAATCCAGGTTTCTCAAATAACTTCAATTCCATAGAGTTCATTGAGGGAATATCTACATCATCTGGACGTAATTAAATCAAGAAGGTATGAATTTAATCAATTCTATTATTAGAAATATCATACATAGATTTTCCTTGAAACAGTCAGATAAAAAATTCCATTTTTTTTATTTTACCACATTGTCAATATACTAGAGTTGTGGTAGAATCATTCATATTTTTCCCCTGATAACATCATCAATTTCATTAGAAGCATCAGGTGTTCCCACATAGACATTTTCATAGGTTAGAACCCATTATTTTTCATGATGACGAATAAATGGAAACTGGTCATATAACAAATTCTCCAATCTAGTACTCTCATTTGAATCATCAACTATTTTAGATTTCATTAAATCCCCATTGTGATACCACACACAGTAAATTTCTTTAAAACCATATTTGGTTATGTGGTATAAGACTTCTTCATGGCTCGACCATGGACATCCAACACAATTGAAACATGGACAGTGTATGTGACCACTATTTAAAGCATTGTGAATTGAAAAATAAAACATTCTCTTCCAATTTATTTGAAAATCACTTGATATCCGATTAGTTTCATACATCCATCTTCTATAAATTCTTTAAAATAATTGTTATAAATCATTTCATCAAAATAAATTTAATAATATTTAAGTATCATCGAAAATATATTTCTGTAAAATAGAATTGTTCACATTATATGAAACCATAACTGACACAATACTCTACATTATAATCATTATATAAAAGATAATAAAACAATATATTTATAAAAAAATATCTTTGATGAACTATATATGAGTGTACATGATTAGGTAGACTTATGGAGGATAATTATTCAGGACATAAGTAAATTTTAGATCGAATAAATTTTATATATTAGTAGATTATTTGAGTGATCACATACATAGTCCAAGGGGGTGAGGGTGTCCAAAGGGTGGGGGTGTACAAGGGGAGGGGGTTGTCCCAGGGGGTGGGGGCTATCCACGGGGGTCAGGGGTGTCTAGTGGTTGGGGTGTGTCCGGGAGTCCGGGGGGGGGGGGGCATTGGTGGTTGTTCAGAGGGGTGGGAGGGTTGTCCACTGGTGTTGGGGGAAATGAAAGGGGCCCATGCTATCAATGAGGTGGGAAGGCTTTCCACGGTGGTAGTGGGTATGTATAGGGGGTTGGGGATCCCCAAGGGGGCTTTACAGGTGTGGGGGCTATCCAAGGGGGACGAGGTGTCACGGGGTTGGGCGGGCAGTCCAAAGGGGTGGAGGGGCTATCTAGGGGGGTACAGGTTGTCTTGGGGGTGAGTGGGCTGTCCAAAGTGGTGGTGGTGCTGTACAGTGCATTCAGGGTGTCAATGGGGTGGGTCGGTGGTCCACAAGGGTGCTGGGGTTGTCCAGGGGGTAGGGGGTGACCAGGGGGTGGGTGGGTTGTCCAGAGGGGTGGGGGCTATAAAAGGGGTAGGGGTGTCCAGGGGGTGGGCGGGCAGTCCACGGGGGTGGCGGTGCTGTCCATGGGGGATGGGGGTGTCCATGGGGGTGGTGGGGGTGTATTGGGGGTAGGGGTGTCTAGGGGGTGGGTGGGTTGTCCACATGGGTGGGGGGCTGTCCAAGGGGGTAGGGGTATCCAGGGTGTGACTAGGCTATCCACGGGGGTGGAGGGGGTGTCCAGGCGGGGTGGGGGTGTCCAGGGGATGTGGTAAGACTGTCCACATGGGTTGGGGGGGGGGGGGCTATCCTCTAGGGTGGTTAGGATGTCCATGGGGGTAGCAAGGAGGGGTGGTGTCAAGGGGGTGGGGGCAATCCAGGGGGTTGGGGGCTGTGCAAGAGGGTGGGGTGGTGTCTAGGGAGGTGGGGGTATCCGGGGGATTGGTAGGTTTCTAGGGGTTGGGGTGGCTTCCAATGTGGGTAGGGGGTGTTTAGGAGGGGGGTGGGTTCAGGTGACATTTATAATCAAGAAGTGAAATTTCATAACACTAATAAGCTATAATTACCACTCGAGATGGGTTCCCGACTCACCTTTCCAACACAAACAATTCTCCATATAATTATACACAAATATTATGTAAAATTAAACACTATAATATTGATTCCTAATGCCCAGAATAAATGAAAATAATAAAATCCAAGAAAACGCACAAAAAATCTTCAGTTTCACCTCCACAAACAACATATTCTATCAACTGACAATGACTAATTATGTGCACCTAAACATGCTATTTTTTTCATGAGATATATTTCAAAGAGAAAATAATTTGTGGGAATGAACAACATTGGTGATTTCTATGATGGTTATACATGTTTATTATTAGCACCTTTTTAGGATAGAAGATCATATAACTACTTTAATAATGAATTATAACTACCTATGAAAATTGTGACTTGAATTCCTAACAAATAATTTTATTTTCAAAAAATAATAAATGTGTATGACCGAACCTCTTGATGGAGTTGGAATAAATGATCTTGTAATAGAGTGAATTATGGTTTTATCGCCATTAACTCATGAAAATGACCACAAACCCACTCAAGTTGTTTAGAATCATATTTACCGCTTCAATATCAATCAAAATTATTCTATATAGATAAGTCACAACAAAACCACAACCTAAAATTATATATTTCTTGTGTTCATAAGGGTATAATAATACAGAGTAAATTGCAGTGAAATGGAACGAAAAATTCTAAAATAAATGATGGCACACGTACTGATTTAAAATTGAAGAACAAAAATTATGTGAATCAAAGACATATTCCTAGTATGAAATTAGTGTTATCACCCTCGAGAGTTGGTTGTGAAGTAGGGTTCGAACCGCAACTGAAAATCATTTATTCCTTCTATTCGTAAGGGGATCAAAATAAACACTACATTGCAGTGAAATGGAATGAAAAGGTTTAAAATAAATGAGCTCACATGTACTGATTTAAAGAGGAAGAACAAATCGTTGTGAAATAAGACCTGTTGTTCTATGAAGTATGATTCGATTTGATATTTAGGGAAAATTCATCAATATGGTCTAGGTTAGGTGAAAAATATTTGGGATTTATCAATGAGCTCTTGTTTTTGGAAGAGAATTCGGGATCTCTGGAGTTTGAGATCCTTGGAGGTGTCGATATTTGGGGATTTTCGATCTAAATGGTTTTAAAAACCATTGGGAATGTAATGTTATCACAAGAGTCTACTATCATTGAAAACTAATATTCAAAACGATAAACAAAAGTTTTTTTAAACCATTTGAAAAATCATCATAATCCACACAATACCCAACAGTTTTTTAAAACATTGGGAAAACTAAAAAAACTCTAAGAATATTACAATGGTTCTATATAACCATTGGTATAGTTTCCTTTTCCCAAAGTTTTTTAGACCATTGGGACATTGTTTTGGTATAGGTGGGATTTCCACCAATGCATGTCCTAGAGGATATAGTTTTATTAGGAATCCCTCCTAAAAGTATAAATGTATGAACCTAAAGAGTTTTTTAGATGAACATGTAAAATTAATAATAGTTTATTTATTTCTTCTTCCACCTCCACAAAATATTCATCAAATTTGATTATATTATTATCCCATTATATCACATATATGTAGATATTTTTATTTTATTGGAATAAACAATTTCATTCTCATATTCTATCATATAGGATTTTAAACTATCGATAATGTGTATGTGTTCTTGTCGAACCAAGAACCGATGAAATTCATTTTCCATTAATGCCATTGAAGAATGAATAAAATGATAGACTTAAATAATATGTATTTTGTTAAAAAATAAATATAAAAATGAAATTATTATATCATATATGTCTTCTTATATTGAATTCTTTGGGAATATGATAACAATTCTATTGTGAACATTTGACTACATCCATGTTAAAAGATGTGATAATATTTTCATATTTTCAATAAATTTATAAGAGTTAAAAAAAATTAATTAATATATATTTTATATATTAAATCAAAATTATTATGTAATTTTTGACAATTGTTTTCCATTAATTTATTTCTATCATTTGGAAATTCAAAATAGTGTTCCGCTAAATGTCTGAGTAACTATCTGCATGAATAATGTACTTCATATTTATTACTCTATATTTTATGAATGATTTGATATATCAATTGAATGAAAATATATTAAAAAACTATAATCATATACATTTATTATATAGTGGAATTATGATTTAAATACATGAACTAAGACTACCAAATGATAACATACATGAGAAAACAAAGAAGGTATTATCCAAAAAAAATATTTTAATATAGAATTTTTAGTAAAGGGTTGTAAAAGGATATAAATTAATATTATATATATATATATATATATGATTTTGGTTCTATATTATATTTTTAATAAAACTATAATCATTATCCTAGAGGTAAAAATGTGTATGGAGATATTCTAGACACAAGGTAATTGATTTTTGTCTCTGATTGTCTATTTTGGGACATAAGTAATATTATACAGAAATATTACTTAACGAGGTTTATATAAATCCAAATTAACTTTTTATATAATTAATTTTATTACATTAATGATATATAATTTTTTCTATGTAATTATCACAAGGTGCTGTAAATTCCAATGCTACCAATGTCATTGCGATATTATCCTAATATCTCATTATTTATATGGATTTTTTATTATTATGTTTATGATGATAATATATAGGTATCTATTTATCAAGAATATAAACAAAATCATCTTTTATGTTTATTTCATTATAATACATAGTTTTTTTTATGTTTCATATACATATTCCCTCACGAGATCAAACATTTCTTTAAAGAAAAAAAAGAGAATTTATTTTCCCTCTACTAAAAAATGATAACATATCATTGTACATGATATGTTTAAATATTTTAATGAATTTTAATAGTATTATTTATTTATTTTTATATTAAAATTTAATCATGTATTATTTTTTAAAATCAAATTTAAAAATCTATTTTTTAGAACAAGGTTATTATTATTTTTTATTAGAAATTTTAATAGAATAATTATTTTTAAATGATTAAGGAATGAATTGGTTTTTCTAATGTTATTACTGATAAATAATTTAATGATTACTTTATATTTTCCCATGTTTAGTTTCAACAAAATTAATTTTAAAAATGTCTTATAATTTTTTATTTTCAAAATTTTATTTTTAAAGTGAAATAACTATCTTTATCATGAAATTTTCAAAGTGATACATCTAAATAATTTTCCATATATGTTCAAATCAATTACTTTTAATAATTCCATAATGGGGATATAATCTAGGGATAATAATATTATAATTTTTTATAATGGGTATAACTATTATGATGAAAATTTTACGAATACCATCATTTTTTCAGGGGTTATGATTGGATGAAAATTTTAAAATATATTTTCATTAAGAGGGTTAGGTATGAATAGTGTTTTGTGATTTGTTGAAAAAAAATGACTGATTTACATTATATTTTTTGTCGGACCTGTATCTCTCTCTTATTCATTATTTGATGCTTCATATACCAATAGATAATAGTGGGAGATTTCTTGATAAGAATGATAAATAATGGTGAACAAAAAGAAGGACATGATCTACAATGGGAAATCACAATTGAGGCATAATATATGATTTTTTGTTTTCTTTTTAGTTAATAATGAAAAATAAAATGGTTTAAATACCTCTTTGGGTGAAACATTTTTAGTGAATAATATTATGTTTTTTAAATTATGATCATTTATAAATAATTTGAATCATTTATTTTGGAATAATAATGTTATAATTGATGACACCTATTTATGATCTATCACAAGATGGTTATGAAATTTTTATGTTATTTTCGTGATCTAATTCCATTTGTTTTTCTCTTCATAATTAACATGATCATATAATTATATCAACTATGTTTAACATTTCTATGCATTTCAGATCACCCTTTCTTATGTTTCCTTTCCCTATATTATAATGAAATGTTTTTTATTTGGAATATCATTGAACAATATTATATAGAATGATATTTTTGGATGATGATGATGATAATTAAGGAAATAAGAATATTTGGTATATAGTATCAAAAGAAACATAAAAACTATTAACCTTAGGCATGTTTTTATGGGATGTTGTTAATATTCTTCAAAAAATATGTAATATTTATATTTGAAAATACTAATCCTTTTTACATGGTCTTTGATATAATTTTAGTTAAATATTGGAATCATTGATGAGAAATCATTAATAAATACACTTATGAAAAAAAATTAAAATAATAATATCTAAATTGTTTTTTATGAACCATATTTGGTTAATTATATAGAAATTAAACTCAATTAGAATATTTTATGTGGATATTGTTATAGCCCTGACTATCCTTGGGGTAATAACATATAACAGGAATATTAGTATTCACTATAAAATTAGTAGGTATATGACCACAATAACTACTGCGCACCAGGTATGACACTTCCTAGGAGTATTCTTCAGTTACTTTAAATATCCATTATGAACCATCATAAAGGACTTGAATGGGTGTGGGTCATAGATTTCGTAAGATAATCCTAAAGCATCATATATTTAAAAGAATGTGTTATGATTTTGAAAACCTATAAATAATTCATCTTCACAATGTATTTTACCACTATTTTTAGTTTTTTTCACACTTTGATTTATTGTTTTAGTATATGGTTAGATCCCAAGTAAAGATGTTAATGCTGAATGTGATGGACAATGAAATGTTTTTAATCCTTCAATGCAAAATTCTTTGAGAGTTGGTATGAAAAATAGTATTACTCGTATTTCAATATTTTTTCATACCGCAAATCATTTTTAATATCCAAATAAAATAGTTGAGGGACATCATTCAGTAAAATAGTTCATGAGACAGCATCCACCATTAATATGAGGGTCTTTAAATCCACTAGCGACTGAATATGTCACCATAACTATGAATATAATTTATTTCCTCCAATTATCTAAATATGAAATTTTTTTCATTTCTATTAATCACTTGTATGGTTAAGTGGATCAATGGTTGAAAATTACTATAAATTCAATGTATGAGGATGAAATTTAATCCATTGAGTGGGATGGGTTTAAAATGATCATTCACAATAAGTAAAACCCATGAATTCAACATTCAATCATTGATATGGATTAGATAATATTAATAAAAATAATGATGGATATATTGGTCCCTCTGTGGATACATTTATAATTAATTAATCATGATTAGTAATCATCCTATAAAGAAAAATTATTCAACTATTTGGTAGATTAAAACCATTTCCCTAAAAAATTTATTGCATAAGAGAAATTTGTTGTCACAGTGAGGTTATACATTGTAAATTGAAGGAATAAATTAAATTTAAATATTTCCACCATTCCTATGGATTGGATAAGAAAATAATTATTGTGACACTTAGAAACTTGAATAAATCGCACGAGGTTATAAATTTATAGTAATGTACATGATAAAAATGAGGGATAAAATAATAAGGCAATTGAATTAATTTAATTACGAGGTGATTTAAATATCAATATATTGGTGAAAATTCCCATAAATGTGAAAATAAAATAAATTTATTTATTAGTATATTATAAGAGAAGTTTTTGAAAAATAATAAAATATCCACTCTATAATTCATAAAATCTATGGATTAATAGAATTATTCTAGCTATTTCATACATTAGATGGTTTCGGATGATCAGTATCACCGACCTCTTAAGACTAATGATAAAGGGAAATCTAATGTGGCCAGAAATTCCGAATTGTGTTATATCAATGACATTGTGAAGGATACAAATATAATCCAACATATAATATATAAATGATTATTTTATTATATTTTTAAAAAATATTTTATATAAAATGTATTATCGATGGTTATAGCTTGAATAATTCTTGAATGGAAGGAATGTTTTATTCCTTAAGATAATGTTCATCCATGTATCCAAGTGATTTTTAATTAGGGTATTATGGAAGATATAGATCTATAAAAGATGGTGAGAAATGTTCCAATGTTAAAACATGTTTGTGATGGATTATTATCTTTATGTTCCAAGGTATGAATTCTATACATATCTGATTTTAAAAATCCTCTATTTGGAGGATGCATTTAATTCAACATTTTCAATTAATAATGGAAAAAATGATTTATAGTTACATGAAAGATTGTTTCTACTATTAAAACATGAAGATGTTGTTGAATTGTTTCATCAGTGTGGGGTTTCACCCTGTAAATGATGGTAGACACACTTCTAAATAGTTTTGAATACCATTACCAATAGAAAAATGTAAATGGGAAAAATCACCCCAGATGTACTCATTTGACTCCCCAGAACATCTAAATGAAATAATTTTATATGATTTCTAGAATATCACCATAAAAATTTACCACAATTCATTAATATCAGAATATATTTTTCCCTTAATCAACATTAAGTGATATACCTTACGGATGTTGTAAGGATTTTTGGGTTACCATATTCTGTTGTATCTATTTGGGATCCATAGACTACCTAGATGTTATATAGAATTCCTTAACAAAACCTTGATGTAGGGTTGAGAGATAGAGTTATTTTATATCCTGAGATTTAATTTTATTATAATAGAATAATTTATCCGTAGAGTTAGTCTTTAGATATTTATCTATGGATTTCAATTTTTTTAGGGAAAACACCTTCTTTAGTTGAGTTTTCGTACAACAACAGATCTCTCAGAACAATTCAGATATTCTCCATATGAATCACTATATTGAAAAATTATTGATCTATATCATAGATAAATGAATTTGGATAAGTAAATCTATTATGTCATAATATAATGAATGAAATGATATAGAATGTTATCTCTTTTCAACATCATATATGAATTGCATGATGTTGATAGAAAACATATGTTGACAGTCGTCGACCTGTTCTGGAATTTCATTTCGGTTACCTAGTGTATCACAAAATTTATCAATGGGGGGATATTATGAAACTCATGAAGAAGTAATGATAATCCCAATTTATATTTTCATTTTTCATATTTATTATATTGTATTGTTGGATTCTTATCGCATGGAACTTCATCTATACCTCTATAATGTTCATGATATTTTTCATGTATCACATCCGAGGAAGTACATAATTTAACCCTATAGTATAATTAAATAAGAGGTCATACCATTCAATAATGATCATTATCATTAGTAGAATCTATTGTATATTCGATATCATAGAGAGAATGTTCTATGAAACTATTCAACTCAGCTGGTAAATGTTTTGTATAAAAAATACAAGCTTCTTAATGGTACTTCGGAACATGTGTATGTAGTGAGGAAACATCTTCCTCCAATTTTTACACCCATGAGTTGAAATTCATAGGACTATACTAATTTCTGGATGTATAATTTTACTATTAGATATTTAATGAAATATATTTTCTAATAAATTTAACTTTTGTGATCTGTCTTGTCACACGAAACATTGAGTACTAAAAAACCAAGATATACTACAATTATTATTTAAAAAATTTCAAAATTGTCCCGACCCACCATCCCCAAAAGGAGGGAAGAAATAGAAGATTGCTAGACCCTTACTTCTTTAAGTTGAAAGAGATATATTGACCCCCGAGACCCACCTTCAATTGGTCCCAGAGTGGATACTATAACCAAGGGTATAGAATCACACACAAGATGGAAGGAAATACCCTTTTTATTTTTATAGGATCAGAAGATAAGATAGAAAACACCAACAACACCAAAGTTTAATATAAAGGTAAATCCAAATGTAAACCATTCCCATATGAATGTTAAAAATTAAAATATACAAGCCACATGAATTCCAAAGGTAAAGTACCAAGAAAAATGAAAACGACAACATCAATTATCCCAAGGGCCGAGCTAGTACGGTACTGCACGATCCCTGAAGACCTCCTAGAAATATGAAAGATGTTTTATATATGTTGGGTGAGCATATAAGTATACAATGAAGGGAAAACCAAAGGCCCTCATGCACAAGTGGAGAGGCATTCTAATGCCCTGTGATAAAAGAGATAACAAAAACATCTAGCAGGGTAAACTATCCACCCAAGCCTCACCAAGGAACACTTCTCAAATAACACAAGTCATGTAATGTATAGTAATAGCAAATCTATATTTGGGTACGCTGCACTACATTCCCACTGGTTATTGAAGACATCCTACACATCGCACCAATCCTGCCATTCGCACCGCAGTCCCACTACCACACCCCGCCTGCACACACCTAGGATACAACCACAGATCTTGTTCGCAAAAAAATGGGCCACAACCACCATCCCGCCCACAAACACTTGGTCCACAACCACCACCCAGCCCACAATATCCTGGGCCACAACAACTACCGCCATTCCCGAAGACACATGGGCCTCATCCCGAAGACTCTTGGGAGACAACATGCCCACACACTCCTAGGCCAACCACCAAAACTACGCTTCCCAAAGAATCTTGGGCTATAATGGACCTCATGCCATCACATCCTACCTCAATAGTCTTGGGCTATTTGATAAAGGGACCAGAAAAGGAGCTAATAACCAGCCACTCATAAGAGTGTTGGGAAAACACCCTCCCTGTGAAAAGGGGTGTTCGGAACTAAGTGCTCAACTTGGGTGGGGCGCTAATTAGAAACATAATAAATTCATTATATGTGTAGTTAACAGTCAGTCATCCCAACCTAGGGGCTCGAAAACCTATGCACAAACACCCTCGTTAATACTCATTCATATAGAAAAGCACTACACTCGCGGCCAGGTCACAAATCATCCCCAAAACCAATTCCCCATTTAAACCATTCATGTTTTCATGTTCAATTGATCCCATTTGGGTGAAAACTACACTACTGGGCAACTACAATCACAACCACAAGCCATAGAAGAGAAATAACCAAATAGCAGTTTAAGCATTCACACCCGGTTCTCTTGTAAAGTTACAACAACAATGGGATCAGTGAGATCCCACTAAGTACTGGAACCAAAACAAGCCTCAAGATACAGACCACACAGATTTAGATTCATAACCAATGACCATTCCACAATAGAGGATCCCATCCACATTCACATCTTCCCATAAGCACGAATAAGAACAACACAGCTACTACCAAACAGAGTGGGAAACTTCTAGGTTCAATCACATCATTCATTATGATCTTATTTATGTTTGTTAACCGGGGTGGTCACACATGGATTCTTGTTTTATTGAACATCCATTTAAACCAACTGAGTTTAGGTGAGTAATCGATTTCCATGTTACAGTTATTTAGTCATCACAAAAGACAAGGGATTTTTAGGACGCAATGAAAGACCACAAACGTCCATGATTTTCAGTGAGCACAAGCCCATACAGTTCACAACACAAATCAACATAAAAGAGTATATAAAAACATCGATCACACCCCCTTCATACATTAAGGACCGTTCATTATCTTCATTAAGCTTGGTTTTATCAATCCCCACAGAAAAAAAATCATACCCACCCTACTTGATGCACAGTAAGAAGAGAAGAAGGAACAACCCTACCTGGTTGATCAAGGATCAATGTTTTCCCACGCGCCAAGAACATCAAGGAATCCACAGGTGAAAAGAATTGTTACGGCACAGGCGTACCTCTTGTATCGGGAAGGGAGACTCCAAACAAACTGCGAAGAAAAGGAGGCCGTCCAAAAAGGAAGAAGAAGAAGAAAACAAAATTCTCATGCGATATATAGATAAGATCTCGGTGTTACAGGATATGGATATTTGAATGGATTAAAAGTCGGATCGTGGTTCCCCATGCAGTTGGGTGGTTATGCACGATGAGATTAATTGTTATATAATTATTCCTATCGGAAAGGGTGGTAACAGCTGTGATTTTAACGGATTTTATATAAACAGAGCGGCACGATACGCGGACACACAGCTGGGTTCGTTGAGGGTCACCCCACCCTTAGGAATTTAAACATTGATTAAGGGCTTAAAAACATCCTTGAACATCTCCTAAAAGCTTAAAAAGGCCTAAAAGTGGTGTTACGGGATAATCTGTAGAGGAAAAACCCGATAAGGCTAGGTGACACTGATCATGCCACACACTGATCGGTGACCCACCGATTGGTCTCACACCAATTAGTCACATGAAGATCGGTCACACGCCGATCGGTCGCACCCCAAGGGATCACATGCCGATCAGTCACACACTGATCGGTCCCACACCGATCATTAGCACCCCGATCGGTCGCACACTGATCGGTCACATGCCGATCTGTCGCACCCACCGAGACGCCACCCTTAGGATCTGGATTTTGGAAAAGGTATGGACCATGAGGGTTTGTTTCATCACATTAAATACCTCTCAAACTATTCTCACCCTCGATAATCAAAACCAAACCAGAAGAGAGGGGGGGCCAAACAACCGCCTCGAAAGATACCTCTCAAGAGTGAACCTCATCGAAATCCAGAAACAGCTCTTCCTTAGGTAACTAGGAAACATTCAAGGGTCAACTATCCAACCATATGGATTAGAGGGTTCCTACCTCAGTGTCAAGAAACTATCCTCTTTGGGCAGCACTTACTTGCCCACATGGGTTTAACCGCATCCACCTTAATCCGTCTTCGTTAGGGATCGGGTCCTCCCATCCCAATAGTCAGGACATTTCACAACACTCCCCAGGTAGGGAAACAAAACATCTCATAACCGAACAAGGTCATCATTATATCACAACAAGTACATAATGAAACAGAACAAAACTCAAAACAGCTCCGGGTATGGGGTGCGCATCTGCGTCTCCCCTTCCCAGGTACATTCCTCGAGCCCTCCATGCCTCCACAACACACGAACCAAATGCATGGTTCTTACTCGGAGCTCCTTCTCCCCATGATCCTAGACCCTCACTGGTCTTTACAGAAAGGTCACGTCGTCCTCTATATCCAAATTTCCCTAGTCGAGGACGTGTGAATCTTCGTTCACATACTATCAGATTTGTGACACATGGAAGACTTCATGTATCCTCAGTAGCGGCGATGGTAGCTCTAGTTGATAAGACACTTCTCTGACCCACCAAACCACTTCGAAGGGTCTGATGAATCTTGGAGAAAGCATACTTCCCCTAACGAACCTCTGTTTTCCATGCCGAGGGGAGACCTTCAAGAACACGTGATCCCCAACCCCGAACTCCAAGGGTCTCCTCCTATTATCAGCATAAGACTTGTTTCGGTCCTGTTTTGCCTTAATCCTCTCCCGTATAAACTGACCCTTCTCATTCATTCTTTGCACCACTTCCAAGCCATGATCACCTATTTCCCCAACCACATTCCGTCACACTGGTGAGAGACACAGCCTTCCATACAGTGCATCGAATGGAGCTATTCTAATGGTATAGTGGTATGTATTATTGTAGGAAAACATTACTAGAGGCATGTGTCACATCCATGATCCCACAAAATCCAGTATACATGCCCACAATATATCCTCCATGTTCTGGATGGTGCACACTATCTGTTCATCTATCTAGGGATGGAAAGAAGTGATAAGACGTTGTTGGGTGCCAAAATCATGTTGCAATCCCCTCCAGACTCGTGAGGTAAACCTTGCATCCCTATCCCAGACTATGTAACTCGTAACTCCATGCAACTGCACCACCAAATCCACATACCTTCGTGTTAAGGCAGCCACTGCACCCGACTCCTTGATCACACAGAAGTGAGATGATTTCGTCAACCGGTCCACTACTACCCAGATATCGTCACATACTCCTTGATATTAGTGTAGTCTCGTGACTAAATCCATCGGGATGTCATCCCAATTCCATTCGAGGACATCCAATGGCTAGAGCAAACCACCTGGAACACAATGTTCAGCCTTCACCTGCTGACACACTAGGCATACGGAAACAAACTTTTCCACTGGCCTCTTTATCCCGGTCCACCAGCCCTAACCTCTCAAGCCTCGGTACATCTTGGAAACTCCCAGGTTCAACGATAGGGGTGTGTTGTGGAACTTAGTATGAACTCTCTCACGCATCGCCTCTGGAACAATCAACTCTCCTCGGAAAAACACTATATTCTGATGATCCTCCATCAACACTTCCAGAGAATCACCTCAGTTAACTTGGTCACACATCACTTCACTTTCTTAGTCCCACCATTGGGACTCCTCTACCTTCCACAACAGAGAATATTGCACTGTCATCTGATCAAGTCAACCTCTACCACCTTCCATCCTTACATCCAGGTTTAGGGTAGCCAACTCCTCCATTGCCTTCCAAGTATCTTCTGACTCTTAAACCGCATCCTTCTGCGACTTCCTGCTTAAGGAATCAGCCACCAAATTTCCATTTCCCGAGGTGTAGGTAATCTCAAATTCATATACCTGAAGGAACTCCACCCACCTACACTACTGCGAGTTCAGGTCCCACTGGGAGAAGATATACTTCAAGATGTTGTGATCGGAGAAGACCCTGAAGTGCTCCTCGATGATGTAATTCCACCACAACTTTACTGCGAAAACGACCGCCGCAAGCTCCCGATCATGGGTGGAATAGTTACGCTCATGGGGATGTAACTGCATAGACCCATATGAGATCCCCCCTTGTCGCTGCATCAACACACATCTGATACCTTGCCCTGAAGTATCATAGAACACCTCATAAACCACCCCATGTTTTGGTAACCTTAGCACTGGGGCACTTACCAACATATCTATAAGATAACTGAAGTCCTCATCTCACTTCCCATTCCTTACGAAAGCATGATCCTTCTTATTCTAGGCTGTAAAAGGTGCTGCAACTCGGGAGAAGTTGAGCACGAACCTTCGATAGTAACCTGCCAGACCTAGGAAACTACAATCTTCTGTCACGCTCTTGGGTGCTTCCTAAGAAAAAACTACCTCGACCATCGATGGTTCCACTTCTATCCCCTACTCAGACACTACGTGCCCATGGAAATGAACATCTCGCATCCAAAATATGCACATGGAAAATTTCCCATTGATCTAGTGCCGTCGAATGACCTCTAAAACTGTTCTCAGGTGCTCTTCTTGATCCTCCATTGATCATGAGTTGATCAAGATGTCGTCAATAAACATGACTACGAACTGATCCAGGTATTCTCGGAAGACAGAGTTCAGGAGTCCCATGAACAAAACTGGAGCGTTTGTAACGCCGAACGACAAGACCACAAAATCAAAGTTCACATACCTTCACCTGAAGGCACCCTTGGAAATATCTCCCTACTTAAGCCTCACATTGTGATATCCAGACCGCAGATCGATATTTGAGAACCAACCTTCTCCCCTCAGCTGGACAAAGAGATCGTCTATCGTTAGGAGAGTGTAGTGATTCCTGACCATCACCTGATTCTGTCTCCTGTAGTCTATACAAAGCCTTAGAACACCATCTGCCTTCTTTCCAAACAAGATAGGGGCAGCCCACAGTAACACAGTTGGCCGAAAAAAACCCGTCTTCATCAGATCGTCAATCCGGATCTGCAACTCCCACATTTCATAAGGTGTCATCTGGTAGGGAGCCATCAAAATCATACAGGCAACATGTTGGAAGTCTATCCTGAACTGAACATCAAGTCGAGGGGGTAGAGTCACCACCTATTTAGAGAAGAGTTCCATAAACTCACTAATGATACCTGGGACTTCCACCATCTCTGCATTCACCGACTACACTGATAGTTCAGCCAACAGGGAAAGAAGGGGCTCCACTCGTCAACTGCTTTTCTAACAACCCTGCTTGTCATTTAGAGTTACACATTGACCACTAAAATCTAAAAACACGACCCTTCCTTGGAAGCAGTCAATGGCGGCACACACAGAGAACATCCAGTCAATTTCTAGGATGACATTGTATGGATGTATCTACAACAGTAGAAGATTCCTGATAGACTGATGCGGCCCTATCATTAGTCTACACCCTCAGCAAACATAAAGTAATTCGTTCTAACCTCTGACTAGAGTGATCAGCAATAGGGGTGTGTAAAGCCTCTCAATGTCTAAACCTAGGGAATGGGATAGAATGGGTGTAACAAAGGATTGCGGAGCTCCTGTATCGAACAAACCATATGCAAGAGTACTAAGCATGATGATCGTACCTCGAATGACCTCCGGACCTGCTGAAACTACTACCTCCGCGGCGTGCAACCGCCCACACCCAGCTCCACTACCTCTCAGTTGTCGGCCGCCTCCCTGACCATTCCCTGGTCGAGGTCCATGAGGAGCACCCTGAGGTCGGCCTCCATACACCACGTCGGGCCACAGAAGGGAGGGAGCCCGCAGTCCCTATTGCGGCTGCAGAAGGGACCCATCTGGAAACTGTTGCGGCTGAGGTTAGCGTTGAACCTGCCCACCCCTGATGTATTGTACTATGTCCAAGAACTAATTTTGAATGTGTCCATGTCTCCAACAGACGAATCACCTCAGTCTGTGGACTGAAAGAAATGGGCGAGGATCAAGGGCTCAGAACTAGAACTGCTGAGGCCAGCTTCTAGCTGGTCGAAACCTATAGGGTCATGATGTTGGAGGCCAGCTACTGATGGCCTTCCCCTTCGATGAGCCCCACTAGATTCCCTCTCGTGGTACACCTCCCAACATTGTCATCTTTTCCACTACTTCTGCATTCTTCTGGACCTCTAAGTAGGTCGGTAAGGTGAAGAGAGTTATAACATACTGAAGAGAAGGTCCAAGTTCCTCCTCCAAACATCTCGCCTGAGACTCCCCATCCATAAAGCGGTCCGGAGAAAAGTCAAGAAGATCCTTGAACATGATCCCCAACTCTCTTAATCACATGATCCCATGCTAGATGGAGAGCATATCCTGCCTCTTTTCAGCATTCATCATGGAAGAGAGGAATTCTGCCCGGAATTCCCTCTCGAAATCAGCCCACGCAACCTCAGCCTCCTTCTTTTCCCCAATATAAAGCATCCACCACTGATGTGCTACTCCCCACATCTGGATGACGGCCAGAAGAACAGAGTACTCTGTCAGAGCCCGAATCAAGCCGAAAGATATCACCAGCTCCTTGAGCTAGACCACTGTCTCCACATCTGAGATGCTACCCTCGTACTTTCCAAGGGTATGCCGCTGAAAGGCATGAAGCGTCCTCTGTCAATGATCGTACTCCTCTTGGTCAGCCCTTTGTCGATCAGCCAAAGCAACCATTTGGGCCTCAATCTTCCGCACTACTCGTGGTCATCTCCCTGGTTCCATTGATGCAAGGTAAACACGGAATTCCTAAGCCCGAGTAGTGTAGAATTTTGTTCTTAAATTTTCTTAGGGATCATATTAATTTTACCCCCCCCCCAAATACCCATGAGACACAAGAACACAAGTCATTTTGATTCATGTACATTCCTTAGGGTCTCTACCCTATAATCAATACAACCTTACATGGTCATTCGGTAGGTCCAGAATCCTTGCATCAGAACATGGGGGGACCTAAAATCTCGTGTCCTAGAATGTCTTCCATGACCTAATTCACACACCACGATCACCCAACACTATAGACCTACCAGCCCATGCAATCCTCACTGTGCCTAACCACAGACTCCATCCTATCTCTCAAACATTGCCCTATGATACCATTATATCATGATCCGCCTTCACCAAAAGGAGGGAAGAGAAAGTATATTTCCAGACCCTTCCTTCATTACGTTGAAGGAGAAAAAAGGACCCCCGAGACCCGCTTTCTGTAGGTCCCGGAGTGGCGACTAGCACCAAGGGTATAGAATCAAACACAAGAGAAAAGGCATTACCCTTTTTATTTTTATAGGATTGGGAGATAAGATAGAAAACCCCAACAACACAAAAGATGAAGGTCATGGTAAAAACAAAAGTAAACCATTCCCATATGAATTTTCAAATGTAAATGATACAATCCACATGAACTCCATATGTAAAGTACCAAGAAAAAGGAAAACGACAATAGAAACTACCAAAAGGTCCGAGCTGGTATGGTCATTCATGATCCCTGAAGACATACTGGAAACCTGAAAGCAGTTTTATATAGGTTGGGTGAGCATAAAATTATACTCAGTAAGGAAAACCAAAGGCCCTCATCCAATAGTGGAGAGGCATTCTAATGCCCTGTAAGAAAAGAGATAACCAAAACATCTAGCCGGGTAAACTATCCACCCAATCCTCACCAAGGCACACTCCCCAAATAACGCAAGTCAAGTAATGTATAGTAATAGGACATCGATATTTGGGTACCCCATGCCACTTTACCACCGATTATTGAAAACATCCAACACATCGTACAAATCCCCCCATTGCCACTACAGTCCAACTATCACACCCTTCCTGCACACACCTGGGCCGCAACCACGCATCCCGCCCGCAAACACCTGGGCCACAACCACAATCCCCCCCGTAAACAGTTGGGCACAACCACTATCCCGCCCGCAAACACCTAGGCCACAACAACTGTTGCCATGCCCGATGCACCTGGGCCTCACCCCGAAGACTCTTGGGAAACAATATGCCTGCAAACACCTGGGCCAACCACCATAACTACCCTACCCGAAGAATATTAGGCTTTAATGGATCTCTGTCCATCATAGCCTAGCCTAAGAAGGATATTTGGGAAAGGGAGAAAACAATTATCTAATAAGCATCCACTCATAAGAGTGTTGGAAAAAACACCTTCCCCATGAAATGGGATGTTCGACACTAAGTGCTCAACATGGGTGGGGAGCGAATAAGAAACATTAGAAATACAATATATGTATAGGTAATAGGAACTCATCCCAACCCAGTGGCTCCAAAACCTAAGCACAAACACCTTCGTTACTATTCATTCATATTGAAAAGAACAACACTCGTGGCCAAGTCACAACTCATGGACAAAACCAATTCCCCATTTAAACCATTCTTGTTTTCATGTTCAAGTGATCACATTTGGGTGAAAACTACACTACTGGGAAACTGACAGGCACAACTACAAGACAATGAAGAGAAACAACCAAACAATAGTTTTAGCATTCACACCCGGTTATCTTGTAAATTCACAACAACAAAGGGATAAGTAATAACCCTCAAAGTACTGGAACCAAACCAAGAATCCCGATACAGCCCACATAGTTGTATATTCACAACCAACAACCATGTCACAATAGAGGATCCCATCCCCACCCACATCTTCTCATAAGAATCAACCAGAAAAACACACCTACTACCCAACAGAGTGGGAAACTTCCAGGTTCAATCACAACATTCACTAGGTTCTTCTTTCTGTTTGTTAACCAGGGTGGTCAAACATGGATTCTTGTTTTATTGAACATCAATTTAAACCAACTGAGTTTTGGTGACTAACCAATTTCCAGGATACATTTATATAGTCATCAAAAAAGACAAGGGTTTATTTGGATTCAAGGAATGACCACCAATGACCATGATTTTCAGTGAGCACAAGCCCATATAGTTCACAACACATATAAGCATAAAAGAGTACATCAAAACATCGATCACACCCCCTTCATTATTTAAGGTCCATTCATTATCTTTGTTATATTTGGTTTCATCAATCCCAACAGAAACAAAATAATACACACCCCTCATGATGCACAGTAAAGAGAGAGGAACGAAAAATCCTACATAGTTGATCAATGATCGATGTTTTCCCACATGACAAGAACGTCGGGGACTCCAAGGGTGAGCAGAAAGGTTCTGCAACAAGTGCACCTCTTGTCTTGGAAAGGGAGACTCCAAACGCCCTGCGAATAAAAGGAGGCCGACCAAAAAAGAAGAAGAAGAAAAAAAAAAGAAATACCCTTGTGATATATAGATAAGATTTTGTTGTTACGGGATATGAATATTTGAACTAATTTAATGTCGGATTGTGTTTCCCCATGCAGTTGGGTGGTTACACATGACATGATTAATTGTTATTTAATGATTCATATCGGAATGGGTGGTAACAACTGTGATTTTAAAGGATTTTATATAAACGGAGGGGCACGATACACGGACACACAGCTAGGTCCATTGAGGGTCGCCCCACCCTTAGGAATTTAAACATTGATTAAGGGTTTAAAAACAGCCTTGAATCACTTCCAAAAGGTTAAAAAGGCCTAAAAGTGCTGTTATAGGAGAAGTTGTAGAAGAAAAATCCGACAAGGCCAGGTGACACCGATCGTGCCACACACTGATCGGTCGCACTGATCGCTGACACACCTATGGTGTCACAAATGTCGGTGGGGGTATTGATTGTGTCACACCGATCGGGTACACATCGATTGGTCGCACGCCAATCAGTCGCACGCCGATCGGTTGCACGCCGATCGATCGCACAATGATCGGTTGCACCCACCGAGACGTCACCCTTAGGATTCAGATTTTGGCAATGGGATGGACCATGAGGGTCTGGGTTATCACAAAAATAAAATATCCATTAAATTTTGAAATATAAATTAGTATAAATAAATTTTAAATATTAATTATATTAATTTTTTGAACTAATTTATTTTTATTAAATAAATCATTATTAAAGTCATTATATGTTTCATAATTACTATTTCCCTAAAAAATTGTACTGTAGATCTTTCTAAATAATTAGGAAAACTATTTTATAATTTATATATAATATATTTAAGAAACATTATACTCATTTATAAAATCTTTATTTCAATATTCTCTTTGATTAATTGTTTTTAGAATTTTCGTAAAAGATTTATTTTATGATGAATAGTATAATGTCAGTGATTAAAAAAATGCCTTTTCCTAAAATGAATTTAGAAGCCACATTTTATTTTAAGATGGTTTTAAAATTAATGTTACTTTAATATATTTATTATTATAATTTATCTATTCTGAATAAATTTGAATTTTATTATTGGTATTAAAATATTAGATACATAAGAAAATTTATTTATATTAATACCCTCATTTTCATCAAATTAGATGGTATATTTTAAAATTAAAATTATCTACATCTATGAATGGAATTTTGATAAAGGTATTCAATAGTCTAAATTACCAAAATT
The DNA here is from genome assembly GCA_963277665.1 of Viscum album. NCBI lineage: Eukaryota > Viridiplantae > Streptophyta > Magnoliopsida > Santalales > Viscaceae > Viscum > Viscum album. Next base: position 914,133,933 of record OY728131.1, on the reverse strand, counting down.
ATTATTTTATAATAATTTCAAATTAATATTATTTTCCAAATAAATATTAAAAATTATGAAAATTAATTATCACAATAATGGTTAAATTAAGTTAACCATGGGATTAAACTATATGATTTGGGTATGGTATCCAATAAATATTTCATAAATCCAATTTTATTGAAATATTACAATCATATACTATCCTTATATGAAATTTATTGTAATATTTAGGAATTTTTTACAGGGATGACAATCTTTTTCTATATTGTTGAAAAATTTCATTGTTGTTTTCATGTGGTTTTGTTTCTTCAATTTTTAAAGGTAACTAATTATATTTTCCAATTAACAAATAAAAACCCATTTCTATTGGAAAAATTCTATTAAAATAAATTCATTTAAATGATTCATACATTACATAGGAAATATTTCTATTTGAAAACCCTACTAATAAGGATTTTTTAGTAAAAATATAATGAGGCTCTACAAAAAAGTGGATAAATTATTAAACATGTATTATTATATTTTTTATACTATAAAATCATTCAAATATTATTAATTTATATAGAAATAATAAAAAAAATATCCCAAAAACATATTTATTATTATCTTAATGTCATCAAATATATCCATAACCTATTCCATCAAATGTGAAATGGAATATTACATCACATGGATAGAGAAATGATGCCTCAAAGACTTATGTAATTAGTTTCCCATCACCATCTCTCATGAAAGTATATGACGATTTATTTAAATTATATACATGGTACTCATACTATTATTATAATAACTTATTTATAATATAATATATACATTATATATTTTAATTTCATGGTAATATTACAATGTCACTCTTTTTTATGGTGAACTGCATCTTCATGAAGTGATGTGATACATTTTTCATGTACAGATTACATCAAATGAAAAAAAGTATAAATTTTATTAATATATTATATATATAACATCATAATATATCTAAAAAGGCCATTTATTATTTTGTAGTATTTCATTCGATCTATCAAAAAATGGATCCTTTGTTTATGAACATATATGACCAAATTTTTTGATGAATGTTCTAATATATCGTTATACATCTAAATTTTATGAATGATTATAAATACGAATGTAATGATATTATATGATATTAATATTATTCTTAAAATCATTCATTTAATGAAAAAATGTATCATAGTAAAATGACTAAAATTACTGAATCATAGCATACATGAAAAAACAATGTACATAATTCCAAAAATAGATATTTTAATATAGATTTGTTAATAAATGGGTGATAAAAGTGTATAATTAAATAATATGTGGCATGATATATGAATTCGTGGTTGATGAATATATTTTTAATAAAACAATATTTATTATTTAGGATGTTGAAATGTGTTCAATGAGATTCAATTCATCAGTGAAGATATTTTATCTCAAATTCTCTTCATTAGGATAATAATTTGTTATGATCATTCATTAATTTATGGGGTGTATATATACACACTTTGACATGTAATATCAATAATTTATTTATTTTCCTTATATATAAATTTATTATTAATGGTATTATTTCATGGTTATTATGATTCAAATGTTAATAAAGTGGTATTTATTTTTATACTATAATATCATTATTTATTGGAATTAATTTTCATTATGATTTTAAAGAAAATATCGTATGATCTACCTCTCAAGGTATGTATTAAATTTATTATCCTATTTTTATTATTGGAGAATAATTATTTCCATTTCATCTTAACCTCATTTATAAATTAATTTATCAATGATACATTGTTAATAAATATTAACTTTATTTCACTTTTTAGTTGAAAGTGGGTTTCTTTCCATGCCCATTTTTTCTTAAAATGTTTTAATCAACTTCATTAAAATTATTGAATGATTTTATAATGAAATTTTTTCCCATGATTGAATTTTTAAAAAATCATTTCAAATTATTATAATTTTAAATTTCTCAATGATGTTCTTCTCAATTATTTAACAAAATGAAAATGGAATAATTGATTTTAAACTTATAAGAAAATAAAAGTATTTTACTCCATTAGGAATGATCATTAATTTAATTATATAATTTTTATGTGGAAATTTCATTTTTAATGATTTTTTTTAAAAACTGTTTTACAAATTCATTGTTTAAAAATTTGATTTTCAAAGTGGAATGGATATTTTCAATGAGATTTGTTTCGAGTTATATTTAAAAATAATTATCTATGAAAGATTAAATATTTGATCTTACATATTCATTAATCGAGATAGGGTATAAGGATATCATTTTTATTATTTCATTGAATGGTTTTTTAATTTTATGGAGAAATATTTATATAACCTATTCATTATTAAAGTGTTTATGGTATAGTGAAATTTGTATGAAAAAAAAATATTATCAAGGGTTCTAATATATTGTTTATTTTATGTTATTGGGATATAAATATGTTTTATATTTATTATGTGATAGAATATACTTATATCGCACGCTAATTAATTAGGTAAAACTATATATCTCTTTAGATATCAATGGGAAACAAGATGAATGCATTGATATACATTTAGAATAAATATGATGGGTTTGATCCCGAAAGGGGAACAAGTGGTGATGCATGATAATCTATTTTTTATGGTTTTTGTGGCCAACATTATCAAATAATATGGGTTTGATACTACTGTTGGTGCTAGAATTTTATGAAATGGTCTTATGGTTTATGAAATATGATGACTTCAAAAAAATAGGGATCATTCCTTTTAGAATTAATATGATTTATAAAATGATACATCATATTTATATATGGAAGCTTGGGTGTAAAAATTTTAAATTGTGATGCTGATATCATAAATGTGTGCTTATATTATAATTTAAAAAGATCAGAAAATGATATCTACCATTTTTTCCTTTACAAGGAATCATTATCACACATTAATATGATTTCTTTTCCAATTATACAAATAGTGTCTTAATGTAGGTTATTATATTAATAGTACTAAATAAAAAGTTATTTATGGGAGTTTTTTAAGATTAGTCTTGAAATATATATATTATATATCAAAAAACAAATACACAATACCATTATGATCATCATGATTTTATTTTTAAAATTTATAGTGTATTCTTTGATAAATATCTAATATTAATATATAAAAACTAAGGGTCTTTATACTTAACTTCATATAAATAAATGGTTCTCAGGTACCAAAATCTCAGCTTCAATGATTTATCGATTAAATTAATCAATAGAAATATAATCCTAGTTGTAATATCATTGATAAAAATATTAAATAATGACAAATTAAATAATAAATTTCATATCCGAAAAAAATATCCATTAATATGGTAAATAATCAAAACCAAAAAAACTAATCAAATATCACAATATTACTGAGATTGTGAAAATAAAAAAAAATTATAGATTCATTTTATGTTATATTCCAAACGAAAATTCCAAATTTAAATATTTCATTATAACCAACATCAATGATCATTTTTCACAAGCCTTGTGGTCAATTTCAATGTCATTAGAATGTACCATCTCAATAATTTATTATACCTCTATCATAAAATTATGAATTTTAAATTCAATCACAAGTATCCAACATGTTCTAAATGTATCATGAATCTACTCAGTTCAATAAATAAAGCTGTTATAACATGAAAATATCACATATATAATATAACTATATAACATTAATACAATTTAGTTCAATATGTGTTTATTGTTATTTATATAATAAAGGATAAAATAGTTGTTGATTGACTAAAAAAAACTCCCCATTAAAGTATACCTTTAAGGGAAAACTAAAACATAACATAAAAAATTTACATTTAAAACATTCTTAATAAAAAAAATCCCAAAAACATTCTGTAAAAACTAACCTTATTATAATTATAAAGACGATATACTATTATGAAATTATTAAAATAACAAAAAAATTCATTAGTGAAGTAAATGTATCACCATTAAACAATAGAAAAACATACAAAAATTACAATTTTTCCACATTTTTTTAATAGAAATTAATAAAATAAAAATATAAACACAAGATAAAATATTAAATAATTTATTAATATATATCTATCCTTATATTCTCTTAATATATCCTCATGATATAAATCACCCAATGTTTTTCTATGAAGGATCGTATAGATAATTAATATTGTTATTGTTTACGATAATAGATTTCAATTTTAAATAATAACTGATAATTAAAACACTACTCTATCATGAAAAATCATTAATAATTGTGGTTGTTATAAGTAAATTAATTACTATTTCAATCACTGATCATCAATGTTTATAAATCAATATAAATTTTGTAATTATAACAACATGAATATGTTAAATGAATTTTTTATAACCGTCATTAAATTTTTTTCCTTTCGCCTAAAATTTATGTCTTATTATTTTCTAATATCTTCCTACATTATATTTTCAATGACCCGTGTTTTCTTGTAAATATATTTCATTAATTTAAAATATTTTGAGAATGTTTTCCAATATAAAAAATAATACTAAAACAAAAATTAGGACATGATAATACAATTAGATGACATTAGAATTAATTTATAATCATTAAATTCATTGTTATAAATAAAATTAACAAATTTATAAAAACGATTTTAAATTTCTTATAAAAAATCCATTTTATTCTTAAAAGGTTATGCTTTAAAAAAAATTCTATATTCCCAATTATATTAAAATTTTCTTTTTTGAATTTTTAAATTTATTAATATATATTATTTTGTAATTTGAATTTTAAATGATGTAATATTGTAAATTTAATTTTAATACACATAATTACCAATGTAAATATTTTTCACGACGATAAAATAACTAATTTGGAAAGAATGATACTTTTCAAAATATTATTTTCTTATTAAATGGTCATTTTACATATGGTCTCTTATATGATGTTTAATAATTTATTTACCTAAAATAACAGTCACATAATTTGGACAAAATATGAAATTATATTAAATACTCCAATTGATAAAATCATCTTTTATGAAAAAATGTTTATAAATATACTATAAAATGAAAATTAAATGGTATATTCCATTCATTTAGAAATTTAATTTGATAAAATAGAGTCCAAATACAAATTTTTCATTTTCAAAATTTTTTCATAATAAAAATATAAAATTCATATTTACAATGTACTGAACTTCATTAATATTTAATCAATATTAATATGAGTTCAGATGGGTAATGTAATATTATTGAATTTTACAAAATAAATTTGAATCATAGAACATCTTGAATACATTTTTGAGGATAAAACGTACTACATACACGTCGCACCAAAATTTCCCAACATTGACCACATAATTATAATGTAATTCATGTCTTACCCATCAATTATCATTATTTTCCAAGTATATTTCTTTATTTTTTAACTATTAGTGGAGTTGTAAGGACCAAGCTTTAAACATAATAATCTATTAAATTCCATTATAACTCACATCCATACATCCCTAAGGATATTATTAGTTTATTTTTTTAAAATGTGAGGAAATAATTCATACATATCAACCCATATGAATACAAAGTGGGTATTACTAATATATTATCCATTTGTTATATGGATAAAAAACATCAAATATTTTAATGCATAGTATTTATGACATTCATCGTGGACTCTCATTTTCTATTACGCATCCTTACATGTTGTGAAAACATATTAAAACGTGGGACCAGTATAAAAATATCAGAAATGGATATAAAAAGAAGTAGAAAATTTATTAGTACATGAATACTTATAAACACATCTAATAATTTTCATAAATACATAATCATATACCATAAATTATCATATCCTTACATTGTTAAAATTGACAATTACATAAATCATATAAAACATAAATAAAACTAAAAATTTATATTGGGGCATTATTTATTTTATATAGAATCCCTCATGGGAAAAAATGAATTGTAACCCTCACAACTACTTTATAATGTAACCCTCTTGACTACATTATAGTGTAACTGTAATAGTAACTTTTGGAGTAACCATATGAATGACTTTCAACATGTGCATAACAAATGAATTGGATGGGGATATTGGTCCCACCCTTCATCATAATGAATTAAAAAAATATAATCATAATAATAAAAAACGAATAATTTCATAAAAATCAGTCCTCTTGAATTTTGAAAAATTAAATTTTAAAAGAGTATTTGTAATGACCCAGAATTCTAGGAATTTTTGTAAATTATATGGGATTATTACGAGAACAGGAACTAAGACAGCATTCCATTCCATGGCCTGGTGTACATAGAATGGTCCATTAAAAATGTTACGTTTTAAATAGCATGATTGTGTTGTTTTTCTAAAAAAGTGTAATAACTCAAAAAAAGGGTTCCCATATCAAAAAATATGGGTGCAACGCTGTGGTCAGATCATTGGTTTTACCCTATCCAAGACTTAATTTTTGCCGGCACGTTTCTTTAGTGAGAAAAAAAATAAATTTCATAATCGTAAATAATAAAATTAAAAATAGTATTTTATTTTTTAAAACCTTATAATTCATGAAAAATGACTCATATGGAATGTCCAAGACAACTATTGATCTAAAGAAGGAATTCATTCCTACAAAATATCCTAACATCGGAAAATGCGGGCCAACAATGGAATGTAGTTTTTTTCTATATGTAAAATAATTAAATAAAGTTATTATTTTTCAGATATTTATAACTCATGAACAGTAACACATATTGAAAATATTAGATCCCTATTAAGATAATGAGGGTATTATTTTCTTAGGTGGAACCTAACATTAACAAGAACATGATGGCTGTGAATGTTTGTTTTTGGGACGTAACTATTAAAAAAATAGTATAAATTAAAAAATATTTTCTTTAGAATCTTTATAACTCAAAAATGATAACATAGATCAAAAATATTATACCACTATTTGGTTCTCAATGATATATTCTACTTAGGTGGGCCGTAACCATGATAGGATCGGGTCGAGGGTTAATGTTTGTTTTTTGGGAATATCAATGAAAAAAAATAAACATAATAATATTTATTTTAAATTAAAAATATTGTTTTGCTACAATGAAACGTCGAGTGACCTATCAGAATTCATAAATTAGACAGTGTTAAAACGTTTCTACTCATTCATAACTGAAACATTGCTTCATAACTGAAAGAGTGAAACACTGTGGAGACTCAGTGTAACAGAAATTTAGAAACATGTTTCCCCCTATAATGGATAAACAAAATTATGGGATCTGAAAATAATCCAAGAGATTTCTCTTATCCTCTTGAATAATTCCATTGTGGATCTATGAATTATGACAAACATAAAATAAATAACGACGATGAATCATGGATCGAGGGTCAACGAGATAAAAGAAAATGATTTATCTTAACAGACCATGAACTACAACCTAACCCTTACACCACCCAAAACTATTTTCATTATAGAGGTTTATATTTTTGTCATTATTTGTTCCCATTTCTTCCATTCTAAACAAATATCATAGATCAACTCACTAACTAGTTGACCCGCGAATGATTTCTTCTTGCATGATTAGGAATTAATATTTCTGGTTGATGTTGATGATTAAAAATCGTTGTAATTGAATTTTTCTTTCGGACAACACAGACAAGAAAATATCTGTTCCAAAATGAACAAATGCTAGGATTTTTCATTGGGTGTTCTTAGTGAGCCCCTACATCGCATCTATTTCCATATCAAACCGATCCACAAGGTCATATCATGGTTTTCTAGGAGGTTTTCTGTGCAACTGGACATCCAGAGTAATGAAAAGGCAGTCTTGTGGCCATACTGATATAGGTGGTGACTTAAGGATCTCAATGAGGCTTTCAGAATGGAAATTGGACCACCACAACTAATGTGAAGACCTACAAAAGGAGGCCCTCCACTAGAAGATCACGGCGATGAGACCTCACAGTAGTTTAGGCCTCCTTCTCTATTTCATGTGGCTGTAGGGACCAGCAGCAGTGCTTCCATGGGTAGTGGGCTGGGCCAATGCCTAGCACTGCCTCTCCAAGTGGTAGCACATAGTCAACAGATCGTTTGAAGAGGACACTGCTATCCCCATTCTAGCTAAATGGAATTGGAGGTCGTGGCATGATGATGTAGAGGAGGCGAAGGCGGCGCCTGCCGCATCCTGGGTGGATCGGAGCGGGCCACCCAGCAGGCAGGGTTGGAGCAGCAGGCCAGACCTAGTATCGGGCCGGGCCGGTGGAGTGAATCGGGCCACTAGGAAACCTGACCTAGATGAGAACTGGACCTTTATTGTGGTCTGATCTGAATGGAAAACCAGGCTATTGGGTAGCCCCGTTGGTCAAAACCGGTCTGACCGAGTCAGACCAGGTCGTTGAGCAACCCGAGGGGGCTGGACCGATGGCCGAATAGGGCAGTGTCCTGCATGACCCAATATGCCGATCAGTGGGCCCTATAGGACTGAGTTGGCCCAGACCCATGTTAGTAGAGTCTGGTCAGTCTAATCAATCCAGATCGGTCTCAGACTCAAATGGACCTTTTATACTAAGATTCCAATATCTTTCCCACCTGGCATCTGATTAACGTGCTGTCAGCAGCGTTGGCACCCTTTGACGAGATGTACCTTTGGGTCTACTCTATGTGAAATTTTGAGTATGTCGAGATACAACCAATGGGTTGATGTATATATTCTCTCAAAATCAAGTGCAATGGAGAGTGTGAATCCTATGGAATTGAATTACTCGAAGGATATGACAAGAGGTTCCTCTATGGCCTAGTAGAAGAACATACCTTTATTGTCCTATTGTCGTGAAGATATCTGTGGTCTAATAGACTAGAATACCTCTGGGTTCTAGAAGCTGAGATGACATAAGTGGCCCAATAGCAGAGCATACCTCTGCGGTCCTATAGTGGAGTGGACCTTAGTGTCTTAGTAGCAGATCGTACATTAGTAGTTCAATAGTTGATCATAACTCTGTGGCCAAGTGGCGGAGCTGACCTCATGGGTCCAATAGCCTAGTACACGTTAATGGGATAGTAGCTGAGCAGATCTCAGTGGTCTAGCTGACAAGAAAACCATAGTGACTCATCATGGATGAGTCCCTCTAAAGTAAAATATATCTCATGTTTGTACCTAATAATATTACATTCTATACATTGAGTTATAAAGGGAGGGGGATATGTTTTCTTTGTTGTCTTGCTTAATGGTCTTACTTTGTGGACTTCATTTGTGTTGTTTCATCATGGTCTTTATTTGTTGTTATGATGTTTGCTCAATACTTTTTTGTTTTTGTTCCCTATTGAGTGGTGTGCTCCTCACCCATGCAAAGGCTTTTCTCGAACGTGTTGTGTCTCATTCAGGTGATCGACTCTTTGACGAAGACATTGGTGGTCTGGGAAAAGGTGGTGCTTAGTGAGATGGGTTGAATATACATATTTCAACAGATACAAGGAGTTACCAATCACTTACACTTCTAGTAGTGTTTCAAGCTGAAGGAACATGGATTTTTTACTATCCTTTGTGATTATGGTCTCGTATTCTAGACCATTTTTACTTATAGTTTTCACATTATCTCAGTAGTTGTCTCAGTAATAGTTGGGGTTTACTTTGTGTTTACATTCTGTAGTTTGAGCTTTGTGTTTGTATACATGTTTAAAGGAAATGAATTCCTGTTTTGTGATATACCTACTTGGTTCTAGTCACTAGTCACTGGCCTAATTAATGTGATCATGGGGTAGTTACAGAATGAGCCCTGGGGGATGGGTCGTGACATCATTGTTATAGAAATTTTAATAAAAATATTATATAATTTATGTGAGAATTAATATATTGATTTTAATATTTTTACCCAATATTAAGACACAAAATAAAACACAATATATAACAAAATCATTACACAAATAATATTAGTATCAAATAATCAAATAAGTTGAAAGTTAATCCAATGAATGGAAATTATGTCAATAATTCCATTAACTCAGATTCATTTTATATAAAACACATTTAACACACATGTATAATGGTTTAAATAATGTTTTTAATATGTTATAGAAACATATTCAATTTTATAAAAAAATTTATGACCATTTTATAAAATCATTCCACCCGTTTCTTAATATTATAATATTAATTCCATTATTTTGGGTTCATGATTTTCAAGGCATCCACGTTCTGTTCGTGTTATATATTCTTACTGTATAGAAACAAATCCCAATAATTAGAATAAAATGGAATAAATTTGTTTCCAAAATATTTAATTATACCATTAATCATTTTGGTTTGATATATGATGATGAAACATTTGTTAAAACAATAATGATATTCATTTTTTGCGTTTCATTGATAATCATGAAGTAGATTCATTATATAATTTAATGTTATGTATCTATATGATAATCCCAAAACAAAAAAGATGTTGAAAGATAAAATTGAAAATCATCATCAACTATTATAATGGTTTTATGAACATCTATGACAGTAGTAATGTAAAACACATCGTCCCTGAAGTCTGTAAATCGACCAATCGAAGTTGATGTTTTTCATTTTTAGAATAAGAGGGAGTGTAGGAGAAGTATGATGATGAGTTTTTACATAATCATGATAACATTAAATTATATATATGATACTATATATTTCATTCCTCTAGTATAAGGGGAGGTGAAGAGAGTACAAGAAAAGGAAAATAATCGAAAAGAATGTAAAGAAAATGAATAAGGAATTTTACCTCTTAAATTATATTCCATGAGAAACTCCTAAAGACCTTTGGTTTTGTAATATTATTGAGACCATTGGCACTTGCATGTGGGGAAGAGTCTTGGTAAGAGGATTTGGTAGAATTTGAAAAATCTCAATGTGTAAGAGGTATGAGGATAAGTGGGGGTATGGGGTTTTATTTATGGTGGATGAGATGGGGGATTCCATTAATTTAATCATTATTTTATTAAGTTTCCCATGAAAAGAAATAGTGCAGTTTTATGTGATTAATAAATAAACTATTGCATGTGAGTTCCAACCTAGATTTCATACTTCATCAGACCATCTTCCATGACTTAATAATTCATGTATTTAGTTTCTTTCGAAAATTAATGTATTTCACTAATCATTGAAAATTTTATTATTTCATAAAAAACCAAAAATTTACCAACCATCATATTTCTATGGTTGGATTTAAAAAAGAAACACCATTTTTTCAAAATATTTTTCTATATAATAGAAATTTAGTTTTAATAAAACATCATAATTTATTAAAAAAATAAATTTAAAAATATAACTGATTTTATAAGGGAATGAAAAATTAATAATGGTCACATAAAATTATATTATAAACACATATATATAATTATTTTTGATTTAAATTTATGAAAATAATTTAAATTTAAATTATTATATTATTCATAAAACTATAATTAAATATTTTTGACTTATAAAAATACAAACACTTATAATATGATCCTATGATCACATATAAGATGCCTAAATTATATTTAAACATTCATGGTGGGATGATACTATGAATTTGGACGATATACTATTCATAATAGTAACATTATAATTTCAATCGATCAAATTACTATTCACATAAAATTAAGTTGTTTCAATCAGACACTAAATAACTTATAGAACCCTACCGTGTATATACGTTTTTAAATACAATTACTATAAGAGAAATAATTATGTTAAAATGATAGGTTATAACACTCTTAATTAAATAAATATGTGTTTGTTTAATGATACTAAGTGTTTAATTCATTCTATTTTATATTAAATTTATTTATAAATACTTGGGGCATTAAACTCTCTCCATATTCTAGAAATTACTTCTTGAAATTGTTTTAATTTACTTATTAAAAAAGTGAGGGTTCCTTTCCCTCATAAAAATTCAATATTTCCATGTTTCTTAATCAACCATGTCATTTCACCACAAAACATTAACTTGGATAATTACCTTATTTTGTAATATATTAACTCAACATTCAAGAATTTAAATAGGTTTCTCTTCATAAGAATGATCCTATTATAGTAGTTCTACATCATTGATCAAACCATTAGATTAATCTTCCACCTTCTTTATCAAACGGAAAACATGACAAAATGTGTTCCTACGATAAACACGAGGGAAAGATACATGGTGGGTGATGAGTCAAATTTTTCTTGGATTTTATAATGTCCATTTAACCATGGACATAGCTTTCATTATTAAGGAAATACATAACACTTTTCCATAGTGCTATTTGAGTAATAACATGATCAACTTCCTTGATAGAAAATTAGTTTCTACTAATATATCAATATAATTTATTCCTTCTCTCAGTTTTCCTCATGTGTTGCTAGAAAATCATCACTTTCTCATTAACTACTTTTTCTAATTATGTTTCTATCAACTTCCACTCCCTGACACTATCCCAAAATGTTGGAGTTTGATAATGCTTCCTAATAAATCCCTCAAAAGGTGTCATCTATATACTGAAATGTAAATTAATAGTATAAGAAAAATAAACTAATGAAATATATTGATTCTGCCTTCCTTGGTAGTCATTGGAAGAAGCTCAAAGCATGACATTCAATATTTGAATTATTCTCTTGGTATGTCAATCAATATGTTGATAAAATGCAGCAAAACAATTTAATTCAATCCAAATGACATCTGAAGGCGTTTAGAAAAGTAATAAGTTATCCTTGGATCATGGTAAGAAACCATGGAAAGGGGAACTACATGTGACCTAACAATCACATTTTTATACAGTTGAGAAAACTACTCCAGGACATATTATGTCGAATAAGAAGTAAAAGTGAACTTTTAGATAGATATTCAATAATATATTTAATCTCATATTTACCATGATATGTATTTGGTAGTCCAACCATGAAGACATTGATATATTTTATCATTTCCACTATGGAACTGGAAAAGGTTATGGAATCCTCTTTGGTACTCTTCCCTTATATTAACCTATAGACATGTCAAACATTTCTCAATAAAATCTTCAAAATCTAATTTTATTCCATCCCAACATTAATAATCCCAATGGCCTCTGTACATCATAGTACTTCCAGGATGTACTAAAAATGGAGAAATATGATCTTCATATAATAATTATTTACTCATCTAGAAATCACAAATAAAAACATAATATATTTAAAAATAATAAAACACAATCATTACAAACATTAAATTCTTGAAACATAACATTTTTAAACGATTCTACCTTTTTTGAAACATATTTAATTCCTTTTTTGGTTGCATAATTCTATATTATAGAGATGACTGAACTAACACTTGAAACAAAAATAAAGGAATTCCCACCAACAACAACTTCCAAGAAAAAATTATCAAATCATTAATCAATGAATCTTGTTCTATACCTATCATGGTTAATGGTAAATTATGTTATCAACTCATGGAATCTGACACATTGTTTTCTATTCTAGGATTCTAAATTATTTTGTAATCATAATACTTTATCAATTAATTCCATATTATCTTCCACATGTTTAATTTATCCTGAATAAATATATATTTATATCTTTTATGGATATTATACATTTCACAGTATGATCCATATAAATAATGCATGTAAATTTTTAAATAAAAAACCCTTAGAACCTAATTTTAAATCATGTTTGGGATAATTTAACTCATGATGTTGAAATTTTCTTGATGTATAAACTATTACCTTGATCATTGTGTATCAGAAAACAACCATGTCCCTTCAACGAAGCATTACTTTAGATGAAAAACTCGCCATTTCTTGGAGGCATAACCAAACCTAGAAAAATCACTAATATCGTCTTCAGTACTAGAAAAAATGCATCACATTATACTATCCAAATAAATTTAACATCATTTTCTTGTTAATATAGTCATCGGGATACATAATTATGAAAATATTTTTACAAATAATTTGTAATAACCTGATAATCTTAGAAAACTAAGTATCTTTATAACATTTTTAGGTCATGCCCATTCGTAAACAACGTTTTTTGTAGGATAAACTATTAGTAAATCATTATTTACACTGTTCCAATGAAATCAATTATATTACAACCAAAAATAACATTTATTAAATTTTTTGTAAAACATTTTTTCATTGATATTTTTCCAGGAAATAATTAAATGTTTTTCAGGATACTCATAACCATTTGAAAATACCAACATTTCAACAATAAAAACAACAAAAATATTATCTAAATATTATAGGAATAATATATTCATAAGATCCATGAATAGAGGAAGAGAATTTGTCGAACCAAAGAGAAAAACCAATAAATCATAATGATCATATCAAGTATAAAAATATTTTTTCATGATTACATCCACCTTCACCATTAACTAATAGTTCTTATATATCATGTTAATATTAGAAAAATACTGATCTCCCTAGATCTAATTAAAAAACCTTGATATAACACAAATGATTCATATTATTAATAGTAATGGTATTAAAATATCTGTAATCAAGGATAAGTCTCATAGAACCATATTTATTTTTAACAAACAAAACATGATATGATGAAGTAATAGGTTGGATGAAAATATTATCTAGAAGCTCATGAAACTAATTTTTAAATTCAATAAGTTCAACTTGATCCATTAGATAAGGTGGTTTTGAAATTGACTTAACATCAGGAATGAAGTCAATAGTAAATTCATCTTCCTGATCAAATGTAATACCATGAAACTCATTAAGAAAAACATTAGGTATTCATTTACCATTGGAACATCGTTAATCTGAATAGTTCCGTTGTTTTCAAAAAAAAGAGTTGGATAAATTTCATTTCTATTTTTTTACAATATCTCGGCTTCTTGATATGATATCATTAATATAGGATCATTATTGTATAAAAACTATAAATATTTATAAAAAATAACTTATTTAGCTCTAAAATCAATATAAATATGATAAACATAAATCCATTCCATACCTAAAAAAACATTAAACACTATTATGGAAAAACAAAATGGTTTTCATATAATTCCATTCCAAAGATAACAATTAAAAGATTCATATAATTAAATTTTGGAGTTATAGTACCCAATTGTGTTTTAACAAAAAGTATCATTCTTATTTATTGTGGAGAAATTTTTATTTAAAATAATATTTATTATAAATAAAGTAATGTGTAGTCCCCATATCAAATAAGACAATAAGAAAAAATTGAATTAGTCACAATGGATATCACGAATCCTTTCTACATATAATCTCAGTGCTTACCATCATTATTTATTGTTATTTGGGGTGGTATATTAATACTGAATCATTTCAACACTTTTGAAACAATTTATAATTTACTTAATAAAATTGAACTTAAGATCATTTTCATTACAATATTAACCATATGTCCAATTTCACCACATTGAATTCGCTTCCTTATTTTTATAAGGCATTCTATAATTTTATTTTTAAAACAATTTTCACCAATAGGAAACCTAGAATTATTACCTACATATTTCATTGAATGATTCTTACCCATTTCGTTCCAATTGGGCATTTTCTTCTACTTCATATCAAAGTATATGTGATTATCAGTAAAATAAATTTAAACCCTCACACCTTATAAAAAATGTTTCCCATAACATTTTATTTCTCAAGAATTCAATGCACTTTGGTATCTTGTATTCAATACTGGGTAAGAATGATTGATTTTACTATCAAAATCCCAAATAAGATTTTTTTCTAACCGTGACAATTGGGTGATGTTTTCATCACACACAGCCACTGAGTCCAACTTCTTTTACATAAATTCAAGGGATTTATTTTCCAACAAAATTTAAACCACATTAAAAAAATATTTTTTGAGCAAAATATTATTAAATTCATCAAATTCCAGTGCATAAATCTCTTCGTTATCCATAATATTCATGACATTGACCACCACGGGGCTTATTAACCTTCAAGATAATAAACTGAAATAATAACCTTTTGATTATATAAACAACCCATGTAATCAAATATATTTTCATGTGTTTAATCAATCCTTCCCCCACTACTAGGTTATATGATCCACTAAAAGAAGTCGGGTGTTGCCTCAAAAAATGATACACTATTTTCATGAACCATTGTGGTTGATCTAGTATTTTTATTTCATGGATCACACCGCCATTTATAGCATGAATCTTTTGATCTATTTAATTCAAAAATATATTAGTTCTAATTCCCACCATTCTAGGTTATAGATTCTGATAGATATCCTCCTCTCAGTGCCTTCCTACTTCACCTTCCAGATTCCATTTACAAAAAACCATTTTAAACAATCATATCATGTATGAAGTAACAATTTAATCTTTAAATTAAATATCATTTCATCATAAACATAGGCTAACATGTTTTATTTTATTTTATTAATAACATCCTAACCCTATTTTTTTAAACCATCAAATGAAACCAACTATATGTGATCGAGCATAAACATTTCTTAATTAGGTAAATTAAATTATAATTCACTTAATTACATTCACATGGATCCATTTGGAATATATTTTTACAATGTTAGGAAATAATTCATAAAAATCATCCCACAAGAACAAAAAGGTTGAATTACTCATAAAATATATGTTTCTTCTATAAAACAATAACATGAAATATTGTAATGGAAACTCTTCATGATGTTCATCTTGGCATATAATTTTCTCATACGCATCCTTAGACCCTATGAAAAATTCATTTTAAAACTAGGAATGATCACAATAAGCTTCTTAATGGATATAAAATGAAGGATAGAAACCATTAGTCCATTAGTACATTTAATCATATGAAATTATTTTCACAAGGACATAATTTTCACCCATAAATTATCATATACCAACTTGATGAAACATTAAATTTCCATAAAATAATGAAAAAATTTATAAAAACATAAAATTATATTGTATAATTTCCTACATAATATATTATCCCATGGGGATAGCTTATGATTTTTAACTATCACGACTTCCTAACAATGTAACATGCATGTCTATCTTATGGTGTAACCATAATAGTTAGACATGGAGTTACCATAAAACACTCCTCTAAATTAAATATACCCAATGAATTATAGAGATATTTTTCCATCATTCATCAAAATAAATGAAACAGATCAGGAAAAGAATCAAAAAATATAATTAATTTCAAAAAAACATTCATTTAGATTTTTATAAAATAAAATTTTGAAAGAGTGTTTTTAGAGAAAAGTGTTTAAAAATATCATATAATTATAGTGAGAATTTATAGAACGAATGGAATATGTGTAACCACTCTAAATAAATATAATTAAACATTATATACACATAATTCATTACAGAAATAGTCTTTGTACCACATAATCAAAGAATAATAAGGTTAACCCATTGAATAGTAATTGGATTATGAATTCTCGTATCTCAGGTTGGTCTAAAAAAATAATCCTAATGTATAATGGTTAAAAAAGATTTATTAATATTTTTACAGGAAAATATTATTTTATAACACATTATATAATCAATTTATAACATCATTACTCCCATTTATTAATATATATTTTTCATTATTTTGGGTGTTTGCTTTACATAGTTTCCAAGGTCGGTTCATATTGGATATTATTGTCATATGGAAACAAAACACCAGAAGTGGAATGAAAGGGTATTAATATGTTTCAATTATATTAAATGAGACCACTAATCATTTTTCATTTAGATTTAATGATGAATAATAAGACAAATTCTTAATGATATTTGTGTATATAATTTTGGTAGTTCTTTGATAATCACAAACTAGTATCATTATTATATTTAATATTATAAATAAATTAAAATTACATAAAATAAAATAAGTTATAAAATTAAAATTTAAAATCTATTTCAGCCATTAAAATTATATTAAAAAAATCTATGAAGGTGTTAATTTAAATTGAAAACACATAGTCTATGATGTTAGTAAATCGTCACATCACGAATGGTGTTTTTATTTTTAGAATATGAAGAAGAGGAGGATAAGTATGATCATATATTTTTCCTTAAACATGATAAAATTATAGTATATATATTTTAATTTTGTTTTAATTTATATTGGATAAAGGTATGAAAAGAGATTATAAGAAAATAAAAATAATTGAAAATAAATTTATGAAAATGAATGTTGATTTCTATCCCTTCTATTCTCTTCCCTGAGAACCACAAAAAAGCCTTCAATTTTTCCCTTTTTCTGATTATAGAAGGTCATTGATGTGGGGAATAGTCTGGTTAATAGGATTGGGTGGAATTTTGATTTTTCATAAATCATGAGAGGTATGAGGGGAAGAGGTGGTGAGGTTATGTATTTATAGTGGAGGAGAGGCGACACTTTCCATTATTTTAGTCATTATTTCATTATGTGTATCAAGAAAAGTAATACTCTTATTTATTGGTTGTTAAAATAGTGATTAATACATGTCATTTAGAAAAAATTGTGCTTACCTCAACATTAAATCATCCATGACTCAGTAGCTTATTTCGTAAATTAATGTATTTCACTATTAAGAAAAAATTCAGGTATTTCAGAAAAAACCCAAAAAATTAGCCAAAATATATTTAGACGAGTAAAGTTAAACAATTAACTCTAATTTAAAAAAATAATTATATATATATATATGATAAAAATTATTTTCAAATAAATTAAATATTTATTTAAAAATAATAATTTTATATTTATAAATGATTTTATAACACCTTGAAAAATTAATTAGTTTATCATAAATTTAAATTATAACCATAAGAAAGTAAAATATTAATTTATGAATAGATTCTATGAAAATATATTGCCATAAAAATTCTTTAATTAATCATAAAATTGTAATTAAATTTTTAGGACTTATAAAATTACCAAGACTTATATTATGATCCAATTGTCACATAAAATATGCCAAAATTTTATTTACGCAATCATGGGTGAGGTTTATATTAATTTGTAAGATTTTATATTCATAAGGTTCATATTAATATTCATAAGGGTAACATGACAATTCAAGAGGGTTATATTACTCTTCAAACAAAACTATGGTAATCATATCAGACTATAAATATCTTACTGATCGCAATTGTGTATATTTGTTATTTCAATTTCGATTCATCATAGCATGGAAATTATTTTTAATGGATATGTTTTAAATACATCCATTAAATAAATTTTATTCATTGTGTATCGTTTTTTCATGCATATAAAACTATGTTATATTTTTTTAAATATTTGGGGAGTTACAGGATTTCACACCCCACATTACAAAGCAATAATCCATCATTTATATTCTAATAAAACTATGAATAGTATAATTATTTTAGATAACCTATATTTTTTTTAACTGCTCTCCAATTTTTTTTTCCTAATGAGTAAATATATTATTAACATCATGAATTATATTTTGAAAAAATTATTTAGAAGTTATATAAGTAATATTATCAACAATTGATCATTGTAAAACTAACAGGTAAACGGGAACATATCAAGTGTATAATCATGTTTATTTAAAAGTAATATTTTTTTAAAATTATATTCATCTATAAAAACCTTTAAATTCTTATTTATTACAATAATTAAATATAAATAATTTTTTTTAAAATTTCCTCAGGACATTATAAGAAAATTATCTCTTCTCTATCTACATCACACATAGATCTTAATATACTATTTTTGGTCTGGTTTAACAACCTACATTAAATTTTTTTATAAATTTCTACATCTTATTGAACCATAACATTTATATTAGATATAAATAACAAAATAATTAATATGTGGAGTTTTGGGGGAATGAATAAATAATAATCAATAATTATGTTACCATAATTCCTTTGTTAAAATTCACAAAATCTATCCATTCACAAATTTCATCTATAAGAACCCTAAAAAATACCATATAATTATATTATATTATATGATAATATTAATATATAATAAATTATATTACCCTATATGATTTTCAAATGATATAAATTTTGATAAAAAATAATTACTTCATCAATATCATTAAACTGGTTCAAATGATTAATATTACTAACACACAAAATTCAAAAAGTATTATAACTAAATACACCACATATAAAGAATAATGGTAAATTATAATTAAAAATTTGTACTGATGATAATATGATTATGAAATATGTGATTATATCCATAATTATTTTATATTATAGTAAATCACTTCATGGTAAATTAAGAGTAATGGTAAAGATTCGTTTTATAAAATATGAATTTAATGTGATATGTTTTTTTATAAACCATGTAATATTTTTCATTGTGAAAAAACTACCATGTTCACATATTTTATCATGAAAATATTATATATAATTATATAAAATGTTATTCTAAATGTTCTACATCTCATTTGGTTCTGATTCAAACGATAAAATGTCTCTAAGGGAGTTTTGTATATATTTTCCATTACATGAAACAAGATTCATATTACTCTATTTTTTTAAATGATTCATAAGATATTGTAGTTAATTATTATGGAAAAATAACCTCAAAAATAATGAGACTTTTTGGATCATTTTTGAGCTCCCTTATATAATTTTTTGATTCAAAAATTCTATAATAAAAATTATAAAATTTTAAAATAACATATCAATATACAAATTTTATCTTTTATCTTAAAATGTCGACAATAAAAGTCTCATATATTCAATTTCCTTATTTCATATGTGATTTATTGTTTTATATCTCTTGTTAATTTGAGTTTTTATTTAAAATCATATTCCTTGTTTTGTTTTACTCTCCCGGAAATTATGATATGATTTTAAAAACTCTCCATAATATTAGAGATGATCTCTCTACAATGGATGTTTCATCTGTGTCCATGTTTTCACATAATATCATTTTATCCTATTTAATTACAAAGTGAAAATATATATAAATTCACGTGCACTTCAAAATTAAATATTAATAATAATATTTTTTAAAAACTTATTTTATTTGGCATCTGATTTCCTCATTATCATAAATGGGACACATTTTATATTATGATATGTTTTATAGAACACCTTCTAAATGATTTAATAATGATCCCATTTTGGGTGATTGAAATTAATATCTATTTATATATTTTATGTTGTTATTAATGAGATACCTTTGAAAATTAATGTTTAAAAAATAATTATTTAATACTTTTAATGATTTCATGATGAGATGTTTCATGGGCCGACATCGGTATGTTTAACCATTAAATGAAGGGTAGGGCCTATATATCCCTTTGATACCTAGGGTAAAAAATTATATCCAACTATATAAAGGTGATATGATGATTAATTCTCTATCCAAAGTTATATACATGTGTTGATTCCCATTAACCTATAGAAAATACCATTTGTTTCCAAAATCTCTATATGAATAAAGTTATGATGCCTGATCGGATATATGAAATTGGTTTTGATACACGAGACCTAATGTTTTTCTCAAATTCTTATGCTAGTTCCATGACCCATTGATATGTGACATTTCTAATCATAATGGATAATTATTTATTAGTGTTTCCAAGTATTTATAATAAATTGTTTCATTAATTATATAAGATTACTTATTTATGGGAAATTCCATGTGAATTATTTTAATAATTTCAAGATCATTAAATTTTAAATAAATAAAATTTTTATTTAATGTCACATTTATATGATATCACCTTCGGTAACATGTTGATATGTCATTTCCCCCCTTGTGTATTATTATATTTCACCCAATTCTTGTATTTTCATTTACCAATGCATGAGAATTTAATTAACGTATGATATGTTTTGATGAAAGTATTCTATGTTGATATTATAGGGAATGTTTATTAATAACATTAATATAATTTTATTATTCCTATAGTCTCTAAAGACACTAAAATTCTCTATTGTCTGTACATTGATTTTGTTATGTAATGTTATTATTTTAACTATGTATATTCTATTCAATATAGCAATGATTATCATGGGTCCCCATAGTTTGTATAAAAATAATGTTTGGTTATTTTTCACGAAATTTTTAATTACTATTTTTGTTAGTGTTATATAACCTTACTAAAAACCCAATATTTAAGTCTATGTATAAAATTTTTATAAAAATATTAATAAAGTAATTATAAGTTGGTATTCATTGTCATACACCCCCATATGGATTCTAAAATTTGATGCAGGATTTAGAGTATAAATTGCTTGGGATTATAACCCTGAATATGGTTTTTTTATTAACTCAATCATCACTAGGTTCCCAACAAATAGTCTAAATTTCAACCCTACTTTGGTACTTTTAAGGGATAATATTTTTTTTTCGCTATATAACCATTTTAAACCAAAATAATATTTTTGTTTCTATCACACGTTAAGGGTTTTTTATTCATAAGGTACCATAAGATTTATATAAGAATTTTAGGGTAACATGATGATGTAAATGTGTACAATTTTTATGGATGAATTTATTTTTTTATTGATAATGATATGTCCCTTATAATATTTAATGTTCATCAGTCATGTTAACCCATTATAGATTTATAGTTTGATTGACCAAGAATGAATCAGAATATTAATTTGTGTGAGGTTTTTCTATCCCAAGTGATAAGAGGGTAAGTTATCATTGATGATTTTTTATTATATTTGAATATAATAATGTATTTCCCAAAGAAATTCTAAGACTTCCCTTTGAGTATGAGGTCGAGTTTTTTGTTGAACTCATACCTGAGTCCTTTATTATCACTATTTTTCTATATAAAATGGATCAAATTGAATATGATATACTTATGAAGCATTTAGAGGATAATGTTAGTAATTTTTTCATTGTGATTAGAAGATATATAAATGTAAATTTTCATTAAATAAATAAACTTAGGGATAAAAATATTCACATACAACAGAAAACAGAAAATAAAATATTATATTTTTATACCCTTAAAACCAAGGAGTTGAATTAGATGGAATGAATATGAGATTCCTATTTTTGAAGTATTTATATAATTATAAAATTTCACAGCTTTCATCATATTGAAATTAAATTATAATAGTCCAAATTTATAAGAAGATTACATTATAATCTAAATTTTTTTTAATAATTAATTTACATTAGTATGAATACATTTTTCCTGAAAATAAAAATAAATAATGAATAAAAATATTACATATGTATAACTTTTCACTACGTATATAATTAATAAATGATAAGAAACATGTATGATAATGGTAAATAATCTAAAAATTTATCCTCTAATTAAAAAAGTTATTCATTATATGTATTTCTATTTTTTAAAAGTTAAATCTTAAAATATAATAATTGTAATGAAAAAATAATTTAATTTCTCATTCATAATAGTAAAATTTTAAAGGGATACCATCTTTCCTTGAGAAAAATAATTTTTAAATGAATAATGGAAAAACAATTTTTAAGGATAAAATGAATTTGCTTAAATCAAGAGATTATAAATTAATATTTTTATTTTTTAAAATAAAAATTCATGAACTATTATTTTTTTTATATATCAAATTTTATCTTTTAAATTATTATGTTAAATGTAAAAAATTTATAACTACTGACATTAAAATATCTATAATGTTTTTTTATTATTCATGGAATATATTTTTTATAATTTAAAGTTACATTATATAATATTCTTAAATTTAATAATAATAATATTATTTAACATTTATAAGGGTTAGGTTCTATTTATTTCATAAGTACCATTTGATTCTTAGTAATAATGATATTTTACAATATAAAAAATCTAGTAACCATGGTAATTTTTCTAATGGAAAAAGTATCAATTCCAAGGGTAACATGATTGAAACAACAAAAAATTCAATAACTGAATATATGATGAGTGGATAAACATTATATCATCCCCACACTGTAAATTATAAAAGAATGTTTCTATTTTCCATGGATGTGTCTACACATTATTAAAAATTTATTGTTATTTTAATAATTCTTATCCCTTTTAACCTATAAAAGGGTTTACTATATCTCTAATCCCCCTCACTCCACAACCCACTTAGTTCATTAGAAACAATAACAAATAACATCCTTTAAATTCATATCCATGTTTATGTAGTTAAATTCATCTCAAAAAACCATCTTCTAAATACTTAACTTAATTTTCGATGAGTATAACCCATGAAGTGATTTATAAATTTGTAATCACTCATTTCCAAATCCTTTTTAATTATGTTAACATATTGTTCAGTAAAATCCATTACACCATAATAAAATGATAATTGGAGTAAAATTAATATACAGTTATGTTATTATAATAATGGTACAATGAATAACCTAATATAAATTGTCCATTAAGACCAAGGAAAAATTGAATCTCATGTATATATATACAACCACAACAAGGAAGTAATATTTTAATTTTCCATAACATACTAACATGGTAGGATTCAAAATGGATCTTAATAAAAAATTATGATAATAATATCAATACTTTTATTCTGATAAATTAAATCTTATTACTTATTCATTAAATCATATGAAAATTAAATCAGTATGCATTCGTACAGAAAAACATGCAATCTCTATGTAATTATGTTTTGAATTTTCCATTTCTTCCTTTCATGTATGGATATAAGGATAATATTAAATGATAAATGATACTTATATTATTTCATTATTATTTGAATATTAAAAAACAACAGAACATATTAATGATTTGGTCAATAAATCATTGTAATTAATTAAATTGGTTAAAACTATCATAATAAAAAGAAAATAATTTATTCTTTATATATAATAACATAATAAATATTATATCCTTATTATAATTTATTAAAATTATATTATAGTACTATTATAAAAAATAAACCTGATAATCATTATTATAGTATTTAGATATAAATTATAAATTTGAAAAAATGATTAATATTATAATATGTTATAAATAAAAAATATCTAATGTTTTTATCAACATTTAACTTAATAAGTAAGAAAGCGATAATAATTCATTAAAAACCCCCAAACTAATTGAAACTACAATTTAAGCTTCATTATTTGTAAAAAAATTATGAAATGATATTATATCATTGAAAAAACAATATAATATATATTTATGATCCTTTAATAAAGTTTAAATGATGAAAATTATAGATTTTATGAATATAAATTTCAATTTCATGATTCTAGATAAAAATGTGTAGGATTACTAAACGACCACATTAAAAAATAGAAAAATATGAATTTTTAAATATAATAATAAAAAATAGAGATAATAAATGAGTATATATATGATTATGGTTATGTATTAAGTGATTAAGATAAATTTTTATGTGAAAAAATAGTAGTAGGTGTCTTATATGAAAACATGAAATGGGGTCGTGGTTTCCAATAAGTATTTTCAATTACTTATGTCATACATCATATTTTAATCTATAACGTGTTTTTAATGGTGTATATTCAAAAATTTAATATTTTCCAATAAAAATAATTAAATTATTTATGGAATTATATTTTTTCCTTTGAAATCATATCCTTGAAAAGGGTTTGACTGAAATTTTTCAATATATTAAAGGGTTGTTCTGGTCTCAACTCATATTCTGTAAGTAATAATAAATTTTGAACACCATTTTTTAATTTAATGATGTATTTTCTTCTCATGGATTCATTTTTAATAATTATTTTATGTATCAAGGTATATAACAAATCATCCATTTAATGAATTTTGATCATTCCCGTGAACTTATATCATACATATTTGGTATTTATTACACTTTATTGAGTTGTGTAATATTAATTATGGTTTTGTGGGAATTTTTTCTTACCACATAAATAATTGTTGAATATTTCATACCTTATAGATGATGATTCTTTTAAGGGATATTGATATATCAAATATCATTCAATTTTGATATAATGTTTTATAGAAGAAATTGTTCTTCCAATATTGGTGTATTCGTTCGTAATATTTTTTTAAAATTGTATATAATTATCCACATCAGAAAAAAAATATATTAAATATAAATAGAATTTAATTACTATTAATACAATCTCAAATTTCATACATGGTAATTTTTTGTTGTTGTTCCTTTCATAATAAAAGTTTTACTTTCTGCCTCTATACTTTACCAGGAACATCATTTGTTTTTAATTTTTTCAATATGTTTTTTATCATTTTTTCTGAATGAAAATCCTTTCAAAATCAATTGATTCAATTCATAATGAGTAAAATTTTAATGCGACATGTCTGTTTTTATTTCACAGTAATTCTGATAATGTTTTCCAAAATTTATTTTATCTTTACACAGCCATATTCAATTTTTTATTAAAAAGTATTTCATATAATAACATTTAAACTACAATTCTTGTTATTTATTTATTATATATCTAAAATCTGGGTTATTAATCCCATGGTAAAATAATATTTCATTCATTACCACTTCTTATGTGACTCCATTTAGACAATGATCTTGTATGAATATTTTTTACAAATTTCAACATCCATATGTGTTTCCATTGTTTAAATATGTATATGAACATTTGAAACAATCCACCTTATATATTTAGATTTATTATGTAATGATCATTTGAATCTATTATATGATCTTTCAATTCATTTTTCTGACAACCAACTGCAATTAACAAGTATTACATGTCTTTTAATGTATTCTATCTGTGAAAACCATGTTTTCCATTTATTTTATTAAATGGTTTATACAATTATGTTTCTATTAGAATGATTGTGGTTAATTATTGATGTAACTATATAAAATAAATATATATGGATTTAGATTTTTGGATTATAATATTGAAATCTATTCAATTTTTTTAATTGGGGAATTATTGAAAATCATTATATTTTTTATTCTAATAAATATGTTTAATAGATACTCTATAATGTTGACTATGTATATTTAACTATAAAAATTAATTATCATAGTGGGATATGATCATGTAATTTCACTACAATTTTTTTTTGAAATTATCATTAATACATATTATTAATTATCTCTTATGATAATGTAATTGGTATTAAAAAATTTATGGTTCAAATAAAAATCATAAATCCACTAAATGAGTTTCTAAGTATTTTTGAGAAGATTAGTTTTTTCTATATAGTGAATTCTATTCCAATTTAGTAAGATGTATTGATTGTCATCGTGATAACACGAATTATGTCATGTATGTGGCGATGATTTAGTTATTATGATCTGAAAAATAAATAATTACATTAACTTGTATTTTGGGATTATTGTATATTTCATCAATACATTTTCATTAATATAAATTGAAATATTATTTTATCATTTTCATTTGATTATGGTATTGTTATGATTACTTATCTAGATCGTAACATTTATACAATGGTTATTCCATGATTAACTTGGTTATATATTTTCAATACATTTATGAAATCCCCATAAATATATTTCTGTTCACCATTCATATAAAGATATGTATTACACATTTTCATCCTTGTATGATAGCTTTTATGTAGAATTTATGGTAGATGATGAATATTATTATGGATTAATTAGTTTCTTATTTTTTTGAAATAAAGTAAATTAGTTTATAAATTCATGGGATTTATTAGTATATCATTTTCCAAAATTTTATAATGATTAGTATAAAAATTTTCGTGGGAAATTTTTTATTGAAATAATTCATTTATGTAATGTAATTATGGGATGGTTATATTATGGAATATATAGTTTCTATGAAAACATATTTTTAATGTATTTTTTTATAGAATCATTCTCTAGAAATCATTTATCGTGTATCATAGATGATATATGATAATAAATTAGACAATTTTTTGTATTTTGGTATTTATTGAGAAAATGATATTGTTAATAAATTATGTTTGATCAAAATATAAATGATAACAATTAGCCTTGGGATAGTATATGATATATTGTAGGTGTAAGAATGGAAATTATATTTGGATATTAGGGTGACATAAATATAATTAAATCATTTTTCATAATTTTATGTAATAATTATATGTCTAGAATCACATCATAATGGTTCAATAAAATAAAATTTGTGTGGTTATATATGAAATTATATCCATATTTGGATATTAAATGTTGGTATATGTTATTGTATTGATGTACCATGAGGTAATATCCCTACAATTGATGGATTTAGTATTAACATGATTATTACCTAGTGCAAGACAAATAGAGTTAAATACACATCTCGTTTGACACTCACAAGGGATATTTTTTAGTGAATAAAAATATCTTCATGAAACGTTATATTGGATTTTGGTATAATTTTTATAAATTAGAATAGAAAAATTTATAGAAAAAATAACATGAATATATATGTAATCAATAGTGGGAGTAATAGGATAAACATAAAATTTCATAATTTAAAATTAATCTGTGATAGGGGAAGTCATATTTATATTGTTATTTTCACGTAAATATTTTTTATGTTATAATAAATAGTTTTTAAATATTTATTTGATACAAATTAAAAAAGGTATATCTCAAAATGTAATGTATTAGGAAACCACTATGATTTACATACAATTAAAAAATCATACAATAATATTGGAGTTTTTTAGTATTTTCATATTATAATGGAAAATATGAGTTTTTTAGTTTTACCAATGATAGTGAGATTTATATTTATGTGGAAATTATATCTTAAAAATCATAGAGGTTTTAATTAGTGATTCATATTTATCAATGATATTCAAGAATATTTTCAGTGTTAAGATGATTATGTCATTTGTCTATTTATTTTTCTTTAGTGGTTTTTATTTATTGGTTTGTACACATATATTATACAGTATCATGATACTTGAAATGAAATTTGTTTGATATTATAAATTTTTATGAAAAGTATTGGAGAACACATAATTCATGGATAGTAAACTCATAGGATTAAATTTAAATTGATTTTGAGATAATATAAAATTGATGAATATGTAAATGTATGATTTAATATATTGATATGCATGGTTTTGATTGTTTATTCCTTTGATTTTCTTGATGATAATCCTGTTTTCTGAAATTGCATTATATAATAGATGGAGTGATATTTTAAATATTTTAGGAAAAATGATAATGGTGATTTATATATTGATATATGGTTTCATTATGGTGAAATTTCCAGGATATTAAAATGGATTCAGAAAAATTATGTGATGGAAAATATTAGATTGTTGTATATAGATAATTGGATAAATAATTGTTTTAATTGATAATGTAGTTTTATGAATGATAAGTTATATGATATACTATAAGAGAGTATGGAAGATGTCATATAAGGGGTTATACCTTGAATAATGAATATGATAAGAATATTATCACCTATGTTCCAGATGGAATAATAATTGATGTGACGAGGATGCAATTTATTTAATGTGTGAAAAATGTTTCAAACATTGATTTCATAGAAAATATTCCATAAATAAATAATATGTATGATAGATTTATCCAAACACAATAGATGGAAAAAAATGTAATTGTGATAATTTTAGGACACTGAAACCTAGATATTGAATTAAAAGGAATTTATATGAGTAATTTTTTTCTAAAAAAATTATAGAAATAAGATAATGTTTACATTTATTAATAATGAAAATAAATTTCAATTGATAACATTAGTAATTTGATCATTTTACTCTTAGATAAGTATTCTTTTAAAACTAGTCGTTATATGTGATATTTATTTTTAGTTAATGGTATGTGTTATTAAGGATGATCAAATATAATTTATATTAAAAATTTTACTATAATGATTAAATTATTAAATAATCAGAAATATTAATTAAAATAGTTTATAATATGAAAAATTTTGTTTCCTTATAATATCAAATTTTCATTATATATCATAATTTTATTTAAAAATTTTATTTAAAAATTTTTTATTTTAAATTCTAAAGAGTTAATTTTTTACCTAAATAATATTAATATATTATTAATTTTTTTTATAAAATGATTAATTTTTAGTAGAATCCTGGAAAATATTATTTTAAAAAATAACATGATTTTTATGAAATTATTGATATATAACCATCATATATCATTTGGGAATCTATTTCCATGAATAAATATATTTTTTATGTGGTAATATATTATTATTAATTTATAAACCTATATTCACAACATATAAAATAAATTATTTTAATATCAAAGATTATTCTAATACATTATACATTTAATATTATATAGTAAATTTTTTCACATTTATAAGTTGAAATAAATAATATTGAACGTAAATTATGAATAAATGTATAAAATATCTTTTATATTTTTTAATATCAAGATAATTTACCTTTGGAAATAACTAGTAGCTTCCAAAAACTTTCAATTAAAAATGTTATAATTCAACTTTGAAATAGATTTAAACCTGATAAGAACGATTCTAGAATTTATTTTATATAGAATGTATTATACTTTTGTCTTATCCCACATTATTATTTTCCTATTTTTTATAAAATCTTCACTAGATTATCATGCTATTATTATCGATTTCTATATAATTATAAAAATATCATCTCATTCAACATATAAAATGGTATCCCTTCTCCTCACACTCTTACTCAAAAACCATACTATTTTGTCCCAAAGTCAACCAAAACCCATCATTAACATTCCAATCCACATTAAAGAGGATCTTTATAGTAGAATTACAATCCTCAAAGTATTAACCCACTTTATTGAATAGATAATCCTGGAATTGATGTATAATATTCCAAACCCTACATTCTCATTTATATTTATTTTAAGTGAACATTTTCTTGCGAAAATTCCATTAATATTTTTAAATAATACGATAAGTTTCATTAGTATATTTATATAGTTTTATAATAACAATAATATTATTCAACATTTTTCCATTTTTTATAATTAAAAAAACACGAATAATGAGTGTTAGTGGACTATTGACTCATCGATATAATAAGTTTTTTTCCATTCCCAACAAAAATGGTTCTAATAATAATAAATTTTATAAAATAATTATAAAATTTTTATAATAAATTTTTTAAAATCAGTATAACATACTACTCCTTCCTTATGTTCTATGAATATGAAATAATCATCGAAGTATACATCTATACTACTGTTGAAATGATATAGATAATTTTTTTATTACCACATAATTTGTATTGTTATAAGGATAGTATTAAAAGTTTAATAAGTTTTTTTTTGACATTATTAGGAATATAGAATGATAAATAGAAGAACCATCTAATGATATGATAAAAATTGATTATTGTTAATTAAATCATTTAAAATAAGAGTACTAAGAGGAAAAATATTTATTCTTTCCATGTAATGAATTTATATTAATTTTATTCCCCATAATATTCATTAAATTTTGATATATAATAATAATAATAAATTTTATTAATTATCACAATGCTACTGGTATACTTATATTAAAATGAAACCACCTAATCAGCATCCATTAATCAGGGTAGGTTCAAGTTAGGCTCACTTTTGACACATATTTTAAAACACCATTATTTTATGTCATGGATTATTATGATAAATTATTTATTAGACTAATTTTATTTAAATAGTTAAATAATAATATATTTTCTCATTGGGTTATGTAAACATTTATCTATTTAATTTAGAAATCAACATTAATTTTTTAAGAATCACTGAAATATCATTATTGATGATTTTATCTTCCTGGATTTTAACCAGAACTACTATAAAATAGAATTGTACCATAATTATTATCATTGAAATTATATTCTAAAAATTTAATGTCTCTTTTTTTAGGAAATTAATATAAATAATAATCGAAAACATTTTTAATAGGTTTTAAAATGATCTATATTTCGTATAAATGATATTTAAAATATGTAAAAAGATAACATGATTTCACCTTTAGAATGACTATATAGATGTGCAAATTTATAAAAATTTATATGATTATAATTTTTAATTATTTAATTATGATATTTATTTTTGAGATACAATAGGTTAATGAATTTTCCTGGATGTTATGACAAGATTTAAGGTCTTCTTATCTAAATTTTCAATTCATTGGAACATTGTTCTTATTATACACAATGTTATATTTGGAATGGTGTCTGTTATTAGTCTTTAATTTTCTTGTCCTAGTATCCACTAATTATTCATTGTATTTAAATTATAATTTCGAATCATATCCATTAAGGGTTTTTCTGTCAAAATTTTCTGTTGTTGTATGATTATTTTTCTCAATTCAGATTCAATGGGATACAATACTTTATATGGACCTTGTTTTCCTTGATTAGTGTGTAAAGTCCTCGAAATTCCATGGAAATTGTTTTTTAAATACTTGGGAATTTTACAATTCCATAGTTTTTGACGGCGCACGATTCTGAGGCCCAGAGTGCACAGAATGATCCGTCGAAATTTGTTAAGCATAAATTAACACGCGTATGCAGTTTTCCTGAAAAATTAAAATAACTATTAAACAGTTACTTGAATCAGAAATCTGAGTCCACTATTACGCTCAGGATGGTGGGTCTACTATAGGCATGACTTATGTATAGTGGGCGCGAGCCTCTTATGAGAAAACCTGAAAATCACATAACTATAAATAAAATAATTAAATAAAGTTATTTTACTTTTCAAATGCCTAAAACTCAGAAATGGTAAGTCAGATTAAAAATCTGAGACCACCTCTGAACATGTCAGTGTAGGCATTATTTAATAATATAATCACTTGGGTCGGCAAGTTCCACTAGAGAAAGTTAGTTTTTGGCAGCAAATAAAATAATTAAGTGACAATTATTTTATTGTAAAATTCATAACATTTTAATGGTAACTCGGATTGGAAATTAGAGGGTACCATTGGGTTTTCTTGGATCGTGTTTCACCTAGGAAGATCCTAACCTCAATCGCAGTGGGTCGAGGATGGATGTTAATAATTTTCCGAAATTTTTTCAGAAACATTTAGTAAGAGTATGAGCTGGATTTTATATCGTTTGAACATGTTCGTGGAATTGAAATATGAGGGCACCGTTGATCTCACATCGCCGATACATTCTTATGGAGACCTTCACTGAAGTTGTGTTTTATCGTGGTTGGAAGTTAATTTTTGGGGTTTCTAAATAAATTAAATAAAAATATGTTTGGTTTATTTTTATTTAAATGATGGTTTAATCCTCCATGGGGAGGTTGGGGGTGGGGCCCACCCACGCATAACCTCCCATGGGAGGATATTATGTGGCGGGACCCACACGAGCTCAAACCTACTTTATCCCCCTTGAACCCTTGACTACCCCATTAATGGGGGATGAAACATGATTTCCCCCTTAATGGTGCTAACTCACATAAGAGACAATTAATGCCTCAATTAAATATATTTTGAAAAATTTTGAATCCTTCCACATCATTTAATTTCATGAGTTGTTTAATTTAATTAAACACAACTCTTGTGTGTTTTTCTGCCAAAAAATAATTGACTTCTCGTCTATTATGTTTGGTTGGCACATAAAACTTTAGTGGAGCCTTGGAGAAAAAGTGAGAGCATCCACTCCAATGAAGAACGATATCCTCTCCAATGAAGAACACCCATCAGCACTGAGGAACGATGACGCCGTATTCTCCCTATCAAACCAGGGAAAGAAAGGGATGATGCCGCATGTGAATAACGTCGTCAACGACGACATCATCTCCTCCCATCTTAAATGGAATGACGATGCCCTCCCGCGACTCCGTCGAGCGATCACCGATTACAAGGTAGGTGGATTTTAATTACATTTAAATATGAGTTCAAACCTCCATTCTTCATCATACAAGATTCTGGATTGGAAAGCCAAATGAAATCGTATGACAAGGAGGGTTCGGACCGCATGAACCCGGCCCGACACTCCCCACATTGTTTGTTTTCGTTTGTTGATAACGTAGGTGGACAACAAAAAGGAGTCGGCGGCACAAGGACGATGGGTCTTTGCAAGGGCGCAACACCTCCATGATGCTCAGAGGAACCGAGCCGCGGCCAGGCGGGCCATGGGGGTGTCGATGGGGTGCAGTGCAGTCGCACTACGCTAGAGAGGAAACGCGGCCGGGAGGGCCACGATTGATTGATAAGTGATGTGCTATCACACCGCGCAGAGGGCAGTAGGATCGCCGCACTGTCGCGCCACGGTGGAGGTGCAGATGTAGCCGGCTGGGCCGGCCGCCGTGGAGCCGGACAGATAGACAGACCCCTTCAGGACTCACGGGTAAACAAAATCGGCTCCTAACCCAGGTTGCTTCAAAGCGGAATAGGGGGTGCGAAACCCCTTCCCATGCATAGACAGCCGGGCCATGGGCGCCGACCAGCTGGGCCGCCACCGGCTGGGCCGCCGGTCTGCCGCGGGCCGGGCCACCCTTGGCCGGGCCTCCCTCGGCCGGGCCGCCCACGGCTGGGCCGCCCCCTGGTTGGGCCGCTTAAGGCCAGTCCACCCTCGGGTCGGGATGCCCCTTCAGGCCGGTTCATTTCCTCATACCAGGTAAGACCCTCAGACCGGGTCGGGCCG
Organism: Viscum album; assembly: GCA_963277665.1. NCBI lineage: Eukaryota > Viridiplantae > Streptophyta > Magnoliopsida > Santalales > Viscaceae > Viscum > Viscum album. Next base: position 914,099,599 of record OY728131.1, on the reverse strand, counting down.
GGTCACTCCGACTGCTCCGGACCGGCCCCGGACCCGCAATGGCCATTTCTACCTTTACACCCATATCTTGGTATATGAGTGTCTGATCGACAAACCGCATTCGGTGATGAAATTCTTGGAACGAGATGATTCTTTTGGCATACTCCACATGAGTTTTGAACACAATTGGAGTATGGTCAGGTTGGTTTGAGCCTAAAAACCAACCGGGCCCCTAGAACGGAAATGCCAAAACGGGCGTCTGATTGACGCTTTGTCTGTCGTTTTGGGATCATTAAGATGTGACGGGACTACGGGATACATCAAATCAGGACTTAATGATATTTGATGTATCGAAACATAGCTCGAGGTGCAGACCCTCCTGGAATCAAGCATACTATGTCCGGGAACCCTAGAGCTGGATGCAAATGAGATGAGCCAGAATCCTCTGTGGGTTCGACAACAATGACTACGGTTCCAGAATCTACCATGGGTTATAAAATTATGATTGCTGTAACATAATTATTTTGTGGTTTCGACATCGATGACTACTATAATGATATCCTCCGTGGGTCTGATAGTTCTGACTTCTGTTCATGTATCCTATGTGGGTCCGACAGAATAGTTGGTCATGTATCCTGTGTTGGTCCAACACCTTAGCTGGTCCTGTATGTTGTGTGGGTCTAACAGCTTAGATGAATTAGTGGCTACATCTGATTATCTTTATCACTCTAGAATAGATGGTCTTGTGTCCATTGTGATTCCGACAACTTAGTTGGTCCTGTATCATGTGTTGGTTCGACAACTTAGATGAATCAGTGACTACATCAGATCATCTCTATCACTCTATAATATCTGGTCATGTATCCTTTGTGGGTCGGATAGCTTAGGTGGTCCCCCATCCTGTGTGGGTCAGACAGATTAGATGAATCAGTGACTACATCTGATCATCTCTATCACTCTACAAAATATGTATACCTGTGTGAGTGGAGTGATGTCTTTCAACCATTATCATCATGGTGAATGAATTTACTTCCATTGTGGAATGGTTTGTGCATGGGCTCGAGTGTATGAGTCAGACTGTGATTGATAACATATGTATATGTATGGGAATATACCTATGTAGGGATGGTTGATAGTTCATGATAGTATATTACTACTTTGGATTATCCTTAGTGGATTCTGGGAGACCTTTTGGGGTCTTGGGTTCCCCTACTAAGTATTGCTATACTCAACCCTGCACGGCCTTCTCCGGCACCTTTTTGTGTTCTGTGCAGACGACGGGAAGCAGTGATCGAGGCTGAGGGTGACAGATGGGTGGCTGCTCGGAGCTCGGCTATACAAATGTACCTTAGGGATGAGTTGTTCGAGTCATGTACCTACCCTTCTGGTAGGATTCACCGGTGGACGATCCAGGAGCTATTTTCCCATTTTACATTTACTTGTTCTTATTGTTCAGTTTGGTTTGTATACTATCCCATTTATTTTCAGCACTACCCTTGTTTTAATTTTTACTTAGTGTTTTGCTTCCAATTGTGTACTCTGATTGTCTGGGATTTGTTTTATAATGGCAAGGCCTTCCTAGCTTAGAGATGTATGCCTTTGGTGCTAGTCACCAGCCCCTAGCCTATGGAAGGCGGGCTTGTGGTAGTCACAACACGAGTCTTGAGGACAGTTCGAGAAAAATTGATATCGAAGGGAGGTTCTACCGTAGAACATAAGACTCTAATATTTTTTTTTTTTTAACCAATAGTTTTAACTGTACTGAGTGTGTTTTCCAGTAGGGGGAGTCAAGTGTTGGTGTAGCAGCCGACATATCCATACACCATGTCCCTGAATTCTAATTTCCGACTCAGTGCACAAAGACACAGATTGTGAGAGTGTTTCCAAGAATCCTCTTTGTGAACACTTTTAGTCAACTATCTATGTTTAAATTATAGATCGTGGCACACCAGTTCTTTATCAGGATGTTTCTGCATTGAAAACAAGATAGGGTTTTCCGGGAGAGCACACGATGATGGCCCAACAAGTGACGAGGCACCGGTTTAGGGCCCTCATTCAATGTTGGAACCTTCGAGTGATGTACCAGCATCACCAACACAAGTTTAGAAGCAGATGCCACCAGGCGCATTGGAGGACGGTGCACACTGACTGAGCGCATTGCATGAGTTCCAGTGGCAGAGGCCTCCAAGGTTACAAGGCGGGACAGATTCCCAGGCTGCTGAGTATTTGATTGAGGTTATTGCTGGAGTATTCCGCCTAGTTGGGACAGTAGTAGAGCATATGTTTATCTTAGCTACTAATGTTCATCAGTGAGTGACCATGGGGATGGTCCTCATAGTGATGAGGTTTCAGTACTTGGACCATTTTATGAGATTGTACCATCAGGGAGTGTGCCAACTATATCACTACCAGTTGGTCAGCAGACACTACCGGTGGTACCGGTAGAGGAAACGTGTAGCCCTAGTGCTTTAAATGTGTTTCAACACCAGATATTCCTCTTGTTACGAGGAGATCCTGATCCACAGGCATCTGAGGACTGGCTTGAGGAGGTGGATGAGAGTTTTTTTAGAGCTTATGCAGTTTCGATTGGCCGAAATGTCGGTAGTTTAGTATTCATCGAAGCGTACCAACCATTCCCGGTACTTGATGAATACGATGCAAGCAGTGCTTTAGAGGACCGAACTCTAAGAAAGGTGTGTTTAAGGACAGATGAATCTACAGGGAAGAAGAAGAGGAAGAGAGTAGCTGCATGTGGTTAAGGAGTGTGAACCAAGGGCTAAATGAATGATTTGAGGTACGGTCTATGTCTACAACTAGATGCAGTATCAATAGAAATAGATACCAATAATTCTTTCCTTACACGAATATTTTCCCAGACCTATAGATTCCGGTTAATCCGTTGAATTGACCCTCACATCTGGTGATACCATTGGGAGGAGACTCGATAATCACACTTACACCGATAGTTTGATCTGAACCATGAGGCGAGAGTTTCGGTTGGAACCACTTTGTGGCAGTGTCGAGTCCTTATGACATTAGTTTTTGTATCGACTGGCAAATCATAGTTTATACATAGATTGACTGTATTAGGAAAAAATGTTGTGATTTATCTACAATGTTGGGATGAGTTTTACCTTGGTCAGCGAAAAGGAAATCCCAGACATTACAGGATGGAATCATGCATAAGAGGGTGTAGTTGATCACTCATGAGTCTTCCATACTTACCTTTGTGCCAGACTTCTCCAGAGTTTCCACACCACTATCAGCATTGGAGAAGAAGGGGAAACCCTCTGTGTGGTCAGAGAGATGTGAGAAGAGCTTTCATCAAATGAGGCAGAGGATGACTAGTGCCCCAATCTAGAGGCTTTTAGAGGAAGGCGTATGGTAAATAGTTTATTACGACACATCTGGGAACAGTCTTTGATGTATCCCGATTCAGGAGTGAGCGGTGATCGCATATCATTCTTGGTATCTGAGACAACACGAACATAACTATGTTACCCATGACCTGGAGTTAGTAGTAGTGGTCTTCGCCTTGAATATGTGGCGGCACTGTCTTTTGGGCGAATGTTTTACCGTATACTCAGATCACAAGAGATTGATGTATATCATTTCCCATGAGGACCTGAACCTGAGACAATGACGTTGGCTCGAGTTCCTTCAGGACTATGACTTTGATATAGTCTATAATCTTAGAAAGAGGAACGTTGTAGTATATTTACTCAGTCGGAGATATAGCATACAGTTTCCAGGAGAGGCGACAGAGAAGTTGGCTGCTTTACAAATATTCATTCTGGATAGTGATGGAGCAAACCTTCCTTCAGTCTCTTACCGTCACTCCCCCACTTCTTCACCGAGTCAGGGAGGCACAGCATGGGGACACTGACTGTGAGACATGATTTGATGAGATATCTACAGAACAGGCACCTGTTGGATTTTATGAAGGTGGGAAGCACATAATACTCTTCAGAGAACGTACTATGGTGCCAGTGTCACTTTAGGAGGAAGTGTTGAGGGAGTTTCACACATCCCATTTAGTGGTACATCCACGGGTGATGATGTTGTACTAGGACCTCTGACGATAGCACTAGTGGCTAGGTATGAAGATGGAAGTAGCGGAGTGTGTCTCTCGATGCCTCATTTGTCAGCAAGTTAAGGCGGAGCATCAGGTACCAGCAGGCTTGGTTCATCCTTTCGAGGTCCCAAAGTTGAAGAGGGTTGAGATATCCATCGACCTCATGATGGTTCTTCCACGTACATCCAGGAGGCAGAGACCTATGGAGTTCAAGGATAGTGACCACGTCTTTTTATGGGTCTCACCTCGATGAGGTCTACAGAGTTTAGGCCGAGGCAGAAAGTTATATCTGCGATTCATCGGACCGTTCCAGGTTCTCAGTATGGTAGGTGAGGTGGAATACCTCTTGGATCTTAAACCTCAGTTGCACCAGGTGCACAATGTCTTACACATATCTTAGCTGAGGAGATACGTGCACGACTCATCCCACATCATCGACAATGGGGAACTGGATATCGATTACAGGGAGACTTTAACAGAGGTTCCAGTGGAGATGGAGGAACGATGGGAGCGGGTCCTAGAATGATGGTTGATACATCTAATTCATGTTCTCTGAAAGCACGAGAACCTTCAGGAATGATCATGGGAGCGTGGTGCTCAGATGTGTGCACAATACCCCCATTTGTTCCCTTAGTTCCAGTTGTAGATAACATGGATGGAAATCCCTGAGTTGGGTATAATTAAAAGACCCATAAATTCCGTGGAATGTTTTTTAAACACTTTTGAATTTTATGAGTCCGCAGTTTCTGACGGCGTGAGATTCCGAGGCCCGGAGTGCCCGGAATGATCCGTCAAAGTTTGTTAAGCTTAAATTAACATTCATATGCAGTTTCTCTAAAAAAGTAGAATAACTCTTAAATGGTTACTTGGATCAGAAATCGGAGGCAACCGTTGCACTCAGGATGGTGGGTTTACCCTATGTAGGACTTATGTTTAGTCAGTTCGGGCAACCTGTGAGAAAACATGAAAATTACATAACCGTAAATAAAATAATTAAATAATGTTATTTTATTTTTTAAATACTTATAACTCACAAATGGTAACTCGGATTAAAAATATGAGACCACCTCTGAACTCGTGACAGTAGGATTTCTTTTTTCAGATACTAACTTGGGTTGGGAAGGGCCCCCAGAGAATTTTAGTTTTTAGCCGCAAATAAAATAATTAAGTGACAATTATTTTATTGTAAAAGTCATAACATTAAAACGGTAACTTGGATTGAAAATATGAGGGTACTGTTGGGTTCATTAGGGTGTTTTTCACCTAGGTAGAGTCTAACCTCGACCGTAGTGGGTTGAGGACGACAATTAATAATTTGTTGAATGTTTTTTCGGGTATGTTCGGTAAACGTACGAGCGAGATTTTATATCTTTTGAACCGGTGCTCAAAATTGAAATCTGAGGGAACCGTCGAACTCACAGCTCTGGTAATCGCTTATGGAGACCATCACTTTAGTTGCATATTATCGTGGATGGATGTTAATTATTGGGGTTTCTAAATAAATTAAATAAAAAAATGTCTAGCATATTTTTATTTGAATGGTGGATTAATCCTCCATGGGGAGGGTGGAGGTGGGGCCCACCATTGAATAACCTCACTTGAAAGGATATTATGTGGCGGGACCCACACATGCTCAAACCCCTTTAAACCCCCTTTAACCCTCGAGTTCCCCATTAATGGGGGAAAAATCTTAATTTCCCCCTTAATGGTTCCAACACACCTTAGATATAATTAATGCCTCAATTATTTATCTTTTGAAAACATTTGAATCCTTCCACCACATGTAATTTCATCTGTTGTTTAATTTAATTAAACAAAACTATTGTGTGTTGTTGTGCCAACAAATAATGGACTCCTCCACTATTATTTTTGTTTGGCACATAATACTTTGGTGGAGCCTTAGAGAAATAGAGAGCGCATCCTCTCCAACGAAGAATGATATCTTGTCCAACAATGAATGACCGTCTCCACTGAGGAACGATGACACAACCTTCTCCCTTTCCAACAAGGGAATGAAAGGGAAGATGTCAGCCTTGAAGAATGTCTTCCATGACGACATCATATCCTCTCGACATCAACGGAACGATGCCGCCTTCCTGCGACTCCGCAGAGCGAACACCGATTACAAGGTAGGGGGATTTGAATAATTTTAAAATATGAGATTAAAGCTCTATTCTTCATCATACAAGTTTCTGGTTTGGAAAGCTAAAGGATATCGTATGACGAGGAGGGTTCAAACAACACGAACACGGCCCGAACCTCCCCCCTTTGTGTGTTTCCGTTTGATGATGACATAGGTGGCTGGAAAAAATGACCTGGCGGCGCAAGGCCTCCAGATCTCCGCAAGGGAGCAACACCACCATGCCGCGAAGATGATCTGAGTCGCGGCCAAGCGGACCATGGCAGTGCCGAAGGGGCACGGTGTTGTCGAACAGCACCAGAGACGTACTATGGTCGGGAGGCCCACGACGGGTGGAAAATTGCGGCGTCGTCATGCCGCGCGGTGGAGCCATTGATCGCATCCCGGGAGGGTCATGGCTGTGGTGGCGCGACATCGTCTCCCCCCATGGACGGTAGCAGGACTACAGTGCCATCGCACAATGGTGGAGGTGTGAAGGCGGCCGGCCGGGCCGGCCACCGTGGAGCCGGAAAAACAGGCTGGAGCCTTCGAGTCCTGCATGTCAGCAAAAGCGGCACGTTGCGCCAGTTTTTTGGAGTATAACAGGGGGCGTGACACAACCTCCCACACGTGGCCAGTCTAGCCATGTAGGCCGGCGGGCCTGGATGCCACCATGTGGGCTGCCCACTTTCATCCCACCCTCATCTGGGTTGCCCACGGCCCGACCACCCTCGGTCGGGCCTCCCTATGTCGGGCCGCCCCCGGCCAGGCTGCCCACGGGCCGGGCCGCTTATGGCCAGACTGCTTAAGGTCGGGCGGCCCTCGGTGAGGCAGCCCTCAGTCAGGCCGCCCCCGGTCCGGCCGCCCTCTGCCAGGCCTCCCACGGGCAAAGCCGCTTATGGCGAGGCCTCCCTCGTAGCGGGCCTCCCCTTCGGGCCAAGACGCCCCATTAGTCCGGGCTGTTTCCTCAAACTGGGTAAGACCCTTAGAATGGGTCGGGTCGGGTCCCTTCTACTGGGTCAGACCGGACCCCGACCAGCAATGGCCATTTATACTATTCCGCCCATATCTTGGACTACTTTTGTCCGATCGACAAACCAATTGAGGAGATATAATTCATGGAGTGAGGCCATTATTTTGGAATACACCACATGAGGTTCGAATGCAATTAGATTACAGTTAGGTTGGTTTGAGCCTAAAAAGCTACAGGGCCCCCGGAACTGAAATTCCAGATCGGGCGTCGCAATGATGCATTGTCTGTCGTGTTGAGTTCCTTCTGATAAGATGGAACTAAGTGATACATAAACTGAGGAATTCATGATAGTTTTTGTATCGACACTTGGCTTGAGGAGAGGACCCTCCCAGAATCGAGCGGGATGTGTTCGGGAACGCTAGGGCTGGCTGTGACTTAGATGTACCAGAATCCTCCGTGGGTTCGACAGAAATGAATACTACACCAGAATCCTCCATGGGTTCAATAGTGATGACTATTGTACTTGAATCCTTAGTGGGTTTGATAACGATGACTACTGTACCAGGATCCTCCGTGGTTCTGACAGTTCTGATTTCTGTTCATGTATCCTGTGTGGGTCCGACAAAATAGATGGTCTTGTATCCTGTGTGGTTCTGATAGCTTAGCTCATCCTATATACTGTGTGGGTCCAATAGCTTAGATGAATCAGTGACTACATCTGATCATCTCTATCACTCTAGAATAGCAGTTCATGTATCCTTTTTAGGTCTGACAGTTTAGTTGGTCCTGTATCCGGTGTGGGTATAACATCTTAGATGAATCAGTGACTACATATGATCTTCTCTATCACTCTAGAATAGCCGGTCCTATATCCTGTGTGGGTATGATAGCTTAGCTGGTCCTAGATCCTAAGTGGGTCCAAAAGCTTAGATGAATCAGGGACTACATATGATCATATATATCACTCTAGAAAGCATGTATACTTGTGTGAGAAGAGTTATGTATTTCAACCATTATCATCATGGTGAATGAAATTATGTCCTTTGTGGAATGTTTTGTGCTTGGGCTCGAGAGTTGGAGCCGGACTGTGATTGATAACCTAGGTACATCTATGGGCATATACCTAAGTAGGGATGGTTGATACTTCGTGATTGTATATTACTACTATGGTTTATCCTTAGTGGACTCTGGGATACCTTCAGGGGTCTTGGGGTCCCCTACTGAGTATTGTTATACTAACCCATGCACGGCCTACTACGACACCTTGTTTTGTTCTGTGAAGATAGCGAACATCATTGATCGAGGCTGAGGGTGAGAAACGAGTGGTTTCTCGGAGCTGGGATATACGGATGTACCTCAGGGATGAGTTGTTCGAGTCTTGTACCTACCCTTTAGGTATGATTCACCGGTGGACAATCCAGGATCTGTTTTCCCTTTTTTACTTGTACTTGTTCTTGTTGTTCAGTAGGGTTTGTATCCTGGCCCATTTACTTTCCTCACTACCTTTGTATTTAGTTTTAATTAGTGTTTTTCTTCTAGTTGTGTACTCTGATTGAGTATTATTTATTTTTATAAAGGAAATGCCTTACTAGCTTATTGGTTTACGCCTTTGGTTTTAGTCATCCGCCCCTGACCTATGGAAAGTGGGCTTAGGGTAGTCATGACACGGGTCCCGAGGACGGGTCATGACATAGTGTATCTTAACACAATATAAGTATTTTTTAAATTACTTTTTTCTATTTCATGGGATATAATAATCAATCCCTTATTCGCTTAATCAAATGGTTATTAATTTAAATATTACACCAATAGTAATGATGTTTTTTGTAATCTTATCATCATTAATTGAGTTATGTCCATTCACATGATCTTATAACATATAATATGGGTGTAATATGCTCATGAATGTATGATTTACAATTATTTCATTTAATATAAGAGACTTAATTTACTACCATAGAAATACATTTCAAAAATTTCATTCTTAATGATGTATTTTTCCTGTACGGGATATTGATATTATAAATATCATTTTTCTGAGTTATTATGTTTTATCTAGAAGCTTATTCATTAGTGAATTGGTCATTATACCTTAATATTTTTTTATATTTTATTTTACAATCCCATTTGGAAAAATTTATGTTTAATAAAATGATTTCATTATTACTCATTTTAAAATTTTGGTAATCATAAATTATAATATCAAAGTATTAAAAATTATCATTTCATAGAAAATTGTTTTATCTTGGTCTCTAAATTTAATTTTGAAAATATTTTCCCATTTTAATAAATCCATGATTTTATATCCTATTTAAAAATAATTATTTTAATAAAATTTCAAATTATAATTTTTAATGATATTTTTGAAACCATCATTTTAGATTGTATTTTTTTCAATGAAATATATGATTTCCATATTCTACATTATATTTTCAAATCCACTATTTTTATAAAAGGGATTTAAAATACTTATATTTTTATTTTCGTGATATATACTCTAGTATATATAAATTTACTATTTTTGGGATTGAAAATACCATATCAAACAATTCCATTCTTGATATCATCTATTATGATGCCTTTCTAAGTATTCTTTTACCATAATTTTTTTATCAATGTAAATAAACATTTGATTTTATATTGTTACACTAGGGATATATTCCTTTAAAAATCATCCATATTCATTCCATATATATGTTATTTAATGTTCATTTCAATAGGATATATAATTCATCACTACTATTGTCTTCTTTAGACACCAAATATGAATTCCCATATATTTTCATCCAATTACATTTACATATGAATAACCAATTTTATATTCAATTAATTAAATGGTGTTCGCCAAGATTACATTTATTTATTGATTGGGGAAGCTTCTTAAATGAACCTATGAAATTATTCAATATGGTATTATAATTAGGGATTCATATATAAAAATTTTATCCAATTTTCTGTTGGATAACTATTGATCAAATGTATTTTAATTTTGTTTATTTTCTATTGATTATAATGGAAATTTGACTATATATTTATAAACCTCCTCCTTAATTATTTGGTTGGGTTGGGAAAATGACATCACTTTTATAAAAATAGGGAAAAATATTAGTGTTTGTTATGTTTTCTTTTCAAAAAAATTGTTTATTTTAAATGTTTATATTTTACTTTCTACCCACTTTAATATATGGTAAATGTATTTCACATAAGCAAGTGAGGGGTGGTGAATGAAATTATATAACCCCTTGATGAATCGTTAGGTTCAATGATAAACTCATGCTTTTAAATTTGGTGCATTTAATCCAAATTTATCAATATATTTTAGATATAGATTTGATGGAAGTAATGGTGTGTGGATAGAATCTATTATTTTTTTATCATAACATTTTAAATTATGCATTACATCACACTATATATATTTATAATTATTCATATGACCTAATTTATATCATTGATATCCATATATATATCATGCTACTAGTTTCATATGATTATGGAAGTGTGATGATTACTTTTTACTTCTGTAATATAATTCCATATATATTCAATGATTTCATCTTTTTTATGGTTTCCCTTACTATTATTTTTATCTCCCCATTTAATATTTTCCAATATACCCATGTTATGAGTAAAATTATTACACAAGATTTTACTTCAAATATAACTACTAGTGAAATTTTGTGGTCTAATTTATAAAATGAAAATGGGTTATTTAGTTTCATACAGAGTGGATATAAGTTCCCCAAATGGAAGATGAAAAATTATTTATTAGTTGATGACATTTCCTAATTTACTATGGCACTAAAACGAAAATTATTGGGAATATATGTAATGAAATATTATTTACAATAAATGTAATTATGAGGTAGTTAAATCATGGAATCTATGTTTGGGATTGATTATATTATGAAATATATGTGTTTATGGAATTGGGATTGATACATCAGATTTAAGGAATCTTATTTTATCAACCCCTATACTTTCATATAGGGGAAAAGTCATCACTATTATGAAGAATGATGAATAAATGAAAATTTTAATTGATTATTTTGTACTACAAGTGAATGAAAATTTAAATTGATTATTTTGTACCACATGTCAATGAACTGTAGATTTCGGGGAGGTAGTGTCGACGACACTATCTTAGGGCACCATATGGTGGAATCTAAGGAATGATAGTAAAATTTTGCTCTTTGTTTCATTATTTAATATGTTTTACTTAACCATTAAAAATAATTTGATATAAATATTATTATTTTTTTAAACTTGAATCCATGAATTTTAGTATGTATGATGAATTGATATTTTATTTGGGATAATGTTATTCTGTAAAAAAATTATATTGTAATTTGTGTATTTAAAATTAATATGTTTTTCTTGTATATATATTGTTTACCAAGACTACAAATCTTTTTGGTTCTTTAGGGTTTAATTACTACAAATTTATTCTAATATAATGTAATTAGGAAACGACACTAGGATGTTGGGGTATGGGTTGCTATATATTTTTTCAAATAAAAAAATATGTTGAATTTTTTGAATTTTTATTATTTTAAATTGATTTTCAATGATACATTATTTTTATCAATAAATGTTCCACTTGATCATTAATTATAATTCTATATCTAAGATGAATTCTCTAGATGTTAAGTATATTTTATGAGGGATGCGGTCATTTGATTAAATTCACATTCATTCCATGAATGGTTTGTATTTAGGATGGAATAATGTTTATAAAACCTATTTCATTTCCATGAGTCATTCTATGATAAAATATTTATAACACTCGATTCATCTTCCATGGGATATTAAGTGATGAAATATTGAAATTATTATAAAAATTATATATTTTCCGTAAGTTATGATATGATATTATGTTTTTGAATCCATTTCATTTAATGTGTTATGATATGAGGAATATTTTATGATCCTCAATCAATGTTAAATATGTTTATTATTAATAGATGCAGGGGACCAATATCTACTTCCAATTAATTTGGGAAATATTTATTTCTCAAAATATAAAAATGAATTTAAGGGTTATTGAACTCAATTCCACAAGGGAAAATGTACACTTTGATTTTCTTATGAGTAATCATTCACTACTAAAATGGTTTATGGAGTGAACCAATTCCTCAATGATATAATTTGTTGGGAGACATAGATAATATTAAAAATATTTTCTATGCATATCTGAATGACACAAATCAATGTTTAATGGAAATTATATTCTCTCATGGATCATGTTCATTAATTCCTTAATGATTTATGTATTATTAACATAAAATAATTATTTGATGACTCAAGATTATGATCTTAGAAATGAAGGGTATTTTTTCAATTGTTATGATTGTGCTATTATACACTTATGTTATTCTTATGTATCTCCCTTATTTACCCTTATTGAGAATTTGAGCTCACCCATTCTAATGATTATTTTACTTAGTTTTTGAAGAATGTATTTATGATTTATGTGTTTGTAAATAGCACTCAAGAGGATGATATTAATTATAGGAATTGAAGATTTTCTATGAAATATGTTTATTTTTGTCCTTATTTCCAATGGCACTAGATTGTTATAGTACACTAGCATTTGTTTATATAATGTAATGAATATTCATACAAGAAGATGTAAGATCCATGTATTGTAATCATGATTCAAAATTGGTATAAGTAATACATATCATTAGATAATGGTTTAATGTTTTGGGATCCATGTTCCAAAAAAGGAATTAGGGTTTGATTCCAGACCAGCTATGGGAAATAGGTTGCGATGCTGGATCATCTATGGGAAATCATTTGTGATGATGGATACACTATAATATTTTTATGATTCCAATTCCAAAATTTTGTGTTCTGATTCATATAATCATTATCTATTCATTTGATATGAAATGATTCTATAATACCAATTTCATTTTTTATGTCTCATGTATTTCTAGACTTCAGGACATTTTATGTGATTGATCATATGAAATGTATGTTATCATATCATACAACATTAACAAATTTTATGATTTCATACTCATTAAATATTATATTATATTATGTTAATTTTTTTCAAATAATTTTATGATCTCACCATGAGTGAAAAATTTTTATTTTTATTTTAACCATGTAGAGATTTTAAGCTATCAAATTTTATTATTTAACCATTTTCAATCGAATTATGTTGAGAATAAAATTATAGATGATATTTATAATACCTCGTATGATTAAAAAATTTGGAATTGTTAAAAATATTTATTGAATATGTAGCTTATTTAATAATTCTCTATTGATAAAGAACCTCTCAATTATCATGTTTTTTTTGAGATTATTATTTTATTTTTTCCTTTTAATTATTTAAATGATTATTAATAAAAACACGTTTATCTTCTGAATCCTAATTTAGAATTCGGGTAAGAAATAGTTAATTTTTAGGATAATTTTGTTTCATTTATTTTGTTGGATATGAAACATTAGTAAAAACCGTGAGAGGGGTCTATAAATTAAATGATATCATTAGATATTATTACTGTTTTGGGAAGGTGTTTTCCAAAAAATTAATCCCTTTTTGAATGCAAAATGCTAAAACAAAATCTATCTTAAATAAAGCTAAGGTATGTTACTCTGAAAATAATCAGTTGGATATTTACACAATATTCTCATAGATAATGAAAAATATGTCTAACTGAACACCTCTTATGACGCTCCCATGTGTTATTATTTGGATGATCATATTACCTTTATGACATTTTTTATGGATTGATTTCTGAATTTCATTAAGGAATGATATATAAAACTATAAGATAAACCATATTAAAATAACATATGATTGATATTTGAATTATAGTATAATGATTTTTTTTGTAAAAAGGTACAATGATTATTTGTTGAAACAATTTTATGTATTGGTAGTAGTAATTCCCCTATATTGTAAATAAATCATCTTATGCCAGTTATTCTTTAGAGATATATAGAAGAAAATAAAAAAATATTAAAAATGGATGTGAGGGATATTTATATCAATTTATTATAAAGTATGTAAAAATTTATTTCATTCCTGTTGTATGTTTAATACCCAAAGCTTCCACGGTATGTTTCCCTTTGAATAATTAAATGGCGTGCATTGTACGCAACTTCGAGATTCTAACACACAACAACCAATCAAACTAGCTGTTATGAATAGTAATACATACATTTTGAAATTTTATAAATTTTATCTTTTGAAATAGACTTAATTTTTGGATTCGTAATATTGAAATTAGTTGTGGGTGAAATTTTGGTACTTTTCGGATAACTTTCATATTTTGATGAATAAGAAAAATTACAAAATTTTAATTAAAAACAACTATTTTATTCGAAATAATTAATAGTGATAAATTATTAATTTGAGTAGTTTAAAAGTACATTTAGAATATATTTTTACCATTTAATACAATGCCGGCCATTAGATGTAATTTCACATTTAAACCAGACATAAACAAGTGTCAATCTTTTAATAGTTATTATATCCTAAAAACACGCTATTTATTTTGACGATGGGAATTAATTTTTAAATTAATTAATACACCTAATATGTTTTGAATTTGGAAAAATATACATAATTTTTGAATTCATAATATATAATATATCTTAGGCCTAATTTTTGGTATTTTTCTGGAAACTTTCATTTTTTGATCAATAGTGAAACCACTAAGTGGTAGTTAAAAAACAGAAATTTTATAAAACTTAATTTTACCGCTTCTGTGAGTGGAATTTCAAAAATCAGAGAGACACAGTTAATATCAAGGAGTAAAATGTGGTTCAACTAGATGAAAATAATATTTGGTGAATAGTAACTTTTTACTTTTATTTACCACTATTAAAAGTTAATAGGGTAATTATGTATAAAAATGATATTAATATTACCCTAACACATGTCCCAATTCTATTGGACAAGTGTATCTCGACCAAAAACAACCTTAGGAGTAAAATATTATCATTTAGGTCCACTTGTATTAGATTAGGACATTTATTATTATTTAATTAAAAGAAGAGTTAAAAGAGTTAAAATCAAAGTTTATTTATTAAAACATTTTTAATAATGGGTTATACATAAGATAAATTAGATTGTAAATATTCATAATAAATATAAAAAGAGTTCCTACATAATGGTAGTTTATTTATAATTTTTATACGTTAAATAATTTACTTTATTTATGACATAATGGTGATGCAGTAAATACCTAATTAATGTAATGTTAAAGTAATTGATATTATAAATATCTAAATAAATGTAATTTGAGACATTTTATGAATTCCACTAATTTTCTAGGTTAATAGGACATATTAAGATTGATTATATAAATTTTTTTCGAAGTAATAATGTTGTTATGAATTTATCAAAAACAAAATACCCAATAGTGTCAAAATTGACATGAATGAGATTTTAAAACAAATATTATATTTTTTATTATTATTAAATTCCAAAAAAATGTATGGATTGGAAAATAGAGTTATATCATGATATTTGTATCATTAATGGACCACTTGGGGGTCTCTTGGCTGTATATAGATGATTATTAACCATATAATATAAAAATACAATAAGACATTGTAAAAGTGAAACTAATTAACTAAGATTTAATACATAAATATTAGGTTAATATAATTACCCAGACCTGTCTAAATTCTATTGGTTGGGTGGTTTTCGACCCATCCCCACCTTAACCTTCAAATAATCTACTTTGGAGCCATTTGAAACCGAATATGAATTTATTATAAAATAATATTTTTAGCTTTTCCAAATGTGCCCCTCACCCCTCTTATAAAAGGGGACACCCCCTTATCACTAATTCTCCCATTCAAAGCCTTTTTTCTTGGCAAAACCCTGCTCAAATACTCTCTAAACTTCCCACACTACAACCTAGAGGACAAATATTGATCAGAAAGCCAACCTATGGAGCCCTTTTAATCAAATCAAAAGGAAGAACCTAAGGAATATGTAACGTTTTCACCACCCTCTTTCAAGTTCCTTTCTTCTAGAACTTCTTATTTCTTAGTTATTTATATTCTAAAATAATAACTCAAGTATCTTCTTTATACTGTGATGTTATTATAAATATGGTACAACCATATTTAGTATTCTATCCATCCTTTTAATGGCATGTCACCATACTTGCGTACATACGGATTACCGTCTCCACGTCATGGTGTAATTGTCATTCAATAAATTATTATTTGGATGGGTATAATAATGATGTGTAATTATTGTAAATAATAAATATAACATGATAATTATTGTTTCTATATGATATACCATTCAATTATATATTATTTTAACATCAAAAGAATGATATTGTCGCTCGTGCATACGTACGGACTACCGTCTCCACGAACGAGATTTGATTCATTCTCCATCGTATCCATTCAAGTGTAATTCTCATTTGATGATTAAAAATAATGTTTAAGGACTTGATATAATTATGGGTATGAATAAGATACAACATATCCATAACAAACATGACTTACATAACAAAGAATATAAAGGAAAATGAGTAAGTTAACACCCGAAATGATGATAACACTAAGATATTATTAACAAATCAATGTTAAAAGATCATATATGATTTTATATTAATTTAAATTATTTTTGTATAATTTAATAACAATTATTTCACCATTATAGAGGAGTTTAACCTACCATCGACCAAGTAAAAAGTACAAAGTAAGGGGTTTCTAATCTCACTCTTAATTTTGTGAGAATTCCATTGTTCACCACTTATTTATTGCATATGGTGTATGTGTATTGACCATGATTGTATTAATTGTGTAATATACATTCATATATGGGTATTTACATCATCAGTGTATGATCCTCCTTTCATGGTTGTATGTTTCTTAAGTTACCAAATCAATAAAGGAATTGGAAATTTCAATTTGCACTCATTCGGTATTAGGCATACTTCATTGATTATTTTACTCCAAGATTATGTGTGGAATCACTATTCATTTGATTATATCAAAATTTCCACTCCCCGTATTGTGGATATAATTTTTATACACATAATCACTCCATTGATAAATTCTCAAGTCTTCGGTATGAACTTGATAAGAGTAATTTTAACTCAATCTCCATTTGTTGAGTTAAATATCCAATTCATTGGTGTTGTTTTTACAAGAATATGTGTGAACTTCATCTGATTGATTTACACTAAATATCCAATCATATTGAGTGTATTTATATTTTTCACACATAATTATGTCATTTATTTATCCTTAACCTAACGAAATGGTCTTTATAATAGATTTCATATCAATTTACATTCCATTGAGACTTCTTTGTTGTTATACACCAAATCACTTTTATATGGTGTATATAATGTACTTTTACTTAGTATATCATGGATCCATTTATTCTCATGATATTATAAAGTTTTTATTCCCTCAATTATTTGTACTCAAGTGTCTCTATTTTGGTTATAAACTCTAACTAAAATAAATTTATAAGTGTTTTAAATATTTATTCTTCTAAATATTTATCATTAGTGTCCATGTTTTAAAAATGGTTTTAAGAATTTATTTATACGGACATTAAAGTTTTAAAATATTAATTCCTTTCAAAAGATTCAATGTGGTATGGGACACTTTGAATCAAAAATGTATTTAAATGAATTCCTTTCCAAATTGTGTGACTTTTAAATGTTTTCATGAAAAAAATGATATTTCTATAAAATATATGAAGTACAGTGCAAATGTATATGTATTTAACGCAAGCTTAAAAATGTTTTCAGAAAACCTGACTCTCGAGTGTGGTAGACAACAAGGGATTGGGCATGGACCCATCATGGCCTGTAATTAGTCGAGTAGTCTAAGAATTTGTTATTTTGTTTTTAGAAGCTTGCATAATGTTTTTAGAAAAACACTGGAGTATATTTGATCAATTTTTAAAAGTAAGTATCTTCTAAAAAATTGCATCGGTAGGTCTAATGAGAAAAAATAGTGTCTTGGCACAAGGCCTTGACAAAATCTTATTTGTAGTCTTGGCACGAGGCCTTATCTACGTGGTTATGATAGTCTGGCTTATGCATTCCATAATTATTACAGTAGTTATTAATATTTTCATGTGATTATTCGACTAGTATTATATCCATTATAATAAGTAAATGGAATTATTTCATTTTATCCTTTCCATATTATGCTGAAGTTCATGTTTAAAATGCTTTTGTTTTAGTTATGCATTGCCTTAAATTTTTATGTTTATTTATGAAAGTTTCCTCTATATTGTTATCCATACTGAGCATCTGAGCTCACCCCTTTCAATGATTTATTTTTCCCAGTATTTGATGAAGTATTTTATGAAGGACCTACAGAGATAGTATGAGGGGATATGACGACAATATGTTGTTGTAGTTTTTCACTTATTGGGGTAATGTAAACTTTATGAATATATCTATTGTTTCTAAGGCTACTAAACTAATCGGTCTATCGAGACTTGATCTTTATTTTGATCATACAAAAGTTATGTAATAATGCACCGAATCTATGTGTCTAGGGTTGAGGCTTTATTGTTGGTATCATAGGAAGTTTAGTACAAACCTTGGAAGCTAGATTTAGATAATCTCTTATTAGAGCACGTAGACCTAAGATGAACTTTTATGATTAGTATAGAAGAACTTCCTAGAATTTTGGTATTGTAGAGATTTTGTGAGTTTTCCGAGCAATACATCCCTGTCTGGATACGAGAAGGTAGAGGCAGCTCTGGCACAGATGTACCTAGGGATAAAACCAAAAAACACTGCTTTGAGCTATACTCGAACGAGAACTGGTGCATGACAACGGGCCTTGCTGCACTCTTGGTTACGAAACTCCCGAGGGATATGCTTAGGATAATTTACATTTTCTTTACAAACCGATTTAAATTATTATATATATATGATGAGAGTAAATGACATTGGTTAATCCTAATGTGTTTAAAATTTATAATATGGTGAAATGTTAATATCTAAATGATTTTATGACTACTGTTACTCACACAATGCTTTCTAGTTTTAGTCAATGGATGGATTCCAAGTAAGTCATAGTGACTTTGAGAATGATGTACAAGGTGGGAACAATGGTGGCAATGAGCAACAAAATGGAATGTTGATAGGCATAAAATATATTGTCTTTATTCCAAATCAATTTTCTATAAATATGATCAAAAATATATATATTAACCAATTCCTGGAGTCAACAAAGAAGAGAAATGTGATGAATGATAATATCTCTAGCCGTGGAGACCATGGAGAAAGGAATCCTCAATTTCCATCATGCCGAAAATGTGGAAGGAGACACCCAGGAAAGTGTCTCAATGGGACAAAGAAATTCTTTATGTGCAGGAAGGAAGGAAATAAAGTGATGAATTGCAGAAGAAAAATGAAGAGTACTATGGAAGAAGATAAAAATTGTCCTAAGAATCCATTTACAGTCATTTTCTGTAAATGTAGGGGACCTGGACATTACCTGAGTGAATGCCCTATTCTATCGGATATTATCTTGGTCAAAGAAGATGCTATGTGGGAATAAATGGTTAGAGAAATGTTTAAAAATTATTATTGCTCATTGTTGATGGGTTTACATTGGAATAATTTTCTCTTGTATTTTTAACCCTTCAGTTTTCCATGTGAGAAAGATATTTGAGGAAGAATTATCATTTCTCTTGTGGATATAGTTATAAATAACCATTTGGTTTTATATGATCATTGGGTTTGAGGAAATTATAAGTTATTATAAATTGGGATGAAAATGCAAGGTATGAGATAAGATTTGTACTTAAATTATGTTATGGTTATTTTGAGGAATTTATCTCATTTTGGTAATGTTATAAAATATAATATTTGAAAATGTACAACACCTAGACCGTGTGACAAACCGTCACGTCGGACAAAGCTGTCGGAATCGAACCCACAACCAAAGTGCGATTGGGATCTATCACCTACCACTGGACTAATTGAAGTCCCTGGTTAGTGTGTCTATTATTTTTAGTTAAATGATTTTATTTATCAATAATAATTTGATTTGGGATCTTATGTCATATCAAATGAATACCCTTAGTATAGGAAAATGATTTGGTGATTAAGTGATAAATGTTATTTTGGAAGTTTTTTGCTTTGTTGTAAACACTATATGCCCAAGGAAAATAGAATAGTATGGGATTTCATTTGAGGAGTAATGGTGAATTTCTATCTATGTTTTTTGTAGATTTATAGTGAATTGGGTTATTTATGGAAATGATTAGGTTAATTACTTTTAATTATGTGACCTTAAGAGTAATTAATGTCATTTGGATATACAATATAACGTGGAAAACTACATTCTTATAAGTTTTGGGTTTCTATATTAGTTTGGATTATATTGAAGGATTTTAAGGACAATTGATTATTGAATGGTATTTATTTAACATTGGGGTATTGATGGTTAAATTTTAGAAATTAAGATTAGTGTTTTTTTTCTCTAATAGAATATCCGTTTGTGGGATCATCAGATATTACACTAACTATTCTGGTTTTTATTAATCTCTAAAGACAAGGTGAATATATAGTTTATCCGACGTGGATCATGTATTTCTATAGAATTTTATTCTTTCTCTTCCATTGTGAACAAGTCTTCTTGAATACTCATTGTTCAAAAAAATGAGTTAGTGGTAAAAATTTATTAAACAATGAAACTCTACATAAAAAGTAAATATATAAATTTATGTTCTTAGTCAATATCATAAATGAATTCCTCGTCCTTATGTAATGTAACTAAAAACAAAAAATGTTCTCCGTTTACTTTTCCTACTGGGAGACTAATGACCGTTTGTCCCAACACAAGTATGTGATTTTATTATTGTTAACTTTTTTTGATCATGTTTTCTATCCCTCTCTATCAGAACATAACAAATATTTTATTGTTTATATCCATGTTTTCCTTCATTGAATCCTAGTATGGGTTACCTTGGGTGACCTTTATAACTCTCTTCCATTCTTTTAAAGTGATAGTTTTATTGACTCTTTTTTCCGATGTGGGACTTTCTATTATATTCTCAATACCAATTTTAAAAAAATTGCGAGGATGCAATTTATTGAAGGAGGGGAGAATGTAACACCTCATGCTTCCACGGTACGTTTCCCTTTGAATAATTCAATGCCGTGCATTGTACGGAACTTCGAGATTATAACCCACCACAACCAGTCAAACTAGCAGTTATGAATAGTAATACCTACTATTTAAAATTTTATAAATTTTATCTTTCGAAATAGAATTCATTGTTGGATTTTTAATATCGAAATTATCTTAGGGTGAAATTTTGGTACTTTTCAGATAACTTTCATTTTTTGATGAATAGTGAATATTACTAAATTTTAATTAAAAACAACTTTTTTAATCGAGATAATTAATAGTGATAAATTATTAATTTGAGTGATTTTAAAGTATATTTATAATATATTTTTACCATTTAATAAAATTTTGTTCATTGGATGTTATTTCACATTTAAACCAGACATAAACAAGTGTCAATCTTTTGATTGTTATTATCTCTTAAAAACACGCTATTTATTTTGACGATGGGAAATAATTTTTAAATTAATTAATTCAACTAATATGTTTTTAATTTGGTAAAATATACATCATTTTTGAATTCATAATATAAAATATAGCTTAGGCTTAAATTTTGGTATTTTTCTGGAAACTTTCATTTTTTGATGAATAGTGAAACCAATAAGTGGTAGTTAAAAAACTGAATTTTTCATAAAAATTAATTTTACCGCATCTGTGAGTGGAATTTAGAAAATACGAGAGACACGGTTAATATAAAGGAGTAAAATTTCGTTCAATGAGATGAAAATAATTTTTGTGTGAATAGTAACTTTTTTACTTTTATATACCAAAGTTTTATGTAAATAGGGTAATTAAGGGTAAAAATGATATTAATATTACCCTAACACATGTCCTAATTCTATTAGGCAATTGTATCTCGACCAAAAAAAACCTTAGGAGTAAAATATTATCATTATGTCCACTTGTATTAGATTAGGACATTTATTATTATTTAATTCAAAGAAGAGTTAAAAGAGTTAAAATCAATGTTTATTTAATAAAACATTTTAAATATAGGGTAATACATAAGATATATTCGATTGTAAATATTAATTATAAAGCTAAAAAGATTTCCTACAAAATAAGATTTTATTTTTAATTTTTAAAAAATAAATAATTTAATTTATTTATGACACAATGGTGATGCAGTTATTACCTAATTAATGAAATATTAAAATAATTCATATTATAAATATCAAAATAAATGTAATTTGACAATTTTTTTGAAGTCCACATATTTTCTAGGTTAATAGGACATATTCGTATTGATTATATAATTTTTTTGGAAGTAATAATGCTGTTATGAATTTATCAAAAACAAAATACCCAATAGTTTCAAAATTATCATGAAAGAGTTTTAAAAACAAATATTATATTATTAATTTATATTCAATTCATAAAAATCTAAGGATCAGCCAAGAGACTTATATAATGATAGGTGTATCATAAATGGACCCCATGTGGGTTGCTTGGCTGTATATAGTTTGTTTATTAATCATATAATATGAAAATATAAAGAGACATTTTAAAAGTGAAACTAATTAACTAAGAGTCAATACTTAAAGATAAGGTTAATATAATGACTCAAACCTGTCTAAATTCTATTGATTGAGTGTTTTTCGACCCATACCCAACTTAACCTTTTAATAATACACTTTTGAGCCATTAGAAACTGAATATGAATTTATTATAAAATAATATTTTTTTCTTTTCCAAAGGTGCCCATCACCCCTCTTATAAAAGGGCACCGCCCATTATCACTAATAACACATTCAAATCATTTTGGCTTGGAAAAAACATTTCCAAATACACTCTTAGCTTACCTAAATACAAACTAGAAGCCTTAGTTCGATCAGAAAGCCAACCTAAAGTGTTTTTTTGGTCAAATTAAAAGGAAGAACCTGAAGAAGAGGTAATGTTTTCACCACCCTCTTTCAAGTTCCATTCTTCTTCAACTTATTCTTTATTTGTTATTTCTATTCTAAAATAATAAATCAAGTATATTATATATACTATGATGTTATTATTAATATGGTACAACCATATTCAGTAATCTATCCATCCTTTGAATGGCATGTCACCATACATGCGTACGTACAGCTTACCGTCTCCACATCGTGGTGTAATTGTCATTCAATAAATTATTATTTGGATGGGTATAATAATGATTTTTAATTCATGTAAATAATAAATATAACATGATAATTATTCTTTATATATGATATACCATCCAATTATTTATTATTTTAACATCAAAAGAATGATATTGTCGCTCGTGCGTACGTACGGACTACCGTCTCCACGAACGCGATGAGATTCATTCTCCATCATATCCTTCAAAGTATAATTCTCATTTTATGATTAAAAATAATGTTTAAGGACTTGATATAATTATGGATATGAATAATATACAACCTATCCATAACAAACATGGCTTACATAACAAATAATATAAAGGAAAACGAGTAAGTTAACACCCGAAATGACCATAATACTAAGTTATTATTAACAAATCAATGTTAAAAGATCATATATGATATCATATTAATGTAAATGATTGTTGTATAATTAAATAAAAATTATTTCACAATTATACAGGAGTTTAACCTACCATTAAACAAGGAAAAATTACAATGTAAGGGGTTTCTTATCTCACTCTTAATTTCGTGAGAATTCCATTGTTCACCACTTATTTATTGCATGCGGTGTATGTTTATTCCACATGATTGTATTCATTATGTAATATAATTTAATTTATGGGTATTTATATCATCATTTTATGATACTTCTTTTAGGGTTGTATGTTTCTTAAGTCAACTAATCGATAAGGGAATTTGAAATTTCAATTTGCACTCATTCGGCATTAGGCATACTTCATTGATTATTTTACTCCAAGATTATGTGTGGAATCACTATTCATTTGATTATGTCATAATTTCCACTCTTCTTTCTGTGTATATAATTTTTATACACATAATCAATCCATTGATAAATTCTCAAGTCATCAGTGTGATCTTGATAAGAGTAATTTTAACTCAATATCCATTTTTTGAGTTAAATATCCAATTCATTGGTGTTGTTTTTACAAGAATATGTGTGACTGTCATCTGATTGATTTACTCTAAATATCCAATCATATTGAGTGTATTAATATTTTTCACACATAATTATGTCGTTGATTTATCATTAACCTAAGGATATGGTCTTTATAAGAGAATTCATCTCAATTTACATTCCATTGAGACTTATTTGTTGTTATACAGCAAATCAATTTTATATGGTGTATATAATGTAATTTGAAATAGTATATCATGAATCCCTTTATTCTCATGATAGTATAATTTTATGATTACCTCAATTTTTTATATTCATTTGTCTCTCTTTTGGTTAGAAACTCTAACTAAAATACATTTTTAAGTGTTTAAATGATTTATTCTTCAAAATAATTATCATTAATGTCAATGTTTTAAAAATGGTTTTAAGAATTTATTTATATGGAAATTAATGTTTTAAAATGTTAATTCCTTTCAAAAGTTGCAAAGTGGTATGAGACACTTTGATTCAAAAATGTATTTAAATGACTTCTTTTCTAAATTGTATGACTTTTAAATGTTTTCATGAAAAAGAGATATTTCTATCAAATATATGAAAATCCAGTGCAAATGAATACGTATTTAATGCAAGCATAAAAATGTTTTCAGAAAACCTGAATCTCGAGTGTGGTAGACAGGAAGGGATTGGGCGTGGACCCATCATGGCCTGTAATTAGTTGTGCCGTCTCAGAATTAGTTATTTTGTTTTCAGAAGCTTTCATAATGATTTCAGAAAAACAGTGGAGTATATTTGATCAATTTTAAATGTAAGTATCTTCTGAAAAATTGCATCGGTAGGTCTCCTGAGACAAAATAGTGTCTTGGCATGAGGTCTTGACAAAATCTTATTTGTATTCTTGGCATGAGGCCTTGGCTACGTGGTTATGATTGTCTGGAATTATGCATTCCGTCATTATGAAAGTGGTTATTAATATTTTCATGTGATTATTCGACTAGTAAAATATCTATGTGAATAAATAAATGGAATTATTTAATTTTATCCTTGACATATTATGATGAAGATCAAGTTTAAAAGGATTTTGTTTTAGTTATACATTGCCTTAAATTTTTATGTTTATTTATGAATGTTTCCGCTATATTGTTATCCTTAATGAGCATCTGAGCTCACCCCTTTCAATGTTTTATTTTTCCCAGGATGTAAAGAAGTATTTTATGAATGACCTGTAGGGTTAGTATGAGGGGATATGAAGACAATATGTTGTTGTAGTTTTTCGCTTATTGATGTAATGTAAACTTTATGAATATATCTAGTGTTTCCAAGGCTATTAAACTAATCAGTCATTCGAGACATGATCTTTCCTGTGATCATGCCAATGTTATGTAATAATGCACCGACTCTAGGTATATAGGGTCGGGGCGTTACAGTAAGGGAATTTAGTAATTTATTTTCCGATGAACTACCAAGTTATGTAATAGACCGTGTGGTTGAATTTTTTATTGGGGACATACATTGAACCAGTTTTATTTCCCATTGTCTATATTTAATGAACCCCATGGAATTAGAGGAGATAATCATATATCAAAAATAAACATTAAAATGGGATTTTTTCTTCCTGGATGCTTCACCATGGGGGTCCCACCCCCTTTATTATGAACAATGGTAGATAAATTCATGCTTCCATTGGAAATTATGAACAAAAAAATATAAAAATTAGGAATAAATATGTATTATTTCATATCAAATATATTTTCAATAAACATAGAGAAACATAATGATTCTTAATGATTTTAATTCAATCTATATATCTATAGTTTTGGGACAAAAGGTATAATATTTCTAAAAATCATTTCTAAATATATATGGAAACAATGAATTTATACTAATGAAATTTGGTTTGACAATTGTTTATTCCATCAATATGGATATATGGAAACTAATATATGGGTTTTACCATTGTGAGTATATATTTTAGCTTAAATATGATATTATAATATACAATTACTAATGGCCTGATCATTGGTATCATTTATTTATGATGTTAAAGACCCTATGATAGAAGAAAATATATTAATATTTATTAATGTATGAATAATTGTTTCGAAATGAATCCTTCACAGGTCATGTTATCTTGAATAAATTAATATTTTATGATACATTAAAAATGAAAGGATGTATAAAATGTCCTAGTTTGACCATTTTAATAAAGATCTATAGATTTATTTAGATAGGTAGACATCATTATTAACTTATGAGAAATTTTAAATGTCAATAAAATACACTAAGCATGATAACACGGAATGTTGTAATGATCCATTGGAGAGAGGAATGTGATGATTTTTTTGGAAAATAAATATGATAGTCACTTATTCAGTACATACATTACCATTTAATATTGACGTGTTTGTAATATATATTTATTGTTTACAAAATTCATGGGGTTAATCATAGAACATAATAATTATGAAATAATTTTTTCTTAATTATAATAAAATATTCGTTAGAAATATTCCATAACATATGGTTTATAGACAGTGATTGTGATATTTATTATAATGATCTAGTGACATTATCTTTATGGGTAATGTTCTGGTATTTACAATAATTATAATAGTTTTAAATAGATAGTCACGTATAAAAATGGAAAATTATAAAAATGATATTGCATGAATTTATAACTGATTAAAACTACTCGTTATATTAACTCCATTGGGAGGAAAATAAAAAATCTTATTATATGAGAAGAAAACATAATACTACCCTAACACAATAAAATAATAAGAAAATACCTAGTACACATGGATTGACGATAGTTAAATCTTAATGTAAAATTATATGATGAGTAATAGTTACATTCCCGAATTATTTCCCAATCCTAAATTTAAATTATACTCTATGAATAATATAAGGAAGATTATTATGTAAATGTATTTTTGAATTTTCTAGAGCCAGAAATTTATGAAGTTGGTGTTATATGTTTTGGAACCTAGATATGTGTCCTATTATAAAATAATATAAATATTTCATTTTGGATAATTAATATATCTCATGATTCAAAAATTAATATATTATATATTAATATTAATAGAGTTTGGAAAATAATTGGATGAAATAACTAAGTGAGGTGATGAATTAGCATGGGATGTCATTTTATCACTTTAATATTTTTCACAATATTTGTACATATGTATGTTGTTCAATTCATGGTATTATTTTCTTCTCTACATATATTTAGTAAAAATAAATATAAAATACTAATTTCCATTTGTCTCTATGTGTTTTTAATGAGGATCACCTCATGTGCGGATGACTACATCCTTCGTGTACAATGGTTGTTATCCAACTGGAACAATTATTCTATTTTATTATCATTATTTTCGTATTGATATTGTAAAATGAAAACATTATCCTTGAAAAAAAATATAAAGGATATCTTCATTACCCTTATGATGTGATAAAAAGTACAGATCTTGTTTTATTCTCTAGAACGTAATTAATCTGATACACAACCTCAACAAATACAAATAAAAAGTCCTTCTAAATTTCACTGAAATATTTGTTATATCACAATAAATCTATAATCATTTGATGCATCCCCTAATTTAGTAAGAATAATATTAATACATAGTGTACTAGATATCATAGAAAATTACGACTAAATGATAATTATAACAAAAAATAGGTCAATAATTCTTTTTTGGATTTTGAACATCAACAAAAAACATGAAATATCAAATTGTAGTGTCATATTAATTTGGTGTACTTCATGGAAACATTTCATGGGATTATCAGTTTTTATAGACATAGAAAATAATAAATAATATTCATTATTACATTATATTCATTGTCTATTATTGTTAATTCATTAACATATATTCCCATTTTATTGAGGTTTATACATATATTTGTGTGTTATCTTCAAAAAATTAATAATAGTTATGTTTTCATGGGATCATAACTTTAATATTTTTCACACGTGAGTGTTTATTGAAAATAATCAATATAATAGTTTGGACTCTATCACTGTTCATAGAAATTTATAAATGGGGTAACATTTATCCTTTTCCCTTATGGATTATTATGGGAACACATTATCTTTTTATCACATCAATGACTGCATAAATTATCCGTGAATATGTATAATTTTTAGAGGATTAACTTATAAACATTCATGAAACTAAAATAGTTTGAAGGATCAATTTTCTTTTATATGCTAAAATGATTTCAGATTTATTATGCTTCATGTAATTTAGTACAATGTTATAAAATAACAACATTAATGAATGAAAAAATTAATTATTATTATTTATGAAAGTGTATTTAACATAACCTTAATTTAGTTTAATTAATGGAATTACAACTATAAACTCACTCGTGAGTTCCTGAATAATTTGTGGATTTATTTTTTCCAATGAAATAACAATATCATTCGAATATATTAGCGTGCATGACATGGATCATTACTATATTATTTATAGATAAGGTCACCTTTATCAACCTATCCATAAATGGTTCCACATTCGATAAGAGTAATATTGTATTAATAAATCTAATATATCCCAAAAATATTCTAATTTTTTATATTACGAATTATTTTACAATTTTAATCATTACATGATTTCCTTCTTCTTATTTACCAAAGGGTGTGGAGATATTTATTTTCATCAAACGAAAAGATTATTCCTTATCTAGTGAATGCTCAAATTTATGAGAAGAGAACTATAACATAATTTTTATCTGGGTGTTATCATATTCATCAAATATATCAATTCAAGATAGACTTTGAATATATGTGTGTATTAGGGTAATTGATCATGTATTCTCAATTTTTTTGTCAATGGATATGGGAGATATAATTTTTTGTGTAAGGAATAATAAATAATCACTAGTATATAGTATTCCTTCAATTGATATATGTAGAAGACAATGTGTTAGATATAAGGAATAATATATCTTCATTTTATCATGTACCGCGAATTATAAGGGTATAATTTATTAATGGTGAGTAGTAACAATGGAATGGGAATATGATATCAGTTTGAACGATGTACTTTCATTTCTTAATAACAATCATAGTATCTAAAGATAATTAATTCTATAGTGGGGTTCAACACCCAAAACACTACACAAACATTCACCCCTCATGAGTCCTACCTTACATATGCGATATACCAGGATTCTCTTATGAACATTGTCTACAATTTGAGTGTTCTATGAACCTTATTGTCATTATTCTATATCAGATGTAACATGTGAGAACTATGATACCCCTATGACATGTATTGCCTACAGTGTCCTCATTGAATATACCACATGTGGTTAACCGTTGAGTGCAACATGTGTTGTAGAATAGGTCCTTATCTAGTAAGTTATTTATTATTTTGTGATAAAGCCCACTCAAATACATAGTAATTACTATGTGTTAAATTTTAATACTTTCAGTAAATATCCTTCATTCAAAAATAAAATTTATTCTACACTTTTTGTGGCCTTCAATATATATTTATACCTTTAAATATGTTCACGATAATTTTCAAATTCTTTAAAATTAATATAATATTTAAATACCATTGGATGGATTTTCTTCATCCATTATTAAAATATATGAAGTGAAATTATTAAAATTCCATTTCTATACGTCTAATATGTTAATAATAGTAAAAAAAATCATCTAATATAAATCCATTAAAAAAAATATATAGTATACGACTATGGAAATTATTGTTGATGGATAGTCTTCCAAACTTATACAACCTTCTATCATCATGATAATACACACATAATTTTTTGGGAACTGAAATTAGAAAATTAATAATAATTGAATCTGTAGAAAAATATTTCTATTATGTTATTCATCAATATTACATATTTACCTCTAGAATTTTTCTCATTATGTATAACTGAAAAACAAATACAACAAAAACACATTCTAGTAAAACCAATGTCATATTGTATTCGTTTTACTGTAATTAATGAAAAATTACTGTAAATATGATATCTTCTATCATATTTTTATATACATCTATACCCCATTATTGATGTCGTATATAGTTTAACTGAGATATTATAAGAAATTTTATTAAATAAAAAATGTGACATAAATTATTCAACGTTATTTCTGAACTGGATATCCCAGCGTAGTGAACAAATTGACTAATTGTTTCATCAATATAGTTCATATTGAATTTAGAAAAAGATACTAAATAATAAAGCCAAAATTTCTCCATTTATTTAATATTTTTCAAAATTTTATATGTTGATACATATTGAATAATAATAATTTATAGGCTTCAAGTTGAACTCATAAGTTTCTAGTTGTTAATATCGTTTTTTCATGAAATATTCGGCGTAAAATTACGATATGAATCTTAAAACACTGATTAAAAACATTCTTATATACATTCCATGTACTGTTCTTGAACTCATTCATGGATCATTTCCAATAAATATTCTATTCATGTAATTAAATAACATTATTTATAAACCTAATGTTCAAATAAGAATTAATTTTTTCAATAGTTATGAGAGAGTAAAAACAAACTCATAATCAATGACTTATTGAACATGTACCTTCTTTATATTTCATATTTTAATTAAATATAAAGATCTATGTGTGAAATGTGATACCTACCATCATGCGATGAACCTTATATTCAAATGATCATGATGTATATTGTCATTAGTAGTTATTCTAAATTCAATTTGAAGTGAATTATTCTTATTGTGATCACATCTATAATGTTGAACTAAAATTTAATAATAAGCTATGATAGCCTAATCATCATCATCATGGATGATCTATGATATTTTCCTGGAAATAATAATCAATGTATCAGTGGATTGATCAATTATAGATATCATGATCTATAAACCATTGAATATTTAATAAATTATGCCAATATATAAATATCATTCTACTCATTTCTCCCTTCCAGTATGTGAATCACATTTGATCCACTATAGGAAATGAACTGACATTAATTATTTAAGAATAATCTGGGAATCCTTTTTTAGTGAGAGAAATAAGGTTAATAATCTTTTCTCATCCATGAAATAATTTTATTTTATGTTCTATTTGATGGTGAGCTCTGTGTGATATCCCTTTTTAATTTCATTATTATAATGGGAATCCTTGAATCTTTTTTGATTTGTTAATCACATTCTGTGAACTTTTATTTCTAAAACTATACAAAAAGGAAAACCCCCTATGACATTTCAAAATAATATTCTACATATTTTATTGATTTTTAGCTATTAATGAAAAATTATGTTATATTTGTCAATATTTTTTCAAAATAATACACGGTAATTTGGATATTTTTTATCATTACTTTTTAATAAACACTAATGAAATTAAATTTCTTCATGTTGTATTTTCATCATTCCTTTATATTATTCCTTTAATATATTTTTCTTATAATTTTACTCCTATTTACATATCTATTTTATATGTAATTGGTATACCTTTTTTAATATGAAAATAATGCATGGTATCTCGGCTTCGATTCTCATATGTTATCTTTATTAACTCTGTATATTTATTTTTTCCTTGGTTCTGTCTTCTTATTTATTTCTTAATTTTTCCCAATTATTATTATATAGATATATTTATTATTACAATCCATGGTGTTGCCTATTACTCCAAAAGGTGGTACCTTATTATCATTTGAATGGAACTATTTTTGATCTTATTAGGTTTTAATTGAACATCATTTTTCATAAGATTATCACTGAACATCCACCTACATATCTTATTTATAAACATTTTTGGATTAGTTTTATATTAAGTTTTCCCTAATTTGTTTATCACTATTCTAAAACTCGAATATAATTTTAATATATGTTTTTTATATGAGTTCATGAATGATTTAATCTTTATTTATAGCCCAAATTATTATCGAAAATTGAATATATCACCATGTTTCTTCAAATTTTGAATCTATTTATAATATTATGTTAATTTTTATTTATATGTGGTCTTTTCTTCCACGTAAAATTAATCCACCTTCATATAGGCATCATTTTAGTTCATTAATACATATATATTATAGGAACAATCAAATGCATTATACCAAAATCATTTATAGAAAAAATAGTTTTAAATGAATCAGGATCTCTTATTTTGGGGAATGATCTAGCTAGACTATGATGGATGTTGATTATTTTTTAATTAATTATTATTTTTGACATATTTACGGAATCAGTTATTTATAATAATAAATTTTATCATTATTCTTTATTATTTTATAATACATCTCATATATTTTTCACTAATTTCCATATCATATTTTTTCATGTTAGTTTTCACACGATTTATTCAATTATATTAAATTTATTACACATATTCATTTGTGAATGATATTAAAAAGAAAATATTCATCATATTTGACTGTTCGTGGAAGTAGAACACAATATTGGTGTTTTGTATCTCAACATGAACCAAGATAGATGCTCACATGAAAATTTATCCTTCCTCATCAGGTATGATTAATATCCTATGAGATCTATTATTCATAGATATAATCATTGAACATGTCCTTTTGAATCATTTAATGGTTCATTGGGGACTTTATTATTTATTGTGAAAAAGATAAGTCTCCTTAGTTCTCTTTTGTCGCATTGATTATAATATGTAAAGTCCCAGAAATTTCATGGAAAATGAATTCATAAATACTTTGGAATTTTACGAGTCTGTGGCTTCTGAAAGCACTTGATTTCGAGGCCCGGTGGACCCAGAATCAATTTCTGATGTTTAGCTCTGGTACGATTAGTGAACGAATGAGTAGGTTTTTCTATCTTTTGAACCGGTGCTCGGAATAGAAATATGAAGGCACCGATGAAATCACAACGTCGATAATTTCTTAAGGGGACCTTTAGCGTAGTTGCTTTTTAAGTGGGTTGAGGATTAAATTTTTGGGAAGTATTTTAAAATAAATAAAATTGGTGTGTACAATTTTATTTATATCTATTGTAGTTTTATCCTACAAAGGAAAGTTAAGGGTGGGACTCACAACCTCCTAACTACCCAAGTGTGGATATTTGTGAGGTGGGGCCCACATGATCCCCAAAGATTCACATTCCATAACCCACTTTAACCCCCCTTCATTAAATTGTAAAATCATCTTAAATTGTGTAACTCTTCCTCTTCTCTCTCCCTCTTTAACTCTTGATAGAACACATTAATTAATATTGAACCTATTCAATTATTAATTAAGGGATTTAAATTTTGAAATTTAAATTTCCGGTGTTAATAAAATAAAAGGATAATCCTATTATTTTACATTAGCACATGTTGGGTCTGGGGATTTTCAGAGAGCTCTTGGGAAGAAGAAGAAGAATAAGAAGAGAATTCCTCCTTCGTTGAAGAACGATGCCGCTTCCTCCTTGGAAACTAGCCAACATCATCTAAGAATCCTCTTTCCACGATGCCCGACGTGTGACGTCAACTATCGAGGTAGGGGAATATTATATATTTCTCATTTATGTGGTTTGTACCCTCGATCTTGAGAGTTTATTTGTAGGATTTATCTTTGTGGATTCCATACCCTGGTATAATTTCTCATGATAAACGTGAATTAAATAAATTAATTCGCAGATTGATAAACAATAGATTGAATTAATTTTTGTCCTTTTGATCATGAATTTGAGGTTCATGATGAATGTGAAATATTTAACTTCCAATCCCCCATGTTCTTCATTCTCAAAAACAATGGCCAAACTAACACGGCTATCGATCCTCTCTTAAACCAAGATCCTTTCTTATTCTTGGTTCGCACATTTTTTATGTGTTGTTCATCATCAAAAAATTTAGCGTGCTGGAAACACGATGTTTCATTGAGTGTGACATATGGAGGCAGAGATCTCGATTCGAGGATCAAAAATCTTTGATCGTCATAATTGTAGGGGTTAGAACCAAGGTGCATCGGACTAGAGGCATAGAAGCGCGGCAGGCCGGATGCATGCAGTGTGTGAGGTGGAAAATGTATAATTATTTTTATCATGGTAGTATATTATTTTTTCACAGATGCATCCAATAAAGGTGGAGATTTAAGTCATGTATTCAGATGATCAATCATGTCTTCATCATTTATGTTCTATTATTAGAGATTACATGAATTATTATAGATGTTATGTTTGAAGGAGAAACAGAGAGAATAAGTATTGTTTAAGTTTATCATAGTAGAAGATGATGAAAATGATCTATTATAATGTAGGGATTTAATTGATCAAGAAGCCCAACTTATATATGAATCTTTTTTAACAGCTGAGTAATACTCCTGACATATATATGAAATAAAATTTTCAACTAGGTTATATGAAACAATATAATACTCTCCATTTCTATATAAACGTTTTATGTAATTTTCATACCTCACTACCAATAATACATAGATACACTATCATTAGCGGTCGTACATATCTTATGCAGTCCATCGGGGATTACGTACATTCCCTATACACAATATTTTATATCTATTCTCTCCATGATCTTCCTTCTATATTATGAAATCTATATGTTGTTATTATTCCTATCTCACAACAACCAAATCTAATATCTAGGTAGAACCTATCCCCAACGGTTAACTCTCAGGCCCCACATGTGTGTTTAAGGGGGTCAATAGTTACTAATGTTTGGTTAATTTTATATAAATCACACTAAAATACTCTATAATTACTAAGTATGAAATTACCAATAACTATTCATAATTTACTTCATGTAAAAACGCATATTATCACTTCATTGTTATCCTTCATGATATGTGCATGATTAAAAAATTATTGATCTTTCTTGTCTTCCTTGACATTATCAATTCAATAAACACAATTTGATGGAAAAATTTCCTCATTTATTTTAGTAGATAATGTAAAAATCTAGAAATTATTTTTAACATATATAGGATATTAATATTAGTTAAAAAATCATTATCCTTAAATAAATTTCTTCCATGATTTAAAAAATAACCAATGATATTCTTGTTGAAGTATCTCTTTCCAAAACATAGTGAACATAAAAGAATATTGATGAAGTGCACATAATTTAAGGGGATTATAAATCCAAATATTGCTACTCACATGAACATAAATAACATACTTACATGTCATTCATAGTCTTTAATATTTATTTACATGAATTTTTTCATCTGTTGATATCATGTTGACAAAAAACATAACACGAACACAATGACGCAATATCATATAGACTATATCAATGAAACATTTATTGGGATAATATAAAGTGACAATTTTTAACAAAATGTATCATGTTTTATTTTATAATAGTATGTTATAGAAAAATAAAAGAATCATAAGTATTTTTTGAAACATTACCCATACTAGAATTGAAATCAGAAATAACCACCATGGAGTTCATTATGGGACATCCCCTCATCATCTAATATCCATAATTCACTTTCATTTGAAGGCATTCACTTTATAATATTAGTGTGTTTTATTTCCAACAATGTAAATTCCCCCCAAAAAACTCAACATGATATATAAGAGAGGAGTGGTACGGTCACATAGAGTATAACTATCAAATGTTTCTTATTATGATTTCTGGTTTAACTTAATATTCTAGAGAATTCCTCTAAAATTATTTTTGATAGCGCTATGTGATAGTAATTTTTATCACCCTCAGAAGATTTTAAAATTTAAAAGGACCCTTCATACTCTATAATATATAGATAGATCATGATCGATATATTTAATCAGATATTGGAATCAAAACATTCCAATAGTATGGATCACATGTAACAAAATTTACCATTCCTGAATTCATATAGAACCATAAGAGGGTCTTCATTGGAGCATATGTAAGAGTCAAACAAGCTATGATGAAATTGGAGGGAGGAAGATGATTGGTCCTGTACTTCTATAAGAAATATAAAAGATGGTTGAAACCTATTAGTTTTATATAAATGTAAAAAAAGTTTGAATTTTTTTTATTCATTTAATAAATGATGAGATCCAAACTATGAATTTGGTGACAATGTGTTCCTCCCAATATCTCCGAGGAAGTGAGTGAATATATCTATGAAAAATTGAAGCAATTCCCCAGATATTTTGGTCATTTCACTATCATTGTTCATGTCAGGGGGTATATTATTTCTTATACTTTTATAAGACCACTCCAATGTGCATGAGGTGTCCCTTGTTTCACATTTGAGGATGTACATACCAGACCCATCACAAGTGTTGAACATCAATGATGTGAAACTAGAATATGATCTCTCATAGTAGGGATAACCATTTAAAATTCAAGATTTATGAAATAATGTACTCAAGAGTAATACAACTCATCTTGTTAGTGTTATATATAGGAATCATAATTTTTATTAATATTTATATTAACATGAGTACGTCATGAATTTTTTTTAAATTTTTTTAAATTAAAAAATGTCAAGAATGAAATTAATTTTAGTGGTTTAATGTAAGGAACCTTTTGTAGGAAAAAATTCATTTAAAATAAAACCTGTTAGTATCCAGACTTGCATGATGAACATGAATAAAAAATGTTACCTTAATAAATAAATTAAATATTACTATCATATTATAAGATTTCAATTTTATAGTATCAATATACGTAACCACATTAAATAAATTATATGAAAACATATAATAAAACAAGGGTCATTTTATACAAATATAATAATTAGTTCTTAAAAATGATTTGAATTGGTTCTTATATTAAAATTATTTTTTCTAAATTTACAAAATTTATTCATATAAAATTATATAACAATTATTAATCAATAATTTAATATTTGGTAATGGATTCAAATTCAATTTATGCATAAAATAAGAAATGTAAATATTAGATGTAGTGATAAAATAGTTTAATTATCTAATAGTGATACTTAAAAAAATATTTTGTTTCTATAATTGAATTAATATATTATAATTTGAGGCTCTTATATGATTTTTGGTCATCTATAATATTAATTAACAATCCTTTAAATTTCAATAAAGTGTAAAAAAATAAATACACTTAATTATTTAAATAACTTTCCAAAATGTATTTTCAATACAATTCAATTTATAATATAAAATTACATTATATAATATTTGGAAATCTAATTTTATTTATTGATGTCAAAATTTTGAAAAATTGGGTCAAAATTTGGAAATAACGGTCATCATATTTAGTAAAAAATAATAACCATGATTAATATTTCATTAAGATTAATATGTGTAAAAATTTGTAATATATGTTTGAATAAATTATACATAATTGATATTAAAATAGAATTATATTATATTTTTTAGGTTTTATGTTTATAGTAACATGTCTCAGAAACTTTTCCCCTTATAAGAATCATTTCATTCCATTCAAACACATTACAAAAAAAAATTCTATGATTTCTACCAAATTCATTTGGTAGAAAATTATATAAAATTCACCAATATGAACACACCAAAATTATTTATGACTTTTAATGAAAATATAATAAATTCTCTTTTTTTAGATCTAATGTAATCCCTTTAAATCCCATAGGAACATAAAATTTCCTCTAGGCCTTCATTTCAAAAAAAATTCTTCAATAAATGATCTAAGGTCTTAATATAGAATTTCCTAGAATTTAACATCCATTATTTATCCTTCTAATTAAAACAAAAAAAACACATTATAAAAATATTTATATACTGAAATAAAAATAAATAATATATTTAAATTTTATTTTATTAATTTTATTGTAATTACATATTGTCCTCTAATTGAATAAATAAATTAAAAAAAATTCTCTTGTGTCTGGGCAGACTACCACATCCCAGAATGAAACATTTAATTTTTTCATCACTAATACTCAAGTATGGTAATAAAAATAATTTATACGAATAGTTATATTTAATAATCTGTTAATTATTATTTATAATTTTAATTTAATATTTTGATATGTAATATTTATAAGAAATAATAAATGTAAAATTAATCACCTAAAATGAACATATCATGAGGTAAAATTATCTATTTAGAAGTGGAACCTTATTTTCGATTTAACATATTATTATTTATATCTAAAATAATGAATCAAATGATTATAAAAATATACATAAATTCATTATACTACTATGATAATGATATTATAGACAAATGATCTCTTACATAGCCATGTCGGACATGGATAGTAGCATACTGCAGTTGGGTCAATTTTACAAACTAAATAAAAAGGGTAAAAATATATACCAGTTAAGGAATTGGATGAATAATATTGCAGTGTTATAACTATGTAATTATTACTTATTGGGTACTATATTGGAAATATAAACAATTAACATCACAATTAATCTACCAATACTTATTTGACTAACATCACCAATACATACTCCTCAAAACAATTATCGTGAAGACCCATAAATAAAAATATTATAAAACAACATTTATTTAAAACTATCATAATTATATTTATATTTACATTTATATTATAATAATTATGAAATTTTATATAATAATAAATAAAAAAATCTATAATTAATCTAATTTCGAAATATCAAGATTACCCATACCCAAAATAAAAAATGATAATAACTGATATAATGTTAGATAATATTTATATATTATATTTGAAAAACGTTATAAATAGGAATATGATTATTAAATTGGATAGATAATTTATTATTATTTATACTAAATGTTGATGTACTTTTTTGTAAATAAAGAGTAACTTTATGGGTTCTTCGTATCACTTTGGAATTCACCGAGAATTGTGAATGTTATACACTAGAATTCCATTTTCAATCTTAAAATAATAAAAATGTATCTATTTTTATCCTTATTAAAATAATTTGTCCTCATATTCAATGTTCTACAAAAATTTTTATAACACATTTGGTTTATATTTAAATGTTACAATGGTTTTATGTGTTGTTTCTCTCTATTTTCAATTAAATAAGAAATGTATGATGTTGTGTATCACTATTTTCATTTATATGGTGTATTATATAACCTATTTATTTAATATGGGATAATAACCATACATTTAATTATTTTTCAATGATTATTTATTAAATACCAGAAATATTATTTTGATTCAAAATTCATTCAGTTTTATGGAGTATTAGTAATTAAATGTTTTTGAATGATTTATTTTGTTACTTTTGATCATCGATATTCAACGATCCCTATATTCATTAATATAATTTTAAATATGATTTTCACCTATACAACTAATTAAAATATGATTTATTATTTTAATGTCTTTTTCATTAAGAATTTTCTTCCTTAAATTTATAATATTTTTTATTCCCCTCATAATAAGTATTTATTTCCCTTAAATGGTGGATTATTTCATTTCTATTTTCCACATAACACTAATGCACTCTCATTGAATTCGAAAATATTAATTCATATAGATATCAATGTGTTCATTTTTACTTTACATTTAAACAAACTCATTGTTAATCTCTCATATAAATTTACTACAATTTTCACTTTATATTAAAATGGACTAATTTTCGATGATGATATGTTTTATTAATCACCCAAAAAATGATATTATGAATTAACTCTGTAATTATATTAAATTTTCTATAAAATGACCTATTTTATATTATTATTCATGTGATACCATTTGAATTGTGTTATTTGACCCACTCTTATTTCTCTCTAAAAATGATGTGGTGGTTGATATTTTATTTGGGAACCAATATTTATGGTTAATATTTCAATATAGGGTGGGACCTATGTATCCACCCAATTCATTAGGGAAATCATTGATTATCATGAGATAATACTGAAATTATAAATATATCTGATTATAATGTGGGAAATAAATTTTTATTCCATATCCAAAATATGAAATTTATTGTAATGACAGATCATATATAAGAAATATATTGTTATGCTTGATATATTATTGGATTTGGTGGTTATTCTTGATATAAAATGTAAATTAGAGATTATTTTATTTATAATGTTCTCCTATATGAGACCATTCTATGCATTCTGGACCCAAATGGAGGTGTTAATTTTTCATAGTCATTACACCATATTATATATTTGATCATATTAAGCTACATGTTTAAATATGATTTTGTATAAACAAATATTATGATTTCACATTAAATAAATAT
The DNA here is from genome assembly GCA_963277665.1 of Viscum album. Classification (NCBI taxonomy): domain Eukaryota; kingdom Viridiplantae; phylum Streptophyta; class Magnoliopsida; order Santalales; family Viscaceae; genus Viscum; species Viscum album. Next base: position 914,059,246 of record OY728131.1, on the reverse strand, counting down.
GATGTTTCCCAAATTATTATGTTATATCATATTCATATAATCTCAGTATTTTTAAATTTTTTACATGTTTATTTTTTCATTATACCTTCTGAGACTACCAGTTCCATATATTCAAATTTCACCTGGCATGAGTTTGAATTTATATTTTGTGAAGTTCAAAATAATTCCATGTATGATGCAATTATAGAAAACTTTTTACATGAATTAAAATATAACTGGATTACATAGTTGTTCTCAAAAAAACTATATAGTTATATTCTCATCATATTGATTTTATTATGAAATTTAATAAATTCCTATTTTGAAATTATTTAATATAATGTCATGTTTATTTGGTTCACCTCATTAAATGATGTCTTCATTTCTATCCAAAAGATAGTGATTAAAAATTATTTTATTAAAGAAAAAACTATTCATATTCTCATGCTATTTTAAAAGTAGTTAACGAAAATTTATTATAGAAATGGATGTATATATATATATATAATAAATTAAATTGAATTATATTTCATGTTTTATAATCTTATATAAAATGTTTTTCTAAAAAATTATATATATAAAATTAATGTTATTCACATATCTATTTATTTATTAATCCAATAATCTCTAAATTAATCATAAAATATAAATTTATTATGATAATACATGGAATCAATATATAATATTCTTATTAGTATGATTTCCTTAAATTCATTATTATATTAATATTAATACATAATAAATATCATATAAATTATCACACAACATTAATAACATCAATTCAAATGTAAATTCTGTATGATAATAGAAAAATGAATACTGAATGTAATTAAAATTAAATATATCTAACTAAATCATTCATTGTAATGTCTGCTTTTATTTTTTTCAGTGGTTTTACAGTATAATAATTAAATGGTTATAAATATTTAGATGCTATCATATGATATTGTATCCTAATCAATTTTCATAGAATATAACATTGTAATTTAATTATAAAACACATTCATATATTTTTTTACCTAATGGTTGAAAAAAAATATCTATAGTAATGCTATCGAAAAAAATTAAACTACCCCCACACTAATGATTTTTTCCATAATAAATTCAATGTTAAAAACCATAAGTAATAATAATTGATAAAATATGCAAAGAAATAAATCTAAAAGAAGAGTAAATAAAAAATGTAATAATTTTAATGAAAAACATATATCAATGTATAGGTACCAATAAAATTCAAAAATTTAAATGAAAAATACAAAATAATAAAAGGATATTTAAAAATTATATGAGTAAAATAAATAAATAAAAATCTTTTTGTTACTACGATCTGTATATTTGATTTCTGTTATTAGTATATAGTGAAAATTCAATGAATTTAAATTATGATTGAGGAATCGAGACCTTTCTTGGGTTGGAGATGTTTTTATAGTTTCATAATATTTTCTTATATAAATTTATGTTATTATTATGATTAATAACATAATAGTGATCTAATGGAGAATATAATATATTATTATATTGTGAAAATTAGAATCATTCATAACATGTGGATAATAAATTTCATAAATATTATAATCATAATTAGTTATTTTATAAAAATGTCATACATTATCTTTTTAACATATAATATCATATATATATACATCATTGAGAAGGGGTAAGCTATTGGAATAATAACAAAATGAATAACATGGGAGTAGTAAGTTACATTAATTAGTAGATAATGGGTGATAATAATAATGATAATTCAAAATAATTATATCACCATCATAATAATTATCGCAACATTTTATAAAGTCCTGGAATGTTTCATATATTTTATAACGTAACATCATACTATTTTATTTAATTACAACAAATAGATGTCAATATGGTGTCCGCCATTATCATGATGGAAAAATTTGATAAATAAAATAAATATAATTGTGACCAAATCTAGAAAAATTTACACACAAAATTCATCTCATATTATAAGATATATCATAGTACCCAATTAATTAGAGGGATATATAAATCTGGTCACACCAGTCACAACATTAAATTCTCATATTATGACATCACACATTGAATTAGAATATATTAAATTCATACTGTTGATATAATCCCATGGAAATCAATATATTTTATAAGGGTTTTATAAATTATATATTAATAGGAAATATTTTGTGTTCCCAAATGAAAATTTGAAATAATTTTTTTTAATAAGACATCATCATTAATGAGTGGAGGAGAAAAAAATCAGGTGTCAAAAACTAATAATAGGGAAAGAAATCTTTTTGGTAAATTATTTTAAATTTACATAGAAAATATTTCATCAAAATAGAAACATGTATATCCCCAATATAATGGGAAAATAGTGAATGGACATATTAATGATGTCACAAAAATATGAAAACTAATAATATTGATATAGAAGAGATAACCTGAATTATGGGGTTAGGATTATGAATTATTTTACCTTAAATCATAATTTCTTTCACAACATTTCAGAATACTATAATAAAAGGTTTATTTAAAAAGGAATCCAAAAGTGAATTATGGAAATTTTATCAATGATGATAAATTACAATAATTAAATTTTATTTATTAATTCTCAAAAATAACATTCAAATGTTTTGATGTCATTCTTTACATTAAATGTGACATCTTGTATTAATGAAACAATATTACTTAATTTTTTATAAATTTATAGATTAATTATTAAATCCAAAAAATACACAATTTATTCATTTATATGTTATAATGAATTTACGTTAATCATATGTGCTTGTTATTATAAAGGGATCATTAAAAATTTCCTTTTGGGGATTAACCAATAAATGAATTGACATTTTTAAAATAGTAGGAAGAGTAGTATAATAATAATTAAATTGTTAGTGAAAACATACCATTTTCTTAATGATTCAACTTTTATAAAAACAAAAAATCCATGAATTATCATAGTTGGTTTACTCCAGGATATTGATATTTATAATAAGGGAATTATGATATTGTAATTTGATAGAGATTTGGATTTAAAAAATGAATGAAAGTTTTTTTTCAATTAGCGATATATGGGTTATTTATCCATTAAAAGAGTGTTATTTTTTTGATAAAATATTAAAATAATAATAATTTCCATGGAAAAATTTATAATTATAATAATTTGGAAAAGGTGAAATATAATTTATTAAATTTTATTGATTTTATTAATATAAGACACTTCATAATTTTAATTTATTATTTGAATAAAAAAATGGGAGAAATGAAAAAATATTTGTTTGATGGGACTATATTGACCTTTAGTTTTTGGAAAATAATTATTATGCTTGAAAATTGAATATCCATTATTTTTTAACATATATAACTTGTTTTTTCATTTTCTTCATATTCTAGAACTGATTAGGTCATTACTATATCTTATGTTATCTTGTTTATATTGTATTAGTCATAAAGGACGTCATATTTTTAAAATTCACCTAAACGGTGAAGTAGTTAAAAATATATCTAAAATTTCACAATTTATAAATTATAAAATTTTAATTATAAAAAATATATTAATTTTTTTAATTGAAATTTATAAACTATTTAATTATAATTTTTGTTCAAAAATTTTGATTTTTATTCAATACAAATAAAATAAATATTTTTCAAAAAATTTCATATATTTTCTTTGATTTTTTAATTGTTGTAATTATTTTACACCTTTTAAATAGTTATATTTTAATCAATTATTCATGTTACATTTAATTCATAATTCAATTTAGTATTTTGATGAAAAAGTACAATTCAAACGGCATATTTAATATTTATAATATTCAAATTACTATTCAAACATAATCACTAGTATCACTATGGTCATATTACATTCCATAAATACCTTATGATTAAATAATTCTCCATTCACAACACTTAAAACTATTGTTTATGTTTTACATTTTAAAATTATATATTGGATTAAAATTCATTTGTTATTTTTTATAGCGTTCTTCACTATTGTGATGATTCTAGTTGACCTAGATTGAACCAATTTTTCTGAATAGTGTTTTTATATTTAATAGTTTTTACCATTGTAATATTTTTTTTATTTGTTATATTTGTGGATTATTTTCATGATCTCAAATGAAAAAAATTGATTTCTCTCTATGTGGTGTTTGTTTCTAATAGTATTAAATACAATATAACATAAATTAATATAAGAAAAACTTATAATTAATAATGTATGTGTTGTTACCTTCTACCCCCATTTATAAATTTCTTCATCAATATTTCAACTCATATTTTCAATTGATAATAAATATAGGTAACCCTGTTTAATTTTTTACACAGGATCCATTACAACCTCTTCATATTTATAGTTGGACTATGTGAATTTGACATGGTGAATTGTATTATTTGGTACATAATCATAACTACTATATAGGAACTTCAATGACTACTCAACAGAATACATGTAACACAATAGTCGTTCTACCTCTACATTCAGTACTTGTGAGGGATCATATAGGTAGGGGAGATTCATGGAAAAAATTATGAACATGAGACATATTTGTTGTTAGTGATAAGGGATAATACTCCAATCCAATATGATTAATGACATCAATGGCGGAAATGTACTTAGAGGTTATCATCCCATTGTTTCCCAATAGAATGAATATATTTCATAGTAATATTTGATGGAAATAATTTACCTCATCTTCAAACTATAATACACTTTGTCAGCTATCATTATAACTCTTCTAAAACCTCAAAGTTTTTTTATATGTAACACCAAGACATTTAAATAAGTATTTCTTTTATATATATTTTTAATTATTCAACAACATTCACTACATGCAATCATGAGTTTTAAAGAATCGAGAAAAGCTATTATTATAAAATAACCAATATATAATAGACATTAAATTGATAGAAATAAATATTAATAAATAATTTAGGAAATAATAATAAATTTCAAACAAAATATGATTTTTTTGGTGAGGGCATAGAAAATAATCACATAAACTTAGTAAACCCACATTATTCTTCAGAAATATGTTTATGTAAAAAATTATTATGTCTTGGGATATTTATTTTTATAAACTATAATTGAAAAAAATTGTATTTTTTTTTGAATAATCACTATCAAAATTATCATAAAATTATTTATTTCTATGAAAATATATAATTTTAAATAATAGTTGGTACATTTTTTAAAATGTATTTAATTTTATGTTATATAAAATCTCATACTATGTTTCAGATTAATTTTAAATTAGAACTACTAAAATTTGGTTTAAAATATTAACATTTTTTAATAAATATTTTATACACACATTTATTATAGGAACATTTTATGATTTTATAGAGTCATTTTTAAAAAAACCATGGAAATTTCTGAGTTAAAATCTAAATTATATTATAAAGCCTGTGTGTTCTAAATTTTAAAAAATGTATTCAAAATTTAGATATATATGGAACATATTTGGTATATATGTCTCTTTTATTTTTTGATAATATGAATTGTAACAATGGTAAAATAATTTTCTTCTGTAAAGGGTAAATTAGATAATTTAGGTTAAAAATACACTTTTAATCATGTAAAATTATCCTTACGTAAGCTAAAATATTATTATATTATTATTTTTAGAAAATTTAGTCCAAAAGACCGAGGTTATGAAATTCAATGGACACTTTTCTCTGAAAATTACTTATATAATATATAAATCAAATAAAGTCCCAAAAGTTATATTCATTATCTTTAATCACCCTTATATATCAACAAGGAGGAAAATATATTATATGAATGAATATAAATTTCATATTTAAACATAATAAACATACGTGAATTATAAAATTTTATTTTTCATGTTCTAGAATACTTGTATAAAATTTTTCTTTTAAATTTTTTTTATTAAATAATTATAGATGTATCATTCATGTTATGAATAATATATCACTTTAAATATTGGTTCACACAATCGATAAATTATACAATTAATATTACTAAAAAACATAGAATACTTATCATCATTAATGTAATTTCTATTTAAATTTCTAAGGAAATAAGTATATTAAATAATTATAGAAAACTAATGTAGTAATTGTTGTATTTATGGAAATATCATATATATGATTTAAAATACTTAAAATAAATATAAATTTCAATAATATATATATACAATGAAGTTTATATTTGACATTGATGTAATAGGGATATATAAAGATATTATTTGTAGTTAATTTTTAAATATACATTTAAAAATATCCAATAGAAAATACTGTGAAAATTAACACTGTTGATATTTTATCAAAATAATGTTTTCTAAAATTATTTTAAAATCCTAAAACATTTCTTAAAAATTAATTATAATATGGTATAAAATGTTCTCAGTGATTAATTTATGGTCTAATTTACATTTAATAAGTATGTAATACTGTATTTAAATATGGATAATTTAGTAACATTAGTTAAAATTAAAATCTGCTATCTAAGGGTTAATTAAAATGAATTTTTTATATTGGAAAAAAAATTAATTTTTTTTCAATGTGATTAAAACCATATCCCATATTATATTCAAATATAATACATTTTTGTGCTATTTGGAATGATATTTAATTTATTTTAAATTAATATTTCCAAAAATTCTTATGGGGCCCCTGCCTCATTTGTAAATGGGAACCTCATCCCTAATTTCTTTACAAAACATTAAGACTTCATGATCAAAAATAAAGTAACCATTTCCATAATATAAATTATAAAAAATAATATAGAGGTTATTTTATTCTCTAAAAAAAATCTCTAGTGTCCCTAAGAGGATATCTAGAGGGAGCTTGCTGAGGATGAGGTAATCTTTTTTACCGACTTTCTCACGAATATTTCTTCTTCTATATCTTCATGCTTTTTTGTGTCCATTATAAATTAATAATTAAAAGATAAATTATATTATAAGATTTTATTATGATTATATAACACCCATTTTCCATCTTCAATCAATCATACTATAAACAAAATCACAATGTGCGCGTACATACGACATATCATCACCATGTCGCGGTGTAATCTAATTATCATCACCACATTAAATTTATGTGTCCAAAGATATAAATAATAACTATATATTATTTATATAACATGATATTGATTTTATAATATCATATACATCATCAAATTCAATACTATTTCACAATTAAGGGAATGATATCTTTTCTCGTTCCTACTTATGGCCTACCGTCTCTTTGTTGTGATGTGATTCATTATCAATGATCACCATTAGGAAATGATTATATAAATGTATATATTGAAAAACTATATATATATTGGTAGTTCAGAGTATATAAATGTACACAATAGGGTGTGAATTGCCTCTTTTCAAATTCATTTACAATTATAACTCTTGATGTGGACAGATGATTATGCCGGTAAGATGTATTTTTCATTTGTATGAAATTAAGATCAGTAGATAAAAACAAAAATATAGAACCTGGCTTCTTATAGTTTTTCTGGGCATAATGATATCATAGTACACTCTCCCAACTACTCTCTCAGCATGTTTGGTGAATTTCACTAGTCTGGTCCTCACATCATAATATCAATCCACATGTGAGTGCAGTAAGTGGAAAATATTATAAATATAACTAAAAATAGATACTTATGCTTATAAAATAGAGAAAAAATAAACCCTATTAAAGTTATAAAATATGATACTCCAGAAAAAATACATTTGTGATTTCGGAACACACTATAAAATTATATTAATTATGAAGGATTCTAGTGGAACTTTACAGTTGAACATATACTGATGGTAGATAAATCTTCTTCATCATAAAATAGTTTTTTATTAAAATACAATTTCTAATTTGATCCGGTCTCAAAATACAATTGAAATATAAAAAAATGTATATAAACAGTTGACTGACAACAAATACTATATTTTGAATATGTATTTTTCCATTATAGTCTCTTTTGTAGAAAAAACATTATCAGGTCGGTTATTGCATTAGGTCGATAAAATATATTCACAAGTATTTTGTTTTAATCATGAATTTTAGTCTTAATATATATCTCAACATATATGTTCATCTTTGAATCATAGACACACAATCATATAAATAATACAATGATATAAGTAAAATAGGGAATATATCTTTTAAATTCAAAATAGAAGAAAATTGTCTGATAAATCATAATAATTAATTTACTGGGATATATTAGAGTAGTGATAACATCCCTTTGGATTATGAGAAAATGTATCCACTTAAAACGATTCTATGAATTATTCATAAAAATCATTGAATTGTTCAAAACATGCTTTAAATCATCCTGATATTCCATAAAGGTCATTGCACGAAACTCCGATAAACTCATAAATTCTAATACCACTAATAGGTTCAACTATATACCATTAATTCTATGAATGTAAGGTTGATCAAAAATGTATGGTTTATGATCCACACATTTTCTTCTCATACATAAGGTTCAACACTTACGTACGGTTCTTTAACCATTGTTTTTCTATTTGTCGAAAGTATAGTTTCGTCAAATGTATGTTTATTTATGCATACATTTATGTCAACATAGGTTTTATTAACCAGACATGATGATATTTCATCATAAGGTATTATACAAACATAGGTTATGTTCCTTACATTACATTTCTTCATCATAGGGTATGAATAGTTTATCCTGAATTTGGTTAGGAGCATTACATACACTTTGAAAAATATTCACCTGAATAATACACAACAAAATATTTTCAGAATAAAAATTATAAATAATATTAATTTCTTAAAATAAACATACAATTATATCATTTTTAAAACAAACAAATTTATTTTTAAGCATCAAAATCAAAAATATGTATATATTATTGCTGAGATAATACATGCCCAACAATCTCTCCCATCTTGATGATCCAAAAACCCATAAAATATATAAAAAAATTTAAATTTTGGAAATTAATTGAGAATAATTAAATTCAAAATTCGACTTCTAAATCCATTTTTATATAATTATTTCAAAAAAAAGATTTCATAATTTGATATTACATTATTATTTCAATAAATAGAAATGTTTTGTTTTTCCAATTTCTCCCCCGTATTGTGGGATAATCAAATTACAAAAATGAATAAAAAAACGTTTAATTATGTACAGATATCTATTTCAATGTTATAATAATATGTATATATAAATAATATTGGATTTTTCGATTCTAGACATATACATTAAATATAATTACATACAAAAAAAATAAAAATAAGGATATTTTTTTGATCCAAATTCTTATAAATACAGGAAAACGTTTGATTGGGAATAATGTTTAGTCCACTAAAATGGATTGTGTAAAATATTGGTTAAGAGTAGGCTTGGTTATGGTTAAAATAATTTTAAACAGTTGTAAACATATATTTTATCTCACCCATCTATAACAGAAACATTTTCATCAAATGATCCCCCAATTTCAAAATTAAAATCATGGAATCATGAATTATATGAAAATTCTCAAAATGATTGACTTTCTTAAAGTCATGAAAACTCTCAATTTTTTTCATAAAATGGCCAATAATTTATGTGAATTTGTTCAGTAGAATCATGGAACCTAGTTTACATTATTTCGGTTGGTCAACAAAAAATTTATGATTGTCTAACAGAACTGATAGGGGGTACTATTACACAGATGATTTTGAAGATGATCATTCATATCAACCATGATAGGGGTGATGTACTGAAATATATGAATTGGATTTGTACTAGGAGAAGGATAAAAGGTAGATGTACTGGTTTAACAAACAATACTCTTTATAGATTTAGACTAACACCGAAAATACCACATTAGATCAGAAAAATAATTCATAGAACCAACTTCAAATCTTATATTTACAAAAATAAATTAACATATCTATTTTGAAAGAATAAAATTAGTTCCTAGAATGTGAATTTTCATAAAGATCTTATATCATATTCTTTGTAACTAATATCTCTTTTAAATGAATTTCATTCTCTTCTTGAGACTTATTAAACTTCATGAAAAGATCCTCAACCTGATTTTTTAGGGAATCAGATGTCCCATCATCTTGATGTTGTGACTAACTAACTTCCAAAATATCATGATATTTGGAGGGGGATATTTCCATAGAATTCTCCATTTCATTTAAATTTTTTTACTTGAACATGAAAAACTATCAAGAAATTCAGTTTTACATTAGTTTTAGATTGATGTCTTTAGTCCACATAATAAAAAATAATCAAAATTAAATTCTCAACAATATACGTGGCCACATTTTTTTAATCAACTGTGGAACTTCATGAATAGTCAGTTATACCGCTTAAACAACAAGTAAATCAACATTATGCATATCAATTATATCGCTTTAAAATTGTTGATATTCTTCAAGAAATTTCTTTTATCAAGGAACATACTTGATAGACTCACCTGAACACATCACTTGTTCTACAGTAGGTGGATCTATTATTTTTCCTAGATTTACAATAAATTCTATTATCACAGCCTCATCATCATCTTATTCTTTATAATAGACATCTATTAAACTTTTTTTGGGCAGTCTTGGAAAGTCATTAACCACAGGTTTCACCAATACCTTCATTTCCAATCGTACATTTATCCCCCAGAGAAAAATATCCAGACCATTGTTGGTCATCTACACCAACTGGGAAAAGAATTCCTTTTACTATGATATAACAAAAACCTAAATTCTATATGGTTCCCACATTTAACATGATATGTTTATGAAATTAATTTGAATATCTATTAATCTAATACTTCTTTTATTTAACAGAATTCTTGAAATTATTCTTCCATAAGATTAAAATATATTATATTCATCAGATTAAGACCATTAATTTTAATATATGAACATATACATTAGAAAATTCATCTTTATATAACTCAAAAATAGAATCATTTTATACATGTATGTATATATAATCTTCTCTATCTCAGCCATTTAATGACCAATTCATGTATGAATAAAAGTTAGTATGATTTCTTGGTCGTCCTCGAGATCCTTAAAAACATATTTTTGTCATTTGTTGAGAAAAAAACAAAAAGTTTGTACATATTTATAGACAATATCTCAAATTTTCCTTAGATTAAAATGAATCACTCCTTAATGAGTAGATTTAAAAATTTGTTAAATTTCAGTCGAAGATATCAAAAATTCCTTATCTTATTATTATTATAAATAACCGTATCATCAGTATCATAAAAATTTAACTAAACAATATTAAAGAAAAACATCAGTTCATCCTTATGAAGGAATTATGAGGTCACCTCATTGAACATATATTCCAATCCATGAAATGTTAGTGCTTTTTTTAGAAGTAAATTTTTCTAGTAGAGTCATTCATAATAGACAACATTACTGAGAAAAATATTTCTTCCAGAAATTTTTTGACGGTTTGGGTAATTGGATTCTCCTTAATATTTCCTATTAGTTTTTGTAATTATTGATAAATGATAGCTCTGTGGTTTTCATGTTTTTTAGGTTTTCAAAGAAAAATAGAGGTTTGTGAATGTAGAGGAGGATAAATGAGGGTTTTGCTATTCAAAAAGCGATTGAGAGTTAGAATGTTTTGATATTCAAAACATTTCGGAAAATATAATGTTTCTGGTGTAATTTTGTAAGACAATCATTAAAATATTATAGTTTTTATATCACAAATAAATTTAAAATAAAAAAAAATAACTCAAATTTATAGAAAAAAATATATTTCAATAAATAGATATAAAATAATTTTTAAATGTTTTTAAAATAAATAAACTAGAATAGATAAATAAATATAATATAATAAATATTAAATATTTATAAGATTGATAATATTATATTTTTAAAAATTTAATAAACTTAACTCTTCCTTGATAAAATCAAAATTTACAGTTGGAAGTGGCTTAGTATAAATATCAGCTAGTGGATATTTAGTATAATTAGATTCTAAAGATATATTTTTTTTCAGATCATGATCTCATAGAAAAGGATGTATAATAACAATATGCATGGTTCAAGAATGTAATATTGAATTTTTGAAATATTTATAGAACTTTTATTATCAAATAAAATATTAGTACTATTAAAATATAGTTCATATTCCATTACTATGTTTTTCATCCACAATAATTGTGAATAAAAACTTCCTACAGATACATATTATGCCTCCGCTATTGACAGGTAAAAATATTATCTTTTCTTACATGACCAGGATAATAAATATTTTTTTCAAAAAAGTGATAAGTTATTAAGTAACTTTTTCTATCCAATCTAAAACATACAAAATCATCATAATAATATAATATTAAATTAAAATTAGTAGTTTTTAAATAATGAAAAGATTGAGAAACAGTTTCCTTTCAATATAAAAAAATCCATTTAATAGTGGTAAGATGAGATTCTTGATGATTATTTTGAAATATATAACATAAAAATATTGAAAACATAATATCATGCATACGAGTAGTAACAATTAGAAAATTACCAATCATACATCAATATAACTTGTTGTCCACTTGTTTTACAGCTTCATCAGAATCATATTTTATATTGGTACACATATGAGTTATATATGTATTAGTATTCTCAACACCAGCCATTTTTAATAAATCAGATATATATTGGATTTGGTTTAAAACAATTATATATTATTTTTTATAAATTTGATGTGCAATAAAGGAATTTAATTATCCCATCATACTCATTTCTAATTCATTTTTCATAAGTTTATAAAAATTATCAATCTTTTTTTTATTTCATGAACCAAAAATAACATCATAAAGAAAGATTTACAAAACTAATATATTAGAAAAAATTGTTTTCATGAAAAGAGTTGGATCTACCATTCAAATAGTGAATCCATTTTTCAAAAGAAAAAACATAATATTTCCTACCATGATCTTGGTTCTTATTTAAGGCCATATAGAGCATTGGTAAGTTAAAAAATAGAATCTGGTTTGTGAGAGTTTTCAAAACCAAGAGGTCGATCAACATATGCTACCACCATTAAATATCCTTTTAAAAATATAGATTTAACATCCATCTGATATAATTTAATTTTCCTATGGGATACATAAGCTAAAATAACTCTAATTGCATATATAGTAACTAAACGAGAAAATGTTTCATCATATTCTATAACTTTTACCTGATTATATACTTTAGCTTAAAATCTATATTTGATTGTAATTATAATCCCTTGATCATCATGTTTATTTTTAATGACCAACGTAGTTCCTATAATAGGATAATTTGATGGTATTTCAACTAATTCCCAAACATAATTCTTTTTTAATTGGTTTAGGTTATCTTTCATAGCTAACATCCAACAATCAACTTATAAGCCTTATTAAAAATAGTCAAGTTCAAGGTGAGTTAGAAAGGATGCGAATTCAATAATATCTATTTTTTCTAGTTTTTTCCTATGACTAGGTATTCTATTACAGTTTCGAATGGATGATTCTTTATGGTTCTAGAATGACGAGGGAAATCACTTTTATACACATCAGTATCATATTAGTCTGATCTAGACTGAATGTAATATATGTAATTTTCAAAATCTATTTTTAGGATTCCAAGTCTACAGATGTTAGAGGATTAAGTAATTTCATTAGTTTGATATAACTTTTTAATAAAAGTGTCATTTTTATCAAATCCAATGGTATACAAACCAGATAAAATTTTATCACATAAACAAATAAAGAAGAAACAAATTCACTACCTCAAAATATGTCAACAATATTAGATTCAAAATATACCACATAGATGATCAATGATCACTTATCCTATATGATCTTCTTTAATCTGAGGATTCTATGACAAAACCTCATGAAAAATCAACAAGGAAACACCCATTAAAATCATGTGATATCATCCTCCATCACATGGAGGAACAAAATGGGTGGAAATGTTATCAAATTATGATAAAATAATAGAGAACGAATAATCAAAACAAATTAGAAATCCAAAAATTGAATATGGATGGAATAAAATTTCTTCCACTTGAAGGGATCTCAAAATTTGAAGGGTTGGGGTTTTTGGTCACCTCGAATGAGAGAGTGATACACTGCATTCCATAAGGTCGGTGAAAAGATGATATATTTCACCATATAGTTATTTTTTGTATGAGGGATCTACAAGATGATTAATACCCATTCACATCGTGTAATTCTCAAAGTTATATTTAATCCAAAAAATTTGTATAAAAATTTAACCATGAAATTTTTATTTTCATGAACTGGTCCCTGACAAGTCATGAGACTCCTATTAAATTTATGTAAATTTTCATAATGTGAATTACTCATGCTTTATAAATTTTCTTAAAAACCACTTGGGACCACTTCTAAACATCGTACACACACCATGACCTTTAATAACAATTAATGCTTAATTATGTAGTGATTCAGTCTGTAACACGTTGAGATGTTGGGAATTTTTTTTGAATTTAATTAATATTTTCAGAATTTCCATTTTTTGATACTGTTAATATATATTTTGTTATATTGAATCACTGAGTGTATATTACATTATATATAACACAAATTCAATGATTATCTACAAGAAACACATTTATTACCTTGTGGTGCACACAAAATTATGTTTTAATTATATAACCCACAATACAAATTACCTTAAATAGCATGTGTTACATTCACAGTTGAGTTATATCAGACTACAGAATACAATTAATTTTTTTTGTTAAAATTTTATTATAGCTACCACTTAGTCATTGGGATGGATATTACTAATATGATTAAAAAAAATTGGAAAATTTTATTTATGCATGTATATAAAATTAATAATTTGGTTGTCTATTAGTATAACTAAATATTATAACTTGTTGAAAATTTAGTAATTATCTTTCTATGAAAACTATTTTCTATATGCAATAAATATTTTATATCAATAAATAAACAAAAAAAATTAGATTAATGTTTTCAAAAAAATTATATATTATTTATTCAATAAATGTTTTTGATACTCATCCAATATATTTTATGGGTATTAGATATGAATATATCCAATTGTATTAATAAAAATTAGTATTTTTCTAGAAGTTTATTTTATCACATTTTAATGGAGAATCAATTTAGAATATGAATTTGTAATGTTTAATAATTTTTTTTGAAAACCAATTATTTTTGGAATAATACATTACATAATTATTTTTGGATTTTTTTGGTATTTATCAGAGAAGGTTAATTTTTTGAAAAATAGTTAAAAGCACTAAATTTAAATTCTGAAGTTTTTTTAATATAAAATTTTTATATAGTTTAATTATATTTTCATATCATTTTAAAGAATTATCAGATAAATATTATATAAATAATTCCAATATAAATCATTGGAATCAATTTCACATTGAATTTGGATTTAAAACAATTCAATCTTTTGAAAAAAATTACATTAAAAAATTCATTTATTGTCCAATTAGTGGGATTAAATATAAAATAATTTTTCCACTTATATGTTTTGTATGTAGAAAAATATATTCTATATTTTTAAAATCCATATTTTATTACTCAAAATAATTAAAAATTATTTTTCACCAAAATTTTAGTGTAGGTTATTAAATTTTATTAAAATATTTAAGAGAAGAAATATCATAATAAATGAAAAAACCATTATATTTAAGGCCAAAATGACCTACATAAATATCCAAAATACATTTTTTGGAAATATATAGACCATATCATAAATTTTCATGAATATGGACCATTATTAGAGCCACATTACGTAGGAAAAGCATCTGTTGAATTCCCTTTTATTAAATTACAAGAATGCCACTCCACCACCATAAAAAATAACACAACCATACCACTTATTGACATAAATAAATATCAATTTGTCTTCAAAAACATTCCCAAATAATATCCAAACATTACTATAATTATATTATAATCATTAATTTTGGAATAAATGCAACCAAGGAAGCCCTTCAGTTTAAATAAGAAGGAGCCACCCAAATTAGAGGTAACATCCTTCCTCAATATCCTTTTTCATCCTCCAAACCTAAAATATTTTCATTCAATTATTATATAATAAAATAGGTATAATAAATTTAAATATATATTTTATTGAATATTTATACATACACTTACTAACACATCTATATAATGTCTAACGAGAGTAAAATTCTTATGTACGACGAACTACAACCTCGCAAAACTATGTTCTCTATTAAGTATTTACCACCTCATGGTTGGGAAATGTGATTGAAAATATGTTTCCATGTGATATATATGATATATATTATTTAATTATAATACATTATATATTATATAAATCATCCCTTTATGCATTCATTTTTTGTAAATACGATAACATTGATTATGGATGTGTGGACTACTTATTGTCTCAAAGCGATGGGATCTATTCACACTCTACATAGAATATATTAATGATTTTATTTGTGAACATTATCATATAATAATTAAAATTTAATTATATTATACATCTATAAAAATAAGTAATTTACATTTTTCATTCAAAATAGTAGTAAAATAAAATCAATGTCCATTCGTACATAGGACCTACTATTTCCATGAAAAATATTTTGAATTTCATATTTCAATATTTTATAGATTAATATAAATAAATATATAATGAATAAATATTATATTTATATCATTATTTACATTTTTTATGTCAATAAATGATGATTTTAACTACTATTATCAAGAATAAAACTCCAAAACATATACAAAATGAAAGTAGATATAACGAATATGTTATAATGAAATATAGTAGTTAATAAATGGGTAATATAAATTCAACACCAAATAATATATCGAATTTTATATAATAATATTGGTATTTTCTATATATATAATAAATATAAATTCATTGTACATTTGGTTGGACCATGAATGATGAACATAAATATTTCAGGTAAGGGAATTTCATCAGACTTATTATTTCTATGAGATACATGCCATATTCACCACTCGATTCATTTGTGTTCTTTATAAACTAGAATATTAATTTTTTTATAATTAATTTCATTAATTTTATTGAGATTTAGTTCTTTAAATTGTGTTATTATTTCAATGGAATCGTGATTCTAATGTTATTCATGTTTTAAGGGTTTTCATGTCTCACTTTTATTCCTATGGGACTTATGCCTTATTCAACACTCATTTATTTTTTGTGGTGTACGGTATTATCATGAATGAATTATATCAGTAATATATTTAAATATATATGTATTTAAATATAAATTTTTTGACCTTTATTTCATGTGGTTTATGGATCAAATGTTACCAACTCTATAAGAAAATTTTGTCTTAATTTTCCTTTTTTGTGATACATTCCATTTTATGCACCTATATTTTTATACATAGTTTATATAAATGCAATTGAATTGATATATCATTAATCTCATTATTTTTATGATATTTTAAAATTCTTAAAATTATAGTCTTTCTTTTGTATTATGAGTTAATGTTACCAAGGTGGTAATGTTTTATTTCTACAATATCATTATTTATTAGGATTAATTATGATTATTCTTCCATTGATGAAATATTATTACTACTATCTTAATAATATCTCTGTATTTTATTATACACTACTTGTCCATGATAGCTTCATGTATAAGTACCATTTATCAATTCTTATTTAATTAATATAATTAATAAAATATTCTTATGAAAATATGATTTATTTCTCTATTTGGTCCGAAATATGTCTTTTTTCTAAACAAAATTGTTAATGAACAGTTTTTTCAATGTTTTTTATTATTTAAAAAGCATTTTAAATTATATATACATAATAATTTATGTGTTTCCAAAATGTTAATTTCAAATAAGTTTTTTTCAATGATTTATATATTTATTTATAATGTTTAAAACAATTTTCCAGAAAAGGGTCTTCAAAATGATTTCAAGAATTATTTTAAGGTTTTCGAAGTATTTTTAAAAGAAAATGTTCTAAAAATAATTGAATTATTTCATAATGAGTTTTCATTGTTTCTTTAAAGAAAAATGTTTTTTAAAATATTTATAATCTAAAATTAGATGTTTTCTCATTTCTTATAAAGAAACGGATTAGATAATTCTTTATTATGTAATAATAATATTTTATATTGGAAAATATATTTTCCCAAAAAAATGTTTTAAATGAAATTTTAAATATTTATTTATTTTAACATAATTTTAAAATAGTTTTATAAAATTGATTTTCAATGAATCACTAATTTTGTTAATAATTACATGTGATCATTCCAAATCCTAATACATCTAAGATGATAATGTTTTTAATATTTATGATCTAATGGGGAATTGATCTAAGAATAGAATTCATATTCTCTATTTAATTGTTTATTTTTTTGATCAAATTATGTTTATTTTATTAGTTTCACTTCTATGAGTAATATTCTCTTGAGTATCACTTCTTTTCACATGTTATAATTTGATGAAATGATTATGAGACTATTTTCTTTTCCATTGGTAATTATATAATGAAATTATTATGATTAAAATATCATTTCATTAGTTATGATATTATGTTTTTTAAAAACATATTATTTTATGGGTCGTGATTTAAAGCATTTATTAATATCTTGTGAAACATGTATGAGTGATATTATTTTGTGACGTTTGGGACCTATATCTTCATCCAATACATTTTTTAATTTAACATATCTCCTTATAAAATGATGGGAAACAAGTCAATTGGTCTGATCCAAAATGGTAAACAAGTGTGTCCTAATCCAAAATGGGGAATATGTTTATCATGAGCCTCCATGGGATGAGGGGGAAGCCCAATCCACTATGGGAAATGGAGAAACATATTCCACTATGGGAAGATGGGGAACCCCAAATTAAATGAGAATATTAGGAATCCCATTACTATATAAGTAATGGATTGTAACTGGGTATGTTGGTGTGTCCCATCTAGTTAGTGTAGTCTTCATGATGTTTCATGATATGTTTTTGGAAATGAGCAATGGCTTATTTGAAAGCATGTTAAATTTTTATGTGTATTCCAAAAATTATATGTCCTATACCATTGATATGATTTCATGATTAATTTTATTAATTATTTAATGAATCGTGTCTTATTAAATTCTAATAATTATTTAATATATCATGATTAAGATCATTTTATGTACGTTATTATCATAAAATTTTATGCTCGAGCTGTAATACAATTATGTTCATGTTATTCTTAAGAATTTCCTTTAATTTGCCTAATTTAGATTTCAAGATCATCCCTTTTTATGATTCTTTTCCCCAATTTATGGAGAAATATTTATGTATAATTACAAGTGGGGAATATCATTGAGGTATAAATTGCCGATGGTTCTCTAAAATAGAATCACATGTTCATATTTTTTAATGAAATTTAAATATTATGTTCTTTAACCATATATTTTTAGAATGTGATAAATATTCCTCTAATATGATGTAGTATCCATGTTTGTTAATCCTGGGTCCTTATAGTTGGTATCATAGAAAAGGATTAATAAATCATTGGAAAATTCGATGATAAATATTTTGTGAGATACCAAGAAATATTTTTTAGGACATGCCCAGGGTTTTATTTAGAGATAAGTCTATGGATATATGAAATAGTAGGAAATTTCCTACAACTTTTGTAAAATATTGAGTGAGTTGTTTCCTTGTAATACATCCATTTCTGCATAATTCTTGTAGATTTTGATTTGTAACATATGTAGATTAGGGTAAAAATACAAAAAAACAGTATTTATAAAGACTCGATCATGAACATTTTCATGACAATGGGAATTTCTACACACCACGTTTGACACTCTCAGGGGATATGAATTGGGAGTTCGCAAACACTTTAAAAACCATCATTAATGATTTAAATAGAATATCACCCTGAGTAATCTATGATAAACCATATATTTTATATATTAAAGATTTTTTTTTAGATTAATTCATCTTCTATGTATTTTTTTCCTGATTATGTGGATTTTTAGTACGATTAGTGTTTACCACACTATTCTTGTTGGTGTTAGTCCGTAGAACTAACTATAATGAATTTTTTAAACATTTAATTTTTCATTTTTGTAATGTATGTGACTTAAAAAATCTATATCATATGTTGAGATAAGGTTAAGGGAATCTGGATGGTGGTACGAGTATTGGTTATGAATTTTAGGATAAAGACACTTAAAATGGAATGTAAAAGGTATGGAATGTTCTAATAGTATTTTTTTCATTAAATACATGAATCATGATTCTATTGAGGGTTGGGAATCGTAAGACATTATTAAAATTTCCTATTTTAGGAAAATGGGTATTATGAAATATGAGGATGAATCTCATGTAATTTTTTAAGAATAATTTTGGATGATCTAAGAATATATGTTTTTTTTCATATATTATGTTATATGAATCATAAAATATATAATTATATTCAGTTTAATATTTTCAATAATGATTAAAATTTATCTATTGAGTATTAGTGAAGGGATTGAAATTTCATTTAATGGATATGGGATATATATAATTTAAGGATGGTATCCATTAATTTGTTCAAGATGTGGATAAATTTGTGTTTAGATTAGATAAAGAGATTATTTAAATGGATAATGTAAAGGATGGTATTTATGACCACATAAATAATAAATTATTAATTCAAAATATGGTCTACGTTATCATGGATGATGTTTAGAACATCATGTATTTATATAATGTATCCAATAATCTTTTAAATACATAAGCATGCATTTTTTCCAAAATTATTTAGAGTAATTAATGTTATTACCATGTTTCAAGATAATATACAATGAGTGTACTCACATGATAAGAATATAACAACCAAGAAAAACTCTATGATATTTGAGGGATCAATTTTATGCTAACATAATAACCTCATTTCTAATTTTTTTCTAATTTATTCTTTTTAAAGGGATTGAGGGATAACCATTTATGGAATTTTTAAATTACACTTTAGAAGAATTTTCTGGTTCTAAATTATTATCTCACCATGTGAGTATTTATGCATGTTGAATAAATAATTTTATCCATTTCTTCAATGATGATATATAAAGTCAAATTGAAGTACTTTTCATTCTACGTCATGATCTATTAGTACATTAGTTATGAAAAAATCACATTTATTTTATAGAGTAAGAGATGAAGTATATATCAAGTAATTCATATTGAAAAGCTAATATTATGAATATAAAATAGAGTAATATATTGTATTTATATTTCATAATCTTCATATATAGTTAAATAATTCCTAAAATATATGAAAAACATATTGAAAATGATTTATCATAAAACTTTCATTTTTGTTGAATTTATGGTGTTATAAATTATCATGTATTTTTTGTTCCATAAACCTTAACATTCAATTGAAAATTCACATACTGGATATCATTGATTATTATCAATCTATATAATTATACATGATTTTATCCCATGTTTAATCTTCCCATACCACAAATGTTTTCATATGTGAAAAAATCATAGGAGTTTCTGAAGTGCCCAGATCAGTGTGAATCACTGAGAGGGGGAGGGGGTGAATCAGTGATCCCTTAAAACTTTTTACAAATTGATTCTTTATCAATTAAACCTCTATGGCTGGTTAAAGCCTCGATCCACTCTTCTTGTATCTCTCAACCTTTCCCGGATAATGCAGTAATGAAAAGGCACAGGACACAAGGATTTACAAGGTTCGGCACCAAAGGCCTACATCCTTGCCATGCTTTCTCAGCATGGATTATCCCATTATAACTTGTTAGAATTACAATGGTCGATACAGCTTCCCACCGTATCTCTCCTGAGTCCCACAGGAGGGTCTTTATACTGCGTCCCACAGTGTTACCAGAGTCCCACTGGCCTGCTCCAGAATCCCACTGAAGACTTCTTCTCCCTGAGTCCCTCAGGGTCTTCTCCTGGCTCCTCGAGTCGCACGAGTAGCTCTTCTTCACTTTAAGTTCTTCAAGTATCCTCAGCAGTCTGGGATAAAGACTGCTGGCCTTGCTTTGTACCTCTGATCACTTGTGATGATCAGGTCTTCTCAATCTACTGAAAACTCAGACAACCAATCTCTTTTACTTCAGTCTGGCTCAGTCTCAGTTCACTTCAACATCATGCACTGAGTGCATGGAAACTCTTCAAGATCTTCAAGTCTTGGACTCCTCAGATGCACACCACTGATTTAGCACTGTTCACGTGTGCACGTGCATGCATGCATGCATGCACTCTCCTTTTCTTCCTCTTGGTGCAGTAGACCCACAAAGGGTGTAGTCACTTTAAGCACACACCTTCATTGAACTTCACACACTTAATTCAATCTGCTTACACACTTAGAGTGTGTTCTACTTTAGTGTGGGTCACTCCTTCTTCTTCTTCTAATGTGTATACACTCTTAGTGCACACATTAGGTTCGGCCACTTCTTTAATTTGCACACACAAATTCTTCACTTTGCACACACTTTAGACTTGGCCTATTCTCCTCTTCTTGTTGCACACACTCACTTTAGTGTTCTTTTAGTTTGTTCTTCAAGGTATGCACACACAAGGTCACAGCCCTCGGCCTCTTCAAATGCACACACTTAAAGTGTGTTCTTATTGTTGTTTGCACACGCTTAACCCATAGGTGGTTCTTCAATTTAGCACACACACACTAAGGTGTGGTCTTCACTTCACCCACACAAGGCTACGGCCTTTCACTTCCTTTGCACACACAATTTGTTCTTTCTCTTTTAATCTTCAAGTGTGCATACCCAACAAGGGCTACGGCCTCTTCTTATTCTTTTTGCACACAAGGCTCAAAGCCTTGGCCTTCCTTCTTCACCTCTCATACACACAAAGTGCGGTCTTCCACTTCTTGTGCACATACTGCCCGTAGGTCCTATTTTTGTTTTGCACACACAAAAGGTGTGGTCTTCACTTGATGCACACACAAGGCTATGCCTCGGCCTTCTTTGGCACACACAACCCGAACCCCACTTGTGTGCAGGCGCGCAAGGGTTGCGGCCAAACTTCTCAACACTATGCACACACACTGTCCACGGCCCTTTCTTTATTCTTGCACACAAAATACTCGGCCTTATCAATGGAGCAAGGTGTGGTGGCCTTGGGTCGCGCAAGCCACAAGGGTGGTGATGCCTCTGGTGCGCAAGGTGCACTGGCTGAGGGGCGCGCAAGACCTCCTACCCGCGGGGCGCGCAAGTGCAACACCCGCGGGGTCTTCCTCTTGCCGCGCAAGGGTGCGGGCAGAGAGGGTGACAACCTCGGGCGCGCAAGGAAGCGGCCTCGGGTCCTTCCTGTCGCGCAAGAGAGGCGCGCAGGGAACACTTCGGGCCTCGGGTGGCACCAGGACAACAACCGCGCAAATAATTTGCGCGGGGCTTCTACTTCGCGAGGCAGAGGCTTCGCGGGACTCTCTTCAAACTTTCAGCGCATCAGCAACTTCTTCTCGAGGGCTAGGCCTCATTTATATAGGCAGAGGAGAGGCGGTTCTATCCGCGTGAAATAACTTCAAACACCCGAGATCTTCGGATCTTCAAGATTTCCAAAATCTTGTTTCTCCTCTGTTTCACGCGGCTTCCCTTATTTTTCGGCCTTCTTCACGTGCATGCGACTTAGAACGCATGCACGGCCTTCCTTCGATCCAAACCATGCAGAGCATCAACACTGAATGGCCTCGCACCTTCGGTTTGCTTCGGCCTTCATCGAAATCTCCCAAACATTGCATGCATGTGTATTTTTAAGCATGGATCGGTTCGGTGTGGAGAGACGAGCTCAATGGAGCCTTCGGCTTCGAGAGAGATGGCCGGAATCTCAAAATAGGTCGTCGGATGGCCTCTGGTTCGTCGGCGGCTCGCGGGTGGCTTCGGCTCGAGCTCGAGGTGGAAGACGAGCCACGACCGTCGGATCCGGCGATGGAGATACATCGGGCGGCCTGGATCTGATCGCCTCGCCGCGGATCAGTTGTGCGGCCGAGATCTGGCGCGCGATTGATCGTGCGGCCATGATTACTCCCGCGGAAAAAATCCGCGTCCCACATCGAATCCTCGTGCGGTTTTTCCGCAGCTTATTACCCAAGCGCCGCCTCAACCCGGCAATTGAACTCTCTCCCTCCACGGTGCCGCCCCGCACCGTGTTCTCCCTGCGGGCGCGCTCTGCGCCCACTCATGCCTCCTGCGGGCGCGCCACTGGCGCCCACTATGCACCCTTCGGGCGCGAACCTGCGCCCACGCTGCGCGGGTTTCATCACCGCGTGGCCTCGGGGCTTATACACGGCCCCGGCCTCTCTTGGGCTGGCCCCATGGGATCCCCTTGGGCGTGGTGACTGGTTCCCACATGTGCCTTGGGTTGAACCCTTAAGGCTGGCCCTTGAGGTTGGCATATTTTTTTTGCTTAAGTAATAGCTAGACTTTGTATAAAAACAATGTTAACCAAATGTAATATGCCAAGCCACATGCCCTTCAATCCATTCTTCTCCTTCATCTTCTTCTTGAGAATTCGAACATTATTCTTCTTGATTAGAAACAACTCCTATAATTTCTTCTTCATCATCTCATTTTCTACTTAGGAGAGAATTCTCAAGGATCTTCATCAACCGAGCTACTTGATCAATTATTTCTTCTTCATTAGAATTCCTCCATTCTTCTTAAACAAATAATCTTCACTTAGGAGGGAATTCCCGAAGGGTCTTCATCTTCAACTGAGCTCCTTAATCACTTAAATTCTTCAATGTGCTTCATTGATCTAATCAGAGATCAATTGGATCAACTTCAAATTCACATGCACTAAGAGTTAGTACATGGACTTCATTAAACCACTTCATCCACTTAGAAGTAGTGAATGGATCATCTTGCTTCTTCAACTCCTCATGCATTGTCACTACAATGCATGGTCTTCAATCAATGTTGTGACATTGTATCATCAGGATACAAGTTCTTTGAACTTAAGGATCAGTTCAACAATCGTCTGATTTCCTTAGAGAATGTTTCAACCATCATCTCCTATGTCACTTAGTGAATCTCCTAAGTGACATGCCTCTTAGTACTATGGCCATTCTCTTTTCATCACCATCACCATCACACCCTTTGGCATTCACATCTTGACAATTCCTTGACTTCCATTCATTCCAAGACAACTTCATGCCTCATTGACAACAAATGCAACACAATGCACTTCAATCTCCCCCTTTGTATTTGTTGTCAATACACTTCTTCAACACATATGAATGGGTCAATATGTGTGCCAATATTTCTCCCCCTTATTGGCAATCAAATGCAAAGGTGTGGTGTGGTTCACTTTCAAAAATCTCTTCCTCCCTTTGAAAAGTATTTTCTTGAAAAACACTGAGAGAGGGATGATGTCACATGTTCTTCTTTAGCAAAGAACCTTTAGTTGATCAACTCTAAGTCTACTTGGGCTAACCCGGTGTAGAAATCAAGAGTGATGTAACCATGGAACTCAATGCTGTCCACATTCACTGTAAACATGTGAGATCATGCTTAGGGGTTTGAAATTTTTCAGATATAACAATGAATTGCTAAATCCTGCACATACTTCACCAAACACATTAGAAAGTTCAAGTGCAAAGATAAAGCTCCCCCTTTCATCCATTTGTCTTCAATCCATACTCCCCCTTAATTGACAAGATAAACTCAATTAAGAAACAAGGGATGAAAGTATGATTGGAATACCTTCAGCTTTTCTCAAGATAGTATTAAATCTTAGAATACCATCTTCTCCAGATTGGCTCCCCCTCAAGGGGTGCACTCCATTCCTTCCAAACCATTCTCCAGCTGAGAAATGATTATCATCTTCAATTCCCTGCAATTTTAGCACATGTAAATACCAATGTATAAGGGAATAAGATGGAACCTCCTTGGTTCATCAATGTGAACAACAAGGTTGAGAAGATTCTCTCAACCGAGATGTCCCATTTTCACCATTCTTCACACTTGCACATTTGATCTTCAATGATGTTTGTGCTGGTGTGGATCTCAATACATCTTCATGTGAAATCTTCTTCTTCCTTTTTGCCTTAGCAATTGCCAGAATTTCATCTTCAGCTCTCTGGAGATCTTTGGCAAGTTGCAACTGATGTGGCCATATGACAAGTATATCATTTGGAAGAGTGGCCCCAGTTCTGGAAGTTTCACATGGTTCCTTAGATGCTGTCAAGCTACCTTTCTTAGGCAACTTGTTTTCAATCAATCCCTTCTGCTTCTTCTGGATTGATTGTCTGTTTGAGTTCAGTCTGCCTCTATTGAATTTCATGGCTTCTTTACAAAGATCCATGGTATGACCATTCCTTCCACAGTAGAAGCACTTCTTGGTGGTCCTACTGGATGCATCACCCTTCTTGGACTCAGACTCCAAGGACTTCTCTTCATTTCTCAAACACTTCTTGGAAGCAATCTCTTCTTTCTTCTTGCTTCCCAAGGAATCCTTTTGAGCCAGGTTCTGTGATCTTTTCATCTTTTGAGCTCTGGATACAGTTGGAGATTGACATGTATCTTTTTGGCCACTTTTGCAATCATCCCAGATGTTGTCAAGTAATCCAAATCTGTTAGCAGTAAACAGATGTCTCTGGACCTGTGGATGTTGCTTCTTTTCCTCTGGCTTGCTCCCCCTTGGCATGGGCTTCCTCTGTGCTTTGGCATTCAGTGGATTGTACCAACAATCCTTTGCACAATGCCCATACTTGTTACAACACCAACATTGACCCACAAATCTTGACTTCTTCAGTCCTTCTGATTGTTGGGTACTTTTCTTGATTTGTTGTGTTGTTTCAGGAGAGCTCTGCTTCTTCACTGTCTTCATCCATACTTGTTTGGATTCATTCTTCCATCCTGCACTTTTAGTAGAAACACTTTTAGAAGCATGAGTACAAGATGGTATGGATGGTACCTTCTTTCTAGAAGATGTTGCACTTTTATTGGAGGATGCCTTTCTCTTAGAATCATCCTGCTCAAGGTTCACTTGAGTAGCAACATTTCTTCTTTCAGCTGTCTGGGAGGATTTGGCTTTGGGTGATTGCTGATTTTTCAATATCACCTCTAGTTCTAAGCATTTCATGTTAAGGGAGTTCTTCTCATCCTCAACAGTTCTTATCCTTCCTTCCCAATTCTCCACCAGTTGTTTCATCTGGTCTTCATGCACCTTCTTTAATTCTTGCAATGAATTGTTCAGCTCCTTCACCAATTTTACTTTGTCTTCAAGTTGAGCATCTTTAACAACCATTGATACTCTATGTCTCTTCTCCAGTGCATGGTAAACATCTTTGATTATTACTTTAAATAATTCTTTCTCAGAAAGGCTTCTCTGCAATTCTTCAGCAGTGTCTTCATATCTTTCATTGCAAAGAGATACTGTTTCATCTTTGGCATTTACCAGCTTTTTGAGAGTGTTGGTTATGCCAACCCTTTTAGCCAATTGATCTTCCATTGCATTGGCTTCTTCTTCTAACTGTGATTTTTCTTCTTGAAGATCAAGGAGGCCTGTAGCTATACACATTGCAATTTTTTTGGGGACTCTCTTCTGAAGATATTTGATTGCATTTAGAAGATCATTGTTCCTTCCATCTTCATCACAGCTAGAGCAGGCTTCATCAGAAGAATGATAAAAGGAATTGTCATCTGATGTGACTTTCACATTTCTTTCCATAGAAGGAGTTTCTCTGATTGCAGCAACCTTCTTCCTCATCTTCTTTGCCTGTTTCTTCTTTCTATTTTTCTGAGTCTTGGCAGATATCTCCATTTGAGGCTGATCACTCATTTCCTCAAATCTGCACTCCATATAGACTCCCTTGGATCTTTTAGAGGTAACCTCCCTCTGATACCAATTGAAGTGCCCAGATCAGTGTGAATCACTGAGAGGGGGAGGGGGTGAATCAGTGATCCCTTAAAACTTTTTACTAATTGATTCTTTATCAATTAAACCTCTATGGCTGGTTAAAGCCTCGATCCACTCTTCTTGTATCTCTCAACCTTTACCGGATAATGCAGTAATGAAAAGGCACATGACACAAGGATTTACAAGGTTCGGCACCAAAGGCCTACATCCTTGCCATGCTTTCTCAGCATGGATTCTCCCATTATAACTTGTTAGAATTACAATGGTCGATACAGCTTCCCACCGTATCTCTCCTGAGTCCCACAGGAGGGTCTTTATACTGCGTCCCACAGTGTTACCAGAGTCCCACTGGCCTGCTCCAGAATCCCACTGAAGACTTCTTCTCCCTGAGTCCCTCAGGGTCTTCTCCTGGCTCCTCGAGTCGCACGAGTAGCTCTTCTTCACTTTAAGTTCTTCAAGTATCCTCAGCAGTCTGGGATAAAGACTGCTGGCCTTGATTTGTACCTCTGATCACTTGTGATGATCAGGTCTTCTCAATCTACTGAAAACTCAGACAACCAATCTCTTTTACTTCAGTCTGGCTCAGTCTCAGTTCACTTCAACATCATGCACTGAGTGCATGGCAACTCTTCAAGATCTTCAAGTCTTGGACTCCTCAGATGCACACCACTGATTTAGCACTGTTCACGTGTGCACGTGCATGCATGCATGCATGCACTCTCCTTTTCTTCCTCTTGGTGCAGTAGACCCACAAAGGGTGTAGTCACTTTAAGCACACACCTTCATTGAACTTCACACACTTAATTCAATCTGCTTACACACTTAGAGTGTGTTCTACTTTAGTGTGGGTCACTCCTTCTTCTTCTTCTAATGTGTATACACTCTTAGTGCACACATTAGGTTCGGCCACTTCTTTAATTTGCACACACAAATTCTTCACTTTGCACACACTTTAGACTTGGCCTATTCTCCTCTTCTTGTTGCACACACTCACTTTAGTGTTCTTTTAGTTTGTTCTTCAAGGTATGCACACACAAGGTCACATCCCTCGGCCTCTTCAAATGCACACACTTAAAGTGTGTTCTTATTGTTGTTTGCACACACTTAACCCATAGGTGGTTCTTCAATTTAGCACACACACACTAAGGTGTGGTCTTCACTTCACCCACACAAGGCTACGGCCTTTCACTTCCTTTGCACACACAATTTGTTCTTTCTCTTTTAATCTTCATGTGTGCATACCCAACAAGGGCTACGGCCTCTTCTTATTCTTTTTGCACACAAGGCTCAAAGCCTTGGCCTTCCTTCTTCACCTCTCATACACACAAAGTGTGGTCTTCCACTTCTTGTGCACATACTGCCCGTAGGTCCTCTTTTTGTTTTGCACACACAAAAGGTGTGGTCTTCACTTGATGCACACACAAGGCTATGCCTCGGCCTTCTTTGGAACACACAACCCGAACCCCACTTGTGTGCAGGCGCGCAAGGGTTGCGGCCAAACTTCTCAACACTATGCACACACACTGTCCACGGCCCTTTCTTTATTCTTGCACACAAAATACTCGGCCTTCTCAATGGAGCAAGGTGTGGTGGCCTTGGGTCGCGCAAGCCACAAGGGTGGTGCTGCCTCTGGTGCGCAAGGTGCACTGGCTGAGGGGCGCGCAAGACCTCCTACCCGCGGGGCGCGCAAGTGCAACACCCGCGGGGTCTTCCTCTTGCCGCGCAAGGGTGCGGGCAGAGAGGGTGACAACCTCGGGCGCGCAAGGAAGCGGCCTCGGGTCCTTCCTGTCGCGCAAGAGAGGCGCGCAGGGAACACTTCGGGCCTCGGGTGGCACCGGGACAACAACCGCGCAAATAATTTGCGCGGGGCTTCTACTTCGCGAGGCAGAGGCTTCGCGGGACTCTCTTCAAACTTTCAGCGCATCAGAAACTTCTTCTCGAGGGCTAGGCCTCATTTATATAGGCAGAGGAGAGGCGGTTCTATCCGCGTGAAATAACTTCAAACACCCGAGATCTTCGGATCTTCAAGATTTCCAAAATCTTGTTTCTCCTCTGTTTCACGCGGCTTCCCTTATTTTTCGGCCTTCTTCACGTGCATGCGACTTAGAACGCATGCACGGCCTTCCTTCGATCCAAACCATGCAGAGCATCAACACCGAATGGCCTCGCACCTTCGGTTTGCTTCGGCCTTCATCGAAATCTCCCAAACATTGCATGCATGTGTATTTTTAAGCATGGATCGGTTCGGTGTGGAGAGACGAGCTCAATGGAGCCTTCGGCTTCGAGAGAGATGGCCGGAATCTCAAAATAGGTCGTCAGATGGCCTCTGGTTCGTCGGCGGCTCGCGGGTGGCTTCGGCTCGAGCTCGAGGTGGAAGACGAGCCACGACCGTCGGATCAGGCGATGGAGATACATCGGGCGGCCTGGATCTGATCGCCTCGCCGCGGATCAGTTGTGCGGCCGAGATCTGGCGCGCGATTGATCGTGCGGCCAGGATTACTCCCGCGGAAAAAATCCGCGTCCCACATCGAATCCTCGCGCGGTTTTTCCGCAGCTTATTACCCAAGCGCCGCCTCAACCCGGAAATTGAACTCTCTCCCTCCACGGTGCCGCCCCGCACCGTGTTCTCCCTGCGGGCGCGCTCTGCGCCCACTCATGCCTCCTGCGGGCGCGCCACTGGCGCCCACTATGCACCCTTCGGGCGCGCTCCTGCGCCCACGCTGCGCGGGTTTCATCACCGCGTGGCCTCGGGGCTTATACACGGCCCCAGCCTCTCTTGGGCTGGCCCCATGGGATCCCCTTGGGCGTGGTGACTGGTTCCCACATGTTCCTTGGGTTGAACCCTTAAGGCTGGCCCTTGAGGTTGGCATATTTTTTTTGCTTAAGTAATAGCTAGACTTTGTATAAAAACAATGTTAACCAAATGTAATATGCCAAGCCACATGCCCTTCAATCCATTCTTCTCCTTCATCTTCTTCTTGAGAATTCGAACATTATTCTTCTTGATTAGAAACAACTCCTATAATTTCTTCTTCATCATGTCATTTTCTACTTAGGAGAGAATTCTCAAGGATCTTCATCAACCGAGCTACTTGATCAATTATTTCTTCTTCATTAGAATTCCTCCATTCTTCTTAAACAAATAATCTTCACTTAGGAGGGAATTCCCGAAGGGTCTTCATCTTCAACTGAGCTCCTTAATCACTTAAATTCTTCAATGTGCTTCATTGATCTAATCAGAGATCAATTGGATCAACTTCAAATTCACATGCACTAAGAGTTAGTACATGGACTTCATTAAACCACTTCATCCACTTAGAAGTAGTGAATGGATCATCTTGCTTCTTCAACTCCTCATGCATTGTCACTACAATGCATGGTCTTCAATCAATGTTGTGACATTGTATCATCAGGATACAAGTTCTTTGAACTTAAGGATCAGTTCAACAATCGTCTGATTTCCTTAGAGAATGTTTCAACCATCATCTCCTATGTCACTTAGGGAATCTCCTAAGTGACATGCCTCTTAGTACTATGGCCATTCTCTTTTCATCACCATCACCATCACACCCTTTGGCATTCACATCTTGACAATTCCTTGACTTCCATTCATTCCAAGACAACTTCATGACTCATTGACAACAAATGCAACACAATGCACTTCAGTTTCATTAGGTATTCTTCATTTATTCACCATTAACATTTTTAATGGATGTTTTAATATTAATTTTTAGGACATGTCTCTAAATTTAATAACATTAAACTATCAAAAATTTAATAATAAATAAGTATTATTATGTAAAAATTACTTTAATATGTTTATAATCTAATAATGATGATTTTGTTATATTTTTAATTAATTTATTCATTTAGTATTATTCATTTTATGCAACACCGAATATAGATTTTGTTATATAAAATCACTGATATTGTATCGTATTATACAAAAAAAACAAAAATTTTATAATATAATACAGTTAGATTAACTTCCTGAACAAGCATCTTTATGTTTGGATTGAATTACAGCCAATATATTGTACCTTTGATATCTTTTGTTAAATGTAATGTCGCTATTTCAGAGACTATAAGATACCATTAAAAATATTATTTAAATATTTTTATAGCTACCACCTATCTATTGGGATGGAAGTTATGAATAATATTAAATAAATTATTAAAATACAATTTACACCACTATATAAGATTAATCTGTTGGTTATCAATTTTTAATTTTTAATGAAATAACTATTTGAAATTAATGAAATTAATTTCGTTTGAGAAATCTTTTTCCATGTAATAAATAATTTTCATCCCAATAAACTAAAAAAACAACAATGGTAATGTTTTCAATAAAATTTATATTTTATATTCTATGTCAATTTGTTTGATACTCATTCGATAGAGTTTACAGTTATAATATAATAATATATACTATTTTATGTATAAAAAGAAGTATTTTTCTAAAAATACACTTCACCGAATTCTTTTAGTGGAACCTTTTTAAATATTATTTTTGACTCCACAATAATTTATACTTGATGAAAATTACATGATTTTTAGAATAAGAACATAATAAATTACAATGGGGTTTTTAATTTTTCTGAGAAGAATCAATTTTTATGAATATTGAAAAATAATGAATTTTAATTCAAAACAACATTCTATTCTATTTTATATTTATATTTAAAATTTTTTTTATTTTTTTTTAATTTTATAAATTTTTCATAAATTAATCCAATTTTATTCAATGGAATCATTTTCACAATGAAATTAGATAAAAACATATTTAAAAATATTCATCATTTTTACGTTAAAAACAACCATTGTCATCCCATCTGGGGGATTTAAATTAAATTAATTTATTATACATGTGAGATTATAATTTGAATAAAATGAATCAATATTTGGTATTAGAATGGTTTATAATTTAATATAAGTATATATTATTTTTTGAACAAAACATGTTAGTGAATGTGATAATTAACACAATTAAGAGAAAGCTTTCGTTAATATTGGAATATAACAAACAAATAAGGGCCAAAATGATATATAAACTTTTCTTGAAGATAATGGGTGGACATATATTTAGAATATCATATTATTAATAAAATTTGGAACATTCTTTAATCCTCATCACTTTATTAAAACATTAGATGATTTTTTTTAAAAAGTTTACCAGAATGCCACTCCACCACCATTATAAACAATAATTCACCCATCCCACTTATTCACACCTATCAAGGACTATGGATCAAAAGATATTTTCTAAAATAATCTCCCAAAACTCTCCATTCATCATAAATTCCTCAATTTGGTCAAAAATACATACAAAGATGCACTTTTTGAAATCTAAGAAGATTTATGAAAAGAAGTTGTAACATCCTTCCTCAATATCCTTTTTGTTTTTTTAGTTTTACCCAACCTAAAATCTTATTATTAAATTATTATATATTAAATTCAGTATTATTAAAATTATTATATGATTTAATTATAATTTATATATATACCCTTTAATACACTTCAATATAATGGGTTTCAAACTTACCATTATTATGTAAGATGAACTACTGCCTCGTTTAACAATTGTATTCATATTTTTTTACCACATCTATTGGTGGGGAATTATGGTGTAAAATTTATTAATATATGATATTTATGATATTTATGATTCTATTATGATACTATAATTTTTATATAAACCATATTGTCATTAATTCTTCTTTTTGTAGTTATGGTATCATCATTTTTGGAGGTACGGACTACAACCACCACAAACCGATGTGATTCATTCACACTCCCAATGGAATGTGTAAAGGATATGCTTAATGAAATTATTTCATCTATATATATACGAAATAATAATTATACTATAATGATATTACATAAATATATATATATTGCTTTTTGGTTTTTCAATAAATATGATAATAAAATAGAAACATCATTCTTGCATGTGTACGAACTACCATCTCCATGAAACATATTATTCATTTCATATTTGAATATTTTAAATATAAATATAAATACATATATATGTAATATTTTTTTATATCATCATTTATATTATTAAAAGAATTAAATCATGATATTCGTAAGAGTATCAAGAATAATAATCCAAAACATATAAAAAAAATGAAAGAATATATAACCCAAAACAAAACATTAACATAGAGATGTTAAAAATAATGTTATATATGGTCATAATGAAATAATATAAGGTATTTTATATAATAAAATAAATTTTTCCTAGATTTAAAATAAGATTTTATTTATTACATATGACATTTGAATATATAAGATGAAATTCAAGACATAAGATAAGGTTATTCCATCTCACATTTTATTTTAATGAGATAATTCCATATTTACCATATGATTCTATTATATGGTGTATTGTTTTCCATATAAAATGTTATATAATTAATTTAGTTTATTTAAGAATATTAAATTATTTAATGGATTTTATTCTATCTTTTGGATCATGATTCTAATGTTAATCAAGTTGTAATTGTTTTCCCACCACACATTTACTTTTGTAAGATTTTTCCTTATTCACCATCCATTTATTTTTTGAGGTGTATATACTACCAATAAATATATAATGTGATTTATATAATTAATATTAGGTGTATTTAAATATTTATTTATGATATTTATTTTTACTGTCTCTATGGTACAAACGTTACCAAATAATTTCAGTAATTTTGTCTCAATGTGCCTTATTTGAGATGTGTGACATGTTATGCACCTATATTTTTCAATGTGGTGTATATTCTACTTATATACTTATTATATCAAGAATATATATATATTAATGATATTTTAGTATTAATTTAATTATATCTATTTCTGTTGATTATAATTTGATGTTACCAATATGGTATCAGTATATTTCTAGTATCCCACCGTTTATTATGATTATTTATTATTATTCATCTATTGATGATATTTTATGATACATATCTCAATAATAGTTATTAATTTTATCATCCTATGAATATCCCTCATATATTCATATTTTCATACTAATTTTACAATCTTATTTTTTATGATAATTAATAATTTTTTATATGAAAATCCAATATTATTTCAGCATTTGGTTAGAAATCTGTGTTCTTTAAAACACACTTTATCAAAGAAAATGGTTTTAAAATTAATATATGAATAAAAATTTTTCAAATTAATTTTAAATATTCCATTATATTTCTTTTCGAATATTATTTTCAAATAAAATAATATCAATTATTTTGGTCTTGTATTATAATTTCTAGGATCCATTTTATAGAAATTGGTATTCAAAATGATTTAGAGCATTATTTTTATTTTTAAAAAAAAATTTAAATAAAAATTTATTTAAAAATTATATCAACATATATTTATTATTTATCATGATGTTTTTAATTAAAAAAAATCAAAATATTTTCAAACTACAATTATATATTTTTAAATAATTTTTAAAAGAATGTTTTTATTCAAAATGCATTATGTTTCATAAATAATTTTTCATATATGAAAATATATATTTCTCAAGAATATTTTTATTGAAATATTAATTATTTAATTATAGAAAATGTATTTTTAAAATGATTTTTTGAAAACAATGTTCAAGGAAATTCTATTTTCCTCATTGTAGTTTTCATGTGATCATTCAAAATCCATCTCCTGGTACTATGGAAAACTTTCATATATATTTTATTTACATGGGATATGATCTAATAAAATCATTTTTATTCTTTACTAAATGATTAATTATTTTATGGAATGTTATTAATGATACTTTCTTCCATTCTATGAGTTTAATTATCTTCAAACTTGGTTATAATATGATGAAATTATCCTTATATCTATCACTTTTCCATAGTTATTGATATGATTACATGTTTCTAATACCGATTTCATTTAGTGATTTATGATATGATGTTTAATAATCCTATAACTTTTTAATGGGTATGATATGATTCATGTTTTATTATCTTATAAAACATGTATACAAGATCATATTATTTTAAGGCTTATACAAATATCTCCCTAAAATGCATTGGGTAAATAATTTTATCTCCCCGGAAACTGATGGGAAACAAATCTATGGTCTTGATCCAAAATGGGGAACAAGTTCTACCTGATCCAAAATGAGAAATAAGAATTTATTGATCCACTATGGTAATATGGAGAAACACAATCCACAATGGGAATATGGGGGACACAAATATACTAAGGGAAAATGGGGAACCCAGATCCTGTACGGGAATATAGGAAAACCCAATCTATTATGGGAAGATGGGGAATCTAAATCCCATATAATGATTGGAATGTTATTGGGGTTCATATTATTTCCCTAATAGTAGGTGTCATATCCATAAAGTTCAATAATATTTTTTTCAAAACAAGCATGTATATATAGGGAATAATGTTACATGTTTATGTTTTTTCAACTAATTCTATGTCTTATGCCTTAGATATTCTATCCTAGTTCATTTTATTGATTAACATATTATTAGTGTAATTTTAAATTCATTTAATATTCCATGTCTCATTATAATGATCTTTTTATATATGGTATGATCTTAAAATGTTATTCTCTCATTCTAATACAATTATGTTCATGATATAAAAACTCGTTTATATTATTGATCCTCACTAAGAATTCAATCTCACCCAAATCGTATATTACCTTTCCCCATGTTATGAATAAAGTGTTTATGTAGGATTCATAAATGGGATGATCTTTAAGGTTGATAATTTTGTTATTTTCCCAAACTAGAATATTTTGTACCATGCTTCCAATGACACTAAAGTTATATGGTCCCCAGACATGAAATTTGTTAATTTTTTTTAAAAAAATTATAAAATGATTTAATATCCTTGTTTTTTTAATCCTATATCACTATAAATTACATTATATTAGATACCTCTTATAAAATAATCATCCTTAAAAATCTAAACCAAATCATAGAGAAAAATTAATGTGGGTCTTCCAAGTAGCCACCCTACAAGATACCTCTCAATGATCTACCTATAAATTGAGATCAACCACCACACTCAGTGAAAAATTATGTAAAACTATAAAAAAGTTCATAACCTAAGAAATCCCTTAAAGAATATACCTCTCATGTGAGAGTAAATAAATAATGAGATACAATAAAAACAAAATCATAACCCAAAAAGGTCGGCATTGTAACAAACCAAGATTTTATAAAAAAATATTCTTTTTAATTTTATTAAAGTCTTGTGTTGTACGCTACACCAAAAGGAGCTTGCACAACACGCATCCTTGACTTGCCTTGCATTACACGCAATCACGACCTTCCTCGATAGCATGTGTAATACGCAATACCGAGTTTCACTAAACAACGATATGCTATTAAAATATTATTAAAACTAGCCGTTATGAATAGTAATAACCACTTTTTAAAACTCTGTAAATCTTATTTTTCAAAATGAACTTCATTTTTGGATTCGGAGTATCGAATTTAGCCTAAGGTGAAATTTTGTTACTTTTCGGATAACTTTCATATTCTGATGAATAGTGAAAATTACTAAATTATAATTAAAAACAACTTTTTAATCGAAATAATTAATAGTGATAAATTATTAATTTGAGTGGTTTTAAAGTATATTTAGAATATATTTTTACAATTTAATACAATGTTGGTCATTGGATGTAATTTCACATTTAAACCAGACATAATCAAGTGTCAATCTTTTGATAGATATTGTTTCTTAAAAACACGCTATTTGTTTTAACAGCGGGATTTAATTATAAAATTAATTAATGCAAATTCTATGATATGAATTTGGTAAAATAGACTTCATTTTTGAATTCGGAATATGAAATATAGCTTAGGATGAAATTTTGGCATTGTTCTGAAAAACATCAATTTTTGATGAATAGTGAAACTACTAAGTGGTAGTTAAAAAAAATTAATTTCTTTATAAATCTTAATTTTACCGCTTCTGTGAATGGAATTTCAAAAATCCGAGAGACACGGTTGATGTCAGTAAGTAAAATGTGGTTCAATGAGATGAAAATAATTTTTGGTGAATAGTAACTTTTTTCTTTTTTTTACCACGGTTAATAGTAAATAGGGTAACTAAGGGTAAATATGATATTACTATCACCCTAACACATGTCCTAATTCTATTGGATAAGTGTAATTCGACCAAAAACAACCTTATGAATATAATATGACCATTTAGGTCCACTTGGATTAGATTATGACATTTAATATTATATTATTTAATGAATAGTTAAAATAGTTAAAATCAAAGTTTAATAACTAAAACATTTTTAGTATGGGGTTATACATAAGATAAATTAGACTATAAATATTCATTAGAAAGCTAAAAAGATTTCCTACATAATGATATTTTATTTATAATTTTTAGACTTTAAATAAATTAATTTATTTATGACACAACGATGATGCAGTAATTACCCTTTTAAGGAAATATTAACATAATTGATGTTATAAATGCTCAAATAAATGTAATTTGAGACTTTTTATGACTTAAACTAATTTTCTAGGTTACTATGATATATTAATGTTGATTTAATCAACTTGGTTCGAACATATAATTCTGTTATGAATTTCACAAAAATCATATATCAAATAGTGTCAAAATTGACACAAAATAGTTTTTAAATAAAATATTATATTATTAATTGTTATTATATTCCTAAAAATCTAAGGTTCGGCCAAATGACTTAGATAAGGATATATATATTAATAATAAAAAATTTGGGGTTCTTTTGGCATGTTATAGTAAGTGTATTAACCATATAGTGAAAGAAAACAAAAAAACACGGTAAAAGTTAAATTATTTAACTTAGAGTTAAATCTAATTGATAAGGTTAAAATAACACCCTAAACTTGTCTAAATCCAATTGGTTGATAGGATTTCGACCCATCCCCACCTTATCTTCGAAATAAGACCCTTTGGAGCCATTATAAACCGATTTTGACTTTAATATAAAATAATATTTTGAGATATTCCTAAGGTGCCCCTCCCCTCCCTTATAAAAGGACACCTCCTCCCCCTCCTCCTCACACCAATTTGAGCACTCAAGATCGGCCAACCCCTGCCAAAATCTCTTCTCCACTTCCCTAGCAACATCCTAGAGGTTCTGGTCTTCCTCAAAGACCAATTTTAGTTCCCTAAGAGGAGGTCTCCAAAAGGCGCTTCAAAGAAGAGGTAATTACCATTACCAATTCTTTCATCTTTATTTCTTCTTCCACTTCTTCTTATTAGGTTGTTTCATTATGAAGTAATAACATCAGTATCACTCATATACTGATATGTTATTATAAGTATGAAACAACCCTATTTCACCATCTATCCATCCTACGGAAAAAGAAATCACCGCGCGTGCGTACGTACGGAATACCGTCTCCACGCTGTGGTGTAATCTATTTTCCACCACCACCTTACATGGATGGGTATAATGGTGTAAAGAATAACTATACATAGTTATTACAACATCATATTGATTCTGATATATTTTATAATCCACTCCGATTCAATTCAATATTTATGAAAATGATATCATCGCTCGTGCGTACGTACGGACTACCGTCTCCACGACGCGATGAGATTCATTCTCCATGTTAACCATTTAAGAATGATTATAAAGTATATATAAGAAATAATAATTAAATATATGACATTATAAAGCTACTGGATTATGTATATATATATATATGTATGTCATCTACTTACTTCCATTTCAAGACAGTAAGGAATGGAAAACAGCGTTCATGCGTACGTACGGACTACCGTCTCCATGAACGGTGTTTTTCATTTTATCTATCTATTATATATATATATACTGAACATATATGATATATAAATCAAATTTTATATTCTGGAAGTAAGTAAATCATGATATAAGTAATAATAATGTCAAGAACAACAAGTCAAAACACCTACGATAAATGAAACGATTTTACCCAAAACGCTTCTTTAACATGGAATTTACAAAAGAACGGGTAATATAATGTCATAAGTGAACCATATATGATATCATAACAATGAATATGATTCTATAATAAGTCAATGACATTATTTAAACCATAATACAGGAGCTTCGGACACGAACAAAGCAAATCGAACCTAAGGTAAGGGAAATATCACAATCTCATTTTTATCCGAGATTGTTTATTCGTAAGCATTTACTGGGGTGTATTTTATCATCCACATCCATGTTCCCTAAATATATAATATTGTTTCCATCCACTTACAATAGTTTAAATCCAATTTTACCCTTCGGTGAGTTTTAGTAAAGAATATGAAAGGAATCTTTTGTCGCTTTTTCGTACAAGGTACTTTTTGACTTTTCCGACAAAAGTACGAGAAGAATGTTTTCTTTTTAACTTATACGGCATGAATGTATTTTTAAAACATTGTTTACAAGAATCTTCCTTTACAAGTTTTCAAGTTTATTTTTAATCAACTTCTTTTATTTTAAAGTTGTATAACATGTTAAGAAAGGAAAAATGTTTTTGAAGAAGAAAAGATATTTTCCTCAAGAATGGAGTTCAAGAGTTTTATCAAAATTATTTTCCATCTAAGATAATAAAGGGTTCTGTTTTTATCCCTAATATTACATTGATTTGATCATGTTGTGATGGAATTATTTTTATGAATTCCTTTACCTTATATGATTTGTTTTATGATGTCATGATGTTTCAAGAATCCCATTTTTGTTACATGTGTTATACGATGATGTATGATTTATGATTATGTGGCACACATAAGAAAGGATTCATTATAAGATGGGTGGGACCTATATCTCCCTCCAATTCATTGGGTAAAGATTTTATATCTCATGAGATAGACATGGCTGGAATGGTAGGTTATACCGGTTCAGTGAAACAGGACTGAAACGAGGGTTACTCGATTCAGAAAGGGACTTTGTCCACTAAGATAGTCTTGGCAATGAGTCTTGACTAACAAGAAATGATTCTCTATGATTATGTGTGAATGCCACAAAGTTTCAAGTTTCATGTTATGATTATGGTGATTTCATTTTCACTTCCATGATTTATCCCATGTTATGAAATTATGCTCTCCTTTGCAGGTTATGATTTCCAAAATGTTATGTTCTTATGAATATGATGTGATTGATATTTCTTTTGTTTACCCTTACTGATCATTTGAGCTCACCCTTTTATGTTTTCTTTTCCCCAGGATATAAAGAAAGGTTCTAGGTAAAAAAAAGGGGAAGATCATTATGGGAGATACTGAAGATCTTTCACCACGATTAGAAGATTACGTTCCGAGTTTCCAAAGACACTAAACTATTACGATCCTTGTGTGTGTGTTTTTGTTATGTACCAAGTAT
Source organism: Viscum album (assembly GCA_963277665.1). Classification (NCBI taxonomy): domain Eukaryota; kingdom Viridiplantae; phylum Streptophyta; class Magnoliopsida; order Santalales; family Viscaceae; genus Viscum; species Viscum album. Next base: position 914,018,155 of record OY728131.1, on the reverse strand, counting down.
TCCGCAAAATTAATGTAAGGTCAATGTACGCCAGGCTTCGGGTCTCTACAGTTGGTATCAGAGGAAAGGTTTAGTCAACCTTTGGAAACTAGGATGCGAAAACATTAGTGAGATCCCTAGAGATATTTATAAGGTATGTATAGGGATGTCCCTAAGGATACGTATGCGTATAGGATATAATCCTAGAACTACGATACCGATCTTAGAATTTAACCTAAGATGTTAGATATTAAGGGTACTCCCCCTTTACTATGTTGTTTTCCCTAGCATTATTTTGCCTCTCACACTATTCTTTTTGGGTTTTAGAAAATGGCTGGAAACAAGATGATTCATGATAATGGAGGATATGATGGACAATGGAATGATATTCTTCATGAGAAACCAAATGAAATGGGATTTGGAAGTCCAAAAATCATTATTATGCCGAATCAGCAATCTCATAATATGATCAATAAAGTAAAATTTGGTAAGTTTCCTGACTCGGCTAATAAGAGAAAGATGGAGTTTCATGATGATCATAGAGGAAAGAAAGTTCAATTTCCCCGATGTAAATCATGTGGGAAGAGGCATCAAGGAGAATGTTTCAAAGGAACTGGAAGATGCTTTGGGTGTGGAAAAGAAGGACACAAAGCAAGTAAATGCAAAGGAAAAGGTTCAGTTAACAACATGGATGAGGATAATGGTATTGCTACGACATCAACAATAGTTAAATGTTTTAAATGTGGAATGTACGAGCATTATGCAAACCAATTACCTAAGGGAAAGTCTCATGATGATAATCAGTATGGTCGTATGGGAAGTATTCATGTGGATGATGATGAAGAGACTACAAATGATATGTGAGATGAAAGAATTGTTGAAGCTCGGTCAATGGTTTAAGAATGTAGTGGAATGATTACATGTTTATCATGTGTAATGTTGTATAAGTAATCTCATGGCACTATGGAATAAAGAGACATGTAAGGATTGTTACATTGTTGTCTGATTAAGTTTACCAGTATCCATGAAAGGTTATTCAGATATTTTTGGAATGTAGATGATATGCGCATAATGAAGGGATAAGGAGAAAATAAAATGTTTGATAGTATTCATGAGCTCATGATTGATATAAGGACTAAGTTTGAGTATATAGAATTTTGAGGATTTTGGTATGTGAAAAGTGATTCATGTTTTCACTAAGTTATTCAAGAGAATACACGATTAAGGACTTTGAATGTTTGGAATGTGACCAACAGAACATATCTTATGATATATGGGGATCGATGATGGTGTTAAATCTCTGGTAATAATTTTCACTATATTATGAGAGTCGACTGCAGTATTATGGATAAGCCTAAAAGATTGGAATGGATTATGTTGGACATAAGTTAGTATTGTTTGTTTTTTCGATATTATTGATGGGATGTTATATAGTTTTGGAAAAAGGACAACCTGCAGGACGGGCGACAGCCCATCGCTTCGGACAAGGCTGTGGGAATCGAACCCACAACCGAAGTGCGACTGGCCTTTATCACCTACCACTGGCCTACAGGAAGTCCCTGTTTAGTAGAAACTAGTTTTATTATATTAAGCAGTATGATAATTGAAGTATAAGTCCATTCTAGGAACCATATATGATTAATCTCACTATAGATCGACTTATGCATATAATTTTTGCTAACCTTTTGTTTGAGACAGATGGAATGACCCGTCATTCTATCACATGATCTGCTAACACTTCATGAATAACAAATTCAACTTCATTTATTTAAGAGATGAAGTGGAAATTGTTCAAGGCACGAACACCAGTGAGATTGTACCAAAATAAAGTAAGTATTTATTCTAATTCAAATTTTCAACTTTAGGGAAATGATCTTGAAAACCAAAAATGTTGTCCTAGTGATCTTATACCTGATGAATCAGATGGTACCTTATATCATCACAAATCTATGGATTTGTGATTACTGGATTTTCCATAGCCATGTTCTCTACCACTCTCCATCAGGACATGATAGTTAGATTTCTCTTCCATATCCATATTTTCACCTATATGGAAACCCAATGATTAGTTTATTTGGGTAACAGTTACGTTTCATACTTTTGTTTTTAAAGATTGGTTTTGATATTCCTTTTTACGATGTGGGTTTCTATTAAAGAAACTTTCAAATAGTAAACCATTTATAACCCCGACGAATTTCGAGGGCGAAATTCATTTTAAGGGGGGTAGAATGTAACAACCCAAGATTTTATAAAAAAATATTCTTTTTAATTTTATTAAAGTCTTGTGTTGTACGCTACACCAAAAGGAGCTTGCACAACATGCATCCTTGACTTGCCTTGCATTACACGCAATCACGACCTTCCTCGATAGCGTGTGTAATACGCAATACCGAGTTTCACTAAACAACGTATGCTATTAAAATATTATTAAAACTAGCCATTATGAATAGTAATAACCACTTTTTAAAACTCTGTAAATCTTATTTTTCAAAATGAACTTCATTTTTGGATTCGGAGTATCGAATTTAGCCTAAGGTGAAATTTTGATACTTTTCCGATAACTTTCATATTCTGATGAATAGTGAAAATTACTAAATTATAATTAAAAACAACTTTTTAATCAAAATAATTAATAGTGATAAATTATTAATTTGAGTTGTTTTAAAGTATATTTAGAATATATTTTTACAATTTAATACAATGTTGGTCATTGGATGTAATTTCACATTTAAACCAGACATAATCAAGTGTCAATCTTTTGATAGATATTGTTTCTTAAAAACACGCTATTTGTTTTAACAGCGGGATTTAATTATAAAATTAATTAATGCAAATTCTATGATATGAATTTGGTAAAATATACTTCATTTTTGAATTCGGAATATGAAATATAGCTTAGGATGAAATTTAGGCATTGTTCTGAAAAACATCAATTTTTGATGAATAGTGAAACTACTAAGTGGTAGTTAAAAAAAATTAATTTCTTCATAAATCTTAATTTTACCGCTTCTGTGAATGGAATTTCAAAAATCCGAGAGACACGGTTGATGTCAGTAAGTAAAATGTGGTTCAATGAGATGAAAATAATTTTTGGTGAATAGTAACTTTTTTCTTTTTTTTTACCACGGTTAATAGTAAATAGGGTAACTAAGGGTAAATATGATATTACTATCACCCTAACACATGTCCTAATTCTATTGGATAAGTGTAATTCGACCAAAAATAACCTTATGAATATAATATGACCATTTAGGTCCACTTGGATTAGATTATGACATTTAATATTATATTATTTAATGAATAGTTAAAATAGTTAAAATCAAAGTTTAATAACTAAAACATTTTTAATATGGGGTTATACATAAGATAAATTCGACTATAAATATTCATTAGAAAGATAAAAAGATTTCCTACATAATGATATTTTATTTATAATTTTTAGACTTTAAATAAATTAATTTATTTATGACACAACGATGATGCAGTAATTACCCTTTTAAGGAAATATTAACATAATTGATGTTATAAATGCTGAAATGAATGTAATTTGAGACTTTTTATGACTTAAACTAATTTTCTAGGTTACTATGATATATTAATGTTGATTTAATCAACTTGGTTCGAACATATAATTCTGTTATGACTTTCACAAAAATCATATATCAAATAGTGTCAAAATTGACACAAAATAGTTTTTAAATCAAATATTATATTATTAATTGTTATTATATTCCTAAAAATATAAGGTTCGCCCAAATGACTTAGATAAGGATATATATATTAATAATAAAAAATTTGGGGTTCTTTTGGCATGTTATAGTAAGTGTATTAACCATATAGTGAAAGAAAACAAAAAGACACGGTAAAAGTTAAATTATTTAACTTAGAGTTAAATCTAATTGATAAGGTTAAAATAACACCCTAAACTTGTCTAAATCCTATTGGTTGATAGGATTTCGACCCATCCCCACCTTATCTTCGAAATAAGACCCTTTGGAGCCATTATAAACCGATTTTGACTTTAATATAAAATAATATTTTGAGATATTCCTAAGGTGCCCCTCCCCTCCCTTATAAAAGGACACCTCCTCCCCCTCCTCCTCACACCAATTTGAGCACTCAAGCTCGGCCAACCCCTGCCAAAATCTCTTCTCCACTTCCCTAGCAACATCCTAGAGGTTCTGGTCTTCCTCAAAGACCAATTTTAGTTCCCTAAGAGGAGGTCTCCAAAAGGCGCTTCAAAGAAGAGGTAATTACCATTACCAATTCTTTCATCTTAATTTCTTCTTCCACTTCTTCTTATTAGGTTGTTTCATTATGAAGTAATAACATCAGTATCACTCATATACTGATATGTTATTATAAGTATGAAACAACCCTATTTCACCATCTATCCATCCTACGGAAAAAGAAATCACCGCGCGTGCGTACGTACGGAATACCGTCTCCACGTCGTGGTGTAATCTATTTTCCACCACCACCTTACATGGATGGGTATAATGGTGTAAAGAATAACTATACATAGTTATTACAACATCATATTGATTCTGATATATTGTATAATCCACTCCAATTCAATTCAATATTTATGAAAATGATATCATCGCTCGTGCGTACGTACGGACTACCGTCTCCACGACGCGATGAGATTCATTCTCCATGTTAACCATTTAAGAATGATTATAAAGTATATATAAGAAATAATAATGAAATATATGACATTATAAAGCTACTGGATTATGTATATATATATATATATGTATTTCATCTACTTACTTCCATTTCAAGACAGTAAGGAATGGAAAACAGCGTTCATGCGTACGTACGGACTACCGTCTCCATGAACGGTGTTTTTCATTTTATCTATCTATTATATATATATATACTGAACATATATGATATATAAATCAAATTTTATATTCTGGAAGTAAGTAAATCATGATATAAGTAATAATAATGTCAAGAACAACAAGTCAAAACACCTACGATAAATGAAACGATTTTACCCAAAACGCTTCTTTAACATGGAATTTACAAAAGAACGGGTAATATAATGTCATAAGTGAACCATATATGATATCATAACAATGAATATGATTCTATAATAAGTCAATGACATTATTTAAACCATTATACAGGAGCTTCGGACACGAACAAAGCAAATCGGACCTAAGGTAAGGGAAATATCACAATCTCATTTTTATCCAAGATTGTTTATTCGTAAGCATTTACTGGGGTGTATTTTATCATCCACATCCATGTTCCCTAAATATATAATATTGTTTCCATCCACTTAAAATAGTTTAAATCCAATTTTACCCTTCGGTGAGTTTTAGTAAAGAATATGAAAGGAATCTTTTGTCGCTTTTTCGTACGAGGTACTTTTTGACTTTTCCGACAAAAGTACGAGAAGAATGTTTTCTTTTTAACTTATACGGCATGAATGTATTTTTAAAACATTGTTTACAAGAATCTTCCTTTACAAGTTTTCAAGTTTATTTTTAATCAACTTCTTTTATTTTAAAGTTGTATAACATGTTAAGAAAGGAAAAATGTTTTTGAAGAAGAAAGGATATTTTCCTCAAGAATGGAGTTCAAGAGTTTTATCAAAATTATTTTCCATCTAAGATAATAAAGGGTTCTGTTTTTATCCCTAATATTACATTGATTTGATCATGTTGTGATGGAATTATTTTTATGAATTCCTTTACCTTATATGATTTGTTTTATGATGTCATGATGTTTCAAGAATCCCATTTTTGTTACATGTGTTATACGATGATGTATGATTTATGATTATGTGGCACACATAAGAAAGGATTCATTATAAGATGGGTGGGACCTATATCTCCCTCCAATGCATTGGGTAAAGATTTTATATCTCATGAGATAGACATGGCTGGAATGGTAGGTTATACCGGTTCAGTGAAACAGGGCTGAAACGAGGGTTACTCGATTCAGAAAGGGACTTTGTCCACTAAGATAGTCTTGGCAATGAGTCTTGACTAACAAGAAATGATTCTCTATGATTATGTGTGAATGCCACAAAGTTTCAAGTTTCATGTTATGATTATGGTGATTTCATTTTCACTTCCATGATTTATCCCATGTTATGAAATTATGCTCTCTTTTGCAGGTTATGATTTCCAAAATGTTATGTTCTTATGAATATGATGTGATTGATATTTCTTTTGTTTACCCTTACTGAGAATTTGAGCTCACCCTTTTATGTTTTCTTTTCCCCAGGATATAAAGAAAGGTTCTAGGTAAAAAAAAAGGGGAAGATCTTTATGGGAGATTCTGAAGATCTTTCACCATGATTAGAAGATTACGTTCCGAGTTTCCAAAGACACTAAACTATTACGATCCTTGTGTGTGTGTTTTTGTTATGTACCAAGTATTCCGCAAAAGTAATGTATGGTCAATGTATTCCAGGCTTCGGGTCTCTACAGGCATCATTTAAGGAAAACTGTTACAAAAGAACAGATAAAAATTATTTTGTGGTAAAAAGAGTGGATCAGTAACTCATGTTATATGTTACTATCCTCCACGAAACCATTACGCAGAAATACATGAAAAAATGGAATATAATTCTTGTGAAACATAATTTCATGAATGTTCTGGATCTCCACATACCACTCTACGATGGTCACAAAATCACTATTATCTATGTGACCCCCATCGATGAACTTAGTATCTTCATGAAGACAACAATAAATCGAAGACACCAGAAAAAAATCATGTACCATATCATATATTGGGGATTTTTCATCAAATAATTCATGGCTACAACTAGATAAAATACCTTAAAAGGCTGTAAAATATAGGATAAAGCTTACTCCCATGACCAAACCATAACTTCCCATGACAAAAACTCACCTTTAAAAACATGTAATAATCAAATTTAAAACTCCATATGTCTCCATTTATTATCATAATTGGATTTTTAGAGATCCAACATGGCTTTATTTCTCTCATGAAATTCTTAAACACTCTCAGTTGTACTCTATACCAGTTCCTTCCCAATATTTGTGGCTTATCTGACCCCAATTTTTTACATAAGAGATTTGAAAGGTTGAGCATCAAACTATTCAAATGGAACAACAAAAATATTTAAATGGAAAATATTAATTTATTTATTCATGGAAAATTGATGGTGACTCATACACAACCCTCTAAAATCATCAACACAATTGAGAAAGATATCTTCAATAGTATGGATGGGCCAATATGTCTAACCATCCATCATTGGATGAGAAATATTGCTTAAGAATAAAGGATAATCAAAATATTGTTGGATAATGTTATATACCTTCTAGTTAAAATGAGGATATTATTCCTAAATAATCATCCTTATAAAACTGTGTTTTCACACCATGTCCTGTAGATAAATCCTCGACAAAATATCTATTAGGAATGACTCTATGATCACACTAAATTTGGATAATTACATGATATGATCTACCACCAACCATATCATATCATAGCCTCCCTCATCATGAGTAGAACTAGAAATTAATTCAATTGACATTTCCTCCCAATTACGCTCAAAAACATATAATATCTTGAGAGAACAATTGGGAGAACAATGATCGATCAACATCTTCTGGTAGAAAATCATTTAGAAACAAACCCCACAACATTATATATCAAACCAGATAACCAAAACTTTTCAATAAAATATTGTTACATATTTTCCACAACATTATTTACTACCAAATAATAATTATAGTAATCTAAAACAACTATAATATACATCGTAGAAGGAATTTGAATCCAACAATGAAACCAAACATAATGTTATCCATCCTTAGAACAATCTTTAGGGTAATCACCATAAACAACATGGACTCTCCATACAAAAACCTCATGCTCCCTCACCTATGAATTATCCCCATACTAAAAATATATATGACTTCACTATAATCTATAGATGAAATAATCTACTTCCATATTCTCACATATAATGATGAATCACCGATATTTCTTCCATTACTCTCTAGAAATCTCTATATTCATTCACAACATTACTGCATGTCTTTATACTATTTGAATCAGCTACATAATTTATTTTACCATGAATATATGATATCTAAATGTCATAATACATCTAGACTTCCAACCATTAACACTAATATTAGTTAATTTAATGATGGTAGAAAAACTCTGCAATAAATTATTGTTAGTAATGACCCCAAAAAATTCATCATTGAGGTAATGTCACAAAATTTTCAAAGAAAAATAACTTATCCCAACTCAGTATCACAGATGATATAATTATATTAATTTGTAAGAAATTACTAAGACCCATAATAATCAAATGATATATATTTCATATGTTGGTATACCAAACCGAGATGCATTATATAATATATATTTTCAAAATTATCTTAGTATTATCGAAAAAATGTTTTGAAGCACATAGAAAATTAACTTTTAGGTACAAAAACATATTTTTGACACTAGAGAGTCAATAAGAATGCCTGATATGTCGAGTTCATGGATATCATAGGAGACACTTATATAGAGAATCGACTACGATCCTCCTATAATAACCTGAATAACTAAAGAGAATCTACACCTCTATCATTGTCTTGGGTTAAACACCTGAAATAAATGCCTCTATTTTCATAGGATCCATAGATATTTCCAAATAGGATACCACATGACCTGTGAAATGTAATTAATTATTTCATAACTCACACATAAAAATCATCCCACATAGCTTCTCATCACGAAGAACTCCCACACCCACATGAAAATGTTCTAATTTATCCTCCCCGTATACATATTACACAAGGATTTCATTGAGGAATATCATCATAAACATATCTAGGAATTATAAAACCACTTCATTAATCAACCAAAATAACCTAACTATATCATTCATCACATTAAATTTCATCACAATGATCTCAAAATTCCCAAGATGTCAAAAATGTTATCTTTAGATCAACCTCACCCTTTACCCACATATAATTATATCCTGACATAAAATGAAGTTTTCATGAACCTACATATTCATTTTAGTTGATCGAATAAAACCTCATTTCATAGAATATGATAGATGTTCTTCACTATAACATTTTTTATTATATGATAAATAAAAAAGTCTCCAAATAACGATCACAATTCTTCATGAACAAAATAGGTGCACCCCATAGTGACACACTAGGCCAAAAACCCATGCCTTTAAGGATCATGGAGTGGTACCTTGCTCTACAAAAACACATATTGATCTATCCTAAATGGATAAATTGAGATATTATCCACACATGGTTGTTTCTTAATCTAAAAATTGAACTCTCATCGAGAGGATAATTCTATATCCTCCTCTCGAAATACATCAGGCCACTCTTACAAAACCATTGGAATCATTAAATGTAGAACCTATGATGGGCTCAATATAAACTATTAAACTAAATATTAATGTGGTGGAACAATATTATGAACAACTAGATAGTATTTTTACCCATAAAACACCACTGTCTCTACATCATCATCATAGAACACAACCTACATTCTAATGAAATTAATGGGATCCTTCACTGAATATAAACTATCCACGATGATGGTGGTGTCATATGGATGTATTTGAAAACATATGAAATCTATCGATCTATGATGATGCACTACATTAGATCACAATATCTATATACTTTATTCATGTGAAATCGACCTCTAATACGAATAATATACACTAATGTCACTTTTTTCATCTATACCTCCAAAAGCATGGTTCAAGATGTGTAATATAAAAGAGTTTTCATCTCACGAATCAACAAATAAATAAACTCATGTTCTAAAGAAGAAAATCATTCCTTGAATTAAATCTAGAACACCAGGCAGTTGAAATACCAAATAATGGAGCTGACCAAGACCATCTCAATGAAATATATTTCATTTTTGAAGAGAACCTACACAACTGAGCTCTACTCAATGACTATAATGAGGATATATTGGGTTATATATATATATACCTCACACATCTATTCATATCCAAAATTAGACCGCCCATATTTTTGTTACCTCATATGAAACTCCCAAAATTCTAGAACATGTTGTGGAAGACCAAAAATATGGTGACTCCTCAGAAATTATTGGAACTCTCAGTGTTAGTGACCTTGGCCTCCATATGAAATACATGTGTATTATCCCATTGAAAAATACCAATAGTTTCAACTCCATGATAAATTAGATAATGTCGGCTAAGATAAACCATCGACTAACTGAGTTCTTTTCTATCAATGAAATTGAGAAACCAATACCCATGCTTAGCATTGTAGGTAATCCTGACGACACCACTCCCATGATGATCATGTTTTATGTAGTCTCTTTAAAATAAACTCTAGTATCACATGTACCTCAATATACATCTTATGTATAAATATGGTCACATAGAACTAGATCATTGGATGTAAATCCTCTTATAAATATCTATCATGGGCTCCTTGTATTGTAATTGTGAAAATAATATCGAAAAGGGTATTGAAATAGCTCCTGAACACTTATATGTTAGATATTCCCAGTCAAAAGGTATAAAAATCTATATGTCTAGTTGAATTAACATTATAAAAAAGAATCTCTAATCTGAACTGGTTTCATTTTATCTCCCATGGTACTATTGACTCTTCATGATCACTGAGGTACAAACAATCACATCCATGTTGCGTGACATAAAATCATCACATCCTATGTGACACAGTGATCCGTCCAAAAATGAATTGACATGAAGGTGACCTAAACCTCCTATGACCAGTCTTTTGGGACTAATTATGAAATAGAAGCCTCATTATTATATATATTACCTCACAAAAACACTCAGAGAGTAATCCTCCATGAGTCACCATTATTGACCTCTATTCTATGACAATCTATTTTTATATCATGTTAAACATACATATCATGAATATAATGACCATACTAACCTATATCCATACCTACATGAATGAAAAAAATTATAGATTCTAAATCTTGAATTTTGAAAACATAACATTAATTAATTAATTACATCACTAAATTTTTTTAAACTAAACAGATCCAATCTCTACACATTTCAAACACATGATCTATGATGAATAATGAATGTCCATTTCCCAAGAATCTACCATGGAACCAATATCACATTGTTTGATAGGATAAGTAAAAATAATTATCCATGAATAAAATCATAGGTGGGCCAAAATATATGTGTCCTAGCAGTTCCCCTATGTTTAAATTTCCAATAGGGCTTAGCATAATTTTTTTCAATACAATCCATTGAATCCTCACGGATACCAACTAAAACCATCATCATATCCCTCATACATGAATGTTTTATAAATTTTCTTCATGAAAACATCTCCATAATGATACAAAAAAAGGGATTCATATAGTGACATCTCAATTCCTGCCTCCAGTAGGCCCCAGGTCGAAAACTAGCAATGAAGGTGTAATAAACATGTACATGGGAAGAATTACCCTCTATGAGAATAATGTGAATGTGAAAAATAAGAAGGATAAAAAATTATACCAAATCATTAATATATATTTAATAAATTAAACTTTCAAAATTAAATTTCATTATGTACTAAACAATAAATGTAACTATAGGTATAAAAAGGTAAATTTGATAGCGACCACTAAGCCTAAACTGATCCTTCTAATCCACTATCTCGTAGTATCCTTCATGATATCAAAAATTATGTATAAGACCATTAAAAAATAATATATATACATTTGGGTTAGCATAAAATTATTCCTAGTAGGATCCCCTAAATATCCTCTCGAGTAAATGATAATTTATTAATTTTAATGCATAGTGAACAATAGTTGAAATAAATATTCTCCTAAAAAGGTATACGAAGATCCCATACTCTCCCATGTAAATATCAATATGTATCTTATAAAATATATTATTTAATATTATAATGAAACATCAAGGGTGTTTTACTCCCTCTTGTCTACAAGTTTGTTTCTTTTCCCCAACATCGCATGTAATGAGCCATATCTCTCAAAAAAAATGTTTACCCAAATAAACTGGGAAAGGAATATTGAAAGGAAACTCACATATAAGATAATGAAATCATTCCATCCATGTATCCATATATATTAGCGATGTAGTGTTTGATATCTATAACAACTTGTGGATGCATATCAAACGTCATGTGTTATAACTATTGTCATTACCTCCCACACAACAAGTATGTTCCTCAATAAATCAAAACCAATACACATGATAAAATATAATAATAATTTGGATACTATAACTATAAGTAATGTATATTAATTTTCCATAGACCATAAATTCTAACTATAAAAAATATGGGATGAATTCCCACAGATCATAAATGCTCATGTAGCATCCAAGACAAATGATCGGGGCTAGAAGGGGTAGTCATCCATCAATCCACTTACTAATATATTGGGGAAAGAAGTCTCTAATATTCCATAATGTATTATTTTCCCTAACCTAAATGGCTAGGGTAAATATGAAATACTATAATAAATATGATAAAATACATCAAAAAACCACACAATGTGTATAACTGAATCCTTGATACAACTACAGCTAACATCACTCAAACATTCGAACACCACTACTAATACTAGATATCCTATAACCATCGAATAATATAAAAGAGATAAATAAATTAATTCATTTCTTTTTATTAATTTGGTCTCCAAATTTAGTCATTATACATTAATTTAGTATTACCATTAAATTTAATTACATTACATTATAGTAATAATCAATGTAATGTACATTCCCTATATGGATAATCCTTAACAAGTCCATTGTTGGTCAAAATTGAAATATTTTAGTCAATTTCACTATATAATCACCCAAAAATGTTTCTTAATAGCAATTTATTCATCATTAGAATAATTACGTATCTAAATACTCAATGAAAATGACACCAATATACCACCAAGATGAACCATGAATCAAAGAACATCATGTTGCCTCAAGTATGGTAGATTAGATTATCGATAAAACAAGAGTCTCAATAACTGTCAATTAAATATTTTTAAATGAGAGAGTATATACTCTAAATATATCATCAATGGGTAAACCTGTATTTAATCCATTCCATAACCTTTGATATAATCCTTATAAAACAAAATCATATTATAATCTATCTCTCCACCACAAGCATCAACTCCTAGTAGATCATTCAATCCTCCTTGCCCACCCATATCACATTAACCTTCCCTGGCTCAACTATACTAGTGTATTATAACATCTTGGACTCCCTACCCCATATCATCCATCATAGTCTCAATTGTATCCTGATAATACCATATAGCTCATTTCATATTAAGATCCCAGAAATATGGAAGAATAAATAATAAATAAACATGAAAAATGGGACACAAAAATAATAAATTAATCAATCCCTTGAAAATAATATCTCACATCTACATGATAAGGCACTCACCCATCTCAAGAATATAAGAAACTCTGGCACTAAAAAATAATCATTTTCACACAACCAGTTCTTATGCAATCATGAATTAACTGATTAATTTTTTATAGGTTCGGACTATGGTTAACCAAAGTCATCCATCGATAAAAATCTATAATAGAAAAAAAAAACATTCACTTGGAATTTATTTTTTTTGTCAATATATAATAGTATTATGTATCCTAATTAAAATTCATTTCAATTAATATCATCATTTATAAATATGATTCACATTATCAATCAATTACATTAATCCTAAGTTGGTCAAATTCATTTATGAATTAACATTCCATCAATTTTATTAACATCAAATTTCATAGACCATTAGATTTAAAATATGCCTCTTCATTATATTATTATAACAATTAATTATTAATTAATTATGGTTTTTTCAATTATCAATTCAAATATGATACACCAATAATAAATAAATTATAACATATAATTAATCATATATATCAAACTATCATGAAAATTAGGAGTTAAACTACTCTATTGGTATAATGAAACAATTTCATCAATATGAGACCACTATACGATTTCATTATTCCAATTGAATAATTATTAGGTCAGTTTAATTTCTATATAATAGAATATAGGATGATCATTTTATGACTATGCATAAATGAATAGATATGAAACAAATCACCTACCACAATGCTATCAATGTTCTTCACATGAGAATGAAAAACATCACAGATCTTCAATAACCACTCCCTTAATAACTACATCAACCAGATGATTCCTCATAAAACTACACAAAACAAAACCCAATAAAACCCTATTGAAACATGAGAGATCATCCTTTATTACTTGGTGAGATGACACAAGATGAACCATGATAAAACTATGATAGCCCATGAGAAAATGATTAATGAACAAAAATTGGATCACTAAGAATCAATGATGGAAGGCCAAAGATTTATTCCCATAGAAGGGACCTAAAAATTCCATGAGAAAGAGAAAATTATCGCATGGGATGATAAAGGGAAATTCTACTGGTGATAAAATTTTTGGAAACCTGAATTGATGAACCCATTAATGATTCGATTTATAGGTGATTTACATGATGTTTAATCCCCTTTCATTTCAACTATTCCATTGGGTTATGTTTTCATAGAAAAAAGACCGCCTTTTATTATTTAAACATAAAAATATAAATAATTTTTACAAGACAGACACAAGTCATGAACCACCCATTCATTTCATGAAAAATTACATGATGTGAATTCATCATGTTTCCATACATTCTTATCCAAATACCTTAGGACTAATTGGAAGACTCTATCATGCACAACGAGCCTCAAACACAAGCTAAGAGTCTATTCATATAGATATTGGAACCTACGTTCTCACTAATAGCCCATGTATGCATCGACCTTGCGTTGTTGAATCATATTGTTTAATGCATAATCTGCCTAATATGCATGTATCTCAACACCTATTCATCACATTCAAATATATTTATGGATTTCTCACATGGTTCGTTTCTCCTCGAACTGGTGCATTGTATTTCTTTTTTATTTATAATATTTTTTTGGGGAAAATATTATGTGTAATAGTATTACTATTATTAGGATTTATTTTTTTATTTTATATTATTTTTTCCTTGTTTTTTCATTCTTATTTATTTATTCTATTTTCCCTCTCTTTTCTCCCATATTTCTCCCTTTATGTCACGCCTCATTCGTCCCCATGTTCACCTTCATAGAACCTCCACCTATCCGATTGGATTCTCCTCCCTCCTATGACCATCATTCTAAAAAATCCTCCTTAGGATCACCATATATACAACATGAACCCTACTTTTGAGACTCTCTAGCTTGTTTACCTCCCTCCATCTTTTATATCACATTCTCTAAAAAAACCACTAGGTCCCCTCCAGTTTTCGGGTCTTCTTATCGAGGATATGTTTATTTTTCTCCTCTTCATCTACCTTTGGCCAATTTTCCTTTTACCTTTGCCTCTCCATTATTTGGCCAAACCATAGGGTTCTATGGTGGTCGATTTTAAATTATTTGTTACATTTATAGGGATCAAAAAGTATTCCTTGGGTCGGATTGATTTTATTCCATCATCTACCACTAAAGGCAAGGTAGACGGGTTCGATTTCATTTATCATTGTCATTTGACATATGTCATCAAAAACATAAATTGGTTTCACTCCTAATGAATTTGTATTTTTATGTTTTTTAATGTTCTAATTAATTACCTTGTAGTACGTTGGACACAACTTTGTTATTTCAGTCCGTCTCGGTTCATCTGTCACAATTTGAGGTGAGGTTTCTCTGGTTGTCTTGTTTAATTTAGTCTTATTTGAATCATTTTGTTATTATTAGACTAATTTTTTATTATAGAAATTTATGTTCATCGCAATAAGAGTTCGGGTGTTTGGAAGTAATTGAATCCACATATATAGATGTGTTCACATGTGTATATATATATCCTTCTTGTAAATATTCCCTCACAGAGAAGGGAATATGTACTTGATTCAAAGGATGTGTATATGTGTGTGTTGGAAAATGTATTTATGTGTAAGGTTATTTGGTATCGGGCTACCTTTTTCAAAATTATTGTGTTTTGTGGAATTAGAATTTATGTCACTGGTTGGTTTACTCTTGTTTTATGGCGTTCTTTTGATGTTTAATGATTACTTCTAATTGTTGTCTAGTGTTTTTGACTGTTCAAAGGTGTTTTTAGTAGTCAGGTCCAAGGGAGACTCACATTATGTGCATAGGTAAGTAAATATATTCATGTAGGTTCCCATGTTACATGTATAATCATCCATGGAATTGAACGTACATGTATTGGCCTAGGTGTGCCTATGTTTATATATAAAAATTCATATATATGTGTGTGGATACTAGTATATGTGTATAACCATACCAATAAGGATCCCATTTCACATGTTCATGGGCCATGTGAATGTGTACATAGGGGTTATGTGACCCTTTATATATGGAAAGGCGAATATGCTTAGTAGGGGAGTAGAAGATATAAGTTTGAAATCTACAAGAGCCGAAGTTGATGGCTTGGTTCCACTTGTGGTAGGTTCACTATTCCCAAATCATTATTTAGAATTTCATATATTTATTAGTGTTCTCATGGAAGTTTTATTTCTAATTTTATATAAAATTTATATGCTATATATATATGTATCAATATAAAAATGGTTGTGTTTATTGAATATAGTTTTTCTATATTTTATGAATGTGAAATAGGTATTTCCAAAGATGTGTGGCCTTCCGGCTAGTTTTGTTTTAAATGGGTAATGAACTGTTTGATTTCCAAATAGTTTCAGAGTGATTTCGAAAATGGGTTTTGGGTGAACATGTATTCAAAAGGAAAATCATTCATGTGGAGTAATTCTGCCTATTTTTCACCTTGGATATTAAATTGGAATGTGAAAACTCATCTTTGGGCATTCCGCATTGTTTTAAAAAGATAATTTGTATTTTAAATGTTTGATATGTGATATGTACCTAATTAAGAGGCTTATATGATGTTATGTTTCATTAAAAGGATAAGGCGCTTAAGGAGGGAGACCTTTTGTGAGAGGTTGGATAGATTTGGGAAAAAACAAAGTGTTATTTTAATTTATGTGATTTTGAGAAAACCCCGCCACCATTTCAAATAAAGATCATGGGAATCACTGGGTACCTAGGTGGGTATACTAGGACTAGTACTGTGGTTGATTTGGCAATGATTTTTCCGAGTTTCATCAAGTATGATTGAGTCTAAACCACTAACAAAACATTTTATTGATGATTGGGTATACTTGGAACGGGATATGTTACATATTAGTGTATCATTCATGAGAATAAATATTGTTATTGTTACTTATTTATCGTGGTACGATGTCTCCAGGGTGCCAATTCTTACTATTACCTATAGGGATTTCCCATGGTGCTCATTTGTGACATGGGGCTTGTGATATTATTTTAATTTCCTTTATTTCATAATTTTTTCCTCATTTTTGAAAAACCACATTTCAATCTAAATTGGTTTATTTTAATTTAGAATGGTAAATTTATTCATTGAATATAATCTAAAAATATAATGTAAGAGAAATGTTTTGGTTAAAATGTCAACTTATGACATGAATTTTAAATGTAAGAAAAACATTACCTTATTATGTATTATTTTCACATTAGCATAATTGGACTTTTTTAAATGTTAAGGGAATGGTGCATTGTTATTAATTGGAATTCCTTCTGAGAATCTCGGTGTGCACACCAAATTTTCATTTCAGTTTTAGATTTTATTCGTAGGTCACTCTTGGGGGGGCATGGTTATATGTCATGTGGTTACCCATGGGGTAACATGGTGGTATGTAGAATTTTTTATCTATATTTTTATTTTCTACTTATAATTTAGTTTAATTATTTTTTTTGAGTTTATTTATGTTTATATGTCATTCTTTATAGGGATAAAAAATTCCCTACTATTTTCTAAAGCCCGAGAATAGTTTCAAACCCATGGGGATTGGTAATGCTTTTCTGGACTTATTGCAAACCAATTTAGTTGGCAATTTCAGTGTCGAACTAGGTTGGTTTATAAAAAAAAATTCATAGGAGGTTTAGCCAGTGACCTTTGGATTTGTCGAATAGTTTGGAGTTTGTAGTGTTAGAATACAAAAGAGATATTGTGTGTATGTTCAAGATCACCACCTATTTGGAATGACACATGATTTTCAATGGGGGTATGGGATGGTCTTTCATCAGATTCTGTGCTTGGATCTCGATTGTTTTCAATGTACATAGTCTTTTTTTTCATTCTTATGGTTGGTCTTGATTTTTTTTGTCCATTCTAGAGGGGTGAATAGTTTTTTTGCATGGCCTAGAAAGCCATGTGAAGACCATGCAATTTCCTCTAATGACATCCAACATGCTCAGCCAATTGGTGGATATTCTGCCAAACCATGTGATCAAGCCCTGTGTAGTAGTTTTTTTAGAATGTGGATTCATGATTTCTCTAGTAATTTTATTTCGTTGGGGTGTTCATGGTGTTGTTTTTAGTATGTTTTGGATTATTTTACATTAGTTTTTAAATTGATTATTATTTTATAAAAATAGGATATGTAAAATGAATTTATTTGTGTTTTTGAACATTAAATGATTTGTTTTGAAAATAGACATTCTTTTGGTAATTCATTTGATGAAATAAATTTTTTGGGATCCTTTAATGTTTTTAAAAATAATAAATCAAAAATTTATTTGGAAAACATTTTGGGTTACTAGAATATTATAGAATTGTGAAATAGATATTTCTAGGATATGATAATTTAGAAATGATTTATTTGACCTTTGGTATTTATACAGACTCCCACAGTATGGATGAATGAAATTGGATGTTGACGATTGTTGGTACATGCGGGTGGGTTCTCGATTTGTCATGGGAACCTATGTATATGAGGTTTCATGGAATACCAATTGGGGTTTCTCAATATTCAAGTCATGTTTTGTTTTCCAATAGAATTTTTTGATTATTGATGTGGTGGGATAAATATTGTTTAATATTCTTAAAAAAAAAAGAAAATCTATTTTTAAAAGGTATTTTTATAATTCATATTGTTTTTAATTTGGATGGTTTTGAAAATGGGCATTTTTTTAAGTGGGGTTTAGGCTTGGTTGGTGATATTTCATTGGTATTATTTTGGTTTCTATTTTATTTCATTATTTTTTTGTTTTATTATTTATTATTCCATTATATTGATTCATGTTTAGAGCTGGTATTTCAAGGTTGAAATGGTTTTTTGAGTTTGAGTTTATGATTTATGGTTAAATGTGGAGGCTTGTTTTTTTATGTGATTCTGGTAGATTTTTACATTCATGTTTAACGTTTGATGCCTAGAAATGTCCAAAAGTCCCTAAGGAGTAATTTTTAGTTTTTAGTTCTACCTAGACCAACAGTGTGGTGGTAGGGAAATTTACATTTAATTGTTGCTTGTTTTCCCAGGGGTGGATGAGGTTTGATAGGGGTTGTAGTGTAACTTGAATAAGTTTAGTGTATCTTCAGGTATTTTGGAACACAAATTTTTTTGAAGGGGAAGTTATCCTTTTTTGGAGGGTCATGTATAGGATAGAGAATGGGGATTTCTAATTTATCCATTCATTTTAGGGTAAAATAATGGGAGAATTGAAAATTTGGTTTTTCATGTCACTCCTTAAGAGTTCTCCATCTGGTGCAAAGGGTGAACCAGATGCATATGTTCCTGGCATGAGTATTTCGTCTGTTATTGTTCATCATTTCTATGCTGACTCAATAATTTGATTCCAATGTGTTTTAATTTAACACTCAACCCCATTCATTTTAATCTTATTATGTTTTATCAATGGTGTGGTTTTTTGGGTCACTGAGGGATATCTTTAAGCCGTATTTCCAGAAGATGAAACCTCAGTTTGAGGTTGTTAGTTCTTGACTATAGTGAAATGGATTCACCAATACATGAGATCACTAGCCCTACATCTCAGAGAGAAACTATTCAAATAATCATTATGTTTCCATTTGTGGGTGATGTGCATCCAACCTATCATATTTAATGTTTGGGAAGTTACCGGTTATGTTTTTGCATCATGTGGTTGTATGTTGTGGTGGGGGCTTGTTTTGGAGGTCATGGTGGCCAATTTTACCATTTTTTTGTGGTTCTGTATCGTGGGATATAAACACTATTGTGAATAGTATTCCCCATTAACTGTTGAGGGGTTTGGGTGTTTCTCATTGGAGATGATCATGTTTATTGGAATGGGTGAGTTTGGAGTTAGTGTTCATTTCAGGTTTTTTCTATTTGGATTCCTCTAAATGTATGAAGATGGCCCGTGTCAGTGGGTTCATGATGGGATATTCAATCCGCAATTTTAAAACAGAGTTGAGAGTTCCCATGTGGGTTCCATTATACCAACCAGTTTTTAATATTGTTGTGAGACCCACTATGGATCCCACCAATGCCTTCCCTCAAGTTGGTCAAGTTCCACATGGAATGTTGAGGGGCCACACCTGTGTCCGGGGTATTTTTTGTTTTTATATTTTCCTTCAATTTAGGTTGTCATTATTCAGATAGAGTCATATTATTTTGTGGATACCAACATAGGTAAAATTCACTGATAAGATAATCTTCATGGTGTTCTTGTTGGGGAAACCCTTTTCCTTTACTCCGCCCGACCCCAATCAATGTATATGGTCAGCCCAAAAAATGGGTAGTATGGTGAATTCTCAGGGTAGATCCCAACTGGACTATATTAATTTCTATATTAGGGGTCAGGGTGTTCCAGTTTTTTTCTAGGATGGGAAATGTGTGTCCTTTGTCATTGGTTCTTTTTTATGGATGTTTGGTTCTCAAGGTTTTAGGACTTGGTTGGAAAGTGTGTGTCTGACCATCATGTGGTAGGGGTATCATTTTAAGATTATTTGCATCCTTATTTCCAGATTTGAACACACAAATATTTTAGAACATTATAGTGGTGAAAATTGTCATGGTGGGGTGAATTGTTACACCTCAACCAGGGGTGTTGTATTTCATTATTATTTATAACTTTTTTGGGATAATATTATTATTAATATTATTATTATTAGTATGATTTATTTTTTTACTTCTTTTTTCTCTCTCTTTTTCATATAACAATCAATTTTTCCTCTAGTTTCTCCCCCTTATCCAATCATGCCACACCTCCCACCATGTTCACCTATTTTCAACCAATGCGCCTATCATTTTACTCTCTCCCCTCTTATATCGCCCCTTCCGGAGAATCCATCCCTAGTGCCCCATCCCTATAATGTGCACCCCCTAGATGCGCCCTTGTAGATAGCTAACATCCCTCCATTTTGACTCTTTTATTCTCTAGAAAAATAACTAGGTCTCCTCCGATTCCGCAGTCATCTCATCAAGGTAAGATCTCATATTCCCTTCTTCATCCTTATTTGGCCAATTTAGCCTTCCAGTCACCCCAAATATATTTGACCAAAACCTAGGGTCTCATGGTTGACAATTTTTTATGATTTCATTCATTTATTGGAATTGTAACGCATTCCAAGGTTCATATTCATTCTGTTTAGGCATCCTCTAATAAAGGTGAGGTAGATAGGTTTGATTTCTCTCCCTGTCATCATTTTTGGTAAGGATTTAAACCTGCATATTGGTTTCACACCTACTGAATTGGGGTCATTATGTGATTTATGGTTCGTAGTAATTATCTTGTTGTGAATTTGTCACTTCATTGCGATTTTGGTCCATCTCTCTTCATCGAACATCATTTGATGTGAGGTTTATAATTTTGCCTTTTTAAATTTAGCTTTATTTGAAGCCTTTTGTGATTATTAGAATTTTTTATTACTATATTATGTTGTGGCCATCGCAGTGCGAGATTGAGTGTTTAGAAGAAAACACCTACATGTATATATATGGGCAGACACACACATATATATATCAGTGTGTGTGTGTATGTGTGGTGTGTGTGTGAAAATGCATATTTGTGTATGGTTAAGTGGTCTCGAGTTGCCTTTGACAAAAATTTCATGTTTTGAGGTTTAGAATTTATGTCGCTTTTTGGTTTCACTATTTTTATGAAGTTATTTTGATGGTTTTAGGTTGCTTATAATTTTTTCTTAGTTCATTGGACTTTTCCAAGTGGATTCGAGTCACCGGGTCTAAGGGAACCTCGCTTGCATTGCAAAATGTAAGTAAATATATACATGTACGTTCCCCCGTTAAGTGTATATTTATCTATTGAATTTAATGTACAAGTAATGGGTTAGATGTAACTATGTTTATAAATAATAATTCATAAATAGGTGATTGGAGACTGGAATATGCGTATAACAATACCCGTAAGGATCCCATTTCACATGTTCCTAGTCCATGCGAAAGTGTGCATTTGGGAATGGTGTCCTTGCATGTATGTGAAGAAGCATACACTTAGTAGGGGAGTGGGACCATTTAGTTAGAATATTCCAAAAGCTAGAGTGGAGGGGTTTTTTCATCGTGTGGTAGGTTCTCAACACCCAGATCATTATTTAAAACATTCCATATTTAATAGTGTTCTTCTGAATGTGTTCTTTCTAATTTTATATGATGTAAATATGCTACATATTTTATGTTTTTTTGTATAAATAATCACCACTATTTTAATTAGAGAATATGAGAAACCTTGGGTACATAGGTGGGAAGACTAGGACTACTACGTTGGACTATTCCGTGGTACTTGATCCTAGTTTTGTCTCGCTTCATTGATGATATTACACTAACTAAACTTTTGGATGATTATTGGGGACCACTCGCATATGGGTATGTTTCCTACTATTGGATCATGCCTGATTATGGATATTGATATGGTCACTGCTTCCCATGGTCCACATTTGCGACATGGTGCTTGTGGTCTGATTTTTATTTTAATTGTTTCATACTTATTGTCTAATTTCTGAAAACCCACATTTCAATTTAACTGAATTCTTTTCATTTCGTATGGTTAATACATGATTGGAAACTAATTTGTAAATATATATTAATAGAAGTACTTTCCTAAAAAAATTCAACATGTGACCTAAATTTGAGGAGTATGAGAAATATTGCATTATTATGACTTATTTTCAAATTAGCATAATTAAATATGTTTTTAAAGGGAAAGGAATGGGGTATTGTTATTCCTTGTCATTCCTACTCAGCATTTCTGTGCACACACCTACTTTACATTTCAATGTCAGGTTTTAATCTTGGGTCTCTCTTGGGTGAGTGTGGTTCTATGTTTGGAGGTAACCATGGGGTCACATTGATTTTTTTAGATGTTTATCTTTTTTTTATTTTCTGAATCTAGTGTTGTTTATCTATTTTTACAGTTTCATTCTTTTTATATGTCTTATTTTATGGAATAAATTATTCCAAACTGCTTGTTTTATGGCCTGACACTAGTTTCCAGCTAATGGGGATTGGCAATGCCCTTTAGGCCTTGTCAAAGGCCAATTTCGGTTGCAATTTTAGAGATGACCTGGGTTGGTTTGTCACATTGTTAAAAACAAAATTCAAATATAAATTTGGCCTCATAGTTTAACTATATGGGTTTTACATACCCATCTACAACCATTCACATATTAAGTCTTTTAAAAACATTTATTTTAGGTTCAAAACCATCTGTACACATCTAAAACAACTAATTCGAATTTTCATCATCATTTTATGTGTAAAAAAGTTCATTTATGTGTTTTTAATCTTGAAATTCCATTATGAACCATGATATTGATTTTTTTAATCAAAAAATGAATATTTCAATATATGGTAAAATTTCATGAATGGTTAAAAAATATATCTTATTTCCATCACAAAACTGAAAGTCTTGTCCCCATAAAAATTGGAGGGCAAATACAAATAAGATGACCAACTTCTTCCACAAACTCTTGTTTAAATGGAAACATTTTTTTTTTATTTTCCAATCATCCTCTATGTATCACATTAAAAAATTTATCTTAAACCACTAAAACATAAGAAACTTATAGGAAACACTACTATAAAAACAAGACGTCACCTCTATAGGCACAAATATCTGGAGAAATAATTAGGTCTTTACAATTTTCATTAATATTGATGGGTTTCGTTCCACCATTTATTATGAAAGATAAATGATAATTATGAATCACAAACATTGCACCATAATAATTTCCTCTAGAAACACGACCTTAACATCCAAGAAACACTCAGGGAATTTTTCAAAATTTATTCAAAAAGTAAAAGACCATTCAACCAATCAAAGATGAATTGCAATAGATATTTTAATAAAGACCCTTATCCACCCCTAGACCCAATTTTCTTCAAAAAAAGAATAAAAAATTTGGTTCCTCAATGAACATGTCATTATATTAATGGAAAACCTATTTAAAACCCACTCCATTTGAATACACAAATTATTCATTTCCTTGAATGACATTTCATCTAAAACAAGATCCAATGAATTTATCCCAAGGAATATCATGATCATTACTTATTTTCTCACTATATAACATACATGAATTTTAGTTATGTATCCTTATATAAAACCATCTATTCATTTAAATTACCATTTCATAATACATGACCTATTATATTCTAGTTTCATAACCCTAAAATGGTCATATTCCATTCATATCCCACCAACAGTAACTGGAAACCATGAAATACATTATAAAATATGTACATAAAATTTATCCGGAAATCCAACCAAAATTTTTTCTACATAATCCAGTGAAAAATGGGGGAAAAAATAATCATCCAATGTATCTTCCCGATATACCATTATCATCTAATCATAATGGTTTCTCCCACTGAAAAAGCTCCCACATCCTACCTTATGACCATGCTAGTCATCATATTAGAAAAAGGATTTAACATTCACAACATCTGAAGCATTATCCACATATGAAACATAGATAATTGAATGAATAAGAACCCACTAATTTTATAGAGCTAATGAAAAATTCAATGATCATTAATTCCATATATCTGAGAATGGTTTGGTTTAAATTTATTGAATTTCCAAATTCAAAAATATTAAACATCCACAATGACCATTGGTTCACTCCCCTCCATTTGGAATACATTAAACCTCTACTAGAACATAACTATAAAAGAGTAATTTCTCTAAATAATAAAAAAAATTAGATACATCAGACTATAAAATACATTATCTCAGTGTAGTCAAGATGATCTAACAATATTGGGTACTATCTTCACTAAAAAAGGATCAGACTAATATATAATATATATGAATTTATCACTCTCCTAATGTCATACTCATGTAAGCCATGATATATTCCATAACCAATCATTGAAACCACATTTCCCAATAATGCATGTAATGGTCATGTAATAGGTCAACCATCTCACAATGACAGATTTAATCCCAATATAACCCAAATCACTATAGAAAATATTTTATTTGATCCAAATATTTGGGTCACCCCACTGGTAATAATTGGATTTGAAACCATCGATCCACAATCTGTACACGTTCTAAAATTGATTTTCCATATCAACTAGTTACCACTTGCTTAAATTGTGAACATAATTTTCAATACTCAATGAGGGTATAATATAATTCCACCACATTTGAAACCTGGCTCATGGTCCCACATGTAATAAATGAAAAATGATAGTTTGACAGTTCCACATGAAACATTCATTTAAACCATTATAGTAGGTCCATGGAAACTCATCTTAAATATTTGTTACCCACATGAACCATGATTTAATGAATTACCACTATCCTCCAACCATCAATTCTGAAACTGAACACACTATGTCGTCCTAGACCCAGATTCCACTTAGGAGGGGCCCCGATCCTGGTGGGACACATGACATCAAGCATATCTCCCAAACAACCAAAGGATGTGGACCAATAGCGAGGTATTATGGATTTTCCATTGGGAGAATATTCACTCATTACTAGAGTGTATCACAATGGATAATTAAAAATAATGGTAAATATGTTATGAAATAAGTACATATAATTCCCATGGAAAGAGACTAAGAGAGAAATAAATGAAATAATTGTAACAATATCCAATATAAGATGATGATATTTTCTATGTCAATATGAATGAGTAAAACATAGATAGAAAGAATAATTAATACCCAAAATACCCAATATAGTAATAGAAATACATATAAAGTACCATGTATCCCGATCTATAGCTTAGTCATATTCTACTAGTTCGATTCAAGAACATTTAGAAATCAAGTGTCAGAAGCATTAAATTTCGCTTTATCAACACATTCATACATGTAATATAACATGGTTAACAAACTACTCTCAAAGAGAATGTGAGATATATATCAGTGTTCCACTGCCAACAATTTCTATAACATATATCTCATTTAATGGATATGTAAATGTGTTCATGCATGCATATATAAATTAAATAAATTCAGTGTAACTAAATCCCAAGTACCTACTTCACCCCTTGTCTGGTATCTAAACATGAAACCAGTTCATTGGTTATGTAATTACATTTATTTTAATAGTTTATGTGAGGCATACCTGGCACTAACAACACCTTCTAATAGTATATATAGTGATGGTTTAATGATGTCATAAAGAAACCATTATTCATTACTAAATAGGAAGTGGATCCAAATTATTCAATAAGGAATCTAGACATCAAGGCCCACTAACCCAATAGAATATAGCTCTATCTATGGGTTAATAGTTTAATACCAAGAGAATAATCCAAGGAATTATTACAATAATGTTAAAAACATTTAGAAAGAGTATATCCATGAAAAAATGGGAGATAAGTAGTGCCCATGCCCAATGACTTACACAATGAATCTTATGTTACGCATGATTTGAAGAGTGTATAAAAAAATACCTCTAATAATAACAATGAAATCCTATAGTGTCATAATCAGTATCCAAAATTTATTAAAATCATGGGTTCCAATGTAGGTCTCAACCAAGGAAACCAACATCCTTGAATTGGATGTATTATGGGCCCTAATTCACAGGTCTGGAAAACTCATTTTAAAAGGACCCTGATACAAGTTCTATGAAAATGAAAACATAAATGTGGAATGGTTTACATCGTTATTTGACATTGTGATGTTTATGAAAGGTAAAAGAGTGAACCTAGTAATTAAATATAAATTGAATTGTAAATATTCCCAATAAATTATGAGTAAAGGTACTACTAACCCAATATCATTTGTAACCACTAAAACATATAATTGTGAACATAAATATAAATATCCTTAAATGATGGTAGTTGGGGTATAACACATTGGGTAATGGGACATTTCTTACATTAACCATCTATTTGTTTTTCTCCCTATCTTCTTAAATCCAATTCTGATGTGTGTTCATGAAAAAATTGTAGACCAATGCCGACACGACATCCTCATGTCATGTTACAGGAAGGTGGCGATGACCATACTTGAGAGGTGAGGGGCCCAAATCCATCAATAATTCCTCAAAGGGTTCCACATGTGTTACCCCAAACTATACATGATTCAGTCACTAATTCTCAAGTCCACGATATTTTCTAACATGTGATGCATCCCTTCAATAGTTTTAATTGATCTGGACCTATGATGTCTGATCTGAATCATATGTTAACGTTGTAGCATCCTACTACCTTTTTAGTGAATGGAGGTCAGAAGTCTATTGATTCTGGGTTAGTGGCCACCCTTTATATCATTGACCGTCTAGAGATTCTTCTAGAGTTGCTAGTCAATCAAGCTACTTTCATATGGTGTGCTTTTTCCTAGCACTGGTGGGATTTGAGTACCAATGCTGGTCGTTATTAGGGAATGTTATGGGTGGAAATAGAGACTTCCTTCTAATATTAGTCATTTCCAAAGATAATGAGAGATTATAGATCAATATAGATCATACATCAATATATGATTCCTATGTCAGTTGTTTATTATTCTATTTTTTTTCACAGAGTGGCATCATTTTTCTCTTCTTCTATCTGATTATGATATTTCACATGCTATGCACTCCCAGTATGGGATCTATTATTACATCTATATTCAGGTGAATGTTTTCGTCCTAGAAACCCTTTCTATGATCTTAAATTAGGATCTTATCACTGAGTGCATATCAGGTATCGTGACTATATTGAACATAAGGTACTATTTCTAGGACATCCAAGTAGTTATTCCCATGGAAGAATGGATTCCCTCTAATTTTATCATCAAGGAAGTGGTAGAGAGGGTACTAATGTATGTAGCTCTATATTCTATCACTAGGGTGATCATACATGGCGTTTAAATCCTTAGCGATATGGAGACCCTCTAGAGAGTTGGTATTGTCGTTTTATGGGGCATGTTAATATTTTTCATTGGACCATTGCACTAGTTTCTAGTGGGAGAGGATCCACACTTGTTCTACCATCAGGGGCCGGTAATTTTATGTCTTGTTCTTCAGGGAGTTGGAGAAGCACCTACAGGATAGTCCAAGGAAGAGGTCATGGCCATGGTAGCTAGATCCCTTATCACAGCAGTTCCATCAAATCATTTTTATCATGGTACTAAAGCTATTGCAAAATTTTTAGGACTAGGATATATGTATGATTTAATGTTGATACCAAATGATAAAATTTAATGAACATATACATTATTAGTCGCAACAATAGTATCATCAACTATAGTGACTTCTTTATTTGATATATGTGCTTTACATTCTTTCATCTCCATATCTAACACTCAATGAATTATGTTGGATATTTTTTATTTGTGAATTATGAACCTAGATACACCATTAGGGGTATGATTAGAGGGTATACACCAGTGTAGGGACGTCCCATTGCTGTAGGTGTTACCCATTCTTGTGGTACCTATTTATTCATGAGATGAAGAACTTCAATATAACTTTTGGGATAGAGTAGTTGGATGTGTATCATGCCTATGAAGAAATATATCATTGATGGGTGTAATTCAAATCACCAAAGGGAAGAATTTTCTATATAATGGTTACTTGGATGTTTAGTATAGCATGGACAGAGTAGAGCAATGAGGGATGGGTGGGGAAACTTCCCAGATTTCCAATCGCTTCATGGAGTATCAAGGATTAGGCTAGGATAAATCCCCTATAGTATTATATCATTTTAGTGATGTATTCCTAGATGAATTTTTTTCTTTCCTCTTGAGAGGGAGGTAGAGATTACAATCTATCTTATTATAAGAGAAACTCCAGTGTCCATTCTACCATATAGGATATACCCTACTAAGCTCTAGGAGATGAATTGAAAATTATTGGATCGAGATACCAAATGTTTTATACAGAAAAAAACATTCTCATGGGGTTGAACCATGTTTTTCTCAAAGTAGGATGATTGGAACAGTAAACTTTCATGTATTACAAATAATGGAACAATATTGGGGTCATGAACCGGTATCCATATCCATTAATAAATAATATTTTTGATGAGATCTGAGGAGTTGGGGTCTCCTCTAATGTGGACCTATGATGGGTCTATCATCAGGTGAATGTCATGCTATAAGAAATACCCCGTAACACATATCATAAAGGTATAGTCTATTTGAGTAACTCGTTAAGTTGTTTGATCTTATGAACCTGCCAACTGTTTTCAATACTTTGATGAATATGGTGTTCCACCCCATTTTTTATTATTTTTATAGACATTATAGAAAATTCTATGTGTATTAGAACACTTTTAGAAACAATGAGAATGACCTTGGGATCATTCTGATTAATTTATGATAGCATCAACTTTATTATATGCTTGATAAGTGCCACTTCAGTATATGTATAGTTCACTTCATGGATAATTTTATCTTAAAAGTGAGTCTCTATATTGACTATGAGTAGATGATAGTGGTGGTTTACTAAGAGAAACCCAATAATGTGTTTCATATCGAAGGTATATTGGTGTTGGATAGATATTACATGAGTTTAATATAAGAATTATCATTCATATCTACACCTCTCACTGGGATTACAAATAAAGGAATTACGTTCTTGTAGTCAAAATCATGTGAGGAATCCTTTTAGAAAATGAAAGGTAGGTTTGTCTTGGAACCTGTTATGACTTGTAAAAATCCCATATGAGTTTATATCATATTATATGATGCATAATGTAAAAACCTAGGTGCTGTGTTGATTTAGGAGGATATAGTAGTTTCTTATGGATCACAATAGTTGATTTCTTTTGAGATAAATTACCTGACACATGACCTTGGGAATGTTGAAGTTTACCATCACTTATGCTTTGGAGACACTATCTATTGGGTGAGCATATTTTTGGGTACACATAACAAAATTTACCCAAATATATCATTTCATAGCATGACATGAATATTAAAAGGTGAATATTTTTCAAATATATTCATTCATTTGACTTTGAGCAAGCCTATACAAAAGGAAAGAGAAATGTATTTGCTGATGAGATGAGTCGAAAAAATCCGGAACAAGACATAAGGAATGATTGTGATACATGAAAGTTAATGGACCAATTTTCTTGAGTTTTATCATGATTTTCATGATTGTTATTGGTACTATTACATTGTATACTTCATAGTTACATCATTAATCCTTTTTAAGGTGAAGGGAAGACAATTTTCTTAACCAAAGTTCATGTTTCACTATTACAGTATATTAGGATATGACCCACCTCCATAATGGACTATGGATAGAGACGACGTGTTTCATATTCATGGGAAAGTAAGGGTTCCAAAATATATGGGATTGGTGTTAATGAAAGATTCAGATGCTTTATAGTGGATAGTTCATCCAGGAATATCCAAAAAAATTATAAGATATGAAACACATGTATTGGACGCCTCAAATGATTCAATAGATAATAAGATTTATCTCTAAGTATTCATATTTTTAGTAACTGAAGGCATAAAATTAGAGACCTACTAGCTTGTAACAGAAAATTCCAGTCCCTTAATTTAAATGGGATGATATTGCTATGGATTTTGTTGTCATCTTACCTATGTTGTCGAGGGGTAGAGACACTTTATGAGTATTTATTGAATGACTAATGAAATAAAACCACTTCATTTATATTCAGGATACATTATAATTTTATGAAATAAGAGGTCTTTATGTCTATTAGATTATAATATTACATGTTTTCCCTCATAATACCATATCAAATAGGGATTCTTGTTTTACATCATAGTTCTAGTGGGGTTTGAAGAAGGATATGGGTACATGGGTGATTATGAGAACATATTTCAACCCATAGACCAACGGTATTCAGAATAGATGAAACGAATTCTAGGTGACATTATTCATTCATGTGGTGTTTATTTCGATGGTTTTTGTGAATAGAATATCCATATTAATTAGTAATCCTATAATATCATCTTAAATGTGACAATTTGGATGAATCCTTTTGAGGTATTGTATGGTAGAATATTTCATTCACCATTGTGATTGCTAGGGGAAGGTGAGGCAGTACTTCCATGACCTGATATCATACAAGATACTTCAGTGTTGGTTCAATTGACCATGAACCATATGACTACTTCTCTATCTGGACAGAAATCTTATGTCGATCTATGACAAAAAAACACTAGAGTTCCGGGTCCAGGATCTAGTTTTCCTATGGTTATGACACATTCTAGGGCATAGATAGTTATGGACGCAAGAGATGTTGTCACCTAATTATGTAATGTGGATTGAGACCTTGTAAATAGTCATGATGGAACCCTATAGTTTTGATATTAACATAGAGATATCATGTTGTGAAATATGACTACCATGTCCTACTTCTTCAAAATTATCAAGTCGACCCATATCATACTTTTAGAACCCAATGAATATGAGATTTATGTTGATTCTTATTTTGAGGAGTATCTTATAAGAATCATCTCTATGAGATATAAGGATCTCCAAGCCTGTTCTATCCCTCTTGTATGGGCGTTATGAATGCAAAACCATGTACAAGATGACACATAGGATTGGGAGGCCGATGCACATGCCCGGTAGCCAGAGTTATTCTCAGCCAGCCTTTCACCACACATGGAAGGTAAACACAGGGGAGAGTTCCATTAATGGGGGATGATTTTAATAACACGTTTTTTAAAAGGTATTCATATGAAAATTTTTGTACTAAATATTTATTTTGGACCTAATATGTAATCATAGTGAGATAAAGAGGGACTCAAGCGTGTACAAGGCTTGATCGGAGCTCAGAACCCTTCCTTTTGGGAGAAATCAAAATGTTGTAATGTTAGAGGAAGCCAAACAGTTTTCCCAACGATTTGATCTTACCGTGAATATTTTTTAAATACTCAAAATGATTCTTCCTATAATGTTGGAAACAAGTTACTAAATATCCTGACCTATGTATACATTACACCGCATAATATAGGTTCTCGTGATTGGTTAGTGCACGGTTTGGAAAACCATGTGGCTAAACCTTTCACATGCTAAATTATGGTTAATTTTTCACTTTTCTCAAAATTATCTAATTTTAACCCTTCTATATTCTTATTATATTATCAAATTGGATTAAATATATTTTCACCAATTTGGGATATTTTTGAATTTAGGACATAGGTATCAAGAAATTGCTTCCCTCAATGATCCGTTCAATATATTTTTCATAACATAGTATGAGCCATGTTAAGTACTATATTTCATATAAACCATATTTTTTCTCGCATTTTCTTGACCAAGTTAATGATGTGTATGAAGTTTTACTCTTTTCTCAGATATACTCTTATATGAGGCAAATAATAGGCTTCAACTGGAGGAGTGGATTCATGTGAGTACTAGGTGTGTGGTATATAACTAAACCCTCATGTTCATTTATTTGGAAATAGATGTGGGGGGGCCAATGATTTCATCCATTTATATTTATTGAATTTTCATAAAACTATTATATTATTTCAACTGTATTGTTATAATCATTCAATAAAGGAATTTTTTTGATGGTGGTTACATCCAAATATCATAACTTCCCATGTAGGGCGATATTTTATAGTTGATTTTTTAGTGTTTTATCACTATTGATCCATCGTTTTTGTGTTCTCAAGATTGACCAAAATAATGGTTAAAAACATTAAATTAATTTCCTATTGAATCATAAAATTATGAATAGCCAGTACCTTGTCACCTCTACTTGGCCCATTAATAGTATGTTCTTAAATAGAGGCAATTGATTTAAATGATATTATGTAATGAATACTTTACTATAATACTCATCATTATTAAATGTAAATCGATGTTTCATTTCACATCATTAGAACACATTTACATATTGATGGAAGTCGTTAGAGTGATCCTTATTAATTGAAATTCACTTACATTGTTTTAATTAAATGTTTTCATGCTATATGGCCGTGTGTAACTAATGAAATAAAAGTATTGAACAATGTGAATTTTCTAATGGAATATTTATCATATAACCAAATTAATTTCAGTGACTCAAATATATGGTAACTATTTATTCATGTGGACCATGAAAGTAGTATATAAAGGATTAAATCATGTTACCTATTGGATTCCCAAGGGAATGTCTTCAGTACTCAAGGATTACATTCCAATTAATGGATGTCATTTACCGACGTTGAGTGCCACTCATGCACCTGATACATTTCTACCTTTATATTCCAATCATTACATCATATGATACCCTAATAATTATTAAATGATGAATTAGATAAACTCAATGGATTGATAATGACATATTATTCTCTGGTTACATCCTTGGACCTGGATACTTCTAATCTACAATTTTATCTTGTAAGAATTCACTGGTCTCTATTAGAATAAATATTGTTGGAATGCATTGTATGATGATCTTGGGAGTACACTCTTACAACATAGCTTGACATTGTAAATTTCAAGTTTGCAGCCTTTTAGATTTAGGTCTCCTTGGTGATTACCATGGAAAAACATCTTATTTATTGATCAAACATAGTTTCTTTGTTACATATTGAATCTTTACTATTTATATTATCATGAGGTGATGTCAGTGATGGTTATACCCCACTAGACCTATAAATTAAAATTTTTAAAAAATTAATTAATGAAATGGATACATGTTCAAACCAAGTAGAGGGTTGGTGAAGGTACTTTGATTTCAGATACATTAAATATCTCTATCTTATATATTCATTCTTACACAATGTTACATTTCCATTAAATATGTTATATGTTATAGACAATGCTAGTGGTGGCCCACTGAGATTTATCTCCAACCATCTCTGGGTGTCACTAGCCACTTGAGGAAGATTAGATGTATGTATTTTTTAATAATGGGATGTGTAATTATTCATACAATAGATTTAATTATATTCTTGGATGAAGGTAGTAGAAGATGAAAGAGATTTTCCCATGTTGGTTGGGATAGTTTATGTATTTTATTTTCTACAATTGGTTTTGAAATTTTTATTGATACATTGTATGAATGTTTTCTAGATTTATAGCGACAAGAAATACATCATCATATGTTATTGTATGTTATTCCAGTTATTTTAGTTATTTTAATCGTCATTTATTTATGTTCTATATTTATTTTACTTATTGATTCCTCTAATTACATTTTCTTATAATTATCCAATGTTCTACACTCTGGTAATGGGGGAGTAGTATCCTCAAAGAGACACCCAACGCCCTAACTAATATTTAGAATCCTCTGGTTTTTTTGGAGATTCTCTTGTGGAAATGTGGACCACTATGTTTTGGTCACCTCCTAACTGGAATTTGGCATCGGTATTTCATAATTTGGTATCAGATGTAGTGTCCATTTGGTGTTACAGTGAGGACACAGGGCCCTTCTAGGGTATTATGAATGTGGAACAACCATTTAAAAGGATTAGGAGAATTAATCAACCCTTTATAAGGTATTGTGAATACCTCTCACATAAGGAAGAATTGTCATGGGTTGTGCCTAAGTGATGGAGCAAATGAAAAGCAAAAATATTTGTCCTAGCCACAAATCCAACAATATTATGATTGTGGGATGGACTAGGCTATGAAAAATGCTATCACATCCTCTGTCCATTGGATATTTTAGTGAGGACGATGGGACATTATGGGGGGGGGGTATGAAAATCTCACATCAAAGGAGGTGGATAATGAAGCACCCCTTTATGTGGTGGGGTGTATACAACCTCCATCATGATGTTTTCTCTTAGGAGAATATTGATGTCCAGAGCCATGGGAAATAACAACCATTTTTTCGGGTCCCAAAGTGGACAATGTCATGACCATTTTTTGGATTGGGCCTTTAATAATGGTATTTGACCCAATGTCCATTGAATTTTTCAGTGAGGATGCTTGGAAATTCTATGGGATGTTATGGAAATCCTTCATCGAAGGATGATTGTCATTAAGAAACCCATTACAAGGCTGTGCATATTCCTATACCATAATGAGGCCTTTTCCAGGAGGATTCTTGAGTGCCTGATCCCAATGAATGGAAAACTATATAGGATAATCCCAAATAAGAAAATATCTAGATCGTGGGGTGGTTTTCTTAATTTCAGAGAAAAACAAAAACAACAAATCAGTAGGGATATTGATCGTACCGTGATTCACTATTTTATTCCACCATTACACCGCAGTTTTAAACTAATTTTGTAATGAATATTCCAAATATAATAATGAATTTCACTTTATGTTTGAATCAATCAATTAATGTTAATCAATATTATAATGGGAAATGTTAGTTGTTTTTATTATTTCAATGTAGGTGGAGGTGATTTGGAGGGCCCTTGATGAAATGGAAGAAAAATGGGCCAAAATTGCAAGGATCCATGGAGATATGTCTACAGTTTTGCATAATACATAACATCTGTGCATCCAAATGGGCTGAAATACTGTGGGCCTGTCGAAAATTTAATAGGATATATTTCATGTGAAGGAGCCCAATCCTGATTCGGCTTCTATAGGGCCCATCCGAACTGATCTGTCCAAGCCACCGAATTTGGACCAAGTCAAATGCAGTGTTCTGTATTTTATCAATATCGTGAGCTGTAGTTGTCTGAATGATGATAAAAAATCGGTGGAGGCAGTCAAGTGGTAGGGATACAACTTTTAAATTTTCTCCAAAGTGAGATAAGACTGTCTGAATGCCA
This sequence comes from Viscum album, assembly GCA_963277665.1. Lineage (NCBI taxonomy): Eukaryota > Viridiplantae > Streptophyta > Magnoliopsida > Santalales > Viscaceae > Viscum > Viscum album. The sequence goes on along the minus strand of OY728131.1, from coordinate 913,982,206 downwards.
AAACGCGTGATATAATTGGATTTATGAAATCTGTGTGCCTAAAACAACCTTCCAATTTTCTTATAAAATGACACCTTGGGATCCCCATTTGTATGTTTGGACAAGAGGCAAGGTGCTGCCATTTTGGAGTCCCCATAGAGTCTTCTCAAAATCCCTAGTAGTTCTGGAGGCTATGGGAAGTTCTACCCCAACATCTTTCTCTTCCTCCTCTCACATGGGTTTCTAAACCCCTTGTGATCACCTGGGGAGGAACATGATGTACATCACGAGCTTCATGATTGTAATATTTTAATGACATTTTAAATTCAAGGTTGTTGTGTTGTTTTTCATCATCCTCTATTCTTATTTAATTGAGTTATGTACAGGTATTTCATGCTCAAATCATATTATCATGTTTGGGGGTACCCATTCATGTGATGTTTCACACACCGTTCACCACTTTATTCCCCCCTTTCAATTGCGGTGTTTGTGTGGTTTATATTGGTCCATTGAACTCACAAAAGCACTGTCAAGGTTATGTACATTTATTTCATGGTATCACAATGAAATAACATACAAACCTGGACAGCGGATCGAGTTTTTTGTGTGTTTCCATGGTGATTTTTGGTTATGAAGTCAAACACAATTCACTCAATCATCGGCGGTGTCCGGTGAATCATTGTGTATTTTGGACTAAACCCTATGAGGTTTCCTAGTATAAAATCAGTAAAATTCTAGTTCTAGGTGTTATAAACCAGGGATTAAAGGATCATAACCTTATATCAGGAAGCGATGAAGGATAAACATCATGCGAGTACCCCAGGTTGATCACACTTAATTAATTCTGTTAATCTCAACTTTTTTTTATAGCTAATATTTTATATTTTCATCTTTAATCATCAAACCCAAGTATTATAAAACCCCATTTTCCTTTTTACCTTCAGAATGAAAACCAAGTTTTATAATTAATGATCTATGGCTCCGTTGAGAGACGACCTAGGGTTGTTGCTATACTGCAGAAATTCTAGTTAAAAATAAACATCTAATTTGACTTCCTCGACAACGCGATCAAATTTTGGCACCGTTGCTAGGGATCCAAGATCATTTTTTTCTTTATTTACTTTTATTAGATTTTTTTACTTCTTAATTATTACTCCTCTAAATACCCCACCGCCATTTGATTGTTTTTGTTTTGGGTTTTTTCTTTATTTTTTGTTGTTTTTTGTGTGTTCTCTCTCTCTCTCTCTCTCTCTCTCTCTTCTTCTCCATCTCCCTCTATAATTCTATAGTATAACATTCTATTATTCTTTCAACCTTATTATGTTTTTTATCCATCTCAAAAAAAAACACAACAAACATATCAATCAATCAAACTAGACATCATTGTTGCATGACAAGATCTAGTAAAGAAACACTAATTGAATTTGACACTTAAATTGAAAAGTCAATTCACACACAAATCAAGTCATTTAGATAAGTTCAATCAAGTAACATTTAGGAACCACTTGTGAAACCTCAAGTGTTCCAAAACCATTAAAAAATGTAACCAAATCAAACCCCAAAGATCATGGCTTCAAAATAAAAAAACATTAAAAGAAATGACCACCCCGGATATGGAGTACCAACCTGCGTACATCCAATATCCTGAGGAAGTGACCAACATTGAGCTGAGACCAGGTCTCATCAACCTCCTCCCAAAATTCCATGGTCTTCCTAGAGAGGACCCTCAAAAACATCTAAAGGAGTCTCACATAGTGTGCTCCACCATGAATCCCCAAAATGTGTCTCATGACCTCATTATGTTTAGGGACTTCCCTTTCTCCCTTGATGGTGTATCCAAAGATTGGTTATAGTATTTTCCTACCAAAAATGGGGGATGGAATGAACTAAAATGACTTTTTCTAGAGAAGTTCTTTCCTGCCTCCCGAATTGCATCAATTAGGAAAGAAATCTGTGGAATTAAGCAATCACAAGGAGAGACCCTTCATGAATACTGGGAGAGATTCAAGAGACTTTGCTCAAGATGCCCCAACCACGAAATTAGTGAACAAATATTAATCCAAAACATCTATGAGGGAATTATCCCCATGGATCGTGGAATGATTTATGCTATAATTGGTGGTTCCTTAGTTGACAAAACTCCTTCTGCCGCTCGTGACTTAATAGCCATCATGGCTCAAAATGCACAACAATTTGGTACACAAGCAATTGCACCAACCCGAGGAGTTCATGAGGTAAGTCATTCAGCCCTAGAACAAAAGGTAGATAATAAACGTGATGAGATGCATACCCTTCTAAGGCAACTAGCTCAAGAACAAGGTAACTCGCACTCTACTTCTATTCCATTACATTGTGGTATTTGTTCTAATAACACTCATTTCTCCGACCAATGCCCACAACATCAAGATTCATCTGAGTCTTGTGCAGCTGTGTTCCCAGGGCATATATTCTAACAAGCACCTCCCTTCAAGCAAGAACAATTCAGGCCAAATCCAAATTTAGGGTGGCAAGCACAACCCCAATACCGACAATGATGAAACTCAAGCTACCCCAAGCACAATTGGTATCAAACATGCCAAGGTATGAAACCATCTTATCCTTCAACATCTCAAAACAATCCTCCTCCTCCCAAGTCTGAACCAAGCCTTGAGGATATATTAAAGCAAATGGAAACCCAGAACCTCCAGTTCCAACAAACCACACAATCAGCTATTCATGACCTACGAACCCAAGTGGGGCAATTGGAAAACACCATCTGTGAGCTTGAGATGCAAGGTTCTGGACAACTACCATCCCAACCCATTTCCAATCCATAGGACAAACTTAATGTATGTGCAGTTTCACTTCGTAGTGGTAAAGAAGTTTCTCCTTCTACTGATTCTACACAGCAGGTATGTCCCCCTCTTAAAAACACACCTTCCCAACCCTCAAAAATTTCATGTAATGAAAAAAAAATTAAAAGGGAAATCAAATTATCATTGATGATTCAAATGAACAATCAATTCCTCTTCCTTTCCCTCAATGAATCTCTAAATGTAAGAAAAACTTTGATAATGAGATTGACAATGAAATAATGGATACATTTAAAATAGTACTAGTTAATATTCCATTGTTGGATGTAGTCAAGAAAATTACCTGTTATGTCAAATTTCATAATGAACTTTGTACCCATAGACGAAGGCTGAAGGGAAATGAGAGAGTCAATTTGGGTAGGAATGTCTTGGCCTTGATTCAACCAGCAATTCCAACTAAATGAAAGGATCCTGGAACATTAATGATACCATGTACCATAGGGGAGACCGTCCTTTCCGATGCTATGCTAGATTTGGGTGCTTCCATTAATGTAATGCCTCACTCCGTGTATACTTCTCTACATGTTGGAGAGCTTCAACCAATAGGGATTGTCATGCAACTTGACAATTAGAGTACAACATATACAAAAGGAGTGATTGAAGATGTCCTTGTCAGAGTGAAGAATATCTTCTTCCCTGCAGACTTTTACATTCTTGAGATGGAAGATACCTGAACCCAAGGACATGCCCCTCTCATACTTGGGATGCCATTACTCAAAACAGCAAAGACGATCATCAATGTTCACAATGGTACATTTTCCATGTAATTTGGTGGAGAAAAGGTAAGATTTAATATCCTTGATTCTATGAAACACCCCATTGAAGAGCACTCCACTCTTCCTATCTATTCCATGTAAGTGCCCTCAAATGATGCACTCACACAAAATTATGTCCTCAACCAAAACTCTGATTCATTTTTTATTTCTTCACCATTGAATGATTTTTGTTTTTATTAATGTTTTTAGTGTTGTGTGGGTTCTGAAAAGTGTAAATTTTGTGCTTTAATTGATGAGTATGTTCATTCTGAGGTACCCATGACCGTCGATGATTCTGCAAAAATCATTTCAATAGATTCTCTATCTTTAGAGAATAAACATGAGCAGATAGAAAGTTTAATGTACCTCAATCCCCCTAAATCCATCCCTCAATCCAAAAACCACCGGTGTTGGAATTAAGACCACTTCCATCAAATTTAAAATATTCCTATCTTGAGGGTATTGACCAATTTCCCATCATTATTTCCAATAACCTCTATCCACAATAGGAATCGAAATTGCTCAAACTTTTGAGAGAGTGTAAAAAGGAAATAGTATGGGCATTGGATGATATTCCTGTGATTAGCCCATCTATTTGTATTCACTATATACTTTTGGATGATGAGGCTAGCCCGTAAGGCAGGCTCAACACCGCTTGAATCCCACTCTCCTTAAAGTGGTAAAATTGGAAGTCATTAAATTAATTGCTGCAGGGATCATTTATCCTATATATGATAGTAAATGGGTTAGCCCAGTTCAATTTGTGCCTAAAAAAATAGGAATAATAGTTCTGTCAAATGAAAAGAATGAATTGGTTCTAATGAGTGTGCAAAACAGATGGCGAGTCTGTGTTGACTACTGTCGACTGAATCAAGCCACGCGGAAGGACCACATTCTTTTACCTTTCATTGACCAATTGTTAGAACAACTTGATGTTATGTCCCATTATTGTTTCCTTTATGGCTATTCGGGTTATTTCCAAATCCATATATCCCCTGAGGATCATGAAAAAACAATATTTACCTGTCCATTTGGCACATTTGCATACAGAAGGATGCCATTCGGTCTATGTAATGCTCCTGGTACTTTTCAGCGATGTATGCTGTGTATATTTTCCGAGTACTTTGAGAGTTGTATAGAAGTATTTATGGATGATTTCATAGTTTATGGTTCTTCTTTTGATGATTTTTTGGAAAACCAAGTTTCTGTCATCCGCCGCTGTATTGAAAGAGATCTTGTTATAAATTATGAAAAATGTCATTCCATGTTTGAGCGGGGGATAGTTCATGGGAATAAAATTTCAAATATGGGAATTCAGGTTGATAAATATAAAATTGAATTAATTTCATCCCTTCCATATCCAAAATGTGTTCGTGAGGTGCAATCTTTCTTGGGTCATGCTGGTTTTTACTGCTGATTCATTAAAGACTTTAGTAAGATCGCACTTCCATTATCTCAGTTCATACTAAAAGATTCTAAATTTGTTTTTGATAAAAATTTTAAGGAATCATTAAATTAACTAAAAATGAGTTTCACGTCACCTCCCATAATCCAACCACCAAGGTGGGATTTTCCCTTCGAACTTATGTGTGATGCCTCTAACTTTGCAGTTGGGGAAGTTTTATCACAAAAAGTTGAAAAGGCTCCTCATGTCATTGCGTATGCCTTGCGTACCCTAGACCATGCCCAGGTAAACTACACAACCACGGAAAAAGAACTCCTTTCTATTTTGTTTTCCTTGGAAAAATTCCATTCATATCTTCTTGGGTCAAAACTGATTGTGTTTTCTGATCATGCTGCCCTTCGTTTCCTCTTAAAGAAACCTGAAGCCAAACCCCGCCTCATTCGGTGGATGCTCCTCCTCCAAGAGTTTTACCTTGAGATTAGAGATAAGATAGGAGTGGAGAATGTTGTAGCTGACCACATTAGTAGTATTTACCCACCATTGGACCATCATGTTTACTCACCCCTACCCATTGGAAAATTATTCCCTCATGAGAACCTTTGTTATGTTGTGGAACTTACCCTCTGCTATGCGAACATTGTGAATATTCTAACAACATCTAGGGTCCCCCATGATTTTATCACTTCACAATCCCAGAGACTTGAGCATGATTATCATTGGTACATTTGGGATGACCCATACTTCTGGATAATTTTTAGTGACCAAGTAGTTCGTCGGTGTGTCCCTGACCATGAGTCCACCTATGTTTTGACCTTCTGCCACACTTTGGCATGTGGGGGCCACTTTGGCTCTCAACGTACAGCTCCAATGGTCCGTGACGTAGAAATTTATTGGCCACTATTGTAAAGGGATGCCCATAGATTTCTCAAGTCATGTAGTCGTCGACAATTCACAGGGAATATCTTCAAGAGGAATGAAATGCCCCAACAACCCATGTTATTTTGTGAGATCTTCGATGCATGGGGCATTGACTTCATGGGGCCTTTTCCAAATTCATTTGGCTTTGTGTACATATTATTAGGTGTTGAATATGTATCTAAATGGGTGGAAGAAAAGGCCACCAGGACCGATGACTCTCGAGTGGTTGTTGATTTTGTGAGGTCCTAGATTTTCAGTAGGATTGGTCTACCAGGATTCATCATTAGTGATCCGGGTTCACTTTTTTGCAATCGTAACATGAAAAAATTTCTTTGTAAGTATGGGGTTGTTCATAAAGTCTCCACTGCATATCATCTCCAAACTAACGGACAAGCATAAATTTTAAATTGAGAAGTTAATTGAATATTGGAGAAAATGTTATAACCCAATAGAAATGATTGGAGTTTGCGCTTGGATGATGTACTTTGGGCATACCGTACTACTTTTAAAACACCGATCGTAATGTCACCATATAGTATTGTGTTTGGAAAAGCTTGTCACCTCCCGGTGGAGGTATAACACCATGCATATTGGGCTGTTAAACAATGTAATATAAACCTTTCAGATGTAGGTGAGGAAAGAAATCTGCAGATTCAAGAGTTAGATGAAATTCGACGTGATGCATATGAAAACTCCCGAATCTAAAAAGAGAAGACGAAGTCTATTCATGATAGCATGATTCACCAGCGGAAGTACCATATTGGTGAGAAGGTCATCATGTACAATTCCAGGCATAAGCTCCACCAAGGTAAGCTTCGTTCCCGATGGCTCGGTACTTATACAATTACTAATGTTTACCCTTTTGGTGCAATACAGGATTTGCATGAGTGGAGTGGACGAAGTCTTAGTGTCAATGGGTAGTGACTTAAACACTTCTATGAGGATTTTCCGAAGAATCCGGTGGAGGAAATCCACCTTCTCGACGCATCATACCATTAAAACAGACCAGGTTTTATCCTTCATTCTCATATTGTCAATTATTTCAGTGAGGACACTAAATACTCTAGGTGTGGGGGGGGGGGGGGGTGGATACATTCCTGGGATAGTTAGGAATTTTCATTTTTTTTCTCCTTCTATTTTCTCTTTTTGGACTTCTTTATGGTATTTTCCTTTTTCCCCATCAACAATTTCGAAGTTCCATGATTTGGCGACCATAAAGTGGGGAATGTAAAAAATACCATAATGAAGGCTAAAAAGAATTTTGTATGAATTTTACATCAAGGATTTATTTTTAGTGAATTGGTTTTCTTTCAATGATATAAATGGTCCTATCTATGTGAAACCTTGGAGATTATGGATGCCCATTGTGTGAGTAGATTTGAGGAAAATTGTGTCACTAATATCTCCACAAATTTTTGCACTGAACCATAATGTGTGATTATTTCTTACATAATATAAGGTAAATATATGTTGGGTTAATATTTTTCAGCATTAAATGATATTTCCATACGTTCGTTCCTTATCTGATCTGTTTCATTACTGTACCAGATTAACCTATGCGTGTGTACCTAATGTCTAACTTTTGTACGCCCTAATTTTTTTTTTTCTATCTTGGGAAGGTCAAACACCACTACTCCTCAACCTTTGATCTTGTTATAACTATTGAAATTAGTGTCGTGAGGAGATCAAACAATGGTTTAAATATGAGTGTGATATTTGTTCCAATTACAACTTCAAAAAAATTATAATAAATGAGGGGAGTGATGAAATGTGAAACATATGGGAATATCTAGGTTGAGAGCTTATGGTTTGACTTTTTTGAATGATTAAATGAGTGGGTCTTGAAATATTATTTCAAAGGATGTATGACAGGTTCAGTGAAAAATCATTTTAAGCTGAATAATGTTAAAATAACCTATATTTATTTGATAAAAAGTTGAAATAATATCATGGAATGGTTTTCACACACACACGTGGATAGTTAGTGTAATGGATGACTTTTGAATTCCTTTCTCAATTGGGTATCATGAAACTTTTTGAATTTCACTACGATATGATTTATGAGACATCTTTTTCTATTTTCACTAGAAAGAACTCCTCGGGGTGGTTCATGCATTGATCACTTTACATTAAATAAAATTCCCTCAAATGGTAAATCTTCAGGATGTTGGAAATATATGTATATATGCATAATTATATATGGATATGTGACTTTTCCCAGGATTTCAAATGTTTAGTTGTGGGCGTGTGATCGTACCACGATTCACTATTTTATTCCACCATTACAACTAGTTTTAAACTAATTTTGTAATGAATATTCCAAATATAATAATGAATTTCACATTATGTTTGAATTAATCAATTAATGTTAATAAATATAAGAATGGTAAATGTAACTTTTTTTTGTTATTTCAATGTAGGTGGTGGTGATTTGGAGGGCCCTTGATGAAATGGAAGAAAAATGGGCCAAAATTGCATGGATCAAATGGACATCATTCCACTGTTATTCATAGTACATAAAATCAGTTCATCAAAATGTTCTGAACTATTACGGACCTGTCCAAAATTTAATATGCTATATTTCATATGAAGGAACCCAATCCTGGTTCGGCTTCTATTCGGCCCATCCGAACTGATCTGTCCAAGCCACCGAATTTGACCAAGTCAAATTGGGTGATCTGTATTTTATCAATATCATGATCTGTAGTTGTCCAAATGATTCCAAACATTCGGTGGAGACAGTCAAGAGGTAGGGATACAACTTTTAAAATTTCTCCAAAGTGAGATAAGAATGTCGGAAGGCCAAAATGCGTTGTAAAAGTGGATTTATGAAATCTGTGTGCCTAAAACCACCTTCCAATTTTCCTATAAAATGACACCCTAGGATCCCCATTTGTATGTTCGGCCAAGAGGCAAGGTGCTTCCATTTTGGAATCCCCAAAGAGTCTTCTCAATATCCCTAGTTTTTTTGGAGGCTATTGGATGTTCTACCCCAACATCTTTCTCTTCCTCCTCTCATATGGGTTTCTAAACCCCTTGTGATCACCCAGGGAGGAACGTGATGTACATCCCGAGCTTCGTGTTTGTAATAATTGAATGATATTTAAAATTCCAGGTTGTTGTGTTGTTTTTCGTCATCATATATTCTTATTTTATTGATTTATGTACTGGTATGTCATGCTCAATTCATATGATCATGTTTTGGGGTACCCATTCGGTGATGTTTCACACACCGTTCACCACATTCTTTCCCACTTTCAATTGTGGTGTTTGTGTGGTTTATATTGGTCAATTGAACTCACACAAGCACTGTCAAGGCTATTTACATTTATGTCACGGTATCACAATGAAATAACATACAAACCTGGACAGTGGATCGAGTTTTTCGTGTGTTGCCTTGGTGATTTTTGGTTATGAAGTCAAACACATTTCACTCAATCATCGGCGGTGTCCGGTGAATCATTGTGTTTTTTTGACTGAACCCTAGGAGGTATCCTAGTATAAAATTAGTAACATTCTAGCTCTAGGTGTTACAAACTAGGGATTAAAATATCATAACCTTATATCATGAAGAGTTGAAGGATAAACATCATGCGAGTACCCCAGGATGATCACACTTAATTAATTCGGTTAATCTTTACATTGTTTTATAGATTCTATTTTATATTGTCATCTTTAATCACCAAACCCATGTATTATAAAACCCCGTTTTTCTTTTTACCTTCATAATCAAAACCAAATTTTAGAAATAATGATCAAAGGCTGTGTCGAGAGACGACCTAGGGTTGCTGCTATACTGCAGAAATTCTAGTTAAAAATAAACATGTAATTTGATGCGCTCAACAACGCGATCAGACATGAACCTAAAACGACCTTCCCATATATCTCAATATCGATACCTAACACTCCAACCTCTTTTCAGAAAACCAATTTCATAATTTATTCTATATTGAATAACCAGAAAATGATTGATGGATAAGTCTCTAAAAAAGTGGGAAACCAATATCATCGCCTCTATCGAATCCATAATCTGGATATCAACATATTTATAATTAACCTAGATCACAGAAAATGAATCTAAATCAATAAGTTATATATAAATGTTATGGGTTTATGGGTCTCCCTCATAGACCTACCATTGAATTCCCAATATTGGGGAACTAGGACTACATGCCAGACCTCAATGTAAGACACACAATAAATTTATATTTTATAACGTATTCGGTTACATGAAATACAACTTGACTATAATCTATCACTAGAGGGATGAAAATTCATGCATATGAAAATTTCATTGTAATAGAAGAGTCAAAATTTCTGAACATAGGTGAAAACACATCACCAAACATGGATTATCCTTACATGCCCAGATTAACTCCTATAATACTCATTGGAGAGTTATCCTAATGTGGTTGTAATACTAAAATTATAAGGATAATGATATTAAACACACTAGTTAATACACATAAAAAAATAAACCATGAATGTTCATCTTACCAACAAACCACCCATATACACGGGGGTGTCATTTTAAAAACAAAAATCCCCACTAGACTAAAATATCTAATTAGAAATATTCCACATTCCAAAAAACATTTCTCTAAATTATTAAGGATTTTAATGACCAGGGGTACTACCACAATATTACAACCACGCATTTTAAAATGATGGGTCCACCATTAAACTAGGATAATTGAAAAAGGTCACATGATTCTAACTAATAAGCGCCATATCCAAATTTATGGTATAATATCACTGAAACCTACATGAAAATTATATTTTCTAATCAAATATAGATCATGGTAGTTATATATATAAACTTTTTTTGACTTTTATTAATGAATATTCCCACTAAAAAGGTTTTTAATTTTATCATATATTTTAATTTATTATAATAATAAATAGGATTAGGTATATGAGTTGTTGAGTAATAGTATTAAAAGTTAAAATATATTGGTCACATATTTAGGGATAAAATCATATAATTCAAGGAAAATTATCCCATATTTTCCTTATAAACAATTAATTATTCGTCTATATGTTTATAAAACAACAAATTGATAAAGAAAATTTCATTTCAATGCAATAGAGTAAAATAATATCTATGTTGAAATTGAAATTTAAAATAAATTATAGCATCCATAAAATTATAATGTAATCAAAAAAAATTTCATAATAAGGGAATTAATAATATATCATTTCACTAAAAATTTATATAAAACACCATTTATGTTGTTAATGAAACATTAATTTATCATCCCCTTACATCATTAAAAACCCACATGTGATTATCACTATGAAGATAAATGATGTCAATGGGACCTATGATGGTTTTATTGTTCCACTAGTGATTTAGTTATATGTGTATAGTTTATTATTTTATGTATCTAATTATCATTTAGTTAAAACTGAATTCTAATTTTTTTTCATTCCATAATAATTAAATAGGTTATCATTTCAAAACAACCTTAATGGGTTTATATTAATGGAATACCAAAATAAAACTAACATATATGGGTTGAGATAATCATATATGGATTTAGTTATAAAAGATAACTTTAAATTTTTATAGGCAAACAAGACTTTTTATATTATAATTATCGAACCGTTTAACTAAATTCCATACCGAATTATTGTAAATGCATTAAAATAACACAGTTTTATTTAAAATTTTGCATTCTTGTTTTTTTAATAATTCTTAAACATTATAATAATTTTCATTTAATTTATTTATTTAATGATGTTTAGGATAGTTGAATATAATTATACTGTTAGGATATATAAGAAAACACCATTTTTTGTTGATGTAAACCATTCATTTAACTAACCATGCACAATTACCATTACATGAAATGCTATGAAATTTGCATAGAATTCATGTAAACATGGAAATAATCACTCGAGTGTGGTAAAAATTCATTAATTCTAAATAATCAACCAATCATGATATATAGATATGAGTAACGTATAAAAACACAATAATTATAGAACACTAATAATATTAATAACTTGCAAATAATATGTTCTTGAAATGAAGGACGTACACACATCACCTTCCTACATATCTGGAAAAGAGATAAATATGATAAATTAGAAGGTAGTAAAAATAAAACCAACAATAAAGTTAAAATAATACAGATCCATAATAATATAATATCATGAAAAATATTCTCATGTAATGAAAAAATAATCATGCACTTATGAGTCAGTTTTCTATTCCAAGAAAAAATTTATTTACCATGTTCCGAAACATCCTTAGACTCCCATATTCTCACCCCAAATGGTAAGAAAATGAAAAAATAATTCTCTAGTATAACGTTTTCACTTCTATAATTAGATCAATCAATAATTTTAGTATTGGATTGAATCATGGCCTCATGAACACCTACCTATATGTTAATTCGTACAGAAATGTATTGTGGGTATAATGGTGGGACATCGAGAAGAAATTAAATTCACAACCCAAACGTGAACGTCCCTTTCCAGTTCTAAAAACATGGTGTATATTTTTTTGTCATTAATTAATGAAATCTTAGTACATTATACAATAATGGATCTTTTCTAGTATATGATCTAGATAACTAGGATAATATCTTAAATAAATTCCAAATATAAAAAATTAAACTCAATAAAATTTTTAATTCACATCAATTTCTGTAACTCCTTAAACAAATCAATTTTTTAAATAATATAAAAATATTGTGAAAAGTAGTTAAAAAATGGGTTAATAATTTTTTTCTCTATTAATGAGCTTTATTAACTTGGAAAATAATTTGATAATAATTTGAAAACATTTTATATAAAATAAAAAAATATCATATCATATATTAAAATCAAAAATATTATTATAGGGTTATAATGAAATATCCACACATATACATTTCAAAACATTTTAAAAATTATTATAATTTTAAAAACCATTTAATTATATTGTTGAAAATACATTTATTTTAATTTAAAAATAATTTGAATAAAAGATTTATCTTATAGATTCAAATAAAACTCATCAAATCCAATGAAACTTTGTAGATACTTAGGTGTATCACTTATAGGGCATAGTAACCTTTAATGTCATGTATTTACACCATATACTATATCATCTCATTCTAAACTAAGTATTGAATTTTAAAAAATATATATGATATTTTCTCTTATTCACATTAATAACCCTTTGAGAAACATTCAAAATTAATAAATGTATTATTTTCATTGATGAAAATAATTTTATAAATTTAATAACGGAAAATGCACTCTTCTAATGATTGGTACCAGAATTCCTAGTCTCTATAATTAATAATTATATTTAAAATAATTTTAAATAGAAAGAATTTGATATTAAAAATAATTCCTATAAAAACTCATTAAATATCAAAAAAAATTTATATAATTTGTCTGTGTCTATTTAAATTTTTAACATTCATGACCATAAAAATAATTTACACATAATATTGAATTTTATATCCTAAAATATTATTTGAAACATGGATAATTTTAACTATAAAATGATCCAAAAATAAAAAATAATTTTGATATAACCAGTTTTTCAAAAAATAAAAATTCCATTAAAAACAAATATTTTTTAATATATAAATATTTTTTATTGGAAAATAATTATTATTAATAATGGTTTTAAACTATAGTACATTTAAGTAAAAAAAATTATATTTTAAAATAAGGGATTTTAGAAAATAATATGTTTTCCCTTATTATATAATGAATTTGGGAAACCTATTTTCTGATGCTTGAACTCACTGGAAACATGGGAAATATAAAAGATGCATAGTTTAATATGCGTGATGATAAAAATTAAATTGAATAAATAAGGGTATAATATATATATATATATATATAAGTTTAATGTATACAAGTTTCAATGTAAATTAAATACAATCAATACTTCATATAAATTCTAAATCTAGTGGTTGAAAAAAAAAATCCAATTAAGGATCTGAATTATGTATCAAAGTATTTATTTATCCATATCTTGATTAAATATATAATATTTATTTATATTTCTTTTCAATTTCAAAAAATAAGATTAGAGTATAGGAGAATGATTCTTTTTGAAAAAGGAAATTTCATCATTGATATCCCTCTTGAATACATATTGATAGGAAACCAAAACTCAAAGGATATAAACATGATTATTTTTTAGAAGATGTTATACATTCAAGACACATAGTATGTGATAATAGTAGAGGTTTGGGTCATTCGAAATGATGTAAAATATATATTTATATATACCCATTCCACTAATTTTGATGCTATCCAAGAAGGATAAAATTAAATCATTCTTCCACTTGCTCACACCAGTCAACTGGATTTAAAATTGATTAAGAAAATATACTATTAAAAAATCATCGAGCCATATCACAAAGAATTAGGATAAATACAAACTAAATATCAAAATATACATTAAATAATAATGGATTTGATGAAATAAATGTATATATATGAATAATACTATCATTGAATAAACTGTTATTACTTATGATCTATGGAAGAAAAATCTATAACAATAGCTAGGAATTAATAAAACAAAATTAATATAATTAATTGGACTTAGACACCCAAAAAAATAAACAAACACCCAATAATGATAGACATTCAAATCACATATATATATCTATAAGATGATGGGATCAATGACACACATCATCCACACTCGTTTTCCCCTATCTAATTTCAATCCACATCTATGATTGAACCTCTTATACAATCAATATTCCATGTTCAATAGTCTAATAAAAAATCGATCCACCTTCCATCATCATCAAATTGAAGAATTTTTAAATCAATCTACTCCAATAGTGTTTAAACCATATGTGATTAGTCTTTTAAAATCAAGGCCTTTTAATTTTATTTCACTCTCTAAACCCCAATATACTGATCTCGGTTCTTCTTGAGAAAATCATCACTCAAATATCCCAAAAATTAGGTCCTCGGTTCGGTTTCCCTCCTTTAAACTTTTGAGGTCCGTATCTTCATTATTAATATTATTATTTATGTTATAAAATTTATTTATTATTCCTAATTAATATTTAATAAAAATAAATATAATACTTGTAACACCCCAAACTTCCACGATACGCTTCTCTTTCAATAATACAAGAGCTTGCATTGTAAGAAACATCGAGATTCTAACACACCGCGTCCAATAAAAGTAGCCGTTATAAATATTAATAACCACCTTTTGAAATTATATTAATTTTATAATTCAAAATGGACTTCATTTTTGTATTCAGAATATCAAAATTATCCTATGTTGATTTTTTTGTAATTTTCTGAGAACTTCCAATATTCTATGAATAGTAAAAAATACTTAAAAACAACCTTTTTATTCAAAATAATTTATAGTAATAAATTACACTATTGAGTGGTTTTAAAGAATAATTAGAATTTATTTTTACAATTTTATCCAATTCTTGCCAATATAATTAATTTCTCTTTGAAATTGGACACAAAAAATAGTCAATATTTTGATTGATATTGTTTCTTAAAAACACGCTATTTGTTTTGACAACGAGAATTAATTATAAAAATAATTAATGCGACTTATATGTTTGGAATTTTGTAAAATAGAAATCATTTATGAATTTAGAATATAAATTATAGCTCAGGGTGAATGTTTGGTAATTTTCTGAAAAACATAAATTTTTGATGAATAGTGAAACCAGTAAGTGGTAGTTTAAAAACTAATTTTTCATGTCAATGAATCATTACTAATTTTGTGTATTGAATTTAAAAAAATCTGACATACATGGTTATAATTAGGAAGCAAAATTTAGTTCAATGAGATGAAAATATTTTTTGGTGAATTGTAACTTTTACGTTTTATTAATCGTGATTAATGGTAATTAGTGTAATTTAAGGTAAATATAATGTTATAATAATATGAAATTACCTTTAAACTTGGACTACCCTTATTTTATGAGTCATTTAAGACCAATAAAATCCATGGGTCAACTTGGGGACTCCATGGAGCAACATGGGTAAGAAAATGAGATTAATAACTTTTTATTTATAGTAGAAATAAAATTGTCATAAACATGTGTTTTTTTACTAAAACAATTATTACAAGGGGTTATATAAGTAAAATTTTAGACTATAAATATTCATTGGAAAGCTAAAAAAATTTCCTACATCATGGTAATTTTGTTTCATAATTTCTAGACTTTAAATAAATTATATGTTTTATGACACCATGATGATGAAGCGATTACATCATTAATTAACGATTTAAATAAAATGGAAATATAATGTAAAATCTAAGACGTACACTTGTAAAAAACCTATTGGATGAAACTATTTATAACCCTTATCACCTTATCATCAAAATATATAATTTTGGGACCTTTAAAATCTGAAACTCATTATATAATAATGTAACATTTCATTACTTTCCAAGAATGACCCTCCTCTCCTCTTATAAAAGGCCCACACATCTACCACCTTATTCACACCATAAAAATATTTGGCACGGCCAAAATCTGCACAAATACTCTCAAAACGTCCCTCTATTACTCCTAGAAGCCTCACTTTGGGCAGAGGTTCTCCCATGGAAGCCTTTGGCTCAAATCAAGAAGAGTTACCCGATTTTAAGGTAATGTCTTCTCTTATGTTCTTTTGTATTATTTTTCTTCTCCAACCCCTTAAACTATTTATATTACATTATTTTGTAACAAAACTATTATCTTCAATATAATATGATGTTTTTATGAGATTAATTTGATTTACACTTACACATACCTTCGTCTAATGGTTAAAGAACATACTATTTCTGTGGGTGGTGAATTACTGCCTGCCGAAACGATGATTGTTCAATCTTCTTTTAAGACCACTCATGGTGGACATTAAGATGTCACTAAATTTATATATGATATATTTTATGTTTATTTTTTCCTTATTCATCTGTATTTTTCATTTATTTCATACCTCTATGATTTCCATTATGGGTAAACGCAATAATTTCATTTTAGGAAGTGCAGACTACCGCCCCCTCAAAGTGATTTGAATTGTTAATGCCATATGTGGGACATGTAAATGATTGATTAAATTATATTATATATGATATTATACTGGAATTATAATACCCCTTTATATCATTATGATCTCATTCCATTATATATGAAATATAAATGAATGTAGCATTCATGCGTACGTACGGCTTACCGTCTCCATGAACGGTGCATTTCATTTCTTACCTCTAAATGTTATGTAATATTATAAATGCATATATATACTGGATAAATATTATTTATATGATATCTACATCATGAATATAATTCTAGATATAATGGATATTTTACCACTTGAACAACTAGTAATTATAAGAAGTTTATTTTTGACTCAAGTACCAAAGATCGACAAAACGACCGTTATTAACTTAAATAATTAAATAATGTTCATAACATGGTAATAAGTGATATAAAAGGAATGATGAACTTGAAAAAGGTTCTTAATAAATTATAAATTAACTCTAGTTTATTATTCAAGAGGTCAACGAACGGTCGAGTCAAGTCGGACATGAGGTAAGGGACTTCGTCTCAATCTCCTTTCATTGAGGAATATTTTGTTCTATACCCAACTTTCTTTTATATGGTGTATAAACCCCTTTAACTTTTACATTTATTCAAAAGGAATATTTTTATACAAAGAGTTTTACTAAATGACAAAAGGGAATTTTTTCGTACGTATGCGGCGACAACGACTTCTCACCCGCCGTGACCATTATTTGAGTTTCGGCTTTCTCTACAAGCCATAACTTTTTTTTAAATGAAAAATAAATTCCATTTTTCACTTTCTTTTATCTTGGTATTGAAAATGGTTTTGATAATGTTTTATTATATCAATGTTTTTTATTAATATCTTGTGATTGAAATGTGGAAATGATATGATTCTTTTATGCATGTTTTATGTGATACGATTATGTTATGGTTTATGATATGTTTAAACCTATTCATATGAGGAATGCATTGGACATAATAAGTGACGGGTGGAGCCTGCTATAGCTCCTCGATGCATCGGCAGGTCTAATGAGACAAACTAGTGTCTTGGCACGAGGCCTTCACAAAATTTTATTTGTATTCTTGGCACGAGGCCTTGGCTACGTGGTTATGATATTCTGGCATTATGCATTCCATCATTATGAAAGTGGTTATTGATATTGCATGTGATTATTCTACAAGTAGAATATCCATGTGAATAAGTAAATGACATTATTTTATTTTATTTTTTCCATATTATCCTAAATTTCATGTTTAAAAGGATTTTGTTTCAGTTATACATTGCCTTAAATGTTTATATTTATTTATGAACGTTTCCACTATATTGTTATCCTTACTGAGCATCTGAGCTCACCCCTTTCAATGTTTTAATTTTTCCAGGATGTGAAGAAGTATTTTATGAATGAACTATAGGGATAGTCCGATGGAGATATGAGTGTGGACTATGGAGACCATGTTATTTTATTTTTTCACTTTATGATGTAATGTAACGTTTATGAATGTATCTAGTGTTTCCAAGGATATTAAACTAATCGGTATCTTGAGAATTTATCTTCTGTGATCATGCCAATGTTACGTAATAATGCACCGACTCTAGAGAATTGGGGTTGGGGAGTTATAGTTGGTATCAGAGGCAGTTTAGTACTAAACATGGAAGCTAGATTTAGATATGCTCTTATTAGAGCACATAGCCCAAAGTTAGACTTTGAGGATTAGTATAGAAGAACTCCCTAGAATTTTGGTATTATAGAGATTTTGTGAGTTTTCCGAGCAATACATCCCTGTCTGGATACGATTAGGTAGAGGCGGTCTGGCACAGATGTACCTAGGTGTAAAACCTGAAAACACCACTTTAAGCTAGACTCTAATGGGAACTGGTTTATGACAACGGGCCTTGATGCAATCTTGGTTACGAAACTCCCGGGGGATATTCTTAGGATAATTATCATTTTATTTACAAACCATTATGAAGGGTTTATGAGTATATACTTCCTTAAAGAAAACATTTTTATTATTATGGATTATATCCATAAATAGTTCAATTTATGTTACGTGTTTTGCAAGTTTGTTATTATGTATTTTGATTCATAACTAATATAGTTTATTCCATTGTTTAGAAATGGCGCCTAGTGGAAAAAATGGAAACCGTATCAATGCACGTACTCCATGTAGGTATTTCCCTCCTACTCAAGATAATTATAGTGGAGATGGTGATACAACTGGTGTTGATCCACTTATCACCATACTGGGACAACTTACTCAGGTTTTGAATAATTACATTACTCGTATGGATCACCCTGATCCGAAACATGGAGGGTCAATGTTAGATCATTTCATGAGGAAACAACCACCAACATTTAATGGGGGTACAAATCCATTAGTAGCTAAGCGATGAATATACTCCATAGAGAAAATATTCCATTCCTCGGAGAGTAGCAAAAGGGAGAAAGTTGTCATGGCAGTTTACCGCCTCACAGGAGATGTCGATCAATGGTGGCCGCTTATTCAAAACACAAAGGAATATGAAGAATTATCAAGTATGGAATGGAGGGAGTTTATGGAAATTTTATTAGAAAAATACTTTCCACATGACCATCGAGCAGATAGGGAAAGGCATTTTTTAGTCTGAGGTAGAAGGAGGATGATAATGTCACAAATTATGAGGCTAACATTACAAGGTTAGCGAGGCATGCTTCGGATTATATACATAACCCAATAAGTATGATTGATTGTTTCTTTGATGGGTTAAAACCATTTCTCTATCGAGCATTAGTCTCACAAACTGTCTCATCGTACGAAGATATTGTCTCGTGTGCTGTCAATATAGAAGAGGAATTCTCTAAGTCTTATGACATTAAAGAAAATAAAGAGAATACGATATCTTCTAATCAATCTTGAAATGGAAATAAGAGGAATAAGGGAAAATTTGAATATCAGTCCTGTAGTAAATGTCGGAAGAAACACCCCTGTACTTGCTTGATGGGAATGGGAGTCTGTTAAAAGTGTGGTGAAAAAGGCTACCAAGCTCATGATTTCAAGGGAAAGAGAGTTTTTATCAATGTGAAATTCTATAATTGTATAGAGAAGGGACATTATGCAAATGAATGTAATAAGAATCAGGGGAACTTACCTCAGAAGAGGCCAAGGGATCAAGGCCATGCTTATGCTATCACTACTGCTGCGTTTGAGGCTCCACAAGACATGGTGTCAGGTAATTTAATGGTTTCTTCATGTTTAGAAAATGAATTATTTGATTCTGGATCTTCACATTGTTTCATATCATCCCAGTTTTCTATAGAAATTATATATTTCCAATTTGATTTAACAATAGAATTTTCAGTCAAAACTCTTAAGGGAAGTATCATTGCAACATTGTTTTGTGAATCTGTCCCCATTAGAGCACATAAATGTTCTTTATCCGCCGATCACATTTTCATACCTATGATTTAGTTTGATATAATACTCGGTATGGATTGGCTTTCGGACTATGATGCGAATATTTATTGTACGAAGAAGGATGTTATGATTTTTGATGATGATGATAAGGAACACCTTATCTTTAGAGTAGAATTGTCACCACCTAATTCTTATTTAGATCCACCTCTAGTAGCTCAAATAAATTCAATTATTGGGGATGAATAGAATGAAATGACTAAGGGCAATGAATGTAATGATCAAATAGAGGATGTACCTATTGTGAGATAATATGTAGATGTGTTTCCAGATGATTTACCTGGACATCCTCCAGAACGGGAAGTTGAGTTTTCCATTGATGTAATTCCTAGAACAAGTCATATATCGAAGAACCCTTATATAATGGCCACTATGGAATTAGTTGAACTAAATAATAAACTAGAGGAATTGAGTAATAAAGGATTTATTCTCCGTAGTGTTTCTCCATGGGGAGCCCTTATCCATTTTTAAGAAGAAAGATGGATCTATGAGGTTGTGTATTGACTACAGGGAGATCAATGCTATAACAATAAAGAACATGTTTCCCCTACCTCGCATTGATGATTTATCTGACCAACTGCATGGTCCTCGATACGTTCCAAAGATTGAACTTCAGTCTGGATTCCATCAGTTATGTGTGAATAAGGAAGACATTCCGAAGACAGCATTTCGAACAAGGTACGTGCAATTCGAGTATTCAGTATTGCCTTTTGGATTGACTATGTCACCCTCTGTATTCATGGATCTAATGAATAGAGTATTCAAGGAATATCTTGATGATTTTTTGGTGCTATTTATTGATGATGTCTTGGTATACTCTAAAAGCTACAAAGATCATGAAAATCACTTGCACATTATCCTGAGGACTCTTAGAAGACATGAATTATATGGGATGTTTAGAAAGTGTGAATTTTGGGTTCAAGAGATTTCTTTTCATGGCCATATTGTCTCTACGGATGAAATTTCGGTTGATCCTTCTACGACCAAGGCAATCCAAGAATGGCCAGCACCGACGAGTATAACTGAGGTATGGAGTTTTATTGGTTTGGCAGGTTATTATTGAAGTTTTCTCTAGAATATTTCCCAATTGGCTAACCCAATAACGAAGCTCACACGTAATGGGGTTAAATTTTTCTGGACAAAAGAGTGTGAAGAGTATTTGAATAACTTAAGAGAAGATTATTCAATGCTTCTATATTGACTCTACCATCGGGTAATGATGGGTTCATTATTTATAGTGATGCATCAATGAAAGTACTCAGTTGTGTCCTTATGCAGAATGATAGGGTTATTGCCTATTCATCATGACAACTAAAAATTCATGAGAAATACTATCATACTCATGATCTCGAGTTAGCTTCTGTAATATTTTACTTGACGATATAGAGACACGACCTCTATGGTGAAAAATGTGATATTTATACTGATCACAAGAGTATGAAGTATATTTTCTCACAAAAAGAAGTCAACATGAGGAAAAAGAGATGGATTGAACTACTCAAGGATTATGATTGCACGATACACTACCACCCGGGGAAGGAAAATATGGTGGGAGACTCATTGAGTAGAAATGATCATGGAGTTTTGAACCATATGAGAGTTGGAAAGAATCCTATATACATGGATCTAGTAAAGATGGATATGGGAATCAGCATGGAAGGTGAAACATCAATGCTTTTTCAAATGGTTTACAAACAATCTTTACTAGAAAGGATAAAGAGTTCTCAAACCTGTGATGGAGAGTTACAAAGGAAGATTAAAGCTATTAATGATGGGAAATTGAGTGACATTGTGTATGAAAATGGAATTTTGAAGTTTTGGAAGAGACTTTGTGTTCCCGTTATACCTGATCTAAAAGGAGAATTGTTGGATGATGCTCATAGTTACAATTTCTCAATACACCATGGGAGCACCAAATGTATAGAGATTTTAAGGAACATTTTTGGTGGGACAAAATTAAGAGTGAGATTTCCGATTTTGTGTCAAGATGTATGGTTTGTCAACAAGTGAAAGCTGGAAATAAACAGCCTGGAGGAGTATTAAAACCTCTTCCCAAACCTGTGTGGAAATGGGATAATATCATGAAGGACTTTATTTTGGGACAACCAAAGACTCCTAGAAGGAATGATGCAATATGGGTCATTGTTGATCGTATTACCAAGTCAACACATTTTCTTGATATATGAGAAGATCTACCACTTGAACGTCTAGAAAGACTATATATTAATGATGTTGGAGACTTCATGAAGTACCCCTTATCTGTTGCCTTATATCATGATCCCTGTTTTACATCAAGATTCATGAAAGGTCTTCAGAAGGCCTTGGATACTATACTTCGTTTGAGCATTTCTTACCACCCTCAAACAGATGGACAATCAGAACGAAATATTCAAACCATAGATGACATGTCAAGATCATGCTCACTTGACTTTCAGGGTATGTGGGACCAATATTTACCTCTGGTATAATTTTACTATAACAATAGCTTCCATCAAAGTATTCGGATGGCACCATATGAGGCGTTATACGAAAAGAGATTTCGCACACCAACCTGTTGGGATGACGTTGGTGAATGAAAACTTGTAGGCCCAGAACTGGTGGAGGAAATGATGGAAAATGTGAAGGTAATCCAAAACCACATCAAAGCAGCTCAAAGTAGGCAGAGGATATTTTTTGGAAACCGAAGGAAGGATTTGGAATTTCAGGTAGGAGATCATGTTTTCTTGAAGGGATCTCTATGGAAGGGAGTTATACATTTCGGTAAGAAGGGTAAATTGAGTCCCATGTACACCAGACCCTTCGAAATTCTAGAATGAATTGGGGTTGTAGCTTACCATTTGGCAATGTCGGCAAGTCTCTCCAAAGATCACGATGTGTTCCACGTATCACTGTTGAGAAAATACATGCCTGACCCAATGTATGTACTCACCTATGAGGAATTATAACTGGAACCCGATCTGTCTTATTGGGAAGAGCCCATTAGGATTCTTGAATCAAGGGAACAATTGCTGAGAAACCGGACGACTCGTCTGGTAAAAGTTCTATGGAGAAACCATAAGATGGAAGAGGCAACGTGGGAACCCAAGGTACATATGATGAAGAATCACCCGAGTCTTTTCATGTTGTAGTTTTATAGAAATTTTGTGGACGAAATTATTTGAAGGAGAGGAGAACGTAACACCCCAAGCTTCCATGATACGCTTCTCTTTCAATAATACAAGAGCTTGCATTGTACGCAATTTCGAGATTCTAACGCACCGCGACCAATCAAAGTAGCCGTTATAAATAGTAATAACCACTTTTTTAAATTATATTAATTTTATAATTCAAAATGAAATTCATTTTTGTATTCGGAATATCGAAATTATTCTATGTTGTATTTTTTGTAATTTTCTGAGAACTTCCAGTTTTTTATGAATAGAAAAGAAAATTAAAAATAACCTTTTTAATAAAAAAAATTTATAGTGATAAATTATACTATTGAGTGGTTTTAAAGTACAATTAGAAAATATTTTTACAATTTTATTCAATGGTTGTCATTATAATTAATTTCACTATGAAATTGGACACAAACAATTGTCAATCTTTTGATTGATATTGTTTCTTAAAAACACGCTATTTGATTTGAAAACGGGAATTAATTATAAAATTAATTAATGCGACTTATATGTTTGGAATTTTTTAAAATGGACATCATTTTTTAAATCATAATATAAATTATAGCTTAGGATGAATTTTTGGTATTTTTCTAAAAAACATCAATTTTTGATGAATAGTGAAACCACTAAGTGGTAGTTTAAAAAATAATTTTTCGTGTAAATGAAACATTTCTACTTTTTTGTATTTAATTTAAAAAATCTGACATACATGGTTGTCATTAGGAAGCAAAATGTGGTTCAATGAGTTGAAAATAATTTTTGGTGAATAGTAACTTTTATGTTATATTAATCGCGATTAAAGGTAATTAGTGTAATTTAAGGAAAATATAATGTTATAATAATATGAAATTTCCTTTACACTTGCCCTACCATTATTGGATGAGTCATGGCCGACCATGAAAACCCATGGGTCAACTTGGGGACCCCATAGAGCCACTTGGGTAAGAAAATGACATTAATAACTTTTTATTTAATGTTAAAATAAAATTGTCACAAACATGTGTTGTTTTACTAAAAAAATAATTACATGGGGTTATATAATTTAACTTTTAGACTATAAATATTCAATGAAAAGCTAAAAAAATTTCCTACATCATGTAAAATTTTTTTCATAATTTTTAGACATTAAATAAATTAAATTATTTATGACACCATGATGATGCAACAATTACCTCATTAATTAACAATTTAAATAAAATGAAAATATAATTTAATATCTAAGACTTACACTTGTCAAAAACATATTTTATGAGTCGATTTCTAACCCTTATCACCTTATCCTAGAAATATATAATTTTGGGACCTTTAAAACCTGAAACTCATTATATAATAATGTAACATTTCACGACTTTCAAGAGTGGACCTCCTCTCCCCTTACAAAAGGCCCCCACCTCTACCACCTTATTCACAACATAAAAGCCATTTTTCTCAGCCAACTTCTGCCCAAATACTCTTTCAAATTTCCTCTATTACTCCTAGATGCCTCAATTTGGGCATAAGTCTTCCCAAGGAAGCCTTTCGCTCAAATCATGAAGAGTTACCCAATTTTAAGTTAATGTCTTCTCTTATGTTCTTTTGTTTTATTTTGCTTCTCCAACCTCTTAAAATATTTTTATTACTTTCATTTTTAACAAAAATAGTATCTTCAATATAATAGGATGTTGTTATGAGAATTATTTGATTTACACTTACACATACCTTCGTCTAATGGTTAATGAACATACTGTTTATGTGGGTGGCGAATTACTGCCTCACGAAACGATGGTTGTTCAATATTTATTTAACAACTCTCATGGTGTCCATTAAGATGTAACTATATTAATATATGATATATATTATTATTATGTTTTCCTTATGCTTCTGAATTTTTCATTTATGGCATACCTTTATGATTTCCATTATGGGTAAACATGATAATTTCATTTTAGGATGTGCGGACTACCGCCCCCTCAAAGTGATATGAATCGTCAATGCCATATCTTGGATGTGTAAAGGATGGAGTAAATGATATTATATATGAAATTATACTAGAATTATAATACACCTTTATATCATTATGATTTCATTCCATTAAATACGAAATATAAATGAAAGTAGCGTTCATCCGTACGTACGACTTACCATCTCCATGAACGGTGCATTTCATTTCTTACCTCTAAATGTTATGTAATATTATAAATGAATATACATAATGGATATATATGATATATATGATATCTGCATCATGAATATAATTCTGGATATAAAGGATATTTTACCACATGAACAACTTGTAATTATAAGAATCTTATTTTTGACTCAAGTACCAAAGATCGACAAAACGACCGTTATTAACTTAAATAATTACATAATGTTCATAACATGGTAATAAGTGATATAAAAGGAATGATAAACTTGAAAAAGGTTCTTAGGCAATGATAAATTAAATCTGTTTTTCTTTAGGAGGTTAATGAATAGTCGAGTCAAGTCGGACACGAGGTAAGGGACATCATCTCAATCTCCATTCATTGAGGCATAATTTGTTTTATACACAACATTATTTTATATAATGTATAAAACCCTTTGACATTTAAGTTTAGTCAAAATGAATCTTTTTATATGAAGAGTTTTACTAAATGACAAAAGGGAATGTTTTTTTGTCGTACGTATGTGGAGACAACGATTACTCTGCCGCTGTGACCATTATTTGAGTTTCGTCTTTCTCTACAAGACATAAATTTTTTTAAAATGAAAAATAAATACCATGTTTTAATTTTCTTTTATCTTGGTATTGAAAATGGTTTTGATAATGTTTTATTATATCAATGTGTTGTATTAATATATTGTGATTGAAATGTGGAAACGATATGTTTCCATTATGCATGTTTTATGTGATAAGATTATGTTATGGATTATGATATATTTAAACATGTTCATATGAGGAATGCATTGGACATAATAAGTGATGGGTGGAACCCACTATAGCTCCTCGATGCATCGGCCGGTCTCATGAGACAAACTAATGTCTTTCCACAAGGCCTTGACAAAAACTTATTTGTAGTCTTGGCACAAGGCCTTGGTTATGTGGTTATGATTGTCTGGAATTATGCATTCCATCATTATGAAAGTGGTTACTGATATTGCATGTGATTATTTGACCAGTAAAATATCCATGTGAATAAGTAAATGGCATTATTTCATTTTGTTTTGCCATATTATGCTCAAGTTCAAGTTTAAAAGGCTTTTGTCTCAGTTATACATTGCCTTAAATGTTTATGTTTATTTATGAATGTTTCAGCTATATTATTTTCCTTACTGAGCATCTGAGCTCACCCCTATCAATGTTTTAATTTTTCCAGGATGTGAAGAACTATTTTATGAATGACCTTCCGGGATAGTTGGAGGGGGATATTAGTGTGGACTATGGAAACCATGTTATTGTATTTTTTCACTTTATGATGTAATGTAACGTTTATGAACGTATCTAGTGTTTCCAAGGCTACTAAACTAACCATTCATTCCAGACATGATCTTTTGTGATCATGACAATGTTACGTAATAATGCACCGACTCTGGTTAACTGGGGTTGGGGCATTACAATATTTATAATTGAATATATAATATAATGTATTTCAATTAAATGGTTATTTTTAAAAAATATAAAATTATATATATAGTAATTTTTATTTTTATACAACCATAATTTCACATTTCACACAAATTAACATAAATGATTTAATCAATTATTTTTTTTAAAAAGTATTCATTTAATCATATATATATATATATATTGTAAAATATATAGAAATGTTGTTAAACTGTACTTTTTGTAGTTCAAACACTTATCAATTTAAAACTGAATGTAGTAACATATTAGAAAGAATAAAATTTAAACTAAAATCCTATAATCAGATTTATTTATATATAATTATTTACAAAATTTATTATTATATATATCTAATAATAAATTTTATTTTTTTTATAATCATTATTTTTTATATATGTTCGATAACTAAAACTAATATTATTATAATAATAAATATTATTTAAAAGATATTAATATATTATTCACTGAAAATTAAATAATTTAATATTATTTTTATATATTATTATATAATTTTAAATACCCAACTTTTTTTATAAATTTATTTTTAAAAAATCCATTATATACTAGTAATATTTTCATAACGTAGTGTATTATAAAAGATTACATTCATTATTTTTAAATTTATGTGATTGTATATTCTCTGCCCATTAATGAATTTCTTCTAAACAATTAATTCATTGTATATAAAAAATATTTCCATCATAATGATTAAGAAAATCTATTTTGGAAGAATATTTATATTGTCAAGGGTTCATAATTAACTAGATTAGGTTTTCTCTCAAATGACATTGCATAATCATAAAGTATGTATAGACTATTTCCCGAATACAACTGTAACATATAAAACCTAAAACTTTTATTTTGGTACATAAATCATGTGGAAATTTTTTTATAAAATATAAATTCAAAATTATAAAAAAACAATAAAATTGAGGATCTTTTTTGTCTAGGTTTGGGTGGATTAGGGAAATACCTTATATAAAATCAACGTTTAAAAAAAATATAATATTAGATAACTAATTTGAATAATATATGCGTATTAGAAAATGGAATACATTCATCTAAATGATTTTAAAATTTCAGTGAAAAACTTTATAAAAATCGGTTGGAGCAGAAACTTTCACAGTAAGTGGTTTTATAACTAGTGAAAAATAGCTCTAAAATCCATCGACCGTATTTTATATCTAGTAGAAAATTTTATTTTATTTATAACATCAAAAACAATAAGTGGGGGATTATAGAAAATATACATGCATATATAATTCGTAATATTTTTTACAAATACTTGTCATCCTATAAACAATTTAAAAAAACTGAAAAATAATTATATTTCTCTTTAAAAACTATTAGAATATAATATTTCTATTAACGATTAAAATAATAATCAACATATCCTACAGAAACCATGTGATTTTTTAGTAGTATCACATGATAGATAGTTTCAACATTAATTTCATCGGTTCTCTCCCAATACCATATCATCTATTTTGATTCCTAAGTGCCAAATTTTAAGAAAATATTTTTGAGATTCCACCCTTCTCATTTATAACACATTAAAAACTATATATTTTCTCCTAAATTATATTCATAGATGAAAATAATTTTATTACTTAATGGATGGAGATAATCACTTTTTATGAAATTTATTTGAAAAATTTATATTTCTGAAATTAATACATATATATATATAAGAAACATAAAAATTGAAAAATTGAAAATAGATATTTTGATTGTAGTAAAATTTATGAAATGTCAAAAGAATTTATAGAATAAGTGCATATATATTCACATGTATTACATTCTTGGATATAAAAAAACATTTTATATATAAAAATATTAGTTTTATTATAAAAAATATATTGAACCTTGTCTAAGTAGAATTATTAAATACCCCAAATATAACATATATTGTTTATATAATTACATTTCCAAAATAATAATACTTCTTTAAAAATTTTATTTTTCAAATAATATTCATTTGATAGTAAATGATTTCATTACTAAAAAAACTTTTTAAAACATAGTGCATGCATATATAAAATTCATATTGTGAAATAAGGTATTTCTGAATGTAATATGTTTTCACATACATTAAAATGAACTATGGAATCCTATTTTCATATGCCTGAACTCACTAGATGATCAAGAAAATTGTCATAGATAACTTATGACATGTGAATCTCATACTTTTGATATAATAAAATAAGGATATATATATATATTGATAGTTTTTATAGCCATAGAAGTTGAACATAAAATTAACTGAAGTCATTACTAAATATGTATTATAAATCAAGGGATTGGAAGAACTAAAATATAAGGATATGGATAATATTACAAATATATATTGAATCCATATACCATTGTAACATATTATATAAATATATATACATATATATATATATATATATATCATTACAAATTTGCTGGAAAGATGTGAGTATCGAAGGAGGAAGATATTGGGTGAAGGAATTTTTAGAATTCTTATCCGTCTTTACTAGATAGTGTCAAAAAAACTAAAACAAATATTATAAAATGATAATGATTCACAATATTATATACGATTATTTAAGAAATTTTGTATGTGATAATTAAAGGATAATTGGTCAATAAAAATGATTGAAAATATATATTTATATATACCCATCATACTACTTATAGTGTAATCTATAATGGAAAAAAATTACTTCCATGTTCTGCATGCACGCACAAGCGAATCAAGTTTAATATTGAATATGTATTTATTTTTCTGAAAACAATAAACATCAAGCATCATCATGATTATTTGGACTCCATCTAAAATAAAAATTAGATGTTACAATTAATAATCCATATATTTTATAAAATAATTTTATAAAAATTAATTTTATTTACATTAAATAAACTATTATTTTATAGGAATGATATAATAAATATTTATAATGATATTACAGAAATAATAAACTAAAGAAATATATGAAACATGATTTAGACAAATAAAAAATACAAAAATGACCACCCTTGTAGATATTCAAATAACTTTTCAGAGGAAGAATATTATGTGATCTTCATTGGGCTTCTTCCACACTCAGTTTCATCAATCTGATTTCAAAACCCTCTTAATGATCAAAACCTATTTGGTTTTTGATCTTCACCATTAAACTCTCATATAATAACAAGATCCAATTTCCAGTTTTATAAATTCTCTTTTGGTTTTGGTAAATTGATATTCTCATTCTCTGTGTGACCAATACATTCTTAGCCACCCAAAATCATAGGCTTTAGGTTCAATTTAACTTACCCTACCCCCTTATAATTAGCTTGGTTCCACTTGAGGAAACCATCACACAAATCTCTAAAAAATGTGTCCCTAATTTAATGATTCCCATATTTCCAATTTCATGGTTATTTTTCATTTTATTATTATTTGTATTTAAAAAAATTAAGTTATTATTCATAATTCAAAATTTTATTAAAAAATTTAAAATACTGATATTTTTTAATATAATAAAATTTTCTACCATTAATATTTTATTTGAAATGTTTTTTAATTATAAAAATAAAATGTTAGTAATGATTTTCCTATTCATTATAAATTTATATTTAAAATAAAAAAATTAAAATTTTTCATTAAATTACTTATTTACTATCTTTTAATAATATTATTAATTTACTCTCACACTCATATATATATATATATATATATATTAAATATAAATATATAGAAATATAGTTATAATAGATATTTTAGTAATTTGAACACAAACATGTTATTAGAGCATGTATTAAATTATTACAAATTAAAATAATTAAATTGAAATGATCAAATTAGATTTATACCTATAACAAAATTAAAATGACTTATTATATAAAATTATTGATAAACTAGATATTTATTGTAAATTTAAATAAAGAGTGAATATATAAAAATATTCAAGTTTTAATTATAGGAATTATATATAATACACACATATTTATATACATATAATTCATGGAAAATAAAGTAACCTATTATTTTTTCTAGGTATTATTATATGATTTTAAATATTTAACATCACTTATAATAAAATTGAATTTTGATAAAATAAATATATGTATATATATAATAACTTTATAGAAAAGTTTGTTCTAAAATAAGTCATTTAACATTCTAAGATTTCATGGATGTTACATATGCCCTTTGGATGATTACAAAATAGGGATGAAGAATATTAAATGAAATAAAATATAGGATAATAAAATAAATTATGTATAATAGAAATTATATGATCAAGAAAATTCCAAATTATTGATCCATGCATGAATTTAATGAGTCATAAAGCTCATAGTCAATATATTACATATAATACATAAAAAGATATCTATTCAGGTGCAAAATAGTTTCCCACTACTGGTGTGAGTAAAACTCAATTTGAAATCATAAATGGACTATAAATCAATCCATCCCATTTGTATAAATTTATTTAGTGTGAAGGAATAATATTAATGGAGTGAAGTAAAAAATGTATTAATTTTCATGTTAAGCTCATATTCAGAGTGATACATATGGCTGAACATACCATTTTTGAAATAAGATAGATTGTGGTTTTTATTTTTTACTTTTTGATAATTTACCCATCCCTATTAGTTTATAATTAATATACCCATATCCAAAGATAATCAAGTAATAATTCCAATATTAATAAGGGAATCTACATAACCATATAACCAATTAAATGTCGAGTGTCATGTCACATAATCTAAATATATAAATTATAATTCTATTTTTAATGGTAACAATTAATCTTGAACTATAATATTTCAAATGAATTTCGTTAAATCATACGGAACACCCTATATAATACTAAGGAACACTATATAGAACTAAATCCAATAAATTATAATTGATACCATATCATATAATATATAATTCCATTCCCGATATGTTCAAGAAAATATTTTCATCTCCATGTCCATCATCACATAACCATTTGTACCTAATTCTATAAAAATACAATTCTAACATCATATTACAATGTTCAAGTAATTATGTACCAAAAAATAAGTATCATTGATGTAATATAATAATTATTGGCCCATTATATTTAATTACTTAATATATCGCATGTGATATATCCATGTACTTTTACAAAAAAAATACATATATCAATTGTTAATATCATCCAAGAAGGTGAAGGTTACATGGTATTACAACTCCAACTTAATTTAATAAATAATAGTCTTGTGAATAATTCATAAAATAATATGGGATTAATGAATTACATCTCATTTCACATAAATGATAAATTATTTACATTTCGTTTTAATAAAAACCATTTAGTCAATCAATTGTTATATATATTCCAACAGACATTGAGACGGTGTTTGGTTACATTGGGAAAACATGGTTGAATAAAATTATTCAAGGGAGTTTCAAATCTCATTAAATTTATGATTCATCCCATGTTAATAACTCATAATTTATCTTTGGATATTAATTTATACTTTCACTACTATAATATTAATAAATTTATTCATTATCATCCATTCAATCCCATATTTATGATTCTACCCAATCAAACGTTTATGGTATTTTAGTCAGATATGATTACTTTTAAAAGAAGGTAAATAATATAACACCTCCAAAAAGATTATCAATTATGTGGTAACATCCCAAAATAACATTCAATGTGTCGAAGAGGATTCTAGGTGTTAGTAAGGGAAATTTGTTAATTGAATAATATAAATTTAGAGAAATTCATAGGATGTTCCATATAATTAATGATTTAAACACATTATAAACACTAATTACTCTTAGGTAATAGAAATATATTACCTACCAAAAGATTAAAATTATTAACACTTCCATTATTGTGCCTTTAATTGATAATAAATGGGACAAAATTAAAAGAATAGGAAAACCCCCAAAATGGAATATTAGAAAATACATTTATTTACAAAAAGTCTCGATGATAAACTAAGATTATTTTTATGTGTAGTTGTATACATACCAATAAGAATTTAAATAATAGAAAAATTCTAAATTTGGACCAAAAAACGTAACAACCACGTCTACAATAACCCATATCTAGGGCCTACTTTATAACATTTTCATAGAAACAAGCGGTGAAATCATGACGGATGGATCAATTTAATAATTTTCAAGTATGAGATACATACATGATACTACTTTTACATAGGAAAATAAAATAAAAAATAGAGTAATGGAAAAAATTACGATTCCATGAAATTATTCCCTTAATTAAATATCATATTTATTAGAAATGAAACAAAATAAGGGTGAGATCAAATTATCAGTACGAATTTCATACAGTGGAATCATTCATAAATAAATAAAGTATAATGAGCATTGAATGGTTAAAAATTGAACAAATATTATTTTTTAATAAAATCAAAATGATATTTCAATAAGAAATAATTATTCTAGAATGGAAACAACTTAATACCCCAGACATTTAATAATTAATTTTTTAATTTAATGTTTCAAGAGACGATTTCATAGAAACAATATCATATATAAAAATAAATTATATCTCAATGAAGAAAATTATTAATTATTTTTCCTAATTATCTCATGCATGAGGATAAATCTACCATCATGTTGAAAAAAAACAATTTAATTATACTAGCTATATAAAACATTGATTTGGAAAACAAATTTTTCACATGATAAAAGCCATTGCATCCATAAACTATCTATAATCTGGACCAAACCACAATTAAATATCTAAAAAGGTCTTCATATATTATGAAATATATTTAATTTTATAATAAAATTCCATATGTAAAATTTCAAAATTTAGTAAAGAGCATAGGTTTATCAATATTTTCTCAATCATGAAAATAACATTTATAGTAAACACTATATGTAAGAATGGTATTTGATTTACTCAATATTTATTTCCACCATTCAATTCAATTCTATATCATTGTATTAAAAAATTATCCTCGTATATAAGTTATTATTATTATTGAATGAATCAAATTGTTAATACATCAATCACATAAAAGTAGATGTGTACATATTAACCGAAATTTCTCAACGAAATAGAAGTTGAGATCAAATATTTTACAATGATAATAACGTTACAGTGATAATTAATCAATGAAGATATTTCTTGTAGATAATTTAAATCCACATATAAATAGTTTATATACAATGTAATAAATCAAAATTTGTTATACACATAATATTTTAATATCAATTTCAAATCCATAAGTAATTCATCCCAATGAAAATAAATTGACTTATTAAATTATTTTACACATTCTAACATTAATGTAATATACCCTTTGATTAAATAATTAAAATTAAAACAAAATATATCATTAATTATTAATGAATAGTTATTTTAAATTTTAAAGGGATATTATATAAACCACATAAAATTAATTAGATGTATAATATTTCAATATTATTTATTGATGAAAAATTGAGATGAAGTGTCATTCATCAGGATTTCATTTAGTTTAACATGGTATAATATTAAATAAATGGATTTAATAATTTTATTAATATTTAAATGAAATAAGATAAATTTATTTAGATCATATATAATCTTCTTATAACATTTTACAATTTTTTTTAATAAAATTTCATTTGTTTCATTACATCAACTATTAATTACATTGTTTTACCATAACTTTTTTTTAATGAACGATCTAGAAATTGTAAATAGCATATAATTAAAAAATTAATATAAAAATATTGATTTTATAAGTATAATTTTTATGCGTCAAATAAATTTTTAAAACAATTCAAAAACAATTTTCATGGATAATTAATCACATTTCTTCAGGGATACGGTAGGTCGTACGTATGCACGAGTGAAAAAATAATTCTCATAACCAATGAAAATGTAATGAAATGTAAATATACAATAACAATATTTAAAAAATATAATATCATATATATCAAATATATACATTATTTTTATCATTATTATATTCCATTTTAAACAAGTGAAAAATAATCCACAATCTTTGGAATGATATAATATACCATACACAATAGTAATGTTATCATATTTTATAAGACGTGGAATATAAAAAAATAATATGTGACATTATAGTTACATAATAAAATTTAAATCATAAAAAATTATTATAAAAAATATTTACATAATTATACACTATTGAGAAATATTTGGATGGAAATGAGTTACATTGATTTTCAAGTTTGTAGTTCACCATACACATGATTAATAATTTAATTTCCCCTTTAATGGAAGTTACGATGAATAAAAATAAAGTCATAAACGTAAGAAAATATTATTATATGAATTATAATCTTGTTATTATATTTTATGTGTTCATAGAAATGTATTGGTGGAAAAAAATAATTGAAACAAAAAAAAAATTATTAAGAAAATTACCATCTCTTATGGAAACCACTTTTGAATCTCATATTAATGACCATATAGATTCTCTTTTTGGAAGAACATAGGTGGTATAATATGTTAGATGAGGTGTGCGATATATTTTGGAAGGTTTTTTTCAATCCAATTGGTCATGGGATGAGTGAATAAGTGAGGAGTGTGAGTACCCTTTTATAATTTCGGAAAAGGGACCTCCAAGGAAATTACATAGGAATTCCCCTAAATAATCCAATATGATAAAATCATTCAATATCTAATTGATTCTAAATAAAATTATTGTAGAATATTTTCTTCATTAGGGTTTAAATATTTTCATCCAATATGATATTTAAATCTAGGTATTTCATTTTTCACACTTATCCTCATATTTTATCTCAATTAATCTAATTTTTACCATATCTATTGTAATTAAATTCGTATATTTTCATTATTAATTTTTGTAAAAAATAGAATAATATTATTATATAACTCTAATTTTAACTTTCGCATATATGAAATACATTTTTTCTAAACACAATTCACATAAGTGGTACAATCCAATTTTAAATTACCCATGTAAATGCAATGAAAAAGTGAGTTATCAATGATACCGTTCTTTGTGGAATGGAATGATTTAATATCAAAAATCAATATGATATTGATAAAATGAGGAAAAAATGTATTTATTATAAAATTATTATAATAATTATAATTTTATGTAAATAAAATATAATTTTCGTCTTAAGTTATTTTAAATTTGATGATAGGTTTCAAATAAATGTTAGTATTTTTCTCAATTAATCAAAAAATTGATTTTTAGAAAAATCCAACAAAGGTACCCATTGTTAGTTTTGATATAATTATTTCAATAAATTGGATAATTTTATTTAATAAATTTTATATATACATCAAAATAAAATTTTATTCTATCTATGAAAGAATAAAGATAATAATTAATATAATAAATTTTTTTTATAGAAAATATTACGTTTTTCCGTCAAATTATTATTATTTTTTGTATAATTAATATATATACATGAAATTTATTTTTTCAAAATATAAAATAGATTATATTAAAAAATTATTCAGTACTAATCTTATATTCCATCTTATTGGTGATGTTATTTTTTTCATCTATAAAAATATTATAATTAACTACCTTCATTTAAACCTAGTATTGTGTGGTTCACAAGATTTAGAAGATATTGAATTTTTTTAAAATTAAGTATTCCATAATGTATCAGGGAGATAATTTATTCATTAATAATAAAATTTATTACCTAAATTTTGGTGTATATTACTTTTTAAACAAACAATCATTTTTTTATTTATAACATTATCTTGTTCCCACATTATTTCTCACATGTTTGGACTTATCTAAAGTGACATTACAAGACAAGTCATCTGATTCCTCAATAAATTATCTTTAAAATCATGAATATGGATGATTTCTTTAAAATAATGAATATTTGGTAACCATTATATTTTAGTAGTGGTGACAACATGTGTTGGGTCTTTCATGTACATCCTTAACTATTAAATATGAAACACATCATGTACATTTGAAAACATTTTTAGAATTTAAAAAAATCAGAAATAGATATAACTATATCAAGGATTTCAAAGGTTTTGACGTACCTATTCCATATATTTAATTTATTATAAAATTTTATAACACCTTTATATAGATATAAAATCAATAAATCATGATATCACACTTGAAATTACAAATATTTACTCCAATTTTAGAAAAATTTGTTTTCCATATTTTAGTTTCATTTTTGTGAGCTAGAAAATATTCTATTCATTTTGTATTCTCTTGATCATGTATTATACCTATGATATTACATTCACCAACATCATAATATCAATTTAAATAAATTAATATCATTCCATACTACACACCATACATTTCTATTTTTAAACATGAGTTGTGACTATTGTTGATGACATACACAAAAAAATGTAAATACTAATACCACATACCATGAAAGAGATGTGAGATTGATATAAACCTGTAATAAATTTTTAGGATAGTCCTTTTGGACTTTATAATTGTTTGATAATGAATTGTAGTGCTAAAATGATCCTTAATATCGTGATCCTTCAGAAGACTTCTATAAATTCGATGTAATATTGTAATAATAATCACAAACCATAAAAACATATAAATCATGAATATTATCACTTTAATTAATATAGAGACTTTTGAGGATCTTAGTAGGTAAATATTTTATTATCGTGAGTAAATATACATATTTGGTTAGTATATCAATGATACACCTTATTACATCATTATTTCCATGTGTATTTGGTATTATTGTAAAAAAATACCTAGTAATGGCTACCTATTTCAATATAGCTATAGTATTATGATTCATAAATCCTCTATGATAATTAATCATGTAATTATCATGATGAAAAATCAAGAATCTTCAAACATAATTAATAATTTTCTTCTCATTTGACCCACAAAAATATTTCCCCACAAATCCATATAAATCATTGCGCAACCTGAGTTTATAGAAAAATTCATTCTTTCAGTGTCATCCAATAAATTCCACATAATCACAATTATATATGGAACACATAATATCAATCCAAATATAAAAACACCATATTAACAAAATTGGTCTACAAATGTCCCAGAAAATATAGTTTAACTTTAATTTTAAAATTTCTCATCATCGGATTAGAAGCATTTTATATATTATAATATTTTGTACAATCATTTTAAAAATGAGTAATTTATATTCTTATAAAATAATATATATACCAATTTTTAATTGATCTGTGTACATAAGATCACTCTTAATCCTATTTTGGTTCTGAACTCCATGATAATTTCAACTTAATTCATCCCTAACATTTTTTTCATTCCGTGGGTGGTTTTTTATTAAGTATTCCAAATTCATGAGTAGCTGGAGCCATTTTATTTTCCCCATGATGTGGTTTTTATTTGAAATTTTTTTTTCTGATGATCATATTATTTGTTTAAATACCACATATTTAACTACAATTCTAATTTATATGAATCATTGAAAAATCATTATAGATCCCATCTCGAGATCATGCGGTAGATATTTTTTTTCAAGAGTATTCTATTTCTTTTATTATTATTCAATAAAATTATTATTTTTTCATATGGAAAAACCCAAGGCTCTTCATTTATTCATCACTATAAATCTCAAAATCAAAATTTCTATATAGTATAATTTATATTAGATAATTGAATAATCTCCAATTCAGTTCATCCAAAACCTTATTTGTATCCCATTGTTGATTCAAAATTAACCCCAATACATGAAATCTTCATTAATGGGTTAGATAATCAAAAAACAAATTAAATGAATCACTGATAGTAACATACAAAACAAATGAAACTATGTATCAAATTATGTTAATTGGTTTTAGTCATTATTTAACTACATTTTTATTCATATTATCAAATAAGTTACCATAAGTGGAGAAAATATAGCTATGAATGGAAAATTATAGAAAATAGGGATCACACATTCAAAATTTAACATATAACTCAATAATTTTATGCGTCTCAAGAATGTTCTGCAAGGTATATTCACCGACCTCCATACTTTTAAAGTAGAAAAAATATCACCAATGAATACCTAAAATACATTAAGATATTCCTCAAAAACTCTTTAAAATTGATCTAAAAAAATAAAGTCTTAATTAGTCAATCCAAATTTCATTAATAAAATCTAATAACATATATGTCTAATTTGGAATGAAATATTCATAATTTTTTCCTTCCACACTCACAATTTTTTATAACAATTATGAATGTTAATATTTGAAAATTATTGTTCTCTTTGATGTTAACAAAATAACATAGAACCATGATCATAATAATATTTCTTCTTTATCATAATAGAAATAATTATTCTAAAATCAATGAAAACTCTCATATATATATATCTTTCTTATTAGTTTATATGATATTGTACCCCTATGGTGAAACTCATTGGAGAATAAGTTACTTATCACACAACTACTAATGTTGATTCTTCAACTCATGTAATTCTACAATGGTTATTCTGTAGGTTTTAATTAAGAATGGTTTTTTATCAGTGATCAAATTACCTGAAAACTCAACTTGGAGATCTGGGCGATGTTAAGGTAATTCATCATGAAATACATCACTACATTATTGTACAATAGTTATATCCTATATTTGGTTATTACATTATCCTTCCCAATATTTTGTTTTCTCTTCTCCTCCATGAATCCCATTTAGTAGAAATAATGTTGTATGATATAGAAGTGCCTTATATAATAATTTTTAATCTAAAAATATAAGTAATTTTACATCTTCACATGAATCAAAATATAATATTACTTATAAAATATTACATTATATTTTTTAAATAATTTTTATAAGAAGGATTATATCAAAGTAAACCATATTTAAGATTATTAGGTCAGCCTATAATGTATGATTATGTGTCTAAATGATTATTTCATGACACATCCTAGTTATATTCAGAATTTTACAATTGATTTTTGTTTGAAATCTCATGTTATAATATTATTGTGAAATTTTTAATTTTCATGGAAAACAAGAACATATAATTGAGTTTGAGGATCCATAACAAAATAAAGTATCATATAAATTTTATTCTATTGTTAAAGTATCTTAGAAAACATCATTACTTAATCTCACCTTAGACGTAGTGATCACCCAATTATTGAATTATATCATAGGACTCTTATGTGGTAGATTCCATTAATTATTAGGGAATTAGATTACATATTTCCCCATGTCGATGTAATTGAAAAATTGAATAAATGTGTTTTCATTATTTCATTTTGATTTTCAATCCTGAATAACCTTATATTAACACTTATATAAAAATATATATCCCTCCATGAATTTTTTTTGATGATACTTTCCATAGTTCTCCCATGGTTGAATTTGATTCATTATTTTCTTCATTTTCTCCACATTCACTTTTCTATTTCATCATTCGGTCTATATTATTTAAATTTTCATGGTCATTTCTAATTAGGATAATTAATTATTAGTTTGGATTGAATATAAATATATTTCATAATATGAATAAATAGTTTTATTGACCATTACCCTTATATGACTTCCCTTAATACCAATAATTACATTGTAAATCATGTTATCATTGATTTGTTTGAATTGTGGTCAAATTTTGTATAGCCTTTGAAGGAACCCAAATATTCACCACCACTTTCTTCATAGGTTTTCCTTACATTGAAGAACATTCAATCCATTAATATTTTTTTCTAATGAAGGAAATTCTTTTTAAAATTTTATACTTATTGAATTTCTATTCCAAGGATTATATTTATTTTTTCACTATAGTTTTATGGATCAAGAAAAACAAATTTATCTTCATTTTCATTGAAAAATACAATGAAATTGAAACCTTTTTCATTTCAACACATAGAAAGGAAATATATATATATATATTATATTGACTGGATCCAAAACTCATATACAATTGTA
This sequence comes from Viscum album, assembly GCA_963277665.1. NCBI lineage: Eukaryota > Viridiplantae > Streptophyta > Magnoliopsida > Santalales > Viscaceae > Viscum > Viscum album. The sequence continues at coordinate 913,941,261 of OY728131.1, read as the reverse complement.
TTAGTAGTTATAGAAAACTATGGGATATTATTTCACATAGTGTGATCTAACATTGGATATTATCTTTTTAGAATTTGTTTCTCCCTCTGGGAAATGATACTCTACATAACCTGATTATGATTCCTTAATAAATCCATAATCTATTCAAATTTAATAAAAGCTATATTGGTTTCCTCAATTGGGTGATCTAGAAAATATACACGAATATTGATTCCATTCTTCCTCCCAAGAGACATTTATATAGAATTTCATGAACTAGAATAGCTAATAAAATTATGAATTGTAAATCATAATTTATATTTCAATATATATATATATATATATCACTTAACATGGATTAACATTTATACACTGTTAGAATCAAGAATCCTTCACTTTGTTTCTTTGGGGATATCATTATTTTCAAATCCTTAGTTTTTTTATAATAATGATGTGAATCATCCTATACATATCAACTGGGCGTGTAAAATTGGGTGCATATTAAGGCACATTTTTATGAACCTTGTGATGATTGGTTAATCCAATTTCTCCATTTCGTTGTTATTAACCCTATATGCCACTGTTCTAGAACCAACTCCACTGGTAAAGTATATAATGTGATTTATTTGTTGTGAAAACAAATTAATGAATCCATCAATAAAACAGGATGATGTTATTATATAATTATCATCAGTGGCTTTCAATTATTAACGTTCCGAAATATATTTTTTCTTCATTTATTTCACATGATTTCTACTAAACCTCCTATAACTATAAATTTGATGACCCCAACACTAGCCATCAATAGTTATTAATTACTTTAATATATTGGATTTGATAGATAGTTTAAAATATCAATTTACCACACAGTTTAGTAGTTTTGGATAACAATATAAAAACATGATACCCATTTTACACAGGAACATAAAATATGATACCTTGTTAGCGAAAAAATTTGTAATCATTAAGTTCACTCTAATAATTCATCTTTGAATCAAGGGGAAATTAAAATATAAGGGTGATCTCAATTGATCATTATGTGATAAATTTAATTAAAGTTGCCATGAATCAATAATACTTAATCAACATAAAATGGTAAATAATTGGACATAATGTATATTTATTCAATATCGTATATATCAAAATTGGATAAGGGATAATAAATATTTCTAAAAAATTATCTCAATTAACATTAAATTTAATATATAAAGATAGAATAAAATGTTAACAGATATAATAACAAAAGAAAAATATCATGGATAATAAAAAAATTATCAATGAGGTAAATACTTATTTATTGGAAATCAAGATCATAAGAATCATGAAACTCTATAAAAAAGTTATAAAAAGACTTATTATAAATATATTTTCTAAAAACACTTCTAATTGGAATGCCAATGTATCTCATAAGACCTATTGATGCATTTATGGGTTATAAATAACTTGACATCATCAAAAACTCTATTTAAAAATAATTTCACATATATCATATAATCAATTTCTTTTATAAAATGTATGAGTTATAAAATTATACAATATCATATTAAAGAACACTGATTTATAAATAGATCTACAATTAATCATGTTTCATTCAATGAAATAATCATATGTTTGATTGTTATATGTTTTATGAAATATTTATATACGTGATACAAATAATATGGATGACCATGAATTTTAAAATTAGTGGCCGCATCCCCATTTTTTATTAATTAACCCTTCTATTATGTATTTTATTTATATAAAGTGATGTTATAATGTTTTGGATAGATTGGAGGTTTCTTGAGTGTTTTGGATATTTTCTACAGGTTCATCATTGGTGTATATTTTCTGAGAACCTTGGAATACAAACAAGAAACTATGAACAATGAGACATGTGATAAAAGGAAGGGGCACATGTGCTGCACAATTTTTCTAAACAATGTGTCTACCATGGGGTAACTGTGTATGGTTTTTCAATGCTCAAGAAATTAGCATTGGAAGAGTTAGAACAATTTTTTGACAACTGTGTGATAAAACTGTGCAATGATTATTCCTTGAGTAAGTGGATGTCACATGGTTAGCGTACGATTTTCATTACTATGCAACTAAATTGTGCATAGTAAAAAAACTAGATAATAACAATTTGGATCTAGGTTATTTTAATGTTTTAATTATTTTTTTCACAAAACATCCCTAACAATTTATTTTTCTCTATCAATAGTGTGATAAACTCTCCTCATCGAAATGTTGGTGAGGCGAAGGGTTCCCTTACTATTTTGATGGTGTATTCTTTTGGTATGTCATCATTATTTTCCGTTTGATGTGTGGTTTCTAATATATACCTCTATATTTCTCTTAGTATCATATGTATATTCCCATTATTTGTAGTTATATGGTATTGAATTCCAATTAAGATAAAATTTTATCTTTTTTATGATAAGGGAGGAGATCTAAGAAGGTGTTTGGAGATTCTACCGAGTTTCAATTCTGTTTTTCATTCCAATTATTTTTTTATCCTAATTTGTGAGGTAGGTGAATTTATTATAATTTCTTCAATTTATAAAAAGAATGAGTAGTTTAAAATTTATTGTTTTGATGGAAATTTATGGTGAAATATTAATTAAAATAGGGTATAATCATTCGTTTCTTATGGTATGTGAAATTTTCAAAATTATATATTTAGTTTTTCATTGTACATTTGATTCCTGATTTTAAAATATTTATTTTAAAATATGGATTTGTAGGACTTTTTTAATTCATTATTGCAATATTTCCCACAAAATGTATATTTTATTGAAATGTTTTTCTTGAAATGTTTTTTCCATACATGGGTTTTGTGTGTGTTCATGTTTGACTTGAACATGAGGGAGAGGTGAGTACCAGTTTGGTACCATGGGACATGATCATGAATAAGGGGTGTGTGTCATTAGGGAACATGGAAATTGGATGAGAAACTACTAACGAGTATGTAACTATCAATCATGAACATTTGATTGGGTGTGTTTTGAATCATATAATAGGGCTACGAAAATGGAATGTCAAATGAATTAAAGAATTCTATATGTTATTTCATTGGGAAACTATTTTTTGATGAACTAATTTTCATTAATCTAAATTGAGAAATTGTTTTAATGTGTTATATATATATATATTTATAAATATTAATACATATTCCAAACGTGTAGAATGTGTAGGAAAGTCATTGGGGGAAGATCTATGGAGTTTCATTACTCCCCCATTCTATTTCCCATTGGTTGTTGTGAAAATATCATCTGTTAAGATACTAATATTTGTAAAGTGTCACACATCATTAATAGTACGTCATGATACTTGTGATATTTTTGTGGACATGGAGAAGGAATCGTTTTTGAGCCTCGGATTTGGGGTCATCGTTGAGTCTTCCAGATATTTTTGTTTTCCTTTGTGTACTTAGATTTTGTTATCCTCAATTGTGGTACTCTTTGGTTGATGATTTTGATATAAATTTCATTGATTTAGTTTTATTTAATTCATATCATGCATTATGTGGTGTTTTTTGGGTTATTCCATATTTTTTGGTGTTATTCATTCATAATCGGAAAATATTCCTCCACTTGTATAGAATTTAATTGGAATTTATTACCATCCATTGGCATCTTGAAGATTTCATTTAATCCCATGATATGTCCTCCCACATTCTTAAGATAATGAGGAGGGGCATGATGTTACAATTTTCACCAGTTTGGTATGATCCAATATCGATTCGATGAATGTTGTATTAGTGTTGGTTACTTTTTAACTTTTTATTGGTTTATGGTCCTGGAGTTAAAATGCATTCATGTTAATTTTTTTAGTTAGGAGCACTGAAAGGTGATGGATTTTCAAAACATGAAATGTATCGTATAAAAATGCATATCTATCCTTTTTATGATGAACATAACTTTACCGAGGTGTTAGGTAAAATAAAATTTTGGAGACACTTAAAATATTTTGAATATCATTTTTTTGGTCTTAGCTAATGAGACAACTCATTAGAGGAATGAATTCTCACAATGATTTCATATTTCATTTTAAGTAATGATTTATGATTTTTATGTTCATTGGATGATTTTTGAAAAATGATCAAATTATTATCAAATAAAACTATTTTAGAATTTCATGATTGTGATGTTTTAAAAATGGTTTGATTTTTAATATGAAGAATTTTTTTCTAAAAATGGTCAGTCTTAGAAAAGGATTATTTTTTGGAATGTAATGTTTTGGTAGTATTCTATGATAGAATTTTAAATTGTTAATCCTTAATTTTATAGAGAGTGACACATCTGGTATTTATTCAATACTGAAAATGATACATGGTAGGTTTAATAGGAACCAGTAATAATATGCCATTGAGAATTCGGTTTCACCTCATACAAAAATGAACCAACAGTTGGTCCCAAGAATCACATAGGCTTTTCAAATAATTGAGTCATGGGTGAAACCAAATACACTTTTTATGAAATTTCTATATATGAATGTTGAACAGAAAAAACTGTAGTTTTCTTCAGGATATGAGGCTATAACTCTAACATTATAGGTACAAGGTAGGTGGAATCATTTTCTATATGAGGTGGGGGCACATCAGAATCGGACAACATGTGAAAGTAACATTCATCCTCTAGGACCGATAAACAAGAAAGTATGTTTTTAGTGAGATTTATTATACCAATATATGTGGTAGTTTATGAAACAACCTAGAAAATTTAACCTTTGAAACCATATGGGGAATCATCAGTGCTATGTTCACAATTTACGGAGGTTAGGTGTTTGATACACTTCTCAGGTCTCGCAGACATCATATACTTCAATGGTATAAGCACAGAAGAACACCTCTCATTAGTAAAAGAAATCATTCCATGATGATTTAAGAAATACTATAAATACTCAAATTGTATAATCCCAATATGAAAATAGATAAAAAGTGAGGTAAGATAGAAATTTTTGGAAGATGAGCAGGTTATTGTGGATGATTACTCTATACTATCAGTGGTGAGAGGTAATATTATTTTTAATTATACCCTTAAAAAAATTCTTTTTTTACTGAAATATTGAATTTCATTATATATTCTCATAATATTTATTATCTATGATTAAAATATTATATGATTTATACTGTGATAAAACATAAAACTCTTCATAGAGAATGAGAATGCTAAAGCATTTCGTACAGATCATGTTCTATAATAATTGATAGATCGAAGATGAAATTGTATATCTCCATTATTGAGATTTTTTCAGATATAATACATGGAATGGAATCATTGATAATGTACATGGATCAGACCGACTATTATACAGACCTAATAGTTTTACGACTAAGTATGGTGTAGAGAATAACCACAGTACTTTTATTACACACTTAAACATGATTTACGACATAAAACATTCACTTGATACAATAAATAATATTGAGAGGTCGAGTGTGTTTGTGGAATAGGAACATTAAATAACATCATAAATCATAGAACAAAACTTCTTATTGAAATATTCCTTTACATGACCATTGCATTCCCTCGTACATAGCATTGCATGTGATATCTTGAGGACATTCATAAGAAATGGGTGAGCTATAAAGCCTAGAAAGGGAATAAAATGGAATAACATGAGGAATAAAATACATTGTAGATAGTATGCATATCAATGGATCATAATAGAAACATGAACATAGAGGCATGAGTAAGCATTAAATTCATAACATGGAGATGTGAAAACAACACTTAACATGGAATTAGCTTGAGCCAAGGATCATTTCACATGGAGCATGAGTAAACCCTCATTGCACATGAAGAACGAGTAAACCCTCATTTAACTTGAATTATCATGAGTCATCACCCATTTCAGATCACATATTGTGATACTATACTTTACCTAATGCATTGGAGTGCTATTATGAAACACCCTTTATTAAATATTTCAATTCACGCATAAGTGTGCCACATTAATCATAAAACAGGTATCAATAATCATCATTTATTCAATGATAAAGAGATATGGAATACATATATGAAGCTATATAATCAATAAGTAAATGTTCATAAAGTTTAATACCCTTTATAGTGAAATGGGAATGGCATTTACTACACAATTACATTGTCTTGAAAAAACTATGAAATTTCACCAGCGTAATGACATGACGTAAGAATTCATAAAATTGGTTGATGAGAGAGAAAGGGGTGTCTCATCATTTATAAAAGAAATGGATAGTAAGGTGTTCATATAGATACATGTCCCAAAATATGTAATGGAATTTAGATTCATAATACAAAAGAATTGATAGAATGTAAATGAGGAGAGGGAAACTTATTATAGAATTTTGGCACAGTAATAGGTTTAAATAGATGGAATAAATGAGATTGAAAGGGGTCCCCAATCACTTAACCCTAAATAAGTCAGTATGGGGGAGGTGAGAAATCATACCACATTATTTATAAGTGAAAATAAATGGACATATCAATATTAAGAAACTTGGTAAAAATCAGGATGGAAGGAATCCATTACATAGAAGTGTGATCCCAATGGCTTGAGAAAGGCTTGAGAGAGGCTTCTTGGGATCTTGGGGCACCTTGGGAGGATTTTTGAGAGAGGAGAGAAGATTTGGACAAAATCCAAAGGTTTTTAGTGAAGAGGAAGTGTGATATTGGGTGGGTTTATATTATAAATGAAAGGTAATTATTCATTTGGATATGTAAATGAAATAATTTTGAATATAGAGGTTGATTTGTTCAAGATATAGATAGATGTTAATATATATATAAGATAAATATAAAAAAAAGTCAATATCTATCTATACATTCAATAAATAATTGAAAATGGTTCACTTATTCAATGTTCATTCTAATAACAATTATAATTGATTGGTTGTAAAAAGTATTTCAATATCACAGTGGTAGTGTTTGGTAATTTTTGGTTCATATCACATATTGAGGATTCACATTGTTATTCTTTTAATGTTAAAATGTTTCCCATTATGTAGGACTTTTTCTAATCTATGTAAATACATTTTCATCTATATTTACATTTTACATGCAATTTTCATGAGTCTGTATTGGCTCTGAGCAAATAGTTTGTCTATGGTGATTCAATGATTTTATAGGTTTTGAGACACGAAATATTTGATTGAACAGTTCAAAAAAAATCATAAAAAAATAACTTAGTTTTAATTTTTGTTTCATAGTGATTGTTCTAGATTATGGTTTGTAATCCTAATAATGATAATAAAATATTAGCGGTATAGTATTGTGAATCATGTAATCCTCATATTGGAGAATTATAGATAGAGTTTATTTTTCTCCTTTATGTATGTTTATTTAAATGTGTTTTAATAATTAAGAATTCATTGATTAGAATAGTAAAATACATTATTATAAAATACTGGTATAATAGATATTTTAATGCATAGGATGTCTATATGAAACTATTTATTTGGGATAGATCCCAAAATATTTTTGATGGGGGATAGGTATGAATTGGTAAAAAATTCCTATTAAGAAATGAACAAAATGATATTTTTACTCGTGTTTTAGAAAATTATAGACTAGATCATGGACATAAATATTTTTTATGTTAAAATATTTATAGAGTTAATATTTTTGTCACTATGTAGTTCAAGAATCATACAAATATCAAAAAATTATTCTTAATGTAATCAATTGTTGATATCTATAAGTGAAAAGTAATTTCAATATATGATCACTCTAATTAAGTTAATGTGATTTGGTATAAGTTATAATCCTCTTTGTTAGAGTTACAAAATTTAATGTGATAATTGATTATTCTATCCATTATTTATGAATATGGGTCTGTGATGTTTACCATGAAGAGTATGTATAGTATTATTGAAGACATATTGTTAAATTAAATATGATATATGATTATAAATGAAGAACCATATATGAAATAAGATATTATTTCAATTAAAAATATTGAAGACAATAGATTTTCCTTTTAAAGTAAGATCTAATTTTATAAGAATGGTTCTAATAAGAGAAAAATCAGAAAAATGAAATCAATTGTCCCAATTGATTATACATGCCAGAACTATTGAAAAAATATATACTTGAATAACATATATCATAAAATATGAGTTCATCACTAAGGAAGAAGACACATTCATTTCCTGTATATAAATATATATATAATTATAGTCCATTTAATTTTGGGAATATTTTATTATCAATACCTATAATGGAATTCATATGTTATGATTTATCTTAGGGAATTGAAATTACTCTCTTTATTCATTGAGATTCACTCTATATATTTTTATAGATTAATTTGAATATAATGTTAAATAATATGGGCATGTTTTAATTTTAAGAAAATCAGTACATCTAATAATTAAAGAAAAATTAAATATCTTATATTTCACTAAATAATTTTCTTTCCATGAAAATATTATGTCTAGTTTATAAAATATCATGAAAATTTACATGGTGGTGGATCAAGGTTATATGGATTGAAATCAACAACAGACTGTGAATTTTGAACATTTAATTTATGAGATTTTAACAAATTCTGAATATTTGATGTTTTGGAATGGAAACTTTGGATATATTTAGGAAGACACAAGCATTCATTCATATAAATTTCATCTTTTTAACCGAATAGTTAGTAAATCAAAAACAACATGACTAATAACTAAAATGCATGAGAGTGTTTGGAATTTAGGTACATAATTATATTATATTAGGAATTATCCTCAAAATATACCATAATATATTCTCATATAATATACTTCAATGATATTACCAACATAGAAACATTCTTCAAAACATGGAGAATTAAAACAGAAGAATTTTTGAGCTCATATGATTAGTGGGTGTTAAAAATGTAGATATCAATTAACAATATTTTTTGAGAGAAATTTAAGTATATATGTATTATAACAATATCATAACATACAATAATTATACCCTATTAGTCATGGAAAATGAAACATAAATCCTCGAATAAGTATTTTTCATTAAAAAACAAATAAGTCATATATGTGTGAAAAAATAAATAATCATCCTTGATTCACGATAAAAAATCATAATCATAAAAAATATAAGTTTTTGTGGAATACACATATGAATTGAAAGTAATTTAATTACTCAATATTCATTATAATGGATATCAATGTTTTCATAAACCAACCCATGTTAACCTTAATCCGGTTATGGGAGCTAGTCTCTAGCATGGCCCGAAGGGCATTCATAATCCCCACATGTTGTCATCTAGTTTTGGGAATCAAAACATACATGTGGGGACATTTTATGTCTAAAATAAATAACAAGGACCAAATAGATAATAATAAAAAATCTTAAAAAAACCTAATGACAGAATCTAAAATAAATATATAATTGATTCAGTCAAAAGGTGAAACAAAAAAGACTGAATACTAGAATACGAAAAAACTAAACTACTGCGACGAAAGATCTATGTGACCTCTTGGTCGCCACTGACCTCAAGACAAAACATTTTCTACCATCAATCAGGTGAACCAAGAACCTAAACAAGAATAGATCCTACAACGTAAAACATAGGATATGAATTAACACTGAAATTCTCAGTAGGGATGCCAATGATAAACCATAGAATCCAATTTTTTCCTTACCCAAAATAATAAAATGACCCTATTTTGAAATCTAATTATCAAAATAGTGTTTCAGTTTTTATAAACGATGCCATTTTGAAATTTAAAAATACAACACACACCACATACACTTTTAAAAAAATAACTTCTATAGATAAATCATTAATAAGGAGAACCCGGGATGTGCTAAAAGTAAACAGGTATAAAGAGAAGGACGGTAACTAGTATAGGTGAATGTAAAAAATAAATAAAAATAACAATAACCACGAGATATCCTAATCATCCCTAGATTACCCCTAGATGTACTTAGTTTGGATCCACCGGTCAGCATATGATGAATCCCCTATTTCAAAAACCATCTGACTGCTCTGTCCTAGACTCACTAGTGGAACATCCTATTTGGCATATCAATAACTATAGGAGGACACCAACCCATATAATCTTAACTTGAGAGGTATCTTCACTCTATCATCTAAAATATACACACAAACCCATTCTGGTAGTAAAGTTATGTATATAGATGTCCAACACATATAGGACTTAGCGAGCCTACTATCACTCCACATGCATACCCTGAAAGATGAAAAAAATATATGATATTCCATAAATTGGTATCTATATTATTAACGTTCCACATATTCAGACATATACATTTTATATAACACAAGGTTCCAACCTAGCCTCTATGACATATAGATTTTCAAATACTTTCATAATGAATTTTTTGTTTCCAAATGGAAACACATATTTTCCTAAACTCAATCATTTTTCAATGTCGACACAATCATGACTCTTGATGTGGAAGTTATCAATGATCCATTAAATCAACATGTCATGAAACACATACCAAGAAAACTTAGAAACACTTATTTTTAATTTAAAATTCCTAATGTCCCTCAATCCATACATTATCCAAACATACATCAAAATAAAATGGGTATACCATTTGAGATTTCATTTATAAATCATTTTTTTGAAATTTCCTAAGATAGCGCACATCATTTCCAGTCCCAATACCCATTCAAGAAACCAAGGATTAAAAAATAGTATTTTAGGTGTTCCATATTGATTTAATGGAGCTTCAATTCATGAAACTAGGCCTCCCATGGATGTGGAAACTTCTAATAGTACAATGATCATCTAATGAGACAGTTGAAAAGAATTTTCTCAAAAACACACAGTTCTTTAAAACTAAAACCAATTATCCACTTTATTTAGATAACATAAAAAAATACCTTAAAACCCCATCCTAAAACTTCTTAACACATTTTTCAAGATATAAAATTACCAATACACACAAACCAAACCAGGTTCACAAACAAAAAATACCATCAAAAAATAATATGGGATTAACATTTGATAAAAGACGCAATTCTACTTTAAATTAAATAAGGCAATTCAAATAAGCACCTGAGGTGCCTTAAACCTAGGAATTTCCAAGAAATCACATTGAAAATCTATATTTAGTTAATCCTAGAAAAAAACACCATTAAAATAAATCTATAAATATGTTATAGGTGCGAATGAAATTATAAAATTAAATGAAATCAAACATGTATTCAAAGAGAGTTCCGAAAAGGGAAAAGTTGTAAACGCATTTTGAAAACATGTTCAGTTGGGATAAATCTACAAGGAGTTTAAGAACTAATCCTTATTGTCGATACACATATCCTAAAAACAAGAAAACATTGAATAATTTTCCAACCCTAAACCTTGTAATTGGCCAAGGGGGAACCCAAAAGGAAGACAACGAAGAGAATAAGGGAAGATAAAGAGGAGGGAAAATGTACAAGAAACCCTAAAAAATAATATCGAATTGAACTAAGAGAACCTTGGAGGGGGGAGAAGTCGTGGAAGTTGACCTAGGTGGTTCCATTTGAATTCAATTTTTGACCAAGCGGGAGGGGATTGTATTTTACATTAAATTGTTGTATGGTAGAATAGGAATTTCATGTTTTAAAATTTCTGGGTGAACAATATGATTTTACCGCATGATATGAAAAATCATGTAGTTACCATGTGGAGACCTATTACTATGAAATAGAGGCATCATGATTTTCTATGACCTTAAACATGGCTATGTGGGTTTTTACACCTATCATGCACCAGCCACAATTTTGGGCTTCATAGTTACTACTAATATTGCGGTAACCATACTGCTCTTGAAAACAACCCAAAGAATCCTAAAAAAACATTTGACCATGAATCAGACCCAAATATCAATAAAAATATACAATGAAAATAAAATGATAAAATAAAGGAGTATCATTGGTTGGGGTTTGGCAATTATCCCCACCACAGACACCTTCTGCCCCTAAAAAGTCACCAAGTCAAACATTAACTGAAACTCGAGTCCATGCCCAGAAAAAACCACGGAAAAATGAGAGTCCTAGCATGACCATACTCCCCATAGTCATGCCTGGATAAATCATAACTAAATAAAATCACAACATTTAGTGGATAAAAAATGGGAGGTATCCTCAAAACAATATCTCAACTAGCATAATACCCTATAAATCCAAACACACCATCAGGGGACATTAGAACTCCCAACCCGAACATACAAAAATTATTCACATCGACCAAACATCAGCCTCACTGCATCTAGAAATTATGAAACAAGTAATATCGAACTAAAGTAACTCTCATAGCACGAGGAGAACAACTCCACCATGATGACTCAAGTAGAGAACTTACTATGAAACTACCTAGCATACCAGGATGTCATAACAGAGAAACATTCTAAAAGAACACACAATGCTCCTCATAAGGGAGAACAATAACACATCTACAACAATGAATTTCCAATTCAGTTCGAAAAATTCAAACATTAGGGTAACCCATGAATGAAAAATCAATCCATAACTAGAAACACCATCCATTAGTTATTTATATACCAAAAATCACCCAAAAGAACCCCAAAAAACTAGATCTAACTCTAATTCTCAAATGGAAAAATAGTTATTTATAAGAATGAATGACTCAAAGGGAAAAATCCAAATGAATTGAACTATTTACATCATAACCGAACTTGTATTTCATTCCATTAGATTTTTATAATGATCATACCCCTACTAAAAAGTGAGAGAAAAGAAACATCTTGTGTTTCCAACCATATATGGAAAACAAGAACAGAGAAAAGGCCTCACACACCCTTAGTAACTAATAACTATGTGCGACCATCACCTCTTGACCTAAGGTTGGGGATATTATAGATAAATAATCTTAAAAATTACCATCAAACACTATAATTCCATGATAAAACTCTTTCTTCGAGCAATGACTCCTACAGAGTATCCCCCTTTGGCCTGAATAGATACAATGATAGGAAAAATGTGGAAAAACTGATGATATGAAGTGTATATCGAACAAAGACTTAATGGGAACAGGTCCCCACAGTATAAATTTCTCATGATTTAGGGAAAATCCTTATGAAACTAGGTACATTGTATTTTTAAACTTTTGTTGCTCTGGATGCAACTCATTTAAGTAGTCAACATAGGACTTCATCAACCACTGGCCTTATTATATATACATTATCTCTAAATTATTTTTTCCTTCACCATCATAGGTATGAACAATTTTATTATGATGGTTTTAAACACATATCACATCATCCTAACCTGGTATCTTGATGGGAAGAACAAATTCAACTAGCACAAGGGTGGACCCTCCATTAAACAAGAGACAATATAAATTGTAAAAAACTCAGGAGTTCACAATATCTAAAGGACACACTATACATATTCAAGACACACTGCTGCCTCTAACGAACCATGATCTCCTCTATTGATATGCAACACCCAAAAAATAACTCGAAAATGAGCATGAATCATTAGTGGAATTGTGGACATTTTTTGGCGGCATACTCCAAACAACTTGGTTATCATAAGAGAAAACTGACAATAATAAAAAATATAATAAAAAAGAAACACCCCGGGCTAAGGTATATAACTTAGAATCCAAAAAATAAAATCACAATAACAATCCTATTTTCTAAAATTACTACTTTTCATTTTAATTCAAAAAATACATAATACCAAGGCTATTTTTCAAATAAAAAGTCCAATTTTCACAAATCAATAACCACACTAAATAGAAAATCCAATTTTCATATTATTTTAATTTCAAAATCTCACACATGGGATCCTATGAATCGTAAAATGTTTTTCCATCCATTTCCTTTCAAATAACTCACAGAAATGTTCCCCACACACTCTCGTACATAACCACACATATGCGATCCTCCGTAAGAAATACTAAGGGCTACAGCCTTAGTGCCACATCAAATACAAACATTTTACATCTTTTCAATCCTATGAAATCCCATTTTTAGAACTATATTAACAAATTTAAAACAATTTTAGAGAATAAATTCATTTCAAATCCATTTTATAGAAATCCCTTTCCATTTTCAAAATGAATTACATCACCAAAACTAGAATAAAGTACAAAATACACTAAATAAACCCAAGAATGAGGGACTAGTGATTCTTCCTATCCTGAAATCATGGTAACGGGGCACAACCATGTATGAAACAATAATAATAATAATAGAACCTTAAACTGGGAAGATAGACTCTACATGTGTCACTACTCCATGTGAGGTCACAATGTGATAGCCGAATACCTATATTTTCTTCCGTCAATACAAAATAACCCAAGATAATGAATCAGAACCCAGACTACCCCTAGTAACTCAAAACACATCACGAGCGATGGTGATCAAGAACCAATGGGCAAGGTACCTCTTAAGCCCCTGACAATCATAATATACTTCTACCCAAAACCCCAAATATCAAGGGTGCACTCTTATACAATTTTTCCATGAAACCAAAATCTTCAACCCTGAACTAGTTACCAGAGATATTCTACAGCATTGAAAAATGGGTGTTACTATTCCCCACTGGTTGGAATCATATGTCAGGATTAAGACATACATGTTGGAATGATTTAATCACAAAATAAATTAGCAAGTCCAGATTAATAAATTGATCAAATTGAACATGAATCAAAGATGATGACTGGATCTCAAATAAATAAACAACTGATTCAGTTACATGGTAAAACTAAAAAGAAAAAACCATAGAACAATAAAAAACTAGACCAATTCCATGAATTATTCATGTGTCCTCCTTGTCACCTCCAGCCCCATTCCAAAACCTAGTCAACCACTGAGAATCTGAACAAGGAACCTGAATAAGAATGGATCTTGCTGCAGAAAATATAGGATAAGAATGACCCCCAAAATACACAGTATCGATGCCAAATATAAACCCCAGAATCCATGTCTTTCCTTTCACAAAATAGTCCAATGAGACCAGTTTAAATACACATATAAAAATTGGGAATTCATTTTTTGATAAAAGAAACTAGTTTCCCATTTCAAAATCCAACACCCGCCACATACTATTTCCAAAAAAATTCTAATTTATATTTAATTTCATAACAATAACTACAAGGGATGTACTAAAAAGAAATAGATTACATGAGTATGATGGTAAAATTATAGCTGAACATAAACAACAAAAATAAACAATGATGACCATGGGAGATCCTAAACATACCTAGAATACCCATGGACACACTTGTTTTAGAACAACCTGCTGGCATATGATGAATCCCATAAGTCAATAACCAACTGGCTTCTCTATCCAAGCCTCGCCATTGGCACATCCCATATGTCATTTATACAAATCTAGGAGGGCACCAACCTATCTAATTGGTGATGGTGAACTACCATCACTCGATCATCTAAAAGATACCCGAGAAACCATTGTGGTAGTAAACATGTGTATGAAGGTTTCCAACCCACAAGTTACTCAACGTACGTGCTTCCATGAAACTTGCCTAAACCAAAAACAAACACCAATATATGATAATCCATAACAGGTAATCCAACTTATAAATTTCCCAAATATACATACATATACATTTCATATCATACATGGTGCCAACTGAGCCGCTATTCCACATATATGATCAAATAATTTCATAAACAATTTCAATTTGTCAATAGTGCGAAGAGATTTTCCAAAACTCAATCCTTTTAAGTTTTTGACAAAAACCATTCCCTTTAGTTGGAATTTCCAAATGGGCCTTTAACTCAACATGTCATGATGCACATATCAAAACACCTTACAAATATCACTTTTAATTATACAATTCCAAATGGGCCCGTAATCCATACATTCACCAAAGGCAAAAAATGGGAATAGCCTTTGTTATTTTATTTCCAACTCATTAATTTGAAATTGAATAAGTGAACCCACATTCTTATAAGACCCAAGAATAATTCAATAATACATGGGTTTAAAAAACCATTTGAGGGTTTACATCATAATTTTATGGATCATATATGTTTTTACATGGTAAAACAATGGATGTGACAACATCAAATGGAACACTGACATCTAATAAGATAGTCAAAATACATTTCCAATAATGTTTTAATTTCATTAAAACCATATCAAACAATCTATGATATTTATTTAACATAAAACAATCCCCTTAATAACCTAAAAAATAGCCCAAAGTATTTTTACACATTTATTAAGCTATAACATTACCTAACAACTTACACCAAACAATGGAAAATAAGAATAAATACAATCACAACATCATATGGTTTAAACATTTCATAAAATACCCAATTACATTTTAAAAAAATGACGACATTTCAAATGAGCATCCTAGGTTCCATAAACCAAAGAATATCACAAAAATCACTTTGAAAAATAATTTTTTGTAACTACAAAAATCATAATAATTCTGTTGGGATCAATCCTAACATATTTTAGAGCTAAAAATACATTTAAAAATTAAATGCAAACATACAAGTTTTCATGGTGAGCTCATGAAAGGGAAAATATGGAACCACAAATAGAAAATATGTATGGATGGGATAAAAATCAAAGGAGGGGAGGAAAAAATAGTTATGGTCAATCCATAAACACTGTCCACAATAAAACTCCCATAAATTATTCTACCCTAACACTAGGGTTTTCTATTAGAGGAAACCCCACAGGATAACCAATAAGATAATAGGGGAGGGTAAATAGGATTAAAAATGGACTTGAAACAAAAAAAACTCACATTGATTCGAAGGAATAGTTACATATATGAATGAAAATTTATATATGGGGACCTATGGGCTCCCCTTAATGTTCCATGGTTGAACAAGGGGGAGGGATGCATTATTTTGATTAAGGGTAGCACTATATAATTAGATGTTTTAGGTTTTAAAATTTCTTTGTTCCCTGCACAATGTTTTCATATGGTTTGAAAAAATGTGTGGTAAACTTCTAGAGCTCTATTCCTATGAAATAAGGGTTACAATCTTAACTAGGTCCTACTGCACGATCGTGCGTAGGTCATGATGTAACCATGATCCTCCTGAAAAATCCCAAAAAACTCAAAAAATAAATTTTTTTACTATGACTCAAACCCAATCCTCAATCAATATTTTAAAGACAAATAAAAGAATAAAATAATGAACTATCTGAGATTGGGGTGTGAAAAGTATCCCCACCATAGCCAATTTCATCCCCCATGAAGTCACTACGTTAATCATTATCCAAAACATGAGTTCATGCCTAGAAAAAAAAGAAAAAAACTATAAATATTGGGATGATCTTACTCCCCATAAGTCAAATGTGTCAAATTCATAATGAAATCGAAGATCATGGTTGAGGGGATAACATGACGTTGTTCTCCCCAAAAAAATAACTGACGTTGCATGAAAACCAAAAAATCTATACACACCACCCCAAGGGTTGGAATTCAGGAATACCCAACCCAAACATACCCAAAATCATTAACCAACTTGGGTCAAACCTAAAACAGTTACCCGATTTGGTCTGTATCATTTTCCGCATGTTTTCCATAATACCAACGGGCAAGAACATACTATCCGAGATCAAACCCTACACTTGGGAATGATTTAATCACCAAATAAATAACAAGTCAAAGATAAATAAAAGGAAAAAAAATTAAAAACACAAAAAAAAATTACAAAATAAATCTCAAATAAATAATCAACTGATTCTGTTTCATGGTATAATTAAAAGACTAAAAACTAGAACAATAAAAAAATGAACTACTTCCACATGATCTCTATGTGTCCTATTGGTCAACACAAACCTCAAGACAAAACACACTCGTTCATTGAGTAGTTGAATGCAGCACGTAAATAATAACGAAGACTATAACTGAAATGATACGATAGGCTTGATCAATGAAATACCCCATATTGATGTAACAGATAAACCATATATTCCATTTGTTTCCTTTACCAAAACAGTCCCATGACACTAGTTTTAAATAAAATTGTCAAAATATGGTTTTCACTTTTTGATAAAAAATATCCTTTTCCCATTTAAAAATCCAACACACACCACATACTATTTCCAAATCCAAAAATTCCATTTTATAGTTAAATAAATTATAAGGAGAACCTAAGTTACGCTCAAAACAAACAGATAATTAGATAATACTGATAAATAATATAGCTAAAAGTGCACAAGTAATAGAATAGATGAGTACCATGGGGAGTCCTAAACATCCCTAGAATTCCATTGAACATACTCAGTTTGGAACAGCCTAAAGGAATATAGTGAATCCCCTAAGTCAATAACCTATGTGATTCTCTATCCTACCCTCACCAGTGGCACATCCCATCTGGAATGTCTACAACTCCAGGAGGGAACCAACCAATCTAATCAGGGATGGTGATCAACCATCAATAAATCGTCTAATATAATCCTAGGAAACCATGGTTGTAGTAATGCTATGTATGTCGGAGGCCAAAACACATGTGACATAGAGTACCTTCTATCAATACACTTACCTACCCAAAACAAAGTCACTGATATATGATAACTCATAAAGGAAAATCTCTCCTTTAATGTTTTCCAATATACATACATATACATTTCAAATGATATAAGGTTCCAACCGGGCCAACCTGATAAATGTTAAAATCATTTTATATAAAATATTGGGTTGACAACCTAGAACACACATTTTACAATAGTCTACATGTTATAAATGTTGACAAAAACATTAATATTGAGTTGGATGATCCAAAAAAGAATTTAACTCTACTTTTCAAGATGCGCATTCCAAAACACCTTACAAAACCTCTTACAAATTTATAATTCCAAAAAATTCCATAATCTATATATTCACTAAACCCAAACCAAAATCCAAACACAAATACCCTTTGAGATTTCAATTCTAAATCATTATTTTGAAATTTCTTAAGAAAAAACCAATGTTTTAAAGACCCAATAACCAATCAAGAAACCAATGAATAAAAAACCATTATAGGGGTGTTATCTCCATTTGATGGAACATCCATGTGTTCACCTATGAATCCAATGGATTTCCCAATATTTTATGATAAAATGAAAAACTAAGGAGTCCCTCAAAATATATGTAAAAAACATTAATTTCTTTAAAACCATACCCAACCATCCATATAATTATAGTAACATACAAAATCCTCTTAAAACCCTAAAAATACCTTCCTGAAATATTTTAACACATTCTGAAATCTGTAACATTGCCAAAACACACACCCTAAACCGTTATCACAAACCCCAAATACCATCAATACATAATATGGGTTATTTATTTAATGAAAATTCACAATTCCACTTTAAAAGAAAAAAATAATTTCCAATAAGAATCATATGTTCCATAAACCTTGGTATTTCACACAAATAATTTTAAAAAAGTAGATTTATTAACTCATACAAAAATATAAACGCCATTTCCAAAAAAGCATAGATATGATAGAGATAAAAAAGAAAATTAAAAGTTTAATGAAAGAACAAAAGTGTTCATGGAGAGTTCTAGAAAGAGAAAAATTGGATACACATATTGAAAACCTGTGTGAATGGGATAAAACTACATGGAGGGGAAGAAATGATCATCACAATCGATCCACATGAACTATCCATAAGATAATACCCAAAAATATACCCATCCCAAACCCTAGTGTTTGACTAAAAGAAGAAACGCCACAGGAAAAACATGAAGATATGATTGGAGGATAAAGGGAATAGAAAATTTTGATGACTCCCTAAAAACTAAACTTGAATCTAAGGAGGAAAACATTTTTGGGAGGTTAATACATTGAAGGGAATGTAGGGGGTTCACTTTTTGTTCCATGGTCTACCATATGGAGGGGATTTATTTTTAAGAAAATAATAAGGGGGTATAATAAGAAATTTAGTTTTTAAAATTTCTGTGTGTCTCACAGGGTTTGGCTGCACAGTTTGACAAGTTGAGATGTAACCATGCAGTGCTAGTTTTCTAGAATAGAGAGGATTCACACTTTATTGGGTCATACTGTACGGATGTGTGTAGGTTTTACGCTATGTTCTAACCATCATTCACTAAAAACATGACTAGGCCTGATGGTTAATATTAACCATGAAGTGACATTGATCCTCCTGAAAACTCCCCCAAATTCCAAAAATCAATATTTTTCGACCAGGACACAATCCTTAACCTCAAGAAAAATATCCAAGTCAATTAAAGGAATAAAATAAAGGACTATATGAGGTTGGGGTGTGATAATAGTGGATTTGGTTCACTACATATTTTATGAATTATTATGTTATGTATAACTCCTAAGTATATCATATTCAGAATATACCCTTTAATATATAGGTTCAGTCCTTAATACAGTCTTTATTATTTCATGAAAAATCCAACATTACCCAATACATTAGAGAGAATTATAATTATGTTCAAACATGTAACATAATAATGTAATGGAAATACTTATCAAAAGATCATAAAACATACATCATATCATTATATCATATCCATATTAAAGGAAATTAGTTTTATAAAATTTTTATAAATTCAACATAGAGAAACCATTTTAAATAAACCATGTTCATAAAGGTTTCATTATAACATGATTAATAAATTGTAATGGAACAAGACTCATAGATCATTACTTAAATAATCATTATCATATTCTATATATAATAAAAAATTAGGTTGATTAAGAAGATATAATCCATAGTAATATATATCAATCCATTGGGGACATTAATAGTGATGAAAATTATCATTAAATGATCATTTGAACCATTATATATAAAGATAAGAAAATATAATATTATAAAAAAAATTATTGGAATGAAATCCAAAAATAAATATAAATTAATTTTCGTAGAAAAATACTAATAATACTTATATATTAATATATAGATATATATATATATGAAAATTCAAGAGAGTGGGAAAAAAATCATTCAATATAAGTTAAAGGAATCTATGTAGTTATCGTTTTTTTAAAAAGTCATAAAACATTTGGAAAGAATGCATTTTAAAAATTAAAAAATATTGTTAAATGTCGTTAAAATAAACTGTTATGAACATTTAATGTTGATATAAAAATATTTATAAATAAATTTTGAATATTGTGGGTATAAAATAAATACTTTATTGACTAAAAATATAATATGGTGGATATTATTAAAAAATAATTTCAAAATCATTATGAGTACCAATTATTGTAGAATTGTACTCTCACAATAAAATATCATAAATTAAATTATTATTATAACATTATGGGGTTTGAAAATTAATATCTATATGACTGACCCCATTATAAATTTCTCTTAAACATCCACAAAATGATATATGATTATTATATAAACCATTATGTCATTTTTCCGTTGATTTATTTTCTTTAAAACATATCATATAGTAAATTTATATTTACTATACATATATTCATGATCAATATTCATACATAACCTTTTATTTATAATTCTTTTATAACTTCTAGTCATATTTTTTATTTATAATATCAACATAAAATGATAATTTGGGTAATTACTAGTCAGTTTTCATTGCAATTTTTAATAGAATGGTTCTAGAAAATTCAAATTAGACATTGATTAATCATATATATATATAATTAATCCTTTCATATATATCATTAATATTAATAACATAAAAATGTATCATTATTCATATATAGTGGTTATGCAAAATATCACATCGCAATGTGGATGTGGTGGGCAACAAGTATGCAAGAGTGATATTATCGTTTTCCAACCAAAATAAAATTTAGATTGTAGATAAGATACTATAATTACCTAAAAATAATTATGTAATTAATTTCTTATATAGTCATTTTATCTATAATTTTAATTAATTAAGAATGATGACGATAAAAACTAAACCACATCGATACGTTTAGGTGGAAATTTACATGTACGAAGTTGTAATACATTAATTTTAAATTTTATGGATAAGATGTGGAAAATGGGTGGTCCATCATTATAATAAAAATTAACTATATTTATTATAATAAATTAATTATTTTTTGATTGAATCTTTATATTTTGAGGTGGTATACGATGAAATAAAATTGAATTTTCATGGTTAAGAGTTAAACCTCATCATTGAGAAACATTCATTTGGTTACAACTTAAAAATTGAATAGATTTTATAATTATTTGAAAAAAATATAAGTCATGGTGAATGATTTTAGGAAGGTATTAGGTAGGAAATTGGCTATGATAAATTCCTTATGAAGTTATAGGATGATATGAGAGGTGGAATCCTATTATAAGAGAGGGAAATTACACTCATGAAAGTTTCCAACAAATTAAAATATAAATATTTCTTACTCATCTTATGTTAATATATAATATAATATCATTTATTATTAGAATAATAATATAAAAGAAATCATAAATTAAAATTATTTAATATGTTTTGTTAAAATGTTCATATTTATACCTAGTGATAAACCACTAGGTGAACCCATTTTCATTGTAACCCTGGAAACCATTTTTAAATTTTTTCTTATATTTCATCTCAATATAAATTTATTTAAATTTATGAAATTTGATTAATTATGATTATTTAAAAAATTTATTATATTTTGTTAGATTAAATTTAGATAATTGGAAATATTATTTTCAAATTCTCAATGTAAAATTTAATAAATGTGTTTTTTACAATATGCATTTTTGTGCATAAAACTATGTTTTATCAATACATTATTACTTTTTAAAATTATTAGATGAATTCTTAATTATTGGAATTATTATATTATCTAATTTAAAAAATATCCTATATTAGTGTTATTTTATATTTTTATCATGAAAATATATTTTTCAAATAAATATATTTTTTGGAAAAATGTATCTTTTTTTACATTCATATTATATCATTTTATATTATAAATAAATAAAAACAATGAAATAATTTTTAAAATATATAAAAATTAATATTTCACAATTTAGTTTGTCATATTAATAAAAGGAAATAAAATTAATAGAATAAAACTATCATAATAAATTTTAATATTTAAAAATTGGTGTGTTCAAACATCACATTTTATATATAGAAAACGATCAATGAAATCAAATTTATTTTCAATGGTGAATATCAAGAAATATAAGAGTTTTAAATTCTAACTACTATTATATGAATTTATCGCTAAATATTCCATCACTCTCATACAATAAAATGATTATAGTTATTCCTCATAACATCATATTTTTCCAACACTACATCCCAAAATTTATGGACAAACCACAAACATTGTAAATGTGAGTAATATTATTTTGTAAAATATTCTCCCATTAATCTAGAAATTAAAATGTTTATTCCTAATATGATAGTTCATGATTAAATGGTAATAACCCAATGTTTTATAAAATGTGACGTATTGGTATGTAGATCATTCGGATGGACATATATAACACATCATGAACTTCAGATAGAATCCAAGGATGTCCCAATCCATTTCAAACAGTCCTAATACAATAAATGAATATTGAATGTTCCAATATATAATGTTATATATATTCCCTTAATTCCAAATAACATAACATTATTCCTGGTAAAAAAATACAGGAATACATTCTCACTAACAATGAAATCCATTTCTCACTGACGA
Source organism: Viscum album (assembly GCA_963277665.1). Lineage (NCBI taxonomy): Eukaryota > Viridiplantae > Streptophyta > Magnoliopsida > Santalales > Viscaceae > Viscum > Viscum album. Next base: position 913,917,763 of record OY728131.1, on the reverse strand, counting down.
TTGTAATAATAAATTTTCTAACAACTATACTTATTTGATATACTATTAAAAATATTTATCCTTCTCTATTAGTTACTTAATTATTTATAGTCACAATATATTTAGTCATTAAAATTCATCCTATTATGTTAGTTTTATTTACATATATCAATAACGAAATATATGAGGAGAAATTTAAAATATTCAGTTAATGAGTCTTTTTTATGAAAATTAAAATATAAAAATGTGTTAATCTGAACGATCTATAAAATTTATAGTAGTTTCACTCCAAATTAATTTTTGTGTTTGGATGGTAATCTTATTTTTACTAGTTATATGTGAATGATTGAAGTAAAAACCATTATATCTATATATATATTTTTCTAATGAGAACTAAAAAATAGTTAGTTATACACCATATCATAATCATATAAAATAGAATGTGATATACGTTGAAAAGTCACCAATTAATTAATGAAAATCCATGAAGTAAAATAAAGAGATAAATAATTTTTTAAGGAAATCCATTTTATTGCATTCATATGGTGTTGACTATATCCAAAAGGTCATCATGCATTTAGTTAAATTTGGTGATCTGAAGCTAAAATTCATGATAACATTTTCCCATATCTATTTTATTAACGATAATGGTTATAATATCCCCTTATACTTCTATCTATAATCCTTAAAATTACATTATAACAATAATTGAGTATGACACTATATAATATTCTTTTTCATGGTATCCCCCATAGACACTATTTCATATCAATATACATCTTTACACTACATTGATGGATATAGAAATATAATCTATCTCAATCTTAATGTATTTCATTTGAGAGATTTATACACATTTCCTAAACATTATCATTTCACTATAGTCATGTCTTAATATAAGAAAATTTGTTAACAAAATCTATAGTTCCACATCCTCCATCAACACCAATTTAGTTATTAAATGGATGTAAGGATATATTTTCATATAAGAATGTATGATATGACCAAATTACTCATGATTTAAATATCAATCATCTATAAATAAAAAAATTGGTTACATCAAATTGTAGTTGTGGAGAAACTGGCATAGATTTTTTAATAATATCATTATAAACCATATTCACTTTCTTTGGGTTGTACTATATTGAATATTAATGATCATTAATCAACTCCAACAATATTTTATTGGAAATAATAATCTTATTCTATATAAATTCATCTGTCAAAATTTTATTATCATCCAATATATCAATTTTCACTATAATGAATATGCCTCCACATTTGTAGTGTGAAAATAATTGTCTCATAAAAAAAATATTTACTCAACTAATCTTTTCCTGTAATTTTCAATTAACACAAGTATTAATCTTAAACACAGCTTTATTAATAAGGATTCATCATATACTCTTAATTTATGTGCGATTAATTATTAAAACCCATTCTCTACTATTGTGTAATGTAATAGTGGAAGCACTGGCCAACTATGTTTTTAGCAATTTGAAAATTTCATAAAATTTTTCTATTTTAAGAAAAATGTTTCCCATTATAGTCAACTTTTAATTATTACAGTGAAAAAAATCCTATTATCCAAATACCAGTGTCTTACATTATAAAATTAGGATATATATAGAAATTAAATGCCAACATAATGAATTTTGTAGCTATTTATAAGAACCACACTACAAATATGGTATCGATAATACATTATGGAACAAGCATAAAAACATTAAAGCTACAAATCCTTGAAAATAAATCCACAAATTAATCTTTATATCATGGGGAAAGCGAAAAAATAAGGATGAGATCAACTATGAAGATTTGGATTTTTACCACAAAATGTATCATTAATCCATAATTATAATCATCATGGAACATTATATAAATACAAACACATTCAAAAAAATATATAGATATGGAATAAATAGTATGTCATGGTAAATATCAGAACCACATTTCATTTAATCAAAAAAATGGTATTAATACAATGATAGCTTCATATAAAAAATATCAAGGACAATATTAATTATCATATTATAAATTATTTAAATTCATAATTATTCACATTCATTTATCAAATGAACAACATTCATTTACCATCAAGACTATTCATGACAATGTTTAAAACATAATAGGTTAAAACCCATCTGATTTTTCCAAAAAATTTGTATCATCATTCTACTATTGTATCAAGGGAATATCATAAACATGGACCTGTCCATTTCTTATTTTCCATAAAATCCCTCTTAATTAAAATAATATATTTCATAATGATTATAATCCTCAAATATATGTATTCCATAAAGAATAAAAATAATTCACGTTTCCCCATATATAAAATAACAACAAATGTATACACCATATGTAATAATTTTCTATGGTTTAGGAAAAAATAATATCCCTCATCTGATATTTTGGATATTTAAGAAAAATTAAATTTTTTATGATAAATTATTTTATGGTAGTTATTGTTTCTAATGAATATTTACAATCACAAAATAAATGAGATTGCAGAATAAAGTTTTTCAATTGGAAATTCAATATTATAATCCACATAGAAAAATATATTCAAATAGATCATTAAAATTCCATGAAAAATAATGTAACCACAATATTAAATGTAAAATGGGAGTATATCCATTACATAAATATTAATTTTTTCATAATAACAATTAAGTCTCAATGTAATGTAAATTGATATAAAAAACTTTACATAATGAATCAATTTAGTTTAATAATATTTAACCTCATGTATAATGGTTTGAAGAATGTTATTTATAGATACCAAAACCATATTGATATTTTTAATATAATATATGATTATTTTATAATAGTTTCTAACATGTTAGGTAACAGTCATTCATTATTTAAATTGTTTAGGTTTTTAAATTCGTTGTTTTTTGAGTATGTATTGAATTGTTATTTTTATTTCATCATTCTTCCATATTGATATGATAATACCTTGAAGTTAAACTTCTATGTAAACATAAAATGTGTTGAAAATATATTTATGTATAGTATTTAATAATATTTTTTGATAGGAATTGAAATATAATATGCGTAGAGATGGTAGGATGTATGTATTCATGAACATTTTTTCCATTTTCATATCATGTTTTAATAAGGATAAGTAAATTATGTATATACTATCATTCCAATTTTAATTTTATTTCATATATATTTAATTTTTTATTAAACAAATCCTGAATACATTCCATGTAAATGAAAGAAACATCACATAGTGTTGTGAGGTGGTAGTCCACCATGCAAATGAGTGATGATAATGTATTACAACAAAATAAAAATAAATAAGGAATATATGATATAATAATTATAGAATCATTATAACATCATAAAAATAATATATATTAAATAAATTATATTAATTAAATATTAATCACAATTCAGATTGGTGGTAATGGAAAGAAAATTGGTTCACGAGGTTGTACTTCGATGTATAGTCATATGATGATTTCATAAACAATTAGCTGTTTTTGTGTGATTTGTTAGGTTTTAACAGTAACATAACAACATATAAGTATATTTATTACATTTAAGTTCTTATATAATCATGGTATAATAAAAATTGACTTATGTGGAGGTGGAAATAAAGGAAAAATAATTTTAAGGGAACATTACATATTCTTCAGGTACCCTCTTTATGAAATCAATAAAACCCTAAAATAATTTCATACATTCAAAAGTAAGGCTTATAATATGTGGGGTAGGATGGTTGGGAGTTACATATGTATAGATTATTTATTCCAAAAGGATTGAGAAGTGTGATGAGGAAAGGGGATTGAGTTCTATTTAATAGTTAAAGAGGATGGATACTATAGTAAATAATCATACATTTTTACTATTGGGTGTTCTCCATTACCTCATATGATTCCTTATTTTGTAATTTCGGGATTTTCATTATGTTAACTGGTTTAATGACCAAACTAATTTTCCATTAAAAAAATTTAAATTTTTTCAAACTATAAATTTTTTATAAAATAAATATATACATGATATATAATATATATAATAATAATAAAATGTGTTTTGGGTAATTTTTTGATCCTTATTGAAATAATATGGAAAAATCCCTACTTAATCCCCAACCATCTAAAAAAGTTTTTACGTTCTAAGAGTCAATAAATTCATGGTAAATTAATAGTTTGTCTATGAGGGGACCAAATTTGATATTTATTATCATTCGGAATTGAAATTAAATAATATCATATTTTAAAAAAAATTAATTTATTTAATATTTTATTTTTTATAATAAAATGACATTATTGTCAGTTTTGAAAATATTGATTTAAATTTAATTTTTAAACTATCAATAAATTGATAAAATTAAAAAATATTATGTATTAAAATTTATAACATGTTATATATTTATAAAAATTAATGGATTCAAATAATTCATTCCATCTTGTTCACTTTTAAAATGTTTTTCTATAATTTGTTGTTTTTAATTTCAAATAAATAATTACTTTGATGGTGTTTTATTATAATTTTATATAACTAATTTAGATCTTTAAATATTATATAAATTTTTATAATGGAAAAATTTATTTATCATTCAATGTATATTTTTATTACAAAACATGTGTATTTTTTTACCTTTCTGATTGTATTATATAATTTCAAATCCACAAATTTATCATTATTGACTTTTTGATTACTTATATTATAATATTTGTCAATTTCATCAAAAAGAGTCCTACGAGTCATAAAATTATATTATAAGGTCTTAAAGAGATAAACATATCCTCTTATGGGTGTAACTAAAATTATTATTTCATTTTAACAAATATATTATACTCTTAAACTCTATGAAATCTCATTTTTACGTTAATTATGGTAATTAATTTTAACTACATTATGTAATTATGTTCATAAAATTATAAAAAATAATTATTAAAAATTATAAAGTAGTATGATTCAAAATATTGATTACATTTTTCAAAATTCAACTCAAATAAATTGATGAATAGAAATTATAATTAATGCTTGGGGCGTGATGAGAGGGAAAGTTTATGAAGTGAAACTATTCAACATATTTAAATATTTTATATATAAATGAAATATGAAAATGATTAAAATTAACAAAATTTAACTGATTGATATAAAATTTATATAATTTTACTTTGAAACCAATTCATAATATAATATAATTTTAAAAATTATTTAAAAGAAAAATGTTGTTTTCAATAAACATTTTGTATTTTTCACTATTAATAAAAAGTGAAACATCACAAGAAAACGCTAAAATTTGACCCTAAGCTAATTGTAGGATTAATATTTAAAAAAAATATATACTTTGTAAAATAAATTGTATATACTTGTAAAAATTTATTTTAAAACATGTGCACCATTGAAAGAGGTAAAACTATCTTTAGTTGTTATTCAATTATTTTTCATAAATTGGCCATTCATTTATATGTTAATAATAAAACACACAGTATTAAATTCAAAATATTTTATTGAATATAAAATATATAAATTCTATTAATGTCATCCACTGATATAAAATAATTTAATTTTTTAGGAAAAAATCTTTTTATTAAATATTTTTTTATAATATAAATTTTATTATATTTATTTGGGTTTTATATTATTTCCTATTAATTAGAATCCGATGAATTAAATTATAAATATTCATAAGTTATTTAATCATATTGATAATTTCCATTTTAATTGTTTAGAGGAAATTTACATTTTAAATAATAATATAAATGGTATTCGGTAAAACCCACTCTTTTATGTAATACATTCCATCAAAGAATGTCATTATTCTGTGGAATGCATGATTTACACAATTTTTCATATACAATTAAATGAAATATTCCTCATTCATAACATCTAGGTTTTATATTTTCCACACCTTAAATAACAAGTATCCTTGAAAGTTAAACATGATCTTGATAATAAAGGGTTTAATATTTTAAAATTATATTATAAAAGGAAACATAAAAAATTGATAGTATAATATCCTCTTAATAATAGAAAACTGTATGTAATAAATTTATCTATAATAATCAATTAAATATGTTTCCAGATTGGTTAACAAAAGAGGTAAATGAAAACATGGTCATCAATGAGAAAAATACCCCTCAAATACTATGGGAGAGATTGGGATAAAATTATCTGGAGGAAGATAACGCTCTAAAATCCATAAACGAGAGGTGTGAAAAAGCTGACTCATATAATTACAAATGATGATAGAAATAAATTTCATTTTCAATACCACCTTTATTTATTTGAAGAATTTATTCACCCTATATTAATATAAATAAATATAATTACTTGATAAATTTTTATTTCAAATGAACAATATTATCCTTTGGATGTGCTATTTCATATTTCTATATCATATATTATAATGTCTTACATTATGGGGGAATTGATAAAATAATATATAAAAAATAATTGAAGATAACCTTAATGAATTTTATAAAATTTTTACCATAATTCTAGTAAAAAATATGACTATTGAAAAACTGTATTCCACATATAAAATAATGTGTATCGTAACCATTAGATACCCAAAAAATGAAATATCATTTCATAAATTCTAATAAAATATGTGAATCACAAGAATTACCATTACACTATATTAAAAACATGCATTCATCCTTATTCTATTTGTAAAAATGGTTGTTTTATATACTCCATAAATTATAATGTGTTGTGTAAACGTCATGAATAAAACACATTATAAAAAAAATTATTAATCAAATCAAAGGTAGTCTATTATGTCAATATTACTTATACATATCAATTATCTTATTATCCCAAAGATTTTATCCAAACATTGGGAATATATTTATTGTTATCTATCCCTTAGTTATCTATTTTCAGGTATCAGAATACATAAGAATTTTTTTCATTCCACTTCATCTATATCTATATAAAAATATTTACATAGATCCATCATCCTCTTTGGAGTTATATTCCTTTTACATTTTAGACCATGATTTGAAGAATGATTCATCTCCTTGTAGTTAATGGATTTTATATTCGATACTTTTGTTTTTTCAATTAATTATAAATCACTATATCCTTTCCTTATATAGTTGTTTCTAACCCCCTATCCAATTTATAATTTCCCTTGGTGTTTCATCCCATGATTATCCCATGTAATAAACTAATACATTCCCTTAAATAATTTATCCATCATTTCCTAGTTTTCCTCTTCTTCAAATATATCCTTCTATATCAATAATATTTAAATTACTCTATGTCATTATTGTTATTTAATTTATATTATGTCCTCATATGATGAAAATGTTTGGGATATTAGTTCCTTTCAAATTATTATATTAAAATCATAAAATAAATTATCATTCTTAATATTCAAATTATGTTCATTTATGTAGTTATCTTTCCTTCTAATTTGTGCTATATCTTAATTTCTTAATACTGTAACATCCCAAGTAAGTAATGAATAATAGATATTTTTATCTATGTCTATTAATGATTAAGATAGTGTTATAGAGGCTTAAAATGAAAATAAATACAATCTTATGCATGGAATACACTAATATTCTTAAAAGATTGTTTTACTGCCTTTTGATGGCAAACAATTTTTGAATCTATATTTTGACAATTTTATAAACTATTTTTTTCAAAATAAACTTATTCTTTATGATTGGGACATCAAACTTTACTTTGTGTGAATTTTTGGTATTTTTCTGACAATGTTCATTTTGTAATGAATAGTGAAAAATACTGCATTTTACATCAAAACTATTTTTTAATCTAATTTATTTATATGATTAGATTATATTTTGAATTGGTCTTAACGTGTAATATGAATATATTTTTACCATTTTATCCAATGGTTGTCATTGGAATCAATTTTAATTTGGAATTAGACTTAAACTGGTGTCAATCTTTTGATACTTATTGTTTTGTAAAAACACGCTATTTTCTCTGGCAGTGGGAATTAATTATTAAATTAATTAATTTGACTTATATGTATTGAATTTTGTAAAATAGACTTCATTTTTTAATTCGGAATATCAAATATAGCTTAGGGTGAATTTTTGGTTATTTTCTGAAAAACTCCAATTTTTGATGAATAGTGAAACCACTAAGTGGTACTTATAAAGACTGCTTTTCCGTTTAAATGAAATTTTGCCATCATTGTGTTTTTAATTTCAAAAATATGACATACATGGTTTTCATTAATAATTAAAATGTGGTTCAATGAGATTATAATAATTTTTGGTGAATAGTAATTTATTAAGTTCTTAATCGCGATTAGTGGTAATTAGGGTAGTTTAAGGTATAAATAATGATTTAATAATATGAAATGAACTTGACACATGTCCTACCCTCATTGGTTGTGTCATTTCCGACCAATACAAGCCATGTGTCAACTTGGGGACCCCATGGAGCCACTTTGGTTGGGAAATGACATAAATAACTTTTTATTTAATGTAAAAGTATAAATGACACAAACATGATATGTTTCATTAAAACAATTTTTAAATGGGGTTATACAAGTCATATTTTTTATTATAAATACTCATTGGAAATATAAAAATATTTCCTACATCATAGTATTTTTTTTTTATAAATTTTAGAAATTAAATAAATTAAATTATTTATGACATAATTATGATGCAACGATGAAATCATTATTTAACGATTTAAATAAAATGGAAAGATAATGTCAAATCTATAAACTACACATGTCCAAAACCAATTGGATGAGTGGATTTAGAACCCTTATCACCTTATCCACAAATTATATCAATGTGGGATCTTTTAAAACCGAAACACATTTTCAAATAAAGTAATATTTCTTTACTTTCCAAAAGTGCCCCTCCTCTCCTCTTATTAAAGGCCCCCACCTCTCCCTCATTTCACACACTCCTCAAGCCTTTGACTCGGCCAACCCCTGCCCATTTACTCTCTCCACATCCCTCTCCTCATCCTAGAGGATTCCCTTTGGGCAGAATCCATTCAAAGGAAGCCTTTAGGCTCAAATCAAAAGAAGTTACACTTTTAAAGGTAATTCATTCTCTCTTCTTCATTTGTTTTATTTTGCTTCTCCAACCCTCTAAACTCTTTTTATTTACTTATTTTGTAACAACACCAGTACCTTAAATATACTAGGATGTTTTTATAAGATTTATTCGAGCTACAATCTCACACAACTACATCAAATGGTTAAAGAACAAACGGTTTCCGTGGATGGCGAAATTCTGCCTCCCGAAACGATGATTGTTCAATATTCATTTAACACCTTCAAGGGTGGCCATTATGATGTCACTATTTTTATATATGATATATAATATGTTTATTTTTTCTTTAAGCTTCTTTATTTTTCATTTTGGGCATACCTTTATGGTTTCCATTATGGGTAAACACGATATCTTCATTTAAGGAAGTGCGGACTACCGCCCCCTCAAAGTGATGTGATTCGTTAATGCCATATGTGGGACGTGTAAAGGATGGATTTAAAGTTATTATATATGATGTTATACTGGAATTATAATATACTCTTATATCATTATGATTCCATTCCAGAAAATATGAAATAGAAATGGAAGTAGCGTTCATGCGTACGTACGGCTTACCGTCTCCATTAATGGTGCATTTCATTTCTTACCTCTAAATGTGATGTAATATTATAACTACATGTATATGATTAATATATATGATATATATGTTATCCAAATCATTAATAACATTCTGGATATAACGAACCTATGACCAAATTAACAACATGTAAGTGTAAGAAGTCTATTTTTGACTTAAGAACCAAATACTGAGAAAATGAACATTATTAACTTAAATGATTACATTATGTTCATAACATGGTATAAAAGGAATAATGAACTTGAAAAAGATTCTTAAGAATGTAGAGATTAACTCAAGTTTATTATTCAGGAGATTAAAGAATGGTCGTGTCAAGTCAGATACGAGGTATGGGACTTCGTCTCAATCTTCTTTCATTGTGGCATATTTTATTTTATACACAACTTTCTTTTATACAGTGTATAAACCCCTTTGACTTTTACATTTATTCAAAAGGAATATTTTTTATACGAAGCATTTACTAAACAACAAAAGGGAATTTTTTTGTCATACGTATGCGGCAACAACGACTTCTCCTCCATCGTGACCGTTATTTGAGTTTCAGCTTCCTCTACAAGCCATACATTCTTTTTAAAAGAAAAATAAATACCATCTTTTACTTTTCTTTTATTTTGGTATTGAAAATGGTTTTCACAATGTTTTTGTGTTGTATTGATATCTTGTGATTGAAATGTGGAAATGTTATGTTTCCTTTATGCATGTTTTATGTGATACGATTATGTTATGGTTCTTGGGCATTATTATGAAGACGGGTGGTTCCGTGATAAACTAAGGGCGGGTGAGCCCGATATAGCTCTCCAATGCATTGGGTAACGCGAAGGAGTGAAACGTTATGGTTTCTCCGAAGAGATTTAGGGAATATACTATGATGGGTGTTCCAAATGTAACCAAGAGGGTTACTCCTTACGTAAGAATTCTATGAATGCCTCAAGTTACCTTTATGTCTTATGATTTCTATGATTTATTCATGATTTTATGAGGTATGTTAAAGTGCCTATGTTTTATGGGTAAAGTATGATTTCATTCTTATTTATATATGAACTCATGTTTCCTTTCCATGTTTTTTTTATAGCCTATACTGAGTTTTTATGCTCATCCCATGTTTTTGAAATGTTTTTCACAGGTCAAGGGAAAGGTACATGATAAGATGATAGAGTCAAGGATGTGTCATGAAATAATCCATGTTTTATTTTAAATGTGTTTTCATTGATGTGAATGAAGAATACTATCTTTATGTATCCACTTTGTTTATATGTGGAATGTAATGAATGTTTTATGATCTAATTCTCTAAAACTCTAAACCCGAAAAGATCCTCAATGTGTAATCTTGTAATAACTCAAGATTAAGTAAGGTTTAAGGCTGGGGCCTCATAGTTGGTATCAAAGGTCGGTTTAGATAACTTTAGGAGTTAGAATTCTATTAAATGATTATCCAAATTTATTATTATTTTTTTTGAAATGATATAGCATTTAAAGATTACCAAGTTGCTTTATCTAAGACATGTTTGTTCAGAATGGTTTTCCGCAGAGGGAACATGGAAGCAGTACTAGGAAGGCATACAGAAGGAAATAACCTTCCGAATCAGCATCCAGAAATGGTCAGAATTGGAACTGAATAGTTTGTTGCAGTAATGGCGCAGTTGACTCAAGCGATAAATGGTGGTGGTATCCATGCACGAGATCAGCCAGATCTACCGTAGAGGAACATGTCAGTGGTGGAACATTTCATAAGGCAACATCCACCATCATTCAGAGGATCATCTGACCCTGTTCTAGCTGAAGGGTGGATTAAAGCACTGGGGATGATTTTTGATGTCATGGGGTGTTCATACAATCAAATGGTTAGTCTTGTTATTTACCGTTTGGAGGGTGAGGCAGATCAGTGGTGGTCTATGGTTAAATATATCAGGGACGCTGATGAGATTGATGCTCTTTACTGGGATGAATTCAAAGGTATGTTTCTTGAGAAGTATTTTCCTAAGGCTGTTCGACTTAGGATGGAAAAACAATTTTTGGAATTGAGGCAAGAGGAAGACTCAGTGGCTGCCTATGAAGAAAGGTTCACTCGATTGGAAAGGTATGCTCCAAATTTTATTCGAGACCTTGATAGTAAAATCAATCGTTCTTACTCAGGATTAAATCCAAAATATCAAAGGGCATTAGCTTCTCGAGAGTTTAAAAGTTATGAAAAGCTTGTTTGATGTGCTGAGAATGTGGAAATGGAGTTTTCCGATGACCAAGTGTTCTATAACAACCAGCAGAAGAAGAGACCGAGGTGGCAGGAGAAAGGTAAGAATTCTTCAAAAAAGTCTGATGGTAAGAGAACTAACTTTTCCAGTTTGTGATAAATGTGGCAAAAGGCATGCTGGGGAATGTCTTATGAATTCCGGAAAGTGCTACCAATGTGGTAAGATGGGACATAAGGCTCGTGATTTCACTGAAAAGGATCAAGGTGAAGGTAAGAACAAATTTGATTTACAGTTAGTGAAATGTTATAAGTGCAATGAGATGGTTCACTATGCAAACGAGTGTCCGACAAAGGGCTTGAGTGATGGGAAGCAGTTAGACTACAAGCAGAAAGGGGTGGTGAAATCCTTTGCAACTACTTCAGCAGATGTCGGGCCATCAAATGAAGTTGTATCAGGTACTTTTTTTGTTTTTTCAGATTATGCCAGTGTGTTGTTTGATTCGGGGTCTACACATTCTTTCATCTCTGAAACCTTTTCTATTAAAATGGGAATACCATCTCAAGAAATGACTCCTGAACTTTTGGTAAAAACACCTGGGGGGAATGTTGAGGCAAAAAGAATTTATAAGAATCTTCATATTCTTATCTGTGGAAAGAACCTACTTGCAAACCTTATTGTTCTACCTCTAGTAGAGTTTGATGTTATCCTGGGTATGGATTGGATCTCTATTTACCATGCTAAGATTAACTGTAGAGCTAAAGAAGTTTCTTTTCAGAAAGACTTTCAGTTTGTTTACAAGAATGAACCCTTACTTTTGATAACATATCAGGAGGCCGAGAAACATGTAAAAGATGGAAATGAATGTTACCTTGCACACGTCGTTGAAAATAAAGGAACTGTTCAGATTAATGATGTGCCAATTGTAAATGAGTATCCTGATTTTTTTCCTAATGAGTTGCCTGGAATAATACCAGATCGGGAAGTTGAGTTTACTGTTGTCTTAGTTCCTGATGCTAAGCCAATTTCAAAACCCCCTTATCGAATGGCACAAATTGAACTTTTAGAGTTGAAGGAGCAATTGAAAGATTTATTAGAGAAAGGTTTCATTAGACTTAGCACATCAACATGGGGTGATCCTGTTTTATTTGTTAAAAAGAAAGATGGTTCTATGAGACTTTGCATTGATTATAGAGCCTTGAATAATATCACCGTTAAGAACAAATATCCTTTGCCTCATATCGATGATTTGTTTGATCAGCTCCAGGGAGCTCAGTTTTTTTCAAAGATTGACTTAAGATCGGGGTACCATCAGCTGAAGGTAAAGGAGGCAGATATTACGAAGAACGCGTTCCGTACGAGATATGGCCATTATGAATTTGTAGTAATGCCTTTTGGGCTAACCAATTCACATGCTGTATTCATGGACTTAATGAATAGAATTTTCCATGAGTTCTTGGATAAGTTTTTGGTGGTTTTCATTGATGATATTTTGGTGTTTTCTAAAATTAAAGAGGAGCATGAAAAACATTTAAGGGTTATCTTGAAAACATTAAAAGGAAAGAAACTTTATGGGAAATTCACCAAGTGTGAGTTTTGGTTGCAACAAATTTCTTTCCGTGGTCACATTGTTTCTAAATATGAAATAACTGTTGATCCTGCAAAAACAAAAGTTGTGGAAGAATGACCAAGACCCACAAATGTAACCGAGATTCATAGCTTCCTTGGTTTGGTGGGATATTACCGAAGGTTTGTTTGAAATTTTTCATGGTTATCTAGTCCAATGACTAAGCTAACTCGGAAGGGTGTTAAGTTTATCTGGACAAAAGAATGTGATGATTGTTTTCAGGAATTGAAAAGAAGATTGGTGAATGCTCCAGTTTTGCCACTACCTTCCAGGAATGGTGAGTTTGTTATATACAGTGATGCTTCATTGAAAGGACTTGGTTGCGTCCTAATGCATAATGATCAGGTAATTGCTTATGCTTCACGACAGTTGAAAATTAATGAGGTAAATTACCCTACACATGATTTTGAACAAGCTGCTGTTGTTTTTGCTTTAAAAATTTGGAGGCATCATTTGTATGGAGTAAAGTGTGAAATATATACCGATCACAAACGTTTAATGTATATATTCACTCATAAAGAGTTAAACATGAGACAAAGGAGATGGCTAGAATTAATCAAGGATTATGATTGTACAATTCATTACCATCCGGGAAAAGAAAATAAAGTGGCTGATGCTTTGAGTCGAAAAGGTAATGCTTCATTAACAATGTTGCATTTGGAACGTGACCCTTTGGTTAAGGATTTGATGAACTTTGGCATAGAAGTTGTTGGTGCAGGAAGTCCTTCTATTTTGTTTCAGGTATTACTGAGATCATCTCTATCAGATAGAATCAAGCAAGCACAGAAGCAAGATTGTGAGTTGCAGAAAAAGGTAGAGCTGGTTCAGAAAGGTATGTTGCCTGAATTCAACATTGATAATGATTGTGTTTTGAGATTTGGGAAGAGATTGGGTGTGCCTTGTGATTCACAGTTGAAGAGAGATTTGTTATGTGAAGGTCATAGTTCTCCGTTTTCAGTTCATCCGGGCAGTACTAAGATGTATAGAGATCTGCGGGAGTATTACTGGTGGGATGGAATGAAAAGAGATATTGCTGATTTTACTGTGAAGTGTTTGACTTGTCAGCAGGTTAAAGTAGAGCGGCAGTTACCAAAAGGGATGCTTCAGCCTTTACTAGTGCCAGAGTGGAAATGGAAGAATATATCCATGGACTTTGTTGTTGGATTACCGAATCCATCTCGAGGTAATAATGCAATCTGGGTTATTGTTGATCGCTTGACCAAATCTGCTCATTTCCTTTCTATATGCGATACTTTCTCTCTTGATCAACTTTCCCGTTTGTATCTTAAAGAGATAGTCTGGTTACATGGAGTTCCTCTCTCCATTGTATCGGATCGTGATCCCAGGTTTACTTCTAACTTTTGGAAAGGCCTTCAGAAGTCGTTGGGTACTAAATTACATTTTAGTACAGCTTTTCATCATCAATCAGATGGGCAGTCGTAACGAACAATTCATACATTGGAGGATATGCTACGAGCTTGTTCTATGGATTATCAGGGAAGTTGGGACCAACATCTTTCTTTGGTTGAGTTTTCTTATAATAACAGCTTTCATTCCAGTATACAGATTGCACCATTTTAGGCATTATATGGGAAGCGGTGTCGAACTCCAGCTTTCTGGGATGAAGTGGGTGAAAGGAAGTTGATGGGACCAGAATTGGTAGAAGATATGGCAGAAGAAGTTTAGCTGATTCAGAAACACATGAGAATAGCTCAGAGCAGGCAGAAGAGTTATGCAGATAACCGGAGGAAGGATCTATCTTTCGAGGTAGGTGATCATGTTTTTCTCAAGCTTTCTCCTTGGAAAAGTGTGATGAGATTTGGTAAGAAAGGAAAGTTGAGTCCAAGGTTCATTAGACCATACGAAATTTTAGAGAGAGTTGGATCAGTTGCATACCGAGTGGCTTTACCTCCGAGTTTATCTCAGGTACACAATTTTTTTCACATTTCGATGTTGAGAAAGTATATGCCAGATCCATCTCATGTTTTGAGTCCAGAGGTAGTTCAGCTGGAAGAGAACCTATCATATGAGGAACAACTGGTCCAGATTCTTGACCACAGGGAGCAAGTGTTACGGAATAAGGTGGTTCACCAGGTAAAGGTTTTGTGGAAAAACGACATGATTGAAGAGGCTACATGGGAATCTGAAAATGCAATGAGAGATAAGTATCCCCATTTATTCGATAAGTAAATAAATTGAGGGGACACAATTTTCTAAAGGGGGAAAGGATGTAACATCCCAAGTAAGTAATGAATACTAGATATTTTTATCTATGTCTATTAATGATTAATATAGTGTTATAGAGGCTTAAAATGAAAATAAATACAATCTTATGCATGGAATACACTAATATTCTTAAAAGATTGTTTTACTGCCTTTTGATGGCAAACAATTTTTGAATCTATATTTTGACAATTTTGTAAACTATGTTTGTAAAAATAAAATTATTCTTTATGATTGGGACATCAAAATTTACTTTGTGTGATTTTTTGGTATTTTTCTGACAATGTTCATTTTTTAATGAATAGTGAAAAATACTGCATTTTACATCAAAACTGTTTTTTAATATAATTTATTTATATGATTATATTATCTTTTGAATTGGTATTAACGTGTAATTTGAATATATTTTTACCATTTTATCCAATGGTGGTCATTGGAATCAATTTCACTTTGAAATTAGACTTAAACTGGTGTCATTCTTTTGATACTTATTGTTTTGTAAAAACACGCTATTTGCTCTGGCAGCGGGAATTAATTATTAAATTATTTAATTTGACTTATATGTATTGAATTTTGTAAAATAGACTTCATTTTTGAATTCGGAATATCAAATATAGCTTAGGGTGAATTTTTGATAATTTTCTGAAAAACTTCAATTTTTGATGAATAGTGAAACCACTAAGTTGTACTTATAAAGACTGATTTTCCATTTAAATGAAATTTTTCCATCATTGTGTTTTGAATTTAAAAAATCCGACATAAATGGTTGTCATTAAGAAGTAAAATGTGGTTCAATTAGATTATAATAATTTTTGGTGAATAGTAACTTATTAAGTTCTTAATCGCGATTAGTGGTAATTAGGGTAGTTTAAGGTATAAATAATGATTTAATAATATTAAATGAACTTTACACATGTCCTACCCTCATTGGTTGTGTCATGGACGACCAAGACAAGCCATGGGTCAACTTGGGGACCCCATGGAGCCACTTTGGTTGGGAAATGACATAAATAACTTTTTATTTAATGTAAAAGTAAAAATGACACAAACATGATATGTTTTACTAAAACAATTGTTAAATGGGGTTATACAAGTCATATTTTTGATTATAAATACGAATTGGAAAGCTAAAAAGCTTTTCTACATCATAGTATTTTTTTATAATTTTTATACATTAAATAAATAAAATTATTTATGACATAATAATGATGCAGCGATGACATCATTATTTAACGATTTAAATAAAATCAAAAGATAATGTAAAATCTATAAACTACACATGTACAAAACCAATTGGATGAGTGGATTTCGAACCCTCATCACCTTATCCACGAATTATATCAATGTGGGACCTTTTAAAACCGAAACACATTTTCAAATAAAGTAATATTTCTTTACTTTCCAAAAGTGCCCCTCCTCTCCTCTTATTAAAGGCCCCCACCTCTCCCTCATTTCACACACTCCTCAAGCCATTGGCTCGCCCAACCCCTGCCCATTTACTCTCTCCACATCCCTCTCCTCATCCTAGAGGATTCCCTTTGGGAAGAATCCTTTCAAAGGAAGCCTTTAGGCTCAAATCAAAAGGAGTTACACTTTTAAAGGTAATTCATTCTCTCTTGTTCATTTGTTTTATTTTGCTTCTCCAACCCTCTAAACTCTTTTTATTTACTTATATTGTAACAACACCAGTAAATTAAATATACTATGATGTTGTTATAAAATTTATTCGAGATACACTCTCACACAACTACATCAAATGGTTAAAGAACATACGGTTTCCGTGGATGGCAAAATTCTGCCTCCCGAAACGATGATTGTTCAATACTCATTTAACACCTTCAAGGGTGGCCATTATGATGTCACTATTTTTATATATGATATATAATATGTTTATTTTTTCTTTATGATTCTGTATTTTTCATTTTTGGCATACCTTTATGGTTTCCATAATGGGTAAACACGATATCTTCATTTAAGGAAGTGCGGACTACCGCCCCCTCAAAGTGATGTGATTCGTTAATGCCATATGTGAGACGTGTAAAGGATGGATTTAAAGTTATTATATATGATGTTATACTGGAATTATAATATACTCTTATATCATTATGATTCCATTCCTGAAAATATGAAATAGAAATGGAAGTATCGTTCATGCGTACGTACGGCTTACCGTCTCCATGAACGGTGTATTTCATTTCTTACCTCTAAATGTGATGTAATATTATAAATACATGTATATGATGAATATATATGATATATATGTTGTCGAAATCATTAATAAACTTCTGGATATAACGAACCTATGACCAAATTAACAACATGTAAGTGTAAGAAGTCTATTTTTGACTTAAGAACCAAATACCGACAAAATGAACATTATTAACTTAAATGATTACATGATGTTCATAACATGGTATAAAAGGAATAATGAAATTGAAAAAGATTCTTAAGAAAGTATAGATTAACTCAAGTTTATTATTCAGGAGATTAAAGAATGGTCGGGTCAAGTCGGATACGAGGTATGGGACTTCGTCTCAATCTTCTTTCATTGAGGCATATTTTATTTTATACACAACTTTCTTTTATATGGTGTATAAACCCCTTTGGCTTTTAAGTTTATTCAAAAGGAATCTTTTTTATACGAAGCGTTTACTAAACGACAAAAGGGAATGTTTTTGTCGTACGTATGCGGCGACAACGACTTCTCTGCCGTCGTGACCGTTATTTGAGTTTCGGCTTCCTCTACAAGCCATACATTCTTTTTAAAAGAAAAATAAATACCATGTTTTACTTTTCTTTTATTTTGGTATTGAAAATGGTTTTCACAATGTTTTTGTGTTGTATTGATATCTTTTGATTGAAATGTGGAAATGTTATGTTTACTTTATGCATGTTTTATGTGATACGATTATGTTATGGTTCTTGGGCAATATTATGAAGACGGGTGGTTCTGTGATAAACTATGGGCGGGTGAGCCCGATATAGCTCTCCAATGCATTGGGTAACGCGAAGGAGTGAAACCTTAAGGTTTCTCCGAAGATATTTAGGTAATATACTATGATGGGTATTCCAAACGTAACCAAGAGGGTTACTCCCTACGTAAGAATGCTATGAATGCCTCATGTTACCTTTATGTCTTATGATTTATATGATTTATTCATGATTTTATGAGGTATGTTAATGTGCCTATGTTTTATGGGTAAAGTATGATTTCATTCTTATGTATATATGAACTCATGTTTCCTTTCCATGTTTTTTTATAACCCATACTGAGTTTTTATTCTCATCACAAGTTTTTGAAATGTTTTTCACAGGTCAAGGGAAAGGTACATGATAAGATGATAGAGTCAAGGATGTGTCAAGAAATAATCCATGTTTTATTTTAAATGTGTTTCCATTGATGGGAATGAAGAATACTATCTTTATGTAACCACTTTGTTTATATGTGGAATGTAATTCAAGTTTTATGATCTAATTCTCTAAAACTCTAAACCCGAAAAGATCCTCAATGTGTAATCTTGTAATAACTGAAGATTAAGTAAGGTTTAAGGCTGGGGCCTTATAAATACACTTTAATTGAAAATTTAATTATGATATATAATGTATAATCCAAAAAATATTAATTTTTATAACATAAATGTTAAAAATTATGTATATATAAGCTCATAATCAAAAGAATGATTACTTATGGATGTTCTTCTATACATTTCCTAAAGATATAGGGATTTATTCTATAATATGTGTTCTCCTTTAGCATGTTTCTGTGGATTCCACTCAAAATTCACATTTACCAACAGTTGGAACTCTAAACCCAGCTTCCTAGAGAAAAAACCATACATTATTATATTTTCATAGAAATAACCTTTAAATACAAAAGCATCAAACAATTTATCTATTATGGAAATTATGATTAAAAATATGATACCGATATTACTATAGGGAAATAAAATGAATAATAATAAAATTAAATGCTCAATATCCTTGAAACTAATTTCAATAATTAATATTTATATCCTAGATAAAGTGAAAAACATATTTTAGGGCTCAGATGATCAATAAGGGTTCCACAGAGAGGAATCAATCATTAATCAATTATCAAAATAAACATGTAATGATAGATAATTAATCACAAATCCCTGAAAAATATACAAATAACTCATAATGAATATGGTAATGTAAAAGACATTATCTAATTTCATTTAATAAATAATATGAGAATGAAATTTACCCTAAGATAATGTCTTAGAAAAATATGATGGTAAATAATAATAAATGAATTTTAAATGAAGGAAATGATTAAAAATAGTACACTATGTTTAAAAATAATGTGGAACCTTTACCTTCAATAACATTCATAAGACAATTTAAAACATATTTGGTAAAACACATTTTATTAGGAAAATGAATTCATTTCATGAGACAAACATTGCCTTGAGGGGACATCATTTAGTAAGATCCCCGATTTTTTTTGTCCCAATAATTATTCATATATTTTATAATCTATTTAATAATTATACTTATCATATAATCTCCATATTGAGTAAATAATAAGGATTTACCAATATTTCCATAGATACAATAACATTTATAATATACACTATAAGTAAAAATGGAATTATTCTTTTTATGTTATCATATACCTCATAAAATATCATGGATATTTAAGGGAAATAAAATTTATATTGATAAGTGATTACATCAGAGTGATTGTTTAAAATTAATGTGAACAATCATAAGAGAATGTTAGATTGCCCAATAAATTTAACCACATTTTAATTATCAAGTATAATCCACATGGAAAATGAAATTTAAGTGGATACATATAATATTATATATAATGATCTTATTATGATATTAAATGATATTTAGGTATTATATACACCAAATAAATGTGAATTGATTTATAATACCAAATAATTATCAATGAAAACAAATAGAGTTCAAATAACATACATTAAGCTTCTTTTTGCTCGAATTCTCAATAACCTAATTGTAATGTTTATTAGAATGTTATTAACATAAAAAATTACCACATTAATATTTAAAATATCATATATGACCCTTTTATAAAATATTATCATCCATTTAAAATAGGTAATCGTTAATTTAATAATTTGAATGGTTAGTTACGTCATTTTCTGAAGATGTTTTGACTATTTATTTTTACTTCCACATTCATTGATCATGATTTAATCCTAACCCAGAATGTTATCTAATTATTTAATTTATTATTTATTCATTATATATGGAATTTTAATAATCCACATAATTTGGTGATATAAAATTAAATACCCCACTCATAGTGATAGTAGGCCAAACGTACTCATGAACAGATTTTCAATTTCTATATCGTATTGAAATAAATAAATGTAAATTAAATATATGTGTGTGTATATTATCAAAAAATTAACATTTTAATATCATATATATCACATTTTTTTTTAAACTATCCTCAACCCATTCAATGTGAATTATGAATGAATAAAATCACTTCATTAAGAGGTTTTCTGTCAGACACACGAGTAAAGATACAAATTTCCAAAAAAAATGAAATCTTGAATTTATTTGTGAAATAATAATTAAATAGGAATATGAAAAAAAATAAATATTATAAATATTATATATAAATCTTAAATACATAATAATTCTCATCCATGAATGGTGGTTATGTAAATAGGAACGACATAGGTTCACTAGGCGGTACTCTACAGTACACATCAACATTTATTTCATAGCTTAATTGATAAAAGCGAGTGATGTTGTCAGATATAAAATTAATATAAAAGAATAAAATTATGTAAGATATAATATGTTTTTTATAAAAACACAGTATAATGGTTTTTATTTTATGTGGATAAATAAATAATATAAAAACACTTCTAGGAGAACCATGCCTATTCTTAAGGTATCCTCCTTACGTATGCACTAAATCATTCAACAGATTGATTTTTTCCCAAAAATGTGGTTATAGTATGAGGATAGGAAATATAGAGATTGAATTCGGTACATAATTGTTTATTTTAATGGCTTAAAAGGGGTGATGAATGGTAGGGAGTGCATTTATGTTTACAGTTGAGGAGTGGAATTCTTGTAAATAATATGATTTACTCACTATTAGGAGGACTCCCAAAAATCACATGGCTCCCTGATTAATATATAATGTCTTAGAAGGTTTATATGGTCCCTCTACACCTCTAAAAATGTTTAAAATAAATATTTTATATATTTGTTCCTCAAATATTATGATTCTTAATTTTAACATTCTAATTTTTTCATTATCTAAACATTTTTTCTAAAAAAATTATTTATCAATAAAAAATATGATAAATTTATATTGCTTGAACATTTTACCCACTTATTATAAATATGATATCTATTTCATAGATAAAAACCCCAATATATGTTCAATATTTATCTTAACATAGGCATTAGTAATGTCCAAAAACATCGCTTTTTGCTATAAATACACTAACAATGTTTTTACTATATTGCGGTCAACACATTCATTACAATAGATGAATTTTTATATGAATTGATCATATTTAATAATAATTGACAATTTAAAGTCACTTATAAGAAGGTACTATTTTTAGTAATATTAAATCCTATAATAAAATATAATTTTAAATAAAATAATAGTAATTTCAATGTTGACCTTGTTTATTTAATTTGAATTTTAAAAATATAAAAAAATGATAGAATTAGGATATATTAATCACATATATTTTTTTCATAATAAATTCCTAAATACAATAATGAATCAAAATAATTAATTTATTTAACAACAATTTTTTATATTATTTTTCAATTATTTAATATAGTTGTTTAAAAAATAGTTTTTGTATTGGCATTTCAAAAGAATTTTTTGTAAAAAAATCAACTCTAAAAATTAGAGTTAAATTAATATTATTTAAAAAAAAGTAGATATATTTTAAAATAATATGTGTAATAAAACCTATTTTGTTTCCCCCATTTTCCAAAGTATTATTCATACTAAAAGATAGAAAAGTTTATTTTCTGTCTCTTTATATACTTAACTTATAATATAGGGAACCATCATCAAACAGTGTCCCAAAATTCATAATTTTTGATCGTAAGGTCATAAGGGTAGAAAAATGTCTAGAAAAGTGGTTTTGGAAATGTTGGAAGGTCATTGTACCACTTATATTATATTTTTAACAATTAAGAAAACCCTTTTTTAGTTCACTTAATATAATTATTTTTAACTATTTTCAGTTAAGAATTTGGTCAAAAATTATGTTCACCTTAGTAGAAATTGTAATTTATTTTTTTCCAACCATTAAAACCAATTTTACAAATTCAACACACATAAATGGATGAATTTAATTTAATATTAATCCAATTGATGTGATTTGAAAGATGGGTTTTAAAGTGAGAATGTTAAATGCTGTTAATTCTGTAATATCTACATTAAATATTAAAGAGATTACAATTTAATAAATATGACTAATTTATATAATATTTATATTATTTTACCTGAAAACCAAAATAAAATATACTTATTATATAAATAAATAAACATAAATAAAATTTTTAAATTAAAATTTTGTATTTTTAATTATTTATAAACATTGAAACGTCTCATAAAATTTCCAAAAAATCACCATAGGATAATTTTGAACTTATTATATAATAAATAATGTATATTTTTACAAAACAAATTAATCAAAATAAAATTTCTTGTCTTTTAAAATAGTTCTCCATTATATCTTGGAAGAACTACCTTTAGAACAAAGAACTCCTTTTATGCATAAAATTGGATTTTATCTTCCCTTATTCATATCAAATATATTTTAGAATGTATACTTATTATTCATAGCATCAATTTTAATGAGTATGTGATAATATTCATTCTAAAAAACTAATATATGAATTTTTTAAAAATCAATCATTGATGAAACATGATCAATCGAAGAAAGTCATTAATGTGTGTAATGTAATATACACTGAGAGTTCCTTATATTAAATTCTAAATAAATAAATTATTTATAAAAATAAATATTTATGAATGTCTTCGGTGTTATATTCTATTATATTCTGGGAGTAGAATCTAATATACTTTATCAAATAAAATATAATTCATTACGAATTTTGGGCTGTTATAATTAGTGATGGTAATATGTAAGGATTTAATTCATTAGATCAATGATTATTATTGGGGAACTTGTAATTCAAAATAATATCACAATAAATTCATAATGTTTATTCATTTTATATAATTCCATCTTGAATATATGATCTATCATTACAATTAATTGACTATATCATGTATTCAAGTCAATATTTAAATGTATTCATCACTACATTTTTTATTGAATAGTTCATCACTATGATGTAGATGATAATTATTCTCATTAGTTGACCTGTTAAATTAAATATAATCAATGTAATGATACATTAAATCATATCTCATCTAAAAAATGAATAGGTACACCATATATTGATGTACTATGGTGTAAAAATACATTTTCTAGATTCACATTTAGTTTATAAATGAATTACTACAAATCTGTTGGGGTCATTATATATGATTTCTTAAGAAGAGATGTATCACCACATGTGACTTCTATTGAAAAACTAACTTCAATATTAATGTAATACTATGAAATACTTCAGGAAATCCATAATCCTAATTCTGAATATATATATATATATATATCTTCAATTTTTAGTTTCACCACAACTATTTGAGATAAATTTTCCTCCGGATGAGGTAGTAATAACCATATAATTAAATAAATAACTATAGGATGGTCATATTCATATGTGGAATGAAACATGATCAATGGTTGATTAAGTATATCAAATATTACTTATACTCCATGAATATTGATAAGTACTATATATATATATAAAGATAAAATCCATTATCAAAGACAAATTAACATCAATTATATGGATAATACGTGTATTATTCGGAATATGATTCCCATAAACATTTTTAAAAGTTAATATATTTAATTGATATGTGATAGTCAAATCATTATCAGTTTTTATTTCTATGAAAATATCTTTTAATTGTGTTCGTATCATGATACCCATAGAAAATTAATTATTTTTAAAGTAATGGCAATGTATAAAAGAAGTGTGGAAATTTCTATACTACAATGTTTGGTGATTATAATTTTCACTAAAAGTTTATCATGACCCAATTCAGTTGTTGTGATTAAATTTGGTTTCTCATTGTCTATAGTATTAGGAGTTTTTGTGCATAAATTTATATACTAACCATTTTATTTTAGAAATAACTAAAATAGTATCTATAACGATTACAATTATAATGTTGTAATGTGGGTTTCATATTTGGTTGAGATTTTTTCAACACTCTATTCACTGATAGACCTCTTCACATCACCTTGAAAATAATTTTCTCAATGGACATCATTTGCATAGTTAAAAAATTAACAATACCCAGTAATGAAATTTGTGTCATTATTCCATGCACACTTTTCATGTGAAGGAAATTATTTTTCATTCCCCCATGGGTTAAATTATTATATTATCTTTAAAATTTATTCTATATATCCCCCCAAACAATTTAAACAATGAGAATCTCTAATTCATAATTCATTCTTGAGAGAATAATTAATATTTATTTATAGATATCACTTATTCTTATATAAAATGCCTTTCAATGACAGTTTCTTAAGATATTAACTAATCAATAATCTATGATTTTAGGATCTATCATAAAAACTGAAGCATGCCATTAAATTCTTTTAAAATTTCAATTATATGTAATAATTAATTCATCATTCATCATTTTTAGTTCAATAATATAAAATTCTATTTTCATGAAAATAGTTTGGGGAATATAAATATTGTAAAAAATTCATAAAAAATTATCTTGTTATGTATTAAATTTCCTACTCTATCATCATATTCGTAAAATGAGTCCACTATTTGATATGAATCGAATTCAATTGATATAATGAAAGGACAACTTTTTTATGTTCTGAAGGCTGAATAATATAAAATATTTTTAGTGTTTTATATCAATTACTCAGATATTATTATATTATAGGATCCACTAATTTATAGTGGATATTTCACGAAAAAAAGTCATTAGTGTATTCTACATTCCTTTATGGATTTATGATCAATATTTTCATATTACCATTGGTATATTTATGGTTTTGGATAACATTACCAGTCATATTTAACATCCATACTCCAATTTTATTTTAATTATCATTATGATGGTCACTGAATTGATCATAAATATAATCATTAACATGATTAATCAAGGGTCTAGACATTAACTAAGAGAGAAAATAATAATTTGTGAAAAATAATATTTGATATTGATCATTTAATAGGGAAATTTTATTCATAGGAATTCGTAATCATTAAATATTATTTTCATTTAATTAAATATTATATTTAACAAAAGGGAATTCAATATAATTATCTGTTAAAATCAATCATTCTAATTAAAAAAAATGTGAACAAATCCAATAATATCCCCTGAGGGTAGATAACTATTTTGAAAAATAAGACCAACTCACCATGCAATAGTGATGTAAATCCCTAGATTTTATGAGTATCATTTTTTTAACATAATATGATATCTTCTGTTGTAATCTACAAAAATATTTGGATTCACTATAGGAAACATTCTATTAGCTCACAGTATATGCAACACTATTATTGGCTCGTGTTACACACAATTTCTAGTTTTTTTGATAGAATTGATTTCATACAACACAGTGTATATATTTTAATCATTTTATAAATGAAAAAAAATTATTATTATGTTATAAAACTCACCAAAGGATGATTACATTACACACAACACAAACGTGGCACGCATAACAAGCAATATAGACCTTCATTAATGATATATTATTTTATGGGATAAAAAAGCCTTTATGAATAGTATTAACCATATTTTTACGTGATTAAAATTATGATTCATATTACATATTTCCAAGAACATGGTATGAGAACAAAATCAATTTTTTGGTTAAAATAATTATTTTTCATAAAATGAGGCTTTACCACCTTTTGATGGGGAAAACTTCTTAAATATATTTTTTGACACTTTTATAAGTTATATTTAACAACATAAATTTCTTCTTTGGTAAATGGATATAAAAATTTACTTTGGATAATTTTTTCATATTATATCTCAAACATTTCATATTTTCACTAATCAATGATATGTTATTTAATGGGATGAAAAAAGGCTTTATGAATAGTATTAACCATATGTTCAAATGTTTAAAATTATGATTCATATTACATATTTCCAAGAACATGGTATGAGAAAAAAATCGATTTTTTGGTTAAAATAATTATTTTTCATAAAATGACATTTTACCACCTTTTGATGGAGAAACCTTATTAAATATAGTTTTTGACACATTTATAAGTTATATTTTACAATATAAATTTCTTCTTTGGGAAAAAGATATAAAAAATTACTTTGGATTATTTTTTTATATTTTATCTCAAAAATTTCATATTTTGAATAATAGTGAAAATGCACTAAATTGTAACTGAAAAAAAACATTTTCATCGAAATAATTTATATTGTTAAAATATATTATTGAACGGTTTTAAAGTATAAATAAAATATATTTATATACTTTAATACAATTTAATTCAATTTAAATAATTTTACATTTAATTCACATGTAAAAACATTTCAATCATTTATAGTGTTTTAAACATAAGCCTATTTTTCTCGACAATAGGAATAATATTAAATTAATTAATAAAGATGTTGTGTATTGAATTGGGAAAAACTTATTCCATAATTGTAATTATAAGGTTAAAATTGGGTAAATAGGTACTTTTATTTTTTGAAAAAATATATAGTAACTACAGTAATTATTTTATTTACCATGGTTCAACGGCTAATATAGTAAATAAGGATAAAAAGTAATATTATAATAATATTAAATTGCCCTAAAAAAATGTGCTAATCCACTTTGTTGAGATATTAAATACCATAATAATCATTGGGTCGATTTTGGGACCCCATCGACTCACAAGGATGTGATAATGATAGTTTATAAGAATTAATTTAAAGTAAATATAATTATAACCTAAACATTTATCGTATACTAAATCGATTTCAATATTGGGATATATAATAGATCACTATGCCTATAAATAGTCATTGAAAATATTAAAATATTTCCTAAATCATAACATTTTATTTAATATTTATATAAATTAGATAAAATTATTTATTTATGAAACAATTTTGATGTAGTGATTACTTTATTAACGAATGATTCAAATAAATGAATTTATAAATATTAAAAATGTAACTCCCCGACCCCAGCTACCCAGAGTCGGTGCATTACTTCGTAACATTGGCATGATCACAAGAAGATCAAATCTCGAAAGACCGATTGGTTTAGTAGCCTTGGATACACTAGATATAATCATAAAGTTTTACATTAGATTTCAAAGTGAAAAACTACTACAACAACAAAGTCTTCATATCCACACTATTAACCCCTCATAATATCCCTGCAAGTCATTCATAATTTACTTCTTCACTACCTGGGAAAAATAAAACATAGAAAAGGGGTGAGCTCAAATGCCCAGTAAGGATAACAATATAGCGGAACATTCAAAATAAGCATAAACATTTATGGCAATGAATTACTAAAACAAAAGCCTTTTAAAATTGAACTTCAACATAGTATGGCAAAAGTAAAATGAAATAATGCCATTTACTTGTTCACATGGATATTCTACTAATCGAATAATCACATGCAAAAATCAATAACCACTTTCATAATGTTGGAATGCATAATTCCAGACTATCATAACCACATAGCCAAGGCCTCGTGCCAAGACTACAAATAAGATTTTGTCAAGGCCTTGTGCCAAGACACTAGTTTGTCTCATGAGACCTACCGATGCATCGAGGAGCTATAGCGGGCTCCACCCGTCACTTATTAAGTCCAATGCATTCCCATATGAAAAGGTTTAAACATAACATAAACATTCGTATTAAAACTAGCATACGAAATGTCAATAATTTCACCATAAACTATGAATGGTATAAAAATAGCACATCCACAGTCAAACATATCACAAAACCTTCAATACAATATAGAAGTTTTGTATCATAATAAATCAACTTCAAATAATCTTAAAATCCATCAAAGGATGTTGACCTAGATGAAATCAAAATTCTTTTTAAAGAAGTATCTCCTTTTATTTTGAAATCATTTAAGATCCATATAAAATAAAACATTTTCTTTGAAAATATTCTTATAAGCTTGTATGGAAAGCTTCGACGATTTTATAACGGCAGAAAATAACCGCACCCGCCGTATATGTTAAAAAAAACATTCTTACCTCAATTCTGTCGAAAAGGTTAAAAAGGACATTGTTTTGAAAACGACGGAAGGATTCCTTTATAAACCTCTTATAAAAAGTAAAACAAGGGTATACATGATTTTAACCCATATTCTTGTAAATAGTAAAAATGTTTTGAAATACATTTTTAAGAAAACATGGATGTGGATGATAAAGAGATCCCAGTAGATTATTACGTATATACAACCTCGGATAATGAAGAGATTGTGAAATAACCCTTACCTTGTACTTTTCCTTTGTTGGGGTAGGTTAACCTCCTGTATAATGGTGAAATAATTGTTAATAAATTATACAAGAATCATATACATTAATATGATATCATATATGATCTTTTAACATTGTTTTATTAATAATATCTTAGTATTATCGTCGTTTCGGGTGATAATCGATTCGTTCTTCTTAAATGTTTGGTTACGTAAGACATGTTTTTAATGGATAGATTATATCTTATTCATAATCAGAATGATATTAACATTATTTTTAACCCTAAAATGAGAATAATACTTGAATGGATATGATGGAGAATGAATCTTATCGCGTTCGTGGAGACGGTAGTCCGTACGTACGCACGAACGCTACTTCCATTTGATTTTCATTTTAAAAGAATGAAATCCAAATGATACATAGGTATATTACTATTCCAGTATAATATAATATTTTATATATGATACTTAAGTTCATTAACACCATCCTTTATACGTTCCATGTGTGGTATGAACGAGTCATATCATTTTAAGGGGGCGGTAGTCCGCACTTCCTCAAATGAAATTATCGTATGTATATACAACATGAAACGAATAATGGTATGAAATAAAATGGAATTACAGAAGCTTATATATAAAATATATATCATTAATATCATATTTAATTATAGTGCCATCATAATGGCCACCATGAGAGGTGGTAAGATGTATTTGAACAATCATCGTTTCGTGAGGCGTTAGTTTGCCATCCACAGAAACATTATGTTCATCATCCATTAGATGGAGTTGTGTGTATGTGTAGTTTGCATCCTTATTATAACAACATCCTAGTATATTGTGGATACTGGTGTTGTTACAAAAGAAAGGAAATAAAAAGAGTTTGGGGGTTGGAGAAGCAAAATAAATGAAAATAATTTAAGAGAAGTCGTTACCTTTAATTTAGGTAACTCACTTTGGTTGGAACCAAAGGACTTCTTGAAATGCTTTCTGCCTAAGGGGAAGCTTCAAGGAGTAGGATAGGGATGTGGGGAGCTTAGTTGGGCAGAGTTTGGACGAGCCAAGTGGCTTGAGAGGTGTGAGGAAAAGAGAAGGAGGAGTGCCCTTTTATAAGAGGGGTGAGGGGCACCTTTGGAAAAGCTAGAAATATTAATTTATAATAAATTCATATTCGGTTTACAAAGGCTCCAAAGTTTACTATTAAAATGATGAGGTGGGGATAGGTCTAAAAAAACTCATCCAATAGAATTTAGACAGGTTTGGGTACTTATATTAACCTTATCTTTAAGTATTAACTCTAAGTTAATTTGTTTCACTTTTACAATGTCTCTTTGTATTTTTATATAATATGGTTAATAAACTTACTATATACATCCAAGCGACCCCCAAATGGTCCATTAATGATTAACCTATCATAATATAAGTCTCTTGGCCGAACCTTAGATTTTTAGGAATTTAATATCAATTAATAATATAATATTTGTTTTAAAAACTCTTTTATGTCAATTTTGACACTATTCAATAGTTGATTTTTGTGAAACTCATAACAGATTGATTACTTCGGAAAAAGTCAATTAAATCAATCCTATTATATCATATTATCCTATAAAATTAGTTTAATTCATTAAAAGTTTCATATTATATTTATTTGGGTATTTATAAAATCAATTATTTTAATTTTTCACTATTAATGCATCATCATTGTGTCATAAATAAAATACATTATTTAATGTCTAAAAATTATAAATAAAATATCATTATGTAGGAAATCTTTTTAGCTTTCTAATGAATATTTATAATCGAAAATCCAACATGTATAACCCTATGTAAAAATTGTTCTTCTAAAAGATGTAAGCTTATGCCATTTTTATTTTTATTTTAACTTTATTAATATAATGTGTCCCTACCACATACAAGTGGCTCCAAGGGGTCCCCAAATTGACCCAAGGATGCTCATGGTCGGGTATGTGTCCACCAATAAGGTTAAGACACGTTTTAGGGTAATTTAGTATTATTATAATATTATTTTTTTAACCCTTATTTACCGGATTTACCCTTAACCATGGTAAATAAAATATTTACCGCAGTAATTATTCAAAATGTCTAAAAATAAAAGTTACCTATTTACACAATTTAAACATCCTGATTCCAAATATGGAATCCATTTTTCTAAATTCAAAACACAGAAGTGGCAGAAATTAATTTAAAATTAATTCCCGCTGTCAAAACAAAAAGCGTGTTTTTTAAGAGATAATAACTATCAAATGATTGACACTTGTTTATGTTCGGTTTAATTGTAAAATTATGTCCAATGACCAACATTATATTAAATGGTAAAAATATATTCTAAATATACTTTAAAACCACTCAAATTCATAATTTATCACTAGTAATTAATTTGATTAAAAAAGTTGTTTTTAATTAAAATTTAGTAATTTTCACTATTCATCAAAATATGAAAGTTATCCGAAATGTACCAAAATTTCACCTTAGGCAAAATTCGATATTCCGAATCCAAAAATGAAGTCCATTTTAAAATATAAAATATATATAATTTCAAAAAGTAGGTATTACTATTCATAACGACTAGTTTGATTGGTTACGGTGTGTTAGAACTCGGTGTTGCGTACAACACACGCTAGCGTACCGTGGAAGCTTGGGATGTTTCATTTTAAATTTTTGATGTCCCCATTTAGTCAAAAAGTTTAAAATATAGTATCTAAAAAAGGTTCACTATTAAAATTTGGTAAAAGTGAAATACTAAAAATGAATTTGTTCTTACATTATGTCTAAGAAACTCATAATAGGGATTCTAAAATTATAAGGATTATATAAAGTTCAAAATGTAGTTAATACTATTCATGACCTCTTTTAATGGCCTTTTTTTGTACATCATGGTGTGATTGAACTTGGTGTTGCGTGTAGTGAAAGTTATTGAATTATTTTGAAGAAATAACACACTATAAAATCTTGGGGTGTTACATTCTCCCCTCCTTCAATAAATTGCGTCCTCGCAATTTGAAATTGTTCTTCAAAAATAAAAGGTTGAAAATAGAAAATATATTTGTGGGAAAACCCACATCGGAAATTGGGTTACTAAAATTTAGTCTTAATATGAGGAAAAGAGAAATCAAAGGGTCACCACCAAATTATGATCTCGATTAGGAGAACATTGGTGGCAATTAGAGACATATAATTGGAGGAAAAACGTAAATATTTATAGGTGGTGATTGAGGTCGTCAATCACAAAAAAGTGTAAAATTGAGGTCCTTAAATTCATCAATCTATGATGATTTGAAATACCATCGGTTCAACAAAACATAGGGTATTAGGATAACAAATTTTTGACGTTTCAAAATATCTTAGTTGAAATCCCACATCGAAAAATGAATTAATGAGGCCTCTATTTAAAATAAAGAGTGGAAAGTATAAAGATTACCGAAAATAACACATACTAGGGTTCCATGTAAGAAAATATGGATCTGGAAGAGAAATCTAACCATCAACTATCTGATGGAGAGTGGTAGAGAACATGGCTATGAAAAGGCCAACAATCCCAAAGCCATAAATTAGTGATGATTTAAGGTACCATCTAGGACAACATTTTTGTTCTAAGTTCCTTTTCTTAATGTTGAGGAATTTATTTATGAGATTGGCTAAGATCATAAGGAGATATACTTACATTATAATTAGAGTTTTATCCATTAATAAATTTCTACCACAAACTCATCTTTCACTCTAAAAGATAATAGAACGTAAAAAAAATTTCTATTTATACTATTCGTACAGGGTTCCAAAATAAATGAATTTATAATTCATCTACCAGATCTTTTAAAAAAACTACATTATTTAATCCAAGACATCTCGTGGGCCAGTGGTAGGTGATACACCCTTGTCGCCCTTCGGTTGTGGGTTCAAGTCTCGCAGCCTTGCCGGATGCGACGGGTTGCCGCCCGACCTCCGGGTTGTCCTTTTATGGCAATCCAAAATAATCCAAACTAGAACTATCCAAAATACTTCCGTCCAAACTCACAGTCCAACATTTATAAGGAAGGTAAGAATAATGTAGATCCTTTTTACCCCATAATAGCATATGAATACCTTCATCTTGTATTCTTTTAATACACTGAAACATCCTGAATTACCATATTCCTTATTTATTACATTCATGCTCCCCTATTCCATATAGAATGATGGATATACTTCATCAATCCAAAAATGTTTTAAACCCCAAAAATGATGGAATATACAAATCATTAATCAGTTCCAAGGTAGTCAAGAATATCCAATATAATTTATCCAAAACAATCACATATTATTCCAAAATCACTACCTCAGTATCAGAACTATATTATGATTTATCATTCTCTCAACCATATATTTTCCAAAAATTTATCCTGCTATTGAGTCACTTTTCTTTATTCCACACAATCTCAAGTCCTTAATGAAATAGTACTGCAGTACAATCCTTATATACACCATAATCATTATAACAAGTACATTGTTGATACAACACTCAATTGACATAATCAACATAAGAACTCTAATCATTCCTCTTCATCTGTGGTAGTATCATAACTTGATTATTATCCAATAGCATCATTTGCGGCATAGTCTGATGACTGGGACATAGGTTCGCGTAGTGTCCAAACTCCTTGCAAATGAAGCATTGTACATTTGAAACCATTTTCTTACCCTTGCAGTCACGTACTTTGTGCCCTTTTCCTCCACACTTATAACAAACTCCCATTCCTTTCAGGAAAGTTCCAGGGTGTTTCTTTCCACAGTTACCACATATGGGAAAATTCTTCTTTTCCATCTTCCCTTTATCCATCTTTCTCTCTTCCATCCTTTTCTTCTCTTGCTTCCCTTCAAAGCCATAGGACTAAGTAAACTCTTTACTTATCTTATCAACACATGATATTATTTCTTCATATGATGATAAAACATGGGAGACTATTTCTCTTATAAATTCTAGCTTAAGACCATGAAAGATATGATCCTTCCTTCTCTTTGAATCATGTGTATTTCTGGAGTTCTCATTCCTTCTACTGGGTGCCATTTCTAAACAATGGCATAAACTAGATCAGTTTATGAATCAAAATACATAATCCCATACTTATAAAACACCTAACAAAAATTGAACTATTTATGGCTATAATCCATAATCATAAAAATGTTTTCTTTGAGGAAGTATATACTCATAAACCCTTCATAATGGTATGTAAAGAAAATGAGAGTTATCCTAAGCATATCCCCCGGGAGTGTCGTAACCAAGAGTGCAGCAAGGCCCGTTGTCGTGTACCAGTTCCCGTTCGAGTCTAGCTCAAAGCGGTGTTTTCGGGTTTTACCCCTAGGTACATCTGTGCCAGAGCCGCCTCTACCTGCTCGTATCCAGACAGGGATGTATTGCTCGGAAAACTCACAAAATCTCTACAATACCAAAATTCTAGGAAGTTCTTTTACACTAATCCTCAAAGTTCATCTTAGGTCTACGTGCTCTAATCAGAGTTTATCTAAATCTAGCTTCCAAGGTTTGTACTAAACTTCCTCTGATACCAACTGTAACGCCCCGACCCCAGCTACCCAGAGTCGGTGCATTACTTCGTAACATTGGCATGATCACAAGAAGATCAAATCTCGAAAGACCGATTGGTTTAGTAGCCTTGGAAACACTAGATATAATCATAAAGTTTTACATTAGATTTCAAAGTGAAAAACTACAACAACAACAAAGTCTTCATATCCACACTATTAACCCCTCATAATATCCCTGCAAGTCATTCATAATTTACTTCTTCACTACCTGGGAAAAATAAAACATAGAAAATGGGTGAGCTCAAATGCCCAGTAAGGATAACAATATAGCGGAACATTCAAAATAAGCATAAACATTTAAGGCAATGAATTACTAAAACAAAAGCCTTTTAAAATTGAACTTCAACATAGTATGGCAAAAGTAAAATGAAATAATTCCATTTACTTGTTCACATGGATATTCTACTAATCGAATAATCACATGCAAAAATCAATAACCACTTTCATAATGTTGGAATGCATAATGCCAGACTATCATAACCACATAGCCAAGGCCTCGTGCCAAGACTACAAATAAGATTTTGTCAAGGCCTTGTGCCAAGACACTAGTTTGTCTCATGAGACCTACCGATGCATCGAGGAGCTATAGCGGGCTCCACCCGTCACTTATTAAGTCCAATGCATTCCCATATGAAAAGGTTTAAACATAACATAAACATTCGTATTAAAACTAGCATACGAAATGTCAATAATTTCACCATAAACTATGAATGGTATAAAAATAGCACATCCACAGTCAAACATATCACAAAACCTTCAATACAATATAGAAGTTTTGTATCATAATAAATCAACTTCAAATAATCTTAAAATCCATCAAAGGATGTTGACCTAGATGAAATCAAAATTCTTTTTAAAGAAGTATCTCCTTTTATTTTGAAATCATTTAAGATCCATATAAAATAAAACATTTTCTTTGAAAATATTCTTATAAGCTTGTATGGAAAGCTTCGAAGATTTTATAACGTCGGAAAATAACCGCACCCGCCGTATAAGTTAAAAAAAACATTCTTACCTCAATTCTGTCGAAAAGGTTAAAAAGGACATTGTTTTGAAAACGACGGAAAGATTCCTTTATAAAACTCTTATAAAAAGTAAAACAAGGGTATAAATGATTTTAACCCATATTCTTGTAAATAGTAAAAATGTTTTGAAATACATTTTTAAGAAAACATGGATGTGGATGATAAAGAGATCCCAGTAGATTATTACGTATATACAACCTCGGATAATGAAGAGATTGTGAAATAACCCTTACCTTGTACTTTTCCTTTGTTGGGGTAGGTTAACCTCCTGTATAATGGTGAAATAATTGTTATTAAATTATACAAGAATCATATACATTAATATGATATCATATATGATCTTTTAACATTGTTTTATTAATAATATCTTAGTATTATCGTCGTTTCGGGTGATAATCGATTCGTTCTTCTTAAATGTTTGGTTACGTAAGACATGTTTTTAATGGATAGATTTTATCTTATTCATAATCAGAAGGATATTAACATTATTTTTAACCCTAAAATGAGAATAATACTTGAATGGATATGATGGAGAATGAATCTTATCGCGTTCGTGGAGACGGTAGTCCGTACGTACGCACGAACGCTACTTCCATTTGATTTTCATTTTAAAAGAATCAAATCCAAATGATACATAGGTATATTACTATTCCAGTATAATATAATATTTTATATATGTTACTTAAGTTCATTAACACCATCCTTTATACGTTCCATGTGTGGTATGAACGAGTCATATCATTTTAAGGGGGCGGTAGTCCGCACTTCCTCAAATGAAATTATCGTATGTATATACAACATGAAACGAATAATGGTATGAAATAAAATGGAATTACAGAAGCTTATATATAAAATATATATCATTAATATCATATTTAATTACAGTGCCATCATAATGGCCACCATGAGAGGTGGTAAGATGTATTTGAACAATCATCGTTTCGTGAGGCGTTAGTTTGCCATCCACAGAAACATTATGTTCATCATCCATTAGATGGAGTTGTGTGTATGTGTAGTTTGAATCCTTCTTATAACAACATCCTAGTATATTGTGGATACTGGTATTGTTACAAAAGAAAGGAAATAAAAAGAGTTTGGGGGTTGGAGAAGCAAAATAAATGAAAATAATTTAAGAGAAATCGTTACCTTTAATTTAGGTAACTCACTTTGGTTGGAACCAAAGGACTTCTTGAAATGCTTTCTGCCTAAGGGGAAGCTTCAAGGAGGAGGATAGGGATGTGGGGAGCTTAGTTGGGTAGAGTTTGGACGAGCCAAGTGGCTTGAGAGGTGTGAGGAAAAGAGAAGGAGGAGTGCCCTTTTATAAGAGGGGTGAGGGGCACCTTTGGAAAAGCTAGAAATATTAATTTATAATAAATTCATATTCGGTTTACAAAGGCTCCAAAGTTTACTATTCAAAGGATGAGGTGGGGATAGGTCTAAAACAACTCATCCAATAGAATTTAGACAGGTTTGGGTACTTATATTAACCTTATCTTTAAGTATTAACTCTAAGTTAATTAGTTTCACTTTTACAATGTCTCTTTGTATTTTTATATAATATGGTTAATAAACTTACTATATACATCCAAGCGACCCCCAAGTGGTCCATTAATGATTAACCTATCATAATATAAGTCTCTTGGCCGAACCTTAGATTTTTAGGAATTTAATATCAATTAATAATATAATATTTGTTTTAAAAACTCTTTTATGTCAATTTTGACACTATTCAATAGTTGATTTTTGTGAAACTCATAATAGATTGATTACTTCGGAAAAAGTAAATTAAATCAATCCTATTATATCATATTATCCTAGAAAATTAGTTTAATTCATTAAAAGTTTCATATTATATTTATTTGGGTATTTATAAAATCAATTATTTTAATTTTTCACTATTACTGCATCATCATTGTGTCATAAATAAAATAAATTATTTAATGTCTAAAAATTATAAATAAAATATCATTATGTAGGAAATCTTTTTAGCTTTCTAATTAATATTTATAATCGAAAATCCAACATGTATAACCCTATGTAAAAATTGTTCTTCTAAAAGATGTAAGCTTATGCCATTTTTATTTTTATTTTAACTTTATTAATATAATGTGTCCCTACCACATACAAGTGGCTCCAAGGGGTCCCCAAATTGACCCAAGGATGCTCATGGTCGGGTATGTGTCCACCAATAAGGTTAAGACACGTTTTAGGGTAATTTAGTATTATTATAATATTATTTTTTTAACCCTTATTTACCGGATTTACCCTTAACCATGGTAAATAAAATATTTACCGCAGTAATTATTCAAAATGTCTAAAAATAAAAGTTACCTATTTACACAATTTAAACATCCTGATTCCAAATATGGAATCCATTTTTCAAAATTCAAAACACAGAAGTGGCAGAAATTAATTTAAAATTAATTCCCGCTGTCAAAACAAAAAGCGTGTTTTTTAAGAGATAATAACTATCAAAAGATTGACACTTGTTTATGTTCGGTTTAATTGTAAAATTATGTCCAATGACCAACATTATATTAAATGGTAAAAATATATTCTAAATATACTTTAAAACCACTCAAATTCATAATTTATCACTAGTAATTAATTTGAATAAAAAAGTTGTTTTTAATTAAAATTTAGTAATTTTCACTATTCATCAAAATATGAAAGTTATCCGAAATGTACCAAAATTTCACCTTAGGAAAAATTCAATATTCCGAATCAAAAAATGAAGTCCATTTTAAAATATAAAATATATATAATTTCAAAAAGTAGGTATTACTATTCATAACGGCTAGTTTGATTGGTTACGGTGTGTTAGAACTCGGTGTTGCGTACAACACACGCTAGCGTACCGTGGAAGCTTGGGATGTTTCATTTTAAATTTTTGATGTCCCCATTTAGTCAAAAAGTTTAAAATATAGTATCTAAAAAAGGTTCACTATTAAAATTTGGTAAAAGTGAAATACTGAAAATGAATTTGTTCTTACATTATGTCTAAGAAACTCATAATAGGGATTCTAAAATTATAAGGATTATATAAAGTTCAAAATGTAGTTAATACTATTCATGACCTCTTTTAATGGCCTTTTTTTGTACATCATTGTGTGATTGAACTTGGTGTTGCGTGTAGTGAAAGTTATTGAATTATTTTGAAGAAATAACACACTATAAAATCTTGGGGTGTTACAAAAAAAGTTAAATTTTGATATTTTTTTCCATAAACTAATTTTATGGATTACTTTGACATATTATGAATGAGATAATACCAATTTTTTGAAGCATAAATGTTGTTATGAACTTATAAAAAAGTCATGTATGAATAGTATCCAAAATTGACAAAATTAATTACTTAAAACATAAAATACTTTATTAAATGATCTAAAATTCCTAAAAATATATGATTATTCAAAAAGGTCAATATATGTCAATATATATCATAAATATATTTTATATGTCGTTTGACATAATATAGTAATTACATTAATGTAGAACGTGTTAATAAAATGACATTATAGTAAGATTAAAAGGGGTAAAATAAGGGTAAAACCAAAATGTTAAGTATAAAAAAATATTCCAAATATGTAAAAATATTATTGGATGATTTTTATTCGAAAAACAATCATCTTGTATTATAATAATTTTTTGTCCGTACAAAATTATAATTTAATTTATAATAAATTAATATTTTTTAACATTCCTATAGTGCCCATCACTTGTCTTATAAAAGGGCACCTCCAACATCCCCTTTTCACTCTATTTAGAGCCTTAAAGCATGGTCGAACCCTGCCAATTTCTATCCTAAACTTACCTATTTACATTCTAGTGGTGTTGGTATTCACAAAATTCCAACTCAAGTACCCTATGAAGAAATTTAGAGGATCCACGTCGAGGATGAGGTAATATCTTCTACCAATTCTTTAATTTTTTTCTTCTACATCCTCCTATTTAGTTTTTATTTATAAAGAAATAACATCATTGTAACTCATATACTTATATTTTATATTTAATATGAAAAAGACCATATTTATCCCTCTATCTATCCTAGGAAATACAAAATCATTGCACTCGCGTACATACAGCTTACAGTCTCCATGTCGGGGTGTAATATGTTTTTCACCCCCACTTTACATGGATGTGTATAATGGTGGAAATAATAAATATATATTATTATTATAACAAGATAATAATTATGATATATTATACACCATCCACTTCAATACCATTCAATAATGGAATTCTGATATATTATTCAATGACACAATGAAATTCATTCTCCATGATAAACATATAAGAATGGTTATTGAGTATATATAATAAATAATCATGAAATATATGACATAATTATTCCACTGGATTTATATATATGTGTCATTTACTTACTTCAATAAAATTCAACAAGGAAACAAAAACAACGTTCATGCATACATACGGCCTACTGTCACAATGAACGTTGTATTCCATTTCATTTATATATTATATATATTTGTATATAATGAATATATATGATATATATAAATCATTTTTTTACATTCTGGAAGTATGTAAATCATGATCTATGTAATCATATGAGGAATAAAAAATCCAAACATGTAAGAAAAACGAAACGATTATTACCCAAAATGTTGCTTTAACATGGAATTCTAAAATGAACGAGTAATATAATGTAGTGAGTGAATCATATATGATATCATAAATTTTATTATTTTTCTATTACAAGTTAATGATATTTTTAAACCCTATATAAAGTAGTTTTGGACACATAC
Source organism: Viscum album (assembly GCA_963277665.1). Classification (NCBI taxonomy): domain Eukaryota; kingdom Viridiplantae; phylum Streptophyta; class Magnoliopsida; order Santalales; family Viscaceae; genus Viscum; species Viscum album. The sequence goes on along the minus strand of OY728131.1, from coordinate 913,877,185 downwards.
ATAAGAAATTAGACATAAGTTAAGGGATAATTTTGCAATTTCATTTTTATTTGAGATTGTTTATACGTAAGTATATACTAATGATATATCAATCATCCATGTCCTTTTTTTTAAAAAATCTTCAAATATAATGATTTCTATTCTTATATATGTGTTTAAATCCAATTATTATCCTTTTTTACTTTTACTACGTGGTATGGAAGGAATCTATCCTTTATTTACCAAACGAGTTACTTTTGGACTTTTTTGATAAAAGTACGAGGAAAATTTTATATAACTTCTTTGGAATGAAGAGATTCTTATGATTTTGTAAATAATATTACCATGAATATTTCATTAAATGCATTCATGTTTACTTTTAATTAACTTCTTTTATTTTAAAATTTCATTCCATTTTGAGAAAAGAAAACGTTTTTTAAGAAGAATGTAAATTTTTCTCAGGATCCGAGTTTAAGTGTTTTTACAAAAAAAATTCCAACTAAGATGAAATAGGGTTATGTTTCATTCCATTTTAGTATTTTTACTAATTTTATGATGGAATTATATTTATGAAGTCCATTTATCATATATGTATTATGTTATGATGACATGATGTTTTGGAATCCCATTTTAATTCATTGGTTATGACATGATAAATGGCTTTTCTTTTTGTGGCACATATAAAGAATGATTTCATTATGAGATGGTAGGGACCTATATATCCCTCAAATAAATTAGGTAAATCATAATACCCCATGATGAAAAAATTAATAGAATTACATGTTTATCTGGTTCAGTAATACATGGCTAGAATGAAAAGTAAACATCGTTCAGTAATAGACTTTTTCCACCCCGATTGTCGTGGAAAAAATGACTTTCCTGTTATGGAAAAAATATAATGTTCTTAATTGTTTTACACAATTACATGTTTTATTCTGTAAATACCCAGAAATTTTAAAGACGATTTTTTCTTAAATTCTTTGGAATTTTACGAGTCCGCAGCTTCTGACAGCTCCTGATTTTGATGCCCAGTGTGCTCGGAAACAATTTTTGAATTTTATATTGGGTACATTTAGTAAATGTACGTCTGGGTTTTAATATCTTTTGAACCGGTGCTCGGAATTGTAAACAGAGGACACCGATGAACTCACAACACCGATATTCTCTTAAAGGGACCTTCACCACAGTTGCGTTTTATGTGGGTTGAAAGTTATATTTTGAGGAATTCATAATAAATTAATAAAATTGTTGGTACACAATTTTATTATTTAGTGGTGGTTATTTCCTCCCATGAGGAGTTAGAGGTGGGGAACACACCCACATAACCTCAAATGAGAGGATTTAGTGTGGTGGGGCCCACAAGATCCCTAATCCTTTCATCACCCCTTAACTCCCTTAACCCCCCCCCCCTTAATTTAATAACCACTCCCCTCATTACGGTGGGGCCTTTCCACCTCCCAAACATTGATGATTCCAACCCATTAAATTAATAAACTTATTAATGAATTGGGATCTCTCTTATGAGTTAGTTTAAATTGCATGACATTTCATTAAAATTGGAGAAGTCTGTTATAATGTTTTCCTTAGTAAAATTTTGGTGGGGAAGCTTTGGGGAATTAGAGAAGCTTCATTCTTCCACGAAGAATGTCATCCTCTCTCGGTGAAGAACACTCCATGACTTCTCCTGTCTTCTTCTTTATCCACGTAAAGGGTGAAGACACCGCTCGTGAGAACCTTCGCCTATGTTAATGAATCTTCCAACATTGATGGGATGACACTATTCCCTACGACGCTCGTCTTCTGTGACTTGTCGACGTGTGACGTCAATTATGAGGTAGGGGTTTTGTATATTCTTTATGTGAATAATTGTACCCCATTCTTCGTTGATTTTATTGGGTTTATCATTGGACATATACTACGAATTAACGCGGAGGGCGTGTGCCAAACGAACATAGCCTGACGACCCTCTATTAATCCATGTTTACATTCTCAATGGAGTTGGAAATGGAAGAGGCGTAGATGAATAAGATAGTGGTGGTAACGACGGCCATGCACCGACCATTATAGGACCACGACATCGGATGTCACGTGAAGGAGGGAAGACCACAGATGCCACTAGGCTGATCGGTCGAGGAAGAACTGCCTGACCATAGCTGACATGTCTAGAGAACCGCGACGCCTCTAAGGGGCCGCGCAGGAGGACTGCGGCCCGACTCAGCGGGCCGCTCGTGCCGGGAAGACCGGACCGCTTCGGCCGGCCGGACCGGAGGGCGGCGCCACCGGTTCAGAGAACCCCCCCCCCCCCACATCGCTCGGCCAGCGAGGCTGAGCCGCAGCCAGACGGGCCACGCCGCGCCCTGCGGGGTCGGACTGGTCGGACACCGGCCAGGTCGGACTCACCAAAGCCGGGTCGGACCCCCCAAAACTGAGTCGAGCCGACCCGCCACCCCGTTGGGCCTGACGGGCCAGGACCGATTTACATAAACATGAATAACTTAAGGACCATGCATTTGAACTACGCGCCGTCTTCGGCACTGGGACCCTCGCGAAGTAGCAGGCCTTTTGCGTTACTGTACGTGAGTTATGGACGACTTTGAAAAAATGGTCGGGTTGGTTCAATAACGAAACCAACTAGGCCATCGGAGCGGAAACGCTTCTAACTTAAGGACCTGAAGTTTGATTGACGTACCGTCCTCTACGTTGGATTACTTTGGATGAGACATCCCTTTATACATACTCCACATGGGATTCATATTAGATTGGACTATGGTCGGGTTGGTTTTAGCATAAAAACCAACCGGGCCCCTTGAACGGGAAAGCCAATAACTCACAGACCAGGTGTCCGATTGATGCGTCGTCTGTTGCGTTGAGACACCTATGACGAGGCAGTCCTTATTGATACTACTATTTGAGACTTCGTGACACGTGGAGTATCGGATTGAGGCTCATGGTGCGGACAATACCGGTGACGAGTGAGCAGATTGGAGAGACCTAGTAGATGGATGAGACTGACGACTGTTGATCGATCGACTCAGAGTGATTCGGATGGACCAAGGGGAGATCTTGGTTGTAGCAGTAGACCCATGGCGGAGGAGCGCTTGGTTGTAGTGGCAGACCCTTATAATCAATAGAAGGAGTACCTCTAAAGGTTATGATGGGGAGCACTTGGTTGTAGCGGCAGACCCATGGAGGGAAGTGCTTGGTTGTAGTAGTAGACCCACAGTACTTGACTGGTTGAGTGCTTCAGCAGTCCATGGTTAGTGGGAAGCACCTAGTTGTAGCGTCATGCCCACTGTACTCGATAGAGTTGGTGTTCTGTAGCATCCGTGGTTTCAACATCATGAATAAAAATATTGTTTTGATCTGAGTCAATGACCTTTGTGTTTTCCTCATGATTGAGATGGGTTACTTGATAACATAGGTATATGTATAGGCATATACCTATGTAATGGTTATCCATTGAAATAATACTTTTTGTTTTATCCTTGTTGGATGTTGTGAGACCTTTAGGGTCTTGAGGTCCCTACTGAGTATTGTTCTACTCACCCCTTCACTGACTATGCCCACACCTCGTTGTGTTGGATGCAGATTATGGACAGTGCTGACGGAGGCCAAGAGCGCCAGGACTGGACGGTATCCAGAGGAGGACCTTACGACATATCAGTCCACGATGGAGTCTTATTGACTTGGAGTGATTAGGAGGCCATATGTACCTACCCTTCAGGTAGGATCCCCGGAGGATGATCCATGAGCTGCTTTCACCTTCCAGCTATTTGTCTTTTCAGTTGTACTTTCTTTCAGTTGTAGTTGTACCTTTTTGTTGAGATTTTATTTCCGGCACCTTTGTACTTTCAACACAAATTTTATACTGCTATTCATATGGTTTGATTCATATTGAACTCTGGTTGTGCGTGTTTACATTTTATAAAGGCCATGCCTTCCCAGTTTTTAGTTAATTACGCCTTTGGTGATAGTCTCCAGCCCCTAGCCTATGGAAGGCGGGCTTAGGGTAGTCACGATACGGGCCCTAGGGGATGAGTCGTGACATATTCCCTCGATATTTTATCATTTATAACATCTAATTATGATCATTACTTATGTTCTATAGAGATTTATGTCATTTCTCATGATTTTTATGTTTGAAAAATATGTTCATGTTTTTACGTTCAAATGTTTATGGTTTGTTTTATGTTCTCCACATTTACCCTTACTGATAATTTGAGCTCATCCTTTTTATTTTTTATTTTCCAAAAAATATATAGAATGGTTTTTAGGTAGGAAAACAAAAAGGGGAATATCTTTATTGAATATTTTGAAAATCATTCACCAGGATTAGAATACTATGTTCCATGTTTTTGAAAAAACTAAACTAATATGGTCTTAGGGAGTTTTTTTATGTCAGGTATTATGTAATCCGAAAAGGAAATGTAATATCCTAGTACATTAATCTTGGGTATATATAGTTTTTTCTAGAGTGAAGTATTAGTCAACCATTGGAAACTAGGATGTGAAAACTTTAGTGAGATACCTAGATATATTTCTACGATATCATTAGATATTTCAATAAGGTTAAGTATATAGTTTACGGTCTGGAAATTAAGGTAATGGTCATCAATAACACAGTATAAAACATAATATGTTATAGATTGAAAGTAATTCCCTATTATATGTTGTTTATCTCTTATGATTTTTTCCTCTCACACGATTATTTTTGGGTTTTAGATAATTTACAGAAATATGAGGATTCTTGGTAATAGAGAATATGATGGACAATGGAATGATATTCTTCATGATAAACCAAGTGAAATTATAGTTTAGAGTAACATCCATATAATTTCTAATAAGAAATCTCATAATATGAACTATAATATAAACTTTTCTGAGTTTCTTGATAAATCAAATAAGAGAACGATGGAGTTTCATAGGGATCATAGAGGAAATAATGTTCAATATTCCTCCTATAAATCATGTGGGAAAAGACATCGTGGATATTGTTTCAATGGAACTGGAAGATGATTTGGGTGTGGCAAAGAAGGACAAAAAGCTAGTAATTGCAATAATAAAGGGTCTGCTAACACAATGGACATGGATAATGTTATTACTAAGACATCAACAATGGTTAAATTTTTTAAATGTGAAATGTACGATCATTATGAAAATTAATTCCCTATAGGAAAATATCTTGAAGATAAACAACATGGTCTTATGGGAAGCAATTATTTTGAGGATGATCAAGAGACTACAAATGATATATGAGATGAAAAAAGTTTTACAGAATAAAATGGTGAAGCTCGGTCTATTTGTTTAAGAAGGTAGTGGAATGATTTAATGTCTCTCTAGAGTAATATTTTATATGTAATTTAATAGTACGGTAGAATAAAGAAACATATATGTATTGTTAAAATATTATTTTGACTTAAGTATTTGAATGTATATGTTGAATGGTATCATTAACGATGAATTGTTAGTCACAAATTTTTGGAAAGAATATGATATGTGCCTAATGTTGGGATATTGAGATAATGATATGTCTTATAGTATTAATGTCCCCATGACTAGTATTAGAAAAAAATTATATAATTTTTTGGGTATACATATTTTTTGGTAATTTGTTATGTGGAAAGTGGTATCTTTTGATGGAATTATTTTTATTACTATGGTTATATGGTAATTCACGATTCAACAGAATACATGATTAAGGTATTCATATGTTTTGAATGTAACCAACATGATATATCGAATGATATATGTGGGATAATTTATGGAATTCACATGCTTGTTATATGAAATTTCATGTAATTAAATTCATTGTACTGCGAGTTTGGAAAAAAGTAATTTGGATAAGCGTAAATGTTGGAATGTGTTATGTTTCACATTAGTTAGTATTTTTTAAGGCAAGAAAATTTTTCATATTATTTCTAGAATGATAGAATGGTATAGTTTTATAAAAATGACAACCCACAGGATAAGCGAAAACCCTTGGAGTTGGACAAGGTTGCGGGAATTGAACCCACAACCGATATGCGACAAGCCATTATCACCTACCCCTAGCCTACAAGAACTCCCTGGTAAGTTTAAATTAGGTTAATTTTATTAAATAGTATGGTCTAATAAGTATAAGTCCATTTTTCGAAACCATATATGTTTAATATCACCATATATGGACTTATATATATTTAATTACTTTTGATAACATTTTTGTGATAGAGTCAAATTGAATGAACTATTAATCTATCACATGATATTTAATGTCTCATAAATTTCATATATTTTTAATTATGTGGAATTATTTCGATACCTCGAAATATGATGGCACACAATTCAAAGGCCTGGAGTGCCCAGAATGGTCTGTCAATGTTTTGTTAAACTTTAAATAGTGTGTGTAAGCTGTTTTCCTGAAAAACTAGAATAACTCTTAAACTATTACTCAGATCATAAATCAGAGGGAACCATTGTGTTCATGATGGTGGGTTTACCCTAGGCACAAATTAAATTTAGTCAGCGCAGACTCCTTTGAGAAAACCAAAAAATGACATAACCGTAAATAAAATAATTAAATAAAATATTTTATTTTTCAAATTCTTATAACTCACAAACTCTAGCTCAGATTGGTAATCTGATTCCATAATTTAACTTGTAAGGGTATGAATTGTTTATGTAGACACTAATTTTGGCCGCCACGAGCCTCAAGTGAAAATTAGTTTTTGGCCATAAATAAAATAATTAAGTTACAATAATTTCATTTTAAAATCCATAACATTTAAGCGGTAACTCAGATTGAAATATGATAGTACCGTTGGGTTATTTGGGTCATTTTTCAATTAGTAAAATCCTATCATCATCCAGCGTGGGTCAAGGGTGGCTGTTATAAGTTTTCTAAACCTTTTTCGGGTACGTTTAGTAAACGTGCAAGCGGTGTTTTATAACTATTGAACAGGTTCTCAAAATTGAAATACGAGGACACCGTTGAACTCGCAGTGTCGATATTCGCTTAAGTAGACATTTACCTTGATAGGAGTAGGTCGAGGATTAATGTTAGTTTTCGTGAATTTCATTGGAGAATTAATAGAATAAAAATAACATAAAGAACGTCTTTTATTTTAATTTTAAAACATCCCAATTTTATGTCTAGTGGTGGGGACCACCCTACCCCCTTGAACACCATATTTAATCTGAGTTAACTCTTATTTTCTCCCCCAAATTAAATTTTTAAAAATTAGTTTAATTAATGTTCCACCAATTAATTGAGTTAATAAACTTAACTTAATTAAAATTTGATCAACATCCATTTGGTGGAGATCGTTGGAAATTCGGATTTCGGGAGAGCATTGGAGAACTGGGAAGAACATCCTCCAAACAAAGAAGTTGTTAAACAAAGAAGCATTCTCCTAATTGAGGAAGATGGAACCAACATTTGGTTAATGGTGTGGGAGCGACGAACGCCGACATCCTCAACATCATCTTTTTCCTCACGCCGACTCCAATGAGCAATCGAGTTAGGAGTTTTTATAAATGTCTGAATTTGTTTTATGGATTCTTCTTATCCTAAATCCACGATGACAATGGAAAAACGAACATGGCCAATAACCCGCACATGAACCATTCTCCTCTTTATTTTTATTCTTCTTGCGTTATTCATGAATTCTCCAACACCTAATATTTATTGGCACTAGAAACACAGAGTTTAACTGAGCGTGATATGTGCACGTGAATCCCTTGATGCAAGGATCACCAATATGCAGTATTTTAATTTTTTAGGCTTGGAATAAAGCTTAAATGACTCACAGAAAGAGGTGGCCAAATATTTATTGGTGCTGGAATTACAATGTTCTGTTGACCATGAAATATGAACGGAGAGGCCCTAACCTGGTGATTGTGAATATGCAATCATTTCAATATTTGGGATTATAATGAAGATGATGTGGTCCGCGAAAGGGGAATGTGATGGTGAGATTCTGGTGAGTCTTGATGGTGCGGCTCCAGAGCAGTGCGGTGCCCAGGCTGACAGTGGGGTGTAGTTTTTCCGGTGCGCATACATGGTGGTGCGACTAGGACCGTGTTCATTGTAGCGGAAGTGTGATCGAAAACTGGGAGAACAGAGTTTACATTGCTGTGCATTTTCAGCAGCGCATGTAGTTGGAATAAAATATTGAAAGAGGATAATTGAAGAGAGAAGGTGTTGAGAAAAGATAAGTTAACAATTTAATGCAATTAAAGATAAAATCCATTGAATAAGGGGATGCAAACAAAATCGTCGAGCTATGGGTTTGTATGTGGAATGTGAGAATTTAAGTTAGTGGATTGTAAATAATAATAATAATATAAAAATTATATTATTAATTTTGGTTGTAACACCATATTTCATCTGTAACTTATCCCTGTGACCTCGGTTTCACGAACCGTCAGCGGAATTGTGACCATGACATTGAGACCAAAATTATGTGTTCAATATTGGATGTCTTATCAGGTTTTTCGATCGTTTACCCAAAACACTTCAATAATAATAATATATTATTATTTTTATATCTTCGGCCCTCAATAACTTATGTGTATGACGTCTGATTGACATATTGTAAGTAGTTACGTGATACAGACATCAAGACGATCAATTTATGTTTAATGTTTAATATTAAATTCTTGATCATGGATCGGGTCAACGAAATTCCATATAATATTATAATTATTATTGCGGGATCTTGTATTCGACTTATCTCCATTATATGGTGTCGAAATGACAAACCATATGCGGAAATTAAATCTTTGAGATGAGGTGGTGCTTTTGTGATACTCCGCGTGACTTTCGAAGAATGTTGTATTTTGGCCTAGTTGGATTGTACTCGAATCTAACCGGGCCCTCGGCACTAAAACACTTATAACTCATAGTTTGGTCGTCCGATTAACATGCTGCATGTTTATTTTAGATTCCTATGACGCGGTAGACTTTAGAGAAACATCATCATTGGACTTTGTATCAGTTGAAGTATCGACTATTGACTTCCAATGCATATCCTTCAAGAGACGAGTAGTCTTAGTGCGGGAACGCAGTAGCTAGGTGTGACGAGAAGAATGATGAGTGATAATGTGTGGGTCGGCACCTAGTGATCCTGTGTGGTTCAGCTCCCGGTGATCCTGTGCGGTCAGATCCTAGCGATCCTGTGTGGGTTCAAACCTATAAATCATGTGAGGGTCATCTCCTAGCGATCATGTGTGGGTTAGCTCCTAAAAATCATGTGTGGGTCAGATCATAACGATCATGTGTGGGTGAGCTCTTAGTAATCCAGTGTGGGTCAGCACCTAGCGATCATGTGTGGGTTATAACCTAGAGATCATGTGTGGATAAGATCCAATAGTTCTTGTGTGGGTCATCTCCTAGAGATCCTATGTGGGTCTTCTCCTAGGGATCCTTTGTGGGTTAGCTCCTAGTGATCCTGTGTGGGTCAGCTTCTAGAGATTTTGAGTGTGTCAGATCCTAGTGATCCTCTGTGGTTCATCTCCTAGTGATCCTGTGTTGGTCAGCTCTTAGCGAGCCTTTGTGGGACATCTATTAGTGATCATGTGTGGGTCAGCTCCAAGCGATCCTGTGTGGGTTATCTTTAAGCGATCCATTGTGGGTCAGCTCCTAGAGATCCTATGTGGAATAGATTTATTATAGAGTATGATGATTTAGTAGTTAAATTTAATCATCTCTACTGCTTTACATAAGTTATACTTGGTGTGAGGTGAGTTAGTACCTGTGTGGTACTAGCCTTTATGGTTTTCCATATTTATGGAACAGTTGACGCTTTGGCCTTTTGGGTTGGACCCTGTGTTTCCTCATTGTTGAGATGGGATTACATAATAACTTATGTATATGAGTGGGAATCCACCTATGTATTGATATCATTTGTTTCCTTCCTTTGTGGTTTATCTATTGTGGATTTTGTGAGACCTTGTGGGTCTCAGGGTCCCTACTGAGTATCGTTATACACACCATTGCACGGGATTTTCCAATACTTCATTGTGTTTACTATAGATGATAGACATCACTGACCAAGGACAGAGGTACCAGAATTAGATGTAGCTCAGAGGTGGATGTTAGATGAGGTGAACCGGAAAGACGACCGTTCGTGAGTTGTACCTACCCTTCAGATCGAATCCATTGTGGACGATCCATGAGATGCTTTTCAACTATCAGTTGTCTTTTACTTTCTAGTTTTCCTTGTATTTTTTAGTTGGTATTTTATTATGGAATTTTTACTTACTACACTTACTCTGATTACAATTCAGTTTACCTGAGTTCGTATCTTGTTTTGTGATTGGTTGCATGTGGTTTTAGGTTATAAAGGCAATGCCTTCCAAGTTATAGAGAATAAGCCTTTGGTGCATGTCGCCAGCGCCTGGCCTATGGATGGCGGGCATGGGGTAGTCACGGAATGAACCCTGGGGGATGGGTCATGACAAATTGGTATCATAGAAGTCGGTTCTACCCTAGAACATAGGACTCTTAACTTTATTTTTAACGAAAATTGAGTTAAGTGAAGGCAGTGTGGTTATCAGTTTAGGGAATCCAATATTGGTTCGTTGGTCGATGTATCTATACACCCGGACCCTGAATTTTGATTTCGGACTCAGTACATGAAAACATTGATTATGTGTGTGTTATGAAATTTTTCATGTGTTTTATTTGAGTCATCTCACCAGGTATAACTTAATAACTATGGCGCACCTGTTTTTTATCCGGATGCTGCAACATAAACAACCAGTTATGATTTCCATGGGAGTACATGGTGACATCCCATCGAGTGACGACGCTCCGGTGTAGGGCCCTCTTCTATGTTGGCACCTTTGGGTGGTGTACAAGAACCACCACCAATCTTTGGGAAACAGTTACCACCATCCACATTGGTAGATGGTGCATGATGAAAGAGCGCATTGCATGAGTTCCAGATGAGGAGGCCTCTTTGGTTTTGAGTTGAGACATATTCTCACGCGACTGATGGCTGGCTGGGGGCAGTTGCTAGAGTTTTCCCCCTAATTTAGACACTAGTAGAGAATATGGATATCTTAGTTACAAGTCTTTTTAGGTGAGTGATCGTGAGGATGGTCTGCAGAGTGGTGAGGCTTTAGTACGTGGACCATTACCCGAGATATTACCTTTAATTAGTGTGTCATCTATATCACTACTCGTTCGTCAGCAGTTACAACCAGTGGTACTGGTAAAGTACATATATAGGCTTAGATCCTTACGCGTGATTCAATATCAGATACCCCTCAGGTTCCAAGGTGAGCCAGACTCATAGGCAGCTATGGAATAGCTTGAGGAGGTGGCTGAGAGTTCTCTAGAGCTTCTGTAGCTTCGGCAGGATGACAAGTCGGTAGCTGAGTATTCATCAAGGCGTATCGACAATTCCATGTACTCGGTGAATACAATACGATCAGTTCTTCTGGACTCAGACTTCCAGGTGTGGTGTGTTTAATGACATCTGAGCCAATACTATTTCTCTATGAATTCCTTCTTATGTTAGGGTTCTAGAGATAACCTGCGTGTTGAATATTCATGGGATGAGCGGATGCAGCCAGTGAATGTTAGTGGTGGGAAATCAGGAAATTTGCGCCAATCATAGATTCTTGGGTGTATAAAAATGTTTTGAGAAGAAGAAGTGTTAGGGACATATTAACTTATAGGGCCACCGATATGGAATTTTATTTAGGATAGAAGCATGATGTGGTGTACTTTTCGACATCTTACAGCCAACCCCCCTTTTTGTGGACCCCACCATGCTCACGGAGTGAGAGGATAGGGGAAGAAAGTTTCTACATGTGGTAAAAGAGTGCGACCCAAGGTCCCTAGGAATGATTCGCGATATGGGCTGTGTCTACTACTAGTTGTCGTATCAATAGACATTTGTACCAACTATTCCTTCCTACCAAGAATCTTGTCCAAGACCTAGAGTTTCCGGTTAAACCATTGACTTGACCCTTACATCTGGATATACCATTTGGAAGAGACATGATAATCACAGTTACGCCGATTGTTTGAACATACCCTTTAGGTGAGAGTTTTGGTTAAAACCTCATGGTGCAGCATTGAGGCATTACAATGTTATTTTGGGTATGAATGGACATCCAAAATTTTTCTCATATTTACTGTATTAGGAAAAACGGTAGTGGGTTATCTACAATGTTGGGATGAGGTTTTCCTTAGTCAGAAAAAAGGAAAACCAGGAAATACATGTTAAACTCATGCATTGGAGGGTGCAGCCGATCACTCTTGAGTCATCCACCCTTACCCTAGTGGCAGTAAGAGTTTGAGTATTCATGTTCACAACAGGATTGGATATAGTTCCCCTTGGACTATGACATTGAAATAGTCTATACTCCTTGGAAGGGGAACATGGAAGCAGATGCACTCAGTAGGAGGTCTGGCCTGCAGCTGCTGAGTGAGGCGACAGAGCAGCTAGCCGCTTTATAGATATCCTATGTGGATCGAGATGGAGAATCTTATCTTCAGTCACTGACAGGAACTCCCCCACATTTTAGTGAGCCATGGAGGCACAATGTGGGGACGCTGACTGCAAGGCTCGATGTGTTCAAATACCCTCAGGGAATTCACCTGATGTATTTTCTAATGGTGGGGAGGACGTCATCCACTTCAGAGGATATAAAATGGTACATATAGCTCGACATGAAGAGGTTTTGAGAGAGTCCCATACGTCCCCTCTAATAGGACATCGTTGTGTGATGAAGATTTATTAGGACCTTTAGTATCAGTACAAGTAGCCATGGATGTATAATGTAGTGGAATATTTTGTATCATGATACCTCACTTGTTAGAAAGTGAAAACTGACTAGAGCCAAAAGAAGTCTTACTCTGTCATGAGGAGGGAGATAATGTCTTCCTACAGGGCTCAGCTCGATGAGGTTGATCAGACCATTTCAGTTCCTCATTAGAGTTGGTGAAGTGAATTTTTTCATAGCTCTTCCCCCTCAGTTGCACCGAGTGCACGACATCATCCATGTATCCTAGCTGAGGAGATATGTGCACAAACCATCCCACGACATCGACTGCGTCGAACTAGACTTAGATGATGGGGAATCATTTACGGAATTTGCAGTGGTGATTGAATATCGACAAGAGAGACCCCATCATGGGAGATCGATACCATTGGAGCATGTTTGTTAGTAGTACAGGAACCACTAGGAGAGCACATGGGAGTGGGAGGCTCAGATTCATGCTCAGTACCCTCTTTTGGTTGTTTTTCATTTATTATGGCTTTCGATGATGTAAAGCCTTAAGGTGGGGATAATATAATGTCTCATAATTTCCGTATAATATTTTTTAATTATATGGAATTATTTCAAGACTGTTATATCTGATGGCGCACAATTATGAGGCCCGGAGTGCCCGGAACCGTATGTCAAAGTTTTGTTAAACATTAAATAGCAAGCGTAATCAGTTTTCCTAAAAAAAGTGGAATAACTCGTAAATGGTAACTCGGATTGGAAATTCGAGGGAACAAATGCGTTCAGGATGGCGGGTTTACCCTAGGCGTGACATAAGTTTTGTCAGAACGGGCCTCCTTTGAGAAAACAAAAAAATGGCATAACAGTAAATAAAATAATTAAATAAATTATTATATTTTTCAAATTCATAGAACTCAGTAAAGGTACCTCGGATTTAAAATACAAGAGCACCGCTAAAAACTTGAGGGCATGATTTACTTATGACGATACTGACCTTGGTCGGCGCAAGACACCAGTGAATGTTAGTTTTTTCCATAAATAAAATAATTCAGTGAAAATTATTTTATTGTAAAATAAATTACATTTAAAAGGTAACTCTGATTGGATATCCATGAGTACCTTTGGGTGTAATGGGAGATTTTTACATAGGTAGAGCCTATCCTTTACTGGCGCGGGTCAAGAGTGACTGTTATAATTTTCTGAAACTTTTTTTCCAGTACGTTCATAAAAAGAACAGGAGGCATTTTATAACTTTTGAACTGGTTCTTAGAATTGAAATCCTAGGACACCGTTGAACTCACAACACCAATATTCACAAAAGGATACCATTACCATTACTGTAGTATGGAAAGGGTGAACGTTAGTTTTTGTGAATTTAGTGGGAGAATTAAAATAATAAAAATAATATAAAGAAAATTTTTATTTTTCTATTAAAACCTCCCAATTTTAATGTGAAGTGGTGGGGACCACCAGATCCCCTTGTACTCTCTCTTTAATGTGAGTTAACTATTGGTTTCTCCATAAAATTAAATGTTTAAACTTTAGGTTAATTAATGTGCCAACAATTAATTTAGTTAATAGACTTAACTCAATTAAAATTATCTCTTTATCCTTTTGGTGGAGATCATTGGCAAAGGAGATTTGGGGAGAGCATTGGAGAACTGGGAAGGACATCCACCAAATAAAGAACCCCTTTAACGAAGAATCATTCTCTGAATCGAGGAACATGGAACCAACATCGGGAGCATGGTGCTAGAGAGATGAACACTGACATCATCAACATCATCTCATTCCTCATGCCAACACCAACGGGAAATCGAGTTATGAGTTTTTAAATATTTTGAAATTTATTTTATTGATTCATCATATCCTAAATTCACAATGACGATGGCCAAACGAACATGACCATCATCCTGCACATAAACCATGCTCCTCTTCCTTTTTATTCTTCACACGTTATTCATGAATTATTCAATGCCTAATATTTATTGGTGCTAGAAACACAGAGTTTTATAGAGCATGATATATAGATGGGAAGCCCTCGAAGAAAGGATCACAAATATGTGATCGTTTAATTGTTCTGGCTTGGAAAGAAGCTTCAATTACTCGTAGAAGGAGGCGGCCAAATATTTATTGGCACTGGAAACACAATATTCTATTGAGCATGAAATATAGACGTGGAGCCCTCAACCCGAGGATCTCGACTATATGATAATTTTATATTTCAGTTTTAGAACGAAGATGTAGTGGCCCGGGGAAGTGGAAACGTGACAGTGCGATTTTGGAGAGTCTTTATAGCACGACTACTGAGTGCTGCGGTGTCCAGGCAGACAGCGGGGTGTGGTTTTTCCGGTGCGCATATAGGGTGGTGCGATTAGGGCCGTGTTGATTGCAGCGGAAGCGTGATCGACGGCTGAGAGTTGAGAGTTTACATTGCTGAGCATGTGCAGCAATGCTTGAAGCTATAAACAAATCATGAAAGAGGTTAATTGAAGAGATAAAGCATTGAAAAAAGATAAGTTAAAATTTTAATGCAATTAAAGAAGATATATATTGAATAGGGGGATGCACACCAAATTGGAGATGTGTGGGTTTTTTCATGGAATGTGAGAATCGAAGTAAATAAATGGTAAAGAATAATAATATAATAATAATGATATTAGTTTTTTTAGTCATAAAACCATATTACATCTGTAACTTATCTCTGCGACCTTGTTTTCAGGAACAGTTAGTGGCAGTGTGACCCTGACTTTGATATGGAAATTAAGAGTCCAATATTTGATATCATTTTCGGGTTTTTTAGATCTGGTAACCAAAATTATCAAATAATAAAAATATATTATTATTATTATTAAATCATCGACCCTCTATAAAACCTGCGTGTGATGTCTGATTGACTTACCATAAGTGGTGACATGATCCTGACATTATGATGGTCGATTTAAGTTTAATGTTGAATATTAAATTTTGTTTCTTGGACCGGGTCCACGAAATACCCATTATTATTATTATTATTATTATTGGGGGATCTTGTATTTGACTTATCTCCCTCATACGGTGTCGAAATTACAAACTATCTACTGCACTGAAATCCTTGAGATGAGGTGGTCATTTTTAGATAATCCATGTGACTTTTGGAGAATGATGGAGGTGTGATGTGTTGGATCCTACTCGAATCCAACCTGGACCTCGCCACTAAAACACTTATAACTCATTGACCAGGCATCCGATTGACGTGTCGTTTGTAGCGTTGAGACCCCTATGACATACATTAACATAGAGATTCATCTTCATGGGACTTCGTAGTAGTTGGAGTATCGACCAATGAATCATGAAGCAGATCTTCTTGGAGACGATCTAGCTTAGTGCGAGAACAGAGTTGATATCTATGATGAGAAGAATGAATAGGTATCATGTGTGGATCAACACCTCGTGATCCTGTGAGGGTCAGATCCTAGAGACCCTATGTCGGTCATCTCCTAGCGATCCTGTGTGGGTCAGCACCTAGCGTTCTTGTGTGGGTCAGCTTTGAGGGATCATGTGTGGTTCACCTCTTAGCGATCATGTGTGGGTCAACACCTAGCATTCTTGAATGGGTTAGCTCTTAGTGATCATGTGTGGGTATTCTTCTAACGATACTATGTAGGTCAGCTTCTAGCGATCATGTGTGGTTTAGCACCTAGTGATCCTGTGTGGGTAACCTGCTAGCGATCCTTTGTGGGTCAGCACCTAGAGATCTTGTGTGGGTAAGCTCCTAGAGTTCCTGTGTGGGTCAACTCCGATAGATCCTATGTGGGTGAGCTCCTAGAGATCCTGTGTGGGTAAGCTCCTAGAGATCCAGTGAGGGTTTTCTCCTAGTGATCCTGTGTGGTTCAGGTCCTAGCCCTCATGGGTGGGTCAGCTCCTAGGGAACCAAGGTAGGTCAGCTTCTGGTGATCCTTTGTGTGTCAGCTCCTAGCGATCTTGTGTGGGTCAACTTATTATAGAGTAAGATGATTCAGTAGTAAAATCTAATCATGACTACTATTGTACTTACATTATACCTGGTGTGATATGAGTTTTTTCTTGTGTGGTACTTTCCTTTGTGGTGTTCCATCTATTGTAAAATAGTTGATGCTTAAGGATTTTGGGTTGGACCTTGTGTTTCGTCATGATTGAGATGGGTTTACTTGATTACTTTGGTATATGTATGGAAATATACCTGAGTATGTATATAAGTTGTTTCTTCATTTTTGGTTTATCCTTTTTTGATTTTGTGAGACCTTGAGTGCTCGGGGTCCGTACAGTGTATCATTATACTCACCCCTACACGGGCTATGGGCACACTTTGTTGTGTTTGGTGTAGATGACGGACAACGCTGACCGATAAAGAGGGTACTAGGATTGGAGGTAGCTCATAGGTGGAAGTTAGACGAGGTGAACCACAGAGACGGGCGTTCGTGAGCTATACCTACCCTTTAGGTAGGATCCATGGTGGACATTCCAGAAGCTTCTATTCACCTATCAGCTGCCTTGTACTTTCCAATTTTCATTGTACTTTCCATTTGGTCTTGTATTTTGGCCCTTTTACATAATACACTTAATTTAATTACTATTCAGTTTACTTGAGTTTTTATCTGGTTGTATGTTTGGTTGTAGGTGCTTACAGGTTATAAAGGAAATTCCTTCCCAGTTATAGGGAATACAACTTCAGTTCTAGTTTCGAGCCCCTGGCCTATGGAAGGTTGGCTTAGGGTAGTCATGGCACAAGCCCTAGGACACAGGTCATGACATGATCTTCTAACACATCAAGAATGAAAAAATTGAATTCATTTCATTAAATATGAGATGAATTTGAAATTTTTCCTGGCCCGAACAACGATGATATTGTACCTAAATCGAGAATGTAATTATTCAAATGAAAAATTATTCAAATTTAGGGAAAGGATCAATAAAACAAAAAAATTTATCATAGTACATTATCATCTGATGAATTAGTTGGTCCCTTAAATCATCACAGATTTAGGGTTTTTGGGTATTTAATTATCTCCAATCATTCTTTCTTATCACTATCCATCAGAACTTGATTTTTAGATTTCACTTCCATATCCATGCATTCCCTTCCCAATTATTTTCTCCTATGTGAAATTTCAGTGACGAGTAAACATGGGTAACATTAATGTTTATACCTTTTTTTCAAATTAATTGTTTGTATTCCTCTTTACACTGTGGGTTTCTATGAAAGAATAATTCAAGAAGTAATCCATTTATAACATTGATGAATTTCAAGGGTGACATTCATTTTAATGGGGTAGAGTGTAAAACCCTAAGATTTTATGAGATAGATTTTTTTTAAATTTAATTTATGTCTGGTGTTATAATCTTCACCATGGTTAGATTGTGCTATACGAAACACTATATTAGCTAGTAATATACATAACACTGTTTGTGGCTTGTGGTACACACAATTTGAAGTTCTTTTGATAGATTTGATATCATTCAACACTAAGTAGAGACTTTTTTCAATGTATAAATGAACTATGTATTGATTCTGTTATACAAAAAAACAATGGAATATTGAACTATAGGTAAAAATGACTTATCTTGCGTAACACGCAACAGCGGCTTTCCTCGATAGCTTGTGTGGTGTGCAATGCCAAGGTTCAGTAAACAATGATATACTATTTAATGGGATATAAATGAGCTTTTATGAGTCGTGTTAACCATATTTTGAATTTTATAACGTTTTCATTAATATTAAAAAAAATTAGAACATGTTATGGGAACTAAATCAATTTTTCTGATAAAATAAATATTATTCCAAAAATGCAGATTTACCACCATTTCATGGTGCACACATTTTAAATCATGTTCATGACACTTTTATATGTTAGATTTGACAAGATAAACATTTTCTATGTAATAGGGACATAAAAACTAACTTTTGTTAAATTTTTTAAATTTTTTGATAACATTCATATTGTAATGAATAGTTAAAATTTGCTAAATTTAAATTAAAAACAAGATTTTTCATCTGAATAATTAACATGTTTAAAATATATTATTTAATTGTATAAAATTAAAAATATAATGTATTTTTATATTTTAAGAAAATTTATATCATTTTCATTAATTTTACATTGAATTTTTATGTAAAAACATTTCAATCTTTTGCAATGTTTTTAACCAAAACCTATTTTTTCGACAATGAGGTTAATTTTTAATTAAATACCACCAATTATGTGTTTTTAAATTGGAAAATTGGATTCCATGTTTGGAATCATAAGTTTCAAATTTTGTAAATAGGTACTTTTTATTTTTGGACATTATGAATTGTAATTTCAGTAATAATATTATTTACAATGGTTAAAGAGTAAATCTTGTAAGTAAGTGTAACTAATAATATTATAATAATATTTAATAACCCTAAAACATGTAAAAATCAATTTTGATGAGATATTTACAACAATGGGAATCCTTTGGCCGATTTTGGGACCCTATGGATTTACTTAGACAGGAAAATGACAATTTATAAGAATTAATTTAATGTAAAGATAATTATAACCTAATCATATATCTTTTACTTAATCGATTTTAATATGGGGTAATATAACAAATATCTATGTATATAAAAATAATTGAAAAAATATAATGTTTTACAATATCATGGTATTTTATTTACAATTGTTATACATTATATAAATATATTTATTTATGACACAATTATTATGTATTGATTACCTCATTAATAATGATTTAAATAAATGTATTTATAAATATTAAAATATGTTTAATTTGGATATTTTAATGCCCTCAACGAATTTTATGGATGAATATTACATATCAGGTATGAGTTTTATCCAATTATTATATTAATAAGGTTGGTATAATATTTTAAAAAATTCAACTATTAATAGTATCGAAAATTAATAGAATTCATATATAAAAACATAAAATATTTTATTAAATTATAATAAATTTGTAAAAATTTATGAATCATAAAAATTGTATATTTAAGTCCAAATATATCATAAATATCTTTTTTTGTTTGTTTGACATGATATGGTAATAACATTAACCCACAATGTGAAATAACATGATAGAACGGTAAGATTGAAAAATGTAAAATATCGGTAAAACCAAAACGACAAGGATAAAAAAAATACTCTAAACTAGTCTAAAAATTATTGTGTAATGAGAATTAGAACCAAAATAATCTTATATTATAATTATATAATATTTGGACCATTTTATATTTATATTGATTATATAATAAATTATTATTTTGGCATATTCCTAACGTTCCCCTCTTCTATCATATAAAAGGAAACCTCTTCCATCTCATCTAAACTATATTTTGATCTATCATGCTGAGTCCTTCCCAAACCATTTCACTTCTATAGATCTCTAGTAACATTTTATTAGTTCTTTTCCTCTAAAATTACAAACTCTATTCCCCTATGAGAAAATTTATAGGAGGCACGTTGAAGAATATGTAATCTCTTCTACCGATTATTTCAAATTTATTTCTTATTCTACTACCTCTTATTTATTTGTTTATTTATAATTTAATAACATATGAATCAATAGTATACTAATACGTTATTACAATTATGAAACAACCCTATTTCACCTTCTATCCATCATATGAAATACAAAATCACCATGCGTGCGTACGTATGGCTTATCGTCTTCACATCGTGGTGTAATCCGTTTTTGAACACCACCTTACATGGATGAGTATAATGGTGGAAATAATATCTATATATGATTATTATAACATTAAACTAAATCATAGATATTATAAACCATACACTTCAATAAATTTTGAAAATTATTGGAATGATATCATCGCACGTTCGTAAGCAAGGCATACCATCTCCAAGACGTGATGAGATTCATTTCCATGTTAACCCTTCAAAAATGAGTATAATGTATATATAATAAATAATCATGAAATATATGACATAATAATTTTAATGGATATATATATATCATTTACATTCTTCCATCCAATTCAATAAGCAAACGAAAACAATGATCATGTGTATATACAACTTACCGTCTCCATGAATGGTTAATTCAATTCCATTTATCTATTATAAATATATATAATGAATATATATGGTATATATAATCCATGTTATTGATTTTTGAAGTAATTAAATCATGATCTAAGTAATAATTTGTGGAAAAAAAATTACATACACATACAACAAATGAAATGACTATTATCCAAAACATTGTTTTTACATGGAATTGACAAAAGAACGGGTAATATAAAGTCATAAAAGAATCATATATGATTTCATAGATATAATTTTGGTTCTTATAAAAGTTAATGATAATTTCAAACTCAACATAGAAGAGTTTCGGAAAAATACAGATGAAATTGGATCTAAGGAAAGGGATAATTTTAAAATATCATTTTTTTCTGAGATTTTTTATACGTAATTATATACTGAGGATATCTTTATCATCCATGTCCATGTCTTCTAAAAATGTATTCTGAAAATTCATAACATCCTTAAATGTATTTTGAACTTCATTTTTACTCATTTTTTTACTTTTACTATATGGTATCAATAGAATCATTCATTTTTATTAGACGGGGTACTTTGTTATTTTTCTCATAAAATTATAAGGAGAATGTTTTTTATCTTATACCGCATGAATGGATTTTTACTCTTTGATAAAGTCTTAATTCCCTGAATTTTCCTAAAATTTTCTAATATTTATATTCAATTAACTTCTTTTCTTTTAAAATTTCAAGATATTTTGAGGAAAATATGTTTTTGAAGAAGAAAGGATATTTTTCTCAAGAACTGAGTTCAAGTGTAATATCAAAATTATTTTCCCAAATAAGATAAAATAGGTTTATGTTTCAATGCCTATTATTTATTTGTTCTGATTGATTTTATGAAGTAATATTTTTATGTATTCCATTTATCATATACGGATTATGTTGTGATGACATGATGTTTAAGAATCCCATTTTATTTCATGGGTTATGTTATGATGAAGGATCTATGTTTTTGTGGAACAAGTAATGATGATTTAATTATGGGATGGGTGTGACCTATATCTCCAAAAAATCATTTTGTAATGATTTTTTTTCTCATGAGATAGACATGACTACAATAACATTTTAATCTGGTTCAGTAATATAGGGCTGGAACAACAAGTAATCCAAGTTCATTAATGGACTTTTAATTCTATAGTGGTCTGGGAAAAAATGACTCGGCTACTATGGAAATCCTTTTATAGACTTAATAGTTTCCCACAACCCCATATTTTATTCCCATGATATTATATCATTGTAATTGTTATTTTATGATCCAAGCCTTATGTACTGTCATTATTTATGTAATTTCTCATGATTTTAATGTTTAAAATTTATTTTCATGATTATACGTTCAAATACTTATGGATTTTTTACATTCTCAATGATTAACCTTGCTATGAATCTGAGCACACTCTTTTTATGTTTTCTTTTATCTAGGATATAAAGAATGGGTATTAGGTAGGAAAAATACGAAGATCTCAATGGGAGATATTGAATATCATTCACCATGATTAGTGGATTATGTTCCAAGTTACCAAAGACACAAAACTAATACGGTGTTTGGGTGTTTGATTGTGTCAAGTATTAAGTATTCAGAAAAATAGTTGTAATTTTCAGGTACATCAAGCTTGTGTCTCTAAAGGTGACATTTGAATTACTACGCAATCTAATGCATTAAGATTTGGATCCCCTATGAGAATTTATTCCTCATCCAAACCCACAATCATGTTTCCATGAAAAGATGCATTTTCAATGAAAACAATATAATATTTATATTACCATACATTTTAGATTATATCCAATTATTATAAATGCCTCTAATTTTTACTAAAATGATACATAAATGTAATTTTCAATTACTAAATTAACCAAATAATGATACCATCTAGGGTTACCTAATAATTTCATACATAAAAATTACCTATATTTTGTTAGATTTTCAATATGAATTGTAACATAATATTCCCCAGAACAATATTGGTTTAGTTTTTTAGTGGATATAAATATATATTCATATTAATAATTTAATTTTATAAAATACCTCTGTGAATGATCTTCTCAATTATTACATTTCTTATAAATACTAAATATTACAATCATTTTCATAACCATAGGAAATAAAATATAAAAAAGTTTGATCTTTATTAATAAATAATCATAAAAATATGATAAATCAATAAGTGTTCATGTGGGAAAACATGACAATCAATGGTATATAAATACATGTCCATAATAAAAAATAACAATAAATGATCAATAAATTATCAGTTTTCATAAATCATGGAATATTACTTTTCAAAAAAATTTAAATTAAGCATATGTGTAAAAAATAATCAATAATTTTGTATGAGAAATGATAACATAACATAATAATTAGTAATAATTTTTTGGAATAAAAAAATCATATAAAATCATTTATTATGATAAATATCAACATGGATGATAACATAGTAGATGTGTTCCCTCATCATTCTATCAATTCCTTATTCTGGGATCACTTCCAAAACTATAATAATTGATATAGTCACTTAATAATATTGACTCACTCTATATTACATAACTTATTATCTCATGATATATTTTTCACTGCCCAATGCATTGAAGGGCAGTAAAATTATTCATTCATCATTAATAAAATAAAAATATATATTAGTGTACCATAAGATCATAAAACATTAATAATATCATTTTATCATAATATTTATGAGGTAAAATGTTTCATAAAGCAACATCAATTCATTAGTGAATAAACCGCTGAAATGATATGGGTTCCGTAAATATTTCAACACAAAATAATTAACCCTTATTAATTAAATGTGTTTCATAGATTAATTCTTAATTAATAATCTTCATAATATGTGATGAAAATTAATTTTTTTTTTGTATCATATGATAATATCGATATCAAGACATATCAAAACATATAGGATGTTTACACAATAGGAAAATTCCTTGAAAATATTATTCAAATATTATAAAAGTTAATTTATTCTAAAATAAACATTAAAACGAGTACATGAATATTCAATGTAAATTACAATCATGTTTATGGGTAAATTGGATCGTGTCTTATATGTTAATAGATAAATATTACATTTATATTTTTGTAAAAAATAAAAACTGATTTTTTTCAGAGATATTTTTAAAATTATTCTATTTTAATAATCATATATATTGTCAACGGCAGTGAAAATTTCATTTTTATAAAACATTATGTCCATATATTATAATATATTGTGTAATTTTTAAGAGAAGAAATAAAAAAAATTAAACCAGCCAAAGTGTAAATAAGATCATCATATACCTAAAAAAATTATCTTGATAATTTAAAGATACAACACATTGAAAATTGGAAAAAAAATAAAAAAAAAATAAATAATTGTAGTGAAATTGAAAAAAAAATTCGTTATAGGATAATATAAATATAATTTTATTTAAGGAACCATTATAATAATAAATCCCAATAAAATGAGAATGTATCATAAACACTAACACTATGTTTTTTGTTTGATTAGTATGAGTTGAAAAATAAAATTTAGTATAAAAAATATTTAAAATAATGAGATTATAAAACTATATTCATGAATAAATTTATATGTATCATTTCTTTCAATTGTCCAATTAATATGTTGGTGAAAAAATTCAACATTAAAATTAAAATTCATGAATATACTATTCTGTTTTCATTCATGTTTCATCTTGATAGATTTAATACATGCACCATGATCCCAGAGTCTAGATATATATAATATTAATCAATAATTTTTTTTTCAAATCTCTTTAGTTGTACAAATTATTATAATGAAATTTATAATCAATTTACGAATAATGAATCTCATTTTTATTTAGGTGGGAGAAAAAAATACTCAAAAGAGACATTATAATTTTTTAATCAGTGTAAAATTAAAAATTTAGATAATATATTATAATTAAAGAAGAAATATTATTTCTTTAATAAAATTTATAAAAATTAATTTCACATGTATAAAACCCATGAAATAATGTTTTAGAAAATGAACCAAATAGATACTTGTAAGTGGTAGTGGACACATATGCACAAGAGAAAAATCAACTTGTTTTTGAAAGAAATGATATGAAATATGGTTGATCCAAAATCATAATAAAAAATTAGGATATGTAAAATATTTATATAATTAATGAAATTGGATACAATATATTCATAGGATGGTGAAAATGAAATAAAATTATATTTTTGCAATTAAGAGTTATACGTCTTTATTAGGAAACATACTTCATATTACTACTAAAGCCTTGATATTATGTTGTTGTGATGAAACCATGAAATATAAATAATGGTGATATATTATAATAATTTATATTGATAGGTGTTAGATGAGATGAAGTTATAATAGAATTTTGAGATTATACGAGAGGATTTACAAATTTATAATGAAGGGAAAGGACACATTTTGAATATTTCAAAATATTATAATATATGAATATATTACTCAATTAATGTATATAAAAATAAAAATGATTCAATTATATGTATTCTATGGTGAAAATACAATCATCCAATCTAATTAATGTATGTTTTTTTTGGATATTTTCTCCATATTTCTTATGTTAACCTCTATGAAAACCAATTTTTTCATCATCCTTTCTGTGACATTTTTACTATTTTTACTATTCATGTTGACTACAAATTACATTTAATATAGTAAATTATATTAATAATTATTATTAAAAACGATTATATATAAAAAATTTAAATTTATATAATTGTGAGAAAATAATTTTTAAATTAGAGCATAAAACACAACACACCCTTTTTAGAAAAATTGGTTTTATTCATAAAAATTATTTTACAGTTATTCCATGACATGAAAAAACAATGAGATGAATTTTAAATTTTATTATTGAATATATTATTTTAAAATTACATTAAATCCTCCATAAATAAATATTAACAGAATTTATTAATATAAAAATACATGTTTCAATAAAATAGTATTTTTATAAGAAAATCTCATTATGACATTCAGGTAATTATATTTTACAATCTAAACAAAATTTAAATATTGATTTCTCTTTTATTAATATGTCAAAAAAAATCTCTTCAATTTAACTTGTGAAATTTATAACCACAAATCCAATAGATAATGGATGAGTACAAAATTAAATATTAATTTTTATATAATGGTTCATTTAAACAAGGTATCCTATATAAATCAATATTTAAGGGAAATAAAATTTAGTTGACGAGAAATAGATCCTTAAATGACAATTTGTAATAATATTTTATAGAATCTCTTGAAGATATTATCTATAATGAGAATATAAAATTATGATTGTGTAGATTATAGAGAATTTAAATATAGTATCCTTGATAGTGTGTGGAAGGTATCGTTTATATCATTAGAAAATGAACCCATGAATCAGATGCTTGATTAACTTTATAAGGATTTATTTGGGACAATGGTTTTTTGATCTTCAATATATTAAAAATATTATTTTACATTAATTGATGATTCCTCACTAAATGTGTGGGTATTTTTATGAAAACAAGTTTCCAATTAGTTTGAATCATTAATTAAATAGAAATACATGGATCAAATTGAAATTTGAATAATGTTTATGTGGTTAAGGTCTGAAAAATTGATGAATATTTATAAAAAGTGTTCTAGTTGTTTTATAAGGAATAAAAAATTTAGATAATGAATAAATTAACAGAATAATAAAGATAAAATGGTTTTCTATAATGGATGAATCAAAATTTGGATTATATAGAAAAGATAATGAGCTTGAATTCCAATTTACCAATGGGATTTTAAAGGGATGTTTTTAACTCTATTATTTGTACTGAAATTTTTTTTCTATATAATCATACGGGAAATGATTTTGTAAAGGAACACAAAAGTAGAAATAAATGTTTATATTTCTCAGCTAAAATTTTTTTAGATGAATTTGGTTTATCCATATCAATAACATGTAATTAGTAATGTAATAAATTATATATCAACCATGATTTTCTATTTGCTATGATAATGGAAATTTTTTATCCTGGATATGGGATAACTATCAATGAAAGCTTATTAGAACCTGAAATTTCATAATTAATTACAATGAAATTATTTTTGGATCATGTATTGGTAACAAGATCACATAAGTGTAAAGAAAGAATATAGTATATCTATGTTTATATGAATATATTCTTAGTAGATTTATATTTTTTAATGAAAAAATAACTCTCACAAGTATGAGGATGCTGAAGAAAAATAGAAATTGATAAAATTACATATCTAACATGGTTTTATATAATAAAATTCTATATAATTTTACAATCTTAGTGAATGGATTTAGAATTAAAAAGTTTATAAATTTTTCAAAGTTATCTTCTGATGATATCCATGAGGGTTCGATGAACAGTACAAAGTTATGGATCTAGAATACACTATAATTTTATTATTTATAGTGAGTGACCTATGTCATTGGATGATGTTATATGGAAAAGATATGTATAATTAATGGAAATAATAATATAAAAATAATATTATATACTTATATGATTTTATAACATTTGAGAAAATGAAATTACAACTGTTGAAAAGTGGGTAATTGAAGAAATTTTTTTATCTATTACTAGAATAATTTTTGAATTGTATATTATAGAAGATAAATAATTTTTTGAATTATTTTGAATAAATTTTTGTGTTCCATTCAAGTGAGATATTTTCATTATGTTGTACATAACAAAATGGTCATAAAGAAGATAAACCTGGTGTCATGGATAGTTTTATTATTTATTTAATCAATGAGACACCATAATCTGTCCATTTTTATTTATAAGAATACATATACATTGAGAAAATAAAATTTTCAGTTGAAAATAATGAATGATACAATATATATACATAAATAGAGTATCAATGGGAATAAGTGTCCCCAATAAAATAGATCTAAATTTTTTAAAATGTTAGGGTAGAATAAATGTTTAATTGGTGAAATTTGGAATATTATTTCAAAGGTATGTCATTTTTTCACCCCAAGTAAAAAAATTTTAAACACTATTTTGGGAAATGTTGGAAACCATTCCAATAAGATCAAGTGTTCATTAAACCAGAAAATATTGAAAAAAAATATAATAATGAGGCTATGAATATTTGTATGAGAAACCATATATAACTCCTAGTGAATAGTATTTAGCTAGATATCCATATAATCATTGATAATGTATTCCAATTGAATAGACATATTATCCCATATATATATTCCTCCAAAATGATCTTATTTTGAATAATAATCAATCCCAAATGTGATGTTAATTGTTAATTTACACTCTATTCTCCAAATATATAACAACTCAATGAAATATATCATATATTCTTTTGACCTCCTCTTACATCGTAATGATATTAAAGACTCATTTTTGAATAAATTCTATAGTGTGTAGAGTATGATACCAAAATTTTCTTTTTTTATACTTCTATTACCACTATTATTCCACTATGATCACCAATAGGAACTGATTGTTAGACAAGTTCATTAGTTTCATATTTCAAGAGAACTATGTACCTTACATAGATAATTCTACCTCGTTTCCCGATTATCTTGATTATCCACATTATTAATTGATGTATTAGAAATAATTATTCATTTCCAACCATTATTTGTTTTACACGATGATCCAGTTTCATTCATCCTTAGTAAATTCGATGAGTCTTTGTAGGGTCAGGATTCCCCTCCCTTTTATAATATAAAATTTTGTGATATCAAATTTCTATTCCCCCTTCTTTGTCCCATTTCTGACTTTTGTCATCCAATGGGGCACTTCTCATATTCAATCATTATTAGTGATTATTTATCATTATTAATCATCTTAGTGTCCGCACTAGATCCTAAATACACATATTTATTCTTCTATATTGTCTGAATTTTATAACAACAATTACATCAACAGATTTCCTTATCCTTCCCAATTAGGGATAAATTTTTTTTGAGTTTATATCTAATATGGAACATCCTTCTTTTCTTAGGAACCTATTTATTATACAACAACTACTTAATATTTTTGAGACACATGAAGTGAGTTAGTCATCTAGAAATTGAATTAATATCATCATCTATCAATAAAATAGTACCTAGAATGATTTAATGTCCATTATGTGTACATCCAAGCCACATAGTATCACAAATGGAAGGAGAATCCATTTAATGGTTCCATCGACCCCTTCAAGAACCCACACAAAAAAACAACTTATCAGCAAAATGACTCTTCAAATTCATAAAATAAGTTTCAAATCTCATTTCAAAATTCCTTATTCCTTTCTATTTATGAATAGGGTGATCTAAAAACACTTCATCCACAACAAAATTACCATGGGAAGGACGTACAAGTTCTATATACTCACTCCATGTGATGGAATGACCTCCCACGATATGATAAGTTTCTATGGTGATTAATAGATGAAAAATTACACAAATGTATTAATAGTAGGATCATTAGTATATCAATTCTTCATAGGTAAATTATTTCATACACAAAAAATACACCCTAGACATGACCCAAATCCAATCATCGCGTGACATTGATATATTGATGTCCATGAATATACATAGGGATATGAGATTGAACATTGAGTTGGTTTAGCTATCTGAAAAAAAGAATCATCAGACCAAATTTTTATGTATTTGGATAATAGAGGGGTTTTTCACAGGAAATGGAATACTAGGAAAACATTCCCAAGGAGACACATTTGGAGAATCCCATTTCATATAGAAGTTTTAAGACTATTCATATAGATATAATCAATAAACATTTCATGTGCAATGATCTCTAGACAAAGAAAGGATCAGATCCTCCTCTGACCAAAAGCGCACCACAATTTGTCAATTATCAATATTACCTATAATTCCATGATATTATATCCTTAAGGAACCATAAAAAACCTAGTAAATTTTTAAACCAATGGATTCAAATTCTTGAAGAGAGACACTGAGGTCCGAATCAGGTGTGATGAAGCCTTGGAGAACTCTAAGAGTGAGACAGCGAGAGGGAGAGAGATTAGGGAAACCAATTTGAGGATCAAGACATATATTGAAATGATTAATTGTTGGGAATCATTGAAGGAAATATATATTTTAGTATGCAGAGAAGGGGGTTATAGTCCCAAAGTAAAACGAAGTGGGTTCCTCCCCCTCCGGTGAGGGAGGAATCAGATTCGTGACCATCGTCTCCTCGGTCATCGCGAGCGCTGGGCAATGTGCAACCATAAGATTATATGGTCTAAAATTATTAGTGTTTAATAAGTTCCTTTTTCCGTATGGATGATAGTATATAATTAAAATAGATTAATAGAATATAAATAATATATGATGATTGATCTATTAATAAATTTTGATATAATTGTTCTCAATCACCTTAAGAGAATATTGGGGTTATATATGAAATTGGGACTGAATAAAAAATATGGAGTTTTGCATAGTGAATGTATATCTATAATTTATTTGTATTATTATAAAAGAGTGAGTATATTCTTTTCACACCACCCTAAATTTTCTACATTATGAGTATTATATATTATCTCATTGGTTCAATGTTCATGTGTCACTTTTCTAGAAAATATGAACTATTATTGGTCTTTATAGATACAAAATTTATAGTTCATAAAAATTCAGGGAATATTATTATGGTATTAGTGTTTACAAAAAGGGTGAATTCTAATATATGGATGTAATTTCTATAAAATATAGTTAATATATTAATTATAGAAACTATGTATTTTATGTTTTTGACAAAAGGTATGGAACTAATCTGATGGATGTGTCTATTAGAGGATCTAAAATTATATAATGAAAATGTAACATATTTCTATAATAATTATTATATTATTAATAATTATTAGAATATAATGTTTTACTGAATGAAATATTTAGTTTATCGGATGTACATATTCATCCATAATCCCATGAAGGATTGGTTGTTTGATCTATGAGTGTTATATAGGGGAAATGTTTTTTGGACATGATAAATAATGTCATTTTATGTGAATGTACCTGGATATTTTGTGACTTAATGTTTTTTATATGACTATGGGGTAAAATTTTACAGATGAATCAATTCATTGAGGTGAATAATTTTTTTTAAAGAGTGGCCATGGGGCTTTGTTGAATCTGTGGATAATGTTTCTCATGTGGGAGAATGTGAGGTTGGTAGTGATATCTATTTTCATAATAATTATAATATCTTATGAATGAGTCATTTTAAAAAATGTAAGGTATATAATTTTTTTTACATATATAACAAATTGTTACATACATAATGATGAAATACCATTCCAATTTGGGA
This sequence comes from Viscum album, assembly GCA_963277665.1. Classification (NCBI taxonomy): domain Eukaryota; kingdom Viridiplantae; phylum Streptophyta; class Magnoliopsida; order Santalales; family Viscaceae; genus Viscum; species Viscum album. Next base: position 913,846,130 of record OY728131.1, on the reverse strand, counting down.
TAGTTTGTGTGAAAACATGACATTATAATGTATGAACAATGTACTGAATAGTGTGTATAACACATGGCAGTAATCATATAGAGAAATATGATGTTCGAAGAAATTATGATATATTTAATATTTTATGTAAATATATAATAATTCTTTTAATTATCACAAAAATGAGTTATCATTCGTGACACACAATAACATCATTGTTCAGTAGATTATGTTATATTCAAGACTGAGTTTCACCACACAATAATATATTATCTAGATATTAATTATTTAATATAAAAAATACAACTATGTCATTAATATTGAGGATATTAATAGTACTATAGATATACTTGATATATATTTTCTAATTTCTTTTTTAACAACCAAATAGAAATTAATATCATAAACAATTGAATATATATGAAATTTTTCTATATAATACTATTTTTAGGCTTCAATTTTTTTTATCTTAGTAAATTAAATTAATTATTATTTTTGAAAAATATTATTGAAACATATATATATATATAATATTTGATAAAAAATTTATATTCATCCTATAGATTTTATAGGAACAGGATAAGAATAAATCCAGTTGTATGCTTAAAAATTTTATTTTCCTAAAAAAGAAATTTTATTCCTATTAATTGCACACCTAATTTAAATAGTTATTTTGAATATTCTATAAATTTAATATTAAAATATAAAATTCATTTTTTATATTTAATTTTAAAAATTATGTTAGGGTTTTTTGGTGTTTTTCTACAAATTTTCGTTTTAAAATGTACTTGGAAAAAATACTGAATTTTAATTGAGAATGTTTTTACTATTATTTATATATATAGAAATATATATTGTAATTTGTTTTTGAATAATATTTTGTTATCCCATGAAATTATTTGTCAAATATAGTTCATTTCATTCAATTTCACATCGAAATTAGGTATACAACCATTTTATTTTTTTAAATATGTGTACATTAAAATCTCTCTTTGTCGTCTTGTCAGGTTGATAAAACTTAAATTAATTTTTTTCCACATATATTAATGAATTATAAAGAAATATATTTCATATTTTTAAATATAATAATTAATAATATATAATAATTTAAACATAATTTTTGGAAAAATGAATAAGAAATGTTGTTAAAATTAATTATAACGATTAAGGTAAAATAATGATTACGTTGTAGTTAAACTATAAACATCAAGAAGAAAATTGATATAAAATTGTAAAAACAAAATTTTATATAAATATTTATGCCACACACCATATGTTTTTAATTTAATCCTATTTATATGTCATAATTTTTGGATCAGATAATTCATTTCACTATTGAAAACAGTGTTTTTTTTCTTCCCTTATAAAAAGGAACTCATCTACGGCCCACTAAATTACTGAAACCTATAAATCACTAATATCATCCATCCCCAACCAGAATAATCTCCAAAAATACATCACCTGACCATAGATAACTTTATGTGTTCATAAATATTACCAAGAATCCCTATGGTGGAATCCTAAAGGAGATACCTGAAAAAGATTTAAGTTTCATCAACCAGTATTTTTTAATTGTTTCCTTCTTAACTCCTTTCTATTAAAATTATATCATGATTATAAAATAAAATATTTATCATATATATAATTATTTATTTAATTTTATATTTTCTACCAACATCAACACACAAATAAATCAAATGGTAAAAAAATATACAGTTTGTGTGTACTGCAAATTATCATCATGCAAAACAAAGTCATTCGTTTTTCCTTTAACACTTATCCATGAAGGGAATAATAATTCAATTACTATAAATATATTACATATGTGATATTAATTTTTCATTAATAGTCTTCAAATTTCTTATAAAACATACCTTAATGCTTTAAATTTTGTGATAATATGATGACATCATTGGTAGACACCGGGACCACATCCTCATTAATGTGATTTGATACATTTACACATTACGTGGAATGTTTTAAGGACATGTATTATTAATGTTTTGAGTAATAAAAACACATATAAATGTCAATTATGAAATTATTTCATATTTGTAAATATAATATATAATTTTCATTATTACCTCATCACACACTGAAAAAGTGATAGCGTCGTTCAGGGACGTTGGGAGTACCATCTCTCCTATATGCGTTATGATTCTGTTTTCATAATTTTTTTATTTATATATGTATATTATAATAATAATATTTTATATGTGATATAATTATCATTCTGGAATGGTAAATTCTACTAACCTTATTTCTGTAATGATATTTAAAATTTTTAACGTTACTCATGTGTACGTATGGCTTTTAATCTCCATGATTGAAACATTGATTTGTTCTTCATAACCATTGATATTTAGGATTATAAATGAATTATTTACCTACTAATATGATAATAGTTTCATGATTATTATTTTGGTTATTTTTTTATAATGATCTATCGGACCACAGTCCACCAAAACAATTCTTTTTTGACACATGAACTGAATTTGGTCCAACCAACTGACATAAATTATTTTTTGAATTAGATGTAAAAAAAAATTGAATGATGATAAATGAAAGTATTTAGAAAAACTATTTTATGTAAATAAATAATTTAAATTTTTTATTATTCAAGAAGAAATATACACACATGAAAAGTATAAGTCAAGGATAATAATTCCATATCAACTTACATTCCATTAAGAAATATTGGATATTATTCATGAATTGAATTGAATGTGATATAACTATTTCCCATTTGTAATTTAATATCATGTTTCGCTCAAAAATAATGGTATTTAATGTTTCACATTGAAATATATCATCCAAGGTGTTTTTACATGATACTTACTAAATAATAAATGTTATCATTGAAATATAACATTCTTTTATTATTGTTTACATTATTTTGAAAAAAATAACATCCTTATTATAATTTTTTTAGTATTACATTAATATTAGATATTCATATTCTCATGAAATTTATATTATTTTGTAATAATTTATTTGTTATTTCTATATATGATGTTGACTTTGAAAATTATTTGATATATATATATATAAATATGTATTTTTTAATCAATACATATATTCTATTTTAAGGCATGTTGTTCATTAATTAAATCAATTATTCAATATAAGAGTACTGATTTGGACATGAACTATATTGGTTTGGGTCTTGTTAATTCATTACCCTCGATGAATTATAAGTCTCAAAAGACATTGTTAATTGGTTCTAAACACTTCATATATGTTTCCATGTGGAATAAACGAGTTTGTACACACATATTTAAATTGTATTGATAATAGATCATGATGGTAAATGTATCATTGCTTGGGAAACATGACATATGATAATAAATTATTTCATATATTTAGAATTCAAATATTAGTATTGTCATGATGATTCTTGATATGATATTATCAATTAGTGTATTTTCATTAACAGATTATTACATTAATGGAATGTTTGTTCAGTTATTTACAGTTCCAATTTAATTACGAATAATTAATTTATTTTATTAAAATGGGTTCTTAGATATTTAACTTCCCAAGATGATTTATTCTCATAGATTAATTATTTTATCTAAATTTTTGGATATTTCTAATAAATTTTTCACACCCTTATTGTGTTTCATTTCCTGAGGTAACTATGAATTTATTATTCAATGAGTTTTCAAGGATGATGTTTATTAGGATTTTTATTTAATATGATTTATATTATATTTCCCAATATAAAATTGGTATCATTTATGCCATATTTTTTTTCCAAACCTATTCAACATTTTTTCATTCTATATCTTAATCCTTGTAATCTTTCAAAAATAATAATATAATGCACAGACTATGGGATTCAGGGGTTAGTGTATTAGAACGTGAATCAGGGGAGGTTTGAATAATTTTTAGAAACTAGACACAAAAAATATAGATTATAAAACATTACATTATGATATTTATTGAGGATATGCATCGAAGAACATCATATAATTTTTCTATGGTATTGATTTTGAGAATATTCCTAGTAATACATCCATATATGGAATATATAATTGAAAGTGGTTCTACAATAGATGTACATAGTGGTAAAAACTCTGAAAATGTGCTTTAAGCCTGACTCAAGTGTAACCTATTACATGAAAATAGTCTTTAATACATATCTATTTTTACAATACCAAGAGATATTCTTATGATAATTCAAAATTACATCAATTTATTTTATATGTATTTCAATGTAAATATATCACCAAAGAAATCATTTATATTATAATGAGATTAATTATGAACAATTTATTCAATTTATGATAAGAGTTTCACTAGATTTTGGATTATATATTATGTTACCTAATGTTAATATCTAATATAGTATATTTAGATCTTTATAAATGGTTCCTATAAGGACGGAGGATATTAATACTCATAGATAATGTTGAGGTTTCTATACTGAGAAAGATGATATTGTAGGAATTGAAACTGTGAATGTTATGAATTGATTAAATCATCCTAATCATGTTATAAAAAATAAACATTATCAGATTGGGAAAATGTTTTCACAATAATATTATCTTATGTTGGACCTATTTATTTGAAATATTCCCACCTCATTTAGTGTTACTAGTGATCCAATGGAGGTAGAGAGGTGTATTAATATTTGGGAGAAGATATTCATAGCATTAAGATGCAGTGAAAATAAAAATGTTACAGTTGTAGTGTATTTTATCAAATTAGATGTTGATAAGTAGTGGTCATTGATCCAAAGACAATATATTAAAAGTAAGTAGAACTCAAGGATTTGAATGTTTAAGGAAAACATTTTATTACAACTATTTCACTCGTGATAAAAAACAATGATGCAGAGAATGTTTCTTAGATTAATTTAACATTGAAAAATATAGTGTTATAGATTGTGATGATACATGTAAAATTATATTTATGTATTTCTTGGATTGGATTTGAAATATTATGTGAAATGTTGACCACTTCATGGAAGGTATCAAGAAAAATATCAAGAGGGAACTAGTTTTTCAATCATTTTAATCATATAAAAGGTTAGTATTATGTTCCATGAAAATAGAGAAAGAATTATTGTGAACCTATATATTCAAATGAATTCTACATAATTAGAATCCCTTAGAAAAAAATGAAAAAGATAACGTGTCAATAATGATGAATTATTTTCCTACAAGTGATAAGTGTCGAAACAATCACCTTTGAAAATGTTTGTTAGGACCATGTGTTTTTTATATTTTTAGAGAGTAGGGTTAACAAGAAAAAAATTAAAATAGAATAAGGAAGAGTATGATATTCATAGTAACTTTTTCATGGAGAAGGATTAATAAGAAAATAAATGACACAATCCTCAAAATGATATACGTTAGAATAAGCTAAGGGATCTAGGTTGAGCTTATATTATTGACACAATCGATGTGGAATAATTAATTATATTAAATATTTATATCTATAAAATATGTTGTCAATATATTTTATTGACTATGTTATCATAATATGATTAATAAAATATATAGTATTTTACTGAAGTAATATTTTATTAAATATTTGAGATCATATGTTGAATGGTACTATAAAAAGTGATTTGGTAAAAATTTATACTTTTTGGGAAAAATATGTATGAGGGAAGGATAATCCATAATATATTGTTGATATTCAGATAATGTTATTGGATAATGATATTATTTATTTGGATAATGTAAATTGGATACTTCTAACTACCATTTACATGATTCTAAACTGTTGGATAATAATATTTAGGAATGGATAACAATTTATGAAATGGATTGTGTTTCATTTTGGATGTGATTTAGGATATTTATTTATTACTTCACCCTATGATGAAAAATGTGATAAATGTTAAAAAATTTATAAATGTTTAATAAAAGGAAAATTTATTATTTATAAATACAAAAAATTACTTATATTTTAAGAGAGTGAAAAAATTTATATAGTTTTTTAAAAAATGTCTTGAAACAAAAATCTTGTCATATTAACATCATTTTTGATGATATCGATGAAAATTAGTAACATAAATAGTTTAAAGTATTTAGGACAATAATATTATATTGAAAAAGATTTCTATCAATCTTGATTAGAAATTGATAGTTTTATTTTTCTCTTATTTTTTTTTCACTAATGTTCTCCTATTCAAAAGACTAGTTTTGTGGAGACCATCAATTTTTCATTTCCATTTTATTTAGAAGATATGTTATTAATCATATTTATGATGTGGGAATTTTATTAATAGAATTTTTGAAATAAATAACCCCAGATTATCGATTCTATGTTTACATTGTAAGGATGCAATTTGATTAAGGTGGGGAGAATTCCACACCCTAAAATTCTAATGTATAAACATTGGATTTAATATAATGTATGACATGAAACATAAAGTGAAGAAATTAATCAAAAATAATGATAATTTAGGATACATTCATAATTTTACATAAATATATTCTATATCTATTTTGGCATGAAACACTGTGTTATCTTGTGTAACATGTAAGAATAATTTTTTAAGTAGTTTCAATTACATGTATCAATAATATATTTCTAAGATAATAATTATTAAATATAGTATGATACAACACTTATAATAATTTAGAGAATATTAATAGTATTAACTATCATAAGGAAATATTTTGTTAAATTTAATGGACAACAAATAACATTGAATTAATATCAAAACATATTTTATATATTAAAAATGTTTTTTGAAGATTTATTTCTTTCCATCAAAAGATGTTTTATCATGATTGTGTAAACTTATTTCTGTTAGTGAATTATATTAATGAAATATATATAGTATATATTCAATAAAATACTTTTGAAATCAATCCAATAGGATTTGTACGAATAAGTAAATACTAAATCTAATTTTATCAATAAAAATATATAATTCAAATAAAATTACTTTATTTTATGAGATAACATATTTATGCCTAAATTTAAACACTTTAAAAAAATATTATATTTCAAAATAAACATCATTCTAGAAATATATATTTCAAAATTACAATAGTATTACTTTTTTGTATTATTCTGAGAAGATTCATTTTATAAGAAATAGTTTTGAAAATCTGAATTTTAATTTAAAACTTCTCTTTCATATAATTAAATTATTTAGATAAATTATATATTAATTAGTGTTTCATGTATTTTTAGTTTAATTATTCATCTATTAGTCAAATTTATGTAATTTTATTATATTTTATATTGAAAATATTATTAAATAGATTAAATATTTCAAACATTATTACTTTAAAAACCATCTTTGTCATCCCATCAGTAGGATTAAAATTAAAGTAATTACTGGCGCATATATGAATGTAATTTGGAAAACTATATTCCATATTTTAAATCATCATAAATTATAATTTTAAATACATTCAACAATATTTATGACAGAATAATATTTGTAAATGTCATTAGAAATTATTTTATTGATTGATATAAAACCCAGACTACATAGTTGATAAGCACTGTAAAAAATGAATAAAAATTGTCATAAAAATTAAAAAATCAATTTTATTGGACATTTTCAGCCCAATCCCTTAATTGATATATTTTTATGTTATTGAAGCCTTTTGGTTGGTAGAAACGTGTTGTGAAAACAATTCCTTGAAAAAATGTTAATTGTGTCATTTTCATCAACTGTATTAATGAACTCATGCCCCTCAATCATTCACACCCACAAATAACATTTTCTAATCCAAAACGATCCCAAATAATCTCCCAAAACCTTTAAACCCACCCTATGTTTATTCATTTAAGATGAAATCTAACTAGTAATCCATTTTATGTGGACTAACAATGAGTTACACAAAGAATATGTAACTTACATCAACATGGATTTTTATTGTGTTTCATTCTATAATCCCTTTATATCCATTTATATAATTTTATATATTGAAATAATTATCATAAATATACTAATATTTTATTATGTTGTGGCTTTAACCTACACCTACACACACATATCAAATGGGTAATGAATATATCATTAGTGTGTTTGGTGAACTACGACCTCAAAAAATGATATCATTCATTCCTCTATTACCATAAATCATGGTTTGTAAATATGATGGAAAACATGTAAATATATTATATAACTATAATTACTAATTCCATCACACTTATATAATATATATATAAGACATACCCGTAATTATTTTCATTTTAATTATATATGATAACCTAATTTATGGATGTCTGAACTACTGTCTCCCCATACCGATGTGATACAATCACTTATTACATGGTATTTATAATGTGTGATTATAATTTAAAATATGTTATTTAATTGTAATATATATATATTATAAAAAAATTCATTTATATAACTTTAATATATAATTTTCATTATTTTTGTTTCACGCACTAAAAAATATACAATGTCATTTTTTTCATTTGGACTATTGCATCCTATAAGACATACAATTAAGTTAACATTATAATAATTATATATATAAGTCCATATTATTAAATATTATGGTATATTTTATATAATTATCATTATCTAAATATATAAATTAATTACCTTCTCTTCACAATGGCCATTGAAAAATGGGATGATTATTTATGTGTATATACATCCTACCCTCTCTATGATTATAAAATAGATTAATTTTTTAGAAAAATATTTAATTATATGTTTTAAATCAATAATGTATTTATAAACATTATAATAATTTAATTATAATTATTGTGAACATGTTTATAAAATAACCCATTGACCATAGTTGACATACCGAAGTCATTTTTGATAGAGGAGCTGAATTTGGAAAAAAAACCTGACATAAACATAATTGACTTAGGAGTTTTATAGAAAATTGTAATTCGTGTGGTAAAAGAAATAATAAAAATGAAAATTTTCATTATGTAATTATCTAATTGACATAGTTTTTTTATTTCATTATATAATTTCAAATATGACATGTTGGACTCAAAGTAAGGGATTTCATTTTAATTTACATTCCAATGGGACATATTTGTTATTATAATCCAATTCTTTTTAATGTGTTCTATATACCTAACATTTATCATCAAATATCCTGATTGAGTCACAAGATATGGAATTTAACTATTTACATTAAATTATCCATCTAATGGGTATTGAAAAGATAATTACTATGTGTTAAAAATAAATCAACAATATCACATTATATTGTTATTTATTACATTATTTGGAAACAGTCAATTACATATGATTTTTTTGTTAAAATTTAAACATATCATAAATAACCATATTACTATTCAATGATTATTATTTTTTCATACTCTATATATAACTTTTACATACAGTGTTCCCATTGATAATTATTTAATATATTGATAAATCCATATATTTTACTGAATACAAATATTCAATGATAAGGTATGTTGTAAATTAAATAAATAGATTAGTTGATCTATGTGGAATTCATTATACAAGAAAAATATATTTTTGAAACTTGATAATTAAATCAAATAACTACATCAGACATCCCATGAAATGAAATTTGTTTTTTAAAAACCAATCAATTTTGTTTCCAAATAAATTAAAAATCCCCTCTGCATATATTTAAACAATCTAGGTAATATATATTGATGGTAAAGGATTCATGATACATGAAAACATGATTTCAAATAATTATGAATTTATTTTCTGAGAATTGAGATATTACTATTTTACATGGAATTATTTCCATGAAATTATATATGGATTCATTTTCATTCTCTGTTTAATGGACTGATTGGATATTTTTTTAGTTATCTAATTTACCGTAATAAAAATTAATCATCCATTTATTTGAAAGGAATGAGTTCTTTAGCATTTAATTAATCATGATGATTTATTCTCATTGAATAACTACATCATTAATTTAAAGTAACCCTACTAAGAATTCTAACACACGATTTTTTTTCTATCTACCCGAGGTTGTGAAGAAATGATATATTAATTATTTGTCAAGGATGAAGTCTATTTTATTTTTTTATGTATTATGATTCATTTTATATTTCCCACTATAAAATTTGAACCATGTTTATAATATTTTTTTTCATAATATGCTAATCTTTTGATCCTTCAAGATTTTATTCTTTAATCATGACAATGTAATAATTTATTGATCCAACTCTAAGATTCTAGGGATGAATTTTCTAGATTTTATTGTTGACTTATGATAATGAAAATATAAAGTGTAATTTTTTAGATATTTCATTGAATATAGATATTAACTATTAATTTTTTGATAATTACATAGATTAATAATATTTTGGATGCTGGTGTAATCTATGGTTATTGATAGTTGATACATAGAAAGTTTACAAATATGTTGGCATGGTTCACATATTAATAGATATTTCTTAAATAACATTTTATTATCTATAAAGTACATATCTATTTAATCATTATAGTGTTCATGAAACTTGGCCATTTGTAACACAATGATATTTTCTATTCCTCTTTATATAATGTTTTTGCTTTTCATTTGTTTTGGGACTAGTTATTATACAAGTAAATTACTATTTTTCAATTATGATTTATTTACATTAATTTTTTCATTATTAAATTTTGAAAATTATATAAGGATTCATTTGATAAAATAAAAATTGTTATATATAACATGGTACTTAAAATCTATTTGAAGTTCCAACCGGTATCCTTAATCCCATGGGGTGGAAAATATATCAAGAAAATAATACAAATAAATTATGGGAATGATAAGAAATAAAAGTTATAAATGATTCAATGATACTATATATTATTGAACAAAATTTTCAACACGGATAATTTCCCAAAGATAATAAATAATTAAGGTACTATAAATTTAATATAAATACAATAAAAGGGATAACCAATACATAAATCAACACATCAATAAAAATAAATATAAACCCTATAAACTATTGAATATTTATAGATTACTTATAGTAACTCAACACCTCATAAAACATACCCTATTGTAAAACCAGGATCATCAAACAAGTAAAATACCACCACCTTGGAACCATTAATATATCATAGGAGTGGTGAACAATCTAAGGTGTTTGTAGGATGAGAGTGTAAATGACCAGAGTATGATTCCATGATGTCAAGTTTAAAATTCTATTTAGTATAAATTTATTATATTACTAATAATAATTTAAATATTTTAATATTATTAATATGTATACTTAAAAAATATCATACCCATATTAATTTTAAGTAAATAAAAATCAACTTCTATAAAAGGAGATCTAGTGTGTGGTCATCAATTTAGTAGTTACAAAATTGAAAATAGAATATAAATCCATTTGTACATTTAAAACAACATCTTTGTTTTTCCATTGAATTAAATATTTTAATAAAACAATTTTAAATTATTGTAGGGATATTATTCACAACCCTGATAATAAAACATAAAAACAAAAGGGAACTATATAATAAATTAATGAATATAATCAAACCACCACAATCTGAAAAATATTCCACATGATACAATTGAACTAGTGGATACATAAAATATATGAGTGGGAATTCCATAAATAAAATCATCAATGAAAAAAATGTATTTTGGGAAACTCACATGGTATACTAGTGTAACTACCATCAATAAAAATATAACATTTGTCCAACTGCAATCATGCCATGAAACCAAAAATAAACATGAAACCAATTTCCCTCACAAAAGCACCTGAGGGTGAACTCCCCTAATCCTTTATAACTATACTATAGGAGAACTATGTTTGTGTTTGAGTTAAACTAGAGTATTATAGATCAATATAACTCCCATACATTGATGGTTTTCCAGGAATTAAATATATGGTTTTGAAAAATAAATTAAAAACATGACCAACAATTTAAAAATCATTAAAAACATTAAAATAAAAAAACATATTACCTATGATTCCCAAAAAAACATCGCATTTCAAATTATCTATATAAATAATTCTACATAACACCGAAGAGTCCATAGTACACAACATGTACAATAAGAGTCAATTCTCATTTAAGGGTATCAAATTATTATAAAAAAATACTCTTTTCTAATATCCAAATAAATATATTGATAAAAAAATCCATTTAGATATATAAATTACCTTTTAACCACATAAAATGTACATTTAAAAAATCCTTTAAAAATAATTTATATAAAATAATAATAAAAATCATTTATGGAATAAATTTTTTCTCTAATTTAATATATTGAAAAATATAGATTTTTAAAAAAACTCACATCATAAAATTTATTCCCAATATTGGGTGAAATTTTAATGATTATTAATATTTAAAAAAACCACGATTTATAAATTTTATAGGTGTTTATGATTGAAGGTGATTTCTTTAAAAACTATAGTGGACTTTAGAAAACCATTCATCTCAAGTGGGAAGACACATAAACACATTCAGATCCACTATAATTATCTTGTATAGATTTAATTTAACAAATATGTCATTATTAAATATCAAAAAATTAATAATTTTTAATTTATCGGAATACATAAAAATAACTACACTCGACCAAGAAGATTCAAGTCACAATGGGTAACTATTAATTTAAAATCACCGACCAATGAAATTAAATCCCCAATACTATAGAAAATCTAAAACACATTATTTGTCACCTAAAAACCTAAATATAATACAAAAAAATAAGTTTAATCAGAGGATATACCAAATCAATTGATATAGATGTTGGAAGGGGCATAAAATATGATAAAGGGAATATGTTGACACTATATCGAGAATATGAATTAAATTTGGATGGATAAGGCTTAAAATTGAAGTTAAATAGACAGAGAGCTCCTAATAATGAAGCTCCTGGTTGTCTAAATATGGTAATTATGAAAAATGGGTCCAATAAAATTATTCATTTGGGTCTTAAGAAGAAATAATAAGTTTTAAGAATCTAGTAATGTTTCATTGTTAGGTTTTATGGTTATAAATACTGTGAAGTTACAATATTGATTCTTATGAATCTTGAAAAACATAAAAACAAAGTTTTTATGGTTTATATTAATAATGGAATTTTAACATCCCGTACACACTAAAATATGTTTCATAGTTACCTAGAGTTTTCAAAATTTGTCGAAACATGTTTTAACCTTGAAAATATATCTCACGACCCATTAATTTACTTTTAATTAAAATTAAAATGTTTAAATAAACCTTGTGACAATCATTAAACTGATTCAAATAATTAAACATATAATTATTAAAAAAACACCCAAAAAAAGTTATAATCACCCATAATTGAGTTTAATAACAAACAATACTGAAACATGGGATTATATTTCCCCTCAAAAGGAGACATTATGCCCCATAAAAGTAATCATCAATAGTAAATGAATGGAAATGAAATTGGCAAACTCAATATCAAAATGTTGTGGTGGATGGTTTAGAAAAACTATAAATGGTTTACTATAAAGGAAACCAAAATAATACATATCTAAAAACCTTGTTACATAACCTAAAAAAGACATATGTTTCAAACATCATTAAAATACCCCATAAGAAAACTAAATCAAAATAACCAGACATAATTTGTAAATAATAACTAAGACAAATCAGTGTTCTCCCACAATAAATGACTCATAAAAAATGGTAAAACAAAAGGAAAAATACTCTTATAATTTCATAACAAAAATTTCAGATGAGTAATGTATCCTAACATGTCACTAAAGAAGAGTATAACATTATAATAAGGGAAAAGTAGAATCCATATAACCATACAAATATACTAATGAAAATTCTTCCTAAATTTAATTTATTTATTTATTCATTATGGTATATAAAAACAAAAAAATCATGACTCTAAATAATGAAAAAACATCTATTCTACTGTCAATAAAATAAATAATGGTAAGGGACCCATAAAATAAGACACCATCTCTTTGAAATTCCATGCAATCAAGAATATGTAAAACAATTATCCTATATTTGAATGAAACACACATTATAGTTACCAAGTCCTTGACTAATGGGATCTTCCAATCTCTAAACCATCAAGATATTAACTTCAATATAACCAATATCATGAATATTTAAATCCACTAATAACATAACACATAATTATTTTCATGAAAAGAAATGTTATTTAATATATTTTATAATAGTTAAATCACCTATAAATATACATTTCGTGAAAATATAGTCATAAAATCATGACATACATGACATCCTCTAACAAATTACTATGACAGAAAAATACTCAATTATAGATTAGAACTTATAAATTTTCTTCTGATAAATCTACATACAAATCAAATAGAAATGTACTTTGTTACTGCATCAAAGGCATAACCTATTTAATTTCCTAAATTTGGTATTATAATTACTTCGTTACCAGCACTTCTGTGAATAACAAAGTAATTCCATATATATGTAATAATCCATTTGCGAAACTTTTCTAGAAAAAAAAATCCCTTTCAACATAGGATCAAACATCCTCTAACCCACAATAATGGGAACATCATTCCTAACATCAATTAGTGACATGGTATATCTTAGTATAAGATTTCTAGTTTTATTATATTCCCCTTACATGGTTTTCAAACACATTTCCTTATAAAATTCCTTTAGTAAATTAATCACATAAACTCCAAGTTCATGAAAAATCATTATTTTAGAGAAATAATAATTTAAGGGTGCATTATTGAGTAGCATTAGAAATGAGTACCTCAGTTCCAATAAAGGAGCTATATATTCCTTCATAATTTTAGCTCCCTCATATAGGGTAATTAATTTCAGATTTTTTTATTCAACAATTTTCAAAAACATTAATGAATTTGGTCATGGTTCGGGTGAGATATATCTCAATTAAAATACATTGATTTGTGGTATTTTTTTAGTTTCATAACATCTCCATCAATGTTTTATATTTGTAGATATATGAAATGGTTTTAAATTATGGTTATGTGGAACAAAAAATTCATTAAATGTCATATAAAATCTAGTTCTTCCACTCATCCACTCATTTTTATTGGGATGTGTACAAAAAAACTATATTATAGAATAATTTTTTTCTTTTTAATATATACATTAATGTCTCCATTTTTTTATTCATATACATTATAAAAACTTCTATATCACAACCTATTTTATTTTCAATACACTGTGAAGAATTCGTAAAAATTTTATTAATTGGAAATTCACAAGAAATAAAATATATAATTCATTTTAGTTAAATAATAATGTAAAGTAAAAAAACTTTTATTTTTTGGATGAATAGGAAACCCATAGGCCATATAGATTTTAATATATCATCTACGGAGGTTTACCTAATTTAATCAAGACCACCATATGACTCTTCATCTATATTTTATCCTTTTGGACATGTTTCACAAGATTTGTTTCTCTCATTAGTCTTCTCATGTTGATAACTGTAACATCCAGGATCCGGGTACTACTCCACGGGGGCCCCGAACCCGGTTCGCCCCGTGACCTAAAGAGCATTTCCTCAAACGCCAGAGGCTACTGACTAGTAGCGAGGGCCCTGGTCTGATAGTGGGGAAACTATGCCCTCATTGGTCAAAGTGTAGCACAACGGAATATAATATAAACATACAAAAATAGAGGAAGCGAATAACCATATATAACTGAAATAAACAACTGCAGTAGATATAACCAACCCGTATTTAAATGATGATGCAACATGCCTCAATTCTATGAAAACAGCCAGAACATGTTACGCAATCAATACAATACAAATGTAGAGTGCAACAAAACAAAAAGAAATATCTGGTAGCATCGTGAGCCTAAGCCTGGTCCCATGCTTCCCTACTCCTTAGCAGCAATCATGTACCTATCTAAGGAACCTTACCCTTATACACACCGGCAGAAACGTAATCTATTTGGACTGAAAAGCATGACCCAAACAGGGTGTGAGAAATATATCTCAGTATGCACCCACCAAAGGCCCATGCCCAACTGTTTGTAAACTTGCAACAACAGTGTGCAGAAGTAAAATGCTATAAACTAAGCAGTACTCAAAAGTAACCAACATACCTATTATATTTCCATTTAATTATTAAATTAATCCATTTAATATAAGAAAACACCATAGTGAATATCTAAGTAAGTAGTCAGTGTCCACAGACACTCAACCCTTAACCTCAGGTAATCAGAAACATAACCTGCAGGTAATTTCCCATAGGCATAACAGATTTTTCCCTCGGGCATACGTAGTGTCTCCCCCAGGCACAATGTCTATTTCCCACAGTCATGGAAGAAGTTGACTTAAGGATAAAGATGCACTGCCCTCAAGCTAAACAATTAATCGGGTCATGCCCAACATATCACAAGAAATTATATACAATTCCTCTGAAGGCAAAAGTAATGAAGAATACAAACAAGGCATACACTCGGGTATCCTGGCCAAACGGATAAATAGAGGAACGCACCCCCGGGATGGTCCTGGGTCCAAGAACTGATCCCAAACAACAATTTTACAATTTTATTTAATTACTTATAAAGTTATATGTAGTTAAAATAGCCACGACCTCAGCCACGCAACACCCCAACATTGGTTCGTGACACTAAAATGCACAAAACACACGTCTATTGGAAAATAAACACCAATCCACCTACCATTAACGCCCACGAACGATATACACGAACGTCGATTCCAAAACTCCCAAAAACGATGTAGATATGGCGTAGAATAAAACCTGTTCAATGGTAAATAACATTCCCCCAGAAATGAATTGTTATGAAAAGCTTAAAGAGAGTGAAGGGCTTACCCGTGTGGTTCCAACGATATCGTCCGAGGAAGAAACGGATTTCCGGATTGCGATCGGCGGATCCTCGAAGATTCGATCGTCCCCTCCTTCTCCTTCCTCTGGTTCTAAGCCTTCCTTGTGAACATGGGAGGCTACTTCCCATTTTAGGCAGAAAAAAAACAAAGTACACAACGTGTATTTCAAAGTACATGCCGTGTACTTCCCATTTTTTTAATTTTTCCTATTGCGGTTTCCTGCCAGGGTGGCACTGTTCACCTGGCAACATGACTACACTACGTGTTTCCTTGAGTACATGGCGTGTTCTAATGCACAGCTGGCCACTTCCATACTATTTTCATGCCAACTGACTACACGGCGTGTAAAGGACCACAACACGGCGTGTAGTCGGTATTTACACCCTTCGTCACCGACATGGCTACACACCCTTTTTACTCATCCCACACTTCCAAAAGTACATGGCGTGTGGAAAAGTACACGGCGTGTACTTCCAAAATTTAGTACTTTTCCCCATTTTCCTTATTTTATCAAAAACACATAAGGAAAAGGGAAAAGAAGAATCATGTAACCCAAAACAAAGAACCAGGTTCTTAAAAACTTCCCCCTTAAAGTAATTCGTCCCCGAATTGCCCCTTCAAGGGTGGTGAAGATAAAGCTCAGAACAGCTGTGGCCACTGAGCACGTACATCAATCTCCTACTCCCAAGATTCATCCTCCACTTGGCCATGCTACCATAGCACCCGTACAAGAGGAAATGACCGGCCTCGGAATTATTTTGTGCTCCTATCAACGATGTGAATCGGATTCTACTCAAAGGAAGAATCCTCCTCAAGCTCAACCTCATTTGGATGAAAGACGTGAGACATGTCTGAATGATAGTGGTGAAACTGAGATGCATGGAAGAAGTCGTGCATGGCTCAGTACCTCTGTGGTAACTGAAGCCGATAGGAAACCGTCCCAACTCTCTCCAGAATCTCAAATGGCCCCACATATCTCTGTGAATGATTACCATGTCCCCTAATCCGCATGTTTCCCAGCCTCGGTGAAACACACAAGAAGACCTAATCCCTAACCACAAACTCCTAGGGTCATCTGCGTCGATCAGCCTAAGATTTCTGACAAGACAACATTGTAGCCATCTGCTTCTAAATCAACCAGACCTATTCAGAAGTATCCTTTACGAAACTTGGCCCCAGTAAAGCTGCTTCACCATCCTCTAGCCAGTACAAGGGTGATCGGCATGGCCGACCATATAAAGCCTCATAAGGTTCCATCTCGATGGTTTCATGAAAACTATTGTTGTATGAAAAATCATCTAGGGGTATATGCTTATCCCAAAATCCCCCAATGTCTAAGAAGCATGCACACAACATGTACTCAAGAACATGTATCATACACTATGACTGGCCATCGGTCTAAGGGTGGTAAGCAATGCTCAGAAGCACCTGTGTATGCAGTGCCCTCTGAAAACTTAGCCAGAAATGAGACGTAAAACGGGCATCCCTATTTGAAATGATAGAACGAGGAACCCCATGATGATGGACGATCTATTGGATATACAACTTTCTGAACTCATCAAAACAGAAGGTCTCCTTGATCAGAAAAAATGAGCTACCATCATGAATCTATCCACAAAAACCCACACGGCATTATTGCCTCGAGGTGACCTCGGAAAACCAGTCAAGAAATCCATCGCAACATCATCTCATTTCCACTCCGGGATGGGTAACTGCTGTAACAGTCTGGCTTGCTTCTGATGCTCCGCCTTCACCTGCTGAGAGGTGGAACACCTCATAACAAAACTAGCTACATATTTCTTCATCCCCGACCACCAGTACTGACATCTCAAGTCTTGGTACATCTTGGTAACCCCGGGATGAACTTCCCAAGCTGAAGAATGAAACTATCACATCATCTCCTTGCGTATATCCCCTGGAACCCATACTCATCCATGGAAACACAGAATTTCATCATCGCCTATCGTCCTACTAGGAGGAGGATCCTCACTAGCCATCAACTCTCATATAACTAGTCCTCCTGAATCAGATAGTGGCCTCATCCTCACTCTATCTCGGATGGTGTAAGTCCTAGCTAAAGATGAAAGATATGTTTTCCCCTAACTGTCGTGAACCTCCACATACATCTCAGAGAATAAAGCCATCAGCTTTCACTCATCACTGGCATCCTACACTTCCTGTATCTAAGTCTTTCTACTCAGTGCATCAGCTACTAAATTACCTTTGACAGGTGTATAGGAAAGCTCAAAATCAAAGGACTGAAGGTATTTAACCCACCTTCATAGTATCAGGTTTACGTCATGCTGAGTAAAGATGTATTTGAGACTTTTGTGGTTAATGAAAACCACACAATGTTCTCCCAATAGATAATGTCTCCAATAGCGCAACGCATGCACAACTGCAGCCAACTCGAGATCATGCGTCAGGTAATTCCTCTCATGTGGCCTCAACTACAAATAACCGTACGCAAAAACTCGATTTCGCTACATCAACACTACTCCCATACCAATACCTGATGTATCATATTAAACTCTATAGCTTTTCCCTTACTCTGGAAGAATCAGGACTGGTGCTGATGTCAACATTCCTTTCAGGTCCTGAAAGGCTGTCTCACAAGCTTCAGACCAAACGAACTTCAAATCTTTCTTAGTAAATCCCGTCAACGGCGCTTCTAAGTAGGAGATGTTCTGTATGAAGCATATGTAGTAACCAGCCATCCCTAATAATCTCCAAATCTCAAACATGTTCTTAGGATTCTCCCAGGAAACTACTGCTCTCACATTCTCTGGCTCTATGGATACTTCTGCCTTTGAGATGATATGACCCAGGAAATGAATTTGATCTATCCCAAAGTGGCACTTTGAATGCTTATCATATTGTCGGTGCTCCCTTAGTGTCCTCAATATGAACTCAAGATGGGCGACATGGTCATGTCAAGTGTGAGAGTAAACCAAGATGTCTTCCATGAATACTACCACAAACGAGTCCTGATAAGGATGGAACATAAGATTCCTCAGATCCATGAAAACTGATGGTACATTCGTGAGTCCGAATGGCATAACCAAGTACTCGTACAGACCATATCTGCATTGAAAAGCTGTAAGCGGTATATCGATGGTCTCATGTGAATATGATGATATCCGGATCTCAAGTCAATCTTTGAGAACACTCGTGCTCATCAGAGTTGATCAAAAAGATTATCAATCATCAGAAAAAGATATAAGTTCTAAACTGTCAACTGGTTCAGCTTCTGATAATCCACACAGAGTATGAGGGTACCGTCCGCCTTCTTAGCAAACAGGACAGGCGAACCCCAAGGAGAAGTACTAGGTCAGATGAAACCCTTTGCCTATAACTCCTCTAACTGCCTATTGAGCTTTTGCAACTCTGGTGTAGCCATCCTATAAGGAGGAATGGACACTTGTGCTACTCCTAGCACAAGCTCAATGTAGAAATCCACCTCTCGTTCTGAAGGTAGACTGAAAAGTCGTTCGGGGAGATATCCCTAAAATGATCAACCATTGGAGGGAAATCTGTCTGAGAAGTCCCCTGGTCATCCAGGTATAAACTCAAAATATTGGCTGTGACTCCACCTCTCCCATGATGCTCTGGTCCAGCTCAACATGCCTGAACATCCCATTATCCTTTGTATAGAAACTCTCTGCCCTCTGGTGACTTGAAACGCACCCTGCGACGATAGCAGTCTACAAAGGCTCGAAAGGGAACCAACCAGTCCATCCCAAGAATGACGTCAAAATATGTCATCTCTAAGACATATAGGTCCCAAAGAAAGTGACACCCACCAACCTCAAGGGGGCACTCCTTGCACTGATGCACACCATCCGTTCAAGTCCCCAATAGAGTGTCTACCTTCATAACAGCAGAAGATGAAGGAAACCATAGAGCCCAAGGCTCTCCACAATGGGTACAGATATGAAACTATGTGTATCACACGTATCAAAATGTACTGAAGATAAGATAGAATCTACTAGAATAGTACCTCTGACAGTAGAAGGTCTGGGATCCTGGTCCTACAGGGTCCGTTGCACTACATATGTCTACCCAGTGCCACAGCCCTACAACACAGCCTGGCTACCCTGAGTTGTCCCGCCCGGCTGCCTTTGAGGTCCTGGTGTATGGCTACCATGACCACGACCACCATCTCTGCCTTCACGCCCTGACATATTCCAGTCCCCCGACTGGTAATAAGCCACTGGTCCTCCTCCCGTACAAGGAGTCAGCACAGAACCCCTCTCAATAGCCACTACTAGAAACTCCCTTCAAAAGCATTGTTGATGACCAATTTTGTCGCAAGCTCGGCACTACACTAGTTCTCGTGGACACTATGGCCTCTTATGCCCCTCTCTACCACACTGGTAGCACATTACCAGGCCACCTAATGCATTATTATGATTGGTACTGCCAAAATGAGAGAAGTCCATTTATCTCTTCCTCTTACCAGTTGAAATAGTACCAGAAACCGGTGCTGAACCACCCTGTCCCACACCACTAGCTTCCCAAAGGTTCCTTTCTGTAATCAATGCCTACTTCAAAATAATGTGTACTGAAGGAAACCTGAAAACATTACCCAGTGTTCAGATGTCATAACAAATACCATCCTCAAAATTTCTGGCTCTCAACATCTCATCACCCCCCAGAATGGGTGAAAATTGCTGACGCTCTGTAAAACGAGCAGAGTAATCCATCACCGACATAGTGCCCTACTGCAGGTTTAGGCACTCTCGAGCTTTATCTGCCCTCAATGTCTCTGGAAAAAAGAAGTCATATAAGACTTCCTGAAAATCATCCCATGCCATGTCCCTATGATTCTATGATTGGGTGGTAACATCCCACTACCTCTTGGCGGAATCACACAGCATATAAGTCGTGATCTTGACCCTCCACCCTTGAGGCGTCTCAAGATGCTCAAAAATAGTCTGCATTGATCCTAGAAAATACTCAATAGCCTGTGGTCCTCCATGCCCTATGAACTTAGGCAGATGCTAGTACTGAAATATACGGGTCATCTCGGCCATAGATGTGGCAGCCTGCGGTGCTCCCTGAATGGTCTGCATGAACTGCATAAAGCCTTCATGGAAATGCGCCTCCGAGCATGTGTCTGGTATAACAGCTGGCGCCATATCTGGCTCTGCTAGAAGATCCACTGGTTTCCCATGGCCCACCATCTTAGGAGTAAACTCGTTGCCGCTCTCCTGGAAAACAATGTGTGGTCATCTCAGCTGTATGACACTACAAGGTCAAAACATGACATAGATTCAAGATTATCAATGACCGAAAATGGAGAAACCAAAAGGGAACAGGAGGAAGAAGGCATTCAATATTTTCAGAACAAGACTAGACGACATGTATACTGACAACACGACATGTACATGATTTCTCTTCCCCTTCCCGGGTCCTTCTACATGGCTAAGCAACACGACTCCTGTTTGAACAAAACTACAAGGCGTGTATAATATCTACACGGCTTGTATGGTGTAATTTACAACTTCTCATGTCTTTTGTGACACAGACGACTACTCGGCTAAAACTGCACAGCGTGTGACACCCACACACGGTGTGTACACCACCCCGTCTTCCCTGCCACATGGCTAAAGAAACACGGTCTGTCCTTGGACGAGACTACGCGGCGTGTCCTATAGGTACACGACGTGTACTCAATGAGCTTTTCCAACACGTGTTGTCAGTATCATGGTCGGACACATGGCTCACACTACACGTCGTGTTCTATATACACACAGTGTGTACACAAATGTATTTCATCGACCCGTGTTTGTTAGTCATACGGCTGAATGATAGGTCGGACTACACGGAGTTTTCCATATTGGACATGGCGTGTATTCCTTAAGGTTTCCTCTACCTGTGTTGTTAGTTACACAACGGACATCAGGTCAACACTAAACGATGTGTACAAAATCTACATGGCCTGTTCGCCCCAAGCTCTTCCCTTCCCTGTGTCCCCACCCACACGGTTTGTGACACAGGAAGAGACTACATTGCGTGTACTCTAGGTACATTGTGTGTACTCAAAAAGTTTATTTGTCTTCCCAAAAAAAAGACCAAACATGGAGTTTTGAAGGTACTAGACGGTGTGTATACTTGGTTTTCCAGAGATTATTCCTCAGAAACATCCCCGAAACCCAGAAAATACAGAAAAACAATACCTAAGTGTCAAATTCTAACAAGTGGGGGCCCATACTCCCCATGAATCAAATTTTGAAATCTTATCTGAGTTATAACAAAATAAACAGCTAATGATCCACCAAATTCCAGCCAATGAGGGCCCATACTCCCCAAAAACCAATGTTTGGCATCCATTCTTTTAACAAGCTTATACAAAAATACCCTATCACATAGCAGGTATTTTATCAAGAAGCTATCACAATAGCATGATTTCCTAGCACAACATCTATCACAACAACATGCGATTCTAATGCACCTATATGGCATGGAAAAAATGCATGGCATGTGATTTCTAGAATGTTCCTAAATGATGCTTGAGACGGAACACCATCATCTCATCAGGTTGCAACTAAATAGAACCCATGGATGAAATATAAACAACACAATCACAAGTGCGTCACCCAATGGTGAAATCAAATTAACTGTAAAATTTGCAAAATTATAAGAATTGAAAAAATACAAGGTAGACTGGCTTTTCCCTATACAAGGGTTAGGTACGCCCGGGCACAACTTATTACCAACTACCATTTCCATCCTATTCCTGAAAAAGGCACCAAATAGTATGTCAAAGAAAAAAACTCTCTTGATACCACTTTGTAACATCCCAGATCCGGGTACCAATCCGCGGGTGCCCCGAACCCGGTTCACCACTTGACCTCAAGCACATTTCCACCAACGCTAGAGGCTACCGACTAGCAGTGAGGGCCCATGTCTGATAGTGGGTAAATGATGGCCTCATTTGTCAAAGTGTAGCGCAGCGGAATATAATAAAAAAATACAACAATAGAGAAAGCGAATATCCACACATAACTGAAATAAGCAACTACAGTAGATATAACCAGCCACTATTTAAATAATGATTCAACAAGCCTCAATTCTTTGAAAACATCCAGAACATGTTACATAATTACTACAATACAACTACAAAGTTCAACAAAACAAAAAGAAGAAGTCGGTATCATTGCAAGCCTTAGCCCGATCCCATGCTTCCCTAATCCTCAGCAGCAATCATTTTCCTGTGTAAGGAACCATGCCCTTATCCACACCGGCAAAAACATAATCTGTTTGGACTGAAAAGAATGACCCAAATAGGGTGTGAGAAAAAATATATCTCAGTAGGCACCAACCAAAGGCCCATGCCCAACTGTCTATAAACATGCAACAACAGTGTGCAAAATTAAAATTCCATAAATTAAGCATTACTCAAAAGTAACCAACTTACCTATTATATTTCCATTTAATTATTCAATTAATCCATTTAATATGAGAAAACACCACAGTGAATTTCTAAGTATGTAGTCAGTGTCTACAGACACTCAACCCTTACCCTCAGGTAATCAAGAACATAACCCATAGGTAATTGCCCATAGGAAAAACATATTTTTCCCTCAGGCATACGTAGTGTCTCCCCCAGGCACAAAGTCTATTGCCCACAGTCATGGAAGAAGTTTCCGTAAGGCTAAAGATGCACTTCCCTCAGGCTAAGTAACATAGTTCCCTCAGGTTAAACAAGTAATCGGTCCATGCCCAACAAATCACATGAAATTCTATACAATTCCTATGAAGGAAAAAAGTAATGCATAATACAAACAAGGAATTCCCACGGGTATCCTGGCCAAACAGCTAAACAGAGGAACGCACCCCCGGGGTGGTCCTGGATCCAAGAACTGATCCCAAACAAAAATTTTACAATTTTATTTAATTACCTATGCAGTTATAGGTAGTTAAAATAGCCACGGTATCAGCCACACAACACCACATCATGGGTTCGTGGCACTAAAATGCACAAAACACACATCAGTTGGAAAATAAAAACCAAGCCACCTACCATTAACTTCCATGAACGATATACGCGAACGTCAATTCCAAAAACTCCCAAAAATGATGTAGATCTAACAAAGATGAAAACCTGTTCAAACGTAAATAACATTCCCTCAGAAAATAATTGGTAATGACAACTTAAAGAGAGTGGAAGGCATTCCCGTGCGGTTCCAACAAGATCGTCCGAGGCGGAAATGGATTCCCGGTTTGCAATCGGCGGATCCTCGAAGATTCGGTCGTCCCCTCCCACTCCTTCCTCCGGTTCTAAGCCTTCCCTATGAACATGGGAGGCTACTTCCCATTTTAAGTAATAAAAAACAAAGTACAAAACGTGTATTTCAACATACATGTCGTGTACTTCCCATTTTTTTAACTATTCCTCTGGCGGTTTCCTGCCAGGGTGGCACTGTTCACCTGGCGACATGACTACACGACGTGCTACCTTGAGTACACGACGTGTTCTATCGCACAGCTAGCCACCTCCATACTATTTTCCTTCCAACTGACTACACGGCGTGTAAGGGACCACTACACGGCGTGTAGTCGGTATTTACACCCTTCTTCGCCGACATGGCTACACACCCTTTGTACTCATCCCACACTACCAAAAGTACATGGCGTTTGGAAAAGTACACAGCGTGTACTTCCAAAATTAAGTATTTTTCCCCATTTTTCATATTTTATCAAAAACACTTAAAGAAAATGGAACAGAAGAAGAACATACCTCAAAACGAAGAAGTGGGTTTTTAAAAACATCCCCCCTTAAAGTAATTCGTCCCCGAATTACCCTTCCAATGGTGGTGAAGACAATGCTCAGAACAGCTATGGCCACTGAGAATGTATATCAGTCTCCTGATCCCAGGATTCATCCTGCACTAAGCCATGCTGCCATAGAACCCATACGAGAGGAACTGACTGGCCACAGAATACTTTCTTTCTCTTATCAACGATATGAATCAGATGCTTCTCAAAGGACGCATCTTCCTCAAGCTCAACCTCATCTGGATGAAAGAGGTGAGACGTGTCTGAATGATAGTGGCACAACTGAGATGGATGGAAGAAGGCGTGAATGGGTCAGTACCTCTGTGGTAACTGTAGCCGATAGGAATCCGGCCAAACTCTCTCCAGAATCTCAAATATCCCCACTTATCTCGGTGAATGTTTACCTTGTCCCCTAATTCGCATGTGTCCCAGCCTCGGCGAAACACACAAGAAGACCTATTCCGCGACCACAAACTCCTAGGGCCATCTGTGTCGATCAGCCTAATATTTCTGATGAGACAGCATGGTAGCCATCCGCTTCTGAATCAATCGGACCTGTTCAGAAGTATCCTTTATGAAACGTGGTCCCAATAAAGCTGCCTCACCGTCCTTTATGTAGTACAAGGGTGATCAGCATGGCCTACCATATAAAGCCTTGTAAGGTTCCATCTCGATGGTTTCCTGAAACCTATTGTTGTAGGAAAACTCAAATAGGGATATATGATTCTCCCAAAATCCCCCAAAGTATATGAAGCATGCACGCAGCATGTCCTCAAGCACCTGTATCGTACACTCTGACTGGCCATCTGTCTGAGGGTGGTATGCTGTGATCAGAAGCACCTGTGTATGTTGTGCCCTCTGAAAACTCAGCCTGAAACGAGACGTAAAATGGACATCCCTATCTGAAACGATAGAACGAGTAACCCCATAATGACGGACGATCTCTTGGATATACAAATTCCTGATCTCATCAAAACTGAAGGTCTCCTTGATCGGAAAAATTGAGCTACCATCATGAATATGTCCACAACAACCCACACGACCTCATTGCCTCAAGGTGACCTCGGAAAACCAGTCATGAAATCCATCGCGACATCATCTCATTTCCACTCCGGGATGGGTAACTGTTGTAACAGTATGGTTGGCTTCTATTGCTCCGCCTTCACCTACTGAGAGGTGGAACACCTCATAAAAAAACCAACTACATATCTCTTCATACCCGACCACCAGTACTGAACTCTCATGTCTCGGTACATCTTGGTAACCCTAGGATGAACTTCCCAAGCTGAAGCATGAAACTCTCGCATCGGCTCCTTGCGTATATCCCCTGGAACCCATACTCGTCCATGGAAACGCAGAATTTCATCATCGTCTATCGTCCAACTAGGAGGAGGATCCTCACTAGCCATAAACTCTCATATAACTAGGCCTGCTAAATCGGATAGTGGTCTCATCCTCACTCTATTCAGGATGGTTGATGTCATAGATAAAGATGAAAGAAATGTTTTCCCCTGACTGTCGTGCACCTCCACATGCATCTCAGAGAACAAATCCATCAGCTTCCACTCATCACTGGACTCCTGCACTTCCTGTATCTGAGTCTTCCTACTCAGTGCATCAGCTACCGCATTACCTTTACCAGGTGTATAGGCAAGCTCAAAATCAAATTACTGAAGGTATTTGACCCACCTTCATAGTCTCAGGTTCATGTCACGCTGAGTAAAGATGTATTTGAGACTTTTGTGTTCGGTGAAAACCACAAAACATTCTCCCAATATATAATGTCTCCAACAGCACAACGCATGCACAACTGCAGAAAACTCAAGATCATGCGTCGGGTAATTCCTCTCATGTGGCCTAAACTGTCAATAACCGTATGCAACAACTCGATTCCCCTACATCAACACTGGTCCCAGCCCAATACCTGATGCATCATATAAAACTGTATAGCTTTTCCCTTGCTCTGGAAGTATCAGGACTGGGGATGATGTCAACATTCCTTTCAGGTCCTGAAAGGCTGTCTCACAAGCTTCCGACCAAACGAACTTCACACCCTTCTTAATAAATCCCATCAATGGAACTGCTAAGTAGGAGAAGTTCTGTATAAAGCAGATGTAGTAACCAGACATCCCTAAAAAACTCCAAATCTCAAACATGTTCTTACGCTGCTCCCAGGAAACTACTGCTATCACCTTCTCTGGGTCTATGGATACTTCTACCTCTGAGATGATATGACCCAGGAAGTGAATTTGGTCCATCCAAAAGTGGCACTTTGAGTGCTTAGAATATAGTCGGTGCTCTCTTAGTGTACTCAATACGAACTCAAGATGGGTGGCATGGTCGTGTCGAGTGTGAGAGTACACCAAGATTTCTTCCATGAATACTACCACAAATTAGTCTAGATAAGGATGGAACACACGATTCCTCAGATCCATTAAAACTATTGGCGCATTCGTGAGTCAGAATGGCATAACCAATTTCTCGCACAGACCATATCTTCTTCGAAAACCTATAAGCGGTATATTGATGGTATCATGTGCAACTAATGATATCCGGATCTCATGTCAATCTTCGAGAACACTCATGCCTTTCAGAGTTGATCAAAAAGATCATCAATCCTCGGAAAAGGATATCAGTTCTAAACCATCAACTGGTTCAGCTTCCGATAATCCACACAGAGTATGAGGGTACCAACCACCTTCTTAGAAAACAGGATAGGCGAACCCCAAGGAGAAGTACTGGGTCGGATGAAACCCTTTGCTTGTAACTCCTCTAACTACCTCTTGCGCTCCTAAAACTCTGGTGTATCCATTCTATAAGGAGGAATGGACACTGGTGCTTCTCCTGGAACAAGCTCAATAGATAAATCCACCTCTCGCTCCAGAGGTAGACCTAAAAAGTCGTTCGGAAAGATATCCCTGAAACGATCAACCCCTGGAGGGAAATCCGTCTGACAAGTCCCCTGGTCATCCAGGTATAAACTCAAAATCTGGGTTATGGCTCCACCTCTCCCATGATGCTCTGGTCCAGCTCGACTCGCCTGAACATCCCATTATCCTTTTTATAGAAACTCTCTGCCCTCTAGTGACTTGAAATTCACCCTGCGACGATAGAAGTGTCCAATGGCTCGAAAGGGAACCAACCAGTCCATCCAGAGAATGAGGTCATAAGCTGTCATCTCTAAGACATATAGGTCCCAAAAAAAGATACACACACCAAACTCAAGGGGGAACTCCTTACACTAATGCACACCAGCCGTTCTAGTCCCCAATGGAGTGTCTAACGTCATAACATCAGAAGATGAAGGAAACCACAGAGCCCAAGGTTCTCCACAATGGATACAGATATGAAGGTATGTGTAGCACACATATCAAAATGTACTGAAGATAAGACAGAAACTACTAGAATAGTACCTCTGACAGTAGAAAGTCTGGGATCTGGGTCCTATTGGGTCAGTTTCACTGCATATGTCTGCCCAGTGCCGCGGCCCTACGACACAACCTGGCTACCCTGAGTTGTCCCGCCCTGCTGCCTTTGAGGTCCTGGTGTCTGGCTACCACGGCCACGACCACCATCTCTGCCTTCATGCCCTGAAATATTCTAGTTCCCCGACTGGTAATAATCCACTGGTCCTCCTCCCGCACGCGGAGTCTACACAGAACCCCTATCCATAGCCACAGCTGGAAACTCCCTACAAAAGCACAACTGATGACCAATTTTGCCGCAAGCTCGGCACTGCACTGGTTCTCGTGGACACTATGGCCTCTTGGGCCCCTCTCTACCACACTGGTAGCACATGACCAGGCCACCTGAAGAATTCTTCTAACTAGTACTGCCATCCTGAGAGAACTCCATCTATCTATTCCTCTTACCAGTTGAAATAGTACCAGAAACTGGTTCTGAACCGCCCTGTCCCACACCACTAGTTTCCCAAAGGTTCTTTTCTATAATTAACGCCTAGTTCAAAACAAAGTGTACTGAAGGAAATCTAAAAACATTCCCCAGTGCTCATATTTCCTAACAAATACCATCCTCAAAACTTCTGCCTCTCAACATCTCATCACCCCCCAGAACGGGTGCAAATTGATGACTCTCTGTAAAACGAGCAGAGTAATCCCTCACCAACATAGTGCCCCACTGCAGGTTCAGGCACTCTCGAGCTCTATCTTCCCTCAACGTCTCTGGGTAAAAGAAGTCACATAAAACTACCTAAAAATATTCCCATGCCATGTCCCTGTGATTCTCCGATTGGGTGGTAACATCCCACTACCTCTTGGCAGAATCACACTGCATATAAGTTGCGATCTTCACCCTCCTCCCTCGAGGCATCTCAAGATGCTCGAGAATAGTCTGTATCTATCCTATAAAAGACTCCACAACATGTGGTCCTCCATGCCTTGAGAACGTAGGCAGATGCTTCTACTGGAAGATATGGATCATCTCGGCCATAGATGTGGTAGCATGCAGTGCTCTCTGAAAGGTTTGTTTGAACTGCATAAAGCCTTCACGGAACTGCACCTCCATGCATGTGTCTGGTATAACGGTTGGCGCTGTATCTGGCTCTGCTGGAGGATCCACTAGTTTCCCATGGCCCACCATCTTAGGAGTAAACTCGTTGCCGCTCTCCTGGTGAAAAACGTGTGGTCCTCTTGGCGGTATGACACTGCAAGGTCAAAACATGACTTAGATTCAAGATTATCAATGACCGAAAATGAAGAAACCAAAAGGGAACAAGAGGAAGAAGGAATTAAAAATTTTCAGAACAAGACTACACGACTTGTATACTGACTACACGACATGTACATGACTTCTCTTCCCCTTCCTGGGTCCTTCTACATGACTAAGCAACACGACTCCCGTTTGAAAAAAACCTCAAGGCGTGTATAATATCTACAGGGATTGTATGGTGTAATTTACAACTTCTCTTGTCTTTTGTGACATGGACGACTACTCAGCTAAAACTACATGGCATGTGACACCCACACACGGCGTGTACACCACCCATTCTTCCCATCCACATGGATAAAACAACACGGTATGTCCTCGTACGAGACTACGCGACATGTCCCATAGGTACACAGCAAGTACTAGATGAGCTTCGCCAACCCGTATTGTGAGTTATATGGTCGGACACACGACTCACACTACACGGCGTGTTCTATACACACACAGCGTGTACACGAAAGGATATCATCAACCCGTGTTTGTTAGTTACACAGCCGAATCCTAGGCTGGACTACACGACGTGTTCCATAATGGACACAACATGTATTCCTTAAGGTTTCCTCTCCTTGTGTTTTTAGTTACACGATGGACACCGGGTCGACACTACACGGTGTGTACATAAGCTACACGACGTGTTCTCCCCATGCTCTTCCCTTCCCTGTGTCCCCACCCACATGGTTTGTGAAACAGGAATAGACTACACGGCATGTACTCTGGGTACACAGTGTGTACTCAAAAATTTTATTTGTCTTCCCAAACAGAAGACCATACACGGTGTTTTGAAGTTACTACATGTCGTGTATACTGGGTTTTCTGGATAGTATTCCTCTAATATCATCCCCGGAACCCATAAAATACAAAAAACCACACCTAAGTGTCAAATTCTGACCAGTGGGGGCCCATACTCCCCACGAATCAAATTTTGACATCTTATCTGAATTATAACAAAATAAACAGCTAATGATCCACCAAATTCCAGTCAATGAGGGCCCATAATCCCCAAAAACCAAAGTTTGGTATCCATTTTTTTTACAAGCTTATACAAAAATACCCTATCACATAACAGGTATTTTATCAAGCATCTATCAAAATAGCATGATTTCCTAGCACAACATCTATCACAACAACATGCGATTCTAATGCACCTACATCACATGGAAACAATGCATGGCGTGTGATTTCTAGCATGCGCCTAAATGATGCTTGAGATGGAATACCCTCATCTCATCAGGTTGCAACTACATAGAACCCATGGATGAAATATAAAAAGCACAATCACAAGTGCGTCACCCAATGGTGAAATCAAATCAACTGTAAATTTTTCAAAATTACAAGAATTACAAAAATAAAAGGTAGACTAGATTTTACCTATACAAGGGTTAGCTACGCCCGGGCACAACTTATTACCAACTACCATTTCCATCCTATTCTTGAAAAAGGATCCAAATAGTATGTCCAAGAAAAGAAATCCTTTGATACCACTTTGTAACATCCCAGATCTGGGTAGCAATCCATGGGTGCCCCAAACCCGGTTCGCCACCTGACCTCAAGTGCATTTCCACAAACGCCAGAGGCTACCGACTAGTAGCGAGGGCCCAGGTCTGATAGTGGGGAATTGATGCCCTCATTTGTCAAAGTGTAGCGCAGTAGAATATAATATAAAAATACAACAATAGTGAAAGAAAATTTCCATACATAACTGAAATAAAAAAAATGCAGTAGATATAACCAGCCAGTATTTAAATAATGTTGCAACATGCCCCAATTCTATGAAAATAGACAGAACATGTTACATAATTAATAAAATAAAACTGCAGAGTACAAAAAAACAAAAAGAAGAAGCTGGTAGCATCACAATCCTAAGCCCGGTCCCATGCTCCCCTACTCCACAGTAGCAATCATGTACCTGTGTAAAGAACCTTTCCCTTATCCACACCGACAGAAACATAATCTATTTGGACTGAAAAACATGACCTAAACAGGGTGTGAGAAATATATCTCAGTAGGCACCCACCAAAGGCCCATGCCCAACCATGTGTAAACATGAAACAACAGTGTGCAAAAGTAAAATGCCATAAACTAAAAAGTACTCAAAAGTAACCAACTTAACTGTTATATTTCTATTTAATTATTCAATTAATCAATTTAATATAAGAAAACACCATAGTGAATTTCTATGTAAGTATTCAGTGTCCACAGAAACTCGACCCTTAAACTCAAGTAATCAGGAACATAACCCATAGGTAATTTACCATAGTAATAATAGATTTTTCCCTCAGGCATACGTAGTGTCGCCCCAAGGCACAAAGTCTATTGCCCACAATCATGGAAGAAGTTTCCCTAAGGCTAATGATGCACTGCCCTCAGGCTAAGTAACATAGTTCCCTCAGGCTAAACAAGTAATCGGGCCATGAACAACATGTCACAAGAAATTCTATACAATTCCTCCGAAATAAAAAATTAATGCATAATACAAACAAGGCTTACCCTCGGGTATCCTGTCCAAACGGCTAAACAGAGGAACGCACCCCCGGGGTGGTCCTGGATCCAAGAACTTATCCCAAAAAACAATTTTACAATTTTATTTAATTACCTATACAGTTTCAGGTAGTTAAAATTTCCACGACCTCAGCCACACAACACCCCAACATGGGTTCGTGGCACTGAAATGCACAAAACACACATCAGTTGGAAAATAAATACCAAGCCACCTACCATTAACGCCCACAAATGATATACGCGAACGTCGATTCCAAAAACTCCCAAAAACGACGTAGATCTGACGAAGAAGAAAACTTGATCAAACGTAAATAACATTCACTTGGAAAAGAATTGGTAAGAATAGCTTTAAGAGAGTGGAGGGATTACCGTGCAGTTCCAACGAGATCGCCCGAGGTGGAAACGGATTCCCGATTTGCGATCGGCGGATCCTCGAAGATTCGGCCGTCCCCTCCCGCTCCTTCCTCCAGTTCTAAGCCTTCCCTATGAATAGGGGAGACCAATTTACATTTTAAGAAAAAAAAAGTACACAGCATGTATTTCAAAGTACATGTCATGTACTTCCCAATTTTTTAACTGTTCCTCTGGCGGTTTCCTTCCATGGTGGAACTGTTCACCTAGCGACATGACTACACGACGTGTTTCCTTGAGTACACGGCGTGTTCTATCGCACATCTGGCCACCACAATACTATTTGCCTTCCAACTGACTACACAGCGTGTAAGGGACCACTACAAGGCGTGTAGTCGGTATTTACACCATTCATCGCCGACATGGCTACACCCCCTTTGTACTCATCCCACACTGCCAAAAGTACATGGTGTGTGGAAAAGTACATGACGTGTACTTCCAAAATTTCGCATTTTTTCCAATTTTCCATATTATATCAAAATCACTTAAGAAAAAGGGAAATGAAGAAGCACGTACCTCAAAACGAAGAACCAGGTTCTTAAAAACTTCCCCCCTTAAAATAATTCGTCCCCGAATTACCCTTCCAAGGGTGGTGAAGATAAATCTTAGAACATCTCTGGCCACTGAGCACATATATTAGTCTCCGGCTCCTAGGATTCGTCCTGCACTCAGCCATGATGCCATAGCACCAGTGCGAGAGGAACTGACTGGCCTCAGAATACATTCATGCTCCTATCAAAGATATGAATTGGATTCTACTCTAAGGATGCATCTTCCTCAACATCATCCTCATCTGGTTGAAAGACTTGAGACATGTCTGAATGATAGTGGTGCAACTGAGATACATCGAAGAAGTCGTGCATTTCTCGGTACCTCTGTGGAAACTGCAGCTGATAGAAAACTGTCCCAACTCTCTCTAGAATCTCAAATGGACCCACAAATCTCTGTGAATGTTTACCATGTCCCCTAATCCGCATGTGTCCTAGCCTCAGTGAAACACGCAAGAGGACCTAATCCCCAACCACAAACTCCTATGGTCGTATGCGTCGATCAACCTAATATTTATGAAAAGACTGCACGGTAGCCATCTGCTTCTAAATCAATCGGACATGTTCAGACATATCCTTTATGTGACGTGGTCTCAGTAAAGCTGCCTCACTGTCCTCTAGACCGTACATGGATGACCGACATGGACAACCATATAAAGCCTCGTAAGGTGCCATCTCGATGGTTGCCTGAAAACTATTGTTGTAGGAAAATTTAACTAGGGGTATATTCTTCTCCAAAAATCCCCCAAAGTATAAGAGGCATGCACACAGCATGTCCTCAAGCACCTGTATCGTACACTCTGACTGGCCATCGGTCTGAGGGGGGTAAGCTGTGCTCAGAAGCACCTGTGTATGCAGTGCCCTCTGAAAACTCATCCAGAAACGAGATGTAAAGCGGTAATTTCTATCTGAAACGATAGAACGAGGAACCCCATGATGACAGACGATCTCTTGGATATTCAAATTCCTGAGCTCGTCAAAACTGAAGGTCACCTTGATCGAAAAAAGTGAGCTACCATCATGAATCTGTCCACAACAACCCACACGACATCATTGCTTCAAGGTGACCTCAGAAAACCAGTCATGAAATCTATCGCGAAATCATCTCATTTCAACTCCAGAATGGGTAACTGTTGTAATAGTCTGGCTGGCTTCTGATGCTCCACCTTTACCTACTGAGTGGTGGAACACCTCGTAACAAAACAAGCTTCATCTATCTTCATACATGACCACCAGTATGGACATCTCAAATCTCGGTACATCTTGGTAACCCCAGGATGAACTGCCCAAGATTAAGCATGAAACTCTCGCATCAGCTCCTTTCATATATCCCATGTAACCCATACACGTCCATGGAAACGCCGAATTTCATCATCGCCTATCGTCCAACCCGGAGGAGGATCCTCACTAGCCATCAACTCTCATATAACTAGGCCTCCTGAATCGGATAGTGGTATCAACCTCACTCTATCCAGGATGGTAGAAGTCATAATTAAAGATGAAAGATAAGTTTTCCCCTGACTGTCGTGCACCTCCACATGCTTCTCAGAGAACAAAGCCATCAGCTTCCACTCATCACTGGCCTCCTGCACTACATGTATCTGAGTCTTCCTACTCAGTGCCTCATCTACTGCATTAACTTTACCAGATGTATAGGCAAGCTCAAAATCAAAGGACTGAAGGTATTTGACACACCTTCGCAGTCTAAGGATCAAGTCACACTGATTAAAGATTTATTTGTGACTTTTGTGGTCAGTGAAAACCACAAAAAGTTCTCCCAAGAGATAATTTCTTCAACAGCGCAACGCATGCACAACTGCAGCCAACTCGAGATCATGCGTCAGGTAATTCCTCTCATGTTCCATCAACTACCAATAACCGTACGCAACAAATCGATTCCCCTGCATCAACACTTCTCCCTGCCCAATACCTGATGCATCATATTAAACTGTATAGCTCTTCCCTTGCTCTGAAAGTATCAGGACTGGTGCTAATGTCAACATTTCTTTCAGGTCCTGAAAGGCTATCTCGCAAGCTTCCGACCAAATGAACTCACACCCTTCTTATTCAAACCCGTCAACAGCTCTCCTAAGTAGGAGAAGTTCATTATGAAGCGTATGTAGTAACAATCCATCCCTAAGAAACTCCAAATCTCAAACATGTTCTTTGGCTGCTCCCATGAAACTACTTCTCTCACCTTCTCTAGGTCTATGGCTACTTCTGCCTCTGAGATTATATGACCCAGTAAGTGAATTTGGTCCATCCCAAAGTGGCACTTTGAGTGATTAGCATATAGTCGGTGCTCTATTAGTGTACTCAATATGATCTCAAGACGGGTGGCATGGTCGTGTTGAGTGTGAGAGTACACCAAGATGTCTTCCATGAATACTACCACAAACGATTCAAGATAAGGATGGAACACATGATTCCTCATAGATATGAAAACTGATGGTGTGTTAGTGAGTCCGAATGGCATAACCAAGTACTCGTACATACCATATCTTCTTCTAAAATCTGTAAGCAGTATATCGATGGTCTCATGCGCAACTGATGATATCCGGATCTCAAGTAAATCATCGAGAACACTCGTTCTCCTCAGAGTTGATCAAAAAGATCGTCAATCCTCGGCAAAGGATATCAGTTCTTAACCATCAAATGGTACAGCTTCCGATAATATACACAGAGTATGAGGGTAACACCCACCTTCTTAGCAATCAGGACAGGCGAACCCCAAGGAGAAGTACCAGGTCGGATGAAACCCTTTTCCTGTAACTCCTCTAACTACCTATTGAGCTCCTGCAACTTTTGTGTAGACATACTATAAGGAGGAATGGACACTGGTGCTACTCCTGGAACAAGCTCAATAGATAAATCAACCTCTCGCTCCGGAGGTAGACTTGAAAAGTCCTTCGG
Organism: Viscum album; assembly: GCA_963277665.1. Taxonomy (NCBI): domain Eukaryota; kingdom Viridiplantae; phylum Streptophyta; class Magnoliopsida; order Santalales; family Viscaceae; genus Viscum; species Viscum album. The sequence continues at coordinate 913,809,556 of OY728131.1, read as the reverse complement.
GAAGATATCCCTGAAATGATCAACCACTAGAGGGAAATATGTCTGAAAAGTCCCCTGGTCATCCAGGTATAAACTCGAAATATGGGCGATGACTCCACCTCTTCCATGATGCTCTGGTCTATCTCGACTTGCTTGAAATTATCATTCACCTTTTTAAAGAAACTCTTTGCCCCCTGGTGACTTGAAACGCACCATGCGATGATAGTAGTCTACAAAGGCTCGAAAGGGAACCAACCAGTACATCCCGAGAATGACGTTATATGCTTTCATCTCTAAGACATATAGGTCCCAAATAAAGTGACACCCACCAACCTCAAGGGGGAACTCCTTGCACTAATGCACACCAGTCGTTCTAGTCCCCAACAGAGTGTCTAGTGTCATAATAGCAGAAGATGAAGGAATCCACAGAGCCCAAGAATCTCCACAATGGGTACAGATATGAAACTATGTGTAGTATATGTATCAAAATGTACTAAAGATAAGAGAGAAGCTAATATAATAGTACCTCTAATAGTAGAAGGTCTGGGATCCTGCTCCTACCGGGTCCGTTGCACTGCATATGTCTGCCCAGTGTCGCGGCCCTGCGACACAGCCTAGCTACCCTGAGTTGTCCCGCCTTGCTACCTTTGTGGTCCTGGTGTCTGGATACCACGGCTACGACCACCATATCTGCCTCCATGCCCTGACATATTACAGTTCCCCTACTGTTAATAAGCTACTGGTCCTCCTCCAGCACACGGAGTCTGCACATAACCTCTCTCACTAGCCGCTGCTGGAAACTCCCTACAAAAGCACTGCTGATGACCAATTTTCCCGCAAGCTCGGCACTACACCGGTTCTCATGGACACTATGGACTCTTGTGACCCTCTCTACCACACTGGTAGCATATGAAAAGGCCACCTGAAGCATTATTCTTACTGTTACTGCCAACCTGAGAGAATTCCATCTATCTCTTCCTCTTACCAGTTGAAACAGTACCAGAAACTGGTGCTGAATCTCCCTATCCCACACCACTAGCTTCCCGAAGGTTCCTTTCTGTAATCAACGCCTAGTTCAAAATAAAGTGTACTGAAGGAAACCTGAAAACATTCCCCAGTTCTCAGATGTCATAAAAAATACCATCCTAAAAACGTCTGGCTCTCAATATCTCATCACCCCCAGAACGGGTTCAAATTACTGACGCTCTGTAAAACGAGTAGAGTAATCCATCACCGACATAGTGCCCTACTGCAGGTTCAGGAACTCTCGAGCTCTATCTTCCCTCAACGCCTCTGGGAAAAATAATTCATAGAAGACTGCCTGAAAATATTCCCACGCCATGTCCCTGTGATTCTATGATTGGGTAGTAACATCCCACTACCTCTTGGCGGAATCACACTACAAATAGGTAGTGATCTTGACCCTCCGCCCTTGAGGCATCTAAAGATGCTCGCAAATAGTCTGTATCGATCCTAGAAAAGACTCCACAGCCTATGGTCCTCCATGCCCTACGATTATAGGCAGATGCTGCTACTGGAATATACGGGTCATCACGGCCATAGATGTGGCAGCCTGCGGTGCTCCCTGAAAGTTCTGCATGAACTGCATAAAGCCTTCACGGAACTGCGCCTCCGTGCATGTGTCTGGTACAAAAACTATCGCCGCGTCTCGATCTACTGGAGGATCCAATGGTTGCCCATGGCCCACCATCTTTGGAGTAAACTCGTTGCCGCTCTCCTGGCGAACAACGCGTGGTCATCTCGGCGGCATGACACTACAAGGTCAAAACATGACTTAGATTCAAGATTATCAATGACAAAAAATGAAGAAAACAAAAGGGAACAGGAGGATGAAGGCATACAAAATTTGGCGAACAAGACTACACGGCATGTATACTTACTACATGGCATGTACATGAATTCTCCTCCCCTTCCTGGGTCCTTCTACACGGCTAAGCAACATGACTCCTGTTTGAACAAAACTACAAGGCGTGTATAATATCTACACGGCTTGTATGGTGTAATTTCCAACTTCTCGTGTCTTTTGTGACACGGATGACTACTTGGGTAAAACTATAAGGCATGTGACACCCACACACAGCGTGTACACCACCTCGCCTTCCCAGCCACATGGCTAAAACAACACAGTCTGTCCTCAAACGGGACTACGCGGTGTGTCCCATAGGTACATGATGTGTACTAGATGAGCTTCGCCAACCCGAGTTGTCAGTTACATGGTCGGACACACGGGTCACACTACACGGTGTGTTCTATACACACACAGCGTGTACACAAAAGGATTTTATTGACCTGTGTTTGTTAGTTACACGGTTGAATCCATGACCGTACTACACGGCATGTTCTATATTGGACACGGCGTGTATTCCTTAAGGATTCCTCTTCATGCATTGTTAGTTACATGATGGACATTGGGTCAACACTACACAGTGTGTACAGAAGCTACACGTCGTGTTTGCCCCAAGATCTTCCCTTCCCTGTGTCCCCACCCACACGGTTTGTGACACAGGAAGAGACTACACGGCGTGTACTCAAAAAGTTTATTTTTCTTCCAAAACGTGAGACCACACATGACATTTTGAAGGTACTACATGGCGTGTATACTGGGTTTTCCAGACATTATGCCTCAGAAACATCCCCAGAACCCAGAAAATACAGAAAAACCACACCTAAGTTTCAAATTCTGACCATTGGTGGCCCATACACCCCACGAATCCAATTTTGACATCTTATTTGAGTTATAACAAAATAAACAGCTAATGGTCCACCAAATTCTGGTCAATGAGGGCCCATACTCCCCAAAAACCAAAGTTTGGCATCCATTCTTTTAACGAGATTATAAAAAAATACGTGATCACATAGCATGTATTTTATCAAGCAGCTATCACAATAGCATGATTTCCTTACACAATAGCTATCACAAAAACATGCGATTCCAATGCACCTACATGGCATGGAAACAATGCATGGAATGTGATTTCTAGCATGTGCGTAAATGATTCTTGAGATGGCATACCGTCATCTCATCAGGTTGCAACTAAATAGAACCCGTGGATGAAATATAAATAGCACAATCACAAGTGCGTCACCCAATGGTGAAATAAAATCAACTGTAAAATTTTTAAAATTACAATAATTGCAAAAATACAAGGTAGACCTGCTTTTCCCTATACAAGGGTTAGCTAAGCCCGGGCACATCTTATTACCAACTACTGTTTCTGTCCTATTACTAAAAAAGGATCCAAATAGCAATTCAAAGAAAAGAACTCCTTGGATACCACTTTGTAACATCCCAGATCCGGGTACCAATCCTCGGGTGCCCCCAACCCGGTTCGCCACTTGACCACAAGCACATTTCCACAAATGGCAGAGGCTGCCGACTAGCAGTGAGGGCCCTAGGTCTGATAGTGGGGAAACGATACCCTCATTTGTCAAAGTGTAGCGCAGTGGAATATAATATAAAAATACAACAATATCAAAAGAGAATATCCATATATAACTAAAATAAACAACTGTAGTAGATATAACCAGCCAGTATTTAAAAAATGATTCAACATGCCTCAATTCTATGAAAACAGCCAGAACATGTTACAAAATTAATAAAATACAATTGCAGAGTACAACAAAACAAAATTAAGCAGCCGGTAGCATCGCAAGCCTAAGCCCGGTACCATGCTCTCCTACTCCTCAGCAGCAATCATGTACCTGTGTAAGGAACCTTTCCATTATCCACACCGGCAAAAACGTAATATGTTTGGATTGAAAAGCATGTCGCAAACATGGTGTGAGAAATATATCTCAGTAGGCACCCACCAAAGGCACATGCCCAACTGTGTGTAAACATGCAACAATAGTGTGCAAAAGTAAAATGCCATAAACTAAGCATTACTCAAAAGTAATAAACTTACCTGTTATATTTCCATTTAATTATTAAATTAATCCATTTAATATTAGAAAACACCAAAGTGAATTTCTATGTAAGTAGTAAGTGTCCACAGACACTCAACCCTTACCCTCAAGTAATCAGGAACATAACCCGCTGGTAATTGCCCATAGGAATAACAGATTTTTCCCTCAGGCATACTTAGTGTCACCCCCACACACAAAGTATATTTCCCATAGTCATGGAAGAAGTTTCCCTAAGGCTAAAGATGCACTGCCCTATGGCTAAGTAACACAGTGCCCTCAGGCTAAACAAGTAATCGGGCCATGCCCAACATATCACAAGAAATTCTATACAATTCCTCTGAAGGAAAAAGTAATGCATAATACAAACAAGGCATACCCTCGTGTATCCTGGACAAACGGCTAAACAGAGGAACGCACCCCCGGGGTGGTCCTGGATCCAAGAACTGATCCCAAACAACAATTTTACAATTTTATTTAATTACCTATAACGTTATAGGTAGTTAAAATAGCCACGGCCTCAGCCACACAACACCCCAACATGGGTTCGTGGGACTAAAATGCACAAAACACACATCCGTTGGAAAATAAACACCAAGCCACCTACCATTAACGCCCACGAACGATATATGCGAACATAGATTAAAAAATACCAAAAACCACGTAGATATAAAGAAGAAGAAAACCTGTTCAAACGTAAATAACTTTCCCTCAGAAAACAATTGGTAGGAACAACATAAAGAGAGTGGAGGGATTACCCGTGCGGTTCTAACGAGATCGTCCAAGGCGGAAACGGATTCTCGTTTTGCGATCGACGGATCCTCGAAGAATCGGCCATCCACTCCCGCTCCTTCCTCCGGTTCGAAGCCTTCCCTTTGAACAGGGGAGGATACTTCCCATTTTATGCACACAAAAAACAAAGTACATAGTGTGTATTTCAATGTACATGTCGTGTACTTCCCATTTATTAACTGCTCATCTGGCGGTTTCCTACCAGGGTGGCACTGTTCACCTGGAGACATGACTACACGACGTGTTTCCTTGAGTACACGGCGTGTTCTGTCGCACAGCTGGCCACCACCATACTATTTGCCTGCCAACTAACTACACAGTGTGTAAGGGACCACTACACGGCATGTAGTCTATATTTACACCCTTCGTCGCCAACATGGCTACACGCCCTTTGTAATAATCCCACACTGCCAAAAGTACATGGTGTGTGGAAAATTACACGGCGTGTAGTTCCAAAATTTAGTATTTTTCCCCATTTTCCATATTTTATAAAAAACAATTAAGGAAAAGGGAAAAGAAGAAGCACATACCTCAAAACGAAGAACCAGATTCTTATAAACTTCCCCCCTTAAAATAATTCGTCCCTGAATTTCCCTTCCATGGGTGGTGAAGATAAAGCTCAGAACAGATCTGGCCACTGAGCACATATATCGGTCTCCTGCTTCCAGGATTTATCCTGCACTCGGCCATGCTGCCATAGCACCCGTACGAGAGGAACTGACCAGCCTCAGAATACTTTCATGCTTCTATCAACGATATGAATCAGATTCTCCTCAATGGATGCATCTTCCTATAGCTCAACCTCATCTGGCTGAAAGATGTGAGACATGTCTGAATGATAGTGGTGCAACTATGATACATGGAAGAATTCGTGCATGACACAGTACCTCTGTGGTAACTGCATCCAATAGGAAACCGGCCCAACTCTCTCCAGAATCTCAAATGGCCCCACATATCTCGGTGAATGTTTACCATGTCCCCTAATCTTCATGTATCCCAGCCTCGGTGAAACACACAAGAAGACCTAATCCCCAACCACAAACTCCTAGAGTCGTCCGCATCGATCAGCCTAAGATTTATGATGAGACAACACGGTAGCCATCCGTTTCTAAATCAACTGGACCTATTCAGAAGTATCCTTTATGAGACGTGGTCCATGTAAAGCTGCATCACCATCCTCTAGCCAGTACAAGGGTGATCGTCATGGCCTACCATATAAAGCCTCGTAACGTGCCATCTCGATGGTTTCCTAAAACTATTATTTTAGGAAAACTAAACTAGGGGTATACGCTACTCCTAAAATCCCGCAAAGTCTAAGAAGCACGCACACAACATGTCCTTAAGCACCTGTATCGTACACTCTGATTGGACATCAGTTTGAGGGTGGTAAGATGTGCTCAGAAGCACTTGTGTATGCAGTGCCGTCTGAAAACACAGTTGAAACATCACGTAAAACACGCATCCCTATCTGAAATGATAGAACGAGGAACCCAATGATGACGAACGATCTCTTGGATATACAAGTTCCTGAGCTCGTAAAAACTGAAGGTCTCTTTGATCGGAAAAAAGTGATCTACCATCATTAATATGTCCACAACAACCCACACAGAATCATTTCCTCGAGGTGATCTCGGAAAACCAGTCAAGAAATCCATCGTGACATCATCTCATTTCCACTCCGGGATGGGTAACTGCTGTAACAGTCTGGCTGGCATCTGATGCTCCACCTTCTCCTGCTGAGAGGTAGAACACCTAGTAACAAAACCATCTTTATCTCTCTTCATACCTGACCACCAGTACTGACGTCTCAGGTCTCGGTACATCTTGGTAACCCCGGGATGAACTGCCCAAGCTGAAGCATGAAACTCTCGCATCATCTCCTTGCATATATCCCCTAGAACCCATAATCATACATGTAAATGCAGAATTTCATCATCGCATATCGTCCAACCAGGAGGAGGATCCTCAATAGCCATCAACTCTCATATAACTAGGCCTCCTGAATCAGATAGTAGTCTCACCCTCACTATATCCAGGATGGTAGAAGTCATATCTAAATATGAAAGATAAGTTTTCCCCTGACTATCATGCACCTCCACATGCATCTCAGAGAACAAATCCATCATCTTACACTAATCACTGGCCTCCTGCACTACCTGTATCTGAGTCTCTCTACTCAGTGCATCAGCTATTGCATTACCATTACCATGTGTATAGGCATGCTCACAATCAAAGGAATGAAAGTATTTGACCCACCTTCGCAGTCTCAGGTTCAAGTCACGCTGAGTAAATATGTATTTGAGACTTTTGTGGTTGGTGAAAACCACACAACTTTCTCCCAATAGATAATGTCTCCAAAAGCGCAACGCATGCACAACTGCAGCCAACTCGAGATCATCTTTCGGGTAATTCCTTTGATGTGGCCTCAACTGTCGATAACTGTACGCAACAACTCGATTCCCCTATATCAACAACGATCCCAGCCCAATACATGATGCATCATATTAAACCTTATATCTCTTCCCTTGCTCTGGAAGTATCTGGACTGGTGCTGATGTCAACATTCCTTTCAGGTCTTGAAAGGCTATCTCGCAATCTTCCGACCAAACGAACATCACACCCTTCTTAGTCAAACCCGTCAACAACTCTTCTAATAAGAAGAAGTTCTGTATGAAGCATATGTAGTAACCAACCATACCTAAGAAACTCCAAATCTCAATCATGTTCTTAGGCTGCTCCCAGGAAACTACTGCTCTCACCTTCTTTGCGTCTATGGAGACTTCTACCTCTGAGAGGATATGACCCAAGAAGTGAATTTGGACCATCCCAAAGTGGAACTTTGAGTTCGTAGCATATAGTCGGTTCTCTCTTAGTGTACTCAATACGATCTCAAGATGGGTGGCATGGTCCTGTCGAGTGTGAGAGTACACCAAGATGTCTTCCATGAATACTACCACAAATGAGTCCAGATTAAAATGGAACACACGATTCCTCAGAGCCATGAAATCTTCTGGGGCGTTCGTGAGTCTAAAGGCATAACCATGTACTTGTACAGACCATATCTACTTCGAAAAGCTGTAAGCGGTATATCAATGGTATCATGCGCAATTGATGATATCTGGATCTCAAGTCAATCTTCGAGAACACTCGCGTTCCTCAGAGTTGATCAAAAAGATCATCAATCCTCGGTAAAGGATATCAGTTCTTAACCGTAAACTGGTTCAGCTTCCGATAATCCACACAGAGTATGAGGGTACCATCCGCCTTCTTAGAAAATAGGACAGGCGAACCCCAAGGAGAAGTACTGGATCGGATGAAACCCTTTACATGTAACTCATCTAACTGCCTCTTGAGCTCCTGTAACGTTGGTGTAGCCATCCTATAAAATGTAATGGACACTTGTGATTCTCCTGGAACATTCTCAATAGAGAAATCCACCTCTCGCTCCGGAGGTAGACCTAAAAATTCGTTCGGGAAGACATCCCTGAAATGATCAACCACTGGAGGGAAATCCGTCTGATAAGTCCCCTGGTCATCCAGGTATAAACTCGAAATCTGGGCTATGACTCCACCTCTCCCATGATGCTCTGGTCCAGCTCAACTCGCCTGAACATCCCATTCACCTTTTTATAGAAACACTCTGCCCTCTGGTGACTTGAAACACACCCTACAACGATAGCAGTCTACAAAGGATCGAAAGGGAACCAACCAGTCCATACCAAGAATGACGTCATAAGTTGTCATCTCTAAGACATATAGGTCCCAAATAAAGTGACACCCACCAACCTCAAGGGGGGACTACTTGAACTAATGCACACCAGCCTTTCTAGTCCCCAACAGAGTGTCTAGCGTCATAACAACATAAGATGAAGAAAACGACAGAGCCCAAGGATCTCCACAATGGGTACAGATATGAAACTATGTATATCACAAATACCAAAATGTACTGAAGATAATACAAGATCTACTATAATAGTACCTCTAACAATATAAGGTCTGGGATCCTGCTCCTACTAGGTCTGTTGCACTGCATATGTCTGCCCAATGTCGCGGCCCTGAGACACAGCCTGGCTAACCTGAGTTGTCCCGCCCTACTGCCTTTGAGGTCCCGGTGTCTGGCTACCACGGCCAAGACCACCATATCTGCCTTCACGCCCTGACATATTGCAGTTCCTTGACTGGTAATAATCCACTGGTCCTCCTCCCGCATGCAGAGTCTGCACAGAACCCCTCTCACTAGCCACTGTTGGAAACTCCCTACAAAAGCACTGTTGATGACCAATTTTGCCCCAAGCTCGGCACTGCACTGGTTCTCGTGGACACTATGGCCTCTTGTGCCCCTCTCTACCACACTGGTAGCACATGACCAGGACACCTGAAGCATTATTCTGACTGGTACTACCAACCTGAGAGAAGTCCATATATCTCTTCATCTTACCAATTGAAATAGTACCAGAAACTGGTGCTGAACCGCCCTGTCCCACACCACTAGCCTCCAGAAGGTTCCATTATGTAATCAATGCCTAGTTCAAAATAAAGTGTACTGAAGGAAACCTGAAAACATTCTCCAGTGCTCAGATGTCATAACAAATACCATCGTCAAAACTTCTGGCTCTCAACATATCATCACCCCCCAGAACGGGTGCAAATTGCTGACGCTCTTTAAACGAGCAGATTATTCCATCACCAACATAGTGCCCTGCTGCAGGTTCAGGAACTCTCGAGCTCTATCTGCCATCAACATCTCTAGGAAAAAGAAGTCATAGAAGGCTACCTGAAAATCTTCCCACGCTATGTCCCTGTGACTATCTGATTGGGTGGTAACATCCCACTACCTCTTGGTGGAATCACACTGCATATAAGTCGCGATCTTCACCCTCCTCCCTTGAGGCGTCTCAAGATTCTTGAAAATAATCTTTATCGATCCTAGAAAATACTCCACAGCCTGTGGTCCTCCATTCCCTGATAACTTAGGCAGATGCTACTACTAGAAGATACGGGTCATCTCGGCCATAGATGTGGCAGCCTGCGGTGCTCCCTGAAAGGTCTGCATGAACTACATAAAGCCTTCATGGAACTGCGCATCCGTGCATGTGTCTGGTATAATGACTGGCGCCGCATCTGGCTCTACTGGAGGATCCACTGGTTGCCCATAGACCACCATCATTGGAGTAAACTCGTTGCCACTCTCCTGGTGAACAACGCATGGTCATCTTGGCGGTATGACACTACAAGGTCAAAATATGACTTAGATTCAAGATTATCAATGACTGAAAACGAAAAAACCAAAAGGGAACAGGAGGAAGAAGGCATTCAAAATTTTCAGAAAAAGACTACACGACATGTAAACTGACTACACGACATGTACATGACTTCTCTTCCCCTTCCCAAGTCCTTTTACCCGACTAAGCAACACGGCTCCCGTTTGAACAAAACTGCAAGGCGTGTATAATATCTACACGGCTTGTATGGTGTAACTTTCATCTTCTCGTGTCTTTTGTGACACGGAAGACTACTCGGCCAAAACTAAAAGGCGTGTGACACCCACACACGGCGTGTACACCACCTCATATTCCCAGCCACATGGCTAAAACAACACGGTCTGTCCTCGGACGAGACAACGCGGCATGTCCCATAGATTCACGGTGTGTACTAGATGAGATTCACCAACCCGTGTTGTCAGTTACATGGTCGGACCCAGGGATCACACTACACGGCATGTTCTATACACACACAGCGTGTACATGAAAGGATTTCATGGACCCGTGTTTGTTAGTTACACGGCCGAATCCTAGGCCGGACTACACGGCGTGTTCCATATTGGACACGAAATGTATTCCTTAAGTTTTCCTCTGCCTACGTTTTAAGTTACATGACGGACACCTGGTCAACACTACACGGTGTGTAGAGTAGCTACACGGCGTGTTCGCCCCAAGATCTTCCCTTCCATGTGTCCCCACCCACACGGTTTGTGACATAGGAAGAGACTACACGGAGTGTACTCTGGGTACACGACGTGTACTCAAAAAGTTTATTTGTCATCCCAAACAGAAGACCATACATGACGTTTTGAAGGTATTACACGGCGTGTATACTGTGTTTTCCGGACAACATTCCTCATAAACATCCCCAGAACTCAGAAAATACAGAAAAACAACACCTAAGTGTCAAATTCTGACCAGTGGGGGCCTATACTCCCCACGGATCATATTTTGACATCTTATCTGGGTTATAACAAAAATAAACAGCTAATGATCCACCAAATTCAGGTCAATGAGGGCCCATACTCCCCAAAAACCAAAGTTTGGTATCCATTCTTTAAACGAGCTTATACAAATATACCCTATCACATAGTAGGTATTTTATCAAGCAGCTATCACAATAGCATGATTTCCTAACACAACAGCTATCACAACAACATGTGATTTTAATGCACCTACATGGAGTGGAAACAATTCATGGCATGTGATTTCTAGCATGTACCTAAATGATGCTTGAGACGGCATATTATCATCTCATCGAGTTGCAACTAAATAGAACCCATGGATGAAATATAAACAGCACTATCACAAGTGCCTCACCCAATGGTGAAATCAAATCAACTATAAAATTTGTAAAATTACAAGAATTGAAAAAATACAAGGTAGACTGGAAATTACCTATACAAGGGTTAGTTATGCCTGGGCACAAATTATTACCAACTACCATTTACGTCCTATTCCTGACAAAGGCTCCAAATAGTAAGTCAAAGAAAAGAACTCCTTTGATACCACTTTGTAACATCCCAGATCCGGGTACCAATCCACGGGTGCCCCGAACCCGGTTCGCCACTTGACCTCAAGCGCATTTCCACAAATGCCAGAGGCTGCGGACTAGCAGCGAGGACCTAGGTCTGATAGTGGGGAAACGATGCCCTCATTTGTCAAAGTGTAGCGCGGTGGAATATAATATAAAAATAAAAAAACAGAGAAAGCGAATATCCATACATAACTGAAATAAACAACTGCAGTAGATATAACCATCCTGTATTGAAATAATGATGCAACATTCCTCAATTCTATGAAAACAGCCAGAACATGTTACACAATTAATATAATACAACTGCAGAGTACAACAAAACAAAAAGAAGAAGCTACTAGCACCGCAAGACTAAGCCCGATCCCATGCTCCCCTAATCCTCAGCAGTAATAAAGTACATGTGTAAGGACCCTTTCACTTATCCACACCTATAGAAACATAATCTATTTAGGCTGAAAAGAATGACCCAAACAACGTGTGAGAAATATATCTCAGTAGGCACCCACCGAAGGCCCATGCCCAACTGTGTGGAAACATGCAACAACAGTGTGCAAAAGTAAAATATGATAAACTAAGCAGTACTCAAAAGTAACCCACATACTAGTTATATTGCAATTTAAATATTCATTTTATCCATTTAATATAAGAAAACACCCCAGTGAATTTCTAAGTAAGAATTCAGTGTCCACAGACACTCAACCCTTACCCTCAGGTAATCAGGAACATAACCCACAGAAAATATCCCACAGGCATAAGAGATTTTTCCCTTAGGCATATGTAGTGTCGCCCTCAGGCACAGAGTCTATTGCCCATAGGCACGTAAGAGGTTTCCCTCAGGCTAAAGATGCACTGCCCTCAGGCTTTGTAAAATACTGCCTTATGGCTAAATAAGTAACCGGGCCATTACTATCAAATCACAAGAAATTCTATACAATTCCACTCAAGGAAAAAGTAATGCATAATGCAAACAAGACATACCCACAGGTATCTTGGCCAAACGTCTAAACAGAGGAACGCACCCCCATAGTGGTCCTGGATCCAAGCATTGATCCCAAAAAACAATTTAACAATTTTATTTAATTACCAATACGGTTCTATGTAGTTAAAATAGCCATGACCTCAGCCACACAACCCCCCAACATTGGTCTGTGGAACTAAAATGCACAAAACACACATCAGTTGGAAAATATACACCAAGACACCTACCTTTAACAACCACGAACGATATAGGCAAACGTCGATTCCAGAAACAACCAAAAACGACGCAGATCTGACGAAAGAGAAAACTCATTCAAACGTAAATAAAATTCTCTCAGAAAAATATTTTTATGAACATATTAAGTAGAGAAGATGGCTTACCCATGCACCTCCAACGAGATCGTCTGAGGCGGAAACAAATTCCCGGTTTGCGATTGGTGGATCCTCGATGATTCGTTCATCCCCTCCCGCTCATTCCACTGGTTCTAGGACATCCGTATGAACAGGGGAGGCTACTTACCATTTTAAGAGAAAAAAAACAATGTACATGGCATGTATTTCCATATACACATAATGTACTTCCAATTTTTTAACTGTTCCTCTGGCGGTTTCTTGCCTGCGTGGCACTGTTCACCATCCGACATGATTACAAAGTGTGTCTCCTTGAGTACACAACGTGTTCTGCTACATAGTAGGCCACCCTCTTACTATTTTTCTGTCGACTGACTACACGGTGTGTAAGGGACCACTACACGGCATGAAGTTGGTATTTACACCCTTCATCGCCAACATGGCTACTCACCCTGTGTACTCATCCCACACGGAAAAAATTACACGGCGTGTACTTCCAAAATTTGGGATTTCCCCCATTTTCCATATTTTCTCAAAAACACGTAAGGAAAAGGGATAAGAAGAAGCCCGTACCTCAAAACTAAGAACCGGGTTCTTACAATAACTACTAGAATTATTCATGATAAACATATCCATTCACTATTGACCCAAATATAGATGTATCTAATAAAAAATTATTTCCTCCTTTATAATTAGGTAGAATAAATCTTTTTAATTATTGTTTTATAATGGATAATTTATTTTTCAATTTCTATTATTATTGGTAATATATTATATTCTCCTGATGAAACATCTATTATTACATAATATTTTTTTATCCCCTCTATAAAAAGTCACAATAACATTAAAGATATTTTAACTCATCACATTATTAATGTGAACATTGCTGGATTTCATCATTCCAATCCCGGAGAATCATAATCTATTCAATTTTTTTATTCATTATTTTAAATATTAATAAATATTCCATTAAACCTATAGATATATTTTATGTGTTCGTTGTTTATTATACTCTTTTTTGATAATAAAATATCACCATGTATCAATGGTTTTAAACCTTTAACTGCCTTTGTAATCTAGTATAATTACCAATCTGTTTTAATGATCACTCCTATTAATGACACATATATATTTATTTATATTTATATTTCTTATTTAATTATGTTTGAAGAAAAGTGAGAAGACATTATATTTTTCATGATGATAAATCCACTGACAAGTTTACATTATGTAATTAAACATGTTCTGAAAATTTATCGTCTCTATGAAATTTTGTCTCAAAAAGGGACTTCTATTAAAATTGCACAAGATTAATTTATTTATAAAATTGAGGTAGAGAAATATTATGCACTCCTTCAAAATATTATTTTTTGAACATTATAAATCATTAATGTATGTGGATGTATACGTAAAAAATAAAAATAATGTATGAATTATATTTAAAAAAAATTAATATTACATTGAGAATTAAAAATAAATTTAAAATAACAATAATAATAATAAATGAAAAAAAGAAATCGATGTAGTGTATCCCCACAAGAATCTGTATTCGAAAAAATATCTTGTTTGGTCAAGCATATATTAAAATTACCCCAAGCTCCCTTATTATAGGTCTTTCTGATTTGAATTTCATTTTCACCCATCCATATATCAAATGAATTTTACACATATTGTGGATTTTATAGAATTATTATTCACTGTGTATTTTTCCTGCAAAGATTACCTGAAATCATCATTCAATATTTAACATCCAATTTCTACATTAATTAGTTTATAACTATAAGTAATTTTTTGGTAAAAAAAATGTAATTACTCATTGAATTCCATATAGAAGAAACAAAATTGTAGGTTTGTATCTCGAGTTATGTCTCATTTCAGGAGGTGGGGTCCACTCATTCTGACGAAATAATTCATGAAAGTAATAAATTTTTTCAATCCTCTAGATACTCAAATCTACGCATGGTTCAGAAGAAAACATTGAATGAAATTAATCACAAAATCCAAAAAAATCACTCACATTGGAATGTAATCAGAATATTTATTCCAAAAATATCCTTATGATTATAATACTTTAATATTCTAGAATAATACATTTTTCATATATTAGCCAAAAATGAAACAAATATAAAAAATATATCGAATACCCTGAAGTTGATAAATTGATATTGATTAAATTTTTTAAAATAATATTTAATGTTATGAAAACATTATCTCTATCAATTTCCCGATAATTAAACAATGCTTTTCCTAAAGCACAAAATCACAACATGGAATTCAGAGGAAACCAGTATTACAATCATTAAAATTCCAAACTAACATAATTAAAAAATTTTAAATTCAAATAATAATTTCAAATACCCAAATAAAATATGAATTCAATTTTTTATTTTTCATGGAAATAATTAATTTTACATTCCCCTTTGGAGAAATGATGGAACATATACTTTAATGCATTCAATATCATCAATTAATTATTATTTAACATGCCACGTAATGATTTACATCACCTTTGAATCCTTTATCATATAACTAATTATACCATTAGAGTGTTGTTATGATCATATCATTAATACATCCTCCTTAAATAAAGGATTTTAATGGAAAAATATTCTCTACTTAGTAATGAATGTTTGAACAAAAGATAATGAGTAATTTTAAATTATTTTATAAATGAAATTGTGACATAATGTTTGTAGGAATTGATTGGAATATAAGGCTCATGGAGGATGATTATCTCCTAATTACATCTTAGGATATAATAAATAAATGTCACATGAAATTATCTCTCAAAGAGTATCAGATACCATTTTAAGAAAACTCAATCTAAAGGATGTGATGAAATAAATCATAATTAATGATTTTTAACCCTCTTGAATAGTTTTTCATTTATAATTTAATTCCTTTTGAATGAATAATTTCATTTTTTCTCTTATTATGTATAAAATTAACCTCTCATCCACCACCCAATGTTGTTTGATAAAAATCATAGGTCTAGTAAGGGTTATTATTATTTCTATATATAACAACCCATTATTATCATTTTCTATTAACTTTTTAAATTTATAATTTTTTAGTCCTATAGGAAAATTATATATGTACTTTAATGAATCAAAAAATGTTATTTTTTACAAAATATAAATCCAAAGCATCTTCCATATAATTTATTTCTTCCATTACACCATTACTCACTTCATACCCACACATAAATTATAAAATACCATTCAAATAATTTTAGGAAGGACATAATAGATAAAAATGGATTGAAACTTGAATAATTCATATAAATATCATAAATGGTATATATTTTCTAAATAATGATTGTATATTGGTGTTGTTTTAAGATAAAGTGGTTTATCAAACGATGCATCAGACATTATAAATTATTTTTTCACGGTCATAGATTTGATAAATTCCAATGTAAGTTCTGGTAGGCGAAATGTCCCAATATCCGTCAATAAATATGATCCATAATTAAAAATGAAATATTTGGTCTATAAATTCACTTGGTAATAGGAATATAATATTAAAAAATCACTCATATAATTATTAACAATAACAAATCAAATTACACAAATTTTAAAAATTCCAACAGTTAAAAAACAGTTGGGAAATTTAATTTACATTAATCATTCAATTCTATCGAATCATGAGTCCTCATATTAATATCCATGAATCACTTTTTTCATTTGATTCTCCATTTTACTCATTAAATATAATGAACATTGAAATCTAATATATGAATCACCAAATTCCACAAAAACTCCTGTATCTAATATAAGTCAACTAAGGAAGTAACATAAGAATGTAAATTATGAAATAAATCATAAATAAAAAACATAAAAAAGTGTAATTTTTTTGAAAGATAAATATTAAAATTGAAATCCAGTTTTGAATGAAGTTTATTACTCTTACTACCTTGTATATATTTGGATTCCTTATCCCATCATGTTTCAAGAACATCCTTAACCAGGATGATGGATGTGATGGAAAAGTGGCATGACCAACTTTCATTTGGATGAAAAAGAGATAATGTCCGTGCGTCCCCCCTCTAGTAGGCCCTGGGGTGGCACCCAACAACAAGCTTATACAAATCTTGCAAAATGAGAGGCATTAACCTTTTTAAAGTGACCAAGAACATGAGATAATATGTATCAACCTCAAAGCCACATCAATAAATATATATTAAAGAATCCTAAATCCATCCCAAATTCAATTTTACAATAAAACATCTAGAAATAAGAAGAAACAAATTCCAAATTTAAATCCAAAATAACAATGCTAGAAAATGATAGAACAACTACCTCAACGCCTGAGGTAGCAGGGTCTAGCACAGTTTGCGTAATCTACCTCATATCCTGAAAATAATTGTATAATCATATGGTTAGCTTACAAGTATACATAGTAATAAAAGAAAAATTCTCACATGCTCAAGTTGGAGTAACATACTAATTCCCAAATGAGAAAAATAAAAGAAAATCCATTGCACCTAATAGGGTATACTATCCACCCCAACCTCAAAAAGTAAAACTATCCAAATAACACAGTCCATGTATAGTGTGGTATTAATCACATTGATATTTGGGTACCCCACACCAAATCTCACTTGTTAACTGCTCATCCCTAACAACAAACATAATAATGCTACCATGCTCTTCCACAATCCCCACAGTCACAACAATCCCACACAAACCTGTGCCATATACTAAATCCCTCCCAAAAACATCTTCTCCATACAAAACACTAAATACTACACACATACACCCATGCCACAAACCAAAAACTCATCCCAAAGGCACCTGGGATGCACAACACACTCATAGAGTCATGGGCATCACATATGCATCACATCATTCCTGAAGAGTTGAGAGCTATAAATTTCTAGAAGAGGGAGAATATACGATAAAATTTCTAGCCATTCATCCTACCACCAGTATGTAGGGAAAGGACCCCCCCCATAACAATGGGGTTATTCAGCTCATAGTTATCGGCACTAGTGGGGTGAGTATAAAAATCTCTATAAAATACATGTACAGATATATATATATAAATAAATATATATATATATATATATATTAGTACTATTCACTCAACCCACCCTAATGGTTTTCTAAATAATAAACTACCCCAAAAATACCCTCCTTGATGCCACCTCTATTTAAAAACCACATGAAAGGCCACAATGTTAATTCACAACTGCATCATATTCATTAAATAAAAAATAATTCCTTATTTAACAAGCCATGATTTTGTATTCCATCCCTACACAAGTTTAAAACACTGACTCCAGAATACCAAAATTCACTGCCATAAAACATGATGTGTAATTATTACAAAAACATGCATTGATATTTTACACCTCATGTCCCATATAGAGGATCATTATGGTTTAGGTTTTTGGAAACTATCTAGTTTCTACAATATTCTTCAGCTAAATACTGATACATAAAAAAACTAATTTAAAAACGTAGGGTGAACATATGAATCCCTAGTAATGGGTTTTTTATAATAACATAATATTCCAATTATTACTTTTGAAAAAAATATTTTAAAATTTCCCATAAAACATTTTCTTAAGTTATCCTAAAACACGTTTCATTTAGTCTAAGAGTCCTAAGTCCATATTTCAGAGAATTCTAATAGAGTAATAAAAAAGAATGATTCTAATGTCAGCATGTTCATTAGAACAATATGTAAAAGAAGTTTTAAATAAGTATGACATATTAATATGGAAGTAAAAAATAATTAACTTATAATAATACAAAATCAGAGTTGCACAAAAAATAATGACATTAATTTCATCCTTTCATTACTGTGAAACATATTCTGGCTGATAATTATTTGACTGTTGAAATTAATAATATTCCATAATATTTTACTTTATCTGATTCTCATGAACATAATAAATTTTTCCAAGAATATTCTACTAGTCGAATATATTTATGGTAAAATAAATTATGCAGTCATAATGATGAAAGTGCATATTCCAAACTGTGTCAAGGCCTCATCCAAGATGTCTAATGATTAAGGCCACGACAAAAATCCAAAAATTATAAAGAGAAAGGCTTTGTCCAATTCCAAATCTATTTATCTCATGATACCTACATATGCATTGAGGTGTTATAGCGGTCCCCACCCATCCCATATTATGTCAAATGCATTCCACATCTCTTAAAATCAGTGTGCTCATACCACTAAAATTTACTAAATTACTTATCACATATCATTACAAGTGTCACATAATACAAGGTTTCATACTTGAAATTTTTCATTTTGTACCATACCAATTTGAATAATTTAATACTTAATTCACAAAAGGGCATAAGTGTTTAATTTCCTCATTTATAATTTAAATATATTTAATTAATAAGGAATATTGGTGTACATTATGAAACAATTACCTACATGGATATGTCATTAAATGGAATGTATGAACAACCAATTATAGAATATTTGATGAGAACTAATGTACAAAAATAAATAATGTTTTGTTTCCAAAAATGGTAACCATAAATTCATTGTTGATAAAATACATGTTTTAATTTCATTTGGATGCATAATTATTTAAAAGGTAAACAAAAAATTTCATGTGGGTTATTAAACACATATATGCCCAAACATATGTTACTAGTATGCTTATGTATAGCATATCACAAGGGTAGACATAATGTTAAAAATGAAAAGCATGAAATCCAACCATTTTTTTTAATTAATATAAAAATAAGTTATTAAAACATATGTATATAATAGTGGAGAACCACAAATATTATACTATTGTATTCCCCATAATTACTAAATTAATCAAAAGTATAATATTTCAAATCAATAAAATTAGGGTTTAGTAATATGTAAATTTTTCAATACACAAGGGTGGATATTATGAGTTTTATTTTTAAATAAATACCTTTCAAATTTTGAAAATAACATGTTTTATCCTTTCTTAGCAACCCTTAGAATGCTCTAAATAAAATTGGGTACCAGATTTTATATGTATACACATATGTTAACAAAACCGAAAAAACATTATGTATTAGTCACATTTACAATGGTCCCAATATTTTATCAAATTGAAAAGGTTTATTAATTAAACAGCTCATATATGTGTTTATATGAAATCAATATATATAGATTATTTTTGTGTATAACTGATTATACATAGTATATATATATATATAATGGTTTTACATAGTGATTCATTAACACATATATGTATAAAATATTAGGAACATTACTAAAAACTAGGGTTCATGAGTTCCAAAATGATACATTAAATATTAAAAGTTTTGTTTATGAAATATATGTATACATTTCTTATAAAAAAATATATACAATTTTTCCTATATATAATTAAATATATTTATTCAAATATAGAACCTCGACATCACACACACATGCTTGTTAATGGGTTAATATCATCATGTAGGGTAAGGGTCATTCCATTAATGGATAGGTCACACTCTTAATCGTATATACATATATACAAATATATAAAAATATACAAGTCCAATTACAAAGATTTTCATTTTTAATATAAACCCACAAGTTCATAATATTACTTAAACCGAAAAAACCTTGAAGACCTAGAATCGGTCATAAGTGAAAATTTTAACTAAGCAATAAGGTTATATATATATTTATATGAGTATAGATGTATATTTTTATACCTTAATTACAAAAAATAAAAGACAACATATTCCCTTAAATTGTTTGAGGAGGAGGAGAGGCTCAGGAATGTAACGTAGGAATATTGAGAAGTGGAAAGACCAAGAGGATAGAGTGAAAATGATAGGTATAGTTATAAACTATATATTACAAAACATATAAAAAAATATACCGACAATTTCCTGGAAACCAAATCCTACTTGGCTTAAAAAAGATTGAAGCAGACCCGACCTTGTGGATGACGTGGGCATGGAGGACCAACCGGTCACGAATGTGGATACAAATTGTATGTGGGAGTAGTTTAGGTCAGTGGTGCAACTCAAGAAGAGAAGAAGATTATGTTGCATGAAGGAAAATTGGAAAATGAAACGACTGCCAAGATTAGATATGGGCTTGATCTAAGAGTCAGGGATGAGGCCACTGTTTTGAATATATAGAAAAGACGGGCTTAGATCCCAAACATGATCGAACAGCTCTAGGGTGACGCAAAGTATTAAAAAAAGGATTTGTTGCGATTACATCCACAATAGATTGGACAAAATACAAAAACACGGAGGATATCGAGGGCCGCTAGAGTTCGAATGTTTATCTCATCCAACGGATCATATTTCACGCAGCGTGATCCTACCACCATGATGTTATCCTGGCTGATTTCTTATGTCCCACATAAAAATGGAGGGAGTTCCTCGCCTCCTTTATATTCCTTCTGCTTTGAGTAAAGTCTCAAATTAATCCACTACCCTTCCACATACATCATTGTACCTAGTTATACGGGCGCACTCCTATCCCAACTAATTCTACCATGCCACCCCAATCGGTGGTGTGCTATGATTCCCTTATTCATGCGCCTGTGCTCCCTTAGGGGTAGCTATGCCCCCTACTCACTAGACCTAGCATGCACCATGCGTGCACACTACCCCTGGGCCATTTCTAGGGGATGACGGTGAGAAGTCCATCAAGGCATTCAGGTCCTACCACAAGGTGGCCCTCGGCTAGGTGGGTACTCCCCTGAATTTTAACAAAGTAAACATTTGTTTTTTGGTTATAAAAATAGGTTATATATATGTATATAGGTATCCTCAAGGTAATATTTTTCTAGTATAACTTAAATATTTTCCTTATTTTTATAAACGTTATTGTTTTAAAAACACTAAGTAATAAATTAAGGATTAATACGTCATTAAAAAAATTTATATTAGTATTATAAAAATCAAAGACATAGTTTTAATTAAAACCTATGTTAAAACATTAAAAATTAAAACATTGAAATAAATTTAAAATATTTGAAAGATGTATGAAATCTCCACGTCATTTTCCAATCACACTACATATAGCTCAAAATATTAAACCGTTTTTCTTTTAAAGTATGTTTTAAATGTTTATATTATGATTTAATTTCATAAGATAAATATTTTGGAAAACTAAATTATACTATGATATTTGAATTTAAAACATCAAAAAGACTAACAACTATATTTATAGTTGTTAGAACACAACGGTCACCCTATGGGCAATGATCTTGTTGATTCATTAAAAAACCATACATTAGGGTGTACCAAATTGATGAAAATTGAAGAATATAGTTCACATCATTCCACTAATTCTCAATGCTATTGTAGTGGATATTTCCATACTAATGTTCGTTGTCACGGATTCAAAAAACATGTTTTAGCTTCTTGGGGTTTTTCTTGTTTTGGGTTGTCTCCATGTAATTCCAATGGGTTTTTAATATGGTTTTTGGGTTAGTATGGTTTTACATTTTCCATTACTTATAGTTAACACATTGGTGTTTTATTTAAATTAAAATTCCTAGTATTTAGATTGCATGTTTTTTGGTTAACATGTAAATTAATCAATTTAAAACCATAAAATTACAATGTAGGATGAGGATATGCAGGTCATAGAGTTTCTTTTTAGCATGGTTATATTAAATTAATTGTGACGACACAATTTATTTTAGGTGAAAATAATGTGACGCCCAAAATAAATTTTCTCCGGTAATATTAATATTATGGTTTACTTTTTTAATTTACATGTTATCTGAACAAAACTCGCAAATTAAATACCGTACATTTTTATATAAATAAAACGCTGAAGTGTTTACATTATATCATGGTCAATGGAAAACCATTCTAACAAAAAAGAATTAAAAGACCTGTTAGAATCACTGGGAGAAAACCTTGAACAAAAAAATATCTAAGATGATAATATGGGTATTTTACATCTTTCACAACGAACATTAGTATGGCTAGATCCACTACAATATCACTAGGCATCATTCGAATGATGTGCACAATCTTCTTCAATTGTCATGAATTTGGTACACCGTAATGTATGGTTTTATAAGGCTTCAACTCGACTATTTCACCTAGGGTGACCGTTGAGTTCTACTGGATATAAATATATCCCTTAGTCTTATTGGTGGATTAATTAAAAACATTTAAGTACAATTTTGTTTTCCATAACATTTACGTTATTAATTGAAATTAAAATATAACCTCTTATTATGGAAAATAAAAGAACAATGGTTTAATATATTGAGTTACACGGAGTGTGACATTAAAATGAGGTGAAGATTCCATACATCATTCAAATATTTCAAATGTATTGTAATGATACAATTTTTTATGATTAAACAATGGTTTTTATTATAACAATGTCTTTGATTTTAATAATACTAATATAGGATTTTCTTAATGATGTATTAAACATTAATTTATTACTTAGTGTTTTTAAAACATTATCAATTAAAAAATAAAATAAAATATTTAAGTTATAATAGATAAATAATACCTTGAAGAGACATATATACACACATATATATATAACCTATTTTTAACAAAAAAAATTAAATGATTAATTTGTTAAAATTTGGAGGAGTACCCACCTAGTTGCGGGCAACCTTGTGGCAAGACCTCAACGCCTTGATGGTCTTCTCACCCTATACCCCTGGAAATAGACTAGAGGTAGTGAAAAAGTATTTTTCATGTTAGGTCCAATGAGTAGGGGGAATATCCACCCCTATGGGCGCACAATAACACATGAAAGGGGATCAGAGCGCCCCACCATGTGGGGTGGCACATCAGTTTGGGTGGGAGCAATAGGGTGCCTACAGAACCAGGAACGGGGTGGTCCCTAGAGGTGGGATGGAGTAATCTGAGACATTTCTTAGAGCTCCAAGCATTAAAGGGATGTGAGGAACTCCATCCGTTCGATGTGGGACAAAGAAAATCAACCATGATTGAATTCAAGCCATTGGATTTTATCTTGCATGATCTGATCCGTTGGATGATATCATCTTTTGAACTCCTGTGACCACAGATATCCTGCATGATTTTGTATGTTGTCTGATCCATCACAAATCTAATCACTATTGATCCTTCTTTTTAAAACTCTTCATCGCACCATAATCATTCGATGACATACGTGATCTAATCCTAGTGATTCTTCATTTTAAAAAGTGTGGACTCATCACTGACTGTCAGATGAAGGGAAAATCTAATCATTTATGTGCTTTTGTATTTCGGTCATTCCCTCCTACGAATTCTTCTTAATTTCCATGTGAGTTGCACAAAAATGTAACCTGAGCAGTCTGGTCTAATCTCATGGTTACACTTATGGTGTCTCCCAAGTGATACATGAGGGTCGTAAAGACAAGAGACTTCATTATGTACTTGATGTCTGTACAAAGAATGGAAGGCCTCAATTTCATGGATTTAAAAGTTCATTACATGACCATAATATCTATAGAACATGATTTTTCACAAATATGTTGCATTAAGGTCTAATGTTTCTACTACTTCATGGAAATCTATGAGGGAAAAAATTCCTCCTGATGCGGTGAATAATTCAAAAAGAACTTCGATGTACTTCCCCAAAAGTTCATAGTATGTATATTGGATTTACATCACAAATAGGTAGTCTAAACCCACAACTCGGTGATGTTTAAGTACATGTGGAGTATTTTACACTTTATAGAGGTGTTTTCATGTCGTAAGATTGTGTGCATAGTTTACAATGTTGTCGTGGATGGATATAGAAATTATGGTTTCTAGGGCCTCAATAGGAAAGGAAAAAAGAATAATATTTTCATTTTACATATGAAAATTAATAAAAAATCATACTTAGTAATGCTTAAGTTAATTTTTCATTATTATGTTCTAGATCTCCTGAGTAATCTAAATCGATTCTTCTTGATAACAACTGTAAAATACCTACTCAAGAATAACTAGAGTCGGCACCATAAAGCATGATGTGTAATTTTTTTAAAAAAAATTAATTGATATTTTACACATCATGTCCCATACAATGGATCGTTTCAGTTCAGGTTTTGGGAAACCAACTACTTATAGTATATTGCTTCAGCTAGAAACTGAGACTAGAAATATTTTATTTAAAAACATAGGATGAGAAACAAGTTTGCCACTAAAGGGTTTTTTAAAATAACATAATATACCAATCATTACTTTTAAAAAAATCTCTAAAAATATCAAATAAAACATTTTAAAAAATAACTCTGAAACACATAGCATTTACTCTAAGAGTCATAAAGGGAACATTTTATGTAATTCTGATAGAGTAATAAAGATGACTGATTAAATTGTAAGAATATTCATTCAGTATGACATATGAATATGAAAGTACAAAATTAATAACTAAGAGTAATACATAATCAGAGTTGTGTATGAAAAATGACTTCAATTTCATCATTTCATTATTGTGAAACATATATTGGCTGATAATTCTCGAAGTGCTGAAATAAATAATAAGCAATAAGCTTTTACATTATCTGATTTTCATGAACATAAAATATTTATCCAAGAATATTATACTAGTCGAATATTCCTCTAGTTAATTAAATTACATAGTCATAATGATGATAGTAAATATGCTCGACTATCTCAAGGCCTCAACCCAGACGTCTAATGACTAAGGCCTCAACCAAAATACATAAATCATAATCGAGAAAAGCCTCGGCCAATTCCACGCTTAGTTATCTCATGAGAAATACTGATTCATTGAGGGGATAAAGCATGTCTCACCTGTCACATACTAAGTCCAATGCATTCCTAATCTCTCAAAATCAATGTTCTAATTCAACATTGATTTATTAAATTAACTAACCCATATCATTCAAAGTATGATATATTACTTCATTTATTAGTTCAAATTATTCAAACTATCCCATAACACATTGAATAATATAAAACGTAATCCACAAAAGGTCATAAGAGTATAATTTCGTTCATTATTATTTACATATAATTAAGTAATCATATATATAGGTGATAACTATAAAACAATTCAATGCATGGCTATGTCATTAAAAAAAAGTATGATATGAAAATTATAGCACATCTAATGAAAAATAATAAATTAAATGAAATACAAGTGTTTTCACATAAAATGATAAACTTGATGTCTTTATTAATAAAATACATATTGGAATTTCATCTAGATAGATAATTATTTAAAGGGTAAAGCAATCATTTCATGTGGGGTATTAAACACATAGATGCCCAAACATCTGTTACTGTTATGCTTATATATAACATAACACAAGGGTACACAAAATGTTACAAATGAAAAGCCTGAAATCCAACAATACCATTTAAGTTATATAAAAATATATGATTCTTACATATGTATATAAGTGTAGACAACAACAAATATTATACTCATGCATTATCCATAATTCTTAACACATCAAAAGTATAATATTTGGAATCTTGAAAATTAGGGTTTATTGTTGAGTAAATTTGTTTATACACGAGGGTATATATTAGGAGTTGTATTTTTAAAAAAATCATATTAAGAAAACAACATGTTTAATCCTTGCAATGAAACCCTTGGAAAGCTCTCAATAAAATTTATACCCAATGATTTTATGAATACACATATGTTCACAAAACTGAATAAACCTTATGTATTAGTCATATTAACAAGGGTCCCTAAAATTTATAAAATTTAAAATTTTTATTTATTAAAAAGCTCATATATGTGCATAGGTCACATCAATGTACATAGATTATTTGTGTGTATAACCTTTTATACATAGTATATGTATATATATAATTGTCTAACAGAGAGATTTATTAACATTTACATGTTTTAAGTTATTAGATACATTAGTAAAAACTAGGGTTCTAGAATTTCAAAATGTGCCATTAAATATAAAAAGTAATGTTTATGAAATACATTTATACATTTATTTTAAAACTGTATATACAATATTTCCTATTTATAATTATATATACATATAAAAATATAGAACCTCAATATCACACACACACTTGCATGTTAACGAGTTATGATCATTATGTAGGGTATGGGTCTCACCATTAATATTAAAGTAACACTCTTAACTGTATATACATATATAAAAATAACCATATGTATAGAAAGAACATAAACAAAATTTTCTTTTGTAATATAAACCCTCATGTTCATAAGATTACATAAACCCAAAAAAATCCAGATGACATAGAATCAGGCATAGGAGAAAAAATTATCTAAACTATAAGTTTATATATATATTTATATGAATATACATATATATGTTAATACTTTCATTACTACAAAAACAAGAATACATATTCCATTACTTTTTTTAGGATGAGGAGAGGCTCGGGAATGGCTCGAAGGAAGAATGAGAAGAGGAAGGACCAAGACATTAGAATGAAAAAGAGAGGTATACTTATATTATATATGATACAAATTATATAAATCAATATACAACAAATTGATTTTCAAGACGAAGCCTTATTGGCTTAAAAAATATTGAAGAGGAACCATTATTGTGGAAGATGTGATAATGGAGGACCAATCGGTCAAGGATGTGAAAAAAAGTTAATGTGGGAGTAGTATAAGTCACGAGTGCAGAGAACATGGAAAAGAAGAAGATGTTGAAGGAGGGAAAGACCGAAAAAAGGATGGACATGATTAGATCTTCCCATGATCTGATAGTCGAGGATGAGTCCACGGTTTTGTAAATGATGAACGACAGGGATTAGATCTCGCATGTGATCAAATGAATATGGTGCGATTTAGAGTTTTAAAACGAAGGATCATTAGTTGTTAGATATGTGATGGATCAGACAATTTAAAAAAACATGGTGGATATCTTCAGTTGTGGGAGTTTAAAACCTGATCTCATCGAAAGGATCAGATCATGCATGGTAAGATCCATTGCTTGAATTCAATCCTAGCCTATTCTATTTATCCCACATCGAAACTGAGGGAATTCCTCACCTCCCATATAATCATGGAGCTCTGACCAATGACTTAGATTACTCCATCCCACATCTCAGTACCACCCTGTACTGGATTCTGCGGGTACACTATTCCACCCACCCACGCTAATATGCCGCTCCACACGGTGGCATGCTCTGATCCCCAAGATTGTGATCTTGTACGCCCATAGGGGTAGTTAGGCCTTCTTCTCATTGTACCTAACATGCAACATACTTTTTCATTACCTTTGAGATATTTCTAGGGGAGAGGATAAGAAGGACATCAAGGCTTTGAGGGCCTACCACAAGGTGGCCCTCAACCAGGTGGGTACGCCTCCAAATTTTATCAAAATGAACATTTATTTCTTTTGTTAAAAATTAGGTTATATATATATATATATTTAAGTAATTATATTGAAGGTCTGATTTCTCTATAATAACATAAATATTTTCCTTAGTTGTATAAATGATAATTTATAAAAGACACTAAGTAATAAATTAATTATTATTAAATATTTAAGAAAATATTATATTATTATTATAAAAATTAATGACATAGTTTAAATTAAAACCTCTGTTTTATAATTAAAAAGGAAAACATTACTATAATATTGAAATATTTGAATGATATTTGAAATCCTCACCTCTTTTTAAAGTCACACTATGTGTAGCACAAATATATCAAACCATTTTCCTTTTAATGTTCATAATAAGAGGTTTTATTATAATTTCAATTCATAACATAAATATTTTGGAACTACTAAATTATACTTAGATATTTTTATTTAATCCACCTGAAAGACCAAGGGCTATAACTATAGCCATTAGAACTCAACGATCACCCAAGGGGAAACAGTAGTGTTGATTCCTTATAAAACTATACGTTAGGGTGTCCCAAATTCAAGTCAATTGAAGAAGATGGTGCACATCATTCCAAGGACGCCTAGTGCTATTGTAGTGTCGCTGGACATGCTAATGTTCGTTGTGACAGATCCGAAATACCCATATTATCTTCTTGGTGGGTTTTTCATTTAGGGTTGTCTCCCTATAAGACTAATTTTCCTCTTAATAGTTACCATGGTTAGTATAGTTTTCCATTGACCTTAGTATAGTGTAAAAACATCAGTGTTTTATTTAAATAAAAAATCCCGGTATTTATTTTTCATTTTTTCGGTTATCATGTAAATTAAAAAATATATAACCATAATATTAATATTACATGATAAAAATGTTTTGGGGAATCATATTATTTCCACCTATAAATACTTTTGTCCTCACAATTAATTTCATATAACCATGCAAAAAAACTCTCTGACAGTCTTAACCACATCCTCCTTCGTGGATGATCCTCAACTATGGCGAGATGAATACCCAAATTGGTGTTCAATTCTTCTACTTCTCTAACCATTATTGGGAATTCATATGCTTACCCTATGTTTTTAAATAAAATTTTTCATGTATCTGTTTCCAGCTAATGAAGCAGGTTAGAAGTACCTGGTTTCCCATAACCTGAACCATTACAATTCCATGTATGGGACATGATGTGTAAAATGACAATGCATATTTTTTAAAAAATTACACATCATGTTTTAAGGCACTAGCTCTGGGTATTCTAAAGTAGGGGTGTTATTGTTGGTATCATGTGATTCAGTTTAGATAACTCTGGAAAACTAGAACTGAAAATAGATAATTTACTTATGCATTACTAAGTATGATTTTTTCTTAATTTTCAGATAGAAAACGAAAATACAATTCTTTAGTCTCTTCATATTGAGTCCCTAGAAACCATAATTTGCATATCCATCCACAACAACATTGTAAATAATGCACACATTCGTATGACATGAAAACACCTCTATGACATGTCAAACTCTACCTATATAATAAAATGTCACCGAGGAGTAGGTTTAAACTACCTATTTATGATGAAAATCCATTATAAATCCTAAGAATGTTGGGGAAATTACTTTGATGGCCTTTTTGAATGTTTCACCACATCATGAGGCATTTCTTCCCTCATGGCATTCCAAGACGTAGTAGTAGTGGGAAACCTCCGCGGAACAAATATGGGCCAAATCATGTCCTATGGACATTATGGTCATGTAATGGACTTTGAAATCCTTAAAATTTAATCCTTCCATTCATTATACATATATAATGTACATATTGATGTCTCTTCAATTTACACCATTCATGTATCACACTGAAGACACAATAATTGTTACCACAAGATTGAAACAGACTGGTCGGGTTTAATTTGGATCCGGGATTCATCAATCACACACTTGTATGTTAACTGAACAAAACATGAAAATTAATTAATAGGCATTTTTATTTGAAAAAACATTGATGTGTTTACATTATACCAAGTTCAGTGGAAACCCATACTAACCAAAAACAAGGGTTGTTGAATTTCAAAATGTTCCATTAAATATTAAAAAATTTGTTTATGATATACATTTATACATTTCTTATAAAACTATATATAAATTTTTTCCTATATAAAATTATATATATTTAAACACATATAGAACCTTGACATCACACACACACTTGCATGTTATGAGGTAAAAATCATCATGTAGGGTAAGGGTCCTACCATTAATGGGTCGGTCACAATCTTAACCATATATACATATATGAAAATAACTGAATATATACAAAGAACATAAAAAAAAATTCATGTTTAATATAAATCATCTGTTTCATATGATTACTTAAACCCAAAAAAATTTTGATGACCAAGAATCAGGCATAAGATAAAATTTTATCTAAACCTTAAGGTTATATATATGTTTATATGAGTATACATATATATGTATATACCTTCTTTACTACAAAAACAAGACTATATATTCCCTTACTTGGTTTAAGGAGGAGGAGAGGCTTGAGAATGGCTTGAAGGAAGCTTGGGAAGAAGAAGGACCAAGACATTTGATTTCCAATTAGAGGTATTCTTATAAACTAATAAATAAAAATAATATAAAATAATATACTACCTATTGCATGGGAAGATGAAACCTTATAGGCATTCAAAATATTGAAAGGGACCCAGTCTTGTGGATTTTTTGAGCATAGAGGACCTACCAGCTAGGGATGCGAAAAAAAAATGCATGTGGGAGTAGAATTGGTCACCGGTGCAGCGCACATGGACATGAAGAAGATGTCACAGGAGGGAAAAACCGAAAAACAAATTGTTGGTCAGGATTAGATCTGCCCTTGATCTGACATCAGAGGATGAGTCCATGGTTTTTAAAATGAAGAAAGGTTGGGATTAGATCACTAACATTATTGAATGGAGATGGTGTTATGTAGGGTTTTAAAAAATATGATCAGTCGTGATTATATGTGAGACTGATCAGACATCGTACAAAATCACGGAGGATATCAGTGGCCACAGGATTAAAAAAGTTGATCTAATATAATGGATCAGATCATGTGTGGCATGATCTAATTTCTTGTATTCGATCCTAATCAATTTTCTCTTTCCAATATCGAAACTGAGGGAGTTCCTCAACTCCCTTATAAGCCTAGAGCTCCATTCTATGGTTTAGATTACTCTTTCCCCCTATCGACACTGCCCCCGTACCGGGTTCTGCAGGCGCACTCTTATGCCCACCCACGCTGATGTGCCACCCCACATGGTGGTGCACTATGATCCCCTTATGCACGATCCTATGATCCCTTAGGGGTATCTATTCCCCCTTCTCACTGGACCTAACAAGCATAATGATATTGCACTACCCTTGGGCCATTCCCAGGGGTAGAGGGTGAGAAGCCCATCAAGGCTTTGTGGGCCTGCCTCAAGGTGTACTCGACTAGGTGGGTACTCCCCCAAATTTTTACAATGTAATAATTTATTTTTTGTAATAAAAATCTGTTATATATATATATATGTGTGTATATTGGTATCTTGAAGGTATGTTTTCTCTTTTATAACATAAATATTTTCATTAGTTGTATAAATTCTAATGTTCTAAAAACACAAAGTAATAATTTAATGTTTAATAAATCATTATAAAATTCTTATCTTAGCATTATAAAAATCAAAGACATGGATTCTATTAATACCTATGTTTAAACATTACGAATGAAAACATTACAAGATAATTGAAATATTTAAAAGATGTTTGAAATCCACACATCATTTTAAAATCATACAATTTGTTGCGCAAAATATTATACCATTTTACTTTTAATGTTAATAATAATAGGTTATATTATAATTTCAATACATAACGTAAATATTTTGGAAATCAAACTTATATTTAGATATTTTTAATTAATCCACCAGAAGACCAACAACTATAATTATAGCCATTTGAACTCTACAGTCACCCAAGGGGAAATGATCATGTTGATACCTTATAAAACCATACATTAGGGTGTCCCAATTTATGATAATTAAAGATTATGGCGCACATCATTCCACTAATACTCAAGGCTATTGTGTTGGCTCTAGCCATACAATTGTTGGTGGTGACTAATCTGTATGACCCATATTATCTTCATGGGGGTTTTGTTGTTTTGTGTGGTCTCCCTATTTTTCTAATAGATATATTAATAGGTATTTTTGGATTTTACGGTTTTACATTTACATTATTTAATGTAAACACTTAGGTGTTTTATTTAAATAATAATTTCTGGTATTTACTTTTTAAGTTCTATTCAGTTACATGTTAATTAAAAAAAATATTACTATAATATTACTATTATATGATAAATAAGTTTTGGGGTGTCACAACGAGAAACTAACAAATGTTTCAACGTTGTAATGGACAAGTAACGAAACCAACAATTACCAAAGTAAAATATTTAAAGAAGGAACATGGTATGAGAATCCACACTCAATCCCGCTCCTAATATATAGGTCTCTATAAACATAAGGAAGAACACCCTCATAAGGCTCAATCATTCTTCAGCAAACTAATCTATCCTAAAACATCCGCGGCTTCCTGACTACACTAAAATAACCATATCCCATGACAAAAAACTCAACTAGGTTATAGTACCGCTACAAAATTAGAATTTACCGAACAACAATGAAACTATCTAGATGAAAACCCACTATTCAACACGTTCATACTATCCACAATCACTCACACTATCAACCTCAGATACCATTTCTCCTTCAAACCATCCGTACACACCATCATTCTATCAACTGCAGCACCACAGAACTCATTCAAATAACAAGAAAAAAAGATCCACAAATAACACATAACCACACCAATCTAGGAAAAGTGTATTCAGATTTCATACATTAGTTCATTAATATCACTTTGATGAACAATGATTTATCAATAATATGTGTGATCTTGGGAAATCAATTTATTTAACTGTTTATACGTTATTAATCATAATTTCATGTTCACGACAATTCTACAAGAGACTAATAGCACGAATTCATGATTCAAGTCCACAAACAGAGGCCACCAATGACCATTATTTTCAAAAAGCATATGTCTAACACAATTAATTTTATATATCATTGAAAATAGATAAAAAAACAGATGCATTACCATCAACTTCTTATCCCCATTTTTATTACTAAGGTTCCCAGTTTTGTTATCATAACATGTCTCTTCATCTTCATAACACCATTAATTAAGATTTCATTTCAAATTTATTCTCACAGAGACATGAGTTTACCCACCCCACATGATACAAAATTAAAAGGGATAAAATGGATAGTAGATTACCAACAACTCCCCCTTGATCCAATAAAGGGGTTCAAACAAATAGTAGGAGACTCTAAAGAATGATGAATCTGAAGGCCAGAACATGAAAAATTCATACGAGAATAAGGAAGGCTCTGGGTGCTCCAAGAGAAAAATAGAATACATTAGGAAGAGAAGATATTGTCATAGAAGAGCTAGATCAGATATCAATAGAAGGGAAAAATTTTCAAGGGTCAGTAAAGTCATATAATCATCATGTATATATAGTTTTACTATTTAAATGCCCCGAGATCATTTAGATAATAATGATATAATTTATATCCTTTGAAATACATTTGAAAATTCTCAAAAAAGGTTTTAAACTCAATTAATGTCAAATAAAAATTTGGATGGGAAATGAAAAGGGATAGAAATTCATCCTGAATGTCTGATTCACCAATGAGAGTAACTGAAACCATATTCATTGACTCAATTCACTAACATGACTCATCAACCCATGTCACCAGTGTGAACCACATATACCACTTACCGATGCATCACCTACCAACACACTGACCTGCCGATGCTCAACATACCGACATCCTAACCTACGGACACCCTAATTCATAGACACCTCAACCTACCCATACCCTACCCTTCTAACACCTTGAGTAATTGATGCCCTGACCTACCCACACCCTAGAATATGGCCACCCTAAATCACTAATGTCCTAACCTAATAATGCTATTACCTAATGACTCCCTATCCTATAGATTCCTTGATTCACCAATGCTCTGACCTTATGATGCCATTATTCAAATATTCCTTCAACTACGGATGACCATACATAATGATTCCCTAACCCAACGATGTCCTAAGAAATCAATTCCCTTTCCTAACAACACCCTGACATAACGCACCCTAGGTAATTAGTGAAAAAACATGAATTTTGGAGAAATCATGAAATGAGGTCAATTTGCTTGCCAAAATACACCGAACACTATATTATGAAAAAGTAGTGGACTGGGGAGGTCTAGGCCATTACATCAGATTCCTCTCACAATATTCTCACCATTGATAATTCAATACAAAACCCTGATGAAAGAGGGGTCTGAATAACCACCCGTAGGATACCTCTCAAGGATAAACCACCATATGTTGTAAAAAATTTGGAGTGAAACCCCAACATCCAAGAACACATCCTCCTCCATCTAATAACACAGACATCCAGAAGGTACCACACATGAGAACCAACTTCCTAGAAACATGAGTTTGTGACTTTATTCCTAAATTTCATGATACAATTCTCTCTTGGTGGCACTGGCTCTGCTTTGTAAGTTTTAATTTAATATCAATTAATGCATATTTATTAAGAATTGGGTACTACCATTTCTACAATTTTAGATATCATCTCACAATTCATAATAAAGAAGCTACTCATCACATATAAATCAGGGTTCGACCACTACATCACAATGAAAAACAATCAAGAAAAACTCAAAATAACTCTGGGTACTGGAGGTGCATTTGTGTCTCTCTTTCTCAATTAATCTCTTCCTGGGCCACTGTTCCTCCACTACACGTGAAAAAATGATTCTTCTAACCACAAAACATTTTCTTTCGATGATAATGGATCTCCACTGGTCACCCCATGAACATTGCATCATTCTCGATATACACCACTCATTAGTCAATGACATGGGAGTCATCATGATTGTACTGATTATTGAATAAGAAATTGAATATGGCATTGATCCTCTCCAACTGTGATGAAAACTATAATTGGTATTCCACCTAAAAAACCCCACCCAACACCATGATAGGTCTGATAAAATTGGAGAATCTTTTCTTCTTTTACTAAATATCCACTACAAATATATGGTTAACCATTAAGAACATTTGTTATTCTTCCTCGAACTACCAGGGCCTCCTTCTGTGGTGAACATAAAACATATACTAGTCTTGTGTTTCCTTCATCCTCTCATGGGAAAGATGCACCTTCTCAATCATACTATTCACCATGTACAGAACAGGAATAACTACCTCCGCAACAATTGTACATCACAATGGTGAATTTCACTATCATTCATAAAAGGATTCAAAATTATCCTTACCAACGGAATAGTGATAAATATTATTTTATGAAAACGTTAACAAAGGTTTTTGTCACAACCAAGACCCATTAATGTCCAAGAAAGATGTCTAAAATAGTTCTTCCAATGTTTGGATGGTCCTATATATATACTCATATGTATGGGAATAGAAAGTAGTGTTAATGCATAACTGAGTACCTAAATCATGATGAAATCCCCTCCATAATCATGAGGTATAACGAGTGTCTCAATATAAGTCAATGGATACCAGAACCCCTTGTGGCCATAGAACCTCATCCATATTCCATCATTCCAATGAATCCATCATGATTGTCTCCCTAATAAATAAAATGTTTTCTAATTTCATCAATCGGTCCACCACTACCCAGATAGTATCATAGCCTCTTGATCTCTTCATATTCCTATGACAAAATCCATTTATATTTCATCCAACTTAAATATGGGGATATCTAATGGATGCAACAAACCCCTGGGAACATGGTTCTCATCCTTCTCATGATATAACACCAAGGACATCCCCACAAACACAACCAAAATCCACTTCATCATGGGGCACCATATCTACACTCTCAAGATGCAGTACATCTTGGAAGCTCTTGGGTGGACCACTAAGGGTGATCTATGAACCTAATGGAGAAATAACTCATGCATATCTATTTGGAATAACAAATTTCCATGAAACAACATATAATTATTTACATCCCCTAACCACCCCTCCAAATAATCATCATGGTAAATGTGATCACGCATCACCTATTCCATTGATTCTCCCCACTAATACACCTACACATTTTTAATTATAGAAAATCACACATTTATCTTAAATAGATAGCCTCTTATTACACCCATTAATGTATCTAGTTTAAAGGAAGACAACACCACCATCTCCCTCTAGGAATCCGCAGATTCTCTAATTACCTCATTCAACGACATTCTTCTAAAGGAATCGGCCACAATATTCCGCTTTTCTGAGGTTTAAATGATCTCATGGTGATAGTCCTAAATATCCTCCATCCACATCTACCGACAGAAGTTCTGATATCATTAATAAAAGATGTAACTTGATCTATACTAATATGTTATCACCACAAAGCGCTCCCCAAACAGGTAATCTCTCCACAAATTATGCACGAACACAACTGATGCTATCTCCAGATCATGGGTTGAATAGTTTCATTCATGTAGACATAACTTCCTATTCCAATAAGATATCAGACCCCATTGATGCACCATCGCACACTCAAATACTAAATGGGAAGAAGCAAAAAACACATCAAACATCATTGCTTCCTCTGACAATCGATGAAAAGGAGCACTAACTGACATCCCCTTCTAGAAGATAAAAACTGCATGACATTAATCATTCCACACAATATCCTGGTCCATTATATTTAGTGCTATCAATGGATCTTATACTCAATAGAAATCAGGTACAAATATCTAGTAATAGCCTTCCAGACTGGGAAAACTGTGAACCTATTACACATTCTTCTGTGCTTCCCTAGAAACAACAACCTCACTGTTTTATTGATTAATAGATAAATCATTGTATGAAAATACATGTAAATGTAATTGGACTACTGGTGACCAAGATATTCTGTTGGAAAACTTTTCGTAGAGTAGTTGGTACCGAAGGAATTCTTGGATAGTCTTATGTTTCTTAGTATGCTCCTCATCTAACATAAAGTAGATCAGAATCTCATTGATGACCATGATGAAAAGACATTATAGGAACGCCTAAAATACGATGATCAGAAGTCCCATGAACATGGTCATTTAATTCATAACATAGAATGATTTAAACATGAATTGATGTTCCAACACCTACATAAAAATGAACTTTTTGGGATGTTGCCTTCCTTCACCCACAACTAGTGATACCCAGACGATATAGAGATCTTTGAAAACCAACATGATCCCCTAAAATGAGAAAAAAATATCATTTATCCTCAGGAGAGGCTAATGATTCTTGACCATTACATGATTCAACATTTTGGTAGTCGATACATATCTTCAAACCATTGTATTCCATCATCTAAATAATGTTTGGATCCCCCCACAATGGAACACTGATTCAGATAATTCCATTGTTCATTATATCATTAATGTGAATCATTAGATCTGACAACTCATAAAGATCCATCATATATGGAACCATCAAAATAAAAAATACACCAAGATTCCTAAATATCCTGAACTCAATGTTACATCATGGGGGTAGAATCACAAACTCTTTTGATGGAACATCCAATAACTCTGCAATAACTATTGAAACCCCCAACATCTAAGCTTCCACGGATTATACTAACAGCATGCTATAAATGAATGAAGAGGATCCACAAGTCAAATACCCATCAGACAAATCGTATCACCAATGAAGGATACATACTAATCATCACGGTCTAGAAACATTACTCTCCTCCTGAAGTATTTTATGACATCATGAAAAGAAAACAACTAGTCGATGCCAAGGATTACATCGTATGGCTATATTGGTAGCATAGAGAGATCCCCACTAGACTCATATATCCCCAACATCAGTCAACATCTTCGGAAGACACCAAAAAATATGTTTGGACCTCTGAATGATGTACCCAATACTAGGGTCACATAATTACATTTTATTTGTCGTCCCAAAACCCAAGATAGAGCGAGATTTATAATGGATGAAGAAGCTCTTGAGTAACAAAAAACACAAGATAGAGTACTGAACACACTTATCATACCCCAAATTATCTCTAGAACCACTAGAACGGCTACCTCTATGGGGTGTAACTGAACAGACTTAGCATCTCAAGCCCCTCTACAATCCACCACCACCTATACCACATTCGTTTTGAAATCCATATGGAACACCCTGTGGACAGCATCCACGTAATCTATCTCCCCTAATTAGATAAGGAGCCTAATATCCCTACTACTAAAATCGCATGGATGGAAACTACTGTTTGGGCCAGTGCTAAATAGACCCACCTACACCATGCTGAGCTCGAACTGAACATGGACACTAAAGGTACTTGAGGCCTCCTCAAGCTAAAAAACTCATTACGATTCTATGGTAGAAGCATGTGGACTAGAAGGTCGAAAATGAAACTACTGAGTTTGACACCCCACTGACAGGAACATAGAAGGCTATAACGCTTGAGACCTATATCTAGAATCATTTCACTTTGGAGAAATCTGCTGGCCTCCAAATCATGGTAGAAATCTTCATATGTGCATCCTTTCAAGTACTTATTCTTTATCTTGGACATCTAGGTATTCTTATAGGGTGAAGGTAGTGTCTTCGTACTGGATAGAGGGATAAAGTGCCTCTTCTAAACGACTCACCTGAGTCTCTCCATCCAGAGTAGATCCATATATATGCAAAGGATATCACAAAATTTGATCAACATATTCCATTCTGATATACCCAACTGATTAAGGGAGATTATCTCTGATAACATCACATCCTTCATGGTCGATGAATGGAATTCTTCCCATTACTCATTCTCAAAATCATCTAACAAAACATCGGTCTCCTTTCTCTACCCCAGGTACAGAATCCACCTTTGAATAAAATAACTCCACATCTAGCTCACTACTAGAGATACCTAGTATTCATTCGAGTCCCAGATCATGTGGACTGTGACAACCATCTCCTTAAGCACACTCTTCATCGCTATATCTGAAATGCTACCTTCATTCATTACCCGTGTTTATTACTAGAAATCATGTAATGATCTCTACCATTGGTTTTCCTCCTCCTCTAGATCAACCATCTACGGATCAGCTAGATCAACCTACTGAGCATCCACTACTCATTTTACCCTAGGATGATGACCAAGTTCCCTAGATAAAAAGCATAAAATTAACTCTTATGAATGAGTAGTATAGAATTGTTTTCAAAGATCATTTTAATGTTTTTATTATTTAATGTCCCAAAAAACCCAAATCAAACAAAAACAGAAGTATTCATGATTCATGTACCATTCCTAGGTTTTCAACCATAAAATAGTGCAACCTCACTTGGTCGTTCAGTAGACTCTGAGTCCTGGCATTTAATTTTAGGGGGCTAGAAAATCTTGTTTCTTAGCTGGTCTTCCTTGACCTATGTCACACATCAAGATCATCTAAAACTATTTCCATACAAACCAATGAAATCATCACTATGCCTAAACATCATATCCATCTAATTTTCCATTTATCTACTCATATAAAATTCTATAATGACCCTCCATCATCCAAAAGAGGGATGTAACACCCCAAGCTTCCACGGTATGCTTCTCTTTCAATATTCTAATAGCTTGCATTGTACGTAGGTTCGAGATTCTAACACACTATGACCAATCAAAGTAGTTGTTTTGAATATTAATACCCATTTTTTAAAATTAAATAAATTTCATATTTCAAAATGGACTTCATTTTTGGATTCGGAATATCGGAATTAGCCTATGTTTATTTTTTTGTATATTTCCGAGAACTTCCAATTTTCGATGAATAGTAAAAAATACAAAAAAGTACTTTTTTAATCAAAATAATTTATAGTGATAAATTATACTATTTAGTAGTTTTAAAGTATAATTATAATATAATTTTACAATTTTATCCAAAGGTGGTCATTAGAAATAATTTCACTTTGAAATTGGACATAAACAATTATCAATCTTTTGATTGATATTGTTTCATAAAAACACCCTATTTGTTTTGACAACGGGAATTAATTATAAAATTAATTAATTCAACTTATATTTTTGGAATTTTGTAAAATACACATCATTTTTTAATTTAGAATATCAATTATATCTTAGGATGAATTTTTTGTATTTTTCTGAAAAACATCAATTTTTGATGAATAGTGAAACCACTAAGTGGTAGTTTATAAACTATTTTTTCATGTAAATGAAACATTAAAAATTCTGTATATTGAATTTAAAAAATCCTACATACATTGTTTTCATTAGGAAGAAAAATTTGGTTCAATGAGAATAAAAGAATTTTTGGTGAATAGTAACTTTTAAGTTTTATTAATCGCGATTAAAGTTAATTAGTGTAATTTAAGGTAAATATAATGTTATAATAATATGAAATTAAATTTACACTTGTCCGACCCTTATTGGATGAGTCATGGACGACCAATAAAATTCATGGGTCAACTTGGAGAACCCATCGATCCACATGGGTATGAAAATGACATTAATAACTTCTTATTTAATGTAAAAATAAAATTCTCACAAAAATGTGTTGTTTTACAAAAACAATTATTACATGGGGTTATATAAGTTAAATTTTGGGCTGTAAATATTAATTATAAAGATAAAAAGGTTTCCTACATCATTATAATTATTATTATTATTTTTAGAAATAAAATAAATTAAATATTTTATGAGACCACCATAATACATCGATTACAGATTAATTAATTATTTAAATAAAATGAAATGATAATATAAAATCGAAGACATAAACATGTCAAAAACCTATTTAATTAGTATATTTAGAACCTTTATCACCTTATCCTTGAAATATATAATTTTGGGACCTTTGAAATCCGAAAATCACTTCATAATAATGCAACATTTCATGATATTCCAACAGTGCCCCTCCTCTCCTCTTATAAAAGGCCCCCACCTCTACCACCTTATTCACACCATAAATTCATTTTTCTTGGCCAAAATATTACCAAATACTCTCCCAACTTCCCTCTCTAACTCCTAGAAGCCACACATTGGGCAGAAGTCTTCCCAAGGAAGCCTTTGGCTCAAATCAAAAAGAGTTACCCGATTTCAAGGTAATGTCTCCTCTTATGTTCTTTTGTTTTATTTTGCTTCTCCAACCCCGTAAAATATTTTTATTCCTTGATTTTGTAACAACACCTGTATCTTAAATATACTAGGATGTGGTTATGAGAAGTATTTTATTTATAGTTACCGACACCTTCGTCTAATGGTTAAAGAACATACTGTTTCTGAGGGTGGAAAATTACTACCTCACGAAACGATGATTGTTCAATCTTTTTTTAACACCTCTGATGGTGGAAATTAATATGTTAATATATTTATTTATGATATATATTTTTTTAGATTTTATTTATGTTTCTGTATTTTTCATTTATGTTATACCTTTATGATTTCCATTATGGGTAAACGCGATAATTTCATTTTAGGAAGTCCGGACTACCGCCCCCTAAAAGTGATTTGATTCATTAATTCCATATGTGGGACTTATAAAGTATAGAATTTATGATGATATATATGATATTATACTATAATTATAATATACCTTTATATAATTATGAATTCATTCCATTAAATATGAAACCTAAATGACAGTACTGTTCATGCATACATACAACTTACCGTCTCCATGAACGGTGCGTTTCATTTCATACGTATAAATATAATGTAATATTATAAATGCATGTATATACATGATATAAATGATATATATTATATCTAAATCATGAATATAATTCTGGATATAATGGATATTTTACCACATGAACAACTTGTAATTATAAGAAGTTTATTTTTAACTCAAGTACCAAAAATCGACAAACCGATCGTTATTAACGTAAATAATTACATAATAACATGGTAATAAGTCATATAAAAGGAATAATGAACATTAAAAAGGTTCTTAAGCAAGTATAATTTATCTCTAGTTTATTATTCTGGAGGTTAAGGAACGATCGATTCAAGTAGGACACGAGGTAAGGGACTTTATCTCAATTTCCTTTCATTGTGGAATATTTTGTTTTATACACAACATTCTTTTATACGTTGTATATTCCCATTTGACTTTTACTTTTATTCAAAATGAATATTTTTATATGAAGTGTTTTACTAAACGACAAAAGGGAATGTTTGTTTTCATACGTATGCGGCGGCAACGAATTCTCCTCCTCCGTAAACATTATTTGAGTTTCAGCATCCTCTACAAGCCAAAACTTTTTAAAAAAATGAAAAATAAATACCAAGTCTTAATTTTATATTATTTGGGTATAGAAAATGGTTTTATTATATCAATGTGTTGTATTGATATCTTGAGATTGAAATGTTTAAATGTTATGTTTCCTTTATGCATGTTTTATGTGATACGATTATGTTATGGAGTATGCTATGTTTAAACCTGTTCATACGAGGAATGCATTGGACTTAATTAGTTATGGGTGGAGCCCTCTATAGCTCCTCGATGCATCGGTAGGTCTAATAGGACAAACTGGTGTCTTGGAACGAGGCCTTGAAAAAATCTTATTTATAGTCTTGGCACGAGGCCTTGGCTCTGTGGTTATGATAGTCTGGCATTATGAATTCCATCCTTATGAAAGTGGTTAGTGATATTGAAAATGATTATTCGACTAGTAGAATATCCATGTGAATAAGTAAATGGCATTATTTCATTTTATTTTTCCATTTTATGATAATGTTCAAGTTTAAAAGGCTTTTGATTTAGTTATACATTGCCTTAAATGTTTATGTTTATTTATGAAAGTTTCCGCAATATTTTTATCCTTACTGAGCATCTGAGCTCACCC
This sequence comes from Viscum album, assembly GCA_963277665.1. Classification (NCBI taxonomy): domain Eukaryota; kingdom Viridiplantae; phylum Streptophyta; class Magnoliopsida; order Santalales; family Viscaceae; genus Viscum; species Viscum album. Next base: position 913,766,552 of record OY728131.1, on the reverse strand, counting down.
CTTACAATGATTTAATTTTTCAAGGATTTTAAGAAGTATTTTATGAATGTATTGTAGGGATAGTCTGATGGGGATATGAGAGTGTACTTGGAGACCACGTTATTGTATTTTTTCACTTTATGATGTAATGTAAGGTTTATGAATGTATCTAGTGTTTCCAAGGATACTAAACTAATCGGTCTTTCGAGACATGATCTTTTGTGATCATGCCAATGTTACATATTAATGAACCGAATCTAGGTAACTGGGGTTGGGGTGTTAAAGTTGGTATCAAAGGGTGGTTAGTACTAACCTTGGAAGCTAGATTTAGATCAACTCTGATTAGATCACATAGCCCTAAGATAGACTTTGAGGATTAGAATAGAATAACTTCATAGAATTTTGATATTATAGAGATTTTGTGAGTTTTCTGAGCAATAAATCTCTATTTGGATACGAGTAGGTAGAGGCGGCTCTGGCACAGATGTACCAAAGGGTAAAACCCGAAAACACCGCTTTGAGCTAGACTCAAACGGGAACTAGTGCATGACAAAGGGCCTTGCTCAACTCTTGGTTACGACACTCCCGGGGGATATGCTTAGGATAATTCTCATTTTCCTTAGAAACCATTATGATGGGTTTATGAGTATATACTTTTTCAAAGAAAACATATTTATGATTATGGATTATATCTATAAACCGTTCAATTTACGTTAAGTATTTCACAACTTTGGAATTATTCATTGCAATTCATAAACTGACCTTGTTTATTCCATTGTATAGAAATGGCGCCCAATAGATGGAATGTGAACTCCAGCAATATGTTTGATCCAAAGAGTGAGAAGGATTATATCTTTCACGGTATTAATCCAAAATTTAGAAGGGAAATAGTCTCCCATGTATTCTCTACATATGATGAAATAGTATCATGTGTTAATATGATATGTAAATAATTCAATGAGTCCTATGGATTTGAAGAGAAGCAAGAGAAGAAAAGGATGCAAGAGAGAAATATGGAAAATGGAAGAGGGAAAAGAATAATTTTCCAATATGTGATAAGTGTGGGAAGAAACACCTTGAAACATGCCTAATATGAATGGGAGATTATTATAAATGTGGAGAAAAAGGTCACCAGGCTCATGATTTCAAGGGAAAGAAAGATGATATCAATGTTTAATGCTATAATTGTAGGGAAATGGGACATTATGCAAATGAATGTCCAAAGAATCAGGGAAACTTACCTCTGAAAAGGGAAAGAGATCAATGCCAATATTATGTTGTTACTACAGTTTGAGTGGAATAATTAATTTGTTGGTGCTTTTAAACTCAAGGATTATATTATGGTTATAAGAATAATGTGATATATATAAGGATTTTACTGGTGTACTGTTTCATTAAAGACATGAGATTGTGGGGAACCATGAAAAGTGACTCAATAACAGGTTAAATTTTTGGAAAGTATATGGTAGAGAGTATGATAAAACATAATATGGTTCTTATACCGAGATAGTGAATTTGGAATAATACATGATTGATTCGGATAAATTGTATTGGATATTCTTGGCTTCCTTGAAGATGAATAATGATTTGTATACATTTTTTGATAGAAGAAGTATATCTAGTATTATATAAGGAATAAGGGACCCTGAATGTAATCAATAAGGATTAATGGTAATTCAGGGTGTTTCAGCGTTTTAAAAGAATACATGATGAAGGTATTCACAAGTTATTACGTGGAAAAATGGATCTCAATTGTGTATACCTTCCTTATAAAATTTTTATTGGGTGTTTTGGAAAACTATAAAGGTTTTAATGGATTAAGTTGAACTTTGGATAGAATTGTTTAAGGTTAAAACATTTATGAAAAATACTTTTGGAATATTATAATACTATAGTTTTTAGAAAAGGACAACATGTGGGTTGGCTGATAACCCATCGCATTGGAAAAAGCTGTAGGAATTGAACCCACAACCATAATGCGACAGGCCTTTAATACATACCACTATCCTACAGGAAGTCCATGGTTATTACAAAATATTTTTCCCAATCTAAATGGAATGTGTTCAAATTTTGAATCTTGTACTATTAGGATAAATATAATATTTTTGAGTTCTATTATCTTTTTGTGTGAAAAATGAGTTTGTGGTAAAAATTAGTTGAAGTTTGAAACTCTACTTTTCATGAATATATATATATATATATTCCTATCTATTAATCTATGAATAAATTAATTCTTAAACTTTAGGAAATGGATATTAAAACAAAAAATGTGTTATCCTAATACCTTATGTTTTTTTGAAGTGATGATATTTTAAATCACCATAGAATGAAGGCATTGAGGACCTCAATTTTACACTTGTTTGTGATTGATGACCTCAATCACTCCCTATAAATATTTACATTTTTCCTCAAAATATATTTCTATAATTTCCACCAATGTTCTCCTAATCGAGATCATAATTTCGTTGTGACTTTTTCATTTCCCTTCCCATATTATTAAGGCTAAATTTTATTAATCTTATTTCCGATGTGGGTTTTCCACAAAAGTATTTTCTATTTTCAACCTTTTATTTTAGAAGAACTATTTAAAATTGTGAGGACACAATTTATTGAAGGAGGGTAGAATGTAACACCATAAGCTTCCACGGTACGCTTCTCTTTCAATAATGCAATAGCTTGCATTGTACGTAAGTTCGAGATTCTAATACACCGCGACCAATCAAAGTTGTCATTATGAATATTAATACCCAATTTTTGAAATTATATAAATTTTATATTTCAAAATGGACTTCATTTTTGGATTCGGAATATCGTAATTAGCCTGTGATGAATTTTTTGTATTTTTCCGAGAACTTCAAATTTTCGATGAATAGTGAAAAATACTTAAAAACAACATTTTTAATAAAAATAATTTATAGTGATAAATTATACTATTTGATGTTTTTAATGAATAATTACAAAATAATTTTACCATTTTATCCAAAGGTGGTCATTATAATTAATTTCACTTTGAAATTGGACATAAACAATTTTTAATCTTTTGACTGATATTGTTTCTTAAAAACACGCTATTTTATTGACAATGGGAATTAATTATAAAATTAATTAATGAAACTTATATTTTTGGAATTTTGTAAAATACACATCATTTTTGAATTCAGAATATCAATTATATCTTAGGGTGAATTTTTGGTATTTTTCAAAAAAAAATTCAATTTTTGATGAATAGTGAAACCACTAAGTATTAATTTAAAAACTAATTTTTCGTGTAAATGAAACATTACCACTTCTGTTTATTTAATTTCAAAAATCTGACATACATGTTTTTCATTAGGATGAAAAATGTGGTTTAATGAGATGAAAATAATTTGTGGTCAATAGTAACTTTTAAGTTTTATTAATTGCGATTAAAGGTAATTATTGTAATTTAATGTAAATATAAAGTTATAATAATAAGAAATTATATTTACACGTGTCCTACCCTTATTGAATGAGTCATGGCCAACCGAGACAATCCATGGGTCATCTTGGGGACCCCATCGAGACACTTGTGTAAAAAAATGACATTAATAACTTTTTATTTAAAGTAAAAATAAAATTATCACAAACATGTGTTGTTTTACTAAAATTATTATTACATGGGGTTATATAAGTTAACTTTTCGACTATAAATATTCATTGGAAATATAAAAATATTTCTTACATCATGATATTTTTTTATAATTTTTAGACATTAAATAAATTACATTTTCTATGGCATAGTGATGATGGAGGGATTACCTCATTAATTAACGATTTAAATAAAATGCAAAGATAATGTAAAATATAAGACATAAATTTGTAAAAAACCTATTGGATTAGTAGATTTAGAACGCTTATCACCTTATTCTGGAAATATAAAATTGTGGGACCTTTGAAATCCGAAAATCACTTCATAAAAATGTAACATTTCATGACTTTCCATGAGTGTCCATCCTCTCCTCTTATAAAAGGCCCCCACATCTACCACATTATTCACACCTTCAAGCCATTTGTCTTGGCCAAACTATGACCAAATACTCTACCAAATTCTCTATATTACTCCTAGAAGCCTCACTTTGGGTATAAGTCTTCCCAAAGAAGCCTTTGTCTCAAATCAAAAAGAGTTACCCGATTTTAAGGTAATGTCTCTTGTTATGTTCTCTTGTTTTATTTTGCTTCTCCAACCCCTTAAAATCTTTTTATTCCATTATTTTGTAACAAAAATTGTATCTTAAATATACTAGGATTTCTTTATGAGAAGGATTTTATTTTCACTTACACACACATTTGTCTAATGGTTAAAAACATACTGTTTCTATGGGTGGTGAATTACTGCCTCATGAAACGATGATTGTTCAATCTTCTTTTAACACCTCTCATGGTGGCCATTAAGATGCCACCATAATTATTTATGATATATATTATATTTATTTTTTCCTTATACTTATGTATTTTTCATTTATGGTATACCTTTATGATTTCCATTATAGGTTAACGCGATAATTTCATTTTAGGAAGTGCAGACTACCGCCCCCTCAAAGTGATTTGATTCGTTAATGCCATATGTGGGATGTATAACAGATGGAGTTTATGATGTTATATATGATATTATACTGTAATTATAATATACCTTTATATAATTATTATTTCATTCCATTAAATACAACATATAAATGAAAGTAGATTTTATGCGTACGTACGGCTTACCGTCTCCATAAAAGGTTTATTTCATTTCTAACCTCTAAATGTTATGTAATATTATGAATGCATGTATATACTTGATATATTTGATATATATGATATCTAAATCATGAATATAATTCTGGATATAATAAATATTTTACCAAATGAACAATTTGTAATTATAAGAAGTTTATTTTTAACTGAAGTACCAATGATCGACAAAACGACCGTTATTAACATAAATAATTACGTAATAACATGTAAATAAGTGATATAAAAGAAATAATTTACTTGAAAAAGGTTCTTAATCAAGTAGAAATTAACTCTAGTTTATTATTCAGGAGGTTAAAGAACGATCGAGTCAAGTAGGACACGAGGTAAGGGACTTCGTCTCAATCTCCTTTTATTGAGGCATATTTTGTATTATACACAACTTTCTTTTATACAGTGTATAAACCCCTTTGACTTTTACTTTTATTCAAAAGGAATATTTTTATATGAAGGGTTTTACTAAACGACATAAGGGAATGTTTTTTCGTCATACGTGTGCGGAGAAAACGACTTATCTACCGTCGTAACCATAATTTGAGTATCGACTTCCTCTACAAGCCAAAACTTTTTTTAAAAAATGAAAAATAGATACAAAGTCTTAATTTTATTTTATTTTGTTATCAAAAATGGATTTATTATATCAATTTTTTTATTGATATCTTGTGATTGAAATTTGAAAATGTTATGTTTCCTTTATGCATGTTTTATGTGATACTATTATGTTATGGTTTATGATATGTTTAAACCTTTTCATATGAGGAATGCATTGGACTTAATTAGTGACGGGTGGAGCCCTCTATAGCTCCTCGATGCATATGTAGGTCTCATGAGACAAACTAGTGTTTTGGCACGAGGCCTAGACAAAATCTTATTTGTAGTCTTGGAACGAGGCCTTGACTACGTGGTTATGATAGTCTGGTATTATGCATTCCATCATTATGAAAGTGGTTATTGATATTTTATGTGATTATTCGACCAGTAGAATATCCATGTGAATAATTAAATGGTATTATTTCATTTTATTTTTCCATGTTATGCTAATGTTCAAGTTTTAAAGGCTTTTGTTTCAGTTATACATTTCATTAAATGTTTATGTTTATTTATGAAAGTTTCTGCTATAGTGTTATCCTTACTGAGAATCTGAGCTCACCTCTTTGAATGTTTTAATTTTTCCAGGATGTGAAGAAGTATTTTATGAATGACCTACAGGGATATTCAGAAGTAGGTATGAGTGTGGACTATGGAGACCACAATATTTTAGTTTTTCACTTTATGATGTAATGTAACGTTTATGAATGTATCAAGTGTTTCCAAGGCTACTAAACTAATTGGTCTTTCGAGACATGATCTTTTGTGATCAAGCCCATGTTACGTAATAATTCACCGACTCTAGGTAACTGGGGTCGGAGAGTTACAAGGAAGTGATGGAAAAATGTTTTGACATTCCATTTTAATAGTGAAAAAGTGATTATGACCCATGAGTCCCACTTCTAATATGTCTCGGTGTGGTAAACGGCACAAAGGGTATACTAATCATGAAAAATTAGAGGCATTAATCTTTTTATAGATACCAAAATTAGAATATAAGATGTATGAACCACAAAAAACTCAATCAAATATATATAAATTAAACCAAAAACCAAACCACATGTTTTTTAATGTAAAACATCAATAAATAAAAATAAAACTCTAATGTAAATACAAAAAGAAAAAATCTTAGCAGTGACACATAAATTATCCCAATGCCTGAGCTAGTTAGGTATAACGTGATCTACAAAATCTCCCTAGTAAACTGAAAACTATTTTTTTGTAAATATGGAGAGCATACAAATATATACCATAGGAAAATCCAATGCCTCTTGTGATCAAGTGGGAGAAGCATACTAATTCCCCTATGATGAAAGAAAAAGAATTACAAAAGCACCCGAAAATGGTATACAATCCATCAAAACCTCACCAAGGCATGATCACCAAATAACACAATCCATGTAATTTAAGGTAGTATGCACATCAGTATTTGGGTACCCCACACCACTTCCCACTTGTTATATTCACATCACTAATAAAGAAATGTTTTTCAATACCACACTTTTCCACAACACCCACTATCACAACCTCCCCACACACACTTAAGAAAAATACGAAATCCCACTCGCAAATACCTAGGCCAGAAACCACATCACATCCCACCCACAGATACCTGGTCCACAAACCACAACACCAACTCATAGAGATAGGGAAAAACACCTTTCCCGCAGACACCTAAGCCTCATATCCAAACCACAACTTGCCCAAATATTCTATGGTAAAAAATTCCATGAATATGGAGTAAAAAAGATCCAATAACTATCCATACATCATAGGAGTGAGATGTAGGGATACTGTCTGCCATAACAGTGGGGATGTTTGCCATGTATTGTTGAACACGGGTTGTGTGCATGTAGAAATCACAAGGAACTACTTGTATATATATAGGTACCCAAAACTCAATGCAACCTATGGGTTTTCAAATCAAACAACTAGACAAGACAAAACTACCCCTGCTACCACCTTTAATGAATAATCACATGACCAAAGACAAACTAATTACATATCCCTAGCCTATTCATTTAACCAATTATCATTATTTATGTAACAATCCAATATTGTGGATTCTATACCTTACCAAGAAACTAACAAACACTTTACACCTCACATGGTTGAAGTAACTATAACATCGATGCCAAAGTCGAACTATGAAATAAGGAGAAGGGTAGAAGAATCCACTAACACCTATTCTTAATATACTATTATCTAGAAACTCTAGGGGAAACACCCACAAAAGTTAAAACCATATTTATTAAAAATTAACCATCCCAACCCATCATCAACAACCACTCTACATGAAAACCACCACATTCGACAATAACAACCAAACTAAAGGATGTTGTAGTTCCACTCCACAAAATGACCATGCCCAACCACCATGTCACAACATAGAGTAATGCCCACTATTCAACATGTGAATCCATTTTACAATCTATCAAACTCTCATCCTGAGATTCCATTACATCCTCAAAGCATCTGCACACACCTATGATCTCTCAATAGAAGCACCAAACACCCCAAAAAAATAACAAGATTGAAATAATCCACACACAACACAGAACCACACTGAATAAGGAAAAGGGTATTCAGATTTAACGCATTCATAATTAATATCCTTTAAAATTCATTTTAATGTTCTTAAACAAGTTTTTACACTCAATTTACGTCAAATTAAATTTAAGAGGGGTGAAACAGTTAAAACTAGAAAAAGATGGAAATGACTCACTAATGAGTGAGTCACCAATAGTGGGTCATCGACGTTTCTCACTAACATGTGTCACTGATGTGTCCCACTGAAACCACTTACTAACACTGGACCTACTGACACCATGACCTTCTTAAGCCCGACCTACCGACACCCTATCCTCACAACACCCTAAGTCTACAACATCCCGACGTACCTATTCCCTATCATACTGACACCCTTAGTCACCAACCCTGACCCACCGACACCCTGACCTACCGACACTGTTATTCATTGATTCCCTTACCATCTGATGACCTGACCTACCAATGCCTTAAGCTACCGACACCCTAATCCATCAACATACATACCTACCAAAGTTCAGACATACTAATTCCATGAGTCACTAATACCGTAATATTCTGTTTTCCTAACCTACTGACACCCTGAGTCACTAATATCCATAACCTATCAATGACCTGACCTTCTGATTCACGGATTCACCTATTAAAAAACTAGAATTTTGCAAAACTCTTGAAATGTGGTACCGTTTCTTGAAAAAACACCCAAAAAACTAGATTTTGATAGATTAATGGGAATGGGTGGTCTGTGATGTTACATGATGAACCTAAAAAATAAAATTACTCAGTTAAGATCATGGATCATATCATCAAATCTCAAAAAGGTCTGAGTTTGTGGGTTGTGTGCTAGAAGAATTGTAAAAAATGAAAGATAAATATAAATTAATATGATTGAAATTGAATTTAATAGAAACAATGTAATGGATATATCATAGTAAAATGACCAAATGGGGAACTGGATTTATTATACCCATAGAGGGAAGTATTTTTTGATTTCCATATTCATATGGTTGTATGTTATTGGGCATCCAATTCAAAAATCCATTTGTACATGTCCTCTTTTAGGATAATTATGAATTATTTGATTTCCTTATCCCCATTATTTGATATATAAAATATCCTCATCTGTCTAAAAATACTAGAAACATCCTCCTTAATGGGAAATTGGGAGTTAATAATTAGTTATATCATCTCTGTAAAATTATTCAATGAATTGAATAAGTAATCATTTAAAAAAAATCTTATAATAATAAATCATTTTGGAATTTCTTGAAAGTTAGGATTTTATTGTTTTTTTAAATAGTGATAGAATGTGTTGTGCCTACATGTGAATAACACAAAATGATGAGATGGTATTTTTCATTAATCATCGGTTAATACATTATTTATCTAAATATGTAAAATATCTCACACCCATTGTTAGTTTCAAAGAAAAAATATTACACAACACTAAATATCTAATAATATTATTTATATTTTTAACAATAAATAATATAATTACGAGGGTTTGAATGTTGTGGGATATATATATATATATATATATATATATATTTTATTTTTTATAAATTGATATATATAGAATATTTTTAAACATAAAAGAGATCCTCTCTAGAGAACACCCAACATAAACAATCATTTTATCTTAATTAGTTTCAAATTTACATAACTAACATGATCTAGAGTATTATTAAATATATATATATATATATATATTTGTTTTGGAATGTAGAGTGCACACATTAAAATAAAAAATACTACCCATCCCCCTGCTCGATTTAATGAGAATATTACATAAGAGAAATTTTAGCCTCTGGTGGTAAGTGAAGACAAAATGGCGCCTTACACAATAAGATCCCTTATGACCTAACTCAATAAAAACGAAAATATAAACATGATTGTTCATTAAATTGGGTCACCATTGGATTAATGCTTGGGGAATTTTCTCAGGTTAGTCAATCACGATCATGGGTATTTGAGATCACTATGGAGACGAATGCGGTGGAAAGGGAAAGAAAAAGATTAATAGAAATGAATAAAAGAATCTATGTGTGTTGAAAAAGAAAAAAAATAAAAACAATTATGTAATTATATTTTATATAATATAAAATTAATTAAAAATAAATTTTAAATAAAACTAATTTAATAAAAATAAAAAATGTTAGGAAACTAGTCTAGTAGCATTCCCTCAAGAATTTGTCTTCCGAAAGATAGATCATATATAATCCACCATATCTTCAACGAAACAAAATGTTCCTTCTTATAAAATGTTACAAATTTAATTTTTTTTACCTCTCCAAATATATCATCAATTTTTAGTGAATTGATTGTGTTATATAATTATTAATGAGTGTGACTTTTTTGTGGATGAGAATCCCAGAAATCTTCCTCCAATAATTAGAATATAATGTCTTATTAATTATTTAATAACTCTTTTGAAATTATTGGATAAATTTTTGTGTGGTTTTATATCCATTAATGTATTAATAGTGATAATTTTAGGTTTCTGTCAACAATTTTGCCTCATTTCCAATGGAACGGTCTACTCCACACGTCTGAACAACTTTTCAAGATGATTGATTCATTTGGGCATATACGTGTTAAAATAAGCTCTCGGTAATGAAAAAATAGTTGCAGCTCATATTTAAAGGAATAATAAAAATATATTCACATAAATTGTAATAATAATGTAAATTTTATTCCCAAAATAAAATTTTTATATAATATTCTAAAATTCCATAATTAACCAATCTTCAGATTTTATCCCAAAACAGAAAAAACATTAATTCATGAAAAGAATCTCAAATTTATAAATTGGTGGAGTTTTATTCATTTAAAAACATATAAAAATTAATATTATCTCTATCAATCCAAGAATATATTTTCAATTTCAAATATCCTTATCTAAATATTGTAATGTTTTCATTATACATTTTTCTTTTCAATTTAATTTTTCATCCAGTACTTATTTTGGAAATTCATATGCCTGGATTCATACTTCTTATCCTTTCATTAATAATTATTAAAATAAAAAATCATATTCTGTAATAACACACTTCTATTAAAATTTGGAAAACTACCACTATGATTACAGATACATGTTTTCACCATTGTAGGTGTGGTAATCACCTCCTTATCCATAATCTTTCAAACATTCAGATTTCATTATTTTTTGTATAATATTATATTTTGTACAACCAATATATTATATATATGTTCCATGGTAGCTCTAAAAATATGTTCAATATGTTTATAGAAATATCTATTTTCAAAAATAATAATTTATGAAATCCATAGAAAAAAAAATTCTCACAGAATTTATTCTTCAAAAGGATAATAATTCATTGATTTTTCCAACATATTCTCACTGATAATTTTTTATAGTAAGGTTATGAATTTTATTACTATATTCATGTAATATATTTATATAACATATCATTATTTTTAATGAGCATTTATCTTGGTTATGTTTCGTGCTTTTTATTTATCAAGAGATTTTAAAAATGAACATTTATTATTCCTAAACAAATAACATATTTTTCAAAATAATCATTTTCAAAATACTTGATAATAAATTACATATTTATTGGATTTAATTTATATCTACTCATCAATTTATTAATGTTCCTAAATTCAATTTTATTATTTAATAGATGTATATATTGGTTGATATGATTTACCCTCGATGGTTGTTTTCACTTCTATCTTCTTCACAACTTCATTCAATTTATTCATTAGTCCAATGTTGATATTATTTCCTCATATATACTTAAATCGTCATATTTTAGTGTAAATGTTTATAAATTTTGGTATATAAATCATTTTTATGCTCTGATATTGGTAAATGGTTTTTATTTGTATAGTGTACTCAATATTTCTTATATATACAATTTTCCCTGAATTGAATTTGGAGAGGGAAATTTTTAGGGAACAATTAATTGTAACCTTTTTCACTGAAGTGGATAGGGGTGAAGTTCATGTATTTTAAATAACCACATAATAGTTTATTTATGATAATTAACTCATTATAACATCACATTTAAATTGGGATTTAAGGATCTAGTTTTATAAATAAAATAAAAATTCTCATTGTAGAACAACAAATTTTCTTTATATAATAGATTATAGATATACCCAAATTCTATACATGGATGGTTTACATAAAAAAATAGGGCATATATGATGAGATTATAATTTTTTTTACTTATTTTGGTGTGTATTTTCTTACTCAATATTGGTGTCCTTTTATGTGTGAGGTGAGTGGAACACATGTAATTTTTTAAACGAAACTGGTTTGAACACGTTTCTGGCATTATAAATGTGTCCATAATGAATTATTTAGTGATTTATACAATATAAAGTATAAATATGTTAATAAAATATAATTTTTCTTATGTTTTCAGGTAATTATAACCCTTACCTTTTTAGTTTCCCCATGCTAAATTAAATGTTATCCTCACCCTGGAAAATAAATTTTTTCAGTTTTCATGGTTAATTTGGGTAAAAATTAAAGATAAAAATACTATAAATTATAAATTATTATAAATAAACGTTTTTATTAAATATTAAAATTTTATGTTAATAGAATTGGAAAACATTGAAATAAAATGAACCATATTTTAGTGATGAAAAAGTATGTTTTCAAAGAGCAAATATTTAAAGGTTTACATTTTTGACATATCATTATTCAATATAAAAATTAGGAAAATGATTTAAATATTATTATTAGATAAATAATTAATATAAAATTACTCGAACATGAATTAAAAGTAGAACATAAATTTTTTAATAATTTAAATTAAATTTATTTTTGAAATTAAAAATTGGTATTTTTCACTATTCTTAGAAACTCAAAATTATCAAAAAACACCAAATATTTAAGAGAAGTAAATTTTAATATGGGTTTTTAAAAAATATGTAAATTGAAAAAAATAAATTTTCTAATATGGTTGAAAAATTATATTTTAAAATATCTTCCTAGTGGCCAACCAAACATACTTTTGGAAAAATTACAATTTTACTAAAAGAATTTATTTTTGGATTAATTGATTATTTTATTATTTATACTGAATACATAACAATGATTTTCATAATTAATATCACAATATCTTTAAAATAAAATATAAATATTAGGTTATAATGGTATATATTATTACAATCCATGTATACACACAGTTTCTTGTTCTGCAAGCTACCAAATAAATTAAATTCAAATAAATGCATTTCATGGGTTACATAAGTTCAGTTTTGTGGGACACAAATTCATTAAAAATCAGTGTTCATTTTTTTAAAATATTTTATGGTGATACAACATGAATCATAGTGGTTGTACGAATTGTTCCTTCAATTAAAGGATAGATGAGATGTGATGGTTAGTTTATGATTTTATTAATATGCCACAGATCTTGTACATTAATATTTTAATTTCAAATAATGGTTTACATTATATAAAATGTTATGTTTCAATTTGGTTTTGGGAATTAGTATTCTATTTAAATTAATTTATTCTTTGTTATTCCTTCCAAACATGATTGTTCTTAATGATTATTTAAATTAATTCCCCATATTATGTTCACCCTTCATTTTTGGGAAATTGTATGAAATATTTGTAAAAATTTTATACATGAGATATTTAAAACGACGTTTTTATTTACTTGATTTTTTCATATTTCCCGATTTTGATGAAGATAATGATATAAAATACTAAATACCCAATGTATTTCATTCATCATTAATTCCCCCCATGTGAAATATTTTTTTTATTCTTTATTAATTAAAGAATACAATTTTATATAATTAAATAAATAATTCATCCATCAAATTATCTTCTCCATTTTTATATCATTATACTGTGGTTGAATGATTTGAAACCATGAATAAATATCCTTCTTATATCCATCGTGGTTATCATAGTGCTTCCCCAAATTTACATTCATTAATTTTTAACCCCAAAATGAGATCAATTCTTTGTCTAAATGTGATGATAATAAAACATTTTTAACTTTACAATAAACAATATTATAATTCACTAGTAAAATATAAGAAATAACATGCCACCTATGATGTAAACTATTCATTGTTATTTAAATAATATTCAATCCAATAGGTAAAATATATTAAACCATTTCTTCCTTAAATAGATAGAATATATTAATATATAACAAATTAACTCCCTCATTATTGATTTTATTCACATCGTATCTGTTTGATGGAAATAATGATGTAGATGCTCAATATACAAGAGGGGAGGTGAATTGTAAACTTTAAAATTTTCCTTAAATAAGGAAAGATCTAAGTTTAAAAAAGTTAAACTAAGAAAATTCACAACATCCCTAACACCAATTGAATGATTGGGACAAAGTATAAAGTTAAAATCTTCTAGTTCTATACACTTGCTTAAATCTAGAAAGTGATTCTAAAAACCTAGATCGGGAAATATGTATCTAGAAAAGGAATCATAACCAAAGTTTAATATAGGAGATTATACCTTAAAGATTATAGAATCTAACTAAATCAGAGTATACAAGTGTAAGGAAGTATAAGATAGTAATACTTTCTTAAACATACAATATGCAGAGTAAAAGATGGACTTGTAACAAAAACAAGTAACAAGATAAAAACATTTTAACCCATGAGGAGGGTATCCAACAACCTTGGATAAAGGTCCCTTGATTTATACATTGAAGAAAGTCTATCTTACCCACACCCAAGAAAGCCCTCAATACAAAGATCGGAGTCTCTGTCTTACTATCCTAGCAATCCCCCATCTTCACAGTAGTTGGAACCTCTGTCTTCCTTAGCAAAGATGTCCTAGAATTTCAAGGTAGTCGGCACCTCTGTCTTCTTATACCCGAAAGACCTTGAATGTAATCACCAACATTCGGAGTCACACGAAGCAAGTATGCACAAGGAAATGATTGAACAAGCTGTTCAGACTTTCTGCATGAAACATTGAGAGTTAATAAGAGCCTCTCTCTCTAGAAATCACTTCAACAGAACATAGTCCAAGATCAGTGTCAAAGTTGTAGATTCTTTTCAAATGAGATCTTATTTATAGGTGAAGCTCCAACAGTCGGCTCCCACATCCAATGGTCACATTTTCCTTGAATTTCGTAAGGACCTGTACACATATCACTAAACCAACGGTTAGTTAGAAACAGAATGGATGACATTGTTTTCTATCAAACATTAACAAATTGGAGTGTATGTATGATGTTTATAATGTAATAAAAATAAAAATTTGGAGTCTAACCAAAATTGAATTCGGAGTCTATACTAAATATATATTTGGATTCTGTTTTGTAGGAATTCAGAAACCGAATTCTTTAGAAATCCGAAATCTAGTTTCATCAGAATTCCGAAGGACAACATACAAAGTGTGGAGTCAGAGTTCATGGGAATTTTGAGTAAAAACTCATAAGAGTTCGGAGTCTGAATTCAAAGAACCTGGAGTCAGAACATAGATAAGATCATAATAAGAATTCGGAGTCGAACTACATGAGAGTTCATATCCATAATTCGGAGTGGAACTTCCTTAGAGTTCGTATCCAGAATTTGAAGTGGATCTTCATTACAGTTCATATCCAGAATTCGGAGTGGAACTTCATTACAGTTCACATCCAGAATTCAGATTGCAACTTCATTACAGTTCATATCCAGAATTCGTAGTGGAACATCATTATAGTTCATATACAGAATTCGGAGTGGAACTTCATTACAGTTCATATCATGAATTCAGAGTGGAACTTCATTACAGTTCATATCCAGAATTCAGAGTGAATCTTTATTAATGTTCATATCCAGAATTTGGAATGGTACATCATTACAGTTCATATGCAGAATTCAGAGTGGAACATAATTATAGTTCTTATCCAGAATTCAGAGTGGAACTTCATTACAGTTCATATCCAGAATTCGGATACTAAAACAGAACGCTTCATATCTAAGTATTATATGATTCTGAGGTGTTTTATATGAATCTGATATTTATACATAAGAAAAATATTGATATGAACAATGAAAACATAGTAGGGGTAAATTCCATTGAGATGGAAATTTTTATTTATATAAGTAAAATGTATATTTTCTTAATTATAGGGTGTTTGTGATTTTCAAAAAAAAGAATGAATGGAAAAAGTCATAAGAAAAACATTATTGACATAACAATATCCCCATTTTTGGAAAGCACAATAAACCTTAAAAAAATAATATAAAATCATAGAATAAATTTTTAGACTTTGAAATTAAAGCTTATCTCCCATTTTTTGGATGATGGTGAATACACCTAACTCCGCCTTAGGCTTAGGAACTCTAAGGATTTTATTCTGAATTTCTGGAATGGTGTTTATATTTTTATTTGAAATGAAAAAATTCATAATGGGGAACTCCCCCTTAGATAAGCCCCCCCTTCCTTAGGGATAGTTCTTGACTTAGAAATTTTTCCTTCTCCCTCTTTTGAGTAATTCTTTTTCCTTCTCCCCCTTTGTGATTTTCAAAAAGAATTTAAGGGAATGGAAAATAAATGAAGTACCTAAAACATTATTACATAATAAAACAAGATACAACCAACCAAAAATTTCATTAGGGTTGAATTAATTTTAACAAGGAAAGGAAAATGAAACAAAAGATCAGATTGAATCAATTTGTCTTCATTTTCCTTCGGGATTAGCTTCTTCAACAAGGTTTTCATCTTCTTCAAATTTTTTTGATCCTCCTCAACTTTCCTCTCCAAAGCTTTTATCCTTTCATCTTGAGCTTTCCAGACTTATTCCTGAGCCTTCATGGCCTCTTCTTTCATCTTTAGTAAATCATCTTTCTTTACAAACATTTCTTTGAGATAAATCTGGAGATCTATATCCCTTATAAAATTTTGAACAAGAGAATTAACCTTCCTGTTCAAGTCCTTTACCTGTTGATTCTGAGAACATTGCTCAATGATTAGATCATCCTAAAGATTATTAATCTTGTAATCCTCAGTGTCAAAGGCATCTGTAATATCATTCTGAAAATGATCTATCTCAGCCATGTCTTCTTTAACATTCTTATACCATAAAGTGAATTTTCTGCATGATTTTCTATGAACATAAAAATTGATAAGGAAATTTATATGATCATCCTCAATCTTCACACACTTATCCATCACCATGGATAAGGATTCTAACTTCTGATTCAGACTGTGTGGCAGCATCTGGAATCTAGAGTCTATAGTGGGAAATATCGGAATGTTATCCACCAATTTTTTCAAATATTCAACAACAATGTCATGGCCCTGTGCCGATGACTCCGAATCCAATAACATGCTTGGGGATTGTTCTTCTTGAGTTTCAACTAGCTTCCTTCTAGAATAATAACCAACCTACTCGTTTCTTAAAAGATATTTTGTTGGTGTATCCATGAGAACTTGCTTACCTTTATCAGTTTTCGGAATTGGTTAATAATCTGGAGATTCTTCCTCACTCTCTGATAGTTGAACAATATTGTCTTCATATATTTTCTCCTTTTCTGCTCCTTCCTTAAGAAAATTATTCTCGTAGGATTATTCTTCAGATAAAACATTTTCCTTCTCGTCCTCTTCCTTATCATTATCTTTCCTACCTTCTTTCTCTACTCCCTTTCCCAGAGTGAGAAGTTTTGCAGATTTAGCCTTTTCTTTATAATATTCTAATTGTTTGATCAAGTCTTCCAGATCATCACTTCCTTCTTCTACTTCTCCACGATTTTTGGATTGGCTTCAGCCTCTTCCTCTTGAAAACTATATAACTCTTCTGTTTTGTTAGAATATTCCATATTTATCTTCTTCAAGGTATCGTCACTAACAAGCATAACCTTGTAATTCTGAGCCTTTGACTTACAAGAAATCTTTAATGAATCCAAACACGGAACTATCATATTTGATATTAAGGTAGGGAACATAATCATTTGAGCTCTCAGGTTTCCTTCCATGATGTTCTTAATCATCACAAGAACATGACTCATCAGATTTATTTTTAATAGAATCACTATGAGGTCTAAGAAATATATGTCGATTTTCTTCAGGGTATCCTTATCAACTTTTATCAGAACCAATAAACCTTGTACACAAAGCTAAAGAATTATATTATTAGAATATAGGTGAGAAATCTTGGATTTATTTACATCATCGATCCCAAGACACTCCAAGGCCTTAACGTTAACAAAACTACCCAGAAAATCTGGATGTTTATGTGAGCAGAATTCAGCCTCTCCATCATATGCTAGCCCCACCAAGCCTGCTGCCTTGGTGTAAGTATGTTTGTAATTCTTACCATAAGACTTCAAAGAAAACATTTCTCTTCACTCTTATTCATAGAAGCTTGCTGATTCATAGAATTCTACAAGTAACTATGGATATAACACATCTTGATAACCAGGATTAGATAAATATACATCTTCCCAACCATTCAGCTTGATATTCTTAGAAATGATGAAATCGTACTTGTAAAAGTTCGGATGGACCATCCTTTCCCTGTGCACTTCCCATTTTGAAATTGGCTTCATGGTAGACATATCTTGGGAAGTTTATTCTATAGACATTAGGAATAGATGTGATCTAAGAGATTTAGAACGGGCTTTAAGAACTGAGTCGAGGCTTTGGAACACGAGAGCTTTGAAATCGATGTGGGACACAAATAGGGGTCCACTTTTTATTGGCAATGGAGGTGACCTTTGAACTTCCAGTAACCATCTAACGGTTGAAAAAACCTTTGATATTATCTGACGGTTGAAATCATATCCACAATGAAAACTTGAACTTGATCTTTTGATGTTTTATGAAGAAATTCAGATTTAAGAAGAAACGAATCCGAGAAATTTTATAGGAAAAAGAAACTACCAGCAACTAAAAAACGATTACAAAAACATAGGTAGGGAAGTCACACCATTCGGAATGTCCAGGAAGTTTATTTGTAATAGGAGATATTCTTCTTGAAGAAAATTTGACTATGAAAAACATACAATGAAAAACTCACTACGATAAAATTACTACGAAAAGTTGATTTCAAAAACATTGAGTACCAAAACTCTAGTATAAAAAGTATGAGTACAAAAAATCCCATTAAAAAAATTCTCATTACGAAAATTATCATTACGAAAATTTCATTACGAAAATACCAGTGTGAAAATTTCATTATGAAAGTTCCAGTACGACCATTTCTTTACGAAAGTTCCAGTACGCAAATTTATTTACGAAAGTTCCAGCACAAAAATTTCATTATGAATGTTCCAGTATGAACATTTTATTATGAAATATCCTGTATGAATATTTTGATTATGATAACAAGGAAATTTACTCCCCCTATGAAAATGAGTTTATTACTATAAGGATAATTGTTCAACAAGAAGTTAATGAAGAAATATTACTTTGCGGTTATCATTCCTAACTTCTATTTAATGTATTCCAATCTATCGGAGGGTAATGATTTTGGGAAAATTTCAGGATGTTGATCTTGCGTTCCGATAAATTGAATAATAATATCTCCTTATCTTCCCTAAAATAAGAATATAATTAGAATTTTGGAATCCAAACTTGTTGGGATCTGAGATTTTCAGATAGCAAAATTTTGGGTACCCACATCATCTTAGAAAAATATGCCTTTGGAAGCCTAATGATTGGGTTTTGTTTAAAGAACAATTCTTTTCCCAGTGACCACCACATTGAAACTTGATACAAAATGGGGCACTTTGGGGAACAACATAATTGTTATTAAAATTTGGTTTAGCATGTGTAGAACCAAATCCAGATTTTTTTTCTTAATGGTCGTAATTGTGAATACATCTTATCAATTTTTTTTACCTAAGGTAAAGTTCGAAATACTCTTCTTTAAGGAAAATATTTTGGACATGAGTTTTATAAAAAGGTTTTTATCTTCAAAATAATTAGATTTAGAACTAGATCTAGGCTCGAAAACACTATTCATAGAAATTACTTTTTCTAGATCTTTTGAATGTTTGTTCTTCTCAGAATTTACTTCCTCAAATTTTTTTGAAATACTAACGAAATCAGAATTTTTTTGTCATGATCATGAGAAAGATATGATATTTCAATAGTAAGAGTAATAGTCCGAGAGTTTTCCTTATCAATCTTTTTATTGATTTTTGAATTCTCAATCTCACGAAGTTCAACAAACCTAGAAACATTTTCATAGGTAGGTAAAGTATTTTCTTCATCAGAAGAGGATTATTCATTAGAAGAGTTATAATATTTACTATCATTGGAATTAAAAGAAACAATTGTCAATGATTCAGCATTGTGTACCTTAAACATAAAGAAATGATTATCAATAGGTATCCTGGCTATAAGACATAGATTCGTCTATTGTGATGATTCATAATCAGAAGATTAATCTGAAGAGTAACCACCATTGGAACTCCATGTATCATTAGCTTTCATAACATTCTTAGCTTTAGTTTTATAATACATTCTCCTATTCATTTCATAATGCCTCTATTTTCATTCTTTCTTCTTGAGAAAAGGACAATCAGGTCTTATGTGTCCAGCTCTCTTTCATTCATAGCATGTAACTTATGAATCTTTATTATCTTTCTATTCCATATTCTTATACTAGGATTAGAAATTTCATTGTCCAACTATCTTGTTCATCCTTCGAGAAAGATTTGCTGACTCATTTTCTCAGACATCACTCTCACTAGACACATATTGAATAACAACCTTCTTAGATTTTGATCTAGTTACTCTCTCAGGAGTCTTCGCTTTCATGTGATTTGATGTTGTAGTAAAAGCAACAGTACCATTCCCATTCTTTTTTTTTATGTTTTCAGCATCTCTATTCATCCTTGTTTCATGATGTAGAAGAGTTCCATACAGCTCATCTAAGGAAATTTGAGTAACCTTCCTGTTCTCATCAATTATTGTTCTCTTTGACTCCCACTCATTGGGCATAATATCAATGATTTTGTCAACAAGAGCTTCATCACCCAGACCATTCTATCCCATATATTGTAAGCTATTCGTGATAGTAATAAACCTTTGTTGCACCTTACAAATTGGTTCTCCATACGGAAAGTTAAAACCATGATACTCAGCTATACGCATAGCTCTTCTTGTCTCAATCACATTAGATGTACACAAATGAGTAACTTCATGTTTCTTCGATATATAGTTAGCTGATTCACAAGAAGAAATTTTTCTATATATGTTCCTAGTCATTGAAAAACGTAAAGTGTTGCGTACCTTATAGTTTAATTGTTAATCATTCTTCTCTTGATTCGTAAAAGAACATACTTCCTTTTCATGAATTTTATAACCTCCAGTAAGCATAACAAAATTTTCTACCCCAGTATTGATAACGAATGTCCTCATTTGATATCTCCATTAATCATAATCATTACCATCAAAAATTGGTGGTATTGTAGGATTTAGGTTGTCGATAGAACCAACACTGATTCCTTCCATCCAAAAAATTCTGTCTACAAAAAAATTGGTTAATAACAAAATTTCGGATTCAAGGAGTATATTCCTAAGCAAAGAAAATATATAGGACAATGAAAAACTGAGCAGGAAAAACATATATAATAATATAAGTATTTTATAAACCACCATTTATACCAATTGTTGGATAGAAATAATGATATAGATGCTCAATATACCAGAGGGGGGTGAATTGTACACTTAAAAAATTTCCTTAAACATGGAATGATCTAAGTTTAAAAAATTTAAACTAATAAAATTCACAAAATCTCTAACACAAATTGATCGATTGGGACAAAGTATGAAGTTAGAAACTTCTAGTTCTATACACTTGCTTAATTCTGGAAAGTGATTCCGAAAAACCGGTTCCGGAAATATGGATCCGAAAAATGAAACTTAACTAAAGATTACAATATGAGATTGTACCTTAAAGTGTATATAATCGAACTAAATCAGAGTATACAAGTGAAAAGAAGTATAAGATAGTTATACTTTCATAAACATACAATATGTAGCAGAAAAAATAAACATGTAACAAAAACATGTAAAAAGATATAAATCTTTTAACCCAATGAGAAGGGTATCCAACAATCTTGGATAAAGGTCCCTTCATTTATACTTTCAAGAAAGTCCGTCTTACCCACACCTGGGTAAGCCCTCAATACAAAGATCAGAGTCTCTGTCTTGATATCCCCTCAAGCCCTAAACTTCAAGGTAGTTGGAACTTCTGTCTTCCTCGGCAAGGAAGCCCTCAAACTTCAAGGAGGTCAGCAACTCTGTCTTCCTATTCCCGGAAGCCCTAAAATGTAATCACCAACATTCGGAGTCTCTCGAAGCAAGTCTACACAAAGAAAATTTTGAACAAGCTGTTCAAACTTTATGGATGAAGCATTGAAAGTTAATTAGAGCCTCACTCTCTAGAAATCAATTCAACAGAACATAGTCCACGATCAGTGTCAAAGTTGTAGCTTCTTTTCAAATGAACTCATATTTATCGGTGAAGCTCCAACGGTCAGCTCCCTCCTCTAACGGTCACATTTTTCCTTGAATTTAGGAGGGACCTGTACATGTGTCACTAAACCCATAGTTAGTTATAAACAGAATGGATGACATCGTTTTATAACAAACTTTAACAAATCGAACTGTATGTAAAAACTTCGAAATGTAAGAAAAATAAAAGGTCGATGTCTAAAAAAATATAATTCTAAGTATATACTAAATAGATCTTTGGATTCTATTTTGTAGGAATTTGGAACCAGAATTATGAAGAAATCTGAAATCAGGTTTCATCAGAATTTGGAACCAGAACATAAAAAGTTCAGAGTCATAGTTCATGGGAATTCAGAGTCTTAACTTATAAGAGTTTAGAGTCTGAATTCAATGAACTTGGAGTCAGAACTTAGATAAGATCATATTCATAATTAGGAGTTGAACTACATGAGATGTCTTATACATAATTCGGAATGGAACTTCATTAGAGTTCGTATCCAGAATTCAGAGTGGAACTTCATTACAGTTCATATCCAAAATTCGGAGTGGAACTTCATTACATTTCATATCCAGAATTCCGAGTGAAACTTCATTAATGTTCATATACAGAATTTGGAGTGGAACTTCATTATAATTTATATCCATAATTCGGAGTGGAAATTCATTACAGTTCAAATCCATAATTCGAAGTGGAACTTCATTAAAGTTCATATCCATAATTCGGAGAGAAACATCATAATAGTTCATATCCAGAATTCCGAGTGGAACTTCATTACAGTTCTTATCCAGAATTCGACATGGAACTTCATTAAAGTTCATATCCAAAAATCGGAGTCGAAATTCATTACCGTTTTTATCCAGAATTCAGAGTGGAACTTCATTAGAGTTTATATCCAGGTTTTTGATCCTAAAACAGAATGCTTTATATATATGTATTATATGATTCCGAGGTTTTTTATATGAATCCGATTTTTATACTTATGAAAAAAATTTATATGAATAATGAATACATAATAGGGGTAAATTCATTTATGAAAGAAATTTTCCTTATATAAGTAAAATGTAGATTTGCATAATTATAGTGTGTTTTTGATTTTCAGATCAAGAAAGAATGGAAAAAGTCATAATGAAAACCTTATTGACATAACAGTATATTGATATTATTGAACAAATATATATATATATATATATATATAATAAAAAATATATGGTTAATTTCGAATAAGTTTTTCATAAATTCTCAGATACACTATGTGAGGACTACATGAGAGTAGACCACTAATAAGAGGGTTATAAATTAATGGTTACCAAACCTCCAATAATAAGAATCACTTTCCCATAAATAGTAAGTGTTATAGAAGCATGAAAAAATTTATCTTATTATGAGTGATAATTTAATAATTAACTCACGATAAATATTGGATAGAAAAATGTTAACTCAGCATTGTTAATGAATGGAAAATCATTGGTGAACAATAGTTTTTATCATAATACACATATTTTTAATTATTTTAAGCAATAATAAGGAACAAAGTATGAATATGGTTTTAATCTAAAAGTAAATTAAAGAATAAAATGAGCCAAAACGTTGATAAATCATTGATTCATAACCTAAGGTTCCTATTGGTAATTTTCCACATTTTAATGACTATTTTTCACCTTATTTACATTCTAAAATATCTATAAAATGATCTATAGAAATTATGTTTGGTTATCTAAGAGTTTCATCCCAATTTGTTCATATTTTTCATTGCGGGATAATCCACTAAGTTATATATATCTCTCTCATCCCCCATTTAATAGTGTTGAGTGTAATGTAATGAATCAATGGTTTGAATTGTTCTCACTCATTATGGTTTTACTAGATTAGTTATCGTATTTTATAACTATTTCCTCAAATTTATTGATATAATATATTTTCAAAAGCATGTCGATGTTGGAGTTAAATTCTATATTAATAAAGATTATATAAATAAATTTATTACAATATTCATCCCACACAAATAGTGTTGAGCCAATTTTATAAGGGATCAAAGTTAGGATCCAAATTATGCCATGTAATTTAATATGAACATCATCATGGTAGATATACCATTGGATATGTCATAAATACCTTAATTATATTACATTATCTCTATATCATCAATGAATCATGATTTAAAAAATTATAATATATTGTGACATTATTCATAAGAGTAAACAGTATTATTTTACTCATCTAATCATCATGTAATGTGAGAAATCATCGTATAAAACCAACTATCTCCTACATTCTATTTTTTATATCAAATTCAACTCCAATTACAATCAAATATACTAATGATCATTAAAATAATAAAAAAACCTGGATAATATTTTATGAAACATGAATGAATTGTCGAATTCACAAAATCATATATTAACTCCAATGGGATGTTTATATATATAATGTACCATATGATAGTATTGGGACTTTTAGTCTTCCCCAACTTCTCAGAAAAAATAATGAACATATATTTGTTGATATAAATAATCATTATTACCTATTTTAACTCAGTTCATGACATCTCTAATTTAATTTCTCTAATAATATTAACCTATTTCTCCTAAAATAACTATTATATAATTTTTAGATTAAATATCAATAAAATGATACAATTAATATAAATGTAAAATGTATTTGAAATTTTTTTATCGTAATATGATAATTTTATATTAAATATTATTTATTTACAAATTAATATAATTCCATTAGATCCCACCATTTACTTACTACATCATGGTGTATCTTTGTGATACACTAAAATGAAAGAGTCATCCTTAGAACCTAGTAAGTTTGTAATTCTTAATTTATAAGTGATGTGATAAAAAGATATTCAATTATCATAACATGCAATCTATAATGTGTAGAACCTCATATAGTAATGTTGAAACATAGAATGAGGGTCAACTATTCATATGATTATGGTAATCAATAGAATAAAAATATTGTAGAATAATCATAAATCCTTCAATATGATATAGAATTCTATGAATATTTCATAACCTAGTGTGATATGACTACAAACTGCTCTTCATACATTATGACCCATGATATAAAAGAATTGAAAATTATATTTTTATAATATCCTTAGAACATGCACTCCTATATCGTGTGATGAAAACAAAATCATTATATTTCTATAATAGATACTAATAAAAATGACCCAATTTTAGATATCCAAAACATAAAATATAAAAAATATATATTGGATCACATAAATACACATGGATGATTTATGTTTATAGTTTTTACAAATCAGTAATTACACTTACATAATAATACACATGTCTTCAAGTGAGAATTTATCCCAATATACATTTATTATCTTATTTAAAATTAAGACTCTATAATTATCCACATGAATCCCTTCATGAAAATTTTAATTATCATAACTAATGATAACCTATTCTAGTGGAAACATAAAAAATAGTGAATGAAAATTTCCAGTATGGGTAAAAAAGCATTAACAAATTTATATCCTTGATATATGCACGATTTAAAAATAAATTTTTGGAATATATTCCAAATTCATCTGTATAGATTAATATAATTCATTACCATAGAAATATTTAGTATAAATAATGAAACGGTGAATTAGTATTAAAAACATATTCCATACATAAAATTAAAAAATAGGGAATAATTTGATAAAAATCCATGACTAATGGAAACATTATTTTATATTTCAAGAATATTGAAACAATGCTGGTATTTTATAACATAAAATATTTACCCTGGAATCACCTAAATAGTATAATTAAATCATTTTCCTCAGATTCACATCTATCATTTAATTACATCATCTCTAAGGAGCTACTCAAATTTTTTAAAGTTCATTATCTATTAAGAGAAACAAATTAAAATTAAATTTATCATCTCTTAGGTGTAACTTATAGATATTAACACTATTTATTTAAAAAATATATTATTTTTAAATAATAGACCCTAATATATTTTATTTATAATATATCTACATGTAAATTATCTATATTTTTTTCATTTACTATAGAACGAACAAAAAAGTGGAAGATTTCAATTTTCATCATAACTCCATTTAAAACTGATCATTCTTTGTATCTTCGTTAACCTATGGAAATAATACGAGTTAATAAAAAATATAATTAAACCATCATAATTCTTTTATATAAATAATAAGGATTCTATCATTGGAAGAAAAACCAAATGTATTATAGGAACCCAATATGAGATATTTCCAAAAATAAAAATTATTCTCAGAAATTAAGAAAAACATCATTATATATTGAAAATATTTTATTATGTTATCTGAAATATTGGAAAAACATTTTATTTTAAAATAAAATTAAAATAAATTAATGTAATGTTTAATTAATTGAATATTTATGAAAGAGGGAAATTTTAATCATTTTGTTAATGTCCCAAAAATGATATTTTTTAACTTTATTTAAAAAACAAAAGTATTGTATTTGAAAAATGAAAAAATGATTTCATTTAAATATTTGTAAATACATTTAAATATTGTTCTTGATTAATTTAAATAATCATTTATTGATAAAATTGAATATTTATAAAATATATTAAATATCATGTATGTGGAATAGAAAATATTATCAAACAAAATGTGAAATAAGTTCTCTTATTACCTATACACATTATTTGGACTATCCTAAATGGAGAATAATATAAAATAAAATAAAATAATATAAACCATGCAAAAAAAATAAGGTATAACTAATGAGTTGTATTTTAAAAAATTAATTTCATATAATTTGAATTACACCTCATTATTTAATCTCTATTTCTCCTTAAATAAACATTATGTATTCAATAGTTTGTGTTAAAATCCAGAGCATGTTTACCTGAATGATGTTATACTATTTAAACCTTATTTTATAAATACCACATTGAAATTTTATTTGAGACTATGAATTTGAATAAAAATATTAAAAACATATTTTTTTTCATATTTCTAAATTAAATTAATTTTTCATCAATTGATGAAATAATTTGTATGTAAGAAGATATATTTTTTTCCACTTTTCTATAAATTTTGTGTTTTTTAATAAAAAATATATTATTCACTATTTATTTTTTTTAATGAAATTTAAAAATAATACAATTAATAAATTATTTTATCTTTTATGTAATTGGCTGTACTAGGAATAATATATGAAATAAATAATGACTAAAATCCATTTTTATAAAAAAATAATTACGATTTTATTTTTTTGAAAAATAGATTCCCTACATATCTTGAAATATAATCACAAAACATTGATGTAATTTTTAGGATCATCACGTACATATTTTTTAAATAATTTAATATTATTTTTTATCATTATTAAAATAAAATGTGGTAAATATTTGTCAACATCATAAAGGTAAATTTGATAATAGATGATAAAAATTATTTGAAAATGAATGAAAAATATACATAACAACTTCATTATTTAAAATATAAATAAAAATCCCATAAAAATCCTAAATCCACAAGTAGAAACATTTTGTTTAAATTTCTAATGTTTATACTGATGAAGGAGACACAAATTTAAAAATCATATAATTAAAACTTGAAAAGAAAAATATTATATTACACATATTCTAAAATACCTAATATATTTTTATTTTCTAGAATAAGAAAAGACCCACAACATCCCTGATTCATAAAAAACTAGTTCATAAATAATAACATCCTCTCCCTATATACTAAGAATTTCAAATTCCATATTTTTTATCAACAATTTAAATAAAAACACTTCTTGAACTAACTCATTCAACCTTAATCATTATATAAAATGAAATATAAGAAGTGTAATATCTGTAACGCCTCGACCCTAGATACCCAGAGTCAGTGCATTATTACATAACTTTTTCATGATCACAAGAAAGATCAAGTCTGGAAAGACCGATTAGTTTATTAGCCTTGGAAACACGAGATATATTCACAAAGATGACATTACATCAATAAGAGAAAAACTACAACAACATATTGTCTTCATATTCCCTCATACTATCCCTGTAGGTCATTCATTAAATACTTCTTCACATCTAGGAAAAAATAAAACATTGAAAGGGGTGAGCTCAGATGCTCAGTAAGGATAACAATATAGCGGAAACATTCATAAATAAACATTAAAATTTAAGGCAATGTATAACTAAAACAATATCCTTTTAAACTTGAACTTTAGCATAATATGGCAAGGATAAAATGAAATAATTCCATTTACGTATTCACATTGATATTCTACAAGATGAATAATCACATGAAAATATTAATAACCACTTTCATAATGACAGAATGCATAATACCAGACTATCATGACCACTTAGCCAAGGCCTCGTGCCAATACTACAAATAAGATTTTGTTAAGGCCCCGTGCCAAGACACTAGTTTGTCTCATGAGACCTACCGATGAATCTAGGAGCTATAGCGGGCTCCTCCTGTCACTTACTTTGTCCAATGCATTCCTCATATGAAAATTTTGAAATATGACATAAACAGTCGTATTAAACTAGCATACAAAATGTCAATACTTAATCTACAAACAATGAATGGTATTAAAATAGCACATCCACAGTCAGACATAACTCATTCGATACAATATGGAAGATTTTATTGTATCAGATTAATCTCAATTAATAATAATGAAGGATATTGACATAAATGAAAATAATCATCAAAACTATTATAGATAAATATCCCCCTTTTTCTTGAAATCATTTAAAAGTCACACTATTTGTCAAAAAGACATTTAAAATTGATTATTGAAACAACGTTTCCCTTAACACTTTGAAACTTTTAAAAGTAATTTCAATTTTTAAATCTTTAATTTCCATATAAATAGATTCTTAAAACCTTTTTTAAAACATGGACATTAATGAGAAATACTTAGAAGAATAAATCTTTAAAACACATAAAAATGTATTTTAGTTAAGAGTTTATAACCAAATGAGAGACACTTGAATACAAATAATTGAGGTAATCAAAACTTTATAATATCTTGAGAATAAAGGGATTTATGATATACTATGTCAAAGTACATTATATTCACCATATAAAAGTGATTTGGTGTATGAAAACAAGGAAGTCTCAATGGAATGTAAATTGATATGAATTATCATATAAAGACCATATCCTTATGATAAGGATAAATCAACGACATATTTATGTGCGAAAAATATAAATACAGTCAATATTATTGGATATATAGTGTAAATAAATCAGATGACATTCACACATATTCTTGTAAAAAAACACCAATGAATTAGATATTTAACTCAACAAATGGAGATTGAGTTAAAATTACTATTACAAAGTTCATATAGATGACTTGAGAATTTATCAATGGAGTGATTATGTGTATAAAAATTATATCCACAGAATGGGGAGTGGAAATTATGACATAATAAAATGAATAGTGATTCCACACATAACCTTGGAGTAAAATAATCAATGAAGTATGCCTAAAGTCTAATGAGTGAAAATTGAAATTTCAAATTCCTTTATCGATTAGGTAACTTAAGAAACAAACAACCCTGAGAGAACGATCATACAATGATGATGTAAATACCCTTAAATTAAAGTATATTACACAATGAATACAATCATGGTCAATACACATACACCACAAGCAATAAATAAGTGGTGAACAATGGAATTCTCATGAAATTAAGAGTGAGATAAGAAACCTCTTACATTGTACATTTTCCTTGGTCGACTGTAGGTTAACCTCATTTATACTGGTGAAATAATTGTTTTTTAATTATACAATAATAATTTACATTAATATGATATCATATATGATCTTTTAACATTAATTTGTTAATAATATCTTAGTATTGTCGTCATTTCGGGTGTTAACTGACTCGTTTTCCTTTATATTCATTGTTATGCAAGCCGTGTTTGTTATGGATAGGTTTTATCTTATTCATATCCAGAATTATATCATGTCCTTATACATTATTTTTAATCATCAATTGAGAATTATACTTGAATGGATACGATGGAGAATGAATCTCATCTCGTTCATGGAGACGGTAGTCCGTACGTACGCACAAGTGACAATATCATTATTTTGATGTTAAAATAATATATAATTGGATGGTTTATAATAGAGACAGAATACTTATCATGTTATATTTATTATTTAAATGAATTACACATCATTATTATACCCATCCAAAAAATAATTTATTAAATGACAATTACACCATGACGTGGAGACGGTAAGCCGTACGTACACACATATGGTGACATGCCATTAAAAGGATGGATAGAATACTGAATATGGTTGTACCATATTTATAATAATATCACAGTATATATAAGATATTGGAGTTATTATTTTAGAATAGAAATAACAAAGAAAGTAGAAGTTGAAGAATAAAGGAACATGAAAGAGGGTGGTGAATACATTACCTCTTCTTCGGGTTCTTCCTTTTTATATGATTAAAAGAGATCCTTAGGTTGGCTTTATGATAAAACTAAGGCCTCTAGGTTGTATTGAGGGAATTTGAGAGAGTATTTGGGCAGGTTGTGGCCAAGTCAAAAGGCATTGAATATGTGAATTAGTGAGAAGGGGGAGTGCCCTTTTATAAGAGGGGTGAGGGGCACCGTTGGAAAAGCTAAAGATATTATTTTATAATAGATTTATATTCAGGTTTTAATGGCACAATAGTTGATTATTTATAGTTTAAGGTGGGTATGGGTCGAAAAAAACTCAACAAATAGAATTTAGACAGGTTTGTGTCATTATATTATCCTTATCTTTAAGTATTAACTCTTAGTTAATTAGTTTCACTTTTACAATGTCTCTTTGTATTTTTATATTATATGGTTAATAAACATACTATATATAGCCAAGAGACCCCGAAGTTGTCCATTAATGATACAAACATCATGATATATGTCTCTTGGACGAGACTTAGATTTTTATGAATTGAATATAAATTAATAATATAATATTTTTTTTAAAAAGTCTTTTATGTCAATTTTGACACTATTGGGTATTTTGTTTTTTATAAATTCATAACAGAATTATTAATTCGAACACAATTTATATAATAAATCCAAATATGTCATATTAACCTAGAAAATTAATGGAATTCATAAAAATTTTCAAATTACATTTATTTTGAGTTTTATAATATCAATTAATTTAATATTTCATTAATTAGGTAATTGCTGCATCACCATTGTGTCACAAATAAATTAAATTATTTAATATCTAAAAATTATAAATAAAATTCCATTATGTAGGAAATATTTTTACCTTTCTAATGAATTTTTACAATCGAAATTATCTTATATATAACCCTATATTAAAAATGTTTTAGTAAATAAACATTGATTTTAACTCTTTTAACTCTTTTTTGATTTAAATAATAATAAATATATAAAGCTAATACAAGTGGACCTAAATGATAATATTTTACTCCTAACATTGTTTTTGGATGATATACACTGGTCCAATAGAATAAGGACATGTGTTAGGGTAATATTAATATCATTTTTACCCTTAACTACCCTATTTACTTTTAACATTGGTAAATAAAAGTAAAAAGTTACTATTCACCAAAAATTATTTTCATCTCATTGAACCAAATTTTACTACATGATATTAACCGTGTCTCTCGGATTTTCTAAATCCACTCACAGAAGCGGTAAAATTAATTTTTATGAAAAATTTTGTTTTTTAACTACCACTTAGTGGTTTCACTATTCATCAAAAAAATGAAATTTTCCAGAAAAATACCAAAAATTAGGCCTAATATATATTTGATATTATGAATTCAAAAATGATGTCTATTTTACCAAATTCAAAAAAAATCAGTTGCATTAATTAATTTAAAAATTAATTCCCGTCGTCAAAACAAATAGGGTGTTTTTAAGAGATAATAACTATCAAATGATTGACACTTGTTTATGTCTGCTTTAAATGTGAAATTAAATCCAATGACCAAAATTCTATTAAATGGTAAAAATATATTCTAAATATACTATAAAACCACTGAAATTAATAATTTATCACTATAAATTATTTCGATTAAAAAAGTTGTTTTTTATTCAAATTTAGTACTTTTCACTATTCATCAAAATATGAAAGTTATCTGAAAAGTACCAAAATTTCACCCTAAGATAATTTCAATATTACTAATCCAAATATGAACTCCATTTCTAAAGATAAAATTTATAAAATTTCAAAAAGTAGGTATTACTATTCATAACGGTTAGTTTGATTGGTTGTTGTGTGTTAGAATCTCGAAGTTGCGTACAATGCACGCCATTGCATTATTCAAAGGGAAACGTTCCATGGAAGCTTCGGATGCTACATTCTCCCCTCCTTCAATAAATTGCATCCTAAAATTTATTTTAAAATTGGGGTTGAGAATATAATGGAAAGTCCCACATCGGAAAAAGAGTCAATAAAACTATCACTTTAAAAGAAAGGAAGAGATGTATAAAGGTCACCCAAGAGAACCCATACTAGGATTCCATGTAGGAAAACATGGATATGGATGATAAACTAAGTGTTAAGTTCTGATGGAGAGGGATAGAAAAAATGATCAGGAGAAAGTTAACAATAAGAAATTCACAAACTTGTGTTGGGACAAACAGTCATTAGTCTCATAGTAGGAAAAGTAAACAGACAACATTTTTTGTTTAATGTTACATTACATAAGGACGAGGATTTCATTTATGATATTGACTAAGAACATAAAGAGATATAATTACTTTTTTAGTAGAGTTTCATTATTTAATAAATTTTTACCACTAACTCATTTTTTGTGAACAATGATTTTCAAGAAGACTTTGTCACAATGGAAGAGATAAAATAAACTTCTATAGAAATACATGATCCACGTAGGATAAACTATATATTTACCTTGTCTTTAGTGATTTATCAAAACCAAAATGGTTAGTATAATATCTGATGATCCCCCAAATGGATATTCCATTAGAGAAAAAAACACTAATCTTAATTTCTAAAATTAAACCATCAATACCCCAAAGCAAAATAAATACCATTCAATAATAAATTTTCCTTAAAATCCTTCAATATAATCCAAACTAATATTGAAACCCAAAACATATAAGAATGTAGACATCCACATTATATTTTATCTCCAAATGATCTTAATTACTCTTAAGGTCACATACTTAAAAGTAATTTACCTAATCATTTCCATAAATAACCCAAATCACTATAAACCCACAATAAAAACATAGAAAAAAATCCACCATTACTCCTAAAATGAAATCCCATAATATTCTATTTTCCATGGTCATATAGTGTTCACAACAAAGAAAACAGTTTCCAAAATAAAATTTATCACTTAATCACCAAATCATTTTCCTATACTAATGGTATTCATTTGATAATACATAACATCCCAAATCAAATTATTATTTATCAATAAAATCATTTAACTATAAATAATTGTCACACTAACCAGGGACATCACGTAGTCCAGTGGTAGGCGATAAATCCCAATTGCACTTTGGTTGTGGGTTCGATTCCCACAGCTTTTTCGGACGCGATAGGTTGTCACACAGTCTGCGTGTTATCCTTTTTCAAAAAATATATTTTATAACATTACCAAAATGAGATAAATTCATCAAAATAACCATAACATAATTTAACCACTAATCTTATCTCATACCTTGCATTTTCATCCCATATTATAATAATTTATAATTTCCTCAAACCCAACGATAATATAAAACAAAATGGTTATTTATAACTATATCCACAAGAGAAAATATAATTCTTCCTCAAATATCATTCTCACAAGGAAAACTGCAGGGTTAAAATTACAATAGAAAATTATTCCAAAGTAAACCCATCAACAAGAAGCACTAATACTTTTTAAACATTTCTCCAACCATTTATTCTCACATAGCTTCTTCTTTGACCATGAAAGTATCCTATAGAATAAGGTATTCACTTGGGTAATGGCCAGGTCCCCAATATTTACGGCAAATGACTGTAAATGGATTCTTGCGATTATTTTTATCTTCTTCCATAGTACTCTTCAATTTTTTTCCGCAATTATTCAATTTATGTCCTTCCTTCCCGCACATAAAGCATTTCTTTGTCCCATTGAGACACATTCCTGGGTTTCTCCTTCCACATTTCCTGCATGATGGAAATTGAGGATTCCTTTCCCCATAGTCTCCATTGTTGGAGTTCTTATCATTCATCACCTTTCTCTTCTTTGTTGAGTCCAGGAATTTGTTAATATATATATTGTTGATCATATTTTTGGAAAATTGATTTGGCATAAAGACTATATCTTTTACGCCTATCTACATTACATTTTTTTGCTCATTGCCACCACCGTTCCCACCTTGTACATCATTATCAAAGTAACTATGACTTCCTTGGAATCCAGCCATTGACTAAAATCATAAAGCATTGTGTGAGTAATAGTTGTCATAAAATCATTTAGAGATTGAAATGTCACCATAAACTCAATTTGAAACACATTAGGATTAACCAAGGTCATTTACACTCATATTATATATATAATACTTCAAATCGGTTTGTAAAGAAAATGTAAATTATCCTAACTATATCCACCAGGAGTGTCGTATCCAAGAGTACAGCAAGACCCCTTGTCGTGGACTAGTTCCCGTTTGAGTCTAGCTCAAAGCGGTGTTTTCGAGTTTTACCCCTCGGTACATCTGTGCCAGAGTTGCCTCTACCTGCTCGTATCCATATCAGGATGTATTGCTCAGAAAACTCACAAAATATATAAAATAACAAAATTATAGGAAGTTCTTCTATACTAATCCTCAATGTTCATCTTAGGTCTACGTGCTCTAATCAGAGTTTATCTAAACCTAGCTTCCATGTTTTATACTAAACTTCATCTGATACCAACTGTAATGCCCCGACCCTAGATACCCAGAGTCAATGAATTATTACATAACTTTGGCATGATTACAAGAAATATGATGTCTTGAAAGACCGATTAGTTTAGTAGCCTTGGAAACACTAGATATATCCATAAATTTTACATTACATCAATTATTGAAAAACTACAACAAAATATTGTCTTCATATCCCATCATATTATCCCTTAAGGTCATTCATAAAATACTTTTTCACATCCTGGAAAAAATAAAACATTTATATGGGTGAGCTCAGATGCTCACTAAGGATAACAATATAGTAGAAACATTCATAAATAATCATAAAAATTTAAGGCAATGTATAACTAAAACAAAAGCCTTTTAAACATGAACATCAGCATAATATGGAAAGGATAAAATGAAATAATTCCATTTACTTATTCACATGGATATTCTACTTGTCCAATAATCACATTAAAATATTAATAACCACTTTCATAATGACGGAATGCATAATGCCAGACAATCATAACCACGTATCCATGGCCTCGTGCCAGGACTACAAATATGATTTTTTCAAGGCCTCGTGCCAAGACACTAGACTGTCTCATGAGACCTACTGATGAATCGAGGAGCTATAGAGGGCTCCAACCGTCACTTACTAAGTCCAATGCATTCCTCATATTAAAAGTTTGAAATATGACATAAACATTCATATTAAACTAGCATATGAAATGTCAATACTTAATCGACAAACCATGAATGGTATAAAAATTGTACATCCACAGTAAAAAATAACTCATTAAATACAATATGTAAGATTGTATTGTATCAGATTAATCTCAACCAATAATAAAGAAGGATATTGGCATAGATGAAAATAATCGTTAAAACTATTAGGGAGAAATATCCCCTTTTTTCTTGAAATCATTTAAAAGTGACACTATTTTTCAAGAATCCATTTAAAAATAGATTTTTGAATCAAAGTGTCCAGTACCACATTGAAACTTTTAAAAGTGATTTTAATTTTAAAACATTAATGTGCATATAAAAAAAATTCTTAAAACCATTTTTAAAACATGGACATTAATGAGAAATATTTAGTAGAATAAATCATTAAAACACTTAAATATGTATTTTAGTTAGAGTTTCTAACCAAAAGAGAGACACTTGAATACAAATAATTGAGGTAATAAAAAAGTTATAATATCATGAGAATAAAGGGATTCATGATATACTATGTCATTGTACATTATATACACCATATAAAAGTGATTTGGTGTATAACAACAAGGAAGTCTCAATGGAATGTAAATTGAGATGAATTCGATTATAAAGACCATATCATTAGGTTAAGGATAAATCAATGACATAAATATGTGTGAAAAATATAAATACACTAAATATGATTGGAAATTTAGTGTAACTCAATCAGATTACATTCACACATATTCTTGTAAAAACTACACCAATGTATTGGATATTTAACTCAACAAATGGAGATTGAATTAAAATTACTCTTATCAAGTTCATATTGATGACTTGAGAATTTATCAATGGGGTTATTATGTGTATAAAAATTATATCCACCGAAAGGGGAGTAGAAATTATGACATAATCATATGAATAGTGATTCCACACATAATCTTGGAGTAAAATAATCAATAAAGTATGCCTAAAGCTGAATGAGTGCAAATTGAAATTTCAAATTCCTTTATCGATTAGGTAACTTATGAAACATACAATAATGAAATAAGGATCATATAATGGGGATGTAAATACCCATAAATTAAAGAATATTACACAATGAATACAATCATGGGAAATACACATACACCACATGCAATAAATAAGTGGTGAACAATGGAATTCTCACGAAATTAAGAGTGAGATAAGAAACCCCGTACTTTGTACATTTTACTTGGTTGAAAGTAGGTTAACCTCATTTATAATGGTGAAATAATTTTTATAGAATTATAAAAGAATCATTTACATTAATATGATATCATATATGAACTTTTTACATTTATTTGTTAATAATATCTTAGTATTATCGTCATTTCTGGTGTTAACTTACTCGTTTTCTTTTATATTCTTTGTTACATTAGCTGTGATTATTATGGATAGGTTGTATCTTATTCATATCCATAATTATATCAAGTCCTTAAACATTATTTTTAATCATACAATGAGAATTATATTTGAATGGATATGATGGAGAATGAATCTCATCGCGTTCGTAGAGACGGTAGCCCGTACATACACATGAGTGACAATGTCATTCTTTTGATGTTAAAATAATATATAATTGGATGGTATATCATATAGAAAGAATAATTATCATGTTATATTTATTATTTACATGAATTACACATCATTATTATAACCATCCAAATAATAATTTACTGAATGACAATTACACCACGACGTGGGGACGGTAAGTTGTACGTACGCACGTATGGTGACATGCCATTCAAACGATGGATAGAATACTGAATATGGTTTTCCCATATTTATAATAACATCACAGTATATAGAAGATACTGGAGTTTTTATTTTAGAATAGAAATAACAAATAAAGAAGAAGTTGAAGAAAAAAGGAACTTGAAAGAGGGTGGTGAAAACAATACCACTTCTTCGGGTTCTTCCTTTTGATTTGATCAAAAGGGATCCATAGGTTTTCTTTATGATCAAATGAAGGCCTCTAGGTTGTAGTGAGGGATGATAAGAGTGTATTTGGGTAGGGAATGGCTGAGCCAAAAGGCATTGAATGTGTGAATTAGTAAGAATAGGGAGTGCCCTTTTATCAGAGGGGTGAGTGGCACCTTTGGAAAAGATAAAAATATTATTTTACAATAAATTCATATTCGGTTTCTAATGGATCAAAGTGGATTATTTTAATTTAAGGTGGGGATGGGTAGAAAACTCAAATAATATAATTTAGACAGTTTTGGGTCATTATATTAATCTTATCTTTATGTATTAACTCTTAGTTAATTAGTTTCACTTTTACAATGTCTCTTTGAATTTTTATATTATATTGTTAATAATCATACTATATACAAGAAAACGACCCCAAAGTGGTCCATTAATGATACACCTATCATGATATAAGTATCTTTGACGAACCTTAGATATTTAGGAATTGAATATAAATTAATTATATAATATTTGTTTTAAAAACTCTTTTATGTCAATTTTGACACTATTAGGTATTTTGTTTTTGATAAATTCATAAAAGCATTATTACTTCGAACACAATTTATATATTCAATCCTAATATGTCATATTAACCTAGAAAATTAGTGGAATTCATATAAAGTCTCAAATTACATTTATTTTGATATTTATAATATCAACTATTTTAATATTTTATTAATTATCTAATTACTGCATCACGATTGTGTCCAAAATAAATTAAATTATTTAATGTCTAAAAATTATAAATAAAATACCATTATGTGGGAAATGATTTCAGATTTCTAATGAATATTCAAAATTGAATTTATCTTATGTAAAACCCTATATTAAAAATGCTTTCGTAAATACACTTTGATTTTAATTGTTTTAACTCTTCTTTGAATTAAATAATAATATTTGTCCTAATCTAATAAAAGTGGACCTAAATGATAATATTTTACTCCTATGATTGTTTTTGGTCTAGATACACTTTTCCAATAGAATTAGGATATGTGTTAGGATAATATTAATATCATTTGTACCCTTAATTACCCTATTTATTTTTAACCGTGGTAAATAAAATTGAAATGTTACTATTCACCAAAAATTATTTTCATCTCATTGAACCAAATTTTAATCTTTGATATTAACCGTGTCTCTCGGATTTTTGAAATTCCACTCACAGAAGCGGTAAAATTAAGTTTTATGAAAAATTCAGTTTTTTAACTACCACTTAGTAGTTTCACTATTCATAAAAAAAGTAAAGTTTCCAGAAAAATACCAAATTTTTTGCCTAAGCTTTATTTGATATTATGAATTCAAAAATGATCTCTATTTTACCAAATTTAAAACATATGAGTTTCATTAATTAACTTAAAAATTAATTCTCGTCGTCAAAACAAATAGCGTGTTTTTAAGAGATAATAACTATCAAAAGATTGGCACTTTTTTATGTCTAGTTTAAATGTGAAATTACATCCGATGACCAAATTTGTATTAAATGGTAAAAATATATTCTAAATATACTTTAAAACAACTCAAATTAATAATCTATCACTGTTAATTATTTCGATTAAAAAAGTTGTTTTTAATTAAAATTTAGTAATTTTCACTATTCATCAAAATATTAAAGTTATCTGAAAAGTACCAAAATTTCACCATAAGCTAATTTCAATATTACAAATCCAAAAATGAAGTCCATTTCGAAAGATAAAATTTATAAAATTTCAAAAAGTAGGTATTACTATTCATAACGGCTAGTCTAATCGGTTGTGGTGTGTTAGAATCTCAAAGTTGCGTACTATGCATGACATTGCATTATTCAAAGGGAAACGGACCGTGGAAGAATGGGGTGTTAAAATATCAAAAATTTAGTATGGGTAATTGTAATTAAAAATAGTTTAATTTTGTTAAATTTTATTAGAATATAATTAGAATATGATGACGAAGTCAATGTTACATAAAATAAAATAATAATATTGATACCCTTGAATACTTATATTATCAAACATGAAAAAAAGGAATAATTCATTAAATTGGAAAGAGTAACAAGAATAAATAATCATTTCATTGTAATATTAATTATGATCATAAAAAGCATTATAAACCCATATCAAACACAAATAATACATATTGGTATCTTGGGACATTATCTTCACATAACTTCTTACAAATGGGATATACAACATGGAGGACTCTCATCTATGTACTTCCAAATGCAATGGAGGCCTGTCACGGAAAAAATCAATCAAGGATTATTAAAGAACCACTAATCCACTAATATTATTATAATATATTCCATCGGTTTTAAATGTAACTACATTCTTTGGGTTTAAAATGGAACCACTGATCATTATATTGAATTTCTGAGAACCATATCATGAATAAGGTAAATAACATGTTAATTTCATAAAAAACTAATAGAATAAACCATTTTTCTAGTTAGTACATGATAAAACTATTTAAAATAAATTTGTTACAAAAAAAATCAATTGCATGCATGATTCTCCCATTGAAAAAAGTATACCCCATTCTAATATCTTCAAAACATGATTAGCCGGTAGATTAGAAATGGTTAAAATAACAATATCTTTTAAAAATTCATAATCCATATAGTTTAATATTGAGGATGGTATTATTTCAGAATATTACCATTAGATTATAATTATCAATAAATATTTTTTTATTCAGGAATGCAAATACCATTGAGATATCAATAAATTTTTATAAGAAAATTAACTTTTCATTATAAAAATTATATTTATAATAATAAATTTACAAAATATTGAACATATAATTTTATATGAAAACAAAAATATAATCATATAATGTAAATATAAGGTTAAATAATGTAAATTATAGTTAAAAAAATCATACATATTATAAAAATGAAAAATAATTATTATCTTCAAAATACTATGAAAAAAGTGATTGAAAACAACTCATTTAGAAAATGATGAG
This sequence comes from Viscum album, assembly GCA_963277665.1. NCBI lineage: Eukaryota > Viridiplantae > Streptophyta > Magnoliopsida > Santalales > Viscaceae > Viscum > Viscum album. The sequence goes on along the minus strand of OY728131.1, from coordinate 913,725,755 downwards.
AAGTTTACTTAAAATACTTCTAAAAGATGGTAAAAGATCTTATAAAATGGATTTAAAAATACAATATATATTTATATAAAAAATTAATTTTTTTTATAAAACATGAATTTTAAAAATATTTTACCAAATATACATAACGATATATGATAGGTATCAAATACAAATAAAATTCTTGATATTTATTCATTCAATAATAGTGGATATGGGAATAATAATTATTAAATAAGTTCACAAACATATGAAAATAAAAGATATTTTTCATTGATATATAATATCACATTATTTTCATTAAATCAAACATGGACATAAACAATCCCTATAGAAAAGAGATAATTACATAAAACCTTTTCCTATAAGTTAATTCATCAATCATACACACTATGAAATAATATTTTCAAATGATGATATAAATATTCAGAAAATAAATATATTAAATATATTACATGCTAATGTTGAAATATGTTAACATAAAAAATATGATTTAGGGGTATAACAAAAACATATGTCACAATGAAAGTGATTTTGATATTAATAAAAAATACAACGGTCATATCATTAAATATATAACTAATCAATGAAGTGAATATGTATAATAAATTCAATTCCACTAAAAACATTAAATTATGAAGAAAAAATGTATTAATCAATCCACAAATAATCATATCATAAAATTTTATTGTAAAAGAGTTGTAACACAAATAACGGAAAATAATTTAATAATCCCTTTACCAATTAATTCCAATCATGTCAAATGCCTAATGATGAAATAATTTAAATTAAAACACATTGTAACATGATTTAGGATGTATTGCTGATATAATATATATAATAATATATTACATATATTAAAAAATAAAAAATGTGATCAATATTTCATATTTGTCATATAAGTAAAAATTATAATAGAATGATGCATACCATGAGTCCAAACACACCTTATATATCCTATAACTCATATATTATATTCCTAAATAAATTATTTAATTTCCTATTGACATTTTGCGTTTTAATACTAAATATTTAAATCATTTATTTTATTTATTTGTAAGGACATATTTATATACATAATAAGGTATGTCTACATTGGGTGTTTGGTGCATATTCAGTTCATTTTTTCAAAATGAATTTAGTGTGTTGACCATGGGAAAGGAATTTATTATACAAAAAAATTCATAATATTCTTGAAATAACTATCATATATTTTCATTAAATATACTTATAATTATAAACAAGAAAAATAGTGCTGAAAAGTGAACTACGTTACAATCATATAGACGATTGAATGCGCATACACATCTATAACAATTTCATTTTTCAATGATAATTATATAAATAAGGTATTATTAATTATAATATGATAAAAATATCATTTACAGAATATTATTTCATTTAAGTTATTTGTATATATCATTCTTGTGACATGGTTATGAAAATGAATCAAATCTCTTCATAGAGGCAGTCATCCACATGTATAGGAATGACGTTATAATTTTTTACCTTAAGATAAAAACATATTAGATCATAATTATATAAAATATTTAATAAAAAAATTATTGTTAGATTTATATCAAATATATTATTTTTCATTAACTATATTACCTTCCAAGAAAAGTGTATGTGAAGAATGAATAAAATCAGTTCGTGATGTGATAGTCTACAGTAATGACAAGAGACGTTATATTATCTCCCCGAGAATGAAATATGTAATATATGATATAATAACTCCATAAGTATATATATATTAAAAAAATTATATATATATTTTGAATAAATAAATAAAAAATTGTTGTGGGATGAAATGATGGAAACAAATTATATTGGTCGTGTGGTGGAAGTCTGTCGTACACATGACTGATGATTTTTTATCCCAGTTTATTGAATATGATATTAATTTAAATTGTTAAATTATTATAAGAAAAACTAAAAACATATTAAATACTTGTTTACATGTATCTGTTCAATTTAAGCATGGGTAAACCTATCTTCATCAAAACCGCTGTAATTTAATTCTACCAAATTGTCTAATCATTGTCGTAGAAAAATAATTTCAAAATATAAGGTAATATAAATTATTCTAATTACCAATATGTAATACATATTAATATATCCAATTCATATATGTGGATAATTTAATTTAAAATCAGACCTACATGTGTGACCAAAACGTTATATTAATAGAAAATTTGATTTTATTTTCAATACAAGTCAAATAATAATTATCATATGAATAAAAATTTATATTAATGTAAAAATAAAATATTAATTTCATTGAAATTGTTCCTGGTTATTATATTTAATAATTTATTTAAATTTTGATGCATTACTCATTTTAATAATGTTTCTAGAGAAATTCAATTTTTAATACAGAATACAAACATATACAAGAATCCAATGTGTGGTTCATTAAAATTTATTTAGGTTGAAAAATTCTTATTAGGTTACATTAAATAATAATCAAATCATATTGGCATATTTAAATTATATAAATTATATAATAAAAAAGATATTTTAAAAAAATTAGTTATGATTCACAATACACTAAAAATCAATATTTTCTAACAAATCATAAAATTTCACCCTATTAGAATATTAATACACATAGTTCAAAAATTATATTAATTTTATCAATTTTTTTAAAAATATCAAAAATGTTATTATTTATTTCATGAAAATAAATTTTTTTTTGAAAACATGTATTTAAAGAATAAATTAACTTGACTAAAACTGATCGATTATATAATAAATATTATACTATATTGTATATTTAATTGAAAATATTTATATTTATATTTCATAATGTATATAATACTATTCAAACCATCCTATTTAATGGTTAGGTTATAATGGTTATATATATATTTATTGTGGGACGTTTATTCCTGGTTAATCATTTCAAATACACTATCAAAATTAGTTTTATTTTCTATATATTATATTATTCTTTCCTCCCCTACCACAGTAAAACATTACCCCTCCACATTTTAATTTTACCTCTGATGTAAATGGATTTACATTTTAAAATAGATTTTGTAAAAGCCATATCCAAAAAAGAGAAATAAAATTGCCACTTGATAATATATATAAGGATGCATGAATTATATATGGAACAAAACATAGTAGTTTTTATAAATAAGAGAACATTGGGTTTTTCTGACGATTTAACCATGTAATAATGCAAAAATAAATATGATGAGTGATTGCTTAATGGGTTGTACCTCCCTGGTTTATTACATTGTCAAAATCATGTGTTTAGGGTGTTATGGGAGGAAAATGTAGCTTATTTTACGAGTTTTCCAAAATTCCATTTTTTCCATCGGTATGACACGTCAGTGAATCAACTTTGGTTGGTTTCATCATGGACTCAACGTTTGTATGTTGCATTAGTAGGTTGTTTTAGTGACTAAGCATCAGTATGTCACATCAGAAGGTGGTATTGGTTGCTCGTGCAAGTAGATCAGCATCAGTGGCTCTACATTGGTGGATCAAGCATTGATAGGTCAGCCGTCGGTGACTCAACATTCTTACATCGATCATCAGTAGATCAGGCTTTGGTGTCTTGCATCAGTGAGTTGGGCATTGTCGCATCATGTTGGTGACTCGCTTTTAGTGGGTTGTGTCGGTGACTTAATCCCCATGAGTCACTATTGGTGACTCTCGTAGGTGACCCACCCACAAGCGTGTCATTTATAGCTTTTTCCAATTTTTCTTATTTCGCCAATTTTATGTTATATTTGATAAAAATCAAGGATTAAGCCATGTACGAGAATTTATAAAGACATTTTAAATGATATTGATTATGTATTCAAAATTATAACATTTAATTGTCATTAAATAGTAAAACCACGTAATCTTGACCATGTTCTAACCTTTATGAAACATGAAAAAATTTCCCTTATGTTTACATAGTATTTGGATTTTCTATGACTGTATCTTCTATATCCTATGTGATTCTATTGTTCTATTTGTGCTCCAAGTAAATTTCTTCACCACCGAGTCATGTGTTGTGTTGTGTTATTGCTTTTGGATTAATTTTCCTTATAGTCTCATACTACTTACATAACCCTAAATATTTTCACAAGTATGATTTGTTTATCATCTATTTTTCTACGTAAGAATATATTCATCTCTCTTTTAATTTTGTATCATGTGGGGTGAGTAAACTCATGCCTCTTTGAGAATATGGTAAAATATATATCTTATTTAGAGGGTGTTATGAAGATGAACAGACCAACAAGTTTGGATACCTTAGTAATAAATGAGGGTATTGAAATATGAAAATGATATTTATTTTATTTTATATTTTATCTTTCATTAACAATGTTAATTATGTTTTTTATCTATATTCTAAACATCACGGTCATTGGTTGTCTTAGTTTCCACACTGGACTCCTACATTCTTGTTGCTAATATTTGGTTAAATGGTTATAAACATAAAAAACATGATTAATAATGTATTCCTATTTCATTAAATGGATGACCTATAATCAATATTTTTCTATCATAAACTGTGATTTATCAAAGTGTAATTCAGGAACGAGTGTGTTAAATATGATTACACTTTTCCTTATTAGGTTTGGTTGTGAGCTTTGAGTCGATTTTTTTTCTGGTTCTTTCAGCGGGATGGGTGGAACTGTCATTGAGATAATGGTGAGGTTTGTATATTTTTTAGGGTCAAATGGTATCTTAGGATAAGAGATTTAATGACTATGGAATGTAGGATGTTTTTTTATCAATGTATCTTCATCTGGGTTGTGTTGTGGTTTTTGTGCATGGTTTGTTTGTGCTATGGGAGTGTAACCTAGTTATGTTTTGTAATTATTTTGGGATGTTGTTGTTTTCATGTATTGGGTATTCTATGGATGTTTTGGGAAGGATAATTTTGAATAATAATTATGTTAACTTGATTTGCAATTTGACCTGGAGTTTCTAGAGACAGGTATATTTGGACATAGTGGTAGAGTACATTGTTTTACTACGGTCATTATTTCTCTACATGTCTTTTGCATTGGTTGGTAAAGATACTTCTACCCTATAATGTGTTCATTGTTTGTTACTTTCTAGGGTTATGATGAAATCTTCAATTTTGTCTTGCTTAAATAAAGAATGTTACTTCGTTAAATGAATTTGTTGTGGTTATAAATTATGTAAATAGGTATATGTGATTAGTAATTAGAGGTGTTGATAAGGGACGTTTTTTATTTGATTGTCGACTATTTGGAAACCCATAGGTTGGGTTATGTGTTTGGTACATAAATTCATATTGATTTAGATCCATGTGATTTTATATACAAACCCTCCCCTGTTGAGCTCTATATAATGAACACCCTCATTTGTTATGGAGGAGGGTTTCCTTTCCTAACATCCCATTATTAGGATGTATGGCTAGTTTTTAGATCTTTATTACTCCCTATTCTATGAATTTTTATACCAAGACACTTCAGGAAGGTTTTGGTGCGTTTGTGAGGCCTAGGTGTTAGTGGGCGAGATGTGCTTACATAGGTGTCTTAGGGATGAGGTGTGGTTTTTTTTGCCCATGTATATTTGGTTAGGATGTGACATGGTTATGGACTTGGTGATCTGGGTTGGAATGTGGTAGGTGGGCTAGGCGTGTGTGGGAATGCTTTAGAAATTGGTCTTGTGGAATAATTTGGTAGCATTAGGATGTTCTCTGTTAGGGATGACCATTTTCTTAATGGGAAGTGTTGCATGTTAAAAAAATTTCATTTTCATAATATATCACATTACATGACATGAAATTTTTTTGATTGTGACATTGGGGAGGTTGTGTTTGATAATATATCATATTTGGTGCTTTAGTTTATGTTGTTTCTGAAATAGACCTTAGTATGATTCTTCCACATGGGCATGAGTTTCTTTTTATTTTCTTGCAGAGTAAACTTGTAATCTCACCGTATGTATATAAAACTATTTTTAGGTTTTTAAGGTGATTATGAAAACCATGTTGGACCTTACTATCTCAATCATTGGGAGAGTTTCTTTGTCTCAACATCTCTTTTTTCATTTTTTATTTACATGGGTGTTTTTAATTGGATTTCTAGGGGTTTTATTTAAACATTCATGTGTGATGGATTTTTAATCTTATATATATTTTTATTGGATTTTTTATGTTGATACATCTTATCTCTTGATCATGTTTACTATAAAATACGTAATGCCTCCCATTTGGTGAGATTTCAGCATCCATGGTGTTGTTCACCACCCAAGGGCCTACTGGAGTCAGGACATGGGGTTCCCAATCTCTTTTTCATCTTGATGAAGGTAGTTCATGGAACTTTTCCATCCCTTGCCTCATCCCGATGAATTATGATCACGACAAAATGGTACTAGAGGCTGACGGTTGTGAGATAGGAAGTTGTTTTGATTCCAGCATAGTGAGGATTGCATGGGATGGTAGTTAAAAGTGTTATGTGAAATTGTTGTGTGATATAGGAGAGGGAAGACCAAAAATAACATTAGATTTTAGGTCTCTTGTGATCTGATTTATGGAAACTAAGCTAACCGAACAACCATGTCAGGCTACACTGGTTGTAGGGTCGAGTCCATAGGAAAGATACCTAAATATTATTTAATTGTGGTAATGTTTTTTGGATTTTATGAGAATTTAAAATGAAAAATGAGTTATAATGAAAACAAAATAAATTCCATAATACTTTAGCATAGGAGTCCCTGTTTACTTTCTCTACTACAACACCCAGATGTCGTCAGCATGTGGTTTGAGTAGTGAAGGCTAAATATGTTGACCTGATTGACTGAAAAAGTGATGACCCATTAGTGGTGGATGATCAGGGGTAGAATACACATTTTTCATTGTAAAAAAAGACTCTAGGAATATACGAAGGCATTGTTTTAGATACAGAGATAGAGAGTTTCAATGATGAGTTTGAAATTACATTCACCATGTTCTGGTCTCCGATAGAGTAATGAGTTCCTCTAGAAATGATCTTGATGTAAGTCATTGTGAATCAATGGTGGATTCTCTACATGGGGAATTATAATTAGACTTATTTTTTTGTGGATTTAATTAGTGAAGGGTTTCTTTGTCGAATTCTATTCTTCAACCATGAATGCTGACAAGAGGAAAGTTTTACTCTCCCCCTAGTAGGAGAGTATGTCAGTACGGGTGTAGGGGATGATGTCCAATGATATCCTTTTATTTTCTCTCAATATTTTTCCAGATAAGGATTCTCAATAAAGATTCATAGACGAGGAACTACGTCTGTCCTTCCAATATACAGTTACTCCCTTGACGATTCCAAAAAACAAATATGTCTATAAGAATGGTAAAGTGGTTGAGATGATGAACTTGCGAGGTGTTATACCATAATAAGGTAGAAAACATGGTTCTAGAAAGTGAAATTCTTCAATAATTAGGTCTCAGAGGCCATGGACCTCATGGATTCCGACAACGAGGAGTTGACATAATTAGTTTTCTTATAACACTTTTTCCCTCATGATTTTCCCGTAGGCTTGGGACTAAGGTGTTTCAGTTGTAGAGTCCATGGGAACCTTAAAAGATAGTTCCATGTTTGTGCTCAGTATAGTGGAGGTGGTAATGTTTAGGAATGGCCTAAACAATAGTTATCAGAAATGTTGTTTCATCAGTAGGGACTGCAGGTTAGAACACCACTAAGGGGAGATGGAGAAGGTGTACAACGACCATAGGGTGTCACTCAGTGACCTCGACCCAGACATGGTCAATATGGATGTCAAAAAAAAGTGTAATAAGGTCAGGGTGTGGTTAGTTTCATTTCATGAAGGCAATACATCCCATGGGGCCATATGTCATTCATGGTAGGATCAACTTTTTTTCTACATTTTTTGTTCCTTGTTTGATTTAGTGGCTATGAACTTCTCTATTTTACCTGGCCTATCCCATGATCTATAACTAGACATATAGAGCCTTTCCATTCTTTTAGTGTTGATTGTTCATGACAATGGACATACCATCTTTATTTAGACTTGCAGGGGATGTATACTGATGATGGGGCCACATTAGTCACATGGGGATATTTTCCTATTATAGATGAAACCATACGATTTGATAATTGGAATCAGATGGTTGTATATTATTCAAGCTGTTTTTGACTATTTATAGATTGGAGTGATGTTTTCATACATGGATGGAAAATGTGTGTCTTTTATTTCTGAGAAAATATATATGATGGTATGTTGGTGTGTATAGTCTCTTTTATCATTATTGGATGAGATGTTATTGGAATCAGTGGATGCAGAGATGGTGGGGGTTACAGAGTTTAGGGGGAGTTGTTGAATGTTCTATCAGAAGAGGTTGTGATGTTACCTACTAGAAGTGATGTCATGTTCGGGATATACCAATTTTCCTGTGATTAATAGATGTCTATGGCTCCTTTTCTGATGGAACATTTCAAGTTGTGGTAGGTATAGATTCAAATTGATGACTTGATGAAGAAGATATTTCTTTGGACCAGTGTGTCACCATAGGGAGCTCTGTTCTTTTTCTCTATGATGGAAGATGGTTATATGATAACATACATATACTACTGAAGGCAGAATCGGGTAACGTTCAATAACGGTTATCCTCTCCTATATATTGATGATCTTTTGACAATCTAAGGGGTGAACTATGGTTCTATAAGAGGGATCTGTAGTCTAGATATCACCATTTGATGTTGAAGGATTTTTATATCCCAAAGACTGCTTCTAGATGAAGGTATCTGCAAATAGAGTTCATTGACATTCCATTCAGCGTTACGAAGGCACCGACAAAGTTAATGGGAATTATGTACTTTGTATTTATTGGGTTCCAAGACCAATTCATCATCATATTAATTGAATAAATTATAACATAATAAATATTAGAGAAGTATCTTACCGAGCATCGTAATATTTTTATGGAATTTCATTAACAACACAATTTCTACAGAATTTTGTCCAAGTTCATGTTTTACACATGGGAGGTCTGTAGAAACCCGTATCTTATCGTACATGGACATTACATTACTTTTGCGGAATACTTAGTACATAACAAAAACACACACACAAGGATCGTAATAGTTTAGTGTCTTTGGAAACTCGGAATATAATCTTCTAATCCTGGTGAAAGATCTTCAACATCTCCCATAAAGATCTTCTTTTTTTTTACCTAAAACCTTTCTTTATATCCAGGGGAAAAGAAAACATAAAAGGGTGAGCTCAAATGCTCAGTAAGGGTAAACAAAAGAAATATCAATCACATAATTTTCATAAGAACATAGCATTTTTTGGAAATCTTAACCTGCAAAAGAGAGCATAATTTCATAACATGGGATAAATCATAGTAGTGAAATGAAATCATAACTTAAAACATTACTCATTGTGGCATACACACATAATCATAGAGAATCATTTCTTGTTAGTCAAGACTCATTGCCAAGACTATCTTAGTGGACAAAGTCCCTTTCTGAATCGAGTAATCCTCGTTTCAGTCCTGTTTCACTGAACCGGTATAACCTACCATTCCAGCCATGTCTATCTCATGAGATATAAAATCGTTACCCAATGCATTGGAGGGAGATATAGGTCCCACCCATCTTATAATGAATCCTTTCTTATGTGTGCCACATAATCATAAAACATACATCATCTCATAACACATGTAACAAAAATGGGATTCTTGAAACATCATGACATCATAAAACAATTCATATAAGATAAAGGAATTCATAAAAATATTTCCATCACAACATAATAAAATCCATGTAATAATAGGGATAGAAACAGAACCCTTTATTATCTTAGATGGAAAATAATTTTGATAAAACACTTGAACTTCATTCTTGAGGAAAATATCCTTTCTTTTTCAAAAACATTTTACATTTCTTAACATGTCATACAACTTTAAACTAAAAGAAGTTGATTAAAAATAAACTTGAAAACTTTTAAAGGAAGCTTCTTGGAAATAATGTTTTAAAAATCCATTCTTGTCGTATAAGTTAAAAATAACATTCTTCGTACTTTTGTCGGAAAAGTCAAAAAGTACCTCGTACGGAAAAACGACAAAAGATTCCTTTCATATTCTTTACTAAAAACTCACCTAAGGGTAAAATTTAAACTATTGTAAGTGGATGGAAACAATATTACATATTGAGGGAACATGGATGTGGATGATAAAATACACCCCAGTAAATACTTACGAATAAACAATCTCGGATAAAAATGAGATTGTGATATTTCCCTTACCTTATGTCCGACTTGCTTTGTAAGTGTCCAAACCTCCTGTATAATGATTTAAATCATGTTATTGACTTATTCCAGAATCATATTCATTGTTATGATATCATATATGGTTCACTTATGACATTATATTACCCGTTCTTTTGTAAATTCCATGTTAAAGAAGCGTTTTGGGTAAAATCGTTTCATTTATCTTAGGTGTTTTGACTTGTTGTTCTTGACATCACTATTACTTATATCATGATTTACTTACTTCCAGAATATAAAATATGATTTATATATCATATATATTCAGTATATATATATATAATAGGTAGATAAATAAAATGAAAAACACCGTTCATGGAGACAGTAGTCCGTACGTACGCATGAACGCTGTTTTCCTTTCCTTATTGTCTTGAAATGGAAGTAAGTAAATGACATAGATATGTATATATATACATAAATCCAGTAGCTTTATAATGTCATATATTTCATTATTATTTCTTATATATACATTATAATCATTCTTAAATGGTTAACATGGAGAATGAATCTCATCGCGTCGTGGAGACTGTAGTCCGTACGTACGCACGAGCGATGATATCATTTCTATAAATATTGAATTGAATTGGAGTGGATTATACAATATATCAGAATCAATATGATGTTGTAATAACTATGTATAGTTATTATTTACACCATTATACCCATCCATGTAAGGTGGTGGTGGAAAATAGATTACGCCACGGCGTGGAGACGGTATTCCGTACGTACGCACGCGCAGTGATTTCTTTTTCCGTAGGATGGATAGATGGTGAAATAGGTTTGTTTCATACATATAATAACATATCAGTATATGAGTGATACTGATGTTATTACTTCATAATGAAACAACCTAAGAAGAATAAGTGGAAGAAGAAATAAAGATGAAAGAATTGGTAACGGTAATTACCTCTTCTTTGAAGCGCCTTTTGGAGACCTCCTCTTAGGGAACTATAATTGGTCTTTGAGTAAGACCAGAACCTATAGTATGTTGCTAGGGAAGTGGAAAAGAGATTTTGGCAGGGGTTGGCCGAGCTTGAGTGCTCAAATTGGTGTGAGGAGGAGGGGGAGGAGGTGTCCTTTTATAAGGGAGGAGAGGGGCACCTTAGGAATACCTCAAAATATTATTTTATATTAAAGTCAAAATCGGTTTATAATGGTTCCAAAGGGTCTTATTTAGAAGCTAAAGTGGGGATGTGTCGAAATCCTATCAACCAATAAGATTTAGACAAGTTTAGGGTATTATTTTAACCTTATCAATTAGATTTAACTCTAAGTTAAATAATTTAACTTTTACCGTGTCTTTTTGTTTTCTTTCAATATATGGTTAATACACTTACTATAACATGCCAAACGAACCCCAAATTGTTTATTATTAATATATATATCCTTATCTAAGTCATTTGGCCGAACCTTAGATTTTTAGGAATAAAATAACAATTAATAATATAATATTTTATTTAAAAACTATTTTGTGTCAATTTTGACACTATTTGATATATGATTTTTGTGAAAGTCATAACAGAATTATATGTTCGAACCAAGTTGATTAAATCAACACTAATATATCATAGTAACCTATAAAATTAGTTTAATTCATAAAAAGTCTCAAATTACATTTATTTTGGTGTTTATAACATCAATTATGTCAATATTTCATTAACAAGATAATTACTGCATCATCTTTGTGTCATAAATAAATTAAATTATTTGATTTCTAAAAATTACAAATAAAATACCATCATGTAGTAAATATTTTTAGCTTTCTAATGAATATTTACAATCGAATTTATCTTATCTATAACCCCATATTAAAAATTATTTACTTATTAAACTTTGATTTTAACTATTTTAACCTTTCTTTAAATAAATTAATACTAAATGTCCTAATCTAATCCAAGTGGGCATAAATGGTCATATATTATTCCTAAGTTTGTTTTTGGTCGAATTACACTTTTCCAATAGAATTAGGACATGTGTTAGGGTAATATTAATATCATATTTACCCTTAGTTACCCTATTTACTCTTAACCGCGGTAAAAAAATAAAAAGTTACTATTCACCAAAAATTATTTTCATCTAATTGAATCACATTTTAGTCCTTGATATTAACTGTGTCTCTCGGATTTTCAAAATTCCATTCACAGAAGCGGTAAAATTATGTTTTATGCAAAATTCAGTTTTTAACCTACCACTTAGTGGTTTCACTATTCATCAAAAATTGAAAGTTTTCAGAAAAGTACCAAAATTTCACCCTAGGCTATAATTGATTTTCCGAATTCAAAAATGATTTCTATTTTACAAAATTCCAAACATATAAGTTGCATTAATTAATTTTATAATTAATTTCCGATGTTACAACAAATAGCGTGTTTTTAAGAGATAATAACTATCAAAAGATTGACACTTGTTTATAACTGGTTTAAATGTGAAATTACATCCAATGACCAACATTGTATTAAATTGTAAAAATATATTCTAAATACACTTTAAAACCACTCAAATTAATGATTTATCACTATTAATTATTTCGATTAAAAAATTTGTTTTTAATTATAATTTAGTAATTTTCACTATTCATCAGAATATGAAAGTTATCCGAAAAGTACCAAAATTTCACCTTAGGCTAAATTCGATACTCCAAATCCAAAAATAAAGTTCATTTTGAAAAATAAGATTTACTGGATTTCAAAAAGTGGTTATTACTATTCATAACGGCTAGTTTTAATAATATTTTTATAGCATATCGTTGTTTAGTGAAACTCGGTATTGCGTACTACACACGCTATCGAGGAAGGTCGCGATTGCGTGTAATGAAAGGCAATTCAAGGATGTGTGTTGTGCAAGCTCCTTTTGGTGTAGCGTACAACACAAGACATTAATAAAATTAAAAAGAATATATTTTTTTATAAAATCTTGGGCTGTTACAAGGTCCACATCCTTAGCCATGTGGTGTCTCAATATGGTGTATCAGTAGACCTTCGACGATTGATGTATTTGATTCCAGGGTAGCAACAAAAAATATTGCATTGGATTTTAGTTTTCTTGATCCAACAAGCTATTTCCATAGATTTTCACTAGACTACTCTCAATTTTCAACATTATTGACAGATATGACCAAAGAATTACATTTTTTTTGTTGAAACCGTAGTGTTAGTAAACTATCATCTACATGAAGGTGATGTAGGTCAGTTCTCCATTTCACGGGTTTCTAGAGGATGGGGTGATGGTTGAGTTGTTTTGTGATGCTTCCCATCTAGGCATATGGTGTGTGATGATGTATCAATATGGACTGATCTCTTATGGTTCTAGGAACATACGTACCCATTATCCTAACTATTCCACCCCTGCTCTAGGGATTGTGGCGGTCATGTTCATGCTGATGTTTTGGTAACATTACCTCATTAGATAGCACATTGTGGTTTTCACATATCATAAGAGCATGAGTTATATCTTTTCCTAGTGAGATCTGTACATGAGGCAGCGTTGTTGGATGGAGATTCATTATGAATATGATCTTGAGATCTCATACACTTCAGGAAATGATAATATTAGGGATAATTCCTTGAGATATAAGTCACAGAACGATGTTTTTTGTGAATCTTCAAACAGTTGGAGGGAAATAAAGGATTTGGATTTCGTAAAAAATAATTCAAGAATAGATGGTGGAAGGGGATATCTATTTCAGATGATGATGAAATCATCTCTTAATATGTATATAGAGGAGTCTCAAAGGGGATACTAGAAGGTGGTTGCGATGAATTATTGCAATGAATCGGTTGATGTTATGAATGGATGGTAGGAGGATGGTCAAAATAAAATGTTGTTCCATGGGAATCTGATTATCATAGTGGCGATGTGAGTGGGCGTAATATATGAGTATCAAATCTCACCCTTAATAGTACACCCTAGTGTTTCCATGATGTACCATGAATTGAGATATTATTTTTGTGGGACTGATATTATACGGTCCATGGAATAGTATGTGGTTAAATGTTTGGTGTGCCAGAAATTGATGGTTGAGCATCATGTTCCATGTGGTTTGATGAAACCCATTGATTTCACAAAGTGGATGTTGGATGTCATATTAATATATTTCTACATAGGAATACCCATGTGTCAGAGAAGATGTGATGTAATCTGGGTAGTAGTGGATTAGCTAATGAAATTTGACCACTTTTTTGCAATTAATGAGTTGATCAAAGTGGATTCCTTGGTGAGAAGGAAGGTGGATGAGTAGGTATGGATTTATAGACTAATGTATCCATTTTCTTGGACCATTAAACACATTTTATCTCAAGAGACTAGAGGGGATGATATCATTCTTATGTTAGTCATTTATGAATCAACGCAACATTTCACACCCATACATAAGGGAAAACATAACGGACAATCCATACATCCGAGGACATGTGGAGGAGATGGGACTTTTATTTTGGTGAATCTTGGGTGTGATTATTAAAATTTAAAATAATAGTTATTTTTATTCCATTGGTATGTTCTATATAGAGTAGTGTATGGGACACCATTTTTCCCCCTTTTTTGGATAGAAGTTTGAGAGAATCTTGTCCATGGTCTGAACATTGTATAGAGTACAGTGTGAAACGGTGCAACTTGTTTATGATAGGATGAAGGTAACACGTGATCTAAAAATGTCACATGAGAATCGCAGTAGGAGGTATATGGAGTTTGAGGTTTGAGACCACAGGTATTCGATTGTTTCCCCTCATCGTGGGAAATTGAGGTTTTGCTGGGGGAGTAATCTATCTTTAAGGTTTATTAAACACATCGAGGTGTTGGGCTGAGTTGGAATAGTGAAATACCAGTTGGAATTTCCACAACATTTTGAGAGGATTGACAACATATTTCATGTCACATAGATTCATATATATCTTTATGATGACTCCCATGACATTGACTGGGGAGAGTTGGATATCAAGGATGACAAAACATTCATGGAGTAGCCAGGAGAGGACAATGATCATTAAGAGAAGGTTCTGTAAATGATGGACCATTCCATTGGATCATATGTTGTAGAGTCATGGTGGCTGGTAATATAGTACATTGGAATGTGATGCAGAAATGTGGGCACAGTACCAAGAGTTGTTTAGAGTTTCCCATTTGTGTGTTTCATTTTGATGTAGTGAATGAACATTGTTTTCTATTAGATGCTTTTCTTTCTTATTATGTAACCAGTGATGTTTTCCAGAGAGGTATAATTGGGAGGAACTCATTCCTAATTGAGACATATTAATTTATATTTCATTAAACCAATGTGAGCGAGTAAGTACCACCCTGAGTGGATAGGTTCGCTACATAGATGATGGATTTTAATGATTTATGTGTCTGAACAGTGTGGTATTGGTGCTAATTTAGTGTGTTCTCATTTCAGTTGGGGTAGTATATTCAAGGGGAGGTGTTCTTGGATGTTGAGGTTTTACTCTATCTTTGGAACAATATTGTTTAGATTAAATTTTGAGGTATCATATGGGGTGTTTTTTGGACACCTCTTTATTAATGTTTTGGATTTAAATTCTTGTGGGTGATAATAGTTTGATAAGAAAATGACATAATGACCTAGAACATCTCAATGGATTACTATGTCAAAATACAGTGTTAGAGTGTTCTCAGAGGCAACCATATATTATTTCAAGACATTTCCAAAATTCATGTTTTTTTATCGGTAAGTCGAGTTAGTGACTCAGCGTCGGTAGGTCGTGTTGGTGACACATTGTTGGTAGGTCACATTGTTGAATTGGAATAGTTAAGACATTTTTATTACTCGGTGTTAGTAGGATCCATCAATAGGTTGTATTGTAATCCTGCATCGTTAGCTCATTGCCGGTGGCTCAATGTTGGTTTGTCGGGATTCAATGAATCAGCATCAGTAGGTCATGTGTTGATGGATCACGTTGGTAATTAAGGAATTGATGGGTCATGTCGGTGACTCGCTATTGGTGGTTCACATCGGTGACTCGCTATCATTGAGTCATTGTCTGTTACATGCATCGGTGACTCACCCATTGGTGAGTCATTTCCTATATGTTCCAATTTTCGTAGTTTCACCCCATTTCTTATTATTTTATGTAAATTGAGTTCAAATCCTTGTATGAGATTTATAAAGGAATTTAAAATGATATTAATTATATAATTAATATTTTAATTTTATTGGGACATTGAAATAGTCAAACTGTCTAATGATGGCCATGATCAAACTTTAGTGGCCCTTGAAACCATTTTTGTTCTGTTGATAAATGATTTAGATCTTCTAACATGAGATCTTCTCATCCCCATGTGATCCCATTTTTATCTTCGTGTTATTAGAAACTTTTTTCCAATAAAGTAATGTGTTTTTTTTGTGGCCTTTATATTCAATTTCCCTTGGAGTCTCATGCTTCTTTTGTGTCCATCTATTTTTGTATAAGGAAGAGTTTGTGAACATTTGTTTTTCAAGGTAGGAATTCCTTCATCTCTCATATAATTATTTATCATGCTAGGTGTGTAATGTCATGTATCATTGAGAATAAGATCAAATAAAATAATTAATTAAGGGTGTTAGGAAGATGAATGGACTTACTAGTTTGGCTACCTTAGTAATAAATGAGGTGTTGTAAATATGACAATGATGTTTTTTTACATTTTATATTTGATCCATGCTATGAATTATTTTGGATAAATGACTTATTAAAATCATGGTCGTTAGTGGTATCTGTTTGAGAACTGGACTCATTAATTACTATTTTAATATTTTATTGAATGGTTACGAAAATTAAAAACATGATTAGTCATATATATTGGGTTAATTAAACGGATTCCCTAGGATAAAACTTTTTTCCTGTGAAAACTAATAATTTATAAAAGTGGAATTACTGAATCATTGTGTCAAATATGATTATATTTTTCCTTGCGTGGTGTGGTTGTGTGTAGTTATTTTCAATTTTTTTCTTTGCATGGGTTGTGTGGTGCTTCTATTTAGAGCACGACGATGTGGTTGAATGGTTGGAGGGTGAAATTGTATCTCCGGTTTAGAGATTGAACAACATTGGAATGGATGAACATGTTGAACAATGGTTCTACATCAGGGTTATGATATGGTTATTTTATATGGATTATTTTTGTAGTGTCACAACATCATAGTTTTTTTAATATGTGATGTAGTGATTTTTGTTCAGCAGGGATGCCAAAGATGATTTGAGTGGTATAGTTATGAAGAGTGATGGTGTTACCATGTGTGGGTGTCTTTACTGGTGTTTCCAAGGATATGTATTTTATAATTGTGTGTTAGAGTGGATTATTTTACCCCAATATTTCTTACTCTATTTAGATTTAGTCTTGGTTGGTATGGTTAGTTTTCTTTTTTAACCTGTGCAGTGTTTGGAAGTTTCTTGGGTAGGGATGGAATAAATAAAATTTATTGATTAAGTAATTAATGATAATAGGTTAAATGAATTTTCTAGTGTTATGAACTAATTCAGTGGTTTGTTTTGGTTTTGCATTAGAGGAGGCATCAATAGTAGTTTGGTGTGGGCTGGATGGTTTTTTGGAAACTCAATGATTGAACTGAGTGTTTGGTACATATATACATATAAATCTATTTCCATGTGATTTTATATATGTAACTGACCCATGTTGTATACTAAGTTCAGAATATCATAATTGTTAGAGGGGAGGCTGTCATTTACCAATATCCTAGTGGGGGGATGGATGGCTGGTTAATGTATCTTTTCGGGTCCCTCTTCTAGGAATTGGTATCCCAAGACTCTTCAGGTAGGTTGTTATGCGATTGTGCAGCCCAACTATCTGGGGAAGAAGTGTGTTATACAAAATTTCTTCGGGGTGATGTTGTGTTTGTTTGTTCATGTTTTAGTGGGATGTATGTGGTTTGGTTGTGTCCCAAGTGCTTTCGGGTGGTATGTGGTTGGTGGACCAGGTTTTTGTGGCTAGGATATGGAACTGGGTGTTGAGGAAGTGTGTGGTAGCATTAGGAAGTTCACCAATAGAGATGAGAGGTTAACGAAAGGGAAGTGGTGTGTGGTACCCAAATATTGATGCAGTTAATATATTACTTTACTTGACATAAGTTAATTTATGAGTGTGACTTTGGTGAGGTTGGGGTTGATAGTATACACTGTTAAGTTCTTTGGTTTTTGATGTTTCTCATAGGGGAATTAGTGTACTTCTCCCACATATGCATGAGTGAATTTATATTTACCTACTGAGAATATTTATATTCTCACCCATTATATTTAAAGTTATTTTTAGGTTTCTAGGGAGATTACACATACCATTCTGGATGTTACTAGATCAGATATCTAGATAGTTTATGTATCTCATCATATATATTTTTTTCTTTTGGTATTTACTTTGGATTTTTTCAATATTGATGTAGTAGTATTATTTAAACATGATTATGTGGTGGATTTGATTTTGTTTTATATATATTTCATGGAGTTTTTTTATGATGAAACATCTTATCTCTCGATCATTTCTTCTATAAAAAGGGAAATTTCTCCCATTATGTAATATTTGTTTACCCTTGGTGTTGGTCGCCACCCTGAGGCCTACTGGAGGTTGGAATCAGGGGTCATTATCTATTTTTCACATTGAAAAAGGATGGTCACAAAAATTATACGTCCCATCACTCATCTTGATGATAATGGATCTAGATAAATATATATCATTTATCATATGTATGTTAATAATAAATATAATGTTAATCAATAAAAACCATAGTACTATGATGATAGAAAATAATATCAAATCATCAAAAGTGATTGTAATATGTCAATTTTTTATCATCCTTTTCTGAGACCTCGGGAATTTGCGGTCTTTGTTAACTAAAAAGATAGTTAAATATACTTTCTTGAAAAGTATTAATTCTTCAATTATCTTATTTTAACCAAAATATAATATTTCTCTCAAAATTATGAGTATCCAAGATGAATATCTCATTTATAGTTCAATAAAATCCACACCAAGATAAAACATAATGATACAAGGGATAATTATTCTATTGCCTATTTTTTTAGACATTAACCAAAAAAAATGGTTAACACGTGACATGATAATTCCTATAATTTCTAAGCCTTAATATAATGAAATAATAAATCAATATCTTAAATAAAAAATTTATACCAAATGATGAAATTAAATAATTCGATAAATAAATAATATTTCACTCAATATAACTTCCATAAAATCAACATTAATGTGTTTTTAGCCTAAATGTTTATCTTATACAATTATTCTTACAAGAATAGAAATTAATCCTTCACCTATTGAAATAACATAAATCAAGTAATCAATTAATATATTTTCTATATTATGTTTTTCTATAAAATATAACATATATTTCCTTAATTACTTCATTATCAAAAATCATATAATCTCTAGTGGTTATAAATACCGCATATCTTAAGTGTAAAAACAATTAAATATCATCATAACATTAAGCCAATGATTTAAATATACGTAAAAAAAATAAAATTTATCATATGATGTCATGCATTTTATTAAGATATCAAGACATAAAATTAAAAATGGGTTTCTATAACTTTAAAAATATGATTACCCTTAATATTATTGACATTTTATCATCTCCATAACTCTTACGATAACCTCACATTATAAAATCCTACAATACATTATTTTCTAATACATTTTGGTAATATCGTCTATAACATCACTAATCCTACACTACCAGATCTTTTTTTGAGAAAATAAATATCACATTTTAGTCTTTGACACCATTGAAGGTGAATCAATTGATTCTATAAGACACATAGAAAATAAAAAGGAAAATATTGGATTACATAAAATCAAAAATATACTTTATATTAATATGATTATACAATTTGGAAAAACAAATGACTTATTGGATTCATAAAAAAATTCATCATAAATACTAAAATCTTAACCAATTATACGTAGATCTTCATATTCAATACTAGGTCATCACCATAATCCATATGAAACCCTTTTGGAAATAATTAAATCAAACTCATTCATTATAAGATGAGTAAAATGATATAGAAGAAGTTTGAGCTCAATTTGAAAATATATTAAACAAAAATAATCCGTTAATATAAATATTGAGTATGTTATAATTAGAAAATATTCTAATTGTAACATTAACAACTACATGGGGATTTGATATTGATGAATATGAATATCAAATAAATGGATAAATTTGTTTGATGAAAATTATCATTCAATTTGAAAATTACATTTAAAAACTAAAAAAAATATTAAAATAATAATTTTAATAAAATAACCTTGGAAAAATATAAAGGATTAATTTATTATTGTAAATTTCTAGACCTTGGGAAATCTAGTTCAGGTATTAATTAAAAAAAATAACTATGCTTTTAAAAAGAGTTTGGAAAAGGGAATTAAAATTAACAAATTTTGGAAATGCCACAAAATTTCGTTTGGATAAATATTGAAACAACACAATTCCACATATGAATAGAATTTATAAATGATTTATGTTTAGGAAATAATTTTTTTTGAATTATATTGTTTAAACATGGATATGGGAGAGAAATATACCTAATCAGAGTGACGATAAATGATCAATTTCAATAAAAAATGTCTTCTATAATATGTATTCAATATATAATGTAAAAAATGGAAATATAATGGGAAATCCACATTTATAAATACAATATAGTAAGATTAATGTGGTTAAATAAAATTATTTTATCATATTTCATCAAATATAATCATGAATAAAAACTATAGAAGAATAAAAGTGATTTTAACATAAAGACTATTAAACATTGGTACCACTTCAATCAAAAGCCCCATAAAAGATTAACATCCAATGATAATTTAAATATCACAAATGTAAATATATTAATTATATTATATATCCAATGGTTTGTATATAAACCTGATAAAATATGTTAGGATCATAACGTACACATATGTTCAAAATAAAGTTACTTTTAGAGGAATTACACATTCAAATATTATATCATTAGATTGAGAATTAATAAACCGAGTTATTAAGTGTAATAAATTTAAAACCAAAAATATATTAAATATTTTATAAAACAATTTTTATACAAATATCATGTAATCATGGAATTTAAATATCTATGGAAAATAGTTATAAGCCAATGAAAATTTATTTTGTTAAGATTTAGATTACCACATGATAACAATTAAGTCAAATCCATTTAGATAAAATCATTAAAATTAATACATAAAATACAAAGTTTTATGAATTATTAATGATGTTACTATTAAAATGGATAATATATCAATAGTGAAATAAAAAATATTTAATAAAAAATTTGTCTCATGGAATTAAAAGGTAGATGTGAAAAACCATCACCTCCATTCTAGCCATTTCATGAATTTACATTAACTCACATTTAATAATAATTGATACATTACATTATTTATTAATAAACTTTTATTACTTTAATCCCTTATTCTTAAATTATTTATATTAATGATTTACAATTACATAGGATATTAGTTAATTATATAAAGAGTATTTTGTGAATGTTCAGTGAATTATTTCAAAACGGCTATGATGTGTTCACCGTGGTCAAGGTGGAAATTATCTCTACATCTCAAGAAAAATAACCGTGAAAAAAATAACATAATTAATCATCCATTAAAATTTTAAAATCAATAAGGAATTGTGGTTATGATGAATAAACTATTTTCGTAACATGGAGATGGACGTTCATACGTAAGCATGAGTAACATTTCCATTTTTCAATGTTCAATATTGAAATCATGTATCCATTATTTTAAATTTGAATAATTATAACAATAATATAATAAATACTATATTATTGTTTTTATATACATATATATCAATTTTTGTGGGGAAAAAAATCTCATCTCTTCATGGAGGCGGTAGTCTTCAAAAATAATGACGCTGTTATCATTTTTTTACATTAGTAAATAAAAAAGATATTTTATATTTTCATATTGATAAATATGATATATATATATATATAATTTTTATTCAATGTATATCTCATATATTCATTAAAATTATCATTATTACCTTCTATTTAATTATTTATTAAAAATTATTCACCTTTCGTTGTGAGGTTGTAGTGTGTTGTACACATAGGTGTCATTATCGTTACCTCCAACGAATAGAATGTAAAACATGTATATAAAATATACTAACTACATAAGTAAAAATATAACAAAAATATAATATATATACTGAATATAAATAATTAAAACAATCCCTGACTTGTTATGGTGGATAACGAATGACATTATTCACGAGGTGGATGTGCACTTTACATATCAATGATGATTTTGTATCTCCTTTTATGGATGAAGAGAGGATTTTAGTTAAAATTAAATATAATAGAATACAATTTTATTATATATACTTTTTATATCATAGTATCATAGTTCAATAATATTTGATGTACTTGTAATAGTAAATAATACAATAATCAATAGTTATGAATTTTACCTCTTCTCGTACCACCTCTTCTGAATTATCACAATTGAATTATTAAAATGGAACTCATACTAAAAAAGTCTTCTAGGAAGAGGGTTTTTAATCTATAATGTTAATTTGATATGTTATTTATGAACTAAATGGTTACGAAGGTGTTAATAAAAGGGGATAGGTGGTGAACATTTATATGTGATGTGAGTGGCATAATTGTAATTTTGGCTATGAAAAATCTATAACCCCATTTTCACATTACACAAGGATAAAAAATAGAGAATTATATATCCCTAGAAAATAAATGGTCTAAATATTTCCATAAATTAGTTTTTATGCATATTTTTATTTGTTTTTGATGATTATTATTTTCGATTAACCCACCTGAAAAATCATATTCACCTTAATCATGATTCTTTTTTTACTCTTTTCACTATTAATTTTGGTTAGATATTATTCTGAGCTTAGTAGATATTATAAATTATTTTGAATTCAAATATGGAAACTAAATTTAAAAATTCCTTTCATATATGTACTGGATTGAATTTTAAATAGACAAATGGATGAGATGAAAAAGTGGTTTTTCTAGAAGTGGATGTTTCTAAGATTATATGATTTTATATTAATTATATAATTAATAATAATTAATATATTATTAAAAAAAATTATTTACTATATTATATAAAAAATCACTAATATAAATCCTTATTTGTAATTTTTAGTAAACTAAATAGGAGATACATTATTCACTCTAAAATTTTTACCAGAAAAATCACATTTTTTAACCAATATACAATCTTATATTAAAATCGCACATAATGATGATTAAAATTTAATTATGTGGAAAAAATAATAAATATATAACTTGAAATAATATTCTAAATAATATTACTAATATAAATTGGTATTGTTTAAATACATATCATTTTAACAAAAATTGGTAATATTACTTATTCATTAAAAAATCAATATTTTCCAAAAAATAGAAAAATTTCACCTAATTTTTTTTATTTGATAATTTAAAAAATGATGTTATTATTATATAAAAAATATTATTAATATTTAAAAAAATTTATATAATTATTTGTTTCATAAAAAACAATAGATTTTTTCATGAAATTGTATTTTTAGTGTATAAAAATAGTTTACATAAAATTGATAGAAAATTTACTAAAAAATTATAAATAATTTTATACAGTTTTTAAATTAATATATATTAATATTTTTTGTAAAATATTTAATAATATTCATATCCACCAATATAAAAACTATGTTATAAATGATATATATATATATTTATATATTATGGGTCGTTTAGGATCTGTGTGTCGTGTCAAATATGCTATCAAACATGGTTTCTATTAGAAAATAATAGTGTCATAAAATGTTACATTATTTGTACCATTGAACACAAATATTATATGAAATGTATTTTCTATTCATTTATTCATTGATAATTCCATTAATATAATTTTAATTTTACAAAAAATCCAAAATAAAATTCTCATGATTCAAATTTCTCTTATATGTTCACATAGTCGTCAGAATATGTAATGATTGAATAAAAGTTTAAATTTTCAACATAATAATTTTTTATAATATTTGTTTTTGATATTATTTTTTAATAATAAAAGAATACATAATGTTGATTTGGTGCTTGTTCAGGTAGTAAAAAATCAATATAAATGATTTTCAAAACATAAAAAATTAGAATTTTATTGATTAATAATGGTAAACATGACTCATATAGTTAATAATAAAGACTTATTTATTGTTAAATGGACTATATTATAATTTCATAATTATCTTGATACCTTTAATGTCAAACTATTTGAATAGGTCAAAAAATAAATTTAACGGAATATCATGGTAACTAATATTTTACTAAATGATTAAAAAAGAAAAAATATTTCTATATAGAGGGGTTGTTTTTATTTAGATTAAATATGATATGTTTAAATTTTGTGATTCCAGTTGTTTTATGTAATTTTTTAACACAATATTATTGAAAACGTTGACACCATAGTTAATGTTGACATTTTTCAATGAACAGTTTAAACCAAATGATATGCTCTAAAATAAAACATAATAGTTTCAATTATTTATTATATATAATCAGTTATCATTATCCTATCTCATATTTTAATTTTTATTCAGTTGGTACCACATTAACATGAATACGAATTTATTATATATAGATTTTATAATTAGTTCTATATGTGTCCTTCCAATAAGTGTTAATAGACACCACTTCTCCTCTTTTATTCACACCACCATAAGCCACTAATAAAAAAAAAATCTAAAAATCATATAGTCCTCCATAAAAATTTAATCAGGATACATAATCCTTAAAAGACCATCCATATGATCTATCATAAGATATCCAATTGTGGAATCTCATATAAAATATAATATACTTATTTGATATATTTCATTTCAAATCAAAATTTACATCCTTAAATTCTATCCAAACCATTAAAATATAATTAAAAATATATGAAATATATTAGGTTGTTATTATGTTGATTTCATAACTTTTTTTATGTATTATCTACATGGAATGTGAAATGAAATTATCATATATTTGTAAGTGTGAACTAGCACCTCCACAAAGAAATGTAATTCATTTTCCATCACTATAATTAATGTATGGTTATTATTTGGATTAAATGAATTTATATTATGTTTATGAGATACTAATTATTTTAGAAATTTGAATTATTTTTTATCTTTCTTTTTTTCTATCAATTGAAATATAGAAACAACACTCATATGTATGTACACAGTACAATCTCCAAAATGTTATGTAATTAATTTTTCATCAACTCAACATAAAAAATGTTATAAAATGTATATAATGATTAAATATTATAACAATATTTTAAAAAATCATGATATTTTGGATGAATGATCGATTTATATGGATCAAATATTTTGTACCTCAAACAATCGTGAAAAATAAACTAGTAAAACTATGAAAAGGTTATTTTAATAAAGAATTTCTAATTAATGGGTGTCAAAATGAATTATATGCATAATATATATTTTTATATGCATTCAATTTATATAATTATAATTAAAACAAATTTTATATACTATATTTTATGTGACATGTGGTGAAATTCATATATTGTGTTAGTATTTTATGTTGTACTCTTATGTTTATTGTGATTGTCAATTTATAAACATGAGATGATGAAATTATGTATACATTTATGCATAAATAATTTATATTTTAAAGTAATATGTATATTTATCTAGTTTATACCATTTCCTTTCATTTTCTCTCTTTATGTACTCAAGAGTATGCATCCATGTCTCTTTGAAAAATTAACATTGTTATACAACACATTTATTAATTTTACACTTCGATGTAAATATTCTCACTATAAATATATAAAGATTATTTTTCATATTAAAATACTATATTTAAATTTCATTTTTATAAATAATTGAAATTATCCAAATAATTTAATAATTTTTCTTCTTAGTCTTTACTAAATGTGGAACATTTGACCTTTTTGTCAAATAATATGGATGCAATCATTATTTTTACAAACATTTAATGAATAGAAAATTATATCATTGTTTCGTCAAATTACATAGAACATTACCTTTAGTTTTTCCATGGATATTTAATAAAACACAATTTATTTTTTAACCAATAATATTTTAAATTTGTATTTTGAAAATCAAAAAATATTTTTCTAATGAAAATTTACTATGATATTTAAAATATTTCTTCATCTATGATAACATAATTTTATTTTACGTACACTTCATTGGGAATATGATTCAATGATTTTATACATATTTATTATTTAGGTTTTCTATGGTTATATTGATGATATATTATTAAAGATCAGTATCTATATCACATTTTATATTTTTGTAGGATGATAAAGGATTTTAGATCATGTTATATATATTAATGTATTTTGACTAGTTGATGGGTGGATCTATTATGTACTTCAAAATTATTAGATAATGTTTAATTAATTATTTTTTCAAATAGTACATGGGAGGTCATCTTATAGATAATTGATATTATTTTATATTTTGTACCAATATCAAATTGGGGTATATAAGATGTTATCACTTAAAAAAATATAGTCTACAGGTGGTTATAAAATTATCAAAAGATGGTAAATGTGAGGAAATATAATTACCAATAGAAGATTGACATACAGTTATCCCATTGCAAATATAGTATACATGGGTGGTTGTATCAATCCCAACGTCGTAAAATAGTCGGTCAGCCTAATAATAATATTTGATTAATTTCATGGGGAGTATGCCTGGCATAAAATTTCATTGATTAAGATTATGTGATACTTATATGAAATGATCTTATACCAATACTATTCATTCATGGATCATGTTATTTTATTTATTTATAATTAGTTTATTATTATTTCATATGATTAATTACTTTACTCATTATTATTATCTATTATTTGTTGGTAGTGGTCTACAAATGATATACTCATGATTTAATTCCCATATACACATTCTATGAGTAAATATCATTGAAATATCCCTTGTTTACCTGAATGATCATACAATCTCACTATTTATTATGTTTTCCTTTCCCGATATTTGATAAATGGTTTTAATTATGATTTTTACATCCTTCCCCCTTCTCATTGGCTTGAGATGGTGGTGATATGTTACTTGGTGTTTAGAAATATCCCCATGGCTCCAATGGTTGGAAATTAATTATGATGGTTTCATTCAAAATTTAGAGGATAATTTTCCCTTCTACGATAAAAAAACTTACAGCTATAATCAATTAAAACACTACATGATATAAGATAAAGATGAATGAAATATAAAACATTTAATTAATATAAATACCAACCATAGAGTACCACATCAGAATAAAAACTAACATCATTGTTAAAAGAGGAAAAAACAATCAAAACTCAAGAAGACAACATGAATCCAACAGTCCACATTATCCACCCTCTAAATCAAATAAACAGCCCATGTTTCATAATGTTGTAGTAATGATGTGTGAAAATTTACCTTTTACAGTAGTTTGATTGACTATATATTCAAAAGAACAAATTTTCCAATGATGGGGTGAGTAGTTAATCATAGTATATTACCCCCCAATGAATTCCATACTCACACAACTAGGATATAAAATGTGAGAAAAAATTAAATAAAAAAATACAAAAACCTTTTATATTAATATAAAAACAAAATCTAAAGTAAATAGTTTTACCTAGAAAATGAAAAAAAATTCTTTAAATCATTTACCATTATATTTTTTCATACCCATTCCGTGGTTCAAAACATAACTACCCATAAATTGAGGTTTGATAGTTCCAAAATCATTATCATCATTATTTCCAATCACCTTGTTTCCCACTGAAACATGCCCTTAATACTAGGTCAAATCTCTAGTACCTAACTAGTACACACCATTTATGTAGGGGCACGTCGAACATGAAGTCACACAAAAGCGATGTATTATAGAATAATTTCAACTATTGAATTACAAACCATTTCAATGAAAAATAAATTTTAATGAAAACAATTTAAGACATCAATTTCAAAAATCCGAAAAATCCATATTTTGATATAACCATTTTAAAATGAAGAAATTGGAGTAGTTTTCACAACCTATTAATATGATTCCACAATTCCACTAAAAACCATAAATCACCACTTAATATTATTTATAACATGATTTTCACAAACATTTCAAAATTTAAATATATTTATTAATAATATTTTAAAATAATACGTCATGTTCTAAATAGAGGAGTATAATGAAAAAAAATTTCCTCATGAATTTGGAAAAAATGATAAACATCACAGAAAATGCCAATCAAACTAGGTTAAATCTCTATGAACTCCTCTTAGATCAATTACCCAATCATCTAACAAGAAAAATATAAATATATTTGTAATCTAAATCCTTAGATCTATCGAAAAGGGGAATATATTTAAAAATCCAATATTGTGGTAGATGTAGATATAACCAAACTACCAATACCCACTATGAAATGTGACTTACAGAAAGAATAATTCTTTAACACACCAAGGAACTGCTCCAGCTCACTTTGAATTTGATGGGGATAATTTCAAGAAATGTTGTGTCATGAATCTTCTCCTAGGTCCGAGGCGGTGACTAACCCATGCCCGCCTTCCATTGGCCAGGGGATGCCGACTAGCACTGAAAGGCATATCCCCTAAAACTAAGAAGGCGTTGCCTTTAAACCCTATAAATACACTCAACCAAGCACACAAAAAGATATGAACACAAGTAAAATGCATAGAAAAAAGTGTGCTGAATGTAAGAGGGGCCTGAATAAAAGACCAAGAGTAAATGTATAAGTACAAACGGAAATACAATACAAATGAAAAAAGACATAGACCACTACTAGGTAGTCCAATGAAGATCCTACCAGAAGGGAAGGTACATATCTCTTCCTCAGCACACCACATATGCTCGTCTCCTCATTGTGCTGACACGCCCTATGGTCCACCTCCAGGAATCATCCAGACTGAGTACCCTCAGCCTCGACTAGCATTTTCCATTTTCTACACCAAACACAACATGGTGAAGGTGAAGCTTGTGTAGTGGTGAGTATAACGATACTCATTATGGACCCTGAGACCCTCAAGGTCTCACAAAAACTACAATGGATAAACTAGAAAGCATGTTAACTAATTCCAACCTAACTTTGGCATATTATAATAAATTTACCTATGTTCTCAAATATTACCCATCTCATACATGTGGAGAAAGAAGGACCAACTCCTTAGGAATAGTTCAACTATTCCAGGTAGGGATGATTACCACGAAGGTATGTACCATACAGGTACACCACACAGAATAATAAAACAAATATAATAACTCAACTCACAAAAGTATAACTTAGGCACAATAATAAATATGATTATATGTAACTACTGAATCATTTTACTCCGTTAAGAGGTTGACCCATGTAGGATCCTAGTACATAATTAGTCCCACATAGGATCCTAGTATAGAAAACCCACACAGGATGTAGAGACCCGTATCCTGACGTACATGGACATTACATTACTTTTGCGGAATACTTAGTACATAACAAAAACACACACACAAGGATCGTAATAGTTTAGTGTCTTTGGAAACTCGGAACGTAATCTTCTAAACCTGGTGAAAGATCTTCAAAATCTCCCACAAAGATCTTCCTTTTTTTTACCTAAAACCTTTCTTTATATCCTGGGGAAAAGAAAACATAAAAGGGTGAGCTCAAATGCTCACTAAGGGTAAACAAAAGAAATATCAATCACATAATTTTCATAAGAACATAACATTTTTGGAAATCTTAACCTGCAAAAGAGAGCATAATTTCATAACATGGGATAAATCATTGTAGTGAAATGAAATCATAACTTAAAACATTACTCATTGTGGCATACACACATAATCATAGAGAATCATTTCTTGTTAGTCAAGACTCATTGCCAAGACTATCTTAGTGGACAAAGTCCCTTTCTGAATCGAGTAATCCTCGTTTCAGTCCTGTTTCACTGAACCGGTATAACCTACCATTCCAGCCATGTCTATCTCATGAGATATAAAATCTTTACCCAATTCATTGGAGGGAGATATAGGTCCCACCCATCTCTTAATGAATCATTTCTTATGTGTGCCACAAAATCATAAATCATACATCATTGCATAACCCATGTAATAAAAATGGGATTCTTAAACAACATGACATCATAAAAACATTCATATAAGATAAAGGAATTCATAAACATAATTCCATCACAACATAGTCAAATCAATGTAAAAATATGGATAGAAACAGAACCCTTTATTATCTTAGATGGAAAATAATTTTGATAAAACACTTGCATTGAATTCTTGAGGAAAATATCATTTCTTCTTCAAAATCAATTTCTTTTCACAAAACATCATGCAATTTTAAAAGAAATATATTTTATTGAAAATAGTCATAAAATCTATTAGAGGAAGCTTCATGAAAATAAGGCTTCATAAAACAGTAGAAATCCGTTCGTGCCGTATAAGTTAAAAAAAACATTCTTTTTTACTTTTGTCGAAAAAGTCAAAATGTACCTCGTACGAAAAACGACAAAAGATTCCTTTCATATCTTTTTCTAAAAACTCACCAAAGGGTAAAATTGGATTTAAACAATTGTATGTGGATGGAAATAACATTACATATTGAAGAAACATGGATGTGGATGATAAAATACACCCCAGCAAATACCAAAGTATAAACAATCTCGGATAAAAATGAGATTGTGATATTTCCCTTACCTTAGGTCCGACTTGCTTTGTAAGTGTCCGAACCTCCTGTATAATGATTTAAATCATGTTATTGACTTATTACAGAATCATATTCATTGTTATGATATCATATATGGTTCACTTATGACATTATATTACCCGTTCTTTTGTAAATTTCATGTTAAGGAAGCGTTTTGGGTAAAATCGTTTCATTTATCGTAGGTGTTTTGACTTGTTGTTCTTGACATAATTATTACTTATATCATGATTTACTTACTTCCAGAATATAAAATATGATTTATATATCATATATATTCAGTATATATATATATAATAGATAGATAAATAAAATGAAAAACATCGTTCATGGAGACGGTAGTCCGTACGTACGCATGAACGCTGTTTTTCTTTCCTTATTGTCTTGAAATGGAAGTAAGTAGATGACATACATATGTATATATATACATAAATCCAGTAGCTTTATAATGTCATATATTTCATTATTATTTCTTATATATACATTATAATCATTCTTAAATGGTTAACATAGAGAATTAATCTCATCGCGTCGTGGAGACGGTAGTCCGTACGTACGCACGAGCGATGATATCATTTCTATAAATATTGAATTGAATTGGAGTGGATTATACAATATATCAGAATCAATATGATGTTGTAATAACTATGTATAGTTATTCTTTACACCATTATACCCATCCATGTAAGGTGGTGGTGGAAAATAGATTACACCACGGCGTGGAGACGGTATTCCGTACGTACGCACGCGCGGTGATTTCTTTTTCCGTAGGATGGATAGATGGTGAAATAGGGTTGTTTCATACTTATAATAACATATCAGTATATGAGTGATACTGATGTTATTACTTCATAATGAAACAACCTAAGAAGAAGAAGTGGAAGAAGAAATAAAGATGAAAGAATTGGTAACGGTAATTACCTCTTCTTTGAAGTGCCTCTTTCAGACCTCCTCTTAGGGCACTAAAATTGGTCTTTGAGGAAGACCAGAACCTCTAAGATTATTCTAGGAAAGTGGAGAGGAGAAAATGGCAGGGGTTGGCCGAGCTTGAGTGCTCAAAATTGGTGTGAGGAGGAGGGGGAGGAGGTGCCCTTTTATAAGGGAGGAGAGGGGCACCTTAGGAATTCTTAAAAATATTAATTTATAATAAATCTAACCCCACTTAAAAACCTTGAAAAATGACTCATATTCGAAGATTAGATGAGATAGGGTTGTAATCTCATCAACCAATCAAATTTAGACATGTTTGGATATTATTTTAAACCTTATCAATTATATTTAACTCTAAGTTAAATAATTTAACTTTTACCGTGTCTTTTTGTTTTCTTTCACTATATGGTTAATAAACTTACTATAACATGCCAAACGAACCACAAATTGTTTATTATTAATATATATATCCCTATCTAAGTCATTTGGCCGAACCTTAGATTTTTAGGAATAAAATAACAATTAATAATATAATATTTGATTTAAAAACTATTTTGTGTCAATTTTGACACTATTTGATATATGATTTTTGTGAAAGTCATAACAGAATTATATGTTCGAACCAAGTTGATTAAATCAACATTAATATATCATAGTAACCTAGAAAATTAGTGGAATTCATAAAAAATCTCAAATTACATTTATTTTGGTGTTTATAACATCAATTATGTCAATATTTCATTAATAAGATAATTACTGCATCATCGTTGTGTCATAAATAAATTAAATTATTTGATGTCTAAAAATTACAAATAAAATACCAACATGTAGGAAATCTTTTTAGCTTTCTAATGAATATTTAAAATCGAATTTATCTTATGTATAACCCCATATTAAAAATGATTTACTTATTAAACTTTGATTTTAACTATTTTAACCCTTCTTTAAATAAATTCATAATAAATGTCCTAATCTAATCCAAGTGGGCCTAAATGGTCATATTTTATTCCTAAGTTTGTTTTTGGTCGAATTACACTTGTCCAATAGAATTAGGACATGTGTTAGGGTAATAGTAATATCATATTTACCCTTAGTTACCCTATTTACTATTAACCGCGGTAAAAAAAAGTAAAAAGTTACTATTCACCAAAAAATTATTTTCATCTCATTGAACCACATTTTAGTCCTTGATATTAACCGTGTCTCTCGGATTTTCGAAATTCCATTCACAGAAGCGGTAAAATTAAGTTTTATGCAAAATTCAGTTTTTAACCTACCACTTAGTAGTTTCACTATTCATCAAAAATTGATGTTTTTCAGAACAATGCCAAAATTTCATCCTAAGCTATATTTCATATTCCGAATTCAAAAATGAAGTCTATTTTACCAAATTCATAACATAAAAGTTGAATTAATTAATTTTATAATTAAATCCCGCTGTTAAAACAAATAGCGTGTTTTTTAAGAAACAATATCTATCAAAAGATTGACACTTGTTTATGTCTAGTTTAAATGTGAAATTACATCCAATGACCAACATTGTATTAAATTGTAAAAATATATTCTAAATATAATTTAAAACCACTCAAATTAATAATTTATCACTATTAATTATTTCGATTAAAAAAGTTGTTTTTAATTATAATTTAGTAATTTTCACTATTCATCAGAATATGAAAGTTATCCGAAATGTACCAAAATTTCACCTTAGGCTAAATTCGATACTATGAATCCAAAAATGAAATCCATTTTGAAAAATAAAATTTACAAAATTTCAAAAAGTGGTTATTACTATTCATAACGGCTAGTTTTAATAGCATATCGCTGTTTAGTGAAACTCGTTATTGCGTACTACACACACTATCGAGGAAGGTTGCGATTGCGTGTAATGCAAGGCAAGTCAAAGATGCGTGTTGTGCAAGCTACTTTTGGTGTAGCGTACAACACAAGACATTAATAAAATTAAAAAGAATATTTTTCATAAAATCTTGGGATGTTACATTCTACCCCCCTTAAAATGAATTTCGCCCTCGAAATTCGTCGGGGTTATAAATGGTTTTCTATTCGAAAGTTTCCCACATCGTAAAAAGGAATACCAAAACTTGGCTTTAAAAAATAAAGTATGAAATGTAACGATTACCCAAATAAACTAATTGTTGGGTTTCCACATAGGTAAAAATATGGATATGGAAGAAAAATCTAACCATCATGTTCTGATGGAGAGTGGTAGAGAACATGGCTATGGAAAAGCCAAAAATCACAAATCCATAAATTTGTGATGATATAAGGTACCATCTGATTCCTCAGGTATAAGATCACTAGGACAACATTTTTGGTTTTCAAGATCATTTCCCTAAAGTTGAAAATTTGAATTAGAATAAATACTTACTTTATTTTGGTACAATCTCACTGTTGTTCGTGCCTTGAACAATTTCCACTTCATCTCTTAAATAAATGAAGTTGAATTTGTTATTCGTGAAGTGTTAGCAGATAATGTGATAGAATGACGGGTCATTCCATCTGTCTCAAACAAAAGGTTAGAAAAAATTATATGCATAAATCGATCTATAGTGAGATTAATCATATATGGTTCCTAAAATGGACTTATACTTCATATATCATACTGCTTAATATAATAAAACTAGTTTCTACTAAATAGGGACTTCCTGTAGGTCAGTGGTAGGCGATAAAGGCCAGTCGCACTTCGGTTGTGGGTTCGATTCCTATAGCCTTGTCCGAAGCGATGGGCTGTCGCCCGTCCTGCAGGTTGTCCTTTTTCTAAAACTACGTCACTATAACATCCCATCAATAATATTGAAAATCTTCTATCCTTAAACAATACTAACTTATGTCCAACATAATCCAGTCTAATCTTTAGGCTTATACATAATACTGCAGTCCACTCTCATAATATAGTGACAACGATTACCAGAGATTTTATACTGTCGTTGATCCCTACATAAGATATGTCTTGTTGGTCACATTCCAAACATTCAAAGTCCTTAATCGTGTATTCTCTTGAATACCTTAGTGAAAACATGAGTGCAGTTAAAAGTTAACACTTTCCACATACCAAAATCCTCAATATTCTATATACTCAGACCATGATATCACTTAGTCCTTATATCAATCATGAGCTCATGAATATTGTTAAACATTTAATTTTCTCTTTATCCCTTCATTATGCGCATATCATCTACATTCCAAAAATATCTGAATAACCTTTCATGGATACTAGTAACATTAATCATACACTTTCAAAACACAAGGAAAGAAAACAGTGTAACAATCCATAGATGTCTCTTTATTCCAAAATTACACATGATAAACATGTAATCATTCCACTACATTCTCAAACCATTGACCGAGCATCAAAAATTCTTTCATCTCACATATCATTTGTAGTCTCTTCATCATCATCCACATAAATACTACCCATATGACCATACTGATTTTCTTCATGAGTCTTTCCCTTAGGGCATTTGTTTGCATAATGCCCATACATTCCACATTTAAAACACTTAACCATTTTTGATGTCGTAGCAATACCATTATCCTCATCCATGGTGTTAACCGACCCTTTTCCTTTGCACTTACTTGCTTTGTGTCCTTCCTTTCCACACCCAAAGCATCTTCCAGTTCCCTTGAAACATTCTCCTTGATGCCTCTTCCCACATGATTTACATAGGGGAAATTGAACTTTCTTTCCTCTATGATCATCATGGAACTCCATCTTTCTCTTATTAGTCGAGTCAGGAAACTTACCAAATTTTACTTTATTGATCATGTTGTGAGATTGCTGATTCGGCATAATAATGATGTTTGGGCATCCAAATCCCATTTCATTTGGTTGCTCACGAAGAATATCATTCCATTGTCCATCATATCCTCCATTATTGTGAATCATCTTGTTTCCAGCCATTTTCTAAAACCCAAACAGAATAGTGTTAGATGAAAAAATCGTAATAAAGGGGGAGTAACTTAAATATCTATCATCTTTGGTTTAATCTAATATCGTTACCATAGTTCTAGGACTATATCCTATACGTATACTTATCCTTAGGGGCATCCCTAGACATACCTTAGAAATATCTCTAGGGATCTCACTAATGTTTTCGCGTCCTAGTTTCCAAAGGTTGACTAAACCTTTCCTCTGATACCAACTGTAGAGACCCGTATCCTGACGTACATGGACATTACATTACTTTTGCGGAATACTTAGTACATAACAAAAACACACACACAAGGATCGTAATAGTTTAGTGTCTTTGGAAACTCGGAACGTAATCTTCTAATCCTGGTGAAAGATCTTCAAAATCTCCCACAAAGATCTTCCTTTTTTTTTACCTAAAACCTTTCTTTATATCCTGGGGAAAAGAAAACATAAAAGGGTGAGCTCAAATGCTCAGTAAGGGTAAACAAAAGAAATATCAATCACATAATTTTCATAAGAACATAACATTTTTGGAAATCTTAACCTGCAAAAGAGAGCATAATTTCATAACATGGGATAAATCATTGTAGTGAAATGAAATCATAACTTAAAACATTACTCATTGTGGCATACACACATAATCATAGAGAATCATTTCTTGTTAGTCAAGACTCATTGCCAAGACTATCTTAGTGGACAAAGTCCCTTTCTGAATCGAGTAATCCTCGTTTCAGTCCTGTTTCACTGAACCGGTATAACCTACCATTCCAGCCATGTCTATCTCATTAGATATAAAATCTTTACCCAATGCATTGGAGGGAGATATAGGTCCCACCCATCTCTTAATGAATCCTTTCTTATGTGTGCCACAAAATCATAAATCATACATCATTGCATAACCCATGTAATAAAAATGGGATTCTTAAACAACATGACATCATAAAAACATTCATATAAGATAATGGAATTCATAAACATAATTCCATCACAACATAGTCAAATCAATGTAAAAATATGGATAGAAACAGAACCCTTTATTATCTTAGATGGAAAATAATTTTGATAAAACACTTGCATTGAATTCTTGAGGAAAATATCATTTCTTCTTCAAAATCAATTTCTTTTCACAAAACATCATGCAATTTTAAAAGAAATATATTTTATTGAAAATATTCATAAAATCTTTTAGAGGAAGATTCATGAAAATAAGGCTTCATAAAACAGTAGAAATCCGTTCGTGCCGTATAAGTTAAAAAAAACATTCTTTTTTACTTTTGTCGAAAAAGTCAAAATGTACCTCGTACGAAAAACGACAAAAGATTCCTTTCATATCTTTTTCTAAAAACTCACCAAAGGGTAAAATTGGATTTAAAAAATTGTATGTGGATGGAAATAACATTACATATTGAAGAAACATGGATGTGGATGATAAAATACACCCCAGTAAATACCAAAGTATAAACAATCTCGGATAAAAATGAGATTGTGATATTTCCCTTACCTTAGGTCCGACTTGCTTTGTAAGTGTCCGAACCTCCTGTATAATGATTTAAATCATGTTATTGACTTATTACAGAATCATATTCATTGTCATGATATCATATATGGTTCACTTATGACATTATATTACCCGTTCTTTTGTAAATTCCATGTTAAGGAAGCGTTTTGGGTAAAATCGTTTCATTTATCGTAGGTGTTTTGACTTGTTGTTCTTGACATAATTATTACTTATATCATGATTTACTTACTTCCAGAATATAAAATATGATTTATATATCATATATATTCAGTATATATATATATATAATAGATAGATAAATAAAATGAAAAACATCGTTCATGGAGACGGTAGTCCGTACGTACGCATGAACGCTGTTTTTCTTTCCTTATTGTCTTGAAATGGAAGTAAGTAGATGACATACATATGTATATATATACATAAATCCAGTAGCTTTATAATGTCATATATTTCATTATTATTTCTTATATATACATTATAATCATTCTTAAATGGTTAACATAGAGAATGAATCTCATCGCGTCGTGGAGACGGTAGTCCGTACGTACGCACGAGCGATGATATCATTTCTATAAATATTGAATTGAATTGGAGTGGATTATACAATATATCAGAATCAATATGATGTTGTAATAACTATGTATAGTTATTCTTTACACCATTATACCCATCCATGTAAGGTGGTGGTGGAAAATAGATTACACCACGGCGTGGAGACGGTATTCCGTACGTACGCACGCGCGGTGATTTCTTTTTCCGTAGGATGGATAGATGGTGAAATAGGGTTGTTTCATACATATAATAACATATCAGTATATGAGTGATACTGATGTTATTACTTCATAATGAAACAACCTAAGAAGAAGAAGTGGAAGAAGAAATAAAGATGAAAGAATTGGTAACGGTAATTACCTCTTCTTTGAAGTGCCTCTTTGAGACCTCCACTTAGGGCACTAAAATTGGTCTTTGAGGAAGACCAGAACCTCTAAGATTATTCTAGGAAAGTGGAGAGGAGAAAATGGCAGGGGTTGTCCGAGCTTGAGTGCTCAAAATTTGTGTGGGGAGGAGGGGGAGGAGGTGCCCTTTTATAAGGGAGGAGAGGGGCACCTTAGGAATTCTTAAAAATATTAATTTATAATAAATCTAACCCCACTTAAAAACCTCCAAAAATGACTCATATTCGAAGATTAGATGAGATAGGGTTGTAATCTCATCAACCAATCAAATTTAGACATGTTTGGATATTATTTTAAACCTTATCAATTATATTTAACTCTAAGTTAAATAATTTAACTTTTACCGTGTCTTTTTGTTTTCTTTCACTATATGGTTAATAAACTTACTATAACATGCCAAACGAACCACAAATTGTATATTATTAATATATATATCCCTATCTAAGTCATTTGGCCGAACCTTAGATTTTTAGGAATAAAATAACAATTAATAATATAATATTTGATTTAAAAACTATTTTGTGTCAATTTTGACACTATTTGATATATGATTTTTGTGAAAGTCATAACAGAATTATATGTTCGAACCAAGTTGATTAAATCAACATTAATATATCATAGTAACCTAGAAAATTAGTGGAATTCATAAAAAATCTCAAATTACATTTATTTTGGTGTTTATAACATCAATTATGTCAATATTTCATTAATAAGATAATTACTGCATCATCGTTGTGTCATAAATAAATTAAATTATTTGATGTCTAAAAATTACAAATAAAATACCATCATGTAGGAAAGCTTTTTAGCTTTCTAATGAATATTTACAATCGAATTTATCTTATGTATAACCCCATATTAAAAATGATTTACTTATTAAACTTTGATTTTAACTATTTTAACCCTTCTTTAAATAAATTCATAATAAATGTCCTAATCTAATCCAAGTGGGCCTAAATGGTCATATTTTATTCCTAAGTTTGTTTTTGGTCGAATTACACTTGTCCAATAGAATTAGGACATGTGTTAGGGTAATAGTAATATCATATTTACCCTTAGTTACCCTATTTACTATTAACCGCGGTAAAAAAAAGTAAAAAGTTACTATTCACCAAAAAATTATTTTCATCTCATTGAACCACATTTTAGTCCTTGATATTAACCGTGTCTCTCGGATTTTCGAAATTCCATTCACAGAAGCGGTAAAATTAAGTTTTATGCAAAATTCAGTTTTTAACCTACCACTTAGTAGTTTCACTATTCATCAAAAATTGATGTTTTTCAGAACAATGCCAAAATTTCATCCTAAGCTATATTTCATATTCCGAATTCAAAAATGAAGTCTATTTTACCAAATTCATAACATAAAAGTTGAATTAATTAATTTTATAATTAAATCCCGCTGTTAAAACAAATAGCGTGTTTTTTAAGAAACAATATCTATCAAAAGATTGACACTTGTTTATGTCTAGTTTAAATGTGAAATTACATCCAATGACCAACATTGTATTAAATTGTAAAAATATATTCTAAATATAATTTAAAACCACTCAAATTAATAATTTATCACTATTAATTATTTCGATTAAAAAAGTTGTTTTTAATTATAATTTAGTAATTTTCACTATTCATCAGAATATGAAAGTTATCCGAAATGTACCAAAATTTCACCTTAGGCTAAATTTGATACTATGAATCCAAAAATGAAATCCATTTTGAAAAATAAAATTTACAAAATTTCAAAAAGTGGTTATTACTATTCATAACGGCTAGTTTTAATAGCATATCGCTGTTTAGTGAAACTCGTTATTGCGTACTACACACACTATCGAGGAAGGTTGCGATTGCGTGTAATGCAAGGCAAGTCAAAGATGCGTGTTGTGCAAGCTACTTTTGGTGTAGCGTACAACACAAGACATTAATAAAATTAAAAAGAATATTTTTCATAAAATCTTGGGATGTTACATTCTACCCCCCTTAAAATGAATTTCGCCCTCGAAATTCGTCGGGGTTATAAATGGTTTTCTATTCGAAAGTTTCCCACATCGTAAAAAGGAATACCAAAACTTGGCTTTAAAAAATAAAGTATGAAATGTAACGATTACCCAAATAAACTAATTGTTGGGTTTCCACATAGGTAAAAATATGGATATGGAAGAAAAATCTAACCATCATGTTCTGATGGAGAGTGGTAGAGAACATGGCTATGGAAAAGCCAAAAATCACAAATCCATAAATTTGTGATGATATAAGGTACCATCTGATTCCTCAGGTATAAGATCACTAGGACAACATTTTTGGTTTTCAAGATCATTTCCCTAAAGTTGAAAATTTGAATTAGAATAAATACTTACTTTATTTTGGTACAATCTCACTGTTGTTCGTGCCTTGAACAATTTCCACTTCATCTCTTAAATAAATGAAGTTGAATTTGTTATTCGTGAAGTGTTAGCAGATAATGTGATAGAATGACGGGTCATTCCATCTGTCTCAAACAAAAGGTTAGAAAAAATTATATGCATAAATCGATCTATAGTGAGATTAATCATATATGGTTCCTAAAATGGACTTATACTTCATATATCATACTGCTTAATATAATAAAACTAGTTTCTACTAAATAGGGACTTCCTGTAGGTCAGTGGTAGGCGATAAAGGCCAGTCGCACTTCGGTTGTGGGTTCGATTCCTATAGCCTTGTCCGAAGCGATGGGCTGTCGCCCGTCCTGCAGGTTGTCCTTTTTCTAAAACTACGTCACTATAACATCCCATCAATAATATTGAAAATCTTCTATCCTTAAACAATACTAACTTATGTCCAACATAATCCAGTCTAATCTTTAGGCTTATACATAATACTGCAGTCCACTCTCATAATATAGTGACAACGATTACCAGAGATTTTATACTGTCGTTGATCCCTACATAAGATATGTCTTGTTGGTCACATTCCAAACATTCAAAGTCCTTAATCGTGTATTCTCTTGAATACCTTAGTGAAAACATGAGTGCAGTTAAAAGTTAACACTTTCCACATACCAAAATCCTCAATATTCTATATACTCAGACCATGATATCACTTAGTCCTTATATCAATCATGAGCTCATGAATATTGTTAAACATTTAATTTTCTCTTTATCCCTTCATTATGCGCATATCATCTACATTCCAAAAATATCTGAATAACCTTTCATGGATACTAGTAACATTAATCATACACTTTCAAAACACAAGGAAAGAAAACAGTGTAACAATCCATAGATGTCTCTTTATTCCAAAATTACACATGATAAACATGTAATCATTCCACTACATTCTCAAACCATTGACCGAGCATCAAAAATTCTTTCATCTCACATATCATTTGTAGTCTCTTCATCATCATCCACATAAATACTACCCATATGACCATACTGATTTTCTTCATGAGTCTTTCCCTTAGGGCATTTGTTTGCATAATGCCCATACATTCCACATTTAAAACACTTAACCATTTTTGATGTCGTAGCAATACCATTATCCTCATCCATGGTGTTAACCGACCCTTTTCCTTTGCACTTACTTGCTTTGTGTCCTTCCTTTCCACACCCAAAGCATCTTCCAGTTCCCTTGAAACATTCTCCTTGATGCCTCTTCCCACATGATTTACATAGGGGAAATTGAACTTTCTTTCCTCTATGATCATCATGGAACTCCATCTTTCTCTTATTAGTCGAGTCAGGAAACTTACCAAATTTTACTTTATTGATCATGTTGTGAGATTGCTGATTCGGCATAATAATGATGTTTGGGCATCCAAATCCCATTTCATTTGGTTGCTCACGAAGAATATCATTCCATTGTCCATCATATCCTCCATTATTGTGAATCATCTTGTTTCCAGCCATTTTCTAAAACCCAAACAGAATAGTGTTAGATGAAAAAATCGTAATAAAGGGGGAGTAACTTAAATATCTATCATCTTTGGTTTAATCTAATATCGTTACCATAGTTCTAGGACTATATCCTATACGTATACTTATCCTTAGGGGCATCCCTAGACATACCTTAGAAATATCTCTAGGGATCTCACTAATGTTTTCGCGTCCTAGTTTCCAAAGGTTGACTAAACCTTTCCTCTGATACCAACTGTAGAGACCCGTATCCTGACGTACATGGACATTACATTACTTTTGCGGAATACTTAGTACATAACAAAAACACACACACAAGGATCGTAATAGTTTAGTGTCTTTGGAAACTCGGAACGTAATCTTCTAATCCTGGTGAAAGATCTTCAAAATCTCCCACAAAGCTCTTCCTTTTTTTTTACCTAAAACCTTTCTTTATATCCTGGGGAAAAGAAAACATAAAAGGGTGAGCTCAAATGCTCAGTAAGGGTAAACAAAAGAAATATCAATCACATAATTTTCATAAGAACATAACATTTTTGGAAATCTTAACCTGCAAAAGAGAGCATAATTTCATAACATGGGATAAATCATTGTAGTGAAATGAAATCATAACTTAAAACATTACTCATTGTGGCATACACACATAATCATAGAGAATCATTTCTTGTTAGTCAAGACTCATTGCCAAGACTATCTTAGTGGACAAAGTCCCTTTCTGAATCGAGTAATCCTCGTTTCAGTCCTGTTTCACTGAACCGGTATAACCTACCATTCCAGCCATGTCTATCTCATTAGATATAAAATCTTTACCCAATGCATTGGAGGGAGATATAGGTCCCACCCATCTCTTAATGAATCCTTTCTTATGTGTGCCACAAAATCATAAATCATACATCATTGCATAACCCATGTAATAAAAATGGGATTCTTAAACAACATGACATCATAAAAACATTCATATAAGATAATGGAATTCATAAACATAATTCCATCACAACATAGTCAAATCAATGTAAAAATATGGATAGAAACAGAACCCTTTATTATCTTAGATGGAAAATAATTTTGATAAAACACTTGCATTGAATTCTTGAGGAAAATATCATTTCTTCTTCAAAATCAATTTCTTTTCACAAAACATCATGCAATTTTAAAAGAAATATATTTTATTGAAAATATTCATAAAATCTTTTAGAGGAAGCTTCATGAAAATAAGGCTTCATAAAACAGTAGAAATCCGTTCGTGCCGTATAAGTTAAAAAAAACATTCTTTTTTACTTTTGTCGAAAAAGTCAAAATGTACCTCGTACGAAAAACGACAAAAGATTCCTTTCATATCTTTTTCTAAAAACTCACCAAAGGGTAAAATTGGATTTAAACAATTGTATGTGGATGGAAATAACATTACATATTGAAGAAACATGGATGTGGATGATAAAATACACCCCAGTAAATACCAAAGTATAAACAATCTCGGATAAAAATGAGATTGTGATATTTCCCTTACCTTAGGTCCGACTTGCTTTGTAAGTGTCCGAACCTCCTGTATAATGATTTAAATC
Organism: Viscum album; assembly: GCA_963277665.1. Lineage (NCBI taxonomy): Eukaryota > Viridiplantae > Streptophyta > Magnoliopsida > Santalales > Viscaceae > Viscum > Viscum album. The sequence continues at coordinate 913,681,986 of OY728131.1, read as the reverse complement.
ATGTTATTGACTTATTACAGAATCATATTCATTGTCATGATATCATATATGGTTCACTTATGACATTATATTACCCGTTCTTTTGTAAATTCCATGTTAAGGAAGCGTTTTGGGTAAAATCGTTTCATTTATCGTAGGTGTTTTGACTTGTTGTTCTTGACATAATTATTACTTATATCATGATTTACTTACTTCCAGAATATAAAATATGATTTATATATCATATATATTCAGTATATATATATATATAATAGATAGATAAATAAAATGAAAAACATCGTTCATGGAGACGGTAGTCCGTACGTACGCATGAACGCTGTTTTTCTTTCCTTATTGTCTTGAAATGGAAGTAAGTAGATGACATACATATATATATATATACATAAATCCAGTAGCTTTATAATGTCATATATTTCATTATTATTTCTTATATATACATTATAATCATTCTTAAATGGTTAACATAGAGAATGAATCTCATCGCGTCGTGGAGACGGTAGTCCGTACGTACGCACGAGCGATGATATCATTTCTATAAATATTGAATTGAATTGGAGTGGATTATACAATATATCAGAATCAATATGATGTTGTAATAACTATGTATAGTTATTCTTTACACCATTATACCCATCCATGTAAGGTGGTGGTGGAAAATAGATTACACCACGGCGTGGAGACGGTATTCCGTACGTACGCACGCGCGGTGATTTCTTTTTCCGTAGGATGGATAGATGGTGAAATAGGGTTGTTTCATACATATAATAACATATCAGTATATGAGTGATACTGATGTTATTACTTCATAATGAAACAACCTAAGAAGAAGAAGTGGAAGAAGAAATAAAGATGAAAGAATTGGTAACGGTAATTACCTCTTCTTTGAAGTGCCTCTTTGAGACCTCCACTTAGGGCACTAAAATTGGTCTTTGAGGAAGACCAGAACCTCTAAGATTATTCTAGGAAAGTGGAGAGGAGAAAATGGCAGGGGTTGTCCGAGCTTGAGTGCTCAAAATTTGTGTGGGGAGGAGGGGGAGGAGGTGCCCTTTTATAAGGGAGGAGAGGGGCACCTTAGGAATTCTTAAAAATATTAATTTATAATAAATCTAACCCCACTTAAAAACCTCCAAAAATGACTCATATTCGAAGATTAGATGAGATAGGGTTGTAATCTCATCAACCAATCAAATTTAGACATGTTTGGATATTATTTTAAACCTTATCAATTATATTTAACTCTAAGTTAAATAATTTAACTTTTACCGTGTCTTTTTGTTTTCTTTCACTATATGGTTAATAAACTTACTATAACATGCCAAACGAACCACAAATTGTATATTATTAATATATATATCCCTATCTAAGTCATTTGGCCGAACCTTAGATTTTTAGGAATAAAATAACAATTAATAATATAATATTTGATTTAAAAACTATTTTGTGTCAATTTTGACACTATTTGATATATGATTTTTGTGAAAGTAATAACAGAATTATATGTTCGAACCAAGTTGATTAAATCAACATTAATATATCATAGTAACCTAGAAAATTAGTGGAATTCATAAAAAATCTCAAATTACATTTATTTTGGTGTTTATAACATCAATTATGTCAATATTTCATTAATAAGATAATTACTGCATCATCGTTGTGTCATAAATAAATTAAATTATTTGATGTCTAAAAATTACAAATAAAATACCATCATGTAGGAAAGCTTTTTAGCTTTCTAATGAATATTTACAATCGAATTTATCTTATGTATAACCCCATATTAAAAATGATTTACTTATAAAACTTTGATTTTAACTATTTTAACCCTTCTTTAAATAAATTCATAATAAATGTCCTAATCTAATCCAAGTGGGCCTAAATGGTCATATTTTATTCCTAAGTTTGTTTTTGGTCGAATTACACTTGTCCAATAGAATTAGGACATGTGTTAGGGTAATAGTAATATCATATTTACCCTTAGTTACCCTATTTACTATTAACCACGGTAAAAAAAAGTAAAAAGTTACTATTCACCAAAAAATTATTTTCATCTCATTGAACCACATTTTAGTCCTTGATATTAACCGTGTCTCTCGGATTTTCGAAATTCCATTCACAGAAGCGGTAAAATTAAGTTTTATGCAAAATTCAGTTTTTAACCTACCACTTAGTAGTTTCACTATTCATCAAAAATTGATGTTTTTCAGAACAATGCCAAAATTTCATCCTAAGCTATATTTCATATTCCGAATTCAAAAATGAAGTCTATTTTACCAAATTCATAACATAAAAGTTGCATTAATTAATTTTATAATTAAATCCCGCTGTTAAAACAAATAGCGTGTTTTTTAAGAAACAATATCTATCAAAAGATTGACACTTGTTTATGTCTAGTTTAAATGTGAAATTACATCCAATGACCAACATTGTATTAAATTGTAAAAATATATTCTAAATATACTTTAAAACCACTCAAATTAATAATTTATCACTATTAATTATTTCGATTAAAAAAGTTGTTTTTAATTATAATTTAGTAATTTTCACTATTCATCAGAATATGAAAGTTATCCGAAATGTACCAAAATTTCACCTTAGGCTAAATTCGATACTCCGAATCCAAAAATGAAATCCATTTTGAAAAATAAAATTTACAAAATTTCAAAAAGTGGTTATTACTATTCATAACGGCTAGTTTTAATAGCATATCGCTGTTTAGTGAAACTCGTTATTGCGTACTACACACACTATCGAGGAAGGTTGCGATTGCGTGTAATGCAAGGCAAGTCAAAGATGCGTGTTGTGCAAGCTCCTTTTGGTGTATAGTACAACACAAGACATTAATAAAATTAAAAAGAATATTTTTCATAAAATCTTGGGCTGTTACACAGGATCCTAGTACATCATCATACACACATAGGATCCTTGTATAGCAGACCCACACATGATCCTAGTACATAATAAGACCCACACATGATACTAGTACAGTAGACCCCCACAAGATCCTAGTACATCATCAGACCCACAAAGGATCCTAATACAACAAACCCACACAGGATCCAAGAATAGTCTTACATGGATTCCTACAGTGGATCAATGTGGGATCCTATAATACAGACCCATGAAGGATCCCTTTCTCATGTTATAGCCAGCTACTGGCTTCCCGCACTATGCCCGCTTGATTCCTGGAGGTTCCTCTCTTCAATCCACAGTTTGACACTCCAATATCCACAATGTCCGGTGATGAAGTATCCAATAGGACTTCCACATAATAGGGGTCTCAACACAACAGATGGTACATCAATCGGATGCCCGGTCTGTATGTAATTATCCTATTAGTCCCAAGGGCCTACTGGATTTGTGCACAATCCAACCTGACCGTACCCCAAATTTAACCAAATCTCAAGTGGGGTATACCAAAAGGGTTATCATGCTTCAAGGTTTCCGGTGCTTCAGAATGTTCATCAAATTGACTCATGGTGCCAATGTTATGGCCAAAAGAGTGATGATGGGTCGAAGTAGGTCCAGGTCCGGTCCGACCCGGTCAGACTGACCTGACCCAGACTGACCCCACCTGGGTCAACCCGGACCGCTGGGTCCGTCCCGGCCGGGGCGGCCCGATCGGGTCAGGTGCAGGGTGGTGTCGCACGCCCCTCGATCCTAATCACCGGACGATAGAATCCATCTGGTCGCAAGACAGCACATGGGACCCACCGTTGGTCCCGCTCGGTCCAAATCAGCTAGCCGAAACGGCAGTCCCTTGGTCCTCTCAGTGGTGCGTCATTCACGACCACTCCACAGCCGGCCGAACTCCAGCTGCGTCTTTGCCTTATGCTGTGGCCAGGATGGTGCAGCCCCTTGCTCTGGAAGTGGCGCGTCGTGTGCCACCCCTCTACGGCTGTAAGAACTCCGGTCTCCCTCTGTCCACTACCGTGGCGGACGGGCCGCTGCTCTTATCCGAGGGCCCGATTGCACCGTCTCCACTTCACGGTCGTTCGTGATGCCCGTCGTTGTTCCCAAGCCCCACTAATGTCGGATACCACCTTCCTCCATCGCAAAGAACATAGAATGAACCAAAAATATTTAGGGGAGGTGTCATTCCATGTTCGTTTGGCTCGTACTCTCCGCGTTAGGGCGGTAGTAATAAGTTCAATTATTTCATAAATTATGATGAATTTTCTAGAACGAAAAAATTGAAATTCAACACAACAATGCCTACCTCGGATGTTCCGTTGAAGATCGATGAGGATAGAAGGATGTATGTTGGTTCATTGTCTTCAAATACATCGGTGTTCTTTGCCTCCGCAACGTGATTTTGATCGGGGATAGAGGTTGATTCCTCGTTCTTCAATGGATATGGTGCATTCTTCGATGGAGATGAGTTTCTCTAATGTTCTCTCAATTCCTCTCAGCTGCCAACGATTTCTCCCTAGCCAAAATGAGGAGCCCACCAAATCAAATATTTTTTTGATTTTTTAATTTTATTTGGGTCATTATACAATTGATGAGGAATAATTAAATGGGAGAATAATTAATGTGGATTTGAAAGGTTTTCTACATTAATGTGGGGTTCGGGTGGCACCAACCACCATAGGATTAAATTTGGGGGTTTTCAAACTTGGGTGGCCCCACAACCGAGCATTCAAAAAGGAGATTATAAATATAAATGTTTATTTTTTTTATTTCCACAAAGAAGAACAAAAACTAACAATCACCCTCAACGCACTATAGTCGAGGTGAAGGTCTCTTTAAGTGAATATCGGCCCTGTGAGTTCAACAGTGCCCTCATTTGTCTATTCTGAGAACCCGTTCAAATGTTATAGAAACTATCTTGTACATTTGCTGAACATACCTAAAAAAAGTTCGTAAATTATTTCCAGGAAGACCGGGCCTCAGAATCACATGCCGCAAATATTTGGAGACTCGTAAAATTTCTATATAATTAAGAAAAATAACATTGAATTTCCACGTCTATAAATTATACCCACCTCCGGTATTTGCATCCCCAAAAGCAACATCACCAAAACTAGGAAGAAAAGTGGGGGTTCTGAGCATGAATCTATGCCTCCCACTCCAATGTGCTTTCCAGGAGGTTCCCATGCTTCCAGCGAATGTGCACCAGAGGTATCGACCACTAGTGAATGAAACTCTCCTGTCGATCCTCAAACTCTACTGGAACTTACATAAACATTTCCCCATCGACGATGTCTAGCACACCATGGTCGATGACATGAAAGGGTCATGCACGTATCTCCTCAGCTGGGATAGGTAGAAGACAACGTGAACCCGGTGCAACTGAGGGGGAAGTTCTAAATGGTAAACCACCTCGCCAACTATGCTGAGGACCTAAAAGGGTCCGATGAACCATGGAGATAACATTTCACTCTGGAAAAACCTCTGAAAACCATGTCAGGGCAAGATCCATAGGAAGATGTTGTCACCATCCTTAAACTCTAGAGGTCTTCTTCTCTAGTTAGTAATAGTCTTATGCATGCTCTATGTAGTCTTCATCCTCTCCTGGATGATCTGCAACTTCTTTATGGTATCCCATACCATCTCTAGTTCCACTAGTGCGGACTCCCTTGGGTCTGTCCAGCACAAAAGTAATCAGCATGGTCATCCGTACAATGCCTCGAAAGGTGATATCCCATTAGTGGAGTGATAACTATTGTTTTATAAAAACACCACCAAAGTCAAGTGATCCTCGCAGCTAAGACCAAAGTTGAGGACCCAATCACAGAGCATGTCCTCGAGGTATTGAATGGTCCGCTCAATCTGGCCTTCCGTCTGAGGATGGACGACAATTCTCAAACGAAGCCGCATCCTGAATGCCTCCTCAACCCCTTCCATAGCCAGAATGTAAAATTTTCTTCGTGATAGGATAAAATCATCAAGGTTACTAAATTTTACTTCAAAATATCTTGCACGTAGAGGTGTCCCAATATCTTTACTTAACCGTGCTCTCGGATCGGTAGGAAGTGGGATGACATGGTGATTCAGTCGAAGATCACCTAGATAGAATCATGACCTCTCAATGTATGTGGAAGTCCTGTCATGAAGTCTATTGATATTCCATCCAACTTCGACTCTGGGACCTTTAATGTCTGAACTATTCCTGCTGGAACCTGATGCTCTACCTTCAATTGCTGACAAGTAAGGCACTGAGAGACAAACTCTACTACTTCTTCCTTTATTCCCAGCCACTAGTGATGACGTCAAAGATTCAGGTACCTCTTCTCCACTCCTTGGTGTACCACTAGAAGAGATGTGAGGAACTCCCTCAATAATCTCTCTCGAATGACAGCAGTTCCATTGTACGTCCGCTAAAAAGGATGACATGATCCCCACCTTTAGAAAATCTATAAGGTTCATGTCCTGTGGATATCTGAGCATGTCAAGTCTCACAGTCAGCATCCCCACACTGTGCCTCCCCAAATTGCTGATGAAGTGGGGGAGCTACTGTAAAAGAATAAAGAAAATATGAACCCTCTCAATCCACAGAGGGTATATGCAAAGCGGCCAGCTTCTCCGTCAACTCACCTAGCAGTAGTACACCAGGTCTCATGCTGAGTGAATCTTCTACTACATTCCCATTCCTAAGAGTACTGATTATCTCGAAGTCATAGTCCAGGATGAACTCAAGCCAACATCTTTGTCTTAATTTTAGGTCCTTCGATGAGAAGATGCACCCAAGACTCTTGTGATCCGTGTAGACTCTAAAAGGTTCACCCATCAAGTAATGTCACAACATAATCAAGGACAAGACCACTGCCGCTAACTCCAGGACATGGGTAGCATAGTTCTTCTCATGTTATCTCAGCTATCATGAACAATATCTGATCAATGATCGATCCTGCATTAGGACACATCCGAGTCTGGTCCCGGATGCGTCATAGTAATCTACGTACCCAATGCCATCATCTAGAATCCCCATGATGGGGACACTATTCAGCCTCTTCCTTAGATCCTGAAAACTATGCTACCATCTCTCCAACCACACAAAGGTTTTCCCCTTCTTCATCAAAGCTGATATTGATGCTGCAACTCTGGAGAGATCTTTCCCAATCCTCCGATATTATCCAGCCAATCCCTAGAAAATTCGTACCTCCATCACACTCTAAGGTGTATTCCAAGCATGTACCTCCTCAATATTTACTGGAACCACTACAACTCCAGCCTCCGATATGACATGTCCCAGAAAGTGAACCTCTCGGATCCGGAACTGGCACATCAAGAGTTTACCATAAATATAGTGCTCTTATAGTATGACCAGAACTATCTACAAATGATAGGAATGCTCTTCCACAGTAGCCGAGTAGATCGTGATGTCTTCGATGAAGACTACTACAAAGAGATCAAGGTATGTCTAAATGATAAAGTCCATCAGTCCCATAAACTCTGATGGAGCGTTGGTTATGCCGAATGGCATAACCCTTAATTCGTAATGGTCATACCGACATCTTAAAGTTTTCTTCTATACATCCTTGTCTCGTACACTGAGCAGGTGATAGCCTGAACTATGGTCTATATTTGAGAACCACCGTGCCCCCTTCAGCTGATTAAAGACGTCATCATTCCTCAGGAGTGGGTACTTGTTCTTCACGGTCACATGGTTCGGGCCCCGATATTCAACACAAATCCCTAAGCTCACATCCACCTTCTTGGCGAACAAGATTGTGGCTGCCCAAGGGGAAACACTCAGCCAAATGAATCCTTCCCCCTTTATGGCCTCTAACTATACCCACAACACACGATGCTTCGTGGGAGCCATATGATACGCTGGTGTAGATATCGATGTCGTCCCGGGGTACAATTCAATGTAAAATCTTACCTCTATACAAGGAGGTAGACCCAGAACATCATCAAAAAAGACATCCGCATAATGGTCTAGCACTACATGATAGCTTGGACTCTCGAAATCAACTGATCTGAGGGTATGGCTATCCAACTGATGTGTAATCGGCTGCACTCTTCTACGAGTGAGTCCATTCTGTATTGAAAAGGCTACCTTCTTGCTGGTGAATGTAAATTTGGTCCCATATGTGTTGAAAAAAAGCACTTTCCACCTAATACATTCAATCTGAGCATGGAATGTAGATAACCAGTGCATAACGTAGATGACGACGTATGGTCTCAACGCCACTACTAGGACATCCCAGCCGAAGCACTCGCCTCTTAGAGTAAGCTCACAGAACCTTCACCAGTTCGTAATCATTTAATCCTCCCCTGTAGGAGTCTCTAAACAAAATTATCATGCCAACAGCTCCGTTAGAATCCCTAAACTCCGAACGAGGGCAGTGGCAATGAAAGAATGACTGGAACCCGTGTCTATAGTACTACAAATAAGTTGGATTGGACACTGATCATACATCATATCATCTCTATAGCACCATGTTCGTAGGCCTCAGTTGCTATGAGTAGAGATCACCCATATCCACCAGCACCCAGTGGTCGGGGTGGACCTCCAAGATGAGGTGGCGGTAATATCTCAAATTGTTTCCCACCGCCAATTGCACAGATATCTCCTCTTCCATGTCCTCTTACTCCCTACGGACCTCCTCGGTTGAACCTATGTCTCTGCCTTGATGGTACTTCGATCGTCTGTTGATCATCCATACGACAGGTCAGACAGTCATGAGCCATGTGACCATGCCCGCTGCATATGAAACACTACCTTCTCTTCGCTTGTCTGGATCTGCCTCTTGTGCCCTGCACAACTGACCCTAAATCCTACCGTCATCCACCCATGTGTCTGGTCCTCTTGGAACTCAGAGACATTAGTCTTCTGCCAGATGCAGAAGATTCCACTATTTGATGACTGGTGGAGGGTCTCACTACTGGTGACTGGTCAGTAAGAAAACTCTCCACTAATAGGTCTCGCTCTAACACCTCGGCCTACGTCGGAATGCTGAGAGAAATCATCGAAGACATGATCTCCAACCTGAGTCCCTGCTCAATAATAATGGCCCGAAAGAATGGATCATGCATCACATCCTTGGAATAGCGTTAGAGGTCAGTGAACCTCACTGAGTACGGATCCATAGTCATGCATCACCGCTGAAGATGAAAAATCTCCTGAATGTGCAATCCACGAAGGGTCGCTGGGAGAAACTCTGCCCAAAATGTGCTATCAAATCCTATATAGAGAAGTGCCACCTCATCATGAACCTAGAGCATAAATATAAAACATCTACCTACTGCTTCCTATCAGATAATGGAGGCAAGGATAACCATGAGATAAGATGATGTCCCTACCAGTCGAAAGACTCTCACTACGACCTCCAACCAGTCCTCAGCCGCATGTGGGTCCATATCTTCCATAAACCTAGGTGGCCTTTGGTACTTGAACTTGTGAAATGTGCTCATGCGGCGTGCACTCTCTTGTTATGGGACTGGTGGCATCAGTGGCCCAATGGGTAAAGGTACCACTGGTACCTCTACTAGAATTGGGCCCTGCACTAAGGCCTCGTTGCAAGGAGGGATATCCTTGCGTACTCTACCTGAAACCGTAGATGGTTGTCTGTGTGGAGGAATCCGGAAGAGAAACAGGTGTGCCACTGTCAATAAGTTATACCTGATGAGATGACTCAACAAGGATCACAATGAAAAATTTTCTAAGCACACACACAATCAGTGTTTTAGTGCACTGAGTCATAAATCAGATTTCAGGTTTCTGGTGTACGGATACGTCTACCTCCTCACCAACACAAGATTCCTTAAACTATTATCCACACACACAACACTTTACACTCTTTCCATTAAATGATCAGAGTCCAATGTTCTATACTATAACTAACTCCTCTGACACCAATTTGTCCCAACCCATCCATCGAGGACCATACCGTGACTACCCCAAGCCTGCCTTCCATATTCCAGGTGCTGGAGACTGGCATAGAATGGTGTATCTCCTAAAACCGGGAAGGATTTTCCTTTAAATATTGTAAACACACTCAACCAAGCACACAACAAGATACTAAAATGAGTAAAATACATAGGAAAAAGTGTGATGACTGTAAGAGGGGTTGGAATACTAGCCTAACAGTAAAGGTACAAGTATAACTTGAAATACAATACAACTGATGAAAGAGATAGATAGCTACTGGGGCATCCTATGAGATTCTTATATGAAGGGTAGCTACAGATCGCCTCCTCCGCACTCCATATCCTCTTGTCTTTTCTACATAACGACACACCGTATGGTCCACATATGGGAACCATCCATACCTAGTACCCTCATCCCCGATCAGTACTATCGATCATCTTCACAAAACACAATAAGGTTCAGGTGAAGGTCGTGCATGGGTTAGTATAACATTACTCAGTAGGGACCCTAAGACCCTCAAGGTCTCAAAGAAATACCAAATGATAAACCACAAATCATTTAAACCAGTGGCATCCTTAGCTAGGTATATGACCATAAATATACATAAGTTATCAAATATTACACATCTCATACATGAGGAAACACAAGGCCAAACTCCTTATACAAAGTAAAACTGTCTGACGTAGGAAAGATTACCACGAAGTCATGTACCACACATGTATGCCACACAAAAGAATAAAACAATGATAAGGACTCAGCTCCCATAGGTATAACATAATTATAATTGTAGAGATGATTAGATGTAACTATTGAATTGCCTTACTCTGTTTATAGGGAGACCCACAAAGGATCGTAGTACATCATCAGACCAACACAAGATCCTAGTACAATAGACCCACACCGGATCCTAGTAGTTCATCAGACCAACACAAGATCCTTGTACACCAAAACCACACAAGATCCTAATAAATCATCAGACCCACATAGGATCCTATTAGAGCACAGCCAGATTGGATCAAATAGTAGTCCCACATGGATTCCTAGAGCAGATCCATGTTGGATCTAAAAATACACGTAAATGAAGGATCCCATTCTTATTTTACAACATGTTATTGGGTTCCTGCACTAAGATCCCTTGATTCCAGGAGGTACCACTCCTCAAGCCATAGGTCGATACTCTAACAGCCATAAAGACCCTATAAGAAGTATCTTAAAGGACCGAAATGTAATATGGGTCTCAACCCAACAAAAAATGCCTCAATCAGACACTCGGTCTGTATGTTTTTATACTTTTAGTCCTGAAGGCCTAGTTGGATTCATGCTCCATCCATGTCGACCATACAACAACTTTATCTAAATCTCATGTGGGGTATACCAAAAGGACCATCCCGCTCCACAGTTTCCGGAGCTGCAGAAGGTTCGTCATATGGATGCATGGTGCCAATCTTATGGCCAAAATATCGATTATGGGTTTATGTTGGTCTGGGTCCATTCCGACCTAGTTTACTTACATGACACGTCCCGACCCAGTCTTGGTCGACCCGACCCAACCCGTTCTAGGTCGACCCCACCCGGTTCGGGTCAACCCGGCCTACTGGGTCCAGCCCGGCCCGTGTTGGGTGGCCCAGCCTGGCCGCATGCGGGGGGGGGGGGGGATTTGTGCACCCCGCCACTCATAATCACCGAACAACTGAAGCTATTCCATCACCAAGAAGCATGCGGGACCCACCGTGGGTCCCGCTCGGTCCAAATCAGCTGCCCAAAATGGTCATTCCTTGGTCATCCTGGTGGCGAGTTTTGTGCCACTGCTCCGCGGCCGGTCGAATGCTGGTTGTGCCTCCATCCTCCCTCGTGGCTAGGCGGGCCACGACCCCTTGAACTGATGGCACCGCCTCTTGCGCCAACCCTTTATGGATGGACGAATGTCGTCCACCCTCTGTCCACTGGCGCGACTAATGGTCTGCGGCTCTTCTCGGGCGGTGCAGTCGCGCCCCCGCCATCATTGCTGCCGGCTGTGGGGCTCACCGCCATTCCCGAGCCCCACCAGTGTCAGATACCTTTATTATCCATCATGTAGTATATACAAAGACCCACAATGATTTTGTAGAGGAGTTGGGAAATGTTCATTTGGACCACACCCTCCACCTTTCGGTGGTAGCAAGCGGTGAAAATATATCTTGAATCACGAAGAATTGTCAAGAACAAAAAAGGGAATTCAAAACATCAACCCCTACCTCAGTGGTTCTAGTGGAGATCAATGTGGAGGGAAGGACGAACGTCGGTTCATTGTCATCAAAGAAATCAATTTTTTTCCTCCATTTGGTACTTTAAATTAAAGATCGAGGTCAGTTCCACATTCTTTGTTTGATATGATGCATTCTTCATTATTGATGATTTTCTCCATCGTTCTCTCAATTCCTCCCTTCCGCCAATGATTTCTCCCTAGCCAAAATGAGGAGCCAACCCAAATAAAATATGTTTGGTAATTTTTTATTTCACTTGGAATAATTACACAATTGATGAGTTATAATTAAGTTGGAGAATAATTAGTGGGATGTTGAATGGTTTCCTTCATTAAAGTCAGGTTCAGGTGGCCCCACCACCATATGTTTAAATTGGAGTTTTTTCTAGCTTGGGTGGTCCCCACCACTGAGCATTCAAAAAGAAGAATATAAATGTAAAATTTTATTTTATTTTATTAATTCCATGAAAAATCACGAAAATTAACTTTAACCCTCGACCTACTGCAGTCGATGTGAAGGTATCCTTATTCGAATATCTGTGCTACCAGTTCAACAGTGCCATCAAATTTCAATTCCGAGCACCGGTTCAAATGATGAAAAAACCCGCTCGTACATTTAACGAACGTAGATAAAAGACGTTCAAAAATTATTTCTGGGAACACCTGGCCTTGGAATCACATAGCGCCAATTTTTGCGGACTTGTAAAATTTCTATATAATTAATAAAATCATATGGAATTTCTAGTTCCATGCATGTTGAGAATAAAAAACCCATGTTTGGGATACCATAGAAAAAATGAATCATTTAGAGGTGAAAACACATTAGATCTACATATTTAAGGATATAACTATGAAACCACACATGGTTATATTAGACGGTTAGGCAAACATTATGCATGTCGGGTTGCAACTTCTACCTTAAGGGAGACATCGCCAGCTGGCTCACACAGTTAACAAACCATGCCCTATCAATTCCAAATCTCACTATCCATCAAATGATCCTGAAAACATTATTATTCCTAGTCCATCATACTATTTTATAAAAAATTTCAATACCCATGTGACTTCCCATTATACATATTTTTATTATTCACAGATTTTTGTAGGTGTTTCAAGGTAGTTCTAAACCGTGCACAAATAATGCACCTATATAAAATCCAAAAAAAACACTCCAGATATTCTAAAAACATCCCCAAACAAAACCCCACCCGTTTATATACATAAAATATATAAATTAAGGGTTAATTAACTCAAACTAAGGGTTATACATTCTCCCCACAATAGGAATTTTTGTCCAGAAAAAGTTGAAGTTCATTGTTCCCCAAAAGTGTTATAGCCATTGATCCCTGATTTCCTTCTCACATTCCCATGACACTTCTTGGATATGTCCATGATTCCACATAACCAACACAAGAACAAATGTTTTCCATAAAAGGCATTCTCATTCTTATACACAATCTGCACAGTCATGTGCATCAATTACGAATCTAGCTCTAGGTCAATGTGATCCCCTTTGATCACATAGTTAGGATGCGGGAGATATTTTTTCAACTAAGATATATAGAACACATTATGAACCTCACTAATCTATGGTGGCAATGACATATGATATTCCACCTCACTAACACATTCTAGTAGCTCAAAAGGGCGTATATATCATGGAGATAACATGACATATTTCCAAAAATGATAATTTTTAATCATTTGGGAGATCATCAAGAACACATGAAAACTCACTATGAAGGAAATTAACCATCTATGATCATCCACATTCAATTTAGGAAGACGGTGTGTCATTTCAATCATTTTCTTGATCAATTAAATATTCTATATTGTTTCTTAGATAAGGATCGACCTAACAATTGATGTATCATTGGTTTCCACCCATAAAAGTGGATAATATCTAAATACCCATACAATTATTCAAATTGATCCATTTGTATGGAGGTCTTATAATATTTTATATACAAGAACTCAAATAACAGAACATTATCATCCCATGAGAGACCAAAATACCTTACAGAATCCCCCAACATATCTTCAAACAATTGTATCGCCCTTTTTGATTTACAATACATCTAAGGATGATTTTTTTACTATTGGAAAGGTCCATACTAGGGCCTTTATATAAGGAGTTTTAAAAATGAGACATGAACCTTAAATCTCTATCCGGTATGATTGAAAATGGTATCCCATTCAACATTACAACATCATAGATATATGTTCTTAACGTGTAATCAACCAGATGAGATTAAAGAATAAGAATAAAATGAGTAAATTTCATGAACTGATCCATAGTCACCCATATGGAATCATGTTCCTAAAATATACTTTGGATGCTTTTTAGAAAATCAATAAATTAATACTCCCATTTCCATGATAGTAATATGGAAATATTGTAACATACTTGTTGGTAGCAGATGCTTCACCTTAACTTGTTGATAAGTAAATAATGATGAGTCAAACTAAGCCACCATTTGTTTTATTCTGATCCACAAAAATGTTCATTCAGTTACATATTAAAAATCTATATTCTGGGATAAATAGACTATATTGAGTTGTGGTCATCATGAAGATTTTGTTTCTAAAAAGACATAGGTAAGACCATCTAATTTCTGAACGACATCATTGAACCCTCATCATTCTTCAATCCCTCAATGGCCTCTCCACCATTGAATTTTTAACACATCATAAAATATTATTAATGGGAAATCTATTCCACTTTAACAGTCTTTTCCAGAATAGGAACAACTAAAATTGGGAAGAAAGGAGAAATAAGAACTCATTCTTTTCATTTAACATGCATGTTAGATAGGACCAACATCAACTAACACTCATCAAAACTCTCTTTTGAAAAATGGATATATGACTTTTCTCTCAATTCATTAACCACTAAATTTGTTTTACCTCGTTTATACATTATGTCAAATATGAAAATTTTGAGATTCTCTATCAACTTTCATTGTCATAGATTAAAATTCAATTTTGATAAAAATTGTTTTAAGATTTTATGATATATAATCCCAATAAATTTCTCACCAAAGAGGTAATGGAACAATTATTCAAATATTGGATGACTATAGATAAATCCAAATTATGTGATGGGTAATTTTTTTCAAGAACTCACAACTACATTGTACCATTGGAAACTACATGGTCTCTTTTCATTATATTATTGATATTCATCTCTAGCATAGATAAATCACATTACAGTTTAGCTACATCAATAATTATAGATCATGTTATACACATAATGCTCAACAATCTCCTTTCCCAATAATATTTTGACTTTTTTTCATAGAATGAGTCATCTCAACATTTAAACAAACTTAATCAACAACACGATAATCCATAGAAGAATAAAATGAACTAGAATCAAAGAGAAATTTCATAAGGGTATAATTAAAAATATCCATTCCTCTCACCATTGATAATATAGAATGATCATCCACCATAGACAACTTATCTACAAGTAATTTCTTTATCACAATACTCTAATTTTCATTTCCCATTTGATACTTCCCGACATGAGGTTCCATGTAATTCCTATAATCACCATGGATGGAAATGTTATGTTAAAGTGATTTATTCACCTCACGTCCCACAATTGAAGAATATAATACTTTTGATAGCTGATAAGTGTCTAGAGAACCTAACCTCATAGAACTGTGACAAAAACACTTATGATTCCCCACCTTGTTGTAGTTGTGGCATGATCTAGATTTTTTAGAACACACTCAATTGATCTTTTCATGTGAAACTCTTTGAAAAGATTTATATTTTCACTTGGGTCATAGGGGAAGGTTCCCTACTCAAACCATCTGATTTTGGATTATGGTACCACCTTGAAGTTGTTTTCACACTTCATCTTGATACCATCATAATATTTCCCACCATTTCCCATGGTTATTCACATAATTACTCATCCCGTAGATCTTAAGATGTCTCGTTTCACCACTATTACTATTATGGACTTTCTCTATATAGTTTGTAAAATATATCATAGCTATCACTGAGAAAATATCCTATCTCAACAATTATTTTAATTTGTTTTACTTAAGGACCCAAAAGTCACATACTTAGGTGTAAATAAAACTAAATTAATGGATTTATCCTCATGAATAATGAGGGAAATATTTTACTCCTTCAATATGATAAATTCAATCATTCATTGAATATAGAACATGTGATGATAGAATTTTTTGGTTAATAATTATTCAACATCATCCCATGAAAGTAAATGGTATAATTTTTCCTAAACTACTAAATCCAATAATTTTTGGGAAAGGTAAAATCGAATATATGCTGACAACATGGCTTTGAAATTTTTTGGGGTGCCATGGAACTGAAGGTATGTTTTATCCTATTCAGGCACACATCTTCCTTCTCTTGTTCTAAATCGCCCGAAAAGATGGGAGGATTCTACTAAAAGAACATTAAAAAATGATTCAATTTCCTTGTTTCATCTCTCTAGTTACCTATATCTATAGCCTGAAACACTTGTAAAATACTCAGATCCTATTTTTGGTTCTCTTGTGACATAGGTAAAACCATATTATATTAATTTTTTCCAATTGGTTTCTACAATACCTTCCATTTATTATTTTATATACAGAGAACAATGATCATAGATTCCAGTCTTTATCAACTGAAGGATTAACATTTCTAATTCTATCCCAACATCATAGAAAAATAATTCATTCCAAAATCAACCTTGACAATTGTAAACCATTTTAAAAAAAATTAAATTTGATATGAAAATCAGACAATTTCAAAAATACCACAATGAGTCTATTTTCATAGTCATTAATTTGAATACAATTACAATATTTTTAAAAAATTCAGTCACATTTACCTAAATAATTTATCATTATTAAAATATTAATATGCACTCTTATTGGGAAGATATTGTTTAATTCCTGACATTCGCGCCTAATAGGCCACACCCATGATAATGAGATTCTAATTCCTATATGTGTCTCAAAATTAGTTGTGCACCCAAATGCTTGATAACATGAAGATCAACATAAAAAAGAAAAGAAACATTTTTTATCATATTAATATCATGTTACGACAATCCTACTCCATTATATGATTCCAAATCAATGAATATAGACAAATGATTTTCAATTTCATAACTGACCACAAATAACAAGGTGAAGACCATACAATACTCATAACAACTATTCAAAAAAGGGAGTATCATGCTGATATGACTTGTGACATGCCACCATGATCACATTGTCTTTAGAGGGTGGTGAGATGTTACTTGCATTTAAGTAAAATCCCTAAGGTGATAAAGGTTGTCAACAAATAGTGATGACTTCATTTACAATTTGCGGGTCAATTTTTCCCAATATGATAAACAACCAAAACAAAATGATAACCACTTAAAACACTACATTATTCATGATAAAAATGATAAAAAACATGATCCTTTAATTTATATCAATACAAACCAAAGATTACCACATCATATGAAAAACTAACATCAATGTAAAAAACGAATGACAAACAATAAAAATACAAGAAATCCACATGACTCCAAATCTCCACATTCTCCTAGATCCATATCCCCAAAATAGCCCATTTATTATTATATATAACTAAAGATGTGTGATACATTACCATTTATAGTATCTCTATTAATGATATCTTCCAAAGAACCATGGTTTCTATGTTGTGGTGATTAATAAAACACAGTTGATTTTCCCAAAGGATTCCCCTTCTCAAAACACTAGGATAGAACATTTAAGAAACATTTATATAATGAAATATCTAAAAAAATTTATACTAACATATAATAAAATGACATAGTAAATAGTTTTCCATGTAAATATTCTAAAAAATTCAGTAAATCATTTGGCTTTATATTTTAGAATTCCCATGATGTGGATCAAAACACACCCACACATTCCTTCTTGTTTGATAGTTCTATACTAATGAGCAGTATATTGACCAACCACCTTCTATCCCAATGTGACAAACCCCAAATCTAGTGTCCTATCCCTAGTACCCCACTAGTCCACGTCCCATATTCAATAGTTTTTTAAAAATTAACTCACACATAAACTATGTATATGAAAACCATTACAAAACATTTCAATAAAATATCTCTTTTAAAAGCATTTTAAAAGTAATTTTTCTAAAAATTCTAGAAATTTCCTCTTTTAAAATAAAATTTTTAAAATAAATAATCTAATACACTTTTCTCAAATAATTACATTGATTCAATAATTCTACCAAAAAAATAAATCGTCAATAACGAAGATATATAACTCATATTTCAACACAATTTCAAAAAAAGTCTAGATTTTATCCAATTTAATCCTATTCATTCATGTTCTATGTAGAGCAGTAGAATGTGAATCCACCTACCATAATAAGTTTAGGTAAAAGTATAAATGGAATGAAAAAATCTTATGAAATATGGTTAAACCTCCATGAACCAACCTTAGATCTCATCCCCTATGATAATCAAAGACAAATATTATCATATTTTGAATTCAAACTAATATATATACCTAAAAGGGAATAGATATCAGAAAGGCATAGATAGGGATAAGTTGACCAAATAAAAACAATAAAAAAACTCCAAGAACAATGACTTATGATGTGAATTGAGCTTCAATGAATCATAGAGTGCCTCTTGATCACTTCTAATTCGATGGGTAGAGGTTCTGTAATCATTGATATGGAAAATCCGTAGTTAGGTCCATTTGTTATATAAAATGAATCTTATATAATTGAAAACATGTTAGATCCACACTATAAAGATATAACATTTAACCCATGTAAGGAATAGTTGCAAGTTTTGTAAAATCATACACTAAGCATGATCATACCCCTTTTTATGTGTGACCTATCGTGGCTAGCTCACATTATTTCCAAACAGTTCACAATGAGTTACAAAAATCAATGTCCAACAAATGATCAAAAAATGGTTACTCCTAGGCTTTCGCATGGTTTTATGAAGTTGTGTTCCACCCCTGAAACAACCAATTATTACATATTTAATGTGGTCATTGTTTCCATTATATGTTTAATGATTTTCTTAAACCATTCACCAACAGTGAACCTATAGAAAATCCCCCAAAAGAATCCATAATTTCCCCAAACTCACCTAATCATAACCCCAATACATTATAAACATAAAATACATAAAATAAGTGTCAATTATTTCAAACAAAAGGTGAACCCCTGATAATAGTGTGTTAATTTTCTTTTGAATTTTGGAAAGATAATGTAGTAATTTTATAAACCTATTTTTTAAGTATGAATGTTTCGGAATAATAAAAAATTATCGTTTTTTGAAAGGATCATAATTTAGTTTTATAATTATTGATTTAATAAGTTGTAATTTTTATGTATGAAATGATTTAGACAATGAATTTTATAATTAATAATTATTTTATTATTTTAGGAATATTTTATGAGAGAATATTAGTAAGAGGGAATAGTATAAGAATATGTATTGTAGGCTATCACGCACTATGGTGAAAAAAATGTAGTGAGTTTTTCATAGAAAAATCTATGTATCGATACTATCATGTGGATGTTTCAATTAAATTTATTCACATATGGGTGACAACACTAAATGGGTTTGATTTGGTATTATCTTAACCATCTAAAACCGTCAACAAGTTAGCCAGAAACTGCATAACTTCTAAGACACTATCAATGGATATGCATGAGAAAATTTACATTATCTTTATAAATCATTAGAATATGTTTTAATAGACAATGGTAATGGATGTCATAGTTTTAAAAAAATGTTCCATAAAATGAAATGAATTAATTAGGATTATAAAATTCTATGAATATATTTTTCATGGTAATGTGGTTTCTCACATTGATTATGGTTGATCACAAGATGCTTTTTCGTCATAGTCAAAGGCTAGACTATAATAGATCAACCATTCATCAATATAATGTTTCCCAACTAATTGTTAGGTTTAATGGTATAAAACACATTCCCAGTATGTAGATCCAAATAAAAACATTATTCTCATAAATAAAGAATAAAATAATTGATATTTAATGGTATTCAAAAACCAATAGAGATGGAATTATAACATGATAGTTTGAATATAAGCATGACTATTATTAATATTACCACATACATTAGAATAATAAACTCACATATGAATTAATAAATAAAAATTTGAAATCCTATTAATGAAAATATGATATAATTCTATTATAATACAATGAAATAAATTTTTAGAAATGATTAATTATGTGTTGGTATTTTTGTAAAACACAAATGATTAATTACAGCAATAAAAAAAATATAATTATTGAAAATAAAATTTATTTTCATAATATTGATATGGAAATAAATATTATTTTGTCCTATGATTATAAGATATTTTTATGAGAATATAATAAATTTTGAAACATGTCATAAAATAGATTACAATATTTAAATCAACATTTTTTTAATAAATGAAGGCTTTATTTAACAAATAAATTTATAATATTTAGAAAAATTTTATATTTAAATTTTGTTCATTTTGGATTTATAAACCTCAAAATTGTATTCCGAGAATTTTAGATATTTTTCTAAAATTGTTTTATTTTTTTATAATAATGAACTAGGAAAATTTATGGTATTTTATATTTTTTGCAAGGTATATTAATATTTAAGTCATAGATGATGTCATCAAAATAATATAGAAAAATAAATATATATTTAATATATTAGTCATGGTAACCAACACTTTTTCTATTCATGATCCAAAACAATAAACTATGGAATAAAATAATCAAAGCACATGCCTCTCTTCACCTATAAATACCTCCCTTATCCACCTCTTATAATATCACCTTCTATGCCATGATGTATTTTTAAATAACGCTCAATCCACTTCCCATGGATCTCCTCTATTTATTGGATCATCATGTATAAGGAAAAGAATATACCCATGTACCTTACTAAGGTTCTCAATGATACGAAATTCCTGAAATAAAATCCTCGTTCATTATATTTTAATTTCAATTTAATTTCATTTCTTTTCATATCATATCCTCATATACCTATAACAATTTTCCATGATAACACCATTATATTATACATAATTAAATTATACTTCTTTAATGTAATAATCCATCATCACATCTATTGTCTCTAAGTTTTTTTTCTTCTAAAAATGAAAACATTTTCAGTGACGTGTCGATGTAGTGCCTTCCTGGACAATGTGTTTTGACATTCCATAACCAAATTCAAGGATTTTCATAAAACTATTGTGATTATTAAATAACATTTCAATATAATTAATAATATTATTATGATTTTTATATACCAACATATAAATATAATATTAAATACAAATATACTAGTTCATAATGGTTTTAAAAACCACTCTCAAATTAAAACATTCTCATCAACATTTTGTCTAAGTAATCATACATATACCATGTAACCAAATTATATATAATATCAATTGAACTTATATAATTTCATTAAAAAATTTTAATTTCTATTTGGTAGAACTATTATTATTTTATATGAAAATCCATAATACTATACAAATGTATCGATCAGGAAAACCAATAAATTGAATAGTTCTGGAAGATTTAAATTTAGCCCTATAAATCATCCTAATGTCTATAAATGAACGTAATTAAATTATAAAAAATAAAATTCATGTATAATAGATTACAGATTTAATAGTTATATAATATTTTTTTATTCTTCAGGATATTAATGTGAATAAGTATTTCATACATAATGTAAGGGGATTATCGAAACCAACTTATTTTCAATGGGTTATTAGATTTTCATGAAACATTTAAGTGTCATTCTTATTTTAATACGACTAAAATAAAAATTAATTTTCCCCCCTTTTATATTTTTTGATATTCATGTATCCCATATGTTCTTATGTCAATTTCAATTATTTCACAAAATAAATCTACCCTCCAAAACATATTTTTACTTCAGGTGAGTTGGAACTCTTTAATAAAAAGTAATGAATCTTTTTCCAAATGAGTTTCTCTCTTTCAATCTAGGAACCTCATGTTTATTCATGATTAATGAAATCATTACAAAAACTATTACTTTACTTAGATACTTCCAATATTTTTCTATATACATTTAATGTTCCATGAATGATTATGTATATGTTATAATGTGATGGGTTCACCAGAAATTATACAGTGCTACAATGCAATCGAAAATGTGATGTATCTCATGATATAATGTGAAATATGAGTGAACATGATTATAGATTTTTTCACAATAATGGTTTCATTATTATAAACATATGTTATTCATGAACATGATGTTATCTTTGTCGACAACTGTATTTAATATTTGACCACTAGAACATGATGTTTAATTTTTATGAATTTCAAAATTTCATACCATTATCTATATCTTCCTATCATGATGATTGTGATGTCACTATTCTTATGTTATGATGATTATTATAATTCTCACCACTGATATATTGATTAATTTCAATATCTATTTTGTTATTGTTATTTTTTCACCCTGTTTTTTGATGTAAAGCTTCTGCTGAATACATTTACTAAGGAGATACTGATCTTTATAAAGAAAAAGATGAATGTATTCTAAAAAATTTTTAATGTTTTTTTATTTATATGTGTTTTAAGGGAATAATTTTCCCAATATACCAATCATATGATCTTGGGTTGTAGTCCTTTAACGTTGTCTCTCTATAGAACTATGTAATAGATTAAAAATATTGTTTTATAAAGTTTTATTAAAATTAATAGTTTAGTTAATTTGGGAATTAAGATTAGAGAACATTATTTAAAACATTTAGTACGATAGTTAGTATATGCCTTCATCTAAGAATATTTGTTTTAGAAAAAATGTAAACATAGGGGTCCCATAAGATACACTATTATAGATAATTTAAATAATTAATAAACTATTTATTCATGAAATGATGAGTTATTTTTTTTCAAATAATTTATAATTTTCAAAATGAAAAAAACCACAATACACCATACCAAAAACACCTATGAGGGACAATGTAGTGATTACTCATACAACATTATGAATTCCTTGGGAGGTGGAGTTCCAAATTTGATGGTGATTCTTATCCATCTTCCTCATTTTACGAACCATAACATTGACAATGTATAACAAAAAAGTTATCATATGAGGGTGTAAATGGACATAGAATATTTTACACATCAAAAACCACAAAAAATTAGTGGATCATAAGATCCACTTGTTATGGAAAGGTGGGTTGATATAGTCTATATGATCATTTATATGCTCCACTATTTTTAGTAGGATAATGTGACTCTAATTGTATATCATTTAGATATACAAGTTAAATGATAAAATAGAAAATATGGAGTGGGATGAAATTATGAAAACATTTGATAACATGTATTTACCTTGAACTATTAAATAAAATTCGGAGTTATAATCGATAGAGTTGAATAAAAATGAAGTAGAATCTGTCCTGAATTACAAAGTAATCATCCAAAGTATGACAATGTATGTACCAGGTTTCTCATCAATAATGATATAACAATAGATATATTATATAGTTGATTAAAACCACACATTCAAAAGTATTTATAAGACATGGGTATTGAGAGTTTTTATGAATTTTTATATTTTCTCTAAAAGTGGCGATTTAGTTCAAATAATGGTCCCATCGTAATAGATATAAGAATTGAATAATGGATATTCTATTTGGTGGGTCAAATGAAAATGGATGAATGAGTATCGAACCACACAGATATCAAAGATGAGGGAAAACCTAGGAATGGGCTCAAATAGAGGTGGAAATGGTTCAATTAAGGGAGATAATTCCATCATGCTCATGAATGATGAATAGATAAAAAGTGGACAACATGATTGAGGAATGGATAGCTCCACACATGGTTCATTTCATTGACTGTATAGAGCATCGGAACTTTTAATACCAATGAAGTAAACTGTGATTCCTTGAGGGTAAACAGTGTCAACAACCATGAAATACAAATGATAAAGGGAAATATTATTCCATCACTACTGCTTAAGTTGTGAATGAAATTGAATCCATAATAGGTAAACATCCTCTTAAATCAAGAATGTAAAAAGTTTTTTTTAATATCATTCTAAAGAATACATAATATCATACATTATTTATATAAATTTTGAATTGATGCCCTAAAACTAAAGAATATACATATGTGTAATGAAACCTACTGGTTCTATCATTAAAACCCAAGTGTTCGACTCTCTCTATTTTTTGATTTTGGGAAATGTTTCTAAGGAATTTCATGATACCTCTATGGTAGAATTTGATTATATACTAACCATAGGTTATATCTCTTCATATAGAGAACACATCAACTGTCAATGTAATGAAATATCACATTCAAATAAAAAACCATCCATGATCTTATAAAAATTAAACTAATACCTTTAATATCCTCAGTAATGATCCTCAATGATATTGGTGTTGAATCCAAATAAAGAAGTATACATTTCTTAATTGATTGATTAAAATATGGTATAAACCTTAAGAAAATTCCCCTTGTGATGGAATATAGTGATGTACTTCTAAAAGGGTAACCGTTAAATTCAACCAAATTATGAGTTTAATTTATCAATATAACACATACCAATAGATAATATAATTTCTAAATGTACCTATAAGAGGGACTATATTGAACTAGAGGAGTTATAGAACCATGCGCAATAGAATATTAAAGAAGGTTTCATACGACTTTGATTAGAGCCTTACAGTGTGTCAGTGCTCTTTGTATTGAAAAAGGAAGGACCAATTTAGATATGTAATAATTTTCATGAACTCATAAATATAACCATAATGAAAAATTATCCACATATAAGTATTGATGACTTGTTCGATAAATTATGAGGATCTCAATAATTCCAAAATGTGGTTATCTATTATGGATATCCTCCAATGACAGGGAATAATGAAAAAATATAAAATAATTCATTCTGTAAAATTTATGGGTACTATTAGATTATTTTATTTTACAAAATATTTACTTATTCCAATTCAATATTCATGTTTTTGATTATCAGATTTCATAGAGGCTAACTTGATGATTTTTGGTAGTTTTTATCAATGATATTTTCATATAATCCAATAGAAAGGTGGAATATGAATAACATATAAGGATTTTGTTGGAAACATTATGTAAGGAGAAATTGTAAACCAATTTTATCTGGAGTGATTTTTTATGTATCAAGTGAAATTCCTGGAACACATGATCACAACTAATGGAATTTCCGGTGACCCCTCAAAAAATATGGATATTGAGTAATGACATAGTTCCCAAAAAATTAGGTAAATACACAACTTTCAGGGATTATCTAGTTATGATAGATTTGTTTTATAAATTTATCAGGATTTTATAGCATGAAAAACAAGATAATAAAAAATAGGATTAAGAATGTATGGGCACAACAATGTGAGAAATGATTCATGGAGCTAAATAAGTGGCTGATCACTACACCTGTAATCATATTACAAACATGTAGAAATGTTTTATTGATATAAAATTATTCTTAAAAGAAATAATTTGGTTGTGTAGCCTTGATAAATGAATAATTAAATATGTATGCCTCTTGACAATTGATGATCCATGAGAAGAACTACCTGATGTATGATCTTGAAAAATCAATTTTGATCTTTTCCTTGATTATTTGGAGGCAGTGCCTCTTTGCTGAGAAATACGATTTATATACCAATCAAAATAATCTTATGTATATATTCACACATAAGGAACTCAATATTATACAATGAAGGTTGTTAGAGCTAATCATGTACAAAAAATGCTCTATTCATTATCATCTAGGTATAGGGAATTTGGTAGTTAATTCTCTCAGAAGAAAAGAACATACTTCTCTATCCATGATATATAATGAAAAATATTATATATTCATTGATATGTAAAGTATGGATTTAGAGTTGATAAAGACATGGAATATCTCAAAACATTACCAAATGATTTCTCAACCATCTATCCAGGAAAAGATTAATGAGGCTCAAAGTAAAGATCTTGATCATAAAAAATGGCAAAATAATTAAAGGGAAGCTATAAGTGTTCTGTACTAATGATGATGGTGTGAATCATTTTGTAAAAAGGATGCGATTATATTAATCCATTTAGATAAATAAGGATCTATTGAATAGTTCTCCATGTTATCATTTATCTATACAACCTAGAAGTACCTATACATACTGTGATCTTTTTGAACAAATCTGATGGTACAAAATGATGAATGATAATGAAAATTATATCTTAATGTTATTGATATTCCATTATGTTGCAGAATTTAAAAAATAAAAAAGGGATGATTCAACCATTGGCTATATGAACATTTAAATTGGAGTATATTACAATGAAAATTGTAACTAGTCTAGCGAAAACATTCAATGGAAAAAAATTTATATTGGTTGTGCTGGATCAAATCACCCATATTACCCACAGTATCACTATTCTTGATGATATCACAATTGAAAAACATTATATTATATATGTTAATAAAGTGGTGAGGCTATATGGGGTTCCATGTTCAATCATATCTAATCATGATCCAAGGTTCAAATCAAAATTATGAAGAAGATCGAAACATGATTTGTGTAAGGAATTGAATTTCATCCTGGCCTATCATAACAAAACAGATTGCCAATATAGAATTACTATTTGGATTCTCAAAAAATGATAAGATCCAACTCAATGTAATTAAAATTTGGATAGGATCAATATCTAAAATTGGATGAGTTCTCATACAATAATCACTTTCACTAGTGTATTTATATAGATCCAGATAATTCTCTAAATGGAATATGATATTGAAGTCCAACCTATATGGTTGAATTTGGATAATCAAATCTAATAGGACCTGATCATGTGCATAAAATGATAGAGAAGGTTCAAGTCATCCAGAAACATATCATTCCTTCTCATAATCTATAATAAGATCTTTGATGATAACCATCAAAGGGATATAGAGTTTAATGTAGGAGATAATGTCACCCTTCTAATGTCACCATGGAATACATTCATGCGGTTTCAATGGAAATGGAATCTAAGCCCATGGTATGTTGGGCCCTTCGATATTATTCATTGAATAGATTAGTTGTCCTACAGGGTTGAACATCAAATAAATATGGCTCATTTTCGTAAAATTTTCCACATATCACTCCTTAGGAAGTACATACTTTAACTCTCACAAGTAGTAAATTCTGAGGTGGTATAACTATATAATTATCTCCTCTCTAACAAGAAAATAGTAATGATCTTAGATGATATGGATAATTTATTACAAAATATTATAACTCACATTGTTAATGTGTTGTGAAGGATTTATATTTATGAATAGGTGACATTGGAACCAGAGGAATAAATTAAGGAGAAGTCCCATCACATATTCTCACATTAACTACCAATACGGAATTTTAGATGAAAATATTCAAAAGGGGGAAGAAGGTAATGACCGAATATTTTATAAAATGAAAATTTTTCCTGCATATTACAATTTTATATGGTATAAAACACATAAATAACATATATGGTCTAATAAAAATAGCTTTCCTATATAAGAATAATGAATTAAATTAAATTTTAATAATTTAAACAACCTATAATGATTGAATATTAACCTTATCTTTGGAATATAAACATGATTATTATGAATTTTAATCTTGATAATATATTTTTAAATTCACCTATTAATTTATAAATAAAATTTATGCATCTTTTAAAGAAAAATATTATATAATTTCATCATAGTATATGTACAAAAATGTTTTACAATATAAATTATGTGTTGGTACTTTTGAAAGAAATATTTTTTTTAAAACAATTCATAAATATTTTAATGAATTAATAGTGATTTAATTTTAATAAAATAGATTCCTAAATTAATATTTTCTTGATTTATTAATATAAATTAATTTTATAATAGCTTAATTAATATTTAAAATTGTCATAAAATCGATTATAATATTAAAATCATTATGGTTTGAATAAACGATGATTCTATTTTAAAACAATTCCCGTGTTTTGAAAATTATTTTCAAAATTTGGAATAAATTTTTGAATTAAACATGTATAAAAATGTAAATGGTTACTTTTTTAGGTTTTTTTGAAATAGTTCAATTTTTTATATAGTGAAATGTGAAAATTTTTGTATTTTTCATTTTTATAACAATAAATGGAATTTTTAGTCATTGATGATGTAAGTACGAGAATCAAAAAAACTCGTTATATATTTAATATATTTATTCATGTTAATAAAAACTATTTATATTCATTTTCAAAAATAATTATCAAATGAAAATAATAATATAAATACACTCCTCCCCCCCACTATAAATTCCACATCTCACAAATTCTTCTTCTCACACCTTTTATGCTTTTAATATTCTGCAAATTCAAACTAATACACCACCACATACTCTCCCCCACGTCTTAGAGCGTCTTTTCTAAACCAATTTCCAGACTAACGTGACTTAAGAAGGTCTTCAAGGATATTAAATTTAAATGGTAAAATCTAATTTTGTTCTCTTTTAATTTCATTTCAATTTCATTACTTTTCTTATCCTACCACTAACTACATAATTTATAGTAGCATGATTACTATATTGCAATATAAAACCTATAATTTTGTTATGTAAGCGATTTAATACATACTCAGACATATTCTCTAATAATTTTATTATAAAAATGAAAAATCATCAATGACATGTCGATGCAACACCTTTGTAGACGAAATGTTATTATTTTACGTTAATGAATTCAAGGTTGGTCATTATCCCATTATTATGGTTAAATCTGATTTATATATAAATTATTATTATTTATAATATATTATGGAAACAAATTTTCATTATATTATTAAATAATATTAAATATGATCGTTATGGATGTAAAACCCATAAGAAATAACTAAATCATTTCCATAAAACCTCTAAAAATGACTCATCTTCATACCATTTTACCAATGCTATATAAATAAATTTATAATTATTTAAGTTAGATAATAACATATTATTTCAATACTAGATTATTGTTTCTATTACACATTAACATCCATGGTTGTATTCATGTGACCCAATAATGAAAATTTAGAAAATAGACATTCCCAGAACGATGAAATTGAACAGTATGTATCATCATAATGGACATAAACAAACTTAATAAAATTATAATCAACAAAAAACATCATGATGGTGTTATTTATTTATTAATTAAGGAATATAATTATATTAATCAAAAACATAAATTAAATAGTGCATTAATGACCAATGTAATGAGATTCTCAGACTATACTACTTTCTATTAGGTTATTCATTTTTCATAGAAAATATCAGAGAGAAAATTCATATAGTTTTACTAAAATAATTTTTTGGTTTCCATCACATTATTTATGAGAAATAAATTTTTAAAATATTATTTTTTAAAATAATAAATGATATTTAAAAAAATGTTCTTTCCAAAACATATTTTGATTCCACTTGAGTTTCTTTTTATTTTATAAGGAATATGGGTACTTATAACAAATATACTTGTCTCATTTCATTCTAGAATCCCTATATTTTTCATTATTGTGTTAATGTTTTTTAAACCATTTATTTAAATGTTCCACTTCATGAATTTGATTGAAATTTATTCTTTTCCCCATGAATAATTATGTATATGTTACGATGTGATAGGTTCACCCAATGTACAATATGACACCAATAAACAAGATAATGTGATTTATCTATGGATATAATGTAAAATGTGAATTAAAATTACTCTATCATTGAACTAAATGTTGTAGTATGATTATAAACATATTAATGTTGTATCATGATGTTATCTTTTTTCAAAACAATGTTATGTATGTGACCACTAAGATATGATGTCCAATTTTTATCCATTGCCTTATTCCATTTATTTATTAAATTACTATTCTCATGATTTTGATTATGTATATATTATTATGTTACAATGATGATGATTATCCTCACCCTAGTTATATTGATTAATGTATTTATCAATCCTTTTACTGGGCTTTTAGGTAATTCCTTTCATTAATGTATATACCATCACGTGACTACATGTACTAAGGAAATCTTAAACCTTATAAGGTAAAATAAGAATATTTCTTTTTTCAAAATAAATTATTATGTTATATAATTACTATGTTATGTACGGTCATAATTATCCCAAGAAACTAAGCCTTTGATCCTTGACATTAAATATATAATTTATTTTATCTTCACAATTATTTTTAGTTATGTATGAAAAATCAATGTCACTATAAAAAATCCAATGGAAAAATTTTAATTATAAATGTGATGGGAAATTAATTGATCAACCTCTTTCAAAAGAAAATTATTGGAAATATATAATGAATAATAATGTTTCTCTTCTTACACCAGATACTATATCAATGGATCTTGATGAGATTCCAATAATGAAATGGTGGGAACAAAATTATATGGTTTTTTTCATGAAGAAACATTATCCTTATTTTTGGGTGTCCACTAATTCATTATTTTATATGTATTGATCAAAATTATTGAAAAATAATTTTTTTCTATTATGTTAACTACCCGAATATGTAATTTTGGATCTGTATATACGTACCTATACTTAATAATTACATAATTATGAGATTTATGTCATTAAATTATTCTCTTACAATAGATGATCTATTTTAGTTAATATTTTTCGTGAATTAGGTCAAAACTCATAAATTGATAACCTAAATATATACAATGTGGTCAATTCAAAATATAATAATTTTTTCTTAGAAAATAAATCATTTAAAACAAAAGATGATTTGATTTCATGAAAATATTAATGTCTTTTCACATGACCTCTTTTATTCCCTTAACCTTCTTAAAACTACTATTTTTTTAAACATGGGGTGAGAAAATAATCATATTATGGGACAAAAATAGAATAAGTTCCCTATACCAATAAATAATAAAATCCATTAAATAATTATCTTTATCTCAGAGTTCATTAATATGGATGAATTATATCATTTTAATATGAAATCAAAAACAATTTTTTTCATAAATTAATCATTGAACACTCATGGTAAGAATATAAAATCATATAGATAATTAGGGATACCATCACTCCTATAACAGTTTTAAATTTAATAATTCACATGTAAATATTCTCTCGGAGGAGTACTCAATGTGTTAAAGGATAATGATGTATGAACACATCTTGGGTTTTTCATAGAGCCAACCAACCAGGGATAATCATGGAAAAAACATTACATGGATATTAATATAACTAAATACCAATAAATTAAAAAATAAACACTCATAATTAATTTATAACGTAACAACCCATAGATGGATTATAATAAAACCACCCATCATTATTAATGATTCATAATAACCAAAAAATTATCCAAAAAATAAAATTTATCATTTTCAACTAAAAATCATTTAAAACTATTTTCATGTAGTATAAAAAACTCTTTGTTTTCCAAAATACCAATTAACTTTAAAACTCGTTATTCGTACCAAAGTACAATTTTATATTAAGACCTATTTTTTATACAAAAATTCTAAAAAATGTAATTTATGGTTATTCTGTGAAGATAAAATCAATGAGTATAATGAAATCCAAACTAAATGTTATGCTTATGGCGATATGAAATATTTTTGTCTCCATTAAAGTTAAAAATGAACATTACATTTACTATTTGTAATGATAGTAACACATTCCTTAAAAATATTCCATTCGATAAAATCAATAAAATTTAAATTATATAATTATCATTTATATAAAATTATATTCATAAAATAATTGTAAAATATATTATTTTCTGATAAAGGGAATTTGAAGGAAAATAATAAGAATGTTATTTCAAAAAAAATGAATGTTAACACTCTTCAAAAAATTGAATATTAAAACCAATAAATTTATAAAATAAAAAAAGACATATATAATTAGAAAATATATGTTCACGATATAAAATGTTAATATGGAATTATATAAATTTCATGAATGAATATACGTGAGTACATCGAAATATTCATCAATGAAATGAAATTATGATGATGCCTCGTACATCAAGTTCGATTCATGATTTACATTATTTATATTCCTGGATTATAAACATAACATAAATAGTTTCAAGATTAATAAAAATTTTATTTTTATTATTCCATTTATTTAAATTTGTAAAATTTTATATATTATTAAATAATTAATTATGTTAATGTCATAAGTTTTGAAAATATTTAGCTTATATGTTTAAAATGACTTCGATAGGATGAATATGGTCAAAAAGTTAATTACATAAACATATCCAAAATAATAATCATGAAATAATATAATATTCGTTAATAAATAATAAATTTTAAATCAAATCTCGAATTATGTTTTTTAAAAATGAAAAATGATTTGATCCTGGAGATGTTACGTTATATGTACTCATGAGTAACATTTTCATTTCAAAGGATCCATATAGAAATTTTTTATTTGTTAATTTTTTCCTAAATGATAACAATATCAAAATCAACATAATAATTAACTAAATATAATTATATATATCATCCATTTTATTGTGTGATGAATAAAGAGTCTTATTGCTTCATAGAGGATGTATTCTACATGTACTCACAAATGAAAATATGTTTCACAAAAAAACCTAGGTACTCAGGTAACCAAACAACTGAGTCAAACCAGACATATCCGGAAGGAAGTTCCTAATCCCTATTGGCCAGTTTCTAGCACCTAGAATCATAAAAACTAAACGTGGGATCATTTTCTCACTAATAATAGCAGATGTATAATAAAAAATACATTATGAATATCAGAAGAAACTCCAAATGGAGTTATGTATCGGGAGTCAATAGGTAAATAAATCCAAAATTATTACATCTATGTTATCAAAACAAATAAATTAACCCATGTCCAAAAGGACACAAATCACAATTTATAAGGTTCAATAACTAGATCCACCTATAAGATATACATTTCCCATGACCAATCCTATAATGAGATAATCTATAAACCCCCATGAAACAAGTAGGGTGTGAGACAAATAAAAAAAGTATTTTACAAAAGGATTCCATAATAAGATTCAAATATCAAATTAACCGTGAAATTTCATTCAATATTAAAATAAACAGGGTGTTAATTAAAAAACAAATAATTTATAAAAAAATTATAATTTCTAAAATGGAAATAATTTAAAATTAATTATTCACATTTTAGGGGTTGGAAATAAATTCACAAGATGAAATTTTCATTTAAAAAAACATTCTCTATATAAATGGTTGTTTTCAAAAAGAAATTAAATAATAATATTTTTTCTAAAACAATTTTTATAAATTTACAAGTCATGTAAATCTATTTATAAAAATAGAATATACATGAGAAATAAAAACATTCAAAAAATAAGGTCATGTTCCTAATTGGTATAGATGTTACATGATATAGGGTCTTGTGAATATGAAAGG
Organism: Viscum album; assembly: GCA_963277665.1. Lineage (NCBI taxonomy): Eukaryota > Viridiplantae > Streptophyta > Magnoliopsida > Santalales > Viscaceae > Viscum > Viscum album. Next base: position 913,648,484 of record OY728131.1, on the reverse strand, counting down.
GGTAATATGTATATATACCCATTTTGGCCTAAGGGAAAGGGGATACATCACTATTTCCTATGGAATGAGGAATGTTGATATATTGTTTTAAAATGTCATAAGTTGTAAATTTTTCTCCAAATAATTTACTATGTACCTAAGGAATTCATGTTCACGAGTACTCACAATGATGGGAAATTTATATCAAGACTACATAAAATACAATTAAATCTAATCATCCCATTTCAAACATGCCAATTTTCCAATTAAAATCCATAACATGTTTGTAATCAATAATGTACCTTTATATATTGAAACCACTACGTTTTCATCAGAACCATTTTAAACCCATTTCACAATTATATAGATTCAAAACCAATTAAATGAATTTAAAAATCCATTTTTAAATTAAATCCCACAATTTAATATTCATACAGTTTTGATCAATATCACAAACACTCCCCAATTCTCTATAATTTGTGGTTTTCTCAATTTTATGCAAAATCTAACCAAAAATCAAAATTCCCGGGGATTGGATTCTAAATTAATCTATTGAATTAAATTTCTTGGATTGTATAAAATGTATATTAAATCAAAAAAAATTAAATCAAGTATTTTATGGATAACTAAATTGAATACCAAATACTAAACCACCCACATTCCAAATGGGATCAAAAATACTGTAATAAAACCCTCCAATAAGAATGATGGTTTAGAAAATCGATGAACTAAAACATAAAACGAGACTCAACAACCCAGGGTATAGATCCATAAAAGTCAATATTAAATGTCAATCTCCAACGAAGGAATCAAGTAAGATATTTGGAGGTAGAATAATTCCTACCATGAAAAACACAGTGTGATTTCCACAATAATCAGTCAATAAAAAATGTAAGGAGGGGTTGGAGGCTCCAAAAATCATAAGGCTAGGCTCTACCTCAAGATAGAGGATGTCTGGAAGAAGCACCAAAGAGAAACCACACGAGAGTCCTATTTAAAAAACATGTCTCAAAATTTTACACGGTCTGTATCTATATTATATGTCATGTAATATGTTATTTTCATTCCCACAAAAAACATATTTCCTCTTGTTAATAACAATTTATTTTAAATCTTGTATTTATACAGTGTGTAGTCATTTTACATGTTGTGTAATTCATTAGCAGGATGTAGGAGTGACCAGTTTAAGATGAGAATCCAAAAAATATACGACATCAACATATAGGTATCTTCCCAACGCCTTCTCAACCATATATAGATAATATAAAAAATGAAACCACAAAATGGTTTAGAACATACCTATCAGAATGGTAAATATAGGTTACATTATCATTTTTCAATTTATTATAGAAAAATATATATTTTCATTTATAAATGATAAAAATTTCATTATAAACATAATTAAAACATTTAAATAAAATATATTCATCAAAATTATCTTATTACATTTTATTTATATGGTTAATGAAAAATGAGTCACACCACATCACGGGGTAGTAGTCCTCCATACAAACGAGTGATGTTATCCTATCCACCATAAAATGATAATTAAGATAGTATTTGTGAAATTATAATTATATAAGTTCAAATAAGATAGAATTAATATATATATATATAGGTTAAATATATTATTATTACATGTTGGGAGAGGTGCTTACTGAAATCAAAAGGGTTCGGTCCTTAAGGCAGTAATTTGTCATACACATGAATGATGTTTTCATATACCATTTGAAAATAGATGAAAGATATTTATGTAATATAATTAAAATATCAATATATCAATATATGCAATATATTTTTGTTAATATAATTTAGTAATTGAATAATTATTTTATGTGTTTTAAGAAGAAATAAAATAACAATGCTTGTTTATACATGATACAACTTCTTCAGAAAACATCCATATATTTGAATGTAAATAATTGTTATTAGATCATTAAAATATGAATAATATATAATATTCATATGGATAGAATATAGGAATATAATTGGTAAGGTCTTTGATGATACAATGGTTTTTATGGTGTTTATAAGAGAAGAGATTGGGTGGAATTTTAAAGGTGAGATGATCGGTACAATTAATAGTTTTTTAAATAAAAATGTGTACCAAAATATAACACATACAAAAAGGATCCAAAATGGAATAATAATAATAATTTTTAATATTAATGCTTGGTGTTTGAAAATAAAATATACTTTAGATAATTGTTTTTTACATTTTATACAATCTATTTTTGTATGACGCTTGTGAAACCCGTTTTCACCTTAAATGTGGTAATTAATTTGTACAATTTTCACTATTAATTTTGGAAAAAAATTATACTAACTTATTATATAATAACAATTATTTGGGTTTAGTATATGGAATATATTTTACCAAATTCAATCCATATAAGGTTAAAAATATTATTTATTGTTAATCCCCCATACACGATGAAATTTTTTTTCCAAGAAGTTTAATTTTTAAGGAAAAATTATTATATTTAAACATTATTACTAATGATAAGTATTTTATGAATAACAAATAATATTTATTTATATATTATATTTAAATTTAAGTTGAATGATTATTAATTGAGGATTATTATAAGTGACTAAAATGGAGAAGCATTAAACACATTAAAATATATTTCTCAAAAAACATCTTTTTAAACCTGAAAATAAACATAAAATATATTTAAATATATAATTTATTAGAAGTTAATAATTTTTATTCATTAATAAAAAATAATATTCATGTTACATTAAATTATATGATTAATATAATGGGACATTTAAATTATGAAATTTATTTAAAAATAAATGACATTTTTAATTAAATTATATATTTAAGTATTCAGTGAAAAATAATGTTTTCTTCCAAAATTGAAAATTTAAAAATGTGTCATGTTTGATGAGAATTTTTAATTTATAAACATTTGTCTAATTAAAATTATAATATATTAAATTTATTTTTTAAAAAACTATAAAATAAAAAATTGTAATATAAATTATCTACTTTTAATGAAATAATTACATTATCATTTCATGATGATTATTACCATCCAATTCATGAAAATGATTTATTCTATCATTACCTATATTTTTACATTATTCCATCTTTTTCAATGTGAATCTTCAAAATGTTATGCAATTACCAGGAAGGTAGAGATATATTTCCCCCATAAGATTTTCAAATTCAAATGATAAATTTTCTACCATAATGTTAATAAATAAATTATTGTCAAGGTAAATCAACTTATTCCATTTCATTTTTCATTAAATTTGTGATTTAAAATAGCTTATTCCTAATAATAAGTTTTCTATTCAATCTAAACCACTATGAGACTCAAAGCAAGTGATCAATTTGGCACATATATTATTATTATTGAACAATAAATTCTTTATATACATGGGATAAAAATATAGTAAATTACACCCTACAATAAAATGATCCAACATTCTATATGATTTCATATTGTCCAATGAACAATGACTATATAATTACCTTCTTGCAAAAACTATTACCACTTTTTTATAGTGATAAATTTAAAAAACATGATCACCTAACTCGATTAAATGACCTTTCACTTGATTATATGTATTAATTTTCTTCCAAATATGACCCATCCTCATATTTTTATAATTAAAATAAACTTTTTTATCCATTAAAACTATCTTATATAGACTCGTTAGTATTTTTTTCCTATGTCATCCTAAAAATATAGAGTTTGATATAACATTCTTTATAATTCCTCGAATGGTCTCATCTATATTCTGAAAATAAAATTATTATTATAAGAAATATTATCTAGAAAATGAATTTAATCCAAACATACCTTGTAATTTATTGGAAAAATGTAACTTATCATTCATGTAATGAATTATCGACTTATATTATCCATCTTATTGAGGATAAAAAGATATAAAAACATTAATTTAAAATTAAATGTTATCTAAAGTCATTTCCAAAATATTAGATGTGATTTTGGGATCACTATTTGATAAAATGAAGAGTGGATCTCCATGAAATCATAATATAATATTTTGAAAATGTCTTGATGTTATTATAAAAACATATTTCAATTAATGTGTTTGAAATGTGAAATTTTTTTAAGTTTTCAACAATAACCCAAAAAACACTATTAAATTTTGATTATTTTATAAATCCAACCACAAAATCTACTTATATACTTCTAAATTCATATTTCAAAAATGAAAACGTTGAATAATTCACTTTATTAGTTGTGATACTGTATTAACATGATGAAAATGAAAATAGGTCATGGTAAAGACAATAATATTTATATTCATCAAATCCCACAAAAAATACTACAACTGGTTTTTTAATATCTTATTTACACACAAATGAATAGAAAATAGACTACTTTGAACATCAATTAAAAAATAATTCATAATATTGGAGTGGAAATGGACATATAAAATTTTTCCAAATCATAAAACAACTTCATCATTAATATTAAATTTATGAAAATTACCCCTGTCAATAGATTCTACATTTACATATTGAGTAATTTCTACATTATGATTTTACTTATTTATTTATTAAAATATTAATCACACATTAACATGAAACATAATCGTTTATGACCATGTATCCGCATATTCTTTTCCATAATTAATCCTGTAATTAAAAAATGGTGAAGTTAGAAATGAAATACAATTAATATAACATTATTAATTATACTCAAATAATATACCACATAGTTATCATTTCCTATATTGTAATTTATTTTTAAATAATAATAATTGAATAGTTCCAAAAATCACCTATTTATCATGTAAAATTTTTTCTTGGGGAATATATAAGTCAATCATTTGTGAACATTATGTATATTTGAGTATTATTCAAAAAAATTATGTCTAATTTTTTTAATATAATGCCACATGTGAAAATATCATATCATTATTTGGGTAATTTAACTGATTAGGATTCATAAAATTAATAATAAAAAATAATGTTATAATTAAACATTAGTATATAACCATGTCCAACTTATTAAGAATCACCAAACTTTAATAATTCAATATTTACGAAAGGCCTGGTCCAAACTGAATCGAACAACAATATTTTTTTATTGTTCTTAAAATGATAACAAAATTATTTTTTTCCAAAATAATTTAATACCTGTTTTCAAAATAATAGTATATTTTATAGAAAATATATTAATATTTTCGACAAACTACCTTTAGTAACCCGTTAAACTAAGAGAAATATTATTCTACATGATATTTTTGGGAATTTTCTATTCATTAAATGTTTTAGTACTATAAAGGTTTTGTCTTATATACAAATAATAATAACCATGAATGAATTTTGATTCAACAAATTTTCATAAATACATAAATATCAATATATCTTTTTTTAGTTTAATGATTTATAAATATACCATATGAGTGTTTTATATTATCCTTGATTATAGAATATATGAAAATGTCATCAATAAACACATAACAAAATTATCCAACAATTCATGTAATATATATTCATAATGTCGATAAATACCAGTAATATATTATAGAACCCAAGGGGAATAACTATAAACACATAAATCCCATATTTATTCATAAATGTAGTCTTTATAATATATTCCTCCTTTGCATTCTAATTATGGTACTATGAACTAAGATAAACCTCTAAAAACTATTATACTCTCTAGAGATGATAATAAAATCCCTAATGTTAATTGAAGGATATATATTCACAACATTGATGATATTCAATGTTATATAGTCAATGAAAATATTCATTGAAACATATTTCATTTTAACAAATTAATCATGAGCACCACATGTTGTATTTCTATGTTGAATAAAACCATTATCTTGAAAATGTTGTTATTATTTTTTCAATAATAAATAGTTTACTTGAGGAATTCGAATAATGTTTATTGAATTAGGCATATAATTAGAGATATTTCTGTATATCTTATGGAAAATCATAATAATTTTTATTTATTCATTCACTACTTGAACATTTAAAATTCAAACAGTTTCTTTCTTTTCAAAAACATGATCTGGGATACATTCTCTATAACATCTAATCAATTTATCATCTTTTTGTTATATCATAATTGGTCTTAAATCAAAGTATTTAGCATTCCTAGATCTATAATATATCAAATAATTATAAGTTCAATCCAATCCATGAAAAAGTGTTATTAATCTCGACTATTGATAACTCAACAATATTTACTGGAACGAACTTTCCACTAATGAAAATAGGATAATTTCTATAAATAATGGTATACATAATAATTATACATGTAGTTTTCCAATAAATTTAAATCACAGATTCATGCGGTTATATTTTAAATTTACATCAAAAAATATAAAAAATGTAATTATGGGAAGATCCAGAGTCAAATAAGATAGTGTCATAATTAAATTAAACAAGTAATATACTATTCACAACTTAATATGATGACCCAACATTAAACATAGTATTCAGAAAATATTTTTCAGCACCCTTTTTCTTCTAATATTGAGGATTTCTCCCCAAAGTGACCCATAATATATAAAAGGAAGCAAAATCACCCAAATAATTATATTATAATAATCATTCCATTAACATTTCATTATTAATCTCCACATTTTCTATGAAATTATGAGACAAATTTTCATTACTAACACTATAGAAGCAATTACGAGAAACTGTGATATATTCTAAAGGATTATGCATACCACACATCTCACCAGATGGGAACCTGGTATTCATACCTCCATATATTACTAATGGATGTTTGTTATTGCTTTAAATGCAAACCTAGTTTTAATCTGGTTATCTCAAGATGCATAAGTGTTGGGAAACCCATTCAACATGTTCTCTTCAAAACAAAAAAAATTTACATTGATTTTTGATTTTTTTTATATCTTCACGAATCATCATAAATAATGTTTAAAATTTATATAATATAAATAAATATCACTATCAATGTCATAAACCAAATATGGTAAATACATTGACACTGTTGCCAAATTGTTTTCTTATATTACCATATAAGAGTCATTTTTCCAACAAATTTAAAAAAATTATACACTTAGTTGAACAATTTTTAAGGAAATATTTATCATGGAAAATATCATTAAATAATTATCATTCCATGGATTCACGATCATAATTATATATAAAATTCTTATCTAATGACCAACATCGATTAGCATCACCTTAAAAATGATAAATGCAAATAGCAACCTCTTGTTTTTCAAAACATCCCTTATGTTCAAATATCATCCCCATATTGTTCATCCGTCATTTTGGTACCACAAGGGCATATGATCTTCTAAATTTTGGGGGATGTTTCCTTATGGAATTATCCACTATATACATGTTCCATATTTGTATACTATATTACTCTCTTCCATGTAGTGATCCCCCATTTATAGTTACTATAAATTGATACATCATATCCACAAACTATTCAATTCCAATTTCATCCATCCATGGATGTGTATTTGGAAGGATATCATTCTCTCTATGAATTCACACTACAGCATGCCAATTTCTTCTATGAAAAACCATTATGAGAAGTTATAGGTCAGATGAAGAAACATTATAATCATCAAATAAGATATCATTTCAACATATATATAAATAAAACTCTATCATGGTTATACTATTATTAGTATGCTAAAATAGATATTTATATAATCCAATCCCTTATAAAATCTATAAGTAACTAAAAATAATCATTAAATAATCATAATTTTTATGTCAAAAATTTATTCTCTTATATATGAGGATCCTTGAGGCTCTAGAGGTTTAGAAAAGTATATCATGAATAATAAATTGAAAAATATATATATACAAAGTGGAAACATTTTTTATGTATCAATTTTTTCAAATAATATAATTCTTCTGAAATGAATCAAGAAATATTTTCTTCAGAAATATTCATAAAATTAATATTTACATCTTCCTATCTATTACACATCCTTCAACCTAATAGAGAACATTCTAAAACATGGGATGAGGATAAAATGCTCAGTAAGGGACATTAAATGTTATTGTTCAATAGTCTAGAGGAAAACATGAAAATCCATTTAATATATACCATTATATCAATGTTCATGAAAATAAATTCAATAAATCATTACACATGAAATAAAAAATAAAACTTATTTCTCAATGAAATATTTTGAAGTCCATGGGAAAAAATATAAATTATATAGTTAACATGGGACATAAAAATTCGCATTACTATTGAAAAAGTAAATATTTATATGGTCAATATCAATATCTTTATTACCCAATGCATTAGAGGGCTATCATAGACCAACCAATTCTTATTTTATCGTTGAACTATAAATGTTTAAGTTATCAAGAAACCACCCATCATTTATTAATTATGTAACCTCCCTTCCTAGGTTTATAATAGAACCACTTGATATTTATTATTATGTAACGAAACTTCATTATTAAATAATGGAACCACAAACCACCTAAAAAAATATCAAATAACCATTATATAATCATAAATTATTAAAATATTATTTTTAAACATAAAATCTTTTAAAATTTCTTTTAATCACATTAAAAATATACTTTCATATCTAAATACCCAATTTTTAAGACTCTATTTAAAAAAAATTACAATTTTCTTTTAATTGAAATTTAAAATAACAAAATAATTAAAATAATTGAATAATAGTTTTTTTAATTTAAATTTAAATTAATTCTCATAAAAAATATGTCTACAAATAATGAGTAAATTATTGGGAAAATATGTTATCACCGTACATGTTTAATTGAAATATTCCTTTTCTTGTTAGTATATATTGGCAATAATTCTGTACAATTATTACTTTTATAAAAATTCAAGATTGAAATAAAAATATCCCTTATAATGTTATCTTTTAAATATAATTATATTCATTATGTCATGATAATAAAATTTAAATGGATGAGACAATGTTTCTGATGGAAAATAATAAACTCTTATTTTTATCAAAAATTCCCATTCCATATTGGAAAAATTGTATTCATATACACTATTAAAGATAAAAATGATGCAAAACATTAAATATCACTAAGATAGTGAAAATAATTGTATGAAATACCAAAGGTTATGTATATACAAATAAAAAAATATAGGCACATAGTGATAAAATATGACTTAAAGTAAATAAGTTACATAAATGTCCCTCAACTTGAGTCCAATTCATCATAGTCATTAATTATCACAACTAATAATAATCATATGTACATTATTAATATTTTTAAGATTCATTTTCAAAATTTTTATTCCTTTTATTATTTATTAATAAGATATATATAATTACAAAATATGTTATGTTTATTTAATATGTTTTGATTATATTTCTCTTGTATATCCAAAAAATGTCATTGATAGGTGGACGATGGTCAACGAGTTCATTTTTTAAATATAAATAACATTATTATTAGGTAATAATTTTAATATATATATATATAATATTTTTTTAAAATCCAAGAATGATTTATGGTTTTGAGAAAATGAACTATGTTTTCATCATAGAGATGGTAGGCTATACACATGTATGAGCAAAACATCCATTTTTCAATGGACATTTTAGAATGAAGGTAATGTTATTTTTCAGTATAAAATAATAATAATTTCATAAATAAAATATTATTTAATTAAATATATTTATTTTTATATCATAAAGTTTATTGATTTACAAATAGTCACATTGCTTCTTGGATGAGGTAGTCAATAAGTATGCATGAATGACATTATTATTTTTTTGTGTATATATGAAAATGAAAAAATCACTTCTTATAATGATAAATATATCTTGAAAATAATAATCATTTCATGTATATAACATATATTCATTAAATGTATCTTTATTAATATCTAATTAAATCATATCAGAAAAAAAAGACATCACTCTGTGAGGCGGTAGTCTGACATACAGTACAGCGATGTTATCGTAACCCCAATTGAATAAAAAATGAAAATGAAATAACTACATGAAGGAACCCGGTTTTCTACACAGGTATGGACCCTTTAAAATTTCTATATAAATCATTACATTTGAGCTAATATGGGCTCCTAATGAGTTAGCTAAGGTTTTGAGGGTGTCTGAGGCATGTTCGTCACCTGTAACCCACATTGATTGAGGAAATAGACTATGTGCATAGTTTAGAGTAAACTGTGTTGAATTTGTTTTTTTTGGATAGTGGAAACATTAATAATTAGCACATAGTCGTACATCCAAACCGGGTGACCAACCCTTTTTCCTAGGTATCCATTCATGTGTGGAATATGGTTTGATCAAACCATACAAAAGAATACTTATCGGGGTGAACGGTCTAGCACAGATTTCACATGGTTTGACAAACTATGCTGACAAACAAAGAGTAAGTTAAAAACCTCAGGGAAATGTCCAAATTGTCATTAATGATCCATTAATCCTCCTCCATCCTCCATATCAGATGACTAGTAGGATTTTCCATCATTTTCAACCAATTTAATCTTATTAATGGCCAAATATATGGATCAAGATATATTTATCATTCAGCATCCGATTGAGCTTTTGTTCATCAAATTGGATGAACAATGGTTTGTATTTTAGGATTCAGTAGCCATACTTATTCTATTTCACTCTTGACATTGATGTGGCCGTGTGAGAGTTTTTTACATTTTTATAAGTCTACTCTGATCTGAGGAAAATCAATGGTATATACTGCATGAGAATAATCATTCAACCCTAAGATGGGTGGTCTATAACTGAACCATAATTTTTTTTTTGTTTTTTAAATGGTCATGTGGGGACCACTGGTTTTGTTGGAAATGGTTTCTGATATTAACATTCCATGATTATACTCGTTTGGATCCTATAGGTATTCTCATTCAAAATATTGTTTTAGATATTAGTTGATTCCCCCAAACCCAATCCACTTTATCTCAATGTTTATGTCATAATTGGGTTTTTAGTGTTTTGCTATATTTGAGCCACCGTGTGGGTGTTCCTTTACATGACCTTTTTAAAGGTGAGTCTTCTTATTGTAAATGGCTTGTTATTACTGAGAAATGCATAATGGATTGTTCCATGTATACTGACCACTTGATTCGTCTAAGGTAATTTCATTAAAATAATTATTAAATGTAAAATGTGAAATGGAATGTATACTATGAATATGACTTTTCCTTTATAAAAGAGATTGAATAAAGGATACATGCTCGTAACTCCACTTTCCATGTGAATATAATGTAGTAGAGTGAACCGAAATAATTGATTATTCCTTAATGGATATCTGAATATGGATTAAATTCTTGCAACACTAATGTTCATATCCACGCTAGTTGAAGACAATGCATTGACAATAAATAAATGGTTCCAAATCTACCTGATCTATACACACTAATAAAAAAACGTAAACCAAATGAATCACTACATGATTAAAATATAAAATATGAACGGAATGAATTGATATCAGCATTGATTTTGTGAGTAGAATACCTTAGGTCTTTGGAACCCCACTCTGATTTAAGGATTCATTTTGCTTACGATGATACCCACATAGACCCTGATGTTTGTTTATTCATTGGATTCGTAGTATACTAAAATTGGCTACATCCTTTCATTACAGGATTCCTCAGATACAATCCTTGGATCCAACATTGACTAGTAGGTTCCATGGTAAAATCCCATTGGGTCCTATCTTTTCTTACCCGCATTTTACCTTGGTTAACCACCTTGGACTTGGTAGGCGCCTTATTGTGGAATGCCTTGAATGAAACTTCTTGGATTGCATTCTTACTCCTTATCTAGACTCAACTACTACTGAGTTAGCTTTCTATGAGTTTACATTACCATGTTTTTTACCCTGGAGCACCCTCACTATATATCATTGTCTAGTTTACATGTTATGTCATGGGACCTTCACTATTTATACTATCACTCAGTGCTGTCAGTTTGGGATATTTCTTGTGTGGCCTATTATAATTAAATGTTAATTGATTAATTAATGAACAGGTAACATGTTTAGACACTAGCTAAGGGCTGAAGCATGTACATGGTTATTTAGTTATTGTTTACTTCTTGCTTTACATTATATATTCATGAATTCACACTTTTAAATTCCATTACATGGGCCAGATGTTATAGAAAATCTTGGTGGTTTCCCACAATGATTTATCTCACACCCTCTCTGGGCACTGTTTGGAACTCAGAGTATTTTACATTGTTTCATGTATTGACCAAGGGATGCATGCACCTTCCAAAATGTGATTGTGTGCGGATTTGAAAGAGATTGATAGAAGATGACCAAGTAGGATCTCAGGATTCTTGGAGTAGAATTTTTATTCTTTCACATTTTGGAACATGTTATGCATATTGTCCTGATTCGATGATTTCCAGTATTCTAGTGACATGACATTACCACATCACTACTCCAGTAGATATAGTTATAGTTATTGTTTCCTTCTATTGCATCAGTTGTCTTACTCTATTTATTTATATTTCAACCATTGTTTACAATTCCATTGTATTACATTTGTTGTGAAAAACACTGCTAATGAGGGCATAGTCTTCCCACAAACCGACCCTGGGCCATCGCTTCTAATTGAAAACCTTTAGCATTGGGGAATATTGGATTGAGGCCATGTGGACAACTGGGCTCAAGGAAACCGTTATGTGGCATCCAGGTCCAGGTCGTCACAAAGTGGAATCAATGTTTGTTCCTTTTCTTTCATTACTATATGGATAAAATATATTACAGAATAATAACACTTGGGACATGGTCATAAGAAGTTCATGGTCATTGCTACCCCATTGATCGGGTTAAAATCCATGTTAAAGATAATTCAATTGTTGTTGTATTTTTTCTATTACATTTTATATTATTTCACCATTGGGTGACCCACATGTTGTGTGGTGCAGTTTATTATTACTTTTTTGGAAATTTATTTCATCCTTTTACCAATGATATGAGGGAATGCATTATTTCTACATTCATCATTATAGGCATCCATAATTCACATTTCATGCATATTTCCATTCCATATAGGTTCATTTCACTACATTTCATTTCTTTATATGCCTTTGATTGTTGAGTGATTTTGTGATTATAAGGACTCGGCCTTAAACCTTCTTTAATATTTAATTAAATGAATAATTCACATTAAGGATATTTTCAGGTTTAGAGTTTTAGAGAATTAGTACATAACTATTAAATCTCAAAAATTACAAAGAAGACACATCTACTAAGCTTCCATTTTTTTCATAAAATAAAAACTCTTGCATACAAGAGTCATCTCTAGTTCATTGTTTTAGAAATCCTGACATTTACTTGATCACATACATGACCCTATTCATCTTTATGTCCTGTAAAAAACATTTCAAAAAAACTTGGGATGAGCATAAAAATCTCAGTAAGGGATACACAAAGAATAAAAACTATTATTTTTTCAAAACAACAAGTAAACCATGAAATCATTATCAAAGTAAAACTTTTCACCTTTATGATGTAGTATAAACTCTTTAATGAATAAAAGGTCATTAATTACCCTTTTGTAACCAAAATATTACCATAAAACACATATACATAACATATAAAGGTAAAATGGGATGTAAACATACTTAAATGGAATGACCATACGGTCAACTTCCACACATATCACATAATGGAATATCCATACGACTGACTTCCATTCCCAATGCATTGGAGGTTATAACATAACCACCCATCCTGGTATTCACGACACCACCTGTCATATGGTTTATTACGTAACCACCCATAAAATGTCCATGTACCATCATTGCGCATACAATATTGAAAATATAAACATTTCAATAACAACATTTCATTTGCAATCACAATAAGTAATTCCAAGATATTGAATTAATCAATCCATTTTGAAAAATCATTTATAAGAGATTTTTTAATGAAAGTGTCCCATAACACTTTGATGATTTTAATGGAATTATAATTTAAAAACATTAAAGTCCATATTATTAAATACTGAAAACCACTTTGAAAACATGGATGTTAAAGATAAACAGTTATAATTGTAAATCTTTAAATCATTTAAAACGATATTTTTGTTACAGAGTTTTTAACAAAATGAGAAACTCTTGAATACCATTAATTGTGTAATAACATTGAATCAGAACTTTATAATATCACGAGAATAAATCAATTCATGATATAATATGTCAATGGACAGTATATACACCATATAAGAGTGAATTGGTGCATAACAACAATGAAGTCTCAATGGAAATGTAAATTGAGATGAAATCCATTATAAAGATGGTATCCTTAAATTAAGGATAAATCTATCACATAATTATGTGAGAAAAATATGAATACACCCAATATAAGTGGATATTAAGTGTGAAACAATCAGAGGTAATTCACACATATTCATTGGATGACATGTTCAAGAAGTAAAAGTTGAACCCAAAGAAATCGAAATTGGGTTAAGACGTTCCATTATAAAATTTCGTCAGCCTAACGACGTCACATTAAAATTCAAAAAATTCTTTGATGAGACAAAAAGGGTATCTCATCACTTGGAAATAATTTTTACATAAATAAGGATATATAATTACATATCCCAACATAATAATATGTAAATTAAAAGTCATAACAAAAATAAGTCTCTTAAAAAGAGTAGGGTGAAAGGATCCCTTACCGACTTGGGTAACTTTCGAAACGTACACCCCATGAAAGATGGGCTATAAAACATTTATGTAAATACTCATAAATGAAAGTATATTACACAAATATTAGAATAATGTGTAGTACATGAACCACTCAATGGAAATGTTGGAAAATTTAGCATAAATATCACGGGAATAAAAGTGAGATGAAAAATCCCTTACGAAAACTCAGCAGCCTAACGGTGCCACATAAAACTTCTAAAAATGGATTTATGAGATCAGATAGGTTATCTCGTAATATGAACATAAAACTTACATAATTACGAATATAAAAGAACATCACCACATATATGAAAGATAATCTTAAAAGAAATGATATAAAAGAGTGTACTTAAAAAGAAAGAGAGGGGTAGGATCCCTTACTAAAATTTGGCAGCCTATTGGCACCACTGAAAACATCCAAAATGGATTGATTAGAGAAAATAAGGTCACTCATCATATGAACATAAAAATTACAGTAAGAGTAATATAAAAGAACATCCCAATTAAAAGAAAGATTAACTTAAAAGGAATTACATAAAAGAGTGTACTTAAAAAGAAAGAGAGGGGTAAGATCCCTTATCTCAAGTCCGACTAGTCTTGTTCGTTTCTTTATATTCCTGAACAATAAACTTTGGTCAATTTATAATTTTTTACAGTCCTCCTTTAAGTATTATTATTCATTTCATATCACATTTTATAATGTTATAATAATAATTGGATAATAATGTGAGTTCATATCAGACGTTTTTGTCATTGTTTGGTACATGAGTCAAAAATGAACTTGTTTGAAAATGATTGTCCATGTAGTTATAAGTAAATCATCTCCAGAATAGAATTAATGATTTTAATATCATATATATCCAGTAAAGATTCATTTTATACTATTCCATAACAGTTGGAGATAAAAATAAATGAAATGCACCATTCATGGAGATGGTTGGTCGTACGTACGCATGAACGCTACTTTCATTTCTTTGTCATATTTATGGAATTAAAAATTATTTAGAGATATATGTATTATAGTTTCAGTATTGCATATATTTTTTATAGGTCACATAAGTTTATTAATTTCATTCTTTATACATTCCATGTATTGCATGAACGAGTCGAATCACTTGAGGGGGCGGTAGTCCACACATCCTCATAAGAAATTATCGCATTTTCACAACATGAAAAGCATAAAGGAATGTTTTAAATATATAATTCAGAAGCATATAGAAAACATAAATACCATATATATAATATATAAAATATAGTGACATAATAATGGCCACCATGAAAGGTGTTAAGAGATGATTGAACAATCATCATTTCATGAGGCAGAAATTCACCATCCACAGAAACAATATGTTCTTTAACCATTAGATGAAGGTGTGTGTACGTGTAGCTCGAATCCATCACATAACAGCATCCTAGTATATTTAATATAATGGTTTTGTTACAAATGAATGGAATAAAAATTGTTTAGAGGGTTAGAGAAGAATAATAAAACAAAAGAACACAAGGGAAGACATTACCTTTAAATCGGGTAACTATTTTTTATTGGAGCTCAATGCTTCCTTGGAAAGGATTCTACCCAAAGGTGAGGATAAAATGATTAATAGAGGGATGTGAGTAGATGAAATGGTCAGGGGTTGGCAGAGCCAAAGTCTTGAGATGTGTGGGCAAGGTGGTAGAGGTGGGGCCCTTTTATAAGAGGAGAGGTGGGGCACTCTTGGAAGGTTATAAAATATTACTTTATTATATAATGTCTTTCGGATTTTAAAGGTCCCAAAAGGATATATTTCGAGGATAAGGTGATAAGGTTTCAAAATCAAGCCATCTAATAGGTTTTTGACAAGATTACGTCTTTGATTTTACATTATCTTTTCATTTTATTTAAATTGTTAGATAATGAGGTAATCGCTGCATCATCATGGTGTCATAAATAATTTAATTTATTTAGTGTCTAAAAATTATTAAAAAAATATCATGATGTAGGAAATCTTTTTATATTTATAATGAATATTTATTGTCAAAATTATGACTTTTATAACCCCATATATAAAATGTTTTAGTAAAACAATACATGTTTGTGACATTTTAATTTTAACTTTAAATAAAAAGTTATTAATGTCATTTTCTAACCAAAGTGGCTCCATGGGGTCCCCAAGATTACCCATGGATTTTATTGGTCGTCCATGACTCATCCAACAAGGGTAGGACATGTGTCAAGGTCATTTCATATTATTAAAACATTATTTTTACCTTAAATTAGATTAATTACCTCTAATCGCGATTAAAAACATAAAATTTACTATTCACAAAAAAATTATTTTAGTCACATTGAACCACATTATACTTCCTAATGACAACCATGTATGTAGGATTTTTGAAAATTAAATCACAGAAGTTGTAATGTTTAATTTAAACGAAAAATCAGTTTCTTTAACTAGCACTTAGTGGTTTAACTATTCATCAAAAATTGGAGTTTTTCTGAAAAATACCAAAAAATCACCCTAAGATATATTTGATATTCCAAATTCAAAAATGATTTCTACTTTAAAAAAATAAAAAGATATAATTTTCATTAATTAATTTAATAATTAATTCCCGCTGTCAAAACAAATAGCGTGTTTTTAAGAAACAATATCTATTAAAAGATTAACACTAGTTTAAGTCCAATTTCAAAGTGAAATTAATTTCAATGACCACCATTGGATTAAATGGTAAAAATATATTCTAATTTTACTTTAAAACCAATTCAAAATATAATCTAATCATATAAATAAATTATATTAAAAAGAGGTTTTGAATTAAAATACTACATTTTTCACTATTAATTAAAAAATAAACTTTATTGGAAAATTACAAGAAATAGACACAAAGTAAATTTTGATGTCATGATTATAAAGAAGAATTTTATTTGGTCAATTATAACACAAAAATTGTCAATAAAGTGGATTTAAAAGAGGTTCTCCATCAAAAAGTGGTTAATCGACCTTTTAAAAATACTAGAATGTTTACGCATAAAATTAGATTCATTCTCATCATTAATCCTCTAAAATTTATTGCAAAAAGTAAAAATATTAGACAAAAATAAATTATCATTTTTTAGTTAGTTCCGTTCTTTCCCGCCTTTACAATGGCTAGGCATTAACTACCATTTAAAATAATATTATTTTATTATTAGAGTGCAATGTAAGATTTCAAAGGAAGTCGTTGTTTCGTATTGGGTAAGCCATAGAGCATAGCGTTCCCTTCAAATTAATATTAACATTTTATTCACAAATACGGATAAATATGAAAATGTCATATTCTTTATTTACCTGGGGTGTTACATCCTTCCCCCCTTTTGGAAATTGCGTCCTCGAAATTTTAAAATTGTGCTCAGAAACATCATTGAATGTCCCACATCAGAACAAGAATCGGTAAAACAATCACTTTAAAAGAAAGAAAGATAAGTACAGAGGTCACCCGAGTTAACCCATACAAGGATTCCATGTAGGATAAAAGGGATATGGAAGAAAAAGCAAAGGGTCATGTTCTAAGGGAGAGTGATAGAAAACATGTTTAAGAGAATGTTAACTACAAGAAAATCACAAACATGTGGTGGGTTAAACAGTATTCAATTCCCCAGTAGGAAAAGTTAATAGACAACATTTTTGTTTTAAGTTAATTTTCATTGAGGAATTTATTTTTGATCTTAAGGAAATATACTTACTTGTCATGTTGACTTTCAAATTTTAATATATTTCTTACACAAACTCATACTTTCCCCAAATGATGAGTATTTAAGAAGGCTTGTTCACATTAAGAGTACTATAATCATCTTCTAGAGAATCACAAAATCCACAAAAGATAACTATATATTTCCCATGTCTTTAGACATTATCCAAAACTAAAATGAAAAAGGTTAGTATTAGATCAGATAATCCCAAAAAGGGTTATCATTTATAAAAAATATCTATTCTTAATCTCTAAAATTTTTCAAACAAAACCCAAAGTTCAACAAAGACCATTCAATAAAAATCTATCCATAAAATTCGTTATTGTAATAAATAGTAAGACTAAAACACAAATCTTTAAAGGATTTAATCACAAAGTCTTCCAAGATAAACCTTAAAATTTATCTCCAAATAACATCAGTTACTCTTAAAGTCTCATACTGAAATGTAATTAACCTAAAAACATATCCTCCATGATAGGTTAATAATTTCCATAGATAAACCAAAATCAACTTATTCTAGATTCTAAAGATCATATAACTAAAAAAAATTAGTTAAACTAACCAGGGAATTCACGTAGTCCAATGGTAGGTGATAAATACCAGTCGCACTTTGGTTGTGGGTTCGATTCCCATAGCTTCGTCAAACGTGACAGGTTGTCACACGGTCTACGTGTTGTCCTTTTTCAAAAACTACATAATTCTTATAACTTTCCCCAAAAAGGGATAAAATATTCAAATATAACCATAACATAATTTAACATCTAATTTATCTCATGTAGTTCATATTCCATCATAACATATAGTAACCCATAATTACCTAAAAAGTAAGGATCATATAAACCCTAATGTTTACCTTTATAGTTATTACCTGAACTTCCACGTCGAGTTGGTTCTCTCGTACATGATGCATTGGAGAACTCACCAAGGTTCAAGTGGTTGATCATGAATCCTGATAGTTGGTTTAGAATAACCACAAGATTTCTCATTGAATCCACCATTTCATACAGTCTCTTAATTAGAGAACCACCACAGTTTCCTTCAAACCCATTGTCACTTTGGTGCCTGCTATAACAATCCATTTACTAAAACCAAAAATTTCAGTGTGCGTATATCAAAAAAATAATCATGTACTAATGAGGAAGATAAACAATAAGATATACTTACTCATTAACTTTATCTAAAAACTATGACTCTTTATGAAATCCTAGCCATTATGGTAATGTTACTTATGCTTAGAGAATACCCTAACCTATAATGTTATCTAAATCGTCCTTTGATACTAATTATAAGGACTCGGCCTTAAAAAATAATTAATATTGAATTAAATGAATAATTCACATTGAGGATCTTTTCAGGTTTATAGTTTTAGAGATTTAGGACATAACTATTAAATCTAAAAAATTACAATGTAGACACATCTACTCAGCTTCCATTTTTTTCACAGAATAAAAACTATTGAACACAAGAGTCATGTCTAGTTCATTGTTTTAGACAGCCTGACATTTCCTTGATCCCATCCATGAATCTATTCATCTTTATGTCATGTGAAAAACATTTAAAAAAAACTTGGGATGAGCATAGAAAGCTCAGTAAGGGATACACAAAGAAGGAAAACTGTTAGTTTTTCAAAACAACAAGTAAACCATGAATTCTTTATCAATGTAATACTTTTCACCTTTATGAAGTAGTATAAACTCTTAAATGAATAAAAGGTCATTACATACCATATTTTAACCAAAATATTACCATAAAACACATATACATAACATATAAAGGTAACTTGGGACATAAACATACTTAAATGGAATATCCATACATTCGACTTCAACACATATCACTTAATGGAATAGCCATACGGCTGACTTCTATACCCAATGCATGGGATGTTATAACGTAACCACACGTCCTGGTATTCACGGAACCACCCGCCACGTGTTTTATCATGTAACCACCTGTAAAATGTCCAATTACCATTGTTACACATAAAATATTGCAAATATAAAAACTTCAATGACAACATTTTATTTGCAACCACAATAAGTAATTCCAAGATATTGAATTAATCAATCCATTTTCAACGACCATTTAAAAGTGATTTTTGAATCAAAGTGTCCCATACCACTTTGAAGCTTTTAATGGAATTATAATTTAAAAACATTAATGTCCATATAAATAAATACTGAAAACCATTTTGAAAACATGGACATTAAAGATAAAGACATAGAATAATAAATCATTGAAACATTTAAAATGATGTTTTTGTTAAAGATTTTTTAACAAAATGAGAGACTCTGGAATACAAATAATTGTGGAATAACATTTAATCAGAACTTTATAATATCATGAGAATAATGGAATTCATGATATAATATGTCAAAGGATAGTATATACACCATATAAGAGTGAATTTCTTCATTACAACAATGAAGTCTCAATGGAAATGTAAATTGAGATGAAATCCATTATAAAGATGGTATCCTTAAATTAAGGATAAATCTACCACATAATTATGTGTGAGAAATATAAATACGCCCAATATAAGTGAATATTAAGTGTGAAAAAATCAGAGTCCATTCACATATATTCATGGGATGACATGTTCAAGAAGTACAAGTTGAACCCAATGAAATTGAAATTGGGTTAAGATGTTCCCTTGTAAAAATTCGACAGCCTAACGACGTCACTTTAAAAAAAATGAGTTGATGAGATAAAAAGGGTATCTCATAACTTGTAAATAAATTTTACATCAATAAGGATATAAAAGAACATATCCCAACAAAATAAAATGTAAATTAAAAGACATAACAAAAATAAGTCTTTTAAAAAGAGGAGGGTGAAAGGTTCCCTTACCGAGGTGGGTAACATTCGAAACGTACACCCCATGAAAGAAGGGATATAAAACATTGATGTAAATAATCATAAACTAAATTATATTACACAAAGATTAGAACAATGGGAATTAAATTCACCATTCAAAGGAAATGATTGAAAATGTATCATAAATCTCACGGGAATAAAAGTGAGATGAAAAATCCCTTACGAAAACTCGGCAGCCTAACGACGCCAATTAAAACATCCAAAAATAGATTTATGAGATCAAATAGGGTCTCTCGTAAAATGAACATAAAATGTACAGAATAATGAATATAAAAGAACATCCCCAAACATAATAATGATGAGATTAAAAGAAATTACATAAAAGAGTGTACTTAAAAAAAAGAGAGAAGTAGGATCCCTTACAAATATTTTGCAGCCTAACGGCGCCACTCAAAACATCCAAAATGGATTGATGATAGAAAATAGGGTCTATCATCATATGAACAGTAAAAGTACAGTAATAGTAATATATTATAACATCCCAATCGTAAGAAAGATGATCTTAAAAGGAATGACATAAAATAGTGTACTTAAAAAGAAAGAGAGGGTTAGGATCCCTTACCTCAAGTCCGACTAGTCTTGTTCGTTTCATTATATTCCTGAATAATAAAAATTGGTAAATTTATAATTGCTTAAATTCATTCGTTAAATATTATTATTCAGTTCATATCACATATTATAATGTTATAATAATAATTGGTTAATAATGTGAGTTCATATCAGACGTTTTTGTCGATTTTTGGTACATGAGTCAAAAATGAACTTGTTTGAAAATGATTGTCTATGTAATAATAATTAAATCATCTCCAGAATAGTATTAATGATTTAAATTTCATATATATCCAGTACATATCCTTTTTATACCATTCCATAACATTTGGAGATAAAAAGGAATGAAATGCACCGTTCATGGAGACGGTAGGCTGTACGTACGCATGAACGCTACTTTCCTTTCTTTGTCATATTTATGGAATTAAAATTAATTGATAGAAACATATATTATAATTGAATTATAATATATATGTTTTATAGGTCCCATAAGTTCATTAATTTCATTCTTTATACATTCCATGTATTCCATGAACGAGTCACATCACTTGAGGGGGCGGTAGTCCACACTTCCTCATATGAAATTATCGCATTTTCACAACATGAAAAGCATAAAGGCATGTTTTAAATATACAATTCTGAATCATATTGAAATCATAAATACCATATATATCATATATAAAATATAGTGACATCATAATGGCCACCAAGAAAGGAGTTAAGAGAAGATTGATCAATCATCGTTTCGTGAGGCAGAAATTCGCCATCCATAGAAACAGTATGTTCTTTAACCATTAGACGATGGTGTGTGTAATTGTAGCTAGAATACTTCACATAAAAACATCCTAGTATATTGAAGATAATGTTTTTTTTACAAAATAATGGAATAAAAATAGATTATAGGGTTGTAGAAGCAAAACAAAATAGTAGAACACAAAGGAAGACATTACATTTAAATCAGGCAACTCTTTTTGATTTGAGCTCAAAGGCTTTCTTGGAAAGGATTATGCCCAATGGTGATGCTTAAATGATGAAGAGAGGGATTTTGAGAGATGAAATTGTCCGGGGTTGGCCATGCCAAAGTCTTGAGAGGTGTGGGTAAGGTTGTAGAGGTGGTGGCCTTTTAGAAGAGGAGAGGAGGGGCACTCTTGGAATGTTATAAAATATTAGTTTATTATATAATGCTCTTCGGATTTTAAAGGTCCCAAAAGGAAATATTTTTAGGATTAGGTGACAAGGGTTCAAAATAAACCCATACAATAGGTGTCTGTCAATATTAGGTCTTATATTTTACATTATCTTTTCATTTTATTTAAATCGTTAAATAATGAGGTAATCGCTGCATCATCTTGGTGTCATAAATAATTTAATTTATTTAGTGTCTAAAAATTATAAAATGAATATAATGATGTAGGAAATCTTTTTAGATTTCTAATGAATATTTATAGTCAAAAATATGACTTTTATAACCCCATGTAAAAATTGGTTTAGTAAAACAATACATGTTTGTGACATTTTAATTTTAACATTAAATAAAAAGTTATTAATGTCATTTTCCAACCAAAGTGGCTCCATGGGGTCCCCAGGTTGACCCATGGATTGTATTGGTCGTCCATTAATCATCCAATAAGGTTAGGACATGTGTCAAGGTCATTTCATATGATTAAAACATTATTTTTAACTTAAATTACACTAATTACATCTAATCACGATTAAAAACATAACAGTTACTATTCACCAAAAAATTATTTTAATCTCATTGAACTAAATTTTACATCCTAATGAAAACCATGCATGTCGTATTTTTAAAAATCAAATCACAGAAGTGGTAAATCTTCATTTAATCGAAAAATCAGTTTCTTTAACTACGACTTAGTGGTTTCACTATTCATCAAAAATTGATGTTTTTCAGAAAAATACAAAAAAATCACCCTAAGATATATTTGATATTCCTAATTCAAATATGATGTCTATTATAAAAAATTCAAAACATAAAAGTTGCATTAATTAATTTAATAATTAATTCCCACTGTCAAAACAAATAGCATGTTTTTAAGAAACAATATCTATTAAAAGATTAACACTAGTTTAAATCCAATTTCACAGTGAAATTAATTCCAATGACCACAATTGGATTAAATTGTAAAAATATATTCTAATTTCACTTTAAAACCAATTAAAAAGATAATATAATCATGTAAGTAAATTATATTGAAAAAAGGTTTTGAATTAAAATACAACATTTTTCACTATTTATTAAATAATTAACATTATCGGAAAAATATCAAAAATTTACACAAAGTAAATTTTTATGTCCCGATTCTAAAAAAGATTTTTATTTTGTCAAATATAACACATAAAATTGTCAAAAATTGGATTTAAAAGAGGCTTGCCATCAATAGGTGGTTAATCGACCTTTTAAAGTATATGAGAATGTTTACGCATAAAATTGTATTCATTCGCATCTTTAATCCTCTAACATTTATTGTAAAAAGTAAAAATATTTGACAAACATAAATAATCATTTTTTAGTTAGTCTCGTTCTTTCCCGCCATTACAATGGCTAGGCATTAACTACCATTTAAAATAATATTATTTTATTATTAGAGTGCAACGTAAGATTTCAAAGGAACACGTTTTTGCGTATTGGGTAAGCCCTCGAGCATAGCGTTCCATTTAAATTAATAATAACATTTTATTCACAAATAGGGATAAATATAAAAGTTTCATATTCTTTATTTACCCGAGGTGTTACAATGATAGTTTCTTCTACTTTTTTCATTGGATTCTATTGTGTGATTTCATGTCTCAATTCATGTGGTGTGTGGGCCCTCATGGGTTAGGATGAGTAATTTTCCGATTTAAGACATTATGAGATAATTAATTGGGTGTTGATATTGTTGAATGGTGTATGTGTACTGATTCATCCTGAATGACTATCCATTATGAAGAGATTCCTAAAATAAAAAATGGATTGGTTTCAAATCCTTGGTGCACCTTGTCATATCGATGAAAGTCAAAGTAGTGAACCTATGAATTAACAATAAAATGGCATGAAACATATACTTGAGAACATACAAAGACATTGCAATCTATATTGGTAATTTGGGGTAGTATGACTTTGGTAGTAAGTTTTGATACAATCATTTTCTATTAGTGAAACTATATCCTTGCTTGTATAATTTTTTAATGATTTTCTTGGATTTTTTAGGCCAAAGTTGCATCGAAATACTCATGTTGTTTCCCACGAAGGTGGTGACGACCATGCTTTAAACAAGGTGGGCCCTGAGCCTTTATTCATACTTCTAAGAGTTCCATTTGATGCACCACCCACTTTACATAATCTGGGCATTGATGCCCAAGTTCATTTTATTTTCCTATGTAGGATGCATTCCATGGAATGTGTTCTAAGGGTTTCACCAACGATGGATGACCTGACACAAGAGATACACCAAAAAATCCTCTTAATTTTTTAGGCGATGGCAGATCGCAGGTTAATAAGCCATGTCTAGCGAAAATGATTTCTATCTTTTTGCTTCTAGAATCACCTCTTGAGAGTATAGTCATGATTTCTACATAGATTCTTTGGGATTCATCCATGCATTGATGGGATGTCGTTACCCAGGCCGGACATTATCAGGTCATGTTATGGGTTGGCTCCCATACTTCCTCCTATGATCTATTCATTCCTCAGTCACTGAGAGCTGATACATACAGAGAGTTCCTGAATCATGAACAGATCTATATTAGTTATGTAATATTAATAATTTTTCCCTAATTTATATAGAATTTTCACCTCTTTTACTTATTTAAGTGAATTAGTTCTTCTAGTTTAAGTAATCATTCCATTCAAGTTTATCATTAGGGCAGTGGTAGACAAAGTATTCAGTATGATTGTTTTTTATTGTGTCAATAGTGTAGAAAACTAGGGCATAAGAAGCCCTACTATGATAATGATTGTATGAATTGTCATTCTTGTGGTCATATGGGCCATCTTCCATGATTTCTCATGCCATTCCACCAACTTCATGTGGAAAAGGTTCCGCTTCAGCCCAACCTTATAGACTTTGTTCTTTTGTGGCATATACGGTGGGGAGTCAAAGTTTCCTTGTATAGTCTGGCCATCAAGGAGGTAATGGAAATGGTAGTCTAATTCATGTTAACAATTAGTTATAGAAGATAATTAAATTATTTAGAGGTCCATATATTACACATGGATATGGATCGGGTCAGTTGTACGCCTTACAGTGGATACCTACAGATCATGTTGTGGGACCGTTTATTGTACGAGGTATTATTCTTATTGCCTCTACTGTTGGTTATTTCTTGTTTGATATAGGTTTTTCAAAATAATTTATTTCTTTACCTTTCTTGCAATTTATTGGGCTATAGATATAGTATTAATATGGTGTAATGACCCTTGATACACCATTGGGAATACAGATAGATGTCATATTCCCATTTAGGGAGTGTCTCCTTAAGGATGATAGTTACCCTTTCTTGTGGAATCAATTTCTTCCCAAAATGATGGTATTTGATTTCATTTTTTGCATAGAATGATTGTCCAATTATCACACATTTTTATATTGTTATCATATAATTGTTTCTTTTTTAATCAGTAGAAGGACACGTTTTTCATTTTGAAGGAGAGTGGGATTTTCTGTCAGGGAGAGCAGAACCAAAGCACCATGGGCTATGTGGAGTGACCCCCTAGATTGAATATATTTTCATGGAGGATTAGGGTTTTCTTCTTATTGATTTACCTAAAGTAGTTTATGATTTAATTGATGTCTATCTTGATGAATTATATGGCTTACCTCATAAGAGAGAGGTAGTGTTTTCAATGGAGCTTATTCTATGAGAATATCCAGTGTCCATTCCTCCATACATGATGGATCATTCTGAGATTTCAAGAGCATAAGCATCAAATGGAGGAATTAGAGGCCCAAGGCATTATTATTCCCAATAAATCGTCTTGGAGCACACCTGTGCTTTTCAACAAAAATGACGATTGTACTATTCGTTTTTGCTTGGATTGCAAAAGGTTGAACCGTCTTATGGTCAATTAATAATATCCACATACGAGAATAGATGATTTCTATGACCAGCTTTGGGGAGAAAAGGTGTACTCTAAAATTGACCGGGGATCAGGACATCATCTGGTTCGAGTCCGATGATTATACATACACTAATAGAAAAATACCATACACCAATTGTTAGGAATTTTAGTTATAGGACCCCAAACCATTTGTATAGCCTTTACAAGTGGGTTTGAGGACCATTGGATTGTTTGGATTGGGGATTGGTCTATACAAACGACTCATGGAAAACCATTGGTATAGGTCATATGAAAAACATATAACAATGGTTTCCAAAAACCATTGGTATGAGTAATTCAAAAAAACCTAGCTTGATTTTAATCTCAGCACTACCCATTTATAATCGAACGACCTCACCACTAACCTAACATAATTTTGATAACACAATATCATTAATATATAAATGTATATTCATATGTAATTTAACTTTTTATTTATTTATTTTTATATAAAAAAATATTTCATAAATTAATCCTTGTACTAATACCAACGGTTCTCAAAACCATTGGTAAATGTTCTATGAATTTTTGAGATACACCAGCAATTTTGGACAAAAATGTTGGTATAAGTCCATAAGTTTGACCTATACCAACCATTTGGCACATGTGGTTGGTGTATTTAATTTTTTTTGATAAATACCAACAGTTTGGCCGATAACATTGGAATTTGTCCATATAAGTGATATACATAAACAAAATTTTCCAAACCATTGGTATTGGCCCAAATTAGTGTCTGTTACCAATGGTTTTGACAAAACCATTGGTATATGTCCTATTTATGCTAGCAATACCTCTTATGACATTAAATAGAAGGTATGTTCTGTATGTGTATCTTGTTATTCCATTCAGTCTTACTATCATGCCATTCATTTTCATGGCTTTGATGAATATGGTTTTCTATCCCTATTGGGACTCTATTTTTGTGGTCATTGTGGACAAAATCTTGTTTTATTTTCGAACTCATAACGACCATTAAAAACATCTTGAGATCATTCTACGTACACTGAGACATCATAATATTTATTCCAAGATTTCAAAATGCGACTTCTGTATAGACAATGTCCACTTATTAGGTCATATTATTTTGGAATCAAGATTTTCTATAGACCCTAAAAATTTTAGTGAGGTAGTCTCTAGGGAGAAGTCTAAGAACGTTTTTGAAATGAAGGGTTTCTTAGGGCATGAAGGATATTGTTGTCATTTCATACAGGACTTCTCACATCTTTCTTCAATTCTTTATAGACATACAAAGAATGGTGTTATGTTCCATAGGG
The DNA here is from genome assembly GCA_963277665.1 of Viscum album. NCBI lineage: Eukaryota > Viridiplantae > Streptophyta > Magnoliopsida > Santalales > Viscaceae > Viscum > Viscum album. Next base: position 913,620,361 of record OY728131.1, on the reverse strand, counting down.
AATAAGCACGAGGGAAAGCTTTATCGGAGCTGGAAGGGAGGCTTGACTCGGAACCTATTACGATTTGTTTAGAACCTGGTAAATGTTATCTGGTCTTCTGTGATAAATCTAGAATTTTCCTAGGAGCAGTGTTGATTAAATAAGTAAATTCCAATGCATATGGATCTCGACATTTAAGGCATCATTATAAAAGTTACCAAGTCCATGAACTCAAGCTAGCAGTAGTTTTCCATGACTTATATTGCTGGAGATATTATCTCTTGGGTGAGTGATTTGTGGTGTATACATATCACAAGTGACTCAGGTATATATTTTCATAGCATGACTTGAACCTCTGACAGTGAATATTTGTCTAATATCTATAATCCTGTGATTTTGATCTTTCATATATGCCATGAAATGGAAATATGGTTACAAATTCTCCGTTTCAAAAAAATCAAACACATTCCATACTAAAATCCAATGATGAAAGGAATTTAATGGCCCTATTTTATTAACATCATTTGAAGATTCAAAAAATTCAAGAGTAGTCTTACCTCTCAGCCTGAACAGTTACATCTTCCCACTTTGAGAATGTGAAGAGTATGTAGTTTTATTATAATGCCACATCCTTAAACCTTACTTAATATTGAATGAAATGAATAATTCACATTGATGATCTTTTAAGGTTTAGATTTTTAGAGAATTAGGAAATAACTATTACATCTCAAAAGATTAAAAAGTAGAAACTTATACTAAGTTTCCATAAACTAAAAACTATTAAAAAGAAACATGTCCAGTTCTATGTTTTAGGTAGCATGACTTTCCCTTGATCCCATCCTTGACCCTATTCCACGTTAAGTCCTGTGAAAAACATTTCAAAAACTTGGGATGAGCATAAAAAGCTTAGTAAGGGATACACAAATAATGAAAACTTTTAGTTTTTCAAACATCAAGTAAACCATGTATACTTTATCAAAGTAATACCTTCACCATTATGAAGTAGTAAAACCTCTTCACTGAATAAAATATCACTACTTACCCTTTTGTAACCAAAGGATTACAATAAACCCCATATAAAGAACACATAACATATAAAGGTAACTTGGGATATAAACATACTTAAGAGGAATAAACATACGGTCGACTTCCACACATATCACTTAATGGAATAGACATACGGCCAACTTCCTTACATACTTAATGGAATAGCCATACGACCGACTTCCTTACCCAATGCATTGGAGGTCATAACGTAACCACCAGTCCTGGTATTCACGACACCACCCGTCATATGGTTTATCACGTAACCACCCGTAAAATGTCCAGGTACCATCAGTACACATAAAATATTGAAAATATAAACATTTCAATAACAAAAATTCATTTGAAATCACAATAAGTAATTCCCAGATATTGAATTAATCAATCCATTTTCAAAAACCATTTAAAAGAGATTTTTGAATCAAAGTGTCCCATACCACATTGAAGCTTTTAATGGAATTATAATTTTAAAACATTAATGTCCATATAAATAAATACAGAAAACCATTTCGAAAAAATCGACATTAAAGACAATGATTTAGAATAATAAATCTTTAAAACATTTAAAATGATATTTTTGTTAAATAGTTTTTAACAAAATGAGAGACTCTTGAACACGAATAATAGTGGAATAACATTTAATATGAACATTATAATATCCTGAGAATAATTGGATTCATGATATAATATGTCAAAGGACAACATACACACCATATAAGAGTGAATTAGTGCATAACAACAATGAAGTCTCAATGGAAATGTAAATTGATATGAAATCCATTATAAAGATGGTATCCTTAAATTAAGGATAAATCTACCAAATGAATATGTGTGAGAAATATAAATACACCCAATATAAGTGGATATTAAGTGTGAAACAATCAGAGTTCATTAACACATATTTATAGGAGAACATGTTAAAGAAGTACAAGTTGAACCCAAAGAAATCGAAATTGGGTTAAGACGTTCATTTGTAAAAATTCGACAGCCTAACAGCATCACTTAAAAATTCATAAAATTAGGCGATGAGAGAGTGAATGGTATCTCATCACATGGAAATAAACTTTACATCAATAAGGATATAGAAGAACATATCCCAACATAATAAGATGTAAATTAAAAGACATAATAAAATAAGTCTTCTAAAGAGGAGGGTGAAATGTTCCCTTACCGACATGGGTATCTTTCGAAACAAACCCCCCGTGAAAGAAGAACAATAAAACATTGATGTAAATACTCATAAATAAAATTATATTACACAATGAGTAAAATATTGGGTAGTACATACACCACTCAAAGGAAATTGTGGCAAATGTAGCATAAATTTCACGGGAATAAATGTGAGATGAAAAATCCCTTACGAAAACTCGGCAGCCTAACGGCGCCACTTAAAGCTTCCAAAAACGGATTTATGAGTTCAAATAGGGTCTGTAATAATATGAACGAAAAAATTAAAATAGGAGTAATATAAAAGAACTTCCCAATCATAAGAAATATGAGCTTAAAAGGAATGACATAAAAGAGTGTACTTAAAAAGAAAGAGAGGGGTATGATGCCTTACCTCGGGTCCGACTTGACTCAATCGTTCTTTAATCTCCTGAATAATAAACTTGAGTTAATTTATAATTCCTTAATAACATTTTTAAAGTTTCTTATTCCTTTTATATCACTTATTACCATTTCATAAACATTATGTAATCATTTATGTTAATAAAGTTTGTTTTGTCGATATTTGGTTCTTAAGTCGAAAGTGGACTTTTTACAATTACATGTTGTTCGTGTGGTCAAAGGCTCATTATATCCAGAATGAAATTCCTGATTTGTATATCATATATATCATATATATCCAGCAAATACATGTATTTATAATATTACATAATCCTTTAGAGGTAAGAAATGAAATGCACCGTTCATGGAGATGGTAAGCCGTACGTACGCATGAACGCTACTTTCATTTCTTTGTCATATTAATAGAATTAAAACTAAATGATAGGTATGTATATTTTAATTCCAGAATCATATTCATCATTTATATGTTTCATTCATCATATATATTTGTTATGTACATGTACTTATAATAGTACATTACATTTAGAGATACGAAATGAAATGCACTGTTCATGGAGACGGTAAACTGTATGTATGCATGAATGCTACTTACATTTCTATATCACACCTTAATTGAAAGAAATAATAATGATATAGAGGTATATTATAATTCCAGTGTAAAATCATATATAATAACTTTAAATCCATCCTTTACACATCCCACATATGGCATTAACGAATCACATCACTTTGAGGGGGCGGTAGTCCGCACTTCCTTAAATGAAGATATCGCGTTTACCCATAATGGAAACCATAAAGGTATGCTAAAAATGAAAAATACAGAAGATTAAGGAAAAAATAAATATATTATATATCATATATAAATATAGTGTCATATTAATGGCCACCTTTGAAGGTGTTAAAAGAATGTTGAACAATCATCGTTTCGGGAGGCAGAAATTCACCATCCACGGAAACAGTATGTCTATTAACCATTAGATGTAAATGTGTGTATGTTTAGATCGAAATATTCTTATAACAACATCCTAGTTTATTTATGATACTGGAGTTGTTACAAAAAAATGAATAAAAAGAGTTTAGGGGGTTGGAGAAGCAAAATAAAACAAAATAACACAAGTGAAGACATCACCTTAAAATCGGGTAACTCTCTTAGATTTGAGCTCAAAGGCTTCCTTGGGAAGACTTCTTCCAAATGTGATGCTTCAAGGAGTAAGATAGGGATGTGGAGAGCCAAAATGGGAAGTTTTTTTCTGAGCCAAAGGCTTTGGAAGTGTGGGTAAGGAGGTAGAGGTGGGGGACTTTTATAAGAGGAGAGGAGGGGCACTCTTGGAAAGGTATAAAATGTAACATTATTTTCAAATGATTTTCGGATTTTAATGGTCCCACATTGATGTGTTTCGAGGCTAAGGTGACAAGGGATCTAAATACACCCATACAAAAGGTTTTGGACATGTGTAGGGCTTATATTGTACAGTATCATTCCATTTTATTTAAATCGTTAAATAATGATGTCATCAATGCATCATCATGATGTCATAAATAATTTAATTTATATAATGTCTAAAAAATATAAAAAAAATACTATGATGTAGGAAATATCTTTATATTTCCAATGAATATTTATAGTCTAAAATTACATTTATATAAAAAAAATTAAAAATATTTTACTTAGGTGATACATTCTTTGTTACATTTAACAATCTTTAAAAAATAAAAAGATAAAAAGTCACTTTCTCACAAAAGTGATTCCATGGGGCCCCAAAGATTGGCACAAGACATCCCATGGTCGGCCATGAGACAACTAGTAGCCTTAGGAAACATGTTTTTGTCATTTATTATTATTATGATATTATTTTATTATCTTTAACTACCCGATTACTCATTAATCAAGATAATTAAAGATAATTTCCATCGTTACTATTCATAATGTACAAAAACCAAAGAGTCTTAATTAAATAATTTGGAAATTCTGATTCCAAATATGTGATTCATTTTACCGAATTTCAAACACATAAATTGAAATAATTAATTTAAAAATAATTTCCGTTGTCAAAACAAATAGCGGGTTTTTTAGAAACAATATTTATGAAAAGTTTGGCACTTGTTTGTGCCTAATTCCAAAGTGAAATTAAACCCAATGACCATAATTAAATTACATTGTAAAAATAGATTCTAATTAAACTTTAAATCAAATTAGAAAGATAATATAACAATATAATTAAATTATATGAAAAAGAAGTTTTGATGTAAAATGCAGTATTTTCACTATTCATTGAAAAATGAACATTGTCAGAAAAATATCAAAAAATAACCCAAGGTAAATTTTAATGTCCCAATAATAAATAATATTTTTATTTTGAAAAATAGACCTTATAAAATTTTCAAAATGTTGATTTAAAAGGGGTTCTCCATCAAAAGGCGGTTAATCGACCTTTTAAAAAATATTAGAATGTTTACGCTTAAAAACTGGATTCATTTGCATTTTTAATCCTCTAACATTTATTGTAGAGAGTAAAAATATTTGACAAAAATATATAATCATTTTTTAGTTATTTCTGTTCATTCACTCCATTACAATGGCTAGGCGTTAACTACCATTTAAAATAATATTATTTTATTATTAGACTGCAACGTAAGATTCCCAAAAAAACTCATTGTTGTGTATTGGGTACACCATCGAGCATAGCATCCTCTTTAAAAAAATATTAATATTTTATTCAAAAATATGGATAAATATAAAAAATTCATATTCTTTATTTACCTGGGGTGTTACATCCTTCCCCCTTTTTGGGAATTGCGTCCTCGCAATTTTAAAATTGGGCTCGGAAACATCCTTGAAAGTCCCACATCGGAACAAGAGTCTGTAAATCAATCACTTTAAAATAAAGGGAGATAAGTACATAGGTCACCCGAGTTAACTCATAATATGATTCCAAGTTGGAAAATATAGATATGTAAGAAAAAACAAAGGGTCATGTTCTGATGGAGAGTGATAGTAAACATGTCTAGGAGAAAGTTAACCATAAGAAAATCACAAACTTGTTATGGTTTATACGGTATTCGATTCCCCGGTAGGAAAAGTTAATAGACAACATTTTTGTTTTAAGTTACTTTTTATTGAGGAATTTATTCATAAGGAAACATAATCACTTATCATGTTGACTTTCAACTTTTATTAGATTCCTTACACAAACTCATATTTTCTCCAAAAGACTAGTATTTAGGAAGACTTGTTCACATTAAGAGTACTATAATAAACTTTTAGAGAATCACCTAATCCACAAAAGAGAAATATATACTTCCCATGTCTTTAGACTTTAACTAAAACCAAAACCAGAAAGGTTAGTACAAGATCAGATAATCCAGAAAAGGATAACCCTTTATAAAAAGAAAATCTATTCTTAATCTCCAAAATTTTTCGAACTAAACCAAAAGTTCAACGACGACAATTCGATAATCAATTTTTTCATAAAATTCTTAAAAGTAAACCAAACTAAGATTGAAACCCAAATATTTTAATGATTTAGTCACATAGTCTTCCTAGTTAAATCGTAACATTTATCTCCAAACAACATCAGTTTCTCTTAATGTCTCGTATTGAAAAGTAATTAACCTAATCACATATCCTCCATGATAGGTTAATAAATATCCATATATAACCTAAAATAAACTTACTCTTAATTCATAAAATCATATAACTAAAAAGAATCAGTCAAACTAACCAGGGACTTCACATAGTCTAGTGGTAGGCGATAAATATCAGTTGCACTTTGGTTGTGGGTTTGATTCCCACAGCTTTGTCCGACACGACAGGTTGTCACACGGTCTGCGTGTTGTCCTTTTTCCAAAACTATATAATTCTAAAATCATTCCCCATAAAGATATAAAATCATCAAAAATGATCACAACACATTTTAACCTCATGTTTATCTCATCCCTTTCATTTTCCAGCATATCATATAATAACACATAATTACCTAAAAAGTAAGTATCATATAAACTGTAATTATTACCTTTATAATTATTAACTGAACTTCCACATCGATTGGTCATCTCGTACATGATGCATTACAGAACATACCAAGGGTCAAGTGGTTGATCATGATTCCTTGATAGTTGGTTTAGAACAACCTTGAGTTTCCTCATTGAATCCCCCATTTTATCTAGTATCTTAAATAGAGAACCACAATAGTTTCCTTCAAACCTGTTGTCTCTTTGGTGCCTACTAGATCCATCCATTCACTAAAAACAGAAATGTCAGTTTTATTATATCAACAAAACCATCATGTACTAATGAAGAAGATAAACACTAATATATACTTACTAATTCACTTTATCAAAAAATATGACTCTTTCTGAAATCCTAACCATTATGGTAATGTCACTTATGCTTAGAGGATACCCTGACCTCTAAAGTTATCTATACATACCTTTGATACCAACTGTAAGGCCCCAGCCTTAAACCTTACATAATATTGAATTAAATGAATAATTCACTTTGAGGATCTTTTCAGGTTTAGAGTTTTAGAAAATTAGGACATAACTATTACATATCAAAAGATTACAAAGTAGAAACTTCTACTAAGATTCCATTAAATAAAAACTCTTCAAAAGAAACATGTCTAGTTCCATGTTTTAGGTAGCATGACTTTCCCTTGATCTCATCCTTGACCATATTCCACGTTATGTCCTGTGAAAAACATTTCAAAAACTTAGGATGATCATAAAAAGCTCAGTAAGGTATACACAAATAATAAAAACTGTTAGTTTTTCAAACATCAAGTAAACCATGTATTCTTTATCAAAGTAATACCTTCACATTTATGAAGTAGAAAAAACACTTCACTGAATAAAATATCATTACTTACCCTTTTGTAACCAAAGGATTACCATAAAACCCATATAAAGAACACATATCATATAAAGGTAACTTGGGAAATACACATACTTAAGTGGAATAACCATACGGTCGACTTCCACACATATCACTTAATGGAATAGCCATACGTCCAAATTCCATACATACGTAATGGAATAGCCATATGGCCTACATCCATACCCAATGCATTGGAGGTTATAATGTAACCACCCGTCTTGGTATTCACGGCACCACCCGTCATATGGTTTATCACGTAACCACCCGTAAAATGTCCAAGTACCATAATTACACATAAAATATTGAAAATATAAACATTTCAATAAAAAAATTTGATTTTCAATCACAATAAGTAATTCCCAGATATTGAATTAATCAATCCATTTTCAAAAACCATTTAAAAGAGATTTTTGAATCAATGTGTCCCATACCAGTTTGATGCTTTTAATGGAATTATAATTTTAAAACATTAATGTCCATATAAATAAATACTGAAAACCATTTCTAAAACATGGACATTAAATATAATGATTTAGAACAATAAATCTTTAAAACATTTAAAACATTTAAAACGATATTTTTGTTAAATAGTTTTCAACAAAATGAGAGACTCTTGAATACAAATAAAAGCAGAATAACATTTAATCCGAAATTTATAATATCATGAGAATAAATGGATTCATTATATAATATGTCAAAGGACAGTATACACACCATAAAAGAGTGAATTGGTGTATAACAACAATGAAGTATCAATGGAAATGTAAATTTAGATGAAATCCATTATAAAGATGGAATCCTTAAATTAATGAATAAATCTATCAAATAATAATGTGTGAGAAATATAAATACACCCAATATAAGTGGATATTAAGTGTGAATCAATAAGAGGTTATTGACAGATATTCATAGGATGACATGTTCATGAAGTACAAGTTGAACACAAAGAAATCAAAATTGGGTTAAGACGTTCATTTGAAAAAATTCGACAGCCTAACGGCGTCACTTCAAAATTCATAAAATTAGGTGATGAGAGAGTGAATGGTATCTCATCACATGGAAATAAACTTTAAATCAATAACGATATATAAGAACATATCCCAACATAATAAGATGTAAATTAAAAGACATAACAAAAGAAGTCTTCTAAAGAGGAGGGTGAAAGGTTCCCTTACCGACATGGGTATCTTTCGAAACATACACCCCATGAAAGAACGACAATACAACATTGATGTAAATACTCATAAATGAAATTATATTACACAATGAGTAAAATATTGGGCAGTACATACACCACTCAAAAGAAATTGTGGCAAATGTAGCATAAATCTCACGAGAATAAAAGTGAGATGAAAAATCCCTTACGAAAACTCGGCAGCCTAACGTCGCCACTTAAAGCTTCCAAAAAATGGATTTATGAGATGAAATAGGGTCTCTCATCATATGAAAATAAAAATTACAGTAGGATTAATATAAAATAACGTCCCAATCATAATAAAGATGAGCTTAAAAGGAATGACATAAAAGAGTGTACTTAAAAAGAAAGAGAGGGGTAAGACCCCTTACCTCGGGTCCGACTTGACTCGGTCGTTCTTTAATCTCCTGAATAATAAACTTGAGTTAATTTCTACTTCCTTAAAAACCTTTTTCATATTCATTATTCCTTTTATATCACTTATTACCATTTCATAAACATTATGTAATCATTTAAGTTAATAATGTTTGTTTTGTCGATATTTGGTTCTTAAGTCGAATGTGGACTTCTTACAATTACATGTTGTTCGTGTGGTCAAAGGTTCATTATATCCAGAATGACATTCCGGATTTGGATATAATATATATCATATATATCCAGCATATACATGTATTTATAATATTACATAATCCTTTAGAGGTAAGAAATGAAATGCACCGTTCATGGAGAGGGTAAGCTGTATGTACGCATGAACGCTACTTTCATTTCTTTGTCATATTAATGGAATTAAAACTAAATGAGAGGTATGTATATTTTAATTCCAGAATTATATTCATCATTTAGATGTATAATTCATCATATATATACATTATATACATGTACTTATAATAGTACATTACATTTTTGGATAAGAAATGAAATGCACCGTTCATGGAGACGGTAAGTCGTATGTACACATGAACGCTACTTTCATTTCTATATCACACTTTAATGGAAAGAAATAATAATGATATAGAGGTATATTATAATTCCAGTATAAAATAATATTTAATAACTTTAAATCCATCTTTTACACGTCCCACATATGGCATTAACGAATCACATCACTTTTAGGGGGCGGTAGTCCGCACTTCCTTAAATGAAGATATCGCTTTTAACCATAATGGAAACCATAATGGTTTTCTCAAAATGAAAAATACAGAAGCTTAAGGAAAACCTAAACATATTATATATCATATATAAATATAGTTTCATCTTAATTTCCACCTTTTAAGGTGTTAAAATAATGATGAACAATCATCGTTCCTGGAGGCAGAAATTCGCCATCAAAAGAAACAGTTTGTTCTTTAATCATTAGATGTAGATGTGTGTAATTTTAGCTAGAAATATTCTTATAAAAAAATCCTGGTATATTAAAGATACTGGATTTGTTAAAAAATAAATTAATAAAGAGATTTTATGGGGTTGGAGAAGCAAAATAAAAAAAATAACACAAGTGAAGACATCGCCTTAAAATCGGGTAACTCTCTGAGATTTGAGATCAAAGGATTCCTTGGGAAGACTTCTTCCAAAATTGAGGTTTCAAGGAGTAATAGAGGGATGTGGAAAGAAAAGATTGGAAGGGTTTGGCCGAGCCAAAGGCTTTGGATGTGTGGGTAATGAGGTATAGGTGTGAGCCTTTTATAAGAGGAGAGGAGGGGCACTCTTGGAATGATATAAAATGTAACTTTATTTTCAAATGATTTTCGGATTTTAATGGTCCCACATTGAAGTGTTTCAAGGATAAGGTGATAAGGGTTCCAAATACACCCCTAAAATAGGTTTTGGACATGTGTAGGTCTTAGATTTTACATTATATTTCCATTTTAATTAAATTGTTAAATAATGAGGTCATCGCTGCATCATCATGATGTCATAAATAATTTAATTTATTTAATGTCTAAAAATTATAAAAAAAATACTATGATGTAGGAAATCACTTGATCTTTCCAATGAATATTTATAGTCCAAAATATCATTAATGTATACAGAATTAAAAATATTTTACTTAGGTGATACATTCTTTGTTACATTTAACAATCTTTAAAAAATAAAAAGATAAAAAGTCACTTTCTCACAAAAGTGATTCCATGGGGCCCCCAAGTTTGGAACAAGGCATCCCATGTCTTTCCAGGAGACAAAACTTTGATTTAGGACACATGTTGTGGTCATTTTTTATTATTATGATATTATTTTATTATCTTAAACTACACGATTACTCATTAATCAAGATAATTAATGATAATTACCGTTGTTACTATTCATAATGTCCAAAAACAAACGAGTCTTAATTACATAATTTGTACCTTCTGAATCCAAATATGTGATTCATTTTACCAAATTCCAAACAAATAAATTTCAATAATTAATTTAAAAATAATTCCCGTTGTCAAAACAAATAGCAGGTTTTTTAGAAACAATATTTATGAAAAGTTTGGCACTTGTTTGTGCCTAATTACAAAGTGAAATTAATCCCAATGACCATCATTTTATTACATTGTAAAAATATATTCTAATTAAACATTAAAACAAATTAAAAAGATAATATAACCATATAATTAAATTATATGAAAAAGCAGTTTTGATGTAAAATGCAGTATTTTTCACTATTCATGAAAAATGAACATTGTCAGAAAAATACCAAAAATTAACCCAAGGTAAATTTCAATGTCCCAATCATAAATAATATGTTTATTTTAAAAAATAGAGATTATAAAATTGTCAAAAAGTGTATTTAAAAGGGGTTCACCATCAAAAGGCGGTTAATCGACCTTTTAAAGATTATTAGAATGTTTACGCTTAAAAACTGGATTCATTTGAATTTTTAATCCTCTAACATTTAATGTAATGATTAAAAATATTTGACAAACATATATAATCATTTTTTAGTTATTTTGGTTCATTCCCTCCATTACAATGGCTAGGCATTAACTACCATTTAAAATAATATTATTTTATTATTAGAGTGCAACGTAAGATTCCCAAGAAACTCGTTGTTGCGTATTGGGTACGGAATCGAGCATAGATTCCCCTTTAAAGTAATATTAATATTTTATTCACAAATATGGATAAATATAAAAAATTCATATTCTTTATTTACCTGGGGTGTTAGATTTATGATCCTGAAGGTTTGGATATACTTGAGAGTGTATAGGGAGGTAACCCACCTATGAATTTCTCTAGGGATAGAGATGTCATTATATGTCTACGTGGACGTATCTAGGTTCATACATATGTAAGATAGGAGTATATAATTGAGTCCCATGCTTGACAATGGGATTTAAATCTAAGCATCTTGAGGATGTATCGAGATAAGAAACTATATTATAGGTAGCTTGGAATGAAATGTTAGATTGAATTTTTCATCACTAGGTGTTCCACCTGTTAGTAGGTGAAGGCAGTGAATCAAAGAACTGTGGGATTGTTACAGCTGCTTCTAGTACCTGAATTGAAATGGGATGATGTTAATATGGTTTTCATAGTTATATTACCTAGTTCACTGAGGGGTAGCGATGCTATCTGGGTAGTCATTCACTGACTAAATAACTCATCCCACTTCCTTCATATTTGGGATACATTATCAGTTAATGAGATGGGCAGACTGTATATCTATGAGATCATACAACTACAAATGGTTCAATGTAATATCATTTCTTATAGGTACGCTTGTTTCACTTCACAGTTTCTGAAAGACTAGAGGAATGCTCTAGGAATCTAGGTAATTCTTAGTACATATTTTCCCCCTCATGGAAATGAAAAAATAGAACGAACAATATAGGTTTAGGAGGATATGATCCGAGCATTCATCCTTAATTTCAGTAGTTATTAAGATAAGGATATCCCTATCATCATTTTTTTAAACAATAACAGTATCCATGTGATGATTCAGATAGTTCCTATTGAAGCCTTATATGGTAGGCCATGTCGTTCATCCTTGTACTAGCTTCAAGCAGGTGAGACATCCCAACTAGTTCCTTATCTTCTTTTGGAGACTTCAGAACAAGTTTGGCTGATCAGGAAGCCTATGACTAGTGCATAGTATAGAAAAAAATATTATTCCAATCATCATCGACGTCCTATTGTGTTCGAGGTTGGGGATTATTTTTTTCTTTTTTGTATCGCCCATGCTTGGTCATAGACATTTAAGGAAATAGCGAAAGATATCACCTCGTTGTGTCGGGCCATTAGAGATTATAGAGAGAGTAAGGACAGTAACTTATCAGTTTTTACTACCTTATAGGTACTGTTCCTTGCATGACGTCATTAATGTATCACAACTTCCCCAATATCATGTTGACCCATCACATACCATGGATCCTCAAGAATATGAGATAGAAGGCGATGCTATATCGAAAGATTATATAGTACGCATCATGGATCAAAGCACGAAGGATATATAAGGAATGTTTGTCCCTCTCATACAGGTTCAATGGAAGAATGGACAAGCACAGGATGAGACTTTGGAGAGGGAAGCCGACGTACGTGCCCAATGGACATAGTTTTTCTCAGACAATGTTTCCTTATTCATGGAAGGAGAACTTGGGGGAGAGTTATTTTCAGGGGGGAAGACTGTCAAAACCTGGCTTTTCTCTCAGTTATGGATCCATTAAAATTTATATATAAATCTATTATTTGGACCTAATATGGATTCATAATGAGTTAGTGAAGGTTTATAGGGTGTTCTGTGCTATTTCAGAGCTCGAAAACCCCTTTTATGGAGGAAACAAACACTATCTATAGTTTAGAGTAAACCATGCAGGATATCCGAATAGTTTTTCAAACCATGTGGAAGGTGTTTTTATATAGTTTCACCTCACATGGTGGGCACACGACCATGCTACCAAACCCTGAAAATTTTACATTTTCCTAGTTAACTGTGCATTGATATTGCGTAGTTTGATCAAACCATATGGAGGAAGACTTTCTAGGTAGAACTGTCTCGCACGATTAGCACCCAGTTTGAAAAACTATGCTGACAAACTGTGCACAGGATTAAAACCTGGTTAAAATGTAAGAAAATAACTTCATGATATATTAATCTTCCTCCTTCCTCCTAATATGAGTACAGACGATATATTCATATAATTTCACCCATTTAAATATTTTTGAAGGAAAAATGGGGGGATCATGAAATCTCATTCGTCTAGCATCCAATCAAGCTTCTATTTTGTCACGTTGGATGAAAAATGGTATGTAAATGAGTCTACTTTATGCATACTTCTACTCTTTAACTATTGACCTATATGTATTCATGTGAGTGTTTATTCCCCTTTCCATATATCTACTCTGATCCAAGGAAAATCAAACGTAAATACATGAGGGGAAGACTCATACAATCCTAAAGTGAGTTTTCTATAACTCATCCCTAATGTTTTTTTATTAGGAATGTTTGTTTGGGTCCCACCAGTTTTATTGGATACCGTTTCTTAAATTAACATGACATCATTATACTCGATATAATCTTATGGTTTTGCTCCTTCCAAATATTTGATTAGCTGTTACTGGTTTCACCCACATCATAATCTGCCTCATGTCAAAGGTTGTGCAATAATTGGGTTTTTTGTGTCATGGAATATTTTAGCCACCATTCAGGTGTATCATTACATGGAATTCATAAAGGTGAGACATATTAGTATAAATGGCATGTTATTACTGAAAATTTCAAAATGGAATGTACCATGAATACTCAAATCTTGACCTACCTAAGTTATGTGCTTTAAAATAATTATTATATGTGAACTGTGACATGAAAAGTATAATAGGTATATAACATGGAATTAATAAAAGATATTGAATAATGGTTACATGCACGTAGCACCCCTTTCCATGTTGGTTGATGGTATCATAGTGAGAAGGAATAATTTATTATGCCTTAATGGATAACTAAGTCTATATTAAATAGTTTCCACTCTACTTGGCCTATCCGCACTAATAGAAGACAATCCTTGGTCCAATAAATAAATAGTTTCAACTTTACATGACCAATCAACACTAATGGAAGAAAATAATTCTACCATATTAATTACTATATGATTACAATAAGAAATATGAATGGTCGGACTCGATCTCACCTTTGATTATGAGAGCATAATACCTTGGTTCGAAAAAAAACTATTCTGATTCCAGGATACTCTTTTATATGGTTGATACCCACCTAGACTCCATTTCATGTCTATTCCATGGATTATTAGTAAGCTGCAATTGGGTACCATTATTTATTATAGGATACCTTAGATACACTCCTTGGATCCATCCTTATCTATAGGAGCCATGAGGAATTCCCAGAGGGCCCTATCTTTTCATTTCCCCATATTACCATGGTCGATCACCTTGGACTCGGTAGGTGCCTTATTGTGGAATGCCTTAGATTAAGATCCTTTTATTACAATCTTATCCATTATCTATACTGATATACTATTGTGTTAGCTTCCCATGAGTCTATATTACCTTGTTTTTTTACCATGGAACTCCCTCACTAGATATCATTTTTGATTTCCTTGATACATAATGGGACCTTGACTACTTATAATATCATGAGGTGATGTCAGTGTTTGATATGACTCACATAAACTATTACAAATAAATGATAATTGGGTAATTAATTAAATGCTTACAAGTTCAGACACCATCCAAGGGCTAAAGCAGGTACATGGTTTTATATTTATATTTTTCTGCTTGATTTAATTTATATATGCATACCTACACACTACTATATTCCATTACACGAGCCAGATGTTATATGCACTATTTGTGGTGGCCCACATAGATTTATCTCACACCCGCTTCAGGTTCCATTGTCAGTCAGATTAGATTATATGGTTCTATGTATTGACAACGGGATGCATGTGGCTTCAAATACCTGATTGTGTGCTGATAAGATAAAGCTTGATATGAGATGACCAAGTAATATCTCATGTTTATTGGAGTAGTCTAAGTTTTCATTTTCATGGTGTAACATGTCAATTCTATTGTATTGTATCCTTTCTCTCCTGTTTTCTAGAGACATTCCATTACATCATCCATGTTGTAGTTGATACAGTTATTGTTATTCTTCATTTTCTATGGCATCATTTTTCTTCCCTTATTTATTTATATTTCTTCTGTTGATTACTATTCCATTATATTCCTTCTCTTATGATACATTGTGCTAATGAAGGAATATACATCCCACATACACACCCTACACCCTCGCTGCTAGTTGGCTGCCTCTGGCATTTAGGATAAAGCACTAGAGGCCATATGGCCCACCGTGCATGGGGCACTCATTAAGTGGCATCCGAGATTGTGGTGTCCCACTCAATTAGTATAAATATATTATAAAATATCCTAATTATACTTTATATATGTCATTTTAATAATCTTAGAGTGGAGATGATGGAAAATTAATGACATCGGTTCACGATGCAATAGTCTGTGGTACACATGAATGATTATTTTAATCACGTTTGATGAGAAATATAATTTATTTAGTTCATGAAATTAAAAAATGAAATTTAATTATATGTTCTAAATTTTTTATATACTAACAATTGAATAATATTTTATGGTGGTCGATGGAGAAATGAAATCAAAACACACAGTTGAACACAATACATCTTTTTTTGGACAAACTCTTTATTAGAGAACCAAATAATTATTTGCATGTATTTATGATCAAAATAATGGAGATAGATATTGGTTATGGGAATTAACATTATATTTGGTCAGGTATTGTATAATATTAATGGTTTTTAATGTCTCTATGGGAGGGAAGAGTGGGTGGGATTTTATATGTGTGTTTAGAGGAGAACCTATAATTTTTAAAAACAATTATAATGACATTAATTAGATTATAAATGGTGAAAAAGGGAAATTATATAGGCATAGATAGTATATGGTCTAAATATGTCCAAAAAATATTTTTGGACATGTTTTAGGTCATTGTAACCCATATATATTTAGTATAACTCCCCGTTAATCGTTTGTTCAGTTTAACCAAAATAATTAATTTATATTGTTTTCAAAATTCATTACAATGAAAAATTACTTTTTCCATTTAAAATAATATAAAATAAGATTATACTAAATATAGAATAAATTTTATCCAATACAATTGTGAAAATTGTAAAATTTTAATTTAAAATTAATCCAAGAGATGCCACATAAACATTTTTTCCAAGAAGTTTATTTTTCATGAAAAAGAGGTGATTATACTAACATTTTGTGTAAAGATAATAATTATAAAAATACACCTTAATATTTATTTCAATTTAATATATAATAATCATTAAAAAATATTCATTTTGGATCCTTTTAATAACATCAAATAGAGAAACATTATGAAATTTAATTAGTTTCCCCGAAATTTTTTTTGTAAAACTAAAAATAGACATATTGTAATATCGAATAAATTATTTATTCAAAATTTTATAATTGAAAAATACATTAATAATTAATACATATGTGACATTAAGTTATATAAAATATATAACGGGAATTTTAATTGAATCAAATTAATAAAAAAATAATAATTTATAAGGAAAAAATGATATTTTACCTCTCTACAAAATTCATTATTATTAAAAACAGTAATTTCGACTAATTTATAATTTATATGTTTATTTTAAAATTTAAAAATCATTTTTTGTAATTGGAAATCCAAAATTTTGAAAGTATTATTTTAAATAAAAACAATATAAGATAATATTTTAATTAAATCATTCTTCATTCTGATGTAAAAGTTATATCATATTTGGAAATTACTATAAATATCTAATTAATCCAAAATTATTTATTATATCACTTAAAATGTCGTTATAGTTCATAACTTGGAATGAAAATTTGAAAAAGGAGGAATATCATCTTGAAAATGATGCAATAAGATGAAATCCACTCAATTTAAGAGGATTTGTTTATATGGTTATTTTTCAATATGTAAATTAATGTTATTATTCTTATTAAAATGGAGAATAATTTCATTTTACTAAATTATAATGTTACTGAAAAATAATAATAACTAAAATGGTAATTTTTAATGAATAATTGGGATCATTTAAGGTAGTGTAATTTATCGACGACGTATGAATGATCCATTAATAAGTGGCTTAAAACCATGTCCCCAAAGAGGGTTAAACAAAAATACATAAAGATAAATGAAACTATCATTTGATTAATTTTCAAGGTAAAAATATATATGTTATTTATCTGTCAATATCATGGTTTAGATATGAATGTAAATATAAAATTCAATGGATATTCAACCTGAATGTCCTGAAGGCCTTCATTTCATTATTGATTTCCGAATTCCCCACATTCAAGGGATGAGGGGATTCTCTTACAACACCCTTAGTCTTAGTGAATACATGTCCCATAGGCTTAAGATACATTACAAGACATGTAGTTATTAAGGAATTCAAATAGACTATAACTATAACGAACATACCCTCCACAAAATCTGCATCATGATGATATCTCTCCACCTTCTCATGGTCGTATGCATAATATTTCTAGGAAATAATGAGATGTTACCAAAGTCATAATCATACACTATAATTATTTTAAATATATTGGTTCTACTCGAGTGAGTATGCCTACTCTGAATCCTCTTTTTGGGATGATCCTTATTTGTGTAGTGTGTCGAGGGAAATTTCATGTGGCCTGCATACCTTGAGGTGGCCTGAAGGCCATAAAGATGGACAAGAAACCCTGATAACTCGAAGGCATGGGTGGCTCAAAGGCCTTAAGAACTCAAATCTCAAACCGGTGGCTCAAGTTGAATAGTTCCGGCAGCTTTTGTAATTAATAGTAGATTCTATAATACTTGATATAGTAAAGCACAATGCCTTTTATAGTACGGCTATAGTGCCAACTACAGTTCCTGCTATAGTACTGTTATTGTACCCAGAAATATGCCTCTTCCAGGTTTTGAATCTGGGTCTCATGTATGCACTTAAGGATACCTCACCAACTGGGTTGTGGCTTATCTTCCAATGGATATTCAAAAAAATCCTTATACAAAAATCGATGAATCATACCTTTTCCAAAAATTTGGAAGAAACATGTTTTAAATATACGTAATGTGAAATCTAAATAAATTATCTTTTTAAAGGAATTATATTTGTAGATAAATGAAAATTTTATGGGATGATGATAGACAATGTTGGAAATAGAGGGAAATATTTATATAATTCACATCTAATGTTTCAGTGTTTCAAATGAATGTATTATTTGAATCATGTTAACTAGTTATTGAATTTGATGGTTAATGATGATGATCGAAATCTGGAACCTTTTAGGCCTCATGAAATTTGAATTATTAGGTTTTTTTAATTTGATGGGGGTTAGAATAAGGATGTTTAGAATGGTCACATACCATGCATTCTAGAACTGGTAATGGAATATTAGATATTTGATCTACCAATATTTTATATAAGAATAATTTTATAAGGGTATCAAAGAACCACCTAACTGATTAGTGGTTATAATCACATTTGAAAAACATAATGTTACAATGATCATATATTATTCTTATGAATATTGTATGATTGATGTTTCTGGGACTAATATCCTTAAAAGTTTATTATTCTCACTCTAGTTATATTTGATGTTTTTTAGTTAGGGAAAGGATTCTTTTTATAGATTCTATGTCATTTTTCTTATAAGAGATGTCCCTTTTGATATCTTGAATCAAATAATGATCTTCTATCTTAGTGAAGATAAATATAAACTCCCATTGTTAATTCTATAAATTGACTATATATAGATTCACATTAATAAATTGTATTTATCTAAAATGGTGGGATAAAAACTCATCGAAGAATATATTACTATTATATGGTGTTTTGATGATATCTTACCAAAATAGATTCATATTTTTACTCTAGAATTTGTGGTGTAGTTTCTAGTAGAACTCAGAAATTGTGATATATCAATTTCACAGACACTGTATTAAAGGATCTCATTTAGGTTGTAGGAATTTAACATGACTCATTATGAGAATCATGAAAATGGATTCAATCATCTGTGGGAATCATAATGGGTTGAACATGTTATTTTTATTATGATTAATGATATATTTGGGAACCTCTTTATATGTTATCATAACACTAATATTTTCATAATCAAGAACATATATCATCCAACATTTATTGATTATAAATTCAATTAATCACATTGAGATCAATTTTTTTCGTTGAATATACATCAATATGTAAATTATATGTTTTGTATGAATAGTGAATTTATAATAATTTAAGTATTCGACATGAGGTATTTACACTTTGAATATAATGTGCTTCTTTTTTGTCTTATTTTCCCCTATTTTATTAATTAATTTAATATATATTGTATTAATATATTTCATTAATTATTTTTCTATAGTTTTTATATATAAAATTATTATATATTCCAAGGGTATGGAATAAAAATAATATAACTTTGGAATTATACTAATGACACTATGGATGTAGAATTTGTAACATACATTTAACATGTGTGATATTTTTTTATAATATGTTTCAATTTTGAATAATATAATATCAATTTTTTGAATATTGGAGCATCCATCAAAGAATAATATTGATGATTATTATCCTAGATCAACCATAGTGACATCTATCTATAGTTATCATGGTATTTTTTTGATATTTTTGACCCTTTTGTGAATAATTTATCATGGATATGGAATACAATCAACATTTTAAATGAGAAGGGAGTCTAGTTCAATTAGGAAAATAAACATGATTACTATTTCATGGAGTTAAAAATAATGCTAATCAAAGAAACTACTATAAAAAATAATAATTTTGCAAGGGTATATGATCTATATTTATGAATATTAGACGGGAATGTTATAAATCCTTATGAAGAATGATTTTTTGATTAGTTATGACTCATGTCGATTGAATGTACATGATGAAAATTTTATTACTAAAAATCTCATTTTTTTGTATATTTTCCATTATTGATATTTAGGAAATATATTTACATATAATTGATGGATATATATATATATTGATAATAAATATTTAAAATATATATTCACTCACATAGAGATAGTATTCACCAAATAATATGGATATATTTGATTAATTATTATGACAGGTCAATAAATTTACACCATATGTAGGTGAGTAAGGTGGTTGATTAATTTAGTTCAATTGGTCATACATGGTTATCTTTGAAAAGGATCTAATGTGATATATTATTTTTTATATTTTTAATGTACTGATCTAAAAATTACGAATATAAGTGAAAAATCCTGTAATGGCCCAAACCTCTCTGGTCTATTCCTTTGTAAAATATTGAGTTAGTTAATAGTATTTCCATAATGTGAGGTCCAACGATAGCCTCAATTTCCATTTCCAAATTTTGAGTTCGTGAATAGTGTTTCTGGAATGGTGACGTCTAACAGTAGCCTAAATTTCCTTCGAAACATTTTGAGTTGATGATTAGTGTTTCAAGAACGGTGAGGTCCAATGTTTTCCTATATTTTCTATGCCAAATTTTGAGTTCATGAACATTGATTTCACAATAGTGAAATCCAATGGTATCCTCAATTTCCTTTTCCAAATTTGGAGTTCATGAGTTGTGTTTCCAAAAATGGTGAGGCTTAATGGTAGACTCTTCTTCCTTTTCCGAATTTCGTGTTGAGGAACAGTGTTTCGATCTTCCAACAGCGTCTCCCCTATGACGTTTCCATTGAAATAAAATGTTTTTAAAGCTTTGTTTTAAGGACTCTATGGCCGGTTCAAAGGCCACAACTCCCATAATATTTTTTCCTAAGGCTCGAGATGCTTCTACTCTGAAAAACTATGTGGTTTAATGTGATCAACTTTTAATAAAAAATCCAATGTAACATAAAATTCTCCTCTGTTAAATCTTCTAAAGGGATGAGATAACTTCGACCCATGTTCGTCCCCCTTGTTCTCAGGTATGAGACGCAAGAACCTACAATTAATTCCAATATCATTTGTGCATTTAATAATTACTCCTTGGATTGGATCCCTTCTATTTTTGATTCAACCTAGCAGTATCAATCAATCATTGATATAAGTTATGATCTATTAGCATTATTTTGAGTTCATCTCCTACTATTTCTCCATTCCCTTTTATTGAATACTATATTCATCTTTTTAATGGGATTTCATGGGTGTTGATCGGTGTGGTCACGTCTCTGCATCCTCATGTGGATACATTTTTCATGGGGGAGGATATCATAACCCGTTGTGTGGCTCTTCTCGTATAAAGAACATCATGAACCATTAATGTTAGGGGATTCATTTCTTCTATCTTTTTAACATGAAATTGTATAGTTAGCATATTATATCCCACTGAATAAAAATGGAATTGAAATAATAAATATTTGTAAATGATAAACAAACTGATATCGATTATATATTATTATCTCTTATTTTATATGTAGTGTCATATTTATGATTGAATTTTTATCTTTTAATTCTTGATGGATATTGGAAAAGATTGAAAAGCCATAATTAATTGATATCTTTTTGGCTACTAATAATGAGAAATGTAAATGAATCCGGTTTTTCTTGTTGTAATTTCCGGTTAATCAAATTGGTTGAGCAAGCATATTTATTTATTTGTGATACCTTACTGTTTAGGTTTATTGATGTTGTAACATACTAATAATAAATTAGTAAATCCAATAGGTATTAAAGAACATGATGTTTGAAAAAATATAATACCTTCTTGGGTTATGAGTTACCTTTTTTATTGTTTAAGGTCCAAGATCCCAATTGATATGATGTTTTTTCCTGCTTCTTGTGTTGTGGCTTGAGACTGGAATGATGTTGTGATATGTGGGGGTAGATAGGCCTATTGGTAGTTTCAGCTTTGACACCTAGAGTGGCGATATGCATCATTTTATGCTTGTGGGAGTCAGAGAGGACACCAGGAATGATGGAACGAGTTGGATGTGAATGTTTGGATGCTTGCTGATCTTCTTGGTTGTTTATCTTATTTTCATTCTCCACTGCTCAAGGTAGCTAGTTTTTCTTTCCCTCCTTCAAAGATGGGAGAAGACACACCGAGTATGCCACATGATTTCTGTGTTTATATTTCAGATGGATGATGGGTCTATGATATTAATATAAGTTGCAAAGACTCTATGAGTAGTTCATCTACTCACTGTGCAGATCCCCCTTATGTTTAATACTTTAGAATGTTTTTATAAAATTAATGAGAATATGGGAATGTGATAATGTTGATAATAAATGATTGAATAAATTATGTTAACAAATGGGGTTAGAACTTGTTGGTATGCAATGTTGATGATGCAATTTAAAGGAACAATGATCCTTGGGTGTGATGCTAATGAAAAAAATGTGGAAATTTTTAATGGATAATTAATGTTTAAATAATTAATTAATGTAAATTGAAACTGATAAAAAGGGAATGATATAATTAAATAAATCTCTATTAATGGTTGTGTTCTTAGAGGATAACTAGTCATAGAAGTGGAAGCCAGGAGTTAAGGTTCCGGGCGCAGCAGAAGCGCGTGGGTGGATGTTCCCACTTGGATTTTTGCCATTAACATTGATCAATCCGGGATCAATTCAACGATAAATGCCAGTCTCCACGGATCAAATCATTGAAATGGACAAAGAAAATGAATGTCCCGGAACCACAAAGTAGGATTGTTACAGGTTGATTATAATTAATTTAATCAATTGAAAAGAAATACCTTTTGGGTGTTCTTTCTTCATTGATGATATTTATCATGTTCCGATGTGATTCGTCGTTGCGTCATAGAAGCCAAGTGTATAATTCCTCTAGCGGTGATCCACACGTGTACCTCGAATCTCGGGACGTCGCCAATGGAGTCTCTGGGTACTAGCATGGAGAAAGCTTTTCTTGCGTTGTCTGCCTTAGATTGTCATGATCCGATGGAAGATGATCTCTCTCGGTCTTGAGATAATTCTTGGTGGAAAAAGTTTTTTCGGCATTGAACGAATTCTCTTCTGTGTTACGCACAGGAAAAGAGTTGGGGTTGTGAGGATATTTATAATCGTGTTTGAGGTTGTAGAGTTATGACAATAAATAAATGCGTAACATGTTTTATTTATTCCATTTACTCTTATTTAAAACCCCCAGGTCGAATAATTAATTCCTTGACAAGCGCTCACACTGATTATTATAAATATCATTTAATAAAACAATATTATATCCTCAAAATCCCAACTGGAAAAACTACACGACATGTAATAATAAATTCACGGTGTGTACTTGTTTTCCATTGAAAACTACATGGCGTTTACATTAAATGTCACGATGTGTATATTTTTTTTCATTTATTCATTTCCTTTTCAAAATAAAAACTACACTACGTGTTATAATTAATACACGGCGTGTACTTGTTTTTATTTTATTGTTCCTCTAACATTAAAACGATTTAGGCCTCCTTGAATAATTATTAAACCAAATATGAGAATAATCGTTATTCTACTTGAGATACTTGAATACACTTTGTGTGTGACCCTCTAGGCCTCTTTCTCGTTGGCATTAGGCGGGCTTTCCTAAAGTCCAAGATTACTGTCTAGCAATGGGTCAAGGCACCAAAGAGAAAGAAGTTGATGCCTAATTGACGTATCACCACATACGAATGCTTACTATGTAATTTAATCCCTATTTCTCAATATCTCATCATGGAGGTTGCATGGCCATGTCATAAAACTATATGCTTGATCCATCATTCTTTGACTACCTAAAATTAACACGTCATTTACACAATGGCCATGGAATTTCATGCGATAGTTCTATTACAATCAAATGGCCGACATATCCACACCCATAAATGGAAGGGAAAAATCCTTCCTAGACTTATCCATTAAAAAATGTCACTCATGGCGCACCCAACATATCCTACTTCCCGCCAACTTTCTACGTGACGGTTTTTGTCAGTAAATCTAAGTACTCGAGTCATGACCTGAGTCAGTTATAATATTCCAGTCGAAGGACCATTACACACACTCACAGATAGCAATGTACTATTACACCAAGACATGCAGAATTACTACTAGATGGTATGTTCTCATAATATCCCATCTTGGAGATTACCATGTGTGAACTCCATGAGAGAGAGTCTCGTCTTCTTATAGGTACTCGCACATGACGGTCTGTATACTATCTATCCTATCATAGTATGTCATCCAACCACATAACATTATTTAAGATTATTGTTATATCATTTCATGGTTCTCATCATAGCGGGGATCTTCCATAACATTATTAATGAAACAAATATTCCCTGACATTATTATATTATAGTCATGCAGAATAATGAACAATATATAATAACTGAACATTCATGTAATCAATGTACAAAAAAGTTGGTTATCAGGACACCAACCCCTATAAAATCCAAATTGGACTATAGCCAACTGCCTACGACTTTTAATACGTTAGACCTCACATGATGATTATATTTCTGCAGATTCAAGGCTTTAGTCAAGGGGTTGACCACGTTGTCTTCCGTGGAAATACTGCTCACTGTAACTTCACCTCTCTGAGAAAAATCCCTCAAGAAATGATAAATCCGAAGTATGTGCTTTGTCCACTGATGTGACCATGACTCTTTTGCAAGTGCCATCACTGCAGTATTATCACAATAGAGTGTGGTAGGATCTTTACTCCTCGGTACAACATCCAGCTATTAGATAAAGCTTCGCATCCATACTGCTTCTTTATCTTCCTCAGAAGATGCGATATACTCGCACTCCGCTGTAGAATCTGCCACCACGCTTTGCTTTGAGCTCTTCCATCTCACTGAACCCCCATTCAAACTGATGATGTATCCAGTCTGCAACTTCATGTCATCTTGATCAGTCTGGAAACTGGCATCTACATGTCCTCTGATGACTAGTTCCTCATCTCTTCCATAAACCAACAACATATCCTTAGTACGCCTCAGATACATAAGGATAGTCTTGACTGCCATCCAATGACAGTCTCCCGGATCATCGCGATATCTGCGTACCACACATAATGTGTAAGCAACATCTAGCCTCATACATAGAATATCATACATGACTGACCCAATCGCGGATGCGTAAGGGATCCCTACCATTCTCTTTCTTTCAACATGTATCAGAGGACACATTTTCTTGGAAAGATGAATGCCATGTGACACTGGCAACAATCCCCTCTTGGATTTTTCCATAATGAATCTCTTCAGTATCTTGTAAATGTATGTACTTTGACTGAGGCCCAACATTCTCTTATATCTATTATGATGGATCTTTATCCCAAGAATATATGCCGCCTCGCCCAAGTCTTTCATGGAGAAGAATTTATGAAACCATGCCTTAACTGACTGTAAGACAGGTACTTCGTTTCCAATTAGTAATATGTCATCAACATATACAATTAGGAAAACAACTGCACTTCCACTACAACTATTGTAGAAAAAAGGCTCACATTCGTTCTTAAAAAAGCCAAATTCCATTACAGCTTCATCAAAAGGAATGTTCCAGGACCTTGATTCTTGATTCAATCCATAAATGGATTTCTACAACTTGCATACCTTGTTGGCATCTTTTCGAGTCACAAACCCTTCAGGTTGTGTCATGTAGACATCTTTTTAGAGGTTCCCGTTTAAGAATGTTGTTTTTACATCCATTTTCCAAATTTCATAGTCATGGTAAATGACAATGGCCTATAAAATTCTGATGGATTTCAGCATCGCAATCGGTGAAAAGGTTTCATCATAGTCAATTCCTTGACGTTGTCTAAAACCTTTTGCAACCAGTCATGCCTTGTAGGTGCTGACTTGCACCTCCATGTCCAGTTTCTTCTTGAATACCCATTTTTCACCAATAGGCTTTACATCAACTAGAAGATCTACCAAAATCCATACTTGGTTTTGGTATATGGAATGCATTTAAGAATCCATGGCTTCTTGCCACTTAGAAACGTCTGTGACTTCAACTGCTTCCTTGTAGGTAAGAGGATCATCATTGTCAACCAATAATGAGTCACCATCCTCGGTGAAAAGAAAACCATATATTTCTGGTTCTCTTACCTCTATCATTCTCCTATGTAGTTCTTGTTTCTCCAGAACAGATTGTTCTTCCACGAGGCATTGTCGAATATGTTCTTGTACCAACTCATATGTATCTTGAGCGTCGACTTTATCGAAGTCTATCTCGCTCCCACTATCTCTTTTGGATATGTGCTCCCTCTCAAGGAATATTGTGTGTCTTGCCACTGTAACCTTTTTTTATTAGCGGTTGTATAGGTAATATCCAACTCTTTCCTTGGGAATCCTATAAAGATACACTTTGTGACTCGAGGTGCATGCTTGTTACCTGAAGAGTCCTTAAGAAATGCTTCACTACCCCACACATGTAAATTCTATAACATGGATTTGCGTCCACTCCATAACTATTATGCAATACCATTTATCGATTTAGTTGGTACTTGGTTTAGTATGTGTGCTACTATTTGTAATGAATATCCACAAACGTATAATGGAAGACTCACATGAATCATCATTGATATCAACATGTCCAACAGGGTGTGGTTCCTCCTTTCACTTACACCATTCCACTGAGGTGTGTAAGGAGGAGTGAGTTGAGATATAATCCCAAACTCCAGTAATAAATCAATGAAGTCTTGATTAAGATATTCTCCTCCTCTGTCATAGAGGAGTTTCTTAATCTTCTTACCAAGCTGGTTCTAAACTTCATTATTGTATTCATTGAACCGATAAAAAGAATCTGACTTATACATCATTAAGTAGATATATCCATATCGACTAAAATCATCAGTAAAAGTTATGAAGTATGAGAACCCACTCCTTTCTTCAACTAGAAATGGTCCACACACATCTGTGTGAACTAATTCTAGAAGCTATTTATCTCTTTTACCTATCCCACTAAATGGGGATTTGTTCATTTTTCCTTGTAGACACGCATGACATAAACCAAGTGGTTTTAGTTCTAAAGAATCTAAATACCCATCTTGATGTAATTTTCTGAAATCTTTCTCAATGACATGTCCTAGACAATGATGCCAAATTTGGGTGTGGCATGAGTCATGTGAATTAACATTATCATCAATTTCCATTACTCTGTTTGTGCAGTATAACACATAAAAGCCATTATATAAATGTGCCTTACCAAAACAAATGATATATTTATAAAAGTAGCAACATCCACTTCCAAACAAGAAGTTGAATCCATGCGTATCTAATCTGGATACTGAAATAATGTTTTTGGTTACAGAGGGTACATAATAACATCCTTTCAAAACCAAGACCATCCATGTAGGAAATCTGAGATGGTAGTCTCCGAAAGCTACATCAGCGAGTCTGGCTCTATTGGCTGCTCGTAGATCTACCTTCTCCTCGATCAATCTTCTTGAAGCTACATGGTTCTTGTATTTGGATATAGATGTGAGCACCACAAGTAGTATCTAATACCCAATTTTTAGAAACAGATAGATTTCATTCGATGAAAAACGCACCTGAAGTATCCCCTTGCTTCCTAGGCTGGGTGCAGTTTTTCTTCCAGTAGCCCTTCTTGCCACATGCGAAAAAAGGCCTCCTGTTCTCTTGCCTCCCCTTAGATTATATTTTTCTTGGAAGGCCTTGAAGAATCTTTGGTCTTAATGCTCTTCGCATTCCCTTTCCATTTATTCACCATAAGGACATATGGATTTTCATTCTTTATGTCATTATCTACTTGGAAAATTAGGATAAGAAGATCAGATAGAGACTTCTCAATGTCGTTCATGTTTAAATTAACAACAATGTTCGAGAAGCTCTGGGATTGTGATGCAAGAATGAGATCGGTTCCCAGTTATTTAGGGATTTTAAACCCTAGAACCTCCAAGCTCTCAATGTAGCCAATGACCTTGACTACATGAGGCCCAGCTGGGGCACCCCCTCCAAGAATGCTCTAAAATAGAGCCTTGGAGATATCAAACCTTTCCTGTCTTTCTCTCTCCCGATATAGACCACGGAGGTGCTAGAGCATGATATAGGCATCCATGTCTTCATGAGACTTCATGAGCTCACTAGACATAGATGATAACATCAAACATTGAACGTCAAGAGCATCATTCAAATGTTGATCATAGACCAGGAAATCTTTATCACTCACCCCTGGGGTAGGAGATCCAGGAAGTGAGGACTCCAGCACATAAAACATTCGTTCATGGCGTAGGATAACCCGAAGGCGCCTAAACCAGTCCTAAAATTTACTGCCGGTGAAGATATTGTCTTTATCCAGTATTGATCGTAGAGAAAATGTGGTTGATGAGTTTTTAATTTTGATTCTACAAATTAAAATAGAAGATTTATCAGTACTTTCTTGATTACATTTTTATGAGAAATAATAAATTAATTAATTAAATCTCCCACTATTTTATCAAGTCCCATTGGCCCTGACCATTGAACTCGAAATTTCTAGTTGCTTTGACATTCTAGTGTCAAGGATCTATATTCCCCTTCGAATTACCCCAACAAGGGTTAGTGAAGCTATTTTAAGGTATTTAGGTAGGAAGGTTTTTGCAAACTATGAGATTATAGTTCCTTGATTGATTGAGTGGACTCCCCAATCCAGAAATCCTGACTTGGATATCCTCAACTCTTGCATCCAATATTACAACATGTCTATCAAGGGCTACTCCTCTTGATGTAATATGGTTAAGTCAACCCGAAACCTTTCATAAGGGATTACTTTATAAATGTATGTGTCCCAACAAGGGTTGGTCAAACACATAGTTTTATTGAGTCTTGCCCTTAATCAAGTAATGGAAGGCTTGGTGTGAATTAACATGGTATTTGAGGGATTTTATTCATTATGTGTAGTTTTTAATTATCACATGCTTTCTTATATTAAGTGATGCTTTCTTAAGTGATTAACCATGTTCTGATAATGTTTACGCATTGTCCGGTATTTATTTTATTTCATCTTTTCATGCTTGTTAATTTTATTAACTATGTGATTGCTACAACACATACATAATAAATAAACCATGCAATTTATACATAAATAAAATAATATGGTATGGTCCTTAGATTCTATTGGTTATCATATCTAGTGATTTTGATAAGATAACCCTGACCTAGGGAAAACACCTTGATCCTGATGGTTCATGTTTTGCATCTCCCACCTGTCCATCTTTGTATCTTATTGCGTCGGTTTCACCTTAGCTTCGGGATTTGAACCGTCTCCTCTGGCTTGGGGAGATCCTCCATTACTTGGGTTTACATTAATGAAACACTGGGAACACATGCCCTACATTGTATTGGAAGAAGGCTCGCATGCCAACAAATTTAAATTAAATTAATTTAAATGAAACCATACACATACAAATAGTCTTTGGTCTAGATCATGATCATCCATAGCATGTAATGACATTTATGCATATTTAGAATTCAAATTATTTTAATCATTCTTTCATTTAAGATAATTTATGTTTGAATTCAATTAATTATGATCTTATAATTAATCAATTCTTTATCTTAAAATCCTTTCTGAATTTCCTTGAGATTCTTCTCATCCATATTCCCTGTACGGGTCTTTGTACATTGGAGGAAACCTGGTGAAATTGCACTTCTGGAAGGTACACGGCGTGTATTTCTTTTCACCCTTAATACAAAGTACACTCCGAGGTCTTTTGCGTGTTTCCTGTAATTTGGAAATTTTTGGAGTACACGACATGTAGATGAATCAAACATGACATGTACTTACTTGTTACATGGTAACTGGCCTGGAAATACCGTGTACGCGGTATATGGATTATCCTTTTACACGTTTTCACCTAGGCTGGAATAGACTACACGACGTGTTTCTCCAACATACACGCTGTGTATTCTGGTTCCACGCGCCGTTCAATTCTTGTCAACACAGTGTGATTAATACTTAGGCATATTCAATTCACACGACGTGGTTTGGAGGACCAGTTCCGATTCACTAATCCTAAGTACACGACATGTAGTTTTAATTACACACCATATAATCCCGTGTTGTACATACAGAAAGGGAGGCTCCTCCGGATGAGTTTCTCGTTTTTATTTTAATCAAAAAATTAAAATTAAAAGTTTTTTTCTGTGATATGAATCATAAAATGAAGGAGGAAGAATAAATCTCATTTATTCAGATTAATAGAATGATTTATTTCGAATTTAATAAAAAATAAATGCGTAAATTATCAATGATAATTAAATAACTATAATCAACGTTTTAACCTCCCTCTAATACAATTTGAAGGTTCTAGGAACAGCGAAAGCACGTGGGTGGATGTTCCCACATGGCTTTTTGACATTAACAATGATCAATCCGGGATCAATACGACGATAAACGCCAGTCTCCACGGATCGAATCACAGAAATGGACAAATAAAATGAATGTCTCGGAACCACAAAGTAGGATCGTTATAGTTTGATTATATTTAATTTAATCAATTGAAAAGAAATACCTTTTGGGTGTTCATTCTTTATTGATGATATTGATAACGTTCCGATGTGATTCATTGTTGTGTCGCTGAATCCAAGTATAGACTTCCCCTAGCGATGATCCACATGTGTACCTCGTATCTTGGGACATCGCCCAAGGAGTCTCCGGGTGCTAGTGTGGAGAAACCTTTTCATGCGTTGTCCACCTTAGATCCTCTTGATCTGATGGAAGATGATCTATCTGGTTCTTGAATGCATTCTTAGAGGAAGAAGTTCTTTTGGCCTTGAAATAATTCTGTTGTGTGTTACGCACAGGAAAAGAGTTGGGGTTGTGAGGATATTTATAATCGAGATTGAGGTTGTAGATTTATGACAATAAATAAACGTGTTACACATTTTATTTATTCCATTGAATCTTATTTAAATCCCCTGTGTCGAATTATTAATTCCTTGACATGCGCTCACACGGATTATAATAAATATCATTTAATAAAAAAAAATTATATCCTCAAAATCCTGAATGTAAAAACTACACGATGTGTAATAATAAATACACGACATGTACCTGTTTTTCAATGAAAACTACATGGCATGTACATTAAATGTACACAGTGTTTATATATTGTTATCATTTATTCATTTCCTTTTGAAAATAGAAACTACACGGCGTGTAATAATTAATACATGACGTGTACTTGTATTCATTTTATTCTTCCTCCAACATTAAAATGATTTAGGATTCCTTGAAAAATTATTAAACCAAGTAGGGGAATAATCTTTATTCTACTTGAGATACTTGAATTCACTTAGTGTGTGACCCTTTAGGCCTCTTTCTCTTTGGAATTAGGTGGGCTTGCCTATAGTCCAAGATTACTGTCTATCAATGGGTCAAGGCACCCAAGAGAAAGAAGTTGATGCCGCATTGACATATCACCACATAGGAAAGATTACTGTGTAATTTATTCCCTTTGTCTAAATATCTCATCATGTAGGTTTCAGGGAAGTGTCATAAACCTATATGCTTGATCCATTGTTCTTTGACTACCTGAAATAAACTCTTCGTTTACACCATGGCCATGGAATTTCATGCGACAACTCTATTTCAATCAAAGGGACGAGATATCAAATTCCATAAATGGAAAGGACACATCCTTCCTCGACTTATCCATTAACAACATGTCACTCGTGACGCACCCAACGTACCTTACATACCGCCAACTGTCTGCGTGACGATTTTTGTCAGTAAATATAATTGTGAGAGTCATGACATGAGTTAATGATAATCTTACAGTCTAAGGACCATTACACATGCTCTTAGATAGTAATGTCCGATGACACCAAGACATGCATAATTACTACTAGCGGGTCTGTTCTCATAATCTCCCATCTTGGAGATTACCAAGTGAGAACTCCCTGAGAGAGAGTATCGACTTCTTACAAGTACTCGCACATGAAATTCTGTATAATACGTGTCCTATCATAGTATGTCATCTAACCACAGAACTTTATTTAAGAATATTGTTATATCATTTCAAGGTTCTCATATAGCGGGGATCTTCCATGACCTTGTTAATTCAACAAATATTCCAGGATGTTATTATATTATAGTCATGCAGAACAATGAACAATATATAATAACTGAAAAATCATGTAATCAAAGTATAAAACAGTTGGTTCTCAGGACACCAACCCTTATAGGGAGTCTGAGATACGTAAGTTGTATTTGAGTATAAGTCTTGGTTATGACAATAGTGTGGTTGTGAGATATACTATATTATGTACTTTTTGTTTTTCTATATGCTACTCCACCCATTCATTTAGGGAAATTGACACCCCAAGGACTATGAGCCCAGGGAGGTGTTTTCTCTAACATTTTTGTGGGAGGACCAATGGATGAGTACCCCCTTTGTAACCACTCTCTTCTCTTGGTAGTTATATGGGCTGGTAGTAACAGTGGTTAGTTTTCCACATATATGTGTGTAGAGTACTATAATGGCTTGTGGTTATTCCCACACATATATTCTGGTTATAGTTTTCAAGGGTCTAATATAGGCGTAACATGTATAGGCTGTGACAGATTGAGGATCCTTACTCCAAGTGTTGGATGTAATGGCATGAGGTATAATTCATGGTGTATGATACACATTATGAGAGATGTGGTGGCTCCCACAAACTGCCTGGTTACTTTTCATTCATTGACGTGGTGGCTTGGTGGCATGAGGTACATGTTGTGGGGATTCTCCCATATGTTTTCAGGCATGCATTTTGGAGCGAGATTATTATGATGTGTGACATTGAGGAAAAGTAGAAAACCATAGGGGAAGTAATAGCATGGTACCCTTGATATTATTTATTTTATTATATACACATGTATGCATTACATGGGGGTATCCCTGGTGAGTCTTGGAACATAGTATACCTGTTTAGGTGGCCAGTTAGTTTCACTTGTTGTTCACTATGCTTTAAATTTATTTCAATAAATTTTCACAAGAGTCTTCAGGGAGGATCTTACCAAGTATATGGTTTTACTCACCCTAAATGTATATACATTGTTTTTTAGGTCACAAGGAGTAGTTTTGAGATCATGATGGTTTTATACTAGCTTGGGGTTGCAGGAGCCATTCAGGCTTGTGGTTGCTGTTATTCTACTTTGCTTTGGTATTTGTAGTTTCTTCCATTTTAGTTGTAGATTTGTTTCATGAAATTACATATATGTACATGTTATTTCATTTATAATGGATTCTATGTGGGATTTGGTTGGTGCATATCTTATCTCTCTCCTTATTATTTGATCTCTAAGATGGTAATGCCTCCCAATTTTGTGTTTTCTATATCCTCAGTGCTAGTCCCGAACCCGGGGGCCCACTAGATGTGAGACTTGAGGGTCATTATCTCCATTCTCACATTAACAGTCTAAGAGGGGTACAGCTTGTGGAGAGGGGGTAGTGACAGAGTGGTATCAGGGGTCAGGTTGAGGGATATGATGGAGTTTTGTGTTAGTAACAAGCGAGGTAGCATGGGTTGGAAGGGAAATAGTGTCAATCATGTTTAGAAAGCGATGTAAACACTGGAGATTCGATGAGACATATGAGTTTCACCCCTGATGATCTGATGCACGGACCATTATGATAACAATGTTTAATAAGCATGTTGATACTAGTTGCAGTTTAGAGAACTAGGAAAGAATCATGCATCATATATCATTGTCCCCGTGTTTGAATGGGTCATCCTTGGGATAGGTTAATCCAAAAGGAATAAAAGAGAAAAAAAATTAATTAATTTTGATTCTACCATATACTAGGTCTATGAGACCTAACTATATATTATTTTGTAGGTATGGATCCAAGTCGACATCCTTGTCAGGATAGCATAGAAGATGTCCAACACGTTGTGCCAGTAGATCACCACTATGTAGAGGTTGACGACGACGACCCTTGGAGGATGACACTATGGGAGTTTCAAAACCAGAGTCTAATGATGTACGCGAGATCCGTTTCCGATGTAGTCATTAATGTATGGTTTGACAAGGTCGAGATAGGATTCAGTACTATCCGTGATCTAATGAAGCACTGGGTGTCCGTGGTTGTGAAGATTCTATGTGGGGCAGCAATGCAGTGGTTGATCTTATTCTTCGGGATTTATAGGAGTCAGTGATCTCATGGGAGGAGTTCTGAGATATGTTTAGAGTGGATTTTATTTCTTAGACTATGAAGGCATCCAATAACCATGAGCCTCTGACCCCTCGACAGGGGAGCTCAAGTTTTCGAGAGTTTGGAATCTGTTTCAGGAACCTTTTATGATATGCTTCTAACCAGTTTCTAGATGAGGAGTCCAGGGTGAGGAATTCAAAGGAGGCTTTGTCTCCAGCAATCTAGCACTAGGTCACCCAATTTATTCTAATGAAATATCTTCAGGAGTTGGTGAGTCAAATGGTCATCATTTAGACATTAGCTATAAATGGATCCTCACGATAGGGGAGTCATCACGATTCCACACGAAGCAGTGATATGGTTTGAGGTTCCCAGTTTTTTGGGCAGAAGAGTTTCCATTTTCCAGGCTAGGACCCAATAATAAACATCATGTTTCTCAGGGGGGAAGAAGCTCTTATGCCTATGACAAGGGATCAGGAACTTGTTTTTTTGAGGTGGTCGAGGTCATCTGTAGAGAGAGTTCTCAACCATTTAGAGAAGTCATCATGCACTAAGTGTTCTGCTCCAAGTTCATCCATTGTGATAGTTCATGCCAAGGCTACAACAGTAGGTTGCACCAGCTTTAAATCAATAGAGGGTAGTTGGGATACGTATAATACAACCCTGTGAAACTTCCCATCCATAGAGAGTGGAGCACCGATGTGGTGGTGGTCTTCATTAGGGTCAAATAGTTTGTGGAAGAGGTCATGGTCAGTTTCATGAATTAGATTTTCTAGCTCCATGCGATCTAGACGTTGTTTGAGGTACAATTTGTTTGTTTTATACCATGGTGTATGCCTTGTTTGTTTCAAGAGCGACACACTCCTTCATATCACCTAACATTTTACATGGTTGGTTAATTGATGTAGAGAGGCTTCCATTTCCCTTGGCGTTAACTATACCAGTAAGAGGCTGAGATGAATTGTTTGATTTATATAGAGACTGTGAGCTAGTGTTGGGGAAGCACCGATCTTGGGGACATTTAATATTTTTATCAGTACAATAATATGATTTCATCCTTGTAATTAATTGGATGTATTCATTGAAGGCTATCATGTATTAATTCGGGAGGTAGGTTCTGTTCCTCGATGCAGATGGAGATCTAGTGGTGTTCGTTGGTGAGAAAGACCCCATGATGGACCAGAGCCGTGTTCCATCTTTATCACCCATGATGGTTGAGCTGATGCTGATTTAATTATAGAATCAATAGTTGGAGTTTCATATGATCATATAATAGTACCCGGATGTCCTACCAGAAGAGGTTGTAGAAATACCTCACGGAGAGAGATCGAATTTGGGATTGAGCTACAACTAGGAGTGTCACCTATCTCAATGTCTTAATATAATATAGCCCCTTCTGAGTTACGAGTGATATGTATACAGCTTGATGGCCGGTTATAGTGTGGTTTTGTTTAGTTGAGTGTGTCACCTTGGGGTGAACCAGTTTTGTTCGTGAAGTAGGCTGATTGATGTTTGCAGTTGTTTGTCGATTATCAGTGCTTAAAAAAGTGATAGGGAAGAATCACTATAATCTTCTACATATTGATGATTTATTCGATCAACTGAAGGGTTCATGTTTGTTCTCCAAGATCGACTTACATCCAGGATATAAACATATGCATGTGATGGATGATGATATCCTAAGGACTGTTTTCCATTGACATCATGGGCCTTATGAGTTCGTTGTAATCCTGTTTGGAATGAAAAATTCTCTTGAAGTGTTCATGAGATTGACGAACACTGTGTTCTCTGAGTTCCTGGACATGTTAGAGGTGGTTTTCATTGAAAAAATACTTGTGTACTCTACATATGAGGAGCAGAATTCTGGATATCTACACGCTATTTTGGGAGTTCCTTGTCAACATCATCTATTTGGGAAGTTGTCGAAGTGTATGTTCTTGGATTGAGAAGTCTGTTTATTGGGGAATGTTGTGTCCCAGTAGGGATTAGCTGTGGATCCATTGAAGATAAAAGTATTTGTGTCATGGGCTTCCTACAATATAGTGTCACAGGTGCGAAGATTCCTCGGTCTCGCAGGCTACTACAAGTGGTTCATAACTAATTTCTCTCGAGTTGCGACTCTTTTGACAACATTGACCAAGAAGGATCAGATCTTCATAAGGACTGATCAGTGTCAAGAAGATTTCATGTATCTAAAAGAGAAGATAGTAAGTTCTCATGTTCTTTTTTTCCTATAGAGGGAGTTCAGTTTGATGTTGTTTGTGCTGGTTCACATTTGAGATTAGGTTTTATTTCTCATGCAACACAGATCAGTTGTTTCTTATGGGTCTCGGTAGTTGTGTCCCAATGGACGTATCTATGCCACCAATGATCTTGATAAGGATGTTGTTGTGTTTTCTCTAAATTAATGGAGACATTATCACATTGGTGAGCTCTTTTTGTGTAACACCACATGCTTCCACGATACGCTTCCCTTTGAATGAAACAGTAGCGTGTGATGTACACAAGTTCGAGTTCTAACACACACCACAACCAATCAAACGTTCCTTTATGAATATTAATACCCACTTTTTGAAATTTAATAAATATTATCTTTCAAAATAGACTTCATTTTAGGATTTGGAATATCGAAATTAGCTTAGGGTGAAATTTTTCTATTTTCTGAAAACATTCAATTTTTGATTAATTGTGAAAAACACTGAGTTATAGTTTAAATCTGAATTTTTTTACATAATTATAAATTTTATGTAAATTAATTTTAGGTCAAAATTTAACAATAATTCCTATATAAGGTCAATGTAATTCATTGGATTATGTTTATAATAATTTTAGATATATAATAATTTTATTGATCTTTTCACTGTTTTTACCCATCTCTTAGGACAATATGAAAATTCACAAAAAACTTAATTTTACATCTTCATTGAGTGGAATTTCAAAAATCCGTGAGACACGGTTAATATCAAGGAGGGAAATGTGGTTCAATAATATAAAATAATTTTTGGTGAATAGAAACTTTTTTACTTTTATATACCACGGTTTAATGTAAATTGGGTAATTAAGGGTAAAAAGATATTATTATTGCCCTAACACATGTCCAAATTATATTGGCTAAGTATAATTCGACCAAAAACAACATTCGAACGATTATATGAACCTCTTTGGTACACTTGGATTAGATTAAGACATTTATTATTATTTAATTCAATGAAGAGTTAAAAAAGATAAAATCAATGTTTAATAACTAAACATTTTTAACATAGCATAATACATAAAATAAATTCGATTATAAATATTCATTAGAAAGATAAATATATTTCCTACATAATGGTATTTTATTTATAATTTTGAGACCTTAAATAAGTTAATTTAATTATGACACAATGATGATGCAGTGATTACCTTATTAGTGAAATAATAAAATAATTGACATTATAAATACCCAAATAAATATAATTTGAGACTTTTAATGAATTATAAAAAATTTATTGGTTAATATGAATTCATAGGGATGATTAAATGTATTAGTTTCGAAGTAATAATGCTATAATAAATTTATAAAAAACAAAATACCAAATAGTGTCAAAATTGACATATAAGTGTTTTTAAAACAAATATTATATTATTAATTGATATTCTATTCCAAAATCTCTAAATATCATAAACAGGACTTATATAATTATATGTGTATCATTAATGAACGACTTGGGGTTCATTTGGATGTATATAGTACATTTTTTAACCGTATAATATAACAATACAAAGAGACATGGTAAATGTAAAACTATTTAACTAAGAGTTAAATATAAATGATAAGGTTAATTTATTGACCCAAACCTATATAAAATCTATTTGTTGAAAGGATTTCGACCCATCACCAACTTAGCTTCTAAATAATTCACTTTGGAGCCATTATTAAATGAATATTAATTTATTATAAAGTAATATTTTATTTTTTTTCCAAAGGTGACCATCACCCCTCTTATAAAAGGACACTCCCCCTTCTATCAAATTAATACCATAAAACCATTTTGGATCTTCCAAAACCTACCCAAATATTCCCTCAACATCACTCAATTCAACCTAGATGCCTTAGTTTGATCAGAATTCCAACCTAAGGATCCATTTTGATCAAATCAAAAGGAAGATCTCGAAGAAGGGGTAATGTTTTCACCACCCTCTTTCAAGTTCTTTCTTCTTCCACCACTTCATTATTTGTTATTTGAATTCTAAAAAACTAACTCTAGTATTTTCTCTATAATTTCATGTTATTATAAATATGGTACAACAATATTCATTATTCTATCCATCCTTTGAATGGAATGTCACCATACGTGTGTACGTATAACTTACCGTCTCCACGTCGTGGTGTAATTGTTATTGATAACATTATTATTTGGATGGGTATGATAATGTTGTGTCATTGAAGTAAATAATAAATATAAAATTATAATTATTCTGTATATAATATATACTATCCGATTATATACAATTTTTATATCAGAAGATTGATATTGTCACTCGTGCATACGTACGGACTACCGTATCCACAAACACGATGAAATTCAATCCCCATCGTGTCCATTCGAGAATAATTTTCATTTGATAATTTAAAAAAATGTTTAGGGACTTGATATCATTCTGGATATGAATAAAATACAACCTATTAATAACAAACATGACTTATGTAACAAAAGATATATAAGAAAATTAGTAAGTGAACACCTGAAACGACGATAGTACTAAAATATTATTAACAAAGCAATACTAAAAGATCATATATGATATCATATTTATGAATATGATTATTATATAATTTAATAACAATTATTTAACTATTACACAGGAGGTTAACCTACTCTCGACCAAGGAAAAGTATAAGGTAAGGGTTTATTTCACAATCTCTTCATTATTTGAGGTTGTTTAAACGTAATTATCTACTGGGACCTCTTTATCGTCCACATCCATGTTTTTTAAAAATGTATTTCAAAATATCCATACTATTTTATAGAATATGGTTTAAATTCATTTATATCTTTTTTGACTTTTTATAACATTTTTATAATGGAATCATTCTGTCGTTTTCCACACAAGGTCCTTTTTAGACTTTTCGACAAAATTAAGGCAGGAATGTCTTTTTTTAACTTATACGGTGGGTGCAGATACATTCCGCCATGATAAAATCATCAAACCTCCACTTACATTCTTATAAGAATATTTTCTATGTAAATTTTTTATTTTATAATTATGTTACTTTTAAATGATCTCAAAAAAGAGATATTTCTCTTAAATAGTTTTGATTTCATCTATGTCAATATCCTTTGATTAATTTTAAGATTATTTTAAGTTGATTTATTATGATACAAAACATCCACATTGTATTGATGGTTTTGTGATATGTTTGAATGTGGATGTGTTATTTTTACACCATTAATGGTATGTGGAGAAAGTATTGAAATTTTGTATGATAGTTTTAATACGAATGTTTATGTTATGTTTAAACTCGTTCATATGAGGAATTAATTGGACTTATTAAGTAACAGGTGGAGCTCACTATAGCTCCCCGATGCATCGGTTGGTCTTATGAGACAAAATAGTGTCTTGGCATAAGGCCTTGAAAAAATCATATTAGTTTTCTTGGCACAAGGCATGACCTCTGTGGTTATGATAGTCTGGAATTGTGAATTCCATCATTATGAAAGTGGTTATTGATATTGCATGTGATTATTCGACTAGTATAATATCCATGTGAATAAGTAAATGAAATTATTTCATTTTTTTCTTCCATATTATGTTGAAGTTCATGTTTCAAAGTCTTTTTATTTAGTTATACATTGTATTAAATGTTTATTCTTATTTATGAAAGTTTCCACTATATTTTTATCCTTACTGAGTATCTCAGATCAACCCTTAAAATGTTTTATTTTTCTTAGGATGTGAAGAAGTATTTTATGACTGAACTGCAGGGATAGTTTTAGGGGATATGAGTGTGGACTATGGATACTATATTGTTGTATTTTTTCACTTTATGATGTAATGTTAGACTTATAAATGTATCTAGTGTTTCCAATGATACTAAAATAATCGGTCTTTCGAGATTTGATCATTTGTGATCATTCAAATGTTATGTAATAATTCACCGACTCTGGGTAACTGGGGTTGGGGTGTTACAGTAGGTATCAGATAAAGTTTATTACAAACCTTGGAAGCTATATTTAGATAAACTTTGATTATAGAACTTTTCCCTAAGATATACTTTGAGTATTAGTATATAAGAACTTCCTAGAAATTTGGTATTGTGATGATATTGTGAGTTTACTCAGAAATACATCCTTGTCTAGATACGAGCAGGTAGAGGCTGCTCTGGCACAGATGTACCTTGGGGTAAAACCTGAAAACACCACTTTGAGCTAGACTCGAACGAGAATTGGTGCACGAAAATGGGCCTTGTTTCACTCTTGGTTACGACACTACCCGGGGATATGCTTAGGATAATTCTCATTTTCATTAAAAACCATTATGAAAGGTTTATGAATATATAATTCCTCAATGAAAACATTTTTATGATTATGGATTATATCCATAAACTGGTCAATTTACGTTAGGTATTTTACAAGTTTGGAATCATTTTTTGAAATTCATAAACTGGCCTAGTTTATGCCATTGTATAGAAATGGAACCCAGTTGAAGGAATGTAAACTCCAGCAATACATATGATCTAAATAGTAAGAAGGATCATATCGTCCATGGTATTAAGCCATAATTTAGAAGGGAAATAGTCTCTCGTTTTTTCTCAACATATGAAGAAATATTATCATGTGTTAATAAGATAAGTAAATAATTATCTATCTCTTATGAATTTAAAGAAAAACATGAGAAGAATAGATCTACAGATCACTATAGGAATGGAAATAAAGGGAAGAATGCAAAATTTGAATATCCTTCCTGTAGTAAGGGTGGGAAGAAACACCACGGTACTTATTTAAAAGGAATGTGAACCTATTTAAAGTGTGGCGAAAAAGGCCAGCAAGCTCGTGATTGCAAAGGGAAGAAAGAATCTACTAATGTTCAATGCTAAAATTTTAGGGAGATTTGACATTATGCAAATGAATATCCTATGCGTCAGAGAAACATACCATAGAAAAGGCGAAGGGATCAATGCCAAACTTATGCTATCACTACCACTGAGGTAGAAGCTCCAAATGATGTGGTATATATAATTTAGTGGTTTCCTCATGTTTAACCAATTATTTATTTGATTCTAGATCATTGGATTGTTTCATATCTTCCCATTTTGCTAATATAATTAGATATTTTCAATTTGATTTAACAAGGGAGTTTTCAGTTAAAACTCCCAAGGTAAGTATCATCACAACAATGTTTTTGGAATCTGTTCCCATTAGAGCATATATATTTTCTTTATCTTCTGATCACATTGTTATAAATATTATTGAGTCTGATATAATCCTCGGTATGGATTGGGTTTTGGACCATGATGCGAAGATTTATTGTAAGAAGAAGGAGGTTGCGATTTTTGATGATGATGATAAGGAACACCTAATTTTTTTTAGCAAAATCATCACCACCTAATTTTTATCTAGATCCACCCCCAGTTTCTCAAATAAATTTAATTATTAGGGAGGAAGAAAATTAAATTACTATGGGTGAGGAAAATAATGTTAAAATAGAGGATGTACCTATTGTGAGAGAATATGTTGATTTGTTTCTAGAAGATTATCCTGGACATCCTCCAGAATGAGAAATTGAGCTTTCAATTGATTTAATTCCTCGATCAAGGCCCATATCGAAGACCCCATATACAATGGCCACTGTGGAATTAGTGGAACTAGAGAAACAACTAGAAGAATTGAGTAATAAGGGATTTATTCTCCCTAGTGTTTCTCCATGAGGATCCCTTGTTCTTTTTTGTAACTCCCCGACCCTAGTTACATAGATTCGGTGCATTATTACATAACATTGGAATGATCACAAGAAAGATCAAATCTCGAAAGACCGATTGGTTTAGTAGCCTTTGAAACACTAGTTATATTGATAAGTTTTACATTACATCATAAAATGAAATACTACTACAACAACATAATGTATCCATAATTTACACTCATATCCCCACTTAATATCCCTGCAGGTCATTCATAATTTACTTCATCACTTCCTGGGAAAAATAAAACATAGAAAAGGGGTGAGCTCAAATGCCCAGTAAGGATAACAATATAGCGGAACATTCAAAATAAGCCTAAACATTTAAGGCAATGCATTACTAAAACAAAAGCCTTTTAAACTTGAACTTCAACATAGTATGGAAAAAGTAAAATGAATTAATGCCATTTACTTATTCACATGTATATTATACTAATCGAATAATCACATGCAAAATCAATAACCACTTTCATAATGATGGAATGCATAATGCTAAACATTAATTTCTTTTCAAGGCCTCGTCCCAGGACCTTGGGGCTAACTGTAACCGAAACCCAACCAGGAGTGCCTCTAATAACCGGACACCAACCCGGAGTGCCTCTAATAACCGGACACCAACCCGGAGTGCCTCTAATAACTGGAGACCAAACCGGAGGTCTTACTTTTACCAGTCCCAAACCTGGAGGGATTACTTTTACCAGTCCCCAACCTGGAGGGCTTACTTTAACCAGTCCCCAACCTGGAACATACTTGTCCAACACATTCATATGAAGTAAATGTTGAAATATAACATAAAAATTCTTATTGGAACTAGCGTACGAAATGTCAATACTTTACTCATAAACCATGAATGTTATATAAATGACACATCTACAGTAAAACATATCACAAAACATCATTACAATATTGAAGTTTTATATCATAATAAATCAACTTCAAATAATCTTAAAATCCATCAAAGGATGTTGACATAGATGAAAATGTTTTTTAAAAATTATTGAGAGAAATATCCCTTTTTCATGAAAACATTTTAATGTTACACAATTTAGAAAGTAAGGCATTTAAATTCATTTTTGAATCAAAGTGTCCCATAACACTTTGAACCTTTTGAATGGAATCAACAATTTTAAAAACATTCATTTTCTTATAAATAAATCCTTAAAACCATTTTGAAAACATGGACATAAATGAGAATGATTTAGAAGAATAAATATTTAAAACATTTAAAATGATGTTTTAGTAAAAGTTCCCTTAGAAATAATCCCTTTGAAAACTCTTTTATGAAATATGGACATGGATAGTAAATATGTCCCTTTAGATACTTACGTAAAAACAACCTCGGATATTAAAGAGATTGTGAAGTAAACCCTTATCAATTTGGTAA
Organism: Viscum album; assembly: GCA_963277665.1. NCBI lineage: Eukaryota > Viridiplantae > Streptophyta > Magnoliopsida > Santalales > Viscaceae > Viscum > Viscum album. Next base: position 913,576,285 of record OY728131.1, on the reverse strand, counting down.
CTTATGAAACATACAACCCATGAAAGAGGTATCATACAATGAAAATGTAAATACACATAAGGTAAAGTGTATTACACAAAGAATACAATTATGGGCAGTACATACACCACACAAAAGATAATAGTGGAAATATGGCATGAATATCACGGAAATAAAGAGTGAGATGAAAACCCCTTACCACGTTAATCAACTGAGTCGTATGGTCAAAAGTCAATAACCACCAAATTATTTACAGAATAACATGAATATAAATATAATCATGATAATATTTATCAAATTCCAGTACACAATACACCACTTTCAATAATTTAGTGGCGAATAATGGCAATCTCACAGAATTGAATGTGAGATAAGAAGATCCCTTACCTTGTACTTTTACATGGTTGGGGTAGGTTAACCTCCTGTATAATATTGAAATAATTGTTATTAAATTATACAAGAATCATATATATTAATATGATATCATATATGATCTTTTAACTTTTCTTTGTTAATAATGTCTTAGTATTATCGTTGTTTCGGGTGTTAACTTAATCATTTTCTTTTATATGTATTATTACTTAAGCCATGTTTGTAATGGATAGGTTGTATATTATTCATATCCAGAATGATATCAAGTCCTTAAACATCATTTTTAAATCAGAGAATGATAATTATACTTGAATGGATATGATGGAGAATGAATCTCATCGCGTTCGTGGTGACGGTAGTCCGTACGTACGCACGAGCGACAATATCATTCTTTTGATATTAAAATAATATATAAATGGATGGTATATCATATATACAGAATCACTAACATGTTATATTTATTATTTACATGAGTTACACATCATTATTATACCCATCCAAATAATAATATATTGAATAACAATTACACCATGACGTGGAGACGGTAAGCCGTACGTACGCACGTATGGTGACATGTTATTCAAAGGGTGGATAGAATAATGAATATGGTTGTACGATCACAGTATATATATGATACTGGAGTTATTATTTTATAATGGTAACAACAAAGTAAGAAGAAGTGGAAGAAGAAGGAACTTGGAAAAGGGTGGTGAAATCATTACCTCTTCTTCGGTTTCTTTCTTTTGATTTGATCAAAAGGGCTCCTTAGGTTGGCTTTCTGATCAATCTAAGGCCTCTAGGTTGTATTGAGGGATGTTGGGAGAGTATTTGGGCAGAGTTTGGCCGAACCAAAAGGTTTTTAAGGTGTGAAGAAATGAGAAGGAGGAGTGCCCTTTTATAAGAGGGGTGAGGGGCACCCTTGGAAAATCTAGAAATATTAATTTATAATAAATTCTAATTAGGTTTCTAATGGCTCAAAAGTTTATTATTTAAATTTTAAGGTGGGGATGGGTCAAATAAAACTCAACAAATAGAATTTAGACAGGTCTGGGTACTTATATTAACCTTATCTTTAAGTATTAACTCTAAGTTAATTAGTTTCACATTTACAATGTCTCTTTGTATTTTTATATAATATGGTTAATAAACTTACTATATACATCCAAGAGACCCCCAACTGGTCCATTAATGATGAACCTATCATTATATAAGTCTCTTGGAAGATCCTTAGATTTTTAGGAATTTAATATCAATTAATAATATAATATTTGTTTTAAGAACTCTTTTATGTAAATTTTGACACTATTCAATAGTTGATTTTTGTGAAACCCATAACAGATTTATTACTTCAAAAAAAGTCAATTAACTCACTACTAATATATCATATTATCCTAGAAAATTAGTTTAATTCATTAAAAGATTTATATTATATTTATTTGGGTATTTATAATATCAATTATTTTGATTTTTCACTATTATATTAATTACTGCATCATCATTTAGTCATAAATAAATTAACATATTTAATGTCTAAAAATTATAAATAAAATATCATGATGTAGGAAATCTTTTTATATTTCTAATTAATATTTTTAATCTAAAATACAACATATATAACCTTATGTAAAAATTGTTTTACTAAAAGATATATGCTTGTGTCATTTTTGTATTCATTATAACTTAATTAAATTAAAGTGTCCCTATCACCTACAACTGGCACCATGGGGTCCCAAAATCGTCCCAAAGATGCCTATGGTAGAACATGTATCAACCAATAAGGCTAGGATACGTTTTAGGGTAATTTATTATTATTATAATATAATGTTTTAACCCTTATTTATCGGATTTACCCTTAACCATGGTAAATAAAATTTTTACCGCAGTAATTATTCAAAATGTCTAAAAATAAAAGTTACATATTTACGCAATTTGAAAATCCTGATTCCAAATATGTAATCCATTTTTATAAATTCAAAACACAGAAGTGGCAGAAATTAATTTAAAATTAATTCCCGCTGTCAAAACAAAAAGCGTGTTTTTAAGAGATAATAACTATCAAAAGATTGACACTTTTTTACGTTTGGTTTAATTGTAAAATTATGTCCAATGACCAAAATTATATTAAATGGTAAAAATATATTCTAAATATACTTTTAAACCACTTAAATTCACAATTTATCACTATTAATCATTTTGATTAAAAAAGTTGTTTTTAATTAAAATTTAGTAATTTTCACTATTCATCAAAATATGAAAGTTATCCAAAATGTACCAAAATATCACCTTAGGATAAATTCGATATTCCGAATCCAAAAATGAAGTCCATTCTAAAATATAAAATATATATAATTTCAAAAATTAGGTAGTACTATTCATAACGGCTAGTTTGATTGGTTGTGGTGTGTTAGAACTCGAAGTTGCGTACAACACACGCTACTGTATTATTCAAAGGAAAGCGTACCGTGGAAGCTTGGGATGTTTCATTTTAATTTTTTTTGTCCCCATTTAGTCAAAAAGTTTAAAATATTGTATTTAAAAAGGTTTCACTATTAAAAGTTGATAAAAGTGCAATACTGAAAATGAATCTGTTCTTGTATTATGTCTAAGAAACTCATAATATGGATTCTAAAATTATAAGGATTATATAAAGTTTAAAATTTCTTTAATACTATTCATAACCTCTTTTGAACGGCTTTTTTGGTAATTCATGGTGTGCTTGAACTCGGTGTTGCGTGTAGTGCAAGTTATTGTATTATTTTAAAGAAATAACACACTATGAAATCTTGGGGTGTTACATTCTCCCCTCCTTCAATAAATTGCGTCCTCGCAATTTGAAATTGTTCTTCGAAAATAAAAGGTTGAAAATAGAAAATATCTTTGTGGGAAAACCCACATTGGAAATTAGGTTACTAAAATTTATTCTTAATATGAGGAAAAGAGAAATGAAAGGGTCACCACCAAATTATGATCTTGATTAGGAGAACATTAGTGGTAATTAGAGACATATAATTGGAGGAAAAATGTAAATATTTATAGGTAGTGATTGAGGTCATCAATCACAAACAAGTGTATAATTGAGGTCCTTAAATTCATCAATCTATGATGATTTGAAATAACATCGATTCAACAAAACATAGGGTATTAGGATAACACATTTTTGACGTTTCAAAATATCTTAGTTGAAATACCACATCGAAAACTGAATTAACGAGGCCTCTATTTAAAATAAAGAGTGGAAAGTATGAAGATTACCGAAAATAAAACATACTAGGGTTCCATGTAGGAATATATGGATATGGAAGAGAAATCTATCCATAAATTATCTGATGGAGAGTGGTAGAGAACATGGCTACGAAAAGGCCAACAATCCCAAAGCCATGAATTAGTGATGATTTAAGGTACCATCTAGGACAACATTTTTGTTCTAAGTTACTTTTATTAATGTTGAGGAATGTTTTTTTGATATTGTCTATGATCATAAGGAGATATACTTACATTATAATTAGAGTTTTATCCATTAATAAATTTCTACTACAAACTCATCTTTCACTCTAAAAGATAATAGAACGTAAAAAAAATTCTATTTATACTATTCGTACAGGTTTCCAAAATAAGTGAATTTATAATTCATCTACCAGATCTTTTAAAAAAACTACATTATTTAATCCTGGACATCTCGTGGGCCAGTGGTAGGTGATACACCCTTGCCACCCTTCGGTTGCGGGTTCAAGTCTTGCAGCCTTGTCGGACGTGACAGGTAGCCGCCCGACCTCCGGGTTGTCCTTTTATGGCAATCCAAAATAATCCAAACTAGAACTATCCAAAATACTTCTATCCAAACTCACAATCCAAAATTTATAAAGAAGGTAAACATAATGTAGATCCGTTTTACCACGTAATAGCATATGAATAACTTCATCATGTATTCTTTTAATACACTGAAACATCCTGAATTACCATATTCCTTATTGATTACATTCATGCTCCCTTATTCCATATAGAATGCTGGATATACCTCATCAATCCAAAAATGTTTTAAACCCCAACAATAATGGAATATACAGATCATTAATCAGTTCCAAGGTACTCAAGAATATCCAACATAATTTATCCAAAACAATTATGTATTATTCCAAAATCACTACCTCGGTATCAGAACTATATTATGGTTTATCATTCCCTCAACCATATATTTTCCAAAAATTTATCCTGCTGTTGAGTCACCTTTCTTTATTCCACACAATCTCAAGTCCTTAATGAAATAGTACTGCAGTACAATCCTTATATACTCCATAATTATTATAACGAGTACATTTTTGATACAACACTCAATTGACATAATCAACATAAAAACTCTAATCATTCCTCTTCATCTGTGGTAGTATCATAACTTGATTATTATCCAATAACATCATTTGAGGCATATTCTGATGACTGGGACATAGGTTCTCATAGTGTCCAAACTCCTTGCAAATGAAGCATTGTACATTTGAAACCATTTTCTTACCCTTGCAGTCACGTACTTTGTGCCCTTTTCCTCCACACTTATAACAAACTCCCATTCCTTTCAGGAAAGTTCTAGGTTGTTTCTTTCCATAGTTGCCACATATGGGAAAATTCTTCTTTTCCCTCTTCCCTTCATCCATCTTTCTCTCTTCCATCATTTTCTTCTTTTACTTCCCTTCAAAGCCATAGGACTCAGTAAACTCTTTACTTATCTTATCAACATATGATATTATTTCTTCATATGATGATAATACATGGGAGACTATTTCTCTTATAAATTCTAGCTTAAGACCATGACAGATATGATCCTTCCTCTCTTTGGATCATGTGCATTTCTGGAGTTCTCATTCCTTCTACTAGGCGCCATTTCTAAACATTGGCATACACTAGATTAGTTTATTAATAACAATACCTAATACCAAACTTTTAAAACACATAACATAAATTAAATAGTTTATGGATATAATCCATAATCATAAAAATGTCTCCTTTGAGGAAGTATATACTCATAAACCATTCGTAATGATTTGTAAAGAAAATGAGAGTTATCCTAAGCATATCGCCCAGGAGTGTCGTAACCAAGAGTGCAGCAAGGCCCGTTGTCGTGCACCAATTCCCGTTTGAGTCGAGCTCAAAGCGGTGTTTTCGGGTTTTACCCCTAGGTACATCTGTGCCAGAGCCGCCTCTACCTGCTCGTATCCAGACAGGGATGTATTGCTCGGAAAACTCACAAAATATTTACAATACCAAAATTCTAGGAAGTTCTTCTATAATAATCCTCAAAGTTCATCTTAGGTCTACATGCTCTAATGAGAGTTTATCTAAATCTAGCTTCCAAGGTTTGTACTAAACTTCCTCTGATACCAACTGTAACGCCCCGACCCTAGTTACCTAGATTCGGTGCATTATTACATAACATTGGCATGATCACATGAAAGATCGAATATCGAAAGGCCGATTGGTTTAGTAGCCTTGGAAACACTAGATATATTCATAAGTTTTACATTACATCATAAAATGAAATACTACTACAACACCATAATGTATCCATAATTTACACTCATATCCCCACTTAATATCCCTGAAGGTCATTCATAATTTACTTCTTCACTTCCTGGGAAAAATAAAACATAGAAAATGGGTGAGCTCAAATTCCCATTAAGGATAACAATATAGAGGAACATTAAAAATAAGCCTAAACATTTAAGGCAATGCATTACTAAAAAAAAGCCTTTTAAACATGAACTTCAACATAGTATGGCAAAAGTAAAATGAATTAATTCCATTTACTTATTCACATGGATATTCTACTAATCGAATAATCACATGAAAAATCAATAACCACTTTCATAATGATGGAATGCATAATGCTAAACTTTAATTTCTTTTCAAGGCCTCGTCCCAAGACCTTGGGGCTATCTGTAAACGGAACCCAACCCGGAGTACCTCTAATAACCGAACACCAACCAGGAGTGCCTCTAATAACCGGACACCAACCCGGAGTGCCTCTAATAACCGGAGACCAAACCGGAGGGATTACTTTTACTAGTCCCTAACCTGGAGGGCTTACTTTTACCAGTCCCCAACCTGGAGGGCTTACTTTAACCAGTCCCCAACCTGGAACATACTTGTCCAACACATTCATATGAAGTAAAGGTTAAAATATAACATAAACATTTTTATTGGAACTAGCGTACGAAATTTCAATACTTTACTCATAAACCATGAATTCTATATAAATGACACATCTACAGTCAAACATATCACAAAACTTCATTACAATATGGAATTTTTATATCATAATAAATCAACTTCAAATAATCTTAAAATCCATCAAAGGATGTTGACATAGATGAAAATGTTTTTTAAAAATTATTGAGAGAAATATCCCTTTTTCATGAAAACATTTTAATGTTACACAATTTAGAAAGTATGGCATTTAAATACATTTTTGAATCAAAGTGTCCCATACCACATTGAAACTTTTGAATGGAATCAAAAATTTTAAAAACATTCATTTTCATATAAATAAATCCTTACAAACCATTTTGAAAACATGGACATAAATGAGAATGATTTAGAAGAATAAATATTTAAAACCTTTAAAATGATGTTTTAGTAATAGTTCCCTTAGAAAGAATCCCTTTGAAAACTCTTTTATGAAATATGGACATGGATAGTAAATATGTCCCTGTAGATACTTACGTAAAAACAACCTCGGATATTAAAGAGATTGTGAAGTAAACCGTTATAAATTTGGTAACTTATGAAACATACAACCCATGAAAGAGGTATCATACAATGAAAATGTAAATACACATAAGGTAAAGTGTATTACACAAAGAATACAATTATGGGCAGTACATACACCACACAAAAGATAATAGTGGATATATGGCATGAATCTCACGTAAATAAAGAGTGAGATGAAAACCCCTTACCACGTTAATCAACTGAGTCGTATGGTCAAAAGTTAATAACCACCAAATTATTTACAGAATAACATGAATATAAAGATAATCATGATAATATATATCAAATTCCAGTACACAATACACCACTTTCAATAATTTAGTGGCGAATAATGGAAATCTCACAGAATTGAATGTGAGATAAGAAGATCCCTTACCTTGTACTTTTACTTGGATGGGGTAGGTTAACCTCCTGTATAATATTGAAATAATTGTTATTAAATTATAAAAGAATCATATATATTAATATGATATCATATATGATCTTTTAACTTTTCTTTGTTAATAATGTCTTAGTATTATCGTTGTTTCGGGTGTTAACTTACTCATTTTATTTTATATGTTTTATTACGTAAGCCATGTTTTTTAATGGATAGGTTGTATATTATTCATATCCAGAATGATATCAAGTCCTTAAAAATCATTTTTAAATCAGAAAATTATAATTATACTTGAATGGATATGATGGAGAATGAATCTCATCGCGTTCGTGGAGACGGTAGTCCGTACGTACGCACGAGCGACAATATCATTCTTTTGATATTAAAATAATATATAAATGGATGGTATATCATATATACATAATCACTAACATGTTATATTTATTATTTACATGAGTTACACATCATTATTATACTCATCCAAATAATAATATATTGAATAACAATTACACCACGACGTGGAGACGGTAAGCCGTACGTACGCACGTATGGTGACATGTTATTCAAAGGGTGGATAGAATACTGAATATGGTTGTACCATCACAGTATATATATGATACTGGAGTTATTATTTTATATTGGTAACAACAATGTAAGAAGAAGTGGAAGAAGAAGGAACTTGGAAAAGGGTGGTGAAATCATTACCTCTTCTTCGGTTTCTTCCTTTTGATTTAACCAACAGGGCTCCTTAGGTTGGCTTTCTGATCAAACTAAGGCCTCTAGATTGTAGTGAGGGAAGTTGGGATAGTATTTGGGCAGTTTTTGGCCGAACCAAAAGGCTTTGAAGGTGTGAAGAAATGAGATGGAGGAGTTCCCTTTTATAAGAGGGGTGAGGGGCACCCTTGGAAAAGCTAGAAATATTAATTTATAATAAATTCTTATTAGGTTTCTAATGGCTCCAAAGTTGATTATTTAAATTTTATGGTGGGTATGTGTCGAATAAAACTGAACCAATAGAATTTAGATAGGTTTGGGTACTTATATTAACCTTATCTTTAAGTATTAACTCTAAGTTAATTAGTTTCACTTTTACAATGTCTCTTTGTATTTTTATATAATATGGTTAATAAACATAATATATACATCCAAGCGACCCCCAACTGGTCCATTAATGATGAACCTATCATGATATAAGTCTCTTGGCCGAGCCTTAGATTTTTAGGAATTTAATATCAATTAATAATATAATATTTGTTTTAAGAACTCTTTTATGTCAATTTTGACACTATTCAATAGTTGATTTTTTTGAAACTTATAACAGATTGATTACTTCAAAAAAAAGTAAATTAAATCAATACTAATATATCATATTATCCTATAAAATTAGTTTAATTAATTAAAAGTTTCATATTATTTTTATTTGGTTATTTATAATATCAATTATTTTGATTTTCACTATTATATTAATTACTGCATCATAATTTTGTCATAAATAAATTAACTTATTTAATGTCTAAAAATTATAAATAAAATATCATTATGTAGGAAATCTTTTTATCTTTCTAATTAATATTTATAATCTGAAATCCAACATATATAACCTTATGTAAAAATTGTTTTTCTAAAAGATATATGCTTGTGTCATTTTTGTATTCATTTTAACTTAATTAAAATAAAGTGTCCCTATCACCTACAAGTGGCACCATGGGGTCCCAAAATAGTCCCAAAGATACCTATGGTCGAACATGTATCTACCAATAATGTAGGACACGTTTTAGGGTAATTTAGTATTATTATAATATTATGTTTTAACCCTTATTTACCGGATTTACCCTTAACCATGGTAAATAAAATTTTTACCGCAGTAATTATTCAAAATGTCTAAAAATAAAAGTTACCTATTTACACAATTTGAACATCCTGATTCCAAATATGTAATCTATTTTTCTAAATTCAAAACAAAGAAGTGGCAGAAATTAATTTAAAATTAATTCCCGCTGTCAAAACAAAAAGCGTGTTTTTAAGAGATAATAACTATCAAAAGATTGACACTTGTTTATGTTTGGTTTAATTGTAAAATTATGTCCAATGACCAAAATTATATTAAATGGTAAAAATATATTCTAAATATACTTTAAAACCCCTTAAATTCATAATTTATCACTATTAATCATTTTGATTAAAAAAGTTGGTTTTAATTAAAATTTAGTAATTTTCACTATTCATCAAAATATGAAAGTTATCCGAAATGTACCAAAATTTTACCTTAGGCTAAATTCGATATTCCTAATCCAAAAATGAATTCCATTCTAAAATATAAACTATATATAATTTAAAAAATTAGGTATTACTATTCATAATGGCTAGTTTGATTGGTTGTGGTGTGTTAGAACTCGAAGTTGCGTACAACACACGCTACTGTATTATTCAAAGGAAAGCGTACCGTGGAAGCTTGGGATGTTTCATTTTAAATTTTTTTTGTTGTCCCCATTTAGTCAAAAAGTTTAAAATATTGTATTTAAAAAAGTTTCACTATTAAAAGTTGATAAAAGTGCAATAATGAAAATGAATCTGTTCTTGTATTATGTCTAAGAAACTCATAATATGGATTATAAAATTATAAGGATTATATAAAGTTTAAAATTTCGTCAATACTATTCATAACCTCTTTTGAACGGCTTGTTTGGTATGTCATGGTGTGCTTGAACTCGGTTTTGCGTGTAGTGAAAGTTATTGTATTGTTTTAATGAAATAAAACACTATGAAATCTTGGGGTGTTACATTTTTGTTAAGAAGAAAGATGGATCTATGAGGTTATGTATCAACTACATGGAAATCAATGCTATAACAATAATGAAAAAGTATCCCCTACCTCGGATTGATGATTTATTTGAACAACTTCATAGATCTCAATACTTTTCAAATATTGACCATCGATATGGACACCATCAGTTGTGTGTGAATAATGAATACTTTCCAAAGACAACATTTCGAACTAGGTACGAGAATTACAAGTTTATAGTAATGACTTTTGGGTTGACTAATGCACCCTCTATATTCATGGATCTAATGAAAATAATTTTAAAGGAATATCTCGATGATTTTGTAGTAGTATTTATTAATGATATATTGGTATACTCAAAAAGCTATGAAGATCATGAAAATCAATTGCGCATTATCCTGAAGACTCTTGCAGGACATGAATTATATGAGATGTTTAGAAAGTTGGAATTCTGGGTTCATGAGATTTCTTTTCTTGGCCATGTTTTCTCTAAGGATGGAATCATTTTTTATCATTATAAGACAAAGGCAATCCACGAATGGCCAGCACTGACGATTATAACTGAGGTACGCAGTTTAATTGGTTTAGCAGGTTATTATCTGCATTTCATCCAAAGTTTTTCCTGATCAGCTAACCCATTAACGAAGATCACATGTAAAGGGGTTAAATATGTTTAAAAAAAGGTTGTGTTGAATGTTTCGATGAACTGAAGAGAAGACTAGTCACTTCCTCTATATTGAATCTACCATCGAGGAATGATGGGTTCATTAATTATAGTGATGCTTCAAAAAAATTACTTGGTTGTGTCCTTATGTAGAATGATAGGGTTATTTCCTATGCAATACGACAGTAAAAAATTAATGAGCAAAACTATCCTACTAATGATCCTGAGTTAGATGTTGTAATTTTGATTTGAATATATAAATTCATTTTTCTCTATGGTAAAAAATGTGAGATATATACCAATCATAAGAGTTTGAATTATATTTTCTCACAGAAAGATCTCAACATGAGGCAAATGAGATGGCTTGAACTACTCAATGATTATTATTTCACAATACACTACAACCCGGGGAAGGAAAACATGGTGGTAGATGCTTTGAGAAGAAAGTATCATGGAGTTTTGAACAAAATGAGAGTTGAAAGGGATACAATTTTCATGGATCTAGTAACGTTGGATATGGGATTAACCATGGAAGGTGAAACATCGATACTATTTAAAATGGTTTCCAAACAATTTTACAAGAAATGAATAAGTGTTATAAGATCGATGATGAAGAATTTGAAAAGAATATTAAAGATGTGAATGATGGGAGATTGAATGACAGTGTGTATGAAGATAGAATTTTGAAATTTTGTAAGAGACTTTGTGTTCCCTATATACTTGATCTAAAAAGGGAATTGTCAGATGATTCTAATTGTTCCAATTTCTCTATACACCATGGGAGCACCAAAATGTATTGAGATTTTTTGGAACATTTTTGGTGGGACAAAATGAAGATGGAGGTTTCTGATTTTGTGTCAAGATGTATGGTTTCTCAACAAGTGAAATCTAGAAGGCAACATCTTGGAGGAGTCATGCAACCTCTTCCCATACCTGAGTGGTAATGGGATAATATCATGATGGACTATGTCATGGGACTACCAATGACTCCTAAAAGGAACGATGCCATATAGGTCATTGTTTACTGCCTTACCAAGTCATCACATTTTCATATTATAAGAGAAGATGTACCACTTTAACGTCTAGCAAGACTATATATTAATGATGTTGAGAGAATTCATGGAGTACACCTATCGATTGTTTCTTATCATGATCCCCATTTAACATCAAGATTATGTAAAAATATTCCGAAATCCCTGGATATTGAACATCATTTGAGCACTTCCTACCACCCCCAAACTGATGGACAATCCGAATAGATTATTCAAACCTTAAAAGACATGTAGAGATCTTTATCACTTGTCATTAAGGGTATGTGGGATCAATATTTACCTCTGGTAGAATTTTCATATAATAATAGCTTACATTCAAGTATTCAGATGGCACCATATGAAGCATTATACAGAATGAGATGTCGCACACCAACCTGTTGGGATGACGTTGGTGAAAGAAAACTCGTAGGCCTAGAACTGGTGGAGGAAATTATGGAAAAGGTAACATTAATCCAAAACCACATCAAAGCAGTTCAACGTAGGCAGAAGAGCTATGCCGATAACTGAAGGATGGATTTGGAATTTCATGTAGGAGATCATTTTTTCATCATGGTATCTCCATATATGGGAGTTATATGTTTCAATAAGAAGGTAAAATTTCATCCCAGGTACATGGGAACTTTTTAAATTCTAGAACGAATTGGAGTTGTAGCTTACTGTTTGGAAATAACGCGAAATCTCTTTAAAGTTCATGATGTGTTCCACGTGTCACTATTAAGAAAATACATGCCTGACCCAACTCATGTACTCACCTATGATAAATTAGAACTAGAACATGATATGTTTTATTGAGAAGATCCCATCAAGATTCTTGATACAAGAGAACAAGTATTGAGAAACCGAACAACTCGTCTGGTAAATGTTTTATGGAGAAACCATAAGATGGAAGAGGAAACGTTGGAACCCAAGGAACCTATGATGAAGAACCACCCGAGTCTTTTTATGTAGTAATATTCTAGAATTTTGAGCCTAAAATTATTTGAAGGAGCGGAAAATGTAACACCCCAAGCTTCCATGATACGTTTCTCTTTGAATAATACAGTAGCGTGTGTTGTACGCAACTTCGAGTTCTAACCCACACCAAAACCAATCAAACTAGCTGTTATGAATAGTAATACCCACTTTATAAAATTTTATAAATATTATCTTTCAAAATGGACTTCATTTTTTGATTCAGAATATCTAAATTAGCTTAGGGTGAATTTTGGGTATTTTTCTGAAAACATTCAATATATTATGAATAATGAAAAACAATGAGTTATAGTTTAAAATAGAAATTTTATTTAAATAAGTATTTATTTTATTAAAATTTATTTTAGGTTAAAATTGATACATAACACCTATATATGTTCAATGTAATTCATTTGTGTTAGTTTATAATAATTTTAGATATATAATATTTTTTATTGAACTTTTCACCGCCTTTTACCCATCTTATAGAAAAATTTGCAAATTCAGGTAAAACATAAACATAACGCTTCTGTGATGGAATTTCAAAAATCCAATTGACATGGTAAATATCAAGGATTAAATTGTGATTTAATATGATAAAAATAATTTTTGGTAAAAAAGTAACTTTTTACTTTTACTTAACACGGTTAAATGTAAATAGGGTAATTAAGGGTAAAAATGATATTATTATTACCATAATACATGTATTAATTATATTGGATAAGTATAATTCAACCAAAAACTACCTTAGGAATAATATATGAACCTTTTTGATCCACATGGATTAAATTAGGACATTTATTATTATTTAATTCAAATAAGAGTTAAAGGAGTTAAAATCAAATTATAATAACTAAAACATTTATAATATAGGGTTATACATAAGATAAATTATATTGTAAATATTCATTAGAAATATAATAATATTTACTACATAATGGTATTTTATTTATAAATTTTAGACATTAAATAATTTAATTTATTTATGACTCAATAATGAAGCAGTAATTACATTGTTAGTGATATATTAAAATAATTCATATTATAAATACCCAAATAAATAAAATTTAAGACTTTTAATGAATTACAAGAATTTTATAGGTTAATATGACATGTTAGGGTTGATTAAATGAATTATTTTCTAAGTTATAATCCTGTTATAAATTTATCAAAAACAAAATATCAAATAGTGTCAAAATTGACATAAAAGTGTTTTTTTAAATATTAATGTATTAATTGAAATTCTATTCCTAAAAATATAAGGATCGCCAAAACTACTTATATAATGATAGGTTTATCATTAATTAACCACTTGGGGTTCTCTAGGATGTATATAGTTTGATTATTAACCATATAATATAAAAATACAAAGAGACGTGGTAAATGTCAAAATATTTAACTAATTGTTAAATATAAATTATAAGGTTTATTTAGTGACACAAATCTGTCTAAAATCTATTGATTGAATGGATTTAGACCAATACCAACCTTATCCTCGAAATAAGTCATTTTTGATTCATTATAAATAGAATTTAAAATTATTATAAAATAATATTTTAAGTTTTTCCTAAGGTCTCCCTCACCCCTCTTATAAAAGGGCACCCCCCTTCTCTCAAATTCATACCTTCAAAGACTTTTGGATCGTCCTATCCCTACCCAGATATTCTCTAAAATTCCCTCACTTCAACCTAGAGGCCTTAGTTTGATCAGAAAGCCAACCTATGGATCCATTTTGATCAAATCCAAAATAAGAACCCGAAAGAGATGTAATGGTTTCACCACCCACTTTCATTTTCCGTTCTTCTTCCACTTCTTCTTAATTTGTTATTTCCATTATAAAATAATAAATCAAGTATCTTCTATATACTGTGATGTTATTATAAATATGGTACAACCATATTCTGTATTCTATCCATCCTTTGAATTACAGGTCACCATACGTGCATACGTACGACTTACCATCTCCACGTCGTGGTGTAATTGTTATTCAAAACATTATTATAAGGATGGGTATGATAATGGTGTGTAATTGAATTAAATAATAAATATATCATTATAATGATTCGTTATATATGATATACCATCCAATTATATACGATTTTAATTTCAAAAGAATGATATTGTCGCTCGTGTGTACGTACGGACTACCGTCTCCACGAACGTGATGAGATTCATTCCACATCGTATCCATTCAAGACTAATTTTAATATGATGATTAAAAATAATGTTTAAGTACTTGATATCATTCTCGATATGAATAAGATACAACCTATGGATAACAAACAAGGATTATGTAATAAAACATATAAAATAAATAGAGTAAGTGACCACCTAAAACAACGATAATACTAAAATATTATTAACAAAGCAATATTAAAAGATCATATATGATATCATATTTATGTATATGATTATTGAATAATTTAACAAAAATTATTTAACTATTATAAAGGAGTTTAACATACTATTGACCAATGAAAAGTAAAGGTAAAGGTCTATTTCACAATCTCTTCATTATCCGAGGTTGTTTATACGTAATTATCTACTGGGACCTCTTTATCATTCGCATCCATGTTTCAAAAAAATGTATTTCAAAATAGAATTACTATTTTATAGACAATGGGTTAAATTCTTTTATACTATTTTTTTATATTTTATAACATGTTTATAAAGTAATATTTCCGTCATTTTCGAAACAAGGTCCTTTTTTATCCTTTCCGACAAAATTAAGGTAAGAATGTATTTTCTTATCTTATACAGCAGGTGCAGCTATTTTCTGCCGATATAAAATCATCAAAGCTTCCCTTACAAGATTATAAAAATATTTTCTATGTAATTTTTTTTACAATTATGTAACTTTTAAATGATTTCAAAAAAGGAGATATTTTTCCAAATAGTTTTGATTTCTTCTATGTCAATATCCTTTTATAGATTTTAATCTTATCTAAAGTTCATTTATTGTGATACAAAAAATCCAAACTATATTGAATGTTTTGAGATATGTTTGACTGTGGATGTGTTATTCTTATACCATTCATGGTTTATGTATAATGTATTAACATTTCGTATGCTAGTTTTAATATGAATTGTTATGTTATGTTTAAACCTTTTCAAATGAAGAATGTGTTGGACTTAGTATTTGACAGGTGGATCCCACTATAGCTCCACGATTCATCGGTAGGTCTAATGAGACAAACTATTGTCTTGGTATAAGGCCTTGAAAAAATCTTATTTGTAGTCTAGGCACAAGGCCTGGAATATGTGGTTATAATAGCATGTCATTATGTATTCCATCGTTATGAAAGCTGTTATTGATATTACATGTGATTATTCGAATACTAGAATATCCAGGTGAATATGTAAATGGAATTATTTCATTTTATTTTTTACATATTGTGATGAAGTTCAAGATTAAAAGGATTTTGTTTTATTTATACATTGCCTTAAATGTTAATGCTTATTTATGAAAGTATCCACTATATTGTTATCCTTACTAAGAATATAATCTCACCCCTTTCTGTGTTTTATTTTTCTCAGGATGTGAAGAATAATTTTATGACTGACCTGCATGGATAGTTTGAGGGGATATGAGTTTAAACTATGGATAACATGATGTTGTATTTTTTCAATTTATGATGTAATTTAAGACTTCTGAATGTATCTAGTGTTTCCAATGCTACTAAAATAATTGGCCTTTCAAGATTTTATCTTCTGTGATCATTACAATGTTATGTAATAATTCACCGTTTCTGGGTAACTAGGGTCAGGGCATAACATTTTGGGTTTCACCGATCCTAAGAGTTTGAGTTGTGTTTTACCCCAACATTACTAGAACATACGACAACGTCGGAGGAAGGTGTTATTATAGGAATATGACTTCAAATTAATGTATCCACCTAGAAAGAGGGATGTTGTTGCTAATGTGCTGAGTCGAAAGTCACATAGTGACGTAGTTCATGAATTGGGTGACTCCTATAGAGTAATGGAATAACTGTCATCATTACAACTTGATATAGGAGAAGTTGGGGGGAGATGATTCCTTTTTCAGATGATAGTGCAATACTATTTGGTGCATCAGGGAGAAGATTATGAGTTGGGGGATCTAGAGGTGGAGGTCTGGATAGACCGAGTTGTTTGTTGTGATGCCCCAGATGGTTGGTATAAGGATGAACAATGTCGAGTGTTGTATCATGGAAGGATAATTTTTCCTTTGATGATGCACTAGAAAGTTCTCATATTGTTCCATCATTCTCCATTAGCGATGCATCCTTGAATGAAAAAGATACACCGAGCCTTGAGGAGCCAGTTTTGCAGCCCTGGGCTGAAGCATGTAGTTGCAGATTTTTTATCTCGATGATTGGACTTCTGGACAGAGAAGGTTGAACACGATTTTCTTGGTGGTATACTCTAGCTATTATATGATTCTTAGTGGAAGTGGGAAGATATCTCAATGGAAATTGTCCTTGGTTTACCTCAATATTATGGGGGGAATTGCATTATTTGTGTGGTAGTGGAAAGTTTAACAAAATCATCCAAATTCATAGCAATCAAGGAGTCATGCTCAGTGGATGTTGTTTCAAGGAAATATCTATAGAATGTGATGAGGCTTATTATAGTCTCAAGGATGATCATTTTCGATCGAGAACCTCGATTTACCTCTAGGGTGTGGGGAGATCTCCTACAATATTTTGTTTCTCAGTTATTCCTAAGAACTACTTTTCATCCTCAGACAGATGTTCAAATAGAGTGGACTATCCCGACTCTTGAAGACATTTTATTCTATTGTGTTTTGGATTTTTGAGATTCATGGATGAGTAACTTACCCTTGGTAGTGTTCTCCTAAACAATTTCTTTCACTCATCCATCGATATGGTGTAATTTGAAGCCTTGTATGGCCATCCATTCCTTTCAATCATGTGCTAGACTGGGGTTGAAGAGTTAACAATTCTTGGACCAGAACTATTGCAGAATACAAAAGAGATGGTTCAGGTTGTTCATGAGAAGTTGAAGAGAGTGCATGATCATCTGAAATCATATTGCGATCAATGGAGGAGACCCTTAGAGTTTGATGTTGAGGATCACATGTACCTAAAGGTTACTCCTCATCATGGGCAGTGAATGTTTGGTCAGGTTAGTAATCTTTCTCCACAGTTTTTTTGGGCTATACGAGGTGTTTTCTTATGTTGGAGCAGTGGTGTATCTAGTCACTTCCCCCATAGATGAGATGGATACACTATGTTTTATCATGTGCCACAACTTTGTCGTTAGCTTCATTATGACTCTCACATCATCGATTAGGGAGAGATCGATGCTGATGATGATGTGACCATTGATGGGCGACCTGTGGAGATATAAGACCACTTGGGGAAAGTTTTTCATAGGTGTTCTATCCCCTTGGATTATGTCTTGTGGCGACACGGTGGCATAGAGGAGTGAACCATGGAAAACGAGTCACATATACGTGATTAGTACCCAGAGTTGATTGATAGTTAAATCGTTTCATGTTATGATGTCCTATTTGAGGTTATAGACCTTTCATGTTTATGAGATGGATTTCTTTCCTTGCATCTTATAGCATGATCTAATTTGAGAGGTATCTTGATGGGTGGTTGTTTAGAATTTTTTTTCATTTCCATTTAGGTTGGTTTTGTATTCCCATGGATGATAATGTTTTGAGTGGTATCAGATGTAATGGAGAAGACCTATTTGGTCCATTTCTTTTCCAAATTTTCAGTTCATGAACATTGTTTCTAGAATGGTGCGGTCCAATGGTAGACACGATTTCCTTTTCCAAATTTTGAGTTCATGAATAGTGTTTCTGGAATGGTGAGGTCCAACAGTAGCCTCTATTTCCGTTTCCAAATTTAGGGTTCATGCACAGTGTTTCCAGCTTCCTACAGTTTCACCCCTTTGACGTTTCCATTGATGTAAAATTCATTTAAATCCCCGTTTTATGGAATCTATGTCCGATTAAAAGGCCATAACTTCGATTTTAATTTTTTCTAAGGCTCGGGATGCTTTTACATTTCCAAACCACGTGGTTTATGTAATCTAATTTTAATGAAAAATCCTTCGTAACACAAACCATTGCAATGTTAAATATTGTAAAGGGACAAGATATCTTCCTTCTTATTATTATGTGTGAGACACTCAAACCTTCCATTCCTTTCTATAGGATATATGCAATCAAACATTCTTCCATGGATTGGTTCCCCTATTTTTTCATGCAACCAATAACTATTGATCAATATTTGGTATAAGGAATGATCTATTGTCATTATTTTGGGTTCATCTCTTCAGTTTCTCCTTTACCTTTTCTGGAATTCTCTCTATATGTTCCTAATGAGGTTTATAGGGGTGTTGACCAGTTTGGTGGTGTCTTCACATCCTCGGGTGGATAGAGGTGTCACAAGTGGTGGAGATCATAACCTATTGTGTGGCTCATTCTCGTATATAGAACATCATGAACCATTTGAGTTAGGGGATTCATTGATTCTCTTTCCTTTTAGGTGCAACTGTATAGTAACCATGTTTTAACCCACAAGATCACAATGGAATTTACATAATAAATATTTTAACTAGATAAATAAATTGATATCGATCATTTTTATTTCCTCTTTTTTTATATATTGTATGATATCTATGCTTCATTTTTTTAGCTTTTCATTCCTGCTGGAAATTGGTAAAGAACATAAAGAAGGAATTAATTAAGAATTGATTGGATAATGTTTAAGAGGCATGTAAATGAATCTGGTTCTTCTTATTGTAATTTTATGAAAATGATATTTGGTTTGTAATCATGTTTTATTATTTGTAGTAGATTAATGTTTAGGTTTCCAAAAGTTCAAAGCTACGAATAATAAATCAGTCAATCTAATATGGATTGAAGAATAGTTTGTTTAATAAATGATAGTTCCTTCTAGGGTTATGAGTTACCATCATTATTGTTTAAGGGCCATGATCCCAATTGATATGGTTGTAGTTTTCCTACTTATTGTGTTTTTATAAGAGCTTGAAAGACTTTATTGAAATGTGTGGGAGGGGAGGCCTTTTGGATATGGTAGTAGATGATTCCTATAGTGGACAGATGCATCAGTTTATGCATGTGGGTGTCGAGGAGGACACTAGGTATGATAGAATGAGTTGGATGTGAATGTTTTGATGCTTTCTAATCTTATTGGTTGTTTATTTGAGTTATTTTACCCTCTACTCAAGTCACATATTTTTGCTTACCCACCTTCCAAAAATGGTGAATATTCGGATAATATTCCACGTGCTTTCCTTTTTTATCTTCTTGATGGAGTATTGATCTATGATCTTACTATAGGTGGAAATGACTCGACGGGTAGTTCATCTACTCACCGTGTCGATACCCCTTGTGTTTAGTATCATAAAATGTTTTCTTATAATGTCTTGGAATATGGGAATGTATGAATGTAGTTAATAAATGATTTAATAAATTATGTAAACCCATGGGGTTAGAGCTTATTCGAATGTAATTATAAAGTTTCAATTTATTTTAAAAGTGAATATTGTATGTTCTAATGAAATATACTGTGGAAATTTTTAATGGTTAATTAATGATTAACAAATTAATTAACTAAAAGTAACACTTATAAGAAGGGAATATAGTAAAAAAATAAATCTCTTCAAATAGTTATGTGATTATAGGATACATAGTCTTATATGTGGCAGTTGGGAGTCTGAGAAATGTTAGATTCCATTGAGTCTAAGACTACGATATACTAATAGTGTATTTGTGAGATATATTGTACTCCGTAAATTTGGTGTTTCTATATGCTACTCCACCCCATTATTTACGGAAAATGAAACCTCGAGGATTCTATGCTCTGAGGGTGTTTTACCGAACATTCTGGTAGAAGGATGGATGACTAACTACCCCCTTTGGTTCCTATATATTCTCATGGAATTTAAATGTGTTGTTAGGCACAATAGTTATTTTTCCCCATATATATGTGTTGATGGATTTAATTTCTTCTAGTTATTCACACACATATATTCTGGATATATTTATCTGTGGACTAATAGTGGGTTAACATGTATAGGTTGTGATGTCTTGAGATTTTTTACTCGGTGTGTCAATTGTAATGGCATGAGGTATAACATCTGGTTTATGGTCCATGTTATGCGAGATGTGGTGGCTCCCAGAAACTACCTAGTTACTTTAATTGTGTGGCAGTTGTGGTTTCATTACATGAGGATCATGTTGTGGTGCTTCGTCCCGATGTCTATGGGAAAGCCATTTAGAGGAAGATGCTTAGGATGCGCGATGTTGTTGAAATGTGGAAAACCAGTGGGGTAGTTGTACCAGGGTACCATTGAAATTATTTATTATATTATATACTCTTGTATGCGTTACTTGGATAGAGTAGCCATGGTGAGGCTTGGAATATAGTATACATGTTTAGGTGACGAGTTAGTTTCACTTCTTTTTCATTGTGAATTAGCATGCTATCTTTACTTTTGTACAAGAGGCATCAGGGAGGATCTTAATGAGTATACGGTTATACTCACACAATGTATATATAAACATTATTTTAGGTCACATTGTGCAGGATGTAGATCAAGCTGGTTTTTTTGAGCTTGGGCTTGCCGGATCTATTTAGGCTTGTAGTTGCTGCTATTTTTTCATTCCTTTGGTATTTGTATTTTTTCCCTTTCAGTTGTAAAGGATTTTCATGAAATTACATATGTGTTCTTGGGATTTCCATTATATTGATGTATGAGTTGGAGTTGGTTGTTGTATGTCTTATATCCCTCTTTTGTATGAGTTATCTTAAAGGGTAATGCCTCCCATTTGTGTGTTTATTATACCCTCAATGCTTATCACCATCCCAGGGCCTACTAGAGGAGGGACATGGGGGTCATTATCTCTTTTCTCACATTACCAGCCTTGGAGTTGTACAACATGTGGGGAGGGGGTCCTAAAAAATCATATCATTTTCAAATAAATGCTTGAAAATATATTTATGTATTGATTATATTGGCATATAAAAAAGATGTATCATTTCAAAAGAATAAGAGAAATTTATTTGAGTTAGAAATTGAATGTTATTTATTGTTAAGATAATATAAATAATAATTATTCTTATAAATATAAGAAACAAAGGAGTTTCTATTGGAATGATCTCATTGATCATCATTCTCTCCTAATATGGGATGTGTAAATATATATAGATATCTGGAATAATATTTATGGTTTGATGAAATGAGAAGCATTATTGCATTGTATATATCTTAGTATATTTTTTGGAAAGAATTAATGCTAAAGTTGAAAAATTATAGTGGGTTTACAATAGTTACCCATACTATAATTAGACTGTGAAAATATCACAATGGATTTCATTATTGGACTCATCAAAAACATCGAGAGAACATATTTCTATTTTCGTTGTTTATCAATTTCCTTAAAATAGAACAAGAGTGCCCCCATTGTTCAATTATATATAACATACATTATGAAATTTATATAATTTTATTGTGAAAATTTTCTATTTTATCTAACCTAGATACATGGTTTACTAAAATGTTCCGGTGAATCATTGAACAATCTCTGGATCCAATGTTGGGCTTACATACCTCCTGTAATCCTCATAGAGATGATCATTATAATAGAACAATTATAAACCATTATGAAATATTTAGATCATTTCCTCATGATTTCAATATTGGTTGTGATCAACACTCTTCTATATTCTTGTAATCATAAATCAATATCCTTCACATAAGATTTCATATGACACTATATGATGTTCTCAATGATCATAAACATACTAATGTGTTGTTTGAGAAAGAAGGAAATTTCCACAATATATAACATAATAATTTGAAATAATGTTAGATCCATTCAATATAAAAACCTAGAATCTCATAGTTTAGATTTTATTTATGCTGAAATTCATCAGAAATATCTAGGATTTAATGTTGATAAGATGGTACTTTTTCAATTTCTCTATATAACATGGTTATGAGATTTTGAAGGAAATGAATTTTTACCCAATTTATATTGATCCATTCGTTATTGTTTGTCATGTTGGGAGTGTATTATATTACATGGTGCTCCAAAAAACAGAACTCATGTTCATGATGTGTTCCATGTAACCCACCTGAAGAATTACATTCGTGATCCGTAACATGTACTAATCACATAGGTGGTGCCTCTAAAGAATTATATTTCTGAATAAAAAATTATATAAATCATGGACCATAGGTGTTTGGTGATATGGAATAAGATAAATCTTCTAGTTAATGTTTTTGGGTGGAATTTATCATTCAATGAAGATACATATGAACATAAGATTGTGATAAAATAGATATATCAATAAAACAATTATTAGAGATATATTTTTTGATTGATAAATTAATTTAAATATAGGTAGAATATAACAAATTATGATTTTATATTTATTTATATTTAAATAAAATAAATATTTTATAGCATATGTTACCAAAATATGAGATAAAAGGTAAAGAAATATACTACTAAATTTTTCTAAGAAAATTCTAACCTGGATAATGCATTGGGGGGTATGATTTAGAATAAATAAAAAATAAAAAATATTATTTACCCATTATTAAAATTAATTCATTATTTATCAATTGGTAAAATAAATTTTATGTAATAATAGAGAGGACTTTCTGGAAAAAAAATTTGAGTAGAATGTGTTATTGTTATTATTAATTAAATTTTTATATGTTGATGAATGATTTTAACGAATTTTATATATTATTTATTATATAAAATGTAATAAATTTTTTAATATTTTTATTTCTAGACAAGGGATGAGAATAAATATTGTTTTATGTTTTAAGAACACTTATTTAAATTGTTCTTATTTCTTTTTGAGTACTAATTTTAAAATTGATCTCTAGTAATTCAATTAACATAATCCAAAAAAGTTATTTAACACATTAAATAATAATTTCAATTTTTTTAAAGAGTTAATATTTTTAGATCATTAATAATTGTAATCAAGATAAATATTTTCCATCATAGAAAGAATAAATTGGGAAATTAATATCAAAATCAATTTGATAGGTCCTGAAAAATATAATTAACAT
The DNA here is from genome assembly GCA_963277665.1 of Viscum album. Lineage (NCBI taxonomy): Eukaryota > Viridiplantae > Streptophyta > Magnoliopsida > Santalales > Viscaceae > Viscum > Viscum album. Next base: position 913,552,265 of record OY728131.1, on the reverse strand, counting down.
GAGATTTATTTATATTAAATTTCATTATTTTTGTTATAATAAATCAATATTATAAAATATGGAATATTAGGTCCACGTTTCTTTGTTATTCACCTTTTATTTAAACATCATAAAGGGAAATTAGAATATTTCCCTTTCAAAATATTTATTTTTATTATATGTTCACATCAGGATACTAAGATGCTATGGAAAAAATATATTTATTATATAGATCTTAATTAATTAAAATTTTTATTAATTTATTTTTAATTTCAATTGAAAATAAAATTACCTTATATTCTTACACAATGAGAACATATCCTTTTTCAAGAATTAGAAAAACCGATGTAAATAATTATAGAAACGTAAATAATTATAACTTATTGGTGAATTATTATTTAACAATAAATTTATATCAACTAATAGTTTATTTTTAGGGGTTATGTTTCTTATATTATAGTTCCATTATTTTCATTTTTTCATTGAATTCAAAATAGATGAGTATTTCAAAAAATCAATTTAATAGTATTGAATGTTAAATAATTTTTTATTAAATGATTTATAACTAATTAAAATTTGGTGGAATAACAAATTTGATATGATATAGATTATAATTTCATCCCTTGATAATTATGGAGAATTTTATTTCAATATATGTAAATTTATAACCCATTATAATTGAAAAACTTGTTACCATATTTATGGTTATAATTGTTTAAATACTGTGTGACACCAAAATATATGGGTTCAAATTTCATAAAAACAAGTAAAAAAATATATTTTTTAATATATATAAACCATTAAATTATTATATTTGAAATTATAGCCAAATGGAAGAAATATCTCCTGAAATATAATTTAAATATTGAAATATTATATTTAATTATAACTCTCTCATTTCCATCAATATAAAATAACTCTACCTATCCTCTATTATTTATACAACCATGACCCAAATACCTCTCTGAAAAATGAGAAAAATAATAATTAAAATCATTATCCATGATATTTAGGTTATTTTCTCTAAATAAGACAATCCATAGTGTCATTGAGAAGAGTAAAAATGATATTTTCACAAGGAAAATTTAACAGTCTTAACTAAAATCATACTTTATAATCCTTCTTTTAAATCCTTAAATTAAATGTTATCCCATAAAATATAATTATAATGTTATATAATATATTTTATGTTTCAATTATGTATATATCATATATATTCCTCCACATTTATATATATTTGGAAAGGAATGTATCAGTCATGTGTAGATTTGAAAAATCACGTAAAATATAAGATATGATTCATTCTCCATCAGCATATTTCATAGATTCTTATTGTTATATATTTAATTATTATATATGATATTTTTAAAATAATAATGATTCTTTAATGTTGAATTATTATTCATATTACTTTTCTTCCAACCATCAAAATATGGAATCAACACACATGCGTAGTTAGAGACTGAAATCTCTATAAAGTGAATTAATTAATTATTAATCCACATGTTAATTAAAATATCATAAAAATTTACATAATTATTAAATATAATAATAATTAATGGAATATATTTCTGTATTTTATGAAACCAGGACTAATGAATAAGGACTAGAACTTCCAAATCGATACATCCAAGAATAATTAAAAAATTAAAAACCATAAACGATTAATTTCATAAAGAAATATTTATAATTGATTATTTAAATGTCATTGGTGGAACGTATATGATATTTTATTTATTAATATTTTTTCTTTATATAATTATATAACATTTAGATTTTATATAAATGATTTTACTAGACATAAATGAAAATAAAACTTGATGTAATTGTTTTATATTACAATCACATTTTTACCATGTTTATATATTCTTAATATTAGATGGTAAAATTATATGATATTTATAGTAAAATATATATTTAATATCATATAATATATTTTTATTTATATGTTATCTTATCATTTTTTAATCAATAAGTAATTATTATATTGAAAAAATATTTTCTTGCAAAACCAACTTTGTTTAACTATCCAGTCAAGAATATTTTTTACCATGTCCATATTTTCATTAAATTTTCATGATTATTTTTACTGTTATCCTATGAATTTTAAATTTCACATTTATCATTGTTTTTCTTAGTATATTATATTTAGAGGAAATATTCTTGTTGTATTCTGAACAATTTACTTTATACTTTTTTACTAAAAATGTGAAATTAAACATTGTTTATGATACAATATTTCACATAATATTCCATCACCATTCTCACTAAATGTTTTTAACATTAATTTTAATTTTTATATTTTAATTATAAATTGATATTTTTAATTAGATATTTTTAATATTTTTAAAATTTAAATATGTGATTTTAAAATTAGAATGGAATATTCTTCACGAATTGATACAACTGATATCAAAAATAATATTTTTATCTATAATAACATATTTTAATGTTAATTTTTATTCAATTGGATTATAATTATATAATACATTATTTCATATTTCATTGGGTTTATATCTTTATAATATTGAAATATTCATTAAACCCATTCTCTTTAAAACCAGTTATGTAATTTTTTAATGAGAAATGTTTTCATTATCTTCTGTGTTATATATGAATTCATTTTAAAAATTTTATGGTTGAGTTTGTTATGGGCCTTTGATGCATTGGATACTGTTAAATTATTTATGATCTCAATTAATATATATGAGGTTATCTGAATCCAAGAATATTTTAAAATGGAGGTTATCCCATTACGAAACAGAGTGCATGGAAGGTTATTCGAAGCCTAAAATAGATAATGTAAAAGGACATCCAAATCCTAAAACAAGATGCATGGGTGGTTTTAAAATTAAGAAATATGTTAATCATTATTCTTTACTAACAATAAATTGGATATATGGGTTTTCATCCCAATCCTAACATGTGATTAATGTCTTAATTGGTTGAGATGACATTTGACTTATTTGATTATTATTATGGAACACTTTATAATACTCATCAAATATATGAATGTATGCCAATATTATACAATCATTAATAATGTTCATTTATTGTCATATTATTCACATCGTATGAACTATATTGACTTTTAAAAGGACTCCGGATTATGACCTGTGAATTGTAGGTTACGACTTTCAAATGTTGTGTTCTTTTTCCAATAACCTTATTCCCATGTTATGAATAATGATCATTGATATATCCCATTCATAAATTTACTAAACATTAAATTACACTGTGTATTATTAATCTTTTATCTGTGATACGAAGGGGGGAATTAATAATGATATTCAATTGAATGGGTATAATGTTGATGAATAAATTGAGAGATGTTTTTGTTGTTTTCTATTATTTTTTTTATTTATTAACGATCCCATAGTCGTTAATATTTTATTTATATATAATCGTAGTAACTTGAATTTAAAAATATAAATCATATAATTTATAATACATATTTATTTAATATTATTGTTATATCAATTTCTCCCAAATGTAAATTTAATGTAAAAAATCCTACAAAGAAATCAGAGGGAAATATAAAGCCTTTATATCATTGTTATATATCAAAATAAAGTCATTGAATGTATGAATGTTAAATATATTATTATATTTCATTAATTTCATAATTTTATATATAAAATTTTATTCATTGGTTACTAAGTAATCCATAAAATAAAATAATGGTTCTTGACAAGAATCATATTTCATGAATGTGAGATTGAGAAAAAATAAAACCATTGCCAATATCATAACAGTTCAAGTGATTTTTAATCAATAAATATATTAAGTCAATATATTAATATATTTATAGAATAATTAAATATAAATAAATAATGTTATATATAAAATCACACAAAATAATTGAACAATAAATTCAATGAATAAGTGTTATAACCTAGTAAATGGATAATGAGTTATGAAGCCCCTCAAAAGAAGTCCCAATATATTATATATATAATTTAACCACCATATAATAGACATATAATAACTATTTATTTATTTGATTACATTTTTTTATAACCATATTAATGAAATATTTATTTCATTATTGTATTTTATTACCTAATTAATTCAATATATTTCAACTGTTTTGAAGTTTTTAAATTCAAAATTGAAAAATTACATTTGTAGGTAAAATGTGGTTAATGTAGTCAATGTAACTTTATATTCATAGAAATAATAACAAAAAAATTATATTTTTATTCATAATATATGGTTTTATATTAATTCACAAGTTTCAATCCTGATAAACAAAATACCTCATCTCTTGAGGCAGTTGATTGCACGAACAAACATGTGATTTAATTTAATTTTCATTTGATTGAATAAAATGAAAAAATTAAAAAAGAATCTATAAATATATTATCATTATAAAAAAACCACATATCTTAAATAAATCCTTAGCAATTTCTATCCATGATGTGAATTTTTTGAAAGTATATTCCAATCACTATAAACAGATGGTAGTATATACATATACATCTGTGATGATTCCCATTTTTATTGGAATCTTAAGAAGATAGAATATATATTATATTCCTAGATTCATATTTATGTCATAAATATCATAAATTTATATTAATTCCATCATAATTTACAACTATGGAAGGCCTTGAGAAATAGTTATATATACTGGTTTTAGGATGAAATTATGAGCATGTATTCACAAAGGTTGGATTCAATAACCATTTAATTCAAAATGTGATGAATATTTTTATTTAATTAACATAATATTATATTATTATTTATTATATATAAACTATATTTTATTTTAAATTATAATAAATAATTTAAGAAGGTATGTGGAGATGTAAAATGGAAACATTATATTTATTATATTAAGTCCACTTAGAATAAACTCCAGTAACATACACTAAAAGACACACAGGTTATCATCTAAGGGATAATAGGACAGAAATAAAGTGGTAACGAATTTTGGTTAGTAATATGGGTTTTCCATGGTTATAATATATTTATCATTATATAATAGGGAGGGGGGAGGGCAGTAGTCCTTATATCAGATAGGATAAGGGAATCTTGGAATTACAGAAATTACTAAATTAATATAAATTACTTTTCATGATTCAATTGAATGAAAATTATATTTTTTAATATTTCATAAATAATATATATATTTGTATATGTTTTGTATATTTTATCAATTATCTCTTAGTTCACCCCCAGAATTTACCCATATGTCAAATACTACGTTAAAATTGTTTTTTCTCATTATAGGTTGTGAAAGATATAATATAAGGAAAATAAATCCTTATATAGAATATGATTTAAAATTATGTCCATATAAAATTCAAATGTATGGTGATTGTGTTATTTTTTAATTTTAAATCATTTAATAATATATTATTTAATTTTAAAACCCCATTAAATTCATCTTATTGTATATTCATATATTTTTAGTATTTTTAATTATTAGCACAGTAATTTTGATGAAATTTATTCATTTAAAAGAGGAAAAGTACATTATATTTGATTATAAAATTTCTCGTAAGACCATAATTATTTAAAAAATATTACAATGTATGTTTTTAAAATTTTATAGTTTAATATTCTACTAATTTCACATCAACGTTTTCGGAATTGTGAAAGAAGTTGTGGCCATTAAATATAGAAAAAAAATTAAAACTAAATTACAATTATAATTATTTTTCATTTTAAAAATAACCATTTTTAATCAATCATTGATTAGTTTTACACTTAAAAAATATAATAGGTGCTAAAATCCAGAATCTAAAATATTCAAGTTAATCATTATATAATATAAAATAATTGTACATATAAAAGATCAGTTGAACCAAAATTAATTATTACTGAGAATGTGATTTTTATGGTAGAACTAAACTCATCAAAAAAATTGAAACAAATTATTTTGGATATTTTAATGTCATTCTGCATTAGTTATAACTCATGTTCACCCAATTGTTTCCTTAATGTGGTGATACAAATTTCAATAATAAACTATTAACTATTACATTAATCAACATTTAATTATTTAAAAAAATTGAATATAATTGTAAATATGGAATCCATTTTTTCTATTTCAATTAAAATAAGTTGTATGTATATCTTCTATTATAAAACCATAAAATGTATGGACAACGAGTTTCTAAAAAATTAATTTTTAATTATAAATTTTTTTTATACAAAAATGTATTAGAATGTAAATTTTGATCAAATTAATAATAATATGTTTAATAAAAATTAACTAATAAAATTTTAAATCCACTTAAAAACAGGATGACACATTGTATATATTTTAATAAATTTATAGTTTTCAATAAAATCGATATTTTTCACTATTCTAAAAAACAAACTTCTCAGAAAAATAGACAAAAATAATATTTTCATATTTTTGGTTCCAAAATATCAATAATGAAATGTTTTTATAAAATATATTTTCTAAATGTGTTGAAATTTATTTTATCATTTTCATAAAAAATTAAGTAAAACCAATTCTTCGGGGGAAATTTATTTTTGAAGCATAAAACTACTTCAATATAAATTGATTTATTTTTTATAAGAATCAATTAATATTTTTCATTGATGACACATATATATATATACATATATATAAATTTTGGAACTCATATTTTTACCAACGAACTAAACAACTAGGATATAATGGATATATTTAATGAGTAATATTTTTATGTTTCAAAAGCTCATTGTTATGTGAAATTTACAATATCAAATATATTATTTCATTTAAATTTATTCTTATAACGTTTTTTGTGTTTTATAACATTTTTTTCACACAAGAAATCATAATACAATTTTGTTTATATTCTCAAAATATAGTAAAAATTCATCAAAAATAAACATAAAAATAAACTATGAAATTGAAATGGGTAAGATAACGGTGTTTAAAGTCTTACTCCAATAGAGGTTCAAGTATAAAAAAATAGGTAATATTTTATATATAGTAATAAATTGTTAAATTAAAAACAAAATAAATTCAATACACGTTGGATGATTTAATGGTGAGGTAATAACACCAGTATAATTTTGTAAAAAGAAGAAAAAACTATAAAAGATTCCCCTATAAACATAATAGTTTTTGAAATAAAAAAATAAAAAGGTAAATATAATTCCATCTATATACAACAAAATTTAATAAATAGAATTATAAATTATAAAAATTACACAAATTATAAAGGTAGAATAGTTGAGAGAAATATATAGTGGTGATAGGGAGTCCAACCTTATAAATGGAACAAATTAGATAAAACTATTACATCAAAAAATAAATTTCATCAAAAGATACACTATAATAAAAAATTTAATATCCAAAATAAATAATAACATAATTTATAATGTATTTAATTATTCATTAAACCATTATAATAAATTTATTTTAGTTTTTAATTAGTTATCTATATAATATTATTCTTGGAAACTATTTAATTATTTATTCATTTTTTACTTGAAAACATGAATTGATGTAATAGTAATTATTAATTCAATATTTTAAAATGGTTTCATAGCCTCCAAATGTGCCATGGTATATATTCTATATCAATAAATATGAGATAGTGTTAAAATTATTTCTTGATTTTCATCAAATATCAAAATATTCCTTAGTATGCCTTTTTTATATAGTTTATAAGTAATATTCTGTATTTACCTTTAATATCATTCATTCCATGTCTATTTCCACAATTAGATATCCTAGTGAAACAATATAGGTTTTCTTGTTACATACTTTGAGTATAGGTTTAGCCTGAAATTGGGTAATTAGACATGTTTATGTTATCATATGTTTTATTAAAGAAACGGGGTTTTGTTTTTGTAATAATCTTATAGTGTTGGAAATATAATTTTATATATTAATTCCACTAGTTATATGGTCGTATATTACTATAAACATAGTGATTATATAAGAGGAAAGGGTAGCTATACGAGGTCTATCAGCTACATATTTGACTAATATTAGGTGCTCGGTGGGTACCGTAGACCTATTATATGGTGACCTAGCCCATGGTTAGTACCTGGGTATCCATTTAAATAAATTAAATCATTAATATTTGATGTTATATTTTGTAAAAAATTAAGTCATCCTATTTACAACATGTTACATAGTGAGGATTACGTATTCTATTATCTTATTTAGTCTCCACTAATCACATTTGGATTTATTATCATTTATCATTAATTATAAAAGAATCAAGTTTATAGGATTCATTTTGGGTATGTTTTTCTGGTACACAATTATATATTACATACATTGTATTTATTTTGAGATAATTCATTTAAAATATTAATTTTTATATTTATCTACTTATTATAATTTTCAACCTATACTAGTTAAATCATAGTGTGCATTTCAAACAATTGTTTCATGTGTATACTTGGTATTTTGTGCCTTGATGTTTTTAGTACTATATATACATATATTTATATATATGTGTGTGTTTTTTTCAAAAACATTTCCATGATTATATTATTATGTGTGGATGAGAATTGAAAGACATATGGTTTTCATGTCCTGAGGGTCACATCCCTGGTATGTCCTCAATGGAAAATGTAATGAATAATTAATTGTATAGGACATTTATAGATTAGAAACTCGATGCATTCTTAGAATATAACTCCATGTTACTTTGTGATGGTTCAAAGGATGTGTTTTGTAATATGGTTACATGGAATTATTATCAAAGTTTCTTTTGTGGCCTTGTGGAACCCTTGTACTCCATCGTAACTAATTTTTGTATTGACCACTATTGGTGGTTTTGAGTTTGAATTTATCCATGTCATGGTCTTTAATATATGTGGATTTCAATCACCTTGGGGTTTATTCCATTTGGTTATACTAAAAATAAATGTTCTAACATGTTGGTGTTGACCACTAGGTGTTGGGTGATATCCTTCATATAAAATCAAAAAGGGTAATGATGAGGATCATAAAACTTGAAATGGGGATATGAAAGGTATATCTATTGAAATTTATGGATGATCATGATCAATTATTGGTTCGAGATTACCATTATATAATAGGATTCCCTCATTATAATCTGGGTCAGTCATGGTAGAGTGTTATTGGTATCTAAATTGTTTACGAGATGTACATTGATGTCCACTATGGGTTTTCTTATTAGATTGCAGTTTCAAGGAGGGGATTTACTATCCCAAAATGTGATTTGATATAGGGTTTATCTTTCCACCCTAGTATTGTATTATGTTGGTAGGGAAATTATCCCTGTATTTATGAGAAATGAGTGGATATTTTTTTTATAGTAATGGTTTTCTACCATTTACTCTTTATAATCTTATATATGTAATGATATTTTCTATATTCATCGCCTGTGTAGGAATAATGAGTTTTTACTCACACCATACACATGTCGTATGGGACGCATAATGAATCTATATATTGTGTCATTGTAATGTTTAAGGGCCCACTGACTAGATAATTTCAAGATGGAGCTGAAGTGGATGCATTGATGGGATGCTTGTAGATCATGATGTTGGAATAGGTGGATACTTAGTTACATTGTTTTTTATTTTTAAAATATTTTGGTAATTTGTTTACATAATTACATGATGGGTGATCAATGTTTTTTTCTTTGACTTTTGGTCATTTTTTTATTTTATCATTTATATGGTGTGATATGGTTGTGATGTAATAATGTTTTTTTATAACTTCTTCTTCCACTATTTTTTTAATATATTTGTTTTATAGTCACTACAATATCACCTCATATACACCAACAACAAACCAGAAGCCTTTGGTAAATGAAAAAAATCATTCACGAGGTATGTGGCACAAAAAACAAATAGCAGTTTTGGTAATTTAGGTTAGTGTGCATTAAAATGATCTATCAAATGAGGTTTTTTGTTTTGTAATTTCAGTTATGGTATATTGAAATATTTGAATGTGCTGATTATTCTTATAATTTTCTTATTGTTTATTTTCCATAGAAATTATGTGTTAAGTAACATGTTTCTATGGAAACCATTAATTCTATATTGTTTTTATTTTAATATTAAATCAATTTAACATAGATTACAATGATTTTTTTATGTAATTAATTTTTTATTTCTATTTCATGTCTATATGAGGATATATATAGTATTCCTGAATAATTCTAGGAACAGAAGACCCATGTTGTCAATTGTCTTATTCAAACATGATGAAATTAATATTTTTATTATTAAAAATATAAAAATGATTATTATTATTTGAAGATTACACTATGGTGGAAGAAAATAATTATTTATTAACTATTTTTCATAGATTTTACTTTAAATATTTATTTTTCAGTTTGATTTTTTTCAATTATAAAAAAAGTTATGTTTTTTTATTTGCTAAATTTTTAGATTATCCTCATATAATATTCATTGAACATGAAAATGAGAATTATTATTAATAGAAACATCAAATAAAATTTAATTATTAATCCTTATAATGTTTTCAAAAACCATTTTCATAGTCAAAATTCTCTTCTGTTATTTCTTATAATTTAACTCGCATATTTTGTTTGTCATATGGAATTTATAAATTCAAATGTGTATTAAAAAGTACGAAATGTAGGAATTAATTAGTATAACATGCTATTGAAACATAATTATAACCATTTAAGACATATTTGAAAAAAATTATTATGAATTAACAAAATATTATTAATATAAATGTCTTAAGACATAATATTATTGTAAAATTAAATGTCTTATCAAAATCATGATGACATGTGAATTTTTAAATCATACAAAAATATAACCTTATAAAAATATATATTACACAATTTATTATCTAATCAATAAAATATTTGAAAAAATATTGTATCTTATAAAATTATTTTTTATTATTGGAACATTTTATCTTAAAAAATTAAATCTTATTCAATATTATATCATATTTTTTTGAAAATCATTATTATTATTAATAAAAATTTTATTTTTGATTTATTTTCATTAGGGTTAAAAAAATTGTGTGAATGTTTTCAAACCACTAGTAATTTTAATGATATATTGTTGTGAAAGGTATTTTGAAAATTTATTAAAATATTATATTGTTGGGGATTTTATCTAAATTATTGGACAAATATGAATTAATACATTATATATTTGATTATATTTTGGAAACTTGTTATGAAATTTTATATATTGATTTTTTTTGGTTACTATCAATGAAAATCAGATTGATAAGGTATAATAAAAATAAAAAACAAAAATGTATATTTTTAATTATTATTACCATTTTGGAGTGTTTATATCAATTATAGGCTTTTACATTAAGGAATCCAAATTTATAGTTGATATAAATAATCAAGAATTCAACTCCTTGTTTATCTAACAAAAAACATATGTAAGATCTATCTAGTCCTTTTGAGATCAACATTCAATATATTAGTTGGATCTGAAGCTATATCAGGAACTATATTTTATTAATTAGGGTAATGACTCTAACAATTATAGGAATTCGTTGTTATTCATTAACTAGTAAATATAATCCTATAACGAGATTTTTTGTTGGGTATGTTAATTTTATATCAGTCTTCAAATAATTACATAAATTACGGTTAAATTTAAGATTTTCCGTTCAAAAACATTTCATTGGGTCAGTTTGTTAGTCAAATGTAAAAAATACAACATCTAGTTATACCTTCATAAAACTTACATGTTATAATCTAGTTTTCTATCCCCATTAAAAGTTAGGAATGTTATGAGGTAGTGCAAAAATTATAAAGGGAAAGTTGTAATTGGTATGTAACTAAATTTTCAAGGTCATATAACTCAGAAAATAACACTTATATAACTGAGTATAGAGAAGTGAAATGATGATGTGTGATCTTATTGATTTAAACTACTGTAAAAAAATTGTACCCTTTATTTATATTTTTATGTAATGAATTATTTTCATGATATATGTATTTTAATTTCATTTATATTTATAAAATGGTTCATCTACCCCCCTATATTCCATTGTTGGTCTTCATTAGGACCTAACAATAATATCAGAGATCGACCCATCAGTGTAAAGTTTGGTTTAGTAATTTTTTGACCATTAGAAATGCGGGATAATATTATTGGTAACAAATCATTATCAACACATAACAAAAAATTCGAAAAACCATAAAAAATGAAGGGGATAGTTCTAAATTAATACAATATTCATATAAAACTTAATCAAATTAAAGATACATACTTTAACTATTTCAAATAATTAATGGAATTCTATCTTATGTAGCATATCATTTATAATTATCCGACAATAATAAAATGTCAAATATAACTATATTCATAACATGATACTATTAAAGGAAGGAATGATACTAAAAATTATTTTATATTTATAATTATTAATTCTCATTATCATCATAAAAATTAACGTTTTCATTTTTACTTTTCTTCAAAAACATTTCGCAACGTTTTCAAATTTTTCCATGTTACTAATATTATTTTTCATATGTTTATAAGAACTGTCAATGGAATGAGGTAGTCTGCATATCATTATTCGAATATGGGAGATTATGAATGTATGTACATAATCATCAATAGAATTACAAAAAACATATACTGAATGAATTATCACTGAAAATCATTAGAAATCAATTTTATTTTAATATTTTTTGAAATGAACTAACAATGTAGTGGAATTATAAAGGCATCCTTAGATGAAATCATGAACATTATGTATTGCAATAATGATAGGTTAATTGGTTCATTAATTAAATATTAATTGTATTTGAACAAATTAATGGATGGAAGACACACACAAAAATTTGTATAGCCTCAAAATCATTTAAGGATGTTTAGTTGACTTTTCTGTACTGTGGAATTGAAAAATAAGAATAAGGTTATATGGTGAATTATTTTTATAAAATAACTAAAATAAAGGGTCTTATAAATCAACATAAAAGGTAATATTAGAATGATAATCATATGTGGAAAATAAATTTTATATAAATATTAAATATTATTCTTATGATGTTTTATGTTTTGAATATACAAAGAGGGACAAGTCAAGCATGACTAACCTATGATAGAAAGAAAATTGGAAAAAACGTAAAAAGATGATATAGAGAAAAATGGGATAACTATATGACAGAGATGAACTTAATAAATAGATTATATGAAAACATATTTAAATGAAAAATAGTAATCTAACATGTGTTTTATAAGATCTGTAGATGATGTTTGCAATTCATGTATTTATTCATTATGATTTGATAGAAATAATTTCATTGATAATATTTGTGTTTATGAGTTTACTAATGGAGATATATAAGGATAAAATATTTTATCATAGATTATGAATTATAAAATGAACTCAATTGAATTAATATAAACCTTATTTTGGATAATAATTATATTTTAAAAGAAAATGATAAATATAAAAATTCATATTTTTTCAAATGTAGGACATTTATGAATTTTTAAATATATTATTGAAAATGAACTAAAATAAGAACGATTATATAATGAGAATTATAATAATTTTTTCTACTTATGTTCTAGGAAGAAATCATTACTAAAAATTGATGTTGTTGATGAAGATCAATAAAAATATAAAAGTAATATGATATGATCATATTATATCAAATGCATCAAAAATATATTTCAAAATGTTTAAATGGTTCCTCTTATACTATTATTGTTTTTGGATTTTGATAAAAGGAAAAAGTGCTAATGAATGTTCACTATGATTTCTTAAATCATGGGGTTTTATGAATACGCACATTTCAAGAAAATTTTAATTAATGAAATATATTAATCCATGTTTAAAATCTATTAGGGTATCTAAAAATAAATTCAGTATCCCAATAATATTATAAGTAGACTGATTACCAAAAATTCCAACTAAACGTATTTTCTAGAAAATTATTTCATTTGTATATTTTTTATATATGAAAAATAGACAAAATATACATTTGACTGGAGATTCCTTAAATTTTTTTTACTAAAATAGATGTGATTTATTCAATATACTGTTTGTATATAATTAAAAAGGAAATTTAAAAGTTTTTTTTAATATTTTTTTGGACTTATGTTTTTTAGGAAGACTTTTTAATATTTCTATTAATATTTATAGAGTTGGAAATTAAGTCGGACTGGGATTTTGTGGCTCATAGTGCCTTGAAATGATGTAATTAAAAATCATAATAATAGTTTATCCTGATTGAATTATATTTCTAATATTATAGAAGGTATCAGTATCAGAGTCTCAAATCCTAAATCTAATACCATTTATTTGTTAAGAATTGTATTTATCCAAGGAATGAATTTATTTTTGACTACATTCAATGCTCCACTGAGAGATGGTTGGAGGGGTATTTTTTGGAGATTTATTAATATAGAACAATAAAGTTAATAATCCCTTACAATTATTTTGGATCATTCATAATAGAGTAGAATAAGAGACCCTCATCCTTTATGAGACAAATGACACTAGTACTAATCATGGAGAAGATGTGATGATGATCATATATTTTCATGTCAATCATCACTAGATCAAGTTTCAGCGGCTTCTGAGCATCGTTTTGGACCTAAATAACTACCTTCTCACTATTTTTTTGGTGGATTTATGAAAATTACCATACAAATACTATTGATGAATTTATTTAGGAATTATAAAAATAAAATTACTTCTAAATATAAAATGTGAATATAGCTTCGGTTTCATGTGGAAATCATGGAGCTTGAGGAGGATCATAGGTAATTCCCAATTAAATCGCTTATAGTGCATAAGTACACACCATGTTTTCATCCCATTTGTGTAAGGTGATTTTATAGGGAATACATGTCATGTACTGAGGGTAAATTTCATTTAGTAATCCATGATAGTGTGGTTGAGGGACCTGACCAAAAAAATCATTTCATGGTACATGTTCCTTTCAAAATACATGTATAAGGACCCTGGCATGTGGTAAGAGAAGTGGTCATGGGATGAGGACACAACCAAGGCGATAAATAGAGAAGAAACATCATGTACCAATGGTATAAATCCTTTTGAATGAAATGGAAAACTGAATGTGTACGGTATATTACATTCCCTTGAAATTATACGGGATCACACAATTTTTGACAAGAGGTAAGCACCATGTATAGATCCAAATACATGTCGTGTAATGTGGGTGGACACAGTCATAATATTTCATTGAGACACATCATGTATAGTGGGTAAATGACATGTACACCCCTTGGATATTTACCCTCTTACATCACTGTTTTTAGGACATCGAAGTAGCCATGAGAGTTTCATACTATGAGTAGTTTACTATGTTCGATGTGATGGTGTACATGGTTTTGGTTTTAGAGATGCAACATTGGGAGAGGATATATTTATTCTTGATAGATAGATAGAGACTAGTATCATTTCAGTGTGTTACCATGGTCTATCCCTATGAGTTTATGGTGCGGAATTATGTCCTCAACATATCATTCTGATACCCTTGACATGAAGAGTGCTCAATGAGTTTGTGTATCACTTCAGGTGACCGAAGTGAGATCTTATATCATATAATCTTTTCATGGTAGGGTTTTTGGTATCCTCATGACCATTATAGACCAGGATGTGATATGCTATCGTGTAGGATACCATAGTAGGCTTTGGGGAATATTTGGGTATATAATCCCCAACTTATACAAGTGATTTTAGCCGATATTGAATAACTATTGTAAGTACAATCCCCAATATTCCAATGGAATAAACATTTCGGTTTGGGGAATATCCTAGTGGTCATTGTAATGATAAAATATCTTAATATAATTTATATAAGATATTGTATGGTTTTGGAAACCAACATGTCGTTCTATGTGTGATCACTTGTTAGTGTGTTATGATATATTTAGTCCTAGATTGGGTTCTTGTTGTCCCCCAGTGGACCTTGGGGTGATTCCCTATATTTGAGATGAAATATTCAATGATTCTCGTATTTTCCTGAGGAGTAACTCATTTGGGGTTTGAATGAAACCCAATCTATATAGTGATACCCATTGAGTGATAACATTAATTTGTTTAGGGTGAGAACCATAAAAATATGTTCTCTCATGTGTGTGAAATGTGTAGGGGCAGTGATGTTCCATAAACATAGTGATACCAAATGAAGTGTGTTCTCTGAAATGTGCCATTAGTGATGACATAACTATTCCCAATGGACTTATATCTCTTATATGCACTTTCATGGATAATAGGATTGTTCCCATAAATTGAAATATATAAGATGATTTCCATCTAGAATGTCCATGATAATGTAGTGAGATTAAATATTACCATTACATTAGAGAATCAAGTAGAATTATGTTGATGGAAGTGGGATTGGGAACTATTCATACATGGATACAAATTTGATTTAATATGGTTTATTAAGGTATTTATTAAAATTATTTCATGTATATTTATTGACACAACAAGTGGAGATTATATGACTAGTCTTCAAGAGACGAGGATTGGTCAAGATATATTTTATTGTTCATACCTTCTTCGAATCCCTTTGGCATGGGTCATGAAATATGTTTCATTTTAGTTCCTCAATTTTTTTTATTTTAGGGAACCTGCTAGTTATTTTTATATTCACCCAAACATGATATTTCCCCACACATTTCAAGTCTTGTAAAGATTATTGGACTTTTTTGAATTCCAAGGAGGTCAAAGATTAGATGAAGCATAGTGAACAAGAAAAAATGTGGTGTATACCAATCATTGAATGAGTTGTGTACAGAAAGATTCATTTTATTGAAATCCTATCTATTTGAGTATGTTTGACTCATTTTTAGTTATTTTTGGGTTTTTATTTCACCATTTTACCATTTTAGTACAATTTTTTATTCTATTTTTTGGATAGATGTTTCCATGGAAATTTGATTATATTTTATTATCTCTTAAATGTTAAATGGACATGGATTTGTGTATATGTGTGTATAAATACCATGTAATAGAACCATTCATGTGTGTGATATGCCATCTAGACACTATTATCCACCCATGGACTATTAGAGGAAGTATTGGGGTAGGCAAGACTCGGGCCCCACCATGATGAATATTGATAGGGTGGTATCTGATAATCTCATTCTATATAACAAGAGTTTGTAGGATTATTTTGTGTTGAATTGTAATAATGTTATGTTTCTCCGGATTGTCTTTGAGGTCAATGAAAATAGTATTTTTGTGATTACCAATATATAAATATATCATAACACTAATCACCAATATTTAATATTGATCTATTTGGGAACTAGATTGTTGGAAATTTTTGTACATGAATCTGATAGGTCTATGTTATGGGTTCCGATCCCTTATTGTGTAAACTCCCAAAATAAAAAATATCATTATAGACAATAATGA
This sequence comes from Viscum album, assembly GCA_963277665.1. Lineage (NCBI taxonomy): Eukaryota > Viridiplantae > Streptophyta > Magnoliopsida > Santalales > Viscaceae > Viscum > Viscum album. Next base: position 913,534,984 of record OY728131.1, on the reverse strand, counting down.
TTATATTTTATGATTCCTCTACAAGGGAACCGTGATAGGTTTCTATGGTATTATAATGGTGATTATCCACTCAGTGATGATGCATTAGTGAACGATACATAAAAGGAAGTTTTACCTCTATGTGATCTACTAGTCGAGTCACCAATCACTTTGAAATAGTTTTCACAAAAAATTCATTCCAATGATACATGTAGGAATAGTTAAATACCTGAATTATAGTAGATGAAAACAATGAAGAATCATGCATGATCTAGAACCCCCGGTAGGTTATTAAGAGAATAATGCACTCACTCATATTTTCCCCATGTGAGGAAACCTCCTGGCGAGTTGGTGGTTCTAGCGGAGAGTATTCTATATGTATTATCTATGATATGGTGGATTATTTTCACATATAACCATAATGATATGAAACTCAATAAGATGTTGAGTAATAGTCTATTCTATAAATAGTTTTCATCATATAAGATAATATTAGTGTATATCATCAAGCTTCTAAAATATTAGCAGGATTCCATGAATCTGTTAGAGTATTCATCATCATTGAAAACACAATCATGGTACCCCCTAGATTAGTTTCAATATTTATATTTCAGAGAATTTACCAATAGAAAGGGATTGCTCTAGGGTGATATTATTTTAATTCTCAACAACACTATATTGTTTGAGTGGGCCTCAATGGTGTACATAAATCTACCTCAGAAAATGTCGATTGATTGGGTTTGGAGAAAAGGATTTGATACCATGAAAATTGGTATCCAGTGATAGGGTCGTATATCTAGTCCTGGGGGATTCGTTAGGAGACAATCCAAGGACAATGTGACTATGATTCATGGAAACCATGATTGATTGTTTAGCTGAAGGAGTTTTAGTGCTTTGACTGTGAAAAATGGTTACGTCACTTATAATATTTCAATGAAACATTATATTGTTGATAGTTATATTGTCGATGGACCTCACATGAAGAAACAATGATAAGATCATGGAGTTCATCATGACAGGTTATATGGAGGAGTGGTGGGGAGAGTAAAATGAATTGGAAGATGATTTAATATGATTCCCTTTCCACCCCAAATTGTCCATGCTATGATTTGAGAGATTGTAAACATGGGTAATGATAGTTGCATTCCATGTAGGTCTATGAACGGGTGCTCTGAAGATGATTACTGGTAACAAATACTTACTTTTTTTATTTTTAATTAGTATCATTATAATATATTTTAATGAAATATATTATTTCAACATATTTATGTAAGATTATCTAAATCAACATTAGGACCCAATATAAGATTTGGATAATGATTCTTGATATAAAATCATACTCAAAATAAATATGTATGAACCCCCCCCCCCTTAAAAGATACATTCTTATGATGTGATAAAAAATGTTGTGGGTGACTTAATGCCTCCAAGAACCAATAATATCAATGAGTGGATGATGAATTCCATGAACTTTTGTGTTTTTAGTAGAGTTTCTTGCAATAGTGTTAACGTATTCCCTAGAAATACTAGTGGATGATTTATGCTCTACCCCAATGGTATAAGATTGTATAGAGAATATCAATGAGTACACAGTTCTATCAACATCGTGACATGATTTGAAAGTATTTTTCCATAGAAAGAATCAATATTAACAGATAAGGATACCGAATAATTATATTCTATGATATGGATTGGATTCCAAATATCCATGGCCATGTGGTATCCACTAGTTGGTGTACTGGTTTTTGGTTTCTGGGAATGTTATTTTCTCTCTTTAGAAGTCATAATAGGACAAACAAAATGAGATCATGTGTGGGAAGATACAACTACATTTTAAAATATGGTTGGTATGACACATGGTGTAATGGTTCTATATACATTTGGTTCCTCTTTTGAATTGTGTAGTTTATGAAATATACTATATGATGTGTAGGTTTTTACTCTCCAGTAATAGTTTTATTAATGATTATATTAGAACCAAGGTTTTTCCGTGATGTTGTTTGAATATATCATTAAACTCATCTAGAGATTTGAGAGATGTTTTATAGTTTGTTGTTTTCATAATTAAGTCATAGTGAGACCTAGTATTTGTTCTTGGGAATCTATGTTGTGTTATTGGGTACCCTCATTTTCTAAATATCTAGGTTTATCCTAATAAACATGATGATGGAATTAGATAACATTAATTAAGGGTGGATACACAACTAATTATTCAGTGAGGTAGGGAAGAATCACTAGGAGAGACTGGTCATGTGGATTTGTGTGATCGGATATCCACTAATTTTTTGGACGAGTTTGAAGAAGGTATGGAGAACTTCGACATTTTATGGAATTCCAATTAAACAATACATGCACTATAATGATGTGATCAGTAGGAATTTTTCCAACAATGGTACACCAATGATGTGGATTCTTATTCTATGTAGAGTTATTTTTTCAAGTCATAATGAAAATACATTATGTTGTATATTATTCTAGTGAAGTTAATAGTCAAAATTGGCATAAAATCATTTTCAGTCACCTTTTGACAGTCCTTGTAATTAAATAATGTACATGGAGAATTTAGTGTGGTTTAACATATTTTAGTCAAAGATATTTTCTATATAAGAATAAATAAGTTGAGTTTCATTAAAGAATTTATGAGAAATACCCAATTTCATCGTTTTAGGAGTTGGGATAGAGATGTGGTGTACCATTATATACTGTACCCAGAGCATATTGGGATGTTGGTGTTTTTCTCCTTTTATAGTTGAGGAGACATGTGGACCCCTCATTGAAATATGTCGACCTATTTTGAAATTTAACATGTGTGTGTATTGGAGTTGAGGTTTCACTGAGTGTGTATTCAAATAAAACATTTGAAACCACATGTGATCTCACTAGATTTGGAGATCCAATTTATAGATTAGTTTTCTCCCTAGAACATATGATTTCACTTTTCAATGATGGAAATAGATAAGGTATGGATAATATAGAGACCTCTGTTTTTCTATTTACGTGTTTGAAATATTTATAAGAATAATTATAGACCCAAGAGTTGATTCGGCCTGAGATTTTGTTTCCTAATGATCCTTATTTCCATTGTATTTAATATATTAAATATAATTTATCCCGTGATTATAAGTTTTTTTTGTATTTTTTGAATAACCTCATATCATTGTCTTATATCAGAAATATAATTTCACTTTTGATTTGAATTTATTTTCTTATAGATAGTGTGATATTATTTCTGACTATGTGAGACTTTCTATTGAGGGGGTGTTGTAAGGCTTCCAAATAGAGTGTCAATAATTTAATAAAATGAAATAAAAAAGTCCTCAACTACCCTTTTTTCATGTATAGAATTGGAGTGGTGGATCTACCACACACCCATATGCATGAAAGATGGATCGAGTATGATATTATAAACGGAGGTTCCCCTGATCCGCATTTTTTACACTGTTCATCTACTGATCAATCTACAATTTCATCCCAATGATGTTTTAGAGGAAAATATCATGCATTTTCAATGAGGTTTCTAGATTTATGAGAGTAACATATGAATCCCCAATCATGTGTTCCATTAAGGGTTTTAATCCATATTATGACTGTAAGAAATATCATTAATATAAATATAATTTTTCAGGAGGAAATTTGTATATTCCATGTCAATCGTAGGGAATTTCCATTCAGAATTCCAGATCACACAATGTGTAGTGAAATAGCATACACAATGGGTTCTTCTTGTTTGGGAAAGATTATTATCCTAAAGTACACACTATTTTATGGTGTTACACATAATGTAGTGATCCATGGTCATGTGTCAAATAGACATGGCTAGAAAATCCACGTCAACGGACATGGTTGTGTGAATGTTCATGAACACGTGGTTACAGACAGTAGAACTAGATAGGTCATGTCCAACTATTCTGATATGCTTGCAATTCCATGTACTGAGGGTTCACTTCATGTGGGGTGAAATGGCCATCCATCATTGTATGGGATATGAAAACCGATAATACTAGAGTGGGTTATGTACAATGCGACATGAGGTACATATTTTATTCATATCAAAATATACAATGATTACAATGAGGTCACGTAGAAAAGGGATGTCATTTGGAGACATGAAATGTAAGCTGGATACATTCCCCATATTCTACTTGGATTCAATTTTTTCACACATCTCTATTTCTAGGACTTGGAGGGTGGCCCATGAGTTTCATATCCTAATTAATGTTCCATGTTGTCCCCAATAGTATCCATTGTTTTGGTGTAAGGGATATGATGTAAGGTGAGGTTAGAAGGTCGCATGATACAACATATAGAGTAGTATAGGTTGTGTGGGTTACCATGGTCCTTCAATGTGAGGTTATAGGAAGAAATTATGCCCTCATTATTGAATTGTGATCCCCTCGACATAATGATATCAGATTGAGTTAGTATATCTTTCCAGGAGATAGGGATATGATCCTCTATTATATCATCCTTATTTTTTAGGCTTCGTGGGATCATCATTAAATTAATATAATTGGTGGTAATCTCTTACCAAGAAGACTATCCCAATAGGGTTTGTAGAATCATTGGTTATATGATCCTCTATAAATAAATTAGTTGGAGTAGGTTTTTTTTTGTATCGTCATGTGTATGATCTTATACTAAGATGTGTGATCCACATTTGGGTTTTCAGTATATCATATCATTCATAGGAATAATTCCCATCATGTGTATGATCACTCTATGACACGATATGGTTTGTGGAGTCCCATATAATTCTTGGGTATGATCTCCAGTATGAGAAATATTACCTCAGTAGTTCCAGATTGTGTTTGAGGGGTCTTCTACAGGTCCTAGGTGTGATTCTCCAATGGTGAGGCGACGTATTTAGTAATTCTATTAGGGTTGTGAGGAGTCTAAAATCTAGTTTGGATGTTAAATATAATCTAATGTTGATATCCACAAAATGAAAACCTGAAATTATTCATGATGATACCCAATGAGAGTGTTCAAATGGTCTTAAGTCACATGGGTAGGCAGTGACTTGATATTAACATAGTGATACTGTTAGTTTAGATTGAGTATAATGAAGATATATGAAGGGGTAAATTTTTATCTTTTTAATTCATCGATAGATTCAAAACTATCTTCTTTGTATTCATCATATATATTCTTCTCTCTAAAAGGTGAGTACGATGAGGATATAAATAAATAAAGGAGAATAATGTTATATAATGTTTCATGGAACAAATATCCCTGAATGCACTCCACCAACACTCTCTCCATGATTATGGTGATTTTCACTTGTATGTAATATTATCAGGTACTTATACAATTGATTATATAATGTTTATAACCATTAAATAATATTTTTATGGAAATATATGTCTTTTATAAGGGTGATGAATATACAAATCATATTCTGCTCATCTGATTCTCATTCACCAAACACAACAATGTCAATACAGTCAATACTATAAAAATAAATATATATTGATTTTATTGGAATAAGGGATTTCTTCACCATTACACCGGAAACATAGAAATATGTTTTATCTTTATTAACATACCTTAGAAAATAAAAAATATTCAATGTTGAAATTTTTTTCATTAAATAAAAATAAAGAAAGCATTAGAAAGAAGAGTAAACTTATAAGTCTCTAAATTGTAACCATGAAAATCACTTTTTCCAATTTGTAGAATAATATTAATATATAATAAATTTATTTATTGATAGAAGAAAATGTGATTCGATCAACATAGGTCAAAACATGTTTGTATAATATGTATAGCTCTTGATGCATTGAAAAATATTTATTCTCAAGAACAACATTCTAACTTTTCATAGCATATATCATTATGTATACATTTAGAATAAGGCCATCAGTGATTTTATTATGTAATTAAAATAGTAAAAAGTTAATTTCTTCTTGAAATATTACATAATAAATCATGAATATTTTAATTCAAAATCATTCAATGAGAGTCATAACTCCCTATTGAAATAGAAATTATTTAATTCATAGAATATGATCCTTTAAATTGATCGAAACATTTCATAATGAATATGTTGACTTCTTGAAAGACTATTTAAAATGAAGATGATATTTTTAATTGAAAAAAAGATTGTTAAATAGCCTAATGTAGGGTTCCGTAATAAAATTAAAAACATTAAAATTGGGGTTTACAATGTATAATTTCATACACAAGTATTGATGATGGATAATAGTTTTATTCCCCAAATTTAGGTATTATTAAAAAGGTAGAGATATTGTTCGATTAATTTCAAATAGCATATGGGATCTGATCAATACAATTTACTCCAAACATAGAGTTGCATAATCATCTACAATGCTTGCAAACATATGTTATGAACAATTATTCCAATATACATTCAATATTATCTAAAATACATAAGAAAATATTTTCCCAGGGTTGAATGACATGAGAATGCATCCAAATTAAAATAAATAGTCTAGAAAATATCATGAACATTAAATTTAGATAAAATAAAACTTACTTGTAACATAAATGTGTGTTTGTTTTTAAATCCAAATAAAAATGAAATTATCAAACTTGTTGAATATAAACATAATAAAAAATATAACCCTTATTTATATCCACAAAAAACTCTAAATTTAATAATAAAACTAAAAATATTATGCAAATTTCATGAATCGAAATTCATTTTATTGTCTCAAAAATTTATAAATATGTGCTTAAAAATTACACACAAATAAAATTATCATAAATTTCCTCGAATTTTTATGACATTTAAATGATTATAATAAATCAAATTAATTAATAATACACTTAAATTTATGAAAAATCAATAATTATAAATATATGAAATCCTATAAAATATTATCAATGAATAATAAGGGTTTAATTAATGTATTAAATCATTTAATTCCTTCTATAACCTGAAATAGATATTTAAAATAACATTTCAACATGACATTAAAGATCATAATATTTAACATATTTATACAAATATTTATGACTCATAGTATCAGTCAAACATACAAATTGTAATGATTTTTAAAGAGTCATGAAATATGAATATATTTATTCATATGATACCCATTTATAAAATCATAATATAAAAATTAATTTAAAAATAATGTATGAATCAATTAATTGGAAATGTTTGTACTAATCAAAATCATTCCACAAAAAAATTCTATAAGATAGAGATTAAAATAAATTGATGAAAAAACATTATGGTGGTTGGAATGATTAGACTTTGCATTAACACTTTGTTGACGTAAAACATTTTCTACTTAATCTGTTCAATGTATTGGTAGTTGTTCTATAAATCATTGATCAAATGAAGATATTTAATATTACGAAGAAGTGGAAAACTAGTTAACAAAAAAATTATGCCATCATATCAAGATATAATGTATAAATATTGTCCCATATACGTAATTCCATCTGACATAACAGTTACACTTTAGACAATCTAAAGTCTTCTTTGAAAATGTGTCATTATTTCACATTTGGATACTCTATTTGAAGAGTATAAGATGTACTTTTTGAAACTCACATTTTATCTTTCCAAATAAATATCTATATGTATTCATACCATCATGTTATATCTCTATTTCATCATTCCATGTATTATCATTAAATATATCCTCATCTAATGAAATTTTAAAATTAAGGTTTTGATATGATAAAACTTCTTACTCATCAAAACCTTGATTTTACCAATAATTTTCAGATGTATTTTCAATTGAATAATTAAGGTCGGAATCTAAATTTTCTTTAAATAGATTAAAATAAGTATTAATTTTCTTTCTATTTTGAGAAATCCTTATCTTAGAACTATATGTTCATGATTGCTTCATCTTTCTTAGACTAGTTTTTGATGTATTTGGAAAACATATTTCAATGAGGATGAATAAAAATAAATAATTTATGAGGATTTGAAAAAATAGTATATGGTTAAAATTGAATACGCTAATGATTTTTCTGATAATCTTCAGAAAAGGCATCATAATATAATTCAAAAATATAGGCTAATCATTCCATATTTTGTCTTCCGAAATGATATTTTACATATGATTGATATTATGAATGGATAAACTACATAAATTAATTTAATAAAATGAAATTTGAATTAATAAATAATCATAAACAATTAATTAGGATTTTATAAATCTAATTTTATTGAAATTAGGATATATTAGATATTCATTTATTCAATTATATAAAATGATATTTATCAAATTGATTAAAATTACAGAGAAGGATTTAAAATTTTTTTCATAAAATATATTCTTCCCCATATATAAATTTATAAATGATATATATATATTTATGAAATTAGTAATAAAATACATCCTAGGTTATTAGTTGAAGTTGTAAAATTTCATTGATAATGAAATACTTCATATATAGTCACTCTAATGTTAAGATTTAAATTGTCATATACATCTTAGAAGAAAAAATAATGATTTAACAATTCATATATGTTGGGTATTCTTAAAAAATGTCATCTATAATTAAATTTCTCTAGCTATATACATTAGGGTCCAAAAGTGATAACAAGTATGGTTTTGGGAAACCAATTTTATTTATTTTGTCTATATATTCTACTATTATAGTAAGATAATTTTTTTTTAAAATAAAATTTTATTTTAAAAAAATCGCAGATTCATGAAGAATCATTCATTTTCACAATTTCCATTAATAACATTGTAAAACAATTTATCAATTTATATGCACTTTCAATTAGATCTAGGTAAAATATAAATGTAACATAATTCTGGTCTGTCACCACGACTCCACATTCAATGTTTATTTTTTTAATTATATTTTTATAAACAATTTGATTGAAATAATATTCTCTGTTTATAATAGAATTATATGTTTTATTTATTAGATCAATGTAATTTATTAATTCATTAATTTTTCTTCCATGAATATCACAATAAATTTTGGAATAATTAGTTTTAAATGAGTAAATGTTTTGGAAAAATATTCTTTTTCAAATAAAATATTATGATTTAATATTATTTCAATGATCATTATTTATTTATTCAAATTTGACTTACATCATAAAGAAATTTTTATTTAATTCATTATAAGAATGTTGTTCAAAATTTGTGTTTCAATTTAAGAAGATTATACCTCATTAATATGAGATATAAGATATACCATTTCATTTTCATAACATTCCTCATAATGTGTTGAAGATTCATCATTTGATATAGAAAAATAAATACACATAGCTTTAATAATTTTCTCTCTATTTCATTTATAATCAGATTTCCTCAGATATTTAATAAAAATAAATTTTATATATGAATGACCATTTTCGTTGCATACATATCATATATTACATTTAATAACTTTATTTCATATGTTGTATAATTTGTAAATAATTTTATAAATATTTTATGAATTATAACTTTGAAATTATTAATATGAATTATATGGTTCAACCATAGAAGTTTTGAGAGAATATTATTCACATTCGATATGTTTTTGAGCTTCAACCTGCATCTCAACTCCATGCATAAATATTTTTCAAAATAATTCATTAAATTCTAGTTCAATAAGTGATATGAGTTTTTACCATAGAAGATTTTAAATTCCACTTATAGGGTAAAACTCTAATTACTTTTATTCATTAATATGATTCTTATATATATCACCTAAATTTGTAAAACTGTAGATTTTCTTTCAAACTAATATTCATTTGTGTGATATTTTCATCTTCACACATTTTGATGGGATAAAACATTCAATTTATTTTATTGCATCTAAATTATATAATATTATCAGTTTATTCATCAGAATCAAAAACATATTACAATATCTCATATATACTAAAACATTAAGAAACTCAATTAAACTCATAACTCCATAAAACACAAACAATAGAATTATTTTATCACAAATTAATATCATATTATTTTTCATTATCATAATTACAATTTCTTTATCATCATAGTGAAATTCATATCAATTTAAAAAAACTAAACTTCTTTTACATTATTTTTCAAATAAAAAATCTAGTAAGCTTTATAGTGTTTATAATTATTACAATTAATGTAAGGATAAATTATCATTTAAAATCATAATTTAAGAACAAAAATTTGGCAATTTTTTTTCATTTTTATTATTTATATATAAAATGTTGTAGAAAAAATATTTCATTTATATTTCAAAATATTTCAAACAAGATAATATTGATCTTATTCAATAGAATAATCAAAGATTTAAAAAAAATTAATACTACAGGAGGAAAGAACATTTGATATTACATATTAGTATAAGATATAAGAAGTATTTTCTACTATAAATATATCAATAGAGTCCATCCTTTTATACCACTAAATAATCCAGAATTACTATCAAGAAGAATGATGAATGGGTCAATTTGGGTTCTTTATGTTGATTGAATCCTTCAATACAACCATTCTAATATGCATCATATCAATAATTCACTTTTTAAAATGGTTAAGAGGTCGATGTAAATAAAAAAATAAAATACTGATATATTATAGTTCACGGAAAAAAGGTTGCCTAGTGTACTCAGCCAATGATATATTAACAATATTTTAGATTTCACTAGTACATTATTTTATGATGGACATCCATAATTGAGTACTTCTAGTTGATAAATTTATAATAATCCATTTTTCTTCCATATAGTTTTTTACAAGGAAACAAATCATCCACATCATAATATATGAAGTTAATACTCATTCACCAATACTATTGTGTCTTAACTATTTATAATCAAATAAATAAATAGAAATATATTTTATTGATAAAAATAGTATGTTATCATAGTTTCATTATCTACTATCACATGAGATTGATCTACAACAACATATAATAGTAACAAGAAAAATATTCAATGATTAATATGCATTCGATAAATAGAAATATAGAAAACAATATATTGATGACTAAAAAAGTTTATATATAATATATAAATCATGAAATCTCATTTTCAAATATGGAGAAAATTATTTAATAATAAGATACTGTAGTTGTGATAGGAAATTTTTAAATTCAATAAACTAGATAAAAACATGTACGCCTCTAAATTTTAAATCTATAGGAGATAAAACACTATAATATTCAAGATAGTGTATCATCATTCTCAGTTCATATATCATTATCTATATATTCAGAGTATTAATACCAATTTTTTTAAATTTTAGTTTGAACAAATCTCGATCAAATCATTCTAGACATATCATATAATAAATAATGAATAATAGAGTTAAAAATCAATAAATGAGAGTCATGAAATCCCTTAGAAATACTAATGGTATAATTAAATTAATATAGTCATTTTATTTAAACATAAATGATATTTAATGGGATATTTTATTCTTGGAAGAAAATTAAAGAAAACAAAGAAAATATCTAGATTTTCAAACACAATAATCGACTCGTCAAATGTATGTTTATTTCATGTACTAAAAAACCAAAAAACTATGATTGAAAAAAATAGTTTTTTACAAAATATGATTCATAAACAATTGTTATATCCATAAAATTTACAGTTTCATATGAATATAGTTTTTTATCCATACTATTCTAATAGTGTCGGGAATCTATTCCCTACATTTTATTTTATACCATGGGTTCAAAATTATAAGGAACAGGCCCTATTACCTTACACCATCTTTAATTTAGTCATGTAATCACATCTTATCACCTTTGGGATATTCTCATGTTAAATTATTACTGAATTGGTATATATCTCTTTCATAACATTTCACATTAATGAATCTTGGATACCATTACAACTGGGTTTATTTCTTCAGAAATATAAAACTCTTCAAAGAAATCATGATTTATTTGAAAAATAATCATAACATTTAACATGGATATCTTCTATGTTTTACACATCCTTATAACATGTGAAAATAATTTAATATAACTGTATGAGAACAAAAATCTCCACAAGGGATCTAAAAAGAAGGAATGAAAACATTAGTCCATGAATAGATATAATTTATGAAATAATTTTCAAAAAGACATACATGTCACCCATATATACTTACTTTTTCAAACATGAGATTTACCCATGATTCCAAAAAACCCAATGAACACAAATTGAACCTAAAATGTATCTTGGGGCGTTACATACATAATATTGTAACTCATTATGCTGCCTCAAAATTTGTAACCCTCACATCTACTATACAATTTGTGTAACCATAATTTTTACAGTTGATGTAACCATATGGATGAACTCCAACGTACACATACCCAATGCATTGGCAGGGATATATAGGTCCCAACATTCATCATAAATAATATCCAAGAACTTTAATATAACCAATCAACATTTATAATCGAATAAAACCATTTCTTTTGAATTGTGTAAAAATGAATTTTTAAAAAATATTTTTAAAGAAAAGTCCCTTAAAAATATAATATAATTGAATTGATACATAATATAGTTGATTTAAAATGTAAATACAATATAAATACATGTAATTAAATATTATATTACCAAAATTCATCAAACAAAAAATTTTATTATCACCCAAATAATGAAGTAGAGTCTTAACCAAAGGAATGGATATCGTTTTATTAATTCGATTACCAAGGTATTTTCATTCAAAAAACATATTTAAAAATATTTTATATTTGTTAAAAGAGTATTATTAATATCTTATAGAAACATATTGATGATTATATCACCTTATATGAAAATTTCAAAACACTGTTTCACACTTTAATTATTAGTATTTTGATCATTCAATTGTTTTGGCTGCGTTCTTTCCATGATCTTCATGGCCAGTTTGTATTTGATTTTCATTTCATATTGAAATGAATTTCCATAAATATATTGGAACGTAATTCCCATTTTTCTATAATATATAAGTATACCATAAATATTTTTCTTATCATATATGATGATATATCATTACATAAAATATTAATGATTTTTGTTTATATTAGTTTATAGGGTTCCCCAAAAATCATGATATTGTTTTGTTATATAATTTATTTTCTTGAATACAAGTTAATTAAAGAACATAAAAATTGGTTAAAAAATACACATTGAATTATGTTTCAACCATTAAAAGTAATTTATGATTATATTTTAAATAAGTAATGGAAATTGAAAACACGTCATCCATAATTTTGGTTAATCGACACTTTATGGATGATGTTTTTTGTTTTTAGAACTTGAGGGATATGAGAAAAAGGAAGATGATGATTATTTTACATTAACATGGTATTATATGAAATATATAAGATTATAGAGATTTCATACCTCCTGGATATGTGGATGGAATTATAATATATGAAAATAATGGAATTGGAAATACAAAACATGAACAAGGAACAGGATTCATACCTCTTGATCTCTTCTCATTGATATCCCCCTTAAGGCCTTTGGGTTTTAAATTTTTGGGTGACAAGTAGTTCTTGGACATGGGTATGATCCCTTTGGAGGGGACATGGATGATCTCTGACGATCCTCAAGGATTGTGTGTTGTGAAAGGAAGAGGGGAATTATGGTGATATTTATAGTGGAGGAGAGGGGGATTTAAAATTTTTTAATCATTATTTTAAAATTTTTACTCAAGACTATGAATAGTTTTGATTTATGTGATATGAAATTTTAAAAATTACATGTGAGTTTGAAACAAGTGTTCTTACATTATCCTTGAATCACAAATGATGTAGTAAAATAAGAATTTAGCATCAATCACAATGAATCGTATTATACATTTAAAAAAAATTTCATGAATTTTAGAAACATAAAAAATTTCTCCAAAACCATTTCTTGAGGTTTCTAATTCATTAATGAAGTACATTTTTAGAAAATAAATTTCTAAATATTATTAATATATTTTTCTAATTAAATCATAATTTATTCAAATATAAAAATTTAAATCCATAACTATTTTTAACACCATAGAAAATTATTCAAGTAGTCATTATCGTCAATATTAAATAAAATAAAATAATAATAAAATTCAATATCAATTAGTGTCATATTACTATTCATATTATTATTCATAAGGGTACATTGCTATTCACAAATAAAATCATGTTAGTTACAATATACTTTAATAACATATCAATCACAATCATAGAATACTATCTTTTGAAATTAAAAATATTAGAGAAATAAAATTATGTTTATAGGCTAGTTATAAATATATACAGAAAAAATTATTCATTTCAATTTATTTTTAAAATATTGGCATGTTACATTATCCTCACATTATGGAAATTACACCCTCGCAATTTTATTTACATATTAAACAAGTGAGGGTAATATTCCCTCATAATATTTCTAGATTCCTAGGTTACATTTTGAACAATTTGGTTTCACAAAAAAACCTATACCTGGGTGATTACATTATTCCACAATACTTCTTCTCTTTGATCAATAATCTAAACTTTTTTATATTCGTATGAATGGTTCCCTTCCATCTGAACTGCCTCTAGGCTCAAAACAACAGATGAATATGACACGTACTTTCTCATCATCGAAATATAAAAATCATTGGGTACTAGAGATAAACTCGTAGGAAAATCTACTCTAAAGGTGACTCTTCCATCATTCTCTATGATTTCATATATTATAATGAACATTGTATATAGCTTTCCATTATTACGAAATGAACATCACTTTTCCATGGTGAAATTCCATGGAAAATATGATCAGCTACCTCAAAAGAAAATTACATCCTAATATGGTCTTCATATGTTTTTTTCCTACTCTGAGTTGTCCTCGTGTGTTTGTTAGATCATCTTCACAATCACTTACACTACCTCTACTAATTTTGGTCCCATCAACTTATATTCCCTGACATCATCCAAAAAATTTGGAGTACTACATACCTTTCCATACAATTCCCTGAAAGGTGGCATCTTTATACTTGAATAAAAGAAATTATTATGAGAAAAAACTACTAAATAAAAATGTATATCTCAACTCCATGGTAGTCCATTGAACAATCTCAAAGAATATACTCCAATGTCAAATTCATTCATTCCTATTCCCCATCTGATTGAGGTTGAAAATATGTATTGATGTTTAATTTTGTTCCCAATGACATATGAAGTCCCTTCCACAAGATAGAAGATAAACTAGGATCCCAATTAGATACAATGGGAAGAGAAATTCCATTTAAATAAACAGTAATTTTGAGGTACAATCCAAAAAGTTGATCCAATGACACTGTGTCTCTATGGGAATGAAAATTTTTATATTTTTTCAGCTGATCAATAATAACCCAATTTTCATTGTTACCTCCAGTAGTCTTATGTAGTCCCATCTAAATTTCCATGGATATATTCTCCAATTTTCACTCTAGAACTGGCATTGGACGAAGAATTCACATTGGTAACTGTAACTATGATTTAACCTATTATCATACAAAAAATATCATAGTATATTCTGAAATATCTATTTTTTCTAACCCACCAGTAATAGTCATATCTGTTTGTGTACATCATTGTGCTACGAGGAAAAACTGAATATGAAGAACTATGAGCCTTCGCGAACATATTTTTTCTCAATTGTGAATCAAAAGGAAAAAATAAACATTTACCAAATATTAATACACAATCTTTATCAATGTTAAATTCTATAAACGTATCCATTTTAACCAATAAAACTTTTATATATAGCTCACGGTCTTCCTTCTACACTTTCATACTTATTTATGATAATGATGACTGCACTGAATCCTCGAACAAAACAAATGTATTTCATTAACCAAAAACATCTAAGCCAAAATTAATCAAATCATTAATCATGGGATCATTGTTTAAATGTATATTGGTTGATGATGAATGATTTTTTCAACTTAAGGAATACGCCACAATTTTTTCTTTTCCTTGATGGAAATTAATTGTTAAATAATATTCTTTTATCAATTTAATCAATCTTCTATGTCTTATATTTAATTTCAACTTAGTGAATATATAATTTAGGTTTTTACGGTTAGTATATATTTTTTATTTGACTCATGATAAATTATACCTCCAAATTATCAGTGCAAAAAAACCTAGGTACTAATTACAAATCTTGGGTGTGATAATTTAACTCTTGAGGTATTACGTGTCTTGAAGAATAATAAATTACCTGATTATTCTGCATTAGAAGTAAAAAAAAATTCCCTTCTAAGAAGTAAAATTGTAGATGAAAAATCATCATTTCAGGATGGCGGGTTCAAAAATTGAGCATTCATTAATATCTTGATCTGTTCCTGAAAACAATATCACATTTTTCGTACAAATAAATTTAACCCCTTTTCAGGTTAACATAGTTAGCGGGCTGGATAACCATGCAACGTTTTTAGAAAACTGTTGGTAACAACCTACTAATACAATAAAACTAAAAATATCGGTATCATTTATAGGTCTTGGCCACTCATCAATCACTTTTTTGGTAGGATCAACTTTTTTTCGAATATTATTTCAATTTTTCCCAATGGAAAAAATTATAAAACTTTAAATAAGACTTTCATAATTTTCTATAGAGTTTAATTTCAATTAAGGTTTTCAAAAAATACATTAAAATTTTTTCATGCTCGCTTTTACTATTATAAAATACCTTAATATTTTCAACAAAAAAACTACAATGTTATCCAAGAAGTAATGAAATATTCTTTTCATAAGATCCATGAATATAACAGGTGAATTAGTTAACAAAAATAGAATAAAAAACTCATAATGTCCATATATTTTTTAAAACGATGAATTCAGGATGTAAATCTTCTCCACTATTACCTCATGGTATCTGTATCACATGTCATTATTCGAAAAATAATGATCTCACTCGATCAGACCAATCATGTCATCGATACAAGGAATTTGATAATAGTTTCTAAAAATGACATTATTTAATATTATATATTCAATTCAATGTCTCATGGAACCATCATTTCTTTTTACGAACAAAAAAGATGAACCCCATGGTGAAGTCTTAGGATGAATGAAGCCTTTATCAATAAAATAATACAATTGAATATTAATTTCAGAAAGTTCAATTAGATACTTTCGATATGGGGGTTTTGAAAATGAGGTAGCATTAGGAACTAATTCAACTGTTAATTCGACTTCCCGATGAAGTATGGAACCAGGTAACTCATTAGAAAAAAACATCAATATATTCTTTAACCACTAGAACATCAATAATATGAACAGTTACCTTGTTTTAAACAATATGATAATCATATCATTAACTTCCATCACTAAAAATTTTCATAGCTTCTTAATATGTTATCAATTGTATGTGTTTTTGCTTATATACAAACTGAAACTATTTTTTAAAAACTACTACTTCAGCTCTTGATTCAATCTTAGCAAGATAAATAGAAATCATGTCTATTCATAGAATGAATTAAAACTAAACTTAGTAAAAAACAACAAGGATGGAATGTAAAGTATTTCTATAGACCATTATAGAATGATTTTTATAATTCTACATTCCTATAATATTTACCATTAGTGTTTTAACAACAAATTCTGGTCTCATTTGTTGATGTGATATTTTTAATTTACTAGGAACTCCTTCAAAAATAATGGAATGTGTATACCATGTATCAAAAAAATCATCCATAAAATATAAGTAAACAAACAAGATACCTGATATAACTTAATTGGATGGACAAAAATTTGATGACGTAGTTGTAAAGGATCTCACTATACCTTTCTGCTTATTGTGTGACTTCTTTTCATCATTTATATACTTCTTTGTAAAGGCAATTGCATAATGACCCATCTCTCCTCATTTAAGTCATGTTTCATGTTTCTTATCAGGAATATTCTTAGAATAATTATCATTACAATATCAAGCCTTATATCAAAACATACCACATATAATATACTTCCCAGTTTTGGTAATGCATTTCCAATGGGGCATTCTTCCAGACATTTCACAAACCCAAAACTGGAATTTCTTACCATAAACATACATTGGTTGATTCTTACCCATCACATTCCATTAGGAACTCTTCTTCACATTATTTTCAAAATCACTCTTGATCATAAGAAAAAGTCATCTCTACCCACTTAGCACATCAGACAAGATTCTCATATCCTTTGAATTAATGATAGGCCAATTCCCATCGATACCATGGTTGTAATACTGAGTAAAAGGAGTTTCTTTTTCTATAATAATACATAATAAGATTTTGGGCATACCTCACAAATAGGGTTATTTTTTCTTTATACACAGCCACTAAATATTTATACTTCTCTATTAATTCATGGAATTGTCTCTCAATCGTATGTTGCACCACATTAAGAAAATATAATTCAAGGAATAGAATTTTAAACTCTACCCAATATATAGAAGTAATCTCTAATCTATCCCGGATATTTTTGACCATTGACCACCACTAATCTGTTTTATCTTAAAAACAATATATGGATAGAATTTTCATTTGATTATCTTAATAGACCAAAAAATTGAATAACATTTCATGGGACTTAATCCATATATCAGTAGCTACTGGTTCAGAAGTTCCATTGAATGGAAGAGGGTGTTTCTTAATAAAATGTTTATTTACTCTTGTGTTTCATTATTGTACATATGTTTTTCTCTTGAATGCATGACACCAACATTTATTTCATGTGTTAGATATCCATTACTGTGACAAACTATAATGTTCCAATCACTTCCAATCCAGGTTTCATATTCGGACGGATATAATTTTTCTGGTGCCTATCCTCTTCACATTCCTTATTTCTTCTACATAAAAATATTCTGAACCATCATATCATAGTCAATGAAACATGGTTCTATTTCAATGTTATATCATTTCAAATTAACCATAGAGTAAAAATCATTTATGGTATTGTATTAATGTAATCCTAAACACATATGTTTTCTAAACTATCCTCTGATAACAACCATAAGGACTGGACATTATTACATTACATAATATTGAATTTAATAATGAACTCACTTCCTTTCATAAAGAGGATCTTATAATGATTAGAGTTTTAGTGAATTTTTACATAATAAAAACATAATATTTCACATTAATATAACGTGGATACCATAAAAACATTATTAATCTCTTTCAAAATAAAATCCTTTTCATATAAAAAACACGATTTCATTGACAAATAATGATAACATTTATCATGGAATAATTTTAAGTATTAAAAATCATCATAACATGTGAAATTATTTAAAAACTTGTAATTATCACAAAAATCTTATTAAGGGATATAAAAATATGCAAATAACACATTATTCATTGAAAACTAATAAGGTATGTAATCATTTTCAACAAGACATACTGGTAACCAATAAAAACATACTCTGTGAAACTATATATTTACCTATGATTCCCAAAAAGATGACAAAAATAAATAGAATGATATAATTATATTTGAGTAGTACTTACATAATCCTGTAACCCTCTAGGATACCTTATAATTTATAATAGTCACAACTACCTTACAATTTGGGAAACTATCATAGTTACACTTGAAGTAACCATACTACCAACCTCTAACTTATACATTCCCAATGCATTGGAGGGATATAGATGTCCCAACATTAATAATAATGAATTCCTATGAACCTGAACATAATAATACAACATGAATAATTGCATAAAAACATTTCTTTTTAAATATGTAAAATAAAATTTTAACTGAGGATTTTAAAAAAAAAGTCCCATACAAATATCATATAATTAATGTAATGCTAATTAGAGTTTACAGTAAAAGAATATACACTATAAATACACATAATAATTCATTATATAAACATAATTAATCACCCAGAAAATTTTAATACCCCAAAAATAATGATGTAGAATGTTAACCAAATGTTTGTAAATCTAGTTATGAATTCCCTTACCTCGGGTTTGTGTTACATAAAATATGTTTAACAGTACATTATAATACTTAAAAGACTATTATTATTATCTTCAAAAATATATTAATTTTTATAACACATATATGATCATTTTATACAATCATTTCACCCATTATTTATTATTATTTTATTGATTCCATTTTTTTGGGTGCGTTCTTTCCAAAATTTACATGGCGGATTTGTATTTGATTTTTGGGTATTATGGAAATGAAGAAATAGAAGTGTAATGAAATGGTATTCATATAATTTTGTATTATATAATGATTGAATAAATCATTTTTTATCATATGTTATGATGTATCATTAAAAAAATATTAATGATGTTTCTCTAGATCATTTTTAGATGTTCCTCGATAATCATGAACATCTTCCATTATATAATTTATTTTTCGGCATAGTAGTTCATTATAGAACAAGAAATACATTAAAATATGAACATTAAATTATTTTAAAAACCATTAAATTTGGTTTATGATTATATTTTATGGATGTAATGGAAATTGAAAACACATCGTCCATGATTTCCGTGAATTGACACATTGTGGATTGTGTTTTTTATTTGTTATACCATGTGGGAGAGGAGAAGAAGGAAGAGGATGAATAGTTTACATGAACTAGGTAACATACATAATATATATGATAATGGAGATTTTATACCTCCTGGATATGTGTAGGTAATGAGAGTATAAGAAAAATGAAGGAATTTTAATGAAAAAACGTGAAAAAGGAAGATGATTCTTATCTATTGATCTCTTCTACTGAAGATCCTCCTTATGTCCTTTGGTTTTGGCCTTTTGGTGAGAAAAGATGGTTTTTTGTGTGGGGAAAATACTTCGGAATTCCATATGGAATACAATAGATAATTATCAAGGCTTGAGAGGTGTGAGAGGAAGAGGGTAATTAGGGTGCTATTTATAGTGGAGAAGAGGGGGGATTTTACATCATTTTAATCATTATTTTTATATTGTTTCTCAAGAATATGAATAGTCATGATTTATGTGATCCAAAATACTAAAAATTTAATTTTATCTTGAAATATGTTGGATTACATCATCCATTGATCACCTATGATTTAGTAGAAGAAGTATTTATCATTTATCATATTTTATCGTAGTTTACTATTCCAAAAAAATTAATGAATATTTATAAAATCTAAAAAATTTACCATAACCATTTTTTGATGTGAATAATTATAAAATGAACTATTTTTTTGAAAACAATTTTCTAAATATTAGTAATTAAATTTATAAATAAAATCATAACATATTAAAGATAACCATTTTAAATTTATAACTCATTTTTTTAAAACCATCAAAAATTAATCTTGTTGCCATTATCTTAAATAATTATGAAAAAATATACCATTAAATAGAGTAGTATTAATTTTCATATTAATATTCATAATTGTATGTTATTATTCATCAAAATTCATGTTAGGTCTATTAGATTCCAAATAACTTACTGATCACAATTTTAGATGACCATTTTTTTGAAATTCAAAAAATACACACAAAAAAATTATAATTAATGTATTTTTATACATATCTAAATAAAAAATTCAATAATTTAAATTTATTAGTAAATACATGGGATTATAATTTTTCCTCATGATATGTAAATCATCCCCACACAATTTTATTTATATATTCTACAAGTGACGGCTCAATTCCCTCATAGCATTTTAAGAAGACAATTTTTCTACTTTAACCATTTGGGTTCTACAAAAATATCATTACCTATTGGATTATGTAGATAACAAATGTTGAAATACATGGAAATTAAATTAATTTTGACGAATACTTAATACATAACAAAAATTGACACACAAGAACCATAATATTTTAGTGTCTTTGGAAACTCGGAACACAATCTTCAAATCATGGTGAAAGAACATCAACATATCCCATAAAGATCCTTCCCATTTGTTTTCTTACCAAAAAGCATTTTTTATATCCTAGTAAAAAAACATAAAAATTGTTATTTCAAATTCTCAGTAATGGTATACTTCATTAAATTAAAACAAACCATATACATTTGAACATAATAACATGAACATAATGTTTAAACATCAAAATCATGAGTTGTAAAATAAATCATGGAAGTATGTAATCCATAGATCATAATGGAACATTAATCATGATAAAATATCATGGGGGATAGAATATGTAATTGTGGAAAACTATTAAGGACCTGAAATTATTTCTATAGTATCCACAACATCGCTCCCAATGCCATCATAGTGGGAAAAGTCCATTACTAAACCGGGTTTACTTGCCGTTCCGGCCATATATTACTAAACTGTATTTACTTGTCATTCCATCCATGTCTATCTCATAAGATATATATCATTACACAATTCATTTTATGGAGATATAGGTCCCACCAATCTCATAATTAAATCATTATTTCGTGTGCCACAAAATAATTATAAATCATTCATCAAAACCCAATGAATAAAATGGGATTCCTAAGCATCATCCCATCATAACACAATCCATATAAAACAATGGATATAATTTCATCATAAAAAAACATACCATTTAAATAATAGGTAAATTATACTTGAAACATTACCATATTTATGAATTTCATCATATATGAAAAATAGTTTTGATAAAACAATTCAATTGAATTCTTGAGGAAAATTTCCATTCTTCTTTCAAATCATTTTATCATTTCAAAATGACGTGAAAGTTTAAAAGAAACTTATTTGGAAAATAATCATGAAATATTATAGAGGAAACTTTGTGAAAATAAGTCATTATGAATTCATAAAAAATTAGTTCATGCCATATAAGTCAAAAAAACGTCCTCATACTAATTTTTCCAGAAAAGTGAAAGAGTACAACGTATGGTAAACAAAAGAAAGATTCCTTCAATACCACATAGTAAAAGTAAAAAAGAGGTAAACACAACATTAAAAATAATTAAAAGAATATTAAAATCTTAATGAAATCACTTTTTATAAAACATGAACATGGATGAAAAATATATCCCTAATAAATAATTACGAATAAATAATCTCAGATAAGAAAGAGATTGGAATAATTATCCCTTAACAAAAATCCAACTTTTTATATACGTTTCCATTACTCTTGTAAAATGATTTAAATAATTTCATTAACTTATTCAATAAACATATTCATTTTTATGATATCATATATGATTCACTTACGACATTATATTACACGTTCATTTTTTAATTCCACGTTGAGGAAATGTTTTGGGTAATAATTGTTTCATTTATCGTACGTGATTAGGCTTGTTGTTGTTGATTTTATTATGATTTAAATACTTTAAGAATGTAAAACATGATTTATATATCATATATACATCGGTTATATATATATTAGATATATAAATAAAATAAAATACACTGTTCATGGAGACAATATGCTTTTCTGACGCAGGAACGATGTTTTCCTTACTTTGTTAACTTGAATGGAAGTAAGTTGATGACACAAACATATATATACAATAATATAGAAGAATTATTATGTCATATATCTCATTATTATTATTTTTATATATACTTAATAATAATTCTTCAATATTTAACATGGACAATGAATCTCATCACCTCATGGAGACGACAATCTGTACGTATGCACAAACGATGATACAATTCCCACAATTATTGAATGGAAATGGATTTGATTATATAATATCTCATAATTAGTATCATGTTATAATAATCATATATAGTTATTATTTACACAATTATACCCATCCAAGTATGTGGTGTTGGAATAACAGTATTACACCACGACGTGGAGATGGTATTGCATACGGATGCACGTGCGGTGGTTTCGTTTTTCGTAGGATGGATAAAAGGTGAAATAGGTTTGTTTCATATTTATAATAAAATATCATTATATGATTGATACTAATTTTATTAATTTAAAATTAAAAAACAAAATAAGATGATGTAGAAGAAGAAATAAATTTGAAATAATCGGTAGATGATATTACCCCTTCCTCGAAGTGCCTCCATTATACTTCCTCTCAGGGCAATAGTGTTGGTTTTTTGAGAAGACCAGCACCTCTATAATGTAACTAGAGAAGTTGAGAAGATTAATTTTCAGGGTTTGGCTGATATTAAAGTCTCAAAATTGATTTAGGAAAATATGGAAGGGGAGCCCTTTTATTAGAGTGTAGAGGGGCACTTTTGGAAACCTCAAAAATTTTAATTTATAATAAAACCAACCCCACATAAAAAACTCAAAAATGACCCAAAATATATGATGAGATGTAATAGGGAGTTATTATAATAATCCAATATAATTTACACATGTTTGTAAAATATTTTAAACCTTATCATTTTGATTTATACTTATTTAATCTATTTTATGTTATATGTGGTAATAATTTATGAATTATAAATTGTTATAAATACTTAATTGTGTGTTGTGAATTTCCCATTATTAGATATATAATGACATTTTCGACCACAAAATTTTTAATTTTTAATTTTTAATTTTTTTTTGTGATTTGAAACAATTTAATACTACACTATTTTTATAAAATATCAATAGTGTCCATTTTAACAATATTCAGTTCATTGAATTTAAATAAAATCCAAACAAATGATAGAGTTGAAAAAACTATTTTTATGATTACTAACATGTCTTATTCGTCTATAAAATTATTGGATCACTTTATTTATATCATATTATATTTATTTTAATTTTATTAAAACTATTTATTTGATATTTCCCTTGATAAAATAATTACTAAAAAGATTTTGTATAGTTATTTGATATAATTATTTGTTGCATAAAAATTAAAAATAAAATTCTAAGATGAATATAAATCTTAAATATTTCATAAATATAATTTTATTCTAATTTATCTTCTAAAAACCCATCTTTTAAAATTATATTTTTATTAAATTATTAAGGTGACAACTTTGACATCTTTTATAATAAAATAATATAAATGTCCTAATAGATTTTATAAGGCTTCGAATAGTTCACAAGACGACACATGGATGTTTATAGTGTATTTATTCTCGACCAATAAGTTTTGGGAATGTTTTTGGGTCATTTTATTGGTCTAATTAATCTAATAAAAAAATATTATTGATTTTTCACTAAATAAATAATTTCTGCCTCATTAATGTATAATCTATTAAGGTAATTATATATTTCATAAAAATTTTAATTAAATTACCATGACAAAGAAAAACATCTTATCTTTCAAATGAGTATTTAGAATCAAATTTATATTCTTTATAACCATATATTTAATTATTAAAGTTGAGTGTGACATATTTAACTTTTCATTAAATAATATAAATTAATGGTCTTAATCTCATCTAAGTGGGTTCCAATAGATACAATTTCCACCAAAGAATGTTTTTGGATGAAGTATAATAATAAAATTATATTATGACAAGTGTTAGGGTAATTTTATAATATTATGTTTCCCCTTAATTACCTGATTTATCTTCAACTATGGTAATAAAAATTCACCGTAGTAACTATTCATAATGGAAAAAAATAAAAGTTTCCTTTTAACATAATTTAGACCAAATAATTCCCATTATGGAATCCATATTTCAAATTCAAAACACATAATTTGGAGTAATTCATTTAAAATTATTCCCGTTGTTGATAAAATAAGATTTAAAATTTAAAACATTGCAAAAGATTGTAGTTTTTTTACCTATGAATTCAATATAAAATTAATTATAATGACATAAATTATATTAATTTGAAAAAATATATTCAATTTATACTATAAACCCATTCAATAATATAATTTAACCACCAAAATTATCTCAATGAAAAAAATTTCTTTTAAGTAAAATTTTGTTTATTTTTACTATTAATCAAAATATGGAAGTTATCATAAAAATATGAAAAATTATTCCAATGTGAATTTTTATATCCTAATTCAAAATAAGAGGTTTATTTTGTTATATTTATCTTATAAACATATCAAAAATTATATTTAAAATGTGTTCTCCATCAAAAGGTAGCAAAAATGCATTTTTTTGAAAAATACTTCTTTTATAAGAAAAAATAATTTGTTCTCATATGATGTTCTATAAAATGTGTAAGATGTGTTATGATGTTATAGAAATAAAAATGAGTTTAATACCATTCATAATGGCTAGATCATAATATTATAATAATATATCATTGTTTAGTGAAACTCAGTAATGCGTACCACGCTAGCTATAGATGAAGGTTGCTATTTTGTGTAACACAAGCCAAGTATATTGTTGCGTATACTGCAAGATAATATTTTTGTTGAATAAAGAAGATATAAATGAAATTAAAAATAATACTTCTCATAAAATCTTGGGTTGTAACATTATACCACCTTTAAAATGATTTCTCCATTGAAATTCATCGGGGTTATAAATGGTTTACTACATGGCAGTTTATTTCATAGA
The DNA here is from genome assembly GCA_963277665.1 of Viscum album. Taxonomy (NCBI): domain Eukaryota; kingdom Viridiplantae; phylum Streptophyta; class Magnoliopsida; order Santalales; family Viscaceae; genus Viscum; species Viscum album. The sequence goes on along the minus strand of OY728131.1, from coordinate 913,508,774 downwards.
AACCGAAATCGTAAAAAGGAATACTAAAATATTATTTTAAAAACAAATGTATGAAACGTAATGGTTAACCAAATTAACTCATCACTGGGTTTCCACATAGGATAACATAGGTAAAATCATCGATATACAAAATAAATCTTACCTTCATGTTCTGATGGAGAGTGGTAGAGAACATGGCTATGAAAAAGCCAACAATAACAAAGCCATAAATTTGTGATGATCTAAGGTACCATCTAATTCATCAGATATGAGGTTACTAGGACAACATTTTTTGGTTTTTAAGATCATTTCACTATAGTTTATTAAAATTTGAATAAGGATAAATGCTAACATGATTTCAGTGTAATGTCATTGGTGGTCATTTCATGATTAATTTCCACATTATCTCTTATTTAAAGAAATTTTGTTGAATTTTTCATTCTTAAAGTGTTAGCAGATCATGTAATTGAATGACTAGTCATTCCTTTGGTCATTAACATAAAAATGTTTTCACAAATTATTAAATATACATATGTCCATCTATGGTGAGATTAACCGTATATGATTCCAAAAATGGACTTATACATCATCTATCATAAACTTTTTAAAATAAAACAAATCTTACTAATCAGGGACTTCCTGTAGGTAGTGGTAGGCGATAAAGGCATGTCCCTCTTCAGATGTGGGTTTGATTCCTACAACCATATCTGACGCGACGTGTAGTATCTCATCCTACAGGCTATCCTTTTTATAAAACTATACTATTAAAACATTCTGGAAAAAAATAGCATTAAACAATACTATCTAATATCCAAATTAATCCATTCCAACCATTAGGATTATCAAAAATACTTTTGTCCAATCTCATTGTATAATGAAAACTATTACGAGAAAGGTCATCTACCAAGCATCGAATACCATCATTTATACCCCATATATCATAAGTTATATCTTGTTTGTTACATTTGAAACGTGTGGATTACTTAATAATGTATTCTCTTGAAACATGAATTACCATAAAATCTTTGTAAAAACCTGAATTATATCAAAAGATAACTCATTACACATAAAAAATCCTAAAATTTCTAAATACTCAAAACAAGATATCACTTTTTCCTTATATCATTCATGAGATCATTAAAAATATCCAACAAATTATTTTCCCTTTATCCCATCATTATGAACACATCATCTACTTTCCAAAAAAATTCCAATCACTTTTCATGGTTACTGGTACCATATAATTATTGAAAATCCCAATAAACCAATACATAGATATTCCAATATTCCACGATACTATAAATGAGATTTCATAACACTATTTGGGAATATCGTTACATAAACACTTAGTCATTCCACCGCTTTGTTGTCTTATTCATCATCACCAATAGTGATCACATGTGACTTCCCTTTGACTTTTTCCTTAAGATGTGGTAGATGTTGATCACAACTAACCCTTGGATGAGTGCATTGTTTAGAATAATTCCCCATTTCCAACCACTTGTACCATTAAATTATTGGTGGTGTGTTCTCTATAGTCTTTTCTCCATTCCAATCATTACTTACCTTTTTCCAATTATGATGGAACTCAGTTGCTTGATGACCTTCCTTTCTATACATAAAAGATTTTCTATTCCTTTTATGGGAATCTCTACCATTCGTCTTTCCACACATTGAGCATAATGAAACATTGGTATTCTTTTCACCAATTTTTTGAGATTTTCCTTTTAATCCATTTTTAATTTATTTGAAAAACCATGAAATGGATATGTAACACTAACATAAAGTTCTACCATAATAGCACAATGCACAATTTCATCATATCTAGTGAAGTATCTTATAGAAAATGCCTTTAAAAACTTGGTTTTATGCCACTAAATCGTCGATCAACTTTACTTTCATGTTTGATGATAATGCCTGATGGATACCTTGAATGCCTTGTAATGTTTTCCTCGTATACACCAACAGATTCATCATCCTTTTTCTTATACTCGAGGAACTCCTTTTCCATCTTTTTTTGAAGAATACTAGGGAATTCTTATTTATTCACACGTTCATAAACTCTTCCTATTCCATGGATTCAATTTCATCTTGGGGCCTCGTATTCTTAATTAGTGTCCAACGATGGTCTGCTTCACCTTCTAATCGGTAAACAACCAAAATGAATTTTTCATGTTCTGAATAGCGATGTATTGAAAATATCTTAGCAATGGTACTGATCCATTTTTAAAAATAAGTTGATCAGAAGACCCATTGAATGAAGCTGGACATTGCCTCATGAAGGACTCAATAGAATATTCTTACCTTCTCTTCTCATTTGGAAGTCCAGAATGATTCATAGCTTGTGTAAGTAGAGAAATATAATTTTTTACTCCCTCTCCCAAAACATTGGTTTGTTTAGGAGGAAAGTCATTGAATTGTACATTACATTGATCAACATGATTTTTTCGGGTTCCAGCCATATTCTAAAACCCAAAAGATTAGTTTAAGAGGAAAAAATCATGCATGGAAAACAAAAAAATAAAGAGGGCATACATTCAATATATAACATCATATGTTTGATTCTAAGGTCTTTATCATAATTTTAGGACTCTAACCAATTTTGATACTTATCCTTAGGGACATCCCTAACTATACTTGAGAAATATCACTAGAGATCTCACAATTGTTTTTGTATCCTACTTTCTAATGGAAAACTAAACCATTAATCGGATACCTACTATAGAGAAACAAGATTGTCATACATGGAAATTACATTAAATTTTTAGAATACCTAATACATAACAAAAAACAGATACACAGGCACCGTAATAGATTAGTTTCTTTGGAAAATAGGAACATAATCTTCAAATAATGGTGAAAGATCTTCAACATCTCCCATAAAGATCTTCCCCTTTTGTTTTCTTAACTAAAACGTTTCATTATATCTAAGGAAAAATAAAACATAATAAGGGTGAGCTCAAATTCTCAGTATGGGTATGCATTGAGAAAATGAAACAAACCATATACATTTGAACAAAATAACATGAACATAATGTTTAAACATCAAAATCTTGAATTTTGAAATAAATCCAGGTAGTATGTAAGGAATATATCTTAAAGAAACATTAACAATGAGAAAATATCATGAGAATAAAATATTTAATTGTAAAAAACCATTAATCACATGACATGATATCCATAATATCCATGAAATTGTTTCCAAGACCATCATTATTGACAAAGTCCCTTACTGAACCAGGTTTACCTGCCCTTCTAGCCACATATTACTGATCCATATTTACTTGTTGTTCCATCCATGTCTAAATAATGAGATATAAATCATTACCCAAAGCATTGGAAGGATATATATGTCCCACCAATCCCATAATGAAATCAATCTTTCTTGTGCCCCACAATAAACATAAATCATTCATCATAACCCAACGAATAAAATGGGATTCATAAACATCATCCCATCATAACATAGTCCATATAAAACAATGGATATAATATCATCATATTCAAAATCAAACCATGTAAATAATAGATACATTGTGCTTGAAACATAACCATATTATATAATTTCATCACAGATGGAAAATAGTTTTGGCAATACACTTGAAATGAATTATTGAGGAAAATATCATTTCTTCTTAAAAATCATTTTATTTTTTCAAAAAAACGTGCACAATTTAAAATAAAATATTTATTTAAAATAATAACGAATTATTATAAAGGAAAAATTATGTAAATAAGGAGTTATGAAATCGTAAAAATCTGTTCACGTCGTATAAGTTAAAAAACATCATACACATACATTTTTAGGAAAATTTAGAAAGTACCTCATTTGGTAAACAAAAGAATGATTCCTTCCATACCACATAGTAAAAGTCAAAAAAGTTGTAAACACGACATTAAAAATACTTATAACAATATTAACATATTTATGAAAACATTTTTTATAAAACATGTTCATGGATGATAAATATAACCCCTTTAAATAGTTTTGAATAAATAGTCTCGGATAAGAACGAGATTGAAATAATAATCCCTTACATTCGGTCCAATTTTTTCTATACGTGTCCGAGACTATTATATAATTATTTTAATAATGTCATTGACTTATTCAAGAATCATAGTAATTTCTTTGATATCATATATGATTCACTTATGTCTTTATATTACCCATTCATTTGTCAATTCCATGTTGAAACAATGTTTGGGGTAATAATTGTTTCATTTATCGTACGTGTTTGGACTTGTTTGTTCTTGATTTTATTTTGATTTACATATATCCAGAATTTAAAACATGATTTATATATCATTTATAAATTCATTATATATATATATAATAGATATATAAATTAAATAAAATAATCCGTTCATGGAGACAATAGGCCATACGTACGCATGAATGCATTTTTCCTATACTTATTGACTTGAATGAAAGTAAGTAGAAGATAGATATATATATATTATATTCATAAATATATTAGCATAATAATGTCATATATCTCATTATTATTCATTATATATACTTTATAATCATTCTTGTACTATTAACATGGAGAATGAATCTCATCACGTTGGGGAGATGGTAATCCGAACGTACAAATGTGCGATTATATCATTACCATAATTATTGAATGGAATTAGATTGTATGATATAATATCTCATAATTAGTACCATGTTATAATAATCATATATAGTTATTATTTCCACCATTATACCCATCCTTGTATGGTGGAGGAGGAAAAATAGATTACACCACAGCGTGGAGAAGATATTCCGTACGTACACACGCACAATGATTCCAGTTTTCATAGGATAGATAGGAGGCTAAATAGGGTTGTTTCGTATTTGTAATAACATATCAGTATATTAGTGATACTTATTTTATTACATTATAATGAAAAAATTAAATTAGATGATGTAAAAGAAGATTTTTTTTAAAAAAAGTCGGTAGAAGATATTACCTCTTCCTCAAAGTGCCTCCTTTAAACTTCCTCTTAGGGCACAAGAGTTGGCCTTTTGAGAAGAACAAGACCACTATAATGTAACTAGAGTGGTATAGAGGTGGAATTAGAAGGGTTCGTCTGAGCTAGAAGGATCATAATTTATAGAAGAGCAGAGGGAAGCGGAGCCCTTTTATAAGAGTGGAAAGGGGCACTTTTGGAAACCTCAAACATATTAATTTATAATAAAAACCAACCCCACATAAAAACCTCCAAAATGAATCATCATCAAAAATGAGATGAGATATGGTTTTAATATAATCAAGCAACAATATTTAGACATTTTTAGAATTTATTTTAAACATTCTCATTTTGATTTATCCTTATTTAATCTTTTTGATTTTATTTCTGGTAATAATAATCTAAAATTTAAATTGATATAAATAATTAATTATGTGATGTTATTTGTCCATAATTAGATAAATTATGAAATTTTCAACAATATAATTTTCAATTTGAACATTTATAATTTTTTTTTGATTTTATTATAATTTAATAATATGTTAATTTTATAAAATATCCATATTCTCATCATTGACACTATTCATTTATTTGAATTTAAATAAAATCTAAAAAGATGATAGAGTCAAAAAAAATATTTAATAGATTCATAAAATGCCATATTAATCTAGAAAATTTGGGGAGAACATTAGTTATATCATATAATACTTATTTTAATATTTTTAAAACAATTTATTTGATATTTCTCTTCATTAAATAGTTACTACATCATTTTTGAATAATTTTTTGATATTCATATTTGTTTAATAAAAATTAAAAATAAAATACTATGATGAAGATAAATCTAATATATTTTATAATAATACTTTTAGTTGAATTTATATTCTAAAAGACCCAAATTTTAAAATGTTATGTTTATTAAATTATGAAGATGACAACTTTGACATCATTGAATATAAAATAATATAAATGCCTTAATCTATTTTATAAGGATCCAAATGGTTTGAAAGTATACACATAGATACTTATTGGGTAGATATGATATACCAATATGTTTTGGTCATGTTTATTTGGTTTTTTTATGGGTATTATTATTTTAATTAAAAACTATTTTTTGTTTTTTCACTAAATAACTAATTTCTAAATCATTAATGTATAAGCTATTAAGGTAATTATATATTTAAAAAAAATTATAAATAAATTAACATGATAAATAAAAAAAATATCTTTCAAATGAGTATTTATAATCGAATTTATATTTTGTATAACTGTATATTTAATTATTAATGTTGAGTGGGACATATTTCACTTCTTTTAAATAAACTAAATTAAAAGTCTTAATCTCACCCAAGTGGGTTCAAATGGATACGATTTCGACCCATGTATGTATTTAGATGAAATATTATCATCCAATTATATTAATACAAGTATTAGAGTAATTTAATAATATTATTTTTACCCTTATTTACATGATTTACCTTTAACTATGGTAAATATAATTTACTGTATTACTATTCATAATGGAAAAAAATAAAAGTATCATATTAACATAATTTAAACCTACTGATTCCAAATATGGAATCCTTTTTTCCAAATTCAAAACAATGAAGTGTCAGTAATTAATTTAAAATTAATCTTGTTGTTGAGAAAACGAGTTTTAAAATTTAAAACATTGCAAAAGATTGAAATGATTTTTCCTTTTAAATCAGTGTAAAATTAATGATAATGACATAAATTATATTAAATGGTAATAAAATATTATATTTATACTTTAAAACCATTTAGTATTATAATTTAACCATATAAAATGTCTCAATGAAAAGTTTTATGAAGTAAAATGTATCGTATTTTTACAATTAATGAAAATATAAAAGTAATCATAAAAATATGAAAAAGTTATCCAAAGAAAATTATTATATCATAATTCAAACTAAGATGTTTATTTTTTCAAATGGAACTTATAAACATGTCAAAAATTATATTTAAAATGGGTTCCCTATCAAAAGATAGAAAAACTGCATTTTTATTGAAAAATAATTCCATTATACGAAAAAATTATTTTGTTCTCATAACATTTTATAGAAAACATGTAAGATGAATTATAATGATATAAAATTCAAAATTAAGTTAATAATATTCATAATATTTATATAATAATAATATTATAATATATCATTATTTAGTGAAACTCAGTAATGCGTACCACACAATATGTTGAGGAAGGTCTCTCTTTCATATAACAAAAGCCATGTATATTGTTGCGTATAATGCAAGAAATTCATGGTGTAGTGTACATAATATATCATAAAAATTAAAAATAATATATCTCATAAAAGTTTCTTGTGATATAGATTACCTTTTTCAGAAGTTCTTGATTTCTTCGATCAATAATCCGAACTGGGTTCTCTACATAATAATGGTTATCTTCTAGCAAAACTGCCTCTATGATCAAAACATGAGATAAATTTGGCACATAAATTCTAAAAATTGAAATAAGAAAAACAATATGTACCAGATATAAACTAGGAGTAAATTATTCTCAGTTGTAGACTGGTCGATGATTCTCTAGAATTTCATATGTTCTAGTGAATCGTGGTCTTGGATTCCCTTTCTTATAAATATTCCTAACACTTTTCCATAATATGATTCTAAAGAAAACATGATCACCTAACCAAAAAAAGTCATTCTTCCTATTTTTTGTATAATTATTCTACCTACATTGTGCTATCTTCAGTTGTTGTTGGATCATATACATTATCTCAACCACTTCCTCTACAAATTTTAGTCCCATTAACATCCTTTCCCTGAATTCATCCCAAAATGATAGTGTTCGACATCGTTTCACATTATATGCATTGAATAGTTTCATCTATATACTGGAATGAAAATGTTTTTATAAGAAAACATAATTATAATGATGGTGATCAAACATACATGGTTTTATATTGAACAAACTGAAAGTATATCCTCCAAATTCTGAATCGTTCATTCTGACTGCCCATCTAATTAAAGATGAAAAGTTGTTCTGAAATATAATTTTTTTCCCAATGACTTCTGAAGGCCCTTCCAAAATTTAAATGTGAACCTGGGATCCCAGTTAGATACAATGTATAATGGAACTTCATGTAACCTAACAATCTCTTTGAGGTAAATTCGAAAAGGAAGATCCAAAGAAATTGTCTCTCGAATAGAACTAAAACGTGATGATTTTATAGCCGAACAATAATAACCCAAATTGAATTGATACTTAGAGAGTTATTAGGTAGCCCAACATGATTTCTATCAATATATTCTCTCATTTGAACTAAATAACTATCATAGGATGAAGCATCCACTTCGGTAACTATCGCTCTTTTTTAACTTGTTGAAATTTCAACATTTTCCAGTAAATTATGAAATATCTATTTTCATTTCATCCCACTAGTAATAGTCATGATGGTCTCTGTACATCTTAGTACTAAAAATATAAACTGAAAATGGAGAACTAATAGATTCATACAAAAAAATCTTTTTATTTCAAATGGGAATCCCAAGGAACACACAACCATTTTCCAAATCTTAAAACATAATATTTATCAATGATAAATTTAAGAAACGTACCCATTATAACCAATTATACCTTTTTCTATAGCTAACGGTCTTCCTTATGAACTTTCATAATTCTATGTGATAAAGATAAATGCACTGAAACGTAGAACAAAATAGATGTATTTTCTACACCAATATCTTAAAAGAAAAATATATCAAATCATTAATCAAGGGTTCATGTTAAAATTTAACTTGGTTAATGATTCGAGATATTTTTGACTCAAGGAATCCACCACATTGATTTCTTTTCCTGAAAGGTATTTGATCATAAAATCATAATATTTTTTCAATTCAATACATCTTCTCTTCCTCGTGTTTAATTAATTTTGAGTGAATATATAATTTAGAATTTTTTGGAAATATATATTTTACATTTGGCCCCGTATGAATGTTTCCTAAATATATTCAAAAAAAAGAAAAAACTCTAATTCAAAATCATTTGTGGAAAAATTTAACTAATGAGTATTTAAATGTATTGAGTCATAATAAATTATATTATAATTATACATTACAACAAAACCATGTCTCATTAATAAAGAATCATTACATATGACAAACTCACCATTTCAGGAAAGAAACTTAAAAACGGGTGATTTCAACAATCTATTATTTAGTTCTTAAAAACCAACATCACAGTATTCTATCCAAAAAACATTATCCCCTTTTTTATGTAAACATAGTTAGCGGGGAAGATAAACATGCAATTTTTTATCAAACCGTCAGTAATAACCTACCAATCCAATAAAACAATGAATATCTGCATCATTTGTAGGTCTTGGACATTTATCAACCAATTTTGTTTTGGCAGGATCAACTATTGTTCCATACTTATTTATAATGTTTCCATGAAATGAAATATGTTGCATCTAAAAATCACCCTTTCGGAATTTTACATATAGTTTATTATCTTTTCTTGTTTTTTAAAAACCATTAGATATTTTTCATGATAATATTTAATCTTAGAAAATACCATAATTTCATCAATAGACATAACTAAAAATCTATCCAATAAATCATGAAATATTCTATTAATAAGACCAATTGATATAGAAGGTGCATTTGTTAACCCAACCAACATAACAAAAAACTCATAATATCCAAATATAGTACAAAAATATTTTTTTGGGATGTCATCCTAATTCATCTTCACCAGATGTTATCCAGTTCACAACTCAATCATTTAAAAATACAGACCTCTATAGGGATGATCAATTAAGTCATAATATGTGTTAAATGATACTTCTTTTTAAAATTGATGTTATTCAATGCCCAATAATCAATGCAATGATTCATGGAACCATTTTCTTTTTTACATAAAAACCTAGAGCACCCAATGGTGATGTGCAAGGACGAATAAAGCCTTTATCAAGAATGTCCTTCCACTAATGTTTCACGTCAAGAATATACATTTGAGCCACTCGATATGGGGGTTTTGAAACTTTCTTATCATCATGAACTAATTCCATTGTGAATTCGACTTCTCGATCAGGTATGACACCATGAAACTCATCAATAAAAAAATCAATGTATTTATTTAACAATAGCTGATCATTAATATGAATAGTTACATTCTTTTCAATAATATGAGAAATATAAATTTCATCTCCATATTTCAAATGTTTCGTACCTTCTTGATATGTTTTCAATTGTATGGTATCTTTCTAGTATACAATCTCAAACTGTTTTGAAAAAACATCTTTTGATCTATAGTCAATTTTAGCAAGATAAAGAGAAAGGAAATCCATTACCAGAATGACATAATACCCTACTAATGAGAAAAAACATGTTTTTTAGGTAATTTCATTCCACAGACCATAATAAAAATATTCATCTAAGTACTCATTGCTATAATATTTCCCTTGGTGTTTTAACAACATGTTCTAGTCACATTTTTTATTTAAATATTTCAAAATAACCAAAAAATTCCTCTTATATAAAATAATTTATAAACCTCATACCAAAAAAACATTAAAAAATATGAGTAAAAATTCAAGTCTCTAGATACAACCTCATTGTATGGACCGACATCTACTGATGTAGTATTAATGGATCTCGCTACACCTTTCTGGTTATAGATTGGCTTATTTCCATCATTCAAACCTCTCTTTGGGAAGTCATTTTCATAACGACAGATCTCTATCCATTTAAAACATTTAATAGATTACATATCAGGATTATTCATAGGATTATTTTTATAACAATCTCATGTGATATGTCCAAACATAATATATAGAAAATACTTTCTAGTTTTGGAAAGGCATTCCCCATAGTGATTTTTCCACACATTTCACAAAATTTATAAATTAATTTCTTACCTTCAGATTTATTTGGGTGATTCTTACCCATTTCTACCCATCAAGACCTCTTCTTATACATTTTGTTTATGTGAATGTGATCATCCAAAAACACCAACGCTACCCTCACAACACATTTTAAAATTTTATCATAACTTTTTAATTCACAAGACGCCAATTCCTTTTGATACATTTGCAATATTCCTAATTAAAAGCAGTTAAGTTTTCTTTCATGAACCAAAATATCATTTGAATCATACCTCACATGTATGGTGAAGATATCATCAAACACAACCACAAAATATTCCACATTTTTCATCAATTCATGGAATTTCTTCCTTAACCTATGTCGCACCACCTTAGAAAAATATTTTTCAAATAAAAGGATTTTAAATTCATCCCACTCTAAGGAATCAATATCATCTCTATCCCTAAACTTTTTGACCGTTGACCACAAATAATCAAATTCATCTGCAAAATGATAAATGGAAAGACTTACCTTTACATTATATTAATATACTATAACATCGAATAAATTTCCAAGGGCCTTGATCCATCCTTCAATCCCTACTAGGTCAGATGATCCGTTAAAACATGGAGTGTGTTGTCTCATAAATTATTCGACCATCATCTAATTCTGTTTTGGTACCTGTGGTTGTTCCATTTCATATATTTCACCACCATTTTGTTTCATTTTTGAAAAGTTCCATTACATTATCAAACTTCTCGGTTCCAATCCCTTGAATTCCAAGTTGTAGATTTGGACAGATATCATTCTATTAGAGCATCTTCTCGTCAACTTCCCTGTTTCGTATGTGGAACACCATTATGAACAAAAAAATCATAGTTGAACCAAAATGATAATATTTCAAATCTATATCATTTAAAATTAACCATATAGTAAAAAAATTATTTATGGTAATCTATTAATATCATACTCGCCCCTAATATTATCTAAGTCATCCTCTAATACCAACTATAAGGACCCGTACTTATTAGATTACATAATCATTAATTTTTTCAAGAACTAACATTATTTCTCATTCAGGATATTTTAATTTTTTTAGATTTAGATAATTGGTACATAATACATTCATATCATTTCACATTAATAGAGAGTGAATACCATAAAAACTGTTTTCATTTCATCCAAAATATAAAACATTTTAATGAAAATATGTTTTCTTTTAAAAATATACCTAATATTTAACATTAATTAATTATAACTATTCCACATCCTTATATCCTATGAAATCAATTTAAATAAATTTTATGTGCATAAAAATCATAGTATGTGATATAAAATGTTTTAAAGAACACATTAGTCATGAATACTTGTAACGTAGAATCGTTTTCAAAGATATATTCTTGTCAAAAATATATACCTACTTTTTGAAACATTAAATTTCCAAATTATTAAAAAGAACATAAATAACATATGTTGAACCATAATAGTATCTTCGTGCATTATATAGATAGTCTTCTAACCCTTTTGGCATCCTTATATTTTATAAACCTCACAACTACCATATAATTTTTGTAACCATCACCGTTTCTCATGTAGTAACAATATAGATGACCTCCATCGTACACATAACTAATTGACTGGAGGTAGATATAGGTCCCACCATCCATAATAAAAATTCATATGAACCATAACATAATCAAACAACATGAATAATTTCAATAAAACATTTCTTTTGAATTTTGTAAAAAGAGTTTTAAAAGATGATTTTATAAAAAATTCCATTAAAAATATCATATAACTGATGTGATACAAACTAAATTTTATGTAAAATGAATATCAACTATAAATACTCACAATTCAAGGTAATATAAAAAAATCACCACTCAATCAATTTTAATACCACATAAATACTAAAGTAGAATGTTTACCCAAAGAATGAAAATCATGTTATGAATTATTGTACCTCATGTTTGACTTACATAAAACACATTTTAAAATAAATTATAATTGATAAAATAGTGTTATTAATATCATAACGAAACATATTCTAGTTTATTACATCTTATATTATCATTTCATTACATCATTTTAGCCATTAGTTATTAGTATTTTCTTCCATCCAATATTTTGGGTGTCTTCTTTACTTGATTTTCATGGACGGTATTAATTTGATTTTCGTGTGGCATGGAAATGGAAATAAATAAATGAAATTAATATGTATTCATATGTTTATAGAATTTATAATGGTTCCATATATCATTTTTTATTATATAAGATGATGGATCATTATATAAAATATTAATGATTTTTTGATCGTTTTTTGGAGGTTCCTTGATAATATTAAACTTGTTTCATTATAAAATTTAATATCATGTATATAATTTCATTATAGAACATGAAATATGTTAAAAAATATAATTTAAATTATATTTCGACCATAAAAAGGGTGTTATAATTTTCTTTGACGGATGTAATGGAAACTGAAAACACATCGTCCATGATATTGGTAAATCAGCGCATCGAGGATGATGTTTTTTATTTTTATAAGAAGATGTTGAGGAGAGGATAGAATATAATGAACCATTTACATGAAAAGGTGACATATATAATATATAATATTCTAGATATTTCATTCCATCAGTATAAGTGGAGGGAAGGAGAGTATAAGAAATGAAATGAATTATAATGAATACACCTGAAAAAGGAAGAGGATTCTTACTTCTTTATCTATTCTCCATGAGATCTTATTTAAATGATTTGGTCATGAAATATTGGTGACACCAATAGGTACTTGAATTTGGGAAGATCCTTGGGGAGGGAATTTGGTACAACATAGACAATTCTCAAGGATTTAGAGGTGTGATAGGAAGTGGTAAATGGGGTGGTATTTATAGTGTATGAGAGGGGGGATATAACATTAATCTAATCATTATTTTAATATATTTTTTCACAAGGATATGAATATTCATTAATTATGTGTCCGAAATTTTTAAAAACTTCTTTTCATTTTTGAACAAGTTTCCATACATGAGCCTTGCATCACCTATGATTTAGTAAAACAAGTATTTATCTTTTATCTTAATTTTTAATATTTTACTAATCATAAAAAATCATCGAATTTTAGAAAAATACAACAAAACACCCTTAACAATTTTCAACATGATGAATTCAAAATTTAATTCTTTTTTTAAAACTAATTTTCAAAATATTATTTATTTTATTTTAAAATAAAATCATGATTTATTCATAAAGAAAAATTATAGATCTATAACTCATTTTTAACATCTTGATAAATTAATCATGTTTTTATTTTCTTAAGAATTAATAAAAAAAATTAATAATATAATTTACTATTAAAATGAGTCATATTATTCATATTACTATTCAAAATTGTAAGTTACTATTCACAAAAAAAAATCATGTTGTATCCTTAAGACTCCAAATAACATACTAATCACAAATGTAGATTACTATTTTTCGAAAGTCAAAACATATAAGACAAAAAATTATTTTTAAAGGCGAGTAATATATATCTACATAAAATAAAGTATCATCCATTTCAATATATTTTTAAACCCTTGGGGAGAAACACCAAACTATAATTTAAAAAAAATTATGTTATGACAGTAACCAAAAAATTATTTATAACACATTTTGAATACTATAAAATTAATTTTCTATGCATAAATTACATTTTTATGATTCCATAATAAATATAAATATTATATATAATATCATCATCCTTATATTAACATAAAATAAACATTATTATTAAAATAAATATGGGTTTTTCGATCAAAAAATAAATAAATTAATGAAACAACCTAATAAAAAATGTTTAATTGATACTTGATGGAGAGTGTTCTCTAGGATGATTTGTTTGGGATAGAAGAGTTATTATTGAAGGTGATATATACAACCAATGTGGTGTCATGGAAGGAAGGAATTTTCCAAAATAGTTATATATCTTGAAATATTTCTATATATGATGGAAGGGATCATGGAGTGTTCTCTAAGATGAAAATTACTATTGAGCCTCAAGTTGAACCATTTTGATCTCATTTATGATGGGTCCTCATGAAACTTGGAGTCCGAGATATTATTATCTGGGTTATTATAGGATTCATTGAGGCGGTGTCGCATATGTAGATTGATACACCAGGTAGATTTGAGTTTACTTGTGATGTATAACTAAGGAGTGATAGGGATGGAGTTTAATGATCACTCATTCCTGGGTTTTAGCTGGTATGGGTAAAGTGAATTATTTCCATTTAATTTCTCCTTTTTATTTTGGGGGTTTGGGGACCCAAATGGGTATTTTTATACACAATCCCGAATGTTATATTACCTAACATTTAATGTGTTATATATTTTATAGTCCATTCTTGGGATACATATGAGATTACGGAACTACCAGATAATTATGACTGACTGACAATTTCTTTTTTTTATCAAATCACTTTTAATAAAAAGTGAGAAACCACAAAAGTTGTATGGAAAATTTCATGTCAACAAAAGAATATACTGATAAACCATAGGAAACTACCAGACTTGGCCCACCCCATAAAAATTTCTCATGATAACAAGACTTCACCCACACAGAACCCTTCGGCAAGAAGTCCTGTGCAGAACTGCATAGGCACAAAACTGTTGGTGAATCCATACCCTCTATAGAATACAAATCCAAAGGACCTACACAAGTGAATACTACATACAGAACATTATGGGAAAGACAGAAAGAGGTGTATATAAGTGGCTGACCATGGTGTGTTATAGTGATTTCATATGATAACAATCCCATTTTTTTAGTTGTTTTGACTCTTATGATGTTTTTGGTGGATTTCATTTTGACATATTATTAATTTTTTACTTTTTATGTATTATGATTTGGTTATAGATGTATGCATTCATTTTTTTTTTCAAAAATGATTATCTCTACACAGTTTCATAGAGATGTATTTCTATGCATATTTGTGGGTACACCATTATAATTCCTTCATTGTGTGTGATATTCCATCTTAAAGATAACCTTATTCCCCTATCATATTCGATGTGGAGTTGGGGTAGTCTTAGTTAGGGGCCCATCATGCTGGGTTATTAAAATATATGTATTTGTAACACTACTATAAATTTTTATGATTTTTATATTAATAAATTTCAATATAAATTTATTAAAATATATCAATTATTTATAAATTTAAGAATGATTAATATGAAAATTATAAATGTTCAATTTTTTATTGATAATTATCAATAATTTAATATATCAATTGTAAAAATTTCAATTAAATTTACCTTTTGGGGATAGAGGTTCAACATGTTAACTATTAAAATACAACGTTGTCTCATAGTAATCATTGGAATCCGAGAAAATATAATTAAAATTTTAAATTGTTCCATACAAATTCTATAAATTTTAAAAGACTACAAATACTTGTTTAGAAAGATGTTATTTTTATGTTTGTGTAGTTTACATGAATGAAGAAAAAACACTATATAATGGAATCCAATTACCAAATTAAACTCTAATAAACCTCTATAATAAGTCAATCATGACATGTTGTTTTCATCTAATATTTTAATCCTTCTGGGTAATGGGTTCTCATTATTTATTTTATAATTTTTAATATATTCTCATTTTATATAATATAAATTATTAACATGATATATTTTAAATATTTATTTCATTATAAAAAATATTGTTGAATATGTGCAGAATTAAGATTGTTTTTTATTATAATAATATATGATTGAATTTTTGGATATAAAATAAGAATTATTAATTTTTGTAATAGTTAATTAATGATTTTAGAACATAGAAACCTTTTAAAAATGTTGTGGTTAATTTAAATAATAATAATAAAATGGAAGTTAATATAACTATATTAAAAATATATATATATTACCTATATATTCATGGAATGTATTTGTATTTAAAATTAATTTTATTTTAAAAATAATTCATATTAGATCAGTTATAAAGAAATACCCTAATGAGCTTTGGTAATAATATAAAAAAAGATTTAGTTATATTATATTTCATGAATTTTTTTAATTCCATTTAATTAATATTATACTGTTGGGATGAATTTTATAATAAATGTGTTGATTTAATATTTTCATAATATCTTACTATTTATATATGTTATATGTTGTAGTATAAGTGAATTGATACTGTAATATAATATATTAACGTTCAATATGAATAAAATAAACTAGAATTGAATTTTAATTTATTTACCTCTAAATAATGTTTTTAATATAATGTACTTATTAAGGGGGGACATACAAATTCTCAATGTGATCCTAGATAATAGAAACTGATAATTATGAACAGACTGATAATTTTATTGGTAATATTTATTTTTCATTTAAATATTCATGATAAATTTTGAATATATTTTTTCCATATTCATATTTTTTTATGAATCTATACATAATGATTTTAATGAAGAATTATATGTTGTTATTTGGTTTTTTATAATTGACTATTAGTATGATCAATTAAAATGTAACAATTATTTAGCTTTAGTAATGCCTTCTAGATAATAATATATTACTGCAGATAAATTTATTTTTTAATATTTATTTAATATATTATGAAAAATGTTAATGATAATGTATAAAATTTTGGTATATTATTTTTTAAGAAGAATGTATATATTTTGGTGAATCATTTTCACTAATTTATATGATTGAATATATCACAATTTTATTATAATATTTACATTTTCTAGGTTTTAAATTCCACCAATTGAATTGTAAAAATTCATTTTCTAATTTATTATTTATAATTATTTTTTTCATAATAAACCACAATGGTTTAAACATGATGTATTCTCTAATCATTTCTATTATATTATGAATATATATATATATATAATAGTTTTCCTAGTTTATTTTAGGAAATGATATCCCAATTTGATTTCAATATAGTTTTCTATACGTAATTCATTTACTAATTGTTTAATTAGGAATATATATAATTACATTTTAAAATTTATAATTTACATTGATTTTATTATTTTCATTTCAATAAATGTAGTTATCTGTACTGAATTAAATTTTTTTTATTGGTAGTGAATTTCAAATATGTTTAACGAGAGAAATAAAATAGATTTTTATCATATAAAATTTGTAATATTTTTTAATAAATATGTCAACATGAAATAATTGATAAATGGATTGTACATAATTATTTAAAAAATTTAGAACACTATTGAGTATTAAAATTAATGTGGCTTTATATCAATTTAAAAAACTATTGATATTAAATTTTCCAGATCAAATATTTTGTGGATTAAGTAATATAAATCATTGATTCATAAAATTTTGTGGGTATATCAATGTGTTATAGATTTTAGGATAGAACTAATGAAATTAAATTAAATGATGCTGGAATCGTTTTCGATATATTAATTGAAATTTATATTATTTATAATTTTAGTGATGACAAAATATTTGGATCTATAAAGGTATTCTAATTTTTAATTTATTTTTCTTGTAGAAATTATAAAATAATTATATAACGAGTGATTAATTTTCACAGGAAATGATTATATTCTATTATCTCAAATAAAAAATAACATGTTTTTCTATCAATAAAAATACCAACATAAATAGCATCTTCTTATTGTTGTGATAGGTTTATTTGGATTAAAAAAATCTATGTCATATAGTAATTTCTTTATACGATCCATATTAATTTTGATAAATTTTATTATACTAGAATTTCAAATACTGTATTAATACATTCTAGAGATAATCCGGGGAATGTTAAATTTTATTTTATTAGAGATCATGTTAATAAACGAGATATTTTCTGTATATGTATCCTATAATAATATATTTTTATATACCATTAAAAATTATTTAGGTAACATATAAATTGGAAAAAAATCAAACATGTTATGATTGAAACCTGTAATGAATATATTTGATTATGTATTATCTTACTTTTTTTCTCTGTTCTTGATTTCGTGATTATATTTTTTTGGATTATCATCATAATCATAATTTTCAAGTTGTTTTTTAGTCAATAAATATAATTATTCATAATTATTCATGGATATATTATCCTATTTCGTGGATCATTATTTTATTTAATGACTTATATAGGATTAGTTTTCCATATATTATTAAGATGAATTTTTAAAATTTCATAATCTTGTTTGATTAATATAAATAAATACATAATTTAGACTTTAGTTTTTCCAATTTATTTAAATGTTGAATGGTATATATTTTTATAATTTCTAGATTTGAGATGAGATAGGTTTTGAATTTTTCAAAATATTGGTGAAATATAACATAAATTAGATCACCATTTTCATATATATATTTTATGATTTATTAATTTTTAAAAAATGAAGAATATTTAAATATATTAGATAAATGGTTTATTTGTTTTTAAAAATAAGGAGATTTTTATGTTTCTCTACCAAAAATTTTGACTGTACATATTTTTTATAACGACAAAATACAAGATAAAAAATGTTTATTATTTGAATATTGGACTTCTTATAGGGGAAAATAAATATACATTATTCATTGTTCATAAAATATTTACTTTATTATTCATTAGTTTACATCATTTATCTGTTATTTGTAATATTATTCATTAATATAGTTTCTAATGTTTTTATACTTTTGGTATAATGTTTTATTTATCCTTAGAGTATATTTTCTAATATGTCAAAATAATCTATCTCATAAAGTAATCATCATTAAAATTTTAATGATTCAATCATTTGGTGATTTAAAAGCATTATTACACACAGTCAAATGACACTTATACTTTTCATTGAAGAATTACATGTTGAGTATTTTACGCTTACATAATTTAATAAGTAATAAATGTATTATAAAAAACATATTATTGGAAATATAAAGACATACACACCATAGAATATGTATTATTAAATATTATTTCATATGTGAAATAATGTATTATGGGAAAATATTGTCCCATGAAAATTATAGTCTAAAGGAATATTCTTGTGGTTAAATTAATATCCTAATATGAAATAAAATTTCTTATTATCCTTATGAAAATACAATCTTACAAAAACTAATTTTTATTAGTTATTTAGCTTATGAGGAATATCTCCTCTAATATTATTTTATATTCAAAATTTAATATATATATATATATAATATTGAAATTAATTCGTTTGTATTCTCCAATCTTGGGGACTATTTTATATTATCAATTATGAAAATTATTATTACTTTTTTTATATTTTTTATTTTTTATTAAAAATTATCACATTTTATAAATTTTATTCAAATGTAACAAAAAATTAACTAAATTTAGAAATTTATGGGTTTATTGAATGTAGTTTGAATTTGAATTCACTGGTGGTTTATAATTTTTTTTAAATATTGGAAATTACTATTGTAATTAATTATCTCATTGATGAAATTGATTATTTTTTTGATTATGTAATCAGGTTTCTTTATTACCTGTAATAATCTTTGATATCAATATATAAAGGATATTTTATTAATTATTCTATCAATTTATGTATTTTTTAGCCATTAAAGACCATTATTTATAGGGAATAGTAACTTCTTATAATGTATATACCCTTGAATATTACATATTTTTAATTCTTAATTAAACAAGAAAGAGATTTTGGATCCATTGCTGAACAACGTTCAATATATTATATGAATCTAATTAAGGAAAATGAACAATAGATTCTAACAACCCTAAAGATACATATTATTTCATCTATCTAAATTTATTTTTGACTATTGAACTATTTTACATCAACTTCTACCAACTATTTTATTTACGTATACTAATAAATATTAATATATCTCTATCAACTGTTAAATATTATTGTGTTTATCTATTCCCCATTACAAAATGTTTCCTAATATGTTATGAATTTCCTATTATGATGTTAGGGTTATTATATTCCATCACAAATTATATGTATTTTAATAGGATTTTTAATCCCAGTTTATATTTATGATTTTTGTATGGATGTTGTTGTACTTGAAAAAATATCTTATAGTAACGGTTTTAATCATATTAATAAGATTCATTCTTTAGTTTATATTATTTCACACACTGATAAGACAAAATTAAATAATATATGTAAGAAAATAATCATCGAAAATATAATATATATTTTTGTATTTTCTCTCTCTAGTTATGCATTTTGATGATATATCATATTTATATACACTAATTTAATAAAAGAAGTATGTTATAACTTATCCATTCATTTATATGCATGTGGTTTTTTAAATAGCTAGATATATTTTTGGATTCCCAAACCACACTTCCAAAAACATATTAGTGAAAATGAAGGATATAGTTTACACACAAGGTGTAAAGATCATACACCATCTAATTATATAATGAAGAAAATATTAAAATTTAAATGTTTAAACATATTAAAATTATATTAACTAGATGCCATATATACTTCAATATAATCAAAATTGAAATGATTTTCATACCAACCACCAAATCCCCAGATCAGTTATTGTGACTGTGATAACATTATCAATCGACATCATGACACTTCATGAAAAACAATTATTCTAAAAGGTGGAAACCAATTAGATTTTAGAGTTAATCCACACAAATCTAGATAAATTTTAATTGGAATATAATAACATGCATCCTCCACATATAGAAATTCAACCAACAACATGAATTTATAAATTTCACATCCCTGTGGATCTCAACGAATAGCATAATTTATAATACCAATAAAACCAGCCCAGATTTCTGCATTTAGGAAAAATAGAAGACAAGTCCATAAAATGTATTCTATCAAAGTAATTCTTCCTTAGAAGTAAAGAATCAAATTCCTACCATAATTTTATAGAAGACAATATTTTATGTAGGATGCACCTTTGACATAAAAACCAATCAAAAATCAGCATTAGGTTCTCTATAATGTAACTAAATGAAAAATATTCATTGGAGAACATTGATGAATCATTTTATCACTCATCTATGTTACACTTATACATGAATCTTATGAATCCATTATAGAAGGACAAAACATACATTAAATCACACCATGAAAGTTAAATAATTACTTACCCACCTTCATATAAAAATCCATACACCCAACCAGTGAGAAAAGATCCTGGAACAAAATAATAAATAATAAATGAACAACATGGTATTATTGTAATATAATGCCCCTAGAATAAAAATCTGTATTTCAGTTATATTCTTCAACGATTGTAAGAAACGTAAATTTTCAAATTTCATGATATTTATAATGGTAATTTCAACATCCCTTTACTTGTGATGTACAATTTCATCTTTATAATCTATCCAAGAGTCTATTGCATCATACAAATACTTCTTTATATGAAATTTAACCCTATATGTAGGTTCACACTCGCCAATATTTTTCCACTCATTTCTATCATCAGTTCATGGGGATTCAACAAGATGTTCAGAATTTTAAGGTATGGGGGATTATAATTTTTTCATAATTTGAGGGAAAAAGATATATATTAACAAATTCCATTGTAAAATTAGTGTAATCTATTTTTTGATTGGTTTTCTAGGATTTGGAGTAATGAATCCATCAACATAATCTTTTTAAATTTTTCCTTTCCTCACCCTAAACATTATTTAAGATTCCTCAATATGTCTAGATTGTTCTAAAGCATATTGTGCGGACTCCCCAGACTTTGAGGGGACATTGACTTCCACTTATTGAGTGGGATTATATATTCACTGTATTGAGGGATCATTCATGTAAATTCTCTCATTTCCTTCATTTATATCATGATAATTATAATTAACACTCAAAAAACTAGAAAGATCAATAATTGTTGGTTATGAATTGGAATTTAAAACTAGATTTTGATTAGAAATATTATCAATATGATATATATATAGTATTGTGACTGTTTCCATCTTCACTCTTTATTTAATGTAATTAGATTTTTTTTATAATGAGGGGACTCATAAAATATTTTTCCACACTACACTTTTTAGTTACCCATTTTAATGTTTCTTTTGCAATATGATCATTTTTTTCAAATAAAACCACCTATAAAATAATATATACATTTCTTTTATCTATATATTCAGTGGAGGAGGTTAAGATATGTCGATTTCTACATAAATTATAGAAAAAAATGTAAGGACTTGATTTTTGGTATTATAGTCATGTTTCATGGGTTGATCACATATGATAGAAATAAAAATTTCGGTGACCTGGATAAATAAATGTACTAAAAAATAGGAAATAATAGAAAAATGGGAATAAATAGAGGATAAATGATTGGGATGACATCCATAGACATCTTATAGACTTTAATGGAACAAAAAATCATATACCCAAGAATTATCATCCAAATATGATAATAATCATTATAAACTATGAAATAGAAAACCACATTTTAATCATTCACCTAGACAACATTGAAGTTGAAAAAACCATTACATCCAATGTCTTTCTTATGATGTTATGATATGGTCTACGTTAAAATATCCAATCTAACAAGGCTAAAACATAGAATGAAAGAAAAAAATTTACCTATTCCTTAGAAAATGATATTTTTGAGAAACCATCATTTCAGAATCTCATTGAAGTGATTCCAATTAGTGACTTTGAGTTTTAATTAAAATGAAAAATTTGATCATGAACAATAACGACCTCCAAAAATGATTTATTGTTTTAATTATAATTTTTTAGTCAAATTTGTGGGGGTATTATCTAGAGGCTCCTTCCACACCTCACCTAACTCACTATGTACATCTTGAAAAATGATATGTCCAATATGGATAGATTGGTTTATAAATAATACACATTAACTTTATATGGAAAACTGTTATTGTAATTTTTCATTAAATAGTATTAATTGATTGTATTATTTATATTACTCAATATGTTGCTTTTCTATAAAAATACATGGGTTAATTATAAAATTATATAGATATATCTTAATTAAATGAATAATAAAGAATAAGGATTATATGTTCCTATAATATGTTAAAAATTCCATAATTATAAATGGGAAGATGATATTTTTGAGGTCAGATGGTAATAATCAATGCAATGGGTGTAGATGTGTATGGGCTACATGGAGGTGTTTTTGTTAAAAAAATTATATTTATAATATGTACTATGATGTATTTAAATTTTCATATTATTTAATTTTACAAGATATTATACGAAAATGGAATATGTTGGATTGTATGATGGAAGCTGATATTTTTTTAACATTAGTTTTTTTAGTTCGGGCCCTTGAGTGGGTATACGAAAAGAATAGGTATATGGAGGTGCTATGATATCCTTACAAGTTTACTAGTCTTAAGAGGTTTTTTATAAATTAATTATTGTTATCCTGATATTGGCCATCCCAAGAATTGATCAAGGGACTCAGATATTTTATTCCTACAATATATTTGACTTTTGAGATTTATTCTCAACATCCTCCATTATTTCGAGCATAGAGAAAACACCATATACTAGAGTAATTAATAATTTTGATTGAGTATAATTTATGTTAGATTCATAACACACCTAAATAAAGAATAAATTTTCAAGCAAACATTTTCATGGGTCTTTTATGATGCTAGTGGGACATGAATGTATTGGTATGTAGTTATGTTAATTTTTCCAAGAAGAATTTTTTAGATGCGTTTGATTAATCAATTATTCATTGGGATGCTGAAGGCATCGTATTCCCATGAGATTAAGATTTTAATGTATGAGAAATTCAAGTTACGATATATAGTGATCATTTTATGTATATTATATGTTTTTTATCATATTTGTAGGAGATTATATTTCCTATATTTGGATACTTAGAGTGATCTTTATTATTCTATTGGGATTCCAAAAAACAATTTCTGGTCGACCTCATTTTATCCGGTGATGAAAAATGAATTAACAATGTAGAATAGTTTTATATATGGTGGTGAAATCATAAATTTGGATGATGGGGAGGCATCATTTAGTCCAAAATAGGGATGTACGTTACACAATATAATATTAAGAGTTTGTAATCTTCATTTTCATCCTAATGTGGTACATATTTAATGGAATACATATTGGTGTTGTTATGACACATTCAAAAATAGTGTGATCAAAGACCTCAATGAGTTTTTGGGATATTTTAATGCTGGGGAATTTATTGTGTTATTAATGAAATATTACATGGGATATGTTTGGGTGGGAATTGATATATATTCAAGCATATAATATGGATTTGAAAATGTGACATGATTTTGTAACTATGGTTGTTAATCATGCTTTGATAGTAGAAAATTAGAGGCTTCTCAAAATAAGAAGTAATGATTGACATAGGAAATGAATCCACAAAAAGGTTTGATATATGAACGCGTGGGATGAAGGATGTTTCATATAGTTGATCTTATGTACACTGATAAGGATATATTCTTATTGACCAATAGAGGTATTTCATCCTCATATAGATTATTATTTATATGATATGTTGATTTTCATTTTCATCATATGTCTGAGTTGGATCAAAAATTTATGAATGCAATTTTAGGCTTAGGTAATATATAAGATGGTTGTTTAATTGATGGATACAATGTGAAAATTCATGGATTATGTATGGGTTTGATGTTGCCACCATATTGAGTAGTGTTGTTTTACTGTGACCAAAGATGGTGATTCCATTAATTGGGGGATTCTATGGTTTGAAGTTGACTAATTTTTATTAGGGTTATATTGAAAATTCATAACTATTTTGTAGAATCTACTCTATTATTCATAAATTGGATGAGAGATATACCTATTTTTCAATATTGTTAGATATTTTTTTGTGGTCAATGATAATTCTTGTGTGTGAAATTATGAAATTGTGATTTTGTTGTGGACCATTTCATTAGGTGATGTATTATGAGTTTGGGTATAACATGATGTGATTTATTATATGTTTCTCGGATTATTGATGTTGTTAATGAAGGTCAAAAGGATTTTTTTATGAATAATGTTTAGGTATAGGTCATCATTCCTTGATAAATGATTCTACCATGTACATTGATTACCTATCATAAGTGGTGGTTGCACTATGAGTATCACAAAACAAACAGTGGAAATGGATTACATACCATGTAGTTATCTGTTAGACCATGGGTACTAGGTACCTTGTGGAAGGTGATGTTCTACCTTATGGCTAACTAGCACCTTTTAAAAAAATCATTCCAAATATTTTCATTATTTTATTTTTATTAAATTAAATGTTCCATCATTTAATATTGTCCATATATGATCCATGTCCCAAATACCACACCCTCCATTATATATTCATCCTAATGTGATTTATACCGATTAGAAAAATTTTCAAAAATCATTATTTCAACAATAATTTCCATATATAATTCTCATTGTCCATTATTTTTTATATTTATCCTTTTAATAAATTATATGTTTTTCAGCTTAAATGTTTATTCAAGACATTTTTATCAATATTATCAGTTTCATCCTCATCGGGATGAACTGTGTAATGTAATTTTATGTGTATGTTCCAATTTACTATATTTTTCTAATGTTTAGATATTGATGCATATTTAATTGTGGTCATGTGTAACTTTATTTCAAGGCTTGAGCAGCATTGTTTGTGAGACTAAGAATAGATCCACTTAAAGTATATATTTTTTATTGTAGATTTTCTGGGATAGTACAGTTAGGTCAATTAATCAAGATATAATATGTATGTGTTATTATTAGTTAATGTATTCATTGGTATCTAATAATGTGCTAACTTTAAAGACCCTAAATTTACAAGGAAATTTTTTTTCTTAATTAATTTGAATTTTATGAGTCTGTGGCTTCTGACGACCCTTGATTACGAGCCCTCAGGTGATCGAAAAAAATTTCCAATGTTTTGGTTGGGTACATTCAGTAAACTTACGATCGGGTTTTTCTATCTTTTGAACCGGTGCTCGTAATTGAAATATGAGGGCACCGATTAACTCACAGTGCCGGTAATTGCTTAAGGGGACCATTACAGTAGTAGCGTTTTATGCGGGTTGAATGTTTATTTTTGGGGTTAAATGAAAAGGTTAAATAAAATTTTCTGAGGACAATATTATTTAGATTTGTTGTTTAATCCTACATGGGGATGTTATTAGTGTGGCCCACACACACATAACTTCCCATGTGTGGATATATGTGAGGTGGGGCCCACACGAGCCCTAACCTTTCATCTCCCCATAACCTACCTTAAACCCCCTTTTCAATCCACATTTATTTATTCTTTGGAAAGTCCCCTTAATTAAGAGATCTATTCACCTCCCTCTCCCTCTCTGTAATTTTTGCCAACACATTTTAATAAATTAGTCCAACCTCTTCAATTTATTAATTATTTTGTTTGAATTTTGAATTCCATGTGTGAATAAAAATAGTAGCTTAGCTATTATTTTATTTTTTGGGGAATTCATTGTGTTGAGAGGATTTCATAGAGATCTTTAGAGAAATAGACAAGGGTATTCTTCTTTCAACGAAGAACACCATCCATCCAACAAAGAACCGCTAAGGAACGTCAATCTTCGACATCGATCTTCGGTCAATACAAAGCAGAAAGAGCCACCCGCGAGGAACGCCGATGGCTGCCATCCTCAGCCCTTCTGTTAGAGACCCTTAGCTTCACATACATAGATATTACATTACATTAATACATAAAAACACACAAACAAGGACCGTAATTGTTTAGTGTCTTTCGAAACTCTGAAAAATAATCTTCTAATCTTAGTGAAAGATCTTCAACATCTCCCATAAAGATCTTCCATTTTTTTCTTACCTAAATCCTTTCTTTTTATCCTGGGGAAAATAAAACAGATAAAGGGTGTGCTAAAATTCCCAGTATGGGTAAGCATGGAGAAAATAAAACAATCCATATACATTTGAACATCAAAACATGAACATAAAGTTTAAACATCAAAATCCTGAGTTGTGAATTAAATCATGGTAATATATAAGTCATAGATCATGAAGGAACATCAATCATGATAAAATAACTTGGAAATAATACATTTAATTGGGTCAAAACATTAAGCAGATGATATGATTTCCATAGTAGCCAAGGCATTGCTTCCAATACCATCTTAGTGGACAATGTCCCTTTCTGAATCGAGTTCACTCCTCGTTCCAGTCCTGTTTCACTGAACTGGATTAACTTACCATTCCAGCCATGTCTATCTCATGAGATATAAATCTTTACCCAATGCATTGAAGGGAGATATAGGTCCCACCAATCTCATAATTAAATCATTCTTTCGTGTTCCACAAAATACACACACATCATTCACAATAACCCAACTAATAAAATGGGTCTCATAAACTTAATCCCATCATAACATAATCCATATAAAATAAATGGATATCATTTCATAATATGAAAAATCAAAACAAGTAAATAATATATACATTATACTTGAGACATAATCATACTAAATTATATCATCTTATATGGAAAATAGTTTTGATAAAACACTTGAAATGAATTATTGAGGAAAATATCTTTTCTTCTTCAAAGTCATTTTCTTTTCTGAAAATGCAATGAAATTTTAAACAAATAGGATTTTGTTGAAAATAATCCTGAAATTTTGTAGAAAGAAGCTTCATTGAAAAAAAGACGTTATAAAACCATAAAAATACATTTACTCTATATAAGTTAAAAAAATCATTCTTTTCATACATTTGCTGAAAAAGTCAAAAAGTACCTTGTATGGTAAACAAAAGAAAGGTTCCTTCCATACAATGTGGTAAAATTCAACAAGGGGTTGAATGAAATTAAACATACATTTAAAAATACTAAACATTTTATGAAAATATTATTATCAAACATGGACAAAGATGATAAAAATAACCCTAGAAAATACTTACGTATAAGCAATCTCAGATAAAATGAGATTTGCAAAATTGTCCCTTAACATAGGTCTGATATGCTTTGCATGTATCTGAACCTCCAATATAATGATATAAATAATGTCATTTAATTATTAAAGAACCATATTCATTGTTACGGTATAATATATGGTTCACTTATGACATTATATTACCCGTTCTTTTGTAAATTCCATGTTAAAGCAGCGTGTTGGGTAAAATCGTTGCATTTATCATACGTGTTTCGACTTGATGTTCATGATATTATTAATTATATCACTATTTACATAATTCCATAATGTAAAACATTATTTATATATAATATATATTCATAACATAAATATATATGATAGATTGATAAATGGAATGAAAAACATCATTCATGGAAACAGTAGGTCGTACGTACGAAATAACGCTGTTTTTGTTTCCTTGTTGAATTGAATAGAATTATGTAAATGAAATATATATGTACATAAATATAGTATAATTATTATTTAATATCTTTTAATGTTATTTATTATATATACTTTATAATTAGACTTGAATTGTTAATCATGGAAAATGAATCTGATCGCGTTCATGGAGACGGCAGTCCGTACGTACGAACAGGCGATGATATCGTTCCCATAATTATTGAATAGAGTTGGAGTGGATGATATAATATATCAGAATAAGAATTCTGTTATAATAACCATATATATTTATTCTTTACACCATTATACCCATTCAAGTATGGTGGTGGTGGAAAAACTGATTACACCACGGCGTGGAGACGGTATTCTGTACGTACGCACGCACGGTGATTTCATTTTCAGTAGGATAGATAGAAGGTGAAATGGGGTTGTTTCAGATTTATAATATCATATCAGTATATTAGTGATACAAATTGTATTACATTACAATGAAACAACTAAATAAGTGGAAGTTTAAGAAAAAATAAACTTGAAAGAATCGGTAGAAGAGATTACCTCTTCTTCGACGCACCTCCTTTAAGATTTCTCTTAATGAACAAGAGTTGGTCATTTGAGAAGACCAGAACCTCCATTATGTTACTTGGGAAATGGAGAAGAGAAATGGTTAGGGTCTGGCCGAACTTGAATGCTCAATGTTGTGTAAAGAGGAGAGGTAGGAGGTACCCTTTTATAAAGGAGGAGAGGGGCACCATTGGAAACCTAAAAAATATTAATTTATAATAAATTCCAACCCCACATAAAAACATCAAAAATGACTCTAATACGAATATTAGATGAGATATGGCTGTAATATCAGTATCAATTAAAATGTAGACATGTTGGGAATTTGTTTTAAACATTATCAACTTGATTTATCTTTATTTAATCAATTTAATTTTATTTGTGGTAATAAGATTCTAAAATTTTAAATTGATATAAATATTTAATTATGTCTTGTTAATTCTCCACAATTGGATGATTTGTGAAATTTTCGAACATATAAATTTTAATTTAAATTTTATATATATTTTTTGGATTTTTAATCAATTTTATATTACGTTATTTTTATAAAATAACAATAGTGTCAATTTCGACACTATTCGTTTATTTGAATTTAAATATACTCCAAACAGAAGATATGATCAAAATAAAATATTATATAGATTCATAACATGTCATATATATCTATAAAATTAGTGGAACACATTAAATACTTCATATTATATTAATTTTAATATTTTTGAAACCATTTATTTGATATTCCAATAAATAACATAATTTCAACATCACTGTTGTGTCACCTTTAATGATACTTATTTAATCCCTAAAATTTTTAAATAAATTCACATGATGTGGATAATTTTATTTTATTTCTGGATACTATTCATGTCCGATGATTCATTAATTTTATGACTAAATTAAAATTATAATACTTAGAAGATCTAAGAGAGTGAAATGTTGTAACTTTCATTGATTTTAATAATAATTAAATTATTTTGATGGTCATAAGTCCATAAAATGAATCCCTTCCGACCATTAAGTGATATGAGTCATCTGTTAGTCATCCAATATAATTTTTTAAGGTGTTAGCATAATTTTATAATCTTCTTTTTACCCTTAATTACCTAATTCACCTTTTACAACAGTAAAAAAAATACCGTAGTTACTATTCATAATATCAAACAAATTAAATTGACCTATTAACATAATTTGGACCAACGAAATTCAAATATAGAATCTATTTTTCAAAATTAAAAACACAGAGGTTGCATTAATTAATTTAAAATTAATCCTGTTGTTAAGAAAACAAGTTTTAAACGTTAAAACATTGCCAAAGATTGAAATGTTTTTACATATGAATTCAATGTAAAATTAATGGTAATTACATAAATTATTTTAAATGGTATTTATATATTCAATTTATACATTAAAATAATTATATATTATTATTTAACCATATACATTATTGTGTTTAAAAAAGTTATTTTTAATTAATATATAGCGTGTTTTTACTGTTCATTAAAATATGAAAGTTATCAGAATAATATGAAAGATTTATCCAAAGTAAATTTTTATATCCTGATTCCAAAGAAGAATT
This sequence comes from Viscum album, assembly GCA_963277665.1. NCBI lineage: Eukaryota > Viridiplantae > Streptophyta > Magnoliopsida > Santalales > Viscaceae > Viscum > Viscum album. The sequence continues at coordinate 913,477,581 of OY728131.1, read as the reverse complement.
TTATTTTATCAAATTAAACATATAAACATTTCAAAATCTAGATTTAATGTGGGTGTTCCATCAAAAGGTGGAAAAACTGCATATTTTGAAAAATACTTATTTGACACGATAATTTTTTTTTGTTCTCATAGCATGTTCTAAAAAATTTTAAAGATGAATAATAATTTTATTAAATTTAAAATTTAGTTATTAATATTCATAACGGCTATTCCATAATAATATTATAACAATATATCGTCGTTTAGTGAAACCCGATATTGCGTACTACACACGCTATCAAGGAAGGTCGCGATTATATGTAACACAAGCCAAGTCAGGGTTGCGTATAGTGCAAGACAAAAGTATTGATGCGTATAACAAAATCCAACAATATTTCATTTATACATTTAATATATATATATATACCCTCAATATTTCATAGAATAGATTCTATCAAACAAACTTGAAATTGTGTGTATCCCGATCCCAAAATAGAGTTATTTATACTACAAGCTAATACGGTGTTGCATATAGCACAAGAAACATTTGTTTTAGCGTAAAATCAAGACATAAATAAAATTAAAAATAATAATTCTCATAAAATCTCGGTGTGTTACATTCTACCCCCCATAAAATGAATTTCTCCCTCAATAATTTTTGGGGTTAAAAATTATTTACTACTTGAAACATTCTTTCATTGAAACCCACATTGTAAAAAGGATTACTAAATCATAATTTTAAAAAGTGAAGTATGAAACATAACAGTTAACCAAATTAACTCATCACTGGGTTTCCACATAAGATAATATATGTTAAAATATGAATATGGTAGAGAAACATAACCGTCATGTTCTGATGGAGAGTGGTAGAGAACATCGCTATGAAAAATCCAACAATCACAAAGCCATAAATTTTTCATGATTTACGGTACCATCTGATTCATCAGATATGAGGACTCTAGGACAACATTTTTTTCAAGATAATTTCCATAATGTTAAAGACTTGGAATTAGAAGAAATACTTACTTTATTTTGGTATAATCTCACAGTTGTTCTAGCCTTGAACAATTTCCACTTCATCTTTTATAGAAATGAAGTTGAATTTGTCATTCTTGATGTGTTAGTAGATCATGTGATAGAATGATGGATCATTCCATCTGTCTCAAACAAAAGGTTAGAAAAAGTTATCAAATATACATAAGTCCATCTATGGTGAGGTAAATCTTATATAATTTCAAAAATGGACTTATACTTCATCTATCATACCGCTTAATAAAATAAAACTAGATTATACTAACCAGGGACTACTTGTAGGCCAGTGGTAGGCGATAAATTCCTGTCGCACTTCGGTTGTGGGTTCGATTCCCGTAACCTTGTCCGACGTGATGGGTTGTCGCTCATCCAGCAGGTTTTCCTTTTACTAAAACTACTTAATTATAACATTCCATCAATAATATCATAAAATGTTCTAGCCTTAAACAAAACTAACTTATGTCCAACATAATCCATTTCAAATATTTAGGCTTATCCAAAATTCTTCTATCCAATATCATATTACAGTGAAAAATATTTCCAGATAGGTCATATAACAAGCATTTTAATATCATAATTTCCCCCCATATATCATAAGATATATCTTGTTGATCAAATTTGAAACATGAGAATACCTCAATCAAGTATTCTTACCATAAAACCTTATTCAAAACATGAATGCTGTCAAACATTAACTCTCTCGACATACCAAATTCCCAAAATTTCTACATACTCAAACAATGATATAACTTTGTCCTTATATCAGTCATGACGTCATTTAATTTTCTCTTTATTCCTTCATTAAGCGCATATAATCTTACTTCCAAAAATATTTTAATCAATTTTCATGGTTACCGGTACCATATAATTATAGAAAACCAATACATAAGTATTCCAAAATTCCAAGATACTATAAATGTGATTCCACGATAGTATTTTGAAATCCTATTAAATAAACACTTAATCATTCCATAAAATCATTTTCATACTCAACATCACAAATAGTGATCACATATGAATTCCCTTTATCCTTTTCCTAAAGAGGTTTCTCACGTAGATCATCATTAACCATTGGATTAGGGCATTGATTAACATAATTCCCCATATCCTTCCACTTCAAGCATTGAAGTGTTGGTGGAGTGTTCTATATAGTATATTCATTATTCACATAATTAGATACCATTTTTCCATTTCTTCGGCACTCAACTGCATGATGACCTTCTTTTCCACACATAAAACATTTCCTAGTACCTTTTAGGCAATATCCACCATGCTTCATTCCACACATTGAGCATAAAGAAACATTCATCATCATTTTAACATTGTTCTGAGATTTTTCCTTGAACCCCATATTTTTTTTCTTGTTAAAACATTCATCCTCTTTTCACCATAACTACAGAATTCTCTTACAGCTAATGCCCTTCAAAGACTTGTTTTTAAGCCACAGAATAATTGGTCAACATTACATTCAGGTTGGATGATAAAGCCAGATGCGTACGTTATATGCCCTGTAAAATTCGCTTCGTATAAACCAACAGATTCATCATCATTTTTCTTATACTCAATGAAATCATTTTCCATCATTGTTTAATGAATACGAGGGAAGTAATTATTGAAATAAAAGTTCTTGAACTCGTCCCATTCCGTTGATTCAATTTCATCTTGGGGCCTTGTATTATTAATTTGAGCCAACCACTACTCTGCTTCACCTTCTAAATGGTAAACAACCAAAATTAATTTATCACGTTCTGAATAGAAAAGTATGGAAAATATCATTTTAATGGTACATATTCATTCTTCAGCAACAATTGGATTATAAGACCCACTTAAATAAGGTGGATGTTGCATCATGAAGGACTCAATAGAATATTGTTCTCTTCTATGGTCATTTGGATGTACAGAATGATTCATAGCTTGTGTAAGTATAGAAATAAGATTTTTCACTCTATCTCCCATAACATTGGTTTGTTCAGTAGGACAGTCATTGCATTGTTCATTACATTGATCAACATGGTTCCTTCAGGTTCCAGCAATCATCTAAAACCTAAAAATAATAGTGTAAGAGGAAAAAATAATGCTAGGGAAAACAACATAAGAAAGGGGGAGTACCGTCAATATCTGACATATTAGGTTTAATTATAATATTGTTGTCATAATTCTATGAATATAAATTATAAAAATACTTAACCTTAGGTACATCCCTAGACATACCATATAAATATCTATAGGGATCTCAAAAAAGTTTTCGCATCCTAGTTTCCAAAGGTTAGCTAAACCTTTCCTCTGATACAAACTATAGAGACCAATAAATTCACGTACATAGACATTAAATTACTTTAATACATAACAAAAACAAACACTCAAGGACGGTAATAGTTTAGTGTCTTTGGATACTCAGAAAAATGATATTCTATTCTTGGTTAAAGAATTTAAACGTCTACCATAAAGATCTACCCTTCTTTTCATAGATGAAAGTTTTCTTTATATCATGGGGAAAAGAAAACATATAAAGGGTGAGATTAAATACTTAGTATGGATATGCATGGAGAAAATAAAATAAACCATATACATTTAACTTCAAAACATGAACATAATGTTTAAACATCAAAATCATGTGATGTGAAATTAATCTTGGTAGTATGTAAGGCATATATCATAAAGGAACATCGATAATGATAAAATAACATGGGAATAATGCATTTAATTGTGGAAAACCATTAAGAACATGATATGATTTCCATAGTAGACAAGGCATTTCTTCCATGATCATCTTAGTGGACAATGTCACTTTCTGAATCGAGTTCACTCCTCGTTCCAGTCATATATCACTGAACTGGATTAACTTACCTTTCCAGCCATGTCTATCTCATGAGATATAAATATTTACCCAATAAATTTGAGGTTGATATAGGTCCCACCCATCTCATAATGAAATCATTATTTCATGTGGCACAAAATAAACATACATCATTCATAATAACCCAACGAATAAAATGGGATTCATAAACATCATCCCATCATTACTTAATCCATATAAATGAAATGAATATAATTTTATAATAATAAAAATCAAACCATGTAAAGAATAGATACATTATACATGAAACATAATCATACTAAATAATTTCATCTTACATGGAAAATATTTTTTATAAAACACTTGAAGTGAATTTTTGAGGAAAATATCATTTCTTCTTCAAAGTCATTTTCTTTTCTCAAAATCAAATTAAATTTTAAAAGAAAAGATTTTTGTTGAAAATAATAATGAAATTTTGTAGAGGAGTCATCATTGAAAAAAATTTGTTATGAAATCGTAAAAATACATTCACGCCATATATGTTTAAAAAACATTCTTCTTCTACATTTGTCGGAAATGTCAAAAACTACATTGTATGGTAAAAAAAGAAAGATTTATTCAATAAAATGTAGTAAAAGTAAAAAAAGGGTAAAATGACTTTAAAATTACATTGAATAATACTTAAAATTTTATGAAAACATTATTATAAAACATGTACATTGATGATAAACATTACTGTATTAAATACTTACGTATAAGTAATCTCAGATAAAAATGAGGTTTGCAAAATTGTCCCTTACCTTATGTCTGATATGCTTCGTATGCATCCGAACCTCCTGTATAATGATTTAAATAATGTAATTGAATTATTAAAGAGTGATATTCATTTTTATGATATCATATATAGTTCACTTAAGACTTTATATTACCCGTTCTTTTGCAAATTCCATGTTAAAGCAGCGTTTTGGGTAAAATCGTTCCATTTATCGTACTTGTTTCGACTTGTAGTTCTTTATATTTTTACTAATATCATGATTTAAAAATTCCAGAATTTAAAACATGATTTATATATAATATATATTCAGAATATAAATATATATGATAGATCGATACATGGAATGAAATACACAGTTCATGGAGACGGTAGGTCGTACGTATGCATGAACGTTGTTTTCCTGTATTTATTGAATTGAATGGAATTAAGTAAATTAAAAATATATGTACATAAATCTAGTATAATTATTATGTAATATCTTTCAAAATTATTTATTATATATACTTTATAATTATACTTGAATGGATAATCATGGAAAATGAATCTCATCACGTTCGTGGAGACGGTAGTCCATACGTACGCACGAGCAATGATATCGTTCCCATAATTGTTGAATAGAATTTTAGTGGATGATATAATATCTCAGAATAATTATGATGTTATAATAACCATATATAGTTATTCATTACACCATTATACCGATCCAAGTAAGGTGGTGGTGCAAAAACTGATTACACCACGGCGTGGAGATGGTATTCCGTACGTACGCACGCGCGGTGATTTCATTTTCCATAGGATGGATAGAAGGTGAAATGGGTTTGTTTCATATTTATAATATAATATTAGTTTATTAGTGATACTTATTGTATTAAATTAAAATGAAACAACAATTGAAGTGGATGTTGAAGAATAATGAAACTTGAAAGAATCGGTAGAAGAGATTAAATCTTCTTCGACGCACCTCCTTTACACTTCCTCTTAAGGGACAAATCTGGTCTTTTCAGAAGACCAGAGCCTCCAGAATGATTGTAGGGAAGTGGATAAGTGAAATGGTCAGAGGTTTTATGAGATTTAAGGCTCAATGTAGTTTAAAGAGATGAAATAGGAGGTACCCTTTTATAAAGGAGGAGAGGGGCACCTTTGGAAACCTCACAAATATTAATTTATAATAATTTCAAAACCCACATAAAAACTTCCAAAATTATGAAAATACGAATTTTAGATGAGATAGTGTTGTAATATCATCAAACAATAACATTTTGACATGTTGTTAATTTAATTTAAACAATATCAACTTGATTTATCCTTATTTAATCTATTTAATTTTATTTATGGTAAGAAGATTCTAAATTTTAAACTGTTATAAATAAATATTTATGCGTTGTTAATTGACCATAATGGGATAATTTATGACATTTTAGACAATATAAATTTTAATTTATAATTTTTAAATATTTTTGATATTTTTAAAAAAAATTATATTATGTGAATTTAATAAAATAAAAATAGTGTCAATATAGACACTAATCATTTATTTGAATTTAAATAAAATCCACACAGAAGATATGTTCAAAATAAAAGATTTAATAGATTTATAACATGTCATATTTTTATATAAAGTTAATGGAGCACATTAAATAGTTAATATTATATTTAATTGAATATTTTTGAAACCATTTATTTGATATTTCAATCAATAAAATAATTTTAATATCACAATTGTGTCACCTTTAATGATAATTATATAATACTTAAAAATTAAAAATAAATTCACATGATGTAGATAATTTTATTATATATTTGTAGACTATTTAGGTTCGAAGTTTCATGATGTTTATCACTAAATTAAAATAATTATACTTATAAAATATAAGAGAGTGACATGGTGTCAGTTTATTTGGTTTTAATAAAAATTAAATTATTTTCCCTTTCCAAATTCCATAAAATGAATATATTCAGACCCTTTGGTGATATGGGTCGAATTTTAGTAATACAATAGAATTTTTTAAGGTGTTAGCATAATTTTATAATCTTATCTTTACCCTTAATTACCTGATTTACCTTTTAATACAGTAAAAAAATTACCGTAGTTACTATTCGTAATATCAGAAAAATAAAAGTAAACTATTGACATAATCTGGACCCACTGAATTCAAATATGGAATCAATTTTTAAAAAATCAAAAAACAGAAGTTGTAGTAATTAATTTAAAATTAATCATGTTGTTAAGAAAACGGTTTTTAAAAGATAAAAATTGCCAAACATTGAAATGTTTTTACCTATGAATTCAATGTAAAATTAATGTTAATGAAATAAATTATATTAAATGGTAAAAATTTATTCTATTTATACATTAAAATCATTAAATATTATTATTTAACAATATAAATTATTGCGATTAAAATAGTTGTTTTAAATTAAAATATATCTTGTTTTTAGTATTCATTAAAATATGAATGTTATCCGAATAATATGACAAATTTATCCAAAGTATATTTTTATATCCTGATTCCAAAGAAGATTTTTATTTTGTAAAAATGAACTTATAAACATGTCAAAAACTATATTTAATGTGGGTGCGCCATCAAAAGGCGGAAAAAATGCATTTTCTTAAAAATACTTATTTTAACCGAAAAAATTCTTTTGTTCTCATACCATGTTCTAGAATATGTTTAAAATGAATAATAATGTTATAAAATTCAAAATGTATTAAATAATATTCATAACGTCTATTCCATAAAAATATTATAATAATATATCATTGTTTAGTGAATCCCGGAATTGCCTACTACACATGCTATCGAGGAAGGTCGCGATTGTATGTAATGCACACTAAGTCAGGGTTGCGTGTAGTGCAAGACTCCTTTGTTGTTTCGTATAACAAAATCCAACAATATTTTATTTATACGATGAATATATATATATACAGTCAATGTTTCAATGAATAACGACTGTCAAATAAACATGAAATTGTGTTTAACACGATTCAAGAATAGTGTTGCATATACTACAAGCTAATATGGTGTTTCGTATAACCCAAGATAATTTTGGTGTAGAGTACAACAAAAGAAAAAAATGAAATTAAAAAATAATAATTTTCATAAAATCTAGGGTTGTTACATTCTACCACCCCTGAAAATGATTTTCTCCCTCAAAATTTATCAGGTTTATAAACTGTTTAGTACATGAATGTTTCATTCATGTAAACCCACATCATTAAAAGGAATACTAAAACTTAATTTTAAAAAGTTATGTATGAAACATATCGGTTACCCTAATTAACTCATCATTGGGTTTCAATATAGGAGAACATAAGTGAAAATATGGATATGGAAGAGAAACCCATCCATCAAGTTCTGATGGAGAGTGGTAGAGAACATGGCTATGGAAAATCCAAAAATCACAAAGCCATAAATTTGTGATGATCTAAGGTACCATCTGATTAATCGGATATTAGGACACCAGGACATCATTTTTTTTCAAGATCATTTCCCAAAAGTTGAATAATTGGAATTAGAAGAAATACTTACATTATTTTTTTACAATCTCACCATTGTTCGTGCCTTGAACAATTTCCACTTCATCTCATAAATAAATGAAGTTGAATTTGTCATTCTTGAAGTGTTAGAGGATCATGTGATAAAATTATGGGTCATTCCATCTGTCTCAAACAAAAGGATAAAAAAAGTTATCAAATATACATAAGTCCATCTATGATGAGGTTAATCGTATATGATTCCAAAAATATACTTATACTTCATCTATCATACCGCTTAATAAAATAATACTAGTTTATAATAACGAGGGACTACTTGTAGGCCAGTTGTATGCGATGAAGGCATGTCACACTTCGGTTGTGGGTTCGATTCCCGCAACCTTGTCCGACGTGACATGTTGTCACTCGTCTTGCAGGTTGTCCTTTTTCTAAAACTACATCATTATAACATTCCATAAAAAATATTGAAAAATGTTCTAGCATTAAACAATACTAACTTATGTCCAACATAATCCATTTCAAATCATTAGTCTTATCAAATATACTTCTATACAATCTCATATTATATTTAAAAAGATTGCAGAAGAGGACATATAAAAAGCCTGTAAATACCATCATTTATCCCCCATATATCATAAGATATATATTGTTGATCACATTCGAAACATGTGAATTCCTTAATCATGTATTCTTACCACAGTACCTCAGTGAAAACATGAATGCTGTCAAACTTTAACGCTCTTGACAAACCAAATTCCCAAAATATCTACATACTCAATCCATGATATAACTTTGTCCTTATATCAGCCATGAGATCATTTCATTTTCTCTTTATCCCTTCATTATGTGCATATCATATTATTTCCAAAAAATAAGTCAATCACTTTTCATGGTTACTAGTACCATATAATTATTGAAAACCAATACATAGTAATTCAAAATTTCCACGATACGATAAATGAGATTCCACGATACTATTTTGAAATCCCATTACATAAAAACGTAATCATTCTATAACATCTTTTTCATACTCGACATCACAAATATTGATCGCATGTGACTTCCCATTATCCTTGCCCATAAGAGGTTTCTCACGTAGATCATCATTAACCCTTGGATTAGGGAACTGATTAGCATATTTCCCCATTTCCTTCTACTTGAAGCATTAAAGTGTTGGTGGAGCGTTCTCTATAGTCTAAACTCTATTCACATCATTAGCTACCATTTTCCCATTACTTAAAAACTCAAATTCACTATAACCTTGTTTTCCACACTTTAATCATTTTGTAGTACCTTTATACAATCTCCACCATGATTATTTGCACACTTTGAGCATAAATAAACATTCATCTTCTTTTCACCATTGTTCTAAGATTTTTCCTTGAACTCCATATTTTGATTCTTGTCAAAACCATGAGATGGATATGTAACAACAACATCCATTTATACGTTGATAACACAATGCACAATTTCTTCATAGCTACTGAAGTCTATTATTGCTAAAGCCCTTAGAAGACTTGGTTTTAAGCCACTGAAGATTCGATAAACTTGACATTCAGGTTGGATAATAAAGCCAGATTTGTACCTTGAAATCCTTGTAAAATTCTCTTCGTATATACAAACAGATTCATCATCCTTTTTCTTAATCTCAATGAAATCCTTTTCCATATTTTTTCAAAGAATACGAGGGAAGTACTTATTGAAAGACACGTTCTTGAACTCGTCCCTTTCCATTTAATCAATTTCATCTTGCGGACTTGTATTATTAATTATAGTCCACCACTGGTCTGCTTCACCTTCTTAACATTAAAAAACTAAAATGACTTTTTTCACATTCTTAATAGAAAAGTATATAAAATAGCATTTCAATGGTACTGATCCATTTTTCGGAAACAAGCGGATTAGAAGACCCACTAAAAGAAGGTGGATGTTGCCTCATAAAGGACTCAATAAAATATTGTTCCCTTCTCTGTTCATTTGGATGTCCAGAATGATTCATTTCTTGTGTAAGTATAGCAATAAATTTTTTCACTCCATATCCCATAACATTGGTTTTCTCATAAGGAAAATCATAACATTGTCCATTACATGGATCAACACGGTTCTTTCGAGTCCGAGCCATCGTCTAAACCCCAAAATGAATAGTGTGAGAGGCAAAAACAATGCTAGGGAAAACAACATAAGAATGTGTGAGTACCTTAAATATCTAACATATTAGGTTTAATTCTAATATCGTTTCTGTAATTATAGTACTATAACATATACTTATATTTAACCTTTGGGACATCCCTAGACATACCATAGAAATATTTCTAGGGCTCTCTCTAATGTTTTCGCATCCTAGTTTCCAATGTTTAAATAAACCTTTACTCTGATACCAACTGTAGAGACCCATAGTTTCACGTACACAGACATTACATTACATTAATACATAACAAAAACAAACAGTCAAGGATCGTAATAGTTTAGTGTCATTGGAAACTCAGAAAAATAATCTTCAAATCTTGGTGAAAGATCTTCAACATCTTCCATAAAGATCTTCCCTTTTTTCATACCTAAAACCTTTCTTTATATCCTGGGAAAAATAAAACATATAATGGGTGAGATAATATGCTCAGTATGGGTATGCCTGGAGAAAATAAAACAAACCATATACATGTGAACATCAAAACGTGATACTAAAGTTTAAACATTAATACATTGAGTTGTGAAATAAATTTTGGTAGTACGTAAGGCATAGATCATAAAGGAATATCAAAAATGATAAAATACCATGGGAATAAAACATTTGATTTTGAACAAAAATTAATCACATGATATCATTTCCATAGTAGCCAAGGCATTTCTTCTAAGACTATCTTAGTGGACAAAGTCCCTTTCTGAATCGAGTTCACTCCTCATTCCAGTACAGTATCACTAAACTGGATTAACTTACCATTCCTACCATGTCTATCTCATGAGATATAAATATTTTCCCAATTAAATGGAGGTAGATATAGGTCCCAACCATCTCATAATGAAATTATTCTTTTGTGTGCCACCAAATAAACATACAACATCCATAATAACCTAACGAATAAAATGGGTTTCATAAATATCTTCCCATCATAACATAATACATATAAAAGAAATGGATATCATTTAATAAAAATAATCAAACCATGTATATAATTGATACATTATACTTGAAACAGAATCATACTAAATAATGTCACCTTAGATGGAAAATAGTTTTAATAAAACACTTGAAGTGAATTCTTGAGGAAAATATACTTTCTTCTTCAAAGTCATTTTATTTTCTAAAAATGAAATGAAATTTTAAAAGAAAAGGATTTTTTTGAAAATAATCCTAAAATTTTGTAGATGAAGCTTCATTGAAAAAAAGTTGTTATGAATTCGTAAAAATCCATTCATGCCATATAAGTTTAAAAAAAATTCTCTTACTCAGAAAAGTCAAATAGTTCCTTTTATGGTAAACAAAATAATGATTTCTTCCATACAATGTGGTCAAATTAAACAAAGGGTAAAATGACATTAAACATACATGGAATAATAGTAAAAATTTTAGGAAAACATTTTTATAAAACTTGGACATGGATGATAAACATAACCCCAGTAAATACTTACGTAAAAGAAATCTAAGATAAAAATGAGATTTTCAAAATTGTCCCTTACCTTATGTCTGATATGATTTGTATGTATCTGATCCTCCTATATAATGATTTAAATAATGTCATTGACTTATTTCTGATTCATATTAATTGTTATGATATCATATATGGTTCACTTATGGCATTATATTACCCGTTCTTTTGTAAATTCTATTTTAAAGAAATGTTTTTGGTAAAATCGTTTCATTTATCGTATGTGATTCGACTTGTTGTTCTTGATAATATTACTTGTATCATAATTCACATAATTCCATAATGTAAAAAATGATTTATATAAAATATATATTCAGAATATAAATATATATGATAGATCGATAAATTGAATGAAATACACAGTTCATGTAGACGCTAGGCCGTACATACGCATGAACACTACTTTCGTTTCCTTATTGAATTGAATGGAATTAAGAAAATCAATCATATATGTAGAAAACTCCAGTATAATTATTATGTAATATCATTCATTATTATTTATTTTATATACTTTATAATTATACTTGAATTTTTAATCATGGAAAATTAATATCATCGCGTTTGTGGAGACGGTAGTCCGTACGTACACACGATCAATGATATCGTTCCCATAATTGTTGAATAGAATTGGAGTGGATGATATAGTATCTCAGAATCGGTATGATGTTATAGTAACCAGATATAGTTATTCTTTACACCATTATACCCATCCATGTAAGGTGGTGGTTGAAAAATTGATTACCCCACGACGTGGAGACAGTATTCCGTACGTACGCACACGCGGAGATTTCGTTTTCCGTAGGATTGATAGAAGGTGAAATGGGGTTGTTTCATATTTATAATATAATATCAGTATATTACTAATAATTAGTTTATTTCTTTACAATTAAACAACTAAATAAGAGGATGTTGAAGAAGAATGAACCTTGAAATAATGGGTAGAAGAGATTACCTTTTCCTCGACGCACCTCATTTAAGCTTCCTATTAAGAGACTAGAGTTGGTCTTTTGAGAAGACCAGAACCTCCAAAATGATTCTAAGGATGTGGAGAATAGAAATGTTTTGGGTTTGGCCGAGCATGAAGGATCAAAATTTGTGTAAAGGGGAGAGGGAGGAGGTACCCTTTTATAAGGGAGAAGAGGGGCACCTTTGGAAACATCAAAAATATTAATTTATAATAAATTAAAACACATCATAAAAACATACAAAATGACTCAAATAAAAAAATAAATGAGATAGGGTTTTAATATATCCACCAATTAAATTTATATATGTTGGTAATTTATTTTAAACATTATCAACTTGATTTATCCTTATATAATCTATTTAATTTCTTTGTGGTAATAAGATTCTAAATTTTAAATTGTTAAAATATTTACTTATGAGTTGTTAAGTTTCCATTATTGTATAATTTATGACATTTTTTACCATATAAATTTTAATTTATAATTGTTAAAAAAAAATTGTGAATTTTAAACAATTATATATTAGGTTATTTTTATAAAATAACAATAGTGTCAATTTAGACACTATTCATTTATTTAAATTTAACTAAAATCCAAACAGAAGATATGTTTCAAACTAAAAGATTTAACAGATTCATAACATGTCATATTTATCTATAAAAATAGTGGAACACATTAAATATTTCATATTATATTTATTTTAATATTTTTGTAAAAATTTATTTGATATTTCAATCAATAAAATAATTTCAAAATCACTATTGTGTCACCTTTAATGATAAATATTTAATAACTAAAAATTTTAAATAAATTCACATGATCTTGATAATTTTATTAGATTTCTGTAGACTATTCATGTTCGATGTTTCATGAAGTTTATCACTAAATTAAAATTATTAAAATTATAAGGTTTAGGAGAGTGACATGTTGTCACTTTCTTTGGTTTTAAAAATAATTAAATAATTTTCAGGATCAAAAGTCCATAAAATAAATCGATTCTAACCCTTAAGTGATATGGGTCGATGTTTTTTCATCGAATAGAATTTTGGTAGGTGTTATGGTAATTATATAATCTTATTTTCAACTTAATTACCCGATTTACCTTTAGCTGCAGTAAATAATAATTATCATAGTTACTATTCATAATATCGAAAAAACTAAAAGTATCCTATTAAAATAATTTGGAACCACTGAATTCAAATATGGAATCCATTTTTCAAAATTCAAAACACATAATTTATAGTAATTAATTTAAAATTAATCATGTTGTTAAGAAAACGAGTTTTAAAAGTTAAAACATTGCCAAAGATTGAAATGTTTTTACCTATTAATTGAATGTAAAATTAATTCTAATTAAATACATTATATTAAATGGTAAAAATATATTCTATTTTTACTTTAAAATAATTCAATATTAAAAGTTAACCATATAAATTATTTCGATGAAAAAAGTTGTTTTTAATTAAAATATAGCGTGTTTTTACTCTTCATTAAAATATGAATGTTATCAGAATAATATGAAAAATTTATCCAAAGTAAATTTTAATATCCTGATTCCAAAGAAAAATTTTATTTTGTCAAATTTAACATATAAACAAGTCAAAAACGAGATTTAACGTGGGTGCACTATCAAAATGCGGCAAAACAGCATTATTTGAAAAATACTTATTTTACCCAGAAAAATATATTTTTTCTCATTCCATGTTCTAGAAAATGTGTAAGATGAATAATAATGTTATAAAATTCAAAATTTATTTAATACTATTAATAATGTAAAGTCCATAATAATATTATAACAATATATCGTTGTTTAGGGAAACCTAGTATTGCGTACTACACACGCTATCGAGGAAGGTAATGATTGCGTGTAACGTATGCCAAGTCAGGGTAGCGTGTAGTGCAGGAATCATTTATTGTTGCGTATAACAAAATCCAACCATATTTCATTTATACATTGAATATATATATATACATTCAATGTTTTATAGAATAACTACTATCAAACAAACATGAAATTGTGAGCAACACGATCCAAGAATAGTGTTGTGTATACTGCAAGCTAATATAGTGTTTCCTATAGCACACGCTAATTTTGGTGTAGCATACAATACAAGACATCAATGAAATTAAAAAGAATAATTCTCATAAAATCTCAAGTTGTTACACTTCTTCCCCGATGTCAACGAGACGACGCCGTCTCCCCGTGATGTCGTCTTCCACAACGCTCGACTAACACGAACCTTATATCAAGGTAGGGGTTTGTTCATTTTGAAGTGTTTATCTCATACCCCGTTATTCCTTGGAAGTCATTACTTATTTTTAGCCAACTAATACCACCTAACGTGGAGGGTGCAGGCCGAACGCACATGGCCCGACGACCCTCTATAGTCTCTTTCGATTGGGATGGAGATCATGATAGGAAGGTGGTGACGAACGGAAGTGGCGGCCCTGTGTCGGCCGTGTGCGAAAGAACCGCGACCCTCAACCGTGGGCCACTCTGCCGACGAAGAACCGGCAGGCTAAAAGCTGGTCGGGCCGAAGGAGGACCACAGTGCCACAACGGGCACTGCGCTACGGAAGACCGCGGTCCGCATTCTGCGGGCCGCTCGGTGGGAGAACCATCCGGCAGGCGGCCGGCCAGACTGAGTAGAACCGCAGTGCCAGGAAGGCGCCACGTTGGAGAAACCTCGGACCGCCCGAGCCGGTCGCTTGCGCAAAGATGGTCGGCCGGATTTGGCAGGCCGTTTAGGGAGGGCGGCACTGCTTGGCGCCACGGGTTTGGGCATCCAGGGGGTCGCGTATCCCCGCCTCGGACCGCTCATCCTCCTTCGGGTCGGGCCACTCGACCAGCCGGCCGTGCCGCGTCCCTCCAGGACGCAACCCCTCTTGCCGAGTAGTGCGTTTCATTGGGCCGGTCTGACCCCCCCTACCACGTTGGACCCGCCAAACTGGGTTGACCTGACTCGCCAACCCACTAGGCTTAACGGGCCGGTCCCGTTTTCACTAAAAGGTGAATACCTAGCAGACCGCACGTCCGATCAACGCGCTGTCTACATCACTGGGACCCTCATGGAGGGGCTCTCCTTTTTCAATACTCTAAGTTATTTTTGGGTAACTTTGTAAAATGGCCGGGTTTGGAACGAGTTTATTTCCAACCGGGCCCCCAGAGCAAAAATGCTAATAACTCTCAAACCGGGTGACCTATTGACGCGCTGTCAGTCGCATTGGGTTCCTTTTGATGATATAGAACATATGGATACATCAACTCTGGACATCGTGATAGTTGATGTATCAACACCTTTTCTTGAGGATCAGACCCTCCCAGAATCCAGTGTGTTGTGTGCGGGAACCCTAGAGCAGGATGCGACTACAACGACTACCGTATTGGAATCCTCTATGGGATCGATGATGATGGAAAATGTACTTCAATCCTTCGTGGGTTCGATGACGATGACAGCTGTACTGTAATACTTAGTGGGTTCGACAGTGATGACTACCGTACTTGAATCCTCTGTGGGTTCGACGGTTTGACTTCTGTTCTAGTATCCTACATGGGTCCTACAGAGTAGTAGGTATAGTATCCTATGTGGGTCTGATAGCTTAGCTTGACTAGTATCTGACGTGGGTCCGCCAACATAGATGAATCAGTGACTACATATGATCAAATTTATCACTTAACGAAATATGTATACCTGTGTGAGCTGAGTCTTGACTTTCAATCATTACCATCGGTTTGATTGACTTTTTTCCTGTGTGGACTAGGTTGTGCTTGGGCTCACGAGATGGAGCCAAACTTATATTGATGACATAGATATATGTATGATCTTATTCCTAAGTTGAGTTCGTTGATACTTCGTGATTTTATCTTTACATTGTGGTTTACCCTTCGTGGATTCTGAGAGACCTTCGGGGGTCTCGGGGTCCCTACTCAGTATTGTTATACTCACCCCTGCACAGGCAATGCCCGCACTACATTTTGTTGGCTGAAGATGACGAACAACGCAGATCGTGGTTGAGGTTGTTGATATGGATGGTGCCCATAGGTGTACCACTTGGTGGGAGGTATAAGAAGCAGACGGATGGACCCGAGGTACCGATGACACTATCATTACCCACCCTTTAGGTGGGATTTCCGGAGGATGACTTGGTGGATACTGATTTACTTTACTATACTTGTACTAGCCTTTGAGTTGTACTGTACTTTTCAGTTGGGATAGTATTCCTGCCCATTTACCGTTCATCACCTACTTTTTATTTAGTATTACTTTATTCTTACTTCTTCTTGTGTACTCTGTTGTGTTTGTTTATTATCATAAAGGCAATTCCTTCCCTTTTTATTGGGATTCACGCCTTTTGTGCTAGTCGCCAGCCCCTGGCCTATGGAAGACGGTCTTGGGGTAGTCATGGAACGGGCCCGGAGGACGGGTCATGACAAATTGGAATCAGAGGAGCCGGTTCTGCTGCAGAACTTAGGAAACTGTTCATTCTTTCTATGAAGCAATAGTTTTAAGAGTATAGAGTGTGGTTTTCAGTCCGGGAGTCCAGTGTTGGTGCGGTGGCCGACATATCCATACACCCGAACCTTGATCTCTGATTTTTGACTCAGTGCATGAAAACATTGATTGCATGTGTGTTTCAAACGTTTTAATTGTGATTACTTTGTGTCATCTCACCAGGAATATTGTTTTAACCATGGTGAACCTGTTTCTTTTCAGGATGGCCCCACGAAGGTTGCCTGCTAGGATTCCGAGTCGCGTATGAGATGGTATCCCATCGTGTGATGAGGCCTCGATGCAGGGCCCCATGACAGTGGAGGCACCTGCAGTACCACTACCCACTGAGCCACAGATACTACCAGCCCCATCAGTGGATGGTGCATGTAACGCCCCGACTGGAGTTACCCAGAGGCAGTGCATTATTACCTAATAGTGGCATGATTACAAGGAATCAAGTCTCAAAGGACAAATCGGTTTATCAGTCTCGGAAAATAGATTACATACATGAATGTTAAATTACAATTTATAACATACAACACAACATAAATAATCCTTTCTGAACACCATTATTCCCTTAGTTTAACCCTACATATCAATCACAATACACATCTTGGAATCCTGGGAAAAATAAAACATTGAAAGGGGTGAGCTCAAATGCTCAGTAAGGGTAAGAAATACTGTAGAAAATGACATAAATATTAAGCATGGTTAATAATTGAAGCCACATGCCTTTACAAATAATAATCATGAATACTTTTATGGAAGGAATATGAGAAGAGTAAATAATTCCATAATAAAACATAATAATGGGTATTCTACTAGTCGAATGACCACATGAACCATAAATATTATTTTCATAATGAGGGAATGTATAATGCCAGACATTCTAAACCATTTTTTCAACGCCTCGTCCAAGATGTCTAAAAATGATTAAGGCCTTGGCCAAAAATATATATCAAAATTGGGAATGGTCCTTGGCTAATTCCACGACTAGTTTTCTCATGAGACCTGCTGATGCATCAAGGAGCTATAACGGGCTCGACCCGTCACTTACTAAGTCCAATACATTCCTCAAATGAAAAGGTTTAAAAATATCAAAAACATTCGTATTAAAACTAGCGTACAAAATGTAAATAATTTAACCATAAACCATGAATGGTATAAAATATCACATCCACAATCAAACATATCACAAAACCTTCAATACAATATGGATGTTTTGTAACATATTAAATCAACTTCAAATAAACATAAAATCCATCAAAGGATGTTGACATAGATGAAATCACAACCCTATTTAGGGAAATATCTCTTTCTATTTTGAAATCATTTAAGAGTCACATAATTATAAAAAAACATTGATAATGAAAATATTCTTATAAACTTGTAAGGGAAGATTTTATGATTTTATAATGGAGGAAAATAGCCTCACTAGCTGTATAAGTTAAAAAAGGACATCCTTACCTTAAGTTTGTCGAAAAGATTAAAAGTACCTTGTTTGGAAAATGACAGAAAGATTCCTCTCAACCCATTTTATAAAAATTCAGAAAAGGATATAAATTACTTTAACTCATATTCTAGAAAATTGTTAAAGATTTTTGGAATAAATTTTTAAGAAACATGGATATGGATGATAAGAGGACCCATTAGATAATTATGTATAAACAACATTGGATAATGAAGAGATTGTGAAAAAAAACTTACCTTATAATTTTCCTTGGATGAGGGTAGGTTTAAATCCTGTATAATGGTAAAATAATTGTTATTAAATTATAAAAGAATCATATACATTAAAATCATATCATATATGATCTTTTAATATTTCTTTGTTAATAAGATATTAGAATTATCGTCGTTTTGGGTGCTTACTTACTCGTTTTATTTTATATGTTTTGTTAGATAAGACGTGTTTTTTATGGATCAGTTTTATATTATTCATATCAACAATTATATCATTATTTTTAATCATCAATGAAAGTTAGTCTTGAATGTATATGATGAGAAATGAATTTCATCGAGTTCGTGGAGATGGTAGTCCGTACGTACGCACGAGCGACAATATCATTCTTTTGATATTAAAATCGAATATAATTGGATTTTATATCATATATACCGAATAATTATAATGTTTTTTTTATAATTTAATTCAATTACACATCATTATCATACCCATCCAAATAAAAAAAATTGAATAACAATTATACCATGACGTGGAGACAGTAAGCCGTACATACACACGTATGGTGACATGTCATTAAAAGGATGGATAGAATAATGAATATGGATGTAGATTATTTTTAATAACATCATAGTATTTAGAAGATACCAAAGTTATTATTTTAGAATTGAAATAACAAATAAATAATATGTGGAAGAAGAAAAGATCTTGAAAGATGTTTGTGAAATTATTGCATCTTCTTTGGGTTCTTCCTTTTGATTTGATCAAAAGGGATCATTAGGTTGGCCTTATGATCAAACTATGGACTCTAGGTTGTATTGAAGGAAGTTGGGAGGATATTTGGTAAGGGGTTGGCTGAACCAATTGGCATTGAAGTTGTGAATTTGAGAGAAGGGGGAGTTCGCTTTTATAAGAGGGGTGAGGGGTACCCTAGGAAAAACATAAAATATTATTTTATAATAAATTCTTATTCTATTTATAATGGCTCCAATGTGACTAATTTAGAGTGTGAGATATTTATGGTTCGTAATACCTTCATCAAATTTATTTTATACTGGTTTGAGTCACTATATTAACCTTATCAATTATATTTAACTCTTAGTTAAATAGTTTGACATTTACCACATCTCTCTGTATTTTTATATTATATAGTTAATAAACAACCTATATACATCCAATCGACCAGAAAGTGGTCCATTAGTGATACAAATATCATGATATAAGTCCTTTGATTGAACATTATATTTTTAAGAATAGAATATCAATTAATAATATATTCTTTTTAAAAAAACTCATTTATGTCAATTTTGACACTATTTAACAATTAATTTTTTTTAAAGTCTTAAAAACTCTATTAATTCATACCAAATTCATTTAATCAATCCTTAAATGTCATATTAACTAATAAAATTCGTGTATGCCATCAAAACATTCAAATTTTATTTATTTTATCATTTATAATACCAATTATTTGATTTTTTTCATTAATAGGGAAAATACTGCATCATTATTATGTCATAAATAATATTAATAATCAATGTCTAAAAATTATTAATAATATACCATTATGTTGTAAACCATTGTATATTTCTAATGAATATTTATAGTCGAAAATATAACAAATATATCCCTATGTAAAAATTGTTTTACTAAAAGATATATGCTTATGTTATTTTTGTATTTACTTTAACTTAATTAATATAATGTGTCATTATTAGTTACAAGTGGCTATATGGGGTCCCAAAATCGACAAAAATATTCCCATGGTCGGACATGTATCATTCAATAGGGTTAGCACAAGGGTAGGGTAATTTAATGTTATTATAATATTATTTGTTTACACTTATTTACCGGAGTTAACATTTAACCATGGTAAATTAAATATTTACCGAAGTAATTATTCAAAATGTATAAAAGTAAAAGTAACCTACTTAAACAAATAGGACATCCTAATTTTAAATTTTGAATCCATTTTTACAAATTCAAAACACAGAAGTGGTAGAAATTAATTTAAAATTAATTCTCGTTGTCAAAAACAAAAAGTGTGTTTTTTATGAAATAATAACTATCAAAAGAATGACACTTGTTTATGTCCGGTTTAAAGGTAAAATTGTGTCCATTAAAAAAAATTGTATTAAATGGTAAAAATATATTCTAAATAAACATTAAAAGAACTCAAATTCATAATTTATTGCTATTAATTATTTTATTAAAATTGTTGTTTTTAATTAAAATTTACTAATTTTCACTATTCATGAAAATATGAATGTTATCAGAAAAACACCAAAAATATATTGAAACTAAATTCATATGTCCTGATTGAAAATAATATGTTTATTTTGTAAAATTGAATATATAAAAGCTTCAAATATTGGATTTAAAAGGGGTTCACTATTAAAAAGTGGAAAAAGTGCATTTTTTTGAAAAATAATTCCTCTATCTGAAAAAAAAATTAATTTGTTATATCATTAGATATAAAAACATATAATTTGGATTCCAAAATTATAATGATTATATATAGCTCAAAATTCAATTAATACTATTCATAACCGATTTTAAATGGCTAGTTTGGTAAGTCGTGGTGCGCATGAACTCGGTGTTTTGTATAGAGCTAGTTATTGAATTATTTTGAAGAAATAGCGTACTATGAAATATTGGCGTGTTACATTCTTCCCTCATTAAGTAAATTGTGTCCTCGCAATTTGAAATAAAAGGTTGAAAATAGAAAATACATTTGTGGGAAAAACCACATCAGAAATTGGGTTAATAAAATTTTGTCTTATTAAGAGGGAAAGGGGAATGAAAAAGTCACCACCAAATTATGATCAAGATTAGAAGAAAATTGTTGGAAATTTGAGACACATAATTGGAGAAAAAATTTAAATATTTATAGGGAGTTATTGAGGTCATCAATGAGAAATAATTTTATAATTGAGGGCCTCAATTCCATCAATCTATGATGATTTAAAATATCATCGATTCAACAAAACATAAGGTATTATGTTAACACAATTTTAGTTTTAAGATGTTGTACCTAAGGTTTAAGAATGTATTTCTTCATAGAATAAGAGATGAAAAAAAATGTACTTCACAAGTATATGATGATTCTTTTACTAATTTATACAACAAACTCGTCTTTCAATCTAAAAGATAGTAGAACAAAAAAAATATTCAATTTATCGGATTCTTATAAGATCCAAAAAAAATTGAATTTATAATTCACCTATAAGACCATTTAAAAGAAACTATATTATAAAATCCAGGGACTTCACGTAGTCCAGTGGTAGGCGATATATCCCATTCGTATTATGGTTTTGGGTTCGATTCTCACAGCTTTGTTCGACTCGATGTGTTGTCACACAGTCTGTGTGTTGTCATTTTTATATCAAATCAAAAAAATATTCTTAAAAATAGTATCCAATTTCAACCATAATACATTCCAACCTTTAGACTTATCCAAAATACTTCTGTCCAAACTCAAAGTCCAAAATTTATAAGGAAGGTAAATATAATGAAGATCCTTTTTATAATATAATAACATGTGAACACCTTCAAAATGTATTCTTCTAAAACATGGAAACATCCTGAATTACCATAAAACCATATTGATTACATTAATTATCCCTTATTAATTATAGAATACTAGATGTACCCCTTCTATCCAAAAATGTTTTAATGTACAACAATTATTTAATATAAAAATCATTTATCAGTTTCAAGGTAGTCAAGAATATTCAATATAATTTATCCAAAGCAAACATCTTTTATTCCAAAATCCCTACCTCATTATGAGGACCATATTAAGGATTACATTTCCATCATCCTTATATTTTCCAAAAATTTTATCTTAACATTATGTCACATTTCATAGAACCATATAATCTCAAATCCTCAATAAAATAGTACTCGAGTATAGTTTTTATCTATCTCCATAATTCTTAGAACTAGTATACTGTAGATACAACACTCAAATGAAATAACTATATTATAACAACATAAGAACACTAGTCATTCATCTTCATCTGAGGTAGTTTCATAACATAATTATGATCCAATAAAATCATTTGAGGTATACTCTTATGAATGGTACATTGATTCACGTATTGTCTTAACACCTTGAAGATGAAGCATTTTACATTTAAAAACATTTTCTTACCCTTTTAATCACGTACTTGGTGTCCTTTTTATCAACACTTATAAAAAACTCCAATTTCCTTCAATCATTTGCAAAGGTGATTATTTCCACATTTATCACATATGGGAAAATCCATCTTTCCACTATTACCTTTATCCATCTTTCTTTCTACCATCATTTTCTTCTCTTGCTTCCCTTCAAAGCCATAGGACTCAGATAATTCTTTACTTATCTTAATAACACAAGATATTATTTCATCATATGTTGAGAACGTGTGGGAGATAATTTCCCTTCTAAATGTTTTCTTAATACCGTGAATGATATCACCCTTCTTACCCTTTGGATCACACGTATTTCTGGTGTTATCATTCCTTCTACTAGAAACATTTTTAAACAAAGGCATACACTAGGTCAGTTTATGAATCGAAATTCATAATTCCCATGAATTTATATACCTTATGTAATTTGAACACTTTATGGATATAATCTAGAATCACAAGAATGTTTTCTTTGAGAAGATATATACTCACAAACACTTCAGAGTGGTTTCTAATGAATACAAGAATTATCCTAAGCATATCCTTTGGGAGTGTCGTAACCAAGAGTGCAGCAAGTCATGTTGTCGTGCACCAATTCTTGTTCGAGTCGTGCTCAAAATTGGTGTTTTTGGGTTTTACCCCTAGGTACATCTGTGCTAGAGGCGCCTCTACCTACTCGTATCTAGAGAAATATATATTTCATAGAAAAATCAGAAAATATCAAAATTACCAATATTCATGGATGTTCTTCTATACTAATCCTCAAAGTCTATCTTAGGGTAATGTGCTCTAATAATAGTTTATCTAAATCCAGTTTCAAAGGTTATTGAAAAATTTTCTCTAATACCAACTAATATGCCCCGACCCCAGTTACCCATAGTTGGGGCATTAATAAATAACAGTGGCATGATTACAAGTAATCAAGTCCTGAAGGACCGATCAGTTTAGTAGTCTTGGAAAATATATTACATACATGAATGATAGATTTTACATTATAACATACAACACAACATAAATAATACTTTATGAATACTATTATTCTTTTAGCGTAACCCTGAATATCAATCACAATTCACTTCTTGGAATCATGGGAAAAATAATACATAGAATGGGGTGTGCTCAAACGCTCAGTAAGGGTAAGAAATATGGCAGAAAATGAAATAAATATTAACCATGGTGAATAATTGAAGCCACATGCGTTTACCAATAATAAACATGAATACTTTTATGGATGGAATATGAGATGAATAAATAATTCCATAATAAAAACTTAATCATGGGTATTCTACTAGTCGAAAGACCACATGCACCATTAATATTATTTTCATAATGAGGGAATGTATAATGCCAGACATTCTGAATCATTTTGTCAAGGCATCAGGAAAGACATCTAAAAATGATTAAGCCCTCGGCCAAAACCATATATAAAAATTGGGAAAGGGCCTCGGCCAATTCCATGTCTAGTTGTCTCATGAGACCAACTGATTCATTGAAGAGATATAGTGCGCTTCACCTATCACATACTAAGTCCTACACATTCCTCATATAAAAAGGTTTAAACATATCATAAACATTCATATCAAAACTAGCATACGAAATGTCAATACTTTAACCATAAACCATGAATGGTATAAAGATAGCACATCCACAGTCAAACATATCACAAAACCTTCCTTACAATATGGATGTTTTATATCATATTAAATCATCTCCAAATAAACATAAAATCCATCAATAGATGATGTCAAAGATGAAATCAAAACACTTTTTAGTGAAATATCTCTTTCTATTTTGAAATGATTTAAGAGTCACATAATTATAAACAAAAAATTTATTTTGAAAATATTTTTATAGGCTTTTAAGGGAAGCTTTGATGAATTTATAATGGTAAAAAATTGCCACACCCACCGTATAAGTTAAAAAAGTACATTCTTAACTAAATTGTGTCGAAAAGGTTACACGTACTTTGTTTGGAAAGCGACAAAAATATTCCTTTCAAACCATTTTTTAAAAAGTCATACAAGGGTATAAATGAATTTAACCTATAGTCTAGTAAATAGTAAAAACGTTTCAGAAAACATTTTTAAGAAACATGGATGTGGATGATAATGAGGACCCAGTAGATAATTACTTATAAACAACCTCGGATAATAAAGATATTGTGAAATAAACCCTTACCTTATAATTTTACTTTTTCGAGGATAGGTTTACCTCCTTTATAATGGTGAAATAATTTTTATTAAATTATAAAATAATCATATTCATTAATATGATATCAAATATGATCTTTTAATATTACTTTGTTAATAATATCTTAGTATTATCATCATTTCGAGTGTTAACTTACTCATTTTCTTTAATATGTTTTGTTACGTAAGGTGTGTTTGTTATGGATAGGTTTTATGTTATTCATATCCAGAATGATATCATTATTTTTAATCATCAATGAGAATTAATCTGGAATGGATTTGATGAGGAATAAATCTCATCGCGTTCGTGGAGATGGTAGTCCATACGTACGCACAAGAAATACTATCATTCTATTGATATT
Organism: Viscum album; assembly: GCA_963277665.1. Taxonomy (NCBI): domain Eukaryota; kingdom Viridiplantae; phylum Streptophyta; class Magnoliopsida; order Santalales; family Viscaceae; genus Viscum; species Viscum album. The sequence continues at coordinate 913,451,996 of OY728131.1, read as the reverse complement.
AAAATCGTATATAATTGGATGGTATATCATATATACCAAATAATTATAATGTTATATTAATTATTTACTTCAATTACATATCATTATCATACTCATCCAAATAATAATGTTTTTAATAACAATTATACTATGATGTGGAGACGGTAAGTCGTACGTACACACGTATCGTGACATGTCATTCAAAGGATGTATAGAATAATGAATATGGATGTAATATAATTTTTGACAACATCATAATATATATAAGGTACTGGAGTTATTGTTTTAGAATGGAAATATCCAAGAAAGATGAACTGGAGGAAGAAAATAACTTGAATGTGGGTTGTGAAATTATTACCACTTCTTTGGGTTCTTCCTTTTCATTTGATCAAAAGGGCTCCTTAGGTTGTCTTTATTATCCAAATAAGGCCACTAGGGTGAAGTGAGGGATTTGGGGAGGATATTTGGGTAGGGGTTGGCTGAACCAAAAGGAATTGATGTTATGAATTTTAGAGAAGGGGGAGTGCCCTTTTAGAAGAGGGGTCAGGGGCACCATAGGAAAAATTTAAACTATTATTTTATAATAAATTTGTATTTGGTTTACAATGGATCCAAAGTGACTTATTTATAGTATAAGGTAGGTATGGTTTGAAATCCTTTCAACCAATAGATTTTATATAGGTTTGAGTAACAATATTAACCATATCATTTATATTTAACTCATAGTTAAATAGTTTGACATTTACCATGTATTTTTGTATTTTTATATTATATAGTTAGTAAACATGCTATATAATTCCAAGAAAAACCCAAGTGGTCCATTAATGATACAACTATTTTTATATAAGTCATTTGGTTGATCCTTGTATTTTTATGAATATAATATCATTTAATTATATAATATTTGTTTTAAAAACTCATTTGTGTAAATTTTGACACTGTTTAATAATTAATTTTTGTTAAATTCTTAACAACAATATTAATTCAAAGAAATTTCAGTTAAGTAATCCAAACATGTCATATTAACCAATGAAATTCTTGGATGTCATCAAAACTTTCAAAGTTTATTTATTTTAACATTTATAATACCAATTATTTTATTTTTTCATTAATAGGCAAAATACTGCATCATTATTATGTCATAAATAAATTTAATTATTAAATGTCTAAAAATTATAAATAAAATAAAATTATGTATTAAATATTTTTATCTTCATAATGAATATTTATAGTATAAAATATAACATGCATAACCCTTTGTAAAAATTGTTTTTCTCAAAGATATATGCTTATGTAATTTTTGTATTTACTTTAACTAATTTTAATATTATGTGTCATTATCAGTTACTAGTGGCTCGATGGAGTCCCAAAATAGACCCAATCATTCCCATGGTTGTACATGTATCATATAATAGGTTTAGGACAAGCATTGGGGTAATTTAATGTTTTTATAATATTATTTTTTACCCTTATTTACCGGATTTACCCTTTAACCATGGTAAATAAAATATTTACCGATGTAATTATTCAAAATGTATAAAAATAAAAGATAACTATTTACACAAGTTGTAAATCCTGATTCCAAATATTGAATCAATTTTTCCAAATTCAAAACACATAAGTGGTAGAAAATAATTTAAAATTTGTTCCCGCTATCAAAACAAAAAACGCGTCTTTAAGAAATAATAACTATCCAATGATTGGCACTTGTTTATGTCCGTTTTAAATGTGAAATTTTGTCTATTGACCATAATTGTATTAAATGGTAAAAATATATTCTAAATATACATTAAAACCACTCAAATTCATAATTTATCACTATTAATTATTTCTATTAAAAAAGTTTCTTTTAATTAATATTTATTAATTTTTACTATTCATCAATATATGAATGTTATCAGAAAAACACAAAAAATTTATTGATACTAAATTATTATGTCCTGATTCTATAAAATATGTTTATTTTGTCAAATTTAATATATAAAAGATTCAAATATTGGATTTAAAAAGGGATCACCATTAAAAAGCGGTAAAAGCGCATTTTTTTGAAAAATAATTCTTCTATCTGAAAAAAATATTTGATCTAAATTTATGTATAAAAACTAATAATATGGATTCTAAAATTATAAGGATTATATAAAGTTCAAAATTCAGATAATACTATTCATAACCACTTTTAAACGGCTAGTTTGGTAAGTCAGGGTGTGCTTGAACTCGGTGTTGCGTTTAGAGCTAGTTATTAAATTATTTTGAAGAAATATCGTACTATGAAATCATGGGGTGTTACAGTGCACGCCACCTAAGTGCGTTGCATGAGTTTCAGTGATAAAGGCCGCATAGGTTCCACGGAGAGACGAACCCTCAGGTAGTCGAGGATTGGCTGGAGGTTATCGTCAGAGTCTTTAGATTAGTAGGGACACAAGCCGATATTATGGTGATCCATACTATGAATTTCTTGCATGCAGAAGCAGGTAGATGGTGGAGCTTGATGCTCCAGGTTCATGATGATGCATATCTACTTTGGATAGACTTCGAGAGTCTCTTCTTCTCGGAGTTTTTTCTAGCCACCCTCTGTGTGGTGCACATACAGTAGATACTTCATCTACAGCAGGGAAGCATGAAAGTGGCTCCGTACTCATTGAGGTTTACTGACCTCTCATGATACTCCACGGACATGGTACGTGACCCATTCTTCAGGGCACAAACCTTTGAGCAGCGACTGAGGCACGAGATTAGGTCTTCGATGATCTCCCACATCATTCTGACGCAGGCGGGAGTGCTAGAGCGATCCCTTCTTGTGGAGTGCATTCTTGCTGAGCTGACACCAGTAGCGAGACCCACCGTAGAGCGACACGTATCAGAGTCTTCTACATCCGGTAGTAGATAGATGTCGCAGAGGTTCAAGAAGACAAGGCCATCAGAAAAGTGACCTCAGCATACAGGTTCGGTTGTGCGGGGCACCCAAAACAGAGCTAGCTATACGAAGAGTAGGTAGTGCTATGAATGCGGTGGACAGGGTCACATGGCTTGGGACTGTCCGGTCCTCCATGAAAATGAGAAAAAAACAGTGGAGTGACCTCCCATGCTGAGGCAGAGGTTCGACCGTGGTGGTCCGTAGGGAGCAGGCAGACGATGCAGAGGAGCAGGCCTAACATCAGATGGTGGATGATGCTTTGAGGATCTGCCACCACCACCACCAAGAGGTCCACCCCGACCATAGGGAGCTGGTGGACAAAGGTAGGCTTAGCATCGGGCAGTGGAGGCGTATGACCACCGCGCACGTGATATGATTCTAGGTATTATCTGTATCTACTCCACCCTTGCTACAGTACTTATAGACACATGAGTGAGTAATTATTTTATTGTAGATGACCTTTTTCAGAGCTCAGAGATTCTGACGGAGCGATTGGCTCAATTATTATGCCTAGAGACTATTACAAAAGCAGACTCGATGATTAAACACGGGTTCCGACATTGTGAGCTTACTATAGGAGGAGAGTGCTTCGGCTGGAATCTTCCTGTAGCGGCGTCGAGGCCTTACGAAATTATCTGGGGTATGGACTGGTTGTCAATAGTCCATGCTCAGATTGATTGCATTTGGCACAATTTACACTGTATCTGTAGAGACCCGAAGCTTATCGTACATGGACATTACATTACTTTTGCGGAATACTTAGTACATAACAAAAACACACACACAAGGATCGTAATAGTTTAGTGTCTCTGGAAACTCGGAACGTAATCTTCTAATCGTGGGGAATGATCTTCAATATCTCCCATAAAGATCTTCCCTTTTTTTACCTAAAAACCTTTCTTTATATCCTGGGGAAAAGAAAACATAAAAGGGTGAGCTCAAATGCTCAGTAAGGGTAAACAAAAGAAATATCAATCACATCATATACATAAGAACATAGCTTTTGAAAATCATAACCTGCAAAAGAGCTCATAATATCATAACATGGGATAAATCATAGAAGTGAAAATGAGATCCCCATAATCATAACATGAAACTTGAAACTTTGTGGCATGCACACATAATCATGGAAAATCATTTCTTGTTAGTCATGACTCATTGCCAAGACTATCTTAGTGGACAAAGTCCCTTTCTGAACCGAGTTCACTCCTCGTTTCAGTTCTGTATCACTGAACCGAAATAACCTTCCATTCCAGCCATGTCTATCTCATGAGATATAAAATCATTACCCAATCCATTGGAGGGAGATATAGGTCCCACCCATCTTATAATGAATCCTTTCTTATGTGTGCCACATAATCATAAAACATACATCATCGCATAACACATGTAACAAAAATGGGATTCTTGAAACATCATGACATCATAAATCAATTCATATAAGATAAAGGATTTCATAAACATAATTCCATCACAACATAGTCAAATCAATGTAAAAATATGGATAGAAACAGAACCCTTTATTATCTTAGATGGAAAATAATTTTGATAAAACACTTGAAATGAATTCTTGAGGAAAATATCCTTTTTCTTCAAAATCAATTTCTTTTCACAAAACATCATGCAATTTTATAAGAAAGAGATTTTATTGAAAATAGTCATGAAATATTTTAGAGGAAGCTTCATGAAAATAAGGCTTTATAAAACAGTAGAAATCCGTTCGTGCCGTATAAGTTAAAAAAAACATTCTTCGTACTTTTGTCGGAAAAGTCAAAAAGTACCTCGTACGAAAAACGACAAAAGATTCCTTTCATACGTATTACTAAAAACTCACCGAAGGGTAAAAATGGATTTAAACAATTTTAGGTGGATGGAAATAATATTAAATATTGAGTAAACATGGATGTGGATGATAAAATACACCCCAGTAAATACTTACGAATAAACAATCTCGGATAAAAATGAGATTGTGATATTTCCCTTACCTTAGGTCCGACTTGCTTTGTAAGTGTCCGAACCTCCTGTATAACGATTTAAATCATGTTATTGACTTATTTAAGAATCATATTAATTGTTATGATATCATATATGGTTCACATATGACATTATATTACCCGTTCTTTTGTAAATTCCATGTTAAAGAAGCGTTTTGGGTAAAATCATTTCATTTATCGTAGGTGTTTTGACTTGTTGTTCTTGACATCATTATTACTTATATCATGATTTACTCACTTCCAGAATATAAAATATGATTTATATATCATATATATTCAGTATATATATATATATAATAGGTAGATAAATAAAATGAAAAACACCGTTCATGGAGACGGTAGTCCGTACGTACGCATGAACGTTGTTTTCCTTTCCTTATTGTCTTGAAATGGAAGTAAGTAGATGACATATATATGTATATATATACATAAATCCAGTATCTTTATAATGTCATATATTTCATTATTATTTCTTATATATACATTATAATCATTCTTAAATGGTTAACATGGAGAATGAATCTCATCGCGTCGTGGAGACGGTAGTCCGTACGTACGCACGAGCGATGATATCATTTCTATAAATATTGAATTGAATTGGAGTGGATTATACAATATATCAGAATCAATATTATGTTTTAATAACTATGTATAGTTATTCTTTACACCATTATACCCATCCATGTAAGGTGGTGGTGGAAAATAGATTACACCACGGCGTGGAGACGGTATTCCGTACGTACGCACGCGCGGTGATTTCTTTTTTCATAGGATGGATAGATGGTGAAATAGGGTTTTTTCATACTTATAATAACATATCAGTATATGATTGATACTGATGTTATTACTTCATAATGAAACAACCTATGAAGAAGAAGTGGGAGAAGAAATAAAGATGAAAGAATTGGTAACGGTAATTACCTCTTCTTTGAAGTTCCTCTTTGAGACCTCCTCTTAGGGCACTAAAATTGGTCTTTGAGGATAACCAGAACCTCTAGGATGTTTCTAGGGAAGTGGAGAAGAGATTTTGGCAGGGGTTGTCCGAGCTTGAGTGCTCAAATTGGTGTGAGGAGGAGGGGGAGGAGGTGTCCTTTTATAAGGGAGGAGAGGGGCACCTTAGGAATATCTCAAAATATTATTTTATATTAAAGTAAAAATCGGTTTATAATGGTTCCAAAGGGTCTTATTTCGAAGATAAAGTGGGGATGGGTCGAAATAATATCAACCAATATGATTTAGACAAGTTTAGGTTCTTATTTTAACCTTATCAATTAGATTTAACTCTAAGTTAAATAATTTAACTTTTACCGTGTCTTTTTGTTTTCTTTCAGTATATGGTTAATACACTTACTATAACATGCCAAACGAACCCCAAATTGTTTATTATTAATATATATATCCTTATCTAAGTCATTTGGCCGAACCTTAGATTTTTAGGAATAAAATAATAATTAATAATATAATATTTGATTTAAAAACTATTTTGTGTCAATTTAGACACTATTTGATATATGATTTTTGTGAAAGTCATAACAGAATTATATGTTCGAACCAAGTTGATTAAATCAACATTAATATATCATAGTAACCTAGAAAATTAGTGGATTTCATAAAAAGTCTTAAATTACATTTATTTTGGTATTTATATTATCAATTTTGTCAATATTTCATTAATAAGATAATTACTGCATCATCTTTGTGTCATAAATAAATTAAATTATTTGATGTCTAAAAATTACAAATAAAATACCATAATGTAGGAAATCTTTTTAGATTTATAATTAATATTTATAGTCTAATTTATCTTATGTATAACCCCATATTAAAAATGTTTTAGTGAATAAACATTGATTTTAACTCTTTTAACTCTTCTTTGAATTAAATAATAATAAATGTCCTAATCTAATCCAAGTGGGCCTAAATGATAATATGTTACACTTAAGGTTGTTTTTGGTCGATATACACTTGTCAAATAGAATTAGGACATGTGTTAGGGTAATATTAATATCATTCTTACCCTTAATTACCCTATTTACTTTTAACCGTGGTAAATAAAAGTAAAAAGTTACTATTCACCAAAAATTATTTTCATCTCATTGAACCACATTTTACTTACTGACATCAACCGTGTCTCTCGGATTTTTGAAATTCCATTCACAGAAGCGGTAATATTAAGTTTTATGAAAAATTCAGTTTTTTAACTACCACTTAGTAGTTTCACTATTCATCAAAAAATGAAGGTTTTTAGAAAAATGCCAAAATTTCATCCTAAGCTATATTTCATATTCCGAATTCAAAAATGAAGTCTATTTTACCAAATTCATAACATAGAAGTTGCATTAATTAATTTTATAATTAAATCCCGCTGTTAAAACAAATAGCGTGTTTTTAAGCAACAATATCTATCAAAAGATTGACATTTGTTTATGTCTGGTTTAAATGTGCAATTACATCCAATGACCAACATTGTATTAAATCGTAAAAATATATTCTAAATATACTTTAAAACTACTCCAATTAATAATTTATCACTATTAATTATTTCGATTAAAAAAGTTGTTTTTTAATTATAATTTAGTAATTTTCACTATTCATCAGAATATGAAATTTATCCGAAATGTACCAAAATTTCACCTTAGGCTAAATTCGATACTATGAATCCAAAAATGAAGTTCATTTTGAAAAATAAGATTTACAGAATTTCAAAAAGTGGTTATTACTATTCATAACGACTATTTTTAATAATATTTTAATAGAATATCGTTGTTTAGTGAAACTCGGTATTGCGTATTACACACGCTATCGAGGAAGGTCGCGATTGCGTGTAATGCAAGGCAAGTCAAGGATGCGTGTTGTGCAAGCTCCTTTTGGTGTAGCGTACAACACAAGACATTAATTAAAAAGAATATTTTTTATAAAATCTTGGGCTGTTACATTCTACCCCCCTTAAAATGAATTTCGCCCTCGAAATTCGTTGGGGTTATAAATGGTTTACTATTTGAAAGTTTCTTTAATAGAAACCCACATCGTAAAAAGGAATATCAAAACTAATCTTTAAAAACAAAAGTATGAAACGTAACGGTTACCCAAATAAACTAATCATTGGGTTTCCACATAGGTGAAAATATGGATATGGAAGAGAAATCTATCCATCATGTTCTGATGGAGAGTGGTAGAGAACATGGCTTTGGAAAATCCAATAATCACAAATCCATAAATTTGTGACAATCTAAGGTACCATCCGATTCATCAGGTATAAGATCACTAGGACAACATTTTTGGTTTTCAAGATCATTTCCCTAAAGTTGAAAATTTGAATTAGAATAAATACTTACTTTATTTTGGTACATTCTCACTGTTGTTCGTGCCTTGAACAATTTCCACTTCATCTCTTAAATAAATGAAGTTGAATTTGTTATTCATGAAGTGTTAGTAGATCATGTGATAGAATGACGGGTCATTCCATCTGTCTCAAACAAAAGGTTAGCAAAAATTATATGCATAAGTCGATCTATAGTGAGATTAATCATATATGGTTCCTAAAATGGGCTTATACATCATATATCATACTGCTTAATATAATAACACTAGTTTCTACTAAACAGGGACTTCCTGTAGGTCAGTGGTAGGCGATAAAGGCCAGTCGCACTTTGGTTGTGGGTTCGATTCCTACAGCCTTGTCCGAAGCGATGGGTTGTCGCCCGTCCTACAGGTTGTCCTTTTTCTAAAACTATGTTACTATAACATCCCATCAATAATATCGAAAATCTTCTATCCTTAAACAATACTAACTTATGTCCAACATAATCCAGTCTAATCTTTAGGCTTATACATAATACTGCAGTCCACTCTCATAATATAGTGACAACGATTACCAGAGATTTAATACTGTCGTTGATCCCCACATATCATAAGATATGTCTTGTTGGTCACATTCCAAACATTCAAAGTCCTTAATCGTGTATTCTCTTGAATACCTTAGTGAAAACATGAGTGCAGTTAAAAGTTAACAATTTCCACATACCAAAATCCTCAAAATTCTATATACTCAAACCATGATATCACTTAGTCCTTATATCAATCATGAGCTCATGAATACTATTAAACATTTCATTTTCTCGTCTTCATTATGCGCATATCATCTTATTTCCAAAAAATATCTCAATCACTTTGAATACCACATTAATAAATATTGCAATACTCAATGATACAACATTATTTTGGAATCCCATTACATAAACACTTAATCATTCCACCACATCGTTGTCATATTCTATATTGCCAATAGTGATCGCATGCGATTTCCCTTTGTCCTTTGCCTTCAGTGGTTGCTCATGTTGATCATCACTAACCCTTGGATTAGGGAAATTATTAGCATAATGCCTCATTTCCTTGCACTTGAAGCATTTAAGTGTTGGTGGTGCGTTCTCTGCAGTGTTTTCTTTATTCACATCATTAGAAACCCTTTTCCATTACTTCGACACTCAGCTGCTCGATGACCTTCTTTTCCACACTTAATACATTTTCTAGTCCCTTTAAGACAATCTCCACCATGCTTCTTTCCACACTTTGTGCATAAGGAAACATTCATCTTCTTTTCACCATTATTCTGATATTTCTCCTTGAACTCCATCTTTCGTTTCTTGTCAAAACCATGAGATGGATATGTAACACCAACTTCCATTTCTACCTTGATAGCACAACGCACAATTTCTTCATAGCTACTGAAGTCTCTTATAGCTAATGCCCTTCGAAGACTTGGTTTTAAGCCACTGAAAAATCGATCAACTTTACTTTCAGGTTGGATGATAATACCTGAAGCATACCTTGAAAGTCTTGTAAAATTTTCTTCATAGGTACCAACAGATTCATCGTCCCTTTGCTTCATTTCAAGAAACTCTTTCTCCATCTTTGTTCGAAGAATACGAGGGAAGTACTTACTGAAAAACAAGTTCTTGAACTCGTCCCATTCCATGGACTCAATTTCATCTCTTGGCCTCGTATTCTTGATAAGATTCCACCATTGATCAGATTCACCTTCCAAACGATATACTGCTAAGATGACTTTATCATGTTCAGAACATTGAAGAACTGAAAATATCTTTTCAGTAGTATTGATCCATTGTTCAGCCACAAGTGGATCAGAAGACCCACTGAAAGAAGGTGGACGTTGCCTCATGAAGAACTCAATAGAATATTGTTCCCTTCTCTGCTCATTTGGAAGTCCAGAATGATTCATAGCTTGTGTAAGTATAGCAATAGGTTTTGCACTCCATCTCCCAAAACATTTGTTTGTTCAGGAGGGCAATCATTGCATTGTCCATTGCATTGATCAACACGGTTCCTTCGGGTTCCAGCCATCGTCTAAAACCCAAAAAGAATAGTGTGAGAGGCAAAAATCATGCTAGGGAAAACAACATAATAAAGGGGGAGTACCTTCAATATGCAACATCTTAGTTTTAATTCCATGATCGTTAGCGTAATTCTATTACTATAACCTATACGTATACTTATCCCTAGGGACATCCCTAGACATACCTTAGAAATATCTCTAGGGATCACACTAACGTTTTCGCATCCTAGTTTCCAAAGGTTGACTAAACCTTTCCTCTGATACCAACTGTAGAGACCCGAAGCTTATCGTACATGGACATTACATTACTTTTGCGGAATACTTAGTACATAACAAAAACACACACACAAGGATCGTAATAGTTTAGTGTCTTTGGAAACTCGGAACGTAATCTTCTAATCATGGGGAAAGATCTTCAATATCTCCCATAAAGATCTTCCCTTTTTTTACCTAAAAACCTTTCTTTATATCCTGGGGAAAAGAAAACATAAAAGGGTGAGCTCAAATGCTCAGTAAGGGTAAACAAAAGAAATATCAATCACATCATATACATAAGAACATAGCTTTTGAAAATCTTAACCTGCAAAAGAGCTCATAATATCATAACATGGGATAAATCATAGAAGTGAAAATGAGATCCCCATAATCATAACATGAAACTTGAAACTTTGTGGCATGCACACATAATCATGGTAAATCATTTCTTGTTAGTCATGACTCTTTGCCAAGACTATCTTAGTGGACAAAGTCCCTTTCTGAACCGAGTTCACTCCTCGTTTTAGTCCTGTATCACTGAACCGAAATAACCTTCCGTTCCATCCATGTCTATCTAATGAGATATAAAATCATTTCCCAATGCATTGGAGGGAGATATAGGTCCCACCCATCTTATAATGAATCCTTTCATATGTGTGCCACATAATCATAAAACATACATCATCGCATAACACATGTAACAAAAATGGGATTCTTGAAACATCATGACATCATAAATCAATTCATATAAGATAAAGGAATTCATAAACATAATTCCATCACAACATAGTCAAATCATTGTAAAAATATGGATAGAAACAGAACCCTTTATTATCTTAGATGGAAAATAATTTTGATAAAACACTTGAAATGAATTCATGAGGAAAATATCCTTTCTTCTTCAAAATCAATTTCTTTTCACAAAACATCATGCAATTTTAAAAGAAAGAGATTTTATTGATAATAGTCATGAAATCTTTTAGAGGAAGCTTCATGAAAATAAGGATTTATAAAATAGTTGAAATCCGTTCGTGCCGTATAAGTTAAAAAAAACATTCTTCGTACTTTTGTCGGAAAAGTCAAAAAGTACCTCGTACGAAAAACGACAAAAGATTCCTTTCATACGTATTACTAAAAACTCACCGAAGGGTAAAAATGGATTTAAACAATTTTAGGTGGATGGAAATAATATTACATATTGAGTAAACATGGATGTGGATGATAAAATACACCCCAGTAAATACTTACGAATAAACAATCTCGGATAAAAATGAGATTGTGATATTTCCCTTACCTTAGGTCCGAATTGCTTTGTAAGTGTCCGAACCTCCTGTATAATGATTTAAATCATTTTATTGACTTATTACAGAATCATATTAATTGTTATGATATCATATATGGTTCACATATGACATTATATTACCCGTTCTTTTGTAAATTCCATGTTAAAGAAGCGTTTTGGGTAAAATCATTTCATTTATCGTAGGTGTTTTGACTTGTTGTTCTTGACATCATTATTACTTATATCATGATTTACTCACTTCCAGAATATAAAATATGATTTATATATCATATATATTCAGTATATATATATATATAATAGGTAGATAAATAAAATGAAAAACACCGTTCATGGAGACGGTAGTCCGTACGTACACATGAACGCTGTTTTCCTTTCCTTATTGTCTTGAAATGGAAGTAAGTAGATGACATACATATGTATATATATACATAAATCCAGTAGCTTTATTATGTCATATATTTCATTATTATTTCTTATATATACATTATAATCATTCTTAAATGGTTAACATGGAGAATGAATCTCATCGCGTCGTGGAGACGGTAGTCCGTACGTACGCACGAGCAATGATATCATTTCTATAAATATTGAATTGAATTGGAGTAGATTATACAATATATCAGAATCAATATGATGTTTTAATAACTATGTATAGTTATTCTTTACACCATTATACACATCCATGTAAGGTGGTGGTGGAAAATAGATTACACCACGGCGTGGAGACGGTATTCCGTACGTACGCACGCGCGGTGATTTCTTTTTTCATAGGATGGATAGATGGTGAAATAGGGTTTTTTCATAATTATAATAACATATCAGTATATTAGTGATACTGATGTTATTACTTCATAATGAAACAACCTAAGAAGATGAAGTGGGAGAAGAAATAAAGATGAAAGAATTGGTAACGGTAATTACCTCTTCTTTGAAGTTCCTCTTTGAGACCTCCTCTTAGGGCACTAAAATTGGTCTTTGAGGAAGACCAGAACCTCTAGGATGTGTATAGGGAAGTGGAGAAGAGATTTTGGCAGGGTTTGTCTGATCTTGAGTGCTCAAAATGGTGTGAGGAGGAGGGGGAGGAGGTGTCCTTTTATAAGGGAGGAGAGGGGCACCTTAGGAATATCTCAAAATATTATTTTATATTAAAGTAAAAATCGGTTTATAATGGTTCCAAAGGGTCTTATTTCGAAGATAAAGTGGGGATGGGTCGAAATCCTATCAACCAATAGGATTTAGACAAGTTTAGGTTCTTATTTTAACCTTATCAATTAGATTTAACTCTAAGTTAAATAATTTAACTTTTACCGTGTCTTTTTGTTTTCTTTCAGTATATGGTTAATACACTTACTATAACATGCCAAAAGAACCCCAAATTGTTTATTATTAATATATATATCCTTATCTAAGTCATTTGGCCGAACCATTGATTTTTAGGAATAAAATAACAATTAATAATATAATATTTGATTTAAAAACTATTTTGTGTCAATTTAGACACTATTTGATATATGATTTTTGTGAAAGTCATAACAGAATTATATGTTCGAAACAAGTTGATTAAATCAACATTAATATATCATAGTAACCTATAAAATTAGTGGAATTCATAAAAAGTCTCAAATAACATTTATTTTGGTATTTATATTATCAATTTTGTCAATATTTCATTAATAAGATAATTACTGCATCATCTTTGTGTCATAAATAAATTAAATTATTTGATGTCTGAAAATTACAAATAAAATATCATCATGTAGGAAATCTTTTTAGATTTCTAATGAATATTTATAGTCTAATTTATATTATGTATAACCCTATATTAAAAATGTTTTAGTGAATAAACTTTGATTTTAACTCTTTTAACTCTTCTTTGAATTAAATAACAATAAATGTCCTAATCTAATCCAAGTGGGCCTAAATGTGAATATGTTACACTTAAGGTTGTTTTTGGTCGAGATACACTTGTACAATAGAATTAGGACATGTGTTAGGGTAATATTAATATCATTCTTACCCTTAATTACCCTATTTACTTTTAACCGTTGTAAATAAAAGTAAAAAGTTACTATTCACCAAAAATTATTTTCATCTCATTGAACCACATTTTACTTACTGACATCAACCGTGTCTCTAGGATTTTTGAAATTCCATTCACAGAAGCGGTAAAATTAAGTTTTATGAAAAATTCAGTTTTTTAACTACCACTTAGTAGTTTCACTATTCATCAAAAAATGAAGGTTTTTAGAAAAATGCCAAAATTTCATCCTAAGCTATATTTCATATTCCGAATTCAAAAATGAAGTCTATTTTACCAAATTCATAACATAGAAGTTGCATTAATTAATTTTATAATAAAATCCCGCTGTTAAAACAAATAGCGTGTTTTTAAGAAACAATATCTATCAAAAGATTGACATTTGTTTATGTCTGGTTTAAATGTGCAATTACATCCAATGACCAACATTGTATTAAATCGTAAAAATATATTCTAAATATACTATAAAACTACTCCAATTAATAATTTATCACTATTAATTATTTCGATTAAAAAAGTTGTTTTTTAATTATAATTTAGTAATTTTCACTATTCATCAGAATATGAAAGTTATCCGAAATGTACCAAAATTTCACCTTAGGATAAATTCGATACTATGAATCCAAAAATGAAGTTCATTTTGAAAAATAAGATTTACAGAATTTCAAAAAGTGGTTATTACTATTCATAACGACTATTTTTAATAATATTTTAATAGAATATCGTTGTTTAGTGAAACTCGGTATTGCGTATTACACACGCTATCGAGGAAGGTCGCGATTGCGTGTAATGCAAGGCATGTCAAGGATGCGTGTTGTGCAAGCTCCTTTTGGTGTAGCGTACAACACAAGACATTAATTAAAAAGAATATTTTTTATAAAATCTTGGGCTGTTACAGTATCCACACAGACGAAATAAGGATCACCTTCACCGGGAAGAAGGGAGCCTTAGCAGCACATGATGGACTTACGCAGAAGAGAGGGTAGCCGATCACACATCATTTGGCTAGTCTCATCCATGGAGCAGTTCATGTGTGGAGTCCGAGTTTTCATGTTGTGGGGGATCAGTATGTGGACATTTTTCCTAATGACGTTCTAGGACTACCTCATCGCAGAGAGGTAGACATATACATTGACTAGTACCCTAGAACAACACTGATATATACTCCATCATATCGTTTGGATCGCGCCGAGCTTCGTGAGCTGCGGGTATCGCTGGAGTATTTGTAGGGAAATGGATTCATCCTACCTAGTGTTTCACCCTGGTCTTCTCCAATTCTGTTCACCAAGAAGGTGGGTGGGAGCTTATGACCACGTGTCAACAACTGTTGCTTGAATCAGGTGACCTTGAAGAACAAGTACCCACATTTCAGGATTGACGACCTATTTGATCAGCTCAAGGGAGAAAGATAGTTCTCTAATATAGACCTCAGTTCAGGCTATAACCAACTCAGAGTTCGAGAAGAGGATATCCAGAAAATGACCTTCAGGTGTCAGTATGACAACTACAATTTCTTGGTTATACCCTTCGGTGTATCCAATGCTCCATCAGTGTTCATGAGTCTCATGAACAGGATTTTCCATCCTTACCTCGATCGTTTTGTCATAGTCATCATTGAAAAAATACTGATATACTAGACTACTGAGGAGGATCACATCTACCACTTGTGGGTCGTACTGGATACACTCCGAGAGCACCGGATTTATGATAAGCTCTCGAAGTTCTAGTTCTGGAAATGTGAGGTACACTTGTTGGGACATGTCATCTCGGAGGTGTGAGTTGAAGTGGATCCTACGAAGATTGAGGCAGTACATTCTTGGGATCAACCCCATAGCATGATAGGGGTGGGGAGTTTCCTAGGTCTTGATGGGTACTATCTGGGATTTGTGAAAGACATTTCCAGAGTTGCATCACAACTTTCAACCTTGATGAAGAAGGGGAAGCCCTTTGTGTGGTCAGATAGATGTCATCAGAGCTTTCAGAAGCTAAGAGAGTGTTTGACCTGCGTGCCCATCATTAGGCTAACAAACGAGGTCATTAGGTACGTAGTTTACTGCGATGCATCAGAGACTGGACTCGGGTGTGTCCTAATGGAGGAGCAAGTAGTGATTGCTTATGGTTCACTGAATTTGAGACAACATGAGGCGAACTACGCTACCCATGAATTGGAGTTACCAGCAGTGATCTTTGCCTTGAAGGTGTGGAAGAACTATCTGATGGGAGAGCGCGTTACAGTCTACTCTGACCACCAGAATCTCCAGTACATCTTCTCACAGAACGAACTAAACCTGAGACAACGGTGATGGCTCGAGTTCCTCCAAGACTATTAATTTGAGATAGTCTATACTCATGGGAAGGGGAACTTTATAGGTGATAATCTCATCAATAGATTAGACATTCAGCGACATGGAGGGGCGGCAGAGCAACTAGTCTCATTGAAGATAACCATTGTGGATAGAGATGGAGAAGTGTTTCTATAGTCTCTCACAATCACTCCTCCACTCCTTCAGTGAGTCACAGCAGCATAGCGTGGGGACATTGACTGTGAGACGTGACGTGCTCAGATATCCATAGGGCGGGCACCTGATGGATTTTATGAAGGATGAGAGCATGTCATTCTCTTTAGGGGGCGTACTATGGTACCTGTTTCACTGCAGGAGGAATTGTTGTAGGAGTTTCACACTTCCCCTCTAGCGGTACATCCAGAAGTGGCGAAGATGTACCAGGACCTCAGACAACAACACTGGTGGCCGGGCATGCAGAAGTATGTAGCAGTGTTATTTTCAAGATACCCCACATTTCAGCAAGTGAAGATAGAGCACCAGGTACTAGCAGTCTTGGTACAATCCTTAGTGGTCCCAGAGTGGAAGTGGGATGGGATATCCATGGATTTCATGACGGTGCTTTCACGAACATCAAGGGGACACAACCTTATTTGGGTGATCGTAGACCGACTCATCATGTCGGCCCACTTCCTACCGATCAGAGAGCAGGGCTCAGTATAGATCTTGGGAATCCTTTACATTCAGTAGATCGTACGGCTTCACGGTGTCCCATCGACTATCATATCAAATAGAGATTCTCGATTCACTTCCCGGCTATGGAAGGGGTTACATGAGGCTTTTGGGACGCAGCTACATCTGTGCACTGCCTTCCATCCTCAGACAGACATACTGACTGATTGGACCATACAAACACTTGAGGGCATGCTACGTGCATGTTTCCTTGACTTTGGTTGTAGTTGGGAGAATCAAATGCCCTTTGTGGAGTCTGTGTACAACAATAGTAACCAATCCACCATCGGAATGACACCATACGAGGCACTGTACGACTGACCTTGCAGATCACCTATGTGCTAGACTGACCCTAGGGAGTTTGAAAATGTAGGACCAGAGATGGTTCAGGCTACGACGGAGAAGGTGCATATCATCCAGGAGCAGATAAAGACTACACAGAGCAGACATAAGTCCTAAGATGATAGGAGGTGGAGACCACTGGAGTTCGAGGATGGTGACCACGTCTTCGTACGGGTGTCACCTCGACATGTTCTAAGGAGATTTGTTCGTGGTGGAAATTTATCTCCGCGTTTCATTGGACCATTCTAGGTCCTCAGCAGAGTCGGCGAGGTGGCTTACCAGTTGTCCCCTCCACCTAAGTTGCACATAGTGCATGACGTCTTCCACGTATCTGAGTTGAGGAGATACGTGCATGACCCAAACCACATCATCGGTCACAGGGATCTGGACATCGATGACAGGTCGATGTTTGTAGAGGTCTTGGTGGAGATTGATGATCTACAGGAGCAGGTCCTACGTGGATGGTCGATTCCTCTGGTGCGCATTTTCTGGTAGCACAGTAACCTCTAGGAGAGAACTTGGGAGTGGGAGGCACATATGCGAGCTCAATATCCCCATTTTATTTCCTAGTGTGTGTTGTAGCTTTATGGGGATGTAAATCCCTAATTTTGGAGTAATTTAAAGTCCCCGAATTTACTAGTAATATTTTTATAATTATTTGGAATTTTACGAGTTTGTGGCTTCTGACGGAACTTGATTCCGTGGCCCGGTGTGCCTTCAATGAATTTATGATGTTTTGTTCTGTTACATTTAGTAAACGTACGAGTGGGTTTTTCAATATTTAGAACCAGTGATCTGAATTGAAATCTGAGGGCACCAATGAACTCAAAACCCCGGTAATATCTTAAGGATACCTTTACCATTGATGCATTTTATGCGGGTTGAAAGTTAATTTCTGGGGTTTAATGAAAAAGATAAATAAAACTTGTTAAGAACAATTTTATTTAACTTGATAGTTTAATCCTACATAGGGAAGTTATTGGTGGGTCCCACACCCACATAAATTCCCATGTGTGTAAATTTGTGAGGTGGGGCCCACACAATCCCCAACCTTTCATCTCCCCATAACCTCCCTTAAACCCCCTATTCAACTCACCATTATATATTCTTTGAAAAATCACCTTAATTAAGAGACCTCTTCACATCCCTCTACTTATCTTAAATGATTGCCAACACATTTTAATTAATGAGTTCAACCTCTTCAATTAATTAATTAATTTTTTTGAATTTTTAATTACATGTGTGAATAAAAATAATAGCTTAGCTATTATATTATTTTTTGGGGCATTCATTGTGTTGATAGAATTAGTGATAGAGCTTTGGAGAAATAGAGAAGGGTGTTCTTCGCTCAACGAAGAACACCATCCTTCCAACAAAGAACCGCCGAGGAACATCAATATTCACCTTCGATCATCGGCCAATACAAAGGATAAAGTTCCACCCGCAAGGAATGGTGACCACATGTCATCCTCGGCCCTTCATCCCCGATGTCAATGGGATAACACTGTCTCCCTGCGACGCCTTCTTTTGCGATGCTCGGCTAATTTGATCCTTATCTCAAGGTAGGAGTTTGTTCATTTTGATGTGTTTATCTCATACCCCGTTCTTCATTTGAAAACATTTTTTATTTTCGGACAACATCCACAACCTAACGCGGAGGGCGTGGACCGAACGCCCACAGACCGACGAACCTCCGTAGCCTCTTTTGATTGCGATGGAGATCATGATAGGAAGGCGGTGACAAACGGAAGCGGCAGTCGTGTGCCCGCTGCGTGCGGATGAATCACGGCTCACAATCACGCGTCGATCGACCGACGAAGAACCGGCTGGCTAAAAGCCGCTGGGCGGAAGGAGGAACGTGGCACCACAAGTGGCATAGCACTGCGGAAGACCGCAACCCGCATTCTGTGGGCCACTCGATGGGTGAAAAGGTTGGTAGGCGGCTGGTCAGGTTGAGTAGAACTACAGCGCAAGGAGGGCACCGCGGTAGAGAAACTGCCCCCCCCCCCAACCCCGAGCTGGCCGATTGTTCTAAGAAGGCCAGACAGCTTTGGCCGGCCAGTTTGGGCAGCCGAGGTGCCGCGCCCCCCGCCTTAGACCACTCGTCCCCCTTTAGGCCGAGCCGTGGCCTGTCGGGCCGTGCCCTGCTAGGTTTGGCCACGTCACACACCCTCGGGCCGAGCCGCACGTTTCAGGTCGGGCCGCACCCCTTGGGCCAGGCCGCATGTTTCATTATGCCGGCCCAACCTCCCTTACCGGGTCAGACCCCCCAAAACTGGGTTGACCAGACCCGCCAACCCACTAGGCTTAACTCGTCGGGCCTGTTTTCACGTAAAGATGAATAACATGAAGACCGTGCGTCTGATCGACACACCGTCTATGGAACATGGACCCTAGTGATGTGGCGATACTATTGAGATACTCTATGTGAGTTTTGGATAACTTTAGAAAATGTCTGGGTTTGAAATGAGTGTATTTCTGACAGGGCCCCTGAGAAGAAATGATAATAACTCTCAGAACGAGCATCTGATTGACATGTCGTTCGTCGCGTTCGGTTCATTTTGACGATACAGAACTTCTGGATACATCAAATTTGTACTTCGTTACAGTTGATGTATCGAACCCTTGGCTCAAGGAGAGGACCCTACTAGAATCGAGCGTGTTGTGTGGGGGAACCCTATAGCTGGCTTCGACTACAACGAAAACCATACTGGAATCCTCCATGTGATCTAAGATGATGGAAAATGTACTGGATCCTTCGTGGGTTCAAGGATGACGACAACTGTACTGGAATCCTCCGTGGGTTTGACAGTGATGAATACCGTACTTGAATCCTCTATGGGTCATATGGGTTGACTTATATTTTAGTATCATATGTGGGTTCGACAGAGTAGCTGGTCTAGTATCCTTCGTGGGTCTGATAGATTAGCTGGACTTGTATCCTATGTGGGCACGCAAGCTTAGATGAATCAGTGACTGCATCTGATCATCTTTATCACTTTACAAAAGATGTATATCTGTGTGATATGAGTCTTGACATTCAATCATTACCATCGGTGTGATTGACTTAATTACAATGTGGATTGGGTTGTGCTTGGGTTTAGAGTTAGAGCCAAACTGAGATTGATGACTTAGGTATTGTATGGGAATATTCCTAAGAAGAGTTAGTTGATACTTCGTGATTGTAACTTTCCATTGTGGTTTATCCATCGTGGATTCCGGGAGACCTTCAGGGGTCTTGGGGTCCCTACTTAGTATTGTTATACTCACCCCTGCATGGGAAATGCCCGCACTACGTTGTGTTGATTGCAGACGACGGACATCACTGATCGTGGTTGAGGACTGTGGAGCTGGAAAATACCCAGAGGTGGACCACTTTGCAGGACGTACACAAAGAGGACGGATGGACCGGAGGAACATAGGAGACTATCTGTACCCACCATTCAGGTGGGATTCTTGGAGGACGACTCGGTGGTTGTTGATTTACTTTACTTCAATTTTACTAGCCTTTGAGTTGTACTATACTTTCCAGTTGGGTTTGTATTCGGCCGCATTTACCTTTATTCACATACTTTGTATTCAGTATTACTTTGTTATTACTTAAGCTTGTGAACTATACTGTGTTTTTTTACTATCATAAAGGCAATGACATCACTTTTTATCAAGATTTACGCCTTTGGTGCTAGTCACCAGCCCCTAGCCTATGGAAGGCGGGTTTGGGGTAGTCATGGAATGGGCCTTGAGGAATGGTCTTGATAATAACATGTAGTTATATAGTGGTTCATTGAATGTGATGTATTATATGTTTCCATGGAGACATGATTGGAGTGACATATGGTTCTATATGTAATTTTGGATCATTATTATGATATAGTGTAGTTTGTTCTTTTATTGGATGTGGGGTTATTGTTGTTTTCATAGATGTGTCCATATGAGGATGGCAATTACACTCACAATGAAGCTGGACATTATGTGTTTGTTGGTATCTAACATTTTCCATCAAATTTGGTTGATTTTAATGACCATAAAATTAAATCTGGGTACACAATAGTTGATGATATGAAATTTACATGTAATAAATATCACATGTTTTCAAAAGGCATTGGCCTTATGTGTAGGATTTTTATGGTCAAATGGATTTGCCATGGTAATGTGTGTATGATATAATGATCATTGGTGATTTTTAGATCAGTTGATTCTATGCTTTTCTAAGATGATATTATATGGTATAAGTTCATTGATTTCAATTTTAATTACTCAAAATATTTTCTCATCATCCCATTATGTCACCAGTCGAAGCACTTAGGTTTGTCAACAATATATAGATGAATATTTTGTGAATCATAAAGTGTTATCATATTAGTATATTTTTGATTTTATTTTCTAAACGTATATAATTATTGATATTTACTAGGGAAACTATTGGTTATGGTGTAATGATTTTATACTCCAACACTCCATATGGCCTTTGGATGCATAAAAATTTCATGTTCAATGACACATGAATTGTAAAAAACAATCTAGATTGGTGTATATGGACATGTTTACAACTAATGAGTATAAGGGATGTTAATGAATGATGCAGAATGATCTAGGGGAACATAGGTAATATTTTTGGGGTTTTTATTCATTTATTAATTTAATTATATGATTTTACCATTACCCTTATAAGTTGTTTTTTAAATCATGATTGATTTTTTTCATATAAATTTAGAGTTTATATGAAATTATAGGGTATTATTATTATTTTGTCATATTAAAATTAATTTATTTTTTTAGTTTTCTTTTTTACATAATTTTGTTATAGTCTCCCCGCTATCTACATATTAACCCTCACTATTAGTCAAAACCCAGTTATGTATGGGGAGGCATGTTTAATATATTGTGCACATCCTGCATGTATCCTTTCGATTCACTCATTTGGGTGAGGGTAACATTTCTTATTATTGATATCATATATTGTAGAATGGGTAAGATGCTTAAATAAAGATAAATGTGTATCATGAGCCTTTGTATTTTACAATTAGTTAATTCTATTTAATCATCCTAAAGCCCACTGAGGTGGGAATTTAGTTCACACATAGGGAGTATATCCATGTATAATAGAGTTTTCAAATTTATATGTGTGTATATTTGATAAAATATACATTTTTCGAAGTATGGAAAATAAGGTGTTAGAGTGGAGTTTATATAAGAAACATGTTAGGTATTTTAAAATAAACAATTATTTATTTATTGATTTAAGTTCATTACATTTAATAGTGAATAATTGAATTGTCATTAACACTTTAATAAATAAAAAATTATATAAAATTTAAAAATTTCCAATTCATAAATAAATCTTCGAAATATTTTGTTTAGTACAAAGAATATAAAGTAAAATTTTTATTTCAATAATATATATTTAGTGTTTAGTACATAAAATATAAGTTCATAAATTGAAATTATTATTTTAAAATGATTACTATTTATCAATATTGATTATTTCAAGCAAATATTTTTTTGATTATTTGAATAATATATTATATTTTATAAGTTTCATATTATAAATATATTAAATATAATATTTTAAAAATAATTTAATATAAAAAAATACTGATCAAATAAATTCTACATCTTATTTTATGAAGGATTTAATTTATATTTTGTATTATTTTGTAGCAATTATAGGATTGATAATAAATTACAATATATATTTTTTGTAAAATATATTCCAAAATTAATTTATTCAAATATTTAAATTTCTATTTAAAATTTATTATTTTATGAAATATTTATAAGGAATAATGTACTTATAATTATTTTAGGATATATGTTTTGAGAATTTATTTTGTTATAAATAAACACTGTTTCACTCGTTATAAATCCTATGTTATATAATTTTGCTATTACCTCTAGTATTGTTTACCTTTCAATGAACAATTATTATTCCTAATGTTCATATGCCACTCCAATGAGCATATAAATAATATAATTACAATAAATATTTAAAACCACATGATTTCATAGTATGTTATTTCTTTAAAGTAATTCAATAACATGCGCTACACGCAACACCTAGTCAAGCGCACCACGACTTACCAAACTAACAGTTCAAAAAATGTTGGTAATAGTATTAACTGAATTTGAAATTTATATATTCCATATAATTTTAACACTCATATTATGTGTTTTTTATACATAATATAAGAAAATTAAATTCTCAGGTATAGAATGTATTCTTTAAAAATGAAATTTTACCGCCTACTAATGGTGAATTTTTTTAAATGAAATAACTAAGACATTTATTTAAATATGATAAAATGAACAATTTATTTAGAAGGGGGGACATAAAAATTTAGTTTGGACCAATTTTTGGTACCTTTTTTATAAGATTCAAATTTTAATGAATAACTAAAAATACTAAATTTTAATTGAATACAACTTTTTTAATAAAAATATTTTATTGTGTTAAATTATACAATATAATGGATTTGATTTATAATTAAATTATATTTTTATCATTTAATACAATGTTGGTAATTACAAGTAATTTCACGTTTAAATTTGACATAATGACATGTTAATCTTTATATTGTTTATACATTTTAAAAACCCACATTTTTTTTGGAGAACAGGAATTAATTATAAATTAATAAATGCCACTTCTTTGTGTTGAATTTGGTAAAATATACTTCATTTTTCAATTCATAATATCAAAATTAGCTTCGGGTGAATTTTTTTTATTTTTCTGAAAACAATACATTTTTTATAAATAATGAAAAACACTACGTTATTATTGAAAACATAGTTTTTTATGTATGTAGTTATTTTATATTAATTTATTTTAGATAAAAATTGATACATAATACCTATATCTGATCACTGTAATTCATTAGAGTCAATTTATAAAAAGTTTAGATATATTAAATTTTATTGACCGTTTTACTGTCTCTTACCCACCTTCTATGAGAATTTTAAATTTTTTATAAAACATTATTTTACCACTCCTGTGAGTGGAATTTCAAAAATCCAAGAGACATGGTTAACATCAGTAAAGAATAGGTGGTTCAATAAGATGAAAATAGTTTTTGGTGAATAGAAACTTTTTTAATTTTATTTACCAAGGGTAAAAGTAAATCTTGTAATTAAGGGTAAAAATATAAGGTCCCGACATTGAACCTTACTTAATATTGAATTAAATGAATAACTCACATTGAGGATATTTTCAGGTTTAGAGTTTTAGAAAATTATAACATAACTATTACATCTCAAAAGATTACAAAGTAGACACTTCTATTAAGATTCCATAGAATAAAAAAACTCTTAAAAAGAAACATGTCTAGTTCCATGTTTTATATAGCATGACATTCCCTTGATCCCATCCTTGACCCTATTCCACATTTTTTCCTATGAAAAACATTTCAAAAAAACATGGGGTGAGCATAAAGAGCTCAGTAAGGGATACACAAAGAATCAAAACTGTTAGTTTTTCAAACATCAAGTAAACCATGTATACATTATCAAAGTAATACCTTCACCTTCATGAAGTAGTAGAAACTCTTCACTGAATAAAATATCATTACATACCCTTTTGTTACCAAAGTATTACTATAAAACCCATATAAAGAACACATAACATATAAAGGTAACTTGGGACATAAACACACTTAAGTGGAATAACCATACGGTCGACTTTCACACATATCACTTAATGGAATAGCCATTCGGCCAACATCCATTCATACTTAATGGAATAGCCATACGGCCGACTTCCATAACCAATGCATTGAAGGTTATAACGTAACCACCCGTCCTGGTATTCATGGAACCACCCGTCATATGGTTTATCATGTAACCACCTGTCAAATGTCCAAGTACCATTATAAAAATCATAAGACATAAAAAAAATATAACGGAAAGAAAAAATTTCCACACTTTGATCACAATATATCACATAAATATATTGACATAAAAAATCCATTATAAAAAACCATTTTAAATACCAAAATACATAATATAGTATATGGTATTTATTTCATTTTAAAAAAATCATTACAGCTTGTTCAAGAAGCCAAAGAACAAATAATACTCACAATGGTGGAAAAGGTCATTGTCACTGCGTATGTTAAAAGAAACATTCCTTTTTGTAGTTTTGTAAAACGCTTCGTAGAAGAAGATTCGTTTTTTATAAAAGTAAATGTCAAAGGGGTTTATACACCGTATAAAAGAATGTTGTGTATAAAATGAAATATGCCTCAATGAAAGGAGATTGAGACAAAGTCCCTTACCTCGGGTCCGACTTGACTCGATCGTTCTTTAACGTCCTGAATAATAAACTTGAGTTAATTTCTATTTGCTTAAAGAACCTTTTTCAAGTTCATTATTCCTTTTATAGCACTTATTTCCATGTTATAAACATTATGTAGTTAATAATGTTTGTTTTGTCGATATTTGGTTCTTAAGTCGAAAGTGGACTTCTTACAATTACATGTTGTTCGTGTGGTCAAAGGTTCTTTATATCCAGAATGACATTACTGATTTGGATATCATATATATCATATATATCCAGCATATAAATGTATTTATAAAATTACATAATCATTTAGAGGTAAGAATTGAAATGCACCGTTCAAGAAGACGGTAAGCCGTACGTAAGCATGAACGCTACTTTCATTTCTTTTTCATATTAATGGAATTAAAACTAAATGAAAGGTATGTATATTTTAATTCCAGAATTATATTAATCATTTAGATGTATCATTCATCATATATATCCATTATATACATGTACTTATAATAGTACATTACATTTGGGGATAAGAAATGAAATGCACTGTTCATGGAGACGGTAAGCCGTACGTACGCATGAACGCTACTTCCATATCTATCTCATACTTTAATGGAAAGAAAAAAACAATGATATAGAGGAATAATATAATTTCAGTATAACATCATATATAATAACTTTAAATCCATCCTTTATACGTCCCACATATGGCATTAACGAATCAAATCACTTTGAGGGGGCGGTAGTCCGCACTTCTTAAAATGAAATTATCGTGTTTACCCACAATGGAAACCATAAAGGTATACCACAAATGAAAAATAAAGAAGCATGATGAAAACATAAACATAATATATATCATATATAAATATAGTGAAATCTTAATGGACACCATTAAAGGTGTTTAAAAGAATGTTGAACAACCAACGTTTCGTGAGGCCGAAATTCGCCAACCACAGAAACAATATGTTCTTTAACCATTATACGTAGATGTGTGTAAGTGTAGCTCGAATTATTTTTATAAAAACATCCTAGTATATTGAAGATACTGGATTTGTTACAAAATAAATTAATAAAAAGAGTTTAGGGGGTTGGAGAAGCAAAATAAAACAAAAGAACACAAGTGAACACATTACCTTAAAATCGGGTAACTCTCTTAGATTTGATCTCAAAGGCTTCCTTGGGAAGACTTCTGCCCAATTTGAGTCTTCAAGGAGTAAGAGAGGGATGTGGAGAGACAAAATGGGCAGGGTTTGTCCGACCAAATGCTTTGGAAGTGTGGGTAAGGTGGTATAGGTGGGGGATTTTTATAAGAGGAGAGGAGGGGCACTCTTGGAATGTAAGGAAATGTTACTTTATTATAGAATACGTTTCAGATTTTAATGGTCCCACATTGAGGTGTTTAGAGGATAAGGTTATAAGGGTTTTAAATAAACCCATCCAATAAGTTTTGGACATGTGTAGGTCTTAGATTTTACATTATCATTCCATTTTATTTAAATCGTGAAATAATGAGGTAATCACTACATCATCATGGTGTCATAAATAATTTTATTTATTTAATGTCTAAAAATTAAAAAAAAAATCATGATGTAGGAAATCGTTTTAGCTTTCTAATGAATATTTATAGTAAAAAATATGACTCGTATAACGCCATTTAAAAATTGTTTTAGTAAAACATCTCATGTTTGTGTCATTTTTACTTTAACATTAAATAAAAAGATATTAATGTAATTTTCCAACTAAAGTGAATCCATGGGGTCCCCATGTTGACCCATGGATTGTATTGGTCGTATATGACACATACAATAAGGTTAGGACATGTTTCAAGTTCATTTAATATTATTAAAACATTATTTTTACCTTAAATTACACTAATTACCTCTAATCGCTATTAAAAACTTAATAAGTTACTATTCACCAAAAAATTGTTTTAATCCCATTGAACCACATATTACTTATTAATGAAAACCATGTATATCAGATTTTTTAAATTCAAAACACAGAGATGGAAAAATTACATTTAAACGGAAAATCAGTTTTTATATGTACCACTTAGTGGTTTCACTATTCATCCAAAATTGAAGTTATTCAGAAAAATACCAAAACATCACCCTAAGCTATATTTGATTTTCCGAATTCAAAAATGAAGTCCATTTTAAAAAATTCCAAACATATAAGTTTCATTAATTATGTTGATAATTAATTCCCGCTGTTAGAGCAAATAGCGTGTTTTTGTTAAACAATAAGTATCAAAAGATTTACACTAGTTTAAGTCTGATTTCAAAGTGAAATTAATTCCAATGACCACTATTGGATTTAATGGTAAAAATATATTCTTATTTAACTGTAAAACCAATTCAAAAGATAATCTAATAATATAAATAAATTAGATTAAAAATAGGGTTTGATTTAAAATACAACATTTTACACTATTTATTAAAAATGAACTTTATCAGAAAGATATCAAATATTTACACAAAGTAAATTTTGATGTCCCGATTCTATAAAAGTATTTTATTTAGTCCAATAGAATGTATAAGAGTGAACAAAACTATATTTAATGATGGTTCTCCATCAAAAGGCGATAAGTGAACCTTTAGTGAGAATTAGTGCATATACGCCTAAAAATGAATTATTTCCGTATTTTAAGCCTTTGTCTTTTATTAGATAAAAGGAAAAACATTTAAAAACATATATAATCATATTTTAGTTATTTCTATCCATTCTTGCCAATACAACGGCTATGTGTTAACTACAATTTAAAATAATATTATTTTATTACTAGTGTGCAACGAAAGATTTCAATGAAACTCTTTGTTATGTATCTGGTACGCTATCGAACATAGAATCCCTTTTAAAGTAAAATTAATATTTAATTAGTAAATATTAATAAATATGAAAATGTTTTATTCATTATTTACCTAGGATGTTACATCCTTCCCCCCTTTTGGGAATTGCATCCTCACAATTTTATTCACTTATCAAAATAAGTGGTGGTATTTATCCCTCATAGCATTTTCAGATTCCCAAAATGAATAACATTATACCTTGATCATGGCATCCACTCGGTTTCATTGTCATCTTGTTCACATAGGTAGAATTCCCATGCATTAAAACAATGATTTATAGATCCTTCAAAATCAATTGCTTCCTCTATACAAATAGACCTCGTACAACATGGGTCCTATGGGTGTTCACAGAAAAAAAGTATTGGAAAATAATCATGTATGACATATAATTCCAAAACATCTGATAAAACATGATTTCTATAAAATTGTCGGACCGAAATTGAGTTGAAACTTTCTATTATTGGTCCATTTAAAATACCATAAGTATGTGCTATGAGACTATATTTTAAAAGAAAATATAAATAGGTTGCGCAAGGGTCTCCTTCCTCAGCACCATTTTTAAAATCATAATATGATTCAAATTCTTGTGATAAGGTAAAATATTTGAAATTACCTTGATAATATTTACCTTTCTTGAAAATACGAGAATATTGTGAAAATATTATTTGTCTAAAAACAACCCATGATCCATGATGATAACGAGGTATAGAGGAGGTGTTTGATATCTCAAACAACTGCTTGCAAGTGAGTTGTATGCTAGAAAATGTTTCACAATCATCCGAACATGACTTTGCAATAAGAATTGCAAGAATGTCATCAAGAAGAGATAGGAATGTTGTTTGAGATCCTTCTCCTTCCATTCGTAACCGACTTTACTTGACCTAAAAAAAGTTATAAATCAAGGATTTAACTGAAACAATAGATATAAGGACTAATCATGTGTCTAACAAAAACACATAATCCCTAAAGTTGTCTAAACCGACCTATGATACAAACTATAAGGCCCCGGCCTGGAACCTTACTTAATATTGACTTAAATGAATAATTCACATTGAGGATCTTTTTAGGTTTAGAGTTTTAGAGAATTAGAACATAACTATTACATCTCAAAAGATTACAAAGTAGACACTTCTACTATGTTTCCATAGAATAATAAAAAACTCTTAAAAATACACATGTCTAGTTCCATGATTTATATAGCATGACATTCCCTTGATCCCATCCTTGACCCTACTCCACATTAAGTCCTATGAAAAAAAATTCAAAAAAAATTGGGGTGAGCATAAAAAGCTCAGTAAGGGATACACAAAGAATGAAATCAGTTAGTTTTTCAAACATCATGTAAACCATGTATACTTTATCAAAGTAATACCTTCTCCTTCATGAAGTAGTAAAAACACTTCACTGAATAAAATATCATTACTTACCCTTTTGTAACTAAAGGATTACCATAAAACCCATATAAAGAACACATAACATATAAAAGGTAACTTGGGACATAAACATACTTAAGGGGAATAACCATACGGTCGACTTCCACACATATAACTTAATGGAATAGCCATTCGGACAACTTCCATACAAACTTAATGGAATAGCCATACGGCTAACTTCCATACCCAATGCATTGGAGGTTATAACATAACCACCCGTCCTGGTATTCATGGCACCACCCATCATATGGTT
This sequence comes from Viscum album, assembly GCA_963277665.1. Classification (NCBI taxonomy): domain Eukaryota; kingdom Viridiplantae; phylum Streptophyta; class Magnoliopsida; order Santalales; family Viscaceae; genus Viscum; species Viscum album. Next base: position 913,422,000 of record OY728131.1, on the reverse strand, counting down.
TATCACGTTACCACCCGTCAAATGTCCAAGTACCATTATAAAAATCATAAGACATAAAACAAATATAATGGAAAGAAAACATTTCCACAGTTTGATCACAATATATCACATAAATATATTGAAATAACAAATCCATTATAGAAAACCATTTTCAATACCAAAATACATAAAACAGTATATGGTATTTATTTAATTTTAAAAAAACATTACGTCTTGTTCAGGAAGCCAAAGACCAAATTATACTCGCGACGGCGGAAAAGGTCGTTGTCACCGCATACGTTAAAAGAAACATTCCTTTTTGTCGTTTTGTAAAACGCTTTGTAGAAAAAGATTCATTTTGTATAAAATTAATAGTCAAAGGGGTTTATACATCGTATAAAAGAATGTTGTTTATAAAACGAAATATGCCTCAATGAAAGGAGATTGAGACGAAGTCCCTTACCTCGGGTCCGACATTACTCGATCATTCTTTAAAGTCCTGAAAAGTAAACTTCAGTTAATTTATATTTTCTTAAGAACCTTTTTCAAGTTCATTATTAATTTTATATCACTTATTTCCATGTTATAAACATTATGTAGTTAATAATTTTTGTTTTGTCAATATTTGGTTCTTAAGTCGAAAGTGGACTTCTTACAATTACATGTTGTTCGTGTGGTCAAAGGTTATTTATAACTAGAATGAAATTCCTGATTTGGATATCATATATATCATATATATCCAGAATATACATGTTTTTATAATATTACATAATCCTTTAGAGGTAAGAAATGAAATGCACCGTTCATGGAGACAGTAAGCCGTATATACTTATGAACGCTACTTTCATTTCTTTGTCATATTAATGGAATTAAAACTAAATGATAGGTATGAATATTTTAATTCCAGAATTATATTCATCGTTTATATGTTTAATTCATCATATATATCCATTATATACATGTACTTATAATAGTACATTACATTTGGGGATAAGAAATGAAATGCACCGTTCATGGAGACGGTAAGCCGTACGTACGCATGAATGCTACTTTCATTTCTATCTCATACTTTAATGGAAAGAAAAAAATAATGATATAGTGGTATATTATAATTTCATTATGACATCATATATAATAACTTTAAATCCATCCTTTATACATCTCCCATATGTCATTAACGAATCAAATAACTTTGAGGGGGCGGTAGTCCGCAGTTCCTAAAATGAAATTATCGTGTTTACCCACAATGGAAACCATAAAGGTATACCACAAATGAAAAATACAGAAGCATGAGGAAAACATAAACATAATATATATCATATATGAATAGAGTGACATCTTAATGGACACCATTGAAGGTGTTTAAAAAAAGATTGAACAATCATCGTTTCGCGAGGCAGAAATTCGCCAACCACAGAAATAGTATGTTCTTTAACCATTAGATGTAGATGTGTGTAAGTGTAGATAGAATGATTATTATAACAATATCCTAGTATATTGAATATACTGGAGTTGTTACAAATGAAATGAATAAAACGAGTTTAGGGGGTTGGAGGAGAAAAATAATACAAAAGAACACAAATGAACACATTACCCTAAAATCAGGTAACTCTCTTAGATTTGAGCTTAATGGCTTCCTTCGGTAGACTTCTGCCCAATGTGAGGCTTCAAGGAGTAATAGAGGGTTGTGTAGAGACAAAATGGGTAGGGTTTGGTGGATCAAAAGGGTTTGGATATGTGGTTATGATGGTAGATGTGGGGGCCTTTTATAAGAGGAGAGGAGGGGCACTCTTGGAAAGTAAGTAAATGTTACTTTATTATAGAATGAGTTTTGGATTTTAATGGTCCCACATTGATGTGTTTCGAGTATAAGGTGATAAGGGTTCTAAATCCACCCATAAAATAGGTTTTGGACATGTGTAGGTCTTATATTTTACATTATCATTCCATTTTATTTAAATCGTGAAATAATGAGGTAATCACTCCATCATCATGGTTTCATAAATAATTTTATTTATTTAATGTATAAAAATGATATAAAAGATATCATGATGTAGGAAATCTTTTTATATTTCTAATGATTATTTATAGTAAAAAATATGACTTGTATAACCCCATGTAAAAATTATTTTAGTAAAACATCTCATGTTTGTGTCATTTTTACATTAACATTAAATAAAAAGATATTAATGTCGTTTTTCAACTAAAGTGGCTCCATGGGGTCCCCAAGTTGACCCATGGATTTTTATTGTCGGCCATGACACATCTAATAAGGGTAGGACATGTGTAATGTTCATTTCATATTATAAAAACATTATTTTTACCTTAAATTACACTAATTACCTCTAATCGCGATTAAAAACTTAATAAGTTACTATTCAGCAAAAAATTATTTTAATCCCATTGAACCACATTTTACTTCTTAATTAAAACCATTTATGTCAGATTTTTGAAATTCAAAACACAGAGATGGAAAAATTACATTTAAACGAAAAATCATTTTTATAAGTACAACTTAGTGGTCTCACTATTCATCAAAAATTGAAGTTTTTCAGAAAAATACCAAAACATCACCCCAATCTATATTTGATATTCCGAATTCAAAAATGAAGTCCATTTTAAAAAATTCCAAACATATAAGTTGCATTAATTAATTTACTAATTAATTCCCATTGTCATAGAAAATAGTGTGTTTTTATGAAACAATAAGTATCAAAAGATTGACACTAGTTTAAGTCCGATTTCAAAGTGAAATTAATTTCAATGACCACTATTGGATTTAATGGTAAAAATCTATTCTAATTTAACTTTAAAACCAATTCAAAAGATAATATAATCATATAAAAAAATTATATTAAAAAGAGTTTTTGATTTAAAATACAACAATTTACACTATTCATTCAAAAATCAACTTTATCGGAAAGATACCAAAAATTTACACAAAGTAAATTTTGATTTCTCGATTCTAAAGAAGAGTTGTATTTGGTCCAATAGAATGTATAAGAGTGAATAAAACTATATTTAATGATGATTCGCTATCAAATGGCGATAAGTGATCCTTTGGTGAAAATTAAGGAATATATGCCTAAAATTGAATTCTTTCCGTATTTTAAGCTTTTATCTTGTATTAGATAAAAGTAAAAACATTAAAAAAACATATATAATCATATTTAGTTATTTATATCCATTCCCGCCAATACAATGACTATGTGTTAACTACAATTTAAAATAATATTATTTTATTACTATTGTGTAATGAATGATTTCAATGAAACTCTTTGTTGCGTATCTGGTATGCTATCGAACATAGCAACCCTTTTAAAGTAAAATTAATATTTAATTAGTAAATATTAATAAATATGAAAATTTTTTATTCATTATTTACCTGAGATGTTACAAAAAATGATATTATAATTACCCTAAGACATGTACCAATTATATTAGATAAGTGTAATTACACCAATAAAACCATTGAAATAAAATATTATCCTCTCTGGTCCACATGGATTATATTAGGGAATTTATAATAATATTATTCAAAGAAGAGTTAAATGTGTTAAATTCAATATTTAATAACTAAACCATTTTTAATATAAAGATAAAAAATATAAATTTTACTATATATATTATTTAGAAAGATAATCATATTTCCAATATAATGTTATTTTATTTACAATATTTAGACTTTAAATAATTTAATTAATTTTTGAATCAATAATGATGCAGTAATTACATTATTAATGAAATATTAAAATAATTGATAATATATATATCCATATAAATGTAAATTAATACTTATAATGAATTTAAATAATTTTCTTGGTTAATATGACATGTTATGGTTTACTATATAAAAAATTTTCAAACTGATAATGTATTTACGACTTTCAAAAAAACCAAATACCAAATAGGGACAAAACTGACATAAATTAATTTTTAAAACATATACTATAGTATTGGTTGATATAATATTTATAAAAATATTAGGTTCGGCCAAAGGGTTAAATTATATTATAAATTTCATTATTGAACCACTTGTTCTTCTCTTGGATGTTTAGTGTATTTTTATTAACCATATACTGTAAGAATACCAGAAGACATGGTAAATGTTAAACTATTTAACTAAGAGTTGAATCTAAAAGATAAGGATAAAATGGTACACTAAAAAAGCCTAAAACCAATTAGTGGATAGGTTTTCAACCCATACACATCTTATCTTAGAAATAAATCATTTTGGAGACATTATAAACCGGAAATGATTTTATTATAAAATAATATTTCATGCTTTTCTTAAAGTGACCCTCACAACTCATATATAAATTACATCCAATTCTCTCAAAATTAGACCTCCAAAGTCATTTCTCTTGGCCAAACCTTTCCCAAATCGCCTCCAACATTCCTCCCTTCGACCTGAAAACCTTAAATTGATCATAAAGATAACCTATGGTGCCATTTTGATCAACTAAAAAGGAAACACTAATATAATTTGTAATAATTTGACAGCCCTCTTTCAAGTTCTTTTCATCTTATGCTTCCTCTTTCTTTTTTCTTTCTATTCCAAAATAATAAATCAATTACCTCCTACATTTTTTAATGTTATTATAAATATGGTACAATCATATTAGTTGTTAAACCCATCCTATAAATGACGAAGTCACCAAACGTGTGTACTTATGGCTTACCGTCTCCACGTCGTGGTGTAGTTTGTTATTCAAACACTTCATTATTTGGATTGGCATAATAATGATTATTAATGATTTAAATAATAATAATAACTTGTTAATGATTCTTTATATATGATATACCATCCAATTAAAAACCATTTCACCATCAATATAAATATATTATCACTCGTTTGTATGTTTGGATTAACATCTCCACGACGTGATGAGATTCATTCCCATGTTCACCATTCAACGTTAATTATAAAAATATATATTTTTAATAAGAATTTAATATATGACATAACAATTATATTGCAGATATATTTATATATATATGTACATAAATATATCATATTCACTAACTTCCATTTATTACGATATGAAAACAGAAAAAGTGTTTATGCGTACGTAAGACATATCATCTCCATAAACGGTGTCGTCCATTTAGTATATCTATCAATTTTAAATATTTATATTCTAAATTTATTTTATATATAATTCATTTTTTTATTCTGTAAGTATTTAAATCATGATAAAATGGATACGATCATGAATAAAAAGTTAAATCAAGTACGATGAAGCCACTGATTTTTACCCGAAATGTTAATTTAACATTGAAGTCATTACTAAATGTGTAGTATAAAGTCTTAAATGAGACCTTCATGATATAACAAATATAAATAATGTTCTTGTATAATTTAATAACGTACTATGGTAATTATAAATGAGGTTAAATGTACCCTTGACCAATGGAAAGTGTAAGTTAAGGGTTAATTCCTCAATCACATTATTATCTAAGATTTTTTATGTGTAAGTTTTTACTAGGAAATATATATTATCCATGTCCATGTTTCATAAAATTGTTTTCTAAAGGATTAATTTTAAGGGACTCTTTATCAAAAAAATCCATTTTAAATGTTTTACATATTTATTCTTATAAACAGTTCTTATTAATGTCTACGTATTCAAAATGATTTTAAGGATTTATTTATATGAACATTAATGTTTTTAAAAAATTAATTCCTTTAAAAAAATTTCATGTTGTATGGGACACTTTGATTAAAAAAAATCATTAAATTTCATCCTTTCTAAATTGTGTGACTTTTAAATTTTATCATGAAAAAGGGATATTTCTCTCAAAGAGTTTTACAAATACTTTTAATCAATGTCATCATACTTTTACGGATTTTATTACTGTTTGAAGTTGATTTATTATGATACAAATCTTCAATATTTTATTGAAGTTTTTGTGATATGTTTGACTGTGGATGTGTTATTTTTATACCATTCATCGTTTATGGATAAAAAATTGGCATTTCTTATGATAGTTTAAATACAAATGATTATGTTATGTTTAAACCTTTTTGTTTGAAGAATGAATTGGACATCGTAAATGGAGGGTGGAGCCCGCTATAGCTCCTCGATGCATTGGTTGGTCTCATGAGACAAACTAGTGTAATGGCACAAGGCTGTGACAAAATCTTATTTTTAGACTTTGCACAAGTCCATGAATATGTGGTTATGAAGTCTGACATTATGCATTATATCATTATAAAATTTCAAATTTATATTAACTGTGATTATTCAATGAGGAGAATATCCATGTGCATAAGTCAATGGAATTATTCGATTTATCTTTTCATTATTATTCTAATGTTTAAGATTGAAAGGATTTTTTTTAGTTTTATAAATTTACTTAAATGTTTATTCTAATTTTTTAATGTTTCTGCTATATTGTTCTCCTTGCTGGGAATCTGTGCTCACCCCTTTATATATTTTATTTTTCCCAGGATGCGAAGAAGTATATTATTGCTGACTTACAAGAATAATATAAGGGATATGATTGTGGTCAATGGATAGAATTTTGTTGTGGGTTTTCATTTTATAATGTCATGTAATGTTCATTTATGTAATCTATTTTTTATTTATTCTAAACTGATCAGTCCTTCGGGGAATGATTCCATATAATCATGAAAATGTGTTAAAATAATTCATCAACTTTTGGTAATTGGGGTCTTGGCGTTGCAGTTTGTATAAGAGGATGTTTAGAAACAACCTTGGAAATATATTTAGATAAATTATGATTAGATAACATTACCCTATGATAGAATTTGAGGATTAGTATAGAAGAAGATCCTTGAATTTTGGTAATGTAGAGATTTTGTGTATTTTCCATGAAATACATCCCCGTCTGAATACGAGCAGGTAGAGGCGGATCTGGAACAAATGTACCCAGGTGTGAAAACTCTGTCACGGAGTTTGGGGCTTGACTCGGTATATCCTGGTACATGATAACGTGCCATGCTGCACTAATGGTTATGACACCCTTAGGGGATATGCTTAGGATAATTTACATTTTCATTACAAGACAGTATGAAAGATTTAGGAGTAAATACTTCTTCAAAGTCAAAAATTTATGATTATAGATTATATACTGGTCATTTCAAATTACATTTGGTATTTTACAAGTTTGGAATTATGAATTATGATTCATAAACTAACCTACTGTATTCCATTTATTAAAAATGGTGCCCAATAGAAGGAATGAGAATTCTAGCAATAAGAATGATTGAATTATTAATATGGGTCATATATTTTATGGTATTTAGCCAACATTTAAAAGGGAAATAACCTCTCATGCATTCTAATCATTTGATGAAATAGTATCATATGTTAATAAGATAAGTGAATAATTCATTGAGTCCTATTACATTGAAGGTAATCCAGAGAAGAAAAGTATGGAAGAGAGAAAGATGGATAAAGGGAAGTGGGGAAAAATTATTTCTTCATATTTGATAACTGTGGAAAGAATCAAATTTGTAAATGATTTAAGGGAATGGGAGTTTGTAGTATCTTTGGTTGAAAAAGAAACCAATGGTGCGATTTCAAGGGTAAGGAAAAGGTTTCAAATGTACAATGATTCAACTACAATGAGTTATAACACTACGTGAATAAATGTCTAAATCATCATAGTATACCTCAAAAGATACTATTGGATAATAATAAAGTTATGATACTACTGAAGATGAAGAAGAATGATTAAATTTATTATGTTATTACTAAACTTTTTTTTCATTTTATTATTGTATTAATGATGTTCATGTTATAATAATTATAGTCTATATAAGGATTTTACTGCAGTACAATTTCTTTAAGGGCTTTAGATTGTGTGTAACCATGAAAAGTGACGCAATAGCATGTTAAATTATTAGGGAAATATATGGTTGAGAGAAAGATAAACCATAATATTTTTATGATACTAAGGACGAGATTTTGGAATAATATATGATGGATTTGGATAAAATATATTGGATATTATTGACTTCCATGAAATTGATTAGTGATTTGTATATTCCATCATTGTTGGTGTTTATAAAATATTTGGATAAAAGGAGTATATCCAGTATTTTATAAGAATTAGGGAGAATTAATGTAATAAATAAGGTTTTGTGGTAATTCATGGTGTTACAATGTTTTAAAAGAATACATCATGAAGGTATTCACATGTTGTTACATGGAAAATATATATACATTGTGTTTCCATTCCATATAAATTTTGTGATGTGAGTGTGTACAGAAGTATTTTGGATAAGCCTAAAGGAATGAATCGTTTAATAATGACATTGGATACTATATTCAAGGTTAAATCATTTCTGGATATTATTTTTGGATTGTCATAAAAATCAACTCAGAGGTCGAGCGACAACCCATCGCGTCCGACAAGGCTGCGAGACTTGAACCCGCAACCGAAGGGCGACATGTGTGGATCCCCTACCACTGGATTACGTGATATCCTAGTTTGTATAGATTATTTTTTTATAGTATAACAAATGAATTATGAATTCATTATTTTTGGAACCTTATACAGTTAAGATAAATATAATATTTTTTAATTCTATAATCATTTGGGAGTAGAAGATGAGTTTGTGGTAGAAATTAGTTGAAGGATGAAACTCTTCGTGTCATGTATATATATATATATATATTCCTCTTATTCTATGAATAAATTAATTATTTAACATTAGGGACGAGATCTTAAAAAAATATGTTACCTTAATAAAATATATTTTGGTGACCTGATGACATTTTACATCATCTTAGATTGATGGATTTGAGGCCCTCAATTTTACCATTTTTAATCATTGATGGCCTCAATCACTCCCTATAAATATTTACATTTTCATCCAATTATGTGTCTCTAATTTCCACTAATGTTCTCCTAATCAAGATCATAATTTTTTGGTGACTTTTTCATTTCCCTTTCCCACTAATTAAGAGTAAATATTATTAACCCAATTTTTAATTAGGGTTTTAAACAAAATAGTTTTTCTATTTTTAAACTTTTATTATCGAAGAACATTTTCAAATTTAAAGGATGCAATTTATTGAAGGAGGGGAGAATGTAACACCCTAAGATTTCATAGTATGTTATTTCTTCATAGCAATTCAATAACTTTCACTACATGCATCACTGAGTTCAAGCACACCACCACTTACCAAACTAGCAGTTAAAAAGAGGATATGAATAATATTTACTGAATTTTAAATTTTATGTATTCCATAAAATTTTAACACCCATATAATGTGTTTCTTAGACATAATATAATTAACAATTCAACTTTTTGGATAAAGGAAGTATTTTTCAAAAATACAATTTTACCGCCTACTAATACTGATTTTTATAAATGAAACATATGAAACATTTATATTAAATTTGAAAAAATAAACTTCTTATTTATAATTGGGACATAAAAATTTTGTTTAGAATTCTTTTGTAATTATATGATAACTTTTATATGTTTATGAATAGTTAGAAATAAAAGATTTTAATTGAAAACAACTTATTTAATCAAAATAATTTATAGTGTTCAATTTTACATTTAAAGGGTTTCTCAATATAAATAGATTTTTTTTATTTTAATACAGTGCTTGTAATTATATGTAATTTTACATTAAAATTTTACAAAAAGACAAGTCAATATTTTGATAGTTTTTACTTTTTAAAAACCCGCTTTTTGGTTTTGACAATAGGAATTAATTTAAAAATAATAAATTCAACTTCTATGTATTGAATTTGGTAAAATAGAATGAATTTTTTAGTTTAGAATATCAAAATTATCTTAGGGTAATTTTTTTTATTCTTATGAAAACATTCAATTTTCGAAGAATAGTGAAAAACACTACGTTGTTGATTAAAATGGAAAATTTAATTATGTAATTTTTTATTTTATTTAATTTTATTGTAGGTAAAAATAGATACATAATACATACATATGTTCAGTTTAATTCATTTGAGTAATTTTATAATAATTTTATATGTATAAAGTTTTAGTGAACTTTTTACCGTCTTTTACACGACCTCTAAGAGCATTTGAAAATTTGTACAAAACATAATTTTACCTCTTCTATGAGTTGAATATCAAAAATCCAAAAGAAAATATTATCATAAGTATGTAATATTTGGTTCAATAATATTAATTAAATTTTTGATGAAGAGTATCTATTTAATTTTATTTACAATGGTTAAAATTAAATTGGGTAATTAATGGTAAAAATGATATTATAATTACAGTAACAGATGTCCTAATATATAAGATAAGTGTAATTAGAACAAAAACAACACTAGAAATGGAATATGATCCATTTTATCAACATGGATTATATTGTGGAATTTATTATTATTTTTATTTATTGAATAGTTCAAAGTGTGACATTCAATGTTTAATAACAAATCCATTTTCAATATAAGTCTAAAAAATAGAAATTAGACTATAAAAATTCATTAGAAATAGAAAATTATTTCCTACATAATGGTATTTTATTTATAATTTTCAGACATTAAATAATTTAATTTATTTATGACACAATGATGATGTAATAATTACCTTATTAATGTAATATTATAGTAATAGATATTTTACATATACAAATAAATATAAATTGAAAACTTTGATGAATTGGACATATTTTCTATGATAAAATGACATGGTAGGGTTGATTATATGTATTTTCATAGAAGTAATAAGGTTTTTATGACTTTCAAAAAAATTCCAAATAGTGTCAAAATTGACAAATATTAATTTTTTAAAAAAATACTATATTATTGGTCGATATAATATTTTGGGAAATATAAGTATCAGAAAAAGGTATTAAATAATATTATATATGTCACTAATGAACCACATTATGTTCATGTGGAAGTTTATACTATGTTTATTTTCCATATAGTGTAAGAATAGAAGAAGACATTACAAATGTTTAACTATTTAACTAAGAGTTAAATCTAAACGATAAGGTTAAAAAGTTTACCAAAAATTCTATAAAACCTATTTTTTGAGAGTTTTTCAACCCATCCCCACCTTATAGAAGATTTTTTTTGGAGAAATTAGAATCAGAAAATTATATTATTATAAATTAATATTTCAAACATTTCGTAAAGTGACCCCCACCTCTATTATAAAAGGTTACTTACCCTTCTATAAAAATAACACCTCCAAATCCATTTGGCTCAGAAAAAACCTACCTAAATATCCTCCCAAATTTCTTCCCTTCGACCTAGAGGCCTTATGTTGATCAGAAAGCCATCCTATGTGCCCTTTTTATCAAGTCAAAAGGAAACACATGAAGAAGTGGAAATAATCCTACCACCCTCTTCCAAGTTCTTTTCTTCTTCCACTTCTGATTTCTTTGTGGTTTACATAACAAAAAATAACTCCAGTGACTCCAAGATACAGTTCTGTTATTATAAATATTGTACAACCGTTTTTTATCATATCCATCTTATAAATGACAATGTCATCATACATGGGTACATACGACTTACTATCTCTATATCGTGGGGTAGTTTGTTATTCAAACACTTAATTATTTGGATAGGTATAATAATGAGAAAAAATTATTTTAATAATAAAAATAACATGATAATTATGATGTATATATGATATAACATCGAATTACATATGATTTCACCATCAATATAATGATATTTTCGCTAGTACGTACGTACGGATTACCGTCTCCACGAGGCGAGGAGAATCATTCCCACATTCACCTATCAACGATGATTCTAAAATTTATATTATTAATAAATATGTAATATATTACATAATAATTCTATTGGATATATATATATATACTTACATATATTTTATTCAATCACTTCCATTCAATACGATATGAAAATTGAAACAGAGTTTATTCGTACGCACCGCCTACCGTCTCCATAAAAGGAGCATTAAATTTCAATTATCTATCTATTATAAATATTTATATTCTAAATATATTTGATATATAAATAAATTTTATATTATTTAATTATTTTAATCATGATCTAGATGATATGATCAAGAATAACAAGTTAATGCATGTACGATAAAGAAAGTGATTATTACCCGAAATGTTAATTTAACATGGAAATCATTATTAAATGTGTATTATAATGTCATTAAAGAGTCACATATGATATTATTAAAATGAATATGGTTATGGTAAAATTTAATAACATACTATGGTCATTATATAGAAGGTTAAACATACCATCTACCAAAGGAATGTTCATGTTAAGGGTTAATTCCTCAATCTTGTGATTATCTGAGATTGTTTATGTGTAGGTATTTACTGAGACATATTTATTATCCATGTTCATGCTTCATAAAATATTTTTAATAAGGATTCATTTTAGGGTACACATTAACAAAAAATCATTTTATATGTTTTAATGATTTATTCTTATGATCCATTCTCATTAATGTCTATATTTTCAAAATCATTTTAATGTTTTATTGATATTAACAGGAAATATTAATTCCGTTAAAAGGTTTTAAAGTGTTATTGTACACTTTAATTAAAAATATTATTTAAATTAACTCCTCTCAAAATTATGTGAAATTTTAATGTTTTAATGAAAAAAGGGACATTTCTCTCAAAGAGTTTTAAATATAATTTTCTTCTATGTCAACATCCATTAATTGATTTTAAACTTGTTTTAAGTTGATTTATTATGATACAAATCTTTCATTTTGTATTGATGGTTTTGGGATCTGTTGGACCGTGGATGTGTTACTTTTATACCATTCATGATTTATTGATAATGTATCGACATTTCGTATGGTAGTTTTAATACGAATGTTTATTTTATGTTTAAAATTTTCAAAAGAGGAATGAATTGATCTTAGTAAGTGATGTATGGATGATAATATATCTCATCAATGCATCTTTAGGTCTCATGAAGAAAACTATTATCGAGACACATGGCCTTGATGAAGTCTTATTTGAAGTAATGTCACAATGCCTTGACTATATGATTATGAAGTCTGGAATTATTCATTCCATCATTATAAAATCAGAAATTGATATTATATGTGATTATTAGACTGGAAGAATATCCATGTGAATAATTAAATGAAATTATTTTATTTATCTTTTCCATATTATGCAGATTTTTAATTTTAAAAGGCTTTTGTTTAAGTTTTATACATTGCCTAAAAATTTTATTCTAATTTATTAATGTTTCTGATATATTGTTATCCTTACGGAGCATCTGAGCTCACCCCTTTCTACGTTTTATTATCGCAGGATGCGAATAAGTTTATTTTGACTGATCTGTAGGGATAATAAAAGGGATATTATTGTGTTCATTGGAGACAATGTTGTTTTTATTTTTCATTTTATAATATAATGTATCATTAATGTATGTAATCTATTTTACAAGATAACTAAACTGATCGGTCCTTCAGGACTTGATACCTTGTAATCCTGCCAATTTATTAGAATAAAGCACTAACACTAGGTAACTGGGGTCGAAGCATTACAAAATATATATAATTTTATTATTAACTGATCCACTCAATATTTATAAATGTTTTTTATATTTAATGTATTGATGTATAATATTTTTTATAGAAGTTATGATCCTATTGTATATGTTTCACATATATATTATAATTATATGATACTATAATAATGTATAATATAAAATTCTATTTATTTTTATTATATTACATTATTTCACCATTTTACTTTTGTCGATTTTATTTTGAATATCCATACATATTTTGAGATGTTTTATGTTGTTTAATTAAAATTACGGTTGTTTTATATTGTGACCTTCATGATGTATATTATATATTATAATCTGTATATATTTAGTGGGAATAATTTTTCATATATAAAAAATGTGGATCATTATATTCATCCCAATTCAAAATTTAAACACATAAATTTCAACTAAACCCCTAATGTAAAAATATAATACGTTACATTCTAAATTAAATCTTATTGTTCCCATTTTACATCATTATACCTAGGACTTTTCAATTTTATTTTACAAATATGGTTCATCATTATATTTAGCACATTATCACTACAATGAAATAATTCAATCAGTTTCTCATTATATGAGAAATAATTTTCTAAAAATACAAACTTAATATTCAATTCCATTGTAGGAATTTATATTTACTTAATCAAGAAGGGAATATTGAAATAATCATCCATTAAGAAAATTCTTTTTAATATGAATGAAAATATCCCTAAAATATAATAATATAAATAATCACAGTGGTGGATATGACCATAGGTCTAACATTTCCCATCATTAAAAATAACATTAATATTACTTGTTGATTTTCAAAGGAATATGTCATCCATAACATAAGACTCTAGGTCCAAATTCCAACATAACTATTTGGTTGACTATAAGCATCTCAAATGTGTTAATTAATGGATTTTATATTATAAATTATATATTCATCTAGATTTGGTATCAAGAATAATATATCCTCAATGTCATCCTAACATATTATATTCTATCATTTATTCCCATATTGGTCTTCATATAGATCCATTTAAACTTTTTACTAGAAGGTATCATCATCAGAATTATTGATTTCCTAGTAATTTGAAGCCACTCCAAACATATTTAAGGTTCTCTAAATGATGAATCAAAAAGGAATATTTTTTTAATTAAAATTCACAATTAAAAAAAGGGTCCTACTAACTGTTTAAATAGTAAAATTTTCTTCATATTTGAATTTTAATTTTAAAATCTTAGATTCCATATTTATATTTCTCCATTTATGATTGATGGACATGTGATGGTTGAGAATAAATGGATAAGATTTGTTCTAATATGTTATTACATAGTCAGTAGCAAAATGACCCTGATGGGAAATGTGCACCCATAAAAAAGTAATTTTCCACATCACCTAGAATCATGTCTTATATCGTAAATAGTTATTGTATCATATGATTTGATTTGTATTTAGCTGTAAGATTACTATCATTACTAAATAATTAAATAATATCCATCAATATTATACTCTTCTATTTTCAAAAAATTACACAATTTTTTGTTGTTTCACACTCACAATAACCGCAAATGATATGTATTTATATTCTCATGGAGCATGAAAAAACCCCATTGACACAGTCTTTTCCTGTTTTAACTTTCTAACCTCTGTAATTCATATTGAAAATAGTATTGGTATATGGATGACATATTAATTTGTTTGAAAAATCATCTATTTTCCAATATATGGGAAAAAATATAAAAATTTCTATAGAATAAAACCTCATTGGTTATTAAATTTAGATTATTTTAGGCTCCCAGATAGACCATAAAGCCTCATCAAAATTCTACCTATGGCCTTTTCTCTACCCAATTATAAAAAAAGGCCAATAAAACTAATTGATAAAGATGAATATCTTGTTATCCCTATATTTAAAAATAGCCACAAAACCAATAGAAAATTCAAAATCAACATCACAGAAAATAATCCGATGAATTTTTGATAAACTATTTCTACATTATATTCAACAAAAAAATTACCTTATTAATAAATATGAAATATCATATATTTAATCTAACTATAAATTAGTATTTAATGATTTATAATATTATAAAGAGTAAATTTTCACTTTTTTTAGGGATTCTTATTCACCATATCCTTCCCACTAATTTTTCTGCTTCATGTTATCAATTATATATCTTCATGAATTATTCCCTATTCAAGCAGAATGATCCAATCATTATGATCACACACTAGTCTTCTATGACTAAGATATAAATTAAAAAAATAATTATTTATCTCATTAATATAGACTATATCAATGAGTCTCAAGTATTAAATAGATTCTCATGAATTGTGCTCTATAATTGGACACCCGAGGAATAATTTTTTATTCTCATAATAATGGTCTTTATAGAATCTGATTATATCCTTTCTAGCTGACAATAATTTATAATTATATAAAAGATAACGATATCCTAAATTTTTGTATTATATAGAGAATAATAGTAAGTAAACATTTATCGAATTCAAATCTATAACCACGTATTTTAGTTGGGTGTTTTTTCATATGTTTCTCAAACATCACATATTTTCTATGTTAGTTAACCATGATGTAAGAAAATATTATTCTTCATTATATTGGTTTTTTACAAATATTATAAGTGATTTTCAAGTAGAATCCAGCTATCTAAATAATCATCCATTATTTTTTAATAACTTATAATATTATTCATAATTCATTATATATTTAAATTAAATGATTTATGGGACTATTAAATTGATTATAAGATTATGTGGGTGGAGAGAATCATACATTTTATGGGAATTATCATTCAAATATTAGGTATAAACCCTATTTTATAGTAATTGATACATGTATTGATTTTTATTAAATCTCAAATAGTGATTAATATGAATTATTACTAGGATAATGTAACCCACATGTATTCTTGTGGAATCCCCTTATGTTATATTCCTAAATTCGTTTCAATTCTCTTGAAACTCCTCTCATTGGTTCCAATTGAAATATAGGAATTTATAAAACTTATGTTAATTTTTTACAATATTTTTTGTATTTTATTATGATAATATTGAATACATGGATATATATCTCATTCCCATTGACGGTTAATATCATTTAATCTTTAAAAATAAATTTGACATAGTGGTAATCTAATGACTACCCCACCTAGGGTGGACCACTCATTTGTTATTTAATGATATTTTTAATTAGAACATATAGTGAAATGATGAATAGTATTAGAGATCATGGATCTCCCCATTAGAGACATGGTACCAAATTAGAAAAAAATCAAATTTATACCACCTGAATGATATGAAGAACCAAGAGGATGATCTATGTTTTTAGAGAATTCCATATTACAATTCATAAAAAATAGGGATTTCATGACCATCATGAATACATCCTAATCTAACCATTCATATGTCATTCCATATTAAATTTTACTATTATAGTTAAAATGACTATTTTCATAATGAGATCATATTAATTATTTTGATCCATAACTATGACCACATTTTTACTCCTAAATTTTTCCCCCAAAATGTGTATTGTAGTTAGTAATCACTATTTACATGTAGTTTCCATTATATTTCATAATGGAAACAGATACATCCAATGGTTATTTATGCAAATGTTCAAGCTTTCCAAAGGATTAAATTCATTATGTTTGATCTTAAGATACTTAAGAACATGCATTCATCAAGAGGATGGGATTTCAGACTTGTCACACCCTTTTAGGGTGAATTATTTCTTACTCAAGGAATCTCCTATATATTGATAAATTTCATGAATCCTTATCAATTTAACAAGTATAATGTATGTTACAATTGTTATTTACAATTAATTAATTGCATGTGTAAAATTTAGACTCTTCTATATGTATTAAAGGATTTTCATTAATAGAGACATATATATGTATTCAATGTTCTCCCTGAATGGCATCCTCTAATATACTATTAATATATTATTTTAATCATCATTATGATAATACTTGTTATTAAGTCACTCATTGGAGAAATCATGAATTTATTATCGTCTCAGGAGATGAAGGATTGTTTTTATGTTTGGATCATACCCATAAATGAGATACATAAGTATCACTGAGAATGGAATCTGAGCCCTCATAGTTCGGTGCCAATTGATGAGACACATATATCCTTTTAATGTTGTTTGATAAGGACCTATCCATATAGAGTAATGCCATGTGGTAATTAAATCTATGTGGAAGATGCTTAGTCATCGTTTGGTGTGTGACTTATGCCTATGAAGCCCAGGGGACTAGGATAGAATATAGGTTTTCATGATATATTAGACCCGGATGGGAATATGGCCATGGAAGAATAAGGTTGTTTTGAATTAATATATTTTCACCTCTAATATCCTAACTACATATCCCATTTGTATGGGATTCAATGCCCACATAGTTTGATGAGTCACATAAGAGAGTATAGTCCACTGAGAGAATTGATTTTGGTCTTAATTTTTTATAAGGATTACTTGTTGATTTTTGGGTTTAATTTGTGTCTTACTCTTAAGGAGGTTTCCCATTTATGGATGAAATGATATAGTTCTCGGGACTTGGTTATCCTTCCTACGTATCCCAATTATGGTTGGAATCAAAGTTCTCATAGATCATTTAATTGATATGTTTGTGATAATGATGTGATCGTGAATAATATCTATTCCCATGTGAGTCATTCTTAGTGTGAGAAATAAGAGGATGTCAAATATTAAACAAAGGGACACACAATTTTCTTACTCCATTGGTGGAAGAGGACCGACCTACAGTAGAAATGGTGGAAGAGTCTGAGGTGACGGGGGAAGAGGGAGAGGTGAAGATCCTTGACTCTATTCAATTGTCATTAGAGAAATGTCTAGTGTAAGGAAAGAGTGAAGGTGAATAATGTATAGAGGGAAAAATTAAAACCACATTCGCAAAAAGTTAGGGGATTTCACCAGGATGGGTGCCCTAAAATTTGTCTTCATATGGGCTGGAGAATTCTCATTTGTTCAAAATGAAATGTTGCTATGAACCATACCTTTCTTACTCAAGACTTGAGTTTACATATTTTATAGATGATATGGGGAAGATAGAAACCATACCCCAATCCTCCAAACTAGGAACATCCAAAAACATTTCCTGGGAGAATGTTCAAAGTGACTGTGGATATAAAAAGCCATAGAAACTCCATGAATCATATACCAATTGAAAAAAAGTGTGAAACCTATGACTGTGGATATAAACCCCTAAATAGGAGACATGTTAATGTGACCATCACAAAGGTTGGATAAGACAAGAGGTTTTGGGGGATGAATCACCATATCCTATTTCAGATAAGGGATCCAATGAAGAAGAATACTTACCATGAATGGATGTGATTAAGGCCTGATTAAAGGATTGTATATACTGAAGGGAGAAGATAAACGAAAATAATGTTTCCCAATTACGTATCTAGCGTGCTAGTATGGGCATACATGTAGGCTTGGGTGACCTGATGTGAACATAATTGATGATAAAACTGAATGTTAATACATGGGAAAGACTTGACTCAAGACATCAAGAGAATTAATAGGTATTTCCATAATTAGGGCACTCATGTTCCATTGAAAGGAATAGGTGGAACACATGTTTATATGATTTATGGACGTTGTGAGATACAGGTTAGAAATTGGTATAGATTTAAAATTCTCTAGGAACATATGCCCTATGATCATCTTTCAATTCATCCATACTGGTGTTAAATAACTACATTAAAGGATTTAGAAGACTTGGGAAACGAATTAGGGAGACCAGAACAATAATTAGGCTTTAGGGAAATTCATCGTACAAATAAATTCCCCAAGGATCTATTTATTAGAAAATTATACACCCTGGGTGAAATATGATTTTGTGCGCAAGTGTCGTGCATGTCAGAATGGTGGTATTCAAGTACCTTTCATGTCGAAAGTGTTTTGGGTAAATTATGTCACCACTTTGAGGACATAGAAAAAATAATTATGTCATTCATCAACAACATGATGGTGCATAGGTAATTGTACGCAGGTACCTTATGCACCGCTTTGGGGACTTACCCAAATTTATTGCTCCATAGTGTTGTGGTTTCCCCCCCACCCCCACACGCCTACTTGGGATTAGTGTCGGGATTTTTTCCCGACCATTTAGGCTACTACCCTATCTACTGTAACTAACTCCCATGAAATATGTAATGTTTCACTATGATCATTTTTATCCCAATTGAGGCCATTTTGAGTTTTCAAAGAATTTCATGGAACATATTTCATGGTGTATACAACTCCATAATTTTAATATTTCATGTTCCTCCATAGAAATTAGCTATATGATCAATTATTTGATTATTCCCAGATTTATGATATCCATGACCTTCTATGGGATATTAGAAAATAATTTTGGGATATATTAACTAATATATGTTGGGTGCATAACCTATTTATTTAGCACAATTATATATGTATTAACTAATCGTGGAAGTGATTCCCATCAAAAATATTCCACCAAATCATTGAGAAAATTTCCATTCAAAATGTTCCCATTAATATTATCTAATGATAAGTTGAGGGAATCAGATATAGGAGCCCAATAATGGATTATTTTTCATAGTACATTGTTGATCAATTCTCCACCTGGAGTCATTTTTATAATTTCTATTCCCATTGTTACATGAAACAAAACATGTAATAGAATAAATGAAATATACAATCATCTTTTAGGGAACCAAAATATGATTCATTCATTATGTATGCTAAACTACCATTCAAATTGATAAAAATTAACAGAAAATAAAAAAAATTATCACTATATTATGTTCCACTATCTAGAAGTAGATTTATCTTCCTTTGGTATTTCATATCATTTATAAAACACAAAAATATATATTATTGGTCTCTCTCTAAAAACCATAATACTCATTATCAATATATATTAATATTTTAGTTATCATAAATAATTTCAACTATGTGAATTATATTATTCATGAATATATAAATGCTATCAACCACCAATCTATCTTGAAATTCATTTTCAATGTGACTTATCATACATTTGAGTTTTTAAATAATCATTTTCACATAAGATATTTTATTATAACATTCCATTATTTCACCATTATTTTTACTAATCTCATTTTATTAATATATTGATTCATACAATTTTATGAGTGGACTCCATGAGTTATTTAAATTTTGAAAGAATATATCATCTTATTTCCAGAACACATAGAAAATTAATGAAGAGTATTTATTAATTTTATTCTTAAATAGTGTGAGGACAAAGAAGGATTAACAAATTTCATGATCTATGTGTGTGATACTATCATGTTGGTAAGAAAAAATTTAAATGATGTTATCCAAGAGGAAATCAAATGATCCAAATGTAAATTAATCCCCTATTTTAATTATATAGTAATTTTTTTATTATTTGAAACTGATATCCATTATGACATTTTTCTAAATTCATAGGCATACATTATGATTTTTTTTGAGTATATTCCAAATAAAATATTACTTTTTAATTCCCTCATATTATGGAACTATTTTCCCCAATTTGAATTAAGTTGACCCACATAAGATAATTGTGAAATATAAAAGCAATTAGATTTAAAATTACTCCATAACTTCCATTGATTATTTAATTATATATAAAAAAATAAATTAATCCTAATAACCAAAATAATTATATTTTGGGGTGATGTATTCAAATATTCAACTATAATAAATGTTTTGTAGATTACCTATATGAGATCTTTCATATGGATATGATGTATTCATTCCACAAAACATTAACATTTATGATATTTTTAATACGTTCAAATATCTTATTTTCCACAATTATACTGATCAATGAAGTGTGATTTTAATTAAATTTGTTGGATAGAAAGACACATTTCACTAGGGGTCACATTTCCATATTGTTTTATAATATGGAAGAGAGAATATTAAATTGATATGTTTGAACTTTAGTATCAAAACCATCATGATTCAGTTGAATATATATTTAGAGAAACTATCTATTTGTGAATTTAACCTAATTATATTATTTCCAGACACTGTTCATAATTTCAATATATTTGTAACCATTTTTATTTGAATCATATACAAAGGAATGTATTTATCTCTTTTCACTAATACACAAAATATGTTATTTTAGAGGGAATTAACTTTATTTATAAGGTAATCCTCTTATAAATGAATATTTTAGAAAATATATAAAATACTCTATCCTTTAGTAACTACCCCCAATTAAATAAACCTTATCAACTGATATAACCTCTCCTTATTTTTAGTAAATATCGTAAAATAGAAATGGTAGATCCTCAGTAAAGATATCCTACATCATATTGTGTCATTTATTTAAATCATTTTTAATATCAAAAATCAATCATAAAATGTGTTTCTCCTAGTATTTGTTAATATAAATTCTATATGATTATATTAAATTCATAATAAAATAATTTTTTTTTCTTTTATAAATAAATCATGATGTTTTTACATCAAATTGAATCAAAATTTTATGTATAGTTGTATATTATCATACATATTTATATATTATAACTACTTAAAGAACTAAGTTTTTATATTTTATTTTCTTATTAGAGAAACAAGTAAAAAAAATTGTCTTAATATGACAAAAAAATATATTTCAATACTGTTTCCATAAATTTAATCCCTTAAATAAATTTCAGACAAGAAATTTTAATTATTAATTTCCAATTATGTTTTTTATTAGTATATATAAAATAAATATGACGTAGCGTGTAATTTTTAGAGAGAGACAAACCTAATAAATAGGGACACATATCATTCATTTTGATAAAATATTAACAATAATATTTCATTTTCCCTCTCCATTTCAGCCAAGAGTCGATCAATATTTGGTATCAAGATCCACATTTTGTTATCTGTTTCTAGTGAATTGTTAATATATTCCATGCATAAAAAACCTTCCATTAAAATGTTATTTGATATTGTTTTTAGAAATAATTATTTTTATATGTGGTGAGAGCGATTTAAAATCCAAAATATATATATTATTAATTAATTGAATAATAATACTATTTTAATGAAACACATTCTCCAAAACAATAAATTGGGATACAATATTTATATAACTAGATTATTTCATGCATTTTAATATAATTACTGTGCTGAATAAATATTATTTTAAAATTTAATAGCATTACATTAATTGATAGACTAGATTACAATACCTAGAAATATGAATGAGTGTGTGAGTTTACCATTTACACAACAATTTAATGACTCACTACCAAGAGTATATCTCAATATATATTTATGTAGGCTGTTGAATAATATTACACAAAAAAAATAATGGAATATAGAATTGGAATTAATAATGACTAATCTCCATTATTTTTAAAAAATGATAAGTAAGAGGAATGATAATAGTGACCAAAAGTTCTTATTTTATTCAACTATCATATTTTCAGAAATGTCAAGCTATATAAGAAGATTTTTTAAATTTTAAAAATTTCCATCAACATTTTAATCAGCTTACCTGGTGTTTTCCGAAACCATTTTTCATATATGTTGTTGAATTATCATTTATTATCATCTTCACCTATGAAATTTCAATAATTTTCCACACATCATTTCTTTGGTATGTTTTGGATTTAGAATAATCTAAATTGGTTAATCATAATTCATAATATCTAGTTTGGTATAGTACCATGGTTTTTCATTACATCTCCCATTGTGATGGGAAATTTTTTGAGTTAATCATCACATTATCCATTTCACCCTGGTTAAACTGAATATCTTCTATATCTATTCTTGAAAAAAATAATATAATGTTTAAATGTGAGTGATGACCAATTATCTGTATTAGAGAAGTATCCTAAATAACTCAATGGAAATTTAAAAATATGATTTATCTCATTTCAGAAAAATAATATTTTCCAAATATTCCATTTGTTCATGTAGATTACTTTTTTCTAAATATCAATCATTCATAGTTTAATGTACATGATTTATACATCAACTAATATCTTCCTTAGTAATACCTATTAAATCTTATATTCATCCCATTTATCTATATTTTAGGTGATAATGTTCTTTTCATACTAGCCATGAGAAGTAACTATGGAAATAATCAATTATTTTGGTTTAGAAAAAGAATATGATTACCAAAAACATAACACATGGTAATGTCATTCTAGCTATAATGATAGGCCTCTTTATCATGAACAAGTTGAAGATTGTTCTAATAAAAAATACATAATATTTGGGGTTTTTACACAAATTTTCATATGTGCCCGATCATATATCAACTTTTGGTATGCAGATATTTTTGTATTTATTGTAAAATCAAGCATTATAAACATTTCAAAATTTCTAGTATGTTATCATATACATATAAATATACCTTACACTTCTCCCTATTATTTTCACTATATTTTGATTATCAAAATATCCCATAATATATTGACCTTCTTATGATACAAACATTTACAACGTAAACATTAAAAATACATTATATCATTATTTATATGAAACTTTCCCAAAAACTCATTCCAATAATTTACTAGTGTATTGTATTTAGAATATTTTATAAGTGTAAATAACATCATAAATGTAAACTTCATTAATTTAGAATCTTATTTTTTTGTAAGAACCATCTTCTTCTTTTCTGGTATGTTTTCCTTTTTCGTTGTTTTTGAAAAAAATAGGAGCTTATGGAAAATTTGAAGTATATGACATGTACTTTATGAGTACACGTCATGTACTCGGTTACCACGGGTAGCTGGGTACTGGCCATGTTGAGGCCCTACATAGGGTCGTGTGTGGTGACCTAGAGACTGCCTAATGTAGTGGCCTATAAGGGCGAGTACACGTTGTGTACTTATAAAGTACACACAATGTACTTTTTTTATTAAACACACCGAGGTGACATCTATTTGGAAGAAACAGCTCCTACATTGTTCGAATTGTCCAAGAGCATCTGTACAACACCAATTCTTCCACAAGCCCCCGATCGAGCATCTATTCTTCGAATCGACCATCGTCAATTGTGTTGGGATCAAGATGGTAAGATCATCCTTCTTATAGAGCTTCATTTCTTGATTCCTCATCTTTCAAGAGTTATCTTTGATTGAACATTTTATATTTTTTTGTAGATCTATTGTGTTATTGGTCGATTCTAGGCTTGAGGTTCACATAAAACGATCCTGCAACACGGTGGTAGGTGGTTTGTGGCTTTCTGTTGAATGTCATTGAGTTATATATGCAAATGTTCACCATACCATTGAACAGGGTATTGTGTGTTTTATATTTTATCTTTGTCTATTGCCTTCTAAGCTTTTATGCTTGAGTATAGGTTATTTTTAGGAGAATAGGGTTAATTTATAGGCTTTGTAAGTGGTTGCCTATGCATGTTTTCTTATGATTGATTGTTCTGGAAAATCGTGTTTGGCTTCCCTGTTGGTTTCCCATGACTAGTATTTTTAGCATGGAGTGTTTTATCTGAAATTGTGTTATGTCGTAGACTAGTTAGCCATGCAGTTCTTGAGGGTTACATTAGCAGCATTGCATTTCTATTCTTGTTTCACTTACACAGGGTTGTGATAACCTGTTGTAGTAGACCATAGGGAGAATATATGTCAGAGAATCTACATAATGTCAGTTATTTTTGTTACGGTGAACTACCGCAAGGGGAATTGACGTAATTTCTTCCTCAAAGACTATATATTATTTTGACACCGACCACATGGGTAATGTGATGTAAGTACTTCCCCCGAGCAACATTTAGTGATCAATATGATACTATAGGGGGAATTGACAGCGAGTGCTTCCCCATAGGGTCTATAATAAAAATAAAATAGAGGGGTTTCACAACGTATACTTCCCAGAGGGTTGCTTGTGTTTTCTAGGAAAAACCAGAGGGGAATATGCTGCGAGAACATCCCTGAGTGTTACCTATTTGTGATTACCTTTTTACCTGCTATGTGGAACTGAATGCTTTGAAACTGTGGAATTGTTACTGTTGAGTATTTCCTTGGTTACTCATTCTTTTTACTTATTTCCTGCCATATATATTCACGGACTATTAGGCACATATGTTTTTGTGGATAACTAATGGTATTAGTCTCACAACCTGTTTGGGTGAGGATTATTGGCACATACAGATTATATTGATGTAGGTATAGACAAGGGAAATCACCCTTCTACTTTAGGTAAATGACTGCTTTGGAGCTAGAGAACATGGGACCAAGATGAGGCTTGCGATGCGAAGGATCTTTTTAGTAGTTTTTTCATGTACTTTGGGTTTGTTAGGTATTTCAGCATTGGGACATGTTGGGCTATTTCCCCAGACATATGTATCATGAATCATTTTTATATATATGTGGTCCAATTGTTTCATCATCAGTGTTCCTCTATTTAATGTTGTTTATAATTTTACTAATTCCACTATTGTATATCTATTTTACTTCTACTGTGTTACTCTGCCAATGTAGACATAGTTTCCCACTATCACACCAAAGGCCCTCGCTACTAGTTGGCTGCCTTTGGAGTTAGGGAAAATGCTCTTCAGTCATTGTGACCAACCGGGAATGGGGTGCCTCTGGGGGATTCTTGAACTACGACGTTACAATGGTGTATGAGGGGAAATTCCATTCTCTTAAATACTATTTGGATCCTATAGCCAGGGATATTTCAGAATTGGTACTTGGAAATAAGTGGTGCATGAGAGTATTTAACCCGTGTATAGGGAAAATCTAATCTACCACATTTATAGAAATTTTTTTAGATTTGATATTTTACGGTTGATTTTATTCTCACAGTTGGGTGATTCACATGTTTTGTGCTGTTATTTTTGATGTTATTGTGGTTAAATTTTTGTTTTAACCCTAAGAGATTAGGGTACTCTATACCATGAATTATATATGAACTTTCTAAAAATCACATGTCATGCATTCATGCCATACCATTTAGGTTGTATTAGAGATTTCATGTTGTTTTGATAGATGTTACTCAAGATATGCATGTTGTTGTGATAGATGGGTTGACAAAAATACCTACTATTTGATATGGTATTGGTTGTGTGATGTTTTGTTTGAAAGAACTCCAAACATTGGTTCTAGAGGTGTTATGGGCCCTAATAGACCAGAATTTGGTGGATCATTGATCTATTATGCCTGTTTATGACATGTATAAGATGCCAATATTTGATTCATGGGTTTTATGGGCCCTCACAGATTAGAATTTGGCACATAAAGGTTCATTTTAGTGTTTTTCTGAGCTCTAAAGTATTTTCTGGGGCTTACTATGTGAAAAAACCAAGAATACATGTCGTGTAAAGTGGAATTCACGCCATGTGTTCTTATGTTTGGGAAGAAACTATTTTTATTAAGTAAATGTAGTGTGCCGTATGTACATTCCGTGTAGTCTCAAACCATGTCTAAGACTGTGTGGGCAGAGTTATGGGGTTTTAAAATCTTTTGTAGGGCACAATGTGTATCAGATGTACACGCCGTGATGTGGAACCTTGTAATCGACCATGTCACAAACAAAAGGGGTCGGTTGAATATTTTCTAATACACGCACTGTCTATCTGGAACACGTCTTGAGGTGTAACCTAAGTATTCAACCGTGTAACGAGCAACACGTGTCTGTTAAATATTCTTGTACACGTCATGTCTGGCATAAACATGTCGTGTAAAGTGTACTTGTTCACCCATGTAACTAACAACACGGTCATTTGAAACCTATGCATTACAAGCCATGTCTGGTATAAACATTCCGTGTATAGTCATCTTTGTGTTAACCTGTGTAACTAACAACACGGGCAGTTGAAACCAATGCAGTACACGCCGTGTCCATCTGGAGCACACCGTGTAGTGTGTGCCATGTATCCGACCATGTAACTAACAACACAGGTCAGCGAATCTCGTCTATTACACATTGTGTCTGGCATGAACACAACGTGTAGTCTTGTCCTATGAGAACCGTGTGGCCTAACCTTGTAAGGGATGTCGGGAAAGGAAAAATGATTCAAGTACATTCCATGTGTAATGACAACATGCCGTGTATGGGGTGTTACACGACCATTTTTGTTATATATACATACCCATGTGAATGGATAAAAGGAACACACTGTGTAGCCCAATATACATGTTATGTATCCATGTTTTGAAAAACATGAATGCCTCTTTCTCAAGATCCCTCATTACTCTT
Source organism: Viscum album (assembly GCA_963277665.1). NCBI lineage: Eukaryota > Viridiplantae > Streptophyta > Magnoliopsida > Santalales > Viscaceae > Viscum > Viscum album. The sequence continues at coordinate 913,394,335 of OY728131.1, read as the reverse complement.
CAGGTATTTCCTTCTGAATTTTTTTGATCTAAGGTGTGCACGTGACTTTGTAGAGTCATGTCACCGAGACGTCCTTCGGTTGTATGCCAGTTACAGGGAAACCACCAGACATCAGACATGACTGATCAAGGACCTCTAGTAGATCCTCCATTACTTCCAGTCTTGGAACCCGTTGTCATTCTGGACATAGGTGCTGATGCACTATTCTTGGAGGGCTTCATGAGGTTCATGCGGACCTTCCGTGGAGTACCACATCCTTCCCCTAATATGGTAGAGTTGACGCGGGTTTTCCAGTAGAAACATCCTCCCAAATTCATAGGGGATGTAGGACCTCGGGCTGTAGATTCATGGTTATAAACCGTTCATACCATCAACGAGCATATGAAGACACCTCTAGAGAGGAGGGTCAATCTCTCTACGAACATGCTTCGGGATTCCTCCAGTAGATGGTGGGATATGACCTCACAAGTGGTATGCCAGTAGATTATGGTTTGTGATGACATGTATCGTGCTATTATGAATAATTCTATTTGGAGACTTATAGAGCCAATCGAGCCAAAGAGTTCATGAGTTTGGAGAAGAGTTCCCTTTCTATTATAGAGTACTTTTCTTGCATCACTTAGCTACAATGAATCACACCTATTCATATAGGTGATGAGTTATTCCAAGCAAGAAATTTTGAGGATGGTCTAAGGCACAAAATCCAATCATAGGTGAAAATCATTTGATTGACTTATGTCATATCTATCATCAACCAGGAGCTGATCATAGAGTGAAATTTGAGGGATTCTAGAGTTTTGAGCCAGGGCGGTTCGACATCTGGTGTCAATATCTCTCCCACTGATAGTAGGAAGCACCGTAGGGAATCTTCATACGGTGATCCAAGGAGGTGAGACAATTCTTATGGTAGCTAGGTAATGTGCTACAAGTGAATAAAGAGTGGGAAAATGTGGCCACATTTCCCAAATTACCCAGTGGGTTGACGATCATGCAGCAAGATGGGGCATATTCGGTGTTTCAGTTAGGTCTTCTCACTAGCACCTGGTGAGAGGTGTTCTTCTTTGATAACACGTTTAGGAGCAGCGCCTCCAGTTTCTCATCAGTATGGGAACTGGAGTTCTTCCATCCATTTAGGCTGAGGTGGAGGTCGTTTCCATGATAGTTAGTCACCAGGATATTTGGGACAACAGGGTGGATCAGCTCAGGTTGGTCAGGAAGGGTCACAGGGCCGCGGTGCAGGTCATACAATAACAGTGGAGAAGAAACAGCAGGAACAAGATCCCAGACCCTATACATTTTGAGGTACGATCTTAGTTTAGTATGATTTAGCTTCTTCTCTTTTCAATATAGGGGCTTCCCATAGCTTTATATCTGTTGCTTTTGTGGAGATCCTTGGGCTCCTTTCCTTTACTTATGCTGATTTCTTGACATTGCACACAACTTTTGGGACAAGAAAAACTAATGTATGACATTAAAAGGAGTTCCCTATTGAGGTTGGTGGGTGTCACTTTTTATGGTTCCTCTATGTGGTAGAGATTGAAGGCTATGATTTCATTCTCAGAATAGACTGGTTAGTTCTCATCTAGGCAGTTTTCAATTTCTAACATCGTAGGGTGAGTTTCATATCACCATAGGGTGGATTGTTTATTCATAGGAGTGAATGGGATGTCCAGGCGGTCATAGTTGGACCAGAGCATTATGGTTTGGGAGTAGTTACCACCCATATTTCTAGTCTATATCTGGATGACCCTGGTACTTCACAGATTGAATTTCCCCTAATGGTGGATCATTTCCAGGATGTCTTTCCAGAGGACATTTATGGTTTTCTTGTAGAGCGAGAGGTATATATTTCTATTATGCTTGTTCCAGGAGCGACACTTTGTGTCCATTCATCCTTATATGATGGATACCATAGAGTTACAGAAGCTCAAGATGTAGTTATAGGAGTTTCAAGCTATGAGATTCATCCCTCCAATTACTTATCCTTGGGGTTCTCCTATCCTGTCTACGAAGAAGGCGGACAGTAATCTCCAACATTGTGTGGATAATTAGACGATAAACCAGTTTATTATCAATAACTGATAACCCTTTTCGATGACTGATTATCACGTTGATCAGCTTCGTAGATCCCAGAAGTTCATGAATATCGGCTTGAGATCTGGTTATCATCAGTTTCATGTTAGACCATTTGATATACCTTTTACATCTTTCTAAAGAAGGTATGGTATATATGTGTATGTGGTTATGTTGTTCGGTCTCACGAATGTGATTGTAGTCTCCATGGCATTGATGAACCATGTTTTCCATCCATACATGGATTCCTTCATGGTGGTCTTCGTGGTCGAAACATTTTTTTACGCATACATTACATGACAATTCTAACCATCTTGATAACATTTTGAGTACAATGAGAGAGAAACTGTTATAAGTAGGGATCTCAAAATTCCACTTTTGGATGTATCAAATTCACTTCTTAGGTCATGTTATCTCAGAGATAGGAGTATCAGTAGACCCAGAGAATGTTAGAGTAGTAATTTCTTGGGAGTAGCTGATAATCGTCTTTGAGGTAAAGTGTTTTCTAGGGATGGGTGGATATTATAGACGTTTCATACAGGACTTTTCACGCTTAGTAGCTCCATTGATTGGCCGTAATAAGAAGGGTGCAAAGTTCTTGTTGTCAAATTCTTGTGAGTAAGCCTTTCTGGAGCTAAATTGTATGTATTTAACAGCACTAATACTAGTATTTCCAGAGTCCGGCAAGAGATATATTATGAACTGTGATTCATCAGGTATCAAAATTTGAGCAGTGATTATGTAGGGGAAACTTCGTTGCATATGGGTCTCAGCAGTTGAGACCACACGAGAAAACCTACCAGACACACGTTCTTGAGTTGGTTGTAGTTGTTCATGCCTTAGGTTGTTGGAGACATTATCATTCGGGAGAGAATTTTGTGGTTTTCACGGACCAGAAAAGTCTCAAGTATATCTTCACTCAGCGTGACCTAAATTTGAGACGGTGAAGGTGGGTTGATTACCTTCAATATTTTGACATTGTTCATGCCTATATGCCTGTGAAAGCCAATGCGGTGGATGACGCACTGAGTAGGAGGACACAGATACATGATTTTTAGGATTCTAGTAGTGAGTGCCAACTTATGTATATGTTCTCTGATATGCATTTGGAGGTGCACGATGGGCAGGGGAAGACAATTATTTCTTATGTAGTGGATAGCTCTATTCTTCTAGATCGAGTGCGAATGAGACAACTATAGGATTCTGATGGCCTAGTCCTACAAGAAAACGGGTCAAGAGAGGACCCTATTCCTTGATGGACCACAGGTGAGGATGAGTTATTCCATTTTCATGGGAATGTATGGGTTTTAGTAGACATACACGAGGAGCTGATGCGGTACTTTCACTCCGCAGTTTGGGCAGTTCATCCTGGCGTCACTAAGATGTATCGTGATCTACACCATCATTATTGGTGGCCATGTAGGAAGAGATATATTGCAGGTTTCGTGATGAGGTATTCCACCTTTCTACAGGTGAAAGAGGAACATCAGTGACCAGCCAGGTTTTTGCAGCTGTTACCCATTCTTGAGAGGAAATTGAATGATGTATCGGTGGATTTTGTGATATTTTTTCTGAGTTAGCCTCAAGGGAATGAAGTTTTTTGGGTTTTCATTGACAGAATTATAAAGGATTCTCACTTCCTTCCAATTAAGGTGACTTTCAGTGTTAATGAGATGGGATGGTTGTACATCCACGAGATAGTACTTCTATATGGTGTTCTACACTACATTGTTTCAAAAAAGGATGTCCGTTTTACTTCTCGTTTCTGGTAGGGATTAAAGAAGGCCTAGGGTACATAGTTTATTCTATGTAAAACTTACCACCCCCAGATAGATGGCCCGTCCAATGGTACAATTCAGGTCCTTGAGGACATGCTTCGAGCATGTTTCCTAGATTTTAGAGGATCTTAGGAGGAAAACATTCCTCTTGTAAAGTTTTCCAAAAAAAAATAGTTTTCAAGCAACTATTCAGATGTCACCTTATGAGGCTTTGTAAAGTATTCCATGTCGATCACACTTATGTTGGTTTGAGAAAATAAAGGTAGCTATGCTGGGACCTCGTCTTTTCTAGTAGACCATAGAGTAGATAGAGTTGATTAGGAAGAGGACAAATACTTCATAGTCTTGAAAGAAGTATTATGTAGTTCGATGGGGATGAGCTCTGCGGTTTGACGTTGGGGACTATGTTTTCCAGCATGTCACTGTAAGGTTGGGACACCGATGGATTGGGATATTGGGTAAGATTTCCCCAAGGTACATATGGCATTCTGATGTGTTTGATAGTGTTGGGACAATTTCTTATGGGTTGTAGATACCTCATAGGTACATGGATATAAACAACGTTTTCCACGTTTCTCAGCTACGACGTAACTTATCAGACCCGTCACGTGTTTTACTACCTCATGATGATGATATTGAGGTGCAAAACTCATTAGAGGTGCATCTTATATGGATTTTTTTATCATATTATGAAGGTTCTCAATGGCCGGTTTGTTCCTCTTGTACGAGTGATATGGAAGCATGGGCGGGTATAGTACATATCATGATAGAGGGAGGCCAATGTACGTTCACAGTGGCAAGATCTGTTTGAGGATTATTCTTCTACACCGCATTGCAAGGGAAATTTGGGGATGAATTTATTTAAGGGGGTAAGTTTGTATGAACTCGTTTCTTTTTTTGGTATGTTTTAAATTTTCTGGTGTTTTTGAATAAAAGACGAGTTTATTGAAATTTTGGAAGTACATGCCATGTACTTTATGAGTACACATCGTGTACTCGGTTACCGCGGGTAGTCGGCTGCTGGCCATATAGCGGCTATGAACATGGCCATGTGTGGTGACCTGGAGACCACCTAATGAAAAGGCCGGTAAGGGAAGGGAACACTGCATACTTATAAAGTACATGTTGTGTATATATTTTATTCATTAAATGGATCGAGGTCACCCTTATTTGGACAAAACACCTTCTTCTTCGTTCGACTCGTCCGAGAGAATCCGTACAACATTGATTCTTTCCCTAGTCCCTGATTGGGCGTTTTTTCTTTGAATCAACAACTGTCAATTTTGTTTGGATCACCTCAGTATGTTCTTCCTTATACTAGAGCTTTTTTTCCTGATTACTTCTCTTTAAAGGGTTATCCTCAGTTGAATATGTTAAAATTTTTGTAGGTATATTGTGTTTCTGTGAGATTCAAGGCTTGAGGTTTATGTATAATGATCCAGTAACACTAAGGTGGTGGTTTGTGCCTCTCTATTGAAATTCTTTGAGTTATATGTGCAAAATTTTCCAATACCCTTGAACTGGGTTTTGTGTGTTTACTATTTTTGCCCTTTTAATTTCCTGTTATGCTTGTATGCTTGAGTAGAGGTTATATTTATGAGAATAGTGTTAATTGAAATGATTTGGAAGTGTTTTCTGATGGATGTTTGTTTATGACATTTGGTCTTGCTTAGAATGTTTGGAAACCTTGTTGGATTCCCATGCCAAGTATTGTTGTGATGTAGTGTTTTATCTAACATGTTGTTATGTTTTAGACTAGGTATCCAAGTAGTTCATGAGGTTTACGTTGTCCTCTTGGCATATAATTCTTTTTTGACTTACACATGGCCGTGAGAACCTAATATAGTTGACCATAGAGAGAATAGACGTAAGGGCTTCTGCAGAGTGTCAGTTATTTTTGTTACGATGCGAGACCACATGGGGAATTCACGTAAGTGCTTCATCAGAGTGTTTTAAGTTCCTCGACATGGACCATAGGGGCAATGTGACATGTGTGCTTCCTCAGAGTGCCTTTTAGTTACTGATACGAGAATATATGGGGAATCGAGGGCGAATGCTTCCCTAGAGAGTCTATAATAAAGATGAACAAATGGGGTTAGACTGCGTGTACTTCCAAGAGGGTACCTTGTGTTTTCTAAGTAGGAACAAAGGGGATTCATTTGTGAGAACATCCCATAGAGATAAATGTTTCTTATTACCTATTTAGTTGTTATGTGTAACTGAATGCTTTAAAACTGGGGAATTGTAAATGTTGAGTACTTCCTTGGTTATGGCTTCTTTTAACTTATTGTCTTCTATATATATATATTCACTGACTGTTAGGCACAAATATTTTCATGGTTCCCTACTAGGATTAGTCTCTCACCCTATTTTTTCCATGATATTGGTCCCGAATAGATTATATTGTTGCAGGTATAGACAAGGGAAAGTGCCATTCTACTTCAGGTACTTGACTGATTTAGTGCTGGAGAGCATGGGACCAAGCTAAGGCTTGCGATGATGAGGATCTGTTTACATGTTTTTCGTGTACATTGTTCTAGTTATGTATTTCATCATTATGGAATGTTTGGCTATTTTCTTTGACATATGTATCAGGCATCATTTATATATATTTTCTCGAGTTGTTTCTTAATCTGTCATCTTTGTTTACTATTGCTTGGCATTTTACTGCTTCCACTATAGTATATATGTTTTACATCCGCTGTGTTACTATGCCAATGAGGTCATAGATTCCCCACTATCAAGCACAAGGCCCATACTTCTACTCTACAGCCTCTACTATTGGGAGAAATGTTCTTGGGGCCATGAGACAAACCAGGTATGGGGCTCCTCTAGGAAGCTTCCAGAACCAGGATGCTACATTTTTCTCTAAATTTAATAATATATTAAAAAAAGGATTACCTAGGGAAAATAAATAATATAAAAGGTGATATAAAAATCCCAATAAATAAATATATATAGAAATTAAATATAACATAAGTTCTTGGAGTAATAACATGTGATAATAAAATAAATTATCATAAACATGAAATGATTGTACTAGAATATAAGATAATTATTTCATTGAAACATATTAATTTTGAAATAGGATGTACATGATATCATTATTTTTATTCATGGGTCACTACAAAAACCATCCTTTTAAAGTGGGAAACATCCAATATTGTGTTGGTCTCACTAGCCATTCACATAGACATAGAGGAAAAAGTCCCTTTATGGAATAATATGACACCATTTTTATATATATAAGATATAATTAGATATATATAAAATGCACCATCCATTTAAGAAAAAATAATTCTAGAACCAACCATCACATAAAATAGTGTGGTTGTCAAAAACCCTCATGCACTATAAAACAAATCGTATGAGATCTACTCATTGCATAATGAATTGATGGGATTTGTATTATTATGCCAATAGATGAGCTAAATTATATGTGTACATATGTGAAAAACAAGTTTAAAAGTGACTATAAATAAATAATAATCATTTCATACATTTGAAAAGGATGTGGGCATCATAAATCTTATTCAAGGATAACAGAGTTCTAAATGAAAAGGATTCCCAAATAAGATGGAAATGAATGATTTTATCATTGTTAATTGATAAGATTTCTAGGTCATGAAAATGTAGATTTAGGGTGCCAAATATATGATAATTATTATGGAAAATAAAAATAACTGACCATATTGTTTCTTTGTGAATGAATTTTTGAATAATTTAAATGAAGGGATTAAAATATATTTTACCCATAAAATAATAATTTTATTAAATGTTTTCTATTTTGAAAATAAGTATTATTAAATTATATTCACTGTTTAAGAAATTTTTTATATGTGATTATTGACACGAGACAACAAATAAGAAAAAATTCATTAAACAAAAATGACATAATATTTTCAATTTTAAATTCAAAAAATAAAAGAATAACCCTAGAAATGAAATTTTTATTTAAATAGGTTTATATTAAAGTGAAATATATATTGAATAAAATATGTACTTGGAAATTAAAATTTCATAACATGTTAAATATGAATAAAAAACCGTAATTGTTTAGTCATAATGAATATATGAAAAATCAATTACTAAGTTTTAAAACACCATTGTTGGAAATCCAACATCATAAAAAATAATAATTTTTTTTTTTCATATCCATAATTAGGTAAATATTAAATTTAAATTAAATTAAACTTTTTTATGTTTTAATTAAAAAAATAGAACAATGGTGATATGTGAAAATATTTAAAAAGTGAATGGAATCAAGTAATTATATGGGAAATATTCTTACCATAGTTTCATTTTCAAAAAGATAAAGAACATACCAGTAGATATTAATTAAATTAAAATGTGTAATCTAAATATATTAATATCTTATACTATTTTTAAAAATACTTAAAATTCACAGGAAAACATTATAACTCAAGAAATCAGACTGAGTTATGTAAGACCCATACCGATTTAGTAATTTTTTCAATAAAAACAATTTGAACGAAAAAATTAAATGGTTATATGAATAACAATAATTAAATGATGGATTATTCAAAAATATTTTTTGTGTGGTATATAAATTGTTTATATAAAAAAATTGTTCATAAAATTAAAACATTTCATAATGAATGATTTTTTTGAGTAAAACCCATATGACTGAAGATACATACTAGTGGAGAAAATTGACGGAGATAAATATTTTAATTATATTTAAAATACTATTAATAAACATAATTAATTATGTTTTATTTAAATTTTTAGAATTATAAAAATTAATCTGATATTATGTGCATGAAATAACCTGGGTATCATAGAATGTTGTTTTGAGATGAAACCCATAAAAAGTGTCTGAAAGCATACTTCAAATTAAGATAACATCATAAAGAATTAAATAATATTTATTATAAATATAAAATAGTGATTTCATTATATATTTTTTATATTCCAATATCAATAAACTATTATAACATGATTACATATTATATTGTTATCTTTCCTATGTAAGTTAGTTGAAGTTAATTAGTGGATTTTACTACATTTTGTTACACGTGTTCACCATTCATGAAGTCATTGTAAAATATATCCCTAAAATATATTATCATTATTTATATATATATATATATATAAAATTTCCATATTATGTATATATTTCAAATAAAAAACTAATGGATCAGGATGAAAATCGATACTAATTTCTCATGGAGTAGATTTCTGACAGATATTCACAATTAATGTTTCCATTTTCAATAATAATTTTTAGAAATTTGATAAGTAATAAATAGAAATATAATATAAATAGTTTCCATATGGTTAAAATATTTATTCATCCATGAAATAGTTTTTATCATCCATGAATGGTGATAATGAAAAATAGAATAAGTCTTTTTGTAGGGGTGGTACTCTACACAATGAACTAACAATGCTTTGTTTTTTATTAGTGGAGAAGAATAAGTAATTTATACTTCTTAATATAATAATATCAAGGAATAGTATCATATATATATATAATTATACTTTTATGGTTATATAATTTTTTAAGAGCAATAGATGGGATAGAAACTTCGTAATCATATAATATTGACATGGGAGACCTGATATTTCCCTATAAAGCATCCTAGAATTGAATGGATTATGTTTACATAACATGAACATAGGATTAATAAAATAGGATGACATTATAGAAGATTATATTTTAAAATATTCTCAATGGTAATGCAAATAAATGGTGTAACCATGGAGTTGATAAATTGATCTCCTATTATATTTTTATAAAAATAACTTTTTTAAAACCTATTACACTACCTTGATAATACTACACAATTCCATGGTCAATGACCCAAAATTTTATAAATAATATAATTTAATGGTAAATATGTATAAGACCCCATCCATAAAGATTAAGTAATTTTTAATTATGTTAATGATTATCAATAAGGATATTTTTTTGTTAAGAGATTCAAAAAATTAGGTCAAACCTTATACAAAAGAACTGGAATATTACAAGCATACACCTCTACTCACTATCATTATTTTCATTAATCAAAAAATCGTTAAAAAATAAACTTTTCTAGTTCCATGTTATAGACAAAATTAATTTTCATTGATACCACCCCTGGCCATATTCATCATTATGTCCTGTAAAAAACAATTCAAAACATGGGATGAGCATAAAATGTTCCGTAAAAGGTACATAATGAAAGAAAACTATTATTTTTTCAAAACAACATCTAAACCATGAATACATTATCATAAAGTAATACTTTTCACCATAATTAACTAGAAAAATACCTAACTAAATATAATCTCATTACTAAGCCTTTTTCACCAATTTATTGTCATAAAGCCCATAGAAAACAACGTTTAACATATAAAGGTAATATGAGAAATAAACACAGTCAAATTGAATAACCATATAGTCGACTTCCACCCATATCAATAAATCGGATTTCTATATGACTAACTTAAATGACCAATTCATTTGAGGATATTACATTTCCACTCATCCATGTTTTATCACATAACCACCCATCCTTGGGTTTATCATGTAACCACCTGTCATTGGTTTATCACATATCCACCACTCAAATTTCCAAGTACAAATACATTATAATAACAGATAAAATATTTCAATTATCAAAATTTCAGTAATAACATTAAATATTAAATAAAAATATATCATTTTCAGATATATAAATACTCAATCAATTTAAAAACCCATTTTTTATACCAAAACACCCAAAATGGGATTAAGTGTTTTCTTTTACATTTATGAACATTAAGTCTTATAGAGGAAGCCAAATAACGATTATGTTTGCAGAGAGGTCATAGTCACCACATATGACAAAAAAATTCCGCTTTTCATTTAATAAAATGATTCATGAAAAATAGATTTCCTATGAATTAATGTAAAAGTTAAAGGGTTTTATAATACACCGTATAAAAGAATATCATTTATAAATCCCAATATGCCTCAATGAATGGAGATTGAAACTAAGTCCCTTACCACATATCTGACTTTACTCATTCATTCTTTAATTTCCAAAATGATAAAAACAAGTTAATTTTTACTTGATTCAGAACCTTTATCATGTTTATCATTGCTTTTATATCACTTATTTACATGTTATTAAAATTACATAATTATTTATGTTACTATCAGTAGTTTTTCCGATATTGGGTACTTGAGTAAAAAACGATCATGTTATAATTAATATTTGTCCATGTGGTCTAAATTCAATTATCTAAAAATTATAATCATATATATATATATAATATCTTGTTTATATATATTTATATTTTTCTATCTGAATTGGAGATATGGAATGAAATACACCATTTATGAAGATGGTAAGCCGTACGTACGCTTGAACGCTACTTTCATATATATTTCATATTTAATAGAATGAAAACATAATAACACCTAGGTATATTATAATTATAGTATAGTACCATATTTAATATAAGTTACATATGTTAATTAATTCCATATTTTATAAATTCCAATTATGGCACGAATGAGTTATATCACTTTGAGGGGGCGATTGTTTGTGCTTCCTCAAATAAAATAATCATGTTTAGACATCATGGAAAGAATAATGGAATGTTTTAAATAAAAATTAAAGATGAATAAAGACAATATAAACATAATTTATATCTTATCAATGAGGTCCCTTTTTAATTTCCACCATGATAAGTTGTAGAATATAACTAAACAATAATAGTATCGTGAGGTAGTAGTTCGTCGTCCATAGAAATAGTATGTTCAAAATCCATTAGATAGAGGTGTGTGTGAGATTTATTGAAATAAATATCATTAAAAAATCTTGGTATACTGATGATAATCATTTTTAAATAAAATAAAGGAATAAATATTGTTTATTGGGTTAGAGAAAAAAATATAAATGTAACAATTTTGAGAGAAGACATTACCTCAATTCATGTAACTCTTTTTGTTTTGTGCTAGAAGGGCTTCTTGAATTTCCTTTTTTCCAAGGTAAGGATTCTATGTGGATTAGGGGTATGTTGGGAGATTATTTGGGAGGTGTTTGGATGAGCCCATGGGGCTTCAAATGAGCGAGTAAGGTGTATAGGTTGTGGCATTTTGTAAGAGGGGTGGGGTAATTTAAGAATGTTTAAAATATTATTTTATTATAAACTTAATATATATTTTCAAAAGGTCCACAAATAATTTAATTATATGATATGATAAGGATTTATAGAAATTTTCTAATCCAATAGTTTTTAAAGATGTTTTGTTTTCAAATTTAACATTATCATTTAGCTTTTACTCTTAGTTAAATTATTTGACTATTACCATGTCTTCATGTATATTCATACTATATGGTTAATATAGTTACTATAAAATTCCAGTAGAACCTCAAGTGGTTCATTAATGTCATTTTAATACTTATATAAGGAATTTAGCCGAATCATAGATTTAAAGTACTGTTATAATATTTCATAATATATATTTTGTTATAAAAACTCATTTCTTCCCATTTATATACTATTCATATCATGACTATTATAAAATCCATAAAAACTTGATTACTTCTAAAAAACATAAAAAAATTAAAATATAAAAAGTAATATTTATCCCTAAAATTAGTGTATATCTTAAAAATAACCCAAATAAATTTATTTTAATATTTATAATATAATTTATTTAAAACATTCAATAAAAATGTAATTACCACATCATTATTGGGTTATAAATAAATTTATTTATGTGTTGTCTCGAAATAATAAATAAAATAAAATGACTTCAAAACCCTATTTATATTTTTAATTAATATTTATAGATAAATATATCAGTTATATAACCCCATATATAAATTTTTTTAGTAAAGGATTTATCTTTATGTTATATTGTCATTAACTTTAAATAAAAAATAATTAAATGTCATTTTCTCACACAAGTGGCTCCATGGGGTCTAAAATAAACCCATAGAATTTCATGGTTGGAAATATCACCTAAAATATGGTTAGTACATGTGTCTGAGTAATTTAATATTATTATAATATTATTTTTTTACCCTTATTTACTGGATTTACCCTTTAACCATAGTAAATAAAATATTTTCAGAAGATACTATTCATATTGTTTAAAAGTAAAATTTACCTATTTACACTATTTAGACCTAATGATTCTAAATATGGAATCCATTTTTCCATTGTTAAAACACATAAGTTTCAGTAATGAATTTTAAATTATTTCCCGTTGTCAAAACCAAAAACCGTGTTTTTAAGATATAATAACTATCAAAATATTGACATGTGATTATGTCTAATTGAAAATTAAAATTACTTACAATGAAATAAATAAGATAAAATGATAAAAATATAATCTAATTACACTTTAAAACAGAAATTTTAATCTATCTATATAAATAAATTAGATTAAAATAAAGTTTATACTTTAAATGCAGTATTTTTCACTATACATAAAAAAATGAACACTATAAAAAATACCAAAATTTTACCTAATGTAAATTTTGATGTCTCTATTATAAATAGGAAGTTTATCTTAACAAATGGAAAATATTAAAGTGATAAAAACATGATTAAAAAGGGTTCTCTATCAACAGGTGGTATAAGTACATTTTAAAAAAAAATCCTTCTTTTATCTGAAAAAATGAATTTATTATTATATCATATCTAGGAAACATAGAAGATGAATTTTAAACATTAAATTTAATATATATTTTATATTTTTCATGAAATAAAAATACAGAAATAGTGATATTAAAACACAACTATTCTCTTTTAAATATTTTTTCACAAAAAAAGTTAAGTTTAACAATTGGTTTTAATTTCCATTTTTAATAAATTTGGAAATCAATGAAGCATCACTTAAACATGTATAAAAAATATATCAAATTTAAGTAGATACTATTCATTAATTCCATTAAAATTTAAAATAATTAGAAACAATTTAAAATACTAATAATATTATTTTATTTTTTTAGGGTAACTCAATGTTGTGTGAAATGTAAAATATTAAGAAAGTCTGTTGTTCCATGTCGAGTACACTATTAGAAAAAGAGTCCCCTTTAAATAAAAATTAATATCTCTTTCATAAGTATTAATAGAAACCAAAATATATTATTCTATAAATACCTGGGTTGTTACATCCTTCCCCCCTTTTAGAAATTGTGTCCTTGAAATTTTAAAATTTGGCTCGAAAACATCATTAAAAGTCCTACATCGGAAAAAAGTAATTAAAGCAATAAATTTAAAAGAAATAAAGAGGTGTAAAAATGATACATAAGATAACTCATATTAGGTTTCCATATAAGAAAATGTGGATTTGGATGAGAAACTAATTGACGTGTTCTGATGGATAGTGATAGAAAACATGATCATGAGAAAGTTAACCACCAGAACACCACAAACATCTGATAGGTTAGATGGTCTTAGATTTCAGATTTGGAAATGTAAAAGAACATAATTTTTTCATATCCTTTTTATAATGATGAGTAATTTTTTTATGATCTTGACAAAGAACATAAGGAAACATACTTACTTGTCAGGTAGACATTCATCCTTTAATAAATTTCCACCACAAACTCATCTTTTTTCCAAAAAATGAGTATTAAAGAGGAATTGGTCGAATCTAAAGCATTAAAATATACATATAGAGAATCAATTTATTCAAAAAATAAGAACTATATATTTCCCTTGTCTTTAAACATTAACAAAAACCAAAATTGTTAGTACAAGATCAGATAATCTCCAAAAAGGACAATCTTTTATAAAAATAAATACTACTCCTAATCTCTAAAAATAACAAATAATACCCAAAGTTCATCCAAAACCATTTTATAAAATTATTTCATTAAAATTCATCAAAATAATCCAAACAATGTTTGTAACGAAAAATTATGAAGGATTTGATCATCCATTCTTCCATAATAAATGATAACATTTATCTCCAAACAATATCGACTACACATAATGTCTCATACTGAAAGGTAATTATCCAAATCTGATATTCTTCAACATAGGTTAATCATTTCAATAAATAAACCAAATCAACCTAAGGCTAAAAAAAATCATATATTCTTTGAAAATAAAATTCCACCATTACTGCTCATTTGAAATCCCCATGTATTCTATTTTCCATAGGCATATTGTCTTCCCAAAAGGGAAAACCTATTACAAAATTACCCTTATAACATAATCACCAAATCATTTTCCTATACTAAGGATATCCATTTTTCAAAATATATGATCCCAAATCAACTTATTTTTGAACAATAAAATCATTTATATTAAAACAATAAGTCATAGTAACTTGGGAATTCATGATGGATATTGGTAGGTGGTGAGATATTGTTGACATTAGGTTATGGGTACGATTGTCATGCCCTTGTTGGACGCAATGGGTTGTCACCCGTCCTATGAGTTATCATTTTTCTAAAACCATATCATTCTAATAATATTCTAAAAAATAAGATAATTTCTTTTAAAAATACCAAGAACCAATTTTATCTCAAATGATATCTAATACCATTCATTTTACATCCCAAAATTTAATCACCATTTATGACCTCAAAAAAAGATCATATGTGTCCCATAGGATTTCCATTATGTCTAAACAACAAAAGATAATTCTTTCAGGAATAAAATTTTCAGATATCAAATATCAGGGTTACATATACATTAAAAATTCATCCAATGTAATCCCACCATCAAAAGATCATTAACACCTTTTAACAATTGATCATACTCAAATATATCATAAATCCTAAATCCCATATATGTAGATGTCTAAATCATTTAATTTTCATCATGAACCATTAAAAAATATTTTCCAACTTATTCTATAATACTTTTTTCGAACAAAAAAACATGAACAGATCCTAAGATTCAATAATGTCAAAACATGATTTAATAAATAATCCAAACTGTTCATTAATAATTATCAGTTTCCTCGTCCTCATTTAGAATGGATTTATGTATTGGTAAGCTTCTATTTGTACGGTCCTACTGATCCTAGTCCCGAACCATCTTCATAGGACATCTATTTTTATTATGACCATGGAAACCAAATTTAAAACATTAAATTAATCCCTTGGAAGGATATTCATTCCCATTCCTGGAGTTAACTGGGTAATTCATTTTTCCATGGTTGGTTCATTCTTTTGGATCTTTATTACCACATATAAATTATCTTACTGTTCAGTTGATTCATTTTCCTTGGTGTTTCCCTCCATATTCTTGACACATATATTTTTTAATATACTGACATTTTTTATTATTACCAGAACATCCATAGGGATTTTTTTCTAAGATAAATGAGGCCTTATAATAATCTATGAGGTTTATGTGGTCAATCATGACTTCATATCGTTGGTTTATAATAACCACAAGAGTTCTCATTATTGATCCCCTTTCATTTGGAAGCCTGTTCAGAAAACTGTCACGGTTTTCTTCACAAGCATTGTTACATTGGGGCCATCTAAATCCAAATTTTTTTCAAACCAAAAAGGTTTGTATAATTATATCAATAAAATCATCATAAAATATCTTATAAGTATGGTAAATACTAAGACATAATAATTCTTGTTATCTTAAACTCATGAAATTCTTCAAAAATAACTATTACCCTTTCTAATATGATAACCATTATGGTTACGCCACTTATACTTCAATAACATCATAAACACTAATGTCATCTAAATAAACCTCAGTTACCAACTTTGATGCCACATCCTAAAAACATAAATAATCTTGATTTAAGATAATAATTCACATTGAGGATATCTTCTATTTTAGATCATTAGATTAGTAGGTTATAACTTATATATAACAACTTGAATAATACAAGTAGACACTTCTACTCAATATCCATTTTTTCATAAAACAAAATCACTTTTAAAAAGAAACATTGCTTGTATCATGTTATAAAAAACACTAATCTTCCTTTATCCCATCATTGACCCTATGCATCATTGAGTCCTATGAAAAACATTTCTAAACATCGTATGATTATAAAAAGCTCAGTAAGGGATGCATAAAGAAGGAAAACTATTAGTTTTAAAAAAACACGTAAGCCATGAATACTTTATCATAATGTAATACTTTTTTCATTAACGAAGTAGAAAAAACACTTCACTGAAAAAATGCTAATTACTTTCCATTTTTTGTAACCTATATATTACCCTAAATCCCATAGAAAACAATGTAAAATATATAAAATATACTTGGGACATTAACATATTTAAATGGAATAACCATACGATCTACTTCCACACATATCACAAAATGGAATAACCAAATGACCGACTTCCATACACAATGCATTTGTGGTTAGAACGTAACCACCAATCCTTGATCTATCACAAAACCACCATTCAATGGTTTTATCACATAACCACCCATCATTGGTTTATCAAATAACCACCTGTGAAATTTCCAAGTACCGGTATATAATCGTAACACAGATAATAATGAAAATATCAATATTTTAGTATTAAAATTTAATTTTCAATCAAAAGATATCATTTCATGATATTGAATTACTCAATCCATTTAAAATTCTATTTTCGGTACCAAAACACCAAAAACAGGAATAAGGGATTTCATTTCCTTTTAAAAACATTAATTCTTATATAGGTAGCCAAATAACGATTACGGTGGTGGAGAGTTCATTGTCGCCGAATACATTAAAAAAATTCCCTATTTGTTTTGTAAATGATTTTGTTAAAAATGATTCCCTTTGAATGATTGTACAATGACCTTTTTTGTTTTCCGACTTGACATATTTTTTATTTAATTTCTAGAATAATAAACATAAGTTAATTTCATCATTCTTCCAAACGTTTTTCATGTTTATTGATTTATTATAACACTTATTACAACATTTTAAAAATTGAATAATTATTTATTTTGAAAATTTTCATTTTGTTGATTTTTTGTACTTGAGTAAAAAATGATCTTGTTATAATCACAATTTTTCCATGTAGTGAAAATTCTTTAATATATGGAATATTATTCATATTTATATCATATAAATACAATATATATTTATTTATAATATTTCATAACATTTGGAGAAAAGAAATGAAATGCACCATTCATGGAGGCGGTAAGCTGTATGTACACATGAACGCTAAATTCATATTATATTTTATATTTAATTGAAAGAAAACATAATGATATATAGGTATATTATAATTACATTATAATAAAATATTTTATATATGTTACATATATTCATTAATTCGATAATTTATACATTCCATGGTTGGCATGAACAAGTCATATCACTTTGAGGGGGCAGTAGTACGTGATTCCCCAAAAAATATTGTCGTGTTTACACATCTTGAAAAGAATAAAGGTGTGTTGGGAATAAAAATTACAGAATCCTAGAGACAATATTAACATAATATATATCAAAAAAATACAGTTCCATCCTAATGGACACCGTTATAGGATTGCTGTATATAATTGAACAATCATTGTTTCGGGAGGTAGTAGTTCGTCGTCCATAGAAATAATATGTTCCAAATCAACTAGATGTAGGTGGGTGTGACTATATTTCTAATAAATCAAATAAAAACATAATAAAATACTTAATATATTTTTATATAATATAATGGAATAAATATTGTTTAGGAAGTTGGAGAAGAAAAATAAATGGAAGAATCCTTAGAGAATACATTACCTCAAATCGGGTAACTCCTTTTGATTTAAGCCAGAAGGCCTTCTAGAATTGCCTTATTAACAAGTTAAGGATTCAATGAGGAATAGAGGAATTTTGGGATCTTATTTTGGATTAGTTTGGATGGAAAGGGTTTCTTGAGTGATGTGAGTAAGGGTTATAGATGGTGACCTTTTATAAGTGGGTGGAGGGGTACTTTATGAATGTTTGAAAGATTATCTTATTATAAACTGAATTTCAATTTTGAAAAGGTCCAAAACAAATTTAATTAGAAGATAAGATGATTATTGTACAAAATAATCTCAACTAATTGTTATAGTACTATTTTGGTTTAAATTTAACCTTATCATTTAGCTTTAATCCTTTGTTAAATTATTTGAAACTTACTTTGTCTTCTTGTATATTCATACTATATGGTGGATATAGTTACTATAAAATGACATAAAAACATAAATTATTTCATTAATGGCATGATTATCCTTATTTTAGTCATTTTTTGTAAACATATATTATTTGAACTATTACATAATTTAATATAATATTTTTAAATAAACTCATTTATGATTATTTTGATAGTATTCATATCACAACATTTAAAAAATCTGAAACAACTGGATTTTTTCTAAATAACTTCAATAATTAAAATATAACTAGTCATAATTATTCCTAAATTTATTGTATGTAATAATATATTTTAAAATAAGTTTATTTTAATATTTATAATCTCATTTATTTAAAACATTCATTATTAAGATAATCTCTACATCATCATAGTGTCCTAAATAAGTGTATTTATTTGATTTCAAAAAATTATAAATAAAATAACATAATGTGGGATATACTTTTAAATATATAATGAATACTTATAGTCTCATATATAACATATATTACCCCATATAAAAATTTCATTAGTAAAACATATATGTTTATGTTCTACTTTTCTTGACATTAAATTAAAAGTAATTAATTTTCATTTTCACACACAAGTGGCTCGATGGGGTCCTAAAATCAACCAAAGGATTCCCATGATCAGAAATATCTATCTAAAAAGTGTTAATACATGTGTCAAGGTAGTTAAATATTATTATAATATTATCTTTTAACCTTATTTACCATATTTACCCTTTAACCATATTAAATAAAATATTTAATGAAGTTACTATTCATAATGTTTCAAAAATAAAAGTTACCTATTTACACAATTGGAGATCCTAATTCCCAATATAGAATCAATTTTTTATAATTCAAAACATATAATTTTTAGATATTAATTTAAAATTAATTTTTGTTGTCAAACCAAAAAATGTGTTTTTAAAAAATAATCACTATCAAAAGATTAGCATGTGTTAATGACTAATTAAAAAGTGAAATTACCTAAAAACACCTAAATTGTATTAAATGGTTAAAATATAATCCTATTACATCTTAATACATAAAATATAATATGACTATATAAATAATTTAGATGAAAAGACATTTTGGACTTAAAATGCAGTATTTTTACTATTCATAAAAAATGAAATATATCTGAAAAGTACCAAAAAATTACACAAAGTAAATTTTAATGTACCAATTCTAAATAATATGTTTATTTTTTCAAATAGAAAATTTAAAAGTGACAAAAACTATATTTAAAAAGGTTTATTCATCAAAGGAGGTAAAACAACATTTTTTGAAAGATACATTTTTATCAAAAAAAATGAATTTATTCTTATATCACAACTAGAAAAATTATAAGATGAATTTAAAAATATACATTGAATATATATTATATATTTTTCATTATTTAATAATCCATAAATTTTGATATTAAGACACAATGTTTTAATAGTATTTCACAAAAACACATCCATTTTATTAAATTAGTTTTTATTTCACTTTATCATAAATTTGGTAATCAATGTATAATCATTTAAACATGTGTAAACCATATATAAAATTTATATTGATATTATTCATTACTGAAATTTCAATGGCTATGTGTCTACTACCAATTAAAATAATAATAATGATATTGTATTATTTTTTATTATAACTCAATGTTTTGTGCAATGTATGATTTCAAAGAAGCCAGTTGTTGCGGGTCAAGCACTCTATTAGAAAAAGCATCCAATTTACCTCAAAATTAATATCTTATTCATCATAACTAATAGAAACAAAAAATTATTATTCTATAAATACAAGGGTCGTTAAAATTTGGTTCGAGAAATACATAAAAATATATATCAACACATTTCAATGAAAATCTTTAGCGTTATTTCCATTAAGATTATACATTTTACTCTTTTGTTTTGAAACCAGATAACCTATTTAAAAATACGTGATTTTATGATTTCTTCAAAGTAGAACATAACCTAAATAACTAAATTCGGAATTTATGGAACTAAATATTACCTACATTTAATAAAAAAACAATTTATAAATATTATTATATAAAATTTTATAATCAAATAAATATTGTATATAAATTTGGTATAAAAATATATTCTAACAATTATATATTCATAATATTATTTTTAACTAATTAAAAATTAAATTTGTGTTAATATATTAATTTATGTTCTTTTAAATCATATAAGATCATTATTAAATGTTTAATATATGAATTTATTTTATATGAACTTAATGATATTAATAAAACCATAATATTTAAAGAAATGTTTCTCCATTATATTGGTAAATATTTTTAATTATAATAACAAGAAGTTAATAAATTAATAAAGAATGACTTTATGTTAAATTACACGAAAACATTTATATCAAAATTGAATAGTGATTTAAATTTATCATTTTTTATAATTATTGAAATTTGTCAGGACAATAACATATGCATTGAAAGAAATAAATTTTTCCGAAAAGCTTATTTGTATTCATAAATAATATTTACACGAACCATTTATCAATTTACCTTTTTTAATAGTTTTAAAAACAGTAAAATTGAGGATATAATTGTTATTTTATAGTGAATTAAAGAGGTAACCTGGTTTCCAACATGTTCAAAAAAAATTTATGAATTATAATGACAATAATTTTAAACGAATAATAATCATAATGTTAAAAAGAAAATTTCTGGATTTGAAAATTGAAACCAATTTATTTTAATTATTAATTTTAATTTATAAACATATATTTTTTTATAAAAAATGTATCAAGAACATTCACGTTTTTTATATGTCATGTTATTCTAAAAATTTAATTTGTCAGAATTCATATAAAAATGATTACATTAGAAAAATAAAAAATAATAATTTGAAAAAAAATTTGTTCCTAACAAAAAATTCTATTTAAATTTTCAAACATAATTTTTTAATATTTATAAATTCATTTGATGAATAGAATCATGAAATATAATGAGAAAATATTTTTTTGGTATATTCCATTTCAAATTACTAAATATTATTATTCTTATTTGAGGATATTTACTAACTAAGTAGTTTTTAACCCATTATTAGTATAAAAATTATCAACATAAATAATATGTTTCAATAAATCCAAAATAATGTCACATATAATGAATTATTTAGAAAAACATATGTTTCCCAAAAAAATATCTTGTAATAATTTTCTGTAAACTTATTGAATTCCATTAATTTTTAAATAAACCATTATTCTAATTCTATATATATATCATAATGTAATTTCTCATATATAATCCAATGAACTCAATCATTGGTAATTAATCATCATAGTCAAATATATATATATATATTATAATTATTCCATGGATTTATTGATGTTCAGTAATACATGGTGGGTTTTCTAACACATTGAATTAATTCAAATAATACATATATTAATATCGTATGATGATATATTGAAAATGTGTCATTGTGGAGTTAAAAACTATATATAATATATAAAATGATATAAATAATGTACTTGGTCATATCCATTTTTCAAAATATTATAATTCGTGTAATTTTCTATTTATTATAAAAAACAAAAAGAACCATGATTGTGTAATTTTTAATTTGGATAATTTTATTGAGAAGATTATAGATCTCCTGATCTGACATGATAATAATGAGTTACAAAAGCTAAATATTGGATACTCTATATTTGGAATGGTAGTTAATAATTTTATATCATGCTGCTATTACCCAAAAAATTACGCAGATCTATCAATATTGGTTACCGTTTAACTGTATATCGAGACCGCTAAAGGATTTTCTAACCAAATAACACATCCCATTAATGGGTCTTATTATTCCACAAATATAATAATGAATTATTCAATCATGTATTTCTTCACTAAAAATATAAATATTAATTTATCATTCATGTTTTGGTTTTTCATGTTATATTTATAGTGGTTTTCAGTCATTTTGTTTGGGGGACACTCCGTACACTAGACTTATCAATATATCAAGAGACCAATATTATGTATATATGTTGTGGTTATTCTTATTTTATTAATCTCAAAATTAGGTTTATACATGATGGTAGTGGGGATATGAAATATTTCGAAACAAATACCCATATTCTATTATTGAATCACCAACAAATGATTCCACCTACTCACACAATGTTAGACTAAAGATCAATGGAATGATTCAATAAATAATGGTTAATATAGTATGTTTTTATATATAAAAAATTGGTATTGATTTAAAAAAATTTAATTATAAAGAATATGACCTAATAACACATAATATATTTAATGATAAAAGAGAAAAATTTGTTTTAAAGAACTCTTTCAAAGAGATTTGAACTTATGCTATCGATGATGTGAATTATACTCCAATAATTTACTTATTTGAGTAATTATCCCATATTCACCACTCAATAATTCTATTTTATCCCAATGTGAAGTGTTCTATTATGGGGGAATGTAAACCCTATATATTTTAGTTCTCATTATTTATATAGGAAACTTCCTTTTTTCCATTACTTTTTTTGGTTCATGGATTCAAAAAAATAGTTTAAAAGATTCAGGATATTATAAAACATGTAAATTTGACTCCACATTCATTATAAATAATACATATCTCTATTATTTCATTATTCATACTAATTTATTGATTTTTCTTAAAATTTCTCATTGGGGGGGATTTTCCATATTTTGTTATAAAATCAAAAGAAAAAAATATAATGCCAAATTTTTGTGAGTTTAATATTCATTTAAATTGATATTAATCATCATTTTTAACTATTCTTCCTCTTCCATGTGTTTGATTTATAATATATAACGGTCTTCTTCATTCTTGTGTATTATAAAATGATTTGATATAATGTTATAAAATATCAATAATTTCTTTGATCAATGCATTAAATTTTGGTCAACCTTCTTGTTCTTTGGTGTGGAAGGAGTGATACTTTTATTAGCTAATAACATCAATATAATTCTTGTAATCCTTCATTTTCATGATAAAAATTATTTTATTGGGTCAGGTGAATATTATATAGATTGATGTAATTTAGGATTACATATTAAGACTAATATATTTGTCCTCATCATATATTTTATTGATAGAAAAACATACCCAACAATATATAATTTTAGTGGGAAGATAAATTGGGGAATAATTATGGTTCATTGGGTCCTCAAGAAATGATATCACATTGATATAATGTGAGTCCTCACTATAGAGGTATGTTAATGTGGATAGAGAATGTAAAGTTGGTATATAGGGAAACGTTGATGCATGGATAACTTACATGATTATAACATGTAAAATGATTCTCCATTTCATTATTTTTCAATGGTATCATTCTTAAAGAGTACAAATACTTACAAATCCATGTGAAAATATGTTTAGATTGGGGATGTATTGTTATGTAAATCTGTGAGATTAAATTTTATCTTAATATAATGTCTACCACATGAATACATAATAGAAAATCTTATTCAGATGTTTCGTTAAAATTAAATAGTAAATTATTTAATTTAATTTTGTATTGTATTAACATAAAATACATATAATACAATATCAAAAATTTTAAACAATTTATTTATGTATGTAATTTAATATTATTATGTATTCTGTTACAATGTTGTGATAAAAATTAACATATTTATGAATTATTGTTTTTATTTCCTATATACTACATGAAACAACCACGATTTTTGTAAATATAATGTATCCATGAGATCTTTCCTTAACATATAATCAAATAGGAATTAAATGATATGAAACATTAGAAAAACCATCCATCTTTAAACGACCATAAAACAGATATAAAAACACGATGGTTCTCAAGAATTAATCAGATCATTATTTATTTTTACAAATCTTTTTAAAAAGCTTAAAAATCATAATTACTAGGATATTAATAAATATATTTTTAGTAAATTTATACAAATGTTTTAAAAAAAATTCTTTTGATCCTCCCCATATTAAATAATTTTAGTAGATTTATTATAATATTATTCACTATAAAAATAATTATTTATATACTAAATTAAAATATATTCATTAAATTATTCTTTTAGATATTGAATCTTACACACATAAAATTATCTCATGTAGTATAGAACACAATCCACTATATTGTTTGTATATATTTCAAAATTTATCAATTTTTCATTAAAATTATTAATCTGAGTATAACTAACTCATTACTATGAATTTAATTATCTCTAAACTCAAATTGTACTTGAAATTAAATGGACATAATTATTTTTGGGTAGCTATATCACAAAAACAATTAATTATATTATAAAAGTTATTAAAATTACATTTATTTTTGAAACTCACCTTCGTATATGAAAACATTAAAATAGAATAAAAAAAGTCTAAATTGTAACAGCTCTAGTAATTATAGAATAAACAATTTTCCAAATGACTAACATTTATGAATTATATTGAAATTCAAATTGAAAATATATATTATGTCCAATAGTATACAAGACACACAATAATTAGTTTCATCAATATCGTGCATTGCAAGTAAGACTGAGTTATACTAAAAAATAAGATAATATTTATATTATTATTTTAAATTTTTGATATCAACTAGATGTTATATTGGGGGAGGGGGTGAATAGATATAATTATATTATGTTTAAATACTTTTATATATTTTTTACATAAATGAAATATATTGTATAGGTATATGATAAATATATATCCAATTCCTCTCTTAAAATTATTATTTTTCTAAAATGCATTTTATAGCACTATAATGGCACACAACAATTCAAATTAAAATCTGGAACATCTCTTATTTTTATAAAAAAAATAAAAATAATTTCTTATAGTGGAATATAAAAATTTACTGTTGTGGAATTATATATATTTTTTCTCATAAGTTTCTCTTTTTGTTTAAAAGTGAATAATACTGAAATTTAATAAAAATTTTTTTTTTTAATTAATTATATAAAAAATTTATTTTTAATTTTTTTGTACTACAATTAGTTGAGTTATAAATAAATAATTCCAATTTAGGTTATTATAATTAATTTTAATTTTAATTTTTATTTAAAAAATTTAATATCCAGGCATTTTGGAGTCATATCAGGCACGTTTTTTTGGTACATGTTAATGTTTTATGTACATTTGTGTTGGTTTTTTTATTTGAGGTGAGTATGGGTATTGTTTTATGAAAACAATTGGATAGGGGGTTATGCCCTGTTTTTTCCCAGTTTGAAAATCAATGTTCCTAAACCCAGCTAACCTTGTGAACTGTGTGAAACTTGATAGTGATGTCCATAGGGATTGTGCATAGTTTCCTTAGCAGTGGGCCTCTACACTGTGGTACTATAAACATGGAACTTATATGTATGAAAATTGGTTCTAAAACCTCCCGATCCCCTGAAACTCCTCCTTTTCAACATTTTCTATGGATTTAATGGTTTTAGGTGATCCTAGAGCTTTCTAGAGGGATTAAATGGCCTTTTAATAACCGTTCTTCAAGATCAAAATCCCAGATTGAAAATCCAATCTTAACCTAGTAGGTGGATTTCATGTTGATGCTTCTCGTGTCCTTCCCTATAACATTCCTTTATATTTTCACAGAAGCCCTCCACTGCCCTATGTATCAAAACCTATGACATGATATCTAGATCTAGGATTTTAGATCAAGATCTAGATTTTCATGATCTTGATGTTTTAGATCTTATTTCCGGGTTTAGGGATTTAGATCTGGATCTGGAACGATATCATTGTGCCACCCTGATTTTGGGATTTTCATTTGGGAACAATCAGAAAAAAACTAAGTTAGGTGGTCTATATTTTTCTCCAATTTCCATGGATTTGATAATTTCATGTGAGATTATTTATTTTCTAGTCTCACTTTGATGTTATATTCCTAAATTGGGAGATTTATGAATGTGAAATGGAGTTTTTTCTATTTTGGTGATATATATGATAAATTTTGGAGATAATCATGGGACTAAGGGTTGAATACAAAGATATTCGATTTCGGTAAATTGTTTAAGATTTGAGGTATTGTATGTAACATATTGATTTTTATGTGTTGGATATAATTTATTTGGAAATAAATTTCGAGTAAAATATTTGGATATGTTGAGATAATTACTGGTGGATTAAAAATTTGGTTTGATGTTTTATATATATAATAAATTATGAGATTAAATTTGAAATTTTTAGATTTTAATTTGATAATTAATTGTAGAGAATTATGTATATAATATTATTTTTTTGGAATGATTAGCTAATTGATTAATTAGTTAATAGCTTTTATGTATTTAGTTAAATGTTGTGTTAACTAATGGATTATATGTTTTTAATTAATTGTTTAATTAATATTGAGTTGTAGATGAATTAATAATTGATGAATTAATTTTGTGTGATGTGTGAATAGTAAAATGATAGGGCATGTTGGTGAACCAATTTTTGGGAATTCTTCTGATAGTGGATACAATCATGCTGGTGGCATATCGATTGTCTCTACCACAGAAACATAGATAGATACATTAAATTTTCCATGTTTCACAAATATGGGAGTATCACCTCAACCCTTATAATGAGATCTTTGTGGATGGGGTTAACCTCGAGTTGGATACGTCCTTTGAGGATCATTTGGTACATGTGATGGATCGTACTGATAAAGTGTTGAGGGGAAAGACTATGCAGATAGATCATGTGTTATGGCGATATCGAAGGGTGAAAGAGGAAATATGGGAAAGGGAAATAGATATGAGGGGTCAATAACCTAATCTTTTTGACTCATAATCATAGTGATCTTCGGGAATTCAGCTCTAGGACAATATGTTAAAAGGTGTGGATATTACAGGATCTCAACATTTTCTGAAGTCACCTCAAAATTTTTTTGGAAATATTTATTGAATTTAAGTACATTTTCTCTGGATATATGTATTGTGGTGTGTTTGGGTGGTGTTTTATGAAAATTTTATTGATAGAGGGTTGTGTATGGTTTGTTCTTGGTTTGAAAATCCTTATTTCCAGCCCAAGGTAACCGTGTGCACCATTCAATCCTTGGCTCTGTAGTCTTCATGGTTTTTACATGGTTTGAAAAAGCATTATATTACCATTCACCCCTATTTGGTGAAACCATGTGCACAGTACTAATTTGTAAAAAAACTGGTTTTAAACCCACCATATCCCATATAAGTCCTCATTTTTAGCCTGGGCATTAGATTTTATTATTTTATGTGATCGTAGAGTTTTCTGTTGGAATTTTATGGCTTTTTTAACGCAGTTCTGCACAATCGAAAGCCTAGAAGGATGATCCACTAATGTCCTATTTGTTGGATTTCATCCTGATGCTTCTCTCGTTCTTCCCTGAAATATTTCATGATCATTTTGACGAATACCTACACCATTTCAATGGATATAAATCCATGAGTTGAGATCTATATAATGTATTTTAGATCTTGATCTATATTGTCATGACCATGTTTCATTTTATCTTAAATTGGTGTTTATGGGTTTAGATTTGTATCATAATAAATGTCATTGTGACACTTTGATTTTGTGATTTTACTTTGGGAAAACATCCAGTAACTTACTAGGGTATGTGGTGTAAATCAAAATCCTGTAGTCATGGATTTTATATGTGCATGTGATATTAATTTTTATTTAGAATCACTTAGTAATTTTTTTCATAAATTAGGCTAATTAGGATTTTGTAAATGACATGTTGATGATTTGGTGATATAAAGGATAAATCGTTGATTTTATCACAAGACAAAGGTTCTAACAAAATAGATAATTGATTTGAGGAAATTTTTTCTGTTTTGGTATATTTTATTCCAGAAAATGAATTGGTTGTGTTTGAGAAATTTAATGGTGGAATTATTGATGATTTATTGATTTGGTTATGTTGTGTTTATTTATGGTGGGTTGATTATGCGATTTGATGATTAATTTACATAATTAATTGTGATATTATTTTTGAAAATTTGATATTTGAATTTGATAATAAATAGTTGATAATTAATTATGAAATACGATTTGTATTGAATGATTAATTAATTGATGAATTCAATAATTTCTTCTATGTGCTTTGTTAATTGGGGAGTTAATAAAAAAAAATTTGTTTAACTAATTGTTGAATTATTAATGGGTTGATGATCAATTTTTAATTGATGAATTAATAACATGTTATGTAAACATGGTAACATGGTCCTTCACCATGAATTAATGGTCGGTAACATGAGCATTCAAATGTGTGAAGTACGAATGGTTACATGTTAATTCATCATGAATTAAATGGATGTAAAATGATCATCCAAATGTGTGTTGTGCGATTGGTAACATGGTTATTATGAACGAATATAAAAGGTAGGTAACATGGTCAGCAAAATTGTAATATAAGAATGGTAATACGAGTACTCTATGTAATGTCCTCACATGATAAAATATCAATATTTGGCCTTAGTCGAATTAGTTCATGAGATACCATACAACTTTCAATATGTTGATCTCTAGTATGATTTGATACAGCTATAATTTTTTTGTATTACCTAGGGATCATATCAAGATCAAGCATGATACAATGGTAGTATTAAGGTATGGGTCTCATTGGGATCCAGAGTCGTTTATGTGGTTAAACAGTGAATAAATGACTATATATTAGCTATTAATTAATGAATTATACTTAATTTTTTATATAACATCATACAATATCCTTTTACTGGAGTTTTTTTAATACACTATTGGTTGTATAATACTGAGTTATACTCACATTCTATTTGGATGCCTGATATGAATGTGAAGAAACATTGTTGTTACAAGATAGGATAAGGGAAAGTTCCAAAGATATGTTACAGTTTTGGGGATAAACTATGTTTAAGGGAACCTAATGTTGTCTGGGACCTGTTGGGGAGTGGTGGTGCCTTTTCATCCAATTACATTTATACACATGTAACATTCATTGTCATAACATGACTTAAATTTCTGTTAAGTATTGTATTTCCAGTTTGGTTGGATTGTGACTTTTGTTTTGTTCTAGTTATTTATATGATTTTGCAATTTTTAATTATTGTTTGCTTCCACTAGTGTTTAACATATATAATGAGGGTTTAATCTTACCATGACTAACTAATAAGACCATCAGTACTAGTCCTCACCATATAGCATATGAGGAGGTTTTCATTAGGGAATTTTCCTCATTGGCTCGGGGTGTTATTTCTAGGAACTCCAGTCGGGACGTTACAAAAACCATTCAATATTTTCAACATTCTATCATTAAATCCCAATTCTCTCATTATGTCTATTAGATTAATTTTAAATTAACATTTGATATATATGTGATTGGAATTTCTAAAAAAGTATCCACTATTTTGAACCATAATATTTTATACTATCTCGTACTATCAACATATACTTTAACGAAAAAAATTATGTAATGATATATAAAGTAATTATAATGATTAAGTTAAAAATTAATTTATATAATGATTAATATAAGAAAATATGTTTACAAAATGACCCTAAAAATTTCTACAAATATTTAAATAACATAAAAAAAACTGAAACTCTAGTTTTGTAGAATATTCCACATGGGTCCTCTTAGGGACATGTAAAATGTGGGGAGCATTCAAATCCTTTCAAAATACAATGTTTTTCTTCCCTATCACTTATAAAATATAACCAAACATTCATCACTATTTACACCTATAAATCATTTTGGATTCTAAAAAAACTATGCTAATATGTTTTCAACATCCTAACCCTCTGCATATAATCATTACATTGGGTAGAAAGAAAAACAAGGAAGTTCATAGGTGAAAAATAAGAGGAGTTACCGGAAATAGTGGTAACACTCATTAACATGTATTTCAATGTAATTTATTCTCAACTACAACAGTTCTTCTTATTATTAGATTATATAATTTTCTATTTATCATAAATATTATGATAAATTTTTATGGTATTTTAATTTCGTACAACTTCATATAAATCCTTCCAAATAATACACATTCATTTTTTGTGTGTTTGGATGACTACCAACTCGTGAACCGATTACATTTTTTCTTCAATAAACACAATTCATGGTACTAAATAATGATATTTTTATAGTTTATATATGAAATATTTGTAATTTATAAAAATTAATCTTAAAAAATTATTATATTAAAAATACCTAAATGCATTCCTTTTACTTGGAATGGGACAACATCACATGTGGATTTCTGGATTACATCCAACATAAAGTGAGGTGATTTGTTCATTATTTAAGTGGAATTTATTAAATAATGGTTTAATAAAAAAAATATGTTATATATATGAAATCAATATTATTTTAATAAAAAATTAACCTTCTACATCTTTTTTATATCATTTTCTAGTATTACCAGGTCAAACACTTAAAAACTGTTAATTTCATACTTGGACGTATGAACTAGCTCCTCCTTGAAGTGATGTGAATAATTCTCCATTATAATAATTATATAACTAATCATATATAAAAAATTATTTTATTTCTTTATGTAATGAACATTATTTAGAAACAAATGTTACTTTAATTAATTTCATAATGATAATTGAAAATGGGAATATTACTCATGTGTATGTAGGGCCTACATTTTACTTGATTGTAACCTTTATTCATTTTTAATAAAAATATTTTTGGATTGCTTTAGAAATTATTATTTTTGTAAAAATATCATAATTATATCGTTATTATTAGTCTGGATATGTATAAATAATGATCTTATTAACCATAGTAAATATAAGAATGTAGTTTTGATGCATAAAGAAAATATAGTCCAAATAACAGACAAAAAAATTAATTGATCATGTAAATGTAATGAAACATGGAATTTATTGAAATAAAAGTAATAAAAATATATAAATAGGTTATAATGAATGTAAATAATATACATAAGTTTATTATTTTGGATGATAAAAACACATGAGACTAGTAAGAATCAAGGTAAATGATTTCATCTCGATCTCCATTCATTGAGGCATATATCTATGTTATTCACCATCATTATTTTATAAGGTGTTTGTTAAACCCCATTCCTAGGTTATATTATTAATTTAGCAATACTAATTATTTTTATTGTTTCTTAATTTGATCCATTAATTTGTTCAATGATTCAATTGTTTCTCCTGTGGTAAAGTATTTCGTCTCAATATCCAATCATTGAAGTGTATTACGATGATATACAAACCAAATTTTTTATAAGGTGTATATGAAACACAATTCCTATATCATATTTTGAAATTATTTTTTATCGTATTATTTTATATTTTTTAAAAAATTTATTCTTTCATTGGTATTCGGATTTTTATTTTTCAATGTGGTATGTGACACATTAATTGAAAATGTTTATTTTTTCCTCCATGTTGATATTTGTGAAATTATTTTGGATATTTATTTATATGAATATAACAGGATAATTTAAAAAATTTATATATATTTTTATATTTTCATTACTCTACAAGGCATCAATTTTTTTAAATTAAAATGATACCCCACATTTAATTTTCTATGTATTTTTTTCATTGAAAATGGGTTTTTAAAATGGATTGATTATTTAAATAACACGAAATGTTTCCTTATAAGGTAAAATGATGTTTTATTACTTAAATGTTGATAATTAAATGATTTGATGTTTTATGATTATATTTTTCTTGATCATTATGTTGGGTGGTAACATTATAAATAAATTAATGGAAGTTCCATAAAAATCCAATGATGGGTGTTTCCATGATAAACCAACGATGTGTGGGTCTGCGATATCACTCCAATACATTAGAAATGGATGTAATCCATATAGATATTCAATTTCTAATAGTAACATGTATAAATATTGACTTCATGGTAATTTCATTATAATAATGAAATGTATAATAACTTCATAAGAGACCTTTACATGTTTTTTATTCATGTTATGGGTATTATGGCTATATTGTGATTACAGAAACCATAATCAATGAATTTAATTTAAAAGTAATGTATTTAATACATAATAATTGTGAAAGGTAATAAGTTATTATATTTTTCTGATAGTTCTTCCTATTTTAATAGGACTAATATTTTTCATTCTCTATGTATCTCGTAATATGACATTTTTATTCATCACAAATTTGAAAAAAATTTCACTGGATTTAATGATGGTTAAGGGAAAGGAATGTGTCATGTGGAATATCATGGAAACCAATTGAGAAACACAAAACCACGATTTGATATAAATAAAGTTGAAATTTATTATTTGGTATTCATGTATAAAATAGTTTCTTAATTTGGAAACTAGTCCTAAATTGATTGATGTATTTGTAAAGATTCTACTCCCATTATATAAAAGGAAATATTAGTTCGATTGGCGAATTCAACAATCGATGGATGTAAATTTTTTGATTCTCAGCCCTTTAGAGAGTATCTTTTCATAATATTCTAGTTGATGAATGCCTTCATATAATAGGTATTACTTTTAGTTCAAGATGTTCCTAATGTAACCAATATTTGGATGATGTGGGACACACCTTCCTTTACTGTAAAACAACTTCATCTTTTGGGAATGATCTATTTGATAAGTTTGAACTAACTCTTTTTCACATGGAATAAATTGACATTTTTATTATTAGGCTATGAATATCATGATGTCCTTGAAACTAGATAATTTTTTTAGATTTGACTATGTAGAAATGATGCATTACATTTATTGTGGGAGGAATAAAGATGTCCATGATAACTATCCTTTTTTTTGAAAACATCATTCACGTACATTTTTGGGGTGGTTCATAATAAAAACCAACTCCAAATAAAGTAGTACAACAACACATTTTGTGACATTGTAGTGATTTTATTACCCAAGATTTTAGGTATCTATGCTCACCATCATGGTTTTTTCTAAGTGTTATAGTCCTCTCCATTTTTATGGTCAAAATGTAACAATGTTGAGGCCTCCAAATGGATCCATGTGTCTATGTGATTTGAGGTTTTTACCAGATACAAAAAAGGTGATATGATCGACTGTATATACGAGACTTGTTGACATTTCATAGCCTTGGATGCTGAAAATATAGCACTTATTAATGATTATCATATGGCCTAGAAATAAAACTGTAATAATGTTTGGTTCGACAATGACTCAACTACTATAGTTCAATCAGTAAGGCTTGGTAACATCCATCAGTCATGGATGTTAACTACATGATAGTCTAATTTCATTAACATGTTATCCACAAAGAATTATATCATCACCAGGTTTTTTGTGATGATAATGCTCTTGATGATGATCTTGAAAACAAAGGCGTTTTCTATGAGGCCAATATTCATGATGATACTATAACCCCTGATATTCTAAAAATTAGACCAAAACAGTTGTTAAATATCTTCATTTTTTATAACCTATGGTTTATTTATTAATAAGAATCATTAAGATAATTTTTCTTAAAAAACCATAATAGTATGCCCCCACAATTTATATAAACATTTATTTATTTATGATTTATGATGTAATTTTCTAAATATCTAACCATGAAAATACCCACATTGTGAGATAATGTATATTACAGAATAAAACAGAAGATTATGTAACACATAAGTTCATTCAATTATTGTTGGTATTAAAATAAATGTTTAGATAAATGTATAGATTTTATTAATATTTTATCATGCCCTTGAAATATGTCACTTTTTGTAAATTGTAAATTCGTATAGAATTCGATTATTTCCATGTCACTTCATCAAATCTGTGTTTCTCAAAAAAATTATTACTGAGGAAACAATTAACATGTAGTGGGAAGTCATGAATGGGAAAAAATCCTCCTTAAACAGAATCATCAAATTGTCAGAATTGGAATTGAGTAGTTTTTTAGTGATAGATATATTGACATAGGTTATAAATGGTGGTGGTGTCCATATATGAGGGAAATATTATCTACAATAGAGGAACATGATGAATATTGTTCATTTTGTATAACAACATTCACCATCATTTAGAAAATAATATGATATTGTGATTATTGAAAGATATAATCAATCACTATAAAATATATTTTAGGTCATGGGATGTTTGGATCACCGAATGTAAACTCATTCAATTTATCATTTCTATTGTGAAGCCAATCTATTATTTTAATTGGTTATGTATATCCGAGAAAGTGATGATAGTTCTACTATGGAATGGGAAGAATTTAAAAATATTTTCTTTGAGAAATATTTTCCTAAAGCTATTTTAGTTATGTTAAAAATCAATTCATTGAATTTATAAGAAATAAGGAAGTATTATTGGTTATATAGAGATATAAATTCACAATATTTGTGATTTATTTTGTAACTGTTCGCCGATATATTAATATAAGGATAAAATTATTACTCAAGATTAACGCCATAATATCAAAGGTAATTGATTTCTCTCGGGTTCAGGATTAATGAAAAACTATTTTGATTTGATGATATGGTAGAAATTGTGTTTGAATATGATCATATGTTCAATGAAAACAAGGAAAATAAGAGGCCCATTTGGATGGAAATGGGAAGTAATTTATCATTTATTTTCGGAAGAAAGAAACCAAAATTCCCATATTTTGAGAAGTGTTGTAAAAATTATACTGGAGAATGTATTTCAATGATTTTTTTGTGCTTCCAATGTTTCATGATTGGTTATATGGCAAGTTAATTCAAGGAATAACATTATTCAAGAAATGAAAATACCTAAGTAAGATATTTTACTTTTAATAAGGTATTAATTTATTCTAATGTGTATCAAAAGTTTATTCACTAGGGTGGGAACCATAATCATAAAAAAGAAAAAGGGTGTGGAAATATATTTTTCTATTAAATTTGTACATTAAGAGCCATCAAATGAAGTGTTTATTGGTCTATTACATGTACATTATAAATATTCCAATAAACTTTTAGACCATGGATATTAATAATATTTTATTTTCGAGAAAATTTCATGAAAATTTATAATATCATCTCATGAAATAAATTACTTATTTTGTATAATAAAAAGTTAGAGTATTATAAAAATAATTATTTTTAAGAATATTCCAATTTAAATTCCGGTGATGTTATATCCTAAATATCTTGTTGAACTACACATAGTGGAGTTTTTTATCATTTTTGTTATGGATTAGATTTTATTATATGATGGAAAATTTTCTTTCAAATACATGTAATTATTATTATATATTTTTAATAATTTCATTAAATACAGAAAATAAGAAAATGATTTATTATGTAATTCAATGTTGTCTAGATCATGTTTTCAGAATAAAGAAAGTGTATATATTTTTAATAATTATCTGATTACGGTTTCATTTTTCCTATCACATATCCATGGGGTTTAATTTTATTATATGTTAAACTTAATTATTGTAAAAAGATTCATTCCTCTGATTAAAGATCCATAAATAACATCATTGTTAAGAAGATATATTTATCTCCTCAAATTGATGATTTATTTTATCAAATATAGATAAATAAATGTTTTTCAAAGACTGATCTATGGTGCAGCAACCATTAGGTGATAGTGAAGGAGGATGAAAATTCTACGAAATTGTTTCCAATGATATATAGGCATTATGAATTTTTAGTTGTTCAAATTTAGTTATATAATACACATGATTTATTTAAGAATTATATTAATAGATTTTTCCATCAATTTTTGGATTAGTTTGTGATTTTGTTTTTAAAATTAAATTTTTTATATTATAAAATCCATGATGAAAATGAATGGAACATATTTATTTCTTAGAAAACCATCAATGAAAATAAACCAGGTGTAGTTTTTATTAATAGTGAATTTTTTTTCTAAATATTTCATTCCCTCGATATATTGATTCTAATTAAGTAAAAAATATTAAAACATTAAGAAATGTTTGGAGCGTGGATAGTAACTACCAATGTAACATAGTTTCATAGTTTTCTTAAATTAGTGTTCTATTATACATGATTTTTTTGAAATAATTTTTCATTTATACAGTACACTAACTAAGATAACACAAAATGTATATATGATTATATAGAAAATGTAATGTTATTTTTTCTTTTCCAAAACTAAAAAGATTATTTTTCAACTACCTAGTATTGAAATTTCTTTTTAGAAATGGTCAATGTTTCATCTATAGTTATTATTCATTGAAAGGAAATGGTTGTGTCCAGATGTATAATGACTAATAAAACACACATGCTTTATGTTAGTTGATAACTATTGTGTTAAATTACAATACATATGATTTTTAATTTCATGTTGTTTTTTTGAATTTCTAATTTTAGGCATCAATTGTATGGAGTGAAGTGTGAAAAATATATTGATCACAAATGTTTGAAGTAAATATTCTCTCATTAATTGTCGACCATGAGACATAGAATATGTACATGTCAAACCAAGGATTTTTATTTCAATATCCACTATCATCATAGAAAATAAAATATGGTCATTTATTCTTTATGTTAAAAATGTAATGCTACATAATCAATGTTACTTTTGGAATGGGAACCTATGGTTAGTAAGTCATGAATTTCAGCATAGATGTTATAGATGTTGAATCCTCCTCGATTATGTTTTATAATTTCATTAAGTATACATTGTGAGAAAGAATTATGAGAGATAATAATTACGTTCAACCATTGTAAGAAATGGTAAAATCTATTACTATGTGTATGTTTCCAGATTTTAATATTGATGAAGACGTTTTTTTATAATTTGGAAAAATATTATATGTTCCCTAACACTCCTAGTTAGGGAGATATTTTTTGAATGAAGCTCATAGATATAAATTTCCCCTTAATCTATGATGAACAAACATGTAAAGCGTCTATTGGGTGTATTACTTGTTATATGGAATGAAAAGATATATTTTTGAATATATAACAAATTGTTTGATTATATATTTTGTTAGTTAAGAATAAGATAATACGAAGAGGAATACTCAAACTTTTCTGGTGGGAATTGGAAATGGGAGAACATATCACTGGATTTCATGGTGATATTACAATTGACTTCTTAAGGTAATATTGAGGTTCTATTTTTTCACGATTATTTAACTAAATCTTTACATCTCATTTCCATCAGAGATATAATCTAATTAGATCATATTTC
Organism: Viscum album; assembly: GCA_963277665.1. Taxonomy (NCBI): domain Eukaryota; kingdom Viridiplantae; phylum Streptophyta; class Magnoliopsida; order Santalales; family Viscaceae; genus Viscum; species Viscum album. The sequence goes on along the minus strand of OY728131.1, from coordinate 913,356,390 downwards.
TTTGAAAATTTTAACAGGATATTGTCAACTTATATGGAGTGCCTCTCACTATTGTATAATAGAATGATCTAATTTTCATATATAATTTTTGGAATTTAAATTTAATGTTATTTGGTATTGAATTAAATTTAGGTGAAATATTTCACAATGAATATGATGGGAATTATGAGTGGCCAATTTATAAAATGGAAGATATAATTTTTTTGTTTCTCGTAGATTAATAAGGTTATTAGGATCTACATATTTATTTTTTAGGATTTTTATTATAATAATAGTTATTATTCCAATATACTGATGGGAAAAATTCGGGAAATATATGTAATGTAGTATCGAACAACATCATTTTGGGATGATGAAGGATAAATAAATTTTATTGGATCGGAGTTTGTAGATGAAATTGTATAGAAAGATCTTAGTATTCAGCATCTGAATAACCCAATTCAGGCGAAAGAGATATTCAGACAACCTCATAAATGATAATTCTTCAAAGGTATATGATCATTTATTTTTTTGATTTTCACCACAGAAAGGTGTGATTATTTTTATAAATAATTCAAATATGAGTCTATAATTCTTCTAAAAAATAAAATTTTGGAGAATGTGGGAACATATTTCCCATTTAGTGGATATTCATCCATCATTATCCAATGTAAACAAATTATATCATGATTAAATTTATGGATATATATACATTCTTTATCTCAATAAATTATATATGTGGCCATGAACCTAAATTGGATGAAGAAACAATATGGGAATCTGAACATTCTTTAACGGAATCATACCCCCAAATTTTTTAATTGAATAATGTCATGATGAAAAAATTTCTAAAAGGGGGAATGATTTAATTTCCCCTATGATAATGAAATAATAATATTGTATATTTATTATTATATATTAATTAGAGATGATTTTTTAATTAAATGTATAGTTATGTCCTATAGTTTACATAACATAAATCAAGGAGTCTCATAAAAATCATTCATTTCATGGAAGATCGATTTATTCAAAACAATAATATAAAATTAATATTATTAATTAAAATGGAACTTATAACATAGATATCATATTGGATTTTGTGAATAATAAATAAAATAATATGTTTATTCATATTTATAAATATTTTTCACTTTCATCTAATATATTTTATAGGCCTATGACAAGAATAAATATTTCTTTCTTTTAAAATATTCTTTTTTTCAAAAAAAAAACACTTTTAATGGAATAAAAACATTAATATTAATGTTACCCATTTTTTTATTCTTTTTCTAACCAAATAAAAAAAATTAAAATTAAAATATAAAAAATTAGTTGTGCTGGATCTTTGGTATTTTTGACCAGACGATTCATTTTTTGTTACATACTATATAACAGTAAATTTTAAAGAAAAACTATTTTTTAGATTATTATATTAATATAGAAAAATTATATATTATTTTTAAATTTTTAATTAATTTTATTAAACATAGATAAATCCAATATTGGTCATTGAAATCAATTTCACAATTAAATTTGATAGAGAAACATAAAAAACTTTTGAAAATTTTCAATTTAGAAAGACAATTCCTAGTAAGGTAAACATTTTGTTTTCTAAAAATATTAATGAATTAAATAAATATTAACTACAATGTCTATGTAGAATGCTAGTTTACTTATTAATTTATCCTAGAATATATGATGTATAAATGACCGTAAACTTGTTCAAAAAGTAATTATCCTTCCATATAGATACCATTACACATATAAAGATATAAAATAATTCACATAGAAATATTTTATGACGTCCAAAATATGGGGAGTGCTTAAATATTTTATAAAATACCAATTGGGCCCTCTCTCTAATATATAAAATGTCACTACCTCTCCAAATCTCTTCAAAACTCTCAAAAGTTTTGTAATTTCCAAAACCTTCATAAATAGAATGAAAAAAACCCTTCCATTAAAGTAGAAGCATATCGTTTGAAGTTAATCCACCCTATGATGTCCATTGGTGAAAACGAACATGAGTTAAAAGAAAAAGATTCATTGATAATGAATTTGAATTTTTTTTATTTTATTATTCATCATATCTATTATAATTATTATTTTCATATATAATATCAAATGTGACCTGAATATATTGATATGTTTTTTTAATAATGTTGAAAACTACACCATCACACGCTTCAATAAAATGGGACATGCAATAAATGTTCATGTGTATAGTGGATTACCTCCTTGTGAGTTGATATCGTTCGATCAGCGACTATAACATTTCATGTTGGATATAATAATGAATTTTTTATTACCACGATGATTATGAAGGTATTTCTTTTCTAGTTTTATCTTTTTTTGTCAAGGAAGTTTAATAGGAAAGTGGAAATCAAATCACATTGTATTTTTGTTTAATAATAGACTAAACATACAATTCAGAATGATCATACTCACCTTGGATTCTATTTTGAAAAACTTCATAATATGTAATGGTTCTAATTGTAATAAAATTCCCAATGATTTTGAAATGAAATGATCGATTGTTATCAGAATTCATAATACTTGTATGTAAATAGTCATTAAATAATCTCTAAATTCAATACAGAAGATGTAATCATAATGGAAAAAATAAAATATTGTATGAATTTGATTATTCAAATGAGATGATTCTTTACAAAATTTTATTTCATATGATTCATAATTTTATTTGAGAACATATTATTCAATCCTAACAAAATAAAATTGGATTTCAGAGAGATGAGGGAATTTGTTCTGAGAAAGATCATAATCCGATTGACAACATTATGATTGAAAGTTAAAATGGTTTCGGAGATCATACTAATATTAATCATGATCATATTGATCATAATCAATTATGTTGTATTTAGGTCAGTTTTACTGTGGAAAATCATACTCAGGTATAGTTGGTAAGTATACGAATTTAGTATTGATTTCAATTTAAATCTCTTAATGAAGTAGCAATTCTCCAATTTATTCCATGTCATGAGAGAATTCATTATACAATTATAATATGATTTATGGAAAAAGAATTGATCTAAATCCGATTATAATCAAAATGAAAACGGTTGTTCAATAATTTATTCAATCATTTTAAATTGGATAAATTACATTGTTGATTTTTTCATGTTTGCCAAAATCCATCATCCCTGAATTGAATTAAATTCCCAATGGACTAAGAGAATTTCTGGATGCATTGTCGAGGTGGAGCTGGAAATTTAATGAGTTTTTTTTTCATTTGAAATGAATAATTATATTGAATAAAATTGGACACATGAATTTAATTTGAACTGGAATTTGAAAAAGAATATTATTAATTATAGATAATGTTTTAATAATTTTTGAGATGTTTTTAGAATAGTTGATGATGTCATAATGCACTCGTAATTGTAAGAAAATAAATATTTTGTTTTTTTTCTTCGCATTGATTTTTGGATTCCATCCAAAATATCTTTTGGGTCACCTATAAATAGAAATTTTAATATTCCATTTTTCTGAATGATGTACAATTCACATCATAATTTTAAGAACCTACGAATTTTAAGGAACTGTATGATGTTTTCATACAGATCTTTTGTTGAATATGTTTTAACCAAATATGTGAATATAGAAGAAAAAAGGTTGTAATGTTATATTAATCATATCTTCATACAAAATCATTATCATATTTAGTTGATATTCATATTTTTATTGTCAATCTTTTTCAGTTGATCATTATATCTGGCTGAATAATCAGATCAGGATTTCCATATTGGGATTTATAAACTGAAGAAGAAGAAATTCATAATTGAATCAAATAGTAGAATTGGTTTAGATTCATCTCTATTTTGTTCTACATAATCCTTATAGTTTTTATTTTAAGGGGAATCCTTCCTTGATGAATTATACTAAGGATAATCATACCAGGAAGAATTTGACTATGAAAAACATATGGGGAAATTGGATTGGGTTTCTCCATAACAACATATTGGAAATTCATAGCTTTTTATGGGTAACAAATTGAATTTTTTAAAAGTAATTTATTTTTGAAGTTGAAAAGAATCATAGGTAACATGAATTGTAAAAAAATATTGTTTTATACAAATTGTACTAAGAGGGTGCACACTCTAACAACCCGAGATTTTATTAGATAGATTATTTATAATTTCTTTGATGTCTTCTTTTGTAATCTACACCAAGATCAGTTTGTTCTAGAAGAAACATCGTATTATCATGAAGTATATGCAACACTATTCTAGTCTTGTGTTGCACATTATTTTAAATTCTTTTGATAGAATTCATTTCACACAACATTGTGTACAGATGTTGTTCCCTGTATAAAGGAACTAGGTTTTAATTATTAATCACACAACACCAATGTATTCTATCACTAAACAAAACCCAAAATTGGATTGAATTACACTCTAGAGCGACCTTCCTCGATAGTTTGTGTAGTACGTGATACCGAGTTTCACTAAACAATGATATATTATTAAATATAATTATTTAATATGATATAAAATAGTAGTTATGAATATTATTAAGCACCTTTTGAAATTTATATCACATTATAAATAATATTAGATAATTTTTAGAACATAATATGAGAACAAAATCATTTTCTAGATAAAATAAGTATTTTTTAAATATGCAGTTTTACTACATTTTAATAGAGCACCCATTTTAAATCTAATTTTTTTCACTTATATATGTTTAGTCATACCAAATAAATTTCGTCATTAGATGAAGAACATCAATAATATAATAGATAGGAAATTATTGTATTTTTTCTGTTAAAATTATTATTATTATTAATAGTGAAAAATACTGATTATAATTCAAAAATGTATTTTAATTTAATATATTTTTATAGTTAAAATGTACATTTTATATATTTTAAAGTATAATTTGATTATTTTTTTATCATTTCATCAAAATATTTCATTGTAATTAATTTAACATTCAAATTTAACATAAAATGATGCCAATCCTTTGATGGTTATTCTTTCATAAGAACCCTCTTTTTTCTGACAACAAAAATTTATTTTAAACATAACACTACAACTTATTTGTTTCGAATATAAGAAATTGATTCCATATTTGGAATCATGAGGTCCAAATGGTTTAAATAGGTACCATTTATTTTTAGACATTATGAATAGTAATTTCAGCAATTATTTTATTTACCATGGTTAAAAGGTAAATATCTTAAATAATGGTAACAAAATAAAATTATAATAATATTAAACTACCATAACACATGTCCTAATCACATTGAAAAATCTATTACCAACCATTGGTACCCTTGTGTCTATTTGGGGACCCCATGGGTTCACTTGGATATAGAAATGAGATTTTTTTAAGAATTAGTTTAATGTAATGATAATTATAACCTAAACATATATATATTACTAAATCGAATTTAATATATGTTTATATAACTGATATATATGTCTATAAATATTAATTAGAATTATAATAAGATTTCAAACAACATGGTATTTTTTTATTATTTTTATACATTAGATACATTTAATTATTTTTTACACAATTATGATATAATGATTAGCTAATTAATGAATGATTCAAATAAATGAATTTACAAATATTAAAATAAATTTAATTTGAATATTTTTAGGACTTACAGGAGTGATTTGGATGAAATAACCATATTATTTTTGTGTTAATGCAATTTTTTTGATGTAAAAATATTATTAGCAATTGGTAAAAAAGTCATGTATGAAATGTGTCCAAAATCGACATAATTAATAAATTCAAACAGAAAATAGTTTATTAAATTATATTAAATTTCTATAATCCCAGATTCAAGAAAATGTTTAATAGAATTAAAAAGATGACATAAATTACTTTTTGGGGTCTTTTGACATGATATAATAATTACATTAACCCGCAATTTGTAAATAACATGATATAACATTTTGATTAAAAAGGGTAAAATAATGGTAAAAAACATATATAGGGATAAAAATATATAAAACATATCCAAAAGTTCTTGGATGATGTTAATTATGAAAAATATAATCATATATTATAATGATATATGTTTTGGATAATTTTAAATAAAAATTAAATTTATAATATATTAATATTTTTGAACGTTCTTAAAGTGCCCCTTTTCTCACATGTAAAAAGGCACCTATTGTCACGACCCCCTCCCACCAAAGTTGTCCCTCCTGAGATAGAAATGTTGAAAGGGAGATAATGACCCCCGAGTCCCGCCTCCAGTAGGCCCCGGAGTGGCGACTATCACCAAGGGTATGAGTTTTCAAAAATATGGGAGGCATTACCCTTTTATTATTTTAAGATCAGGAAATAGGACAAGTCAACCACCAAAAAGAAAAAGAACAAGTGTATAGAAATAAACCCAAACCAATCCCACATGAATGTTTAAATAGTTATGAAACATGGTACATGTAAAAGAAATCTCAAAATTACGATACCAAAAGAAAAAAGAGTACAACAACTGCACCAACTCCAACTGTCCGACTAGTAGTGTCCCACATGACCCTGGTAGTCCTCCTGAAAACCTGAAAGTAAACGTCGGGTGAGCATACAAGTATATATAGTAGGGAAACCTAATGCTCTCATGCACAAGTGGGGATACATCCTAATGTTCAGTGAGAACAACAGATGAAACCTAGCAATGAAATCTATCCACCCAACCTCACCAGCCACACTCACCAAAAACACAATCACAACAGGTAGTAGTATATAAGAACAAGAGTATTGGGTACCCCACACCATTTCCCACTAGTTAGCTGCTCTTCCTAAGGGCGAACATCTTGAGGATGCCACACTCTCCCTGCCCGCACACAGCTGGGCCTCACAAACCACACATCCCTCCCGCACACACCTGGGCCTCACAACCACATATCCCGCCCCCACACACTTGGGCCTCACAACCACGTATCCCACCTGCACACACATGTGCCTCATCCCGAAGATTATGGAAAAATAGTAAAACCTGCCCAAAGATTCTTGGGCTAAAACAACCCAAATCAAAACCTACATGAAAGGTCTTAGGTGTAAGGTCGCCTCAATCCATCATAGTCTAGGGAAGAAGGAGTAGGAAGGAGCTAGTAACTAAGGGAAAAACACCCTCTCACATGAAATGTGAGTGTTCGGCACAATGTGCTGAACATGGGTGTGGTGCGATAAATCACAAAAGATACAGATATATATATATACCAAACACTCATCCAATCTTATGGCTTCTAAATAGAGAACATAGCACGTTCCTCGACACTACTACTATGAAGCATGCATTCAACAAACAACCCCAACCCCATTTAGGTTTTTATGTTTCAATAGAATTAGTTTATTAGTTCTTTAACTACGGGGAAACTATCCACAAACAACCACATCGATCATTCGCAAAACATATCCCTGCCATCCACAAATCAAGTTAGGAGACCACAAGAAACACAACCAAGTCCTTCTTATTAACCAACCAACCCCATTGATTATTATTTCCATTCCATTACCGTGCCCCACCATTCATTAACTCCCCCAGTTTCATTTATTAATCACAACCCATAGTTTGATCACATTCAAGCCCATCCCGCAGCCCCACTGGCAACCACCATAACCACAATCAAACCGAAACCCATACATCATTTTCTCTTTAATACCAATTATCGCAGCCCCGCTACCCATCACTAAAATAGCATTCACACCAACCCACAACCAAGCCAAATTTATCCCCGCTGCTCACATGATCCACAAAAACCCTCAAAACACCCCCTTTCACATGCCACACATCCACGCCAACATCCACATGATCATTATTCCATTTTGTTCAATCGGGGTGATCACACAAGGGTTCCAGATTTTAAATCAGCTAACATTACATGATTAACCAAATTTCCAGATTCCACAATGTTTCCATCCACCAAAATGGTCTAGAAATATGGGGAAGCATTTAGTTTCACAAGAAAATGCCCATAACAACCATGATTTCTAGTAGGCATAATCCTATTCAATTCAAAACATAATATCACATGATATAAAGATAAACATAACAATATCCCCATCCCCGTTCTTTAACCAGTTAATAACTTCTTTTATTGGTTCGACCGTTTCACATGAAAAAAAGAGGATACCCCCACCCCCTAATGATGCAAAATTTATAGAGACTAAGGTAAGATCCCTACCTCAATAGGTTCTGATCACAGCGCCCCCCTGATCAACTTTAGAAGACGTTCGTTGGCGTCTGTCACTTCTGTCGAGTCCCGGAAAAACCTCCTTGGATGGAAGTTGGAAAATAAAGTCCAATGTAAAGACAGAAGATCCATACTCAGAAGTTCCGCCTCGTCGTTACGATCCGGTGGTCGCTGACAGATCATAAATCGGAGATTGGACGAAGAAGTTATAAAAGAAAAAGAGTATTCAGGTCTCTTGGGAGAGCTCTGCTCTTAGGAATGAGAAGGAGAGGGGTGAGTTGAAAAGGAGGAGGAGACCCCTCCTTTTATAGGCGAGAAAAACAAAAGTACACTGCGTTTAATTTATGTTACATGGTGTGTACTCGGCCATTTCACATGGTCACCACGCGGCTTCCAACATGGCCTTTAACGCGGAACACGACCATTGACTGGTCAACACATGGGTTGAAGGTAACACATACGCGGGGAGGGACTACATGGCGTGTAGTATTGGACACATGGCGTGTTCCCATTAATTTCACATGGCAAGGACACGGCCTTCAGCATGGGGTATACTAGGCAAGGGGGTACATGACGTGTAATCACAGTAGATGGAGTGTAGTTTCAAAATTCTAGAAAGTGGGGGAAAAGTCCATTTTTTCCTCCAAAACACTTCGTGACCTTCTTTTTGACAAAGGAATGGGCCGGAGAGGTCTGGGCCATTAAACCTCTTCCCTCACATCTTCGCTCAATTTAGAGCCTTAATGCTTGGAAAAACCATTCCCATATCTCTTATAAACATCCCTAGTTACATTATAGAGTTTTTTTATCTTCGCAAAAGACCAAATCTAGTTCCCTAAGAGGAAATATAAAGAAGGAACGTTGAGGAAGATGACATATCTTCTATCAATTCGCCCAAATTTATTTCTTCTTCAACATACTATTATTCAGTGTTTTTATTATATGTTAGAAAAATAATTAACCTCATAGAGGAATATGTTAATATAAATATTATACAACTCTATTTCACCTTATATCCATTCTATGAAACAAAATCACCATGCCTGCGTACGTACGGCTTACCGCCTCCACACCATGGTGTAATCTATTTTTCACCACCGCCATACATGTATAGGTATAGTGGTGAAAATAAGAAATATGTGTTATTATTATAAAATTATATTAATTATGAGATGTTATACACCATCCACTTCAATACTGTTAAACAAAATTGAGAATGATATCACCGCTCGTGCGTACGTACGACATACTGTCTCCATAGCGCGATAAGATTAATTCTCTATAATAACCATTAAATAATGATTATATAGTATATATAATAAATAATCCTTAAAGATATGACATAATAATGAAAATATATTTTTGTATATATAGTCAATTACTTACATCCATTCAATTTAATAAGGAAATGAAAGCATGGTACATGCGTACTTTCTGCCTACTGTCTCTATGAACTGTGTATTCCATTCCATTTATTGATCTATTATATATATTTATATACATAAAATATATGATATATAAATAATATTTTACATTATTAAATATTTAAATCATTATATATGTAATAATATAGATAATAACAAGTCTAAACTCATATGATATATAAAAGGATTGTTACCCAAACGGTAGATTTAACATGGAATTGACAAATGAATAGTTATTATGAAGTCATAAGTGAATAATATATGATATCGTAAATATTATTATGGTTCTTTTAAAAATTAATAATATATTTAATCCCACAATACATTAGTTTCATACCCATATGGAAGCATTTGTCCAGAGTAAGAGATAAGTTTTCGAGTCTCATTTTATTCTAGATTGTTTATTCCTATGTATCTACTGGGGATATATTTATCATCCCTATCTAGGTTTTCTAAAAACATATTCTCAAAATATTTTTTAATATTAACTTATATATTTTTATATTAATTTTACCAATTGTATAATTTTACTACATGGTACAGAGGGAATCGTTCTTTTGATTACCATACGTGGAACTTTTTTATCTTTTCCAGCAAAACTACAAAGAATTTTTTTAATAGTATATGGAATTCGTTATTTTTAACATCTTTATAACTACCTATTTACATGAATATTATTCTACTCCAAATCATGTTTATTTTCAACTAAATTTTTTTCATTTAAAATTGAGAAGAATATTGGGAAAAAAACAATTTTGAAGAAAAAATGATATTTTCCTCAAGAAATAAGTTCATCTGTTTTACCAAAATTATATTATTTCTGTGTTGTCACTCTTAAAATAGGGTTATTTTTCTAAAAAAATTATTACTATGATTTGATTTCATTCATGATGTATTGATCTTTTAATTGATTATTTATGGTGGAATTATATGTTTGAAACCCATTTTATTTCTTGAGTTATTCTATGATGAATGATTTATGTTTTTATGGAACATATATGAATGGTTTCATTATGATATTTATGAGACCTATATCTCCATCCCATGCATTGGATAAGGATTTATATCTCATGTTACTAACATGATTGGAACAATAATTAAATCTGGTTCATTAATGCAGGGCTGGGACGACAAGTAAGTACTGTTCAGTAACTCATGGATGGAAAAAAAAATAAACCCAGTTCAGAAATGGACTTTGTCCACTATAACAATGTTGGATGAAATACAAGGGCTACTATGGAAATAATATAATTTTATTAATTATTTATCACAAATACATGTTGTATTCCAATGCAATTCTATCACGGTTAATGATTCTTTATGATATATGCCTTACATATTTCTACGATTTATTTCGTAACTCTAGATTTTGATATTTAAACATTATATTCATGTTTTTATGATCAAATGTATATGGTTTTTTTATTTTCCACATGTTTACCATTACTGGGACTTTGAAATCACCCTTTTTATGTTTTATATTCCCCAGGATATAATGAATGTTTTAGGTAGGAAATAAAAAGGGGAAGATCTTTGTGGGAGATGATGATGAACTTTCACTATCATTAGAAGATTATGTTTAGAGATTCCAATGACACTAATCTAATATGTTCATTGGGAATTTGTTTTTATAATGTATTTATGTATTCCGAAAATGAAATGTAATGTCCATGTACATCGATCTGGGGTCTTTACAATTTGTCTGAAAGCAAAGGTTTAGTTATCCTTTAGAAACTAGGATGTGAAAACATTAGTGAGATCCCTAGAGGTAATTCTAATGTATGACTAGGAATGTTCCTAAGGGTATGTTTAAATATCATTTGTAGTCCAAAAATTATGGTAATGATCATGAATAACATAGTATTAATCCTAAGTTGTCAGATATTTAAATTACTCCCCCTGGACTATGTTGTTTTACTAGTATGATTTTTTCCTTTCGCACTATTCTTAATGGGATTTAGATGATTAATAAAACCTGAAGGAACCGTTTTAATGATCGATGCATTTGTAAATGAATTTATTGTCCTACATAACAGCCAATGTTATGGGAGATTGAATGAGAAATCATATTTCTATACTTACATATGTGCTGAGACATTCTGGAAGCCCAAATGAGTAATGAAGAGAACATAAATCTATTGAGTCCTTCATGAGGCAATGTACACCATCTTTTAGTGGGTCTTCTGATGTACTTACTTCTAAAAAAATGGATTAGTACCATTGAAAATATATTTTCCTTCTTTGTTGTTTGGAACATGAAACATTAATTTTGGATGACTATCATTTAAAAGGTGATGCATACATGTGGTGGATTCTAATTATGAATACCAGGAAGCAGGATGAAATTAAATCCATGGAATAGAATGAGTTCAAAACATATTTTTCATTATGTACATCCTTCGTATTATTCGAACAATGATGTAAAATGAGTTCCTTGAGATTATGAAAATTAATAATGAATCCATTGGTACATACGAGGTGAATTTTACAAGACAAAAAAGGTATGATTCTAGCAATATAATCCACCCTGAAGGTAAGGTTGATCAGTTCTTCAGTGGATTAAAACCATGTCTTCGAAGGTCATTATCTATAATAGACTTTACCTTCTATGAATAGATTTTACATTTTTCTATAAAGGTAGAACTAGATGTTGGTGTTACGTATACATCTCTTGTTTTTTACAAGAAATAAAAGACAGAGTTCAATGGAAATTCTCAAACAATTGTGAAAAGAATAAGGAAGTTTATTTATTCTTGAAGTGTGGAAATAAAAATGGTAGATATTTCCTTAAAGGACTATCAAATAATTCACTTATGGAAAAGAACTTCATCAAGAATATTATTATCTATGTAATGGGATAAAAGTTGTTAAATATATGAAGAGAGAAAATACTATAGAGAACACATCACCAGCACTACAATGCAAAAATTGAAAGGAAATGAGGGATTATGCTATCATATTTCATATTAAAAGGGATAATAATGATCGATGTTAGTAACCTATTAAGGGAAAAGTTAAATGGAAGTCACATGGGATCACTATTGGTGATGTTGAGTATGAAAAGAAGTTGTAGAATGATTATGTGTCTATGTAATGGAATTTTAAAATAGTGTTTCCGAATCTCATTTATCGTATTATGGAATATTAGAATATATATGTATTGGTCTATGATGTTTTTTATAATAATATGGTACTTGTAACCATTAAATGTGACTGAAATATTTTTGTAAAGTAGATGATATATGCTTAATGAGGGGATAAGTAGAATATAATATGTTTGATTGTATTATTGATCTAAGGATAGATAAAAGGTAAAAGTGATATCATGGTTTGAGTATATATAATTTTTGTTATTTTTATTGGAATTAGATTATATTGATATATATCATGTTGTCACTAAGGTTCTATTGTAATTTTTGTCATTATAATATTTAAAGAGAATAAATTATTAAGGTATTCACATGTTCAGAATGTGACAACCAAGAACTTCCAAATGAGATATGGGAGATAAATGATAAACAGAATTAGATTACCTATTTCTAATTTTTTTTTTAATTTTATCCATTTATGGATAGTATAAGTTATATTCTGGTTGATTTTTTTATATTAATGTGTTATCTCACTATATGTGGATTTATGAATATTTGATAACTTCTTTAATGATTTTATTAGACAGATGGAATGATATATCCTTACTTCACATGATTAGGTAAAACTTCATGAATCAAAAATTAAAAATCATTTCTATAAATATGTGAAGAAGTGGAAATTCTTCACGCAAGGTCAAACGGTGATATTACACTAAAATCAATAAATATTTCTCCTCATAAAAATTTTCTCTGACTTTAGGGAAAATATATTGAAAACTGAAAATGATCTCTTAGTAAGCTCATATCTGATGAATCATATGGTCCCCTGAATCATATCAGATTTGTGGCTTTTGGGTAGTTATCTTTCTCCAAACATTATTCTTTATTACTATCCTTCAGAACGTGATGGTCATATTTATCTTCCATATCCATGTATTCACTTCCCACCTATGTTATTTTTTGTGGAAACCTAGTGATGATTTTTATTTGGTATCCATTGCATTTCTAAATTACCTTTTTAAATTTATGTCTTATTTTCCCTTTTTATAATTTGGGTTTCCATTAAATATAAATTCATGTTGAAAAGCATTTATAACCCTGACAAATTTTTAGGGTTAAATTCATTATAAGGGTGGGGGAAAGAATGTAACACCCCTAGAATTTATGAGATATATTATATTTAATTTCATTAATGTCTTGTCTGGTATGCTACACAAAGATTAGATTTAACTATAAACAACATCGTATTATCTTGTAGTATTCACAACAATATTCTGGTCATGTGGTTCACTTAATTTTAAGTTGATTTTTGTAGAATTCATTTCATGCAAGAATGAATATATATATTTTTTCAATGTATAAATGATCTATGATGGGATTATGTCATACACAACAACAAGGGAATCATTCACTACATGCAAAACTGAATTGGCTTGCATTACATGATAGTGTGACCTTCCTCGATAGCTTGTGTTGTACGCGATACTGAGTTTCAAAAAACACCAATTTAATATTAAAATATTATTATTTAATAGATATAAACCAGACAATATAAATAGTAATAACTGAATTATAAATTTTATGTAACATTATCATTTTTATTACACAATTTCTAGAACCTAATATGTGAATAAAAACATTTTGTTCCTATAAAGATGTATGTTTAAAAAAATGCATTTTTATAGAATTTTGATGGCACAACCATTTTAAGTCTAATTTTGACTCTATTATATTCTCTATTTGAAAAAATATATGTCTTCTTTTGAATAAAAAAAACAAAATTTTATTTGCATGAAATATTGGTAATTTTCTAATGAAATTCATATTTTTTAAGAATAGTAAAAAATATAGCATTTTAATTAAAAACTGTTTTTTAATATAATTTATTAGTATAGTTAAATTTTAATTTTTATTCGTTTTAAAGTATTATCATATTATATGTTTATAATATAATCCAATTTTGTTCATTGGAAATAATTTTACTTTCAAATTGAACATAAACAGATGTCAATCTTTTGATAGTTATTACTTCTTTAAAACCTTCATTTTTGTTTTGTCTATAGGATTAATTTTAAATTAATTATTAAATATTCTATGTTTTTAATTTTGAAAAACTTATTCCATATTTGGAATCAAGATATCCACAATTTTTAAATAAGGGCCTTTTATTTTTAGACTTTATAAATAGTAACATTTGTAATTATATTATTTACCATGGTTAAATGGTAAATCTAGAAGAAACGTGTAACAAAATTATATTATAATAATATTAAACATGCATAACATCTATACTAATCATTTTGTACAATTTATTTATGTACATTGGCACCGATTGGTCGATTTTAGGGACCCCTTGGGTTCACACGAATGAAAAAAAAATTATATGAATTAATTTAATGTAAAGAAAATTATCACATAAACATATATCTTTTACTAAATGTATTTTAATATAGGGTTATACTACTAACTAATATATCCAAAAATATTAAATAGAAATATAAAAATATTTCCTGCATCATTATATATTTATTATTATTTTTATACATTAGATACATTTATTTATTTATGACACAATTTTGATGTAATGATTACCTCATTAATGAATGATTCAAATTAATGAATATATAAATAATAAAATAAATTTAATTAGAATATTTTTATGTCATAAACAAATTTATGGATGAAATTGACATATTCGGGATGGTTTAATTTTTTATAGAAGGAATTTGGTTGTTATTAATTTTTTAAAAAGTAACGTATGAATTTTGTCCAAAATTTTTATAATTAAAAACATAAAACATAAAATAGTTTATTAAATGATATTAAATTTTTAAAAATATATGACTCCTAAAAATAGTTAATATAAGTCTAAATATTTCAATAATAATTTTTTGTGTGTCGTTTGACATGAAATGTTAATTGCCTTTACCCACAGAGTGTAAATAACAATATATCAGAGAATGATTAAAATTGGTAAAATATATGTAAAAAAAAGAAGAAGATACAAAAATAGATTCAAAACATGTCAAAAAATTTATTAGATGATTGGTATTTTAACCAAAATCATTTTACCATATAATTTAATTTTTTTGGGTCATTTTTAAACAGAAATTGAATTTATAATGAATTAATATTTTTGAACTTTCTTAAAGTGCCCCTCTCATCTCTTATAAAAGAGAACCTCCTTTATTTCCTCTTAAATCCATTTTGAGCCTCCAATATTGCAAAAACCATACACATATCTCTTCTCAACTCTCTTATTTACATTCTAGAGGTTTTTATCTTCTCAAAAGATCAGCACTAATGCCTTTAGAGGAAATTTAAAGTGGGAACGTTGAGGAAGAGGTAATCTCCAATACTGATTCATTCAAATTTATTTCTTTTTCTACATCTTATTATTCTTTGGTTTAATTATAAAGTAATTATATTAGTATCTATAATATAATGATATATTATTAGAAATTTTAAACAACCCTATTTCACCTTCTATCCATCCTACGAAAAATGAAATCACCGCATGTGCATATGTATGGCTTACTGTCTCTATACTGTGGTTTAATATGTTTTTCACCACAACCTCGAATGGATGGGTATAATAGTAGAAATAATTACTATGTATTATTATTATAACAAAATAATAATTCTAATATATTATATACTATCTACTTTATTAACTTTCATCAAATATGGGAAAGTTATTGTTTCTCGTGCGTACATATGGCTTGCCGTCTCCATGAGGCGATGAGATTCATTGTCCTTGTTTTCCATTCAAGAATGATTATAAAATATTTATAATAAATAATAATTAAATATATGAAATAATAATTATACTATATTTATATATATATATATTTCATTTAAATACTTCCATTCAATTTAATAAGGAAACAAAAATTTTGTTCATGGGTATGTATGACTTACCGTCTGCATGAACGGTGTATTCCATTCCATTTATCGATCTATTATATATATTTCAATATAAATAATATAAATGGTATATAAATCCGTTTTACATTCTATATGTAATTAAATAATTGTCAATATAATAATATCATGAATAGAAAGTACGATAAATAAATCAATTTTTACCCAAAACATCCTTTTAACATAGAATTGACAAATGAACAGGTAATATAAAGTCGTAAGTGAATCATAAACAATATCATTAATATTATTATGATTCTATTAAAATTTTATAATATGTTTAATCTAACTAATAAATAGTTTCAGGCACATATGAAATAAATTGGACTTAGGGTAAGGGATAACTTTTCTAATCTCGTTTTATCCGATATAGTTTATTTTAAGTATCTATAGGGGATATATTTATCATCAATGTCCATGTTTTCTAAAAAATATTCTAATAAATTTTTTACTATTGTTATATGTATTTTTAAGCTCTTTTTACCAATTTTTTACTTTTAGTACATGGAATGAAAGGAATCTATCTTTGGTTTACCATATAATGTATTTTTTGACTTTTACAGAAAAAGCAAAAGGAGAATGTTTTTTAACATACACATCATGAATGCGTTTTTACATCTTCATAATGCATTATTTCCCTATATCTAAATATAAAAAATATGATGTTTATTTTCAAATAATTACGTTTCGTTTAAATTTGAACGAAATTTTGAGAAAAGAAAATGTTTTTGAAGAGGAAATTATATTATCCTCATGAACTATGTTCAACTGTTTTAACTATATTATTATCCATCTATGATGACACTCATAAAGTAGGGTTTTATGTCTATACCAATTTTTAGTATGATTTTATTGTGTTGATGATGCATTTACCATTTTATAGATTATGTTATTATGGAATGACACGTAAGAAACAGTTTTATTTCATGAGTATTCTATGATGTATGATTTATGTTTTTTTGGAACATTTAAGAGTGATTTAATTATGAGATTGGTGGGACCTATATCTACCTCCAATTAATTTGTTAATGATTTATATATCATATGATAGGCATGGAATGTAATGGAATGTAAATCTGGTTCTGTAATGCAGTGCTGGAATGACAAGTAAACTCGGTTAACTAATACATGGATTGAATGAAAAGTAAAATATGTTATGTATTGGACTTTGTCTACTATAATGGTTTTGGAAGTAATGCCTTTGCTACTATGGAATTCATATTATGTTATTAATGTTTACCACTATTACTTGATTTTTTTTCCAATGTTATTCTATCATGGTTAAGGTTCCATTATGATATATTCCTTAGGCACTTTTAATATTTATTTAATGACTCATGATTTTTATGTTTAAACTTTATAATCATGTCTTTACATTCAAATTTATATGGTTTATTTTATTTTATCCATGATTATAATTAATGAGTATTTGATCTTACCCATTTTATGTTTTCTTTTACCCAGGATAAAAATAAAGGTTTTAGGTAGGAAAAAAAGGGGAATACTATTATGGGAGATACTGAAGATTTGTCACTATGATTAGAAGATTATTTTCCCAGTTCCCAAAGAAAATAAACTAAAATGGTCTTTTGGGATTTGTTTGTGTCATGTATTTAGTATTCTACAATA
This sequence comes from Viscum album, assembly GCA_963277665.1. Lineage (NCBI taxonomy): Eukaryota > Viridiplantae > Streptophyta > Magnoliopsida > Santalales > Viscaceae > Viscum > Viscum album. Next base: position 913,338,171 of record OY728131.1, on the reverse strand, counting down.
TAATTTTAATTTCCATGTACATCAGGATTGGGTATCTACACACACAAACTATTCGATTTTTAAACATAGTGCTTCATGAGTTTAAGGGTATATCCTAATTATTGTAATCCAAGGGTTGATTTCTTATTGATTGTATGGAATTAGATCCATTCCAAACCATAACGTAAATGTATATATTCTTATTAAATAGTGAACCTTATAAATACTAGTGTTTATTTGTATTTGTATTTTAATTATAATCTGTAAGGAATGAAAAATTTAACAATTTGAAAATTCTGTTTTAATGAAGCATAAAAGAAAATGTATCACTGATTCACCCCTCCCCCTCTCAGTGATATAATTATCAAAACTTCTAACTTTCAATTGGTATCAATGCTTTGTTCTCTTTTCTTACTCTTTGGTGAATCCATGAAGAGTAATAGATGGAGAATTTTAATTGTGTAAAGAGTAAAGGAATAATAATTTATTTATTGAAATAATTATCATATTTTTAATGATATAAATTTTTCTTATGTTATGTCTATTGGATATGATTTTCTTTAGGAAGAAAAAATTTGGGTTTCCAACTATTAACTATAACAAAAATCTTAGATATGTTGAAATGAAAAATCATGATAATTATGGAAGAGTGAATAATTTTATATTATAATCAATTTTTAAAAGTGAATTCTTCATTACGTAAATGGTGTTTCCACATAGAAAGCTATATGTGAAAATTTGAAAAACATATATGAACGAAACAAATAAGTAAAAAAGGAAAATTTAAAAATCATAGGATTGATGAATGAATATTTGATGATGGGTTTGAATGAATCTATCAGGTTCATCTTTACATGGTAAATGGAATTTTTATCATTATCATATGTAATGGTGAAAATATAAACGATTCTATAGTTGTTTATCAAATCATGATAATCCATCCAGGTATGTTTCCTGAAAAAATTTCTACATTCGATGATAGAGACCCTGAAACAATATCTATAAATATCATGGATAAAAATCACATTACTAATGAAGTGAGAAGAGAGAAACATATAGAAAGAAAAAAAATAGTTAATATTGAAATGTCTTTAGATAGTATGAATGAAAAGTCAAATGATATTCTTATTTATGTTGAAGAAAAATATTTTTACTATAAAAAAGATGTCTGTAAAAATCTAGATGAAATTTTATCCTTGTTTTATAAAAATGTTAGATGAAGAACAAGTAAATACAAAGGGAATCATCCCTTGCAATATTTTTATTTTTTATGAATTGGTCACTTTTGACATAAATATAATTGATTAAAGAGTGAAGGTGATAATGATGAAGAATAAATAAATCCAAAAAACATAGTGAAATATATAAGAATAAAAAAACTAAATCCAAAGGTAATGAAACAATTTTATTGAAATAAAAAATGATAATTTTATTTTATAAATATGTAGAATAAGAATAGAGTGATTCTGAATCTTAAAAATCAGTTGATTTTGGTATTTAATTTAAATTTATTGCAATGGAATATGAGGATGAATATGATTTAGTATTTTTATAAAAGAAGAAACTCAACATGAACAACATTTAAAAAAACATTGGAAATAATGTCAGAGAAATATTTGTAGGCTTTTGAAGAAAAACCTAAATTTGAATGTTGAATGTTCCAAAACATAAATAAAGAATGATTTTTTATGATAATGTAAAGCATGTGAATTAGATTGATGATTCTAAAAATCTATTTATGAATAAAAAAATCATAACAAATATCTGGAGGAGAAGTTGAAATCAAAATAAGATGATTTGGTACATGTACAACCAAAACATTCTAATGCTGATAAGATAAGTACAAGATTCAAAAACACTATCAAAGAAGCTGGTGAATGTTAACGAAATGAAAAACCAGAGATGGTTTAGTAAAAGTAACCTTAAAACGGTGAGAATATGGATGATGTTTTTTAAAAGAAGAATGTTGGGAATGTTATGTATGTGTCCAAGACCCAAAAATTTGGGAATTTAAAAGTCAAAAAAAACCACAAGTTGGAAAATGTTCAAAAAGAATATGTACAATGAATGGTCTTAAATTAATATGATTTTGATAAGGTTGAAAATATGAAGATGAATCTGATTGATAACATAATGGTTGGTTTCTTAAAAAAGAAATGAATTATAATTGCTGAGAAATGTATTCAAAATTTTTATGAGTATGGATGTTTTATAGGAAAATAACATTTTTATAGAAATTTCGGGTACTGTGGTGTATTAAGAAACACAATAAAATATTTTTTAGTTCAACCAAACAAATTTTTAATACATCCTATGTTATGGAAGACAAATTTGAGTAAGGGTCAATCTCCTCAAAAAAAAGAATTATGAGAATGTTGTTTTAAGGAAACATAAAAAGGATAGATTAATGAGTGAAAATTGGCTCCATCCCCTTGAAAATATATATAAATGGTATGAAAAACATGAAAACATTTTTATAGGGTTTCTTTTTTATTAAATTCCAAAAAAATAATTTAAGGAATTCTAAAAAGAAAAAGGTGGAGAATGTAAAGGAAGAAGAAAAATCTATTGTTTTAAAACAGCATTGAATGCTAAAAAGGATAATAACCTAAGATTATTGATAGTGGGTGTTATTCACATATGAAAAGTAATTTGAAATTTTTAAATAGTGTGAAATATTTATAATATAGAATAGTGACATTTGGAAATGATAAATCCTTGGAAATCAATGTTATCGGATTAACCATCATTGGGAATGAAAAGATTAAAATCATGAAAAACATGTATGTAGATTGGAAAAATTACAATTTCTCAAGTGTTTTCCAATTGTGTGATGAAATTAACAATGTTATCTTTAGTGTGGATAGTTTTTTTTTGAAATGTGAGAAAAATAGGAAGGTTGTTACAATGGGCCAACATAAAAATGGATAGTTGTTTTAGGTTGGTGAAATAAAAATATATTGTTACATAAGTATTTAATAAGTGTCCAAATTATTGTATAAAATAATGGGAAACATGTGTAAAATAAGCATAAGAAAATTGGAAAAGTGATACAGTGTCTGAGGCTTTACTAAATTTTCACAAATAATATATCCTGGTTTCACTATCAATCAAAATTGAATGATTTCAAATGTTCTGCACAAGTAAATTGATATTTTTTGAAAACAACCCCTAGAGATTATATATTCTGATGTCTATGAGATGACAAGAAAAAATAAAAAAAGGACTTCATCACATTAATTTATGATTTTACCCACAATACATGAGTTATGTATATGAAACATGAATAATATTATTTGAAAATATTTTACTGTTTCAGAATGAAATATGAAAAGGAATATAAGTATCCTATGAAGAAGTTGAATACTAACAATGACAGTGAATATAGATGTGGAGGATTTGAATGTTATTTTTAAAAGGCATGGAGTTTAGAATGATTATAAATCCCTATACACTCCACAAAAAAATTTGTGTTTTGAAATAACTAAATAACTTATAGTGGAAATGTGACGAACCATGTTTTCTAAAAATGGACATTCTCATTACATATGGTGGAAATCCATGAGTAAAACTATAAATATTCAGAAACATTGTTTTTATATTCACCAATTAGATATAAGTCAATATTATTTATTATGAAAACACTACATGATTGTAACACTTTAATATTTTTAAGTGTCTATGTATTATAATGAAGAATAGTGGAAAGTATAGAAATTTTTAGCAAAAATTTAAAGATGATATCATAATGGGCTATGATCTATAAGGAAGAGTTTATAGATGTGTCCATAAAAAATGTGATGAATTTTTTATTTAGTTTATGGAAATATAATTAAAAAAGAGGATAAAGATAAACAAACTTATGTAAACAAGGAAGTTAGATAGGAAAAGAAATTTTTTCAAAAAAATTCTGATAAGGATACATGAAATTATAATCTAACTCAAGAAAAAGAATTGGAATAAGAAATTTCCAATGTTGATGATGATACTTGAAAATCACAAACTTGGATTGTAATGAAACTAGAATCATGGAATATTATTGGTGATCTACATCAGATGTTTCAAAAAATAAGAATATCAAATAAAATTACCAAAACTTATTTGTATTTAAAAGTGATTCTGAATGATGGGAAAGAATCTTTTTAGTATCTAGAATGGGTTAATGACATAAGTGAATAATTTTAATAGATTTAAATGAATGATAAATGGGAACTGGTACCTAATACAGAAAACCAAAACATCAATGATAAAAAATTGGTCTTTCAAAACTATCTAAATGAAGGAGGTGAAGTGAAATGAAATAATGAAAGATTGGTTTTTAATGGTTATTATCAAATAGAAGGTAGTGATTTTGATGAAACATTTTCTCATGTCGAAATCATAGAATAAATTATAATATCATTTACATTTACTGCAAACCAATATTCGAAGAACATTCAAATGGATTTTAAATCCAAAATATTTAATGGAGATCTTGGGGACGATTTTTATATTGAACAACCTTGTGGGTTTGTTTTTTGGAAAGGTAAAAGTTATGTAAGTAGACTAAATAAGGAATTATATGGGATAAATCAAGATATAAGATAATGATATTCCAAATTGGATGCATCCATAAAGAAAATGATTTTTAGGAAGGGAAGGGTTGAAAAAATAATAATATCATACATAGATAAGAGAATTCCCTCACTGTAAATGTTTATTATTATGACAATTCATTTAATGGATGTTATGGAATTCATTTTGAATGATTTTAGAAAGATATGAAATACATATTTTAATTTTTCTTTTCAGGGTAAATTAAATACTATTTTGTGATACAACTATTTCCAAAGGATAAAGTCATTTTTCATTCCAAAGAAATGTATTGGAAGAAAATCTCAAAAGGTTCGGCCTGGAAATATAAGAATTATTTTCCACACATATTGAAGTGGGAATAATGATATGTAAAGTTCTTGAAGGAAACTAATTGAATTAAAATAATTTTAGATTCTTTTTAGATGTTTTTTGTATTTTACTGCCTCAGTACTAGAAAATTTTGTATGTTGTAACCTTATGTATAAGATTACAATTTATTATAAAAGAATCATATTAAATTTATATAAAAATGTTCATAGATACATAAATAGAACAATTGATATCAGAATTAGATATAATATGTCAGAATTTATTAACTTGTTTAGGTATTCAGATTCTAATTGGAAAGGAAATTTTTATGATAGAACATATACATCTGGTGGATTATTATTTCTGCGAAAGAAATTGTCATAGATGGAATAAAAAAATATAACTCTATAACTCTCAGTATGGTTGAATCAAATTATGTGTCTTACACTGATGACACTACACAAATTATGTTGATGAAAACTCATTTCGAAGTCGTACATGTTAAAGTAGAGTTACCCTTTCTCTTGGATTGTGACAAATAATATAAAAAATCATAGCAGGAATCAAGTTCAATATTCTCATTTAGAACATATTGATATAAAATATCATTTCATAAAATATCTTTTGGAGATGAATAAATTGTTTTTGAATTATTTTCAAACATTAGAACAATTTGATGAAATTTTTTCAAAAACAATACCAAATTATTTTGTAAATTGAATATTTAAAAGGGAATCTTACCTCTTTCTCATCATGGTTGAGTTATTTTTATTTGTTCCATATATAATATTACCTTTGGATAGTGTTTTCAGGGAGGAGAATTGAATTCATTTCATAAATCTATCCTGAAAAGGCATGTAAAAAGGCAAAGTGTTGGGTAAGATGTGAATTCAGCATTGTATTGTGTGTGACATATTATAACTATTTGTTGGAGTGGTTTTAGGAAGGATATGTTTGGTATTATATTAATGATAGAGAGCGAATGAAGAATGATATTGTATATGTTTTCATAACCAATTTTTTTGTGTAGCATGTTTTTCAGTCAATGATTGTATTTTTCCTACAATTAGTTTCCTAATGTAGGACATGAATTATTAATAATTAATACAGTGACTAAGGATTCAAATTTTAGTGACATAAGAAACATGTTTGACAGAAATATCAAATTGGGGTTTTCTAAGGGCCATGCTGATGAGGAAGGAATTTTTTTCAGGTTTGGACTTTTTTTGACAAGGATGGTTAAGATGAAAGGGGGGCATCAAATCACATTTTGTTTTTGGTGAACCTTAGGGTGACCGTCATATTCAAAATTATATGACTCACCATCATTACACTATTGAAAAATATCATAATAAGGAATGTTCTTAATTGTAATTGGATTCAAACAGAGCCCATGAAGAAAATATCAATTATATTGAGAATGTATTTTGTTAGAAGTAAATCATCATCAGATTAACATTATATTAGATAAGGAAGAATCAATCATAATGGGAAAATCAGAGTCACATTGATTACAATTAATTTAATGAGATTATTGTTTTCTGATTTTTATTTCACATAAATCGTTATTCGAATGGAGAACTTAACCGGAAATACAGATGAATGACAATGATGTGTTGAAGTGATGAGGACAATAATACTCATAAATATTGTAATCAGATTCATTGGATAAATTTGTAAAGGTAAAAGGGTTCTAGATATAACACTCAGACTAATCATAATCATACTAATTATAATAAAATTTATCATTTTCAGGTATGTTATACTCTGTATAATCATAATCAGGTTGAGTTGGGAAGATTTAAATGTAAAGATAAATTTCAATGTAATTATGATGTTGATGAAGATCTTATCAAATGGATTCAAATTCATAAAGGAAGTAATTATACAAAAAAAGTATATTAATATAGAATGTTATTGAAGCCTGTGATTTTTACACCACACCATAATATTTATAATACCATTATATGCAATTAGAATAGTTTACAATAAGATGGATGGAAAAGGAATTGGGCTAAATCCAATGAAATTTATATCGAAAAGACCGATCAACTACGTAGTCAACTGTTTAAATGTGGTTGAATTATGTTGATTATTTAATCATATTGGTAAAAATACCTCATCCCAAAATTTAATTATATATCAAATGAACCAAAATAATTGTAGGATTCATTGTTGAGGGGGTGATTGAAATTTAAAGAGTGACTTGTTTAATTAAAACTAGTACAAAGCCTATATTGATGAAAATAAAACTCAGTAATTGAATCAAAACTAGAATTTAAAAATAATAATATGCATAAGAGATGTAGTTTTACAAATTTTTGAGAAGATTTGAGAAGATTTCATGAATTCATAAATAAAACTATATTTCAAGGGAAACTGATAATCTGGGGAATGTGCCTAAGTAGGAATGATTTTGGTAATCACACCAAAATCACTTCTGGTTCACCTATAAAAGGATATTGTACTTTTTATCGTGTTCTTACTGGTGTTTTATTAACCACAATATATTTTAAAGCTCGAATTTTTGAAGGAGAGATAGATTTTTTTAGTGTTGAGAATTTTTTGAAAAAGATTCAATGAAATAAGTGAAAGGAGAAGAGAGAATATCAAAATTTTTTTCAAAGGATCATCATTTATAGTGATTATCATATATATTTGATTACTATATATTTCATTTTCAATCGTATTATGTTGGTCATCATATCATCCTATATAGTCGAATTGGGAATTCTATATTGGGATTTTCGGATTGAGAAAGAATGAATTATGAATTGACTAAATCAATAAAAGTGGTGTATATCAATCACAATAATTTTCTAAAGAATACCTATATTAATCATTCAGGTTAGAATTGTTAATAAAAGAACCATACCATGGAAAATAGTATTTGGAATAATCCAATAAGGGAAAAATAGATGGAAAATCATATGGGGGGGGGCTTTACATTGTGCAACACTAGTGAAAGGGAAAATCCTACTCAATATAATCAAAGTATTTATTTCTTGTGGATTGTGGGGTATTGTATGATTTCCAAACCATATCAAGGTTGTAGATATTATTATTCAATAGTGAATATTTTATGTAATTTTTTTCCTTTGGATGTGTGTTTTAATAGTTTTTTTGTTGTGAATGAAATCTTTAACTGGAGGTGAATGTAGTTTCAAGGAAAAATAAAAGAAAAAGTACCACTAATTCACCCTCCCCCTATATGTTATAAATTTAACATCAATGGGATCCATTAAAGTTTATAGATTATATATTTCATATATGATATATATAATTTCATTTTATGATGATATTATTATAATATAGTGACCTTATTGCTTTCTATTTTGCGAGATTACGATAACATCATTTCAGGACCTATGGACTACCACAACCTCAAAGTAATGTGATTAAATCGTACATTACATATAATGTATTAAGGAAGTTTTAAATTAACATATGTGATATAAATAACGTCTATATAGTATTAATTACATAATAATCTTTTTGAAAATATAATATATAATTTTCTATTATGACCATTCACCCACCGAAAATTTGATAAAGTTGTTCGTGGTTGTGTGGATTGTTTCATCCAGTAATTGATGTGATTAATATTACTTAAATTGAATTACATATATAATTATATATAAAATAATATGGTATTTATGATATAGTTATTATTCTATAAATAAATATTACCTATCTTATTTCCATAATGATCCTTTAAAATGTGAAAGTTACTCAAGCATATGTATGACCTATTATCTACATGTTTGCAAAAATGGTTCATTTTTTATTACTATCCTATATGATTGTTTTTAAATTTATAAATGATTTCTAAATATTAAAAAAAAAATTAAAAATATTATTCAATATATTTTAGAATAATTAACTCATTGACCATAGTCGACCTACCGATATTTTTTTGTCATATAAATTGTTTATAGTCAGAACAACAAACAAAATTTTAATAGATTGTGTTAATGTATAAAACATGGTAATAAGTGAAAAAAATTTATAATAAACAATAAATAGTATCTTATATGTGTAAATAATAAACATAAGTTCATTATCTAGTTATATAAGGACATGTTTGACCAGTTAGACTCAATGTAATGTATTTTATCTCAGTCTCCATTCATTGATAAATATATTGATTTTGTTCACCTATATTATTTTAAAAGCTGTATTCACATCCCAATTGTCATTTTAGGTCAACAATTTCTTTATTATCATGATATGTAATTTTTTTAATTTTATTATTTAGTTATTTTTATGATTCAATCGTTTCTAATTTGGGAAGAGATTTAATCTCAATATCCATTAATTAGGTTATATTTTAATGATATAACAAAATTATCATAAAATGTGTACATAAATACCCCTTGGAATATCATTTCATGGTTTTAGTTATTCTCATGTCATTTAATATATTTTGGTAAATTTTATTTCGTTATAGATCTTCTGATTCCAATATTTCATTGTGGAATGAGTCACATTGATTAAAAAATCTATTTCATTCCCTACATATTAATATTCATTTATTTATTATACATATTTACTTATTTGTATAAAAATTTATTAAAAATGAAATTTAAATCGTATTTTTATTTTCAGCATACTCTATAATAGTTCATGATTCAAAAATAAAATGAAACCCCTATTTTCATTCTCTATGTATTTTATATTTGAAAATTTATTTTAAAAATGATTAACTATTTCTGTAACCTGAAATGTTATCTTATGATTGAAAATAAAATTTTATGAAATACATTTTAAAAAATACAAGTTTTTATGTTTCATCATTATATAGTTATTTGAAAATATTATGGACAATTGACCAATAAAATAATGACGTTTGGTTCCATTATAAACCAACGACATAGGGTTCCATAATAAATAAATGATGGAACAATGTGTGATATCCCTCAAATTATTTTAGTATAGAAGTTTACTATATATCTATTCCACTATCATGAGTGACATACATAGAATTATACTACAAGGTTATTACATTTATAAGAATGAAAAGTATAATAATATCCAAATATAACTTTATTTGTTCTACTTTATTATTAGTGGTTTTATTGTAATATTGTGATTACTAAAAGGGTAATAAATGATCTTATATTAAAAGGAAATTATTTTATACTTCACAAGGATAAAAAAATTTCATTGTGATAATATTATTAGGGGATTTCATGTTTTTACAGGACTAATGATCGTCCTTATTTATGTATTCCTTACTACGTGTTTTCTAATCATCAAATTTTTTAGAAACATTTTCTCAGGATTTAGGGATGGTAATGTGAAATGAAGGATTCATATTGAATTTCATGAATATATTTCATTAAAAGAAATCATAATTTATTTTTAATGATTTATATTATGTTGAAAATTATATTAATCAGTAGAATCCTATTAGTATTTTATGGTTTTTCTATATGTGTGTTATGGCCTACTTCTCTAAAAATCTAAACCTAAATGGATTGATAATTGGAAAGAATGTAAATTATGGAATAAAACTAAAGGGTATGTAATATTTATGGTTGGGTTTTAATAGTTGGTATCAAAGTAATTGTTTAGATACATTTCTATTTAATTTTAATATTAGTAGCATGTCCTTTAAATATTTACCTTACTGGTTAATGTATATTGGTATAGAATTGGAAATTTTCCTTCATCTAATGTAATTTTGATCAGATTGGTTTTCCATATAGAAAATAAGGGCACGGTATTGGTATGTCCTTCATAGAAAAATATCCTTTTGACATAGAATTCTGATATGGTTGGAATTAAATCTAAGTATTTTATTTGCAGCAATGCATCAGTTGACAATTGATATAAATAGTGGTGGTGTCCACGCAAAATAGAAACAAAATCTACCATAGAGGATCATTAAAATAGTGGATAATTTTATGAAACAACACCCAAAAACATTATGAGCATCATCTAAACATGTTGAATAATAATGATTTTTTAAAGCCCAAAAAATATTCTCAATTTCATGATTTATTTGGATCACTGAAAGGTAACTCATTCAATTTTTCATTATGATGGACAATCAAACCAATAGTGTTAAAATGTAAATAATATATAATAATGTTAATAGAATAAATCCTTGGAATATTTTGAATTTATGAATACTTTTCTTGATAATAATTTTCCTGATGATATTTGACTTAGGAAGGGAAAGAATTCTTGCAATTGAGTCAATTTCAATATGATTTGGTGGTTGAATATGATGTACACTTCACTCGATTGGTGAGGTATGTCCCAAATATTACTGGATATACTGAAAGTAAGATAAAACAATGTTACTCTATAATGTGGCCAGAATATCATAGTGCATTGGCTACTAATGAGTTTACGAGAAATTATAAAATTTATTGATGTGTTGAGAAGGTATAAATGGAGTTTTTTAATGATCATATATAACACATAAATAATAAAGAAAGTATTTCCAGTTTGTAGGCAATGAAAAAGAATATATCCTTGATATTTGGAGTTAATAATATAAATTTCCCATCTTGTAATAAGTGTAAGAAAAATAATCATGGTGATTATTTTTCAATGTATGGAAATTGCTTCCGATGTTGTAGGATTGGTCATATGGCTTATAAATGTAATGAAGACGATCATTAAGACAGTGAAATGTAAATGGTATGATGTTTTATTTTAAATTAGGTAGGGAATTATTCCAATGTGATTCCAATGTCAATCAACTATTGTGTAAATAATTAATTAATAATGAAAAAAGGAGTTGAAAAAACATTAATATAGGAATGGATTATGTTTGGAAACCAATGAAGTAATGTCAGGTATTTCAATGATTAATTTAATTTATTCTAATACATTATTTAAATCAAGATGTAAAGATTCATTATTTGTTAGAAATCTTGTAAATAATTTAGAACATCACATCCTGAACTTGTGATAAAACATCTTGTAAGAACTATGAGTGGGAATATAAGAGAAACCAATATTTATTGAAATCATTCTATTTTCATTAGTGGGATTTTATTTCTAAAAAATATTGTTGAACCATCAATACTAGAGTTCGATTTCATTTTTTTTATGGATTAAATTTCAATTTTTCCTGCTATATTAGATTTAAATGTTGAGAAATTTTTAATCAATGATTTCAGACCATTTATATTAGACCATGATGATGGAAAAATTATTTGATATACTAGTGAATGTTATCTAGATCATGTTTTTGAAAAGAATTAATTATTTCTTATTGGTTACATCCATTAGGGAATGAATTTATGGATTCATTCCAAATGACATATCTGGTGTTATTACAAATAGAAAACTTTAATTTTATATTGATTTAATCCTAGATAATAAAAATATTTTTAAAATGTAACGCCCCGACCCCAGCTGCCCAGAGTCGGTGCATTAATTACATAACATTGGCATGATCACAAGAAAGATCAAATCCCGAAAGACCGATTGGTTTAGTAGCCTCGGAAACACTAGATATAATCATAAAGTTTTACATTACATTTCAAAGTGAAAAAATACTACAACAACAAAGTCTTCATATCCACACTATTAACCCCTCATAATATCCCTGCAAGTCATTCATAATTTACTTCTTCACTACCTGGGAAAAATAAAACATAGAAAAGGGGTGAGCTCAAATGCCCAGTAAGGATAACAATATAGAGGAAACTTTCATAAATAAAAATAAACATTTAAGGCAATGTATAACTAAAACAAAAGCCTTTTAAACTTGAACATTTAACATAGTATGGCATAAATAAAATGAAATAATGCCATTTACTTATTCACATGGATATTCTACTAATCGAATAATCACATGCAAAAATCAATAACCACTTTCATAATGTTGGAATGCATAATGCCAGACTATCATAACCACATAGCCAAGGCCTCGTGCCAAGACTACAAATAAGATTTTGTCAAGGCCTTCTGCCAAGACACTAGTTTGTCTCATGAGACCTACCGATGCATCGAGGAGCTATAGCGGGCTCCACCCGTCACTTATTAAGTCCAATGCATTCCCATATGAAAAGGTTTAAACATAACATAAACATTCGTATTAAAACTAGCATACGAAATGTCAATAATTTCACCATAAACTATGAATGGTATAAAAATAGCACATCCACAGTCAAACATATCACAAAACCTTCAATACAATATAGAAGTTTTGTATCATAATAAATCAACTTCAAATAATCTTAAAATCCATCAAAGGATGTTGACCTAGATGAAATCAAAATTCTTTTTAAAGAAGTATCTCCTTTTATTTTGAAATCATTTAAGATCCATATAAAATAAAACATTTTCTTTGAAAATATTCTTATAAGCTTGTATGGAGAGCTTCGACGATTTTATAACGGCGGAAAATAACCGCACCCGCCGTAAAAGTTAAAAAAAACATTCTTACCTCAATTCTGTCGAAAAGGTTAAAAAGGACATTGTTTTGAAAACGACGGAAAGATTCCTTTATAAACCTCTTATAAAAAGTAAAACAAGGGTATAAATGATTTTAACCCATATTCTTGTAAATAGTAAAAATGTTTTGAAATACATTTTTAAGAAAACATGGATGTGGATGATAAAGAGATCCCAGTAGATTATTACGTATATACAACCTCGGATAATGAAGAGATTGTGAAATAACCCTTACCAATTTGGTAACTTATGAAACATACAACCCATGAAAGAGGTATCATACAATGAATATGTAAATACACATAAATTAGAGTGTATTACACAAAGAATATAATTATGGGTAGTACATACACCACACAAAAGGTGATGGTGGCAATATGGCATGAATCTCACGGGAATAAGGAGTGAGATGAAAACCCCTTACCTTGTACTTTTCCTTTGTTGGGGTCGGTTAACCTCCTGTATAATGGTGAAATAATTGTTATTAAATTATACAAGAATCATATACATTAATATGATATCATATATGATCTTTTAACATTGCTTTATTAATAATATCTTAGTATTATCGTCGTTTCAGGTGATAATCGATTCGTTCTTCTTAAATGTTTGGTTATGTAAGACATGTTTTTAATGGATAGATTATATCTTATTCATAATCAGAATGATATTAACATTATTTTTAACCCTAAAATGAGAATAATACTTGAATGGATATGATGGAGAATGAATCTTATCGCGTTCGTGGAGACGGTAGTCCGTACGTACGCACGAACGCTACTTCCATTTTATTTTCATTTTAAAAGAATCAAATCCAAATGATACATAGGTATATTACTATTCCAGTATAATATAATATTTTATATATGTTACTTAAGTTCATTAACACCATCCTTTATACGTTCCATGTGTGGTATGAACGAGTCATATCATTTTAAGGGGGCGGTAGTCCACACTTCCTCAAATGAAATTATCGTATGTATATACAACATGAAACGAATAATGGTATGAAATAAAATGGAATTACAGAAGCTTATATATAAAATATATATCATTAATATCATATTTAATTACAGTGCCATCATAATGGCCACCATGAGAGGTGGTAAGATGTATTTGAACAATCATCGTTTCGTGAGGCGTTAGTTTTCCATCCACAGAAACATTATGTTCATCATCCATTAGATGGAGTTGTGTGTATGTGTAGTTTGAATCCTTCTTATAACAACATCCTAGTATATTGAGGATACTGGTGTTGTTACAAAAGAAAGGAAATAAAAAGATTTTGGGGGTTGGAGAAGCAAAATAAATGAAAATACTTTAAGAGAAATTGTTACCTTTAATTTAGGTAACTCACTTTGGTTGGAACCAAAGGACTTCATGAAATGCTTTCTGCCTAAGGGGAAGCTTCAAGGAGGAGGAGAGGGATGTGGGGAGATTATTTGGGCAGAGTTTGGACGAGCCAAGTGGCTTGAGAGGTGTGAGGAAAAGAGAAGGAGGAGTGCCCTTTTATAAGAGGGGTGAGGGGCACCTTTGGAAAAGCTAGAAATATTAATTTATAATAAATTCATATTCGGTTTCCAAAGGCTCCAAAGTTGACTATTCAAAGGATGAGGTGGGGATAGGTCGAAAACAACTCATCCAATAGAATTTAGACAGGTTTGGGTACTTATATTAACCTTATCTTTAAGTATTAACTCTAAGTTAATTAGTTTCACTTTTACAATGTCTCTTTGTATTTTTATATAATATGGTTAATAAACTTACTATATACATCCAAGCGACCCCCAAGTGGTCCATTAATGATTAACCTATCATAATATAAGTCTCTTGGCCGAACCTTAGATTTTTAGGAATTTAATATCAATTAATAATATAATATTTGTTTTAAGAACTCTTTTATATCAATTTTGACACTATTCAATTGTTGATTTTTGTGTAACTCATAACAGATTGATTACTTCGAACAAAGTCAATTAAATCAATCCTAATATATCATATTATCTTATAAAATTAGTTTAATTCATTAAAAGGTTCATATTATATTTATTTGGGTATTTATAATATCAATTATGTTAATTTTTTACTATTTTAGTAATTACTGCATCATCATAGTGTCATAAATAAAATAAATTATTTAATGTCTAAAAATTATAAATAAAACATCATTATGTAGGAAATCGTTTTAGATTTCTAATGAATATTTATAATTGAAAATCCAACATGTATAACCCTATGTAAAATTGTTCTTCTAAAAGATGTAAGCTTATGCCATTTTTATTTTTATTTTAACTTTATTAATATAATGTGTCCCTACCACATACAAGTGGCTCCAAGGGGTCCCCAAATTGACCCAAGGATGCCCATGGTCGGGTATGTGTCCACCAAGAAGGTTAGGACACGTTCTAGGGTAATTTTGTATTATTATAGTATTTTTTTTGTAACCCTTATTTACAGGATTTACCCTTTAACCATGGTAAATAAAATATTTACCGCAGTAATTATTCAAAATGTGTAAAAATATAAGTTAACTATTTACATAATTTGGACATCTTGATTCCAAATATGGAATCCATTTTCTTAAATTCAAAACACAGAAGTGGCAGAAATTAATTTAAAATTAATTCCCGCTGTCAAAACAAAAAGCATGTTTTTAAGAGATAATAACTATCAAAAGATTGACACTTGTTTATGTTCAGTTTAATTGTAAAATTATGTCCAATGACCAACATTATATTAAATGGTAAAAATATATTCTAAATATACTTTAAAACCACTCAAATTCATAATTTATCACTATTACTTATTTTGATTAAAAAAGTTGTTTTTAATTAAAATTTAGTAATTTTCACTATTCATCAAAATATAAAAGTTATCCGAAAAGTACCAAAATTTCACCCTAGGATAATTTCGATATTCCGAATCCAAAAATGAAGTCCATTTTGAAATATAAAATATATATGATTTCAAAAAGTAGGTATTACTATTCATAACGGCTAGTTTGATTGGTTACGGTGTGTTAGAACTCGGTGTTGCGTACAACACACGCTAGCGTACCGTGGAAGCTTGGGATGTTTCATTTTAAATTTTTGATGTCCCCATTTAGTCAAAAAGTTTAAAATATAGTATCTAAAAAAGGTTCACTATTAAAATTTGGTAAAAGTGAAATACTGAAAATGAATTTGTTCTTACATTATGTCTAAGAAACTCATAATAGGGATTCTAAAATTATAAGGATTATATAAAGTTCAAAATGTAGTTAATACTATTCATGACCTCTTTTAATGGCCATTTTTTGTACATCATGGTGTGATTGAACTTGGTGTTGCGTGTAGTGAAAGTTATTGAATTATTTTGAAGAAATAACACACTATAAAATCTTGGGGTGTTACATTCTCCCCTCCTTCAATAAATTGCGTCCTCGCAATTTGAAATTGTTCTTCAAAAATAAAAGGTTGAAAATAGAAAATATATTTGTGGGAAAACCCACATCGGAAATTGGGTTACTAAAATTTAGTCTTAATATGAGGAAAAGAGAAATCAAAGGGTCACCACCAAATTATGATCTCGATTAGGAGAACATTGGTGGCAATTAGAGACATATAATTGGAGGAAAAACGTAAATATTTATAGGTGGTGATTGAGGTCGTCAATCACAAACAAGTGTAAAATTGAGGTCCTTAAATTCATCAATCTATGATGATTTGAAATACCATCGGTTCAACAAAACATAGGGTATTAGGATAACACATTTTTGACGTTTCAAAATATCTTAGTTGAAATCCCACATCGAAAAATGAATTAATGAGGCCTCTATTTAAAATAAAGAGTGGAAAGTATAAAGATTACCGAAAATAACACATACTAGGGTTCCATGTAGTAAAATATGGATATGGAAGAAAAATCTAACCATCAATTACCTGATGGAGAGTGGTAGAGAACATGGCTATGAAAAGGCCAACAATCCCAAAGCCATAAATTAGTGATGATTTAAGGTACCATTTAGGAAAACATTTTTGTTCTAATTTGCTTTTCCTAATATTGAGGAATTTTTTATGAGATTGGCTAAGATCATATAGAGATATACTTACTTTATAATTAGAGTTTTATCCATTAATAAATTTCTACCACATACTCATCTTTCACTCTAAAAGATAATAGAATGTAAAAAAAATTCTATTTACACTATTCGTATAGGGTTCCAAAATAAACGAATTTATAATTCATCTAAAAGATCTTTTAATAAAAACTACATTATTTAATCCAGGACATCTCGTGGGCCATTGGTAGGTGATACACCCTTGTCGCCCTTCGGTTGCGGGTTCAAGTCTCGCAGCCTTGCCGGACGCGACGGGTTGTCGCCCGACCTCCGGGTTGTCCTTTTATGGAAATCCAAAATAATCCAAACTATAACTATCCAAAATACTTCTATCCAAACTCATAGTCCAACATTTATAAGGAAGGTAAACATAATATAGATCCTTTTTACCCCGTAATAGCATATGAATACCTTCATCATGTATTTACCATATTCCTTATTGATTACATTCATGTTCCCTTATTCCATATAGAATGCTGGATATACTTCATTAATCCAAAAATGTTTAAAACCCCACCAATGATGGAATATACAAATCATTAATCAGTTCCAAGGTAGTCAAGAATATCCAATATAATTTATCCAAAACAATCACATATTATTCCAAAATCACTATCTCAGTATCAGAACTATATTATGATTTATCATTCTCTCAACCATATATTTTCCAAAAATTTATCCTGCTATTGAGTCACTTTTCTTTATTCCACACAATCTCAAGTCCTTAATGAAATAGTACTGCAGTACAATCCTTATATACACCATAATCATTATAACAAGTACATTGTTGATACAACACTCAATTGACATAATCAACATAAGAACTCTAATCATTCCTCTTCATCTGTGGTAGTATCATAACTTGATTATTATCCAATAGCATCATTTGCGGCATAGTCTGATGACTGGGACATAGGTTCACGTAGTGTCCAAACTCCTTGCAAATGAAGCATTGTACATTTGAAACCATTTTCTAACCCTTGAAGTCACGTACTTTGTGCCCTTTTCCTCCACACTTATAACAAACTCCCATTCCTTTCAGGAAAGTTCCAGGGTGTTTCTTTCCAAAGTTACCACATATGGGAAAATTCTTCTTTTCCATCTTCCCTTTATCCATCTTTCTCTCTTCCATCCTTTTCTTCTCTTGCTTCCCTTCAAAGCCATAGGACTCAGTAAACTCTTTACTTATCTTATCAACACATGATATTATTTCTTCATATGATGATAATACATGGGAGACTATTTCTCTTATAAATTATAGCTTAAGACCATGAAAGAGATGATCCTTCCTTCTCTTTGAATCATGTGTATTTCTGGAGTTCTCATTCCTTCTACTGGGCGCCATTTCTAAACAATGGCATAAACTAGATCAGTTTATGAATCAAAATACATAATCCCATACTTATAAAACACTTAACATAAATTGAACTATTTATGGCTATAATCCATAATCATAAAAATGTTTTCTTTGAGGAAGTACATACTCATAAACCCTTCATAATGGTATGTAAATAAAATGAGAGTTATCCTAAGCATATCCCCCGGGAGTGTCGTAACCAAGAGTGCAGCAAGGCCCGTTGTCGTGCACCAGTTCCCGTTCGAGTCTAGCTCAAAGCGGTGTTTTCGGGTTTTACCCCTAGGTACATCTGTGCCAGAGCCGCCTCTACCTGCTCATATCCAGACAGGGATGTATTTCTTGGAAAACTCACAAAATCTCTACAATACCAAAATTCTAGGAAGTTCTTCTATACTAATCCTCAAACTTCATCTTAGGTATACGTGCTCTAATCAGAGTTTATCTAAATCTAGCTTCCAAGGTTTGTACTAAACTTCCTCTGATACCAACTGTAACGCCCCGACCCCAGCTGCCCAGAGTCGGTGCATTAATTACATAACATTGGCATGATCACAAGAAAGATCAAATCCCGAAAGACCGATTGGTTTAGTAGCCTTGGAAACACTAGATATAATCATAAAGTTTTACATTACATTTCAAAGTGAAAAACTACTACAACAACAAAGTCTTCATATCCACACTATTAACCCCTCATAATATCCCTGAAAGTCATTCATAATTTACTTCTTCACTACCTGGGAAAAATAAAACATAGAAAATGGGTGAGCTCAAATGCCCAGTAAGGATAACAATATAGAGGAAACTTTCATAAATAAAAATAAACATTTAAGGCAATGTATAACTAAAACAAAAGCCTTTTAAACTTGAACATTTAACATAGTATGGCATAAATAAAATGAAATAATGCCATTTACTTATTCACATGGATATTCTACTAATCGAATAATCACATGCAAAAATCAATAACCACTTTCATATTGTTGGAATGCATAATGCCAGACTATCATAACCACATAGCCAAGGCCTCGTGCCAAGACTACAAATAAGATTTTGTCAAGGCCTTGTGCCAAGACACTAGTTTGTCTCATGAGACCTACCGATGCATCGAGTAACTATAGCGGGCTCCACCCGTCACTTATTAAGTCCAATGCATTCCCATATGAAAAGGTTTAAACATAACATAAACATTCGTATTAAAACTAGTATACGAAATGTCAAGAATTTCACCATAAACAATGAATGGTATAAAAATAGCACATCCACAGTCAAACATATCACAAAACCTTCAATACAATATAGAAGTTTTGTATCATAATAAATCAACTTCAAATAATCTTAAAATCCATCAATGGATGTTGACCTAGATGAAATCAAAATTCTTTTTAAAGAAGTATCTCCTTTTATTTTGAAATCATTTAAGATCCATATAAAATAAAACATTTTCTTTGAAAATATTCTTATAAGCTTGTATGGAGAGCTTCGACGATTTTATAACGGCGGAAAATAACCGCACCCGCCGTATAAGTTAAAAAAAACATTCTTACCTCAATTCTGTCGAAAAGGTTAAAAAGGACATTATTTTGAAAACGACGGAAAGATTCCTTTATAAACCTCTTATAAAAAGTAAAACAAGGGTATAAATGATTTTAACCCATATTCTTGTAAATAGTAAAAATGTTTTGAAATACATTTTTAAGAAAACATGGATGTGGATGATAAAGAGATCCCAGTAGATTATTACGTATATACAACCTCGGATAATGAAGAGATTGTGAAATAACCCTTACCAATTTGGTAACTTATGAAACATACAACCCATGAAAGAGGTATCATACAATGAATATGTAAATACACATAAATTAGAGTGTATTACACAAAGAATATAATTATGGGTAGTACATACACCACACAAAAGGTGATGGTGGCGATATGGCATGAATCTCACGAGAATAAGGAGTGAGATGAAAACCCCTTACATTGTACTTTTCCTTTGTTGGGGTCGGTTAACCTCCTGTATAATGGTGAAATAATTGTTATTAAATTATACAAGAATCATATACATTAATATGATATCATATATGATCTTTTAACATTGCTTTATTAATAATATCTTAGTATTATCGTCGTTTCAGGTGATAATCGATTCGTTCTTCTTAAATGTTTGGTTACGTAAGACATGTTTTTAATGGATAGATTATATCTTATTCATAATCAGAATGATATTAACATTATTTTTAACCCTAAAATGAGAATAATACTTGAATGGATATGATGGAGAATGAATCTTATCGCGTTCGTGGAGACGGTAGTCCGTACGTACGCACGAACGCTACTTCCATTTGATTTTCATTTTAAAAGAATCAAATCCAAATGATACATAGGTATATTACTATTCTAGTATAATATAATATTTTATATATGTTACTTAAGTTCATTAACACCATCCTTTATACGTTCCATGTGTGGTATGAACGAGTCATATCATTTTAAGGGGGCGGTAGTCCGCACTTCCTCAAATGAAATTATCGTATGTATATACAACATGAAACGAATAATGGTATGAAATAAAATGGAATTACAGAAGCTTATATATAAAATATATATCATTAATATCATATTTAATTACAGTTCCATCATAATGGCCACCATGAGAGGTGGTAAGATGTATTTGAACAATCATCGTTTCGTGAGGCGTTAGTTTGCCATCCACAGAAACATTATGTTCATCATCCATTAAATGGAGTTGTGTGTATGTGTAGTTTGAATCCTTCTTATAACAACATCCTAGTATATTGAGGATACTGGTTTTGTTACAAAAGAAAGGAAATAAAAAGATTTTGGGGGTTGGAGAAGCAAAATAAATGAAAATACTTTAAGAGAAATTGTTACCTTTAATTTAGGTAACTCACTTTGGTTGGAACCAAAGGACTTCATGAAATGCTTTCTGCCTAAGAGGAAGCTTCAAGGAGGAGGAGAGGGATGTGGGGAGATTATTTGGGCAGAGTTTGGACGAGCCAAGTGGCTTGAGAGGTGTGAGGAAAAGAGAAGGAGGAGTGCCCTTTTATAAGAGGGGTGAGGGGCACCTTTGGAAAAGCTAGAAATATTAATTTATAATAAATTCATATTCGGTTTCCAAAGGCTCCAAAGTTGACTATTCAAAGGCTGAGGTGGGGATAGGTCGAAAACAACTCATCCAATAGAATTTAGACAGGTTTGGGTACTCATATTAACCTTATCTTTAAGTATTAACTCTAAGTTAATTAGTTTCACTTTTACAATGTCTCTTTGTATTTTTATATAATATGGTTAATAAACTTACTATATACATCGAAGCGACCCCCAAGTGGTCCATTAATGATTAACCTATCATTATATAAGTCTCTTGGCCGAACCTTAGATTTTTAGGAATTTAATATCAATTAATAATATAATATTTGTTCTAAGAACTCTTTTATATCAATTTTGACACTATTCAATAGTTGATTTTTGTGTAACTCATAACAGATTGATTACTTCAAACAAAGTCAATTAAATCAATCCTAATATATTATAGTATCTTAGAAAATTATTTTAATTCATTAAAAGTTTCATATTATATTTATTTGGGTATTTATAATATCAATTATGTTAATTTTTTACTATTTTAGTAATTACTGCATCATCATTGTGTCATAAATAAAATAAATTATTTAATGTCTAAAAATTATAAATAAAACATAATTATGTAGGAAATAGTTTTATCTTTCTAATGAATATTTATAATCGAAAATCCAACATGTATAACCCTATGTAAAAATTGTTCTTCTAAAAGATGTAAGCTTATGCCATTTTTATTTTTATTTTAACTTTATTAATATAATGTGTCCCTACCACATACAAGTGGCTCCAAGGGGTCCCCAAATTTACCCAAAGATTCCCATGGTCGGGTATGTGTCCACCAATAAGGTTTGGACACGTTCTAGGGTAATTTTGTATTATTATAATATTTTTTTTGTAACCCTTATTTACCGGATTTACCCTTTAACCATGGAAAATAAAATATTTACCGCAGTAATTATTCAAAATGTGTAAAAATAAAAGTTACCTATTTACATAATTTGGACATCCTGATTCCAAATATGGAATCCATTTTCTTAAATTCAAAACACAGAAGTGGCAGAAATTAATTTAAAATTAATTCCCGCTGTCAAAACAAAAAGCGTGTTTTTAAGAGATAATAACTATCAAAAGATTGACACTTGTTTATGTTCAGTTTAATTGTAAAATTATGTCCAATGACCAAAATTATATTAAATGGTAAAAATATATTCTAAATATACTTTAAAACCACTCAAATTCATAATTTATCACTATTACTTATTTTGATTAAAAAAGTTGTTTTTAATTAAAATTTAGTAATTTTCACTATTCATCAAAATATAAAAGTTATCCGAAAAGTACCAAAATTTCACCCTAGGATAATTTCGATATTCCGAATCCAAAAATGAAGTCCATTTTGAAATATAAAATATATATGATTTCAAAAAGTAGGTATTACTATTCATAACGGCTAGTTTGATTGGTTACGGTGTGTTAGAACTCGGTGTTGCGTACAACACACGCTAGCGTACCGTGGAAGCTTGGGATGTTTCATTTTAAATTTTTGATGTCCCCATTTAGTCAAAAAGTTTAAAATATAGTATCTAAAAACGGTTCACTATTAAAATTTTGTAAAAGTGAAATACTGAAAATGAATTTGTTCTTACATTATGTCTAAGAAACTCATAATAGGGATTCTAAAATTATAAGGATTATATAAAGTTCAAAATGTAGTTAATACTATTCATGACCTCTTTTAATGGCCTTTTTTTGTACATCATGGTGTGATTGAACTTGGTGTTGCGTGTAGTGAAAGTTATTTAATTATTTTGAAGAAATAACACACTATAAAATCTTGGGGTGTTACATAAAACCCCTTAATGAATGTCTCAAGTAAAAATTCTGAAACTGAAAAGAATATGCCTAAATTACATAATAAATATTTCATTCAAGCTTGAACATCACCATGGTGTTATACTGATTTATTTATGAAAAAATAATGATGGTTACATGAGAATTTTCACAGATTTTAGTTCCTTTCATATCATCACTACTAAAAATATGATTTATTTGTCTCATATCGATTATTTATATGTTAATATCAATTATTGATTTTGTTTTTTAATAATGATATAAGGTGTTGGTACTGTTAGCATAAATTGAATGAGGATGATATTTCATTGATAGAGGTTTATATGGGATTTTGGAATTATGAGTTTGTAATTATGTCATATGGGTTTTCTATTGCACCTGATGTATCTAAGAATCTTATCAATAGAATATGAAATAATTTTTTTTGAACATTTTATGGTTTTTTGATAGATGATTTTTTTCTTTATTCTAAAATCCATGAGAAACATGAAAGGTACTAATGAATACTTTTTAAAAAATTAAAATAAATTAAATTATAAGGAATATTTTTAGGGTGTGAATTCTGGCTGAAGATGATTCATTAAATGTACACATTGTTTCTACATGCCACAATAATGTAGAACCTTCTTTGAATGTTGATCATGACTGGATAGTAACATCAAATGTCACATTGATTCATATTTTTCAATGATAAGTGGTATATATCATCCAATTTGTTGAAATCATTTCATGGATATAAATCCTAAAAAAATGAAATCAAGAAATCGATATAAGTTTATTTATGCCAGATAATGTGATATATATTTTCATAAGCCTAATGTAGTATTAGTCAATGACCATGTTTTGGTATATCCTTCTAAAAATTGTTAATTTTTAATCTAAAATGATTCTTTGTGGAAAGGACATGGTTGTGTCCTAATACATAATGATAGGTTTATTGTATTAAATTCGCATCAGTTGATAACACATGGGTTAAATTACCTTACACATTATTTTTAATTGGGTTTATTTAAATTAATAATTTAGAGTTATAAATTATGTAGAGTGAGTTCTGAAATATATAGCAATCACAATTATTTTAAGTATATATTCATTAATAACGATTTGAACATGAGATAAATAATATGACTAAATCTATTCACAGATTCTTATTATAAGATTCATTATCATACTATAAAAGTAATGAGAAGTAAGTGTATAGATAAATTTGTTGAAAAATTAATGCTACATTCACCATGTAACATTTGGAACATCGACCTTTAGTTAATGATTTGATGAATATTTTCCTAGAAGTTATAGATATAAAAACATTATCTATTTTGATTTTGGTTTCAATGTAGTTAAAATTTACATAAATAAATATGAGATCACATATAAGGGATATGTATTAGAAATAAAATTTAGTATCTATTAATAAATGTATTCTTCCAAATTTTAAAATTTATGATGATTTTTATTTTAAATATAAAATAATATTTTTTGTTCGTTGTGATTTCTAGTGGGGGAAATTTTTTTTACCAAATCTCATAGATCACTATTTTACATTCATCTGAGAATCACTATGTTATACTATGACCATCAGAATAATTATTGTTGGGATGAAATAAAAAGAGATATTTCTGAATTTACCATGATTTGTTTTACTTTTTAGTATAATGATGGAGATTGATAGTTACTGAAGGGGATGTGTCGAACCTTTTTAGTTCTAGAGTGAATGTTGGTGAAAATATCAATAGATTTCATTATGATATTTTCAAATTCATCTCATAAAAATAATGTTATTATTTTTTGTATTTATTTATAAAAAAAATATTCACATTTCCATCTCATTAAAGATAAAATGTATTTAGATAAACATTCTTATCTATATTTAACGGATATGGCCATCTCACATGGAGATAATCTATCTATTGTATTATATTTTGATCTCAATTTCACATCTAATTTTTTGAAAGGTCTTAAGAAGTAGTTTGGTACTAAAATAATTTTTTTATGTAATTTCATTCTTGATCTGATGGATAGTATGAGAAAAAAATATGATCTTCAAAGATTTACTTAGTTCATGCTTATTGTATTTCTAGGGAAGTTGGTATTGACATAATTAAATAGAATAGTTTTCTTATAATTACAGTTTACATTAAATTATATAGTTTAATTAATTTGAGCCATTATGTCAAAGGTTTTGTGAGACATCAAATTTTTGATATGATATATGAGAACTAAGGTTCACAGTTGTAGTTATAATATCTGGAATAATAGAATGTTCAGTTCATTTACCATACTTTGAGACTAACTCATTGAAGAAATAAAAGTTATATGGAAGATTGATGAAGATAATATTATTTTGATACAGTTCATAATGTATTTTTAACGGTTTCTCCATAGAAATGATTGAAGTGTTCTTGTAAAAATGGGATGTTTTTTCCATGGTTCATTGGAACATAGAAAATCCTAGGTATACTAAGAAAATTTTCTAACCCAAGGGCCCTACCTCAAATTTTATCCAAGGAACACAACATATTTCGTGATTCAATAGCAAAGATGTATTTTCTAGAGTCATTTCATGTTTGGATACCTGAGGTAGTTCGGGTGGAATGGAATATTTCATATGAGGAACAACACGATAAGTTTATTGACCACATAGATAAATTTTGGATGGAAAATGTAATTCACAATGATATGGATTTATTGAAAACCCATATGGGTGAAGATGAAATATGTGAATCTAACAACTCAATAATGGATTGATACCCAAATATTTTAAGTAAATCAAATTCTGAGGATGAAATTTCCCAAATGGGGAAGGACGAATCAACCTAGATAATCATATAATATTTTATTATTCATATTTATTAATATTTATAAATTAGATAGAAATTTTATATTAAAAAGGTAATCTATTACAAAAAGCGTCAACAACAAAAAATAATTATTTTCTTTGAAATATTCCATTAAACACAAGACTAAGTAACCCTAGACAGAAATACGATATTATTTTTATAATTTTTAAATGGAAGTAATTTCACTGGCATTCTATTGTTGTATTTAAACAAGATTATATGTAATATTTTTCCATATGTTTATAAAATGCATTGAACATAATCCAGCATATTTTATTGGAATAATATAAGAATAAATAAGGTTTTTAAAAAAATAATTGTTGGACTCCTCATGTACTAATCATGTATTAATGATCAGAAATATTATTCAACCTTGTCTAATACTGTAAATTATATCAAATATTTTGTATTATTTATTAATTATTCTCATGCTTTAAGGTGATCTATTAAGATCATAATTGCTCAACATTCAGTTTTATCAATTTATAGTATCCTCCATTTACCTTTATAATAATTTCTCTGAAAAATGATTGCGTTTAATTCATTCCCTATGTTTCACTATTTATGTCTGAATACAGATATTTTCCTAAGTCTGATACACCGTGAAGTAGACACTATGAATATCTAGACACCATGAACAATACATTGTGAACATTCATAAACAGTGAAGCAGACACCGTGAACATTCAGACATCGTGAAGAAGACACAGTGATTATCCATACATCATGAACAAGACACCGTGAATTAGACAACGTGACCATAAGATGCCTTGACAATGAGACATCGTGACCACGATACACTGTGACTATGAGACACCTTGACATCCAAACACCGTGACCACCAAGCACCGTGCGAAGGAGACATCATTTCCATGATATACCATGACTTCCTTTTCTAATAAATTCATCATCTTTCAATTTAATCTATAATGGTCATATTTGAACATTTTGATGAACTGATATAATTAATGTTTATTTTTGGACATATCATCAGACAGTATGAGGTATGCGGTGTAGAATACATGCAACCTGTCAGTTCCAACATATTCACCCCAAGATAAAAAGAGTTGTGCGGACCAAAAACAAAGTGCGGAAAAGCTTGTAGAAAAAAACGATAAAAAAGAAAAAGATGTTGGGTGTGAGCATCCCAAAAAAATAGTTCTTTTTTTACGAATTGGATCGGGAAACCCGATTCTACTGAAGAACACACGAAGCATACTAGAATTTCGAGAACAACTTCGCATTGTAAAACACCATGAAAAACACAAGATGAATCTGACTAACTTAAAAAACTCTATTTTTCATACTAGGACTCGAGTTCTGCATTTTCATTATCTCATAAGTCTAGAGCTACAAAGACTTACACTCAGAGCAGTTCTAAACCTATCTCAATTTTTCTGCTTTGTTGTGTATCTTTTTATTACCATTCGAGTATTGTTTGTTTTTGTATAATAACACACTTTGTCTCCTTCATAAAACTGATGGATACTAGATATCCATATTCAAACACTCATTTACTATTGTGTATACCCACAGATAAGTGTGGAAGATTTCCTTGTTTGTCCCGTTAGTTTGTACCCACAAAGAACTGTGGAAGAGGTCCTTGTACGACCAGGACAGTCCTGTGTACCGTTGTTTATCCCTGATCCATGGTGTGGATCATGTTTATTTATATAAATTTCATGGTGGCTTGTGATCACCTAGTGGATTGGATTAGGTATCGGCTTGAGATTGTACCAGTTGTTGTATATTTAATGTGATGCTTAATTTTCTTCTCTATTTTACTGCTTAACACTTTAATTCAAAAATCCCGAAACATACTTTGATTGTTAATCTTGGAAGAATGTTATAATTTCTTTTTCGTAGTAAAATGGTTTCAAATGTAATATTAATAACTATTATTATAACTGAGATATAATCAATCTTCTAAGATGTTATTTAAACATTCAAACCATTATAACCGTATTACATTGAATTACGTGGATGTATTTAACATGAAGGGTTAATCTTATTAAGAACACATTTTTGAACATAAATTTTATATAGATACTCAATTAAACCCCCCCCCCTCTTGAGTATTATACTCCGAACAACATTTGGTATTAGAGGCGACTTATTTGGAATCTGTTTATTCTTTTTTCAACTATGATTGTAGTTGTACTTTAATGATATTTAAATTTCTATCAATTCCAAATTTCTAGCTCTTTAATCTTATTCTGTTATTATGGAAAATGGATTCGAGAGTGCTGTAACCAACAGATCACCATTCTTTAATGAACCAACTATACTCAATGGAAAATTAAAATAAAAATTCATTCAGAGAGTACGTTTTTTGAAATTTGGTCTTCGATTAATGATAAATATAAGATTCCTACTATTGATAGAATCACATGGAATGAACCTACCATAACTACCTAAAATAAAAATTGGAAAGCTATGATCTCTTTATACCACTCCTTAGGAGATGAGAAATTCAGTAGAATTTCTTCTTATAAAACTGGCCAAGAGATTTTGGATACCCTGTTTGTCTCACATGAAGGAACATCTACTGTAAATGCATTGAGACTTAATACAAATACTATCAAATATGATTATTTTAAAATGAAACATTAAGAACCTATTTCTGAAATTTATCATAGGATCAATGAGAATGTCAAAAAAATGATCTTTCTTGGAATAGAAGTCACTGCCAATGAACTGTTCATGAGAATTCTCAGATGTCTTCCTGATATGATGAGGGGAACTTTTGTCTCTATTAGAGAATCAAGCGACATCTGCAAGCTACATGTAGAAGAACTCATTGGGAAACTGATGATGTGTGAAGTAGTGCTAAAATTCAACAATGATGAGGATGAACCAAAAAGTAAATCTATTTCATTCCAATCCACCACCCCTAAACACAATGACAAAGGGAAATTGGAAGATTTTATAGAAATTTCTAATAGTGAACAATCATCAACCGATAGTGATGAGAAGATGGATCAATTAGCACACTGATTTATAATATTTGACAATAAGAAGAAATTTTCTAAAAGAACAACTTCAATGGAAAATATAACCTAAAAGGAAGATGGAAGAAAGACTAGAAAAGAAGTGATAAGGCTGATGAAATAGTCTTCTATGAATGTATGTTAAAAGGAAATATCAAGGATAACTTTCCAATGCTCATGTACACAATGATTTTTGAGGACAGGGAAAGGATGTATAAAAAGAAAATAAAAGCAACATGCAGTGCCTCTAAGGACAGTTCTAGCGACTCCGAAACATCACATGATAAACAGAATAACAAAGACAATATGTGTTTTATGACAAACACATTTGAGATAACACTAGACTAACATGTACATAATTCATACTATTCTGAAAATGTGACTATCTCTGAGAAAATGACTAATGATGAAATGTTTTATAACATTAACATGCTTGGAGAAACAAGAAATAAAATAAAAGAAAACTATAAATCATTGAAGAAACAACATGTTCTTACTGTGACTGTTACAAATGAACTCAAAACTGAAAAATAGAAAAATTCTCAACTACTCAAAGAGAATAATGAATTAAAAAAGTCTAATGAGCAATTAAATAATGACCTAGAAAATTTTACCAATGGGAATAATACCCTTACTCAAATACTATGAAAAATATTGACCCTAAATACAACACTATAATTGGTTATCCACCTGTAAAATGAATCCTTGGTAGAACAATGTTTGATTCTAAATCTAGGATATACAATTTTACTTCCAATTTTGGACACAAGTCGTCAAATTCATGTTATGATACACTGTCTATTGTTTCTTTTTTTTTCAGACCAAATATAGTTTATTTTTGAAATACATTACATAATTCTTATAGGAAACCAATGAGACAGATATGGGTTCCTAATAAACATTTACTAATATTACTGGACCCAAACGAGTATAGGTACAAAAATCTATTTTTTCTTGAACATTTTGTTAGAAAGCTACTTAATGAGTTCCTATAAAATTCTATGGTACATGGACAGTGGATGTTCAAGGAACATGACATGAGACTACTTATGCTTCAAGAACCTAATCAAAATAGATGTACGACATGTCACATTTGGTGACAATGCCAATGCAACGATTATTAGCCTAAAAAACGGTAACTCTAATTTAGTATTGATTTCTAATGTAGAGTTTTTTGAGGGGTTAAAATACAATCTTCTCGGTATGTTATTGTTATGTGATGATGTATTTCATGTTAGATTTTAAGATAAATCTTTCAATGACTATAATTTTGAAGAATAATTATTATTTTATACATGAATAAATGAAAATGTTATCTTTGTTAACTTCTATTCCTTAGCTTCTCAAAATGATTAATGCATATATGTATTTCATAAAGAGTCTAGGAAATTGAATAGGAGACTAGGACACTGTAATGTTCAATCCCATTGAAAGATAACTAGAAAATTCATAGTTAACAACTTACCCAAACATGAGTTTCCAAATAAAAAAGAATGTAATTCCTGTCAAAAGGGAAAAGAACGCAATGTTTCCTCCAAACCAAAGAAAGAAGTGTCAAATAATCAATCTCTCAAACTGGTTCACATGGATTTTCTTGGACCACCTTGAATTTATAGTTTAAATGATTGACACTATTTTTATGTTCCTATAGATGACTTTTCTAGTTATACTTGGACCTTCATTGTGGCTCACAAGAGTGAAGCCTGCTCTTATTTTACAAAATATTCCATGTCTGTAGAAAATCATAGTGGACATAAAATTATATCAACAAGAAGTTATAATGGCTGTGAGTTTGAAAATAAAGCGTTTCAATCCATTTTCTCAAAAAATGGTTGTAATCATAATTTATATTCCCCAAAACACCTCAAAAAATGGAGTTGTAGAGAGAAAAAATAGATCCTAGTAAGACATTCCTAGAACAATCCTTAGTGAATATGACCTGCCTATTTATATTTATGATGACGCTGTCAATAGAGCATGCTACATATTGAATAGAGTTTTGATCAGATTGTAAGAACCCGGTTCTTATTTTAGAGGTATGTTCTTCTTCTTTTCCTTTTTCCTTAGGTGTTTTTGAGAAAATATGAAA
Source organism: Viscum album (assembly GCA_963277665.1). NCBI lineage: Eukaryota > Viridiplantae > Streptophyta > Magnoliopsida > Santalales > Viscaceae > Viscum > Viscum album. The sequence goes on along the minus strand of OY728131.1, from coordinate 913,306,562 downwards.
AATGGGGGAAAATACTAAATTTTGGAACTACACGCCGTGTACTTTTCGCCATGTTGGGATAAGAACACGGGGCATGTATCCATACTGGCAACGAAGGGTGTAGGAACCGACTACACGCCGTGTAATGGTACCTTACACGCCATGTAGTCAGTCGGCAGGCTTGAATAGTAATGGAGTGGAGTTGCCGCCAGCTTGGCGACAGTACATGCCGTGTACTCGAGAGTACATGCCGTGTACTCAGGTCGACAGATGAACAGTGTGGCGATGCCGCCAAATGAACAGTAAAATAAAAGAAGTGCACGCTGTGTACTTAGAAGTACATGTCATGTACTTTGTTTTTTCGGCTTAAAACAGGCAGTAGCCTCCTCATTTAGAAGAGGTGGCGTTTGAGCCATTTTGGAGCCAAAGGAGGTGGTTGGATCTTTGAAGATCTACCGGGCGTTCATCTGGAATCCGATTCGGCTTCAGACGATCTCGTTGGAACCACATAGGTAAGCCCTCTTCTGTCCTAGTACTGTTATATCCAATTATTCTCCTAAAGTATGTTATTTACATTTCAATGAGTTTTGTTCTTCATCAAATCTACGCCGTTCATAGGCGTTTCTAGAGTCGGTGTTCAGATATAGCGTTCGTTGGCGTATAATGTAGGTGGCTTTGTGTTTAGTTTTCCAACTGCTGTGTGTTTTGTGAATTTTGTGTCACAAAACCATGTTGGGGTGTCGTGTGGCTGAGGCCGTTGCTATGTTTAATTCCTAGAATTTCATAGGTGATTAAACCATGATATTAAAATGCGGGTTGGGATCATTGCTTGGATCTGGAACCACCCCCGAGGTGTGTTCCTCTGTTTATCTGTTTGGCCAGGAAAACCGAGGGTATTCCTTTAAAGTAGTAATTGTAGAATTGACTTGAGAGGAATTGCTTTTTACTGCTTGTTTACCTGTTGGGCATGGCCTGATTACCTGTTTAGCATGAGGGCATTTTTGTATTTAGCCTAAGGGAATTGTTGTGATTAGTCTGAGGGCACTGCACTATTTATCCGGAGGGCTGTAGTATTTCTCCTGAGGGAAACCATTCTTTCTTGAGGTCTTGAATTCTGTGCCTGAGGGCGACACTTCCTACGCCTGAGAGAAATTTCTGTTACGCCTGAGGGCTATACCTGCGGGTTGGATTCTGCTTACCTAAGGGTAAGGTTTTTTTGTCTCAGGATGTGGACTGTTTACCTAGAAATGCACTGTGGTGGTTTCTAATATTTAAATGGATTAAATGGATAATGAAATTTAAATATAACTGGTAATTATTAACTTTTGAGTACTGCTTGCTTTATTGCATTTTACTATTGCACACTATTGTTGCACGCTTACACGCTGTTGGGAACGGGCCTTTGGTGGGTTCCTACTGAGATATATTTCTCACGCCCTGTTTGGGTAACGCTTTTCGGCCCAAACAGATTACGTTGCTGTAGGTGTAGATAGGGGCAATAGTCCCAATACAGGTACTTGACTATTGATGAGGAGTAGGAGGGCATGGGACCGAGCCTAGGCTCGCGATGCCGTTCCTAGCTGTTTTGCTCATTTTCTGTACTCTGATTTCTGCTATATTGTATTGATGTATAACATGTTCTGGCTGTTTTCTTAGAACTTGAAACAAGTAGCATCATCAATTATATACTGTTGGTTATATTCACTGCTATAGTTATTTCAGTTGTGTATGTTTACTGCTTCTGTTGTTTGTTTTAATCTTATTTTGGTATTCCACTACGCTACACTATGAAAAATGAGGGAGTATTTTCCCCACTATCAGACCTGGGCCCTCGCTGCTAGTCGGCAGCCTTTGGCGTTTGGGGAAATGCGCTTGAGGTCACGTGGCGAACCGGGCTCAGGGCACCCGTTGCATGGCACCCGGGTCTGGGACGTTACAAAGTGGTATCAAAGGAGTTTCTTTTCTTTGACTTACTATTTGGAGCTTTAGTCAGGGATAGTACGGAACGGTAGTTGGTAATAATATGTGCCCGGTCGTAGCTAACCCATGTATAGGAAAAAGCCAGTCTACCTCGTTCTTTATATTCTTTTGATCATGCAATTTTACGGTTGATATGTTTTCACCATTTGGTGACGGACTTGGATTGGGTTGTTTATATTTTATCTGTGGTTTCTATTTAGTTGCAACCCGATGAGATGAGGTTATGCCATCTCATGCATCATATAGGCACATGCTAGATATCACATACCATGCATAGTTTCCCTGCCATGTAGGTGCATTAGAATTTTCATGTTGTTGTGATAGTTGTTGTGCTAAAAAAGTATGATGTTTTGATAACTGCTTGATAAATACCTTCCTTGTGATATGGTATTATTGATTGAGCTTGTTTATAAAATGGACACCAAACATTGGTTTTTGGGGAGTATAGGCCCCCATTGACCGGAATTTGGTGGATCATTGAGAGGTTATTGGTTATAACACAAATAAGATGTCAAACTTTGATTCGTGGGGTGTACGGGCCCCCACGGGTCGGAATTTGACACTTAGGTGTTGTTTTCCATATTTTCTGGGTTCTGGATAAGTTTATGAGGCATACTGTCCGGAAAACATAGAATACACGCCGTGTATGACCTCATACACGCCATGTGTGTTCTTCTTTTCGGGAAGAAAAATGTACTTTTTGAGTACACATCGTGTACCTTGACTGCACGCCGTGTAGTCTCTTCCCATGTCACAAACCGTGTGGGTGGCGACACGAGGTAGGGAAGGGATTTGGTAAAACATGCCGTGTAGTTTTGTACACGCCGTGTGGTGTTGACCCGGAGTCTGGCCATGTATCTAACAACACGGGTCAGTGAACTCCTTGACAGAACACATCGTGCGAGTTATAGACACACCGTGTAGTGTGACATGGGGACTCAACCATGTAACTAACAATATTGGCCAGTGTAACCTCTCTTTGAGCATGCCGTGTACCGTTGGGACACTCCATATAGGCTTGTCTGGGGAAAGACCGTGTGGAGTTAGCCGTGTGGCTGAGAAACGAGGTGCTGTACACACCGTGTACGGGTGTAACACACCGTGTAGAGTCAAGCCGAGTAGTCGGCCATGTCAAGGACGACACAAGCAGTTGGAAAATAACACCATACATGCCGTGTAGATATTATACACGCCGTGTAGTTTTTTGAACGGATGTTGTGTGGCTTAGCCATGTAGAAGGAACCGGGCAGGGGAAAGGAAGTCAAGTACACGCCGTGTAGTCAGTATACACACCGTGTAGCCTTGTTTTGAAGATTTTGAAAAGCCTTATTTCTCTTCTTCCTTTGTGGTTCCTTCGTTTCAGTATTGATAATATTGAATCTAAGGCATGCTTTTGACCTTGTAGAGTCATGCCACCAAGACGACCGCGAGTTGTTCGCCAGGAGAGCGGCGGCGATTATACTCCAGAGATGGTGGGCCGTGGGCTACCAGTTGATCCACCAGCAGAGCCAGATGCGGAACCAGATGTTATACGAGACACAGGTGCAGCGGCGCAGTTCCGTGAAGGCTTATTTCGGTTCATGCAGAACATTTAGGGAGCACCGCAGGCTGCCACATCTATGGCCGAGCTAACATGTATCTTTCAGAAGCAACATCTGCCTACGTTTTTAGGGGATGGCGGACCGTGGGCTGCAGAGTCTTGGATGGGGTCGATGCGGACTATTTTCGAGTATCTTGAAATGCCTCTAGGGCGGAGGGTCAAGCTCGTGACTTATATGCTACGTGATTCATCCAAGAGGTGTTGGGATGTAACCACCCAGTCAGAGCATCACAAGGACATGGCGTGGGATGATTTTCAGGATGTCTTCTATGACATCTTATTTCCCGAGACACTGAGGGTAGATAGAGCACGAGAGTTCATGAATCTGCACTTGGGGGCTATGTTAGTGATGGAATATTCCTCTCGTTTTACGGAGATTCAGCGCTTTACACCCGTGCTGGTGGGTGATGAGATGCTTAGAGCCAGACGTTTGTAGGATGGTCTTCTGTATGACATCCGAGCGCCGATGAATGTTTTCAAGTTGCCTACTGTACACACGATTATGAACCAGTTGTTTATTACAGAGAGGAACATGCGAGAATCGAGTGGTGTGGGCCAGGGTAGTTCAGCACCAGTTACTAGTACAATTTCTGCTGGCAAGAGGAAGAGACAGATGGATTTCTCTCAGGGTGGTAGTACCATCCAGGCAGCTTCATCAGGTGGACCGGTCATTTGCTACCAGTGTGGCAGAGAGGGGCACAAGAGGCAGCAGTGTCCACGAGACCTAGTGGAGCACCGAGCTTGTGGGAAGATGGGTCATCTACATCGCTTTTGCAGGGCGTTTCTACTAGTGGCTAGTGAGAGGGGTTATATGCAGACTCCGTGTGCGGGAGCAGGACCAGTGGCTTCTTACCAGTCAGGGAACTGGAATACGTCAGGGCGTGCAGGCAGAAATGGTGGTTGTGGTCGTGGTAGCCGGACACTGGGATCGTAGAGGCAGCAGGGCGGGACAGCTCAGGGTAGCCAGGCTATGTCGTAGGGCCGCAGCACTGGGCAGGAATATGCAGTGCAACAGACCCAGCAGGAGAAGGATCCTGAACTTTCTACAGTCAGAGGTACTATTCTAGTAGCTTCTGTCTTGTCTTCAGTACTTTTTGTTATGGGGTCTACACATAGTTTTGTATCTGTACCCATTGTGGAGAGCCTTGGGCTCGGTGTTTCTACTTATTCTGATATCGTGACGCTAGACACTTCGTTGGGGACTAGGACGGTTGGTGTGCGTCAGTGCAAAGAGTGCCCCCTTGAGTTTGGAGGGTATCACTTCCCTTGGGACCTCTATGTCCTGGAGATGACGAGCTATGACGTCATTCTTGGGATGGACTGGTTGGTTCCCTTTCGATCCTTGGTAGACTGATATCGTCGCAGGTTGGTTTCATGTCACTAGAGGGAGGGGAGTTTCTATACAAGGGCGAGTGGGATGTTAAGGCGAGTCGAGCTGGACAAGAGCATCATGGGCGAGGTGGAGTCACAACCCAGATTTCTATCTTATATATGGATGACCAGGGGACATGTCAGACAGATTTCCCTCCAATTTTCAATCGTTTCAGGAGTGTCTTCCTGGATGACTTTTCAGGTCTACCCCCAGTGTGTGAGGTGGATTTCTCTATCGAGCTTGTGCCAGGATCAGCACCAGTGTCCATTTATCCTTATAGAATGGCCACGACTGAGTTGCAGGAGCTCAAGAGGGAGTTAGAGGAGCTATAGGGGAAGGGTTTTATCTGACCTAGTACTTCTCCTTGGGGTTCTCCAGTCCTTTTTGCGAAGAAGACGGATGTTACCCTTAGGCTTTGCATGGATTATTGGAAGATGAACCAGTTGACGGTTAAAAACCGATATCCCTTGCCGAGGATAAATGATCTGTTTGATCAGCTTCGTGGTGCACTAGTGTTCTAAAAGTATTACTTGGGATCCAGATATCATCATATGGACATTAGACCATCTGATATACCTCTCACTGTTTTCAGGAGCAGGTATGGTCTATATGAGTATACGGTTATGCCATTCGGACTCACGAACGCGCCAACAGTTTTCATGGCTCTGATTAATCGTGTGTTCCATATTTATCTTGATTTATTTGTGGTAGTATTCATGGACGACATCTTGGTGTACTCTCACACTCGACACGACCATGCCACCGATCATGAGATCGTATTGAGTACACTGAGAGAGCATCGCCTATATGCTAAGCTCTCGAAGTGCCACTTTTGGATCGACCAGATTCACTTCCTGGGTCACATTATCTCAGAGGCAAGAGTTGCAGAAGACCCAGAGAAGGTGAGAGAAGTAGTTTCCTAGGAGAAGCCTAAGAACGTGTTTGAGATACAGAGTTTCTTAGGGCTGGCTGGTTACTAAATACGCTTTATACATGACTTCTCCCACTTAGTATCACCTTTGTCAGGTCTGGCTAAGAAGGGTGTGAAGTTCATTTGGTCGGAAGCTTGCGAGGCATCATTTTAGGACCCGAAGGGAAGGCTGACATCAGCACCGATCCTAATACTCCCAAATCCGGGGAAAAGATATACAGTTTACTGTGATGCATCAGGAATTGGGATGGGAGGCGTTTTGATGCAGGGTGACCGAGTTGTCGCGTACGGGTCTCGGCAGTTGAGGCCACATGAGAGGAATTACCCGACGCATGATCTCGAGATGGATGAAGTTGTTCATGTGTTGCGCTGCTGGAGACACTATCTGTTGGGAGAGCATTTTGTGGTTCTCACTGACCACAAAAGCCTCAAGTATATCTTTACTTAGCGTGACCTGAATCTGAGGCAGAGAAGGTGGGTTGAGTACCTGCAGTCCTTCGATTTTGAGCTTACCTATACACCCGGTAAAGGTAATGCAGTAGCTGATGCACTGAGCAGGAAGACTCAGGTACAGGCAGTGCAGGAGGCCAGTGGTTAGTGGGAGCTCATGGCTTTGTTCTTCGAGATGCATCTGGAGGTGCATGACAGATAGGGGCAGACTTATCTTTCCTCATTAGTTGTGACTTCTACCCTCCTGTACAGAGTGAGGATGAGGCATCAATCGGATTCAAAAGGCCTAGTTCTACGGGAATTGGTGGCAAGTGAGGACCCTCCTCCCGGTTGGACGATAGGCGACAACAAGGTTTGTCGTTTCCATGGATGTGTGTGGGTTCCATGGGATATACGTGAGGAGATGATGCGGGAGTCTCATGCTTCAGCTTGGGCGGTTCATCCCGGGGTTACCAAGTTGTACAGGGACTTGAGACATCAGTACTGGTGGCCGGGTATTAAGAGAGAGATAGCTGGGTTTGTTACGAGATATTCCACCTGTTAGCAAGTGAAGGAAGAGAATCAGAGACCAGCTAGACTGTTACAATAGTTACCCATTCCAGAGTGGAAATGGGATGATGTCACGATTGATTTCGTGACGGGTTTGTCGAGGTCACCTCGTGTCAATGACGCCATGTGGGTTGTTGTGGACAGGCTCACGAAGGTAGCTCACTTTTTACCGATCATGGAGACCTTTGGTGTGGACGAGCTCAGAAGGCTGTATATCCGAGAGATCGTACGTCTTCATGGGGTCCCTCATTCTATCGTTTCAGATAGGGACACCCGCTTTACGTCTCATTTCTCGCAGAGTTTTCGGAGGGCTCTAGGTACATAGGTGCTTCTGAGCATAGCATACCACCCTCAGACAGATGGCGAGTCAGAGCGGACGATACAGGTGCTAGAGGACATGCTGCCCGCATGCGTCCTAGACATTGGGGGCTCGTTGGAGAAGCATATACCCTTAGTTGAGTTTTCCAATAAAAATAGTTTTCAGGAAACTATTGAGATGGCACCATATGATGCTTTATATTGTAGGCCATGCCGATCACCTTTGTGCTGGTTAGAGGCAGGTGAGGCAGCTTTACTGGGGCCACAGCTCGTGCAGGAGACATCTGAGCAGTTCCAGTTGATTCGGAAGCGGATGGCTACCGCGCAGTCTCGTCTGAAGTCTTATGCTGATCGCTGCAGACGATCTTTGATATTCGTGTTCGGGGATCAGGTTTTCTTGCATGTTTCACTGAGGATGGGACACAAATGGATCAGGAGATAGCGTAAGCATTCACCGAGGTATGTGGGGACATTTGAGATTTTGGAGAAAGTCGGGATGGTTGCCTATCGGTTGCAGTTACCGCAGTGGTGCCGAGCCATGCAAGACATCTTCCACGTGTCTCAGTTGCGTCACTACCATTTAGATCCGTCTCACACATTTCAGCCAGAGGAGGTTGAGCTTTAGCAAGATGCGTCCTTTTAGGAGCATCTGATCTGTATCGTTGACACGAGCACGAAGGTTCTCCTAGGTGGGTCAGTTCCTCTCATACGGGTGATATGGCAGCATGGCCATGTGCAGGACGAGACCTGGGAGCGGGAGGCCGACGTACGTGCTCAGTGGCCAGTTCTGTTCTTAGTATATTCTTCACCACCCTTGGAAGGGAAATTCGGGGATGAATTTCTATCAGGGGGGAGTTTGTAAGAACCTGGTTCTTATTTTAGAGGTACGGGCTTCTTCTTTTCCTTTCTCCTTAAGTGTTTTTGAGAAAATATGGAAAATTGGGAAAAATCCTAAATTTTGGAACTACACGCTGTGTACATTGTCCATACACCGTGTACTTTTGGCCATGTTGGGATTAGTACATGGGATGTGTAGCCATACCGGTGACGAAGGGTGTAGGAACCGACTACACGCCGTGTAGTGGTACCTTACACGCCGTGTAGTCAGTTGACAGGCTTGAATAGTAAGGCGGTGGAGTCGCTGCCAGCTGGGCGACAGTACACGCCATGTACTCGAGAGTACATGTAATTTACTCAGGTCGACGGATGAACAGTGTGGCGGTGCCGCCAAATGAATAGTTAAATGAAAGAAGTACACGCCGTGTACTCAGAAGTACACGCTGTGTACTTTGTTTTTTCGGATTAAAACAGGCAGTAGCCTCCCCATTTGGCAGAGGAGGCGTTTGAGCCATTTTGGAGCTAAAGGAGGAGGCCGGATCAATGAAGATCCACCGGGCGTTCGTTTAGAATCTGAATCGGCTTTGGATGATCTTGTTGGAACCACACTGGTAAGCCCTCTTCTCTCATGGTACTGTTCTTTCCAATTCTTCTCCTAATGTATGTTATTTATGTTTGAATGGGTTTTGTTATTCGTCAGATCTACGCCGTTCGAGGGAGTTTCAGGAGTCGGCGTTCAGGTATAGAATTCATTGGCATATAAGGCAGGTGGCTTTGTGTTTAGTTTTCCAACTATTGTGTGTTTTGTGCGTTTTGGGCCACGAACCCATGTTGGGGTGTCGTGTGGCTGAGGTCGTTACAATGATTAATGCCTAGAATTGCATAGGTGATTAAACATTGATATTAAAATGCTGGTTGGGATCATTTCTTGGGTCCGGGACCTCCCCTGAGGTGTGTTCCTCTGTTTAGACGTTTGCCCAGGATACCCGAGGGTATGCCTTTAATGTAGTAATTGTAGAATTGCCTTGAGAGGAATTGTTTGTTACTGCTTGTTTTCCTGTTGGGCATGACCCGATTACCTATTTAGCATGAGGGTGTTTTTGTATTTATCCTGAGGGAATTGTTGTGATTATCCTAAGGGAACTTCACTATTAAGCCTGAGGGCTGTAGTATTTTTCTTGAGGGAAACCTTTCGTGCCAGATGGATTGACTTCTATGCCTGAGTGCGACACTTCCTACGCCTGAGGGAAATTTCTGTTATGCCTGAGGGATATACCTGTTTGTTGGATTCTTCTTGCCTGAGGGTAAGGTTTTGTTTGTCTGAGGACGTGGACTGTTTACCTATAAATGCACTGTGGTGGTTCTTAAAATTTAGATGGATTAATTGGATTATGAAATGGAAATATAACTGGTAATTAGTGACTTTTGATTACTGATTACTTTATTGAATTTTACTACTTCACAATGTTGTTGCACGCTTACACACAGTTGGTCATGGGCCTTTGGTGGGTGCCTACTGAGATATATTTCTCACACCATGTTTGGGTCACGCTTTTTGGACCAAACAGATTACGTTACTGCAGGTGTAGATAGGGGAAAGAGTCCCTATACAGGTACTTGACTGTTGCTAAGGAGTAGGAGGGCATGGGACTGATCCTAGGCTCACGATGTCGCTGCTATCTGTTTTGCTTGTTTTGTTGTAATCTGTTTTCTGTTGTACTGTATTGATGTATAACATGTTCTGGCTATTTTCCTAGAACTTGAAACATGTAGCATCATCACTTATATACTGTTGGTTATATCCACTGCTATAGTTATTTTAGTTGTTTATGTTTACTGCGTCCGCTGTTCGTTGAATGTTTATTTTGGTATTCTCCTGCACTACACTTTGACAAATGAGGGCATAGTTTCCCCACAATCAGACCTGGGCCCTCGCTGCTAGTCGGCAGCCTCTAGCATTTGGTGAAATGTGATTGAGGTCACTTGGAGAACCGGGTTCGTGGCACCCGTTGCGTGGAACCCGGGTCCGGGATGTTACAAAGACCTATTCTTAAAAGGACTCCTCATGATTTATGGAACAATCGATAACACCAGGTTAACTTCTTCAATGTTTTTGGTTGCAAAGTCTATATCCTTAATACTAAGGAAAATCATGAGAAATTTGCATCCAACTGTCAAGAAGGTATCATTTTAGTATATTACATGTCTAGTAAATCCTATAGAGTGTCCAATAAATTAACTATATGTTTGGAAGAATCTGTCCATGTCAAATTTGATGAAACAGATCCCAATGAGCCTAAAACCTCTCTTGAAAACCTGGAGGATGACGTATCCAATCTGGACATCCATTCAAATTCCTCAAACACATTTATGAATGAATCTTTCAAAACATACTATTCTTAAAATTATTTAGAACATGAACCTGCAAATGAACATGAACTCACTAGTACCTCCATTACAAGAGCTGTTAGAACTCTTAAGAACCATCCCCTAGATGCTGTTGTAGGAGACCTAGACCATTGAACTCAACCTGTATCTTCTCTTAGAAATCATGTTTAACATCAAGTATTCATGTCTCATATTGAACCTAAACATTAATGATGCTATCAATGAATATTTTTGTGTGAGTTCTATGCAAAAAGAACATAATCAGTTTGAAAGGAACAAATTTTGGAAACTTGTTGAAAGAACTAAGGACACATTCACCATTGGCACATAATGGGTGTTTATATATAAGGTAGATGAGGCTGGTAATATAGTTAGAAACAAAGATAGATTGGTTTCTCTAGGCTACAGAAAATAATAAGGAATTTAATACGAGGATACCTTTGCACCAGTAGGTAGACATAAAGCCATCAGAAACCTGCTTTCCTATGATGCACAAATGAATTTTAAACTATATCATATGGATGTTAAAAGTGTATTCTTAAATGGGTATATTGTTGAAGATGTCTTTGTTTAATGACCCCCAAGTTTTACGAACCCCAATTTTCCAAATCCTATTTTTAAATTGTCAAATGCATTATATGGTTTAAAACAAGTAAGAAAAGTAGGTATGATAGATTATGTACTTTTATGATTTCTAACAGTTTTACAATATGTATAGGTGATCCTACCATTTTTATAAAAAAAATTCTAATGATGTTTTAGTTGTTGAAATATATGTAGATTTCATTATCTTTGGATCCTCATGAAATCATTTATGTTTTTATTTTTCGAAAAGGATGAAAAAATAATTTGAAATGATTTTAATGGGTGAATTAGAATTCATTCTCGATTTAAAAATCATTCACAATAATGACAATATTATTTTTACTCAATGTAAATATACTAGAGATTGTATAAATCATTTTAGATTGGATATAACTAAAATCAGTAACATTCCCATGAGTACTAGTGGTAAGTTGGATGTTGATAAAGTTGGAAATCTTGTGATCAATCCACTTATAGTGGAATTATTGTAATTTTACTCTACTTTACTTCTAGTCGACCTAAAAATTTGTTTAGTGTGTGTATGTGTCCTCATTTCCATGAAAATCTTAAGGAATCTCATTTAAATACTGTAAATAATATTTTCAAATACCTATAGAATATAGACAATATATGATTATTCTATCCTAGAGGATGATCATTTGAATTAGTTAGTTATTATGATGATGACATCGGTGGATGTAAGTTAGATAGAAAAAGAACCTCTGGAACATGTCACTTTTTAGGAAATTAACTAGTATCATGGTATAGTATGAAACAAAACTCTATAGCATTGTCTACTGGAGAAGCTGAATACATAGATTTTGGTAGTTGTTGTGCATAAATATTGGGGGTGAAACACACATTACTAGATTATGTTTAACAATTCAGTCATGTAACTTTAGATTGTGACAACAAAAGTGCTATTAACATATCTAAAAATCATGTCTCACATTCTAGGATAATGAATATTGATGTGAGACATAACTTTTTGAGAGATCATTATCAAAAGTGATATATCACATTGGAATTCATTGGTACTGAGTATCATCTTTCTGATATATTTACCAAACCCATAAATTCTGAAAGAATAAAATACATCATACATTAATTAGGCATGATAAATCTTATGTAAATTTCTTACTGTTGTATATCTTATTGATTCATGATTACGGTTTCACAGTTAGTGCTTCATGAGTACTATCTAATAGTTACTGTCTCACCATATCGCTCAGTTACTGTCTCACTATAATGCTCAACTATTGTCTCACCATGTTACTGTCTCACTATGATTCTCGGTTAATATCTCACTGTAACATCCATACTATGTCTCACTACAAAGTCCCAATATGTCACACCATAAATAATTTCTTTAATGTTTTGTATAGAATTAAAAAACCATATCGCGATAGTTATTCATGTCACCTTTTTTGATTTCGTCTCATTTTTTCTTTTGCGTCGTTTAGTATTTAAAAATTATAAAATAACGAAAGTATCACTCGAATCTTGAAGAAGAGGTCCCTGATCCTAAAGATATTCTTAAACTGGATAATAATCTCAGGGTTGAAAGAGAATCTGCTATCCAAGAAATAGAGAAAAATGCTATAGAAGAGCCTACAGAGGAAGAATTACCTTCTATGAAAGGAGATGACCGTTAGGAACTTCCAGTGGAACAAAATGTTCCCGAAGTCATTAATTCAAGTGAGGAAAGGATGGTGCTAGCTTTTCAGTTAGCTATATAGGAAATGGGTAAATAACTAAGAGATGAGCTTGTTTAATTAGTTCAATATTATTATCAACTAAGTCTTGAGAATGATGCAACCGTTGAGGGGGATTAACCCCTAGATATAAAAATTATTGAAGTAAAAAATCTGGTTGATATGATCCCTATAAGCACTCAATTTATGTTTCCCAGTTTCTATGATGTGGATGACTCTCAGAATGTTTCAGTAAAAGGCCTTTACCTTTCTACTATGTTCCAACTGAAATTTGTCTCTAATATTGATCTTGAGAAAGAACTTGTGCATGTATTAGTTCCTATTTCTAAACCATCATCAGAACAACTGTCCTTTGTGAGTTAGGATGATCTAAAACATTTTGGTGCTACCCTCTTTTCTAGTGTTGAAAAAGTCATGAATTCCCAACCTGCTCTTGTGACTCATCAAAGTGAGAAAGATGCCTCTTTATTATTGGTGAATGTTATCTGGAAAATACAACCCAAAATGCTTCATGAGATTTAGGAAGTAAGAGTTGAGAACATACATCCTAGTGATGAAGTGAATACACTAAGAGGTATGATTGATGTCATACAAAAAAAGATGCATTCGAGATCAGAGCTTATTTCTCATCCTGTAGAACCTTCTATTCCTCAAACCCCTTTGAATGTTGTCTATGTGATTCAGCTACTTTTAGATTCATTAGATAAAAAGGTCATAGAAAGAACCAATAGATTATGAAATATATTAATGACCTTTTGGTTAATATAACCAAACTAAATGATGATTATACGAGGTGTATTCAGAAAGTGCTAAATCATCTTAAATCTCACACCAACGTTTTCAATTCTTCTAAAGACAATGTTCAATCCTCTCAACCCTCATTAGACAGTGATCTGTTATGAACATTTGTCAATGAAGATCTTCAAACTGTGCATAGTGGTTTCAATAATGATTATCTCTCTGCAGTTATCAATAAAAGTGAAAAAGTTCTTGACCTAGTCCAAATCCATTGTAAAATTTCTAATGATGATCAGCAAGATATTTCCATGAATGTGGATTTCATCTTCATCATGATATTCTCCAAGACTGACATGAATAACCATTTCAAGTACCTTGTGGATAATCTGCGGATTCCACCTGTTACCCAAGACTTCTTGACTCAAGTCCAAAAGCGCACAAAGTTCACTAGATTATTGGATAAGTTTATGAAAAAAGTATGATTTTTAGAAATTCTTGCATTTAGGTGGAGAGATCATTGGAAATTTCATTATGATTATGAGGCCTTACCTTCATGTACAATGTACATACATTGTTTCTCTTGTGACAGAACTGCTATGACCAGGCTTGCCTACCTTCACCTATAACCTCGCCTCCACTTCCATTTATATTAGTTAAGCACTGTGTTAGATTTGGAATGTGATCCTTGATCAACAACTACATCAGTCTTCTACTTCACATACTCTGGATCCCTCTGTTTTTGAAGGGATTCCTTTACCTTCTATATCAACTACCACACTCCCATATTCTACCTCGACCTCAGCTCGTTTGGCATCCTCTTCTGCTACTGCTGATAAAGGAAAAGAGAAGACCAGTAAGCGAAAAAGTATAGTGATTACTCCTTTTGGATAGGAATGATGTTTCTTTTTTTTTTTGATTTTTTTTTGTAATGGGTCTTATTTTTATTAATTAAATGATCTCTTTTCATGACTTCTCTTACTCCATCTTTTTGATAATCCCAAAAATCAGGGAAATCTCAATATATCGGCCCTTTATATCTGTATCAATAGTTGAATCAAATAAACACTTTAAATCTACATCATTTGTGACCATCAAAAAGGGTGATATTTTTGAACTCCTCATGTACTAATCATTTTTTAATGAGCACAAATCCTATTAAACCTAGTGAAATCTTGTACATTATATCAAATCATGTGTATTATTGTTTAAGTATGATCATGATTTAAGGAGATACATTCAAGATCATAATTTCTCTACAATATGTTTAATTACTTTATATTATCCTTGATTTACCGTTATAATGATTTCTCTGACAAATGACTATGTTTAATTCTTTCCATAAGTATCATTCCTTATGTCCGAATATAGATATTTGACTAAGTCTGAGAAACTGTGAAGCAGACATTGTGAATATCCAAACACTATGAACAAGACACTGTGAACATTCAGACATTGTGAAGCAGACACCGTGAATATTTAGACACCGTGAAGCAGACACTGTGAATTTATAGACACTATAAAAAAGATGATGTGAACAAGACACCATGAATGAGAAATCATGGCCATAAGACACTATGACCATGAGACAGCATGACTGAGAGACACTGTGACTACGAGACACCGTGACAGCTAGAAACCATGACCATTATACATAGGGAACAAGACACTGTGTAAAGAAGAAATCATTTCCATGAAATACTACGATACAATTTACTAATACATTTTGTAATCTTTCAATATAATCTCTATTAGTCATATATGATGATTTTAATGCACATACATAATTAATGTTTCATAGTAGACATATCATCAGACAGTACGAGGTAAAAGGTGCAGAATAAATTAAACATCATGGTTTACACACATGCCCTCCAAGATAAAATGAGTTGTGTGGACTATAAACAAAGTGGATAAAATCATGTAAGATAAACATGATACAAAAGAACAAGCAGGTGGAATGATTATCACCATCCAAAGATATACATTATTTCGAATGGGATTAAGCAACCAGATTCTTCTGAAGAATAGATGAAGCATACTATAATCCCAAGAACATATTCAAGATGTAGAACACCATGAAGAACACAAGATGAATCTGTCTATCTTACGACACTATGTTTTCCATACGAGTACTCATGTTCGGCATCTGCTTCATCACAAAATTCCAGAGCTAAAAAGACTTACACTTAGAGCACTTCTAAACCTATCCGAGTTGTTCTTCTCTATTGTTTATATTTTTATTAACATTCGAGCAGTGTGTGTTTCTATATAATAACACACACTATATCCTACATTAAACTGAAATATATAATACATCCTTACTCAAACACTCATTTACTCTTGTGTGTACCCATAGATTGGTGTGGAAGATGTCCCTGTGTGGCCTACTAGATTGTACCCATGAAGAACTATGTAATAGGTCCATGTGGGACATGGACAGTCATGCGTACTATTGTTTAACCCTGATCTAGTTTGTGGATAATGCTTATCTATATAAACTACATAGTTGATTGTGATCACAATGTGTTGTGGATTTGATATCGTCTTGAGACAGAACCACTTATTGTATATCTGTTGTGCTAAATACATACGTTTTCTTTGTTTTACTGCATAACTGTATAATTAAGAAATCACTAAACATTCTATGATAGTTATTCATAGAATGAAGTTATACTTGCTTCATCTTGGAAAAAATAGATTCAAAAGTAATATTAATAAATATTATTATTACTGATAAATAATCAATCTTCTAAAAAGATATTTAAATAGTCAAAAATTTATAACTATATTACATTGATTAACTGGGATGTATTTAACATGAAGGGGAAATCCTTTATGACTACTTTTTTATACATAAATTTTTTATAGATACTCAATTAACCCCCCCCCCCCCTCTTGAGTATTCTACTCTGACCAACAATAATTATTAAAAAAGCAGTTTTACCCACATTTAATGAAAAAAATTTAAATAAAATTTTTACAATTTCACCTTTTTCTATGAAATAATAATCTTATATTTTCAAAATTATAATACTAAAAATAACATTGAAAAATTTATTTATTATATTCAAGAGTTACATTTCTTATGAAAAGTGAATATTTTGAAAATTTAATTGCGAAATATTTTTTATAGTTAATTTAAATAGATAATTTATATTAATATGGATTATAATGTATAATAAGTTCAATTATTCAACAATAATTTCAATTTAGGCCATTTTATTCAATTTAAATTTGAAATTTGATATAAATACATAAAAACATCAGATCATTTTCATTCTTAAACATGTTGTCTCGTTTGATATGTGGGTTTCGTTATAAACTATTTTATTCCACTTCTATTTTTGGAATTCCGCAAAAATAATTCCATATTTTGAATAATAACTATATATAATGAATATTATATTCAACATTGTTTTTATCCATAAAAATTATTGATATAAATTAAACATAATTATAGTGACATAGAAGATATTATGTTTACATTTAGGTGAAACATGGAATATAAGTTGTAAAAATGATCTTAATGATCTAAAATTTTATTTTCTGGAAATAGTTTTACCATAAAAACATTAAGTTACTATAATAGTCCTATTTGTAGAATTTATGTATAAAAAGACATTTAGAACACTAAAATCATTTTAAAAAATACCATGTTTGTCCTCTCCCGCACTTATGAAAGGACAACTCCGCTCACCCTATCATTACACTACTAAAGAAGTTTTCTAAAAAAACATCTCAAATAGTTTAAAAAATCCTTAACACCATACTAGAACCCTCTCTTTAGGATGAAATCTAAAAAATTACACCCTTTGGTGGAGTCCAAAAAAAGTTACCAAATAGAGATGCAATGTCTATCATTGTGCATTTTAGTTTTATTTAATTCTCAAGATCAGAATTTATTATTAATCCATGATTATATGATATCCTCTATATATGAAATATAATTATATGTTTTTGTGTTATATTTTTGATCTACACCTTCACACATTTCAAAAAAATGGTACATGAAATCATTATTCATGTGTATGTGGGGATATCACCTTGGGAACTTATATTGTTCATTTTCCCTATTCCACCAATCTAGGATGAGACGAATGATAGAGTTATATTTTATATATGATATATAATATATTTATAATGTATTTATTATTATGAAATTATTTTCTATATGATGCCATAATTATTTCCAATGTTTGGGAATATGATAAAATTGTTTCAATATGTGTTGAAAACAACCTTGCCAAAGTAATGTGATTCATTCACACATTACATTGAGTGTATTTAAGAATAATTTAAGAAAAATTATTGAAATAAATGATTTATATATGATATAGATAACATAAATAACTTTATGGAACTATTTATATCAATTTATTTTATATTACATTTTCAAAACCAAAAAATGTTATAACGACGTTCATGGGCGTGTGGACTACCACCTCCTCGAAGTGATGTGATTCATTTTAAATAAAAATAATTATATGTAAAAGTATTTATTAACTAATATTTTATTTAATATATATTTATTATAATGTAAAAAGAAATATTACTTATCCACTTTCATGAATGATCATTGATAAATGGGAATAATACTCATGTATACATATGAACTACCGTCTCAATTATTGTAAGATTGGTCCATTTTCCAATACTATATTTTATGAATGGGTATCATGGATTAATTAATGAATAAATATGATTTTTATTTCAATATTATTCTCATTGAGATGTTTAAATTATGACCCCACTGACCATATTTGATCCACCAATTGGTTTTTGACACATAATCCAAATATGACCAAAACACCCCACCTAAAATTGATTAATTATGTAAATGTATAAAACAGTGTAATATGTTAAATAAAATAAATACTTATTCAATAAAAATTCTCATGAATGTATATAACTATAATAAGTATATAGTTTAGAAATATAAAGACAGACGTGACCGATTAGAATCACGGTACTAGATTTCATATCAATATCCATTCATTTTGGAAAATCATGATGTTATGAACATTCATTCTTTCATAAGGTGTATATACACACTCCCTTTGTCATTATATATCATTAATTTGACTATTTCCAAAAAAATTAATGTTATTCATAAACAATTTTTATGATTCATGTGTTTATCATTTGGTGCAGTATTTCATCTCAATCTCTTTTCATTGAGGTATATTTTTTATGTTATACACCAACAATATTTACAAGGTGTATATACAGCCCCTCTTACATATCATATCATGAATCTATTTATTTTGATTCCTGTTAATATTTTGTTAAATTTTATTCCTTCATAGGTCTTATGATTAAAATATTTTAATGTGGTATGGGACATATTAATTTAAAATATATTTTTTCCTCCAAGTCAATATTCATTTAATTATTATCTAAATTAATTTATATAGATATAAAATTATTATAAAAGACATATAATTTAATTTTTTTTTTGTTTTATTACAATAATTTCATTAATGTTTCTAAAAGAAAATGAACCCCGTATTCTCCATTTCTCGTTAATTTTTTATAAAAAATGTGTTTTGAAAATGGATTGATTATTTAAATAACATCAATTTTTTTTAGTATGAGTGAGTGTTGTATATTATGACATAAAATTGAAAAAATGAATGTTTTTTGTGTCCATATTATATGGTTTTTATATATATAATAATGTGTGGTCACATGAAAATCCAACGAGTGGTGATTATGTGATAAAACAATGATTGGTGGGTCTGTGATATTCATATAACCCAATAGGTCGGAATGTCAGATGAATGGATATTCTCTTTTAATAAGTGACATATATGGAATTAGACCTCATAGTTATTAAATTTATATGAAATAAATGTTTAATAGCTTTTAATGATTCCATTATGTTATCTCTAAGATTCATATGGGTTTTACAGAAATATAGTTCTTTAATAAAAGGTATGCAATAATCTTATTTTAGTAGGAATGTTTTTACTAATTCGTAAGGGTTAAAGTATTCATTTATGATAATGATTTCACGGGTTTTCATGATTTCACTTGACTAACAATGATCCTTATTTGTGCATCATTAATGGAGATATTTATTATATTTACACATATTTAATTGTTTTTATCTAGATTTATGGATGGTTTAGGGAATTTAAGGATCCTTGTTAATGTCCTGGATATTTTTCAATAAAATATATAAAACATTATTTTAAAAAATTTCTATTATGGTAAAAATTAATATTAATCGGATGTGTCTACATTATATTTTATGGTTTTGTTTTGTATGTGTTATGGTATAATTCTACAAAACATAAAAATTGAATAGATCATTAATGTGAATGATTGAAAATTCAGGAATAAAAATCCAAATTATGTTACTTTTATGTTCAGGTCCTTATATTTACTAAAATAATGAAATAGAAAAATATTTCCAGCAATTTTTATATATTTAGTAAATGCCTAACATTTCCACAAGCTCCACAACATAAATAATTTAAGGTTTGATAAATAACTTAAGAGGCTCTAGTAAAACTAATACACCCATAATCATTTCAAAATATTTTTTAAAGTATGTTACATATATTTGAGGATGATGATTATCTAATGAAATTTATTTCCTAGACAGTTGTTATACAAATCTAATGTTGGTACTGTAACAACCCATGAGTTTTTTATGTATTTTAATTTAATTTAATATATTATTAAATATATTATTTCATACCCAACACCAATCAAAAAAATAGTTTACATTTATAAAAATTTATTTATTACCATTATATTATACTCATTCAATTGGTGAGTATAAAATGTAGTAACCTCATTTGTAAATCTATATAAACATAAAAATAAATGTAATTACTAATAACATAGCAATTTGAAAAATAATTTCTATATATATTTTATTAATATGCTCATTTTGAAATCAAACTTATCATTATAAAATTGGGACATTATATATTTTATATATGAATAATAATGTTTAACCAATTTAATTAAGAAATAAAAGTACAAATGTATAATATTTAGAAAAAACTGATTTATTTAAATATAGAAAATATTTCATTATAATTACATTTAATAGTAAAATTTAAAAAAGTAATAAATTGAATTTGAAAAATTAAATTTTGATTTTTTAGCAATAAAAAAATATTTATATGAATATTAGATATTTTTTTGATGTAGTTGATTTTTAGGTGAGTAAAAAAAATGAAAAATTTACTAAAATTTTAACATTTGTTAATTTATTATTATATTAGAAAGAACTATGTTATTATAAAAATATCATAATATATAATAAGATATATTTTTGAATAAAACAATATATTCGAATGTACATTGATTATTTTATAACACCAATATTTATTTTTGATAAACCCATGTAATATATTGGAATCAAATATTGTTTTACTATTTTATTAATCTTATATATTATTTTTTATAACTCAGTTTTTGAATGGTTTTAATAGAAAGTAAAAAATTATTATTTTTTAATATAAATAAATGTCAGAGATGAATGTAAATAAGCATTATTTTAACATACCATTATTGTATTAATTAAACAATTAATTTTAAATAATGATTTTCAATAGATATATGTGTTAGACTAAAAATTAATATCTCTCAGACATAGAAATAATATTCCATAAATGGATATTCAAATTATAATTCATAAGATTCACATTAAATAAAAACTATAAATGCAATTATATCTATTAAATCTATCTTCTAAGGTTATGAATGTGGTAATGTGGTAAAATTAAATTTTTGTAAAAGTTGTTTTTGGAAAAAGGTATAAGTACAGATAAATACATAAATAACATATATTTTTCCCTCTAAAATTTTCTTTATGGAATTATCTAAAATTATTTTTCCAACAACCCAATATAATACAATATTGTAAACAATTGACATTTTAATAGTGATTTTTCCATTATTATAATTATAAAAATGTCACTATCTTCACTTAAAAAAGTGTACTTCTAACACCTCTTTATATGAACTCTAATTTCATATTATTCTAGAACATATTACCATATTTACTTTCTCTAGATACATATATTAAATTTTTCATCCATTTTACCCATTGAAAATTCATATGTAAACAATTTCTGTGAAGTACCTAAATATAACGATCCAATTATTAATTTAAGTACAAGTCACTAGATATTTATTTTCATATAAGAAATTATACTCCAATAAAATCACACCCATTACAACAAGGTGGGATCACTATTTTGAAAATAAAATTTTATTAATCAATGTGAAAAAATTCTTATTTTGCTTTTCAATTTTCTACTATCAATATGAAATCATCATTTTTGTGTATTTACTGAATCCCACCTCTATGAAGAAACAATTTATGTTATCCCAGAAATACATACATGGATGGTTCAGAAGGTTTTGATGAATAAAAAATATTTTATTTATAAAATATTAATATTATGAACTGATAAATATTTCTATCTTTATTTATACTCTATTTGAAATGGGAATGACTCTTTTGTGTACATGCTGATTGTAGCATACACGAAGTTTTGTATTTCATTTTTCATGTAAAAAATTATTTTTTTTAAATTTAAAAAAATATTATTAACCACAAAAAATATAAAAATCATCCTTATACCATTATAATACTAATATTACGCCAAACGAATCAGATTCATAACAATTCTCTCCAATTGATTATAGCATGCTCTTGTTAGTTTAAGAATAAACACTAATGGGAAAAATAATATAAATATCTATCAAGGATACCTATATAAAATTAAATTTTAGTACAATTATACCTAAAAGATAAAATAATTCATTTTACAGTTTTGTTAAGGTAATTTTCATATTTATAATTATACAAATATACCAACTTGTTTTCATTAAAAATCACATAAATAAGAACTCCACCAGTTACATCTCAATGAGAAATAATAAAAATACTCATAAAAAAATAATTCAATTAATGTAATTATAAAACATATATTCTGATCTTATATATAATTTTGGAATGATAATATTTTATCAAATTACATTGATCAACATGAGTATTTTATAGAAATGGAAAAAAGGACCTATATTCAATTATGAAAATAAACTATTTAAAAAAATTTAATTTAATGAATTATTAGAAATGAAAATATTGTATTTTAATATTTATTAATACAATTACAAACTACACTATTAGTCAGGTTATGTTTATTATTTTAGAGGCTAATTTGATTTTGTAATTTTTTAATTAAAAGAATTTTTTTATCTCATATTATATTTCTTCAGACTTCTTTTTTTGACATATTTTTTTTCAATGTTTTATATGATTCATCTATGGAATATTTTTCATTAATATCCCTCTACAAATCAATTATTATGTTTCATATTTTTTTTCTCTCCTAAATATATTATTATAAAATATTAGGAAAACGATAATGGTTTCAAAGTTCAAAATATCATTATTCGATATGTTTTTTTACTATACATTAGTATTCTTTTATATATTTTACATACCCAAGACTTAGTTTTTCATTATATCCCCTATTTTCATGGTATTTATCATTTTATATTAACTTATCTCTTGGTTTTAATTATTTAAATATTTAAAATTTGTATGGGTGGTTCTTAACATAATGTCCCTTCGGTGTGTTAAAATAATTTTATAGAATATAATTATAATATGTTAACAATGTTATAATTTATTATTGAATTTATTATACTTACACATTATTTTCCATTTATTTATATATCCTTTTTCGGAACTCCTTGTGGGTGGACTATTATATCTATCCATTACCATTGATCATAGTTTTTTTCATTAACTCCAAATTTCTTCATGAAATCCATTATATGAATCATTATTTACGATTGATCCTTTTCATGGTTTAAAATTAGTTTCCATGTTATTTTCATTAATAATTAATTATTTTAAAAAATAAATTAATGAGTTTATATTTTTCAAATTTAAAATTTTTTATCTTCAAAAAATATTTCTTTATTTTAAATATGGATTTATAGGTTATTTTATTAAAAGTTTCTTCAATGTTTTTTATTTCCTCTAAATGAAATATTATCAATGAATTTTATATTTACATATAAATTTTATCAAATTTTTATTCAAGGTATCATTTTATAAATGTTTTTTCATGATCAAATTTTATCATTTTATGAAAAAAGTTTAATAATTTTTGAAATAATTTCATAATGATATTTTTCTTATTATTTTTAAAAATATGTTTACTAATATTTATAAATTTTAGTATTTAAACATTAAAAAATCTTTTGAACTCATATATAATACACTTGAGATATTTTTTTATAATAACTTCAACCTTAATTCTCGATATGTATTAAATATATGTACAAAAAAAATTAAATAAACCTATCAATTTGTACGAACGTTGAATAAGTAATGTTTCAAATATTAATTTTTTCATATCCTCCTCACAGATATATATTTTGGTTTTGGGGGATTGGGAAAAATATAGCTCTCCAATACATTAGGCAGTTATATAAATCTAAGGAGATAAAAATTTATTTTTGATTGTAATGGAATTTAGTATAGTCTAAAATGATTTTGATTCAGTTTAATTGAGATTAAGTTGTACTATAGATATACACAGTGGGTGTAATTCATTGGAATATAATCTCATTAGATATTGTGTGGGTGTTTATATAGTGAATAAATGATCATATGAATATTTATGACTCTGTCTATTGGTATTGTATAATCATAAGACTGCCAGTTGACAAATGATTAGTAATTATATTATCATAATGATATGTTTTATAATTCTTATATTAATATTATATTAACATTTTTTTCAATATATTTATGTTATATTTACCTATGGTTTTATTAATTATCATATCCATATGATTTTATATTTATTGATGATAACTTTTTATTTGTGTATGTTTTTATAACGTAATTTTCTTGAAGATTGACTATTTTTCAAAACCATGTGATTATATTATTCTACGTTATGATAATAAAATTTTATCTCCAAATTTTTATCCATATATATAATATTATCTCTCCCTACGTTAGTCTTTATTTCCCTAGGTCATGAATAAGGATATTAAATATTATTTATATATAAAGGGTTTTTTGAATGAAGTATGCATGTTGGAGTTGTGAGTGACATTATATAAAAAAAATATATTCTTTTTTTATGATTGGAGGAATTCTCATTTTTTGTGAAAAAAAATGTTTTTATAAATATATTTTTCAAAATATATAAATTTATAAAACACAAATTTTCATGGAATGTCAATGACTCGATATTATAATACTATTATTAGAATTTTGGATGGTTTTGTCTAGGATAACTTAGTATATTTCACGGTAACCATATAACGTAATATATTTATGGTTATCATAGGAATTGATTCTTCCATTTACCCACTACTCATATCTTATGAAATGTATATATGACAAATTGAAAATATTGATGTATAAATTTTATACATAATGAAATTAAAAACATTCATTGATGAGAAAAATAATATTATTCGTGAAAGTCTCCATAAGTGAGTGTATCTCTATATATGAATGTTTGTGGGATTATTTTTCATTTCTATATAGATAAAATATGAATTCAAATAAGATAATATTATGGTGAAAAAATGGTGGGGTTTTTTGAAAATAAATCAGCTATCATAAAATCGTATAATATAACATGAATGATGTAAAACTCCCCACATATATATTTTTAAACCGCAAAAAAATCATTTAAATTTTGATCCCATCATTGAATATATCATATTTGAGTAACCAAAGTTATCTGAGGGTAGATTCAATAAATTTAACATCCAGTTGTGGGTTTCTTATAAACATCTCGTAATGAGCAAACATGGGATTTTTACATGATCAATTTGAGAGACCATCATTTAAAATTTATTAATTACACCTTCTTGATTCATTCTTCTAGAGAAGTAAAAATCAATGACCACTTCATTTGCTATGCATGTGATCTAACATATTCTCTGGTTGGATGTTGATTGAGTATGGATATTATCCATAGTTTAATCTATATGATAAAAGGATCTTTCCAATTCTAATTTTAATTCCCCCTATAAAATCCATGATAAATGCTACATTATATTTTTAGATTTCATGGTTCTGTCATTGGATTTGAGGTTCATTGGCGATAGTTTGGGAGTTAATGAAGGGGATATAATATGGGGAATAAAATTCAAGGAAATTTTCATTATCAACTTCAAATTTAGGGAGTAAATTATATTATTGGAAACATTCATGAAAAGGTATTATGGAATTAAATCCTGGTAAGTCAAATGAATGTTTTACATTTCAAATATCTCAATTGGTACAAAAATTATCATAGGGTTACATTTATTGGAAAACATGTATCATTGGATATTTACACCAAATAAACATGTTTAATGATATAATCACTTCATCCCAACAAGGTTATACATCCTCATAAATAAGAACACTAACTAATTTAGTTTCCCTTCTTCTCTCCATTGAACCTGACCTACCTACTAAGTGATCATTGGAGTCTCATCCATTCCCAAATCAATTATTTTGAAAATTGGTTTCTAGAATTTATACAGTGATTCTAGTCTTGACTATATAATTTATTTATATTAATTTTTAAAACCACAAATGTTAATGAAATATTTTATTTTATATAAATTAAATCCCGTTAATATCTTATGATGAACAAAACACCGAGTTTAAATAAAAATATACTATTCAAATATTATTTAAACATAACTTATATAAACTATAAATTATGTTTTATAAATTGAATAGTAATGAATATATTTAAATAATTATATGGTTTTACATATATAAAATAGATTTAATGGGTATCTATTTATTAAAAAAAATAAAATCATTTCACAGAAAAGAAATGTTTCCTAATTAATTATTTTCTAAATAAAATACTATAGTCAGTTCCTGTGATATTATGGTAAAATAAAATTTATAAACATTTATAAATTATAATATAAAATATTAACATCCATTTTGAAAATTTTATATCATAATTTTCTTTTTTTATAGTATTATTATTTTTCAAAATATTTTCTTTTTTCAATGAATATTTTAAATTGATAATTTTTATTTGAATGTTTCCGTTTTATATTAAATTATCATTAAAATTAATTAATATATTTAATTGGATTCAAATGAAAATTATTTAAGTAATATTATAAAATAAAATTACATTGTTGATTCCAATCAATTTAATATTAATTATTATATTAAAACATTGTATTCTTACTATATTTTTCCCTTTGAAACTATGTTTTTTAGTCACATATATAGTTATAATTATAAATTGTTATCTACCAAATTAATTAATTGAATTTGGAAAATTAGACCGAGTATTTGGAATCATAATTTTTTATATTATCTAATATAATAAATTGAATATTTGACCAAAATGAATAATGATAAAGGTAAAAATTAATTATCAAGGTTTTGGATAAAATGAGTATACAAGGGGATATATTAATAAAATCAGTGTTAAATATTACCTATGATCTTGTTAAAATTACATTGGATAAAATTATTTATTTATTATCCTTTCCCAAAATAGAAACTATTTTTATTTACAAGATGTTGATGATTTATTAATTTTGTATTTTATGGTAAATTACCATGTAATTTAATTGTATCCCACATTTAACAATTATAAAATGGAACTTCCTTCACTCAATTATTCACACATAAAAAAGACCCGTTGGATAATACAAAACCGAAAAATTATATCCACACTATCATTATACATAATCTAGATATTATTTTCCTCCAAAAGACCATATGTCGTGTCTAAAATAGTAGGTCTAAAGGTGGATCCTCTTAAAAAATACAATTATATTTATAATTCTCTTTCATATTCATTATACATTTTCCACAACAAATTAAATCTTAAATAATAAAATATAACAAAAACAGTATATATTATTTACTTTTATGTTATTAAATTTATTTCATAATATTTATCCATCTCCACATCTTACAAATGTGAAATGAAATCATCAATCATGTGTACCGCAGACTACCACCTCTCAAACTGAGATAACTCATTTTTCATCAACACCTATCACATTGGTATATAATTATGTAAGTAATTAACCTTAGAGTTATAAAAGATATAATTATTTATTTAAAATTATAATATCATATATTGTTTCTTACAATACATTTCTTTTTATATATTATAATATCACTATGGTGTATGGTGGACTACCACATCATGAAGAGATACAAATCATTTTTCAATTATGATTTACTTGGAATTTAATAATGATAAAATTAATGAAGATGTGTAATATATACGAGCTTATATTTTTTTGGGAAACTATATATATCAACACTTCTTTACACTTTCACCTGTCAAGGGAATGATATTGCCACTCATGTGAACATATAACTTACTGTCTCCAAGAAGTGATGCAAATCATTATTTACAAAATAAATTTAGAATGATAATATTATTTTATATCCTAATTAAAAATTATTTTTTTAAAATTAATATAATTCTAGATATGTTGTAGTTATATCCAATGTACAATTACCTAAACATTATTAATAAATGAAGAATGAAAAAAATAAGATAATTAATATGAGAAACAATTAAAACAATGAAATAAATGACAAATTATAAACAAATGGTTGGTATAATGTTGCAGTAGGATCATGTATTATATTATTAATATGATTGTAGTTCATTTATAAATTTATAATATGATAAAACCATAATATATGCATTTATTTAATGTTCATCTAATGGAATGTGTGAGGTAATAAAATCTATATCAATTTCAATTCATTATATAGTATTGTAGTATTATTCACCTTATTTATTTTATATAGTTTATATAATGACATTTTTTCATGTCATAAAACAATTAATTAATTATTTAGGGTAAATTAGGTTTCAATTTTAATTATTTCTCCCATGTGTATTTTACATTTATAAAACCAAGGGTAAATAAATTCAAAACCGAATTTAATTTCATTATGTTAAATTACCTATCTATTTTCATTCTATATGATAAGATTATGTATATAATTTATGATTATTTAATTATGTTTCTTCACATGACCATCATGGATTTAAATTTTTATAAATAATCTATCTACTGAATAGTTATGAATTTATAGTTATGATAATTTTAAGTGATTTCAAATAAATTTCCATTTCATTGAGATAGTTTGGTTAACATGAACCTATTAAATTTTATATGGTCAATGTACATCCCCTTTGCTATATTTTTCATGAATAACTATTAATTTATAATGTTTAATGTTTCAATTCAATGATATCCATATTCATTGTATTATGGATATAAATATTCTCTAAACTGTGTTACATTCTTACTAGAAATTTTTTATTGATATTCATATGGTTAAATAAGGAAATATTGAAAAATATGTGTTCTTTAATCAGTTATAATATTTCTTGGTAATGAAATTTATTCAACAATTAAATATATTATTCAATATATGAGGAATAATATTAAAATATAGTTATAGTTGGGGAATGATTATATATAACCCCTAAATTCATCTAGATGTCTCACGAGACATATCATCTTCTCAAATAGGATAGGGTTTTACCACATAGTATTATACAATCTTATTAAATTACATGAATTTAGAGGTACTGGGATTATTAGGATAATTAAATCCCCAATTTAAGAATATAAATAATTTAGAATTCATATATTTTAATTAAATATTAGTTTTTCCCTATGATATTATCTATGGATTAATTTCATTATCAGTCTTTTAATTAAATAGAATATGTTCTCAGTTATTTAAAATTTTATACTGATAAATCAATATCAAATTATGGTATTCATATTGTAGATTAAATGGAATTCGTTTTAACTTAAATAACTTTCCCCATTGTTTTATTAATTATTATGTATCGAGTGATTCTATGATATGTAACCCATAATGAGTATTTTATATCACACTTATTTTGATTCTTTTCCACATGATATATTGAAGAACCTTTTGAATCAGTTCAAGAATGAAAATGTATTTCCATTGGGTGCAGGTATTGTAGCAGCACTATAGAGGAACTGTAGCATCTGTGGTACTATAGATCAGTGGGTATTGTAGCAGCGGCAATGCACTGTAGCAGCGACGGTACTGTGAGGGTACTATAGCAGCACGATTACTATTCACAGAATGGCAATTTGGAAAAACATTGGGCCTACGGGCTATGTAATGGGCTATAAGCCTAATGGGCCTTCGGGCTATGTAATGGGTCTCCCTATACCCAGTTAAAAGAGGTCTTTGATTTGATTTAATAATAAAATGAGGATTCACCCTCAGCCTTAAAAAAATGATAAGTTGATAATTCTATCCAGATTTGACACACTTTATGAAACCCAATGTGATAATGTAGAAACCTTCCCCATGATTCTGTGGTTGGTGTCGTTATAGTTTTATTAGAAGGATGTGTAGTAAAAATATTAAGATCAAGATTAAGGAAAACATAATTTGTGAACATAAAAAAATTGTTGATTTTTTAATTCATATTTATGATGAATACCATATTAAATTTCTAGAGGAATTATATGAACATCTGTCACACCCAATCCCACATGGGACTATTCCGTGACTACCATACGCCCACCAATAATAGACTAGGGGATGAAGAATATCACTAAGGAGGTATGTCCAACAAATTGGAGGCATTTGATGAAAGTAACTACACAGATACACACATCTCCTTGCCAGAAATGATGAAATTCTGAAACACTACGTAAATAATGCATGAAAACCATAATATATCATCGAATGAGTAAAAAAGTGAATGTACTGGAAGGTAAAAATTTCCAAATATAACCCCACAGAAATGATTTTGTAACCACAAGCCCATACTATATGAAAATTGATCATTAGACTGATATCTGATAAGCCGATGGAAATCACCCTGATCTGTCCAGTCTCACAAATCACTTCATGGTCCTAGTCTACCTAGGTCTCCATTGAATTTTTGATCATCCACACCAGAAATGACATGTACAGGCAAAGCCCATGTAGGTGTGAGTATAGAAACAACTAGTACGACAACCCAAAACCACATTGTAAAACATCAAAAGAATACCTCAGAGGAATTCCACAAATGAATACCCAAAAGGAAAACCATGATGGAATACCACATAGAGATACCATGAAGGAATAAGACAAAGAATTACCACACTGAATTACCACGAAGGATTATATCAAAGGATTACCAGACACCTATACCACAAATTAACACTACATAGGATAACCACATATGAATACCACATAGGATTTCCACAATGAATTACCCCACATGAATACCATCCAAGAGAACCACATAGTATTACTACAATGAAATACCACATAAGAATAACACATACAAGTACAATAATAGATTACCACATAGAATACCACAAATGATTACCACATAGGGTTACCATAAAGGAATACCACAAAATATTACTATTATGGAAACCAGCATAGTATTACATTTAATGAATGCGACACATAATTACCACAACGAAATACAAAACATGTTTTGTATAATGAAATACCAAATAAAATTACCATAATGAAAAGATCATTGATCTCTACACATGTATTTTTCTACAACACATGCAGTAGGAATATTGACATATACTAAATACAAGATATAATGTTAAGAGGTAATCCACAACCAATTAGCAACAACATGATTCTTGTCCTAGCACACTCAATACGGGAGAACTCACTCGTCGAGTCATGATAACATTATAGATGCTCATGAAGATGTATATCTCATTATGGACCAACCTAAATGAGAATGTATTAGTCATGGAAGAATATGATACAAATATAGGGGATCCTGCCAGAGAACACTATAGAATACCACTAATCCAATCTGGATCAATTCACAACGTATACGATCCTTTCTAGACACACTAAGGAATATCACAAACCCTACTAATGTGGATCGATATATAGAGGACTAACAGCCTTCTATAGGTGGTTACATTTATTCCATTAAAATACACTACGGGTGATATATAATTTCATTTTATTACCATGTAGGGATACTATACACAATCAAGGAATCAACCTCTAAAGGGGAATACAATCATATTATGTTGATTTAATTTTGTACTTGTTCTTATAAGAAAGATCAAAAGAAACTCTCTCAACCTATAGTATCCAAAACAAAATTATCACAAAAATATATAAAAAATATTGTCTTAGTGTCAGACTCTCAACACCATAAATGGATCATCGATTGGATTCTCTATTTAGAAGTTATGTTCATTTACATTTTAATGGGATTCATTGGGCCCATGGACTGATTTCTTATAGACCAAATGTATGGTCGGTCCACTGGACATGATCTCCATGGTCGACCACTCTCCACCTATTACAGTCACGTGCAAGATGAAATTATCATGGATCACAATCCTCTTCCTTGATTGATTGTGGCCAGGTTCTTGCCTTGTTTTCTCGAGGCTGACACTTTTTTTTGACCCAACCCAACCCCCATGTACTGACCGGGCTGACTGGAACCATACTGGTCCATTTCTTTTGTGTCCACCATAACCAATTCCTCCACATCTACTGCCCATTGCCTTGCTTTCATTGTTACGTCCCAACACTGATGTCGCTCATTTTTTTCACCCTCTCCTATGGCCACGATTACCGATCGTTTTTTTCATGTTAGTTTTCCATTCCTTGGACCATTATGCCTCCTCCAATTCCCAAAAAACTAATCAGCCATAGGTATGAGCTTGTAGGGTCATGTAATTGCTATATCAACATGTTATTCCTTTTGATCTTATCCCAAAATGAATTACATCATTATTATTTGTTCTGTGGCGAGGAATAATGAATAACCCAATTTCAGAAATCAACTATCCCTTGAATCGCTTCATCTCGGTCATAAATCCTTTGTTGTGCCAGGAAGATCCCATATATATGATATCAGATCATTGTTGCATGACTATTGTGTACCATTTTCGATTGATCAGGATGTTTCCACTCACATGACATACTAAGAAGACACAAAAAATGATGAATGGATGGGGAAATGAACATGATCCAAAGGTAAGAACAAACCTTGATCAATTTTAATATCAATCAATACCCTTCTCCATTGTAATGATAATCAAATGGATAAATAATTAGAAATATTTATCTCCCATTAAAAATCCTTAATGATAATTACTTTCATACAATACATTGTATCTATGAATAAATATGTTTTCCAATTTATTCACATTCATTATATAAATTAATATTTGGAAAAAATCAATAAAAACCCCCACACAATCAAGATTCATATTTCTCCCAGATAAATAATTGTTTCCACTTATTTTTCATTGGATACATCTGTTGAATCTGTGGTGTGTCGTTTTTCAATTGACAATCTATCATCATATCCTGAGAGATAACCCTCAAAGCCCTCTATAATGGTTCTCCAATTATTCTTGGGTAATACTAGTAACACTGGAAATTATACTTAATAAAATTTTAAAATATTGCGTCCAACAACATCAAGAAAATATTTTTTATAAAATAATTTTTATTCTTATTACATCCCGCTAATGATTTTTCATAAATGACCCGAACTGCCTAATGTTATTATGAAACTATAAAAGACCACAATACGAACACATTTTTGGTCTTAGAATTACAATACATGTCACCATTCATGAGTTTTTAAGATTTAAAAATAATATAATTTTATTTTATAATATTAATTAAGCTTATGTCTGTGGTGAATGTTTTTACAGATGACCTATGTCGACCAATGCTTGGTTTCTCCAAGGGTAATGTTTTTATTATTTGATCAACAATTCCCACATATTTATGATTCAGTCACTAATTTATGATTTATTCAACTTGTTATGGAAAAACACACATACATGATATTAAAAAGATTAATATTTTTCAAACAATTGTTCTTGGAACACCGAACCTACGAATCACATGTCTTCACACCACCTAGTCTCAAAATCAATCCATATGATATCTAAAAACAGTACATGAAAAACCCTGAGAAATTTAATTCTCCCCACCCTCGGGCTTTATGTTCCTAAAATCGTAAAAATGACTTCTGAAACCGATAAGGTCACTGAGCATGAATATGAGACACCATATACCATGTACTCTTCTAGAGATTCCCATGATTCCACTAGACATGCACTAAAGGAATCACTCAACAATGAAATATCCTCTCCTTCTAATCGTCTATCACTATAGGGTATATTGAAAAATTATCTCAATCTTTAATGCCTGGCTCTCCCCAGTCAAAGATGGGTAATGGGCCATGAAAGTTTCATTTTATCTACAACATGTGAAGGAAAACAAGTACCCAATATAGATATGGTGGTAGATCCAAGTAGTACTCCACCTCACAATCTCTACACAAAATCTGGAATGGGCCGATAAATCTCGGAGGAAACTTAGAAGTGGGACAACATGTTGTGTCAGTCAACGATCACAAAAATGAAATCATGTCCCCGAAACCTACATGGCAATCCCATGATAAATTACTTTGATATCCCATCCCACACCCATTATAAACGCTCAAGAGGTAGATCTAAACCTATTTAAACATGATTCTCAACCATCACCAACTGAGATGTAAGGTATCATGAGAAAAACACTGCAACTCATTCCATCATCCCTATCCAAAAAATTGAAATCTGAGTTCTTGGAACATCTTTTACAGACATATTTGTACAACTAAATGTGGTATATTAAACACCATTGGAACCTCATCCGATAATTCCACTAAAAATATTATGTGTCCTATGAAAAGAAAGATGTTCTTCACAACATGGGAGTATCCATTAGGAAAATTTCCTCTGGGTTTCTGATAATTTAGTCTATCAGAGTTCGAATCCCCATGTTGTGCTCCCTGAATCACTATTATAGTTGAAGGGAAAAAAATATCAATTGGAGATAAGATTCTCAGTCTAAAAATACAATGTATAACTAAAATGAGGCCAATTACTCTGACACCTCATTCAGAAATTGTAAAATGGATATCCTACTTATAGAATATACCACCATGTTCCCCTTCCATTGAGTATATAATATAATGAAGTCATAGTCTTGGTTTAACATTTTCAAATTCCACTATATCACACTTCATTGGATACAATAATACACCAACACCAGTATAGGAAAATGAGGACTCATAACATCAAATACACCAGGGGTTAGGCTAGAAAATTGATGAGTAATCGACTACACCCTCATGTATGGGGGTCCATCATATTCAGCCTAGATGTCAATTTCACAGACAAGGAAAAACTCATTCCAACACTATAGAAGCACAACACTCTTCACCTAAAATATCCAATATGAGCATGAAAATTTTATAACTATTCCATTCCCAGAATTTAATTGTAAGGACTAGATATTTCTACAAAGATATAATGAAGGAAAATTTCTCTTCCAATAGTCAGGTTACACTGTTAGTACCATTATCAATTCATTGGGTCTCCTCATGCAGGATTCTACAAGTGTGAGGGTCATGAAAATAGTTTAACTGGAATCACTGTGTCTCAAACATGATCGATGAAATTAAAATAAATACTAGCACATGTGTCAAACAACATATAATCTAATCTAAAAAAGGACAATGATTGTACCTATAATAATTCCAGGATCCCCTTGTTCGTATTCCATGACCACATGCATCAATCATCTATCCTTTCCTCCATCTCCTTATGCCTGGTGTGGACCACGTGGGGATGGTGGTGGTAATATGTCGAAACATTAACCCCCTCCAGATGTTATCCCAACTCCTCGTCCATGTTAGATGACCTACGAATCATTCTACTTATGGGAAATCCTCTTGAAATTACATTCATGTCGATGACACTAAGACTGACGTCGAATCCATGCTTTCGATGTATCTACTCAAAATTTTACCACTATTGAAAATAACTTTTTGTATCTGATTAGCCAAAAAAATTCTCCAGCAAATCTTTCTCAATGACCCTATCATAAGTAGTAATGATCAGAGGGTTAAAAAAGGCTCGAATGTCCCCACACATTCCCCACAAAAATGTCCAAGATCAAATGTATTGATCGTGTATCACATATATTATGTAACTAGAAAGGCTTGTATTCCTCGATAAATACTCATATTGAAACATGCCATTCTTTTAGAGCTATAGAAGAACAGTGATACTCATAGACCTTATCATACAAGGTGAAAACCCTTATATGAAAATGTTCTAAATCTCTATCTACTGAAGGGTGGACACATCGAATGATTAGGTAACCAAACCCCATTATCGCCCTAATGATCCATGTCGAAAACTCATAGTAAGGACCACCATTTAATCTACCGGTGTCAAGACTTGAAGAAAAACTCATGTTACCCCCTCATTCCATTCCTAGACAACTATAATTTGGGTCACCTTCGAACCATAGGGGTGTCAACTGCTAAAATTCGTGATGTGTACTCAACCTAGGCACCTCATATTTTGGAACTATATTCACCATGTT
Source organism: Viscum album (assembly GCA_963277665.1). Classification (NCBI taxonomy): domain Eukaryota; kingdom Viridiplantae; phylum Streptophyta; class Magnoliopsida; order Santalales; family Viscaceae; genus Viscum; species Viscum album. The sequence goes on along the minus strand of OY728131.1, from coordinate 913,270,664 downwards.
CATCTCTATTGGTGGTTGTATGTCTGGATCACCACATGGAAATACTATCTCAATAAAAATCCATGAAACATTGTGTTTTCACCTAACATATCATATTTTTTATCACATTGTGAAATCCTTGCTGGCTATCTTGGTGGATACATCCTAAAATAAAACAATATCTACAACAATCAATTGATTATATCTTGAGAGGTGACTCTATATGGTTAAGTAATACACAACCATTATTATATGATCCATGTAACATTTTTCCCTACAATGATTGTTCTCATGTACTGAGTTAAAAATAAAAAGATCAGATTCTTATTGAATGGATACATCTTCCACCACACCAACACAAGTGTCCCCACTAAAAGTCGAACATGAAACATTGAATATTTTTCCCTAAAACCAATCTCACAGACTCCCAATCCTAGAGTAGATTTGAACACTATTGATATCATTATGTCACGTATTGTCCTAGAGGGGACCATGCCGGGATTTTTCTAATCCCACCACCAATAGGCCAGGGGCAGGTGACCAACACTCAGTAAGCATATCCAATAAATGGTTTTCATTTAGCCTAAATTACATGTACACACTCACACTACTCCAAATCACAAATGTTTTAATTTTTAGACACTATGTATACAAAAAAACAACTATATATTACCAATAGATTATAGTAGTCTTAGTATAGGAAGTTAAACATTTCTAAATACAAGCTCACCAAAACAATTTTATAACATAAAGCCAAACTTGTAAAAAGATTGATACTGGGATAGATGTTTTGGTAGGAATGCACCATAGCCTGTTTGTTCTCACAATGCATCACCGAATCATGATCTTCCTAGGACTCCGTCAAACATTCGATCTCTGGTAGAAGGCACATCACATATAGGAAAATTCCATGTAGGGGAGACTATAACAATACTCAGTGGGACACCATGAAACCACAAAGCCTAAACACAAAGGAAAACAAAAAAGAAATATCACAATGAAATATACCAATGGAATACCATAAAGGAATACCCTTAAGTAATAACAATAGGGAAATAAAAATTGAATACCAAAAAGTAATACCACTATGGATTACAACATTATTACCAAAAAGGATTACCACATTGATTACCACACATGAATACCACATAGTAATACATCACAAGATTACCACACTGGAAAACCACAAAGGATTACCAAAAATATTACCCCATAGGAATACCAAATAGGAATACCACAAATGAATAAAAAATTGGAGTACCACATATTATTACCAAAAAGTATTACCACACATTAATACCACATTGAAATACCACACTAGATTAGCACCCATGATTACCACATTAGATTACCATGAAGGAATACTACACAATATTACCCATAATAATTTTCATATTTTATTACAAAAAAGGAATAAAACATATGATTAATATAACAGAATACCACACTAGATTACCATAATGGAATACCACATAGATTTAACTCAATGGAATACCACAAAGGATCACCCAAAAATATAAAAAATATCCAGATATTCTCAATACAAGACAAATTGTCTAGAGGTAAGCCACAACCAATTATTAGACACATGATTCTACTACTATAATGCTCATTTTGAGAGAACTGAATCATTGATCCATGATATCATCATAGATGCTAAAGAAGAGGTCTAGCTCATTTGGTCCCTTCACAAAAGAGAATGTATTATTCATGGAAGAATCTGATACATAGCGTGGGGATCCAGCCATGGAAAACTATTTAATACCACTAACACAATATAGAATAATCATTACACAGATAATCTTTCTTAGACGTATTGGGGAATACCACTAACCAAATTGATGTGTTCCCATAGATGGAAGACCAACACTTTACCCTAAGTGGTTACTTCAATTAAAAAAAACATTACTAGGGGTGATTGAGGATCGCACTCCAGTCCCACATTGGGATACAGTACTATATCTGGGGCTTGACCACTAAATGGGATTATAATACATTGATGTGGATGTAATTCCATACTAAACCCTTGAGGAAAGGACCAAGAAAATTCTATCAACCTCTTCCGGTCCAAACTAATATCTCAATACTTTTCTCAAAAGACCTTCCTCAACATCAGGGATTGAAGGCCATATGTGGAATTTCAATTGGGAGATTCATTTAGAAGTGATAGTTGATTGATTTTTTAAAGGGGTTACTGGGCACATGGACTGGCTAAAAGGTCTATCTAGCTTCTGTTACTGTCGACATTCGTGACCGACCACCCATGGACTGACCACATGATCATTCCACCTGTCAGTTTCGAGCCATCCTTATTGGACCAACCTATCCCCATTGTATGAACCCGTTTCATTTCCACTATGTATACATCCATAAATGACTCTTAATATACCAAACATGGCCCCACTATCTTTGCTACATCATGATTTCACTACTTCCCTTCATTTCCACTGTCTCCAGCAGTCGTGGCTTCCGCCAGCACTGTCCACCAGTGCTATAATAGTTGGAACATCTATGGACCAATGTTCCTCCCCCCACTCATAAAAAAACAAACGGTCGAAGATAAAAGCACATAGAGTCATGTCGTTTCTAGATCTACATATTTTTCATTCTGATCTCCTTGAAACATGCATTAAATAGTAGTTCTTAGTTTTGTTTCGATGAACACCAAAGAACATGAATTCCAGAATCATACATCATATGAATCAATTCACTTATATCATCCCATCTCCATCATGTTGTACCGATACTAAATCTGTGATATTGGTTCATTGAATGATGAATTATGGTTTCAATGATCATTTGATTGATATGTGTTGAGTCACTAGCCAAACAATGAACCCTCATGACGAATGAAGAATCAGGGGAGAAAATCACCAGAACCAAAGAGATGAAGAAACCTCAATTCATGGTCATGTCAATAATGATCCATCGCAAATATAATGACAACATAATAAACAGATAATCAAAAATATTATTCTCCAGTTAAAACCATAATATTATAATTTGAAAACCATGATAAACACAACTCATGAATCAATCCATTTTTCTATTTATTCACGATCATTTTAGATTTATGAATGGGGGACTAAAAAATTGTATCCCAATCCCTAAATTGATTCATATTTGTTTCTAATGAATAATTGTCTCTCTATTGTTGTCATAGGCATGTCCATTGAAGCTGTGATGTGTCGGTCATCGATCAATGATCTGCCTTTATTGGATAAGATAGAATCCTCCAAACTCACTCCAACAGTTCTACAATTATTCCATGGTAATGAATCCAACCCTGGAAATTTTCCATAAAAATGTTTTCAAATATAATCATCTACAACATCAAAAAAAATAATTTTTTTATTAAATTTTATTTATTCATGTTATGTCGTGTGCCAACTTTTTCCAAAATAGCACTTGGCAACTAATTTTATTTCACACCTTGGGAAAACACCACATTATAAACTCAATGGTAGTATTATATTTTTAATATGAGTCACTATTCATTAGTTATTCAGATTTAAAAATATAATGGTTTTTAATTATTTTATTAATGATAACATCCATTGTGACTTTTTTCTATACATGTCCCACTATAACTAATGTTATGTAGCGCCCATGGTAAATCCACCATTCTGAGCATAATGGTGATCTTGGATTTTTAACCGGGGAAACAGTTTATGATTTATTCAACTTTTTCATGAAAAATATGGGTAGATGCTATTAAAATGTTTAATATTTTCCAATCGACTAAATCTTGAACACCAAGACATAGAATCACACACTATATCAATGCATGCTATTGAAATCAATAGAAATAATATCTATTAATATTGAATGGAAAATCCAAGATGTTATAATTTCCACTAGAACAAGGTGTTGAATTTGTAATTAATATAAATGCTAATGAAAACCAATATCAATATATTCCCATAGAATTAGAACAATGGAATCTGTGTTTTTGGTGATAAAAGGGAATATTCTGATAAGAGATATATTCGCACTAGTTTTTCTCCATGGGGTCCCATATTAAAATTCATAAAAATAAATATAGATCCATGAGAATGTCAATTTATTACAAGGAAACCAATGTTATTACGATAATGAAAAGTATCATCTGCCTCGCATTGATGTAATATTTGATCATAATCATAGAGAGTGATTTTTTTTTCAAATATTAATTTTCATTCTAGGTTTTAGAAATTGTAAGTATAGATGGAATATATATTTAAATTTACTTTCAAAATAATGTATGGAAATTAAGATTTTATAGTAATACCATTTGGATTTACAAATGAATGGCCTATTGTTTTGATATAATTATTAGATTAATTTAGAAATATCATGATCATTTTATGTGTTATTCATTAAAGATATTATTTTTAATTATAATTAATTTTCATACCATGAATATCATGATTGGTTCATTCTTGATAATATTATAATTAATAAATTATATGGTAAAAATAATATGTGTGATTTCTAGATTCTAGAAGTTTTGTTTCGTGGTTGTACTATCTGCATGTTTGGAAACATAGATTAATCATCAAATACAATGATAGAATGATAATTGCATATACAAATGAAAATAATTGAGGCACATCATTTCATTAATTTTTGTGGTACAATAGGTGAATCTTTTTTATTTTCCCAATATGATAATTCTTTATCCAATCTCACACATAATGTGGGTAAGATTTTTTGGAAAAAAAATTAACAATGTATTGATGATCTAATGTTTAGATTTTTCAATGATCTAATTTCTAAAATATTATATGGAAATGATGTGTTATAGTTATATAGGGAGACTTCAAATAAGAGACCTGATTTTTTCAAATTATGAATGATAATATTGTTGAATATTCCTACAAGTAATGAATGACTCATGAATAGAAATATACAGCCCATGATATTGTATTGGAAGATGCAATATATTATCCATATATGTGGAAACAATATCATTATTGTGTAAAAAGGAAGATATAAAAATATCCTATGAGCAAATAAAAAATAATTACTTTAAAATAGCTCAACATAGGAGAATGGTGAAAGATCGATCTACTCAAGGATTATGATTTCTCAATACACAAAAACCAATGGAATCCAAATATGGTAGAATATTCATTTATAATGTACTTTCATTTTGTCCCATTTAAAATTGTGAATGAGAGGGATCCTATGTATATTGATATATTAAATATGGATAATTTATCTAATATGTCAGTGGTGACATAACTCATTTTACAAATTATAGTTAGACATTTATTATTAGAAAATATATAAATCTCTCAATCTGATGATGTGAACATTTATAAAAAAATTAACTATGAGAATGACTAGAAATTAGACGAATTCGTTTTGTAATATGGAATAATGATATTTGGAAGGTTGTTATGTTTTATATCTAAAAAAATCTAAAAATGTAATTTTCGATCATGTTCATTTATAGAATTTATACCTACACCATGATAGCCCAAACATTTATATGTAATAGAGATAATATTTTTTTATATAACATAAAGAATGGAATTAATGATAATTTTCATTTATGTTTATTAATCAAGGTAATGATTTGATACAAGATCCTAGAGTTTTTATGAAACCAATTCATACTATTATGTTGTAATGGGAAGTCATTACAATGTAATTGGTCATAAGAATATCAAATACTACCAAACAAAACTATGCACCATGGGTTATCATTGAACGCGTACCCTAATAGAAACATTTAATTACAATCTGATAGTTTTTACCTCTTTATTAAATCATAATTTTAAATATTAATGATGTAATTTGACTAAAAGTAAGAAAATTATGATAGTTTATTGTCACAATCCCCATTTTAAAATGATAATCTTGAAGAATCACCTGATGGATCATGAGAGTGGGGTTTATTTTAAAATATCATTCTATCCTAAAAAATTGATAATCCAAATAGATGATTGAAATAATTAAATAAATGATTATTTAATGATCACATGATATTCATGGTATTTAGGATCATTATATACCTTTTTTAGAGTTTCCTATTGTAATATATTCCATTAAACTATTCAAATTGACTTGTACGAATCATTATAAGGAATGATATTTAATACTACAAGTTGTTGTGATAAATATTGTGAAAGGAATCTCATAGGACTATATCTATTTTATATTCAACACAAGTGGATAAGGCTATTCATGCTCACAATAAATTGTCTAATTGTTGGAAAAAATTCATTGATACTCAGAGGATTGATATAGAGTTCCTTGTATGAAATCATGTTTTCTTAAATGTATATCTATTGATATTTGTCATAATATTTGGTAATAAGGGAATTATAATACCTAATTAAATCAAACACTTTGAAGTGACTAATTTTTGTATTTTTTCATTTAGAAATTATAAAAAATCTCCCAAAATAATTTTATGTGTTTCATATATCATTATTTTGAATGTACATTCTAAAACCAATGTATATTTTCAACTATAATGAAAGATAACAAGAAAAAGTTCCATCATGCAGTGAAGAACATGTCTAAAATCACAATACCAGATAGTATGTATTGAATAATGGAATGTTGATTCTAGTAATTCTACTTTGGAGAAATCTCCAAATGGATTATCCAATGTGAAACACAATAGATGTAAAAATAATAACCATCATTATCTATTTAGAAGGTATTATCCTAACAAATATGATGGGAAAATGTTTATAATTAGGAAGAATATGACACCATAAGAATTTAATAAATATTTATAATTATAAATATATTCATTCACTTTAATATCTTGTGATGCACATAACACATGGTTTAAATAAAAATACTCTATTATTATTTAATTAAGACATTAAAATTAGAACCTAGACATTATATTGGTTGTTATAAGTATTGGTACCTAAATTAAGAAACATATATTGTTAATATATGTTTTAAAAAATAATTTTATATTTATTTATCACAAATATTTTCATAATAATTTGATTGATAATATCTATTCATTGATACATTTATTTTTAAATGAAGATGATTTCATCACTTCGTTCTCAAATATGATTAAATTATTTTCTAGAAAAATTTGAATATTTATTTTATAATATAAAATTCATTTTTGGAGATAATTATATTCCAATTATATTAGATTTTATTTTTATTTCTTAAAATATCATATATTTTATTTATGACTGGAGAATAATTGTAATTTTTTTAAACACAACTATTTCAATTAAATTTTTTTCAAAGATAAAATATATTTTAAATAGCTCATAAATTATAAATTATAAATTTTTATTTTATTCAATTTAATATATAGGTTATTTTAATCAATTTCATATTGATTTATTAAATTATAACCATGTACATATGAATTTTTTCAATATAAAAACCATCTTTTTAGCTCATTTGTATGTATAATTTTAAATGTGTGTTAACCATTTTTTGATTTTAAAATAGAAAAATGGATTCCATGTTCATAATAATAATGTATAATATTATCTAATATAGTTAACTAGATTTTTTCCAAACATTCTAGTGAAATATGAAAAATTTTGTTATTATAATTAAGGTATAAATGGATTTATCTATATGTTAAACTAAGAAGATGTGTTTTAATAATGGAATACTAACTTGTAAAAAAAATTTCTACAAAAAAAATTTCCATATTAGATCCCTAAATTTTACATGTGGTTAAATGGATTTTTTTAGATAGTGAATGAATTTTATTTTTTGGATTCTTTTAGGAACATTCCATGTATTTCCTAAGGAGGTCCCTTTTAACATCTTTTAAAAGGGAACTTCTTCCACAAACATGTTCCCAACTCTATAACACCATTATATTATAAAAAACATTCCAAAATCTCCCCTAATAATCCATATATATAATATAGATCATATAGTCCTCTAAAAACACTATCCTTAATGTCGTTAAGATGATATACAAATGAGGATTCTCATAGAGAGTTTAATTATAATAACAATGATTTTTCATTTTCAAAATTATTTTTTCATCACTAAATATTTAGTAACAAATACTATTTAACAAGTAAAGTATATAAAATATATTTATATTTTATCATTATCAAGGAATAATATTTAACTATCTTCATTACCATCAAATGGGAAACGAAACTGTCGACCGTGTAAATAGAGGACTACACCAACGCTATCAAATTGCCATAGTTATCCCTAACAGCTGAAATTATTAGATATAATGGTAGAAATAATGTTTATAAAAAATATTTTTTATTTAAATAAGATTTATTACCATAATATCATAAATACCGTCATAAAAATCAATGCAATTTTAAATATTATAATGTTGTTTTTTATTGGACAACTACTACATCATAAAGTAATGCGAATCATTTTTCACATTTGATTTGGGTGGAATAAAAAAATGATAAAATTAACTAATATATGTGACTTATATTATATTATATATACTATATATATTTAATATATCACCAACTTTAATACCCTTTCAGTAGTTAATATAATGGTATCATCGATCATGCATACATACAACATTCTTTATCCATGCAGTGATTCAATTAATTTTACATGAAAAAAAATATCAATTGTTTCAAATAATAAATCAACTAATTAGAAATAATATTTATAAAAAAAATCAATATGTATTTCTTTTTACTATATCTAAATAAAAATATAGACATTTCATTAAAAATATTCATGAGAAAACTTTGATATTAAAACCCAAAAAATACAAACAATGAAATATTATTTCCAAAAAAATAATGTAAAATATTATAATAGGATCATATATAATATTATAAATATAAAAATGATTATATTATAAATAAATCACATGATTAAATCCATTGAATAGGAGTTTAAATCATGTTAAAAAATGGAAATCATGAAGCAATGGACTCCATGTTGATTTCTCTTCATTTAGACATATTGTTATGTTAGGCAGCTTATTTCACATACATTGTGTTTATAATAGTTTTAATTATTGTTGTTATTTGCTGGAAAATAATATTTTTTTGTGTTGTGTTCAATCTAAATTGGGTTGATTGTGGATTGGGTTTGTTATTATCAACCCATTTGTCGAAGATCATGGAGATTACATGGAAAGGGGTCATATAGTTTGATCCAAAATCAGTATTGAAGGTGGATCCGTTCTCGAGTGAGTTCTAATTTTTTGGGGATGAAAATTAGAAAATGCAAAAAGATGTTTTTGTAAATGGAAGTTGTGTGAATGATTGGATGTGTGTGAGAAATATTGTTTTTTCCATGTATGATTGAAGTCATTTTTTGACCATGTGCACAAGACATGGTTATTGTTCCAAACATAATAAATGCAAATGTCTTAGAGAGCGTAGAAGATGATGTTGCGTGAAAGGATTTTTACACCAAATGCGGCGTCAAAAGGGGTATTGCGTGCACCTAAAAAATTATGTGTGAATCAAAAATTACACATCAGGATCTTGTACACAGGGTCATCAGGGGCCTATAAATATCTCGCTACCCCCATAGAAGACTTAAGAATTTTCCAACGAAAATCATGTTATTCAGCTGCCTAAATGATTGGAAGTGATTCAATATTTCGTGTAAAGTGTTACTTTAGTCTTTAAAGACCATGTGAACCATTCAATGCAGTTGTGCTAAAAAAGGGTTTCTCTTAAAGTAGGTATTTTGTAAAAGTCATCTTTCACGACAATTCCCAAATCATGCATGCAAGATGGGGTATTGCGTAAATGTGTGGTGTCATGCGTCTGATAGGATTTTGAATATATTGTATGTGTGATCAGATATTTCAACCGCATCAATACATTACTTCGACGGAAGAAGTGTATTGCGATGAATAAAGAAAAAGAATTCGATAAAAATATATTGATGATTCATTCATGTCTATAAAGGCACTGTGCCATGGATATAGTAATTATACCCAAGTCTTGTAATCATCATAATGTGATGTATAGTGGAATTAGGTATGAACGGAAACCATTCAGCGTATTTCCTTTGACGTAGACCTTAGTGGTGAACCAAGTAAAAGTGATGTGTCAATTCCCAGATTTGATTTTTTTGACAGATTTAACATGTTTCTACCGGCATGGGAACAAGATCCACAACTTTAAAAGGAATAATATGACACCCTAATTCACCTCTCCCCTCTCATGGGGTTCCAGGGTCCTTCAAGTGATATCAGATGGAGGTTAACTGGTGTTTTATCTATCGTTTACGGTGATTGATAATTTATCTAGTGTCAACGGAGTCCCCATCATTAATGGAATTAATTTTCATATCATAAAGAATAGAATGAGATCGCATCTATGAAATCTTGGAATAAAAGTCCTATTTGAAATTGTGAAGGGAATAAAATTCAGTGATCCAACAGGGCTGGATATGATTGATGGAGACAGGAAAAATCAGGATGAAGATGCTAAAGCATATAATTCACACACCACATCCGTTAATGATTAGATCCTTCAAAAGGAGACGAGTTGCACCTTAAAAAAATTCCATGTTGTATAAAAATGAAAATATTTTTTATGGAGATAGCACTGTTATGGAGGCGAAACTACATGTCCTACAAAATGGGTTAAATGATCTGAAGATGCCTCCTAATGAGAATGCAAACTCCTTCAATCGAATTATTGATGTTCTTTGAGAAATTCACGGTCTATGTGATGAAATAAAAGACATTGTTATTGTAATGAAAATATTAATAAGATTTCCTCACCTGTACAATTCAATGGTGTCATCCCTTCAAGAAAAATAAAGATCAAAATATTCTTTGGAGGATCTACTGAGCATCCTGGTGGAATAAGAAATGAGAGTCAAACTAGATGATGTTGTAACTCAAGTGATGAATGAATTGATGTTCAAGGCCATGAAGAAAATAAATATTTAAAATGACAGTAGTGAAGAATATTATGAGGAAAAATAAAATCTCTCCCTTATTTCTTAGAATTTCCTAAAAGAATAAATGTAAATTGAAAGGGAAGTTACCACATGCTTGCTTTTGTTGAGGCATGGTGGGGCACATTGCCTCTCAGTTCATAAAAAAGATCATTGATGTGGATATTTATGATGAAAAATCTGATAATCTTAATATAAGGTTTTTCAAAATGGGACACTTCACATATAGAAAGAAATTATTGGGGAAGATTTTTATCTTTGAAGAGGAATATGATGATAACAAAATCTTTGAAGAAGAAGAACCATAATTTAAAATAGGAAACACTGCTTCCATGATGTAATATATTGAAAATTAGAACATTCTAAAGATAATGGTGGAGAGAATCATTTGACAAATAATTCCAATCCCTATTTTCCACTTAAAGATGCTATGAGTAAATTTATGAGAAAACGAACGTTACGACATAAGTGGAAAACAATTCTAGAAGAATCATCTTACTATGATGATCATCTCGATGATAAAATTGATCTACTGGAATAATTTGTGAAGTAAAATATAAAATCCTCAAAATAACTGATGATTTAGTGGATCTAATGTGGAGAATTGAATTTTAGGAAATGGTTAGAAATTACCTCACCACCAGACTGGATGACAAGACCAAAACTGTTGAGAGTCTTAAAGAAGAAGATGTTACTCTTAGGTGTAAACATGAGAGTGAATCAATTTAGAAATAATCAAAGTAGAAAATATAGTTGGGATGCTTATAAGATGATGAGATTATAGAGATAGAAAAAGTGTTTCTAATGTAGTTGAAATGATTTTGAATGATCAAATACCTAAATACATGGGAAATAGTGGAATCAGTTGTGAGACCGAATCATCAAATTCTACAAACAAAGGTGACCAAAATAAAGGCTAGCTGAAAGTGGGTGATGTGAAAAAATCACCTAATGTGCAGAAAAGGAAACCCTAAATTCAGTCTGAATGAATATGATAAGACTATCCACAAGCCACCAGGAATAAGAGGCAGTCAAAATACTATCCCAAAATAAGGAAGATTGCAGATAAATAGAATTGAATAAAAAATTTCATCTCATAAAGTGTCAGTTTTGTGGATATCTCGTCCATACCATATCTTATTGCAAATAGGAAAGATTATATTTGAATGGAGAAGAGATGGGATTTCAACATAGGGGAACAAATTCATATCTTAATTATTTTAGAATAAATAGTTTCTATTGATATTTCATTGTGGATCTAAATGTTTTCATAAGGTTGTTGATTACAGGAAGAGGAGGGACATGGGTACCCCATTCCAGAGTCCGAGAAAATTCAAAGTTTCCCAACCAGAAAATGTTTCTCTTACAAACATGATTGCTCCTCTGGAATAATATTTCAACTATAAAGAATCCTTATACATAGAAGAGATAATTGAAATGACTTCAGTGTTATACACTTAGTCCAATGTATCACAGATGGAAAAGAAGAAAATTGTTAAATCCAACCTTGAAGAGGTAGCCCTCAAAGATATAAGATAAAAAAACAGGGATTCTAGATAGTGGTTGTCCGTCTCATATGACATGTAATGAAGACCTGTTAATGAATTTTAAGAGGAGATTTTATGGAACAATATGGTTTGGTAATGATAGAGTTGTGAAAATCAAAGGCAGAGTAAGTACAGAACTAAGCAACGAAGAGAGAAAGAAAACTATTGTCCTTTATGTGGATATCCTACATACGAATCTCCTCGGCATGAGTCATCTATGTGGCTAAGGAATTATAGTTATTTTTAACAAAAACCGCTACACAGTCATGTGAAGATAGGAAATTCTCTTATGAAGGGATGCATAACCGAAGGGACCCTATATTAGGTTGATAGTAAAGTAAATATTTTCTAATTGACTTTTGAGAAAGAAAATATCATGTGGGATCGTAGATTGGGGAATTTCAATACAAAATGCATTGAAAATTATCAAAATTTATTATTTTCAAATACATTCCAAACTTGAAGTGTGAAAGTGAAAATTCATGTGATACATACATTATAGGGAAGCTGGCATGTTGTTCTTATCAGCTAAAGAATAAAATGGCATATCATATTCATGATCTCATTCATACAGACATATGTGGCCCAATAACTGTTTTGAGAACTCATTGATAAATATACTTCATTCTTTTTATAGATGATTTTAGTCTAATGGAATATGTAATGGTTATACATAAGAATCGACAAGTTCATGATAGCATGAAAACATATCATCGAATCGTTGAGAATGATACTGGATGATCAATCATAGTGATGTGATCTTAAAATGGAGGGGAATACAAGAACATTGAATTTAAAAATTACCAGTTTATGCATGGGATAAAACATGAGGTAGCTGCTGTGAGAACTCCACCACAAAATAGAGTAGTTGAGCATAGGAATCGATGGGTGAACAACATGGAAAGAACAAGGAATATTGAGAGTTGTATTCCATGAAATTACTAGAAAGTGTTCATTCAATATACAATGTATAATCAATATCAAATAGTGCTTTATATGGGAGATATGATGACACCATGTAAATTTTTTCAGGGAAGGAATCCCTCGTTGAAATAATTTCATGTTTTTGGAAGTAAATGCTTCATCAAGAACAATGAAAGAAATCAAGGGACGTATGGTGACATTTAAGTTGAATAAATTTTCCTGGGATACTCAGTGAACAACATATCCTACAACTATCTCATTAGGCACTTTGGAAGTATCATAGAAATTAGCAATGTTATGATCATTGAAAAGAAAACCACAAATCTTTAGGGATTTATTATGCTGATGGGATAGAAAGTGAGAACAAAATTGAACGTGGAGAAAATACCAATACATAAATAGAGGAAGGTGTTCAAAATAATCTATAGTCACATCATCATGTTGACTCAAAAGAAGAATTTGAAGATGAATCCTTGGATTCAAAGAATTTGACTCAACCCCCAAGGGATATCGAATTGCTGAGATTGATCCATCTAACATAATTAGAGAAAAGATTCCACCCTAAAAAAAATGGATATTGAGTAATAAAAAAATCATTGTTTCTATCAGTTGTGGATCCATCCTTGTTTGATTAAGCTATAATTGATGAATCATGGGTGAAAGCCAGGAATGGAGAGTAATATCATATTGACAAGAATTAGATATGAGATCTATTCAAGAGACCTGATGGTCACAATATGATTAGTACAAAATGGATCTTCAATAACATGTTTGATGTGCATGAATGTGTTATTGGAAACAACGCATGATTGGTATGTAATGTTTATTCTCAGATTGAAGGTGTTGATATTGAAGAAACCTCTTCTATAGTGGCTAAACTAGAGTCAATCAGGATTTTTCTTACCATGGCACTTTAAATAGGATATAAATTATATTAAATGGATGTACAGACAACATTCTTGAATGGAGTTATCAAAGAATAGGTCTACATTGAACAACTAGAGGGTTTCATCCCTGTACTAATAAAAAAATGGTTTTAAAACTAAAGAAATTACTTTATGTATCGAATCATACCCCACTGATACAGTACTCCCGGGAGAATTATTATCTCAAGAATCTTGAATTACAACATAGAGTAGATCAAAATCATTATGTGAATAATTTTCTAAAATATCAGTTCATTGTTCTAGTTTATGTTTATGGAATTATATTTGGCGGAAGTATGCGGAAATCCATTGATGAATTCTCTAATCACATTAAATCAAAATTTTAATTGTCTATGATTTTTTTGATCACATATTTCTTGGGGTTGTAGAAGATTCAATAGAAGGATTACACATTCATTTCTCAAGAAACGTATACAAGAGATCTGCCGAAGAAAATTAATATGCATGACTCGAATACATTGTCAACCTTGATTAAAGTTGAAACCATACATATAAAGAGTGTGGATGAGATCTTTATAGATCATTCAATGTAAATAAGGATCATTGGGAGATTATTTTACCAGACGGCAACATGGCCAGTCATTATATTTTCCACATGATTAGCAGCCCGCTTTCAGAGGAATCCAAAGGAAGAACATATTAAAGCAGTAAAAAGAATCATGATGTATATTTAATGTACTAAAAACTTTGGTATATACATTTCTCTAGGAATGGAAAGTGAATTATCAACTTTGCTAATGCTGATTGGGCTAGAGATGTATTTGAATGATAGTACACTAGTGGTAGAGAATTCTATATTGGGATGAACGTTGTTGGCTTGGTGATAATTAATCATGAATGTACTTCTCTCAGTACTGCTAAAGATGAGTATATATATGATACAATGGAATAAACTCAGATACTATGGATGAAGAAAAAACTGAAAAATATCAGTGATGAGGGGAAAAAACCAATGCTGATTTACTATGATAATATGTGCACAATTGATCTTATTAAAAATCATGATCAACATTATCATAAAAAAATTTGAAATCATATTCCACATTATCACGTAACAAGTTGAACAAGGAATTTTTAATTTGAATCATGTTAGAACTTATGAAAAAGTGGTTTATATCCTAACCAAGCCACTATCATCGACTGTATTTGAGAATCATAGGTTGAACTTCGGTGTTCATCCACCTTCCAATGCATAAGAAGGTTCCAAAATACCTCTATCCTCAGTTTTTTAACTATTTTAAACTATGTTGTGGATGTGTTTCTGGTTTATGGGGGAGGTAAAACTCAGGTGGAGTATGTTCTAACCTATAATCGAGGATTCTCCATATTTTGGTTAATTTAAATTGATGAAAAATAGATGTAATTCATGTATCTGGATGAGAGAAAACCGAGATAATTATGGCTGAAGATAGAGAGTGTAGTGAAGGTAGAAAAAATTCTAGTGTAATGATAGAGATATGATAGGGAGAATACGGGCTGAATATGGAGATAATATTGAAGAGAGAAAACATTAAATTATTATTATTATTATGAGAAAATAGTTAATGATTTCATTAAATCTCACGAGAACAGAATTCATGTCTGCTCTCTCGTTTTCTACAATGATCATTTCTCATGTAGACATAGAGTTTTGGATGAGTGGATTCATGATTTTCAAGTTTTCTTATGTAATGTTCTCTATGTAATATATCTGGTGATTTCCCACAATCTTAAAGGGGTAGATTGTTGGAACTGAGGATGTTAGTTGATGGAAATAGAGTTATGTTTTTTTGTTGTCAATGTACTTTTGGTTGATCTTGGTTTGGGTTTGTTATGGTCAACCCATTAATGGATGGTCAGGGAGATTATATAAAATGTGGTCATATAGTTTGATCCAAAATCAATATTGAGGGTGGTGCCATTCCCCAGTGTTTTCTAATTTTTTGGGGCTGAAAATAATAAAATGGAGAAACTAGATTTCAGAAAAGGATGGTGCATGAATGATTTGATGTGTGCGCAAAATATTGGTGATTGCATGCCAGATTGAGTTGTTTTTAGAACTTGTGCACAAGACATGGTTCCAATTCAGAACATAAAAAATTGGAAAAGTCAAAGAGTACTCAGGAAATGATGTTGCATGAAAGGGTTTGTTCGCCCAATGCGACATCAAAAGGGGTTTTTAGAGCACCTGAGGAATCATCCATGAACAGACGAAAATGTAACTTGATCTTGTGTATATGGTCATCAAGGGCTTCTAAATATATTGATACCCCCATAGAAGACTTCTGAATCTTTTAATGATAATCTGGTTAATCATTCGGTCAAAATATTTGCGTGTGAAATATTAATGAGAGTAAATTTTGCACGCAAAGTATTCCTTTAGTCTGAAAAGACAAAGTGAACCCTTTGGTGCAGTTTTGCGAAAGATAAGTGTTGCATGTAAAGGTGGTGTTGCACAAAAATCACCTTTTGAAACAATTACCAAATCTTGCACACAAGATTGGGTATTGCGCGCAAGTGTGGTGTTATGCATCTCCTAGGTATTTGGATATCTAGTGTGTGTGATCGGTGTATTCAAGTGCATCAATCCATGACAGTGATGCAAGAATTGTCTCGTGATGAACTAAGATAAAGACTTCAATGAAAATCTATTGAAGATACATTCATGTCTATAAACTAAGTGGGACTACCATAAAGGCAGTCATCCAGGGGGAGTCAATGGCAGTGACCCGAGGGAAGTGGTGAGCTATACCTGAACCTTTTGTAATGGTAGTGTTCCTAGGACAATGTGATGTTACCCAAATCTTGTAATCATCAACTTGTGATGTTTATTGGAATTAGGTATGACCAGAAACCTACCAGCATATGCTCCTTTAATATAGCCCTTATTGGTGAACTATGTAAATGTGCTATTGAATCTCCCTTCTTTCGTTTGTTTGATAGATTTAATAAGTTTCTACCAATGTGGTAACAAGATCCACAACATTAAAAAGAAATAGTGTACAACCGAATTCACCCTTCCCCTCTCATGGTGTTCTGGGGTCCTTCAATAATTCCACAGTGATCTATAATATGATGATTACATAATAATAAATGTTGGATTATTTATAAATTTCTATTATATATTCCCAAAAAATTTCACATGAAACATACCATGTGTCCTACAATTCCATAACACAATTTTTGTTCTTTGGGTTATATAGCTTCCTCAATTGCCTTTAATATT
The DNA here is from genome assembly GCA_963277665.1 of Viscum album. NCBI lineage: Eukaryota > Viridiplantae > Streptophyta > Magnoliopsida > Santalales > Viscaceae > Viscum > Viscum album. Next base: position 913,253,202 of record OY728131.1, on the reverse strand, counting down.
ATATGAATATGTGTATAATTACTTATTATTATTTTATTTTATATTTACGCCTCTTATAAATGGATTGGAATTTGATACACATAATTTATTCATTGACTAATTTCCAAATCAATGATATGATTATATTAAGGGATTTCTTCTCAATTTACATTTTATTGAGGCATTTTTTAGACTATTCAAATTCAATTTTATGTCATGTATATATCACCCCATTAATGTATTCAAAATAAACACCAATATATTCATTATTTCTAATTTTACATTCATTTTTATATTATTTCATTTTTCATTTGAATAAATATTTCTAAAACCATATTCCATTCATAAATTCCTTATTTTCATTGAATATTTGTCATTGACAATGGAAATGTGGAAAATTTTTATTCTTTAATAAATGTGGATATTTGATGATAATGAATACTATTAATTAATTAAGTAAATTATTTTTTAAATGACGACTTCCATGGACATGAATTTATAGATGGGTCCCCATTATAAATAGTCCCTCAATACATGTACTTGTCACATGTTCCAAATTAGCATCCCAAATCAGATTGATTTTTATATAGTGGTTTTAAAATGTGTTGTGAAAACATGATTATAAAGGTATCATGATGGATGAGATCACTTAATCTTATAATTATGAATTTAATTAATTGATAATTTTTTTTATTATTTTTATCAATAATATTTTCTCAATGATATTATCTAAGAATGAACATAATTTTTAATTTAAGGATTACATTAAATGGGAATTTAGTCAGTTACAATACTATATTAATTATTCCTTTTACAATTATGATATTTAGGATATAGATTAAATTGAATTTCTGTTCATTTTTTTGATATCCCATATTTATTATTTTTATTTTGATTCATGATAGTTTCTGATTTTTGTAACCCATGATGAGCATTTGAGATCACTCTTATTTTTAATCCCTTCCCTATGATATTATGAATAACTATTCACATGATTTCAAGGATTCCCAATGATTCCATTACTATTATTTTTCTATTTTAATATATAAAATAGGTATAATATATGTGTCTTGTTCTACATAACTACTAAATGGACTAGTCCTTTAGGATTTGACCACTCGTATCTAGGACAATATATTAATGTAGTTATTGGCTCAAGGTTTCTAGAGTTTGGGTATTTACATCACTACTCTTGTTGTGTATTAATTGTTGTGTTCTATTTTTTGACCTTATGAAAATATGAAGATCATTATTATTTTATCTTTCTAGATACGTTGTGCTATTTTAATCCAAAGGATAAACCATACTTTTTGTGGTGCAACATGTGTACTTTTTAATGGTGGTTTGATCTAACCTTCTCACTATACTAATCTGTTATGGGTTGAGGTTATATGTTATGGGAATAATTTTTTAGGACTTAAATTATAATTTTGTGTTCCTTGAGGTGCTTATGGTCTACCTTCTATTTTGGAATGTCCTATATGTTGGGGTGGTTTATTCATCTTCTTTCCCACATTTAACCAACCACGTTTCTATAAGTTTAAAAACAATTTTAAATATTTGTGTTGTAACCATTGATTATTTTTGGGTAATTTCATTTTTTAAAATTTCTTTTTAAAATTTTTAATGAGTAATGTTAAATGGGGTTATTTTAAATCATTTTAAAATCATTACAATATTGGGTTTCAAATCATGTTATTGATTTTGATCAATTGTTGTGGAATTTTTAGTGAAATGTAGAACACATTAAAATTATTTGCTAAATGTGTAACATTAGAAAACACTGTAACATTGAGATAGGCGTATCTTAGTAGAATCATTCATTTTACAAGATATGGTTCGCTAATTGGGGTTTTATCAACAACATAATCCTTTTACTATAAAAATATTTTCAAAATAGTTATTGAATTTGGTACAAATATAATTATATAATAGTTTATCGTGATCCTTTCCTTGTTTCACAATATGTATTTATTTTCACTAATATTCATTTTATAAAGACTCTGTGAATGTTGAATTATTTATATGAAATTTCATACAAAACTATTACATTGGATAGTTTTAGATTTGTGTATAAAAAGGGAAAGTATTTTCAATTATTTTGATATACAAAAATATTTATTTCTTATCATGTAATATTTTCATTAAAATGAAAATAATAGGATTATTTTTATAGATATATGATATATATCTAATAGGAGGAATCCAATTGAACATATTTATCTAACCCAGTGGTGACCTCTTTGGTTGTGTTGAGAGCTAGAATATTATTTTATTGTAGGGAATTGAATTGTTCTATAGTAAGGTGAAGAGGATTCTAACAAATAGTTTTGGTTATATTTTGTTGAGATGTTGTTAGATCTCTAAAAAAACGACTATATTTTATCCTTTTTAGATGTCGTTTGGATTTCTTATATATATTAATTTAATAAAATAATTTTTTAGTTGTTTCAATATAATTTTATTCAATTAGTTGGGGAAAATGTTTCCATTAGATTTACATCATTTATACATCCATCTATGGTAATATAGGCCACGTATCCTGCTTCAGTTTTGAAAAATTACTCTCCAAATTTGTTTTAGATTATCATTTCATAGTTTTTTACCATGGGGCATTGGTAATACCCTTCTAGAATGTTTTCTATTGGGTTAGATTCCAATTATTGTTTAAAAAAGCTTTCAGTTCATTATAAATTTGTATCAATGGCCTATTTTTTTCTCTAGATTCTATTTCCTGGGATGTTTGGTAAGTTTGAGATAGGATTTCGAGACATTGTAGGTAGATTAATATGTGTTTCTAGCTAGATTATATTGTGACAAGGCTCAAGAAAACATGGAATATTATGTTTTGTTCTTCATTTATTGATTTATTGATATAATATATATTTTTTATAATGTCTTTCATGTATGAACAATATATATCATTCATTCTAATGGAATATTATATTTTTTGTACAGATATAGTAATCTATGATTTCTTCCATTGGTCCCACATGTCGTTGAAATAAATATTCATAAAGGAGATATTTTTTTTCATTATTAATCATATCATGGAGGTCATGTATATAGATTTTTTTGTGGACACGATATTCAAGAAGTTGAATATCATATTGTTGAAGATAAATATATTGATTATATTTATTGGTAGAGAATAAAAGTGTTTTTACTGAAAATTAAAAATCCATTAATGGATGAAATGAGCCACATGGGGTGCAAGACATTCATAAAAATATTGTCATGATATTTTATTTCATATACACACATAATAGTATCGATGTGAAGGACATAATGTTGAGTCTTTCTTGGCCCTTAATGTGGTGGTTTCATTCTATGGAGCAAGAGGATAGTAATGTGGCCATTGATTGTAAGGGTTTAAAAATTGTCATATTTCATAATTTATACCTATATTATATGATGATGGAAAGGTCTCTTGGTCACCTCTCATTATAGTTGGGAAATAATTTTGGATCCGATTATGCTAATCATCGTATAGATCTAATTTTTTTTTTCACAATTGGTGGAAATGATTTATTAGTCGAAATCCTAAAATTAAATTATGGGTTTTAAACATGATATTATATTTTAGGTATTTATGATGAATATTTCTACCTAAGTGGTGATTGTAGAGAGAATTATAATGTCTAAAATGGTAATGAAATGCATGATTGTTTATTATTCCCCTTTTATTCAACTAATTGGTAGCATAAATTATTTTTGTGGAATTAATGTGAAGTTTAATAATCATTAAAAAAATTTGTACGTGATTATCATTAGGGAGCCTCCTCTACATCATAAATTTCAAATACTACTCTTCTTATATATGGGTACCTAGGTATAATGTTATGGCACACATTTTATTATTATTATGTTCATGTGAATATGTTCCATTGTTATCGATTATATGACCATAAAACAATGGTTTTATAGGAGAAGACTATTCCTAACTATGGTAATGGATAATACATTATAATTGAAATTACATCACCATAATAATCTTCTATATCTATAGGGATCAAACCATAGGCATCATATGTGAGGAAATATCAATAAATGTAAGAGATTATATTAGAGGATGATTTGGGTTTGGAGACTGTGAGAGGTACCATATTTCATTAATCATTAATATAAGAATATTTATTTCATAATGGTTCCTCCCACTCATTTATATCTTCATGAATCATTGATGTGACTAATTTTATAATTTACCACATATTTTTTTCATGGAGTTAGTGAAACCTTCTTGAAAGATGAAAACCCAACGGTTTTGTTTTATATATTATTATCTCTCAATAAGTGACATGGAATTAGTATTGTATTTAATCAATCCCAATAATTATTTTATAAGTATATTATTTGAGTTTATAGTATTATCACTCACTAAGATGACAATGATTGTTATAATCAACATATTAAATTCTTTTATATCGAAGGACGCCCATAGGTTCTTCTTGGAGATTAGGATTATGAAAAAACATCACTTTATTACATAAATATTAACTTAATACAAACATATAATACCAATAGGTCTAGTGTTTACGGGGATTAGAAACATTAAATAAAAAGTTAAAACATAAATTGCATCATATTATTTAAAAATTCTTTTATATGACCACAGAATTCCTTCGTATTTAGCATTACATGAGATAACCCGAGGACATTCATAATAAATGGGTGATCTATGAATCCCAGAATGGGTGTAAAAAGTAATAACATGAAGGGTAAAATACATGTTATGAAATAGGTATATCAATGGATCATATGAGATAAATGAACATAAAGGCATGATATAGCATGATTATCCTAACATGGAAATTTGGCAACAACACTTAACATGGTATTAGCATGATCAAGGGATCATTGCACATGGATAATGAGTAAACCCTCATTGAACTTGAATAATCATGATTAAACCATAATTTCACTTGATTTATCATGATTTTAATCCTTACCCAATGCATTAGAGTTCTATTTGGGTGCACCCTTCTTAAAAATTTAATTTCATGCATTAGTGTGCCACATGAATCGTACAACATGGAATCATTAAAGATAATAATTTATTCCATGATAATGTAATGTGAAATTTGTAAATTAAACTATATAATAAATATGTAAAAATTCATAAAGGATAATTCTCTTGATGGATAAATGGGCATGGTATTCACTACACAATGACTTCGTCATGGAAAATCACGGTGCAATTTCGGCAGCATAACGGTGGGACATAACAATTCATAAAAATGGTTTATGAGATATATATGGGTGTCTAATAATATTTACATGAAATGGAATGTAAGGGGGTAATATATATACCTTTCCTATCATATTTAATGGAAAATAGATTCATAATAAAAAATAATGGCTTCAATGTAAATGAGGAGAGAAAACTTTCTTACGGAATTTCGGCATGGTAACAGGTTTAAATGGATGACATTAATGAGTGATAAAGGAGAATAAAATCATTAAAACATATGGAGGTATGTATGGGAGAGGTTATACATCTTAATCCTACATTTATAATATAATAAAATTGTATTATAACATAATGAAATTTGGACAAAAATGAGAAAGGAAGAAATCCCTTAACGAATTTCGGCATTGTAACATGTGTAAATGGGAGGAATTAATGAGAGAGAAATAGGTATATCATCATTAAAAAACTAGGAGGGTAGTATGGGGTAGGTGGGAAATAATACCCCGAACATTTGTATTTGAAAATAAATGTGTATAACCACATAATAAAATTTGGACAAAATGTGAAAGGAAGAAATCTTTTACATGGAATTGTGATTCCAAAGGCTTGGATGGGGCTGGAGAGAGGATAATTAAAAGTTTGGGGCTCCCTGGGATGATTAAAGAGAGAGGAGGTAAGGGTTTTATCATTATTAAAAGGCTTTTAGTGAAGAGAAAGTGTGATATTGTGTGGGTTTATATGGGAAAGAGGAGAATTCATTGTTATTTAGGTTTTGGACATGACACATTAAACTAATACAAAATACATACCATCCGATGGTATTCCCATAGAATTTTCCAATGGAGAGTGTAAAACATTATTTATTAAGTAAAATGGAAAAACCTCTTATTATATTTTCTAGCATATGAGGTGGTGAGTCACAGTGTCAAGAAATAATTTTATGAAGATAAAATGTTTTAAATATTATGGAGGGTCTACTAAAGCACTGTAAAATAAATAAAAAACCTAAAATAAAATTACATTAATGTTAAACATATATTCGATGAACATAATGTATATATTATATTTATTCTTCACTATTGTGTCATTATGTTGTCATAAAACACATTATATATTTAACTGATATTTAATTTTTACCAAAAAATTTCATTGTTTCATAAAATTATGAAAAATTCACCATTTGATAATTTCGATGTCCTGATTCAAAAAATAATATTATTTGTATCTAAATAATTCTCTATATATGTGAATTTATTTTTTAAAATAAAAACTGACATTTCTCAAAAATTCATGGGTTTTAATAATAACATAATTCAAACCATAATAAAAATTTCATTTGTATTCATAAATATTATATGAATATTTATATTTAATAAAAAGTAATTTATTAATAATATCTCATTAAAATATTATTTAAATAAAAAATCAATTAATTCATCAAAATAGATTTTTCAATTGAATATTAACTAAAAAATTCTATTTTTTATTTAAAAATAATTTAAAAAGAAACACTAATAAATTAAATGTATATTATGCATTCTAAATTAATGTTCATAATTTTAGTTCTAGGGTCTTGTTACATAACCCCTTATTACTCACGCATTTGACCGAATGGTTTGGTGTTCGATTGTGATAGTCTCTTAGGGTGGCTCTGATATCATAGCTCTGGTGGTAATCTCTATCAACATTTACTTCTCCTATATGCGGTTCTACATGAGCATAAATTGTTGATGCGCGATGTGGTATTGGTCAAATGAAAATACATGTGATTACCCCTCATTTAGATCCTCCTAAAAAGGGAATTGTATGATAAAATTATACCGGACGAGGTCATCTCTTCCTTTGACTGGGTAAATTGGTTTTCTTAAATCCCTAAATGTATATTAATCATGTGATCACTACTTAACATATATAATATCAACAGTTAGACTTCTTAATAGTATTTTAAAATCCGAATACATAATTCCATGGATGTGCGTCTTTTATACAACAATCTTACAAAATAATATATTTAATTATAATCAAGTGTAATTTTCATTAATGACTATATTGGTCATTACAATCTTTCCCCCTTAAAAGTTTTCACCCTAAAAAATTATTTTTTCTACCCAAAAATAGAGATGGGTAACTCTACTTCATCACTTTCTCTGATTCCCATGTAGCCTCTTCAAACATGTGGTTTCACCACAACACCTTGACAATGGGAATTGTCTTCTTTTATAGAACTTTTTTCTACGATCTAAGATCTTCAACAACTTCTCTTCATATGTGAGGTCATTCTCTAATGGAATGACATCTGATTTGAGTACTTTCGATTGGTCAGGTATGTATTTGATCCAAAGTGATACATGGAATAGATCATGTACTTGAGATAGGTTTAGTGGGAGTGATAGTTGATAGGCCACTGCTCTAATGTGATCAAGGATCTCAAAAGGGACAATGTACCTTGGACTAAGCTTTCCATTCTTCCCAGATCTAATAACTCTCTTCCATAGTGATATGCAGAAAAATAACATGTCTCCAAAATCAAACTCGATGCCTCTTCAAAGATTATCAACATAGAGATTTTGGTAAATTTGAGCATCTTTAATGTGCTTTAAGACGGTCTTAACCATATACACAATTTCATTGACCACTTACATACCTATAAGCTTTCTCTCCCAATCTTCATCCCAATATGCTGGTGATCTGTACCTCTTCTCATATAGATCTTCATTAGGAGCCATTTGGATTCTTGAGTGGAAACTATTTTTTAAGAGAACTCAGCCCGAGGAATATTTTGATCTCATCCTAATTTTAATTATATTGCTCATGCTCTCAAAATTTCCTCAAGTGTTTGAATAGTCTGCTCAGATTGGACATCAGTTTGATGATGATATGATGTACCCAGGTTTATCTCAACATCTATAGTATGTTAAAGAATCATAAAAAACATAAAGGTGAATATTGGATATTGATCAGATACAATAAAGAGTGGTACTCCATGTAGCCTAACCATGTCTCTGATGTATATATGTGCCAGTTAATCTAGTGAAAAATCCTCTCAAATTTCAATGAAGTTTGAAGTATTTTTAAGATGATTCAGAACAACACAGATAAAATTGTTTCCATTGGATGACATTAGATGTCTGATGAATAATTCCAGGGTGATGTTCTCTCGTTTCCATGTTGGCATGGGTAATGGTTGCATCATCCCCATATACTTATTCCTCTCAGCTGTCACATGAAAACATTACAATCATTTTGATGTATACTCAGCGATATCTTTCATCATGTTATCCCACCAATAATTTTCTCAGAGATCTCGATACATCTAGGTGTTTCTTGGGTGAATGGAAAAAGTTTAACTATCTGCATCACCCAAATGGTCCGTCTTTATCTCCAGATTATATGGAACACATAGTCTTGAACCATATCTCAATATTCTTTCCTCGTAAACATTTAACACTATGGGTTTATATTTTCGGATATCTTTCACCTTATTTGGAATTCCCATATCATCCTTTTTAGAAACCTTAACCATTTACAAAAGAGAAGGTTGATAAATAATTTTTGAAAGGATTGATTATGTTAACTTCATTATGATCCACATGTAGATATTAATCAAATCATTTAATATTGGATCTTTTTTCGATTATCATCAATCATAGAATCACTTGGTCATTTCTACTTAGATCATCTACCACCTTGTTCTCTTTCTCATGGTGGTAATGGATTGAGCAGTAATTGTCTTGGAAAATCTATATCCATATTCATTAGAGTTTGTAAAACTATTTCTGTGTGAATATACACTTGAGTCATTTTTGATCCATGTATATTTCACAATTCTCCCCAAAGAGGTAATTCTAAAAAAAATTTATGCTATGATCACTGCATCCAACTCCAGGTCAGGTGTTCGATTGTTTTTCCCATTAAATTTCAATTTACTTGATTCAAAGGCTATGAATTTGTCATTTTGCATCAACTCACTACTGATGCTATAATTTGAGAAGTAATTGAATACCACAAAAAGTACTCCATTTGTCGTTATTGTAAGAATGTGCACACTGATAAGACCCATTTTCAAATCCATGAAGCACTCTTCACATTAATCACTCAAATAAAACTTTTCTCCATTATGAGTTAGCTTGGTAAAAGTGTTGGACAATCTTGAGAAATTTCTAACAAATCAGCCATAATATAATGCAAACCCCTGGAATCTATAGATATTCACTATATATGTTGGCCCGACCATCCTTCAATTGATGCTTACATAGAGAGATCCAAATATCTCCCATTTATTGTGATTATATAACCCATGAATGAGACTTCCATCAAAAAGAACACTCACTTGTTGTTCTTTGAATAGATCTTCTCCCTTCTCCTGTTCTCTAGTATAGTTCGTAGATACTCATCATGCCCCTCCATAGTTTTAGAGTATATTAGAATATCATATAAAATGACTACCAAATTTTATTCGAGGTAATCACTAAATACCCTATTAATTATGTCCATGAATATTTATATAGAATTATTTAGTACAAAAATAATTACTAAGAATTCAGAGTGTCCATACATTGTACAAAAAGTAGTCTTGGGGTTATCCTTTTTATTCACATTTACTTGGTAATATCCTGCCTGAAAATCCACCATGGAAATGTATTATGATCCACATAGAAAGTTGAACAAGTACTAAATTAATGGTAGAGGATACTTGTTCCTTATAATTATTTTTTTGAGCTTATGATAATCAATGAAAAGGGGCACTAAACCAATCATTCATCTTCAAGGAGAAGACTAGTGCACCCCATGGTGAAGCATGTGGGAATAAAAACAATTTATCCAGATTCTCTTGTAGTTGTTACTTCATCTCCTCACCCTAAAAACAACCATTCTATATGGTTTCTTGGATATTGGCAACGCCCCGGGTATAAAGTCAATTGAGAATTCAACATCTCTTCTAGGAGACAGACAATGCTATTCATCGGGAAAAACATTAAGGAATTCCATCACAATATTCATGTCTTCAAGTATGGTTGCATACATAAACTCAATCATCTGATCTAGATATTAGTTCTCATAGGGAAGTAATATCCACGAATAAGATGATGGTGCTAAATAAGGTTCATATTCCTCCGTGGAATTATATATAATCGAGGTTCGATTATCCATAAGAAGATTGGTTTCCATCTCACGTAAATTTATGTTCGATCTATATAAAGGAATAAAATCCATGCCACAAATTTCATCAAATTCCTCTTGAGGGAGTATGATGAGGGATTCCATAATTTTCAATCCACATATTATGACCAGTGAGGAGTTATATTCATGGGATGAAATTATTTCACCATATTTTGTTCTCAACAATATGTTTACTTCAATGATTTCTGTTGGTGTGAGAATTGTTCTACGAAATTTTGGGATATATAATAATTCGTAGAACTAGAATAAAATAGTATGTTCACTATTATTGAATGGATAACTAGATTACCTATCACCACTTCATTGTCGATGTTCACTTCGGTGGTAGTGATGTCAATAGCTTCCCCATGCTGCCTTGGATGTTGTGGTTGCCTCTAAATTCCCTTGTCTTAGGGAACTGATTTTAAAGGTTCCCTGATTCGTTGGAGTTATAGTAATGAATAATGCATTGAGGGTCGAACAAAATGTTCTTATACTTTTTCACTACTGCGGTTTTATCTTGTTGTTAGTTAACGTCTTTTTTTCCTTCAATTCCACACCTCATGAATTTCCTTTCCCTTATGAAAATTTATGGGGTGATACTTTCCCCACCTTTGGTAAGTGGGGTACTATATTTTCATAGAACTATTGGATTTATCCATCTGACTGCTAAATTTGATTTCCTCATTACATTTATTATCTCCAATATATCCTTACAATTCATCGATCCCCATTTTTACTTTGAGGGAACATCATACAATTTCTTTATAGCCATCGATGTCATGGATCACTCAGGAATTCCATATGCTAGTTTTTAGACCACCAAATAATCGATCAACCCTTTCATTTAGGGGTAACTAAAATGGTGGAGGTGTATCGTGAAAACCATGTGATGATTACCTCATATTCTACTATGGATTTTCGGTCTTTCATTTTTGAGGGATAGGTAGTCCATTTACATCTTCTGTTGGAGGGTGCGGGGAAATTATTTTTCGAATAAGATTTCCTAGAAATATTTCTATTCTAATGCCTCGATATCCCCATCACGCTTCATAGTTTTTGATACATTTCCACCATTTATTGTCTTCTACTTCTAAACGATAATAATCTACAAGATCATACTCCTGTTCAGACCATTAATGTATGGAGAATATTATTTCAATGGAGTTGATCAATTGATCGGTAATTGAGGGATCACATAATCCATTAATAGTAGGAGGCCTTTGTCTCATAAAGCTGTCGATTGTGAATTGTTCTTTCTTATGGGGGTTTGACTGTTCCACTTGACCCATGTTTTTACTCAAAACGTGAGTTATATAAGAGAGTATCATGACCGAGATTGTTATTCCCACTCCCATTAAATGCTACATCTCATTAGAAGAATCATAAAATTGATCTTCACATTGTTTGTTAGCCCGAGTCCTACTATTAATGACAATTGGATGGAATAAATGTAATGTTAGGGGTAACACATAAAGGGTAATCCAAGGACCAAAACAGATGACTTATAAATAACATTTATTTAATTAACTTATGAATCTATTGGCTTCAATATATGTTATCAACAATCTAATTCCACTCATATATTCGTAGGGGCATTCTTTATTACCTTAACAATATTTTATTCAAATATTTTGATTTAACCAAATCACATCCCTCAGGGGTTTCGTAACCAAGAGTGTTGCAAGGACCATTGTAATGTACCAGGTTACCCCTGGTCATAGCTGAAACTCCTTGTCAGATTTTTCACTCCTAGGTACATTTATTCCGAATCCTCCACTACAATTTTGAATACAGATAGGGATTTATTTTCTTGATAAAAACATAATAAATACTTGAAAAACATTTGGATGTTTTTATTATACATAGTCTTATCCCTAATGCTTTCACTAGGTCTTTCTAATCCCAATACCAAAAATAACTAAATCTATCCTCCAATACCAAATATAACAACCCCGATCATTATTTCATAATAATTAACTTAATAAAAAATAAAAAATATATAGTTCTAGTGTCTTTGGGGATCAGAAACATTACATTAAAACTTAAATCATAAAATGCATCCTTTTATTGAAATATTATTTTACATGACCACATCATTCTTTCGTTTTTAGCATTGCATTGGATACCCTGAGGACATGAAAAATAAAAGGGTGGGATATTAAGCATAGTAAGGGATTAAAAATTTATAACATGAAAAATACAATACCTATTAATAAATAGGCATATAAATGGATCATAAGAGATAAATGAACATAAAGGCATGATATAGCATTATTATCATAACCGAGAAATGTGGCATAAACACTTAATATAGTATTAGAAGGAGCCATGGATCATTGCACATAGATCACGAGTAAACCCTCATTGCACATTAATTAGCATAATTAAACCCTCATTGCACATAATGAAAAATTATATTAATATTTACACAATGAACTGGAGTTCTATGAGAGCACACCCTTTTTAAACATTTCATTTCTTGCATAAGTGTGCACATGGGTTGTATGACATGGAATCATTATGGATCATCATTTATTCCATGATAAATGAATTTCGAATTAATACATGAAACAATATAATCAATAATTAAATTTTTATAAAGGATAATACACTTGATAGAGGAATGGGCATGGTGTGCACTAAACATGAATTTATCTTGGAAAATTATGTTTTAATTTTGGTAGCAAAACATCATGACATAAGAATTAATAAAAATGGATGATGAGAGAAAAAGGGGTGTTTCATCATATGTACATTAAATGGGAAGTACGTGGTCATATATATACATTTCCCAACATATTTATGGGAATTTATATTTATAATACAAAATATTTTCTTGAATAAAAATAATGAGAGAGAAATTGATTATTGAATTTTAGCATGGTTATAGGTGTATATGGGAGGAATTAATGAGAGATAGTGTGGTAAATCCTCATTAAAACACAGGTATGAAAGTATGGGTGAGGTTTGAAATCATACCCCAACATTTATAATTGAAACATTGGTATAATAACATAATTAAATTTGGATATAAATGAGAAAGGAAGAAATCCTTTAGATACTTTTTTCATGGTAATCGGTGAAAATGGGATGAAATAATTAGAGATATAGGGTTATCTAACCACAAAAACATAAGGAGGTATGTATGGGTAGTTTTGAAATTATACCCCAACATTTTTAGTTGAAAATAAAATGGTATAACAACATAATCAAACATAGAAAAACATGGGAATGAAAGAATTTCCTTACATGGAACTGTTATCCCAATGGCTTGAGAGGTTCTTTATAGAGGCTTCATGGGAGCCTGGGGTGAATTGTGAGGATTATAGAGATATGAGGGAAGGGTTTGGTTAAGATCCAAAGGAATTGAGTGAAGAGTAAGAGGGTGACTGGGTTGGTTTATAAAGGAAGGGAAATTTAATTCATTATTCCATAGGTTTTTGACACCACACATTAAGCAATTCAAAACCAGAACCCATCCCATTGTTTTTGCCCATGATTTTAAAAAAATGGGAGTGGAATAGAATTTCTTAAAAGTAAATAACCGAACTTCTTAAAATATTAGTCTTTCTTATGTATATGTGAGTGACGCTCTCAATGAAATCATTTTGAAAAGATAAAATGTTTTATAAGTCATGGAGGGTCCACTAATTAATTTTAAAATAAAATAAACAAACCTAAAATCAACTTATTTTAATGTTAAAATATATATTGTCCAAAAAATTGTTTTTAGTATTTTATTACATCACTATTTGGCCAATATTATGTCCTAAAACAGATTATATATTTAAACGATATTTAATATTTACCGAAAAATATGATTGTCTCATAAAATTATGAAAAACACAACGTTGGATAATTTTGACTTATTGATTCCAAAAATCATATTCATTTTTTTCTAAATATATTTCTAAATATGTGAATTTTTATATATAAAATAAAAATAGACATTTCTCCATAATTCATTGGTTTTGACAAAGCAGTTTTCAAACCTGAATTAAAATTTCTATTGTATTGATAAAAATAATCTGATTATTTATATTAAATTAAAATTAATTTAGTAATTATAATATATTAAAATATTATTTAATTCAGAAATCCATTAATTAATCCAAATTGATATATTCATTGAATATTAAATAAGAAAATCTATTTTTTCTGTAAAAATATTTAAAAAGAAACACTAATAAAATGAATGTATATTCTCTATTCAAAAATAATATACCGTAGTGATACAATGTTATAACATAAACCCTCATAACACATGCATAAGACAGAAGGGTAAAGTGTATAATGGTGACATACTCTTGGGGTTTCCCGAATAACATTTCTCGGGTGATAATCTCTATCAACTTCCACTTCTCGCGAAGGCGTTTCTGCTCAAGCATAACATGGTGAAGCTCATCATGGTCTTGGTCAAAAGAGAATCCTAGTAAATCCACCTCTTTTATGAGAACTGAAAAATGAGTTTCATATGGAGAAATTTTACTAAATGAGGCAGTCACATTCTTTATATGAGTGAAACAGATTCGTTAAATCCCTAAATTTATATTAATCATGTGATCACTATTTAATGACTACGTTAGAAACTGTCATAATTAATAATTGTATTTTAAAATCCAAAAACATAAAACTAAAAAATTTTATATGTTATAAAAACATCTTACATATTATGATATTTAATTAGATTCAAGAGGAATTTTTATTGATGAATGTTTGGGTCATTAGAGGGATCTGACATATGGTTCTCCATGACCATCACCCCTAGAGAAGAGTGTATTTTCTTTATTTTAAATTTTTAAATATGTGGTTTCTACAGTAATTGATATTCCAATTATATTTTAGGACATTAGTAATGTTTTCCATTGTGACTTCTAAGCTCTTTTTCTTGAGAGAGATACTGTTTTGGATTGATCTAGTGTGGGGTGTGATGCCCCGAACCCGTTATTTCGACTTCAACGCATAAAAATGCAGTGTATTTTTATATAAATGAATTATAAGAAAAATAAAACTATAATTTTACATATATGAACCTTTTTATGTAAATTATTTGATGAATTATACATATACATTAAAAATAATAAAATCTTTACAAAAAAATTAAATTATTTCCAACTCCATAACTGTAGTTAATGTTTTCAAAAAATTTATACTAAAAACGTGGAAAAATAATATAACAGAATGTGATATAATAATTGATCAGTAAAGGTTTTTTTTAAAAGGACAATTAAATATACATATTAAAATTAACTCTTTATAATAATGTAATAGTTTATACATAATTATACTTTGATAATTAATTAAAAATAATCACGTTCAATTTTGAAAAACATTAACCCATATTTTGAAGACAATACCATGCAGCCAATTGAATCATTGAAGGCTTCTCCACTCCATATCATGTTTACAATTTATAGTTTCAAATTTTTATGGAAAAAATTTGTTCTTTCATTATATATATTTACGTTTTTAGTGGTGGTTTTTCATTAGAAACATAATCATCCATTAATCAACTTTACATGCATTTATATATATATTTATTTAAATATAACCATTTATTGGATTTAATTGAATATTTTTATAAGACAACATGTCAATTATCCATTTTAATAACTTTTTATACAAATAAATAAAATCAATGTATTTAAATTTGAGTTAAAAATCAATTAAAATTCATTTTGGAAGCGGGTTTCTATATAAGAACAACTAATCAAAGGACATGTTAATATTTGAATAAAATATATAATTTTTTTGGAGTGTTATTAATAATAAACAATGATTTTCATAATCATGATCATGAATTGTAAAAAGGATGGAATGATTCCATTTCATAATATTATTCAATTCACATGATTTATTTTATTTAATAATATAATTATTATTTTCACGTATATAAAAAATTGTAATCAATTATCTTAAGAATAGTAATAATAATGAAAATAATAAATATATGTATATGATCGAATAAAATGAAACATTGTTATAATGTATAGATTCATAATTATGATATTTT
This sequence comes from Viscum album, assembly GCA_963277665.1. Classification (NCBI taxonomy): domain Eukaryota; kingdom Viridiplantae; phylum Streptophyta; class Magnoliopsida; order Santalales; family Viscaceae; genus Viscum; species Viscum album. The sequence continues at coordinate 913,236,856 of OY728131.1, read as the reverse complement.
GTTAATAGTATAATATATATATATATATATATAAATATATATACTTGAATAATATAACTGTGGTATTTGAAATATGATATATATAGAAATACATTTAGCATTACATAAATATTAATATAAAATTTGATGTTCTAAAAATAAAAGAAAAAAATTAAAATATTTTATAAATAATTATCAAAAACTCTTATAATCATAATAATAAAAATAAAATTTTAAAATAAAACCAATATGAACTAGAATTATTTTCCAATCAAAATCAACAGTGACAAAAATATTTGAGTAGAATTTCTCTTATACACCATAAATTCAAATTAAAACATAAATTAGTACATAAAAAATATATTTGAACAATATAATCTAAATAAGAATATAATAAACTAGTGTGAGAAATAATTCCCATAAACCATTATAAATTCAAGTTAAAAATATAAATTGAATGATTTTAAATAATATAAAAATCAGTCCATTACCTTAAATTAAATGATCCATCATCCCGTATACCCAATGGTTTTATATAATAAACGGTGGAACCAAAAAGTGTTGATGTTTTTGTTTTTTCACAGAGTAATGAAATGTAGACCACCCAATTCCAATAATTTTTAATGCTTATATATTACTGATTCCATTTCTATAAAAATAAAAATATCCAACATAATTAATCAATAAATGTACTTTTTTATGTATTTTTATTTAGATGATATATTATTTTTGAGCATGCACAAGTTCACATTGAAAAATAAAAAATGTTACTCTAACATGAAAAAAAATAAACGATTTGGTGATTAAAAATACAAATGCACTGAAATTGATTAAATTTGATGATAAACTCTCAAAAAATTTAAACATGATTCTTAATGAAGATTAAGATCTCATTAAAGTAAAAAATAAGTTTTACAAATTGTTTAACCAATGTAGAAAAAAATTCCATTATACCAAATCTATATCAAATTAGGCATAAACAGTAAGTGGTCCAAAAAATACATAGAAAACCCATAAATATGAGACCACCATATTGGGACAATGATGGATTAATAAATCAAAAAGAATAAAAAGAATATAAATGTATGTTGAAAGAGATTAAGACACCTAAAAATTAAAGTAGACAAACATCTTCATATGATCTGAAGATGTTGAAAAGTTTTCTTTCCACAATAGAATCTCCATTCATGGTCAAACATAGTCAAAAACATATCTCTCTCCACTAAGTTTGAGCCCTCAATATCTCGACATCTTAATCCCTCACCTTTAGTTGAGTTTCGTTGATTGTTCCTCTAACCCCTCATATGATTTTAGATCTACATCATTTCTTCTAATTGTGATCTCCCTCATCTCCTCGGGATCCAAGCTAGTTTTCCACATCCTAATTAATCCTTCCCCTAATCCAAAAATTCCCACTCCCATTAACACTTATCCCCTTTTTAATTTGATTTATAATTTTTTAATGATTCTTATTTTTTCATTACAAGAAAATTTGATAATAAATTTGGATATTATTTTAAAACAATATATAATCCTAAAGAAGTTACATTTTATAACTATAATAATTATTATCTTCATAATTCAATATTTTTTATTCAAAAAAAATTATTACTTTATATAAATGCTTATAAACAATATTTTATCACAAATTAATTTAAACATAATTTATAATATTATTTTAGTTTAACAATATTATAAATTATTTTATTATTGTTAATTTATATAGATTTAAGTATTTGTATGATATAAATCATTATTAACATTCAAATTTAAATTCTCATAAGTTATACAAATAATATATAACTTTATCATTAAACAATAATAATATTTACTAGCAATAAAAATAATTTATATTTTTTTGAAATGGTTTAATATATTAAAATAAAGTTTTATTACATTCATAGTAATCATTTTTAATAATATTATAATATATTCAAAAAATTTATAAATTACATACACCTTTATTTATTTATAATATAATTTTATTTTAAACAAAATAAAACTATTTTTATTAAATTATTGTTTATAATTTCCAATATTATCAAATCTTATTTCATGAAAATATTTATTTATTTAAAAAATAATATAATATAGGATATGAAATCTATACTTCTAATAAAAGAAAAAAAGAGGAGAGTATTTATAGTAATATCATATAAATTTTAAATATTTTATTTAAATAAATAATAAATATTTTATTATTAATAATTAATCCATTTAATAAAATATTTATTAACGAAAAGAAAGATAATAAATTTTCTAGATGTTATATTTGTCACCCATAAAAGAATTTCAGCCTCGCAATTTTTTCATCAGACAAAAAAATTATTTTGATTTTCAATATTCAGAGTTATGAAAACTATAATTGCTACATTTCTGCACTCTTCCTCTTAGACAATATCTAATCTCCATTTTTTTGTAGATCATAGCACTGTTATTAATTGTGAAGTCCCATAACCTCACTTTCTGGGTTTTTACATAAATATGTTGTTTTTTTTAAAAGGTAGTTAAAAAAATACACATAGAATATTACATACAATGATTTTTTCCACAATATTTTTTGGAGAATTCGACATATACAATAAAAATTGACTAATATTTACAAAAAACAAATAAAATAACTGAATTTATTCACTCTAACACTTTATGTGAATATCACCCCTTCGAGAAAATTCTACCATTCCACTTGAAAAATAATTTAAAACAAAGGGTGAACATAGATTTCCACTAAGGGTTTCTATAATTGGCATGTGAAAATACCTTTCTAAAAATAATTTAGAAAATGTTTTTATTGTAGAGACCCATATCCTGAAATACATGGGGATTACATTACTTTTTAGGAATACATAATACATAACAAAAAACAAACACCCTGTTACCATAATAGTTTAGTGTCTTTGGAAACATGGAACACAGTCTTCTAATAATGGTGAAAGATCTTCAACAGCTCCCATAAAGATCTTCCTTTTTTATTTTCTTAACTAAAACCTTTCTTTAAATCCTGGGGAAAAGAAAACATAAAAAAGGTGAGCTCAAATGCTCAGTATGGGTAATCATGGAGAAAATAAAACAATCTATATACATTTTAACATAAAAACAAGAACGTAATGTTTAAACATCAAAATCATGAGTTGTGAAATAAATTTTCGCAGTGCGTAAGGAATAGATCACAATAGAATATTCATCATGATAAAATAGCATGGGAAAACATTTAATTGTGGAAAAACGTTAATCATGTGATATGATTTCCATAGTATCCAACACATTGCTGCCAAGACCATCATAGTGGACAAAGTCCATTACAGAACTAGGTTTACCTACCATTCCATCCTTGTATTACTGAACCAGATTTACATTCCATTCCATCCATGTAGATATCATGTGATATAAATCATTACACAATGCGTTGGAGGGAGATATAGGTCCCACCCATCTCTTAATGAAATCATATTTTCATGTGCCACAAAATAAACATAAATCATTCATAATAAACCAAAGAAAAATATGGGTTTTATAAACATCATCCCATCCTAACATAATTCATTTTAAACAAGTCGATATCATTTTATCATAAGAAAAATCAAAACATCTGAATAATAGACATTATACATGGAACATAAACATACTAAATAATGTCATCATAGATAGAAAATAGTTTTGATAGAACTCTTGAAATGAATTCTTGAGGAAAATATCCTTTCTTCTTCAAAATCATTTTATTTTTTCAAAATGAAATACCCTTTTAAAAGAAAAGAATTTTTGTTGAAAATTATCATGAAATCATGCATATGATTCATCCTGTAAATAATTAGTTATGAAACCGTAAAAATAAATTCATACCGTATAAGATATAAAAACATTATCCTCATACTTTTGATGGAAAAGTCAAAAAGTACCTCATATGGTTAAAAAAGGAAATATTCCATATATACAATGCAGTGAAAGTAAAAAATTGGGAAATGTTACTTTAAACATAAATTAAATCATTTTTAGAAAACAAGGACATGGATGATAAATAAAATCGCAGTAAATAATTAAGAATAAACAATCCCGGTTAAAAACGAGATTGAAATAATTATCCATTACATTAGGTTGAATTTCCTTCAAATGTGTCTAAGACTATTGTATAGTGGTATTAAACATATTAATATCTCAGAAAAGGATCATAATAATATTTATGATATCATATATGATTCACTATGAACATTATAATACCCGTTCATTTGTCAATTCCATGTTAAAGTAGTGTTTGGGTAAAATTATTTAATTTTTCGTACGTGTTTTGACTTCTAATTATTCAAATGATTACTTAGATCATGATTACATACTTCCATATTTTAAAAAAAGATTTATATATATTATATTAAGAATAATATATATATATATATATAATAGATCAATAAATGGAATGAAATACACCGTTCATGGAGACGGTAGGCCATACATACACATGAACGGTGTTCTCGTTTCCTTATTAGATTGAATGGAAGTTAGTCATAACATATATATAAATCTAGAGTCATTATTATGTTATATATTTCTTTATTATTTATTATATATACTTTATAGTCATTCGTGAATGGTTAACGTAGAGAATGAATCTCATCGCGTCGTTGAGACGGTAATCCGTACGTATGCACAAATGATGATATCGTTCCCATATTTATTGCATGTAACTGAAGTGGATGATATAATATCTCAAAATTATTATGATTTGATAATAATCATATATAGTTATTATTTCCACCATTATACCCATCCAAATATGGTTTTGGTGGAAAAACAAATTACACCACGACGTGGAGGTGGTATTCTATACATACACACGCGCAGTGATTTCGTTTTCCATAGGATGGATAGAAGTGGAAATGGGGTTGTTTAATATTTATAATAACAAATAAGTATATTAGTTATACTGATGTTATTAATTTATAATTAAAAAAATAGTTAAGAGGAAGTATAAGAAGAAATAAATTTGAAAGAATCAGTAAAGGATATTACCTCTTCTTTGACGCGCCTCATCTAAACCTCATATTTGGTAACAAAAGCTGGTCTCCGAAGAATCCCATGACCTCTAGAATATTTATAGGGATGCAAAGAAGAGAATTATACAGGGAGTTTCTGATATTGTAGGCTAAAAATGTTTTGAAGATGAGATGGAGTAGATGTCCTTTTATAAGGGAGGAGAGAGGCACTTTTGGAAACATCTACAATATTAATTTATAATAAACCCAAACCCCACATAAAAATATCCAAAGTGACTAAAATTAGGATATAAGGTAATATAGGGTTGTAATATCATCAACCAATCAAATTTATTCATGTTTTTAAGTTATTTTAAACCTAATAATTTTGATTTATCTTTATTTAATCTGTTTAATTTTATTTGCAGTAATAATATTATAATGTTTAAATTGTTATTAACACTTAATTATGTTTTGTGAATTTTCCATAATTGGATACATTATAAAATTTTATACCATATATTTTTAAATTTGAAATTTTTAAATTATTTTGTGATTTTTAAACAATTTAATAATATGTTATTTTTTTAAAATATCAATAGTGTTAATTTTGAAACTATTCAATTGTTTGAATTTAAATAAAATCCACAGAAAATATATATTCAAAAATTTTTTAATAGATTCATAACATGCGATATTCATTTATAAAATTCATGGATCACATTAATTTGTTCATATAATATTTATTTTAATATTTTTCAAAAAAATTATTTGATATTTCTCTTAATAAAATCATTACTACAGCATTTTTGTATAATTATTTAATATACTTTTTTATTGCAAAAAAGTTAAATACTATGATTAATATAAATCTAATATCCTTGATAATAATAATTTTAATTGAATTTATAATTTTAAAATCACATCTTCTAAATTGTTATATTTATTAATCTATGATAGTGATAACTTTGACATCATTTAAAATAAAATAATATATGTGTCATAATAACTTTTAAAAGGAAAAAAATGGTGAAAATTTGTACCATTGGATGATTATGGTTCCTATTTTCACTAAAAATAATTTTTGTTCATATTTTTTTTCTTTTTATTAGCATTATTAGTTTAATAAATACTGTATTATTGATATTTCACTTAATAAATAAATTCTTGAATCATTAATGTATAAGCTATTAAGGTAACTATATATTTATTAGAAATTACAAATAAATTACCATGATAAATAAAAATATTTATTCTTTTAAATTAGTATTTATAATATAATTTATATTATTTATAACCTTATATTAAAAATAAATTAATTATTAAAGTTTGAGTGAGACATATTTCACTTTCATTAAATTAAATAAATTAAAGAACTTAATCACATCAGTGTGGGTTCTAAAAGATACCATATCGAACCTAGTATATTTTAGGACAAAATATAATTATCCAATTATATTAATACATGTTTTAGGATAATTTTATAATATTATTTTACCCTTAATTTCCTGATATTACATTAACTATAGTAAATAAAATTTACCATAGTTACTATTCATATTGCCTAAAAAACTAGCCTATTAACATAATTTAGACCTACTGATTACAAATACGGAATCCATTTTTCCAAATTCAATACTCAAAAGTTTTGTTAATTAATTTAATATAAATCTCACTATTGAGAAAACGAGTTTTAAAAGATAAAGCATTCCAAAAGATTGAAATGTTTTTACCTATGAATTCATTGTAAAATGAATGATAATGAATTAAATTATATTAAATGGTAAAAATATATTCTATTTATACTTTAAAACAATTCAATATTATTATTTAACCATATAAATTATCTCATTGAAAAATGTGGTTTTTAATTAAAATTTTGCGTAATTTTATTATTCATCAAAATATGAAGGTTATCTGAATAATGTCAAAAATTTATCCAACGTAAATTTTTATATCTTGATTCAAAATACGATGTTTAATTTTTCAAATTGAACTTATAAAATTGTCAAAGAAATTATATTTAAAATGGGTGTGCCATCAAAAGGCGACAAAACTGCCATTTTTTGAAAAAAAAATTCTTTTATCCGAAAAATTAATATTGTTCTCATACCATGTTTTTAAAAATTATTAAGATGAATTATAAAGTTATAAAATTAAAAATTTGGTTATTAATATTCATAATATCTAGTTCATAAATAAATTATAACAATATATCATTGTTTTGTAAATCATGGTGTTGCTCACAACACACGCAATTGAGGAAGGACGATCTTGCGTACAATACAAGCCTATAATAGGGATTGAATATACTACAATATAATGTAGTGTTGTGTATAACGCATGATTATATTGGTGTATCATACAACATAAGACATAAAAGAAATGTTAAAAAAATATTCCTCATAAAATCATGAGGTGTTACATTCTACCCCCCTTAAAATGAATTTCGCCCTCGAAATTCGTCAGAAATATAAATCATTTACTATTTGAATGTTTATTTCATAGAAACCCACATTGTATAGTGGAATTCTAAAAATTAATTATTAAAATAAAAATTTAGAAACACAATGGTCACCTAAATTTACACCACACTACGTATCCATATAAGAGAATAGAGGTGAAATTATGGAAATTGAAGAGAAATCTAAACATCATGTTCTGATAATGATTGGTTGAGAACATGGCTATGAAAAATCCAAAAATCACAAAGCCATAAATTTTTGATGATCATATGTACCATCTGATTCCTCTGATATGAGGGTCCTAGGACAACATTTTTTTTTTCAAGATCATTTCCCAAAAGTTGATGAATGTTTTTCATAAGGATAAATAATTACATTATTTCCATGTAAAATCATTGTTGGTCATTCCATTAACAATTTATAATTCATATCATAATTAAATAAATGAAGTTGAATTCTTCATTATTGATGTATTAGCAGATCATGCGATAGAATGATAGCTCATTCCATCTCTCTTTATCACAAAAATGTTATCCCAAATTATTAACTTTATATAAGTCCATATATGGTGTATATGATACCAAAACTAGACTTATACTTCATCTATCATACCAATTAATAAAATAAGAATAATTTCTACTAACCAGGGGCTTCTTGTTGGACATTGGTAGGTGATTAAGTCATGTCACACATATTTTTTGGGTTCGACTCCCGTATCCTTTTCCGACGTGAGGGGTTGTCACCCATCCTGTAGGTTTTCCTTTTTCTAAAACTATATTGTAATAAAATATCAGAAATAATATCAAAAATTTCTATCCTTAAACAATACTATAAAATATCGTACTTAATTCATTCCAATGAATAGTCTTATTCAAAATACTTATGTCCAATATCAATGTATAAAGAAAATGATTTCTAGAGAGGTCATCTACCAAGCATGTAAATACCATCATTTATCCTCCATATATCATACGATATATCTTGTTTGTTATATTCCAAACATATTATTTCCATAATCATGTATTCTCTTGAAACATGAATTTCCATAGAACTATAGTGAAAACTTAAATGCTGTCAAAAGTTAAATATTTCCACATACCATAATCCCAAATATTATATATTCTCAACCCATGATATCAATTCGTCGCAATATCAATCATGATCTCATTAATACTATCAAGCATATTACTTTCCCGTTATCCCTTCATTAGGAACATATAATATTCTTTCCAATAATATTTCAATCACTTTTCATGGTTACCGGTACCATTCAACACATACTTTCAAATACTTAAGAAAAAAAATAATTGTAAAAGTCCTTATATTTTTATTTATTCCATAGTACCATATATTATTCATGATAAACATGAAATCATTCTACTACCTTCTTAAACCATTGACCGAACTCCATCATTTTATTTCTCAACACTTCTTTTATGTCATATATCATTTTTATTCTCTCCATCATCATCAACATAAATACTACCCATACGACCATGCTTATTCTTTTCATGAGATTTTCACTTAGGGCATTGGTTTTCATAATGCCCATATATTCCACATTTAAAACATTTTAACGTTATTGATATCTTAGCAATACCATTATCCTAGTCTATTGTGTTAACTGAAACTGTTCCTTTGTAATTACTGGCTTTGTGTCCTTCTTTTCCACACCCAAAGAATCTTCCAGTTCCAATGAATCATTCTCAACGATGCCTCTTCCCACAATATTTACTAGAGGGAAATTGAGCATTCATTCCTCTATGATCATCATGAAACTCCATCATTCTCTTATTAGACAAGTTAGGAAACACACCAATGTTGATATTATAGATCATATTATGAGATTAGTGATTAGGCATAATAACAATTTTTTCCTTCCAAATCCTATTTCATTTTGTTTCTCATGAAAAATATCATTCCATTGTCCATCATATTCTCCATTAACATTAATCTTCCTGTTTCCATCCATTTTCTAACACTCAAAAAGAATAGTGTGAGAGGAAAATATCTTACTAGGAAAACAACACAACCAAGGGGGAGTACTTTCAATATTTAACATGTTAGGTTTAATCCTAGGTTATTCATGAATGTTATCATAATTCTAGGACTGTAACCTATACATATACTTAACCTTAGAGACATCCCAAGACATACCGTAGAAATATCTCTAGGGATATATCTATACTTTTCACATCTTATTTTCCAATGTTTAACAAAACCTTTCCTCTCAACCCAACTGTATAAACCCATATCATGACATACATGGTGAATAAATTAATTTTTCTGAATACATAATACATAATAAAAACATACACCTAAGGACCCTAGTTGTTTAGTGTATTTGGAACCATGGAACACAATCTTCTAATCATGGTGAAAGATCATCAACATCTCCAATAATGATCTTCCATATTTTTTCTTACCTAAAACCGTTCTTTAAATGATGGGGAAAAGAAAACTTAAAAAGGGTGAGATTAAATGCTAATAATGTATAATCATGGAGAAAATAAAAAAATCAATATACATTTGAACTTAATATCATGAAAGTAATGATTAATCATCAAAATTTTGAGTTGTGAAATAAATCATGGCAGTGCGTAATGAATAGATCACAATAGAACATCAATCATGATAAAATAATATCGGAATAAAAAATGTAATTGTGGAAAACCATTAATCACCAGATATGATTTCCATAGTATCCAATGCATTGCTTCTAAGACCATCATAGTGGACAAAGTCCATTAATGAACCGGGTCTACCTGCCTTTCTCGCCCTGTATTACTGATCCAAATTTACTTGTCGTTGAAGCCATATTTATCTCATGATATATAAATCTTTACCCAATTCGTTAAAGGAAGATATAGGACCCACCCATCTCACAATGAAATCATTCTTTCGTGTGCCACAAAATAAACATAAATCATTCATCATAACCCAATGAATAATATGGGTTTCATAAAAATCATTTCATCCTAAAATAATCCATATTAAACAAATGGATATCATTTCGTTAAAAGAAAAATCAAACAATGTGAATAATAGTGAAATTATACTAGAAACATAATCATCCTAAATAATGTCATCTTAGAATGAATAGAGATTTGATAAAACACTTAAAATAAATTCTTGAGGAAAATGACCTTTCATCTTTAAAATCATTTTCTTTTCTCAAAATGACATTCAATTTTAAAAGATATGAATTTGTTTTGAAAATAATCATTAAATAATTAATAATAAGCTTCATAGAAATAATGAGTTTTGAAACCGTAAAAATCCATTCATGTCGTATAAAATATAAAAACATTCTCCTAGTTATTTTTCCAGAAAATTTAAAAAGTACTACATATGGTAAACAAAAGAACGATACCTCCTATACCATGTCGTGAAAGTCAAAAAATTGGGAAAAATAACTTTAGAAATACATGAATACATTTTTATAAAACATGTACATGTATGATAAATATAACCCTAGTAAATACTGACGAATAAACAATCTTAGTAAAGAAAGAGATTGGAATAATTATCCCTTACCTTATGTCCAATTTTTTCTGTATGTTTTTGAAGCTCCTATATAGTGTGTTTAAAAATATTATTAACATGTAACAAAACCATAATAATATTTATGATATCATATATGATTCACTTTACAACTCTATATTACCCGTCCATTTGTCAATTCCATGTTAAAGCAGTGTTTTGGGTAAAATTGTTTTATTTGTCGTACGTGTTTGGTCATGACATTATTCATACGATTACATAGATCATGCTTGAATACTTGCAGAGTTTAAAAAATTATTTACATATAATATATTAATAATATATATATATATATAATAGATTGATAAATAGAATGAAATACATTGTTCATGGAGACGGTAGACCATACAAACACATGAATGTTGTTTTTTCTTTATTAAATTGAATGGAATTAAGTATATAACATATAAATAAATTCGATATCATTATTATGTCATATACTTAATGATTATTTATCATATATACGTTATAGTCATTCTTGAAAGGTTAACATAGAGAATGAATCTCACCGCGTCGTGGAGACGGTAATCCGTACGTACGCACAAGTGATGCTATCATTCCCATAAATATTGAATGGAATTGATGTTGATGATATAATATCTCAGAATCAGTATGATGTTATAATAATCATATATAGTTATTAATTCCACCATTATACAGATCCTTGTATGGTGGTGGTGGAAAAACAGATTACACCACGGCATGGGGATGGTAATCCTTATGTACGCACGTGCGGTGATTTCATTTTTCGTAGGATGGATAGAAGGTGAAATGGGGTTGTTTCATATTTAAAATAACATATCAGTATATGAGTGATAATTATTTTATTACATTATAATAAAACAAATAGGGATGAGGATGTAGAAGAAGAAATAAATTTGAAAGAATCGGTAAAGGATAGTATCCCTTCTTTGGCTCGCCTCTTCTAAAATTCATCTTAGGGAACTAAAGATGGTCTTTGAAGATGACCAAGAACACTAGTATGTTTATTGTGAATTTTAGAAGACATATTTATAGGGTTTTGTTGAGCATGAAGGCCCAAAATGTTGTGATGAGAAGAGCGAGGAGGTTCCCTTTTATAAGAGAGGAGAGGGGCACTTTTGGAAACCTCTAAAATAATAATTTATAATAAACCCAAACCCCACCTAAATAATTCCAAAGTGACTCAAATTCTGAGATGTGTTAATATAGGGTTTTAATCCTGTTATCTGATAAAATTTAGTCATGTTTTCATTTTATTTTAAACCTTATCATTTTGATTTATCCTTATTTAATCTATTTAATTTAATTTGGGTTAATATTATTCTAATTTTTAAATTATTATAAATACTTATGTATGTGTTGTGAATTTTCCATAATTAGATATAATATTACATTTTAGATGATATAATTTTATATTTTTAATTTCTAAATACTTTTTTGATTTTTAAAGAATTTAATAATATGTTATTTTTATAAAATATCAATAGTGTTAATTTTGACACTATTACATTATTTGAATTCAAATAAAATCCACAAAGATGATATATTTGAACATAAATATTTGATATACTCCTAAAATGACATATTTATGTAAAAATTTCATGGAGGAAATTATTTGTTTCTATAATATATATTTTAATATTTTTAAAACCATTTATTTTATATTTCTCTTAATAAAATAATTACTACAACAGTTTTGTATAATTATTTAATATAATTATTTGTTTCATAAAAATAAAATACTATGATGAAGATAAATCTAATATCGTCCATTATTAGACTATTACTAAAATTTATCATCTTAAAATCACTACATTTAAATTGTTTTATTTATTAAAGAATGAAGGTGACAACTTTGACATCATTTATAATAAAATAATAGAAGTGTCATAGTAACTTTTATAAGGTTGCAAATGCTAAACAATTCTACCATTGGATTATTATGGTTTATATGTACATGTCCAATACGTTATGGTCATATTTTAGTGCCTTTTATGGAAAATATTAGTTTAATTAAAACAGTTTTATTGATTTTTCTCATAATAAATAATTTCTGCATAATTATTTTATAAGCTATTAAAGTAATTATATAATTATTAAAAATTAAAAATAAATTAGCATGATGATGAAAAACTATTTTATCTTTAAAATTATTATTTATAATATAATTTATATTCTTTAAAACCATATTTCAAAAAATACTTTAAGCATTAATGTTTGAGTGAGACATATTTCACTTTCCTTAAATAAAATAAATTAAAGGTCTTAATCATATCCAAGTGTGTTCCAAAAGATTCTATTTCGACCCAATTATATTTTCAGATGATATATAATTATCCAATTATATTAAAACAGGTTTTACGATAATCTTATAATATTATTTTTACCCTTAATTACTCGATTTACCATTAACTATAGTATAAAAAATTTACCGTAGTAACTATTCATAATGCCTAAAAATAAAAAGTAGCCTATTAAAATAACTTGGACTTACTGATTCCATATATTGAATCCATTTTTCCATATTCAATACACATAATTTATAGTATTTAATTGAAAATTAATCCTGCTATTGAGAAAATGGGTTTAAAGGATAAAACAATGAAAAATATTGAAATGTTTTTACCTATGAATTCAATGTAAAATAAATAAAAATGGTTTAAATTATATTAAATGGTAAAAATATATTCTATTTATACTTTAAAACCATTGAATATTATAATTTTACCATATAAATTATCTCGATGAAAAAAGATGTTTTTAATTAAAATTTTGCGTATTTGGACTATTCATCAAAATGTTAAGGTTATTAGAATAATGTCAAAATTTGATCCAACGTCAATTTTTATATCCCAATTTAAAAAAAGAAGTATAATATAGAAAATTGAACTTATAAACTTTTAAAAAATTAGATCTAAAATTGGTGCGCAATCAAAAGGTGACATAACTGCACTTTTTTAAAAAATACTTCTTTTATATGAAAAAGTAATTTTGTTCTTATACCATGTTCAAGAAAATGTGTAAGATGAATTATAATATTATAAAATTAAAAATATGTTTAATACTATTCATAATGACTAGATCATAATAATATTATAACAATATATCATTGTTTACTAAAACTCTATATTGCGTACAACACACACTATTGAGGAAGGTCCCTCTTGCCTGCAACACATCCCAAGAATATTGTTTGCATATACTACAATCTAATATTGTGTTACATATTGTGCAAGCTAATAATGATGCAAAATACAACACAAGACATCAATGAAATTAAAAAAAATATTTCACATAAAATCTAGGGGAGTTACATTCTACCCCCTTAAAATGAATTTCTCCCTCAAAGGTTGACGGGGTTATAAATCATTTAATACATGAAATATTATTTCATAGAAACACACATCGTAAAAAAGAATACTAAAAATTAATTTTTAGAAATTAAATTTAGAAACATAACGGTCACCCAAAATAACTCAACGTTGTGTTTCCACATAAGAGAATATTTGTGAAAATATATATATGGAATAGAAATCTACCCATCATGTTCTGATGAAGAGTGGTAGAGAACATGGTAATGAAAAGGCCAAAAATCACAAAGCCATAAATTTGTGATGACCTAAGGTACCATCTGATTCCTCAGATATGAGGGTTGTAATACAACATTTTTGGTTTTCAAGATCATTTCCCTAAAGATGACGAATGATTACCATAAAGATAAATACTTACCTGAATACAATGTAAAACCATTGTTGGTAATTCCATGAACAATTTCTAATTCATATCATGTTTAATAAAATTGTGTTTAATTTTACATTCGTGAATTATTAGCAGATCATGGGATAGAATGATTCGTCATTCCATCTCTCTTTATCACAAAAAGGATTGAACAAATTATTAAATATACATAAGTCCATCTATGGTGTAAATGATACCAAAAATGGACTAATACATCATCTATCATACAAGTTAATAAAATTAAACTAATTTCTACTAACTATGGACTTCCTGTAGGATAGTGGAAGGCGACAATGGATCATCGCACTTTGGTTGTAGGTTCGACTCCCGCAACCTTGTTCGACGTGATGGGTTGTCACCTGTCCTATAGGTTGTCCTTTTTGTAAAACTATACTATCACAACATTTCATAAATAATATCAAGAATTTATATCCTTAAACAATATTATCTGATGTCGAAATTTATTCATTCCAATCTTTAGGCTTATCCAAAATACTTTTTTCCAATCACATGGTATAAATAAAAAGATTAGATGAGAGGTCATCTACCAGGCATGTAAATCCCATTATTTATCCTCCATATATCATAGAATATATCTTGTTGGTTACATTTCAAACATGTAAATTCCTTAATCATGTATTCTATTGAAACATGAATTACCATAAAACCTTAGTGAAAACATGAATGTTGTCAAAATTATCTCATTCCATATACCAAAATCCCAAAAATTATATATACTCAAACAATGAAATCCCTTTGTTCTTATATCAATCATGATCTCATTAATACTATCAAACAAATTATTTTATCTCTATCCCTTCATTATGTGCATATAATATTCATTACAAACTTATGTCAATCACTTTTCACGGTTACTGGTACCATTCAACATATACATTCAAATACTAAAAGAAAAACATATTGTAACAATCATTATATTTTTATTTATTCTATATTACGAAACATTATTCTAGATAGACATGCAATCATTCTACTACTATCTTAAACCAATGACTGAGCTTCATCATTTTATTTGTCAACACTTCTTTCATCTCATATATCATGTTTAGTCTCTTCATCATCATCAAAATATATACTACCCAAATGACCATGCTGATTCTCTTCAGGATATTTTCTCTTAGGTAATTGGTTTTCATAATGCCCGTACATTCCACATTTAAAACATTTAACTATTTTTTATGTCTTAGCAATAACATTATCTTTTTCCAACGTGTTAAATGACATTTTCCTTTGAAATTACTGGATTTGTGTCCTTCTTTTCCACACCCAAAGCATCTTCCAGTTCCAATGAATCATTCTCTTTGATGCCTCTTCCCCCATTATTTACAAGAGGTAAATTAAACATTCTTTCCTCTATGATCATTATAAAACTCAATAATTATCTTATTAGATGATTCAGGAAACATAAAAAAGTTATAATTATTGATCATATTATGAGATTGCTGATTAGGCATAATAATGATGTTCTGCCTTTAAATTCTAGTTTCATTTGGTTTCTCATGAATAATATCATTACATTGTCCATCATATTATCCATTAACTTGAATCTTCTAGTTTCCATCCATTTTCAAAAATCCCAAAAGAATAGTTTTAGAGGAAAAAATCTTACTAGGAAAACAACATAATCAAGGGGGAGTACTTTAAATCTATAACATCATAGGTTTAATCCTAGGTTATTCATAACCGTTATTATAATTCTACGATTTTAACCTACACTTATACTTAAACTTAGGGTCATCCCTAGACATACCATATAAATATCTCTAGGGATCTCTCTAATGTTTTCGCATCCATGTTTCTAAAGTTTAACTAAACAATTCTCTGATACCAACTGTAGAGACCTATATCTTGACATACATTGGGATTAAATTACATTTGAGGAATACTTAACACATAACAAAAACATATAACCATGGACCATAATAGTTTACTGACTTTGGAAACATGGAACACAATCTTCTAATCATGGTGAAAGATCATCAATATCTCCCTTAAAGATTTTACCTTTTGAGTTTTCTTACCTAAAACATTTCATTAAATCCTGGGGAAATGAAAATAGATAAAGGGTGAGGTTAAATGATTAGTAAGGTTATGCATGTAGAAAATTAAACAAACAATATAAATTTGAACTTAAAAACATGAATGTAATGATTAAACATCAGTATCTTGATTTGTGAAATAAATCTTGGCAGAACATAAGGGATAGATCACAAAGGAACATTAATCATGATAAAATAACATGGGAATAGAAAATTTAATTGTGGAAAACCATTAATAACAGGATATGATTTTCATATTATCTAAGGTATTGTTTCCAAGACCATCGTAGTGGACAAAGTCTATTACTCAACTGGGTTTACCTGTCATTCCATCCTTGTATTACTGAACCATATTTACATGTTGTTCAAGCCATGTCTATCTCAAAAGATACAAATCTTTATCCAATGCATTATAGTGATATATAGGTCCCACCCATCTCCTAATGAAATCATTCATTCATGTGACTCAAGATAAACATAAATCATACATCATAACCCAATGAATAATATGGGTTTAATAAACATCAGCCCATCCTAACATAATCCATAAAAAACAAATGGATATAATTTCATAAAAATAATAATAAAACCATGTGAATAAAAGAGACATTATACTTGAAATATAATCATACTAAATAATGTAATCTTAGATGGAATAGAGTTTTGATAAAACACTTAAAATGAATTCTTGAAGAAAATTTCCTTTCTTCTTCAAAATATTTTTCTTCTCTCAAAATGACATACATTTTTAAAAGAATTGATTTTTTGTGGAAAATAATCATGAAATATAGAATATTAAGTTTCATGGATATAAGGAGTTATGAAACCTTAAAAATTCATTCATTCCGAATAAGTTAAAAAACATTCTCCGCATACTTTTGCCAGAAAAAATAATAAGGTACCTCATATGGTAAACAAAAGAATGATTTCTTACATACCATTTAGTGAATGTAAAAAATTGGTAAAAAAGACTTTAAACATACATGAAAAAAAATTTAGATTACAAGGTCATTGATGATAAATATAACCCTAGTAAATACATATGAATAATCAATCTCGGTTAAGAACGAGAATGGAATAATTATCCTTATCCTTTTGTCCAATTTCGATCATATGTGTAAGAGAATCCATTATTGTGTGTTTAAACATATTATTAACTTGTAACAGAATCATAATAATATTTATGATATCATATATGATTCACATACGACTCTATATTACCCGTTCATTTGTCAATTCCATGTTAAAGCAGTGTTTTGGGTAAAATTGTTTTATTTGTTATTCGTGTTTGGACATGTACTTATTCATATGATTCCTTAGATCATAGTTACATACATTCATAATGTAAAACATGATTTATATATAATATATTTAGAATATTTATATATATATATATATAATAGATAGATAATGGAATAAAATACACCGTTCAAGGAGACGGTAGGCCATACATAAGCATGAACACAGTTTTCGTTTCCAGATTAAATTGATTTGAAGTAAATAAAAAACATATAAATAAATATATTGTCATTATTATGTCATATATTTCATTATTATTTATTATATAAACTTTATATTTATTCTTTAATGGAAAAAATAGAGAATGAAACTCATCGCGTCATGGAGAAGGGAATCTGTATGTTCGTATGAGCGATGATATCATTCCCAAAATTATTGAATGGAATTGAAGTGGATGATATAATATCTCAGAATCAGTATTATGTTACAATAATCATATATTGTTATTATTTCCACCGTTATACCTATCCGTGTATGGTGGTGGTGGAAAAACATATTACACCACGAAATAAGGACGGTATTTCGTACGTACGCACGAGTTGTGATTTCATTTTTCGTAGGATGTATAGAATATGAAATGGGGTTGTTACGTATTTATAATAACATTTAAATATATCAGTAATACTGGTGTTATTATTATATAATAAAACAAATAAAGAAGAGGATGCAGAAGAAGAAATAAATTTGAAAGAATCAATAATGGATATTACATCTTCTTTGACGCGCCTCTTCTAAACCTCCTCTTAGGGCACTAAAAGATGTCTTTGAAGAAGACCAGGACCTATAATATGCTTCTATAGAAGTGTAGAAGAGAAGTGGATAGGGTTTTATAGATCTTGAATTCTAAAATTGTACTAAAGAGGAGAGGGAGGATGTTCCATTTTATAAGAGAGGAGAGGGGAACTTTTGGAAACATCAAAAATATTAATTTATAATAAACCCAAACCCCTCGTAAAAACTTTCAAAGTGACTCAAATTCAAATACGAGGTATGATAGGGTTTTAATATCATTAAAACATTAAATTTATACAAGATTTAATTTTATTTTAAACCTTATAATTTTGATTTATCATTATTTAATTTGTTTAATTTTATTTGCTATAATAATATTATTATTTTTAAATTGTTATAAATACTAAATTATGTATTCTGAATTCTCCATAATTAGATACATTATTACTTTTTAGAACATATAATTTTGAATTTGTAATTTATAAATATATTGGTGATTTTTAATCAATTAAATAATATATAATTTTTATAAAATATCAATAGTGTCAATTTAGACACTATTTTTTATTTGAATTTAAATAAAATCCACACTAAATATATATTTGAAAAAAAATATTAAATAGATTCATAACATGCTATATTCATATAAAAAAATATTCGAGCACATTAATTTATTCATATAATTTTATTTTAATATTTTTAAAACCATTGATTTGATATTTCTCTTAATAAAATAATTTCTACAACATTTTTTTATGATTATTTAATATACATATTTTTTCATAAAAATAAAATACAAAGATGAAGATAAATCTAATATATTCCATAAGAAGGCTATTACTCGAATTTATCATCTTAAAATCACAACATTTAAATTGTAATATTTATTATAGTGTATAGGTGACAAGATTGAAATCATTTAAAATAAAATACTTTAAGTGTAATAATCACTTTTATAAGACTCCAAATGGTAACCAATTATGACATTGGATGCTTATGGTTTATATGTACACGACCGATAAATTTTTTTCAGATTTTTCTGCATTTTATGAGCATTATAAGTAAAATAAAAAAAGTATTATTGATTTTTCACATAATAAATAACTTCAAAATCATTAATGTATTGGCTATTAAGTTAATTATATATGTATTAAAAATTACAAATAAGTTTTCCATGATGAAGGAAAAAAATTGTATCTTTCAAAGGAGAATTTATAATCGAATTTATTTTCATTATAACATTATATTAAAAATAATTATTAAAGTTTGAGTGCGGCATATTTCACTTTCTTTAAATAAAATAAATTAAAGGTCTTAATCACATCCATGTGGGTTCCAAAAGATACCATTTCGACACAAATATATTTTAGGACGAAACATAATCATCAAATTAGATTAATACAGGTGTTAGAATTATTTTATAATATTATTCTTACCCTTAATTACATTATTTACCATTAACTGTAGTAAATAAAATATACCGTAGTTACTATTAATAATGACTAAAAATTAAAAGTAGCCTATTAAAAAAATTTGGACCTAATGATTCAAAATATGGAATCCATTTTTTCAAATTAAATACCTATAATTTTCAGTATTTAATTTCAAATTATTCATGTTATTGAGGGAATGGGTTTTAAATGATAAAACATTGAAAATGATTGAAAAGTGTTTACCTATGAATTGAATGTAAAATTAATGACAATTACTTATATAATATTAAATGGTAAAAATATATTCCATTTATACATTAAATCCATTTAATATTACAATTTAACTATATAAAATATCTTGATGAACAAAGTTGTTTTAAATTAAAATTTTGTGTATTTTCACTATTCATCATAGTGTGAAGGTTATCAGAATAATGTCAAAAGTTTATCCATCATAAATATTTATATCCTGAATCAAAAAAAGAAGTTTAATTTTTCAAATTTATCTTATAAACTTGGTAAAAATTTGATTTGAAATGGGTGCGCCATCAAAAGGCGACCAAACTGCATTTTTTTTGAAAAATACATCCATTATCTGAAAAATTAATTTTGATGTCATACCATGTTCTAGAAAATGTGTAAGATGAATTATAATGTTATAAAATTCAAAAAAAATTTAATACTATTAATAATGGCTAGTTAATTATAATTTTACAACAATATATAATTGTTTAGTAAGACTCGGCATTGTGTACAACACACGCTATTGAGAAAGGTTTCTCTTGCGTGCAACACAAGCCAAGAATAGGGTTTGCATATATGAAAAGATAATATGGTGTTGAATATAGTGCAAGCTAATCTTGATATATCATACAACACAATACATCAATGAAATTAAAAAATAATATTTCTTATAAAATTTTGGGGTGTTACATTTATGCCTTGAAATTAATTCTATATTGAATATATTTTAAAAATAATGAAGTTAATTTTTAGTATAATATGTTGACTATTGAAAAAAAACCTTGTGGCCACTTGAAAAATTTAATACTACTCAGGCCAAGCCAATTTCATGAGATACAGGTTAAATCTCCACTCAAAATAATGTTTAAAATAGCAAATTGAAATTTTCATTTAAAAAATTTCAGCCTGAATTATTTATATATATATTGACATTTTTCAATTTAGTTTTTATTAAGAAAAAATATCATTTAATAAATACAGAGAGAAACATAAATTTATATATAATTATATATGTAAATATTATCCTTTTATGGAATTCTCTTGTGAGTTTTGTAACAACTAAAACTAATTTAAATTATCATTTTTATAGACACTTTGTAAATATAAATAACATCCACTTATTTAAATTTTATTTTTAAAACTCATAAAATATTTTTTTGACAAGATTGCCTATATATGAAAATTTTATTCACTATTCATGATAATATATGTATATAATATATAATCACAAATCAATGGAGTTTAATGAATAATAAATAAATATTTATAATAATCATGAGCATAAATGTAAAAAATGAAGAAATGATTCCATTTCTTTATATTAGGTAATTCCTAACATGTATTTTATTAAATAAATTTATACATGTTTTCACCTTCATAAATTATCATAATAAATTTACTTATGAATAGTTATAAACATGAAAATAATACTTATATGTTTGTTCTTGAATTACCTAAAACTCAGAAATAATGTATATATGTTCAATTATGAGAGTTAGTAAATAGTGTACGTAAATATATATATATATATATATAATTGAATAATATAAACCTGGACATTAAAATATTATTTAATGTATATATATATATACACTCCCGTAGTTGTATTTAAATATTAAATTAGAATCTCTAATAATAAATTTATAACATGATTTTTCTATAAAATATTATATATATATTTATCATACACTATTTCCATCATCACAATCAAAATAGAATTTTTAAATCACAATAGATATAAAATCAACTTATTCTTATATCCAAATATTAATTGAAAGAAATATCTATCCATAATTTCACTTAAAAATAATATTAAAAAATAAATTGATTAATAAAAAAATCCCTTAGAAGAAAATTAAGTAAATAAAAATAGATTAATTAGGTACAACAAATAATTCCCCTAAAAATTATATATTCATGTTAAAAACATAAATCATAATATTTAAAATAATAATAAATTAAATACCATACCTTTAAAAGATATCTAACAAACTATTTTCCAAAAGGTATGGACACACCCGATGGTAGAATAGAATAATGCAGAAGATTTGGTCTTTTTCAAAGTGTGATGAAGTGAAAACAACACCCATCCAATGAGAGTGAATACTTTATATAACCAACTGCATTATTAGAAAAATAATTATACAGAGCTTAATAATTTTATAGAGATGTATTCTTCTCTATTTTTGTGGTTTAGATTATTTTCATTCTATGAAAGTGGATGTTCAGATTGATAAATTAATAACAATGATGAAAATGGAGAAAAAATAAGTGATTTTGAATAATTATAATAAAATTCACATAAATTGATTAAATTTTATTTTTACATCGAAATAAAATAAATCCTAATTCATCTTGAATGTTAATATCTCAAACAAAAGAAAATTCGGTATAATATAAGAGTCAAAAAATGCGACCCAAATTTATATAAAACTGAATCTACTATAAAATTGGGGAAAAAGGTCAAGTGTTCCACACAAATAAATATAAAATCAATTAACATTATATAGATATACATTGGTAATGATCAAAGGTGAAATACAAATGAAAATGATGACCAAGAAAGTTAACTAAAAGATATTTGGATTCCAAAAATGTAAAATAGGCAAACACCTACCACATATACTATGATAAATATAATCTCTCCTTCCTCGATAGAAACTCATTCATTAATAGCCTTTAATATAATCCAATCTACCTCTACTAATTTCAGACATTCGATATTTTGACTCCCAATGCCTCAACCTCATTCAATTATCTTCGACCAAAGCTTGTTCCCCTCATCCCAAATAAGTTCTACATTCGTTCCCTCAATTGTGCTCGACCTCACCTCCTCAAGAGCCCTACATGTCACCCTAATATCGATCAAGAACCCCCCCCCCAAATAGTAAAGACCACATCCCCTTAACTCTTATCCCATTTTTCTTGTTTATAATATTGTTTTATCATTTTTAACGTTTATTATTTCTCTAATATCATATATTCAGAATGTAAAAAATAAATATATTTATAATTTCAATAAATATATAATCTAGCAAATAATAATTTCCAAAATCATTATAATAATTATATTCATATTCATAATTATATATTTATAAAAAATATAATTCATTATATAAATTTTTATTTCATGTATCTGTTACAGAAATCACCTTTAGCATTATAAAAATATTTTGTTAACATTTAAAATATTATAAATTATATTTATTTAATTATTTTAAATTAAATATAACTATTTATAAGACATAAACTATTTTAATGTATTAAATAAAAATTTAAATAATTTATAAAAATTAAATATTATTTTATCATTAAATAATAAAAATATTATACAACATTGAAAATCATTTTAGTTTTTTAAAATTGTTTTATTTTATAAAAATTTATATCTATTATTTTTAGAAATAGAAAATTATAAATATAATATAGTCTTTTCAAAGATATTTTTTATTTTTTACTAAAAAATATTCAAAAAATATTTAATAAAAATCTCATTTTAAAAAAAATCCCCCATTTTAGTAAATGTATTATTTATAATTTAAAATATTGTCAAATATTATTTCCTGATAATATTTATTAATTTAAAAAAATATTATTTCATTATATAGGAAAACTATAGACCACATAAAATAACATATGATGATATAGTTTATAGTAATATTATATAATTTATAAATATTAACCTTAACTAATAAATCAATGTTTTTTTATTATTAATTTATCAATTTTATAAAATATTATTAAATACAAAAATTCTAATAATTTATGGGATGTTACACTGGATTTAGATATGATATTGATACCATTGTATCAAATTTCAGTTGTGGAACTAAATGAAATCATGATTCAATTTGATGATATTATGGAGAATTTTTTTGTTCTCGCTATTGTTCCTCTTTGGGAATCCCCATTTTTCTTTTCCAAAAGTATGATGGTTTAGATTAATTATGCATTTACTATCAGATGTTTAATTGGGGGTAGTTAGGAACAAGTATCATTTGGACAACATGGATGACTTTTTATCAATTAATGGTTGTAATATGGTTTTTTATATATCTATCTTCATTGGTGTTATCAACAACATAGGGCTCATGAGTTTGAAATTATGATCTCAGAGTTCAAGAAGGTGGTCTGGAAAAAATAAATTTTTTGTAATTAATTTTCATTATTATTGATAATATAATCTATAATGATCCATCAAGTTAGACATTCAATTATTATATAAATGTTTTTTTGTTGTGATCATAGATATTTTTTTGATTTTTTAGAGAGTAAGAATGATCATGTGACCCATATGATTTTATATTTCTAAATAACAATAAGTCCCTATTTGTGTGAATGGGTTTTGAAATGATGTTTTTGGAAAGAATAAGGGATGAACCAAGGGAATTTAATTTCATATCATGTAATTCTGTTCATTATTAGAAGGTTAAGGATCATTTTCCATGAGGGGAGCCATGAAACAACTTTTAGATTTTCTCCTTTGTTCACATTAATGAATACGAAAAGTTTTTCATCAATTATTTCTCAATGATAGTGTCAACATTGAGTACACATAACAATGAGTGGATAAATTTCAATTTAAATCAAATATAAAGACATATTTTGAGGATTTGAAACTAATTCTTAATTTAAAACCTATTTATATCTTACCTGAGCACTACTATGGTAAAATGGTTTATTTTGAATCTTAGGGTGATGGTCTCAGTTTCAGGCCATTCAAGGATGATCATGTTGTTGAATTTGGTTCACATTATTTTTTTCACATGTGAATAATTACTCCACTTATTATTTAGAGATTTTTGATATGATATATGAACATATGTGTTAGATGAAAAATATATTTTGTGGAGATATAAAATTTTTTATGGCCATAAGGGTATGTGTTCTATATTTTATAATATGGAAATTAATATTGTATATAAGAATTTGTTGTAATGTATTGATATTTCATAATTTAATAGTTTGTACACCTTGGGGAATTTTTTTCATCCTTGATACTCCCCATATGAATATACAATTTTAAAGTATCATAAAATAATAGGATTTGAACATTGTGTGAAATTCAGACATTTGAATTAATACACATAGTAGCATGTGTGAGGTATATTTTTGGATAGTGAATAGTTATACTCATATATCCTAGAGCCTATTAGGTAGAATCAATTGTGGGATTATGAGTTTAGATGAATTATGGAAACCCCTGGTTGTTGGTATATTATTTTTAATTACGCTCTCCCTAATGATGGTATTAATTAAATTAGGGATATGTTTTACATCCTAGCAGCAATGATTACTTCAGTTTTGTACGACTATTTTATTTCATTAAATGCCATTCCTATTTCCATTACAAAGGTTGATTATGAAATTAGATGGAGATTATTGTGGGTGGGTATGATGTAATACATTACTAATAATTTGTCATATTATTAAAAGTACCAACATTTAAAGGTTGAGAATTTGAAACCATATTATTTTTCTCCATCAACTTCTAGTTATATTTCAGAAATGGGTTGATATATCGATTGACATATTTTTAATTATGAAAAACTAATTTATGTAATAAAATTTTTAGGATGTGTATAATTAGTAAATTATATCACACTATTTTATTATAATCAAGTAATACACTATGGTTTCTAACCAAGGTAAGAAGTATGTTCATGAAATTTTGACATTACATGGGATTTCTTCTTTCATTTTATGATACATAGATCCTTAGATTACATTGAGACTTTGGAAGAGTCTCCAAAAGGTTATGGGGACCCATGTTAGGTTGAGTAATTATTACCATCCATATATATAAAATTAGATAGTTAATACTTTTAAAATCCTAATTAAAATTTAGTATTCATTCACCATATATATGTTTTGATTGTCTGATATCCATCGAGATGAATTTGATTTTTTTTATGAAAAATGATTCATTTATCAATCAGGGTGGAACAATTTGGGGATTTGTATGAAAAAATTATAGATCAACTTGTTTTTAGAGGAAGGTCAGTGAGGCCTATCATTTTAGGGAAGAGAATTTTCTTGGAGATGTTGGGGAATATTTAGGATATATTTCGATTGCCTATTAAAGTAAATAGTACCTCAAAATCATCTCTGGATTGTAGATGTTTTATATTTTATTTCTCCATTATTGAATAAGTATTAATCATATTTTCCCATGGTTGGGCCACCGTAATCATTGAATAAATGAAATGTTTCCTATGATATTTTTTTTATTTTTTGGACATTGAGCAACATGGGAGGTTTTTTTTATCTGTTAGTTTTACTAGATCATTTGATGATTGTTCTTTATATTTTATACATTTCTATACATGGGAAGTACCATCCTGATCTCTCTCATGTTCTATGTTCTAATTAGATATATTTAGATATAGGTGATTTTTTATGGAGAAACTATTGAAGACCATGGATATATAAGTGACGGTCTTGGTTGTAAATTCAATACCATTAGTTATAATGTTATTTCCATATATATTTTAATATTAAGATAAATGGGTGAATACAAAATAAGTTAGGTGGATGTGGCCACACATCTTATTGGATGAACCATCATCAGTATGAACTCCCATATACATAATTTACTTTGTCATGTAGGTTATAACATTTTATGGAAAAGGAATACTCAGTTTTGTTGAACGAGGGTCCATTCAATTGTATTTCTATACATCAGAGATGTTTTTTGTTTTTTGATAGGGTCCTTCAATTGAGTGTTGTTTAAAGGGGTAAATTTTTATGAAATCCATTAATTTTCTATGTAAATTATCTATGAGTAACATGAAATTGAAATAGTTGAAGTCATAAAAATAATATTTCAAAGAAAATTGTTATACATCATAAAAATTACAGTCTAGAAAAAAATTACCATGAGATGATGTTTTTTTCTATGAACATAAATCAGGAGAGATATATTGAATATTCTAATTTTTTAAATTGTATATACCCTAGCCCTTATGGTTTTAAATCACTATGGTAATACAACATAATTCATTATGTCATTGTTACTGTCTTTCTTGAACCCAAACTCTCTTTACGGTGTGGTAGAGTATCTCATCCTCTATGAGATCACTTCTTTCAATTCATTATCCCCATTACAGTTTCATTGTATCACTCAGGGTAAGATTCCTTTCTTCATTTTAATTTCTATTGATTAGATAAAGGGATTCATTTGTGGGTATGTGGTTCATGTAATTATGAATATTTTTTGATCCTTTGATATTCTTTTAGAGATCATCATCTTGGTGATAGTCACTTCATTGAATATGGTGTATCATTTTTTTTCATTAGTTATGTTTGATCTAACCTCCCTAAAAAACCTTAGTGTTATGAATTTAAAATCTAAGAATTGTGAATTTTTAATAGAGAATATTCGTGAATTTTTTTTTCCTTTTAGTGGAAGTAGATATCATTACTTATGATGTATGACCGAGGTATTGGATGGATTTTTGGTCTCTACCCATTGTTATATGAAGACAATGTATACAGTTTTATAAGTTGTTTTTTATTAATTAATTAGAATGATTGAAATGTGTGTTTAAATGGGATTTCAAACTTGGAGGGTTTTTCATTGGCTTTGATATATGAAAAAATTGTTATATTAAAATAATTATAAATGGTTTTTCAGATGGTTTTTCATTTCATGTATTTTAGATTGATAAGTGATTGTAGAAATTATCTCAAAATTAGGTGTTATTTGAAATTATTTGAGAAATGTAGCACATGTTAATACATGGATGAATATTTGTTTGATTTTGATTTTGGACATCATTTATATTAATGTTTAGGGGTTCACTCATGGGTTTTTCTTATACTACCTTTGTATTTTGTTCTTGGGATTTATTATTGAAATTTTTGATGGATTTAAATATTTTCTATTCCTCTAGGCCATAGACTTATGTTCTATGGAAATGGGTGTGATCTAGTCCAACATTTTGGTACAATTAGCCTTCTATAATGAAATATTTTTACCATTGTAACATTTACCATTATGCTTTGATTTTCACTTCATTTCATTGATTTTAAATTATTACAAATGAACTAGTTATTTGAAAAGTGATTCAAATTTGTTTTACTTTGATTAATTATAATAGTCGAAAAAAGGAAAATTTTTTCATGAATTTGATATAAAAATGCTTTAATAGTTATCATATAATTTTTTTAAATGATAATACATTTATTAAATGTATTGAGACATTATTGGGAAGCACATGGTGTTTTTATAAAGAGGTTATTTAACCCACACCTTCCACATTACAATGTTATGTGTAATCCAGCAAATTGCATTCTATATAGGTAAATCAAAGGTGATTTTGTGAGTTTTTGAGTTTTATTATAGCTTGTTGTTGGTGTCTTATGGTGAGATGGTGGTATGTTATCAACATGTCATATTAGTAGATATAATGTTTTTTTGTCATCCAGTGAATTTTTTTGGATTGATCCATTTTTGTATTCTCTTTTTTAGAGTCATATTAGGACCATTTAAATATTTTAGATATGGTATATCTTTATTATATTTTTCATTGAATATTCATTATGATATATATATATATATATATATATATATATATATATTACATGTATCTTTTTTTGGTTGGGTGAAATTTTCTCAATGGTTTTTTTCTGCCCCCATTATTGCTGCATTCCATTGGAGTTTTGGAATGCGATTCATGTATATAGTGGATTGGGATGATTGAATATTTTTTATATTAATGAAGTTAAATTTGTTATAACATATTTATTCTCTATTTTGGATAACTTTAAATACATTTTCTATTTTTGAAATGAAATGATCCTTGTCATCCTTATTTTCCTACTCCTCTTTATTTTGCCCAAAAATATTCCGAATAAGTTATTTTAGCATTTGCATTTTATTTATTTTCCCCAAATGTTTCTTAACCTTTATTATTTATTTTCATGTTTTATTGGAGTGTTCTAATCTAATAAAGCATCCCATCTATCTTAATTATTTGTGATTTCATTGATTTTTCATGATATAATGTGTTATGTGGGACAAAAAAATCATTATTTTCATCTTCCTCAATTTGAGGATTCCTTTGAATTTTTCATATGTAATCCCGAATATATGTATACAGTTACCATAATTTTTATATGACATGTCATGCTAGGCACTCCTCTCTAATTACTACTCATTCATAGAAATGAAAATATAGTAGTGAAGTACTCATGCATGAAGTAAAATGATAAAATATGTATAATAAACCATTTTTATTGTACGGGGACATTAAATCAATTATTCCCAAAATTTGAAACATCACACAAATAAAATCCCAAACAGCATATTTTCATAGTGTCTTTGGATACATAGAAGAAAAAACACAGTTACATGAGTGATATACATTATAACTCATCAGGTTTCTTAATACTACCATAATTTTTACAAATATCATAAATTAAATTTATCTGTATACCCTATTGAAGGAAACATAAAATTGGTGAGATATGGTCCTCAATAAGGCTAATAAAGAGAGATATTTAAGAATAAACATGATAATAACGGCATTATAATGAGAGCATAACATTATATGATCATACCCTTATATCATTATTCTTTAAAATGATTAATGTATTAAATATAATCATCTAATAAGTCAAGAATCATAATGGGACCTTGAGAATGATTTGGGAATGAATAAGGCATAGAAATCATGAAATACATAGAAATACCATAAAATCATATGTCATGGATACTTACAAAGTCCTACATAACATGTTAGTGTTTGACCCCTAACTCATTTACTTGCTTCAGTCATGGGATTCCCTCTAATGTACCCTCTTATATTGGTCTTCAGATTCCCACCCATGTACCCTGTTATTTCCTTCTTAGGATTCCCTCCGGTGTACCCTCTTATTTCAGGCTTAGTATTCCCTCTCATTTAACATCTTATTTCAGACTTGGGATTCCCTTCAATGAGCCCTCTTGGGTTGGGATTAATATTTCCTCTTATTTATGGTTTGTGAGGCCCTTTTATTTACCCTTTTTATCTCATAAACCAGTTATCATTGTCCAATGCATTCAAGGGTGATATAGGTCCCACTTGTTACATAAAAAAATCATACATATTTTTTCCAAAATATAAAATTGATTCTACAGATCATGACTATTGGGTCCTAAAAACAAATCAATGGTGATAAAAAATTATTAAAAAAAAATTTAAGAAGAAGAAAAACTAATCGGAAGAAGTGTTAATAGATAAATTTTCATGGGATAAAAAACTATAAAAGAAGAATCGATGCCACAAAGAGAAAATACATTCTCTCATCTCCACTAAGCATGGAAATCTGATGATCCACGAACCACTGTGAACCAAATAGTTCATGGGATTGTGATGGTAATTCCATAACATGAAAATAAAACATAAGTCAATTTTTGGAAGGATGTAGTGATTTTTATATCCATGTTTAACAATCCTCACCAAACTAAAATAGTTGGTGGTCCAGGTTGTATCGTGGGCTCCCTATGAATGAAATGAAGCAATTATATAGTCCATGGTTGTGATATGCACCGCTGAATATGAAGTCCACCAATCACATTCCAGGAATATCTTGTGGGATTCAAGAAAATAAGGCTCATTTTGCATCCATGGATAACTGACTAAAGCCTTATACAGTTCATACATTACTATATAAGTAGATCTTATTTGAATTGGAGAAAAATAAGAAGATACCCACTAGGACGAAAGAATAGAGCCCCATCAGAATGTTCAAATGAATCATCAAACAATCCCCATAGGTAAAACCAAGTATATATCATTAAAGAGGATACAAAAAAATTTGATGTTAGTGAACTGAAATTATATTGTGTTCATACATCATGAGTGTTGATGAACAAATGCCCCCTATATAAACATACCTCCCACATAGCAAAGAACTACATGAGTGTAACCATACACTGCGTAGCGAATAAATATGATGAAGGAACATGAACTAACATTGAAATATGAAACATATATGTATCTTTTCACCATGTAACCACATTCTATGTGGAGAGAATCCATATATTTATAGTTCCATGATACATGGAATACCCCATTACTGTAATAGAATCTCCAAATTTCGAGGGAACCACATCCCATGTTAGATCATACTATTAAGAATGGGGTATCCAAGGTCATTATACTATCAGAATCCAATCATTCCCTTCTATCATGTTATTATACCCCATATAGGCACCTCATCAAATTAGTGTAGTGACATCTGGCCAAGACCCGTTCCAAATCCACCAGACATGTATGATAGGACCATCGGGAAAGTCGAAATGCCCCTTTTAGTTTATATACCTAATGCAGTCAGTGTCTCATGGGAGACCCCAACATAAAAGAGGAAATAGAGAAATAACTTGAGTCTACATTCCAATGATAAAGAGGGTTCGACCTTTGGGTGTTCATATAAACCTCCCCATTATAGGGATTAAAGGGAATCATTGGAATCTCCCTTCAATGAGGTACAATATTGAACATTATTTCCTTTTATTGGGAACCATTTTTAAGGAACTCATATTGAAGTAGTCATCTATACTTTCGTATAGAAGGTAACAATTTTTCTTCTCCTTTCCTCTATAGGATACATATCAAGATACATCACAAAAGGGACTTTCTATGATAAGGAAAAAAGAGATTGAATCTGCACATTCAACCCCTATATAAACCTCCCTTGGGTGTCTAGAACCTACTATCACTTGGTAGAGTGAGGCATGTGATCTTCATACCAAATACCTACCCTTGATTCTCACACTGAGCATAACTCATATGGGATTAGATGTTTTCAGTGATAAATAAATTTGAATGATCCTAACGAAAATACAATGGGAATCCCACATGTTTTAATACATATAATAGTAAATAAACATTCATTGGGTTATATTCCAAATAAAGCATCCCCAAATGAGTATATTCCATGTTTTATCCTCAACCAACAAGTCAAATTGAATTCTTGCATTGTTAATGCCAGATTCAAATACTCTAGAATGTGAATCTTCCTTCCATATCTCCAATCATGCCCCTTAATGGGTATGCACTAAAGTTTATGTTTGTGATCAGACAGAAATATGAGGGCATTGATTCCTGTCTAATTGGGATATGTAGTAAGCCTATTTGTTGTACCAACATGCTAGCCAAATCCACCAGAACATTATCCAGT
Organism: Viscum album; assembly: GCA_963277665.1. Taxonomy (NCBI): domain Eukaryota; kingdom Viridiplantae; phylum Streptophyta; class Magnoliopsida; order Santalales; family Viscaceae; genus Viscum; species Viscum album. Next base: position 913,204,250 of record OY728131.1, on the reverse strand, counting down.
CCATATTCTCAGGAGGTCCATATCCACCTAGCAGACAATATCTCTTTTAGATAACAGTGGATGATTCGACATAAGTCCCACCACATGTTTGACTAGGAAATAATATTCCAAGATTTCATAAATACCTAACATTGAATTGACTTTCTGAGTCCTCATCTCATATCATTAAAATGTTACATATAATGATGATAGACACTAAACTAAGGGGGTTCTGATTTCTATCTTTGGGATATTTATGATTATCATTTTATGGTTTTGATCTAATGATAAAAAACATATTTACCCCTGGATAATGGTATTCTCTAGAGTACCCCATCATGTGGATTAAAACCAATTTCTTTCTAATAGGTGCACAAATAATCCCATATCTAACCTAAAAATATTAAAATTAATGTAGAAAAATTGATACATGTATATCCCTTCATTGATGGATATAATAAGATACATAAATATGATTTCAAACCTATGAATAATATTAAAGGATTATTACCATTGTGTAATCCATAATATACACTCTTGGGAATTATCCTTGGTTTAATGAATCCGACTAAAATCAATATGAGAGACCATGAGTAGGAAATAGTCCCTCCAAAAATGGTTTGAGGAGCCAGACATACCATCCTCTTTGCGAATGTGATTTCATAAGTGTAATTGGCCAAATTAAACAACCAATACTGACATTTATAATATAAATCAATGAATCAAGGATATAATAATCATTGGGTATTTCTACAACCATGAATAAATCCATAAGACACCATTTGTAGATATAATAATCGACATCACTGATTTCATAATATTTAACCCCTTGAAATCATTTCAATTGTGGAGAACCCCATATTCAAGGGAAACAAAAATAGGGACCCCAACATTAATCCTTAACCATTGTGGTGGTTTTTCCACACATAAATCTCATTCCACATCCAAAAATGTAATAGGGCCTAGTGACATCATTAAATTCACATGTTATCATGTGACTATACTTTTAATAGATTTTATTATTTGTACTTATCAGATCAATTGTGCACACTCTTATTAGAATCCCCCAATCCAAATTTATCTTAGATGATTTCACAAACATGCATTTAAACCACTTCACTAGTTGTGTCCTCCATGAAGAAGGGGAGTACATAACCAACCGAGTGTCTTTAACAGTAGATCTTGAATTCACAGGTTCTATAGTACATCGAAAATTGTACTCTCCCTATAGTGAAGTTAGTTAAGTTTTCCATCCATGCCATTATGCTCTATGAGTTCCCCACCCAGCGATAGTCAGTGGTCTAGACCTTCAAAGATCCATTATCCATCTCCATCCTCTAAAGAGACTATCCCAGAAACAAGATAATGAGTTCCTCAATTATGTAATGGAGAAATATTACGTCATCCCAAATGATCTCATCCCTACTGCATAGGGGTACCACTCAAGATCCCCTTACAGATTTTATCACCACCAATTTCATATGGCCCAATATCATCACCATAAGGAGGATATTTCCACGAGTCCACTTACAATATAAAAATTAAGGTATATTCCTCGGGTATTTCACCAAGGGAGAAAATCATATATCCATGATCTGGTTATCACCCTGGATTGACATAATATAGGTAGACGTATATTCATGATCCCTCTCACAAAGCATGACATGTAAATACATCGAATTTCATTGTGAAATGAAACCATCATGCTAATACTCGCCAAACCGACCATGAAAGTAAAATGACAAGATATAAATAACTAAAAAATATTTCCAATACACAATAATACCATCATCAAGATACAAAAATAACCATCCATTAGAAAATGGAAAGTCATTTTAATGAATACCAATCACATCATCCAAATAGAATTTCAATCTACGGGAATGTGCATATCTATATTGATTCATACAAATCCCATCAATAAAATAAGATGGTGATCAAGGAATGGACAAATTATCCAGCTCCCTCTTATTAAACTCGAAAGTCAAATACGATGGTGAAAAAAAAGTACACATAAATCCTTCCTCAATAACATGACTCCCAAAAAGGCCAATACCATGGAAATAAACAATAGGATGATTGATGTTCCTAAAGATTCATATCAATACCATCTTCTATATAGTGTAAAAATGAAAAAAAGAAAATCACTTCTAATAAATATGAAGACTGTTATTAAAATATTTTGGAAACCAAAAAATTAATCTTTCATATCCTACCTATAAATAATGGGAATAATCATTCCTCTACAACCACACAATAGAACATCCATTACCGACTGAAAGAAAATAGAGGACCAAAGCATGACCATATTCTTCCTCTAAAAGTGAAATGGGAATATATCCCCATTGAGGTAAAATAATTGTCTACTGCCATATGATGCATGAAATTTCACATATTTAATACTGTATTTTAATGTTATAAATCCCACCAATGTGCTATTTTATGGGAAATATTCACATTTTAATGTTTTAGTAGAATTTATAGCTCAAATGCATAAATGGATTAATTTTGGTGTTTAACTCTTTTATTATCCATAATTATTTCGGTCATAACATTTTCTACACTAAACCAAATTGTGAAATTAAATTTATATAGGTTTTCTTATATAATGGGCCAAATTTAATCCTTCAGGAGTCCCATCTCAATCAATCATTTGAAGGTCAAAACTAATCACACAATCTGTGCCTCAAAAACTGTGCGCTGGTCTGGAATGTTATAAAGATGATCTAATATCTAGAAAAATTAAAATTATGTGGAAATGAAATTTGTCATGGATATATAAAAGGAATTAATTCATATGTTTCATTAAGGATCCTACATCTTCATCCTCTAGTATCAAGGAGTTAAATTCATGTGAATTTGGAGTTATGGAATATGAAGATCCACCTAGACAGATTAAATTCACCGAAATAAAACAGCCATAACTCATTCATACGTGGACCAATCGACCTTAAATTTTGTGGAGGCATGAGAAATACGATATGTAACAACTCCCAAGAAGGGAAAATTTACCAATTTAGGAATTTAATGGTCCTAAAAGTCTATGACATCCGGGGGATAGAATTGAAGAGATATTTCTTCACCCATTTTACCGATAAATATATGTCTCTTATCCATTTTACAAGGATAGCCATTTCAAGGGTGAAAGGTTGAGTTTTGTTTATATAATTTTTCATTATATTTATAATATATATTAGTTTATCTTTTTTCCTTCTTCTGTTCATTTCATATTTTCCTTCATTTCTTTTATATTATTTTTTTCTCCCACTATGCTACTTTCTAAATCCATGTTTTTGGAGAGCATACCCTCACCGTCGTTCGAGGGGGGAAGTGGGGGTATTTGAGTTTTATGTGATTTACTGATTTATAATTTTTCATTCTAATAAATCATTAGTGGTTAAATGATTGTGGTTAGCAGTTACCCCACTTTCTCTATTATTGTCTTCTTTCTCCTCGTTTTATAATTTTCCTTCTCATCGGTATCTAATTCATTCAAACGGTGGAGTTTGTATTGGGTATTGATGTGGAAGTGATTACTACTACATGGAGAGGAGTCAGTGTAGTGTAATACATTTCAAATGAGTGGGTGTGGAGTGACATGTCTTGATCTCCGAATTGAATAACTCATTGATTAATATTTTGAAAACAACGATAATTCTACCATGAAACCCCAAGAACAATGGTTTTCTTTTACTAACATCTTTTTGTCTTTTCTTCCCATTATTTATATGTGGTATTTTTATATATTTATATATTTATATTTTACACATTTCAATTATTCCCCCATATTTACATAAGTTGTATATTTTTATATTAGATTGATTTTAAATTGTGAGAATAGAAAGATAGTCAGTGTTAGCGGCCTCCTTGTGTTTGACCTTTGGGTGTGCCAATATCGTACATTATTAGGATAATTAGTATTTAATCGAATTTAGGTTCATGAAAAACCACTCTCATCACACACATCCTGGTAATTATAGAGTATCAACCATCAAATCATGACTATATACTCCATACCTTTCATGTCGTAATCACATATGATTCAATAGAATGGAATCAGGACCACAACCCCATATCTCCAGCTGGGGAGACTCATGGAAAAAATAACTTGGTAACTTCAGAGAAGACTTTCATCGCTTCACTCATCTAGGAGAGTCATCTGAAATATTATGGGATAAATGGATATCTGGATCATGAAAAAATAATTGTTCCAAATAGAGGACATTGGCTCAGTTCGGTGGATACTCTAAGGTAGGCCTACATCACTGTCGAAACTCATGATGATCATCGGGGTATCCTGGCAGCATCTCAAGATCGACTCGAATAGAAACCCTTCTATCAAGTCATTCACCTACAAAAAGATATCCCATTTTTTTATACGAGGGTACCCAAAACAAAATCCCACCAATAAAAATTAAAAAATGAATAGAAATTCCAAGAACATGCTCTACTAAAATCTTGAAATAATGATTAAATCAAACACTTATCTATTAATTATCATGAACCTTCCATAACATTATCAAATTTTTGATGTACAGTAATAGTTATGATTGTCATCACCATAACATTGTTAATGGAAATTGTGACAGTCCTCCATAGTTCAAGTACCATGATGTTTTACTTCGTGGAAAAAATGATTGATAATGAGACACAATATCCTGGTGAGTATCGCAGTAGCCCTCCTCATTGCTCAGATATTGAAAAATAAGAAGGTCAACTTCTTATTTACGCCTTACCAGACGGTTCTTCCCTTGGTATAAACTACTAATATTCTTCCTATAATCAGACATCATGCAATGGTCATAGACATCGCAATTGTGGCACCAACTACGGCGGTCCTCTCCAGATTGATGTATCATTTCTTCCAAAATATCCTCACCTTACTATCGTCCAACCTGATTATCCTCCCAAAGGCATACACAAAAGAAATTATCTTTTTAAAATGAAATTAATCAATAATTGAATTCCATATATTTGTGGAACCAACTGTAAAAGTCCACTACAAAATCATGTTTTATATCAATAGGAAGTTCATTCCCTTGAAAATAAATTACACGAAAGACAACATATTTCGAGGAACTTAGAGGGATGCAGTAATTCATTATTAAAACCTTTTCAATAACATGTGAAATAATTTCTCAACATGATGATTGTTCAGAAAAATTACCATCTTTTGGGCATGCCCCATACCATTCACATATCAACGTGACCCCTATTATCCCCGCTAGATGTGATGAAATCATCAAAAAGATTTCAAAGTAGGAAGATAATATATATGAATCTATATTTGAAGAACAAAAGAATATGTTACTAGTGAGAAGAAAATTATCTATGGATTCCATCCCAGTTAGTTTTGGCCCAAAAAAACATCTCAGTTTGACATACCAAGAGTTTTTTATGATGATTTCAAAAAAAAAAATTCAATATATGTAAAACTCTCCTCTAGTTGAAAGAAATTCTATTTCCATATGATTACATAGACCATTTCGAAATTATGGATGACCTTCATTGTTATGTTGACTTGGAAGCCCTTATATTGGCATGAATACAATAACTAGAAAGGCAGAATAATGATCTTGAAATAAATTTCCTCAGTGGACTATACATTTTTCATCATTACATCATCAAATCCCAATATTTTGTTAATATATAAGGATTTAGAGAGCATTGAACATTGAATTTCACACCAAATCCCATTCAGTTGAACCCAATAGAAATGAAATAATTTAATTTTATTATCCAATTATAGAGATTAAATGAAATAGTAATTTGGGAAAATTTGACATACTTGATAAGAACCTTCTTTGAGCATGTCTTAAAAGTATTAGGATTGATTAGAGAAATCAATTAAGAAAATCCTGAATCGGGAAATTGAGAACATTCAACATGGATCATGCCTTATTGATGAAAATCAATACTCACAATTTTTGTCCTCAAAAACAAATAGTTCACATGTAGACATGGAATAATATACGACTCACACTCAAAAATGAATTTGTGATTATAGGAATGTAGTAATAGTGATATAAATCAACGTTGTTTGATATCATCCCAGGCCCTCATGGATGGGATATTTTTAACAAAAAATTCACTCATATGATTGAATTTTTTTGATCAATGAACAATAACATGGAAATGAGGGAAACAATAGCTTAATGGGTAGTGTAATTTTTACTCAACTAGCCACCTAGTTTAAATAATTTATCTTCCTATTTTTGGTAGAAGTAAAAGTTAAGAGTTCTCTTAATCTATCACATATCATGACCAATTTATGCAAAAAATACGACTTGTAGAAAGGTCATATAATGGTTCCCTCCATGTTAACATTCTCCAAAAAGATCAATGAGGTTACCAGAATAGAAGGGGAATATCCCACAATGGAAAAAATAGCTCTCAATTCACATGGTAATTAGTACACCATCCAAACATCATTATGTATAGGTGATCATTGTGGATGTAAATCCTGTAGAACACATTAAATATAGTTCAAATAAAAAAGAGTATGTTGACTGATGATTCTCTAGGAATCCAATCAACACTGAAAATGAATGTTTTCTTACCCAGAACTAGTGGGAAGATCGAAATTTGGGAGTTCCCAAAATCAATCATCCACCACCTCCTCCACAAATACCAAATAGAGAAAGAATTAAAACAAAGGTAACATATAACCCACATTATCCTCCCATTGAAAATAATATCCCTATGATCAAATAGATATTCCATCAGTAGAAAAAATAAATGAATGCATTGATAAACAAGTTATAATGAGTTACATCAAGAAAGTCATCATATCAAATATGATCCTTAGGAAGAGCCTAAATGTAATATTCCACCACATGTACCCCAAACACAATAAATTATCTTGGTAAATGATGAAATGATTGTATGTATACCCAACATTGTGTCAGGACCAGCAGTCTGACTATACCCAATCATGTATAGTTATGATGATTTAACTCCATTATGGGTATAACAAAAATATATTTTCGAAAATCAAAAAAAGATTACCCAGGTCGGATATCTTCTTCATGTACTGGAAAAACTAGAATATCAAGTCTTACCCCTTGGAATGACCTCCCATTCTTTGGGTAAACAGAACATGCATAAAGTGATCATCAATTCCATCAAGTTAGAGATATGATTATGTGAATCCATGGAAGAGTGTCACACACTGGTGTATTCGAAATGAAACCCTTACCCTAATTGGGTAGGTAAATATCCAATGACTCCAAATTTCTATAGTATTTTGTTCTTAATATTCAATGGATTGGGTGACCATGAACTACATATGACGAACGATGCATCATATTTAGGTCCAATGGTCAGAACCGTAGATTATAAATTTGCAGTTAATGTCATATTCTTTGTGAGAACTCTACATGGTGTGCATTTATATTGTACAAGTATTTTATTTCTCAATTTATAACAGATTTGGGGGATCTCCGGTGGTAGTTTCTTTAACAATTTAGAACAATGAACCCAAAGACAACAATAAGTGAAAAGTAAAACTGAACAAAGTTGGAGAATGATAGCATCTCGTACTATATTTAAAAGAGATAAATGTATGACCTATTAATTGAATATTTTTTCAAAGATGATTAGGTTCTTTATGTATACATCGATAACCACTGTGAAATTCATAGAATGCCACTCATCCTGGGTAAATATATAATTGGGTTCAGGATTTCTCTACTAGTTCACAAAAAATAGAAGAATCTATAAAACAGACTAATCTCAAGTCCTTGGTTTCCCCACCATCGCTGGGAAAAATAGTGGGAAGTACTGAAGCAGACTCTGTTATTATTTAGACATCCCCTGCAGTAGCTCCATCTTTAAGGCCTACATTGAATCATGTAGGTCCCCCTGGGTATCAACATCTAGCCACAACAATAATAAATTATATAAAGGGACAAAATAGAAATAAATTTGAGGAATTTTTTAATATAGTTTACTCATTATAAGATAATTATATATATGGAAAAATTATAGACCCCATGAACTAAAATTGTCTCCATCTATCAGAGTTTAAAAGGGATAATGTGGTATGTAATAAAGACCAACCAGATTATTATCCCTTCCACTGGATATGCAGAATCACTATCATTGAATGACTTTCTTAAAATAACATCTAAAATAAAATGATGTGTTCCAAGAACGTCAAAATGGGACCACCACATCCAAAAGTGCCATATTATTCCACTAATACCCCTGATGAAGTAGATGTGTGGAACGAAATTGTCAGAAATTGTTTTTTTTAAATTTATGGATAAATTGAAATAAAATATCCCAAATTCGTGGTATTCACAAAAAAATATTTGATAATTTTGACTATGAAACCAACTGATCCAACATCAACAAAATTTAAATCCATATCCCCACTAATCTCCAGAATGTGACTATCCAAAAAACATTGTTACAAAAATACAAGGAGAATGTGATGTACTATTAATCAATGTTAAGGGAAGAGTTAACCATGACTCTATCATATTTATTACATCAGATCTGAAATAATGTGAACCACGCCCCACAAATTGAAGTAATAAATGTATTTACTCATGTAAATTCATCATCAAATGAGGATTTAATTATCAAATTAATTAATATTATTCAATTAATTGATACCTAATCTATCATAGATGATGTCTATAAACCCATGTTTCATGCACCAAATCATGGGACCATATGAAGAGTCCACAAAAACCAAGAATACCAATGATGATACAATCATGGAAGAAATAATATTTCTAATGGAACCCTTTCTAAAACCATCAATGATGCATGAACCTATAAAATAACCGTTCAGTGGACCCAATAAGAATATGAAATTTTTCATGCACCAATCAAAAGCCACTTTGGGCAAGTCATTCTAGAATATCCATCAGAAGAAGAATATGTGTACAATCACCAATGGAATGCAAAAAAGACTAACCATACCAAACCCCAAAAAATTGAAATACCTCCATCTCCTATCATGGGACCCATCCCATCATTATCTAATTCTCAATCCCCCAAATTTCTTGTGATACAGAACCCCCCCCCCCTTTTGAATCACAATAAATAGATTATACGTTGGATATTTTAATGAAATTATCTTCAGTTCCAAACAATCTATCGATAATTGATGCAAAAGGTTATCAATTGATCTAAGGGGGAAATCAAAGAGGTTATGTTGATCATCTTGGTGTTTTAAACTAATATGGACATCGTCAAAGCATATCAGAAAGATACTGGTACCATGAAATGTTACATGGTTTTATACATGACAATGCAAGATGGATACACCATTATGTAAGGTTACATAAGACCCTTGTTTTTGTTCGGAATAATATATGGTGTTGATGTCTAGAAATTTATCATTGATAATGGCTCTGGATTCAATCTCATTTTAGGGTGAAAAACTCCCTATGTGAGTTGGAATGATGATAGTCTATGACCTTCCTCTATAATGTTTCAAGGATATGTTAAAATTAATCAGAATCCATTGGGATAAACAATGACAATGAATGAGTTTGGAGACCTTGTTGTAGAAATATAATTTCTTGACATATGGAAATATATGGACATAAATAGATTGACATCAATTCCATTATTTTACCAACATTCATCATTTCCTTCATTATACCATAAATTCATCTAATATCCAATTAATGAAAAATATTGTATGTTATGCAATGATAACGCCACATTTGAATCCAATGAGTCACATTATATCAACAAAGGTTTTTATTAGAAAAAAGGGAAGTGATATTTGGGAAATGATGTTTATTGGATGACCACTATGAATGGTTTGGAAATGATCCTTATAGATCCCTTCAAATAGCTCAGTGAAGAATACATATTTCTCATCAATCAGGATGGGTGAATGAGTCCATTTTACGATATATGTTCAATAGTCCTCTTGATTTTAATTCATGGCCACTAAGTATATTCTAGTTGAATAATATTATGACCCCCAATATAATGGTGAATAACAAAATGGATATGAACTCAATACATTATATAAACTATAATAATACAATTTCTCACCCACTAAGGAAGAAGTTGAAGAAGACACTCCTCTTTCAGTAACTCTATACTATCCAGAAATTTTCCAACCACCTTCCATGTCAAAAGAGGTAGCATTATCTTCTGAATACTAATATCGCGACTCCCCACTAAAATCTAAAGATATTATCTCAAAAATTGATTCACCATCTAACAATTGAGATATTATGATGAAGAGGATTATTATGATGCATGATACTATAATGTTCCCTTACTCAAATATGAGGAATGTTTCTCTACTAACATTAATAAGTTAAAGAAAAACAATTGGTGTACGTAAAAATATCCACAAACCACATTGAATAGTGTAGACATTTCTTCTAGGTAGAAAAATTAATAAACCTTGTTCATATGGTATCATCGATTTTTTTCACCTAAAACTATAATTAAATTCCGATCATGGATCTTGAGGTGGTCACTCACCACTTATTCCAAATAAAATATAATTAGGGCTATAACCATGTTGTCAGAAGGACATAACCAACACAAGCTACCAAAATAGAGGATATGGTTGAAAAGCTAATCAGATCAAGCATCAATTATAAGATCCAATATCTCATGCGGTTGGCCAATATTGTCTCCATCATAAATAAAAAATGAAAAATAATTGTGTCAATATATTTTATTAATATCTTCTATCATTTTTTGGAATGCTGATTTCCTAGTCCTAATCTCAGAACTAATGATTGATAAAGCCACTAAATTTTAATCTCTCTTTCACATGGATGACTAATCAATATACAACCAAAAAAATGGAAAAATATGATGATGATGTAACTTCCTTCATTTCCACAAAGTAGTATTTTTCTATATTGGTATCCAAATTATTATGAAGAATACCAGCACTAGATATCAAATTCCTAGGATTCTAACATTTAAGACTTTCCTTATAATGTTCATCAAATGATATGTTGATGAAATAGTGATTAAATCATGAAAATTCATGGACCACAAGTCATATCGTAAAATAATCATCAAGAAACTATGAACAAATGTTCTAAAAAATGAACACCACAAAATTATTATTCAATTTTACCTCAGGGAAATTACACTGCTTCATCATACACCATCATGATATCAATATACACCGTAAAAATACAATGTATATCTTTGGAATTACACCTCCTAGAAAAATCAAAAAAGTAACGATAACCTTAATGAAACATTTCGTAAATTTGGAACTTCATATCCAACATTTGAGATAACTTTTTTACATTAAAAATGTTTATAAAAAATGAATCACATATTAATCGACTGACTATTTTCAAGAATCATTTGACATTATCAAGAAATGACTCTTAGGTCTACCAGAGATAAATCCACCAATCGAAGGAAGACCACTCATTTTGACTGGACATTCCTTAAAATGAAATATAGGTTCCTTATTCAAAAAATAGAATTATTTTGATAGCTAAAACATCATATATTATGTTATTTGAAGCATGAATGATGCTCAGACTCAATACTCAGATATTGAGAAAAGATTTTTTTCACTAATCATTGCTATCCAAAAATTGAGGTAGTACCTGTAGCATCAGGACTTCATCTTTATTTGTTATAGAAACCCACTCAAATAACATGTGTCCAATGGTTACATATAATCGTTTATATTGGGATATCATTATTAAATAGTTTGATATCTAGTTAATGCTTCCATAAGATGTCAATGACCATGCATTAGTAAATTTCATATACATTAACCCATCAGAAGAAATAAAATTTATGGATTATAAACATCCTGATGAAGGGGATTTATCTATTCAAGATGATTCATATATATGAGAGATTCATTTTGAAGTTTCATCTTTGAGATCCACATGAATTTAGATGAAAGACCCCAATATCATCAATGTGGGTTTTGGAGTCATACTAAATTATCCAAAAATGATAATTGTTCCTTACCGATTTTAATTGTCTCAGGGGTGCACAAATAATCAATAATATTATAAGGTACTAATTTATGGGATATAACTAGAACATCAAGTGAATGTAAAACCCTTGAAAATAAATTTTAATCTATAGCTGGTCGACAATATGCTCAGCGATGATTAATAAACAATAAAGGAAGAGATATCCCCTTATTATTCCACTTATAATGACTAATGGATCATTAACTTCCAATAAAATGTTAATTAATGTACTCCAATCAAAAAATTCATATGATAGTGATTTGGAAAATGCATCCGCACCTCTATCTTATCTACACTGAGATGAAATGGTCATCAAGAAATTTTCACTATCAGATGGTCTCACTATTTGTTTCCCCCAATATTGAAGAAATCAATGATATTTCCCTAAACCCTAAGACTTATGGTACACTCAATAGTTTTAGGTAACCGATTTTATATTTCATTGAAAATGTATAGATCATAGGTAATAGGCGTGGATGGGAGAAAATCAGAAGACGATTAATTAATTTAGTTATATATGATAGTTGATGTCAATAAAAGTACCTCTATAATTAAGGCATTAAATGGATTCTTTATATGTTCATTGATGGATAATAGACCACTAATGTCATAAAGGAAGAGAACAATAGAGCATACAGTTCCCATCAACCCAGATCATAGAATTCCCATAATATTAAAAGGTATCGACACTACATGCCCATAGTAATGCATGACTACACTAAATTCATGAAAAAGTTTCATTCCATATAGGTTCATGCCAATTTCATCCACCAACCCCCAAAGTTACTTCAGAAAACCATGTACTCCATTTTATTTGTTATATGGGGAATGGATGTCATGAGATCATATCCACCAACTAGATGTTAGATATAAATGTATATCCTCACATTGACCAACTGCAATTACAAATGGGATGAAGATATGCCCCTTAAAGTGTTTGGGGTAAGAAACATTCTAAGATTCATGAAATCCAAAAAAAAATACCATTATTTGTTTCCCTCATACATTATTCATAGACATGGGAATTGATTTCTATTTGGTTGAGTTGGAGAAACTATAACATGAGTATGGTATAAACACTAACTATTAATCTAATAATGATGAAGAATATAATTTGAATATAGAAGAATTCAACAAGACTGTACCCAATACACTCCACAAAATGGTTGATAAGAAGAAAACTTTATGGTCGGAAAGGACCTCCATGCTCTGTGGGGCTATTTGACCATAACCATCATTACTTCTAAAGAAACCCCATAGTCATTAGTATATAGGACATTAGAAGACCTACCCATTGAAGTTCAGTTGGCTCACTCTAAATTTCCATTTGTTATCAATAATCAATAGATGAGAAATTTTAGAAAAAAATGGATGAATTTTAGAGACACGATAACAGATAATGTATACGCTGAAAAATTGTTCGATACACCAAAACCATATTGAAAAGGCATTCAAAAAAATTCTCACTACTGGTCATTCCTAAAATAGAGTAGGTGTTGGTCCTTAGGAATCTGATGATACTCATAAAGAAACCAAAAATTGTGGAGCTAAAATGGAAAGGATCATATTTAATAAAAATTTATACACTAACAGAGCATATTATTTGATATAAATGGATAAAAAACACATTAAAACACCTAAAAATGCATGGATCATGAATAAATGTTTTATATATCCAAATCAATTATCTTCCTAGTCAAATTATGATAAACTAATGTATGAAACATCCTTACTACATAACTCTATACATTTTGGAGTATTTAAACCTAAAAAATTATGTTATACTATATAGTGTTCATCCTATGATCATGATTTTTAACAGTGTCTCTATTGTTTAAATAACATGATGATAAAAAATGCATCAGTTCCACACTATTTGGCCATAAAAAAGGATTTATCATCCAGATCACATGATGTTAAACTGTAGGATACAATATGTCATTTCCTTTGCATCGGGGGACATACACCTATACCAGAATACTTAAAACTAAATAGATAATGTACATACGTCATGATGTTAAACTACATGTGGTTCTTTATTTTAATCCCAAAATCATCATATATGAGTTAGATCATTTCAGTATAAAGATGAAATTCTGTTGATCCTATTTGACATCTAGATCCACATTGGAACTCTCTTTCTGATGAAATACATGTCTCTTCATTCTTATTTAGATTATATATATAGTGATTTGTTTAAACTATGATGTGTTCCCATCAATGAAAATGGGAAAACTTCCCTCCTCTATATGTGGGTTATAACTGCATGGAGAATTACCATATAGAACAACATTTGTCTTGATTCTCATTTTATAGGATATGGTTTAGTGCCTCATTTCCGTATGTCATGCTCATCTAAAAAATTACACACATTCACTGGAAGAATTTATTATCATCATTTAGCCTCAATTCCTCTCTTAACATCATGGTTATGTTTCATGGTAATCTAAAAAATAACACATCTTATAAAATTAACACCCACATCCATGATGTGTGACATTAAACTATATGGAACTATAGTGTACTCATCTATGTTTATATTGGTGTCCTCATTATTAATATACTATAATTTTTAAAGGAACTATTATGTACTTCATTCACATCCACATTGAATATGTATAAATACATGGATGTCATATCTTGATCCCAACCATGACCAAAGAAAATGAAAATTCCATACCTTGTGTATGGACCAACCAGATGCATGGAGATTTATTTCAAGAAATACATATACATTGGTTCATATTCCAAGGGATACATTGAGAAACCCAAACATACCACCATTATGACAAACTAATAATAGATTCAAATTCATAAATTTTTAGCGTAATATTCCTTATAGAGTGTCTGGTATACCATATGGCCTCTTAAGTCCTCATTCATTCTGGTTTATATCAGATGTGATATGAACCACCCATTTGGAAATGTTTTCCCTATATTTCCTCGTAAAAATATATTAAAATGTGACACCAATCCCTAGCCAAATTATGAAAAACTAAATAGAACAATTTTCATGCTCTCACTTGAGAGAGAATCTCCATCGGCATCAGTCATCCACTATGTCATGTTCAACAATTACCTCATCAATATGAATGAGGAAGATATGCACAAGGTCCCTCTTTAAAAAATAACAATATATTTCTTGATCCATTTTCACATAGTATACGTAGTAATTCTTAGACTCTATCCCGAGGACCCAACTACAGATATGGGATAAATTCCTTCCCTATATACAAATCAAACCAACATATGAAAATCCTATTATGAGATACTTGGGTTTTTTTATTGATTCAATAATATACTTAGTGATGCACATATCTCCAATATCGTGTAAATCCATGATCAATGAAATATCCACCAATAATTGTTCACTGATCATACCTACAAAAAGATCCTTTTAAAGGATAGTTTGAGTTGCTTATAGCACTTATAAATAGACCTGGAACCATTATTTTCCCTCATTCACATTGCTTCATCATCACCATTACCACAAGACATCAATGATCACATGATCTCAAGAACATCATATAAATTTATTCTCATTATTACTATATATGTAGTCATTCTTAGAACCAAGGTCCTTGTCCCAGCCATAGAGAAAATAAAAGAAATATTTCACAGTCTCATTCAGGAATGTTTATATAGAAGATATCGATTTTGGGTCCCTCATTTAGGGATCCATCAATTAAATATAAATCCCCCTTATGTGTGGTTACAAACTATGAAGGTAATTTTAAAATCCATGAACATTCATTGTTGGAATGTTTCTTAGATTCCAAGAAACATCCATTAAATTCATCAAACTCTATGTCCTCGATGATTCTTGATCATCATAAACCTCCCAGACCATCATAAGTTGAGCGACAGTTTCTTGGGGAAACCTTTGTTTGACTATGTTCAATATTACCTATGTGGAATTTCATAAGTTTTCCACAAAAATTCCTATCATCTAGAGAAAATCTCATTGTCAGGAGAGGACTTTACAACCGACGTACACCGCCAATGACTTCCTTGCCCAATACCATTACTCCTTGTTTGAGAATCAATGGAATCATGGATTATACAATCCCTCACCCTTACACTCAAGGCACATACAATAATATCAACATGATTATCCTCTAGATAATAATGTTATTTATAAACGTTGGTCCTCACTGTATGACCTGAATCTTAATGACCACAATTTCTACTCACCACATGACATTAAACTGCAGAGACAATGTCTCAATGACATGACACTAAAATTGGGTGTTATAATGAACTATGTAATACATGATTCCTTTCCATATATTATTTATAGATAATCCTTGATTCGTACATTCTAGTCTATCCACTCCAATATTTATAATTTACCCTCCCTATGTATGAACTAGACCTATGGAGGGAGTTTTTCATTAATTACTATATATGGAGAAATTCTCATCCTTTAGGATATGTATAGACACCCAAATATATAATCGCATGAATATCCATGGGAAAAAATTCCTCGTCTAGTCTAGTGTATGGGTCAGACATACATGATAAATTTAACGAGAATAATAAAATGGTGTTCCCCATGTTCATATTATTGAAACAATACTCACAATAATAGTATTAAATGAACCTTTCCCTTGGCATGGGTTATCCCTACATGGGAAACCTTCCATGAACTATGTATGGCTTCATTTGTTCCATTGTAGGATACATTGTGACACCCTGGTCTCCATACATTGGTATATATCAATTAAAAAGACAAATCACTTCCTTATACATTGGTATGTCTAGAGCAGGGATTCATCTCATACCCAAATAGGGGAGACTTTTCTACCAATCAATGAGAATATTTTTCTTGAAAATACCTTTTAAATTTTAAGAACCCAACATTCACTAAAATAATCTATAACAATAATGTTCTGAATCCACAAAACCTTCCCCCGCAATTTGAGGAGCATATCCATTTAATTGAGAACACCTATGTTTTAATGTGCTCAATATTCCCTTGTTGGCTCTAAATATGTATAATTATAAAATTCACTATCAACCAGAGAAAAATAAATCCTAATGAGAGGTTTTCCCTACATTTGTATTCCATATGTCATTTACATCCCACATAAATTATTGTATTCAAAACCCCCATGGAATATAGTTTAAATATGTTCCCCAAATTTTTGTTTACGTTGATAGAACAAATCAAGTTATATTAATTTGAATCTGGTGGATATTTTACAAATTGTTACAAAAAATTCGATTTTAAATTTCCAAATCTCGAATTTGTTTGTAGCTATACATTAATATACACCACCCATTTACTAGTTTAATAGAATTAAAACCACTATAATTAAAACCATCTTTACACATGCCAAATTTATGTGGTAGTGGTCTCACATTCAAGATCAAAGACGATACAGATACCATCATGTTTTTTGAGACATCACTCCGTTGAAAGGACACCTACTATGGTCTTACAAAATAACCCAAAATTCATATAATATTATTGGGATCTAAATATTGGAAGATCAATGTCCAAGGGAAACATGTATTTGACTATGAAAAATATTCCTCCAATATCTTGGAATTAGATTCCCATAATAAATCATTTCCTCCAAAGGTAAATTCATCTTTATGAGAATATCATCCTACATCTTTATACCCCCCCCCCTCGAAAAACATCATATTAGAAACCATTATTATGGTTACTCCTCATGTACTGAACACATATTATTATTTAGATTTATAAATCCTAAAATATTGGTCAAGATATAATACCACATTAATGTATGAATAATATAAGGGAATTCATGTCTAATAAACACTATTGGGGCATCACCACACAATTCTTGGTCAATATATATTATACCTAAAACATAAATAATGATAGACCATTTTTGAAGACCATAGACATCCCACGAAAAGAGTTTAAAACTCACCATGTTGAAATATTACAAAGGGGACCCATCGTAAAACTTTAGGATCATCTCGCCAAAAGTAAACATCGTATGGGTTACGAAAAATATCAAGAAATCATGAAATAAATATACAAAAATATATTTAGGTCAAAAACATGAAATATGAATCATAATAAAATATCATGTTATAACCAATAATACTTCACCAAAATGGTATTAGAAAAAAATCAAGTTATAATAGAACATGCACATAGTTCATAGGGGTTTTCAAATAACATTATCTACAATTAAACTATGTTTGATGAGTCCAACGAATGATGAAAAAATTGGAAAATGAATTAATCCTTTCTATTTTTTATCGCAGATAATGAATTAATTCAAAAAAAGGTGGACATTATAATTAAAATCCAATCATATATAATTGATCGTCATTTTAGGAAAAAATAAAAAAAGTCATGTATTATATAGAAAGAATTTTTTCCTTCAATATAATAATATTGGAGGAACTAAGAAACCCTAGAGACTATCCTTATTAATAGTGAATGGAAATGATGGGATATTATAAATGGATTCAAAACGATGTAAATGTACATGGATCGTATCCTATATGGATCTATGGAGATCCAACAAGGCAACAATATCAGCCTTTACACCACTTTTCATTATCTCTACCTCTTTAACTGCATCCAATCATTCCATTTATTCCTCCTCATTCAGTCATTTCCTTTCAACATTTTTTCCTTAGTATGAAAAAAATCATTAATAAGTAACAAAAGATCCTAAATATTCCTCTCCACCTCAAGTCGATATGGTGGTCAAACACTCCCTCTTATAATGACTCATAGACTCGTATTGATGGAATATTGAATTCAAGGATGATCCAATCTAGAGAAGGAATTTCCTCTTCAGCCTAGGTACATATTGACTTCATGACAACTAGATCACATTTAATATAAATAATTTGTGAAATCATGGGTGTGGTTATAACAAAAATTATATTTGGAAGTGATCCTAAAGAAAAATGGTCTTAATTGTTAATATTTTAAACCAATAAAAATTTTGTAGTGGTTTAATGAATAGAGAAGTCACATCCACACACTGAGAAATTTAGACCCCCAACCACTATTGTTTCATCATTAATAAAAAAGTAGGTGTGATGTCTTTGGGTAGAAAATAAATTTATGTTTCATCCAACGATTCCTAGGTTGAAAATTTTCTATCAATAAGATAAACAATGTCCAGAAGGCCTATCAATGAAATACTTCATGTAGGAATAATCATCATTTATATATTTGTGAAAACTATTCTTGATTCTTGTAAAACATATACCACTATTTCTTCTTCCATTAATTTACTCCATATGGGTGGAGTCAGTATGATCCATATGGTGTAAATCCACCAAATACATACCTTATTATGGGAATAAATTCATTTGATTAGGTGTAGTCAACCCCCCACACTTGAGACTATGAATCAAAATGAAATCCTCATTTTTATGGGGCCATTATATTATTTCTATTACAAATGGGGACGTACCATAATTCTTATTTATAGAATTAGGATCAATATGTTCAGTTCAATCTTCAACCTCTCAATAATACATAATTTATGAGACATATCTTGTTCCATCTAGATTAGATTCCCCTTTAGAGTCATGTATCCCCTCAATGTCCTCAGATGGATTAAAATCAGAGTCGTGTTTAACTATAGCCATCAATGGTAATACATGTATATCAGATGAACTGAGAACTTCATGCTTATCGAAGAAATTTTCTTTGATACCCATTGTACCGACCACATGTTATATAATACATGATTGTTATATAAATGATGTAATATATAATTAAATTTAGATAATGAAATATAGCAGTTATCACAACTCCGAGATTTGATACATAATGAATATTGTGGGGGCCTACCACTACTTCATGATATTCCATGTCGATGACCCTCTAGAATGAGAATTAGATGGGGCTAGTGGTGGAGATTATTTAGCGATATTATCGAGGATATCATCCATGTGTTCCGTGTCACTTGGGGATCCATTTTTTAGTTATATCCATGTCATGAGGAAGATCCTCCCCTAGAAATGATACCTCGTGAGGTGTATACTGAGGGATTATCAATATATCAGACCACCATTGACTTCTACACAAACATGGGTAAATGGTATAAGGGCATAAAATCAATGAGAAATGTGGTTGAGGTCTATAATCTTAATTACTTATTCATCTTTATCATTTGGACCATAGATTATTTAAATGTATTTGACTCAATCGAACCCATAATGTTATTCCACCAATGAATTGATACAGGTAATCATCTCTCCAAGTTATATATCCACCTCACATGGATTTTCATGAGCTGAAATCCACATAGGGTCATTCACTGATCCATATCCCAGATTCTCAACGGTATCCCCTTGAAGTGTGTACCATAATTCATAAATAAAATCACTTTAACTTAAGGTATCACATGAATTAAAATCCTATAAGAATGATTCCTTAATTGGGATGTCTATTTTTTGAGGATATATCTGGTGATGTGATGTGGGAGCCATTAACCCCAATTCATTTCATGGAATCTTTATCACCCATGAACAATCAGGGGCTTGGTACATACCAGATTCCAAGTGTAATCAAGGATTCTCCCCCCTTCAAGTACTAGTAGGATAGTAGATTATATCATCACCCCCTGATTCATTGAATATATCATCATCATACTCATTGACCTCTAACATCATCATGGAATGTAATGGTCAAAATATCCAAAATGATTTTAGTGATAGAGAATCAAGGCATCAAGCTACTGAAGGTAGAGACTCACTATCAAAGGAAAATAAACATAAGAAATGTGTAAATATTCCAAATCATATCCAAACCCATGTAATGAATCCACATTCCCTTAAATAAATTTCCCCATAACCTAAGGTTACTAAGAGAGATATGACTAAATACCCATTAAATAACCACTTTTTCTCAGATCCATTTGAAATGTAGCATCTAAAGGGATGTATACATGATCATTTGTAATGGTGCTGATGAAATGTGAGGTTGTACCTCAGGAATTAAAATCCATGCATGGTGGTTTAAAAACAAGATCATTTAGTAGTGTCTTTTATGGTATAGAATTATCTATAACACCATTTAGATTCCCTTTGGAATTAGTAGTTTTTTGGGGCTCGACATTATGAAATGTTTTTTTCTAGTTGACTATTTGGATATGATTGATTCCAAATATCAAAAAATAATATATTGACAGAAATTATGAATCCTAGAGGATCCAAGATCCTAATCCTTCATTGGGTTTTTTTACTATAAAAATTTCTTCAAAAGACACTGATATATCATTAAATGTTTCATCAGTCATGTTCAATTATGGTTGGGAAGACACCTCATCTGATGATAGTTGAATTGGTGGCCACATATAAAAGGGTCAATCTCTCACAGATATGTTCCTCATAAAAGTTGGAAAATAATACACCCTCACTCAATGATAAAATGTAGACATTATTGAAAAATACTGTGATTCATCATTCAACAAAATACGAAATGTGGTGAGTAAGGATCATAAGTGGAGAGGTCAGGATAGTAGAGCCGGTGAATCAACTCGTAATCATCCCACTCCTCCCATTAAAATATAATAACCTTGATTACTCTCTTATGGTTTGGATTATTGGTATCACCTGAAATAAATTGAGTGTTAATGAATGTGTAACCTCCCATATGAGCCACTACCCAAAACCACATAATTTGGAATGGACCAACCAACTAGGCTAGTGGATTCTTTCCCTAATCCATCATAACAAATGAAATTTTTTCAGTAAAACATGGATGGTTAGGTTGAATGATCTACTAATGTCCAGTTGATACACCCTGAAAAAAGTCATGAATATAATTATGGTACCATAATCACAAATTGGTAGATTCGATCTCCTTAGAAACATGTCACAGAATACTTGTAATCCGAAAAACTGGTCATCATCATAGATAATCTTCACCCCATTCATTGAATCAACCCCACTCTAGAATGAACTATTAGTAACCCATTCATCTATGAGTTTCAATATTCGAGAAGTTCCTAGTTCTCTGTGGAAGGGTATATTGAATAAATCATGTGGAAAAGGTTTTAATCCTATGTAAAAAATGGAACTTCATTATTTGGGTAATGTTCCTCTTCCAAAGTGGAATTTTCAATGGAAATAATTTTCTAGGATATTGAAGGATTTCTCACTACATCATACCATTCTATCAAGGATGAAAAAATTATTCATACATGTAATGATGATTAGATCCCCAGGGTGTGGGATCATATATTAATTCATCATAGAATAGGAAAACCACGAAGGACCACCCCAATCTATTATTAATGATCCTCTAAGGTCATGATCTCATGTAGACAACCATCCCTTTGGACAATTCATAGTAGCCTTTCAGAAAATGTTGTGGAAGATATGAACCTTTTCACCCAGCACCCATATAGTTTCCACTATTTACCGATTTTTGTAATTCGATGGTGACCCAATAGTGTATCTTTTCCTCAAAAATTTTACCTTGGGTAAGATGATCCTCCATTGGATGTTACGATTTTAAATTATCTGGGATATTGGTTGATTAGATAGATGCATTGATGTAATCAATAAATTAGATGGTAGGTCGAATCCATAAATGATCTAACTATCATTTATCATATATTCTCTTTGACTACAAAAAAGATGTTCCTATAATGATTAAAAAAGATGTATGAAATTTATTTTTATCAATTTATTCGATCATAGCATTCCACATTTTACCAACAGTAGAAAGGGAAATGACAAAAGTATCAGAAATAGATTGTGGTGGGTAATTTCCAATGTCTGAATTAGAATTCCGTAAAAATAGATTTTTATTATATAAAATTGGAAAATGATTAATGTCCATCAAACTAACAGGTCATGAAGACACACATATGTGAACCAGTAGTTTTCATAAGTTCATAAAGCACTACCCCTGAAATATAGACCAATGACTTTATGTTTTGCGTAACGCATGAATTTGTGAGGAATTTACCCAATATTTGGAGTTTTAAACATGCCACATGTAGATAATAATTTCAGTTAAGGGGTAACGAAAACCAAGTCATGGTTGAGGGTGTCTGAAATAGAGATAGTTCACAGATACATGGGGACCAATAGAGCTCAGATGAGTGCTATGTTCCCTAAGAAAAATGGAAAATGAAAATTGATTTTGGCCCCATTCATATAGGCATGGTCCCACCCTCTAGGTCTAATGATATACTACATAGTAGTTGAAAACTTTGACCTCATTCAACATCGGAATATCATCTTCTTCATTTTGATCGAACCCCACTATGATGTGGCCATTGGATTGGTCTTGAATTCTCTACAATGGAGTTCAATTTAATTTTATCAATTTGGAAAGTGAAAAAAATTAAAGGAAGAGTTCATGGAAAAATGATCAAATGACTAAAAATTAAAAAGTAAGAAGAAATTCTATGATGGGAAAATCACAATGTGGATCACCACACTACATGGACGTCCACTGATCCGTAAAGATTCCATGAACCAAATAGTCCCAAGGATATAGATAGTGATTCCATCGCCCTTAAATTAAACTGATTACATTTATACGAAGAAATTAGTGGTCCCCTTGTAAATGAAGATCATCCATGAACAAAAATATTTTGTAGCTGATGCGGTACTGTCAACTCCTCCTAAATTAAATGATATCCAATGTTGGAAAAATGTGGTGATATCCACCCACAAATGACTTCCCCTTTCTAAAAATGATGGAATCACTAACAAAGTCATTAAAGTGCTAGGAATTTCCCATGGTATTATGGAAAAAAATCTCATAGCCGAATCAGGTATGATCAATTATGATGGTATATAATTTTATCAATTCCACTATTAATAGAACTTTGGGGAACCAAGAAAAAAAATAAGACAATACATACCATGTTGGATGAAGAGAGATACATACGGACATTCGAATAAAACATCGATGATTCCCCACAAGTAAAACCCACCACATTATAATAACGATGATATAATAAATCCATTGGATGTCTGCAAACTCAAAATCAATTTATTCAATACTTCATGTGGAGGTTAAAACCAATTCCACCTTCACAAACAAGAATCCTCATAGAATAAAACTATACATGCAGAACCCAAAACCACATTGAAAATCACAATGTGGGAGGAACATGAACCTCTATAGAAATATTTACTTGGAAAAAAATGGATATGAATAGAACCATGTAATGCATAAATAACCAAGAATCTCAAAGCACTATGCTACACCAATGGTCCACCTACCTATATAGAAACATTCTATGTGGTGGAAAATAGGTCTCTTTTATGAACAACCTATGTAGAATGGGGAACCAAGGATATTCTACACTCCATCATTAATAATTTATTTTCCTCATGTCATTATCCCTCATGGTGGACCCACCCCAAATTGATCTGACTACATTAGGAAATGACCCATTCTAAATCCACAAAACATGCATGACATGACCATCTGGCACACGAAATTGTCTTATTGAGTTTACATACCAATGGTAAGAGGAGTCGTGTCGGTGGACACATCAACAAGGAAAATAATTTTATTGACTATTATTCTACATTCCCATTTTAACATGGGTTATGACCTTTGGGTGATCTTTTTAACGTCCCTAATATATGGATTATGTGGGACCATTGGCTTTTCCCTTAAATGTGGGAAAATATTGAACATTATTACTTTTTCCTAGTAAGCAATTTTAGGGAACTAATACTGAGGTAATTCCATATCTATCCTTGCATGAGTTGATAATTTTAGTCCTCTTCACATCCATCAGAGAGATATTTAGATAGATCATAAAATTTTACACTCTAGGATATGAAAAAATAGAAGGAATGAGAATATTCAAACCCCTCATTCCCTCTCCCATATTGATCCAAAACCATCAATCAGAAGGTGGAATGGGATGTGAGATATTCAGTTCCACATTCTGCCCTTTGTTTCTCAAATTGATCATTACCTACATGGGATTAGAGTATTGTAGAAATCATGACTTTAGTATGAATAAAGGTAAACCAAAATGGGTCTCCGAAATTGAATTTGTCTGCAAACATACATCATCATTTCATGGGCTATATTCTCAATGAATTAGTTACAAATAGGAAACATCCATTGGTTATCCCCAAACAACAACTCAAATGGGACACCCACATGGTGTAATCTACCACCAAATTCCCTAAAATGGGAATCATTCATGTGTAATATCCAAGTATTTCCACTTAATGGAACCCCTATAAAGTGTAAGACATATATCAAAATAATCTACAAGGGATTGGATTCTTAACTAACTAGGATATGTAGGATGCATCTTCGATGTCTAAAAATGAATAGAAAATACACAATATTGTTCATCAGGACATATTCTCCACACCATCATATCCACCAAGGATAAAATATACTTTTTGGGTATCTCAGGACACTTCATAAACATTTCCACTCCATCCATGACTACAAACCATTCCACAGGATGTCCTTACTTCACTATGGTAAACTACATTGTTGGGTCCTCATCACGTGACTTTAAAAGGTGATGTGTCCATTTATGTAACAATGATCTACGCGGGTTTTTATTACTATCATTACCATACGTAGGAATACAATTTTTTTTTATCCAGACAAATAAAATTCCATACCCCATAGATGATGGTAAACTCCCGAGCGGCCCATTATATGGAATAATACTAGAATAATCGTAAAAAATGACCAAATAATCCTTGATCTTTCAAATAAAGGATATCCTTGATATAAAACCTAGAATATATATAGATTCCTCCATTTATAGAGAGACTCATAAACATACACATTATTTAGAACTTATTAGTAATCATGATAGATCATTACCATATGAAAATACCTAATATACACACCTGGCAATGAACTAATAATTAATGAACACAACATAAATATATAACAGAGTCCCAAAATATGAAATTGTCCCCTACACAATGGGTGTGATGAGCCAGATTTACCATCCATTTGACAAATGTCAATTCTTATGTGTCATTGGAAAAAACAACCACTAAATTATTTCCTTTCAAATGTAGGTTTATGAATCATGGATGTTAGAGTCGTTGGGTGTTTTTGGCTCCACAAATAAACCCATTAGAGATCATTCGAAGATATTATACTCAACATCAGTGATTGAACCCCATTTAACCCAGATAATAAATCCAATAATCCATACTACTTCTTTAGGTGAAATATTGGCCCAATAGAAAATATGGGTTCATAAACCTAAAATAATAACCCATGAACTTAAATTGTTATCATTAAAATTTCAATACATCCAAAATATGGAAAATTGAAAACGTTTCTAATCATTTCATTATGGAATAACCTGTGAGTGGAAGCATGTTTCAAAAGAATATAACACGTTGAAGGGTAACATGCTTCATAAGCATCATTTCATCAAAACAAAACCCATTCAAGAAATAATCTGAATTGAACCATTTGATCATTTCCCAGATGGGAATGAGTTACATCAATAGATGTTATCAATGATGGAATATAATTTTGAAATATATTATAATCAAATCTTGAGTAACATATCCTTTCTTCATAGAAATGGTATCCTTAAAAAATAAAACATTTTCTAATGTTTTTTCTGTAAAATAAATTGAAAATATATAATGAATGCTTGATATAAATTTTAAAAACATTTTCATTGAAAAATTATAAAATAATTTTGAAAAAAAGTTGAAAATTAATTATTTTATACTAAATTGAAAACTTATAAATTAATAATTGAAATCATTGAAATATTTTTAATATTAAATTTTTTTTGAAGACTTATAAATGATGTTTTTTAAAATATTTAAAATAATTTAAATAATTTAAAATTTTTAAAAACATATTTAATTGAAATAATTTTTTTAATAAAATTAGTTCCATACTATTATGATTTTTTGTTATTTCTTTAACTAACATTATAATCCTCTAATGGAAGATTCAAGTTAATGACCACGATGAATGTGGGTAAATCCATACATACAAAACATTATTTTTACATGGTATCTTTTCTAGAAAAGTTCATCAACCATGAAAGGAAATAGAGATTCCATTTTATAAAATGAATAAAAAAAATTGGAAATATAATATAATAATGAAAATTTAATTATAGTAAATATTTTTTCAAACACTTTTACAAATCATGGTTTTAAAAGAACACATATTTTTGATCGAAGAGGGTGGTAAAATCGTAGTTCATAAAAACACAATATTTATCATCCTATGTAACGAATAGTGTAAAAATGGAACCATTACATCTATATAACATGAATATAAATATATCTAGAAAACACATTAATTTTTATGAGGATAGGTCCTAATATTTCTTCAATTAGAGCATTATCCTATACTATATCGATAAATAATGAGATTGTAGCTATAAATCATTTTAAATTTCGTAACATGGTATCATAACATGATGGAAAAAAATAGGACAAGAAGAAAAAAATATATTGAAATGAAATATATAAACTATATAAAATTTCAAATTCATTAAATACACCTTGTAGAATAATATAGGATCATATCATGTCATGTGTCTCAAAGAAGGAAAATTGAGCAAAAATAGTTTACCAATTTGGTATCTTTTGATATATAACCCCCATGGAAGGTAAATCATAAAATGGGTAGGTAAATTACAATAAATGTACGTATAATATTCATAAAATAATCAATTGGTAGTATACAAAACACAACAAATAATGATGTGTTGAATAAGGCATAACTATCATGAAAATAAAATGTTCGATGAAATTCCATTACATAATGTCTTGACCCACTTCATATTCACACAAACCTCCAGTTTAATAAATATAAATTTATTATAAATATTTTATTGAAACATATTATTATATATTATTTCATATATGGTTTTATTATTAATATATATTACCCACTTATAATCATTTATATGTTAGGGTTTCACTTTGGGTAAAATCTATTTTTTCCCACGTGTCTTAATTTGTTATATTATTGGTCCTTATACATATATAATGATATTATTAATGTAAAAAGGTTTATAAATATAATTTATCATCATTATATATTTAAATATAATCATCTATAAATATTGAAATATGAAATTAAATACATCATTCATGGGGATGGTAGTCCGTACATACACAAGAATGTTGCTTCCATTTTTATTTATAATATTAAACGAATGAAATAAATGACATATATATATAACATCATTATTATGTCATATTTACCATATATGTTCAATAACAAATATTTAATACATTCTATTTAGTGTGTGAATGAATCATATCTCTTTGAGTGGTGGTAGTCCACACATCCCCAAACGAAATTATCATATTTACACTAAATGGAATGCATGGAGGTAGAATTTATATAATAATTTAATAAATATAAATACATAATAAATATATTATATATAAAATAGAAACATTTTTTCCATAATAATTCTCATCCAAGAAAGGTGGTAAAGGTAAAATGAAGTACATCATTTCTTGGGGCTCTAGTTCACCATACTGAAGAATGGTAAGTTTGTTACATATTTTATAAAAGTGTGTCTATGTGATGTTCTATGACATTGAATAAAAAAATAAGGATATTTAGGATAATTTTTTAATTATATTATCTTGGAATAAGAATAATTTTGGTTATGAAGAACGAAAATAATAGAAACGATCAGGTTTAAGGATGTTACTTCATATTTGATTAACTCTTCGTGGGTTACATCAATGGAATTCATTGGTTTACTTTCATCCAAAATGGAGGATTCAAGGGGTATGAGTTCTGTTTGGAATCAAATTCGACCTATATTGTCCATTTGTAAGTGTATTGGGTGGTTTAAAGAAGTTGGAAAGGTGGTGTCATTTTATAGGTCATGGAAAAGACAAACATGGAATTTTTAAAAAGAATAATTTTTCCCTAGGTATTGATTATTCTCAATGATTAAAAATGGAATATTATGGATATTTTTAGGTTTTTTCCTTAAATATGTCTATAAAAATAGGCTTTTATAACTTTTTGGATAATGTTTTTTATTTTGTGCTAAGGTTTAGTATCCTGTTATGCTGGTTTTTTAAATTAATTACTATAATTAATTTTATGTAATTTCTAAAATAATATTTGTCAAAATTTGAATAAAACTTATTAAAATAATAATATAAACTTATTAAAACCATTTACTTCCATTTTTTAAATTCAACTCATAGAATCAGAAAAGTTAATTTTAATTCTAATCTCGCAAAGAAGGAGAGAAAGCATATTTTAAAATGTGAGAATTCTAAAATGTTCATTGAGAATTTAAATCTAAATTAAATAAAAACATGATTTAAATAAAAAAAATATGATTTACATATGTATAATCAATGTATTTTGACTTCAAAAAAATATTACAATATCTCATAACTATATATATTAGTTAGAAAAAAATTGTTTTTAATTAAATTATATTATTTCACACTGTTCCTCTAAAATTTTATTTATCAATAAAATACAAAAAACTAACCATAATATAATTTTTACAATATGAATTCAAAAATTAAGTTTATTTGATAATACTAATTTTATAAATGGGTCTAAAAAAAATTTATTATTTTTTAGAGAGGTACAGAAAAAGCATTTCTTCTAGGAAAATTATATATTTAATAAAAAAATAACTTTACCAAAAATATATATTTCAACAATAATATTTTTAATTTATGGGAATATGTTATAAATAAAATTTAAAAATTACATATTAAAACTAATATTTCTATGTTTAATAGCTGGGTATTAATTAACAAATTTAAATAATTATAATAATATTTTGTTTTTTTATAGAAACATAGTGTTATTGGTAATTTACACTAAGTTGATGTGTTCTATAGTGAAATCTAGTTCGATTATGTGTAAAGAATAAAAGAAGTAGGTTTTCTATGTACCACAATTTAATTTTGAGAATCTTTTAGTAAAATCGATGTCAGTTTTTCATATAGCACATTTCATGTCATTGTTTTCTGTACTGGGAAATTATATTGGTGTATCATATAATAAAATCATAACATGGTGTAGTGTATAAGGAATAATTACATTGTTTTTTTGAATAAAAAAATATATATTTATTTTTGTGTGAAATAATAAATATAAAAAAATTTAAATTAATTCAAAAAATATATTTCAGAAAAACTAAAGGTGTTACATTCTATCCCCATAGATTAAATTTCTCCCTAGAATCTTATCAATGGTTTAATAATTTTATATTTATTTAATATAAACCCATAACATAAAAATTTATAATAATAAATCCTTTAATATGGTAATTTTGTACCATAATGGTAACCCAAAAAAATATTAAATAGTTTTCAATATATGAGAACATATGTGGGATGAAAAAACATAGACATTGAAGAAAAATAATACTATTAGGTTTTGATATAGTTTGACAGAGAACTTGGTTAGGAGAAAGTAAAAAAAGCAATAAATTAGTGATGATATAAGGGGAAGTTTTTTTAATAACAAATGAAGGTACTAAGATGAATTTTTGTATTTCAGGATCTTTTCTAAGAGTTAATGAATATTCATGGGAATATATACTTACTTGATTCGGTTCAATCTCACCCTTTTTTGTGCCTTGATAAATTTCCACCTAACCTCTTCCTCTAAAAAGGATGGTTATTTATTTAGTCTTGAAGTACTAATATATCATTAAATCTATGATAGTCTATCCCATTTGACATTAGTTAACATCAATTGAAATTTTTAACAAAGGGTTATTCAATGTGCATGGATTTGTATGGGGTGAGATAATACATTAATATCACAAATATCATCCAAATTATAATTATAAAATATTGTTCAACTTATAACACTTCTCAATATTGAGAAGCAAAACATTAGATACAAGGTATGAAACCATATTTCCATTTATTCAATATAAATCACAAACCAGTTCTTGGTTTTCACATTCCAAACATGTAAATAACCTCATCACGTTTTCTATTGAATCATGGAAATGACATGAATTAACAAAAATCCTTATTGAAAACATGTTTGTTTCCTTATTACAATGTATATTGGATCTATTCATTAAACAGAAAGTTTTTCTAAACATCATCTATTATAGCATAAAACGCATGTAAAAAAAATACATAATTAGTTCAAAGGTAATCATTTCCCTCTTATTTACATATTCAAATCAATCATATCTTAATCCAATCATCATTATCACAAAATCTTGAATAATTTATTTGTTAACATCCCTTTGAAAAAATATCAACATTTCATGAAATCACTTTTATACCTCACTAGAACCATTCTACATATAATAATGATAACATAATAATTAAAATAATTATATATCTCAAGACCCATAATCATTGAATTCCAAAACATATACCATTCAATTATCCACCATTATTCTTAAACTATTACTTGGGCGTCATCATTAAATTATTTAATTACCCTAGTCCTAGAATATGTAATATTAATCATTTAATAATGTTCATAAATATAAATGCAATCATTTTCTATCGTTTATCATAAACTATACTGGGTGAACATTCCAATCCATTTCCATGTCATTTGGGGTCTCCGTATCATCATAATTATATCCAATACTCATGGACTATCGTAATTCTCTTCATGATAGTTTAATTTTATTTCATCATTTCCATACATTCCATATATGAAACATTCAATGTTATCCTAGTTCCTGCTAGTTCACAATATTCATTAAAAACAGAGAGTGTAGGGTGAGAAAAACTTATCATAGGTGGAAACCACAGAATAATGAAGATAAATTACTCATGTAATGTTTAAATAAGGAAAAATTCTTTATTAATATATAAAACTTTTGGTTTATCCTTGGTTATTAATAGTAATATTCTATTTCAAAATTTCATCATGGTTCATGAAGAGATTTTGAATTCCTAGAGAATATCCCGTGGGAGGGCAAAACCGGATGTGTAGCAAGGCATGCTACTATGTACCAGGTTATGCAAAGTCAAGCCCAACTCACCTTCCCCATTTTTTAACTCTATGGTGTATATGTTCATAAGACACATCCACTTTTAGTATCTAGATATTGATTTTTTTTCTAGGAAAAAGAACATTATATCCTTTTTTCATGATTCTAAGACATATTTTATACATTTCCTCATCCATAATTATATCCATATATACATCCCCATACATATCCTTGAAAATATTCCTATCGATATCAAAAATGTTTTCATATCCCTGTTTCTGAAGGTTGAAAAATCCTTTACCCTAAAAAAACTAGAAAAAAGAATTCTTAATGTAGATGGAAATTACATCAGTTTTTTTGGAATACAAAAAACATTACAAAAACTGATGCCCAAATACCCTGGAAGCATAAACACTAATACAACAATGATCTAAATTATCTCTCACTAGGTTCTCCAAGACAATAACCATTTTTAGAGATATCATAAGTAAAATATATCTTCATAACCTGTGTAAATAAATATTAAAATGGAACATATAAAATGCATTGTAACAGTAAGACATTGAGATATGTAACCATAAACATTAGAATATGGGTAAAAGAACAAGATCATGACATTATATGATTACACCATGTATATCATAGAACATAAACAAGAATCATTTAATAAATAGTAGCAGTTCATATGTTATGAATCATAAGTGAGACATGAGCATGATCCATGGGGTTATAAGACATTGAACCCATGGAATACTCATAAACATGGAAATTCATTTTGTTTATGCTATCTGATAGTAACATTATAACATATTAATATTAGGATATTAACCTAGTTACCTACATCGATATTAAGATTACCTCATGTATAACTTCTTTTTTTTATCTTGGCGCGAACTCTTTGGTGGCCTCTTATTTTTTGTTTGGGATTCCATCCAAGGTAGTATTTTCTTTTGATGATGGTATTCCCTCAAATTTACCATATCGTTCTAGTATTTGGATGCTATGTTATGTACCCACTTATTTCAGGATTACGATAACCATTGGTTTCCGGATTGGGATGCCCTTTTATGTACCCTATTGAGATCATAAATCATATACTGTTACCAAATGAATTTAAGGGATATAATAGTCTTACCAATCATATAAGAAAACCATAAATATATGTGACATAATATTAGAATAAATTTATCATATCACATCCCATGAAAAAAAGATAGGATTTAAAAACATAAAATCATAACCCATGATATTAAATCGTTATCATTAAAAATTCATCACATCATAACATATGGAAGATAAATAGATTTCATTATCATTTATTTAAATCATATCACATTAAAATAAGTGTGTTTTAAAATAATATAACTCTTGGGTGATAAATGAGTGATATAAGAATTATTCTATCAAAACCTAAACCATTTAATATATACTATGAATGGAACAATTGTAACCCTTACATGATGGGCATGAGTAAAATCACCAGATGTCATCATGGATGGAAAATAATTTTGAAATATATTCTGAAAAAAATTTCTAAGGGAAATATCATTTATTATTCATAAAATACACTATAAAAAACATTTGAAAACCATATTTATAATAAATATTTTCTAAACATATAAATAATTCTTTATTTCACTGTGAAAAACATTTTCCATGAAATATTATCAATATTCATGAACAAATATTGAAATCAATTTCATTTCAAATACTTTCAAAACATTTAATATAGTCATCACAATTATGGAAATCGTTTTCTTTGAAAAAACCATATGAAAACTTATAAATGTGGTTTTTAAATTTATTTGAATTACATTTTAAACAAAATTTTTTTTGAAAATATTTTTCTTTATTAAAAAATATAAAAACAAATCAATTTCAAAAATAATAGTATTTTATTAAAATAAGAATATTATTTTAATTTTTAATTTAATCTTCAATGGAATTATAGACACAATAACCATTATTTCTATATATGCTAAACAATATTTTTATACCATAAAATGATTAAAAAAATTCCTTGAGTGAAAGAAATACAAGAAGATTAATCATTTTTTTAAAATTTTAAATAATGGGTCGAAATATATTTTAATATTCATATAATAATAGTTTAATATTTTTAGAATGACTTTTTGGAACCATGGTATTGAAGGAACATATATTTATGACCAAAGATAGATGTATAATTATAAATTCTTAAAAAAAACATTCCTTATCATCATATTTAAAAAAGAGCCGAAGAATGGATTTATTACATTAATATGACATGAATAATAGGAGGTTAAGAAAACTCATGAGATATATTTATTATGGAACATATTATTTGATAAATGGGAGCATAATCATAAACAATCTTCATAAATGGTTAGAATATAACAATAAGCTATTGCAAATTTGGAAACACTGAATCATAGAAATCTAGAATAAATAACATTAAATGAAGCATAAAACATCATTAAAATAGTTATATTAAGGATATAACATGTTAAATGTATTATATAATCCTCATTAAAAAATATAGGTTCATAAAATGGAATTTTTCTTAAACATGGGAAATTCATACATAATTGATTAACAGATTTGGTTAATATTGAAACATAAACCTTGTGACACTAATATCATAAAATGGATATGTAAATACCCATAAATTTAAGTATATTAATAAAATATATGTCCATGGGTTGAATATATTTCATAATAAATAATTATGTTGTGAATAATCCATGAGTCTCGTGAAAATTCAACATGATATGAAATTCCCTTACTTTATGTCTTGACTCTCATTATTTTCTCAAAAATCCCCACTATAATAAATAAAATTTGATTATAAATATTTTATATAACAAAAATATAATAAATTATATCATATATGGTATTATTATGAAGTTATATTACCCAGTTATCATCAATGACATGTTATGGTTTCGTTTCAGGTAATAACGTCATTGTTTTTTGCATATATCATAATTTGTTATATATTGGGTACAAATACATATATCATTCTTTACATAATTTAATAAATGATATAAATTTCATTTAAATAATATATATTTTTATTAATAGTTATCTGTATAATATTTTAATATTAAATGTAACACATCATTCACGGAGATGGTAGATCGTTTGTACGCCTAAATATTGTTCCCATTTTTCCGTTTTATCTTGAAATAAACAAGAAAATGAACTAGATTTATATATTAATAAATTTTTTAATTTAACATTATTATTTCATATTTATCATATAATTTCACTTAACACATACCTAATATGTTCCATCTAGTGTGTGAATTAATCACATCTCCTTGAAGGGGTGGTAGTCCACACTTCCCCAAACTAAATTAGCATATTTTCCAAAAAAAGGTGATGGAGCCTCCCTCACCCGACTTTTGTCCTCTACTATCATCCTCACCCTATTCATTCTCATATATTCCTCTCTTTCTCTAGGCATTGTGCTTTCTTCTAGGGTTTCGAGTTCTCCCAAGTGTCGTTGGGACATTTCTCCTCATTCTACTTCAGGTTGTCTTCCCCCTTAATCATTCCCTTATATTGGCTGTTTTCCCCATCATTGTTTTCATTTACCTTTCTTCTCATTATGTCACCCTGCCTAATCAACCACACCTACTATTCATGTCTGGACCAACACAATTGACTCCATATTGGTCAAATGTGTTGGTTTTTTAGATGGGGTTGGGACTGTGGTAGTGTAATTAGGGGTAGCTAGGAATTATCTGTCCGACAACTTATTCCCATGAATTCTCTCACATCTATAAATATCTTATCCCTTAAAGTGTTTCGTATTTGGGTTTTAATTTAATATTACCCATTATTTATTTTTCTATTAGGGTTCTAGCCCTGAATTCCCAGTTTTTTTCAGGATGTTCTTCATTATTTTAGGGATTCATCCTCGGTTATCTCAATCTTGCTCCATGGTGGTTCTCTTATTATTTCATCCCCTTAGTCTCCATTTTCGTAATCCATTTTGGATCATGCTTCGTGGATTTTTTTTCTAGACTATTATTTCATTTGGTTTCTCTAGATCCCATCATTACTTATCCTCTCTACTCTGGATTTCTAGTTCTTTGATCTCTCCCTAGTATGTTGGGAGAAACGATTAAAAAGGATTTTTGGGATGTGTAAGGGGAGTGTCATGATGTTTTGGGTAGTGCAACAGGTGGTGGGTTTTTCTAGTAATGATTTCTCTTCTAGTGATTGTGCAGGTGGTGTTGGTCAGGCTCGTCATTTGAGTACAAATTCTTATTTTCGATCTAGTTGTATGTGTTAACGGTGTTTCACATCGGCTACGATGGTTCCTCAAAAACACTGATAATGTATTCTAGTGGAGGTTTATGGTGATGACGATGATGATGATGCGGGTTTCTATCAACCACAAAGAGGTCCTAGATGGTAGGTTATTGATGGTGATGATATGGTTGATGTCTTTTGTGTTTTTCACATCTAGGGTGTTAGGAGTCTAAGGTGTGATGATTTTCTGAATATGTTTTGATTATAAAAATTTGAAATGGTTTTTTGTAGCAATCTGGTATGGAAATTTGATTCGGTTATGATCGTGGATGACGTCACAAGACAGTGCTTCATGGGTTTGTCTACAATGATGTTGGTTTTTGAATGTATCCTTTTTTATTGTTTATGTTTCTGTATATGTGGGGTATGGGTTGGGGATATGTGGAGGTTTTTTATGGTTCTCACATAACTAAAATTGACTTCTTAAAATAAAATAACAACGGTTTAAAGGAAAAAATTGAGGGCATGATGTTAGGATTTATATAATAAATAAATGAGTATAAAGAAAAAATATATATTATATTATATATAAAACATATTTTATATCCTAATTTCAATCCATTGTATTTGGTAAAGGATAAATTAATAGTATCGTTTCATGAGGTGGTAGTTCATCTTACGCAAGAATGTTGGGTTTTTCACCCATTAGAAATAAGTTTGTGAAAGAGAAGGTAAAACACATTGAATAAATTATATAAGTATATTTAACATGATTTTGTTAATATATGATCATGTAATAAGATTAAGTGATTAATTTGAGAAAGAAAATAACAGAAAAGAGATTGAGGAAGGATGTTACCTTTTCTTGGAGTAACACCTTTTGGTTTGAACAGAAGGGATTCCATGGGATTCATTATGCCCAAAGGGAAGATCAAAAGAGTAATATATAGATTTTTAAAAATTAATAGGTTTTATATTATTTTAATTCATTTTTCTTGATCTGTGTGGATATGGTTTAGAGCTAGTGTCCTTTTATAGTGGAGGTAAATGACTCTCTTTTTAATTTTTTCGAATGAATTATGTGTTCCCCAATTATTACATGTTCCAAAAGAGTACAAATGGACAATTATTGAACCCAATTGGTATGTGTTATGATAAATGGATTTGAAATATGTATTAGATAATTTTTTAGGACATTTGCATCATTAAAAACAAGGTAGGGTCTATTGTTTAAGTTAATTTTACTTTAATCCCTATAATTAATGTTGTTCTCATTCACTAATTTTTTGGGATAAAATTTTATAGTATATTTTTGGAAAATAAATATCAAACTGATTATAAAAAATTTGGAATATTATTAGAAATTAAATACACAGAAGATGAAAAAATAATCTTATTGATAATATTATAAATATAGCGAGAATGTTGGTTTCAAATTTGAGATTTTTTAAATGATCATTAATATTTTATATCATACTTCAATATAAAAATAATTCAAATGAAATAAATTTTATTAAAATATGTATAATTGATATTTTGTGACTTTAAAACTAACATAAATTATATTTTAACAAGATAAATAAATTTTATAGAAAATCCGTTTTCAAATAGAAATCTGTATTTTTCACTATTCATCCAAAATTGATGTTTCAAAGAAAAATCCCAAAAAATAAACCCTAATATAATTTTGAAATTATGAATACAAATTTTTTTTCAATTTTATAAAATTAAATTTCTAAAAGTTTCTACATTTATTTTTATTATTTTTCACAGAATGATATAAAAAGTAGCTCTTTTAATAACAAAGTATTTTTAGTCATACAAAATTTTTGAAAAAAAATTATTTCATTAAAAATATTATTTATTTATATGAAAACATTATAAATAAAATGTAAAATGTAGTTATTACAATTCATAATACCGTTTTAATGAACATGTCATAATTACCTTGTTGAAATAATTAAAATAATACTTATTTTTTTAACAGAAACTCAATGATGCATGTAACATGTACTAAGAAGATGTTCCATATACCAAAAACAATGACACTATTGTGTGTAGACAAAAAAATCTTTGTTTTTATGTATTTTAATAAAATTAGTTATTGTGATTAGTGCACAAAAATTCAATGTTGTTTGTAGTGTAAATAATGCCAGTGTTACGTGTAGTGCTCTCATATCTTGGGGCATCATATAGTGAAATCATTACATGATTCAGTGTAAAAGAACAGAATAAAAAAGTTATTTCTTATAGAACAATTTATATTCATCATTGTTTGAAATGAACTATATAATCATTATTACATTAATTTGAAGAAAAAAATTATTGTTTTAATCATTAAAAAAAGAAACATATGGAATGTGTAATTATTAAGAAGGATAGGTGGGATACATATATTTGGTGTTTGCTATTTTAGGTTGATAGTTTATAGTTACATCCACTAGAATTGAAAACAAATCCAAGGAGAATGAAATAACAAATACATATAGTCATTATCAATTCCATAAAAATGATTTCATAATCCTCAACTAGATACCTTGTAATTTTACAGTAATTCATCCCTGGTTGATTATTGAAGAATTATATGTCCCCTACTAGTATCATATTAATTTGTATATAGAAAAAAAGATAATTACACCACTAATTTCAGTATGAAAACCATACTACCACATTAAAAAATTTATTTTAGGAATAATATTACTTCATTGATTTGTTTTTTCTGCCACTATGTTTTATTAACAATCCCTATAACATGCATGACAAAATTTGAAATGTTTAGTCCATAGCGTTTCTGTTATTACATAGTATTTTAATTTATCTCTAACATAGAATTAAAAACAAGATGAATTTAATAAGGTCATATTTTTGGAACTAAATCAATGGGTTTTCTAACATATTCATGAACATAGTAATTTATATACTCCATGTATGTATACATTAAGATCAAACAAAATTATTCAGTCAAAAATGGACAAAAAAAGCTTAATATGTGGAAATTAATTAATATAAATTAATCATTTACACATCATATATAGTCTGAGTAATTTAACTATTTAATATCCATTTATAGTGGATCGAACTACATATGTAAATATTATAAATAGATGCATGAATTCTATAACACACTGATTAGAATTCAATTATTTTAATAGTTTCTTAAAGGAATTTGGCTATTCCATTTGTTAAATAATTATATTCTACCTTTAATGATATATTATGTAATATAAGAACCCCAAACTATTATATATACCTTTAAATTAACCACATATGTAGATTCATTAGGAATTTATCCATGGACTCGTGTATCAATTTCACAAGGAAAAGTATTGTTATGGGATTGTTAAACATGGATGGTGGACCACAAAATTCATTTTTTCTAGTTCTCGAGTACACTATATTTTGATTCTCCACTTTTGAGGGCATATTAGTACGAGGATTGCATTTTACAATTTTCCATATTTTTTCTTTTTTGAGTGATAATATATCATTGGCCCCCAATATATATTTATGAAACAATTATATAACTTTTTATCCGTCAAATTCATTGGACATTCTCCGAGATCCACTACTCAAATCTATTTTATATAATTTTAATCTCAATTAATGTGTATTTTTGAAAGGATTTGTAATTTTTAATGGAATTTTAATAATTCTATTGCGAAATCCTTGATATATTGACCATATAACACATTCATATGTTTAGGATCACTACATTTTTGTATGGAATATCACATTTAGATCATTAAGAAATTGTAGCATTGGATTGAGAATAAATATTTCATTAGGTCAATAGTTAATATTGGATAAAAATATAATATTGGGATATCGTCTGATAATTTTTATGTTCTCGTAATAATAAATTTCATTTTGTAATAAATTAATTAAAAATAGATAATTACATTATACAAATCATTAGAGGGTTAAAATATTGTTTGTTGTTCCACTAGGCTATGTTAGAATTTAGGCATTGTGTGGGACTACAATATTGGGCAAAATTGTTTTTGAAATATAATGAGTGGAAGGTATTTGGGGTTATTTTTTATTTAGATTCCTTTTTAGGTAATAACACGAATAATTACAATCTCCTTGATGAATTCTCAGTCACCCCTACCAGGATACAAAGGATTAGTGATTCCTTTTAAATAGTTAAAAATAATTTATATGTGGATATAAAATATAGTTACATTTTATTCAATGAGAATACCATGTTTTAATAGAATAATCCAAAATCCATGAATATAATTAAACATGTTATAAAACAATATACAAAATTTAATGGATTTTAAAATTAATTAGATAAATTATCAAATTACCATTATTGATGGTGAAAAACGTTTTTCACATGAATGATTGAGAAATGTATGGCCATTTTGGAGCATATATAATCCAAAATAGAACAAAATAACTCTATAGAGTCTATTTAATGAAATATATAACCTTTATGAATATGAACATTTCACAGAGATCATTGTATGAGACGATTCCTCAATGAACACATGAAGTCCTCAATGTGTCTCTATGAAACAAAACTCTTATTCATATATTACATTTGGAATTTGTGAAGGGTGGAATGTGTATTTAAGAGATAGAAATTCAGACCCCATAAGCAGTTCCCATTTTGAAGCACATATGTATTCACAAATTCCTCCAATCATCATTGAAACCCTCTTTTTAAATACCCCTTTTAGTCATACATTTTTGGTATAGTTCCTGACTTTTTGACTCATGTAATCATGTCTGATTTGGGATCCTCATATGATTTATGAACCGAATATAAAATGGACCATAATAGTAACTTGATATTCTAGAAACCCCAACTATAATTTTCTTGAGATCCTACAGTCCATGTGGATATTCCTATCATAAAGGAATGCACCCTTTATGATGGAAAAATTCCACCTATGGAATTTGAGGATTCACAATGCAGTAAACACTAGTGAAGATCTCCTCCTTTAATAAATACATTATAATGAGGCAGAAAATGTTGTTTCACAAAGAATAATCCATCTCGGAGCATCTAAACACATCATAGAACCCAAGACGTGTGTTACCCTAATTCATAATACACAAATCATTGTAAATAACATTTCAAGTATCTCTCTATGGTGTTCTATTTACCAAAAATATTCTAAATAATAATGAGTTCTCAAAGACCATACACTGATCCAGTATCGGTTAAGCAGTGCATTGAGTCTCAATGTTACCATTGTCACCTACTCTTATGTCTTCCCACATCACCCCATTTGTGTCCTAATATTTTAACATTCATGTCTCTTCGATTCATAGATTTTTTAACATAGTTTCATATAAATAATTGGTACAATAACATAGGCCTCATTATTTACCACTCCTACAATGAATTTATATTGAAAATCCCTACCCAAAGGCACATGAGTGGTGGTCATGTATTCCCTAAGGCTAAGACGTGAGTCTCCAATGTTTGATCTATATATTGTAAAACATCCAAGATCCATGTCCTACTCTTATGATGTTAAACTACAAGACAACAACCTAATAATATGATGTAAATATGTATTATTACCCTATATAATAAGCATATCATTAACAATGTATTAGTTGAAAGGGATGACGCCATCACATCATTCCGATGGTATGCCCCATGTACAACTCACATCAGATTATATCTTCCATGAATATTCCATGATTAAGAACCATCCACATCATTGTTGCACAATGAAAAAACATGGTTATTAAAAGTGAATGAACTACACAATTCCAACCAAGTTAAATCTTATAGTGATGAGAAAAATCAATGTGTATACTCCACACTATCCCTCATCAATGATCCATTCATGAAATGAGTGTCCTTACATTAGGAAGTTAAAATTCATGTATTAGTCAAATCACATTACATTAAATTAAAGTATAGATGTCAATGTGTTTTTATACATTTCATATTAAATTTTATAGAAGAAAACAAACAAGAGGATTAATCCAAACCAATTGTAAAAATAGGTTACTCTTCCTGTGGATGCACCTCTAGATCCGACACTATAGAGATTTCTAATAAACAGCCCCAGGTCTTCTTCCCTGAGTTGTTTTGATCTAGTGAAAAAATATCCTTGTTTTAAATATCCCCTCATTAAGACACACATACCATATTCACCTCTATGGGGAGTTCTAATTGGAAATCTCAGATCCACCTGTATGGGTCATTCTGATATGTTAGTAAACAATTCTTGTGTGAAAAATTCTATAATAGGGAAGCACCTCCCAGATCCTCCTCCATGGGGTGTTGTAAACCAAAATTATAGATACGTCTCTATAGGGTGTTATGATCCATCAGTAAAATATCCAGGTATTATATAATCCCTTATTGGGACACACCACCTAAATCTACCTCCATTGGTAATTCTGATCGACATCTATTGTACCCTCTTCCATGGGGTGTTCTGATCCATGGAACCAGATTAGACAATAGGTGTGTTTTTACCAACCTCTCATATCATCCTCCATGGTTATTTTTGATCAATCCATAATATTACCACACAAAATTTACCATATACAATTTTCAATTATATTTTCTAATTATTCCATGATCCATCCCAACTATACATTTTTGTCCAAATCAATAGGATATAGAACATGTGAAAGGACCCAAAATAATTACAACTTGGGATACATTACCTCATGATCGTC
Organism: Viscum album; assembly: GCA_963277665.1. Lineage (NCBI taxonomy): Eukaryota > Viridiplantae > Streptophyta > Magnoliopsida > Santalales > Viscaceae > Viscum > Viscum album. Next base: position 913,161,535 of record OY728131.1, on the reverse strand, counting down.
ATGATAAGACTTGGTTTTCATTATTTAATATGGATCATGTGGGTTTCATTACAAATTTGACGAATAAACATGACCAATTTTCTCACCATCCAGACATGTCCATCATTGGCCAGTGTGACTATTCTCCTGACCAGATTTTGCTTCTTGCCATGATCAAAGAAACATATCAAGAATGAGGTTAAATATTCAATCTAATTCAACAAAGATATGGAATGAATAATTATTTAATCTAAAATTAATCAAATATATTTGGGAGAAAATAACTAGGTGAGGATTACTAAGGATTCATCAATGGATGTAAGAAAACACATTCCATCACCCAGTTTCAACAGAGGGGAAGACATTGCTGATAAAAGTGATCAATGTATCCCAATATTAGAAGTATTGAATGTGGAGAAACATAAAATCAAGTGCGCCCATGTTCTCCATGATGTAGATGGGCCAATATATAATTGTTGGAATCAAATTATGAACCGTACAAGAAAAACTTCACTCAATATATGGTCCAGTAATGTTGGGTAATCACTTGATTGTAATGTCTCCATAGTCAACAACAGGTTCTAATTATCATTAATATTAAATTGTGTCCATAATTAATATTTCCTACCTATTGTGGTAGTTAAAAATCCAATTACTAGATCCATGACATTATTTTCATGGGTCCCTCTCCAACTATTGAATACTGGATCAAGATGGGGTGCTAGGAATATCTTTCCTTATACATGTACTATGAATGAATCCACATGACATAAATATTCAAATAGTTTGAAATTAGTAACCCAGTATCTGTAGTTTTGAGGTATAGATAAATACGGATGATGAAACCCAGCACAACTTAATCCCTACCACGACCTCTGTCGTGACATTGGATACATGGAGCCCATGACTTACTTCACCCTTATAGATAATCAATTGAACAATGACTGAATCCCTCATGCTATGGTAAAAATGCATGGGTGTTATACAGATAAAGTGTGGGTGCCTATGTAACCCTATTTGTGACTACAATCTAGGATATTCCAATGAATATTCCATCTAGACCCCATCATCAATAGAAATTATTGGGTGTTTTTTATGCAGATCATGTGTCCACTACCCCAGCTTCATCGGCCCTAGTCTGAAAGAGCCAACTCCAATGTTTGGGGATCAATATGAATAATTCACATCAAGGGACACCGACTTCAATGGATCTAGTGGCCTTGAACACCACTGAAACCTCTCTATGGATCCATTCAAAAGTGAATATGGGTCTTTATTTGCACGATTTGTGTTTACACCCCCTTCAAATCATAGTCAAGATAGGTTTACATGTCAATTATAAGAACCACTAACAACCATTATGCGTCATCCTATAATTAGGAGATGTATTTTCTTGTTTACACTACACCATTACCATCTAATTTAGAGGTACACCCCACAATTTAAAAAATCAACCCAATGTCCCTCCCCATTTTTCCATCAACCAGAGTATAGGTCCTTCCCACTCCATCAAAAAACAATATTCAGGCCCTCCCCATTATCTTGATTCCCAACATGGAGGCCCTCCATAATTCAATTTCAGCTACTATGATGATCCTCCACATGATTTGACTAACCAATGTTGCTTTCCTACGCACATATATTATTTACCCTAGCTTGATGAACCATCCAATGTAAGAATGGAGAACACTCATCAAATAATTCAAAATCGTATGAAACACCAGATAGTTGCTGACATCATCAACCTATATGAATTCGAGGACACTAAAGTATTGGTAATAGAGTTTCCACCCCGAAAGAAAAAAGTTTAACAAAGGAACCTGATATTTCAAGTTCGCCATCTAGAATGTTGGGATCCACAGTGTACCTAAATCCCTATATATGTACATGTAGGTGAATGAAATTTTTTCCACCATATAATGCCTCATGTTGTATCCACAAACATCGCCCCCAATTTCAATTTACTTTACCTCTACACAAGATGTAGGAGCTACGTTTTGGTCTAAGATGACTCCTATATATGGTTTTCACTATATTGTGCCACATATGAGTGATCCCTACCTTTCTCATGAGGTAGTAGTGAAAACCTAGTTCTATAAAGGCATGCAGATGTGGTTGGTACTGGAACAAGGGATGTCAGCGCATGTAGTGAAGAGACGTCTCATGTAGTGTATCTTATTCCAACATGCGAGTCACTAAACTGATCCATATAGGTTTTTCCACCAATATCTCATGCAGTATTGATTAGTTCATGCATGGATCATAAATATGGATATGAACATGATTTTATATGGGATGTTATAGACTTTGACATGAATTTTATGATGTTATGGACCCCTTCTACTCCAAACTTTGACATATATGAGTCCCCCACGAAAATATAGTCTATGTGTTTCTACCAAACCATGTTAGTGATATTTCACCAACTACATGATCATTATTTTACCTATCATGAATGTTAGGGAACGCACAAGATATCGATCAATAGAGATAATGTGTAGATATGGATGTACTCCAAGTGGCCATGAACCATGAGTAGCTTAGTACCATCATACCCTCCAAAAATACTACATCATGATCCTCTAAGTGATCCAATAGATTATATAATAAGTGAGTTATTATATTGAAATTAGGATATGGGAAAATTAAAATTCTCTCAACTTCGTCCCTATATTGTAAAGTCTTAACCTACCTAGCACAAATATGGGATCCCCTCTTTGTATCATTAAGGTAAAAATGATTATCCCAATCCTTCCAAAGTATCATGTAATAAGGGACCCCAATGAATATCATGAAAGGAGGAACCTACCCCATGTGGCAGTGTAGTTATTTGAATACACACATATTGGCATCCTCACCCAAAATGAAATGTAGATTCTTGGTATTGTGGATCCCAACATTGAGGAATTATTTTTGTCCCATCATAACAATAATATGGGTGAGGAAAATTTTGGTCCATCTAACAAACTTTATGGTGTGAAAAAAGATAGAGGTAAAATTCTTGGTTTCCCCAATTCTCTATAATGGACAAGATGATAAAAGTATCATTAGTGAGATCATTTATAATTGGACCATGGACACTGTAATTTCCGAAAGTGATCCCATCTCTCCTCTTGTGGAAAAAATGTATTCCTGGGTATCTTTCCCCTAATTGAGCGTTGATATCACGTGCATCCATACAGAATATAGGTAAATGTTTATGAAATTCATATGAGATATGAGTCAGTGATCCTACAAGTAAGGCATAATTATCTTCCTTAGGGTCTAATTAATTCACTCCACTAGTTTTTTAGCCTTATTATATAGTAGAAATTTTGATTAAATCATTGGTGGTCAACATTACCAATCATTACATAGATCATTAGTTTGATGACTTTTTAGAATCTCTCACCACACTCATTGAGGCCATAGAAAAGAGACATATAGTGATACCACCTATGAAAAAACCAAAAATGGAACAGGTATATAACATTAAAGCCCACTAAGAGTTTGGGAACCCAAGATTTTACCCTTTTAGTGGGACATGTGTCCCACGTCATTATTTGGAATATATGATTTCATGGTTCTGACATTTATTGGGAACCCTGGAGTAGCAAGAGGCTACAAATATTCATATTTTTTTCTAGATAGTTGATGGAAATACATTCTTCATCCCAATTAGCTACCCATATGGTCTACTAATAGTTGTAGAGACTTTCCTAGATATCTAATTTTTCATTTCATCTTCCCCAAGAAAATGACATGAATTTTTGTCCTCTTCATGTGAATTAAAAATCCTAATTTGTGATTTAATTATTTATTCACCTGGATGAAATGCCTCGTATTTTTACTCAACATAATGCAATCCCATGAGTAGCTACTATAATTGTTTAGGGGTATTTAAATACTAATATTATCCAACCACTCACCATTCAGAACATAGAAAGAATCTTCCCAGATTTTTTAATGAGTCCCATAGTCCAGAATAATCCTTACATCATGTTATTAATGAATTCCTATTACCTCTTCCAACTCCTTCAAGAAAACCATCCAACATAGTGAATGTATCCACTTTACATGTTGAGTCCCCTGAGAATTTATTATTTTCCCAGTTTCCTGATAAACCTTGTTGTGTATAACAACCCATCTATGATAAACATTATGTAGAATTGAATAATCAGGTTCCTTTTCAACATGTACAATTGCATGGATAAATACAAACCATCATCCACTTATTAAAGTCATTCTCCTCGAGATACCATTCTTAACTCAAGGAACCACGACTGTTCTATCAAGGATTCACTAGTCCCGTGATATTTCATCTATGAAATGGAGAAAGGATTTATGAAGCTACCTAGATTTATGATTCCCTATTGGACTGGAATCATTAACCTCCATTATCATTTCCCATACAAGAAGATTCTATGACATTCCATCACAGATTGATATGTGTTCTAGGATTGTCTACATGACTTGGATGATCATGGTTTTTCCATATTGGGTGATGTCTCAGTACTCATAACACATATTACAATTGATCTCGTCCGTTTCAATGAGAGATTAGGTGAATGGAAATATGACACCATCTATGAAACCTAGCGGAATGAAAATTGGTAGTCTTGATAAGTAGTTAGTCGCAACCATTGTTTAATTTTTGACTCTATAGGTAGACTAGATCAACCTTTCTTCAATGATCAATCACCATAATCATCATATTTATCTGAAGATAAACTCTTACAATCCCAGAAGAGAAGGAACCATTGGTGAAATGGAAATTATAGTCCCTCATTGGGGATATATCCATCATGAACTATCAATGAAATCATGAATCTGGAGTTTTTTATCAGACCAATGATCCACCCATAATTGCACGACCCCTATAAGGATGAGAGAGAATATGCCTCAATTAATTCCATAAAACCGGTAGTTTTCCTCATGATATATTATAAATAAAAATACTAGTAAACCCGATCATTTTCTTCTAGGTGATTAAATCCAGGTAGAGGTCGAGGACATATGAGGTGCCAAAATATTGATGACACCACATCAAACCAAGAAGTGAATGCTACTAAGACTAGGAAATAGGGTTTTCATATATCTCAATAGGCACAGTCCTCCAAAAAATAATTATCCAATACCTATCCATATATGACTATGTTAAATGACATGGAAACACATCAATGAATACATCTTGACTAGTATCATTGGGAACACTCTATGCCTTATCCCACCAAAATTCCAATGAAAATGATTCATAATGGTCCATTCGATCTGTTGTAGTATATTTCCAATACCATCCAAAACATAGTAGTATACCCAGCAACATCCACCATGCTTCCTTCTTTAGAACTACCTTATATGGGAGGGATAATTCATTTCGTGTGGAAGTATCACATTCTGAATCATCTTACAAGAAAACCTACAAGACTATATATTCCCAATGACATATGTTTTTAGAATAAAATGTTTAATGACATTGACGAATCCTTGATAGTCTATATCCAATTCAAATAATTGATAGCTTCAACACTTGCCTAATATGAAGAAGTGGTTGTGGGATAGGAATGAAAATGTGTCATCTTGTTCCATGGATAATGTGTCGATGTCCTCATGAAAGGGTTCATTTTCCAATTTTATAACATAATATATTTCATTTTCTTAGAGATCCTTCATTTCTATCTCTAAAGATGTTATGGGATTAATCAAATACTGACAAAAAATTACACCCATGCTGGTGATGACCAAATCAGATCTGATTCACTTAGAACCAATGATTAAATATTATAAAAGTTCCAAGAATAATCATTATTGAAGGATTTGATTTTATAAATAGTCTTTTGTCTTGATATCATGTGTTATATTCATGGTAGATTCACAATAAAACACAGAAAATACACTAATGGGATGAATTTGGCTGTAGTTTAATGTGGTTGTCCCCATCTTCTTTCACTAGTTCATCATGTACTCCCACAACAATCAAGTAGGGGTACAATATAGTGATTCTTCTTCCATTGAAACATATGAATCTTTCTACATAGAAGCAGAATATTAGATGATGGAGGGGAAGTAATTTATGTCTAATGATGTAGATCACACATCCACCGCATCTAATCTATGTAATGTAAGGATTACTCTTTTATTCTATCAGTCCATATGTAGGAGGCCACAACACCATATTTGGGGTGTTTCATTGTTGTCTCTAATAATATGAGATTTTTTATTCCTAAAATAAAGTAACATCATTGGATTAAATCATCCTCTGATGCAGAACAAGACTAGGTGAATCTAAAATCCCCCCCTCCATTAAGTTATCGAGGAGATTTCCCCATGACCATCATTTCACAACACTTCTATATGTTCTGTAAGGAATAATTCAATCACTATAAGTTGAATTGAAACTATTTATCTGATATCAATCATGAACACCTTGGTTGAAGGACGATAATAATTGGATTAAAAAACTCCATTATCATGGTTTTGGTAGAGAAGGAACCCCTCATTGAGGATTTTATATCTATCCAAACTAGAGGCATTTCCCTCGTGAATTAGCATGTCTAGATTAATAATATACCACTACTGATTCCCCAACCTTTGGTAATGAAGATTATTTAGATGATTCTCACATATAATTTTACAAGGGTGATACCACACCTGATTATGAGTTTATTTAGGTGAACCATCGTATTGGTGAATATAATAGGCTAATGATTTTTAGTGTAACCAAACCTCCTTTTGAGAATAATACATATGTCATTTTTCTAAAGATGAAATGTGATGTATTCTCTTTGTAATATTGTGAGATTCCATCTCTAGACACTCGGTTCTCTATTAACATTCTTGGTCTCGCTAGGAGACACCATAGGTTAAATAAATGTTTCAAAAAAATACATCACTCCTTGGGTTCCATGGTTATAGTCTATGATGATAAGAATATCAAATCCAAATTCATCAAGGATTTCATGTATGAAAAATTCCTAGACCACATCATCTCAGTCCAAATGAAGAATGGGGATATTGGAGTCAATAATGACTATTGGGACCTTTTACAAAATTTCTTGATGGATTAGTTTCACCTACAAATGAAAATGTATTTGATCACTGTTAAAATCGGGTTCTAGTGCATATCTTTTATGTATAGATATTCAAAATACAAAAATAGTTGGATGGATCCTAAATATGAATATTATAAACCCTTCAGCGTATAAAAAGAGACTTTTTTCTATCTGGTTTTTCCCATCATCCTAAAAAATGAATGATTCAATTATCAGTGATCCTTGAACCACATCATCAAAGAAAGTCATAGGATGCTATTTGAAGACTACATGGATACCATGGGGGTCAAACACCCTAGGTTACAAACCATATTAGTGACCTTTATAAAGTGTTCATATTCATTCCCTCTATAAATTTTTTGATGAACACCTTGATGTGTGCATTTGAGAAACCTCTAGAATATTTAATGACATCATATCCAGATAAACAGGCATCGATATAGAACATGATATGATCAATTCCATCTTCCAAATTGCTCTCCAAATCAACATCAGGGATCTCTAAGGCCTCCAATAACACATATACCATATACACCAGTTCATTTTAAATATTTCTGGAATGTATAATCCATTTATGAGGCTCATGAGTAATGGAACCATACACCAATGGGATTAAGAATTCCAGGGTGGATTTAAGGAAATCGATTAGTATATGATAAATCATCTAGTTATAATGTCACCTATCATAGTGAGTCTATAGGTTATATATGTGAATTCAAGAGAACAATACCTCAGTTCCATTTTCACCAAAACAATTATATAAAAAATTATATAAAAATTTAATAATTTTTTATACATTATCATTCGCGTGCTACATGAAATTGAAACTAGATACTACCCCATGGGGAAGAGATTACTAACACTAGTTTTTTATGTGTAGATATTTTATCATTATAATCATCTTTAAGAGATATTTTTGGTGTACCTAGAATACCCAATAATGTATATCCGAACATTCTCCATGTAAATGGAATTTTTGGCATGCTATGTGGTGAAAATTCTTGTAGTTTGAAATTAGTTTCTTTGTTTATAAATACATCAATGTTATAGCATTGGTAGTCATCCTGGACTCACATCTGGTCCCAAAACATTTTCCCCTTCTAGTTTGTATACTAAAATAGAATATCATTACAGTGGACTAAGTTGTGCTGTGTTGGTAGATTCATTTTGATGGTTCCTCCAAGATACCAACTGGTAGAAGTCTCAATGATCCTAATTATTATAGACTGTTCATGGGGATGATCTTCTTACCCCATACATAGGATGTTCGGCTCTACACATTCCAAATATCAGAAGAATAAAAAAAATCGAGGTAGATTATCAGGCACTCATTACTATTCTTGATATTTCCCTCGAGTGTGATGTTAATTTATTTCATGTGAAATGATACTTAGAGATAATCATGACACATATTAATGGTGAATACATCATCAGAATAGAAGAACATGTTCCCCTACTAGAGTTCACACTAAATCTAAGAGCCATGTTCCCTTTGTTATAATAAATTGATCCACTAGCCTTTGTGAAAGAGTGGTCGTCCTGGTGCATGAGCCAGATTGACCATGTATCATATTGATCCGAATAAAGATTCCAAGTTCATTCATGTAGTGGATTCTACATTCATCATTCATGTCATCTAAGATGAGTATGATGGGAAGCATGAATACCATAATGGTATTATTTCTTCTATACTAGGACCATTGAGTTCCCCCAAAGTAGAGGAAACACATGATATGGAAACTCCATTTTTTGAGTATCATTAGTAAGGAATTCCCTTCCCATTTGATCTGAGTGTGTCCAAAACAATCAACATGAATCATAGTGTACTATTCAGTGCGTGCCTAAATTTGATTAGGTTTTTTATATATGATGGATTGATGGAATTATCATTCATTTTATCCAAGGAGACTATATTCAACAAGAATTTCATGATGTCCATGTCATGTCTTGTGGTTCCCATCAAGGGAGATTGAATCTCTATAGATTATTTAGAGGTTAGTATAATTGTTTCCCACCATATTATAACACTACAATGATTTTTCCATGAATTTCAATGTCTATATGATATATGCTAACATTATGGAAATGTTCGACAGATATTCTCCAAATCAATAATTATTCTTGTCCCTTTGTAGTATGTGGACACCATGATGTGGGACCTTATCTTCTAAAATCAACTCATCAGTGAAGGTTCCTACCGAACACAATAGATTTATTCAATAATTGGTAAAAATTAGACCCCCTCATTGATGGAAAGGCCCAATCAGTTATCATGTTCTTCAGATCCCACATCAACAATCAATTTGGATTCTCTCATTTCATTTCAACAAATAATGGTACCATAATTTGAGCTTCTTATCTAAAGATATTTTATGCGATGTAATATATTTGGTTTGAAAATACTCTCCACTATCATGTACAATTAATTAGATATACTGAGGTGTTCAAAAATACTCTATAAAACATTTTTCATATGATAGTGGACCAGAAAAAAAATTAACAAACAAAATACCTAATTCCATCTGTTCATAATGGATGAAGAATCATAATTCAACATAGGTGAATATATAATCCATGATCTACATAACATTGTATGTCCTTCCCATTGTTTTTTAGTAACCATAAGTACAAAAATCTATATATGACCAGAATACTTTAGAAAAAATATCCGAATTCAGTCTATCTTGGAAAGAATATCACAATGAAAATAGGCTCTGAGACTTCAAATATCTAGAGAGGCACCAGAATTGGAAAACAAGGGTGTTCATGAATAACTCTTTAATATTCACCTTCCTCCATGTTGTCATGGTACTATCTCTCAGAACACCAACAATACCTGGAAATAAGCCTCCAATGATGGAGCCCAAGTTGGAATGTCCTTACATCTATCACAAAGTCTATTCTAATGGTACGTACACAATGAATTATATTAAGGTATAATGTATCACACATTCATGTAATTGTATGATTATGAGATATTAAAATCCATAAAGTGAGAAAAGGTCCAAACTCTACAATGATAACCTATGATCCCATGTTATGAACAATAAAAACATAATAAGGAGTTCAATTAAAAAACTCCCAACATTAAACTATATGAAATTATCCTATAGAATATATGTTTTTGAACTGGGACTCCATTTATGTCAATCTCGTTGGTCTTTTCACTTCACCACGAAATAGATCTCCCTATGAGAAGTGACTCATAGAGGTAAAACTCATGGAGCATAAACGATGAGGTAATTTTCAAAGCATCAAAATATTAAACCATTCACGAGCCTTCTATGATTTTTTTTCATTGAACCACATATCCTTAGCCCCCATTAACATCGACTTCTTCACTCTCCCAAACTGAAAAAATCCATTAACAATTCAAAACAATGGACACTAATTTTTTAGAATTAATAAGGGACCTATGGATCAAACTCTCTGACCATAAACCAAGAGACACATGTTACATTCATTATCACCAAAAACTATTTATAGCCACTATAGACCATGTTGTTTATCGATATACTATAAATTCCAAAATGTTAATAAAATGGCATTAAATTATATGAAACCTTGTTAAAATTTGGGATTACTCATAAATAGCTATTATTTTTATCATATATTTAACTAGGGTGCTTCATATGATATGTATGGGATGATCGATGAACCTTACCCCGTTATCTAAATATCGGATGCCCCATGAAAACCATGGGATTCCACCACTCTATCACCATAGAGGAGCGCTCCTACCTACATAATTATTTTACCATTACATTTTGTAGAAATATTTTTCCTTTATTCTCATAATTATTAGATCTGTAGAGAAGTCAGTACTTCCAATCTTCATGACTGACCAAAAATTCATTAACCCTTCAGCCACGTGGACCCAGTTATAGTTAAGGTATTATAACTATAAATTGTACGCCGTTCATCTAGATGTGTGTCCATGGTATTTGATCCTATTTGGATTCATTCACATTAGTTAGTACCTTATTAATCCCACATAAGTACCATTAAAACAATCACTTCTACCATCCAAACATCCTAAATTTAAAATGAATTTCATTTTCAAGGACACCAGACATTTAAATATTTTCCATGATCCATATTGGATGACATTAAATATTATGTCACCTACCATAACTATATGTTCCTTGATTATCCAAAAAATGGGGTATGTATTGATTCCAAGACCTTCCATGTTTGGGTCAACCTAAAAATTCCCAACCTAAAAAATCATTTCTTACTTTTGGCCAAATCACCTAAAATTATCCAAAAATCCTCCTTCTAGGTGTAAGCCACATTCAAATTCCAGGACCCATAGGTAGTCAAATTTTCCCAGATAGTATGGTATATTGAATTTACATACTCAAAATATGATGTTAAACTATAGTCTTACACCAGACCAGTATAGGATGCCTATAAATAAAAGATGATCACACCCTATATCAATCTTGTATGCCTTGTATGATAGATAAGGGACTTAAAATCACTAACTCCCTCATAAAATGATGTTATAATACAACCATTACCCATAAATATTATGTATGGATCATATCCATGAATGATAATATTTAATACTATCATTGAAGAGGGTATCCTCTTCTAGAGTCAGTATTCGATCATGCATTGTTTATAGTCCTTGAAGGAAGAACATTATCAACATTCAATATGCACCACATATTTTCCTTGGTATGAATGCCTTCAAATACCTCATTCACTTCATGTTAATAAAATATGAGTCTACGCTAAAAAACATAAGATTCCATGTGTTCCAAAATCAATGACCATAAACTATAACTATAACCTGAGTAATGACGTGTGTTTTATTTATCATCATGTGGCCTCATAGGCCCAAAATTTCATGTCATTTACCCTTCAATCATTTCCATGTACATTAATTTTAGATTTCCTCCCTATGGTCAGTGCAACATGAACATAAACTATTTCCAAAAATTTCAATTATTATGATCCTAAATAAAATGCTCTGGTCTATGTAACATGAACATAAAAAATTTGTGACTCACCCTAAATAATATTTTACTCGATGTGGAGTCTCCCATTATTATATCTTCTATTTCCCTCAAATCTACGGCGAAATTGGTAACATTCATATCCATTCAGTATTTCACTTTTTTCATGATTCTATGCTATGACTCTGCCCAGTGAAATGAGCTTGAGATTCCCTCTTGAAATGAAATGGGGATCAAATGAGGATCATCTCAATGAAACATTCCCACAAAATCCATGTACATCCTTCATGGAAAAAATGTGGTATTTTTTTTAATATTATTTTAAACGGAACAATGCCACTTCATCACCATTGGATGAAATCTATGTGGACAACATCATCATTTCATGATGTAAAAAATCAAGGAATATAGGGCAGTCAACCTAGAATACATTTCTTCTAGGGTTGTTTATCTACCACATCATTCATTTTCTTTGACCGTCTTTCAACATAGGAGATGATGCTCCCCTAGAAGACGGGTCTGACTTTTTTTCAGACTAATATAACCACACCAGTGTGATGTAAACTATAGAATCATAATTCCAAGAGTGCTACAATACATTTAAACATTCCATCCTTTAATATCCATAGTTGGTGTTAACCTAATAAGGATCCACTTCCACTGCCATAGAAGAAGGCGCAACAAAATGATAAGTTGTTTCGTTAAATTTTCTCACCTTCCATTATAGGACAACACCCAAAAGGATTTTGAATGATATTTGAAGAAATGTTATATATTTTATACATATTTAATGGTGAACCCTAATTTTTATTCCTATTAATGGTTAATAGTATGAATGTTTAGTTTTTAACACGGTTAGGTACTATATTATATTATCATTCCACCTTCCTTGGGTTCTAGATTATAGGAATTCTGATCCTTACTCCCCATTCCCATTTGATTGGTAGAATGAAACTCCTCCAGTATTACCCAATTCATGCACTAGTGCACATTCAAAAACAATGTCTATTGTTCTGAGATACAAAATAGCTAACAGAAGGCTCTCTTTTCCCAAAACACTCTTATTAATTGAAAATAACCAAGTAGTCTCATGTTTAAACTCAAATAACGAGTCACATGATCATATGAATTGATTATTAGTGTCTTTCATAAATATAATCTATGTTTGAAAACAAGGAAAATTATACATGTTTATATGAATACATGGAATAATATCAGCTGAAGATTCTTAGGTTCATGCACATATTGTTTCCTCTGCTTTGTAAACATCATTTGGGAATTACCACTATGTATCTGACCTACTATTTGAGTTTTCAACCTCAAGAAGATTTTCTTGAGTGGATTCAAGGATCTAAATCCACTCAAACATGTATTTTTTCACAATTTCGGAGATATATTAGATTTATTAGGAAATCATATTCTTTTTATTCTTCTCATGTTGACACTCATAAGGACACGTAAGAGAGGGTAATAAAATAAAAAAACCAACTGAATATAATAATCATGATCTTAATTTTAGTATGGAAAGAAATCATTCCAAAATCATCTAGATTTGACTAGGATCGAGAGAGGGGGGAAACATGTGGATATGAAAAATATTTTATTGACAACATTGGATTAAAATGACTAATCTTGATAAATACATACCATATAACCATTTATTATCATGTATTTATTATTTCCTTGTAACAATGAAAAAAATGTTGACATTGGTTAAAAATTTATCTGATCTTAAATTTCACATCATGTAATTGAATGATGTCATGTAACCAATTCCCATAAATAACCCGTTGAAAATTTTTACCTATCCATATTTACATGTCATGTAATTAGTTCAAATTTTGTAAATTTATAGAAGACAACACTCATCCCAGTTTCTAAAAGAAAATCCTAATCCACTTATGAAGCCTCAGATACACATATAGATCTCTCATAATCCCTTAACAAGCATTATAGTTAGAATCCATCAGTTCAAATAAATCAATATTTCCCTGAAGAGTGAGAAATTTTCCAAAAAAATCTATATCCTTAAATGGAACTCAACCACCGAGATTCTACGACAATGTAAACAAAAAAAGGGGACCAATTTAAATAATAGAGAAAAATACATGGAATAAGAATGAATCGTAAAACCTCCCCGCTATAAAATAGTTCAACCTTGAGCCTCAACAATAATTGTTTCTATGTTTTGGAAGAAATTTTTTTCACTTCTCTCACTTATTAGATTCTATATCATTTGTCTCCTCTTCAACAGAATAATTCATCCACATCACACAAACTAGAGGAATTTTTTCATAATAGATATTTCTCACTACTATCCACAATCCATATCATAATCTACCAAAAGGTTGAATCTACACTAACATTTATGTCATCAATATCAACCAAATTATAAGGTTTAGGAAGATACCATTGAAACTAAGGGAAGTCAAAATTTTCAACCGTGTATCTCTATCTCTTGGGAAAGGATAATCTTTACGCCATAAGACGGACCCCTTCAAATATATTAAACAAACCCAAGAACCATTGCACTCATTTACCCTATTTTTTGATACATAATATCCCCATCATTGGAAACACCCAAATGAAAAAATAGTATACTAATCTCAAATTATGAAGGTCATCTCCTATGGTTATCATATAATTTATTTCCTATCTACTTAGACAACCACCAACTTCTTATCAAATGATAATTTTTAGTACTCTCCTATAAAAGTAAATTCCGAATATGTTCTGAAAATCCTGCCTCTATCAAAAAAATATGGGATTGACATATTCTCCCAAATAATGATTTCAAAGGATAAATTTGGATCAATTTATAAAATATTTTACTATATGTTAACATGATGAGTTCCTAATTCTTCAACCAAGAGCCACTAAAATCAAAAACACTTCCTGGTAACACTTTATCTATAATCATAATAGTCTATTCAAATCTTACATCATTCCACATATTCTATGTTTTACTCATAATAATCTATGATCCCAAAGACTTATGAAGACCTTTACAAAACCATGAAGTTAAATAAAGATCTCATTCAGAAACTGTTCTCCATGGAACACCAAACAACATAACTATTTTACAAGTATAAATCCAACCCAAAACATCAATGATTAATGTATCACTAAGATGAATAAATTGAATCATAGCAGTAGTCTATAAATAATAACTAATATAGATTAATTATTATGATGTTTCTGAGGTGATCCAACAAAAAAACATTTTAAAATCATCTCATTTCCTATCTAGAATGGTAAAATGGTGCAACATCCTAGAAAACATCTACTACTCGAATTTCAAATGATGGTATGTAAAACATAACTCTACAAATCTTATGTCCTACTACCTCATTCATAGGTAAATGTAATCTCTTTGGAGATCATGATATATCTTTATCAAACCTGGTTATTCATCCCTACAAGAATTATAAATCCCTTTCATTTTATCCTCATGAAAACATTTGGGAACCCTTATTCATCCATGAAATATATCAAACATAATGATTCCAATAAATAATCTTGATGTTGCCTCCCCACCATTTATGTGTCTCTCAGAACTAAGACCTGTGGATTATATAACAGATCTATCATAAAAAGATCAATAAGAATAGATTTTATATATGTCCAAGGCATAGATTATCATCCATGGAACTCCTTAACATCCAAATGATTGTCATGAAAGACCACCATCAACCACCACTCACCAAAACACTCAATTAATTACTATGATGAATCATTCATTTTAAAGGAATCAAAAAAGGAAATTTCACTTTACTCATTCATTATCCAACCAGAAGTTGAAATTATATATGTGTTCAATCCTCCTCATGTTTTACGATTTTATGTACCATTTATAATATATTTACATGGGGATCCAGTGGTCCATGTTCTATAGAATACTATAACCTAAAAGACAGTGTTACATGAATCATGGGGAATTTACCAAGGCCAATTACTGTAGATATTGAGTATTATAATTCCTCTCATGTGTTCTCAATATTGTGGACACATAAGCAACTAAAAAGTCCTCCGACATCAGAACTATTATAATTCAGACTCTCAATGGTTCATTATATACAATATCGTACTTTATAATATCAAATATATTGCTTATTAGTGATGTTGAAATCATACTATTTATAAAATTTAAATCTCTAGGACATTTATATAATTAGAAACACATGAAAACATTCATTGATAGATCATACGTTAGTGATAAAATATGGGGTATGTCATGGATAAAGTATGAGTACTATATTTGCTAGACAATTAAAATAGTAAATCTCAAAAAAAATTAATACATTTTATCTCTAGATACCATATATGAAACAATTTTGTGGGTCAACTATTACTTAACTCACCAGGATAACATGGCCCAGGATGTGCTATCTATTTACCATGAAAATGAATTTGGATATATTAAAATAAATCTGATGATCCATTATTATTCTATTGGTGATATTATGATGTTGGGCATGATCATCTGAATACTGTCGGTGCATTTTAAATTCATTGAAAAAACTATGATAAATTGATCTATGAATGGTAGAAATACATATAATCAAATAAAAAATGAATACCTCTTGGTTATTCATCCATCAAAATGAAATCACTACATAATCATAAACTCCTTCACTACTATAAAAATTTACTCATGTATTTTTGACAATCTCACTCTCGTGTAATGCTAATCAAATTTCAAATAAATTATAGAGAAATATGAAAACCTCCTAACTAACCAAAAAGATAATTAATACGAGGAATGGTATACTAGTTCTTGACATTCAACTAGACTTATATCTTGCACTCTTCACATATATACAATGTTAACTCACCATTCTCATTGAAATGTATGGGTGAACCCCAGAGAGACGTACCATGACATATAATATTGTTTTCCTCGCATTCATCCAATTTTACATTATAATAATGACGATTTCATGGTACCATCCATTAACATTGGATTGAAAATTACTTAGTTCCAATAAATAACATGACTGTGAAATAGAACTATTTCTAGGATGGTAAGACATAAAAACCCACATGAAAAAGATCCTAAAATAAGTATATAATTGGTGGAAAAATGTTTTTCTACATTCCTAAAAAAGATATAAAATTTTTCTTATCTGATATATGATATAATGAAATATTCACTTAATTTTTCTTGCATGACCAGCCTCAATATTCAACTAAACCTTGTGAGTATAGTATCCAAAATCTAGTGATATAATGGATATATTCCTCCAATAAATTCTTGTAAAATATTCGCAATGAACTATAAAATATATACTTATAATCAAATTTAATCATTCTATTTTAAAAAACTACAATATATCGGCGGAAATTATAGGAACCAATTTTAAAAGATCACTATTTATAGTTGATGATACCATCTGACATCAATAATAATTGTTTGTAAATGGTCATGATCCAATATATTTAATTCTAAACCAATCCCAAAAAATTGTAAAACGGATAATATCAAATGTAATGTGATGTTTTTGTAAAAAATGATATTCAATATAATGTTGATGATATAAGGATAATACCTTTGATAGTAGAAGTTCATGGATTGATATAGGATGGAGAAGACTATATTACATGCAGATGGATTTACTCTTTATCATAGACACTAGTCAGAATAACCTATATAATTCCATATGAGATGTCTTTTTGATTTTTTACTAGGGAACCAAATCCTCCACCTCTACCCAAAGAGCTAGTGGAAATCCATCCTCAAGTCTATTTAGTGGTTGGTAAGACCCTACCAAACTATGGTTCCTATAAGAATACCATACAACATCAATAATATGGAATAATCACAAAACTCCATTAAAGATTACCCAACTTACTGATTAAATGTAACTCTACTATGGTTGGGAACAATATTGCTATATACGGCTCAACATGCCATACATAGTGAAATACACTGAACAAATTTCCATAGGAAGAACTATACTCCCTTGACTTCTCAACATTCTATAACCACGGTGATAACATACATAATTTCGCTTCATATAACTACAAGTAAATTACTTGGATCCCCTTTCTAAAACTACTACGCCACCACATGGGGGACCAATCATATTATATTATATGTTGACATCCCAACTCATCATATCTTTAAGGCTAATTAGGAGAATGAATTCAACTTGTCACCTAATTTCATTAAGAATAAAATCATGAAAAAACATTTCCATAAAAAATTGATCAATGCCTTGGGATAGAGAAAAGTGATTCTAGTCAGTGATGCATACAACATAACCCATAACTGACATTCACTCCAATTTCAATTTCATTAACATTCCAGGCATCTCATCCCTCAATATCATATTATATAAGTAATTAAACATAATTACCTATATGTCCATCTAGGACAAATCCCCCTACTCCAAATCATTCTCTATAACATCCAACCAATGCTTGCAATATCCTTAACACATGTACACATAATTATTTACACACATATTTTCTAGTCTATTGAAGTGCTTAGAGATATTCTAGATGTAAAAAATCTACTACATGACAACATAGAGAACTCATTACCATGTCAACATAGGTGTATGGTATATCTAAAGCTATATGATGAGATCATACATCATTGGTAAATGAGAAATAATATCCCATTACATAGATCACATAACCCCCTAGAATCAGCCATAGAGACTAACATCCATCTGATTCATAGGCTATATAGCATGCTCCATTTAATATTCATTATTATCATGATATATTCATCTCTCATTATTCTCAATTTGATGATAAGGATAATGAATTTTTGGATGGGAAATATTCATCCACATGAACTCAGTTCACACAATAGATCAACCCCAATAGGTGATAGAAATAAGGAAACAAAAGATAATGGTTTCACTAAACCGGGATTATCATGTGAATTAGTATAAAATTACATTACATTTATTTCCTTTTACTTATATATAATATGTATCTCGTTTAATAGATCATATAAGAAAATATATCACATTTAATAAATATATCCCCACCATGAAAAATTAATGTCAATGTATATATTTGTATATATATATATATTGGTCTGATCATTATGATTCATGAATAATCAAGTCATTTTGTACTATTCCATGGGTAGAAATCCCAAAAATTATAATATCAATCAACATATGTGTCACCCAATGTGAAATATCATGAATCTGTAACATGCGTATGTCATGAATAATAGTACCATATATATATATATATATTCCCCCATTATGTGTGTCAAATACATCCCCAAAAAAATTAATACCATGTTCCATGAAATACTTGTTTATGTTCTACATTTAAAAAATGTTAAGTTGAAGAAAAAAAACTAATAATATCTTCTTACACAACATCGTAATGTCCCTGACATGTTGCTCCCTCATATGAACGATCCAATTGGTATATGACCTAAATAAAACCTCCACATATACTATAGTCTTATGAAATGTAAAGAGTGTTTAAAGATAATAATATTCAGACTATACTCTATGGTAATGATATGCAATGGAAGTGGTAATAATAGAACATAAGAAATAATATTGAATAATATATGACTAAATAATCTGAAAACCAATGCTGAGAAAGGAACAACTGAATAAATAAAAATAATAAAATAATAATGGGATGAAAATAATAATGAATCTAAATGAAATTCTGAAATTGATGAATACGAAATTATAATCAAACAAAAATTCTAAATTTGAATTCTCCTATCTTGATCCCCTGGTTTTCCCAAATTCTATTCTCAAAAAAATCCAAAAAAAATTAAGCATCATGTTCCCATTATATTAGCCAAAAATACACCAATGGAATATGATGTGGTACCAATAGAAGGATTATCTAGGTTGTCAATAAAAATCACCTTGCTGACACAACTTCTTCGTAAAATATCCACTATAAACATATAGTGGATGAAATAAATTGAGTAATATTTTATTAATTTATTAAATTAATAATTCACATTCTATTTGCTTATGGAACCTCATGTTATAAATATACACCTAAGGCTATCCAAAACTGATTTGGTTCATTTCAGAGTATATTTGACAACGGGATGACCCTCATTCATCCGGATAGAACACCAAAAAAGTGGAAGATATTTCTATTGAGGGTGGTTTTTACAAAACATATCCTTAATAAATTGTATCCACCTTTAGGATAATCATAATATAACCCCATCTAATACATGATTAATTCCCTTGGGAATTATATTAATGTTCATATATCCATCCAAAATACAAAATGACTATATACACCTCTCTTATTTATCATGTACTAGTTCTCATATTCATCTGGTGATACAAAAAATGTTCAAAAATTTCTCAGGTGGTGAGAAACAGGGACCTTGTATACATGTTTCAAAATTTTTCATGAAGCATAACCTAGAGACACAAACAATCAAATTTTCATCCCACCACCAAATATCAATCCAAAAAATTTCACTTAATGTCAAAATCTAAATACTAAAAAGATAAATGTAAATAAAACATACCGGCTATATCATTTTAAGATATAATTATCAATGAAACAAACACTAATTTGTATAATTTCACATGTCTTATTAATATATGGTCTTAAATATCATCATATTTATATCAAACATGTTACTCAATCCTTTAAAACTAATTTAATTCAACATATCATGTAACTAAAATTTTCCAATGCGATTCTACCGTAAGAAAACACAAAATGTATATATTATGATAACTCATATTAATAATCAATGAAATAATCAATTTTACCAATTGATCGTATGGATCCAATTTTATGAAGATAATGTTGATTTATAGTCAAAGACTGGTAAAATTATAAGGTTTCTCCATGTCTCGTTCTCTTTCCTATGTACCCCATAAGATCCAGTGGATAATCAATAATGAAATATCATACTATAAGATGAATAATATAAATCATTTAGTAACATTAATATATTTTTATCATGATCAATAATATTTCACATATTATGGATAATTAAATTAGGATAGATTGATAAGTTTTAGATCACCCACATTTAACTAGTGAACAACACAACTCTTCTATGAGAAATAATTTACTAAGGAAGAATGAAATAATGATCCTGAAGAAATACTTGATCAAAAAACATCAATACCTACACCCAAAACCTTAAAAATAAATATATTTACCCATCATCTATTTTTGAAAAACATAACAGTGGGTGAAAACGTAAGAACATCTATCTAGTGTCAAAGTCTTGATCATGGAATCCATTGGATAGGAGAAAAATTCCAAATCACCAAAAGTTTCATCAAGCATGAGAAAGGCGGGTTCTAAGTGGATGAGAAAATTCTTATCACATAATCTATCATAAAATCTATGATTCTTCAATAAAAATATATAATAAACATTTCATGTCATTTATTTCTCTATTCTATGGTTATTCTAAAAAACAGGTCACCTCGGGTAAAAAAATATCTTGTTCAAATATTTTCCATCATTTTAAAGTTTCATGTTGTGAAACCAATTCATTTCCTTGAATATTTCTATACATATTCAAGGAATCTTATAAAAACATTGTAAAAATTTCATGATGTGTAAACTAACAATAATAAATACTTTTCCAAGTTTCTACATGAAAATCCAAAACCACATTTTAAGCCATATAAACCTAAGGATAACTCTTGTAATCCATTAAAAAAATACAATGGCATAATTAATTAATTAAACCATACATCATAAAACATTATGAAATTTCCCAAAAAAAACTTCCTCCTCTTCATAGTTAAATGTACCAACATGGTTAAGAGGGAAAGTAAAAAAGAAAAAAAAATCTCCATGAAAATCTCATAGAGGAACAGACCTATAAATGATAGAATCTTATAATCCAACTCACTATATAAAATAATATAAATAACATCTTATGGTTCGAAAAATATTTCAATTTTTTTTGTGTTTGACGATCATAATAATTGTCTTTGTTATTTCCATAATAATATAACTAAAGCTTATGATTAAAATTAGTATCCTACAATACTAAGGGAAAAAATAAATTCTTATTATTTTTAAATCATAATAATATATATTGATAATTATGGTTGACCAATCCTCCATTTTAGGGTGATGTATATCTTATTGTTGTTAGTTTATATATAATTTATTTAAAATATTACGATTTATATGTGAACAAAATCACTACCCTATTTATTTAATATTGAATTTTTAACGAGAATATCTATTTATTTTGTCAAATGCTAATGTTTATGGGTATTTTGTTCATTAAATCTTATTTATTTATAATTAGAAGAAACCAATTTGATTTTGTTAATGTATTTTTTCTATCTATTTTTTGTCTAAATTTGTTTTCTGAAAATATAGAATTAAAATATCATATCAATCAATAATAGTCTATATATAAAATGTTGATTATGAACTCTGTTTGGATGTATGTTATATAATATTTCCATAGATACTGAATAAATTTGGCTCATCTCTTAGATGGATGGAAAAAACATAATAATTCATTTTTTATTAGTAAAGATTTGATGTTTTCTATAGTATGTTCATTGTCATTAATGTTTATATTATATATTCATTGTTCTCTATCCTATGTATACATTATACTATTTAATTATCATGTTATAATTAATATTTTAAGGATGTCATTTACTTATGGGGGGTTTAACACCCAATGAAATATGACTAATTAAACATTGATAAAATTTTTGTATATTATTCGGAAATTTTTTTCTACTCTTTATGTAGAGTAAAACGATGATTTTAAAATGTTTCATATGATATATGATATAAACTACTGTCAAATTATTCAATTTTAATGAAAAATTAAATAAAATATAAGTGAATAAAATGTATCAAATCCATGTAATTTTCATATATCATGGAGGATTATATCCAGTAAAGTGAAAATGGTAAAATGGTAAAATTAATCGGAATGAATAATATCATTAAACTACTAAATTCCCTTGACAACCACCACCGTTGCAATTAATCATTTGTATAAAAACATATAATGAGACAATGTGTATTAAAATGAAAATTCATTTTGTGGTAAAAAAATGATGTATATTAAAATTGAATGTTTGACTTGATGTTTGATAACAAAATGATTTATTCTGTTATAATATATAAAAGAAAGAGATTCAAAAATAATAAATACAAACATTACAATTGGTGAAACTGAAAATATCGCAATATTAAATTGGTTGTTTACATACTTGTATTAAATATGTAAATTTAAATTAAGTTTTTCTAGAAATAATTTTATATATTACGTCTAAAAAAATAATTATAAAAATATTTTTATGAATATAAGTATTATTTTTAAATATTTATATAAAAAATACCAAATAAATATTTTTATATCAATTGATTGTGAAATAAAAAAATTATTTTATAGTTACATTATTTAAATTATATATGGTTTAAAATAATTTAATAGAAAATACCTTATTTCCATGAAATTGATTAATTCATTGAAAGTGTTGAATATTTTTATCTACGATGATTATATTACATAATATTGATTTCAATTAAATTTATTAACTATAAAAGAAATAAAATAAATCAACAATTTTTGTGATCCAACCATGGTCAAACCTGAACTGGTCAACTAGGATGACCCGAGATAAGGCATGAGAGGCCTTCCCAAACCTCTAAGGCTAAAAACAAGTTTCATTCAACAAAAAAGAAACAAAGGGAACTATGTAACCCAATGGAATAAACTAAACAACAGAAATAAATAGAGCATCCCCATATAAATAAATACCTTAAATGAACATTATTTATACATAAAATAATAATACAACCTAATCCAATAAAAACATCTATAACTGAACCTCAAAACCAAAAAATCTATACATGACCCCAAGGGACATCCAACAATACCAAAACCAAACATCACCAAGGGTGATTGAAACCTAGAAGGAACCTATAACCATAGTTAAAAATAATAAGGAACTATAAGTATGAGTCTTAAGACATAGTAGCAATGCCCAAAAAAATACACACCCCAATCACATTCTATAATTAAAAGAAACATCAATTTAATGTGTAAAATAGAATATTTTAAAGTGATATCTTCCAGAAATTTTCCTTCAATCCAAATATGGAACATTTACCTTTTCTAATTTAAAACTATATTCCTTTCTAAATATGCCCCAATTGTATACCAAAATATAAGGGATGATGTTTTAACATAAACTAGTGAAAGATAGTGTAAAAAATTATAAAAAACATTTTATAAAAATCTTTTATATCCAATAGAAAACTTTTATCCAATAAGATCACCATTAAATTATAAAATAGAAATGATCACATAATAATGAGAATGGGAAAGTAAAACAGAGGTGTTATAATCAAATGATGAAAATTAATCATCTAGTATAGAAAAAAAGGTTTTTAAGAAAGTGGGATGTCATAGAAGATTAGTGGAATAGTCCAGAACATACTAATTTTTGAATCATACCAAATGCGTGCCTTACCCAATGAAATAAACATTCCCATATAACCGATTTCATCCAACCTGGTCTTACTGAAGGACACATTCCCATAGAAACAATATAAATCAAAACCCTTGATATGGGATACTATCCAGAGACAAATCATAAACTAGTATATCAACGATTCCCTGAGAATATTCTAATTATTCTATTTTCCCATTTGTATACAACAAATTGGGTGATCTAATAGAATTATAATTGACCGCCCAATAATAAACACACACATCATACACATAAAAATCACACAATAATTTACCCCTGATCCATATCAAGGAAAATTCTCTTTATTTCCAACCATTTGATCACAAGGGAACCTATTAGTATGGGCCTCCCAAAATGTTCAGTATAACTAAGTCAATATGATTATCTAAAGAGTATTAAAAGATGATCATTTTCATAAAAGTAGAAAATAGGTATCATGATCCATTTAAGAAACCACCCATTTTTAAACATAACACACCATTTAAAAAGGAACAGACACTATATTTTCAATTTTAAAAATATTTTTTTAGAAATTATATTTATGAACTCAGAACATATTTTCGATATAAATTAGCTTTCATCAAAATGGAAAATGATCAATACACGATCATCACACACTAATCCATTTTCCTAACCATCATACATACATTGCATTATAATACAAAACTATTTAAAAAACCCATTTAAAAAACTAAAATCATAATTTTTGATCAAAAACACATTTAAAAGACCAAATCATGCCTCAAAAATCAAAAACCCAAAATAAAATCCAATCTGGTTTTTGATTAAATAATTTTTGTGCCTACCGCAACAAAAACATTTTGCATACATCAAAGGGTAATAGAAGTCCCCTCAATTCATATCACAAAAAAAAATTATAAAAAAATAAATCTCTTATTTACATCTAAGGAATTTACGAAAAGTGAGAAACCAATGATTCATAATTTTAAAGGGAATGGGATTTGGGAATCCTCCATCAAACCACCAAGAAACCAATAACACCATCCCTAAAGAAACTTTAAGTGGGTTGATAGTCGAAAGAACCTCCATGAAAAACTATAACCAAACAAAAAATCATAACTACAAACTAATGAATCAAAAACCACAGAAACACTAGATCATGTATGAAGAATAACTCCCTAGAAAATTGATGAATAATGAAGTGTACGTTTAAATAATAATATTGGATTTAATATTTATCTCCCATACATTAAAAAATCACCTTATAATAAAGAAGGAATGTTGTGGGAGGCTTGCGGAAGAGGGTGATATCTATATAGGTTCAATAAAACCAAAATAGGGATGAGCAGTTTGATTTGGTGTTAAATATTAAAGAGGTTGTATGAATAAGATCACACATTTTAATGACATGGAATGGTCAATCATTTTAATCACACATTTTTTCAAATTTTGTGGTAATAGAATGTCTATCAAATATCATGATTCACATTATGCTTATTTATCCCCACACGGTTTTCCAAAATTTGTGTCAACAATTTGGCCATCTATGTTAATGATGAAACTAGCCACACACATACATATAGAAGGGATCGCTTATTTCCATAATCATGTACAAACTTGCCCCACTTTTTGAATAGCTAAAAATATCCACCATTCACCAAAAACTCATAGAAAATGAATAAACACTGTAAAAAAAATAAATTATGGAAAAACACAAAATAAAGCCATGTATGTGAAATTTATCAACACAATTGAACTTAACCCTAGAAAACAACAACTTCCCTATGTGATTAATCAATGATGAAGGTCAGTACTCTCATAAGACCTGATTCTACAATCTCAAAAGAACCATAACACCCGCCAAACCAAAAATTATGCACTTATACATTGACTAGTATAGTGAACCCCAATACACATTTCATGAAATTATGGAAAATGTTAGACCTAAATTTAAACACCTTACCACTCCCAAAACCCTTATGCCCTTACCTAGGGACTAAACCATCACAATGAAGACGAGAAAGTCGGAACAAAATTAATAGAAAAACTATTCTCAAGATTCAACATGAAAGGATAGAGTTGACTCCGCACCATTACAAACAAACTATCAGCTACTACTGTGGGATCTCCCCATAAAAACATCCCCCCAGCACAATGGGGGGAAAAATGAATCATCAAAAAAATGCATAAAACCAATCCATGATTCATCATATGCATAAGAGGAAAATATCTCTAAAACATAACAAAAAAATATCAACAACAACTCAGAAAGGCTAACCTCACAAGGAAATCCATTCAAATATTTGCACAAAAAAGGGAACAACATATTGAATTTTTGGAAAATGATACCACCCTAAATTCTTACAACAAATGTGGAACATTAAAACAACATTTTCCGTACTGAGGAAACAAGGTATCTATGACTTTTATCACAAAAATGTACCATTATAGTTTAATTGTATATAATTGAAATACTTATATTGTCTCATTTCGACACTGAAGACAAATTCTAGACAAATGACCTCCACAGACATTTGATTCCCGATTTCATGAAAAAATTACATCAAGGTCAATAGATGTAGCTTTTATTTCTTGAGGCACCAACTTCCTCAAAAATAGGATATGATAATCCCTAATTGAAAGATCTTCTTATAGTATATCGAGTAGAAACACAACTCTTTAGGTATAACCAAAAGATCATGAAACTCCACAAGACTCACTATTCTCTAAAAATTTACTTTCACAAACATATTTATTTATATAATACAACATAAACATTATTCCCCTTAAAAAAGAGGTTTTAAAAAAATCACACAATTGAACACACCACCACCCAAGATTGAAAAAATTTTAGAATTCCAAAGTGAAAATCATTCATTATTATTATAGGTCAAAAAAGATACCAAAAATATATAATTTTTATGAGATGAGAAAAATATATCAAAACATAACCACTAAAACCAAACAAATAATAATCATTAAGTATCATCAAAATGATCATAAGACTACACTATACTATTACGAACTAGATGTGGTGCCTTCAAAAGAGGTGGATGTAACTCCCAATCACTTCCCGGAGAAACCGAAATAGAAAATTTTCATGTGAACAAATAGTACATAACCATAGAGGTCTTCAGATCACTAAAACATGACAAATAATACTCACTATGATTTTTGCACTAATGAAACATCTTTATCCTATGATTAGAATATGCTGGTGAAAGATTTTAGGTACTTTTAATTCCATTACATGCACCAATAGATTAAGGCCAATTTTCAATATATTCCCTATAATTCCCATCAAAACTCCTAGAAACCAAAGGATATTTGACTTGACTTGCATACAATCCAAAAAATCTTTAACTTGTATGTATTCCAACACCATATCGGAAAATGAGTTCATAACAAACTCTTACACCTTTAACTACAGATCTAGTTGAAGCACATTCAAAAAACATCAAGCCTTCATGGAATCAACCATATCCCCCACCTGAATTTAATGAACTAGATCCATTAAATGAAAAAATGAATCCCACATCAATCAATGACATAGTCATAGTGAGAACATATCCATCCCATTCCTCACCTTCATTACATCCATGAAATACTGTTAGATGAACGAAACCTTGATAACCTTCTAGGAGAGCCCCTTGAAAGGATTGTTTTGAGGTAAAAAATTCCATCGTTTCGATTTCTTAAAATCATGAATAATGATACTAAATGTAACCTACAATGAATCAATATAATTCTAGGTAATTTAATTTTCTCACAATATTTTATATCCACTCTTTCTCTTCAAGAGTATCCATTAAACCATAAATGATAGTATGGTTCAACTTCCAAAACACATGATGGAAGAAAATATGTTGATAAACAGGAGGGTCTTCCAATGGTGTATAATATTAAAGTGAACATAGAATATACATGGAATACATGGTGAGTGTGTACACTAAACTACCAGAAATAAAATAACATAATCCCAACCACTTTACAAAAATAATTCATAAAAAAACACCACTCAAATGAATTAAGGTTATCTCACAAATATTCCCTAATCACCAATATGTTATCTAGAAAATAAAAAAAAGATTCTCTTAAGAAACTGTTGAATGTAAAAATTCACAGTTTGTTACACACTCACAAATGTTTTCCATTGAGTCTATAATATGCCTACTCTATTTCCTAATCAGAAACTTATCAACTCATTTCATCAATAAACTACTTAAAACATAGACATGTTCATGTGATAACTCATAAGAATATCATAGGTACAAGTGAAACATTTTAATTTTTAGAATAAACATTCAACCAAATTTCTGATATTCTCAATCCACATCCCATATCAAATTTCTCCAATTATTGAAAACATTCCCATAACATTTTCCCTATTTCAGTTTATTTAAAATACCATTTCATATTTAACAAACATCCAATTTAAATATACTCTAGATTTTAATTATTTAAATCTTATATCAAAAACCAAAATCTAGATTTACTTAATGGTCATCTTATTAAACTCCATTTTCCATAACAATCTCTTGAAACAACATTAAAAAATCATTTTCCTTCATTTAACAACAAAAATTACATTTAGAAAATATGGTTTTCATAATTATAATAAATTTTCTCAATAAAATATCAAAAATATGGAGACTAAAACACGGTAAAAACTAAAAAACTAATATCAATGGGTGACATGTTCATATTGGTTGGTGGAAATATTCCTATAATATCATTATCCCAAATATTTTCACATGACCATGTACTTAGATCCACATGACTTTCTATGTTCTTCAATCTCACAAAGTCAATTATCCATAACCCTCATTTCATTTTCCAAACACAAAACAAAAAATAAGACCAAATAATAATTCCATTAATAATTTCCCATGGAAAATAATGGTATAGTAAAAAATGTTTTATCTAGAAACTCTTCTAGGACAACACCCAAATCTCCAATAGTCTTACTCACTCTACATTGACATCAAAAATAACAACATGTGATAGGAATGAAATGTCCACAAGGGATCCCATAACAAATGATACCATTTTTTCTTGAATGAACTATAGTAAACCCTAAACTTATCACACCATTTTTCATGAGACAGGGATTAATAAGCATTACTGATCATCTAAGGCTTGGATCTTGTGACATGCATTAACAGAGAAACAAGGGGAATGCTTTCTTATAATAAAATTAACTGAAAAAATAATTAAAACATAATAATATCAATAAATAAATATATTAATCATCATATATACATAAAGTAAAAATCAGGAAAAATATGAAAAAAACCTAAAATGATCTCAACATCCAAAAAGTCTCTTTGTAACACCGAGGGTCACTCTCTAATACTAAAACCAATCATCACCCATAGCGATCAAAACCAGGATGGAACCAACACTGAATACTATAAATAGTAAATAACACTATATGTGAGTATTAAAACTCAAAATGTATACCTCCACAAATATATTCCCAATTCATATACTTTAAATAAAATAAATATCATCTTTAGGTATAAAATACTACTTATTAAATTAATCTCTTACACAAATTCTCATTTAAATAGAAATAAAATCCATTTTCCTTTTTCAATTTAAAACAATGTTCTATTCCATGGAGACACCATTTTCATTTCAAAAGAGAGGAGATGAAGTCTTTCTATAAACTAGAAAAAAAATTTACTAATTTTTTAAAACAATTTCCATAACATTTTAAAATCCAATACATAAGATTTATCCATGAAGCTGACCATGAAAAAAACAAATAGAAATGAACAAATAACAACGTTAAGGGAAAAATAACATCTATTGTAACCAATATATGGGGAAAATAAATTATTCACCATAGGAAACTATGTATTTATGAAAATGGGATAAACTAGATGATCAGTAGAATATTCTTGAACCAACATACATATGACTCATCCTGATGGAATTAATCCCATGATGACCCCATATAACTGACAGAAGTTATCGCACAAGACATTTTTTTATAGTGACACTCTTTCCCAAAGAAATGAAAAAAAATACCCAACTATGGGCCATTATCTAGAGTATAATCTTATAAAAGTACATTATCCATTCATTAAAAATCCTCTAGATATTATATGTTCCCATGTTGAGACTAATGATAGTGTGAGCCACAAAAATTCCAGTGGAGAATCATATAACATGCACATACATCATACACAAGAACATCATATATAATTCACTCCTCAATCCAGCCCAACGAACAATATCATACCTTTAAACCATTTGATCACAATGGAGCCACATTGTGTGGTTCTCCAAAAAAAATTAAACATAACCCAGGGAAGATGGTTATCCGAGAAGAGTTTAAAAGATCATACTTTTTAGAAAAGAAGAAAATGGGCCTCAACAACTCTTTGATTAATCACCATTTTTCAAATAAACAAACCCCCCTTTAAAAATGTAAAAGAACTCTATTTTTTAATTTTAGAAAAAATTTCTAGAAAATTCCATTTACGAACCTGCACCACAATTTCAAACCAAATCCACATTAATCAAAATTCTATACCGGTCAAACATCATCATTATATGGCAAAACATTTTTCAAACCATCAACCGTACACTACTTTCAAATCCCAAACAATTTTGAATTTTTTTTCATAAACCCAAAATCGTGATTTTAAAATCTACACACTATTACCAATCGGAAAATATGTTTCTAGAATCACAAATCATTTAATAAATTTAGCAGGGAATTTTATAATGCACTTGGGTCTCATAATAAAACAAAAACATTCCTTATAATTAAAAGTGAAATGGAAATCACCTCAATTCACATAAAAAGTTTTTTATAAAATTCATACATCACTAATAAACATTAGTGAAAGTTGAGTAAAGAAAGAAACCAGTGATTCATAAATTTTAAGGAAAAGTAAAATTTTAATCCAACTATTAAATACAAACACTAAAAAATGACCCCCCCCAAACCAACACCATGGGTGTATAATGGGGATAAACATCCAATAAAAAACATTCACAAGAAACACCTACATAAATCCTAAAAAAATCGCTAAATCACCAAGACCATTGAATAAGATAAAATAAAGAGGAAATGGAAGCATAATGATGGGGAGAAGAAATGAAAACATTACCACGAAAATATAACACCAAAACACATAGTAATAACCTTAGATTCAATGTGGTTGGAGGTAGGAGTTGTGATGGTGAATGAGATAGCCTCCTCGAATCAAACCAACCAAATGTGGGGGAATATGTTGATTCATTGTTAATTACCAAAGTTAATATAAGAGTAAAATCATAATTATTAGTGAAATAAGGTTGTCTCGTTATTTTATCATACACTTTTCCAAAATCATTTGGTATGATTAGCCAACATGATTTTCCAAACCATGTAGTCACCTCTATCCAAAACATCCCGGGACAAGTAAATAATAAACATGTGATAAAAAATTCCATGCAATACATCATAATGAAATAATGGATCTGACAATAATTTCCCCATTGTTAATTTTATGAACA
The DNA here is from genome assembly GCA_963277665.1 of Viscum album. Lineage (NCBI taxonomy): Eukaryota > Viridiplantae > Streptophyta > Magnoliopsida > Santalales > Viscaceae > Viscum > Viscum album. The sequence continues at coordinate 913,129,633 of OY728131.1, read as the reverse complement.
TGATCTGAATAAATTAATTTTAAATATACATATATATTTTCGTATAATTTTTTTATGAAACATGTATTTTAATATTAGAAACTAAATATATTATGGTTAACAATAGGTAAAATAGTTCATAAAATTAATCATCCAATAAAAATAATTTAATTAGTCAGCGAAGAGAAATAATATATATGAAACAGATAGTTTTAAAAAGTCATCTTTCTAATAATGAAATTATTCCATATATTTTTAATTATCATATCAAATTCATGTTTTTAAAATTCTTTTTTATTAATTTGATAAAATGAACTTCATTTTACATATTTAATTATCTAATTTATCTTAGCGTAACTGTTCCACCCCATTTTGTTTGTATTTCCATTGAAATAAATTTGTTGTATTTGATATCACATACAAACCCAATACTAAATGATCTGTTGAGATTATTTACCATTGTAACATTGTAATTGGATTTGGTAGAAATAATTCAATTAAAAATATGAAGTATATATAATTTTTTTAAAAAAAATTCAAATTATTTAATTAATTTATAATAATTTATTAATTATTTTTTCATGAAATCATTTAATTATTAACATACATATATTTATTTGTAATATATTTTTAATCATGATATGTACTATAACATAGTCTTATATTAATTATAAATGATAAAAAATTATTTGAATTAAAATTAATGGTAATATATGATTAAAAATCAACACATTATAATCTAAGGGATATTTATAAATATGACATCCCATTAAAGAAAAATGATTTATTATTAATAAAACAATTTTTATGTGTCTGATATTGTGTATAAAAATATATTATATTTTTTGTTATCAAATTGTGTTTGTAATTAATTTTTTTGATTATTTATCCCAGATATTATTTTTACATTCATTTTATTTGTTTTACTATTAGAATAATAAATATAAATTTAGTTTAATTCTGAAATAAAAAATTTCCAAATAACATGTTCTTCATTGATTATTATGTGATTACAAAAAATTAAATTATTTTAATTATATCAATTGAAAATTTTTTAATATATTAAATATTTAGAATCATAATATTTATTATAATTAAAATTTTTCCACCACATTTGTCCTAACTACGAATAATAAATATTGAAAACATTTCCTATTATTATTATGGTTAAAATGAGGATATAGGGTGTGGGTTGGCTACGATATAAGGGTTATAATTCAATAAAAACATGCATAAAGTTTTGTGTGTCATGAAATTTGATCCCCGGATTATGTTACCTTCTATGATTTATTAATTTAGAAGAATTATACCTTATGAATACATTAATTATATTTTTATCTTTCATGTCACTCAATGTGTATCCTCTCCTTCAAATATATAATAGAACACCCTCACCTAAATTATTCAATATTTTCGATCCTAATATCTAATGAAATACCTACCATAATACATTACTAGAATAATTCACAATTATATATATATATCAATTTTAATAAACATTATAATAATATTTCATTTCCTAATGACTAAGGAATATGAGGTCTCTCAAGGATATGGTATAAAGGTTAACAGATCTCAATAGATTTTATTTCATCATTAACTATCTATAAACCAGTTTTATCTCTCAGAAAAAGATAAATATAATATCTAAAGTGTACTGAGTCGTTTTTAGGAATAGTTCACCACAATTTCCCGCCTCCTTTCAAATAAAATTCAAAATGAATGTATTACCCTTGCATTGATCTGGACTTCCACCTCCATGAAGAAATATGATTCGTGTTCCATCAATTATTTTATTTTATAGATGTAAATTAAGAATTTAACAAATATATAAATTATTTGTTATGTAATTACGATTCTACAATGACAAAATATTATTTATCATTATTTCGTTATTTTCAATAGAAAATGAAAACAAATTTCATGTATATGTACCCAATACCATATCCATGAAAAGTGTAATTAATTTTAATATCAAACTATTATGTGTGGTAAAAAAGTTATTATTAATTAATATATAATACATTTCTATAATTTTTAAATAATATGTTATATTAAATAGACATTATTTATGTATAAGGACTAGATTGGAGAATAAAACTGTAATGATAAAACAAAACTATATACACACAAAATTTTTGATTTTAATAATGATTATTTCATAAAAGGTTATTAAAATGTTATAATCATAGTTTATATGGTATTATAAATATAAATATGGATATTTTAAAAGATTATAACAAATTATAAATAAATATACAAGACCATAACAACGTATAAATCCTGTGAGACTTAAGGTAATGGTTTTTTATTTATAAGTCAATATTTTAATGGGATAATTTATGAATAAAAATGAGCTGACGAAATTATGTTATATATATCCAAAGAAATTTATTTATTTTCATATTATTCATTTATTTTTTTAATTACACCTATTATTTAACTATCCACAATCCAATATAGTCAAAACACATGAAGAATGTTTTTATGGAATAATTCCCATTGACCTCATTGGTTGGGATTATTTTCCCTCTATAAATATATATTTTTATAAATAAAATTAAAAACCTTTTTAATATTTTTAAATTATTTATTCATTAAATATCAAAAATTCTTTAAATCTATATACATTTTTACACATAAAATTTTCTAGCTATTTTATTAATATGTTAATTTTTACCAATCATGTCAATGAAATATTTATTTTATATTAAGAAAAATTAATTCCTTTATCCCGCCATAATGAAATATCATATCATTGAAGAATAACTTATATTTTTTCATTTTTGTTTTCAAATTATAATTTTTCATTAATAATAAATTTTTAAAAAAAATAAATGACTTCAAAAGGTGGTATTTTTTGTAATCAATGTTATAGTAATATTGTCAAGTTATTTTATGTAATAATTAAATCCATCTATGTGTCTTAATATTTTTAAGGGATATGATTAAATGTTACATTAATTATTTCATCTATGGTTGATTTTGGGTGACCTTGAGATAATATTTATTTAATTATAATTATAACACAATTTTTTAAAACATATTTATAATAGTATTTTATACCAATATTTATCACTCTATACCGAATTTCATTTATCTCTTTAAGGTTCATGTATTATAAACTTACTAGAATCATTGAGGAATCATGATTTTAATATATTTTTTAATGGGAATGATTCTAAAATGTTATAATCATGATCTTAGGCCAGTATTCTCTCATTATTATTAAAATTAAATTTATTTATACCTCCTCCATTTAACCTTACTGATCATCATAGCTAATATGATATTATATTTCCATTCACCCAATATATAAATAATTTTTTTGTATGATATTTATATGATTAGTGATATTGGTGAATAATATAGTGGGAAATGATATAGTTCTTTTATGAACTATTTTTATGTATCAATGATTTAAAAGTCACAAAAATTTTATGTTTCTTTAATGTATATTTATGCTATGGAATAATTAACCATATCAAAAGATGTAATATTTATATATGAAACAATAGTATAGTCATTGTTTGAATCAATTTTTTTAAAAAATTATGATGATGGAATATTAGTTAGAAGCCTTAGGATAATCATGTTTTAAATGAAGAAAAACATAATAGCCCAGAACTAGTGCCTTGGTTATTAAATTGGCATAATAAAATGAAATCGCTTCCAGAAGGACCAAATAGTTAAATATACTTCATAATAGGGATACATATATATTTCACATATTTCATTTAAAAACGAAAATTAGATTACATTTTTTCAAAAATATAACTATTTACACAAGAATATTATTGAATATAAATCTTAGTACACTTTATGGATTCTTATAAAAGGAAACAAAATAAAGGTGAGATAAAATTCTTAGTAAGGCATATGAACTAAATATTATATCCTGAAAAAATTAATAATAATTTATATATAATGGCTACTATATAAATGAATATTATACATAATGGAAAAATTTCCTATAAGGAATATTTAATACAAAATCATTATGTAAATTTAAATAACTAGACATGGATGTAATTTAAATTACTTCAAATGTAATGAAAATATAATGCATACTCATTTTGGGAAGGTATATATCTAAATTCACAGTTAATATAATCAATAAATACGAATTAATTGTATAGAGAGATACTATCATGGGAAAAATATCATGAATGTTTATAATAACATAATTCTCAATGAATGTAAGGATTAATAATTATGTGACATAATAACAAGAATTATGATACAAAGGTTATAAAATCCATTCAAATGATGATTTAAAACTATAGGTGGAATCATGTTTAATGATATCTTGTTAAGTCACCTTTAGAGACAAATGATTTATTAAAGGGATATATAATTACCCCCCTAGATTTATTGCATCTCCAATTATTTTCTTATATATCTAAAAATATGTTTAATTAATAAATAATATACTTCTCATCAGATATCTATACTGAGTAAATAATATAGATTTATATATACTTATACAGATAAAACTATCATAAAATATTGAACAACATATATAGAAATAATATTTGGTCAATGAAATAAACATATCCATGATAAATAGAATGTATAATTATGTGAAATTTAATTTTCAATGATCACAAGTAAATGATTTTTTCAATTATATATTAATGAAAAAATAATTAATCAAGAATGTTATTGTAAATAAATACCTTGTTTAAAATGATGATAAACAAACCATCGAAATGATAATGTTAGTCTCAATCCCATATATACCCATTGATGTAATAATAATGATTTCCTTTCATTGATGACTATAAATACAATTGAAATATGTTTAAAAAAATTGTGAAAACATTAATTTTAATTTAAAAAATTTACATTTAAAACTAAATAATCGTATAATATTTTCAGAATAATTTTCATGGAAAATAAAATTTGAAACATTTTAGGGACTCTTTAATAAAGTTGATTGTAAATATGGTATGAAATATTTAAGATGTTGAGTATGTTAAAATTGTGATTCTACTCACATATTTTTGTATACTGAAAATGAGACATGTTTTGAAAACAAAATTTATATTCCTTTAATTGATTTTTGAAAAAGAAGACATTTTGAAATAATGAATTTAAGAAATATATTTATATTTTAAAAAAATTTATAGAAAATAATTTGAGAGAACATACAATTGTAAGAAAATAGACTTCTAACCAAATAGATAAATTTAGATATATTTGTCACAAAAAAAGTCCCATTTTTTAAGAAACAAAGAGTGGGAAAATGTTATTTTTACATGAAAATATCTTTAAAATTTTCAAATAGAATGATATTGTGATATAAATTCTTATATTGATCAGAACATAGATATGAAAATTAATCAATAAAACAAATATCCATAGTAATTTTAATATCAACAAAAATATTTAGAATATAACATAATCGAATGAAAATAATTTTCAAATATAATCCTATAATATCAATGATGTTGAAAAATTAATATAACCCAATGAAAAAGAATTGATCTATAAAATTATATACAAATTGGGAACAGATATGTTGAAACCCATGGATGAAATATATCAAATTTAATTATAATGTAACATGAATTATTTTTGAATCATGATCTTACTTTCAAATTGTAATTATATAAGCCAAATCAAACAAATTATGTTCATATCATTTCAAAATTCATCAATGAAACAAAATTTGGACGATTTCCCTTGAAAAAATAATATAATTGTAGATGGGATTTATTAATGAATTGATTCTGTTTATAAAAATAATATCCATATTGAAAATGGAAAATTCTTAATAAAATAATAATATAACATTACAAATATTATCTTATAATGACATAATAAATGAAGTAAAATTTTAACCAAATGAGTGGAAATTTATTTATGAATTCAATTACCTTAGACAACCTTTTGGTCAAATGCGATTTAATGTCCTATATAATGAATTAAAAAATATTATTGGTTTTGAAAAATAGCTATATAGATATTTATAATTTCATATATAATCAAATTATATTAAATTATCAATAATTATTTAATAATTATCCTTTATTTTTATTATTTCAGGTGTGAATTCACATGTTTTTTCATTCATTTTTTTATTTATTATTCTAGTTCATGGGTATATGAAAAATATCTATCATATATATTATTTTAGATATGAAATATTAATAATTTTTAAAAATCAATTATACTTTATATTCCAATCCTGAAATATAGTTTCATGTAAATGATTTTTGTTATGATCATGGAGATTACAGGTGGTATATATGCATGGGTAGCATTTTATTTTTCAATACTATTAATGGAAATGAGGTGAGTAATATTTTATGAATTTATAAGGTTTTTAATATCATAAACATAATATTATTTATTAAATATACTAATATATAACTAAAATGTTATGTGGTGAGGAAAATACAATTTCATTGTATCGTGAACGTGGTTGTACATACATACATGAACAACGTAATCAAAAATAACTGAGTGAAAATGTACCAAAGAAAATGATATATATTATATTCTTAGAATGATAATAATTTCATGAATAAAATAACTATTTCATTTGTATCAAATATCTTAAATAACATTATACTTATTAACTTCCATGAAAATCTATAGTGAAAAACGACTCACATCGTGTCGAGAGGAGGTAATACACTGTAACCACGAGTGACATTATTACATCCCTCGAGGAAAGTAAATTTAAAAATTTATATATCTTATAATGACCCCATATTTAGGAATATGTTATAAATATCAAATACATGAACATTATAAATCATCATACTCAACTATTAGAGGTGTAAATTAGAAAATTGATTACATATGTTCCCTAGGATGTAGTCCTCTATACGCATGAATGGTGATTTCATAACGCAATATATGAAAATGTCTATAGTTGTTATTAATTGAATTTAAAAAAAAAAATTCATTATATGTAATATATTATGGTTATTATATCATAGTTTTTTAAAAATTATATATGGATGTGGAAGAGTAAATAAAATTAAATTGAATGATGAAGACCATTACCTCTTCCTTTGGCAACCTTCATAGGTTTTCCCAAAAAGTAATTAAATGATGGAATTATAACCAAAAAAGGATTATATAATGGGATGATGGTTGTTGTTAAGTGATTTTTTGCAGTATTTTTTGAAACAATATGTTTTAATGTGTGAAGTGGAGTGTTTAAGGGTGGCATTTATTATGTGAGGTGATTGGGTTACTTGTGATTTATGAAAATAGAAGTGTGTACCCATGTTTATAAAATCTCAAAAGGGTACAATATGGACTTTGAAAGATATACATAAATTTAGGTCCCAATGATGGAATTAAAATAGAATTTATTAAAAAACAATTGGTTATTATAACGCTTATTATTATAGTTTAACCAGTTGGAAAATATATTTGTAACTTAACAACCATAAATAATTTTTATAAATTTTTATATTAAATTTTATCAAACATTAGGTATATTTTATTAAATAACAAAGATAATGTAAATTCAAAATATTTAATCCATTTTTATTATATCATTTTGTTGTTTAATGAATTTAATTAATATTAGTCCCACAGATAGAATAAGAAAGATGTTTTTCAAAGTGAAAATGTAAAGAAATATTAAAAAATATTATATAAAAAATATATATGAAAAAGAATAAAATTATTATAATTTATTAATATATATATATATATATTTGTGTGTGAAATTACAACATTAAATTTAATTCAAAATATAATTATATTTTAAAAATAATTTAAATTTAAAAGATGTTCTAAATTACAATTGTGTGTATTTCATTACTCATTGAAAATTGAATTATATAAAATCATCATGAAATTCTCCCAAATCCCATTCTCAAATGATGGTTTCAAAAAATAAAGTAAACCATTAATGTATATTTTCTAGAATTATAAAAAATAAATTTTAAAATATTTTCTCAATGCATGAAAAAATCATTATTTAAAATAAATATTGGTTTTGAGAAATGATTTATTTTTCATTTATATGATCCCTATTCTATTCTATGAAATAGAAAACCATATTTTTTATAAATTATATTTATAATTTTAATATAATTTATTTTAAAGGATAATTAATAATGGTATTCCATATTATAATTCATTTGGACATAGGGTTTTATTTTTTTAATATGTCGAATATTTTAAATTGAAAGAAATATATTTTGAGGGATGAGAGAGAATATTGTTGAATGTCACATATACTATTGAATGAAGTGTTATTATTTAATAATTTTTGGTTGTTAATTGTATGTATAAGATAAAATTAAAAGTAATGATAATAAAAAAAATTATAATTTTATATCAAATAGATATATAAATGGATGTTGAAAAGTGGATATGGTTTTGGAATAATGAAACCATGTGGTATTAAGTTTGAAAGATGATGATTGGGTATTAACATGATTTTCACTAATTCATGATGATTGGGTCTTATAATGAAAACTATGATATAAAATCTAGGGGATATTCTAGCAATAATTCACATTTCTATTATGATTCATTATAAAGGATTTCAATAGATGCTGACCATGGAATACCCTTCTTAAATATAAGGTATCATAGATTGAAAAGGAAATTGCATCATTAAGGTATTAGAAAATTTAAATTTCCTTATTTTAATATTCCTTTATAAGGACTAATCCTTAAAACATTCATTATATTTAATTTATCAATTTAATTAATTAAATTATATTTTATTATCTTGTTAGGTATAGTTTTTAATATATTTATTAAATTACTCATAAATAATAACAAAGTGAAATAAATACTCAAACACTTCTACTCAGTATATATTTTTTCCAATATTTTTTTTTCTTTTCATGATTGATTTTTACGAATTCCAACATGACTACATCATTTCCTTTTACCTTGTTTAATCCCTGTGAAATTTTTATCAAAAAAATTTAATGGAAAAATTTCTTAGAAATGGACATAAGACGAAAAAATAAATTAGTCATTTGAGAAAAATTGAATCAAAAAATACCTTTTCATGAAAACAATCAATTTTTCCAAGATATGAAATCATAGTAATTTTTAAAACATTATTTACGTTACTTTTTTAAAAAATGATTCCCATTAAAACTCATTAAAACATATCAAAAATTTATGGTGTTGATTTCAGACATAATATCCATAGAATAGTTATAGAACCCTTAGAAATTTGTATCAACATAAAAAATTATTTCCAATATATTTATCTATTAAACATAATAATTACCCAATTCCTTATATTTTTATTTGGTTGAAAACACCATTTATACTATCTTGAGATCACATATGATCAATAATGAAACTCAACCACTCAGATAAACAATTTTAAGGAATATATCATGAACAAAAAATATAATTCATTAAAATTTTAATCATAAAACAGATTTAATTCTACATTAACCATATATGAAAATGTTTTTCAAATATCAAAGTAAAAAATTTATTTTAAAAACCATTTTCAATATAAAAAAATATCACGATTAAATAAAATAAGCGTTTTCATTGAATAGTAAATATAATGTTTTAAAGGAATTCAAACATCAGAAAATGGTAATTGTGGTGGGAAAAATCAGTAACCCAATATAAATCTAATTATAAAATTCTTTCTTCCTTCACAATAAATTAAATCATTTATATAAAATGACTCATTTTTTAAAACCAATGATATGATTTAAAAATACATTTAAAATTTCAATTATAAATATTTCATTTCAATATGAAAACATCAATTAAATAATTTTAAAAATGTGGACATAGATTTATGATATTTAAAAAAAAAATAATTAAGAGGATAATTTTTAAAATAACGTGTCTTTGCTTAACATTGACTTCTAAACATGTTATTTATATTCATGAATAATAAAATTGTATAATATGTTTACATTATTAAAATTATTTTTAATTTTTTAATCATTTAATTTCACTTAATATCATATTATATATGATGAACCTAACTACCGTAACCTAAATCTAGCACCTAGTTTAATGAATTGGTTAATATAAAATAGTTCTAATCCTTGGAAAATATTTTTCGTCCTTAAAATCAATCAAAAAAATATTCTTCAATTCCTAGTGAATGGGATCAATATAAGGGGTTATCAAACCCTCAGTAACTATTATATATATCTAAATCCATCACGAATCAATAAAAAATAAATAATAAGGAAGGGTAAATAAAAAAACACTTTACATTTAATAACTATTTTGACTATCATAATTTTCTTATACATATGAAATATATCAAGGTAAATAACTAAAAAACATTTCATTTAATCAATAAACTACAAATGAAATTCATCTAGAAAAAGAATCATAGTGAATATAACATAGACAATAATGACATGATTTTCAATTAATGGCATGTTGAACTATTGTACTTTAAGATCATAGGAGTCATGTTAACTCATTATTCATTTTATTTCACAAGGCTATTAAAAACTAATGCGTAAAAACCCATCTTATTTGGCCATCAGATTTTTCTGATTAGACCAGTTGATGCATCAAGAATTACTAATAACTATGAACCTCTCATTACAATATTTCCAAAGTATTACAAATATATAAAGTATTCTATTTAATTACGGAATAATTTTTATTACATGAAATATTATCACTGAGTAAAGAATATAGATATACAAATATTTCACAAGTTACTCAATTAACATTCAATGTAGACACAGTTTGAATGAAAGATATATTTTTTTGAGAAATATTTAAATCTATGATATAATGAATATCGATAATGACGAATTGAAACATGAAAAATCATGTATAAATAGGTATTGATGTTATAAAAGTCAAATGGTTTGTAAACTGAATTTAAATGGGAATATATTAATAGTATAAAAATGATATAAATAAAAAGAAATTCAGATGAAACCCATTATAATGATCATAAAATTGAAGTGCTAATTTTTCGATGAATATATTAAGTGTATAAAATTTAATTCCACATAGGAAAAGTGTAACTTACACATAAAATTATCCAAATGTAATTATACAAATAATCATTTAAATTCAATGGAAAAGGAATAGATAATATAACCAAATGAATCCAAATAGAGAGAAGAAATTTTTTACCACATGGATATATTCAGCTTAAATAACAGTTTCCTAAATAATGAAAAAATAAACATAAAATAATATATATTAATATGATATCATAATATTAACATTCAATGTGGTTTTATATACATAAAACAAAATAAATTTATTCATAAAATTACAATATCCCATAATATTGATAACTTTAGACTATGTATCATAGCTAACTCCTTCCATTAGTTGAACATTATTCAAACAAATTTATAAATGATATTTTAGTGTCATTAATTCATAATTGAATAATTAATATATTTATAATTTTATATTTTAATACTCTAATAAAATATTAATATCCATTTCATAGTAATACTTCCTTATAATCACTATTCCAAGTGAAAATTGACATGTTTTAACGTGTATATTTTGTGATAAATGTTGTGGTTATTGAACATAAGATATAATTAAATAATATTTATAATTATATAAGTTTTATTAGTAACATATTAACTATGTGCATACATTATTAGAAACACTCATAAATTTTTGGAATAGAAAATGAATTGCATTGCTTCATGGAGATGGTAGATTGTCTGTATGCACAAATGAATATATCATCACATTAACAGGTGAAATGGAAATGAATTTCATGAAAATTTAAAATTAAATGGTAAATATAATATTATATATATCTCATATATTCAATAATTTTATCCTTCTTATATTCCATGTAAAACATATGTAATAAATAATTCACACAATTTAGAGAGTAAATATTCTGCATTACACCTGAGCGATATTGTCATACATTAAAATGAATTAATATTATGATGTAATATGTGTTACTATAAAAAAATTATAATATTTATAAAATATATATTATTTATGAAAATTAATGACATCATTATTTCCGTCTATGATAGGTGTTGATCAAAAATGAGTAACAATAGTTCACAATGCTAAATAAAAACATAAAAAAGATTGAATATTTCATTTCAAATATGATGGATGTGGAGAAGAATAAAAATTATCTTATTTTAATAATGACATCATAGTATAAGGGAGACTGTTATTTTTTTACATTAGAACTGTTTGTACATATTTGAATGTGGAAAAGAAGAAATAAATGAAAAAAATCATTGTTTAGACAATTATTTTCATTATGAGAAACCTCATTTGGATATACTCTCTCTAGTGATTATATTTCTGGAGGAATAGTTCTCTAGATTATGTATAAGGATGTTAGGAAAATATTTTTTCATTGTTTTATCTTGAAAACGAGTTTTGGGGGGTATAAATAAATGAATGGATATAGTTCTATTTTATATGTGGGGAATGAGACCTATTTCCAAATTAAATAAAAACATATCAAATAAATCACAACTGTTAAAATAATTCTTATATATAAATATTAATATACTAATAGGGCATAAACTGGGATAGTATATCACGAAATTATGATCATAAAATACTATTTTTACACTTCAGTAGGTTATTTTTAACCATTATTTTATTAGTTTATCCCATGGTATAATCAGTTTCACCTTAACCACAAAAATTATTTTTATCTTTTCAAAATATTATTTTTTGGAAAAAATTAATTTAAAACTTTATAAAACATGAATTATTATATTTCCAATTATAGAATCCATTTTTCCAAAATACTATTATATAATATTCAAAAAAATATATATTACTATTATCACCAAATATAGGAATAAAAATTGCGTCTCAATGAAAATGTTCTTATACGAATTGATGGTTTAAATATAAAAATTCATTAGGAAAATTATTATAAAGAATTATTTTTCATTTATTAAAATATTAATTATCTATTTTTAGTTTTAATCCAATTTAATATTAAATTTATCCTTGTAAATAGGTTCAATTAAAAGGGGGTTTAAAAACCATATTTTTACTATTCGTTATAAATTTCATAATTTCCAAAAATTATAATCAAAGTATCCCAATGCTCATTTTTATATAATGATTTAAAAAATGATGTTAATTTTATAATATATAAATTTCCTAATAGTTTTTAAAATAAATTTTATCTTGAATGCACAAGAAGCGAAAAAAATAGATTACCATAAAAATATTGATTTTCATAAAACATTTATTTTTCTATTTAATGATTATTATGTCATATATATCCATTATATATACATTCATTTTATTATATACCTATACAAAACAAATAATTTTATTATTTATTTCTTGGTATTTATACCCGCTAAAGTAACTGCCTTTTAATAATAGTCATGATTAGATATTATTTTAATAGAGTATTATCATTTAAAAAAATTTGGTTAGCATCAAAAGTTGTTGAAGAGATTGATTTTATTTAATAAAAATATGATATTTAATCAATTGGTGATAAAATATTACAATGTAAAAATAATTCTTCGACAATTCGTTTTTTATATTTCCTTTTTATTATATAATATTAGTTTCTCTACATAAAAACCACTGGTACCCACATCGCTTCTTCTATTTTGTGATTTATCCTATTATCATTTAAAATAAGTTTAATTCAATTGATCAACTCATATTCACTACAATCAATAAAAGTTATGGGATTATGAAACTATGATATATTATCTTCCAATTCTATTAAATCCCATGTGAGAAAACGCATTGGGTCTGGCATGTACATCCTTAAAAATGGTATATGAAACATGTCATGTACATTGAATAGATTTTGTGTTATTTCTGAATGATAAGAAAAAAATAATTCATTCAAGGATTTAAATGGGTATGATTTTTTTAGGGTCCATTGTTACCTTTCAACCAATCCTTATTTGACCATGTCATTGAGATATATTAAAGGAGAAATGATCCCCCACTTATAATTCCAAATTTTTCATCCAATTATATGGATGAATTTTTTTTGTTATTAATATTATTCTACGTGAACTTGAATAGACATTATATATTTTTTTACCACTTTATAATGTTCTTCCTCTATGATTTTCCTTTCACAAAATTCATTCCTACATATTGGAGTCAGAAATATGATTCCATATAATGCCGTATATGGTTCGTTTTTAATATTTTTATATAAATTGTTTTTATAGAAAAACTATAAAAAATGTTTTCTTGTATCCCTCACACATAGAAATTTTATGTTATCCTAATCACAAAATGTACTTGATTTTATAAATATCCCTTGTGGAGAATCCATTTGTAAAAGGATGGTAAGTTGTTCAAAAATATTGCTCAGTATCAAGGGATATATAAAGACCCGTAAAATATTTTGATGAAAATAGGGATCATGATCATACATGATCGAATGTGGTGTACCATGAAGTCTTAAACAATCATTAATATTTACCATTTTTAGGTAATCAAGTGGAAGATTTTATATTATAGAGAGTAAATGTGAATATTCACTAAGGTGATCAATGATAAAACATGTTGATTCATTCTATTATGGGACCATTGGTTATCCATTGAAAGAGACTATTGTAATGTCTCCCCATTTTCAAAATGGGATAAGATGATATGGTGTTAAACCTTTATGAAGTGTCCTTATAGCTTTTAATTTTTAAAAAGTGATACATAATGACAAAAAATAATCAATTTAACACTTCATGAAATCCCACAAAAAAATATTCCCTAAAATCCACACACACCATTATGTTACTATGGTGTATAGAGAAATTCATGTTATATGAAACATCTATCAATTCCCTTTTTATCACAGTTATAATTGGAACACATAATATCTTTAAATAATTTATTATACCATAATCACAGATGAATTCATATAATTCCTCATTATTCAATTAATTATCTTTCATATGAATGTTATCATAATCATATTATGAAATTTTTTAAATTTCTAATAACGATGGGTTCACACTCATCTAATAAATGATGGATTTACCTTTTCGATAATAATTACCAAATCTATATTTATTATATCCATCAACATAAATTCTCATTCATACATTATTTGGGTTAGAATATCATTATTAAATTTAATCGATGAATATGATACATTATTTATATTACATGGTGGTATTATATATAGAAATAAAAAAATCGTGACAATATTAACCCATCCAATTGACATCATGATGAGATATTTATATGAAAAAATATATGATAGGCTCATATGATCTATATATATCTCATATAATTCACTATATAAATAATTACATTTTATCTTTAGTGTAGACATTATAGTTTCAAACTGAAGATCATTTTTTTCAAATTTCAATTCACTAGTCTTCAATTTCCCAGATGTATATTCAATAACATTATAAATTTTCATTAGTAAAAAAATTCCGTTATTAGATGCATCGCTATATATCAAAAAAAATTCATTTCAACATTGTATATTCAAATTAGAAGAATTTTTCAATTTCTTATTTAGTTCATCAAAAAATTCTACCCAATCCAATGTCAAAAAAAATATAAACCCATTACATATAATCTTGGACGAATGGGAAATAATCAGGAATAAATATAAAAGTATCACTTTTTATAACATTCAAAAATAATGAAACTACATAACCATGTTGTGTTCATTGGATTAGGACACAGTCTAATATCATTTTTCACTATAGGAAAGATTGATATTCTTTCCAAGGAAATAATATGTCCAAATAAATAATCTTATTGATGCCATAAGTTACACTTACAATATTTTCATATAACTCATTTCATCTTCTAGTGTAAAGAATAATTTATAATTGATTTTGGTGGTCCTCATAGCTTTTAAAATACAAAATAAATCATCAATGTATACCCAAAAAATAATCAATATATTACTTGAAAACATTTTTGATTTCTTCCAATAATTGGATTATTCATTATCTAATCTTATTTCATTACATTAAATAGATAATTTAAATTCCATATTTAGAAATATGTATTTATAATTACTTCCTTCATTGCCAAAATTCAAGGTACCTAGAATGAAGGTATGTATTTGAAAAATATTGGGCTTGATGATGTTCGTCATATATGTCATCAATGTGAGGAATATGATACATGTTCATTGTCACAATAGTAGTAATTTCCCTATAGTTAATTCATAGTCACATGGATCCAAATTTCATCATAATTATGATAACATGGGTTTTACATTGGTAATAAGTACAGATAATAAATCATATATCACACTACTCTTCTAGTTGTTTCATCAACTCAAATAATATCACATTGTACATTCTATAAAAAATCATTAATTTTTTTCTTTTTTCATTTATTAAATCAATGGGAACTCTAAATAACTATTTTTTTATATCTTACTAATTAATTAGTAAATACAAGGATTTTGTAATTTAAAATATGTATATTCATTAATTTAATAATACATTCAACAACTATATATTTTATTTTATTTTATTCTATAATAATAAAATTAAACATAGCTATTGGGGGTGGATCCAGTCATGATTGAGATAAATATGTCCATGAAATAATGATCAATAGTAATGTTTATTCATTGTTACTTGTATTTAACTTTCTATATCAATAAATTTATGCCTCATATTTTTAATGGATGTTCGTAACACGGATTATGTTGAAATAAACAATGTGTATGATAAAAATTTCTAAAAATATAGCACCTTTATGTGACATGATTTGGACATACTGACACTTTCTTGATGTAGTAATATTTCGACTAATAGTTTTGACTAAAAAGTAATCTCTTAATAGAGACCCATATCCCTACATATGAATCAATGAAAATATGTGTTTCCATTAATCATTTTTAATTATCTATCATTTTAACGATTATCTCCAAAATAGTATAAAAATCCACACCAATATTCCCTTTCATATTATGATACAATCAATAGTTCACAGAAGGTGGAAATATTATCATTATCTTATTCTTCTTCATTGTATTATACATAACTTGGTGCTCATTCAACTATGTAATGGTACCCCCACACTCTACAAAACATTATTCTTTATCTTCCTTTAGGATGAGGAAATTCATAATTATTTAAGTATCTTTATCATGAGGGGTGTATTTTTTGATATCAATATCAATAATATATTTACATTATATTAGTTATATTTCCTATTTCTCCCCTGTATTCTAGATCAACAACCACTATTGATCAAAAATTACATTAATAAATAATACATAACCTGTAACAGTTTACTTTTCATCACATACGAAGGCCATAAATAACATCACATGAGACCTAATGAATTTTACATATAACATTGTATTTTTAGTTCAACTAAATTATGTTGCATTCCATCATATAATGTGAGCCAATACAATATAATCCCACTATGAAATTGGTTTCCCCATAAAAGAAAATGTTATTTTTCATAACCTATTTAGAATTATCTAATATATCCATTATTTTCTCAGTTCCAATACGTGTTGTAGTCACCTCCTCAGTAAACAAATATCTATATTCTCCATGAGTATCAGTACCCGTCTTCCTTATAAGAACAATTTGAAAATAATTATATACTAAATTATCTAACAAAATTATCAATTTTGAAAAATAAAAAAAATTATGTAACCCATTAGATAAATTAATATGTATTTATTATTAATCATAAAATAATAAACACCGTTTATTTTTAGATGTCCGTATTTTCAAATACTTCATAATATTTATTAATTAAACTAGTAATTATGTTGATTATATCCATTGGGAGTGTAAAAAATGTGCATATTATGGCCTTTTACTATACACCAATGGATTATTGTGTCAATATCAATGTTTGAATTTTTTATTTACTACACCTAACAAATGATCGAACCATGTATTGATATAGTGTCTAGATAGGTGGGTATTTATATGACAAAACACATAATCTATTCATTACTAAAACAATAAGATTCTGTTTAAACATTATCATATAATTAAAGAATATGGATGTGTTTATAAAAATATTTTCCCTCGTTATAGTTCCCAATGTTTCTAATAAAATTCTTAAGATTCTATATTTAACAACCCCAGATCCATTAACCCATTGTCAGTGCATACTATATTACATTCTCAAAAATAAGAGAGCTAAAATTCTGAATGTTCGATTGCATTAGAAATTTTAGGGAACATTATACATATATGTTAATCATTTACATTTTATAAATAAAAAATAATAATAATAATGGATTTTTATTCATCCACGATCTAATTCAAATCAATCATATTAATATACTCGAGAAAGGAAATATAACAATAGTATGATCAAATGATCATTAAGGGTTTCATAAAGGGAAGAATTTTTTTTATTAATAATGAATCATAAATCTGGAAATTTAAATCATTGAAAACAGATTAAATTATCAATGAACTGACTATTATAATTGTATGAGGAATAATAAACATGAAAATTTAAATAAATGAAAAAACATTCATTTTAAATAAAAAACCAAGAATTAAATTCATCAATAGATAATATCCTATAAAAAATATATTTTATAATAGTAATAACTAAATTATTAATGATGAAAATGATTTTTTCTTTTGAAACATGGTCATAATAATAATGATACCTCTACCATCATGATTTTTCACATGAAATTTAAATATACTAATAAAAAACTGATCAGATTTGGAATATGAATCTTTTTCATAATTCATGTCAATGCATTGGGGTATATCTATATATTGGACAAAAAATTAACTGTATTTTAGAATAATTCCTCATATATCAAATATCATATTTCATTCATGGATAGTATTCATTATCAATAAATATATTCATGACAAAAGGACCCATATTTTTCAATAGTTCCATAGTTTACCAAAAAACATTCAAAGTAATCACCGTATATATGATTTGTATATTTATTTGATACTAATTAAATCTATGATATAGAAAATATTGGTAAACATGAATTGAAAATTTAAAAATCATGAAAATATTGATATTAATGTAATATACCTAATATGGGTAGTATATAATCCATGTAAAACTGAATTGGTGCATATTTAAAAAAGTGCATGATGTAAATAAAAATTGAGACGAAATCCAATTAAATGATCCTAATGACGAATTGAGAATTAAATAATGAATTGATTATGAGTATCAATTATATACTGAAAAATATAATGTGTAAATACAATATAATATAATACATGTTCATTGTACATATAAAATTATATTATGTATGGAAAATGGAGAATTTATATAACCCAATGAAAAGAAATTTATTGATGAAATTATTTTCTACATGGTACCTTTCGTATAAAATATACATATATAAAATAATTCATATTGAATCATAAAATATATTAATATATGAATTAATAATTATATTAAATATCAAATTGGATTTATATACACTGTATTATATTAAATATGTGAAGAAAATTTTATTTTTCATCAATGAATAGAATTTGTCCCAGAGTACCTTAATCACACATTTAATTATTTTAATGTTCTATAAAAGCACATTTAAAAGTTTTATTCAAGTAATTGATTTATAAAAAACCATAAAAATCTTTATAAATTCATATATACTCCTTTTATAACAATCTACCTTCAATTTATTAAAAATGATTTTTTAATTTCAATTTTTGGTGTCAATTGTAATATTTTTCCATTAATGTTTTATAATTTTAATTATTATTCATGTACAGATGTCATAATTCTGACCAATACAGAATGTTTATAATTTTCTAAATATCATATCAACTTTGTATATAATTTTTTTTACCATTCATTAGATTTGGAATTAGAAATAGAATTTTATCGCTTCGTGGTGATGGTAGGTTATACGTACACACGACTGACAATATGATTCACCTAACATGTGAATGGGTAAGTAATTGAGTGATATAATAAAGTTATAGAATCAAAATAATATTATTTTTAACATATATAGTCATAAATTTTATACTTATTACATTCCTTGTAATATTTAATTATTCACATCGCTTTGAGAGGAGGTGGTTTATTGAATACAAAATTGATGTTATAGTATTTTAAATGACATCAAATGTAAGAAATAATTTGTAAATTTAAAATTAATAATGAATATTTAAATTTTAAGTATTATTTATAAATAATAATTAAATAATTATATCCAAATTTGAGCATTTTCAGGGATAACGATTTACATCAATTTGTGAGGTGATATTATATTGTACACAAGTTTGATTATTTAATTTACAATATACTAAAAGTATAGGTGGATAATTATTATTTATTAAATATAAAATAATATTTTTGTAAGGTTAATAATTCATTAATATTGGATGTGTTCTGACACATTTATTGTGGAAAAAATCAAAATAAAATGAAATATCATTGAAAAGGCAATTACATTATCTGTGTGAATCATCATTTAGATCTACAATTATGATCCCTAGTGATTGAATTTTTGATGTAATAAAATTTAAAATTATTTATAAGTATTTTGAGGAGAGAATTTTTGAATTATTTTTTAATATCCTAGAATTTATGTATAATTTTTTTATTTATATGGAATTATTTAAATATTAAGATATCTAACGGTGCATGATTTCGAGGCTTAGAGTTCTCGGAGTGATCCGTCGATTTTGGGTTAATATTCAATTATCACGCTTAAGCAGCATTCCAGAAAAAGTGGAATAAATCCTAAATGGTTTCCCAGAATAGAAATCTGGGGGCACTGCTCATTTCATGATGGCAGGTTTACCCTAGGTGCAACTTAATTTTAGTCAGTGAATGCCTCCAATGAGAAAACCCGAAAATGGCATAGCTATAAATAAAATAATAAAATAATGTTATTATATTTTTCAAATGCTTATAACACATGAATAGTGACTCAGATTAAAAATCGGAGATCACCACTAAACTCGTGAGGGTATACTTTCATTGGTTAGATACTTACTTTGGTCGGCACAGACCAACTATGGAAAAAAATATTTGGCCGAAAATAAAATAATTAAGTAACAATTATTTTTTTGTTAAAATCCATTACTTGAAAACAGTAACTTGGATTAAAAATCTAAGAGTACCTTTGAGTTCCTTGGGATGTATATCCCTTCGTTACAGCCTAACCTTGACCGACGTGGGTCGAGGGTGTATTTCAATGATTTATTTAACTTTTTTAAGGTATGTTCAGTAAACGCGCGAGGGGAATTTTACTATTTTTGAACTGGTGTTCAGATTAAAAATTCAGAGGGCACCGTTGATTCTGCAGCACCGTGATTCACTTAAGAAGACATCACTATTACCATAGTATGTTTGGAGAAGATGTTTGATTTTATTCATTTTAAAAGAATAATAAAATAACTTTTTCATTTTATTTTAATCATCATTTTCTTCCAAATGACAAGAGATAGTGGTGGGACCAATGACGTTTCATGAAATTAAACGGTTTGACACCTCAAATCCTTGGTAATAGCGCTTTTGAATAAGGATGTTTCATATTAAATGAACCCCAATAAATTCCATGTGTTTTTCTCATCCTCCCCCTCTATTATTTATTTTGAGATTGGGGGAATTATTAGCACAACATCACCAAGTGAAGAACATATCTAAAAGTGTCACGACGCCCAACACATGGAGGACGGAGCCAGTTCCTGCGGGCGGTGAAAAGCGACACCAAATCCCGATATGAAGGATGACATTTTAGTGGCAAAATTCGCAGCTTGTTGCCAGGATGACTAATGCCGACTCTTCCTCAATCATGGGTGTTCCCCAATGATCTTGAGGTAGGGTTTTATTTTTCTATATTTTCATGTGATTATTGAATCCTTTTTCCTTACCTCATGATTTCAAGCTAACACAGAGGGCATGGGCCAAAGGAAAAGTGTCTAGAACTTATGCTACCATGATTACCAATTCGCTCCCTATCAGTGATTTACCGCTGGTGTAATGGCCCCGGATGGTCATGATGGAGGCGGGGCTCTATCACGGGTAGCCGAAGGAGGCCACAACACTACGCCGCGGCGGATAGGAGAGCGGGCAGCACCAGCCGACCTCAGAGGTGGTGTGGTGAATTGCTGTGTGATGCTGGTGGGAAAGGGTCATGGTCGAAGCTATGGTAGTTGATGAAGGAGGATGGTCGGAGTCTACCACAGGAGGTGGAGGCGGAGGGGTGATCCTTCATGCGCTGCTAGAGGTGGTTATGGCTTGAAGCCGTTATAGGTATAAAGCAGCACGTCCCCATTCCATGCTGGGAAAGTGGACACCCAGTCGGCCAAAATGGCTGACTGTTACGTAGTGGGACAACGCCCCACCAGATGGCTAAAATGGCCCCGCACCCGCATGGCCAGCTGTGATGACTGATATGCCTTCTAGCGGACCAAGTCGGACCTGGGGAGACCGAGCTAGCCAACCCGCCCAGCGGAATGGACCCGGCGTGTGGACCAGACCCGCCCTACAGAGCGGACCCACCCGATGAGCCGGGCTCGCCCGGCGGATCGGACCTACCCGTTGGACTGGACCTACTGCATGACCCATACGGCCGGACCCGCCAGCAAACTGGGCTTAACACGCAGCCCAGTGGGCCAACGCGGGTGGGTCGAGCTCCACCCTGGGGGCCGGGTCAATAGTTTCCCGAGCCCTTGAACCGAATCGGGATGAACCAGACTAGTCGGAATCTATGAACTGGACCGACCATTAACATGCCGAACCCAAGCAGGGTCAGGTGAACCCTGAGACCCGTTTTGTCGGACAGGTCTGACCGTGTTAGACTGGGTCCAGACCTAATCGATCCCAGAATAAATTAATGCTCATACCTTAAAAATTAGGTGGTTGATTGACTTGCCGTTAGTTTCTTTGGGTCCCATTTTAGGAAGTGGCCCTTTTTCCATTTTCTGGCGAGCTCGACCGAGCCGGGCCAGATCGGGGTGTGATAACCCATGTTCCACGTTAAGGGGTTTAACTAATAGAAAGGGAATTTAATTAATTCACCGTTTGTCGAATAAGGAACCTTGTGACAAGGAAGACCCTTTGAGATACATTACATGAGTTTTATAGGTATTAAGAGTACGTCTAGGTTGGATCGCACACGAATCCAACCGGGCCCTCAACACTAAATTGCCATTAACTTACAGATCATGTGTCTAGTTTCCGCACCACCTGTTGTGTTGGAACTCTTATGGCATGACATGTCATCATGTTACTTCATAATGGCACTTTGTGCAGGTTGATATAAAACTGATGGCATGATGAGTGGTTCTCCTAGAATCAATCACGCTATTATCTTGAATACAGTGGCCTGGAGGGAGGTGAAGGTTTGAGACCAATCATACATAGGTTAGTACTGAGTGATTATGTGTGGTTTAGCAGCGATCCTGTGTGGGTCAGCGCTCAGTGATCTTGTGTGGGTCATAGTATACCGATCCTGTGTGGGTTAGATCTTTTGTGATTCAGCGCTCTATAATCCCGTGTGAGTCAGTGCATACAGATCCTGTGTGGGTCAGATCCTGTGTGGGTTATTTTGGGGGTTAGTACCAATCAACTCCAGGTAGGTCAGATCTAGTGTGGGTCATTTTAAAGGTTTGTTTCTATCAATCATGTGTAGGTCAGACTCTATATAATCTAGATTAGTTCCTCTTCACATAATAAGATTATCTAGGTTCACGAATAATCATTTGTACTTCAATATTTCACTAATACATGGTGTGAGATCAATTTTTTATCCCTGTGGTGTTACCTATGTGGTACTTTTACCTTCGTGGTGTTATCTTCGTTGTATTACCAATGTGGTACTTTTAACTTCATGGTGTTACCTTTATGGTGTTACCCTGTGGTATATTTACCTTCTTGTTGTTACCTTTATGGTATTCAACCATCATGCATGAGATGAGTGTATCTTATTAAATTAGGTATATGTATTGGGTATATACCTAAGGAGAGTTGTTGACTACTTCTTGGTTTGTGATAGAGGACTTTCTTTGTGGTTTTTCATTTTTGGAACTCAGGGAGACCATTGGGGGAATTTGGGGTACCTACTGAGTATTTTTATACTCACCATAGCATGGGATTCACCGGCGTCATATTTTGTCATGTGCAGACAACATACTGTGTTGATCGAGGATGGGGGAGCAAAGACTAGATAGTGCTCAGAGAATGACCATTTGGTGTGACATGGTGTAGGGACTACTGATCGAGAATTTTACCAACACTTCTAGCTGTATACCTGGTGGACGATAAATGAGATGTTTTTCTCTTATTAGTTGTACTTGTATATTCTAGTAGGGCTTGTATTCCGACCCCATTACTTTCGGCACACATTTTACTACAGCAGTTTACATCATGGTTTCTTCTTGTCATGTACCTGGATTGTGTGATTGTATTGTTTTAATGGAATTTCCCTCCCATTATAGGGATACTCTATTTTGGTTCTTGTAAGCAGCCTCTGGCCAATGGAAGGGGGGATTAGGGTAGTCAGGGCTTGGGCCTCGGGGGACGGATCGGGATAAAGTTGTATCAATGTAGTTGGTTCTACTGAAGAACTAGGACATTGATCTTTTTAATGGATAAATAGTATAAAATTTTTTAAGTGTGGTTTTCAGTTTGGGAAGTCCCATTTTGGTTTAGTGGCCGACATATCAATACACCATGACCCTAAATTCAGATTTTTGACTCGGGGCACGAAATCACAGATAACATGTATTTTAGATAAAAGATTTACTTGGTTTCTTTGTAGTCAGCTCACCAGGTATAACATAATTACTATGGAACACCTCTTCCTTATCAGTATGCCACCAGATACATATCTATATAGGAATTCCAAGAGAGTACACGTTGACGACCCACAGAGCAATAAGGCTTATGTTTAGGGCCATCTTACTACGAATGTTCCATTGGGTGGTGCACCAATAAAACCACCACCCTTTGGGAAACAAAATCCACCATCCTACCCATAAAATATGTATGATCACTAAAAATGCTTCACAAGTATCTGTGGTAGAGGCCTCCAAGGATCTGAGGCTATAAAGATTCCCAAGTAGCTGAGGACTGGCTGGAGGTTGTGGAAAGAGTTTGTCGCCTAGTTGAGATTCCAATATAGAAGATTGTGATCATAGCTACTAGTATTTTCTTGTTGGTGACCGTGAGGATGATATGCAAGGTGAAGAAGCTTCACTACATGGAATGTTTCTCAATATTAAACCTTTGGTTAATGTTCCAGTTATATCACCGCATGTTGGTCAAGAGTTACAACCAGAAATATCATTAGAGGACACATGTTGGCTTAGTTCCTTACATGTGTCTCGGCTTCATATACCCCTCAGGATCCACGATGATCCTTACTCAAAGTCTTATAAGAATTTCCCTGTGTAGGTGGCCAATATTTCATCAAGCTAGGGAACCATTTGATTAGATGGAGGTTCTGGAAGAGAGCCTTCTACATGGATTAGCAGGACGATGACAAGGATTAGATTACCTGATCTTTGCAAAAGGGGAATTTTTTGTGGACAATCTAGAGAACCATTCTCAAAGAAGTTGTTCTCTTAGCATAATGGGATAAGGTATGAGAGTTCTATGTAGCTTCGACCGCTTTGGTAGGATGACAAGTCGGTTTCTCAGTAATCATAGAGACATACTGATTATCCCAAGTACTCAATAAATATAGAACAGTTAGGGCATCATGGATCAGACCTCTAAGTGAGGTGCGTATAGGGACATCCAAGACAATACTATTATTATATGAATTACTACTTATGTTATAGTGATAGAGATAACCTTTGTTTTTTGAATGTTCTTAGGATGAGTGGATATAGTGAGTGAATTCAAGTAGTGGGAAAGAAGAAAAATGACGCTAGTCCCTAAGACAATGGTCTATAAAATGCATCAGGAAGTGAAATTGATAGGGATATATAAATCTGAACAGCTTTAGAAATGGAAGTGGAGGTATGAGATCAGCATGAGGTGGTATACAATTTGACATGTTATAATCTCCCCTAATGTGGTCCCCACCAGACTTAGGGGTCTAGAGGACTGGGAAAGGGAGTAGCTGCCAGAAGTAAAAGAGTGTGACCCAAGGGCTCTCGGAATGATTCGAGGTACGGTCTCTGTCTACTATTAGATTCCTTATTAATATACATAGGTACTAATTATTGCATCTTACCAAAAATCTTGTTCAAGACCTAGAGTTTCAGGTTAAACTGATAACATGACCCTTATGTCGGTAGGTACCGTTGAGAGGAGACATAATAATCACAATTATGCTAACGGTGTGATCTAAACATTGAGGTGAGAGTTTTGGTTGATTCATCTTTCTAGAAGCATCATGGCCTTACGACGTTAGTTTGGGTACAGACTAGACATCCAAGTTCATAATCAGATTGACAGTATTTGGAAAAAGTTATCGTTTATCTACAATGTTGTAATTAGGTTTTCCATGGTCAGTGAAAAAGGAATCCCATGCAGCATATGATAAACTCATGCATAGGAGGTTGCAGCCAATCAGAATTGAGTTATCTAGCCTTACCCTCATAGCAACAAGAGTTTTGATTTTTGTGTTCCCAACTGGAGTGGAAAAGCATGGGAACATAATTTCAAATGAGGTTTCCAGGATTACCTCTTTAAAGGGAGAGGGACTTCTGCATTAGATGGGTACTACCAGAGATTTTTACCTGACTTATCCAGGGTAGCGTCACCCTTGTCAGTTTTGAAGTAGAAGGGGGAGCCCTTCCTGTGGATAGATAAGTGTCAGTAGAACTTTCATGAGTTTAGGTAGAGATTGATGAGTTCCCCAATTTTGAGGCTACCGGAAGAGTGTGTTAGGTATGTAGTCTACTATGACATAATAAGTACTATACTAGGTTTCTTCCTGATTTAGGAGAGGAAGTGATTGACTTTGTCTCATTGATGTTGTGATAGCACGAGCAAAACTATTCTACCCATGACCTAGAGTTAGCAGGAGTGGTCTTTACAATAAATATTAGGAAGCACTAATTGATGGGTTAAATATTTATTGTTTACTATGATCACAAGAGCCTTTGGTGTATCATCTCATAGAAAGGCATGAACCTGAGACAATAAAGATGGCTAGAGTTCATCCAGGACTTTGAACTTGAGATAGTTTATACTTGTAGGTAGGGGAATGTGGTAGCAGATGAACTCAGCAGGATGTCTAGTCTACAGTTATTGAGTGAGGTGTCAGAGCAGCTAGTCGCGATGTGGATATCCTTCTTGGATAAAAATAGAGCCACTTACCTCTAGTCTATGACTGTCACCCCCGAAACTCATTAGTGAATTCAGGAGGCATAGCTAGAGCCATTGACTATGAGGCCCGACGTGCTCAGATATCCTTAGGATGATCTCTTGAAGGATTTTCTGAATATTGGGAGCACGTCATCTCTTTCAGAAGAATCACCACGGTACGAGTGATTCTTCAGGAAGAGGCTTTGAGGTAGCTCGATACATCCCCGTTAGAGGTACATCCTACAGTGCTGAAAGTGTATCAGGACTTCCGACATCAGTACCCGTGGCCATGGATAATGAAATCAGTGGCTGAAGTCTTTTGCCCAAAGAAGACAGAGACCCTTGTAGTTTGAGGAGGTAGACCATGTTATCCCATGGGTATCACACCAAAGAGTATTGTGGAAGTTTGGTCGTGTGGGGGGTGTAAACTATCTCTATGGTTCATCAAAACATTCTAGATAGTCAGTAGAGTGGGTTAGGTAGTGTAAAGTATATCTCTTCCCCAACAGATGCAGCAGGTGCATAATTATTTCCATGTGTCACAACAATGGATATGTGGTCATTATCAATCAAACGTTATCGACTAGAGAGAGTTTTAATTTGATGATGGGGTGACTTTTTTGAGGTTTTCGTTTGAGAGAGAGGATCTAATAGACCATGTCCTTCATGGGATGTCAATCACTCGGGTGTGATTTTGGTGGTAGCACATGAACGTTGAAGAGATCACATACGAGTGGGAGGCTCAAATTCATTCTTAGTACCCTCATTTGATTTATTTTACTTGTTTTGGAATGTGGGGATGTAAAAATATAAAGTGCAGAGAATGTAATGTATAAGAATTTCCGTATTTTCTAAATTATATGGAATAATTTCGAGACCGAAAAATCTGAATCCGCGTGATTCTATGGTCGGGGTGCTCAGAATGATCTGTTAAAGTTTTTTTATTCATTAATTTGAATGTGTAAGGAGTTCCCTGAAAAAGTTTAATAACACATAAATAGTTTAATGGATAAAAAATATGAGGGCACAGTTATATACAGGATGGTGGGTTTACCATAGGCGTAACTTAAGTACAGTTAGTGCATTCCTCCATTGATAAAACTCAAAAATGGAATAACCATAAATAAAATAATTAAATAAAGTTATTTTATTTTCAAAATCTTATAATTTAGGAATATTAACTTGGATTTAAAATACAATACCACTGTTGATCTCGTGAGGGTAAGATTTCTTTAGAAAGAATCTATCTTTGGCTAGAATGGGCCAGATATAGAAGTTATATTTCACCCATAAAAAAATTAATTAAGTAAAAATTAATTTATTTGTTAAAATACATAACTACTAAACGGTCACTCAGAATAAAAATCTAACAGTACCGTTGAGTTTTTTTGGGATGTGTTTCCATTATGCAGAATATAACTTTGACCGACATGAGACCAAGGTGTGTGTTTTTTATTTATTTATCCTTTTTAACATACGTTCAGAAAATGCACCGGTGGCATTTTCTATCTTTTGAACTGGTGATGAAATTAAAAAATATAAGGTCTCTATTGAATATGTAGCACCAGGATTATCTTATGGGAGACTTCACTAGGACAACAAATATATTGGATTATAATGGTTATTATTAAATGAATCCCTATTAAATTCCACATGATTTACTCATCCTCCCCCTCTCTTTTTTATATGGAGATTGGGGGTGGGTATTGGAAACACATCAGCAAGTGACAAATCTTTGGAAAAGCATATTGACACACTACACTTGGATGATTGTTCCTTTTCTAGTAGGCGGTGATGATAATAACTGAGTCATGAAACTATGGATGGTGTTTGAGAAGCAACATTGGAAACTTGTTTTGGGGACGATGAAAGTTGACTCTTCCTCAATCGTGGGTGTTCTACAATGATCTTGAGGTAGGGTTTTTTTGATATAATTTCATGTTATTGTTGAATCCTTTTTCCCTCCCTCATGTTTTCATGAATACTTGGAGGGAATGAACCAAATGAACATGGCATAGAACCTCTGATCTCTTTTTTACAATTACTATCTCTTTCTGTGAAATACTGCCGGTGCGGTGGCAACAGCATGCCACGATCAAGGCCGCACACAGTCTCACGCCGTAGGAGGAGGCCACAATGGATTGTAGAGAGGCTGACATCGGCCGACCACAAAAGATGTGTGGTGCACCGTTGTATGACGCAGGTGGGAAAGGGATGCTGCCGAAGCTTCAGCAGGTGAAGAAGGCGGCCCACCCATGGCGGCCATCGGAGCAGTGCACCGGCATGAGCCGCTGGCTGAAATGGTCGACTGTTAGGCAGTGGGGCAGTGCCCCACTATATGGCAGAAATGGCCCTGCGCCCATGGGGCCAGCTAGGAAGACCATTCCGCCTTTGGGGGTACCGGGCCGGACACAGGCTGGATATGCCGGCCAAACCCGCCTAGCGTACCGGACCAGCCCATCAGGCTGGGCATACCCACAACCCTGTGTGTTGGACCTGCTAGAAAACTGGATCGAACCCACGAACTAGTGGGAAAACATGGGTTGGACGAGCCCCACCGGATGGCCAGCCAACTGTGGCCCCGTCCTGCGAACCGAGTTGGGCCGACCCCAACATGTCAAAACTAGTGAACCAAGATGACCTTTAATGGTCCGGACCTAGGCGAGGTCAGGTAGACCATGTGACATGTTGCGTCTAGTCGGTCCTACCGAGTCGGACTCAGCCCAGACCCAATCGGTCCCCGAATAAATAAACACTTGTAACTTAACAACAGGGAGTCTTATTGACATGACATCAGTGGCCTTGGGACCCAATTTGGGAAGAGGTCCCTTGGGAATATTCTTATAGGCCCGACCGAGCCTGGGCGGACCAAGGTGTGATCAGCCCTATACCACAAAAGTGGTGTAACTAATAGACTGGGTGTCTGATTAACGCGCCTTCTATGGATTGAGGAACCTTTTGACAAGGATGAAAATTTTAGATACTCTACAAGAGTATTGTAGAGATATGGAGTATGTATGTGTTAGATCACACATGAATCAAACTGGGCCCACGACACCAAAATTCTTTTCACTTATAGACCGAGCGTCTGAGTGATGCGTCATCTGTTGCATTGGAACCCTTATAATGTGACAGATCATCTGGTTACTTATTCATGGGACATCGTGTTGGTTAAAATACATCTGATGTCTTGAGGAGTTGTTCTCCCAAAATCAAGAGTGCTTTGAGCGGGAATCCAGTGGCTGGTAGTGAGGAAGAGGTAGGAGATAGATCATACAGTGGTTAGTACCCAGTGATCCTGTGTGAGTCAGCGCCCAATAATCCTATGGGAGTCTGAGTATACAGAGCATGTGTGGGTAAAATCTTGTGTGGGTCAGTGATCATTGATCCTATGTGGTTCAGCACATACCTATCATGTGTGGGTCATATCGTATATGGTTCATAGCGGGGGTTAGTATATACCGACTCTGGGTGGGTCGGATACTATGTGGGTCATTGTTGGAGTTAGTACCTATCGATGTTGTGTGGTTCAGACTCCGTATATTCAGTAGTAATGCCTATTAATAGAATATGATGATCTACCTTCATGAATAATCATATTTACTTCTATACATCACATTTACATAGTGTCAACTGTGTCTTTTATCTTCACTGTGTTACCTGTGTTGTAATTTTACCTTCGTGGTGTAATATTCATTGTGTTAGTTGTGTGTTACTTTTACCTTCTTCGTGTTACACTATGGTAATTTTACCTTCTTGTTGTTACCATTATGGTATTATTTCCTCATGTGTGAGATGAGTATATATGGAAAACATAGGTATATGTATGGAAACATAACTATGTTTATTTTTTGACTTCATCATGGTTTATGATTGAGGTATCTCTTTATGTTCTTTTCTTTGTTCAACAATGTGAGACCTTCGAAGCTATCGGGATCCCTACTGAGTATTGTTATCCTCACCCCTAAACAGGATTCTCTTGCACGATGTTATGTCTTGGGAAGACGATAGACATCGTTGATTGAGGCTGAAGGAGTCAGGACTATACTGTGATCATAGGTGTACAATTTGGTGTGGCGTGACGCAAGGACCACTGATAGAGACTTGTACCTCCCCTATAGGTAGGATTATTGTTGGATGATCCATGATCTAGTTTTCTCTTTTCATTTGTACTTGTAATTTCTAGTAGGGCTTATATTTCAGCCCATTTACAATCAGTACACATTTTACTATAGTAGTTTACTTCGTGGTTGCTTATTATCATGTTCTGTGATTTTGTGTTTGTACAGGTTTAATGAAATTTCTTTCCCATTATAGGGATAACCCTTTTTGGTGCTAGTCACTAGCCCATGGCATATGGAAGGTGGATTTTGGGTAGTCCTGACATGAGCCCCAGGGGACTGGTCGTGACAGATTTCATGATCCATAGGGCCATGATAGGTGCGATGAAGTGTGGGGATGGGTTTCCCTTTTTAGAGTGAGGAATAAGTACTTTTTTGGAGATAACATGGCTACATCCCAATAGAATAAAAAAATGACAAATCAATTAACAATATAAAAAGATTCTAAATATCCATAGGGTTGATGTTTATATAGAATAATGATGAAATATGTCCATATAAATTTTATCCTAGTTGGTAAGTTATTTTTGTCCATTATTTTTTTAGTTTAAACATAAGTAATCATATTTTTTACCAAAACTGTGGTAAATAATATTTATTTTTCCAAATATTCTGACTTTTAAAAAAGTTCATTGTTCTAATTATATAGGATAAATTATTTTGAATAAAAATATGTAACCCATTTTCCATAATTCATTTCACAAAAGAGGATTAATCCATTTTAATATTATAGTCTCATATGCGATGAAAAAGTGGGTTTTCAGAGAGATAATTCCTATAAGTATAGAAGGTATTAATATAAAATTAAAATATGAAATTGATTCCAATTACATAAATTTGGTATTTTTTATTATATTTTTACTAATTTTACCTTAAAACTAATTTAAAATATAATATAAAATAGTAAATAAAAAAATGAAAAATTATATTTCAAATAAAAATAATTATTTTTCACTATAAATTGCAAACTAAAACATTTATATATATTCCAAAAAATAATAACCCAATTATTTTATTAATATATCTATGTCTAAAAATAATTTCTTTTATAAATATAAGTTCACTTAAAGCATGAGAAATTAATTTTATCATCAATTCTCAAGAATAGAAAACCAATTCTCTTTAAAAATAATTTTTCTGAATACATGTCATATTTTGTAGAATGATAATTATTATATATATAATAAATTTATTTCTATTTAATTTAGATAATAAATTAATAATAATTTAATTTTTTATTTAGTTATTTCTTTTCATAACCACTGACATTTCATCTTGTTTATAATGGTCACGTTTATATGATATTTTTTTCATATTATTTCATTTTAAATCCAATGTTGAATACATCAAAAGATATCAACTATGTTGAGTTTATTGAAAATAAAATAATTTATAAATTTTCGAGGTGTTATATATTATATAATTACATAATTAATTAAAGTAATGCCTGTCATTTTAAATATATTTGGATAATATATACCAAATAAAATCATTAGGTTGACTATGGTCAAAGGGGAAATTATTCCATAATAACCATAATAATAATCATGCAATATTTATTATGTTCATATATATTTTTTTTAATAAACTATAATGACTTATTATTTTGGAAAATGAACTACGTTTGAATCATGGATATTGTAGGCCACATATAATAATGTGTAATGTTTCTATTTTATCATTATCGAAGAAGGCCATTATTATTTTGTCACTATAGATTTATAATAATATCATAAATAATATATTATTTTTGTAATATATTTATATATATCATCCATGTGAAGTGTGATGAAAAAATAAACTTCTTATCCTGGGGGCGGTGTTTTAAATGTTCACAAAAACGATGTTCTCATTTTTTTTAAAATATGGAAAGAAAAAATTATATCTTATCTTTTAAGAATGAAAAATATTTATTATTTTCATATATAAATATCATTGAGAGGTGAATATGAAAAATTAATTACATCGATTCCTGAGGCGGTATTCCTATGTACATATAAACTATGGTTTAGGTTTCAACTTAGTAGTAGAGGATATTTATTTTGGATATAAAATTAATACAATTAAAATTTATTTTATTTTGGATACTGTTTTTTAATATAAATATGGTTTTGTAATATTTATTAGAGATGGAATAAAAAATTGATTTGTTAAGAAATATAACACGTATTTATAATTTTATTTGATTGGACATAAATCCTTCATAAAAAGTATTAAGGATGAATAAAATGACTATATTATGTTGGGAGTGATGTAATGAATGAATTTGGTAATTTAATTTCTTATCTAAACATCATTAATGATAATCATAAAAGAGTTGATGATGTGTGCTTTCATATGTGTGGGAGATAATGCAACTCAAATTTTGGAAATAGATATGTGATACCCATGTTTTACACATGAATTATGGAAAAATAGGCCAATCTAAATAATATTTGATATAAGTTCAATATATGGAAATCCAATATAATTTGTACAAGTGTTTTGGTCATTTTAACATTTATATTTTTTTTATTAGCACATGGAATACACGTTTTCACCATAATAGTGATACAATATAGTTATTATATTCACTATTCATTCTGAATAAAAATTATTTTGATATAATTATATAATATAAATTATATTTTTTACAAATATAGTATAATTTGTTTCAAATTTAACTAAAATATTTTCTATGATTTAATTTGATATTTAACTAACTGGAATAATGAAAATGATGTATTTCAATAAATTTATTTCAGATGAATATGATGATTTTTAGATATATCTATGACTATTATTATTAATGTTATGAATTTATATTCATATATTTAAATATAAATAAATTTAATTTAAATACCCATTATTACTTGATTTTTTTAATAATTATATTTGATAATCAATTGTCACATTAAAATGGTTTTCATATAAATGTGTTTTTAAACCCCAAATGAAAACATATTTTGTAATATATTATAATGGTAAAACAACTGAAATTATGTGAATTGATTGAAATTAAAGAAAATATATGTTTTAATAAATTAAATTCAACTAATTATGGAAATATTAAATTACCTAATCTATAGAAATGAAATGAACATTTTAAATAAATCATTCTTTTCCTATGCACTAAAATATTATTTAAAAAATATCCAAAAAAATTCGATATGTTACATATTATATTCTAATTTCAAAAATCATCATAATTTTCATTAATTATGATTAAATTTCTTATTATTATTATTATAAATAAATTCTTTTTAGAAATAGAGTTTTATTAAAAAAATATTTTTCATTTAAAAGTTACTTAATTTTTTTTAATCATTACTATAAAAATAATAAATATCAAAAACATGTAAAGTAATTATTACATAATAATCTATTTTATTATTTCATTACCCATTTTGAACATTTTTGTAATGCCCTGACCCTAGTTACCCAGAGTTGATGCATTATTACATAACATTGGCGTGATAAAAAAAGATCAAATCTCCAATGACTGATTAGTTTAATAGCCTTGGAAACACTAAATAAATTCATAAGTCTTACATTACATCATACAGAGAATAACTACAACATCATAGTCACCCTAGTCCACATTCATATCCACTCATACTATCAATATAGGTCATTCATAAAATACTTCTTCACATCCTGGAAAAAATAAAACATATAAAGGGGTGAGCTCAGATGCCCAGTAAGGATAACAATATAGCTGAAACATTCATAAATAAGCATAAACATTTAAGGCATTGTCTAACTAAAACAAATTCATTTTTAAAAATGAACATTAGAATAATATGGCAGAAATAAAATGAAATAATTCAATTTACTTATTCCCCTGGATATTCAACTAATCGAATAATCACATGCAATATCAATAACCACTTTTATAATGATGGAATGCATAATGCCAGACTATCATAACCACATAGTCAAGGACTTGTGCCATGACTAAAAATAAGATTTTTTCAAGGCCTTATGCTAAGAAACTAGTTTTTCTAATGAGACCTACCAATGCATTGAGGAACTATAGCAGGCACCACTTGGTACATACTAAGTCCAATGCATTCCACATATGAATAAGTTTAAACATAACATAAACATTCGTATAAAAACTATCTTACGAAATTTTAATACTTTATCCATAAACCATGAATTGTATAAAAATAAAACATCAACAGTCAAACATATCACAAAACCTACAATATAATATGGATGTCTTGTATCATAATAAATAAACTTCAAATGAGCTTAAATTCCATCAAAGGATGTTGACCTAGATGAAATCAAAACAATTTGAAAGAATTATCTATTTTTTGAAATCATTTAAAAGTAACATAATTATAAAAGAAAACATTTATTTTGAATAGTTTTATATAATCCAGTAAGGGAATCTTCTACTATATTATAACAGCGGAAAATAGCCACATCTTTTGTATAAGTTAAAAAAGACATTCTAACCTTAATTCTATCGAAAAGGTAAAAAAGGACTTTGTTGGGAAAATAACAGAATGCTTACATTACAAATATCATATAAAAATTCAAACATGGGTATAAATGACATTAACCCATTGTCTATAAAATAGAAAGAGTTTTTTGAAATATATTTTTAAGAAACATGGATGTGGAGGATAAAGATGTCCCAGTAGATACTTACGTAAAAACAATTTCGAATAATAAAGATATTTTCAAATAAACCATTACCTTGTACTTTTCCATGGACGAGGGTAGGATAACATCCGGTATAATATTCAAATAATTGTTTTTAAATTATACCATTATCATATACATAAATATGATATCATATATGATCTTTTAATATTGCATTTTTAATAATAGTTTAGTATTATCGTCATTTCGGGTGTTCACATACTCGGTTTCTTTATATGTTTTGTTACATAAGTCATGTTAGTTATACATAGGTTGTATCGTATTCATATAATGAATTATATCAAGTCCTTAAACATAATTTTTAATCATCAAATGAAAATTAGTCTTGAATAGATACGATGGGGATTGAATCTTATTGTGTTCGTGGAGATGGTAGTCCGTACGTAAGCATGAGCGACACTATCATTATTTTGATATTAAAATAATATAAAATTGTATGGTGTATCATATATACATAATAATTCTCATGTTATATTTATTATTTTCCTGAATTAAACATCATTATTATTCTCATACAAATAATAATGTATTGAATAAAAATTACACCACGACGTGGAGACAGTAAGCTATACGTACGCAATTATGGGGACATGTCATCATGGGATGGATAGAATAATGAATTTGGTTGTACCATATTTAAAATAACATCACAGTATATAGAAGATAATGGATTTATTATCTTATAAGGGAAACAACAAAGAAAAATTAAGTGGAAGTAGAAAAGAACTTGAAAGTGGTGGTGAGATTTGTACCTCTTCTTCAAGTTTTTCTTTTTGATTTGATCAAAAGGGATCTTTAATTTAGATTTGTGACTAAAGGAAAGCCTCTAGGATAAATTGAGTGATGTTTATAGAATATTTTGGCTGGGTTTGGAAAAACGAAAATGCTTGGAAGGTATTAATTTGAGAGAAGGGGGAGTTCCCTTTTATAAGATGGGTGTGGGGCAGCTTAGGGAAAACTTAAAATATTATTTTATAATAAATTTTTATTTTGTTTATAATGGATGAAAAGTGGATTATATAGAGGCTAAGGTGTGGATAGGTCGAAATCCTTTAATCCAATAGATTTTAGATAGGTTTGTGTCACTATATTAACATTATCATTTAAATTTCACTCTTAGTTAAATAATTGAACTTTTATCATGTCTCTTTGAATTTTTATATTATATGGTTAATAAACCTACTATGACAAGACGAGCAAACCCAAAGTGGTTTATTATTAATATATATAACCTTTTCTTAGTCATTTTTCCAAACCTTAGTTTTTAGAAATAAAATTTCAATTAATAATTTAATATTTGTTTTTAAAACACTTTTTTGTCAATTTTTACACTATTTGGTATTTTGTTTTTGATAAATTAATAAAAGAATTATTACTTAGAACATTATTCATTTAATCAACCATAAAATGTCATGTTAACCTATAAAATTCGTGTAATTCATTAAATGTCTCAAATTATATTTATTTGGGTATTTATATTATCAATTATTTTTATATTTCATTAATTTGGTAATTACTGCATCACCATTGTGTCATTAAAAATAAAATTATTTAATGTCTAAAAATTATAAATAAAACACCATTATGTAGTTAATATTTATATCTTTATAATGAATATTTATAATTCAACTTATCATATTTATAACCCTATATTAAAAATGTTTTAGTTATTAAACATTGATTTTAACTCTTTTAACTGTTCTTTAATTAAATAATAATAAAAGTCCTAATCTAATCCATGTGGACCAAATAGGTTAATATTTTATTCCTAAGGTTGTTTTTGTATGAATTATACTTATCCAATAGAATTATGAAATGTGATATGATAATAATAATATCATTTTTACCCTTAATTACCCAATTTACTTTTAACCGTGGTAAATAAAAGTAAAAAGTTACTATTCACAAAAAATTATTTTTATCTTATTGAACCAAAATTTACTCCTTGATATTTACCGTGTCTCTCAGTTTTTTGAAATTCCGCTGATATAAGTTGTAAAATTATGTTTTATGTGAATTTTCAAATTCTCCAAGGAGATAGGTAAAGATAGTGAAAAGTTCAATAAAATTTTTATATATCTAAAATTATTGTAAACTGACTCCAATTAATTACATTAAAATTATATAGGTATTATGTATCTATTTTAACCTAAAATAAATTTAAATAAAATAAATAAATATTTATATAAAAATTTTCTTTTAAACTATAAGTCATTGTTTTTCACTATTCATAAAAAATTGATAGTTTTCAGAAAAATACCAATTATTCATCCAATGGTAATTTTGATATTCCGAATCCAAAAATGATGTCCATTTTGAAAGATAATATTTATAGAATTTCAAAAAGTGGGTATTACTATTCATAACAAAATGTTTTATTGGTTGTGGTGTGTGTTTGAACTCGAAGTTGCGTACAACAAACGCTACTGTATTATTCAAAGAGAAATGTATCGTAGATACTTGGGGTTTTACATTCTCCCCTCCTTGAAATAATTTCATCCTTCCAATTTCTAGAATATTACTCCATATAATGACTTGGGTGGTTCTTCATCATAAGTTCCTTAGGATCCCATGTTGCCTCTTCCATCTTATGAATTCTCCATAGAACTTTTACCAGACGAGTCGTCTTGTTTCTCAACACTTGTTCTCTAGTATCAAGAATCCAGACGAGATCATCGCAATAAGATAGACCAGGTTCCAATTATACTTCCTCAAAGATGAGTACATGCGTTGGTTCAAGCATGTATTTTCTCAATACTGATACATGGAACACATCATTAACTTTGGAGAGACTTGGCAACAATGCCAAACAGTAAGCTCCAACCCCAATTAATTCTAGAATTTCGAAAGGTCCGATGTACTTCAGACTCAGTTTACCTTTCTTACTGAAACATATGACACCCTTTCATGGAGATACCTTCAGGAAAAAATAATCTCCTACATGAAATTCCAAATCCTTCCTTCGGTTAGCAGCATATCTCTTCATCCTACATTGAGATTCAATAATGTGGTTTTGGATTACCTTCACCTTTTCCATCATTTCATCCACCGGTTCTAGACCTATGAGTTTTCTTTCACCAAATTCATCCAAAAAAGTTGGTGTGTGACATCTCTTTCCATATAACGCTTCATATGGTGCCATCTGAATACTTGAATGAAAGCAATTGTTATAGAAAATTTTCACCAAAGGTCAATATTGATCCCACATACACTGAATGTCATGTGAGAAAGAACTAAACATGTCTTCTAAGGTTCTAATAGTACGTTCTGATTGTCCATCTGTTTGAGGGTGGTGGGAAGTGCTCAAATGAAGATCAGTATCCAAGGCCTTCTAAAGACTCTTCCTGAATCATGAAGTTAAATGAGGATCACGATCAGAAATAATCGATAGGGGTACTCCATAAAGCCACAGAACTTCATTAATATATAGTCTTGCTAGATGTTTAAGTGGTAAATCTTCGCTTATAAGAACAAAATATGAAGACTTGGTAAGACGATAAACAATGACACATATTGTATCGTTCCTTCTATGAGTCTTTGGTAGTCTTATGACAATGTCCATCATGATATTATCCCATTTCCACTCATTTATGAGAAGAGGTTGCATGACTTCTCCAAGATGTTTCCTTCCATCTTTCACTTGTTGACAAACCAGACATCTTGATACAAAATCTGAAATCACCCTCTTCATGTTGTCCCACCAAAAATTTTCCTTCACATCTCTATATA
Source organism: Viscum album (assembly GCA_963277665.1). NCBI lineage: Eukaryota > Viridiplantae > Streptophyta > Magnoliopsida > Santalales > Viscaceae > Viscum > Viscum album. The sequence continues at coordinate 913,090,022 of OY728131.1, read as the reverse complement.
TTTTGGTGCTCCCAGGGTGTATAGAGAAATTCAAACTATGAGCATCGTCCAACAATTACCTTTTTAGATCAGGTATATCGGGAACACAAAGTCTCTTCCGAAATTTCAAAATTCCATCTTCATACGCAAAGTCATTCAATCTCCCATCATTCACAAATTTAAACTTCTTTTGAAACTCTTCATCATCGTTCTAAGAAATATTTATCCTTTCTAATAAAGATGGTTTGGAAACCATTTGACAAAGCATTGATGTTTCACCTTCCCTAGTTATACCCATATACAACTTTACTAGATCCATGAAAATAGGATCCCTTTCATCTCTCATCTTGTTCAAAACTCCATGAACCTTTTTGCTCAAAGAATCTACCACTTTATTTTCCTTCCCCAAGTGGTAGTGTATCATGCAATCATAATCCTTGAGTAGTTCAAGCCAATGCATTTGCCTCATTTTGAGTTCTTTCTGTGATAAAATATACTTCAAACTCTTCTGATCGGTATATATCTCACATTTTTCACCATAGAGATAATGTCTCCATATCTTCAAATAAAAGATTACAGTAGAAACCTCAATATCATGAGTAGGAATGTTTTTCTCATGAATTTTTAGTTGTATTGATGCATAAGCAATAACTCTATCATTATTCATAAGGACACAACCAAGTCCTTTCTACAATGCATCACTAAAAATAACGAACACATCATTCTATGATGGTAGAGTCAATATAGGGGCATTGACTAATATTATCTTCAGTTCTTTGAAACATTCTTCACAACCTATTATCCAGACAAATTTAACCATTTTACATGTGATCATCATTTATGGGTTAGCCAATCGGGAAAAATTCTGGACAAAACATCGAAAATAACCTGCTAAACCAATAAAACTGTGTACCACAATTATACTTGTCAGTTCTGGACATTCATGGATTTCTCTTGTCTAAGAAGGATCAATGGAGATTCCATACATAGAGACAATATGGCCAAGAAAAGAAATCTCCAAATGAAATACATCATGTTTGCTAAACTTGTCATATAATTAATGACTTCTAAGAGTCTTTAGAATAATGCTCAAGGGATTTTCATGATCCTCAATGATTTTGGAGAATACCTATAGATCATATATAAATACCACTACAATGTCATGAAGATATTTCATGAAAACTCTGTTCATTAGATCCCTGAAAATAGAGGGTGCATTAGTCATCCCAAAAGGAATTACTGTAAAATCATAATGCATGTACTTGGTTCAAAATGCTGTCTTCGGAATGTCTTCCTTCCTCACACAGAACTGATGATATTCAGATCAAAGGTCAATCTTTGAAAATTATTGAGCTCCATCAAGTTGGTCAAATAAATCATCAATGATAGTTAGGGGATAATTGTACCTTATTCTTATAACATTGATCTCCCTATTGTCGATAAATAACCTCATAGATCCATCATTATTCTTAACAAAAATGACAGGGGAACCCCATGGAGAAACACTAGGCCGAATAAATCCTTTACTACTCAATTCCTCTAATTGTTTCTTAGTTCCACAAATTCCACAGTGGCTATTCTATAAGGGGTCTTCGATATGGGCTTTGATCGAGGAATTAAATCAATGGAAAAATCAATTTCTAATTCTAGAGGATGTTCATGTAAATATTCTGGAAGCACATCCACATATTCTCTCATAATAGGTACATCCTCTATTTTAACATTCCTTTCCTCACCCACAGTCTTTTTATTCCCATCCTCCCCAATAAATTAATTTACATGAGCCACTGGGCGTAGATCTAGATAAGAATTATGTGGTGACGATTCTGCTCTAAATATAATTTGTTATTTATCACCATCATTATCATCAATAATCATAACCTCCTTCTTCTTATAATAAATCTTCACATCATAGTCCAAATGTCAATCCATACTGAGGATTATATCAAAATCAATCATAGGTATGAAGATAAGATCAGTAGATAATGAAAATTTATATGCTCTAATGGGAACCGATTCACAGAACATTGTAGCAATGATACTTCCCTTAGGAGTTTTAACTGACAACTCTCTTGTTAAATCAAATTGGAAATATCTAATTTTCTTAGAAAACTACGATGATATGAAACAATGTGATGATCCAGAATCCAATAAAGCATTTTCTACACTTGAGGAAACCATTAAATTACCTTCAACCACATATTTCGATGCTTCTCCCTCAGCAGTAGTGATAGAATATGCTTGGCCTTGATCCCATGGACTTTTCTGAGGTATTTTTCCCTAACTCTTAGGAAGTTCATTTTCATAATGTCCCATCTCCCTGCAATTATAGCATTGAAAATCGATAGCTTCCTTCTTCCCCTACCAATCAAGAGCTTGGTGGCCTTTTTCACCACACTTATAACACACTCTCGTTCCTTTTAAGCAAGTACCTGGGTGTTTCATCCCACAATTACTACATGATATATATTAAATTTTTCCCTTATTCCCCTTATTTCCATTACCATAGTGATCATCTGATATCTTCTTCTTTTTCTTTGCTTTATGTTCATAGGATGTAGAAAATTCATTTTCTATTATGATGGGATATGCGACAATATCTTCGTACGACGCAAAAGATTGTGAGACTAATGCTCAACGAAGAAACAGTTTTCACCCATCAAAGAAATGATCAATCTTACTTCTTGGGTTACGTATAAAATCGGCAGCATGCCTTTCTAACCTTGTAAAGTTAGACTAAAACTTTGCAACATTGTCATCCTCCTTTTTCCTCAGACATAGAATTTTTCTTCCCATATCTGCTCGATGGTAATCAGGAAAGTATTTTTTTATGAAAATATCTTTAAAATCCTTCGTTATATATGTGATACTTCATCATATTCCTTCGTGTTTTTAATCAACGACCACCATTGATCAGCATCTCCAGTGAGGTGGTAAACTGACATGATAACCTTTTCTCTTTCACTACTCCCTAAAGATGGAAATATTTTCTCTATGGAACTTATCCATTTCTCAACTACTACTAGATGTGTACATCCATTGAATGATGGTGGTTGTTTCCTCAAGAAGCTATCTAACATTGATCCTCCACGTTGCGAATCAGGGTGCTCCATACGGGTAATGATTTTTTTCATATGCTCAGTGATTTGTCCCAGTATGGTGATAAGATGATTAGCACTAGTTGTATCACCGGCTCCACTATAATTATCTCTAGTAGGAGGAAAATCCATCCATGGAGTGGGTTCATTGATATGGGTTCCATTCATTCTACTTGGCGCCATTTCTAAACAATGTCATAAAGTAGATCTGTTTATGAATCAGAATACAAAATTCCGTAATTGTAAAACACTTAACAATAATAGAACTATTTATGTATACAATCCATAATCATAAAAAAATGTTTTATTTTAGGATGTATATACTCATGAACCCTTCATAATGGTTTGTAATGAAAATGAGAATAATCCTAAGAATATCCCCCGGGAGTGTCATAACCAAGAGTGCAGTAAGACCTGTTGTAGTCCATCAGTTCCCATTCGAGTCTAGCTCAAAGCAATGTTTTTGAGTTTTACCCCTAGGTACATCTATTCCAGAGCCACTTCTACCTGTTAATATCTAGACTTGGATATATTTCTCAGAAAACTCACAAAATCTCTAAAATACTAAAATTCTACTATGTTCTTTTATAATAATCATCAAAGTCTATCTTAGGGCTATGTTCTCTAATCACAGTTTATCTAAATCTAGATTCTATAGATTTTTATAAACCTACCATTGATACAAAATATAAAGCCCCGACCCCAGTAACCCAGGATTAGTGCATTTTACATAACATTGGCATGATAAAAAAGATCAAATCTCGAACGACCGATTAGTTTAGTTTCCTTGGAAACACTAGATACATTCATAAGTCTTACATTAAATCATATAGTGAAAAACTACAACATCATAGTCTCCATAGTCCACACTCATATCCCCTCATACTATCCCTGCAAGTCATCCATAAAATAATTTTTCACAACCTAGGAAAAATAAAACATAGAAAGGGGTGAGCTCAGATGCCCAGTAAGGATAACAATATAATGGAAAATTTCATAAATAAGCATAAACATTTAAGGAAATTTCTAACTAAAAAATCCTTTTTAAACAAGAACATCAAAATAATATGGCAGAAATAAAATTAAATAATGCCATTTACTTATTCACATGGATATTCTAATAATCGAATAATCATATGCAATATCAATAACCACTTTTATAATGATGGAGTGCATAATTAATACTTTCATAACCACATAGTCAAAGCCTTGTGCCAAGACTACAAATAATATTATGTCAAGGCCTTGTTCCAAGACACTAGTTTATCTCATGAGACCTATTTATTCATCGAGGAGAAATAGCAGGATCCACCCATCCCCTACAAAGTCCAATGCATTCATCATTTGAATAGGTTTAAACATAATATAAACATTCGTTTTAAAACTACCATATGAAATGTCAATACTTCTCCATAAACCATGAATGGTGTAAAAATAACACATCCACAGTGAAACATATCACAAAACCTTCAATACAATATGGATGTTTTGTATCAAGAAAAAATAATCTTCAAATAAGCTTAAAATCAATCAAAGGATGTTGACATAGATGAAATCAAAACTCTTTGAGAAAAATATCTCTTCTTTTGAAATAATTTAAAATTCCTATAATTATAAATGAAATCATTTACTTTGAAAATATTCTTATAAGCTTGTACGGGTAGCTTTGACAATTTTATAACGGCGTAATATAGCCAAACCCGCCATATAAGTTAAAAAATAACATTCTTACCCTATTTCGGTCGAAAAAGTTAAAAAGGACCTTGTTTTGAAAATGACGGAAGGATTATTTTATAAACATCTTGTAAAAAGTCAAACAAGGTTCTAAATGACATTAACCCATAGTCTATAAAATATTAAAAATGTTTTGAAATACATATTTATGAACCATGGATGTGGATGATAAATATGTCCCAGTAGATACTTACGTAAAAACAACCCCGGATAATATAGAGACTGTGAAATAAACTGTTACCTTGTAATTTTACTTGGTCGATGGTAGGTTAACCTCATGTATAATAGTTAAATCATTGTTTTTAATTTATACAAGAATCATATACATAAATATGATATCACATATGGCCTTGTAATAATTATTTTATAATAATATTTTAGTATTATCGTTGTTTCCGGTGTTCACTTACTCATTTTCATTAATTTTATTGTTACATAAGAAATTTATGTTATCCATAGGTTCTATCTTATTCATATATAGAATTATATCAAGTCCTTAAACATAGTTATTAATCATCAAATGAAAATTATTCTTGAATGGATACGATGGGGAATGAGTCTTATTGCGTTCGTGGAGACGGTAGTCCGTACGCACGCACGAGTGACAATATCGTTCTTTTGATATTAAAATAATATATAATTGGATTGTGTATCATATATATAGAATAATTATATTGTTATAATTATTATTTGCATTAATTAAACATCATTATTATACCCATCCAAATATTAATGTATTGAATAACAATTACACCACGACCTGGAGAAGGTAAGTTGTATGTACACACATATAGTGACATTCAAGGGATGGATATAATAATGAATTTGGTTGTACCATATTTATAATAAAATCATATTATATATACGTTACTGGAGTTATTATCTTAGAATGGAAACAACAATGACAAAGGAAGTGGAAGAAGAAAGGAAGTTGAAAGAGGTGATTAGATTTTTATATCTTCTTTCGGGTTCTTACTTTAGATTTGATCAAAACGGCTCTTTAAGATGGATTTAAGACTAAAGGAAGGCTTCTAGGATTAATTCAGGGAAGTTGAGAGGATATTTGGGAAGGTATTGGCAGTATAAAAAGGCTTTAAAGGTATGAATTTCAGAAACGTAGGAGTGCCCTTTTATAAGACGAGTGAGAGGCACCTTAGGAAAAACTAAAAATATTATTTTTTAATAATTTAATATTTGGATTATAATGGAACCAAATTGACTTATTTCGATTCTGATGTGGGGATGGGTTGATATCGTTTCAACCAATAAATTTTAGACAGGTTTGGGTCACAATATTAACCTTATAAGTTATATTTAACTCTTAGTTAAATAGTTTAGCATTTACCATGTCTCTTTGTATTTTTATATTATATGGTTAATAAAACTCCTATAACAAAACAAGAGAACTCCAAGTGGTTCATTATTAAAATATATAACCTTATCTAAGTCATTTGGCCGACCCTTATATATTTAGGAATAGAATATCAATTAATAATATAATATTTTTTTAAAAAACTCTTTTATGTTAATTTTGACACTATTTGGTATTTTGTTTTTTCTAAATTCATAACAGTATTATTACATCGAACCTAATTCATTTAATCAACCCTAACATGTCATATTAACCTATAAAATTAATGGAATTCGTGAAAAGTGTCAAATTATATTTATTTGGGTATTTATAATATCAATTATTTTAATATTCAATTAATTAGGTAGTTACTGCAACACCATTATGTCATAATTAAATTAAAATTTTAAAGGTCTAAAAATTATAAATAAAATACCATTATGTAGGGAATATTTTTAGAATTCTAATGAATATTTAAATCTAATTTATCTTTTGTATAACCCTTTATTAAAAAAGTTTTAGTTATTAAACTTTTATAGTAACTCTTTTAACTCTTCTTTTAATTAAATAATATTAAATGTCCTATTCTATTCCATGTGGACCAAAGTGGGTCATATTTTAGTCCTAAGGTTGTTTTTGGTCGAATTATACTTAGCCAATATAATTTGGACATGTGTTAGGGTAATAATAATATCAATTTTACCCTTAATTACCCTATTTACATTAAACATGGGTAAATAAAAGTAAAAAAGTTACTATTCACCAAACATTATTTTTATCTTGTTGAACCAAAATTTTCTCCATGTTATTAACCGCGTCTCTCGGATTTTTGGAATTCCACTCACAGAAGCGGTAAAATTATGTTTTTTGTGAATTTTGAAATTCGCCTAGGAGATTAGTAAAAGATTTTGAAAAGATTAATAAATTTATTATATATTTAAAGTTTTCATAATCTAACTCCAATGAATTAAATTGAAGTTATATAGGTGTTTTGAAAATATTTTTACCTAAAAAAATTAAATAAAATAAATATTTAATTAAAAAAAATTTGGTCTTAAACAATAACTCAGTGTTTTTAACTATTCATAAAAAATTGAATGTTTTCAGACAAATACAAGATATTCACACTAAGATAATTTCGTTATTCCAAATAAAAAAAGTAAATTTTGAAAAATAATATTTATAAAATTTCAAAAAGTGGGTATTACTATTCATAACGGCTAGTTTGATTTGTTGTGGTGTGTATTAGAACTCGAAGTAGTGTATAATACACGCTACTGTATTATTCAAAGAGAAGCATATCGTGGAAGCTTGGGGTGTTACGGTTTCTTTCTCACAAAATAATTTAATTTTTTTTAAAATTGATACATCTATCACTAATAAGATTTTATGATTCCAATATACCATCATTAAACATATGAATTTTCCTAAAACCATCACTAGGTGAATCAGCTTAATTATCATAACATTCTATCTAAGGTAAAGAGCAGGTTGTTCCTCTTACGGAAAATTCTTTTCCCAACTAAAATAACCAACATATAAATACATGAGATGAATCTATAATATATGTTCGAATCATTCAAACATGAAATACATTATTTTCTATGGATGTACTTATATGCAATGAAAAATGGTAGACACATAATCCTAATTTCTATGTAATTTCATGTAGTTTAATGAACCACAGAATTAACCATCCTTTTTTACCAAAAGAGAATAAATTCATTCCCTTGATATACTTTGAAAAACACACGATAACATATATCAAATGAATGTAATTTTCTATTGTAATCTTGCTATATTTTCAACCAATATTGATACTTATTTTTTTTCCTGAATCCACAAAAACATATCATCTATTTCTTCTACCAAAATATAGTCTCATAATTTTTATCTTGTAGTACATCCAAGTAAAATATATTTCAATGATTATTTAAATATAATTACTCAAAATATTTCATTCGTATACTAGAATGAAAAATCTAGATATATAAAAAGTCAACCAAAAAATTATGTTTACAAACTACCGTAGAAATATATTAGACAAGAATGAACCATATCATGCATGTATTAAATATTCCAATTTTACAATCAATCATATTAATAATGATAATACCATTACATATTAATTTAAGTGGTCAATAATTTCGAATGTTCATTAAAAAAATTATTTAAATAGTCGATGATGGCCTGATACAATAGAGAGATGAATTCCATATAAAATGACTATATTCATTCGATAAAACCATGAAAACTTATCTTAAGGAATAATATCTCAAATGTGAATTAAATTTACAGATATATTATTCAATAATAGATAATATAATTTTATTTTTTTTCTTCGTGATGTAATCATAAATCACACCATGAAATCCATGTATATTATTTTCCATTAACACTATTTAACTTTTAAGGTATACATAATTCCCATAATGTAATTCCTCATCCTTAGAACACTGGATTCAGTGCTATAATTTGTTAAATTGGAATGATTACCATTATTAAAATATTGAATGAGAAAAATTTTAGTAATTACATAAAACACAGTTGTATACATGATAAACATTTTACAATGGGAAATTGAAAATAAAACATAATACATAAATAAAGGTAATAAGTTTCATCCTTGAAAACTCATTCAAATATCTCTTCATCCAAACCTAGAGAAATTAATCAAAATAAGGGTGAGATAAAATGTTCACTAAGGGTTAGAATAAAGTGGAAGTAATCATGAATAAAAAATAATAGAAAATACTAAATGGAAAAAAATAGTTAAAAACATCCCGTTTAAACAAATTGGATAAGAAATAATCAATATGGAAATGTATATAAATGATGACACTATTTATTTAATCAATGATTTTAGGATGAATTTAATCTATAGATACCATCAAAGAAAAAATATTATGATTCTATAATAAAAATAATAAATGAATTGTCAAGGAATGTAATTCTTTATTATTTTACGTCATGTCCAATTAATATAAAAACCTCTTTGGTTAATACATTTCACAAGAATTATTAAAAATACATGTATAATCAAAATTATATTGCCTAATTGATTCTCTTCATGAGAACATATTGATGCATTGGGGGGAAGTATAATGTTTGGGTCCCACCCATAAATTCTAACCCAAATAATTCTTCAAATAGATTAACAGATTAGTAAATAATATTCCTCATCAGGTAGATATACTGAATAAATAATGAGTTGTCAATATTTACCTAGATAGTCAAATAAATTTCAATGTAAACACTTTATGTAAAAATTGTATTCACGTTATTCCATAATAACAACCTTCAACCATGAATTTGTATTCTGAGGAATATTTTAATGATAAATTATTAAAATATACTTATTTTTTCAATATAATGTTAATAAATAAAATGTGATATTTCAAATATAACATTTACCAGTTGGAAAATTTAATGAAAAACACATTATGTGAGAAAATTCAATGTCATACATAACTCAACATGATGTATAATTTAATCATGATATTAATTGAGAAGGGGGGATTATATACACCCTATTAATGTTAATTAGTGAATAACCACAAATATGACTCGATGAAATGTATATTGTGATGAAATCCCTTACCTTGAGTTTTTATTTGGGTAATCATATTTTAACATTGGTATTGGGGTTTTAAATATATTTATAGATTATAAAAAAAGTATAACCTTATTTATAATATCATATATTACCTTTTTATAATTAATTATTACATTTTTTCTAATAATCATTCATTATTCACACTATTTCTGGAGTTAAATTGCTGGTTGTTTTATGTATATTTTGACTTTTTTTAAATATCATATTCACGAGATACTTATTTCATAAAACCGAAAAAGTAAACCATGATTGAACATTCATATATATTAATTATACATTTATTTATTGTAATCTATAAAAAAATCAATGAAAATGAAATACAGCGTCCATGGGGATGGTGGTTCATACGTACGCATGAACGATTAATCAATTTCATTTCTGGATTTAAAAATTAAAATTAAATGTTTATGTATGAATATTATAATAAAAATATCATATTTATTTAATATATGTCACTTATTTTTATTAAATAAATAACATACAAATTCCAAGTATATTTTTAATGAATCACATCGTATTTAGGAGGATATAGTCCACATATGCAAAAGAGATGTTATCATATTCCCCAAAATATAAAAGCACAAGTTTATTTCATATATAAAAATTATAATAGAATAAATAAATTATAAATATCATATATTTCATATATAAACTATAAATTAGTCATTATTACAACCTTGAAAGGTGGTATTGGAATAATGAACAACATCATTTCTGAAGGCATTAGTCTGACGAACACACAAACTATGATTTCATATCCCATTTGATGGATATGTCTAAAAGTGAAGGAAATAATTTAACAATAACACCTTCTCGATATATTGAAGATAATAAGTTTGTAAATAATGGTGATATAAAAAAACTAAATAAAAGGATAGGTAAATGAATCAAAAGTGATAATTGATTAAGGTTACATCTTATTCAGTTAACTGCTTTAGTTTTATACCAAAATTATTCGTGGTAAATTTTTTTTTCCAAATGTGAAGATTCGAAGTTGATTTTGGGAGATGATATTTTAATTTTTTTGCTGAGAAAAAGATCTTTAGAGGTGTGTATAAGCTTGATGGGTGTGTAAAAATTTATAGTGGATAAAGAGTCACATTCTCATAAATTTAAAAAATTAAATACTATTTGGAGGTATCCATTACATTACGTGACAAAAATAATGATAATTAATAGATAAAAGGGATGATATGGTATATATATGGACACGATATTTGTTCTTTACATGTTTATAGATCATTTTGTCACTTCTTTTTATAGTATAGTCCTTCATTAATATATTTTTTATCATAATTACTGTAAATAATTTTTAATACATTCTATAATCATTTTGTTAAATAAAATATTAAATTAGGTATACATTATATTTTATTCTCATTAATAATATTATATCCATTATACAAAATATAAGTAAATAATGCGGCTGAAATTAATTTAAAATTAATCTCGATGATGGGATGATAAAACATGTTTTCAATGAGAAAATGTACAATGGTTTGAGATATTTTATATCCTATTTCAACGCGAAATAGATACCATTGAAATAAACTGTATTAATTTATTATAATTATTCTAACTATAAATTAAAATAAATATAAAATATAACATATCATTATAATTTATAATGATTAAAAAAAATTTAATTAAAATTGAAGAATTTTCCATTCTTCAAAAAATGATCTATTCTAGAAAAATACAAATAATTCACCCAAATATAAATTTGTAACTAAAAAATAAAAAATGAAGTTTATTTTTTAATATAATATTTATATATGATTCAAAACTCATTTTTCAAATAGTCTCTCAATTTAAATGTGCAAAATTTTAATTTTTAAAAAAATATCATCTTAAGTATAAAAATGGATTTATTCTTATCATGAGACTGTCAAATATATTGGATGAATGTAAATGATATTTTACTGAGAAAATAATATATATATTCCATTAATTTAATTTCTTTTATTTTATTTTATTAAATTTATTATTAAAATAATCATTTGGAAGCATAGTTATAGTTCATTTAAAAAACATTTCGAATATTTTGAATTCGTTTTGATATTCATTTGTATTTAGTTGTGAAGTAATGATTTTAAATTATATTTATAAATTATTTATTCAAATTTATAAAAATTATTTTAATTTATTTGTTGTATCTAAAAATATTTATAAATTAGTATCTTAATTATAGATAATTGTTTGGTAAAACCAAGTCATTTATGTAACAAAAATTACTAAAAAAGTCATTCTTCTTCACAACTCAGGTGTTCTAAGTGATGAATTCATTATATGGTAATTAAATGATTTTTTAATATATTAAATATAACATAAAGTCTGTATAAATTTTATTTCATTCTGTTTATGGTGTATCATTCCATACATGTTACTAAATACAAGTTTCATACTTTAGAATTGTTTTGTGTTACATTCTCTGCACCGTAATTAAATTCCATCCTCATAATTTTAACATGTTCATAGTAATCAGTTGTTTGATAAATATATAATATTTTGGAAAGACCCATATAATAAATAGGGTTCATAAAATCTTTATTAATAAGAATCAAAAGGAAATATTATGGTCAACACAAATCAAGGATTTTGAATTAGAGAACATTAGTGAAAACATATACATGATCGAGAAGTCTAACTATTATCTTTTAATGTAGTGTTATAGAGAACATGTTTAGATGAAATTTTATGACTAAAAATATTTAATACAATATAATGAAATTGGACATTGACACCATACCAAATGATGATAAAAAGATATTTTTTTATAATTTTTTTCCTAGAGTTGATGAATTATTTAACTCTCTATGAATATAGGTAAATATCCTTTTCAATTTCCAATAAAAAATTATATCTTTGGTTAATATTTAAAATATTTAAACTTCATTTCCATGAATAAGATTCATTATATGGGGACATAACACTTTAATATCTAAAACCTCATTCCATTATCAATGTAATCCATTTTATAAATGATTAACCATTCCAAAAGATTATTATCCAACCCATTAAAATCGTTTCTATGGTAGTTAACATTATCTGATTTACTTTATCCATACCAATAATCATTATCTCAACATAAATAATATTTTTAATGGACATATTTATCTCAACCATGTTTTTTTCAGCATGATTAAATTTTTAATAGTCCTATTTGGGTAGTTCCATTCAACATGTGATGTTAGATCTATAAAGAAGTTTTACTGTAGCACAATACATTAATATTCCACAAAACAATTAACTTGTAATTATTTGATAAAATACTAAAAAGACATAAAAATAAATCCAAATACAAGGAGATTTTTTAATCCAATTTGATTGTATCAATAACATAATCTTTAAATTCATCCACTAGCTTCTTCAGAGGTAAATTCTCTTGAAGAAGGCCTTATTAATTTTCATGATGACCCATATACATCATGTTATAACATTGAATATCATTATTTTTCTTTTTTATGTTAAATTATTCTTCTTGGTGAACCTTTTCTATGATCTTATAAAAACCTTTCAATAAATTCAATAATTTTCTAAGAAGATTCTTTCCACATTTATTTTATATTGGAAAATCGTTTTTTTCACATCCCTTCTTTGAATAAATTCACTTTTAATGTCGTTTGAAAGCCTTCTTCATCTCATGTATTCCATTACTAATGTAGATTCTTGATAATTACATCCATATTATGAGGAAATATAATATATGTATTTATATGATGATATATTATGAGAAAAATCCCCATAAATATATTTATAAAACATCCATAAAAGAAGTTTCCAATATTGGAATTTGTGTTTCACATGATATATATTGCATACATAGCAATACATGTTAAGGTAGCTTCATAATTTGAAAAAAAAATATTCTTTTTTTCATTAATTTACAGAACATTCTCTTCATCATAATATTATTCATTAGGTAAGTATTATTAATTAATTTCTCTTTAAAATCTATTCATTCTATAAGATCTTCTTCTTGATAATTACATCAAAAATTCAATGAAAATCACATCTAAAAGCATAAAAATTTATTTTTACCTATTGTGTTGGTAGTCCAACTAATTAATGGATGACTCTATCATATAATGAGAACTAACATTGGATATTCTTGTATGCGAATTGGATGATCAATTTTAAAATAGTTATTTTACCCAAAATAATTAAGCTTCATTAATATACCCATATTTTATTCATTTCCAATACTACCCATAATGGTTCCGTTGATAAGTAGATCACTTCATTTTCCATGAGTTTTGGTTCCATTTTTCCATCCAAAGTAATTTCTATCAAATGGATCATACATAATTAGTTCATAAAATCATGAACATTATATAATTATAAAAATGGAATAACATATAAAATATATTTAAAAAATTACACCTAGAAAATTCCATAATAAAAACATTGTTTATTTGATGATATATTTATTTTCGAATCATTTATATTAATTTCTAATATGTAAAATATATTATCTTAGAGTATCAGACATGATTTTGAAATGAGCTGTCATGTCCCATTGTCATTTACAATGATATTCTCAATTATGTCATCACACATCTTTTCAGAGTTTTGACCCCTAGGTACATTTATCCAGAACCATATCCCCATGTACGATCCAAACATGGTTATATAGGTTGGAAGACACATACAATCTCTACATTACCAAAAAATCATTGATATTATTCTATTATTATCTTCAATTTATATAATAGGGTAATTTTCTCTAATATACTTTTTCCTAATATTATTTCCAATGTTTCTATTATAATTTCTCTGATACCATCTATAATGACCCAACATAAGAAGTGTTATGTTTATTCCTTACATTTTTAAATTTTAATGATAATATGAAATCAAATTTTGAAGTACTGAAAGATTAATTTTTTTTCAAAAACATATTAATATCATGAAACCTATATTACAATGGGAAAAAAGTTTCAAATAATTCATAACAAATGATTATATACATCCACATTGAAATCTCAATAAAATAAATATTTTTCAGAAAATGGGTAATAGAAAAAAATATGGGAGATCTCAAATTCTGTGTAAGGGTTAGAATAAAAAAAATAATCATGAAAAAATACTTATGAATGATATGCAATCGTAAATAACATCAGTCAATTTTATATTGAACAAACTGGATAAGTCATTATCAATATAGAAGGGTAAACAACAATAGAGATATTATTTTTAATAAATGAGATGATAATTAAATAAATTAATCGATAATGTAAATGAAAAAATCAAAAGGAAAAATAATAATAATAAAAAATTAATTCTCAATGAAGGAAATACTAAATTATTGAAAGTCATGTCTATGGCATATGAAAACATATTCCATCATGACCTTCTAGAGGTTGGTTTAAAACTACTGGTAGAAACCTATTTAATTTGTCCAAATTAACATCCTCAAGAAAACATTTTGATAAATATTTAGGGTATATAATGCATTGTCCCGAACCACTAATGATAGACTAAATCATTCTTCATAACGAGTAATCGATTAATTAAATATTTTCCTTAACTTATATTTTTATCGAATAAATATTTCTAATTTATCAATATTTTCTCAAATAATCAAATATCATTCATTGTAATCACCATATGTAAAAATGGTATATGGTATAAGAAATAATAATACACATCACCTGTGAATGTGAATATTTAATGAAATTCAATATTAGACTTGATTATAATAGACTTGTCATTGAAAGAGAATGTTAATAATCACAAAAATAAAATGATATTTCATTTATTGTATTTAACAC
This sequence comes from Viscum album, assembly GCA_963277665.1. Lineage (NCBI taxonomy): Eukaryota > Viridiplantae > Streptophyta > Magnoliopsida > Santalales > Viscaceae > Viscum > Viscum album. The sequence goes on along the minus strand of OY728131.1, from coordinate 913,074,470 downwards.
TTGATAATTTTCAGGAAAAACCCATTCGTTAGATAATTAAACATTATCCATAAATTACCATAATTTCTGAGTGGTTGATGATATTAAATGACAATATGGAATTATATACAAATCATTAATGTTAATTGGTTCATAACAACAAATACGTCTCAATGAAATTTAAATTGAGATTAAAACCCTTACCTTGGGATTCCATTTTGGAGAACATTTTTATCCTCATGTAAAATGGTTTTATTCAGGTCTCCAACTTATAACTGACCCCAAATGATAATTATAATTTCAAATTTGAACATCATATAATATCATTTACCTATTTGTTAAAAATAATTAATTACTCTCAATAATTCTGGTGTTAATTACATATTTTTTTTGAGTATGTATTGAATTATTAATTTTACATACTATAAATTAAATCTGGATTTAATCACCTCCATGAATTAAATTTTGATTTAAGTGTCAAATATACATTCATTTTATATGCGCAACAACCCAAGACCATATTATATTTTCCATTAAGAACAAATTTAATTTCTGTTCAATGAATTCATTAAACAAAACACTAAGTCATGCTTATGTTACTTGCAACATAATGTTTAGCATGCTCTCTAGAAACCATCTAGTACATCTTCTATTACAAATAATACTAAATTTCCTAAATGGATTTGAAAACATAAGAAACCATTAAAATATTAAACAAATATTATTTAATATAGTATGATAAAACCCTACCATTAAATTTATTGGTATAAATTTCAATAACTAACATGTGAAATTAAATGGTAGAACTCATTGGGTATAAATTAATTAAAAATTAATATAAGAACCAATTAACTATAAAGGGATTGTTTTAATAGAAAACTACTTTTCTGCTCACAATGTCCTTTTATCCAAATAAATTAAATTAGTTAAAATTAGTGAGTCATATTAATGTAATATATATATTATAAGTTAATAATTTTTATATTCATCCACTATATTTTATAAAAATAAGACAAGAACAACCCCAATATTATGCATAAAAACATTTATTTTTATAATTTAAATTTAACAGTATTTTAATGGTTTACCTACATTAATTTTAAATTTTTACACATTTATGAATTTTATATGAAATATAAACATCGTTTTTGACAGATAAATGTCAATAATATGTTAGGGTAAATATTTGTAATTCTTCAATGATTTTTCATTGTTTTATTAATATAAAAATATATTGAATATTAATTCCAAAATGCTTTCGAATATAATTTATTAATAAATTTAAATTAAATTTATGTGGGATTTAACAATTATTAGAAAAATTGTACAGCTATTATTCAAATTGATATTATTTGAATAAATTCTGTAATGGAATTTGATATTAAAACATTGTAATATAGTAATAATTTTTACATTAAAACCCCTCATTGTCATCCCGTGTGAGGGATTAATTATAAAAAAATATCATCCACTTATTTGATTTGAATATTGAAAAACAGATTTCATATTTAGAATCAATATAATTTCTAATAACTAATTTTTTGAAATTATTTTTTGATAAAAAATTATATTGAATGTAATTACGAAAAATTATTTATAATAAGACAAAAATTACATTAACAATAAACTAAACCTTAATTTTATGGTGTTAAATGAACTATAAATATGAAAATTACATTAAAAGATAATTTTTAGAAATTATCTATCACTTCATCAAAAAATTCCAATTATTATAGAATTTTTAAAAATATGGAATGTGGGATTAATTTCATTTCAAAAAATTTATATAAATGTCACCCCTCTTACAATGTAACAAGGTAATGAACGTTCCAAATTCCTCACAACGATGAAGAAAATGTTTATCCACCAACATAACAAAAAATAATTTTTAAAATCCCTTCCACGATACCTATAAGCCTCAAATTTTGAATAATTCTATACAAAGAATCTCATTTTTCAAACAAAACAGAGTTACCCAAAAAAATGCAACATCCTTACAAAAATTAATTTGTATTATTTTCCTTTTCAATATCTTCAAATATTACTATTCTATGAATATATAAAAAATTATTAAAATTAATATATTTATATTATTTTAATTTAATAGGTTCACCTACACTTGTACACTCATCCATCTAATGGGTAACATGCATATCATTTATGTGTGTGGAGAACAAAATTATGTCATTAATTTTACCTCTTACACATACCATGGTAGGGTATTATGATGATAAATTTATTAATATATGATATAAATAATATTTATTATTTCCTTTTACTAATTTAATTTTTATAAAAAAATACCTTGAAGACTTCCATTTTGTGGGAATATGATAACATCATTTGTGGAAGTGTGGATACTTCCTCCTCAATGTGATGTGATTCATTCAACCTATACAATTAATGTTTTACAAAATGATTAGAATAATCATTTGTAACATATATAGAATATATATTATACTTTAATTATAAATTACATATATATAATTTACTATTCCTTATTTTAAAACATGACAATAAAATGAATGTAGCATTCACACATACATAAGACCCACCGTCACCTCAAATGGACCTTTTCCTTTATTATATCAAAATATAATGGATTATATTAAATATATATTTACTGATTTTATATGATAATTAAATAATGATATAGAATCTTGTAATTATTAAATCATGATCTACATTAGATAATCAAAAATAACAGGTCACAAATTTACACGAGAAACTAGGAAATTAACACTCAATTTAATAGTTTAATATTTCATTTAATATACAATTTCATAAATATTAATATTTCTTTATAATAATTTTGTATGATTCATTAATCCGTTATATAAATGTTTTAATGGAATTTACACCAATGGAAAAACAATGTACTGGTTTTCATATCAATTTACAGTCCATTGAGACATATTTGATATTATAGACTATTTCACTTTATTATGTTGTATATATTGTACATTTTCAATTAACTATCATTATTCAATCATAATACATGGTATTTTCTGTTTTACATTGAATTATCTCACCCATGAGGTCTAGTTTGAAATTTCCCATATAGATAAAGTTACCTATACAATATTACATTATATGTGACTATATCCAATAAAATTACATTATTGTAATAAATTTCCATTTTATATTTAATTAATATCAATATTATTGGGTTATAGATATTATTATTTACCAAAATTCATAAATAATTATCAAATTTTGTTCACTTTGATAGTTATTTGATCAATTGGGGAGTTATTGATAAATTTTTAACTCTATTCAATACAAAAACATTTTGATACAAAACAAAATTTTTTGAAACTAATTTATTATTAAATATATGAGTAGTGATTTTTAAAATAAATAATTCGGTTGGGGACCATTCAATTTAATTATTACAGGTTGGTGAAAATTTAATGTAAACCCCTCGAGGCATTGGTTAACTAATGAGATGAATTAATTGGAAAAATAAGAAAAGATTAAACTATCTTAAAATCATGGTAATAGTATCATTTACCATGGAAAAATTATTTCCAATAATAATGAATTTCCTATATTAATTATAATTTTTTTACTATTATAGATGATATTATTTCATCTTTATATCAATGGAGATATTTCATTCAATATTTATTAACTAAATTCCACATATTTAAATTTTACTTATTTTTATATTGATTATCCATTATCCAGTTAATTTATTATAAAATATAATAAATTATTTAAAATTCCATGTTTATTTAATATAATCAATTCATTATTTTATCCTCTTTAATTACCTATTGTGATCATTTTATTGCACACTTTTTTACCATGGTTATGAAGAAGAAATATTTGAATAATATTTCAAGGAAGATTTTCATTTCATTTTATGATATATCATGTTTTAGTTTTTATATCCCAATGTAATGTGGTTATTATCTATGTAATCTGTTTTTTCAGAACTGATAAAAAATTTTTATTCCGGATTTGATTCCTTTTCATACTTCCCATGTAATAAATTATTAGACCAGTTCTGGGATTCTGGTGTCGGGGAGTTATAGTTGGTATTATATGAATTTTAGAAACAACATATAAAACTATTTTTAGAAATCATATGTTAAGAAATATAATACTAAGATAACATTTTATAATATGTATATATAATCAACCAAGCTAAATAATTTTTATTATTATGATATATGATAGGCTTAAAATTTTTAATTTGTGTTATTTATTTTTATTTTTTGGATTATACATTAGGATTAATAACTATTTGATCAACCCTATTTTATTTCATCATTTAGAAAATTAGTGTATTGGAAGGAATGTGAACCTAATTGATCCACATGATCCAGAGAGAAATAAGGATCATACCATTTATGGTCATAAAAAATTCTTTTAAATGCATTTAGTATCCAAATAATTCTCATCATATGAGTACATATTATAATTTGTTAATGATACACGAATAGAATTATAAGTATTAAGGATTCCGAGGGAAGTCAACGAACACGAGGAAAAATGGATAAACTATGGAATATGATTATAATGGAATGACAAATATTCTCACTTATGATACTTTTGGAAGTAATAAAATTTGTATATTATTATGTGAATATTTAGTATGGAATTTGTTGGGAAAATAATTCAACCATTATCATGATTGCACAATTAAGAAAAACATGAAAATTTTCAATTCATCAACTATATGGATATAGGGAACTATGAAAATCAATGTCTAAAATTTCATAAGAATATATCTGAAAAAAAGGATAATGGATCACAATCATTATTATTCTACTACAATGTTCGAAGAGGAATAATTAATGGTATTCTGTTTGGATTCATGAATTGTGATGATTGCCTATTTTATCATTGATGTACAATTTATAAGAATTATAGAATATATGAGTATTTTCTAGATGTTTTCATTAATTAAAAATTTTAGATCATATGTTGAATGATACAATGAAATGTTCTTCTGTAAATCAAAATCATTTTGGAAAAAACATGGTTGAGGGAAAGATAACAATTATTATGTTTCTTAAGTCAAATGAATTTTTTTGGATAATTAAATGATTTTTTTGGATAATAATAATTTGATAAGTGATGGGTAACTTGAAATTATTTAAATATTTATTGAAAAATTACATTATGCAATAATTTATGGGGTTTTCATAAATTTTTTTATTTAAGGAATATATCAAATATGATATTTTCTATTTAATTAATATGAAACATTCATCTTTAAAAATATGATTTATGGTTATTAAATATATTACCTCAATCACATGATTGGTATGTGATGATTAAAATCCACTTTAGGTTAATTTATAAGTTTATTTTGGATATTCAGTGACCCTACTTTTAAAGTGTTAGATCATACAATCTTTGAACATTTATCCATTTATGAAATTTATTTTGTTGATCATTAGATATAGTTTTAGGGGATAATATAATTCTTCGTCGTATGATGGTTCTTGTGAGAATAACTAAAGTTGAAATTGTTCACGTAAAAATAAAAGGATAGGATTGTGCTTATGAAATAGAAACATATATTTCCATTTATTCTTATGGAGTTAATGAATTCTCTGTAATTTTAAATTAGATATTTAATTAAATACATTGTCATATTATCATTAATTTTTATTATATTAATGAAAATGTTCATAATAGTGACCTAATAAATTGTGGTCATCAATGTCCAACTAAACATGTTCTATAACACACCCCATTAAAATATTATTCTTATATATCTCTTCGATATCAACATTTCAATTTCCCACAAATGTTCTCATACTTGGGGACATAATTTTGTGCCCATTAAATGCACCATCCCCCCTTATTAAGATTATGTGTAATTAAACATATTGATATTGTTTATTTTTAAACAATAGTTTGTTTTCAAATATCAATCCCTTGATTACCGAGATGAATTATGAATTTCGAGATTAAAATTTATTTAAGGTTGAGATTATGTAACACCCCATGACATTACAGTATATTAATTTTTGAATAAATATAAATTTTGATCCTAGATTTCTTTATATAAAACACCAAGAAAATATTAAGTAAATGGATATATAAATTATATCTTTCTCTACATGGAACACCGTCATTATCTTATGCTAGAAACAATACTAGATTTCCTCAATGCCTTGCGTAACATGAATGACCATTATTATATAATTTAAAAAATAATTTACAATATAATAACAAATAAAATATATATTAAATTAATAATTATAAATTTTATAATCTAACTTATGATAATATAAGGTTTAGTTTATTTGTTTCAAAATATTATGATATGTACATATGAACCATTTGAATGTAAATAGATTACTTATATAAAAAACAATTTTCCCCACAATGTCATTTAATAATAGTTAAATTCAATATATTTGAAATAGTGGGTCATATTAATTTAATATTTTTTTATAAGTTAAATAAAATTATTTTTAATTAATCTAATGTATTTTATATGAAAAATATACAAAAAAACTCAGTATTACATATATAAACATATATTTTATCAGGGAAAATTTTCAGTACTTTAACATGGTGTCTAAATTACATTTGAACTTTTGAATTATTATTAATATATTAATAAAAAATAAAAATAATATTTTGAAAATGAATCATTAAAATTACATAATGTTACATTTTATTGTTTTTCTATGTATTTACATTTTTTGATAAATATTGAAAAATAAATAATTTTAATTCTAAACTCATTTTTTGTGTAATATTTTTATAATGATAAATTAATTTTTTTGGATTTAAAATATTTATAGATAAATTTTAAATCTATTTATCAAAATTTTGTCATTTTAATGAAATTAAATATTAAATTTTATATAGAATCGTAAAAAAAATTGAATATCTTTAAATTAAAAACCTATATTATTTTCCGATCAACGAGATGAATTTTAAATTAATTTATGAAACATATATGATTAGAATTTGGAAAAATGGGTTCCATACTTGGAATAATAATATTTTTTAATGTCTAATATCTTCAACATATTTTTTGACATCCAAATATTAGTGATAGTAATTAAAAATAATTATATAAATACAATGAAAAATTAGCTTAACATGAGAGTAATCATTAAAAATAAGATTCAAAATGACTTATACACTTGTTGAAAATCCATTATATAACCATAAATATATATATATATATATAATAAAATCTATTTAATTTAATTTGGATAAATTTTGTTTCAACATTTAGTGGTGAATCATTGGTGGAATTACATTTTATTAAATTTACATTAATCCCACCCCTCATCCACAATAAAACGGAACATAGCCCTCCTAGATCCTAAACCCTCTCAATCCATATTAGAATGGAAAATATGATCCGAAATATTAATTAAACATCCCATTCCTCATCGTGAATCTCAAATTTGGATTAATTCATCCCATGGAATCCCATTGGAAAAAATTAAAGGAGTTACCCAAAAAAAGTGTTAGTATCCTTCCACAATAACCTTTGTTTTTTTCCTCATCCAACCAATAGAATATTCTTATCACAATATTATATAATAAAATCAGTATCCAAATCATACTGTTGTGTTTTTACATTATGGGTTCAACATAATTTTACCCACACATACATAAAATGGGTAATAAACATAATATAATCTGTATCGATAACTACTTCCACACGAAATGTTATTGTTTGTTTTTATTTTACCACCTCTCGGGGTTTGGAGTTATTTTGTAGAATATATATATATATATATATATATATATTATTTACTTCCAATTATTTAAAAATTATATAAATCATACCTTTATGATTTCTATCTCATTTGAATATGATAACATCTTTTGAGGATTTTTAGACTAATGGATCTCAAAACAATGTTATTCATTCAAGATATACATTGAATATATTAAGAAATGAATTGAATAAAACATTGTAAAATATATTTCATAAATATTAAAATGATATTTATATATATATTGACATCATTTAAATTTTATTATTTAATATGATATAGATAAATGGATGTGGTTTTTATTGGTATGTATGACCTACCATGTCTATGAACATTGAATTTAATTTGTTATATCCAAATGTTATGTACTATCATAAACACATATTTACTAATTATATATGATAATTATAAATTTATTTAAATTTTATATAATATTAAAAACTTATATAAATAAGTATAAAACAATTACATTTCTAATACTTACTTGGGAAACTACTCAATTAAGACAAAAAGGTTAAAATAATAAAACATTACTACCCAATTCATAATAGTATTTTATAATAGGATAATATATGATATCATAGATAATAATATTATTCATTAATGAGTTATTATCATATTCAAATAAAATAGTCAAGTGGTTAATGTAAATTCATACAAAAGTAAATGTCATGTATGAGTTTTCTTTTCAATTTACATTTCATTGAGTCAATTTTTTTTCTATACTCTAATTAACATTGTTTTTTTAATATAATTCCCTATATTCATTTAAAATAATTATTCACTAATATTTTATGGTATTTTATGTTTTACATCAAATTATGTCCCCCAAGGGGTTAGGTTGTAAATTTACAATTTATAAATATTACCTTTGCAATAATACATTCTTTTGTGATTGTTAACATTTTATTGACAAAATAAATTAATTGTAATCATTTTTCATTTGATATTTCCTTAAATATTGTATTTATTGTTTGATGGATATTGTTATTTCCCAAAAAGATATACCATATATACGTAATACGTTCACTTTTATAGACACTTTATTAACTTGGGAATTATAGATAAATCTGTAACATCAATTCTATACATACAGAATTTGACAGGGATGTTTTTTAATTAAAAATACTTTTCGATATATTATTAATGATTAGTACATTAAATACAATGGATGGGGATCATTTAATTCATGGTGTACAAGTTGAGGACCAGCTATTGAATTCACCTCAAGGCATTAGTAGTCTCATGAGATGGATTATTTCTCCAAATTAGAATATTTTAGACATTCCTTTCCTAGAGGTAATGGTATCATGTTCCTGGGAAACACAACATAAAATAATAAAACATTTTATTTTTTGAGAGTAAGTTTTATAAGAAAATTCATGATGTTATTGACTTGAAATATATTTGGAAGAATTTAATATTATGTCTATTATTTAACTAGCATGTTTTTCCTTTTCTCATAATGACATATTGACTATGATTTATGTAGTTATTTGAATGGAATCTATTTAATATTATTTATATTTACAATATTATTTAGTCTCATCAATTATTTATTATTTTTACTAACCTTTAGTAATCATTTGTGTTTACCCAGTTTTTTTTCTTTTCTCTATATTATGATGAATTAATATTAGAAAAATATTTAAAGTCTGTTATTCATTTAATTTTAATATGTATGTTTTTTTATTTTATAATTCCCAATTTAATATGGGTATGATTTTTGTAATTTGGTGTTCCCAAAAAACTACACATTCAGACTTTTTTTAATCAGATTAATTCTTATAATTCCTACATAATAAAGTAATTAAACAATTCTCAGATTCCTCTGACAAGGTGTTATAATATGTATTTATAATAATCCATAAAATATGGAGACAGTAAATGAAATTCACCATTCATGGATACTGTAGTCCAATCATACACATAAACACTATTCCCATTTTGTTGATTTCTTAATAAGACAAAACATAATGATATATATAAGTGCAGTATAATTAATATTTTATTTTTAAGTAACATATGTCACATATTTTTTATTAAAATCATCATTAATAAATTCTATATATACAATTAATTAATCACATAGCTTTGTGGATGTGGTAGTCCACACATCCACAAACAATGTTAACGAATTCCCATAAAATGGAATGCATAATCAAATATTTTATTTAAAGACAGAAAAAAAACATTTAAATCATAAATTTCACATATATCATATATAAACTATTAATCCATCACAAATATAAACATTATTTGTTTTAATTGAAGATGGAATGACATCAGTTCTCAAATTGGTAGTCCACTATAAACATGGATGGTGATTACATAACCCATTTGATGGAAATGTGGGGAATTTTAGGACAAAATCCTAGAATAAAAAACTCTAAATATATTAAAAATAATTATGTTATTATATAATAAATATATAAATATAATTGAAATTTTGTAGTGGAAAATGAAACAAAATATATTGTTGATGATGTTTAACCCTTATATGGGTTGCATGTTTTGGTTTCTACCAAAATACATCCATGGATTTCATTATTCCAAAACTAAGGCTTCAAGGACAAGTATAGGGATGTTGTAATATTTTTTCTTTAGTTTATTGGTTATTCAATGTGGATGATAAGTGTGAATTAGTGGGAAGGATGAGTGCCTTTCTACAGTAGAGTAAAATTCGTGTAAAGATAATAAATAAACATTGTTTGGTGGTCTCCCTTATATAATAAGCCTCCAATAATGAATGAAATTCTAGAAAACCGAGTATGAGTTAAATATAAGTCCATAAAATTAGGTTCTCACATGTTTTTATGTAATTTTGGCCTTTAATATTATGGATTAGATCGATATAAATAAATTTTTTCCATTATTGGTTTAATTAATATTAATTACTATGAATAATATTTTTATCAAAAATTTAGATGAAATTACTATGAATTATAAATTATTATTATTATAAATATACATTCCATTTTTCAAAATTTAAATCACATATGTAGCAAAAAATAATATAAAATCTATCCTATTTAAATGTTGAGAAAGACTAATTTTAATGTGAAATGTTTAAATCATTAAAATATTTATATTTCTATTATCAATGTTAAATTTATTAAAATGACATAAAATGGATTAATTTTAGTTTAATATAATTAAATAAATATTAAAAACAATTAAAAAAAATTTATTTATCACTTTACATTTAATAAAAAATTTTTTAATTAAAATTCATTATTTTTTACTATTCATTAGAAAATGAAATTTCATAGAAGAATATAAAAAATTATCAATAAAATAATTTTGAAATCCCTTTTTCAAAAAAAGATGTTTTTAAAAATATATATATAAGATTAAACATTTAAATACCAGTTTTCAAAAAGGTTATCTGTTAAATGGAGGAAAAATTTCCATTTTGAAAATAAAATTTAAAACATAAATCCAGATTTATTATTATATTCTACCAACCAAATATATTGTATGAGTGTAAAAAATTATTAATTTAGTATATAATTTATATTTTAAATTAATAAATTTAATTAATATTAAATAATTAAATATATTAAGGAACAAAACATTTGGTATCATAAAAATATTTATTTATTAAAACATTTACTATATTTTCAATTTGGTTAGTTTGTTAATTTATATTTAGTTGATAACAAATGAATAAACGTATATTTATCAACTAAAAATTCATATTTATAAATAATTATTTAAAAGTAATAGTGAATCATAATATTATAAATAATTACTAGTATAATAATATAATATTGTTTGAAAAAACTCATTCTTGTATGTAATGAAAACTACCATAAGAAGTCATTGACACATATAACACAAGATAAATCATTGATTAGTTCATTTAATGTTGTAGATTATATGTTAAAATAATATGAAATATATCATAATGTTTCAAGAAATTATATTCCTTTCAATTTTCTGTATTTCATGTTGTAACTTTATTAAATATAATGTTCATACTTTAGAAATTAATAATGTTATATTCTTCACAACTTAATTAGATTGTGTCCTCACAATTTTAACATTATATTAGTAATCTACGTTTTTTTATTTTAAAATACAATTGTACAAAAAATGCACATCCCAAATAGAGATCATAACACACCTTCATAATAATAGGTAATTTTAAAAATTATAGTCCCCATAAAACTATGTATTCTAATAAGAGAATATTTGTGAAAACATAGACATAAAATATAAATATAAATATCTTGTTATTTTGGATTGATATAGAGAACATGTTCACCTAAAATTTTATTTTCACAAATCCTTATACGACAGTTAATAAAAATTGTATTGATATTATAAAAAATTATTATAACATGAAATTTTTTTTGTTTCTATCACATTTTTCCATTGATTTGAGGAATTTTGTCACACTACATAAATATATGTAAATAGAAATTTAGATTTCATAAAAAATGTTATATTCATTTGTTCCTTGAAAAATTTATAATTCATTTATTTGAATAGGTATCATAATTTGTTGATGTTATACATTAATATCTCAAACCTCATTCAATGTTCATCATATTCCACTTCTTAAATGTTCAACACTTCAAAAACATTTTGATCTAAAAAATTAATATTATTTTAATTTTATTTAGTTTTATTTAATTTAGAAAATCCAAATCAATCATAATTATATCAACACCAATAATATTTTAAGTGACATCTTTCCCTCAACCATGTGCTTTACAAAAAAAATTTACATGATACTGATTTACTTTTCATGGAAAAATTCGACATGCGATCTCAAATTCTTAATTATATAGTACTAAAACACAATCCTTAAATATTTAAAAATTATTAAAACAGTAATAAAAGTATACAATAGTAAAATTATAGAATTCATGATTCTAAATACATTCCACTTAATCAATCCTCTTTAGTTGTATCATTGAAATAAACATGAAATTGATATCATATCTTCTCGTAGGAAAATTATATTTATGATTAGGGAATTAAATTCCATTGTTACCCATCACCATGTAGTTGTAACACTGAAAAATAACATTTTTATTCAACACATTGCAATATTTTTTCTAGTGAACCATTTATCTACACTCATAAAAATTTCACAATCAATTCAACATTGTCCCATGAGGATCATTTCCAAAATTATCCCATTATTGAGAATCCATATTTCTATTCTTATTCAATGAATTATTCCCTTTTTCATATTGTTTAAATGGCCTCATCATCTCAGGATTCCTTTGAACATGTACGGTCATGATTATTCTTTCTTTGTTTTTATGGAACATAATATATCTCCTCCTTTGATGAAAAATAATAAAAAACCAAAACCCTTCTTTGATTTGGATTATATAGTCATATAAGGGTCAATATTTCACTCTTTATCTAATGAGTGATTCATAGAATAATAAGATAACCATGTAATGTTAGATTCTTTAAATGAAACAATTAAACCATTCTTTTTGTTTATGATATGTAGCATTGTCGTCATCTCAATTTTTTTTGCATGAGGAATGTATTATCGAATACAGTAACCTTAAAATAAATACATTACATGAGTTATATTTATTCTTCCTAACTACTATTCTAGATCAATGACACCCACTGATCATCATCACCGTTATAACAATACAATTGCAACTGCAACATTTTCCTTTTCACCACAACCCAACTCCATGAATATCAACTTTACATTAAAAATGCATTTCTCAACCACCATTGTTCTAGTAGTCCCACTAAATTATGTGGGCCTCAATTGCATAATGTGATCAAAAATTGAATATTCTTGGTCATGAATATGATTCTCTATTTAAAAAATGTTATTTTTCATAACATGATTATGTTTCAATAATATATCCATTATTTTCTATGTTTCAATACCATTTGGATTGGAATCATTAATAGGGAATTCTCTATATTTTATATGAGTAATGAATCTATTCTTCTTGATAGGTTACATTATAAATCATAAAACATAATGGATTAGATTAGAAAATTAGGAAAATTATCTAATTATAAATATGGTGTAACACATAACATAAATAGAAAAAATTATATACAGCTAATCTAATAATCTAAAAACATGGATTCATTGGTGATATTTTTCCAATAAAATCCATAATAAGTGTTCTTAATTAATTCATGAGTTATCTTAAGTGTGTCCCCTAATAGTGTCAAACCATATGTGATGTATATCCCATTATCCTTTACCTTGTTTCTCTTGATTTAGGAAGGATGTTCCTTTTTTATATTTTTACCCATTGTTAAATATTTTATAGAACCACCACCACATGTAGTTTACAGATATTGATGTATTTTATGAATAATTACATAATATAAACCTTACCTAAATGCTAGTATGTTCTTATGTACATTTATTCAATGTCTATATTATGGTTATCTTCTGATATTGTTTTTCTAAATCTATTTTCCTATGTTACTACTAGTCTTCTTTTAATACTAACAATCACTCCCTGACCCCACAATATTGGATCTAGTGCATTCATTTTTTACATTGTAATGAATACAAGGAATAAAATCTTGAATGACGGAATGTCTAGTTTTTTTGGAAACCATATTATATTCAAGTCACCTTTTTATATTGGGAAATATAAATTGAAGCATTATACAAAACAAACACTAATAAAATACATCCTTTAAAACTCATTCCAAGATAAAATCATCACAACCAGGGGAAGGGAAACGAAATATGAATAATCATAAATGGTTTGTACATGTATGATTACTGAAGTTGTAACCCCAAATAATCAAAATTAAAAAATATTTAGATGTAAAAAATTTAACAAACAATCCATTAAATAACAATATAATGCACAATTAATATAGAAGTTTTAATAACATAATACAAATGTCATTTATTTAATGAGCTATGAATGAAATGAATTCGTACATCATTTCAATGAAAACACCATATGATTAAATAATAATAATAACTGAATTATCATTAAAATAAATTCTAAATTATTGGATGTCATGTTTGAGGCACATGAAAATCTAAACTATCAATCCCTTTTATAATATTGCTTAATCAATAGGTAGAAATATGATTATTTTGGCTAACTAATTTTTTTCCGTAAGAACTCAATGTTGCCTATAGTGGATATATAATTAGTAATCCCCACCCATCACTACCAATCCAAATAATTCTATATATCTATTAAAATATTAATAAAATAATGCCTTATCATATATCTGTAATTTTAAAATATATATATTTATCAATATTTTCCCAGATAATAATATAACATTCAAAGTGAATACCATGTGTAAACATGGTATATGGTTTAGGAAATAATAATACCCATCACATAATAATGTGTACATTGAATAAAATTTCTAATGAAAAATTATTACAATAGAGTGATTTTTTCAAAAGAATTGTAACAATAACAAAAGAATGCGCGGTTGAAAAGATAAATTTTAACAATTTGTAATTTTTGTGATAAACAACTTGGGTGAGATAATTAAATTTTGAATCCTAAAATAACATTTTGTAGGAGTGAATCATGGTATTAAATTGAAAAATGGAAGTATATGCACCAAATTATAGTGAAATGGTGAATAATAATAAATAAATATCAATATAATGTAAATTCATACGAAATCCCTTACCTTGTGTTTTATATTGGGTGAACATCCATTAAAAAACTATATAAGTGTTTGAAAAATGTTATTAACTTTACCAAAACCGTAATCATCATTATAATATCTTATATTATGATCTCATAAAATCTTATTACCCATTTTTGAACAAGCATTCATTATTATCAATAATTTTGGGGTAAATTGCCCAGTATTTTGATTATGTTTTTATTTAGTACCTATTCTTCCAATTAATTAGATCATGACTTAGTCATCAAAAGAATTTAAAACAAGATATAAAAAACAAATATATTAAGTATATATGTATTTAGAACACTCTATATAATTTATAGATATGAAATGAAATGAATTATTCATGGAAATGGTAAGTCACATGTTTCAAGACTCTCCCAATAATGTGTACCATTCCTCGACCAGAAATGGGAGAAGAGGGAAAGTGACCCCCTTGAGTCCTACCTCTAGTATCACCATGGTTATAATAAACACATATATTTGAAACATTTCCCTCTAAGAGAACACATGAAAATGAGTTAGTTAAGAAAGACACCATCAAACTCTTTCTCATACACCAATATAAATGAAAAGATATGTTCAATATTTGTAATGTCATATAGAATCTACAACAAATGAAAGGAAAAAAATACCAAAAGAAATGTAATGTAGTGACCCAACCATTTCTTACATTACTATTACATATTTTAAAAGATAAACAACATAATATTATTACAAAAAGAGGATCCAAAGGCTTAGTTTCTTGGGAAAACTAGGATCACACATAACAAATACAACATCTAGAATAAACATTTATTTAATTTAATCTTCCCTAGCTTCTTATTGACACATGTCCTCTCCTTAGTACATGTACCACATGACGGAATACATCAAAATGGGAGAGCTAGAAGACCAGTAAGAGGATAGATAAGAACAAAATATAATGGTTTGAGCATAATCATAACATATGAAAAAGATCATGAGCATGAGAGGAGCATAAATGAAAGACTAGAAATATGGAAACACATAAAAATAAAACATAATGAATTAGTGGTTAACTAACACAAAAACTTTTGAACCATGCTAGAATATTGTTCACACATAATTTCACATTTAATCATGAGATTCATCACTTTACCCAATGCATTGAAGCCCTGTATAATTCTAGGTGCACCCGTCACATTGAAACATTCATAATGGCGCTATATAATTCTGGGTGCACCCGTCACATCATAACATTATCATTATCATGATTTCCACATAGAAAACATATCAAATTTGAAAATAACTAACCCATGTAAAATAATGGTTTTCATCTCAAAATAATACATTCACAAGATTTGGGTTTCCAAAATAAAGAGGGAACACCATACTTGATACAAGAACCATCAACCATGAATGAGAGGTAAAAGTTGAGTTCTTAAAAGAAGAGTTATTTTGGAAAACATTTGGTTTGACATAAAAACCATAAGAAAACATTTAAATCCCAGAAAAGGAAAAATAATTATGAAAAAATGATCCTTAAGGAGTAAACATATCAAAATGAAGTGGAAGTAGGAGAACCTGATGGAAGAAAATTGAGTTCGAGATTTCCCATTACCTTGTACCTGAATGCTTCATTCTATTTAATATCATGTATAATGAAATTATATAGATTAATTATAAATCCATAACAATTTTTACATTAATAGGTTTCATTCTGGTTTCATTATGTCATATTATGTTCTTTTGGATGACTTATAGAGTTTAAAAACATGGTTCGGGGATGTTCGTTTTTATGGTTTTTATTGGGTGGTTCACTTGAATTAAAGATTGGGTAGAACATGAGTAAACATCCATAAATTATATAACATGTAAATAATGATATTAAAGGATCTTGAATGATTTTATAATGAATTATAATAGATGCATGTGGATGAATCATTAGATAAGAATTAAATGATGGTTATTTTGGTCAATTTGGGCTGTTTTTGGATCACAACGAACTTGTTTTAACTTATCACTTAGTAATATCTCCATAGGTTATTTACAGAACTTTAAAAATAAAATAATACACATAAAATATTCTTTTTCAACCATAAAAATGGTTTCATGACCATATCTGAAGGTATAAATGGAATAATAAGGCTTGTCGTTCTTAAAGGTGATGAATTAACACCTCACGAACAATGTTCTCTTTAATAAAATAAAATGAAAAAGGAAAAGGGGTTGGATGATATAATATCCCATTAGAATCATAAAATTTCAGTATATTTATAATAATTGATTTACAATACAATTTGGATGTAGATAGGTGGGGAGAGATCATGAAATGAACTTGAACATGAAAGGAAATTAAAGGAGAGAGGGAGGGAAATTACCTCTTGATTCCTTCTCTTGAGAACCTCTTTTAGGGCCTAAGATTGGCCTTTTGATTAGACCATAAGATCACGGACGTGGTGAGTGTCTAGGGAAGGTTTTTGTGATGAGTTTAGAGAATTCTCGGGGCTTGAGAGGTGTGAGTAAATGAGGGTGTGAAGGGTGGCTTTTATGGTGGAGGGGAGAGGGGTTTCTTTAAGATAAAATTCATTAGTTTATTATTTTCCCACAAGACAAGGAATATTGAGTATTTAATGGAAACAAATAGTAATATTATAATGTAATCCTTAACCAAGTGTGCCTAAATCATCAGAACATCACACATGACCCTATGATTATCTTATTTAGCTTATTTTGTAAATTACAGAATTTTACTATTCATCAAAAATTCAGGTATGTCAAAAAAATTCCAAACTTTCACCCCAACCATTTTTCGATGTGTAGAATAAAAAAATGAACTCCATTTTTCAAAAATAATTCTCTAAATAATAATAATTTAATATTTAATTAAAATCATAATATACTTAAAAACCATTTTTAAAAATTAAAATTGATTTTATAGTGCTTCAAAAAATTACGTAGGTTCTTATAAAATTATTTAAAAAATATGATAAATTGATTAAATAATTTTTGAATACATATTAGTCTAATAAATATTCTTCTAAATTAATTAAATAATTATAATTAATTATTTATGACTCAAAAAATACCAAAACATTTACTAAGGTCAAATTGTCACTTTATAAGATGTCTGAATTTTATTTTATTATTCATAGGTAATGTTACTCTTATGTTGGTTGATTTACTATTCATAAGGGTCATATTACTATTAATAAGGTTATGTTACTATTCTTAAGGGTACGTTATTATTCAATAAAAATTATTTTTGTTTCATTAGACTCCAAAAATCATCTTTAACACAACCGTGTATGTCGAATTTTCAAAATTCCAAACATAAGAGTGGAAAACATATGTTTAAAGGTCACTTATCACATAGTAGTTAATTATTTTTTGTTTTCATGTTATTTAATGACATATTTATAAGAAGGGAATTTCCATTGAAAAAAAATTGGGTCGTTACATTCCTCCCCCCTTATGAAATTCCGCCCCTGAAATTTCACACTACACAAACAGGTGCAGGTAATTTTCCTTAATTGCATCTTATGGTTCCCAAGTTGCTCCCTCAAACATATGATTCCTCCACCACTCATTGACAATATGGGTTGTCTTGTTTCATAGAACCTTATCTCTCTGATCCAGAATCATTACTGGTTGCGCCTCAAAGGAGAGATCATCTTCTAGCTGCACCACCTCTGAGTTTAGAACATGTGAGGGGTATGGTATATACTTCATCAGTAGTGATACATGAAACACATCATGAACCTGAGCCATATTCGGTGGAAGTGAAAGATGATAAGCCACGACTCCTATGTGGTTAAGGATCTCAAAGGGGCCAATATACCTTGGTCTTAGCTTCTCTTTCTTCCCAAATCGCATGACTCTCTTCCATGGAGATATTCGAAGGAAGAATTTATCTCCAACATCAAACTCCATGTCCCTTCGACGGTTGTCATAATAGCTTTTCTACCGACTTTGAGCAGCTTTGAGGTGTTTCTAGATGACTTGAACATTATCTATCATCTCTTGAACAAGATCACGCCCAGGTATCATTCTTTCTCCAACTTCATCCCAATAGGTTGGAGTTCTACCTCGATTTACATAAAGAGCTTCATATGGAGCCATCTGGATACTAGAGTGTAAGATATTGTTGTATGGTAACTCAACCAATTGGAGATTCTGATCCCAACAACCATTGAATTCAAGATAGAAGGGTCTTAGAATATCTTCATGGTTCTGAATAGTCCTTTCAGATTGGCCATCGATTTGGGGGTGTTAGGTCGTGCTGAAATTTAATTTAGCACTCAATTCATGTTGAAGGCTCCTCCAAAATTTAGATGTGAACCTTGGATCATGGGCATAGACAATTGACAGTGGAACACCGTACAGTCTCACCACTTCCTTCACATACATCTTTGAATGTTGTTCACACGAGAGGTCTTCCCGAATAGCGATAAAATGGTCAGTCATGGTGAGTCCGTCAACCACAACCAATATTGCATTATTTCCTATTTACTTCCTCAGGGAGACCTATGACAAAGTCCATAGTAACATTTTCCCATTTCCACATGGGTATAGGCAATGGCTGCATCATACCTTTGGACTTTTTCCACTCATCATTAACTTGCTGGAATACCATGCACCTTGATATATATTCTGCAATATCCTTCTTCATGTTATCCCACCAGAAGTGTTCTCAGAGATCACGATATATCATGGTACCCCCAGGATAGATAGATAACGTTGAGCTATGTGCATTATCCAATATCTCCTTTATCCCCGGTGATTAAGGCACACAAAGCCATGTTCCAAACCGAATCACACCATCATCGTTGATATGGAACTCTTGCACCTTCCCTTCCTTTAATGCATTCACCCTCTTTTTAATCTCCACATCATCCCTTTGTTCTTCCCTAATATTCTTCTAGATGGATGGTTGTGAAATCAGTTGGGAAAGGTAGGATTTATCCCCTACTATTATGATTTTCAAATCTATTCTTTGAATATCCATGAAGATATGGTCTTTCTCAATCCACATCATGGATAGAGTATCAGGTTCTTTTATGCTTAGAGCATTAGCTACCTTGTTCGCCTTTCCAAGAGGGCAGTGAATAGAGTAATCGTTATCCTTGATTATCTCTAACCATCTACTTTGACGCATGTTGAGCTCCTTTTGTGTTAATATATACTTTAGGGTCTTGTGGTTGGTGTATATGTCACACTTCTCACCATAAAGTTAGTGCCGCCATATTTTCAAGGCATAAATCATGGCTTCCAACTCTAGATCATGTGTCGGGTAGTTCTACTCATGGATCGTCCACTGTCGTGAGGCATAGGCTATCACATTATCATTTTTCATGACTACACAAACCATGCCTTTCTTTGAACCATCACTATATATCAAAAAAATTTCTCCACTTTTCGGTTGTGTGAGTACAGGTGCAATGATCATCCTTATCTTTAGCTCCATGAAGCTTCCCTCACATTCTTCTGTCCAAACATACTTTACCCCTTTCTTTGTTAACTTTGTTAGCGGGCTTGAAAATCCTGAGAAGTTTCTCACAAAACGTCGATAGTACCTAGCTAATCCAAGAAAACTAAGGATTTCTGTGACACTAGAGGGCATGTGCCATTCACCAATTGCCTTTGTCTTTGAAGGATCCATAGAAATTCCCTCACTTGTGATGACATGTCCCAAGAACGTGACATGATTCATCCAAAAGTCACACTTGCTAAACTTGGTGTACAACTTCTCCTTTCTCTATGTCGCCAACACAAGTCATAGATGTTCTTCATGTTCCACCTTTCTCTTGGAGTAGATGAGAATATCGTCGATAAACCTTCCACAAAATTTTTTGAGGTAATTTATAAAGACTCGATTAATCAAATACATGAATATTATAGGGGAATTAGTAAGTCCAAAGGGAATCACCAAAAACTCATAGTGCCCATACATTGTACGGAAGGCATTCTTATGAATATCTTCCTTCTTCACCATTACCTGATGATATCCATAATAAGGATCCACCTTTGAGAAGTATTGAGATCCTATTAACTGGTCGGACAAGTCCTCAATACTTGGTAGAGGATACTAGTTCTTTATGGTGATCTTGTTGAGTTCCTGATAATTGATACACAGACACATTGTTCCATCATTCTTCTTCACAAAGAGCACTGGTGCACCCTATGGTGATGCACTATGGCGTATGAAACCTTTTTCTAGATGCTCTTGCAGCTGCTTCTTTAACATCTCCAGTTTGATAGGATCCATCCTATAGGGTCACTTTAAGATTGGATTAGCTCCAGGTATGAGTTGAATTGGGAACTCTAACTCACGATCCGGGGGAATTCCTGGTAACTCTTCGGGAAATACATCGTCATATTCCCTCAGGACAGGCATTTCCTCAAGGTTGGAACTGTCCTTTGACTCATCCATTTGGGTGAGGAATGATTCTTAATAGGGAATAAACCCCACACCATTGAAGGATTTTTCATAGGAGATTCATGGTCCTCCATGCATTTGTAATGGAGCATGGTATGGTTCAGAATATGAAAAGATATTTCCATTTCCTGACAGTTGATATGAAATCTATATAATGAGAGCCAGTCAATTCCCATTATAGAGTCAAATTCCACCAAGGGAAGTATTACGAGATTTTCCAGAAGAATCATCCCACATAAGCCAACATGTGAATAGTCAAACACTTGGGTTACAATGATTGCACCAATTGGTAATTTATATATATCTCTACATCAAGGTTCAGGTCTTCTATTCTATAGTTCTAGAAAACTTGAAAGACATAAAAGAGTGTGAAGAACTAGAATCAAGTAAGACTATTGCCATTATTGAGTGAATAGGAAGTGTACCTTGTACGACTTCATTATCACGCTCCACCTCCGCAGTAGTGATGGAATAAGCCTTCCCTGGTTCCTTTGGCTTTGGTGGCTGCTGACACTGATTACCCTCGAGAACACGAGGTTTAGTGCACTAGTTTGCATAGTGTCCTAGCTCTAAATAGTTGTATCATTGAACCATGAGTGGTTATCTCCTTTCATCAGCTACATTATCCTTCCATTTCCTTTCTTTTCTACACTCATGTGTATGTTGTCCATCATTCCCACACTTGAATCATTTCTGTGTCCCTTTGAGGCAGTTCCCATGGTGCAACTTCCCACATTTTTGGCATGTGGGTCGTTGATTTTTCTTCCCACCATTATCATTATATCCACCATCTTGAAACTCCATCTTTCTTTTCTTTTCACCATAGCCATGGGGCCATTCTCCAAATGCCATCTCCACTTTGAGAGCACACCAAACAACTTCTTCATAACTCCTATAGTCTCGAATTGCAAGATCCTTTCGAAGGTGTGGTTTTAATACACTAATGAATCTATCAATTTTGGAATCATTGTTGATAATATAACCCGAAGCATACCTTGTGAGCCTTATGAAATTTTCATCAATGGTTTTGATAGATTCTCTTTATTTTTGCTTGACCTCTATGAATTCTTTCTCCATCTTAGTGCGAAGAATTAGTGGGAAATACTTATTAAGAAACATTTTCTTAAAGTCTTCCCATTCCATCTCTTAAATTTCCTCCCATGGCATGGTGTTCTTAATCAAATCCCACAATTGATCATATTCTCCATCTAGACGATAGATGGCTAGAGTAACCATCTCCATCTCAGAACAGTGAAGTAGATAAAAGATCTTCTCCATGGTGTTGACCAAATGTTCCGCAACTAGTGGATCAGAAGATCCACAAAACGTCGGTGGTCGTTGCCGCATAAAGCATTCGATAGCCAGTTGGTCCCTCTTTGGTGAAGGAGGACATTCCCCATTGTTATGGTTATTATTCATAACCTGAGATAATTGGGTATTAATCCCCATGATGCTTTGAACTCCACCTCCCAAATCATTGGGGATGTCATTTGGGCAATCGTTTCATTGGCCCTTGCATGAGTTGTTTGCCTGATTTCTCTAGGTTCCCGCCATTTTATAAAATAGAAAAGGATAGAACAAAACATAAGTTAAAAAGTTATGAATAACTTATTCATTTAAACAATTATACCAATAACATAAAATATGGGATCATTATGTTACTATTCTTATGTGCATATTTTTACATAGTCTCATACTAGAGGTTTTCTCTAGGGTTCACTAATCCTCATTCCCAAATTAAGTAAACCTTGCCTTTGATACCAACTATAGAGACCTGGCCTTTTCTTACATTACTATTAAATAATTTAAAATATAAACAATATAATAGTATTACACAATGAGGATCCAGAGGCTTAGTTTCTTGGGAAAACTAGGACCACACATAACAGTTAAAACATCGAGCATAAACATTTATTTAATTTCTTCTCCTCTAGCTTCTTATTGGAAGTTGTACTGTCCTTAGTACATGTAGCCACCTGAGGATATAAATCAAAAGGGGTGAGCTAGAAGTCCATTATGAGGATAGCTAAGAACAATATTTCATGGGGTGGGCATAGTCAGAACATAGGCAAAAGATCATGAACATGAGAGGAGCATAAATAAAAGACTTGAAATGTGGAAATGCATAAAAATGAAAAATCATATCATAGTGGTTAACTAACACACATACTTGTGAACCAAGATAGAATTTAGTTTACACATCATTTCACATTTAATCATGATATTCATCACTTTACCCGATTCATTGTAGCACTGTATAATTCTAGGCGCACCCGTCACTTTTAAACATTCATAATTGCGCTATATAATTCTGGGCTTACCCGTCACATCATAACATTATCATTATCATGATTTCAACATATAAAACACATCAAAAGTGAACATAACTAACCCATGTAAAATAATGGGTTTCATATCATAATAATACAATCATAAGCATTGGGTTCCCAAAAGTAATAGGGAACCACATACATGATACAAGAACCATCAACCATGAATGAGAGGTAAAAGTTGAGTTCTTAAAAGAAGAGTTATTTTGGAAAACATTTGGTTTGACATAAACATCGTTATAAAAAAAAATTATCCCAGAAAATGTAAGATAATTATGAAGATATGATCTTTAAGGAGTAACCATATCAAAATGGAGTGAAAGAGGGAGAACCCGAAGGATGAAAATTGAGTTTGAGTTTTCCCCTTACCTTGTACCCGAATGCATCCTTCTCTTTAATGTCCTGTATAATGACATTATATTCATTAATTATAAATCCACAACCATGTGTGCATTAATAGGGTTCATTATGGTTTCATTTTGTTATATTATGTTCCTTTGGATGACTTATATAGTTTAAAAACATTATTCGGGGATGTTCGTTTTTATGGTTTTTCATGGGTGGTTCACTGGTATTGAAGTTTTGGTAAAACATGAGTAAAAATACAGAAATGATATTAAAGGAGCTTAAATTATTTTATAATGATTTATATTATATCCATGTTGATGAATCATTAGATAAGAATTAAATGTTGGTTATTTGGGTCAATTTGGGCGGTTTTTGGATCATAACTAACTTCTTTTAACTTATAAATTAGTAATATGTCCATATGTTATTTACAGAACTTTAAATAGAACATAATAAAAATGCAATATTCTTTTTCAACCATAAAAATGGTTTCATGACCAGATATGAAGGTAGAAATTGAATAACAAATCTTCTCGTTCTTGAAGGTGATAAATTAACCCCTCACGAACAACGTTCTCTTTAAAAAAAATAATAGGAAGAAGGAAAGGGGGTTGGATGATATATATCACTTTAGAATCATTAAAATAATAGTATATGAATAATAATGGTGTTAAAATACAATATGGATGATGATAGGTGGGTAGAAATCAAGAACTGAACTTGAACATGAAAGAAAATTAAAGGAGAAGAGGGATGGAAATTACCTCTTGAATCCTTCTCTTGAGAACCTCCTTAAGGGCCTAATGTTGGTCTTTTGATGATACCAGTTGATCATGGACGTCGGGGAGGAGATTGGGAAGGTTTTTTGGTAGAGTTTAGAGAAGTATTGGAGCTTGATATGTTTGAGGAAATGAGGGTGTGAAGGGTGGATTTTATAGTAGAGGGGAGAGGGGTGTCCTTAATATAAAATTCATTAGTTTATAATTTCCCCACAAGACAAGAAATAGTGATTCTTGAATGGCCAAGAATAGTAATTTTATAATTTAATCCCTAACCAAGTGGGATTACATCAGCAGAACATCACACATGACCCTATAATTTTCTTATTTAGCTTATTTTGTAAATTACGGTATTTCAATATTCATAGAAAATTATAGTATCTCAGAAAAATCACATAAATTTACCCCAACCATTTTTCTAATTGTAGAATAAAAAAATGAATTCCATTTTTCAAAAATAATTTCCTAAATATTATTAATTTTATATTTAATTAAAATCATAATTTACTAAAAAAACAGTTTTTATGAATAAACCTGATTTTACAGTTCTTTCAAAAATTACGTATGGTCTTATAAAATTATCTAAAAACTATAAGACATAGATTCATTAATTGATGAATACATTTTAGGGAAATAAATATTCATTTAAATTAGTTAATTAATTATATTTAATTATTGATGACTTACAAAATACCAAAACGTTTACTAAGGTCAAATTGACACTTTCTAAGATGTCTAAATTTTATTTTATTATTCATAGGTAATGTAACTCTTATGTTGGTTGATTTACTATTAATCTGGGTCATATTACTATTCATAAGTGTATGTTACTATTCCTATGGGTATGTTACTATTCACCAAAATATATTTTTGTTTCATTAGACTCCAAAACTCATCTTGAGCACAACCATGTATGTCGGATTTTCAAAATTCCAAACATAGGAGTGACAAACTTATGTTTAAAAGTCACTTATCACATATTAGTTCATTATTTTATGTTTTCTTGTTATTTTATGACATATTTATAAGGAGTAAATTTCCATTGAAAATCATTGGGCCGTTACATGTAATGTAGTAAGGGACAACCGATCCCAAAAGAAATCTTACTAAACCCAATGATAGTAGTAACCATACTAATCCCCAACCTAATTCAATTGAAAAAAAAAATGTTTATATATATGTATGGTGTGTAAAACATTATACCCAGTAGGATCCTCCCCATAGAATCTAATTAAAAATATAATGAAATCATGCTAAATCATAATAAACAGTAAGTGAATCTATTTCATCACCTAAAATGGTATAATTATTTCCTAGCCCCACAATGGTTACTCTCACCAAGATTCACATATAGGGGAATTTAATATAATAATGAATATCAATGGTACAACACAACCCCTTCCTTCTCAGTTTGACACTTTTCCCCAACATCACTCATTCTGAACATCCCTGTCCAAAAAGGCTAGCCCGCAGACACCTTGGAGATGTACCACAACATGCACCCCGTGAAACACAACACCATGTCCATGTAACCAAAAAAACAATTTTGTGTCCAGGGTCCACGAAAACCCACAAAACATGTATCATAAATCAATTATTATAACTCTATTCATCACATCCCATATTTTGAGTACGGATTCAAAATCTATCACAACCTATACACATTATAAAAATTATATTCCTTATGAATCTATATCCTGCATACATGCTTGTAAAGTAAAAGAAAACCATTGAATCCCTCTACATACATATATTGGGAAAAATAACAACCATAAACACCAGAACAATTAATTGAAATGATAATAGAGTAGGTCCAATGGGGGTATTAATCCATACATCCACAAACTGATATGTTGGGAAAATAACCCTAGGGATCAAAATCCTTGGGGATTTAGTTTCTCTAACTAATATATTGAAGTATCATATAGAATCACAAAAGGTTCAAGATAAATATATATCAAAAACATCATATTGTAAAATCGTAGTCTCATACTCCAAAGAAGCTAACATCTCTCAGACTCCTGACAGCCAATGCTAAGAACAGACATCCTATAACCAACCAACCAATTAAAGTGCTATATTATGATATGTTATCCTTTTTTGATCAGTTTAAATTTATGTTAAATAATTAATAACTATCAGTTAATAATTATAATATTATTTGTTACATTACAATAGCATTAAAACAATGATACATTACCTAAATGCATAATAAAGCTAAGTCTATGGGTTCTCATAATTACAAAATCTACATTGCATCATGGACAACTCCATCCCTAAGGGTTAAAAATTTATTCATTTCTTAACAGAATTAAAATCCATTTTACTATATATTATAGAAAAACATTATAATCTTCCCATAAAAAGGCTCTCAACACATTGAGTAGATGAACAACCTCATGAGTCTCCACCACCTATAATAGGAGTGTAAACTCATCAAACTATAAGGATATATATACGGAAGCATGTGGAAAACCAAACATGTCATTGTATCCCATTGAAGTAGAGAAATCAAAAAAAATATACCTCAATCTATGGGTAAACTAATTAATATAAAAAACAACACGTTTTTCAAACATGAAACTAATTCAAACAAGAATCTTTCTTCAATATCAAAGGGAAATCCTAGCATCAACAAATTTTTCCATCTCCAGTGTCTTCCCTAACACCACATGCATATCCTGATGAATCATTCCTCTCTAATTGTCAACATCAATTTTAATATTCGGTCCTCCTCTCCCCTCATAACACAACATCCATCCGAAATTATCCATCCTAAGATCACGACATATACGGGGATCCCCACCCGACATACCACAACAACCCTCATGGATCATCCATTATAGCCTCACAACACATCACAAGTATCATAAATGAAACAGAAAAGAAAAGATATTTTCCCCAAATAAAGGAATTTATACTGCAAACAAAATGATCATTCATGGAACCAAACTACACAAAACCTGGAATTCATAAGAAAATATAAAAATAAGGCCCTACAAATGAATTAACATTTATCTAACAATGGGTTCTAATTCCACATTTTGTTTTCTAATTCATTATCTCATGTTCTAAATATGGGAATCCTAATAAAAAATATATCAAAAATTAATTAAACAATTAATTTAATAGGATATTATATATTTTGTCAAGAATAATAATAATGCATTAGTTTCCTTAAACAAATCAATTGACCATGTCCACTTGAATTAATTTTAGTGTCATAAACATACAAAAACAACATATATATTCATTAAAAATTCATATTTAATACTATTATAAAATTGATTATAAATTATTTTGGACATTACATTCATTAATGATTTTCATAAAGAATAAAAACTCAAATTCATGCAAGTAATTGATTTCAAACTATCAATTAAATCAAAAGGAAAACAATTATCATGGTATAATGTAACAACATCACTATATTATTGATGATAATTATTTAATCTAGTTCAAGTAATTATATGTTTAATTTCATTATGTTGAATTGGGATAATTCATGACATCTCTATGATTTCATGTAAATAAATATATTAGCAAGAAATCTCATACCACAAAAAGGTATTGAATGTTATTCACATGAGAATAGACCACGAAACATATCACTGATGGACACTCCCTAATGAACTACATATATATGTGGATATTATGGCACAACTTCACCATAATAAATATAGATGAATTCCATTAGTACGGTGGGTTGGGAAACTCAATGGAACAAAAACATGATATAAGTGGAAATGTGATAAAACTTGGAGAAAAAGTAAGAAAAAAATGGAGAACACACCTTGGATCACAAAAGATCATCACAGATCAAGGAACGAAGCCCATGTATTGATTCCCCTAGTTGGAATCCAAAGAGATGAAGGGTAAGTCCTCCACATATTGAATGATAGCATCCATATGGTATGAAAAAAAATGAGAAGTAAATGATTCTAAAAATATAACACCATCAAATTAGGTGACGTGTAATCCCCTTTCACATCATGTAATACTCATGGTTCGGTTTCCATAGAAAAACTTTTTTCATAAAAAAATTATTTTTATTTTTAATACCATTATATATTAAAGATTTTTAAAAACTTTTTCACATCATCTTACTTTTCTCAACAATATATCCTCTCTAATTCAATCATCTAGCAACCAAACTACTCTATACTTCTTATGAACCTCATCTGGGCACCTAGATAATTTGAAACAAGCAATGGGATTATCCATTTGGATAATGGAACTTATAATAGATAACATTCAAAACAGTTTCATCCTCAAGAATCAAAAACCAAGATATAGAGGAAACATTAATTGTTCATACGAATAGCCTCCCCATGAGATACCTATTAAGGCTATTTTAACCACAATATCTCAATCACCACACTAGGGTATTAACAAAAAACAGAAAAAAACAACCATAACTCGATCCCAAAAGCTCTCCTATGGTAGATACCTATAAAATTGATTGACACAAAATAAGATACAATTGAAATCCATCTCACAAAACAAAACGGTTCTATAAAAACAAAATGAACAATGTTAAAAGAGAAGATCATAAAACCAAATAACTCATGGTACATAGCATGTATCAATTACTCACTTTCCCAGTTACTCTCTTACAGACCACCATTCCACCAGAAGTCACAAACCATGGGGATGGAATACTTATAAACCTCCTTTTATGGGTTGTTCCAGATCTCTACAGGATTCTCCTTGAATACGGAATCATCTTAAACATATATCTATTCACAATAAATCATAATGCAATCATCATGAAGATAAATATGGAGTATTAACACGTAAAATCATCATGCATCCATCTCATCTATGGGGGAAGTTCTACCCTACACACCACAGTTTTGAGATGAACTACCACCTTGGAAGGCTCAATACCTATGGAGAAATAATACACCAATGACCGAATATTCACATCCCATGATGGGGAGTTACATACAGTAACACATAACCCCATTGAAAAACATAAGAGGTATCCTTCAATTATTGAAATTGGATTTATGATGATCTTACACTACTTTTACCCTCTCTAAAATCACCTGGACTATTTCTAATATACTCAACCCCAGTACCTAACTATGAATTACTAACTCTCTGAACTCCATCCAAAAAATTGAATGGAATGGTGATTCATAAATGTATATAAATGGATCCACAAAAACGGTCTAATTAAATTTGTCATTGTAAGAGAACTATACCATTGGATGGTGCATCATACATAAAATTCAAAAATTTAGGACAATGGTTTGAAATATGTATCTGAGAGTCTAGATGGTTCACTTTGAACAATAGTTCATCTACAAATGAAAAGATTTTTTCAATAACAGTAGAGAACATAAAATTGGATATCTCTCCAAACCCTCAAGGAAAAATGAGGTCCTCGATCAGAAATGATAATCCTCGGGAATTTGTAGAGTCTCACCACCTCTTCTAGACACATCCACTACAAACCATCCACTGAGCTCAACTATTTTATTACTATAAATTGGATTTATTTCATCAGATGATACACTACCATTTAACTATCATCATAGAATCTCTGGTATTGTATGAACGCAGATCTTCTTTTCAGTTATGTTTCTCCTTTTCAAATTGTTTTTTAGAAAAAAGAAAAAATCTGGAAATTTTCAGAGTACATGCCATGTACTTTATAAGTACACACCTTGTACTTTGACGCCGCACGAGGCCATGTGTTGGCCATGTCCGGGCCACAAACACGGCCGTGTTGGGTGACATGGAGGCCGCTTAAAGCGGAGTATGGAAAACCAAAGTACACGTCATGTACTTTTATTTTTATATCATTAATTGGACCAGGGTCGCGTCGTAACCTTGATTTTGTCTTCTTCTCCACCTAATTCCACACAAAGTGTCTAAGGAGGCCGAATCTTCTCCAAGACACAGATAGATCACTGGCTATCAGAATATAACACCTTCGGTTGCAATATAATCGCAACAGTGAGTTCTTGGTTCATCTTTGGCCTCGTTTCCTGATTCCTCCTTTCATGTGAGTTATTTGAGGTTGATCGTTTTAGACTTTTTTGTAGATCTACTCCATTATAGGCTGATTCACAGGTCTAGGTTCAAGTATAACAATATATGAGGATCGAGGTAGGTGGTTTGATGCCCTACGTTAAATTTCCTTGAGTTTTTGTGCAAAAGTGCAGGATATCCATTTATCATGTATCTCAGGTTAGGGTTTTGAACTAGGATTATTTATCTACCTTAGATTTCATGTGTTCTTGAGGCTATTAGATGAATAATGTTTTATTGTTATCATGGTCATGGATCACCCCATGGGTGTTTTCTTTTGTTTTGGTTGTTTATCACCGTTTGGCTTAAGTTACCTATGAGGGAAACCAAGTTGCATTGATTTCATGCCTTGGTATGATGGATTACATGTATTTTTAACTATTTAAATGCTTCTGTTGCATTGTAGCTATTATCCAAGTAGTTTTGGAACATACTTAGGGCTGCTACAAATCGTTTACGTATGATTGCTTTTACACAGGGCTACAAGAACATGGTGTAGTTAGACCACATGGGGAATTGACATTTAGTGCTTCCTCAGAGGGCCTGTTTAATTAATATAATTATGATACCATAAGGGGGATTGACATTGTGCTCTCTCAGAGGGTCTGATAAATATAAAATCGTGACTAAAGGGGTAATTATACGTAAGTGCTCCCTCAGAGAGTCTCTAGTATCACTGCAAGACTATAGGGGGAATTGACATTGAGTGATTCCTCAGAGTGTCATGCCATTTGTTCAAATTCTTGACCATAATGGCTTTCCCATGTGAGCCACCCAGTGGGTTAGTGTAATAAATTTTGTTGGTTTGTTATGACAAGTCCACCAAGCCAAAGAACAGGCTTGGGTTTGTACTGCTTGTAGTTTTGGTAGTCTATTGAGATACATGTTGTGCAACTTTATATGCCTTTGGGATATAGAGATATTTTCTAGATTCTTTGGTTGATGATTAAATGATTCAATTAAATTAATAAATTAATTTTATTGGAGAATTGTAGGATTGTTTACATTAGTGTACCCTTGTTTCTCTGATGTATTTATTTCCACTACTTTCTCTATATTTCTCACCAACAGTAGGGCACAAATCTTTTGGTGGTTCCCTATTGGGATTAGTGTCACACTCTGGTTGGGTCCTACCTTTCCGCCCAAATTGGTTATATGGTTTCAGGTGTGGATAGGGATTGTGGAACTTATATATCAGGTGGTTGAATATGGGTTAGAGGTGGAGAGCATGGGACCGAGCTTAGGCTTGCGATGCTACTAGAGTTTACTGTTTACTTTTACTACTTGGGATTCAGTTGTACTTCAACACGTAGTTTTGTTTACTTCTTTCCATAGAAACATGTGCCATGCTGCATCATTATTATATTATACATTGTTTACGCTTTTTAGTTTCAGTTTTCATGTGCTTCTTATTGCTTCAGCTATTGTTTATGTTATTTTACATCCATTGAATACATTACCAAATGAGGTAATAATTTCCCTACTAAATCACAAAGGCCCTAGCTACTAGTTGGTAGCCTCTCCTGTTTGGGGAATCACGCTTGAGGTCATGTGGTGAACTGGGTACGAGGCACTGGTTGAGTGGCTCCGGATTCAGGTCGTTACAAAGTGGTATCAAATGAGATTTCTTTCTTTCTGTTTCCTTACTATTTGGCGACAATAGACAGAGATAGGAAGAGATGGGTAGTCGGTACTTAACATTGCCTGAGTGTAAATAACTCGTGTATAGGGAAAATATATATTACCCCGTAATTGCAATTTTTACTTTTTGAAAGCATTACAGTTTGATTATATTTCACTATTGGGTGATGCACATGTTTTGTGCTATTAGAATTTATATTATTGTTGTTCCATTTTGTTGCAACCCAATGAGATGAGGGTATTCCATCTCATGCATAATATAGGCACTGGTTAGAAAAATAACATTTCATGAATTTTACCATTCCATATAGGGTGTATTAGAAATTACATGTTGTTGTGATATATGTCGTGATAGATTATGAATGTTGTTGTGATAGTTGATGTGATAGAAATACTTGCTATGTTGATAAGGTGTTGTTTATCTTACATCTTATTTAACATGGATGCCTAGCTTTGGTCTTAGAGGTGTTATGGGCCCTCAAGGGTCGGAATTTGGCAGATCAAGGGTTTATTATACTGTCTACTGGTTATATGCATTGTTATGATGTCAAGCTTTGATTCTTGGGGAGTATGAGCCCCCACAGATCGGAATTTGGCACATAGATGCTATTTTTTAGTGTTTTCACTAGTTTTTGGGTGTTCTGTATGCCTACTACCCAGAAACCCAGAAAACATAGCATGTGGCCTTATGAACACACACCATGTGTTCTTATGTTCGGGAAGAAACTACTTTTCATAGTTAAACGTAATTTAATTTGATGTACATGTCGTGTACACTTCTTCCCTATGATTCATCCGTGCAATTGAATACGTGGGCTAGAAAATATCAGGAACAACATGTCGTGTACCAAGTTGACACGCCATGTAGTAATGTTCTGTATGACCTAGAAGTGTAGTTGAATAAGTGGTTTGGAAAATCATAGGTACAACATGTCGTGTACGTTGTTGACACTCCATGTAGTTTTGGTCAGTGTACCTAACCGTGTGACTAACGACGTGGACAGGGGAAAACCTTAAGGACATGTCGTGTTTTGGATATACATGTCATGTAGTTCTAGGCTGGGACAGTCCGTGTGACTTAGTCATGTAGGAGTAACCATGCATGAGAAAAAACAATGGTACATGCCGTGTATATTAAATGAACACGCCGTGTAGTTGGGGTTTACACAGCCAGGTTGGCTGGTGTACACGCCCAAGTAAAATATTTCTGGACCACGACATGTAACACCCCAGGTAAATAAAGAATATGACATTTTTATATATTTATCTATATTTGTGAATAAAATAACAATATTACTTTAAATGGAACACTATGCTTGTTGGCTTACCCAATACACAAAAATGAGTGCCTTTGAAATCTTACGTTGCACTTTAATAATAAAATAATTTTTTTAAATGGTAATTAACACCTTGCTGTTCTAATGACGGGAATGAACAGAACTAACTAAAAAATGATTATATATGTTTCTCAAATATTTTTACTTTCTACAATAAATGTTAGAGGATTAAAAATGAAAATGAATACAATTTTAAGCACAAATCTTTTAATATTCTTTAAAAGGCCGATTAACCG
The DNA here is from genome assembly GCA_963277665.1 of Viscum album. Classification (NCBI taxonomy): domain Eukaryota; kingdom Viridiplantae; phylum Streptophyta; class Magnoliopsida; order Santalales; family Viscaceae; genus Viscum; species Viscum album. The sequence goes on along the minus strand of OY728131.1, from coordinate 913,040,034 downwards.
CCTTTTGATGGAAAACCCTTTTTAAATATACTTTTGACAATTTAATATGTTTTATTTGACAAAATAATTTTTTTTTCAGAACCAGGACATCAAAATTTACTTTGTGTAAATTTTTGGTATTTTTCTGATAATGTTCGATTTTTAATGAATAGTGAGAAGTGTTGTATGTTAATTCAAAACCATTTTTTAATCTAATTTAATTATATAGTTATATTATCTTTTTAATTTGTTTTATAGTGAAATTAGAATAGATTTTTACCATTTAATCCAACGGTGGTCATTTAAATTAATATCACTTTGAGATTGGACATAAACGTGTGTCTATCTTTTGATAGATATTGTTTCTTGAAAACACGCTATTTGATTTGACAACGAGATTTAATTATAATATTAATTAAGGCAACTTATATGTTATTAATTTGGTAAAATAGACATCATTTATTAATTTGGAATATCAAATATAGCTTAGGATAAATTTTGGGTATTTTTCTAAAAAACCTTAATTTTTGATGAATAGTGAAACCACAAAGTGGTAGTTACAAAAACTAATTTTTCGTTTAAATGGAACATTACCACTTCTGTGATTTGAATTTCAAAAATCCAATATAAATGTTTTTTATTATTATGTAAAATGTGGTTCAATGGGATGAAAATAATTTTTGATGAAAAGTAACTTTTATGTTTTATTAATCGCAATTAAAGGTAATTAGTGTGATTTAAGGTAAAAATGATATTATAATAAAATGAAAATATCATGACACTTGTCCTAACCCTGTTGGGTGAGTCATGGTCAACCAAGACATCCCATGGGTTGATTTTTAGGACCACATTGAGCCACTTGTGTAAGATAATGACATTTATGCCTTTTATTTAAAGTAAAAGTAAAATTGACACAAACATGTATTGTTTTACTAAATCAATTTTTACATGGGGTTATACAAGTCAGATTTTTTACTATAAATATTCATTGGAAATAAAAAAATATTTCCTATATCATAGTATTTTTTTATAATATTTAGAAATTAAATAAATTAAATTATTTATGACATCATGATGATGCAGTGATTACCTCATTATTTAACGATTTAAATAAAACAAAGAGATAATGTAAAATATAAGACCTAAAAATGTCAAAAACCTATTGGATGTGTGGATTTAGTACTCTTATCACCTTATCCTAGAAATTCAACAATTTGGGACCTTTAAAATCCGAAACACATTTGAAAATAAAGTAACATTTTATACCTTTCCAAGAGTTCCCCTCCTCTCCTCTTATAAAAGTCCCCACCTCTACCTCCTTAGCCACACCTCTCAAGCTTTTGGATCGGTCAAGATATGAATATTTGGACTCTAAATATCCCTCCCCTAATCCTATAATACTTACCTTATGCAAGAATCTCTTCAAGAACCAATTTTGGTTCAAACCAAAAGGATTTACCCGATTTTAAGGTAACGTCTTCATTTGTGCTATTTTGTTTTATTTTTCTTCTCCAACCCCCTAAACTCTTTTTATTCATTTCTTTTGTAACAAATATAGTATATTATATATACTAGGATGTTTTTATAACAAGTATTAGAGATACACTTACACACACCTACATCTAATGGTTAAAGAACATACTGTTTCCGTGGATGGTGAATTTCTGTCCCACAAAACGATGACTGTTCAATATTCTTTTACAACATTAAAAGGTGGCCATTAAAATGTCACAATATTTATATATGATATATAATATGTTTATGTTTTCCTTAATCTTCTTTATTTTTCATTTATGGCATACCTTTATGGTTTCCATTATGGGTAAACGCGGTATCTTCATTTTAGAAAGTCCGGACTACCGACCCTCAAAGTGTTTTGATTCGTTAATACAATATGTGGTACCTATAAAGGATAGATTTAATTATATTATATATGATACCATACTGGAATTATAATACTATTATGTATCACTATGTTTTAATTTCATTAAATATGAAATATAAATGGAAGTAGCGTTCCTGCTTACGTACGGCTTACCGTCTCCATGAACAGTGCATTTCATTTCTTACCTCTAAATGATTATGTAATATTATTAATGAATGTATATAATGGATATATATTATATATATGATATCTACATAATTAATACAATTCAGGATATAATGGATATTTCACCCCATGAACAAACTTGTGAATATGAAGAGTTTATTTTTGACTCAAGTACCAAGTATCGACAAAACGACCGTTATTAACTTAACTGATTAAATAATGTGCATAACATGGTAATAAGTGATATAAAAGGGATACTGATATTTAAAAATGTTATTAACCAAGTATAAATTAACTCATGTTTATTATTTAGGAGATTAAAGAACGATCAAGTCAAGTCGGACATGAGGTTAGGGATCCGACCTCTCTCTTTCTTTTTATGTACTCTCTTTTTTGTCATTTCTTTTAAGCTCATATTTCATATGTTGGGGGGTGTTATTTTTATATTACTCTTGCTGTAAATTTTATTTTAATATGATGAGATACCAAATTTTATCTCATCAATCCATTTTTTATGTTCTATGTGGCTTAGTTAGGCTGCCGAATTTTCAAAAGGGGATTTTCATCTCACTTTTTATTCCTGTGAGATTCATGCTACATTGGCCAATATTACATTTTGTTTGGTGTATGTAATTCCCATTATTTTACTATTTTTATAATATACTCTCATATATGGGTCGTTACATCTTCATTTTATGACCCTTCTTTCATGGGGTGTATGTATCGAAAGTTACCTAATTCGGTAAGGGAACATTTCACCCTCCTCATTATAAAAGACTTCTTGTTTAGGTCTTTCAATCTTATAATGATGGAATATGTTCTTATATATCCTTATTTCTATAAATTTTATGTCCAAGTGATGAAATACCCCTTTTTATCTCTCATCAACTCATTTTATTAATTTTCAAGTGACATCGTTAGGTTGTCAAATTTTTGCAAGGGAGCTTCTTAACCCAATTTTGATTCTTTGGGATAAACTTGTACTCCTTGAATATATCGTTCTATGAATATGTGTACATAACCTATGATTGTTTTAAACATAATATCCACATATATTTAGTTTATTAGTTTTTCAAACATAATTATGTAATTGATTTATCCTTAATCTAATGATACAGTCTATGTAATGGACTTTGTCTCGATCTCCTTTCATTAAGGCATATTTTTGTTCTAATACAAGGCTTTCTATTATACGGTGTATAAACCCATTTGACTTATACTATTATTCAAAAATAATCTTCTCTATACTCAGAGTTTTACTAAATGAAAAAAAGTATGTTTCTTTTTAACGTACGTGGCGACAATGTCCTTTCCGCCACCGTGAGTATTCTTTGATCTTTGGCTTCCTCAACAAGCAGTTATATTTTTTAAATGTAAATAAATACCAAATAATCTTTTTGGTATTGAATGTGGTTTTGTTAATGGATTTTTTATGTCAATATATTTAAGTGATATATTGTGCTTGAAATGTGGAAATGTTTTATTTCCTTTATAATTGTTTTATTTGTTAGGATTTTATAATGGTACATGGACATTTGGCAGTTGGTTACATGATAAACCATATGACAGGTGGTGCCGTGAATACCAGGACTGGTGGTTATGTTATAACCTCCAATGCATTGGGTATGGAAGTCGGATGTATGCCTATTCCATTAAGTATGTGTCGATGTCGACCGTATGGTTATTCCATTAATGTATGTTTATGTCCCAAGTTACCTTTATATGTTATGTGTTCTTTATATGGGTTTCACGGAAATATTTTGGAAAAAAAATGGTAAGTAATGGTATTTTATTCAGTGAAGAGTTTTTAATACTTCATAAAGGTGAAATGTTTTACTTTGGTAAAGAACTCATGGTTTACTTTTTGTTTTGAAAAAAAATAGTTCTCCTTCTTTGTGTATCATTTACTAGGCTTTTTATTCTCATCCCAATTTTTTGAAATTTTTTCCATAGGACTTAAAGATTAATAGGTTTAATGATGGGATCAAGGAAAGACATTCTATCTAAAACATGGAACCATAAATGTTTCTTTTTAAGTGTTTTTTTATTTTATGGAAAATCAGTAGAAGTGTCTACTATGTAATCTTTTGAGATGTAATAGTAATGACCTAATTCTCTAAAACTCTAAACCAAAAAAGACCCTCTATGTGAATTATTCATTTAATTCATGATTATGTAATGTTTAAGGTTGGGGCCTTATAGTTGGTATCAAATGTCAGTTTAGATAACTATAGAGGATAGGGTATTCTCTAAGCATAAGTGACATTACCATAATGGTTAGGATTTCACAAAGAGTCCTAGTTTTAGATAAAGTGAATGAGTAAGTATATATTAGTGTTTATATTCCTCTATAGTACATGATGGTTTTGTTGATATACTCCCATTGGCCTTTTTGGTTTTAGTAAATGGCTTGATCTAGCAGGCACTAAAGTAACAGTGGATGTGAAAGAAACTGTGACAGTTTTTTGAGCGAGCAACTGAATGATATGGGAGCTGCAATGATAAATCTTGTGTTTATCCTCAACCAACTATCTGGAGTCAGGATTGACTACCTAAACCTTGGTGATTTCTATAAGGCATCATATATGCAAGAAAAAAATCTCTACAGAACTATAGGTAATAATCAAAAAGTTATGTGTGTTCAAAACCCTATGTGTCAATGATGTGGAAAGAAACACCTAGGAAAATGTTTCAAAGGGAATGAAGTATGCTATATACGTGGAAATGAAGGACATAAAGCCAGAAACTTCCATGGAAAAAGGAAGCATCCAGTTGACTCGAGGAAAGGGAATGAAGTTCTTTCTGAGGGATCAATTGAATGTTTTTAATGTGTTGTGCATGGTCATTATGAAAACACATGTCCTATAGAGTAGTTTCAAGAATGAGATCACCAAAATCGTACAAATATTCGTTTACCAAGACATAATGCCATTCCGATTGAGGGTGAAGAAACTGACAATAACCAATCAAAGGTATGGATTATTTCTTAACTTTTGTTTTCCTATTTTGGAATCTTAGGATATGATTCATGATTTTGTTTGTAGGAAAGAAGTATTTCAGAATAAGTTGGAAAGGAATGGTTAATGGATCATGAAGAATGTTGAATGAGTAATAAGTCAATATATAAGGGCTTCAAGAGTTTTGGTGAAATTATTAAGAGTATTAAGTCTCTTTTGATGATGGGGTTACATTAGAAGAATTAGTATAGTATGTGTAAATATGATGCTTAATATATGAAAATTTTAATAATGGAATAGTTATCTGTTCTTTAGTGGACATAGTTATAAAGAACCATTTGGGTTTATATGATCCTTACTTTTGAGTTAATTATGGGTTACTATATTGTATGATGGAAAGTGAAAGGCATGAGATAAAATTTAGGTTAAATTATGATATGATTTTATCTCTTTTGGGGGAATGATTTGAGAATTATATAGTTTGGAAAAAGGAAAACACACAGACAGTGTGACAACCCATCCCGTCAGATGAAGCTGTGGGAATCGAACCCACAACTAAAGTGCAACTAGTATTTATCTCCTACAACTGGATTACGTGAAGTACCTAGTTATTTTGACTAATTCTTAATAGTTAGATGATTTTATGAATCAATAATAAGTTTATATTGGGTTATATATGGAAATTATTATTCTATCATGGAGAATATGTGATTGGGCTAATTACATTTCAATGTGAGACTTTAAGAGTAACTAGTGTTATTTGGAGATAAATGTTAAGATTTACTTTGGAAGACAAAGTGATTAAATCCTTCAGAGATTTGGGTTTCAATATTAGTTTGGATTACTTTGAATAATTTTATGGATAGTTGTTTATTGAATGGTCTTTGTTGAACTTTGGGTATTATTGGACAAGTTTTGGAGATTAGGAGTAGTTTTTCTTTTTGTAAAAAAATATTTCATTTTTGGGTATTATCTGATCTCGTACTAAACATTTATGTTTGGTTTTGGTTGATATCTAAAGATATGGTAAATATATAGTTCTATTTTGTGGATTAGGTGATTTTCAAGAAGTTGATTATAGTACTCTTAATGCGAACAAGTCTTCCTAAATACTCGTCTTTTGGGGAATGTATGAGTTTGTGTAAAAAATCTAGTAAAAGTTGAAATTCAACATGAAAAGTATGTATGATTCCTTAAGATCAAAAATAAATTCCTCAATGAAAAGTAACATGAAACAAAAATGTTGTCTGTTAACTTTTCCTACTGGGGAATCGAATACCGTTTAACCCATCACAAGTATCTGATTTTCTGGTGGATAAATTTCTCCTTAACATGTTTTCTATCATACTCCCTCAGAATATGACCCTCTTTTTTTTCTTCCATATCCATATTTTTATACTTGTAATATTATTATGGGTTAACTCGGGTGACCTTTGTACTTCCCTTTCTTTCTTTTAAAGTTATAGTTTAATTTACTCCTTTTCTTATGTGGGGCTTTCAATGAAGTTTCCGAGCCCAATTTTAAAATTGAGAGGAAGAAATTCTCAAAAAGGGGGAAAGATGTAACACCCAAGGTAAATAAAGAATATGACATTTTATTTATTTATTGTTATTTGGGGATAAAATATTAATATTACTTTAATGGGAACACTATTCTTGATTTCTTACCCAATACGCAACAATGTGTTCCTTTGAAATCTTACGTTGCATTCCAATAATAAAATAATTTTATTTTAAATGGTAGTTAACACCTAGCCATTGTTATGATGGGAATGAACCGAAATAACTAAAAAATGATTATATATGTTTTTCAAATATTTTTACTTTTTACAATAAATGATAGAGGATTAAAAATTCAAATGAATCCAATTTTAAGCATATATATTCTAATATTCTTAAAATGTCAATTAACCACATTTTGATGGAAACCCCTTGACAATTTTATATATTTTATTTGAAAAAATAAAATTCTTCATTAGAATCGGGACATCAAAATTTACTTTGTGTAATTTTTTGGTATTTTTCTGATAATGTTCAATTTTTAATGAATAGTGAAAACTGTTGTCTTTTAATTCAAAACCAATTTTTAATATAATTTATTTATATAGTTAGATTATCTTCTTAATTAGTTGTACAGTGAAATTAGTATATATATTTTTAATTTATTTCTATTGTGGTCATTGGAATTAATATCACTTTGAGACTGGACATAAATGAGTGTCAATCTTTTGATAGATATTGTTTCTTAAAAACACGCTATTTGATTTGACAGTAGGATTTAAATATAAAATTAATTAATGAAACTTCTATGTTTTGAATTTGGTAAAATAGACATCATTTTTGAATTCTGAATATCATATATAGCTTACGGTGAATTTTTGGTATTTGTCTAAAAAACAATAATTTTTTATGAATAGTGAAACCACAAAGTGGTAGTTATTAAAACCGATTTTTCGTTTAAATGGAACTTTACCACTTCTGTGATTTGAATTTAAAAAATCCAAAATAAATGATTTTCAATATTAAGTAAAATGTGGTTCAATGGGATGAAAATAATTTTTGATGAAAAGTAAATTTTATGTTTTATTAATCGGGATTAAAGGTAATTAATGTGATTTAAGGTAAAAATGATATTATAATAAAATGAAAATATCTTGACACTTGTCCTTACCCTTTTTTATGAGTCATGTTAGACCAAGAAAACCCATGGGTCGATTTTTGGGACCCCATGGAGCCACTTGGGTAAGATAATGACATTTATTCCTTTTATTTAAAGTAAAAGTAAAAATGACAAAAACATGTATTATTTTACTAAATTAATTTTTACATGGGGCTATAAAAGTCAAATTTTTGACTAAAAATATTCATTGGAAATATAAAAATATTTCCTAAATCAGAGATTTTTTTTTAACTTCTAGACATTAAATAAATTAAATTAATTATGACATCATGATGATGCAACGATTACCTCATTATTTAACGATTTAAATAAAATGAAGAGACAATGTAAAAGATAAGACCTAAACATGTCAAAAACCTATTGGATGGGTGTACTTATAACTCTTATCACCTTATCCTCGAAATACATCAATGTGGGGCCTTTAAAATCCGAATCACATTTGAAAATAATGTAATATTTTATACCTTTCCATGAGTGCCCCTCCTCTCCTCTTATAAAAGGCCCCCACCTCTACCTCCTTAACCACACCTCTAATTCCGTTGGCTAGGCCAATATCTGATTATTTTGTCTCTCCACATCCCTATCCACATCCTGGTATCCTTACTATAGGTATAAATCTCTTTAAGAAACCCATTTGGTTCAAACTGAAGGGAGTTACACGATTTTAAGCTAACGTCTTCACTTGTGCTATTTTGTTTTATTTTGATTCTCCAACCCCCGAAACTCTTTTTATTCATTTCTTTTTGTAACAGAACCAGTATATTCCATATACTAGGATGTTCTTATAAGAATTATTCTAGATAATATTACACAGACATACATCTAATGGTTAATGAACATACTGTTTTCGTGGATGGTGAATTTCTGCCTCAGGAAACGATGATTGTTTAATATTATTTTAACACCTTCAATGGTGGCCATTAAGATGTCAATATATTAATATATGATATATAATATGTTTATTTTTTCATTAAGCTTCTGTATTTTTCATTTATGGCATATTTTTATGGTTTCCATTATGGGTAAACGTGATATCTTCATTTTAGAATGTGCGGACTACCGCCCCCTCAAAGTGATTTGATTCGTTAATACCATATGTGGTATGTATAGAGGATATATTTAATGATATTATATATTATAACATACTTGAATTATAATACTATTATGTATCATTATGTTTTAATTCCATTAAATATGAAATAGAAATGGAAGTAGCATTCATGCGTACGTACAACTTACTGTCTCCATGAACGGTGCAATTCATTTCCTACCTATATATGATTATGTAATATTATAAATGCATGTATATAAAGGATATATATAATATATATGATATCTAAATAATGAATATAATTCTAGATATAATGGATATTTTACCCCATGAACAAACTTGTGATTATAAAGAGTTTATTTTTGACTCATGTACCAAGTATCGACAAAACGACCGTTATTAACTTAAATGATTAAATAATATGCATAACATGGTAATAAGTGATATAAAAGGAATAATGAACTTGAAAAACGTTATTAAGCAAGTATAAATTATCTCATGTTTATTATTTAGGAGATTAAAGAATGATCGAGTCAAGTCGGACACGAGGTAAGGGATCCGACCTCTCTCTTTCTTTTTATGTACTCTCTTTTATGTCAATTCTTTTAATCTCATATTTCATATGTTGGGGGATGTTATTTTATATTCATATTTCTGTAAATTTTATTTTAATATGATTAGATACCCTATTTGATCTCATCAATCAATTTTTCATGTTTTTTGTGGCACTCTTATACTGCCGAATTTTCATAAGGGGATTTTCATCTCAGTATTTATTCCCGTGACATTCATGATACATTGGCCACTATTTCTGTTTGTTTGGTGTATTTACCTCTAATTATTTTACTATTTTTATAATATACTCTCATATATGGGTAGTTACATCTTCATTGTATGACCCTTCTTTAATGGGGTGTATGTTTCGGACGTTACCCAATTCGGTAAGGGAAACATTCACCCTCCTCAGTATAAAGGACTTCTTTTTTAGGTCTTTTAATCTTATTATGATGGGATATGTTCTATTATATCCTAATTTCTATAAATTTTATTTTCAAGTGATGAAATACCCCTTTTTATTTCTAATAAACTCATTTTCTTAATTTTTATGTGACGTCGTTAGGCTTTCAAATTTTTGCAAGGGAGCTTCTTAACCCAATTTTGATTCTTTGTGATAAACTTGTACTCCTTGAATATGTCGTTCTATGAATATGTGTGAATAAAATATGATTGTTTTAAACATAATATCCACTTATATTTGGTGTATTTGTTTGCCACACATAATTATGTAATTGATTTATCCTTAATCCAATGATACCGTCTTTGCAAGGGACTTCGTCTCGATCTCTTTTCATTAAGGCATATTTTTGTTCTAATACTAGGATTTATTTTATACGGTTTATAACCCCCTTTTACTTATACTATTATTCAAAAGTAATCTTTTCTATACGAAGCGTTTTACTAAATGACAAAAAGTATGTTTCTTTTTAACGTACGAGGTGAAAATGACTATAACACCCTGAGCTTCCACGTTACGCTTCTCATTCAATAATGCAATAGCTTGCATTGTACGCAACTTCGAGTTCTAAAACACCGCGACTAATCAAAGTAGCCGTTATGAATAGTAATAACCACTTTTTAAAATTATATAAATTTTATATTTCAAAATGGACTTCATTTTTGGATTCGGAATATCGAAATTAGCCTATGTTGAATTTTTGGTATTTTTCTGAGAACTTCTAATTTTTATGAATAGTGAAAAATTCTTTAAAACAACGTTTTTAATCAAAATAATTTATTGTGATAAATTATACTATTTAGTGGTTTTAAGGTATAATTAGAATATATTTTTTCCATTTTATCCAATGGTGGTCATTAGAATTAATATAACATTGAAATTGGACATAAACAATTGCCAATCTTTTGATATAAATTGTTTCTTAAAAACACGCTATTTGTCATAACAGCGGGAATTAATTATAAAATTAATTAATGAAACTTATATGTTTGGAATTTTGTAAAATAGACATAATTTTTGAATTAGTATTATCAATTATAGCTTTGGGTGAAATTTTGGCCTTGTTCTGAAAAACTTCAATTTTTGATGAATAGTGAAACCACTAAGTGGTAGTTAAATAACTGATTTTTCGTTTAAATGAAATATTACCACTTCTGTGATTTGATTTTAAAAAATCCGACATACATGGTTGTCATTAAGAAGTAAAATGTGGTTCAATGAGATTAAAATAATTTTTGGCTGAATAGTAACTTTTAAGTTCTTAATCGCGATTAGAGGTAATTAGTGTAGTTTAAGGTACAACTAATGTTTTAATAATATGAGATGAGAATGAAACTTGTCCTACTCCTATTGGATGAGTCATGGCCGACCAAGACAACCCATGGGTCAACTTGGGGACCCCATGGAGCCACTTTAGTTGGAAAATGACATTAATATATATTTATTTAATGTTAAAATTAAATTGACACAAACATGAGTTATTTTACTAAAACAGTTTTTAAGTGGGGTTAAACAAGTACAAATTTTGACTATAAATATTCATTAGAAAGCTGAAAATATTTCCTACATCATAGTATTTTTTTATAATTTTTAGACATTAAATAAATTAAATTATTTATGACATCATTATGATGCAGCGATGACCTCATTATTTAACGATTTAAATAAAATGAGAAGATAATGCAAAATCCAAGGCTTACACTTGTCCAAAGCCTATTGGATGAGGATATTTAGAAACCCTATCACCTTAGACTCGAATTATATAAGTGTGGGACCTTTAGAATCCGAAAAGAATTGTGAAATAATATAATATTTCAATCTTTCCAAAAGTGCCCCTCCTCTCCACTTATAAAAGGCCCCCACCTCTCCCACCTCATTTACACTTTCAAGACATTTGGCTCGGCCAACCTCTGCCAAAATACTCTCCCAACTTCCCCCTCTTACTCCTATAAGCCTTACTTTGGGCATAACGCTTCCCAAGGAAGCCTTTGGCTCAAATCAAAAAGAGTTACCCGATTTTGAGGTAATGTCTTCTCTAATGTTGTTTTGTTTTATTTTTCTTATCCAACCCCCTAAAATATTTTTATTCATTTCTTTTGTAACAAAACCAGTATCCTAAATATACTAGGATGTTTTTATAAGAATTATTCTAGCTACACTTAAACACACCTACATCTAATGGTTAAAGAACATACTGTTTCTGTGGATGGTGAATTTCTGCCTCACGAAACGATGATTGTTCAACACTCATATAACACCTTCAAAGGTGGCCATTAAGATGTCACTATTTTTATATATTATATATAATATGTTTATGTTTTACTTATGCTTATTTATTTCTCATTTATGGCATACTTTATTATTTCCATTATGGGTAAAACGTGATAATTTCATTTTAGGAAGTGCGGACTACCGCCCCCTCAAAGTGATGTGAATCGTTAATGTCATATGTGGGATGTATAAAGGATGGAGTAAATGATATTATATATGATATTATACTGGAACTATATTATACCTTTATATAATTATGATTTCATTACATTAAATTCAAAATCGAAATGAAAGTAGCGTTCATGCGTACGTACGGCTTACCGTCTCCATGAACGGTGCATTTCATTTCTTACCTATAAATGTTACGTAATATTATTAGTGAATGTATATACTGGATATATATGATATATATGATGTCTACATCATGAATATAATTCTGGATATAATGGATATTTCACCACATGAACAACTTGTAATTATAAGAAGTTTATATATGACTCAAGTACCAAAGACCGACAAAACGACCGTTATTAACTTAAATAATTAAATAATTATCATAACAAGGTAATAAGTGATATAAATGGAATAATGAACATGAAAAAGGTTCTTAAGTAAATTGAAGTTAACTCTAGTTTATTATTCATGAGGTTAAAGAACGGTCGAGTCAGGACAAGACGCAAGGTAAGGGAATTTCTTAACCCAACTTCCATTCTTTGGGTTAATCTCCTACTTTCAAATTATGTCATGATATTATTATGTATTATTTTGTATTCTTTATGTGTAACTATAGTGAATACACATAATATATATATTTTATTTTAAAAATGATCTTTTTAAGGACTCCGTCTCAATCCCCTTTCATTGAGGCATATTTGGTTTTATACACAACTTTCTTTTATACGGTGTATAAACCCCTTTGACTTTTACGTTTATTCAAAAGGAATCTTTTTTATACGAAGCATTTTACTAAACGGCAAAAAGGGAATGTTTTTCTTTCTGTACTTATGTGGCGACAACGACTTCTCTGCTACCGTGACCATTATTTGAGTTTCGGCTTCCTCTACAAGCCATACCTTCTTTTTAAAAGAAAAATAAATACCATGTTTTAACTTTCTTTTATTTTGGTATTTAAAATGGTTTTGAAAGCATTTTTATTATAACAATGTGTTTTATTGATATCTTATGATTGAAATGTGGAAATTTTATGTTTCCTTTATGAATGTTTTATATGATACGATTATGTTATGGTTTATGATATGTTTAAACCTATTCATATGAGGAATGCATTGGACTTAATAAGTGACGGGTGGAGCCCGCTATAGCTCCTCAATGCATCGGAAGGTCTCATGAGACAAACTATTGTCTTGGCACGAGGCCTTGACAAAATCTTATTTGTAGTCTTGGCACGAGGCCTTGACTACGTGGTTATGATAATCTGGCATTGTGCATTCCAACATTATGAAAGTGGTTAGTGATTTTGCGTGTGATTATTTGATTAGTAGAATATCCATGTGAATGAGTAAATGGAATTATTTCATTTTACGTTTGCCATATTATGTTGATGTTCAAGTTTAAAAGGCTTTTGTTTTAGTTATACATTGCCTTAAATGATTATTCTTATTTATGAAAGTTTCCTCTATATTGTTAACCTTACTGAGAATCTGAGCTCACCCCTTTCAATGTTTTAATATTTTTCCAGGATGTGAAGAAGTATTTTATGAATGACCTACAGGGGTATTCATAAAGGGATATGATTGTGGACTATGAAGACAATTTTATTGTAGTTTGTTTACTTTTTGATGTAATGAAAGACTTATGAATGTATCTAGTGTTTCCAAGGCTACTAAACTAATCGGTCTTTCGAGACTTGATCGTTTGTGATCATGCCAATGTTACGAAGTAATGCACCGACTCTGGGTAGCTGGGGTCGGGGCGTTACAGTTGGTATCAGAGGAAGTTTAGTACAAACCTTGGAAGCTATATTTAGATAAACTCTGATTAGATCAGGTAGGCCTAAGATGAACTTTGAGGATTAGTATAGAAGAACTTCCTAGAATTATGGTATTATAGTGATTTTGTGAGTTTTCCGAGCAATACATCCCTGTCTAGATACGAGTAGGTAGAGGCGGCTCTGGCACAGATGTACCTAGGGGTAAAACCTGAAAACACCGCTTTGAGCTAGACTCGAACGGGAACTGGTGCACGACAACGGGACTTGCTGCACTCTAGGTTCCGACACTCCCGGGGGATATGCTTTGGATAATTCTCATTTTATTTACAAACCACTATGAAGGGTTATGAGTACATACTTCCTCAAAGAAAAAATTTCTTTTTATGATTATGGATTATATCCATAAATAGTTCAATTTTTGTAATGTATTTTACAAATATGGAATTATGTATTTTATTTCATAAACTAATCTAGTTTATGCCATTGTTTAGAAATGGCGCCTAGTGGAAGGAATGGAAACCGTATCAATGCACGCACTCCGTGTAGGGATTGCCCTCATGCTCAAGATAATTATAGTGGGGCTGGTGATGCAACTGGTGCCGATAAGCTAATCACCATACTGGGACAACTTACTCAGGTTATGAATAATAACCTTACTCGTATGGAGCACCCTGATCCGCAACATGGAGGATCAATGCTAGACCGTTTCATGAGGCAACAAACACCAACCTTCAATGGGGGTACAAATATGTTAGTAGCTGAGCAATGGATAAACTCATTAGAGAAAATATTCCATGCCTTGGGGAGTAGCGAAAGGGAGAAGGTTGTCATGGCAGTTTACCGCCTCACTGGAGATGCCGATCAGTGGTGGTCACTGATTCAAAACACAAAGGAAGATGATGACGTATCGAATATGGAATGGAGGGAGTTCAAATATCTATTTTTTGAAAAATATTTTCCTCATGACCATCGAGCAGATATGGAAAAGCAATTTCGGAGTTTGAGGCAGAAGGAGGATGAGAATGTCGCAAAGTATGAGGCTAACTTTACAAGGTTAGCGAGGCATGATGCTGATTATATACGTAACCCAAGGAGTAAGATTGATCGTTTCATTGACGGGTTAAAACCATTTCTCTGTCGAGGTTTAGTATCACAATCCTTCTCATCATACGCTGATATTGTCTCGTGTGCTATCAAGACAGAAAAGGAATTCTCTAAGTCTTATGACAATAAAGTAAAGTAAGAGAAGAAGAGAACGGTGGAACAAGAGACAGATAAAGGGAAAAAGGGAAAGAATGATTTTCCTTTATGTGATAATTGTGGGAAGAATCACCCTGGAACTTGCCTAAAAGGAATGGGAGTTTGTTATAAATGTGGAGAAAAGGGTCACCAGGCTCGTGATTGCAAGGGAAAGAAAGAGGCTGTCAAAGTTGAATGCTACAATTGTAGGGAAACAGGGCATTATGCAAATGAATGTCCTAACCGTCAAGGAAACTTACCTCAGAAAAGGACAAGGGATCAAGGCCAATCTTATGCTGTGACTACAGTTGAAGCAGAATAATTAATGTATTGGTGCTTTTGGACTCAAGGATTATATTCTGGTTATAAGAATAATGTGATATATATTTATGGATTTTACTGCAGTACTTGTTGTTTTCAGTAAGGTTTTAATATGATTAAGGTAATCATATTTTTAGTATGTGACAATAAGAGAAACTTTTCTTTGTTTGGGGAATCTGATGTTACAATTGATTTTGGAATTTAGAGACATTTTAGGGAATGTCTGGACGGAGGTATTTTGGATTCCTATTAAGGTTGGAATGGATTAAGTTGAACCATGGATAGTATTGTTTAAGGTTAAAGAATTTCTGAAGATTATTTTTGGAATATTATAATACTATAGTTTTAGGAAAAGGACAACCTACAGGGTGGGGAATAACCCGTCGCGTCGGACAAAGCTGCAGGAATCGAACCCACAACCATAGTGCGACAAGCCTTTATTTCCTACCACTAGCCTACAGGAAGTCCCTGGTTATTAAAAAATAGTTTTACTAATCTAAATGGTTTGTGTTAACATTTTGAACCTTATACAATTAGGATAAATAGAATATTTTTGAGTTCCGTTACCATTTAGAGTAAAAGTTGGGTTTGTGGTAAAAATTTATAAACGAATTAAAGTATACATAACAAGTATGTATATTCCCTTACGTTCTTAGTAAATCTCCTAAATAAATTCCTCAACATTATAAAAGGTAACTTAAAACAAAAATGTTGTCGGTTAACTTTTCCAATTGGGGACTCAATGACCGTTTAACCAATCACATGTTTGTGATTTTCTTGTGGTTAAACTTTCTCCTAATCCTGTTTTCTATAACTCTCCATCAGACCTTGATGGTTTGTTTCTCCTCCATATCCATATTTTCATATAATCCTAGAATGGGCTATATCGGGTGACCTTTGTACTTATCCTGCTTTCTTTTAATGTTATATATTTATTAACCTTATTTCCGATGTGGGTTTTCCTCAAAGGTATTTTCTCTTTTCAACCTTTTATTTTCAAAGAAAAATTTCAAATTGCGAGGACGAAATTTATTGAAGTAGGGGAGAATATAACACCCCGAGCTTCCACGATACGCTTCTCATTCAATAATGCAATAGCTTGCATTGTACGCAACTTCGAGTTCTAAAACACCGCGACTAATCAAAGTAGCCGTTATGAATAGTAATAACCACTTTTTAAAATTATAGAAATTTTATATTTCAAAATGGACTTCATTTTTGGATTCAGAATATCGAAATTAGCCTATGTTGAATTTTTGGTATTTTTCTAAGAACTTCTAATTTTTCTGAATAGTGAAAAATACTTTAAAACAACTTTTTTAATCAAAATAATTTATTGTGATAAATTATACTATTTAGTGGTTTTAAGGTATAATTAGAATATATTTTTACCATTTTATCCAATGGTGGTCATTAGAATTAATTTAACATTGAAATTGGACATAAACAATTTCCAATCTTTTGATATAAATTGTTTCTTAAAAACACGCTATTTGTCGTAACAGCGGGAATTAATTATAAAATTAATTAATGCAACTTATATGTTTGGAATTTTGTAAAATATACATCATTTTTGAATTCGAAATATCAATTATAGCTTAGGGTGAAATTTTGGCCTTGTTCCGAAAAACTTCAATTTTTGATGAATAGTGAAACCACTAAGTGGTAGTTAAATAACTGATTTTTCGTTTTAATGAAATATTACCACTTCTGTGATTTGATTTTCAAAAATCCGATATACATGGTTGTCATTAAGAAGTAAAATGTGGTTCAATGAGATTAAAATAATTTTTTGGTGAATAGTAACTTTTAAGTTCTTAATCGCGTTAGAGGTAATTAGTGTAGTTTATGGTACAAATAATGTTTTAATAATATGAGATGAGCATGACACTTGTCCTACTCATATTGGATGAGTCATGGCCGACCAATACAACCCATGGGTCAACTAGGGGACCCCATGGAGCCACTTTAGTTGGAAAATGACATTAATATATATTTATTTAATGTTAAAATTAAATTGACACAAACATGAGTTATTTTACTAAAACAGTTTTTAAGTGGGGTTACACAAGTCCAAATTTTGACTATAAATTTTCATTAGAAAGATAAAAATATTTCCTACATCATAGTATTTTTTTATAATTTTTAGACAATAAATAAAATAAATTATTTATGACATCATTATGATGCAGCGATGACCTCATTATTTAACGATTTAAATAAAATGAGAAGATAATGAAAAATCCAAGGCTTACACTTGTCCAAAGACTATTGGATGAGGAGATTTCAAAACCTTATCACCTTAGCCTCGAATTATATAAGTGTGGGACATTTAGAATCCGAAAAGAATTGTGGAATAATATAACATTTCAATCTTTCCAAAAGTGCCCCTCCTCTCCACTTATAAAAGGCCCCCACCTCTCCCACATCATTTACACATTCAAGCCATTTGGCTCGGCCAACCTCTGCCCAAATACTATCCCAACTTCCCCCTCTTACTCCTAGAAGCCTTACTTTGGGCATAAATCTTCCCAAGGAAGCCTTTGGATCAAATCAAAAAGAGTTACCCGATTTTGAGGTAATGTCTTCTCTAATGTTGTTTTGTTTTATTTTTCTTCTCCAACCCCCTAAACTCTTTTTATTCATTTCTTTTGTAACAAAACCAGTATCCTCAATATACTAGGATGTTGTTATAAGAATTATTCGAGCTACACTTACACACACCTACATCTAATGGTTAAAAAACATACAATTTCTGTGGATGGCGAATTTCTGCCTCACGAAACGATGATTGTTCAACACTCATATAACACCTTCAAAGGTGGCCATTAAGATGTCACTATTTTTATATATGATATATAATATGTTTATGTTTTACTTATTCTTCTGTATTTCTCATTTATGGCATACTTTATGATTTCCATTATGGGTAAAACGCGATAATTTCATTTTAGGAAGTGCGGACTACCGCCCCCTCAAAGTGATGTGAGTCGTTAATGTCATATGTGGGATGTATAAAGGATGGAGTAAATGATATTATATATGATATTATACTGGAAATATATTATACCTTTATATAATTATGATTTCATTACATTAAATACGAAATAGAAATGAAAGTAGCGTTCATGCGTACGTACGGCTTACCGTCTCCATGAACGGTGCATTTCATTTCTTACCTATAAATGTTACGTAATATTATGAATGAATGTATATACTGGATATATATGATATATATGATGTCTACATCATTAATATAATTCTGGATATAATGGATATTTCACCACATGAACAACTTGTAATTATAAGATGTTTATTTTTGAATCAAGTACCAAAGATCGACAAAACGACCGTTATTAACTTAAATAATTAAATAATGTTCATAACAAGGTAATAAGTGATATAAATGGAATAATGAACATGAAAAAGGTTCTTAATTAAATAGAAGTTAACTCTACTTTATTATTCAGGAGGTTAAAGAACGGTCGAGTCAGGACAAGACGCAAGGTAAGGGAATTTCTTAACCCAACTTCCATTATTTGGGTTAATCTCCTACTTTCAAATTATGTCATGATATTATTATCTCTTATTATGTATTCTTTATGTGTACCTATAGTGAATACCCATAATATATATATATTTTATTTTAAAAATGACCTTTTAAGGACTCCGTCTCAATCCCCTTTCATTGAGGCATATTTGGTTTTATACAAAACTTTCTTTTATACGGTGTATAAACCCCTTTGACTTTTACGTTTATTCAGAAGGAATCTTTTTTATACGAAGCGTTTTACTAAACGACAAAAAGGGAATGGTTTTCTTTCTGTACATATGCGGCGACAATGACTTCTCTGCTGCCGTGACCATTATTTGAGTTTCGGCTTCCTCTACAAGCCATACCTTCTTTTTAAAAGAAAAATAAATACCATGTTTTAACTTTCTTTTATTTTGGTATTGAAAATGGTTTTGAAACCATTTTTATTATATCAATGTGTTGTATTGATATCTTATGATTGAAATGTGGAAATTTTATGTTTCCTTTATGCATGTTTTATATGATACGATTATGTTATGGTTTATGATATGTTTAAACCTATTCATATGAGGAATTCATTGGACTTAATAAGTGACGGGTGGAGCCCGCTATAGCTCCTCGATGCATCGGCATGTCTCATGAGACAAACTAGTGTCTTGGCATGAGGCCTTGACAAAATCTTATTTGTGGTCTTGGAACGAGGCCTTGACTACGTGGTTATGATAGTCTGGCATTATGCATTCCCACATTATAAAAGTGGTTAGTGATTTTGCGTGTGATTATTCGATTAGTAGAATATCCATGTGAATGAGTAAATGGAATTATTTCATTTTATGTTTTCCATATTATATTGATGTTCAATTTTAAAAGGCTTTTGTTTTAGTTATACATTGCCTTAAATTTTTATTCTTATTTATGAATGTTTCTGCTATATTATTAACCTTACTGAGCATCTGAGCTCACCACTTTCAATGTTGTAATATTTTTCCAGGATGTGAAGAAGTATTTTATGAATGACCTACAGGGGTAGTCAGAAAGGGATATGATTGTGGACTATGAAGACCATGTTATTGTAGTTTGTTTACTTTTTGATGTAATGAAAGAATTATGAATGTATCTAGTGTTTCCAAGGCTACTAAACTAATCGGTCTTTCGAGACTTGATCTTTTGTGATCATTCCAATGTTACGAAGTAATGCACCGACTCTCGGTAGCTGGGGTCGGGGCATTACAATGACCTTTCCGCCGCCGTGAGTATTATTTGATCTTTGGCTTCCTCAACAAGCTGTTATATTTTTTAAAAGTAAATAAATACCATATAATCTTTTTTGGTATTGAATGTGGTTTTGATAATGTATTTGTTATGTCAATATATTTAAGTGATATATTGTGCTTTAAATGTTGAAATGTTTTATTTCCTTTATAATTGTTTTATGTGTTATGATTTTATAATGGTACTTGGATATTTTACGGGTGGTTACGTGATAAACCATATGATGGGTGGTTCCATGAGTACCAGGACGAGTAGTTACGTTATAACCTCCAATGCATTGGGTATGGAAGTCGGCCATACGGCTATTCCATTAAGTATGTGTGGAAGTTGACCGTATGGTTATTACATTTAAGTATGTTTATGTCCCAAGTTACCTTTATATGTTATGTGTTCTTTATATGGGTTTTATGGAAATATTTTTGTTACAAAAGGGTATGTAATGGTATTTTATTCAGTGATGAGTTTTTACTAATTCATAAAGGTGAAAAGTATTACTTTGGTGAAGAAATCATTGTTTACTTGTTGTTTTGAAAAACTAACAGTTTTCCTTCATTGTGTATCCTTTACTGGGCTTTTTATGATCATCCCATGTTTTTGAAATGTTTTCCACAGGACTTAAAGATGAATAGGGTCATGGATGGGATCAAGGAATGATATTCTATCTAAAACATGGAACCAGACTTGTTTCTTTTTATGTGTTTTTTTATTTTATGGAAACGTAGTAGAAGTGTCTACTATGTAATATTTTGATATGTAATAGTTATGACCTCATTCTCTAAAACTCTAAACCTGAAAAGGTCATCTATGTGAATTATTCATTTAATTCATGATTAAGTAATGTTTAAGTATGGGGCCTTATAGTTGGTTTGAAAGATCAGTTTAGGTAACTTTAGAGGATAGGTTATTCTCTAAGCATAAGTGACATTACCATAATCATTAGGATTTTAGAAAGAGTCCTAATTTTAGATAAAGTGAATTAGTAAGTATATCTTAGTGTTTATCTTCCTCTTTAGTACATTATGGTTTTTTTGATATACTCACACTGACCTTTTTGGTTTTAGTAAATGGTTGGATCTAGCAGGCACCAAAGTAACAGTGGATGTGAAGGAAACTGTGATAGTTTTCTGAGCGAGCAACTGAATGATATGGGATCAGTAATGAGAAATCTTGTGTTTATCCACAAACAACTATCTGGAGTCATTATTGACCACCTAAACCTTGGTGATTTCTATAAGGCATCATATATTCGAGAAACAAATCCCTACGGAACTACAGGTAATAATAATAAAGGTACATGTGTTCAAAAACTTATGTGTCAAAGATGTGGAAAGAAACACCTAGGAAAATGTTTCAATGGGAAATAAATATGCTATATATGTAGAAATGAATGTCATAAAGCAAGAACCTGCCATGGGAAAATGAAGCATCCATTTGTCTCGAGGAAAGGGAAAGAAGTTCTTTCTGAGGGGTCAATTGAATGTTTTAAATGTGGTGTGCATGGTCATTATGAAAACACATGTCCTATGAAGAAGTTTCGGGAATGGGATCACCAAGATCATACAAATATCTGTTTACCAATACCTAATGTCATTCCGATTGAGGATGAAGAAACTGACAATGACCAATCAAAGGTATGGATTATTTCTTAACTTTTGTTTTCCTATTTTGGAATCATAGGATATGATTCATGATTTTGATTATAGTAATGAAGTATTTCATAATAAGTTGGAAAGGAATGGTTAATGGATCATGAAGAATTTTGAATGAGTAAGAAGTCAACATATAAGGGCTTCAAGAGTTATGGTGAAATTTTTTAGGGTATTAAGTCTCTTTTGATGATGGGGTTACATTAGAAAACTTTTTATAGTATGTGTAACCCTGATGTTTGATATATGAAAATTTTAATCACGTAAAAGTTATCTGTTATTTTGTGAACATAGTTATAAAGAACCATTTGGGTTTATATGATCCTTACTTTTGAGGTAATTATGGGTTACTATATGTTATGATGGAAGGTGAAAGGCATGAGATAAAATTGATGTTAAATTATGTAATGATATTATCTCTTTTTGGGAAATGATTTGAGAATTATATAGTTTGGAAAAAGGACAACACGCAGACTGTGTGACAACTCGTCGCGTCGGACGAAGCTGCAGGAATCAACCCCACAACTAAAGTGCAACTAATATTTATCGCCTACCACTGGACTACGTGAAGTCACTGGTTAGTTTTACTAATTATTTATAGTTAGATAATTTTATGAATCACGAATAAATTCATTTTGGGTTATATATGGATATTATTATCCTATCATGGAGAATATGTGATTAGGCTAATTACTTTTCAATGTTAGACTGAGTAACTGGTGTTATTTGGATATAAATATTAAGATTTACTTTGGAAGAAAATGTGATTAAATTATTCAGAGATTTGAGTTTCAATCTTAGTTTGGATTACATTGAAGAATAATATTGATAGTTGTTTATTGAATGTTCTTTGTTGAAATTTGGGTATTGTTTGACAAATTTTGGACATTAGGAGTAGTTTTTCATTTTGTAAAAAAAATATCTCATTTTTGGGTATTATCTGATCTCATAATAAACTTTTTTGTTTGGTTTTGGTTGATATCTAAAGACATGGTAAATATATAGTTCTCTTTTTTGGATTAGTAGATTCTCAAGAAGTTGATTATAGTACTCTTAATGCGAACAAGTCTTCCATAATACTCGTCTTTTGGGGAAAGTATGAGTTTGTGTAAGAAATCTAGTAAAAGTTGAAAGTCAACATGACAAGTAAGTATGTTTCCTTAAGATCAAAAATAAATTAGTCAATGAAAAATAACATAAAACAAAAATGTTTTCGGTTAACTTCTCTTACTAGGGAATCGAATACCATTTAACCCATCACAAGTCTCTGATTTTCTAGTGGTTAACTTTCTCCTAAACATGTTTTCTATCACACTCTCTCAGAACATGACACTTTGTTTTTTCTTCCATTTCCATATTTTCATACTTGGAATCCTAGTATGGGTTAACTCAGTTGACCATTGTACTTCCCTTTCTTTCTTTTAAAGTGATAGTTTAATTTAATCCTTTTCCGATGTGGGGCGTTCAATGATGTTTCTAAGCCCAATTTTAAAATTGTTAGGACACAATTCCCAAAAGGAGGGAAGGTTGTAACACCCCAAGTAAATAAATAATATGACATTTTTTATATTTATCATTATTTGTGAATAAAATATTAATATTACTTTAAAGGGAACGCTATGCTTGATGGCTTACCCAATACGCAACAATGAGTTCCTTTGAAATCTTACGTTGCACTCTAATAATAAAATAATTTTATTTTAAATGGTAGTTAACACCTAGATGTTGTAATGACGGGAATGAACAAAACTAACTACAAAATGATTATATATGTTTGTCAAATATTTTTACTTTTTACAATAAATTTTATAGGATTAAAAATGCAAATGAATCCAATTTTAAGCATAAATCTTCTAATATTCTTTAAAAGGTCGATTAACCGCCTTTTGATGGAAAAACATTTTTAAATATATTTTTGAAAATTTTATTTGTTGTATTTGACAAAATAAAATTCTTCTTTTGAATCGGGACATCAAAATTTACTTTGTGTAAATTTTTTGTAATTTTCTGATAATGTTCATTTTTTTAAGAATAGTGAAAAGTGTTGTATTTTAATTCAAAACCACCTTTTAATATAATTTATTTACATAGTAAGATTATCTTTTTAATTGGTTTTAAAGTGAAATTAGAATATATTTTTTCCATTTAATCCAATGTTGGTCATTGGAATTAATATCACTTTGAGATTGGACATAAACGAGTGTCAAACTTTTGATAGATATTGTTTCTTAAAAACACGTTATTTGATTTGACAGCAGGATTTAATTATAAAATTAATTAATTCAACTTCTATGTTATGAATTTGATAAACTAGACATAATTATTGAATTTGGAATATCAAATATAGCATAGGTTAAATTTTTCGTATTTTTCTAAAAAACAATAATTTTTTATGAATAGTGAGTCCACAAAGTGGTAGTTACAAAAACTGATTTTTCGTTTAAATGGAACTATACCACTTCTGTGATTTGAATTTAAAAAATCCAATATAAATGATTTTCATTATTATGTATAATGGGGTTCAATGGGATGAAAATAATTTTTTATGAAAAGTAAATTTTAAGTTTTATTAATCATGATTAAATGTAATTAGTGTGATTTAAGGTAAAAATGATATTATAATAAAATGAAAATATCTTGACACTTGTATTAACCCTTTTGGATGTGTCATGGTCGACCAAGAAAACCCATGGGTCGATTTTAGGGACCCCATGGAGCCACTTGGGTAAGATAATGACATTTATGCCTTTTATTTAAAGTAAAAGTAAAAATGACACAAACATGTATTGTTTTACTAAATCAATTTTTACATGGGGTTATACAAGTCAGATTTTTTACTATAAATATTCATTGGAAATATAAAAATATTTCCAAGATCATAGTCTTTTTTTTATAATATTTAGACATTAAATAAATTAAATTATTTATGACATCATGATGATGCAGCCATTACCTCATTATTTAACGATTTAAATAAAACGAAGAGATAATGTAAAATCTAAGACCTAAACATGTCAAAAACCTATTAGATGTGTGTATTTCGTACTATTATCACCTTATCCTAGAAATTCAAAAATTTGGGACCTTTAAAATCCGAAACACATTTGAAAATAATGTAACATTTTGTACCATTCCAAGAGTTCCCCTCCTCTCCTCTTATAAAAGGCCCCACCTCTACCTCCTTAGCCACACCTCTCAAGCCTTTGGCTCGGCCAAGATCTGATCATTTGGTCTCTACAAATCCCTATAATAATCCTAGAGTCATTACCTTATGCATTAATCTCTTCAAGAACCAATTTTGGTTCAAACCAAAAGGAGTTACCCGATTTTAAGGTAACGTCTTCACTTGTGCTATTTTGTTTTATTTTGCTTCTCCAACCCCCTAAACTCTTTTTATTCATTTCTTTTATAAAAAAAGCAGTATATTATATATACTAGGATGTTTTTATAAGAAGTATTAGAGCTACACTTACACACACCTACGTCTAATTGTTAAATAACATACTGTTTCCGTGGATGGTGAATTTTTGCTTCACGAAACGATGATTGTTCAATATTTTTTTAACACCTTAAAATGTGGCCATTAAGATTTCACTATATTTATATATGATATATAATATGTTTATTTTTTCCTTAATCTTCAGTATTTATCATTTATGGCATACCTTTATGGTTTCCATTATGGTTAAACGCGATATCATCATTTTAGAAAGTGCGGACTATCGCCCCCTCAAAGTGATTTGATTCGTTAATACCTTATGTGGTATGTATAAAGGATATATTTAATGATATAATATATAATAAAATACTTTAATTATAATAATATTATGTATCATCATGTTTTAATTCCATTAAATATGAAATAGAAATGGAAGTAGCGTTCATGTGTACGTACAACTTACCGTCTCCATGAACGGTGCATTTCATTTCTTACCTCTAAATGATTATGTGATATTATAAATGCATGTATATAATGGATATATATCATATATATGATATATATGATATCTAAATAATTAATATAATTCTGGATATAATGGATATTTTACCCCATGAACAAACTTGTGATTATAAAGAGTTTATTTTTGACTCAAGTACCAAGTATCGACAAAACGACCATTATTAACATAAATGATTACATAATGTGCATAACATGGTAATAAGTGATATAAAAGGAATAATGAAATTGAAAAGGTTCCTATTAAATTATAAATTTAGTCATGTTTATTATTCAGGAGATTAAAGAATGATCGAGTGAAGTTCGACACGAGGTAAGGGATCCGACCTCTCTCTTTCTTTTTATGTACTCTCTTTTATTTCATTTCTTTTAAAATCATATTTCATATGTTGGGGTATGTTCTTTTATATTCCTATTGATGTAAATTTTATATTAATATTATGAGATACCCTTTTTTATCTCATAAATCCATTTTTGAAGTTTTATGTGGTGCCGTTAGGCTGCCGAATTTTCATAAGGGGATTTTCATCTATCTTTTTATTCCCATGAGATTCATGCTACATTGGCCACAATTTCCTATTTTTTGGTGTGTGTACTGCCCATTATTTTACTATTCATATAATATAATCTCATATATGGGCATTTACATCTTCATTTTACGACCCTTCTTTCATGGGGTGTACGTTTCGGATGTTACCCAATTCGGTAAGGGAACCATTCACCCTCCTCATTTTAAAAGACTTCTTTTTAGGTCTTTTAATCTTATTATGATGGGATATGTTGTTATATATCCTTATTTCTATAAATTTTACGTCTATGTGATGAGATACCCCTTTTTATCTCTCATCAACTCATTTTCTGAATTTTGAAGTGACGCCGTTAGGCTATTATATTTTTGCAAGGGAGCTTCTTAACCCAATTATGATTCTTTGGGATAAACATATACTCCTTTTTTATTTCGTTCAATGAATATGTGTGAATAAAATATGATTGTTTTAAACATAATATCCACTTATATTTGGGGTATTCGTTTGTTACACATAATTATGTAATTTATTTATCCTTAATCCAAGGATGCCGTCTCTGTGAGGGACTTCGTCTCGATCTCCTTTCATTAAGGCATGTTTTTGTTCTAATAAAAGGCTTTATTTTCGGCGGTGTATAAACCCCTTTAACTTATACTATTATTATAAGGAATATTTTATACATGAAGTGTTTTACTAAATGATAAAAGTGTGTTTTTTTTAACGTACGCGGTGACAATGACCTTTTCCACCACCGCAAGTATTATTTGATCTTTGGATTCCTCAACAAGCAGTTATATTTTTTAAAAGTAAATAAATACCATAAACTCTTTTTTGGCATTGAATGTGGTTTTTATAATGTATTTGTTATGTCAATATATTTAATTGATATATTGTGCTTGAAATGTGGAAATGTTTTATTTCCTTTATAATTGTTTTATGTGTTATGATTTTATAATGGTACTTGAAATTTGACGGGTGGTTACATGATAAACCATATGAATGGTGGTGTCGTGAATACCAGGATGGGTGGTTACATTATAACCTCCAATGCATTGGGTATGGATGTCGGCAGTATGGTTATTCCATTAAGTATGTGTGGAAGTCTCACGTATGGTTCTTCTATTTAAGTATTTTTATGTCCTAAGTTACCTTTATAAGTTATATGTTCATTATATGGATTTTATGGAAATATTTTGGTTACAAAAGGGTTAGTAATGGTCTTTTATTCAGTGAAGAGTTATTACTACATCATAAAGGTGAAAAGTATTACCTTGTTAAAGAACTTGTGGTTTACTTGTTATTTTGAAAAACTAAAAATTTTCCCTCTTTGTGTATCCTTTATTGGTCTTTTTATGCTCATCTCAAGTTTTTGAAATGTTTTCCACAGGACTTAAAGATGAATAAGGTCAAGGATGGGATCATGGAATGAAATTCTATCTAAAACATGGAACCGGACATGTTTCTTTTTAAGTGTTTTTTATCTTATGGAAACTTAGTAGAAGTGTCTACTATGTAATCTTTTGAGATGTAATAGTTACGGCTTAATTCTCTAAAACTCTAAACCTGAAAAGATCCTCTGTGTGAATTATTCATTTAATTCATGATTAAGTAATGTTTTAGGCTGGGGCCTTATAGTTGGCATCAAATGTCGGTTTAGATAACTTTAGAGGATAGGGTATTCTCTAAGCATAAGTGACATTACCATACTGGTTAGGATTTCAGAAAGAGTCCTAGTTTTAGATAATGTGAATGAGTAAGTATATCTTAGTGTTTATCTTCCTCTTTAGTACATGATGTTTTTGTTGATATACTCACACTGACCTTTTTGGTTTTATTAAATGGCTGGATCTAGTAGGCACCAAAGTAAAAGTGGATGTGAAGGAAACTGTGATAGTTTTCTGAGTGAGCAACTGAATGATATGAGAGCTACAAAATGAACTCTTGTGTTTATCCTCAACCAACTATATGGAGCCATTATTGACCACCTAAACCTTGGTGATTTCTATAAGGAATCATATATGCGAGAAAAAAATACCTACAGAACTACAGGTAATAATCATAAAGGTAAGAGTGTTCAAAAACCTATGTGTCAAATATGAGGAACAAAACACCTAGGAAAATGTTTAAAAGGGAATGAAATATGCTAAATATGTGGAAATGATGGTCATAAAGCAAGAACCTTCCACGGAAAAAGGATGCATCCAGTTGACTCGAGGAAAGGGAAAAAAGTTCTTTCTGAGGTATCAATTGAATGTTTTAAATGTGGTGTTCATGGTCATTATGAAAACAAATGTCTTATGAAGAAGTTTCGGGAATGGGATCACCAAGATCGTACAAATATTCATTTACCAATACCTAATTCCATTCCGATTGAGGATGAAGAAACTGACATTGACCAATCAAAGGTATAGATTATTTCATAACTTTTTTTTCCTATTTTTTAATCATAGGATATGATTCATAAAATATTTTGTAGGAAATAAGTATTTCAGAATATGTTGGAAAGGAATGGTAAATGGATCATGAAGAATGTTTAATGAGTAAGAAGTCAACATATAAGGGATTCAAGAGTTATGGTGAAATTATTAAGAGTATTAAGTCTCTTTTGATGATGGGGTTACATTAGAAGACTTATTATAGTATGTGTAACCCTGATGTTTGATATATGAAAATTTTAATCAAGGAATATTTGTCTGTTCTTTTTTGGACATAGTTATAAAGAACAATTTGGGTTTATATGATCCTTACATTTGAGGTAATTATGTGTTACTATATGTTATGATGGAAAGTGAAAGGCATGAGATAAAATTGAGGTTAAATTATGTTATGATTTTATCTCTTTTTGGAGAATGATTTGAGATTTATATAGTTTGGAAAAAGGACAACACACAGATCGTGTGACAACCCGTCGCATCGGACGAAGCTGCGGGAATCGAACCCACAACTAAAGTGCAACTGGTATTTATCGCCTACCACTGGACTACATGAAGTCTATGGTTAGTTTGGCTAATTCATTATAGTTAGATGATTTTATGAATCAAGAATAAGTTTATCTTGTGTTATATATGGAAATGATTATCCTATCTTGGAGAATATGTGATTAGGATAATTACTTTGCAATGTGAGACTTTAAGAGTAACTGGTGTTATTTGGAGATAAATGTTAAGATTTACATTGGAAGACAATGTGATTAAATCGTTCAGAGATTTGGGTTTCAATCTTAGTTTGGATTACTGTGAATAATTTTATGGATAGTTGATTGTTGAATGGTCTTTGTTGAACATTGGGTATTGTTGGACATGTTTTTGAGAATAGGAGTAGCTTTTCATTTTGTAATAAAAATATCTTTTTTGGGTATTATCTGATCCCATACTAAACTTTTTTGTTTTTTTTGGTTGATACCTATAGACATAGTTAATATATAGTTCTTTTTTATGGATTAGGTGATTTTGAAGAAGTTTATTATAGTACTCTTAATGTGAAAAAGTCTTCCTAAATACTCGTCTTTTGGGGAAAGTATGAGTTTGTGTAAGAAATCTTGTAAAAGTTGAAAGTCAACATGACAAGTAAGTATGTTTTCTTAAGATCAAAAATAAATTCCTCAATGAAAAGTAACATAAAAAATGTTGTCTGTTTACTTTTCCTACTGGGGAATCGAATACCGTTTAACCCATCACATGTTTATGATTTTCTGGTGGTTAACATTCTCCTAAACATGTTTTCTATCACACTCTCTCAGAACATGACCATTTTTTTTTATTCCATATCCATTTTTTCATACTTGGAATCCTAGTATGGGTTAACTCGGGTGACCTTTGTACTTCCCTTTCATTCTTTTAAAGTGATAGTTTAATTTACTCCTTTTCCGATGTGGGGCTTTCAATGAAGTTTCTGAGCCCAATTTTAACATTACGAGGACGCAATTCCCAAAAGGTGGAAGGATGTAACACCCCAGGTAAATAAAGTATATGAAATTTTTTTATATTTATCGTTATTTGTGAGTAAAATATTAATATTACATTAATGGGAATGCTATGCTTGAGGGATTACCCAATATGCAACAACGAGTTCCTTTAAAATCTTACGTTGCACTCTAATAATAAAATAATTTTATTTCAAATGGTAGTTAACACCTAGACATTGTAATGAAGGGAATGAACAGAAAAAACTACAAAATGATTAAATATTTTTGTCAAATATTTTTACTTTTTACAATAAATGTTAGAGGACTAAAAATGCAAATGAATCCAAATTTAAGCATAAATCTTCTAATATTCTTTAAAAGGTTGGTTAGCCGCCTTTTGATGGAAAACCATTTTTAAATATACTTTTGACAATTTTATATGTAGTATTTGGAAAAATGTAATTCTTCTTTAGAATTGTGAAATCAAAATTTACTTTGTGTAAATTTTTGTTATTTTTCTGATAATGTTCATTTTTAATGAATAGTGAAAAGTGTTGTATTTTAATTCAAAACCAGTTTTTAATATAATTTATTTATATAGTTAGATTATCTTTTTAATTATTTTTAAATTGAAATTAGAATATATTTTTTCCATTTAATCCAATGTTGGTCATTGGAATTAATATCACTTTGAGATTGGACATAAACGAGTGTCAATCTTTTGATAGATATTGTTTCTTAAAAACACGCTATTTGATTTGACAGTGGTATTTAATTATAAAATTAATTAATGAAACTTCTATGTTATTAATTTGGTAAAATATACATCATTTTTGAATTCAAAATATCAAATATATCTTAGCGTGAATTTTGGGTATTTTTCTAAAAAACATTAATTTTTGATGAATAGTGAAACCACAAAGTGGTAGTTACAAAAACTGATTTTTTGTTTAAATGGATCATTAACACTTCTGTGATTTGAATTTCAAAAATCCAATATAAATGATTTTCATTATTAAGTAAAATTTTGTTCAATGTTATGAAAATAATTTTTGATGAAAAAGATAATTTTAAGTTTTATTAATCGCGATTAAAGGTAATTAATGTGATTTAAGGTAAAAATGATATTATAATAAAATTAAAATAACTTGACACTTGTCCTAACCCTTTTGGATTAGTCAGGTTCGACCAAGAAAACTCATGGGTCAATTTGTAGGACCACATGGAGCCACTTGGGTAAGATAATGACATGTATGCCTTTTATTTAAAGTAAAAGTAAAAATGAGACAAATATGTATTGATTTACTAAATCAAATTTTACATGGGGTTATACAAGACAGATGTTTGACTATAAATGAAAATTGGAAATATAAAATGATTTCCTAAATCATATAATTGTTTTAATAAATTTAAGACATTAAATAAATTAAATTATTTATGACATCCTGATGATGCATCGATTACCTCATTATTTAACGATTTAAATAAAACGAAGAGATAATGTAAAATATAAGACCTAAACATGTCAAAAACCTATTGTATTGGTGGATTAAGAACTATTATCACCTTATCCTCTAAATAAATCAATGTGGGACCTTTAAAATCTGAAACACATTTGAAAATAAAGTAACATTTTATAACTTTCCAAAAGTGCCCCTCCTCTCCTCTTATAAAAGGCCCCAACCTCTACCTCCATACCCACTCCTATGAAGCCTTTGGCTCGGCCAAGAACTGATCATTTTGTCTATCCACATCCCTATCCTCATCCTAGAAGCCTTACCTTAGGCAGGAATCTCTTCGAAAAACCCTATTTGTTCAAACCAAAGGGAGTTACCCGATTTTAAGGTAACGTCTTCACTTGTGCTATTTAGTTTTATTTTGATTCTCCAACCCCATAACTCTTTTTATTCATTTATATTTTAATATAACCAGTATATTAAATATACTAGGATGTTTTTATAAATTGTATTCTAGCTAAAATTACACACACCTACATCTAATGGTTAAAGAACATACTATTTCTGTGGATGGTGAATTTCTGCCCCACGAAATGATGATTGTTCAATATTCTTTTAAAACCTTCAAAGGTGGCCATTAATATGTCACCATATTTATATATGATATATAATATGTCTATGTTTTCCTTAAGATTATGTATTTTTCATTTATGACATACCTTTAAGGTTTCCATTATGGGTAAACATGATATCTTTATTTTAGGAAGTGCGGACTATCGCCCCCTCAAAGTGATTTGATTCATTAATACCATATGTGGTACGTATAAAGGATATATTTAATGATATTATATATGATACCATACTTGAATTATAATACTATTATGTATCATTATGTTTTAATTCCATTAAAAATGAAATAGAAATGGATATAGCGTTCATGCGTACGTACGGCCTACCGTCTCCATGAACGGTGCATTTCATTTCTTACCTCTAAATTATTATGTAATATTATAAATGCATGTATATAATGGATATATATGAAATACATGATATCCAAATAATGAATATAATTCTGGATATAAATGATTTTTTACCCCATGATCAAACTTGTGATTATAAAGAGTTTATTTTTGACTCAAGTACCAAGTATCGACAAAACGACCGTTATTAGCATAAATGATTACATAATGTTCATAACATGGTAATAAGTGATATAAAAGGAATCATGAAATTGAAAAAGGTTCTTAATAAAGTAGAAAATAACTCAAGTTTATTATTCAGGAGATTAAATAATGATCGAGTCAAGTTGGACACGAGGTAAGGGATCCGACCTCTCTCTTTCTTTTTAAGTACTCTCTATTATGTAATTTCTTTTAAGCTCATATTTCTTATGTTGGGGGATGTTATTTTATATTACTCTTTCCGTAAATTTTATGTTAATATGATGATATACCCTATTTGATCTCATCAATCTATTTTTGATGTATTATGTGGCGTTGTTAGGCTGCCGAATTTTCATAAGGGGAATTTCATCTCACTTTTTATTCCCGTGAGATTCCTGCTACATTGGCCACTATTTCCTTTTTTTGGTGTATTTACTGCCTATTATTTTAATATTTGTATAATATAATCTCATATATGGGTAGTTACATCTTCATTGTATGTCACTTCTTTCATGGGGTGTACATTTCGGAAGTTACCCAATTCGGTAAGGGAACCATTCACCCTCCTCATTAGAAAAGACTTCTTTTTTAGGTATTTTAATCTTATTATGATGGGATATGTTCTTATATATCCTTATTGCTATAAATTTTATGTCCAAGTGATGAGATACCCCTTTTTATCTCTCATAAACTCATTTTTTGAATTTTAAAGTGACGCTGTTAGGCTGTCAAATTTTTGCAAGGGAGCTTCTTAACCCAATTTTAATTCTTTGGGGTAAACTTGTTCTCCTTGAATATGTCGTTCTATGAGTATGTGTGAATAACCTATGATTCTTTTAAACTTAATATCCACTTATATTTGGGGTATTCATTTTTCACACATAATTATGTAATTGATTTATCCTTAATCCAAGGATACCGACTTTGTAAGGGACTTCGTCACGATCTCCATTCATTAAGGCATGTATTTGTTCTAATACAAGTCGTTATTTTATACGGTGTATAAAACCCTTTGACTTATTCTATTATTCGGAAGGAATATTTTCTATACAAAGCATTTTACTAAATGACAAAAAGTATGTTTCTTTTTAACGTACGCGTTGACAATGACCTTTCCGCCGCCACGAGTATTGTTTGAGCTTTGGCTTCCTCAACAAGCCGTTATATTTTTTAAAAGTAAATAAATACCAAATAGACTTTTTTGGTATTGAAAATGGTTTTGATAATGGATTTTTTATGTCAATATATTTAATTGATATATTGTGCTTGAAATGTGGAAATGTTTTCTTTCCATTATAATTGTTTTATGTGTTATGATTTTATAATGGTACTTGGAAATTTGACGGGTGGTTACGTGAAAAACCATATGACGGGTGGTGCCGTGAATGCCAAAACGGGTGGTTACGTTATAACCTCCAATGCATTGGGTATGGAAGTCGGCCGTATGGCTATTCCATTAAGTATGTGTGGAAGTCGACCGTATGTTTATTCCATTTAAGTATGTTTATGTCCCAAGTTATCTTTATATGTTATGTGTTCTTTATATGGGTTTTATGGAAATATTTTGGTTACAAAAGGGTAAGTAATGGTCTTTTATTCAGTGAAGAGTTTTTACTACTTCATAAAGGTGAAAAGTATTACTTTAGTAATGAAATCATGGATAAATTGTTGTTTTGAAAAAATAACAATTTTCTTTCTTTGTGTATCCTTGATTTGGTTTTTTATGCTCATCCCAAGTTTTTGAAATGTTTTCCACAGGACTTAAAAATGAATAGGGTCAAAGATGGTATCATGGAAAGACATTCTATCTAAAACATGGAACTAGACACGTTTCTTTTTATGTTTTTTTATTTTATGGATACTTAGTAGAAGTGTCTACTGTGTAATCTTTTGAGATGTAATAGTTATGACCTATGTCTCTAAAACTCTAAACCTAAAAAGATATTCTATGTGAATTATTTATTTAATTCATGATTAATTAATGTTTAAGGTTGGGGCCTTATATGACGTGTGTGGGAACTACACAACATGTAATTATGTTTTCCAGTTTTAAATGTTTTCCTCTTCGGTTCCATTTTCGATCTTTTGAGTTTGCAACTGTGCTTGTTGTTAATAATGGAGTGCTTTTGACCTTGTAGAGTCATTCCACCAAGACGTCCTCTCGTTGTACGTCAGGGATCCGATGATGATCGTACGCCAGATATGGCACATGAAATTATCTTAGATACTAGAGAAGACACACGGTTCCGTGAGAGATTCATAAGGTTCATATAGAAATTTCAAAGAGCTCAACAACCTGCCCAGTCTATGGTAGAGCTTACGCGAGTCTTCCAGCAGCATCATCCTCTTATGTTCTCAGGGGATGGGGGACCTCAGGCTGCTGAATCTTGGTTTGAAGTGATGGTTTCTATATTTTATCATCTTGAGACACCCCCAGACATAAGGGTGTAGCTTGCGACTTATATGCTGCGAGATTCCTCCAAGAGATGGTGGGATGTAGTTTCTCAGGTAGGGTGCCAACAGATAGTTACATGGGAGGAGTTTCAGCATACGTTCTATGACTACATATACATGCCAACACTGAGGGATGACAGATCCAGAGATTTCACGAACCTATAGCAGGTTACTCTATTAGTTATGGAGTATTCCTCCGGTTTCACGGAGTTTCAATGATTCACACCCATTTTGGGAAATGACGATTTCATCTTAGCGAGGATGTTCGAGGAGGGACTCAATCCAGATATCAGATCATCGGTAAATGTCTTATAGTTGAATTCTATTTCTTTGATAGTCAATAAGGCATTGATAAAGGAGAGGAATTTGAGGGATATTGGAGTAGTGAGCCAAGGTGTTTCAGCATCCAGAGTTAGTACCCTTCTTACTGATAGCTGGAAGTGACACCGAGAGTCTACTCAAGTTGACTTGAGGAAGCGAGATATTATTTTAGGTATGAAATTTGTGCACTACCAGTGTGGGATGGATGGGCATAAAAATCCCCAGTGCCCGAGGGACCCATTATAGTGCCGATCGAGCGACTAGATGGGTCATCTTCAACGGTTTTGTAAGGTTATTCTTCTAGTAGCTAGAGAAGGAGGATCAGCTCAGGGATATCAGGCTACTACACAGGGTCTTGGTACTGGCCAGACGTTTGTGGTAGAGAAGATTCATCAGGAGCAGGATCCTAGACCTTCCACAGTGCGAGGTACGATCTTAGTAGCCTAATTTTTATCTTCTACACTATTTGATACAGGAGCTTATCATAGATTTATTTCTATACACACTACGGAGAGCCTTATACATACTATCATTACTTATAAGGATATGATGACACTATACAATCCCTTGGGACATAGAACTGCTATTGTGGGTTAGTGCAAGGAGTTCCCCTTGAGGTTGGTGTGTGTCACTTCTTATAAGATCTTTATGTCCTAGAGAAGACAAGTTATGATTTCATTCTCAGAATGGACTGGCTAGTTCCTTTTCAGGCCATTGTCGATTGTTATCATCGTAGGGTGAGTTTGACATCACCAGAGGGAAGATATTTTCTTCACAAGGGAAAATGGGATGCCCAAGCAATTATAGATGGACCAGAGCATCATGGGTGGGGCGGTGTTACAGCCCAGATTGCTAGTTTATATCTAGATGATCATGGGACTTCTCAGATAGATTTTCCTCTAGTAGTTGATAATTTTTCAGATGAATTTCAAGAAGAATCTTCAAGGTTGCCTCTGGAGCGTGAGGTAGACTTGCCTATTGAGCTTCTTCCAGGAGTAGCACCGGTATCCATACCTCCTTATTGAATGGATATGACTGAGTTTCAAGAGCCCAAGAAAGACTTGGTGGAGTTACATGCAAATGAATTTATCTGACCCAGTACATCCCCTTGGGGTTCTCCTGTGTTTTTTATGAAGATGGTGGATGGTATGTTACTGATTTGTGTGGATTATCGGAAGCTGAACCATTTAACGGTCAAGAACTGATATCCCTTTCCATGGATTGATGAAATTTTTGACCAACTTAAAGGATCCAGGGTGTTCTCGAAGATATACTTGAGATCCATCTATCATCAGTTTCTTGTTAGACCATCAGATATACCTCTTACAACATTCTGGAGTAGGTACAGTCTGTAAAAGTACATGGTTATGCCGTTCGGTCTCACGAATGCGCCAGCAGTCTTCATGGCACTGATGAATAGAGTTTTCCATCCTTAATTGGATTCCTTCATGGTGGTTTTTGTGGAAAATAGATTGGTGTACTCTCACACTCGACATGACCATGATACTCATCTTGAGATCATATTGAGTACACTGAGGGAGCATCAGTTATATGCTATGCTCTCTAAGTGACACATTTGGATGGATGAGATTCACTTCCCGAGTCATGTCATCTCAGAGACAGTAGTATTAGTAGACCTAGTGAAGGTAAAAACGGTAGTTACCTTGGAGTAAGCGAAGAATGACTTCGAGGTACACAGATTCTTAGGACTGGCTAGTTTTTACATGAAGTTTATACAGGACTTATCACGCATGGAAGATCCATTGATGGTATTGACTAAGAAAGGTGTGAAGTATGTTTTTTCAGAATCATGAGATTCAACCTTTCAAGATATGAATTGGAGATTGACTTCAGCACTGATTATAGTTTTACCAGAGCCTGGCAAGAGTTATACAGTTCTCTGTGATGCATCTAGCATCAGTCTTGGAGCAGTGCTTATGCATGAGGATCGTGTTATTGCATATGGATCTCAGCAGTGAGTCCACATGAGAATAACTATCCTACACATGACATGGAGTTGTCTTCTATTGTTCATGTTTTTCATTATTGGAGGCACTATCTTCTGAGAGAGCATTTTGTGGTATATACTGACCACATGAGCCTCATGTATATCTTATCACAGCGTGTCATAAATCTGAGACAGCGAAGGTGGTTTGAGTACCTACAGTCCTTGAACTTTGATCTTTCTTATACGCTTGGGAAAGTAAATGCTGTGGCAGATGCACTGAGCATGAGAACTCAGTTACATGCATTTCGGGAGGCCATCAGTGAGTGTAAGCATATGGATATGTTCTCTGAGATTCATTTGAAGGTGCAGGATAGACAGGGACAGACGGTTCATTCTTCTATAGATGTTACCTCCACTCCTCTGGATCGAGTTCGAATGAGGAAGCTATCAGACCCAGAAGGCCTAGTCCTACAAAAGGGTGTGTCGGATGGAGTCCCTACTCTGGGGTGGACAGTGGGATATGATGAGGTGTTACATTTTGATGGCAATGTATAGGATTCAGCAGACATACATGAGGGGATGATGCTGATGTTTCATGCTTTATCTTGGGCAGTTCATCCTGGTGTCACAAAGATGTATCGTGACTTTCATCGTCAGCATTGGTGGCCATGTATGATGTAGGATGTGGCTGGCTTTGTTATGCAGTGCTCCACCTGTCAGCAGGTGAAGGAAGAGCATCAGTGACCAACATGGCTTCTAAAGTAGTTACCCATTGTTGGGAGGAAATGGAATGATTTCATGATGGACTTCGTGATAGGGTTACTGAGATCACCTCGAGTGAATGATGTAGTTTGGGTTGTAGTGGACAGGATCACGAAGGTTGCATATTTCTTACTGATCAAGGATACCTTCGGTGTGGATGAGGTTTGGAGGTTGTAAATATGGGAGATTGTAAAATTTTATGGGGTTTCAAATTCTATTGTTTCTGATAGGAATGCCCGATTTAATTCACATTTCTTTCAGGGGCTATAGAGGGCTTTGGGTACATAGGTACATCTGAGTACAGATTACCATCCCTATATATATGTCCAATTAGAGTGCACGATTCAGGTGCTGGATAACATGATTCGAGCATGGGTACTTTATTTTAAAGGTTCATGGGAGAAACATATACCTATAGTGGAGTTTTCCTTTAATAATAGTTTTCAAGAAACTATTCAGATGGAACCTTATGGGACTTTGTACGGTAGTACATGCCGATCACCCTTGTATTGGCTGAAGGCAGGAGAGGCTGTTGTGCTGGGACCTCATCTTGTTAAAGAGACCACAGTGTAGGTGGAGTTGATTCGGAAGAGGATGGCCACTGCACAGTCTCAGTTGAAATCTTATCCTGATCAGCAGAGAAGTCCTTTAGAGTTCAAGGTCAGAGATAATGTTTTCATGCGTGTTACCCCGAGGTTGGGACATAAGAGGATTAGGAGATAGTGAAAACTTTCACTGAGATACGTTAAACCGTTTGTGGTTCTGTAGAGATCCGGGCTTGTTACTTACAAGATTCAGTTACCTCAGATGTACCAGGCTTTGCTCGACGTCTTCCATGTTTCTCAGCTTTTATGGTATTTCTCAGACCCTTCTCATGTTTTTCAACCAGGGGAGGTTGAGCTGGAGCAGGATGCATCGTTCAAGGAACATCCTATCAGGATTGTTGATCGTAGTGCAGAGGTACTCCGTTGTAGGTTCGTCCCTCTAGTACGGGTTCTATGGCAGCACGACCGTGTAGAGGACGAGACTTGGGAAAGAGAGACCGATATGCCCTCACAGTGGCCGGAGTTGTTCGATGGTTCTTCTTATACGCCTCGTTAGGAAATTTGGGGACGAATTTATTTAAAGGGGGAGGTTTGTAAGAACTGGGGTCATCTTTTTAGGTTTTTTTTCTGGTCATTTTTAAGAAATAGGGGAAAATTTGGAATTTTTAAGAGTACACATCATGTACTGACCATGTCTGGGCCAAAAACACGGCCATGTGGGGGGACGTGGAGGCCACTTAGAGCAGAGTATAGAAAAGCAAAGTACACACCGTCTACTCCGATGGTATATTCTGTGTACTTTTATTTATTTCAATAATCTGACCGGGGTCGCTGCTTAACCCTGCTTTCGTCTTCTTCTCTACCTAATTCCTCCTAGAGTGTCCGAGGAGGCTGAATCTTCTCTGTGCCACCGATCTGTCACCGGCTATCTGAATCAAACATCGTCGGTTGCAATAGAATCACAGCGGTGAGTTCTTAGTTCTGCTTTGGCCTAGTTTCTTGATTCTACCTCTCGTGTGAGTTATCTGAGGTTGAATGTTTTAGAAGTTTTTGTAGATCTACTCCATTCTAGGCCGATTCACTAGCCGAGGTTCATGTATATCAATCTACGAGGATCAACGTAGGGGGTTTGATGCCCTACGTTGAATGTCCTTGATTTTTTTGTGAAAATTTGCTCGATATCCATGTATTGGGTATCTCAATTTAGGGGTTTGAACCTGTTTTATTTATCTTTTTTAGACTGGTTGTGTTCTTGAGGCTATTAGATGAATAATGTTTTCTTGTTATCATGTTCAAGGATTACCCCATGGGTGTTTTCCTTCATATTGTCTGTTTATCTCTGTTTGTCTTAGGCTGCATTTGAGGAAAAATTTGTTACATTGATTGCTTTCATTGGTATGAATGATTGCATGTATTGTCTGCTATTTAAATGCTTTTGTTGCATTTTAGCTATTAACTATGTAATTTCTGAACATACTTTGGGCTGCTATGAATCGTTTACGTACGATTGCTTTTACTCAGGGTTGCGGCAACCTGGTGTAGTTAGACCATAGGGGGAATTGACATTGAGACCTTCCTTGAAGGGCATGTTTAATTATCACCTTTACGAGACCGTAAGGGGGATTGACTTTGTGCTCTCTTAGAGGTTCTGATAATTATTAAATCAATAATAAAGGGGGAATTAGACGTATGTGCTTCCTCAGAGATTCTGTAGTATCACTACAAGACAATATGGGGAATTGACGTTGACTGCTTCCTTAGAGTGTCTTTGCATTTGTTCAAAGGCATGACCATAAGGGCTTGACCACGTGAGCCACCCAGATGGTCAGTGTAATAAATTTTTTTGGTTGGTTGTGATGAGTCCACCAAGACATAGAACAAACATGGGTTTGCACTACTTGTAGTTTAGGTAGTCTAATGAGATACATGTTGTGTAACTTGCTATGCCTTTGGGCTATAGAGCTATTTGCTAGATTCATTGGTTGATGATTAAATGATTGAATTAAATTAATAAATAAATTTGAATGGAGAATTGTAGGATTGTTTACTATATTTCACCCCCGTTTCTCTGCTATATTTATTTCCACTACTTTTTCTATATTTCTCACTGACTGTAGGGCACATATCATTTGGTGGTTGCCTACTAAGATTAGTCTCACACCTTATTTGGGTCCTTTTTTTTCTCAAACATGTTATATGGTTGCAGGTGTGGATAGGGATTGTGGCCCTTTTACCTCAGGTGCTTGATTGCTGATTAGAGCTGGAGAGCATGGGACCAAGCTTATGCTTGCGATGCTACTGGAGTTTACAGTTTTGTTTTTGTACTTGGGTTTCAGTTTTATTTCATCACGTCGTTTTATTTACTGATTTCCATAGAAACATGTGCCATGTTGCATCATTATTATATTATACATTTCTTCCACTATTTAGTTTCAGTTGTCGTGTGCTGCTTACTGCTTCCGCTATTATTTATGTTATTTTTCCTTCCGCTGCATACTTTACCAAATGAGGTCATTGTTTTCCCACTGACTCACCATGGTCGTCGCTACTATTTTGCAGCCTCTGGCATTTGGGGAAACACCCTTTAAGTCATGTGGTGAACCAGGTATAGGGCACTAGTTGAGTGGCTCCGGATTCATTTTGTTACAGTTTTAGAGGTAAAATACAAAGTCCTTGAATATTTACTCCCACTGCCAATGTTCAACATATAATGGTTGAGAAACCAATCAAGAACATAGTGTTCATATTTCACACTATGGCAGACCAAACATAAAGACACAAAATTAGAAACTGCACACATCAACGCAGACTACCAAAACTAACCTCTCAAAGCACTGTTCTTTTTTTATACAATGTAGCACTAATAATTGCGAACTATGTAACTATGTGAAACAATTTCATTTATCCAAAAACGAAATAAAATTATTTTCTTTAACAAAACTCGATTTTAATCCTCCTCAGACCGACCATCTCGGGCTCCAACGAAAACAAATCGGTCTCTCCATACCTCCACATCATGATCCCCCTATGAGGACTCATCCACCAACCTAACTACAAATAACTACACCTTTATCTAAAAAATTACAACATCTTCCCCCCCAACATCTCCCATATCTATATGAAATTTTAAATCTTCTTCCATCACTCTACAAGAATTAGTTAATTTTTAAACTGCATCACTGAATTAATTCCTAATCATCACATAATCTACAACATTCCCATTTTTATATGCATATGAAATATCAAATTAGTAATCATGTAGGATCTCTTTCCAAAGACATTGTCTCATGTTTATGTCATATTGGGGGGGGGGGACATTACATTGGCTCTCATGATTGGTGAAGAGCACAAAATTATCTCTGATGAGGTAATGTATCCACAACATCATGGAAATCAACAATGTCGCTAACTCGAGATCGTGGGAGGCATTGTTATGCACATGGGGATAAGGCTTTCAAGAGTAATATGAAATAACTAGTCTATGTTGCATCAAAAAACAACTGATCCCAATATGAGAATCATCAATGAAAACGTCAAATTGTGCTCCTTCTACTAGTAGACAATGAATTTTATAAGTGGACAAAATCTCATTTAGATACTGAAAATATGTATGAAAATGATTACTTTACAAGGACAGCTAATATTTTCTAGTCAACACTATCAACGAAGACCTAACATAAGTTAAATCAACACAGATCCTCCTATAATAGACTCCAAGACAAAGGAAAGATTAATGTTGTACCAATATCTGGATAACCAAAACAGACCTACTTCTATCTTTTATAGATTCATAACTACTCCCTACTAAGATATGAGAAGCCCAATGAAATATATTTCTCGATCCCAAACTCAATCATTAGAAACACACCAAACATCTTATCACGAATATGAATTCCCAAAATGGAATGTAGATGTTATGTTTTCACAACCATGGATTCAAATTACAAAAATATTTCATCAATGAAACCCACATTGATCTTATAAATGAACACCCAGAATGAAAAGTTCATTAACCCCATTGACATAACTATACAATTTTTCACACTGAACGTCATAAAAAACACATAATTCTCATGAAGGAAATATAAATCATTATTCATGACATCCTAATAATTTACATACATATGGTAATATACTGACCACAATTATATTATGAAGAACTAATATCTACTTTTCATTTTATCCAATCAATCAATAATATGTAGAAGACTGTAATAGTTCTTCATTGTCTCCATGTTCACGTGATGATAATTGATAGACATATTAAAATTAATGTCATCCTTCATTATGACTAAGAATGGTTCACCCCAGGGTGACACACATGGCCATACAAAACAACGACGAAATAGACCATCAATCTCTATACACATATATCACATCTCTAGAGGTGATATCATATACGAAGAAATCGATATAGGAGGAATACCAGGTTCCAGTCCAATCATGAGCATGATCTCTTATTGACTGGATATAACTACAATTTCAGCTAGGAATAAATTTGGTTACCCTTCTATGAACATGGGAAATGATTACAACTGAACCATCAGTGAAATAAACATCATCTCATCCATCAAGGATGATGAGGATGAAACATGCATGTGACCCATCTAATGGTCTCTCACACCCCCAAACATTTATTCCTCATAGTTTGAATCGAATAACATAACCTACCTCATGAAATAAACCACAACAGGCATCACCAAATAATACCAATACATGTATGGGTTATTCCATAAGCATGTATCCATAAACAATAAAAATCTCCCCATCAGTTGTACTGGCCCAAAAACAGCTCACAGTCCCCACATAAATAAAACAAGTTAGCTTGAACCCCATTTGGAAAATTCAATGCCAAGGGAAATATTAGCCTCTCCACATCAGGTCTCACTGCTTGAGAAAAAGAGGATATATAAAGGAGTGTGTTTATCATGGATCAATCAAGGCATTGACCGATATTGAAAATAAAAAAGAGTATCTCAAATGACCTCTGGATCACCTTGCACTGGAAACAATAAATAATGAATCAACCCATCACCAGATTCATGACCTAGCTGACAATGAGGAAGTTAACCTTCATGGCCACACATTTATCACAGGGGTCATGGAGTGTCTTAAGGCTATCCACTACATTCCCCAATTACTCTCTGCTGGTCCAAAATAGAAAACATCTTGCTACAGACTCAAATGGATTTTCCTTAGTAGAGGAACATATATTAGAAAAATTATCATATGCTAACTTATTATAAATTGTTGATACTCTTGTCACTCATTACCTATGTATCCACATGAAATACATGAATCATATCCCTTATCATGGGACCAAGA
Source organism: Viscum album (assembly GCA_963277665.1). Classification (NCBI taxonomy): domain Eukaryota; kingdom Viridiplantae; phylum Streptophyta; class Magnoliopsida; order Santalales; family Viscaceae; genus Viscum; species Viscum album. Next base: position 912,995,703 of record OY728131.1, on the reverse strand, counting down.
GACATCGACCTCTGAGAAATAAGACATTAAGGTGGGTGACCTACCTTTGGTTGATTAGGATCCTATCTAAAACCAACTACGAACCTCACGAAACATCTGTTATTTAAGAGGAATCATAAAGATAGTCTTATTGTGATGATATTCTTCTAGCTAAAGTCCACTGATTGTCCTATGCGCTTTCTTGCACTGTGAGATACGTCTTCAGCATAAATGGAGTGATCTGGCATTGTATCTCTAGATGAAAAGGCTCCTCAAAATTCCTTTCATGGCCTCATCATCTGGAAATAGTCCCATATAATATCATAGAAATTTATTGAAACGAACTGGAACTCTCATATAGTGGAACTCCCATACAAAATGGTAAGATATTATTGGTGCCTAGCAACCTTCATGGTCAATGAAAGAAACCCCAATCTGAAGTAGTCTCGGAATTCCTCTGATTAGACTATGGTTCTTTATGATCTCCAAGGAACTAGAACTAGCCCTTACTTACTGCCCCACAAAGAATCATAATAACTAACGATGTGTAGTCCTCATTAATTGCATATAGGAAATGAATTTTATGTCATCCTCCTCTACCACATCATATATTACTGAATTAGAAATAGATCCCTCGTAGATCTGCAAAATCTAAAACTAAAATTATCTGAGTTTCCCCCATCATATATCATTTCCTTCATCCTCTACTCTATGGAGATCAATTAGGTCAACATACTGATCATCTTATTCAAGAACATTATGTGGATGTCGACGAAGATTCGTGCTTCCAAAAAGAAAAGTACTTCAAGATCAAAATTAAGGAATATGGAAGAATTTAATATTAATTAATTTTTTGATATTATTAATTTTATGCTAACATCTACCATGGTCTACCAATAAAACATAGGTGAAATAAATAATAACTCCTGACCCTTTTATAGGACTCTAACTGGAAAACAGTATCACTTTATTTAATAGCCACTATAAGCTTAATGGTTTTTGCATCATATCACATGGGTCCCAAAATACCCACGTATCAGTTAGTCTTCCATGTCTTAAATTCTCACTAATCGTTGATCAACTTTTTTCCCTACCACCCCACACAACCTCACCTATGTCAAACTCCAAACTCCATTCCACCTATCATTCATACCACTGATACCACTATGTAATTCCCCTTATAGAAAAATGTACTGCTCAAGGGATGAAAATTGGATTAGAGTGATAGTGTCCCTAGAGTTCCACCAACAGTAGGAACCATGTTCGTGAATAGCACTAATGGTATAATAAACACGTAGGTGGGTGGAATTACCCCCTTAGAGAACAGTTTTAAAAGAGGGAAATATGTTAGAACCCAAAAAACGTTCTCAAAATCTAATCTGAAATAAAATACAAGGAGTACATATGTAATGCACTGAAAAAGATAATACATCTAAAAGAAATATTTCAAGTACCAAAAGAAAAGTAAATACATCAATGACCACAAACCCCAAAAAAATCTAAATAATCTCCAAGCTAGTAGTAACATGCATGTTCTCCAACAATCTCTAAATAACCTGAAATAATGGTTATATATATATGTAGGGTGAGTATAATAATATACGATATCGTATCATCCCTAGATCATCTCATGAAAATTCTATCAAAATCATGATAACGAAATGTGAATAATAGGTGAATCTAACTCCAAACATAAATATGTATACTTTGTTCCCAGCCTCACCATCTCTACAATCACAATGTACTACATAAAAGATCATATAATATAATAAATAATATCATATGGACCATACTACTACATCCCCACTAGTTTGCTACTCTATCCCCACTTTGCACTTCCTTAGTATCTCTCTCCAAAAAGGCTAACCCGTAGACACATGCGTGAAGCACCATAATATTTACCCAATGCAACCAAAATCCATGTCCAAAAAAAAAGTAAACCGTTATTTTACTGGATATACCACAGCTCGCATAACATGTATCATATATCTGGTATTATAGCTCAATATATCAGAGCTGATACACTGAGTAACGATCCGCAATTCATCACATCCTATACATGATATAAATATAACATTCGTTACGAAACTCTATCTTGAATACAAGTGTCTCAAATAACCAATATCCTTTACAATACTATACAGAAATATATGGGGAAAACTAATGATCATGCATACCAGCACATGTAACAACCAAGAGAATAGAGTTGGAAATAATGGGGTAGTTATCCATCCAGCCACCCTCCAGGATTATGGGGAAACACCCACAAGGATCAGAATCCTCAGGGTGTAAGATTCCTTAACTGATAGAGTTAAGTTACAAATAGAAACAAAAAAATTACATGATATAATATATCTCAGAAACACATTATGCGCATGTCTAAGTATCAGAATCAATATTGGACAACATCTTTGGGACTCTAGGATTCCATAGTTAATACTATATATACTATAGGTACACAAGAATTTAATGAGCTACATTAACTTATCTTATACCTTTTTTTATCAGTTTGACATTATGTAAATTAAATATTTACCATTAATTAACCAATAATATTTACCATTTATCATTACATTAGAATCACAACAAAGATTAATGACCTCCATGCATAAGAAAACCTCTTCAATGGCTTCTCATAATTCCAACATCAGCATTGCATCCCTACAATTTCCAACCCCATGGGTTATAAATATATTTATTTATTAACAATATTACATTCAATAATTCCATGTATTTTACGAATCCATTTAATGATACCAAACACAAGGGGCTCAACACGGTGAGTATATGACCAAATTTTATACTCTTATCCACTTATACTACGTGTATTGATTCATCCACCCACAAGAAGATATAAATATAAACCAAATAGAATTCCTCGCATGTATTCACCTGTCATTGATTGATAGTAACCAAAATCATCTACCTAAAGTAGTGTGGAATGAAATGTGGATAAAAAAATAGTATTAGGTCAAGAAACTGATTAAAATAAGCATCCATCTACTATATTATTGGTTAATCCCACCTTCAACTTGTTCCATCATTTTTAGTGTCCTCACAAACACCACATGAATATACCGATGAATCTCGAAACTCTATGCATCAATTGATGCCCCAAAAATGGAGACACCCCTCCCCTAAGACCACAAAAACCCTACTACCTCACTCATTATAAACTCACAACATATCCATGACTACCAACCCCAAATTTCAATATAGCACTTCAAGCACAGTCATCCCACGCTCAGAACAAATCATAATAAGCAAGAAACAAACACAATTACTGGGTTCTTGTCCCTAAATAAATGCATCTAGACATCAAACAGAGTGATCTATCACTACTAAAAAGCATACGAACCTTGTTATTAAATGAAAATAGGATAATCATTCCAAAAAAGTCATTATTTTTATAACACAACAGGTTAATAAACCATCGTGAATGAATTTATTCATTATCACGGGTTCCAACTCTATGAACTCTAATATACAAGCTATCATACGTATAAAAACTTTATTAAAAGACTAAAATAACTTGAATTTAATATTTCTATTAGTTGGAATCATCATGAATTAGGTTCACTAAAAAATTCAATTAAACATGCATAATTTCATCAATTTAATTGTTATCAAATTACAAAAACAACACCTAATTAATTAATCATGTCACTTTAATTTTATAAATCAATTAATTTTCAATTATTTCCATATTTATGTTTTTACCAATTTACATCATGAAATACATGATATTAAGATAAATTCATAGATATCACACTAATTAAAAAATAAACATGGAAATCCTTATCATATTAAAATGAATAAACAACACTATGCTGTCTAAAAAAATTTAGTAATAAAGTTCGAGTAATTATTATGTTTATCACATTGTGATCTAAGTGAATAAATCCTGATAAATCAATTATTGAACATAAATAAATATGGAATAAAAAAAACTCCCAAACTTAAAAGTATGTCGATGTTATTATCAGGATAATAAACAACAAAATTAATATTCAATTACCCCTTCTGTAATAACTAAATCAATCTGAGAATGTATCAGCACAGCCGCACCGATAACAACCCAGATAAATCCTATTAAAACTATGGGTATGAATGCACTATATCATGATAAGGGGATTTTATCGGAAATAAGATCAAACATGGAGAATCCTCTCAAAAATGATTGAATAATGCACCATATATCACCATAAATCACTAAAGATTGAGGAATAAAGGACAATAATTGATCCTACTTAAATGGAATCCAAAATTATGAAGGAGAGGACTGATAGAAGATGGAAAATGAGAGAATCGATAGGGTTTTACAACCAATGTAGATATAAATTTTTAAAATCATAGAACATCAGAGAATTACAAGATGTATAATCCCATTTCACTTTATGTAGTTATCAGGATTGGATTCCCCTAAAAAATTATTTGCCTCTTCACATTGTTATATTGTTTAAACTCTAATATATAAGATGTCGTTGTAGAGACCCGAAGCTTGACGTACATTGACATTACATTACATTTGCGTAATACTTAGTACATAACAAATAAAACACACACAAGGATCGTAATAGTTTAGTGTATTTGGAAACTCAGAATATAATTTTCTAATCGTGGTGAAAGATCTTCAAAATCTCCCATAATGTTCTTCCTTTTTTTACCTAAAACATTTCTTTATATCCCGGGGAAAAGAAAACATAAAAGGGTGAGCTCAAATACTCAGTAAGGGTAAGAAAAGAAATATCAATCACACCATATACATAAGCACATAACTTTTGGAAATCTTAACCTGCAAAAGAGATCATAATTTCATAACATCGGGTAAATCATGGCAGTGAAATGTAATCACAATAATCATAACATAAAACATGAAACTTCGTGGCATTCACACATAATCATAGAGAATCATATCTTGTTAGTCAAGACTCGTTGCCAAGACTATCTTAGTGGACAAAGTCCCTTTCTGAATCAAGTAACCCTCGTTTCAGTCCTGTTTCACTGAACCGGTATAACCTACCATTTCAGACATGTCTATATCATGAGATATAAAATCTTTACCCAATGAATTGGAGGGAGATATAGGTCCCACCCATCTTATAATGAATCCTTTTTTATGTTTGCCACATAATCATAAATCACATATCATCGCATAACACATGTAACAAAAATGGGATTCTTGAAACATCATGATATCATAAATCAATTCATATAAGATAAAGGAATTCATAAAAATAATTTCATCACAACATGATCAAATCAATGTAATAATAGGGATAAAAACAGAACCCTTTATTATCTTAGATGGAAAATAATTTTGATAAAATACTTGAACTCCATTCTTGAGGAAAATATCCTTTCTTCTTCAAAAACATTTTGCCTTTCTTAACATGTCAAACGACTTTAAACTAAAAGAAGTTTATTAAAAATAAACTTGAAAACTTGTAAAGGATGCTTCTTTGAAATAATGTATTAAAAATCCATTCATGTCGTATAAGTTAAAAAAACACTCTTCGTACTTTTGTCGGAAAATTCAAAAAGTACCTCGTACGAAAAACGAAAAAAATATTCCTTTCATATCCTTTACTAAAAACTCATCGAAGGGTAAAATTGGATTTAAACAATTTTAGGTGGACGCAAATAATATTACATATTGAGGAAACATGGATGTGGATGATAAAATACACCCTAGTAAATACTTACGAATAAACAATCTCGGATAAAAATGAGATTGTGATATTTCCCTTACCTTAGGTCCGATTTGCTTCATATGTGTCCGAACCTCCTGTATAATGATTTAAATAATGTCATTGACTTATTACAGAATCATATTCATTGTTATGATATCATATATGGTTCACTTATGACTTTATATTACCCATTCTTTTGTAAATTCCATGTTAAAGAAGCGTTTTGGGTAAAATCGTTTCATTTATCGTAGGTGTTTTGACTTGTTGTTCATGACATTATTATTACTTATATCATGATTTACTTACTTCCAGAATATAAAATATGATTTATATATCATATATATTCAGTATATATATATATATAATAGATAGATAAATGAAATGAAAAACACCGTTCATGGAGACGGTAGTCCGTACGTACGCATGAACGCTGTTTTCCTTTCCTTATTGTCTTGAATGGAAGTAAGTAGATGACATTCATAAAAATATATACATAAATCCAGTAGCTTTATAATGTCATATATTTCATTATTATTTCTTATATATACTTTTTAATCATTCTTAAATGGTTAACATGGAGAATGAATCTCATCGCGTCGTGGAGACGGTAGTCCGTACGTACGCACGAGCGATGATATCATTTCCATAAATATTGAATTGAATTGGAGTGTATTATACAATATATCAGAATCAATATGATGCTGTAATAACTATGTATAGTTATTCTTTACACCATTATACCCATCCATGTAAGGTGGTGGTGGAAAATAGATTACACCACGACGTGGAGACGGTATTCCGTACGTACGCACGCGCGGTGATTTCTTTTTCCGTAGGATGGATAGATGGTGAAATAAGGTTGTTTCATACTTATAATAACATACCAGTAAATGAGTGATACTTATGTTATTACTTCATAATGAAACAACCTAAGAAGAAGAAGTGGAAGAAGAAATAAAGATGAAAGAATTGGTAACGGTAATTACCTCTTCTTTGAAGCGCCTCTTTGAGACCTCCTCTTAGGGAACTAAAATTGGTCTTTGAGGAAGACCAGAACCTCTACGATGTTTCTAGGGAAGTGGAGAAGAGCTTTTTTCAGGGGTTGGCCGAGCTTGAGTGCTCGAATTGGTGTGAGGAGGAGGGGGAGGAGGTGTCCTTTTATAAGGGAGGAGAGGGGCACCTTAGGAATATCTCAAAATATTATTTTATATTAAAGTCAAAATCGGTTTATAATGGTTCCAAAGGGTCTTATTTCGAAGCTAAAGTGGGGATGGGTCTAAATCCTATCATCCAATAGGATATAGACAAGTTTAGGGTATTATTTTAACCTTATAAATTAGATTTAACTCTAAGTTAAATAATTTAACTTTTACCGTGTCTTTTTGTTTTCTTTCACTATATGGTTAATAAACTTACTATAACATGACAAAAGAACCCCAAATTGTTTAATATTAATATATATATCCTTATCTAAGTCATTTGGCCGAACCATAGATTTTTAGGAATAAAATAACAATTAATAATATAATATTTGATTTAAAAACTATTTTGTGTCAATTTTGACACTATTTGATATATGATTTTTGTGAAAGTCATAACAGAATTATATGTTCGAAACAAGTTGATTAAATCAACACTAATATATCATAGTAACCTAGAAAATTAGTGGAATTCATAAAAAGTCTCAAATTACATTTATTTTGGTGTTTATAACATCAATTATTTCAATATTTCATTAATAAGATAATTACTCCATTATCATTGTGTCATAAATAAATTAAATTATTTAATGTCTAAAAATTACAAATAAAATACCATTATGTAGGAAATCTTTTTATCTTTCTAATGAATATTTATAGTATAATTTATCCTATGTATAACCCCATATTAAAATTTTTTTATTTATTAAACTTTGATTTTAACTATTTTAACTATTCATTAAATAAAATAATATTAAATGTCATAATCTAATCCAAGTGGACCTAAATGGTCATATTATATTCATAAGGTTGTTTTCGGTCGAATTACACTTATCCAATAGAATTACGACATGTGTTAAGGTAATAGTAATATCATATTTACCCTTAGTTACCCTATTTACTATTAACCGTGGTAAAAAAAAGTAAAAAGTTACTATTCACCAAAAATTATTTTCATCTCATTGAACCACATTTTAGTCCTTGATATTAACCGTGTCTGTCAGATTTTCGAAATTCCATTCACAGAAGCGGTAAAATTAAGTTTTATGCAAAATTCAGTTTTTAACCTACCACTTAGTGGTTTCACTATTCATCAAAAATTGAAAGTTTTCAGAAAAATACCAAAATTTCACCCTAGGCTAATTTCTGTATTCCGAATCCAAAAATGAAGTCCATTTTGAAAAATAAAATTTATAAAATTTCAAAAAGTTGTTATTACTATTAATAAAGGCTAGTTTTAATAATATTTTAATAGCATATCGTTGTTTCGTGAAACTCAGTATTGCATACTACACACGCTATTGAGGAAGGTTGTGATTGCGTGTAATGCAAGGCAAGTCAAGGATGCGTGTTCTGAAAGCTCCTTTTGGTGTAGCGTACAACACAAGACATTAGTGAAATTAAAAAGAATATTTTTCATAAAATCTCGGGGTGTTACATTCTACCCCCCTTAAAATGAATTTTGCCCTCGAAATTCGTTGGGGTTATAAATGGTTTACTATTAGAAAGTTTATTTAATAGAAACCCACATCGTAAAAAGAATACCAAAACCAATCTCTAAAAACAAAAGTATGAAACGTAACGGTTACCCAAATAAACTAATCACTGGGTTTCCATATAGGTGAAAATATGGATATGGAAGAAAAATCTAACCATCATGTTATGATGGAGAGTGGTAGATAACATGGCTATGGAAAAGACAACAATCACAAATCCATAAATTTGTGATGATCTAAGGTACCATCTGATTAATCAGATATAAGAGCACTAGGAAAACATTTTTGGTTTTCAAGATCATTTCCCTAATGTTGAAGAATTTGAATTAGAATAAATACTTACTTTATTTCGGTAAAATCTCACTGTTGTTTGTGCCTTGAACAATTTCCACTTCATCTCTTAAATAAATGAAGTTGAATTTTTTATTCGTGAAGTGTTAGCAGATCATGTGATAGAATGACGGGTCATTCCATCAAAATGTTAGCAAAAGTTATTAATAATATATGGTACCTAAAATGGACTTATACTTTATATATCATACTACTTAATATAATAAAACTAGTTTCTACTAAACAGGGACTTCTTGTAGGTCCGTGGTAGGCGATAAAGGCCAGTCGCACTTCGGTTGTGGGTTCGATTCCCACAGCCTTGTCCGACGCGATGGGCTGTCGCCCGTCCTACAGGTTGTCCTTTTTCTAAAACTATACTACTATAACATCCCATCAATAACAAACAATACTAACTTATGTCCAACAAAATCCATTCCAATATTTAGGCATATCCATAATACTGCAATCCATTCTCATAACATAGTGAAAACGATTACCAGAGATTTAACACCATCGTCGATCCCCATATATCATAAGATATGTTCTGTTGGTCATATTCCAAACATTCAAAGTCCTTAATCATGTATTCTCTTGAATACCGTAGTGAAAACATGAATGCAGTTTAAAGTAAACAGTTTCCACATACCAAAATCCTCAAAATTCTATATACTCAAACCATGATATCACTTAGTCATTATATCAATCATGAGCTCATGAATACTATTAAACATTTCATTTTCTCGTTTTCCCTTCATTATGCACATATCATCTTATTTCCAAAAAATATCTCAATCACTTTTAATACCACATCAATAAATATTGCAATACTCAATGATACAACATTATTTTGGAATCCCATTACATAAACACTTAATCATTCCACCACATCGTTGTCATATTCAACATCGCCAATAGTGATCGCATGTGACTTCTCTTTGTCCTTTGCCTTAAGTGGTTGCTCATGTTGATCATCACTAACCCTTGGATTAGGGCATTTATTGGTAGAATGTCCCATCTCCTTGCACTTGAAGCATTAAAGTGTTGGTGGTGCGTTCTCTGCAGTGTTTTCTTTATTCACATCATTAGAAACCCTTTTTCCATTACTTCGACACTCATCTGCTCGATGACCTTCTTTTCCACACTTAAAACATTTTCTAGTCCCTTTAAGACAATCTCCACCATGCTTCTTTCCACACTTTGCGCATAAGGAAACATTCATCTTCTTTTCACCATTATTCTGAGATTTCTCCTTGAACTCCATCTTTCGTTTCTTGTCAAAACCATGATATTGATATGTAACACCAACTTCCATTTATACCTTGATAGCACAACGCACAATTTCATCATAGCTACTGAAGTCTCTTATAGCTAATGCCCATTCGAAGACTTGGTTTTAAGCCACTGAAAAATCGATCAACTTTACTTTCAGGTTGGATGATAATGCCAGATGCATACCTTGCATGTCTTGTAAAATTCTCTTCGTATATACCAACAGATTCATCATCCTTTTGCTTTAGTTCAAGAAACTCCTTCTCCATCTTTGTTCGAAGAATACGAGATAAGTACTTATTGAAAAATAAGTTCTTGAACTCATCCCATTCCATGGACTCAATTTCATCTCTTTGCCTCGTATTCATAATAAGATTCCACCATTGATCAGCATCACCTTCCAAACAATACACTGCTAAGATGACTTTATCATGTTCAGAACATTGAAGAACTGAAAATATCTTTTCAGTGGTACTGATCCATTGTTCAGAAACAAGTGGATCAGAAGACCCACTGAAAGAAGGTGGACGTTGCCTCATGAAGGACTCAATAGAATATTGTTCCCTTCTCTGCTCATTTGGAAGTCCATAATGATTCATAGCTTTTGTAAGTATAGCAATAAGATTTTTCACTCTATCTCCCATAACATTTTTTTGTTCAGGAGGAAAATCATTGCATTTTCAATTGCATTGATCAACACGGTTCCTTCGGGTTCCAGCCATCGTCTAAAACCCAAAAAGAATAGTGTGAGAAGCAAAAATCATGCTAGGGAAAACAACATAATAAAGGGGGAGTACCTTCAATATCTAACATCTTAGGTTTAATTCTATGATCGTTAGCGTAGTTCTAGTACTATAACCTATACGTATACTTATCCTTAGGGACATCCCTAGACATACCGTAGAAATATCTCTAGGGATCTCACTAACATTTTCGCATCCTAGTTTCCAAAGGTTGACTAAACCTTTCCTCTGATACCAACTGTAGAGACCCGAAGCTTGACGTACATTGACATTACATTACATTTGCGGAATACTTAGTACATAACAAAAAAACACACACACAAGGATCGTAATAGTTTAGTGTCTTTGGAAACTCGGAATATAATCTTCTAATCATGGTGAAAGATCTTCAAAATATCCCATAAAGATCTTCCTTTTTTTACCTAAAACATTTCTTTATATCCTGGGGAAAATAAAACATAAAAGGGTGAGCTCAAATGCTCAGTAAGGGTAAACAAAATAAATATCAATCACATCATATACATAAGCACATAACTTTTGGAAATCTTAACCTGCAAAAGAGATCATAATTTCAAAACATGGGGTAAATCATGGCAGTGAAATGTAATCACAATAATCATAACTTAAAACATGAAACTTTGTGGCATTCACACATAATCATAGAGAATCATATCTTGTTAGTCAAGACTCATTGCCAAGACTATCTTAGTGGACAACGTCCCATTCTGAATCGATTAACCCTCGTTTCAGTCATGTTTCACTGAACCTGTATAACCTACCATTTCAGCCATGTCTATCTCATGAGATATAAAATCTTTACCCAATGCATTGGAGGGAGATATAGGTCCCACCCATCTTATAATGAATCCTTTTTTATGTGTGCCACATAATCATAAATCATACATCATCGCATAACACATGTAACAAAAATGGGATTCTTGAAACATCATGATATCATAAATCAATTCATATAAGATAAAGTAATTCATAAAAATAATTCCCTCACAACATGATCAAATAAATGTAATAATAGGGATAAAAACAGAACCCTTTATTATCTTAGATGGAAATTAATTTTGATAAAACACTTGAACTCCATTCTTGAGGAAAATATCCTTTCTTCTTCAAAAACATTTTCCTTTCTTAACATGTCAAACAACTATAAACTAAGAGAAGTTGATGAAAAATAAACTTGAAAACTTGTAAAGGAAGCTTCTTGGAAATAATGTATTAAAAATCCATTCATGTCGTATAAGTTAAAAAAACATTCTTCGTACTTTTGTCGGAAAAGTCAAAAAGTACCCCGTACGAAAAACGAAAAAAATATTCCTTTCATATCCTTTACTAAAAACTCATCGAAGGGTAAAATTGGATTTAAACAATTTTTGGTGGATGGAAATAATATTACATATTGAGGAAACATGGATGTGTATGATAAAATACACCCCAGTAAATACTTACGAACATACAATCTCGGATAAAAATGAGATTGTGATATTTCCCTTACCCTAGGTCCGATTTGCTTCGTATGTGTCCGAACCTCCTGTATAATGATTTAAATAATGTCATTGACTTATTACAGAATCATATTCATTGTTATGATATCATATATGGTTCACTTATGACTTTATATTACCCATTCTTTTGTAAATTCCATGTTAAAGAAGCGTTTTGGGTAAAATCGTTTCATTTATCGTAGGTGTTTTGACTTGTTGTTCTTGACATTATTATTACTTATATCATGATTTACTTACTTCCAGAATATAAAATATGATTTATATATCATATATATTCAGTATATATATATATAATAGATAGATAAATGAAATGAAAAACACCGTTCATGGTGACGGCAGTCCGTACGTACGCATGAACGCTGTTTTCCTTTCCTTATTGTCTTGAATGGAAGTAAGTAGATGACATACATAAACATATATACATAAATCCAGTAGCTTTATAATTTCATATATTTCATTATTATTTCTTATATATACTTTTTAATCATTCTTAAATGGTTAACATGGAGAATGGATCTCATCGCGTCGTGGAGACGGTAGTCCGTACGTACGCACGAGCGATGATATCATTTCCATAAATATTGAATTGGAGTGGAGTGGATTATACAATATATCAGAATCAATATGATGTTGTAATAACTATGTATAGTTATTCTTTACACCATTATACCCATCCATGTATGGTGGTGGTGGAAAATAGATTACACCAAGACGTGGAGACGGTATTCCGTACGTACGCACGCGCGGTGATTTCTTTTTCCGTAGGATGGATAGATGGTGAAATAGGGTTGTTTCATACATATAATAACATACCAGTATATGAGTGATACTGATGTTATTACTTCATAATGAAACAACCTAAGAAGAAGAAGTGGAAGAAGAAATAAAGATGAAAGAATTGGTAACGGTAATTACCTCTTCTTTGAAGCGACTCTTTGAGACCTCCTCTTAGGGCACTAAAATTGGTCTTTGAGGAAGACCAGAACCTCTAGGATGTTTCTAGGGAAGTGGAGAAGAGATTTTGGCAGGGGTTGGCCGAGCATTAGTGCTCAAATTGGTGTGAGGAGGAGGGGGAGGAGGTGTCCTTTTATAAGGGAGGAGAGGGGCACCATAGGAATATCTCAAAATATAATTTTATATTAAAGTCATAAATCGGTTTATAATGGTTCCAAAGGGACTTATTTCGAATCTAAAGTGGGGATGGGTCGAAATCCTATCATCCAATATGATTTAGACAAGTTTAGGGTATTATTTTAACCTTATCAATTAGATTTAACTCTAAGTTAAATAATTTAACTTTTACTGTGTCTTTTTGTTTTCTTTCACTATATGGTTAATACACTTACTATAACATGCCAAACGAACCCCAAATTGTTTATTATTAATATATATATCCTTATCTAAGTCATTTGGCCGAACAATAGATTTTTAGGAATAAAATAACAATTAATAATATAATATTTGATTTAAAAACTATTTTGTGTCAATTTTGACACTATTTGATATATGATTTTTGTGAAAGTGATAACAGAATTATATGTTCGAACCATGTTGATTAAATCAACACTAATATATCATAGTAACCTATAAAATTAGTGGAATTCATAAAAAGTCTCAAATTACATTTATTTTGGTTTTTATAACATCAATTATGTCAATATTTCATTAATAAGATAATTACTGCATTATCATTGTGTCATAAATAAATTAAATTATTTAATGTCTAAAAATTAAAAATAAAATACCATTATGTATGAAATCTTTTTAGATTTCTAATGAATATTTATAGTCGAATTTATCTTATGTATAACCCCATATTAAAAAATTTTAGTTATTAAACTTTGATTTTAACTATTTTAACTATTCATTAAATAAAATAATATTAAATGTCATAATCTAATCCAAGTGGATCTAAATGGTCATATTATATTCATAAGGATGTTTTTGGTCGAATTACACATATCCAATAGAATTAGGACATGTGTTAGGGTAATATTAATATCATATTTACCCTTAATTACCCTATTTACTATTAACCGTGGTAAAAAAAAGTAAAAAGTTACTATTCACCAAAAATTATTTTCATCTCATTGAACCACATTTTATTCCTTGATATTAACCGTGTCTGTCGGATTTTTGAAATTCCATTCACAGAAGCGGTAAAATTTAGTTTTATGCAAAATTCAGTTTTTAACCTACCACTTAGTGGTTTCACTATTCATCAAAAATTGAAAGTTTTCAGAAAAATACCAAAATTTCACCCGAGGCTAATTTCGGTATTCCGAATCCAAAAATGATGTCCATTTTGAAAAATAAAATTTATAAAATTTCAAAAAGTGGTTATTACTATTCATAACGGCTAGTTTTAATAATATTTTAATAGCATATCGTTGTTTCGTGAAACTCAGTATTGCATACTACACACCCTATCGAGGAAGGTTGCGATTGCGTGTAATGCAAGGCAAGTCAAGGATGCGTGTTGTGAAAGATCCTTTTGGTGTAGCGTACAACACAAGACATTAGTGAAATTAAAAAGAATATTTTTCATAAAATCTCGGGGTGTTACAGTCGTCAAATCTATTTTAATATATTTTAACTTTTCACGATGTGAAATCCTACATGTTTGTAGTTTTTAGAAACATAACTACACCATACATCTCTTGAGCCACCCCTGAGAACCTCAATCCGGAGACACATGAAAAGGCTAAACCCCCATAGATCGATTCTCTTACACTGTACATACACTTGAATTATACTTTTATTGCATTTTTGAATTGAAAAAATGAAATGTATATGATTTATATAAGTATAAATTAGAAATAAAGAATAATAGTTACATAATATAAATCACATTTGTTTATTTAAATAATCATTAATTCATTTTCTGTATAGAATGAATGAATCACATCACTTTTAAGATATGGTTGTCTACACATTCATAAACGATGTCATTGTTTGCGTAAAAATGTGGACGTATAAAGGTATGAGTTATATAAAAATTAATTAATAATAAATAATTATAAATAAAATATATATCATATATAAAATAAAAATACATCGATTTTACTAACATGAAATGTGGTAATTTAAACAACAAATGTCATTGCATCGCACGGTTATAGTCCGACATACATAAAAATGATGATTTCATATCCCATATGGTGGATCTTTGTGAAAGTATAGGTAATAATATTATCATAGAAACATCCCAATATATTTATGATTCTATGGTTTTTATATAATAAGGATTTGAAAATAATTTATGGGGTTTGGAGTAAAATGAAAAAAAAGTGATCAATGAATGAGGTTACATCTTATTCTGAAAAATTATGTTGGTTTATACCAAATGAAATACTTCGTTTGAATTTTTGAAATATTGAATCTTATAGGATGAGGAGAGGGATTTTGGGAGTTTTTTTTGGGTATTGTTGTTTAGAAAAATGTGATTAATATTTTTGAATATGTGTGAGGGGTGTTCTTTTTTATTGCATAGGGGAGTGGAATTCCTAAAAATATAAAAAGGTAAACATTGTTTTATAGTCTCTCTTATATAATGTGCCTCAACAAACAATAAATAAAAATTCAACAAAATGGTGGATAATTTTGAAATATTTACATAAATTATATTTTGAAAATGTTTTTTGGTCATTATGTCCATAATTATTATTGTTTACACATTGTTAAGATAATTTTTCTCTTAATCACCCTTATTAAATTTAATTAATTTCAATAATATTATTGGTCAAAAACTATTTTTACCTTTCTATAAAATGAAAACATAATATGATTAAAAATATGGAATCTATTTATCCAAATTTCAATAAATGATGTGTCATCAATTATCATAAAATTATTCTCACAGTTGAGGAGAAAAGGGAGGGTTTTAATGTGAAAGTGTCCAATGTTTGGGATTTTTTTATATCGATTATCAATGTAAAATTTTATAAAATGACAAAATTTTTATTAATTGATATATAATGGAACTAATTAATCATTAAAAAAATATAATTTATCACTATAAATTATATATATCAAAATGTTGTTTCCACAAAAATTCATAATTTCCCACTATTCTTCAAAAATAAAGCCTAATAGAAATATATCAAAAACATAGCAGATGCTAATTATAAAATAACAATTTAAAAAATGAGTAATTATTTCTCAAATAAAATTGATAAAATATTCAAAATTAATTTTCTTAATATGTTTCCCAATAAAATGGGGGAAAATAAATTTTTAGAAAAATATGAATTTTTACTATAAAACTAGAATTAATCATATCTTGTGACTTTCAAATCAATTGGAAGAATGTAAAAAAATATTTCATTTAATAAATGTTAAAAATATTACATTATTAAAATTCATTAACAGAATTTAATTTAGGTTGCTATGAAAAAACACATTTGGAACCATAAAACTAGATTATTATAAGAACATTTCCCATATTTTCAATAGGTTTTGATATTATTTTAATATTTTTTATTAACCCATTAATTTAAATATTTATTTATAAATTAGTTATTATTATTTATAAAACATAATTTAATGATTATGTTGAATGATTTTAAATTTAATAACAAATTTAATAATAATATTTTATTCTTTAGAAAAATATGGCCTTGCGTCTAATCTAAACTACTGAACATTGTCATTCTTGCATCTAATGAAGTCCAACTCAGTGTTTCATGAGGTACGAGATATAAATTTGACTTAGTTAAAATATTTAATATATCATAAATTATCATTATATTATATTCCAGCATACTCATGGTCATTTGTGTCATATACATTACTAATTTCTATGTTCATACATTATAATTTCAGCATGTCGAACATTAGTAATTATCATTATCCCTTAACATGATGACTAGTAAAATATATCAAGGTAAATTAAATAATATAATTTTTAGTACATATCACTATTAGTATTATTCATGTTATTTATAATTATGATTACATCTAGTATGAATGTAAAATAAGGAACTATGAGCTTCACTCTATATTTCTCTCTTCAAATAGGAACCACCGTGAACATATAATCCATTTCTATAATGTAAAATACATTATTTTCCAATATTACTATTGAAAAATTACCCTTTATATCACAATGTACATTATTATATAAAACATGATCCAATTTTTGAGCCTACATTATTTAGTTTTAAATAGTTGATTATTCATATAACTAAAATAAATATAATGAGGTTCATAAATCCTAAAATTCTATTCCATAAATTTTAAAATAATTAACCATGTGTTATGTTCCAAATGTAATAGGGATCATGAGGAATTATTTTTCCAAATCAATTAATCAACTACATTATTTTACATTCCATGAAATTAATAAATTATGGATTAATAATACTGGATCAATTAATTATATCTTCTCTATATTTATTTCAATTATTTTATAGATAATATAAATATGAAAATTTTCTAACCAGTAAATTTTCAACACATTACTCAACATAAATTATGAATACAATTATATAATGAAAAATATAGATATTCTATTTCTAGATCATTTTTTTTATAATTTACCTCATGAGGTTTTAGTTATAATGATGCATAAGTAATTATCCAATCATTATGTATTATAACACAACCAAATACATTCGAGGAATCCCCATGAAGGATTAACAATTTTTCATTTTAGTTGGGTCGGTCTAGAAAATGGATCACTCTTTAATTTCTATTTTAGTTCATAAAAAAATCATAACATTAATTTATTTAAAAACATTTAATATTTTTATCAGTTAACATTATTTGTTGAAAAGTCAACTGATAAATGTTTTTAAACAAATGAATGGTAGTAACCTATTAATCCACCAAAACTATGAATTTATATTATATTTTTTGGTTTTTTTCATTACACAAAATGTTTCTGTTTTAAAATTGTCATAGGTTATTATATATTTATTCGAAATAAATCCAAAAAATATTTAATACATTATTTAAAATTTTCGACACTTTCAAATTTTTTTCTTTTCATTTAATGTCTAAAATACATTTCATAGGTGAATTTTATATACTATAACACTCTTATAATATAACTAAATTTTATCTACAATCTCAACCATAAAATTATCCAAATACTCATGAGAAAATATATTAAAATTACCTATAAATACATCTACTGTAGTTGACTTCCCAAAGCGAATATATAAAAACTCATAATATACATTTATAGTTCAAAACATTATATTTAGAAAATCTACCTTATTCAAATTGAAATAATGATACCTATCCAATGTAAAATAATCCAAACTTTGGTGCTCCATGGAGATAATCAAACCAACTATTGATATGTGGAACATGATACCTATTCATAACAGTGATTTTATTCAAGTATTTATAAACAATGTAAATTCAAATTGAAAAATATTTCATTTTATCAAATAAAACTAGATCATCTAACGATGATGTAAAATAATTAATAAAACAATTATCCAAAAAATTATGGAACTTTTTTTTTTCAATTATAAATGTTTCATTTGGTCCATACATTGATGGAGTTTATAAATATGATTATCATCATCATCTAATTTAATTGAAAAATCAACCACCAAATTAAGAATTACATTGGGTAAATCATTAGAAAAAACATTAATTTAAACCCAATACTAGAACATCACTTTTTATAATTGAATATTACATTTAAAAATACACACAGATTATCATTCAATTCTATCTATGATAAATTTCCCAACTTCATGAAATGTTATAAAATTTATAAAATCATTAAAATAACATTCTTAACAAAATAGTCTAATTTACCATGATAAACTAACATAAAATTCATACACAAAATATTATGAAACACAACTATGTTTTGTTAATAATGATTCTTAAGAAATATCATCCCACTATAACAATTAAAAATATTCCAAAAAATCATTTCTTTTTTAATAATTCAATATATACCTCTCACCAAACATTTTATCATCTATTAAAATATAAATTCATTGGTTTTTTAAAAAAATATCCCATAAATGATGGAGTACAAATTTTTATAGTTAAACATTCTATTAACATCATAAAAAATAATAACATACCTTTCACCAACCTAATTGAATATAAAACATCAACTATAATGGTAGAGAATGTTTTCTCAGAAAAATTATGTTTCCAATCATATGGATATTTATTGCATTTGAAAAAACTTAAACAAACATTATCCTGATTCCACATATCATAACAATTTTAATTTTTTTTCATGGGATTTTCATTATTATTATACTCATATTACATGTTTCCACAAGATATATTTCCATATTTTCTACAATTGATGAACTTCTAAAATTATATAAGATATTCCGTTAATTACTTTTACAAAACATATAATAATATGGGAATTTTATTTTCATTACACATGATTTCTTTTATGGATTTTTCTACATTTCCATTCCTCAAACACATTTGGTACACTTTTAATCTTGTGGAACATAAGAGTCAACAAAACCCATTTTGATATTTTTCAAAAAATAAAACAAAAATCTCATAGCTTTTACATTCTTAGTTGAGAAAATGTATTTGTATCCATGTTTTTAATATTTAGTGAATATATTAATTATAGTATCAAATTTACTAAAAAAATAAGTAAAATTCCACGATATCCTTTTACAAATATTGTAAATCCTAAAAATAGAATAATCATCATTTTTACCTTGATTATAGGAACTGTTTGTCTGTCATATTTTTGAACCATATTTAAGAAATATTTTCCATGGAAAATATATTTAAATGTGCCAATTCCCTAGAGTCTAAAAATTTATCTCTATGTTATTCTTATATTAAGACAATAATAGATCATCTTCACTAATATAATTTTAAATTTATTGAGTTACATTTACTAATTACTCATTCCACATTACATAAAATATCTTTTATATTGAATTGGTACATCCTTATAGTAATGCATAGTTAAGAGATCAAATTAATGATAGAAGATGTTATCTCATAAAATGATCCACTACAAAGAAGTTTTCCATGTTATAATATTTCACTCCCTAGAATGGATACTGCTAATATTTATAGATTTTATTAATAAATACATCATTACAAAAAATTGCGTATTTATAATACGAACCAATTTTGGTTCTTAATTTTGAACGATAATTCCCCCTAGATGTTTTCCAACTACATCATTCATAGTTTCCACTATGGAAAACATTTTTGAGAAAATAGTTATTAGATAAAGAAACATGGTAATCTTAAAATTATATATAATTTCAACATAACTGTTAAAAAGTTCTTATATTGGAATTCAATTATAATTATATAGTCCTAAAAAGTTATCAAAACCATTCCTTTGATACAAAATAAAAGTTCATGAACATAAAAATTACCTACTACAGAGATTTATATCATGAATTAATTTTCATAAATATTAAAATCTTTTCAGCAAGAGTGTTTTATATAATTTATTCATAACTCTAACATAACAAAAAATATTCAATTATATGGGGGGAACTTCTAAAAATTATTTAATTTTGGAATTTATTTTAAATAAAATATGTTTATTTCTAGAGAAATCATATATATGTTTAACATGACTTCTAAATTTTCATTAACTTACCATAAATCCAAAAAAAAAATTAATAATGTCGAATGATCCAAAATAACATTCTAAAGTACCTAAAATTAGTAAATATTTTTTCCTAGTAAAGAAAACCCCATGGAAAAAAATTTCTTAAAAAAATAACTTTAACCCATAAAGGGTATGGAAATTATATTAAAATTTTCATTTATCATAAATTTTGAAGAAAAATTTTAAAAATGAAAACTAATTAAAAACTATAGAAAATCCAAGGATGTTTCATAGGACATAAAAGCCATATAACCCTTAAATAACCCATACTAATTATAGTACCCATATGGATGAATTTTGATATAATTTTTCGAAGAAAATAATCATTATCAAATTCAATAGAGTTATATAGGGTCATTCCATCATAAAATCTATATTAGTCTTACATGTCTTATATAATAGTTCTCAACCCATAATATAATAAATTTACTATGATAATAACATGAATAAAAAATTTAAATCATATATATTGTCTTCATAAAATTCATGAAAAATACTTTTAAAACAATATGAAAAGATATTTCAGAAATAATATTACAATTTCTTTTAAAACCACATATATAATACCATAATATCCTAAAAGCTAAACTATATTTTTTAATATAACAAAAAAAACTTCTAATTGATTGAAAACTTCATGAATCAATTTTGGAATTAGGAAAATCCATTGTCATATAATACATTAAAATATCTCAAAATTTTCTTCTGTTGTAATAAATGTGAAACAATATATAAAATGATTCCTTTTTAACCTATTAAATAAATTCATTGTATAAAAAATTTATATTTATAAATAATTTATGTTCATATTAAAACAACATAATTTAATTTTTAAAATATGGAAATTTATTAAAAACAATTGAAAGAAAAGTTTAAACGGTGGCCTTTTAAATGAATGTCCCATACCATGAGTTCAAAGTTTCATGTTTTTACATCTCCTCATAAGTAAAAACATATTTAAATTATATACATGAATAAAAAAATTATATTATATTATTACTTTTAGTTCAATAACATCAATGTAAGATAAATTTACTTAATTAATTATTTTGATAACATATCTGTTGATGATATTGAGATCTTATGTCCCAAATTACATCAGTAGATTGAATATGGCCAATGAAATAATTATTTCATAATATCTATGAAAATAATAAATAAATTTTTGTCATATTAATAAATAAATTATACTTTTAATACTATCCTTGAATTATGGTTACAAAGAATGAACTATGTTATAATCATGTAGATGATAGGCCGTACATAGACATGTGTATCATTTTAATTTTTCAATGAAAAATATTGAAAAAATATAAGTATTACTCTATCCTTTTATTATATAATAATATAATAGATACCAGATTATATATTTATATATATTTATATATATTATTTATGTTACATTATGATGAAAAAAGAATCGCATTGCTTCATGGTGGTTGTATCCCACGCATATGCACAAACACCCCTATATTTTTGTAGTGATCATAATGGTTTGAAATAGAGTGTTATGATTATGTTAAGAATAATAAATATTTAATGTGAATCACATAAAAAAATTAATTCCATCATTTTAAAAATATATATCATTTTTATGTGGAAAATTAAATTAAATAGGTTCATGAGGCGATATTCCTTCTTCCAAATGATTGATAGTTTCCTTAAAAATTGGATGGAAGACGATAGGAATATAGGTAATCAAACTAAAAACATAAATTGCAATTATTTTTTTAAGATTTTGTAATTATATAATCATTTTGACGATTATTTTGAGGTTATAGATTTATAAACAAAATATAGAAACACTATTTAGAACAATACCACTTCTTTGGACCACCACATTAAGATTATACTAAAATACATCATAGATTGTATTAAAGAAAGAAATACCTTCATAAAAAGTCCACATTGCCAGAAATTGGACTATTATAGATACATGGATTATATAAGGTAAAAATAAGTGCATAAAATATAATTTATTCAACTTTTTAGGTCATTTTAATCCTTTTTGTTTTAGTGTAAATCTCACTAAACCAAATGTTACTTTAAAAGATGCAAATAATGTTCCTAGTTTTTACTATTCATACGGATGAAAAAATTTGGAAATTATTTTAAAATATAAATTATGATTATTATTAATATATATTATGTTTTAAAAAGTTAATTTAATACATACTGAAAATTTTAAATTAGAATTAATCCCATTGACATGATGAAAATAACATTTTCAAAAAATTATTTTTCAAGCATAGGATGATTTTATATTAACTCTATAATTAGTAATCATAATAATATGGATTAATATTCATATGTATATATATTATAAGTTTAATTTAAATTATTCCTAATTATTGTTTTAATTAATAAAATTTCTTAAACATTACGCATGTTAAAATAGTTTTCAGACACAAAACCAATCTATGTTTACACAACAAAAAATTATAATTAAATACAATATAAATATGATTGAAATATAATTAATTTTATTAAATATTGAAAATTATTATTTTTTGTCACATGAAATAAATATCAATAAATATTGATATTTTAAATCACTCATTTTATTTAAATGAAATAATTGTTTTAATATTTTCATTAATATCCCCAACTCACTGACAAATCCATATTTTCATAAAACTCCCAATATTTCTCCATAACATAAAAAAATTAATTAAAAAATAAAATATAGTGTCTAAAAATTAAATTTTATAATTAGGAATTGATACTATTAATCCAAAACATTGTAATAATCATGATTAATATAATCTATTTTTTTAATATTTAAATTTTATTTATAATTTTTATTATGAATATATGTGTCTAATTATATATTATTAATAAACATATAAAACAATTAGTCTATAATTACATGGGTTTTTTATATTCTTACTATCATAATTTTTTCATACACTATTTTTTTTAATTTTAGTATGGTGTTGATGATATAATGCTGATTTTGTTGTGGTGATAGGTTCCTTAAAATATTGAATTATATTATCTGTGATTAGACATAAAAATATATTTAAATTAGAAATGACCCTATTAATTTTAATAATTATCCATATTATTGAGATATTGATTTATAAATACAAAATAAAAATGTTATTATTTCAACACCAAAAGTCCATATGTCCCCTTACATAAGCTTTTGTGAATAATTTAAATATGAAAAATATAATGATTATAACTCATGAACCATATTATGTGATTTTTTACTTGATTTGATATATTTATAAACAAACCATAATAATTACATTAGAATTAAATTAATATTTGTTATTTTTAATCGAGCTATGATCTTCTATCTATGATATAACATATAAAAATATCCAATGGAAATTACAACCACTGCATAGGTCTAGACTACCATTAAAATGTGGTGTTTATCTCTAATGGATGGGGAGAAACTAAACCTAAATGACATTACTATTTTAATAGAGTTTTATAAAGTCCCTATTTTATATATTAATTGTATTAAACTAAATTAATATGTAGA
This sequence comes from Viscum album, assembly GCA_963277665.1. Classification (NCBI taxonomy): domain Eukaryota; kingdom Viridiplantae; phylum Streptophyta; class Magnoliopsida; order Santalales; family Viscaceae; genus Viscum; species Viscum album. Next base: position 912,971,391 of record OY728131.1, on the reverse strand, counting down.
GTTTTCAACATAACTTATACCCGAAAGTACACATATTTCAAGGAAACCATATATAATGATCGAAATTGAGTTTCAAGAATTGATGAAGAAACTCCATAATATCATGAATATGAATTTATATTCCATATCGTATCCTAAATGGGTACACAATATTTTATAATAAATAATATGTTTGAATTTATCTATGAGTTGATGAATGGATGAATAATAAAATCATGATCAAGAATATGTATCCACTCCCCACATAAATAGTTTTTATGATTGATTTTGAGGTGATAAATAACATTATTATTATGAACTATATTCTAGTTCATATAATTTTTTTTCAAAAGTGAATAAATATCAATGAAATATTTCTTTATTATGTATGGAAAATATGTATTTATATTGATTTCAATTTCTTATACTAACAAACTCACTATCATCCCATAGTTATTAAATATTTAATTTTGATATTTCCATGATAATATTCGGGAATCCTTGATAGATGATATTATTATATATTCTAAGATAGTGGAATATCATTAATATTACATGATGATTATAATAAAGAACTTTTAAATGAGAATAACAATGGAAAATTTAAAAAATATAAATAATATCAATAAAATGATACATTTTTTGGGATATTAAATCAAAATTGAGTGTATTTAATTGGTTTTTCAATATATTTATGTTATTCAATCTTGGAATATAAAGAAAACAAGTTTCCTAACATCTATATTTTCCTTATATTTGCTACATATTATTCAACTTTTGTGAAAAAAATTTCCTGGTTATGTAATCACTTCACAATGTTCAATTTAAAAGGAGTAAATTTATTTTGAAAAAAATGAATGGGAGGGAAATTTCAATCCATTTAAAATATGGTTATTAAACACCTATTCACTCAAAATAACATGTAATATATATGGTTTTGTGATAAGTTTTGATTAATTTTAATTAGTGATGGGATTTTTTGTTATATATAATAATATGGTCTTAGATTATTCATATTTTCAGTTAATGTTTCTTAGTAAGAATTACATAAACCACGATTATGAATTAGCTGTGAAAATATTTGTTTTAATGGAATAAAAAACTATTTTTATGAATAATAGTGTGTAATATATACTGATGAAAATAATTTAAATTATATATTCTTATATAAATGGTAAAACATATATAAGATAATATAGTTATATATTATTATTGATTATAAATTATCAATACATTATCTCACTTTTAATGTGAAAAGGGTGACTGAATTTTCGATCCAAATGAATGTTGCGAGTTATTTATGATGAAAATAAAAAAAGATCCAATATTTGTACATTTTTTATGAATAGAAATGGAAATATGGATTGAATCTGTAACACCCGATCTTTCTAAAATTAGTTATTAATCATCTATCAATATAGTAATTAAATAAATTTATAATGAAGATATGGACATGTAAATGATTGTACTAGTTGTTCTTCTGTTTCGCATTTACATGGGTAATATCCCAGATAATTATAGAATAACAGATTTTAATATCTAGTAATATTTATCCAATAGATATTATTTTCACATTAAAGGAGACATTATATTTGATAGAGTACTTGACATGAAACAATGAGTATCTTTCTAATCGTACATTTCACACAACACTAAGTTAACCAAAAATATTATAAATTACTAATATTATCTTTTTAACGGGTAGTTAATGCCTATAAAATTTTTTGGTATAAATTTATAGTATCTAAAATATTTGGAAAATATTCTTTACACATTTTAAAAAATAATTCATTGGTTACAAAATTTAGTATAAATGGAAATAATAACTAATTGAATATAAAGGATGTGTTGTTATGAAAAACCAATTTAAAAGGGAATAAATGTTTTCATAAAATCATATCACTATTTAGGGACATTGGTTTAAATTAAAAATATATGTTATAAATTGAAAGTAATGTTTTAAATTCATATTACATGATATCTAGATATGATATATTAAAAAATTCTATTTTTGGAAAAACAATTATTTAAAAAAACAGATTTACTGCCTTTTAATAGATAACCCTTTTTAAATCTATTTTTTTTAACGTTTTCATAAGTTCTATTTGACATAATAAACTTCTTATTTGTATGAGGGACAACAATATTTACCATGGATGAAATTTTATCATATTAATTTATTATAATGTTTAGTTAGATTATGTTTTTCTAATTTAATCCAATTATGGTTATTATATGTACTTTTACATTGAAATTTGATATAAACATGTGTCAATCATTTTTTGGTTTTTACTTTTTAAAAAACCATTTTCTCGTTTGGAAAATAGAATTTAATGTCAAATTAATCAATTTAACCACTATGTATTCAATTTGAAAATTTTAATTCCATATTTGGATTCATAGGGCCAAAATTGTTTAAATATGTACATTTTATTTGTGTAAATTATGATGAGTAAGTTAAGTAATTAATTTTAATAACATGGTTAAATGGATTATTAGAAAACCTGGATAAAAATAATATTATAATAATATAAAACTTCTATATTAGGTGACTTAATCTTATTAGATGCGTCATGGGTGACCAAAATAATACATAGGTAGATCATTTGTAATTTTGGATCTACTTGGGTTTGATAATGACATGTTACCATAAAATATTTAATTTAAATTGAAATATAACATAAAAATTTATCATTTTACTAAAAAAATTAATATGGGGTTTATTAATTGATATCTTTGACTACAAAGAGTAGTTATAAAGATAAAAATATTTTCTACTTATTTTTAGTTTGTTTATAATTTTTATTCACTAAATAATCAAATATAATTTTGAAAAAATGATAATGCAGATATTACCTTATTAATGAATGATTGAAATAAATGATATTATAAATATTAAAATAATCTTAATTTCAAAATATTGATTTCTTCCACATTTTTTGTGTGTTTTTGACATTTTATATTTGATTTAATGTTGTTTAATTTAATGAATCGAGTTTTTATGACTTTAACAAAAATTAATTACTGATCAGTGTAAAAAATGAAAAAAATTAGTTATTAAACTAGATAATAATTTATTAAATGATATAATAGAAAAAAAACATAGATTCAGAAGAAGAAAACGTAAATAATATTTAAAAGATCATTACGGATCCACTTTAGGTTCTCTACGAATTTTATAGTAACTATAATAACTATATAGTGTATAAATAAAAGAAGACATTGTAAGAGTAAATTTAATTAACCTTTTCTTTAAGACAAATGATAAGGTTATATATGTGACCAAAAAATGACTGAAACCTATTAGTTTAGAGGATTTAGAAATAAACTAATATTATCCTCAAAATATATCACTTTGGAGCTATTATAATTCTAATATAAATTTATAATTGAATAATATTTCAAGACATTCCTAAATCGCCCCTCCTCCCTCTAATAAATGGCCACAACCACTACCCACTTAATCACACCACTCAATCCCCTTGGTTCATCTATATTATACTCAAATAATATTCCAACATCCATTCATTTCCCCAAAAATCTTTACCTTGGGCAGAAGGAAAATCCTGAATGTCTTTTGACTCTAATCAAAAGAAGTTACCCAATTTAGAGGTAACATATTCTCTCAAGATCCTTTCATTTATTTTCATTATCCAACCAGCATACATATTTGTTTTCTATTATATAAAAATGAAATAATTATATTCAATATACTAAAATTTTTTAGTTTTATTGTATTAATATACACTTACACACACCTCTAACTAATGTATATAGAGCATGTTGTTTATGTGTACGGTGAACTACTGCCTCATAAAATATTGGTTCTTCAATTTTATCTTACCACCTCTCATGGTGAATGTTATTATAAAATGATATATATGCATGATATATATTAAATTTAAATATTATCAATACTTCTATAATTTTTATTTAGAAAATACCTATATTCTTTTCAGGTTGTGTAAATACAATATTTTCATTTTAGAAAATGTGGACTACATCCCCCTCAAAGTGATATCAATCCGAAATTCATTTTTTTCATTTTTGAAAAATCCAATTTATGGGTTACTGGTATCCATACAAACATAGATCCCATATCATCAGCATCAGTCATGGAACCCACATACTGGAGACAAATTCACAACATCATCAATGACGGTCCTGGAAACCACATACGAGAGACTAATACACAACATCAGCTCAATTCAAAATTCAAAACATCATGCCCTCCACACCAATGAGGAACCATATCACTATCGACGACATCTTGAATGTCGTCATCACATCAACAACATCACAAAAAACATCATAGATCGTGGGATACAAACATAAATGTTGATAGGTGGCAACACCATGCCGTTTCAAATTACAATCCACTAAAACAAAAGCAGATTCAGATTTTATCTCCTCAAGACTAAAAGTAAGTACCATAAACATCCCCAATAATATCATGATAATAAAGTAACATTCATGCGTACGTATGACCAACCGTCTATATGAATGGCGCATTTTATTTTTTATCAAATTATTATTGATTATTATAAATATATATATAGAGTACATATATTTGTTTTTTAATCATGAATACAATTTTTTATATAATGTAATATTCTCCACATAGACAATTTGTAAACATAACATGTTCAATTTTGACTCATTTACCAAACATCGACAAAATGACCGATATAAACACAATTAAATAACTAATTACTATAATATGGTAATAAGTACTATAAAATAAATGATAAACATAAAAAAGGATCATAATCCAGTTGGAATTTAACTATGTTTATTATTTAGTAACATAACAATTGTACACGACTTGTTGGACTTGTGTTAAAGGAAATCATAACTCAATATCCATTCATTGAGTTAAATATCCATGTCATTAGTTTTGTTTTTCCAAGAATATGTGTGAATGACCTTTGATTGTTTTTACACTGAATATCCAATTTTATTGGGTGTATTTTTATTTTTCACACATATTTAGGTCTTGGACTTATCATTAATCTATTGATAAAATATTTATAAGGGAATTTGTATCAAAATACATTCATTGTGGAATATATTGATAATATACACCTATATATTTTATATGATGTATAATTATAAAATTTTACTTTTAATATTTTTAATATTTTTCCAGAAGGCATATTTTTCTATGAATTATTTTTATGAACTACAAAATGATTTTTTAACTTCTGTAGCGTCTATAATCTTTCCCCCACCGTGACCATTATTAGGTATTTATCCTCCTTTACTTATTGTAATTTTTTAAAAAGAAAATTAAACTCCATATTCCTTTTTTGTGTATTTTGGTATTGAAGTTTTTTTTGTAAATTGATTGATTATTTGAATATCTTTAAATTATGTCTTATGATTACTATTTGGAAATGTTATTTTTCTATTATTCTTGTTCAAGTGTTATGATTACATTATGGTTCATTGGAATTATGTAGGTGTATGGGTAGTTCTATGATAAACTGAGGGAATGTAAGCCCATGATAGCTCTCCAATGAATTGGGTAATTTGAAGGAGGTAAATTTTATGGTTTCTCTTTAGAGATTTTGGGAATATACTATGATGGATATTCTAAACATAAACATGAAGATTAATAACTATGTTTCTTTGAATGATACATTGTATGTATGATATGGATTTCACAAGTTACCTTTATGTTTTATAATTTCAGTTATGTTTTATTAGGAATCTTATGATTACATGATGAATAATAAATAATATATGTTATATGGGTTAAAATTATGATTTCCTGATAATGTTTTCATGGGTTATATATATTTACAGACTAACAGTTTTATTCATTGTTTTATATTCTATACAGATATTTTTATGCTCATCCCTTGTTTCTGAAATTCCTTCCATAGAGTATAATTACGTTTATGACAAATGAATAATTCAAGAATATTTTTATCAAGAAAAGGAAATCATGTTTTTAAAGGGTTTCCATTGGTTGAAAAGTGGATACTGAGTGTAACTATCAACTTGTAATCTCTGGCTCTATTATATATTATAGTTATGGCCTAATTATCTGCAACCCTATATAGAAAAATATCATCAATTTTAAATAAGGTAAAATTATTGAATTGACAGAAATTATGTTATGTTTAATTATATGGCCTATAGTTTGTGTCTGACGATGGTTTATACAAAATTAGAGATTTGTATGTTTCCCCAAGAGTTATAGATGTCATCATTTGTTTATAATTTTAAGGTTTATCATAAATTCAATGTGTTATAAACCCCTATTGAGGCTTATTTAATGAAATTTCATGGTACTGAATGGTATTTTTGGAGACATTTATTTTTGAGGTAGTTATATTTTAGTACATTTGGTGAGAAAAATGTATTTTATATTATACCATTTGAGTAAATATCATGTTATGATTAATTTTTTAATTTTTATCTATTTATTTTTATTTTTATATGAATTATATTGTGTTTGAAAAGGGGAAACATGAATACAGTGTGTCAACCAGTCATGTCAAACAACGCTGCAGGAATCGAACCCACAACCAGAGTGTGATGAGCCTTTATGGATTGCCATTGGACTATGTGAAGTCTATGATAATTATTAACTATTTTTTAGTTAAATTATTATATATATTAAGAATAATATGACTCGAGAGAAATGTTTTTTAACGAATGGGTATCCTTAGTATTGGATTAATATTTGGGGATTACGTGATAAATTATATTTTGGAAGATGTTCACTATTTTGGGAATAATATATAACTAAAGTAAATAGAACGATATGAGAATTTAATGGATTAATGGTTGAATTATATTTTGGAATAATATATTATTTTAATTATTGAATTATGAAAATTTTGTTATTTATGGAAATTGATAACCTATTTTAAAGCATTTGTGATTAGGTTAATTACTTTTTGTTATAAAACACAGAGTGGTTGATGTGATTTTGAGGTAAATGTTAAAATTTATCTTGGATGATTATGTGATTAAATCCTTATGGTTATTTGTTTCAATCCCAGTTGGGATTATTTTGAGTATTTTTAAGGAAAATTATATTTTGAAATGTCTATGTTATGATTTTGATAATCATTTTGATTTTTGGATATTTAAATGATGTTTTTCATCTTACTATGGTTTATTCTTTTGGGGGAATTATATGATTTTATCTTTCCCTTATTGGTTTTGGATATTATTTCAGTGAAAGATGAAAACATAGTTTATATTTTTTCGACTATGTGATTCTCTAGAAATGGATTCAAGTGATTCAGGTGTGACCGAGTCATCTTGAATACTCATCGTTTGGAGAAAATATGACTTATTGGTAGAAATTTATTAAAGGATGAAACTCAACATAACAAGTATGTATGTTTCTATATGTTCATAGTCAATCTCGTAAATAAGTTCCTCAAATTTATGAAATGGACTATAAAAACATTGTCTTTTTTAATTTTCCAACTTGGAAATAAAATACCATTAAACCTATCACATTCTTGTGGTTTTTTATTGTTAACTTTATCCTAATCCTTTTTTCTATCTCACTTCATCAGAACAAGATTATTAGTTTTTCAACAATATCCTTGATATACTACATGGAATCCTAGTATGTGTTATCTTAGTTGAACATTTTACTTATCATTATTCCTTTTAAATTGATTGTTTTTTCACTCTTTTTCTTGATAATTGATATTCAAGGAAGATATCGTGTCCAAATTTAAAATTGGGAGGACACAATATCCAAAAGGGGAATGATAAAACATCCCAGTTAATTATAGAATAATATATTTTCATATCTATTAATATTTATGAAATAGATATTAATTTTACTTAAAAAGGTACACTATGTGCGCTAGAATTTAAGAGACTCAGAAAGAGGTTTCTCTGAAATCTTACACTACACACAAACATGAGTTATTCCAAAAATTAATAAATTACGAATATAATTTTTATAAATAGTAGTTAACACGTAGCTATTTTAATGGTGGGAATGAATAATGTCAAATGAATTATAAAAATTCGATTTAAAGTTGTTTAAATATTGATTACATGGTAATAAAATTTATCAAACATAGAAATAACAATCAAATGTTATATAAATGACGTGTTTTAATATAAACACATTTAAAAGTGAAAAATTGTGTTTATAAAATCATGCATCTCAGTATATATTTATATTTAACGAAAAATATTATTTATATATTCTATGTAGTGTTTTTAATTCAACATATATGTTTCATAGATATTTTATTAGAACAAATTCAATTTTTAAGATAAAAGAAGTAAATTTCCAAAAATACTATTTTTCCACATTATGATGGAGAAACATTTTTAAATCTATTTTTTTTGTTTTTTTTTGTTTTAATTGACATAATAAACTTTTTATTTTTAATCAAGACATAAAAATTTACTTTATATTATATTTTGGTATTTTTCAGATGAAATTCATATTTTAATTAATAATGAAAAATACTGCCTTTTAATTCAAAAATGCATTTTCATCTAATTTATTTATATCAATAGGTTATATTTTTCTTTTATTTAAGGTAAATTTGAATTATTTTTTATCAATTAATAAAATTATCATCATTTGATGTAATTTCATATTGAAATTTTATTTAAACACATGCTTATCATATGATGGTTTTTACATTTAACTTGTTTTTAAAATTTTGACAATAGAATTTAATTTTAAATTTATTACCAAAAAAATTTATTTTTAATTTTGAAATATGTATGAAATATTTGTAATAATATGGTATAAATTGTGTAAATATTTCCATTTTATTTTATATCATTATGACTTTTGAATGCAGTAATTATTTTTATTTACAATGGTTAAATTTTTAATTAAGTAAATAAGGGTAAAAATAATGTTATAATAATATAGAAATACTGTAACATGTATCCTTATATTATTGTATGAGTCATTGGAAACCAAAAAAAATCTTTTTGAAGAATATTTGGACTCTGGGATCCACTAGGGTTTGATACTGACATGTTATAATAAAATATTTAATATAAATAGAAATATAACATAATTATATATCAATTTATGAAAAAAGAATTTATGGGGTTATATAACTGATATATTTGACTATAAATAGTACATAGATATCTAAAATTATATCACACATAATTTTAGTTTATTTATTATTTTTAGACATTAAATATACTAATTTAATTCTGAAATAATGATGATGTAGTGATTACGTTATCAATCAGCGATTGAAATAAATGATATTATAAAAGTAAAATAAATGTATTTAAAAATATTTTATGAAATAAATTAATTTTATTTATGGGTTTTTCAGGTTATCATTTATTTTATATAGTTTTTTTCTAGTGAATCATATTGTTATTACATTAACAATTACCAATTACAAAATAGTGTAAAAATGGACATAATTTAGTTTTTTTTAAAAATACTATTTAATTTAATGGTATAATAGTAATAAAAATATAATATTAAGTAAAATGACATAGTTAATATTTAAAATTTATTTAATGATCCACTTGAGTTTATCTTTGAATTTTATAGTAACTATATTAACCATAATGTGTAAAAATGCAAGATGACATGGTTAGAGTAAATTAAACTAACGAAGGTTTAAATCCAAAAGATAAGGTTATATTTGTGCCCTAAACATGTATAAAACCTATATTTTGAGATTATTCATATCCATTCTCATGTTATCATTAAAATATTCAACTTTTTATATATTGAAACTAAAAAATAAATTTTTAATAAAATAAAATATCAAGACATTACTAAAGTTCCTCTATTACCTCTTAAAAATGGAAACCTGCTATACAAACATACTCACACCTATAAAGAACCTTATATCCACCAAATTTAACTAAAATAATCTCTCACCATCCCTAACATACTTTTAAAATCCTTGATATTTTCATTAGTAAAATTAAGAAAGCCTTTTGACTCAAATCAAAAGGTGTTGCCCGATTTAGGAGTAACATCTCATATCAAGATCAATTCATTTATTTTCCATCCCCAATAACCTGCCCAATTTTTATTCCATTATGTTACAAAAAAACATTATCCTACGAATACTATGTTTTTTTTCTGATTCATTTGAACTACACTTACACACACCTCTATCTAACAAATATAGAATATATTGTTTCTCTGTACATCGAACTATTGCCTCACAAAATGATGATTATTCAATTTCCTCCTACCACATGATGGTGGATATTACTTTGGAAATTTATTTATATAATATATTAAATACATTTATATTGTCTATATTCATAAATAATTCTTATTTATAAAATTCTTTTATTATTTTCATGTTTTATGAAAACAAAAATTTCACTTAATGAAGTGTGGACCGCCGAACCCTCAAAATGATATGACTCATTCATTCCATACATCGAATGTATAAAGGGTTTTTTTAATGAACATATGTAACATAAAAAACATATATATTATAATGGAATTATATTGTATCTATTTATTATTTATTTTTCATTCCTTAATATGACAATGAAATAAATGTAACATTCATGTGTACGTACGACCTACCATCTTCATAAATGGTGCATTTAATTTCCTATTTCAAAATATTATGGATTATTTTAAATATATATATAATAGATATATATGATATTTAAATCATGAATATTATTTTTTAGATAATGAAATTTCAACTACATAGTCAATTTGAAATCATATCATGTTAATTTTTTCTACTCATGTACTGAACATCAACATAATGATCAATTATAACTCAAATATTTAAATAATTGTTATAACATGGTAATATGTGATAAAAAATGAATTATAAACATGAAAAATGTTTTTATGAAATTATTCATTAACAGATTTTTAATATTCAGCAATGTAATAATGGCATGTGACGAGTCAGACTCATGCTAAGGGAATTCTTAACTAAATCTCCAATCATTGAGTTAAACATCCATGTCATCAGTTTTTTCTCCATGAATATGTTTTAATGACCTATGATTATTTATACACTAAATATGAACATGTATTGGGTGTATTTATATTTGTAAAACATATTAATTTCCATGATTTATCCTTAGAATAATGATATGATCTTTGTAAGCGACATCATGTCAAAATTCGTTCTTTAAGGTATATTTTTATAATATGCCTCTTCTTATATTATATGGTGTATAATTATAATCTTTTACTTTTAATTTAATTTAATGTTTTTATGATGGAATCTTTTATAATGACGAATTTTACTAAATGAAAAATGTAATGTTTAAAATGTATGTCGTGACAATGACCATTCAGACACCATAACCATTATTTTGTATTTTTCTTCCTCTAAAAGAAGTTACGTTTTTAAAAAGAAATGAAAATAAAAAAAATTATTTTTTTAGTATTTTGTTGTAGAAAATGTATTTGAGAATTTATTTATTATATGAATATCTTGAATTGTTGTCTTATTATTACAATGTGGAAATGTTTTTTTTTTCTATTATGCTTGTTCATGTGTTATTATTATGTTACTGTTTGTGGGAATTTTGTATGTATATGTCTGGTTACATGATAAAATGATGATAGGTGAGAATATAATAGTTCTCCAATGCATTGGGAAATTTTATAGACTAAAATTTTAAGGGTTCTCCTTTGATTTTTTGGGACTATACTGTCAAGGGGTTTCCAAATGTAACCAGAATGATTACTACATTTATAGCAGTTAATGAATAAATGTATGTATCATGTGGATGACATAATTTACCTTAATGTTTTATTATTTATATTATGTTTTGTAGTAAAATATTTTTTACAGTTTGTAAGATCAATAACTTATGTTTTATGGGTTAAAATTACGATGTTGTGAAAAATATTTCAGTGGTTTTAAATATAATTGCCCAGATATTTTTAAGTCTTTTTTATATTCCTTACTATGATATTTATGATCATTCCAAATTTTTGAAATTTTATCCACGTATTATAAGGATGGATAAGAGAAATGAAGAAGTCAAGAATATTTTTATCAATAAGACGACATTATGTTTTGATTAATGGGTTTATGTTGGTGGAAATGTGGACATTGACTATAACTATCCGCATGTAATGTCTGGGTCTATTATATAATAATTAGGGCCTAATATCTAAAACTATAAACATGAAGATATATTCAATGTAAAATAATGAAAAATTATTGAATGAACACAATATTATGTAATGATTAAGGCTGGTGCTTTCTAATTTCATTCCTATGGCCTGACTCAAGAAAAATGTATATGTTTTGTCAATACCTAAAATAAAGGAGTTGTTAGATGAGTTTACATATCTCGTTAATTATTATTATTAAATGTAAAATTATGTTTTAATATTTAAAACTATATTTATTTTTGTAAAAAAATGAAGGCGGGTATTATAGAATATGTGTCTCTATTCCTGGAATATGACCACCCTGCTCTTGATTTCATACATAAAAATGATTTATTACATAAAATCATCACTTGATACAACATATATAATCAAGTTGTCTAGTTTTATTGGGGATTTGAAACATTACGTTATATCTTATCACATAAAACACATAACATATTTATTTAAAACTTCCATTACATGACCACTACATTCCCTCAAAACATAGCATTTGATGGGATAACCTAAGAACATGCATAAAAAACTGTGACCTATAATGCTTAGTTAGGGAATAAACATGGAAATACATGAGGAATACAATACATGTTAGACACTACGAATATTAAGGGATCATAATAGAAACATGAACATAAAGGTATGATAAATCATGATAATCATAACATTGAAATGTGGCATCAACACCAAACATGAAATTAGCATGTGCCAAGGCTCACTTCTCATGGTGCATGAGTAAACCCTCATTTCACATGAAGCATGATTAAAACCCCATTTAACAAGAATTATAATGATTCAACACTCATTTCTCATGACATATCATGATATAATACTTTTCCAAATGAATTGGAGCGCTATTAGGGCAAACCATTCTTAAAAATTTTATTTCAATCATAAGTTTTCCACATTGATCATATAACATGGAATCAATCAAAATCATAAGTTATTCCATGATTAAGTAATGTGGAATAATTACATGAAAATCTCATTAAATATGTATATTTTCATAAATTTGAATACCATTGATAGATACATGGGTATGGTATTCACGGCACAGGGATCTTGGCCTGGAAAAACACAGTGCAAATTCGGCAGCATAACGACGTGACATAAGGAATCATGAAATTGGTTGATTAGAGAGAAATAAATGTCTCATAATATTTACATTTAATATACAGTAAGGGGTCATATAGATACATGTCATAACAAATGTAATGGAAATTAGTTTCATAATACAAAAAATTATATAGATGTAAAAGAGGAGAGAGAAATCTCTCACGGAATTTCGGCATGCTAACAAGTGTACATGGGAGGCACTAATGAGAGATACGGGTGTATCCCATAATCCAAACATAAAAAGGTAATTATGGGGGAGGTGTGAAATCATATCCCAACATTAAAAATGAGAAAAATGTTCATAACAACTTAATGAAATTTGGACAAAAATGAAAAAGGAAGAAATCCCTTACTTGGATGTGTGATCCCTATGTCTTGGGAGAGGCTTTATAGAGGCTTCATGGGGGATTGGGGAACCTTGGGAGTAATTTAGAGAGAGGAGGTTAGGGGTTGGTAAAATTACAAAGGCTTTTAGTGAGAAGGCAGTCGGTGTTTGTGTGGGTTTATATAGAAAGGAGACATAATTCTTTATTATTTAGGTTCAGTACACCTCACAATAATCTAAACAATACCACAAACCAACCCATGGTTTTTTCCCATGGTTTTTTCCAAAGGGTAGTGGAGAAAAAATATTTTAATATGGGAAATGGTTGAACTCCTTAAAATAATTGGGTTGCTTATGGGGAGGTGATTCATACCCTTAAGGAAAAATAATTTAAAAAGACAAAATGTTTTATAAATCGTGGAGGGTCCACAAAAGCTTTGTAAAATAAATCAAAAAAATATAAAATAACATTATTTTAATTATAAAAATATATTGAGCGAACATAATGTTTATATTATTTTATTAAATCACTATTGTGTCGTTATGATGTCATAAAACACATTATACATTTAAATGTTATTTATTATTTCCCAAACAATTCGAGTGTCTCAGAAAATTATGAAAATTCACCGTTGTATATATTCGACATCCTGATTCCAAAAATAATATTAATTTTATCTAAATAATTTTATAAATATGGGAATTTTTTTATTTTAACATATTCAACATATTTATTATACTGTAATTATAATATACCTATGTATTATTTAGTGTTAATTTCATTACTATGATAGTGGAATAAATGTAGTGTTCATGCGTATGTACAACCTACTGTCTCCAAGAATGATTCATTGTATTTTCTTAACCAATTATTATGGATTACTATAAATATATATATTCACTACATATATTTTTTTTTAAATCATGAATAAATTTATGTATATAATGTACTTTTCTCCACATAGACAATTTGTAAGCATAACAAGTTCATTTTTTACTCATTTTCCAAACATCTACAAAATGTATGATATAAACACAAGTAATTAACTAATCACTATAATATGGTAATATGTAATATAAAATAAATGATAAACATGAAAAAGGTTCAGAATCTAGTAAGAATTAAACATTGTTTAATGTATAGGAACATAACGATTGTTCCAGACTTGTTGGACTTGTGTTAATGGAAATCATAACTCAATATCCATTCATTGAGTTAAATATCCCTTTCATTAGTTTTGTTTTTCCAAGAATATGGGTGAATGACCTTTAATTTTTTTACAGTAAATATAGAATTTTATTGGGTGTATTTATATTTTTCACACATATTTATATCTTGGATTTATCCTTAATCTACTTATATAATCTTTATAAGGTAATTTGTCTCAATATCCTCTCACTGTGGAATATTTTGATAATATACACCTCCTTGTTTTATATGATGTATAATTATAACCTTTTACATTTATTATTATTAATATTTTTTCCGAATGAAATTTTTTCTACGAAGTATTTTAATAAACTACAAAAGGAAATTTTTTACTTATGTGGCGTCTACAATCATTCCACCACTATGATAATTATTATGTATTCATCCTCCTCTAATAGATGTAATTTTATTATAGAAGAAACTTATATTCCATATTCTTTTTTTTTGTGTTTTGGTATTGAATTTTATTTTGAGAATGGATTTATTATTTCAATACCTTTAAATTATGTCTTATGATTACAATTTTGAAATGTTATTTTTCCATTAGGCAAGTTCATGTATTATGATTACGTTATGGTTCGTTGGAATTATGTCGGTGTATGGGTCGTTCCATGATAAACTGAGGGAAAGGAATCCCATGATAGCTCTCCAATGAATTGGGTAATGTGAATGAGGTAAATTTTATGGTTTCTATAAAGAGATTTAGGGAATATACTCTGATGGGTATTCCAAATGTAAACATGAATAGTACTCCCTATGTTTCTTCGAATGTTACATTGTATGTATGATATGGATTCCATAATTTACCTTTATGTTTTATAATTTCAATGATGTTGTTTAGGAATCTTATTATTACATGATGAAAGATAAATAGTATATGTTATATGGGTTAAAAGTATGATTTTCTGATAATTTTTCCATGGGTTATAAATATTCACAGACTAATAGTTTTCTTCATTGTTTTATATTTTATATTGAAATTTTTATGATCATACCTTGTTTCTGAATTTTTTTCCTTAGAGTTTACGTATTTTTATGAGAAAAGAATAATTGATGAATATTTTTATCAAGAAAAGAAAATATTGTTTTTAAAGGGTTTCCTTTCGTTGAAAAGTGGATACTGAGTGTAACTATCTACTTGTAATGTTTGGATCTATTATATATTATAGTTATTGGTTAGTTATCTGCAACCCTATATAGGAAAATATGATTAATTTTAAAGAAGGAAAAATTATTGAATTAACTAAAATTAGGTAATGTTTAATTCTATTGCCTTATAGTTTGTATCTGACGATGGTTTATATTACATTGCAGAGTAGTATGTTTTTCCAAGAGTTAGGAATGTAATCACTTTTTTTATAATTTTAAGGGTTATCATAAGTTAAATGTGTTATAAACCTCTATTGAGGATTATTTTATGACATTTCAAGGTATTTAACAGTTTTTTGGAGATATTTATTTTTGAGGTAGTTATATTTTAGTAATTGTTGTGAGAAAAATGAATTCTATATTATACCCTTTGAGTAAATATATTTTTATGATTAATTTCTAAAATTTTATAAAATTTATTTAATGTTATACTAATTATATAGTTTTTGATAAGGGGAAACATGAATACAGTGTGTCAACCCATCATGTTAGACAAGGCTGCAGGAATCGAACCCACTTCCAGAGTGTGATGAGCTTTTATCATCTGCCATTGGACTATGTGAAGTCTATGATAAGTATTAACTCTTAATTTAGTTAAATTATTTTATATATTAAGAATAATATGACTTGAGAGAAATGTTTTTTTACAAATGGGAATCATTATTATTGGATTATTATTTGGGGATTACGTGAGAAATGATATTTTGGAAGATGTTCACTATTTTGGGAACAATATATAACTAAGGTAAATAGAACAATATATGATTTTAATGGAATAATAGTTGAATTATATATTGGAATAATATATTATTTTAATTGTTTAATAATGATAATTTTGTTATTTATGGAAATGGAAAACCTATTTTAATGAATATGTGATTAGGATAATTACTTTTTGATATAATACAAAAAGAGTGGTTGATGTTATTTTGAGATAAAAGCTAAAATTTATCTGGGATGATTATGTGATTAAATCATTATGGTTATTTGTTTCAATACTAGATGGGATTATTTTTAGTAATTTTAAGGAAAATTATAATTTGAATTGTCTATGTCATGATTTTGATATTACATTTGATTTTTGGATATTATATGATGTTATTATTCTTAAAATGGTTTATTCTGTTGAGCGAATTATCTGATTTTATCTGAACCATATTGTTTTTGGTTATTATTTCTATGTACTATGAATAGAGAGTTAATATTTTTTCGATTATGTGATTCTCTATAAATGGATTCATGTGATTCAGGTGTGACCGAGTCATCTTGAATACTCATCATTTGGAGAAAATATGACTTATTGGTAGAAATTTATTAAAGTATGAATCTCAACTTAACATGAAAGTATATTTCTATATTATCATAGTCAATCTCGTAAATAAGTTCCTCAAATTTATTAAATGGACTATAAAAAACGTTGACTTTTTTACATTTCCAACTTGGAAATAAAATACCATTAAACCTATGACAAGCTTGTGGATTTTTTATTATTAACTTTATCCTAGACATTTTTTCTATCACTCTTCATCAGAACAAGATTATTAGTTTATCATCTATATCCATGATTTACTACATGGAATCCTAGTATGTGGTATCTCATATGACCATTTTACATCTCATAATTTCTTGTAAAGTGAATGTTTTTTTCACTCTTTTTCTGATATTGGATATTCAAGGATGATATCTTGTATATCATTAAAATTGGGAGGACACAATTTCCAAAAGGGGAATGATAAAACATCCAAATTAATTATAGAATAATATATTTTCATATATATTAATGTTTTTGAAATACATATTAATTTTAATTAAAAAGGGAAACTCTGTGTGGTACCATATAAAATACTCATCAACAGGTTTCTCCGAAATCTTACAGTGCACACAACCCTGAGTTATACCAAAAAAATATAAATTATTATTAAAATTATTATAAATTGTAGTTAACACATAGATATTTTAATGGAGGAAATGAATAATGTTAACTGAATTATAAAAATATCATTTAAAAATGTTTAAATATTGATTACATGGTAATAAAATTTATTATAAATATAAATAACAATCAAATTTTATATAAACGATGTGTTTTAATAAAAACTCATTTAAAAGTGAAAAATTGTGTTTATAATATCATATAACTCGTTATATATTTATATTTAATGAAAAATATTATATATATATTATATGTAATGTTTTAAATTCATCTTATATGTTTTCTTGATATTGTATAAGAACAAATTCAATTTTTAGATAAAAGAAGTACATTTCATAAAATATTATTTTACTACATTTTGATGGAAAACATTTTTAAATATATATATTTTTAAATTTTATATGTTTTATTTGAGGTAATAAAATTCTTCTTTTGAATCAAGACATCAAAATTTACCTTGAATTTTATTTTGGTTTTTTCAGATGAAATTCATATTTTAATTAATATCTAAAAATACTACCTTTTAATTCAAAAATGACTTTTCATCTAATTTATTTATATCAATATATTTTATTTTATTTTTAATGTAAATTTGTATTATATTTTATCAATTTATCAAATCATCATCTTTTGATGTAATTTCATATTGAAATTTTATATAAAAACATTTCAATCATATGATGGTTTTTACTTTTAAAAATTTGTTTTCAAATTTTGAAAAAAGAATTTAATTTTAAATTAATTACCGAAAAAATTTTATTTTGAATTTGGAAAAATCTATTTAATATTCGGTATAATAAGGTCTAAATTATTTAAATAGTTCCCTTATATGTATTTTTCATTATGAATATAAAATTCAGTAATTAATTTTATTTACCACAGTAAAATTATAAATTAAGTAAATAAGGGTGAAAATAATGTTATAATAATAACGAAATACCATGACATGTATCCTAATATTATTGTATGAGAAATGGGAAACCAAAAAAGTCTTTTTGAAGAACAATTGGACTATGGGTTCCACTATGGTGTGATAATGACACATATTAATAATAAATTAAATGTAAATAGAAATACAACTTAATTATTTATCAATTTACGAAAAAAGATTTATCATGGGGTTTTATAACTGAAATATTTGAATATAAATAGTAAATAAAAATCTAGAATGATATCATACATATTTATAGTTTATTTATTATTTTTAGACATTAAAAAAATTAATTTAATTATGACATAATGATGACGTAGTGATTACCTTATCAATGAGCGATTCAAATAAATGATATTATAAATATTTAAATAAATGTAATTTAAAAAATTTTAGGCAATAAATTAATTTAATTGATGATTTTGTAAGGTTATATTTTATTTAATATTGTTTTTTCTACTGAAACATGGTTTTATTACTTTAATAATAACCAATTACTAAATAGTGTAAAAATGTACATAATTTAGTTTTTAAAACAAATACAATTTTATTTATTGATATAAAAGTCATACAAATATATTATTAATAAAAATAAAATGTTTAATATTATAAATTTATTTAATGATCCAATTGAGTTTATCTAGAAATTTCCTAGTAACTATATTAACCATATAGTGTAAAATTCAATATGACATGTTAAGAGTAAATTTATGTAACTAAGTGATAAATCCAAAAGATAAGGTTATATTTGTGCCCTAAACACGTATAAACCCTAATTTTTGAGATACTTAATACCCAATATTATATTATCCTCAAAATATTCAACTTTTTTCTTTTAAAATTAAATAATAAATTTTTAATAAAATAATATGTCAATACATTACTAACGTGCCTCTACTACCTCTTATAAATGGCCACCTGCTCTACCAACTTACTCACACCTATCAAGTCTCGCGGATCAACCAAATGATAATAAAATAATCTTCCACCATCCCTACCGTATTCTTAAAATCCTTACATTATTCATAGGAAATTTTAAGAAAGCCTTTTGACTCCAATCAAAAGGTGTTAACCGATTTAGGTGTAACGTCTCATCTCAAGATCAATTCATTTATTTTCCTTCCCCAACAACCTACACAATTGTTATTCCATTATGTTATAAAAAATCAATATCTTATGTATACTAGGATGTTTTTGTGCAATGGTTTTGAACTACACTTACACACACCTCTATCTAACAGATATAGAACATACCGTTTCTATGTACATTAAACTATAGCCTCACAACATGATGATTGTTCAATTTACTCCTACAACTTCGTGGTGGGTATTACTTTGGGAATTTATTTAAATAATATAATCATTAAATTTATATTGTCTCTTTTCTTAAATAATTATTATTTATAAAAAAAATCTTTTCATTTTTTATGAATACGATAATTTCACGTGAAAAAGTGTGGACTACTGCCCCCTCAAAATTATATAACTCATTCATTACATACATGGAATGTATAAAGGGTGGTCTTAAGGAACATATGTAACAAAAAAATATTATAATTGAATTATAATATATCTATTTATTATTTATTTATCATTCCTTTATATGAAAATGAAATAAATGTAACATTCATCCGTACGTACGACCTACCATTTTCATTAATGGTGCATTTAATTTCCTATCTCAAATAATATGGATTATTATAAATACATATATAATGGATATATATTATATTTAAATCATTATTATTATTTTTTATATAATTTAATTTCAACCACATAGTTAGTTTGTAATCATATCATGTTCATTTTTTTACTCATGTAGTAAACATCAGCATAATGATTGATAGGAACTCAAATATTTAACCAATTGTTATAAAATCGTAATATGTGATATACAATTAATTATGAACATGAATAAGGGTTTTATGAAATTATTAATTAACATATTTTTAATATTTAGAAACATAATAATGGCATGTGACGAGTCAGGCTCATGCTAAGGGAATTCTAAACTAAATCTCCATTCATTGATTTAAACATCTATGTCATCAGTTTTTCTTCTCCATGAATATGTTTTAATTACCTATTATTATTTATAGACTAAATATGCACATGTATTGGGTGTATTTATATTTTCAAAACATATTAATGTCCTTGATTTATCCTTAGAATAATGATATGATCATTGTAAGGGACTTCATCTCAAAATTCATTCATTTAGGTATATTTTTACAATATACATATTCTTATTTTATGTGGTGTATAATTATACTCTTTTACTTTTAATTTAATATAATGTTTTTCTAATTTAATCTTTTACAATGAATAATTTTACTAAATGAAAAATGGAATGTTTTAAATGTACATCGTGACAATGACCTTTCCGCCGCAATGACCATTATTTTTTAATTTTCTTCCTCTAAAAGACGTAATGTTTTTAAAAGGAAATGTAAATAACATAATTATTTTTGATGTATTCTATTATTGAAATTTTTTTGAGAATTTATTTATTATATGAATATATTTAAATGATACCTTAGGATTAAAATGTGTAAATGTTATTTTTTGTTATTCTTGTTCATGTGTTATTATTATATTACGGTTTTTGGGCATTGTGTATGTATATATCTGGTTCCATGATAAATCGAGTGTAGGTGAGCCTATGATAGTTCACCATTGCATTAGGTAATTTGATAGACTTAAATGTTACGGGTTCTCCTATGATTTATAGGGAGTATACTGTGATGGTTTTTCCAAATGTACCAAGAATGGTTACTCCCTTTGTAGCAGTTAATGAAACAATGTATGTATCATATGGATGCCAGAAGTTACCTTTATGTTTTATTATTTCTATTATGTTTTTTAGTAATATAATTATTACAATATTTAACATACATAATTTATATTTTATGTATTAATATTATGATGTTGTGAAAAACAATTCAGGGGTTTTAAATATAATTACATAGACATTTTTATGTATTTTTTATATTCCTTACTCTAATTTTTATGATCATTAGAAATTTTTCAAATTTTATCCACTTATTATAAGGATGGGTAAGAGAATGGAAGAAATCGATAATATTTTTATCAGGAAGAAGACATTATGTTTTTTAATGGGTTTACATTGGTGGAAAAGTGGATATTGGCTATAACTATCCACATGTAATGTATAGTTCTATTATGTAATAATTATGGCATAATATCTAAAACTATATACTTGAAGATATAGTCAATGTAAAATAATGTGAAAGTATTGAATGATCTCAATAATATGTAATGATTAAGGGCGGTTCCTTATAATTTCAGTGATATGGCATGACTCTGAAAAAATGTATATGTATTGTCAATACCCGACATGAAGGAGTGGTAAGATGAGTTTCCATATCTCATAATTCATTATTCTGAAATGTAAAATTATTTTTTCATATTGAAAACTATATTTATTTTTGTAAAAATATGAAGGTTGGTATTATAGAATATGTATCTCTGTTTTTGGCATAAGACCACCCTGCTCTTTATTTCGTACATAAAAATTATCTATTACATAAAATAATCACATGATACAATAAAGAAGATCGAGTTGTCTAGTGTCATTGGGGATTAGAAACATTACATAACAGCTTATAACATAAAAAACACAAAATAATTATTGAAAACATCATTTACATGACCAGTACATTCCCTCAAACTTATCATTGCATGGGATAACCTAAGACCATGCATAAAAAAGTGTGTGCTATAAATCACAGTTGGGGAATAAACATGGAATTACCAGAGGAATACAATAATGTTAGAAAATAGGCATATAAATGGATCACAAGAGAAACATGAACATAATGGCATGATAAATCATGATAATCATTACATGGAAATGTGGAAACAACACCTAACATGAAATTAGCAGCATCCAAGGCTCATTGCTCATGGAGCATGAGTAAACCCTCATTGCACATGAAGAATGAGTAAAACCTCATTGCACTTGAATTATAATGAGTCAACACTCATTTCACATGACATATCATGATACTATACTTTACCCAATGAATTGGAGCACTATTAGGGTGCACCCTTCTTAAAAATTTCATTTCATTCATAAGTTTGCTACATGGATCATATGACATGGAATCAATCAACATCATAAGATATTCCATGATTAATTAATATGGAATAAATACCTGAAAATACCATTAAATATGTAAATGTGCATAAAGTTGAATACCATTAATAGATACATGAGTATGGTATTCACTACACAGTGATCTTGGCTTGGAAAAACGCACTGCAATTTCGGCAGCATAACGATGTGACATAAGGATTCATGAAATTGGTTGATTAGAGAGTAATGGATTTATCTGAATATTTAAATTTAATGTAAAGTTAGAGGGTCATATAGATTCACATATTATCAAATTTAATGGAATTTAGAGGCATAAAAAAATTACTTAGATGTAAAAGAGAAGATACAAATATCTCACGGTAGTTCAGTATGGTAATAATTGTACATGGGCGGAATTAATGAGAAAGAAAGGGGTATCCATCATCCAAACATAAATAGGGCAGTATGGGGGAGGTGTTAAATCATAACTCAGCATTACAAATGAGAAAAATGTTCCTAAATACTTAATGAAAATTGGACAAAAAGGAGAATGGAAGAAATCCCTTCCATGGATGTGTGATCTCAAAGGCTTGTGAGAGGCTTTAGAGAGGCTTCTTGGGTGATTGGGGATCCTTGGGGGAATTTTCGAGAGAGGAGGTCAGGGTTTGTTAAAATTACAAATGATTTGAGTGAGGAGGAAATGAGAAGAAATTATTTATTATTTAGGTTCGAGACGCATCACAATAAACTAAAAAATACAAAAAACCATCCCATCATTTTTTCCCATGTTTTTTTCAAAATGGGTGTCGAAAAAAATATTTTACATGGCCAATGGTTGAACTCCTTAAAATAATAGGTTTGCTTATGGGGATGTGAGTCACACACTCAAGGAAAACTATTTAAAAAGACCAAATGTTTTATAAGTCTTGGAGAGTCCACAAATGTTTTTTAAAATAAATCAAACAAAAGTAAAATCATGTTATTTTAATTTTAAAACATATATTGGACGAAAATAATGTTTATAGTATTTTATTACATCACAATTGTGTTATTATGATTCCATAAAACACAATATATATTTAAATGGTATTTAATTTTTTCTGAAAATTTCAAGTGTCTCAGAAAATTATGAAAATTCAGGGTTGGATAATTTTGACATCCTGATTCCAAAAATAATATTAATTTTATTTAAATCATATTATAAATATGTGATTTTTTTCTTTTAAAATATAAACATACATTTACCCAAAATTTATTGTTATTGAGAAAAATAGTTTTCAAACCTTACCAAAAATTACAGTTACATTCATAAAATTATATGATCATTTATATTTAATAAAAAGTAATTTAATTATAATATTTTATTAAAATATTATTTAATTAAAAAATTTCATTAATTCATAAAAATAGATTTCTTAGTTGAATATTTTCTAAATATACTATTTGTGCTTTAATAACTATTTTAAAGTAACAATAATAAAATGAATACACATTCTTTATAAAAAATAATATACATAGTTCTAGTTCTAGGCTATTGTTATATAACCCCTTATAACAACCACATAAGACTTAAGGGTTGGGTGTGTGATGGTGATAGACTATTGGGGTGGATTGGATAACATCGCTCGGGTGGTATTCTCTATTAACATCCACTTCTCCGATAGTCAGTTCCTCTCAAGCTTAACATGTTCAAGCTCAGGTTGGGGATGGTCAGGAGCGAAGCCGAATGACACCACCTCCTTTCTGAGCTCCAAAAAATGGGCTTCGTATGGGAAAATTATACTGGATGGGGACATAGCTTCATTTACCTCCAAAAATTGGATTTGTTAAAGCCCTATATTTATAATAATCATGTGATCAATGTTCAACAGCTATATTAGAAAAGGTCACAATTCATAAGGGTATTTTAAAATCCAAAAACATAAAGCCAATTATGTTCACATTTTTTATAACCACAGTAAGTCATTTAATTGGATAATGATGAATTTCCATTAATGAATGTATGGGTGTTACAGTCTTCCCCCATATGAAAATTCACCATCGAAATTTTCTTTTCCCACACTAAAACCAATGTGGGTAACATTGCTTCATCACTTTCTCTGATTCTTATGTAGCTTCTACAAACATGTTGTTTCTCAATAACACATTTATGAGGGGAATTTTCTTATTTTTTTATCATTTTCTCTACGATCAATGATCTTCACTGGTTGATCATCATATGAAAGTCCATCCTCTAGGTGTACTATATCTGAAGAGACTAAATTTGAAATGTCTGGAATGTACTTTTTTAAGAGGGATACATGAAAGAAATCATGTACTTTGGCCATAGTAAGTGGAAGTTCAACTCGATAGGCCGCAGGCCCAACACGATCAATAACATCGAAGTGGTTGATGTACCTAGGATATAAATTCCCTTTCCTTCCAAACCACATGACCTTCTTCCATAGAGATATGTGTAGAAATACCATGACTCCAACATTAAACTCAATGTCTCATCCACGGTTATCTGAAAAACACTTCTGTCAACTTTGGGCTGCCTTGATATGATGCTTAATGGTTTTCACCTTCTCCAACATTTATTCAACCGTTTTTTGTACTTGCATCTTATGCTCACTGACATCATCCAAATATTCCATTGTTTTTCACCTAATCTTATATAGGGCTTTATAAGGTTCCATTCAGATGCTTGAGTGGAAACAATTATTATAGGAGAATTCAACTAGTGGAAGATGTTGATCCCATCCTCCTTTAAAGTACAATCAGCATGCTCCCAACATATCCTAAAGTGTTTGGATAGTCCGCTTAGATTGGCCATCAGTTTAAGGATGATAAGTGGCACTAAAGATCAGATATGTATCCAGAGCATGTTGAAGACTCTCCCAAAACATAGAGGTGAATCTTGGATCTCAATCAAATATTATAGATAGTGGTACTCCATGCAGCCTTACCAATTCCCTTATATATATCTGTGCTAGTTGATCCAATAGAAAATCATCCCAAATTCCAATTAAGTGTGAATACTTTGTATGTCGATCTAAAATAACCCATATTGAATTATTTCCTTTGGATGTCTTCTGATGTCCGGTGACAAATTCCATGGTCATTTTATCCCTTTTCCATGCCGGTATGGGCAATGGTGGAATCATCCCCTTAGACTTCTACCTCTCTAATTTCACTTGCTGACACACAAGACACATTGATGTATACTTAAGTATCTCCTTCTTCATATTATCTAACCAAAAATGCTCTCATGGATCATGATGCATATTTTTTTCCTGGGTGAATAGAGATATTTGAACTATTTACATCATATCAGAGTTCCTCTATTAGCTCTGAACTTGATGGAACACATAGTCTTTTCCCAAATATCACAATTCCTTCATAATTTACAATTATATCCAAGGATTCCCATTTTCTAATAGCTTCCACATCCTTCTGAATTCCCAAATCATCACATTGATCATCCTTTAACCTTTCCAAAAGAGATGGTTGATAAATCAGTTGTGGAAGGATTGATGATGTTCCCGTCTTTATGATTCCCATGTCCATCATCATCCAATCAAAGAAGATTGGATCCTTCTCAATTCTCTTCATTGATAGAATCACTTGGTTTTTTCTACATAGATCATATTCCACCTTGTTCTCTTTCCCATGGTGGTAATTAATTGAGAAATCATAGTTATTGATTAGCTCTAACCGTCTTTATTGGTGCATGTTCAACTCTTTCCATGTGAATATAAACATGAGGCTTCTGGGGTCCATATATATTTCTTAATTCTCCCAAAAGAGATAATTCCACTAGATTTTTAAAGCAAAGATCACCACATCCAACTCCATATCATGTGTTGGATAATTCTTCTTAGGATCTTTCAATTTCCATGAAGCATAGAAAATGACATTGTTATTTTTCATCAACACACCTCCCATGCCCTTCTTCTAAGCATCATTGAATACCAAAAAACGTTCTTCACATGGGGGTAAAGTGAGAACATGCACAATGATAAGCCTCTTTTTTAACTCCTTCAAACACTCTTCGTATTCATCACTCCATGAAAACATAACTCCATTCCGAGTTAGCTTGGTAAGAGGGTTGGAAAACCGTGAGAAATTTATCACAGATCATTGATAATATCTAGCTAACCCCAAGAAGCAACTAATATTGTTTATTGATGTTGGCCTCATCCATCCCTCAATTGAATCTATTTTGGGGGGATGCACTGATATCCCATTGATTGTGATGATATGGCCCAAGAATGAGACCTCTTTCAACTAGAACTCACACTTTCTATAATGTGCATAGAGATTTTTCTTCCGCAAGGTCTCTAATAGAATTCATAGTTGCTCCGTATGATCCTCCTTGGTTTTGGAGTATATAAGAATACCATATATAAAGACTGCCACAAATTTGTCGATGTAATACCAAATGAATCTATTCATCATGTCCATTATGATTGCTAGAACAATTGTGAGTCTGATAGGCATTACTATGAATTCATAGTGCCCGTCTCTTATACAAAAAGTAGTCCTGGGGACAACTTCCCTATTCACCCTTACATGAAAGTATCCTAACCAAAAATCCACCATGGAGAAGTATTTTACTCCACGCAGCTAATCGAACAAGTCATCAATTCGTGGGAGATGATACTTGTTCTTTATCTTGATCTTTTAAGCTCATGATAATCAATTCCAAGGTTCATGGAACCATCTATATTCTTGATGAATAGGACTAGTGCACCTAATGGTGATGCACTTGTGTGTAGAAACCTTTATCCATATTCTCATGTAGTTGATTCTTCTGCTCCTAAATCCCCATAATAGTTATTCTATTCAAAGTCTTGGATATTGGGAACACCCCTACTATAACACCCCTGGTAAATAAATAATATGACATTTTTATAATTATCAATATTTTTGAATAAAATATTAATAATACTTTAAAGGGAACTCTATGCTTGATGGCTTACCCAATACAAAACAACGATTTCCTTTGAAATCTTACGCTGCACTCTAATAATAAAATAATTTTATTTTAAATGGTAGATAACACCTAGCTGTTGTAATGACGGGAATGAATAGAACTAACTACAAAATGATTATATATGTTTTTCAAATATTTTAACTTTTTAGAATAAATGATAGAGGATTAAAAACGAAAATGAATCCAATATTAAGCATAAATCTTCTAATATTCTTTAAAAGATCGATTAACCTCCTTATGATGGAAAACCCTTTTTAAATATACTTTTGACAACTTTATGTGTTTTATATGACAAAATAAAATTCTTCTTTAGAATAGGGACATCAAAATTTACTTTGTGTAAATTTTTTCTATTTTTCCGATAAAGTTCATTTTTTAATGAATAGTGAAAAATGTTGTATTTTAATTCAAAACCACTTTTTAATATAATTTATTTATATGATTAGATTATATATTGAATTAGTTTTAAAGATAAATTATAATATATTTTTACCATTTAATCCAATGGTGGTCATTGAAATTAATATCACTTTGAGATTGGACATAAACGAGTGTCAATATTTTGATATATATTGTTTCTTAAAAACATGCTATTTGATTTGACAGTGGGATTTAATTATAAAATTAATTAATGCAACTTCTATGTATTGAATTTGGTAAAATAGACATCATTTTTGAATTTGGAATATCAAATACATCTTAGGGTGAATTTTTGGTATTTTTCTGAAAAACATTAATTTTTGATGAATAGTGAAACCACAAAGTGGTAGTTAAAAAAACTGATTTTTTGTTTAAATGGAACATTACCACTTCTGTGATTTGAATTTCAAAACTATAATTTAAATTATTTTTATTATTAAGTATAATTTTGTTCAATGGGATGACAATGTTTTTTGATGAAAAGTAACTTTTATATTTTATTAATCGTGATTAAAGTTAATCAGTGTGATTTAAGGTAAAAAGGATATTATAATAAAATGAAAATATCTAGACACTTGTCCTAACCCTATTGGATGACTCATGGCCTAAAAATACAACCAATGGGTCTATTTTTGGGACCCCATTGAGCTACTTGGGTAAGATAATTCCATTAATGCCATATATTTAAAGTAAAAGTAAAAATGACACAAACATGTATTGTTTTAATAAAACAATTTTTACAAGGAGTTATACAAGTCATGTTTTTTAATATAAAGATTAATTGGAAAGATAAAAATATTTCCTACATCATAGTATTTTTTTCATAATTTGTAGTCTTTAAATAAATTAAATTATTTATGGCATCATGATGATGCACCGATTACCTCATTATTTAATGATTTAAAAAAATGAAAATATAATGTAAAATATAAGACCTAAATATATCAAAAATATATTGGATGGGTGTATCTATAATCTTTATCACCTTTTCCTAGAAATATATCAATTTGGGACCTTTAAAATTTGAAGCTCACTTGAAAATAATGTAACAGTTCTTGACTTTCCAAGAGTACCCATCCTCTCCTCTTATAAAAGGCCCCCACCTCTACCACCTTACCCACTTCTCTCAAGCCTTTGGCTCGTCCAAGCTCTGATCCTTTTGTCTCTCCACATCTCTCTCCTCATCCTAGAAGCCTTACTTTAGTCAGTAAGCTCTTCAATAAACATTTTATATTAAAACCAAAGAGAGTTACCCGATTTTAATGTAACGTCTTAACTTGTGCTCTTTTGTTTTATTTTTCTTCTCCAACCCCCTAAACACTTTTTATTAATTTCTTTTGTAAAAAAACTAGTATCTTCCATATAATTGTATGTTTTTATAATAATTATTAGATCTACACTTACACACACCAACATATAATGATTAATGAACATACTATTTCTGTGGATGGTGAATTTCTGCATCACGAAACGATGATTGTTCAATATTCTTTTAACAACTTCAAAGGTGGCCATTAAGATGTAACTATATTTATATATGATATATAATATGTTTATGTTTTACTTAATCTTCTGTATTATTCATTTATATCATACCTTTAAGGTTTCCATTATGGGCAAACACGATATCTTTATTTTAGAAAGTGCGGACTACCTCCCCCTCAAAGTGATTTGATTCGTCAATACCATATGTGTTATGTATAAAGGATATATTTAATGATATTATATATGATAAAATACTGGAATTATAATTCTATTATGTATCATTATGTTTTAATTCCATTAAATATGAAATATAAATGGAAGTAGCGTTCATGGGTACGTACAGCTTACCGTCTCCATGAACGGTGCATTTAATTTCATACCACTAAATGTTATGTAACATTATAAATGCATGTATATAATATATATATATATATATATATTATATATATGATATCTACATAATGAATATAATTCTGGATATAATGTAAATTTTACCCCATGAACAAACATGTAATTATAAAGAGTTTATTTTTTACTCAAGTAGCAGTGATCGTTAAAACGACTTTTATTAACTTAAATAATTACATAGTGTTCAGGAAATGGTAATAAGTAATATAAAAGTAATAATGAACATGAAAATGGTTCTTATGCAAATAGAAATAAACTCGTGTTTATTATTCAGGAGATTAAAGAATGATCGAGTCAAGTCGGATACGAGGTAAAGGATCCGACCTCTATCTTTTTTAAGTACTCTATTTTATGTCATTTCTTTTAAGATCATATTTATTATATTGGGGGATGTTCTTTTATATTTCCTCATGCTGTAAATTTTATGTTAATATTATTGGATACCCTATTTGATCTCATCAATCCATTTTTGATGTTTTATGTTGCGCCGTTAGGTTGCCGAATTTTCATAAGGGGATTTTCATCTCACTTTTTATTCCCATGGGATTCATGCTACATTGGCCACTATTTCCTTTTCATTGGTATATTTACTGCCCATTATTTTACTATTTGTATAATATAATCTCAATTATGGGTAGTTACATCTTATTGTATGACCCTTCATTCATGGGGTGCACGTTTCGGAAGATACCCAATTCGGTAAGGGAACGTTTCACCCTCCTCATTTTAAAAGACTTCTATTTTAGGTATTTTAATATTATTATGATGGGATATGTTCTTATATATCCTTATTTCTATAAATTTTATGTCCAAGTTATTAGATACCCTTTTTTATCTCTCATAAACTCATATTATGAATATTAATGTGACGCCGTTAGGCTGTCAAATTTTTGCAAGGGAACTTCTTAACCAAATTTTGATTCTTTGGGATAAACTTGTACTCCTTGAAATATGTCATTATATGAATATGTGTGAATGAACTCAGATTGGTTTACACTTATTATCCACTTATATTTGGATTATTCATTTTTCAAACATAATTATGTAATTTATTTATCCTTAATCCAAGGATACCGTCTTTTTAAGAGACTTCGTCTCAATCTCCTTTCATTGAGGCATATTTTGTTTTATACACAAATTTTTATATACGGTGTATAAAACCCTTTTACTTTTACGTTTATTCAAAAGGAATATTTTTCTACGAAGCTTTTTACAAAACGTCAAAAAGGAATGTTTCTTTTAACGTACGCGGTGACAATGAACTTTTCCGCCACCACGAGTATTATTTGGTCTTTGGCTTCCTCAACAAGCCGTAATGTTTTTAAAATGAAATAAATACCATATACTCTTTTATGTATTTTGGTATTGAAAATGGTTTTTATAAAGGATTTTTATGCCAATATATTTAAGTGATATATTGTGATCAAAATGTTGAAATGAGTTCTTTCCATTATATTTGTTTTATTTAATATGATTTTATAATGGTACTTGGACATTTTATGGACAGTTACGTGATAAACCATATGATGGGTGGTGTTGTGAATACCAGGATGGGTGGTTACGTTATAACCCTCTACTGAATTGGGTATGAAAGTCTGCCGTATGGCTATTCTATTAAGTATGTTTGTATGTCGACCGTATGGTTATTCCATTTAAGTAAGTTATTGTCCCATGTTACCTTTTAATGTTATGTGTTCTTTATATGGGTTTTATGGTAATATTTTGGTTACAAAATGGTAAGTAGTGGTTTTTTATTCAGTGAAGAGTTTTTAATACTTCATAAACGTGAAAATTATTAATTTTGTAAAGTATTCATGATTTACATGTTATTTTGAAAAACTAACAGTTTTCCTTCTTTGTGTATCCTTTGCTGGGATTTTTATGCTCATCCCATGTTTTGGAAATGTTTTCCACAGGACTTAAAGATGAATAGGGTCAAGGATGGGATCAAGGAAATGCATTCTTTCTAAAACATGGAACTAGACATGTTTCTTTCTAAGTTTTTTTTATTTTATGGAAACTTAGTAGAAGTGTCTACTATGTAATATTTTGAGATGTAATAGTTATGACCTAATAATCTAAACCTCTAAACATGAAAAGATCCTCTATGTGAATTATTCCTTTAATTCATGATTAACTAATGTTTAAGGATGGGGCCTTATATTTCGTATCAGAGGTCGGTTTAGATAACATTAGAGGTTTGGGTTTTCTCTAAGCAAAAGTGACATTACCATAATGGTTAGAATTTCAGAAAGAGTCATAATTTTAGATAAAGTAAATGAGTAAGTATATCTTAGTGTTTATCTTCCTCATTAGTACATGATGGTTTTGTTGATATACTCACACTGAACTTTTTGCTTTTAGTAAATGGCTGGATCTAGCAGGCACCAAAGTAACAGTGGATGTGAAGGAAACTGTGATAGTTTTCTGAGCGAGAAACTGATTGATATGGGAGCTGCAATGAGAACTATTGTGTTTATCCTCAACCAACTATCTGGAGTCATGATTAACCACCTAAAACTTTGTGATTTCTATAAGGCATCATATATGTGAGAAACAAATCCCTATGGAACTACAAGTAATAATCATAACGGTAAGTGTGTTCAAAAACCTATGTGTCAAATATGTGGAAAGAAACATCTAGTAAAATGTTTCAAAGGGACAAAAATATGATATAGATGTGGAAATGAAGGTCATAAATCAAGTACCTGCCATGGAAAAAGGAAGCATCCAGTTGACTCGACGAAAGGGAAAGAAGTTCTTTCTGAGGGGTCAATTGAATGTTTTAAATGTGTTATGCATGTTCATTATGAAAACACATGTCCTATGAAGAAGTTTCGGGAATGGTATCACCAAGATAGTACAAATATTCGTTTACCAATAGCTAATTTCATTCCGATTGAGGATGAAGAAAATGACAATGACCAATCAAAGGTATGGATTATTTCTTAACTTTTCATTCCTATTTTGGAATAATAGGATATGATTCCTGATTTTGTTTGTAAGAAAGAAGTATTTCAAGAATAAGTTGGAAAGGAATGGTTAATGGATCATGAATAATGTTGAATGAGTAATAAGTCAACATATAAGGGCTTCAAGAGTTATGGTGAAATTCTTAAGAGTATTAAGTCCCTTTTGATGATGGGGTTACATTAGAAGACATTTCTATAGTATGTGTAACCCTGATGTTTGATATATGAAAATTTTATTCAATGAATAGTTTTCTATTCTTTTGTGGACATAGTTATAAAGAACCATTCGGGTTTATATGATCCTTACTTTTGAGGTAATTATGGTTTACTATATGTTATGATGGAAACTGAAAGGAATGAGATATAATTGAAGTTAAATTATGTTATGGTTATTTTTGATGATTCTATCTCTTTTTGGGGAATGATTTGAGAATTATATAGTCAGGAAAAAGGACAACATGCAAACCATGTGACAACCCGACGTGTCGGACAAAACTGTGGGAATCGAACCCACAACCAAAGTGAGACTGGTATTTTTCACCTACCACTGGACTACGGGAAGTCCTTGGTTAGTTTGACTAATTATTTTTTGTTAGATGATTTTATGAATTACGAGTAAGTTGATTTTAGGTTATCTATGGAAGTTATTAACCTATCATGGAGGATATGTTATTAGGTTAATTACTTTTCAATACGAGACATTAAGAGCAACTGATGTTGTTTGGAGATAAATGTTACGATTTAACTTGGAAGACTATGTGATTAAATCCTTCAAATATTTGGGTTTAAATCTTTGTTTTTTTTACTTTTGGTATTCTTTGATCTTTGGGTCTTGTTGGCAAAATTTTGGAGATTAAGAATAGATTTCCTTTTTATAAAGGATTATCCTTTTTGGGTATTATCTGATCTCATACTAACCTTTTTGGTTTTAGTTTTGGTTAAGGTATAAATACATGGGAATTATACAGTTCTCTTTTGGGGATTAATTGATTCTATAAAAGTTTTTTATAGCTCTCTTAATGTAAACAAGTAATCCTAAATACTCATCTTTTGGGGAAAATATGAATTCGTGTAATAAATCTAGTAAAATTTGAAAGTCCTCATGACAAGTAAGTATGTTTCCATATGTTTTAGTTAAGATCAAAAATAAATTCCTCAATGGAATGTAACTAAAAAAATTGTTATCTGTTACCTTTTCTTACTGGAGAATCCAATACCGTTTAACCCATCACATGTTTTTGATTTTCTGGTGATTAACATTCTCCTAAACATGTTTTCTATCACACTCCCTTAGAACGTGACCCTTTTTTTTCTTCCATATCCATGTTTTCATGCATGGAATCCTAGTATGGGTTAACTCAGGTGACTTTTGTACTTCCCTTTATTTCTTTTAAAGTGATAGTTTAATTTACTCCTTTTCCGATGTGGGGCTTTCAATGAAGTTTCCGAGCCAAATTTTAAAATTGTGAGGACACAATTCCCAAAAGGGGGAAGGATGTAACACCCCAGGTAAAAAAAGAATATTACATTTTTATATTTTTCCTTATTTGTGAATAGAATATTAATATTACTTTAAAGGGAACGCTATGGTTGATGGCTTACCCAATACGCAACAATGAGTTCCTTTGAAATCTTACGTTGCACTCTAATAATAAAATAGTTTTATTTTAAATGGTAGTTAACACCTAGCAGTTGTAATGAAGGGAATTAACAGAACTAACTAAAAAATTATTATATATGTTTTTCAAATATTTTTACTTTTTACAATAAATTTTAGAGGATTAAAAATGAAAATGAATCCAATTTTAAGCATAAATCTTCTAATATTCTTTAAAAGGTCAATTAACAGCCTTTTGATGGAAACCCCTTTTTAAATATACTTTTGACAATTTTATATGTTTTATTTGACAAAATAAAATTCTTCTTTAGTATCGGGACATCAAAATTTATTTTGTGTAAATTTTTGGTATTTTTCTGATAAAGTTCATTTTTTAATGAATAGTGAAAAATGATGTATTTTAATTCAAAACCTCTTTTTAATCTAATTTATTTATATGATTAGATTATCTTTTGAATTGGTTTTAAAGTGAAATTAGAATATATTTTTACCATATAATCCAATGGTGGTCATTTAAATTAATATCACATTGAGATTAGTCAAAAATGAGTGTCAATCTTTTGATAGATATTGTTTCTTAAAAACACGCTATTTGATTTGACAGCGGGATTTAGTTATAAAATTATTTAATGAAACTTCTATGTTATGAATTTGGTAAAATAGACATCATTTTTGAGTTAGGAATATAAAATATAGCTTAGGGGTAAGTTTCTGTATTTTTCTGAAAAACCTTAATTTTTGATGAATTGTGAAACCACAAAGTGGTAGTTACAAAAACTGATTTTTCGTTTAAATGGAACGTTACCACTTCTGCGATTTGAATTTCAAAAATACAATTTAAATGGTTTTTATTATTAAGTAAAATGTGGTTCAGTGGGATGAAAATAATTTTTGATGAAAAGTAACATTTAAGTTTTATTAATCGCGATTAAAGGCAATCAGTGTGATTTAAGGTAAAAATGATTTTATAATAAAATTAACATATCTTTACACTTGTCCTAACCCTATTTTATGAGTCATGTCCGACCACGACAACCCATGTGTAGTTTTTTAGGACCCCATGGAGCCACTTGGGTAAGATAATTACAGTAATGCCTTTTATTTAAAGTAAAAGTAAAAATGACACAAACATGTATTGTTTTAATAAAACAATTTTTAAATGGGGTTATACAAGTCAGATTTTTGACTATAAATAGTAATTGAAAAGATAAAAATATTTACTACATCATATAATTTTGTTTATAATTTTTAGTTGTCAAATAAATTAAATTATGTATGGCATCATGATGATGTAGTGATTACCTCATTATTTAACGATTTAAATAAAATGAAACGATAATGTAAAATATAAGACCTACACATGTCTAAAACATATTTTATGGGTGAATTTAGAACCTTTATCACCTTATACAATAAATATTTCAATTTTAGACCTTTAAAATCCAAAACGCATTTGAAAATAATGTAACCTTTCTTGAAATTCCAAGAGTGCCCCTCCACTCCTCTTATAAAAGGCCCCCACCTCTACCACCATACCCACAACTCTCAAGCCTTTGTATCGGAAAATATCTGATCATTTTGTCTCTTCACATCCCTATACTAATCCTAGAGGCCTTACCTTAGGTAGGAATATTTTCAAGAAACCCTTTTGGTTCAAACCAAAGGGAGTTACCTGATTTTAAGGTAACACCTTCACTTTGGTCTTTTGTTTTATTTTGCTTCTACAACCCCCTAAACTATTTTAATCATTTCATTTTTAACAAAACCAGTAACTTCCATATATTAGGATGTGTTTATAATATTTATTTGATCTAAACCTACACACACCTTCATATAATGGTTAAAGAACATACTATTTCTCTGGATGGTGAATTTCTGCCTCATGAAACGACGATTGTTTAATATTCTTTTAACACCTTTAAAGGTGGACACTAAGATGTCCCTATATTTATATATGATATATAATATTTTTATCTTTTCCTTAAGATTCTGTATTTTTCATTTGTGGAATACCTTTATGGTTTCCATTATGGGTAAACACGATATCTTCATTTTTGGAAGTGCAGACTACCGCCCCCTCAATGTGATTTGATTCGTTAATACCATATGTGGTATGTATAAAGGATATATTTAATGATATTATATATGATACCATACTGGAATTATAATACAATTATTTATAATTATGTTTTAATTACATTAAATATGAAATAGAAATGGAAGTAGCATTCATGCATACGTACGGCTTACCACCTCCATAAATAGTGCATTTCATTTCTTACATTTAAATGTTATGTAATATTATAAATTCATGTATACAATGGATATATATTATATATATTATATCTAAATAATTAATATAATTCTGGATATAATGGATATTTTACCCCATGAACAAACTTGTAATTATAAAGAGTTTATGTTTGATTCAAGTAGCAATGATCGTTAAAACGACCGTTATTAACTTAAATAATTACATAGTGTTCATGACATGGTAATAAGTGATATAAAAGGAATAATGAACTTCAAAAATGTTCTTAAGCAAGTATAAATTAACTCAAGATTATTATTCAGGAAATTAAAGAATGATCGTGTCATGTCGGATACGAGGTAAGGGATCCGACCTCACTTTTTTAAGTACTCTCTTTTATGTCATTTATGTTATGCTCATATTTCTTATGTTGGGGGATGTTATTTTATATTTCCTCTTGCTGTAAATTTTATTTTAATATGATTGGATACTCTATTTGATCTCATCAATCCATTTTTTATGTTTTATGTGGCGCCTTTAGGCTGCCGAATTTTCATAAGCGGATTTTCATCTCACTTTTTATTCCTGTGGGATATGCAACATTGGCCACTATTTCTTTTTTTTTGTATAGGTACTGCCCATTATTTTACTATTTTTATAATATACTCTCATTTATGGGTAGTTACATCTTTATTCTAAGACCCTTCTTTCATGGGGTGTACGTTTCAGAAGTTACCCAATTCGGTAAGGGAACCTTTCACCCTCCTCATTTTAAAAAGGCTTATTTTTAAGGTCATTTAATCTTATTATGATGGTATATGTTATTATATATCCTTATTGCTATAAATTTTATGTCCAAGTGATGTGATACACCTTTTTATATCTCATCAACTCAATTTTTGAATTTTTTAGTGACGTCGTTAGGCTGTCGAATTTTTGCAAGGGAAATTCTTATCCCAATTTTGATCCTTTGGGTTAAAATTGTACTCCTTAAAATATGGAGTTCTATGAATATTTTTGAATGTCCTCAGACTGTTTTACACTTAATATACACTTATATTTGTTTTATTCATTTTTCACACATAATTATGTAATTGATTTATCATTAATGCAAGGATATCGTCTTTGTAACGAACTTCGTATCAATCTCCTTTCATTGAGGAATATTTTGTTTTATACACAACTTTCTTTTATACGGTGTATAAGCCCCCTTTTCTTTTACGTTTATTCAAATGGAAACTCTAACTACGAAGAATTTTACAAAACCAAAAAAAGGAATGTTTCTTTTAACGTACGCGGTGACAATGAACTTTTCCACCACCACGAGTATTATTTAGGCTTTGGCTTCCTCAACAAGCTGTAATGTTTTTAAAATGAACTAAATACCATATAATATTTTAGGTATTTTGGTATTGAAAATGGTTTTTATAAAGGATTTGTTATGTAAATATATTTATGTGATATATTGTGATCGAAATGTGGAAATGTTTTCTTTCCATTATATTTTCTTTATGTATTATGATTTTATAATGGTACTTGGGAATTTTACAAGTGGTTACGTGATAAACCATATTACAGGTGGTGTCATTAATACCAGGGCAGGTGGTTATGTTATAACCTCCAATGCATTGGGTATGGAAGTCGTCTATATTGCTATTCCATTAAGTATGTGTGGAAGTTGACCGTATGGTTATTCCATTTAAGTATGTTTATGTCCCAAGTTACCGTTTTATGTTATGTGTTCTTTATATGGGTTTTATGGTAATATTTTGGTTATAAAAGGGTATTTAATGATCTTTTATTCAGTGAAGTGTTTTTACTACTTCATAAAGGTGAAAGATATTACTATGGTAAAGCATTCATGGTTTACATGTTGTTTTGAAAAACAAGCAGTTTTCCTTTTTGTGTGTCTTTACTGGGATTTTTATGCTCATCCCATGTTTTTGAAATGTTTTCCACAGGACTTAAAGATGAATAGGGTAAAGGATGGGATCAAGCAAAGAAATTCTATCTAAAACATGGGAGTAGACATGTTTCTTTTTATGTGTGTTTTTTTATTTCATGGAAACGTTGTAGAAGTGTCTACTATGTAATCTTTTGAGATGTAATAGTTATAACATAATTCTCTAAAACTCTAAACCTGAAAAGATCCTCTAAGTGAATTATTTTTTTAATTCACGATTTTGTAATGTTTAAGTCTGGGGAATTATACCTAGTATAATATCAATTGATAATTCAACATCTCTTATAGGAGGAAGACCAGAAAATTCCTCGAGATACACTTCAAAAAATTCCATAACAATAGGCATGTATTCAAGGATGGTTGCCTCCTTTGACTCAATCATCTTAGCCTGATACACATGCTCATAGTGGAGTAATATATACACTTAAAATGGTGGAGATAATGAAGATCCATCTTCCTCCTTGCAATTGTATAGAATCAGGGGTCCATTATCCCCATAGAGTGTGATTTCCCTATCAAAACAATTTATGTTGTCTCTATATAAGGAAATTCAATCCCTTCCATGAATTGTATCAAATTTAACCATAGGGAGTATGAAGAGGTTCTCTAGGAAATTCAATCCACATATTATGACAGGGTATGATTTATATTCATGGGATGCAATGATTCCTCCATTTGTTATACTCACCTACATACGTATTTCCATGATTTGTGGTGGTGTTGGGATTGTTCTACCAATATACTGGGATATAAAAGAATATGTAGAAGTTGAATAAAAATGTATGTTCGCTATTCTTGAATGAATAACTAGCATACCTATCACCACATCATTTTCTGGGTTCACTTAGGCAGTAGTAATTGAAGAAGCTCTCCCTTTAAACCTTGGAGGTTGTTGGTTGTCTCTGAAAACCCTTGTCTTAGGGCACTGATTTTCTAGATGCCATGGTTCGTTGTAGTTTTTGCAATGAACAACACGTTGAGATTCGAAAGACGTGTTATTCTCCTCTATTGCAGGTGTGTGTTTTTCTTGCTGGTAGTTAACATCTTGGTGCCCATATCTTTTACACCTAAATCATTTCCTCATCTTTTTAAAGGAATTTACCGGGTTCTTTTTTCCAGAGATTTGGTAAGTGGGGTGCTTGATCTTCTTATCAACGTTGAATTTATCGATCGGGCCGCCAGCATTGATTTCCACCTTACGCTTCTTATCCCCATGATAACTCTGAGATTATCCGTTCTCCATTTTGACCATGAGGGAACATCAGACAGTTTCCTCATTGATGTCGATGTCATAGATCGCCAATGCTTTCTGTATTCTGGGTTTGATCCCACCAAAGAAGGGGTAAACCATGCATTCAAGGGTAACGACATAGCCGAAAGCGTATCATGAAACCCTTGTGAGGTTTGCCTCAAATGCTTTGACAGATTTGTTATCTTTTTTTCTTGAGGTCATGGAAGTCTCTTTTCATCTTGTGTCAGAGGGTGCGTGGAAAATATTTTTCGAAAAACATCTTCTGAAAATCCTTTCATTCCAACTCCTCGACCACTTACTCAGGATTCAAATTTTCGATCAACATCCACCTTTGATTGGATTCACCTTCTATATGATAACTGGCAAGAAGAACCTTCTATATTTTAGAATGTTGAAGGATGGAGAAGATCTTTTCAACAGAGTTGATCCATTGTTCGGAAATTGAGGGATCAGACGGTCCATTAAATGTATGAGGACTTTTTCTCATGAAGCTCTCGATAGCGACTTGTTCTTTATTAGGGGGGGGGGGGTTTACGTTCCTCTTGACCCATGTTTCAATTCAAATCTTGAGTTAAATGAGATAGAAGAAGGAAAATGTTCATGATTCCTACCACCATCAGATTGGGCTTCTCATTAGCACAGTCATCACAATGATCTTCGCATCAGTTGTTAGCCTGAGTCCTCCTATTACCCACCATTGGGTGGAATAAAAGGAATGTTACGTTTAACACATAAATGGTAATTCAAGGATAAAAATATTTAATTATAAATAACTTTTCTTTTCTCACCTTATGAATCAAAAGGCTTCAATATATTCTACTCATGATCTACTTTCTAACATGTATTCTTAGAGGAATTTTTTAATACCATTAATAATGGTTCTTACAAAGAATGTGAATTTATCAATGCATATCCCCCCAGAGTGTTATAACCAAGAGTGCTGTAAGGCCCGTTATCGGGTTCCAGGATACCCTGGGTCATGCCTACAAAACCTTTTCAGGGTTTTCACCGCTAAGTACATCTATGACAGAGCCGCCTCTACCTGCTCGAATCCAGACAGGGTTTTATTTTTTTGATAAACCAATTTATCAATACCCACAAAAACATAGGTATTTTTTAATTATACTTAGTTATGTATCTAAGGCATTACTAGGGTTTTATAATCCT
Source organism: Viscum album (assembly GCA_963277665.1). NCBI lineage: Eukaryota > Viridiplantae > Streptophyta > Magnoliopsida > Santalales > Viscaceae > Viscum > Viscum album. The sequence continues at coordinate 912,930,035 of OY728131.1, read as the reverse complement.
AATACGAAAAATAATTAAACCAATCCTCTGATACATAATATGACAAGCTTGGTCTTCATTTCGAACCAAAACATTATTTATTACATAAAATCATCACATGATACAACATAGAAGATCGATAGGTCAAGTGTATTTGGGTTTTAAGAACATTAAAAAACATCTTAGAACATAAAACACACAAAATAGTTATTGAATACATCCTTTACATGAACATTACAATCCATCGTACTTAGCATTGTGTGGTATAACATGAGGATATGTATAAGAAAAGGGTGTGTTATAAAGCCCAATAAGGGAATAAAAATGGAATTAAATGAGAAATACAATACATGTTAGACAATAGGAATATCAATAGAGAACAAGAGAAACATGAACATAAAGTCATGATAAATCATGATATTCATAACATGGAAATGTGGCAACAACACTGAACATAGCATTAGCATTAACAAAGTCTCATTGCACATGGAGCATGAGTAAACCCTCATTGCACATGAAGCACAAGTAAACCATCGTTTCACTTGAATTAGAATTATTAAACTCTCATATCACATGAAATATCATGATACTATACTTTACCCAATTCATTGGAGCACTATCATGGTACACCATTCTTAGAAATTTCATTTCATGCATAAGTGTGCCACATGAATCATATAACATTGAATCAATCAACAACATAAGTTATTATATGATTATGTAATCTGGAAAAAATAAATTAAAGTTCCATTAAATATGTATATTTTCATAATGGTGAATAACCTCAATAGAGACATTTGTATGATATTCACTACACTATGGTCTTGGCTTGGAATAATGCAGTGCAATTTCGGTAGCATAACGGTGTGGCATAAGGATTCATGAAAATGGTTGATGAGAGAGAAATGGATGTCTCGTCATATATATATGAAATAGAAAGTAAGGGGATCATATTGATACATGTATTAACAATTGTAATGTAATTTAGATGCATAATAAAAAATAATTACTTAAATGTAAAAGAGGTGAGACAAATCCCTTATGGAATATTAGCATTGTAATGGGTGTACATTGGAGGAATTAATGAGAGATAAAGGGATCTCACATCATCCCAACATAAATATGAAAGTATGGGGGAGGTGAAAAATCATAATCTGTCATTTATAATTGAAAAAAGGGCATAACAACATAATGAGAATTAGAAAAAAAAATGATAAAATAAGAAATCCCTTACAAGGATGTGTGGTCACAAAGGCCTGGGAGAGGCTTGAGAGAAGCTTCTTGGGATCTTGGGGCACCTTGGGATTATTCTAGAGAGTGGATGGAAGGGTTTGGTCAAACTCAAAATCCATTGAATGAAGAGGATGTGGGATCATTGGTGGGATTTTATAGGAATGGAGAGAAAATTCTTTATTATTTAGGTTTGGGACAACTCACATTAAACAAATCAATAATAAAAACCTACTGAATGTTTTCACCCATGGTTTTTTATAAATGGGAGGAGGATAAAATATTTTAAAAGGAAAATGGCCGAACATCTTAAAAAAATAGGGTTGTTTATGTAGATGTGACTCACACTATCAATGAAAACAATTTAAAAAGATGAAATGTTTTATCAGTCTAGTAGGGTCCACAAAATCTTTGTAAAACAAATCACACAAATCTAAAATCACATTATTTTAATTCCAAAAGATATATTTTTTGAAAATAATGTATATAGTATTTTATTAAATCACTATTTGGTCATTATGATGTCATAAACACATTATATGTTTAAATGGTATTTAATTTTAACCCAAAAATTCTATAGTCTCTAAAAATTATGAAAAATTCACCATTGGACAATTTCGATAACCTGATTTCAAAAATAATTTTTATTTTATCTAAATAATATATATATATATATATTAATTTTAAAATAAATGCCGACATTTACAAAAAATTCAATGGTTTTAACAAAAATAGTTTTCAAACCTCAATAAAAATTTCAATTATATTAATAAAATTATATGATAATTTCTGTTTAATAAAAAGTAATTTAATAATAATATTTTATTAAAATATGATTGAATTCAAAAATCCATTAATTAATAAAAATATATTTCTCAGTAGAATATTAACTAAAAAAATATTTGTGCATGAGAAACTATTTACAAATAACTATAATAAAATTAATGCACATTACATATAGAAAAATAATGTACATAGTCATAGTGTTGGGGTCTTCTTACATAACCCCTTATAACACCCGCATAAGACCGATGTGTTTGGTGTGCGATGATAACAGACACTTGGGGTGGATCTAATAACATCATTCGGGTGGTAATCTCTCTTAACATCCAATTCTCTCATAATCAGTTCCTCTCAAGCTTAATTTTTTCATCCTTGGCATAGGCTTGGTCAATAACGAAGCCCAATGACGCCACCTAATATACGAGTTTCAAAAAATGGGATTCGTAGGGGTTAAGTCTACTGGATGAGACCATCGCTTCCTTTGTCTGAGTAAATTAGACTTTTTAAATCCCATTATTTATATTAATCATGTGATCACTATTCAATGACTATATTAGCAATGACAACAATTCATAGTGGTATTTTAAAATCCAAAAACAGAAAAAAATTGAAGTTCACATTTTATATAACCATAATAAGAAATTGAATTGGATAAAGATGAATTTTCATTAATGAATGATTGGGTCGTTACATGGCATGTTAAAAAGGTAAGGATGAGTGACTATTTTTCTAAATGAAGATTACATCCAGTACCCATAACATAATTTAAATGGGAAAAAATTTCCAATGATTTATTCATTGGAATCCTGAAAATTTATGATTCTTTTAATTATAATTGGGTCATAGTGTATCACGATATGATGTTAGAAAATACCCTTACAATCCAATAATATATTTATCATTATCTTATTAAAATGATATAAATTGAAAAATTTATCTTGTTTCAAGTTGTTATAGATTTTATTTGGACCTATGAAAGATGGTGGAATGGGAGAAATATTTAGATTCCTTCATTATCACATCATGGTAGCATCGTACTGACCCAATATTCATGATAAAAACCATTGAGAATATATTTAATTGAATGTTTCACAAGTGGTATTATTACATTTTTCTCCATGGAAGAAGGATATGATTTTAAAAAGTAATGGAATTATTTTCCATAGGTATATAATTTCCATCATGATTATTGTTCTAGTAGGGAATGTATTTTATCACCTCCCACATCCTCTAAAACACTTCAAAGTTCATCATGTGCTCTATATATCAATCTTGAGAATGTAAATACCTGATTATTCAAATGTACTAAACTCATAGGTAATATCACTATTGAAAAAAAATTACCATATATAAATTTTACAAAGAAATTGATCCCATATATATAATGTTCTATAGAATTAGACTACACACCTATTTATTCATAATTTTTAGAATAAAAAATATAAGGATCATATATGGTCACCCACAGATATGATGAAAGAGGATACTAAAGATTTTGATTCAATTTTTTTATTTTAAAATAATTTTGTTGAAGATAGTTAGAATGTAACACCCCATTATTTTATATGTATTTATTATGAAATAAACATTTCTAATCAGATATCATTTCTTACACACATATAGAACTATAAATTAACATATAATGTAGTATACCATTAAAAACATGCCATTTTATTAGAGTGTATGAATATGATGAACCAATTTATTTTAAATATATAAATATATCCTAAAATTAAATTGTAATGATTAATTACAAAAAATAATCATTTCATTTTTTATACATTCATAGAATGATTGGAAGACCCATTTTTTGACAAAATGTTTTTTTAAAGTGTTGTGTAATATTAATTGAACAATTTCTATATATCAAATTAAAAAATAATTTTAATAATATTTATTGGAAATGGATGAATAAATATCAATGTATTTGTTTTCTAATGTTTACAAATCAGGATAATATCCTTTCTATGTAAAAATCGTTTCTTTTCCTAAATCATTCATAATGTGTGAAATTTGAAGTTATAATAGTATATTTAATAAAAGATTATTTATTAAATTTTATTATGAAATTTTTATAATATATATTCTTTAAAATGATTTATCATACATTTTATTTTTATTACTATAATTAAAATGAGATAAAATTTATTCGTATGATGAAAAATGCATTTAAAAAAAAATAATTTCATTTCCTTATCGAAAATAATATAAAATAAAAAATTTCTAACAACTATTTATGAAAATATGTCATTACTAGGTGTTAAAATATGTTGTATTATTAATAAAAACATTTAATAATTTCTAATATTTATTTATTCTAAGTATTTAGATACTATATAAAAATTATTTTTAATAATTTTCAATTTTCAGGAAATATCCTAGAGATATCCATCAATTATATTAAATTAATATAATTATTTCAATGTGTGTTATCTCTATCACATATAAATGTGTACCTACTACCCTCCATTAATTTTTTTTTATCTTTATAAATTTACCAGTAAATTATTTAAGACCTATATATCTTCCATTAATTTTTTCCTTTGTCTCCTTGTATTCTTTTAATAGAAATATTTTATGGAATGAGTTGTAATCCAATGGTGGTCTGCTAAACAATAAGTATAAATCTAAACTAAGAACTTTCAATATAGATTATTCTTTCACCATCCATAAACATATTGTATACATTATGAAACTATTAATACTCCATTATAAATTTAATTATACGTTATTATGATGATGAAAAAACCATTTTCTATACCCATTCCCTCTAATATGAAATGAAAATACTGGTTCTGTGTACCTGTGGACTACTTCCCCCGCACAGTTATATGATAAATTATCTATCACTGCCTCATATTAATGAAAATAATTTTTTATTTAATAAATATATATAAAATTTATGATATAATTATTATTATGTAAATATAAAATATTATATATTATGTTTTCATTTTTTTATTAAAAAAAATGCTCGTGTGTATGTATGAAGTACCATCTCTATGAATAGTGTAATCCATTTTTAAATATATACCTTTTAGAAATGTTTAAATATATGTACATAATGAAATATATATATATATATATATTATGGTTCATTAGATTATGGAACCAATATCAATGTAAATTTAATTGGAGTTTCAGACAAAGAATTTCATAAAAATATAAATAGTTTAAACATAGAGATTACTATATACAAAAATAATTAATAATAATTAAGGGATTAAAATTTTTAGTGGAATATAAAAGGCATTATAATAATTAATATAGTTATAAAATAATGTTATGATAAATTTAAATCCAATTTACAATATTTTTTGCCAATTACATACCATGTCTATCTAGTGGTTCATGTTTCATATCAAAATTTTAATTTCTAACCAGATTTTTTAGTCTCAAATTTATTATAATTAAATTTTGTGAAATATAAATATACTGAGTACTTTTTATTTTATCTGAATATTTTTTTTCTAGAAATTACTTAATTTAATTTCATTTTCATCCTCATATTTATACCAAGGTTAGTTTTTTTATGGAAAACAAAAAAATTTATCTTATATTTGTAAATTCTTTATTCCGTGTGAGTATTTGTGTACATGTTTTCATGAAATTATTTACAATTATAAAATAAATAAATATAGTCCAAATTTTTAATGATTCAATTTCTATAAAAGGTTTAAAATTTATCTTCTTTCTTTTTTGAATATGAAATTTTTTAGCAAACATGTTATTGGATTCATTATTTTAACAAAAATTTAACAATGGATATAAACTTCCATCACAGAGAATATTTTCATTCAATATTATTTTAATTTCACACATTTCCATTTAAAAATAATTTTCTCACTAATATGATTTATGATTTTATATTCTAAATATGCTATTACAAAATTAAATATATACTTTATAGAAGAAATGATCCTATGATATTTTAATGGAATTTTACATGTATCAATTACCATTGATGATAATAATGATATACATGAGATATTATCCCAAGAAATCATATTTATTATTTATTTTTATCGGTTATTATTTTTATTTTTAATGATTGAAGACAAACCTTTAATCTTCCACAAGAGTGGCTATAATAAAATAAAAAACCTTTTCATGGTATTTTTCAATATGTATGAATGGGTTATAATTACATTATTGGAGGCCCCATTATATCCCACCGATGAATTTAATAAATATTAATTTTTTATGAGATCAAATCAAACATTATACGTTATCCCTGTCAATAAATAAGGTACATGGGTGGTTATTTGATGCACAATAATGTTACAAAAGTGGAAATCATTATCCTAAATCATTTATATATGGGGTTAAACCAAAAGTAGAATGTGATGAATGATTAAGTGGGAATCCTATAGATATTATTTCTATGATTATGATATTTTCACACATTATGACACTTAATTATGATGTGACCATTTTCTAGATTTATGTAGACACGGGTCATGTTATTTGAGAAACCTGTGATTTATGGTTAAAAGCTTATAGGATTTATACCATAACTATTTAATGTCATTAATAAATTGATTTCCAAGATAAAAAAAACACGTGTTTAAATTATCGTACCATTAATCTAATGTTATGATTTAAAAGGATGGTTTATTGACATATCCCTTTTGAATACCTACTAATTATGTTATGTCACCCATTATTTGGTTTTTTTTCTCTAGGATATGGATAATGGTTTTATGTATGATATGTGTAAGAGGAGTGAATTATTAGATGATGTTTTATAGAGATAATGAAGATATTTTATGAACCATTTGTTTATGAATCCATGTACCTAATGACACTAAACCCTCGTGGTTCTATAATATTTAAAAATTATATTTAAAAAATGTTCATCTAATAGGATATAATATTTATTTTTGAAATTCTTTGGTCACCTCAGCGAGTAAAATAAAAAAGATTATTTATTTTTTGAAAATATGATTAGTCATCATTTGTGAGAACACTTTGTATAAACTTGTGTATATGATATCATCCAATTGGATGGTAGTTAATGGATTATTGTTTTTCCTAAAACTAATACTCTTTATAAATTTTGTAAATTATATGCGGGTCTTCAACATATTCACCTTTAAAAAAAATATATAATGAGTTGGGTTAGGAATAAACTCAAGCATCACCAGTTCACACAGAATGTGCTAGTCATTTCATTACTGGTTATAAACTCCATGTTTATATTTTTGGGTTAATTCAGTTGTATAAAACATCTTGATTGATATTAGTATATAATGTCCATGTATATCCTACACTAAGTCTATGATTTCATAGTTTGGAATGATGAGTTGATAAAATTAAAATCCTATAAATTATTTTTCATGATTATATGAATTCTCATGATGATTACATTTATTTGTCTATTTATATTTTTTGTAAGGGATAAATGAATAAAAAATGATGTTTTGGTGGTGACATGGATGAAAAAATATGATATTATTTGGCAATAGTACTATCAATTCATCTATATAATAAAATTCCATGTGAAATATAAATTCTTATACTCAGTTACTATAAGTTTATTTAAAAGAAAAAATACAAAATGATAAAATGACAACATCTCATGTTTATGGCTCATCTTTTATATATGATTTTGGAATATTCTTCCTAAAAAACATTTGATTCTCCCTATAATAAAAATATCATATTATTTTGGGAATGTTATATCTTTCATTATATTTATCCCATTGAATGTTTTGACGAAATGATGTTACATATGATACTCAAAGGCAATCTATGATCATTTATAAAAATGGGGAGAAATATATACTTCCAATGGATTTAAAATATCGTTTTTCATGATTCCTTTTTATATAGGTTATTTATTCGAGATTGATTTTGGGAATTCATAATCAAGTTTATTTTTATTGTATATGAGTTTTTTAATTTCATTCTAGAAGTGTTTCCTATTATTATTCTGAAATATGATGTTGATTTTAAGAATAAATTATACATAAATCCATAACCATTTCAAAAAATCAAAATAGAGTTACTTGGATTGTGTAATAGTAATTATATAAGAATGAATATAGGAATATTGGGAATGTGTTCATACAAATTCCTATGGAACCCTAGCGTGTGGAAATTCATTTTATTGAGATGAAATATGGATCAATTGGCCATGTCATTGATTATAAATAACATAATTAGATCACGACAATGAATTCGTTTCCCCTATCCCATTATGATGATGTGTTTGGTCATTTACCATGAGTTCAATATATTACACTAATTATGATTCATTCTATATATACTAAATTGATTGTAAAAAGTGATGAAATTTACAGGAAAACCATATTTAAGAGGTATAGACAATATTAATTTATATTTATTCCACATAGTCTAAAAAATTATTCAACCATCTTTAAGAATTTAATGAATAGTGTATATAGATATTACTTAAATTTTTTATGGTATTTTTTATGATGATATTCCTATATATGTTATGTCAAAGGATGTGAAGGATTAAAACATGAGAATTATAATGAAGACCCTATGTATGTATAATATGTACAAAAAACATTCAAAATATTTTTTTATATAATGATAAATTTTTGGGCTATATATTCTCGAAATTATGGTTTGTTCATGGAACTATCAATGAAAAATGATGTATAATGTTATCCCAAACCAAACACTTTGACTAAAATTTTTATTTTCCTTACATTGGAATGATATTACTAATTATTTGTTAATAAATCATCATACATGTCATCTATACTCACCATGATAACTCAAAAGGGGGTCATAAATAGTTGTAAAAGTGAATTTATCAAATATTTCAAACACATGAAAAGAAGGTTGGTCAACACACCGATTCTCACACTAGAAAGGTGCCAATAATGGCGTCTGATATATAATGATGTATTTAATAAGGGATTATAATGTGTTATAATAAATATGTATGTGGTGATAGATTATTCCTCTCTCCAATTAATATTTTTGGAGTTGAGTTACGTATCCCATGACCATAATTTAATCACGGTATTCCTTATATTAAAGGAATAAAATAATTATAAGTATTTATAGTGGTTGAAGTTATATAATGATACAAAAATATTATATTATATATTAATCAATAAATAATAAAATGTATTCTAGTGGATATGATTTTTTTAGTAATTATTTTAACTACACAATATATTATCAATCTACTGAACTGAACAATGAGTCACATGATTTGAGTGAAGAAAAACATCATTCAAGATTATTTTGAATAGGGATCTAAATATTTTTCAATAACAATGTATTTCAAATATATAGTTCATGAGATTATGAATTAATGGGAGAATTATTATATTGTTAAAATGGGTGTGCAATTTTATTTCAATTTCTAGATTATAGTAGCCCAAAAATTTAAGGTAGATTAAGACATTTTTTTTGAATTAATCATATGTTCGACATTGAATTTAATAAAATGAAAATTTTTATGAACCATGTACGATTACCATAAATTTCATATAGAAATGATTAGATGTTATAATAATCACACCTATCACCATTCATTATTCTTCAAGGAAGTATAATTATGTATAGAGATAAAAAAAATGTTTTTGTGTGGAAAATGAAGGTAAATATTTCAATGTGTATTTATATTTTTTAGTTATGTTATTATGGTATATTTGAAAGTTATAATTCAGTGGGGATGTTATAATTATTCCACATACCAAAATATTAACTATAATGCATCACCACATATTTCACCACCCGGATCATAAAACCTTGAACTAACATAATGTAATTTTCATTATTGTATAAATACTTATGAGTTATGTAAATTTTATTGATGTCAGAGAATATTTATCTATTACTCAATTTTTCATGATATATATTATGTAATTGTTACGATTTCATATCCTACAATATTTGGTCTTATCAAATCCATATCTTATGTTTACATTGATGTTCAAAAGAAGGCTTCAATAAGAAATGATTGCAACATTTTACATTATCACATAATATCATCCTCATACATATGTTCATTATAAGAGGACCTATGAAACATAAAATAATCGGATTATATCTTTTATATATAATTTAATTTTTTTGGTTTCCACACATTCATTTGGAAGGATTATCTTAAAATAATAAAATTAAATTGACCACAAAAAATTCTCATTACGGATCCCTCTAGGGAAGAAATTATTTCAATTAAATTTAATAGGATGTCGTTAGAGAAAAAATATTTTGGGAAATCTACCAATTTTGAAAATAATAGAGATGGTAAGATTCATTCTGTAGCACATAAAATAATTTTATATATAGTTGTTGAGTTATGAGAATAATCATTAGTGACATGTAGAATTATATGTTGCAGGGAATGAAATAGATAAATTTTAACATTATATGAATGGAATCATACTTGGAAAAATGTTATATTTGAGCACTAGGTATATCAATCCCTATAATATTCTTGATCTAATAGGGAAAATTTCTTGTCACATGTATCTTCCATTGAGAATATATCATGATCACATTTTTTTTCAATGTATCCCTCCTAAGGAATTATATACCCAATACTTTACATGATTTATACTGAGATGTTATACAACAATGGGATCATCATTCTGACGAGTAAAAACTAGTGTAAATATTTTATCACGGATATAATGTTTTATGGAATGATTCTACTTAATTTTTTATTGTTATTTTAAGATGTTGAAAATTTGGGGAAACAAAATGGAAACACACAGATGTGAGGATGAAAACGTATACTCATTTAATTTCTTCTATATAATGTAATATCTAGGGTAAATTCTCTTTATGGGTGGAATAATGTAAAATCCAATGACATTATATGCAATTACCTTGAATAAATCATGATTTATTTGATATAATACATTAAATAACCAATGTACAAATAAACTTATCATATAGTATACCATTATGATCTAGTCATTCATTTGGTAATTATTAACAAATTTTAACCCCCCTGATTACAAGTATGTAAACCTTTAATTATTCTTTCATTTATTTAATGTATAAAGGTGTTGTTTGGTAGAGTTTCGGGAAGTTTTGGACTGTTTTTTGGGATATCATACAGCTGAATGGTTGGTGCTTGGTTTGGAAAAACTGTGCAACACCAACTAGAAACCATGAATAGCGAGACATATGCCAAAGAGATCTTTCATAGGTGTTACACAATTTTTCAAAACCATGTGGATACCGAGTACATATTATTATCATTGAAAACTGGATTTGTTATTTTTGAGGAAATTTATTTTTCCTTATTGGACCATGATTTGAAGGCCAAGTGAGTAATCCATGTGAGGTTCATCATTAATTCGGATCGTGTTGCATTGTTTTCATGTGGTATTTTTAACAGTGTGATTAAATCATGCACGGTGAATAAAACTAGATCTTAAATAGTTGATCTAGGTCGACCCTATGTTTTGATTTCATATTTTTCCCCAAAACCTCCATAACATAATATTTTTATCCCTCAATGGTCAAACAAGGTTTTTCCATCGATCTAGAAGTGATTTGAAGGGTTCTCTTAGTGATTAGAAACCAATTCATCTTGGTAAGTGATCAGTCATGGTCGTTCATGGTGTTTTTCATATTTCTACATCTTGCTCTCTCTTAGAATCATAGATCTATTCCCATATTTGGAATACCTAAAGATATGTATTCAAAATATAATTATTTATTCCTTTATTATGATAAGGTAGGATATCTAACGAGGGACCATGGAGATTTAACCCGGTTCTGTAATGTTTTCCTATCATTTAATGTTTTCTCCAAAAATCCCACGGTATGTTTTTTTACTCTCAATTACCATTACTAGAACTGAATAGATTATTTTGAAATATATTTAATTAATTGAAATATATTGTAAAATTTTGGTTCAAATCATGATATAATGCATCTTTAGTGAGTTTTTTTATTCCATGAAATTGTTGAATAGTGGAAATTTGTGTTACAATGTGATTTAGTTCCTCAATTTAAATATGTTGACATTAAAATATTGATTTTCTATATTTTTTAAATAGATTTATGGAAATGGTTTTGAATAAATAATTAATTTTATTGAAAAGATTTTGGAGTGTTTTGACTGTAATAGTTTTTTGGGAAACATATTGTGTGTGTGTGTGTTCATATTGTTTTTCTGATAATTGGTTGAAATATTATCGTGTGATCAGTTCCAAATGTGTAATGGTGCATGGGATATAATTACACTTTGATTAATTGCTTGATCGATGTGAAACATTTCTTAAGTGTGAAACTATCATAACAATTCATCCATGGTTTGATATGTGAAATGATATGGTTATGCCAAATATATCATTAGAAATGTCTTTAAATCATTGTTTGGTTTCTTTCATTGAATATGGATTTTTTTAAATGGTTTTCGTGGAACATGATTATATTTAGATATAAAAAGGATTTGAAATTATTTTATATTAATAATTTTATATAATTGTTGATAAATTTTATATCATAGTGGCATTAGTAGGGAGGTATTTTGGGAAAACCTACAGAATATTTGTACTCAAACATACTTTAGAACATCTGTTATATTTCATATGTCATCAAATGGGACATGTGAATAAGTAATGTATCACATGTCTTTGGGTCTACCTTAAGGTACTTGAGTTGTTTAATGAAGTTGGATGGTCGAGATTGTGGATAATTCGAGTCTTATGATGGTCTTAGAGTTTTAATATTTTTTCATCCACTATTTACATTATATTTTAGTATTCTATAGTTGAACTTGAATTTAGTATTATTTTGATAAAATAAATATTGTCTTATATTTTTACCATTCACCATATAGTGGTTTTTTGGTTTTGGATTCTTTTGTGTGTGGTTTTATTCATAAATAGAAGATCATCCAATAAATGTTTTAAAGTCCATGAGAATTTATTTCTTGCCTTTGGAATCCTGGGGTTGTTTCTTAAATCATAGAAATGTATCATTAACCACTCAATCGAATGAGATTAAGAGATACATTAAAAATTGTATCTAAGGGAGGTTGAATCAAAATCAAATGACTAGATTAATGAATGTTCCTATGAGTCACCTAAAAATAGAAGTAAGTTTTTATGTAGTTCCTCTAAACACATAATGTGACAGAATTTGAATCCACTAAGATAATTCCATATTTGAAACAAGATGTGGAATCTTCTATGCTATTTTCATAATTCATTAAGGTCAGGTGCTTAAGACACATCAGTTATCGATGGATTCATATGATTTTATTGAGTTATGAAATCAAAATCAACCTCATTAATAGATCGTATATAGCCATCAAAATTCTAAGAATTACATAAATCATCATTGAGGTTAATATCAGAAGGTAAATAATGAACAAAGTGAAAGGATGAAGGAAATATATATAGGTGAGCAGGTTATGGTGTATGATCTGGCCGAACCATCAATGCGGAGAGGTATGATTATTTTTAATTCCACCCTTATGAATGTGTTTTGTGATTTTAGTTCATAAAATCATTTTATAGTGTATCATGTTGTTTATTTTATGAGTGTAAAACATGAGATGATGAATTATATGATAAAACTCCAAAATCCTCAAGGGGAATAAAAATATAGATCCTTTATATGTAGATAATGTTCAATAAAATTGTATAAGGCTGAGCTAAAATGGGCCTTCTAGATGATGGCCATAGATGGCTACGATGTAATATGGGATATGGATGGGTTGAAAACATACTAGGATAGTTGTGATTTTTATACCAGCATAGAAAATTTCATGATTTAGGAAGGAGTTGAGCATCTTCTCAGAAAAGAAAGGGATGTGAAGATAGGTGCAACAGGCTTTTAGGAACATACTGAGGGAAAAATCTCTTACCAGATCAAATTGTTGACTTATCAATTGATAGTATAGATAAAGAGTAAGAGTTTTAGATTATTTGTGTATCAATTTTATAATGTGTTTCCCACAAATTTCTCAGCAGTTCAACCTGTATGAGATGTTGTGTTTATGAATGATATCCTCCTAAGGACCAAGCCCATATCACTCAAATATTAACCAGTGGAACAAGAAAACTAAGGGATTTGATAGTGCTGTTTGACATAATGGAAGGTAAGGGTTTCAATTTTCTGAGCATGTCTCCATGGACTACATCGATATTGTTCGTCAAGAAATAAGATGGATCTATAATGTTTTTTGTATATTACCATAAACTAATCCATGTTACGATAAAAATAGGTATTCAATTCCATACATTGATGATCTATTCAATCAATTGAGGGGTTCCTAGTGGTTCACATTTATTTTCTTTTGATCAAGATATCACGAATTTGGAGTTCAGTAGGATGTTATTTTGAAAACATATTTGAGAACTATATATGGCCATTATGAAAATGTGGTAATTATTTTTTGTATTATTATAGAACCAATAGTCTTTAGAGCATTGATGGGTCATATATTTCACTGATATATGGATTTTGTTGTTTTGGTGTATGCTGAAGACAAATTAATCTATTTAAGGACAAGGCTTATACATGAGAAACAACTAGAGATAAACCAAGGAATCATGAAATACCATCAGTTTTATACCAAATTATCAATGAGTGATTTTTGGATAAAGAGGTATTATTTATTTTAAATTTAATTTGGGAATGTAGTGTTTTAGTGGATCCTTAAAAGACTAATGTTATTATCACTTATAAATTATCCATGAATTTCTTTGATTAATTGAGTTTTCTTGGTCCAGATTGTTTTTATTGTCCTTTTTTCATGACTCCACCTAATAATTTTATCGTAGGAATTCTTGGAAAAACAGAAGTTACTTTTTGAATAGAATATAGAATACCAGAAATTTTTTCACGAGTGGAATGTTATCCTTACCTCAACATGTATCATTATTTTTCTCGAATCATGAAAACCATAAATGATGCATTGTGATGCTTCAGGATCTTGGTTGGTGTGAGCCCTCATGCAAGGATACCATATTTTTTCTTATAGATCACAAGATCGTGAAACAATTTTTTTCGCAATGATATTTTAGTCGGAGATAAAGAATATTGATGGAGTATCTCTAAATGTTTGTCTTGGACATGATGTATACACCAGGAAAAGTAATTTTGGTGGGAGATGTATTATGTAAAATTTAATATACTAAGTTGAAAAAATATGCTTTAGATGGGTGTTAGAAGATTTTGGTCCTCAAAGACATGAATGTGGAATATAAAGACCACGGTTAAGTTATGGTTTTATTTCCAATTTTTTTAGTACCAGATTTGTTAATGATTGATAACAAGGAACAAATGTCTAACTATGAATTTATGGCAATGAGTACAAAACTACCTGGGAGGAGACCATTGAGTGATGGAAGCTAGATGTTACTTCAATGTATTTGTTTTTGGAATCAGATAGGTGTACATATAGATCATTAGAAAAAAAATCATCTTGATTATAACCATTCAATATGTGTTATTCATCTGTGAATATTGATATTTTTAAGGCATTCAAAGTGTATTTTTGGTGGATAAACCAAAAAAAGAAAGAGGATGAGTTTGTTTGGAGATGCTTATCTTGTCATCAAGTTAGGGTGGAACCATACCAACTAGTAGGTATGTTTTAGTATTCACATATTATAGTTTTTAAATGGGAGAAAATAATAGTTTACTCTGTTTTAAGTCTCCCTATAATGATTCTGAAACATGATTCTAACATGTGATTATGGATTTGATCACTAAGTGGGCCCATTTAATCTGTATTATTGAAACTCATATGGTGAAGGAGAAATTAAAAAATATATTCAATTTGTGAGAAAGAGGAATATAATACCAGTTTCAATTTTATTAGATATATATATGTGGTTTACTTATCTTTTCTGGAAATCCATACCTAAATCCCTTGGAACTCAGTTAATTTTGAATACGGGATATCTTCCTCAAACAGATGGTAAATCTAATAGGATGATGAAAATTAGGAAAGACATGTTTTGCGCTTGTGTAATGGATTTAGGTGTCTCATGGGAAGAATATGTACCATTATTATAGTTCTCATATAACACCAATTATCAAGTCCGGATATATAAGAATCCTTTTATAGAATTATATGGGTGACTTTATCATTATCAACTCTATTTAGTGAAAATATGGGAGACTTCTCTAGTTGGTATGAGCCTTGTCCAATAATCGAAAAAGAATATTTTGTTTCTTAGAAAATAGATGGAGATGACTTAGAGTAGTCGGAAATTGTATGTGGATCATCATTGAGGATTGATCTATATCCAGGAAAGGGACATTTTTTGAAACAAGAAATGTTTTATCATAGATATATATATTCTATTTTTAGAAACTAAAATGGGCTAGTGAGGTGGAATGTCATCAATCATTGCGACCAAAATTAAGTATGGCTCATAATCTATTTCACATATCTCTATTGAAATAGTAACAGACAGACCATGATCATGTGATTAGATAGGATCACATTTACCTAAATCCTTATTCTTAAATGGATCTTATCCCAGTGACAATTGTGGATTGGAAAGAGAAACTATTTTGTTGATAAATCATATCTCTACTGTGGGTTTTGTGGAAACATGGACAGAATCAGGAAGAGTATTGGGAATGTGAGAATGAATTGAACGAGATGTGATCTAAAATCATTCAGGGTAATGATGTGTTTCTACTTTACAGTGAACTTATTGCAAATTTGGGGTGGAATGGAGTTCCCCTAATTTCAAATATCTATCCATTTAAATATTATTTTTTAATATAATTCATATGATTGATGTTTGGGATATTTTAGTGCACTATAGGATAGTTCTGGGGATTTATATTTGTTCAAGAACATTGAATAGTTTTTATCAACTATGCAACAAGTTTATGAAAATGTGAAAATTGTGAAATTGTAAAAATTGAAGACGCACAAGCCGCACAATGGTTTTATAAACTGTGAACCTATCTAGTATAAAATGTTCTCTATTAAAATTGGATTTTTTATTTTTCATGTAGTGGTTTTGGCATGATTGTTGAATGTTATAGATATTGTGTGAGGATAACATATGAGTTTCACCCTAAAGAAGTGGTTGGGGCACGATTAGTGCATAGTTTTTTTTACCTGTGTTACTATACTAGGCGTTGTTAAAAAATTATATCATGAAAAATTGGATCTAAGTTTCTCTTATTTTATAAAGCCTCTTTCCGCACAAAAATGATCCCAAATTGTGATTTTTATCTCCCAATGGTCATGGAAGGTTATTTCAGTGATTTTTAGGTGGTCTAAATCCCTCCATTGGTTATTAGAATATGATTCCTCTTGATAAGAGACTATTATTGGTCGTTCATGGTGTTTTTCGTAGATCTACATGGACCACTCTATGGTTTATAATATATATGATCATTTTAGAATGATATATGATTTTAAATTCCAAATAATATTAGTGTTGGAATTTTTGATGATAGGGTAGGAGAATTAATAGAGTTTTGTAGACATTTAACCAGGTTTAATAATGTTTTTTGGCCCATCAATTATTTTCACCAAAACACTAATGGTTGGTGGCTTCACTCTCAACCCATATTTCTAGAACTGAATAGATTAGTATCATATTTATGGTCAAATTTTCTTTCATTAATTGATATTATCCACACTAGTTATTATTTATTGTTTTTGGTGAAATTATGCATATAGGGTAATTTTTGTCCAAAGTGATTTGGTTCCTTGATATTAAATGTTTATTTTAAAATATATGTTTTCTGTTTTTTTAAAGGGATTGGTTGAAAATTGATTTAAATAAAAAAAATTATTTTGTAGAAATGGTTTATGATTGTTTGGATTTTCTGGGTTTTTGGGTATATGTGGTGTTTGGGATCAAATTGAATTATTCGAGGCTTGGTTGAAATTTGATATCATGATTTGTGTTATGTCATGACCCATTAATTATAATTGTATTTAGAGTACAATGAATCACTACTAGGCCTTAAGCAGCATCCCCACAATTCTAAGGGTTGGAAATAAATGTCGAAGGGTTTCAAAAAAATGTGGGGGGGGGGTGATTTGATATTTAATAATGAAGACAATAAACCAACAAACCATTCATTGTATAATGCATGAACATAGAAAGAAAACTCACCAAAATTATGTATCTCAAGACCACAACAAAGTATGTAACAATGGAAGAATAACCAAGTATCAATATACAATGTGGATATATGATACCAGAGTCTCAAAACACAACAACACTCAATTGTCCACATGTTCCAAGCCCCAAAATCACTGAACTACCCAAACATCATGAGGTTGTACTAAAAATGTGTGAAGAATTACCTTTCCCATGTCCCAGATGATAGATTTTTAAAAACCACAAAAGTGACTAAAAAGGGTTGAGTATAAAACTCACTTGGATTCCCCCAATGACTTACATAGTCATGCCACTAGGATAGAAGAGTTAAAACATTTAAAATAAATAGTTTATATGATTAATTTTCTGAAAATAGTTTATGACAAGATATAAACAAGTTTCCCAATAACATTATTAATCCAATGTATACGAGTGCAATATAAACCAATTTAAAATCATGTTATGTTTCTGGAAATATAATTATACAAGAATTAATAACATTTCATAATACCCCATATTTGGGATAACAAAAATTTCCAGAGACCCATTCAATCAACCATGCATGATACAATATGAAATTTCTATACTCATGTGTGGTTTCTCATTTATCTAACTATTCGTCACATTGTTATTGTTTCCCATGTGCCATTCACACTTTGGCACATAGCACAATGTCATATTTCAACCAAGCCTTATATGCAACATATTATTTTATATCATTTGTTCCATTTATCCTTTGGGACTAGAAAATGTTCATATTTCAAACTATCCCTAGAAAAGAAATGTGAACTCACAGACAAATATACCCAAGGATCATGCCAAAATATCGTATCAATAAAAAACCCTTTTTATTGAAATAAAATTCTATCAATGTCATTTTTATACCAATCCATTTCAATAAAACACCCATTTTATTATTGAAAACCTATTTTCATCAAAAAAAATTATCAATTACAACAAAACAATAATTTAAAACAATATTTTTAAATTCAAGAGGAAAAATAAGTTTGCACAACTATTCGCCAACCTTTCACAATTTGAATAAAACCATAAATCTCCAGTAAAGAAGAATTATTCAATGATTTTTACAATAAATCTCATTTAACTAAACCAATTTTGAACTAAGATAATAAATTCTAGAAAGAGGAAAAATAGAAGCCTCCTTCTTCTAGGGTTTTGACGAAAACCACATCCAATGATGAAGGCTTAAGAAAAATGGGTCGATTCTCCAAGAACACACCATAGGTATCTTCTAATAAAATAGAGACCAAATATTATCATATTTTTCATCCACACACTGAGATATAACAATAAATGTTGTAGATCTAGGAACCTGGGAGAATTAGACAAGTATATATATCTTTATCTATGATACTGAAAAATAACGAATAAGAACGATCACATACCTCAAGAATCGAGCTTTGATTCACCAAGAGAAGACATCAGATCAATTCTGTAATGAAGGGAGAACCTTTTATGATCATAAGTGTAGAAAAACCCATGTTATGGATGCTTATGAGGGAAAAAGTCCTCTTAGAGGAATAAGTGTGTGAGATCAAATTTTCTAGGATCTCACATAAGTACTAGCCAAGTTAGTTCACACATTTAGAAAAACCGTGCACTTACCGTGTATTATCCACTACCTAGCCAGACCCTTGAATGACTTTCTCGCATGGTCTATATAACTGTGTTCTAACCATGTGGGACACACTGCCTTAAAAGGACCAACTATTCATGGTTTGGATGCACGATTAGAAAAATTGTTCGTTTCCCATGCCACATCTCCTTTTCCACAAAACATCATCCAAATTTCTCCTAACTCTAGAATTCATCACCCTTATCATTATAACCATGAAAAGCATCAAGTAAGTATTACATACCAAATGTTTCGGTTACTAAATTCTCCCCAAAATTAGTTTTCCATCATCAAAAAGTATAAAAACCTCATCAATCTGAAAGTGTTCCAGCCAACGCTCCTTCACATCCTTTTCACGCACCCATGTATCTTCTAGAATCTTACCATGATTCCATAAAACCTTCACAATTCCGATGATTAGTCCATTATAGAATTTCTCTTTCAAATCCATAATTTATACTAGGATATGTATCAACAAAGCGTTTAGATCTAGGTCGACATTATCCCATCTGATCCCATGGTCAGGATTAGGCTGATACTTTTTCACCTGTGAAAAATGGAACATATTATGCACCAATATGAACCACAGTGGTAATTCCAACCAATATCCCACCTCACCAACCAATTACATTATCTTGATAGGTCCAATGTATCTTGGATATAACATTCCCTACATCACGAAATGACATTGTCCAAGTCTTGGAGAATGCTCAAGATACCATTATTACTCACGACAAACGACAATGGTCTTCTATGATGATCCCTATAAGCTTTCATGGAAAATATGATCCATATCCATTATTTTTTTAATCAATTGGATCTTCTTGATTGTTTGTTTGACAAGAGTCGGCCCAACTAGTGAAGTTTCATGTACTTCCACCCTGCATAGTGGAGAATTGAAAGGACTCCCATACAATGCTTCAAAAAAAGCCACGTGTATCAAGGCATGATAGATTTTATTTTATGAGAACTCCACCAAAGGTATATGCTCCTCCCATGAGCCACCAAAATCTAATACAGTAGACTGCAACATGTCTTCCAACACTTGTGTTGTCCAATACAATTTCATATCCATCTGAGGATGATACGCCATTCTCATATTCAACTGAGTCCCATGATCTTGCCGAAAGGATTTAGATAAACGAGACATGAAACTCAAATCTCTATCTAGGAATATTGAAACTGGTACACTATTCCCCTTTACAACTTCTCATAAATAAATTTTTGACAGATCCTCTATCATATGAGTTTCACAAATAGGGATTAAATGGGCCATCTAGGTAAGTTTATCCACTATAACCCATATGGAATTGTGTTTCTGAGCCATTATTGGGAGACCTATAAAAAAATACAGTGATATCGGCTCCTATTTCCACACTAGGATATTTAATGTCTGCAACATTCCTACTGGTCTCTAGTGCTCTACTTTAACATGCTGATATGTTAAGCACTGTAAGATGAAGTTGGTCACTTTTTTTCATGATGCTCCACAGAAATTGTACCTTTAACTCCATATACATCATTGTGTACCTTGATGTAAATACCATCTTGAATGGTGGTAAGAATGAATTATTTTTTCCCTGACAATAAATAGGTTCAACTATCTGATCTCTAAATCAAAAAACTAAAATCCCATCCAATTTCGATCCCTCAATGGTCATCCAACCATTCAGTTTTAAACACATAATGTTAAATTAGGCATCAAATTTTTTTCTTCTTTTACTAGATTTACCAAATCAAGAACACACATATATGAATAGAAAAATGCAACATCACCTCAGTCTTAACATTCCATGTTCACGATGGCTATGACCGACATTAACGTCCATTCATTTGAAGATTCTTTTTCCAACTGATAATATGACTTGTACTCCATGAATCCTCCATTAAATTTCCTTTTCATATTTTATACATCATGTCAATGTCAAAAATATAGAGATAATCCTTCCATCTCCTTTACCTCAGATTCAAATCTCGATGTGATAAAATCTGTTCCTAGATTATTTCATCTGTGATCACAGTAAATTACTCACCAAAGAGACAATGCCACGATTTATTCAATGCATGGATGAAGGCAGCTAACTCCAAATCATGTTTTGGGTAGTTCTTATCATGAATTCTTAACTTCATTGATCCATAAGAAACCACATGGTCCCCTTGCATGACAACGCAACCCAACCCTTATCCCAAATAATTATTTTACAACACATACCCCTATCCTAATTATATAAAAATAAAAATAGGTGATGATGTAAACTGATGTTTCAACTAATGGGAAGACTTCTATCATTTCTTTTTCCAATGTAATGGGCCATTTTTCTTTTTCAAATCTGTAATTGGAAAAGACAGACTTGATAAATCTCACACAAAGCGTTGGTAGTAACAAGCTAGAAGAAGAAAACTTTGTATCTTAGAGATATTCTTCAATGGGTTCCATGACATAACAACTTCTATCTTTTCAGGAACCACATAAATTCCTATTTACTAAATGACAAGGACATGAAAACGTACATCTTGTATCCAAAAATCATACACTGATTAATTGGCATAAAATTATTGAGGTCTTAATATTTGTAAAACTATGTTCAAAGGCTCTTCATGGTCTACCGTTGTTTTTTATTACAACATGATTTCCACCTGAAACACCAGAACAAAAGAATCTTGATATTGCTAAAATATCCAATTCATCAAAGCCCTGAAGACCTTTAGTACATTCATTTGACCTAAAGGCATGACTACATATTCTTAGTAGATATATCATTATCTGAAAGTTTTATTTGGAATAGCCTCATGTTGAACTCAAGATTGGTGATATCTAGATTGGGAGTAAATAATGTATTACCACTAAGCCCCCCTTAATTGATCAAATATACCATCAATGTATGGAATTTGATATCTATTCTTTATCGTGTCTTGGTTAAGCTTACATTAATCGGCACACAGATAAAAAGTACCATATTCTTTATCCATGAAGAAAATTTGTGCTACCAATGTAGATGTAATTGTCCAATGGAAACCCATACTTTCCACCTCCTCCATCTACACTTTCAATTCCCTCACCTCTATTGGCACCATCCTAGAAGATGGAAGGGAAATATATCAAGTCCCCCAAAAGAGATCCATCGTAAACTCAACTTCCCATAGAGGTCGTAACCATGATATGTTTTTGGGGAAGTCTTATTGGAAATGATCCACAGATAATGGAAAAATAGTTATGTGATCTCATACATAGATACCAAATTCTCTGCTTTTTACTCATAAGAGATCGTTCCCACCGTTGGTGCCAACATTCAGTTTCCTTCCTTCATTACCATCCTCTCTCTTCTGTAGATATTCTTGATGTCGTCCTCGGTCATGAACCTAAATGTGATCCTATAACTGTAGATGTGATCCTTGGACATTATCAAAAAATCCATTCCTAGATTTACATGATATATTTACACGTTCTACATCAAGAATTACCATTTTATCTAAACATCATCGATAGTTTAATGCATTATCTACACAAAAGGCCGGTCATTATCTTTCACAAAGAGGAGTTACAGTTTTAAAATAGAAGGCATCATTTCAAATTTTTATCATAGAAAGTCAATGACACAAGAATAAATGAAAGAATTTTATGCACATGTATCGAAGTTCACTTGCACAAGGGTAGAATTCAAAAGAAATGTACCTCTCACCATAGATGGTCCTTCCTTATCATCGATAATCATCTTCTCAGCTCCATACCATTTCTTCATTGCTGGAATGTTCTCTTGGATTCCGTTATGAGATTGACGTAGTTGAGGAGTAATGGTATTTCGAGAATCACAATAGCTAGGTCTGTTTATACTGATGAGACTGATTCTGCTATACTCGTCCTATCGATGCATACAATTCTTTTGATGCATGAGAAATGTCTCGAGGTGCTGAACGTGGACCACTATGAATATATTGCTGAAGATGTCACATTTTGTGGAAATTATTACATTCCATAGGTTGTTTCGTACTCTATCTCTTTATTTGTTCATGAGAACCACATTTAATGTGACATGATTTTCTGTGGGGTCGTGGATGAAGGTTCATAGATCCCATTGCCCCATTCTAATTTCCACTTACACCTTGGAAATAGGAGTCTCATTTCCTCTTTCTCTCATCAGTTTAGTCCCCACCATTTCTTGTAGGTATCATCATTCCTCCTCCTATTGATCCTGAGATATCACATTCTATCACAGTCTCTCTGTTCACCATCATTTTATAATCAGTAATACAGATCACCTCAATCATCAATTCAATCTCTTGCCATAACCCCGATTAGAAGATTTGTGCCTTCAAAGATGAACATTCTATATCATCTAGAAAAAATAAATAAATTCATGAATTTAACTGCGTACATTGTGACAGAGATAATCTCTTGTTTTAGGATGATGAAGTCATTCATTTTCAGGATCTTGAATGTATGACAATAGATTTTTTTGTTGAACATTTCTTCAAAATCCTCCCATGTAAGGCCCTCATCCAATTTATCATGTACTGCTTAATCCCACCACGATTCTGCAAGATCCATGACAATATATGTCACTATCTTGACATTGAGCTCTGAGGATGTAACAAATAAATCGAAGATACAATTCATCCTATTTAGCAACACATCCCCCTTCTCGGGTTCAAAAGCACATCAGATGTTATGTGTATTTTATTTCATGAACTTGATGGTATGATCCACATGCCATGGATCATTCGTTTGATTCATCATATCCACGGCTTGAAAATCATGGGCAATACTCTGAACTAGCTATTGGTTCACCTCCGGTTCAGGTGCAACCACAATCCCAGTAGCCTTTTCGGGTCCGTTTTAACAAATCCTACTAGGATCCATTTACAAAACCAACAACAAACTACATCAATCACACTCTCTAGGAACTAATTTTTTAGTATTTCAAATTCTATTACATCGACTATCCAGAAAATTGTTTTCCAAAAACAAGAGTTTTCAATGTTCAAAAAATTTTTACAATCAAATTTTTGTTTGGAAAATCGTACCATTTTCAAAATACACAAAGTATACCCTTTTTAAAATCATTTATTTCAAAACAAATTATGCATTTTTAAAAAAATTATATATTTCCATAAAATCATTAACAATTCTTCACAATGATATATGATATCCTAGTTGGATGTCATTATTATACAATTCATTTCATGATCATCTCAGTGGTTAATCCCAAGAAAATGAGATTTACAACATTAAAGAAGTGTATCCAAAATACATATGTATCGAACACCCTTATAACATGATGTTCAACATATATATGTTAGCTATATCCTTTTATGCTATACATTTCATATTCCAATAGTCCAACTCCTATCTATGATTCTATACCATGCAACATAAGAATAAAAATTCCAACTCCAAGACCAATAATGTTGATGATTTGTACCACAAGGGAAGGAATAGAGTGATACTATTTTAATGACCCACCAATTCTCATTGGCATCAGAGTATAACTAGTCATTAATTGTCATTAAGTGACTTCCACATGATGTCAATGGCTGGAAATAAATTCTAAAGTGTTTCAAATTCAAGTGGGGGATGATTTACCCTTTCATAAATAAGCCAATATTCCAACCAAACACTGACTATATGATGCATGAACAATGAAAGACAACTCAAAAACAATATGAATATCAAAACCACATGAAAGTATGAAAATATGGATGAATAACAATGTATAAAAGAACGTAGTAGATATAGAACACAAGACACTCAAATGACCTCAAGATTCCATGTTCCACAAGCTACAAGCTTCACAATCTCCGAACAACCCAAACATCACGAGGTATTGCTAAAAACGTGGGAAATGATATCATTTCCCTTATCCCATAAGATAACATTTAAAAAATCACCAAATTTCTAAATTAGGGGTGAGTATAAAACTAACGATATTTTCTACATTGATGTCCAAAATCATACCCCCAGGATAGAAGAGTTAGAAAAATTTACAATAAACAGTTTATATAATTCATTTATTGAATAGAGTATATAACAATATATAAAAATGATTCAAAATACCATTATTAACCAAAATCATACAAGTGAAATCTAATTTTTTTTCCAAAAAGTTATTTTTTCCATAAAAAAACTAAACTTCATTTAAAACCATTTCAGAATATCCCCTTTTTGGCATACCCAGCCATTCTACAAAACCATTCAGACAACCATTCATGCTACACAATGACAGTTCAATGCTCAGGAGAAGTTTCTCATCGATATACACATTAATTACATGGTAATTTGTTCCCATCTTCCATTAACACTTTGGCAACTAGCTCACGGTCATATTTCAACCGAGCACTGTATATGAACCCAGAACTTTTTTATCCTGTGTGACATTAAACATTGGTCATTGAGAACTCGGTCATATTTCATCCAACATCCGAATTACAATTTTAACTCACAAGCCAATATACCCAAGGATCATTCCAATACACCTTTTCAATAAAAGCACCCATTCTAGTGAAAACCAATTCCATCAATTCCATTTCAATACCAATCCATTTCTATAAAAAAATTATTTTTATTGGAAACTGATTTTCATCAAACCATTTCTTGTTTACAACAAATAAATAATTTAAAATCATAATTTTAAATTAAGAGGCTAAATCAATTTGCACATAAATTCACCATGATTTCCTAATTTCACTAAAACCTTAAATCAACATTGGAGAAGATTTATTCAATGAGTTTTATATTAAATCACTTTAAAATTAAGCAATTTGAAACTACAAAAATAAATTTTTGCAAGAGCAGTCGAGAGGGAAGCCTCTTACCTCAAAGGTCTTGACAAAACCCACAAAAAACAAAAAATGCACAAGAAAACCTGGTCGATTCTCCAAGAACATGCCTTAGATATATTAATCTGACAAGACTGAGACCAAAAATCATCATATATGGAATACAAATACCTAGATCAACCCATATAGGTCGCAGATCTTTGAAACCAAGATAAAAGTAGATTTAGATCTAATAAGATCTATGAAAACAACAATAACTAAGAATAATGATCACATGCCTTACGAATTTGGCTTCGATTCTCTAAGGGAAGCCTTCAGATCACCTCTGTAACAATGGGATAACCTTTCATGAACATTGTAAATTCCAAATCCTGAGTTATGGGTGCTTAAGTCGAAAAAATGATACCCTTATAGGCAAAACATGTGAGATCTACTTTTTTAGAATCTCATATAAGTGCCCACGCAATTAGTTTTCATGGTTAGACAAACCATGCGCTAACCATGCAACACCCACTTCCAATTCATACCCTCGAATGGGTTTCTAAAATGATATCTCTAACTATTCTCCAACCTGTTAAGAGACACTATGTAACACCCCAAACTTCCGTGGTATGCTTCTCTTTGAGTAATAGAGCAGCGTGTGTTGTACGCAACCTCGAGTTCTAACACACCATGACCAATAAATGCAGCAGTTATGAATAGTAAAAACCCACTTTTTGAAATTATATAACTTTTATATTTCAAAATGGACATCATTTTTGGATTCAGAATGTCGAAATTATCCTAAGTTGAATTTTTGTTATTTTTCTGAAAACTTCCAATTTTTGATGAATAGTGAAAATACTTAAAAACAAATTTTTTGAATCAATATATTATATAATGATAAATTATAAAATTCAGTGGTTTTAAAGTATAATTAGAATATATTTTTACCATTTTATCCAATGGTGGTCCTTAGAATTAATTTTAATTTGGAATTGGACATAAACAATTGTAAATCTTTGGATATATATTGTTTCTTAAAAACACGATATTTGTTGTGACAAGAGGGATTAATTATTAAATTAATAAATTCAACTTATATTGTTGGAATTTTGTAAAATATAAATCATTTTTTAATTAGAAATATCAAATATTTCTTAGGGTTAATTTTTGGTATTGTTCTGAAAAACATCGATTTTTGATGAATAGTGAAACCACTAAGTGGTAGTTTAAAAATTAATTTTTCATGTAAATGAAACATTACAACTAATGTGATTTGATTTTCAAATATCTGACATACATGGTTGTCATTAGGATGTAAAATGTGGTATAATGGGATTAAAATAATTTTTTGGTGTATATTAACTTTTAAGTTTAATTAATCGCGATTAAAGGTAATTAGTGAAATTTAAGGTAAAAATGATATTATAAAAATATGAAAATATCATAACACTTGTCCTTACCTTATTTTATGAGTCATGGAAGACCAAGACAATCCATGGGTAAACTTGGGGACCCCATGGATCCACTTTGGTAGGAATATGACATTAATAACTTTTTATTTAAAGTAAAAATAAAATTGTCACAAACATGGGTTTTGTTTTACTAAAACAATTATTAAATGGGGTTATATAAGTTTAATTTTAGAATATAAATATTAATTGTAAAGATAAAACTATTTAATATATCATGATATTTTTTTTATAATTTTAGACATTAAATATATTAAATTATTTATGACACCATGATGATGCATTGATTACCTCATTATTTAACGATTTAAATAAAATGAAAAGATAATGTAAATTATAAGACCTAAAAATGTCAAAAACCAATTGGATGGGTGGATTTCGAACTATTATCACCTTATCATCGAAATATATAATTTCGGGACCTTTTAAATCTGAAAAGCATTTTATAATAAAGTATCCTTTTATAACTATCCAAGAGTGCCCCTCCTCTCCTATTATAAAAGGCCCCCACCTATACCACCTTACACACACCTCTCAAGCCTTTGTCTCAGACAAACCCAGACCATTCTATCTCTCCACATCCTACTATTACTCCAAGAAGCCTAAATTTGGGCATAAGTCTTCCCAAAGAAGCCTTTCAGCTCAAATCAAAAAGAGTTACCCATTTTAAAGTATTGTTTTCTCTTGTGTTCTTATGTTTTATTTTGCTTCTCCAACCCCCTAAACTCATTTTATTCATTTCTTTTGTAACCACAACTGTATCCTAAATATACTAGGATGTTTTTATAAGAATTATTAGAGCTAAACTTACACACACCTACATCTAATGGTTAATGGACATACTGTTTCTGTGGATGGTGAATTTATGCCTCACGAAACGATGATTGTTCAACACTCATATAACTCCTTCAAAGGTGGCCATTAAGATTCCACTATATTTATATATGATATATAATATGTTTCAGTTTTACTTATGCTTCTATATTCTTCGTTTATGGCATCCCTTTATGGTTTCTATTATGGTTAAACGCGATATCTTTATTTTAGGAAGTGCGGACTACAACCCCCTCAAAGTGATTTTAATCATTAATGCCATATGTGGGATGCATAAAAGATGGAGTAAATTATACTATATATGATATTATACTTAAATTATAATATACCTTTATATCCTTATGATTTCATTACATTAAATATGAAAGAGAAATGAAAGTAGTGTTCATGCGTACGTATGGCTTACCGTCTCCAAGAACGGTGCATTTCATTTCATACCTCTAAATTATACATTATGAATGAATGTATATACTAGATATATATGATATATATGATATCTAAATCATGAATATAATGTTGTATATAATGGATATTTCACCACATGAACAACTTGTAATTATAAGAAGTTTATTTTTGACTCAAGTACCAAATATCGACAAAATGACCATTATTAACTTAAATAATTACATAATGTTCATAACATGGTAATAAGTGATATAAAAGGAATAATGAACATGAAAAGGATTCTTATGAAAATAGAAATTAACTCTAGTTTATTATTTTGTAGATTAAAGAAAGGTCGAGTGAAGTCTGACACGTCGTAAGGGAACTTCTTTACCCAATTTCTATTATTTGGGTTAATGTCATACTTTCAAATTTTTTATGATATTATTAATTCCTATCTTGTATTTTTACTTTCTTTATGTGTACTTATAGTGAATACACACAATAGATCTCTTTTATTTAAATAAATTATCTTTTTAAGGGTCTTCGTCTCAATCTCCTTTCATTGAGGCATATTTTGTTTTATACACAACTTTCCTTTATACGATGTACAGAACACTTTTAAATTTACTTTTATTCAAAAGGAATATTTTTATACGAAGTGATTTTACTAAATGAAAAATTGAATGTTTTGTCTTACGTATGTGGTGACAATGATTTCTCCGCCTCCATCACCATTATTTGAGTTTCGGCTTCCTCTACAAGCCATAACATTTTTTAAATGAAAAATAAATACAAAGTTATAATTTTCATTGATTTTCGAATTGAAAATGTTTTTAAAAGTTTTTTTATTATATCAATTTGTTGTATTTATATCTTGTGATTGAAATGTGGAAATGTTATGATCCCTTTATGCATGTTTTATGTGGTACGATTATGTTGTGGTTTATGATATGTTCCGACATGTTCATATGAGGAATGCATTGTACTTAATAAGTGAAGAGTGGAGCCCTCTATAGCTCCTTGATGCATCGGTATGTCTCATGAGACAAACTAGTGTCTTGGCATGATGACTTGACAAAATCTTATTTGTACTCTTGCAACTAAGCCTTGGCTACGTGGTTATGATAGTCTGGAATTATGCATTCCATCATTATGAAAGTGGTTATTGATATTGAATGTGATTATTAGACCAGTAGAATATCCATGTGAATAAGAAAATGAAATTATTTCATTTTACTTTTGAAATATTACACTGAAGATCATGTTTAAAAGGCTTTAATTTTAATTATACATTTCCTTAAATGTTTATGTTTCTTTATGAAAGATTCTACAATATTGTTATCCTTACCGAGCATCTGAGCACACCCCTTTCAATGTTTTAAATTTTCCAAGTTGTGAAGAAGTATTTTATGAATGACCTGAAGGGATAATATGAGGGGATATGAAGACAAGATGTTGATGTAGTTTTGTATTACATTATGATGTAATATAAAACTTATGAATGTATCTAGTGTTTCAAGGCTACTAAACTAATCGGTCTATCGAGACTTGATATTTGTGATCATGCCAATGTTATGTAATAACGCACCGACTCTGGGTAACTAGGGTCGGGGCGTTAGAGTTGGAATCAGAGGCAGTTTAGTACTATCCTTGGATGCTAGATTTAGATAAACTTTGATTAGAGCACATAGCCCAAAGATAGAATTTGAGGATTAGTATAGAAGAACATCCTAGATTTTTGGTATTATAGATATTTTGTGAGTTTTCTGAGAAATAAATCCCTGTCTGGATAGGTAGAGGCAGCTCTGGAACAGATGTCCCTAGGGGTAAATCCCGAAAACACATCTTTGAGCTAGACTCGAACTGGAACTGGTGCACGACAACGGGCCTTGCTGCACTCTTGGTTACGACACTCCCAGGGGATATTCTTAGGATAATTCTCATTTTCTTTACAAACCACTATGAAGGGTTATGAGTATATACGTCCTTATAGAAAACATGTTTATGATTATGGATTATATACAAATATAGTTCAATTTTTGTAAAGTGTTTTTCAATATTGTAATTATGTATTTTGATTCATAAACTAATATAGTTTATGTAATTGTTTTGAAATGGCGCCTAGTGGGAAGAATGGAAACTGTATCAATGCACGCACTCCATATAGGGATTTTCCTCCAGCTCAAGATAATTATAATGGAGCTGGTGATACAACTGGTGATGATCAACTTATCACCATACTGGGGAAACTCACTTAGGTTATGAATAATAACCTTACTCGTATGGAGCACCCTGATCCGCAATGTGGAGGATCAATGTTAGACTGCTTCATTAGGAAACAACTACCAACATTTAATGGGGGTAAAAATCAATTAGTAGTTGAGCAATAGATAAACTCCTTAGAAAAAAATATTCCATGCCTGGGGGAGTAGCAAAAGTGAGAAGGTTTTCATGGCAGTTTACCGCCTCACTAGATATGTCGAGAAATGGTGGTCGCTGATTCAAAACCCAAAGGAAGATGAAGAAATATCATGTATAGAATGCAGGGAGTTTTACGGAAATTTTCTTAGAAAAATACATTCCACATGAACATCGAGTAGATATGGAAAGGCAATTTCTGATTCTGAGGCAGAAGGAGGTTGAGAATGTCGCAAAGTATGAGGCTAACTTTACAAGGTTAGCGTGGCATGCTCCAGATTATATACGTAACCCAAGAAGTATGATTGATCGTTTCATTGATGGTTTAAAACCATTTCTCTGTCGAGATTTATTATCACAATCTTTCTCAACGTATGAAGATATAGTCTCATGTTCTATCAAGACAGAAAAGGAATTCTCTAAATCTTATGACAATAAAGTAATGCAAGAGAAGAAGAGAACGGTGGAGCAAGACACAGATAAAGGGAAAAAGGGAAAGAAAGATTTTCCATTATGTGATAATTGTGGGAAGAATCACCTCGATACATTCCTAAAAGGAATGGGAGTTTGTTATAAATGTGGAGAAAAAGGTCACCAGGCTCGTGATTGAAAGGGAAAGAAAGAGGTTATCAATGTTGAATGCTACAATTGTAGGGAAATTGGGCATTATGAAAATGAATTTCCTAATCGTCAGGGAAAATTACCTCAGAAAAATCCAAGGAATGAATGACAATCTTATTCTGTTACTACAGTTGAAGTGGAATAATTAATGTATTGGTGCTTTTGAACTCAAGGAATATATTCTGGTTCTAAGAATAATGTGATATATATAAGGATTGTACTGCAGTACATGTTTTTTTCATTAAGGTTTTAATATGATGAAGGTAATCATATTTTTATACATGAGAATAAGAGAAACATTACATTGTTTGAGGATTATGATGATACAATTGATTTTGGAATTTAGAGACCTTTTAGAGAATGTCTTGATGGAGGTATTTTGGAAAACTATAAAGTTTTGAATGGATTATGTTGAAATTTGG
The DNA here is from genome assembly GCA_963277665.1 of Viscum album. NCBI lineage: Eukaryota > Viridiplantae > Streptophyta > Magnoliopsida > Santalales > Viscaceae > Viscum > Viscum album. The sequence continues at coordinate 912,897,445 of OY728131.1, read as the reverse complement.
ATAGTATTGTTTATGTTTAAAACATTTATGAATATTATTTTTGGAATATTATAATACTCTAGATTTTGGAAAAGGACAACTTGTAGGTTGGGGGATAACTCATCGCGTCGGACAAAGTTGTAGGAATCAAACCCACAACTATAGTGTGACATGCCTTTATTACCTACCACTAGCCTACAGGAAGTCCCTAGTAATTAAAAAATAGTTTTCCAAATCTAAATGGTATGTGGTAAAATTTGGAACCTTATACAATTAGGATATATATAATATTTTTGAGATCTATTATCTTTTTGAGTGAAAGATTAGTTTGTGGTAGAAAGTAGTTGAAGGTTGAAACTCTACTTGTCAAGCATATATATATATATATATACCTATCACTTATTCTATGAATAAATTAATTCTTAAACTTTTGGAAAGAGATATTAAAAAAATTGTGTTATCCTAATTCCTTATGTTTTGTTGAAGTGGTGATATTTTAAATCACCATAGATTGAAGGCTTTGAGGCCCTCAATTTTACACTTGTTTGTGATTGATGACCTCAATCAATCCATATAAATATTTGCGTTTTCCTCTAATTATGTTTCTATAATTTCCACCAATGTTCATCTACTCAAAACCCTAATTTGGTGGTGACTTTCTCATTTCCATTTATCTCTCATTAAGGCTAAATTTTATTAACCTTATTTCTGATGTGGGTTTTCCAAAACAGTATTTTCTATTCTCAACCTTTTATTTTCAAAGAAAAATTTTAAATTGCGAGGACGCAATTTATTAAAGGAGGGGAGAATGTAACACCTCGAGCTTCCATGGTACGCTTCTCTTTGAATAATTGAGCAGCGTGTGTTGTACACAACCTCGAGTTCTAACACACCGCGACCAATAAAAGTAGCCATTATGAATAGTAATACACACTTTTTGAAGTTATATAAATTTTATATTTCATAATGGACTTAATCTTTGGACTCGGAATATCGAAATTATCCTATGTTAAATTTTTGGTATTTTTCTGAGAACTTCCAATTTTTGATGAATAGTGAAAAATACTTAAAAACAAATTTTTTAATCAAAATATTTTATAGTGCTAAATTATAAAATGTAGTGTTTTTAAAGTATAATTAGAATATATTATTAAAATTTTATCCAAGGTTTTTCCTTTGAATTAATTTCACTTTGAAATTGGACATAAACAATTGTCAATCTTTGGATATAAATTTTTTCTTAAAAACACGCTATTTGTTGTGACAGTGGGAATTAATAAATTCAACTTATATGGTTTTAATTTTTTAAAATAGACATAATTTTTGAATTAGGAATATCAAATATATCTTAGGGTTAATTTTTGGTATTGTTCTGAAAAACATCGATTTTTGATGAATAGTGAAACCACTAAGTGGTAGTTTAAAAAATAATTTTTCGTGTAAATGAAAAATTACAACTTCTATGATTTGATTTTCAAAAATTCGACATACATGGTTGTAATTAGGATGTATAATGTGGTACAATGGGATTGAAATAATTTTTTGGTGAAAAGTAACTTTTAATTTTAATTAATCGAGATTAAAGGTAATTAGTGAAATTTAAGGTAAAAATGATATTATAAAAATATGAAAATATCTTTAAAATTGTCCTACCCTTATTGAATGAGTCATGGCCGACCAAGACAATCCATGGGTCAACTTGGGGACCCCATGGAGCCACATGGGTTAGAAAATGACATTAATAACTATTTATTTAAAGTAAAAATAAAATTGTCACAAACATGTGTTGTTTTACTAAAACAATAATTACATGCGGTTATATAAGTTAAAATTTCGACTATAAATATTAATTAGAAAGAAAAAACGATTTCCTACATCATGATATTTTTTTATAATTTTTATACATTTAATAAATTTAATTATCTATGACACCATGATGATGTGGCGATTATCTCATTATTTAACGATTTAAATAAAATGAAAAGATAATGTATAATATAAGACCTAAACATTTAAAAACCAAATTGGCTGGGTGGATGACGAACTATTATCACCTTATCCTCGAAATATATAATTTTGGGACCTTTTAAATCCGAAAAGAATTTTATAATAAAGTAACCGTTTATAACATTCCAATAGTTCCCCTCCTCTTCGCTTATAAAAGGCCCCCGCCTCTACCACCTTTCCAACACCTCTCAAGGCTTTGGCTTGGCCAACCCCTGCCCATTTTGTCTATCCACATCCCACTATTACTCCTATAAGACTAATTTTGGGAAGAAGTCTTACCAAGGAATCCATTGAGCTCAAATCACAAATAGTTACCCGTTTTAATGATAATGTTTTCTCTTCTGTTATTATGTTTTATTTTGCTTCTCCAGCCCCCTAAACTCTTTTTATTCATTTATTTTGTAACCACACCAGTATCCTAAATATAATAGGATGTTTTTATAAGAAGTATTCGATCTATACTTACACACACCTACATTTAATTGTTAAAGAACATACTGTTTCTTTGGATGACGAATTTCTGCCTCACGAAACGATGATTGTTCAACACTCATATAACACCATCAAAGGTGGACATTAAGATTTCACTATATTTATATATGATATATAATATGTTTATGTTTTAATTAAGCTTCTGTATTTTTCATTTATGGCATACCTTTATGGATTCCATTATGGGTAAACGCGAAATCTTCATTTTAGGAAGTGCGGACTACCGCCCCCTCAAAGTGATTTGAATCGTTAATGCCATATGTGGGATGTATAAAGGATAGAGTAAAAGATATTATATATGATATTATACTGGAATTATAATATAACTTTATATCATTATGATTTCATTCCATTAAATATGAAATAGAAATGAAAATAGCGTTCATGCGTACGTACGGCTTACCCTCTCTATGCACGGTGCATTTTATTTCTTACCTCTAAATGTTACAATATTAATGAATGTATATACTGTATATATATGATATATATGATATCTAAATCATTAATATAATTCTGGATATAATGGGTATTTCACCATATGAACAACTTGTAATTATAAAATTTTATTTTTGACTCAAGTACCAAAGATCGAAAAAATGGACATTATTAACATAAATAATTACATAATTTTCATAACATTGCAATAAGTGATATAAAAGGAATAATGACCATGAAAATTATTCTTATGATAATATAAATAAACTCTAGTTTATTATTCAGGATATTAAATAATGGTCGAGTGAAGTCGGACACGAGGTAAGGGAACTTCTTAACCCAATTTCTATTCCATGGGCTAATCTCCTACTTTCAAATTATGTCATGATATTATTAGGTCATATCTTTATTTTTAATTTATTTATGTTTAATTATAGTGAATACACATAATAGATATGTTTTATTTAAAAAAATGATCATTGTAAGGGACTTCGTCTCAATCTCCTTTCATTGAGGCATATTTTGCTTTATACACAACTTTCCATTATACGATGTATAGAACCCATTGACTTTTACTTTTATTCAAAAGGAATATTTTTATAAGAAGAGTTTTTACTAAACGACAAAATGAATGGTTTGTCTTACGTATGCGGCGACACCGACTTCTCCGCCGCTGTGACCATTATTTGAGTTTCAGCTTCCTCTAAAAACCATAACATTTTTTAAATGAAAAATGAATACAAAGTTTTAATTTTCTTTTATTTTGGTATTGAAAATGGTTTTGAAAGTGTTTTTATTATATCAATGTGTTGTATTGATATCTTTTGATTGAAATGATGAAATTTTATGTTTCCATTATGCATGTTTTATGTGATACGATTATGTTATGGTTTATGATATATTTAAACCTGTTCATATGAGGAATGCATTGGAATTAATAAGTGACGGGTGGAGCCCCCTATAGCTCTTCGATGCATCGGTAGGTCTCATGAGAAAAACTAGTGTCTTGGCATGAGTCCTTGACAAAATCTTATTTTTTGTCTTGGCACGAGGCCTTGGATATGTGGTTATGATAGTTTGGCATTATGCATTCTATCATTATGAAAGTGGTTATTGATATTGCATGTGATTATTCGACCAGTAGAATATCCATGTGAATAAGTAAATGTAATTTTTCAATATTACATTTTCCATATTAAGCTGAAGTTCAAGTTTAAAAGTATTTTGTTTTAGTTATACACTTCCTTAAATGTTTATGTTTATTTATGAATGCTTCCGCAATATTGTTATCCTTACTGAGCATCTGAGCTCATCCCTTTAAATATTTTAAATTTTTCAGGATGTGAAGAAGTATTTTATGAATGACCTGAAGGGATAATATGATGGGATATGAAGACAATATTTTGTTGTAGTTTTGTATTAATTTATTATGTAATGTAAAACATATGAATATATATATTGTTTCAAGGATACTAAACTAATCGTTCTATAGAGACATGATCTTTGTGATCATGCCAATGTTACGTAATAACGCACTATCTCTGGGTAACTGGGGACGGGGCATTACACACTACCTGAAAGGTAACAACTATGCATGGTTTGGCAACACTGATGGACAATCCATGTTTCACCCGTTCTACATCCCCTTTGCCACAAAACATCATTCAACGTTCTCCCGTCTATCTCATTCTTCACCCTTAACTTTATAACCAATAAAATTATCATGAAAGAGTTACATACCTAAGACCATGGGTACTAGTTTCCAAATTTGTAACTGAACAAGAGATATAATCAACATATTATGACTTCATAGATCAAGGAGAAATCACAAATGAATATGGAAAAGTCATAACAATGCATTCATGGTCGGATATATGGAAGGGAATGGTAATGCCAAATGGAACATGCTAAATGGTTTTAAATCATTTTTTGGTTCCATTCATTGAAAATAGGTTTTTTTTTTTGAAAAGTGGATAAAATGAATCTTTTTTATATTTATTTTGTAATTTTATAGAAATTTTTTCATTTAAATTATTTTATATAAATGTTTCAAAATTTTAAATAACAGTGGTGTGAGTATGGTATTGATTTATGAAAACAAACTATGATTTAGTACACATCCCTTCTTTGGAACATTGGTTCTTTTGCAGATATCATCAATCAGTACATGGGAAATGGTAAAGTACCTCATATCATTATCACTACCAGTTGATAATAGCAATGTTTGGTGAATTTGTAGAATACTAATTGTAGATCATTGGAGTCTTGTTATTGTCTTGTAATTTTAATAGTTTTTCTTCCACTGTTTACGTAGATATAGTAGTCTTATGGTGTGACATTTCATGTTTGTAGGATTTTTATAAATGAAATGTTATGTATCATTGCTATCATGAATCATTTGTTGGTTTTTTTGGTTATGGATTCTTCTCTATGTTGTTTAATTTTTAAAGGGAAAATTATCCACCAATTTTTTGAAGCCATTTAATATCTATTAACAGTGTTTTGTTTCATGGGGATGTCCCCCAAGGCCTATTAACATCTCACTGCCCTCTCATGAAAATGAGAAAAAGCGGTATGTAACAAATAAGTAATACAATATTATTATTTATATGTATATATAAATTTTTATCATAATTCAAATGTATTGATCAATTATTATGAAATAATAATAAAATTTTTAATAAAAGCATAAATGAATAAAGAACTATTTTCATTGAAATGTAGTTTTCTACATGTTACATATTGTTATTTAATGAATGATTATTGATATCTGTTGAAATTTTTTTTGATTAATTTTTTTTTTAATATGTGAATAAATTTCCATATATTTCTTATCTAATGGATAAGAATATGGAAAAAATAATTTAATTTTAAGAAAATCAATTTTTTATAAAATAAAATTATGTTTGGAATGTGTTTTTATTATTATAATTCAAATAAATAAATAGTAAAAAATTTTATTATTAATATTTATTTATTAAATATTTAATAATGTATTTTTTTCCATTTGTTTCATTTCTTTTACATGTAATATAATGAATATAAATTTATTTTTATGGTCAATAATTTATAATTATAAAACCTTTTTTTCATTGTATTTTATGAAATGACGTAAAATTAATATTATAAAAATATATAAATTGAATTTCAAAAAATTATATCCAATTTTATAAATAAATATATTAATATTATGTAATTGGTTCAACTGAAATTGAGGTCATAATAAATAGTTAAAAAGTAAATTTTTACGATGGTTAATGTAAAAACAATGTTATATGGAAGCGAAACCAAGAGGTAAGGGTAACAATGCTTCAGAAAAAATTTTTATTATAATTTTTTGAATCTAAATTGACATTATATTACAATATATTTTAATAATTGGTCATGTTAAGCGTTATAGTTTTAAATCAATATTTATATATTAATCTAACAAGTAATCCATTGTGAGTTCCATTTATCATATATATAAGATAACATCCTCCACTACATTAATCATGAATTGTTTTCATTAAATATAATCCAAATGACCCAATAATACCTTCCTATTTTATGTCCAATCATCCTTGATATTATAATCATTGATTAAGTCAATTCTTGCACATTTTAAAGTGTAATATAATGGATTCACTCAATGAAGAGTTATAGACATTAATTAATCTCTTTTAAAATTATCTCGTGAATAAAATATAATAAATATATTAAATCCATAATATATTGACTAATACAATGTCATACATATAATATGTTGTTGTTATGAATATTTCACAACAATTTTCCACATCCATTAAATTAAATAGAAATTTTAACTATCTCTTTTATGTACATGTGGTGTACAACCCCCATGTAAAGATAATATTAATTCAAAATCACATCCTCACATTAATTTAAATAATTATGTTTTCAATAAAAAAAATTCATTATGAAATAATTATGATCCTAGAATTTTTTAATATTAGTTATATTTCATTAATTGTTTTTTTAAATTAAAACAATGTTTATGTGTATTACTGAAAAACTGTTACAATTAATTGAATAATTAATTTTATATCAATTCATTTCATATATGGATATGTATATATATAAATAATTAATATATATTATATTTACATTATTATTTATATTTATTAAATCATACAATCATGATCAGAGTAAAATGAATTTAAATTTTAAGCTAAAATATCCCTGAAAAAAATACCTTAAACTTGAAAATATCTTTATAATAAATAATTTTTTAAAAATGGATGCTGAGATGTTATAAATTGACATTATATTGAGTTATATGTTTTTCAATGGATCTGGTATATATATATAATAGAATTAAATTTATTATATCATATTGAAATCTTACCTTGTCTTGTAATCTGCATGTGTCCCACCCTCGGTGAAACACAAAACAAAACATAATCCCCAACTTCGAACTCTATAGGTCATCTACAACGATGAAAATAATATTTTGAAAAGAATTTTCTATATCCATCCATTTCTAAATCATCTAGACCAGCTCAGATGTCTCCTGGATGAGATGAGGTCTCATTTAAGCTACCACTACTGCCTCTAACCAGCATAGGGGAGAAAGACATAGCATAACGTATAAATCGTCATAAAGATTCATTTGTATAGTTTAATGATATCTATTATTGTATGAGAACACAACCAAGGGAATGTTCCTCTCCCAAGAGCCCCCAAAATCCAAGATACACACATTATCATTTCCTCTAGCACATGTATCATGTTGTATGATTATACATTAGTTTGATGGTGGTATGTTGTGATTAGAAGCACCTATGTTCCTAAATCCCTCTGAGAACTAATATAGAAATGAGACATAATGTGATTTTTCAAATCCAAAATAATAGTGCATTAGACCCCATGAATTACTATAAACTCCCAGACGTACAACCACCCAATCTCATCTATACTGAAGGTGTCATTTATTGGAATAAAAGGAAAGGTCTTAGTAAGAATATAAATAACAAAACACATAACATCGTTACCTCTAGGAGACCTCATTTAACAAGAAATGACATCCATCATCACACCATCCCATTTACACTAATGTATACGAAACTACAATTAAATTTTATTTGGTCACTGATTTTAGCCTTCAGCTGTTGATAAGTGTTACACCTCATATCAAAACCAGGTAACTCTCTCTTCATACTTGGCCACCAATACTAATTGTGCAATCCAGGGTATATATTGGTGACTCTAGTGTTCACTACCTAAGCTAAATCAGGAAACTACCACATAAAATATTTGTGTATATCTACTATAAAAAAATGAATACATTTATCTCAATATCTCATCCACACCTTCTGTCATATAAGTAGAAGGGTCCACACCTTCCACACACTCCTAGAGAACTAGGACTTCTGAATCTGATATCATCTTCATCCATATTCTGTCCAGAAGCTTATATGTCACATCTATGGATGATAGAGAAGTCTTACATTATCTATCATGAACCTCCAAATGCATCTCTGAGAACAGCACATTGTGGTTTTTCATGATATTGGTCTACTACAATACTTGTATCAGAATCTAACTTCTCAGAGAATTGACCACTTTATTTCACATAATAGGTGTGTCAACTAGCTCAATGTTACGTGATTATAGGTAATCCAACAACCTTTTCTACCTCATATTTGGATCACTGTATTTATAGATGTACTTGATGATTTAATGGATTGTTTGCAACAGAAAATATTATCTATTGAAAGTTGGTACCCTAGACCCAACTTTTATTGTACTTTGATAACTGTTACATGTATTCAATTTGTTTTATACATGTGTTTATCTTTCCATGATAGTGTAGATACTTCTGCATCCACTTTATTAATGGAAATTTCCTTAGATTATATGTCGCATAAAATGGATATAGTAGGTCCCAATCTATAATGAGAACCCTGAGATGCCTTGACAATAATCTTAAAATAATGTCCTATGCTCCAGGTACATCATTCTGAAAGGACACAGATGATGTGTGACCATCAGGTTTTGGGGTATCATAATCATTGAGACTTCATGTCATGAAGTTCGCACTTGATGATCTCTAGTTATTAAGATCATGAGGACAAACTCGCCTAATTGGAACACCACATGTTTCTGTTGTCATCAGTCGCTCCTATCTACGGACATGTGTAATGGTCTCCTGACATGAGATCATTATCAATGAATGTCATTTAATTATATACATTTGATATAAGGTGAAAACCATGGAGAGAAGTTGTGGTGAGGTAGTTTATATCAGTTATGTTTTTAATGGCGTGGAATTGATTGAATGATCGAGAAAGTATTTGTCGCTTCCGAGTTTAGGAAGAGATATCTCAGGCCTGGTTGATTAGAATGGTTTCACCTTCATTAAATCCATGGCCATGGTAGTGGAAGGTAAGACCATCTGGACAAATCAAAAAACTAAATAAAAAAATAAATAATGATGACACTAGTATGCATTCTTCTTTATTGAGATAATCATGACGAAGACATTATATTACATGGACAATGTTCATGGGAAGGCAGTTGTTTATTTGACTTTTCCTTATCTCTATAGGATCCTCGATGGGTTGGTAGACCCTGCTCTAGGTTGGTGATTTTATTCACTCCTATTGGTATAAGGGGCTAGAGGGTCACATACAATAGCTCCTTGAGAATCTTCTATATTTTGGGAATAGGAATTTAGGACATGGCAGGCCCCGCCCAATGGTCCGAGCACTATCCATGTTCTATAGATCACCAAAGAATGAATAAATTCATTAATTATTTGTGTTTATAATAATTTGTTGAATTTATTTATAACATGTATTTAAAATTTATATATTAAAAACAAGTATTAATATAATTCAACTTGATTTAAATATCCCAGGTTCATTTAATATTTTTAGGAGGAATGAGTCAAGATAAAGACTCATATTTATCACGTAATATATTTATATATTACAAGTAAGTGATAAATTGTAAATATTATTTATGTCATAATTTTATTTGTCATAAATAATTATTTATATCGCTTATATAATGGATTTCTATTACATGGGGGTCGGGAACCTATACAGCGTGTTTTAACACTCCCTATATAAGTGAGAGAGATGTTCTCCCACCATCACTATTCATGTGACAAGATTGAGAGTATCTCTCTCCTCCTAGAATTTAGAGAGAGAGTCCCTCATGCAAAGAATGATCGTCAAGGTCATCCAACCCGGATCGAAGCTTCCTCGTTTTCGGTGATCATCACTACGCTGAAGTGTTCATCGAAGTTCCTCTCTAGCACCCAGATGTTCACTAATGGTGTGCGGGAAGATTTGCGAGACGTGTGTGGATGATCTAGAGGGCTTCGACATCAGAGTCGTCGAGCAAAGTTCGCCAGAATCTTGCACGTCAATTCTAAACAAGGTAAATTTTAAGTTTATTTTTGTGCTCCTTATACACCTTGCGAGATCATTGGTCCAAGCCAGGACAAGATCACTGGAGTGAACAGGGTTATGTCACTCCGGTAAAGTAGAAAATTTTAAAATCCCAGCCCACGGGCTTCCGCTACGTAGTCCCGGTACCCCAACAGTGGTATCAAAGGGATCACAATGTTTTTATGAAGGAAAAACATTAGAAAGCATTAAATTTAATTGTGGGGTGTAAAAACGGTTCTTTCAGATTCGACCACGCGTAGTTTCGATTTCGAATGATCAAGATATGATCATTTGAAAATTTTAATCGGATCGACGTCGCATATTTTTTCTCATTTGATGTTTATCTCAAATTGATATTTAAGATCAAAAAATATATTTTATTATAAAATATATAACAATAAATATTTAATAATAATTTTTTAATAAATATTTTATTATATTTTATAATATTAAAATATATTAAGGAAGAAGACCAAGACCCCGAATGGGGGTCTTCCTACTTTTAATGAAAAAAATTGAGAGAAGAAAAGACCCCAAAATGGGGACTTCTCTTTTTAATTTTAAAAAAAGGGAAATAAGGGGATTTAATTTTTTTTGTCTAATAGGAAAATTAAAAAAAGGGAGGAAGACCCCTTTGGGGTCTCCTCACGCGGCGCCTGGAAAGGGAGGACAAACCCTAGCCCTTTACTCCGTCGGTCCAGCTCCACGCCGAGCCACCTCCAGCCGACCGCCGCCCACTACGCTGACATCCCATTCACCGGACCGCCCCACGCCGGCATCCTCCCCTCACGCTAGCCTCCTCACCTCCGCCCCATGCGTTCTGGCCACCCCGACCCCAAGCCAAGCCAGCTCCGGCCAGCCGCCCCCCTCTTCGACAGCCTCTCCTTCACCGGACCGCCCTACCTCGTGGGCTCTGAGCCCCGCGCCGGCCTCCGAGCCCCGAGTCGGGCCTCCCTTTCTCTCCATCCGCCAGCTGGCATCCACCTCGCACTGGCTCCCGCTTCGCGACCGAGTCGCACTGGCTCCCTCCGGTCGCCCTGGACCCTTTCCAGGTTCCTCCTCTGCGCTGGACCGGTTCCGTCTGACCGACCCGAGCTCGCGCTAGATCGGACATCAACTTTGTCGGCTTGCCGGAGCAGCGGACTGCCGGAAGATGCAGCCGTTGCGGGAGTCGTTGGACACCGCGGTCACTCCGCAATCACGCTGCAGTCTCACCGCGGCCACGCTGTGGTCACGTCGTAGCCAGGCTGCGGTCACGCCGTGGTCAAGCCATAGCCACACCGCGGTCACGCCGCGACCATGCCAGGGACACGCCGCGGTCACGCCGCGGCCACGCCGTGGACACGCCGCGGTCACTCCGCGGCCAGACCGTGGTCATGCCGCAGTTCTAGGATGACATCTCGCTGTAGTACACAGTCATGACTTACTCCTCTCCAGCTAGAGGTAACCCTGCACTGGATCAGTTTTAATTAATTTAGTTTTTAAAATTAAATTAATTGGAATTAATTTAGGGGTTGAAATTATTTTAATCCGAAAATATGAATTTAATTTATGTTTATAATTAAATTAATGGTTTAATATAATTTAATTTTTGGAATTAAAATTAAATTAAACAAATGAAACTGATAAAAATTAAATTATATGAATTTAATCAAATTCATTTAATTAATTAGAACACCCTCGCATAATTAAATTTATTGCAGTTAAATATTATTGCGCTTTTACTCCGAACGGTCTTGAGCTATTGACTGACCTTTCTATTTTTGGCATGTAATTATTATTTAATTATTTATTCAATGTGTGCAATGATTATAATATTTAATTAGATAAATGACAGTCTGTGAATCGTCTTTTAATTCACATATGTATACGGTCCTGCACGTCCATTGTACCACTTGTATTTTGTTCCCCAGACCCCCTCGCCCGCGTGCGAGTATATTTGTATTTATTCGGTGACGATCCAAGAGGCAGACCCCTCCATGTTGAGGCGGTTGTCCAAACAGGAGTTTGACGCTTTTCACTTGGGTCAGTAGCCACACGAGTCATGTATCGACTCAGGTATGTATTCCCCTAGGTGATGATTGATTATTTATCGATCAATCATTATAGAATGCTCAAGAACAGTCTGAATGCATGATTTACTTTATGCACAGTTTATTATTTTATGCGCCTGCATGATTATTGCATGATCACATAGGGTAGTAATCAAGATAAAATGCATAAAGATGTGATGAATAGAATATTCTATTGTATCTTCAGTTGTGAGCGCAACAACCCAGTTTGAACGTAATAATTAGAAAAGGATTATATTCATCAATATTTAAAAAGCCCTCAATGATATTTTAATTTCAAAATTCCTTCCATTTCTCACATCTAAACAAAACTGGTTGTTTGGGTGCTCATCAACCTCAGTTGAGATTTCCTCTTACTACCGAGGCGTTTCCATGTGAGAAATGGGTCGACTTAACTAAAGAGAGTAGTCAAGGATTAGACTTAGCTAACATTCTATCACTTTAGAGGGAAAAGGTTGAGGGAGTCAAGTTTAGATTCCAAAAGTTGGGACTTTACTCAACTACACAAGGAACCATAAGAAAAAGTGGTTGGCCAGCATAGCGCCTACCATGAAACCCTCCAAGTAGTGTTGGACCCCTAGTATGTAGACTAAGTGGGAGGCTTCGAGGATCCTTGCCACTAGAATGCTCAAGCGATAGAGTATTCTGAATCTAATAGTGAGGGATGTTAAGGTTCGTTAAAATAGTGGGAGACATTAAATGATATAATAATTTATTAATAATAAAATGTCAAAAGGTAATCAAGACAAAGTACTAACTGCTAAATGATTATATGATGTAGATTCAAAATGGAAATCACCATCACCTCAAATACATTATCACTGCGATCGATCATGGATAAAGAAAATATCATGACCAACAATAACTTCCAGGAGTGGTACAGGTGCTTGCACATAGTACTACGCCAAGAAATATGTGCTGGAATCCCCACTTCCTGCTGAGCCTCCACCGGGAGTATGAAAGATGGAAAAAGATAAGTGGAAAACACATGTAGACGATGTGCTTGATGTACAATGCATCATGTTTTCATCCATGTCCATCCAATTGAAAAAAATGAATGAGTCAGAGGTCGCCTACACGATGATTTCTCATCTCCAAGAACTATATGAGGAGAGGGCTAGACAAGAAAGGTATGTGATCTCAAGTGCGCTTTATAAGTTTAGGCTAGCAGAAGGGCACCAAGACGATCGTCACGTACTCAAGATGAATGGGTATATTGAGAGTCTTGAAGCCCTTGGGTTTAAAATGAACCAAGAACTAGCAGTGGATCTCATTCTTGCCTCTTTACCATCAAGCTTCTCGACTTTCATTGTCAATTATAATATGAATGATATGACAAAGTCACTCCCAGATATTTTGGATTTAGTTAGCCAAGGTGATGAGGACTTGAAAAACCCGAATTCATATTTCATTATGGTGAACAAGAGAAACAAGGGAAAGGCAAATGGGTCTAAGGCCAAGTCAAGGCCAAAGACACCAATGCATCGTCCTGCCAAGAAGCGAAAGATTCATAGGCAAATTTAATGAGCAGGAAGATGCCTGCTTTGGATGTGGAAAGAAAGGCCACTAGAAGAATAATTGTAAAGTGGGGAAGATGAAGCAAGCTGATGCTTCGACTTCAGGTATTTTTTTTATTGAATGCAATATATCATTATCTACAAGTTGGGTATTGGATACGGCATGTGGCTCACACATTTGTATTCATATAAAAGAACCAAGTAGGATTAAGAAGATTGAAAAAGGTTAAGTGGATCTACGAGCTGCAAATGTTGCAATTCTGGCAGCATTGGCAGTGGGAGACTATCACATGACTTTTCAAACTGGTTTGGTTCTTTTTTTAAACAATTTCTATTAAGTAGTGTCTGTTACCAGAAACATTATCTCTGTGTCATGTTTAGAAACTATGGGTTTTTATTTCATGTTTGGAAATAAATTTTGTCTCTTTTATAGGGATAACATATGTTATGGTATGGAAAATCTTAACAATGGTTTATATATACTAGAACTAGAAAACTCAGTAATGGCTATCAATGAAAAAAACAACCAACATAACTGAAATAAGACCTGACTACGGAACTTCAGGCATGGTCATTTAAACGAGAATAAATTACAATGATTACATCAAGAAGTGTATCTAGACTCAGTACAGTTAGAACCCTTAGATGTATGACAAGATTGTTTACATGGAAAGATGACCAAAGCACCTTTCTTAGGAATGGGAGAAAGAGCCAATGTTTTTATGGAATTAATACATAATGATGTCTGTGGTCCATTTCCAGTAGATGCAACGGGTGGTTTTCTGTATATCATTACTTTTACTGATGACTATAGTAGGTATGGATATTTATAATTAATTCGGTATAAGTCAGATTCCTTTCGTTTCTTTAAGGAATACCAAATTGAATTACAAAACCAACTAGTTAAGAAGATAAAATCACTTCGCTCCGACCGAGGTGGAGAATATGTTAACCAAGCTTTCATTGATCACTTGAAGGAGTGTGGGATAGAATACCAAATCACTCCTCCTTATACACCACAATGGAATGGTGTTAGTGAAAGGAGGAATATGATCCTTCTTTACATGGTCAGATCAATGATGAGTCATAAAACTCTTCCATTATACTTTTGGGGATACACCTTGCAGACATCATCATATACCATTAACCAAGTACCAACTAAAGATACAGATGGGATCAAATATCAGTTATCGTATGAAAAGAAACCCAATCTGACACACATCCGTGTGTGGGGGTGAGAGGAATTTGTCAATACTTTACCAAGTGACAAATTAGCATCCAGAAGCACTAAGTGAATCATTATATGTTATCATAAGGAAACTAGAGGATACTACCTATATAACCATTTAGATAAAAAAGACATTATGGCATGATAAGCCACATTTATAGAAAAGGATCACATTTCTACTGGAAATAGGGGGACCATGATTGACTGCAATGAAGTTAATGCCCCAGATGCACAAGAGTTGGAAGAGGAACAATCTACACAAGAGCAAGAGGAAGAAGAAATTTTTCCTGAGACACAGATACTACGTAGGTCTACGCGAGAGGTTAGAGAACCAGAGCGTTATGGTTTCCTTGTCACTGAGTCAGGTTACACAATAATCCTTGAGTATGATGAACCTATAACCTACAAGGAATCAGTAGAAGGAAAATAAGCTGCTACATGGAAAGATGCCATGAATTCTGAGATGGAGTCCATGTACCAAAATCATGTTTGGATTCTGGTAGACACTCCATCTAATGTAAATCCAATTGGATGAAAATGGGTATTCAAGAAGAAGCTGGATATGGATGTTAAGGTTAATACCTTTAATGTAAGACTAGTTACAAAGGGTTTCAGACAACGTCAAGGAATTGACTATGATGAAGCCTTCTAGCCAGTGGGAATGCTTAAATCCATCAGAATATTGCTTGCAATAGCAGCCTTTCATGATTATAAAATTTGACAATTGGATGTCAAAACTGCTTTTCTAAATGGGAAGTTGGTTGAGGATGTTTATAGGACTCAACCCAAAGGGGTTGTTAATTCAAATATTGCCAATAAAATATGCAAGTTACAGAGATACATTTATGGATTGAAGCAGGCATCAATATCATGGAATGTTCGCTTTTATGAGGCCATAAGAGATTTTGGTTTTATCAAAAATGAAATCGAGCCTTTTGTCTATAAAAGGTTTAAAGGGAATGCTATCATTTTCCTAGTTTTATATGTTGACGACATATTAATCATGGGAAACAAGGTGCAAGTCTAACATTCAGTTAAGTCTTGGTTAAATGAATGCTTCTCTATGAATAAATTAGGTGAAGTATCCCACACTCTAGGGATCATGATCTATCTATATAGATCTCAAAGGCTGCTTGTCCTAAGTCAAAGTACATATATTGACAAGGTACTCAAAAGGTACAATATGGAACAATCCAAGAGGGGATTGTTACCTATGTCACATGGTGTAAATCACTCCAAGAAAATGTGTCCACAAAAACATGAAGAGATTGGTAGAATGATTAGAGTCCTTTATGCTTCGGAAGTGGGTTCTATCATGTTTTCCATGCTATGTACTATGTTTGATGTTGCCTTTGCTTTAAGCATGGTGTGTAGATATCAAGCCAATTCAGGAGAGCTGCATTGGGAATCTGTTAAAACTATCCTTAATTACTTGAGGGGTACTAAGGATATGTTCCTGGTGTATGTAGGAGATGAGGAACTAGTTGTGAGGGGATACACTGATGCTTGTTTCCAGACAGATCATGATGATATGAAATCATAGTCAGGCTACATCTTTTTCTTGAATGGTGGTGGAGCGAGCTGTAGAAGCTCAAAGCAAGATGTTATTGATGATTCTAGAGCAGTATCCGAATATATTGCAGCTTCCAATGCAGCAAAGGTAGCAGTCTGGATATGTAGCTTTATCTCAGACATTGGTGTTATACCTAGTAGTGCAGACCATCTTCTAGTATATTGTGATAATACTGCTACAGTGGTGCTTTCCAAAGCTCCCAGGTCTCACCAGAGGAAAAACCATATTCTTCGGATGTTTCATGTCTTGAGGGATTTTACTCAAAGAGGTGATGTTACAGTTAGTGGAGTAGCCACAGAGGATAATGTGGAAGACCCCCTGACTAAAACCGTTTCTCAGCAGAAGCATGATTCACATGTGAGAGCTATCGGATTAAAACCTGTTAGAAGTTGTCTCTAGTGAAAGTCGGAGTGTTGAAAGTGGGTACCCTTGACCCAACATGTATTAAACGTTTATTACTGTTACATGTATTCATTTTATTTTATACATGTGGTTATCTTTCCATGATAGTGTATATACATCTACATCGACTTTATTAATCGAAATTTCTTTAGATTATCTGTCGAATAAATTGGTTATAGTAAGTCCCATGATATAATGAGAATCTTGAGATGCCTTGATAGTAATCTTAAAGTAACGTCCTATGGTCCAGTTAAATCATTCTGAAAGGACACAAATGATGTGTGACCATCAGGTGATGGGGGATCATAAGCATTGAGACTTCATCTCATTATGTTCACACTTGATGATATCTAGCTATTGAGATCATGAGGAAAGATCAACTTAATAGGAACACCACATGGTTCTGGTGTCATTAGTCGTTCCTATATACAGACATGTGTAATGGTCTTCTGACTTGATATCATTATCAATGAATGACATTTAATTAAGTACATTTGATATAAGGTGAAAACCATTGCAAAAAGTCATGGTGAGGTAGTTTATATCAGGTAAGTCATTATTGGCATGGCATTGATTGAATGATCGAGAAAGGATTTGTCAATTCTGAGTTTAGGAAGAGATATCTCGGGCCTGGTTGATTAGGATGTCTGCACCTTCGTTAAATCCATGTCCATGGTAGTGGAAGGTGAGACCGTCTGGACAAATCAACAAACAAAATAAAGCAAATAAATAATGATGACACTAGTATGCATTCTTCTTTATTGAGATATCGATGACGAAGAGATTATATTACACGGACCGTGATCATGGGAAGGCAGTCATTGATTTGACATTACCTTGTCTCTATAGGGGCCTCGATGGGTAGCTAGAACATGCTCTAGGTCTGTGATTTTATTCACTTCTATTGAGATAAGGGCCTATAAAGTCACACACAATAGCACATTGAGAATCTGCCCTATTCTCGGAATAAGAATATTGAACATGGAGGGCCCCGCCAAAGGGTCCGAGCACTATCCAAGTTCTATGGATCACCAAAGAATAAATAAATCCATTAATTATTTGAGTTTAGAATAATTAATTGAATTTATTTATAATGTGTATTTACAAGTTATATAGTAAATACATGTATTAATATTATTCGACTGGATTTGAATATCCTAGGTTCATTTAATATTTGCAAGAGGAATGAGTCAAATTAAAGACTCAAATTTAACATGTAATATATTTATAAATTAAAAGTAAGTGATAAATTGTAAATATTATTTATGGAATAATTTTATTTGTCAAAAATAATTATTTGTATCTCTTATATAGGGGACGTCTATTACATCGGGACTGGGAACCTATACCGTGTGTTTTAACACTCCGTATAAAGTGAGAGAGATGCTCTACCACCATCACTATTCACGTTTCAATATTGAGTGGATCTCTCTCTTCCTGTAATTTAGAGAGAGAGTCTCTCAAGCAATGAAGGATCTTCAAGGTCATCCATCCCAGATCGAAGCTTCCTCCTTTGCGGTGATCATCGCAGCGCTGAATTGTGCGTCGAAGATCAGCGCTAGCACCCGGATCTTGAAGAACATCACCCGAGCAGATTCACAAGGTCTGTGTGGATGATCTAGAGGGATTCGATGTCAGAGTCTTCGAGCAACGTTCACCGGCATCCTGTACGTCAATTATGAACCAGGTAAATGTTCAATTTATTTTTTTGCTCCTTGTGAACCTTGCGAGATCCTCGGACCAGTCCAGGACAAGATCACTGGGGTTGATAGGGTTATGTCACTCCGGTGAAGTAGAAACTTTTAAAATCCCGGCCCACCGGCTTCCGTTGCGTAGTCCTGGTACCCCAACACTATCCTAGTAAGTAGTGTCTCCAATAACACCGACCATGGACAATGACAACGAACTCCATATTGTGCGTAGGATAATTCATCTCGTGTGGTGTTAACTACAAAGATCTATATGACACGAATACCTCTTGATATATTGGATCTTCAAGAATCATGATACCTAATTCCTTAAAATACCAAGTATAACTTCTTCCTTAGTCTGGTAGTATCAGGATTGGTGATGACGTCAGACTCCCTTTTATCCCCTAAAAGGATATATCATGATATTCAAACCATAAAAATTTCGCACTGTTCTTAGTCATGACCTAAAATTGATCTATTAAGAATGTGAATTCTTTAATGAAAAACATTTAGTAACTAGTCAGCCCCATGGAAAAGTATATGTCAAAAATCCTCCTAGGATACTCCAGGAAACATCTACTCTCACCTTGACTAGGTGCACTAATAATTCTATTTCATAGATAACGTGACCATAGAATTGAATCAGATCCTTTAAAATGTGTCAATTTGAGAATTAATCATGTAAATGATGTACTATCAGTGGGTTGAAAAAAATATCAAGATTGTTTCCATGGTCATGACGATTATGAATATACCTCAAGATATTGTCCGTGAAAACCAGCACAAGAGAAACAAGGTATGGATGGAACACCTGGTTCATCTAATCCATGATAATTGTTTCCATGTTCATGATATGGAATGTAATAAAGAGGTACACATATAGAACATAACATATATAAAAGTTTATACACAGAATGTCTACAGGTCGAACACAAACCTGATGGTATCTCGATCTCAAGCCTTTATATGAGAGTACTCCTTCTCTATGAAGCTGGTAAAATATGTAATTTATCCTCACTAAGTGATATTAGTTTTTAGCCATCAAATGGATTAGTTTTTGATATTTCAAACACTGTCAAATGGTACTATAATCCTTTTTCACAATAACGACCAATGAACCCCATAGAGAATTACCAGGTCTAACAAAAACATTCAATTTAAAATCCTCTAGTTGCCTATTGAGCTCCAGAAACATTGTTGTAGACCCACTATAAGGAGAAATGGATACCAGGGCATCTCATGGAACATGATCGATGGAGAACTGCACCTCTCTCTCAAGAGGTAAACTAGAAAATTCCTCAATAATAACATCCATAAATTGCTCAACTACTTGAGATAAGTCTTCCAGACACAAACCTTAGTTTTCCAAAAACAAACTAGTAATATCGGCTATCATCCCACACTGCCCAATATGATTGTTTGGCTCACCTGAACATCCCATTCACCCATTTGAGTAAACACTACACCCTATGATTATGTAAATTTCACCATTTATTGATATTAGTCAAAGTAAAATCTATATGATATTAGCTATTAAATCTTAAGAACAACTTCAATCCGAGACATCTCAAAGACAAAAAGATACCGAACTAATTGACTCCCGCCATCCTCAAGGGGACACTCTTTAATGTGTCACACACCACATGTTATAACTCATAACTTTTTGAATAGAATAATAAGACCATAATAAAAAATCAATCCTAGGGATCTTAAACACTGGTGAAAATATAAAACTATACGTTACAAATGTATCCAAGAGATTAGATGCAATAGTTGATGTTATTATGATTTTACCATTCACTATAGATGATCCATGATCATAATCATGAAGGGAATGTTACACTGCCTATGTAGTGGTCTTGTGAAACTTCCTGGATAACCTGAGCAGATCAAAAATATTTTCTACGTGTAGTGGGTTTTTTGATTCCTTTGGCATGATCACCATTATTATAGCCTAACCGGGTAGTAGTGCCTTTCCTACCAACCTGACGCGAACCTAATAAACCTTGTCCCAAACCTGATGTTGAAGATAACCCCCTACCACTCACAGTTGGAGGGAAGGTCCTGAAAAACTATTGCAGGTTACCCATCATTCCTCAATATTGGGAGTCCACTGGGACCTGGTCACACTGATTATTCATGTGTCCTCACCTACCACATTGATGGAAATACACTAAGCTTCCTACAACCACAATATTATAAGCACTCATGTCACAGGAATCCTCAAAACAACACTTCCTTATAAATATGTAGATCCACTTGGTTGAGAAACAACATTCCCCTATTCTGAACCACCACTTTCCATCATTTTTTCTCTTTAATAATAACCTGATTCACAATATCAGTGATAGATATCTAGCTGATCAAATTTAAATGAGACATGATATCATGCATGACACCTTATTCATAGTGTCTCACCATGGAAAGCACATCAGGAAGATACAACAGTGTAAAACATTTCATTATTATAATGAGTGTCACGTATTCCATAACTGCCATTTTTTTCTACTCCAGACCCATTAAGTTAGTAGTCGGAACTGCTTTAAGGGTCTTAGATTAGATGTATTAAAAATGGTTATGGGACATATGGCCACCCATATCTCACTGCACATCATTCTGGTTCAGAAAATCCCACCAGTTCATTAATTCACTAATAGCATATAGGTATAGAGCATGAATATATGCTCAGTACAAGTCTCCAGATGCTCATAAATTATTAATGTGGTCTCTAGACTCAATACGGCAGCCTATGGACCACCATCCCCTAAAAACGTGGGAGAATGATACTGCAGGAATACCCGTGTCAGCTCTGCCATATACATAGAAGGATACAATGCTTCTTTAGAAGTTTGTACATAGAGAATAAATCAATTTTGGAACTATGCCTCAACACTTATGTTTGGAACAAAAATCGGTTCCTTATTTCGAACTAAATAAAGATCTACCGTTTTTCCATTTACCACAGTCTCTAGTGTAATGTCATCTCCTCCCTCGAGTCGTTCCACAGAAGGTTGTCATGATGGAATCTATCTATAATTCCAACCACAGACATTATAAATAAACAAAAACAAATCTCACATATCAAAATCATAGGAACTATAAAAACCCTCCAAGGAACCATGTCAACCCATAGCCTTCTCCTAAAGGCAATATAGTCTAAATAACATGTATCACATCACAAAATACTATGCCAATTGGCCACTCAAAAGACAGGTCGAGTTCATGTATCTACTCTCAATTTCATTCATTTTCATTGAAAAGCCATTTGTTCAAATGATTCAACCAATGTTCCGACATGTAATGATTCATGAGGGACCATAAGACTTCACAAACCAATGTTTGTTGTCCATATAATCCATACATATAAAATTTTTTGTATCATTTTCATTTATTTGGTGAGTCATTTCCCAATCCAATTGGGCCCACAATACTTATGAATTTAAGGATGACATCACTCCTCTAACCTCATCGAAAATTTTAACAGGGCAGAAGGAAAATCTATAACATCACCTATCACAACGATATGATGTAATTAATGCATCCTATGTGGAATCAGAAAATGCATTAAGTGTGATTTATAATAAGTACCTATATTATTCATGATATGGGATACCGTCATCTCATTAGGTTGAAATAGAAATAGATCCTACAATTTCATCAATAGTGACCAAATTAATCATGTGCATCACCCAATGGTGAATTGAAATTAACTGTAACCATAAAAATCATGAAAAGAATAAATCCTTTTAATGAAATTTTTCTTTTCCCCATACGCTGGGTTGTTAATCCTAAGAAAAACTGATTATCAAACTCTATTTCATTCTAATCCATGTATATTTTATCAAAATAGTAAGGAAAACTAGAAAAGACCCTATGATAGCACTTTTAAATGTCCCAGACAAGGAAGACACTCAATAGTTCTCCATGACCAGTTGAACAAAAGGCCTCAAGCACACATCCCCAAATTCCAGAGACTAATGAATAGCAATGAGTGCCAAAGTGTGTTAGTCGAGAGGTTATGACTTTATTACTAGAGTATCAACACAAAAATATTAGACAAGTCGATGAACAATTTTCGATAAGCAGACGACAAGAAAATTACACCATATAGAAATACATAAATTGTCTAGAGAAGTGAAATTAACAATTAGGTAGATGATTTATATATCTAGAAAGGACCATAAAAAGTTACAAGGTGATACCATAAAATAAACGTCTCTAAAAAAAGACCAACAAGTCATAATATTATCACAAGCTTTAGCTTGGTCTTGTGATCTCCCAATTAGAAACCATAGAAAAACATTTTTACTAGGGTGCTTTCCCCAATCATCACCCATAACCATTAAATCTATTTGGGTCTCTAAGGATGCCCAAACAGGGTGTGAGATAAACATCCTAGTAGGTACCCACCCATGTTCAATACAACCATATTAGTAATATATAGAGTTCTAGAATGTTTATGTAAAAAAGCGATGTAAAATTAAATTACTCGGGCATGCATCTTCTAAAATAAGTAAAAAACCCAAATTACCCCTCTTGTCTACTATAAAAAAGATTCAGAAACTAACAAGGAAAATATATCCAATTTAACCAGGCCACAAAACTATACAACACTATAATTCGTATCATGTAACAAAAAACTACGCCGTAAATCCATCTATATCATGTATCCCACAACAATGTCATATAATGATGTGTAGACCCCAAGGGCCATATCCAAGATGTTATGTATTGGAGAATATATGACATAAATCTAGACCACTAAGGGCTGGATACATGAAACTCATCCAATACATCCACAACGGGTCACGTGGGCATCCTAGTGAAAACATGGTCTAGGTAGAACATGGAATCCTAGGATCAGGTATAACGACATGTCGAAAGCCAGATCCACATGGGAGAAAGGCATGAAGCATCCCACAGAATCAAGACCCAAGGAGAACAGTAAAACAAAAGATTACACTACCATGTCCCAGATCCATGGAGAGTAGTCAATGTCCACAATAAAACCATTCATTAAATTCATTCAATTTAAGAAAATACTTTCAATGTGAGTATACCTCTTACTTTACTGATTACAAGCTATGAGTACACCCACTCCTGAATTCTATTTGTCATTTACAAAACATATGGGCCTACCCTCCCACATTAAAAATACTTAAATTTCATTAACCAATTAATATCGGTATAATTAAACTTATCACTGCACTTAATATTAAACATGTCATGTGAGCATACCCTCTCACGTATAGCCAATTCCTAACACACCTCTTAGGAAGTTAATAGTAACCAACTATATTACCCAATACTTAATCCACTATTACTATAGCCAATTTTTTAAAATATACATGGCATAACATGGAAACATGAAGCATTGAGGCATTACATCATCGTAGAAAGATATTAAATTCATTATACTAGAAAAGAAAATCCTATAACAAAGAATGCCCAATCATAAACCCCTTATGTGGTTTAAATATGCATAAATATTTTATATACTTAATGAACACCCCATGGATGACCATGAATCATGAAATGGGTTCCAACTTAACCAAACGGAACATATTGGCATACCCAATTGGTTAGACTAATCCTACTACATGTAGAACTCTAAAAACGGGGTCCCACCAGAATGTATGATAGGTGATAAAAAATATGAATGCTTAAAAAAGAACTAAAAATCTTGATGAAAAGCATTGATCACCTACCTTAGCTCGATAGTAGAATGCTCTTCATGTATCATGTCTTGAATCACCTTGCATTAGGATAAATATTATGAATGGGAAAAGAACGCTAAATTAGGTCATATGACCCTAAATCAAAATAGCACATTCATTGGTTCGAAGAATAAAGAATGGCTAAAAAGAAATCAACTTCTTGCCGATGTGGTTCCAATGGGACTGATGACATAATAATTAGAGTCTGGATGTATTTTCCATCTGAAAACCCATTTGAGGGGGTTTAAGATTCAAATGAAAGATAAAACTTTTGTGTGTTGAGAAAATAACGACTTACTACCAAGATTTTAAAAACCATTGTAGGAAATTACATTATGTGTATTCCCACTAAATTGCATGTAATTCCCAGTATTCATTTTCTGAAGAAAAAGTAATAGAAGTCTTGAAAGGTCTTACCTAGTCAATTACATTCATGACCATTGATTAAATGACATCTATCCCACATTCAATGTATGTAATCATCAAATAGTCATCATTAAACCTCTTTTCCACTTCATTTACATGTACAACACAACCGGCCCATGAAACGACATAGGGACTAAGCCAAAAAGGGATGTAAACAATATATAGCCTGAAAAGATAATATATGTAGATCAAGAATTACATGGGATCTATCATCCATCACCACCTAAAATGGATTTATAATAATTCATTTTTATTGAATATATATAATATTTATAACATGAATATAATTCTAAAAATATCAATAACCATCTAAATTCTATATCTGGTCTGTAAAATGAAAAAATTATACATGCTTAATGGTGAAATACAACCTTCACAAATGACATGATTTGTTTTTTATCTTATCCTGACATGGATGAATAAAAAAATTATGATTAATGTATATATTGTCTACTGGATATATATATATATTATGGATTGTAAATAATAAAAATGAAATGGATATCATTAGGATGTAATCAGTTGATTGAGATTTGTAAAGACCCAGAAATTTCAAGGAACTTTTTTATTAAATAATTGGGAATTTTTCGAGTCCACAGTTTCTGACGGCTTCTGAATCCAAGTCCCGGTGTGCCAGAAATCAATTTCTGATTCTTTTTCGGGTACGTTCAGTTATCGTACGTGTGTGTTTTTCTATCTTTCGAACCAGTGCTCAGAATTGAAATCTGAGGACACCGATGAACTCGCAGCGCCTGTATTCGCTTAAGGAGACCTTTACAGTAGTTGGGTTTTATACAGGATTGATGATATAAATTGGGGTTTCTAATTAATAAATAATGATTAAATAAAAATGTGTGTGTACCACATTTTTATTTGAAGGAGGTCAAAGTATTAGGGTGGTGGTTGTTTTCTTTAATGCTAATTTGGAGGTGGGGCCCACCCCCACATAACTTACCATGGAACTATATTGGGTGGCGGGGCCCACACGATCACTTAACCCTTTAACTCCCCTTTAAACCCCCATTTGAAACTCTAGGACTTCCAATGAATTAATGAGACCACCTATTCAATATTTTTTTTTGAAAACTTTCAACCTCCCACCTTCTCTCATTAATATGCCAACAACATCAAATTAATTAATTAATATCCCTCAATTAATTGATTAATATAAATTTCATTGAAATTCATGTCAATATTAATGGTAGGGTGCCATAAATTTTATTTTCCTTGGAAAATTTTCTGTTGGGGGACTTTGGGAGGATTGTAAATAAAGTGTTCTTCCACAAAGAACAACTTTCTATCGACGAAGAACGAGAACAACTCTCCACGTTTCAAAGAACGTGATACCACTCCTTCTACCTTCTTCAAACTTGGCAAGAACGAGAGGCGACACCCATGAGAATGCACGTTATCCTTCCTCTTCCTATGCATCATGGGAGAAGACGCCGCCCTTGATGAACGTCTCCAATAATGACGCTTCCTCCTCAGACGCACCCCAACACCAATGTATCGACACCATAGATGAAGAACGAACCATGAATCGAGGTAGGGGGTTTTGTATAAATTTTAAATGAATAATTTTATACCTTGTTCTTTGATGAATGTTTGGGTTCGTCTTTGTAATTTTGTTACTGCCTAACACGGAGGGTGCGTGCCAAAAAAACACGGCCCGGCGACCCTCCGTTGATACTTGATTATATTGGTGACAATGGCGGTGTTAGAAGAGAATGGAAACCGAATATGGAGGTGACCTGAGGTGGTGGAAATCGGAGGCAGTGGCGGCCGCGCATCAGCCCCTTGAAGAGACTGGCGGCCGCATGGGTTGCACGGACGAGGGACAATCGGTAGGACAATCTGGACGGCCTGCTGGGAATAGCGGCTCCTGCAGGTGCCGCGCGGAGGGAACCAAGACCCACAACCACAGGCCGCCTTCTAGGTGAACCGGCCGGTGACGGCCGACCGAGCAGAAGGGCGCAGTGCCCGTAGGCGCCACGCGGCGGAGAAGCAGCGGCCTGCAACCGTGGCCCGCTCACCGGCAAACCGGTCGGCTGCCATCTAGCAGGATAGAAGACTGCGACGCCGCTTGGCACCCCGTATGAATGACAGTGGCCCGCAGTTTGAGGACGATCGCACTGGAGAGAACTGGCCAGCTTCGGCCGGCCGAGCAGGGAGAGGTCGCGCCACTCGGCGTCGCCGGGTGAACCGGACCGGCCCGCTCCGCCGGTCGGGTCCACGTGTGGGCCGCGCCCCACCGGGCTGGGCCGACCCCCCAAATGGGTGGGACCAGCCAAACTGGGCCGGGCCGACCCCCATCCGGGTCAGACCCGTCGAACCAGATCGGGCCAACATGCCAACCCACTGGGCATGACGGGCCTGGCCCGTTTTTCTTAAACGTGAATAACTTCTAGACCGCGCGTCTGACCGACATTCCATCTATGACATTGGGACCCTTGGGATGAGGCGGTCCTTTTGTGATACTATAATTGAGTTTTGGATGACATTAGAAAATATCTGGGATGGGAACTAACGTAAATCCAACCGGGCCCCTAGAATGGTAAACCTAATAACATTCAGACTGGGTGTCTGATTGATGTGTCGTCTGTCGCGTTGGATTTCGTTTGATGAGACGGAACTTCGGGACACATCAACTCCAGACATCATGATAATTGATGTATCAACCCCTTTTCTCATGGAGTGGACCCTCATGGGATCGAGCGTGCTTTCTGAGGGAACCCAAGAGCTGGTTGCGACTTCGACGATGACTATCGTACTGTAATCCTCCGTGGGTTCGACGACGATGACAATTGTACCAAAATCATGTGTTGGTTCGACAATTATGATAGAGTAGCTAGTCATGTACCCGGTGTGGCTCCAATAGCTTAGATGAATCAGTGACTGCATCTAATCATCTGTATTACTCTAGTATATTTGGCATGTATCCCGTGTGGGTCCGAAAACATAGACGAGATAGCTGCTCTGTATCCTGTGTGGGTCCAATAGCTTAGAAAATATAGTTGGCATGTATCCTGTGTGGGTCTGATAGCTTAGCTGGTATTGTATAAGGTGTGGGTCTGACAGCTTAGATGATCCAGTTGATACATCTGATCATCTATATCTCTCTACAATTGTGGAATACCTGTGTGAGCTGAGTCATATCATTCAACCATTATCATCGTGTTGATTGATTTTACATCCATTGTGGAATTGGTTTGGCTTGGGATCAAGATTTGGAGCCGGACTGAGATTTGTAACTTAGGTATATGTATGGACATATACCTAAATAGGGTTGGTTGATACTTCGTGAATGTATCTATCTTCTACTATTTATCCTTAGTACATATTGTTAGACCTTGTGGGTCTTGGGGTCCCTACTGAGTATCTTTATACTCACCCCTACACGGGCTCTGCCCGCACCTCATTGTGTTGGATGCAGACGACGGACAACGCTGAAGGAGGCCGAGAGCGCCACGAATGGATTGTACCCGGAGGTGGAACTTACGACAAATCGACAAATGGAGGAGACTGATAGATGTGAGTGTTGAGGTGGCCATCTGTACCTACGCTTATGGTAGGAATCCCCGGAGGACGATCCAGGAGCGGCTCTTTACATTCAGATATTTGTCCCTTTTAACATGTACTTGTTGTTCAGTCGTGTTTGTATACTGGTCCATTTACTTTCCAGTACACTCTTTTTTATTCAGTTTTACATAGTGTTTACTTCCTGTTTCGTACTCTATTGTGTTTGTATACTTTTATAAAGGCAATTCCTTCCCACTATAGGGATTTATGCCTTTGGTGCTAGTCGCCATCCCCTGGCCTATGGAAGGTGGTTTATGGGAAGTCATGACACAAGACCCAAGGATAGGTTGTGACAGATTGATCTCCCAAAACATAATCATCATGTATTCTTTCTCTTAAATAATTTCCATTATTTCTATAAAATGAACATGAGGACATATAAATAACTATAAAATATGAATTTAAATTAATTTATAATATTCTAATGATTAAATTAGTTACTATTACTATAGTTCAACATCTTGATTAGTAATACATTTTAGAACAATCATAAATCCAACATGTGATACTAAAATTAAATTATATGTAACTAATAAATGTATAAAAAATCATTATATTAAATGTGAATAATTTATATTTATATGAATAATGTTATGAAATTAATTATGAATATATTGATTATTATTATATTAGAGGTTGCATAACCTTCATGGAAGTCATAATTAAATCTAATGGTTTCCATTGAAAAATTCAATCCTCGAGACATGATTTTATAAATCACATAAATTATTTTATATTCATTATTTAGTATGTTTTATAACATTATTTAATATGAAATATTTATTCATATTAATAATTTTTAATTTCATGTTCATTATATCATGGGATATTTAATAGAATATAACAATATTCATAACGGATTTTTCATCTCATTTTAGCCCTTTGCGAAATATGTTGTATCCTCAAAATTATGAATATTTTATAGTGTATGAACAACCCTTTGATTTATTATTTTCATATGGAGTATAAAATTGATTACAGATCAATATAATGTAATATATTTTAAGGATATAATAATATTTTTAAAATGAAAATTATTTATTTTTAAATGATATTATCAAATTTACATTTTATTCATTAATAATTGTGTTCTCTAGATGAAAGTATTATTTTTTTTGTTCCTTGTCCAAGGATTTTTTTGAAAGAATACTTATTTAATATATTTTTTTTAAAACAATTATTTGGTATTTAATTGTAATTTTTTACATCTACTATTGATCTCAATGTAATTCATTCTAGAGAACAAAAATAATATGTATTCATGCATTTCAAAAAAATATTTCCTTTTTGTTTTACATGTATATTTATCCAAAATATAATTAAATTTATATTCTCACATATTTATACATCCATTGATATTCCATATGGGATTTTTTCTTAGGCCAATATACAACTCCTTTACATGATTGTTTATAAAAATTTTTATGAATGTTTTCATGAATCCCAAATTTTTTCCATGGTTTAATTTGTTAAAGTTATTTTTTACAGTATTTTTGATACATATATGTATAGATTTCATTATGGAATGTGTGGTAGAATAATTATAGATCAAAACATTCACTTGTTAAGGGATTATATCCCAAGATCTTTAATGTGATGGCTTTGGCAGTAAACCCAATCTTTTTTGGGATTGTATCCACTATATAAATGGAATAGGGGAGTGATCAAATTTCCTTATATTTCATTAACTACTCAATATTGATGGTATTATACTTGATCCTTGATAAATGAAGTGGGTTTGGATGATTTTATTTCTTCCATAATCTTAGGTTATACATTGGTATCTTGTCATGAATACTCTTGAATTATGATGTACCGAGATATGTATTCCATGATTTATTTTTTATTATATGGGATTATGTATATATATATATATAAATAATATTATATAATTATATAATCGAAATCTTTATTATTCTATATTAACAAAATTTTATATATTTATCACTTCTGATTACCTATTATATTCAATTTTTTTACTCGTACATTTATTTTATGTTCATTCCTTGCATTTGTTATTACTCATCCAGTTATGATGAAATTTATTATGAATGAAATTATTTAGGGTTACCATGTGAGAGAAAAAAATTGATAGAGAGTTATGGTTTTTTATAAATATGTTTATATTTTGTCTATTTTCAAATGGAAGAACTAATATAGTTCAGTAGAGTGTATTAATGTTAGATGTATTTAAATGGGATAATAAATATATGTGATCCTCATGTTTTGTTATTTTGGATCTAATATAGTTTGTAATGTAATTTTTTTAAAATGTTATAGCATTGTGGGTCCTAGGTGATTATATTGGTATCAAACTTGAAGTTAGATATTTTTTTGAGGAATATAGCTGGAAAACATTAGTGTGAACACTCGAGATAACTCTAAATATAGAATGTATTAGAATATTATCATCTAATGTATAATTTGTGTTGTTTTCTATATAATACATCATCATCTCGATACAAATATGTTTGTGTAGTCACTATCAAATATGAACATTTGTGTAATAATTTTGCAAAAAATGGCTCTATATTAACTTGACATTCACCTAATTGGTGATAACATGGGATAACTGCACACCTGTTTTGACTATGTTATGTGATATTCAACAATTAATTCAAATTTGATTTATTGAACTTGTATGATGTATTTTATTTCTCTTTAAATAAAAAATTAAAATAAATAATCAATTATAATACAAATTGAATCATTTTTATTTGTATGATTGGTTATTAAAATAAATATTGAGTTACATTTACTATGTTTATAGTGTTCATAAATGAGAATATAAAATTTCAAATAAGAATAAATAATTAATGTATTGGAATTACTGATGATGGTAGTAAGAGAGGTAATGATATATTTGAAGGAATTTTCATAAAATATTTATAATAAGATACTAAATGATATTAGATGTAGAGTAAAAAAATAGTAGTTACGAATGGACATCTATATTTAATTTATATTATGAAAATTAAGAGATATTAATTTATAATCACATTAATGATTGGATGGATAAAGATTCATGGATATTCATCTTATTATGAATATGTAGGAATAAATATTTCCAACATGTCTAGAATGTGGGACCGATCATCTAGATCATTTTCTAAAACAAACTTGAAGATGATTTATTTGGTGTAATAGAGTCATTGATTAATAAATAATCCAATAAAAATAATGGTATTTAGTTTAATAATGGAATTAAATAAATCTCATCCAAAAGAAATAATAAAATTTTAATGTTTTTTGTTTATGGAACATCGGTATTATTTAATTCTATTCATAAGTCTATGAATTAATATTAAGATGAGAATCAAAAACCTATTTTAATAATGGATAAAATTAGGTATTATTCATTGATAATTTCCTCTTTATAATGTGATAACTATAGGTTTCTTATTTTACACTTTAGATTAGTTGTTATTCTTATCAGAATAGAATTATAGAAACTCTTGTACATATACAATATTTTATTTGAGTGTTAAATAACTACTCTAAATATATACTATTATATTATAAAAAATAATACCATTTTATTTTATCTTATGTTAAAGTATATGGTCATGAAATTCATTCAAGTTTACTTTCCGTACTATATATTAATTTAGTCCCTTTTTGGAAATGTAATGGTTCTCTAGACTTGGTTGAAAAATATTATTTTTAAATATAATTAAGATGAATATCTTATCAACCAATGATACTTTATAAATAAAAAATTATTTATGGACTTACATTTTATATATATTTTAAAATTTGGGACATTATAATAAATAATAAGAGATTATTTGATAAAATTGATTAAAAGGAACACAATATGGGTAAATTCCAATTATAAAATAATTGATTTGTATCATAGTAATTTCTATGATATAAATTATTATATAATATCTTGATTCTTGTCTAACTAATGGTTTCCCTTTATTATTTTATTAGTAATAAATTAGAAACATTGTGATGCTATAATTTAATTAATGGGGTTAATATTACGCCATAGGTTTATGAGACCCATTATCTATAATTATATTATATGAGTATAATTCCAAAAAATATTTTTTTATTCCCTGAAAAGAATGAAAACATGATAAGAAATGGTTTCATAGAATAAATGAACTGAAATATTGACTCTTTCTTATAACAGTATGAAATATTGAAAAAATACATTTATAAAACTATGTATTGAATACAATTTATTATTACATATCATAAATTCTTACTTCCATTAAAAGTGAAAAAATTAGTAGTTGATCATTGAAAAAAACTAATAAAATATATAAAACAATGATCCAACATGGAGAACCATCATCATTATAAATTAGAATTAGTATAAGAACATATAATGATAAATAAAATTTTGAATTTGAAACAATTTTTTCATATCTAAAATGAAATATACGGAAATAAGATGTATTACATTGTATGAGAGAATGGAATGAATGATTTATTAAGCCCATATATAGGAATTAAATTTGATTGTTATAAAAATATTCAATGAAAGAAATTTCATTGTAAATTTATTCATTTTAGATTATGTAATATTATATAGATACATCAAATAGAAAATGTAACATTATATAGTAGTTGTAAAAAAATTAAATAATATATTTAATATATAATAATAATAATAAAATATAATATTTTTTTATAAAAACAGTTTCATTTCGAAAAATGTAATTTTTTTATATTATACGTTAAAATTAAAATAAATAATTTTATATTAATATACTGATTAATTAAATTTATCATGAAAAAAAATTGTTTTCCATTGATTTAATACAATATAAAATATATATTTTCAAAAAAATCATTTATTCATATTGGAGGGTTACACATATTTAATAAACAAAATTCAATGCAATATAATTATTTTCTTTAAATAATTTGATTCTATACCAATGGAAATAAATCAATAACTTTACCACACTAAATATATGTAAAGTTAAAAGAATAAATTCATTTTATGATTTGGAATTTATTTTTCTATCATTTTCATTTTTATTAACACTGCATGTTAATTTCCTAAAACCAAATATATTTTGGTTAAATTATAATAAAATATATATTTATACGGATTAATTAAAAAATATTTTAAATATTAATTTATTTCATAAAATTAATGAGTGTAAATTTTTTTAAAAGAATTTTTTTCTAATAAAGCAGTTTGTCATCATATTTCTCTATTTAAAATCCATTTAAATATATTTCACTTATATATCATTAATGTTATATTTTTATTATAATTTAATTAGGAAAAATTATTATAGATTTTTTAGATCATTCATAATGTATTGTTTATTAGGTGAATAACGAAATATCATATTTTTACAAATATCATGATTTTAAGGACATATGTTTTCTATAAGAATGAATTTAAAATTGAAAAAATCATTTATAAAACTAGTTATGCAATTTTTTATAAAATTTATAAAATTAAAATGTAATGTTAAATTTATAAACCTCGCATTATCATTTTGGTGCTTAATTAATTTTTTTTCTTAAATCTGATTTTATGAGTTATAAATTTATTATTTGAAAATTAATTATTACCAATTTTCTCAAATATAATATAATTACTTTATTTTCATATTTGGACTTCATAAAACCCAAATAATAAGATTATTGTAGTAATATTTTACTTATAATAAATATATTATCAAATGTTTAAAAATAGTTACCTTTGTAAAAGTAACTTTACTAAAAATGTCAAAATTAAACTGAAAATGAGATAAATATCTAAAACCATATATAAATATTTTTAGTGGATAGGTAGCTTAACTAACATTATTACCCTCTCTATTATTGGACCCACATGACCAATTAATATTGATCTTTAAATTTTGTATTATTAATAAAATTCAACTAACCACCTGTATAAAAGAATACATTGAAAACTAATTTACATGAGATATAAAATTAGAATTACACATGATCCTCTTTAACTTTTACTCTTCTAAGAAAAATTTATAATCTCTTTTAACCAATTTATACAATAATATTACATATTTATTCAATTTCCAAATTATAATTCAGTACATATGTAAACTCTCAATGCATGTTTTATTTTATATATAATATTATTTTATATATTTTTATCATCCATCCTCAAAAAATGGAATTATAAAAAAAATGAAAAAATTAAACTAATATCATTATTTTCCAAAATTTTATTATTCTAATGTTAAATAATTATCTTCCAATCTTTCTTTTCTAAGTATGGATGAAGAATTCACAAGTGTTTGAGGCTCGCTACCACCTCCACGAATAGATGATTTTTTATCACTCATTTTCTTAAATAGATTTTATGAAATTGATGATTAATGAATATATAATATATTTATAACATGGTAATATCATTAATTTATTAATATACTAATATTATACTCACATTATATGGAATAAGAAAAGTGTACCCATGTTTATGTGAAAACTACACTCTCCATAAACTACATGTTATAATTTTCACCAACACATTACATAGACGATTCTAAATATTATTTATTGAATATATTTCATATAAGGAACTTATTTAAATATTATGATTATAGTTCTTAATTTATAACTTATGTATTAATGATCATTAATATTTAATCCATATATATTAGTATATTACCCAAAACATGTTCATAATGTGTCCTATTATCCCAAAATAATCGCATTTCTTCAATAGATTTTACATTGGAATATATATATCATTGGGAAAACTATTTTAATATTTCATATAATCTAAATATTATGAATTTGGTATCTAGGAATTAGATTCATCATCTCAACTACTTGTCATTAATAATCCTATATTAATCACCACATATTAGAGTGAAATCATACAATATTAAACTAATCAATTCATAATATATTATTATAGAAAATTAGTTAATGAAACATAGATATGAATTAAGTAATATAATGAGTTATTATTATTTTTTTGTTTATATAAATTTAATTCAAATTTATTTTAATGATTTCATTATTTAAAGAATGTGTACCCACTCAAAAATTACATCTATGAGACATTTTTTGTAATTAGAGCGTCATTTAATTTATAATGTCTACGTAATCATTTATTACACATTATATTATAATTATATTTTTACTCAAGGAACTTATTGTTTTAATTATATATATATTTTTATTTTTTTAAATGTCCCCAAATCCCCATGGGGTTTTCCATATCAATTATTTTAGATGAGAATTATAGTATATCAATGCTATTTTAATATTATATTTTATTTTTCAGGACATGAAGGAATTTTTATTATAAATTAAATGATTATGCAATGAATTAGATATTATTCCCATTTATCCTTTCAAGTTATTTTGATTTATGGTTTATTAAACATATATCAGTTTCATCAAAAATATCATATACGAATTGGTGTATATATTAAATGATAATATATTTGAGGGATTTATATGCTCTATCAATTTAAGATAAAAAATATTGCAGCTAATGTTTTAAAATCAGAATTTTTTTCATAATGAAAGGAAATAGTTTTATATTTTACCAATTTAATATTTTGTAAAAAAGGAATACAATATTTTGAAATTTATTTTTGAAGGCTTATTTTTTATTGAATATGTATTTTCATTTTTTTTCCTTCTCAATGTATTTTTTTTAGAATCCTTCAATTGTAATTTTTTTTTAAAAACTCACATTTTCTATTCAAATGTTATTTTTCACTTTTTTTGATTCTATAATATTATTTTTTTAATAAAATCATATCAAATTATTTTTATGATTTATTAAAATGTACTTATTTATTTTTTACATGATCATTTATCCAAATGTCATAATAGTGTGTTTCTATATATATGCTAGTGTTTTGTGGAATTCGATATGGGATATGATCTTATTCCACCATCCATATCACTATTAATGATTGTTTTGGATGTTTTAAATGAATGCTTTCTTGAAACCCATAACTTCTCACATGGTTAATTATGTTAAATGTATCATATATAATTTGAATAACTATCTATGTATATTATTATTATATTTAAGGTTTTATAATTATAAATCTCCCCAAAAAACGTTTTAAATACTTATATACCCTGATATGACTTTTCATGAATTTTAGAGTTGTCTTAATAAATTGTGGTATTATACTCACTAATCATATGAGATTACGAACTAAAAACAATAAATTATGGGTCAAAATTCAAATTTTATTATTGTATTGATAGTGAGACTTGATAATGGAAGTGATTATGGATTCATATGACTTATTCATAATCTAATACTATACAATGTTCTCTTGATATGATAATTAATGTCTCATATAATGCTTAGATCCTCATTACCAGATCTATTTCTAAATATGCATTTTTTGGAGTATGATTATATAGTTTTATGTTCATAGTTATGAAATATGATCTCATTTCAAAAAAATTATATTTTTATCACAGAAGATCATTAATTATTTTATCTTAATTTTTCCTTTAGTAGACATCTATTCTTACACCGTTTTTTTATGACAATCCATATGATATAATGAAATGTATTAATCATGATATATAAAAAATCATTTATTTACTGAATATATAATCATCGTATTTATTAATATGAAATAGGTAGTTATATTATTCATATAAATAATTACAAATCATTAATCAAAAAAAATATTTATGAAATGATTTTCATTAGATTTTACATACAATATTAATTTCTAAATATTATAATATTAATTTGATAAAATTAATAACAATTATTAATATGAATAAAAAATTTGTTTTTTAAATATTTTTGGATTTCTTTGAATATACTGATTTTCAGTGAATAGTGAATATTCTTATTCTTGTAAAATGTAATTTATTTTAAAAAATTATCTAATTAATGAGCCCCAATATGTTTTAAAATTATTTTCTTATAACCTATGTATTTTAATTTATATTTTATACCCTTATTAACATTTAAAAAAATTATATTCATTTTTAATATAAGGCGTTTTTCTATTTAAAAATTGTTTTGCTAAAAAAGGATTAAAAATGAAATATATTACAACAATTTAATTATTTAAAATAATATATAATGGGGATTATTTTAAAATATGAATATAGGATATATAAAATTAAATAATATTTTAGATTTATAAAATTATAATAATAAGTCATTGTGTTAATATAGATTCAACTTTTCATAATAAACTCTCTTATTAAAAACCTATTGTTTTACCTCTATTATGGTTGTAATATTAATTTTATTTCATACAATTATATAAAATTAAATAGAAAATATTTTTTCATATTATTTTAGTCTGAAAAATTTATAATATATATTTTGGTCAACTTACTTTTTGGCTAATGTTATTTGTGTAAAAAATTAAATTAACAATAGTAATTAATGAAAAACTTATGACTTCCATGTGAACAAGATTTATACATTATGGAAAAATGAAGTAGAAACATTTATAGAAGCTATTTAATTTTAACATGTCTTACTTATCCTTGTTTTATAGATTATTTTCATTATATTTGTTACATGAAATATGAGAAAATGTTTTTTAAATTACATATTTCAAAAATTTAAAAGTTTACCATTTGACTAACCTTCTAAAAGGAAACCAAATGTCAATACATATACATGGATCTAAAAACAATTCATGTCCACGGCCTGAACAAATAAAAATGATCTTATTTCTTGTTATCCTTGATGAATTAATTTCTTCATAAATCAAATAAACATATCATTTACTGAAAACCAAATGGAGTAAGCCAAAGATAACGTATCATTTATCAATATGTGTTTTTTTGTTTCACTATCAAACTATTAAATAGTTAATAATATGTTATAATATAATTAAATTTTTTATAATAAATAAATAAATATGCTTTAAATTTAATTTTAAAAACTAAAACCAGACACACAACTATGAAACAGTTTAGAAATTCATCATTAGTTTGTATGATGGTTTATCACCTCGTGTAACGATGTCATTCGTCCTTCCATTACCAACTACCATGGATGATAATAATGAAATAAATAATTTTTAATATTATATATATTCAATTTATAACATAATTATGTTGTAGGATTCAATATATCATATACATCTTTTTTACAATTTATACCTTAGGGGATACAATAACATTGCTCTGGTGTACGACAGACTACTGCCTCACGAAGTGATGTGAAGTGTTTTCAGTAACATGTTATGGGTAAGGTAATAAGTGAAAAAATAACGACATTCATGTAATTATAATGATATTAATTACATAATTATCTATATGAAAATATAATAATTTTTTTCTTCTTAAAGTTTCTCACACTTAATAGGTGACAACATTATTCGTGGAGGTGTGAACTACTTCCATCTCGAAGTGATATGATCCCTCTTTTTTAATCACCAAATTACAAATATTACATATATATGTATATAAAATTTCAAAATATTTTATTTTTAATTAATTATTAAAATTAGAAGATAACTATCACATTTCTTCATTCAATGTAGATTAATTAAAAATTTGAAAATTACTCATGTGTACATATATTCAGCTATCTCCATGACTGTAATGTTAGTTCATTATATATAAACACCATCCGTGATAGGTATTAAATGAATTAAATATATATGATGAATATTTTATAATTATTATTATAATAATATTTAAATTATTAAAACCTTCATATTAGTTGATATACCAATGTCAGTTTAGACACAAAAGTCAATATGTTAGAAACACCTAAAATTTAAAAAAATAATAAATGTGATCGCATATTACTTGATATTAGGTGAAATAAAAATAATAATGTATATGAAAGAGGCTCTCAGTAAATTAAATAATTATTATTTTATTATTATCTAGAACAGTAATGACCTATGTGACAGTTCTTACTCAAACTATAAGGCTTCGTCTCAATTTCACTTCATCAAGGAAATTCATGATGTTATGCACTAGTATTCTTTTAAAAGGTGTATAACCCACCCTATAAAAATTATATATCAATATATGACTATTATAAATATATTTAAATTTGTCTAATGTCATTAACTTATGGGGGATATGATTAATGTCTCACTCAAGTCATAGGGTTATTTTAATTGAAAAATATTATCTTTTGATGTTTCACTTATAAATCTAATTCTTTTCATTTTCAATATTTTATTTATATTAAATATTTTATATGTAAATGAAAAATTTGTAATTGTAATTTTTTTTCTAATTTTTTTTCTTAAATGTTTTTCAAATAAATATTTTTATATGTATTAATCAAAACATTTTGACAAATAACCAATGAAATGTACTATTTTAAATATATGAAGAAAAATATCATCAATTTAATCACAAATGTTATTTGAGTTCAATAATTATTTGAAATATTATAATTTTTTTTTAATTTAGAAAACATATTTCTATTAATATTTTTTGAATTTTTGTATTGATATTTTCATTTCAATATAATTGGGGTTTTTATATTGAAATGGGGTTTTAAGAAAGTATTATTTTTATAAATTAATTTGATTTGTATATGAGTTTAAAAATATTGTTCAAATAATGAAATTTTTTATTTTATGTTATATTATTGGACATAAAATAAAATGTTTAACAAAGATAAAACCAGATGATCCTGTTACGGCCTAAATGATGTGTGT
Source organism: Viscum album (assembly GCA_963277665.1). Classification (NCBI taxonomy): domain Eukaryota; kingdom Viridiplantae; phylum Streptophyta; class Magnoliopsida; order Santalales; family Viscaceae; genus Viscum; species Viscum album. The sequence goes on along the minus strand of OY728131.1, from coordinate 912,857,336 downwards.
TACCAGATAGTTCACTAATTCAATGATTAATGTTTATATTTTCTGGGAAAATTTTTGTCATGTTTTCAAGAAGGATATTCCATTTTGTAATGGTTCTATAAGGGTTCTGTAAGAGTTCAATGTGATTATGTTCCATGGTGCATATGTGTATTTTTTATGCTTGATTATTTTTGGAATCAATATCTTTTACTATGGTAAATTAAATAATCAGTTTTATGAAATGATATTCTCTGTTCATGTAAAAAAATATTTTCTGAAGAATTTTTTTTAGTGTGTTTTATTTTTTTTATTAGAATAATGGATTCTTTATTAATGTATCATTTATTGAAATTTTTGGGTCTTCTTACATTTCTAATGGGTTGTCATACGATTTGTAGATGGATATGGGATTAGAAGTGGTCATGCTAAAAGTTAGAATGTGTTTTTTGGACAAGATCATGTGATTTATTTCAAATGTTTTATATTATAGAAAAAATATATACTAATATAAAGTGATAACATGGTATTTTAATGGTTTTTTGTATGTGTGTTATGGAAATATTAACTAAAACTCAAAACATGGAATGACTATCAATGTGAAAGAATGTAAAATTGATAATATCAACTCAAGATTATTTAAAGTTTAATCATTGAGAATATAGTTTATATAAAATTTATATATAGATAAATTACCATGTTCATGTAATATTAATAGTATTACCCGGAAATATCATATCTAATTGTTAAGAATTTTTTTATAGAATTTTATGAGTGTTATGTTGTTTATTCTAAATTATGTCTATTCAGTATGGTTTTCCATAGAGGAAACATGTAATCTATAATTATAAGGAATTGAGAGGAATATATCCATAAAATTTATATTCTCAATATGTTTCGTAAAAGTTCATAATAGATTCATATTGTGAAGAATCAGCTGACTTTGGTGATAAAAGGAAGTTGTATTCATGGTATTGGGAACCATAGGAAATCATTAAGGGGATTTATTTTGGGGAAAATTTCATGAGAAAACATTCCCCATCATTAAAATGATAATATAACCTTGTGATATATGAAGTATATATCAAATCCATGGAAGATATATTTGATGTCAAGGGATCTTTATAATATAAAATTGTAACCCTTTCCATTTGTCATTTGAAATGTAATGTTGATATGTGGTTGTATTCAGTTATAAATTCCATAAAGAATGATTTTTATGATGTTATGGAATGGAAAACATTCAAATTTCATTTACTTGAGTAATATTCCAATATAGAGGTTCAAATTTATATTTAAATAAAATTTTTTAAATTAAGGAAGAAAGATGAAATTTTTTAGCATCAAATGAGGAAAAGATAAAGAGATTGGATATATATGTTCTAGATTTTATTCAATTAAGTGATAGATTGATTCATTAGTTATTTTATGTACGGAAACAAATTCTATAAAGATTATTGGTAGTGTGTGAATTTAAAATATATGATAAATTTGTTCTATGTTCTTAAAAGGATGAGATATATTTTTATAACACTAAAATACTGTATAATGATTAATGTAAGAAGTGGTTGGTACGATAAGAGATGTAGAAAAATTCAACTATGAGATCATGAAGTAATAAATTGATTCTATAATCATGTTGAATGTGTTGTAAAAACAACCCCTCATAATGTCTTAGGATGTTAAGAAATTGTTAGTAATTTAGATAGTTTAACAACATGAAAATTTAAGGAAATTAACATAATCCCAAGGAATCAATGCATGTGGAAACTGATATCCATCATATTAATAGATATTTTATGTTCAATGTATTGGGTAATTAATCGATTGTGTTTTCCAAGATAGATTATATGGATGGAAATATTCATGATCAAAAGTTGAAAAATGTAGTGAGGTCATTAAATACTACTAAATATGTTATCGGGAAACCAAATGAAGTGGTGACTGATATGTTACAAGTGTATTTAGGTTATGTGAAATACCACCTTTTACACCAAATCATATCAATAATTCAGTTTTATAAACATTATTGTAAATTAAAATATTCACCTAATGAAGTGGTGACTGATATGTTACAAGTGTATTCAGGTTATGTGAAATACCACCTTTTACACCAAATCATATCAATAATTCAGTTTTATAAACATTATTGTAAATTAAAATATTCACCAAATGAAATTTAGATAGAAATTTTTGTGAAAACTCTATGTTGATTTTTAAGGACTAATATATTTATATGATTCATTATATTTTTATCAGTGGGATAGTAATTTTTGAAAACAATATTAACTTTATATAGTATAGTCTTATATCATTCATGGTATTATTGTTCATTAATTTTATAATGCTAATATAGACTATAGAGCTAAAAATTTTATGTAAAATGATTTCATGCTTTTGTTGAAATACCAAGATATTGATAAATAGATTACAAAAGATAGTTAATGTTATATAGCTCATATTGTTGAAAATAAATAAAATATTCAATTTTTTTATGTGTTTGTCATAAATGAAATCAGAGATGCATTCCCAGATAATTTTTTAGAGTAATTCCTAATTAAGTAGTTTTTTTACTATTTACTCAGTACGGGATTCATAGGCTACTTCAAATCCCAATTATCATATATTTAAATTGGTAATTTTATAATTAGAAAATAATTTTCAATAATTATTAAATAGATGTGTAATTATACAATGAACTTCATCATTGGGTTATTCTATTATTATCTTTTAAAATAGAGATGGTTAAATGATACATTACATTGATTTTAAAGCCTTTAATAATGTCACTGTTGACAAGAAGTATCATTTTTTCAAAAAGAAAAATTTTATGATAGTACACATGGAGAAAATATATTTTCAAATGTTAAAATGTGTTTTTTTAACTATCACTATCATGTGAATAAATAAATAATTCTGAATACTATTTTTTAAACTACATACAGATCTATGAGTATGTAGTTATGCTGGTTGGGATATCTAATGTACCTACTATATTTATAGACATCATGTACATTATTTTTGAAGATTTATTTTACTTGTTGGTATTTTTTATGAAATTTTGTATACTCTAAATGTCAAGAGAAATAAGGAATACACATAACGGTTGAAATTCAAACTTTTATGGAAAATAAACTAGTTTTGGAAATTTAGAATGTATGAAATTTGGTTTCAAAAAAAAATTTCCTTGATCATATTAATTCTAAATATATAATGACTATTTGAAAATACTTGAATATATGTTTTTTAAGAATATCTATGACCCAAAAATGTCATAAAATATGATAGTTTTCATGGATTAATAAGTTTCCAGCAGTATTATATTGAAATTGTTTTCACTTTTGTCTGGTATACTGATTATGTTTACTCAAAAATGAATTAAGTTGATCTAGAAAAAAATAGTCTAATGGTTTTATTCGTGAACATGATTAATGATTGGGGAATTCATCATTTTTGAAGAAGTGTTCCATAAATAGTTAATTTTTCTTATACAGTCATGTGTTAATGGAGGGACTGGGTTGTTTCCTAATGCTGAATGATATGGAAATTTATAAGAGTTTATATTATTTGAAACCCCAATAGATTAATTACCCTACATATGATTTTTTACGAGCTTATGTTTTTTTTCAATATATATATAGAGGCATAATTTTTATATGGGAGATAATGAAATAAATTATGATAAAAAATATTATATTATATACAATCACTAAGTAAAAATTGAACATGATTATTAGAATATTGCTATAAATAATATAGGAATATGATTTCTTGATTAATTACCATCTAGAAAATGAGAACAAAGTGGATGATTCTTTTAATTTAAAATTTAATCATACATTAATGTTTTGAAAATTGTAATGTTTTTATTTAGTTAATAATTTGATTATTTTTTCCTATACAATTTTTAGATTTGGAATGATTTTTATTCATATTTAAATATAGTGTAATTTTTCAAAAATAATTTAGAGAGATCATACTGATAATAATTCATTATAGGAGAATAATGAATCTTTTTAAATGGGTTAGTTTCTTGATTTTAATATTGATGAAAAATGTGTATTAGTATTTTGAAAATGATTATGTATGACTTATAATTCATAATTTAGTAATGTTTTGTTCACTGATGTTTATAGTTCTTCAATTCCCATCGATCGAGGTATCACTGAGATGTATGGTGACCTTCTGTATTATTAATGGTTGGGTGTAATGAAAATGGATATTTCAAAAATTAAAATGATGTGTTTCACTTTTCCAAATGTTAATGAATAATTATAGTTACTCTAGGGGGTGCATCAACCATTTCTATTGAGGGAGTTGAGATGGGAAAATATTTCCATAGATTTTTTGTTGGATTTTCATGTACATCAGGTGGTAATAATGAAATTTGGTTTATAATTAATGGGTTGACTAATTTTATAGATTTACTACACATTTTTGGTAATTGTATTTATATAATCATTCTCTATTGTACATGAAGGATATATATTTGATATAAGGAGTTCCACTCTATACTATGTCATATTATGATATGAGGTTCACATATAACTTTTTGAATGGATTTCAGAAGACATTGTGTAATGAAATGAATTCAAGTATGTATTTTCCTCAATAATATGATAGAAATAATAAGTTCAATATATACCCCTTAAAAGATATGATTTTATTTCTTGTTCAATGGATTCCCAGGGATGTTCGGATTTATATATTTCATTGGATGAGTTCTATAATTATAACATTTCTCATTCCAATATACACATGGGATCTTTTGAGTAATTATATAAAATGTTGTTTCATACAAAAATTTTATGTATATGTATGTTGAAGGGTATTTGTGTTACCAGATTTGGTAGAGTAATTCAATGGCATGGTTTAGTTCATTCAGTGACACATGATAATGACTTATATCTGGAAGAAATGTAATGTAGATAATTAGGGGAATGGTTTTTCATTCAATGTAGGTGATCATGTTATTCTCAATGATTCTCCATGGAAATGTGTGATGATTTTTAAAAGGATTAGTTTATGTTCACAATTAGTTATACCATGTGAAGTCATGTTGATTGATGGATCAGTTTCATTCAATGTGGCCCTACCTTGGACATATCTCAATAACACAATGTAATCCATTTTTTGATTGTTATGGAAATGTTTTCGGGATTCACCTCATGTTTTGAATCGTAATGTAGATCAGTTGGTTGATAATATTTCAAATGAAGAACATCCAATTTATTTTATTGACTATATACATAATGTTCTTTGTAACAAGGCGATTTCTCATGTAATACATTCATATAAAAACTATATGGTTCAATATGAAACATGTTACTAAGGATATAATATGAGGGATATATGTCTCAAATTAATAAATAACTGAATAAAAATACGAGGGGCCAATTTTTATAATGGTAGAATGATGATAAAATCCTACTAATGATATAATAAACTATTTTAATGCTTATTAGTTTTCATTAATATTAATATTTGTTAAACTATATAATTTAGAAAAGAAAAATTTTATTAATTAAACTCATTTATTATAATGTCATAATTAGAGTCACAATTTAAAAATTTGTGATTCTTAATTTTATATAAATAATATCATTTTTGAGATAATAATATCAAAATAAAATTTGGTGAAAATTTTATACTTTTTATCAATATTATTTTGTCATTGAATAGAGAAAAGAATTTCCATAAAAATTGATTTCATTAAATAAATTCAATTATTGGATAGTCCACATTTTTTGAATATATTTATATGTAGCCAATGTATTAATATGTTATATTTTATCCCATTAATTACTTTTAAATCAAATTTATATTTGTTTTTAAAATAATGTTTTTTTTGACTTCAATTATATGTTTTTTATAAAAAAATGTTTTAAGATGATTAATATTTCCACATTATTGTTAATTAAAATACTAAATAATTTGGTGTTTTTTAAATGAATATTTTATGATATATATCTTTTGATATTATTTTAAAATTTTCAAATTATTCTAATTATTCATATAGATGATATAGAATAATTTTGATCTAAATATTCACTTACTAAAACCTTATTGTTTGGTCATGTCTATAAGATTAATATTAAATTAATTTTTTCCCTAATATGAATTAAATTTTGAAAATTAATACCTTATTTAGTATTCTATTAATTTATAATTTCAAATATGTTCTTCATAATTTTTGAAAATTTTTTATTTGTGAAATCATTTAAATTATTCACATTAGTTAATGTAAAAATAAGGATCTCCATGTGACTAATCTATAAACATACGAGGAAAAATAACATTGAATTTTTTCAATAACACATTTTATATCCACCTATATATATATATTAACTTATATTATTGATTTTTTATTTTTATTGTATCTATTTTACATTAAAAAATATTGTTGTTTATTCCATGTTAAAAATTTTTACATGTTTTCCACTAACTAACCTTATAAAAGGCCTCCCCGAACCTTTTCACTATTCACACGTCTAAACCGCTTTTTCATTGTGAATATCTTATAAAATAACATATGAAATTCCATATTCACATATATTATTCTTGACATTGGGAATATATCAACCTGGTATATCCTTTGGTGTATTCCAAAAAGAGTTACTGAGGGTGAGAGATCATTTTGCAGCATGTGTTTTCATTTTCTTTATTCAGAACACCCTACAAATAATCATATTAAATGGTTATATAAGAACAAAATATTTATACTAAAAATTTTCTATTTAAATTTTATGAACTAAAAACATTTTAACCATCATCATGTGGGGTTTGAAATCAGCATCCATGTGTATGGGGAACTACCGCTTCATGAAATAATGCGGTCCAATTTTCCCCTACCAATCGTAGTTGTAATTTAGAATGATATACACAATATTTTTAAGATAAATTGATAATATATTTAACATAATTATACCTATGTATTAATAAAATCATATACACCATTTTACAGTTCATACAGTAGTGGATACGAATATATCGCTTATGTGTACGCCGAACTACCGCCTCGCCAAGCGATTTGTGGACTTTTCACTAATGTGTTAAATATGAGGTTTTAAGTGTAAATGTAAATATATAAATGAATTAATAATGATATTAATTATTTAATTTTAATTCTATAAATTTAATAGATCATTTTCTTCTTACGATTTCACACACTAGAAATATTATAACATAGTTCTTAGACATGTGGAATACCACCTCCTTGAAGCAAATTTGTTCTTCTTTTTTTCTTCAACACATTAGAATAATTATTTATATAATTATATATAAATAAAAATATGGTAGTTATGATATAATTATCAATATATAATTTTAAATGTTACTTACCTTTGTTCTATAATTATCATTAAAAAATTGGAACGTTACTCTTGCGTATGTATGACCTTCTATCATCATGATTGCAACATTCATTCATTTTTCATAACCATCATCCATGATTGATTTCAAAAGAACAATAAATTTATAAATAATATGATTATTCAATTATTATTATTTTGGATATGTTTAACTATTATAACATTGACCATAGTTGACATACAAAAATTAAATTGGACACGAAAACCGAATACGGTCGAAACACTTTACACAAACATAAATTATTAATTAATTGAATTATACTGTTAATATGAAAAATTAAATTAATAATAAAACTTATAAGGGTTCACAAATTTGATTATAATTATCATAAATTTATTCTTCAGGATTATAAATACACACATGTGATGTCAGACTCATTAAAAGGACCTCTATCTCAATTTCCATTAAATGAAGAAATGTTTTATGTTATGTACATTTATAATTTTATAAATATTTTATACAACCTAAATAACATACTATATAAAGTATTTATTTTTTATGATGATATTTGTTTTCTTTTTAAATGTCATTATATTAATATTTTTTTATTTAAGTGTTTTCAACTGATAAGTGAATTCCTTTTGAGTGAATCCTACTTTATTGTTTTCCTTCAATATCTCATTCTCTTCCTTATCAGTGTTTTAAATTTATTTTTTAAATATTATATATGGACAAAAAATATATAGATTATTAATTTTATTTAACTTTTAAATTATTACAATGGTTTTGAAAAGAAATATTTTTCACTTATTTTAATCGTAATGTTTTGACAAATGATAAATGAAATGTCAAATTTTTAATGTTTGGTTAAAACCACCATTCAAGAAATCACAACAATTTTTGGATTTATATCATCACTTAAAATCATACAAATTATCATTAAGGAAAACCCTTTTTTCCATTTTTTATTTTGTTATCGATTTTTATTGTCATAATATATTTTTATGTTTTTTTCAAATTGGGTTTCAAAAGAAAATTTTATTTTAGTAATTGAATGTTATTTTCATTGGACATTAAATGTTTCTATTAAATGATGTAATTTTTTATTTCCTTTTTTGGGATTCTATTCATTATATAATACGGGTGATCAAATTATCGAATAAATGATGGGGGTGCCTACATTGTACTATAATGAATTGGATAATTTTTTTATTCATCATAGAATAATATGAGAAGTTAGATATTTGGTTATTCTAATTTTTATGAGTTATCTAAGGGTTATGTATGTTTTTATGAGATAATTGTACATGGTAACTATATGAATGTTCTATGCATGATAATCATTTTCCATTGAAATAATTTTTTTCTAATGGAAAAATAAAATATTTTTTAGAGAAATTGTATATCCATTTATTGGTAATGTTTTCTGTTTTCAAGAATGGATTTTTAACAAGAAATAATTTTTTTTTCCATACTAATACTTTAATTTTATTATTCCATACTAATACTCGTTTTCTCATCATACCATTTTTAAATTTTTTCCACATGATTTATCGATGGATAAGGTATTTTAGAGGGTCACTTTGAAAATTTTGAGTTTTTTATAAAACAAGATAGTAAAATATTTTGAATGAATCATATTATATCAAAAATGGATTGTAATAATAACAATAAACATTATATTTGATATTTTTTAAATCATTAGTTATGGGATAATTATGTAAAACTATAAATGAAAAAATAACCACATTTTGAATGAATGTAAATTTATATAGGTAAATAGCAGATTATTTAATGTTTATATATGGGGATTTTATGATAAATCTCAAAAGGTACAATATGATAAGAATGTTTTTAGAATATTCTAATATATATAAATATATATTAAATAAATTAACCATATATTTATTCTATAGGGAAATGAAACCATCATAATTATCAAGATTATATCATTATTATAATTATTGAAATGATTTAATATATATACAAGAGTTTCTTTGGAAACCACATTTGTGATACAATATATTTCACAATCGAGGAGTTTTTGAAACATGACCCCAATGTATCGGTAGTTGTAATATTAATTTCCTTGGTTATTTTGATATTATATAACCATATATTTAATATTAGTTAATAATTTTATTATATTGAATAATAAAATCATTTTTAATTAAAATCAATGGAAGTAAAATGAGGAAAATATAATAACATTTTTCGTATAGGTAGTATAAAAATACAATGGGTGAACTATTGTTTTTTATATTATTTTAAAAAATCCAAGAAAAAAATAAATAATGGATGATTATAAAAAACATAAATTGTGATTATGGTTCTATAAATTTTTTTCTAATTACTTTTTATGATGGGTAATTGGATAATTGAAATTCACACATAGTTCTTGAAACTCTTACCTTAAAAATTGGAGTAAATTCCATTAGATTCATCATGTTTAATTGATGGAATTTTGGCCTCCTGAGGTTTACAAGGATGAGTATAATGGATTTTAAGAGGTTTTTTTATAAAAATAATATCAATGACTTTTGGACATCGAGTTAAATGATTTGGGTGGGGATTATAGTAGAATTAGTGATGGTTATTTAAAAAAGGATACTTATTGTTTCAGATAGGCTATATATTATGAATAATGATGATTATGAAGTTTGAATTTGTATATGGTTCAAATTGGAGGTTTATTAAAAAAATTTACTATTAAAAAACATATATTTATTGTTGAAACATATTAAATACGGTAAAAATATTATATATTTTTTAAAATTTTGATATAATATTCCATTTATAATTTCATGTATAGGATTATAAATTCAATATATTAGTTTCTAAATGAAATATATTTCAACACATATATCATTAATGTCATGAAAAATGTTTTATAGATTTTTGAGTCACATTAATATATTCATAAAATCAAAATATATATGGAATTATTAAAACAAATTTTTTAATAGTGTTTGTCAAAAATTTATTTAGAAAAGAATATACAATAGACTATAAGTTCACTTCAATATTTTTGATCCAAATATGATTAAAATATTTTATATTAATAGAATAAAAAGTTGTAATTTTGAAATTTTAATATAATATAAAATATATGGAAATATTATATCTATAGTAACTTCATTTTCTTGTGTTATGGAGGGCTAAAAATTAATTTTTTACAATTTGTTAACATGTATATAATTGCAAATAATTTATTAAAAAAATTAATCAATATATATATTAAATATATATTTTCTTTATAATTAATTTTTAATAAATTAATTATTTTGTTTCTAAAAAATAAATAATTAACTTTATTGTTATTTATATTAAAATATTTTGTTCTGAGAAATTAATTTTTATAATTATATTAATTTTATATTCTCTTTATATTAAATTTTTTTATATATTATATTATTCTCATTAGTTTAGTTAAAATTTCACAGGAAATTAATTATTACTAAAATAAATATATTTTTCCAACACTATTATTATTAGTATATTTCTAATAAATATTTATTATACCAATAAATTATCGACAACTAAATTTTTACCAACGTTTTTTAGATTACCATTTTAAAAATAAAATATTATTAAATAGTTTTCTTATATTGATAGAGTTTTTTCATATATGACAATTCAAGGATACCACTATATGATTTAATTTTATATTCTAGAAATCAAATATGTGTGTATTGCACCATTTTATTTTTTTTCAATTTTATGCATAATATCAATACTTCCAATATTATTTTTTAAAATTATGTAATAAAATAATTTTTTTATGACAGAATGTGTATCATTTATACTATAAATTATATTGAACAAATATTTATAGAGAACAAATTATATTTGTAGAAAAAAATTCATTACACTAAGGTATCTTAAATGTTATATCCATGATGTTAATAATAATTCCATTTTTTCATATTAATATATGTTTTGTTATATATTTATTTCATATATAATGATATTTATGAGGTTGAAAATAGCGCGAGGGCACAGACCAGTCGTGAGGGCGCGAACCGTTCGTGCGTCAGTGGAAGGGCGGTTCAACCCGGAGGCACTACAGGGGGGTTCGGAAGGCCAGCTCGGCCAGGCGTGCATGGGGCACGACTTGTAGGCTTTCCTCGGAAGGCCAAGGCTGTTTTGGACAATACTGCGAAAGCACTACTCAGGCGGCTCGGCCCGGGAGGCCGACGGGTGGCTGGGTAGCCGGGGGGAGCATGGGAGGTCGCGGCGGCTGGCCGCCGGTTCAGCTATAGTGCCGCGAGGGTGGCATGGGTTGTGGAGTCCTCCTGTAGCATGGTCATTTCCTGTCACCTCCGTCTCCTTGTCGTATATTCTCCATGCCGAAGAACATTTCAAAGAGGTTGGCGCAGGGAGTCGGGACGTGTTAGTTTTAAGTGCCCCCTCCATTTTTAGGATGATAGCAATCGGTCCATCATGAAAAGAGAACGATGAACATCAAATTGTACAACCTCTGCAGTGATTATTTTCTAGTCCATATAATAAAATCAAGGAAATCATTAACATGAAATTAAACCCTCAACATTTCCTCGATGTTTGTCTATGTTGGCGCAGGCAAGAAGACTGATCTTTGGGAAAAGAAGGACGTTGGTGTCTTCGGTTTTTTCCTTGATAGTCAGTTTGTGTGTCGGCTCATCATAGATGAAGACGTCTTGTGCCAGAGTAGGTTCTAAAGTAGGAATTCGATGTTTCTCCTTGCCGGCGTTCTTTGTTGGATGAATGGGTTCTTCATGGAGGAAGCGTAATCCTCCAACTGTTGGGAGTCGCGTCCGTTTACCAACGCTTCATCGCATGGTAAATCCATCCAAAAACCTCCTCCCAAGATTCATATATATATAGGAGAGAGAGGGAGGTAGGTAACGATGATTTGAATTTATGAGGGTTCACTTCTTAGAAACCATCAAAAGTTCCAACGACGTGGTTATTTAGATTTAAAAGTATCAAGCTAAATAAACTATGTTGGCACAATTTCAGAGGTGTGTTTGCTATAATTATTGGGAGGATACAAAGTGTCTGCCCCCCAAATATAATAGGGATTTGAGAGGTTTCTCCAAATTAATGGGAGGTTTCAAGGAGGTTTAAAAACCGGGGTGGTCCCCACCACCATAACCTCTCGTTAAAGGTTAAGGTGTGGTGGTCCCCACATCAACTTCAATGTAGAGGTTTAGCTCTGATGGACCGCACCTGAAATATCCACATAGAAGCACAAAATAAATTAAAATGAAGTGTATTTTATTTTATTATTTTATTGAAATACCTAAAGACTAACTTTCATTCTCAACCCATTACCATTGAGGTGAAAGTCTCATTAAGAGAATATCGAAGCTGCGAGTTCAACAGTGCCCTCAGATTTCAATCCAAGCACCTGTTCAAATGTTATAACATGTCACTCGAACGTTTACTGAACGTACCTGATTTTTTTTTGGAAAATGATTATCAGTCACCCTCGACCCATGACGGTTGAGGTTAGGCTCTTCCTAGGTGAAACACGCCCTAAAGAACCCAATGGTACTCTCAGATTTTCAATCTTAGTTACCATTTAGATGTTATTAATTTTATAATAATATAATTTTCACTTAATTATTTTATTTGAGGCCAAAAACTAACTTTATCTAGTGGCTCGTGCCAACCAATGTTAGTATCTGCTTAAAAAATCATACCCTCAAGAGTTCAGCAGTGGTCTCAGTTTTTTAATCTGATTTATTGTGTGTTAGTTTTTAGCATTTGAAAATTAAGATAATTTATATAATTATGTTATTTATGACTATGAAATTTTTGGGTTCTCTCATAGGAAGTTTGCACTGACTTATCTAATAATTGGCCTAGGGTAAACCCTCCATCCTGAGAGCAACGGTGCCCTCAGATTTCTGATCTGAGTAACCATTTAAGTGTTAGTCAACGTTTTCCGGAAAAATGCTTAGGCGAGTTAACTTTAGCTTGAAAAATCCTCGACAGATCATTTTGGGAACTCCATACCTCATAATCAAGCACCGTCAGATTTCTAGAACTCGTAACATTCCCATATATTTAAAAAAAAATACATGGAAATTCATGGTCTTTACATTAGCTTGAATATATAGTGATGCAATTTTATTTGATAGGTGGATCATGGATTATATATCTCTCCAATTCATTTAGTAATGTCTTATATCCCAATAGATTACTATGTTTTAGGGATTGTGTGGTTATACAAATACAAAATCTTATGGGGTATGGGTGTTTAGTTACATATATATATGATGATCTTTTGGGGGATAGCCTTAATTTTTTTATAATAATAAAATAAGTATTCCAAATCCTTATATAATTAATGTTATTTTAATTTTTTTAGTTTTTAATATACGTAATATAATATTGAAAATCATATATTATGTACATCGATTATGTTTTGAAACATAAAGGTTTCTTTTATGCTCTTTCAATTATGGAAATAAAAAATATTGATATTGTAAGGACGTCATTTTTTTCAATGGAATTACATTTTTATAATCATATCTTATAGTATAATATCATTAGAATAGATATAAAATACTATAAAAACATTATGAATGAATAATTACTGAAATAAAAGGTATCTATAGATGATAAGAATCATATACTGATGAAATAGTTACATGACCTTTAAAATAGTAATGTGACCCTAATGAATTTTAAACCAGACAATGTAATATTAACCTCACTAATGAAAGAATAAATAAAATACATCAAAATTATATGTGTCAGTATGAGAAAATAATATCATACTATATGAAAATAAATATTTTAAGAATTATTAAATAACTGTTGGTATTTTTATAAGTCATGTATATTTAATTATAATTTTATGATTATTTTAATAAATTTAAATTAAATTATTTTACAAAAATAATATTAATAAAATAATATTTTTATGTGTTATATTTATAAGATTAATTGATTAAACCTTAATTTAAATTTCATAGTGTTAGAAAACGAATTTTAAATTTAAAAATTGCAATTTCCAATTATATTATCCGTTTAATTAAAAAATTATATTTATTTTATTTATAAAATTAATTTAATAAAATTGAGTTCATTTTTTATACAACATTTTGAAAAATAGTTAGCATAAATTTTGGGATTTTTCTAAAATACTTGAATTTTTGTTGAATAGTAAAATATGATAATTTACGCAATATATATTTTATAAGATAAATACAATATTTATGGATTTATGGCTGGTATATGAACCAATTTTTCAAACTCACCTGATATAATTAAAATTCTTAGTCTCATGAGTCATAACAATTTATTTTCATGAGAATAATAAAAAAAATAATGACTTATGTATTGAGAAAACACTCCCCTCCTCTAATATAACTACCACCACTCACCACCACACCTCTTCAAACCTAACATGCCTTATTACTTGAAAATGTTATAATAAAATATCTCCCTAAGACCTTATACCATTTCAAGGAGATATTTTTATCATCAAAATACCAAAACCTCTTCCCTATGGAGGTTCTCAAGAGGAAGGAATCAAGATTTAAACCCCACTTCTATTTTCTTCAAATGTCATTTCAATTTACTTTGTATTCATTTTTATAGTCAACACTCTTATTAGAAATTCTATAATAACTAAAAAAACACATTTATTTGAAATTAATTATTCTAATGGAATAATTCATCATCATATCTCATTTCCTCGTATGTTATACAAGAAATAAAAACTCCATCCAAGAGTTCTTAATTTATTACATTCAAGGATGACATGTTTGTAATTTCTATTAACTCCATCAAGTATGTTCAAGAAAAAAAAAATTATGATTGAACCAAATTATTATGCATGTAATATATTATATGAAATGTTCTCAAACATTTTTTTACAAATGGTTAGAATTTTAAAACAAAATTATTTCATTGTGATCCCAAAACTGCAAATTAACCCAAAAGGTTATCATTAAAGAATTTTATAACAATTCATCATCACACCAAATGTCAAATTAAATATTTGGACAATTTTATATTGATTCTGTTCTCTAATAACATATAATTACAATTATGGACAAGCATCATCATATTACATGATTATCCATAAATGTATATAAATAAAATGTTCATGAAAACCAAGGAAACAAACACTCTCAATGAAAATAATTGAACTTGTTAACCCGAAAAAGGACACGAATGGACATAATAAGGTGATAATAAATCAATTATAATTAAAATAACATTTATAATTATTAATTAATTGATAAAAGTTTATTATCATGGACATTATGATCAATTGAAGAACACATTCAGACATAAGGTAAGAGATTCTACTCAAACATCCATTATTCCTTCGGGTTATTCTTACTACCTTTTTTCCCAAATGAAATTATATATATTTTTTATTAACACATTAAAAATTATATTTATATGTTAACAAATTAGTTTTTAAGATCCATTCATCAATATTTTACTAGGATATACATGTTTTTAAATTATTCCCTTCTCTATTCATTATGATAAGAAAGCTGGATTTATGGGAACTTCTCAAACTGTCACCCATTTTTAAGGGTTCTCCATAATTTATTTTATACTGCCATTATTTTTATAAAACATCTTATATTATAATTAATACCTTCTTGATTTTGTTAGGTTTTTATATAAAATATTATGCTCAATAATTTTTTATATGTTCATCGATTTCTTCTTTAAACCACACCAAAAGGATTTATTTTTAAAGATTCATGAACACCATTTATAAGTTTTATCAGTATTTTGTCCTCAAAAATCATGGTATATTCCTATATTCTATTATTTATTTCCGTTTATGATATATATCATTTATATCATCGATACCTTTAGGATTATCTCGTATAATATTATTTTTTGACATGATTATGATACTAAATCCCTAACATGGGTAACACTTATTTAAATGTACGATTTATTATGTAAGATTTTTTATGTGGAAAATATATTCATGTACATGTTATTATGGGTGTTCCCAAATATCACTCAAATGAATTTTGTAAGGATTAGTCTAATGAGACTTAATGTGTAACTGTATAGGTGGATAAATGTGACTATTGCACTATGTACAATGATCTTAGTTGATAACCATGAATTTTTATCCTCAATATGCATTGTTCATGGCCCATTATATATTCATGTTTTATGGTGTGACCAGATTACTATGATTCCATGATTATATGATCCAATTTTTAAATGTTTGAATTCATTATGTTTGATATTTTCCCATTCCACTTTATATCATTAGTTTATTCTTTGTAGCCCAAGTGCTATGTTTTTTTTCTTATTTTTATTCCCATATTTGGATTTAGCTCATCCATTTGTTAATTTTTTCCCATGGTTATCCTATTCGGATGTAAGTGGTCAAAATAAACTAGAATCTCTTTATGATTTTTTAATAATGAAATTTTGTATTTAGTCCTATTTTTTAGTTTTATGTACATATTCATCCATGACACTAGACTATACACTCCTTGGCATGAAATTGGATGTTTAAATATGTTTAAAATCATGATTTGATTATATAAAAGAATAGGGCAACTATACATTGTAAAAATAAAGCCTATTTATTTTATGATATTAGGAATAAATCACTTTAGTAATAACATTATGGATAAGACTATGTATAAGAAAAAAACCCAAATTTTGGTAAGTATAGAGTAAGTAGTTTATCTAGAAAATATATCCCTTTCGAGATACTACTTTTGGATGTGGATCAAGCACAAATATACTGAGGAGTTAAAACTCAGAAAAGGTGTTCTAGGCCTATTTTGGGGTAACCTCTTACTGAATAATTGGCCTCACTACGCACTAGGTTTGACACATCTGGGTGATATGCATTGGTAAATTAATAAAATCATTTATAAACATTATTAAGGGATAAATAAATTTCCCATAAGAAGATATTTTAATAAACATATCAATAATAAACTAAATTTAATAATAGGGAATCACAATATACAATATAATTTTCATTTTTATGCTTATCCATTCATATTGAAGGTTACATTATTTTTATTATCTATGTATTAACGCCCACTAATTGCCCCTTTATTTCTTAGTTAATGGAAGTAAAGAGAATAACCCAGCCCATAAATCACTGTGATAGGGAATGTGATGATTTTAATAATAATGTGCCAAATATTATGGGAAGGAATTCTCAAAACATCATGATAGTACGTACTTAAGTAGATCAATTTAAGAATAATACAACAAATCGTGGCATTTTCCCTCATCATACAAAGAATAAAAATGTTTTTGTCGAATCCTTTGTATGAAAAATGTTACCCATGAATAGTGGATTTTTAGATCCTCTCCTTGTGAATTAGTCGAATAAATTCATTCAAAAGATATTATCTATCTAGGTCTACTTTGAATAAATAAATTCCATGTTTGCAGTATATCGTTTTGATGAGGAAGCTGATCAGTGGTGGAAACTGATCAAAAATAAGAATTAGAAGGAGGAAATTATTTCCAAGGATTTAGGGTCATTCAATAAAAATTTTCAATTAATGTTTTAACAATACCATCCAACTTAAGATAGAATGAAATTTCATTATATATCTATATATATATTTAAGATGATTATATCTGGGAGTTTGTATAACAATTTAAAATTATTTCAAGATACACTTCCATCGTTTTCATTAACATTGAAAACAAGATGGATCGCTTCTTAAGATGACTAAAGATGAGTCTATAAAAATAATTAGTGAAATGTGACTTCAAAAGATATGATGAGATTTTATGTTGTTCCCTATAGGTTGATGTTGAGGTTGAATACTATCAATGGTCTCAAGGGTCAAGTGAAAAAAAGTGGAAAATGGAGTCTATTATGGTTGGTTTGCGAAATAATTCCTATGATGGAATAAATACCGAACCCCCCACATGTCAAAAATATGGAATGAAACATCACGGGAACTGTCTAAAAATAATCAAGAATTTCTTAAAATGTGGAAGAATAGTACATATTTCTAGGAACTTCTGATGTGATCTAAATATTTCTAATAATGTTTAAGAAGAAAGGAAGGTGCAGATCAACACTCATCTTGCAGTGTAGTGCTATAACTACAACAAACATTGGAATTATGAAAACAATTTAATTAAGAAAATGGTATTTATAGGAAATCAACAACAAACTCCAAAGAAATAAGTAAGGGATTTTTCTACAATTACTACTGTATTTTATCTAGAAAATAATGTGGGGATAGGTACAAAATTTATTCCTTCCATAATAGCAAACATAATATTTGATTTTTTTCTACGCATTAGTTAATTTCATTCATGTTTGTTAGAAATATTCAATCACCAACTCAAAATATGGATTTTGATTTATCTATGATATTAATAAATGTGGTAATTATTACATTCAATTATTATAACTCCTGACCATCTAATGATTTTTGACTGATCCTTTTACAATAACTCATTATAGATTTTTTGGTAAATATTAATGCTATTTTTGGAATGAATTGGGTATCATTATATGAAGATAAAATAAACTATCAAGGAAGGGGAATCACTCTTCATATCCAAAAGAATCCTCTAATTCAATATATTTGTAAGGTTTAATATGAATATCCACCAAAATTATTGTCTCATGTTTGAATAGTATTTCGCTATAAACAATCATGTCTAGATCAAATGACTAAGTTAATGGATAGAATCAGACATGATGATCTTCCTACTATGAGGGGTTACAATGATGTATGAACTGAATAATTTCATATTGTTCCACCTGAATGAGATGTTGTTTTCTTAATTGAACATATTCTTGGATCTCTACCCATATAACAGAAATTTTATAGAATGGCCACCATTGAGATAGAAGGGATGAATAAGCAGTGATAAATGAATATAGATAAGGGATTTATATCCACTAGTTATTCACCATGGGGTTCAAGAGTACTCATTGTTAAGAAGAAATATGCTTCAATGTTCCTCTACATTGATAGTAGTAAGATCATTATAAAAATTGAAAACAAAAAATAGAACCTACCACGAATAGATGAATTGTTCGATCAGCTATGTGGGTCCAGTTATTTCAATAAGGAGGATCTTTGATTGATATATCACTAATTAAATGTTAAAAAGGAATATATTCCCAAGTATTCCATTCTATTGTGGTATACACACTATGTGTTCATATATATTATTGTCAGACTCAACAATGTCTCATAGACATTCATGGATTTAATTGAAATAGTCGTTAGATATTAACTTGAAAAATTTGTGGTAGTTTTTATCGATGATATTAAAGAGAAACATTATAAGTAGGAAGGAACTTGATGATAATTTTAATACGATGATAAAAATTTTAATAAGGGATAAGTTATATGAAATGTAAGGTAAATGTGAGTCCTAGAAGGAAGAAGTATCATTATTTTAGAATTTAATCACAAGAAAAAGGATATCTGTGGAACCATCCAAGACAAAGGAAATCGTAGAGTGGACTATCCCAACATCTATAAGGGTGATCTGGACCACCCATTGTTTATTTAGGTATTATCAGTTATTTTTTATGAACTTATTATGATTTTCAAACCTGATAACCTAGATAAAATGAAAGGTTTTGATGTTTTTATGGACTCAAGAATGTGAGGAATTATTTATGGAGATCACAAAGTGTCTTATCACTATTCCAATACTCACAATCCTAACATCCGGTGAACTATCTGTGGTGTAAAATGATGCTTCAATGATGTTCATAAGTGATGTACTGATGGAAAATAATAATATGATATCATATTCCTCAAACTGGATGAAAATCCATGAGAAAAAAATACACTACATGATCATGAGATAATAGTTGTCATCTATGCATTGAAAATATGGTTTCATTACCAATTTGGGAAAAATTATAAGATATATAATGTTCACAAGAGTCTCAAATATATATTCACAAAGAAAGAGATTAATTTATTCCATAGAAGATGGTGATAAATCATCAATTATTATGAATTGTGAGTCCACTACCATCCTTGTAAGGGATAGGATGGACATGGAAATCATTAAGGGAGGAATATCATCAATCCTTTCTCAAATGATAACTCAATAATTGATCCTGGGAAAAATATTTATTTCTCAAAGAAAAGATTTGGAAATTCATAAAATGGATAAAGTTATCAGAAATGGGAAATCCATAATTTTCTAGATCAATGAGGATGGAGTTATAATATTTGTGTAATGATTATGTGTACCATCATATCTACACGTAAATATTAAGCTTAAAAATTATGATAATATATAGGAAACAAACCTATATGGTTTTATGTGGATGTTATTATAAAGACAGCTCACTTTTTCTCAATTTGGGTGGACTTTTTATTGGACCAACATTCACAAATATACTTAAATTGTGTCATAAGGTTTCCTAGAGTACCACTATATATTTTATCCCATCATGATCTATGATTCACCTCAATGTTCTAGAAATGTATCCTACGTTGTCAATAAATTGATTTGAACATCATATCTACCTATCATCGTTAATCAGATTTCCAATCGTATTGAACTAATATGATACTAAAATTCTTGTTTAGATCATGTTCCCTGAACATTAATAGTGTTTGGGAAAAACATCTTCCACTGGTCTAATTATCCTACTACAATAGTTTCCACACAATCTTCTTAATAGATCTATATAAATAACAATATTGGAAAATGTAGAGAACACGGGCATACTGGGATGACGTATGTGAGCATATGCTACTATGATCTGAAGAGGATGACGAAATTATAGATAAGGTGATAACCATTTCGCAACACATCATGGAATCCCAAACTCAACAAAAGTTCTAAGCACGCAATCATCAATGAGGCTTCGAGTTTCATGTTGGATAAATGGTATTCATCTAAATATCTCCATTGATGAAAATCATGTGATTTGGGAAGATATGAATGTTATGTCCCAGGTACATCAGCCCCATCATTATTATTGATCGTGTTGGAGTTATGGCCTATGAACTACAACATACACCTATCTTTTCAAAACGACGCGATTTATTCCCCATATCCCACTAAATGAAATATACCATATCCTTTACATTTACATTCTTCCGAGGTGATACTGATGAAGAATGATATTTATTCCAAAGACAATCTAGTTAAGATCTTGGATCATAGAGATAATGTTATACATAACATGACTACTAATCTCTTCAAAATAAAATGGTGGAACAATACATATAAAGGGGAGACATGTGAATTAGAAGAAGCAAAGAAGGAAAAGTACTCACACCTATTTTATGATTATAATTTAAATTTAAATTTGAATAGTAAAATTTCATAATGGGGGAAGAATGTAATGATCCAATGTTATATCATTGTAATTCCCTTCTTATTATTATGTCTTATAGTATAATCACATTAGTTTAAATATAGAACACAATAAAAATCCCATAAATTAAGAATGAGTTAAATAAAACGTATCTCTAGAAGTTAACTAGCATATACTGATGAAAAAGTAACTTAACGATTCAAATAGTAAGGTAAGACATATGAATAGTAAAACTACCAATGAAATATTAATCTCAAAAATGAATGTATAAGATAATATATCCATATTACGAGCCTCAATTTATATTATTATATCATAGAATAAGTAAATAATTATTTTAAATAATAATAATGAATTATCGATGTTATTTTTAGTCAAGTGTATTTAATTAACTTTTTGGTTAATTTAATAAATTATAAGAATATTTATTTTCATAAAATAAATTAAAAAAATAATAATTTTTTTCTTATGAAGACATGATAATTTTATCAGACATTAATTGAATTTTCAATGTTTTTGAAAATTTGTTTTAAATTTAATTTTTTTATTTTCCATGTAAATATTGGTTTGAACTAAAAAATTATGTATCCAATGTTTAGAAAATAATTTTCATAAAATGGATTTCAATTTTTTTAATCATTGAAAAATTGGATTGGATGAATAATTTAGATTTTTGTTAAAAACTAATTGACTTTTTATTAAATAGTGAAATACATTAATTTAAGTTATATATAAATTATAATATAAATAAACTATTTAATTATTCATGGATGACATAATAACCATTGGTTAGAAATAACATGATCTTCTGAGTCTCCTTAATCCTCACTATTGTTTTTATTGATTAAAATATAAACTAAGGAAGTAAATATCGAGAAAACACTCCCCTCCTCCACTATAACTACCACCCCTCACCACCACTACTCCTCTCACCCCACATGTCTTATGCCTTGAAAACGTTCTACTAAAATTATTCCATTATCTCCTATCTTATTTCTATGAGATCATGTTATCTTGAAAATATCGATACCTATCCCCTATGTAGTTTCTCAAGCGGACAGAATCGAGAGGAAAATGCATCCCCAGTTTCATTAAATTTCTTTTCAAGTTCATTTGTATTCTTTTTTATCCTCACCTCTAATCATAATATGGTATGATAAATATAGTAAATTATATATACTGTAATTATATTATAGTACTGCAATAATTCATTACTATCTCACTCTTCCCTCTTAATATATTAGGAATAGAAACAAGATTTGAGATGTGTTAATTTATCACATTCAAGGACGAGGAGTTTTCAATTTATATTACCATCTTCAATTATGGGCATGATACAATTTTTATAATTTGACCATATTATTAATAAAATTATATATCCAATGATATTACTTTGGAATCATTTTTACAATTTGTAATATTTAATAAAATATAATGAGTTCAGTGTGATAAAAAAACATCCAACTAACCCAAACACATATCATTACTATTTTATATAATGATTTATCCTCACTCCAAATAACCAATTGAATTTTATAACCATTTATTTATGTGGATGTTCAATATTAACATATAACATTAATTATATAAAACCATCCTCATCATAAAATATTATCCCTACATGTATGTAAGTAAACAAATAATGAACACCTATGAAATGAACACTACAATAATAAAATTAAACCTCTTAACCAATCAAAAAGGCCACAAATGAACTTAACAAAGATATAATATATTATTTACATGCAGAATAGGCTATTTATTATTATTTAGTGAATCTTATTTGATTATGAAGAATATTAATATTCAGGGAATAACACATTCAGACTTAAGGTAAGGTATTCTACTTAAACCTCTATAGTTTCTTTGGGGTATTCTTAGACTCTTTTTCCAAATGGAATTCACAATTTTTTTTAAATCCAATAAATCATTATTAAATGTTCCAAATCAAGTGTCATGTTACATTAATCATTATTTAATGGGGATATACAAATTTTAATATGATTCACTTCTCAATTTTCCCCTAATAAGAAATCCATATTTATAGGAACTTCCCAAACACTTAACCATTTTCATCTAAAACTATAATTTGTTTTAAGAAACAATTATTTTTATGATATTTTTTTAAAAACCATATTGGTTCAATTATGGTTTTATATAATAGATTATTCTATTTTCAATTTTAAATGATCATTGATATTTTCCTTAAAACGTAACAAATGTTTTATTTCAAAAGTATCTTAAACCCAAATTTTTTAACATGTATTCACTTATGTTTTTAATCACATATCACGATATATGACAATTTTTTATTGTTAAGGTTCATGTATGATTTAAATCCTTTCATTCATGGAAAATTTTTTTATAATCCCTTATGTTATGCCTTTTGAAAAGATTATCATATCAATCCATACCATGGGTAACCCATAGGTTTATGTATGATTTATTATGTATGATTGTTTATGTTTAGTACTTTTTCAGGATGATGTAATGACTGGTGAAAAAAGATGTCTCTCAATTTTATCGGGTAATTTATAGTCTCATGAGACATTACGTGTAATAGCCTTGGTGGGTATACTTGACTCGTGATCGATATGAAATGATATTGGTGGTTAAACTTGACTTCGGATCATTTATAAGCAATGATATTGGATTGTTATACTGTAATATTTTATGCTACCACCACATTAATAAAATTATATTATTATATGATCAAATATTCTATTTGTTATAATTCATTTGGTTTAAAAATGTATTTTTCCTCTTTATATCATAATGTTTGGCATTATAACCCATGTGTTAGGCTTTATTATTTTGTGTATCCCTTACTGTGATTTTAGCCCATCCAATTCCTTATGTTATCCCCTAGTTATCCATTGCGGATACATGGAAAATGGATGTTAGGATCTCTCTATGATGTTTAAATAATTAAATGTTTTTTTATCCCTATGTATTAAATTTTATGTACCTAGTCTTCCAGGACACTAGACTCGACGATCCTTGGAATTTAATTTGATGTTTACATATGATGAAAATCATGTAATTATTATTAAAATTCATGGGTCATTATATATATGATTGATACCTTATATGTTTTATCATTACATGGGTGCTTATATAACTCTTGTCTTTATTTATACATTTCATCATGTTATCTTGTATAGTTATATAGAAATAAGTTTACCATGTCATAATAAGTGTAAAGAATAAATATATTTTTTGATGTAAAATAATATAGATATATTTCCTATATAATAATAATAAAATATTTTTCATTTATACTATATTATCTTATTCATTTATGATGTATAATCACATAAATTAATTTTAAATTCCATATATGTAATGTTTGAGTTGTTAGAGTCAATATCAAGCATATATTTATTTAATTTTTTTTATTAAATTATAAGTATTAATATGAAAACAATAAAAATGGAATTGGATAAAGTGAAGGTGTTGATGTTAATCCATATTTGGATTAATTTTTAATATTTAATTAAATATCACTTTGATTTTATATTAATATAATGTTAATCATAGTAACTATGTTTGGTTTTAGCCAGTGGTATGAAATAATAGTATCCATGTAAATGATGAAATCATTAGTCAATGAAATGATTATAATAATGGATTATTTAAATATATTTGTTGAATTATTTATTTTTTATATCTACTATAATTCAATTATATTAGTTTATGATTAATAATAAAACCGATGTTGAACAATAAAATTCACCAAAGAAGGAATTTTTCACTATCATGTACATCATGGGAAAACTGATAACATTTCTTTTTATTATGTATTGATCAATTAATTATTCAATTATAGATTAACAATAATGATAAGTTATCTTTTATTATTCCATATTATAAACATAAATAGGTGGTTTATACAAATTATCATTTATATGGAAATCAGTTCATTAGTTGTCATAATCAAGTACATGATGAAATAATTAAAAATTTGATTTCATATAATTATAAGGGTATGAGATTACACATTTCAATAATTTTTTTAAATATATTAATTATATCATGGTTGTGATGGAATACATTACACTTTAGATATAAATTGATGAAACTGCTATCTATTATGGGGAGAACGTAAAAATAATTATAATTTACAAATAATTATTATTAATTTATCAATAAAATAAAGTTCATTGATTCAATATCTTCATAAAAACATGTATTTTAAATTAATTTTCAAAAAACTCACTTAATTACCATAAGAATATTATTAAATGTGGTCTTCTAGTAGAGATGTAAAATACAGGTTTTTAATATTATAATTTATTTGGGAGGAACAATATTAATACAATGTTTTATAGATAGTTAAGTGGTAATTGTAATCCCTGAATGAAGAGTTTATTTCATAGAAGATTAATATATTGAATGTTGTATATGAGAAATTTTCCCAATAGAAAATAAAAATTATTCAATAGAAGAAAAAGCTTCTATCATAGAACTCACTATTCAAATGATATGATTAATATGGTTTACATGATAGTGGAAAATAATTTTCTTTTATATGAACTACTAATAGTTAATTATATAAAATGTCATGAACGAACCCTGTACAACCCTGATCTGGTCAATAGAGCCAGTTTGTGACAATGCTAGAATGGTATTCCCAATCCCTAGAGGCATGAAAATAGTATCCGACATAAAAATACACAACTTGGGAATTATTTTTCTTATAAGAAAGACTGATAAATATTCATTGCCAAAAACTATAAAAATAAAAGAAAATAACCTGAAAAAACAAGCATCAGAAAAAGGATTAAATGAAGCAACGAGACATTCTAGAAGTGACCATATTGGTCACCAGGGAACATAAACTACACTTGCTCCAAGAGAGATCAAAACTAGAGGAACCTAAAACTAGAAAGTAATGTATGAGTGGGCACTAAAATGATCAGTCAAAATTCCATGATATAATAATGTCCTATTCCCTTTCCTATAAAAATAATTCCCAAACATGCTAGTTTGAATATAAAACATAATAAAACAATGCTTTTCATTCATTTCAAATTATTATAACAAGTTTTCATTAGGAGGTTAATAATTTCTCTCTCACTACATTTTTAAAATATAATCTAATTAGGCATTACATTTCAAAATTTAAAAAAATTTAGAAAAAAATATGGCTTTCAAAAATATCACATCAAGTGTGAAATGAATGAAATGGGTATCACATCACAGGCACCACATGAAATACCTATGTAGCTAGTATTAGTTGTGGATCTAGGATCCTCATACCATATTGAAACTTATTATAGGAATCACAATGATCTAAATAATCGTGCACGAGCCACTAGTAAGGAACACAACCAAAAACTAGTGGTTTCCAATCATTACAAATGATTATTTAGTGTTGTAGTGTCAATAATGGTAGGAAAATCCATGATTAACCTCTTCTATATGATCTAGAATCCATTTCATAGTCCACCCACCAAAATACCTAGGTTTCCAGTTGTATCAAATTTCATCTGGTGGTGAGTTTTTATCGAGAAAAAATATATATACATATAATTATTGTTACGTAAAAACGCATCCAAAATAACACCAGTAGTCTCCCTCCTTGAACACAACCAACCATTTTTTATCACATAATAATGCACAATCCTCTTTGCAAGGAACATATCACATGTAACATATTCAACACAAACATCATTTTCTAAAACAAGGGGGCATGCCTCAAGAGTGGTGTTTTATTTATCATAAACCATACTTATGGTACCAAAAATTATTAATTATATACATGAACTACTATTTATAACAAACCATTTAAAAGGACCAACGACTTTGGATATATTCATTACCAATTCAGAGGCACTCCAAAAATCACTTTTCAGGAAAAGTCAATTAAGGGGAATTATCTGTAGACATACTATTAAAATTCAAAAAAATGCATAATCATTTATGGTAACTGAAACGGTACTTTATATCATGTTTATATAGCATAAATATTAAATAAATTTTTAAACAACTAGGAAATTATGGAATTAAAATTGAAGGCAAAGTCATAGGGGACCTAGTTCGGGGTGGATTCAAAATAAACTTTCGACTTCATATAAGGACACATATCCCCTATGAACATGACCTAATGGCCATGAACATGTGAAAGGGTTTCCTTACACATATTCTTATATGCATATACTAGTCACAACTCACCTATGTTTTCATTTTCATATATATAAATGGGATCACCAAGATCCTTTCATTTATATTAACTATTGTGGATGACTATAATGTAATATGGAATCCCACATATATATTTATATTCATACCTATGAACACATAGGTTAGTATTCTAAAATCCAATGAATCTAAACTACAATTGAGAGTTCAACACACTACACCAAAAATACTACAATATATAAAACAAATAAGCACCCAAATTTAGATGGTTTGAAACCAAAGAAAATCATAAAATTCTTCCCTCAGATGGCGAGGGAAAACCAAAACATCACTATCCGCCTCACCTTCGGTAGAGATTGATGGAAAATACGAGAATATTTCAAGGGGGACCATTAACACAACCCTAAACAACAGGAAATAAAAAAACATATATCAAACCCAAATATAGGGTTTCAATTAATAAATAATCAAATAATTTTTTATTTAATAAATAAAAGGTTCCCAAAGGACAATTATGAAGTAACCAACAACACAAGAAATAATCAAATTAAAATAATCCTCATATAAGAAATAGGGTTCAATAAGAGAAAATAAATATCACATCATAAATGCAAACTGAGACAACACTAAAAGGTAAGCAAATCACATATTTCAAACCCACAATTTAAATAATACTGAAAACCCCATATTGAAATCAGTTGAGGTTGCAACTTAATTTAAAACCAAACTCCCTTTTGGGATAAAATTTTCACCTAATGAAAAAAATGGTGAAAATACCCATTGACCATATTTTAAATAATAAAATGGGAAAATGAATCTCATAAAAAGCATTGAATCATTAAACATACCAATTTAATAAATATAACAAGTACTACACCATACCAACTAAGGTAGTGGGACTAACCCCTTCATAAATATAATCAATCATTAAAATCATTTTTAAAACTACCTTTCTATAATTCATATATTAAACATATTATACACAAAATATAAAACAAGGTTAATATGCTTAAATGATTCAGTTTGCATTGAAACTATCCATTTAAATATAAAAAAATCATCAAAACCCGTTAAAAAATCGAACACCCACCAAACAACCCCAAAAACCCTTCTAACCATGTTTATCATTCCTTATAAACAAGTAAATAAAAAAATTATCAATTTATAAAACATCTCACAAGAATAAAATAAGGACTCACTTCAAAACACACAAACATCACAAGAAAAAACACTTTTAAAATAAATTTCATATCCTAGCCAATCAAAAACCCCATTCGCATCCTAAATTAAAATGTTGAAAACTAAAAAATCATAACTAATCCTAATTTAAATTATTACATAATAAGGAAATTGAATAATACTTAATAAAAACCCATGGAGAACCCACTTCCCTTGATGAAAATGTCTAGAACCAGCCATGACAGAAAAAGAAAAAATATAAATAAAATGAATATACCAAATTTAATACCCCGTAACACAATAGGGTTTGAACAGTTTATTTTAACCCCATGAAATCCATTAAAATTGTAAAATAAGGGATGGTGAAGGGTGAAAAGCCTCACCATAGGGCCTCAGCGGGTAGGGTTCACATAAGAGGTAGGGGCTTCGTCCTGGGTTGTTACATGAGAAAAGAGTTGGAGAATGGAGGGTGCCCCATAAGCTAGTGGTCAAATAATAGGAGGTGGCACGCCAAAGGGGGAGGAGGTGTGTCGTTGGGTTTTGGATGGTGGGATAGGGTCGCAAATGGGCTGTAAAGGGAAGGGGGGGCGCCAGAAGAAGAAGAGGAAAGCAACATCGGGAATGAGGTGTACCGAAAGGGAGAGGGGAGCACACAATGTAGGAAGATGGAGGGAGGATTCCAGCAGCCATAAACATGTGAGGGGTAAATAAGGGAGGAATGATATATGGAGATGGATGGGGTCTGGTCACAATAAATATTTGAAGGGGAGGGCTCTAGAAGGTTAAAAAAAACTAAAACAAAAAAAATAAAACAAATAAAGAGAAAATAAATAATAATAATAATTTTAATAATAATAATAATAATAATAATATTCTTAATAATATATAGTAATATTAATAATATTAATAATAACATTATAATTATAAAAATATACCTAATAATAATATAATAATTATCCATAATAACAACATTATCATTAATATTAATAAATTGTTTTCCATTTATTTTATTTTATTTCTTTTTTATTTTAATTTAATAATAATATATTTTAAAAAATTAAAATAAAAAGAATAAAATATGTATTAAAAAAATAAGGGTTGCATCATTTCAGGTCAGGGTGTGAAATTCTTCCAACCACAAACACTTTATGCCCCAAAAAATTAACCCAACCAACCAAGGAATAAAAGTTGTGTTTGAAACTGAACGAGGCCACAAAAATAATGATCTCAATTTGAATTTTCATTCCACTAGTCACACCTAACCAGATATAAGGTAAAAATATCTTAAGAAGAGCCCTCAAGAAACAAGGAGGGTTCTCTCCAACAATAGAACTAGACTAGAAAACCCATCATTGAGACTCTTAGCACTCGATAACTCTAGAACTACTAACATAAACCCAAGAGGAATCCAACAAAAACAAGAAAACTCCCACACATACCAACAATCAAATAAGGAATCTCAAGATCCATGTTGTGTCTTCCCCTCATTTAATTACTGACCATCTTAGGATAATTAACACATAATGATATGAGATACCAACACAAATCAACCTAGAGACTCTTTTCATAAACCAAACCCCCACCACATGGGGTCCCCGATGAAAGTCTCCGAACCAAATAGTAGACCAAAACCATATTCATTATTTCCCAAGAAGCATGTACCTCCAAAAAGAGCACATCATAAAATAAGAAAAAGTCACTAACATATCTATCTATAAAAGAGAAAAAATCATTTCGAGACTCACATCCAAAATGACAATACCTTCAACACTAACATTTTAGTTGAAAAAAAATACTAGAATACAAAATGATTATATCACCATGCCAAATTACATCCAAGGTGGGGTATTCATTTAATAAATACCTCATTGAGGAATTGAGACATGTTTTCCCTTTAATGTGGGAGAAAACCATTAATGTCGAGGAAGTGGAAACATAAAAATTTATTTGACCCCAATTACATCAATAGAAACAAAAGTATGACCAATGTCCTGAACACATAATCATTTCCTGACTACGTGATGTATTCAATCCATGACCTGTGGCTAGATCTATGTTGTCATCAAGAACTGTTTTCCACAAAGTTAGTAGAGAACATCCTTCGGTAGAGACTCCTTCAAATGATGTCCCTAGTGGAACCTATCTATGTGTCTAGAAGAGCCACAACGATTGATATACATCCGATTATGATGATACAGCCACTTAAAATACCCAAACTAACCACACATGAAGAAATGTAGTGTCTCCCATCTAATAGAGGATGAAATTGACCTGAAGGCTTATCTTAGAAAAGTTCCTACAGGTTTCTATCCTCACCTAATGGGGAACCTTCTCGGGCATAAAAAAGAATGTGTCCATGAACCCAGGATGAAGTCCCCATACAAGAACGCATTAACTTATTTGATGATTAAACCTCCAGTGAAAAGGGAATAAACCTCTTGAAATTTTCAATATAAGCATGTACAATTCATTTTCCATTTTGGACACCCATGAGATCTTTCACATTCCCCACCTTCACTTCGTCATGAATAAACCATTAGATGATTATGTCCTTAAATGCCATCCAATACAACTGATCATGAAACAATGCTTAGAATAACTCTTCTACCATTACCAATTTGAACCCACAAATGAACTCAATCCAACACGATCTCTCATAGCTTTTGGAGTTATGAATAACCAAAAAACACCAACTATTTCACCATTCTAGTTTTATACCTTCAATAGATCAGTATCACCCTAGAATATAGACAAAAACTGAAAATAATCAATTCTACCACTACCCTAAGAGTATTGTTTGAACCAACAACTGGAAGAGACTCACTAGAACCATCTAGAACTTTTTTTTGTGGCATACTCAAAAAAAGATGCACTATGCTAAATCAAAACTCATCACAAATCAAAATTCCACACGTCATTCACAAATTAAAATCAAAATCAAAACCACCATTCTGATAAAAATCTAGTATGTTAAAAAAAAGATCCCTTGAAAAAGGATAGGAAAGCCAAAAAGATAACAAAAAACAATTTCTCACTCACTTTTCAAAACATTTAAATTACCCTCTTTGAAAGCCATTGTGTAGCCACAAAAACATCATAAATATCCACTATTGATATTCCACCAGGTTTCACTTATACATTTACCCTTGTTATGGATTACTCACACATCCACACATACAACCAATTATCTATGTTTCATATGTATATCTCTATATATGTGACCCCTCAATGGAAATCCAATGGAAAATTCCAAACACCTATCATTTTCAATAGGAAACATTAGATGTAATGAAAAAATTCTCAACAAATTTGAAAATTTCACATATCATCAAATCAATACATTTCCAAATTACTAATCGTTTTCAAATTATCATTCCATAAAGTGTTACCAAGATCCCAAAACAAATTCTAAAACACCTCCCATTTTCCCTTTGAAACTACACATTCCATTAAAAGAAATCAATTTATAATTTAAATCCACGTTTCCACTCTGAAACCACATACCCTATTGAAAACCCCCATTGTTTGATATTTTTAATTTTTTATTGAAATCCACTAAATTCTGTCAAAACTAATCCCAAACATAACTCACATTAAAACATCAACAAATAAGGGAATCATTGACAAGAAAAACAAGTTACATGGCATAACAAACCATGCTCTGAGCGGGCATCCACCACATGATGTATTGTCAATAGTCAAATTAGGATGTACATGTTTCTCTACTCCATGCCTTATCATTGCGTAGAACTATATAACTTCCTTTATCATCCGATATCCCTATAGAACAAGAAATTGAAAAATTCAAATCACAGACTACCATTGGAAACTTGATGCTCGATACATGTAAGGGTTCATAACGTAATTCACGCACCTAACACTCAAGTCCCAATACACATAATCACTATACTAACTAACACAACAAAAAAAGTTCTCCTATGATAACATTTTATAATGAACTAACAATCGTATACCCAAAATCTGACACCCGACTCGGTCTACGATGTGAACTAAAGGGCGTTCTTGATCCCAATGGGTTGGGACCTAGTCTTGGGCATCCAATTAAACAATATGGGAATGATTTGGACCATAAAAAAGATAGATAAATAATCATAATATATAAAAATGGACAATTAAAATAAAATTAAACCAAAAAAACGGGCTATCGAAATAGGAATATACATAGCAACAAGACATGCTTCAATTAACCTTGTGGTTCACCACTGAACATAAACTAAACTCACTCCAATAGCGAACCAAAATTAGAAGAACCTAAAACAAAAAATTATAGTAGGCATGATCACTAAGATTCTCAATAGGAATGCCAAGATTGGACAACACCATATCCCTTTCCTTTTATTAGAAATCCAATACATGATAGTATAAAAGTAGGCCATAATAAAATTATGTTTTCATTATTTTGAAATTCAAGTAATAAGTTTTCATTTTCATAGTGAATATCTCTCCCAGTACATTTTCAAAATTCATTCCATGAATGAATTATAATGTCAAGTTGAAAGGAAACAAATCTAGATAAAAATATGGTTTTCAGAAATTGGACATAAATTATGGAATGACTGAAATGGAAATCACATCACATGCACCATGGAAAATCACTAAGATGATAGTGTTGGTAGGGTATATAGAATCCTCATACCTTATAAAACATGTAATAGAAACTAAACCAATATACATTCTCATGCACGATCCACTAGTTGGGAACACAGCCAAAAACTAATGGTCTCCAATTCTCAATAATTTTTATTTATTTTTGTAGAGTAAATCCTACTAGCTAAAACTGAGATGAACCACTTCTATATCATCTAGGATACTAGTCCTAGTTCTCCCAAATAGATATCCAAGTTTTCCAATGTTCTCCATTTCATGCGGTGATGAGTATTTATGAAGAAAACATATATGTACTTATGTTTTTATTTACATAAGGACACATACACCCTCTCACCATTGTTATCCAACTTTTAGTGCATCCCCCTTTCTTCTATCAATAAATAGTTCATAGAACTATTTACAAGGAACAAAAGAAAAATATCAAATTCAGAACACA
Organism: Viscum album; assembly: GCA_963277665.1. Lineage (NCBI taxonomy): Eukaryota > Viridiplantae > Streptophyta > Magnoliopsida > Santalales > Viscaceae > Viscum > Viscum album. The sequence continues at coordinate 912,823,374 of OY728131.1, read as the reverse complement.
CATAATTTTTAAAAACAAATTGGTAAGCCTCAATAGAGGTTTTTCATTTTCACAAACAATTATTATGGTTTCAATGAGTTTCGTTACATATAAAAAACTCATTTTATAACTAACCATCTAAAAGTCCAAATGCCTTTGGAAATATTCATTACCAATTGAGAACCATGTAGGAAATAATATTTCGAGAACACCAATGGGTGTTAGAAATAAAATTCAATTTATAAAACAAAGGCACAATCATTTCTAGCAACCGCAACTAGATTTCATGGCTAGGTTATATAAGGTTAATATAAACGATAATTTTAAAACAACCAAACATTTATGAAATTCAAATTAAATGCCTTGGCATAGGTGACCTACCGTAGGGCGAAACCGAACAAAACATTCATCTCTTGAAACATTATATCAATAAGTTACTACTCCCCCAATAGGGAAATAAACATTCACACACATACATAAGGACTCCTATCCCCCATTTACATGACTTTATGGTCATGAACATTTTCTAAGGGAGCATAGAACATATTCTTATATGCATATACTAGCTGTAACTCACCAATGTATGCATTTTCATATATATTTAAATGGGAACACATATCACCATACATGTATATTCAATACCATGGATGACTATACATGTAATCAGGGACCCAATATATATATATATATATATATATATTTATTTATCTATGAACACATAGGTGGGTCTCCTCAGATCTGGTGAGTCGAAACCAAAAAGAAGAGCCCAACACACAACACAACAAATACTATAACCCTTAAACTAAATAAAGACCCAAATTTAGGCAGCGAGAAACAAAAAAATGGTAAAAAAATCCATACCTAAAATGGTAGTGATGAACCAAAACATCCTAAATCGCCTCATCATTGGTGGTTGTTGATAATATATACAAGACTAGGACTTGGGGGATCATTCCCAAAACACTAAACCACAATATATCACAAAACCAGAATGAACCACAAATTTTGGTTTTCAATTAATTAATTAATCATTAATTTATTTAATAAATCAAATTCACACAAAATCATAATAGAAGGAGACCGATAACACAAGCATCAATTACATGAACATAAACTGAATATACAACAAGAGGGTTCAATAAGTGAAAATCTTTATCACATCACAAATTCCAACCAGGCCTTCACTAAAATCTAAAAAATCAAAATTTTTAAAAATACCATTTGATATAAAACTTTAAACCCCATTTTAAAATAATTTAAGGGACACCTCATTTTAAAACAAAATTCCCCTTTTTAGATTCCATTTCCACCCAATGAAAACCAATCTGGGCCAAGACCTGTTACCCAAATTTAATACCATTAATGGTGGAAAGTAAATATCAAAAGAATCTTAGCAAAGGTAAACTTAAAAATATTAGTCATAAATAAATATCTACACCAATCCAACCATGTTAAAGGGTCATTCCCCTTCTTAAACATAATCAATCTTTCAAACAAGTATTAAATCAAGTATTCCATAATTCTAATATTCCACAATCTATAAAAAAAGTTTGATATGCACAAATGATTCATTTTCCATTGAAAATCACAATTTAAATATACACATACCTCAAAAGCACATAAAAACACATCCCCCTCAAAACAAACAACCCCACAAAACCATCGAACAATTTTCTCATTCAAAACACCACTTAAATAAACAATAAATAAATTTATAGAAAATGTCACATGCATACCAAAAAGAATCATTTTAAATCACACAATCCATCCATGAAAACCCCTTTGAAAATAAATTACACATCCTAACCCTTCTAAAACCCCATTTTTATCCCAAATTAATTGCTGAAAACTCAAAAATCACAAAACACCTAAATTAAAAGTATTCCATAATGATGAAATTTAATAATATTTACCTAAAACCCATGGTGAAATCACTGACCATGATGGTTTTCGCTTGAACCTGCATCAACTGAAACTCATGAACCCTAAATGAAACGAATCGATCAAAATTAGAACCAACAATAATATCTGGGTTTACCCAAGGTATGAGGACCCCATGAAATCATTTGAAACGTTAAAAAAGGGGAGGGGATGAGAGAAGAGGGTCATAAGAGGGCCTCATCTAGAGGGGGGTCATGCAATAGTGAAGGGATTCAACATGATGTTTTGTGCGAGTAGAGAGAGGGAGAGGGGAGAGCATTGTGCAAGAAAGAAGTTGACTAAAAGGATTTGGTGCATCATTGGGGGGGGGACATGAACCGTAGCATTTTAGCCAGTGGTGGAGGGTCTTGCTTGATCTATAGAGGTAAGGGAGAACCAAATGAAGTGGAGGGTGTCCTTAATGTGAAGGTGGCATGTTGGTAGGGTGGGAGCGAATGGTTCCACAAGAGGGTGGGTGGCCGCTAGAGGACCTCGACCGGCGAGGGGGTCATGCGGGCAGTATAATATAGGGGGGTGGTGGTCAGGCTGCACAAGGGAGATGAGGGGTGTACTGTTGGGGGTTTTGAAAAACAAAAATCATAATGGAAACAAAAAAATAAAACCAAAATCAATTAGAATAATAATTTTAATAATCATAATATTATTCATAATATTATTTACATTATTTATAACAACATCATATTAATAATAATAAACATCATATTATTATTATCCATAAAAAAATATTATCATTATTATTATTAAATCATTTTCCATTTATTATATTTTATTTAATTTTAATATAATATATTAATATTCTTTAAAACATTGATACAAAAAGAAAAAATATGTATTTACAAAACTACCACCGCTTGATGTTCAGTTAGTGTGTGACATGAAAAATATTGAATCTAGGTACTATACCTAAAAATGAATTAAAGAAGATTAAATAATTAAAATAGAAATAGAAATATCCAAAAACAATTGTATGAAGAAGAATATATATATTCATATCCCCCAAATTGAATAATGATAATGAAAGCGTAAAATGGATAATTAATATCCTAAAAATTGTGATAAATATATGAATGAGTTCTTGTTATAAAAATTCTATCATATCAATCATAATTTTTAATTTAATTGGTTTTTTTCCTAATATATTGAATTCAATTATAATAGTGAAAATTAATAATTGTGTGAGTATCTCATCAAAATTATATTTTTTTATATTTGATACTTATAGGAGGATACTTCATGAAAATTTAATCATTATTAATTTAATTTAAAATTATGTGATATTGGGTGGGGATATGATTTCCGAAATAGTGCTAATATATATTTTCAATGGAATGAAATATCGCATGATATGTGAAATTGTTCTATGATTATATTCCAATACAAGTGAAATTATAACTCTTTTTCGAAACGTCATCCACATTATGGTTGTTAATACAAAAAATGAGAGATATTTTCAACAAATAGATAGAGAAGATATAAAAATTTAATATATTCTAGTTGGGAAACAATATGATGATGTATTTTTTAAATATTTGATTTTTTTTCCCTAAGATCATTAGATTAAATTTTACATTGTACTCTCAAATGTTGTTATTCAAATTCAAATATCCACTATAGCATAAAAGCTATTAAATTATAAGATTTTTAAAATCAACAATAAGAGAATATGGAATTTTATTTTATATTAACAATCTATCCACTATAGTATTAGAATGATATATTTAATAAGAATAATGATTCATCAATTCATATTTAAATTGATTATAATGAAAAAAATATACTAAATATAAAGAATAACTATCGTATACACATTATTTATGACTTCATCAGCCATCTTCAAGGCGATTAGTAATTAAAACTATTTTATATTCTCCATGGATATCATAAATTATGTGTGAAATGGGAGGATATAAAAAGGGTAGTATTTCCAAGATTATATGGAAAATATAAATTCATTATAACTCATTTTAAAATTTTATATATGACTTAAATCATAATATATTTTATAAATACATACTATTTATATTTACTTGTAATATTTTTATTAGTATATATAAATTATATTATAATTATCATATGTGATATGGATGAATATTTGGAACACATCAGGCTAGAGTAAACACTATAAAATGATATATAATATTCCAAATATATAATGTTTAAATTTATGAGTTAAAAAGTATGATTCTTGAGTACAATAATCCGAAGTTAGAGTATATTTCAAGATTGTTCAAATATAGTGGGGATTGATGAATGGAAATATCCATCTAATATAATAAATATTTCTATATTTCATGTATATTTTTGATACTATTACTTTTTAGGGATAAGATTTTCATGATTTTTTTAACCAATGAATGAGTTAAATAAAAGGGTCTAAATTTTCTTTTAGTATATGTAGGTAAAGATAACATCAAGGAGAATCAGATAATGTTGGTCACTACACATTTAATCATAATAACCTATATAGTATAATGGTTTTTGATATACCTCAATTCCTAAGTGAAGGGGCTTGTTTCTTTCTCATTAAATACTAAAAAGTGATACTCTATGTCTCACATAAATTAATGCCCCTTTATTAAAGTTACTGAATTTTTGATATTGTGTTAATAGGTTTCATATTTTTATTTAATATATCAAGATATAATCTGTATTTTTTTAATGGGGATATAAGTATATTTATACATATTAATTTAAAAGGATAAAATTACATATTTAAGTTGAATGAGTTTAAAATTTAATAAATTAAAGGGTTAATTTTTATCACAGATTTTGAATACTAAATACATTACCATATTGGGAAGGAATGTAACGTTTTCGATACCCTCAAATGAAAATATCACACATCTTTTACTCTTATATGGGTTAATATATATGAAATATTCATTGAAATTAAATGTGTGGGATTTTAAATCCAATTTGAAAGAATAATTTCCTTCATTTCCTCAATAATTTATCATTCATCTATCCATATAATGTCCAAGTTTGTATAAAAGGATGATATGGAGATTTAGAGAAATGTTGGGAATAATATGTAATTTATCCTGGAAAATGATTAAATTATAACACCTAGGACATTATTAGGTATTCTATTAATGAAGGAATTTATGTTAGGGTTTGTGGTTGGTGCACATAACCTATCAACTTCAATTAAAACCATAATTACATAAATATATAAGTTTTTTATTACTATTTATTATGGTACAATATGAAAATAGAGATTTAAATGAATATACTAGAATTCATTATTCTCCATAAAGGCAGGGCTAAAATTCATAGTTATAAGGGGATTATTCAGACATTAAATATTATTATATGGAATTTGTATTAACAAACATTTCATTTTTCATAGGTATTATTATGTTATCTTAATGAAACAATTTCATTATTTTTTATGGTAAATTAAAATAAAAGTTCAGATCAGTTATTTATAATCAAAAAAGTGTTCTCAGCTAATAATCATACTAAAATATTAATAGTATTCTATAAGGTTACAAGATGTTCAAATTTTAATTATAGATAACTGATATTATAGCTAAATATCAATGTTCTGATGAATATTTCATCATAGAATCATAATATAATTGATCATTAGAATTTTGTATCATCATCAAACAAATAGTTAAATTCAATTTAATATTCATACATTAGATGATTGTTTGATATCAGGCTCGATGGATTTCAATGGAAGATGGTATCTATATTTTTATATGGACGAATAACCATATAATAAATGTTTCCACTCAGGAATTCATATAGAACCATTTATGAATATATATGGGAAGTAATGAAAAGAATATACATATTAAGAAGGAGTTAGAGAGTAATTAATATTAGTACTAGATCATTCTAATTAATGTTCATTTGGATCTAGATTATATCATGTTTTATTTTATCTCAATATAATGTTATTAAATGTTTTAAAAATAATACATTATTGGGTTACATAGTTTCTATATTGTATTATCTATTTCAGGTTGGGTGAAAAAGTGATTCAGTATGTTATGTATTATTTAATGGGGGTGGAATTTGTTTCCTTGGGGAGAACCACATAATACACTAAGATTAGATAGCCAATAGTCATTTATATATATGTGATATGTTTGTGGTGTATCAAATTAATTTTTTTATTTAAAATTATATATTGTAGAGTATAATATGTATCTATTTGGGGAAAAATCATTGTGAAATTATTGAGGGACCACTCAATAAAAACTAGTCGTGTTTGCTACATTATTTTTTCTCAAACTCTCTTTGATGAATTCAGCAGTTATATTGATGAGTCTCTAAACCCATTTTAAGGAAATATGGTAACATAGATAGGCTATTCTAGTGTATGAATGATACCTTAACATATTTAAGCATAATATACTACGATATAAATATAAATTCAACTCTTCATATGAGTGTAACTATTATATATTAGCATCATATATCTATCTGTTCATGAGTACCAATTTCTATAAGGATCATCCTTTTTGTAAACTTTATTACATGGGTTATTTAATCATCATCAAGGCATTCATAACTCACAATATGTCTACAAATTAACCTAATTTAAGTCTTTGTAATGATATCATTGTGTATGAAACCAGGAAATACAACCATTGAAGCCTGACCCAGTGTTTATATAATCATCACGTTTTTGTTAAATATTGAATTTTTTCTAACTATAAGATGATGTTTCTATATTTTATAATCATAAGATAAGGGAAATATTATGATGTTTAATCCATTAATTAAAATTATATTAATAAAAAAACTCAATTCAGTGTCTTATTTATGTCAATAAATTAATAGAGTTTATCTTCAATAATATAAAATAAGTTCAATATAAGAAGAATCATTTTAGTATCAATTTTGAATTTTTATATTTTAGTCTCCAATGAAAAATATTCTATTGAAAAATTAATATAAATTTTAAAAATTTGGATTTATAATTCCAATCATTATGAATATATTTATAGAAATTATTTGAGTCTATTATTATTAATTTTATGTGGAAGTGATTCTAAAAAATTTTCATTCTTAGTAAGGAATAACTTATATAATGATAAGTTGATGTTTTTTTGTTCTTAAAAATGGTCAATAACTATGATCCATGTTGATTGAATGATTTAACAATGTTTATGACCAAGATAAAGGTGACCAAGTAGATATGGAAGTCTTAGAATACAAAAATAAATTTTGAAAATAAATTATGATTTATCTAAAAAAGGAAATGAAATCCAAATTAATCAATACAATGTTATTTTAATTAATGAAATAGAATAAATTAATTTTTGATCTATTTTTCGTAATGACAAATTATTTATAATATTTAAATTTCTACAATTTTTTATTGATTCAATTAGTTCATATAGAGGACTTTATGCGATGTTCTCATGTTATAAAAACAATTCATGCCCTATATTGAGTTGTTATACGGTTTATTATATAGCTAGTGTGAATGAAGTATAATGTTTGGGGAGATAATTTGAGGAATATATGAATTGATCCTATTGGTGGAATAAAGTTGACATATATTCATCCATTTTATTTTCTATTATTTAAGTGTATCTTTAGAATACCCTTTTTGTTAAAATACTAGAACATAGAGTACTATAAAATGAATATGATTTTGGATTTATAAATTGTAAATTTTTTTTATTTACATTTATGGTTATTATAAATTCGAGGGGAAATTTTATACAAGTAATTTATTTGACAATTTTTAAAAAAGTAGATTGAAATTTTGTTTAGTGAAATTGGAATTTCTCTAGTATGTGTGTATATTTTTGAGTTATCAACAACAAAGATGACAAGGAAGAAGAAGTTGAAGTGTATATCCTATATAATATATAGATTAATAAAATATATGATCTATAAAATATTCCAATTTAAAAAAAATCTATAGTTTATAATGAATAATTATTATTTACATGGAGTGATATAATGGTTATAAACTTTAAATGAAATAAAAGAAGAAATAGTTGAATAATTTGACCGTAGTTATGTAGTCATGATTAGTTTTTATGGTTTTCAGATGATAAAATTGAAAAATGGTTCTATAAAACTATTAAATTACTTGAGTAAAGGAATTTTTATTATAAGTACTCATAGATAGTTTTTAGTAGTTACAATCTATACAGTGAAAACTCGGGTATATTCAATATATCAATGCATATTTTTTCCATTATAACTGAACTACGTCAATATGAATGAGTTTTTTGAATAACTATTGGGTCACTTATATATTGTATCTTTAGGATATGATATATAGTTTTCTTGTTAAATATTGGGAATTTTTCTATGTAATTTTGAAATTAAAATTTTAGGATAATCACTTGTAAACCTCTTTAATTTATAATAATGATATTGTGGAGAATCTATTTCTCAAGAGGATTTTAATACTATAATGGGATTGTTTCCATAATTATGGTTCAAACATTTAAAATTAACACATGTAAAATTCGTATTATCATTTTCAATTTAATGTGATTGTATATTGATAAGAAGATTTTATTATCTTAAAACACCATTGTGATTCATTGAAATAATGGGATGAAAAAGAAATTATATATATTAATTTTTTATAATAGTTTCATGATGACCAATTCCCCACCATAAAACTATGGCTGTAATTTCAAAATGGGACTCTCAATTAGTATAAAATAATTGGTTAACTATTATTTTATTAATTTTATAATATCACAATTTATAATAGAGTAATGGATATCACTGATTGGATATTATGTTTTTTATTTTCCTATTTCTAATATGATTTCAGGGATAGATGATTTGAATATTATGTTCCACATATTGAATAATTTGGAATCATTCTTATCATGAAATAATTGAATGCATTGATAAATAGCATGTAAAATGTGAATAACAATCAACAAAAATTATTATAAGTGGTTCAATTATAATAGAAAAATTACCATTAAATAATTGTGTCCAAATTAAAAGGATTAATTATATTAACATCTTAATTATTATTCATATATGGAATCACATTATAGATATGTGAATGGTTTCGTTAAATCTATTTATGAACAATAATATAATGTTAAAATAATTTTTGTTAATTCCCTTACTAAAATTGTGACATATATATTTAGATTAATGAAGTTACGTAAGAATGACATTTCATAGATAAAAAAAAATTATTTTAAAATTTTAAGATTATTTACAAAATAAAATGATCTATTACAACACTTTCAAAAATATTTCATTTTTTATTGAATAATCTTTCTCACATGGTTGTGAAATAATTTTAGTTATTGATAAATAAAATAAAATTATTGTATGTATGAAATATATTTCTATTTTTTTCAATGATGTGATCCAACTTCTAGGTAATACATATAATATTTCAAAACAAATCATGTTTACATAGTTCGATGATAAATCTATAAAGAAAATAGACCATATAATTTCATTAAAATAATATATAATGATATATATAGATGAATATTAAATAATGGAATGAAAATGTTAAGAAAAATAGAGTTTATTTAGGCCATGAAATATTCTCTCAAAATAGTGTTCCTTGAGTTGGATGTGATGTTGATAAATTTAGATGCTACATAATATTAATCTTCCAAATTTTCTGAGATTCAAAGAACTCAATCTCATGATATTTAGATGTTTTTCCCCTAAAAATTAAGTAATGTATGTTTTAAATAGATCATGGGGTAATATATATAATATTATACCACTAGATCATCGAAAATGGTCACCCTATATTCATATACACCTAATCTCACAAAATTAATACTGGTGAAATGCACAAGAGGGAACATACATTTAATATTAGTATAAAATATAATAATATCAAAAATATAACAACATTTTCAAGGGTAAATTTTGGAATGTCTTAAATAACATAAACACTAAATAATAATATAAATTTGGTGTCATATCCCAAATAACTAATCAATGCAATTTTATAAAAATTTCATTAACAATAAAAAATATAAATTGGGAAATATTGGTGTTGTTGGATTTTTTGGGAAATGATATATGGATTTATAGAATAGTAGATCACTTTGTAAAAGATTATAAATCCTTGAAAATAAAAGATTAATTTTTATTAGTGGTGAAATTATATTACATAAAATCATATAATATAGAAAATTGAGAGTCTATCACTGACGAATAGGTTTGAATGTTAAGGATGGATATATAATTTTTTTAAATGTCGGGGAAAATTTTATAATGGATTTAAATATGTATAGACCCAATAAAACAATAAAATATTGGATAATAAAAATAATTATTATAGAGATAATATTTTCAAAATATGTCTATTGTACATTTATATAAAGTAAAATGAAAAAAGTGTTAAACAATGTATACCCATGATGATATTCAAGAATGGAAAGAAGAAATTTAAAAATATTCAAATGCGATAATTCCACAATGATAATGGCGTCTAAATCGTGGATTATTTTATGATGTCTATTAATATCTTTGTAAATGGGTGGAATATGATATCAACAATTAGATTCTATCTAATACAGAGACAAATTTCTTGGATTAGTTTGTCACACTCCTTGTAAATAAGTTGTAAATAATCCCAAGGATAGAATTATGGAAGTTAATGAGAGTTCTTTTGGAGGGTTAGAATGTAAGATTAAAATTATAATAATCACATTAAATAGATTCATTGTAAAGAATAATTGATTCATTATTATATAATAATAATAGTGGAAAATTCAATCAAGAATCATAATGTTACAAAACATATTTTACACCAATTTAGATTTTGAAATGTAAATAATGTGTTTCAAACCATATGATCATAATAATTGGGAATATTATTGATGCTTGTGGAAAATAAAAAACGGGGAATTCCGCAATTTTTTATGTTATGAATCAAAATATTGAAAAGAATGTGGTATCTTTAGGAAAAAAGAATGCTTTACAAAAGTGAATTGAATTTTAGAAATAAAGATGATGTAATAATAAAATGTAAAAGGATCATTAGACCATCAAAAAAGTATTATCTAGGTAGGGAAATAATTCACATCCATATTCTTCATGTTAAATTAATAATGGAGATATACATTTTTACTGTATTTTTTTAGTTATATTTTACAAATTAGATGACTAATGTTGATATTAATAATATAATAAACAATTAATATTGTAGTTTATTGATATCTTAAAAAAATACATTAATCAAATAATAACAAGAATAATTAATATGGGTAATGTTAACAAATATCGTACATGTTTGGAAACACCCATGGTATAAAAAAAGAAGTGAACCTTTAGGGGGATAAATTACATAATTAATATCATCTAGGAAGTAATTACATTTATAGATTATATAATTTTTAAAAATATCTTATGAAAGAAATGTATAATTTATTATTTCATTGAACTATATCATATTTACAACATTTTTATATATGTTATAATTATGTGAGAGAATAGTTTTGTTGAAAAAGAAATAAAATTATATTTAAAACTAATGTAAATGTGAATAATTATGTTCTATTTTATTTGAAGATATATTTTTATGTATTTATATGAATATGAATTAATATAATGTTGTAAAAAGTATAATGAAGTGGCTGAAATGTTGTTCTAATTTGATAATATGTATCATTTTTTTAATTATTTCATAAGGCTACCAATGTATTTGGTAATGGGGAAGGATGTTAGATTCATAGTTTTACAACCACAATAAAAGATGTTTGGGGTGATGAAATTATTACCAATATAGGCTTTAAGGATGTGGACTGCATTATGAAATAAATGGTTTTTGAATTATAATAATCTTCCATGTGAGGGATAATGAAGTATAATTATCCAAATTAGAATACAAGATAGTGTTATTGTGAAACTATCCAAGAGTAATTATTCATGTCGGATGTTTTATTTTTCTCCTAATATCACTTATATGATGTATAATGTTATGTTAAATATGACATAAAACTATTTTATGGAAATTTAGAAGAATTGATATGTCTACGATATGTAAGGATGACCAAATAACCTATGTAAAAATTATGGAGATATGTGTATGAATAAATTATTCTTTATATATGATGAAAACTAATCAATAAAACCATCATCAGGTTATAGAGACATAAATCATTGTATGTGTTTGAATCATCCACATGTGTAAACAATAATCCTTTAGATATATAAAAATAATCCAAGCCTACATAACTATCAATATTACTTTTTAGAAACATGATTCTTGTCTATCGGATCGTAATGTAGTCAGAGTATATAATAAATCTAGCTGCGTAATAATGGCCCAATATTTTCATAATCATCATGAAATAATTGATTATTTGTTTTATAAATACTATAATATTTAATTTCAATATTTTATAATTTGATGATAAATTTAATGATGATGATGAATAATAAATTATATAATGATAAAAATATGATAAACACACATATGGGTGTGTGATTCATGAAAAAAAACTATTGAAGATTATTTTCAATAATTTAAAATAATATCAAATAATGAATAATTATTTTAAATAAAATTTAGATTCTTATAAACATGTTTCAATATTTTTTCATCTTGAAGAAAATTACATATAAATATTTATTATTTGTTAAATAATTTTCAAAAAATTTCCTACCTATTTATTTGCATGATTTATGCACGTTTAATAAAAATCAAGCGTTCTATATTAAAGAGAATTTTTTATTAAAAAAATAGAAATTATTTTGGGTTGAATCAGGGTTTGATCATTAGAGGTTATAGTAATTATTGTCCTAGTTAATTTATTGACTTTCTGATCTTAACAACTCAGGTAACAAAAAATAATTTTTATTTTGACATTTCATATAATTTTTTAAGATTTAAGTGATTTTTTTGAAATAATTTTTGGATAATAATAACATAAACTGATGGTGGAATAAAAAAAATATATTTTTCTATTTCTGCTTTAAAATTTTATTTGTATTATTTTACTGTCAATAATTTTACAAATAAAATAACTGTGCAATGTAAATTTTGTTTTACTTTTTTTTGTGATCTATGATCACAATAATCATTTTCTATTTATTGTTATTTGGAATGATGAGACAACATTAATACATCTTCTCATCAAATTAAAAAACAAAAAATATTGGAGAGAAAAAAAGAAGATAAATTAAATTATAGAATCTAGTATGTGTGTGTTTTTGAGTTGGATAAGAGAAGAATATAATTTCTCAAGGATTAGTAACAAGAATTAAAAAAGATGTATTATATAGTGACAAATAATTAGGATGGTTTTCATAAATTCTGTGTTATATAAGAAACCTATAGTTGAAAAATATATCACAATTTTTTTTATTTTTGGTTAGAGTTATGATCTCTTAATTAATTAACATAATAGTGTGATGAGTAATCTCACAAGTGATTAAATTATCACATTTATATTTTCATTTATTAAGTGTGAGGTGACAATGAATAGATTTTTGAGAACTCAAAAAAATCAAAATAATAAAAGAGTAAAAAATAAAATATGATATCGTAAATATATTAAAGAGTTTGATGAATTGGAGGTGAGTAATCATGTCTATTATATAGAATCAGTTTAATAATTTACATTATTTTATTCCAATATAAAGTGGATGGTGTTGTATTCTAGTATGAGGATTTTTTCATTAAACCATTTTTCGGCATGTTAAATATTTTAAATACTATAATATCATTAAAAAAGCATGATTCAATATAATTAATGACAACTAATTGTAATTGATTAATTTATAATAGTTGATAAAACATATCTCTATTGGATTTTAAGATGATAAAGCGTTGGTTTAAACGTTTCGGTTAAATCATTGTAAAAATAAAATTAATTAATTAATTGAGTACATTCTTCATTTTCTGTATCTTATGATTACTCATAAAAAGATAAAATAAATCTTTGTCTATACTAATATACACACATGGATTGGTAATCCAAGAGGTTATAAAATTATATTTATAAATAATTTTTTTTAGAAAATGTATGTTCACACATAATCCACCCCACTCTCACGTGTATCTTCATGAACATATTGGGACAATAAATAATTGAATAATAAAGAATGAATCAGAAATTTTGTGATATATTAATATTGTAAAAAGTAAATTGAAGTGAAAAAATAGAAATTATGGACATGATTATGATTAGATGTTAGAGAAATTGTTCCGTTAAAAAATCATCAAGGAATACAATTATGAGGCTTTGAAATATGGGAACATAATCACTTGAATCATTGGTCCCTTTTATATTTAATTACATATTAACTATATTTTATCATGTAAATATCTACCATAAATATCAAAACATGGAAATATATTCATGCGTATTAATTATTAAAAGAATATACCATTAAAATTACTTGTACTAATCTTTAAAAATGTACAATATAGTTATGATATAACATTTCAAGAATAATAGGGGATGTTTGAGTGTAGAGATATTGCAATATGAAACATAAAAACTATCGTATTTAATGATTTATTGATAAATAATAACCATGAGATAGTGATGTGGGAAACCAAATAATAAAATGAAACTAACATACCCCTATCGAATTTCATCTATATAATCAACTTCTAGGGTGAAAATTATATTTGTTGAAAATACAACCCCAATTCATATATTATGACTTTTTTACATATGTACCTTAAAATGGGTTTATAAAATGGGTGTTATAATTAGATTGGAAAATATTAAAACAATATTATAATAATTTAATAGGAATCATAATTTTTTTTAAAAATATGATAACAAATACAAGTATATAAAAACTAAAAAATAAAACAATAATTATCGATTACTTTTATAAAAACTACAAATAATTATTAACTATAATACTAATTCCAAAATTTATAAATATGAAGGATATATTCTTATATAAATTAGAGGATTTATTTATTTATATTAGGTGAGTGTTTTACATTATACATAGAAATGGTAATGGTGAATATGATTGATTTATTGTAACTCAGTTGAAATAATTGTTGTTAATGGATATATATTGATGTATGTTAATATTTTTATAAATAAAATTAAATCCTCATCTTGTGGGGAAAAATATTCTAAAAATAATTTATTTTACATTTTTACTGAATCAAATTTATATCCATGGAATAATTATGGAATGATATGAAATAATAATATGATCTTAAATTAATAATGATTTATTATTTATTATATTAAAATTTGTTTATATATATTATATTTTTTTCATTTAAAAGTGTGTTTTACATATTTTTAATTTACCTTTGATAACATGAATTCCAAATTTTGAAAAAATAAATTATAATTAAGTGAGATATTGAATATCATTTTTGTTAAAAAAAATATTTTGTTAAATAGTGAAAATAAATAAGTACATACACTAAAATATATATATAATTTAGAAATTATTTATAACCTAAAATTGGGAAAGAAATACAATGAAACTTATCTTATTATTTTGACCGGATTAAATTCCGTTTTTCCATCAATGACTCTCTTTCCACACAATCATATATATATTAATCACTATGAAATGTTTATTTTCTAAAAATAAAGTGATTCCTATAAACCCCTCATAATCCCATTCAAAAACAAAACTAATGTTTTATTTTATAACAATAATTATTTAAAGTATACTCCCAAGAAATATATTGTTGATATTTCCAATCCATTGGTAATATAATTTTTCTCAAATGCATCATAACAAAGAATATCTAAAATGGGAGATTTGTTTTAAAAAATGTGACATCTTCTTCATAAATTATTTATTTTATTTTATTCCCCTAAAAGTAATCATTTATAATTTATCACTATATTAAAATTTAATTTACATATATACATCTTTTCAAATTAATTAAGATTAACACATGAATTTTTTTATATTCATTATTCCATTATAAAAAATTTATTTTTTGTTCAAACTTCAACAAAAACACGATAACTTATTTTATAAATTATAATAATCCAATATAAACTTGTATACAATAGATATATGTGATGTTTAGGATAAATTTTATCTATTTTTATAGTTCAATAATGTAAATTTTAAAATATGTATTCATTTTTATTTACTTTAAACGTTTTAATAAATTTAACAAAATAATCCCACTATGGATTTCTTCCTTATAATAAATAACTATAACATAAATAGAATGAATATATATAATAATAATAAATTAAGAAATTATTATTATACATCTATTAAATGATATAGGTGACATGATCATAAATAAGTAATTATGACTATGACAACAATATTGAATCATATATTGAAAAATTTTACAAACTTTCATCGGATAATCATGTTTAAAAATGCTAACTGAAAATTTATTAATAAATAAATTTATTTAATTATAACTAATTATATATAATTAGATAAGTTATTAATAAGTAAGAATAATGAAATTTAGTTAATTATACAAAGTTATTGAGTGTTTTTGAATAGGTCCAATGTAACAGAAATGGGAGTTCTAAAAATCACTCTTCATTAACGATATTACAATGCTTATTATTCATTTAATATATTTTTGTGTTCTTTAAATTTAAAATAATTTAAACTTATATTATGATAATATTGGTTATTTTTCAAACACATGTTATTTTTTATTAACCGTTCACCCCATTTAATGTGTTTAATGTTTATAATTCTTTCAAGACACTCTTTAGATTAGATAATTCTCGTCAATATTCATATATATGCTAAATATATACCATTATATTATATAGTTTTATTTATATTTATCTATATTACTAAATATTATATTTATATTTTTTCCTTTACTTTTATTTCACAAATATATCATTTACTATGAAAATGATAATTAAATTCTATCTACAATTTCATTTAAAATTTCACTATTTTTATAAATATTCCATTCAATTAATTTTTATGATTACATGTTCCCATCATAAATCTTATATAATAAACATTTTCCATTATGAATTCTTTCATATTTATATCAGTCTCATAAAACGATGTTCAATCATCTCTTTTATTTGGGATTATATTTCAATACTATATAAAAAGAAATTAATTCTATTTTTAACAATCTTATAGTTTTTTTATCATACCCTAAAGAATATTTCATCTATATAAATATAATTATAAATTCAATTATTTACTATAATACATATTTTATATTTGGTCAGGTTATATAGGGATTATAATTCATGGTATCATATAGTTTACCTTATTAGATGATTCTTATACACATCATTATTTATATAACTTGTCTGGTTTTCACTGGTTAATAATGAAAAATATTCTGATAAATCTATAATTTTTCAATGTTCATAATGTTTATTCTTAGAGTATATATCTCTATAATACATTTATTAGTGATTCATATATCTTGAAATTATTGTGTTATGATTCATGGAAGGTTTCCCAAGGTCACCATGTTATTCGACATGAATGGTTAGCATAATCCTCTCATTTATGATGTTCATAATTGTTAAACATGACATATGATATTTTTTTTTTATAAAAATAGTATGTTATGATTCATTTATTTTTTAATAGATAATAATAATCTTTTTATGATTTATTCATTCTAATGTTACATTAATTTATAATGCTACCATATCAACATTCTCATTTTATTCCATCTCTTGTAAAATATTCCTCATGATCACATATGTTTCTTTAATTTAATTATTATATTCTTTTCCTAGTAATGTTCTATTTATATTTGTTTTATATTTTTTCATGTGTCTCCATTTCAAATCCTTTACAATGATATATCCTCATCGAAACCATGTGTTATGGGTTTTTCATAAATAAATTTTTTTTTCTAAATTAGATTCACATGTAGCCTATCTTCAAATTTACTAAAACATTATGGTTTAACAGTTTATTTTTATAATGATTTATAATTTAGAATCATATATATATTTCTAATCACTATGTATGAAATGCTTTAGTCATCTCACATAGTCCCATAAAAATAAATAAGATAGTTTTCTACAAAATATCATATTCCAAAAAAAATTAATTTTACTCAAAGGGTCGGCTATATCATATACATTTTCCTGGTATGTACATCAATAAATAAAATAATTTCCAACATTAAAAATCTCATACATACCATATTACTTCATTAGATTATTTTTTTTAGATACAAAAATGATTAATTATATCTAGATTAGACTTTATACCATTTTTATATATTTAAAAATATAATGGATATTGAAAAAAAGAACAATAAAAAGTAAAATTAAGGTCTAGAAATAATATCCCTTTTTAAGGATATAATTAAAACATTTATCATTTGATTACCTAATAAATTAGTGAGTAATAAATTAATGTATAAATTAATGTATTAGATCCCCTTGATTTATTTATTAACATTCAGGTTATGACTATTAAATAATATGATAATTATTTTGTTGTGTTTAAAGATATAAAACATATCATAATTGATCTAAAATAGTAGAATAATTAATATTAGTAAAATTTTTCATATAATAAAATATATATTTTTATATATTAAAATTATTAGAGATAATCCTATTAAATATATATAAAATAATGATTTAGATATGTAACTATGGTATGTAATCATGAATTCTATTTGTTGTTAAATTTTACTATCTATTATTTCAAAATGCAATAAATATAATTAGAGGTGAAAATAGAAATATTCAATAATTATAATTTTTGGTATATTTATAAGTAAATAAGATGGTTTCAGTAAAATCATCATTAATGTTTAAATAAATCCCTATTTTTAAAAATATGTTCTTTAGTATACTTATATAGTGTTAATAGTATGATTTTCATTTTAATCTGTACATTGTAAATTTAACCAAAAATTATATTCATTTAAAAATCAATAAAAATGATACTTTTAACTTATTATCAAAAAGGTTCTAGAGGTATACCTTTTGTAAAGGAATCAATAAAAATTCCACTCAATGTTTTTTTAAATGTGTATGACCTTAAAATTTGTGGGATATTTAATTTTTTTGAAATTATTTATTTTTATGATTGGGGGATGTATTCAAAAATATTAATCAGATATGGATTTCATGGGATGGAATATATCAAAGGTAATTTTTTGTGATGGGATTAGATACATCGAATATTATTTATGTAATTAGTCGATTATGTTAGTGTAGTCTTGGTGGATCATTATATGAATTAAAATATAGTTGCTTCATCAATCTATGAAAAGAAAATTTCCCATCATGGTGAGTTCCTAGTCAAGGTAACATTGTAGCCATGAAAATGAACTATGACTTGAATGATACATCTCACACTATGACTTTTTAATGAAAAATTATTGAGGCTTTTTCTAGGGATTTTCACATATTAAAAATCTTTAATTTTTTGGGTAACACCATGGTGGATAGAATCATGTTTTCAAAACCCTTTCATATTTTATTTTTGGAAAATAAAATGGCACTTATATATATGGTCATTCGGTGGACGCTGGGATACCTGATATGACAGTGAATCGTATGTAATATTTTATGTAATAATACCTATGAATTTTAAAAAATTCATGATTGGAATATAATGAGGGAATAAACAATGGTCAATGTCGTAAAGGGTATCCCATTTCTTGGTTATATTACATTGACTAAAATGGACACAACATTGATGGAGATGATTATAATTTTAGGAGATAGGATGCATCATGATGGTTGGGGAATCATGTTTTTTATTCTTACTAGCGATTAATCTTATAATATATCTTGGGACTTCATGCCATATATATGATACCATGGGGTGGTGTTATTATTGACCTCGTCAAAAAGTTCATGACTATATCCTCGATTATTGCATCAAACCATGATAATTATGGTCAAATAATAATATTGTACATGCTATGTTTTTTAAATATTCATATAGAAAAAACATTTCATGGTAAACCACAATTTTTTTTGAAAAGGTTCTTTTGGATAGAACTAATTCAGATGAATGCCACCTCTAATTCTACCCGTACATTGTACCCATGTCATATTGTACCACTATGTTGGAGGAAAATTGACTGTAAACTATTTAAAAGTACTTTTGATTAAATTATATTCTATAACCTGTGATGTTCTTGATCCTCTAAAAATTAATCAGTATGCCTCTCCTTGTATATAATTGAAGAAAATAGGGCACAAAACCTGTGAATTGTCAAGGTTCTACATTAATATAATACATCACACAATGATGGGATAGTCCCCCAAATCATAGATTATCCACTATAAACCCATGTTGTTACACCATGGTTCATTTAGTCCTCATCAATGTAGAGTCTCACTATGCTCATATTTTAAGAATCCTATTATAAAGTAGTATCACAATACCAAATGTATAATATATTAATGAGAAATAAGAGTGAAATCCCTTTTAATATTTTTTTCTTCAACACCACTTCATGTTGAACATTCTCATAATTATAACTAGAACAGTGGTTTATAATGTTATCCCTTATATAATAATGTTTATAAATGATAATATTGATATTCTATTCTAGTCGTACACACTCTCAGTCTAAAATTCTCATTCATTACTGGTCTTCTACACCATTAATGATTTTTAATTTTATTCTATTTCTATTATCCTTGATATAATATCGTATTTTTATTTTATGCTACTAAATTATTATTCAATACTAGTCAATATTTTTCTAGACATTTATATTCAATGAATAATATCATGAATATTTATTTCTACATAGAAATTGTTGTAACTCCATTGGTTTTCATCATATTAATTTAATTAAATTAATATTTCTTGAAAATAATCATGATTTTATTTAATCATTCAATCTCATTTTAATTAAAGAATATCCTCAATTCATGGTTTCAATTTAAATACCCTTAATAATCAACTTGTTTCCCTTCCATATTAAAAATTCAGATATCATTTCATTCCCTCCACAAAGATTAAATTTTTTAAACATTAATTAATACACATATACATGTCATAATATGTATATGGAAAATGAAACATTTTATATAAACTGTGAAATTTATAAAAATATAACGATACATATTCTGATGGATCTTCATCAATATTATCCTAAATCAAAATAATATTAGTGTGGCTGTGATAATGGGATCCATGAAGTTCTCTTCACTACATAATCACAATTATATCATTAGAAAAATTATTTTAGGAATTCAAAATAATATTTTTTAAATACATATTTATAATTATTATATTGATAAAAATTCATATGAAATGACTCAATGTCTATAATCCCATCAATGACTTACAAAATATTCAAGGTCAAATATGTACTATGTGAATGTCTGATATAGTCACTCAAATAGTATATTACATAATCTCAATGACTAATAATGCATCATGGAAGTCATACATACACAACTCAGTGATTTTCATTCATAATAAAAGACACATATAACTTATCGATGTCCTACAGACATAGAAATTTTCCTTTTCATGTTTCTTTATATAAATTCAAGAAATTATCAAATATCCCAAGAAACACATGTATAATATAAAGGGAGTTATCTAAATCTTAAATTAATATAATAAAATAATAAAATATAATCTAAATTATACCTTCATTAATAATTTCTTCTATTTACCCATTTGGATAAATAAAATTATACTCAATAAAATATGTTATTTTAAATACTCGAAGTCGTTTCATATTTGTCTATAACATCAAAATAAGTTCAACAATCATCACTAGTTGGGTTTATTCTTCAAACAACCTAAAATAATATACAATAAACTAAATTATCAAATTACCATAGTCTATTTATACTGATAACATCTTCATAATGCATTCTTACTACCTCAATGAATATTGGAATCTTCCTAAAATAAAGGATTCCATCCTTACATAAAAAAATAAAATTCAACAACAAAGAACCACAATATACCACTTTTTATATTCTATCAATACCACCAATTAGATTTAATTTGATGATATTTTGTTTTTAATTCTATCACCTATTGGAAACAAATACAATGAAAAATTGAGGTTGGGTTTTAATCATATCAACATCAATATGCCTCAATATATTTGATCATATTCTCTTAAAATTATTAGCAGCCTTATATTTACTAACTTGTTGGGAGAAAATGGATTTCATGCATCCATTATAATTAGACATTTCCTTTATAATAACATGTAAACATAGGTTGAATTATTATATATAAAAAGGGAATCATCCAATTTTATCCACTTCATCCGTAAGCTACAACACATGTGATTCCAACTCAATAAACTAACATCACATGTTAATTATATAGAAATAACATGGTATTTATAAATTTTACTCAACATCAAAAAAATATGGGAAAACATTATATGAAAGATATTTTCTATCCATCCTAAAATAAACATGAATTCCCTCTAGAATAACATAATTATGATACATCAATACAGTGATGATGTAGTGGCTATTTTACCTCGAACATATCATTTCATGTGTGATATTTAGAATTCGATAATTTCATGAGAACATTCATGTTTGATGAAAACATTAAAAGGTTCCTCTCCCACAAGGGGTAACATCAGTTTTTACATTGTTAATGTAGTTCGTAAATGATGTGATGTATTCCATTTCATGCAATATTACTAATATAATACACAAAAAAATATTTCTTGATATTAAATATTTTGGTTACATATGGAAAGTATAAATAAATCATGTGATTAAGAAGACATATTGAAATTTCAAAATTTAAAGAAATAGGAATGTGGTTTTATCAATACATTAATTGATAAATCATTGCATTATCATGATTAAAAATTCAGTATGGGATCAGTTTATATATTTTTCATTTTATTCATTATATCATTTATTTATTTCAAATGTGAAGTAATCTTTAAACCCATGGAAATAAAATTAAATTAATTTTCTAATAGCCATATTCTATTCATAATAAATTATTCTAGTGATGGTGTAATATAATTTTAATTCCTTATTACATGGATAGTTTCTTGGAATATATGATAGATACTTCCATAAATATTTTAGTTCTATATTTTAGAAAAACCCTCATTTACATTCATCTCTTCATGTAGATCATCTTGTTTATATTCACAATTAAAAATAATAATTATCATTTTATTTTTCAATATATCCTAAATTTGGTTAGAAAACCTATTGAGTTATCCCATTTATAATTATACACATATTATTTAGTTTTCACATGAATTCTTCATTGTGTTTATAGTGTTTATAATTTTTCATTTTTATTAAATATCATTACCTTTTCACCATAGGGATGCTATCACAGATTTATAGTAATGAATTACATATCCTTGAAACATTGATGATAATATCATCCACATAATTCATGTATATATACATATTTTTAATCTGTAGGAATATTTATAAAATTTTTATCCATAAAATTCATTCATATATAACCATTACTCATATGATTATCACAATTCACCCATTGTTGATAATCATTCATATTAAATAACTATGAATCTAGAATGTGTTAAAATTATGTCCACAAACTTAATAGAAATATAAAAAACATAAAAATTTACACTTCCATATTAATGATAAATCTATATAATATTTTTTGGTTTATCCCTATGATAACATTATCATGATTTTCATAGGTTGTTTTCTTTATTGTCTAAATTTTCACTTCCAATGATATTAAAGAATATATATCAATTATCTTCAAAGTGAAAATATGTCCATATTTGGTTTGTGATGTAAACTATTAGAAATATAATATTCAAAGTGAAAAGGATTAGAAGATGAAATAACAAAAATATATTTAGATTTATTTTCAGTAGATGGAGTTGAATCATTTTTATCGTCATTCGATTTCTTACTATCTCAATTAATCATTCTTAACAAATATTAATACTCAAAATATATTGGTTTCTCTTATATAACTCTAATATTTTATTTAACCAATTTCTCTATAATATTTCTAAAAATAATATATTTATAGTATTTTCTTGTTTTATATTTCATTATCACATCAATTTATGCTATTGATTTAGTAATATATTTATCGTTTCCTGAAACTATGCTATTCATTTCCATTATGAGAACCCTCTTTTTTATCTTGATAAGTGTATTAAACTCAAGTTAAGAATATAAATCATATAATTTACTATATTACATCTCTATTATGTCCCCTTCATCTTCACTGATAATTTAGTTTTCAATATATCTTTCAAAATGATACTTGAAATGTTTTTAAACCACCGATTGGTAGATTTACAAGTTTTTTCTTCTTTATTTAATT
Source organism: Viscum album (assembly GCA_963277665.1). NCBI lineage: Eukaryota > Viridiplantae > Streptophyta > Magnoliopsida > Santalales > Viscaceae > Viscum > Viscum album. The sequence continues at coordinate 912,799,296 of OY728131.1, read as the reverse complement.
TTAAAATCATTATGTTTCTACTAGAGATTATCATATTTATAATTATATATTTCAATTTTGTCGTTTTTATCATAAAAAACTGATTTATATTATGAATTATTCGGAATTATAAATAAACTTTTAAAATATTAAATTAATTATAGTTACAAAATGTTATAATTTTCATACACCTTACCTAAAGGAGCCTTAAACACCATGATAGAGGAGGGGTGAATCATGGTGTAATCCTTTTCATTTTAATGTTTGGGATCTTGTTCTTATGATTGTAGAAATATGTAAAAAAAATCAAATAAAATAAAGGAGTTGACACAAAACTTTTACTTGGTTTACAACAAAGGGATATGTCTAAGGAGCATACAACGAAAGTTTGTCGGTCATACCTAAATAAAATAATCATCGCTAGTTTTTTGATTTAAATGTTTTTTAATTTTCACTATGTTCCAGGCTCATTGCCTTTAAAAAATTTTAGGGATAAATCCCTACTTAACTGGGATCACTTCTGTCGACTCTCTAGAGCTCTGTACCTTTAGAGAAGTTTATCATAATTTATTAACATGAAGGTAACTTCCATAGATTTGCATTGAAGCCATCAAATATATTCATCATGATACACTACTAGTGTCAATGTCCTAAGTTTATTCACTTGAAAGCACAAAACACAGAAATTGGATTTTCAAAACACGTAAATATCTTATACTAACAATTCTGTGCAACACTAATCATGTGCGTGAAAGATCTTAGTTTTGCACACAACATTTTCCTTTTGCATGGAAAATTTTCCTTTTCTTGCAAGAATCACTATTAGCGCAAAAGATTTAACATTTGTGAGAAAATATTTCACGCAACTACAAACATTATGTGCAACTTCATCTTTTAAACGCATCATGAAATTTTTTGCACAATGTTTACATTTTCACACACCTCCCTTTTCAATCAATGTATATGTGAATCAGAGTTCATATCTTCTCTCAGTATTCAGTCATGCCGAATGAGTGGGGTGACCTCTAATTTATCAGTCGCGTCGACCCCCCTCCCCCCGCACAAAATCCACTGTATCATTTGAAACACCCATTCTAAACGTACTAAATTTCACGCAAGAACCATTTTTCCCGTACATATCCATATATTTCACACACCTCATGTCGTTTCCATTTTCAGCAATTTGATCATGATTCACCTTTTTTGTGATAATTTTGTCATGCTTTAACTTTTTCATGAAAACCACATTTGGAGAACATTCTATGTTTTTAACGCACCACTTCAATATTTCGAGCACCTTCCTTTTCCAAAAAACTCATCTCTCCATTATCTGATTTTAGGCCCAAAAATTTGGAAAACAATGGAAAATATTTCCACTGTCATTATTTTTTCCCGCTTAAACTGTATAATTCTTTTCATGGATCACATTTTGAACTTCTTATGAGGATACACAACAAACACAAACCATTCTCTATTTGCACGATCGGTCTTGGTTCCAACATTACTTCCCACCACCCCCTTTTGAAAACATTTGATATAATCAAAAAAATTATGTTGAAACCCATATAACAATCATTATTATTACAAGAACCTGAATATACTATATTATAAATCTTCAATTTTTGTTTTCTTATATTTTAAATGAAAATTTAATATATTTATTTAATTAATAAAAAAATGATTTCTTTTAATTTCCTATGTAATTTGATGACTATAAAACTTAAATGAGGTAAGATATCTGTATATCTATAAAGATGAATTATTTTTATCTAAATAATGAATAATGTTTGTCATTAAATTTTTATCAATAATAGAATAATCTAATCCCTCACTAAATTCCATGATATTAGAGAAAAATTCATTGGATATTGTAATGTAAATATAAAAATAATCATCACTAAAAATATATATATCTTCATAAACATTTATATTGATTCCTTGCCATAATGACCTCATGTATAATTTAACATCAAAATATAAAAATTTAACAATCTATATGGTGTCCAAAAAAAATTTATTCCCAATTTAAAAAAGACACATTATAATGGAATGTTTTTAATTTCTATATTCTTACATGTATATGATACATGTAAATGACATTGGATAATTATTGTTAATAGGTGGAAATACCACTGCTAAAACATAATTATCATCATTTATATTCCAGTTGTGTGTTGTAAAAATAATTTTTTAAAATTTGATTATTATCATCTTAAAATATATTAATATCTATTTTTATAGAATTTTAAACCTCCATATTCATAATATTTTTGGATGTTTTGGACATAAATTTTATTGTCAATGATAAAACATACAATTCCCATGAAATTAGCAATAATTGTGAGTTTAGGTAAATCCATGATATAAATTTTAAAATTCGTTCATTCTTAATTAAAATATGTAACTTATTAAATTCACAACCTTTTCAACATTATTCACTGAAAAAAACATCATAAGTAATAATAGATGAATAATCAATTCTATTTAGGACTCTCTTTTGTTTCCTTAAAATTGTACTCCTCTTCCTGATTTTTTAGTTCCCCTAACAAGGGACTCTAAACTATAAACCCAAATTAATTTCACTAGGTAACCTCTATAAAAAAATTAAATGATTCCCACAATGTTTCAATTTCCAGAGTCCCATAGAAGAAAATCTACATCAAATTTATTACTATAAAATATTAGATACAAGTTAGATATATCCTATCTATTGTTTATTTATTCAACATAAAATTATATTGAAAATAATAATTATGCCTCATGAATTATCAACTCATCATGTGTTATATCCATTTAGAGATTCATATATTGCGAATTACAAATTTGTCTACTAGTTCTGGTAACACTAAATCTCAAATGTTTGGGTTCAATATGAATCTCCTATTAAATGAATCTGGTAAAATGTTTCCTTATCCCCCTACTCAATATAGTAGGGTACCCTGATTATATATTATTAAATTTTAATGCACTAATTTTCGCCATTTTAATATATATTTTCATTCATTTAATAATATAATCATTATTACTGTCCATAATTGAATTATGTAAGGAACATGTTTTGAGGTGACAACAATTTTAATCTTTTTATTGTAATCAAATGAAATTTCATATTTATTTTTACATTCATACACTTTTTTAATACCATAATATTTTTTAGTTGAGTTCTCCATTAAAATACTCTCTAGAATTTATTTCTGATACTTCTTTAAGAAAATTTAATCAATCAATTCATTTCCTCTAAAAAATCCACATTATTTCCATCAAAATTCATCTACATGTAAATCAATACATACTCCTCAATGACATGTTTATTCCCTTATATAGATTTAACTCATTCTAAAATTATATAATCTTCTATGGAATGATGATCTTATGTCTCTATTAGAATAAAAATCATTTTAGTATCAATTTTATTATCGAATTCATGAAGACTAGTGTACTTCATAATCTAATTTGTTTCTTCATAAAATATAATTTTTCAATTATCAAATAATATGGGTTTCCATATAAAATTATATTTCAAATTTATTGAATGAAGCTTATAAATTTATAATTTTAAATATGATTTCTCAATGACGTATGGATTTTTAATATCTCATGTTTCTATTAAGATAATAAAAAATTTCATTGTAAGTATATCATGTGTACTATAAATGATAAAATGAATACATTGGAATTATTTTAACACAAAATGAACGTGTTACATATGAAAAAAAATATTATTATCTAATGACTAAAATAATCTCAAATCCTAGATATTTTCTATAGCCACAATACCCCTCAAATCCACTAGTTTAATTCACTAGACATTTAAAACAATATAAATTCATCATAAACTACATTATTTCTTTTAGTTTCATGATTTAATCATTAAAAAATACATTTTTATTCTAACATCTCTTGTAATATATGATTTTATTTTTAATTTTCACTAAATCATTTAATACTTGTATATAAGCTAATGATCGGATCAATAATCATCAAATGTAATGGATCTCCTTGAACATATTTATAAATATGTTCAATATAGTAGTTCATCACTCCTCTATTTCCACTAGGTGATCCTAAAACATTCATGGTTGGATGTAAATCTTGATCCATCACTTGGAGGTCTATATTAATCAAATATAATTCTTTTTGGTACTCTTAGTACGAGTATAATATAAAAAATAACATAATTTTTGAATTCTAGATTAAAATTATGAATAAATATTTATATGATATTGTATCATAGGTGCCTCCAACCCCAATAATGGTGTTGAAACCCATGAAATTCAATTTATATCCTTATCTAATCAATTTTTTCAGTCATCCACTATAGAAGAACCATCCATGATTCTATATGACACCATATATAGTTCATAATTAGTTAATTTTTTTTCATAAATTACATTAATTCAATAGAAATACATGTTCCCTATGAAACTCGTAATAATCCATCATCATTCAAAACCAATTTAAACGGAACACATTATTAATTATTGGGACATAAAATCTTTATCACACATATTATTCCCCCACCATGATTTCCAATTTTTTATTGTTTATATAATAGTTTTTGAAATTTTCCTTGACCAATTTTTTTAAATTTTGAAAATTTAGAATTTCATTTCTGGATCATGGTTAGTGAACATTTTGAAAAGACTATTTAAGAAGTAGGCATATGTATATATGACATAGAAATTAAATTTTTTATAAATTTTAGGGTTTTTTAAAAATCATGGAGTCCTAGAAGAATATGTGCGGTATGTTTACGGGTTTGTACTATTATTTTCATGGTTATATATCTATTATGGAACCATGTATATCATCAATTTTTTATCATTTTTTATAAACACATACATTTTCTCCTTCAATTAAAAAAATATTCTGTATTTTTAATCCATCGTAGATCATGTTCATTTTCTCTTAATCACACAGATCGAGAAGTGACCTTGCTATTGTAATATCCTCCCTCCCCCAATTCATCCAGTTTAATAGTTGTTTAAGGTGGATTTCATATGATTAGAGGATAAAACTCAAATGTAAGTCCTATTATCCACCGCCATATTAATTTTATATTGATATAACCCCCCTCATTACTATGATTTATTTTATTAAATCCTTTTTCAAGGGTTTGACCTTCATAATATTAGTATATATCTTTTTAGGGTCAAAAATTCAGTATTTCACCTCTTTTCATCTTATGTTGACATTATAGACAATTCAAAATTGATTCAAGGTTGGGTTTCTCATAGCTTAAGATTTAATATTATAAATATCACATGATTTATTTTCCAAATTTCAGTTTAAATTTTATATAGTCAATATTTAATTTTTTTATATTAATTCCATGTTGATAATTAATTTCAATAACAACTTATTGAAAAGGGAATGATTTTCCAATTTTGACGGATTTTTAAAATATTATGTCTATTAAAAGAGAAAATAAATATAAATAATTAATGGATGGAGTTAAAAATATTATTTTAAAACCATAAACATGACATTGTATTTTAATTTTGTTATTTAAAGAATTAATTTTAATTTCTATGCTTAATTTAAATTCCATGAGTTGTTATGTTTACCCAAGTAATTTTTTGTATAATATTTTAATTTTAAAAATTCATTGACCCATTGTGGTGATGATATAAATTGAAGGCTTCCATTTTAAAACAATATATCTTTTTAGTGAATTTTGGTTGATTTAATGAACAAATATCATGAAGGTTATTTTTTGTTTCATAAAGAAAAGTTTTGATATGGTTTTATAATGTTTATAAATAAAATTTATTTTAATGAATTTTTGAAATGAAATTTAACACCATCGATAAAATTTTTAATATCCTATGTTGATTTTATATAAGGACAATATTTATCCTTTAAAAATTGAAATTTTATTTCAGGGTACCCTCATGTACACATGTATTTTTTCCCTTAATGAGTGTTTCATTATTTTTTATAAGTTAACTTGTTAGTAATGATATTTTTATTGTGAGGGATATAGTTATTCAGGTCACTTATTTTTTATTCCATATAAATAATATATTTAATACTCCTTATTGTTTATCACATTAACTCTTTATTCTATTATGGGTACTATGGTAGCTATTTTGAAGGTATATATTTATTATGTGTGATGTTTTATAACATAACTAGGGTATACCCATAAAATATTATATGAAACGCCTACTGGGTATGTTCTCTTGGTTATTCCTCATGTGTGATAGTAGGATGGGTTATACTAGGACACACTATATGAAAAATGTGTATCCTTTTTCGGTAATGTATATAACTTTCCATCTTTAGGACAGACATAAGAACCCCTGACACTTATACATTAGTAAGTGTTTTATAATAAAATTTAAATTTCGTATTATTTTTTATAAAACTTTTGGAATTATATTCATAGAACATAAGATTATATACTATTATATATTTAATTTAATTCTAGAAGTTGTACCATTTTTTTAATCCTATTATTCAGGCTTTGTGAGAAGATCTTTAAAAGGATTTTGGAATAATTTTAATTAATGGTGTTTTGTAATTTTGATTTCCCTTATCACCGCATTTTTGTTTGTTATATTAAAGGAATTGCGAATTTATTAAATAGGAGTTTCTAAAAGATGTTTTAGTAAATTGATTCCAATCGTGTACTTGAATGGAATTAGTTAGTCTGATAAAGGTTTATATGCCTGAAAAATGTTCCCTAAGTTAATGTTTTGAATAAAAATAAAATAACAGGGTAGTTTTGAAACAAAAAAAAGGACATTATATAGATTTTTTAAAATTTATATAGAATTCATATATTCAAAATATATTTGAAATTAGAATAAAAGTATTTATAATTAATGTTCGGGATTCTAGTATGGATGGTGGTATATAAAAGTTCTTTTTTCTGATCAACCCAATATTACATATTATTTTTAGTATATTGGTTAATTTACTGAATTTTCACAGTGTGTTTTATGTTGGGATTGGATATTAGCCTATGGTAACAAAGAGTTCTGTTTTTTTACTTTCTAAATTTAGGTTAAATATACATATCATCTAAATAGTCCTTTATATCATTTATTTATAGTTATGGGAGATGTAATTTGTTATGTAGTTTAAATGATAAACATATGGTTTTTATTGAATTGTTGGAATTAGTGGGTTAGATGAGGAATTTCCTTTACCTTAGATTTTTTAAATTACTGATATCATATATGTTATTATATTTATTTAATTTACTGTATATTTCTATCATATAATATCTTTTATAAGATTTAATATAAAACGTATAGTTTTTTGACTCCTATTTTTATGTGACAGTTCTCCCATCAATTATATTTAATTCATAGATGATTTTCTCTATCCTAGTGAGATTATAAATGACACTCATTCCACATAATATTCTGACATTAGATTTGAGGGATGAAAAGGGCTAGTTAGATAAAAAACATTCTATCTATCCTAGGTTGTCGAATAAAGACCATATTTTCCAATAATTGATTATGATATTCAGTAATAATGGTAATTTTGATATAAAGTGACAAATATATGAAAGGTAGGTTCTAAAAAGAGACTTTATAACAATTTTTCATTAATATACTCATGTAATAGGTGATAGTATGAGTTCATGTATTGTATTTTTCATTTATTCATGAACAGTTTGATGTTTTTGATATTGAAATTGTATTTCAATTCATAGGGAGTTTCATGCGATTGGGATTATTTATTGAGATTGGGGTGATTTCATAAGAACATATAGAGATACATAGCTAGAACATATATTCTATATGTCCATATAGATCCAATGTGAATGGTTCTTGTGACTCTTATAAATGAATAAGAAGTCTAATATTCTATTTTAGACCTATTTTTTACATTTATTTGTTCTCGAATCACTCCAATGTGAAATTTTTAATTATTAAAGTGGAATTAAATTTGATTTTTATACTGTGTGATGATATTGGAGTCAATGTAATGTAATTTTATGTGATATTATTTAGTTGTGATTCAAAATTGAAAATTTATATTTATGTTCGAAAATGGTGATTCATTGTTTTATAAAAACATATATGTGGAATAATTTGTTTTATTGAGTTCATTGAAAAAAAATCAAAGTTATGAAAGGATATTTTATAGAGTGGTTCAATCCATTATTGATTTAATAAAAGTAATTTTTGAAGTATCATTGGTTTTGTATGAATGCATGGAATTTTTTTTAATTAATTTAAAAATGATTCAATTGATATACAAAATTAATTTTTGTGTGATTAGCCAGGTTGAGTTTTATTAAATGAGGTGTTTGTAAATTTTTTACCATTGAATTCATTTTTGTAAAAGGATACATTGAAAAACACTTATATATATTGTCTTGATAAAAGAAAGGTGTTTTATTTTAATAGAATGAGGATAGAGTGTACTGTTTTTCAATTTGTTTTTCTTTATTTCTACACTGGTTATAGTTGGAATATTTTGGATTAATGTTTTTCAAATGATATAGTTGAGTATCAGTGTCATGCTTTTTAAATTATATATCCATATAACTTCCTGAAAAATAATATATATATTTATTTAAGGGATTATACATAGTGTTTTTTATATATCTATTAGGTGTATTTCCCCTAACTCATCACCCTTACCAAACTCATAATCGAGTGTTGAGTTTGAGTTATTATTACAGTAGGATCTGGTCAGTGATTCTTAAATAAGTATCCTAAAACATTTAATTGTGGTCTTTATTCATCATGAGTGAGAGAGAGTGGTCCTCTTGAGTACCATGGATATCAATGGATATTTTTTTCATGGATTGGTTCATTGTTTTTTTCTTATATAGTGGGTTCAGTAATTGATATATCATTTAATATTCCATTGATATGGTCTATTAATTTCATGACTCAACGTGGGTGGTCATGAAATTGGGGTTTTCCACAACCCATCATTACTTTAGATGTCATACCAGGGGGTTTTGAAATGATTTTGTCCTATATTAATAAACGATGGGTGATTTTATATTTTCACAATGTTGTTGTGATGCTTACATGTGGAATAGTTTTTTCATTAGTGGTTTGGGCATGATATGTCCCTGAGTTCCATGATTGAGAATCTATGGAAATTTATGTTTTCAGTAGGTACATGCGAGACATAATTCATTTATGGGACATTATGGGTTAATGAAAATTTGAATGATTCTCAAGATTCCTCTGTGTAGTATGGTGACCATATTTTAGGGTCCATGTTGATCATTATATATTCTCTTTAAGTTATGAGATTCCTTTATAAAACCATATTTTATAATCCTAGTGGGTGTATATTTTTTTATTTATTGAGGAATCGTGGGATTTTAATGGAATTGATTGATGAATTTTTTCTCTATAGTGGAGTGTGTGCAACAGGCAGATATTTTGTGATTTTTTTCAAATAAAATTAACTTTCCTAAATTTATCAATTGAAGTAACATTGATAATAGGTTTTTATAAATATACATTCATTTATATACATATACATATATATATATATATATAATATATATATATTAGAAGAAAAACATTACTTTCTCATGATACTGACTTGTGTTATGATACACATAATACCAATATGGCTTGTCCTACATGCAATACCGACTTGTCTTACACTTTATGCAACACCGACCTAACGTACATTACTTGCAACATATATGTTTATATGAAACTTATTTTTATTTTCATAATTATTTAAATTAGATATTTATAACATACCTATTAAACATTTTTTCTGAATAAGAAAAAATAATTAAAATAATATATTTTATAATTTTATATATAGATAAATCATATCAATGATGAATGATATGTTTTTTGTTAAATTACATTTATGTTAAAATAATCATTTTCTCAAATGAACTGATTTAAATAACAAAATTAATTTTATAAACATTTAGAAACCTAATTTGATAATCTTATATAGATTTATTAATTTACTATTTAGAAATATGTTTATGGTGATTTTTTATTTTTCAATTAAACATCTTTTTTGATGAATAGTGAAAGTGTAACTTTTTAGTTAAAAAATTCCATTTAGATTAACATAAAATTAATGATAAATGTTAATATAATTTTATTATGGTCATAATAGATCATTTTTATATCAATTCATAAAATTTATGATAATATAATCATTTCCACATGGAATTGAATATATATTCTTAATAAACAATTGAACATATTACTACATTAAAATCACATAATTTCATCCCGTTTGCAGGATTTTCATTAATATTAATTTTTTCGTTTCTATTAATTGAATTTATAAAAAGTAAAATAAAGAATTATAATCGGTATAATATTTATATTAAAATTAGATCTAGTTTATTTTTGACCAAATGATTACCCATAGTGATTAAAATTAATCACAACATTTAATGTCAAATTAAGCATTATTATAGACTAAAACATAATCATTGGATCCAAAATGGCCAATAAACCTTTCAAGAACCCATTATATATACATATTTCGTCCATAAATATTCTATTAATGATTTTGGTTGGTTTTGTTATGTCTTTTTTGGGGTAAAAAAAAGCGTACACATTACTTGGTTTCAAATTTTCTAAGTGAGTCCTTTTCATTCCCTATAAAAGGCAATTACCTATCGCAAATATTCATACCTAAAAAACAGATATGTTTAAACAAATATACACCAATAAACATTAAAATATTCATTGATTCCTCCTATAATACATCCCTTTCACTTAATGAAATCCAAGGAACCCATTTAGCACTAACCAAATAGAGTTACACGATTAAGAGGTAATGTCTTCTCTCAAGTACTATATTTTATTTTCCTTATACACACCATAGGCTATATCTATTACATGATGGTATTAAAAAAATATACACCATATAATAGGAATTTTATGCCAATTTTTTGACCTATACTTACACACACCTTTTTCTAATGGGTAAAAATATACCATTTGTGTGTACGACAAACTACAACCTCACTATATAACAATTTTTCGAATTTATTTATGCCTCCCATGGATGAAATTATAGTGTAGAATATATTTAAATATGTTACATAGTTTATTTATTATTTCACTACTGTTATTTATTATTTTTACAACACATATATGTTTTACATTCCATTTAGTGTTAATATGATAATGTTATTTGAGGAAGTGTGCACGACTTCCCCCTCAACGAAATGTTATTCTTTCACACACTACATGGAAAGTATGAAGGATAAATTTTGTGAATATATATTATATATATTCTAGAATTAATATAATATAGTAATGAAAATTATATAAAAATTTATACATATATTTATTATAAAATCTTTCTCTCAACATGACAATTAAGAAGAAATTGTGTTCTTGTGTACGTACGGCCTTACATCTTCATGAATGGTCTATTCCGTTTCATAATTTTATTTTATATATATTATTAAAAGACAAAAAAAATTATATACATGATATTTATATCATTTATTACATTCTTCAATCATGATATGAGTATAAGGACTAACAATATAACAAATTAAGACACATTGGAAAATCAATGAAATATTACCCGTAGAGAATCCTTAACAAATGATGGTTAACAAGAAGATAATATATGTTCCAAATGAAACTATATTTATTATTATATTTAACAATATGTTTCTATAAAATATTTATAATAAATTTATATTTATTATAAATGTTTTCTGAAGGATTACGATGATAGTAAAGACATTAGGTAAGGAGACTTTATATCACATTATATTTCTCTATGATATATGATTTTTTCAGAACTCAGTCTTTTTGTATGGTATTATACTACCTAGGATTTTTTTTCCATGTATCATGTAATTAAATTTACTGGTATTCACATGTCCATTATATGATCTTTATTTCATGGTGTATAATTTTAAAAAGAAACCAAATTGGTGAAATAGTTTTATCTAAATTTTACGTCATTGGGACTCATGATTTGTTTTGCAACTAAATTCACTATGATGTGTATATAATTATATTTTACATAATATTTCATGAATTAAATTAATTTATTTACATTATAATCTTCATGAAATTTTTATTTCTCACATGTTGAATATAATCCCAAGTTACCTTGTTATAAGTGCTTAATGAGATAATTTTATCCCTTTTTAATTTTTTTAATCCATGAATATCAAGGGTCTGAGAAAGACAGAAGTAAAATATATTAAATAAACGATAAACTAGAATAATTCATGAATAAAAATGGTTATTACAATTGAAAGATTGAATCCAACCCCTCTGGTCATCATCCATCATGTTGAAGCCTGAATCAGGAATCCTAAAATACCACATGGTACTTACCTCCAAAATTTCCCTCTTATAGAGAGAAACATTGATTTTATTGTCTTCCCTGTAAGTATCTGATTATGAAATTTTTAGGTGTCTAGAATAGTTGAGGCATGAAATATAGTCTGGGATGTGTCTCCAAGGAACATGTGTTGTTTGTGCATTAAATTCATCGACAATGTTTTGTGTGTTGAATTCAATCCATAATTGTGACCAATTTTCGTGTACATAGTACTTTATTGCTTAAATAATATCCAAGGATCATCTAAATAAGTAGTTCCATGAACAATTAAATTGTGGATAAGTCCTTTTATAAATCCAAAATAGGGGAAGTAAAAAACACAACACACTGATGTTATAGGAAAGCCCTCAAGTGTAACATAAACACTTACTTTAATTCATTGATATATTAGTGAAATCCATCAGAAAAACACAAACTCAAGTGGACACCTTCATTTATATACAACTCCAAACAGATTTAGAACATGCAGGTCATCAACACAATTCTACATTGTGTGTGATTGAACCACAGTAGTTGAATTAACATCCTTATGGATGGAGATATATCCAACATGAATTCATTGAGTTTTATTTCAAAAAAACATATTTCGAGTAGACTAGATAGCATAGATAGCCGAAAAATATTCCACCAGTAGTAAGATATGAACAATGTTGGTCATCCTTCCCTAATAGATGAAAGAAATGAGATCATCTTGGTTCTTAAAAGATTTAATATCATGACAAAATATAATGCTCTGTTATTTCCAAATCCCCTGAGAATAAGCACAATAACAAAATAAATGTTGTTTTGATTCCTCAGCATGAATACATATGTGGAAAACATAGTCATGTTGTTCCCCTACTCTATTTAATTTATCATTCATTGTAATCTTATTCCTCTATAACCTACAAATAAGGATAAGTATTGATGGATGAATAAATGTAACCATAAATCATGACGACCAATTTGGTGGTCTATGGGATCCATCACACATTATGATATAATACCCTTTAGAATTGATGTTTCCAATCGAATTGGGAATGCATACCAAGGTATCTTTATCCATACATGCATACCAATTTTTTTCCATCAAAGATTGATGTGATATGGTGTTAAAAGAGAATTATTTTTACGAATAGAATAATTAATTGTCATTGATGTCATGTTGGAAGGAATAGTGGTGATATGAATGGGGTTGTCTTTCCAAGGAGTATTCCAGCAATTGAGTAGTTGAATCCTTACTAATTGTCCACTTTGAGTGTTTCATGATATCATTAATAGAGTTCCAAAGGGAGGGAAATACATATGAATTGACGTAATGCAGGTATCCACTAAAAATTAAATGGTTGACACTAGATGAAAAAAATAAGTCTAGGTGTTACTGGAAGAAATAATATTCCATTTGAACTAATTGATCATCACAACATTAAAGGATTTGATATCCTTGACCCAAAGACCTCCCAAATCATAATTCATAATGAAATACATCCATGAAATAGTAATATGTTTCCATTGATGAACTGATTTGGTCCATAAGATGTTTCTTATCATATGCTGACGAATATTCAGTATGCCTTTTGGACATAAGTAGAGAGAAAATTTATATAAAAACGTAGAACTAAAAACCATGTTGATGGGATAAACCATTCCTACATGTGACATTTTCTTTCCCTTCTAACTAGAAAAATGATTGACAATTTCGGAGTATGTATTCTCATGATATTGGAATATGACTTTTCTCTAAAACAATTGAACCCTACGATATTTGAAATGGAGTGGGACCTTTCAATCACCAAGTGTACAAGGACATCTACTTTGTTTCCCAACTGGAATACCGTTTCCAAATATGATGAATTATCTACCCCAACTGATGGCCTAACTATACACCTCTTTATCAAAATTAATGAAATCTTTGATGGAACCAATTATATTCCTTGATGGTTTACCACAAAAAGAATATTTTAAACATAATGAAAATGAGATAGAATGGGATTATTTCTACCAATATGAAGTTTTTTAAAATTCACCATATTAGGAGATCAATTAAAAAAATACTAATATAATACTCCATAAGAGAAAATAATATCCATGAGCGAGGATATCCTTGACGAACACCCCTAATGCATGATAAGTAGCCCTAGGGAATCCATTGTCAAAACTAAATTACCATTAAGATTTGATAATTTTGTGAATCAATTTTATAAAATCATTGGAAAACCCATTACATTGGGGACATCAAAAATAAAGATCCATTTTACAATGTCAAAATCCTTGGATATGTCAATCTTTAGGGAAAACATTCATCCAATAAGGCTATTTTCATTCAGTTGATAATTGAAGAGGTAGTGACTAAGAAAATTTGGATGCTTCAACCTATAAAAACCCAACTAATTTGTTTTATTGTGATCCTTAATAATATCTCCAAATATATTCCTTATGATCTTGAGAATAACTTTGGGAATGGTGTTCCAAATACTAATTAGTCATAATTTCATGATGTCGATTGCATCGTCCATTTTAGGAATAAGAGAAATAATGTATGAGTTTAATCCATAGGGATTCGAGGAATGTCTAAAAAGGTCATTAATTGCGTAAACCATATAACTATAAAAGAAAGTCCTTGTAGAAAATGAAAAAAAAGTTGGAAAACCCGATTTGTCTAGCAGAAGTCTCCTTGTTTCAAGGGTAAAGATCATATTTAATCACCCCCTTCAATGGGTCCATAGTGAAGAGAAGATTTATGTACTTCTTAAGATAAAGGGTAATTCTAAAAACCCTATAACGAGTGCCTTCGACTCTATCATCCATGTAGAGATCCTCAAAATAATCCTAAAAAACTTTATATTTCACATTTCTAGGTGTGAAGGTATCTATTGAAATCATTGGCACATACACTACCATTACATTATTTTATATATGAATTCATTGTTAAAACATAGAGTTTTTAAAAACCACAATCAACCAACGAAAATTTACTTGATTGTGGTAAAAAAAATTCCTTCAAATTCAATTTGTTTTTATGCATTGAGAGGGATATTATTTCTTCCCTAAAGGGGATGTTATTACGCTAGTTTTTGATTTGGTAGAATGAAATTTTTTCATCAACAAACTTGATATCACTCTCCAGATTTCAGATAGATTTCCTGTCATTATTTTTATGACTGTTCTTCCATTAATAAAATATTTTGATCCATTACTCAATTAAATTATTGAATTTTCATATTATATAGTTATTAATTATTTATTGATATATTGGAACCAATTCCTACACATTATGTTACATAATATTTAAGATATGTTTTTTAAGAAATACCAACATTACCTTCTATTTAGAATGAAGTCAGTGCTTCTTTATAAAAATTTGAAGAAGGATTTCTAAGAATATTATACAGTTGACCTACAATAATTAAAAGGCAATCTTACACTTTTTTCATTTATTAATCTCTTCAAATGAATATTCATATCATATTATAACGATGAATAATTTCTATCCTTTTACCATGAAAAATGAATTTTCTTTTTATGTTTTACGATAAGTACGTAATTACCAACTATTTATTCATTATAGATTTCATTTTATTTTTAAAAGGTTAATTTTTAAGAATATTTTAAAAAAAATCAAGGAAAATTGTTTACAATATTTTTTCAATCATTGTTTATAATTTGTCAATATATTTTTAATGAAATTGTTTTGAAAAAATTTTAAATCTGCATTCATATGTTTTTAATGAAAATGGATTTAGAATAAATTTCAATCATTCTTTATATGTTTTCATAGTGTTTTTAAATAAATACGTTTTTAAAATCTTTTGAATTCGAATTTATGTGTTTTCATGGAAAATTGATTTCAAATGGATTTTAATTCATTATTATATGTTTTTAGTATATTTTCTAATAAAATTATTTTCAAATGGTTTTATTCTTTAAAAATATGTTTTTAGAGATGAATTGATATTTTCCTCAAGTAAGTTTTTTTGAAAGATATTTCAATGTAATAATCTATATAAGATGATATTTTTTTGTGTTATTCATGCTTGTCTATGAAATTATCTAATTTTTCCATTCATATTCCTTCTAATAATGTTTTATTCCTAATTGAATGGTAATTATCAAACCCATTTCTATTTAATGGGTAATATTTTTATGAAACCTATTTCATTTACACATATAATATGTCTTTGAAATATTTTTCTCATTCATCGGATATATGTCTATGAAATAAGTTTATATTTCATGAATTGTAGGTTTATAAACTCCATTTCTCATTCATAGGTTATTGTATAGATGAAATGGTTATGAAACAACTATATTTTCCCACATGGTATGATATGTTTACATATTTATGAAACCTATTTTATTTCATGGGTTAGGATTTGATTTTGTATGATGTTGTGGAACATTTTTGTATTATTTAAATTTTAGATGGGTGTGACCTATATATTCATCCAATTCATTGGGTGAAGATTTAAATTTCCTGAGATAGACATTGATGAAAGGAGTAATGATCTCTGTTCGGTATTACAAGGATGTAATATGAAATGAACTCAGTTTAGTATTATAGGAATAAAATGAGTGGTGAATGTAGTTTTGCAACATAGGGTTGGAATGATGTGTGAAAACAGTTTAGTAATATAAGGATAGAATGAGGTTTAAAACCCATTCGGTAATGTGAATATTCCACTAAGATGGTCTTGACAACAATTCCAAGAATACAATGGTAATAATTATATATTCTTATATGATTGCAATATTTCCACGTTTTATTACTCTATTATATTTTAATGGATAATGTTATTTATTATCCATATAATTCATGTATTATGAAGTACCATGATTTATTCCACCATTCATGTATATGATCTTTGATAAACAATTTCTGGTTTTCTATTTTCATGATCATGTTCTCATACACCTGTTCTCATAATTATTCTTACTTATATTTATCAGTTACCCTTACTATGAATATGTGGCCATCCCATTCATATTATTCATTTACTATGGTTATGAATATTAGTGTTTGGTAGAAGTACTAATTGTGGATATCATTATGTGTAGTGTATAATATCATTCAAAAAGGATATAATATTTAGGTTCCATGTATCCAATGTGACTAAACTATTATGGTCCCTAGGCCTGATTTTTTTTAATGTACTGAATATTCGTCTAACATGATGTCATTTTAATGTATGTGAATCTTGGGATTCTATTTTTTGAATCAAAGGAATGAATTAGTTGTCATTTGGAGACTTGGATGAAAAAACTGTAGAAAGATCTTTAGGTATGTTTATAAGGATTTTTCTAGGGATATCTCTAATGATAGGTATACAGATGAATTATAATTTAGAAAAATGTCTTGGAATTTTGGTAAGAGATAGTGTCAGTGGTTTCATAGGAATACATTCCTATCCTGAAATTAAAAGTTAAAGTGTCTTTCAAATATATGTACATTGGGGTAAGAACTCCTACTAGATGTTTCAATTATACCTTTGGTTTATCTGGTACACACCAACGGACCATTCTACACACCTAGTTTAATTATTGGGAAGATATTCATCTAAAATTCAAAAACATTTCATGAAACATCATGAAGGATTTAAATAACAGTTGGTTATTAATATTCTACGATTAACCCAGTTTGTCATTTATTATGGAAGTTTTCATGGTATAGACCTCATATATGTCAATATTTTGTTAGCTACATAGTTTTCTACAATGGTTAGTAATGATCAAACTATTTTTTTGAGTTTTTTCAATGGAGGTGACTGAAATGAATTTGAATAATGTTGAATGTGATGGATAATTTTTTGATGATCAGTCAAGTTGGATGATCAATGTAGTGAAACATGTTATGTTAATTCCTAATATGTTTTCATAGTACATGAATAACATCGTGTACCTTAACTAACTATCAAACTCACCATGGAAGGGAAATAAGAAGTTAACTGAGTGTTTTAGTAATGGATACAAATGATGAAAGATGATTTAGTATTAATTGTTTCATTAATATGGGAATAATCACCAGGGTGAATTTCATAGAAGAATCAGTAGATGTTTGGACTAGGGAAAATAACTCAATGAAATTGACTATTCAAAAAAATGAAGATTTTGATAAATAAAATGGATTAAAATATTAGCCTCCCTATGAAATCATAGAATTTTATGTATTTTCTGTGTGGAATAAATGGTAATTATGCAAGTCATTGTCCCAATATAAATTACCCTGATGGGAACTGACAATGTGGTTTGAGTAATTGATACATAGCTGATGATGATGAGAATACTGATGAATTGGGAATGGAAAAAAGGTATTATATAATAGGATATGGTATCCTGGTTAATAAAATATGTATCAATTGGAATATTAAAATATTTTATGTATTTGTATTCAATTAGTATTTTATTTGAAATTTGAATTATATAAGGATTGATCAGTGCATTTTTTTATCTATGGATATCTAACAACACATTTAATTGTTCGGATGAAATAAAAAAGTGATATATTAGAAAGGTTATGTCCATGTAAAACACATGATTAAGGGAAATATTTCCATTTTTATGTTTCTTATATTATGATAATTTTTTTAGATAATGATATATTGTATATGAATAAGTAAATTTGATGGTAATGTTTACTGAGGAACTAATTATGTACATGTTGACAAGTAGTTCATACGGTAATGGATATTATTTTAAAAATTATAGATTTATTTAATATATAAATTAATCTATTTAATAAATAATATTACATGTTCTCCTATATAATTTATGGAAACCCGTGTTTTTACAATGTTCCAAGATAATTTACCTAGTGGGTATATACATGATTGGAAATTGACAACCATGATCTACGTTGTGAAATATAGTAGATCAATGTTAAGATAGATTCATGACATTATTTCCAAATTTTTAGATTTTAATCTTTGACAATGGATATAAGGATATCGATTCATGATAATATGAAGTAAAACATCAAAGGATGTATTTATGTGCCCAATTTTTTTTGAAACCCATGGTTATAATTCTACATAGTGATTAAATTTATTTTATGGATGACAATAATATTTTGGAAATTATATTATTATTGTTCTATAAAATGACACCATGTATATCAGTTGACAAACAATGAAGTCAATAAAGGCCAATGGTATTGAACCCCTAACATATGGATGATAAGGGTTTCATGCTTACCAAAGGCATACAAAATGTTATAGTTAATATACAATTATTTTTTACTTATAGTTATTTTTGATAAATTAGTAGATTTATTATTAATGATTATATGTTAATGTATTAACCGTATTCATTTATAATAATAATTATAAATAAATAGTTATAAATTTAATTCTTTTATGATCCTTAAGATCTACATAAAGTATATTTATTTACATCCACTTAAAAGTTAATTTTTGAATGTCTATTTGGATATGTAATGGAAGAATTGGAAATTGATAAAAGAAAATATAATGAATGAAATTCTTTTTACAGTTATATTTTATGTAATAATATTTCCTTATATTCATGGTCAATAAATTAATTACTCAATGATACGATAATGATCGAGGGAAAAAGGGTTGTCCTAATATCTTAATTTTATTGAACTGATGGACACCTACTCTAACTACGGCAAAAAAGGCATTTAGCGGCGGTTTTTTTTCGTTTCGCGGGGGTTTAAACAGCCACTAAATCGATTGGCGGTGGTTTTGAAAAACCGCCGTGAAATCGTGCGTTGGAAAACTATTCACGGCAGTTTTCAAAACCGTCACAGAACGTTTCGCAACATTTTTTTAGAGGCGATTTTTTTTATTTTTTTTATTTTTTTATTTTTTTATTTGTTTTTAATTTTTTAAATTTTTATTTTTATATATTTATTTTTATATTTTTTTATTTATTTATTTATTTTTCGTATTTATTTATTTATTTATTTCGTATTTATTTTATTTATTTATTTTACGTATTTATTTATTTATTTTATTTTTTTTTTTATTTTTTTTATTTTTTTTATTTTTTTTATTTTTTTTATTTCGTATTTATTTTAGTTTGTATTTATTTTATTTATTTTATTTATTTATTTATTTATTTTCGTATTTAATTAATTTATTTATTTCGTATCATTTTATTTACTTTATTTATCCATGCATGCACATACCATGCACATACACATGCACATCCCCTGCAATATAAAGAAATTCTGCGTTTGGTGAGATTTGAACCCCTAACCTCTTGCATATTTTCCAAAGACTTTACCACTCCACCAAGCTCGCCATGTGGTTAATAAACAGAATTTAATATACTTATATATATTAATTGAAAAAACAAATAATACACAAATAATAGATATAAGCTGAATAATAATAAATAATAAATAATAAATAATAAATAATAAATAAATATAAATAACAAATAATAATTAAATATAAATAATAAATAAATAATAAATAATAAATAATAAATAATAAATAATAAATAATAAATAATAAATAATAAATAAGGAATAACAAATAATAAATAATAAATAATAAATAATAAATAATAAATAATAAATAATAAATAATAAATAAAAAATAAAAAATAAAAAATAAATATAAATAACAAATAATAATGAAATATAAATAATAAATAAATAATAAATAATAAGTAATAAGTAATAAATAATAAATAATAAATAATAAATAATAAATAAATATAAATAACAAATAATAATTAAATATAAATAATAAATAAATAATAAATAATAAATAATAAATAATAAATAATAAATAATAAATAATAAATAATGAATAATGAATAATAAATAATTAATAATAAATAAATATAAACAATAAATAATACATAAAAAATAAATATAAATAATAAATAATAAATAAAGATAAATAATAAATAATAAATATTAAATAATAAATAAGATATAATAATTAAATATAAATAATAAATAATAAATAAATATAAATATAAATAATAAATAAATATAAATAATAAATAAATAAATATAAATAATAAATATAAATAATAAATAATAAAAAATTAATAATAAATAATAAATAATAGATATAAATAATAAATATTAAATTTTAAATATTAAATATTAAATATTAAATATAATATTAAATAATAAATAATAATTATTACATATTAAATATTAAATAAATAAATATAAATAATAAATAATAAATAAATAATAAAAAATAAAAAATAAAAAATAAATAATAAACAATAAATAATTAATAATTAATAATAAATAATAAATAATAAATAATAAAAAATGAATAATAAATATTAAATATTAAATATTAAATAATAAATATTTAATATTAAATAAATAAATATAAATAAAAATTATAAAATAAAAAATAAAAAACAAAAAACAAAAAATATAAATAAATATAAATAATAAATAAATATAAATAATAAATAAATATAAATAATAAATAATAAATAAATATAAATAATAAATAATAAATAATAAATAATGATTAATAAATAATAAATAATAAATAATAAATTATAAATAATAAATATTAAATATTAAATATTAAATATTAAATAAATAAGTATAAATAATAAATAATAAGTAATAAATAATAAATAATAAATAATAAATAAATAAATATAAATAAATATAAATAATAAAGAAATATAAATAATAAATAATAAATAAATATAAATAATGAATAATAAATAATAAATAAATATAAATAATAAATAATAAATAATAAATACTAAATACTAAATACTAAATAATAAATAATAAATAAATATAAATAATAAATAATAAATAAGTATAAATAATAACTAATAAATAAATATAAATAATAAATAATAAATAATAAATAATAAATAATAAATAATAAATAAATATAAATAATAAATATAAATATAAATAATAACTAATAACTAATAACTAATAAATAATAAATAATAACTAATAACTAATAAATAATAAATAAATATAAATAATAAATAAAAAATAAAAAAATAAATAATAATAAATAAATATAAATAATAACTAATAACTAATAACTAATAAATAATAACTAATAACTAATAAATAAATTAATGTATGTTATAAATAATAAATAATAAATAATAAATAATAAAGGAAACACACGAAAAAGTATGAAAAGACGTGATAAGGGATGAAAAATCATGAAAACGCATGAAAAAGGATGGAGAAGCATATGAAGAATGAGGCATTAGAAAGAATGAGAACACATGAAAACTCATGAAAACTCTGGAAAACTCCTTAATAATTCAAAATAATCATCATATTAACCCATAAAAACCCATTGATAAAGATAACAAGTCATGGAAACCCAAATAAACAGTAATAAATGGAGCTACCGTTAAAACCCGTCAAAACAGTCATAAAGAGACAAAAACATTGGACTCACATTAACGGAGATAACATATGATCCGAGAGTCCGTTTTAGATCTGCGACCTATCAAATCAAAGATACTTAAACGATATTTGACCTGAAAGGCGAAAGTGTCCGAATGGACAGGCGGATCAAAAGTTATGACCATTTAATTAAATGGCTGACGGGGAACGAGTGCTAGAAACGAGGCATTGAAAAGCATAACAAACCCGATACCCACTAAAAAGGACATAACATATGATCTATGAGTGCATGAGGGCACTGCGGCCATTCAAAATGTAGCTCATTGAATGAGCTATGATCTGGCAGGTGGAGGAGGCCGAACTGACACGCAGATCGAAAGTTAGGTCTGTTTGAAGACAAGTTCAACGGTACACCGGTGACGAAAACATGGTTTTGGAAGCCTTCGGAGGGGTTTTTGGGCTTGAAAAACATGAAATAAAAATTCTTTTGTCGATTTAGTGCGTAGCTCTCTTCGCTGGCTTCGATTTGATATGTGGTAGAGCCCAAACGGACACCCAGAGCGAAAGTTATGGCCATTTGAAGTCAGAGAAACTTTTTTAACTTTTTTATAACTCTAATATCATCCACACCTTAGAATGTCTCACAGTTTTGATTATATGTGCCTCTAGATCTCTTCATCAGGTTTGATTTGACTCGTCGTGGTGCTTCAACGGATGCCCGGATCAAAAGTTATGGTCGTTTTACTGATTTCTGGGTTTCTCGTGTTTTTTTAATTTTTTCATTTCATTTCACATCGGTTTTACCGAAACCGCTGCTATTTCGCGGCGGTTTTTTAATAAACCACCGGTAATCCTCGAATAAAATTGAAATAAAAATAAAAAAATAAAAAAAATTGAATTTTTTTTTTGCTGTTTGGCGGCGGTTTTAAAAACCGCCGCGAAACGGCGGCCCGAAACGCGTTTCACGGCGGTTTTAATAACCGCTATGAAAAAACCGCCGCTAAACAGCAGTTTTCTTATAGTGTCACCATAGATTTATGACTTCATGTCATCAAATTTTCATTGATCAATAAATTGTTTTTAATTGTTTTCCAAAATCACTCCACATAAATCTTTGTTATTTTCCTCCATGTCGAATATTCTCTCCCAAACAATGTGCTCCTAAGTTGAATCCCAGTTATATGTCATTTTGAGAAACCATTATGATCGAAACATTCCCATTTAATGGAGGTTTTAGAGTTATTTTTTACAATGTGGGATTCTAAGAATGAAAATTTTATGTTTTAATCCATTTATAAACTAGGGGAATTTTTATGGGAAATTTCATTTTATGTGAGGTAGAATGTAACGCCCCTTGTTTTTTTGAACTATTATTTTTTTGAATTAATTAATCTTTTTTATATTTTTCATGTCACGTGGCACTAGAAATAAGTCATTATAAACACATATAAATACATAGTAAAACATTCATTTCACACATCTCCAACTTGTCTTGTGTTACACCCAATATCAACTTTGCATTTTCTATACACTATACTGATCTGGCTTGTGCTACATGCAACACCGACTTGTCATACGTAACATACAACACAAATGTTTCAATGAAATGTCATTTTACTATTATAATTATTTAAAAGATAATATTTTAAACTAAATATTAAAAACATTTATATGATAAGTAATAAATAATTTTTAAATTTTATTTTAAACTGTTTTATATAGATAAAATATTTATAATGAAATATATAATTTTTTTGTAATGTGCTTTTATGTCTAAAAAATATTTTATACAAAAATAACTTCTAATTAAATAATTAATTTTAGAAACCTTTTGAAATTGAATTTTGTAAAATAAATTTTTTTTGGAAATTAGAATATCTAAATTATCTGTGGATGAATTTTTCGTATTGTTCTATGAAACATTATTTTATGATGAATAGTGAAAAAATTAATTTTCAGTTAAAATAATCATTTTAGTTTAAATAATTATTAATGATAAATTATATTATTGACATTTTTTAAGTATTAATTTTATAAATTATAAATCTATAAATACAATTAATGTCATTAAAATCAATTTCACTTTGAAATTTATTGTAAAAAATATTAATATACAGTAGAACTTCATTCTAATTTAAAAACTCTTTATTTAGTCCCATCTATGGGATTATCATTAATCTTAAATTTTCTAAATCTAGGAATTTACTTTCTAAAAAATGACAGAATTCATTTTAATCAGTATAATATTTAGATTCAAATTATATCATATTGATATTTTACCATAATGATTACTAAAAGTGATTAAAATTAATCACAACGATTATGGTCAAATTACGCTTAATTAAGGACTGAACCTTAATCACAAAATACCAAATGACTTAAAAACATTTCCAAAACCAATATTCTATCAATATTTAGGCCATAAACCTATCATTATTGATTTATTTTTGTTTTTATGTATTTTATTTGGTAAGAACATGTGTACTCTTCACTTGTTTTCAAAAACATTGAGTGGGTCATTTTCCTTCCCAATAAAAGGTCACCACCTCTCCCACATATTAACCCTACTAAAAACTGTTATGATATTTCATTATATATCCAATACATTTCCAAACATAACTACATTAATCCTATAATCCATTCCTTATTCATAATGCAATCCAATGAATCCTTTTTGAAAAAACCAAAAGGAGTTACTGATTGAGAGGTAACATCTTCTCACAAGTCCTTCCTTTTATTTTTCCTCTCCACCAAACCAATCTCATTATTCAATGATTTTATTACAATAAAATAATTATAAATAATAAATTATGTTTTTATACAAGTGTTTTGGCCTAAACATACACACAATTTCATTAAATGGGTAATGAACATACATTTACGTGTACGACAGACTACCACATCACTAAACGATGATTGTTAAATATTCCTTACAGCCTCACAATGATTGGTAAATATTCCTTACAGCCTCTCTTGGTGGAAATTTTAATGGAAACTATATTTATATATGTTATAATGTATATTTATTATTTCATTAAAAGAAATTATTCCATTTACAGAACATATATTTTTACATTCCATTTGGTGTGAATACGATAATTTCATTTGATTAAGTGTTGAATGCCACCCCCTCAAATGTGATGTTATTCATTCACACAATACAAGAAATGTGTTAAAGATTGATTTATAGAATATATAAAATATATATGATATAATAAATCATATTTGATAATGATATATATATATAACTATATATATGTATGTATTTTACTTTCTTTATCTCAAATCAAAAATTAAATGGAAATTGCGTTCATGCATACAGATGACTTTTTATCTCCATGAACAATGTATTAAATTTCATACATATATATTATATAGATCATTATAATACACATATAATATATATAAATGATATTTATATCATGATTTATATTCTGGAATCATGATATATGTATACTGACCAACAAAATAACAAATTAAGATACATACAATAAACAAAGAGAATATTACCCGAAGTTAAACTTGAACGTGGGATGGTTAAAAAAAGAGTAATATAAGGTTATAATAAAACCATATATGGTATTAGATATAGGAATATGGTTCTACAAAATATTCTTAAAATATTTTTAAACTATTATACAAATAGTTTCAATGAGTACGATGAGATTCAAGAGACAAGCAATGAGGAATTTATCTCACTTTTTATTTCCATCATATACAAGATATGTTCACCAAAATTTATTTTGTTATGGTGTAAGAATGGAAAATTATTATATTTCATTTATAGTAAAATTAAATTTCTATTTATTAAAATATCCTTTATATGATCTTTCATTCATGGAACATAGGATTAAAAAGATACCAAATCGATGAAATAGTTTTGTCTCTAATTTCCTTCTTTGCAACTCATGCTTTGGTATGAACCTAAATTCTCATCAAGGTATACATACATACAATTTACATGTTATATCATGAATTTAATTATCTTTATAATATTTTAAGATTTATTATAATTCCTTTTATTACATCGATATTATGATCTAAGTGTACAATATTATAAGATTTTAACAATAAAATCTTATCACTTTTTAATATTGTTAGTTTTTTTGCTTCCATTTATGAAATATTATGACAAATAAATAAATAATTTTAGTTAATATTCATTTCATATTGTTATTATTAATTTATTAATATATTGGTATAATCTATCCATCATTTCGGTACATAATATTGTAATGAATGTCTTTTTTTCAGAAATATTGGCATTATCTTCTCTTTGGCCGAATGTTTAGGTTCTTTTAAAATAATAATTTCGAAAAAGGGTTTAAAAAATTATATTAAAATTATCCTACAATAAATAAAAATGAATATTATACATTTTTAATTTACAAATGTTTTAAAAGGAATCATCATTTCACTTTCTGAACAAGTAATTGTCATTTTCATTTAATCATGAAAAAATGATATTTTTTTAACTTAAATTATATTTTATTTTCCCATCAGCAAATAATTAAAGCTTCATTTGCATTTTTAAAATGATATGTTTTAAGAAAATTAATTTAAAAGTAATTTTCAAGGGAATATGTTTTCAAAAAATTTTAATGTATTAATGATAATTTTTCAAAGTATTTTCAATGAAACAAGTTTCAAAACATTTTCAAGATTCCTTCACATGTTTCCATGTAAAAAAAATTAAATCAATTTAAATTATTGTTTATAAGTATTGAAATTTTTTTCAAGAAAAATATTTTTTAAATTTTTTTATCTAGTCATTTAATATTTCATGGAAAAAAAATTTCTAAATGATTTCACAACTTTTTAAAAATTATTCAATGTGTTTTACAAGAAAACGATTTTCATATAGTTTTATGTATTAAAAATAATTTTTCATAGATTAATGGATATTCTAGTCAATTTTGTTTTTTAAAATATATTTAAATAATATTTTCTCTCCAAGATGACATCTGTTGATATTACCCATAACCTAAAAGAATATTATATATTGTTTCGATTCATGTTCATTCTATGAATGGGTTATTCTTAATGCAATGGAATTTATCCAATGAATTTCACTGTCATGGTTTATATGTTTATGAAACTCATTTCACATTCAAAAATTATATGTTTATGAAATCTGATTCTATTTCATGGGTTATAAGTTAATGAAAAATGTTTCTCGTTCTTGGGTTTTATTTTTATAAAATACATTTCCCTTTCATGAGTAATGCTTTACATTAAATGGTTATGAAACATATACCTTTATCCACAGGTTATGATATGTATACATGTTTATTATTCCAATTTCATTTCATGGGTTATGGTATGATTACTATTGTTTTCCAGTACATGTATGTATTATTTCATTATCAGATGGGTGGGACCTATATACCCCTCAAATTCTCTGGGTAATGATTTAAATATATCTATGTAGTCATAGATGGAATAACCAATTAACTCTTTTTAGTATTTAATAGAATGAATAGGAAAAGAACTCAGTTTTCATTATTTGAATTGAATGAGTGGTGAACTCGATTTAGTAATATAGGGATATAATAAGGTGTTAAATTGGATCAATAATACAAGGATGTAATGTTGTGTGATTCTGATTCAGTAATGGGATTTGGCCAATTAGATTGTCTCGGAAGAAATACACTGACTACTATAGAAATCAAAATATATTCTTGTGTTTCTACAAAAATTCCATGTTTTATTCCAATGTAGTGCTTTCATGGATCTTGTTATTCATTTAATTATGATTTTTGTCTTGTTAACTAATGTTATTTATTCGATGGTTCATGTAATAGATATTTGTTGTATAGGATATGATCTTATATTTTCCTTATAATGTTCTTATACCCCTATACTCACAATTATGTTTTCATATATCCCTTATTTAACCTTATTGAGTATTTGATCTCACTCGACTCTTAAGTTTCCTATTCCATGTTATGATGAATGGTTTTACGAATAATTATTAAATATTTATATTTTTTGGTATATGTTCAAAATCATTCACTAGGATAAAATATTATTTTTCATGTTTTTGAAAACAGTATTATACCATGGCCCTAGGGAGAGTATATTTCTAATGTTAAACATAATCATATAAAATGATGTAATATTCATGAATATCTAGATTTGGTAACTATAGTTTGAGCCATTGTGGAAATATCTATGTAATTTACATTCATAAATGGAATGAAGCATTATTAGGTATTCATTTTTCTATTTATTATGCAAGCAGACCTGGTGGCTTGTTTAGTTTTGTATTTGGTAAGATGTTTCAGATTATTTTTAGATATTGAATTTTTTTGAATATTTTGGATGGATTATTTAGTATATGGATATTATTAAGGGATCATATCATTATCATCCAATCATTAGGATTTTCACCAATCGAGCAACCCATTGAATTAATGAGTGGTGACCTTTCTAGCTATGATCGCTACTATATTGACTTATGATATTACGAGGGAATAAATTAGAATGGATTAGATATTTATCCAACCTAGAACATGGGTATTATAATTTATTTATATATTTATTAGTTTTTTAGCTTTACATTGAATTTGAGGTCAAATTAGTTAGAAATTTTTAATTATTATAATTTAATACACTACACAAGGGTGGAACATGTTTGACATAAGTTGTTCAGGCAGCTCTATAACATGATTGCCCAATTTTTCATTTACTCCATAATATATTTTAAAAAATGATGTGTCCCATGGAAACTAAAATAATTAATATGGGTTTTTAAAAATCACAACATGTTTGGAAAATGATGTTCTAAAATATATGATAACTATATAGATAACATGACTTAAAAATTTAAAATAAATATATTCTACCTCTTAAAAATAAAATAGTTATTAAAATATATTTTTCAAATTGGATTGACATCATCCATAATTTCATGGCGCTAGGCATTGCATCCCCCTCTCATATTCGTATTACAACACTGATTTATTCCATCAACTAAAAATTAATGGTATTTAGAATAATGGTTAGAATCATAATGAAACACATATCTTTCTATTCCCTAATAAACATCTCTTATATTCTTTAACCCCAATTTTTACAATCCCTTATGTCTGAAACCTATGGGGTGGCTGACCATCCTCAATGGTATCTCGTTTTATTTATTGTTTTTTATTAATTCTTTCAACTTTATTTATCATTCTACACCATTCACATTTAATTGATGTTCGGTTGTTAAATATTGTATATATAACATTGGAGTCATTGAATACATGGAGTTAAAAATTTTGTTAAATTAAAATCATATTATTTTATGTGTCAGTGTTATTTATAGGATGAAGATTATTCTCCAAATGAGATTCCATCAAATTAGAATGAATTCCCAATTTCAAGGATATTTAAAATTTTATTTCTCTTTAGTGGGCACATAAATAAATCGTAACATTATTTGAATAACTATAAAAATAAATTTTTCAAAATTTTAAATATGGTTTCTGATCTCAAAATAAATTTTCAAAATATTAAAATTTTATTTTAAATGACACATGAAAGTTGTTGGGTACCGTAAAATTGGTTTAAAATAAATATATATTTTTAAAATGTTTTCACACTATTGGGATCATGATATAAATTTAGTGGATTGGTTGTAAACCATTAGTGGGTTTAATGATTTTGGTTTCATTAATTATATCACATTATAGATAAAGATTAATTTTCTGATTTTGAGTATTTATTGATATAGAAAATATTTTATATTAAATAAAATAATATATTATTCATAAGAAATATAATTTTAAACTATTGGGAAAAGAGTCATCATCCTATGGTATTTTAATATATGTATAATATTAAAATTATTACGTGTGATAACATTGTAAACTACAGTAATTTTTCTATAATGGGTTGTGTATTTTATATAGATAGGTCATTGGTTGATAATGGTGTAATTAATTTTAAATGGGAGAAAGGTGAGATTGAGTCACTTTTAATTAACTACGATTCATGTATTTACTAATCCAATTTTTTTTTAAAACATTACTTTTGAATTGTTCATTAAAAACTACATAGAAATATAGAAAATATATATTTATGTAATGCTAGGTAGTCACACTATACAGGTCTCTGCACCATGTTTTTAAACCTTAATGGTAAATGGGGAGTTCCTTTAAAGAGGCTTGGTGTATGATATTAGATTGGTTTGTTTTATGAGGCACAATTGGCTGGTATGAGAGTCCTTGATTGTAAAATCCTCGTGTTATATCACATTCAATATAGATCATAACCCATGACAAAAATCCCATGGTTATAGATTTGGCATTAGAGTTTATCTTAATCATATTTTATATTCACTATTTGGTTTCATATGAGTGGACCCTATTTATTTATAATTTTAATTATTTTTATTAATTTAGCATGTATTTCTATAAATTAATCATTTTTTCTTGTTTTGTATGCTTATTGAATTTGATTTTTGAAATATTTTTAATATGGGTGTATTTTTGGTTTATTTATCATTCAAGGATGACTTTATTTTTGTTGGTAAATTTCTATTGAATTTATTAAGTAGGGTTTCAAAAACATTTTGTTGGTAAACATTTTTATATAAAAGAGATGAAATAAATGTGTTTATTTTACATTGGTTCGTAGGTCTAATTAATGATTTCTATATGGTTGATTTCAATTAAAATAAACTAAAATGAATTTTTTAAATAACTATTTAACATTTTATTAAATTTTTATATTTAAATAGAAAAAACTATTCCAAATAATATTTCACCATTTTATAAAACGAATTTATATTAAAATGGAGGGTTTATAATAGTGCATATCTCTCTTCGCTGGCTTCGATTTGATATGTGGTAGAGCCCAAACAGACACCCGGAGCGAAAGTTATGGTCGTTTGAAGTTGGAGAACTTTTTTCAACATTATAACTCTCATATATTCCACACCATATAATTTCTCACGGTTTTGATTATATGTACGTCTAGAAATCTTCACGATCTTAGATTTGACTAGTCGTGGTGCTTCAACGGACGCCCGAATCAAAAGTTATGGTCATTTTATTGAATTCTGGGTTTCTCGTGTTTTTTTATTTTTTTCATTTCATTCCGCGGTTGTTTTACCAAACCGCCACTATTTCGAGGAAGTTTTTTAAAAAACCGCCGATAATCCTCGAATAAAATTAAAATAAAAATTAAAATAAATTAAAATAGATAATTTTTTTTGCTATTTAGCGGCGGTTTTTTCGCAGTGGTTTTAAAAACCGCTGTGAAACGGCGGCCCGAAAGGCGTTTCCCAACGGTTTTTAAAACCGCCGTGAAATAACCGCCGCTAAATAGAGGTTTTCTTGTAGTGTCCCCATATATATCTGAATTCAGGTCCTCAAATTTTCATTGATCAATAAATTGTTTTTAATTGCTTTCCAAAATCACTCCAGATAAATATTTGTAATTTTCCTCCATGTCGAATATTCTCTCCCAAACAATGTTCTACAATGTTGAAACCCAGTTATATGTTTTCTTGAGAAACCATTATGATCCTGAAATTCCAATTTAATGGAGGTTTTAGAGTTATTTTTTACGATGTGGGATTCTAAGAATGAAAATTTTATATATTAATCCATTTATAAACTAGAGGAAATTTTATGGGAAATTTCATTTTATGTGAGGTAGAATGTAACACCCCTTGTTTTTTTGAACTATTATTTTTTTGAATTAATTAATCATTTTGATATTTTTCATGTCACGTGGCACTAGAAATAAGTCATTATAAACACATATAAATACATAGTAAAACATTCATTTCACACAGCTCCAACTTGTCTTGTGTTACACCCAATATCAACTTTTCATTTTCTATACACTATACTGATCTGGCTTGTGCTACATGCAACACCGACTTGTCATACGTAACATACAACACAAATGTTTCTATGAAATGTCATTTTACTGTTATAATTATTTAAAAGATAATATGTTAAACTAAAAATTAAAAACATTTATATGATAAGTAATAAATAATTTTTAAATTTTATTCAAAACTGTTTTATATAGATAAAATATTTATAATGAAATATATAATTTTTTTGTAATGTGATTTTATGTATAAAAAAATATTTTCTCAAAAAATAACTTCTAATTTAATAATTAATTTTAGAAACATTTTGAAATTGAATTTTGTAAAATAATTTTTTTTTGAAATTAGAATATCTAAATTATCTATGGATGAATTTTTCGTATTGTTTTATGAAACATTATTTTATGATGAATAGTGAAAAAATTTATTTTCAGTTAAAATAATCATTTTAGTTTAAATATTTATTAATGATAAATTATATTATTGACATTTTTTAAGTATTAATTTTATAAATTATAAATCTATAAATACAATTTATGTCATTAAAATCAATTTCACTTTGAAATTTATTGTAAAAAATATTAATATACTGTAGAACTTCATTCTAATTTAAAAATTCTTTATTTAGTCCCATCTATGGGATTATCATTAATCTTAAATTTTCTAAATCTAGGAATTTAGTTTCTAAAAAATGACAGAAGTCATTTTAATCAGTATAATATTTAGATTCAAATTATATCATATTGATATTCTACCATAATGATTACTAAAAGTGATTAAAATTAATCACAACGATTATGGTCAAATTACGCTTAATTAGGGACTGAACCTTAATCACAAAAGACCAAATGACATAAAAACATTTCCAAACCCTATATTCTATCCATATTTAGTCCATAAACCTACCATTATTGATTTATTTTTGTTGTTATGTCTGTTATTTGGTAAGAACATGTGTACTCTTCACTTGTTTTCAAAAACATTGAGTGGGTCATTTTCCTTCCCTATAAAAGGTCACCACCTCTCCCACATATTAACCCTACTAAAAACTGTTATGATAATCCATTATTTATCCAATAAATTTCCAAACATAACTACATTAATCCTATAATCCATTCCTTATTCATAATGCAATCTGAAGTGCCCAAATCAGTGTGAATCACTGAGAGGGGGAGGGGGTGAATCAGTGATCCTTTAAAACTTTTTACTAATTGATTCTTAATCAATTAAACCTCTATGGCTGGTTAAAGCCTCGATCCACTCTTCCTGTATCTCTCACCTTTCCACGAATGATGCAGTAAATGTAAAGGCACTGGACACAAGGATTTACAAGGTTCGGCACCAAAGGCCTACATCCTTGCCATGCTCTCCCAGCATGGATTCTCCATTATAACCTGTTAAAATTACAATGGTCGATACAGAGTCCCACTGTATCTCTCCTGAGTCCCACAGGAGGGTCTTTATACTGCGTCCCACAGTGTTACCAGAGTCCCACTGGCCTGCTCCAGAATCCCACTGAAGACTTCTTCTCCCTGAGTCCCACAGGGTCTTCTCTTGGCTCCTCGAGTCGCACGAGTAGCTCTTCTTCACTTTAAGTTCTTCAAGTAACTTCAGCAGCCTGGGATAAAGGCTGTTGGCCTTTCTCTTCTCTTCTGATCACTTGTTGTTGATCAGGGCTTCTCGTCCAGCTCAGGCTTTACCTCCTTCTTCAGGATGACCTGGCTTCTCTCTTCAACTACTGAATGCTCAGACAACTGATATCTTTATCTCCAGTCTGGTCCAGTCTCAGTACAAATGAACTTCATGCACTGATAGCATGGGTTCCTCAAATTCATCAAGATCCTCTGGTCTTGGTCAACTCAAATGCACACAAGCAGATTTGACTTGTTTACGTGTGCACGTGCATGCATGCAAGCATGCACTCTCCTTTTCTTCCTCTTGGTGCAATAAACCCTCAAAGGCTGTAGTCACTTTAAGCACACACCTACTTTGAACTTCACACAATTAATTCAATTTGCTTGCACACATAAATGGGTGTTCTTCTTTGTGTGGATGTCTTCTTCTTCTTCTAAGTGTTTACACTTTTAGTGCACACACTAGGTTCGGCCAACTTGTCTCTTTACACACACTTGTTTCATTTTGCACACACTTGAAACTTGGCCTATTCTCCTCTTCTTGTTGCACACACACACTTTAGTGTTCTTTTAGTTTGTTCTTCGAAGTGTGCACACACAAGGTCACAACCCTCGGCCTCTTCAAATGCACACACTTAAAGTGTGTTCTTCTTTGTTCAAATGCACAAGCAAGACTATGGATTATTCAATTCTTACACACACACAAAGTGTGGTCTTCAACTTCACTTGGCACACACCACTTGGTGTTGTCCTTTGTGCACACACATGGCCTCGGGTTCTTCTTCTCCACTTGGCACACACACGAGGCAAGGCCTCGGCATCCTTTGCTTCTTTGCACACACTAAGTGTTCTTCACTTTTCACACACAAGTGCTCAAGCCTTGGGTTCTCCTTGCACACACCAAAACCATAGGGTCTTATCTTCACTATGCACACAAGGCATGCAAGTCTCGGCCTTCACTTGAATTGCACACACACAAATAGTGTGGTCTTCCTCCTTATGCACACACACGGTCACGGCCCTCCTTCTCTTCTTGCACACACACAAGGCTACGGCCTTTCTTGGCTTCTTCTTGCACACACCCGAATTCCTTTGTCCTTCAAAGGAGGCGCGCAAGGTGTCTCGGTGCAAGGCTCCACAGGTGCACAAGCCTTCGAGCGCGCAAGCTCCTCCTGCCGCGGGGCGCGCAAGTGCTGCACCCGCGGGCACTTCCTCCTGCCGCACACGTATGCGGGCAGTGAGGGTGCCAATCCTTGAGCGCGCAAATTCAAGCGGCTCGGGATCTTCCTGTCGCGCAAGATAGGCGCGCAGGGAACTCTTTCGGGCCTCGGGTGGCACTGAGATCTTCAGCCGCGCAAGTACTTTGCGCGGCGTCTTCTTCTTCGCGAGGCAGAGGCACTCACGGGTCTTCTGATTTTCGAGAAAGGATCAGCAAGCCATCAGAGAGCCTCGGGTGCTCCTTTTATAGGAAGAGGCTGCCTCGCATCGTCCGCGTGGTTTTAACTTCAAAATCCCGAAGATTTCGGATCTTCAAAAATATTTCCAAATCTTGTTTTTTATTCTCGGTTCGACGCGGGCTCATTATTTTTTATTCCTCTACGTGCATGCGACTCATAACGCATGCACGACCTTCGGTTTATGCTCATCCCATGCAAAAACACCAATTTCTTGGCCTCGGCATCTTCTCTTGACTCGGCCTCAACCGAAATCCTCCAAACATTTCATGCATGTTCATTTTTAGGCATGGCCGTGTTCGGTGTGGAGAGACGAGCTCAATGGAGGTCTTAGATCCTTCAGAGGTGGTCGGGAACTCGAAAACGGGTGGTCGGATGGCCTCTGGTTCAGCGGCGTCGCGGGAGATGCCTCGGCCGAGCTCGAGGTTGAGGACGAAGTCGGGGCCGTCGGATCAGATCTTCAACGGCCTGGATTAGATCGCGGCGCCGCGGATAGATCGTGCGGCGCAGATCAAGCGCGCAATGAGACGGACGGCTCAGATCTGTCCCGGGTGAAAAATGTGCGTCCCACATCGAAGTCTCTCGCGGAATTTCCGCGGTATATCAAATAAGCGTTGCCGCCATATGCTCAGTTGAATCTTCTCCCTCCACGGTGTCGCCCCGCACCGTGTTCTCCCTGCGGGCGCGCTCTGTGCCCACTCTCTGCTCCTGCAGGCGCGCTACTGGCGCCCACTATGCATTCTGGGTGCGCGGGCTTCACCACCGCGTGCCCTCGGGGCTTATACACGGCCCCTCTGCGCTCCTCCGGGCGTGCCCCAGGCGCCCATGCGGTGTCCTTGGGTGCGCCCTGCCGCCCTGGCTCGCCCCACGGGTTCCCCCGGGCGTGGTGCCCTAGTGCCCATGCCTTGGGGTTGAACCCCCAAGGTGCCTTGGCTGGCCAATTTTTTGGCAAAGGCATGAATGAATCCTTTGTATAAAAACAAAGTACTCCATATAAAAATTTCCAAACCAAGTGCCATTCAAGCCATCTTCTTCCCATCTCTATTCTTCTTCTTCTTAAGAATTCCTCCAATTCTCTACAACATTTATTCATCACTTTGTAATGGAATTCCTGAAGGTTCTTCATCTTCAACCGAACTCCTGAATCACTTAAATTATTCAAAGTGCTTCATTGATCAAGTTGGATCACTTCCAATTCACATGCACTAAGAGTTAGCACATGGACTTCTTTAATCCACTTCATCCACTTAGAACTCGTGGATGGATCATCATCATCTCCTCATGCATTGTCAATACAATGCATGGTCTTCAAACAATGTTGTGACATTGAATCATCAGGATACAAGTTCTTTGAACTTAAAGAGCAGCTCAACAATCGTCAGATATAATGATGCTCCATCATCATTCATTCTTCAAGTGGTGTAACTTAGTATCATATTGATAAAAGTATTGAAACATTAAGATCAGTTCTACAATCGTCTGATATGATGGAGAATGTTTCAACCACAATTTCCAATACCACTTAGTGAATCTCCTAAGTGACATGCATCTTAGTACCATGGTCATTCTCCTTCACCACCAACACCATCACAACCTTTGTCATTCACCTCTTGACATTCCTTGACTTCCATTCATTCCAAGACAACTTTATGCCTCATTGACAAAAAATGCAACACAGTGCACTTCAATCTCCCCCTTTGTATTTGTTGTCAATACACCACTTCAGCACATATGAATGGGTCAATATGTGTGCCAATATTTCTCCCCCTTATTGGAAATCAAATGCAAAGGTGTGGTGTGGTTCTCTTTCAAAAATCTCTTCCTCCCTTCGAATAACATCTTCTTGAAAAACACTAAGAGAGGGATGATGTCACATGTTCTTCTTTAGCAAAGAACCTTTAGTAAATCAACTCTAAGTCTACTTGGGCTAACCCGGTGTAGAAAACAAGAGTGATGTAACCAAGGTACTCAATGCTGTCCACAATTCTCTACACATGTGAGATCATGCTTTGGGGTTTGAAATTTTTCAGATATAACAATGAATTTTCTAAATCCTGCACAACTTCACAAAACTCATTAGAAAGTTCAGGTGCAAAGATAAAGCTCCCCCTTTCAACCATTTGTCTTCAATCAATACTCCCCCATAATTTTCATGATGAATACAATTAAGATACAAGGGATGAAAGTATGATTGGAATACCTTCACTTTTCTCAAGATGATATTAATCTCAGAACATCATCTTCTTCAGATTTGCTCCCCCTCAAGGGGTGCACTCCATTCTGTCCAAACCATCCTCCAGATGAGAATGATCATCATCTTCAATTCCCTGCAATGTTAGCAGATGTATATACCAAGAGTATAAGGGAATAAGATGGAACCTCCTTGGTTCATCAATGTGAACAACAAGGTTGAGAAGATTCTCTCAACCGAGATGTCCCATTTTCACCATTCTTCACACTTGCACATCTGATCTTCTTTGATGTTTGTGATGGTGTGGTTCTCAAAACATCTTCATGTGAAATCTTTTGTTTCCCTTTTGGCTTAGCAATTGCCAGTGCTTCATCTTCAGCTCTTTGTAGTTCTTTGGCAAGATGCAACTGATTTGGCCATATGACTAGTAAATCATTTGGAAGAGTGGCCTCAGTTTTGGAAATTCCACATGGTTCTTTTGATGCTGTTAAGCTACCTTTCTTAGGCAACTTATTTTCAATCAATCCCTTCTTCTTCTTCTGGATTGATTGTCTGTTTGAGTCCAGTTGGCTTCTATTGCATTTCATGGATTCTTTACAAAGATCCATGGTATGACCTTTCTTTCCACAGTAGAAGCACTTCTTGGTGGTCCTTCTGGATGCATCAGCCTTCTTGGACTCAGACTCCAAGGACTTCTCTTCATTTCTCAAACACTTCTTGGGAGCATTTTCTACTTTCTTCTTGCTTCCCAAGGAATCTATCTTAGCCAGGTTCTGTGATCTTTTCTTCTTTTGAGCTCTGGATACAGTTGGAGATTGACATGTATCTTTTTGACTACTTTTGCAATCATCCCAGATGTTGTCAAGTAATCCAAATCTATTTGCAGTAAACAGATGTCTCTGGACCTGTGGATACTGCTTCTTTTCTTCTGGCTTGCTCCCCCTTGGCATGGGCTTCCTTTGTGCTTTGACATTCAGTGGATTGTACCAACAATCCTTTGCACAGTGCCCATACTTATTACAACACCAACATTGACCCACAAATCTTGACTTCTTCATTTCTTCTGATTGTTGGGTACTTGTCTTGAATTGTTGTGCTGCTTCAGGAGAGCTTTCTTTCTTCATTGTCTTCTTCCATACTTGTTTGGAATTATTCTTCCATCCTGCACTTTTTGTGGAAACACTATTTGTAGCATCAGTACAAGATGGTATGGATGGTACCTTCCTTTTAGAAGATGTTGCACTATCATTAGAGGATGTCTTTCTCTTAGAATCATCCTGCTCAATGCACACTTGTGTAACAACATTTCTTCCATCAGCTGACTGGGAGGATTCAGCTTTGGGTGATTGCAGATTTTTCAATATCACCTCTAGTTCTAAGTATTTCATGTTGAGGGAGTTCTTCTCATCCTCAACAGTTCTTAGCTTTCCTTCCCAATTCTCCACCAGTTGTTTCATCTGGTCTTCATGCACCTTCTTTAATTCGTGCAATGAATTGTCCAGCTCCTTCACCAATTTGACTTTGTCTTCAAGTTGAGAATCTCTGACATTCATTGAAACTTTGTGCCTCTTTTCCAGTGCATGGAAAACATCTTTGACTATTATCATAAAGAATTCTTTCTCAGAAAGGCTTCTTTGCAATTCTTCACAGGTATCTTCATATCTTTCATTGCAAAGGGAAACAGTTTCATCTTTGGCCTTCACCAGCTTTCTGAGAGTGTTGGTTATGCCAACCCTTTTTGCCAATTGGACTTCCAGAGAATTGGCTTCATCTTCTAGCTGTAATTTTTCTTCTTGAAGATCAAGGAGGCCTTTAGCTATACACATTGCAACTTCCTTGGGGACTCTCTTCTGAAGATATTTGATTGCATTTAGAAGATCATTGTTTCTTCCATCTTCATCACAGCTAGAGTAGGCTTCATCAGAAGAATGATAAAAGAAATTGTCATCTGATGTGACTTTCACATTTCTTTCCATAGAAGGAGTTTCTCTGATTGCACCAGCTTTCTTCTTCATCTTCTTTGCCTGTTTCTTCTTTCTATTTTTCTGAGTCTTGGCAGATATCTCCATTTGAGGCTGGTCACTCATTTCCTCAAATCTGCACTTCATAAAGACTCCCTTGGATCTTTTAGAGGTAACCTCCCTTTGATACCAATTGAAGTGCCCAGATCAGTGTGAATCACTGAGAGGGGGAGGGGGTGAATCAGTGATCCTTTAAAACTTTTTACTAATTGATTCTTAATCAATTAAACCTCTATGGATGGTTAAATCCTCGATCCACTCTTCCTGTATCTCTCACCTTTCCACGAATGATGCAGTAAATGTAAAGGCACTGGACACAAGGATTTACAAGGTTCAGCACCAAAGGCCTACGTCCTTTCCATGCTCTCCCAGCATGGATACTCCATTATAAACTGTTAAAATTACAATGGTCGATACAGAGTCCCACTATATCTCTCCTGAGTCCCACAGGAGGGTCTTTATACTGCGTCCCACAGTGTTACCAGAGTCCCACTGGCCTGCTCCAGAATCCCACTGAAGACTTCTTCTCCCTGAGTCCCACAGGGTCTTCTCTTGGCTCCTCGAGTCGCACGAGTAGCTCTTCTTCACTTTAAGTTCTTCAAGTAACTTCAGCAGCCTGGGATAAAGGCTGCTGGCCTTTCTCTTCTCTTCTGATCACTTGTTGTTGATCAGGGCTTCTCGTCCAGCTCAGGCTTTACCTCCTTCTTCAGGATGACCTGGCTTCTCTCTTCAACTACTGAATGCTCAGACAACTGATATCTTTATCTCCAGTCTGGTCCAGTCTCAGTTCAAATGAACTTCATGCACTGATAGCATGGGTTCCTCAAATTCATCAAGATCCTCTGGTCTTGGTCAACTCAAATGCACACAAGCAGATTTGACTTGTTTACGTGTGCACGTGCATGCATGCAAGCATGCACTCTCCTTTTCTTCCTCTTGGTGCAATAAACCCTCAAAGGCTGTAGTCACTTTAAGCACACACCTACTTTGAACTTCACACAATTAATTCAATTTGCTTGCACACATAAATGGGTGTTCTTCTTTGTGTGGATGTCTTCTTCTTCTTCTAAGTGTTTACACTTTTAGTGCACACACTAGGTTCGGCCAACTTGTCTCTTTACACACACTTGTTTCATTTTGCACACACTTGAAACTTGGCCTATTCTCCTCTTCTTGTTGCACACACACACTTTAGTGTTCTTTTAGTTTGTTCTTCGAAGTGTGCACACACAAGGTCACAACCCTCGGCCTCTTCAAATGCACACACTTAAAGTGTGTTCTTCTTTGTTCAAATGCACAAGCAAGACTATGGATTATTCAATTCTTACACACACACAAAGTGTGGTCTTCCACTTCACTTGGCACACACCACTTGGTGTTGTCCTTTGTGCAGACACATGGCCTCGGGTTCTTCTTCTCCACTTGGCACACACACGAGGCAGGGCCTCGGCCTCCTTTGCTTCTTTGCACACACTAAGTGTTCTTCACTTTTCACACACAAGTGCTCAAGCCTTGGGTTCTCCTTGCACACACCAAAACCATAGGGTCATATCTTCACTATGCACACAAGGCATGAAAGTCTCGGCCTTCACTTGAATTGCACACACACAAATAGTGTGGTCTTCCTCCTTATGCACACACACGGCCATGGCCCTCCTTCTCTTCTTGCACACACACAAGGCTACGGCCTTTCTTGGCTTCTTCTTGCACACACCCGAATTCCTTTGTCCTTCAAAGGAGGCGCGCAAGGTGTCTCGGTGCAAGGCTCCACAGGTGCACAAGCCTTCGAGCGCGCAAGCTCCTCCTGCCGCGGGGCGCGCAAGTGCTGCCCCCGCGAGCACTTCCTCCTGCCGCACACGTATGCGGGCAGTGAGGGTGCCAATCCTTGAGCGCGCAAATTCAAGCGGCTCGGGATCTTCCTGTCGCGCAAGATAGGCGCGCAGGGAACTCTTTCGGGCCTCGGGTGGCACCGAGATCTTAATCCGCGCAAGTACTTTGCGCGGCGGCTTCTTCTTCGCGAGGCAGAGGCACTCACGGGTCTTATGATTTTCGAGAAAGGATCAGCAAGCCATCAGAGAGCCTCGGGTGCTCCTTTTATAGGCAGAGGCTGCCTCGAATCATCCGCGTGGTTTTAACTTCAAAATCCCGAAGATTTCGGATCTTCAAAAATATT
This sequence comes from Viscum album, assembly GCA_963277665.1. NCBI lineage: Eukaryota > Viridiplantae > Streptophyta > Magnoliopsida > Santalales > Viscaceae > Viscum > Viscum album. The sequence continues at coordinate 912,757,400 of OY728131.1, read as the reverse complement.
TCCAAATCTTGTTTTTTATTCTCGGTTCGACGCGGGCTCATTATTTTTTATTCCTCTACATGCATGCGACTCATAACGCATGCACGGCCTTCGGTTTAGGCTCATCCCATGCAAAAACACCAACTTCTTGGCCTCGGCAGCTTCTCTTGCCTCGGCCTCAACCGAAATCCTCCAAACATTGCATGCATGGTCATTTTTAGGCATGGCCGTGTTCGGTGTGGAGAGACGAGCTCAATGGAGGTCTTAGATCCTTTAGAGGTGGCCGGGAACTCGAAAACGGGTGGTCGGATGGCCTCTGGTTCAGCGGCGTCGCGGGAGATTCCTCGGCCGAGCTCGAGGTTGAGGACGAAGCCGGGGCCATCGGATCAGATCTTCAACGGCCTGGATTAGATCGCGGCGCCGCGGATGGATCGTGCGGCGCAGATCAAGCGCGCGATGAGACGGACGGCTCAGATCTGTCCCGGGTGAAAAATGCGCGTCCCACATCGAAGTCTCTCGCGGAATTTCCGCGGTATATCAAATAAGCGCTGCCGCCATATGCTCAGTTGAATCTTCTCCCTCCACGGTGCCGCCCCGCACCGTGTTGTCCCTGCGGGCGCGCTCTGTGCCCACTCTCTGCTCCTGCGGGCGCGCTACTGGCGCCCACTATGCATTCTGGGTGCGCGGGCTTCACCATCGCGTGCCCTCGGGGCTTATACACGGCCCCTCTGCACTCCTCCGGGCGTGCCCCAGGCGCCCATGCGGTGTCCTTGGGTGCGCCCTGCCACCCTGGCTCGCCCCACGGGTTCCCCCGGGCGTGGTGCCCTAGTTCCCATGCCTTGGGGTTGAACCCCCAAGGTGCCTTGGATGGCCAATTTTTTGGCAAAGGCATGAATGAATCCTTTGTATAAAAACAAAGTATTCCATATAAAAATTGCCAAACCAAGTGCCATTCAAGCCATCTTCTTCCCATCTCTATTCTTATTCTTCTTAAGAATTCCTCCAATTCTCTTCAACATTTATTCATCACTTTGTAATGGAATTCCCGAAGGTTCTTCATCTTCAACCGAACTCCTGAATCACTTAAATTATTCAAAGTGCTTCATTGATCAAGTTGGATCACTTCCAATTCACATGCACTAAGAGTTAGCACATGGACTTCTTTAATCCACTTCATCCACTTAGAACTCGTGGATGGATCATCTTCATCTCCTCATGCATTGTCAATACAATGCATGGTCTTCAAACAATGTTGTGACATTGTATCATCAGGATACAAGTTCTTTGAACTTAAAGAGCAGCTCAACAATCGTCAGATATAATGATGCTCCATCATCATTCATTCTTCAAGTGGTGTAACTTAGTATCATATTGATACAAGTATTGAATCATTAAGATTAGTTCTAAAATCGTCTAATATGATGGAGAATGTTTCAACCACAATTTCTAATACCACTTAGTGAATCTCCTAAGTGACATGCATCTTAGTACCATGGTCATTCTCCTTCACCACCAACACCATCACAAGCTTTGTCATTCACCTCTTGACATTCCTTGACTTCCATTCATTCCAAGACAACTTTATGCCTCATTGACAACAAATGCAACACAGTGCACTTCACAATCCAATGAATCCTTTTGGAAAAAATCAAAAGGAGTTACTGATTGAGAGGTAACATCTTCTCACAAGTCCTTCCTTTTATTTTTCCTCTCCACCAAACCAATCTCATTATTCCATGATTTTATTACAATAAAATAATTATAAATAATAAATTATGTTTTTATACAATTGTTTTGGCCGAAACATACACACAATTTCATTAAATGGGTAACGAACATTCATTTACGTGTACGACAAACTACCACATCACTAAACGATGATTGTTAAATATTCCTTACAGCCTCACGATGATTGTTAAATATTCCTTACAGCCTCTCTTGGTGGAAATTTTGATGGAAAATATATTTATATATTTTATAATGTATATTTATTATTTCATTAAAAAAATTTATTCCATTTACAGTACATATATTTTTACATTCCATTTGGTGTGAATACGATAATTTCATTTGATTAAGTGTTGAATTCCACCCCCTCAAATGTGATGTTATTCATTCACACAGTACAAGAAATGTGTTAAAGATTGATTTATAGAATATATAAAATATATATGATATAATAAATCATATTTGATAATGATATATATATATAACTATATATATGTATGTATTTTACTTTCATGATCTCAAAACAAAAATTAAATGGAAATTGAGTTCATGAGTACATACGACTTTTTATCTCCATGAACAATGTATTAAATTTCATACATATATATTATATGGATTATTATAATACACATATAATATATATAAATTATATTTATATCATGATTTATATTCTGGAATATGACATATGTATACAGACCAACAAAATAACAAATTAAGATACATACAATAAACAAAGAGAATATTACCCGAAGTTAAACTTGAACGTGGGATGGTTAAAAAAAGGGTAATATAAGGTTATAATAAAACCATATATGGTATTAGATATAAGAATATGGTTCTTCAAAATATTCTTAAAATATTTATTTTTATTATACAAATAGTTTCAATGAGAATGTTGACATTCAAGAGACAAGCTATGGGGAATTTATCTCACTTTTTATTTCCATCATATACAAGATATGTTCACCGCAATTTATTTTATTATGGTGTAAGAATGGAAAATTATTATATTTCATTTATAGTAAAATTAAATTTATGTTTATTAAAATATCCATTATATGATCTTTAACTCATGGTACATAGGTTTAAAAAGATACCAAATCGATGAAATAGTTTTGTCTCCAATTTCCTTCTTTGCAACTCATGCTTTGGTATGCACCTAAATTCTCATCAAGCTATACATACATACAATTTACATGTTATATCATGAATTTAATTTTATTTATAATATTTTAAGATTCATGATATTTTATTTTATTACATCGATATTATGATCCAAGTGTACAATTTTATAATATTTTAACAAGAAAATCTTATCACTTTTTAATATTGTTAGTTTTTATGCTTCCATTTATGAAATATTATGAAAAATAAATAAATAATTTTAGTTAATATTCATTTCATATGGTTATTGTTAATTTATTAATATATTGTTATAATCTATACATCATTTTGGTATATAATATTGTAATGAATGTCTTTTTTTCCGAAATATTGGCATTATCTTCACTTTGGCCGAATGTTTAGGTTCTTTTAAAATAATCATTTCGAAAAAGGGTTTAAAAAATTATATTAAAATTATCCTACAATAAATAAAAATGAATATTATACATTTTTCTTTTACCAATGTTTTAAAAGGAATCATCATTTCACTTTCTGAACAAGTAATTGTACGTATCTTTAAATCATGAAAAAATGATATTTTTTAACTTAAATTATATTTTATATTCCCATCACCAAATAATTAATGCTTCATTTGAATTTTTAAAACGATATGTTTTAAGAAAAATAATTTAAAATTAATTTTGAATGGAATATGTTTTCAAAAAAATTTAATGTATTATTGATAATTTTTCAAAGTATTTTCAAAGAAATAAGTTTCAAAACATTTTCAAGATTCCTTCACATGTTTCCAAGTAAAAAAAATTTTAAATCATTTTAAATTATTGTTTATAAGTATTGAAATTGTTTTCAAGAAAAATATTTTTTAAATTTTTTTATCTAGTCATTTAATATTTCATGGAAAAAAAATTCTAAATGATTTCACTTCTTTTTCAAAATTATTCTATGTGTTTTATAAGAAAACAATTTTCATATAGTTTTATGTATTAAAAATACCTTTTCATATATTAATGGATATTTTAGTCAATTTTGTTTTTTAAAATATATTTAAATAATATTTTTCCTCCAAGATGACATCTGTTGATATTACCCATAACCTAAAAGAATATTATATAATGTTTCGATTCATATTCATTCTATGAATGGGTTATTCTTAATGCAATGGAATTTATCCAATGAATTTCACAGTCATGGTTTATATGTTTATGAAACTCATTTCACATTCAAAAATTATATGTTTATGAAATCTGATTATCTTTCATGGGTTATATGTTAATGAAAAATGTTTCTCGTTCTTGGGTTATAGTTTTTATAAAATACATTTCCCTTTCACGAGTAATTCTTTAGAATAAATGGTTATGAATCATATACCTTTATCCATAGGTTATGATATGTATACACGTTTATTATTCCGATTTCATTTCATGGGTTATGGTATGATTACTATTGTTTTCCAGTACATGTATGTATTATTTCATTATCAGATGGGTGGGACCTATATACCCCTCAAATTCTCTGGGTAAAGATTTAAATCTATCTATGTAGTCATAGATGGAATAACCAATTAACAATTTTTAGTATTTAATAGAAGGAATAAGAAAAGAACTCAGTTTTTATTATATGAATTGAATGAGTGGTGAACTCGATTTAGTAATATAGGGATATAATGAGGTGTTAAATTGGATCAGTAATACAAGGATGTAATGTTGTGTGATTCTGATTCAGTAATGGGCTTTTCCCAATTAGATGGTCTCGGAAGCAATACACTGACTACTATATAAATCAAAATATATTATTGTGTTTCTACCAAAATTCTATGTTTTATTCCAATGTAGTGCTTTTATGGATTATGTTATTCATTTAATTATGATTTTTGTCTTGTTAACTATTGTTATTTATTCGATGGTTCATGTAATAGATATTTGTTGTATAGGATATGATCTTATATTTTCTTTATAATGTTCGTATACCCCTATACTCACAATTATGTTTTCATATATCCCTTATTTAACCTTATTGAGTATTTGATCTCACTCGACTCTTAAGTTTCCTATCCCATGTTATGATGAATGGTTTTATGAATGATTATTAAATATTTATATTTTTTGGAATATGTTGAAAATCATTCACCAGGATAGAATATTATTTTTCATGTTTTTGAAAACAGTACTATACTATGGTCCTAGGGAGAGTATATTTCTAATGTAAAACATAATCATATAAAATGATGTAATTTTCATGAATATCTAGATTTGGAAACTATAGTTTGAGCCATTGTGGAAATATCTATGTAATTTACATTCATAAATGGTATAAAGCGTTATTAGGTATTCATTTTTCTATTTATTATGCAAGCAGACCTGGTGGCTTGTTTAGTTTTGTATGTGGTAAGATGTTTCAGATTATTTTTAGATATTGATTTTTTTTGAAGATTTTGGATGGATTATTTAGTATATGGATATTATTAAGGGATCATATCATTATCATCCAATCATTAGGATTTTCAACAATCGAGCAACCCATTGAATTAATGAGTTGTGACCTTTCTAGCTATGATCCCTACTATATTGACTTATGATATTACGAGGGAATAAATTAGAATAGATTAGATATTTATCCAACCTAGAACATGGGTATTATAATTTATTTATATATTTAATAGTATTTTATCTTTACATTGAATTTGAGGTCAAATTAGTTAGAAAGTTTTAATTATTATAATTTAATCCACTACACAGGGGTGGAACATGTTGGAAATAAGTTGTTCAGGAAGCTCTATAACATGATTGCCCAATTTTTCATTTACTCCATAATATATTTTAAAAAATGATGTGTCCCACGGAAACTAAAATAAATAATATGGGTTTTTAAAAATCACAACATGTTTGGAAAATGATGTTCTAAAATATATGATAACTATATAGATAACATGACTTAAAAATTTAAAATAATTATATTATACCTCTTAAAAATAAAATAGTTATTAAAATTTATTTTTCAAATTGGATTGACATCATCCATAATTTCATGGCGCTGGCATGGCATTCCCCTCTCATATTCGTATTCCAACACTGATTTATTCCATCAACTAAAAATTCATGGTATTTAGAATAATGTGTAGAATCATAATGAAACACATATCTTTCTCTTCCTTAATAAACATCTCTTATATTCTTTAACCCCAATTTTTACACTCCCTTATGTCTGAAACCTATGGGGTGGCTGACCATCCTCCATGGTATTTCGTTTTTTTTTTATTAATTCTTTTGACTTTATTTATCGTTCTACACCATTAACATTTTATTGATGTTTAGTTGTTAAATATTGTATGTATAACATTTGAGTCATTGAATACCTGGAGTTAAAAATTTTGTTAAATTAAAATCATATTATTTTATTTGTCAGTGTTATTTATAGGATGAAAATTATTCTCTAAATGAGATTCCATCAAATTAGAATGAATATCCAATTTCAAGGATGTTTAAAATTTTATTTCTCTTTAGTGGGAACATAAATAAATCGTAACATTATTTGAATAACTATAAAAATAAATTTTTCAAAATTTTAAATATGGTTTCTGATCTCAAAATAAATTTTCAAAATATTAAAATTTTATTTCAAATGACAAATGAAAGTTGTTGGGTACCGTAGAATTGGTTTAAAATAAATATATATTTTTAAAATGTTTTCACACTATTGGGATCATGATATAAATTTAGTGGATTGGTTGTAAACCATTAGTGGTTTTAATGATTTTGGTTTCATTAATTATATCACATTATAGATAAAGATTAATTTCCTGATTTTGAGTATTTATTGATATAGAAAATATTTTATATTAAATAAAATAATATATTATTCATTGGAAATATAATTTTAAACTATTGGGAAAAGGGTCATCATCCTATGGTATTTTAATATATGTATAATATTAAAATTATTACGTGTGATAACATTGTAAACTACAGTAATTTTTCTATAATGGGTTGTGTATTTTATATAGATAGGTCATTGGTTGATAATGGTGTAATTAATTTTAATGGGGAGAAAGGTGAGATTGAGTCACTTTTAATTAACTACGATTCATGTATTTACTAATCCAAATTTTTTTAAAACATTACTTTTGAATTGTTCATTAAAAACTACATAGAAATATAGAAAATATATATTTATGTAATGCTAGGTAGTCACACTATAGAGGTTTTTGCACCATGTTTTTAAAACTTAATGGTAAATGGGGAGTTCCTTCAAAGAGGCTTGGTGTATGATATTAGATTGGTTTGTTTTATGAGACACAATTGGCTGGTATGAGAGTCCGTGATTGTAAAATCCTAGTGTTATATCACATTGAATATAGATCAGAACCCATGACAAAAATCACATGGTTATAGATTTGGCATTAGAGTTTATCGTAATCATATTTTATATTCACTATTTGGTTTCATATGAGTGGACCCTATTTACTTATAATTTTAATTATTTTTATTAATTTAGCACGTATTTCAATAAATTAATCATTTTTTATTGTTTTGTATGAGTATTTAATTTTATTTTTGAAATATTTTTAATATGGGCGTATTTTTGTTTTATTTATCTTTCAAGGATGACTTTATTTTTGTTCATAAATTTCTACTGAAGTTCTTAAGTAGGGTTTCAAAAAAATTTTGTTAGTAAACATTTTAAAATAAGAGATGAAATAAATGTCTTTATTTTACATTGGGTCGTAGGTCTAATTAATGATTTCTACATGGTTGATTTCAATTAAAATAAAATAAAATGAATTTTTTAAAAAACTATTTAACATTTTGATTGAATTTTTATATTTAAATAGAAAACACTATTCCAAATAATATTTCACCAATTTATAAAACGAATTTATATTAAAATGTAGGGTTTCTAATAGTGCTTATCTCTCTTCGCTGGCTTCGATTTGATTTGTGGTAGAGCCCAAACAGACACCCGGAGCGAAAGTTATGGTCGTTTGAAGTTGGAGAACCTTTTTCAACTTTATTATAACTCTAATATCTTCCACACCATATATCGTCTCACGGTTTTGATTATATGTACCTCTAGATCTCTTCACAAGCTTCGATTTGACTGGTCTTCGTGCTTCAACGAATGCCCGGATCAAAAGTTATTGTCATTTTAGTGAATTCGGGGTTTCTCGTGTTTTTTTTTCATTTCATTCCGCGGGGGTTTTACCAAACCGCCGCTATTTCGAGGCAGTTTTTTAAAAAACATCCAATAATCCTGGAATAAAATTGAATTAAAAATTAAAAAAATTAAAATAAATAATTTTTTTTCTATTTAGCGGCGGTTTTTTCACGGTGGTTTTAAAAACCGCCGTGAAACGGCAGCCCGAAACGTGTTTTGCGGTGGTTTTTAAAACCGCCGCGAAATAACTGCTGCTAAATGGCGGTTTTCTTGAAGTGTCACCATAGATTTCTGAATTCAGGTCCTCAAATTTTCATTGATCAATAAATTGTTTTTAATTGTTTTCCTAAATCACTCTATATAAATCTTTGTTATTTTCCTCCATGTCGAATATTCTCTCCCAAACAATGTTCTCCTATGTTGACACCCAGTTATATGTTTTCTTGAGAAACCATTATGATCCTGAAATTCCCATTTAATGGAGTTTTTAGAGTTATTTTTTACGATGTGGGATTCTAAGAATGAAAATTTTATATATTAATCCATTTATAAACTAGGGTAAGTTTTATGGGAAATTTCATTTTATGTGAGGTAAAATGTAACGCCCCTTGTTTTTTTGAACTATTATTTTTTTGAATTAGTTAATATTTTTGATATTTTTCATGTCACGTGGAACTAGAAATAAGTCATTATAAACATATATAAATACATAGTAAAACATTCATTTCACACAGCTCCAACTTGTCTTGTGTTACACCCAATATCAACTTTGCATTTTCTACACACTATACTGATCTAGCTTGTGCTACATGCAACACCGACTTGTCATACGTAACATACAACACAAATGTTTCAATGAAATTTCATTTTACTATTATAATTATTTAAATGATAATATGATAAACTAAAATTTAAAAACATTCATATGATAAGTAATAAATAATTTTTAAATTTCATTTAAAACTGTTTTATATAGATAAAATATTTACAATGAAAGATAAATTTTTTTTGTAATGTGCTTTTATGTCTAAAAAAAATTTTCTCAAAAAAATAACTTCTAATTTTATAATTAATTTTAGAAACATTTTGATATTTAATTTTTTAAAATTAAATTTTTTTGGAAATTAGAATATCTAAATTATCTATGGATGAATTTTTCGTATTGTTCTATGAAACATAATTTTATGATGAATAATGAAAAAATTTATTTTCAGTTTAAATAATCCTTTTTGTTTAAATAATTATTGATGATAAATTATATTATTGAAATTTTTTAAGTACAAATTTAGTAAATTATATATATATAAATACAATTTAGGTCATTAAAATCAATTTCACTTTGAAATCTATTGTAAAAAATATTAATATTCTTTAAAACTTCTTTCTAATTTAAAAACTCTTTATTTAGTCCCTTCTATCGGATTATCATTAATCATAAATTTTATAAATCTAGGAATTTACTTTCTAAAAAATGACAGAATTCATTTTAATCAGTATAATATTTAGATTCAAATTATATCATATTGATATTTTACCAAAACGATTACTAAAATTGAATAAAATTAATCACAACGATTATGGTCAAATTACTCTTAATTTGGGACTGAACCTTAATCACAAAAGACCAAATGACTTAAAAACATTTCCAAAACCCATATTCTATCCATATTTAGGCCATAAACCTACCATTATTGATTTATTTTTATTGTTATGTCTGTTATTTGGTAAGAACATGTGTACTCTTCACTTGTTTTCAAAAACATTGAGTGGGTCATTTTCCTTCCCTATAAAAGGTCACCACCTCTCCCACATATTAACCCTACTAAAAACTGTTATGATAATCCATTATTTATCCAAAACATTTCCAAACATCACTACATAAATCCTATAATCCATTACTTATTCATAATGCAATCCAATGAATCCTTTTGGAAAAAACCAAAAGGATTTACTGATTGAGAGGTAACATCTTCTCACAAGTCCTTCCTTTTATTTTTCCTCTCCACCAAACCATTCTCATTATTCCATGATTTTATTACAATAAAATAATTATAAATAATAAATTATGTTTTTATAAAAGTGTTTTGGCATAAACATACACACAATTTCATTAAATGGGTAACGAACATACATTTACGTGTACGACAAACTACCACATCACTAAACGATGATTGTTAAATATTCCTTACAGCCTCACGATGATTGTTAAATATTCTTTACAGCCTCTCTTGGTGGAAATTTTGATGGAAACAATATTTATATATGTTATAATGTATATTTATTATTTCATTAAAAAAATTTATTCCATTTACAGTATATATATTTTTACATTCCATTTTGTGTGAATTCGATAATTTCATTTGATTAAGTGTTGAATGTCACCTCCTCAAATGTGATGTTATTCATTCACACAGTACAAGAAATGTGTTAAATATTGATTTATAGAATATATAAATTATATATGATATAATAAATCATATTGGATAATGATATATATATATATATATATATAACTATATATATGTATGTATTTTACTTTATCTCAAAACAAAAATTAAATGGAAATTGCGTTCATGCGTACATACGACTTTTTATCTCCATGAACAATGTATTAAATTTCATACATATATATTATATAGATTATTATAATACACATATAATATATATAAATGATATTTATATCATGATTTATATTCTGGAATCATGACATATGTATACAGACCAACAAAAATAACAAATTAAGATACATACAATAAACATAGAGAATATTACCTGAAGTTAAACTTGAACATAGGATGGTTAAAAAAGGGTAATACAAAGTTATAATAAAACCATATATGGTATTAGATATAAGAATATGGTTCTACAAAATATTCTTAAAATGATTATTTTTATTATACAAATAGTTTCATTGAGTACGATGAGATTCAAGAGACAAGCTATGGGGAATTGATCTCACTTTTTATTTCCATCATATACAAGCTATGTTCGCCGAAATTTATTTTGTTATGGTGTAAGAATGGACAATTATTATATTTCATTTATAGTAAAATTAAATTTATGTTTATTAAAATATCCATTATATGATCTTTCATTCATGGTACATAGGTTTAAAAAGTTACCAAATCGATGAAACAGTTTTGTCTCCAATTTCCTTCTTTGCAACTCATGCTTTGGTATGCACCTAAATTCTCATCAAGGTATACATACATACAATTTACATGTTATAACATGAATTTAATTATCTTTATGATATTTTAAGATTCATGATATTTCTTTTTATTACATCGATATTATGATCCAATGGTACAATGTTATAATATTTTAATAAGAAAACGTTATCACTTTTTGAGATTGTTAGTTTTTATGCTTCCATTTTATGAAATATTACGACAAATAAATAAATAATTTTAGTTAGTATTCATTTCCTATGGTTATTATTAATTTATTAATATATTGGTACAATCTATCCATCATTTTGGTACATAATATTGTAATGACTGTCTTTTTTTTAAGAAATATTGGCATTATCTTCACCTTGGCCGAATGTTTAGGTTCTTTTAAAATAAACATTTCTAAAAAGGGTTTACAAAATTATATTAAAATTATCCTATAATAAAAAAAATGAAGTTTATACATTTTCCATTTACCAATGTTTTAAAAGGAATAATCATTTCGCTTTCTGAACAAGTAATTGTCCTTTTCATTTAATTATGAAAAAATCATCTTTTTTAACTTAAATTATATTTTATTTTCCCATCACCAAATAATTAATGATTTTTTTCATTTTTAAAATGATATGTTTTAAGAAAAACAAAATTAAAAGTAATTTTCAAGGGAATCTGTTTTCAAAATTTTTTAATGTATTATTGATAATTTTTCAATGTATTTTAAAAGAAACAAGTTTCAAAACATTTTCAAGATTCATTCACATGCTTCCAAGTAAAAAAATTTTTTAATCATTTTAAATTATTGTTTATACGTATTGAAATTGTTTCCAAGAAAAATATTTTTTAAATTTTTTTATCTAGTCATTTAATATTTCATGGAAAAAAACTTCTAAATGATTTCACTTCTTTTTAAAAATTATTCAATGTGTTTTATAAGAAAAATATTTTCATATAGTTTTATGTATTAAAAATACTTTTTCATAGATTAATGGAGAGTTTAGTCAATTTTTTTAAATATATTTAAATAATATTTTCCCTCCAAGATGACATCTGTTGATATTACCCAAAACCTAAAAGAATATTATATAATGTTTCGATTCATATTCTTTCTATGAATGGGTTATTCTTAATGCAATGGAATTTATCCAATGAATTTCACTGTCATGGTTTATATGTTTATGAAACTCATTTCACATTCAAAAATTATATGTTTATGAAATCTGATTCTCTTTCATGGGTTATATGTTAATGAAAAATGTTTCTCGTTCTTAGGTTATATTTTTATAAAATACATTTCCCTTTCATGAGTAATGCTTTAGATTAAATGGTTATGAAACATATAACTTTATCCGTAGGTTATGATATGTATACATGTTTATTATTCCGATTTCACTTCATGAGTTATGGTATGATTACTATTGTTTTCCAGTAAATGTATGTATTATTTCATTATCAAATGGGTGCGACCTATATACCCCTCAAATTATCTGGGTAAAGATTTAAATCTCTCTATGTAGACATAGATGGAAGAACCAATTAACTCTTTTTAGTATTTAATAGAAGGAATAGGAAAAGAACTCGGTTTTTATTATATGAATGGAATGAGTGGTGAACTTGATTTAGTAATATAGGGATATAATGAGGTGTTAAATTGGATGAGTAATACAAGGATGTAATGTTGTGTGATTCTGATTCAGTAATGGGCTTTTCCCAATTACATGGTCTCGGAATCAATACACTGACTAGTATAGAAATCAAATAATATTCTTGTGTTTCTAAAAAAATTCCATGTTTTATTCCAATGTAGTGATTTCATGGATAATGTTATTCATTTAATTGTGATTTTTGTCTTGTTAACTAATGTTATTTATTCGATGGTTCTTGTAATAGATATTTTTTGTATATGATATGATCTTATATTTTCCTTATAATGTTCTTATACCCCTATACTCACAATTATGTTTTCATATATCCCTTATTTAACCTTATTGAGTATTTGATCTCACTCGACTCTTAAGTTTCCTATTCCATGTTATGAAGAATGGTTGTACGAATAATTATTAAATATTTATATTTTTTGGAATATGTTGAAAATCATTCACCATGATAGAATATTATTTTTCATGTTTTTTGAAAACAGTACTATACTTTGGTCCTAGGGAGAGTATATTTCTAATGTAAAACATAATCATATAAAATGATGTAATTTTCATGAATTTCTAGATTTGGTAACTATAGTGTGAGCAATTGTGGAAATATCTATGTAATTTACATTCATAAACTGTAAGAAGCATTATTAGGTTTTCATTTTTCTATTTATTATGCAACCAGACCTGGTGGCTTGTTTAGTTTTGTATGTGGTAAGATTTTTCAGAATATTTTTAGATATTGATTTTTTTTGAAGATTTTTGATGGATTATATAGTATATATATATTATTAAGGGATCATATCATTATCATCAATCATTATGTTTTTCACCAATCGATAAACCCATTGAATTAATGAGTGGTGACCTTTTTAGGTATGATTCCTACTATATTGACTTATGATATTACGAGGGAATAAATTATAATGAATTAGATATTTATCCAACCTATAACATGGGTATTATAATTTATTTATATATTTAATAGTTTTTATCTTTACATTGAATTTGAAGTCAAATTAGTTAGAAATTTTTAATTATTATAATTTAATCCACTACACAAGGTTGGAACATGTTTGACATAAGTTGTTTAGGCAGCTCTATAACATGATTTCCCAATTTTTCATTTACTCCATAATATATTTTAAAAAATGATGTGCCCCATGGAAACTAAAATCAATAATATGGGTTTCTAAAAATCACAACATGTTTGGAAAATGATGTTCAAAAATATATGATAATTATATAGATAACATGATTTAAAAATTTAAAATAATTATATTCTACCTCTTAAAAATAAAATAGTTATTAAAATTTATTTTTCAAATTGGATTGACCTCATCCATAATTTCATGGCGCTAGGGATGGAATCCCCCTCTCAGATTCATAGTCCAACACTGATTTATTCCATCAACTAAAAATTAATGGTATTTAGAATAATGGTTAGAATCATAATGAAACACATATCCTTCTCTTCCATAATAAACATCTCTTATATTATTTAACCCCAATTTTTACACTCCCTCATGTCTGAAACCTATGGGGTGGCTGACCATCCTCCATGGTATTTCATTTTAATTTTTTTTTAATTCTTTCAACTTTTTTTATCGTTCTACACCATTAACATTTAATTGATGTTTGGTTCTTAAATATTGTATATATAACATTGGAGTCATTGAATACCTGGAGTTAAAAATATTGTTAAATTAAAATCATATTATTTTATGTGTCAGTGTAATTTATAGGATGAAAATTATTCTCCAAATGAGATTCCATCAAATTAGAATGAATTTCCAATTTCAAGGATATTTAAAAATTTATTTCTCTTTAGTTGGCACATAAATAAATCGTAACATTTTTTGAATAACTATAAAAATATATTTTTCAAAATTTTAAATATGGTTGTTGATCTCAAAATAAATTTTTGAAATATTAAAATTTTATTTCAAATGACTCATGAATGTTGTTGGGTACCGTAAAATTGGTTTAAAATAAATATATATTTTTCAAATGTTTTCACACTATTGGGATCATGATATAAATTTAGTGGATTGGTTGTAAACCATTAGTGGTTTTAATGATTTTGGTTTCATTAATTATATCACATTATAGATAAAGATTAATTTTCTGATTTTGAGTATTTATTGATATAGAAAATATTTTATATTAAATAAAATAATATATTATTCATTGGAAATATAATTTTAAACTATTGGGAAAAGAGTCATCATCCTATGGTATTTTAATATATGTATAATATTTAAATTATTACCTGTGATAACATTGTAAACTACAGTAATTTTTCTATAATGGGTTGTGTATTTTATATAGATAGGTCATTGGTGGATAATGGTGTAATTGATTTTAATGCAGAGAAAGGTGAGATTGATTCACTTTTAATTAACTACGATTCTTGTATTTACTAATACAATTTTTTTTAATAAAATACTTTTTAATTGTTGATTAAAAACTACAAAGAAATATAGAAAATATATATTTATGTAATGCTAGGTAGTCACACTATAAAGGTTTCTGAACCATGTTTTTAAACCTTAATGGTAAATGGGGAGTTCCTTAAAAGAGGCTTGGTGTATGATATTAGATTGGTTTTTTTTATGGGACAGAATTGGCTGCTATGAGAGTCCTTGATTGTAAAATCATAGTGTTATATCACATTGAATATAGATCAGAACCCATGACAAAAATCCCATGGTTGTAGATTTGGCATTAGAGTTTATCTTAATCATATTTGATATTCACAATTTGGTTTCATATGAGTGGACCCTATTTATTTATTATTTTTATTAATTTAGCATGTATTTCTATAAATTAATCATTTTTTCATGTTTTGTATGTTTATTTAATTTGATTTTTGAAATATTTTTAATATGGGTGTATTTTTGGTTAATTTATCCTTCAAGGATGACTTTATTTTTGTTCATAAATTTCTACTGAAGTTCTTAAGTTGAGTTTCAAAAACACTTTTTTGGTAAAAAATTTTAAATAAAAGAGATGAAATAAATGTGTTTATTTTACATTGGGTCGTAGGTCTAATTAATGATTTCTACATGGTTGATTTCAATTAAAATGAAATAAAATGATTTTTTTAAATAACTATTTAACATTTTGATTGAATTTTTATATTTAAATAGAAAACACTATTCCTAAAAATATTTCACCATTTTATAAAACGAATTTATATTAAAATGGAGGGTTTCTAATAGCGTCAGTGGTGAAATATTGTGATTTTTTATGCTCACAACTATTTTATATTTCTATTTAATATGAATGATTTATCTCATAATAGATAATGGTGTATTAAATATGTTGGGATATGATTCTGACCTATGGTCGTTAAGTGGTACTTGTAATACATTTTATAATTTATAATTGAATAATACATCATGAAAATTGAAATTTTCTACATTCTATTATTGTTATGGGTTGTTTACTTTTATATGGTGTTTATATGAAAAATAGATGGGTCTGTTTCAATAGTGAGATGAGGAGGATGAGTTGAGGGATTGAATATCTATTTAAATTTTTTATATTGATGATATATTAATTGGTTTTTTTCTTGATTAATTTGGAGTGGCTGGCTAAAATATAGATGGGATATAGATTTTATTATAATGTATGCCATATTTTACACCAAAATTATTTTAAAAATAAATTGCATTGGATTTATTTGATTCCATATAACCTTTATTTATCCCAAGGATATTAATAATTCCAATCAGTAATAGTCATTGGATTTTTTACATGTTTAATAGATGAAATGATCGGTTTGTTTCATGATATCTCCTGATATCCCTCTAAAATATCAATTATATCACATTCTACAGTCAAATTGTCAGTAAAAATACTGAAAAAATTACAACAACAATAAAAAGCCGTTGTTGGAGGGAATGAAAATTAATGGATATTGGAATAATTTACTGAGTATAAATGTTGAAATACACAAATTATCATCCCCCATTATGGGAAATAAAAAGGAAAAATGTATGGTGGAGCATCTGGGAAACAATTCCCCTCTCATATACATCTCTCCACCAGAGAATTATGGTAGGAGGATGGTATATTATGATTTTTTACCTACTTAGAAAATATGTGAGGCCCTATAATAGTTTAGAAATAGGTTCCATGAAACAATGATCCTTTTTATTTATTTAATATGACTCAACCATTGGGGTTGTAGTGAAAAATAATTCCGTCAAACACTAGTTGCAGTGTAAAATAGGGATCTGTCAATTAACCCAACATAGGGTAGGTATGTGGGGGAGCCCCAAACCAACCCCTAAAAGACCCTACATGGTGAAACCTGAAGGATTTCATGTTGGTAAATATTTTTATGTTGTTTTATGGCATGGAATCCATTGATTTTCTTCAGAAGAATCCGAAAATGGAATGTTTCCCCACATCACACACACTATTGGATGTGTGGGTCCTTTGGGATATTAGATTGGGAATCTTCTAATAAAATGCTCCATTTTGTAATAAAAGGATTGTGATACTGTTTTTAATCTATAATAACAATTATTATGTATCCCCCCTGGTTTCATTGTGGTCCCAACATATTGTTGAATATGTAGGTAAGGGTCAACCAACCGTACCCTGAGGATCACCCAAACACCCAAACCAAAAATTTGGACTCATTATGAACACAAAACATATCCTTGATAAATTTAAATTCATGTATTATAGACCTGAATTCAAATTCAATGGACATCCTATACTCTATGAGAAAAACCAAAATATCCTCTTAAACTAACAACCAATAAAATTTATTGGTTCTTATGGAGAGAAAAGTATTATCTATTATATATGAAATATAATGATAATTTATTTCAAATATTGGGATTTCAATATCATTATAGTCAAGATGATATTATAAAAAGATGATATTTGGAAGGTAAGATTCAATTTGAGGAGTGGGGCATGATCTTATATGATAGGCACCCATGTCATGAGTTAGTAACATCAGGGGAAGGGTTATGATGTCTTGCTTATTTTTTGAGTATAATGATAATTTATATAATGGATACCATAACATGGAATGTTACTTTTCTATGAATGAAACTGTATTTGTAATATTTGATCTTAATTGTGATAGTTGTTGTCACGTTTTGATGTGTCACCTCCCTAGAAAGGGATTCGTTTTGAAAACCTTATAAGAAATCACATAAGTGGTTTTTTCATGTACACATAATGTGTAACCTCCATGTATATGGACAAGATGGGTTATTTTTGGAATATCCACCCAAGAGTGGGATTAGTTTACATACTTTTTATTAGACCATAATTGAGTGGGAATGGGTGGTTGGGATACTTAATCTGAACCTCTCCTAATAGAGAAAATCTCTTGTACTTGGTATGTAACCAATAATAAGATGGTTTGGTGTAGGTACCAAATGTGTGAACTGACATGATAAGGATTCATTTACGTACCCATTGTATAACCTCCCTTGATAGGATATGGGTTCGGTGCATAATATTGAACCATAACCAGAATTTATGGTAATGGTTGAGGCATGGAATGATATGATACCAAGAATCTCCAAACATTAGTTAAGTAATAGTATGACACCCTTCCTTATGCCATCTAGTATGGGTTGCGATATATTGAATGAGATGAATATTATACAATACAGGTGAATGTAATGATGTATGAGTGACATGTTCTAATGGTTATCACACGATGAGATATTGTGTGAGATATTTTTTTATATATTTTTCATATGAATTAACATGTGTATATTCATATATATAATGGTAATATAGTGATACCCTTCTGAGATGTATTTTCCACATTACATGGGATCCCTGGTGATCTTTAAAAACTTATTATTGACATTCATGTCATATCCTAATTTTTTAGTGGATAGTGAAGGAGAATCCTAATGAATATGGGAGTTTGGGTAAATGAGAGTATCGAGTGTGGTAGTTGAGATTCGATGGACATATACTAATTTATATGTTATATATATGTGATAAAATTGATAAGAAATTAGTTTGAATTAATACTCATGGGGTTATATATATATATATATATTCACTGTTATAACATAGAAATTTTGTTTATTATGTATTCTCTAATATGTTTCTACAGATTAATCACTGTTTTTAGTTTATATTGTTGGTTATGATAAAAAATTCATTTACCCAAAAATAAAATTGTATTGTTCTGATATTCTAGTTAAAAAAATCCATCATATTGGGAGTCATGCATTAGACCATGTTTCCATATAACTGAGAAATTATTTTTTGGGATTACCAATGAATTACAAAATGGTGTGAAACTATATACTCTTTTAACTATATATTTATGATAGGGAAAAAATTAAATATGATTTTGTGATAGCCTATGATTGGACTTTCACTAGTGACTCATAAACAATTTTTTTCTTTTTAGTCAAGATAATGGGTTTATGATATTTTTTTATTATATTTCCCAATAAAACTTTTGATTTTTAAATATATCAAAGGTGTAGATTTGAGATTTCTGTTTATATATTTGGCTCTTAGAATATAAGGGAAAGAAGAAAATGTAAATGATTCATATTTTTTAGATATGATTCACATAAAATATGAGTTCATTATTTTCATTTATTACATTTATTATAATGGTATAATTTATTTAATACATCAACAACAATTATAATATTATTTTACATATTTAACATTTTTGAGGAATTCCACCCAGTTTACCTAAAGTATGTATTGGATAAAAGTAAAAGTAGATCTCATCATTTAAGGTTTACTAAAAATGTCTACACATCCATTTAATATAGGTGGTTTAGATTGACACTTTGTTGGTTGGATCTGGCATTTGATTACTTGGTGATATTTTCACTGTAGGAAAATTACACTATAGTTATTGTTATTAGTTATCATGGGCCGCCATTATATATTGGATAAAATATAAATGGTAGTGTTAAATCATATGAGATGCTTTGGAAACATGATATGTAAAACACATGGAGTAGTATTCATATCATGGTTGGGTTTTGTGTGAAAGATTGGTTGGATAAGAATACTTTTTTCATTTATTGTAGTTTTTAACTAATGTAGAGGTAGAATAGTAAACCATAAAATTGGTGATATTACATGGAATAATGTAAAGGATGAATTTATGGTTCTATAAGATAAATGAAACTCACAATAGAGAGAGTCGTGTAATTATGGATTGGTGTGTAATCATATGTTTCGTAGTAGGTGACTCATTTGAGAATGAGTCTAGTTTTGTGACCAAGTAGTACGGGAGAATATAACAATTGGGTTGATAAGATATTTATATTTATAGAGGGTGTGAAATTTTTTTAGGGTAATCTATAGGATGAATATTCAATGTATGAGATGAATAAGTATTTTTTATTTTGATTATTAATGAAAATATTTGATATGCAAGGAAAAGTGTGTGTTGGTTAAATATAGTTACATTTTTTTGTGCGATTTTGTGAGAGGGTCATGTGTGAATTATTTGATATTTTATTATTTCAATGGGAACCACAGAGATTTAAATTTTAGGGTGTGGTAAAAAATACCCATTAGTAATGATTTCTATAATCATAGATATGAGAATTTATTGGTTTTTTAGTGTGACCATTAAAGGGATGTGTCTTTTGTGATTGGTAAGAAACATATATAAATTATTTTCAATGGTTTTTATGGGCATGAGAGGTGATTAATCTATCATAATAGGGGTCCGTGTAAAGATATAAGACTACCATGATATCACTAGTCTGATTTGTTTGTGTAAGTACTTAAGACAAAATAACATTTTACTTTTGATTATATATATATTGTAAGGACAATATATTTATAAATATATTATTATATGATGAATGTTATCCTATATAACATTAATGCATTGAGGAATGTAGTTTATTTTTTAACATCAAATGTTAATAATTGTTCACACTATACTGTGTACATTGAATTACTATGAATATTGTCATATATATTTCTTATCTTCGTAATACATCAATATGATGAGATATAGATGATGTTTGAATAAAATTTTCTATATTATCATAAGAAGAAATTGATTTTTCTTATGATATATCACACATGGTAATCTCTATGAGAGGTGGTTCTAATGGATTAAATTATAATAGTAATTCCACATGTTATATGTGGTATTTAATATTAATATATATTAACAAATGTATCAGTCAATAAAATTTGTAGTATTGTTAATATATCTGGTGATTCATAAAAATTGATGTATAGTAAAAAAATGTGATGTTTTATACTAAAAATGATGAATGATAGATTGGGGGAATTTCAAGTGACATGAAATTTGTATTGTAAGTAAATTAATGATTTTGAACGTATTACACTAGAAGATAATATTTCTTACACTTTTATAGAAATAAAATATTTTCATTAGTTTTGGACAATATTTTTTTATTGATGAGTTCATTGCAGAGAGCCAAAGAAAAATATCCAATCATATAGTTTACTTACAAATTTACATACCCAAAATTATTAAATACAATGAAAAATAGATTATATTTTATAGTTATAATTTTTATGTGTGTTTATTTATTAATTCATTTACTTATTTTTTTGGTCATCTTGATGTTTTTTTATTCTATTTTCATAGAAATTATTCCATCTAAATAGATTCAATAGAGAAAGAGGACTCAAAGATAACACACTATGTAAATATAGAATCTAAATTATTTTTCATTTTAATTTAATTTTAGAATAAATATTATTCTGTTGAATGATAAATAATAATTTTTAAGGGTATGTAGATCAAGATAATTCAATCAATAATTATATTATACTGAAAATATATTATTTGAATATTTAATAAATATTTCTCTACATATTAGTGAATTAAATATACTTTATTTAATTTATTATTTAAAAAATATTATAATATTATTTATTTACAATAAATACATTTTATTCAGTGTTAGTTAAATGTTGTGGAAAATTTTCTGACTATTTTAAGGGACTGGATGGAAATGAATCATTTTAATAAATTTTTAAATGAAAAAATAAATTTATTTATTTTCAATTAAAATTTATATATTGTCGATTAAACCCACAACATGAAAATAATAAAAATAAAAATATTATTATTTTTGGAATGGTGTTTGTAACACCTAGACTTCAGTAATAATGTGTTTAATGTTAATTTATCACAATTGTATAGAATAGATAGATCACAATAACCAAGAACCATTAGCCTAAAAGACCCCCTGAACTAGATATATAAATGAACTTTACATTATGTTGACAAAATTACAAACAAACAAATTACATATAAAAATTTGTTGTTTCTCCTAAAAATATATAAATCACATACAACAGTAATTATGGTCACCATGTGAAATGAGAGATAGTATAAATGATGGCTCTCATATGAATGGTAAGGGAATGGATATAAAGGAAGATATAATAAATAGTCATGGAATGAATAATATGTAATGAATAAATAAATTCTACTCAAAATAGAGCTATAAGAATAATTAATGTATGGATTATATAAGAACAGATAAATATGAAAATAAGAAATTTTATCTTAAAGTGACATAAAGAATAATTATATACATCAAAATCTTATTTCCATAAACTTGTAATGAGAATTCATATGTTACTCAGAAATTATAATATGAAAAACGAAATTACTTTTCCTCTTAATAATTGTTGATTTATTGGGAGGCTGTTTATATTCGTGCACCACCTACGATATCAATAATCCAATGAATCAATTATATGAATGAAACTGATAAATAGTACATATCATAATGTTCTATAAGTAATTTCAATCATAATCATTGATAATTAACGCTTATCCATATTTAAATAACGGATATTAACAATGTAAATATTTCCACATTCAATGGAATAATAAGGATTTATAGGTCAATATGAAATGATATATTGAGAAACTATAATATATTAATAATATAATGAAAATTACCTTTAAAAATAAGGGAAAACTAATTAACTATTTAGAAAACATTAATTATCTGAGGATATTAATAGAATTCAGTTTTTAATGAAATATTTATATCATAAATAAGCCTTAGGAAATATTTTATTAAACCTCTTATGAATAAGACCAGAGGGTACGAATCCTATTTTTGAAGTAATGCCTTCTTCGATGTTCGTAAGGTGATGATCAAATTAATACCATGAAAAAAATTCCTCATGGGTATTAATATTGGGTTGATTATTGGGGTTTATATGTAAGAACATGTTTCTTATTTTTAGGTATGTTTTCTTTCATCATGTAATTTTTGAGAAAAATGTGAATTTCAAGAAATTTCTAAAGTACACGACGTGTACTTTATGAGTACATGTCGTGTACCGGAGGGCCTCAGGAGCCATTGTGTTGGATATGTTATGTCCACACACATGGCCATGTTGGGGAGACCTGGAGGCCTTCTAAACCGGAGTACGGAATTGGAAAGTACATGTTGCGTATTTCAAAAGTACACACTGAGTATTTTTTCCCTTAAACATACCGGGGTCATGTATAATTTCTTGAATGGTCTTCTTATAGTTTTTCCATGATCTTCCTCTGAGCCCCTGACTGAGCATCCGAACTCCTATTAGACCACCGTAGATTACATTGGGATCGCCTCGGTATGCTCTCTCTTCTGCTTGAGCATCCTTTCCCCATTCATCCTCCTTCATATTTTTTCCATTGTTGAATTTTTTAGACATTTTAGTACATCATCAGTGTTCTATTGTGATTCAAGACCCGAGACTCATATATGTCGATCAGCCAATTCTGTGGTAGTTGGTTTGTGTCTTTCCATAAAAAGTGTTTGAGTTATATGTGAAAAATCACCAATACCCATGAGTGGGGTATTTCGCGTATAATGTTATTTACCTATTGGTTTCTTGACATAATTTTATGATTGAGTTGATGACAATTGATCTGAATAGGGTTAATTGATATGCATTATAAGTGCTTGCCCATGCATGATTACCTATTTTGACCGTTGGGTCTCAGTTTCCAGTCTGGCTAATGTTTACCTCCAATTAAAAGTATAGTAGGATGAGGTGCTTGTATCCTTACATATTTTTATAGTTTATATTTCTACCCAAGTAGTTCTTGAGGTTTCCATTGCCCGATATACACTGCTATACTTTCTTGAATTACACTAGTTCGTGAGAACCTCATGTATAGACTATAGGGAGAATAGACGTAAGGGGTTCTCTAGAGTGTATGTTTTACTTAAGATGTGAGACCCAAGGGGGAATTCATATAAGTGATTCCTCAGAGTATCTGTACCACATGGGGAATAGAAGTTGAGTGCTCCGCTAAAGCACATTTAGTTACTGATACGAGACTATAGGAGGAATTGACTGTGAGTGCTTTCTCAGATAGTTTATGCTTAAGCTATAGTAGAGGGTTAGACTAAGTGCACTACCTAGAGGTTTTCTTGTGTTTCATGGTAGGACTAGAGGGGATAGTATGTGAGTACTTCCCATAAGGTTAATTGTTTGTGATTACCTGCATTTTTTTTTTCTATTTCTTGATATATGATACTGAATGCATTGATACTGTGAATTGTTTACCTTGTGTACTTCATTTTTTCCTGTATTTATTTGCTTGCTGCCTAATATTAATTCACATACTGCTAGGCACAGATCTCATGGTGATTTCATAATGGGATTTAGTCTCACACCCCATTTGGGCCATGTTTTTGGGCCTAAACAGATTATTTTGCTACAATTATTTATTAGGGAAAGCACACTTCTACTTCAAATATTTTATTTTTTGTGGAGATGGAGAGCGTGGGACCAAGATTTGGCTTGCGAAGCTAAGGAGTTGTTTACTTTCTTTCTTCCTTACATGGGTTCAGTACTGTTGTATTCCAGCATTGTGATTTGTTTGGATGCATTCCTAGACATATGTATCATGCATAATTATTATATATGTGTGTGCTCTAGTTTATTATTTTCTAGTTTTCTGCTGTTTATTTTTGTCTGGATTATTCTGGCTTCTATTTTTGCTATTTCTTTCTTCTGTCGTGTTACACTTCCAATGATGGCATAGTTTCCAAACTATCACAACTAAGGCCCTTGTTTCTAGTTGGATGCCTTTGGTATTCGGGGAAATATGCTTAAGGCCATGTGACAAAACATGTACGGGGTACCTCTACGTGGATTCTCGAATCAGAACATTACAATGTGGTATGAGAGGTTTTCTTTTTCATCTTGACATTTTTTTGGAGCCTATAGTTAAGGATATGACGGAATACGTACTTTCTAATAAGCTGTTCTCGGGAGTAGCTAAACCATGTACTGGGAAAATCCAATCTACCTCATTTGTTGTAATTTTTCTAGTTTTACATGTTTATGGTTGATCTTTTTTCCCCGTTGGGTGACTCACATGTAATATGTTGTTACTATTGACGTTATTCAGGCAATATTTTGGTTACAAACCGATGATATGAGGGTATTCCCTCACATGAATCATTTAGGCACATTCTAGAAATCACATATCGTGCATTCTTTCCTTGCCATAAAGGGAACATTAGCAATTGTATGTTGTTGTGATACATTTTGTGCTAGAGATTCATCATGTTGTGATAGTTGCCTTGATTAAATACATTTTCTTTGATAGGGTATCATTTTTGTAAGGTCTTGTTTGAATGCATGCAAAAAATATGATCTAGAGGTGTTATGGCCCCTCAATGACTCGGATTTGGTGGATCATTGACTTGTTTACCTTGTTTATAACATGTATAAGATGCTAAGATTTTATTTTCGGAGAGTAAGGGCCCCCACAAATCTGAATTTTACCATTTTGAGTGTTCATTTATGTGTTATTCATGGGTTCCAGTGTAGTTTCTAATGGTTACTGTCCGGAAAAACACATAATACACACCGTGTAGTTTTGGATACAATCGATGTGTTCTTCTATTCGAAAAGAACCTGTTTTTCTTAAGTACATGTTGTGTTCTCTATGTAAACTCCATGTAGTTTCTAATCGTGTATCAGTTTTTGTGGGCAGGGAAATGGGGTTTTGAATATTTGGTAAGACACATCGTGTAGAGGATGTACACATCATGTCATTCTACCATGTAACTATCCATGTCACTAACAACACGTCTCAACAAAAATCTTCTCAGTACACGTTGTGTCCACCTAGAACAAACCATGTAGTGCGAGATGTTTAACTTGCAGTGTATCTTACTACACGGGTCGGTGAGGTTCTTCTATTACAAGATGTTATTGTAACTAAAATGTTGGGTAGTCTCATTCTAAGGATAATTGTGTGTCTTGTATATGTAGAAGGACTCGGGTAGGGGAATATGATTCATGTACATGTTGTTTGTTTGGTGAACATGCCTTCTATATGTGGTGTTACATGAACAGCTCTGGAACCACTACATACCCATGTGAATGGCTGAAGGGAATGCACCATGTAGGTGTTATACACGCAGTGTAGTCATGTTTTGTAAAACAGGAATTATTTCCTGCCCCTGTTCCATTCTTACATTTTCTGTTTTCGGTCCTTGATAATATTGATATATGGTGTGAATTTGACCTTGCAGATCCATGCCGCTGAGACTTCCTCCAGTTGTATGCCTGTTACAGTGTAGTGATCAAACATTGGATATGGATGATCGGGAACTACCTACAGATCCTCTTTCTATGCATGTCTTCGCACCAGTCGTTATACATGACATAGGTGTTGATGCACAGTTCATGGAAGGATTTATGAGGATGATGCAGGACATTCAGGGAGCATCGCCTCCTACCCCGTTGATGGAAGAATTGATGTGGGACTTTTAGCAGGAGCATCCTCCCACTTTCATAGGAAATGGAGGACCCTAGGCTACAGAGTCATGGATAGAAGACAAGATGACGATATTTGAGCATCTAGAGATCCCTCTAGAGAGGTGGGTCAATCTATATATATATATATATATTCTTTGTGATTCATCAAAGTGGTGGTGGTATGTGATCTCGCAGATGAGTCGTTAGAAATTCAGGACATTCAAGGAGTTATAGAGTATCTTATATTACTACATCTATATAGAGACCTTGAGGGCTGATCGTGCATGATAATTTATGAGTTAGGAGTCGGGTACTCTTTCGGTTATGGATTATTTCTCTCGTTTTATAGAGTTGCAGTTTTTCACACCTATTCCAGGAGGTGATCAGTTTTTTCTAATAAGGGTGTTCGAGGATAATCTGACTCACAATATCTGATCATAGGTGAACATCTTCTGGTTGACCACTATCACTTCTATCGTCAACTAGGAGCTGAACACTTAGTATAATCTGAGAGACTCTAGAGTATTGAGCCATGGTGGATCGGCATCTAGAGTTAGTATCCCTCCTACAGACAGTACGAAGCGCCACAGGGCATCTTTTCAAGGTGATCTGAGAAGTCGAGACACTTCTTATGGTTTACAGGTGGTGTGATACCATTGCGGGAATAGAGGGCATATGATGCCACATTTCCCAAGATACCCAGTGGATTTCCGATCATGTGGAAATATGGGTCATCTTCTGCGTTTCTATTAGATATTCTCACTAGCAGCTGGTGATATGTGTTCTTCTATGACTCCTCTTTCAGGAGTATCCCCATAATTTTCGCACCAGTCTGGGAAACTGGTGTTCTTCCGGCCATTTAGGCCGAGGTGGAGGTCATAGTCGTGGTAGCCAGTCACCTGGTTTTCAGTGATAATAGGGTGGATCAGCTTAGGGTGGCATGACAGGGTCACATGGCCGTGGAATAGGTCAGACATTTATAGTGGAGAAGACTCAACATAAGTAGGATCACAGACCCTCTACGATGAGATGTAAGATTTTAATAGCCTCATATTTAGATTCATATCTATTCAATTCAGGGGATTTCTATAGCTTTATATATGTTGCGGTTGTGGAGAGCCATAGGCTCTGCATCTTTTGTTCTGCTGATATCTTGACACAAGACACTCTGTTGGGGACTAGAATGGCGAGTTTTTGTCAGTGCAATGAGTTCCCTCTAGAGGTTGGTGGTTGTCACTTTTCATGGGATCATTATGTCCAATAGATTACATGGTATGATATCATTCTCAGAATGTACTGGGTTGTTTCCGTCCATGAAGTATTCGATTCCTATTACCGTAGGATGAGTTTCACATCACCACATGGCATATAATTTCTTCATAAGGTAGAGTGGGATTTCGAGGAGAGAAGAGTGTGACCTGAGCATCATGGGTTAGGAAGAGTTACAACCCAGATTTATAGTCCCTATCTGGATGACCAGGGGAATTCACAGATGGACTTTCCTGCAGTGGTGGATCATTTCAGAGATGTCTTTCCAGATGAATTTTCATGTATACCTCTAGAGCGTGTGGTAGAATTTTATATTGATATTGTTCCAGGGGTAGCACCGGTGTCCATTCCTTCTTATAGGATGGCTACACCAGAGTTGTATGAGCTCAAGAAGTAGTTGGAGGAGTTTTAGGAAAAGGGTTTCATCCGACCCAGTACTTCTCCATGGGGTTTCTCTGTTCTATTTGTGAAGAAGGAAGGTGGTACCCTAAGACATTGTGTGGATTATCAGAATATGAACTAGTTTATGGTCAAGAACTGATATCCCTTGACCATGATTGATGATCTCTTTGATCAGTTTCGAGGATACCGGGTGTTCTCGAAGATTGAATTCAGATCTGGTTATCAGGTGTTGCACATCAGACCATCAGATATACCTCTCACTACCTTCTAGAGCAAGTATGGTCTATATGATTATATGTTTATGCTATTCCATGTCACAAACGTGCCTGCAGTTTTCATGGCACTGATTAACCGAGTGATCCATCAATACTAGGATTTCATTATGGGTGTCTTTGTGGATGATATCTTGGTGCACTCTCACACTCGACACAACCATGCAACCCATATTGAGATTGTTTTTATTATACTAAGAGAGAATCAGTTATATTCTATGCCCTCAGAATGATACTTTTGGATGGACCTGATTCATTTATTGGGTCATGTTATCTCAGAGATAGGAGTATCAGTCGACCCAGGAAAAGTGAGTGTTGTAGTTTTATAGGAGTAGCCAAAAATGTCTTAGACGAACGAAGTTTTGTATGGATGTTTGGGTACTACATACATTTCCTTTAGGACATTTCATGTTTAACAGCTCCAATGACGGTTCTGACTAAGAAAGGAGTGAAGTTCATGTGGTCAGATTTTTTTGAGTCAGCCTCTCAGGAGCTAAAATGGAGGTTCACATAAGCACTTATACTAGTGTTGCTAGAGCCGGGCTAGAGCTATAATGTTTACTGTGATGCTTCAGGTATCAGGAAGGGAGCTATACATATGAAGGGAGAAAGAGTCATTGTGTATGGGTCTCAACAGCTGAGACAACATGAGAGGAATTACCCAACACACAATCTCAAGTTGGCAGTAGTTGTTCATGTCATAAGCTAATGAAGTCATTATATTATGGGATATAATTTTGTGGTTTTCGCCAACCACCAGAGTCTCCAGTACATATTTACTCAGAATGATCTAAATTTGAGACAATAAAGGTGGGATGAATAACTTTATCATTTTTAATTTGAGCTTGCCTATACGCCTGGGAAAGGCAAGCAGTGGCTGATGCTTTGAACCAGAGGACTCAGATACAGATAGTTCAGGAGGCTAGCAGTGAGTGGCGTCTTATGGATCTATTCTATGAGATGCATTTGGAGATGCACGATAAACAGGGGTAGACGTTTCTTTCTTCTGTGGGTGTTACCTCTACTCTTCTTGATCGTGTGCAAATTAGGCAGCTATCAGATTCAGAAGGCCCAGTTCTACGAGAGAGCATTTCAGGAGAGGAACCTATTCCAGGATAGATCATAGGCGATGATTTTATCTTAACTTTCCAATGGCATGTATGGGTTCCAGCATACATACGCAAGGTTCTGAATCATGACTTTCAATCCTCAGTTTGGGTAGTTCATCTTGGTGTCACCAAGATGTATCGTGATTCACACCGTCGTTATTTGTGGCCCGGTAAGAAGAGATATGTTTCTGGTTTAGTCAGGATGTGATTCACATGTTAGTGGTTGAAGGGGAATAATCAATGACCAGAAAGTATTTTACAGCAGTTACCCATTCCCGATTATAAGTTTAATGATTTCAAAATGGTTTTTGTGATAGTTTTATTGAGGTATCCTCAAGGGAATGATGAGTTTTGGGTTGTCATTGTCAAACTCACGATGCTTGCTCAGTTTTTACCGATCTAGGAGTCATTAATTGTGGATGAGATAGGGTGGTTGTAAATCCTTGATATTGTGCACTTACATGGTGTTCCACACTCCATTGTTTTAGACAGAGATGCACGTTTTACATTCAGGTCGGGAAGGGGATTCAGAAGGCTTTGGGTACATAGGTACTATTGAGTATAGCTTACCACCCCCAGAAAGATGGCCAGTCTGAGCATACAATTCAGGTGATTGATGACGTGCATCGATCTTGTATCTTCGATTTTAGAGGTTCTTGGAAGAAGAATGTAGCTCCTGTGTAGGTTTCCAACAGTAATAGTTTTCAAGAAAATATTCATATGAAACATTATGAGGATTTGTATGGTAGGCCATGCCGATCTACCTTATGTTGGTTGGAGGCAGGAGAGGCAGATTTTCTAGGACCTCATCTAGTTCTAGAGCCCTTAGATCAGATTGAGTTGATTTGAAAGAGAATAACTACTGCAAAGTCTTTATAGAAGTCTTATGCAGATCAACGGAGACGATCTCTAGAGTTCGAGTTTGGGGATCACGTTTTTCTATATGTCACACTGAAGTTGGGACATAAGAGGATTAAGAGATAGGGTAAGCTTTGGTCGAGGTATGTCAGGCTGTTTGAGGTGTTGGAGAGAGTTTGGACCATTACCTATCAGTTGTAGTTACCTTAGAGGTACTAGGCTATGCACGAGGTCATCCATGTTCCTCAGCTTCGACGTTACTTCTCTGACCCGTGTCATGTTTTCCATCCTAATGAGTTTGAGTTAGAAGTGGATGCATCATTCAAGGATCATCATATATAGATTGTTGATAGATTTACTATGGTTCACTTTGGTCGTTATGTCCCTCTGGAATGAGTGTTATGGCCTCACGAGTGAGTACAGGACGAGACATAGCAGAGGGAGGAAGATGTACGAGCATAGTGGCCGGAGCTATTCGGGTTTTCTTCTTCAATTCCACTTTACTAGGGAAATTTTGGGACAAATTTCATTACGGGGTGAGTCTTTTAAGAACTCAGATCCTCCTTTCAAGTATTTTTTCATTATTCTGGTCGATTTGAGAAAAAGGGGGATTTCTATAATTTTTTAAAGTATACATCGTGTATTTTATGAGTACACGCCTTGTACCGGATTGCCATAGGAGGTTGTGTGATGTCCATGTGAAGGCCACACACACAGCCATGTGGGGGTGACCTGGATGCTGCTTAATGTGGGGTATGGAAAAGTCAAGTGCACTACATTTACTTCAAAAGTACACACCATGTATTTTAAATTTTTTCAATAAAAATATCGGGGTCGCATCTAATCGCTTGAAAAGTCTTCTTATAGGTTTTGTTCAGCCGAGATCTCTCATATGGCCGTGATCTTCTTCCAAGCCCCAGACTGATCATCTGAACTCCGATTTTACCACCTTCGATTGTGTTGGGATCACCTCATTAATCTCTCTCTTCTAAATTTTCATTTTTTCCCAATTCATCCTCCTTCACATGTTATCGTCTATTGATATTTTTATATGTTTTTGTAGATCATCGGCGTTATAAGGATATTCAAGCCCGAAGACTCAGGTATATCGATCTCCCAATGCCAAGGTAGGTGTTTTGTTCCATTCCATAAAAGTACTTTAAGTTATATGTACAAAATTGCCAATACCCATGAACGGTGTATTGCATGTTTACCATTTTGGCCCTATTGTTTACTTGTTATGCTTATACACTTGAGTTGATGATAATTGATGTGAATAGGGTTAATTTCTATTCTTTGGAAGTACATGACAATTCATGATTGTTTTTTTTGACCATTGGGTCTAGGTTTCCTATTAGGCTGTAGTATACCTCCCATGGCTAGTATAGTAGGTTGAGGTGTTTGTATCCTTACATGCTGTTATGATGTAGATTGATAGCAAAGTAGTTCATGAGTTTTACTTTTTCCAATATGTGAAGCTATACATTATTGACTTATATAGGGTTGTGAGAACCTGGTGTATAGACCATAGGGATAATGGACGTAAGGGCTTCTCCAGAGTGTCGTTTTTTACTTATGATGCTAGACTATAGGGGTAATTGATGTAAGTTATTTCACAGAGTGTCCGTAGATCCTCGACGCATTCCACAGGCCGAATATAAATAGAGTGCTTCCCTACAATCCATTTAGTTAATGATATGAGACTATAGGAGGAATGGAAAGTGAGTTATTCCTCATAGAGTCTACGATTATGATAAATAAGAGGGATTAGACTGAGTGTACTACCTAGAGGGTTTCTTGTGTTTCTAGGTAGGTTGAGAGGGGAAAGGCTATGAGTACTTCCCAGAGGGTAACCTATTTGTGATTACCTGCAATGTTAGAATTTCTTGATATATGATACTGAATGTATTGAAACTATTAATTATTTAACTTGGGTAATTCCTTTTTTATAGTATTTATTTTCATGTTTCTTGCCTATATTCACTGACTGATAGAAGTAGATCTAGTGGTGGTTTCCTACTTGGATTTAAACTCACACCCTATTTTGGCATGTTTTTGGGCCCAAATAGATTATATTTGTTGCAGGTATAGATAAGGGAAAGTTCCCTTCTACTCCAGGTACATGATTTTTTGAGGAGTTGGAGAGCATGGGACCAAGATATGGCTTGCGATGCTGAGGAGTTGTTTACGTAATTTCATTTTTAGTTGGGTTTAATAATATTGTATTTCAGTATTCTGATTTTTTTGGCTTATTTCCTTGATATATGTATCATGCATCAATCATATATATGTTTGTGATCTAGTTTATTATTTTCTATTCTTATGCTGTTTATTTTTGTAGGGATTATTCCTACACCAGTTTTTTCTATTTCTTTCTTACATTGTGTTACTCTACCAATGCGGGCATATTTTCCCCACCATCATACCCAAGGCCCTTGCTGCTAGTCGGCTTCCTCTGGTGTTTGGTGAATTGCGCTTGAGGACATGTGACTAACCGGGTACTTGGTACCTCTTGGTGGCTTCCGGAACTGGGATGTTACATCATACAATTAGTCTTTTACTTCATTTATTTCGTAATATCACAATATGAATTTTATTGAATTTTTCATAACCTGATATTTTATTTTTACAATTTTTTAAATCATGGTGAAAAAAATATGGTAAAATAAACATTATGTCTATTTTTGATTGGAAAAGATACGTAAATGATATTATAATGTTGGATTAGCACTATCGAATGAAATGAAATTACACTTAGTTCTTATGATGCAAGTGAATATTATTTTGATGTAGTGAAAATTTATTCTGATGATTATGGAATTATACTGTAAATGGTCTATATTCATAATAAAAATTTATTAAACAATCGTATGAAATAAATTATAGAATTTTAAATATATATTTTATGTCATTTTAAATATTGAATCCTCTAATTGTAGAATGTTATTCTTATAGTTGGGTTATTAATTTCTATGAGTCTAACATAGTAAATCTATTTATATGGATATCATTATAAATCCCTTATAATCTCTTCTCGATTTTATTTGATAATATCTTGGAGATCAATGCCCTGTGTGGGTAGGAGAATAGAGATAATTCAAACCATCATGGTCCTAGTATTATTGGTATTGAATTACATAGTACATTTTAAAATATTGGTATCAATATATTCTCATGGTAGAATGGTTTGTATCTTTATTACAGGATGATGTTTCTCTAGATTCATTGGATGAAACAATGGATTAATAATATCATTTAATTACAATATTTTTTAAATAAAATAGTGACCTTTAATATATTTCCAATTTTTCACATACATTATTCTATTCTATTACAATATTTGTATAATGTTTCTCAAAAATAATATTATAATTTGATTGTAATTATATACAAATTTATTTTTCAAATGTTTTAACATGATTTTAATAGTTTTTATTTTATTTATAAATACATTGATATGTGATCTTTTATAGTTGATATCTACTGGTAACATAAACACATGAGTGTATTTAAAAAATTAAATCTAATTTGATGTTATAATTAATTCCTCATGTATCTATGTAATATCCAATATTTTTTATTACAAATATTTGAATATCATATTGGATTATTATGAGACAAGGCACTAAGACGGAATGTGATTCTGAGGCCCAATGTTCCCAGAATAACTGTTTGAACTATTTTTATGTTTAATAATTAACGTGTGCATGCACGGTTTTATAAACTGTTAAAAAAGTGCTCAGATTTGAAATTTAAGGGAACCATTGTGTTTAAATGTAGTCAGTTTTTTCATAGGAATTACCTATTATCGACCTACGTGGGTCGACTATAGAATTTTTTAGGAGATTTAAAGAAGAAAGAAAATAATCTTAGGAGGTTTGTTTTATTTTTCATCAAAAATTTCACTACGACGCATCAATATTGAGATGTAGTGAAAAAGAAGTTGTTTCCATTCATAAATAAAACAGTGTGATGATGTTATTTCAAAGAGAAACAGAAATGCAGAAATGCATTTTTAACCATTGAAAGTGATTCAAGAATAATATCCTTGATACTTCCCTATGAACGTTGGAGGGGAGATTAGATATTTCCACCAATGGAAAATAATGAATGTTGACGGATCGCAGATCAAATACTGAGGATCAAGGATCGATAAACGACGATGGTGAAAAACCATTCTTCTTCAACAAAAGATCAAAACATCCAGGTAGGTGGTTTATTGTTTGAGTGAATTCATTATTTGTTATTATGTTTTATAATGAACACGAACCAATCCATGAATAGGTTAATCCACATTTCATTCTTTCTTAAAGGATGGTCAAAACTGTGGGATTAAAGGGAATATGTCTTGGTGATTATTCTTCTCTGGTTCTATTCTGATTATGCTGGCACGAATAGACCAAGGCCATTGAGCACTGTCAATGTATTTTTTACGGAGTGTGAATGTGCTTATTATTTTACCGCATAAACAAATTTTTCTATAGTGTACCCCTATGGTCAGACTATTAATTTTTTTGGGAGGATTCTAATGAAGATAGAACCTCAGAGGAAGGTAGGATGATTTGAAGCTCATGGGAGATGAGTTAATGATGTGAGGATCACGCCACACCATTTGATTCAATGAATGAAACACCACAACATTGGTTGGGGCCCACAGAAGGGGGAGCCACTGACAGTGTTAGTGGGGACACATTGTGGTGTAGCCACTCAGTAGGTAGAACATGTGGCATAGCTGCCATGGGGTAGTGGACTGGCGACTCCAAATGGCCGCTGGTGGTAAACCTCCGTTGATGTGGCTGAGGGGTCGCGGTCTAACTAGAACATGGTAGTGGGACCCCACAACAGTGGTAATAGGGTGGTCACATTGTGGAAAACCTATATTTAATTTTAGTGGATGTTGCAGCTAAAATGTTTGGGGGGACAAAATGGCCTACAATAGTAGGCTGGGTTGGGATGCCTGGCCTACACCGGTCTAGGTCCTACCGAACGAATCAGGTTAGTCCCAGCGGGGCAGGTTGGGTCGGTTCAGACAACACATAGACCCAACCGACCCATTTTTACAATAAATTCCCCTAACACTC
This sequence comes from Viscum album, assembly GCA_963277665.1. Classification (NCBI taxonomy): domain Eukaryota; kingdom Viridiplantae; phylum Streptophyta; class Magnoliopsida; order Santalales; family Viscaceae; genus Viscum; species Viscum album. The sequence goes on along the minus strand of OY728131.1, from coordinate 912,721,849 downwards.
AATCTGTGTGTCCGTTTGATGATTTTTTTGTGGTGTTTGGACCCTTGATAGATGAATGTACTTTTGAGATACTCTATGTTAGTTTTCATTGAATTTGAAATATATACTAATGGATTGAGGAATAGGTGATCCAAGAACGATCATACTAAGAACTAAATCTTATGGCTAGCAACTACCATGATTCTATGTGATTAATTATACTATGTGTATTACATGGACTACGTTTCTTATCAAGAAATAGTGTCTTACCAAGAAGGAGTTGTTACTCCCCTATCCCAACAGTTTGCAAGTCCTCTAGTCTTTAATGACACACTGTGTATTACCTACACTCTATGTGTTACCAACACTCTATGTGTTATCTACACACCATGTCTTACCTACTCTTTTCATGTTACTGATACTCTGTGTGTTACCTACACATCATGTGTTATCAAACCACCATTTGTTACTATATGAGGGCACATTATGCTCACACAACAATCATGTTTATGTACCATAATCCTATACATGGTGTGAGCTAACTCTAGGGACTCTCATTATTGTAACTCATATAGGAAACACTTCTTGTGTATTATTGGAAGTATACATGGTGCAATTCATGGTGCTATATTATACACCGTGTGATTCCTTGTGGTTTAAATTATGTAATTTTATTGTGGTTTGGGGTTTGTTCTGAGTATCGATTTACTCACCCATGAAGGGGATTTGGTTGTATGTGTCATTCATTATGCAAACAATCAGTAAAATTTATGGAGACTTTGTTCGGTTGGAGACATGGGTACTTCAAGAAGACCTGACAGATGTGGTTCACTTCAGTGACATTCGGAAAGATTACATTACCTAACATTTAGGTAGGGTTTTCTATGGACCAGACTGAGGATATTTACCTCTTATATTTCAATTAGGCTTGTATTTTGGCACTTTTTCATTCAGTTTGGTACATTACTCTGACTGGGTTTCCATAGTGGTTTATATCAATGTTTATTAGTGTTTTTAGTTTTATAATTTCTATCGAGGAGGGTTCATGAATACAAGTACTTGGGAAAAATTCCTCCCACTTGTGGGATATTCCCACTCATTACATGTCGCCAGCCTTGGAATATGCGATTCAAGCTATGGGTTGTCCCAGAAATGTCCTCAGAGTAAGGTTCTTGATAGTGTCATATGATAGGGAAGTCAATTTTACTTTTTTTTGGGAAACAATGTTTATTGTTTCGAGATCATCTTTCAAACTATGAAACAAGTGTTGGTACGACCATTTACATATCAATACGCCATGGCATTGAATTATGATTTCTAACATTGTAAATGAATATAGTAGTTGCATGCGAGATAAATGATTCAAGAATCATATATGAATTGAGTGTGTTCTCATGTCCTTCTTGAGTTAGTGTCATCTCACCATGTATACTCTTTTGATTGTGGAACATCTTGATATGTTTCATCATACCTTTGTGTAGACAGGCTGCTAGGATTCCATTACGAGACCATGATGATTGTCCACCGAGTGATGAGGCATAGATACATGGGTTGTCTCCATAGATATAACCATTGGGTGGTTCCCCAGTTCTATAACCACCTATAAAGTAGAAGTTACATATAGATCTACCAGTATACGATCGACACATTCTTGGTGAATTGAATGCGTTCTACATGTTGTGATCTCTTGGTATCTAAGGTGAGAAAAATCATTAGATAGCTGAGGATTGTTTGAAGGTAGATACATGAGTCTTCCGATAAGTGAGGACACCTCCTAACACAATGGATTTCATAATAGTGAGTCATATTAAGGGATTGGTAGGGATATGGTAAATTTTGATTACTGAGACACATGAGGAGGAATCAAAATCCTAGAAAAACATTGAGTTCCTCTTCATGAAGTAGTTATTTCTACCGATGTTATGATTTGTGCATAGCCAGGAGCTACTACACATATTTTAGGGAATCGAGTCAGTATAAGATTACTCAGTGACCTTCACAAATTTTTCTGGCTACTCTACTGACATGGTGTGGAATATATTATTTAAGGATATGAACTTTGAGATGTGGCTACACTAGAAAATCTGGTCATCCTTTATATCCCGTATCATCCCAATGAATGCTAAGGTATTTAAGTGAGCACTAATGGTGGGTTGATTTCTTGCAGAGTAGGAACTGGCGTTGGGAGCTTCCACCGGGAAACTGGTAGCAAGGACTTCTGCAGTAGGTAGCTGAAATATGAAGTAGGTACACAAGTGGGTCAAGCACTCAAGGAGAAGACCCTAGGCTATAGGATAAGTAGTTTCCATCCTCTTTGGGTAGAGTGAGTCAACAGAAGGACAAAATGATCTACTCATGCGGTGGTTACTCGAATCTGGATATACATTTCCCATCTTGTGGTGTCACCAGCCAGAAGAAGGTCAAGGGACTGTCGTGACATCGACAGAGGTTTGAGAAGGGTGGTCTGCTGGGTGGAGGATATGGTAGGAAAGTATGTTTAGCAGTATGGTGTAGTTGGAGGTTTGAGGCACTACCACCCCCCATGTGGTACACCATGGGCTGTGGGAGCTGGTGGATAGGGTCCGACCCAACATCAGATGATATATTTTTACGTTCCAAAGGCTCAAGATATGATCAGATGTATGATATATATATTATCCACCCAAGATGTAGTTGTTATAGATATAGGTGTCAGTCACTCTAATCATTCCATAGAACATGTTCAGAGATTAATAATTCTGGTGGTTCTATTATCTTAATCCATACATTTAGAGACTCATATTGGATGTGATTAGACAATAACACATTCGTGTCAGAAGTGTGAGATTTCTATTTGGGGGAGAGATCAAGGAATGGGTTTTCTTAGTACTGACATCGAGGACTTACGATTTAATTATGGTCCTGGATTGGTTATCCACATCCCACTCCCTGATTGACTATTTTAGTCACAGAGTATGGTGTTTCCATGGAGATGAGATAGTCTTTTCATATACCAGAGAAATGTAAATTCATGTAGTGTCTGATGGACTCACACATAGGAGGGTGCATCCAGTCACACAATAGATTGTTGTCATGACCCTCGGTGAAGTGTAGGAGACGAGTCCTCAATTATATCTGGTGGTGGATGAATAAGAGGATGTCTTTTATGATGATGTACATGGATTGCCTCTTCAAAGGAAGGTATATTTCTTCATTGATATTAACCTCTTAAGGAAATAAATATCTACACCCACATACATAATATGTCTCACAGATCTCTTGGAGCTAAGGGTACAGTTGGAGGACTTGTTGAGAGAAAGATTCATAAGGCCCATTGTTTCATAATTGGTATCCCCGATTTTTAATTGACATGAAGGCAGATGGGATCGTGATTTTATATAGAGTCTTCCAATTACTAAACAATGAGACTGTAAAGAAAAATTATCTACTTAAGGGATCAAATATATCTTCGATCAACTAAAGGGTGAGAAAATGTTCATGACGATAGACCTTGACCAGGATATCACCAATTTCGTGTAGAGGACAATGACATCCCGACGATGGATTTCATATGTCATTACATTCTCTATGAGTAAATTCCTACATCATTTGTAGTGATGAATTCTCTAGTAGTTTTTATGGTACTCATAAACCACATCTTCCTCATTTTTCAAAACTATTTTATAGTGGTCCTTATTGATTCCATCTTGTTGTACATGACGTCTGAGGAGGAGCATTCTATATACTTCAAGATGGTCATGGACATACTCTAAAAGTACCAGCATTATGGTATTCCCTCTATGTGTCAATTTTTGATTCAAGAGGTCCACTTTCTAGGACATTCCATTTCGGAGTCCGGAGATTCATTAGATCCTTTGATGATAGAGGTGGTGCTTTCTTGAGATCCACCAAAGAACGTTATCAAGGTGAAGAGAATCATTGGGTTGGATATATACTATCAGAGCATTTTGCAAGATTTATCTATAGTAGAAGCATACATGAAATCCTTAACATGAAAGGGGAAACCATTTGTTTGGATGGAGATGTTCGAGGATAGAATTCTGCAGATGAGACAGTTTTTGACGAGCGCTACAATCTTGTGAATTTAAGAGGAGGGTGTTGGGTACTTCCTGCTCTACAACACATCATGATTTAGTAATGGTTGTGTTCTAATGTAGTGGAAAACATTATCGCATAAGGTTAATGATAATTTATAACACACAAGCCGAACTAAATGACCATAAATATGGAGTTAGCAGCAGTAGTGTTCATATTGATGATATGGCGACACTACTTTATGGGAAACTGGTTTATTGTCAACATAGACAAAAAAATTATCATGTATATCATTTCACAGAATGATCTTAACCCGAGACAACAACATTTGATATTTTTAATCTTGGAATATGACATAAAAATTTTCTATAATCTTACGAAATTGAATGTGGCGTAATATGCTCTCAGTTGTAGAACAAGTTCACAACAACTAAATGAGGACTCATAGTAGTTGGACTCACATCAGATATCCTTTTAGTATGGAGATGAATAAGTTGGTCTCCAATTGATGGTGGTTAACCCAATACTCATAAATCATATGTGAGAGGAATATATCAGAGATATCAGTTGTAATACAACATGTTATCAAATATCCACAAGGCATGCCCTTGATGTATATTCAATTTGTGAGGAGCACATCCTCCTTCTCATAGAACACACAATTGTACAGGAGACATTATAAAAGGAGTTTTGAGGGAGTTCCATACATCATATTTTTCGGTTAATCCAGGTGTGGAAAAGATGTAATAGGACCTACGACATCAGTTGTGGTGTCTGGGGATGAAGAAGACAGTGGAAAAGTTTTCCTCTACATTTTTCACTTGTCCGCAAGTGAAGGTCAAGCACCTATTTCTAGTGTGTTCGACTCAACACCTTGAGGATCGATAGTGGAAGTGGGATGCAGTATTTATGGACATAATTAAGGATGTACAAAATATTTCTAGATGTCATGATACCTTCCAGGTGTTCATTGAATGACTCACCAACTCATCCAACCTCCTTGTGATTTAGGAGTTGAGTCCCATAGAGAGCTTAAAACGCCTCTATATACAGGAGATTGTTTGAACCCATAGGTTCCCATCAATAATTGTATGGAATCATGATTCATTCTACACATCTTAGATATTGGAGGGATTACATGAGGAATTTGGGACACATCTACAATTGATCACCCCTTTCCACCCGCATATAGACGACTAGACAGAGCAGACCATTTGGGTCATAGAGGAAATGCTACATGCTTGCATCCTTGATTTTAGATGCTTTTTTTCGGATCACCTACCCCTATTGATGTTTGCCTATGTAAAAGACTACCAAAATACCATCAGTGTGGAATGGTTTGAGACATTGTATGGTTTACCCTACAAGATACCAATTTGTTTGACTGACCCAGGAGAGTAATCACTCATATGCCCCTGAGTTGGTGTAGTCAACTTCAGAAAAGGTGCATGTCATATAAGAGTGGATGGAGACTACAAAAATCCGAAAAAGACCTAAATTTAAAGGAGAAGAAGTCCCTTAGAGTTCGAGGAGGGAGACCAAATGTTCCTTTGGGTATTTTCTTGATAAAGTTATACACATATTTGGTCATAGAAATAAGATATTTCTTAGGTTCATCAAACCATTCCAGATTCTAAGGTGATTCCACATGGTGGCATACTGATTGGATCTAACATTACTGTTATAGTGTGTGCATGATTTATTTCATATATCCCACATGAGATGATGCATACATGACCCTTCACATATCATTGGCTAGGGTGAGTTAGAAACTGGAAACGAGTTGATTTTTGTAGAGTTCTTGGTTGATATAGAGAATCGATAAAAGAGGGCCCTCCTTGGGTGATCGATTACTCTCGTTTGAGTTCAGTGGTAGCACGACAATATCCAAAAGAGAACAATGGAGAGGGAGGCTCATATTCATTTTTAATATCCCAATTTGATTGTTTGGCCTTATTTGGGATTTTGGGGATATAAATCACTAAGGTTGGAGAATGTAATGTCCCAAATTTCCCATGATTTTTTTTGAAAATTACATGTGATTATTTCGAGACTAATCGCTGAGAACGAATGTGATTCTATGGATTGCAGTGAAAAGATTATATTTTTGAACTATTTATATGATTTTTTAAAATAGGGTGCATGCTCGGTTTTAGTAACATTTAAATGAGTGCTCAGATTTGAAATATGAGTGAACCATTGTGTTTAGAGTAGTAGTTTTTTCATTGGAAGGACCTACCTTCGACATGTATTTGCCTCAACCGGCACCCGGCATTAGTGGTCTACCGCATAACCCCACACGACCATGTCCTGTCCTTTACACACCCATGATGCAGGTGTATGTTGTAAATGGGTACACTACGTGTACATCTAAGTACACGACGTGTAGTTTTTACACTTCCAAAATATCCTATTTTTCTCAAAAACACCCGAAATAAAGATCAATACTTGAAATAAAGATATGAATTCTTAAAAAATCATACATCAATGATATTTTTCCTTGAATATTCATAACAGGGTGGTGAAGAAGAATCCCGGAATAGCTCCGGCCACTGTGATAGCACATCGGTCTCCCACTCCAAAGTCTAATCGAGAAATCGGTTGTGCTGCCACAACAACCTTATGAGAGGAACAGACAATCCATGGAGAACCTTTGCACGATGATCAATAATACCGATAGGATACTCCTCGAATGATACTTACACCTACATATCAACCTCCTTAGGATGACAAAAATGATATGTGTTAGAGAAGTATCGTCGTAGTTCACAAAAATGGAAAATGTTGTGCCTTTCATGGAAACTCTGATGTAACTGCAAATGATAGGAAACTCAACCGACTCCCTCAAAAACCTCAAAGAGCCCAAAGTGTCTCAGTGAATGCTGTCCCAGTCTCCTAATCCTCTTGTGTCCCAGCCTCAGTGTGACACGTAAGAAAACCTTCTCTTTATCCTCGAACTCTCTAGGTCGTCTTTGACGATCATCATATGACATCTTTCGAGATTGTGCCGCTGCCATCCTCTTTTGAATCAACTCTACTTGCTCAGTGGTATACTGGACAAGATGAGATCCCAACATAGTTTCCTATACAACCTCCAGCAAACGTAGGGGACGATCGGCATATCCTATATTACAAAGCCTTATATGGTTCCATATGAATAGTTACATGAAAACAATTATTGTAGGAAAACTCCACCAATGTTATGATCATATCCCAGGAACCTCCAAAATATTGGACGCATGCTCCAAGAATGCCCTCCATCACCTAAATCGTGAGCTCTGACATGCCATTTTATTGGGGATGGTAATATTTACTCAGAAGTACTTCTATACCCAAAGCCTTCTGAAGCATTTTCAAGAAACGTGAAGTAAGGCATGTGTCATTGTGTAAAACATTAGATTGTGAAACCCAATGAAAACATACAATATATATAATGTAAAACATTCCAAGATCATCAACACTGAAGGTCTCCTTGATCCTTAAAAAGTGTGCAACCATTTTGAGTCTGTCAATTAAACCCAAACTAAATCGTTCCATTGAGGTGACCTCTGTAAACCTATCAAAAAATCCATCCCAACATCACTACACTTTCACTTGGGAATGAGTAACTACTCTAGAATATCTACTAGTAGCCGGTGCTCCACCGTAACATGCTGATAGGTGGAACATCTCATAACAAAACCAGCTACATCCCTCTTCATCCCTGGCCACCAATACTGAGGATGCAAATCTTGATACATCTTGGAAACATCACGATGCACTACCGAAGCTGATGTTTGAAAGTCTCACATCATTTACTCATGTATGTATTCTAACACCCTTATGATTCAATGATAACATAAGACCTCTTCCCCTCATACGGTCCACCCAGGAGTAGGGTCCTCTCTCGACCCACCCTTCGAAAAGACTTGGCCTTCAGAATCTGATAGTTGTCTCATTAACAATCTTTCATGTAGAGTAGAGGTAATAGCTACATATGTAAGAAACATCTACCCTTGTTTTTCATGGACCTCTAAATTCATCTTTGAAAATAATGCCTTAATTTTCCACTCACTAATGGTATCCAGAACTCCCTTTATAAGAGTCCTCTGGCTCAACGCATCAGCTAATGTGTTGCCTGACCCAGTTGTGTAGGTATGCTGAAAGTCAATGAACTGAAGGTACTCAACCCATATTCATTACCTCAAATTCATTTCACACATTGTATTGATATACTATATATCTTTTTTGTCAGTTTACACTAAAAATTTCTCTCCTAGAATGTAATGACTCGATCAAATCAAGGCTTGAACTAAAAAAGCCAACATGCGATTATGTGTCAGGTAATTCCTCTCATGTGGACTCAACTGCCAAGCCCCATACGCAACTACATGATCCTCCTCCATAAGATCTTCTCATAGTTGGATACCTGATGCATGAAAGTAAACAATATAACTTTTAGTTAGTTATGGGAAAATCAATATCATTTCTGAAGTAAACGTCCCTTTTATCTCCTGAAAGGATGAATCCCATGAATTTATCTGAAAATACATTTCAACCATCTTCATCATGCCCATCAGTGGCACTTCTAAGTGTGAAATTTTGTGTATAATGTGAATGTAGTAACCAAAAATCCCCAGAAAACTTCTTACCTCATGTACATTATTCGTCTACTCCAAGAAACTACTGCTCTAACTTTCATTGGGTCTATTGATATTCTTGTCTCTAAGATAACATGACCCATGAAGTGTATCTAGTCCATCTAAAAGTAAAATTGAGAGAACATAGCATATAACAGATTCTCTTTTAGTGTACTCAAAATGATCCAAAGATGTGTGGCATAGTCGTGTCTAGTGTGAGAGTAAACCAAGATAACGTCCATGAGGACTACCAAACAAGAATTGATGTAATGATGGGACACTTATTTCATCATCGCCATGAAAAATGAATGTGTTTTCATGAGACCGAACTGCATAACAACATACTCCTATAGACCATGCCTGATCTGAATGGCTGTAAGAGTAATATCTGAAGGTTTATCAGGCAACTGATGATAACTGGATCTGAAGTCAATCATTGAGAACTCTCGTGATCCTTGAAGATGATCATAGATATCATCAATCCTCGGTAAGGTATATCAGTTTTTGAAATTGAACTATTTCTTCTTATGATAATTCACACAAAGTATAAGGGTACCATCTTCCTTCTTTGTAAAAAGAATAGATGACCCCCAAGGATAAGTACATGGTTAGATGAATCTATTTTCTTGTGACTCCTCTAACTGCTTCTTGATCTCATATAACTCTTGTATTTCTATACTTTTAGGACAAATGGACACTGGTTCCACTCCTTCCACCAACTAAATATAAAATTCTACCACTCTCGTAGGAGGAAAACCTGAAAATTTGTTTGGAATGAAATCTCTAAAATGATGACCAATGGAAGAATGTCCTTCAATGATGTCCCCTGGTCACCCAGATAAGAAATAGTAATCTGGGAAGTAACACCTCTCAACCCGTGATGCTCAGGCCCTTATCTTATCTCAGGGAAATCTCATTCACCCTTATCTTGAATCAATATGTCATCCGGTGATGTGAAACTCACTATACATTGATTGCAATCGACAATATACTGGAAGGGAACTTACCAGTCCATTCTGTGAATGTTGTCATAGCCCATCATCTATATAAAATTTAGGTCCCATATGAAGTGACACCATCCAACCTCAAGAGGGAACTCCTTGCACTGACGTACATTTTCCATTAAAGTATTTATTAGAGTGTACAACATCAAGTTATCAGTACATGTAAATATACAGAGCTCAAGAATCTCCACAACTGTGACGAATATAAAGCTATGTGAATCCCCTGTATCAAGAAATGAATACTCTAAAAAAAAGGCAACCAAATCATACTTATAACCGTAGAGGGTACGGGATCGTACTCTTGAAGGACCTACTCCAGTGCAAAAGCCCAACCTGTGCAACGAGTCAGTGAAGCATTCAGAGATCCCTAAGTGAATCCCCCATGCAGCTATTGAAAGCACTGTGTCTTTACACTGCATCCACGAACACCACATCGACATGAAATTCCTGAAGAACTCCATCCATATGTATGATGTTGGACTCATTGTCTTTCTATTGTATGAGGAGTTGAAACAGATCCTCCCTTACTTGCTACTAGAAGAACAACATTTTAAAAAATGTTGAATATGTCCCATCTTACCTCAAGATCAACACTTAACTGGGTATCTTGGGAAATAAGGTTTCTTATTTCCACCCTTATCACACTCGTAGGACACAACCTGGCTACCTTATATAAAATCCCGCATTCTCATATCTCCACTCTTAGACTCCCTACCACACATTGTGCTATCAGTCGAAAGGGTACCAACTGTGCATGTTGAACCACCTTGGCAAAAATCTCTTGAATCCCTTAGGTAGTGCTCAGTGATCAGCACCTAGTTTAATAAAGATGATATGGAAGTAAACCTAATGACATTCACCATAGATCAGATGTCATGCCTGATACCATACTCAAACTTCATCGCAGGAAATAAATCATAACCCCCCCCCCCAAATACGTGTAAAGAACTGAATATCTCTGAAGCGAGAAGAATAATCCATGACCGAGAGGTCACCCTTCTCCAAACTCAAGAACTCTCAGGCTCGGTCATCCCAGAAAGTCTTCGGGTAGGATTAGTCATAGGAGGTACACTTGAACCCATTCCAAGCCATAACTTGTTGGTGTCTCACCTATGATATCACATCCCACCCTATCATGATGTAATCACGTAGTATGTATGTTGAGAGATTCACCCTCCTCTCTGGAAGAATCTTGTGATGCTAAAAAATATAAAAAATGGATTCCAACCATGACTCTATAGCCTGAGGTCCTCTATCCCCTAAAAAAGTGGGAGGATATTGCTACTGAAAAACCTATGCCAACTCATCCATAGATAGAGTCTAGTGTAGGTCTCCCTGGAATGTCTGCATAATTCTCATGAAGCCTACTCAAAACTATGCATTGGCATAATTTACTAGAATGGGGGATGACTCCATATAGGGCATGACAAGTAGGCCTACTGGTAGTACATGGTCTACCATTTCTAGTGAATGATAAATTACCAGAACATGACAGACAACTGAATGATGTCACTGTTGAATAACTCTACAAGGTCAAACGCAAAACATAGATCATGATTATCAAGAACTGAAACATAGATGTGCACAAATGGAGAAGTAGAATATAACAATCATGTTTTAAAAAATATGGGTACACGGTGTGTATAATCCCTACATGGCGTGTTCCCTTAGTCTTTTCACAGGGTGAGTACCTCTTCCAAACCTATTCATGTAACACTCATACACACAATGTGTTCTCTTTGAGACATGGATTTTACTTTAATGTCCCCCATTCTTAAGTACTCCTACGCATCTCAAACAACATGATTCTCATAGAAAAAAACTACATGGCGGGTATATGACAACCACAACATGTACAATATATGATTTTCAAACCCTTGTTCTTACCCACATGGTTGGTCAAATGGTAAAAAGATACATTAAGTTTTCATTACATACACATCGTGTCCTAAAAAATGTTCTACATTCCCATTCGTATCCTCATACGGTCAGTCACATGATCATTATCTAAACTGCGTGTAGAAAAAGCACACAAAATGTTCTTTCGAAAAACATTTTCATTCCGAATAGAAGGATACATGGCATGTATTCATCATCAGAAACCATGTATTCTATATTTTTAGGATATTAAGCCTCATAAACTACTCCATAACCCCGTAAAAACACTAAAACAAGAACTAAGGATCCAAATTCTGACCTCTGGGGTCCCATACACTCCACGAATCAATGTGTCACATCATATTTATGTCATATCATAGTAGAATTCAGTAAAATTCCAATATGATCCACCAAATTCCTTTCCAATAGTTCCCATAACACATCCGGGACCAAAATATGACACCCCTTAATATGAATCTCTAAAATTTCCAATACACTGTCAAAATAGTATGAATTCGATCAGGACATATATCAAACTAACATGCATATCTAGCACCACATCTATAAAAATAGAATGCAATCAGTAATTCAACCTAAATTGATAGAAAAGAATGAATGACATGTGATCCCAATCAAGTTTCTATGTAAGGAATGAAATGGAATACCCTCATCGCATCAGGTTGGAAGAAAAGAACATCATGTATATAAATCATAATACCACAAATCATGTTAATCAGACAAATGTGAAATCAAATCAACTATAACATTTGAAAAAACATGAAAAACTACAATAATAGAGGTAAATTAGATTTTCCGGGCACATGCTTTAGCTACTCACTAGAACAACTTATTAACAAATACATATTACTTCATATCCATATCAATCGGATCAATATAGTTAGACAATGTAGAAAAGAACCATACACTGATTCCACTTTGTAATGTCCATGTTCCAGGTGTCTTCCCATACCAAGTGATTCACATGGCCTCAAGCTCATTTTCCCGAATTCTGGAGGCTTTGGACTAGCAGTGAGGTCCTTGGGTGTGATAGTGGGGAAACTATGACCTCATTGGAAGAGAAACCACATTAGAGTAACAACTAACAAAAATTAGTCTATGAAAAATACGATATAGGAAGTAAAAAAATGAATGACTGAAAGTAAATACCAACTCGATCACATATATAAATGATGCATGTCACATATATATAGTAAAGAATCCAAATAAGATGATATATTATAAATACAATTAAACCAATGAACAATAAAAATTTCAAAAATCCAACAGCATCGCAAGCCTAAGAATGTTATTTCGCTCTCTACCTCCAACCATCCAATCCTGAACCTAAGGAATAAGGAAGCATTCCCTTATCTACACATGCATTTAAATAATCTATTTGGGTCTAAAAAACATGACACAAATAGGGTGTGATAAGAATCCCAGTAGGAAACCACCACAATAACCATTCCTAACTTCAAATGACTATATATAAAAGGCAATAATTGACCTTTGTTAAAGAAATAAAAGTACAAAAAAGTAAACAATCCTACAGTTTCCATTTATATTCACTAGTATTTAATGTTCATCATTTAATCCAGTAAGTATCACAATAGCTATCTCGGAATATTGCCTAATATAACTGAATCTAGGATTGTTCTTTGGATTGGCAGACACATCACATACAGTGAATATTTATGTTATCCCACTAGGAATATCACACAATCTAACCCCACTGTCCATGAAATGCAATAAAAAGGAAAATACACTCTTAAGATGTAGTCACCATCAATTCCCCCTATGGTCGTTCAAAAACAACTATAGACTCAATGTAGAATAACTCTACATAAATTCCCCATATGGTCTCATGATGTAAACTATTGAATCTATGAGGGAGCACTCACCATCAATACCCCATTTGGTCTCCTTGCTTGAAATATTACAGACAATGTAAGGTAGTACTCAACATCAATTCCACATGTGGTCTAACTGCACCAAGTTCTCATAGTCCTATACAATTTAATAGTTCATATATGATATCATGAACCCCGAAGTAATATCAACTACTACATGGTTAAAAATTCAAATTCATATCACAAGAATTTAACATGTAGTAAAATGAAATTAGTTCCATCATATCATGCAAGGAAAGGAAACAAGGTCTGCCTCATAGACAACCTGGACCAAACGACCCTAAAAATTCATACAAGGAACACACCCATGGGGTGTTCCAAATAAGTTCAATTTTACAAAATAACATAATAATAAACCATTATACCAACAATAATATAAGGTATAAAAAATCAGGTCTAATTCAATTAAACCAAAATTCCGGAAACATGGGTAATTGATACTTTTTCATATAAATTTAAAGATAATAATAAAAGGAAAAATACAACCTACCTCAATCTGTTAGGAATAACACTCTCAAATTTCATCCTTGGAGTCACCATAGAATGATATAGATCTTCAAAAACCTCAAAAACGTTCATCCTTCAATCACTCGAGAGAGAGAGAGAGAGAGAAAATCAGGATGAGAGGCTCTAGAATAACCAAGAACACACAGAGGGTGTAACAAATCACCCGCTAGAGATTCAATCAGACCATGGAAGAAAAAGCCATGTCTTGAAGAAGAATTATCCATTCCTGATCCTCCATGATGAGGTATGTCCAGAAGAAGATGTTTTGTGGGATTGGACGCGACCCTAGTCCGATAAGTCAAAAAAGGGCATGGCGTGTACTGTTAATAAACACATTGTGTAGTTTCCTCAACTGGCCCCGGAAACTAGCAGTCTTCCACGTCACCCACACGGCTGTGTCTTGGCTGTTACAAGCCAAAGACGCGGCTTTACGCAGTAATTGGCTATAAGGCGTGTACTCCTAATCACATTCTGAAACCAAATAAATTTTCCAAAATATCATTTTTTCTCAAAAACACCTGAAATCGAGATCCATACGTAATATGAATATCTAGGTTCTTAAAATATAAAACATATTTTTTAATTTATATAATCACTATTTAAAAATAATTTATGGGGGTTGTGTGAGAACTAAAATTAAATCACTCCATAAAAAACATGACCTCTTCTTCGGGTAAAATCATTTGGTTTGTAATAAAAGCATTATAGCGTAATATTTATGGCCAAAATATAGTTTAATGGATGATATTTGGGATGCATATGTGTTATCTTGGATGGAATTGTATTAAAAAATTTCCTTTGATGGTTTTATTTAAAGAGAATATGGCGTGGTATTTTATAAGAAGGGTGGGTGGAAGAGTTGTGATTTTCTAAAAGAAAAAGGTGTACCAACATTTTTAAAATTCCATAATTGACTCAAATGGTGTATTTTCTTGACATAAAAAATTATTAGTTCTGTATATGGCCATAAAATCTATATTATAATGGTTCTTCAGACATTTTAACACTTGTTACATTAGTTTATCCCCCGATAAATCCATTTTTATAATCATAAAGTTAATTAATTATTAAAATTTTTAGTATTTATTATGAAAAAAATATGCTTAAAATATTATATAACATATATTATTATGTTCCAAATAAGTAATACATTTTCCCAAATAAAAGTAACATATTTTTTAAAAAAAATTAAAAATCTTTCGATGTGATAGAATGATATCTTTTCTAGAATTAATTTTTTAAAAACAAGTTAATTTTTATTCATTATTTGACTAAATATAATAATTTTATAAACAAAATTAATGTGTATAAAATTAAAAATTATTTATTTTATTTTATGTCATTTATTATTTGGTATTATAATTATTACTTAATATTATGTGCCATTAATAATTTTAAAATTGTTTTTAGAAAAAAAAATATTATTAAATTAAAAGACATCTAATAAAAAACAATATAACATTGAATGAAATTTTGTTATGTGAACAAAATATTACTAAAAAATAAAATGTTTACATGAAACTATATGAATTATTTATTTTTTACTTATAGAATAAATAATTTATTTAAATTTTTTTTACCAAAGACATTATTTTTAACTATTAAATAAAAAACCAACATTTACCTAAAAATATAAAAAACACCACATGTAAATTTTGATTATTTTATTTAAAAATTTAATTCAATATTTTAAATTTTAAATTATAATAATTAATAATTATGCATTTAAATATGTCTCTATAAAAAAGTGATTGAGTAAATCTATTTTATTTTTGATATAAAAATCCATTAATGTTTTTATAACAAATACCAAAATCTAATTAAAATAAATAGCTATTAAAAATATTTAATTATCATTTCCAATTATTTTACAACCCAAAAAGAAAATATTAAATACATAACATGATTTTTTTTCATTTCATATCTTAACAATTTATATCTTAACATCACCCTTGTCACAACTCATTTTAAAAACCCTTAAAAATGATAAATAATGAGATGATAACAAAAAAAATAGTAAGTGGCATATAATGTGAGAAAAATGAAATAATGAAACAATTTATTCCCTTAATATTCACAAAAAAAATATTCATTTTTTTAAAAACAAATTGATTTCGACCTAATCATTTTCTAACACATGAGATCATCTTCTCTACAGAATTATTTTCATGAATAAATTCACTTAAAATTTGATGGAAAAAATAAAACACATAATGGAAATATAAAAATAATGATAAAAAACTAATGTTATTAAAATATTTATACATGTCACACATAATAGGTAACATAAACAATTCCTGAAATATGAGCTTAATGTCATACCATGTGAAAAAAAATAAAAATTGATAGATCATATAAACAATTTATATTTGTTTCTAGGCAAATAATTTCCATATAAATTATATAAGTTGAATAAATTTATTTTTAAATTCAAATAATAACATTGGAGAACCCTGAAAATATTACAATGTCCCTTTTCCCAATGCATTATAGATCTATATAGGGCTCACCCATACATCATTTATTACCGAAACACTAATCCTTTGATTATATTTTAACTTACCATAATGTGTTTATTACAAAAAAAACCTTTCAAAATAAAGAACTAGCAAATAGAATAATATAATATTTAAATATGATTATTTTCATAAAACTATAATTTCCACCCATTAGAAAAACCATTCCATATATTGAAATATCTGCTCCATTTAAAAACCATTTTTAAAAATACTCTAAAAAAATTAAAAAAACAACATTTTCAATAACAAATGAGATCTTATAATGTAATCCAAACATCAAATAACTATTATAAATGTGACTAAACTTTTACACTATATATGTTAAAATAGAACATTCTTTTTTCAATATTTCTTCAAAACATTTCCCATAAGATATGTAAAAACTATATATTAAAAACCATTTAGAGAAAGAAAAAAGAGACAACAATATTACCTTATAATAAAATAATATAGATATATATAAAAAATAATATATTTTTATAATATGTACATAAGATAAAAATAATTAAAAAATATTCATTTATAACATTTAAAATGTGGTTTCAATGTAACATGTCATATATCTAGGGTCTTTCTTTTCATACTCATTCAATGTCTTCATAAATAATACAATTGAAATAATTTTTTTATAATGATGAAACCTTGCCAAGAAAAGGAAGGTTCCATTAATTAAAAATAGATTACATCTTATATAATCCTAAAAAAAGGAGATCTATCAATATTTTTATTAAGAAGGGGTAAAAGCCTTTAAAGAGGATGGCCATACCAGTTAAAATCAGCACCACCGACTCCATTGTTAGCATGTCTATCTGCAACTGAGAAAGATTCTTTATATGTGTGGGTGATGATATGATTCATTGTAAGAAAAGAATCCAATTAGATAATCCATCTGTTAGAAAGCTTCCAAGATAAATGGTAAGAACCCATTCAGATTGCAGAAACAATAATAGAATGATCACTTTTCCGCCAAATTTTGTCCCATCCACAGATCATAGCTTTCTCCACAAAAATAATGATACCAAGAATTTCTTCTTCAACGAATATGTACAAAATTACAATGGTACTTTTCTATAGTCAAGTGGTTAATTATTACATGACCTTACGATTATATATCATTATATAATTATTATTTTTATATAATAATTATAATTTTAATAAAAACACTAAATATATTTATAAAAATTGAATTATGTTACAATCTTAGTGATTGTACATTTTATGTATAGATGAGTAACATTTCATTTTCTCAAAGAACATGTCGGAAAAATAACAATTATTATTTCATCTTTAATTAATGATTTTAATTTCATAAATATCATCTTATTTCATTATGTTTTCTTATATATATATCAGGTGATGTGTTCATGAAATATGAATCATATTTCATCATAGAGGAGGTAGTCCATGCTTACACACAAATGATGTAGTCATTTGTCAATGGATGAAAAGGTTAGAAATCATATGATATATTATATGTTTAAACTGATTAATTTATCATCAATATCACATATATATATATACATTCCATCATTATAAACTACCATGAGAGGTAGTGATGGAAATTAAATTGATGCATTTTGTGATGTGGTAGTGTGTTGTGCACATGAATATTGGTTTCATTTTACATTTTATTGATTAGGAGATTGGTATGTATTATTCATTTAAATTTATATAATAAAAATATATTAAATATATTAATATTATTATATCATCAAGTTTAATGAACAATTAATTTTCGAAAAATAAAAGATAAAATGAAAAAACAATGTTAAGAACTATAAATATATTTTGAAAAATAACTTCATGTTTATATCTAACTAAATAGAATATTATTTTTATCATACAAATATCGAATTTGTAAAATGGGTAGTGATTTTTCCTTTTTCTCGATATGTTATGGATGAGGTATATTGCAGAAATGAATGATGAATGGAGGAGACGATGTGTCTTTTTATATATGAATGGAGTGTAATTTTTTGGGTTACAAAAATTATTTTCTTAATATAAATTATTTTTCAATTAATTAAGTGTCAAATTTAAATATTTCCATGATATAAATATTAATAGTCAAAATATACACATCCAATAAAAGTGAGACATTTTTTTGATGTTTTAACCCTTGTCTTTTCATTTGTGCCCCTCATTTCCCATTTAAAAAATTATTGTGATATCAATGATATAAATTATTTAAGAGTTACTAATATTTCCATTTTTATCACGAAACTTCTTCAAAATATATTTATTTTATAGTAAATTTATCTTCATTGATAGGTTGTGACACACTCAAAACCGAGTTCAAAAGATACATGATACTCTATTATAATATTTATTAAACATGACCAATACAACATAGTTAGAAAATTATTTTTTATTAATACGATACGATAAGTTATGTAAAATTTATATTTTAGTCATGTACATTTTATATCTATTTATTATATATAAAAATAATAGTCTTTTGGAAGAAAATGTAATGTTTTCTAAAAATTGTATTTTTTTTAAAATAATGATATAATTCACATCATGCACATAAATTAAAATTATTTTTTACCACATTTATTAAATATATCTAATAAAATTAAATATTTATTATAGAATTGAATTTCATAATATATTTAATATTCATATTTTCTAAAATGATTCATTTTTTCATGAATAGTGAAAAAATAATTCATTTTAATTGAAAATAGTATTTTTTTAATATTATTAATAAAGTTAAACAATATTATAAATTATTTTTAATGTAAATTAGATAAAATTATATATCTATTAATATAAATTTTTACATTTCGATCATATTCAAGTTGAATATTGATATAGTAACTTTGTATTCATTTGATAATTTTCTCTTTAAATAATCAATTTTATCATCTTATCTTTGGGATTAATATTAAATTATATTTTTTCACATATATAAATGTAATTTGACAAAATATATGAAATTTATTTATTTAAAATATTACATTTTACCTAATTATTTCTTCTACTATTTTGAAAAAACAAATAGGTAAAGCTGTAAAATTTATTTACTACTGTTAAGGTAAAAATGGGATTATTATGTTTTATTTTAAAATGATATCTAAAGATGAACTAAAAACATTTCAAAAATTTATTTATTTGAAATATATAAACATTTTATGTTATTATTATTTAGAATACATCATTTTGGATCCAGTTTCTTGTGAATAATGTGGGAACACATTTCTAATTTAAAAAATTATTATTATGCCACTCACCTCTTTTAAAAAAGGCCAGCCACTACCCTCTCTTCCTCATAACCTAAAACCTTTTTTTCATCCAGTCAATATCTAAATAACTTCCAAAAATCCATCCCATTATCATAAAATCATAATTATTTTCATAAATCCTACCTATGAAGGATTTTTGTTTGAACATAATGTAGTTGCCTAATGAAGTCGTAATGTTATTCAATGACTATTTCTATTTTTTTTGATATACATTATTAAATTTTAAATAATCCATGATTGTATAAAACCTCATAATATTCAATAAATTTATATTTTAATGTTATGAGAATGACCTAATCCCATCCCACATCTTAAAAATGGGGTATGAAATAATCATTAGTGGGTATTGCGAACTACCAACACACAAACTGATGCCATTTGATTTCCCATTCACACATTTCATGGTTGAGAATGATGATAAATATATTTTATATATACATATATGATATTTTTAACCTAACTACACTTAAGGAGTCATTATATCATATAAAAAATTTCTACACTCCATTTCGTAGTGGATACGATAACACGACTCGTGAGTACAATAGTCTACAATCTAAAAAACTAGTGTGATTCATCTTGGACTAACTCTTTAAATGAATGGTGATAGAGAGAACATTAATGAATTTATATATATAATGAAATAATTTTTATATTAGTGACATATTTTAATTTCTTAATTATAATAAATTATTTTCTTTTTTACCATTTCACTCACTAAAAGATGATAATGTTATTCGTGTACGTGTGGAATTCCATGATCACAAAGTTATGTGAGTATAATTTCATCACCACACCATATGGATTATATATTAAAATAAATTTAAATAAATTAAATGTTATGTATTATATTATTATCATTAAATATTGACAAAATATTTCTTACTTCCTTTATATAATACACTAGATAACTGGAAAACATATTCATGAATATGATGCTCTACCATATCCACAGTCTTATCATATTTAACTTTTAAATACCATATTTCATCGATATTAAAAAATTAATTATGTATTAATATTTATAATAATTATTTCATGGTTTTTTCATATATATTTATATAAAGACCTCTACGTCTAATATCTAACAAACTAAAGTCATCTTTCACAAATAAGATAAATATCATCTAAAAACAAGAAATAAACATAATTGATTATTTAATTTTATATAGCCTGGTCATTTGTGAATTAAATGGAATAATAAACTGGAAAATATTTCATATTCATCTAATTATCATAATTATATTATTCAGAAAGAGAAATAACATAATTGATTATTCAAACTCACGGTAAGGTGTTTCATCTCAATTTCCCTACATTAGTTTCTACTATAAATATTATGTACCAAATTTAATTTATATGATATATATACATACCTTTTAACTTGTAAAATCAGGGAATATTCATATTTCATGGTATTTTATATTTCAAATTGAATTATTTCACTAAAGTGGATTAATATAAAAATTAAAATGTGGTAAAATCTATTGTATAATATCACATTCATATATTAATGTTAACATTATTGAGAAACAAACACTTTATTTGGATCATTTTTTGTTTTAAAATAATTTATATTACATATCAATATTATTTTTTAATGGGAATTATTGTTTCTTAAATTTTTTCATTTATATATACAATAATTAATTTTAATTTTATTTTAATAACAATAGAAATATAGAAAAATATATATCCATCACTATATAAATATATTTTATGACATGGTTATATTTAACAGTTAAATAATTCACTCATTTGATATAGGAATAATTTATTAAGTATGAATATACAGGTTGAGCTCAATTATTAATATTACCTTACTGAATTAACATGTATCATGTGGAAATTCTATTGGACAAAATAAAAAGGCTTTATTAATAGATTTTAAAGGTTAAGTGTAAATATCATGATGGTAGAGGTTTCAGGTTTCCAAATACCAAAATAATCTAATAATTAAGTATTTACATTATTCATAGTTTATTTATTACCATTATCCATTAGGATTTAAAAATGATAAAATAATTAGATGAATTTTATTATCATATTACTAATTAAATTTCATATGTGTGTTTCGTTATTTACATTGCCATTCTAATTATTCATTCTCTTATAATGACAGTCATTTTATTTAAGATTTGTGTATTTTAATTCATTTACCTCTCCTAATTCATGATTCTTCTTTATTATGGATTTCTTTCACTATTTATAACCTCTACTGAGCATTAGAGATCATCAGTATTTTATTTCATTTCCCCAAGGTATAAAAAAGAATTCATGGAATGTGTTTTCATGGATGCATTTCATATTATCTCATTATGTATTGGTTTATTATTTACATTCATAGTGGAAAATGGATATCATGTATATATATATATATATTTCCTAAAGTTCTATACTGATTGGTCTTGTAGGTTTTAAACCTTTTTATCAATCCTAATTTAATAAATAAGACATCATCTATAGGTTATTAAGCATAACATCATTACAGTGGATATCGTACGAAGTACATAAGAATAAATGGGAACTATATTAAATAAAACATATAATAGGGAAAATGTAATGCCCCGACCCCAGCTACCCAGAGTCGGTGCATTACTTCGTAACATTGGCATGATCACAAAAGATCAAGTCTCGAACGGCCGATTAGTTTAGTAGCCTTGGAAACACTGGATACATTCATAAGTCTTTCATTACATCAAAAGTAAACAAACTACAATAACATGGTCTTCATAGTCCACACTCATATCTTGACTGACTATTCTCGCAAGTCAGTCATAATACACTTCTTCACATCCTGTAAAATATTTAAACATTGAAAGGGGTGAGCTCAGATGCTCAGTAAGGATAACAATATTGCGGAAGCTTTTATAAGAAAACATAAGCATTTAAGGAAATGTATAACTAAAACAAAAGCCTTATTGAACTTGAACTTCTGCATAATATGGCAAAAGTAAAATAAAATAATGCCATTACTTACTCACATGGATATTCTACTAGACGAATAATCACATGAAATATCAATAACCACTTTCATAATGTTGGAATGCATAATGCCAGACTATCATAACCACATAGCCAAGGCCTCGTGCCAAGACTACAATTAAGATTTTGTCAAGGCCTTGTGCCAAGACACTAGTTTGTCTCATGAGACCTACCGATGCATCGAGGAGCTATAGCGGGCTCAACCCGTCACATATTAAGTCCAATGCATTCCCATATGAAAAGGTTTAAACATAACATAAACATTCATATTAAAACTAGCATACGAAATGTCAATAATTTCACCATAAACTATGAATGGTATAAAATAGCACATCCACAGTCAAACATATCACAAAACCTTCAATACAATATAGAAGTTTTGTATTATAATAAATCAACTTCAAATAAGCGTAAAATCCATCAAAGGATGTTGACATAGATGAAATCGAAACACTTTTTAGAGAAATATCCCTTTCTATTTTTTAAATCATTTAAGAGCCATATAAAACGAAACATTTTCTTGAAAATATTCTTATAAGCTTGTAAGGAAAGCTTTTAAGATTTTATAATGGCGGAAAATAACCGCACCCGCTGTATAAGTTAAAAAAGACATTCTTACCTCAATTTTGTCGAAAAGGTTAAAAAGGAAATTGTTTTGAAAACGACGGAAAGATTCCTCTTATAAAAAGTCAAAAAGGGTATAAATGACTTTAACCCATATTCTTGTAAATAATAAAAATGTTTTGAAATACATTTTGAAGAAACATGGATGTGGATGATAACGAGGTCCCAGTAGATAATTATGTATAAACAACCTTGGATAATGAAGAGGTTGTGAAGTAAACCCTTACTTTGTACTTTTCCTTGGTTGGGGTAGGTTAACCTCCTGTATAATGGTAAAATAATTGTTATTAAATTATAGAATAATCATATACATTCATATGATATCATATATGATCTTTTAACATTGCTTTGTTAACAATATCTTAGATTTATCGTTGTTTCGTGTGTTAACTTACTCGTTTTCTTATATGTTTTGTTACATAATTCATGTTTTTCATGGATAGGTTGTATCTTATTCATATCCAGAATGATATCATGTCCTTAAACATTATTTTTAAATCATCAAGTGATAATTATACTTGAATGGATACGATGGAGAATGAATCTCGTCGCGTTCGTGGAGACGGTAGTCCGTACGTACGCACGAGCGACAATATCATTATTTTGATATTAAAATAATATATAATAGGATAGTATATCATATATAAAGAATCATTATCATGTTATATTTATTATTTACATGAATTACATATCATTATTATAACCATCTAAATAATAATATATTGAATAACAATTACACCACGACGTGGAGACGGTAAGCCGTACGCACGCACGTATGGTGACATGTCATTCAAATGATGAGTAGAATACTGAATATGGTTGTTCCATATTTATAATAACATCGCAGTATATAGAAGATACTGGAGTTATAATTTTAGAATTGAAATAATAAACAAAGAGGGAGTGGAAGAAGGAAGAAACATGAAAGAGGGTGATGAAAATGTTACCTCTTCTT
Organism: Viscum album; assembly: GCA_963277665.1. NCBI lineage: Eukaryota > Viridiplantae > Streptophyta > Magnoliopsida > Santalales > Viscaceae > Viscum > Viscum album. The sequence continues at coordinate 912,697,586 of OY728131.1, read as the reverse complement.
CGGGTTCTTCCTTTTGATTTGATCAAAAGGACTCCTTGGGATGGATTTCTGACTAAAGTAAAGCTTCTAGAATGAAGGTAGAGAAGTTGGGAGAGTATTTGGGCAGAGGTTGGCCGAACAAAAAGGCTTGAAAGTGTGAATAAGGTGGTAGAGTTGGGGGCCTTTTATAAGAGGAGAGGAGGGGCTCTTTTGGAAATATTGAAATGTTACATTATTATACAATGCTTTTCGGATTCTAAAGGTCCCACACTTATATAATTCGTGTCTAAGGTGATAAGGGTTCGAAATAGCTTCATCCAATAGGCTTTGGACAAGTGTATGCCTTGGAATTTGCATTATCTTCTCATTTTATCTAAATCGTTAAATAATGAGGTCATCGCCACATCATAATGATGATATAAATAATTTAATTTATTTAATGTCTAAAAATTATAAAAAAAATACTATGATGTAGGAAATATTTTTATCTTTCTAATGATTATTTATAATCAAAATTTGGACTTGTGTAACCCCACGTAAAAATTGTTTTAGTAAAACATTTTATGTTTGTGTCATTTTTTACTTTAACATTAAATAAAAGGTGTTTATGTCATTTTCTAACTAAAGTGGCCCCATGGGGTCCCCAAGTTGACCCATGGGTTGTCTTGGTCGGCCATGACTCATCCAATAGGAGTAGGACAAGTTTCATACTCATCTCATATTATAAAAACATTATTTGTACCTTAAACTACACTAATTACCTCAAATCGCGATTAAGAACTTAAAAGTTACTATTCACCAAAAATTTATTTTAATCTCATTGAAGCACATTTTACTTCTTAATGACAACAATGTATGTCAGATTTTTGATAATCAAATCGTAGAAGTGGTAATATTTCATTTAAATGAAAAATCAGTTATTTAACTACCACTTAGTGGTTTCACTATTCATCAAAAATTGAAGTTTTTCAGAACAAAGCCAAAATTTCACCCTAAGCTATAATTGATATTCCGAATTCAAAAATGATATCTATTTTACAAAATTCACATCATATAAGTTGCATTAATTAATTTTATAATTAATTCCCGCTGTTACAAAAAATGGCGTGTTTCTAAGAAACAATTTATATCAAAAGATTGACAATTGTTTATGTCTGATTTCAATGTTAAATTAATTCTAATGACCACCATTGGATAAAATGGTAAAAATATATTCTAATTATAATTTAAAACCACTAAATATTATAATTTTTCACTATAAATTATTTTGATTTAAAATGTTGTTTTTAAGTATTTTCACTATTCATAAAAAATTAGAAGTTCTCAGAAAAATACCAAAAATTCAACATAGGCTAATTTCGATATTCCAAATCCAAAGATGAAGTCTATTTTTATAAATAAAATTTATAAAATTTCAAAAAGTAGGTATTACTATTCACAACGGCTAGTTTAATTAGTTGTGGGGTGTGTTAGAGCTCGAGGTTGCGTACAACACACGCTATTACATTATTCGAAAGGAAACGTACCGTGGAAGCTTGGGGTGTTACATTCTCCCCACCTTCAAATAATTGCGTCCTTGCAATTTCTAGGGTAATACTGCATAAAAAGATGCAGGTGGTTCTTCATCATAAGTTCCTCAGGTTCCCACGTTGCCTCTTCCATTTTATGATTTCTCCACAAAACCTTTACCAGACGAGTCATCCGGTTTCTCAGCACCTTCTCCCTCACATCAAGAATCCTGACGGGCTCTTCACAATAGGAAAGATCGGGTTCCAGTTCTAATTCCTCATAGGTGAGTACATGCGTTGGGTCAAGCATGTATTTCCTCAACAGAGATTCGTGGAAAACATCGTGAACTTTGGAGAGATTTGGCGGCATCGCCAAACGATAAGCTACAGCCCCAATACGATCTAGAATTTCGAAAGGTCTGATGTACCTGGGACTCAACTTACCCTTCTTACCAAAATGTATAACTCCCTTCCATGGAGATACCTTTAGGAAAACATGATATCCCACCTGAAATTCCAAAACCTTTCTTCTGTTATCGGCATAGCTCTTCTGCCTACTTTGAGCTGATTTGATGTGGTTTTGGATTACCTTCACCTTTTCCATTGTTTCTTCCACCAGTTCTGGTCCCACAAGTTTTCTTTCACCAACGTCATCCCAACAGGTTGGTGTACGACATCTCTTTCCGTATAACGCTTCATAAGGTGCCATCTGAATGCTTGAATGGAAGCTATTGTTATATGAAAATTCTACTAGTGGTAATTATTGATCCCACATACCCTGAAAGTCAAGAGATCATGATCTCAACATGTCTTCTAAGGTTTGAATAGTCCGTTCTGATTGTCCATCTGTTTGAGGGTGATAGGCAGTGCTCGAACAAAGTTCAGTATCCAAGGCCTTTTGAAGACTTTTCCAGAATCATGTAGTAAAACGAGGATCACGATCAGAAACAATCGATAGGGGTACTCCATGAAGTCTTACAACTTCATTAATATATAATCTTTCTAGACGTTCAAGTGGTAGATCCACCCGTATAGCCAGAAGATGTGCTGACTTAGTAAGACGATCAACAATGACCCATATTGCATCATTCCTTCTAGGAGTCTTTGGTAGTCCCATGACAAAGTCCATCGTAATATTATCCCATTTCCACTCAGGTATGGGAAGAGGTTGCAATACTCCACCAGGATGTTGCCTTCCAGCTTTCACTTGTTGACAAACCATACACCTCGAAACAAAATCAGCAATCTCCCTCTTCATATTGTCCCACCAAAAATGTTCCTTCAAATCTCTATACATTTTGGTGCTCCCATGGTGTATGGAGAAATTGGAACTATGAGCATCATCTAGCAATTCCCTTTTTAGATCAGTTATATCGGGAACACAAAGTCTCTTCCTGAATTTCAAAATTCCATCCTTATACACAAAGTCCCTCAATCTTCCATCATTCAAATCTTTAATCTTCTTCTGAAATTCTTCATCATTGGTCTGAGAACTCTTAATCCTTTCTAGTAATGATGGTTTGGCAAACATTTGAAAAAGCATTGATGTTTCACCTTCCCTAGTTATTCCCATGTCCATCTTCACTAGATCCAAGAAAATTGGATCCCTTTCAATTCTCATCACATTCAAAACTCCATGGTCTTTTCTACTCAAAGCATCTGCTACCTTGTTTGCCTTCCCCGGGTGGTAATGTATCGTGCAATCATAATCCTTGAGTAGTTCAAGCCATCGCCTTTGCCTCATGTTGAGTTCTTTTTGTGTGAAAATATACTTCAAACTCTTGTGATCAGTATAAATCTCACATTTTTCACCATAGAGGTAATGTCTCCATATCTTTAAAGCAAAGATCACAGTTGCTAACTCAAGATCATGAGTAGGATAGTTTTGCTCATGAATTTTTGGCTGTCGTGATGCATAGGCAATGACCTTATCATTCTGCATAAGGAAAAAACCAAGTCCTTTCTTCGATGCATCACTATAAATAACAAACCCATCATTCCCCGATGGTAGAGTCAATACAGGGGCATTGACTAATCTTTTCTTTAGTTCTTCAAAACATTCTTCACACTCTTTTGTCCAGACAAATTTAATCCCTTTATGTGTGATCTTTGTCAATGGGTTAGCCAATCTAGCAAAATTCTAGACGAAACGTCGATAATAACCTGCTAAACCAATAAAACTACGTACCTCAGTTATACTTGTCGGTGCTGGCCATTCTTGGATTGCCTTGGTTTTAGAAGGATCAATGGAAATTTCATCCTTAGAGACAATATGGTCAAGAAAAGAAATCTGATGAAGCCAGAATTCACACTTGCTAAATTTCCCATATAATTCATGTCTTCTAAGAGTCTTCAGGATAATGAGTAAGTGATTTTCATGATCTTCGTGGCTTTTGGAGTATACCAAGATATCATCAATAAATACCACTACAAAGTCATCAAGATATTCCTTGAAAACTCTATTCATCAGATCCATGAAAACAAAGGGTGCATTAGTCAATCCAAAAGGCATTACTGAAAACTCGTAATGCCCGTACCTTGTTCGAAATGCTATCTTTGGAACGTTTTCCTTCTTCACACACAACTGATGGTATCCAGACCGAAGGTCAATCTTTGAAAAGTATTGAGCTCCATGCAGTTGGTCAAACAAATCATCAATGCGAGGTAGGGGATACTTGTTCTTTATTGTTATAGCATTGATCTCACTATAGTCAATGCATAACCTCATAGATCCATCTTTCTTCTTAACAAAAAGAATAGGGGCTCCCCAAGGAGAAACACTAGGACGAATAAATCCCTTATTACTCAATTCCTCTAGTTGTTTCTTTAGTTCAACTAATTCCACAGTGGCCATTCTATAAGGGGTCTTCGATATGGGCCTTGATCCAGGAATCAAATCAATGGAAAACTCAACTTCTCATTCTGGAGGATGTCCAGGTAAATCTTCCGGAAACACATCAACATAGTCTCTCACAATAGGTACATCCTCTATTTGAATCTTCCTTTCCTCACCCTCGGTAATTTCCTTCTCTTCCTCCCCAATAATTGAATTTAGTTGATCTACTGGGGGTGGATCTAGATAAGAATTATGTGGCGACGATTCGGCTCTAAAGATAAGGTGTTCCTTATCATCATCATCAAGAATCGTAACCTCTTTCCTCCATACCGAGGATTATATCAAATTCAATCATGGGTATGACGATGAGATCAGCAGGTAAAGAACATTTAGGTTCTCTAATGGGAACTAATCGACAAAACTTTGTTGCAACAATACTTCCCTTAGGGGTTTTGACCGAAAACTCCCTTGTTAAATCAAATTGGAAATATCTAATTTTCTTAGAAAACTGGGAGGATATGAAACAATGCGATGATCCAGAATCAAATAATGCATTTTCTAAACATGAGGAAACCATTAAATTACCTGCCACCACGTCTTTCGAAGCTTCTACCTCAGCAGTAGTGATAGCATAAGCCTGGCCTTGATCCCTTGGCCTTTTCTGAGGTAAGTTCTCCTGACGCTTAGGACATTCATTTTCATAATGCCCCATCTCCCTGCAATTGTAGCACCGAACGTTGGTAGCTTCCTTCTTCCCCTTGCAATCATGAGCTTGGTGGCCTTTTTCACCACACTTGTAACAGACTCCCATTCCCTTCAAGCAAGTACCAGGATGTTTCTTCCCGCATTTACCACAACATGGATATTCAACCTTTCCCTTCTTCACTTTATTTCCATTCCCAGATTGATCAGCAGGTCTCTTCTTCTCTTGCTTTGCTTTAAAGTCATAAGACTTAGAGAATTCCTTTTCCGTCTTGATAGCGCATGAGACAATACCTTCATATGAAGTGAAGGTTTGTGATACTAAATCTCGACGGAGAAATGGTTTCAACCCATAAAAGAAACGATCAGTCTTACTTCATGGGTTACGTATGTAATCTCCAGAATACCTTGCTAACCTTGTAAAGTTAGCCTCAGACTTTGCGACATTCTCATCCTCCTTCTGCCTCAGACTCAGAAATTGCCTTTCCATATCCGCTCGATGGTCTCGAGGAAAGTATTTTTCTAAGAACAACTCTTTGAACTCCTGCCATTCCATGTTTGTTAATTCATCATCTTCCTTTGTGTTTTGAATTAGTGACCACCATTGATCGGCATCTCCAGTGAGGCGGTAAACTGCCATGATAACTTTTTCCCTTTCACTGCTCCCCAAAGCCTGAAATATTTTCTCTAGGGAATTTATCCATTGCTCGGCTACTAAGGGATTTGTACTCCCATTGAACGTTGGTGGTTGTTGCCTCATGAATCGATCTAACATTGATCCTCCACGCTATGGATCAGGGTGCTCCATACGGGTATGGTTATTATTCATAACCTGAGTAAGTTGTCCCAGTATGGTGATTAGCTAATCGGCACCAGTTGCATCACCAGCCCCACTATAATTATCTTGAGCAGGAGGGTAATCCCTACATGGAGTGCGTGCATTGATACGGTTTCCATTTCTTCCACTAGGCGCCATTTCTAAACAATGGCATAAACTAGATGAGTTTATGAATCAAAATACATAATCCCATACTTATAAAACACTTAACACAAATTGAACTATTTATGGATATAATCCATAATCATAAAAATGTTTTCTTTGAGGAAGTATATACTCATAAACCCTTCATAATGATTTGTAAAGAAAATGAGAGTTATCCTAAGCATATCCCCCGGGAGTGTCGTAACCAAGAGTGTAGTAAGGCCCGTTGTCGTGCACCAGTTCCCGTTCGAGTCTAGCTCAAAGCAGTGTTTTCGGGTTTTACCCCTAGGTACATCTGTGCCAGAGCCGCCTCTACCTGCTCGTATCCAGACAGGGATGTATTGCTCGGAAAACTCACAACATCTCTACAATACCAAAATTCTAGGAAGTTCTTCTATACTAATCCTCAAAGTTCATCTTAGGTCGATGTGCTCTAATCAGAGTTTATCTAAATCTAGCTTCCAAGGTTTGTACTAAACTTCCTCTGATACCAACTGTAACGCCCCGACCCCAGCTACCCAGAGTCGGTGCATTACTTCGTTACATTGGCATGATCACAAAAGATCAAGTCTCGAAAGGCCGATTAGTTTAGTAGCCTTGGAAACACTAGAAACATTCATAAGTCTTTCATTACATAAAAAGTAAACAAACTACAATAACATGGTCTTTATAGTCCACACTCATATCTTCACTGACTATTCTCGCAAGTCAGTCATAATACACTTCTTCACATCTTGGAAAATATTTAAACATTGAAAGGGGTGAGCTCAGATGCTCAGTAAGGATAACAATATTGCGGAAGCTTTTATAAGAAAACATAAGCATTTAAGGAAATGTATAACTAAAACAAAAGCCTTATTGAACTTGGACTTCAGCATAATATGGCAAAAGTAAAATAAAATAATGCCATTACTTACTCACATGGATATTCTACTAGATGAATAATCACATGAAATATCAATAACCACTTTAATAATGTTGGAATGCATAATGCCAGACTATCATAACCACATAGCCAAGGCCTCGTGCCAAGACTACAAATAAGATTTTGTCAAGGCCTTGTGCCAAGACACTAGTTTGACTCATGAGACCTACCGATGCGTCGAGGAGCTATAGCGGGCTCCACCCGTCACATATTAAGTCCAATGCATTCCCATATGAAAAGGTTTAAACATAACATAAACATTCGTATTAAAACTAGCATACGAAATGTCAATAATTTCACCATAAACTATGAATGGTATAAAATAGCACATCCACAGTCAAACATATCACAAAACCTTCAATACAATATAGATGTTTTGTATTATAATAAATCAACTTCAAATAAGCGTAAAATCCATCAAAGGATGTTCACATAGATGAAATCAAAATACTTTTTAGAGAAATATCCCTTTCTATTTTTGAAATCATTTAAGATCCATATAAAACGAAACATTTTCTTGAAAATATTCTTATAAGCTTGTAAGGAAAGCTTTTAATATTTTATAACGGCGGAAAATAACCGCACCCGCCGTATAAGTTAAAAAATACATTCTTACCTCAATTTTGTCGAAAATGTTAAAAAGGACCTTGTTTTGAAAATGACGGAAAGATTCCTCTTATAAAAAGTCAAAAAGGGTAAAATGACTTTAACCCATATTCTTGTAAATAATAAAAATGTTTTGAAATACATTTTGAAGAAACATGGATGTGGATGATAACGATGTCCCAGTAGATAATTATGTATAAACAACCTTGGATAATGAAGAGGTTGTGAAGTAAACCCTTACCTTGTACTTTTCCTTGGTTGGGGTAGGTTAACCTCCTGTATAATGGTGAAATAATTGTTATTAAATTATACAAGAATCATAGACATTCATATGATATCATATATGATCTTTTAACATTGCTTTGTTAACAATATCTTAGATTTATCGTTGTTTCGGGTGTTAACTTACTCGTTTTCTTATATGTTTTGTTACATAAGTCATTTTTTTCATGGATAGGTTGTATCTTATTCATATCCAGAATGATATCATGTCCTTAAACATTATTTTTAAATCATCAAGTGATAATTATACTTGAATGGATACGACGAAGAATGAATCTCATCGCGTTCGTGGAGACGGTAGTCCGTACGTACGCACGAGCGACAATATCATTATTTTGATATTAAAATAATATATAATTGGATAGTATATCATATATAAAGAATCATTATCATGTTATATTTATTATTTACATGAATTACATATCATTATTATACCCATCTAAATAATAATATATTGAATAACAATTACACCACGACGTGGAGACGGTAAGCCGTACGTACGCACGTATGGTGACATGTCATTCAAATGATGGGTAGAATACTGAATATGGTTGTTCCATATTTATAATAACATCAAAATATAAAGAAGATACTGGAGTTATAATTTTAGAATTGAAATAATAAACTAAGAGGGAGTGGAAGAAGGAAGAAACATGAAAGAGGGTGATGAAAATGTTACCTCTTCTTTGGGTTCTTCCTTTTGATTTGATCAAAAGGACTCCATAAGATGGCTTTCTGACTAAAGTAAAGCTTCTAGGATGAAGGGAGAGAAGTTGGGAGAGTATTTGGGCAGAGGTTGGCCGATCCAAAAGGCATGAAAGTGTGAATAAGGTGGTAGAGGTGGGGGCCTTTTATAAGAGGAGAGGAGGGGCTCTTTTGGAAAGATTGAAATGTTACATTATTATACAATGATTTTCGGATTCTAAAGGTCACACACTTATATAATTCGTGTCTAAGGTGATAAGGGTTCGAAATCTCTTCATCCAATTGGCTTTGGACAAGTTTATGCCTTGGATTTTGCATTATCTTCTCATTTTATCTAAATCGTTAAATAAAGAGGTCATCGCCACATCATAATGATGTCATAAATAATTTAATTTATTTAATGTCTAAAAATTATAAAAAAAATTATATGATGTAGGAAATATTTTTATCTTTCTAATGAATATTTATAATCAAAATTGGGACTTGTTTAACCCCACGTAAAAATTGTTTTAGTAAAATATTTTATGTTTTTGTCATTTTTTTACTTTAACATTAAATAAAAGGTGTTTATGTCATTTTCTAACTAAAGTGGCTCCATGGGGTCCCCAAGTTGACCCATGGGTTTTCTTGGTTGGACATGACTCATCCAATAGGAGTAGGACAAGTTTCATTCTCATCTCATATTATAAAAACATTATTTGTACCTTAAACTACACTAATTACATCTAATCGCGATTAAGAACTTAAAAGTTACTATTCACCAAAAATTTATTTTAATCTCATTGAACCACATTTTACTTCTTAATGACAACCATGTATGTCAGATTTTTGAAAATCAAATCGCAGAAGTGGTAATATTTCATTTAAATGAAAAATCAGTTATTTAACTACCACTTAGTGGTTTCACTATTCATCAAAAATTGAAGTTTTTTAGAACAAAGCCAAAATTTCACCCTAAGCTATAATTGATATTCTGAATTCAAAAATGATATCTATTTTACAAAATTCCAAACATATAAGTTGCATTAATTAATTTTATAATTAATTCCCCCTGTTACAAAAAATGGCGTGTTTCTAAGAAACAATTCATATCAAAAGATTGACAATTGTTTATGTCTGATTTCAATGTTAAATTAATTCTAATGACCACCATTGGATAAAATGGTAAAAATATATTCTAATTATACTTTAAAACCACTAAATAGTATAATTTTTCACTATAAATTATTTTGATTTAAAAAGTTGTTTCTAAGTATTTTTCACTATTCATAAAAAAATTAGAAGTTCTCAGAAAAATATAAAAAATTCAACATAGGCTAATTTCAATATTCCAAATCCAAAGATGAAGTCTATTTTGATAAATAAAATTTATAAAATTTCAAAAAGTAGGTATTACTATTCACAACGGCTAGTTTAATTAGTTGTGGTGTGTGTTAGAGCTCGAGGTTACGTACAACACACGCTATTGCATTATTCGAAAGGAAACGTACTGTGGAAGCTTGGGGTGTTACAGAAAAAACTATTATATTATTCTTGGATAATTATAGAATAACATCCTAATTTATTGGTATGGACGATATTATATTGGTTTTACTTGAAATACATAACTTCCAGGATACTAAAATTCGATGTGGTTTTAGAACAGAAGTATATATGTGTTAATAACTTTATGTAGAGAACAATGGTATTGAATATATCATCACCTAGTTTATGAAAATAATCCTCAATAAACACCTAGTATTACAATCATGTGGTAAATTATTAGGTCAATTCTGATATTTATTACAAGGAATCATAAAGGGTTGTAAAATAAGGAAATCCCTGATGGAATCATGTTAATAATTTTTATTGAGATTGAAAATTCATAAATTTTTATTTTATGTTTAGTGGGACACAATATTTAGAATAATAAATTTTTATTTAAAATTTAAAAATTTATGATTTATTCAAGTATATTCCACTTTTTAGAAATTGTTCTTAGAATGATAAATAGTATATATACACATGGCCAATGTTGATACTTCCATGGGGAAGAAGACAATACATCTACTATTGGAAGTATTCAAATTTGTGGTATATTAGAAAATATTATTCAGGTTATGAAAAAAATTCATTTCTCTGATAGAGAAACATACACCTTAGTTATATTATCCTTGGTTGGACCCATTGGATGGCCTATTTCTGTTACTGAGTAACATGTTTGAAGGTTTATCTAATGGTATGTTGACTTCAGGGTAGGAGTAGGCTTCTCATGGAGGAAAGGATGATGGTGAGGATGTCCTTGATAGAAAATTGGATGAAGGTTTGGAATACATACCTTCTATGGGTGGAGCGGAGGCTGTGGAGGACAGGTAGGCTACTAATTTTGAGCATTTTCCATCTATTCTATCTATGGAAGATATCTTCAAGGTGACTAGGAACGCAACCCTGATGGTGGAAGATATTCAAGATGGTGGTGGTGTGAAGGAGGTACATGCCGCAACCATGGGGAGGCTGACCACTAAGGATGAATTTCTACATTTAATGGAGAATAAAACCCCAGACCAACGGAGGGGAAACATGATAGGGAATCTTGGTTTGAGTCGAGGGGTGTAAACCGGCAAAGGAAGGGAGAATTTTGGAGGAGGTAAGATGAATTTGAGTGGCACTGCTTGCAGTTCCTTCAGCGATGTGGTTGAAGATGGAGAATATATTTTGGCTCTAGTTGAGGGGACTTTATCTATTACATAATGATGATAACCAAGGATAGACTATTCAGGCCTTCCGTAGCCGATGCGGACCAGATATTCCTCTAAGAGGAATAGTGAGGTGACAGTGTCTTTTAATAATTGTAGCGTGGTCAAAAAGACATATCCGAAACAAACGCTACTTGATCAGCTTAGGAGTTAGGTTCAAAGTGAAAGCTACTAGAGATCGCCAGAATGGGAAACAGCTACAGCTAACAGAGGAGAGGAATCAGGCATGGGATACAGTGAGGAGTATGGTTATTATGATATGTAAGTCTGTGTTGTTTTTCTCCTTTCTTTTGTGCTTCTATTTCTTTGAGTTTGTGGTTGTAATCTTTTGGGTACCGGAAACCCATAAACCGGCTTTGGAAAATAAAAAAATGATTTTCAAGCAGGTTAATGGATACACATAATTTGAAATCTATTAATGGTGATATTGATCAGTGGTGGTCATTGATTCACAATAATTGACAATAATAGTATGTAGTACTCATAGAACGGAAATATTTTTAGGAAGAATTATTCAAAAAATATATCCCTCATTAAAAAGAATTAATGAATTGAACATTCCTTATATTAAAAAAAATGGAAGAATAATGTCTTTTGGTATGAATATACCTTTATAATGTTATCTATATATTCTATGAATTACATAAACAACATAAGGTGAACTATTTTCATTTTTTATATAGGAATTAATCCATGTCTATAAAGGGAATTGGTCTTTTAGAAAAGTTTGTAATATTATGAAATATTATCATGTTCTAAAAAAATGATAATAAATTCTCTAGTTCTATCATAATCAAGGAATATCAATATAATAAGAGGAAACATAAAAACCGTGACTAAGGGATGGTATAAAATAATATGAAGGTAAAATGAAATCCGTCTTGTGGAAACCATAGAAAAAATCACCCTAAGAATTTAGTGAATTTATTATATATGTGTTCAATGGATATATATATATATATGGAAAATAGATAAAAACAATTCATGGTTTTAAAGAAAAAATGACAATTTTGTGTTCCAAATATAAGTAGATGGATAACTATGCAAACAAACTCCCCAAGTGTCAACGTAATCCACAAAAAAATGTCCAAGGGGAGAATAACATGCCTATTTGATAACTATATCTATGATTTATGTACCCATTGTGGTTTTATTTACATTATCTTATTCATCAAAATTTTCCAATACATTATAGGATTTTGGGCCCTCAGAATCTTATATATAGACCACAGTTTTCTCGAAAATCATACATTTAAATTTTAATATAAGAATGGACTTGTTTGTCCAAATGACTAGTGGAACTCTCGTAGAAATAATGATCTGTCATGTTGTCCCGATTATGATATATTAAAATGCATTATTTTCATGGAATAGTACCATAACTATGAATTTCATTGATATAATCCTTAGTTTGGAATGGAATTAAAAATAATAATGTAAGCCTTTCTTTAAAGAGGAAGGAAATTACAATTTTTTAAGAAGATGTATAATACCTTATCATTACAGGATATGCTTTATCATCCAAGACACATATAGATCCACTTCATATATATCTATGAAATAAGATTCCTGTAGAAGAATAGAAAAAAAATATTTGGATGAAGAAGGTAATAAAAAATTAACACTATACCAATTGTACAGGAATACATTGATGTATTTTCTGAGGAATTACCTTGAAATCATACATATAAATATGTTTATTTCACTATTTATTTACCCTGGAATTAATGAATATAATAAAACAGTCCTTATAATGGACACATTGAAATTTTTCAAAGTGATGAAACAACTATTTTTTTTGGTGATGGTGTATTTATTCTCTACAAGGTTTTACCATGGGGATCCCATGGTCTCTTCAATAAAAATTGATATGGATTAATGAAGATCATAATTAATTTTATTAATATTACTGGGATTATGATAATTATGATGTATCATTATCCATATGTTCAATACTTATATGATAAAATTCATAAAACCTAATATTTTCTAGTATTGAAATTCACTATAAGTATAATCAATTGCAAGTAAATAATGATGAAATTTAAAAGACAAATATTCAAATGTTGTAAGGACATTAACTGTTTAAAAAAATTAATTTTAATTAAGTAATGAAAAAACCATATTTACTACTTCAATGAATAAAGTATTCAAGGAACATATCAATAATATTATTAAGGGTTTTGATGATTTTATTTTTTTGTATTTGAAATTATACAAGTGTTATGAAAATCACTTATCGGTAGTTCTTCAGGGACATAAGAGGAATTATTTATAAATAAATTTTAGTAACTGTGATTCACGTATTTAAGAAGTTAATTTTTTTCCATATTTTCACCAAGGATAGAAACTCAGTTGATAGTATGTTGATAATGGAAGTCATAGAATTTCCTATACCAATGAACATAGTCCTGGAAAAGACATTCCATAGTTTTTAAAGTTACTATTATTTGTTAAATATGAATTTTCTAGATTATATTACTCATTAACAACTATTACATGTAAATTGGTTTTTTTATAGAATATTGTGATGTTTTTTTTTTAAATTTTATGAGGACTGGTCAATGCAATGATATAAAGTCTACCCTCTTTAAATTCTATTCTTGTGATATATATTGACATATCAATGAAGGGAAATGATTTTATTCTAAATTAAATTTAATAAAGTTATTTCATATGAACAAAGGAAATTGAAAAATCAAGAAACAAACATTCCCCTTGATGACTTGAGTTTTCAAATATAATATTTTATTATATTTTCATGAGATAATATCTATATTGTGAATGATATGGGACATACACAGATAATAAATCCTAAAATGAAAATTTTCCCTAAAATTTCACAATATGAGATAAATTATAACTCCTGATATATTATTTTATTATTATATCTTAACACACTAACATAGAGTGTCACGACCTGCCTTCACCAAAAGGAGGGAAGGGTCAGCAGATTGCCAAGCCCTTCCTTCTTTAAGTTGTAGGAGAGATAATGACCCACGAGTCCCGCCTCCAGTAGGCCCCGGGGTGGCGACTAACACCAAGGGTATGATTTTTCACAAATATGGGAGGCATTACCCTTTTTATTATTTAGGATCAGGAAATAGGATAAGTCAACCACCCAGAAAGGGAACGAAACAGGTGTAACTAAATAAACCCAAACAAAGCCCCCATGCATGTTTATACATTTTACAACAAGGCGCAAGTACAAAAAGAGCCTAAAAGTACAATACCAAAAGAAAACAAAGGTACGACAACAGCAACAACTCCAACTGTCCGACTAGTAGGGTCCCGCACAGCCCTGGTAGTCCTCCTGGAAACCCGAAAGTAAAAGTAGGGTGAGCATACAAGTACACTCAGTAGGAAAAACCAAGACTCTCATGCACAAGTGGGGGAACGTGCTAAAGTCCCATGAGAAAGGAGCAAACCAAACGCCTATTCAAGGTAAACTAACCACCCCAGGCCTCACCAAGGCACGCTCCCCAAATAACGCAAGTCAAGTAATATATAAAATCAAAGCATATCGATGTTTGGGTACCCCTCTCCACTTTCCCACTAGTTATTGAGACATCCTACGCATCAGACCTATCCCGCCATTCTCACTGCAGTCCCACAACCACACCAGCCCACACACACCTGGGCCACAACCACACACAGTCCCACTACCGAAATCCCGCCCGCACACACCTGGGCCTCAACCGCATGCAGTCCCACTGCTGAAATCCCGCCTGCACACACCTGGGCCTCAACTGTCTCACGTAACCACGCCCGAAGACACCTGGGCTAGAAGATTAACTGTCACGCCCGAAAACACATGGGCCTCATCCCGAAGACACTTAGGAAACCTCCTGCCACACACACCTGGACAACCACAGTACTACCCTGCCCGAAGGTTCTTGGGCTAATAATGGACCTCAGGCCATGACAGCCTGCCCGAAGACACTTGGGCTATCCAGGAAAGGGAGAAGAAAAGGAGCTAATAACCAGCCACCAAGAAGAGTGTTGGGAAAACACCCTCCCCCATGAAATGGGGGTGTTCGGCACTTAAGTGCTCAACTTGGGTGGGGCGTGAATAAGAAACACAAAACTACAAGTATAGATATAGGTAACAAACACTCGCCCAAAGCTTATGTTTTCCTAGGAAACCTACAGAACACAACACCACTGCGTCCGAGTCACAGTTCATGACCCTTTCCCACAAAAACCATTTGTCCCATTCTTGTTTCACGTTCAGTCAAAATGTTCAATTCAGTTTAAGCACTACTGGGCAACTACCATAAGTATAACAAAGGAAAGCATCAAAAGCAAGGATCAACCAAAACACTCACACCCAGTTCTGTCAACAGAGGATCTCTCCCCAATTTGTGATATCAACGAGTACCAAACCGGTCTCAAACTCACAACCACTGAAACCATACCAACAGGGAATCCCATCCCAAAATTCACACAACCACCGGGTAATTTCAGATTTAAAAGACTTAACACACTCCGTGATTTCAAATTCCGTGTGTTCTACCGGGATTTATCACAGAAGGGTTGATCCTGGTGCTTTCAATTTATTCAGCCGGGTATACTTGATTAACCAATTTCACAGCAGGAGTTCACAATTTCAGCAACCCATTTAAAACATCACAAGGGGATTCATCAGTGCACATACAACGACCACCAACGACCTCAATTTTCAGAAAAACATAAACCAACACAACTAAAAAGGATGATCACAAGATAAAGCATAAACAACGATCACAACCCCTTCCCCTTCTTTCTTTAAAACTTTGTTTATTATCTTCATTAAGGTTTGGTTCAACCAATTCCATAGGAACAAAATAACGCCCACCCCGCATGATACACAAAAGTGAGAGACGAGAGAAATTTCCTACTTGCTGATAGACGACCAATGCTTATGTCAGGGGGGGGGGGAGGCGGAACTTCACGGATAACGATGCGGCACGCCCGATGCACCAGAAGAGCCACGATCGAGGAAGGGCGAAACCACAGCCTAACCCTTAATTTATAAGAGCTGGGGGCGGTTGAGATAAAAACGCGGAACCGCGTAAGACGTGGAAGTCGTGGGTTGACCACACGGCTTGACTCATCATTAAAGGTGCTGGGTGGTTTAAGCCGACTCAAGAGTTGATTCAGTATTTAATTAAAACTTTTGTGCGTGTTTCGGGTCTTGAAGACATTTTTTTAAAAGAGACAGAATAGGGTTTAAAACCCTATTTTCGAAAAAGGAGCGTTACTGGACAACTTGGCAAGGCCGGGTGACGTCGGCCGGTTCCGCCGATCGGTCGCACCGATCGGTCTCACCGATCGGTCGCACTGATCAGCACCCCTTAAGGATCCGGATTTTGGCAAAGGAAGGGACCAAGGTGGTCTGGTTCATCACATCAGATACCTCTTAAACGATTCTCGTCCTCGAGAATCACAACAAACCAGAAGTAAAGAGAGGGTCCGAGCAACCATCTTCAAAAGATACCTCTTAGGAGTGAACCCCTGCTAACTAAAAACACTCCCCTATCAAGAACCAAGCAACATACCACGCCAAACCGCCCAGTCATGTGGGTTTGGGGAGTTCCCCTTCCCCATGTCAAGATATTATCCTCTTTGGGCGGCACTGACTCGCCCGCACGGGTTTAATCGCATCCACCTTAATGCGTCTTGATTAGGGGTCGGGTTCCCTTTACCCTTTAGCCGTGGCTTTTCACACACAACAGAGGAAAAAAAACTAGTACATTTCATAGCCAAAAGTCAAACGTTCTACCAAAACAGGTACAAAAGGAACAAAGGTCAAAACAACCCGGGGTATTGGGCACGCATCTGTGCTTCCCTCTCCCACGTACTCTCTTCGAGCCCGCCATGTCTCCACAACACACGAACCAAGGTAATGGCTCGCCCACGAAGCACCTTCTCCTTGCGATCCTCGATCATCACTGGTTTTTCCACAAAGGTTACACCGTCCTCGATGTCCAGTTCACCCCAATCAAGGACGTGTGAATCATCGTGCAGATAACGACGGAGCTGGGATACATGAAAGACATCATGTATCCTTATCAGCGGTGGAGGTAACGCTAGCTGATAAGCCACTTCGCCGACCTGCCACAACACTTCGAAGGGTCCGACGAATCTGGGGGAAAGCTTACCCCCCTTGCCAAACCTCCTTTACCCACGCCGCGGGGAGACCTTCAAGAACACGTGGTCCCCAACCTCAAACACCAAGGTCCTTCTCCTGGTATCAGCATACGACTTCTGTCGGTCCTGGGCCGCCTTCATCCTTTCCCGTATGCGATGAATCTTCTCTGTCGTGTACTGCACCAACTCCGGGCCAAGGATTCCTGCCTCTCCTACTTCGGTCCAACACACAGGTGAACGGCATGGCCTCCCGTACAAAGCCTCAAACGGGGCCATACCGATGGTAGAGTGGTAGCTATTATTGTAGGAAAACTCTACTAGAGGCAAGTATCGCACCCATGACTCTCCTGAGTATAGAACACATGCCCGTAGAATATCCTCCAAGGTCTGGATGGTGCGCTCTGTTTGTCCATCTGTCTTGGGATGGAAAGCAGTGCTAAGGCGTAACTGGGTGCCAAACGCATGCTGCAATCCTCTCCAGATTCGCGAGGTAAACCGTGCATCCCTATCCGAGAATATAGACCTTGGAACTCCATGCAACCGCATCACCTCATTCACGTACTTTCATGCCAAAGCATCCACAGTACTTGACTCCCTGATTGCCAGAAAGTGAGCCGATTTCGTCAACCTGTCCACCACCACCCAGATGGCATCGCACCCTCCTTGGACCTTGGGTAGTCCCGTGACGAAATCCATTGAGATGTCATCCCACATCCACTCGGGAACAACTAAAGGATGCAGTAGGCCGCCTGGAACCCGGTGTTCAGCCTTCACTTGCTGACATACTAAGCATTTAGCCACAAATTCTGCCACCGCTCGCTTAACTCCGGGCCACCAAAAATGCCTTTTCATCCCCTAGTACATCTTGGTAACTCCTGGGTGCACCGCTAGGGGTGAGTTGTGGAACTCACTGAGAACCTTGCCACGCATCACTCTTGGAACAAACAACCTTTTCTGGAAAAGCATCTGGTGCTGACCGTCCTCTATCCATTCTCTTGGAGCATCGCCCTGGTCAACCCAATCACGCATCACTTCGCACTCGGGGTCTCCCCACTGAGACTCCTCCACTTGTCGAAACAGAGATGACTGGACTATCATCTAATATAGGCAGCCTCTGCCACTATCCATCTTTACATCCAGGCGTAAGGCAGCCAACTCATCCATTGCCTTCCAGGCATTTGCCGACTCTCAGACCGCATCCTTCTGCGTCCTCCTGCTCAAGGCATCGTCCACCACATTGGCCTTGCCCTCAGTATAAGAGATTTCAAAGTCGTAGTCCTGGAGGAACTCCACCCATCTCCGTTGTCACAAGTTCAAGTCCCGTTGGGAGAAGATATATACTTTAATATTTTGTGATCTGTGAAGACCACAAAGCATTCCCCGATGAGGTAGTGCCGCCGTAACTTTAGCGCAAAAATGACCGCTGCAAGCTCCAGGTCATGGGTGGCGTAGTTACGCTCATGGGGGCGTAGCTTCCTGGACCCGTAAGAGATCACCCCTCGTTGCTGCATCAACATGAATCCCAGGCCCTGTCCTGAAGCATCACAAAATACCTCATAGTCCATACCTTCTTCTGGTAATCTCAACACTGGGGCACTAACCAGCTTTTCTTTTAGGTAGCTGAAGGATGACTCGCATTGTTCGCTCCACACGAAAACCTGGTCCTTCTTGATCAAAGCCGTCAAAGGGGCTGCTACTCGGAAGAAGTTTGGTACGAATATCCGGTAGTAACCTGCCAGTCCGAGGAAACTCCAGACTTTCGCCACATTCTTGGGTGCTGCCCAAGAAACAACTGCCTCAACCTTTGATGGGTCGACTGCTACCCCCTGCTCAGACACTACGTGCCCGAGGAAGTGCACTTCTCGTGTCTAGAACTTGCACTTTGACAACTTCCCGTAGAGATGGTGCTATCGGAGGACTTCCAAAACTGTCCTCAGGTGCTCTGCATGGTCCTCTTCTGACCTTGAATAGATCATGATATCGTTGATGAATACCACCACAAACCGATCCAAGTACTCCCGGAATATGGAGTTCATAAGCCCCATGAACACGGCCGGGGCGTTCGTAACACCAAAGGGCACGACCACGAACTCGAAGTGCCCATACCTTCACCTGAACGCCGTCTTCGGGACGTCTCTATCCTTCACCCTCAGCTGGTGGTATCTAGACCGCATGTAGATCTTTGAAAACCATCCTGCCCCCTTCAGTTGGTCAAAAAGATCATCTATCCTCGGAAGAGGGTAGCGATTCTTGATCGTTACCTGATTCAGCCTCCTGTAGTCGATGCAAAACCTGAGGCCACCATCCGCCTTCTTTGCGAACAAGACAAGAGCGCCCCATGGTGACGCACTCGGACGGACATAACCCCTCTTCATCAGATCATCAATTTGTATCCGCAACTCTCGTAGCTCCGACGGTGCCATCCGATAAGGAGCCATCGAGATCGGACGAGCGTCGGGTTGTAGGTCTATCCCGAACTCGATATCGTGCCGAGGGGGTAGAGTCGTCACCTCCTCAGGAAAGATGTCCATAAACTCGCGGACGATCTCTGGCACTTCCACCATCTCAGCATCTACTGATTCCACTGTCATCTCATTCAACAAGGAGAGGAGAGGTTCCTCCCTCTTGTTTCCCTTCGGACTGCTCCACTCGCCGGTGAAGGTAACACGCTGGCCGTCCAAACCTGAGAACACCACCCTCCTTCGGAAACAGTCAATGACGGCGCATACAGAAAATAGCCAGTAGATGCCTAGGATGACATCGTACAGATGAATCTGTAGCAGAAGGAGATCCCTAACCGACTGATGTGGCCCTAACCTCAGTCTACATCCCCGACAAATGAACAACAAGTCGGTCCGACCTCCAACTGGTGTGCTCAACACCAGGGGCACTGGAAGTCTCTCGGCATCTAGACCCAAGGCACGGGCTAGACTGGGTGCAACAGAGGAGTGCGAAGCTCCGGTATCAAACAAGGCATAAGCAAGAGTGCTAAACACATTGATCGTACCTCGAACAACCTCTGGCCCTACTGGAACTGTTGCCTCTGCGGCGTGTAACTGTCCACGCCCAGCTCCCCTGCCCCTCGGCTGTCGGCCACCTCCCCGACCACCCCCTGGTCGAGGTCCCTGGGGAGCGCCCTGAGGTCGGCCTCCTCCTCCTATGTCTGCCTGCGGAGGAGCGGGAGCTCGTTGTCCCTGCTGCTGCTGCCGGAAGGGTCTGCCTGGATGTAACACCCCGATCTTCCACGATACGCTTCTCATTCAATAATGCAATAGCTTGCATTGTACGCAACTTCGAGTTCTAAAACACCGCGACTAATCAAAGTAGCCGTTATGAATTGTAATAACCACTTTTTAAAATTATAGAAATTTTATATTTCAAAATGGACTTCATTTTTGGATTCGGAATATCGAAATTAGCCTATGTTTAATTTTTGGTATTTTTCTGAGAACTTCTAATTTTTTATGAATAGTGAAAAATACTTTAAAACAACTTTTTTAATAAAAATAATTTATTGTCATAAATTATACTATTTAGTGGTTTTAAGGTATAATTAGAATATATTTTTACCATTTTATCCAATGGTGGTCATTAGAATTAATTTAACATTGAAATTGGACATAAACAATTGTCAATCTTTTGATATAAATTGTTTCTTAAAAACACGCTATTTGTCGTAACAGCGAGAATTAATTATAAAATTAATTAATGCAACTTATATGTTTGGAATTTTGTAAAATAGACATCATTTTTTTATTCAGAATATTAATTATAGCTTAGGGTGAAATTTTGGCCTTGTTCTGAAAAACTTCAATTTTTGATGAATAGTGAAACCACTAAGTGGTAGTTAAATAACTGATTTTTCATTTAAATGAAATATTACCACTTCTGTGATTTGATTTTCAAAAATCCGACATACATGGTTGTCATTAAGAAGTAATATGTGGTTCAATAAGATTAAAATAATTTTTTGGTGAATAGTAACTTTTATGTTCTTAATCGCGATTAGAGGTAATTAGTGTAGTTTAAGGTACAAATAATGTTTTAATAATATGAGATGAGCATGAAACATGTCCTACTCCTATTAGATGAGTCATGGCCGACCAAGAAAACCCATGGGTCAACTTGGGGACCCCATGGAGCCACTTTAGTTGGAAAATGACATTAATATATATTTATTTAATGTTAAAATTAAATTGACACAAACAAGAGTAATTTTACTAAAACAGTTTTTAAGTGGGGTTACACAAGTCCAAATTTTGTCTATAAATATTCATTAGAAAGCTAAAAAGATTTCCTACATCATAGTATTTGTTTTATAATTTTTAGACATTAAATAAATTTAATTATTTATGACATTATTATGATGCAGCGATGACCTCATTATTTAACGATTTAAATAAAATGAGAAGATAATGAAAAATCCAAGGCTTATACATGTCCAAAACCTATTGGATGAGGAGATTTCGAATCCGTATCACCTTAGCCTCGAATTATATAAGTGTGGGACCTTTAGAATCCGAAAAGAATTGTGAAATAATGTAACATTTCAATCTTTCCAAAAGTGCCCCTCCTCTCCACTTATAAAAGGCCCCCACCTCTCCCACCTCATTTACACTTTCAAGCCATTTGGCTCGGCCAACCTCTGCCAAAATACTCTCCCAACATCCCCCTATTACTCCTAGAAGTCTTAATTTGGGCAGAACTCTTCCCAAGGAA
Source organism: Viscum album (assembly GCA_963277665.1). Classification (NCBI taxonomy): domain Eukaryota; kingdom Viridiplantae; phylum Streptophyta; class Magnoliopsida; order Santalales; family Viscaceae; genus Viscum; species Viscum album. The sequence continues at coordinate 912,675,475 of OY728131.1, read as the reverse complement.
TCCTTTGGCTCAAATCAAAAAGAGTTACCCGATTTTGAGGTAATGTCTTTTCTAATGTTGTTTTGTTTTATTTTTCTTCTCCAACCCCCTAAACTCTTTTTATTCATTTCTTTTGTAACAACAACAGAATCCTCAATATACTAGGATGTTTTTATAAGAAGTATTAGAGCTACACTTACACACACCTACATCTAATGGTTAATGAACATACGGTTTCTGTGGATGGCGAATTTCTGCCTCACGAAATGATGATTGTTAAACACTCATATAACACCTTCAAAGTTGACCATTAAGATGTCACTATTTTTATATATGATATATAATATGTTTATGTTTTACTTATGCTTCTGTATTTCTCATTTATGGCATACCTTATGATTTCCATTATGGGTAAAACGCGATAATTTCATTTTAGGAAGTGCGGAATACCGCCCCCTCAAAGTGATTTGAATCGTTAATGCCATATGTGGGATGTATAAAGGATGAAGAAAATGGTATTATACACTATATTATACTGGAATTATATTATACATTTATATCATTATGATTTAGTTCCATTAAATATGAAATTGAAATGAAAGTAGCGTTCATGCGTACGTACAGTTTACCGTCTCCATAAACGGTGCATTTCATTTCTTACCTCTAAATGTTACGTAATATTATAAATGAATGTATATACTGGATATATAAGATATATATGACATCTAAATCATGAATATAATTCTGGATATAATGGATATTCTACAACATGAACAACTTGTAATTATAAGAAGTTTATTGTTGACTCAAGTTACCAAAGATCGATAAAACGACCGTTATTAACTTAAATAATTACATAATGTTCATAACATTGTAATAAGTGATATAAAAAGGATAATGAAATTTAAAATGGTTCTTAATAAGGTAAATATTAACTCTAGTTTATTATTCAGGAGGTTAAAGAATGGTTGAGTCAAGTCGGACACAAGGTAAGGGAACTTCGTAACCCAATTTCTATTCATTGGGTTAATCTCCTACTTTCAAATTATGTCATTATTATGTCCTATCTTGTATTTATACTTTCTTTATGTGTACTTATAGTTAATACACATAATAGATCTATTTTATTTTAAAAATGATCTTTTTAAGGACTTTGTCTCAATCTCCTTTCATTGAGGCATATTTGGTTTTATACACAACTTTCTTTTATACGGTGTATAAACCCCTTTGACTTTTATGTTTATTCAAAAGGAATCTTTTTTATACGAAGCGTTTTTCTAAACGACAAAAGGGAATGTTTTTCTTTCCGTACTTATGCGGCGACAACGACTTCTCCGCCGCCATGAACATTATTTGAGTTTCGGCTTCCTCTACAAGCCATCATTTTTTTAATGAAAAATAAATACACAGTTTTAACTTTCTTTTGTTTTGGTATTGAAAATGGTTTTGAAAGCATTTTTATTATATCAATGTGTTTTATTGATATCTTGTGATTGAAATGTGGAAATGTTATGCATGTTTTATGTGATACGATTATGTTATGGTTTATGATATGTTTAAACCTATTCATATGAGGAATGTATTGGACTTAATAAGTGACGGGTGGAGCCCGCTATAGCTCATCGATGCATCGGCAGGTCTCATGAGACAAACTAGTGTCTTGGCACGAGGCCTTGAAAAAATCTTATTTGTGGTCTTGGCACGAGGCCTTGACTACGTGGTTATGATAGTCTGGCATTATGCATTCCATCATTATGAAAGTGGTTATTGATATTGCATGTGATTATTCGACCAGTAGAATATCCATGTGAAGAAGTGAATGACATTATTTTATTTTACTTTTGCCATATTATGCTGAAGTTCAAGTTCAATAAGGCTTTTGTTTTAGTTATACATTGCCTTAAATGCTTATGTTTTTTTATGAAAGCTTCCGCAATATTGTTATCCTTACTGAGCATCTGAGCTCACCCCTTTCAATGTTTTAATATTTTCCAGGATGTGAAGAAGTATTTTATGAATGACCTGCAGGGATAGTCAGAAGAGGATATGAGTGTGGACTATAAAGACTTTGTTATTAGTTTTTCACTTTATGATGTAATGTAAGACTTATGAATGTATCTAGTGTTTCCAAGGCTACTAAACTAATCGGTCTTTCGAGACTTGATCTTTTGTGATCATGCCAATGTTACGAAGTAATGCACCGAATCTGGGTAGCTGGGGTCGGGGCATTATAGTTGGTATCAGAGGCAGTTTAGTACTAACCTTGGAAGCTAGATTTAGATAATCTCTGATTAGAGAACATAGCCCAAAGATAGACTTTGAGGATTAATATAGAAGAACTTCCTAGAATTTTGGTATTATAGAGATGTTATGAGTTTTCAGAGCAATACATCCCTGTCTGGATACGAGTAGGTAGAGGCGGCTCTGGCACAGATGTACCTAGGGGTAAAACCCGAAAACACCGCTTTGAGCTAGACTCGAACGGGAACTGGTGCACGACAACGGGCCTTGCTGCACTCTTGGTTACGACACTACCGGGGGATATGCTTAGGATAATTCTCATTTTATTTACAAACCACTATGAAGGGTTATGAGTATATACTTCCTCAAAGAAAACATTTATTTTTATGATTATGGATTATATCCATAAATAGTTCAATTTATGTTAAGTATTTTACAAGTATGGAATTATGTATTTTGATTCATAAACTAATCTAGTTTATACCATTGTTTAGAAATGGCACCTAGTGTAAGGAATGGAAACCTTATCAATGCACGTACTCCATGTAGGGATTTCCCTCATGCTCAAGATAATTAGTGTGGATCTGGAGATACAACTAGTGATGATCAACTTATTACCATACTGGTACAACTCACTCAGGTTATGAATAATAACATTACTCGTATGGAGCACCCTGATCCGCAATGTGGAGGATCAATGTTAGACCGCTTCACGTGGCAACAACCACCAACCTTCAATGGGAGTACAAATACTATAGTAGCTGAGCAATGGATAAATTCCTTAGAGAAAATATTCCATGCCTTGGGGAGTAGTGAAAGGGAGAAGGTTGTCATGGCAGTTTACCGCCTCACTAGAGATGTCGATCAGTGGTGGTCGCTGATTCAAAACACAAAGGAAGATAATGACGTATCGAATATGGAATGGAGGGAGTTCAAAGAGCTTTTCTTAGAAAAATACTTTCCTCGTGACCATCGATCAGATATGGAAAGGAAATTTCTGAGTCTGAGGCAGAAGGAGGATGAGAATGTCGCAAAGTATGAGGCTAACGTTACAAGGTTAGCAAGGCATGCTGCCGATTATATACGTAACCCAAGGAGTAAGATTGATCATTTCTTTGATGGGTTAAAACCATTTATACGTAGATCTTTAGTATCACAATCCTTCTCATCATACGAAGATATTGTCTCGTGTGCTATCAAGACAGAAAAGGAATTCTCTAAGTCTTATGACAACAAAGTAAAGCAAGAGAAGAAGAGAACGGTGGAACAAGAGACAGATAAAGGGAAAAAGTGATAGAAGGATTTTCCATTATGTGATAATTGTGGGAAGAATCACCCTGGTACTTGCCTAAAAGGAATGTGAGTTTGTTATAAATGTGGAGAAAAGGGTCACCAGGCTCGTGATTGCAAGGGAAAGAAAGAGGCTGTCAAAGTTGAATGCTACAATCGTAGGGAAACAAGGAATTATTCAAATGAATGTCCTAAGCGTCAAGGAAACTTACCTCAGAAAAGGCCAAGGGATCAAGGCCAATCTTATGCTGTGACTACAGTTGATGCAGAATAATTAATGTATTGGTGCTTTTGGACTCAAGGATTATATTCTGGTTATAAGAATAATGTGATATATATATATATGGATTGTACTGCAGTACTTGTTGATTTCAGTAAGGTTTTAATATGATTAAGGTAATTATATTTTTAGTATGTGACAATAAGAGAAACTTTACTTTGTTTGGGGAATCTGATAAATTGATTTTGGAATTAAGAGACCTTTTAGAGAAATTCTGGATGGAGGTATTTTGGATAACTATTAAGGTTGGAATGGATTAAGTTGAACCATGGATAGTATTGTTTAAGGTTAAAGAATTTCTGAAGATTATTTTTGGAATATTATAATACTATAGTTTTAGGAAAAAGGACAACCTGCAGGGTGGGGAATAACCCGTCGCGTCGGAAAAAGCTGCAGGAATCGAACCCACAACCATAGTGCGACAAGCCTTTATTTCCTACCACTAGCCTACAGGAAGTCCCTGGTTATTACAAAATAGTTTTACTAATCTAAATGGTATGTGTTAACATTTTGAACCTTATACAATTAGGATAAATAGAATATTTTTGAGTTCCGTTACCATTTAGAGTAAAAGTTGGGTTTGTGGTAAAAATTTATTAACGAATGAAAGTATACATAACAAGTATGTATATTCCCTTACGTTCTTAGTAAATCTCCTAAATAAATTCCTCAACATTTTAAAAGGTAACTTAAAACAAAAATGTTGTCGGTTAACTTTTCCAACAGGGGATTCAATGACCGTTTAACCAATCAAAAGTTTGTGATTTTCTTGTGGTTAAACTTTCTCCTAATCCTGTTTTCTATAACTCTCCATCAGACCTTGATGGTTTGTTTCTCCTCCATATCCATATTTTCATATAATCCTAGAATGGGCTATATCGGGTGACCTTTGTACTTATCCTGCTTTCTTTTAATGTTATATATTTATTAACCTTATTTCCGATGTGGGTTTTCCTAAAAGGTATTTTCTCTTTTCAACCTTAAGAAAAATTTCAAATTGCGAGGACGCAATTTATTGAAGGAGGGGAGAATGTAACACCTCGATCTTCCACGATACGCTTCTCATTCAATAATGCAATAGCTTGCATTGTATGCAACTTCGAGTTCTAAAACACTGCGACTAATCAAAGTAGCCGTTATGAATAGTAATAACCACTTTTTAAAATTATAGAAATTTTATATTTCAAAATGGACTTCATTTTTGGATTCGGAATATCGAAATTAGCCTATGTTGAATTTTTTGTATTTTTCTGAGAACTTCTAATTTTTTATGAATAGTGAAAAATACTTTAAAACAACTTTTTTAATCAAAATAATTTATTGTGATAAATTATAATATTTAGTGGTTTTAAGGTATAATTAGAATATAATTTTACCATTTTATCCAATGGTGGTCATTAGAATTAATTTAACATTGAAATTGGACATAAACAATTGCCAATCTTTTGATATAAATTGTTTCTTAAAAACACGCTATTTGTCGTAACAGCGGGAATTTATTATAAAATTAATTAATGCAACTTATATGTTTGGAATTTTGTAAAATAGACATCATTTTTTTATTCGGAATATCAATTATATCTTAGGGTGAAATTTTGGCCTTGTTCTGAAAAACTTCAATTTTTGATGAATAGTGAAACCACTAAGTGGTAGTTAAATAACTGATTTTTCATTTAAATGAAATATTACCACTTCTATGATTTGATTTTTAAAAATCCGACATACATGATTGTCATTAAGAAGTAAAATGTGGTTCAATGAGATTAAAATAATTTTTTGGTGAATAGTAACTTTTATGTTCTTAATCGCGATTAGAGGTAATTAGTGTAGTTTAAGGTACAAATAATGTTATAATAATATGAGATGAGCATGACACTTGTCCTACTCCTATTGGATGAGTCATGGCCGACCAAGACAACCCATGGGTCAACTTGGGGACCCCATGGAGCCACTTTAGTTGGAAAATGACATTAATATATATTTATTTAATGTTAAAATTAAATTGACACAAACATGAGTTATTTTACTAAAACAGTTTTTAAGTGGGGTTACACAAGTCCAAATTTTGTCTATAAATATAAATTAGAAAGATAAAAATATTTCCTACATCATAGTATTTTTTTAAAAATTTTAGACATTAAATAAATTTAATTATTTTTGACATCATTATGATGCATCGATGACCTCATTATTTAACGATTTAAATAAAATGAGAAGATAATGAAAAATCCAAGGCTTATACATGTCCAAAGCTTATTGGATGATGAGATTTCGAATCCGTATCACCTTAGCCTCGAATTATATAAGTGTGGGACCTTTAGAATCCGAAAATCATTGCGAAATAATGTAACATTTCAATCTTTCCAAAAGTGCCCCTCCTCTCCACTTATAAAAGGCCCCCACCTCTCCCACCTCATTTACACTTTCAAGACATTTGGCTCGGCCAAACTCTGCCAAAATACTCTCCCAACTTCCCCCTCTTACTCCTAGAAGCCTTACTTTGGGCATAACTCTTCCCAAGGAAGCCTTTGGCTCAAATCAAAAAGAGTTACCCGATTTTGAGGTAATGTCTTTTCTAATGTTGTTTTGTTTTATTTTTCATCTCCAACCCCCTAAACTCTTTTTATTCATTTCTTTTGTAACAACACCAGTATCCTCAATATACTAGGATGTTGTTATAAGAAGTATTCGAGCTACAATTACACACACCTACATCTAATTGTTAAAGAACATACGGTTTCTGTGGATGGCGAATTTCTGCCTCACGAAACGATGATTGTTCAACACTCATATAACACCTTCAAAGGTGGCCATTAAGATTTCACTATTTTTATATATGATATATAATATGTTTATGTTTTACTTATGCTTCTGTATTTATCATTTATGGCATACTTTATGATTTCCATTATGGGTAAAACACGATAATTTCATTTTAGGAAATGCGGACTACCGCCCCCTCAAAGTGATTTGAATCGTTAAATCCATATGTGGGATGTATAAAGGATTAAGAAAATGGTATTATACACTATATTATAATGGAATTATATTATACATTTATATCATTATGATTTAGTTCCATTAAATATGAAATTTAAATGAAAGTAGCATTCATGCGTACGTACGGCTTACCGTCTCCATGAATGGTGCATTTCATTTCTTACCTCTAAATGTTACGTAATATTATAAATGAATGTATATACTGGATATATAAGATATATATGACATCTAAATTATGAATATAATTCTGGATATAATGGATATTCTACCACATGAACAACTTGTAATTATAAGAAGTTTATTGTTGACTCAAGTTACCAAAGATCGACAAAACGACCGTTATTAACTTAAATAATTACATAATGTTCATAACATTGTAATAAGTGATATAAAAAGGATAATGAAATTTAAAATTGTTCTTAATAAGGTAGATATTAACTCTAGTTTATTATTCAGGAGGTTAAAGAATGGTTGAGTCAAGTCGGACACAAGGTAAGGGAACTTCGTAACCCAATTTCTATTCTTTGGGTTAATCTCCTACTTTCAAATTATGTCATTATTATGTCATATCTTGTATTTATACTTTCTTTATGTGTACTTATAGTTAATACACATAATAGATCTATTTTATTTTAAAAATGATCTTTTTAAGGACTTTGTCTCAATCTCCTTTCATAGAGGCATATTTGGTTTTATACACAACTTTATTTTATATGGTGTATAAACCCCTTTGACTTTTATGTTTATTCAAAAGGAATCTTTTTTATACGAAGCGTTTTGCTAAACGACAAAAGGGAATGTTTTTCTTTCCGTACTTATGCGGCGACAACGACTTCTCCGCCGCCATGACCATTATTTGAGTTCCGGCTTCCTCTACAAGCCATCATTTTTTTAATGAAAAATAAATACACAGTTTTAACTTTATTTTATTTTGGTATTGAAAATGGTTTTGAAAGCATTTTTATTATATCAATGTGTTGTATTGATATCTTGTGATTGAAATGTGGAATTGTTATGCATGTTTTATGTGATACAATTATGTTATGGTTTATGATATGTTTAAACCTATTCATATGAGGAATGCATTGGACTTAATAAGTGACGGGTGGAGCCCTCTATAGCTCCTCGATGCATCGGCAGGTCTCATGAGACAAACTAGTGTTTTGGCACGAGGGCTTGACAAAATATTATTTGTGGTCTTGGCACGAGGCCTTGACTACGTGGTTATGATAGTCTGGCATTATGCATTCCATCATTATGAAAGTGGTTATTGATATTGCATGTGATTATTCGACCAGTAGAATATCCATATGAAGAAGTGAATGGCATTATTTTATTTTACTTTTTCCATATTATGCTGAAGTTCAAGTTCAATAAGGCTTTTGTTTTAGTTATACATTGCCTTAAATGCTTATGTTTTTTTATGAAAGCTTCCGTAATATTGTTATCCTTACTGAGCATCTGAGCTCACCCCTTTCAATGTTTTAATATTTTCCAGGATGTGAAGAAGTATTTTATGAATGACCTGCAGGGATAGTCAGAAGAGGATATGAGTGTGGACTATGAAGTCTTTGTTATTAGTTTTTCACTTTATGATGTAATGTAAGACTTATGAATGTATCTAGTGTTTCCAAGGCTACTAAACTAATCGGTCTTTCGAGACTTGATCTTTTGTGATCATGCCAATGTTACGAAGTAATGCACCGACTCTGGGTAGCTTGGGTTGGGGCGTTACACTGGAAACTGCTGCTGCGGCGGATGCTGGGGATGACTGCCACTGCTGTACTGCACCCGATCAGGGCACTGACTCCGGAGATGTCCCGGTCTCCCGCAGATGAAGCACCGTGGTCCCGAGCCTGAAGGGAAAGAACGCGGGCCAAGGGATCGAAACCGAAACTACTGCGGTCTGCTCCCTGTGGGTCGGAACCTGGAGGGTCCTGATGCTGGAGGCCTGGTGCTGACGACCTTCCCCTTCGATGGTCCCAGCTGGATTCATTCTCATGACACTCCTCCCAGAGCATGCATCCTTTCCACCACTTCGGCCTTCTTCTGGACCTCTAAGTATGTCGGAAGGGTAAAGGGGGTAACAACATACTGGAGGGAGGGTCGGAGCGCCTCCTACAAACGTCTTGCCCGAGACTCCTCATCGGGAAAGAGGTCCGGAGCAAAATGTAGGAGGTCCATGAACTTGATTCCAAGTTCCCTCATGGACATGCTCCCCTACTGGAGGGAGAGTAGCTCCTGCCTCTTCTCCGCCTTCATTGTAGAGGATAGGAACTTCGCCCGTAACTCCTTCTCGAAATCCGCCCAAGCAACCTCAGATTCTTTCCTATTCCCCAGGTGAAGCATCCACCACTGACGTGCCGCTCCTCGCATCTGGCTAACAGCCATAGGAACCCAGTACTCGGTCGGGGACCGAATCAGGATGAAGGCTATAACTAGATCCTCTAGCCAGCCTTCCGTCTTCATATCGGAGGTGCTGCCCTCATACTTCTCGAGGGCCTATCGCTGGAAGGCCCGAAGAGTCTTTTTCCACTAGTCGCCCTCTTCCTCTCGATCAGCTCTCTTCCGATCAGCTAAAGTAGTCTTCGGGGCCTCGATCGCCTGTACCACACGTGGTCGCCTCCCAGGTGCCATATCTACAAGGTAAACAAGGAATGCCTAAGCCCAAGTAGTGCATACTAAAAGTAAAACTTCTTAAAATTTTAAATTTATTCTTAATTCCCAAAAATATCCCAGAAACATAAGAACACAAGTCATTTATGATGCATGTACCTTTCCTAGGGTCTCTACCCTGCAATCAGTGTGGTCTCACTTGGTCGTTCATTAGGCCCATAGTCCTTGCATCGGATCACGGGGGGCCCTAAAATCTCGTGTCCTAGCCGGTCTTCCCTGGCCTAATTCACGCACCAAGGTCACCCAACGTTGTTTCCTTACCATCCCATGCAATCCCCACTGTGCCTAACTCCAGACTCCATCCTACCTCTCAAACCTCGCCTCTGATACCATTCTGTCACGACCCGCCTTCACCAAAAGGAGGGAAGGGTCAGCAGATTGCCAGGCCCTTCCTTCTTTAAGTTGTAGGAGAGATAATGACCCCCGAGTCCCGCCTCCAATAGGCCCCGGGGTGGCGACTAGCACCAAGGGTATGAGTTTTCACAAATATGGGAGGCATTACCCTTTTTATTATTTAGGATCGGGAAATAGGATAAGTCAACCACCCAGAAAGGGAAAGAAACATGTGTAAATAAATAAACCCAAACAAAGCCCCCATGCATGTTTAAACAGTTTACAACAAGGCACAAGTACAAAACGAGGCTTAAAGTACAATACCAAAAGAGAACAAAGGTACGACAATAGCAACAACTCCAACTGTCCGACTAGTAGGGTCCCGCACAGCCCTGGTAGTCCTCCTGGAAACCTGAAAGTAAACGTAGGGTGAGCATACAAGTACACTCAGTAGGGAAAACCAAGACTCTCGTGCACAGGTGGGGGAACGTGCTAAAGTCCTGTGAGAAAGGAGCAAACCAAACGCCTATTCAAGGTAAACTAACCACCCCAGGCCTCACCAAGGCACGTTCCCCAAATAATGCAAGTCATGTAATATATATAATCAAAGAACATCGATGATTGGGTACCCCGCGCCACTTTCCCACTGGTTATTGAGACATCCTACGCATCGGACCAATCCCGCCATTCTCACCGCAGTCTCACTGCCACACCCGCCCGCACACACCTGGGCCACAACCACACGCAGTCCCACTACCGAAATCCCGCCCACACACACCTGGGCCTCAACCGCACGCAGTCCCACTACTAAAATCCCACCCGCACACACCTGGGCCTCGACTGTCTCACGTAACCACGCCCGAAGACACATGGGCTAGAAGATCAACTGTAACACCCGAAAACACCTGGGCCTCATCCCGAAGACACTTGGGAAACCACCTGCCGCACACACCTGGACAACCACAGTACTACCCTGCCTGAAGGTTCTTTCGATAATAATGGACCTTAGGCCATCACAGCCTGCCCGAAGACACTTGGGCTATCCGGGAAAGGGAGCAGAAAAGGAGCTAATAACCAGCCACCAAGAATAGTGTTGGAAAAAACACCCTCCCCCATGAAATGGGGGTGTTCGGCACATAAGTGCTAAACTTGGGTGGGGCACGAATAAGAAACACAAAACTACAAGTATAGATATAGGTAACAAACACTCGCCCAAAGCTTAGGTTTTCCTAGCCAACCTACAGAACACAACACCACTGCGTCCGAGTCACAGTTCACGACCCTTGCCCACAAAAACCATTTGTCCCATTCTTGATTCACGTTCAGTCAAAATTTTCAATTATGTTTAAGCACTACTGGGCAACTACCATAAGTATAACCAAGGAAAGCATCAAAAGCATGGATCAACCAAAACACTCACACCCGGTTCTGTCAACAGAGGATCTCTCCCCAATTTGTGATATCAACGAGTACCCACCCGGTCTCAAACTCACAACCACCGAAACCATACCAACAGGGAATCCCATTCCCAAATTCACACAACCACCGGGTAATTTCATATTTAAATGACTTAACACACTCCGTGATTTCAAATTCCGTGTGTTCTACCGGGAGTTATCACAGAAGGTTTGATCCTGGTGCTTTCAATTTATTCAGACGGGTATACGTGATTAACCAATTTCACAGCAGGAATTCACAATTTCAGCAACCCATTTAAAACATCACGAGGGGATTCATCAGTGCACATACAACGACCACCAACGGCCTCAATTTTCAGAAAAACATAAACCAGCATAACTAAAAAGGATGATCACAAGATAAAGCATAAACAACGATCACAACCCCTTCCCCTTCTTTCTTTAGAACTTTGTTTATTATCTTCATTAAGGTTTGGTTCAACCAATTCCATAGGAAAAAAATAACGCCCACCCCGCATGATACACAAAAGTGAGAGACGAGAGAAATTCCCTACTTGCTGATAGACGACCAACGCTTATGTCAGGGGGGAGGCGGAACTTCACAGATAACGACGTGGCACGCCCGATGCACCAGAAGAGCCACGATCGAGGAAGGGAGAAACCACAGACTAACCCTTAATTTATAAGAGCCGGGGGCGGTTGAGATAAAAACGCTGAACCGCGTAAGACGTGGAAGTCGTGGGTTGACCACGCGGCTTGACTCATCATTAAAGGTGCTGGGTGGTTTAAGCCGACTCAAGAGTCGATTCAGTATTTAATTAAAACATTATTGCGCGTTTTGGGTCTTTAAGACATTTTTTTAAACGAGACAGAATAGGGTTTAAAACCCTATTTGCGAAAAAGGAGCGTTACTGGAACAACTTGGCAAGGCCGGGTGACGTCGGCCGGTTCAGCCGATCGGTCACACCGATCGGTCGCACCGATCGGTCTCACCGATTGGTCTCACCGATCGGTCGCACCGATCGGCACCCCTTAAGGATCCGGATTTTGGCAAAGGAAGGGACCAAGGGGGTATGGGTCATCACATAGAGAGATATAAAATAATGTAAATGATGCATTATGTTGGAATGGTCATGGATTTCTGAATGAAATTATTATTATGTTATATCATATTCTCATTGATATAATAATGGTTTATATTTGAATTATTAAGAATATAGAGATATTAATCATAACTCAAATTATTGAAAAACTATATATAATAGAAAAAATATTTTTAATCAAACAATGAGAACATTATGAAGCAAATTAAAATTGTATGTGATGGTAAATTAGAAAATTCCATTTGAGAAGACGGTTTTATGAAATATGGATGGGATAATGTGTAAAAACTGTACCTGATCTAAAATTTGATTTTTTGGATAAATCTCATGGTTAAATTTTCTAACTACAACCTAGTAATAGAATGATGTATCAGGATTAGAGTGAACATTTTTTGTGGGGTTACATGAGGAATGAATTTTCTAATTATATATATAGATATTTCAATTGTCAACATGTTAAATCCACGTGATAGAATCCATGAGGATTCCCACAACATATTCTTATTCTTATGTTGAAATGGGATGAAATATCAAAGGACTTTTTACATTACAACCAAGGCCTCCAGGAAACTACGATGAATTATGGGTTATTAATGATGGAATAACCATGTATGAACATTTACATCATATAAGGACACATTAAATACATGAAAAACTCACAAATATATATATATTAATCAATTTATAAGACATTCTATTTCACCTCATTAAACTGATTATTATCATGATCCTCATTATAGATCGATAATCTAAAAGTGACTTCAGAAGGATCTTTATACTAAGCTTCATTTTTTCACTACATAACTTAATCAAAATTATGTATAGTATGAGAAGGGTATTTAAGAAAAGGAAGATATGTGGAGGTCTTTCTCACATGACCTCAATGAATTTTGGATTAATATTTACCTTTTTGAAATTGTTACCACAACAATATTATCCATTCATGTTTTCAAATGTTACTCCCCAAAAAAAGTGATATGATGAAAATAAGGGGAATTATTTGGAATTCCAATTGGGAAATTATATTATTGTGGGGTAACACAAGAAAACATGTTATGATCAAAATCATAGGATGTATTTGGAATTCTAATTAGGAGATCATATTTTTGTTGAATGTATCTCCTTTGAAAGTTGTTATAAGATATAGTAAAAAGGAAAACTTAGGTTCAGGTACAATGGACTTGTATTGACCCGCCTATTTATCAATGAAATTTTTTCCATTCAAATAATTTTTTATATAGTATAAAAACACATATTTCATAATTACCCTAACAAAAATATTATACACAAAAATGAAGATTAAAAATAATTAAGATTTATACAAGTTAAGGAACAAATACGGATGAATTGTATCTTTACCCATGGAATATTAACATGACCATTAATAATAATAATCCATAAAATAGAATAGTAACCTCACTCATGAAATTATAAATAAAAATTATGATTATTATAAATGGAAAAATTTTATAATTATGTAACAATATATGAAAATACATTTTAAAAAAATGATAAATTTAGATATGATGTTTTTATGAAACATAAATGTTTATTTACAATATTATAAATAATATAATTATTTAAAAGAAAAAATATATTCATAAAATGTATTCAAAAAAATATATTTTTTTCTTATGCTTGTAATATAATTTCACGCGTCCTTCATTTATTTCTTATGTGTTTGAAAATTGATTATAATATTAAAATAGGTATTTCTCGAATAAATGCTAGTTTTAATTAAATTTTAAATTTATCATGTTTAGAAAATCATTTTCATAAAATCGTGTTTATTTTTGAATATTATACTTTTAAAAATGAATACGGGGAATTTTTTATATCATTATAAAATTATATTTTTTTTGTGAATAGTGAAATACATTAATTTACTCAGTTTCACTAAAAAATGAATTATTGAGACATAGATGATGTAAGGATGTTATAAGACCACTATATCAAGAGAAAATTAATTATTAAATATATTTAGTACTATGTTTCAAACCATTGATCATTTTGAGTAATCATAATAAAATAATGAATATAATAATAAAAACACCCCTATCCTCCATACTAAATACAACCCTCACCACCTATTCTCGACACACCTTCAAAGCCTTGATTATTTCCCAATTTCATCGTAAAATTCTTCCCCAGTCTTTTACACACATCCAAGAGCCATTTTTCTCAAAAAATACAAAAACCAATTTCCCTATTATGGTTCTCAAGGAGAAGAATTCAAGATGTAAAATCATCTTTAATTTAATATTTATTTCACATATATTTATTTCAGGTTCTTATTCTCTTCCCACCTCCCCTATACATGCTTTATTAAATTTTAGTATCTGGAATATAATTTAATATTATCTAGCTCTTTTAATAATCATTTTTCAATCCTATTCTCCTCTATATTTTGTTCTAGAAACGAGAACATCCTCTATAGGGTGTTTGATAATTAATTTTACGGAGGAAAAACATTCATTTTTCATTACCAACATCAACGATGGTAATAAAACCATTGTAATGGTTGAAGAATATTTTGAAATTTAATTTATAACATTCTTATCATATACAACTGGAATATATACATGATACTGAATAATAAATCAAAACTAGTTCATGATAATAGAAAGACATAAAAATTATTCTAAATGATTATCATTAATATTTTATCTCAATAATAATCAGAATATATTGAAAACATAATATATAAGACTATAAAAACGTATCTATGATCATTAATAACATATAATTGCAATTTTAGATAATTATTCTCATTTTACATGAACTTAAATAAATATACATATATATACAAGTTAAATGATTAAGAAAAACATGAAACTTAACACACCTGAATGACAACATTTGACAGTATAACTCATTAAAATGGTAAGAAATAAACTTAATAAAATTGTCATATTATATATATATATATATAATGGGTTCTTTATTTATTAATTATTTATTTTTATTTTATTATTTAAGATCTTATTATGAAAAAATCATTCAGATATAATGTATGAAATGTTCTTGAACTTGAGTACATTCATTTTTTTTATTTCTCTTTTAATGCAATTTTCAGTGAGGTTATACTTTTAATATTTTCCAAACATAATTTTAGTGTTCCTTATATTTATTTTGAATGATATACATGTTCCCATTATGATTTTAGGATGAATACAATGATTTTAAAATGGAAATATTCATTCTTGGAATAGACCTTTCACTTCTCTTGAGATTGAATTTTCTCTAATCATTATTGATGATTTTTATTCTAATAATGTCATTCCTTTTTTGGATCATAAAAATTTTATTCAAGAATTTTTTCATTAATACATGGATACCATTCCATTAAAATAAGATATTTTATATATAATGTTTATTTATGTTCCATGTGGAATGCTTGATTATGTATATGTTATGATGTGACATGTGCACCCAGAATTATATGGAACTATAATGCATAGGGTAATCTGAAGTATCTAATGAGATAATTTACAATATTTATTAATATGATACTATATTATTACACAATGGGGATTTTGTGATTCTTCAAATATTTTATGAGTGGAAAAGATGATATCTATAGTCTCAACTATATGTTGTATTTGAATACTAAGATATTATGTTTCGTTTTAAGGAATTCCCGCATTCCATTCCCCCATAAAATGAAACCTCTCATGATTATAATTATCATCCCAAATTTTTTAATTTATGATGCTGATTATAGTCACCCATGTTATATTTATTAATTTCCTTATATATTCTCTCTTACAATTCATTCTCCTCTCCCTTGTATTTGCAGTATATCCTCTAGTTAATACTTATTCTATGGAGTACAAGGGGCCGACTAAGAAGCTAACGAACAATAAATTAAATACGGTTTATGGTTTACAATGTAAATTTTAAGTTTGTTCAAATTTTATTTCAAGACATTATACAATTGATCTTCGTATTGTAACAATAATATATTATTTATCATTAATCTGCTATAATAGTCATATAAGAAAAATAAATGCCACTATAATTCGTATCAAAGAACAATTTTTTTAATTTTACAATTCAGATTATAGAACATTAGTGAAAACCCAACGAACGATACTTTGTATATGTAAGAACCCATTAATATTTTTTTATAAAAAATATATACCCATGGATCCGAAAAGAAATTATTTTTGACTACATTTCACATTGGAATATATTATATATTCATGATTGGTTGACTAATATATTAAAAAATTCTTTTCTATTTTAGAAAATTGTTGGAATAACTAGAAACTATTCCCTAAATCCATGTGATGGAAAATGAGATTAATTCCATTAAGACATGCCCAATTCCATTGGAGGTGGAGTTCAAAATTTCCAGGAAATGATTACCCCGCTTTCTCAGGCGAAAAGAAATATCCAAAATAACATGGAACATATTCTTTCCACTAACTGGGAGTATCCATCTATCGTGTCATTTATGCGTCAATGACCACCACCATTTAATGTATCTTACAATACAGTAGTCACCAAATTGTGGTTCAACTCAATGGATAATATCTCTTATTTTCATCACTTTTTGGATATAGATAAGGTGAATCTTGATGATTATCATGTAGTTGGAGAGGCCGATAAATGGTGGTTGATGATTAATATCACAAAGATACTATATAAATATGAAGAGGTGGAGTTTCCATATAATTAGAATATGTTTTATAAAATTTATTTCCCTAAAAATTATTACAAATACAGAATGATATCTTTTTAGATTTAGAAAAATTAACGTGAATCTATCATGTCATTTTATGAAAATTTCTTAAATATTTTAAGGTATTATTCTGTTTTTGTTATCAAAAATGATATAAAAATAGATATATTGTATATTAGTAAAAAACAACACATTTTAAAGGATCTATAAATTAGATACATTGAGAGTTATGAATATGTTTTTCTATTTTCTCTTAATGTGGATATGAAGTTTGGAGAATGTTCTAATGGTTATCTAAAATATAAATGGATGATGGAAATTCATGAACTAGGATCTAATGAAAAAAGTTGAATTAAATTTCAACCATTCAAATGTCAAAAATGAAGGATCAAGCATTAGGTGAATGGACTCAATGGGACGAGCAAGAGCTTGATGTGTGGGAGAGAAAGACACCAAGAACATGATTTTTAGAGAGAAATGAATAATATGTCCAATTTAGTGGATGTATGGTGATAACCATGCATGGTTCAATGCTTTAACTATATATAAAATGGAACTATTCATGCTAGTTAAATAAATCTCAATTCCTAGAGGTTAATAAACCTCAACATCCACCAATGAAAAAGGAGAACGTGAATAATTATTAAAAACCTATTTTTGAGATGGATACCAACAATGATTTGATGAAATTCGCAGAATTTATTCATTCATGTATAAATAAATATATTCTTTTTGTTATTTTTATTCTTTCATTTCTTTAATGGTTTTTAGTAAAAATAAATCCCAACCTCAAACTATGTAAGATGTGTTATAAGTGATAAAAATGGGGGATTATTTCACCCAATGTATATAACTCATCCCCAATTAATGTTTGTGGACTGAAATTCCATGAAAAATCATATCTTACCTTAATTTATGGATTCTGATTCTATATTAGGAATCGATTAACAATCTTTACAAAAAATAATAATCAATATTTTGGAAATGTATATCACTCTTTACTTTTTGAGGAAACCTCAAATTTTGAACAAGGGAAATATGTATGATGATTCTCTTTCAGATTCATCTTATCATTTACTGATATTATTTCCTCACGAAGAATAAAATATAACTCAAATGATAAATATAATGGATAGAATCACGATCAATTACATTCCAATTGTGATATACTATAATAATGGTGTTGATGAGGAATTTCACAATATTTCTCCTAATAGAGATGGTGAGTTTTAAATTTATCATATTTTTTGACACATATATATATTAAATAATCAATATAAAATAGAAAATTTTTCTTTGGAATAATTGAAGAATAAGTTATAAGAGAATTTGTACAGTGGTTTTATATGGATCATTTTTTTCAAGGGGTTTGTCATGCTATTTGTTAAGAAGAATGTTGGTTCGATGTGAATCAAGATTGATAATCATGATCTCAACATAATAATTATATAGAACAAGTATCACCTCCCATGTAATTTTTTTGATCAACTGTGTAGGTCCATGAATTTCTCTATGGTAGACCATTGGTTAGGATATCGCCAATTAACGGCGTTGATGGTTGATATTTCTAAAAAAATCCATACGAATGAGGTATAGACAATATGAATTTATTGTTTTTTCTTATGACTCCCAAAACCTCTATAAATATTCATGGTATAACTGAATAGGTACATCAATGAATACCATGATATTTTTTGGTAGTCTTTATTGTAGATATTTTATTATACTCCAAAATAATTGGAGAAATGAATATCATTTGAATATTGTGCTAAAGACCAATAACGGGACAAGATATATACCATGTAAAATAATATTGAGTTATGGAATGAATATGTATCAATCTTGGGGTATATTATCACCGACAAAGGAATAATTGTGGAGCTTTAAAAAATAATTAAAATATAAGAGTCGTTGAGGAAAGATATATAATGGAGATCCAATGTTTCCATGGTATTTCTCATATTATTGAATACTAATGAAGAATATCTCACACTTTTCACACCAACTAACCATTCTAACATGGATGGGAGTAATGGTTTTCTAGACCACTGATTGTGAGTACTTCTTTTAAGGGATTAAAAAGAGGCTTATTGATGCACTAATAATCACAATACCATGTACTGGGGAACACTTTGGGGGTATAAAATGATGCATGAATGAAATAATTTCGGTGTGTACTAATGAAAAATGAAAAATTATATCCTACACCTAAAGTTATATAGAAATTCATTATAAAAGATATCATACGCAATATCTACAGTTAGTGGATATTATTGACACCTTGAAAATGTGGTTTCATTGTCTCTATGGGGAGAAGTACAAGATATATAATAGTCATATGATCTGAAAATATATATTCACACAAAAAGATCATAATATTAACCACCATAAATGGTTTGATATCAATATGAATAATGTATTTTCAATCCCCAACCATCCTATAAAAGTTAATAAATTATCAGATAATATTTGTAAAAATGATCTTGAAACATTATCAATGATGATAATATAAAAGAATAAAATATTATTTTATTTGAAAAGGATAATCATGAGAAAACTTAAATACGTTAAATCACTAATCCTTTTTAAACATACTATTCATACATCCCTCATTGAGAAACCAATGAATTCTCAATGAAATGATTATAAAATTATGAATAATGTGGAAGCCATGAGAAAGATGAATTCCTCTGAGTTAAAAATTAATGTGGTAATTTTATGATTTTTTACATGACTATTTTTACCATCTAATTCATTGATAATAAAATATCATCTCTGTTACCCACATAGCTAAATATTCTATATTAACCTAGAGATCGTAATTAATTATCGATTTCTCTAAGAAAAATATTTTTGTGATAATATGAAGAAGGATATTGAGAAAAATACATCAATATGTTTGGTATGTTTGTATGTGAAGAATGAAATGAAAATTTCAATGGGTATGATGAAACCATTCTCTATACATACAAGAAAATGGGAAAATATCACAATAGAAAATACCATCAAACTTCCAAAGACATCTAGAGGAAATAATTCTATATGGGTAGTGGTGTATCATCTTACAAAGAAGTGTTACATTCTCTAAATTATTGAGAATTTCTCACTAGATCAACATGAATCAATAAATATCTGATTAGTGGAAAAGTTTTATTGATTACCCATTTCTATTTTACATGATCAAGATCTTAGATTCACCTCTATGTTTTAGAAAAGTCTCCAACATACTCTAAACACGAAGATAAATGATGGAACATCTTATCATCCTCAAACATATGTATAATTTGGGTAGAATATTCAATAACATGATAAAATTATTTGAGCATGTATTGTATAAATCAAATGATGATGGGACCAACATATGCCTCTATTCGAGTTCTCAAACATTAAAATTTTCCACTGGGATCCAAATGGATTTATATGATTCCATTTGTGTAAAAAGACATAGAAAAATACATGTTAGGATGAATTCGGTGACCCTAAAAAACTTGGACCTGAAATGGTTTAAGAAATTATAGAAAATTTGAAAACCATTCAATGGCTCATTGACATAGAGAAAAGTTGACATAATAACATAACAGATAATCATTGATGATTTCTGGGGTTTTTTTTGGATATATGGTATTCCTCTACATATCATCATAGAATAGGATCAAATGATTTGGGATGAATGGAAAGCTATGTCCCAGGTAAATTAGCCCCTTCTATATTCTTAATCATGTTAGGGATATGGAATGTACGTCACATAATCCTTTAATAAATAAACAACATTATTTAATTCATGTATACCTACATACTAATAACATTATGTATCCCAAAAATTTTCTAAACTCAGAGATGGTATAGTTGTAAAATGATCTCTCTTCGAAGGTGAAATTTGTGATTATCTTGGACAATTATTGATAATGTTCTAGGCAATAAGAATACTCACCAGTTCAAATTACTAATGCAATATAATATTTATATAGAGGAAAATTTAGAACCAGAGGAATAATTGAAGACAAAAAAACACTAACCTTTTTATATAAAAAAAAGTCAAGGGAAAATTTTCAAAAGGGGGGATGATTGTAATGATTCAAACAATAATAAAAGGAATTCACCCCCACCCATTATAATTCTGTTATATATATTATAAAATGCGTATATTGCCTAAAGATCATAATAAAAAAATTATTATAATAAATGAAGAATTAAATAAGTAATATTTTAAAAAAGTTAAGGAATATATACTATCAGAATAGTAACATCTCCCTATGAATAGTAACATGAACTATAACAATAGTAAACCAACCTATATAATATTAACCCCACATAGGAAATTAAAAATCAAATTTAGATGTCTAATAAATGAATATATGATATAGTTATATAATTTTACAAGTGAATAAATTTATATAAAATGATAAATCAATTTTTTGTATTTTTATAAAACATAAATGTCTATTTCAAATTATATAATTAATATAATTATCTAATATAAATTTTATTTTCACAAAATGAATTCATAAAATAATATTTTATAGTCATATTGTTATAATATATTTTTATATAACCATAATTAATTTCTTAATTATTATAAAATCAATTATAATATAAAATTGGTATTTATAAAATAAATGATGATTTTGATTTCTAATTAAATTTATCAAAAATTAAAAATTATTTCAGTAAAATGGAGTTTATTTTGAACTCTTAATTTTGAAAAAAATTATGGTTATTTTATTGTATTTTTCTAATGTAGATAATTTTTTGGGAATAGTGAAATATAGTAATTTATAGTATTTAAAAATTACATGAACTACTGAGTCATAGATAATTTTTGAATGATGTAATCCAATAAACTATTAATCTCATTCATTATTTTATATATATAGTTATAATTTTCAAAATACTGATTGTTTTGAGAAAAGATAATTCAACAGTGAATATAATAATAATAAAAACACACCTCTCATCTATTAAAAATACCACCACTCACCACCTCTACACATCACACCATAAAATCCTTTTATCATGTCCAATTTATATCCAATACCCTTCCCATGTATCTCACCCACATCCAAAATAGTTTTTTCTCAATAAAATACAAAAATTAGTTTCTCAATGGAGGTTCTCATGGAAAAGAATTCGAGATGTAATATTCCCTATTAATTTTTTGTTAATTTCTTTTATTTTCTTATTACATACCATGGTCACCTTATATTTGTGTCATTATAACTTCCTTATGTTATATATATTGTCAAATGTTTATATTAATTTAATAATACATCATTTTACATCTTTTACTCTCACTTTTTTTCTAAAAAAACATCATTCAAGATGTGGTTATTTATCACCATTGAGGATAGAATGTTTTCATTTTATATTACCACAAAAATTTATTGTCATAAAAAATTATAATGTTTGAAAATAAATTTAAAAATAATGTTACATAATTTTTTGGAAGTAATAGATATACATAATACTAAATAATAAAACCAAACTAAATCATGATAATCGAAAAACCACAAAAATAATCTAAATGAATATCAATTTACTTTTATCTGATAAATCATCCTCATATCTAGAAAAAAATTAGACAATTTAATTCACGGGGTTCATTAAAAGTTAATATTTTAACTATGGACAACTTGAAAATTTTACATGATCTTCCAAACATAGATATACACATGAACTGATCAGAAAAACAATGAAAACAAACACAGTGAAATGACATAATTGAACATTATAAATTATTAAAATGGATATAAATTAAATCAAAAAATATATAATAAATAAAATATATGTATAATATTTCATTTTTTTATTAATTAATCAATATAATTTTATTATCCAACATATTAATGTGAAAAAAACATTCAGATATATGGTATAGGGATTTCTGAAACCCAAATCCTTTTCATTAGGTTATTCCATGTTCATTACAATTTTTAGAGGGGATGTTGTATTAATATTTCTTAATCATAATTTAGTTGTTATAATATTGTATTTTCAATGGTATATATGTTACAAATCTGATATTATTATAAACATGATGATTTTCTAACAGAACTCCTGTTTCCAAATACACAACATTGAAATCTCTTGAGATTGTTTCTTCTCTACTCATGATTGATGATTCATATTCCACATATATCATTCCGTATTTATTTTAGGATACCTGAAGTTTATTAATGGATTTATTATGTTGTAAATGAAATCTATTCATTTCCAAACATTGTTTTATGCATATTATTGATTTAAGTTCTACATGGCATGCATGATTACATAAATGTTATGAACTGACTGCTGTGTCTAGATTTATATAGCACTCAGATGCATTGGTTAATGTTATTTATATCATTATATAATGTGAAAATTGTTCCAATAGTATGGTAGATTTTTTTAACTATTATTATTTTGTGGTTATTCTCATTTGTTTTGAGTAAACATGATGCTAACATTGTTGATAACTATGTGAGATATGTGACCACTTAGACATGATGTTTTATTTTTATACATTTCTACATTACATGGATTAATATAATGATTACTATCATTATTGTGATGACTATCACATACTTATGATATGATGATGGTGGTTCTAACATATGTTATACTAATTACTATTCATATTTATCGTCTTAGTAGGATTTTTGATCACCCCAATATTTTATTTATATCCTTGGGTTACTACTTATACTAAATAGTAGTTAAGGACCACAATGACTCTATAAAAGATGGAATTAAATAATTTTTATGTTTCATAATATAAATTTCATTGTTGGTCCTAATTTTACAATGATGTTAAACCTTGGGATCCTAGTTTTATATCTATATTATATTTTTTATAATTAAAATTTTGTAATATTTATTTAAAAAAGATCTCGGTCACTATAGGACCATTTTAGTTACTTGATATAATTTATTTTTTTTCTCATAATCATCATCTATAATATTTATATTATTGAAAAGAAGAAATAAAACTACAAGGGGGAAAGAAAGAGAGGCCGAGACCTAAGGGGGTCATAAGTAGTGAAGGTCGAGGGCATCCCCTCTCATGGTATTCACCCCCTCCACTTTCAGGAAGTTCAAGTCATAGAAACAAGAGACACCAGAACCTTCACCTGCAATGGAAGAAAGGAAATCAGCTGTAATATTGCCTTTATGCCATGTATATCTCAGGAAAACATTGTTGGAGATCAGGCCACGACACTTTCGAATGACATAAGTGATAAACTATGGGGGATTAAAGACGTCATGTAGTGAGTTTTGTAGGACCATGGAGTCAGTTTCTGCTTCCGCAATGGTGATGCTACCCTGGTGACAGAGAGAGAGGCATGTGAGGAAGGCGGGAGCCTCTGCATGAAGAGCTGAGTCGAGGTAGACAGATGCAGTGAATGCCCACATAAATAGGCCTCCGAAGTTTCGGACCACGCCACCACCTCTCATGGCCCTCTAAGGAGCAGGAGCCGTCGGTATTGAGATTCAGGCCATTCACCGAAGGGAGCCAGCGAACACACTTTCCTCTCGAAATGTCCCTCTGAACAGGAGTCTGGGCATGCAGCTGCAATATGTGGAATGAAGGAGCGTCCCTCTAAGTCTCATATTTCCTGACCAAATCCAGGAGAAGTCTACGAGTCCTTGAAATAATGGACTTTCCAGATGTCTGAGCCCCCTCATGCCTAGCTTTATTTCTAGCCTGCCAGAGGCACCAACATTCGGCATGGAGGATGAGGGTTCTAGCCTGTCTCTCTTGTCCTCTATCCCCTAGAGTTATGAAATCAATGGTCCAGAAAAGAGGCATCTTAGTATTCTGGGGATAAGAGAGCAGTGAGCATACCAAAGAAAGACCAGGCCTCACGTGCCCAGTCCCACTCTAAAAACAGGTGATCAGCGCTCTCTTCCTGGTGATTTTTTCATCCTGGACAGCATGAGACTAGAGGGATGCCGCATTTCCTAACGTTCTCATAGGTAGGGACAGTATTATGCAAAAGCCTCCAAAAAAAGAAATTGAACATGACGGAATATGGTTAATCTAGAGGACCTCATTCCAGCGGTCCTCCTGCACCTGGGTATCCAATGTCCGGTAGAAAACGCTACCCGAGAAACACCTGAATTGGTAAGCATGAAAACACACCTGTCAGGATCCATGGAGGTTTAACTGAGATGGAAGGATCAATGCTACTCTTTATCAAGGACCTCCTTAATCTTAATTTATAAATGTCTCCAAATATTTGAAAATTACATGATGTGTTCTATATATTATTATTAAATAATTAAATCCTAAACACAACATATTTTCTCTAAAATAATGGAATAGAATTCGAACAAGAAGTCACATTATTTGAAGAACCCATTCTGATTCCTGATAATAGATAGTATGTATTGGGGAATCTGATTAATCAATTGGTATTGGGTTTTCATAGAAATCATAATATGGAGCACGAAGCATTGGATCCAATTGATATTATACAGATAAAAAACCATAATATGTTTTGAACGAAATATAACTCAAATATAAAGGATTTTTTATCCTGGAATAATGTAATACACAAAAACATTAAAATACATATCTATTATAATATATTTAATATTTTCAATATCTTGTGATTTAAAAAAATGGGTTTTATATGAAACATGATACATAACTAAAATATTAATTACAAATCAGAAAAATAGTAAATAATTTTAAATATTGGATATGAATAAGAATAACAATAATGTGAAAAATTTATAGTTTATACACATAAATTTGTTATCTATTTATTATAAATAAAAATAAGTATTACATGGAATAAAAAAAATTTATGAAAAACATCATTTTTTCTAAAATATGTTTTAGTCGCACTTCACAAACATGATGTAAAATTAATTATTACTAATTTTAGAAAATTTATTTAATGTATGTGTTTTTATTTCATAAATCAAAATATCAAATTTATTATCAAGTTAATTATTTTTAATTTTCTGAAATGTTTCCTTTTCTGATTAATATGGAAAAATACAGAATTTGAATTGAAATCGTCTTTTTCATTGAATTTTGAAATAAATTTAAATTACATTCGGATATAATTTTCATTATTTTTTCAGTTATACTTATATTAATCCAATTTATTTCATTTTAATGTTTATCATGTGGAATTCAGATATAAAATAATTGTTATCTGTTGAAAAGGTTTTCTTTTAAAACCCAATTTTCACATCTCATCTGTAAAGTTATTTTCAAATTAAAAATTTTAAAATATTTATAAATTAGGTTTGGAAAATTTATTCCATATTGGAAATTATAATATAATTTATTACATAATTAGGTAAACCGAAATTTTTACCATAATAAATAGTTAAATGAGTAAAAAATATTACCAACATTATGGTTAAAGTGGGATGTGAATAGGGTGAATCTAAAACTATAATGGTAAAAATTACATGTAAAAAATTAAAAATATATTTAATAAAAATATATGGATTCTAACATGTCTAATGATTTATAATAGTCCATTTTAAACCCATATTAAATTTAAAAAATACCATTACACATTATTCCTTTCAAAAATTACAACTGTGTCACTCACCTAACATATAAAATGTCTTCTCATCTAATATTTTCATAAAAAAAAATTTGTATAGGCCATTAACTAAGAAAATAAAATCCGAAATTCTATCCCCACATCATCGAGTTCTTATTTTGTGTATCAATCCTAGTTAGAAATGTGTTTTTTTCAACCCTAAGGAAGTTAGTCAAATTTGAGTCAACATTCTTTAGTGAATATTTCCATTTTATTTCATTCTCCACATCATTAAATTATTATTAAAAAATAATGATATTATTTCTATTGAATTTTTCATATAATTATATTTTTTAATCTTAGGTTAGTTACCTAAAATCATCCAATTTTAATAAATGTGTTATGAATTCATCATTCATGTGAATGAAGGACTACCATCTCACCAACTGATGCCATTAATATTTCCATTATGATATCTCATGGTTGGGTGTGATAATGGGTATTAAATATATATTTGATATTGAAAAAATAATTATACATATGGAGTCATTATATCATAAATTTAGCTAGTAAATTTTCAATCTATAAGTGATAAGATAACATTGCTCGTGTGTACGGCGAACTACGACCTCACACAACAATATTTTTTTTAAAAGGTTGGTGCTGAAGCCTCATTTTTATTATTAACGAAAATCAAATACCTCTTTTAACTAGGTAGAGGGAGACCCCTTACATAGCCCGATGGCCTAGTGGGCTTATGGCCCATTACATAGCCCGTAGGCCCAATTTTTTAACCCAATTGCCATTCTGTGAATAGAAACCCGACTGCTACATTACCACACAGTACCGCCTCTTCTACAATTCCATGTCGCCGCTATAGTACCCACCGATCTACAGTACCACCGCTGCTACATTGCCGCTATAGTGCTGCAACAATACCTATGCACAATTGGTTTTGAACCCCCATTTTTCAACTATATGATTCATCATTCAGTGAAGCTTTACAAGGGATGTGATAATCATATTTTTAATGAGTATATGTCATATACATTCAATAATTATTATAATAATGTATTGTAAACAATTATCGATAAAAATAATTCATTTTCATTTTTTTCTATTTCAATCAATGAAAGATGATAACATTGATTGGGTACATATAGACGAATTCCATCATGAAGAGATGTGAACCTCATTTAATCACCACACTACATGGATGATATATTTAAGTATATTTAAATAATTTAAATTATTATTTTTATATAATTATTATTCTGTGATGATAAAATATTACTTATGCACTTCGAAAATTATCATTGAAAATGGAAACGTTACTCACGTGTATGCACGACCTACCATCTACAAGATTATAACATAATTCATTTATAAAAACCATTATTTATTAATTTTATTATTAGTATTATTTTTGATATAAATATTATAAATATATAATGTATATTAATATTGAAATGTTTCCATGATGACCTCATATACCAAATGTGAAGATACCATAGTCATTTTTTACCCATATTCAAAATATCATCAAAACAACCAACTTAAACATAATTTATTAAGTAATTTTTTATGATAGAAGAATATGTGAAATAAATTTAATAATTAACAATAAAATTATTCATATGAAATTAATTTACATACTTTTCTTATTCGGGTATATAAATAACATACATGACAAGTCCTACTGAAGGTGAGATACTTCCTCTCAATTTCCCTTATCTAAAGAATACTATAATGTTATTCACCTAATTTCTTTTTCATGGATTATATACAGAGAATTTTACATGTTATATAATGATTTATAAATAAGTAATTGTATTTTATGTTTCAATTTTAGTAATATCATATCAGTGGATTTACTTGAAAAATATCAAGTGGTAAATGTTATTTTACAATATCATTTCATGTTAAGATTATCATCATTCTGTTGAAACATGTAGTTTCTTGTATTAAATTTTAATTTGAAAAATAAATATTCTTAAAAATTCATATTATTTATATAATATATAAGATTATTTAAAAAACCATAATCTATTTTCACATTTATTGTTTTCATTGAATGTTATTTGATTTAGTAGGGAAATGTAGATAAATATGTATCCATTTCTCAATAAGGATAATTAACTATAATTAATAATGATTCATGAATTAATTTTATTATTAGATATATGTGTAATTATTGGGACATTTAGAAACAAGAGGATATTTGTTTTAAAAATCCCCTCAATGGAACATAAATTCTTATGATACATATCTGTTGAATAATTAAATTATTCTTTATATGAAGTATAAGACCAAAGTTAAGAAATATATTAATGGTAGAGGAATTTGGATGCCTGAGAACATCAAGGCCAATAGTTAAATATTTCTTGTTTAGAGAATATAGTTATTATCCTTATAAATGACACATTGTTTTCGAATTTTTTTATTTGGATGTGTTTAATTCTAAAATTATTGATTAAATTTCATGTGTGTTAAGTTATTTAATATTATATATTGATTATTCTCAAACATATCATGATAGAATGGGTATTTAAATGGAATTTGAGTTAATTTATTTACCTTTAAATGTTATTTTTTATTCTGAATCATATTATATTCTGTTATAGATAACCTTATAGGTCATTTCAGCTCTCAATTATTTTTTTTCATTTAACCATGATATGAATAATAATTCATGGGATGAGTTCTAATGGATTTTTTTTCAATTCAATTTTCAATTTATTATGACTAATTTTCTATCCCAATTTTAATATTGGTATAATGTTTGTATCTGGTTCTCCAGAACTACTAAATCGTTTAGTCTTTGTGGGTTTGAAAGTATTTATTTTTTCCATTGAAGTAATGTAGACACCAGCTCTGGGTTATTTGGGTCAGGGTCACTAAACTATAAATTTATAATTAACCAACAAACGGACCATGGTTGATATTCTAACCATATCCCATTCATGTGGACTAATATAATATTTTAGGAATGTTTATATAATTTGTTAAAATATAGTGTATTTTTAAATATCATAACTATCATTATTAGTACAATTAATTAATTTTAAATTGAATATATAATGAAAATAATTTAATTCTTTATTAATCCATTAACACATCAATTATATGTTATTTTGTCTATAATTTTTTTTATCTAAAATATAAATTACCCAGAAAAATATTATATCTAGAGCATCCAAAATAACTTTCATGATTTTTCTACAACATTTACCCGCATTAATTTAGAATTATAAAAGACATGATGGTCAAAATTTTATTAATAAAAATTAATAATCATTTACCATGATAAAATTATTTCAACTTCTTTTAAATAAAATATTTTTATATAAAATTTCTACTTAATATGTTTAACAAGGTATTATATATATATATACCAATATTTTAATATTTTTTAATATATCAATTTAATAAAATTTATAAGTGTCTAAATTCATGGATTACTAGAAAATCAAAAAATATTTTATGATTTTAAATGATTATCGATCAAATAATAAATTTTATTGAAATAATATAATGTTTTCAAAATATGTAATTCCATATCTTTTTATTATTTACCCTAATTAACATATTTTACAATTTCAATCATAAAATAAATTATTATTGTTACTATTCATGATGAAAAAAAATAAAATAGGGTTATATACCAAATTTGGACCTCCTAATTATAAATATGGAATTCATCATTCATGGTTAGTTTTTTAGAAGTGGAATAAATTAATTTTAAATTGATTCCAAAAAATTTTGATTATATAATATTTCTAGAAAATTATCCTTTATATATATATATATATATAATATTTTTAAACAAAAATCGTGAATAAAATTCATTAAAAACCCAATATAGGAATTTTTTTAATAAAAAGTTGTATAAATTTAAAACTAATCTAAATAATTTTTTTTTAATTTTTATATACATGAATAAAAAATATGAATTCAAATAAAATTCATTAAATCTAACTATTCATCAAAAAACAACTTTTCAAAAATACATAGAATTTACCCAATGATAATTATGATACGTTGATTTGAAAAATTAAATATATTTTTTAAATTAAAATTATAAAATTTTGATAATAAATAATTCAGATACAACTATATAATATATATTACCAAATATATTATGATTCAATGTATTACTTTTTTTCCAATAAAATTACATTATATTATTATATTATTTATATAATTATAACATTTAACTAATCTATTTTAATAAGGAATAAGAATGAATTATTAAATATTTACCATGGTTTTCACAAATTAATATTTTTTGGAGAGAATCTATTTAATAAGACACAAATATTGAATCACTTCCAAGTCATATAATCGTGTAAGTTGATAAAAAATAGTCTAATGAATTTTTTTCTTGCTAATATCTTATACATGTTGTTATGTTGAATAAATTACCAATAATAATTTTACATATTATATTTCTTATTGGATTATCATATATGTCTACTTATGTATTGGTACTTTGTCTTAAGTCTTTTTTTAATGTATATTATCAATCAAATACATTAATGTATACTCCAAACCTTTATGGAATATAATCACTATGAACTACGATTCATTGTGTAAGTTATAGTTGATATGGAATTGATTTAATAAGTAAAGAATAAATTATCACCTTCTTTTCTAATATATGATATATTAATTACTTTTATTGACTTTCAGCATTCTTATTTTTTTTTTAAAAATAACGGTTTATGGAAGAGACCATTTCAATTATATATAATGATATTAAATTGAATATCATGATGTCTAATGTATTCAACATGATTCAAGAAATATCTAGGCCAAAGGATTATATTTTATAATATGAATCCCCTTGAAGATGGTGTTATTATAATTTAAATTTTGTTCTACATGGGTTTTTATGAGTTTCTATATTCTAAAACTAGACACTAGGAAAGTTCTCTTAAAACCAATAATAAAGTGTTTTGTGGGTCACACAGTAAATCTATTTAGATTCAAATTTAAATTCTATTTTATTTATTTTTAATATATATATATGTATATATATCATCAATTAGAATGAATAATTTTTAAGTATGTGTTCCCCCATTTAAAATCAATTAAAATTTATTACAGTATAGAATATATATGAGATTATCATTTAATACAATATAATTTAGATTTTAGTGAATATGATGTTCATTTATTAAAAACTAATATATATAAAATAATTTAAAATAAATATTTAAAATGAATTGTTTTTAAAATTGTAAATATTTAAAGGGTGAGTAAATTCCCTAGATGTAATTGATATATTTTATACATTACTATTTAAATTAATATTGGTTTTTTTGAAATGTTATTTTTAATATTTATGAGTTTTATATTTCCATATAAATAATAAAAATTATTGTTAGGTTTTTCAGTTTACATGGAATAATTATTTTAGTTAAGATACTTTATTAAGTAATTAATTACAAATCCATTCATATTTACCACATCTTGTAAATTCTTTTAGGTATCGTGATTTTTTCTAGACAACTTATTTTAGGAAAAAAATCCAATCAAGAAATAATTTATCTCATCATTAAATGATACACAATTATTTCTTTCACTATATCAGTATTTATAGAACAAAGTATATTCCTTAAATCCCAATTATATTCTTATTACAATCAATGGTGAACAATGTGAGACAATTGGAATCTCCCTAATAGAACATGGAGTACCTTTATTGTTGTTACTATTTATATGGATTGTGTGGGTATATCTTTTAAAATAATAAATTTAATTCTTCAACAAAGTTATGACACATCATTAAGATCAACAATAGTTTTCAAAAAAAGTAATAATTATCATGGTCGGAATTACTATTTATAAAATAATTCAAAATTACATAAGCAAAATCCACTATTCATATATTTTGAGAGTACTGTCATCCATTTCTATTCATTTCATTTAAGAATTTGATGATAGATAATATTCTTGATGGTCTCAACCACTTATTAAATACCCTATATGCCTTATGTGGTTAGTCAATGATAGGGGTTGTCAGTTATTATATTTGTGTGGATCAGGAATATTGAATTGATATTTATAATGTAGAAAACTGGGAGTTGTGTATAAGTGGCAGATTAAAAAATATATGATGTGGGATGACCTAATTGACTATAATAGGGAGGGACCCTTTTTGTGAGTTTCGTTTAAATTTTGAAGATTTAATTGTTCATCAGCTAGTAAAAATTGGAAAAAATTCTTAATGATTCTCATGTAATGTGAGAGCTCCATTCAACTCTTTTCATTATGTTTTGTAACAGAAAAGACACAACCTGTATAGATTGGGAGATTTTTCATAGTAGGATAATGATTAATGTACTCCTATTATGGGAAAAATCATAATGATTTTTGTGGTAAGGCCATCATATTAGAAAGATCATTGATGTTGTAACAAAGAATAAATGATTTCATGAAGGCATGGGGTTTCTGATGAGATGCATGTTTTTTGTTACATGTTCCATGAATAATAACATATTTGAGATTGAAAGTTATTCCATATAAAGTGCATTTGGAATCATCAAAATTAGTAAGGATTAGGATGTTATCTAAAAGAGATTCAGAACAAATAATCTTCATTTTTTAGGGTTGATTATGAATGAATATTTGGTTGGTAAGGGATACGACAATTAAATTATATGGATGTCCATGTACACACATCAGTTTTGGAGCCTATATGATTTTTGGATTCCTCTATGATTTATAGATTCTGGATTGTGAGATTTTATTATGCATCCATTAGTGCAAAGAAAAATTTTAAATGTGTTAGTTATCTTGGGGAGGTATAACTATTTTGGTCATATTTATTGTATTTAATGATATAGAAACCACACAATGTGAATCATATAGGGTATAATGGATGTGTTTTTGTGCCTGAAAATGACTTTTAAGTAAAATTTATTTTTTATTAGCTAGGAGTGTAGGACATCAAATAATTTCCATGTTAGTTCTAAATTGGGAATGATGATAAATATTGGATTTTGGTTTATAGAATGGGAGTAGAGATATGTCTACATGGTATTCATGGTTGTTAAAAGAATTTTGTTTTGGAGTTTATAGTTACCCCAAAATCCATGGGTGATAGGTTTCTTTAAAAAAATAGAATATTATTTTACAAAGTAGATTAATATTGTAAACATTTGACCTGAATCATGACTCTGAGGAATTTATGATTTCAAATAGTTGTTCATGGGAATTATAGGATTCTCAAAACAATTTATGAGATAATTTCAGTGTTGAATGTTGTTCAAGAAACCTTTTTATATCGTTTTTCTTTTGGTTTCATATCCTATCATGATGGATTTTGGTCACACATTGATAAAGCACTTGATGATGACATATTGTGTCATACAAGATGTACTAATATGTGATGCTAGAATTCAATGAACTCGCCATTGAATTTAATGACATATTTATTTTTCCCTATGTTTTTTTTTCAATATAAAAATCATTATATTTCATAAACTCATTGGAGGAGGGATTCATGTAATGTTTAAAAATACATGATATATATTTAAAATATGAGAACACCCTTACTTATGGTCAAAAAATTGAGGGTGGGCTCCATGAAATTATAGATACTCTTATAAATTTTTGTATGTACTATTAATTGTTCCATTATGAAATTATATTAGAGAATATTAATAATCGTGTTTCCCATGGGCTACACTATGAAGGGTTTCCCATTGAGATATATTGTAATTTGGAGTATGTGGGTCATGATATAGAGATAAAATGACATGAAAATAAGGGGATGTACACTTATTGAAGCTACCCGCCTTAGAGTATTGATTTGGGATTGGGGTGTTTTCCAATGATAAAACAGAGGATGTAGAACCATAGAGGCATGACATCGAGGTGCTTTCATACATTATCCCTTAGTATATGTTTTGACCAGACACTAGGCTGGGGTCTCACACTATACCACTAATGATTTTTTTTTCAAATACCAAAAAATTTTAAAAATAATAATAGGTAGACTACTCATTTTACATTCAAACCCTTTATATTTTTGAAAAATGGTTGCCATTAGAGGGTTCATTCTTCAATATATCTCCCTCTTTTCTCCCATTTATTACCCATTGATGTGGGATGTTCTTAGATGTAAAACATTTATCATTAAGGTTTTATATTGTAGTTAATAATTGTTTCCACTTATTATTTATTTCATTATGATTTTGGATGAATTAGTCTATCATCTTTTAGTAACATTAAAATCACCGTGAAAATTTACAGGGACAATGTGGTTTTTCATATCGATGTATACTAGATTTCATGACAAGTTGTATGGAATCATAATAAATGCTATGGTGGTGGTATGACCACATATTTTGGTAGAAGATGTCTATAAAGTAATGATATGTTTCATCCCATAAGAGGGATGGATTTTTTATATGTTTTTTGACCTCCCTTCCATATGGATAATTTTTTTACATTTTTTGAAACATTATCTGAGAGAAGATAGTTTGGTTATAAGTTGTTTTCGATCCCTTCAATGAGAATTGTTGGTTTGATATCTTTATGTGAAACCTAACATAAAAAGGTCTAGTCCGGAAACACAATGAGTGATATTCCCTGATAGTTTTTAGTTTGGGTACATGATGTGTTTCATCAACTGAGTTGAGCTGGTTTGGGTCCTTGGTGTCTGACCTCTTATGAGAGGGATTGGTTGGTGAGCATCATATTGGAACCTACCATGATGAATGGTTATTGATAAAGTCATGAATTAACTTCATACAATTAATCTATGGGGAAGGGTTAAGTATTACTTTTACAACCTACCTTAAATATTTCTATATGTGTTCTGATTATGGAATGAGGTGATGATTAACTCATATAGGGTGAAGCATGTGTATACACATATCACATGGACCTCATTATCACAAAATATCCTCATGTGTGTTATTATCCCTTTAGGTTTTGACTATATTAATGGTTAATAAAAAAGAAAATATTTGTTCTGGATAATGGGGGATGGCCAAATTCTTATAAATGATTTAACCAAAATATAGTATAGAAAAGGGGAAATGAACATGGTTACTTCTTTATTGGATTGATGTATTCAAGTTAGAAGCCACATGTTAATATTAATTCTTATTATAGTTTTTAAATAATTCATAAAAAATTATATGTATTACCACCCTCAATAGATATTTTTAATGGATTTGATAGATCATGTGACATTCTAATTAATTTTCTGAACTGCATATAATGAAATCATTAATGTGGAAATTGGAGGAATTTTAAGCTAATGATAATATCATAGTGTTGTTTTGAAATAATTCATCCATGAAATATAAAATAACAAATGTAATTTATATAGTATTGACTAACACATTACTGAAGGATAAAGTATGATCTGTGTTTGAATGGATTATTTTAGTTAATAAATGTTCTAAAAACAAAAAATTATGTATATATATGTTTCAAATCCATTTGAATTATTTTTATAAAATTTTAAACATTTTTTAATTTTATAACTTAATTAATAAAAATTTTATTTGATTTATTATGTTTTGAGAATCACATAAATTATTTAAGGATTCACGATGTCAATTTGAAGAAATTATATTATTATGAACTAATGGTGAGATTTAGTTATATGGGTAGTCAAAAATATGTTTTTACATCCAAAGAAATTTTCAAATTTTAGAATCTTAATATATACATAAAATTTATACTATATATTTCTATCGAAGTATACTAATTTTTATCATTATATCTATAATTTTCATAGAAGGATATGTTTCTTTGTTTATGAATATTATATATTATACAAAAAAGGGATATATAAATTAAAATACATATAATTTTTTGATTGATATGTAAGAAGTTAAATAAGTAGATTCATGAAATTTGGAAAATTAACTGGAATTCTAACCATAAGTGTTTCTCACATAGAAATAAATAATAATTTTATTTTCTTATATAAACCATTACATTTTTTGAAAAATATAATATTTATTCAGATCTAAATATCTTATATTTCCATATATATTTATTCAATGGTAAAATAATATTTTCAAGGGTAGAAATTTTAATTAATGGGAATAAATTATAATTATTTATAAGAGTTTTGATTCAATTAAAAATAATATTTTTTTAATGGAGAGAATTACCATGTTGTTGGGAGTTTGCTAATGAGAGTTTTGGATGATATGTAGGTGCTAAAAACCATTAATAAAGATTAATAATGTATAGTGAATATATTACACCCAATAAATTTTTTTATATAAATATTTAAAATCGATTGAAGTATAAATTTCACTTTAGACACATTTTTAGGTATAGATGAGTAACCAAATCATTTCACAGTCGAATCCATGATTACCTTCTTGTGATTTCATCATTCACAACATATTTTTTTATGTTTCTCATTTATTAATGGGCATTATAGTATAATTTATTATTTCATATTATTCAATGATACTTCTATATATATATATTTAATAATTATAGTTAGAATGAAAATATTTCCATCAATTAAGAGTAAAAATCTAAATTATTTTAACCATTCCTAACAACATGATATTTTTCATCTCGAAAATTAATATTACCCAAAATATCTTCTGTTAAACACAATTATAATCTAAAAAAATGCCGATAAATAAATGAACCATGACATATTATAAAAACTTTAATAATATAATTTTATATATAATTGGATTATATGCAATGAAAATTTTTATATAGTATTATTATCTTTCAATAATAATTTAATTATGTTTTATTTTCAAGAAGCACTAAAAATTCTATTGATTTATACATAAATAAATAAAACAGGTCATAGATAAAAATTTAAGATAATAATAAATATATACCTTTATAATATAATATATAAATAGCCTATAATACATAAATATATATGACAAAAATTTCAAAACAATTGATGTTTTAATTTTTTTTTTAATTTTATTAAATATTTATTTATTTAAAATAAAAATATTTTTTTTAATTTGAAAATAAAATGAGTTCATTTTTTGTTTTATCATATGAATATCAGATTGTTTTAAATATTTGTAATTTTTCCACAAGCATTTATTTTTGGTGAATAGTGAAAATACTATTTTAAAATAAACATGACATATATGATATTATTCATTTAAATGTTTTAGTAGGTATATTTTGTAATTTTTGATATGATTATATATATATATATATCACGGGTGACTATTATTTTCAAAATGGTCTTTTTTAATTCAGATACTCATATATGACATTTAATTGTATAAGATATAGATTTTTAAAAAATATGTTAAATACATTATACATTAATTGATTTAGAATTTTTCCACTTTTATAAATATTATTTTAATAAACATAATTCAAATTATAATTAATTAGGATGAAATTATATAATATTGTTTTTAATAATTGGTAAATTTTATTTGTTGAAATAAAATTCCATGGTAAAAACTAAAATGGAAGAAATGATTATCCTTATAAGTAGATGACCCAACTTGTATAAAATTTATAGTTATATGTCTTGATCAAACATAAAACATATTATTACACTTTTTTTTTAATTTTGGCACCACTATACTTTAGAGTGATTTCCCATTATATAAAACATTTTGAAATTTAGAAAATGTATTCTATTTTCACTAATAAAACAAGTTATGCTGCCATAATATCTCCTCAAACATCAAAACATTATTTCTAAGTAATATCTACTGAATAATCACTAAACATTTAACAATCATAAAAAGGTTATTATTTTTTCAAAAGCACATCATTCAAAATCTTAACACCATTTTCTTAATGAATAATCCATGAAGTTATTTATATGTTCTTAAAATATATTTACTTTGTTCTATTTATTTATATTCCATTATTCTTCCTAAAATTTATTTTCACCCTCTTTTAATGATATCATCAGTATCATTATTATATAGATATTTTCATTAAAATTGTAGATGAATTATCTCCCCTACTATTCCACTTAAAAAAACTTATATGTGAATCAGGTGTTTGGAGGACTACCACCTCCACCACCCTATGTATTTTTTCCTTCACCATTTTAGAAAGGTATAAATAGTGATTTTAATGAATAATTCTGGTTTTAAAAAAGTTATCATTATGAAATAATTGGATATTTTACACTTTTCTTGTATTCTATCCAAAACAAAATAATCCACCATTTTTATGCGTGTACTACTTTGTTCATAGAATAATTAAAATTTTTTCATTTTAGTCACCACCTGAAATAGTGGTTCATGAGGATTGTACTAATAGACAAATATGATTCTTATGATATCATAATGTTTTTTTGTAAGATAAATTTATGATCCTATAAGGGATTCCATCTATAAATAAAAAAAATTAATTTTATCATTTAATATGTGAATACTAAGTGGGAAATGATCACTTTTTTGAAGTGAAAACATTATATAGACTACTATACCTTTAAAATTCAACCACATTATGATATTTGTCATTGAAAATACTATATTTTATCATTATTATTATTTATAAATTTATACAAAATAAAATATCTCATAATCATACATCTTCCATAGTTTATCATTATTATATCGATTTAAACAACTACAAAAGAAATACTATACATCTATTTCATTGATGACAGTGATACCATATTTATTTGAATAATATGATTTAATATTTAGATAACTATTTAATTTTATTTATTATTTTCATACATAAATTTAACCCACTAATTCTAATAATAGATTTCTGTCATTATGAATCATCGAAATTTGATTATTGCTGATTTCACCATTATAGATCATAATCAGAAAATTTATTAAATTAGACAATATATTTATAAAAATTTAGTAATCAAAAATTCCATTTCATTAGATAAACTAATAATTATGTAATTATTAATGGAAATAGATAAAATAATTACTTTTACATTATATGTTAAAAGAGAGAAAGATGACATAAAAAAATATAGAAAATAAATAAAAACTAACTGATATATATACTTATTGATTATAAATGTGGATTATTAATGGATAAATCTATGAATAAGGATGGTGTATATGTATTTAACTAATATAATTTAATTATTTAGGAGAATGGGTGAAACTTCATATTTTATCAAGAAAATGGTAAGGGTGTCATCATAAAATTCAATGCATAGAAAAACATATAACATTATGAACCTACTTTAATATAAATGGTATTTATACAAAATATTGGATATATAATATAATTATTTATATTTATCATGATTTTTAAAAATAAATAGTATATCTCTTTTTCATGGGGGTTATAGTTTGAACATTTATAAAGTTTTATATTTTCATCATCTAAGATTATCATTATAGAGAGATGTTATATTTTTATACTGCAATATCTTATATATATGAAGTATATATATAGAAATAAACTATTTAATATTAATCCAAAATTCAATGCATTTTATATATAGTAATATATTATTTCAATATGCTAAATAAATTCAATATAAATATTAAAAATGGTATAAGGGTTTTCCGACTCATTTTCCTTTCATAGAGTTATTATCATCATTATTGAAACTTATATTTATAATATGGTTTTAATTATCCCTATGATGATATTATGATATAAAACCTGTTTCCTTTATAAGGAATTTGGTAATATATCTATGTATTCATTAATGATTATTTAATTTATAACATGTATGATTGTAAAAAATAATTCGTGTTTTTCTAATAAATCCGACTTTTCCAATTCAATATTTTACCATTTACATCAAATTTTCATTCAATGTTTAAAAGATATCCGTTTTTTATATATTATCACCCTCATATTTAATATTTTTAGTTTTAAAAAATGGTGTTTTATCCCATATTAAAAACTATAGGGTTTGGAAAAGAAATTTTTTGATATTAAATAAAATCAATTTCATACTATTATATTGTATGAAACGGGTATAAAATTCTTATTTATGAATAATAATCAATTATGATTCTTAATTTCTATAAATAATTTTCAAAATTTCTATTTGAATCACTATAAATTAATATTTGGAATTATATGAACTAAATTTTATGGGAAAATATATGGGTTTTTAAAATAATGTAATGAGAAATTATTTCACATGTAAATTAATCATATGCCCTAAAATATTTTCCCTAAATATAGTTTTTTTATTCATCTTCTATGATATCATATAATTTATTTCAATTTCATTATCAAATTTTCTTATAACTTAACATGATATTTGAATTTATTTTATATGATACCATTTAATAATTTCATGAATCCGATTTTTTATTTAATCGATACTTTATGTAGGGATGATATAATTTTTTTAAGTAGAATAAAAAATACTGTATCATGTGACAAATGAGATTTTTATCACTCTAAAATGCATTATTTTTAGGTTTATATGATATGAGATTGAAATGTAATGTGAAATGTTTTGTGATTAGATATGTTTAAATGGGGTTTTTATGATGGTTGCTATGTCCACACAATATTTTATGTGCGAAAATGTTAGAATGTTGATATATTCATAAATATTGAGAGTGATAGAGTATAGATCTACAAATTTTTTTACATGTGAATTGTTTATTGAGTATTTAGGTCCATAAAGAAAACTATCCTAATGATTTTTTAATTCAATTTTCATACATTCGTATTTAATGTCTTATGATTTCTGGATTATTATGATATCTATATTATATGTTATTAAAACCATATTTTTATTATAATTTATAATTATATTCTACTAAAAAGTCAAAAATTTCAATTTATTTCGTTCAGTGACTCATGAAAAATTCATTTTGTATGGTTAACTCGTGTTTTAATAAGGCTATTAATGGTAATATCAATTTTTTATATGCTACATAATTATATACCATTATTTTTAACAAATTCATAAGGGGACCTAGGTTATTAATTAAGGTAATGTGGTATTCTAGTCAACATTATAATGGTATCTTTAGAGTTCTATTAGGGTAAAATATTTCTAGGTAATGGTTGATTTCGTTTTTATACACTATATGGGTTTCCGATCTTGTTTGTAAGGGTATGATTGTGTTTTTGGAGTATATCTCTGTAAATTGTAGTCATCTGAAGGTTAACATCATTTCCAACATGAATATTTAAGGTTAAATAATATTTATACAAGGTTTGTTCCTACACTTTATTAGGGTACCCCTTAAATCAAAATGTATCATAAGGGTTATATTTTTCTCATGTAATTATATATAGGAATACCAATGCATATTTAATGGTAAAACACATGTGTAAGAGTAAAACCAATTTAAAAATTATCATAACAATGATACATGTAAAGGAAAGACCATATTATCCTTATTAATTTCCATTATTTGGATAAGTATTTTAAAAACCTATGGGTTGACTCTTCTTCTTCAAGATGGAATCTGAAAAATTGTTATTTATATATTAAATATTTAAAATCATTTAAATTAGTTCCTTAAATAATTTAATGTATGTTAATTATATAATTACATAATTTTAAATTTTAAATTTATATTATATTTTAATGGAAAAAAATA
Source organism: Viscum album (assembly GCA_963277665.1). Taxonomy (NCBI): domain Eukaryota; kingdom Viridiplantae; phylum Streptophyta; class Magnoliopsida; order Santalales; family Viscaceae; genus Viscum; species Viscum album. The sequence goes on along the minus strand of OY728131.1, from coordinate 912,633,477 downwards.
GGACGATTTAATTTTATATTTTAATGTTTCCATCTAGTACATGACTGTAATTATTCTAAAGTATCTAAAAAAATCATTTTAATTTTTAATCTGTTATTGTGATCAGATAGTATAGTAACCCTTAATAAATGATATGTGAAGTATAACTGATAACCATGTTTCTTTTCTGATTTCCTGTGTTCACCTTCATGTTATATCTCCTCTATTAATGTGAGTACCTTTCCTTAGGGGATATTTATCCAGGAAATCATTATTATATAAATTTTAAACTACGATTTCTTGATATTTTGAAAATTATGTATAAAAATTCATTAGTTATAATAATCATGAAATTTTCAATGAATGAGAATAAATTTATATCTAACAACTACAATGACTCTTTTAGAGTGTGAAAATTTTTATTATATGAAAATTATGAATTTCATTATAAATGAAATAGTATATCATACCATATAATTATATTTTAAATTAGAAAAAAATATTATACAAATTTTGGTATAATATTATATATTTTTACAGCAATTTTCAAAAAAAATATTCTAATCGATTCTACGAAACCTTGGTGAGTGTTTTGAAATGAAAAATACATTATTGTGAATGTGGTGATGATTCATTGACCAACCATAAATTTAATCATTAGTGAAATTAATATGGATGTTCCTTATATTTTTTCTCTAGTATAGACATGTTTATCTTGTTATAAATATAAATTTGGAAAACCATGATGACCATGTCTATCTATGATCTCATGTGGGTTTGCATTTCTCTTGAGACTAGTTTTTTACATCATGGAAAGAGTATTTTTGTTTCTTTTTCCAATGATTAGTGACTATAATTTGAATATGTATATATGTATATATGTTTGTTTTCTCTAATTTATTATCATAATGATATGATTTTTTATATTATCTACCACGTTTTTATGGTTCCTTGCCTTCAAAGGTATCCTTCATGGTACTCAAAATAGGACAACGGTTCTGAGATGATTTTCCTATAGAGTTGGAGTTTTCTTGAACTATGATGATTGGGATGATGGTACTAAGAATAGGAATGATATATAATGAGTCTATAGGAAACTATATTGATATTTCACTTCATTGATGGAATCTATATATGAGGTCTCTTGATACATATTTTTTTGATTAGTGAACATGATTCCTTGTGTTCCAAGATACATAATTGATGCCTAATGATTTGAAATTACCATACGTGACACCTAGTGGAATGAGAGAATAATTAAATACATGGAGATACATGAATTATAATGTACATGAATGTATGATTCCATGAGGTTTCTAGGAAAGAAGTTGAATATCATTGGGATTTGTATTTTAAAAATCTCAAATATTAGTCGTTAATTTAGAATATAGTAAAAAATTTGCACACCAAAGGATTCATAACAGCTTATTGAGATCTCATGTGACTAGTACATTATCCAATTTTTTTCATTTCAACACATTTATTATTATATTTTCATAAATATATTATACATGAATACTTTTGATAAGTACTCATTTATGTTATTCTACTTGGATTATTACTAACATCGTATATAGGTTTCAAAATACTTGTGTAGAAGTAATGTTTAGGGATACATTTATTGTAAAGGGGATCATGGGTAATGGATGAGTATAGGAGACCGATCAAGTTCAATACCTAGATATAATGCAGAAGACTACACATTTTTTTCTTTATTTAGCTGTTATGGACATTGTGGATTGTCTCTCCACTCTGGGGGCATGTATATATTATTTTATGATATATTGAAAAGATTTTAGTTCATTCATTCTACACTAATTATTTAATTTATTTTTAATTTTTGATTGTGATAATATATTATACTAATGTTATATTGTACTCACTAATAGAATAATACCTTGCCTTCTTGTCGGCAATCTCTTCTATACCGGGAGGTTCATATGTGGTCATGTTGAACTCTAGTTTTGTAACAATAGTTCGAGAAATCCCAATAAATTTATCTTGTTTTTTATATATCATGATAAAAACAAGATCATTATATGTTAGATGTGTCTATATTTTCTTAAATGATAGAAAACAATCATTTTAATTATCAAATAATAATCAATTAAAACCCCACCCATTCATGGGGGATGTAAGTGATGCCAAAAATGGAATCACAATTTGAAATTGTCTAAAAATTTTATTTTAAATTCCTAAAACTAATGTAAATGATGATACATTCACCTAGTAATTTTTTACATGCTATATTATTGGCCACTAAATTCACTTATATCCATTTTTGGTCTACAAGAATCCCCAGAATAACAATCATTCTACATTTCCTAATTGGGTAACTAAGCTTCCTATAGTATTTGATATACCCTTAATGAACCACCAAATGTAAAGTTTTATCCCATTAAATTTCTGTAAAATAAATATTAACGAACCTCCACCACATAATCAATAATTCCTAGGATCTATTCTCTAGTTTGATGGATGACTACGTCTTGTAAATAGGGAAAATCCTTTAACCACTGATCCCTTGATTCCTCTCACTAATAAACTACCTCTAATATAATATAATTGACCAAATCCAGAAACATTATGTTTCAATAATATAATATATTATTTCTATTTATTCCATCTTCCTTTATGCCTCTTCTTGCTTCCATGGTATCAGATGACCGTGGAAGTAAGTTTCTAATTGTGGAAGAAGGGAAACAAATAGGAATTAATGAAAAAATATCTACGAATATTTCATTATGTAGGAAAAAAATATATAGGGAAGAATAGTTTTTCACTATTTTCATACATTGAACCCACCATAACATTCAACACACAGCCAAAAAAATAATTTCATGAATTTTTTCATTTCCACACCAATTTTACCATTACCATGAAACAAAGTAAATTTTTCCTCCACCATACTGTCTTCTATCTTGATTACTCAATATATTCCCAATGATGTTCAATTTACCATTCATGAATTATCCTTTAATAAAATTGAGATATCGACCCCTATTGTAATGATAAACAACAATGGCATCTTGAATCCAAATAAACGCCATACTTCGGCACTTTCTCATCCAATGGGAGGGATTTTTTTCATTCTATGAATCTGAAAAGTAATCTTTCATGGTATCTCCTTAGATTATAATTTTTATTCCCTTTTATATTACCAGCTTTTATCATGCCTCATCTTCCTATAGACCCTGGCCATACATTCCCAAAATGCATAATCTCTGGAAACATAATCATTGGGATCATCAAACAAAAAAATCATATATATATTCATCTAATCATGATTGAGAATTTCATTAATAAGTGCTACAAACATTGTGGATTTATTAAATAATTATACTATGAGTAGACATCCATGAAAAACATCACATCTCCCACTGAGTTTTCATCCATATGTTAATCTCCCACGTATTAATAACTCTCCACATCATACCCTCCAAAAAAAATCATGTGATATAACATAAAATTAGCGATACTAGGGAGCCTTTTGGATCCTCCAAAAAATTCATCCCAATTATCACCATATCAATCACTCATGAAATTCCATCATTAGAATATCCCTTGGATAATTTCTTACATTAGTATCACTAGAATTCCATGCATGGATTCATTTAAAATTCATAAATCAATCCCTCCATTCAACATCCTTGAAAGATGATTTCAAGATGCCTTATGACATCTCTACGCCATATTATCATCAAATAAAAACCAATTAATTTTCATTTATATATTCTAAATTTTCATTTATATGTGTGAAAATGTCCTCTATCTGGGATTTAAAATATATAGAATATTTATTGTCACTCAATATAGGACAATATTAATTAATGGGATCTGACTACAAACCTGTAAAAAATTGTTTTTAAAATTTTCTATCATCAATGTGATATAGTTTATAATCCCACAAAATAAATATTTATTAATTTTTTGATTAAAAATCGTAATTCAATGATACACTGTATTTAGTTTCCTTAATTTCATACCCAATTTTTATTCAATAATAGATTTTCATCATCTCGATTATTTGTTCAAAATAGAAAAATTATTTGTCATTTGGTTAATAAAATAGCCAATAAATGTGCCATAATATTTAATTATTTTAGTGTAACAATTTACTAAATTTATCATACCATTAATGAAATACAACATGTCATTAAAAAAAACATTAAATGGGAAACCGTACAGCTTCCAATCCTTTTACTTAAAGGATAAATCATCACGCCATCCAAATCCTACCTGATGTTTGTTGTGAAAACCACAATAGATATGATAATATGACTTGGGGATATACTTCCAACCTTCTTATCCCCATGAAATATCATAAGTAAATATAATCACTTTAATACCAATGATATTGAAATCCATGTGGATGAAAATTATTTGAAGCATAGATAAAAAACCCTTCTGGAACTCCAAAACTCTCTATGACACTTATAATAGAATCATAGAACCAATATATCATAAGATATATCCATATCATTCTTTATTGAGATATTATTTTTATATATATCTTGGTTATACCCAAGTTTTCATATTATTACCACTTGTGAACATTTATTGTGATATATTATTTTACTGTTGGTAAGGTTTTGAGACGGACCATTTTGTATGTTTAATTTCACTTATTTTGGAATAAAATTATTTTGTAAGATGTATGTGTTGAGTCAATAAGGTTTTTTTTATGACGTTTACATTCCTTCTTGTTTTGAAAATAACAAACACCGTATACATAAGAAAATCTATATTTCACTTCTATAAAGAAAAGTTTCCTTCCCAAAGAAATTTACTCCTACCATATATTCATTATTCATATCAATATTTTTCTTAAGTATAAAAATCTGATTCGTACATAAAATCTCGGAATCATATAATACATAGATATGAAGCATTCTGTTTTAGGATCTGAATTCTGGATACGAACTCTAATGAAGTTCCTTTCCAAATTATGGATAAGAACATTAATAAAGTTCTATTCAGAATTATGGATATGAACTCTAATGAAGTTCCATTCTGAATTCTGGATACAAACTCTCTTAAGGGTCCACTCCGAATTCTGGATACAAACTCCCATAAGGTTCCACTCCGAATTCTGGATACGAACTCTCATAAGATTTAACTCCGAATTATGGACTCCTAACTTCTACTAGTTATACTCGGATCTTCTATGAGTTCGACTCCAAACGTATATGAGTTTGACTCTGAACTTATACTAGTTCGACTCCGAACATCTACGAGTTTGACTCCGAACTCTGTAAGTTCAGATTCCAAATTCTAGTGAATCAAGACTCCGAATTTCTTTAGAAATTCATACTCTGGATTTCTACAAAATTCAGGTTCTGAATTCCTACAAAACAGAATCTGAATATATCTTTATTATGGACTCCAAATTTTATGTTGGTTAGACTCCAAACATTTGTTTTCATACATTCTGAACATTAGTTTTTATTATTATTACACTTTTTTCGTTACAAAACTATGTCATGCTTTCAGTTATTGACTAACCGTTGGTTGAGTGACACGTGTACAGGTCCCCATGAAATTCACGGAGAAATATAACTGTTAGAGGAGGGAACTGACTGTTGTAGCTTTGCCTATAAATATGAGCTCATTGGAAAGTCAATAATAACATTGACACATCTCTTGACATTAGTTCTTACATGTTGTTGATGTGATTTCTAGAGAGAGATGCTCTTATAACCTCTCAAAGATTCATGCAGAATGTTTGAACAACTTTTTCAATATTTTCGTTGTGCAGACGTGCTTTGTGTGACTCCGAATGTTGCTGATTACAATTGAGCACTTCTGGGGATAAGAAGACAGAGGTTCCAACACCTTGAAGTTGTAGGATTCCTTGCGGAGGAATAAAGTGGTTCCGACTAACTAATAGTTGAAGGCTTTCGGGGATAGCAATACTGACTCCGATCATCATATCGAGGTCTTACCCTAGTGTGGGTAAGACAAAATTTCTTGAAAGTATAAATCAAGGTACCTTTATCCAAGTTTGTTGGATACCCTTATCTTTGGGTTAAAAGAATTATTTTTTTACTTGTAGATTTACTACTTGTTTTTTACGCTGCATTTTGTATTTTCAAGGAAAGTATAACTTTTTTGTACTTCCTTACTTGTACTCTGATATAGTTTGATTCTATACACATTAATGTAGAATCTTAATCTTTGTAACATTTGTTATGTTCCATTTTCAGAATCACTATTCAGAAATAATGAAAATCATTAGTACTCATAGAGGTCTTGTGAATTATCTTGTTTAACCTTGTTAAACATAACCATTCTAAAATTTCCTAATGGAATTTTTAAAAAGTACTATTCACCCCCCTCTTGTATCTGAGAATCTATTCTTATTTCAATCCTTCTTTTGGTATCACAGAGTATATCATACTCAGAGTCATACCATCTTAACAATTGGTGTCAGAGGATTTGGTTCAATCTGAATTAATCTCACGATTAGATTCAGAAGAGAATTCTCAGATTTTCTTTTTCAGATCCACATTTCTGGATTCATACTTCCAGATTAATTTTTTCCAGAATCCATTTTTTTGAATCATAGTTCAGATTCATTTTTTCTTAGAGTTAATATTTTTTTTTCTGTTGAAATATTTTCTCTTGTTTACAGGCTTATACTACTAATAAGTTTGTGTACCAATGTTTTTCCATGGGATGGCAGGTTTAAATGTTTGTTCTATCGACAACATAAATCCTACTAGACCACCAATTTTTGATGGTAATTATTATGAATATTGGAGAGATCATATGATGACTTTCATTATCAATAGTAGGGTAGATAACTTTTTCATGATCACTAGTGGATATAAACTTCCAGACAAGGATGTTAGTGACTTTACCAATCAAGAAAAGCATGAATACCAACTCAACTATAAGGTACACAATACTTTACTATGATCAATGACTAGGAACATATATAACAAAATTTCTTCTTGTGAAACAGATAACTGTATATGGAAGAAATTTGACGTTACACATTTTGGTACATCCAAAGTCATAGAGACAAGAAGATCTATCTTGAGAGCTTAGTATCATTGTTTTAATTTTCATTTTGGATAACCAATTTTCAATGTGCAATAGAGATTCATGAACATCATGAATAGCTTACAATCTATGGGAGAGAAAGGTCTAGATGATGAATCCCTTGTTGACAAGATCATAGATACCATTCCCACTGAGTGGGAATCAAAGAGAACTGATATCGATGAAAATAGAAAGTTTACTCAAATATATCTTGATGAACTATTTAGAACTATTCTTCAACATGAGACTAGAATGAAGAGATATGCTGATAGCACAAAGAAGAAGAAAGGTAATGGAAGTGTTTCTTTTACTACAACCTCAAATAATATGATAGCTAAGACTCCTGAATGATTTACTAGATCCAAATCTAAGAAGGTTATTATTGTTGAGTCAAATGTAATATTTTGACTTCTATATTTTTTTTTTGGAAATCACAAGTCTTTTTAATCGTATCGTACTGACTCTGTCAATCGTATCGTGCTGACTCTGTCAATCGTACCGTACTGACTCTGTCAATTGTACCGTACTAACTCTATCAATCGTACTGTACTGACTCTTTCAATCGTACCGTACTGACTCTGTCAATCGTACCGTACTGACTATGTCAATCGTATCGTACTGACTCTATCAAATGTATTGAACTGACTCTGCTATTCATATTTTCATTACATGTTTTGGTACATAGAAAAAAACACCTGTTTCATATGAATCGTACCATTTCTTATCAATATATATCATGTTTTAACTAATACGATGTCGTTTAGTTAGTTACAAATTAATTAAAACTATGTCGTTATTTCTATTTCAATATGACCGTTATGATGCCAGGTGTCCAAGTCCCTCCGAGTTTTTCAGAGAAATACGACCGTTGGAGGAGTTGTGACCGTTGGAACCCGAGGCCTATAAATAGGAGGTCATTTGACGATGAGAGAACAACATGAACGAGAGAACAAATGAGACGTTGTGGAACAACTGTGATACTTTGCTTCAATCAATATTCTAGAGAGAGATGCTATGAATTCCCTCATTTGCTTTGTGCATCCAATCATCATATCAAGGGCTTTCAAGCAATTGAAAGACATAGGTGCGAATTACCTACAAAATCGAGGGCTGCCGGGGATAGGTAGACAGACGTGCCGATCATCGTATCGAGGGCTGCCGGGGATAGGCAGGCAGACATGCCAATCATCGTATCGAGGGCTCACCAAGGTGTTGGCGAGACAGACCTTTTATCCTAGGTGAAAGGATAACCATTCTCTTTGGGTTAAAAGAATTGTAATTCTTTTACATTTCCACTGTTACTTGTATTAGAAAGGAATTTGTATTGTTTCCTTTCTTTTTTACATATTCAATTGTAATTGTTTCAATTACAATCATTCTATTACATATTGTATTGATTGATTCTATACGCTTTAAGGTAGAATCATTCATCTTTGTATTACTCTGATTATTGTGTTCATCTTGAATACAATTGTTTTACATGACATTAGCATTACATTACTTCATACCTTTTTATATTCAATACAATTGTGGGTGTTTGTATTTGTATTAGTTTAAGATCATTTAAACTAATCTCTTAGTTTCTAAAACTAAAAGGTTTTTAAACCTACAATTCACCTCCCTCTTGTATTGTTCCATATAATAGATATACATATCTATATATTCGATCCAACAATTGGTATCATAGGATGTTTTCCACTGATTTGTATTACTAGCTTTATTTATTTCATATTGCTATCTTAAATACTTACTACACTAACGTGTGGAGTGGAAAGGTTTTTTTTGTATTAGATGGCAGGAATGAATATTGGGTCAATAGGCAATCTGAATCCTTCTAGACCACCAATCTTTGATGTAAATGACTATGAGTATTGTAGAGATCATATGAATACTTTTTTCATTAATACTGGTGTAGACAATTTTATAATGCTTACTGGAGGTTACAAAATTCCTAAAAAAGAAGTTAGGACTTTCACCAACCAAGAGAAGCAAGAATTTCAACTGAATTACAAGGTACGCAATACTTTATTATGCTCTATGACCAGGAATATATATAGTCAGATATCATCATGTGAAGCAGCCAACTGTATTTGGAAGAAATTAGAAGTCACTCATTTTGGTACATCCAAGGTTATAGAAACAAGGAGAGCAATGCTTGGAGCACAGTATCATGGATTTGATTTTCCTTATGGAGAGCCAGTATTTAACGTGCAACAAAGGTTTATGACGATAGTCAACAGTTTACAATCAATGGGAGAAAAAGGTCTTGATGATGAAGCTCTTGTTGATAAGATTATAGATATAATTCCAAATGAATGGGAGTCAAAAAGGAAAGCTATTGATGAAAATAGAAAATTTTCCCAGATTACTCTTGGTGAACTCTTTGGAACTCTTCTACAGCACGAGACAATAATGAAGAGAGATGATGATTTCAACAAGAAGAAGAATGGGAATGGAAGTGTAACCTTTTCATCTAAAGCTAAAATGCCTGAAAGGAGTACAAGGTCTAAATCAAATAAAGTTGTTATATCTGATTCAAGTGATTGTAATCTTTCGTATAATGAGTTATCCAATCTTGCTAGAAGGATGAACAAGATTGTGGGAAAGAAAGGCTTCCAATATAGAATCAAAAAGAAAGATAGGAAGGATTGGAAAGATTCAGAGGTAACTTGTTATGAATGTAAGAAATCAGGACATATAATACCTGATTGTCCTTTACTGAAAAGGAAAGATAGAAAGGAGAAACACTCTGAAAGAAACAAGAAAAGGTTTTATAAGACAAATAAAGTCTTGAAATAAAATGATACGCGGAGTGAAAGTGGTATTGATTCCTCAGATGATTCTTGAGAATATGAGTCCTCAGGACAAAGGAATATTGGACTTCTATCCATGTTACCAATTAAAGATCATTGTCTCATGGCTAAGCTACATAATGCTGAATCTATTAAAAATGACTCCTTAAATGCAAATTGTACTAATAGTAGATATTATTAATCTTTAAATGATGAATATTCATCATCAGAAGATGACACTTTACCTACTTTTGAAGAAGTATCTAGATTTGCTAAATTACATGAAAATGAAAATTCTAAACTCAAGAAGAAACTTGAGAAACAAAATTCTATAATTTCAATCTTGACTAAAGAAGTATCGGATCTTTATAAAGATCTTGTTGTGAAAACTTCTGATTTTGAAAGTATTTTAAAACCCCTTGAGAAAGTTAAATTTGATAAGGATAAACTTTCTAAGGATCTTGAAACTGTAATTTCAAAGACAACTATCTTAGAGCCTAACTCTAGTTCAAATTCAAATGTTTTGGAAGAAAAGAATTTGGTTTTAAAACTAAATTCAGAGATTTTATCCTTGAAAAAATGTTTGTCAAACATTACTCATGGGATGGAAAACTTTGACAAGATGTATTCTCAAATTAGACCTTTGATAAATCGTTCTGGTCTTGGTTATACCTATTCTAAACCGATTTTTAGTAACAACTATTTTGTTCCTCAAAAAACTTCTTTCTGTTCTAAGTGTAAATGTGGTGGACACTGGAGAAGAGATTGTTCTCTTAACAAAACTCAATCTTTAGGATTTCATAAAGATAATTTTGCAAAACAAATGTGGATTTATAAAATTATTTTATCTAACCTTTCTGGATCCAAACAAGTTTGGATTCCGAAAATCTAATTTTTTTCTTTTCCAGGAAAATGAGAAGTGTACCAATAAGAACATTTGGTACATGGATAGTGGTTGTTCTCGACATATGACTGGAAACAAAGATCTCTTTGAAAAGGTTATCAAAACAAAAGGTGGAAATGTTACCTTCAGAGATAATACTCAAGGAATGATTGTTGGTATAGGTAGCATTGTTTTTCTTGGAAAAGTTCTTATCTCAAATGTTTTGTTTGTTAAAGGTCTTGGGCACAATATCATCAGCATAAGTCAATTATGTGATGAAGGTTACCTTGGGAATTTTAGAAATGATAAGTTTCTTGTTCACAATTCAAAGGATGAGTTAATTCTATCTTCCCATAGGCAAGAGAATGTTTACACTATTAACTTAGAAGACCTTAGGAGCCAAAACTTACCTGCGTAAGTGTAATAGAAGACCAGTCGTGGCTATGGCATAGAAGACTAGGACACTGTAATCTGAGACACCATAGTAAACTCTCAATGAAAAGACTTGTAAAAGGGCTACCAGACCATAGATATGATTCTTCAAAAGTATGTGATCCTTGTCAATTTGGAAAGAAACATAAAACTAGCTTTTAATCAATTAATGATGTTTCAACATCTAATGCATTATAGATAGTGCATATGGATATTTTTGGTCCTTGAAAATCTGGAAGCATTGGAGGCAAATACTATGTAATATTTTTAGTTGACGACTTTACTAGATTTACATCGGTCTACTTTCTCACAATGAAATCTGAAGCCTTTTTCTATTTCAAAACATTTAGAGCCCATGTTAAAAATAGGAAAAATCTACCATTGATAACTATTCATAGTGATCATGGTGGTGAATTTCAAAATTCATATTTTGAATCTTTTTGTAGTAAGAAAGGTATTACTCACAATTTCCCAACTCCAAGAACTCCTCCGCAAAATGGTGTTGCTTAAAGAAGAAATCGTATTTTTCAAGAAATGACTCGAACCATGTTGAGTGATTACTCAATTGCTAAGCACTTTTGGGCTGAAGCTGTTAGTACTGCATGTTATACTATAAATCGTGTTTTAACTAGACCATTTCCTTATAAAACCGCTTATGAGTTATGGACTGGCCGAAAACCTAAAATTTCATACTTCAATGTTTTTGGATGCAAAGTATTCATTTTGAATACAAAAGATAATCTACACAAATTTGAACCAAAATCTGATGAAAGAATCTTTCTAGGCTATTCTACAACCTCTAAGGCTTATAGAGTTTTCAATAAAAACACCTGTACTGTTGAGGAAACAGTACAAGTAAAATTCGATGAAACTGATCCTTTTGTTTTCAACCAACCCAATCCTACATCCTCGAATGTGTTTTCTAAAATTTTTTATCAACCTTTATTAGAAGATCATTCTTATAAGGAATATGTTCAAGAAAGTATTCCTGAAACATTTACCACAGAAGATTTTCTACCATATGATGATGAACAGGATTTACAAAACCGAAATAAATTGTTTCTTAGAAATCATCCCAGTGATAACATCATTGGTGATGTAAATCAACCTGTAAGGACCAGAAATTCCTTAAGAAATGAAATAGAAAATCTTTCTTTTCTTTCCCAATTTGAACCTAAAATTCCAAGTGAGGCCTTAGGTGATGATGATTGGATCAAAGCAATGCAAGATGAACTAAATGAATTTGAATGGAATCAAGTCTGGAATTTAGTTGATAGACCTAAAGAAACAACTGTGATTGGTGTAATATGGGTTTTCAGAAAAAAATGTGATGAAAATTGAATCATTGTAAGAAATAAAGCAAGACTTGTTTCTAAAGGCTATAATCAACAAGAGGGAATAGACCATGAAGAAACATATGCTCCTATAGCTAGACTTGAATCTATTCGTATTCTATTATCCTTCGCAGCATTTTTAAATTTTAGACTATTTCAAATGGATGTCAAATGTGCTTTTCTAAATGGTTTTGTTCAATAAGAAGTTTTTGTCGAACAACCTCCTGGTTTTCAGGACCCAAAACATCCTGATCATGTTTTTAAACTTACCAAATCTCTATATGGTCATAAACAAGACCCTAGAGCATGGTATGATAGACTTACAAGATTTATTTTACAAAACAATTATACAAAAGGTACCACAGATCCAACCCTTTTTATAAAAATGGAAAATAAAAATGTTTTGATTGTTCAAATCTATGTTGATGACATCATATTTGGATCAACTCAAGAATCATTAACTGATTATTTTTCAAAATTAATGAAATATGAGTTTGAAATGAGTATGATGGGTGAGTTAACATTCTTTTTAGGTTTTCAAATTACTAAAAAACCAGAAGAAACATATATATCTCAACATAAGTATATAAAATATTTACTCAAAAAGTATGGATTTGAAAAAACTAAAAGTATTAGCACTCTAATTGGTACCTCAAATACTCTTGATCTTGATGAAACTGGGAAACCAGTAGATCAAACAATCGTTAGATGTATGATAGGAAGTTTGCGATACTTGACAGCTAGTCGACCAGACTTGATGTTCTCTGTATGCTTAAGTGCAAGAAACCAATCTAATCCAAAAGAGTCTCATTTAAAAGCCGTAATGAGAATCATTCGGTATTTAAAAGGCACTATGGAATTAGGTCTTTTTTACTCTTCTGGGAATGATTTTGTTTTAAAAAGTTTTTCAGATGCTGAATTTGGCGGTTATAGAATGGATAGAAAATGTACATCTGGAACATGTCACATCTTAGGAGATTCCTTGGTTTCTTGGTCCAGCAAGAAACAACACTCAGTAGCACTATCCACTGCTGAAACTGAATATGTAGCAGCTGGAAGTTGCTGTGCTCAAGTATTGTAGATACAGCACACACTCACTGACTATGGATTGAGTTTTTCCAAAACTCATATTCTTTGTGATAACACAAGTTCCATAGCTCTTAGTAAGAACCCAACATATCACTCTCGTGCAAAACACATAGATGTTAGGAATAACTTTCTTAGAGATCACACACAAAAAGGATAAATTATTTTTCAATTTATCGGAATGCAAGAACAACTTGCTGAAATTTTAACAAAACCATTACCTTCCGATAGATTTGAGTTTATAAAACAGAAACTAGGAATGATTACATTAAAATAATCATTCATATCTACTTCATGTTTTACAATTCTCCTTACATTAAAAAAACTCCCTTTGAAAGGGGGAGGACATTTCTTTCTATGCTTTTATGTTTCTTTTTATCTTACGTTCTTTAACTATTTACTCACTAGGTGTGTGTATTCATTATTCTATTTATCGTATTGACATTTTTATCATATCGTTCTTTTCTTTTTCCCGTCTTGATAATATTATTATTTACTTTATCATATCGTCTAATGATGGTAATTAATTTCTTTTCCATCGTATCGATCGATGATGGTAATGAATTTCTTTTCCATCGTATCGACCTATGATGGTAATGAATTTCTTTTCCATCGTATCGACCGATGATGGTAATGAATTTATTTTCCATCGTATCGACCGATGATGGTAATCAATTTCTTTTCCATCGTACTGTCCGATGATGGTAATCAATTTCTTTTCCATCGTATTGTCCGATGATGGTAATCAATTTCTTTTCCATCGTATCGACCGATAATGGTAATCAATTTCTTTTCCATCGTATTGTCCGATGATGGTAGCGAATTTCTTTTCAATCGTACTAACCGATGATGGTAACGAGATTGTTTTCCATCGTATTGTCAGTTCATGGTAACGAGATTGTTTTCCATCGTATTGTCAGTTCATGGTAGTGAGATTGTTTTCCATCGTATTGTCAGTTCATGGTAATGCGATTGTTTTCCATCGGAATGTCGTTTGATACTTCAATTATTTTATTTTGTATGGTTGTGTATCTTTTAATCCTAAAACCAACAACTACCTTACGTTATCCGATAGGTAATTTCCATTTTTTATTATTTTTTTTCCTTTTTTGTTTTTAATCAGAACCATTGATCTATTTTCCTCTAATCATGGCCGTAGAAGATCAACAGTCACCCCTTTTTCGCCTATAAATAGCCCCCCCTCCCCAAACACACATTGGTTTTTCAGGTTTTGAGACGAAGCTCTGCTCCACTGGTTTTAAATCATCGTAAGATCTTTCATCGGCATCATCTTTATGCCTCAATCCTCTGCTAACACTCCAGCCAAAATGTCTTCAATGAATTTTACAGAGAAAGACTTTAACAGAGAAAGGCTAGTTTCTCGGGATTTTTTTGATTCGTATGTTTCCATAATCAGAAGAATAATTCTCTTTCAAGGATGGGAACATTTTTGTGTTGAACGATCTGTTTCTCAAGATTCGGTTCTCTTTGATGAAGTTTGTCATTTTTATAAAACTGTATCTTTCGACAAAGAAATGACTATCAATTTTGCTAAGTACGATAGAAAGTTGTCGATGTCCGTAAAAAAAGAGGATCATTTTCTGAATGTCCCAATAGAAGGGGATTCTTTCTGTCCATCTCATAAACTACCAGAATAAGTTGGTACGTTTAATAGAGAAAGTTCTGAAAATCATTGTTTGTTATTAATGAAGAAAAGAGAAGTGTCTCATCTTTCTCTCGACAATCGGTTTGTCACTTTGTGGATGCAAGGTTTTCTTATCCCAAGGAAAGAGGATAGAGAAACTCTGAATGTTTCTGATATATTTATGCTTGAATATCTTGTGAATATGAGAAAAGTGAATCTAATGGGGTATGTTTTTGAAACCATTAAGGATGTCAAGACAAGAGTGATTAAGTGCCAAATTATTATGTATCCAGCCATCCTTACAAATTTCATTCTCGAAATTATGAAGTTTTGTAACATTCCTTTGAAAGGAAACCCCATAGATTTGAAGCCCTCTTGGATTAGCAAAAGTACTATGAAGAAGTTGAATGTTTGTTTTGATCAGAATTCAAAACTTTTTGTCAATGATGTAGAAGCTGAATTGGCTCAGAACCAATCGTCACCTATGCCAGCCAAAGAAATTCAATCTACTGGTGTTACTCAAAAGTCTGATCCGCAAACTATTTCAAAGCCTAAGAAGAAGACAAGGTACAGTAAGGAGGTTGTAGCCAAATGGAGAAAGGATAAGGAACAAAGAAAGGAAGGTGATCCAAAGTTCGGACTTGACCTGGTAGAGGCTTTTGCGGAAAGAATAAGGGTAGAAGAAACCCTTAAGGATGAAAAGAAAAAGAAAATGTTTTTGAAAAGAAAGGCTCAAGACATTGATATCTCTAAAGTTTTGAAAATGGTTGAGGATTCTAGTGCTAAACTGACGGAAGAAGTTCACCAAGAGCCCATCGTACAGAGTCTCCATGAGAAAGGAAAACAAAAAAAGTGATGGAAAAGATAGAAGAAGTGGAAGAAGAGGAAGGTTATTTTCTTTTAGAATTTCTTCAAAGTTCGAAGAAGAGTAGAGAGGAATCGGTTCAAAAGCTGAGTGAAGGTGTTCAATAAACCCCTAATTCTGATCAAGAACGAACACCTTATAGATCTTCTCTTCAAGAAAAGCAAGGTGCTAAATCCTCCCACACAGATAAAGTTATTGTCATTAGTGACAAAGTGGAAGAAGAAAGAAAGCAGAAAGAAACAGCCAGAGGAAAATAGCCAGCTGTAGATTCGAGCCGATCGTATGAACTTGCATTGTACGATGAAGATACCGATTTAGAACATACAATCTCTCTCAAGAAGAGTGATTACATTTTTCATGTTTTAAGAAGGGTTGAGAAGACCATTCCATATTTTCCGAGGCTGGAAGGGAAGATTGATTTTATTACTGACAATCAAAAGAAGAAGTTTGGTTCTGTAAAAGAGTTGAGAAAAAAAGTTTTGTCAGTTGAAGCCGATTTGAAAGTTCATTCAGAAAGTTCGGTTGCTCATAAGAAGTCATGTAACAAGATGACTAAGTGGTCGTACAAAATAGAGACCTCAATCAATGATCATGAGATAGCAATTGAAGATATAAGAAGGTTGTCAAATGAGCTTGTAGTTGCTTTCAATAAGGTTGATAAATAAACGGTTGATAGGTTGAATCTTTTGTCTTCTCAAAGAGCCGATGTTCCTTCAGTGAAAGAAATTCAAGAAAGAATGAATGCTTTTCAATATGAATTCTCAAAGGTTTCATCTTTCAAGGATGAAATGGTTTTGTTGAAGAATCAAAATTCTGTGTTATCCAAAGATAACAAGAATCTGCAAAACATAATTGATACCCTTGAAGAAGTAATAAGAGTCCAGGAGGAGACTATCAAGAATCAAGATCAGATTTTTGTGGACCAACAAGAGCTTCTCAGAACTCAGGGTGAATCAATTTCTGAAGACAAGAGGGAGATAAAAAAGATGAAGGCGATTCTTCTTTAGTTGATCAAAAAGGGGAAAGAAAGAGAAAACAAGTGACTTATATTTTGTTCTCATGTTTAGTATTGTTTGTTATCCTAATGAAATCTATTTTATCCATTGTCTTGTGTTTATTTTCTAACTCCTTCATACAATTCAAGATTACCCCTTTCTTTTTGTAAATCACAAAGGGGGAGAATGTTTACAAAGGGGAGAATGTTTTATAAAGGGGGAGAATGCTTTACAACACTCTTAAGGAAAATCTTCGAATACAATCCTTAGGAAACTCCATACCTAAGGGGGAGTTAGTTGTTTTCTAATTCATATTCAGAAGAATTTCCAATAACTCAGGGGGAGATAAGTTTTTCTTGTTATATTTTCTTTATGTGTTGTGCTTTCCAAAAAGGGGGAGATTGTTGAGTCAAATGTAATCTTTTGACTTCTATATTTTTTTTGGGAAATCACAAGTCTTTTTAATCGTATCGTACTGACTCTGTCAATCGTATCGTGATGAATCTGTCAATCGTACCGTACTGACTCTGTCAATCATACCGTACTGACTCTGTCAATCGTACCGTACTGACTCTGTCAATCGTACCGTACTAACTCTATCAAATGTATTGCACTGACACTGCTATTCATATGTTCACTAATTGTTTTGGTAGTTAGACAAAAACACTTGTTTCATATGAATCGTACCATTTCTTATCAATATATATAATGTCTTGACCAATACGATGTCATTGAGTTAGTTACAAACTAATCAAAATGATGTCGTGCTTTCTGTTTCAATATGACTGTTATGATGCCAGGTGTCCAAGTCCCTCCAAGTTTTTCGGAGAAATATGATCGTTGGAGGAGTTGTGACCATTGGAACCCAAGGCCTATAAATAGGAGGTCATTTGAAGCTGAGAGAACAACATGAATGAGAGAACGAATGAGACGTTGTCGAACAACTGTGATACTTTTCTTCAATCAAGATTCTAGAGAGAGATGCTGTGAATTCTCTCATCTGCTTTGTGCGTCTGATCATCGTATCAAGGGCTTTCAAGAAATTGAAAGACAGAGGTGCCGATTACCTACAAAATCGAGGGCTACCGGGGATAGGCAGACAGACGTGCCAATAATCGTATCGAGGGCTATCGGGGATAGGCAGACAGATGTGTCGATCATCGTATCGAGGGCTGCCGGGGATAGGCAGACAAACGTGTCGATCATCATATCGAGGGCTCACCAAGGTGTTTGTGAGACAGACCTATTATCCTAGGTGAAAGGATAACAATTCTCTTTGGGTTAAAAGAATTCTAATTCTTTTACATTTCCATTGTTACTTGTATTAGAAAGGAATTTGTATTGTTTACTTTCTTCTTTACATATTCAATTGTAATTGTTTCGATTACAATCATTCTGTTACATACACTACTGGAAAAACGACCTATACCCACGGTTCAAAACCGTGGGTATAGCCTATACCCACGGTTTTGGGAACCGTGGGCTGGAATGGCGTCGGTATAGGGGTCTCATCCTATACCCACAATTTGGAGAACCGTGGGTATAGGGGAGTCCAATTTGGCACAATGCTGTTCCAGCGTGGCACATAGCAGACCCCACGGTTTTTCAAACCGTGGGTAATTTTTTTTTTCAAAAAAACTGGGTTCAGGGGGTTTTGAACCCGTGCAGCGCATCAAGCTTCGCGGCGGTCCCGCACTAACAGACCAACCCACCCACTATTTTTATTTGATTAATATACATATATCTTTGTATATATATTAATATAAAGTATTTAAATTCAAAAAAACGATCCTGGCGGGTTTCGAAACTGCGTCGCACGCAAGACCTCGCGTCCGAGGAAACCGATAGACCAACTCTGCTGGAAATTTTCTTCGATAAAGGTATATATATTTTCCTATATATATTAATATATGGTATTTAAATTTAAAAAAAGGGACCCAGCGGGTTTCGAACCCAGGCTGCGCGCTGAGACACTGGACCGCTCTACACAACTGGACCAACTCAGCTATACAACTTTGGATTATTTAGATTTATATGTATATAAATATATTCATATAAACCATGAAAAAATGTATCCCCGCCAAATTTGTCCCGCCTAATTTTATTTACCCGCCATAACGTGGGAAAGCTATACCCACGGTTCTCTAGAACCGTGGGTATTGGTCTTCAAAAAAAAACCCGCAATACCTACGGTTTTCAAGAACCGTCGGTGTACATCTTCGTAAAATACCTTATACCCACGGTTTTCTCGAAAACCGTGGGTATAGGTCTTAAAAGAAAAATATACCCACGGTTTTTGGCACAACCGTGGGTATAGGTTCACATGATATCCCTATACCCACGGTTGTGAAAAACCGTGGGTATAGGGGTATCCTATACCCACGGTTTTTTGTAAAACCGTGGGTACAGACCTATTTTCTAGTAGTGATATTGTATTGATTGATTCTATACGCTTTAAGGTAGAATCATTCATCTTTGTATTACTCTGATTATTGTGTTCATCTTGAATACAATTGTTTTACATTACATTAATATTACATTACATCATACCTTTTTATATTCAATACAATTGTGGGTGTTTGTATTTGTATTAGTTTAAGATCATTTAAACTAATCGCTTAGTTTCTAAAACTCAATTGTTTTTAAACCTAAAATTCACCCCCCTTTGTATTGTTCCATCTAATAGATATACATATCTATATATTCGATCCACCAATTATTCAATCCAAATCTACTTAGTGTGAAGTCTCAAAAAATGAGTTAGCTAATCTTTCTTGAAGGATGAACAAGATAGATGGAAAAATAAATTTCACAACCACGTATAAGAAGAAGGAAAAGAAAGATAAAAAATATTCACATGTCACATGCTATGAATGCAAGAGAGCTAGACACATAAGACCTGATTTACCTATGATCAAAAGGAAAGAGATAAAAGAAAGTCATTATGAAAGGAATAGAAATATGTATTACATGTCCAAAGCTATGAAATTTAGTAAAGATAATGACACCTGGAGTGCCAGTGGTGGTGACTGTTCAGATGAATCTTCTAATTATAAATCATTTGTACAGAAGAATCTTGGTCTTATAGCCAGGCTACCCATTGATAATCATTTCTTTATGGCTAAGGTACACAATGCTGAATCCTTTACCAATGTTTCTTTAAATGATATTGATAGTAAATATTATAACTCTTTTGATGAAGATTCTTCTTATGATGAGGAAAATACTTTACCTACCTATGAAGATGTTTCCAGGTTTGCTGAACTTCTTGGGATTGAGATCTCAAAACTCATGAAAATGCTTGAGAAGGCAATCTCTATGAAAACTATTCATACTAAGGAAATATCAAATCATTCAAAATATCTTGCTATGAAAAATGCTGATTTCGAATGTAATTTAAAAAATATTGAGGAAATAAGTTCTCAGAAAAACTTTCAAAAGAACTAGAAAACATAATTTCTAAGAAAAAAGTTTTCGAGCCTAACTCTAGCTCAAAATCTGATGTTTTTGAAGATAAGATCTTCATTATTAATCTCAAATCTGAAATATTTTCTTTGATGATGTCTTTGACAATCATTACCCATGGTAAAGAAATTTTTGATAAAATGTATTCACAAATTCAACCTCGAAAGAATACATCTGGTTTTGGTTAAACTAGTTCTAAACCTATTTTTAGTAACAACTACTTTGTTATTCAAATTGCCCCATTTTTTAAAAAGTGTCAATGTGGTGGTCACTGGGAAAACAATTTTTCATTAAAAAAAACCCAATCTTTAGGATTTCATAAGGCATAATTTTCTATGAAAATGTCGATAACCAAAATATTACTTTCTGAAATTTTCGGATCCATGCAAGTCTGGATTCTGAGAACCTATCATTTTCTTATTTTCAGGAAAATAGGGAAAGTACCAACAGAAAAACATGGTACATGGATAGTGGATGTTCTCGGCATACGACGGGTAACAAAAGCTATTTCGAAAAGATTATCAAGATGAAAGGAGGAAAAGTAACATTCAGAGATAATGCACAGGGAGAAATTATTGGTATAGGAAATGTTGTTCTTCTTGGAAAAACATTAATTTGAAATGTTATTTTTCTAAAAGTCTTAAGCACAACCTCATCATCATATGTTAATTATGTGATGAAGGATACCTTGGAAATTTTAGGAATGATAAGTGCCTAGTACACAATTCCAAGGAAGAGTTTATTTTTTCTGCCTATTGGAAAGAGAATGTTTACACACTAAACTTAAAAGACCTTAGGAGATAAGACATACCTTACCTTAGTGAAATGGATGATCATTATTGGTTGTGGCATAGAAGGTTAGGACATTGTAACCTTAGTAACTTATTTAAACATTCTAAGAAAGGTTTAGTTAAGGATCTACCAGAGCATAAAATTGATTCTTCAAAAGGATGTAAACCTTATCAATATGGAAAGTAACATAAATCATGTTTTAAATCAATCGGTGAAGTCTCAACATCTTATGCACTACAGTTGGTGCGCATGGTTATTTTTGGTCCTACACAAACTAGAAGCATTGTGGTAAAGTATTATATATTTGTCTTAGTTGATTATTACACTATAATTACATGGGTCTATTTTCTAGCAAAGATGTCTGAAGATTTTTTTATTTCAAAAGTTTTAGTGCCGAAGATAAAAATGAGAAAGACCTACCATTGAACAATATTCATAGTGATCATGGAGGAGAATTTCAAACTTCTGATTTTGAATCTTTTTGTAGTAGAAAAGGTATTACTCAGAAATTTTCGACACCCCGAACACCTCAACAAAATGGTGTTGTTGAAAGAAGAAATAGAATTCTTCAAGAGATAACTAGAACAAGGTTGAGTGAGTATTATGTAGCCAAACATTTTGGGGCTGATACTGTAAGTACTACTTGTTATTCTATAAATTGTGTTTTAATTAGACCTTTTCTTAATAAAACTCATTATGAGTTAAGGAATGGTAGAAAACCTAGACTTCCATACTTTATGGTTTTTGGATGCAAAGTATTTATTTTGAATACTAAAGATATCTTACACAAATTCTCACCAAAATATAAGGAAGGAATTTTCGTAGGCTACTCCACAACCTCTAAAAATTATAGAGTTTTTAACAAAAACACTTGCACTATTGAAGAGACATTACATGTCAAATTGGATGAAACTGGTCCGTTTGTTTTCAAACAACCCCGTCCTACATCTTTGGATGTTTTTTCAAAAAATGATTATCAACCATTGTTATAAAATCATTCTGATAAGAAAAATATTCAAGAAGATGCTTCTGAAGCATTTACCCCCAAATGATTTCCTACCCTATGTAAATGAACAGGTTTTAAAAAACCCAATTCAGTCATTTCTAAAGAATCATCCTAGTGATAGTATCATTGGTGATGTGAATCAACCTATAAGGACTAGAAGTTCCTTATGAAATGAAGTAGAACATCTAGCAATTTCTTCCCCAATTGGAACCAAAAAGCACTTATGAAGCTTTAGGTGATGATGATTGGATTAAATCCATGCAAGATGATCTAAATGAATTCGAAAGGGATAAAATCTAGACCTTGGTTGAGATACCTAAGGAATCTTCTGTTATTGGAGTAAATGGATCTTCAGAAATAAGTGTGATACAAATGGAATCATCGTAATAAATAAAGCTAGATTTGTCGCTAAAGGATATAATCAACAAGAAGGAAGAGACTTCGAAGAAACCTATGCTCCAGTAGATAGACTTTAATCTATTCGTATTCTACTTTCTTTTGCAGCATTTTTCAATTTCAAGCTCTTTCAAATGGATGTGAAATGTGCTTTCCATAATGGTTATGTTCCAGAGGATTTTTTTTGATCAACCTCCTAGATTCGAAGACAGAAAATATCCTAATCATGTGTTCATATATACTAAAGCTTTTTATGGCCTTAAACAAGCCACACGAGCTTGGTATGATAGACTAACAAGATTTTTGCTTCAAAATTAATATGTTAAGGGAAATGTAGATCCAACTATTTTTATAAAGATAGATAAGGAAAATCTTTTCATTGTCCAAATTTATGTTTTTGACATTATATTTGGTTCAACTCAGCAATCTTTAACAGATTCCTTTAAGGATCTAATGAAATCTGATATTCAAATGAGTATGATGGGTGAGTTAATATTTTTTCTTGGTTTTCAAATTTCTCAAAAACCAAAAGGAATCTACATATCCCAACATAATTATATTAAAGATATTATTAAAAATTATGGGTATGACAACACTAAGAGTATAAGTACTCCTATTTGTACCTAAAACACACTTTATCTAGATGAAGCTGGGAAACCAGTAGATCAAACATCTTTTACAGATATGATAGGAAGTCTACATTACTTGAAATCTAGTCAACCAACCATGATGTTTTCAGTATGCTTATGTGCAAGATATCAAGGTAATCCTATGTAATCTCATTTAGTGGCAGTGAAGAGAATTTTTTTCACATTAATGGGAACCATCTATCTAGGACTATTTTATACTTCTGGAAATGATTTTATTTTAAAAAGATTCTCATATGCTGACTTTGGTCGATGTAGAATGGATAGAAATAGTACATCCGGAACATGTAATTTATTAGGAGAATCATTAGTTTCATGGTCATGCATGAAGAAAAACTCTATAGCTCTCCCCACTGTAGAAGCTGAATATGTAGCATCTAGAAGTTGTTGTGCTCACGTTTTGTAGATGCAACACACACTCACAGATTATGCCTTGAGTTTTATTAAGAGTGAAATTTTTTGTGATAACACAACTGCCATTTCCCTTAGAAAAAACCCTAAACATCACTTTCGTGAAAATCACATAGATATTTGGCATCATTTTCTTAGGGATCACACACTAAAAGAATATATAATTCATCAGTTTATCGGAACCCAAGATCAATATGCTGATATTTTCACGAAATCATTACCCTCTGATAGGTTTCAATAAATTAAACAGAAGTTAGGAATGATAACCGTGAGTTAATCCTCTTTCATTAAATCCTGGTTGAACCATTATCTTTATAATAAAAAACTCTTTTTCATAGGGGGAGTATATTTTTCGTAACGATTCTTTCAAAAAAATTCATAATGAGTCTTTCAAAAAATTTCGTAGTGAGTCTTTCAAAAAAAATTGTAATGAGTTCTTTAAAAAAAATCATAATGATGTTTTCGTACTGAAAATTTTAATAATGATTCTTTCATACTGAAAATTTTCTTAATGAAGTTTTTGTACTGGAATTTTTCATAATGATGTTTTTGTATTGGAAATTTTCGTAATGAAGTTTTCGTACTAATTTTTTTAATGATGTTTTTGTACTGGAAATTTCCGTAATGAAGTTTTCATACAGATATTTTCATAATGATGTTTTCATAACGAAATTTTTGTAATGATGATTTCGTACTAGAAATTTTTGTAATGAAGTTTTCATAGTTGAAATTTTGGTAATGACATTTTCGTACTAAAATTTTCATAATGTAGTTTTCGTAAAAAAAAATTCGTAATGATGTTTTCGGACAGGAAATTTTCAAAATGAAATTTTCGTAAGGGGAATTTTCATAATGCGAATTTTCGTAGTCATATTTTTTGTACAACAGTTTTTGTACTCAAATCATTTGCAAAAATATTATTGACTTTATGTTTTTCGTAATGAGTTTTTCATAGTCATTTTTTCGTAGTTAAAATTTCTTCAAAAACCGTATCACCTATTATGAATAAACTCTCTAGACAATCCCAAAAGAATGATTTCCTTACTCAATTCTTTTTAGTCATTTTTTAGTTTATGTTAGTTTCCTTTTCTTTTAAAATTTCTCAGATTCGTTACTAGTTAAATCTGAATGATTTTAAAACCTCAAAATATCGGATTCTAGATTTCCTTGCGGGTATGATTTCAACCGTCAGATCAAATCACATAAATTTTCATCCGTTAGATTTGTTTTGGAAGTTCAAAGGTCAGCTCCATCACCTATATAAAGGGTACCTCATTTTGTGTCCCACATCGATCTCCAAGCTCTCACGTCTTGAAGCTCTGCCTCTATTCTTAATGCATGTTCTGAATCATTCATTGCCCCTCCATTCCGAATGTCTATTGAACCCACTTCCAAAGATATGTCTTCCACAAATCCAATTTTAAAATGGTAAGTGTACAGAGAAAGAATGGTCTATCTAAACTTTTACAAGTACGATTCCTTCATATCTAAGAATATCTAGTTGAATGGTTGGGAAGATGTATGTCAATCTAAGTCAGGTGATCAAGATGTGGTCTATCTAGAGTTACTCATAGAGTTCTATGAATCAGTAAGCTTCTATGAAGAATAGGGAAGATAAATGTTTTCTTTCAAGTCTTTAGGTAAGACATAGAATCTTACTTACACCAAGGCAGCAAGCTTGGTGGGGCTGGCATATGATGGAGAAGGTTAATTTTTCTCACATAAACATCCGGATGTGAAAGGCAGTTTTGTTAAGGTGAAGGCCTTGGAGTGTTTTGGGCATCTTGATGTTAAGACCACCAAGATTTCTCACCAATATTCTAATAAAAGGATCCTTCACCTTTGGGTACATGTCTTCTTGGTTCTGAGAATGGGTGACAAAGAAACCCTGACGAATAGTGACCTATATTTCTTAAACGTCTAGTTGAATCTAAGAAAAATCAATCTAATGAGGCATATTCTTGTGATAATAAAGAACATCAAGGAAGGAATTTTGAGAGCTCAAATCATCATTTACCATGCCTTACTATCAAATATGATAGTTCGTTGTCTGGATTCGTTCAAGATTGCATGTAAGTCTATGATTCAGAATTGAAATGTTATGCTTGTTAGTGATGATACCTTGAAAAGAATGAATATGGATTATTCTAAGGAAACATGATAGTTTTATAATTTTCCACAGGAAGAGGCTGAGACAAATCCAGAAAGTGTGGAGAAAGTTGAGCCAGTGAAGAAGGTTGGTAAGTAGATAAAATTGAAAGAAGTGGTAGCTGAATATAAGAAACCGAAAGAAAAGGAAACCCAATCCGCACATTCCAACCCAAAAAAAAATAGCATATCCAGATGAGGTGGAAGATAAATAAAGGGAAGATAAGGAGGAGAGGAAAGAAGGGGATCGACAGTTCGGATTGGACCCTGCTGAGGCTAAGTCCTTAAGAGTAAAATATAGAGATGAGTTAGAAAAATAGGACAATGAGAAAAATATGAAGAACAAGATATCAGAGGAAGAGATTGTTCAATCTCTCTTAAAAGAAACATAAGTAGCTTCTGAGAGGATTCTCATTCCGGAATCATTTCATTATGAGCCATTACCAGAGACTCCTGGAAATAAGTACTTAACTCCGGAATAGTACAAATGGAATGAGGTTGTTGAAGAAGTTGAAAAAGGATTTATAGAAGAAGTGGAAGAAGTTGTTGAAGAAATTGAGGAAGAAGAGGAAGTTTAAGAAAAAAAATTGTACAAGAAGGAAGTGGTGATTGTAACAGCCCAAGATTTTATAAAAAATATTCTTTTTAATTAATGTCTTGTGTTGTACGCTACACCAAAAGGAGCTTGCACAACACGCATCCTTGACTTGCCTTGCATTACACGCAATCGCGACCTTCCTCGATCGCGTGTGTAACACGCAATACCGAGTTTCACTAAACAACGATATTCTATTCAAATATTATTAAAAATAGTCGTTATGAATAGTAATAACCACTTTTTGAAATTCTGTAAATCTTATTTTTCAAAAGGAACTTCATTTTTGGATTCAGAGTATCGAATTTAGCCTAAGGTGAAATTTTGGTACATTTCGGATAACTTTCATATTCTGATGAATAGTGAAAATTACTAAATTATAATTAAAAAACAAATTTTTTAATCGAAATAATTAATAGTGATAAATTATTAATTGGAGTAGTTTTAAAGTATATTTAGAATATATTTTTACGATTTAATACAATGTTGGTCATTGGATGTAATTGCACATTTAAACCAGACATAAACAAATGTCAATCTTTTGATAGATATTGTTTCTTAAAAACAAGCTATTTGTTTTAACAGCAGGATTTAATTATAAAATTAATTAATGCAACTTCTATGTTATGAATTTGGTAAAATAGACTTCATTTTTGAATTCGGAATATGAAATATAGCTTAGGGTGAAATTTTGAAATTTTTCTAAAAACCTTCATTTTTTGATGAATAGTGAAACTACTAAGTGGTAGTTAAAAAACTGAAATTTTCATAAAACTTAATTTTACCGCTTCTGTGAATGGAATTTCAAAAATCCGAGAGACACGGTTGATGTCAGTAAGTAAAATGTGGTTCAATGAGATGAAAATAATTTTTGGTGAATAGTAACTTTTTACTTTTATTTACCACGGTTAAAAGTAAATAGGGTAATTAAGGGTAAGAATGATATTAATATTACCCTAACACATGTCCTAATTCTATTGGACAAGTGTATCTCGACCAAAAACAACCTTAAGTGTAACATATTATCATTTAGGCCCACTTGGATTAGATTAGGACATTTATTATTATTTAATTCAAAGAAGAGTTAAAAGAGTTAAAATCAAAGTTTATTCACTAAAACATTTTTAATATGGGGTTATACATAAGATAAATTAGACTATAAATATTCAATAGAAAGATAAAAAGATTTCATACATGATGATATTTTATTTGTAATTTTTAGACATCAAATAATTTAATTTATTTATTACACAAAGATGATGCAGTAATTATCTTATTAATGAAATATTGACAAAATTGATAATATAAATACCAAAATAAATGTAATTTAAGACTTTTTATGAATTCCACTAATTTTCTAGGTTACTATGATATATTAATGTTGATTTAATCAACTTGGTTCGAACATATAATTCTGTTATGACTTTCACAAAAATCATATATCAAATAGTGTCTAAATTGACACAAAATAGTTTTTAAATCAAATATTATATTATTAATTGTTATTTTATTCCTAAAAATCTAAGGTTCGGCCAAATGACTTAGATAAGGATATATATATTAATAATAAACAATTTGGGGTACGTTTGGCATGTTATAGTAAATGTATTAACCATATACTGAAAGAAAACAAAAAGACACGGTAAAAGTTAAATTATTTAACTTAGAGTTAAATCTAATTGATAAGGTTAAAATAAGAACCTAAACTTGTCTAAATCCTATTGGTTGATAGGATTTCGACCCATACCCACTTTATCTTCGAAATAAGACCCTTTGGAACCATTATAAACCGATTTTTACTTTAATATAAAATAATATTTTGAGATATTCCTAAGGTGCCCCTCTCCTCCCTTATAAAAGGACCCCTCCTCCCCCTCCTCCTCACACCAATTTGAGCACTCAAGCTCGGACAAACCCTGCCAAAATCTCTTCTCCACTTCCCTAGAAACATCCTAGAGGTTCTGGTCTTCCTCAAAGACCAATTTTAGTGCCCTAAGAGGAGGTCTCAAAGAGGAACTTCAAAGAAGAGGTAATTACCGTTACCAATTCTTTCATCTTTATTTCTTCTCCCACTTCTTCTTCTTAGGTTGTTTCATTATGAAGTAATAACATCAGTATCACTCATATACTGATATGTTATTATAAGTATGAAAAAACCCTATTTCACCATCTATCCATCCTATGAAAAAAGAAATCACCGCGCGTGCGTACGTACGGAATACCGTCTCCACGCCGTGGTGTAATCTATTTTCCACCACCACCTTACATGGATGGGTATAATGGTGTAAAGAATAACTATACATAGTTATTAAAACATCATATTGATTCTGATATATTGTATAATCCACTCCAATTCAATTCAATATTTATAGAAATGATATCATCGCTCGTGCGTACGTACGGACTACCGTCTCCATGACGCGATGAGATTCATTCTCCATTTAACCATTTAAGAATGATTATAATGTATATATAAGAAATAATAATGAAATATATGACATTATAAATCTACTGGATTTATGTATATATATACATATGTATGTCATCTACTTACTTCCATTTCAAGACAATAAGGAAAGGAAAACAGCGTTCATGCGTACGTACGGACTACCGTCTCCATGAACGGTGTTTTTCATTTTATTTATCTACCTATTATATATATATATATACTGAATATATATGATATATAAATCATATTTTATATTCTGGAAGTGAGTAAATCATGATATAAGTAATAATGATGTCAAGAACAACAAGTCAAAACACCTACGATAAATGAAATGATTTTACCCAAAACGCTTCTTTAACATGGAATTTACAAAAGAACGGGTAATATAATGTCATATGTGAACCATATATGATATCATAACAATTAATATGATTCTGTAATAAGTCAATAACATGATTTAAATCATTATACAGGAGGTTCGGACACTTACAAAGCAAGTCGGACCTAAGGTAAGGGAAATATCACAATCTCATTTTTATCCGAGATTGTTTATTCGTAAGTATTTACTGGGGTGTATTTTATCATCCACATCCATGTTTACTCAATAAGTAATATTATTTCCATCCACCTAAAATTGTTTAAATCCATTTTTACCCTTCTGTGAGTTTTTAGTAATACGTATGAAAGGAATCTTTTGTCGTTTTTCGTACGAGGTACTTTTTGACTTTTCCGACAAAAGTACAAAGAATGTTTTTTTAACTTATATGGCACGAACGGATTTCTACTGTTTTATAAAGCCTTATTTTCATGAAGCTTACTCTAAAATATTTCATGACTATTTTCAATAAAATCTCTTTCTTTTAAAATTGCATGATGTTTTGTGAAAAGAAATTGATTTTGAAGAAGAAAGGATATTTTCCTCAAGAATTCATTTGAAGTGTTTTATCAAAATTATTTTCCATCTAAGATAATAAAGGGTTCTGTTTCTATCCATATTTTTACATTGATTTGACTATGTTGTGATGGAATTATGTTTATGAATTCCTTTATCTTATATGAATTGATTTATGATGTCATGATGTTTCAAGAATCCCATTTTTGTTACATGTGTTATGCGATGATGTATGTTTTATGATTATGTGGCACACATAAGAAAGGATTCATTATAAGATGGGTGGGACCTATATCTCCCTCCAATGCATTGGGTAATGATTTTATATCTCATGAGATAGACATGGCTGGAATGGAAGGTTATTTCGGTTCAGTGATAAAGGACTGAAACGAGGAGTGAACTCGGTTCAGAAAGGGACTTTGTCCACTAAGATAGTCTTGGCAATGAGTCATGACTAACAAGAAATGATTTTCCATGATTATGTGTGCATGCCACAAAGTTTCAAGTTTCATGTTATGATTATGGGGATCTCATTTTCACTTCTATGATTTATCCCATGTTATGATATTATGAGATCTTTTGCAGGTTAAGATTTTCAAAAGCTATGTTCTTATGTATATGATGTGATTGATATTTCTTTTGTTTACCCTTACTGAGCATTTGAGCTCACCCTTTTATGTTTTCTTTTCCCCAGGATATAAAGAAAGGTTTTTAGGTAAAAAAAGGGAAGATCTTTATGGGAGATATTGAAGATCTTTCCCCACGATTAGAAGATTACGTTCCGAGTTTCCAAAGACACTAAACTATTACGATCCTTGTGTGTGTGTTTTTGTTATGTACTAAGTATTCCGCAAAAGTAATGTAATGTCCATGTATGATAAGATTCGGATCTCTACAGTTGGTATCAGAGGAAAGGTTTAGTCAACCTTTGGAAACTAGGATGCGAAAACGTTAGTGTGATCCCTAGAGATATTTCTAAGGTATGTCTAGGGATGTCCTTAGGGATAAGTATATGTATAGGTTATAGTAATAGAATTACGCTAACGATCATAGAATTAAACCTAAGATGTTGGATATTGAAGGTACTCCCCCTTTATTATGTTGTTTTCCCTAGCATGATTTTTGCCTCTCACACTATTCTTTTTGGGTTTTAGACGATGGCTGGAACCCGAAGGAACCGTGTTGATCAATGAAATGGACAATGCAATGATTGCCCTCCTGAACAAACAAATGTTATGGGAGATGGAGTGCAAAATCTTATTGCTATACTTACACAAGCTATGAATCATTCTGGACTTCCAAATGAGCAGAGAAGGGAACAATATTATATTGAGTCCTTCATGAGGCAACGTCCACCTTCTTTCAGTGGGTCTTCTGATCCACTTGTGGCTGAACAATGGATCAATACTACTGAAAAGATATTTTCAGTTCTTCAATGTTCTGAACATGATAAAGTCATCTTAGCAGTATATCGTTTGGAAGGTGAATCTGATCAATGGTGGAATCTTATCAAGAATACGAGGCCAAGAGATGAAATTGAGTCCATGGAATGGGACGAGTTCAAGAACTTGTTTTTCAGTAAGTACTTCCCTCGTATTCTTCGAACAAAGATGGAGAAAGAGTTTCTTGAACTGAAGCAAAGGGACGATGAATCTGTTGGTACCTATGAAGAAAATTTTACAAGACTTGCAAGGTATGCTTCAGGTATTATCATCCAACCTGAATGTAAAGTTGATCGATTTTTCAGTGGCTTAAAACCAAGTCTTCAAAGGGCATTAGCTATAAGAGACTTCAGTAGCTATGAATAAATTGTGTGTTGTGCTATCAAGGTAGAAATGGAAGTTGGTGTTACATATCCATCTCATGGTTTTGACAAGAAACGAAAGATGGAGTTCAAGGAGAAATCTCAGAATAATGGTGAAAAGAAGATGAATGTTTCCTTATGCACAAAGTGTGGAAAGAAGCATGGTGGAGATTGTCTTAAAGGGACTAGAAAATGTTTTAAGTGTGGAAAAGAAGGTCATCGAGCAGCTGAGTGTCGAAGTAATGGAAAAAGGGTTTCTAATGATGTGAATAAAGCAAACACTGCAGAGAACGCACCACCAACACTTCAATGCTTCAAGTGCAAGGAAATGGGGCATTATGCTAATAATTTCCCTAATCCAAGGGTTAGTGATGATCAACATGAGCAACCACTGAAGGCAAAGGACAAAGGGAAATCACATGCGATCACTATTGGCAATATAGAATATGACAACGATGTGGTGGAATGATTAAGTGTTTATGTAATGGGATTCCAAAATAATGTTGTATCATTGAGTATTGCAATATTTATTAATGTGGTATTCAAAGTGATTGAGATATTTTTTGGAAATAAGATGATATGCGCATAATGAAGACGAGAAAATGAAATGTTTAATAGTATTCATGAGCTCATGATTGATATAAGGACTAAGTGATATCATGGTTTGAGTATATAGAATTTTGAGGATTTTGGTATGTGGAAAGTGTTAACTTTTAACTGCACTCATGTTTTCACTAAGGTATTCAAGAGAATACACGATTAAGGACTTTGAATGTTTGGAATGTGACCAACAAGACATATCTTATGATATGTGGGGATCAACGAAAGTATTAAATCTCTGGTAATCGTTGTCACTATATTATGAGAGTGGACTGCAGTATTATGTATAAGCCTAAAGATTAGACTGGATTATGTTGGACATAAGTTAGTATTGTTTAAGGATAGAAGATTTTCGATATTATTGATGGGATGTTATAGTAACGTAGTTTTAGAAAAAGGACAACCTGCAGGACGGGCGACAACCCATCGCTTCGGACAAGGCTGTAGGAATCGAACCCACAACCGAAGTGCGACTGGCCTTTATCGCCTACCACTGACCTACAGGAAGTCCCTGTTTAGTAGAAACTAGTGTTATTATATTAAGCAGTATGATATATGATGTATAATCCCATTTTAGGAACCATATATGATTAATCTCACTATAGATCGACTTATGCATATAATTTTTGCTAACCTTTTGTTTGAGACAGATGGAATGACCCGTCATTCTATCACATGATCTGCTAACACTTCATGAATAACAAATTCAACTTCATTTATTTAAGATATGAAGTGGAAATTTTTCAAGGCACGAACAACAGTGAGATTGTACCAAAATAAAGTAAGTATTTATTCTAATTCAAATTTTCAACTTTAGGGAGATGATCTTGAAAACCAAAAATGTTGTCCTAGTGATCTTATACCTGATGAATCGGATTGTACCTTAGATCGTCACAAATTTATGGATTTGTGATTATTGGATTTTCCATAGCCATGTTCTCTACCACTCTCCATCAGAACATGATGGATAGATTTCTCTTCCATATCCATATTTTCACCTATGTGGAAACCCAATGATTAGTTTATTTGGGTAACCGTTACGTTTCATACTTTTTTTTTAAAGATTAGTTTTGATATTCCTTTTTACGATGTGGGTTTCTATTAAAGAAACTTTCAAATAGTAAACCATTTATAACCCCGACGAATTTCGAGGGCGAAATTCATTTTAAGGGGGGTAGAATGTAACAGCCCAAGATTTTATAAAAAATATTCTTTTTAATAAATGTCTTGTGTTGTACGCTACACCAAAAGGAGCTTGCACAACACGCATCCTTGACTTGCCTTGCATTACACGCAATCGCGACCTTCCTCGATAGCGTGTGTAATACGCAATACCGAGTTTCACTAAACAACGATATTCTATTAAAATATTATTAAAAATAGTCGTTATGAATAGTAATAACCACCTTTTGAAATTCTGTAAATCTTATTTTTCAAAATGAACTTCATTTTTGGATTCAGAGTATCGAATTTATCCTAAGGTGAAATTTTGGTACATTTCGGATAACTTTCATATTCTGATGAATAGTGAAAATTACTAAATTATAATTAAAAAACAACTTTTTTAATCGAAATAATTAATAGTGATAAATTGTTAATTGGAGTAGTTTTAAAGTATATTTAGAATATATTTTTACGATTTAATACAATGTTGGTCATTGGATGTAATTGCACATTTAAACCAGACATAAACAAATGTCAATCTTTTGATAGATATTGTTTCTTAAAAACACGCTATTTGTTTTAACAGCGGGATTTAATTATAAAATTAATTAATGCAACTTCTATGTTATGAATTTGGTAAAATAGACTTCATTTTTGAATTCGGAATATGAAATATAGCTTAGGATGAAATTTTGGCATTTTTCTAAAAACCTTCATTTTTTGATGAATAGTGAAACTACTAAGTGGTAGTTAAAAAACTGAATTTTTCATAAAACAAAATTTTACCGCTTCTGTGAATGGAATTTAAAAAATCCGAGAGACACGGTTGATGTCAGTAAGTAAAATGTGGTTCAATGAGATGAAAATAATTTTTGGTGAATAGTAACTTTTTACTTTTATTTACCACGGTTAAAAGTAAATAGGGTAATTAAGGGTAAGAATGATATTAATATTACCCTAACACATGTCCTAATTCTATTGGACAAGTGTATATCGACCGAAAACAACCTTAAGTGTAACATATTATCATTTAGGCCCACTTGGATTAGATTAGGACATTTATTATTATTTAATTCAAAGAAGAGTTAAAAGAGTTAAAATCAAAGTTTATTCACTAAAACATTTTTAATATGGGGTTATACATAAGATAAATTAGACTATGAATATTCATTAGAAATCTAAAAAGATTTCCTACATGATTATATTTTATTTTTAATTTTTAGACATCAAATAATTTAATTTATTTATAACACAAAGATGATGTAGTAATTATCTTATTAATGAAATATTGACAAAATTGATAATATAAATACCAAAATAAATGTAATTTAAGTCTTTTTATTAATTCCACTAATTTTCTAGGTTACTATGATATATTAATGTTGATTTAATCAACTTGTTTCGAACATATAATTCTGTTATGACTTTCACAAAAATCATATATCAAATAGTGTCTAAATTGACACAAAATAGTTTTTAAATAAAATATTATATTATTAATTGTTATTTTATTCCTAAAAATCTAAGGTTCGGCCAAATGACTTAGATAAAGATATATATATTAATAATAAACAATTTGGGGTTCTTTTGGCATGTTATAGTAAGTGTATTAACCATATACTGAAAGAAAACAAAAAGACACGGTAAAAGTTAAATTATTTAACTTAGAGTTAAATCTAATTGATAAGGTTAAAATAAGAACCTAAACTTGTCTAAATCCTATTGGTTGATAGGATTTCGACCCATCCCCACTTTATCTTCGAAATAAGACCCTTTTGAACCATTATAAACCGATTTTTACTTTAATATAAAATAATATTTTGAGATATTCCTAAGGTGCCCCTCTCCTCCCTTATAAAAGGACACCTCCTCCCCCTCCTCCTCACACAAATTTGAGCACTCAAGCTCGGAAAACCCCTGACAAAATCTCTTCTCCACTTCCCTAGAAACATCCTAGAGGTTCTGGTCTTCCTCAAAGACCAATTTTAGTGCCCTAAGAGGAGGTCTCAAAGAGGAACTTCAAAGAAGAGGTAATTACCGTTACCAATTCTTTCATCTTTATTTCTTCTCCCACTTCTTCTTCTTAGGTTGTTTCATTATGAAGTAATAACATCAGTATCACTCATATACTGATATGTTATTATAAGTTTGAAAAAACCCTATTTCACCATCTATCCATCCTATGAAAAAAGAAATCACCGCGCGTGCGTACGTACGGAATACCGTCTCCACGCCGTGGTGTAATCTATTTTCCACCACCACCTTACATGGATGGGTATAATGGTGTAAAGAATAACTATACATAGTTATTAAAACAACATATTGATTCTGATATATTGTATAATCCACTCCAATTCAATTCAATATTTATAGATATGATATCATCGCTCGTGCGTACGTACGGACTACCGTCTCCACGACGCGATGAGATTCATTCTCCATGTTAACCATTTAAGAATGATTATAATGTATATATAAGAAATAATAATGAAATATATGACATTATAAAGCTACTGGATTTATGTATATATATACATATGTATGTCATCTACTTACTTCCATTTCAAGACAATAAGGAAAGGAAAACAGCGTTCATGCGTACGTACGGACTACCGTCTCCATGAACGGTGTTTTTCATTTTATTTATCTACCTATTATATATATATATACAGAATATATATGATATATAAATCATATTTTATATTCTGGAAGTGAGTAAATCATGATATAAGTAATAATTATGTCAAGAACAACAAGTCAAAACACCTACGATAAATGAAATGATTTTACCCAAAACGCTTCTTTAACATGGAATTTATAAAAGAACGAGTAATATAATGTCATATGTGAACCATATATGATATCATAACAATTAATATGATTCTGTAATAAGTCAATAACATGATTTAAATCATTATACAGGAGGTTCGGACACTTACAAAGCAAGTCGGACCTAAGGTAAGGGAAATATCACAATCTCATTTTTATCCGAGATTGTTTATTCATAAGTATTTACTGGGGTGTATTTTATCATCCACATCCATGTTTACTCAATAAGTAATATTATTTCCATCCACCTAAAATTGTTTAAATCCATTTTTACCCTTCGGTGAGTTTTTAGTAATACGTATGAAATGAATCTTTTGTCGTTTTTCGTACGAGGTACTTTTTGACTTTTCCGACAAAAGTACGAAGAATGTTTTTTTTAACATATATGGCACGAACGGATTTCTACTGTTTTATAAAGCCTTATTTTCATGAAGCTTACTCTAAAATATTTCATGACTATTTTCAATAAAATCTCTTTCTTTTAAAATTTCATGATGTTTTGTGAAAAGAAATTGATTTTGAAGAAGAAAGGATATTTTCCTCAAGAATTCATTTCAAGTGTTTTATCAAAATTATTTTCCATCTAAGATAATAAAGGGTTCTGTTTCTATCCATATTTTTACATTGATTTGACTATGTTGTGATTGAATTATGTTTATGAATTCCTTTATCTTATATGAATTGATTTATGATGTCATGATGTTTCAAGAATCCCATTTTTGTTACATGTGTTATGCGATGATGTATGTTTTATGATTATGTGGCACACATAAGAAAGGATTCATTATAAGATGGGTGGGACCTATATCTCCCTCCAATTCATTGGGTAATGATTTTATATCTCATGAGATAGACATGGCTGGAACATAAGGTTATTTCGGTTCAGTGATACAGGACTGAAACGAGGAGTGAACTCGGTTCAGAAAGGGACTTTGTCCACTAAGATAGTCTTGGCAATGAGTCATGACTAACAAGAAATGATTTTCCATGATTATGTGTGCATGCCACAAAGTTTCAAGTTTCATGTTATGATTATGGGGATCTCATTTTCACTTCTATGATTTATCCCATGTTATGATATTATGAGCTCTTTTGCAGGTTAAGATTTTCAAAAGCTATGTTCTTATGTATATGATGTGATTGATATTTCTTTTGTTTACCCTTACTGAGCATTTGAGCTCACCCTTTTATGTTTTATTTTCCCCAGGATATAAAGAAAGGTTTTTAGGTAAAAAAAGGGAAGATCTTTATGGGAGATATTGAAGATCTTTCCCCACGATTAGAATATTACGTTCCGAGTTTCCAAAGACACTAAACTATTACGATCCTTGTGTGTGTGTTTTTTGTTATGTACTAAGTATTCCGAAAAAGTAATGTAATGTCCATGTACGATAAGCTTCGGGTCTCTACAGTGATCTTGATGAACAAATTTAACAAGTGGAAGATTATCAAGAGAAGGAAATCCTATCAAGAAAACATCCACTCCGAACTTCTGTGGCCGAGACCTCAAAGCCTATCACTCTGGAAAAGGGAGATGAGAAAAATGGTAAGATAGATGATGTTGAGGAAGAAGAAAAATAAAATGAGTTGTCTGAGGAAGAAATCTTTGAGAATAATTTTCATGAAGAAGGTGTAGAGATGGAGAAACTAGATGAAGATATGATTGATCAAGTATCGTGAAGAGAGGAAGAATCTCTTGATGAGGAAAATCCGAAAGTTGACAAGGGGAAGGAATTTCTTATGGACACCCCAATGAAAGATATCATTAGAAATAAAGATGTCGGTGGTTGTTCTAGAAGAATGATGGTAGAAATTGAAGAAGAACAATCCTCTAGAAAGTTATCATATTCGGGGTCATCAGCACTGGGACATGAATTTGTTGTTGAATCTGTGAAGAAATTGGTGGACACAATTTCGATCATTCCCACCATATACTACAGATTATATATGCTTCAACACAGTGTGAATCAGAAGTCAGAATCCTTATCTATGGTGATGGATACATGTGTGAATATTGAACCAGATCATAGAAATTTCCGGATCAATTATGATGTGAACAAAAAATCATTCATAAAAATCACTTTGTGGTCTAAGAAAGTTGATGATGACTTAGCTGAGTTTGATCATTCTCAGAATGATGTTAAAAATTCTTTTGACACAGAGGATTCCACGATTAAGAATCGTCAGAAAAATCTGACCCTTGAGAAAAATTCTCGAAATCAACTGGTCAGAGATTTGAATGGGATGATTAACTTGGTTACTCAGAACTGGAAAGGGAAAAGAGATTTCTGGATTGAGTTTCAAAAGAATCTACAAATGTAATATGAGTTACTGAAGATGCAGTAAGAGGCCATGAAGTCTCATGAATATGTCTTGAAAGCTCAATAGGAAAGGATAAATACATTGTAGAAGCATGCTGAGGAGTATCAGAATGATTTGAAGAAGCTGAAAACCCTCTTGAAGAAGATTATCCCAAAGGAAAAGGAACACTAATAGACTCAATTCGATCTTTTATTTCATTTGATCTTCCTTGTAAATATTCATCCAATTATAATAGAACTATGGTTGATAGTTTTCCTTTAATGTATTTACTAATATTTCAGGGACCATATTTTGTTTCCATTCCCTAATATTCTTTTTGAAAATCAAAATGGTGGACAAGGAAAAAGAACTACTCAAAAGTGGTGAATGAAAATTTTAATATGGAGAAGAAAAAATTCAATGTGAATAACTATCCTTAAGTAAGGTGGAGTTTCTCATTACGATGTTTTTCATTCCTATGATAATGAATACTCTATTCTAGAAATTCATAATACAATCCTTAGATTTCCTAAGCCTAGGGGGTGAGTTATATTCACCATAATCTATGAGAAAAGGGAGATAAGAATTTATTTCAATGTCTAAATAATTTTTTCAATGTTTTTATATTTTTTTTCGAAGGGTAGTTTTTGCTTTCCAAAAAGGGGGATATTGTTGAGTTAATAAGGTTTTCCTTATAAATTTTCCATTCCTTCTTGTTTTGAAAATCACAAACACCATATACTTAAGAAAATCAATATTTCACTTCTATAAGGAAAATTTTCCTTCCCAAAGGAATTTACCCCAACCACATTTTCATTACTCATATCAATATTCTTTTTAAGTATAAAAATCTGATTCATGCCAAAAATCTTTGAATCATATAATACTTAGATATGAAGAATTCTGTTTTAGGATCCGAATTCTGGATACGAACTCTAATGAAGTTCCATTACGAATTCTGTATATGAACTCTAATGAAGTTCCATTCCGAATTCAGGATACGAACCCTAATGATGTTTCATTACGAATTCTGGATACGAACTCTCATAAGGTTCCACTCCGAATTCTGGATATGAACACTCATATAGTTCCATTCTGAATTCTGGATATGAACTCCCATAAGGTTCCACCCCGAATTATGGACTCCTAACTTCGACTAGTTCGACTCTGAACATCTATGAGTTCGACTCCGAGCTTCTATGAGATCGAATCCAAACTTCTACTAGTTCGACTCTGAACTTCTACGAGTTCGACTCCAAACTCTGTAAGTTCAGATTCCAAATTCTAGTGAAACTAGACTCTATATTTCCTTAGAAATTCAGACTCCAGATTTATATAGAATTCAGGTTCTGAATTCCTACAAAACAGAATCCGAATATCTCTTTATTATAGACTCTAAAATTTCATTTTGGTTAGACTCTGAAATTTGTTTTCTTACATTCCGAACTTCAGTTTTCCTTATGCTTACACTTTTTTAATTACAAAATTATGTCGTTCTTTCAGTTATTGACTAACCGTTGGTTGAGTCACACGTGTACTGGTCCCTATGAAATTCAATGAGAAATATGACCATTAGAGGAGGGAGCCAACCATTGGAGCTTTGCCTATAAATAGGATCTCCTTTAAAAGTCGACAATAACTTTGACACATCTCTTGACATTTGTGCTTACTTTCTGTTGAAGTGATTTCTAGAGAGAGGGGATCTTATCAACTCTAAAATCTTTTTGTAGAATGTTTGAACAGCTTGTTCAAATATTTCCATGTGTAGACGTACTTCGTGCGACTCTGATTTTTTCTGATTAAAATTGAGGGCTTCTGGGGATCGAAAGGTCTAGGTTCCAACAACTTGAAGTTGAGGTCTTCCTTATTGAGGCAGATAGAGGTTTCGACTACCTGATAGTTGAGGGCTTCTAGGGATAGGAAGATAAACTCTGATCTTCGTATCGAGGGCTTACCCTGGTGTGGGTAAGATAGACAATCTTGAAAGTATAAATCAAGAGACCTTTATCCAAGGTTGATGGATACCCTTCTCTTTGGGTTAAACGAATTATTGTTTGATACTTTTAGTTTTACTACTTGTTTTTTCCAATACATGTTGTATTGTTAAGGAAAGTATAACTTTCTTATAATTCCTTACTCATAATCTGATATAGTTAGATTCTATAAGCTTTAAGGTAAAATATTAATCATTGTAACTTTTGTTAATTTCCATTTTTGGAATCACTATTCTGAAATCCAGCATGTCTTTAGTACTCATAGAGGTCTTGTGATGTATCTTGTTTAACCTTGTTAAACATAACCATTCTAAAATTTCCTAAAGGAATTTTTAAATGGTACAATTCACCACACCTCTTGTATCTAAGAATATCAGTCTTATTTTGATCCTTCATTTGGTATCACTGAGTATATCATACTCAGAGTCATACCATTCTAACAGTATTTAGAAGGCTAACATATAATACATATTTTTGTGAGATATTGATTAATTAATTTTTCATGATCATTGTAAACATAAAAAATGGGTAGGGTCAGACATTTAGTATGTAAAAAACATATCATTACATTAATTTTACATCAGAGAAGAATAAATTTGATAATAAATGATCATTATACCATAGATTATACTCATAGAACATGTTATAGCATGAAAATATCAAAAACATAAGAATAAAAATTTATAAAAGATATAAATTTCTAAAAAACACATATTAATGATTATATATCATGTTATAAAGACATAAAAGTGAGAAATAAATTTAAGCTATCTTGTACTCGTAATGAAAGGGAATTCCCTTGAAAGGGAATTCACCTAGAAAAATTGGAATAAAATCATTTAAAACATCTAATTGAAGGCACAATAATAATATGAAATAATTGATGAGAAAACTCATACTTTTTAATGAACTCATTATGTTCAGAACTAAAAATGCGAAAAACTGAATCATGCCCATAAATATGTGAACAAACACATTTATTACATTCCAAAATATGTCATGAGATATAAGCTTAATATAATGATATTGAATGTGATATAAGACCCTACCCATCAAAATAAAAAAATATGAGTTCCATTTTTAAAAACTATAAACATGTCATTATAAACCCATAAAAATGAATAGGTTTACACATATCAATAACTTTGGAAATCCTTAATATAAAAAAATTTATCAAAATAAATGAAAACATAATAACATATAGAATAATATAATAACATTACTCAATGGTGGATAAAAAATTTAGGCACATTTCAGAGTTAAAATAAAAAAAATTCACAAATTAATTTTATAAAGTTAATAAAAGATAACATATTAATTACTTCAAAAAATAAATTTTTATAAGAGAAAATGTTAAAATTTTATTAACCATATTATAATTTGTTATAAATTAAATATCCATAAATATACATATGTTTTATCCAATAATATGAGGAGTTTAAAATAAATGTTTAATTTCAAAATATGTGTAAACATTTTTTTGAAATATATTTGTTTGAAAACTCATATCATTAAAAGGAAAAAATTGATAAAATTATTTAGGATGAATATAATATTTATCACAATAAAAAAAATATTAATATTGAATTATGGAAATTTTAACATTTTCATAAATTGAATAATGGATAGGGAAGAAAAAATCATAAAAAATAATTGGTATTATTCATAACAAAATTTATTTTAATGAAACAATATAATCATAAAGTAATTATATTTTTAAAAAAAAATTCATTTCCATATAATTAATCAATGATTATACACAACAACATAATATGTCATATTTTTTGAATATTAAAATATAATAGTCAAATAAGAGAGATTATGTCATAAGGAAAATATTTCATTCAGAAAAACACATTATATACTTTATAACATTTGAATGAAAATAAATTAGAGGAAAAAATTTAAATAAAACATTGATTATTTTAAAATTTAAAAGGATAATGTTATTGAATTAAATTTTTGATTTATTTACACCATTTAATAAGATTCATGTTCTATTACTTTTTTGTCTTAATGGATTTCAAATTGAGAAGAAACCCCTATAAAAAGTAATGATCATCAAAACATATTTAAATATATGGATAAATATTAAAAACATAATACTTTGAATAAAAGTTGTTTAAAAATATAAATAATTATTTTGTCTTTATATAAAAAAATAAAAATGAATTAGCTTTATAATACAAAACATGTCTCAATGATAGGATCTAGAGAATATAACACTAACCTCATATCTCTACTTAGTCTGATGAAATATATGATCCTGTATAAAGAACATAAATGTCAAAATATCTAATTTATGAACTATAATATCACCTATAACTATTTTTCATTTCAATTTATAATCATTATCGAAATTAATAGTTGTAAATTATTTTTTTAATTCTCATATTAGTTTTTTATTGTTTTAATATTTTTTTGTAGCTTTTTAAGTGTGGTTTCGACCTTATTTCTTTGTATAATTTAAATCATTCTTATTAATTGAATATTATTTAATGGATGAATTATATATTTTTAATATGTTTATATTTCCATCCATGAGTACTATATTAATTATTCAAAATTACGATGTCAGCAAAAAATATATTTCTATGATATTCAACCTACGAAGTGAGTTTTCATAATTAATAAATTCTATATTTATGTATAATTTACGGAAAATATTTATATATTTATATTATATTATACCAATATTTTTCATACTAATCTGTGATATAATTTTATATAACTATTAATTTCATTGGTTAAACGAACCTAATCATGAACATAAATTGATTCTTGATGATTATCAAGTTGCTTTGTTATAATATTAGACCAAAAAATCTTAATTATATCATTATTATTTTATCGCTATGATGTATGTCTATTAAAAATATTTTCGAAGAGAAAAATAATTGATATGATAAAATTATATAAATTGAATTTATGTTCATACTCACACTATGACTATTCTAAATT
This sequence comes from Viscum album, assembly GCA_963277665.1. Lineage (NCBI taxonomy): Eukaryota > Viridiplantae > Streptophyta > Magnoliopsida > Santalales > Viscaceae > Viscum > Viscum album. The sequence goes on along the minus strand of OY728131.1, from coordinate 912,589,965 downwards.
ATTGAACATACCATAATCTTTTATTAATTATATTATTAATTGGAAAAAAAATTATCATAAAATAAATTTAATAATATCAGGAAAATAATGTTTATTTTTTAAATTCAATATAATTAAAATCAATGTAAGGAATATATGAAATGAAAATGAAAATAAATAATCATATGTATGCAGTATTCAACACATACACACAATTGATGATTTATTATTTTATATAATGGATAAGAGTAATATGATTTATCATTTAAGAATAAAAAATTTCCCATTAAAATAATATTTTTATGTTAAATTTAATATTGTAATGGTCCTTTAATTGTGTTTATGGAAAAAATTCATCCTGGAAGAAGTATTCCACATAACACATGTTGGTTTCTCAAAAGCAATGTGGAGGTTGGTCAATGTGTTAATATCATTATAATGACATATTAGTAAAATAATGATACTAATTCAATAAATTTAATGTATTGAAATGAATTTTTGAAATTTATTAAACAAAATAAATAAATAAGAAATAAAAATATATGTTTTAATCTTATATATATCTTATTTGAGTTTAGAGACCCAAACATGACATACATGTAAATTAAATTACCTTTTTGGAATACATAATACATAACAAAAGCAGACACCCAAGGACCGTAATAGTTTTGTGACTTTGGTAACTCTGAACATAATCTTTTAATCATGGTGAATGATCTTCAACACCTCCAATAATGATTTTCCCCTTTTTTTCTTACCTAAATCCTTTATTTATATCATGGGGAAATGAATACATGAAAATGGTGAGAACAAATGCATAGTAAGGGTAAACATTGGGAACATAAAACAATCCATAAACATTTGAATGTAAAAACTTGATCATAAAATCTAAACATAAAAATCTTGAGCAATGACATAAATCATGGAAGTACGTAAAGCATATATCATAAATGAAAATAAATCATGATAAATTATCATGGAAATAAAACATTAAATTGTGGAAAAACATTAATCACATGATATGATTTCCATATAATCCAATGCATTCCTTCCATGATCGTCATAGTGGACAATGTCCTTTACTGAATCGGGTTTACATGCCATTCCAGCCCTGTATTTCTATACCAGATATAATTTCCATTATAGCCATGAATATCTCATGAGATATAAATCTTTACACAATTCATTGGAGGGATATATAGGTCTCACCCATCTCATAATGAAAACATTCTTACGTGTTCCACAACATAAACATAAATCATTCATCATAACCCAAAGAATAAAATGGGTTTCATAAACATCATCCCATCATAACATAATCCATATAAAACAAATGGATATCATTTATCATAAGAAAAGTGATACCATGTAAATCGTAGAGACGTTATACTTGAAACATACATATAAGAAATAATGTCATCTTAGATGGAAAATGGTTTTGATAAAACACATGAAATGAATTCTTGAGGAAAACATCTTTTCTTCTTAAAAATCATTTTCTTTTCACAAAATGAAATGAAATTTTAAAATAAAAGAACTTTGTTTAAAATATTCATGAAATCTTGTAGAGTAAACTTCATGAAAAAAAGGAATTATGAAACCATATAAATCTTTTCATTTCGTATAAGTTAAAAATACATTCTCCTCATAATTTTAACAGAAAAGTCAAAAAGTACCATGTATGGTAAACAAAGGAATGATTCCTTCCATAACACAAATAAAAAGTAAAAGAGGGGTAAGAATGAATTTAATCAGACATGGAAGAATATTAAACACATTAGGAAAAACATTTTTATGGACATGGATAAAAAATATAACCCCAGTAAATACTTGCGTATAAGAAATCTTGTATAAAAATTAGATTGCAAAATTATCATTTAACTGAGGTCCGATATGCTTTATACGTATCCAAACCTCCTATAAAATGATTTAAATAATTTCATTGACTTATTACAGAATCATATTCATTGTTATGATATCATATATGGTTCACTTATGACATTACATTACCCGTTCTTTTGTAAATTCAATGTTAAAGCAGCATTTTGGGTAAAATCGTTTCATTTATCGTACATGTTTCGACTTTTTTTCATGAAATTATTACATATATCATGATTTTAATAATTAAATAATGTAATTAATGATTTATATATAATATATATTCAAAATATAAATATATATGATAGATAGATAAATGGAATGAAATACACCGTTCGTGGAGACGGTAGGTCGTACATACGCATGAATAGTGTTTTCGTTTCCTTATTAAATGGAATGGAATTAAGTAAATGAAAAATATATGTACAAAAATCTAGTATCATTATTATGTAATATATTTCATGATTATTTATTATATATAATTTATAATCATTCTTGATTGGTTAATCATAGAAAATGAATCTCATCGCGTTCGTGGAGACGGTAGTCCGTACGTACGCACGAGCGATGATATCATTCTTTTGATATTGAAATATTATATAATTAGATGGTATATCATATATAAAGATTCATAATAATGTTATTTTTATAATTTATATCATTTATACTCATTATCATACCCATCCAAATGATGAAATATTTGAATAACAAACTACACCACGACGTGGAGACGGTAAGTCGTACGTACGCACGTGTGGTGACTTTTTCATTCATAGGAAGGATAAAATAACTAATATGGTTGTAACATTATAATAATAAAATTAAATTATATATAAGATACATGAGTAGTTATTTTATAATGGAAACATCAATGATGGAGGAAGTGGAAGAAAAAAGAAACATGAAAGAATCGGTAGAGGAGATTACCTATTCTTCAACGTGCCTCTTTTAAACCTTCTCTTAGGGAACTAGGGTTCGTATTTTGAGAAGACAAGAACCTCTATGATATAACTAGAGAGGTTTAGAGGAGAAATTTTTTGGGTTTGGCAGATCATGAAGGCTCAAAATTTATTAAAGAGATGAGGGTGGAGGTGCCTTTTTATAAGGGAGGCGAGGGGCACCTTAGGAAAAAAATAAACTTTTATTTGATAATAAATTCATATTTGGTCAATAATGGCTCCTATGTGACTTATTTAGTGTCTAGGGTGGGGATGGGTCTTAATCCTCTCAACCAATAGGATTTAGACATGTTTAGGTTACCATTTTAACCTTATCATTTCGATTTTACTCTAGGTTAAACAATCTATCTTTTATCGTGTCTTCATATATTCTTACACTATATGGTTAATAAAATAACTATAAACTATAAATCCAACCCCAATTGGTTAATTAATATCATATATGTTATTATATAAGTCTTTTTTACGAACTTTTTCTTTTTAGGACCATTATATCAATTAATAATATAATATTCGTTTTAAAAACTATTTTATGTCAATTTTGACACTATAGTATTTTGTTTTCTTTAAATTTATAACAGCATTATTACATCGAAAAAAATTTATATAACCAACAATAAAATGTTATATTAACCTAGAAAAGTAGTTTAATTCATAAAAAGTCTAAAATTACATTTATCTGGGTATTTATGATATAAATTATGTTAATATTTCATTAATAAGGTAATTACTACATCATCGTTGTGTCATAAATTATTTAAATTATATAATGACTAAAAAATATAAATAAAATACCATTATGTAGTAAATCTTATTATCTTACTAATTAATATTTATAGTCTTATTTATATTATATATAACCTTATATTAAACACGTTTTAGTTATTAATCATGGATTTAAACTATTTTAACTCTTCTTTAAATAAAATAATAATAAATGTCCTCATCTAATCCAAGTAGAAATAAAGGGTAATATTTTAATCCTATGTTTTTTTGGTCGAATTACACTTATCCAATAGAATTAGGACATGTGTTAGGCTAATAATAATATAATTTTTACCATTAATTACCCTATTTACTTTTTATGGTGGTAAAAAAATGTAAAAATTCACTATTCGTCATAAATTATTTTAATCTTATTGAACCACAATTTACTCCTTGATATTAACCGTGTCTCTCATATTTTTGAAATTAAACTCACAGAAGAAGTAAAATTAATTTTTCTGTAAATTTGAAAATTCTCCTATGAGATGGGTAAAAGACTGTAAAAAGTTCGATAAAATTTTTATATATCTAAATTTTTTATAAAATGACTCCAATGAATTACATTGAACTTATATGGGAATTATGTATCTATTTTTACATAAAATAAATTTAAATAAATTTAATGATTATTTAAAAAAAAGTCGGTTTTAACCAATAACTCAGAGTTTTCACTATTCATCAAAAATTGAATGTTTTCATAAAAATACCAAAAATTCACCCCAAGATGATTTCGATATTCTAAATCCAAAAATGGAGTCCATTTTTAAAGATAAAATTTATAACATTTCAAAAAGTGGGAATTATTTTTCATAACGACTTGTTTATATAATATTTTAATAACATATCATTGTTTAGTGAAACCTGGTATTGCGTACTATACAAGCTATCAAGAATGGTCGTGATTGCGTGTAATGCAAGCCATGTCAGGGCTGCGTGTAGTGCAAGCTCCCTTTTGTGTTTCGTATAACATAATAAAAAATTATTTCATTTATACATTAAACAAAATCTATACTTAATGTGGCGTAGAATAATTTCCAAAAAATAAACTTGAAATTGTGTGAAACACTAGCCAAGAATAGTGTTCTGTATAATGCATTCTAATACAGTGTTGTGTATAGTAAAATCTAATATTTGTTTAGTGTAAAAAAGAAGACATCAAGGTAATTAAAAAGAATATATCTCATAAAATCTCATGTTGTTACAAGGATTATCTCATATGTCAGTGGGAGAATAAAATTTTTAAGGTGCTATTTGGGATAAAAAATCTCCTTATGGACTGTATAGTTATTTAGGATAGTATTGAATTGATTTTTTTCTATGAAATATATTTTTTCTGTATGATTTTAATTGAGTTAGTGAGTAGAAATTTTATAAGTGAAAAGAAGTTCCATTTTATAAAATAACCAGAACATTTCAACAGTGGGATGTCACCCTCATGGACAATGTCTCTGAAATATATAAATAAAATATTAGAGATTATATAAGGTATAGACAAACACATACCATTCATATTGAAACATTTTTAAAACTAATTATGATTTATTTGTTTTGTGGTCATGCAATTTTACCATTTTATTTTTTTCCACAATAATTTTTTTTATCCTTTTTATTTATCAGTTAAATTCAAAAATAAAAGGCTCCATATTCGATAATTTAGATTTTTTGAATTAAATATTTATATTCATTTTTATTCAATTTTTTATATTTTTGTAAAATAATTTTAATTAATAAATATATAACGTATAAAAAAATTGAAAATGCATAAACTAAATTTTATAATTAAAAATTTGGTTCTATCAAGTAATCACTTACAATATATAACATTTTTGTTATAAAAATGACTATTAATTTAAAAACAAATAAATATATACGAGAAGATACATAAAAGTTGAAATATTTGTAATATTGGTATATTACATTTTTCACCATAAAAAATTAAAATAAATCCTAGAAAAAATATTATTTTTATATTCTTATCACTAATCCCAAAATAATGTGAAATTTTCAACATTATTATATAAAAACATTATAATTTAATATTTAATATATTAAAATAATTTACTAAAAAAAATTACATTTTGGAAAATATATATTTTTTAGATGTATTCTACTCTTTATGCTTATGTCCAATTGATTACAAACTAATTAGTTGTTAATATATTATTTAGATGATCAAATTATTTTATTATTATTTCATTATAATATACTTAGTTTTTTAATCAGACCCCAATTATATAAAAATATGTTATTAATCAAAAAATCATAATATTTTTGTTCTAAATAGACTAATTGAATATTTATAGTATTAAATATATTCATTGTTTTCATTAAAACCAAATATTATAATTTTGTACTCATATTCAGAACTTCTAATTTAATTGATATGTTTTAATAGAAAATGTTAATTGTTATATTTTTATCCAATTTAGTTGTAATTTTATTTTAATTTCATTTACAATGGTGGGGAAATCTATGGAACAAATTGTTTAATTAAATAAAACATAAAGTAAAATATTATGTCATTTCATTCTCCCCCATAAATAAATTAAAACGTAAAATATTTAATTATTACATTCTAATGTTGATGGATATGTGTATCTATAACTATGTGTTGGGGTATAATATTAGTAGAGATAGAGTCCTTAGAAACACAAAAATATCTCTTTCATCTCAAAACATTATTTTCCTTAATATTGTGTTTTTCTATAAATGTTTGGTATAAGAGTCTACAAAAATTTTATATCAAGACTCACAATATGTAATTTGATTCCAGAGGGTTTTTTATCCTTTCATTTATAGAAAAATATAAATAATATTAAATATGTATTCCTTATTCAATAATTTTATTCCTCAAAGTATAGGGAATAAATACATTTCTTAAATAATGTTATATTTATATAATGAATTATGATATGATGGCCATATGGAACAATCACATAAACATTTATGTATAAATCTATACAATAATTATATATGACAATAAAATCATTATTGTGGTTATTTAATGATATTAAAAAACATATTAGATAAATTATATTTTAAATAATACAATTTTAACAAGATATCTACAAATATATATAGAGGTGTATCTTTTCTATAACGATCAATGAACACATTAGGATGCATTCATTCATATTTATTAAATTTTCCTCGTATTCTTAGAGTTTATTGATTCTCATCATCATGGTCTGTCATCAGATTGGGGATTTTTTGTGGATAATTCCCAGGTTCACCTAACATTAGAAATTGAATAATTATTGGAAACTTATGAAGAGTTTTATTTGTTTCAGTGGTGGTAGTTGAACACATAATTTTTCTTTGAATTTTTGTTACTCTAGGACCCCCCTTCTATAATAAAACCATTTCCCAATATATTTAATCAAATTACCTTGGTGTATCCTCATTCAAATTTTACAAATATGATATTGAACATTTATTAGTTCAACATATCCACCAATTTACCATTATTGAGACACCTTCATTATTTTAATTTTTTTTTCTAAGATATTGAATATATTATTTTTTTAATCATATTTTTTTATAGATATTTCAGTATAACTTCAATGATTTTCATTATTTCAACAATTTTGATGGGTTTTTTGTTGTGGTAAGATTCACTTTTATCCATATACACAATGTTCCTTTTTATTACAACCTATACGAAAACCAATAATAGTTGAAATTAGTGAAATAGAATAAAAAATAAAGGAGAAATATCATAAAGATAAAATTAATTCAATCATTAAAAAAATTCTTTTATATTATTACATTATTATATAATATAATTAGGCTATCCTATATTAATCACAATTTATTTTGTTTTATCTTAATCTTCATAACATAATCCATCATAGTTACAAGGGAATCAATGATTTGTAATATTTTGTAAATAGTATTTGACATATAAAATAATATATACTTGGAATTTCCTATTAGGATTTTTGATAGGCCATTTTTTGATGGAGCATGTAATGATGGAGTTATTAACCAACCCACTATTTTCAATGATTTTTACCCATTGGTACAACTATTAGATATGTTTAATCCATGTATACTATCCATATATAAATATATTTCTAGGAAAAACGATATTATAATGAATTTACATATATTACAATATAATAAATTACACATAGTCTCATAACAGAATTAAACAACTAATCCCTAAACTATTACCAAAAAACTATACAATTCTCCAATATAACTAAATTCTTCTTTAAAAAAAACTAAATTCATCCATGATAATATTGACAGAAAGGATACCTTAATATTAGGATTTACATGATTAATATCATAAATAGTCATTTAACCCAAATCCTTGATGTTTATTATCTTCGATATTTCTACATAAACATCATCTTTAGTAACACTTCAAAACATTTCACAATAATCTTGATCATCCATATAGTTTCTCAGACATCTCAAATCATATAATGGTTTTTATAACCAAGGGAGTATGTCACGACCCGCCCTCGGGGTCCGTGTCGTGACTACCCCAAGCCCGCCTTCCATAGGCCAGGGGCTGGCGACTAGCACCAAGGCGTAAATCCCGGTAAAAAGGGAAGGCATTGCCTTTGTAAATTAAACAAACACCACAGAGTAAGCAAGCGGAAAGTAACACTAAGCAAAAACAGAGTACAACTAAAAGTGCCGAAAGTAAAAAAGGGGCCGGAAATACAAGCCCAACTGTAAATTACAACTCGAAAGGGAAAACAGCAACTGAAAAGTAAAGCTGCTACGCCGAGCTGTCCACTGGAAATCCCACCTGAAGGGTGGGTACAGATAGCTCCTCTGCTCCTCGGGTCCCGCCGTCTGCTCCGTGTATGTCCCGCCCAGTGGTCTGCCTCTGGGTACCACCTCGTCGTATAGTCCACCTCCAAGTACCGTCCAGTCCTCGAACACTCGGCCTCTGTCAGTACTGGCCGTTGTCTGCAACCAACACAACGAGGTGCGGGCATAGCCCGTGCAGGGGTGAGTATAACGATACTCAGTAGGGACCCCGAGACCCTCAAGGTCTCACTAAAACCAACAAGGATAACCACAAGAAGATCACAACAGATAAACTCTACTTAGGTATATGCCCATACATATACCTAAGTTATCAAGTAACCCATCTCAGTCATGAGGAAACACAAGGATCATGAGATCAACGGATAACCACTACCCAGGTATATGCCCATACATATACCTAAGTTATCAAGTAACCCATCTCAATCATGAGGAAACACAAAGGTCAAAAGTCTCAGCTCAAACCAGGATTTTCATTATCGAAACCGTAACTGCTGAAGAGCTCCGTCTCTAGAGTGTACAGTGGTCCTGTCACGACTCCGAGGTACTGCTCACTAACCTAAGACTGCTGAAGTACTCCTCCTGTCGAGTACCGCGGGTCTGCTGCCAACTACCGGGCGCTCCGTCCGCTGAGGGTCTGCTGCCAAATATCGGGCGCTCAACCAGATAGCCTACTGAGGTACTCCTCCTGTCGAGTACCGCGGGTTTGCTTCCAACTACCAGGCGCTCCGTCCGCCGTGGGTCTGCCGCCAAATACCGGGCGCTCCGTCCACTGGGCTAGTCGACTCACTCCAAGTCGTGTCGGTCAAGCAGTCGTCAGATCTCAGCCGGCTACACGGTCTCCGTACTCTGCATGCTCCTCTCCGGGAGGGTCCGCTCCACGAGCTACTGGTCGATACTCAAAGTATCACAAAGTCCCGCAAAGAAGTGTCTCAAAGGACCGCCTCATCATAGGGGTCTCAACGCAACAGACGGCGCGTCAAACGGACGCCCGGTCTGTGAGTTATTAGCCTTTTCGTCCCGGGGGCCCGGTTGGTTTCGTGAGCAAACCAATCCCGGCCGTATCTCAACTGTACCCGAAACTCGGGCGAAGGATACCAAAAGTTCCGTATCGTAAACAGGAACTCAACGTAATAGACGGTGCGTCGATCGGACGCCTGGTCTGAGAGTTATTGGCATTTTCGTCTCCGGGGCCCGGTTGGTTTTTAAGGCAAAACCAACCCGACCGTACTCCACCTGCGTCCAAACCTCGGGCGGAGTATGCCAAAAGATCCGTCTCACTAAGAGGAACACAAAACAGCTGACGGCACGTCAATCGGACGTCCGTAGCTCAAGATATGAGCGTTTCCGCTCTGAAGGCCCGGTTGGTTTCGTGAACGAACCAACCCGGCCGAACTCAAAGTAAACCGAAACCTTGAGTGCGATATACCGAAATGACCGTCTCGATCCAAGGATCGTGTTGCCGCAGACGGTTCGTCATTCGGAGGTCCGAGGCTCAAGTTATGAGCAAAAGACCGAAACAGGTTCAAAACGGGGGGGTCCGGGTCCGGGCCGACCCGGCCCGACACCCCCCCCCCCCTGGGCGGCGCGGCGGCGCGGCGGCGCGGGGTGCCGCGGCGCTTTGTCAAACAACGGCCCCCCTCCTGGGGGCCCACTTCATAAAAAAAAACGGGGGGCCTCCTTCCCCCCCAAGGGAAACGCTCCCCCCTCATAAAGAGGGGGGTTTTAAGTGAAGGCTGAGGGATTAATTCCCCCGGTTTTAAAGACATCCGGCCGGCCAGCTGGCCGGCCGGTTTTCTCAAACGGGACCGGAATTTCCGGTCCCCTCCTTCGGCTTCCGACGCCGGCGGCCCGGCCGCCGGTCTTCTCTTCCCGCCGCGGCCCGGAACCGGCCGCGGTCTTCTCGTCCCGCCGCGGCCCGGAACCGGCCGCAATGTTCGTCATCCGGCGCGGTGCGACGACACCGCGCCCCTCCGCCGTACTTTAATTTCTTCCAACGCGGCGCGACGGCGTCGCGTTCTTGATGTTTCTTCCATGGTGTGTGCGCGACGGCGATGCGTAAAATTAACATACAATTATCCGCGTGGTGCGACGGCACCACGCCACCTTGCTTCCGCCCGCAGATAAACAACATGAATGATGGAGGGGGTTCGACCGTGTTCATGCGGTCCGGCCCCCCCTCACGTTAAATAATAGCACAACTTAAAAATAATCAAGTGTCTCACGTTAGACGTGCTTGATCCACGATCAAGAACGAAATAAATAAATATTGAATCAACAACCCCTACCTTGGTATAAGGTTCGAAGATTTGACTACGTTCCGCGGAAGACGACGTCGCGGAGGTCGGGCGTCGCGGTCGTCGTTCGTCAAATTCGACGACGAAGAGGCGCGTCCGAAGAGGCACGTCGTTGGCGAAACCTTGTATGCCGACGAAGGTTGTCCGAGGAAGGTGTGGTGTTCTCTCTCTTTGACACCGAAGACGAAGAAGAGCGGAGCGGCGTTCTTCGTCGGAACATGAGCGTTCTATGTCAAGTCTTGAGGAAAGTCAAACAAAAAGGAAACAACGAACTCAAGAACCCTTACCTCGATAGTCGCACGTTGACGGAGTCGTGGAATATCGGTGTCGATTCCTTTGACGTCGGAGGAAGAGTCGTTGTCGATGGCGTTCGACGCGGAAAAGATGATGCGGAAGAAGAACGTCACGTCGCGGATATGGCGTCGCGGAAAGACCGTGTTCTTCGGCGAAGAAGTTCTTCGTTGAAGAACGGCGTTCTTCGTGTTCTTCGTCAAGGTTGAAGAAGAAAGAAAAGCTCTCAACCACTCCAAGATGGCTAAGAGTTCTAACCCAACAAAATAAGACAAAGTCTTATTTTATTCACAAAAAGAATTTCAAAGGTTTGAAATTAAAAAAAAAAGATAACTCAACATTTATAACAAGTTGTCATGTTAATTAAAGAGGGGTTAAGGGAGTTTGAGGGAAGATGAGAGGTTTAGGTTTCGTGTGGGCCCCACCACACTTAATCCTCTCATGGGAGGTTAAGTGGGTGTGGGTCCCACCCCTAACTCCCTTTGAGAGGAGTTAACCTACAAAAAGTAAAATAAAAAGAATTCACACTTTTTATTCAACTTTTTTATAAATCTCCCAAAAACTAACTTTCAACCGAAACAAACGCAACTCCCGAAAAGGTCTCTTTAAGAGAATATCGGCGCTGCGAGTTCATCGGTGCTCTCGGATTTCAATTCCGAGCAACGTATCAAAAGTTAGAAATACACGCTCGTTCGTTCACTGAACGTACCCGAGCCAAACTTCAGAAATTAATTCCGGGCACTCCGGGCCTCGGAATCAGGTGCCGTCTGAAACCGCGCTCTTGTAAAATTCTAAAGAAAATTAAGAAAAAATTTCCCTTGAATTTTACGGGTCTTTACATTACTCCCACCTCAGGGCTTTACATCCCCGTAAAGATACATCAAAAACTAGGGAAACAAATGAGGGTACTGAGCACGCATTTGAGCCTCCCGCTCCCATGTGCTCTCCTGAAGATTCCCGTGCCGCCATCTGTTGCGCACAAGAGGAATCGATCACCCATGTAGGACCCACTCCTGTCGATCCTCTATCTCCACCGGGACCTCCGTAAAAGTCGCCCCATCGTCAACGTCAAGCTCCACATGGTCAGAGATGTGCATCGGGTCGTGCACGTATCTCCTCGGCTGAGATACGTGGAAGACGTCGTGCACCCGGTGCAACTGAGGTGGTAGAGCCAGGCGATAAGCCACCTCACCAACCCTGCTGAGGACCTGGAAGGGTCCGATGAAGCGCGGAGATAACTTGCCGCCTCGGCCAAATCTCCGAATACCACGTCGAGGTGAGACCCGCAAGAAGACGTGGTCACCATCCTCGAACTCTAGTGGCCTCCGCCTCCTGTCAGCGAATGACTTCTGCCGGCTCTGTGCTGTCCTCATCCGCTCCTGGATGACCTGGACCTCCTCTGACGTGACCCGGACCATCTCTGGTCCCACAAGAGCTGCGAGATTTCTTCTTTGCCGATAAGAGAAACCTAGTCTCATCCCCTGGATGAACCACATTCTTTGCCTAAAACAGTCAATCCTAACATGGATGATACTAATCCATACCAAGGATGACGTCGTAAGGCCTCGACGCTACTACTATGAGATCCAACTGTTACTCTCGCCTCCAAGGGTTGAGTCACACTGTCGGCATCAGTGTGTGGTAACTGGTCTCCTCCAGTAGATGTCTCACAAGTGAGGGTCAAGTCAACAGTCAACTGGAACCTCTTAGTAACATCACAAAAGAGGACAGGAATGAAAACATCACAAAGGATGCGTCTTTTAATATTGCAGCTCATAATACAAGACGCTACACAAAAGCAGCAAGGAACCAGAAGTACAAGGATGTATCCACTAGTTCTGCTCCTGTCCATCGGCTCCCAGAGCTCCATGTTCGTAAACTTCAACTGCCCGAAGCTGTGCTCTCGCATGTTCACCTACTCCCTGTGGTCGGGGTGGACCTCCTGGTGGTGGTGGTGACAGAGCTTCAAAGCGTCGTCCACCACCTGCTGCTCGGCCAGCTCCTCTGCCTCGTCCGCCTCCTCCCTGCGGACCGCCACGGTCGAACCTCTGCCTCTGCCTAGGTGGTTCCTCAACCGTCTGCTGCTCCTCCGCATGGGGGGTCGGGCAGTCACGAGCCATGTGGCCTTGCCCGCCGCATGCAAAGCACTGTCTTCCACTCAAAAGACTGGCTCCGCGCTGTGTGCCCTGCACTGCTGAGCCAGTGCCCTGAGGTCGTCTGCCTGAAGGTCTGGTCTGTCTGGACCCCTGAGTCATCTGTCGGCTACCTGCTACCGAAGACTCCGCTACGTGCCGCCCTGCGGTGGGTCGCTGTGCTGGTGAAGACTCAGCAAGGAAGCTCTCAATCAGAAGGGCCTGCTCCAGTACTCCTGTCTGAGTCGGTAAGCTGAGGGAGATCAGCGATGCCCTGATCTCGTGTCTCAAACCCTGCTCAAAGGTCCGGGCCCGGAAGAATGGGTCCCGTACCATTTCGGTCGAGTAGCGCGAGAGATCGGTAAATCTCGCCGAGTACTGAGCGACCGTCATGCTGCCCTGCCGCAGCTGCAGAAGCTCGTGGATACGCACCGCACGAAGGGTGGCTGGGACGAACTCCGAGCGGAAGAGGCTCTCAAAGTCCGTCCAAAGTAGAGATGCCTCATCGTGCACCTGGAGCATCAAGCTCCACCATCGTCCTGCTGCTGCGTGTAGTAGGCTCGCAGCGAGGATCACCATGAGGTCTGCTGGTGTCCTCACTAGCCTAAACACTCGTACCACTGCCTCCAGCCAGTCCTCTGCAGCCTGGGGATCCGTCTCCCCGCGAAACCTGGGCGGTCGCTGGTGCTGAAACTCATGCAGTGCGCTGAGGCGACGTGCATCGTCAGCGGCTGCTGCTGGAAGCATCGGGGGCTCGGCGGGTAGAGCTACCGCCGGTGCCACTGCTGACAAAGGGCCCTGCACCGAGGCCTCGTCGCTTGGTGGGCTGTCGTCACGTTCGATTCTCGGAACCCTAGCTGGCTGCCGTCGTGGGGCCATCCTGAAAGAAACAACGTAACACGATCAAACGATTATACCTGGTGAGCTGACCTGGTTTGAGCTGTTTTAAGGGGAAAAACCTTTGAAAACACACACGCAATCAGTGTTTTCGTGCACAAAGTCGGAAATCAGTTGTCAGGGTCCTGGTGTATGGATACGTCGGCCGCCCGCACCAACACTGGACTCCCTGAACTGAAAACCACACCCGGTACCCTTAACACTATTGCTTCATAGAAAGAAAGATCAGAGTCTGCGGTAGAAACGACCACCTCTGATACCAATTTGTCACGACCCGCCCTCGGGGTCCGTGCCGTGACTACCCCAAGCCCGCCTTCCATAGGCCAGGGGCTGGCGACTAGCACCAAGGCGTAAATCCCGGTAAAAAGGGAAGGCATTGCCTTTGTAAAGTAAACAAACACCACAGAGTAAGCAAGCGGAAAGTAACACTAAGCAAAAACAGAGTACAACTAAAAGTGCGGAAAGTAAAAAGGGGCCGGAAATACAAGCCCAACTGTAAATTACCACTCGAAAGGGAAAACAGCAACTGAAAAGTAAAGTTGCTACGCCGAGCTGTCCACTGGAAATCCCACCTGAAGGGTGGGTACAGATAGCTCCTCTGCTCCTCGGGTCCCGCCGTCTGCTCCGTGTATGTCCCGCCCAGTGGTCTGCCTCTGGGTACCGCCTCGTCGTATAGTCCACCTCCAGGTACCGTCCAGTCCTCGAACACTCGGCCTCTGTCAGTACTGGTCGTCGTCTGCAACCAACACAACGAGGTGCGGGCATAGCCCGTGCAGGGGTGAGTATAACGATACTCAGTAGGGACCCCGAGACCCTCAAGGTCTCACTAAAACCAACAAGGATAACCACAAGAAGATCACAACAGATAAACTCTACTTAGGTATATGCCCATACATATACCTAAGTTATCAAGTAACCCATCTCAGTCATGAGGAAACACAAGGATCATGAGATCAACGGATAACCACTACCCAGGTATATGCCCATACATATACCTAAGTTATCAAGTAACCCATCTCAATCATGAGGAAACACAAAGGTCAAAAGTCTCAGCTCAAACCAGGATTTTCATTATCGAAACCGTAACTGCTGAAGAGCTCCGTCTCTAGAGTGTACAGTGGTCCTGTCACGACTCCGAGGTACTGCTCACTAACCTAAGACTGCTGAAGTACTCCTCCTGTCGAGTACCGCGGGTCTGCTGCCAACTACCGGGCGCTCCGTCCGCTGAGGGTCTGCTGCCAAATACCGGGCGCTCACCCAGATAGCCTACTGAGGTACTCCTTTTGTCGAGTACCGCGGGTTTGCTGCCAACTACCAGGCGCTCCGTCCGCCGTGGGTCTGCCGCCAAATACCGGGCGCTCCGTCCACTGGGCTAGTCGACTCACTCCAAGTCGTGTCGGTCAAGCAGTCGTCAGATCTCAGCTGGCTACACGGTCTCCGTACTCTGCATGCTCCTCTCCGGGAGGGTCCGCTCCACGGGCTACTGGTCGATACTCCAAGTATCACAAAGTCCCGCAAAGAAGTGTCTCAAAGGACCGCCTCATCATAGGGGTCTCAACGCAACAGACGGCGCGTCAAACGGACGCCCGGTCTGTGAGTTATTAGCCTTTTCGTCCCGGGGGCCCGGTTGGTTTCGTGAACAAACCAATCCCGGCCGTATCTCAACTGTACCCGAAACTCGGGCGAAGGATACCAAAAGTTCCGTATCGTAAACAGGAACTCAACGCAATAGACGGTGCGTCGATCGGACGCCCGGTCTGAGAGTTATTGGCATTTTCGTCTCCAGGGCCCGGTTGGTTTTTAAGGCAAAACCAACCCGACCGTACTCCACCTGCGTCCAAACCTCGGGCGGAGTATGCCAAAAGATCCGTCTCACTAAGAGGAACACAAAACAGCTGACGGCACGTCAATCGGGCGTCCGTAGCTCAAGATATGAGCGTTTCCGCTCCGAAGGCCCGGTTGGTTTCGTGAACGAACCAACCCGGCCGAACTCATAGTAAACCGAAACCTTGAGTGCGATATACCAAAATGACCGTCTCGATCCAAGGATCGTGTTTCCGCAGACGGTTCGTCATTCGGAGGTCCGAGGCTCAAGTTATGAGCAAAAGACCGAAACAGGTTCAAAACGGGGGGGTCCGGGTCCGGGCCGACCCGGCCCGACACCCCCCCCCTGGGCGGCGCGGCGGCGCGGCGGCGCGGGGTGCTGTGGCGGCTCGGGGTGCCGCGAGGAGCCGCACGCGGGGGCAATCAAGTCCCCGTTTCTTGGAGTGGCGGCGCGGCTATGCCGCGGCGCTTTGTCAAACAACGGCCCCCCTCCTGGGGGCCTGCTTCATAAAAAAAACGGGGGGCCTCCTGCCCCCCCAAGGGAAACGCTCCCCCCTCATAAAGAGGGGGGTTTTAAGTGAAGGCCGAGGGATTAATTCCCCCGGTTTTAAAGACATCCGGCCGGCCAGCTGGCCGGCCGGTTTTCTCAAACGGGACCGGAATTTCCGGTCCCCTCCTTCGGCTTCCGACGCCGGCGGCCCGGCCGCCGGTCTTCTCTTCCCGCCGCGGCCCGGAACCGGCCGCGGTCTTCTCGTCCCGCCGCGGCCCGGAACCGGCCGCGGTGTTCGTCGTCCGGCGCGGTGCGACGGCACCGCGCCCCTCCGCCGTACTTTAATTTCTTCCAACGCGGCGCGACGGCGTCGCGTTCTTGATGTTTCTTCCATGGTGTGCGCGCGACGTCGATGCGTAAAATTAACATACAATTATCCGCGTGGTGCGATGGAACCACGCCACCTTGCTTCCGCCCGCAGATAAACAACATGAATGATGGAGGGGGTTCGGCCATGTTCATGCGGTCCGGCCCCCCCTCACGTTAAATAATAGCACAACTTAAAAATAATCAAGTGTCTCACGTTAGACGTGCTAGATCCACGATCAAGAACGAAATAAATAAATATTGAATCAACAACCCCTACCTTGGTATAAGGTTCGAAGATTTGACTACGTTCTGCGGAAGACGACGTCGCGGAGGTCGGGCGTCGCGGTCGTCGTTCGTCAAATTCGACGACGAAGAGGCGCGTCCGAAGAGGCACGTCGTTGGCGAAACCTTGTATGCCGACGAAGGTTGTCCGAGGAAGGTGTGGTGTTCTCTCTCGTTGACACAGAAGACGAAGAAGAGCGGAGCGGCGTTCTTCGTCGGAACATGAGCGTTCTATGTCAAGTCTTGAGGAAAGTCAAACAAAAAGGAAACAACGAACTCAAGAACCCTTACCTCGATAGTCGCACGTTGACGGAGTCGTGGAATATCGGTGTCGATTCCTTTGACGTCGGAGGAAGAGTCGTTGTCGATGGCGTTCGACGCGGAAAAGATGATGCGGAAGAAGAACGTCACGTCGCGGATATGGCGTCACGGAAAGACCGTGTTCTTCGGCGAAGAAGTTCTTCGTTGAAGAACGGCGTTCTTCGTGTTCTTCGTCAAGGTTGAAGAAGAAAGAAAAGCTCTCAACCACTCCAAGATGGCTAAGAGTTCTAACCCAACAAAATAAGACAAAGTCTTATTTTATTCACAAAAATAATTTCAAAGGTTTGAAATTCAAAAAAAAAGATAACTCAACATTTATAACAAGTTGTCATGTTAAATAAAGAGGGGTTAAGGGAGTTTGAGGGAAGATGAGAGGTTTAGGTTTCGTGTGGGCCCCACCACACTTAATCCTCTCATGGGAGGTTAAGTGGGTGTGGGTCCCACCCCTAACTCCCTTTGAGAGGAGTTAACCTACAAAAAGTAAAATAAAAAGAATTCACACTTTTTATTCAACTTTTTTATAAATCTCCCAAAAACTAACTTTCAACCGAAACAAACGCAACTCCCGAAAAGGTCTCTTTAAGATAATATCGGCGCTGCGAGTTCATCGGTGCCCTCGGATTTTAATTCCGAGCAACGTATCAAAAGTTAGAAATACCCGCTCGTTCGTTCACTGAACGTACCCGATCCAAACTTCAGAAATTAATTCCGGGCACTCCGGGCCTCGGAATCAGGTGCCGTCTGAAACCACGCTCTTGTAAAATTCTAAAGAAAATTAAGAAAAAATTTCCCTTGAATTTTACGGGTCTTTACAGAGTAGAATAATATGAATGGGTTTACATTAACACTCAAAAAGTATAAAACATGTCATAACCTATATAATAACATGAGTGATACATAAATATCATAATATAAAATAATTAAAAAATATATAATATCAATAAAACATTTTATATACACATAATATCATAAAAATATCTACTTGAAATCATAAAATATATTTCATGGATTAAATCACTTATTAATGATTATATAACGTGTGGGAATGACACTGATGTTTGGAATAAAATAAAATAATTTATAATCATGAAAATTGACATTTCATGGAAATAAAATTCATAGATTTTTTTTGGAATAACTATATTAAAAACATGAGAATGTGGAAAAGTAATATATATATATGAAAACAATTTTTTTAAAACTCATCCTATCCACACATTTGAAAACTACATTATTATGTCGATTATTGAAAATATGAGAGAACACATAATAAACAAGAATGGGTAATGAAACATTTTATAGTCATTCATGATTATCTAATTAGATATAAGGTTAAAAAAATGATTTTGATGGTGATAAGGAACCTGACCCATTAGCTTCTATACATATGTCTGTAACATAAAATCAATCAATGAAAAATCTAAAAAACCCCAAGGCAAGGAATCTTTTTTTTTAATGAATCATTTTTTACATAACATGAACATAAAATGTCAAGGATATTAAATAAAAAAATACCAAAATTTATATTGTGATTAAAAATCATATCACAAGAGTTAATACATAGAGGAAAAATATTTATGAAAATAAATGATTTTTTAGAAAACCATTTAAATATTTTTATAAGAGATGAAGATTCAATTACATTTAATAAACATTTAATATAAGGTAAATATTCAAATTTTACAAAATATTATTATGTTTTAAAAATAAAATATAATTAAAAATATATATGGTTTAACAAAAAAATGTGTTGTTGAAGATAATCATTTTATTCTTGAATGGTCAGAAAAAAAAATTAACTTTTAAAATACCATTGTTTGAAAACCCATATTTTTCAAATGATAATTACATTTTATTTAAATTAAATTATTATAAATAAGTGGATAAATGGGGATAAAAATATTTACATTCAATTAGGAAAAATAAAACATTGCTGGGAATTTGATAAATTTATATGCAACAAAATAACATTAAAACATTATCTTAACCGAAAGCGTTTTATTAAAAAAATATAATCGTAAATGATGTAATATTTGGAATGAATCATAATAATATCATAAAATAATATGGAAATATAATATAAAATCATTATATTTAATAATATATCAATATAAAGTGAAAATTTTTAAATAAAAGTTATTGTAACCAAAGGAAAAATATTTGAGTGATGAAACCCCAAAAAACATTTGTAACGTTATTATAAAAACAACATGAGAGTTATAAAATAAAAAAAACTACATATCATGATATAAATGGAGATAATGAATTAAAATTAATATATATAATTATTTAAACTATAGGGAAGGAATCATATTCTGTAACTTATTCAAGTCTCAGGGAATTTATATTTATTACAATGAATCACTTATAAGTTGATGAGAATAAATAATTAATGAAATATTGGGTAGGAAAATAAAGGTTCACATCCCTGTAAAAAATTTGTTAATTTATATAGATAATATATTTTCTATAATATACACCATGTAAATTAAATTATATGCATATTTAAAAAAACATCACAAATAGAGGAATTTGAGATGAAAACACTTACATTGATTCTCTTCTATTTCAGATACACTATAAGATTCACTATATCAAAAATATTTATAATAATAAATAATTTTTTGACAATATGAATTGATAAAAATAAATATAATTTCGAATTATTAAAATTATTTACATGTATACTAGTTATTTGAATCCAATTTTCCAACATCTTGTGTTTATATTCATAAACATGTTTTTTTGTTTTCGTAAAAGTAGTGGTGGTATTAATTCATCATCAAAATAATATTATTAATAGTAAAATAATTATAAATTCAATTATGAATTAAAATTATTTATAATTTTTTAATTTTGATTCATGATTATTATATTCATTATCCTTGAATGTGAAATCCTTAATGGGCAAATTTCAGTGATTTATAACATATAATGTATTTCTCTTAATTAATGACTTATATATTGTTATATATTTTACCAAACTAAAAAAATATTATTTACATATTTATATAATATTTTATGTGTAATTATATTTTTATACTCTATGATTTAATGTATAACCATTTATCAACAAGGTGGTAAAAGTAAACAAATATTTGTCCCGCATGACCATAATTGATTATGATTTAATTAACATAAAATATAATTAAACTAGTATCATAATTATAATATATATTTAATATTATTTTAATTTTTCAGAATTATTAATAAATTATAATATATTGTACTAGATGTGAAAATATTACATTATTTGAAATTCTTATTTTCCTCTAAGTATATTTATTTTGGGAAATTGAATTTATGATAACCAATTGTTTTTTATATATTTAAAAGAATAACCATTTTTATATAATATAAACATTATGGTATCATAAATATAATATTTATTATGTAAAAACATTCTCACAAAATCCATGTATTGTGGTGATGCAATGAAAAATGGAAATCAATCATCCCCTAGAGGTGTTAGTCTATATCCACATAGTTAAAGACTTCATTTAAAATAGAATGTAGAATGAGATTGAAATGGTTTATATTTTTGAATAAAAAATATATCATATATTTAATATTTTTATATTATGTTTCATATTCTGATCATCCTTTTATGATGGTGATGGAAAAATAAAAATGTTGAACCATGGAGGATGTAGACCTCATAATACATGAATATTGTTTTTTATTAATTGAAATGAAAGGGGTTAAGTATTATAAAATCATTATAAATAGATATAAATATAATATTTATAAAAATGATAAGATTTTAATATATTGAGATAATTTTTTTAAACAATACATTATAAAAAATTGAATATATAATGAGATGTTATGAACATATGTATTTCTTCTTGGATTATATCCTATATGAATTTTATTAAACCAAAGAGGTATGGTATAATGTGATTACAAAAAATTAAAAAAGGTGTAAAATTTTGAGGGTGGGTTGGGCTTGGTAAAAAAATTTATGAATGTTTTTTGTTTTTTTGTGAGGGCATTAAGTAGAAGAGTTCTGCTTTTATTGGAAAATATAGTGAAATTTTTGTAAATTCAAAAAAAAATTCTATAATGGTTATCAGAATCAAGGAATGTCACAAAAAATTGTATATAATTGATTTTAAATTTTATAATGTTGGTTCAGATAACGAAAATTCAAATATAAATATATATTAACCATGGTTAGCCTTTTACGACATCAATTACTCACTTTTACCATTATTTTTTTTATAATGATAATTTGTTTTTATCTAGATAATTTATCATTTATTCCCAAAAAATATTGGTTATTATAAAATATTGAATAAATAATTAAGAATTTCAATAAAAAACAGTTTGATAATATTATTTTATTTAATAAAATTTAATTTTAAATAATTGTTCTATAATATATTAAAAACCCATTTTGGAAAAATATAACATAAGAAATAAAATTAATAATGTGGGTATATAAATAAAAAACATCTTCGATGTTATATTTTGACTTAAA
Source organism: Viscum album (assembly GCA_963277665.1). Lineage (NCBI taxonomy): Eukaryota > Viridiplantae > Streptophyta > Magnoliopsida > Santalales > Viscaceae > Viscum > Viscum album. The sequence goes on along the minus strand of OY728131.1, from coordinate 912,568,210 downwards.
ATAAATATTTGTTTTAGATTACGGTTTCCTTGATTTTAAATTCACCCATATATACTAATAATGGAATAGAAATATAATTTCATGAAAAATTCTATATTTTACTTTATACCTAAATTTAAAATGTTTCAAAAACATATCAAGAAAAATCATGAGATTATATTTTTATTCAAGATAATAAAATTAATTTTTTACCCTAATAAAATTTTGAAACTTTTAGAATAAAATATTTAAATAAAATTCTAAAATATTATATAAAATTGATCATAATTGAAAATTGTTTTTAAAAATTGTGACTATTGAAATGCTTTTTTATCATGGAGGATGAAAAAATTTTGAAGTGGAACTTGAGCATTTTGATTTTCCAAAGATCCTTGTGTTAAACCAAAATAAATTCCAAGATCAACCAACGCGCATCAACCCCTAGGTTTTATAAAGGATTCATGAGACACATGCAAAGATCAAGGGAGATGGACACCGCTACTATAGGATCCTACGTCGTGGACCTACCACTTAGTCCTACATGGGAATCATCCAATTACATGGGTCCCAAATTTTCCTATAAATAGGACCCAGGAGCTCCTCATTTGGGGAAATGAAAAATCTAAAGCTCCTGAGCTCCAATTTTAAAACACCTTCACCTAAGACCCTAGAAATTTCTCAGGTAGCTATATTATGTATAAAAAAAGAGTGAATTAAAGGGGATAAGCAAGATCAAAGTCTCTTAAAGGTTTAAAAACATAAGACAATTTCATGAGTAGTATTCACCGAAAGGGGAAAACACATACATGGGGTCACTCTCCCATATTAGGGACCAACATGAGTCCAATTAAATAACATTGGAGGAGACCTATGTTACATGGGCTAAACCATGACACGTGTGTTTTCATGATGTTATCCCATTTCCCATGTTATACCTAACTCATGTTGTCTTCTTCCCCCTACATGAACCACTTTCAGATCCTCCACGGCCCTTCATAGTGAACCTATATTGTACACCTCCTTAACACACATATTCCTAGGACCTATGTGAGTGACCCTTCCATCCCTTTTCCAAGCCACTCATGGTGGGTAATCATCTTCCTTGGACCCCTTTTCAGAAATGGATAAATTAGAATCATCCACCAAGACCACCAGACATGCATAACCATGGTCAAGGGACCACCCTTGTTCACTACATTTGATTTTATATTCCCATGTTTAGAGGAATTCCAAAATTATCGTATTCAATTGTTCGTGATATTAGGGTGCATGTGGGTTTTTATCCCAATAGTCACAAGGACCATTAACTGAGGGACTTTTTCATGGTGTTCCATGTCCTGGTGATTATGGGTAAGACCATGTCATTCCCTTCTCTTATCTACGATCTACTGTGTCCAATACCTGGTAGGGAGGGTGAGAAACATGATTTATTTTCCATTAAACATGGTATTATGTCATCATCCACAATGGAACACGTTTTTGGGAATCCACATTGGACTAAAAAACTAGCCTCTCATGCATGAGATTGTATTCTTTCTCTTCTGTACCTCCACATCTTTCACCTTTATTCACTCAGGGTAATATGGGGATAGTGAAGTGTTGTAACCTCATCCTCTTCCTCCACCATTGTCCTCCTACTCTATTAGTGGAGAAGTTATAGTGTGTGGATTATCAGATATTTCACATCATATTGTTTCTCACACCGAGCACAACTAATATGGGCTTAGGTGTTAATGGTGATCATGACATCTTGAATATCCCTACCTTGTATTTAACTATGAGAACATTGATTTTTTATTATATTATAATGAGGATATGTTGGATTCCCAATTTTAGACTGATCTCAATGTGCATACCACTAAGGATAAATCCACAATCATAATTTCATTAATCTTGACATCCATATCAGTAGTAAGCCTCGAGTAATGCACCCAAGCCACCAAGAGTTAATACATATTTCATTGTCACTAATACAATTGTATATTCTTTATGAATAATCCCCAAACATAATCTGCTTGATGGTATGTACTACTCTATGAGAAAAACCCAAACTATATGGGCTTAAATTCCAATCCAATTTGGATATGTAGGAAACCTCTTTTAGGTACATAATCCACACCCAAATCAACCCATTTTTCAATATGGGCCATATTCTGAGTAGGGATTATTTCATAATGAAAATCCATCACATCTAGGTTCCTTGGGATGCTTTGATAGAATTACTCTACCAAAAATTGACTGGGACCCTTCTTCCTAGACTTAATTTCCAAATGAAATTAAACTATATGGTTATGTACTTATCATATGAATTTAAACAATATTATGTGGTCCAATAAGTGACTCCAAACAATGTGGGTTCCGATTATTTTGATATGGATATTTAGTATTTCCATTCACAAGTCTGATCCCAACACCAAAAAAAATATCTCCCTAGATAATGATAAAATCTAGAGTGAAATATATATCCATTTCATGAAAACAAACTCCAGAGTTCCCCTATAAGGATATAAAACTTGAATCATCATGATTTCCACTAAAGAATATTATAGTGTCATATAAGATGAAACTGTTGTAGGAGATCCTAAAATACATACTGATGTCTTCATTGATGAAGATCCCCAGATACATATAGAATATAATAAATTCCCTAAATTGTAATAATTGATTTTTAATTATTGGTAAATCCATATCATAACTTCTATTTAATAATGTATTCATGAATATGTCTTAAATCAATATTAGAGTATGACGGTTGGAATCAATTCCCCCAAAAAGGGTGTCATGATCCAAACCTACCATCCTCATAACCAGTGTGAGTTCTATAACATCATTGGCCAAACCTCCAAATGAGAATATTCCTTTAGAAATAAGGTCCTCATGGATACATAGCAGTTGTGTGTTCTCATTTCCATAAAACCCCACTGTAAACTGTTTGATAATACTGATTCCATAAGAAAACCCACATTTTGAGGGGGTATAAAAAATGTTGAACCCAACGTGAATCCTTAACTAAGAAGATATCATCACCCATATTCTAGGACAAATTCACTTGATAAGATAAGTCACTACAATAAAATAAATCCTACATGTGATCATTCAAATATGATGCTTCTTTGTTAGAGTTTTTTATTTTTTTCTTCATGTATTCCTGAACATATATTTAGAACTCAACTACATCAAATGGAGACATTGATGCTCTCACAAATTAATAATTTATCTATTTCACACATCATGTATTTGTCTAAAAAGAACCCATCATCTCTATCCTAGTGTCTTCAACACTAAATATGAAACTAACTAGTCCGAGAGTACTGACATAACAATAAAATCCTAACATTGAAGGCTTCCCTATAGGACATCTATCTCTACAGAAACCAAAAATTATTCAGTCAATGTCGATTGGTGTCCCTAATTTAAACGGTTTCAAATTTCATATTCAACAACTTCAAGAATAATATCCCCAAAATGTAAAAAACTAGTTCCTTTCATATCTCAGAGAGGTGGATCAAGCGCCCAGAAAAGTTCTCATCCAATATTCATAAGAGTCCTTCTCAAGGGATCCTTACTTAATTAATCTTTTAAAATACTACGTGGAATTAAACACTCAACAAGATGAGTGTGTTATCCAAAAATGACTAGACTAGGTTCTTCAGACTGTGGAATTTAAGATATCCTACCAAAGAAGACAACAAGTCAGTAGGGATCAAGGTTAGAACTATGCCCCATCCGAAAAATCCCACCAACCCGAATAGGTGGAAAATTATGAAAAAACATATACACCCACCCATCTTTATTCATTCATACAATTTAAATTCATGTCAGCAATAAAAAATTACAACAGCGAATATATGGGAGCAATATGAAAGAAGGAACATACACCTACCTACACCCACCAAACCTAACATCTGCCTCCTCTTGTAGCACATGGAGAAGCCAATTAGAATGTCCTAAAGAAAAGATTTGGAAATAATAATCTCTCTTCTGCATGACATGTTTATTTTTAGAATCCACTTGTAGGATATGAAATTTAAAATAAATCATATACACTTACTCTAGCCAAAAAGGGCATATATATCCATGTTCTAGTCACTAATGTCCTCAATCACATCTTGGTAAGGATAAAGGTAAGATTTATATTTATTCTAATTTCCTAAAAATATTTCCATATATCTAAACAATGACAATAGTAGTTCTTGAGGGATATACACAAATCTATATCCCAATAGATGGCATGGTTCATATATAAAAAACCCTAGAGAAAAAACCCCTAGGTTTAAATCTAGGAGTTCCAAGGGGAAAAGTCCGACAAACTATACAAAAGGATGGATCAAGAGCAAAGAACCTCTCTAATCAGATATACCCATCCTCTCACACATTCCTCTCTATGGAAGGGAAAAACACTTACCGATGAAAAAAAAATCTTCTGGAAAGTTTCCCCAATCTCTCTTAATATGCTGTATAAGAGTAAGCATCATCAAAATTGATTTAAAATCAAGAGTCGGTCAATTGTCATGTTATGCATAAATCTAGAGTTCATGAATCACTCATACTCTTTTCTATTGTACATCCAGATCCTACCCTCCAATTACAATATTGCGGGAGGAGTAGAATTAATTTTGTAGTCCCTTATCAGCCCTACCCCATAAATTCATTCCTTATGAAAACAATTTGGTAGGTCTTCAGAGAATATCTCTTGTTGAGAGCCACACCAACCCTCCTTGTGGATATTAGATTGAGGAGATAGGGGATTTCCCCATTATTACAATTAACCAAGGTTATTCAAACAAAAATGATGTTAACTGTAAATATCCTCTGTATAGGATTGTTTCTAATTGTCATCATAATTTTGCATTAGGAAATGTACTGATGAGAATACTCTACCAGCATAAGGCACATGAACAAATGAGGTCAGTAATGCCTAATTCGTTTTCACTGATACGTGAAATAATTTTTCAACCACAATATAGACCGTGTTCTTCTTATTCTCTAAACCTCATTTAGATTATTTTTCAAATAACATAATAGTGGAAATATCAATCAATCTCATATCAAATGTTAAAATAGTTTGTAAGCAGACACTCTAGTCATACCAAGTACACGAGCCTAGGAGGAAAGATGGTGAATATATTCTAAATATGAGGAATAATCTCGCTAATAATTACATAACATTAATATTTTTTCCATTTAGCCACCCCTTGAACATGTACTGCAGAGACATTGTTAGAAGAGTGTCTGAAAGAAATTCGCCTAAACATATGGAAAAATCATTTACATATAGAATCAAAAGTTTTACACTATGATGAGTATCAATGTCGTTTCATGTTTATATAAGTGTTTGAAGATGAAATCGACTTGTAATATCTCATAACTCCCTACATACATTGATAAATCAATATTAAGGATCCCTTCAATGTGTATGACTCAACACAATAATAAGGATGTGTCAACTAATTGATGATACCTCATCTGGTGTTCATATAAGATTATGGGGTTCACATTGAGCATTACATTACACTATTATACCTAATCATAAATCCCTTTAATAGTTTTATTATTAAACTTCATAGAGTTAGGCTTTATCAAAAAAGTTTACCCTAACCAAGACTGAATATATTTTCATCAAAATCATTCCATAAACAAATTTCACTGATGCCTTAAATGAATATATACTATTTTTGAAATATTTTTTAGTCCAAAGTCTGAGAATATCATGATAGAATCGTGGATATAGTGTGTTAGACTTCATATAGAAAAAATGTAAAAAAATTGAGCAATTATCATCAGAAATGATTTATATGAGTTCATATTGAATGATGCTCTTCTTCCATGCACAAAAAAATATTCATTTCTACAATATCTATTGTGACTATATCAGGCAGATTTGTTTGAGAAATACACCACCCCACAGGTCTTGGTTTTTTTATTCCAATCTGTGTGGTTAGGAAACTCAACCCATATGGTTGAGAAAACAAATAAGGAACAACCATGGACCTTAGGATCATGGGATAATTCACCCTAAAAATTGCTTCCTCCATGTGAATTAGTCTTACCCTAGTTTTGGAGGATGTAATAGAATAAATCCTCCCATTTCATTACATCATGTGATTCATTATCCACATTAGGGACATGCACAACTGTTATTTACAGAGATTCCCATCAGGTTATATTAAACCAAAAATCTTCCAGGAAATCATCAAAGGATAAGATAAGGCTTCATGGTGGATGTAGAAGAAGGAGTTCCCTCAAATTCCTTGATTGAATACCAACAATGTAGGTCACATTAGATAAATTCATTAATGATGTAACATAATATCATTGAGAATATTATTCTATTTCATAGGAGTCTGAGGAGGAGGTAACACACTATAATGTTGTACACACCAAAAAAACGAATCAAGAGTATGTTCCATAACTCGTGGCTTTACTAGAATATGATAATTCCCCTAATATTTAACATTTACCTCCTCAAAATGAATTTAATATTGAATAGGGTATGTGTAAAATTATGCCTCAGATCTATCTAAAAGTTGTTGAATCCCCTTTTCTCTAGAAGAATAATTTTACAAATATGAAGAATATATGATTGATTTGAGGAGAATAAATGTAGAAGAACATTGAGGCAGCCATCATACAACATAATTTCTACAAGTATATCCTCAACTCTAGCTTCTAGTTAGTGCTCCTCAATATGGAGAGTTTGGCACAACAACTGAATAAGATTTGGTATATCCTCAAAACATGGGAAACCAACCACCAATATATTTGGACACCACAATTTTAAATCAATAATTTTATCCATTGTGTACATAGCCAGAACATGGTCTTGCACATTCTTTTAGGACATCAAATATAGGATTCCCATGGAATGTTCTAGTACTACCACCACGAATGGTACTTCTATTGAATACACATTTTTAGGCTCTAGTCACTATACCTGTTCAGGTTCTAGCTCAACTAAATGTTCCATGAATTCTTATGGGATCCATTAAGTCACTAACTATTCGACTGGAATCCATTGAGGAATGATGTTAATCAATATAATAGAATAATAATCCTAATACTAAATGGGTATATTTTTATCTTACCCCACTAACCATTTGGAATCATTCACTTCTAATCTTCATCTTCATAATAAATCCATAAAATCACATAAAATATTATCTCTATGTGATCGCATGATTTGTACCCCTAAACAATAGGATTTAGTCAAACACCTGGGATTCATGTATTCAATAAAAGAACTAGAATATTTATGGTAAACATGTTTGTAGTTGCAGTCAATTACTAGGTGGGAATACCTCTGTTAGATTTTCCTCTTCTAGTTCATCTTAACAAAGGAGTAGATAATAGTATACAATCTCATTTACTGAAAAAAGGTATAATGAAAGGTTCATAGATTTCATTACATAGTTGAAATTAATGACATACTCCATAATCCGAAAACTCCCTCAAGAATAGGTTTTTATCATCTATGCATAAAATATCTATGATGAAATCTGTATATCATTAATACTAGTGAATTACACCAGAGGGTCTCATAATCTAGCCTCAATCACTCAATAGGTTGAAACTATATCATATATACCAAATAAAAATTCCAAGTAATTCAAATAACTAGTGGAAAGAGAATTGGAAAAGAAAATACTTCTATAGTTACACATAAGTAGGCATATTTACCCTCTCTTACTTCAAATCCTACACCATATCGCATAACTCCATCTTATGATCATCGGTAACAATACCCACCCCATTGGAATGATCAATGTGCTAGAGGAGTAAATAAGATGAGGAGGAAAAAACATGGTTGATAATTTTTGAGACATCTAGGTCCCATGTTACTTCATCTGATCATTGGAAATAACATAACCATGTTTCCAAATCCAATAAAGAAATACATTTATGGGGTTTAATATTCCTATATTATTTCCCATCCCATTATATTTTAGGGACCCACATTCTGTTTTGATTTTATTCAAATAAATCTTGCAAAATATGTTAGAAACTATATTGATAAAACTTCAAAATTCACCCTCCCATGTGATTCATGTTTTTTATTCTAATAAAGAGGTGGAAATGGAGTTGGCTATTGTTAAATTACGATTGAATATAATTTTACTGAAATGATGGTAAAAACATGATAAACTAATCTTGCTTTATTGTTCGAGCATATCTGAGAAGCCTAATGTGACATCAACAAATTATACCATAACATAACCTGATCCATCAATATATCAATCCCTTGATGGATAATAATCCAAAAAAGAAACATGGAGAGAAGGATAAGGCACTAATTATAAAAGGCATGATAATGGAACATCCAATGTTATCTATGGCTTTAGCCAACATAATATATGTTTACATAAAAGCACAGGAACCTCCCCACCAAAAATAAAAACAAAAGTTGTCATATCAGATAGAATATTTTTTAACTGAGCATTTGATTTTTTATTAAATTAAAATTATTCACCTAACATAAATCTTCATAGTTGATGATTTAAGTAATGATCCTGAATTCCCTTTAAAATATAGGGTATCTAGGAGAATATTTCATTAGATTTGAGGTTACAAAAGTGTACATGGTAATTCAAGAATTCACTAATTTTACCACTCTTCTAATCATAACATCTACATGGATGAAACTCATGGCACAGTTCTTCAGAGAGCTCATTAGTAATAATGTAATTCTCCCATGCATGAAAGTTCCTATCCCAACCCAATGATCAAAGAATATGTTCTATAGGATGTGCCACCGCCTAACCAGCCTCGGTGTGTAGTCATCCCAATCTAACCCAATCAACCTACAGTAAAAGTACCATTAGCTTATATTTGAAGGATGTTCTATCCATATTTTGACCATCAGATCCCAAATCACATGTCCATGAAAAATATCATCTACGGTTACAATGAATTTTGGACAAAAACTATGATGTCATGAAGACACATTCCCATGTACCATCTATGTCATCTATCCCAAATTCTTTGATTCTATATAAAGACATTCAGGATTAACTCAATGAGTCATTCTCATGCCCTCAAGAGTTTGAAGTAGAGGATGTTGTTACTGAATCATTTAGTGGACAGAATGACCCCGTATAATTCCAAGCAGTCATCTCATTCATAGACTAGGATGAGGATTATGTCGTACAAGGGTATGTTATTCCCTTTAGTATGTTCATCAAAATAATTCATATGGATATCCAACAATCCTTTATTGAAAATGGCGTAAGATTTAATATACTCTTGCTATAAACACATTTCCAATTAGGTCTTAATGAAACTCACTTATCCCCCTCCACTCTAACGTTACAGGGTTATGAATAGAATGAGAAAGGGCCTCTGGTCGATATGAATCATAGAACAAAGTTAGGGGATCTAGTGTCTGACATAAAATATCCATTTTCTCAATATGATAAACATTGAATTTTCTTCAAGGAAGACCTTGGATACATCAGTATGTATCCATTCCTTCATCATATCACCAAGGTATCAAATATAGTGTTTCTGGTATAATTTGAACCTTTTATCATTACAGGGCCCCATTCAGTTATTTTGAGTCATAATATATTGGAATAACATTCAACGAAAATAGAGATAAATAGTCTATGTCAGATAATTTCTCACGGATTGATGCCACAAATGACAAATAGATAATCAAGGATAACATATTCAAATAGCACAATAAGGATTACGTACTTACCATCAATAAAATCGAAATATTGGTAATACATTCAACCACTGAATCAATGGCTTACGTTATTTCAGCTGTGAAAACTGATTCTAAAAACATAAGAGAATAAACCAATTCTCTAAATGGTGTTGATCTCCAAGAAACAAATTTCTTCATTTTATCTCTCATGATTCAAAAAAACACTATTTAATAATCACGAACATAATAATTTTATTTTTCTCTAATGGAGAGGAAATATTCTAACCCATAATCATTTTTAACCCCTAATGATCTATGGAGAAACATAGTGGCCCCATATGGTCCAAAACTGGTTGCCTCCTCTTTTGGATGTCCAAACACCAACTCTAACCGTAAATCTGAGATTCTTGATTCATCTTTTACATCTGAGTAAGATAAAAAATAATTTGATATGGAATAATATAAATAAGAGGATTACCAAAGGGATACCCTTCATAAATTTGAATATGGAGTCTTCACCATTGTGGATGTAGTTAAAGAATTAAATATTAGGTCAAATGAATATCAATGACACATTACAATTAGTGCAGAAATGCATCCTAATGAACCTGAGGTATAAACACCCTTTTTAATATAATATTTTTTTTGTGTTTCCCTATAATTAAAAATATAATATAGGTATTGATCCTAATGATTCCACCCTCATTTGGGTTTTATATTATAATATATGATAAAAATAGATAGCTAAAAGGAAACACATGAACCACGCCACCGTGATTGTGGCAGAAATGGATAAACACATCAAGGAAAAATTTATCTGGGAAGTGTGATATCCAAAATGGTTTTCGATCATTGTCCATGTAATATTAATAATGGAATATTAGAGCCTTTATTGACTACAAATATCTCAACCATCATTTCTCCCATGACGAATTCCTTGTTCTAATTACAAGAACCCATTATTAGTGAAACAACTTGTTATCAACCCCTCTATATTATGGATGGTGTCCTGGGTATAATAAAATTTGGATGGACCAAGAAGATGATGAATCCATACCCTTCATCACCCCCAGTGCGTGTTCTCCAATTGGGTAATTCCCATTATCTTAGATAATGATGGTACCACATATTAGTCTTTCATGAACATCATTGTCTAACCAATCCTGAAAATATTTGTATATTTCCACATTAATGATTTAGTGGCCAATTCACTACAATTTTCAAACAACTTTTCTGGCCTAGATACCATCTACAACAAACTACAACAACATATCATGAAGATGAACCAATTGAAATGGGATTTGGGTTATCATTTGGGTTGTTTCTTGGCATTGTCATATTAAATAGTGACCTAAGTTTCAATCCTATGAAAACCAAAGATATAATTTTGATTCCATCTACATGAATCCATAGATTGTTTATATTAATTCAAGGATACATGTCCTAAATTTTCTTATACATAGCCAATCTAGCATTAAAATTTAGTCCTTCCACCAATTTGATGAAGAAGGGAGTCTCATACTTGTAGACTAATAACTATCAATAATCACTTGATACCCTCAAGATGTACCTCAGGAGCCCACTGATTTAAATTCCATGTGTTGAGCGATAGCCACTCATTCGGTATGTCACAACCATGTAGCGATCCCTAGGCACCATCCTCTAATTGAAGAATGAAGCTGGGAATGAAAACAACATTTATTAACATAGTAAAACCCTGATGGGCACAAAGACACAATATTAAAATATTGGTACGAGTAGCAATGAGGTAAACTTTATGGTTTATATTCTAAGGCACTATCAACAACCCTATAACATCCAACTGGTCTCCAGCAATAACCCACTCAAATACATCCTGATTTTTTTAATTTTTAAAAGGAATCTGACATGGTTGGTGGTTATTTTAACACAATTTGATATTCAATTTTTTTACCTAAAAAATAAGTTAAAGTCTAGGACATAATAGATTTTTGGCTAAACACCCTTCTTTAAAAACACCAACGCTAAATTCTAAATTCATAGATGAATCAATATTCTTTATTTAAGAGAACCCCTAATCGTTATAAATGTATTTTGATTTCACATCCAATATCCCAATACGGAAAATAAAGTAAAAAACTTAGCTCAAGAATGGTGGGTTACAGATCATTCTCATTTCTATTATAATGGAATACTTTCCGTAAATAATTCTATTGTTATAAAATAGTACTAACAACAAATTGGAATATGAGACACTCATTGTGGGTCTGGAATTGGTGTTCAAAATACTATTAAATCATTTATAGGTAGAGGGTAATTCATAAATGGTAATTAAACACATAAACATGGGATTTCATCATTACAAATAAAGTGTTGATCACCCTATTTTAATGTATTTGATGGTTGGTGATAGAGATCCCCTTATAACCAATGTTGACTCATCCACCGCGATCATATAATGCCTAACCGGATGTTTTTTAAATGTGACAAACAAAGTTAGTGGTTCAATGTTAGGATGAAACGATCATCACCATCACTCATAAAAGAACGTTCTTTGGTTTAGTTTGATTCTAAAAAGAGGATATCAATTAATTCATCACTATACATACAGCTTAAGCACCAAGAACTAGGTAATTGGTTCCTATACCATATTACCTCCAAAATGTATCTCTCCTAGCTTGTAGAGATAGAAAAGAACACATCTAATGATGGTTATCCAATTTTACTTTATACGATTTACCAAATAACAAAAATATCCTCAATGAATGAGGATTCGATTGAGACATTCTCTGATTTATGGATGGATAATAAATTGTTACTACTATTGATGAGATATATTCTAGGGAATGTGAGGAAAATCCGTCTAGACACAATGTATGAAATCAAATTAGAAGTCTTGGGTATTACTGGCCCATTGTGATAAATCAATACCAAAAAATCAACTTGAAATTTCATTATTTCCACGTGCATAAAAAAATTCATTCATAATCCCCCAAATATAATACATATATCCATATTTTGTTGGATATTTTCGATATGAGGAATGGATGTTGTGGGGACATACCCTATAGCTACAACCAAGAAGATGATGTATATCTTTACAGCTACTGAATTAATCTTCTAAAAGGCTGAGTAAATACCCCTAAATGAATTTTTCACCAAATTAAATAAGGTCTTTATGAAAGCCTACATCATAAATGATTTGGTTCCCCTTATACAATATTAATTTACAATGAACCCAATTTCGATTCAATTGATGTGGAAGTGCTATATCAATAATACAAAATAAACTCTAACTATTTGAGCTAATATCATGAAAATAATAATGTATTTGTAGAGGAATTTAATAATTCCCTATCAATCATACTCTAGATTATGGTGGATAAATATTAGATGAATTTGCCTAAAAATTTCTTACATACCATATTTGATAACTAGAATACAACCTATGTCACAAAATAGGAGTCCACATACTCATTGATATATGGTATATAAGTATTCAACGCCATTGAGGTCTAGTTTCCATTGTACTGTGTTTCCATCTATGATTAGCTATATAAGGATTACAAATCCTAGAAACAACTAGATGAATTAGACAGATTGCACGAATGATGATTTGATTCCATTCATTAATTTTTTTTCTACCAAAATCAAATATCACACGATTTTTTTTAAAATGACCACCTCCATTTATTTCACAATGTAAAATTGGAATTTGTCCCTAGGACTCCAATGATTCCAGTAAATATGTCTCTACAACATAATACAAAGTGGGATGTACCATATTCCATACATAAGTTCTACTCCATTAGATATTATTCCTTGATCTAAATGTATACATAATTCTTTATGAATCTAAAAAATTAATGGTTCCTGAAAATTTATCTCATGTAATCAGAAGAGATAGTTCATTGCTATCACAGGTTAAACTGCATAACAGCAAAAACATCGCAGCTTCAAGATGTTAAATTGTGTTGTTTTTTTTCTCATACGACAATAACATGCATGAAATAATTTTAGTTCCACATGATGTTAAACCATATGGAATAATTATCTTATCTACATATGTTAAACTGAATAGCACAATCATCATTGTCCCATGATGATAAACATAATTACATGATGCCATAGTCACAAACTCTAAAACTATATAACATTATTCTTCATCACCATATTAAATTAAACTATAACATTAAAATATCCATCATTTAACATTAAGAACCGCCAAAATTCCATTACTATAAAATCCTTAATGTCCCTCAAAAGATGAGAATATCCCCTGTATAATCCCCACTCTCATCACTTCCACTATAAAGTAACACCTAAGAACCATTTATAGGTATATCTTATTCCTTTATAGAATCATTACCACTTCATTTTAGACTAAATAAAATTTCATGAATATTTTTTCCGTAATTATATCCCTATCATGATACAAAATGAATCCTATGTTCTATCCCCAGGTCCAGCTTCAAATTTTCACCATTTTTTTGTTCCCCATTATAAAATCACTATTATAATGATGTAAATACAAATTTTATTCAACTACCGTAGTATGACTACTATCTCTAAATGTTATTATTATACTATCTTCAATATATTTATATTCTTTTCCTTATAATAAACAAGGTTAAAAAAGAAGTGTAACATTATAAATTTATATAACCAATTAAATTTCTCTGAAATGCGTTATAATTTTCTTCATCATGTTCAGTTTATCTAATACACAATTTTTCTATTTTTGGTGAATGTACATCTGGAATGAAAAAATAATTGCATTAAAACACTATATATTATTTTAAATTAATTTTTTTGTATGTAATTATCAAATATATTCATATATGTAGTGTCACTAGTCAAAAACAATTTCAATATCATAGCCTAAATCTTTTTCTGTATTCATTTCATCTACTTGATTTTGATCTCATTTGGAAACTCAATCTGAAACATATTCAATATCCTTCTATAATTTTTTATATATGAATAGTGATTAGTATTATATTATGTTACCACCATTTTTTATTAGTTTCCAATTATTAAATTCGAGAGAAGGACAATAAATTTTCACTCTAAAACTTATTAAAATATTTATAATTAACACATAAATAAATTCAGTGATTCTTTCTAAACTATATTTGGAGAATTTTTGAAGCCTAAGTAATATTATAGAAAATAAAATGTTATTTAAATTTACATAACCACATAATTAAAAAAATTAATTGGAAAAAAATATTTATCTCAACATAACCACGTATTGCAACTATACAATGTAATGAAAAGATTTTCATAGAATCTCCAACTTAATTTTTTTTTCTAATGAAATTTTAAGATGCATTCCAATAAATTTATTCCAATACATTGTATGAAATTTTTTATCCATTTATATTTTCTGGTTCACTCTCTCCTATGAGGTTATATATAATAAAATGTATTATTTGTGTTTTTTTGGATTACTCTTATATAACTATTTTTTAAAAAATTATCTTCTTATGAATCCTGTAACTAATGTTAATTATACTTCTTTTGTTAATGGAATATTATATATATATATATATATCCATTTATCATTACATAAAACTATTAAAAACAAGGTTCATAATTCTCAAAAATGTTTATCTGGTGTCATTATTAACTATCTTTTGATGTCTTTTCATTTCGTGGAATATTGTTTTGTAATCTTTCTATTAGTAGTTCCTATCATGACATCATTAAATCAACCCATTATATAATATAGAACATTTCAATTTTGAAATTTAATATTTATTGAATATTTAAAAATCCAAAATACATCATTTTATTCCCCATAACCCACTAATGACGATTGGATATATTGTTTCAACATACAAAGAATTTTGTCAAAATAAACTATTTTCATCAGTTTCACTGCTTACATTTTTAATTTTTATTTCTCCCTTTAAATTATAGAAATATTTACGTTTCACATCTTATAAAACATTATATTTAGTCCTAATTTTATAAACATATACAAACTCTACAACTACAACTACCTATAAGGAAGATTTTTTTGATGATTTTCATTTGGTTATTTGGATGAAATTATTAAAAAATCACCACTTATATACTAAGAAATATATAATTCCATATTCTCATAGAGAATCTTGATCATGAAACTAATTCTAATAAAATTCATCTTGAATTCAGTTCCACTTCACATACCTTCGATAAACACCATCTTTTATCATATTTTCCCAATGATTTTGGAATCCTTGGATGAGAAACATATCATCATCTGACATTGTATGTATTTATTTTTTTTAAACTAACGGAAAGTTGATAACAGTTTAAAAATATTCAAAAAAATCATAACAAATACTCCTTACTAAACTTTGATAAAACATATTATTAAAGAAAAATAATCAAAATCATTCTCAACTACTAATATCACATTCTAATTTTTTTTCTCATGCAATACAAAAACATCATTTTAAAGGCATCACAATGAATCACTAATAGGTTCTCAAATTTCTCCTAACATAACATTAATGATATAATAATAATCTTTCCACATATGTGGTATTCTACACATATGGAAGGTTAAATATTTCATTCTCCATACAGTGTGTAGAAATGAAAAATATGGAATACCATTTTTTAATAAAAAAATATATCATTAATATAAAAATTTATTATATATACGAATCCCTGTTGATTATAGATCATGTTTCATCCTCCCCATGCATCTTCTTACAATATTTTTCAACTATCATAAAAAACATTCCCTATTATTAATTTTACATCACCAAAACCCTACCCCCTTCCAATCATGTCTTCCTCAACCTTGCCTCTCTCCATCTCGCCACAACTATTTCTACTCACCATTTATTAGCATCGATCGACCTCCATTCCATGCATAATATCTCCCTCCAATTTTTTTACTCCTATAAAACCCTTTCCCCATTCCTTCATCTTATTTTTAAAATCCCTAACCATTATCGATTATGTCTTCCCCTACCATGACTTTGGTCGATATCTCCATCTCTCTTCATCTAGCTAATATTGTTTCTACTCACAATCAATCTGCATTGGCCTTCATTGTTTTTCATGGAATCTATATTCCCTATCATCATGCGCAACCCCCCTGCAAATTGTACCCTATTTTAATCCTCTATTCACCACCCTTTCCTTCGGCGATGTTCTCTTATTCATTTCCATATCATCATTGTAGTATATACATAGAGTATGTGTGAATCCACCTACTACTAATCGAGGAAAACCTATTCCTCATTGATTCCACAGCTTTTCTATAAATGAGATCCCCTTTTGATAATTACGTTATGGATGATTCTGGTCCAAATATCCTAGAATCCCCATCTTAGTAACCTAGTAATAGGCATCCATTTCTTCTTATTTTCTCTACTGTACAAATATCAAATCCATCCAAGCATATAGTATTTTTTATACACATGCACACATTTCTCACATGCGTGCCCTGATTTTATTTACGTAGTCCACATGTTGAGCTTTATCGATGTCAAATGAACTCGACATTACACTTTATTATACTAACATTTTTCAATATTATTTATTTGGGCTCTATGCATTCATTTTTTCCGATTCTAGATTTTTCTCTCACCATGCATAAACATTTTATGCAAGAATAGGTTTCCCACATTGTGAAGTCATGGTGGTAATAATTTGTAATTTCAAATTAGTATATTTTAATTACTATATGTTTTTCTCCATTATAAGGTTCTATTTTCCAATTTATCATTAATATTGTCTATCTCTATTTCATAATTATATTATTACAATTTATTTTACTGATTTTTTATACATTGTATAATATTTATCCTGGATTAAGAAATTGAAATTCTGTTTTATTATTAAGATTAAAATTAATTTGATTAAATTTTTCATTAATGAAGATCATTTATTGATATAATTTTATTAATTTGACATATTATTTCAGGTCAACATTCATTGAAAATATATATGTTAGGGGACATTTAACATAGATCAACAGATATATGTGTGCCTATTATTGTCTAATGCAGTGGGAGGAAATGGATTTTTTAAATTGTATGACGAATATGTATATTCCATGCCTATTATTTTCTATTCCTATCAGGGATATTGGGTTCATATTTCATGATAATGTATTGGTTAAATATGATATAGAAAAATCTATAACAGGAAAACAATCCTTGAAATAGTACAATCTATGATGGGCACACAATTCCTTCCAAAGGTATCGATGTTGTGTGCCTATCATTTTATATGGAGTGCCTTTGTGAATAAGGGAGTGTCTTTTTTTAGATTCTGAAGACCAAGCTGATGGATTGAAACCTTCAATGTTTGTGTTATGTTTCATCAAACTGATCATCTTATATGTTCTTTTATGTCATCATATTCTCATTTATTTAGATGCATGTATTCTCATTGTTTTACATGATTGTATACAAGGTATGATTATTTCATAAAAAACAAGCACCACATTCATGAGTAGGCGTTAGGTTCCAAAAATGTTGTTCTCACCTTTGTATCAAAAAATGGGATCAGTTTCTAACAATATTTTACACAACATAACATAAATAATGTTCTGATCAGGTTCCATTAATAAAATTTTGGATGCTATCAAGGTGGATAATTTATTGAAAACTACCTTGCTTGGGGACTCCATTTGGGATATCACATTTTATGATAGATTGGGTATTAAAGGATAGTTCATGAATTTTAATCACTTCATGTTTTATTCATAGCAACCACCCTATACAGGATGGAATAAGATCAACATGGTTGTTTCTTCAAAGTAAATTTAAAAGATGTAGTTATAACGAAACAAATATATTGGATAGAAAATGTTGTGAGATTGCACTCTTGTATACATACACTTTAACAGTGCACATTGTTTAATCATACATGCACATTTTTTGGTGTCATAAAATGTTTAAACCTACTTTACACTCTTGTATACAAAAGTTAGAAATATATAATCTTCCATACACTTCAACAGTATACAATAAAATATACATTAGTCTCATATTTACAAATTTATACCTTACATTACACTCATGTTTTGTATAATCATGTCCGTAAATAGATTATGAAATTACTAATCCTTTTATATCATCTTTACTATTTTTATAATGACATGAATGTGATTTTATTTAATGGTAGTGATGCAATAATTAATGTGTTGTATGCTAATATAAATATGTTCATGTAGTGGCCAGTGACTAATTAGTTTAGAGCCTACAGATTTATCTATTTGAAGTTTATATTAATGAAATCAATTTTAGTAGTCTTCTGGATGTCTGTTCCACCTAGGAAAAATATTCATAATTCATGAATCATTTTACAGATAGAAATTACTGAGGCCCGATGTATCATATTGTGGAATAGGAATGAAATAAGGTATGAAGTCAGTTACAATTACATTAACATATCCATGAATTACATATTTTCTTCTAAGAATCAATAGGTTTAATGTACTAAGTTGCATGTATTTTCTGGAAAAAAAACATTGTTTTGATATCCCTAACATAGATTGTGTTTCCTTTCGTCATTGAATACTTTTCTACTCAATAAATTTATGAGTCTAGTAGTATCAGAATTCTGAAATGTCTTTCTTTTTCCATTGACAATGTGCTTTTCTCTATATTGATTCCATAAAAATGTCTTGAACATAACATTAATTTTATCTTTTTCTCCCGCACTTCTTGAGTTGTCCTGTTTAGAAACAAGGGATGGTTACTTCTCCCACTAAGACATATATTGTATACATGTGATATTTTCATTGAAAAATATATAATAACCTGGCTTTATTTTTTTTTACAATACTATATGAGTCCAATATATTTTGATGTAGCTAAAATAATTTATTTTTAGGCACTTTTAATACAATTAAGGAACAAAGTATGTGCTTTAGTATTTTTGAGACCACATTATATGTCCTTGTTAATATACAATAGTAGTTACTCAACACCATGGTATTGATGGTAGTATGGTCTTCCAATGTTCTTAGGCAATCTATAGGTACATGTTTTTATGATATTATTTTCTGTTTACCAGCTAATGTTTAATATCAATACATTTTTCATTTGATAAGAGTTTCAGATATGATATTAATATTGGGCAGATGGAAGATGTTTTTCACTTGATTTAGGTGGAATGAATTTGATTCTGGAAAGTACAAACTGGTGGTGAATTACAATTTTTTTATTTATGTCAATATATTCCAATGAATCTTATTTACATACACTATTATGGTTACTCAACACCCCATTATTAATGGTATTGAAGTCTTCCAGTGTTCTAGGGATTTCTACAGGTGCATGATTTTTATGATATTAATTTATTTTTACCATCATAATATTAATATGTATGTATTTTTGGTGAAGTATGTGGATTGGAGTTGAAAATATGATATTGGAATTGGGAAGATATTTGAGGTTTTTCACATGATATTGATGGACAGAATGTGATTCTAGATACGAAGTAAAAATAATTGGTTAATTATATATTTTTTTCATTTATGTCTTTATGTCCTACTGAATCATGTTTACATGTATAGTAATGGTTACTCAAGACCATGGTATTGAGGGTATTGTGGTATTCCAATGACCTTGAGATATCTACAGGTACATGTTTTTTATGATATTATATTGCATATATCAGCTAATCCCCGTAAAGACCCGATGATGTTGTTTGAGGAAAATCCAATATGACCTTGCCGGGGAGAATTGTAGGTATCTCTGAGCTGAGGATGTGGTTTTAAGGACCAATTTTATTTCTACAATCAAGATGGGATTTTCTCTTAGAGTAGGGACTTCATAGTTTTTGTCCCATTCTCACTGATGGAAGATATATTTCATAAAGAGTTTTTGTTGATGATATGGAGGTCGATGAAGAAGAATAATCTTGGAATGTTCTCAACATGAAAAAGCACATGGTAGATATCAATGCACAACGTGGGATCAATGCCATTGGAAATGTGAATATGGATAGCCTAAAACTATATGATGATTTTAAAATCTAAATTTATTGTAAACATTTAATGAAATTTTTTAATCATAACCATTCTAATTAAATGTATGAATAAAAAATTATTTCAATTAGTTTAGATATTGTTTCTAATTCTAGGAAATAGTTGAGACCTGAATCCACTAAACTCATATATCCCCTTCATTGGAAGACGTTCGACACTCTATGCATGTTATATATCAATATTTCATTTCATGTGGTGGCTATTATAAAATTAATTTATAGACTTATATTATTAATAAAACCAAAAAAATTATAATGTATCTTTATTTTACTCTTATTCAAATTCAATGTATGAATTTTTATATTGGTCAAGAATGATAATATGTTTTTTTCAAGTGTATTGTTTTCAGGAGTCCTGGATAATCTCATGTCCATTCAATGTAAACTTTTACATTCACGGTTTATTTAGATATTCAAACATTTTATAATGTGTAAACAGTAGGAGAAGATCTGTAAATTTATATTCTATAAAAATAAAATTCATTAACTTTTTGTAACTAATGTTTCATTAAATTAAATGTATAAAATGTTCCTTAATGTTTCTAATAAAAAACACACATTTTCATCAACACATATATTGGAATCATATTATGTATTAGAACTATGATTACTGAAAATTATATATCAATCTCGTATATCATTTCAGAAAAAATGACATGAAATTTGTATCAAAATTAAATTTTAAACAAAAAGTACTTATATGGATAATTAAATGATCACGTAATGGAAATTATTGGGTAGGGTTCTATTAATATATAAAATAATGGATTATTAGTTTATTTTTAATATGGTGAAGGAAAATAATATTATAACATGGTGGTTGTAGTCTGCACAACACATTACTCATGTTTTCATATTCTATAATGGAAATGGGATTTGTGGTTAATATTTATATAATAATTAAAATTAAATATATGTGAAATATTAATATATATGTTTTCATTTAATTACAACAAAATTAAATTTATTTGTCATTAAGATAAAATAATGATGTAGGAAAGAAATTGTTTTTGAACATATACCTCACATTTTGGATTATCTCTCTTAAGGAGGGGATTATAATTTTCAAAGAAGTCTTATGATATTTCCATAACATCAATATCTTGACTATGAGTGTGGATTAGTTATTTGTGTATAGTTTTTGAGAAATGTATGTTGTGTTTGGGTGAGACTGAGTGAAGACTGGAGGGCCCCTTTTATATATGAAACATTGTGTCATTTTGATAAATACCCTTACCATTTCCTTAATGGGAAGTCACACCCAAGGAAGGTGTATCCAAAATTTTTTAATAATGAATTATATGGGATATAAGATCATGTAATACTTTCTTTATTCAAAAATAAACAAGTTTAAACATTTTAATCCAAAAAAAACTATTTGACAACTAACTTTTACAATTTTAAATTTTAACCAGTTAACTTTTTTTTCAAATTTAATTTGTCATTTATTCCCAAAAATATAATGATGTTTAATATATAATATGGAAATAATGATTTAAAATAAGGAAAAAATTGATTCAGTTGTTTAATGTGATAAACAATATTTCAAAAGTACTACATGTAACATATATTTTATTTTCTAAAAATTTTATTTTAAATTTTGAATTATAAAATACACTTTTAATAATTAAAATTAATAATTTATTAAACTACAAAATATCTTATGAAATACATATTTTTTATTATATAATTTTATATTTAAATTTAATATTAACTAATCTATATTAATAAGGTCATACAATCCATGATGTTAGAAAAAATATATTATTTAATTAATCTTATAAAAATAAATTATTTTAGAGTATTCCCAAAAAATCATAATATGAATAAATTATAATTGATAGTAAATTTTTTTTTCATTTCAAAGTCAAATAAATTTAATTTTAGATTTTAGTTTGTAAATATAATTCAAAAAATATAGAAGAAAAAATTATATTTGAAAACATAATTTTTAAATATTTAATATTCTTTATTCATATTTCTCATCAATTAATAATAAACATATTCTTAATATATTATTCATATTATCAATATATTTTATTACCATTTAATCATAATATACATATTTATTTGAGAAAACAACTCTTCAAAAAAATAATTTTAATAATAAAATGGATTTCATTATTTTAAAATATATTCATAATTATTTTCATTAATATTTATAGTATACATTTTCAACCCGTATATAATAATTTGGTTGTAGCTTTTCATACGTTCTCATTTAAGGGATATTATGTAATGTTTATATTTAATACATATATTTTTATCGAAATGTGATGTAATTTTTTTTTTATGATTCATGGTTCATGTGGATAAATATATCAAACATATTATTTATATGAGGAACATATATTGTAGATCTAATTTTGTTCATGTCATTAAATACCGTATTTTGAAAATGATGTAATGGGTTTTCTCTCCATGGTACCAAATACCTTTTACTCATCTAATTATAAATGATAAAATCGGAAAGAAATATTTTTTAACATATATAATTTTAATATATTTTTAAATTAATGTCCCTAAAAATTTTAAAAATTATTGGAAGTTTCATTTAACTAGTTTATTTATAAAATTATTCTTAATTATTGGAATTTTATTTGGTTTTTTAAAAAAATGAATTCAATGTACCACTACTAGTTAATAGGTTCAATTTTAGTTTGTATACTTAAAATTAATTTCTGACGTTATTAATTAATTATTGATGTAAAGGCAAAAGGTGTTAATTGATTTCAACAAAGTATCAAGATGCAATCCATTATTAATAATATTCCGGTTATTGAATAATCAATATTTTTATTGACCTATACATGTATCCACTAATTTTTTTTCAAATTTTTGGACCTTGTGATGTCAAATATGACATTTTATTTATCAAAAAATGGAAATGGATTTTAAAATTTCCCCTTCCATTCACTTTTAAAAACATAAAAAACAATTTCATAAAAGATACACATCACCATATAGTTTATCCTTGAAAATCCATGTTTTCTATCTCACATGAACCATCTACCTTGAACAATATCCGATGAAGGAAACCCCCAGTCACTCATAGATTGTTTATGCACTTCAATTGTAGGTTGACATTCAAGAAAATATCAAGGTTACAATATATGTATGGCCTCATTCTGATGACTTATTCTTAATTTTACTCATCAATATATATATATCCATAATGATATAAATAACTCACTAAAATTAGTATATATATATATCTTCTAATTTTAATGGATCAACCATTATTTATTTATTTAAATTCATATATAATGCCAATGTAATTTTAATCGTGCATGTGCACGGACTATCACCTTGAAGTGGAATCACTTTTCGTTTTTATTAATGTTTTTTTAATATTTTATAAGATATAAAATTATTATTCAACATTATAAATGAATAAATTTAATAACAAAATACTTATATTTTATAGATATTATTATAGAAAAAACACATACGTGAATATACTCACCCATTGATATAAAGGGTGTTTGTTTTATGGTTTAACCACCAACATGAATGATGATTTAAAATATGATCCTGGATGATTATGGAAAACTAATTAATGATATAATTAAATTATAATAATCATAAAATTTTAATTTTAAGGTTTTTTAAAAGTTATATACGGTATAAATTCTATTATTAAAATAGACTTTGATCAATAAATTCACTGAAATAATTCCTTATCGATTCTATTTTTACATGACATAAAATATGAACTGATAAATAAAAACAATATATAAATATAAGCTATATATTAAATGAAAATAATTTCTATATCAATAATTTTCTTTTTCTTAAATTACAGTTTATTTTATTAGAATTATTAAACATGTGGAAACTATAACATTTATTAACTCATGATGGTCGTAATATGCATTAACTAATTAAAATTAGCCTTTTTAAAAATATTGTTTCAATAATTAATTGTAATCATTATGGAATATGGATATGATATTTTATTTTATTTTATTTATGTTTTTTAAAATGATCTTAGAGTGCATTCCACTACGCAACTTAATAATGTAATTGTTTATCTAATACATTTTGCACTCAAAGGAAGAGGCTTCATATTGTGAACCACAAAAATATTATATCATGTTATAAATAACTAGTATCATTAAAAAATTAATTATTTTTTTTAATTCATCATATTTTTGTTTTCATGTCTGTAAATTTGCTAAAATATAATTTTGTTATACATTTACCAAATTCTTATTATTTTAGTCAAATCAATTTCGGATATATTGGCACATACAATTTCGTAAATTAATAAACATTAAAAAATATTTTTAATCTTATTATTACCCTATTTTATATGGTTTTCAATTATTTGTATGGATAAATTATTTATCATCATCAATATATTGTTTTTTATTTTTTTTAGAAATAAAAGATTAACATTGGTAATTATAACTCTCATTCATTCCAGTGAATATTTTATTCCACGTCCTTATTTTCTATCCTAGAATATCTTATACACTCTTTTTGATTAAGGTAATGTGTTTTTTCTATTATAATAATAATTATATTAATTTATTTCAATATTTCGAATTTATTACTCTTTTATTTTGTGGATTTAGAAACCATTGTTTTTTAGAACATAAAAAAGGTGTTTTACCCATTTCTAAATCAAATAATACATTTTACACATGATATTAGTTTAATATCATGTATAAATATTGATGGAAAATATATATTATCCCTTTAAAAATAAAATTTTATAGTTTATTATTTTTAACGTTCCAAAATAATTAAATGTTACTATCACTTATTATTTTCAAAAAAGATTAATTAGTTTTATGAAATCCTCTTCATTTTCATTTCTATTATTCATCAAATGGTAAAAATCCATTATTTTATGTTTTTTAATAATATTTATTTATTTATTATTTTGGAACTGTCGTGGGCTTGGAAACCCACGGACGGTTCACATGCTCCAGCACAATTGAGCCCAAAGTCGCCCCTATATGGTTTTCTTGTCCAAAACCATACTGGGAAACAAGGAAACCACTATCATTGTCTAAAATGAGGCTTCCAAGGCTGCCTCCCGGTCTCCAGACAAGGCCACTCTAGGGGACTCTGTCTCCTGTGGAAGGATCATTTAGATGTCATGATATTGTCCTTCTCCTCGCACCACGTGGCTGCAACTATTCAGGCGGACCAGACCCTGCCATGGTCCTTTGTGGGATTCTATGGTTGGTCGTCCTATAATGAGAAGGGGAAATATTGGGATCTTCTCTACATGCTTCTTCACGAGCTCCCAAGCCCTATTCACTTCGGTGGGGACTTCAATGAGATTATGTTCCATAGGGAAAAAATATGAGGAAGCGTCTGACATCCTGCGTCAATGTCAAATTTTAAGGGCGTGGTCACTAGGGTGGACCTAGTCGATTTGGGATACATGGGTAATACCTTCACATGGTTCTGAGCTAATACGGAGGGCAGACGAATTGTTGAACGACTTGATAGATTTCTGGGATCAACAAATTGGATAAACCTCTTTAGCATGTTCCACATCGGCCACATGACGCTCAACTATTCAGACCACTGCCCAATCTTCATTGACTGCACTCAAGGTGACCACAACAACAAAAAACCCAGTAGACCCTTCATATTTGAAAGCTTCTACTCAAAGGACCAAGAATGTGAAGAGGTTGTCCGATCAAGCTGGAACAGTACTCACGAAGATGTATTCCTTAATCTCCAATAGGTCTCCTCAGATCTGAGGACTTGGAAAAACAAGAAATTCCATCATCCTGAGAGCCACTGTAATTTCCTTGAAATTAAACTACACAACCTACTCAAGCAACCCCCACCCATTTGCAATCTTGCTTTAATTGGTGCCACGCAAAGAGAGATGGATGCGACCCTGCGTGTTAAGGAAATCGTCTGGGCTATGCGGGCGCGGGATACCCACATTACATAAGGGGATGCCAATACATGGTACGTTCACCAAAAAGATTCAGCGAGGCGCCGAATAAATTCTATCAATTGGATCGCACAGCCAGATGGGAGCATAGTCTCTGACACTAGTGGAATTCACAAAACCATGACACGCTACTTCCAGAACCTCTTCAATACAAGAACCCCTATCATTTATGCTGATGTGGAAGAATGTATTAGACCAGTGATCACAAATGAGAATAATCGGAAGCTCACCAAATATGTGATGGATAATGAGATTCGACTGGCTCTGAAACAAATTCACCCCACTAAGGCCCCAGGACCAGACAGGTTCCACGCCCTATTTTTTAAGAAATACTAGCACATCATCGGTCCTGAAAAATACAAAATGATAAGTAATATATGGGCCGAGAGAACAAGTCTTTCCTCCATCAATGAAAATGTCCTCGTCCGCATTCCCTAAATAAAAAAAACCTTGGAAGTCCCCGACTTCAGGCCTATCAGCCTATAAAATGGCTCCTACAAGATCTTCTCAATGATTTTTGTTAACTGGCTGCGACTTTGGTTAGCTGATATTATCTCGGATAACCATAGAACCTTCCTGGACAAGAGGCTAGTCACTGATAATGCAATTGTGGCCCATGAAGTATTTCACTGTATGAAAACATGCTCTACCACGAAAAGAGGTACCATGGCCTGGAAACTGGATATGTCCAAGGCCTAAGATAAGGTGGAATGGCACATCCTCAAAGTCGTGATGCTGAAAATGGGTTTCTGTACTAAGTAGACAGATATTGTCATAAAATGCATCTCGACCATCTCATTCAGAATCGGGGTCAATGGGAATCTCACTCGTGGATTCGTTTCATTCCGAGGCCTTCACCACAGATATCCCCTCCCCCCTTTTCTCTTCATCTTGGTGGCTGATGTTTTTTCTATCCTTATTTCCAAGACTGCGTCTGGTAAATCTATTCATGGGGAAAAGGTCTACCATGTAATTCCACCAGTGTTGCATCTATTTTTGCCAACGAATGCCTCCTCTTCTTCATAGGAACTATTAATGAATGTTGGGTGATCAGCCAAGCGATCCACCAGTACGAGAGGGCGTCTGTACAGTCAATCAATAACAGGAAATCAGAAATCTCCTTCAGTACAGGGGTACCTCATTCAAAGAGAGATGAACTCTGCGCAACAGTAGGCATCCATATGGTTGAAAAACACCAAAAGTATCTCAGGCTACCCATGGAGATTGGCCTGTTCAAAACAGAAATATCAGCATCTCTGGTGGATAGGATTGAGAAGAAAATTCAAGGATGGACCCCAAAAATAATTTCAAAAGAAGGCAAAGAGACCCTCATTAAAGCTATCATCCAGTCTATCCCCAACAATTTTATGTCCTTGTTTAAGCTTCTAGTGACCATAGTCAACCTGATCCATACACATACAGCCAACTTCTTGGTGGGGGGAAATGATGGAAGGAATAGACCCCACTAGATAGCCTGAGAGAAACTTTGCATACCCAAGTCGGAGGAAGGGATGGGATTCCAAAATCTTCTTCTCTTCAATGACGTGCTCTTGGCCATTCAAGGAGGGCGCCTTATTAACTGTCCTTCATCTCTCTGTGTGCGGGTTCTATGAGCTATGTACTTTCACCTCACAGACTTCCATGTTTCCTCCCTTGGCCCCCGTCCTAGCTTCCTTTGGAGAATCATTTGGGGGCCCGATAAGCTCCTGGATATACGAATGGGCTAGAGGATTGGGGATGGATCATCTATCAATATCTAGACCATTCCCTTTATGATCGATCCAGAAGGTATGTGGGCTACTTCCCATGCCAAAACAGGCATTAAAAACGCCACTATCATATGCCTCCTTTATAACCAAGGGACGGGGTGGTGATAGGATAATATTCATGAATGGTTTAACAAAAGAGACCAAAGACTTATCATAAGCAGCCCCTGGATCCCAGACGCAGGACCCGACCATCACTTCTAAAACAATGATATATCAGGGGATTACATGGTGAGATCTGGATACAGACTTACTCTTGGAAACCACCTAGTCGACCGGAATGAGGGACCATGGAAAACACTATGGAAGCTCCACGCCCCCACAAAAATACGCCAATATTGGTGGAAAGTGTGCACGGACACCCTCTATACCATTAGCCTTCTCGTCTACCGACATATGTCTAGTGCCATTTCATTCCCTTTCTGCCCGAATATCCTAGAGACCCCTTTGCATGTCATCATTCAATGCCCTGGAGCTAATGAAATTTGGAACAAATGGGGCCCGGCTTTAGATGCATCTCTGGCCATGGTTTCTAACCTTCTGACTCTCCAGATGCGCTGGTGCTCCTCTCTCTCATCGGATAATGCAAGCTCACTCTGCACCATATCCTGGACCATTGGGGTCCGACGTAACGATGTTGTTTTCCAAAACGTTCATAAAACTCTTAAATTAAGTATTGAATGGGCCACTTCAGGGATTTAGGGATGGAAACACCACAATTCACATCACATGCCAGATATTCCTCCCTTTTTTCCTCCTCGTTAGAACCCCCCAACAGTAGGAAATATTAATATCAATGTGGACGCGTCTCTCCCCAAGGATGGACTTGTCTCCCTCGGTCTCCTGGCCCAAAATCATCTGGGGAAAATCATTGCTGCAAAATATTTATCACATCATGTCTTTTGGGAACCTTCCATAGCTGAGGCAAACGTTATCCTGGCAGGTATGATGGTGGCTTTAGAACATGGATGTCTTGATATCAACATTGAGTTTGACTACCTCACCGTGATCAATTCCATTAACCACAACGACGACAGACTCCATTCATTTGGCCTCATCATCAAGAGAATTCTCTCGTTCCACCAATGCTTTCCATTATGCACCATCTCCATTACCAAAAGGTAAGGAAACAATTTGACCCATTTGTTGGCAGCATCAGGCCCCTTCGATGCCAACCAGCTCTGGCTGGACATTTTCCCATTGTGGCTTTGCATACGTACGTCTGCTGATCTTCGTCTTAAATGATATTTGTCCTTTCTAAAAACCCCTATGACTCCCTATAATTCATTGTTTTAATTTGATATCTCATGGTATTTTCTATCATGGACATAATTTTTTTCCACATAAGCAAGGGAATGAGGTGTCTAGACACATTTTTTGGTGCATATATAATGATTTTTTTCACACAATAATGGGAAAAATAGGTTTTTTACAAAAAATATCAAATGATATTAGTTTTTAAAAACAATATCAGTTATAACATGTTATGAAATATTTTACATATTTGTCTTATATAAAATAAATTCCTTTTTCATTATTATTGGATATTTTTATGCATTATGTTGTTTTATCTCATGCTTACTTGTTATATAATTATTAATATGTGTTTTGAGAAATTTCATATATTTTATAATTCCTTAATGATTTTTATTGGACATTATATTAATCTAAAATGTTTTATCAGAACAATATATTGACTTTTTATCATTTATTATGATATTTAGGTCTTCCTCTTATTCTACTTAATGCTATGATATCTTATACCATTACCGTGTTTCTAATTTCACGTATTTATTATTAAATATGATATTAATATTATAATGATTAGTATTTAATTTGATATATTGATTGAATTTTATATAAGAGTGTAATTATATATAAATATTTCAATTTGATAATAAATAAAATGTTTATATGGATATTCATCAAGACAAAATCCCTTCTATTTATAGGTTTTATAATTATTATGAAGAAGTATTATTTATTCCATTTTCATATTGTGTTATATATTCCTTGTTTATTTTGGGTTTTTATAGTGTGTTTCAAATGAATAATTAATTGTTATGGGGATCATTTTATTTTACTATGGTGTTAATTTTACTGAAACATTGTGAAACCTCGATAGATGAGTTTTGGAATAGGATTATATCCTATAATATTGGTTATCTTTTGATTAAATATTTTTACCTAGATATGAATCTAATTTTTGTTAATATATATGGATACAGGATCCAACATAGATGTACCTAGGTGCAATAACATATAAATGGGTATTTTGGGTATTAACTCCATCATCATGCGGTTCATAATAAGGAGGGATAACTGCATACATAGTTTAACCATCTAGGGGAAATTTTTTGGCTTATACTTTTCCCTTATAAATGCATTGTAATAAACTAAATTTATTTGTTAATTCATGGGATTATTTTGATATGTCTTAGATAACCAATGTTTGACTAAACTAGGGTTATCCCAGAGGGTTGAAAAATGAACCATGTGTGACATAAAGGATATGAAATTATTATATTTTTAAATGAAGTCACATTTTAGAATACATCAATTTATTGAACTTTTAGGTTTATATAATCATCTAATATGATTCTATTTGAATCTATAATTTATTATTTCGGTTGTTATTTGGTTTTAAATGAGGCATTAAAAATGGGTTTTCCGTATGTATGTCCATAATAATGACTACGAATCATATTTGGGATAAATAATTTTAAAATCATACCAAGGAAAATGAGGTATTTATATAAAAATAATACATTTTTTCAATTTATCATGAATCCATTATTTTCTCCATAATTTAATAATTATTAAAAAAATTAGGTTGTAATTTAATTTTTGTGAGTACAACGTAATATATAAAAATTATAAATCATTTAAAAATTAATGAAATGCTAAATAAATTATCATTCACACAACACCCAAAATAAATTAGACATAAAATATTACAATAACATTAGTTATTTACATAATATGGAGATAAAATTGAAAATATACTTAGTAAGATAAGAATATAATCTGAGTTAAAGTTCAAAAAGAATGTTTTAAATTATCTTTTTATTATATATACCGTTATAATTTAAAGATAAATTTGAAAATTATATAGTTGAATGTAGTTAATATAATACATATTTTATAATTTCTGATATCAAACTTTTATTACATTTATATTTTGACCATTTTCAAAAAATGGTGATTTTTTGTAGACATATGAATGATTAATAAAAATTTTAAATTTGATGGTTTTATCACATTGAATGAATAACATATAATATTTAATAAAATTTAATGTAATCATTTATGAGATTAATGATATAAATTATGAATTTTTTAATATTAGTTTTACATAAAAAACATCGTCAATCATTTTTTAAGAAAAATAAAATGTTACATTCATACAAATACTATTTTTGATATTCTCTTTAAATAATGTATTTTAAAAGTGATCGTTGTTTTAATAGATAAGTAAGGTTCATATAGTTTATTAAATTAGTTATTAATAAACTTGTGGATTTTAGATAGTTAACAATAATAATTTTATCATATATATATATATTTATCTATTAATAATATTGTTCTGTCAAAAAAAATTTAATATACATTAATTTTATTTTAAAATTAAATTTTCAAACACCTAGAAATTTTTTAAATAAGGTAAAAAAAATTAATAATGAGACTAAAATATTGTAATATGTTCAATTATAATTTTTCCTAACAAATTAAACATTGACATTAAAAATTTATTATAACAACAATTTTAAAAGTGGTAAATTGAGTTTCCCTAGTGTAAAATTTATAACAAATTCAAAAAACATACCTTAAATTAAATAATTTATACTATTATAGACCAAAATAATTTTCACAACAATTTTTTTCTTTTTTTATCTTATTAAATTTGAAAATAGATTACATTAAAGTAAAATGTAATGGTTTTTTCAAAAGTTCTCTTACATTAAAATAAAAACACATATCAGTTGCCCTATTTTATGATATATTACACCATATAATTACTACATAGATATGTTACATTTTTAGCTCTCTATAAATCTCTCTAATTAACATTTTCTTAATTTCAGTCATAGTTATCCAATTCCCTTACAATTACCTGATACATCAATGGAATGACCAAGTCTCCATTGTATATATTACCTCATTCATAATTTTTATTCTAAACCATAGTCTTAAAACTACATTAGAAAAATAAAAATAATATTAACATAATATAATAAATTTAATTTTATGTTTTAATATTTTCTCACAACCATTTTTTATTTAGTTCAATATATTTAATAAAATATTGGAATACGAGTCATGCGTTGGAAGATACTTCCATATCCTTGAGGAATATTTTACTCAATTTCGAATTTTTTTCATAAATTATCTAAACATATTTAAATATGTAATATAATGATATTTTATTAAAATGAAATAATTATAATTATTTTATAATTATATTTTGTCAAATTAACCAAATGATTTTTCATTCCCACTGATTGAGATAACGTGTGTTCTTGTTTTGGATGGTTAAATGATCTATATGAATGATAAATTAAAATATGATTGTGGATAAAATTATAAATTTAAATTTAGATATTATTGTAGTTAAATTAGAATATTAGTATCAATATATATTTTTTGTAATATTATATAATGTTTATAATACATTATCATTAAATCATGTTGGACCATAATAATTGTTTAAATGAGTCATTATCAATTAGGTTTTGACATAAGGAAACTAAAAAATATATAAAATGAAATAAGAAAATATTAATTAAATATAGGTTTTATGTTAAATACCCTTCAATTATATATAAATAATGAAAATGCTATCATATTCTGAATCATGATATCAACATTATCAAACATGCACATAATAGATAAATTTCTTAACACTCAATGGTCATAATAAACTATAATTAATTAATGTAATAACGATAAATAATTATAATAAGTGTTATAAAATTTTGATATTTATGAATTAGGTTATTAAATGATATTTTTTTTCTATTATAAAAGAGCATATAGTGTATTGGAATATGTAGGGAATCAAGGTAATTATATCATTATCTTCTTTTCTACCACATGAGACATATTTCATATTGTGCCGGATGACTTGTTTTTTAATATTATTAGTTAGCCAATTTTATTCACATTTGAAATTTTTTACATTTCATGAGAATTTACTGAATGATTCATTATCAATCTCTCAAGATCCAATGATTCATTCATTTATAATTCAGTAGAAGATTAATAAGATTAAATTTAGAATCATTAGTCATATTATTATTTACATGATTATAAAAATCAACCATATTTTGAACTTAAAATTCAACTATTTTATATGTTGTTTCCCATTTTTTAATTTTGAAATAGTTTCATGCCATCAATTATAAAATCATTTTTAAAAAATAATAAAAATATAGGTATATTTTTTTTATTAATAACTCTCATTATTAACCATGGAAATTTTATACATTTTCCATCATCTATTTCACACAAATTTTCTCCTCATTGTTTTTGATATATAATATATAAAATTACCTATTAAACTCATATTTATATTTTACCTTTTAACAGAGTAAAATATCATACTCTTTTATGGTGGTTACTTTTTGTAAAATGCATTTCAAAAAATTGAAAATGTATTATTTATCATTTTAAAATAAAATATTTAATGTTCAACATCACATATATTTGTAAAATTCATTTCATTTGAATAATAATTTATTTGGATGTAGTTTTAATTTTTTTAAAAAATTATTATCTTTTTTTGTGAAAAAATTGTTTTCAATGTAATTTTCACTTCCATTATTATAACAATGTTCAATGGTTTTTTGAAAACATTTTTATTTTCACTTCAATTCAACATCACATAAAAGTAATTGTTGATGTGATGTTTAATATAATCATATATAAATAATTACGATATCATTCATTATTTAAAATTATATTTTTGATATCTTGTTATAATATATATATATGATATGATATGTTATTTTATAATGATTACGATACTTATATTTTAATTTGGTCCATTTGATTATAGTGATGATTAATTTTTAGTGTCATGCATATATATGGTTGTCGATGGGAGTTGCACATTTCCTAAATCCAATGGATACTATTATTTTTATATTTCCTTTTATATTAATAATACATAAATTTGGTTTTTCACACATTCATGGGAATGATGGGTTAGCAATATTTTTTAGGAATATACATAATTAATTATTAAGATATGCATAACTATATTTTTATTTCCTAGAAAAATATTACTTTTTAAATGTATGTGACACATTTAGATGTTTTTAAAAATTTATTATAAATTTTGATGATGCATTTCGTTATTATTAAATGACATGATTCATTATTATGTCTTATTTTTTATAGTATTGTTTCATTTTTATGTCATAATCACATGTTATTTGATTATTGAGTTGTTTTTTATCCATTTCATGTCCTTCAATCATCTTTATTGATATTTATAATATATTATGTCACAATAAATAGTTTTATTTGTATCATAAATGTTTTTTTTATTATATATTACTATATATATGTCTTCATAATATTATCCTTTTAATATATGTTATTACTAAACCGATCCTCTAATAATAACCCATTATTAAGTTTCCAATCCCCATTTTATGAATATGATTATATCATATAATGTATGTATAAAATTATTTACAAGATCAAAATTATGGGTAAATGTTTTTAGGGCGTATTTAATTTAATTTATATATATATAATCTCAAAGATACTAATGTAAAGGTCTTTTTTTGTTACTCTTTATCAAACATATCATTGAACTAATGGAACAACCATGTTAAATGAACTGTGAAATATTATAAATACCTGAAATATATATTCATTAGATGATAAATTCTGTTTAATAAATTTTTTAAATTATATTTATTTATTCTCCAGGACTAATATTTTAAAATGGATTCCTATGAAAAAAGTAATTTTTGAAAATAGTATTTCCTTTTACCATAAAAATAAATTTAAAATCGTAAAAATATTATAATAATTTTTAAAATTTTTATTTACAACTTAAAATATATATATTCATTTATTTAAAAATATAAATGAAGTATGACTAAAAAAATTAATATTAAATTAATAATTCATTTATAACAAAATAAATTCTTATAAATATATTATATTTTCAATCAATATATAATTAATAATATTTATAATTTTATATCATTAAAAAAATTAAACATTTGTATAATTATTTTCTTTTTTATTTTTCTAAAAATACTGATTGTTATGTGAATGTTTTAAAATAATTTTTCTAATAGTAATATAGCATTGAAAACATTATTATTATTTGTGTACAAATTATAATTTATGGTAACCATTTTATAAGACAAAATATTTATTTTCTACTATAATTTATAATTTTTTAATTTTTTAATATTTAATAAACCCTACATTACATTTCTAATGTTATGAAATATGTTTCAAAAAAATTAATTTTTAAACATTTTAAATATTTGTTTTCATATTTATTTATTATAAATATTATGATTATAAAAAAATTGATAAAATTTGGAATCATTACAATAAAATTATATATTAAGGTCTATTTTATTGTTTATAATCAATGTTAAATTACATAGGTGAAAACTAGTTACTATGGTGAATATTAAAATGGTAAAAATGAGTAGCCTTAGATGTAATAAGAATGAAACTTTTAAAATGTTTTTATAATTTAGTTCATTATATATCTGTTGACCTTATCACTTCTTCTATTAATTTTTTATTAATTTTTTATCCACATTACAATATTGTGACTTTCCTTTATTAAATATGTTTTATTATTTACTAAATTTTCATCCATTTAAAATTATATATGGGGCTCTCCTATAAATAAATACCCACACAACACAACCCCATTATTTTAGATAAAAATATACATAATTATATAATACATGTTAAAATTCACATAAATTTTGTTACGTTATTCTCTCTTAAAATATTTTAATTTTATAAACCCCTTTGTAATTTATATCATGAATTAAGTATGTTATAATTTCTTAACCTCTAATTCTTCTTTTCTATTTAATTATGTCAAACTTTTTCCCACTTAATATATTTTCAACATATCATTATTGTAAAAAAATATGAAAATTTTAATTTTCTTTAATTAAAATTATGTTACAAAAATTAACCCCCTCCCCTTAATTAATTATGAAAAATGGAAATGTCAATCATATATTATACGGACTTCCACCACCAGGAACCAACATTCACCATTTTCTAATAAAATGATATAATAATGGTACAAATGGATAATTTAATAAATAAATATAATGATTCTATATTTTTTTATTCTAAAAAAATAAAACATGACACTCCTTTCATTCATTTTATAGTAATCAAAATGGTTGACCATATTTACATGTGGACTACTGCCTCTATGAAACTATTGATTTACATTTTTATTCTAATCATTGTATTACATGAAAGGTTATGAATATGAGATTAAATGATAAATTGTATGAGAATGATTTAATTTATTTGTTGGTATTCAAAATTATATATCCTATTAAGGATATGGTCAAAAAAATGTTATAGTTAATTCAATCATTTTAGATGACATAACAAACTATATAATGATTTCACTATTTTCTATATAATGACAACATAGAAATTATTTTCTCTTTTTAATTAATTTATATTCATATAAATAACTCCATTAAAATCAAAATTATATCAAAATGCTTCTATTATAATGAGATTATACATAAATAATGTCATAATCATCTATAAATCATGGTTATTTCTTGATATTCCATGTTTGTTAACCTACGAAAACAATAATATATATTTATATCATGTATGACTATGAGAACATATTTATAGGTGTAATATGTTAAAAATATATATATTATATTTTTTTATTCTGTTATGATTACATAAACATTAAACCCATTAATTAATAACACACTTTTTGTTTGTTATGAATAGCCGAAGTAAGATCATCACTAATTTCATGTTCATTTTTAATATACAATCCTAAGATGAAATAAGATTATATATTCATAAACTTCTATTTAAAACCTATTCTAGTATTATATATGATCCAATTATGATATAATTTGGAAATATAATATATACCATTATGACCTTGATGAAACTAGTTCAATGTGATAATTTTTACATACACTCCCTATTGAAAATATATAAATATTAGTATATATATATATACATATAGTATTTATAAATTAGCATTATGAATTTTTATAGTACTGAATATGGTTAATGTGAATTAATTAAATGAAACTAATTTAATTATTCGGGATATTTGGTGAAATTTTAGAAATTATCATGATTGATCTAAGGAATTCTTAAAAAAATTTCATTCTTTGAGAATAAATTCAATTATATGAATATAATTTCACTTAATAGAACATAAAATACATATAGTATTAATAATAATTTAATCTATCCTTATAATTTTGTTTTTGATATAAATTTCAAGAACGATCTCATTTAATAGGTGTGAACTAGAATAATTCATAAGTTGTAAGGGTTTTCCTTATTAATTCATCATCATTGAGATATTTATATATGTGATGAACCAATTTCTTATTTATATTTTTTATATACATACATGGAATTTATTTTTTATTAATGAAGGATTTACGTCATCTGATTAAAAATTCATATTTTTTACAAGAATCCATTTTTTGTAAATTCAATGATTAATAAACTCGTAGGTGTGTATATAAATAAATTATCATTCATTGATTTATAATATTTTTGATTTAATAATGTCTGTTAATGATATTTATTATAATCATCATGAATATGTTATGTTATAAAAAGTAGTTTTATAATTAAATAATATTTATATCCATGTATTCTCTAATAATTAGTTCATCTACCAAATGATTGATTGAAAATGACAATTCATGTATCTCTATAGAATATTTATTCTCTATGTACATATTTATAAATATCTACTTATTTTTTATTTCTTATTTTCATTTCAATTATGTTTTTATATGATGTATCCATAATAGATCTAATTAAATCTTTTCAAAAGAATATTTTATCTTATAAAATAATGTAGTTCCAATAAAAATTATAAATTTGTTATTAAAAAATAAATTATTTCCATGATATTATAAGTTATTTTATAACAATAATTTGTTACATCCTTAAAAATTTTCACCATTGAATATTTATTTGAAAAAAAAATTAAATGTAACGTTGATAAATTATGAAGAAAATATTCAAAATGTTTCTAAATTCAATTTTACAATCATTTTATAATGGTTTTACAGAAATTATTTCGTTAAGTTACAAATCCAATTGAATTATGAACTCAAATAAAATTTACATAAAATATATTTAGATTTTATTTTAGTCCTTATTTGATCTATTATAATGAATTTAGTTTTTTTAATTTGTTTTTCATTATTTTGTTCTATTTTTAAGGGAATTTCTGAGATACCATTTAATAATTTCAAAAAAATCACTTTTCGTTTCTATGGGTTATATTATGATGTATATCATATTTCACAAAAATATATGTATTATGATGTTGTTGTGAGAAATATATATATATATATATATATCCAAATAATTTTATAGAAGAATATATTTTAATATATATAAATGTAATGTTATGAGTTATGTGAGTAGATTTTTTTACAAAGGGTGTGTTGTGGAAAGTAGCTCTAATAATAAAATTATAGATAAGTATGTATTCTAGTATATTGCCTTCAAAAATAGTTGGTGTGATGGTGTTTTTATCTAATCATTGTTTTACATGCAAAGAGGTGGGTATATAGAGGTTGTAAGGACATAGATCTACATGTATTGGCCATTTTGTGTATTGGAGGACTGTGGGGATCATAGGAGACATGGATGAAGTTTGGAGGAGTTTGGGTTCTAATATTTAAGAGAAGGACACAATCACAGAATGATAGTGGGTTTCAATCCCTGTAGAATAATTTCACCATGTGAATGTGGGTTTCAAGGTGTGCAATTTTTGGGGGTTCAAAAAATGAAATAATATTTAATGGTGATGGGTTTTCATTTGAAACAAACCGTGAGGAATAATGTGACATGAAAGGGGTTTAATTTCTGGTAATTCCCCATTGGTGTAATGTTTTTATGTTTTCCATCTACCCAGGATTGTTAAAACCTATTGACGTAGTGGATCTCTATCTACTATAGGAGACCCAGTGACCCTCTCATCAACTTTTTTGGAATCCCTTCAACATGTATCGATTAATATCTCCATCATTTGATATGTTGTGATATGGCGTTGATATGAGATGATTATACATTATTAATTGTGTTTCATCAATCCAATTATTCTTGTTTCCTCTCTATGTGCTATGGTGGATGATTACACATGTATCTAATAGGCGTTTTCTAGGTTGTTTGTTGGTGTGGTTGTGTCACATCATCCTTGGGTGGATGCAGTTGTTTTAGGATACATGATCATGGTTTGTTGTGTTGATCCTATATCATGAGATGAATGCCGACAAAATATTAATGAATGTGATATCTATCTTATCTATTTATGTGTGTTAAATAATAGAGTTAGCATGATTTTTTCCTTAGATCTTAAATAAATTGACCTAATCCACTATATATACTAAACCTGAGTTGCTTCGTGCTAACGTGTCGACTCCACATGCAGCCATGCCTCCAAACTAAACATTTTCATCCAAAAATATCCCTTGCCTATTGGGTTGATCTCGTGACATTTGTTCTCCGAGCTCCATGATGACCTCCTGCATCGCCCAGTTTAGCTCCTCCTCCATCCGGGCATAGGGTTTCCACTCAGTGGCATTCATTCATGGACTTCATCCTCATTCTTCCTCATGAGCTCGACGCCTTCCTTTTAGATCAGTTTCCAGCGGCGTAGATCTTCCTATGTCCGGGCTAAGGGTTTCGACTCAGCGGCATTCATAAGCGGACATCATCCTCATTCATCCACATGAGCTCGAGCCCTTCCTTTTAGCTCGGTTTCCAGTAGCGGTTAGGGTATCCACAAATCTCAGTTCAATACGTCGTTGTTAGATTCCTCTAATCTCCCCCTGCATATCACCCGCCTATTCATCTCCAATACGATACCATACCTCGTCGCTCATTCTATAAATCAATTCTACCCGCATGAGGCATTCGTAACGGATCGTTGTCTATACCAGCTCGTCAGGGCAAGATTTGGGTTTCGTAGAAGCAAGATTCAATACACTATTCATCGATTCTGGTCATCTCCTCCCACATACCATCCCTGGAAACATCATTGTTGCCATCACCGTCCTAGAAAACGACCTCGAGCATACCATCACAGACATCCCAAACCTCTATTTCATCACCGACCTAGTGAGTAGGGTTTCAGTTTACTCCATACGGATCTATTGTCTACTATCAATGTAATGTATTCTCTGTCACTCTACACTGTATCATTTTCATGTTTATTCTGATTGTAATAGGAGTATATCAGTTATCAACTATCATTGGGTCTCAGTTTTTTAGCCCAGTTTTGGATTTCTGCAACCTAATCAGTACATGGCCTCTGCATTATGCAATATATAACAGCACATACCAACGTCTAACATTTTGAAACTTGTATGGAAGCTACTATGATATAGTTCCTTATTTATTATTCACCCAACATTATTGGCGTACTTATTTTCTTCTCAAGTATATAGAAAATAGCAATCCCACGTGACATTGAAAGTTAAATTTCATAGATAGTTGTTTGTTTTTTCATAACCGTTAAATAATATTCCTTCCATGTATAATATTTTTGTATATGTGACATATTTGATTTCTCCATTCCATCGTTGATACTTATCACATATAGCTACAGTCTTGTCGGTGATAATATACGACTTCTTTGATAACAACCTTTTCTGTCTTTCATCTGAGGGGCATCAAATTGATTCACAAAGGTATCACTTCATAAATGTTCGTTAAAACCAATCTTCATACATTTTTTACCATTACTTGGTCATTATATTAAAAACTTGTATTTTAATGTATAGTGGCTCCAGTAAACATTTGCATGTCTACTGTGTTAATATTAAACCTTAAAACTGATCTTCAAATTTAAATAGTAATATTATTTTTTTCCTATTTATAAGAATTTTATATTAAATTATCAACTCTTAATAATATATTTTTTCATTCCACATAGATAGTTTTGTATAAATAAAACCCACAAAACCATGCATACCCCTTCCCACTCTATAGAATCAATAATCCACAGAAGACTACTCATGCAGCAACATCGCGAAAATCGTGAGTACTGTCTTGGTTTTAGAATTACTTAATTACTAACTCTACTTCTATAATTATATGGGTTTCATGGAAATCAATTTAGTAACAATACTATTGTGTACACTAGGTTCTCTAATTCTTTCTACTATGTCCACCGGCAGTCCGATTATTCATCCAATATCAGAAAATAGCGTCGGACATACAGACCGAAGATTACCATTGTCACCTCTATGTGTTAATGGTATGTTCATTTGAGTAATGCTATGAAAAGCTTATTGTTTCCAAATATTAAAGAATACTCATCATTTTATACTTCTTTGTTCATAGTACCAAGTGAAAGTATTACGGAGTCAACAATGATTTCCGGAAAAAACAAACCAAAACATATACATCACACCCTCTCTCATGTACCTTTTAGTAAGTCTGTTGTCTGTGAACTTTTATGACCATAATATGGGTCAAACGTTTAATTACGGACCATCTAACTCTTCTGTAACTTTTTCCTTTTGGTCTGCTGAATGAGGAAAACACTCTCACTGAATCTGCATTACTCAACTC
Organism: Viscum album; assembly: GCA_963277665.1. Classification (NCBI taxonomy): domain Eukaryota; kingdom Viridiplantae; phylum Streptophyta; class Magnoliopsida; order Santalales; family Viscaceae; genus Viscum; species Viscum album. Next base: position 912,526,074 of record OY728131.1, on the reverse strand, counting down.
GATAGAGTATGCATGACTAATACACATAAATATGACATGTCAATTAAATTTCAGTTCTTACTCTATCAAATGTGTACAGATTAAGTCTTCCAAATATTGGTGTACCAAAGTACACTACTGCATCATTGATAGGTATGTTATAATATTTTTAGGCATTAATATAGATTTCTTCATTTTTTTAGCGTAACTAATTAACATTTCTATAACTAGATATTCTAATCAACAATATTTTCCTTCACATATGTCAGCAACGTCTTCAAACAATACAGATTTCGTCAGCACAACACTCCTTAGGTTTGTTGACTAACCAATTGATCTTCAAATATTATTAAATTCTATAAGGGATATCACACACCGTATTTACATTTCATCGACTTCTGCAAGAAACTCATTAGAAATGGACATTGTGGGGAACACATGTTATTGATTTCAGTACTCCGACATTGTTAATACCATAAATCAAATACTATTTGAGTACAGTCTTTGAAAATTTAATATTTTTTTAAATAAACTGTTCACCAACGTTTAGGATACTCAGATATCGGAGACCCCACATTTGTATTCCAGCACTATCACTCAAATATGTGGTATGACGAGAGAAATAGAAAATGCATGAACCAACAAACCCCATGATTTTCTCTATGCTACTCTATGAGAAATATTTCTTTGTATTTTCTCCTTTCACCTCCTCTTAACCTACAGATGTTAGTGTTCAATCAAACTTCTTCACATGAACAAGATTTACAAGAGTATATAAATCTTTATAATTTTATGTTTTCATTCATGTCTATGGGTGGGAAGGTTGATAGGTCTTTGAACAATGGTAGAGCCCAAAATATATTCAGACTAAATGTATATAATTACCATCGCATAGGTAGTTTGTGTCCAGTAGATGGACAACCACCATGGTTTTCCCAACAATATGTGTTTGACATAGAACATGAGTGCCAGAATAGAGTTAATAGTATGAGTTATTTCTGAAATTCATTGGTATGAATATCAATTTGATGCATTTCATTGTATTTTTCTGACCCAAATATCATTTCAAGCTCTGATGGAAGAAATCTTCAATCAGTTATTAGCTTCGGTATTGTTGAGAAGTTGCAACATATGATAAATGAGATCAATGATTTATCTCAATATATCATATCAGCAAAAGATGTCCTGAATTGTGAAGATGTTACTATCTTAAAGCTACACCTGCTTAAGAAAATACATACACATGAGGCAACACATAACTTACCGACCACATCTGAAATTTCCATGCTTATTGTCGGAGATGTTGAAGATCTAAAACAAGAACGTGACATCATCATTCAAACCAAATGTGGTGCATTACAACGAATTGATGAGCTTCACCCTTTTTATCTGCCATTAAAGTATCAATTGATTTTCCCTGGTGGCCAGGATGGATATGTTGACAACGTAATGCATCGCGCTACTATGCTGACTACCAGTGCTATGCTAAGAAAGGTTACAATGAGAGAGTATTTTTATTTTCACCTGAAATTTCGTGACATTGAACCATCCACATTGCTACATTCCAGATGATAGCTATAACAATTTGACGTCACTTCTTACACAATGATTGAGTCTTAGAGACTATCATGTATTCGTTTCAACCAGAAGTAGTTTCGGGTAAACCTTTACAATGTATTGCAAGATGCATTACTTCGAGGTGACTGATAAGGGTCCTCTTGCATGAAGCGAATCATTTTCCATATTCTTTTACTGGTGGTCCAAGATATATGATTCAAAATTATCAGGACGCAATGTCAATTTATTATTTGGTAGGGTATCCGGATTTGTTCCTTACATTTACATGTAACCCAATGTGGCCAGCAGTCAGTAGATTTCTTAGACAAAAGAATCTTCATCCAGCTGACTGTCCACAATTACTATCTCGATAATTCAATATAATGGTCGATCATATCAAAAAATATTTAAGAGAACATTTTATATTTGGAAAATAAAGGGTAGGTAAGATCATTTTTTACAGTTCATTATGTTTAACTAAAAAGATCTATTATCAGTATTTATTAGTTTCCAATTATTATTTCTTATTACATCACCTAATACTAACCAGACAAAATCTATTTCTATTTTTCAATTACAGTTGTTCGAAACATTGAATTCGAAAAATAGGTTTGTCGTATGTCCTCATTTTATTGTTTCTTTTTCATGAAAACAAACTTATCACTCCATCCGATGTTAACAAAGTTGTGTCTGATGAGATTCCAGATAAAATTGCCTACCAAATACTACATAATACTGCTAAAAACTATTTGGTCCATGGCCCTTGTGGATATTCCAGACGATCTTCTCCTTGTATGAAAAATTAAAAATGCTCTATGATCTTTCCTAATTTTTTTTGGAGAAACAATGGTAGATGACGACGGTCTTGTAATATATCATAGAATGGACAACAACATATCAATCCATAAAAATGGTGTTCAATTGGATAATCGTATTGTGGTAACATACAATCTAGTTTCTCTACATTTGTATCAAGCACATCGAAATATTAAGGTCTGCAACTAGTCATCATATATCAAGTATCTCTTTAAATATATAAGAAAGGGAAATGATCGTGTAACGAAAGCACTATATTAAACCAATAGCAAAACTGGATTAGAAAACACTATTGATGAAATAAAGATGTATTATGATTGTCACTACATATCTCCTTGTGAGGCGTCTAGGCGGATCTTCTCTTATGATATACATCACAGATATCCACCTATCGACAGGATGCATTATAATTTATCGGGGCAACATACTGTGACATATAGAGACGATGACAGAATTGAAGATGTACTAACTGGAATAAATGTTTCTAAAACAATGATGACATATCGGTTTAAATCAAATTTGGCATTACTAGAAGGTAGATGTTTAACTTTCACAGAATACCCGACAAGGTTTGTCTTCCGTAGTATAGAAAATAATTGGCATCCCCGAAAAAAAGCTTTCAGTATTGGTCGAATCTACTATGTTCCTCCTACCAATGGTGAGATATACTACCTATGTATCCTTCTAACAAAACTCAGAGGTTCCACATCATATGAGGATTTGAAAACTATCAACGACATTATTTATGGAACTTTTAGGGAGGCATGTTCTTCTATGGGACTACTAGTGGATGAACGAGAATTCATTGATGCTATTAAAGAGGTCCCAGCATGGGGAATGGGCTACTATCTACGCATACTATTTTCAAGCATGCTTATCTCATATAACATTTCTCAGCCAGATATAGTTTGGAATGAAACTTGCATTATTCTTTTTGGAGATATCTTATATTTTTCAAGAAAAAGGATTCAAATGCGAGGAATGTTTCAAATTATCAACCACATTTTCCAAATACATCATTACTTTAGCGTTTTGTTTTTTCATTTTATACAAATCTATTTACTCTTACAGTAACCTATTAACATCACAAATGCTATTATTGCATCTGCCAGCTGTTAGTTTAAATAATACATGTAGCTATTGTTGTAACAATATTTATACTGTTAACTACGTCTATCATTGAAAAAACTTTCCTAGGTTAACAAATATCAAATTGTATTCACTTTCTTATACTTTGATTTGGCATGGTTATAGCTAAATTATATAATTACACTCTACTGTTCCTTGTAGTATCTGTCATTTTTGAATTTGTTCATTGTATCTAGAATCTGTAATCCTTTGACATGTACTCAAACTCAACCATTTACATATTGATACTGAAAAGATATCAATAGATTTTTCAAAAAAAATTATTATACATTAATGAATGGCATGTATTTGCAGAACTGTAATTGACATGGTTCTGCATGCATGTTTCTGCAAACTTCTTTAAATTTTTCATTAGTCCGTGTTATGTTCTGTACATGTTTCTGTATAGTTATATGAAAAAACTGCAAGTCTTTCATGCATTTTTAGTAGTCTCTATCATGTACTATCAATGATTCTATACATTTCTATGTTACAACCGAATGGTTCTGCTGCTTTTGTATTTATGTTGTTCTCGATATGTCTCCATAGTTCTATGATTAAATGTAAAGTGTTTTTTATTGTATGTAACACAGTTATAACTACTCTCTGTATTAATAATTATAATTTTAATAACAGTGTCAGTCAAAAAATATGTCACTTTTTTCTTTAATACAGTTGAGAAACCATGATGCATTCTAATGATGAACGGTTTAAAGACATATTTTGAAGGTACTAAACATTAGTTCTCCAAATTGGATTTACCTTATCATTTCTCGTTATTCCGTAATGGTATTTAATAACTAATCATTTTTTACATCAGTTTTTACTATTTTATTCAGACATATATTTAAATGTTTCAAATTTTCTATAGATGTCACTCTCATTGATGAACAGAGGAACATGTTTGCTCTGCAAGAAATAGATGACATTTTACGAAGCAACGATAGGTCTCTTCAGAGATTTACCCCTATGCCTATTCCGTATTTTTAAATTGACATTGTCACAAATCGTTCAATTGTGGAAGAACTGAACTACAACAGAGAGGGCCTTTGAAATGATTACATTAATTTAGAGGGTATGCTTACTAGTGAACAAAAAAAGGTTATAGATGTCATTTTGTCTTCAATATCAGCAGCGTGTGGGGGTTTATTCTTCATGCATGGATACGGAGGGACCGGTAAAACATTTATTTGGACAGTAATCACATCTTTGCTATGATCAAAGGGAATTATTGTTATAGCAGTAGCTTCAAGTGGAATAGCATCATTACTACTTCCTGGTGGACGGACGACACATTCTAAATTTTTATTCCAATCTCTGTTAATGAGCAACCTGTTTGCAATATTCGTCAAGGGAGTGACTTTGCTAAGCTATTACATGTTACAAAACTAATTATTTAGGATGAGGCATCTATGGTTCACCAGTACTATTTTTGAGGCTCTGGACCGCACTCTATGGGATATAATGACATCTAAAAATCTCAATGCATCATCTTTACCATTCGGAGGAATCACAGTTGTATTGGGTGGATATTTCCATTAAATTTTACCAGTTATTCCAGGTGGAAACAGAAATGACATTGTTCTTGCAAGAATTAAATCATCGTATCTTTGGCATCAATGTATAGTCTTAACTCTAAAAAACATGCGACTTCAATCTAGGATTGCCAATACATATTTTGATGACTTACAAACCTTTTCAAATTGGGTGTTAGATATTGGTGATGGTAAAATAGGACAACCTGATTATGGTGAATCCGTAATTCATATACCAGGAAAATATATTCTAAAATCAACCAATAATGCATTGGCAGAAATGGTTGACTTCACATATCCTACTTTCACAGACCATTATGATGATTTCTGTTATCTAAAGGACAAAGTGATTCTATCTCCAACACATGATGTTGTTCATGAAATCAATGACTACATGATATCTCTCACAAATACAGAAAGCAAAGACTACTTCTGTTCTGAAATTGTTTGCAATGCCAGTTTTGATTATCATAGGCCTGCAAATATATACACATCTGAGTTTTTAAATGGAATTCATATCTTTGGATTAGAAACGCTTAAAACTAGTCTGAAGATTGGTTTTCCTATCATTTTTTTAAGAAATGTGGATCAGTCAGTTTGTCTTTGTAATGGCACTCGCATGATTGTTACACACTTGGGAGACCATGTCATCGGGGAAAACATTTTAGATGGCTGTCATTTGGGGTAACTGTGCATTCATTCCAAGACTAACTATGACACAATATGATGTTATATGGCCTTTAAAATTACAAATACGACAATATACTTTGATAGTTTGTTATGCTATGACTATTAATAAGAGTCAAGGACAATCTTTCTCTTCAGTTGGGTTATTTCTACGCAGGCTTGTGTTCTCGCATGGTCAATTATATGTGGCTGTTTCTAGGGTCACCACACTGAATGGATTTAAAACAATAGTTGCAGATAGCCATAACATAGCTTCGGATTGCACACACAATATTGTCTATAAAGAAATATTTCAAAACACGTCTTAGGTATCATTCAAATTTATCTATTTATAGTTTAATTTTTCTATATAATGTGATCTCTGTAACTCCGTTGCTTCTTTATCTTATGATTTAGTTATCTTGATATACTAATTGTGAATGCACAGAATAACAAACGGATGTCTATATCAATAACCCCATTGTGTGAGATCTCAAAAGAGTCAAATAAAACTCTAAAGATACATGTATGTGTGTTGAACATCTGGTGCAATTATTCATCTAAAAACTCCAACAATGTTGTTGCTATCAATTTTGTACTTGGAGATACACATTTCTGTGTTTCAATGAAAAACATCTTATTTCTGTTATTTTACTACAGTGCAATAAGTTCATTAATATTTATGTCTTCTTTCAAATATTATATCTCAATTACAACCACCAATATATTTACTATTTTCCGGGAATGAAGGTACAATGTTCAATTACTAACCGTCGACTTATCTGAAAGTTCAAAGATCTTGTGCGTGAGGGATTCTGCTATTACATTCAAAACATTCAAATTGCTCCAAATCAAGGATGTTACATGGAAACTCGACTTGCATGTCGATTTTTATTCACTTCAACAACGTTTCTTCATCCTTCTAATTCACAACTACCTCTGTTCAGTTTTAATTTCAATTCATTTAATGAAACTTTTCAATGGACTGTACCGGAAGATAATCTAATAGTTATACTTCCATTCCAGTGCATTGATATAGATCTGTATTCAATGTTTTCATAGTCATCAATATATTCTCTTCATAAACAATATAACTCCCCTTTATTTTTTTTTCTTTCTTTGTTTTATGGTTTGGAAATAATTGGACTTATGTGATACTCCCATCTAGTGAAATAAATGGGAAACTCGAGCCTTATGATGAAAATTATTCTTGAGGATGAAAAGTTCTTTAAAAATTGTATTACTATGACATGGAAAATTTATACGACATTTAAAAATAATGCATTTTTTTGCTTATAGAGGTTTGAAAGTTCACTGCAGCTTATGGGGAAATTATGATATCAAAATGTTTGCTTATTTGGATCAACAGAAGGACTCACCTAACAATCCAATCTTACAACTCGCCCGGGTTAGAAAATTAACTACTATAGTATCTATCAACAATTAACCTGTTTTTTGTTAGTACATATATTTTATTATGATTATTCAACCATTGGTTCACTAAATTTGTTTTCATATAATTTAAAGGAGTTGTTATTGTGATAACTACTATTCAAGCAACAATGATTTTTTACAACCAGAACATTGCAGAAGTTGAGAATTTTAGAAACAGGTTTAGTATGTATTGTAAATATTCCAGTGTATTTAGTTCTCTGTTATTTGTTGTTCATTTCTATAATAAATTATATGATGCCTGGTTAATTTTCTCCACTTATGTATGTCTGTAGGTTTGGGTTCATATTTCCATCACAATTACACAGTCCAACATCAACGAATCCAATCCCCTCTACAGAAGTACAATATTGGATTAACAAAAAGTGCATTGCTGATGTAAAAAACATTGAACATGTAAGTACTATGTTCTTATCATATGTCAATCTTCATATAATTTTACCTCCAACTTATTCTTTGTTTCATTAAATATTGTTTAAGGTACCCAATCAACTGTAGCCTACAAAATTCTTAATTTCAACTACAGTACTAAAAATACAAAGCACCCACTGCTGGTTTTATGAGTCATGTGGAACTTTAATGAAAAAGGTTCACAGTTTAGATTGAACATTTCGGTTCCACAAATACAAAATATCTCTAAATACTACCACTTCTAGGTCAGCAACTCTTTGATTTTAAAAAATTCTATAATTACAACTTGGTGCTACTGATGGGATACACATTCTTCCACTCATTATGATATCTTAATAATATATCGAATAGATTTAGGGTACGGCTCATGGTTACAGATAAGACAAGATCATTTTCAGTTGTTATGTTCGACAAACAAGTTATGTTGTTCATACATGAAATAGCTACAAATTTAAGAGCTGCTCTGATACAAGTTGCAACATCTTATTATAACAATTAATATTATTTCTGTTATCTGATAACTGACATTTTATATCTTTTTAAAATTAGGATGATGATGAGTGTGGTTTCACTCAACAGTTGAAAATATTCAAGTCAAAGAATTATTTATTTCAATAGATGTAACTACTTTTAATATTCAAAACCATTATCATTCTTTAGAGTAGAATACATACAAAGTACATTCAATCAGTGATAAAGAGATGTACATTCACAGCTTTAGTTAAACTTTTGAGAAAAAAGTAGTAAAAATTCATAGCACTCTGAATATACTTTTCCACTGATTATATACAAATAATTTTTCTGTTTGTGACAACATAGGCACATCAGAGCAGTGGATCTTCATATTTGCGTAGTGGGATTGAAAATATCATGGTGATTTCATTTAAATTTATTCAATTTATATAAACCAAAACATGAAACACCATCATATAATACTCTTTTCTTCATCCACATATATGAACATCATGATGTTGGGTGTTCTATTTCTTACGGTAGCTGATGAATAGCTGTATAGGGGTCAGATATGTCAACTACTCAAGTAAAAAAATCTTGCCTAGAATAACTATTATAATATTTCAAGAAAGATTGACTGAAAATCATTCTTATAAGACACTTTTTCCATCTATTTCACCAATTACACATCTTAGTAAATGTTACATACATATTAATGACCAATTATTCTACACGTAGAAAAACCTCCTATCTGATTTTGAAAATGAAGAACAGATTTTATGTAATCTGAATATTTGTGAAGAAAAACCGGGAACATGAAGTTGTGGTACTCACCTCGACCTTCCATAGACGAAAAAGTGAACATAAGGGGAATGACTACATCAATTAAGTGTAGATATTGGGGTCTATCGAGGCTGATGAATGGTCATTTACCTGACACCATCTATAGTGTGCATGACTTATCTGGTGATCTTTCCAATCTGGTTCCCTATATCTGTTGTCAAACAATTATGTATTACTAAGACAATATTTCAGTTATCCTTCCATATTTTTGTAGACGTCAGACTTTCTGTACGTTTGATGAAATTGAATATATTTTAGGTAACCATTATATTGTTCTTTTAGCATATCTCTAAGTGAATGTTTCTTTTACATCAACTATTTATATTTGATATTTCTATAATTCATTTTAAGAAAATTTTAAATTCAGCGTGGGTAGGATACCTTTTTTATGTAATAAAGACAGGTGAAAATAGTTGTGCTTTTTCAGGTACATTGGAACTACCCCAATACTTTGAAATGATTACATGGATCCTATTTGATGATGCAACGTATGGAACCATTTCTGGAAAATTATATAAAACTAAAACATCACCCATTGATGCGATCAATACCACTTTCATGGTAAGACTATATTTCCATGAATTTCAATTTTCGAACAACTGCATTCTAATGTTTAACTTATCTGCTGTGATAACAATAATATCAATGTCATCATATTATTTTACATTTGATGGGAAAATCATGCATATAAGGATTTTATATTTCACTTTATATTGCACTTTATACTAGAACTTCACTCTACATTACATTATACTTCCATTTATATTGGATTTTATATTGAAATTTATATTCGTTCATGATATAATGAAATTACTGTTTACATTTATGTTTTCATAGATGTTTCAATATAACTTCATATTGTAGTTTATGTTGAGGTTCTCATTGAATTATCATGTACTGAGATTGAATTTATCTTTTATATTATATTATCATGCATACAGAATAAAATTTCCTTCTGACATTTTGCATTATCATGCATTATCATATGTGACATTGCTGGTAGGTCTTCACCATTAACTTCAAAAATTTCCATTGGATTTCCTACTTCTACTTAATATATATCATATACTCGGGTATGTATAGTTTTTCAAATCTATAACCTTATACTATTAATTATATGAAATTTTCTTCTTTGATTTCAACTGCATCAATTACCTACAAATTATTGTAACTATATTCTCTACTTAGTTGGGTAGATGTGTGGTGGTATGGCAGCTATGGTTTGGTGGTACTGGGGTTCAACGCGTCTTTTGGTGCTGGGTCTTCTCATGTGGTAACAAACCATGTAAATGAATTTATTTTAGATAACTATTCTATGCACTTAGATTAATATGACACTGAAACATATTTAATTTCTTAATGATTGTTGAAACATAACTGATTCCAGGGGGTGGGTAGCTTGGTGGAGAGGGAAGTAGAGGGGAGGGTGATGGCAGGGGAGAGGGGGCTGCTGGGGTAAAAGGTTGGGTAGGGAGTGGGGAGGGGAGGGCCAGGGGCTGGGCAGGTTGGAGGGGAGGGGAGGGGAGGGGATGAGAGGGGCTGGACAGGTTGGATGAGATTGGAGGGGAGAGGAGGAAGATGGCAGGGGAGGGTAGTGCTATAGAAATAGGTGTGACTATCTATTATTATTGCAAGATGATGAATACATCATATGTGATTTGACAAACATGCCTTCTGATAGCACACTTGTGGTGGTAAACAAACATACCATCATGGATGAAAATGGTATGATTTCTGTTATAATATGTTTTCATGAAAGAAATGATGGTTCTAAAAAAGGAACAGAGGCCTATAGTTGTTCCAAGGAACCCTGGATATCTGTATAATAGATACAAAAACCAGTATTCTGATATGATACATCTAAGAACAGCAGAAACTATTGAAGATGAATCCTAAAATGTTCAATTTATTAACTTTTGTTCCAGTTATTTAGTATTTCTGTTACATAGATGTCTTCATTATGTACATGATGATGGTCCTGTTGGAGGAAGAGAAGATTATTGTAGTTCATAGAAACATTGTTTTTCTATATAATTTATAGACATTCTAGTTTTGGGCTATGAAACATCTTAATACAATATAAACTGCTCAATATATAAATTTCTATACTCATTTTCTAAACTTATGTTTCCAGATTTTAGAATTTCTGTAACATTTATTTCTTCAATATTTAATTGATATATAAGGCTAATCATTATGTTATATGGATAACAAGTGTTTTGTATTCCAGGATTACATAATTGTACGTGATCTATGGTTAGATAAGATATTCTGTGATTTTTGTGGTATTGAATTTTTAGATCTGTAGCATTTTCTATGTTATAGGAAATATTGTTCTGTGAGTTTATTGTGTTTCAACTATAAACGTATAGGAAATTATGAGCGGTCTTAAATTTTCAGTTATTGGGATCCCCAACAACATCATCAAATATATTCTGGTACCCTATTACATCATGTTTTACAATTTATTATTGCATCAACTTTCTTCCTTTTCAATCCATTTCATATATAATTAATGTTACATGTTATTATTTTTCTCTACATTTCATAATTATCAATTAGTGAAACCATTTTTTAAATATTTTAGGTTTGATACACGAACAATGGTCATGGGTTTTGGGATGATGTCAGTCCAGAACAACTCTCACATTTCCTGTCACGGAAGAATTTTCTATCCTCTACATATTCCTAGAATGGGTTTGGTTGATGCAGCATTCCAGTGAATTTTGTGTATTTTTCTTGAAAAATTTAGAGTTTTTTAATCACATGTTGTTTGTTACATTAATATTTCTATCTCAATAAATGACTTCATACTATTCCTTCTTTTCCATTATTTGTACCCCTAATTTTTTGTTTTAAAAATTTCCAATTTTAATATGATTTATTATGTTTTTAAATTGTCATTCTATTATTGATAATATGAATTGTTTTATAGTGTCGTGCAAATTCACGGGAGGAGTGATAGTTAAATACATTAATAGGATTAAATAATTTATATCAATCATGATAGTGATCTTGTTTCATTGTACAATGATAATTGTCTACCTGTGGATTTTCTATATACAATGATATCTGTTCCTTGTTATATTTATCATTTCATTCATGATGGAAATTAGTAAATAAATAAAATATAGAATTAATTTATAATAAATTAGATAAATGATTAATGAGGAATGCTTAATTAATTTATTTGTTGTTGTTTCAATTTGGGGATAATCAATTTGATGCAGATATGCAGATTTAATTGAATTGGTTAACTAACTTAATTATTGTTTATTCTTATTGATAAAATAATTTAAAGCAAGTTAAATTAATTTTTTAATTAACATTTGAAAGCTGGTGATATCTTGTTACTTAGGTTCAATATTCATTTAACCTATGAATAATGATTAGGTTTATTTGAGATGGAATAAAGGACCTATTTTTTGATAAATATAATGCCTTTGCAGGGCCTGATTTTCCATATTTTATGTATTGTCCAATTGCCTTGTTCATTGGATCTGTGAGATCTCATTGTTTGTGAAGGATGAATTTCTTATTCTGGGGACAGGATCTAATTTCTATGTTTGTTCCTGCTTCTTGTGATGTGCTCTGGGTATGAGACTTATGGTATGTGGGGAAAGGAGGCAGATATGTGTTATGATCTTCTTAAGGATGAAACTAGAGTGTTGTTGTGGTATGTGGGGCAGGGAGTCCTAGTTTTTATTGTATAAGTTGCTGCCTAATGTGGAATGATGCATCAGTTTATGCAATTGGTTTCTTGGAGGAAATTGGATATGATGGAATAGGGTGATGATAGGATTACTCATTTATATTAATGTTAGATTCTTATACAATCTATTTTTTGATTACATAAAATACATTTACAACATCCTAAAGAAGATAGTTATTATTAATCTCCTTCAATGGGAGGTGAATATATGTAGTCCATGAAACTTGCATTCCATTTCTAGATTATTATTGTTTGATGGGTCTACGATCCTATTATTGGTAGAAAATACTCAATTGGTTGTTCAGCTAGGAAAAATGTTGAGACCCTTATTTTGGGTAGCTTGGAATGTTTTTATCGAAATCCTAGATATATAGAATGTGGTAATGATTGGTAAATGGATGAATTATTTCTATCCCATGGGGTTCGATCTTGTTGTGATTCAATGCTAATGCTGTAATTCAGAAAAGTCGTGCTCTATTTTCCTATGCCTGAGAGAATGGATCATTTATTAGATGCTAAGGAAATGTAATGTGGAAATTGTGAATTTTATGTAACAAATTAACATAAAGTAAAATTTATAAAATGAATTAAAATTTTTAATTTTTCTCTTGAAATGTTTGTGTGCATATATGATATCTATTATTAGCATTCACAACTAGGAGTCTGAGAGATGTTAGATGAAGTTGAGTCTAAGATGTCTTCCTTCCCATAGTACTCTTGTGAGAAATATTATATCATATACCGTAGATTTTTCTATACAATAATCCACCATGTCGGTTAGGGAGACTGACACACCAGAGATTCTGAGCTGGGGGGGTGTGTTTTCCCCTACATCCCAATGGAAGGATGGATAGTTGACTACCATTGTTGGACCCACTCTCTTACCTTGTTAGTTACTTGTTTTAGTATGCATGTTGTTTAGTTATCCCCATATATGTGTGTAGATGGTTTTAATGTCATGTGGTTATTTCAAAAACATGTATTCTCTATATTGTTTCTAATGGAATACTATATGTATATAGTGTATATGCTATGACGGTTTGAGGGCCCTTACACAGTGTATGTGGTGTAATAGATCGTGTTATAATACCCATTGTTTGATACATGTTATGTGGTCTATGGTCTCTCATGAAAACTACATAGTTACTTTTAGTTAAATGGATGTGGTGGTTTCTTTTCACAAGGACAATTTTGTGGGGCTTCATCCAAGGGTCTTGTGGTCAGCATTTTTAGAGAGAGATTCCCATGACGTAAAAAATTGGGAAAATGTGGGAAATAGTGGGTAAGTTTTAACGGGGTACCCTTATTATTATTTATTATTTTATTTTATTTTTTCATAGATACATTGTCATACTTTCCTTGGTGAGGCTGGTAAAATAGTATATCTATTTAGGGGATGAGTTAATTATACTTCTTGTTCATTTTTCATTATCATGTTTTCTTTACTATTGAAAGAATGGATCAAGGGAATATCCTTCTGAGTATTCTGTTATAATCACCCTAGATATCTTTAACCTATTCTTCGGGTCAGTTAGATAATGTTTCAGATCACATTGGTTACTACTAGCTATGGGTTTTGAAGGATCTATTTGTTTTTATTGGTCAATGTTGTTTTCTTATTTCTATTGGTACTTGTAGTTTTCCTTTTATAGTTAGTTGTTATTTCATGACATTACATATCTTCACACTATATTTCTTTTATATTTTTTTATATGAATGAGATGGTTGGTGTCTATCGTGTACCTTTCTTTTCCATGTTTTTCTCTTAGAGGGTAATGCCTCTCATCTGTGTGTTTATTATACCCTCGGTGCTAGTCACCAACCTGAGGCATAATGGAGGTGGGAATTATGGGGCCACCATCTCTCTTCTCCTATAGCTGGACAAGGATGGGTGCACCTTATGGGGATCGGGAAATTATTGAGTGGTATATGTGGCCTTTTTGAGGGAATGGATATTTTTTCGAGTTAGGCAAAAGTGAGGGTTCATGCATTGATTGGGGAATAGTTTCATCTACATTTAGAAATCGTTGTTAACACAGGAGACTGGTTGGGAGACGTGTATTTCATCACCCTTGGATCTAATTCACTAACCATTATTCTTATAGTGGATATTATACAATGGGATACTGATTGGTGGGTGGATACCTAGGAAAATATCATGCACCAATATTCATTGAACCGATGTTTTAATAGGTAGTCCTTGGGATACACTAACAAAAAAGATTAATGAAAGAAGTAAATTAATTTTAAGGCCCTCAATATTCTAGTTTTAGGATCTCAAACTATATTTTTCTCTTAGATGTATGTCTCCGAGTCGACGTCCTTATCTAGTTCGCACAAAATATGTTTAGTAGGATGCACCAGTGTATCACTGCATAGTAGAGTATAATGACAGTAAAACATCGAAGAGGACGCTCCCACGGTTTCAATACAAATTTATACATGGGTAGGAGGGATCCATTGAAGATGTACTCATAAAATATAGGTTGTAGTAGGTTGATACAGCTTTCGATAAGATTAATTCTTTGAAGGAACACTAGGAATCATTGGTTAGAATGATTCTACGTGGGGTATCAAGGAAATGATGTTACTAGTCTATTGTAGAATATAAGGAGTCGTAAGTCACATGTGAGTAGTTTTGAAGCAAATTCAGAGTCATGTTTCTTTCATCGACCATGAAGTATACCAGTTTTCAGGAGTTAGTTACCCTTGGTTAGAGGATCTCCAATGTGGGAGAGTTTAGGATCCAATCCAAGATCCCATTGTGATATGATTTAGACCTGTATACAAATTATGAGGCATATTTGAGGAATTTTAGGGAGGATTTGTGTCTATAGATCTTGTCGCAGGTCAATCTATTTAGGTTGAAGACATATATTTAGGTGCTGGTGAGAGGAGAGGTAATCAAGATAATGCTAGCAAGAACTGGATCATCATTATTGGGGATTCATGAGGTTTTCCCACAAAAGTATATTTTTGGATTGGGTCTCCCAGTTGTCAAGGAATAAATTATTCTAATCAACTGAGGGTAAGTCCAAGCCCTAAAAGACTCATTTCACCGAGGGAAGCAACTCACATTCCAATGTCAATGGATCATATTCTATTTTTTTTTGGAAATTGAGGTCATTTGCGACGAGAGTTCTAGACCATTCCAATTTGTCATCATGTGCCAAGTGTTCTGATTTAGGTTCCTCAGCTGAGGTAGTTCTGGCCAATGTAGTAGCAATAGGTTTCTCCAGTTTATAATCAGTTGAGAACATATGGGGTAGGCAGATGATAAAACTAGAATGATCAAAATCCTCCGATAGGAGAGTATGACCATAGTGGTGGTCATCAGGACGGTCATAGAGGTCATGTAGGATGTATGGGTCAACATCATTCCTTAACATTTCATGTTTCCAGAGAGACAAACCTCATTCAAAGAACCATTTTCTTTTTAGTACTTTTTTCCATGCATTGATTGATTTAGTAGTGACACACTCCCTCATATCAACTTCCTTTGTCCATACATTGAGACATGAGGTATATATTCATCAATGTCCTTTGGCGTTTACGATGCTAGTTGAATTTCAATGTTACTTGTTTGAAGAATTTTGAGACTCTGATATACGGTTGGGGTCCCACCACTCTAGGGTATCTTTTCTATATTTACATAAAAAACCAAATAATGTCCTCTTCAGTATGGATTGGTTGTATTTTCTGTAGAATATCATCGATTTCATTAGGATTTAGGTTTTATTCAATGATTCTGATGAAGAACTATTAGTTTCTTTTAGTGAGTGAGACCGTCAGATAGGTCGGGTACGTCTTCCATCCATGTGATAATTTATGGCTGAAATGATGTCGTGTTCATTTGGTTTTTAGTAGTAGTTTTTTATTATGGTCCTAGAATATTACCCTGATGTCTTCCCAGAGGTGGTTGTAGTGATACCCCCTCATTGAGAGATCGAGTACCTGATCGACCAACAACTAGACTTTTCTCATATTTCTATGTCTCTTTATAGGATAAAAACTTCTAAGATTAGATATCTATGTATATACATTAATGGTATTTTGTGGTGTGGTTTTATTATGTCAAGTGTGTCATTATGGGGTGAACCAGTTTTTTTCATAAAGAAATTTGATGATAGTATGTAGATTAGAATTGATTTTAATCACATTAACAAACTGACAGCAATGAAATTCAATCCATTTAAATAGATTTATGATTTATTCGATCAATTTATTGGTGAGTATTATTTCATGAAGATCATCATGCGGTCAACATACCATCAGATGCAAGTGAAGGATTCATATATTCAGAATACAAATTCTCATTGTTGTTATGGGAATTGCGGGTTTGTTCTGAGGCCATTTTGTGTAAATAATACTCCTGTTGTTTTCATGGAGTTAATGAACGTTTTGTTCCATGAGTTCCTAGATAAGTTCATGGTGGTTTTCAGGGAAAAATAATTGTATACTCACTGTCTTTGGAAGAGCATGTAGAGCATCTACATGCTGGTTTGGGAGTTTTTTTCCATTACTGGTGGTTTGGGACGTTACCGAAGTGTGTGTTTTGGGAGGAAGAGTTCAATTTCATTGGGTATGTTATGTTCGGAAATAGAGTACCTATAGATCCATAAATGATAGAATAATTTTTATGTTAGGACGCAACAATGATATTTATAAGGGTGATAATTTTACTTGGTATTTCATGCTATTATAGGAGGTTTGTAGACAATTTATCTTAGGTTGTGAATCCTCTAATAGATTGAACTATAAATTATCAGGTGTTCTTGTGGAATGAAATGTTTCAGACCGTATTTTAGTATAATTATATGATTGGTCAGTACTCCAATTAATTATTTTCCAATCGAATGAGTCAAGGTCATAGTTTTCTATGATGATTCTTCTCTTTTTTTTCATGTGTTCTTATGCATAAGATTTCGAATATTTATAATGGGTTTTATAAGTCATATCCCCATGAGGGTATCTATGACACACACAATATTGAGCTAGTGGTAGTAGTGATTTCCCTAATTTTTTCGGATGCATTACCTCATTGGTGAGAGCATTGTGGTTTTCACTAATCATAATTTCGGGAGGCATGTTTTCTCCCATCATGACATGAACCTACATCAGAGTTAGTGGATGGAGTTATTACAGGATTATGACATCAATATTTCTAATACACTTAGTATGGTAAATTTTGTGTATGATGTGTTGGGTAGGAATTCATTCATTGATACATTGCATGAATAAGTTGATTCCTAGAGAGAAATGAAATAACATTCAAAATCATATCTAAATATGGGAGATGTTATGGGCAATGGTTTTATTTTTTAGATGACTATGTAGTCATCTATAGTGCATTAGAGGGAAGAATTGTAGTTGATGGATCTTGAGGTAGTAGTATGGCGAGACCAAGTTGTTTCTTGTGAGGCCCCTAATGATTGGTCTGATTATTAACAACACCGAGCGTTGTTTTAGGGAATGATTTTTGTTCCTTTGGGGATGCGTGAGATGGTTCTCAGAGAGTTCCATATATCTCACTTATCAATGGATCTTGGAATTATTATTTTTTACTTAGCCATGAGTGGTCAATTTTCATGGTCTGCGTTAAAGAGTGTAGTTGTAGAGTTTGTGTTTTTGTGTTTGGCCTCTAGAAAGTGAAGGTTGATCACCATGTTCTCATTTTTTTCTCCAACCGTTAGATGTTCCATAGGGAAAGTGGGGGTCTTATCAATAGAATTTGTACCTATTTGTACTCAAGGTCAAAGAGGTTATGATGAAATATGGATGGAAGTGGATCATTTGATGAAATCATCCCACTTTGCTGGGATGGAGGAATCGTGGTCTGTGGATTTTTATTTTAAGGCAGTATTTGGTGGTTGTGGTGAGGCTCAACATATTACAAAGGATCATAATTTTCAACTGATATCCTTGTTTTACCACTTGGGAATGGAGAGGTTTCTGATATTATTTTTGTTCCCATATATGACTTATCATTGATTTTCATTTAAAAATAGATGGTCAGAAAAATTGGTCCATCAAAACACTTGAAAACATGTTGTTATCTTGTTTCATGGATTCTAGAGGATTGTGGATGAAGAAACTACCATTGGTATTATTTCATAATAATAATAATTTTCAATCCACATTTGATATGGAGCAGTTTGAGTCAATTTATGGATGAAATTTTTATTCCCCATTTTTTCTGGACTGGGGTTGGTGAGTCTGCAATCCTCAGACCAAAACTGGTACCGAACACAATGGATATGGTTCAGGTGATTTCTAAGATGATAAAGGAATCCCATTAATGTAAAAAATCATATTCCTATCATAGGATGAAACCTATGGATTATAAAAGTGGAGATCATGTTTTCCTGTTGGTGTCATTCCATCTTGGGAAGAGAATGTTGGGTTGTGGCAGTAAACTTTGTCTCAGGTTGATTGGGAATTTCTATGTGTTGGATCATGATGGATATGTGGAATATCGAATAGTATTTCCCCTACAGTTGAGTCAGATAAATGATATTTCACATGTTTAGGTCATTAATTATCTTCATGATGACTCACATGTCATCGATTGGGGTGAGATTAATGTTGACGATGACATGACCATCTAGGAACTATATATAGAGATCCTGGACTTCTAGGAGAAGATATTGTGTGGGAGTGATACCCCCTTGGTTCGTGTCATGTGCTGTCATGATAGAATGGAGATGAATACCCGAGAACATGAATCAAGGATACATACTCAGTAAACTGAGATGATTGATGTTTAGCACATATCTTGAAACATTGTTCATTTGATGGTTGTACACCTTTTTAGTTTAAGAGATGGCTTTCCCTTTATAATTGTTGTGTCATTATATCATTTAAGAGTTATGTCTCATGAGATATTGTTTAGGATCTGGTTGTTTTTGTTGCATGGTATTCTGATTATCCCTCTAGTGAGGTGGTGAGCTCCTATTGTGATGAAATATTTTGATGGTATCTCGTGGGGTGTTTTTTCGGATGACCAAGTTTTATTTCCACTTTGTGTTTGTTTTTTATTCTCATGTACAGAAATGTTTTGATAGGTATCTGATGTATTGGAACATATCCACATGGATCAATCCTTTATGTGTTTTTGTGGATTTTGATCATAGAAGAGGCATATATGATGTTTGGAGGAGTTTGGGTACTGGAAATCGGGTGCAAGGAACATTCACATCATAAAAGTGTGTTTCACGCCATGTAAAAGAATTTCACCACATGGAATATGGTTTGATGCCGTGTAATTTTTCGAGGTTTGAAAAATAAAATAAACTTGAAATGTGATGGGGTTTTTCAGTGAAAACTAACCCTGAGACATTATATAGCATGAATATGGATTATATGTCGTGCAATTCCCTACCGCAGTAATGATTTATGTGTATTATAAATTAATTGGATTGATAAAACCAATGGCCTCATTAGATGATTCTCTAATACAGGTGGCCTGCTAACCCCCACATCACTTTTTTTGGGAATCCCTTCTTCATCGATTGATTTATAAGTACCTCCTTCAATCTATAGTTATCTAACATCGATTTTAGGTAGGTTCTAGCTCATTTATTATAGTTATTTAATCGTTTTTGTCTCATGTCTTCTCTCTATTATATATATTATTATATCCCAAGTTTTTAATGTGTTTTTACGTAGTTTTTGGTTGGTGCAGATTTTTTGTGGTGTCCTTTGGAGGATTTAGTTGCTGTGGGATAGGTGATCAAAATCTGTTATGTTTATATGTTCTCAATGGAAGAATAATGATGTCCTTCAAAGGAAGGGGGTTTTTGGCCTCTAAATTTATTTATGTGAAATCATATAGTTATCATGATTTATCCCCATTGATTGATATTAAATTTAACTATTTATACTCTTCAACACAAATAAATTATTGGTATCAATAATGTAGTGATGTGTTTTCATTGTACCATGATAACATTATGACTCTTTATTTTCGGGATATTTTGATATCTTTTCCATTCATGATTTATCATTTAATTCTTGATTAATATTGGTAAATAGTGTAATGCAAGAATCAGTTGATAGTAAATTGAAAAAATGGATAATTATGCCTTTTTAATAAATCTGGTTGATGTTGTTCCAATTTGGGGATAATCAAATAGATGCAGATATGCATGTTTTATTGAATTTGTTAATGAAAATGATGTCTGTTGAATCTTATTTATACAATAATTTAGGGAATTTTAAATTATTTGATTATTTAATATGTGATAGATTTTGATAGATTGTATCAAATGTTTCTCTATGTTGGAATCTTTGAATAAGGATTTGGTTTATTCAATAGGGAATAAAGAAATGGTTTTGGGATAAATATAATGACTTTATGGGGCTTGAGTTTCCAGAATTCATTAAAATTCCAAAATCCATATTCCTTGGATACTTGATTCATCATTGTATGTGAAGGAAGAATACCTTCCATTGGGGCCAATAGGCAATTTCAATGTTTATTCACACTTCTTGTGATGTGATTTGTATATGAGACTTGTGGTATGTGGGGTAGGGAGGCCCTGATCTGACATGAACATTGGAGGGATGAGCCAGGAGAGTTTTTGTGTTATGTGGAGTAGGGAGGCCTATTGTTTTGTAACAATTGATGCATAGAGTGGCAAGATATATCTGTTTATGCATGTGTTGTTTTGAAGTAAACTAAAGATGATGGATGTTGGATAAGTTGGTCTTACATGTTGATATGAAAGATAGTTTCTTATTAAATATGTTGTTTATTTACCTGCTTTAATTTCCTCATTTTGTGCGATAGATGTTATTTCAAACACTATTTTTATGTGAAGTAATGATGTGTGGGGTATGCCAAATTATTTCTGTGTTTATATTATCATGGTTGGATACCTATATGCACATACTATAGCTGGAAAAGACTAGACGTACGCTCAACTATTCACCATGTTGATCACCTTTTTTTGTTATCTTAGAATGTTTTTTTATATTGCATATATATATATATATAATGTTATAATTATTTTAAAATAATTGAATGATGTTTAACACATTGTGTGTATCATTATGGAATCAACACTATTGTTATAATTCTGAGAAGTCATGGATTTGGTTTTCAAATGTCTAAAAGGAATATATCATTTTCTATATTCAACTGAATTTTAATGTGGTATTTTTTAATGGTTAATTAATGGTTTAGAATTAATTAAATTAATGTTCACCAGATAAAAATGGTTTATTTAGTTTAATTTACTTTATGTCTTTAAATGGTTGTGTTATTGTTGGATATCTAGTCTTAAAAGTTGAACTTGAGTGCCTGAGAGATGTTATCTATTGTTGAGTCTAAAACTATGTTATGACCATATTGTGTTTGTGAGTTATATTATACCATGTAATTTTTTTCAATATGCCAGCACATATTTTTTTTAAGGGATACTAACACACTAACGATTTGGAGCCCCGGGGGTGTTTTCCCCAGCATCTTAGTGAGATGATGGATTGCTGATGACCCCCTCTGGACCAACACTCTTTTATTAAGAGTTAATGATGATTGAATGCATAGAGGATATATTTTCCAATATATATTTGTAGATGGCTGTAATGTCATTTTAATATTTCACAAACATGAATTATGGATATAATTTTTTAAATACTACCAAAGGTATAATGTGTATTGGTTTTGACAGCTTGAGGATCATTACTTGGTGTATCGACTACGATGGCTTGTGATTTTTTACCCAATGTTTATTTCATTTTATGAAGGATTTTTTGGATCCTAGAAAAACCTAGTTACATTTCTATATATGGATGTGGTGGTGTGTTGTAGGAGGTGCACATTGTGGTGCTTTTTTAGGATTCTTTGGGAATACCTTTTTGGAGAGAGATTCTGACGATTCGTGACAA
Source organism: Viscum album (assembly GCA_963277665.1). NCBI lineage: Eukaryota > Viridiplantae > Streptophyta > Magnoliopsida > Santalales > Viscaceae > Viscum > Viscum album. The sequence continues at coordinate 912,503,631 of OY728131.1, read as the reverse complement.
TGGGGAAAATAGGAGAACCATTGGGGAAGTGTTAGTGGGATAAACTTGATATTCATTATTATAATGAATTCCCTTGAATGTGACACATAGTGAGAGTATATATACTGAGGTTGGGAATATAATATATCAATTTACGTGATGAGATAGCTTTACTTGTTGTTTATTATTCTTTTGAATGCTTTCATTAATTTTTCACGAGATGATCTAAGGTGGAACATATAGAATATACTCTTATACCCACCATACATATATATATATACTAGTTATCATGCCAATTGGTGTATGATGAATATCAGGCCAGTAACTACTACCTGTGGGTCTTTCCTATGTTGTTAGTCATTGAGGAAACTAGTTTTATTATCTTTCTTTAGGTACAAGAATATTTTACATTTAGAGGTATTTTGTCTTGCATGACATTACATATCATCACATTGACTTTATTTTATATTTTACTCTGAGGATGAGTTTTTTGGGGTTTATCATGTCTCTATCTTCCACAAGTGTTTCTTTTGGAGGGTAATTCCTCTCATCGGTGTGTTTATTATACACTTGGTTGTAGTCGCCATTTCGGGGCCTACTGGAGGTGGGAATTGGGGGTCACTATCTCTCTTCACACATTTCCAGACTAGGAGGGACCACCTTGTCGGGAGGGTTTCATGATTGTGATGTCCACAATAATATAAAATAATATTATTATAATTATGGGACTTTCTTTCCAAATTTCATTCTCTCATGATTTATGATTTATGTACTATTTTATACTTCTAGGGTAAATGTATTGTCATTTGTGATGGCAAGTTCACTTTAAAAGATTCTTTCAATCACATTTTAATTTATTATTTTTTAAATCCTTCTTGATTTCTTAAACAAGGTTTTCCATGTGTTTGTTATATAACATTCAGGAATGTTTGATATATTGTCCCTTTATTATCATTTGAGCTAACCCCATTCTTGTAATTTATTCTAAAATGTCATAATGATAAAAATATTCTGGATTATTTTAGATACATTCTTTTCTGGATTATTTTTGGGAGGTGTTAAAGATTCATTAAATATTATGTATTTTATATCATAGTTAAAAGTCCATTATTTATATGGAAATAATTTTTTATATAAGATTTTTCATTATTATTTAAAACAAAAAATGTACTTGAAATTTAATGTAATGAAATAGTTGAATTCATCCTTGTATTAAATATAAAGTTTTGTATAAGGTGTTATTGTTAGTATTTTTTAAGTGTATTTATAATTTTGTATATTATTTTATTATTATTTGATGATAATTATGATATTTAATATTTCATTTATTTTTGATACGTTATGTTTTAAAATTACATTATTATTTTTTATTACACTTGAGGTTAGATGAAGTAATATTGAATATTTTTGGGTATTATGATAAGATTCCATTAGTGAAATCCCAGTGGATAAGCCTATAGGGTATTACTATGTAAAATATATAGTCATCATGTACAATAAAGGATATATTGTGGGGTTTTTTGGGAAATAACCACCTTATTTATATAATACATATGGATTTAAGACGTATTGAAAATAATACTATTGGATATAAAACTGATATGGAAGTATTTTGTATTTAATTATTCATCCCCTGGTGGATATGAAACAGGATAATCTACATAGAAAGTATTATACTTCCATCATATATTCCTTTGTACAATACATTATAATTATGAACCATTATAATTAATTTATTTCATATTTGATTATTGTTATTGGTGTAATAATTATGAGAGAACACAACTTTAGGTTAACAAGGTATAACCAAGAGATTCATAGGATTAACCAATTATAATGTTGTTTAATTGAATGTTTAACATCCTGAATTAAATGTGTCATTAGAGAAGGAATGATATGATTGTGCTGTCATATTCATATACTCTGATTATTTTTTAGATATTTTGAATCCTTATTTGTTTTAGTTGTTGGTTAAAGCATTGTAGAATGTATGTAGATGAAAATGTTATGTATATAAAATTCATTATGAAATATAAATGAATAATTAATCATAAAAATATGTGTGGGGATCATTTTTTCCATATTGTTATTGAAATGGGGACTTTCCTAGTTTTAACTATGATATTGAGGATACATAATAGAAATTGATTTTTCAAAATTGTATTTATTTTAATTACTAGGTTTTATTTTATTAATTGTTTTTTGTATATTCTATATGTAATGAGGGTTATTTGAAACTTTTAATAACGTTCTTTGGTTTTATTCTATTAATGATACAGAAACATTTAATAAATGTTATCAATAACCTTGAAATGATTTTTTACGAAAATGTTACATTTTTCAGGATAACTATTATAGATTGTATGATTGATGTATGTTTCAAAATTAGGAATAATATATCCTTATGGTTAAAGATATGTAGATTTAATTTATTTTTATAGAAAATTAATGTAAAGTTGAAATCATTTGGATTGATAATTTATTTATGACATTTTTTTAAATTTTAACTCATTTTTGGTATTATGTTGACTAGTTTTTTATTTTACTAACTATAACTTAAATAAAATATATAATTTATTAGGAATATATGAATTTAATATTGTTTAATGAATAATATATTTCAATGGTTCTGATAAAGGTATACTAGGTAGATTATATGATTTTTTTATAAATGATCATTTTTTGGAAGGAAAATATTATCATCAAGCTAATGATTATATAAATGTAACACATTGTATATTATATATTGAATAATAAATTTCATTATAATACCAGATTATATATTCCTTAGTTGGTAAGATTTAATATTTTGGGGAGGATTTTTATGGAAGGTGTTAAAATGTAACAATATGAGATTTTGGATCCTTTAAATTAATATTATCTTCAACAGTTATTGTTAAAATCAAAGATGAACTGATGGAAGAAGAAAAATTGAAACCTGATATTTTTAAATACATTAATAATATAATAATTAGTAGATAAAAAGATAATAATCATATAATTTCATTAAATATTATTATTACTTATGATTAATATTAAAAAATTTATTTTTACAAAACAATTAAAATAATGGGTATTTATTTTACATTATTAATGTAAATTGGTCATTGTTAAAATTTATTCAATTTATGAAAAATATTTATTAACAAAATAAAATATATATTAAATTATTTATATATACATCAAAAAATTATTAAAAACATTTTATGTGAATTTTTTATAAGGAATGTTGTTTTTTAATATATTTTATTTAATTTGGAAAATTTACATATAAATTAATAATATTATGTTTTAAAAAAATAACATCATGTTTTTTTTAAACATGTAATTGTTATATTAATATTTTGTTTTGATTTTTTTTTAAAATATTGTTTTTTAACTATAGCATCTCGACCGCAGATAGCTTGGAGCTGGTGCATGCTATCAATGACATTAACATGGTTACAACGATTCAAATCCCAAAGGACAGAGTGTTTAGTTGTCTTGGTAAACCAGATACATAAAAGAGTCTTTTATTAAAAATTAATATTTTAATTAAAAGGTAATTTTTCCCTAATTAAATAAAATCAATGATGATAAATTATAGGGTAGCTTTATTCTATTGAGTATATCCATGCATATCATTCACGTTATACTTCTTGGATTATAGGGGAAAGGAATCATATTATTGATGAACACAAATGATCATTATGGGTGAAGTATGAGAGGATAAATAAAGAATTAATGATAATAGTAATTATTTCAACATAAATATTAGAAACACACATTCCTTGTGATCAAAAAACTGAGATAGAAGTGTATAACCAATATGAAAAGGTAGTAAAATGAATCATGTTCCATTCAAATAACTAGATAAGGAAAATCATTATGAAAATGTATAAAACTTATGGAAAATGTATAATTATTTGAAAATGAAATGTATTCATAGATATGTCAATGAAAAATATAATGGATGAATAATAACAGAATATAAATTTGGTAAATTCATGATTATTGGATCTTATATATCTTAGGTATATGTATCTTTACTATCAAGAACATTCACAAGATAGTTTACAACTTATCAGGTAAAAACCCATATAATGTGACTATCCAAATGACTTGTCGCATGAGACTACTAATTTATCAAGGGGATATCGATAATCGGGCCCCAACCATGTTGCACCCATCCAAAACATTCCTCATATATCAAATAATCAATTTAATAATTGTCCTTATCAAATATCTATTTGGATTTTGATATACAAACATATAAATATTTACCAAAACAATCAAATTACATTCAAAGTGAACACCATATAACAAATGATACATTGTTTAGGCAATGACCATATATAAATATAATGATATAGTACAATACGGGAATTTAATTTTTTATAATGATAGGGAATTCAATAATTTTAGTGGAAAAAATTAATCAAGGTATTCAATGTGAATTCCATTCATGTACAAACCAATCATAAATCATACATAGGAATATCGGGGATTTTATTTATACAAAATACCCCGATTGGAGTAAAATAAATGTTTATAGTCATTAATCAATGGAAATATTAAAAAATATATTAAAGAAAAAGTTTTTTGGAAAATATCATTTTTGTTGAAAAATGTTTTGAAAAAAAATTCCATTTAAAATAAAATTTAAAAACATTTCCTATAAAAATAAACCATTTCATCATATAAAGGAATCATCTATGGAATGATAGTGAGTAAATATGTACATGTCATTCAAGGTAAAATGAACATTCTTTTCTCATGGTAAAAAGGTTAAAAAATGAGTTATTCAAAAGGTGGAAAGAATATGTTGTTGAAAACAATGTTAAATGGAAAAAAGATTAAAATTTATTTTCCAAATAAATATATAATCATTATTGAAAACATTTTAAAAAAATAATTTTTTAGAACAAAATTTATTCAATATCTAATGAGAAAAATGATGTTGGGTTTTCTTAAAAACATTAACCTATACACCGTGAGTACCAATGTGTTGAAAATAATGCTAATACTTCAAAATGATCATGAATTAATATTGGATGATAAAATTAAATTGTTTTTTGAAGAATGTTAATATAATTTCCTCAAATGGAAATGAAAAATCAGTAAAATTATTCTTGAGTAAAATTATCATTAATCATTCCAAACTGTCCCATTCCACATCGAAACATTCTATATTATAAGACTGATGAAAGAATAAAAATAAATTTATGTTATAATATCATGAGAGTAGGGATATTCATGATATATCTTCTAAAGGGGTAGTATATACTTCATATAAAATAAACTAGGTGCATGAAAACAAATAAGCCTCACTAGAATATAAATTGAGATGAAATCTCATACCACATGAGTAAGATATGAATTGGATGAAAAAAAATGTAATGATAATAATATTAAAATATTAAATAAATTGATAATAAATTAGTTCACCCATTATTATATTAATATTGTTAGTAGGTACACTACATACATAAATTATGTAATATTAATACAATATTCCTCTGAATATAAATGTGTTACATGATTCGATACCTACCATTTTTATTTGGGATAATATCATTTAAATTCCAATATAACAGTATTATGTTAATTATTTAATTTCATGAGAACATTTATCATAATTATAATTACTTTTATTTCACTTATTTCTATGTCGTGTAAAATGTCTCAAATAATTTTGTTTATATCAACTGTTTGACTAAATTTCAATTATGTGTCAGAAAAAAAATTGGTTAGTAATCTGTGGTCAAATGAATCAACATCTAACATATCTAGAATAATAATAATTTCCAAATTATAATATTCAATAAATCAATTATAGATTTAAATATATTTGTTAAATATTTTTATGAAAAAATAAATCCATGTTACAATCATGGAGATGGTTGGTTGTATATATTCATTAGTAATGTTTTAATTATTCTATTATCTATATGGAAATAAGGAAAGTAAAATAATATCTATTAATAATGATAATTAAATCATTAATATCATATTAGTAAATAATATATACATAAATATATAAATTTTTTGATGTAAAAGTAATACCATCATGTCAATGAAGTGATAGGCCAAACGTCCACAAATGACGTTATTGCTTTATATTTTTCTAAAATGCTAATAATGAAAATAATATATATACTATTTTATGAAATGTACTTATGATATTAATGTCATATATTGTTTTTTATGCCACATATTATTACTTAAAACCATTATTTATATGTTCTATGTATTGGTTAAATGAATCACATATCATCAAGGAGGCAGTTGTCCACACTTCCACAAACAATGTTTTCATATTTATAAAAAAATTTATGAATAAGAGTAAATGTTATAAAATAATGTATTAAAAATAATTAAATAATAAATATCATATATAAAATATATAATCATTTTTTTCATCATAATTTCTAATATGATATTTTCTAGTGGAAATTTGAGCAATCATCGTTTTATGAGGCAGTAGTTCATCATACACAGAAACATTATATTTCTTATACCTTATATGTATGTTTGTGTATATTTATTTTTAAACATTTTCAACATAATATAATGTTATATTTAGGACAATTTTTGGGTTATAATAACACAGAATAATAATATGTTATGTTTTTGAGTATGTAAATAAAACTATATAGCTTGTGGAATGATGTCACATCTTAATGTGGTAACTTATTTTGGTTTATACCAAAAGGATTCATTGGATGTATTTCTTCCCAATGGGTGGATTCATGGAATATGGGAGGAAATTTTTATGAGAATGGTTTTCAGAGATTAGTAGATCCAAATTTTCTTTAGTGGTGTGAGGATGTGGGAGTAGAGGAGGCCTTTTTATATTGGAGGAGGAGTGGCACTCATGTAATATTTTGAAAATGGGATGTTAAAAATATTATTCACATTTAATGTGGATCCAATATTGGACCCAAATACAGGTTATAGAGGATATTGTCACGACCCGTCCTAGTGGGGCTCGAGCTGCAACTCCCCAAGCCCGCCTCCAATAGGCCAGGGGTTGGTGACTAGCACAGAGTAGGCATGACACTAACATGGGAGTCATTGCCTAAACACCTGTACAAACACACGCACATCTCCAAGACCACAAAGCAAAAAACTAAAAACTAAAAAAAGGAAAAGATGCATGCATACACTAAAACCAAACCAATAGTGTATGACAGGAAAGTAAAGTACAAGAAAGTAAAACCCTGGGCCAAAAGTAAAATCCCACCAATAAAATGTCTGTAACAAGATCCCATATGTGATGAAAGGTGTTGGGACATCGTTCTGTAGCCGTAGAAACACACCTCGGCCTGTCTGATCTCACTGAGTACCGTCTATTCCTGGTCGGCCTATAATCCTGTCAAAGGCTCGTTCGTCTACAGAAGACACAACACGTGTGGGAAAAGCCCATGAAGGGGTGAGTATAACAATACATAGTAGGAAAACCCAAAACTAAAAAGGAAATACAATGAGGGAAAATACCTCAAATGAAATGTATAGTCATCTCTACACAGTATATGTCTACTGATAATATAATAGGAATATCTAGATATACTCATGCTCGATCGACTATCGCGAATACCACCACTAGGATCCAGCTCGAATGATTCCAGTATGCTTGAAACTGGGAGAACACACTCCAAGGTCTGAAGGGAGAGATACGATGTACTCGTTCCGGGATAACACACTCCATATGTACCTTGAGAACACGATTCTTAGATGAGGATCACAACCAAGTCATAGTGTGATTCCAACAACTCAGTCTGAGCTAATTAGTAAAGCTGAGGATCTGTGCCTGGGTAAAGTTGGTCACGTCGATACCATAAACTCTACCTAAGGTTCCAGGAATGAATAAAGGATCTAGCTCTAAGTCTCACATAGGGGATTCCAATAACTCTATTCAGGAAGCCCTACTGAAGGGATCATTCTCATGTGTAATTGAAATAATACCAGAACCATCAGGGAAAAGACCAAGGGTACGAACCCTATGAAAACTAGTCGAAGTCACATAAGACAAGTGGCTCAAGCCTTTTAAGACAGTTTACACAGCTTTTATTATGGTTACACGCCCTGTTACATGACCCCGGGTACTGCCCATGTAAATGGCCCGTGTCATCCGTTCAAGCTGTGTAAAACCAAACTACACTGCGTGTAGAAAAAGTACACGTCGTGTTCCTTGACCCCGGGTACTGCCCATGTAACTGGCCCGTGTCATTGGGATTGTCTGACAGAGTGTAACTACAAGGAATTTAGAAGAAACACGCGTCGTTTCTGAGAACCATGGGCTCACTTCATGTATGCTAGTCATGTGCCTATGTCCGTGTTGCCTGCCCGTGTTCTAGTACATGGGGTATCTTGTGTATCTGGCTGGTTATGGCCGGGGATAGGTATAAACGGAGTGTCCATGGATGTGTACCCTCCCCATATATATGTACTCCCAGAGTACACACCAGATAATCCTGCCGACGAACACACACCGTTTAGCCCATACTACAAGGCGTGTAGTGGGGAAATTTCCAGAACGCCATCTTCTTCCTTGCGCTTTGGATGATCATCCAGATACATGATCTCTCATCTGTTCGTCCCGATACTACAAGGGTTGGTTCTTTTCATCATATGAACACCGTAACGGGTGTTTTTGGTCCGTAAAATAGATCATAAACCTCGAACAATCCATCCAATGAATAATACCCAAAAACTCATAACTCTTGATCTGCTCTGAATCGTCCACCGAAACCACTGTCACGCCTCCGTGACATTGTTCTGAGGCTGGATCTTCAATTTGGGATTGTTACGTCGCAGAATGGATGCACAAAAATCCATTATTCATCTCCTCGCAAAGAACATGATGAACACGAAGAAGAGAAAGGGGAGAAATCCAATTAGACAAATTCGAGGAATGAACCGCCTCTGTAGTTCATTACGGCATTGATCCAATCCCGTTAATAGGATTATACAGAGCAGGAAAAATCAACAACAAAGGATCAACATGGATTCAATCTCCCAAAGTCCCAAAAAAAGCCCATCCCCCAAGAACGATCAATCCGCAGACTAATCTATTCGTGGATTATAAAGTGTTCATCGTAGAAATCTAGAATAGGGAAGAATCACAGACAAACATCCTATCTGGATTCCGCATTATTTTTTGGAGAATATCTGGTTGTCGAGCCATTGTCGCCAGTGAAGCTCATCATGAACATTGTCGCCGCGTTGGGAGGTTTCCTCCAAAGCCCTCCAGGGAGATTTAGGGTTATGAAAAAAGTAACCCAAATCCCCTGTGAAATTTATTTTTAAAAAGGGAATGAGATATTTCGCTGCAGAAAATATTTAAATAAATTATTTTAAATAAAATATTTTATTACGGTTACGTCCGAAACCCAAATTTTGCCACCCACCTGCGCTAGCTGATGTTAGGCCTAACCTAAGGTAAAATCTCTGTTATGAACGCAATGGTGCCCTCAAATTTCTGATCTGAGCACCCGTTTAGAAGTTATTCCACATTTTCCAGAAAACTGCATGCACCCCTAATTTAATTACTAAATTAAATTCAAACATTTTTTCTGGGCTCACTGGGCCTCAGAACTGCACACCATCCCAGACCCTGGTCTTGAATTAATTCTCATATAATATAAAAATAATACATGAAAGAATCTAGGACATTAAATCACACCCACATTAGGTCTTTTACATCCCCGAAAAGCCAAAACAATGGCTACTCCAAAAGATATGGGTACTGCACGTGAATCTGAGCCTCCCACTCCCACGTGCTCTCCTGGAGATTCCCATGCTGCCACCAGACACGCACCAAGGCAATAGCTCATCCACGAAGGATCCTCTTCATCCGGTCCTCGATCTCCATTGGGTACTCACCAATGGTCGCTCCATCATTGATGTCCAGCTCGCCCCAGTCGATAACATGCGATGGATCATGCACGCACCTCCGTAGCTGCGACACATGGAAGGCGTTGTGTACCCAGTACATCTGAGGAGGTAGGGTCAAGAGATATGCCACCACACCAACTCTACTCTGAATCTGAAAAGGGCCAAAAAACCTTGGAGATTTCTTGCCGCCTCGGCAAAATATCAAAAATCCACGTCGAGGTGAGACCCGAAAGAACACATGGTCTTTTTCCTCAAACTCCAAGGGCCTCCGCCTCCTGTCGGAAAATGAATTTTTCCGACTTTGTGTAGTCTTCATCCACTCCTGGATGACCTGCACCTTCTCTGTAGTATCTCTCACCATGTCTGGGCCCATGAGTGATGACTCTCCTGGGTCGGTCCAGCAAAGTGGTGACCTGCAGGGTCGCCCGTACAGACCCTCGAATGGTGCCATACCAATAGTGGAATGATTACTATTGTTATAAGAAAATTCTACCAGTGGAAGGTGATCCTCCAAGCTACGACTGATGTCATGTATGCAAGCTCGTAGCATATCCTCCAGAACACGGATGGTCCGCTCCATCTGACCATCGGTCTGAGGATGAAAAGTTGTGCTCAAGCCTAACTGAGTACCAATAGCTTCCTGCAACCCCTTTCACAATCAGGATGTGAAATGAGCATCACGATCTGAGATGACCGTTGATGGAACTCCGTGAAGTCAAACTATCTATTAAAAGTAGAGGCATCCCAAGTCCTCTACTGAACTCTTCTCCTATATGGTTAGGAAGTGAAACTACATGGTGAGTCAATCAACGATCACTCAGATGGCATCGTGTCCCCTAGATGTACATGGTAGACCTATCAGGATGTCCCTGGATATCCCATCCCACTTCCACTCTGGCACCTCAAGGGGCTGAGTCAAACATGCTGGTACCTGGTGCTCAGCCATTACTTGCTGACAAGTAAGGCACCGAGAAACAAACTCTTCCACATTCTTCTTCATTCCTATCGACCAGAACTGACGTCGGAGGTCATGATACATCTTTTCCACGCCTAGATGTACTGCCAAAGGAGATGTATGGAACTCCCTTAGAACCTCCTCCTGCAAAGTAAATTATATTAATGTACACCCCCTAAAAAGAACAATGTGCTCCCTACCATCTGAATATCCATCAGCCACAACACCTGTGGATATCCAAGCACGTAGAGTCTCACAACTAGCATCCTCGCGTTGTGCTACCCGAAATCTCTGTTATATTAGAGGGGTAAACACCATCGACTGAAGGTAGGCTCCCTCATCTCTATACACAAAGGATAATTGTAAAGAGGCCAACTGCCTTGTCACCTCATCTAGAAACTGTGAACCAGATTTCCTGCTGAGAGCATCTTCCAGAATGTTCCCCTTCCCAGGTGTGTAAACGATCTCAAAGTCATAATCCTAGAAGAACACCATCCATCATCTCTGTCTAAAATTCAGATCCTTCTGAGAAAAGATATATCTGAGACTCTTGTGATTAGAGTAGACGGTAAACCGCTCTCCCACCAGGAATTGCCTCCACATCCTCAATGCGAAGGCTACCCCTACAAACTCAAGATCATGGGTCGCGTAGTTCTGCTTGTGTGGCCTCAAATGATGCGAGCCATTGGAAATAACCGCTTTCCTCTACATCAGGACACAACCAAGCTCAGTTCTTGATGTGTCGCAGAACACTAGGTACTCGACAACCTCCTCCAGTAATCTCAGGATCAGGGCGCACGTCAGACTCTGTCTCAACTGCTGGAAATCCTACTAGTATCTCTCAGTCCACGCGTAAGGCTGCCCCTTTCGGGGTAAAGCTGTCTTGGGTGCTGAATTCTTGGAGAAATCAAGAATGAATCTCTAATAGTACCCTTCCAATCCAAGGAAACTCCGCACCTCCATCACACTATGGGGTGGCTCCCATGCTAGTACTGCATCCACCTTGGCTGGGTCCACTGCTACACCATCTGCTGAGATAACGTGTCCCATAATGTGGACCACCTATATTCAGAACTAGCACTTTGAGAGTTTCCCATACAACTGGTGATCTCGAAGTGTTTCTAGAACCATCCTTATGTGTCCTGCATTCTCCTCCTCGAACGTAGAGTACACAAGGATATCATCGATGAAGACTACTACAAACTGATCCAGACAGGGCTGAAAGATCTAGTTCTTTAGTCCCATGAACACTGTCGGGGCGTTCGTCACACCGAAGGGCATCACCATGTACTCATATTGATAGTAGCGACATCTGAAATCCATCTTATGTATATCCTCATCCTGTACTTGAAACTAGTGATACCCTGGTCGTAGGTCAACCTTAGAGAACCATCGTGCCCCTCTAAACTAGTCAAAAAGGTCATCGATCCTCGGTATTGGATACCGGTTCTTCACGGTCACCTGATTCAAGTGCTGGTAATCCACACATAGCCTCAAGCTCTCGTCTGCCTTCTTGGAAAACAGCACTGGAGCATCCTAGGGTGAAACATTGTGTCTCCCAAAGCCCTTCTCCTGCATGTTTATAGTTGCACCCTCAGCTCACGAAGCTCTGCAAGAGCCATCCGATATGTTGATGCAGATATTGGTGACCTCCTGTGATGTAACTCAATGCAGAAATCTATCTCCCGACCGGGGGGTAGTCGAGGGACATCCTCCGGAAAGACGTCCTCATACTCATCCACTCCTGCTAGAAACTGGAAACTCGTAACGTCTTCCTCGCCAAGGGATATTCTAGCCAACTGATGTGAAATCAGTTGTGCCATCCTACACACGAGTCCATCCTGCGCTTCTTGGGTCTCTCTTTCACCGAAAAAAGAGATCTTCATTCCATCACTGTGGACACACCACACCCTTCGCCTAAAACAGTCGATCTGGGCATGAAATGTGGAAAGCCAATCCATACCAAGAATTACGTCGTAAGGCCTCGATGCTATCACCAAGAGGTTCTAACCGAAACTCTCACCTCCAAGGGTCAGGTCACACTGTCTACAGTGGTGTGTGTTCTCTGAATCTTCTCCAGTCGGTGTTTCTGAGTGTAAGGGTCGAGTTGACGACTCAACTTGAATCTCAAGGTCTCGAACAAGATAAGAAGCCAGAAAGGAATGGCTAGCACCTGTGTCTATAAATATGGAAACCAAAGTATAAAAGACATAGATTTTATCTCTAATCATTCTGGGAGTACCTAGGTCATAATCCTCTACAGCATGCAGCTTTCCCTGCCTCTGTCCACCATCTCCCTGAGCCTGGGGTGGACCTCCTGGGGGTGGTGGTGGTAAAAGGTCAAAACGCCGACCACCTCCAGCTACTCTCCCAGCTACCCTACCGCATCTTCCGTCCCGTGGATATGTCTTCTCCACATGTTTCCTTTTCCTCGGTGGTCCATCCACAACTCATGTGTCAGTAGTACGGCGGGTCGGACAATCTCAAGTGAGATGTCCCATTCCCTCTCATGAGTAGCATCGCCTCTCTTGAGGATGGATGGATGCACCCTGCGAACCCGGTATGGTAGATCCCATGTCCTGGGATCTCCTCTGGAATTGTCTCCATCGCCTGGGTCCCCGACGTCGACTCTGTACTGCTGATGTCTATGCTCCAGCTCGCCCACTACTGACAACAACCAGTTGTCTCTTCTCTGACAAGAATCTCTCGACCACCAAAGCCCACTCGAGCACCCTAGCATAGGTATGAATTCTCATAGGGATGATTCTAGATCAAATATCTCTACGCAAGCCCCGCTCAAAATTTCAAGCTCTGAAGTACGGATCTCTGACCATATCCATCGAGAACTGCAAGAGGTCAGTAATCCTTGATGAATAGTCAGCCACCATCATGGTTACCTGCTGGAGTTGAAGAAGCTCCTCTATACGTACTGCTATCAGGGTAATTGGTGAAAACTCTTCTCTGAAGAGACACTCAAACTCTGACCATGCAAGTATCGCCTCGTCATGGGTCTGGATAACCAGACTCCAACATCGTCCTGCTGAGCCCTGCAGAAGGCTCGCTGCCAGGATCACCATCTGGTATGCTGGTGTCCTGACCAAACGAAAGACTTTGGTCACTACCTCAAGTTAGTCTTCTATTTCCTAAGGGTCATGCTCACCTCGAAACGTGAGGAGTCTCTATCTATGAAACTCGTAGAGTGCGTTACGCCTGCGCTCCTCCTCCACTGGTACAACAGGCACAAAACACTACTCTACAGGTGGCGGAATAACTGGCACACCACCCAATGGTAAAATTGGGGGATCATGTCCCTGTATCGAGACATCATCACTGAGGGGGTCATCCTCATGATCGAGATGCTGGATCCTAGCGGGTACACGTCGTGAAGGCATCTTGTAAAGAAACAAGATGTATCTCCGTCAGTGAGTATATCTGGAGAGCTGACTCAAGAAGGACATGGAAACCACAACCCATTATTAGATGATTCATGTATCATTATTTTTCCCCTAAAACTAGTGTTCTCATGTCCCGAGTCGAAAAGAAAGTTATCAGAGTCCTGTTGTATGGATACGTCGGCCACCCGGACCAATACTAGGGTCCCTGTCCTGAAAATCGAACTCGAAACACTTATCATTGTTGCCCCAAACCAACTCACAGACTCTCAGTATTATGGAAGAACCGACAGCCTATGATACCACTCTATCACGACTCGTCCCAGTGGGGCCCAAGCCGCAACTCCCCAAGCCCACCTCCAATAGGCCCGGGGTTGGTGACTAGCACCAAGTAGGCATGCTTCTAACTTGGGAGTCATTGCCTAAAAACCTGTACACATGCACGCACATCTCCAAGACCACAAAGATGAAAAGTAAAAACTACAAAAATGAAAACATGCTTGCATACACTAAAACCCAACCAATAGAGTATGACATGAATGTAAAGTAAAAGAAAGTAAAAACCTAGGCCAAAATTACAAGCCCACCAAAAAAAATGTCTGTAACAAAGTCTGTCCTGTAATGAAATGTGCGGGGACTGCATTCAGTAGCCGTAGGAACACACTCGTCCTATCTGATCTCACTGAGTACCTTCCTTTCCTTGTCCACCTAGGATCCTGTCAATGTATCACTCGTCAGCATAAGACACGACACGTGCGGGCAAAGCCCGTGCATGGGTGAGTATAACAATACCTAGAAGGACACCCCAAAACCACAAAGGGAATACAACAAGGGAAAATACCAAAAAACAATGGTATAATAATCTCTACACAGTATATGTATACTGAACATATAACATTAATATCCATATATACTCATGCTTGATCGACCATCATGAATACCACCACTCGGATCCAGCTTGAATTATTCCACTTAGCATGAAACTGGGATAAAACACTCCTAGGTCTGAAGGGAGAGATACAGAGTACTCATTCCGGGAGAACACACTCCACAAGTACCTTGAGAAAATGATGATCAGATGACGATCACAACCAACTCATGGTGTGATTCCGACAACTCAGTCTGAGATAATCCGGTAAGCAAAGGAAGGACACATGGGTAAAGTTGTTCAAGTCAATACCAAAACTCTAACTAGGGTTCTAGGAATGAATAGAGGATCCAACTATAAGTCTCGGAGAGGGGATTCCAACAAATCTATTCAGGAATTCTTGCTGAAGTTATCATACTCCTGTGTAAAGGAAATGATACCAGAACCATCCGGAAAAATACCAAGGGTACGAACCTAAGAAAACTAGTCCAAGTCACATAAGAGAAGTGGCTCAATCCATTTAATAAAGGTTACAAAGTGTTTAGTATGGTTACACGTCGTGTAACTTGTCCCCGGGTACTTCCTGTGTGAACGGCCCGTGTCCTTCGATCAAGCTGTGTAAAACCAAACTACACAGCGTGTAGAAATAGTATATGTCGTGTTCCTTGACCCCGGGTACTGCCCATGTAACCAGACCGTGTCATTCTGATTGTCGGATAGAAATTAACTACACGGTGTGTAGAAGAAACCCACGCCATGTCCGAGCACCTGGGGCTCGCTCCGTGTACGCTGGCCATGTGCCCATACACGGTCTATGCCTGTGTATGTGTCGCCTGCCCGCGTACCAGTACACGAGGTATCCCGTGTATCTGGCCGGGTCTAGCCAGGGAGGGGTATACATGGCGTGTCCTTGCCAGTGCCCCCCCCCCGTGTCCATGTACTCCTGGAGTACATGCCAGGTAATCCCGCAGACGAACACACGCTGTGTAGCCCATACTACATGGCGCGTAGTCGGGAAATTTCCAGAACGCCATCTTCTTCCTTGCGCTTCGTCCAATCTTTTAGATCCACGATCTCTCGTCTGTTTGTCCCAATACTCTAGGTGTTGGTTCGTTTCATCAAATGATCACAGTAACGGTTTTTTTGTCCTTAAAATGGATCATAATCCTCAAACAATCTATCCGAAGATAAACACCCGAAAACTCATAACTCTCGATCTGCAACGAATCATCCGTCGAAACTACTGTCGCACCTCCGTGACATCTGTCCGGGGTTGGATCTGTGATTTTGGATCATTGCGTCATAGAATGGATGTGAAATTATTTGTTTTTCATCACCTTGCGAATAACGCAAAGAACGTGTTGAAGAGAAAGGGGAGAAATCCAATAAAAAAATTCGAGGAACGAACCTCCTCAATCATTTTTCACGGTGTTGATACACTTACATTAATATGCTTAAATGGTGCAGGAAAAATCAACAACAATGGATCATGTAACACCCCGATCATCCACGATACACTTCTCATTCAATAATGCAACAGCTTGCATTGTACGAAACTTCGAGTTCTAACACACCACGACTAATCAAAGTAGCTGTTATGAATAGTAATACCCACTTTTTAAAAATTATAGAAATTTTATATTTCAAATGGACTTCATTTTTGTAATCGTAATATCAAAATTATCCAAAGTTGAATTTTTTGTAATTTTCTGAGAACATCCAATTTTTATGAATAGTGAAAAAATACTTAAAACAACTTTTTTAATCAAAATAATTTAGTGTGATAAGTTATACTATTTAGTGGTTTTAAAGTATAATTAGAATATATTTTTACCATGTTATCCAATGGTGTTCATTAGAATTAATTTCACTTTGAAATTGGGCATGAATAATTGTCAATCTTTTGATATTAATTGTTTCTTAAAAACACGCTATTTGCTGTAACAGCGGGAATTAATTATAAAATTAATTAATACAAATTATATGTTTGTAATTTTTTAAAATAGACATCATTTTTGAATTTGGAATATCAATTATATCTTAGGGTGAAATTTTGGTATTGTTCTGAAAAAGATCATTTTTTGATGAATAGAGAAACCACTAAATGGTAGTTAAAAAACTGATTTTTTCGTTTAAATGAAATATTACCACTTCTGTGGTTTGATTTTCAAAAATCAGACATACATGTTTTTCATTAAGAAGTAAAATGTGGTTCAATGAGATTAAAATAATTTTTTGTGAATAGTAACTTTTAAGTTCTTAATCGCGATTAGAGGTAATTAGTGTAGTTTAAGGTAAAATTAATGTTTTAATAATATGAGATGAGCTTGACACATGTCCTACCCACATTGGATGTGCCATTTCAGACCAAGACAATCCATGGGTCAACTTGGGGACCCCATGGAGCCACTTTAGTTGGAATATGACATAAATACCTTTTAATTAATGTTAAAGTAAAGAATGACAAAAACATGAAATGTTTAACTAAAACAATTTTTACATGGGGTTATACAAGTCATATTTTTAACTATGAACAGTAATTGGAAATCTAAAAAGATTTCCTACATCATAGTAGTTTTTTTATAATTTTTAGACATTATATAAATTAAATTATTTATGACATCATGATGATGCAACGATGACCTCATTATTTAACGATTTAAATAAAATAAAAAGATAATATAATATCCAAGGTATACACTTCTCAAAAACCTATTGGATGAGTATATTTCGAACCCTTATCACCATACCCTCGAATTATATAAGTGTGGGACCTCTAAAATCCGAAACTCATTTTATAATAAAGTGACTTTTCTTTACTTTCCAAGAGTGCCCCTCCTCTCCACTTATAAAAGGCCCCCACCTCTACCACCTTACTCAAACGTTCAAAGCCTTTTGGAGCGGCCAAAATCATCCGAAATACTCTCCCAACTTCCTTCCCTTACTCCTATAAGCCTCACTTTGGGCAGAAGTCTTCCCAAGGAAGCCTTTGGCTCAAATCAAAAGAGTTACCCAATTTTAAGGTAATGTATTCTCTAATGTTGTTTTGTTTTATTTTTCATCTCCAACCCCCTAAACACTTTTTATTCATTTATTTTGTAACAACACCAGTATCCTCAATATACTAGGATGTTGTTATAAGAATTATTCGAGCTACAGTTACACACATCTAGATCTAATGGTTAAAGAACATACTGTTTCTGTGGATGGCGAATTTTTGCCTCACGAAACGATTAATGTTCAACACTAATATAACACCTCTAATGGTGGCCATTATGATGACACTATTTTTATATATGATATATATTATGTTTTCTACTTATTATTTTGAATTTTTCATTTATGGCATACCTTTATTGTTTCCATTATGGGTAAATGTGATATTTTCATTTTAGGAAGTGTAGACTACCACCCCCTCAAAGTGATTTGAATCATTAATGCCATATGTGGGATGTATAAAGGATGGAGTAAATGATATTATATATGATGTTATACTGGAATTATAATATACCTTTATATCATTATGATTTCATTAAATACGAAATATAAATGAAAGTAGCGTTCATGCGTACGCACGGCTTACCGTCTCCATTAACGGTGCATTTCATTTCTTACCTCTAAACGTTATGGAATATTATAAATGCATGTATATACTGGATATATATGAGATATATGATATCTATATCATGAATATAATTCTAGATATAATGGATATATCACCACATGAACAACTTGTAATTATAAGAATGTTATTTTTGACTCAAGTACCTAAGATCGACAAAATGACCGTTATAAACTTAAATAATTACATAATGTTCATAACATGGTAATAAGGGATATAAAAGGAATAATGAACATGAAAAAGGTTCTTAAGTAAATATGAATTAACTCTAGTTTATTATTTAGGAGGTTAAAGAACGGTCGAGTTAGGACAGGACGCAAGGTAAGGGAATTTCTTAACCCAATTTCCATTCTTCGGGTTAATCTCCTACTTTCAAATTATGTCATGATATTATTATGTCCTATATTTTATTTGTACATTATTTATGTGTACTTATAGTGAATACACATAATAGATCTATTTTATTTTAAAAATGATCTTTTTAAGGACTTTGTCTCAATCTCCTTTCATTACGGTATATTTTTTTTATACACAAATTTCTTTGATACGGTGTATAAACCCCTTTGACTTTTACGTTTATTCAAAAGGAATCTTTTTATATGAAGCGTTTACAAAATGACAAAAGGGGATGTTTTTTTCGTACGTATGCGGCGACAACGACTTCTCCGCCGCCGTGACCGTTATTTGAGTTTCGACTTCCTCTAAAAGCTATACCTTTATAAAAAGAAAAATAAATACCATGTTTTACTTTTCTTTTATTTTGGTATTGAAAATGGTTTTGAAAGTTTTTTTATTATATCAATGTGTTGTATTGATATCTTGTGATTTAAATGTGGAAATTTTATGTTTCCTTTATGCATGTTTTATGTGATACGGTTTTGTTATGGTTTATGATATGTTTAAACCTATTCAGATGAGGAATGCATTGGACTTAATAATTGACTGGTGGAGCCCGCTATAGCTCCTAGATGCATCGGTAAGTCTCATGAGACAAACTAGTGTCTTGGCACGAGTCCTTGACAAAATCTTATTTGTGGTATTGGCATGAGGCCTTGGCTACGTGGTTATGATAGTCTGGCATTATGCATTCCATCATTATGAAAGTGGTTATTGATATTGCATGGGATTATTCGATTAGAAGAATATCCATGTGTGTAATTAAATGGCATTATTTAAATTTATTTTTGCCATATTATGCTAAAGTTCAAGTTTAAAAAAGATTTTGTTATAGTTATACATTGCCTTAAATTTTAATGATTATTTATGAAAGCTTCCGCAATATTGTTATCCTTACTGAGCATCTGAGTTCACCCCTTTCAGTGTTTTAATATTTTCCAGGATGTGAAGAAGTATTTTATGAATGACCTACAGGGATAGTCAGAAGAGGACATGAGTGTGGACTATGGAGACTTTGTTATTGTAGTTTTTCACCTTATGATGTAATATAACATTTATTAATTTATCTAGTGTTTCCAAGGATACTAAACTAATCGGTCATTCGAGACTTGATCATTTGTGATCATGCCAATGTTACAAAGTAATGCACCGAATCTGGGTAGCTGGGGTCGGGGCGTTACAGTTGGTATCAGAGGCAGTTTAGTACTAACCTTGGAAGCTAGATTTAGATAAACTCTGATTAGAGCACATAGCCCGAAGATAGACTTTGAGGATTAGTATAGAAGAACTTCCTAGAATTTTGGTATTATAGAGATGTTGTGAGTTTTCAGATCAATACATCTACCTCTGGATACGAGCAGGTAGAGGCGGCTCAGGCACAGATGTACCTAGGGGTAAAACCCGAAAACACCGCTTTGAGCTAGACTCGAACGGGAACTGGTGCACGACAACGGGCCTTGCTGCACTCTTGGTTACGACACTCCCGGGGGATATGCTTATGATAATTCTCATTTTCTTTTCAAAACACTCTAAAGGGTTATGATTATATACTTTCTCAAAGAAAACATTTTTATGATTATGGATTATATCCATAAATAGTTCAATTTATGTTAAGTATTTTATAAGTATGGAATTATGTATTTTGATTCATAAACTAATCTAGTTTATGCCATTGTATAGAAATGGCGCCTAGTGGAAGGAATGGAAACCGTATAAATTCACGCACTCCGTGTAGGGATTTCCCTCCTGCTCAAGATAATTATTGTGGATCTGGAGATACAACTGGTGCTGATCAACTTATTACCATACTGGGACAACTCACTCAAGTTATGAATAATAACCTTACTCGTATGGATCACCCTGATCCACAACCTGGAGGATCAATGTTAGACCGCTTCATGAGGAAACAACCTCCAACATTTAATGGGGGTACAAATCCATTAGTAGCTGAGAAATGGATAAACTCCTTAGAGAAAATATTCCACTCCTTTGGGAGTAGTGAAAGGGAAAAGGTTATCATGGCATTTTACCGCCTCACTGGAGATGCCGATCAATGGTGGTCGCTGATTCGAAACATAAAGGAAGATGAAGAAGTATAAAATATGGAATGGAGAGAGTTCAAAGATCTTTTCTTATAAAAATACATTCCACATGACCATCGAGAAGATATGGAAAGGCAATTTCTGAGTCTGAGGCAGAAGGAGGATGAGAATGTCACAAAGTATGAGGCTAACATTACAAGGTTAGCGAGGCATGCTGCAGATTATATACATAACCCGAGAATTAAGATTGATCGTTTCTTTGATGGGTTAAAACCATTTCTCCATCGAGCTTTACTATCACAATCATTCTCAACATACGAAGATATTGTATCATGTGCTATCAAGACGGAAAAGGAATTCTCTAAGTCTCATGACTTTAAAGCAAAGCAAGAAAAGAAGAGAACGGTGGAACAAGAGATGGATAAAGGTAAAAAGGGAAAGAAGGATTTTCCATTATGTGATAATTGTGGGAAGAATCACCCCGATGCTTGCCTAAAAGGAATGGGAGTTTGTTATAAATGTGGAGAAATAGGTTATCAGGCTCGTGATTGCAAGGGAAAGAAAGAGGATATCAATGTTGAATGCTACAATTGTAGAGAAATGGGGAATTATGCAAATGAATGTCCTAAGAGTCCGGGAAACTTACCTTAGAAAAGGCCAAGGGATCAAGTCCAATCTTATGATGTGACTACAGTTGAAGCGGAATAATTAATGTATTGATGCTTTTGGACTCAAGGATTATATTCTGGTTATTAGAATAATGTGATATATATATAAGTATTGTACTACAGTACATGTTGATTTCATTAAGGTTTTAATATGATGAAGGTAATCATATTTTTGTATATGACAATAAGAGAAACTTTACTTTGTTTAGGGAATCTAATGTTACAATTGATTTTGGAATTTAAGGACCCTTTAGAGAAAGTCTGGACGGAGGTATTTTGGATAACTATAAAGGTTGGAATGGATTAAGTTCATCCTTGGATAGTATTGTTTAAGTCTAAAAAATTTCTGAAGATTATTTTTTGAATATTATAATACTATAGTTTTAGGAAAAGGACAACCTCCAGGGTGTGGCCTTACCCATCGCGTCGGACAAAGCTGCAGGAATCGAACCCACAACCATAGTGCGACATGACTTTATTACCTACCACTAGCCTACAGGAATTCCCTAGTTATTACAAAATAGTTTTACTAATCTAAATAGTATGTGTTAATATTTGGAACCTTATACAATTAGGATAAATAGATTATTTTTTAGTTCTATTATCTTTTTGAGTGAAAGATGAGTTTCTGGTAGAAATTAGTTGAAGGTTGAAACTCTACTTGTCAAGAATAAATATATATACCTATCTCTTATTCTATGAATAAATTAATTCTTAAACATTAGTAAAGGGATATTAAAACAAAAAAATGTGTTATCCTAATACCTTATGTCTTGTTGAACTGAAAATATTTTAAATCATCAATGATTGAAGGCTTTGAGGCCCTCAATTTTACAATTGTTTGTGATTGATGACCTCAATCACTCCCTACAAATATTTACGTTTTTCCTCCAATTATATGTCTCTAAGTTCCACCAATGTTCTCCTTATTGAGATCATAATTTGGTGGTGACTTTTTCATTTCCCTTTCCCTATTATTAAGGGTAAATTTTATTAACCTTATTTCCGATGTGGGTTTCCACAAAGGTATTTTCTATTTTCAACCTTTTATTTTCGAAGAACATTTTTAAATTGCAAGGACTCAATTTATTTATGGAGGGGAGAATTTAACACCCTGATTTTCCACGATACACTTCTCATTCAATAATGCAACAGCTAGCATTGTACGCAACTTCGAGTTCTAACACACCACGACTAATCAAAGTAGCCGTTATGAATAGTAATACCCACTTTTTAAAAATTATAGAAATTTATATTTCAAATGGACTTCATTTTTGTATTCGTAATATCGAAATTATCCAAAGTTGAATTTTTTGTAATTTTCTGAGAACATCCAATTTTTATGAATAGTGAAAAAATACTTAAAACAACTTTTTAAATCAAAATAATTTATAGTGATAAGTTATACTATTTAGTGGTTTTAAATTATAATTAGAATATATTTTGACCATTTTATCCAATGGTGTTCATTAGAATTAATTTCACTTTGAAATTGGGCATGAACAATTGTCAATCTTTTGATAAAAATTGTTTCTTAAAAATACGCTATTTGTTGTAACAACAGGAATTAATTATAAAATTAATTAATGAAACTTATATGTTTGGAATTTTCTAAAATAGACATCATTTTTGAATTCGGAATTTCAATTATAGCTTAGGGTGAAATTTTGGCATTGTTCTGAAAAACTTCAATTTTTGATGAATAGTGAAACCACTAAGTGGTAGTTAAAAAACTGATTTTTCGTTTAAATGAAATATTACCACTTCTGTGGTTTGATTTTCAAAAATCCGACATACATGGTGGTCATTAAGAATTAAAATGTGGTTCAATGAGATTAAAATAATTTTTGGTGAATAGTAACTTTTAGGTTCTTAATCGCAATTAGAGGTAATTAGTGTAGTTTAATTAGTGTAGTTTAGGGTAAAAATAGTGTTTTAATAATATGAGATGAGCTGGACACATTTCCTAACCTCATTGGATGTGCCATTGCAGACCATGAAAATACATGGGTCAACTTGGGGACCCCATGGAGCCACTTAAGTTGGAAAATTACATAAATACCTTTTATTTAAAGTTAAAGTAAAAAATGACACAAACATGAAATGTTTTACTAAAAAAAATTTTTACATGGGGTTATAAAAGTCATATTTTTGACTATAATTAGTCATTGGAAATATAAAAAGATTTCCTACATCATAGTAGTTTTATTATAATTTTTAGACAATAAATAAATTAAATTATTTATGACATCATGATGATGCAGCGATGACCTCATTATTTAACGATTTAAATAAAATAAAAAGATAATGTAAAATCCAAGGATTACAATTGTCAAAAACCTATTGGATGAGTATATTTAGAACCCTTATCACCTTAACCTATAATTATATAAGTTTGGGACCTCTAAAATCCGAAAATCATTTTATAATAAATTGACTTTTCTTTACATTCCAAGAGTGCCCCTCCTCTCCACTTATAAAAGGCCCCCACCTCTACCACCTTACTCACAATTTCAAAGCCTTTTGGCTCGGAAAATCTCTGACTAAATACTCTCCCAACTTCCCTCCCTTACTCCTAGAAGCCTCACTTTGGGAAGAAGTCTTCCCAAGGAAGCCTTTGGCTCAAATCAAAAGAGTTTCCCAATTTTAAGATAATGTCTTCTCTAATGTTGTTTTGTTTTATTTTTCTTCTCCAACCCCCTAAAAACTTTTTATTCATTTATTTTGTAACAAAACTAGTATCCTCAATATACTATGATGTTTTTATAAGAAGTATTAGAGCTACACTTACACACACCTACATCTAATGGTTAAAGAACATACTGTTTCTGTGGATGGCAGATTTTTGCCTCACGAAACGGTGATTGTTCAACACTCATATAACACCTCTAATGGTGGCCATTATGATGACACTATTTTTTTATATGATATATATCATGTTTTTTCAATATTATTATGTATTTTCCATTTATGGAATACCTTTATTGTTTCCATTATGGGTAAACGCGATATTTTCATTTTAGGAAGTGCGGACTACCGCCCCCTCAAAGTGATTTGAATCGTTAATGCCATATGTGGGATGTATAAAGGATGGAGTAAATGATATTATATATTATTTTATAATGGAATTATAAGATACCTTTATATCATTATGATTTCATTTTATACGAAATAGAAATGAAAGTAGCGTTCATGCGTACGTACGGCTTACCGTCTCCATGAACGGTGCATTTCATTTCATACCTCTAAACGTTATGGAATATTATAAATGCATGTATATACTAGATATATATGAGATATATGATATCTATATCATGAATATAATTATGGATATAATGGATATATCACCACATGAACAACTTGTAATTATAATAATGTTATTTTTGACTCAAGTACCTAAGATCGACAAAATGACCGTTATAAACTTAAATAATTGCATAATGTTCATAAAATGGTAATATGGGGTATAAAAAGAATAATGAACATGAAAAAGGTTCTTAAGTAAATATTAATTAACCCTAGTTTATTATTCAGGTGGTTAAAGAACAGTCGAGTCAGGACAGGATGCAAGGTAAGGGAATTTCTTAACCCAATTTCCATTCATTGGGTTAATCTACTACATTCAAATTATGTCATGATATTATTATGTCCTATATTGTATTTGTACTTTATTTATGTGTATTTATAGTTAATACACATAATGGATCTATTTTATTTTAAAAATGATCTTTTTAAGGACTTCGTCTCAATCTCCATTCATTGCGGAATAATTTTTTTATACACAAATTTCTTTTATACGGTGTATAAACCCCTTCGAATTTTATGTTTATTCAAAATGTATCTTTTTATATGAAGAATTTACTAAACGACAAAAGGGAATGTTTTTTTCATACGTATGCGGTGACAACAACTTCTTCGCCGCCGTGACCGTTATCTGAGTTTCGGCTTCCTCTACAAGCCATAACGTTTTTAAAAAATAAAAATAAATACCATGTTTTACTTTTCTTTTAATTTGGTATTGAAAATTGTTTTGAACGTGTTTTTATTATATCAATGTGTTGTATTGATATCGAGTGATTGAAATGTGGAAATTTTATGTTTCCTTTATGCATGTTTTATGTGATACGGTTATGTTATGGTTTATGATATGTTTAAATCTATTCATATGAGGAATGCATTGGACTTAAGAAGTGACAGGTGGAGCCCACTATATCTCCTCGATGCATCGGTAGGTCTCATGAGACAAACTAGTGTCTTGGCACGAGGCCTTGACAAAATCATATCTGTGGTCTTGGCACGAGGCCTTGGTTACGTGGTTATGATAGTCTAGAATTATGCATTCCATCATTATGAAAGTGGTTATTGATATTGAATGGGATTATTCGATTAGTAGAATATCCATGTGAGTAAGTAAATGGCATTATTTAATTTTATTTTTTCCATATTATGCTAACGTTAATGTTTAAAAAATCTTTTGTTTTAGTTATACATTTCCTTAAATGATAATGATTATTTATGAAATCTTCCGCAATATTGTTATCCTTACTGAGAATCTGAGCTCACCCCTTTCAATGTTTTAATATTTTCCAGGATGTGAAGAAGTATTTTATGAATGACCTGCTGGGATAGTCAGAAGAGGATATGAGTGTGGACTATGGAGACTTTGTTATTGTATTTTTCACCTTATGATGTAATGTAACATTTAAGAATGTATCTAGTGTTTCCATGGCTACTAAACTAATTGTTCTTTCGAGACATGATCTTTTGTGATCATGCCAATGTTACGAAGTAATGCACCGGCTCCGGGTAGCTGGGGTCGGGGCGTTACAGATCAACATGGATTCAATCTCCCAAAGTCCCCCGTAAAAGCCAATCCCGAAAGAACGATCCTTCCGCGGAATAATATGTTCGTTGAATAGCCCGCGTTCGTCATAGAAATCAAGAACGGGGAAGAATCACAAACATAAATCCTACCTGGATTCTGTGGAGTTCGTTTGCGAAGATCCGGTCACCGAGTCGTCGTCGCCGGTAAAGCTCGTTAGGAACATCGTCGACGCGTTGGGTGGTTTCCTCTAGAGATCACCAGGGAGATTCAAGGTTATGAGAAAAGTATCCCTGATCCCCTGCGAAATCTCTTTTTAAAAATGGAAAGAAATATTTCGCTACAACAAAGATTTAAAAAAAATTTAAATTTAATATTTTATTACGGTTACGTCCGAAACCCAGATTTCGCCACCCAACTACGCCAGCCGATGTTAGGCCTTGCCTAATATAAATTCGATGTTCCGAACACAACAGTGCCCTCATATTTTCTGATCTGAGAACCAGATTAGGTGTTATTCCACTTTTTCAGGAAAACCGCACGCATGCGTAATTTAATTATTAAATTAAATTCAAACATTTTTCCAGGCTCACCGGGCCTCAGAACTGCACGACGTCCTAGTGCCTGGTCTCGAATTAATTCCCAATAAATATTAAAATAATACATGGAAAATCTGGGACATTACAGATATGTTCAATATATGTATATAAAATGTTTATTGGAAAAAATTAATATGACATTTGGGCTCTTATGATTAAGGTTTAGTATCTTATTAAGATTTATTTTACCTTAATCGTTGTAATTAATTTTTATTACATTAACAAATATACATGGTAAAAAATAAATTTGATCTTATTATACATTATATATATTTCTGATTCAGAATATGGAATCCATTTCTCCATTTTCAATACCATATTTTTTTAAATTAATTTAAATTTAATCCCACGGACTGGATGATAATGTGTGTATTGAATGTAAAAACATCTGAATGTTTTATACGTTTATATAGTCAATTTCAATGTGAAAATGATTAAAATGACCTAAATTGTAATAATGGAAAAAAATATTATCTATTTAATGTTTAAATATAATTTAAAGTACATTTTATCATTATAAATGAATCAAAAGGAAAATCTGTTTGAAAATAAAATTCAGTTTTTTTCACTCTTCACTAAATAATGAAACATTATAGAAAACTATCTAAAATTTACCATAACATAATTTTTATTATTCAATTTCAAAGATGAAATTTATTTTTACATATATAAACTAAAATATTTAAAAAACCTGTTTTTAAAATATGGTCTCTATTAAATTTGTCTAAAATTACTTTAATAAAAATATAGGATTTTATGTGATATGTTGGGTTTGTTCTTATCATATGATTTCCAAATAAATTTAATGAATATAAAATTTATTATATTGAATATATTATTAATTTATTACATTTATATCACGCAAAAATTATAATTAATACAATTACCAGGGTAAAATTTCTTTTTGATGTTAATAATTGATTTGTATAAATTATTCCCCTAGTTTTGGATTTTCCCATATATTAATTTCAATTTAATTCATTACCAATTAATTAGTTGTGTAAATTATGTATATTAATTTTTATGTTTCTACTATAGATAATTAATATTTTATATTATATTAAATAATAATTTTTTAATAGATTACTATTTTGTAAATTATGGTCTTATGTGTAACCCAAGACATTGAAAAAATTCCATGTTTAGTATGTCGCAAGATACCTCTGTATAAACTGTGTTTCAAGTTATAAATAATATATTTTTTAATATTAGATAAATTATAACTTATTAGGGTATCATATTCCATTATGTGATTAGTGTTTCATGTCATACATGCTACCAAATCCAATGTTTATACTTTAGATTTTTGGGGTGTTACGTTCTCCCCACATTAATTAAATTGTGTCCATGCAATTTAAACTCAATTTTTTTTATATATTGTTTAATTATATTATTTTGAAATAACTAATCTCTAGAAGGGTACATAAAACAAACATTATAAATGAGAAAATGAGATGTACCAAGGTCAGATGGATTACCTTGTGACTAGGGAACTATGTTGGAGAACATTAGTTGGAAGTGAAATTATGGAATTAAAGGGAAAATGTAATTGTTAAAAGGGATTGATTGAGGTCATAAACCAAAAACATGTAAATAATAAATAGAAATTTTCGGCCCTTAACAGAAAAATCATTAATGATTTAAAAACCATTGGGTCAACAAAAATTCAGGTATTAAGATAACATTTTTATGATCAATTTCCTAATGTCGGATAGTTCATTTACTACTAAAATAAATATGGAAATTTAATTACATTATATATTTCAATAAAATAAATTTATCCTTTTGGGGTTTTTTTGATAGGTTTTCAAATTCATGTTAATATAAAATTTATTTTGAAGCATTAGAATATGTTTTTAAGGATCAAAATTCCTATACAATATTGACAAGTATATCATTTGGCCTCAAACTATATTCAAAAACTTAAATGTCAGAAACATAAATATAAAAACATAAAAGAAACTATACCTATTTATAACTATTATTTATTCATCAAATTTATTAACTATCAAAAATGATATTTTAACCTAGAAAATTCATGGGTAAGTGGTAGGTGTGAAACACTTATCCTCCTTGGGTAATGGGTTCAAGACCCCATGACCATGATGGATTTCATTTATTGTCAACCTTCTATTGGGCTGTCTATTTATGAAAACGATATTAAAATAATTCTCTAAAATAACCATGATGGACATCCTTGAAATTAGGTTAACCATTAAATAGAAGTTTAACTATGGGATTCAATAAAACCTAAAAACTTTAATACATCACTTATTTTATTTCATCATTGGTCATTCCTTCATCTAATATTATTCATATTATCATTTCATGGATTTATAAACCACGAATCCTTATATTGAATATACAAATAATTACATTTAACCTAATTCATTCAATATCAAAATCATTCACAGTGGTTTGTAATGAAAATTTGAATTATCCTACACATACCCACGTAGAGTGTCAACCTATTAGTTTAGTAAGGCCCATTTTCATTTACCAAGTTACATTATGTCTTGTCTAGCATGCCTGGTCAGAATTGTTACTCTAAGTTATATCAGTTCATGAAAAACATCATATTTTATTATCTAGAAAGTTTTGTATTTATAGGTAAAATATATAATATCTATCTATCTGACTTTTTAGGACTTTATTCTACAATTTTCATCAAATTATGCATTATTTTTATGTTCTCAGGTATATGATTTCCTAAATCTAGTTCCGACGGATTATACAAAACATCCTCTGATACAAATTATTGCTCCCCAAACCCATATAGCCCAGATCTATTGAAATATATCAATTACATTACCATGATTACAAAGAATCAAAACTGTAATAATTTATTCCTTAGTTATCATATAAACATAGTTAAATAAATTATACTTTAATTAAAAACTACTAAAATAATAACAAAAAATACTTATTAAATAACATTCAGGATATTAACTTCGAGGGTGACTTTATTCCATCTAGTTTATCCAATAATATCATTAATATTATGATTATTGGATTCTTTGAGAAAGTAACCATATTAATGGTGAGATAAAATTCATAGTGTGGGTATTTTATGGAGAAATAAATAATGAATCAATGAGAAAAATAATTATATAATTCTAAATAATAGAAACACAAATACATTGTAACCAATAAACCGATAAAGAAGTTTTTAAATAATATAAAATATAAATAACTACAATCAACTGCCTTTCATATAAAAAGGTCAAGAAAAATCAATATGGGATGGTATGATTCTAAAACACATGTAATTTAATCAATGAATTGAAATTGAAATATAACCATAGATAAGACGATTCAAAATCACATGGTTGAATAATTACTGAAAATAAATGGGAGAATTGTTGGATTATGGGAGGCTTGTTACTGTGGTATATGCTATATTTTCTTCTAAAAACATTCACAATATGTTTTACAACATACCAATTAAAAATACATCTATAGAGGCTAGTGAAATGGCTTGTTCAATGAGACTACCGATGAATCAAGGGGCTGTCTATAACCAGAAACACATGTGACGTACCATTCCAAAAAATTCCTCACATATCTAATAATTGATTTAAAAATGTGCCATATCAAATATCTATATTGAGTGAGAGATATGGATTTTTCAATTTTTACCCAAATAGTAAGATAAAATTCAATGTCAAATCCGTATAAAAATTGATATAAAATTTATAAAATGAACATATTTATGATAAATTATATAGAAAAATAAGATAAATTTAATGTTCAATGATAATATTAAATTAAATATTTCAATGGAAAAAATGAATCAAGGAAGATAATGATGATACTATCATTGAAAAAATAAATCATAAACCATCCAGGGGAATATTAAGGATAGTTTCAATAAAACATAACACTAATGGGGTAATATAAAGTACTTTTGACATTGATTAATTAAAATATTTTTAGTATATATTTTAAAAACATGTTTGAGTAAAATATAAATTATTTTTTAATACCATTTTGAAAAACCATTTTTTTAAAATAAATTTTAAAACAAAATTAAAGATAAATTTTTATACTTGAAAAGGAAATTTTGATGGAATAATAGTGGGTAAATTTGTAAATGTTGTTCAAGGTAAAATTAACATTCCTTTTTCCCTGCAAAAATAAAAAAAACCCTTGATCGATAAGACACAAGAATATTGAATTGAAAACATTGGTAAAAGAAAAAAATGGTAAAATGTATTTACTATATCATTTTTATAATATTAGTTAGTTCAATTTAATAAAACATTTTTATAAAATACCTATAGTAATAAAATGTTGTGAAAAAGAACTAGTAATGCAAAAAGGTCATGAATTTCAAAAGGAGAGGTAAATGTAAGGGTTTATTGAACTATTTTTATATAATTTCCTCAAATATAAATGAATGATCATTAAAATTTACTTGAGAGAAATAATGTTAAACATTTAAAACTATCCCATAACACTATGAAACGTTTTAAATCATAACCCTCATGAAATAATGAAATTTAATGAAGTTTATATTATCATTATATTAAGGAAATTCATGAAATATCATGTAAAATGGTTCTATATACACTATATCAAATAATACAGGTGCATGAAAATAAATAACACTCAAGGGAATGTAAATTGTGAGGAAAACACATAACATTGTGGTAACATATGAATTTGAACACCCAATAATATTTACCAATACATTATAAAATTATATACGTGGATAATATAAGTAATAATGAATTATTATATCAAAAGGGGTAGTATTTTCACTATATAAATTAATTAAGTCTTGTTTATGGAATATCCATCATTGAAAGAAATGTTAGACAAGAATTCATTACCTTATGGTTCTTCTTGGGTGATTTTTCATTATAATCCCATATAATAAACTTATATGAATTATTCAATTTATTTAGAAACATTTTTAAATATATTATTAATTTTCTTTTCTTTTTTCCTTGTTGTATACAACTGCTTAAACCATTTTTTTATGTCTTTTATTTTTACCGCATTCTGTTTATTCGTCAAACACAACATTAGTAGGTCATCTCTGGGCAAAGGGGTAACTAAATAAAATATATATAATAATAATCATGACATAATTATCATATTTATACATAAATTTTAATTTTAAAATAAATCATTATATATGGTCATGAGAGAATGACTCAACATTACAATAATGGAGAGGGTGGCCCATATATAAGAACGGTTAACTTTCTCAGTTCTCAATGACTGTTATGGACATAATGTTCGTAGAATAAAATGATTCCTAAATTTTAATTATATAATAAATGACTTATTATTTATTCTTATTTACATATATTTATAATTTTTCTGATGTAAAATATATCACATCATGTCGAGGATGAAGTATTCCACGTGTCCATGAATGACAGTATCACTTTATATGTCTTTGAAAGGGTAATAAAGAAAATGAGATATTTTATATTTTAAAAATGATTATTATGTATTTAATATAATATATTGCTTATTTGTGTCACATTTTTTTTACTTAAAACCATCATTTATCTATTCCATGTATAGTTTGAACAAATCACATAGCTTTGAGGAGGCGTTATTCCACATATCCACAAATAATGTTATTATATTAAAACAAATAGAACGTATAAGGGTATTTTTTTTAAAATAATTTAAAGGAATAATAAAATAATAAATATAATGTATAACATATATAAAAAGTGTTCCAATAATAAGGGCCACCATGAGAGGTGGTAGTGGAAAAACGAACAATTAATGTTTCATGATGTAATAGTTCACCATACACAGAAATAATATTTTGGTTTCCCATGATAATGACATTTGTGAATGTGTAGGTATAACCCTTATATTAAAAATCATATTATATTTATAATAATTATATTTCTATAATATCGTTGAATAAAGAGAGTTTGGGGATTTTGTATTGGAATACAACTAAATAACATAAGGAATGATGTTACCTCTTAATCTTGTAACTTGATTTGGTTTGTACAAAAAGAATTCATTGGATGGATTTCTTCCCATTGGGGGAAATTAGGGATTAGTTGGGGTATATTAAGGATCTATGTGGTATGATCATGGTTGACCCAAATTTTCATGATATTATCGTGGAAGTGGAAAGAGATAGGATTTTTAATGGTGGATGAAGAGTGGAACACTTGTAATATTTTAAAAAAATATGTCAATACATGTTTTTCATATTGATATTATAACCAATAATGGAATTAAATCAATAATATAGATTATATGGTCTATATATGTCAATAAAAGGAACATTGGATAAGTTTATAGGTCATTTTTCCCCATATCATTTTGGTTTAGTCTATTATTAACATTAATTTTTCCATATTCGTTTTAAATAATTTTAATTACAGTAACTAATTATTTGGTTAAAAAAACTAAGTTTAACTTATAAGAAATTAAAAATTATGATGATTAAAAATATCTAACCCATTTTCTAAAATATAAATCTCAAATATGGTAGAAAATAATTTTATTTTTGTCCCGTAGATGGGACAATAATGCGGGATTTAAAAGAAAAAAATATGAATGTTTGATTTTTTCGTCCATTTCAATGTGAATTTGATTCAAATGACCAAAATTGGATAAATTCATAAAAATTTATTCTAATTAATCTTTCAATTAAATTTATAATATTTATTTAATATTATAAATAATGAAGATGAGAAAATTGTTTTGATCTAAAATTTAATATTTTCCACTATTTATTAGAAAATAAAAACATCATATCAAAATACCAAAAATTCACCTTGGAATAATTTTTATGTTTCTAATTTAATTATGATGTTTATTTTAATTTATATAACCTATAAAAATTCAAAATATTTCATTTAATGTAAGTCCTCCATTAAAAGGCACTAAAAGTGCTTTAATAAAATATAGGTTTTAAGTGAAATATAGGGTTTGTTGTTTTCCAATGCATATCAAATAAATTTAATGAAAATTAAAAATATAATAATGAGTATAATATATATTTATATATAATTAATATAACTCAATAAATTTAATTAATTTATTTTAAATCATGTAATATATCTTTTCATTCATAAAAATTATTTTCTAAAAAATAACCCCTTTATAATAAATTAGCCTATATTTTAAAATCAAATTAATTTGTAACCAGTGAATTAGTTTTTAAAACCATATGGATTCATTATCTTTTTAATATTACTCACAATTTTTATTTTATGTTATATTAAATAATATTTTAAAAATTTATTAATATTCATTAATGCTCGGTCTTCTGTAGAACATAAGCCATTAAAGATACTGGTTGTTTTCTATGTCATTCGATAACTCAATATCATTTGAATTTCATGATATAAATTATATTTTATTCATTTCAAATAGTAAATAAATTATTTTTTTTAGGATACAATAATCCCTTACATTCTAGGTGATCTGTTTCAAATATGTTTTCTATTATAATGATCATTCTTAAGATTTCATAGGCATTACATAAAATGAATAGTGAAAAATTCTACATTTAAGAAATAGGCATAATATTAAGAAAGTATTAGTATATATGTATGACATGTAAGTTAATGAATATATTTTATATGTAATAATATATGTTTTTCTAGTTAATATATTATTTACAAAATGGTCACTTTAATATATAATTGAGTAGTTTATATTTTCATATCTATTATATATTTTTCATGATTCGTTTAAAACCATATACATTTACTATAGATATTTTATTTAATGAATTTAAAAAATTGAATAAAAAATTGGGTTTGTAATTCCAAATAATTTCTTAAATATTATTTCATAATGATAAAATTATTTCTGAACATATTGTACAAATATCCTAACTAAAAACATGTTGCCATAGGGATAATGAAAATAGTAAAAAAATTAACCTTATAGGTAAACCATCTTAGATGTTTAAATATAATATATAATATTATTTTATAGGTTTGGATCAAAATGATTATATCATATATCAATTATTTATAAATTCTAATGTGATAATCCTTGAGAGTACCTTCACATTATTGAAAACATTGCATTATTTTAAAAAATACCACCTCATTTCATTTATAAAAGGGGACTCTAGTATCATCAATTCCCCACCCAAAGATTACATTATAACAAAAAATTACAATACCATCCTTAATAACCCCAATAATACATACCTTCTTTTTCTATTTCAAAATTCTATCCCTCAAGAGTATAATTGCAATTATAATAGTGATAATCCATATCATTTAGTAAAATTTCATAAAATATATATATTTTTTTTTCATTTTTTGACTATTTATTATATAATTTTTTAAAAATATAATGATCATATAAAAAGTTTTAATATTATAATTTTTTGTTAATATAATTATGTATAGTAATTAACCACCCACCCATTTATATTTTATGAAAAATAAAGACTTCAATTGTTCATTATGAGGACTGCTTCCTCCTCAGCACAATGTGAATCATTTTCCTTTATCACATTACAAGGATGTCATAAAAAGATAATTTCATAAATAATTATGATTTATATATAATTTAATAATTATAAAAAAATAAAATAAATTTTTTATTTCATATGTTATGTCAAAATTGATATCATCAACAATGGATATGCATGAAATATATCTTCCCTGAAATGACTGATTTTTTTATAATAATTTAATCATTAAATTTTATGGATGGTCCTATGGATAGGTTTAATAATTGAATATTATATCTATGTTACCATTATGTTTCTATTATGAAATATTTGTGAAAGTTTTAATTATAAGTTGATCAAAAGATCGTTGTTAATTCAATCATTTAAAAATAGGAAACATAGATGAATATGATCAAATTTTTCTATGTCATAACATTATATTAATTATATTCACTTTTAAATTTATAAATTTTTGTTACATCACAATTATTTTTATATTATTCTATACGATTATAATTATATTAAAAAAATTCATATCATTATAATCCATTAATCATTGTAGGATTATGGTTTCTTCCGGTTGACCACCTACTAGAACTATACCACACTTGTATGTCATGGATGAAAATGAAAAAATACTACCAAGTATAATATTATATAACTATGATATAAACATTTATATACTATTTTAAACTTATTAATTTGTTTATATAAACACATAACACGTTAATTTTTCTTACACCTTCCATTCCATACGAATCGCAAAAATATGGCCATTATTGATTTCAACATCGCAGACCGTAAATACTACTAAAATGTAATTTATTATTTATTTAAAAAATATCATTAAGTACCGTTGTAAAAAATTACATTTTATTATAAGGATAAAATTTTTAATTATAATAGATATCAACAATAATTTTATAAAATTATTTTAATATTATAATAATTAATTACAACCGATGTTGAAATGTTGTTAAAATCTTCTTATAAATATATATATTTTTATTTAATGATGTAAAATTATTAGAATGAAATATTATATTTATGTATAAATTTATCATGAAAATTTATAATGATATTGATTAAATTATTTAGGACATATGTTTCTTGTGACTAATGGTTCTGAATCTAGTTATGCATTTAAATTCAATATTTCCTTCATTGAAATAAATGTTATATTATGAACATTTTTGTAATAATTTTTTTCATAAAATTTACTACATATATAATATAATGAATTATATATATAATAGTATTCAAACATTACACTAAATCTCCAAATTTAATGGTGTTTTTAATATAATTTTTATTCAGTCGTATATGGTTTTCTATTTATATTCTCTTCATTGAGAACAGTTTTAATGATATATGCCTAATTTTTAACTATTTTTTATATACATCCATAAAAATTATAATGGAATTATACAAGAATTAATTCATTTTATTTAGTGATCCATACATTTTTTAATCCTAAAGTTATATTTCATTAAATATTTAATAATGACATATTGGTTTTGGAAATTCAATTTAGATTCATTGAGTTGAACTCCACAATATTGAACATAAACATGAACAATTGGACAAAATATATCTTTCAGGATATTATCTTTTAAAAATCCCCGGTTTTATATTTAATTATAGTTTTTATTATTTTATTTTCATATGATTATATATTTATAAAATATTACATTGAATCAATAATTCATTTTTTCTATAAAGATCCTTCATTTTACAAGTCCAATTTTCCCCTTTCCACCACATTTTTCTTCCACTTTTTAAAATATCATATGTTTTTATCTCATGGGATTCAAATATTTATCAATTTAAATTTTTAAATACTATCTTTTATCATCTTTAAAAATGATGTGGGTTTTGAAACAAAAGTATCACTATTAGATAATCAAGGACATTGATTTAAATATATTATATGTTGTCTCCTAAACCATATTTTCTAACACATGAAAATTACTTCCTAAAGATTCTTTATTTCAAAAATAATATTATATAAATTTATATTTTCATATTTATGAATAAAATTTTTAGTAATTATATTAAATTCTTTTATAATAAAAATATTTAACTATTTTAAAGAATTGTTTAATAAAATTATAATTTATTCTTGGTCTCAAGAATAGTTTTTTCAGATGGAGTTATTTTTCATGACCTTACTTTTATTTTCTACTACTATTTGCTGAATTTTTTTGAATAGGTTTTTATAATATGATTTTATTTGATAATAATATTTTAAGATAACTTTTGATAATCTCATGAAAAAAATATTTCATTTTATAGGTTATTTTATGATGAAATAATGGTTTTTCATATGGAATAGAAATATAAGGGTAATGAGAAATGATGGACCTACATCTACCTATAATTGGTTTTTTAATTTCTTATTTCTCAAGAGATATATTTGTTAGGAGAACATGTTAGGGAGAAGGTACATTAATAAGGGTGAGTGTTTCAGTGTGTAGAAATAACTATAATTTTTGTGAGCATTTCAACATGATTCCATATTAAACAAGGGTATGTGTGATGGAACTTATATCCAAAAATATTTGTTATGTGAAAATATATGATGGTAGGGAGATTCCTTTGGATAATAAATCCAATAGTTACATGTATTCACCTTTTATTACTATGTTCCCTCCCTCCTAATTTCTAAATCTGATTTTATTTTCTCAATAAATGGTAAACTAGTTATCATTTAAATTATATACCTATTTTTTGTGAACATACTTATTAATGTTTTATTTATTTTCATTTAAATCTGATATTTTTTTTATCAATGTTTTTTCTTGTATTTACGATCATACATTTATCGACCTATGATATCATGTCCTTCACTGGTCATTTGACTACACCCCATCCTTTGTTTTTATTCCATATGATATAAAAAGAAGATAATTATGCTATATCTATAAATTTATCTTTTTTGGATAAATATTTGGTGAATTTGAGGACACAATACAGATTATAATGTTTATATTATAATTAATTCGATCATATTCACTTTATAAAGAACATTAATGTATTTTTTCACATTATTATGAACGATCATATAGAAAAATGTAATATAACCCATAATAATTTGGGAGAAAAGTGATGACATGAACTAGTTTCCCAGTTCATGCCATCAAAAGAATTTGTCAATTTAAAAATGTTGCAATACAAAACATGAGTAGAAATGTGTTTACTCCAGTGGGGAATTAAGGGGGGTATAATGATACTCAAACAAAGAACAAAACCAATATCCAACATTAGCACCTTAAAAATGAAGAGGGATCTTCCATCCAAGATCAGCAATCAAAGATCTTCTCATCAAGAGCTAAAAAGATGCTCCATCGAGGACATATACCAGCATCCTCATCAAAGAAACCCACGAATAAAAATGTCGGATTATGACAAAACAACAACATAAAAAGAAGTAGTATGAATAGTATAGTCCATCCCTTCAACATTTCTTGAGACCAGGCATGTCACAAAATCATCAAACCAAGCAGGAAAAGCATCTATTATTCAGAGAAAATTCCAAAGCAGCAAGCAGTTTGAAATCCAAGAAGCAGGTGCAAACCAGCTGAAGCAATCTAGAAAGATAAGTTCATAGAGTCTGCATAATGTAT
The DNA here is from genome assembly GCA_963277665.1 of Viscum album. NCBI lineage: Eukaryota > Viridiplantae > Streptophyta > Magnoliopsida > Santalales > Viscaceae > Viscum > Viscum album. Next base: position 912,464,373 of record OY728131.1, on the reverse strand, counting down.
TTAGTAGATGAAATTAATTTTATCATTTGATAATTCAAATAATTTTTTAATTTTTTATCACTGTTGTTAACACATTATATTTTAATAATGTGTGAACTAAAATTAACCATTGGTGAGAGGGAAAATTGATATTACCTAAAATAAAACCCCTTCACAATATGTGTTAGAATGGGAAATGTGTTGATAGTACCAATACATCTACCAATAAATATGACTAACAATATGAATAAATTTATTTTCTTACACAACTCAAAGATGATAATGATGTAGTCTCATGAATGATCAATTGAAGAATTTGTTAATGGAAAAATGATCAATTTTCCAACATCCTAACCAAGGTACCACACACTAGTTCCATTATATTGTATTTAAAATTACATGAGACAAACCTCACTATATACTAGAGGTTTTCGACAAAAAATGAGGGTCTAATATCCTTTATAGGGAGACTATAACTTCTTTATAAAAGTATCAAAACAATGGAAATAAATAAAAATAACCAAATGATATCAAATATATCTAAACCAATCCAGTACTACATGATGGCCAAATGAATAAATACAACATCAAAAACTAAACTATATATATGTCATGGAAAATATGTGTCATGTGTCAATATTAAAAACCCATCATAAAAATGGTACTGACATCTTATAAGGAGTTCCCAATTTTTTCCCTTTCCCTAAATAGTTGTTCATCTAAGAATATCCATCTAACAGAGGATTCACACACTTATCTTATCCAAAAACCATTAAAACTATAGGGAAAATGATTATATCGACTTAGTAGAGTGTGATTTGAACTTAATAGGCCACCACCAATGATGTCTAAAACAATATCATGTCAACAGTAGTGTATGTAGTTTTTTAAATAAAAAATTAAAATGAATAATTAAATATTTATCACAATATAAATTATTCATTAAATAACTACATAAGCCCAAGGGTTCCTAAGGACACTAGAACCATCAACACATGCTACTCCCTAATCTAAATTCTTAAATACCCCTATTGGATATCATATATCACCATACCATTATTAAATTTTATCATTTCATTTCAATCATTTCAAAGCTTATTGAAACCATAGTCCAATTCCATCTCGGGGTATTTCTGGCCTATGTCCCAATCCCTCACCTAAAATTCAAATTGGTATTTGCAGTCTCAGTCCCAGTCCCATACCTCATTGTCACATGGGTATTTGTATATTCATATCATATTCTATACTAAGTACCTCATATGGGTATTTTGAGCCTAAAATCTGTTCCCAAACACTTTTTTCTTATATGGGTTTTTGGTGCCACCTTCCATTCCCACAAACATTTATCACATATATGATATATATATATATCATAATTACACAGATCAAGGTTAATAGAAATTGACCACATTTTAAGAATAAATTCATGTCATGGTATAACATTACAATTATTGAAACAATCATGGTTTTCCAAATTAATCACATAAAATAATGTGAAAAATACACCATTAAACCATTTAAATTATTTAAATAATAATACCATTTCCCATTTATGGTTTTTTAATAAAAGTCATAATTATAAATTTCAATTAATCTAAACCCACATTAATCGACCCATTACACAATTAAAATCTCCCATCATTTCCATATTCACACATTCCATTAAATAAATAATAAATAAATTTGTCCAATTCCCACTATCTCATAATCACAAAATAGAATTAAATATTTATATAATTAATTAACCCAATCCAAAAATTTCATAATCACAACTTTCTATTAATTTATTGACTAATTAATTAATCCAATTCCACAAATTTCAGAATCACAACATCAGATTTTATAATTCACCAATTAGTTATTAAAATTCCATCTAATTAATAATAACAATATTACATTAATTAGTTAATTTATTAACTAATCCAAGTATATGTTTTACAAAATTAATTAATAAATAAATTTATTCATTTCAGTATTCAATTTCTGAACATTCAAATTGAACTATAATAACCCATACATGTAATTAGAATTAATACTATGAGAATTTAATTTTGATCACCTACCAAAATATTAGTGATGTAAAATCAACAACAAAAATTCCCAATCGAAATAGAATGAGCAAGAACATGAAGAAGAAAAATATCTAGATCTTTAACCCTGAGGGGTGAAGATCATCAATATAAGATTCAATTCATCATGAACATATGTTGGAAGGCCATTGAATCCATTTTAGAGATTCAAAAATAGATTGAAATCAATTATGTTTTAGATGTTGTAATGTTTTGGTGAATTATTGGGGTTTGAGTATTTTTAATATAATTTATGGGGGATAAACTTCCCTCATGAATTGTTTCCTTTATAGGGTAAATGGTTTACCCTAACCATGATCCCTAACTATGTGGATCACCAGGGGGTGTCACATTGTAAATCTAATGTGGGCACATGATTGGATTTGACAATGCACGCTGTTAGGGAAAACCATGAAAAAACTATGTACTACCAACAGCCTATAAAAAACAACCAAATTTCACCAAAACACGCATAAGGTATAACCCAATAATTTTATATAAAAACAAGAAAAGGAGTACCTATAAATGAGCTTGAGATAGCTCCAAAAAAGGTCAGGATCCTACAACATCTCCACCTTATAATAGATACTCATCAATATGTTGTCCCTAAAATCTCTAGGATTATGAGTCAAAAACATCACCCCACATTGCCTATATATCCACTTCTCTTTCCTATGTTTCCTTCTTAAAATTACCATGTTACCAAAAGACTCGAACTATCATCAGGATCGTTCCTGAGAACACGTTCGCAGTTTCATCCAACACACATATCATATACTCCTCAAAGGATGAATCAATCTCAAGATAAAAATCATCCACATTAATCAAATGGTAATGGTTAATGTGATACCTCTAATGTTGTGAGAAATGAAAAAACACCATTCATTATATTTTATATCATTAGAATATCCTTTAAGTAAACAACATATCTAAATCTCCCATAAAACTCAAATTGATCATCGAACATGGGTGCCAACGTCCCCTGTCTCTAAATCCAATAGTGATACAATATAGGTGACACCTTATGGAACACATGAACACCCTTTATAAACTAGAGGTGTCATATAAATATGTTAGTATATTACTATTATCTACTCGGAACTATATCCATAGGCTTGAGAATCAACTAAACTTCATTGATGTCTCGTTCATGGGACTCAGTACTAGTTGCTCAGACTCACATACCTTAATGTAGCATTGTTGTGATTTTAATGGACTACCATAAATATCCATATATGTATATTTCAATAAAGTTTCTTAATAACATTTTTTATTGGAGAAAACTACCAATACGAGGTTTTTCTCCCTATAACCACCAAAGTATAGGACACATGCCCCAATAATGTTCTGATGCACTTATATCGTACACTCTGACTACCAATTTTTTTGTTGGCGGAATTTCATACTATGTTAAACATATATTCCAATAAACTTATGTCTAACCTTCTAGAAAGGTGAGGTAATATTTGACACACAATCAAAACCAAAATCTAGTGGCATCTTGAGAAGATCTACTATCACCAAAATTTGTAACTCTCTCCATTGGTCCATTGAAATTTATCCTTTATAGACAAGAAATATTGTACCTTAGTCAACAAGTCCACAATCACCAAAATATAATTATTTTTATTATTCCTCAACAAATCCAAAATAAATATCATCCCACATTCATTTCAAAATTGTAAATGGCTATTGTTATCCTCCTGGTCAGTGATGCTCTATTTTCACCTATTGATAGGTTTATCGTCATGTCATAACCCCTAAAACGTCATCTCTCATGTATTCCCACTGAAACTATCACCATTATTATTTGCACATTTTGTTCAAACCATTATGAACTTCCAATATAAATTCATGAAATACATGGATAATATCCCCATACATACTCATATGAATAACAATCTTATTACTGAAATAGATTATATCATCCTAATCTATGGTCGAATCAAAAGGTGGATCCCCACCTTAAAGGATTTTACTATTGAAAATACACTTAGGACCCAGATATTTATTGTCATTGATGTGAATGAAAAGTTTATAATATAATGAATCTAATATGATATTCATCTTATAATTGATCTCAGTAACCAAATAATTCATCTCACTCTGTAAGGCCATCTTGTTCAACGGAACACTACACTTCGGAACTGCCTATGAATGATCTTCTCCTATTAAAGTGTTAGCTACACTATTTACTTATCTTTGCATATATGATTTCTCAATTTCAAAATAACTCATATACTCAAACCATATATACTTCTAAATATTCATCTCTCAGGGAGAAAAGATATACTATAAGATATTGTGATGGGTATACACAATAATATTTTTTACCAACAGATAATTTTATTTATCAATTCATATCATAAACCACTAGTAGTAACTCTAGTTGAGGTGTTTGGTAGTTTTGTTTAAGTGGAATCAACTATCATATCCCATATTCCACAAATAAACCCCAAACTTCATCACCTTAATTTAATCTTCTAGTAGAATCAAAAAACATCATATATTCATCACATGGATTGGGTAAGATGAATATTTCATAGATTGTTAATATCTTATTTAACTCATTAATCCATTATCACATGATCTAGAGAATTCAACCATTATTCGAAACATGTTTGATCTTGAAATTCATGTCATGAATTGGGAAAAGTAATGGATGATCATTCAATAATAGAATGATAAACATAAAAAACTATAGATATCAGAAAATGGTTTGGACTACTACAAAGAAACATCTACCTAAACATTCTATGGGTCTACTGACACACCTTACCCAGAGGTGAAATTACCCAATAAGCATTATGGATAAATCAATAATTGTATCATTGATATATTAATGTATACCTAATTCTATCTAAATTTACAAAAAAATATATCATTATGTTGGGAAGGATCATCATTATATTTTTAGTACATTATGATTCTATCTATAGTCACTACCACAAAGAAATATAGGTATGGTTGGAAGATTATTGTCATCATGTCCATAGAAAATCTAGTTTATTCCTTAACACAGATATCTTTAGGAAGAATGGAAAATGACCATGTGTGATTCCGAAAGCATTCCTCAAAATATCATGAGGTCTTACTCTTAAAAGATGATAAGACGGTCTCAAGTTTATCATGTAAAACTGAAAACTCCCCTCAGCATTTCAAATGGATCATTGATGAATGGAAATGGATAATGGTTCTATAAATTAATTTGGTTTAATATCTGATAATAAACATATAAGAAAAATTTTCATCCAACCATATTATGAAACATGACTACCGAACTACATTGTTTTGTACTCATATGAAAAAACCCTTTATCCATTATTTCTATTAGCTGATTCATGACCAATTCAAGATCAGTAATTTCCATTATTTATAGTGTAATAGAATATGTATTATATCCTATTATTAGATAAATCATAAACTCAATGTCTTTCTCAGGTGTAAGCTGTTAGAATTTCTCATGAAACCCATCCTAGAACATATCCATTATTGTTGTAAGTGCTGAAATTATTACACATGTCTCATCATGTAATAGAATACGAACCTAGGTTATGGGATCGACATGTTTATAATGAACTGGCCTAGAATAACCTACTTTGATATCCAACGGTCCCTGGTGAATTGAATTTTCTCCCTCAAGAGGCATAATATTATCCCTCCTTCTGTAATAATAAATGTTTTCCTGGTCAGCTATAAATTATTCTGCACCCATAATTATGTCAAATACTAATATTTAAAGAATATAATGATCCAAAAAAATGATTCTCTGCAACATTAATAAAATACCACTTGGATAGAAAAATGTATATTTATCATACTCAGAACTACATATCAATTTTCCGATCCTTGTTCATTAACTCCACCATGATGCTCAAAACATTCAGATATTTTTCATATATAATTGAATGAGAGGCACTAGTATCAATTAAGAAACTATAATGCATTTCATTTTCATGAATAGTACATCTAACTATTGATAGATAGACCTCACTATCAACATGTGAATGCAAAATTACATGCAATTATCCTAGAACTATTCCTTATAAATCATTTTATGACCCTTGAGATGTAGAAATATACCGATAGGTGATCTCTCCACGATAAAACTCATCCCCTACCTCTACCACCACAAATTTTAAAACTCTATCTTTTTGGCTGATAAGGCGTAGAAGATCCCCTTATCTTATTCTGGTTATATATAGCTTCCCAATCATTACCCATTTGTCATGGGTTCCTACATAGCCTCTGTATATGTCACATACTTTCCTAAAATTGTAACTGTAACACTGGTCATAGAATAATTCAATGAAAAATTATCATATTACTGCATTGGTGGAAAATTACATTGGTAAGATACTGAGAAAATCATCCTCCCCCTAGACACTCTACTATTCCATATTCCTATCAACGTACTCAAAATGATTATTCATACCCTCATAAGACAAAAATCTTGATTATCATGTAGAATCTCCCTTTTCTCCACAATAATACAGTTTCATGTTTGCCTCAGCGGTGCGTGCTTGATCTAATACCATAAGAAATAACTTTAACCAAAAAATGTTAACATGATGATTGATATTGTTTTTATTTCCATCCAAGAAATTCCATTTCAAAGTTTTCTAAAATAATTTTATTTTCAATAAAAAATGTTATAGGTATGATATGTGGAGAACAAAGTCCATAGACATGATCCCAATAGTCAACCGCTTGATTAGAGGTACTCCCTCGTGTCTTATTTTTTTATAGATAAACTTTCTTGAAGAACTTCTCTAAAAATTTATGTCATACCATACCATTATCATTCCTTATCTAAGACTTAACATCACACCAGTGCATTTACAATACTCAAAAAATATGTGATACTAACTTGAAATTTTTTTGTGCATGAGTCTCCAAATGGAATAGTATAGTAATGACTGAATCAATCAAAAACACTACAACCTCACATACATTCTATCTAGTGGAAGTAGGAGTGTGATGTAACTAAAACTCATGTGTTTGGTCAGACCTAAACCACACTACCCACTCTCAGTCTATGTTCATAATCTATATCAATCGAGTAATAATCTAATAGAACTAATATCTATCTTCTTAACTCGACAATATTGGTGCACCATGTTCCACTACTGGAGGATCATTTCCGTCGATTTCCTCATGTCATCTTATATTCAAATGACTTTGTGGGGGAATTCCTCTACAATTCCAAACAATATAGATGCATTATGCAACATAAAGACATTTAACAAGAGTTTTTTACATCAATCCATCAAAAAACATTCCCAGTTTTACCGACCACACGGTCAAAACTAAGGCACTAAAACTAAACTAAACCATATTATATCTAGGTCATTTAAAATGGTAAAAAAAATTAATTTTCTTGATTCTAAATAGATGAAAATCTATTCCCATCCTACATCAATTTGGAATATTTAACTTCATATCAAGAACCATTTCTATTTCAACTACACAAGCAAGTAAGAACATTTAAATTTCAAAAAATTTACCAAAACATGTTTTACTATGTCTGTATAACTTGACACATGTCACAAATAATCACAATTACCAATAATGATGAATTCATACCCCAATATATTTTTCATCCGGTTTCATGAGTAAAATCTAGAAAACATCAGAAATAATAATCACATTAAATAACATGTGTGTTAATTGAGGTGGGATAACATCCAACTGTAACAAAACACATAAATTAAAACAATCCACTTGGATACATAGCTTTTACCCACATACATGGGTTATCTACACACATGAATGAGCTACTGAAAAATGTACGACTCATTCTATTATCCCATATAACAATACTAAATATAAATACCAAATAAAAAGAAAATAAAACCCATTTTTTACAACTTGGAAACGTCCTGGCCCTGGTGCCACTCACTAGTTTCTCAAACCTATTAGTTACATGACATTATGTGCAACTCCCATTATCCATAATGAATTCGAAAAGTATTGATGCTCTACTAAATCCATTGGGAGAATATCACCACTATATCAATGTAGAACAACTACATAAATATATATGAATAAAAATTGATATAAACAATCCCCAAACCAAATTAATATCACATGGTGACAAAAAAATGAATGAAAATATCCAAAACTAAATTGTAGATAAGACTTGAAAAATATTTTTCAAGGATCAATATATAAAACATTAAATAAATAATGACTCTAAAATCTCTCAATCCTTTCATGAATTATTTCAGGTTGAATCATTTAATCTCTATCACAACCCATCCACATAACATTGGACATTTTCCTCTTTCATGTAATGTAACCATGAAATCTATTTATGTTCTATTCTGAAAACCATATTACGATTTTATTAAAACCCAGTAGGACACCACCAATGATATCTAAAACAATATACTCTAAATATCACCGTATTATGTTGTATAAAGAACAATGTACAATTAATAACGAAATATTTATCACTTTATTAATAATTCATTAATTTACCATAGAAGCTCACAGGTTCCTGAGGACACAAAAACCATCAATACATACTTTGGCCCTAGAAAGATTCTTAACTACACCAATTGATATCACATATAATAATAGCATGGTAATAATATATCATTTAATTTCAATGATAATTCTTCCAAGTGGAACCATAGTCTAATTCCATCTGATGGATGTAGAACATCATTTCTACCACCCTGTTGGTATTTGGATCATCTATATGTGTCCCACACCACAAATTCAGATGGTTATTTAGAGCGTACGTACATTTATCATACCTCAATTTCACATGGTTATTTGGATCCTTAGTCTATATCCTACATTAACTATCTGATATGGGTATTTGGAGTTTTTTCATTGACCCGCAGAATTTATCACCTATGGGTTTTTAGAGCCTCAATCATTACACCAAAAAAATTTATAGCAAATATCACATATATTTATATATCACAAACATCATGGTTAGTCCATATTAACCAACTTTTATTAATAATTCAAATTATGGTATACTATTACAATTATAAAAAAAACATGGTTCTCCAATTAATCACATAGAATTATTTGAACCATTCACCATTAACCCATTTAAATTTTGTAATATTGAACCCATTACCCATTTTGTGATTTTTTAAACATATAATAAGTCTCATTTAAAATTAATTAACAATCACATTAATTTTATAATTACAAAAAACTATTTCCCATAAATTCCCTAATCACATGATACATTAATTACCTTTCTAATTAATTTATACATATCAACCAATTCCATTAATTAATTGAAAAATTGAATAATCAAATTCCACCAATTTCATTCATCAAAATAATCCCTTATTTAAATGGAAAATTAAATAATCAAATAGCATCAATTTCATGATCACAAAATTCAATTAATTATTTCTCCAATATGAAAATTTTCATAATCACATCATCCCATTAATTATTTCACCAATTAATCTATCCAATTCCATATTAACATATATTAACTAATTAAAATTAAATTATTCAATTAAATATTCAATTTAAAAATATCCAGATGCATACACTTAATTTGAATCAAGACCATGTGAATTGACCTTAAACCACCCAAATCAAAATCGATAATGAAATCTTGATATAAAAATAAAACATTGAAATGGAATGATCAAGAACATGATTAAGAACAAGATATATATATGAAATTGAGAGGGGTGAACAACATCATTATGGGATTTGATTCATCTTGATTGTAGGTTTCAAGGACTCAGAATCCATCTAGGATCCCATGCAAATGATATAAATCATTTAAGGTAGATCTATGATATATTTAGGTTGAAAATGGGTTTTCAAGTATTTTGAATATGTAGTTTGATGGATTAAATTCATGTTTTTATTGTATCATCTATTAGGTTCATAGTTTACCCTAAGCATGTCGTTACCCTTTTACCTCACTTAGAAGGTGTGACATGGTAAATCATTGGAGGGAAAATGTTTGAAAAATATTCATCCACCTATGAAATCTAGGTGGAGGCGTACTTCTGGGACTGTAGTTATACTGTAGCAGGAACAAAAGCAACACTGTAGTAGTACTTTAGTTGGAACTATAGTAGCATTGTAGCAGGTACTGTAATGTGTAATGATTGGTAATGTAGCAGCTAGAACTATTCATCCATCTTGGCCATTGGGCCACCAGTTTGGTCCTTGGGTCCTGAAAGTCATTCCGGCCACCTAAGGCCTTCGGGCCAGTTGGTTCTCAAGGACTTTGAGCCAAATTATGGCATTTGGTCCACCCTAAGGACTTCAGGCCACATGAAATTTCCAATGTACATGCCAGAATACAAGGTATAAGGCATTAGAGGGGGATTCAGGGTAGGTGGATTCACTAGAGCAGAGAAACTGGTATTGGAAGGATGAGATTGTATGGATTTTCCTTCAGTACTAGGAATGTGTAGCTTTGAATGGTATAGCTATCCGACCAGCCCTACATAGGTGGAGTGCTGATATTGTTGAGTCAATAAGGTTTTTCTTATGACTTTTCCATTCCTTCTTATTTTGAAAATCACAAACACCTTATCTTTAAGAAAATAGCTTTTATAAGGAAAATTGATTTTATAAGGAAAAGTGTTTTCTTAAGGAAAATCTCTTTTATAAGAAAAATTATCCTTATCATATTTTCATTCATATTTTTCTTAAGTATAAGTTTCGGATTCATTTTCTCGGAATCATTGAAACTTTGATATAAAGCATTCTGTTTTAGGGTTCGGATTCTGGGCAAGAACTATAAGGAAGTTTCATTCCGAATTCCGGATATGAACTCTGACTAAGTTCTATTCCAGATTCAGGATACGAATTCTGAAGAAGAATTCTCATTATGAAATCTAATGAAGAAATCCCATTCCGAATTCTCATTACGAATTCAAATGAAGAATTCCCATTACGAATTCTAATGAAGAAATCTCATTCCGAAATCTCATTACGAATTCTGATAAAGAATTCTCATCACGAATTCTGATGAAGAATTCTCATTACGAATTCTGATGACGAATTCTCATTACGAATTCTGATGACGAATTCTCATTACGAATTCTGATGACGAATTCTCATTACGAATTCTGATGACGAATTCTCATTACGAATTCCAATGATGAATTCTCATTATGATTTCTGATGACGAATTTCTATTCCGAATTCTCATTCCGAATTCACCTATTAAACAGAATCTGATTATCTTTGTTTTATACACTCTGAATTTATTCACTCTGAACCTTCACTCCGAAGTTTTCATTCCGAACCTTTATGTTAGAATTAAAACGATGTCGTACTTTCTGTTACACTTATTTTGTTATAAAACGATGTCGTCTGTTTTGTTATAAACTAACCGTTGTCTAAGTGACACGTGTATAGGTCCCTCTGAACTTTAAGGAAAATATGACCATTGGAGAAGGAGCCGACCTTACCTATAAATAGGAGCTCATTGGAAAGAGCTCGTAGCTGTTGGAAAAACGTCTGAGTTTTGTGCCTACATGCTGTTGAAGTGATTTCTAGAGAGAGAGACTCTTATTAACTCTCAAAGATTCGTGCGACTCCGAATGTTGGTGATTACATTCGAGGGATTCCGGGGATAGGAAGACAGAGGTGCCGACTACTTTATAGTTCGAGGGCTTCCTTGCTGAGGAGGGCAGTGGTTGCCAACTACCTTGAAGTTGAGGGCTTGCGGGGATAGCAAGACAGAGACTCCAATCTTCATATCGAGGGCTTACCCTGGTGTGGGTAAGACAGACTTACTTGAAAGTATAAATCAAGGGACCTTTATCCAAGGTTGTTGGATACCCTTTTCTTTGGGTTAAAAGACTATTATCTTGTTACTAGTAGTTTTACTACTTGTTTTTATTCCGCTGCAATTTGTATCTTAAGGAAAGTATAACTTTCTTATACTTCCTTACTTACTCTGATTCATTTAGATTCTATACGCTTTAAGGTAGAATCTCATATTGTAACTTTTGTTAAGTTTCAAATTCCGGAACCATATTTCCGGAACCTACTTTTGGAATCACTTTCCAAGTTTAGTTCGGTGTTAGAGGTGTTGTGAATTTACTTAGTTTAACTTTGTTAAACTTAGCCTTTTCCTTTTCTTGAGGAAACTTTAGTTATTCATAACTAACTTTAAAGGTTCCAAAGGAATTTTTAAAGTATACAATTCACCCCCCTCTTGTATATTGAGCATCTCATATTATATTTCTATCCTACAATTGGTATCAGAGGTTGGAAACCTCTTACTCTATACCAATCATACAATTGGTATCAGAGGCGGTTACTGAAATACCTGTACTCACATACAAGTTTTTCTTGCTCACTTTTCTATTCCGAACTTTGTCATACCAATTAATCCATTCCGAACTTTTCTCATTCCGAACTTTGTGATTACGATTCTAAGCTACTAACAAATTTGTGTGCAAAGTAATTTCTAGTATGGCAGGAATTAATGTTGGATCTATTGACAATCTGAATCCTACAAGACCACATATATTTGATGGTAATGACTATGAATACTGGAGAGATCTTATGAAGACATTTGTTATCAATACTGGAGTAGACAACTTTTTTATGCTTACTGGTGATTATAAAATTCCTGACAAGGATGTCAGAACCTTTACTAACCAGGAAAAGCAAGAATATCAACTCAACTATAAGGTACGCAATACTTTACTATGTTCAATGACCAGAAATATATATAGCCAAATTTCTTCTTGTGAAGCAGATAACTGTGTATGGAAGAAGTTAGAGGTTACAAACTTTGGGACTTCTAAGGTGATTGAGACTAGAAGAGCTATGCTTAGAGCTGAATATCATGGATTCAATTTTCCTTATGGAGAACCTATCTGTAATGTTCAACAAAGGTTTATGACTATTGTCAACAGTCTGCAGTCTATGGGAGAGAAAGGTTTAGATGATGAAGCTCTTGTGGACAAGATAATTGACATTATCCCCAATGAGTGGGAATCCAAGAGAACAGCTATAGATGAGAATAGGAAGGTCACACAAATTACTCTTGATGAATTATTTGGAACTCTTCTACAACATGAAACAAGAATGAAGAGAGATGCTGACAACATCAAGAAAAAGAATGGAAATGGTACTGTTGCTTTTACTACAACGTCGAATCAGATGAAAGCTAAGACTCCTGAGAGAGTAACCAGATCCAAGTCTAAGAAATTCATTTTCCAATCCGAATCTAGGGAGAGTGAAGTCTTAGAAAATGAATTAGCCAATCTTGCTCGAAGGATGAACAAGATAGCTGGACAGAGAAACTTTCAATCCAAGTATAAGAAGAAGGACGGGAAAGATAAGAAAGATGGAGAAGTAACTTGTTATGAATGCAAAAGAGCTGGACATATTAGACCAGATTGCCCTATGCTCAAAAAGAAAGAAAGAAAGGAAAGGCATTCAGACAGGAACATGAAAAAGTATTATAAATCCAAAGCTAAGAAAGTTCTGAAAGCTAATGACACCTGGAGTTCCAGTGGTGGTGACTCTTTAGATGAATCTTCTGATATGAATCTTCAGGACAGAAGAATCTTGGTCTTATAGCCAGATTACCTATTGATAATCATTGTCTTATGGCTAAGGTACGAAATGCTGAATCATTGACCAATGTTTCTTTAAATACTAATGATAGTAAGTATTATAACTCTTCTGATGAAGAATCATCTTCTGATGAGGAAAATACTTTACCTACTTTTGAAGAAGTCTCTAGGATTGCTGAACTTCTTGATATTGAGAATTCCAAACTCAATAAGAAACTTGATAAGGCAAACTCTAGGAATTTTATTCTTACAAAAGAGATATCAGATATTTCTAAAGATCTTGATATGAAAAATGCTGATTTTGAAAGTATTTCAAAAAATCTTGAGGAAGTAAGTTCTGAGAAGAATAAACTTTCTAAAGAATTAGAAAAAGTAATTTCTAATAAAAATATTTTCGAGCCTAACTCTAGTTCTAAAACTAATGATTTTGAGGATAAAAACTTGGTTGTAAAACTCAAGTCCGAAATTTTTTCCTTAAAGAAGTGTTTATCAAACTTTACCCATGGTAAAGAAAATTTTGATAAGATGTATTCTCAAATACGACCTTTAAGAAATAAATCCGGATTTGGTTATACCCATGCAAAACCAGTTTTCAGTAACAATTATTTTGTTCCTCAAAGTGCCCCATTTTGTACTAAATGTCAATGTGGTGGACACTGGGCAAAGAATTTTTCCTTAAACAAAACCCAATCTCTAGGATTTCACAAATCTTACTTTTCCAAGAAGATGTGTGTACCTAAAATTTTATTGTCTGGAAATCTCGGATCCAAGAAAGTTTGGATTCCGAAAATCTAACTTTGTTCTTAATTTCAGGAAAATAAAGAATGTTCCAGCAACAATATATGGTACATGGATAGTGGATGTTCCCGGCACATGACTGGTAACAAATGTTTTTTCGAAAAGATTATCAAAACGAAAGGAGGAAAGGTAACTTTCGGAGACAATGCTAAGGGAGAGATTGTTGGTATTGGTAATATTTTTCTTTTAGGTAAAACCTTGATTTCAAATGTTCTTTTTGTTAAAGGTCTTAAGCACAACCTCATTAGCATAAGTCAGTTATGTGATGAAGTTTACCTTGTGAATTTTAGGAATGATAAGTGTTTAGTACACAATTCAAAGGAAGAATTTATTCTCTCATCCAATAGGCAAGAGAATGTTTACACCTTAAACATAGAAGACCTCAGGAGACAAGATTTACCTTGCCTAAGTGCAATGGAAGATCACTCTTGGTTATGGCATAGAAGATTAGGACACTGTAACCTTAGGAACCTATGTAAACTCTCTAAGAAGAAACTAGTTAAGGATCTACCGGAGCTTAGATTTGATTCTTCTAAAGTTTGTGATCCTTGTCAATATGGCAAGCAACATAAATCTAGTTTTAAGTCAATTGGTGAAGTCTCAACAACCGTTGCATTACAGTTGGTGCACATGGATCTTTTTGGTCCAACACAAACTGGAAGTATTGGAGGCAAATACTATGTGTTTGTTCTAGTTGATGATTACACTAGATTTACTTGGGTATATTTTCTAGCAAAGAAATCTGAAGCTTGTTCCTATTTCAAAAGTTTTAGAGCTCACGTTAAAAATGAGAAAAACCTTCCATTGAAAACTATTCATTGTGATCATGAAGGAGAATTTTAAAATTCTGATTTTGAAACTTTTTGTAGTAAGAAAGGTATTACTCACAATTTTTCAGCACCTAGAACTCCTCAACAGAATGGTGTAGTTGAAAGAAGAAATAGAATTCTTCAAGAGATAACTAGAACCATGTTGAGTGAATATTCTATTGCTAGACATTTCTGGGATGAAGCTGTAAGTACTGCTTGTTATACTATAAATCGAGTTTTGATTAGACCTTTTCTTAATAAAACTCTTTATGAGTTATGGAATGGTAGAAAACCAAGACTCTCCTACTTCAAGGTTTTTGGTTGCAAAGTATTCATTTTGAATACTAAAGATAACCTACATAAATTCACACCAAAATCAGATGAAGGGATTTTCTTAGGTTATTCCACAACCTCTAAGGCTTATAGAGTTTTTAATAAAAATACTTGTACTGTTGGGGAAACAGTGCATGTGAAATTTGATGAGTCAGATCCTTTTGTTTTTAAACCATCCCAACTTACATCTTCGGATGTGTTTTCAAAAACTGATTGTCAACCTTTGATAGAAGAACCTTCTGATAAGGAAATTGTTCTAGAAGATACTTCTGAAACATTTACCCTAGAAGACTTTCTACCCTATGTTGATGAACAGGTTTTACAAAACCCAAATCAAGTGTTTCTTAAGAATCATCCCAGTGATAGTATCATTGCTGATGTAAATCAACATGTAAGGACTAGAAGTTCCTTAAGAAATGAAGTAGAACATCTAGCATTTCTTTCCCAATTAGAGCCTAAAAGCACTGATGAAGCTTTAGGTGATGATGATTGGATCAAAGCAATGCAAGATGAACTAAATGAATTCGAAAGGAATAAAGTCTGGACCTTGGTTGAATGACCTAAGGAAACTTCTGTTATTGGAGTAAAATGGGTTTTCAGAAATAAATGTGATGAAAATGGAGTCATTGTTAGAAACAAAGCTAGACTTGTTGCTAAAGGTTATAATCAACAAGAAGGAATAGACAATGAAGAAACATATCCTCCAGTAGCTAGACTTGAATCTATCTGTATTCTACTTGCTTTTGCAGCATTCTTTAATTCCAAACTATATCAAATGGATGTGAAATGTGCTTTTCTTAATGGTTATGTTCAAGAAGAAGTTTTTGTTGAACAACCTCCTGGCTTTGAAGATAAAAAACATCCAGATCATGTTTTTAGACTTACCAAAGCTTTGTATGGCCTTAAACAAGCCCCACGAGCATGGTATGATAGACTCACTGGATTTTTGCTTCAAAATAACTATTTTAAGGGAAATGAAGATCCAACCCTTTTTATAAAGAAAGATAAGAAAAATGTTTTGATTGTTCAAATTTATGTTGATGACATTATATTTGGTTCAACTCAGTAATCTCTGACTGACTCTTTTGCTAGTCTAATGAAATCTGAATTTGAAATGAGTATGATGGGTGAGTTAACATTTTTCCTTGGTTTTCAAATTTCTCAAAAACCAGAAGGAACTTACATATCTCAACATAAGTATATTAAAGATCTTCTTAAAAAGTATGGTTATGAAAACACTAAGAGTATAAGTACTCCCATTGGTACCTCAAACTCTTTAGATCTTGACGAAGCTGGGAAACCAGTAGATCAAACATCTTTTAGAGGTATGATAGGAAGTCTACTTTACATAACAGCTAGTCGACCAGACTTAATGTTTTCAGTATGCTTATGTGCAAGATATCAATCCAATCCTAAGGAATCTCACTTAATGGTAGTAAAAATAATTTTTCGCTACCTTAAGGGAACCATGGATCTAGGATTATTTTATACTTCTGGAAATGATTTTGTTCTAAAAATCTTTTCTGATGCTGACTTTGGTGGATGTAGAATGGATAGAAAAAGTACATCCGGAACATGTCATTTCTTAGGAGACTCATTAGTTTCTTGGTCCTGCAAGAAGCAACATTCTGTAGCACTCTCCAATGCTGAAGCTGAATATGTAGCAGCTGGAAGTTGTTGTGCACAAGTGTTGTGGATGCAACACACACTCACAGACTATGGCTTGAGTTTTACCAAAACTCAAATTTTGTGTGATAACAAAAGTGCCATTGCTCTTAGTAAGAACCCTGCACATCACTCCCGTGCAAAACACATAGATATTAGGCATCACTTTCTTAGGGATCACACACTTAAAGGAGATATTATTCTTCAGTTTATCGGAACGCAAGATCAACTTGCTGATATTTTCACAAAATCTTTGCCTTCTGATAGATATGAATATATTAAACAGAAGATAGGAATGATAACTATAAGGTAATCTTCCTTAATTAACTTTCTGTTGAAAAAGTCTCCTTACAGTAATAAACTCCTTTTTATAGGGGGAGTACATTTGATTGTTTCGTTAACAAAGTTTTTCAAAATTTGTTTTCAAACTTTTCGGAACGAAGATTTCCGGAATGGAACTTCCGAAACTACAATTTTCCAGAATGGATATTTTTTGCACAGAATACTTCTGGAATGGAAGTATTCGTATTGAAAATTTCCTGAATGGAAAATTTCGTACTGGTACTTTCATAACCAGATTTTCGTACCAAGTTTTTTTTAATATTTACTTTTTCGTATTGAGTTTTTCATATTTAGTTTTTCGTTTTCAAATTTTGTAATATATTTCTCCTACTAATTTTTTCGTATTTTTCATACTGAGTTTTCCGTAATAAAAGTTTCTTAATGTGGTTTTCGTATTGAGTTTTTCGTACTAAGTTTTTTTTCGAAATCTGCCATTACGAATAATCCCCTAAGCCAATCCAAAAGGTATGATTTCCTTACTCAAGTTTTTACTTTCTGGCATTTTCTTTATGTTTTCGGATTATAGTTTTTCTTAATTCTTTATTTTAATAAAACCTCAAAAAGATCGGATTCGAGCTCTCAACCGTCAGATCTGATCGCAGCTCATTCCAACCGTTAGATCAACTATGGAATGTCAACCGTCATCTCGTTGCCTATATAAAGGGGACCATAATTTCTAGTCCCACATCGGTTTCAATCTTTCGCGTGCTGAATCTCTGCCTCTCTGATTTAAGGCCGTTCCGAATTTCAGTCTTCTCCGTTCCGAACTTCCCAGAGAACTTCTAATCCGAATGTCTGCAGAGTTAGCATCTCAAGAAATGTCTTCAACCAAGCCTATATCTCAGTGGTTAGTTTACAGAGAAAGGTTAGTTCATCCGACTTTCTTCAGCAACTACAATTCTATCATCTCAAAGAACATCAAGTTGAATGGCTGGGAGGATGTTGCGGTATCTAAAACCGGGAATCAAGATGAAGTATATTATGATTTTCTTGTCGAATTTTATGAATCTGTTTCTTTCTTTAAGGAAGATGATAAAGAGAAGTTTTCTTTCAAATCGTATGGAAAGACATATAAACTTTCTTACACCAAGGCTGCAAGCTTGGTAGGGTTAAGTTATGAAGGTGAAGCTGAGTTTATTTCTCACGTATTTCCAGAATCTATGGGTATTTTCAACAAGGAAAAGGCCTTAGAAACTCTCGGATTGGCTGATGACAAGGCTCCGAAGATTGCAACTCTATCAACAAACTTCCGGATTCTGGAATTATGGGTGCAAGGACTTATCGTACCGAGAAAAGGTGATAAGGATAGCTTGAAGAAGAGTGAGATATATATCTTATATTTCCTGATAAATCTAAGGAAGTTTAACTTGATGAAGCATATTCTTCTTAATATTGATAATTTGAAGAAGGGGAATCTAAGAGCTCAGATTATTATGTATCCAGCAATCCTCTCCATGTTGATTGTTCGGTGTTTTGAGTCTTTCAAGGAGGCTTGAAAATCTAAGCCAAGAGTTTGCAAGATCATGCTGCTTAGTGATGGCACACTTAAACGGATGAATATAGCTTTTGACAAGAAGTCTGGAAAGTTTATTGATCTACCTCCTCAAGAAGAAGTAGCTCCGAAATCTGCTGATCCGGAATCATCCAAGCCAGTAAGGAAGAGAAAGCTGAAAGAAGTGGAAGGTCAAGGAGAAAATCCCAAGTCTAAGGAAGTCCACTCCGCACCACCAAAGCCTAAGAAGAAGAAGACCTATCCTGATGAGGTTGTTACAAAGTGGAGAGCTGACAAAGAGAAGAGGAAAGAAGGGGATCCACAGTTCGTACTGGACCCTGCAGAGGATAAAGCTTTGAAGGAAAAAACGGCTGATGAGCTTTAAAAACAAGCAAAGGAGAAGAAGCTTAATAAGAAGATGTCAGAAGCCGAGGCTGTTCAAGCATTGTTGAAGTTCAATGAAATGGTTTCAGCAACAATTCCAGTTCTGAGATCTTTCTCCCTGGAATCGCTACCTGAGACTCCAGGAAGAAATCTTGTTGCTTCGGAACAAGCTGTTGCTATGAATAATGAGGAAATAGAGCAAGTGGAACAAGTAGAAGAAGGTGCTGAAGGAAGTAGTGAGACATGAGATGTGCTAAAACAAGTAGATGAGTACAAGGGAACTCTTTCGGAACACTTATCGCTCCGAACATCCGAAGCTGAATCCTCGAAACTAGTTACTCCAGCAATGGAAGAAGAGAAAGGAGAAGAAGAAGTTGCCTATCATGCAGAAGAAGAACAACTTTTACATGATATTGCTCAGATGAAAAATGTAGAGGATACTGTTCAGGAAGTTGCTGATGAGGAAGATAATATTGTTCAAGTCTCTGATAGTGAGAAGAGAACTCCGGAACAGGATTCTATTCCGAAAAAAGATAAGGGGAAGCAAATTCTTGCTGATACTCCGAGTTCAGAAAAGAGGATGAGAAAGGAAGCTGGTAGTTCTTCTAAGAGGAAGTTGGAGCTTATTGAGGAATAAAATTCTCCTAGCAAGATTTCAGATTCGGAGTCATCTTCGTTGGGGCATGATTTTGTTGTTCAGTCTTTGAAGAAGTTGGTGGGAACCATTCCGACCTTCTCAAGTATTGATTCACGATGCCAGATGCTACAACATGCGTTGAATCTGAAAACAGACTCTGTATCCATGGTTATAGATAAGTGTGTTGAGATTGAAGCCCAGTTCAAACACTTCATTATTGGTTACGAAGCTCATAAAAGATCTTGCAAGAGGATGACAAGCTGGTCTAAGAAGACTGTGGAAGAGATGAGGCTTTTCAATGAGTTTCAAGATAATGTTAAGGATGCCTTTGAAACTGAGGACAAGAAGTTTAATGAGCTGACTTCATCCTTTGAAGAAAAGTTGACAGAGGAAAAGAACTTTCGGATTCAGGAAGTGAGAGATCTGAATGGGAAGCTCAATTCCGTTTCTCAAAATTGGAAATTTGAAAGGGATCATCGGATCGATTTTGAAGAATGGATGAAGGCTCAGGAAGAGAAGATGAAAGCTCAGGAAGAAAAGTTGAAGGCTCAGGAAGAAATAATTGAAGCTCAGTCCGCAAGAATAGTCATCTTAGAGAAGCAAGCAGAAGAAGATCATAAAGACTTAAAGAAGATCAAGACGATTTTTAAGGGGCTCATGTCGAAGGAGAAAGATCCGAAATAACAAAATCCGATCTTTTTTTTGTAATTCTTTTGTTTCTGACATTTCAAATCTAATGAGAATTGTGCTTGTTGTTTCGTTTGTTATTATTACTAATATCTCAGGTACTTTGTTATGTTTTTTCCATTCCTTACAATTCTTTTTGAAAATCACAAAGGCGGAGAAGGAAAAGATCCTTAAGAAAAAGAGGAACTCTAATAAGAGTTTATCAAAGGGGGAGAAAGAAAAAATACCCAAGGAAAAAGAACTCTAATAAGAGTTTGTTTAAGGGGGAGTTTTTCTTAAAGAAGACATTCTTTTCTATCACTCCGGAAATCTGAATACAATCCTTAGAGTTTCAAAGCCTAAGGGGGAGTTAGTCGTATTCATCTATATCCTTAAAACAAGGGAGATAAGCATTAATATGTTTCTTTCTTCTTAGAATCATTGTTTTTCGTAAGGATGTTTGTGCTTTCCAAAAAGGGGGAGATTGTTGAGTCAATAAGGTTTTTCTTTTGACTTTTCCATTCCTTATTATTTTGAAAATCACAAACACCTTATCTTTAAGAAAATTGCTTTTATAAGGAAAATTGCTTTTATAAGGAAAATTGCTTTCTTAAGGAAAATCGATTTTATAAGAAAAATTATCCTTATCATATTTTCATTCATATTTTTCTTAAGTATAAGTTTCAGATTCATTTTCTCGGAATCATTGAAACTTTGATATAAAGCATTCTGTTTTAGGGTTCGGATTCTGGACAAGAACTATAAGGAAGTTTCATTCCGAATTCCGGATATGAACTTTGACTAAGTTCTATTCCAGATTCAGGATACGAATTCTGAAGAAGAATTCTCATTACGAATTCTAATGAAGAAATCCCATTCCGAATTCTCATTACGAATTCAAATGAAGAATTCCCCTTACGAATTATATTGAAGAAATCTCATTCCGAAATCTCATTATGAATTTTGATAAAGAATTCTCATCACGAATTCTGATGACGAATTATCATTACGAATTCTAATGATGAATTCTCATTACGAATTCTGATGACGAATTCTCATTACGAATTCTGATGACGAATTCTCATTACGAATTCTGATGACGAATTCTCAATACGAATTCCATTGATGAATTCTCATTATGATTTCTGATGACGAATTCCTATTCCGAATTCTCATTCTGAATTCACCTATTAAACAGAATCTGATTATCTTTGTTTTATACACTCTGAATTTATTCACTCCGAACCTTCACTCCGAAGTTTTCATTCCGAACCTTTATGTTAGAATTAAAAAGATGTCGTACTTTCTGTTACACTTATTTTGTTATAAAACAATGTCGTACTTTCTGTTACACTTATTTTGTTATAAAACGATGTCGTCTGTTTTGTTATAAACTAACCGTTGTCTAAGTGACATGTGTACATTTCCCTCCGAACTTTAAGGAAAATATGACCGTTGGAGAAGGAGCCGACCTTACCTATAAATAGGAGCTCATTTGAAAGAGCTCGTAGCTGTTGGAAAAACGTCTGAGTTTTGTGCCTACATGCTGATGAAGTGATTTCTAGAGAGAGAGACTCTTATTAACTCTCAAAGCTTCGTGCGACTCCGAATGTTGGTGATTACATTCGAGGGCTTCCGGGGATAGGAAGACAGAGGTGCCGACTACTTTAAAGTTCGAGGGCTTCCTTGCTGAGGAGGACAGAGGTTGCCAACTACCTTGAAGTTGAGGGATTGCGAGGATAGCAAGACAGAGACTCCGATCTTCGTATCGAGGGCTTACCCTGGTGTGGGTAAGACAGACATACTTGAAAGTATAAATCAAGGGACCTTTATCCAAGGTTGTTGGATACCCTTCTCTTTGGGTTTAAAGACTATTATCTTGTTACTAGTAGTTTTACTACTTGTTTTTATTCCGCTGCAATTTGTATCTTAAGGAAAGTATAACTTTCTTATACTTCCTTAATTACTCTGATTCATTTAGATTCTATACGCTTTAAGGTAGAATCTCATATTGTAACTTTTGTTAAGTTTTATATTCCGGAACCATATTTCTGGTACCTACTTTTGGAATCTCTTTCCAAGTTTAGTTCGGTGTTAGAGGTGTTGTGAATTTACTTATTTAACTTTGTTAAACTTAGCCCTTTCCTTTTCTTAAGGAAACTTTAGTTATTCATAACTAACTTTAAAGGTTCCAAAGTAATTTTTAAAGTATACAATTCACCCCCCCTCTTGAATATTGAGCATATCATTTTATATTTCGATCCTACAGATATCGTGCCAAATGCTGATGAAGAGCAGTTTCAAGTTATCTTGTCTGGGAGATTCCCTCTAAGACATACGGTTCATGTAATTGTCTCTAAGTCTTTGGGCCTTGTAAGGGTTCCACCTCACCAATTGAATGGTGGATTATCAAAAATAACAAAAAAATAAGGCCTTCAAGCCATTCCGACCAATGAAATTCCTCGATTTTTGGGTTTTTGAAATTTAATAGGGATGTGTGTACTGTATGGTAGAACCATGTGCCAACTGTTCATGACCCAAATTCTCACCAAAACATTAAAATTCCACCCAAATTCACCAAATATAAAACAAAAATAATATATACTAAAAATTTATACCTATAAAATAGAACGAGAAACCCTCACAAAAGGAATGGATCTTGCATATTTTCCATATGCCAAAAATATGGAAAGAATCATTTATAAATTTTTCTCCAGGGAACTCAAATACACTTTACTTCTAGAAAAGTGTTTCATTGAGCATGAAATTTTCATTATAAAACTAAAAAATATTTAAACATGATTTACATGGTACCATTAATAATTAAATTTCAGATATGTGGACAAATTGAACATTATCAAAATAAATGAAAAAATACAATGACATACAAATATGGAAAGTGTGACAGTCCTTTAATAAAAACAGGACAAATAAATTAATAATAAATAACTATACTTGTATTGGATCCATATATTTACAATATAGTTACACTTATATACTATAGTTGATAGGTTTCTGTCAGATTCTGGTAGGTCTATCCATTGTGTCTCTCTATAGGTATTCAGGTTTCATGGGTTATAACTATTGATTTTTTGGAGGTATTAGTCCAGATTCATAGACTAATGATACATTTAGTTATAACATTTTGGAATGAAACTATGATATATAGTAAAACGTTTCATGTTTTATGTATAATTTTATTAATAATGTGGGTCTATGAGTAAATCATGCGGCTCCCTAAATATTTTTCCAAATGTGTCACCTAGATTGAGAAAGGTTTTTCAAATTTTGTGATACTTACCTAGGTAAATGTGTACTGTGATTTTCAAATTAATGATTCCATTGAATGTAGGATAATTTTTTTTAATATAAAATAATTAATTACATTTTTTACATTACGTAAATTAATTTTCTTTGATATTCATTTATACACATATCCCTTCGTTCAAAATGAATGTGATATAAATACACATATTTAATCATATTCATTATATCATATCCAAAAATATAAAAAAAATGTACATAATCACATTTTGAAAAAAAATTATAAATATATTATATAACGTAAATTCTTTGATAAATAATTACACAATTTTAATAAAAATAATTTTAGGCCTCAAAATAAAATTTTCATTAAAATTGGATTTATTTTATTTTGAGAACAAATATTATAGTTAATATCTATTATAGTTAGAAATGTTAATAGATCAAAATGTTATAATTTTTTAAATAATCATATAAATTCAATCTTATGGTGAAATTATTGGATTATTTTGCACGAGTTTATTTTATAGTGAATATAGATAAATACAATTCTTTTATGAAAAATATATATTTATTTCAATAATTAAAAAATATATTAAAAGGATATAAAAGTCAAATTAGTTAATTTTTATTATTAATGATAATATTATTTTCCTTGAAAACATTTTTCCATTTAAATGTTTATATAAATATTTTATACATATGAATACATTCTTTTGTGTAAAACTTATTTTTCGTGCATTTTTCTCATTTAATATTATATTATATTTTACATCATTTTTTAATTACATTCAATAAAATTTAATCCATATTTTTAATCTTAGAGTTTGGGTAATATAATATGGTCAGCTTAATGTTTTGGTCTTTCAGAATAGTATCCATATTAAATATTTTTCACCAAAGTAAAAAAAAAGAAAATTTTGTTTAAAACATGTTAAAAGATGTAGATATATATAAATATGAGGTTATTCTATTTTATATTATTATTAAAATAATTTCATATTATAGGAGTATAATATTTAATTTTAGTAAATTATTTTGAAATTCATTAACTATGATTTTCTTTAGTGAAGATATGTAATATTTTATTCAAATTTAATGAAAGTGTTGGATATTTAAATTTAATGGATTGGATGGAATATTCAATTGTACATTAGATTTACCATGACTTAAAAAGAGTACATTTTTTATGATGTGACATCTAAAACGTTTACAAACCAATTTTTATATCATTTACCTTGATATTATTTCTACTATTAAATTGGGTAATTTCATAAAAACTATTTTTCATGTGTTTTTTATTATTATATTATATTTATATTATCAAACCTATAGAAATAAAATATTATATAATCTATTATAAATTCGAAATCATTAGATAAAAAATTATATGGACCCTTATTTTTTGTCATATAATTATGTTATTAGTGAAATATGTTATTTTTACATGCTTAAGGTCAAAATGAGTTCAACGTAGATTAACAAAGAGATAGGGGTTAAAATGATTCCACAAAAATCCAAAATAATATTGGTTGAGCCTATTTGGACCCTTTCACATATAATATTTTATTTAATGGTCCTTTTATATCCCATTAAATGAATATGACATATATATTATTTATTCGTTTAGGCAATGGAATGCCTTTCATTTTCCTCCCCTATAAAAAGAGCAAAACTCTCCTCCCATATACACACATCATGATCCCTCTATATTTGATACGAAAATTTATAATATCTTTTTATATTCTATCCCAATGTTCTATTGGATATAGTCTTTCTAACAGACCATACATTCTACACTAAATTTTTCAGGGAAATCTAATATGTCATTAAAGTTTTATAACACATAATTGAGTACCCTCAATTTGATTTATTACTCTACATACTTTAAATATATAACATCCAAAAAAAATTAATTATTTATATTTTATATATTTCATTTTTATTATGATGATGAATAAATCGTTTTCAATATCTTATCCATCTAATGGGATAATAAATGAATTTCTTTTGTGGGTCTATGGACTACACCTCCATGTAGAAATATGATTCATTTTTTATCTCCATATTTCTTTTGTGGTTATTAAAATAGATTTAATTAATTTATAGGATATTTTTGACATAATTATTTTTCCTTAACTATAATAACTTATCTGAAATCTGACATTTTCTATTTTCTGGAGAACAATATTGTCACATGTTCTTACATTTAAACCATCAAATCCTTAAATCGTTAGTGACTAAATCTTGACACACTTGGATATTAAAATAAATGTTCAGAATACTTAATACATGACACAAATAAATTCTAAAATTCCATATTAGTTTAGTTTTATTGGAAAATCAGAACATAGTCATATAATCATGGTAAAAGATCATCAACATCTCCCATAATGATCTTCCCCATTGGATTTCATATCTAAAATGTTTCATTATATCATAGGGAAAAAATATAGAAAGGGGGAGATAAAATGCTCAATATGTGTAAACCTGGAGAACATAAAACAAAACATAAATAGTTGAACATAAGAACATGAACATAAATAATAAACATCATAATCTGGAGTAATAAACTAAATCATGGCATTAGGTAATTCATGGATCATAAAAGAACATTAACCATAATAGAGAAGAATTGTTATAAGACATCTTCTTGTGGAAAAATTTTAAGAACAAAAAATGATTTCTACATTATCAAACATATTTCTTCCATGACAATCATAGTGTACAATGACTTTTACTAAACTGGGTTTACAGGTCATTCTATCCATGTATTACAAAATTGAATTTAAATTCAATTTCATCCCAGTATTACTGAACTAGATTTACTTTTCATTCCTGCCATGTCTACCTCAATAGATATAAATATCTACCTAATTCATTGTTGGGCGATATAGTTCCCACACATATCATAATTAAATCATTCGTACATATTCCACAAAAACCTAAATCATTCATCTTAGCATAACCCATGAAATAAAATGGGATTCTTAAACATCATGTCTTCATAACATAATCCAATAAAGATAAATGGACTTCATAAAAAATAATTCCATGGCAGACAAAATCAAATTAAAATAATATAATGTATAGAATCATAACTCAATGTCATCTTAGATGGAAAATAATTTTGATAAAAACACTAGAACTTGGTTCTTGAAGAAAATTTCCTTTTCTCTGCAAAAACTTTTTCATTTCTCAAAATGTCATGAATTTTAAAAAGAAAATAATTTAGTTGAAAATTATTATGAAATAGATTAGAGGAATGTTTATGGAAATAAAAAAAAATGAAACAGGAAAAATTTATTCATGCCTTATAAGATAAAAAAATTATCCTCATTATTTTTCCAATGAAGTCAAAAAAGTACCTTGTATGGTAAACAGAAGAATGATTCCTTCTCTACCGTGTAGTAAATGTAAAAAGGTTGTATAAATGACTTTAAACATATATAGAATAATAGTAATCATTTTATGAAAAAAAATTAGATGATATGGACATGGATGATAAATATAACCCAAGTAGATACATATATATATATAGACAATCTTGGATAAAGAAGAGAATGCAAATTAATACTCCTTACTATAGGTCTGATTATTTTTCATAGGTGTTTGAAACTCTTTTATAGTGGGTTTAAACATATTATTAACCTTTACTTGAACCATAATAATATATATTATATCATATATTATTCACCTTTGAATTTATATTACCCGTTCGTTTATCAATTCCATGTTAAAGAAACATTTTGAATAATAATTGTTTTTTTATCCTACATGTTTGGAATTTTTATTCTTGATAGTATTACATAAATCATGATTTAAATACTTCTATAATGTAAATCATGATTTTTATTTGATATATATTCTGTATATAAATATATATAATAGATAGATAAATGGAATTGAATACACTGATCATGGAGATAGTAGGTAGTACGTATGCATGAACACAATTTTTGTTTCCCTATAAAATTGGATGGAATTATGTAAATGACATATATATATATATATATAGATAAATAAATTACTAATTTTTTGACATATATTTCATGATTATTTATTATATATACTTTAGTATCATTCTTCAATGGTCAACATGGAAATTTTATCTCATCGTGTCGTGGAGACGGATAGTAGTACGTATGCATGAGCGACAATATCGTTTCCATATATATTGAACGTAATTGATGTAGATGATATTTAACTGCTCAGAATTGGTATCATTTTATAATAATAATATATAGTAATTATTTCTACCCTTATAACCATCAACTTATAGTGGTGATGAAAAACAGTTACACCGCGGTGTGGAGACAGTAATCTCTACGTATGCATGCATGGTGATTTTGTTTTTCATAGGTTTGATAGAAGGTGAAATGGGTTTGTTTCATATTTACTATAACACATAAATATATTATTGATACTTATGTTATGAATTTATAATGAAAAAAATTAAATATGAGGAATTATAAGGAGAAATAAATTTCAAAGAATCTATAGAAGAGGTTACCTATTCCTCAACGTGCCTCCATTAAATTTCCACATATGCCACTAGATTTAGACTTTTGAGAAGGAAAAAACCTTGATAAAGTTACTAGGGAATTTTAGAAGAAAATATTCGATGGTTTTGGATGATATATAAGGCCAAATATTTATTTAAGAGGAGAGGGATGTGGTTCCCTTTCAAAAGAGGGGAGAGTGGTAATTTAGGAAAGATCCAAAATATTAATTAATCATTGATTTAATATTGATTTAAAATGTTTTAAATCATATTTAATTATAATATACGATGTTTTTTCTTCGAATACCTATAAATGGATAATTTTTTGATAGGTTCTGATTATTTTTATCATCCGTATCTTTTTGGTTTTACCCTTATTTTACCCTTTTTAATTGTATCGTAATATCATGTTATTTACACATTGTGGGTTAATGTAATTACCATATGATTTCAAATGATCCCAAAAAAGTTATTTATGACATATTTGGACTAATATTAACCATTTTTCTAAATCCTAGATTTTTATGAATTAAATTTTCTTTAATAAATTAGTTTATGTTTTAAGTTATGAATTATGTCAATTTTGGAACTATTCATATGTGACTTTTTTTAAAAATTCTTAACAACCAGATTACATAAAAAATAGGGAATTTACTCGAATATAATATGTAAATATCATCTAAAAAATTCTTGGATTATATAAAAATAACCAAATTACATTTTTTTAATATTTATAAATTCATTTATTTGAATCATTCATTAATGAGGAAATCACTACATCATAATTGTATCTTATGTAAATATATTTACCTAATATATAAAAATTATACATAAAATACCATGTTATAGGAAATATTTTTGATTATATAATGAACATTTATATGCATAGATTTTAGTTATATAACCCTGTATTACAATAAATTTATTAAAATATATATGCTTAGTATATAATTATCTATACATTAAATTAAATCTTTTAAAATGTCATTTTCACATACAAGTGAATCCATAGGGTCCCCAAATTGACCAATGGTTTCCCATGGTCAAAGATATCATATATAATAGGATTTGTACATGTGTTTGGGTAGTTTAATATTATTATAATATTATTTAGTAACTCTTATTTACTAAAATTACCATTTAACTATGATAAATAAAACAATTAGTGAAATTCATATTCATAATGTCTAAAAATAATAGGTACCTATTTAAAAAATTTGGACTTCATGATTAAAAATTTGTGATCCATTTCTCAAAATTAAAATCACATAATTTCAGGTAAATAATATAAAATTATTTCTTTTTTTCAAAACCAAAGAGTAGGTTTTTATGAAGTAACAACTATCAAACAATTGAAATATGTTTTTTCCAAATTTGAATATGAAATTACATAAAATGACAGAAATTTGATTAAATAATAAAAATATAATCCAACGATTCATTAAAACTGATTTAAAATATACTCTAACTATATAAATAAATTTGATGAAAAGGCAGTTTTGAATTAAAATGATGTATATTTTACTATTCATTAAAATTTGAATTTTATAGGAAACATACAAAAAAGTAAATTTTTATGTACACATTACAAAGAAGAACTTTATTTTGTAAAATTTATCTTATATAAGATTCAAAAGATATATTTAAAATCGGTGAGCCATTAAAAGGAGATAAAACAACATTTTTCTGAAAAATAATTCTATTACCTAAAAAATTTATTTTTGATCTCATATCATGTTCTAGAAAATTTATATCATGATTTATAATGTTATATAAAATTAAAAATATGGTTAATACTATTCATTAAATCTAGTTTATATCCCATTAAATAATAATATTTTAATAATATATTGTTGTTTCGAGAAACTTGATATCGCATAAAACACAAGCTATCGGGGAAGGTCACACTTGTGTGTAACACAAGACAAATCAATATTGAGTGTAGGAAATATCATATATTTTTATATATAACATAATACATACATGGATCATTTATGATTTGAAAAAAATCTATAATCAGTGTTGGGTGAAATGAATTATATCAAAAGAACATAAAACTATGTGCAACAAAAGACAAGAATATTGTTTCATTAACTCCAAGATAATACAATGATGTGTATAGGTCAAGATAATATTGGAGTAGTGTAAAACACATGCCATCAAATAATATATCTCATTAAATATTAGGGTGTTAAATTCTACCCCGTTTATAATGAATTTCACCATTGAAATTTTTCGAGGTTATAAATGGTTTTCTACATGAAAGTTTCATTCATTGATACCCCCATCGTAAAAAATAATACTAAAACATAATGTAAAAAAGGATTGTTATAAACATAAAAATTACCCAAATAAACTCATCACAGGGATTCGACACAGGATAAAATACGTGTGAATTGAAAACGTGGATATGGAAGTGAAATCTAACAATCATGTTATTATGGATAGTGATAAAGAATAAGGTATAGAGAAATGTTTCTACCACAAAGCCATAAATCTATGATAATTTATGGGACCATATGATTAATAAAATAAGAAAGTACCATGATAAGTTTTTTCAATATCCTTTTCCTAATGATTAATAACATGTAAAGAAATAATTACATGATTTTAGTACAATCAAATCATTGATCGTGCCTTGTAAAATTTCCACATCATCTATAAATTTATTCAAATGAAGTTAAATTTGCCATTTGTAAAGTGTTAAAAGACCTTGTGATAGAATGATAGGTCATTTCATATGTCTCAATAAAAATTTTATCACGGATAATCAAATATGCATATGTCCACCTATAGTGAGATAATACATTAATCTAACAATATTAAAATGGAAAATAATTTATACAATTAAAAATGGATATCATTATCATGCGATTGTTATTTTATTTTTTGGATTCTTGTTGGATGGTATTGGATCACATGTTTTCTCACTTATCCTTAAGAGTGTTTTGATAATAACAAAGTAATATTCATTTAGTTTAATTTAATCGGCATAAAAATTCTCTCCCATATCTCATTTTTTAGTTCTAGTGTGCCACATTACAAACATCTGAATACCTTAACCATGTATTCTCTTTAACAAATGATAATCACATTAATTACTATAAAATGTCAGTGAAAACATGCAATCTTTAAAAATTAACTCTTTCCACACATCCAAAATACAAAAAATTATATATACTCAAACCATGATATCACATTTTCCTTTTATTAGTCATGAGCTCATTAATACTATCAATCATATCATTTCCCCGTATCCATTCATTATTTTCATATTAAATGCATGCCAAAAATATTTCAATCACTTTTCATGGTTACTAATACCATAGTATTTTTGAAAACCACAATAAACCAATACATATATATTCCAATATTCCATAATACTATAAATGTGATTCCACAACGCCATTTTGGAATACCATTACATAAAAAAATAATCAATTCACCACTTCTTTGTCACACTCAACATCACTAATAATGATTTCACGTGACATCACTTTTTCTTCTTCCTTAAGAGGTTTGTGATGATGATCATCATTAACCCCTGTATTAGGGAATTGGTAAGCCTATTTCCCCATTTCTTTGTACTTGTAAAACTGAAGTGTTGGTGTTGTATTCTCTATTGTATTTTCTCTATTCACATCATTAGTGACCTTTTTCAAATTACTTTGGAACTGAAATGCTCGATGACCTTCTTTTCCACAGTTTAATCATTTTCTAGTCTTTTTAAGACAATATCCACCATTATTTTTTACATAATATTTTCAAAAGAATCATTTATATTTTTATCACTATTATTTTGAGTTGTTTCCTTGGAATACATCATTCATTTCATTTAAAAACCATGTGATGTATATATAAAACCAACTTCTAGTTCTACCTTGATTGAAAAACACTAACTCTCTTCATAGTTTATGAAGTCTCTTATAGCTAATTCTCATCAAGGACTGTGTTTTAAGCCACTTAAGTATCCATCAAAGTCACTTTCTAGTTGGATGATAAATCCATAAGAATAACTTGAAAGCCTTTCAAATTCGCCTCATATTTTGTAACAGATTCATCATCCTATTTCTTATGCTCATGGAACACCTTTTCCAACACTGATCGAGGAATATTCATAATGTACTTATTGAAAAATATGTTCTTAAAATCATCCCATTCCATTGATTCAATTTCATCTTGGGGACTTTTATTCTTAATTAGAATGCATTATGGGTTTTCTTCACTTTCTAAACAATAAACAAAAAAAATTATATTTTCATGTTATAAACCATGATGTATGGAAAATATCTTTTCAATGGTACTGAACCATTGTTCAGCAACAAGTGAATCATAAGCCCTATTGAAATACGGTGAATGTTTCTTCATGAAGGACTTGATAGAATATTGATTCCTTCTATCATCATTTGAATGATCAAAATGATTCGTAGCATGTGTAATTATATCAATAAGAATTTACACTCCATATATAATAGCATTTGTTTGTTCAGGCGGAAAATCATTGAATTACTCAATGAATTGATCAATAACATAATTCCTTTGGGTTCCATCCATTTTCTAAAACCCAAAAATAAAATTATCAGAGGAAAAATCATAATAGTAAAATAACCTAATCATTGGGGAGTACTTTCAATCAATAACATCTTATGTTTAATCTTAGTTTATTCATTATCATTATCATAATTCTAGTACTTTAACATATACTTATACTTAGCCTTAGGGATATCCTTAGACATACTGTTGGAATATCTCTAGGGATCTCACTGTATTTTTTGCGTCCTTGTTTCCAATGGTTAACTATTACTTTTCTCTGATACCATTTCCAGAGAAACAAGGTTGTCATATGTGGACATTACATTACTTTTTCATAATAATCCATACTTGATAAAACCAAATGCCCAAAGACCGTATTAGTTTAGTGTCTTTGGAAACTAGAAGCATACACTACTAACCATGGTGAATGCTCTTTAACATCTCCCATTAATATCATAACCTTTGGTTTTTGTACCTAAAACCATTTTTTATCACGCGGAATAGAAAACATAGAAAGGGTGATATCAAATGCTCAGTAAGGGTAATCATGGATAACATAAAACAAACCACAAAATTCTGAATGTAAAAACCTGAACATTTTGTTTAAATGTCAATATTTGGGCAATGATAGAAATCTTGGAAGTATGTAAGGCATGGATCATAAGAAAACATTAACCATGATAGAATAGTACTGACATAAAACATTTAATTGTGGAAAAAATTAAGCACATAAAATTATTTATAAAGTAGCACATGCATTTCATCCATTACCATCATAGTGGACAAATTCCATTAATGAACCAGGTTTAAATGTCGTTCCATCATTGTATTACAGAACCAAATTCAGTTTCCATTCCTTCCTTATATTACTCAACAAGGTCTAATTGATGTTCAAGCCATGTCTATCTCATTAGATATAAATAATTATCCAATTAATTGGAGGGAGATATTGGTCACATCCATATAATAATGAATTCATTCTTACATGTTTCATTAAAACATAAATCATTCATCATAGCATAACCCATGAAATAAAATGGGATTCATAAAAATCATGTCATCATAACATAATCCATATAAGATAAATGGTGTTCATAAAAAAATTCCATCAAAAAATGCAGTCAAATAAAAGTAATATTTGGGATTGACACATAACCCTTTGTCATCGTAGATGGAAAATAATTTTGATAAAACACTTGAACATTGTTCTTGACGAAAATATCATTACTTCTTAAAAAAATGCATTTATCAAAATTTTATTCTATTTTAAAAGAAAAGGGATTGGTTGAAAATAAACATGAAATAGTATAGAGTAAGATTCATGGAACAAAGCCGTATTGAAACAATAAAAAAAAATTCGTGTTGTATTATTTTTGGAAAAAAATATCTTATTACTTTTTCCAGAAAAGTAAAATATCTTCCTTTTATGGTAAATAAAAGAAATATTCCTTCCATACCATGTAGGAAAAGTAAAAAAGTGTATAATATGACATTAAACATACATATAATAATAGTAAATATTTTATGAATCATTTTTAGAACACATGAACATGGATGATAAATATAACCCCATTAGATACTTTTTAAAAAATTCGGATAAAAATGAGATTGCAAAATTTTCACCTTAACATAAGATCAATTTATTTCTATATGTGTTTGAAACACCTATATAGTGGGATTAAACATATTATTAACTTGTAAGAAACCATAATAATATTTATGATATAATATATGATTCGTGTATGAATCCATATTACACTTTCATTTATCAATTCCATGTTAAAGAATAATTTGGGGTAATAACCATTCTATTAATGTATGTGTTTGTACATGTTATTCTTGATATTATTTCATATATCGCTATTTACTTACTTATAGAATGTAAAACCTACTTTATATATCATATATATTCAGTATATAAATATCTATTATCGATAGATAAATGAAATGGGATACACCATTCATAGAGACAGTAGGCCATACGTACACATGAACGTTATTTTTGTTTCCTTATAAAATTGAATGGATGTAAGTAACTGATTTATATATACATAAATATAGTATAATTAATATTTCATATATTTCATGATTATTTATTATATATACATTATAATAATCCTTGAATGGATAACATTGAAAATTAATCTCATTGAGTCGGGGAGACGGTAAGTCGTACGTATGCACGAGTGACGATATCATTCATATAATTGTTGAACAGTATTGAAATGGATGGGGTATAATATCTCAGAATTAGTATAATGTTATAATAATCATATATAGTTTTTACTTCCCCATTATACTCATCCATGTAAGGTGGTGTTGAAAAATAGATTACCCCATGACGTGAAGACATTAATCTGTACGTATGAACATGTGGTGATTTGGGTTTTTCATAGGATATATAGATGGTTAAATAGGGTTGTTTCATATTTATAAAAACATATAATTATATCAGTGATAAATATTTTATTACTTTATAATTATATAACTATATAAGAGGCTATTGATGAAGAAATAAATTGGAATGAATTGGAAGAAGATATTACCTCTTCCTCAACGTGCTTTCTTTAAATTTTTTCATAGTGAAATAGAGTTGTACTTTGGAGAATAAAAGAACCTATAGAATATCACTATGAACTTTTAAATGATAATTGGGATGGGTTTGGAAGAACATCAAGGCTCTAAATGGATTGAATTGGAGAGGGATTATGTTCACATTTATAAGAGAGGAGAAGGTCACTTTAGGACATTTCAAAATATTAATTTATTGAAAATTTAATTTTGATTTGAAATGGTCTAAAACATATTTAATTCTATGATATGATTATTTTGGTTTGAATACACATCATCCAATAATTTTATGAGAAGTTTTGAATATTTTTTTATCCTTATCTTTTGGTTTTACACTTATTTTACCCTTTTAATATTACGATGATATCATATTATTTACACTTTTTTGGTTAACGTAATTACCATATAATGTAAAATGTCAAAATTTGTTATTTATGACATATTTGGAATTATATTACCCTTTTCGAAAAATCTTATATTTTTATGAATTTAAAATCATTTATTGAACTAATTAATGTTTTAAGTTATGAATTGTGTCAATTTTGGATGCTATTCAAACTTGTATTTTTTTCAAATCCTACCAACTTGATTCCTTTGAAATTAAGGAATTAACATAATGGAAATGTGTCAATATCATCCCTAAAATTTGTTGATTAAATCAAAATAAACAAATTACAATTTTTAAAAATATTTATAAATTCATTTATTTCAATCAATTATTAATGAGCTTATCACTAAATAATAAGTGTGCCATAAATAAATATATTAATATAATATATAAAAATTATAAATAAATTATGATGTTTTAGGAAATATTAAAATATTTCAAATGAATATTTATAGAAAAAATGAGCAGTTATATATCCCTTTATTATAATAGATGTAGTAAAAGATATATGTTTTGGTTATAATTATCTTTACCTTAAATTAATTTTTATTAAATGTCATTTTCAGATCCATGTGAATAAATGGGGTCCCAAATTCTACCCAAGGATGCCCAAGTACAGATATAACAAATCCAATACGAATAGAACATGTGTTATGATAGTTTTATATTATTATAATATTATTTTTTACCCTTATTTACTAGATTTACCTATTAACTATGGTAAATAATATAATAACTGAAGTTAAAATTCATAATTCTGTCACGAACCATCCTCGGGGCCCATGTTGTGACTACCCCAAGCCCGCCTCCCATAGTCCTGAGGCTGGCGACTAACATCAAAAGGCGTATTCCCTAAAACGGGAAGGGGTTTCCCTTAAACTGGTACAAACGCATGGTTCGACAACACATCAATAAGAAATAGTGAAGTAAACATTGGCTATAAAAAAGTGTAGAATGTGAAAGGGGGAGGAATACAAGCCCTACTAAAAGTGAGAGTACAACTGAAAGAACCAATACAACTAAAATGAACAATACAATTGAAAAATGGAAACAAGCTACTAAGTCATCCTATGAGTATCTTACCAGAAGGGTAGGTACAGATCACCTAATCAGCACTCCATGTCTGCATGTCTCCTCCATGTACTACCTAGCCATGACTCCCTCTAACATCAGCCTAACTGCTCGTCATCTGCAAAATACACAACAAGGAGTGTGTGAATCTCGTCCAGGGGAGAGTATAACAATACTCAGTTGGGACCATGAGACCACCAAAGGTATCTCAGAATTCCAAAAGGAAACCCATAAGGCATGATCTCAATCCCAATATACAAAGCAATATACATAACTCAATTATAGTATCATCTCAAACCAGGAATACAACATAGAGAAACAAAATTTGATGCTGGCCCACAAAGGATAACTATGTATGAAGATATCCTGAAATATATTCTCTAGTCCTTGGAATAAGTAACATTCCCAATTACAACATTGAACACCTTTGCTACTGGATAACTCCTCCTCAATCTAGTAATGTGGGCCTACCGCGTCACACAGAGGAGATTGCCGCAAACCTTGATCTACTGAGGTACTCCTCCACATTGCGAAATGTGGTTCTAAAAGGTCACATGAGCCACTACACCACCTTGACTTAGTGAGGCACACGTCCCCATTGTTTACCATCGCCGCTCCCCAAATTGGAATGTTGAGGTACTCCTCCCCATCTCATATTGCGGTCGTTGTGTCACTCAGAGTCAAAAAGTCAGCAATCATCAGGTCTCATCCAGTTGTTGGGTTCAGTACATAGCATGTTTGGGAGAACTGGTGCCTAATCCATCAGTCGTATTTAAACTATCACAAAGTCTCACTAAAACATAGCCTGATGATATGTCATGTCTCAAGGGTACTAACGCAACAGATGGTGGGTCAACCAGATGCTTGGTCTGTGTGTTATAGGCATTTTAGAGCCAAGGGACTGGTTTTATTCATGTTCAAACCAACCCAGTGGTACTCCATGATTCTCAAAAACTCTCATGGAGTTAGTCAAAAAGATCATACAGCTCCAAGGATCCCAATTCCATAATCGGTTTGTCAAATAGATGTCTAGTTCTCATGATAAGGCACATTAACTGTTTCTGGGCTCGGTCTGGCTCGAAAAAATTGGACGCCCACAAGGGTGTCCCATCTTGTGAAGGGAGGTGCCCGAAAAGGGGAGGCCAGGCCCGCGGTGGGGTGCGGTCAGGCCGGTGGTGCACTGCCCTACCTGCGGGTGGCCGCCCGGCCCACGTAGCTTATGTCAGGAAGCTTGGGGGAGCTACTCCACCAAGATCTTGAATGGTCAATGGATGTTGTGGCACCATGTGGGCGCCTTATGGTTTCTGCAAAACCCACTAGAGGCATGAGTTCTGCCTCCTCTATCGTGGCTTCGGTCGTGGTCTCCTACTCACCGGCAGTGCCCGACGGCGCACCGCCCTTCCATTTCGCGGATGTCCGACGAGCCTGCCACCATCTCTGTCTCCTGTGACTGATGAGCTGCGGCCTCTTTGCACACCATCGGTGCACAACAGAGCACCACACCACCTCTTCAAATGGCCGGTGCCGACCACTCTGATGTCCGTTGTGGCTTCGTGCAATGTCCTCCTCTAGCTGCATGTGTTGGCGTGTCGACTCCTTCGTAGCCGGTTGGTGTCATCGCGCCAGCGGTCTTCCACAAAAGGCGCAAGTGTAACAATGTTGAGAAGGGTTCGGGATGGGTTCATTAGGAATCTTCCATCCTCATTGGCTCATGATAAAATGGAGGCTAAAATGGGTTTATCAATTTCTTTTAATAAACAACAAACCAATTCCCACAAGGATACCCCATTACAACCTACCCCAAAACGATTGATTTCAGATCAATCTACTATTTGGTTGACCAGCATTCTTCATATAATTTTCATATATGGGGATGAGGGAATCAATTAAGGAAACATAAATGAATAAACCCCCTACCTCTAATCGTTAGAGAAATGCCTATGCTTGAAGGTGGGTCAGTGTTATTCATTCCTGCAATAAGCTTCTAGCGGTTCCGCTCATATATCATCCTCTGGTTTGTGGTTCGTTGTCAGCCATCACCTCCTTCTAGGATCAGCTCTGTCTTCTAAGGAACCAGCATCATGGTGCTCCTTAAACACTTTGTTTCTTAGACAAGCTGTGATGATACCCCTCCCCAACCTCCATATATATAAGAGAGGGGGAGGTTAAATAACGAAGTTAGTATTAAATGGGGCTCATCAATAAGGAATCTTCTTAATTCCCCAACAATGTCATTATATAGGGTTGGCAGTTCAAGCCAATTATTGGCTTAACACATCACTGGCCTCACCCCTTTACCTATAAATTGGTGGATATAAAATAAAAAAATAAATTTTTTAATTTCATTTCATTTAAAATGTCACAAAACATAAATTTTTCTTTGGACCTACTACGGTCAATGCAAATCCTCCCTTAATTAAATCCAGAAGCTGCAGATTCAATGGTGCCCTCAGATATTTATTCGGAGCAACAGTTCAGATGTTAGAAAACGTCGCTCGTACGTTTACTAAATGTTCCTGAAATAAATTTCAATAAATTATTAACGTTCACCCTCGACCCACGTCGGTCGAGGTTAGGCTCCGCCGAAGGAGAACACACGCCAACTAACTCAATGGTACTGTAAGATTTTCAATCTAAGTTACTGTTTAGATGTTATGGATTTTTAAATAAAAACATTTCCAAATAATTATTTTTTTACAGCCAAAAAATAACTTTCACTTGTGGTTCGCACCAACTAATGTTAGTATCAACCTAAGGAAAATATACCCACATGATTTTAGTGGTGGTCTTAGATTTTCAATCTGAGTTACCATTCGTGATTTATAAGCATTTGAAAAAAAATAATTTTTTTTTAAAAATATTATTCACGGTTATACCATTTTATTGTTTTCTCATAGAATCCCCGCGTTAACTAAACATAAGTCACTCCTATGGTAAACTCACCATCTTGAGCGCAACAGTGACCTGGGATTTCTAATCTAGAAAACCTTTTAAGATTTAATTCTCTTTTTTAGGAAAACAACTTATGTGCGCCATTTAATGCTTAACAACACATCGACAGATCATTCTGAGCACTCCGGGCCTCAGAATCACGCATCATTAGATTTAATGATCTCTGAATAATTCCATGTAATAAAAAAAATTTGGAAAAATTTTGGGTCTCTACATTCTCACCTCCTTAGGGATTTTCTTCCCCGAAATCCATAACATATACCAGGAAAAAAATGAGGGTAGTGATCATTAATCTGAGCCTCCCGCTCTGATGTGCTCTTTTGGAGGTTATCGTGCTGCCAGTGAATGCGCACTTGAGGTATCGACCACCCAAGAAGGGCCCACTCTTGTAAATCCTCAATCTCTACTAGAACCTCTGTAAACGTCGCCTCATCATCACTTTCCAGCTCGGCATGGTCAATTACGTGAGATGTGTCGTGCACATATATGATCATCTTAGATACATGGATGACATCGTACACCTTCTTCAACTGTAGTGGAGGTGAAATTTAGTATGCCACCTTGCCTATCCTATCATGTCCCATCCTCGGGGCATGCGGCGTGACTACCCCATGCCCGCCTTCAATAGGCCAGGGGCTAGTGACTAGCACCAAAGGTGTAAATCCCAATAAAAAGGGAAGGCATTGCCTTTATAAAAGTAAACAACACTATAGAGTACAAGCGGAAGCATACACTAAGTAAAGTAGTAAACAAGTTTACTAAAAATACCAAGTGACCGGAAATACAATCCCAACAGATAGGTACTACTACAACTGAATGTAAAGTACAAATCAAAGGAAAACAGCTGAAAGGTGACAAGCAGCTCTTGGATTGTCCACCACGGATCCTACCTGAATGGTAGGTACAGAGGTCCTCCTCAGCACTCTGCATCCGACCGTTCATCCTTCCATCTCCTCAGGGTACCGACTCGCCGTGAGGTTCACCTCCGGGTACCGTCGAGCTCAACAAGCCTCAATGACAGTTTGTGATGTCTATCATCTGCAACCAACACAACGAGGTGCTGGCGTAGCCCATTTGGGGTGAGTATAACGATACTCAGTAGGGACCCCGAGACCCTCAAGGTCTCACTAAATCCAACAAGGATAACCAAAAGAAGGATCTCAATAGATAACCCTTACTTTGGTATAATCCCACTCTTATACCTATGTAATCAAGTAACCAATCTCAATAATGAGGAAACATAAAGTTATGGACTCAACGAATAACCACTACTCAGGTATATGCCAATACATTTACTTAAGTTATCAGGTAACTCATCTCAATCCTGAGGTAAACACAATGGTCAATGGCTCAGCTCAAACCAGGATTTTCATTAATGATGTCGAAACCACGACTTCTGGAGAACTCCTCCTCTATTGAGTACAGTGGTCATGTCCTGACTCCGAGGTGCTACTCTCTATCCTTAGACTACTGAGGTACTCCTCCTATCGAGTATTGTGGGTCCGCACCCAAAAACAGTAGTGCTCCCAACCATGGGTATACCGCCCAAACACATTAGCGGTTCCCCGAATAGCCTACAGAGGTACTTCTCCTATCGAGTACAGTGGGTCTACTGCTAACTACCAGGAGCTCCGTCCGCCGTGGGTCTGCCGCCAAATACCGGGCGCTCACTCCACTGGGCTAGTCGACTCACTCCAAGTTAAATCGGTCAAGCAGTCATCAGTTCCACAGCTACTAGGTCTTCACACTCCGTATGCTCGTCTCCGGGAGAATTCTCTCCACGAGCTACTGGTCGATAATACAATTATCAAAAATCCCCACAAAGAAGTATCAAAATGGACCGCCTCGTCACATGGGTCTCAACGCAATAGACGACACGTCAATCGGACGTCCGGTCTGTGAGTTATTAGCATTTTCGTCCCGGGGCCCGGTTGGTTTCATTTACTAAACAACCTGAACGAATCTCAACTGTACCCTGAAATCTCATAGGGTATACTCAAGGGGACTGTTTCTGAACGATATTACCAATTCCTCTAACCGTTCTTCAAACGGAAATTTGGTCTGAAAGTTATTGGCTTTTCGATTCCAGGGCCCCAGTTGGCTTCTAAGCTAAAACCAACCCAAACATACTCCAACTATGTCCAAAGCTCAATTGAAGTATGCCAAAATATCCGTCTCATCAAATGGAATTCAAAAAAGTTGACGGCACATCAGTCAAACGTCTGGAGCTCAATTTATAAGTGTTTCCGCTCCGAGGGCCCGATTGGTTTGGGGATCGAACCAATCCTACCATACCCGAAGTTAGCCAAAACCTTGAGTGTAATATATATAAACGGTTGTCTCGATCCAAGGATCCCTACGCAACTGACAGTGCATCGATCGGATGTTTATATCCCAAGTTATATGCGTTTGAACGAACCTCGTCTGAAAATAGGGGGTTTGGGCCCGGTCCGACCCGGCCCAATACCCCCTCGGTCAGCCCGAACTGGGTTGACCCGACCCGGGTCCGGGTCGGGATCGGTTGGGTGCGGCGCTGCCCTACTAGCATGGCCTGGCCGGGTGCGGCCGGACCAGCCCGGCGCTGGCGGCCCGGCCCAGCGCGGGCGGCCCGACCCATGCGGTTGGCCGCGTTGCTGGCTGACCAGGCAGAGTGGCGGAGCCCAATGGGGCCCGCCCTAGTTGAGGATTGGGGGAGGGGGTGTTACACCCCCCAGTTTAAAAAGAAATAGACGACCTTAATGGCTGGCCCCTTGGGTGACCGCGGGACCCTCCTTGGGACCCGCCTCTCGATGGCGCCGACGACGGGCACGACCGTCCTCCCTTACAAGTCCGTTGTGGCCATAGGGCACGACTTTCTACCAATGGTGCCGCTCGATGGTGCCACGTACCATTCAGGCCGTGGCCCCTGCAGCTCTGGCGCGACGCCGTCAACTTCATGGTCTTTCTTAGCCTCTCCGGCACTACACGATGATGTTGCGCTTCACCACTGCCACGACCTACTCCGACCGTGGTCCCCTTCATCCGCACGCAATGCAACGGCACTGCGCTGCCTTCGGCGCGGCCTTGCACGGTCGCGGTTCCTTGCGGATCACTGCACGGTGCAACAACACCATGCCCCTCCACCTCAAACATCATCGAAAACTTAACAAAGAAGCGGATTGGAGAATTGGTCATGTTTATGCAGTCCGATATACTCCCGTTATGACAATATCATGCGGACAAACCATATGCAACGAAAAACGATGATAAGGCTTGAAAAAAATTATCCCCTACCTCGTTACGTGATCACTCAATGGATCTGAAGAGAGGTAGCATCGTTCTTTGACGTTGGAATGTGACTTCGTCGTTTGCGAATTCCCTGCAGCGGTGTCTCCTCCCTTGATGGAGATCCGGGGAACGTTCTTCGTTGAAGGTCTTGGAAGACCCGTCATCGCCGGAGTGTACCCGAAGATGTGACGTCCCCCTCTTATCACGAAGAGAAGTAAAGATGGCGCATTCTCGTTCTTCATTAGAGGGTTGGAGAAGGAATCTTCTCTTTTTTTCTTCAGAGGTTCCCCCACCAAATTATTTTCCAAAAGCAAACTGCATTAGCCTTCTCCCATTTATAGACAAGCCACCATTTTCAAATTAATTCAAGAATCAACTCATTAATTATGTGAGTAGGATAGAATTAATGTAGGAGAGGAAGGT
Organism: Viscum album; assembly: GCA_963277665.1. Taxonomy (NCBI): domain Eukaryota; kingdom Viridiplantae; phylum Streptophyta; class Magnoliopsida; order Santalales; family Viscaceae; genus Viscum; species Viscum album. The sequence continues at coordinate 912,420,677 of OY728131.1, read as the reverse complement.
GGAGAGGCTACTTAATGGAAGATGAGTTACACAAGTTAAAGATCAGTTATCTTATTAAAAGAAGGGGAGATTAATGGGGGGTTTAGCTAAGGTTAAGGGAGAAGAGAGGTTGGTGTTCGTGTGGACCCCACCTCTCAAACATCCTCACATGGGAAGTTAGGTAGTTATAGGTCCCACCCTTAACCCCCTCTGTAGGATATAACTACCTAAGATACAAATAAAATTATACACACCAATTTTATTTATTTTAAGCTAAATCCCAAGTTATTAAATCTCAACCCGCTTAAAACGCAATTGAGGTAAAAGTACCCTTATGAAATTACAGGTGCTGTGAGTTCCTCAGTGCCCTCAGATTTCCATTCTGAGCACTAGTTCAAATGATAGAAAAACCTTCCCATTTGTTCATTGAACGTACCCCAGCTAAACTTCAGAAATTGATTCCTGGCACACCGGGCCTCAGAATCAGGTGCCGTCAGAAACTACGTACTCGTAAAATTCCAAAGAAATTATGAAAAAAAAATTCCTTAAAATTCTCGGGAATTTACATATCCTTTGATGTTTAAAAAATTGCTGAATAAACTTCAGTGATAACTTGCTGCCATGGACAAATATTTGTAGTCCCCATGATGGAGAAACTCACAAGAAAATGTGGTCCCCCTCCTGGAGCTCCAGAGGTCTCCATCTCATATCAGCATAAGATTTATGTCTCCTCTATGCAGCCTTCATCTACTCATGGATGGTCTGCACCTTCCCAGTTGTTTCACGTACCTACACATGACCCTTAAGTGCTAACTCCATGGGGTCTATCCAGAATAGAGTTGATCTGCATGGTCAACTATATTGGGCCTCAAATGGATCCATACAGATGGTTGAGTGATAACTTTAGATGTATAAGAACTCTACTAAGGGCATGTGATCCTCCAAACTTCGGCCAAAATCATGGATGCAGGCATGTAGTATGTCTTCCAGCATCTGAATGGTCCCCTCCATCTGACCATCCATCTAAGGATGAAAGGAGATGCTCAAAGGTAGCTGAGTCCTGAACGCCTCCTACAATCCCATCCAGAATCGAGATGTGAAACATGCATCAAGGTCAGAGGCAATTGTCGATGGAACCACATGAAGTCTCACAATCTCTTGAACCTATAGGGGTCCCACAAGCCCTACTTATCCCTGATCTCAGATTGGTAGGAAGTGGGACGACATGGTGAGTCAGTTAGTGATCACCCAGATAGAATCATGCCCCATGTACATTCATGAAATCCCTTTAACAATGTACATGGAGATCTAATCCCACATCCACTATAGAATCTTTATTTGCTGAAATAATCCTGTTAGAACCTGATGGACGACCTTCACTTGGTGACAATTGATGATTCATTAAACATACTCTGCTACTATCTTCTTCAACCCTAGCCACTAGTGCAAACACCGTAGGTCCTGGTATGTCTTCTCCACACTAGGATGTACCGCTAGAGGGGATGTATGGAACTCCCTCGTCACCTCCTCCCATATCCCCACCTGAACCATGGTACGTCCTATGAAAAGGTTGAAGTGATCCCCACCTTCACAAAATCCATCAGGTGCCTACCCTGATGATATATGAGCACATCGAGCCTCACAGTCATGTCCCCAAGCTGAGTCTCCCTGACTCGCTGAAGGAGTGGGAGAGTGACTGTCATAGACTGGTGGTATGCTGGTTCATTTTTATCCACAAAGGATATTTGAAATGTGGATAGTTTCTTTTTCACCTCACGTAGCAACTATAGACCAAACCACTTACTGAGCACATCTGATACCACATTCCCATTCCAAGGAATATAAACTATCTCAAAGTCATGGTCCTAGAGGGACTCTAGCCATCACAACTCTCTCAGGTTCAGGTACATTATAGAGATGATATACCCATGAATTTTGTGATCAGAGTAGACTGTAAAATGTTCTCCCATCAAGTAATGTCGCCTCATCTTCATGGAAAAGGACACTCCTACTAATTCCAGGTTGTGGGTGGCATAGTTCTCATCATGTTTTCTCTACTGTTGCGAGCCATAGGAAATCACTAGTTGCACCTGCATTAGGAGACACCCAAGCCCAACCTCTAATGCATTGCAGGAGACTACATACCCAACTCCCTCTTCTGGTAGCCTCGAGACGAGGGCACTCATCAGTCTCCGCCTTATCTCTCGGTAACTCTAATTGAATCTCTTCATCCATATGAAGGGATGAACCTTCTTTTTCAATGATGACAAGGGTGCCACAACTATGGAAAATTCATGAAAAATTCTCCTGTTGTACCTAGACAACCCCCAAGAAACTCCGCACCTCTGTCACACTTCCGGGTGGATCCCAAGTTAGCTTAGTCTCTATCATCATTGGATCTACTATAGCCCCTTACTCTGATATAACATGTACCATAATACAGAACTCTAATATCTTCAAATGGAACATCAATATTTACTGCAAATCTGTTTCTCTTAGAGTGTATCACGAATTATCTACAGATAATAGGCATGCTCCTCCTCCTTTGCCGAGTACACCATGATTTCATCGATGAACACCACCATGAAGCAACCAAGGTATGTCTGAAGTATCATATTCATGGGTCCCAGGAACATAGCTGGGGAATTGGTTGTGCCGAAAGGCATAAATAAGAACTCATAATGGCCATACCGACATATGAAGGTCATCTTCTGGACATCATTGTCTGTATCCTGAGCTAATGATAGCCTGGTCTGAGGTCTATCTTTGAAATACAACGTGCTACCTTAAATTGATTGAAAATATCATCAAAACTCAGACGTGCATACTAGTTCATAATGGACACCTAGTATAGGCACCAGAAGTCCAAAAAAGGTCTCAAACTCTAATTTGCCTACATGGTGAAAAGAATCGTAGCTTCCCATGGAAGAACACTCGGTCTTATGAACCACTTTCCCTACAAGTCCTCCCACTATACCCGTAACTCACGAAGCTCCATGAGAGTTATATGATATTCTAGTGTTGTTATCAGTGTTCTCCCAGGGTATAGGTCAATGTAAAATTCTACATCTCTGCATGGAGGTAGTCTTATAATTTCATCAGAAAGACATCATCATACTGGTCCACCACAAAAGGATAACTCTAACACTCAAAATGAGCTGCTTCGAGGGTAAGACTATCCCAATGATGAGTAATCAGATGAATCCTATTGTGGGTTAGTAAATCATGAGAAACAAAGGTTCCCTTATCACCGGTGAAATAAAACATGTCCCTATCCGTGTGGACACACCACACTTTGCGCATAATAAGGTTAATCTAAGCATGGACGGTGGATAACCAGTCCATAACCAAGATGATGTTGTAAGGCCTTGATGCTACAACAATGATATCCATGCTGATGCTCTCAGGTTCTAGTGCAAGCTCACACTACCAGTACCATTGTCTAATCATCAAATCTCCTCCTGTAGGATCCTCTATCAGTAAGGATAGAGCCAAAAACTTCTCCGAAATATCTATGCTCTGAACAAAGGTCTTGGTAAAAAAATAGGAACCGGAACCTATATCTATACGTACACAATCTAAGGTGAATTAGACATAGATCATCACACTAATCATCTCTGGAGCACCATGGTCTTTGGACTCAACTACCTGGAGCTGAGCTCGTCTATGTCCTCTTGATCTGTATGGTCTAGGTGTACCACCTTGAATTGGTGGTTGTAGAACATAGAAATGCCACCCACCACCAGCTACATGGCCATATTATCTACAATATCTGACACCTTGTAGACCTCCTCACTCGAACCTCTCCCTCTGACTCACTGGTCCATCGACTTTATTTTTCTCTCATGTAAGGAGGGTCATGCAGTGGTGACCCATGTTACACTTCCCGCCACATGTTTAACACTGTGTTTCCCTCACCTGTCTTCCACTTCCACATGAACCTCTCACCTCTAACACTATGTCTTGGGGTCATCCAATAGATGGTCTAGTCCTCTTGGACCTCTGTTCCATCTTCCTGATGTATGATACATATTACTATACTATCAAACGTCCGGTGGTGGCTCTCACTGTGGGTGGCTACTCTGCTAGGAATCTCTCCACCAATTATGCTAGCTCTAGAACCCAATCCTGAGTCAGTATAGTGGGCGATACCATCGATGATCTGATCTCTTTTCAAAGACCCATATCTAATGTTTGGGCCCTGAAGAGGGGGTCCCATACCATGTAAGTGGAGTATAGGGAGAGTTGTGTGAACCTCTCTGAGTACTAGGCCACTATCATGCTTCCATGAAGTAAATGCAGCAACTCCTGTATAATAACAGAGTGTATCGTGGGTGGGATGAACTCTGTCCTGAAAAGGTCCTCGAAGTCAGCCCCGATGTGGGTCTAGTCATTGTGTATCAAGAGCATTAGGCTCCACTATTTCCTAGTTTCTTCCTAAAAAAGTATGGATTCTAGGATCACCATAAAAATCACCTGGTGTCCCAGCCAAGTAGAATAATCTAGTTATAGACTCTAGGAAGTCCTCAGCCACCTGTGGGTTTGTCTCACCTCAGATCCTCTACGTCCTCCGCCATTGGAACATTTGGAATGCGCTCAATCTACATGCATTCTCGAATGGTGGAGCTAGTGGTAATGGCTTCCCAATGGGTAGTGGTTTTACTGGTACACCACCTGAAGGTGCCAATGCCGTAAAGGGGCCCTTCACCGAGGCATCATCACTCGGTGGGCTGTCATCGCAAACTCTGTCTATAATCCTGGCTGGTTATCTACGTGGAGGAATCCTAAAATATAATAGGTGTACCACAATAAATAGGTTATACCTGTTGAGCTGACTCAAGAGATCAAAATGAAATGTCTTCAAAACACCCACAATCTGGGTTTTCGTGTGCTGAGTTGGAAATACAAATTCATCTTCCTAGTTTATGGATACATCAACCACCGTACCAATACTAGACTCCTAGTACTAAAAACCAAACTCATAACACTTAACACTATTGCTTCACAGAAAATTTCAAAGTCCAAGTTCTTTGGTAGAACTGAACTACTCTAATATCACTTTTTTATGACCCATCCCCAAAGGCCATGTCATGAATACCCCACTCCCTCTATATATAGGATAGAGGCTTGCGACTAGCACTGAAAGGTGTATTCCCTAAATTAGAAAGGTGTTGCCTTTAAACCTGTACAAACACATGGTCAGAGAAAACAACAAGAAGCATCTGTGAAGTAAATTGGTGTAGTAAAAAATCAGGGTTGAATGTAAAATGGACTAGAATACAAGACCAACTAAAAGTACGAGTACAACTAAAAGTACCAATACAACTAAAAGGAACAATAAAACCTAAAAACGAAAAACATCTACTATTTCATCATTCGAGGATCCTACTTGAAGGGTAGGTACATATCGACTCCTTAGAACGCCATGTCTGTATATCGCCTCCGTGTACCGCCTAGTCCTGGATTCCTCAAACCTCAATCTATCTACTCGTTGTATGCAGAAGACAAACCAAGTTGCTGGTGATGCCTGTTCAGGGGAGAGTATAACTTCACTCTCTAGGGACCTCGAGACCCATGAATTTATCTCATAACTCTACAATGAAAACCATAAGACATGATATCAATCACAAAGCAAAAATAAATAGACACAGCTCAATTAGAGTCTATGCTCAATACAGGTATACCACTCAGAGAAACTGGATATGAAGCTTACCCACACATGATAGCTATGAATACTGATAGCCAGCCACATATTTTCTAGGCCTACAATCAAGTAACATTACCAGTCACCAGTTCGAACACCTCAACTGCTGGAGAAATCCTCCCCTATTGACTACAGTGGGCCAACTGCTTCACATAGAGGTGATTCCCAATAACCTTGAACTACTGAGGTACTCATCGCCATCATGTACTGTGGGTCTTCTGAGTCACACAGAGCAGCTCCCCCACCATGTCCTATAGAGGTACTCCTCACCATCGCATACCTTGGCCTCTCCCCACTCTTTCTAGAAATGGTAATCTTCCCCATCATGTTCCATGGACATCGAGTCACTCTGAGTCGAAAAGTCATCAGATTTCTGGTCATAGCCAGTATTAGGGTTCCAAACAAAGCACGCTTGGGAGAACCTCTCCCTAAGCCATAGGTCGTATTTCAACATTTCCATCATAGTACCCAACCATGTTATGTAGTAATGGAAAAATGTACATTCATCATTTCGTGATGTGGTATTCTGTGATACACATAAATGATTTCTTTTGTTCCCAAGTAGATGTGTATATATATATGTATATTTAAGGTTATAAATCATAACATAACAACATATCCATATATATAGGATAATTATTTTATTCTATAATATGGTAATATAATATTTTAGTTGATAAATAAGGTAAATAAAAAAAAGTTTCTTGAGGAAGGATTTTACATATTCTTTTCCTTTTATTTATCACAAATGTGCTTCTTAAGAAGGATTTATTCCGAATGTGAGGATTCTTGGATTAGGGTTGGGATGTTAGGAGATTATAGGAGTAGAGTTTTTGAGAGACAAATTGAATTATAGGTTTCAATAAGTGGGAGGTTTGACTGGATTTTTATATTTGGGGAGGAGTGGTGTTCTATTAATTGTTCAGAAAGAGAATTCCACCAGTGTTTTTACAATAAAAAATTGATAAAATAATGGTAAAAAATCTATAAAATGGGTGGTAATGTGTAAAAATTCAAAAAAATATAATTTTGGAAAAGAACATACATCATTTTGTATTTTATGTTTAAGTTTTAGTCCTTTGTAATGATAATATTTCTCTTAATTAAAAAATTTATATAACACTGGATAACTAGTTTTATTTTTCAAAATGAATGATGGAATTATTAGAAATTATTATTCATCTGGGCACAAATTTTTTCTTTATTTTTCCCAAATTTCATTCACATAATAGGAGTCAATTATTATAAATATAATCCTATAAATGGGATAACAATGTAGGTTTTTAAATTTAGAATGATCAAATGTTTTATAAGATAGTATATCTAATTAAAAATTAAAATTGATTAAAATTGAATAAATTTGATTCATTAATGTAAAATTGATCAAATAAATTTTATAACAAATCAAAAAAATATTTTATCATAAAAATATATCATAATAAAAAGTAGTTTTGAAAAGAAATTCAGTTTTTACACTTTACATCAAAAAATTAAACATGAAAGAATATTACTTAAATGTTACCCTAAAAAATATTTATGTTAACCATTCCAATATATGTTCATTTTTTATATAAAATTTATAATTTTTTCAAAAAATATATCAAAAATATTCTCTCCATTAAATGGTGATAAAACAACCTTCATAAAATATGCATTTTTAATGGTAATAAAATTGTTGTTATTATCCTATACCTACTGAATCTATTGGGTGAATAAAAAAATTATTTTATTAGAGATATCAAATATATATTTAATAAATAAATTCTATAATAGGGTAATAATTCTATAGACAATGAAAAAATTGGATAAAAATAGTGTTTTGATTAAATATGATGTTATGGTCATTGTTAGCTGTCAATAAAATTAAATATATATAAATGAAAAATATTTTAATGTTATTGGGTGATATATTATTCCTTCCTAAAAATATAAATTTAAATTTTATGTGTGTTACCTTCTAAAATATTATAGGGAGTTCGCCTTCCTAGAATCCTCTACTTCACATGTTTCTTCTTCAATATTGTGATTTGTTCAGATTACCCTTACTATATGAGTCATCTGAATTATAAACACATTCTATATAGTATAATGATTATTGATGGGTTATTCGTTGTAGTAAAGGATAGGTTCCAAAAATATTTCATTAGATATGATAATATATACTGATTCTATCATGTACTTCCATGGTATTGATATAAAGAACACATCTTGTATAATTAATAGATTTAGTGGAATTTCTAAATTATATGTGATGTATCAAAATATATTAAGAATTATTATGGGTAGAATATACCTTTGAATCCATTTCCTTTTCATACGATACCACATCACACACTTAGATGATGATACATTCAAGAAAACATGACCTCTCCCTTGTAACTCTATATTATTCCACTAATTATAAGCCTAAATATTTTTCCTATAATTTATTACTTTAATATGATCTTGAATAGAACATAACTTTTTGATAATTTCATCATCCAGTTTTTGGTCTAAATTTTTTCATTCATGATATCCAGCCCTAAAATTTGGAGTATGCTACCTTTTTCAATATAATTATACATACAAAAACATTTGAATACATTAATTGAACAGAATTTTTTAGTAAAACAATACCAAATTTATTTACTGATCCCACATACCTTGAATATCGAATGATCATGACCTCATCATTTAATCAGTAGTTTCAATAATTATTTATGATTGTCCCTTAGATTGAGAATGGTGGGGAATGATCAAATATAGATCAATGTCAACAACTTTCTAAATACTTTTCCAATATTTCAATGTAATGAAAATATATTGATCCAGAAAAGTTGATATAGGTTAATCATTAACTCTTAAAAACCCAATAATTTATATCTTTGTAAGGCTATCAAGAAAAGGTCTTCTTTTATATTAAGGAAAAGTATATATTTGGTTAGGTGGTATTTGATAACAAATATTCTGTCATTATTTCTAGGAGTCTTTTCTTGTCCAATGAATAATTCCATAGTAATTTCATCGCATTTAGACACAAGAATATGAAGATGTAACCAGAATCATTTAGGATGCTACCTCACAACAACCACATATTGACAAACCGATCATCTAAACATATAATCATAAATATCTCTCTTTATGTTATCCAAACAAAAATGTTACTCCATGTCCCTATACGTATTCATAATGATACTATTTATAAATAAATTGGTCCAATGATAATCATCTTAAAATTCCATTTTTTCTCTTCTATTTATGAAACCAAATATATTTTATAAAATTTTAAATCCCCATATTCATAGAAAAAGTTTTCATATTTTCAATTATTCACACCATTAATTTTCATCTGAAATTTCACATAATTAGATTTATAATTAAATATATTCTATAATAAATAGGGTTTTGAATCATCATAAATATTATTGAAGTCTCCCCATCCATAGAAATACATTTTTCTATCATTACTATATCATTGAATATGTCATCCTTCTCAATTCTCATTGGTTTTGACCACCATTATCCTTTCTACCCAATGCATCTTCTACATTATTTTCTATCCATGGGTGGTGGTGTATGGATAAATCATAATCCCTTAGTAGTTTGAACCACATTCTATGTCTAATATTGATCTCTTTTTGTGAGAAGATTTATTTAATTAATTTATGAACAGTGAATAACTCAGAGGATTCTCCCTATAGATATGTATTTATATTTTAAAAGAGATGATTAGGGATGCTTACTCAAGATCATGGGTGGGATAGTTATGTTCACGGGTATTCAATTTACTTGATGAATTTGAAATAACATAATAATTTTGCATTAGTAAAGAGCTAAATCCATTTTTCAATGCATCACTATATATGAAAAATAAATCACTTCTTGATGCTACAGTCAAAATAGGTGCATTGAATAATATTTTTTAGATCATCAATGAACACATAAAATTACTTTCTATAATCATACATAACCCCTTTGAAGGAAATCTTGGTAAACATGATAGAAAATTGAGAATCATTCGGAACAAATCACCTATATTAACATGCCAAACCTATGAAACTGATTACATCGGTTATATTTGTTAGAGTATTCCATTATATGACATCAGTTTTATTTATAGGATCAACATATATTCCATTATTAGAGAAAATATAAACATTAAATTAAACATCTTAAACCAAGAAATAAAATACAATAAATATCCAAAATAAATATTCCCTTCCATTATCCTTAAGGATGATCCATAAGTGATTCCCATTATCCAATTAGATTTTATAATGCACAATAATTTCATCAATGAATACCCAAAAAATTGTCATTATGTTCCTTAAAGTATATGTTCATTAGTTCTATAATAATATATTGTGAATTTTTCAATCCAAAAGGTATTATTGGAACATCATAATTTCCATACCTTATCTAAATATTTATCATCGGGATGTATTCATTATTTACTCACCATTGGTGATACCCGGAACGAAGATCAATATTTCAAATATAATGGTCTCCATGATATTGTTTGATGTATTCATGATCACACGATAGAGGATACTCATTCATTATCTTAACAGTATTGATTTTACTATAATCAACACACAAACACATGGATCCATCATTCATGAAAACAAATAGGACAAGGGATCCACATTGTGATTTTGATTCCCTGACCCCTAGCTTCCGAATTATGTACATACAAATGATGTTTAGTTTTTTATAAAAGACAACAAAAAAAATAAACATAACAATTAACATTTTTGGGAAATTTTGAATTCTAGGTTCTAGATTAATAGGAAGAAAGTTGTAATTTTTTAGAATTGTACTAAATGAAAATTATATGTCTAGTTTTCCATGTGAGCTCTAAATACAACTGTGAAGTCTTCAATTTTAGCACTTCAATGAAACTTTTGAAAATATTTTGAAAACATGGGATGAGTATTATATTTCAGCATAATGGGTTTTAAACCTAGTGAAGACATTTTCTAAAAATACAAAAAAAAATTAAATGCCATATATGAAATATAAATATTATATATATATTACTGTTCAAAAATATTTATTTTGAAAATTCATTTAAAAAATAATTCTATGTAAACACATGGATTTATCCCTTGAAATAATTTCATAAGTTAATAATTAATTATGGATTTTTTATAAATGGAAATCATATTAAAATTAATACACCCAAATGAAATATCTCCGTTCGGAACAACATATTGTAAGGATATGGATTCATTTCCCATTCCACAGTCTCGAACCTGAAACTGAAATGCCAGATAAAATATTAGAGAAAACATTCTTGAATATCCACATATCTCATTCAAAATCAATAAAAACTATTTTAGAAAATACTTGAATTATTTTCAAAGAATAAAATAATTTCACTTTAGGGACGTATAATTTTCATAAAATATCGTATCTTTTTTGGAAAAATCTATTTTTTAAGAGTAGATTACTCTGAAAATTCACTCAAATTTTATTTATTTAAATAAATTAATAAATATATAATTAATTTATATAATTACAAACAATAAACATAACATGAAACAAGATTTACTAAAATTAATCTAGTGAAATCATGAAATGTCATAAATTATAGAATATGGTCATATCATAAATGAATTATGACATACATGAATCTATGAGGACTTTTCAAAGATAAAATAATAGTTTTAAAACATATTATATCTAAATGATAACCATAATTAATTAAAATGGCATGAAAAAACATATAAACATATATTTTGATAAAAATAAAATATTCTATAGAATTGAAATTTAAATTATAAACATAAATTATTTTTAATCTTTAATGGTTTAGTTTCTAAATTAATTTTTTTAAATGTAATGGTATATATAAAATAATAGGATAACTTTATATAAGATAAAGTCAACAAAAAAGTGATTCTAGAAAGGTAATAATTCTTTTATAAATATAAACCATGAAAATAAAAAACACATTTCAAAAATTAATAAATAAATTTAAAAAATATTAATTCTTTAAATATATTATGTATTTAATTTTTTTCATCATTTATAAAATTTATAGACACATATATGTTTTCTTTTTTATATTTCATAATCATTTCCATATAATAAACTTTTCTAAATCTAAAATAAAATAATCTAGTGCATGAAATAATTTCTCATTCAAGTTATTTGAAATTACATATAGAAAATATGTTGAATAAATGATATTTGTAAATCAGTAAAATAAAATGATTCTAAACCAATATAGTCCCTTACTAGTTCATTAAAATTTAACTCAAACCATATGTTAAATATTATTTTGAATATGCAAAATATAAATCCTTAAACAATAGAGTTCCTTATAAAAAAATGAATATAAAAATCATTCCTGGAATAATGCATTGATCCCTTATAATAAATTGAAATATTCATTTAGATACAATAGTTTCCTAAAAAAATAGATCATAATGTTCAATATATAACTATCGCTTATATTGTAATCATTTAAAATACAATTATAATATAAAACTTTTGTAATCAATTTTATGCAATATAATACTGTAAATATTGAATATCATGAAAAATCATTGTAATTTTTTCTATTCTAACAAAATAATTATTTTCAACAAATTTTAAACTCCTTAAAAAATGAAACAAAAAATATTATTAAATTAATCATAAAAAATAAATAATCTACCTCGCCTTAAAATTGAGCCTAATTAGATGACATCCTTAGCTATACACAATTGATGCACCCTTCTTCCTGATCTTGAGAATGGTGAACAATAATGAAAAAAGATTTATTCCTCCAGATTATCTCTCATATTCCCCTGACAAGAAAACCTATAACTATGGTGACTACTCTCACTATCCTTAGGAAGTCTCTCGTACCACCACTTATATACCAATGAAATTCCTTATATAGTAGTTTCATATAACAGTTATATTATTAAAAGAAAATTACTGTCATTAACATTGGCTATATATAACCACTTGAGAAATAGATCGAGTGTGGGATATTGATCTCAAAATTTTGGTTTCTGAGTTGATTCTCTCCAAAAGAGAAATAATATTTTTTAATTGTATATAATGATAAAATCTAAAAACTCAGTTGATTTGGGACATTAAGGCACCAATAATCATATATTTTAATGGTATATTATATATATAGTTTATTGAAACTAGTATGGTATGACTAATATATTATTTTAAATAATTAAAAATATATTTTTTATATCAACTACCAATAGAATCAACATCAAAAATAAAATCATTGTTTATTAATGACATGAAGTCATACATGGAAGAAAACACTACTAAGGTATTCAATCTACATTGAAGTTTTAATGTTTGAAGAATACGAGAGATATAGGAATGTAATACAAATTTTTTTTTCTACAACTAAGATTCAGACACCTATAAAACAAATCACATAAATTCCCCTAAAATAGATCTGAATCCGAGAAAATGTAGAAGGAGGAAGGAAATTCAAATTGGGAACCCTTGTTATTCGTTTAATCAACTTTTGAAGTTCATCCTCAGTGGTGGTCGAGCCCTCAACTATGCCCAACCCCACACCAAATCTTTATTCTAGTATATAACTAGAGTCCAATCCCTTTTTCATTATCCTTCAAAAAGGTTCATTGTGCCTCACAAAACTCTACTCGACACTCCATAGGAAATTAAACCCTTTCGGTATCCAAATGAGGTCAACCTTGATTTATCAGAGTTATGTTTTTTAACTGTAATGTATTCTTTCAATTTCCATCTTATATTTTATATAATTTCAATAATATTAATAGGAATTATTTTTATAATTTAGTTCATTAATATACTTTACAACTTCATTATAATATATATTATTCAGCATTCAGAATTTATTGTATTTATTTTGAATTATTAATTATTTTTCTCTTTTTTTATAAATTTTATTGACATTTATTTTTTAATGATTATATTTATATATTTATGAAATATTATTAATCGTAATACTAGGGATATATATATACATTAATATCACATAATTGTCATATTTTTTATAACACTTATAAATTCATGATACAACTTTTAAAAAATTAAATAATCCTTATATTATAATAATTCTTAATTTAATTATATAATTAATTGAATAAATTGATATTTATATTTTTTCCATTTTTTTATAATAATTAAAACCATATTTATAATAGGAATATTTATAATTACAAATATAAATTTAATACAAAGAAAATTTTCATAAAACTATAGTTTAGTTGATAATATAAATTTATATGACATAATTTTAAATATTTAACTTAACTAGTAAATTAATTTTCTAGTTATATTATAAATTATTCAATTTAATATAATATTTATAAAAATGAAAATAATCTTCTAATTTTTGGGATTTTACATTGCCCCCCTGTACATAAATGAATTGCATCCTCATTATTTGTTAAGTGGACTTATTAATAATTCAAAATTTTCAACATCATAATTAAAATTAAAAATTATATGGGGTATTAATTAATAATATGAAAAAAATATAATTCTATAACATAAATTTTTTTTTCTTAGATGGATTTTTCTAATTTCTAATGTTTTCAAAACAATTTCCCAATTACCAAATGTGATGCCCTTAACCCACTCTTGGGAATTTACTACATAAGAAAGTTGTGTATTTTTTAAATGAAAAATGAAAAATACATATAACATTTTACATTTCAATAATCTATTTCGTTATTGGTTATGGAGAATTAGACAAAGACTTATATATTTTCAATGTTTTACAAAAAAAAAATAATATATCGACTTCTCTATGTGTTTGGAAACTCCAAATGCAATGTCATACATTTTAGCACTTCTATGGTACATGTGAAACTATTTTAAGAACATTGAGTGAGAATTATATTACATATTAAGGGGTTATAAAACTGGTGAAAACACTTTTATAAAAAATCATACATATTTACTTAAAATACATTATTTAAATTATAAATATTTGATATATATATATAAATATATAACCTTTACAAAATAGTAATTTTGAAAATGTATTAACAATTATTTATTTAAAACACTTTGATTTATATTTTGAAAACATCACAAAGATAAGTATTTCCTTATGAATTTTTTTGATTCTTTGATGATCCTATGAAAAACCATATGGCCACACAAAATATCATTGGTAAGAACATTTCTTTTGAGGTCGGGGGATCACATGCCATCCGTCATTGTCTCTCATGATACTCAAGTACTAAATCAAATTTTTGAGAATTTATATAAAGATTCATCTATCTCAATCAAACCCCAAAAATCACTTTTTAAAACCAATAAAAATATTTTCAAATAAGAAAATATCTTTAATTTCACAAAAAAAACATTTTTATAAAATTCCATTAGAATTTTGGAGGAATCAATAATTCTTAAAATTACCATAATATTACGTCCTTTATTCCTCCAAATTATTTTTTTATTATTTCATCAAACGACATTCAGGGGGAAGTGGGACTCAAACATTTTTCAAATCATCAATGGTCAGGAAATTCAATATTCAAAAACATAACATAGGGATCATGAAATTATAAATTCAAAATGAAAAGAAAAAGAAACCATCACCTTGTACACATCTTGTGAATCTCATGATCAACATCACCGTCATTCACGTCACGTGGATTTCGAGCACTCGAATAATCATTATCAACGTCACCTGTCATGAACGCTGAAGCGTCCTCACACATTCCATGTTCTACCTTCGTCAACCATATCACTGACGGGGTAGGCCACAAAACTTCATCTACATCACCAATAAAACACCATTTCTATCAACTAAAAACAACCCACTGAACACCATAGAATGAGAAGCACCTCCAGAACCGCTATAAAAAAATACATCAACATCAACCAAAACCGACCCCCAAATAGAACAGTCGCTCAAAAACCAACGAAACATCAAAGGATCCTCAATGAAATAGAAGGAAAATCAAAAACATCTTAGAGTAGGGGGATAAAAAGGAACAAGGGATGAAACCCAAAAAATCCAAATCCATGACAGAAGGATAGACTGAGGGCTGGATCCCTAGACAAAAGGGATGAAGGATCCTTGAAGATCCATGGTCACCGAGCTACTAATCCCAAAACCATATGAATCCAACTCTCCCGACCTGACCTAGAGAGGATCAGAGGAATTCGGGGTCAGAGTGTGGAGCGGTAGCCGAGGAAATGGCATAGCTCCATCATCGGAGCAAACGAACCACGATGAGGAGACGATGTGATAAGAATAAAGAGTAGAGAGGGGATTCAGGAGGAACCCTATAAAGGAGAAGAAAGGAGAGTGAGCACAAACCTGGTGAGATCCAATTTTCCACCAAGCCAAATATGGGGAAAACCCCTAAAAAACTACCATCGATAAAATATTGGGAAGAAAACTAGAGAAGAGAATGACTGAAGAATCAAGAGGGAAGACGTATCGTCACAAGAAGAGTCTCAAAACCCTATAAGAGGTAATTTGAACATATAAAATGATATTATTAAAACATATTATATATAAAATTTTACATTAAATCATTAAAAGTTCATAAAAAATAAATATAGATTTTAATAAAATTATATATCCTATCATATTTAAAAATTAAATAATAAAATAAAAAATCATTTTTATCAATGTCTGACATAGTTTCAAAATATATTATTTTGAATATATATATGTTTAAATGGAATCACATGATAATTTTGTTGTAAGAAAAAAATTCCCTAAACAAGTTCTTCTTGTAACATAATAACTCAATTATAATCATATACCATGAAACAAAAGGCTATATATAAAAATTAATTATTAATTTTGTAAAATTTAATTTCATTAATTTCCATAAGTATGAAAATATTATCATCTTTTTCAAAATTTATACACATACATAAGTATAATTTTTCATAATCAATATCCCTTAACATAAAATAAAATTTTATAATCCTATATGTTGAGAAATATATTGAGATAAATAAATTCTACGAAAACATTTTATAGTTATATATAGAATATATTTAATATATATAAAGTCATAAAGTCATAAAATCAGTAAAATAAAATGATTCTATATAAATGTAGTACATTACCAATTATTTAAAACATTAAAATTGAACATAAGTAAAATATTATTTTCTATATGTAAAATAGAAATATTTAAACAACAGTGTCTAATAAAAATATATTAAACATAAAATAGTGTGATGATCAAGAATCCAATAAGTAATTGGATAAATTTTGTTATAAGATTAATGTTTCTTCCACCCTTCCATTAGGTACTTCTACCTCTGTTGTTGTGAATGCATATATTTTTCATCTGCCCATGGACACTTTAGTGGTTAATTCCCTTGATGCTTGGGGAATTTACTTATGTAGTTCCCTATATCATAACAATTTTAGCACTATACATAACAGTTTTTCCCACATCATTCATGATCATGGTGACCACTAACTCTACACATATAACAAACTATAATTCCCTTCAAATTCAACCAATGGTTTTTTTCTCACAGTTGTCAAAAGATGAAAATCACTCAATGTTTTCATTGTTATATGATTATTTAACTTTTTCATGGTGATACTATGAAATATTTAGGTCTTGATTTACCATGAATATATTGATTCTAGAAAATTCTTTTTTTGTCTTGATAAAATATAAAACAATTTATTCATATAATGAAAATGTCTAAGAAACCTATAACATCTCATGTAATATAAGAATAATAATTTTTTTCACAATAATAAATATTTATTAAATAGATACTAATTTTACCAAATGTGGTATCTATGTCAAATAGCACACCTTCAATGCAATAATGAGTTTCTCAAAAATCTTATGTTGCACACAAGACTAGGTTATAACAAAAAACAATATATTATTAATAATATTATTTTCTGTGGTATTTATATCCTAATCTTTGTATCAAATAGAATTAATAGAACATAATATATTATGTTTACACATGTTAATTAAATTTTTTTAAATTCATCCAATAAATTATATGGACATAAAAAATATTTAAATCATGTTTTCTATATTAGAAGATCTAATATTTTTAAATGATTGTTATGCCACCTTTTTATAGAGAACCTATTTTAAATATAATATTTTGGCACATTTATAATGTTTATATGAAACATTAAAAATTAATTTTTAAAGATAAATATCAGTATATACATTGGGTAAATTGTTTCTATTTGTATGAGAATATTAATAATTGAATGAATAGTTAATAATAAAAAATATTTTTCAGAAATTATTTTTCATCAAATTTATTTATTAAGATAAATTTCATTAAAAAAAATTAATGTATAATTAAATCATGATTTTATAATTTAATTCCATTTATGTTATTGGAAAAACATAACATTTAAATTGTATATTAATACATTGTAATCTATTGAATTTGTTTACTTTAAAAACATGTTTTCTTGATATGTCAATGAGATTAATTTTAAATTAATTCTATAAACTAATGTGTTTCAAATTTGTAAAAGTGGAAATAAAATGTTTTATTCATTTTGGTATATTTTAAATAATAATATAAACATATGTTTGAATGTTATGAATACTATCTTTATTAGTTATTTTTATTACATTAATTAAATGAAAATCATGTTATTTTGGGTAACAATAATATTTAAAATCACCCAAAATATTTTTATAATATCATTGAATGGGGGTTTCTACACCTAATATCATCATTGGGATGATATATAACCTTTTAAATCTATATGGATGATGTTAGGACATTCAAATTATTTTATTCAAAGGAAAGACAATTTTCACACAGTATTTCTCTTAACAAGTAACATATTTTTAATATAGAGTAATATAATGGATAATATCATCAATAAATATTTTCTTGAAAATTAAAAACATTTAATGAATATTTATAATTTATTTATTGTTTTTACAGAGAAAAAAATAAATTTACTGGTGACACAAGGATGATGAAACAATTTATTGATTAATTTAAGAATTTAATTAATGATATTAAAATATTATAATAATATAATTAGATATAATTTATGTCATCAAAAAAAATTTCGGTTGAACACAAAATATTTTTGAAGTATTAAAATATATTTTTGATTATATAATGATTTATTGATAATATAAAAAAATTGAGAAATGATTGGTGTCAAAATTGGCAGTAATGATATTTTAAAATATAAAATATTCGATTAAATGATATAATATATAAAAAATACCATGATTCAAAAAATAATGGTTATAGATCTTAAAATTTCATAAATGAATATTATTTTTTTGGAATTTTGTTATACATATATAATCCATCAAAATTTAAATTACATTATAAAATTGTAAGAGTTTAAAGGGTTTTAAAAAAATATAACTATTATAAAAATATTCAACACAACTATAATTTTCATTGGAATATAATATTTTAACCAGAAACAGTCTTATATATAAAATAATTCACTTTTTACAAATTTATAATAGAATATTAATTTATATTAATTTTATACTTTTTAAATTTCCACGAGTACCCCACCAATATCTTATAAAATGGACCTTCACCCTAACATTTCTTCACACATCAAAACCAATTGGGATCAGAAATAATCTACCTAATTTCATTCATAAAATACATCCTCACATTCTAGAGGACATATATTATGAATAAAACTCATCATAGAGATGATATGGTGTAAATCAATAGAGATAAACCTAAGAAGATGTATCATTTTTATTTAAGTATTCTATTTTATTTCATCTTGCACATCGTTCAAATCATTTTCATGAATGATGAAATTATTACTTCAATATCATAAATGTATTGAATTTTTTTATTTTAATATCATCATCTAAATCCATATCAACTTTCATCAAATGGGGAACTAATTATTTGATCATGCATATGGGTAAACTATAACCACCACGAACTGATATAACTTGTTTTCCATATCCATCTCAAAAATAAACATTATAATTACAGAATTAAGGATCATATATGAAATTTTAGAAATTATAATCATTATAAAAGAATAATATATCAATTTAGTTCTTCATTTATATGCACATAATAATGATAATGTTGTTCATGCGTACATGTAAACTATAACTTCCCCAAAGCAGTGTGATTCGTTTTTAATCTCCAAATCACTTGAATTGTATATATAAATATATTTAAATGAAAATAATTATATTTTTATCATTATGATAATATAAAATAATACTTACCTAATTTCCATAATGATCATTGTATTATGGAAACGTAACTCATGTATACACAAGACATACCATCTCCACGATTGTATCTTATTTCATTTTTCATAAAAATCATTACTAGTTAGATGTAAATGTATAATTAATGTTAAAAAGTGATTATTATTTCATATATATTATTTTAGATATGATTTTTAGATGAATATTTTTACTAGAGAAAATTTTACCAAATATATTTTGGAATCATGTACCAAGTACTGGAAAATGTCCGACATGAACCAAAATAATTAAAAAATTGTTATAACATGATAATATGTTATATAAATTGAATAATAAAACTGAAAAATGTTCTATTGGAATTATATATTTAACATTATCTTATATTCAGTATGATAGACACCATATGTGATGAATTAGACTCAGGGTAATGGAATTTGTCTCAATCTCCATCCACTGAGGCATGCTTTAATGTTATACACTACACTTTTTTATGAGGTGTATATTTAATCTAACTGAGTTTTACATTCAATAGAAGGTTTTTAAAAATAATTACTCAATATTTATTTTTTTTCCTTCGTTAAAAACATAAAAAGGATTGTTCATTTTTAATGTATATGGTTTCAATGAATTCTCCACCGCCAGGATTGTTATTTTATATTTGTATTCATTTACAAGAAAAAATATTAATAACAAAAAATTAAATCATTTATTTAATTTTTTGAGTATTTTTCCATTGAATTTGGTTTTGAAATTGAATCATTTCAATACATTTCTTGAAAATATTCCATCTGATTAAAAATGGAATTTTATGTGTGAAATGATGAAAATTGTAATCATTTATGTCAAATGATTAAATATTAGTACATAGAATTTTTGTTGGATGTTATGTGAAAAACAAATGAATGTGGTTTTTTGATATTACAATGATATATTTATGTTTTGACCTTCAATTCATTCGGTATGGATGTTTTCCTCATGATTATTTCAATTTGTAAGAGTGGCATGTATATAATTAAACTGCATGATTATTCCATTTTTGTATAATTGTTTCATGTGTTACCCTTATGACTTATCTACGATTTCAATCTATTTTATAGTAACTTTTTGAATTCAAAAAGTGTATAAAATGTTCTTATCTTCCAGGGAAACTATTTACTGCATCATAATGGTGACATGTATTACATGATGGTAATGTTTTCATGGGTTTTCATGTATTGAAAATAACATAATATTCCCATATTTGTGAATCCATTAATAATTTTTATGTGGTCATAATAAGTTTTAATATATTATTCATAGGATTTGAGAGAGAATACACGAAATGAATAGATCAGGGGTCATGATTTAACCTGAAATGAAACCATGATTCATTTTAATTTTTTTGTTTAATGTGAAAATGGATATTTTTTACAAGTGTATACATTGTAATAGTTGAGTTGTTATGCATTAATTATGTCCTGATTATTTAAAACTCCAATCCTATAAATATACTCAATATTATTGAAAATAGAATTATTTACTTCACTCAAAATAATGTATTGTTTCAAGGCTGGGGACATATATTTTCTTTCAGCGTATATTTTAGAAATTATTAGATGTTTTAGTAATATTAATAACATACCGATGAAATATTTTATAGAATTTTTATATTTCCTTGTTTTAAATATAATATGTAATACCCTTTGAAGATTATGATTTTTTCTCTTTATATTTCCTGTTTATAATGGTTTTTTGGTAGAGGAAACAAGGAAGATGTTGTAGGTTGGAACAGACAAGAGACTATACTTCCCCAAACGCATCCTGAGATGATCAGAATTGGAACTCATCATTTTGATATAGTGATGGTATATATGACTCTAGAAATAAATGGTGGTGGTCACCTTAAAATAGAGAAACTTGTTCTATAATAAAGAATCGTTATGATAGTGGACCATTTTATGAGAAAACATCCCCATTCATTCAATGTATTGTTTGACCTCATTCTAGTTTAATGTTGTATTAAATATCATGAAAAATATTCATTGTCATGATATTTTTAAAGTCAAAAAAGGTAACTCATACAAGTTGATTTTGATATATGGTCGTCAATTGTTAAAAATACTAGATTTATTTAAGAGATTGATTCCATGAAATGTGATGAATATATTAATTTATTACTTGAAAAATAATGTCCTAATAGTTTTCAAATTTGAATTGAAAATAAATTTGTGGAATTTAGAAAAAAGATGGTAGCTTTAGTGGCTTCATATGAATAAATTTTCTCTTATTTGTCACGTTATATCACAGTTTTTTTGAAATATTGATATTATGATAAATTGGTTTTATTGAGGACTAAAACCAAGACATCAAATAGATTTTTCTGCTGATGTGTTCAAAACCAATGATAAAATTGTTTGATTTATGGAGAAGAAATAAATTTAGTTTCATAAGTATTGTGTTCCAAATTATTATACGACAATGAACATGGTTATTTTTGTTGAAATGAAAAACAATTCATTACAGATGTTTGGAGTTAATAAAACTAAATGACCATCTGGAGATATTTTTTTAAAACAATATAGATTAATTTATTCTTAGGCCTATGAATCACTTTTGATATTCTAAGACATGTAATATATCTTGAGGATACAAGGGATTTGATCATGCAAGCAATGAAAATATTATGGTAAGATGTTTTATTTGTAATGAGTTAGGGTATTGTTCAATTATTTGTCCAAATTTAATAACATAATGTTGAAACCACTAAGATCAAAATAAAAAGGGTGTGGTAGAATCATTTACTACAAATTTTTTTGATTATGGGCCACCAAATGATGTTTTGGCCAACATATTTTACGTTTTTTTCAAAATATTCCATTACATAGTTTGACTCTGGATCATCACATTATTTCATTTTTGAGATCCTTGAAAATAATTAAAATTATCACCTAATGAATGTGATATATAAATTATGGTAAAAACTATGGGTTTATGTATTAAATAAACAATTATATATATGATTCTTTCTATTTTAATTGGACGTATTGTTTTTATAGTAAATATTGTTAAACATACCATAGTGGAATTTGATTAAATTTTTTGGTATGGATTGGATTTCAGTTTATCATGGTAAAATATATTTTAAATAAATAATTTTATATTCAATGATATCATACCATTGATAACATACCCAAATGAAAATAAAATAACTAATCATGTTATTTAATGTTATGTAGCTCACACTATTTAAAAGAATGAAACATTTTTGGATTAGTAGCATTATAGTAGTAAATAGATTATTGGTATTATTAAATTATTTTTCTAGTATAATTCCTGATAAAGAAGATGAATTTTATAATGATTTAGTTCTTGATTCTAAGATTATTTCAAAAACCCTTATATAATATCTCAAATAGATGTTTTGGATTTGAAAAAAAAGTTGAAAGAATTACATCATGATGGTCTCAACTGAATTTGAACTTCATTATGTGGTGATCTTGTTTTATTTTATTAAAAAATTGATTGTTCCATGAGAAATTATATTTATTATAGAACCTTCAATAAAATTACTATTAATGATAAGTATCCCATGCCTCATATCAACTATTATTTTATGTTCATCTCCAAGAAGATCCATATTATTCATAGATTGATTTGAGGTGTGGATACCATAAGATGAAGGAGAATGAGGATGTAATTACAATGACAAATTTTTTCAAGGGATTCAAAATTATTAGATCATGATTATTCCTACTTGGTTTTCTAATTTAACTAATCTATTAATAAATATTCGGAAAAGAGAGATTCGTTATTTTTTTTGATCAGCTTGTGAATTTTTATATGATATTTTGGTATATTAAAAAATAATATGGAACATTAATGGCACTTAATGATTTATATTAAATACATAAAAGAAAATAAAAAATTTGTAATGTTTATTAAGGGTGAATTTTAGTTGAGAAAAATTTCATTCTAAGGAATTATTGTTTCAAAATCTGGTATAAATATTGACACTTCTATTTTTTTTTGAATAGTGGATCTGACCTACCAATGACACATAGATTCATAATTTTATTAGATTAACAGATTATAATAGACGTTTTGTTGAAATATTTTCTCAGTAATTTATCCCACTAACAATGTCAATCCATAAATGATTATTTCCCTCCTTGATAAAAGAATATAATAATTTTTCTAGGAACCTAAAATAAAATTGGTAAATACTCTAGTATTTTCTATACCATTCATAAATGACAAATTTTTTATCTAAAATGATACTTCATTGAATGAACATTGTTGTGTCATAATGTATAATGACCATTTAATTTCTTATACTTCATATTAGTGGAATTCACATGAGTCAGATTACCAATCAAAGATATGAATTTTTCTAAAGTTTATTTTCCATTAAAAAATTTGAAGCATTATTTATAAGGGGTAAAGTGAGAGATATATACTAATCGCAAAATATTGACGTACATATTCAATCAAAAATAATATTACATGAGATAGAGTTGATTGATATATTATATCAAGGATTATGATTTCATAATTCATTACCATATTAGAAATGAAAATATTTTTATTGATGATTTTATTTGAAGTGGGAATGCTACATTAAACATGATACCTTTGGTACATAACCCTTTGGTTAGTGGCTTAGTGAATTTTGGATTAGATGATCTTGGTGTGGAAATTATATTTTTTCTATTTCATGTGTAAGATAAATCATATATATTATATTTAATTATTCCAGATCATAAGGAAGGCAGTTAGTTGAAGAAAAAGGATACATTATTAAAACGGGAAAGTTAACCTAAATTTAACACTGATAATTATTAAGTTTTGAAATTTGGGAAATGATTATCTATTAGTTTTGATTCATACCTGATAAAATATTGGATTTTCGAAATTCATACTTCTCCATTTTAATTTAATCCTTGCAGTAATAAGATGTAAAGATACCGTTATGAATATTACTATTGGGATAGAATGAGAAGATATATTTCGGACATTAACCTAAAGTGTTTCACTTGTTAGTAGGTTAAAATAGAATGAAATTTGAAAAATGGATGCTTCATTACATTCTAATTGAACAGTGGTAATGGGAATATATATCCATGGATTTCATAGAGGGATAATAAAAAACATATCATTAAAAAATGATATCATATTTTTTATTGACCGAATGACTAGATTTTAAAATCCCTCATTCACCTTATGGTTTTGAGAGGGTGTGAGGATGCTACATGGCCTTAAGAAACATCCCCAAGAAGCCAAGGATATAAATAAATGTTGAATGGTATCAATATATGTTGGGGGTGATTTACCATTTAATAATAAAACAATTAATCCAATAAGTCTAATACCAATAGATAAAAATTTGATGCATGATAAAAATAATTAAAATTAAACCAATTCATTTATATCAAAACCCCCAAAAATTAAAAGAAAATATCCAAACTATCATTAATATAATAGTAGAAGATGAATAATAAAACTCCACAATGAATACTAGACATCATTTTCAATAAGACACATACTCCAACAACACTAAACAATCAAAATATCATGATTTAGTGAAAACGATGTGTGATACTTTACTATTCCCCATGCCATGGTAAATGACATCTAAAAATGATTAATGTGAAAAAGAAAGGGTGAGTGATAAAACATAGTAGTTTTTTCCAAATAAATTCCCTACTCATTCCCCTAGAATAGAAACTTTTTAAATATATTTATAAAATAAATTATATAAAACAATTTCTAGAATATTTTATAATAATGTATAAAAAAATTAGAAAATAGTTCAAAACAAAATAAAAAAATGTCTTATATGCACTAATTTTCTTCGAAGATCTATTTTAATGAAAAAACATACAGTTCCTTAAAAGTTATTTTACATTTCCCATTTCAGATTACCAATTTATTCCACATAACCACAATTCAAGCTATGAATGATTCTTTAGGAAATTTACATAATCATGTGCAGTCTCTCCTCTATCTACCAAGTCATTATAATATAATTATATTTCATGTAAAATTAAACCATTGGCACTAAGAATAAGGTCATATTACAACCAATCCCCAAAAATCAAATATGAACACACATACCCATGATGCCCAAAACAATGATAATACCATTATTCCAAAACCATTTGAAAAACACCCTTTTTATAAAACCCCATTTTCTTAAATGTCATTTTATTTTAAAATTTCCATTTTAAAATCATGTAATATAAATGACTTGTCACATTAAATCACCACAACTCCATAATTTCATTAAAAACCATAACTATTAACTAAAAACGATTTATAAAATTATTCACACAATTATTTCAAACCCAATTTCAATAAAATTGACCATTTTGAAGATAATCCATTCAATTATATCATGATGTGCCACCAGTGAATCCACCAACATCAATTTTTTTTGTAGAAAATTTAAATGGAAGAAGAACTCCAATGAAACCATGTTAAATCTCAACACACCCACATTAGATCCCCTTTATCATAAACAAGAAATATTATTTACTTATTTGGAATCCACAAACTTCTTTCTACCCAAAGTGGGAATATATCTATGAAACAAGAGAATGGGATATATAAATCTATGAAACACAATAAGAATGGTGATGAAAAAACACATAATATGAACAATTATATTCTAATGACTATGTCAAACCTTCACATTGCCTTCGTATCAATCAGAGAATCATCCTTTACCTATAAGGAAGAAAAATAACAACATATGTCCTCATAGTATGTAAAATGATGCACTAGATGGTAATAAACATGTTATATTAACATTGTTAGGATCTAGCATTGACCCTAAAACACTAATTACTAACATAGTTAGGAAAACATTGGGTTAATCGTGTGTTTACCACTTTCCCATGGATGACTCTTGGAATTGTCTCCTCAAATGGTCTCTATAACTGTGTTACAACTACATCAAAATGACTTCCTCAAAAGTTATAATTAATATTAAAATCTCACATTTTATTATAGGCTTTCTAATACTTTCGAAAAAATTGTGCACAACCATCGTGCTTTCCCTTTTTCCCCAAAAAAGGGTAGTCATAAGTTATATTTTATTAGCATTGACCTGGTAAATTCTTGGGAGAAACCCTTCAAGGAGATAGAATGTTGTTAAAGATGAGGGAATCCCCTTGTATTACACTGATACACTCAATGGGTAGAGAGTTAGGTCCGATATAAATCATAAGCTCCTCATCCTGCCTACCCATGCGAGACAGAAAGTTTACCGCACAGTTGGTCTCCCCAAAACTATGATAGACCATCCTTTCTTGATTAGTCTCCACCATACATATATTAATGAGATTTTACAACTCCAAATGTATTGTATGGAAACCATATAAGGCCATCACAAGGATATCAGAGTCTGATTCAATCTCTAGGTCTTGGAACACCCGACTCCTACATATCATCAATCCAAAGAGAAGGGATCAAACCACTGCACTCAAGGAGTTACCCGGACCATAGTAATCACTAAATTAAATCTGAAACAATCCCCATGAGTCCTAGAGAACCCACCACCCCATATAACCCCCTCCATCAAAGAACCATCAATGTTGAATTTCAAACCACAGTCCAGAGGCTGCCACCTAACCCAACGTCTGCTCCCCCTGATCTACATGTGTGGTCTATTAAAAAGGATTCATATTGTAGAGAATGTGTTTCCTACATTTACTAGAAAATAAAAATCAACTATGATTGATCTTATACACATCTTTAGTAAAAAAAAATATCAGTTGGATCCCCTTAGAAATTGATTACATGCCACCAAAATGATCTAGCATATGGACACAAGGATGATAGTCTGATTTGGGTGCTTTATAGTTCTATACTCTTTATGATGTATCCAATATGTAATGAGTTCTAGTAGATATCGGGATTCATTATCAGTGTTCATAATTGGATTGAATAAGGACCATAGTTAGGAGGCCCATTTTCCTTGAATAGACAGAAGGAGCATCAACTCGGGCTTCGGGCTTTATTAATAATAGCATCAAGAAGCCATGGATATACCCTTTCGTTGGATGTCCTCCTCTATTGGAACATCCTTGTTTCTGATCCTCCACCGCAAGAAAAGTTTTCTTGTTGGAATTTCATGGCACCATGCTATTGGCTTCTACTCGTCTGATTTATCTTCGGTCTATAATATCATCTTGTAATCGAGGGCTTCGTACCTGCCAAAGCATGAACCAGCGAAGCAGTAAATATCTGGTCCATCACTCAAAAAAATATTTTCTAAAAAACTCATTAGAATGGGATTTAAAGCCACATAGACCAGCTCATATAGTTCAATCACATAACTGAAGTAGATTCTCAAAGGGGGACATCTGTAGTAAGCAATTAATTCCCCAGATGAGTTGGTCTCCCATAAGATAACCTCCCCTCTTCCTAAAACCCATCAACTATAGCTAGAAGGAGTCTCGATATGGGAGAATATGCACCTAGCACAACCAGTTGCACCACGACAACCAACCATTTCATGGTGTCCGTAGTGTGTATTGATGAATTGTTCCCACAAAATATCCCCTTTGATGATCACCCACACATGCCGAGCTTGTAAGCCAATAATGGTGTCATGGATATCCTAAAGCCCCACACCCCCTTCAACTGCACTTCTAGCCAACTGTTTCCATGAATGCTAGTGGATACTTCTTTCCGGTTTCATATCCCATAGAAAAGTGTTTAGAAATCCCTCCATTTTTCCGGCCGTTCCTTTTTGGGGATTGATGATGAAGAAAATGTCCATCAAGATCAATGTAAGAGTGTTATTGATCAGCATTGCCCTCCCTCCAAACGACATGAGTTTGTTCTTACAACATATGATCCTTCCAAGTATCTACTCATGAATATCATCCATTTGTTGTTTTAATATGCGACTGCAGGAGATCAACATTACAATGTAGATGCTTGGGAGTTATTTCTGATGACACCCAAGGATTCCTTGGATGTCTCTACACCCCCTGACTAAGAATTTGTTTTATATGAAGACATTGATATTTAAGGGGTTAAGACATTTTCTGCTCAGTCGACCAAATCTAGACAGAATCCCCATAAGCTAGTCATGTGATCTGCACCTTCCATTCGTGAAAATCAAGACATTTTCAGCAAACATTATATGAGAAATAAACTCCAAACTCCGTCAACCCAAGAAAGGATTCATTTTTCCCACCATTAATATGTGATTCAGGTTCTTGTAAAAAGTGTCTTGAGAAGTAATAACGATACCTGGGGAAATTGGACACCCTTTAAAACACCCTGGACAGATTTAAAGCCAAAACATTTCCCCATAATAGAGACATACAACCAGGTGGAGCAATAACTCCTGATGTAGAGGTTGTAAAACCATTCCTGGAAACCGAACCTCCTCATGGAAAAAATGATAAAAGTCCATTATATATTCACATATAACTTATTCATATTGACTTTGAAGATAACAATAGATCCCACTTCACATATGTGAAGGTCACTCAAAAGATCTCTAGTGTTTCTAACCACCCCTTGAATGGTTCGACCATGAATAAACCTATTCTGCTCAGCTGAAACTGTCCTCAGGATGAGCCAGTTAAGTCTCCTAGATATGACTGTGGCGTTGTTCTTATAAGAGACATTGAAGAGGAAAATAGGATGGTATTGGTTAATAAAGATTGGATTCTTGGTCTTAGGTATGAGAACCACCCTTGAGTTGCATGTTCCCCAGTTAAGGGGCCCACCAGCAAAAACATCATGCACCTCCGCCACCACCTACAGACCAACCACATCCCAAGCACCACTATAAAATGAGGTCGGGAAACTGTCTGGATCGGGAGCACAATCTTGTGACATACTCATTACTGAATCCTTAACCTCATAATCGATTTGATGTGTGGTAAGAGAGTTGTTGTTCGCCTCCCTCAAAATTTGTGGGAGGCAAAATAAGAAGATTTCAACACCTAAAAAATCCCTTTTAATGTGGGAACATGCATCACCTATCAGAATCACCTCGATGTGTTCCAAAACCTTTTTTCTAGCGACATCCACTTAGGAAGTGAAGGACCCATCTTTGAGACTCATATTTATCCTCACATTCCTTGTCTCGTTCATACATGCATTAAATAAGGAAGTGTTGTGGTCAACTTCACTTAAACATCTTACACGAGAGTGCAGCTTGAAGACACTCTTTATGTCTAAAAGCTTCTCAGATAGGTAATTCCGCTGGTCACAATGAATAATAAACATTTCATCATCCCAAAAAACATGAAGAGATTCCTCCAACCTATCAACCTCAGCTTGATTATTGATCACCCCATCCGCCACATCTGGTTGGCCGACCAAAAATCTTAAAATATCTTTCTTTTCGATCTTTATCTGGGTAACCAATCCTCTCTAGGACCTTCATCATTCCTCCTTTTTACACAAATATTCCAGATGCTTCATGAAGGCTGCATCCTGATGCCATGCATTGGAATAGTGAAAAGTGGAACTGCCACCGCTTCGCGCCTGACTTCTACATGCAGTTGGGCATGGTCTGCTTGCAAGCGTGTAAATAGGGTGACTAGAATTTTCGATAAAAGAACCATCCTTGGGATGTTAGTGAGGCATCTGTCGAAGTGGCTCCATTTGTGATTTGATCCCCTTTGATTGTTGCAGCATGTAAATGTTGTTCCGGAGAACCCCAAGTCCTGAAGTCTTGTATTATCCATAAATCCCTATAATTCCTACATACCTAATTTATTAGATATGGAGCCTCCTACTTTTTTATGATAAGTCCTTAATAACATTGAAATCATTGGCAACAAACTAGGGAAGTGATCCAGATTGAAATTCCTCCATGTGGAACCTTAACTTTGTCCTCTTGCGGGCATTATTACTTGCATAGACGAAGGAGAATAGGAACTCTAACCCTCCATGGGAGATCTTCGAGTGAATATATTTTTTCATGACGCTCCCAACCTCAAATATATAATTATTTTGTCCACAAATACAAATCTGAGAGTTATTAGAGCCTCCATTAAAAGCACTCGATGAAACCATTTTTTTGGCCAACCATGGGAGATTGTTAGGATTATACATCGATTCCACAATCACCACTTTTGAAGAGTTATGTTTCATGAATTTTGACGCGACAACTACACACTCGAATTTGGAATCTAAGCCACAGGAATTCTAGATTATAAGGTAAAGAAACATAGAAATCCATTTTGGGCACTTTGGCTTGATGAGAGTGATAGAGGTTAAGGAGTGAATAAACCTGTATCCTTTTCATGGGTGCTGGTGACTAGTCTAGAGGTCCCAGTGGCACAATTATCCATTTATAGAGAGATAATAAATTTCATGAACATGACATCAAAATCCTCCAAAAGTGGCCTCCTTAATGTGGGGAGAAACCCCTAAGAGTTATCCCTCATAAAACCTTGCACCAAAGAAATCAATAGCTGGCGTTGGGGGAATGATGGGAAGCCAACAACTCTTTTTCGGTACCTTTCGACATACAACTGTGTTCCATCAAACTTTCCATAGATATAGTATGGTTTCTAACTACGGATAATTGGAGAATCTCTGGGGATAACTGGAATGAGACATGAACTAGAGAAGGAGTGGGGACAATTATTTGGCAGGGCTCTGCATTGAGTACGCTACACATACCTTAGGGCCCCAACAAGCCATGTCCTCCACACGATGAGATACCAAAGTTGAAATAATTTCAAGAAGACCAAGAGATCAGATGATCTGGACCATAGGATCTGAGGGAGAAGACGAAATAGAATTGAACATGGTAGAGATGTGCCCCCAACCCTTCAACGCCTGTGCCTGAATACCAACAGAAGGATTTGACTTTGAAATTGATCTCACAACAGTAACATCCCCACTCAACTATACCCTCAATGCAGGAAAATCCTTAGCCAAAAACTATTTCAAGACCCACTGGGAATAACTTTATTCCTCTATTAATCTCTGGAAGATTGATTCCATGTCACCATGAAATACTAAATGTACACAAAATCATATAAGATGCTGAAAGATGATATACTACTTCCAACTAAAATCGTCACTCGATTCTAGGAGGACCCTAGAGGGTCTCTTCTCTTTAAAGACCAACTCCAAAGAGAAGTGAAGATTTTTTGCTAGTAGAAGGTACTTGTTGTTGTAATATTCTTAGAGAAATGAGCCAGGCTAGTCCCCCACCACCTTCAGAATTGCGAGGTTGTGAAAAAAAGAGGGAGACCCATAAGAGAGATCCAAACTGCATCAGAAGATGACTCTCACATGAAGTGAAAATCCCATGACCACCTTGTCAAGGAGAAGTGCTAAGACTCGCATCTCTTATCTTCTTGTGTCCACACTGCCACTAAATCCTCCCCAGTTGCATGATGAATGTAGAATGAATCCCACAAAAATAGAAAGACTGCGCAGGATGGAGTAGACCCCAGGAATAAACATACCTCCAAAAGAAATCCAAAGAGGGATTGCTTCATCTAAAGCAGGCCATTTCTATTTCATTTCTTTCCCTAATTACAATGTCACTTCTTCAAAATGACCATGTTTTTAAAAAATTAGAATAGTCCAATGTTTTTTTTCTTTCAATACATTTTCCTTCCTATCTATAATTTGTACTGAGAAATGTATAAAAGTTTTATCTAGATCTAGTTCAACATGTTCCCATCTGATTACATGGTCAAGATCAGTTATATACATTTTAAACCATGATATATATAACTCATTATGCACCACAATGAATCATGGTTTCAATGCTAACTGATATTCCACCTCTCAAACCCGTTCCAATATCTCAAATGGGCCAATGTATCGAGGAGTTAATATGCCCTACATCCCAAAATGACAATGTCCAAGACACAAATATATCCTTAATAACACTTGATCTCTCCCCAAGAATGATAAATATCATTGAAGATGATTCATAGAGTATTTTTTATGACATTGAACTTCCTCCATTCACATTATGATCAATTTAATATTCAGTGTTTTTTTCGTGGACAAGGCTCCACCCAACTAGTGAAGTCTAACATTTTTCAACACGATATAGTTGATAAGGAAAAGAATACCCATAAAATACTTCTAAAGGAGATATATATCAAGTAATTATAGTTTTTATTATATGACAACTCAAAAAGTTGCTCATTATCTTCCCATGATCCACCAAAATCCATTACAAATGCCTGCAACATGTCTTAAAACGTCTTTATTGTTCTTTTGTATTTCCCATCCATATAATGATAATATGCCATACTCATAGTCAACAATGTCCAATTATATTTCAATAAGGATGTTCAAAAATGATATTTAAACCACAGATCTCTGTCTAATCATTCAAAACTGGTATTTCATGTCTCTTTACTACTTCTTGTGTTCATATTTTGGACAAATCCTCCACCGTGTGAGTTTTTTTAATATGGAATAAAATACCCAATTTTTCGAGTCAATCCAATATCAACCACATAGAATCATGATTATTAACCATTCATGGGAGACTTTTGACAAAATATATATCATTATTTACTCACATTTCCACACTAGGATATATAAATACTTCAAAATAGTAGTTGGTGGTGGGTGTTCTAATTTAACTTGATAACACGTTAGGCATATTGAAAATAACTAATCTACATTCACATTAATTCTACTTTACCAGAACAATGCATTAAATAACTTGTAAATAATTTTTATTCTATAATGAATTGACCATCTCGAATGGGGGTAATCATAAATATGTCTTTCCTAAAAATCCATAGGTAAAAAATCTGATTCATGAACAATTACACTGAACTCCCATCCCACCACCAACTCTCAATGGTCTTCTCACCATTTAGTTTTTAACTAATTTAAACATATTCATCGTCGTATTTCTATGTGGGTGGCTACTCTGCTAGGAATCTCTCCACCAATTATGCTAGCTCTAGAACCTAATCCTGAGTCGGTATAGTGAGCGATACCATCGATGATCTGATCTCTTTTCAAAGACCCATCTCTAATGTTTGGGCCCTGAAGAGGGGGTACCATACCATGTAAGTGGAGTAGAGGGAGAGTTGTGTGAACCTCTCTGAGTACTAGGCCACTATCATGCTTCCATGAAGTAAATGCAGTAACTCCTGTATATGAACAGAGTGTATCGTTGGTGGGATGAACTCTGTCCTGAAGAGGTCCTCGAAGTCAGCCTAGATGTGGGTCTAGTCATTGTGTATCTAGAGCATTAGGCTCCACTATTTCCTAGTTTCTTCATAAAAAAGTATGGATTCTAGGATCACCATAAAAATCACCTGGTGTCCCAGCCAAGTAGAATACTCTAGTTATAGACTCTAGGCAGTCCTCAGCCACCTGTGGGTTTGTCTCACCTCAGATCCTCTACGTCCTCCTCCATTGGAACATTTGCAATGCGCTCAATCTACATGCATTCTCTACTGGTGGAGCTAGTGGTAATGGATTCCCAATGGGTAGTGGTTTTACTGGTACACCACCTGAAGGTGCCAATGCCGTAAAGGGGCCCTTCACCGAGGCATCATCACTCGGTGGGCTGTCATCGCAAACTCTGTCTATAATCCTGGCTGGTTATCTACGTGGAGGAATCCTAAAATATAATAGGTGTACCACAATAAATAGGTTATACCTGTTGAGATGACTCAAGAGATCAAAATGAAATGTCTTCAAAACACCCACAATCTGGGTTTTCGTGTGCTGAGTTGGAAATACAAATTCATCTTCCTGGTTTATGGATACATCAACCACCGTACCAATACTGGACTCCTAGTTCTAAAAACCACACTCATAACAATTAACACTATTGCTTCCCAGAAAATTTCAAATTCCAAGTTCTTTGGTAGAACTGAACTACTCTAATATCACTTTTTTATGACCCATCCCCAAAGGCCATGTCATGACTACCCCACTCCCTCTATATATAGGACAGAGGCTGGAGACTAGCACTGAAAGGTGTATTCCCTAAATTAGAAATGTGTTGCCTTTAAACCTGTACAAACACATGGTCAGAGAAAACAACAAGAAGCATCTGTGAAGAAAATTGGTGTAGTAAAAAATCAGTGTTGAATGTAAAATGGACTAGAATACAATACCAACTAAAAGTACGAGTACAACTAAAAGTACCAATACAACTAAAAGGAACAATAAAACATAAAAACGAAAAACATCTACTATTTCATCATTCGAGGATCCTACTTGAAGGGTAGGTACATATCGACTCCTTAGAACGCCATGTCTGTATATCGCCTCCGTGTACCGCCTAGTCCTGGATTCCTCAAAGCTCAGCCTATCTACTCGTTGTATACAGAAGACAAACCAAGTTGCGGGTGACGCCCGTTCAGGGGCGAGTATAACTTTACTCTCTAGGGACCTCGAGACCCATGAATTTATCTCATAACTCTACAATGAAAACCATAAGACATGATATCAATCACAAAGCACAAATAAATAGACACAGCTCAATTAGAGTCTATGCTCAATACAGGTATACAACTCAGAGAAACTGGATATGAAGCTTACCCACACATGATAGCTATGAATACTGATAGCCAGCCACATATTTTCTAGGCCTACAATCAAGTAACATTACCAGTCACAAGTTCGAACACCTCAACTGCTGGAGAAATCCTCCCATATTGACTACAGTGGGCCTACTGCTTCACATAGAGGTGATTCCCAATAACCTTGAACTGCTGAGGTACTCATCCCCATCATGTACTGTGGGTCTTCTGAGTCACACAGAGCAGCTCCCCCACCATGTCCTATAGAGGTACTCCTCACCATCGCATACCTTGGCCTCTCCCCACTATTTCTAGAAATGGTAATCTTCCCCATCATGTACCGTGGACATCGAGTCACTCTGAGTCGAAAAGTCAACAGATTTCAGGTCATAGCCAGTATTAGGGTTCCAAACAAAGCACGCTTGGGAGAACCTCTCCCTAATCCATAGGTCGTATTTCAACCTTCAAGAAGTCTCACAATTAATTAACTTGATTATTTTTCCTGCAACATGGGTTCATGCGCAATGGGCGATGCGCCAACCAGATGCTCGGTCTATGTGTGATCGACATTTTAGTGCTGACAGACTTGTAGGATTCGGGTGCGAACCAACCC
This sequence comes from Viscum album, assembly GCA_963277665.1. Taxonomy (NCBI): domain Eukaryota; kingdom Viridiplantae; phylum Streptophyta; class Magnoliopsida; order Santalales; family Viscaceae; genus Viscum; species Viscum album. Next base: position 912,384,752 of record OY728131.1, on the reverse strand, counting down.
GTTCATACTCCAAAAAACTCTAAAACTATCATGTTGTAAGTCAAGAGGATCATCTCACTCCAATGATACCAATTTCATAGACTGTTTATCAAACAGATATTCAATTATCATGATAAGGCCATTTATGTGTTTCTCGGCCTGGGTCGGCCTGGGCCGGGCCGCTGCGGACTCGGCCTACTATGGAAAGGACTTTCGATGTCAACTGAAAGGGGAGGCCCTTCCCTTGTAGTTAGGGGCCCACAAAATGTCATCCTAGCCCTTGGTGTGGTGCAGCCAAGCCAGTAGGGCAAGGCTCGTCCCACTTGCAGCGACCCACTAGAGGGCGGTCCGGCCGCAAAGGGCGCGTGTAACGCCCCGACCCCAGCTACCCAGAGTCGGCGCATTAGTTCGTAACATTGGCATGATCATAAAAGATCAAGTCTCGAAAGAACGATTAGTTTAGTATCCTTGGAAACACTAGATACATTCATAAGTCTTTCATTACATCAAAAAGTAAACAAACTACAATAACATGGTCTTCATAGTCCACAATCATATCCCTTTCTGACTACCCCTGTAGGTCATTCATAAAATACTTCTTCACATCCTAGAAAAATATTAAAACATTGAAAGGGGTGTGCTCAGATGCTCAGTAAGGTTAACAATATAGCGGAAGATTTCATAAATAAACATTAACATTTAAGGCAATGTATAACTAAAACAAAAGCCTTTTAAACTTGAACATCAACATAATATGGCAAAAGTAAAATGAGATAATTCCATTCACTTCTTCACATGGATATTCTACGGGTCGAATAATCACATGTAATATCAATAACCACTTTCATAATGATGGAATACATAATGCCAGACTATCATAACCACATAGCCAAGGCCTCGTGCCAAGACTACAAATAAGATTTTGTCAAGGCCTTGTGTCAAGACACTAGTTTGTCTCATGAGACCTTCCAATGCATCGAGGAGCTATAGCGGGCTCCACCCGTCACTTATTAAGTCCAATGCATTCCTCATATGAATAGGTTTAAACATATCATAAACCATAACATAATCATATCACATAAAACATGCATAAAGGAAACATAACATTTCCACATTTCAATCACAAGATATCAATACAACACATTGATATAATAAAAATGCTTTCAAAACCATTTTCAATACCCAAATAAAAGAAAGTTAAAACTTTGTATTTATTTTTCATTAAAAAAAATGAGGGCTTGTAGAGGAAGCCGAAACTAAAATAATGGTCACGGCGGCGGAGAAGTCGTTGTCGCCGCATAAGTATAGAAAGAAAAACATTCCCTTTTTTTTGTTTAGTAAAACGCTTTGTATAAAAAAGATTCCTTTTGAATAAACCTAAAAGTCAAAGGGGTTTATACACCGTATAAAAGAAAGTTGTGTAGAAAACCAAATATGCCTCAATGAAAGGGGATTGAGACGGAGTCCTTAAAAAGATCATTTTTAAAATAAAATAGATATATTATGTGTATTCACTATAGGTAAAAATAAATAATACAAAATAAGACATAATAATATCATGACATAATTTGAAAGTAGGAGATTAACCCAAAGAATAGAAATTGGGTTAAGAAGTTCCCTTACCACGTGTCCGACTTTACTCAACCGTTCTTTAACCTCATGAATAATAAACTAGAGTTAATATCTACCTTATCAAGAACCATTTTCAATTTATTTATCCTTATTATATCACTTATTACAATGATATGAACATTATGTAATTATTTAAGTTAATAACGGTTGTTTTGTCGATCTTTGGTACTTGAGTCAACAATAAACTTCTTATAATTACAAGTTGTTCATGTGGTAGAATATCCATTATATCCAGAATTATATTCATGATTTAGATGTCATATATATCTTATATATCCAGTATATACATTCATTTATAATATTACGTAACATTTAGAGGTAAGAAATGAAATGCACCGTTCATGGAGACGGTAAGCCGTACGTACGCATGAACGCTACATTCATTTCAATTTCATATTTAATGGAACTAAATCATAATGATATAAATGTATAATATAATTCCAGTATAATATAGTGTATAATACCATTTACTTCATCCTTTATACATCCCACATATGGCATTAACGATTCAAATCACTTTGAGGGGGCGGTAGTCCGCACTTCCTAAAATGAAATTATCGTGTTTTACCCATAATGGAAATCATAAAGTATGCCATAAATGAGAAATACAGAAGCATAAGTAAAACATAAACATATTATATATCATATATAAAAATAGTGACATCTTAATGGCCACCTTTTAAGGTGTTACATGAGTGTTGAACAATCATCCTTTCGTGAGGCAGAAATTCGCCATCCACAGAAACCGTATGTTCTTTAACCATTAGATGTAGTTATGTGTAAGTGTAGCTCGAATACTTCTTATAAAAACATCCTAGTATATTGAGGATACTGGTGTTGTTACAAAAGAAATGAATAAAAATAGTTTAGGGGGTTGGATAAGAAAAATAAAACAAAACAACATTAGAAAAGACATTACCTCAAAATCAGGTAACTCTTTTTGATTTGAGCCAAAGGCTCCCTTGGGAAGAGTTCTGCCCAAAGTAAAGCTTCTAGGAGTAATAGGGGGAAGTTGGGAGAGTATTTGGGCAGATTTTGGCCGAGAAAAATGGCTTGAAGGTGTGAATAAGGTGGGAGTGGTGGGGGCCTTTTATAAGTGGAGAGGAGGGGCACTTTTGGAAAGTAATGAAAAGTCACTTTATTATAAAATGATTTTCGGATTTTAGAGGTCCCACACTTATATAATTCGAGTATAAGGTGATAAGGGTTCTAAATCTCCTCATCCAATAGGCTTTGGACAAGTGTAAGCCTTGGAATATTCATTATCTTCCCATTTTATTTAAATCGTTAAATAATGAGGTCATTGCTGCATCATCATGATGTCATAAATAATTTAATTTATTTAAGGTATAAAAATTATAAAAAAAATACTATGATGTAGGAAATATTTTTATCTTTCTAATTAATATTTATAATCAAAATTTGGACTTTTTTAACCCCACCTAAAAACTATTTTAGTAAAACAACTCATGTTTGTGTCAATTTAATTTTAACATTAAATAAATATATATTAATGTCATTTTCCAACCAAAGTGGCTCCATGGGGTCCCCAAGTTGACACATGGGTTGTCTTGGTCGGCCATGACTCATCCAATAGGATTAGGACGAGTGTCAAGCTCATATCATATTATTAAAACATTGTTTTTACCTTAAACTACACTAATTTCCTCTAATCGCGATTAAAAACTTAAAAGTTACTATTCACCAAAAAATTATTTTAATCTCATTGAACCAAATTTTACTTCTTAATGACAACCATGTATGTCAGATTTTTGAAAATCAAATCACAGAAGTGGTAATATTTCATTTAAACGAAAAATCAGTTATTTAACCACCACTTAGTGGTTTCACTATTCATCAAAAATTGATGTTTTTCAGAACAATGCCAAAATTTCACCCTAAGCTATAATTGATATTCCGAATTCAAAAATGATGTCTATTTTACAAAATTCCAAACATATAAGTTGCATTAATTAATTTTATAATTAATTCCCGCTGTCACAATAAATAGCGGGTTTTTAAGAAACAATTTATATCAAAAGATTGGCAACTGTTTATGTCAAATTTCAATGTTAAATTAATTCTAATGACCACCATTAGATAAAATTTTAAAAACATATTCTAATTATACTTTAAAACCAATAAATAGTATAATTTATCACTATAAATTATTTTGATTAAAAAAGTTTTTTTAAGTATTTTTCACTATTCATAAAAAATTAGAAGTTCTCAGAAAAATACTAAAAATTCATCATAGGCTAATTTCGATATTCCTAATCCAAAAATGAAGTCCATTTTGAAATATAAAATTTCTATAATTTTAAAAAGTGGTTATTACTATTCATAACGGCTACTTTGATTAGTCGCGGTGTTTTAGAACTCGAAGTTGCGTACAATGCAAGCTATTGCATTATTGAATGAGAAGTGTATCATGGAAGCTCGGGGTGTTACATTCTCCCCTCCTTCAATAAATTGCATCCTCACAATTTTAAATTTTTCTTTGAAAATAAAAGGTTGAAAAGAGAAAATACCTTTGAGGAAAACCCACATCGGAAATAAGGTTAATAAATATATAACATTAAAAGAAAGCAGGATAAGTACAAAGGTCACCCGATATAGCCCATTCTAGGATTATATGAAAATATGGATATGGAGGAGAAACAAAACATCAAGGTCTGATGGAGAGTTTTAGAAAACAGGATTAGGAGAATGTTTAACCACAAGAAAATCACAAACTTGTGATTGGTTAAACGGTCATTGAATCCCCAGTTGGAAAAGTTAACCGACAACATTTTTGTTTTAAGTTACCTTTTATAATGTTGAGGAATTTATTTAGGAGATTTACTAAGAACGTAAGGGAATATACATACTTGTTATGTATACTTTCATTCGTTAATAAATTTTTACCACAAACCCAACTTTTACTCCAAATGGTAACGGAACTCAAAAATATTCTATTTATCCTAATTGTATAAGGTTCAAAATGTTAACACATACCATTTAGATTAGTAAAACTATTTTGTAATAACTAGGGACTTCCTGTAGGCTAGTGGTAGGAAATAAAGGCTTGTCGCACTATGGTTGTGGGTTCGATTCCTGCAGCTTTGTCCGACATGACGGGTTATTCCCCACCCTGCAAGTTGACCTTTTCCTAAAACTATAGTATTATAATATTCCAAAAATAATCTTCAAAAATTCTTTAACCTTAAACAATACTATCCATGGTTCAACTTAATCCATTACAACCTTAATAGTTATCCAAAATACCTCCGTCCAGACTTTCTCTAAAAGGTCTCTAAATTCCAAAATCAATTGTAACATCAGATTCCCCAAACAAAGAAAAGTTTCTCTTATTGTCACATACTAAAAATATGATTACCTTAATCATATTAAAACCTTACTGAAATCAAAAAGTACTGCAGTAAAATCCATATATATATATCACATTATTCTTATAACCAAAATATAATCCTTGAGTCCAAAATCACCAATACATTAATTATTCCGCTTCAACTGTAGTCACAGCATAAGATTGGACTTGATCCCTTGGCCTTTTCTAAGGTAAGTTTCCCTGACGCTTAGGACATTCATTTGCATAATGCCCTGTTTCCCTACAATTGTAGCATTCAACTTTGACAGCCTCTTTCTTTCCCTTGCAATCACGAGCCTGGTGACCCTTTTCTCCATATTTATAACAAACTCCCATTCCTTTTAGGCAAGTACCAGGGTGATTCTTCCCACAATTATCACATAATGGAAAATCCTTCTTTCCCTTTTTCCCTTTATCTGTCTCTTGTTCCACCGTTCTCTTCTTCTCTTGCTTTACATTGTTGTCATAAGACTTAGAGAATTCCTTTTCTGTCTGGATAGCACATGAGACAATATCTTCGTATGATGAGAAGGATTGTGATACTAAATCTCGACGGAGAAATGGTTTTAACCCATCAAAGAAATGATCAATCTTACTCCTTGGGTTACGTATATAATCGGCAGCATGCCTCACTAACCTTGTAAAGATAGCCTCATACTTTGCGACATTCTCATCCTCCTTCTGCCTCAAACTCAGTAATTGCCTTTCCATATCTGCTCGATGGTCACGAGGAAAATATTTTTCTAAAAACAGATCTTTGAACTCCCTCCATTCCATATTCGATATGTCATCATCTTCCTTTGTGTTTTGAATCAGCGACCACCACTGATCGGCATCTCTAGTGAGGCGGTAAACTGCCATGACAACATTCTCCCTTTCGCTACTCCCCAAGGCATGGAATATTTTCTCTAAGGAGTTTATCCATTGCTCAGCTACTAACGGATTCGTACCCCCATTGAAGTTTTGTGGTTGTTTCCTCATGAAACAGTCTAGCATTGATCCCCCACGTTGCGGATCAGGGTGCTCCATACGAGTATGGTTATTATTCATAACCTGAGTAAGTTGTCCCAGTATGGTGATTAGCTGATCGGCACCAGTTGCATCACCAGCCCCACTATAATTATCTTGAGCAGGAGGGAAATCCCTACATGGAGTGCGTGCATTGATACGGTTTCCATTTCTTCCACTAGGCGCCATTTCTAAACAATTTCATAAACTAGATTAGTTTATGAAATAAAATACATAATTCCATATTTGTAAAATACTTTACATAAATTGAACTATTTATGGATATAATCCATAATCATAAAAAAGAAATGTTTCCTTTGAGGAATTATATACTCATAACCCTTCATAGTGGTTTGTAAAGAAAATGATAATTATCCTAAGCATATCCCCCGGGAGTGTCGTAACCAAGAGTACAGCAAGGCCCATTGTCATGCACCAGTTCCCGTTCGAGTCTAGCTCAAAGCGGTGTTTTCGGGTTTTACCCCTAGGTACATCTGTGCCAGAGCCGCCTCTACCTGCTCGTATCCAGACAAGGATGTATTGCTCGGAAAACTCACAAAATCTCTACAATAACAAAATTCTAGGAAGTTCTTCTATACTAATCCTCAAAGTCTATCTTTGGGCTATGTGCTCTAATCAGAGTTTATCTAAATCTAGCTTCCAAGGTTAGTACTAAACTGCCTCTGATACCAACTGTAACGCCCCGACCCCAGCTACCCAGAGTCGGTGCATTAGTTCGTAACATTGGCATGATCATAAAAGATCAAGTCTTGAAAGACCGATTAGTTTAGTAGCCTTGGAAACATTAGATACATTCATAAGTCTTTCATTACATCAAAAAGTAAACAAACTAAAATAACATGGTCTTCATAGTCCACAATCATATCCCTTTCTGACTACCCCTATAGGTCATTCATAAAATACTTCTTCACATCCTGGAAAAATATTAAAACATTGAAAGGGGTGAGCTCAGATGCTCAGTAAGGGTAACAATATAGCGGAAGCTTTCATAAATAAACATTAACATTTAAGGCAATGTATAACTAAAACAAAAGCCTTTTAAACTTGAACATCAACATAATATGGCAAAAGTAAAATGAGATAATGCCATTCACTTCCTCACATGGATATTCTACTGGTCGAATAATCACATGCAATATCAATAACCACTTTCATAATGATGGAATGCATAATGCCAGACTATCATAACCACATAGCCAAGGCCTCGTGACACGACTACAAATAAGATTTTGTCAAGGCCTTGTGCCAAGACACTAGTTTTTCTCATTAGACCTGTCGATGCATCGAGGAGCTATAGCGGGCTCCACCCGTCACTTATTAAGTCCAATGCATTCCTCATATGAATAGGTTTAAACATATCATAAACCATAACATAATCGTATCACATAAAACATGCATAAAGGTAACATAACATTTCCACATTTCAATCACAAGATATCAATACAACACATTTATATAATAAAAATGCTTTCAAAACCATTTTCAATACCAAAATAAAAGAAAGTTAAAACTTTGTATTTATTTTTCATTAAAAAAAATGAGGGCATGTTGAGGAAGCTGAAACTCAAATAATGGTCACGGCGACGGAGAATTCGTTGTCGCTGCAAAAGTATAGAAATAAAAACATTCCCTTTTTGTCTTTTAGTAAAACGCTTTGTATAAAAAAGATTCCTTTTGAATAAACGTAAAAGTCAAAGGGGTTTATACACCGTATAAAAGAAAGTTTTGTATAAAACCAAATATGCCTCAATGAAAGGGGATTGAGACGGAGTCCTTAAAAAGATCATTTTTAAAATAAAATAGATATATTATGTGTATTCACTATATGTGCACGTAAAGAATACAAAATAAGACATAATAATATCATGACATAATTTGAAAGTAGGAGATTAACCCAAAGAATAGAAATTGGGTTAAGAAGTTTTCTTACCTTGTGTCCGACTTGACTCAACCGTTCTTTAACCTCCTGAATAATAAACTAGAGTTAATATCTACCTTATTAAGAACCATTTTCAATTTATTTATCCTTATTATATCAATTATTACAATGATATGAACATTATGTAATTATTTAAGTTAATAACGGTTGTTTTGTCGATCTTTGGTACTTGAGTCAACAATAAACTTCTTATAATTACAAGTTGTTCATGTGGTAGAATATCCATTATATCCAGAATTATATTCATGATTTATATGTCATATATATCTTATATATCCAGTATATATATTCATTTATAATATTACGTAACATTTAGAGGTAAGAAATGAAATGCACCGTTCATGGAGACGGTAAGCCGTACGTACGCATGAACGCTACATTTATTTCAATTTCATATTTAATGGAACTAAATCATAATGATATAAATTTATAATATAATTCCAGTATAATATAGTGTATAATACCATTTACTTCATCCTTTATACATCCCACATATGGCATTAACGATTCAAATCACTTTGAGGGGGCGGTAGTCCGCACTTCCTAAAATGAAATTATCGCGTTTTACCCATAATGGAAATCATAAAGTATGCCATAAATGAGAAATACAGAAGCATAAGTAAAACATAAACATAATATATATAATATATAAAAATAGTGACATCTTAATGGCCACCTTTGAAGGTGTTACATGAGTGTTGAACAATCATCGTTTCGTGAGGCAGAAATTCGCCATCCACAGAAACTGTATGTTCTTTAACCATTAGATGTAGGTGTGTGTAAGTGTAGCTCGAATACATCTTATAACAACATCCTAGTATATTTAGGATACTGGTGTTGTTACAAAAGAAATGAATAAAAAGAGTTTAGGGGGTTGGAGAAGAAAAATAAAACAAAACAACATTAGAAAAGACATTACCTCAAAATCAGGTAACTCTTTTTGATTTGAGAAAAAGGCTTCCTTGGGAAGAATTATGCACAAATTAAGGCTTATAGGAGTAAGATGGGGAAGTTGGGAGAGTATTTGGGAAGAGTTTGGCTGAGCCAAATGGCTTGAAGGTGTGAATAAGGTGGGAGTGGTGGGGGCCTTTTATAAGTGGAGAGGAGGGGCACTTTTGGAAAGTATTGAAAAGTCACTTTATTATAAAATGATTTTAGGATTTTAGAGGTCCCACACTTATATAATTCGATTCTAAGGTGATAAGTGTTCTAAATCTCCTCATAGAATAGGCTTTGGACAAGTGTAAGACTTGGAATTTGCATTATCTTCCCATTTTATTTAAATCGTTAGATAATGAGGTCATCGCTGCATCATCATGATGTCAAAAATAATATACTTTATTTAATGTCTAAAAATTATAAAACAAATACTATGATGTAGGAAATATTTTTATCTTTCTAATGAATATTTATAATCAAAATTTGGACTTGTTTAACCCCACCTGAAAACTATTTTAGTAAAACAACTCATGTTTGTGTCAATTTAATTTTAACATTAAATAAATATATATTAATGTCATTTTCCAACCAAAGTGGCTCCATGGGGTCCCCAAGTTGACCCATGGGTTTTCTTGGTCGGCCATGACTCATCTAATAGGATTAGGACAAGTGTCAAGCTCATATCATATTATGAAAACATTGTTTTTACCTTAAACTACACTAATTTCCTTTAATCGCGATTAAGAACTTAAAAGTTACTATTCACCAAAAAATTATTTTAATCTCATTGAACCACATTTTACTTCTTAATGACAACCATGTATGTCAGATTTTTGAAAATCAAATCACAGAAGTGGTAATATTTCATTTAAACGAAAAATCAGTTATTTAACTACCACTTAGTGGTTTCACTATTCATCAAAAATTGAAATTTTTCAGAACAATGCCAAAATTTCACCCTAAGCTATAATTGATATTCCGAATTCAAAAATGATGTCTATTTTAAAAAATTCCAAACATATAAGTTTCAATAATTAATTTTATAATTAATTCCCGCTGCCACAACAAATAGCGTGTTTTTAAGAAACAATTTATATCAAAAGATTGGCAATTGTTTATGTCCAATTTCAATGTTAAATTAATTCTAATGACCACCATTGGATAAAATTGTAAAAATATATTCTAATTATACTTTAAAACCAATAAATAGTATAATTTATCAATATAAATTATTTTGATTAAAAAAGTTGTTTTTATGTATTTTTCACTATTCATAAAAATTAGAAGTTCTCAGAAAAATACTAAAAATTCTTCATAGGCTAATTTCGATATTCCGAATCCAAAAATGAAGTCCATTTTAAAATATAAAATTTCTATAATTTTAAAAAGTGGTTATTACTATTCATAACGGCTACTTTGATTAGTCGCGGTGTTTTAGAACTCGAAGTTGCGTACAATGCAAGCTATTGCATTATTGAATGAGAAGCGTATCATGGAAGCTCGGGGTGTTACAGCGCGGCTCGTGGACCTTTCGCCAGGAATCTCTAGGGAGTATCTCCCCCAAGATCCCGAATAGACAAAGATAGTTCGGACATTAATGATGAAACACCATGTGGGTGCCCCCCCAGTCACCGTAGAACTCGTCGAAGGCACGTGATCCACCTCCTCCACCATAGCTTCGACTGTGGTATCCTACTCACAGGCAGTCTACAATGGTGTGCCGCACTTCCCTTCCACAGCCTGCCGATGAGCAAGTTGCCTTCTCCGTATTCTATGGAGGATAATCTGTGGACCCTATCCACAGCAGCATCACGTGATGGCTTGCCCCAGATCCTCAGCAGATGGATAGTGTCGGCTGCTCTGATGTCATCTGCGGCTTCGTGCCATGGCCTCCTCTATTGGCTTGCATTGGTGTGTCGCCTCCATCATAGCATGATGGTGTCGTCACGATGGTGGTCTTCCATAGAAGGAACAAAGGTAACAATGTATCGGAGGGTTCGAGGAAGGTTCATTAATCCCGTTCCCTTTACATTATCTTGTGACCCATGGGGGTAAAATGGGTTTAATAATTTCTTGTATTAAACAACAAACAAAAACACCCAAGGATAACCCTTAACAACCTCCCGCAAAACGTAGGATCAAATATCAACCCATTAGTTAGTAGACCCTCATTATTCCAATAATCTTCATGAATGGGGAAGAGGGAATCATTTAATGAAACATAAATGAATAAATTCCCTACCTAGAATTGTTGTAGAAATGCCCGCTCATGATGGTGGGTAGGTGTTCTTCATTCCCACAACATTCTTCTAACGACAATTTTTGCACATCGTCATCTATTTCATTGTTCAGTGGCACCCATAACATCCTGGTGGGATCAGCTCTATCTTCTTTGGGTCCTGCATCACGATGCTCCTTCAGCACATTGTTTCTTGGTGAAGCTGTGTTGATATCTTTCCCCAAGCTCCATATATATAGAAGAGGGGGAGGTTAAATAATGATGTTAAAATTTAATGTGGAAAATTATTTAGGAAGCTTTCAAATTCCACAACAACATCGTTACATGCGTATAATAGGTCAAACCATTTATTGGATTGACACGTCGTTCTCCCCACCCCTTTACTTGTCTGTTGGAGGATATGAAATAAATTAATGAAATTTATTATTTATTTATTTTAAAATGTCACAAGACAAAATTTTATATCCAGACCTACTACAGTCAAAGTTAAGGCTCCCTTAAGCGAATCCCGATGTAACGGATTCGATGGTGCCCACATATTTTTAATCCATGCAGCGGTTCCGAAGTTATAAAAATCCGCTTGCACGATTATTGAATATACCCTAAAATGTTTAATAAATTATTAGAGTTCACCCCCATCCCACACCGGTCGATGTTGGTGTCTTCCTAAGGAGAACACAAACCAACAAACCCAACGGTACTCTCATGTTTTCAATATGAGTTACCATTTAAATGTTATAGATTTTTCAATATAATAATTGTCACTTAATTATTTTATTTATGGCCAAAAAATAACATTCATGGGTGGCCCACACCGGCCAATGTTAGTATCTGCCTACGGAAATTGTACCCTCCCGAGTTCAGTGGTGGTCCTGGATTTTCATTCCATGTTACCATTCATGAGTTATAATAATTTGAAAATTAAAATAATTATATTTAATTTTTTTATTTACGGTTATTCCATTTTTTTGTTTTCTTATAGGAGGCTCGTGCTGACAAATCATAAGTCGGGTCTACAGTAAACCCACCATCTTGAGCGCAATAGTGCCATCAAATTTGTGATCTAGTCAACTGTTTAAAATTTATTCTACTTTTTTAGTAAATCATCTTATTGCGCTATTTAATGTTTAGCAAAACTTTTCCGGATCATTTCGAACACTCCAGGCCTCAGAATCATACGCCTTCAGATTTCACAGTCTCGAAATAATTCCAAATTTCTTTAAAAATTACATGGAAAAAAATATGGGAATTTACAAATTTCTAAAAATAAAAGGTACCTGTTTACACAATATGGTATTCCTGATTCAAAATATAGATGCATTTTTTCTAAAGACAAAATAATGAAGTTTCGGTAATTAATTTAAAATTAATTTTCATTTTCTAAACCAAAAAGAAATTTTTTAAGAAATTTTAACTATCAATAGATTGACATCTGTTTATGTCCAATTCGATAGTGAAATTTCTTCTAATGACCATAATTGGATTAAATGATAAAATCATAATACAATTACATTTTTAAAATGATTAAAAATTTAATATATATATATATATATAATATATTAAAATGCCTCTTAAAATAAAATTTAGTATTTTTTACTATTAATTAAAATTTTATTTTTATCAAAAAAATAAAAAAAAATCCAAAAAAATAATTATTTATGTCTCGATTTCAATTAAGAATTTCATTTTGTAAAATTTAACATATAGAAGGGTCAAATATTTATTTAAAATTTGTGTGTAATTAAAAGGCGGTAAAAGTGTATTTTTTTTTTAAAATACATATTTCATCTAAAAATTTTATTTTTTTCTCATACCATGTACTATAAAATGATCAATAATAATTCTAATGTTATATAAAATTTGAAATTTGGTTAATACTATTCATAACGGCTAGTTTATGTCCTATTAAATAATAATATTTTAATATTATATCATTTTTTACTGAAACATAGTATAGCATAGAACACAAGATATCTATAATGGACACTATTAAGTGTAACACAATCCATGTCAGTGGGGCATGTAGAGAAATATTCCATTGGTGTTGCATATAATAGAGGCCAAACATGGTTATTTTATTCATTAAACAAAATCAATATTCAGTGTTTCGTAAGAAAAATTTTATCAAATGTACTTTAAATTAAATGCAACAAAAGACATGAATAGAGTTTCATATACTAAAAGATAATATAGTTTTTCATATACCTGAACATAATCATTAGGTAGTGTAAAACACAAGACATAGAATAATTAGTCTCATAAAATCTCAGAGTGTTACTAAAGAGATGTGATTCAATTATCAGTTTCCCTTTATATGCTTTGTAATAAGTATATATTTAATATATATATATATATATTACCCATGATATAATTATTATTCTATAATGATAATATTATGTTTAAATTTCCTTCCTTCAATTCACTAGAAAATAAAAATAGCATTCTTGTTTGTATGCCCAATAGTCACTATAAGAGGTGTAAATACATTTTTTTATTTATTTCTATAGAAGACTGAATATATATATATATATATATAATCAATAACTAAAATAACAATATCATGAATAACCTTCAATAGATGATTTAACCATAATCAATGTACAAAGACTAGAACTACTCGACTGAAACTCTAATAATAAATGAAAAAGTTAACTCCTTAAAACCATGATTTAGATAAGGAATTATTTATAAATAGTTATTGAAATTTAATAAATTGATAATCTATGATATTAAAACAATGTAAAATATTATGTTATAAAATTATAATAAATTTGTATTTTCTATAAAAGAGGATATATCACATTCAAATTAATTCAAATTCAAGAAAAATGATTTCTATCCTGCATTTATTTCAGTGAGACACATGGCATAATCACAACATGTTTGACTCTAATGAAGAATTACACCAAAATAGATGTTGATAATTGTATGGTGTTTTGAAAAAATTATTTCATGTATGAGGTTCTTCTTCACTCGCCTTGATGAACACTTCAATTTAATGCAATCTTCCCCATAAATGATATATGATAGCTTTATATAATAAAAAGGAACATTAATTTGTCCTGCTGCACAAGGATATAAAAAAAATTCTTGGTGATGTGTTGCTGGTAAAAATTCACTAAAAAATGCTACTATTCTTGTAAAATTTGTAGAAGACTCATGGAACCTATTAGATCAGTACCATGACCAATTAGATAATTTACTACCCTTCTTCAATAAGGAACTCAACAAACCATCTACTAAATGATTCATTATTCACATGAAAGTGAAGAAAATATTCAAAAATGATGTTGTTTCTTATTGGAAATTATTATATTGACTTCATGGGAGAATAATATATCTTGTAATATCCCCATATGTATCCTTCTACATTTCAAATGATATTCTCAATCACCCTCATTAATTCAACTATGAAAATTCCCCCTTTGACTCCATATTTGTCTCCAAAAAGTAGAAATATCCCCTTTTATATTTAAATCTTATAGTTATGAGTAACTCTCATTATTACATCATTGTTGCACATTTCCTCAATGATTACAAGTTTATCCCATAACCATTTAATTTGAATTTACTATCATAAGATATGAACAATATATCCATTTTATTCTATTTATGTAAAAAACTACTAGAAAACTAAAACTATAATGTTTATCTTATTATTTTGAACTACACTAGAGTTTTTCCAATTTTTTATATCATAAATCATTATCACCATATCATTGATGGATATATATAGAATTTCTCCCTTAATTATGGTTCAGTAATAATTTCCATGGATTTCCCTATAGCATGGTTTAAAAAACTAGGTTGTCGAGTTTAGTAATAGACTATATATACTTCTACCTGCTATGAAACTCCTCCATTAACCCACTCATAATATATATAACAACATCCTATAAAAACCATGGAACTCACATAAAATTGGAAACATCATTATTGATTCATATCTTATAGGGTTGAGTATTCATAATTTTTACATATGTTGAATTAAAACAGTCTATAATGAAAGTTATGGATGCAAAATGGACACCTTCTCTTCAAATGATATTTTGTTGTAGCATTTCTTTAATGCTATGGTATATTTCATATATATTGTTTCAGAGAAATTTATTAAACATGGGATTTCACCATTGTGAATTATATTATGTTATAGACTAATAATACTATTCTTACACTAGCCATTCTCTAGATAATTCATAACCATTTAATCCTCTTGGATCCCTATGCCATCCAGGTGTGGGTAATGGTGCCTTCTTCATGCCTTATCTATAATTTCTCCCTACATCATGAAACACATTATCCACTATTTTCACTTATATGTGAGAAAAACCATTCATTTTAACCATCCCTTCCATACCATTAAGCTATGATTCACTTAGGTTTATCCAATGACATGTTTAGAGGCTACTAAGGTGTTCTAATGGGGTAGGATTTTCCATGTTCATGCATCTTCTGAAACAAACTTATGGTGTTTCCTAGGATACTACATTGTGGAAAAGCAATTATGTCATTCATTTTATATCCAGTTCAAATTTTATACATTATATTGTGTGAATAATTAGATACTTCATAGGATACTTTTATTATATGTAGATCATATTTAACAACATCCAACTTCACCATATCAAAAAAAAATTACACATATAGTCTTCCAAAATGATCTCTTCCAATAATAACACCTTTTGGGATTATTTAATATTAACTAAAAACAATTTTATTAGGAATTATTATTTGAAAAAACACCACATTCCTGATGTAAATGAATGATAGATTCATCATCAATTCTCATATCATGTGTTCCATTCTCTCTATTTTAAATAATAATTGAGTTTTAAAAAATTTCATACCGCATAACTTTAATAGTCTCAAATCTACCTCATAAAAATATTTTATTAAAAGATCCCCCATTGAAAAACTCCCCCTAATTTTTCATCAAAATACTCTCCCCCTTTCATATACTTATCCCCCTTCAAACACATATGGGAATTTCTCCCCCTTCAGAAAAAAACCCAAATATAGTTATTCTCAACAATGTTCATTGGAATGTGATAGAAATCCAAAACGTTTTCATGAGAAAGTATATAATTTTAATAAAAGAAAGTATGTGTAGTGGTGCCACCTAATAATAAATTATATGGATGGATATGGTCAAACTCCAAAGAGGAATGTCATTTTTCTAAAATATAATTTTTTTAGTTCCATTTTTGCGATATATGTAACATTATTAGGTGTTGAAAAATATTCAAAAACCACAATTCCTCTTTCCATAACCTCATTTATTAATTGATTGTTGATATCATTGTTAATGATACCAGAATGTTGAATGAAATATATTATGCTATTAATCACTATTTCATTGTAACTCATGAGAGTAATATGATTAATAATTTTCAAAACCACCTTATTATGTTTTTATCTTATTTATAATAATTGAGTCATGGTTTGAGTGAAACAAATTTAGTCAATCCCCACAAGTATCAACATTATCGAATTTTTTATTCCTGTTATTAAATTTTGTACATCAGATTCCATGATAAAAACCACCATTTGATGTTGATTTTTAATAATTTTCCCATCCAACCCAATATGATTATGCAAATCCCCAAAACAATTATTCTACGGATCATTATCATTTAAAGTATCATAGTCCTTCATATTAATGATATATGGAAGAGTTGTATTCATTTAATTCATCTCAATTTCTTAGGGATCAAATGGAATAAATTATCCAAATATGTATAAAATAAAATATCTAATCAGCATGCAGTCAAATAGAGTGAATTCCAAATTATTTATCTATGCGTATTCACCTTATTCATTTTTCCCTAAAAATCGATAGATAATTTTAGAATAATCTTCTATAAAGATACAATGTTCCTAAAAACATCCATATGAAATATTATTAATACCTCTTGGAAAAACATGGTTTCTTATGTTAAAATCCCATCTAATCATCGAATCAACTGAAATTGAAGAGAAAATTTAAATTTCACAAATTAGAGACATCTTGAATTTTAATAACATGAATTATGAAATATCATCATTGGTTTTCATTCAGGAATCCAAAAAATATAGTCACAAAGTAGATATGAACCATCTATTTCAATCATAAAATTTCATACATATTTTGTAGAGCATATTTATGGAATATTTATTTCATTACATAAATATATTCTTGAGAACTGTAATAGTTTAGGGACATTGGAAATAATGATTAATAAACACTAGACTCAAATTAAGCTACATAATATCGTACTAAATTAAAAATAATTTTCACCCTTCTTATATATATATATATATATATTATAATACATATCATCATAACGTGGGTAAATAAAACAACTGAAATGGTTACCTTATATGCTTAGTAATCTATAAAAGGGAGACACACAAGAATTACAAGATAATAAGGGCATGAGAACCTGATCATAATATTTGAAAACCATATCCTCCATTTTAAGGATCATAATCATGAATCGTGTCATAAATATTGTCATTTTATAAGACATGATTAGTATAGAAATCAAATAATATGAACCATAACTAAATAAGTCATGGAATTCGAGGAATACATATAAGCACATAAAATGTCATGTCATGTTTACCCACAAAGAAATTAACAACATTCTAGTCTTAAGATGTCCACCCTTGCCTAATATTTTAGATAAGCCTAACTACCCATGAACCAATCTTGTTGGTCAGGGTATGACCACCCATGCACCCTCCAATTTTTTATTACACTGACTAGCCATGCACCCCCCATTTGTATTAGGATAAACAATTATATACCCTCGTCATTGGAAATGATAGTAAAATCCACGAAGAATTATATTTGTAAATGGGATAAAAACATATTTACAATCTATGATTATATGGAATTGATCATTACCCAATGCATTGAAGTTCTATATGGGTGCACAAATCTTGTTATCTCTAACGGGATCACCCGACACTCTATGGGGTGCCCATCATATAATATATAATAGGCATACCCAGTTCTATCTAGGTTACCCCATCGTTTAATATAAAATGGAATATCCTTTTCCATTTTTGGTTTCCCTATAATATATTTTATTTATAAGAAACTTAACATGATTAAAATACAAATAGCTTGGGTATCATCATAAATACTAATTAAAAAATTAATATTATATCATAATGAGGCAAACCCTTGGAAATGAAATTGTTTTCATATAATAATATTTGAAACATGAATAACCTATGGAAATGATATGATTTTCATGATAATATATTTGTAAAATTATTTAACTATGGAAAAAAATAGGTTTTGTAATGATGGGGCCACCAAAATGTAAACTATTTAGATAATGAAAATGAATGGTATCATTATATCATATCCCCAAGAAGGAATTTTTATCAACCAAAAATGAGAACAAATATGGATAATAATTCATAAACGATCCATTAAAAACCATAACTCCGGGAAATTTCCTTGCCTCTTTGAAAATTTATTCTCAAATAACATAACATTTTTTGATTACTTTTACTTTAAATAGTTAAAACTTATTAAAGATGATATGAAAATTATTGTCAACACTTTTTATAACATAAATAATTTTAAAATTATTTTCATCCTTAATGATCTTAATATGACATTTTAATATTATTTTTAAATAACATTTATAATACATTGTTTTAGCAAGAATCTAATTTTTGACCGAAGAGACAAATAATATTTTATTTTATTAAAAATATTTCATTAATTATCATAAGTACCAATGAGGTGAAAATTGGTAAAATTACTTTAAAATAAAATTATTAACCTTAGGATAATAATTTTTTTGAAAATTCATGGGATGTAGGTCATGAGATATAAATATTGGAAACTTAATCATTATCAATCTCGATAAATGATGAGATTATAAAAGAAAATCATTACTACTTAGTTAACATTGAATATTAATATCAATGAATGAGATATATTACATTAAGATTAAAATATTATTAAGAGATATATGAAAATGATATAACATGTCAAATGGTATGTATATAAACCTCATTAAATAATATAACTTTGTAACATAACATTTTTCTCAAAGAAGGAAAACTGAACCAAATTACCTTTACCATATTGGTAACTCTAAAATTGTAACCCCATGAAAGATATATTATAAAATGGAAGTTTAAATACATAATATAATGAGTATAAGAACCGTTATTTACATTAATGTGAATTATATACACCTCATTTATGAATGTTTTGGTGAATATAGTGTTTAACTCACAAAATTAAAATGGTATATAAAAATCCTTTACCTTATGTCTTGATTTCCATCGTACACATTCAAAACTAATTTATAATCCATTAATGTTTATAATAAATCATCCATAAAATGATATTAATATATATCATACAATATAATAATTTATTGTAAATTTATATTATCCATTTATAAATTAATCCATGATAATTCATTTATTTAGGAAATAACCTCTCTTTTTTCATACATGTTTTGACTTGTTATTTGTAATTCTCTATCCCCAGAATCCTAGAGCCATTGAATTATTTTATTACATCAGCATATATAAATGATTCATATCCAAGGGGATAAAATAGTTTAGATGTTTTAGAAAACTAGATCACTTATATGGCTCCAATATTACATTGTGAAAATAAATAATGCATAAAAATATTAAATCTTAACATCTATGAAACACATTCAATGGATTAAATTTCATTAACTAGGGAAATGAAATATAATAAAAGTGAGATCAAATTAATATTAAGGTCAAATAAAGAGGAATAATTAATGACATTAATAATGTAAATCAACATAGAAATGTAAATAACTAATAACACAAGCCATTCAAATAACTATATAAGTAATATCAATATGGAAACGTATAAAACTGAAAACACATCCCACATAATAAATAAATTTAGAATGAAATGATTCTATTTATTTTATATTATTAAAAACAGAATCACTAATAAATATTCTAATTGAAATATCTATAATGAAAATTCATAATTATTAGACATCGGGTCTAAGGCATAGGAAGTCATATAATGTAAAGACCATTCACAATACGAGTTAAAAAATACAAGTAGAAACCCATTTAATTTATCCAACTAGTTTGTCTCATAAGAACCATTCGATGTATTGAGGGGATATATAATGTCCACTCCCCACCCATAAATGTACTTAAAAATAATTATTCATATAAAGTAATAAATTAATAAAAATATCCCTTTTCAAATAATTGTTTTACTAAAAAATGAATATTTAAAAAAAATTCCCTAGTTAACCAAATATCTATCAATGTGAACACTATGTTTGAAAATTATATTTGATTGGAAAAAAATAATATCCAATGTATGATAAAATAGTTATGAAATGAAATTTTCTATTAAATTGATTACAATAATGTGATATTTTGATTATAATTTTAACCATAACAAATGATGCGTGATTACAAATATAATCATTAACAAAATTCTGGTGTAAAATGGGATTAAAACAGTCCAATGTGTCCCATACAACATTGAAACATCTAAATCATATTCCTTAATAAAGAAATTAAATTAAATGAAACTTGTAATTTAATTGGAATAATAATAATCATGATATAACATGTTGTAGGGTAGTATTTACACCATATAAAATTGAAATAGTTCTTAATAACAAAAAAGTCACAATGGAAAGTAAATTGAGATGAAAACCATTAAATTATCCTTATTTTTTAATGTGGTATATAACCATATACATATTGGTATAAAAATGTTACTGACTTATATTGTAACCATACCCATATTTATGATATCATGTATGACCATATTATAATATCATATTACCCTCTTGTTATGTATTTTCACTACATTGAGTGTTAATTTCATAATTTATTAAGAATGATTTGACGAGTTAGTTGTTGTTCCTATTACATAGATCTTAATTTTACGAATTTTAAAATTTGGACCATGTTTTATATTTCACATAAATTCAGTATAAATGTATTTAAAATAGCCCTGAGTATTTTGAGATAATAAATTAAATGCATCGTTCATAGGGGTAGGAGGGCGTATGCATAAATGAATGCTAAATTAATTTATTTTTCATATTAAAATACTATAATGTAAGTGATATATATGAATATTCTAATTCCAGTATGATATATATCTCATATATGTTACATATTTTTTTTAAATCCTTCCATTATATATTTCTTGATTAGTGTGAAATAATCACATCTATTTCAAAAGGCAGTATTCCACGCTTCCACAAACGATGTTATCATACTCCCATAAAATGGAGTTCAACATGGAATTTTTTTTAAATGAATTCAATAGAAATAAATAAACTAAAAATATAATAACTATAATATATAATCATCATTTCCATCATAATACCCATCCATGTTATGTAGAAATGGAAAAATGTACAATCATCATTTCGTGATGTGGTATTCTGTGATACACATAAATGATTTCTTTTGTTCCCAAGTAGATGTGTGTATATATATATATATATATATTTAAGGTTATAAATCATAACATAATAACATATCCATATATATAGGATAATTATTTTATTCTATAACATGGTAATATAATATTTTAGTTGATAAATAAGGTAAATAAAAAAAAGATTCTTGAGGAAGGATTTTACATATTCTTTTCCTTTTATTTATCACAAATGTGCTTCTTAAGAAGGCTTTATTCCGAATGTAAGGATTCTTGGATTAGGGTATGGATGTTAGGAGATTATAGGAGTAGAGTTTTTGAGAGACAAATTGCATTATAGGTTTAAATAAGTGGGAGGTTTGAGTGGATTTTTATATTTGGGGAGGAGTGGTGTTCTATTAATTGTTTAGAAAGAGAATTCCACCAGTGTTTTTACAATAAAAAATTGATAAAATAATGGTAAAAAATCTATAAAATGGGTGGTAATGTGTAAAAATTAAAAAAAAATTAATTTTGGAAAAGAACATACATCATTTTGTATTTTATGTTTAAGTTTTAGTCCTTTGTAAAGATAATATTTCTCTTAATTAAAAAATTAATATAAAACTGGTTAACTAGTGTTATTTTTCAAAATGAATGATGGAATTATTAGAAATTATTATTCATCTGGTTACAAATTATTTCTTTATTTTTCCCAAATTTCATTCACATAATAGGAGTCAATTATTATAAATATAATCCTATAAATGGGATAACAATGTAGGTTTTTAAATTTAGAATGATCAAATGTTTTATAAGATACTATATCTAATTAAAAATTAAAATTGATTTAAATTGAATAAATTTGATTCATTAATGTAAAATTGATCAAATAAATTTTATAACAAATCAAAAAAATATTTTATCATAAAAATATATCATAATAAAAAGTAGTTTTGAAAAGAAATTCAGTTTTTACACTTTACATCAAAAAATTAAACATGAAAGAATATTACTTAAATGTTACCCTAAAAAATATTTATGTTAACCATTCCAGTATATGTTCATTTTTTATATTAAATTTATAATTTTTTCAAAAAATATATCAAAAATATTCTCTCCATTAAATGGTGATAAAACAACCTCTATAAAATATGCATTTTTAATGGTAATAAATTTGTTGTTATTATCCTATACCTACTAAATCTATTGGGTGAATAAAAAAATTATTTTATTAGAGATATAAAATATATATTTAATAAATAAATTCTATAATAGGGTAATAATTCTATAGACAATGAAAAAATTGGATAAAAATAGTATTTTGATTAAATATGATGTTATGATCATTGTTAGCTGTCAATAAAATTAAATATATATAAATGAAAAATATTTTAATGTTATTGGGTGATATATTCTTCCTTCCTAAAAATATAAATTTAAATTTTATGTGTGTTACCTTCTAAAATATTATAGGGATTTCGCCTTCCTAGAATCCTCTACTTCACATGTTTCTTCTTCAATATTGTGATTTGTTCATATTACCCTTACTATATGATTCATCTGAATTATAAACACATTCTATCTAGTATAATGATTATTGATGGGTTTTTCGTGGTAGTAAAGGATTGGTTCCAAAAATATTTCATTAGATATGATAATATATACTGATTCTATCATGTACTTCCATGGTATTGATATAAAGAACACATCTTGTATAATTAATAGATTTGGTGGAATTTCTGAATTATATGTGATGTATCAAAATATATTAAGAATTATTATGGGTAGAATATACCTTTGAATCCATTTACTTTTCATACCATACCACATCACACACTTAGATGATGATACATTCAAGAAAACATGACCTCTCCCTTGTAACTCTATATTATTCCACTAATTATAAGCCTAAATATTTTTCCTATAATTTATTACTTTAATATGATATTGAATAGAACATAACTTTTTGATAATTTCATCATCCAGTTTTTGGTCTATATTTTTTCATTCACGATATGCAGCCCTAAAATTTGGAGTATGATACCTTTTTCAATATAATTATACATACAAAAACATTTGAATACATTAATGGAACAGAATATTTTAGTAAAACAATACCAAATTTATTTACTGATCCCACATACCTTGAATATCGAATGATCATGACCTCATCATTTAATCCGTAGTTTCAATAATTATTTATGATTGTCCCTTAGATTGAGAATGGTGGGGAATGATCAAATATAGATCAATGTCAACAACATTCTAAATACTTTTCCAATATTTCAATGTAATGAAAATATATTGATCTAGAAAAGTTGATATAGGTTAATCATTAACTCTTAAAAACCCAATAATTTATATCTTTGTAAGGGTATCAAGAAAAGGTCTTCTTTTATATTAAGGAAAAGTATATATTTGGTTAGGTGGTATTTGATAACAAATATTCTGTCATTATTTCTAGGAGTCTTTTCTTGTCCAATGAATAATTCCATAGTAATTTCATCGCATTTAAACACAATAATATGAAGATGTAACCAGAATCATTTAGGATGCTACCTCACAACAACCACATATTGAAAAACCAATCATCTAAACATATAATCATAAATATCTCTCTTTATGTTATCCAAACAAAAATGTTACTCCATGTCCCTATACGTATTCATAATGATACTATTTATAAATAAATTGGTCCAATGTTAATCATCTTAAAATTCCATTTTTTCTCTTCTATTTATGAAACCAAATATATTTTATAAAATTTTAAATCCCGATATTCATAGAAAATGTTTTCATATTTTCAATTATTCACACCATTAATTTTCATCTGAAATTTCACATAATTAGATTTATAATTAAATATATTCTATAATAAATAGGGTTTTTAATCATCATAAATATTATTGAAGTATCCCCATCCATAGAAATACATTTTTCTATCATTACTATATCATTGAATATGGCATCCTTCTCAATTCTCATTGGTTTTGACCACCATGATCCTTTCTACCCAATGCATCTTCTACCTTATTTTCTATCCTTGGGTGGTGGTGTATGGATAAATCATAATCCCTTAGTAGTTTGAACCACATTCTATGTCTAATATTGATCTCTTTTTGTGAGAAGATTTATTTAATTAATTTATGAACAGTGAATAACTCAGAGGATTCTCCCTATAGACATGTATTTATATTTTAAAAGAGATGATTAGGGATGCTTACTCAAGATCATGGGTGGGATAGTAATGTTCACGGGTATTCAATTTACTTGATGAATTTGAAATAACATAATAATTTTGCATTAATAAAGAGCTAAATCCATTTTTCAATGCATCACTATATATGAAAAATAAATCACTTCTAGATGCTACAGTCAAAATAGGTGCATTGAATAATATTTTTTAGATCATCAATGAACACATAAAATTACTTTCTATAATCATACATAACCCCTTTGAAGGAAATCTTGGTAAACATGATTGAAAATTGAGAATCATTCGGAACAAATCACCTATATTAACATGCCAAACCTATGAAACTGATTACATCGGTTATATTTGTTAGAGTATTCCATTATATGACATCATTTTTCTTTATAGGATCAACATATATTCGATTATTTGAGAAAATATAACCATTAAATTAAACATCTTAAACCAAGAAATAAAATACAATAAATATCCAAAGTAAATATTCCCTTCCATTATCCTTAAGGATGATCCATAAGTGATTCCCATTATCCAAATAGATTTTATAATGCACAATAATTTCATCAATGAATACCAAAAAAATTGTCATTATGTTCCTTAAATTCTATGTTCATTAGTTCTATAATAATATATTGTGAATTTTTCAATCCAAAAGGTATTATTGGAACATCATAATTTCCATACCTTATCTAAATATTTATCATCGGGATGTATTCATTATTTACTCACCATTGGTGATACCCGGAACGAAGATCAATATTTCAAATATAATGGTCTCCATGATATTGTTTGATGTATTCATGATCACACGATAGAGGATACTCATTCATTATCTTAACAGTATTGATTTTACTATAATCAACACACAAACACATGGATCCATCATTCATGAAAACAAATAGGACAAGGGATCCACATTGTGATTTTGATTCCCTGACCCCTAGCTTCCGAATTAAGTACTTAAAAATGATGTTTAGTTTTTTATAAAAGACAACAAAAAAATTAAACACAACAATTAACATTTTTGGGAAATTTTGAATTCTAGGTTCTAGATTAATAGGAAGAAAGTTGTAATTTTTTAGAATTGTACTAAATGAAAATTAAATGTCTATTTTTCCATGTGAGCTCTAAATACAACTGTGACGTCTTCAATTTTAGCACTTCAATGAAACTTTTGAAAATATTTTGAAAACATTGGATGAGTATTATATTTCAGAATAATGGGTATTAAACCTAGTGAATACATTTTCTAAAAATACAAAAAAAATTAAATGCCATATATGAAATATAAATATTATATATATATATTACTGTTCAAAAATATTTATTTTGAAATTTCATTTCAAAAATAATTATATGAAAACACATGGATTTATCGCTTGAAATAATTTCATAAGTTAATAATTAATTATGGATTTTTTATAAATGGAAATCATATTAAAATTAATACACCCAAATGAAATATCTCTGTTAGGAACAACATATTGTAAAGATATGGATTCATTTCCCATTCCACAGTCTCGAACATGAAACTGAAATGCCAGATAAAATATTAGAGAAAACATTCTTGAATATCCACATATCTCATTCATAATCAATAAAAACTATTTTAAAAAATACTTGAATTATTTTCAAAGAATAAAATAATTTCACTTTAGGGACGTATAATTTTCATAAAATTTCGTATCTTTTTTGGAAAAATCTATTTTTTAAGAGTAGATTACTCTGAAAATTCACTCAAATTTTATTTATTTAAATAAATTAATAAATATATAATTAATTTATATAATTAGAAACAATAAACATAACATGAAACAAGATTTACTAAAATTAATCTAGTGAAATCATGAAATGTCATAAATTATAGAATATGGTCATATCATAAATGAATTATGACATACATGAATCTATGAGGAATTTTCAAACATAAAATAATAGTTTTAAAACATATTATATCTAAATGATAACCATAATTAATTAAAAGGGCATGAAAAAACATATAAACATATATTTTGATAAAAATAAAATATTCTATAGAATTGAAATTTAAATTATAAACATAAATTATTTTTAATCTTTAATGGTTTAGTTTCTAAATTAATTTTTTTAAATGTAATGGTATATATAAAATAATAGGATAACATTATATAAGATAAAGTCAACAAAAAAGTGATTCTAGAAATATAATAATTCTTTTATAAATATAAACCATGAAAATAAAAAACACATTTCAAAAATTAATAAATAAATTTTAAAAAATATTAATTCTTTAAATAGATTATGTATTTAATTTTTTTCATCATTTATAAAATTTATAGACACATATATGTTTTCTTTTTTATATTTCATAATCATTTCCATATAATAAACTTTTCTAAATCTAAAATAAAATAATCTAGTGCATGAAATAATTTCTCATTCAAGTTATTTGAAATTACATATAGAAAATATGTTGAATAAATGATATTTGTAAATCAGTAAAATAAAATGATTCTAAACCAATATAGTCCCTTACTAGTTCATTAAAATTTAACTCAAACCATATGTTAAATATTATTTTGAATATGCAAAATATAAATCTTTAAACAATAGAGTTCCTTATAAAAAAATTAATATAAAAATCATTCCTGGAATAATGCATTGATCCCTTATAATAAATTGAAATATGCATTTAGATACAATAGTTTCCTAAAAAAATAGATCATAATGTTCAATATATAACTATCGCTTATATTGTAATCATTTAAAATACAATTATTAAATTAAACTTTTGTAATCAATTTTATGCAATATAATACTGTAAATATTGAATATCATGAAAAATCAGTGTAATTTTTTCTATTCTAACAAAATAATTATTTTCAACAAATTTTAAACTCCTTAAAAATGAAACAAAAAATATTATTAAATTAATCATACAAAATAAATTATCTACCTCGCCTTAAAATTGATCCTAATTAGAGGACATCCTTAGCTATACACAATTGATGCACCCTTCTTCCTGATCTTGAGAATGGTGAACAATATAGAAAAAAGATTTATTCCTCCAGATTATCTCTCATATTCCCCTGACAAGAAAACCTATAACTATGGCGACTACTCTCACTATCCTTAGGAAGTATCTCGAACCACCACTTATATACCAATGAAATTCCTTATATAGTAGTTTCATATAACAATTATATTATTAAAAGAAAATTACTTTCATTAACATTGGCTCTATATAACCACTTGAGAAATAGATCGAGTGTGGGATATTGATCTCAAAATTTTGGTTTCTGAGGTGATTCTTTCCAAAAGAGAAATAATATTTTTTAATTGTATATAATGATAAAATTTAAAAACTCAGTTGATTTGGGACATTAAGGAACCACTAATCATATATTTTAATGGTATATTATATATATAGTTTATTGAAACTAGTATGGTATGACTAATATATTATTTTAAATAATTAAAAATATATTTTTTATATCAACTACCAATAGAATCAACATCAAAAATAAAATCATTGTTTATTAATGACATGAAGTCATACATGGAAGAAAACACTACTAAGGTATTCAATCTACATTGAAGTTTTAATGTTTGAAGAATACGGGAGATATAGGAATGTAATACAAATTTTTTTTTTTCTACAAATGAGATTCAGACACCTATAAAACAAATCACATAAATTCCCCTAAAATAGATCTGAATCCGAGAAAAAGTAGAAGGAAGAAGGAAATTCAAATTGGGAACCCTTGTTGTTCGTTTAATCAACTTTTGAAGTTCATCCTCAGTGGTGGTCGAGCCCTCAACTATGCACAACCCCACACCAAATCTTTATTCTAGTATATAACCAGAGTCCAATCCCTTTTTCATTATCCTTCAAAAAGGTTCATTGTGCCTCACAAAACTCTGCTCGACACTCCATAGGAAATTAAACCCTTTCGGTATCCAAATGAGGTCAACCTTGATTTATCAAAGTTATGTTTTTTAACTGTAATGTATTCTTTCAATTTCCATCTTATATTTTGTATAATTTCAATAATATTAATAGGAATTATTTTTATAATTTAGTTCATTAATATACTTTACAACTTCATTATAATATATATTATTCAACATTCAGAATTTATTGTATTTATTTTGAATTATTAATTATTTTTCTCTTTTTTTATAAATTTTGTTGACATTTATTTTTTAATGATTATATTTATATATTTATGAAATATTATTAATCGTAATACTAGGGATATATATATACATTAATATCACATAATTGTCATATTTTTTATAACACTTATAAATTCATGATACAGCTATTAAAAAATTAAATAATCCTTATATTATAATAATTCTTAATTTAATTATATAATTAATTGAATAAATTGATATTTATATTTTTCCCATTTTTTTATAATAATTAAAACCATATTTATAATAGGAATATTTATAATTACAAATATAAATTTAATACAAAGAAAATTTTCATAAAACTATAGTTTAGTTGATAATATAAATTTATATGACATAATTTTAAATATTTAACTTAACTAGTAAATTAATTTTCTAGTTATATTATAAATTATTCAATTTAATATAATATTTATAAAAATGAAAATAATCTTCTAATTTTTGGGATTTTACATTGCCCCCCTGTACATAAATGAATTGCATCCTCATTATTTGTTCAGTGGACTTATTAATAATTCAAAATTTTCAACATCATAATTAAAAGTAAAAATTATATGGGGTATTCATTAATAATATGAAAAAAATATAATTCTATAACATAAATTATTTTTTCTCAGATGGAATTTTCTAATTTCTAAAGTTTTCAAAACCATTTCCCAATTTCCAAATGTGATGCCCTTAACCCACTCTTGGGAATTTACTACACAAGAAAGTTGTGTATTTTTTAAATGAAAAATGAAAAATACGTATAACATTTTACATTTCAATAATCTATTTCGTTATTGGTTATGGAGAATTAGACAAAGACTTATATATTTTCAATGTTTTACAAAAATAAAATAATATATCGACTTCTCTATGTGTTTGGAAACTCCAAATGCAATGTCATACATTTTATCACTTCTATGGTACATGTGAAACTATTTTAAGAACATTGAGTGAGAATTCTATTACATATTAAGGGGTTATAAAACTGGTGAAAACACTTTTATAAAAAATCATACATATTTACTTAAAATACATTATTTAAATTATAAATATTTGATATATATATATATAAATATATAACCTTTACAAAATAGTAATTTTGAAAATGTATTAACAATTATTTATTTAAAACACTTTGATTTATATTTTGAAAACATCACAAAGATAAGTATTTTCTTATGAATTATTTTGATTCTTTGATGATCCTATGAAAAACCATATGGCCACAAAAAATATCATTGGTAGGAACATTTCTTTTGAGGTCGGGGGATCACATGCCATCCGTCATTGTCTCTCATGATACTCAAGTACTAAATCAAATTTTTGAGAATTTATATAAAGATTCAACTGTCTCAATCAAACCCCAAAAATCACTTTTTAAAACCAATAAAAATATTTTCAAATAAGAAAATATCTTTACTTTCACAAAAAAAACATTTTTAAAAAATTCCATTAGAATTTTGGAGGAATAAATAAATCTTAAAATTACCATAATATTACGTCATTTATTCCTCCAAATTATTTTTTTATTATTTCATCAAACGACATTCAGGGGGAAGTGGGACTCAAACATTTTTCAAATCATCAACGGTCAGGAAATTCAATATTCAAAAACATAACATAGGGATCATGAAATTATAAATTCAAAATGAAAAGAAAAAGAAACCATCACCTTGTACACATCATGTGAATCTCGTGATCAACATCACCGTCGTTCATGTCATGTGGATTTCGAGCACTCAAATAATCATTATCAACGTCACCTGTCATGAACGCTGAAGCGTCCTCACAGATGCCATGTTCTACCTTCGTCAACCATATCACTGACGGGGTAGGCCACAAAAGTTCATCTACATCACCAATAAAACACCATTTCTATCAACTAAAAACAACCCACTGAACACCATAGAATAAGAAGCACCTCCAGAACCGCTATAAAAAAATACATCACCATCAACCAACACCGACCCCCAAATAGAACAGTCGCTCAAAAACCAACGAAACATCAAAGGATCCTCAATGAAATAGAAGGAAAATAAAAAACATCTTAGAGTAGGGGGATACAAAGGAACAAGGGATGAAACCCAAAAAAATCTAAATCCATGACAGAAGGATAGACCGAGGGCTGGATCCCTAGACAAAAGGGATGAAGGATCCTTGAAGATCCATGGTCATCGAGCTACTAATCCCAAAACCTTATGAATCCAACTCTCCCGACCCGACCTAGAGAGGATTAGAGGAATTCGGGGTCAGAGTGTGGAGCGGTAGCCGGGGAAATGGCATAGCTCCATCATCGGAGCGAACGAACCACGATGAGGAGACGATGTGATAAGAATAAAGAGTAGAGAGGGGATTCAGGAGGAACCCTATAAAGGAGAAGAAAGGAGAGTGAGCACAAACCTGGTGAGATACAATTTTCCACCAAGCCAAATATGGGGAAAACCCCTAAAAAACTACCATCGATAAAATATTGGGAAGAAAACCAGATAAGAGAATGACCGAAGAATCAAGAGGGAAGACGTATCGTCACAAGAAAAGTCTCGAAACCCTATAAGAGGTAATTTGAAAATATAAAATGATATTATTAAAACATATTATATATAAAATTTAACATTAAATCATTAAAAGTTCATAAAAAATACATATAGATTTTAATAAAATTATATATCCTATCATATTTAAAAATTAAATAATAAAATAAAAAATCATTTTTATCAATGTCTGACATAGTTTCAAAATATATTATTTTGAATATATATATGTTTAAATGGAATCACATGATAATTTTGTTGTAAGAAAAAAATTCCCTAAACAAGTTCTTCTTGTAACATAATAACTCAATTATAATCATATACCATGAAACAAAAGGCTATATAAAAAAATTAATTATTAATTTTGTATAATTTAATTTCATTAATTTCCATAAGTATGA
Source organism: Viscum album (assembly GCA_963277665.1). Classification (NCBI taxonomy): domain Eukaryota; kingdom Viridiplantae; phylum Streptophyta; class Magnoliopsida; order Santalales; family Viscaceae; genus Viscum; species Viscum album. Next base: position 912,352,910 of record OY728131.1, on the reverse strand, counting down.
AAATATTATCATCTTTTTCAAAATTTATGCACATACATAAGTATAATTTTTCATAATCAATATCCCTTAACATAAAATAAAATTTTATAATCCTATATGTTGAGAAATATATTGAGATAAATAAATTCTACGAAAACATTTTATAGTTATATATAGAATATATTTAATATATATAAAGTCATAAAATCATAAAATCAGTAATATAAAATGATTCTATATAAATGTAGTACATTACCAATTATTTATAACATTAAAATTGAACATAAGTAAAATATTATTTTCTATATGTAAAATAGAAATATTTAAACAACAGTGTCTAATAAAAATATATTAAACATAAAATAGTGTGATGATCAAGAATCCAATAAGTAATTGGCTAAATTTTATTATAAGATTAATGTTTCTTCCACCCTTACATTAGGTACTTCTACCTCTGTTGTTGTGAATGCATAAATTTTTCATCTGCCCATGGACACTTTAGTGGTTAATTCCCTTAATGCTTGGGGAATTTACTTATGTAGTTCCCTATATCATAACAATTTTAGCACTATACATAACAGTTTTTCCCACATCATTCATGATCGTGGTGACCACTAACTCTACACATATAACAAACTATAATTCCCTTCAAATTCAACCCATGGTTTTTTTCTCACAGTTGTCAAAAGATGAAAATCACTCAATGTTTTCATTGTTATATGATTATTTAACTTTTTCATGGTGATACTATGAAATATTCAGGTCTTGATTTACCATGAATATATTGATTCTAGAAAATTCTTTTTTGTCTTTTGAAAATATATAACAATTTATTCATATAATGAAAATGTCTAAGAAACCTATAACATCTCATGTAATATAAGAATAAGAATTTTTTGCACAATAATAAATATTTATTAAATAGATAGTAATTTTACCAAATGGGGTATCTATGTCAAATAGCATACCTTCAATGCAATAATGAGTTTCTCAAAAATCTTATGTTGCACACAAGACTAGGTTATAACAAAAAACAATATATTATTAATAATATTATTTTTTGTGGTATTTATATCCTAATCTTTGTATCAAATAGAATTAATAGAACATAATATATTATGTTTACACACGTTAATTAAATTTTTTTACATTAATCCAATAAATTATATGGACATAAAAAATGTTTAAATCAATTTTTCTGTATTACAAGATCTAATATTTTTAAATGATTATTATTCCACCTTTTTATAGAGGACCTCTTTTAAATATAATATTTTGGAACATTTATAATGTTTATATGAAACATTAAAAATTAATTTTTAAAGATAAATATCAGTATATACATTGCGTAAATTTTTTCAATTTGTATGAGAATATTAATAATTGAATGAATAGTTAATAATAAAAAATATTTGTTCAGAAATTATTTTTCATCAAATTTATTTATTAAGATAAATTTCTTTAAAAAAATTAAATGTATAATTAAATCATGATTTTATAATTTAATTCCATTTATGTTATTGGAAAAACATAACATTTAAATTTTATATTAATACATTGTAATCTATTGAATTTGTTTACTTTAAAAACATGTTTTCTTGATATGTCAATGAGATTAATTTTAAATTAATTCTATGAACTAATGTGTTTCAAATTTGTAAAAGTGGAAATAAAATGTTTTATTCAGTATGGTATATTTTAAATAATAATATAAACATATGTTTGAATGTTATGAATACTATCTTTATTAGTTATTTTTATTACATTAATTAAATGAAAATCATGTTATTTTGGTTAACAATAATATTTAAAATCACCCAAAATATTTTTATAATATCATTGAATGGGGGTTTCTATACCTAATATCATCATTGGGATGATATATAACCTTTTAAATCTATATGGATGATGTTAGGACATTCAAATTATTTTATTCAAAGGAAAGACAATTTTCACACAGTATTTCTCTTAACAAGTAACATATTTTTAATATAGAGTAATATAATGGATAATATCAACAATAAATATTTTCTTGAAAATTAAAAAAAAATTAGTGAATATTTATAATTTATTTATTGTTTTTACAGAGAAAAAAATAAATTTACTGGCGACACAAGGATGATGCAACAATTTATTGATTAATTTAAGAATTTAATTAATGATATTAAAATATTATAATAATATAATTAGATATAATTTATGTCATCAAAAAAAATTTCGGTTGAACACAAAATATTTTTGAAGTATTAAAATATATTTTTGATTATATAATGATTTATTGATAATATAAAAAAATTGAGAAATGATTGGTGTCAAAATTGGCAGTAATGATATTTTAAAATATAAAATATTCTATTAAATGATATAATATATAAAAAATACCATGATTCAAAAAATAATGGTTATAGATCTTAAAATTTCATAAATGAATGTTATTTTTTTGGAATTTTGTGATACATATATAATCCATCAAAATTTAAATTACATTATAAAATTGTAAGAGTTTAAAGGGTTTTAAAAATATTACTATTATAAAAATATTCAAAAAAACTATAATTTTCATTGGAATATTATATTTTAACCAGAAACAGTCTTATATATAAAATAATTCACTTTTTAAAAATTTATAATAGAATATTAATTTATATTAATTTTATACTTTTTAAATTTCCACGAGTACCCCACCAATCTCTTATAAAATTGACCTTCACCCTAACATTTCTTCACACATCAAAACCAATTGGGATCAGAAATAATCTGCCTAATTTCATTCATAAAATACATCCTCACATTCTAGAGGACATATATTATGAATAAAACTCATCATAGAGATGATATGGTGCAAATCAATAGAGATAAACCTAAGAAGATGTATCATTTTTATTTAAGTATTCTATTTTAGTTCATCTTGCACATCGTTCAAATCATTTTCATGAATGATGAAATTATTACTTCAATATAATAAATGTATTGAATTTTTTTATTTTAATATCATCATCTAAATCCATATCAACTTTCATCAAATGGGGAACTAATTATTTGATCATGCATATGGGTAAACTATAACCACCACGAACTGATATAACTTGTTTTCCATATCCATCTCAAAAATAAACATTATAATAACAGAATTAAGGATCATATATGAAATTTTAGAAATTATAATCATTATAAAAGAATAATATATCAATTTAGTTCTTCATTTATATGCACATAATAATGATAATGTTGTTCATGCATACATGTAAACTATAACCTCCCCAAAGCAGTGTGATTCGTTTTTAATCTCCAAATCACTTGAATTGTATATATAAATATATTTAAATGAAATTAATTATATTTTTATCATTATGAAAATATAAAATAATACTTACCTAATTTCCATAATGATCATTGTATAATGGAAACGCAACTCATGTATACACAAGACATACCATCTCCACGATTGTATCTTATTTCATTTTTCATAAAAATCATTACTAGTTAGATGTAAATGTATAATTAATGTTAAAAAGTGATTATTATTTCATATATATTATTTTAGATATGATTTATAGATGACTATTTTTACTAGAGGAAATTTTACCAAATATATTTTGGAATCATGTACCAAGTACTGGAAAATGTCCGACATGAACCAAAATAATTAAAAAATTGTTATAACATGATAATATGTTATATAAATTGAATAATAAAACTGAAAAATGTTCTATTGGAATTATATATTTAACATTATATTATATTCAGGATGATAGACACCATATGTGATGAATTGGACTCAGGGTAATGGAATTTGTCTCAATCTCCATCCACTGAGGCATGCTTTAATGTTATACACTACAATTTTTTATGAGGTGTATATTTAATCTAACTGAGTTTTACTTTCAATAGAAGGATTTTAAAAATAATTTCTCAATATTTATTTTTTTTCCTTCATTAAAAACATAAAATGGATTGTTCATTTTTAATGTATATAGTTTCAATGAATTCTCCACCGCCAGGATTGTTATTTTATATTTGTATTCCTTTACAAGAAAAAATATTAATAACAAAAAATAAAATCATTTATTTAATTTTTTGAGTATTTTTCCATTGAATTTGGTTTTGAAATTGAATCATTTCAATACATTTCTTGAAAATATTCCATCTGTTTAAAAATGGAATTTTATGTGTGAAATGATGAAAATTGTAATCATTTATGTCAAATGATTAAATATTAGTACATAGAAATTTTGTTGGATGTTATGTGAAAAACAAATGAGTGTGGTTTTTTGATATTACAATGATATATTTATGTTTTTACCTCCAATTCATTCGGTATGGATGTTTTCCTCATGATTATTTCAATTTGTAAGAGTGACATGTATATATTTAAACCGCATGATTATTCCATTTTTGTATAATTGTTTCATGTGTTACCCTTATGACTTATCTACGATTTCAATCTATTTTATAGTAACTTTTTGAATTCAAAAAGTGTATAAAATGTTCTTATCTTCTGGGGAAACTATTTACTGCATCATAATGGTGACACGTATTACATGATGGTAATGTTTTCATGGGTTTTCATGTATTGAAAATAACATAATATTCCCATATTTGTGAATCCATTAATAATTTTTACCTGGTCATAAAAAGTTTTAATATATTATTCACAGGATTTGAGGGAGAATACATGAAATGAATAGATCAGGGGTCATGATATAACCTGAAATGAAACCATGATTCATTTTAATTATTTTGTTTAATGTGAAAATGGATATTTTTTACAAGTGTATACATTGTAATAGTTGAGTTGTTATGCATTAATTATGTCCTGATTATTTAAAACTCCAATCCTATAAATATACTCAATATTATTGAAAATAGAATTATTTACTTCACTCAAAATAATGTATTGTTTCAAGGCTGGGGACATATATTTTCTTTCAGCGTATATTTTAGAAATTATTAGATGTTTTAGTAATATTAATAACATACCCATGAAATATTTTATAGAATTTGTAGATTTCCTTGTTTTAAATATAATATGTAATACCCTTTGAAGATTATGATTTTTTCTCTTTATATTTCCTGTTTATAATGGTTTTTTGGTAGAGGAAACAAGGAAGATATTGTAGGTTGGAACATACAAGAGACTATACTTCCCCAAACGCATCCTAAGATGATCAGAATTGGAACTCATCATTTTGATATAGTGATGGTATATATGACTCTAGAAATAAATGGTGGTTGTCACCTTAAAATAGAGAAACTTGTTCTATAATAAAGAACCGTTATGATAGTGGACCATTTTATGAGAAAACATCCCCATTCATTCAATGTATTGTTTGACCTCATTCTAGTTTAATGTTGGATTAAATATATTGAAAAATATTCATTGTCAGGATATTTTTAAAGTCCAAAAAGGTAACTCATTCAAGTTGATTTTGATCTATGGTTGTCAATTGTTAAAAATACTAGATTTATTTAAGATATTGATTCCATGAAATGTGATGAATATATTAATTTATTACTTGAAAAATACTGTCCTAATAGTTTTCAAATTTGAATTGAAAATAAATTTGTGGAATTTAGAAAAAAGATGGTAGCTTTAGTGGGTTCATATGAATAAATTTTCTCTTATTTGTCACGTTATATCACAGTTTTTTTTGAAATATTGATATTATGATAAATTGGTTTTATTGAGGACTAAAACCAAGACATCAAACATATTTTTCTGCTGATGTGTTCAAAACCAATGATAAAATTGTTTGATTTATGGAGAAGAAATAAATTTAGTTTCATAAGTATTGTGTTCCCAATTATTATACGACAGTGAACATGGTTATTTTTCTTGAAATTAAAAACAATTCATTACAGATGTTTGGAGTTAATAAAACTAAATGACCATCTGGAGATATTTTTTTAAAACAATATAGACTAATTTATTCTTATGCCTATGAATCACTTTTGATATTCTAAGACATGTGATATATCTTGAGGATACAAGGGATTTGATCATGCAAGCAATGAAAATATTATGGTAAGATGTTTTATTTGTAATGAGTTAGGGTATTGTTCAATTATTTGTCCAAATTTAATAACATAATGTTGAAACCACTAAGATCAAAATAAAAAGGGTGTGGTAGAATCATTTACTACAAATTTTTTTGATTATGGGCCACCAAATGATGTTTTGGCCAACATATTTTACGTTTTTTTAAAAATATTCCATTACATAGTTTGACTCTGGATCATCACATTATTTCATTTTTGAGATCCTTGAAAATAATTAAAATTATCACCTAATGAATGTGATATATAAATTATGGTAAAAACTATGGGTTTATGTATTAAATAAACAATTATATATATGATTCTTTCTATTTTAATTGGACGTATTGTTTTTATAGTAAATATTGTTAAACATACCATAGTGGAATTTGATTAAATTTTTTGGTATGGATTGGATTTCAGTTTATCATGGTAAAATATATTTTAAATAAATAATTTTATATTCAATGATATCATACCATTGATAACATACCCAAATGAAAATAAAATAACTAATCATGTTATTTAATGTTATGTAGCTCACACTATTTAAAAGAATGAAACATTTTTGGATTAGTAGCATTATAGTAGTAAATAGATTATTGGTATTATTAAATTATTTTTCTAGTATAATTCCTGATAAAGAAGATGAATTTTATAATGATTTAGTTCTTGATTCTAAGATTATTTCAAAAACCCTTATATAATATCTCAAATAGATGTTTTGGATTTGAAAAAAAAGTTGAAAGAATTACATCATGATGGTCTCAACTGAATTTGAACTTCATTATGTGGTGATCTTGTTTTATTTTATTAAAAAATTGATTGTTCCATGAGAAATTATATTTATTATAGAACCTTCAATAAAATTACTATTAATGATAAGTATCCCATGCCTCATATCAACTATTATTTTATGTTCATCTCCAAGAAGATCCATATTATTCATAGATTGATTTGAGGTGTGGATACCATAAGATGAAGGAGAATGAGGATGTAATTACAATGACAAATTTTTTCAAGGGATTCAAAATTATTAGATCATGATTATTCCTACTTGGTTTTCTAATTTAACTAATCTATTAATAAATATTCGGAAAAGAGAGATTCGTTATTTTTTTTGATCAGCTTGTGAATTTTTATATGATATTTTGGTATATTAAAAAATAATATGGAACATTAATGGCACTTAATGATTTATATTAAATACATAAAAGAAAATAAAAAATTTGTAATGTTTATTAAGGGTGAATTTTAGTTGAGAAAAATTTCATTCTAAGGAATTATTGTTTCAAAATCTGGTATAACTATTGACACTTCTATTTTTTTTTGAATAGTGGATCTGACCTACCAATGACACATAGATTCATAATTTTCTTAGATTAACATATTATAATAGACGTTTTGTTGAAATATTTTCTCAGTAATTTATCCCACTAACAATGTCAATGCATAAATGATTATTTCCCACCTTGATAAAAGAATATAATAATTTTTCTAGGAACCTAAAATAAAATTGGTAAATACTCTAGTATTTTCTATACCATTCATAAATGAATTTTTTTTTATCTAAAATGATACTTCATTTAATGAAAATTGTTGTGTCATAATGTATAATGACCATTTAATTTCTTATACTTCATATTAGTGGAATTCACATGAGTCAGATTACCAATCAAAGATATGAATTTTTCTAAAGTTTATTTTTCATTAAAAAATTTGAAGCATTATTTATAAGGGGTAAAGTGAGAGATATATACTAATCACAAAATATTGACGTACATATTCAATCAAAAATAATTTTACATGAGATAGAGGTGATTGATATATTATATCAAGGATTATGATTTCATAATTCATTACCATATTAGAAATGAAAATATTTTTATTGATGATTTTATTTGAAGTGGGAATGCTATATTAAACATGATACCTTTGGTACATAACCCTTTGGTTAGTGGCTTAGTGAATTTTGGATTAGATGATCTTGGTGTGGAAATTATATTTTTTCTATTTCATGTGTAAGATAAATCATATATATTATATTTAATTATTCCAGATCATAAGGAAGGCAATTAGTTGAAGAAAAAGGATACATTATTAAAACATGAAAGTTAACCTAAATTTAACACTGATAATTATTAAGTTTTGAAATTTGGGAAATGGTTATCTATTAGTTTTGATTCATACCTGATAAAATATTGGATTTTTGAAATTCATAGTTCTCCATTTTAATTTAATCCTTGTAGTAATAAGATGTAAAGATATCGTTATGAATATTACTATTGGGATAGAATGAGAAGATATATTTCGGACATTAACCTAAAGTGTTTCACTTGTTAGTAGGTTAAAATAGAATGAAATTTGAAAAATGGATGCTTCATTACATTCTAATTGAACAGTGGTAATGGGAATATATATCCATGTATTTCATAGAGGGATAATAAAAAAAATATCATTAAAAAATGATATCATATTTTTTATTGACCGAATGACTAGATTTTAAAATCCCTCATTCACCTTCTGGTTTTGAGAGGGTGTGAGGATGCTACATGGCCTTAAGAAACATCCCCATGAAGCCAAGGATATAAATAAATGTTGAATGGTATCAATATATGTTGTGGGTGATTTACCATTTAATAATAAAACAATTAATCCAATAAGTCTAATACAAATAGATAAAAATTTGATGCATGATAAAAATAATTAATATTAAACCAATTCATTTATATCAAAACCCCCAAAAATTAAATGAAAATATCCAAACTATCATTAATATAATAGTAGAAGATGAATAATAATACTCCACAATGAATACTAGACATCATTTTCAATAAGACGCATACTCCAACAACACTAAACAATCAAAATATCATGATTTAGTGAAAACAATGTGTGATACTTTACTATTCCCCATTCCATGGTAAATGACATCTAAAAATGATTAATGTGAAAAAGAAAGGGTGAGTGATAAAACATAGTAGTTTTTCCCAATAAATTCCCTACTCATTCCCCTAGAATAAAAGCTTTTTAAACATATTTATAAAATAAATTATATAAAACAATTTCCAGAATATTTTATAATAATGTATAAAAAAATTCGAAAATAGTTCAAAACAAAATAAAAAAATGTCTTATATGCACTAATTTTCTTGGAAGATCTATTTTAAAGAAAAAACATACAGTTCCTTAAAAGTTATTTTACATTTCCCATTTCAGATTACCAATTTATTCCACATAACCACAATTCGAGCTATGAATGATTCTTTAGGAAATTTCCATAATCATGTGCAGTCTCTCCTCTATCTCCCAAGTCATTATAATATAATTATATTTCATGTAAAATTAAACCATTGGCACTCAGAATAAGGTCATATTACAACTAATCCCCAAAAATCAAATATGTACACACACACCCATGATGCCCAAAACAATGATAATACCATTATTCCAAAACCATTTAAAAAACACCCTTTTTATAAAAACCCATTTTCTTAAATGTCATTTGATTTTAAAATTTCGATTTTAAAATCATGTAATATAAATGACTTGTCACATTAAATCACCACAACTCCATAATTTCATCAAAAACCATAACAATTAACTAAAAACGATTTATAAAATTATTCACACAATTATTTCAAAACCAATTTCAATAAAATTGACCATTTTGAAGATAATCCATTCAATTATATCATGATGTTCCACCAGTGAATCCACCAACATCAATTTTTTTTTGTAGAAAATTTAAATCGAAGAATAACTCCAATGAAACCATGTTAAATCTCAACACACCCACATTAGATCCCCTTTATCATAAACAAGAAAAATTATTTACTTATTTGGAATCCACAAACTTCTTTCTACCAAAAGTGGGAATATATCTATGAAACAAGAGAATGGGATATATAAATCTATGAAACACAACAAGAATGGTGATGAAAAAACACATAATATGAACAATTATATTCTAATGACTATGTCAAACCTTCATATTGCCTTCGGATCAATCGGAGAATCATCCTTTACCTATAAGGAAGAAAAATAACAACATATGTCCCCATAGTATGTAAAATGATGCACTATATGGTAATAAACATGTTATATTAACATTTTTAGGATCTAGCATTGACCCTAAAACACTGATTACTAACATAGTTAGGAAAACTTTGGGTTAATCGTGTGTTTACCACTTTCCCATGGATGACTCTTGGAATTGACTCCTCAAATGGTCTCCATAACTGTGTTACAACTACATCAAAATGACTTCCTCAAAAGTTATAATTCATATTAAAATCTCACATTTTATTATAGGCTTTCGAATACTTTTGAAAAAATTGTGCACAACCATTGTGCTTTCCCTTTTTCCCCAAAAAAGGGTGGTCATAAGTTATATTTTATTAGCATTGACCTGGTAAATTCTTGGGAGAAACCCTTCAAAGAGATAGAATGTTGTTAAAGATGAGGGAATCCCCTTGTATTACACTGATACACTCAATGGGTAGAGAGTTAGGTCCGATATAAATCATAAGCTCCTCATCCTGCCTACCCATGCGAGACAGAAAGTTTACCGCACAGTTGGTCTCCCCAAAACTATGATGGACCATCCTTTCTTGATTAGTCTCCACCATACATATATTAATGAGATTTTCCAACTCCAAATGTATTTTATGGAAACCATATAAGGACATCACAAGGATATCAGAGTCTGATTCAATCTCTAGGTCTTGGAACACCCGACTCCTACATATCATCAATCCAAAGAGAAGGGATCAAACCACTGCACTAAAGGAGTTACCCGGACCATAGTAATCACTAAATTAAATGTGAAACAATCCCTAGGAGTCCTAGAGAACCCACCACCCCTTATAACCCCCTCCATCAATGAACCATCAATGTTGAATTTCAAACCACAGTCCAGAGGCTGCCACCTAACCCAACGTCTGCTCCCCCTGATCTACATGTGTGGTCTATTAAAAAGGTTTCATATTGTAGAGGATGTGTTTCCTACATTTATCAGAAAATAAAATCAACTATGATTGATCTTATACACATCTTTAGTAAAAAAAATATATCAGTTGGATCCCCTTAGAAATTGATTACATGCCACCAAAATGATCTAGCATATGGACACAAGGATGATAGTCTGATTTGGGTGTTTATAGTTCTATACTCTTTATGATGTATCCAATATGTAATGAGTTCTAGTAGATATCGGGATTCATTATCAGTGTTCAGAATTGGATTGAATAAGGACCATAATTAGGAGGCCCATTTTCCTTGAATATACAGAAGGAGCATCAACTCGGGCTTCGGGCTTTATTAATAATAGCATCAAGAAGCCATGGATATACCCTTTCGTTGGATGTCCTCCTCTATTGGAACAGCCTTGTTTCTAATCCTCCACCGCAAGAAAAGTTTTCTCGTTGGAATTTCATGGCACCATGCTATTGGATTCTACTCGTCTGATTTATCTTCCGTCTATAATATCATCTTGTAATCGAGGGCTTCGTACCTGCCAAAACATGAACCAGCGAAGCAGTAAATATCTGGTCCATCACTCAAAAAAATATTTTCTAAAAAACTCATTAGAATGGGATTTAAAGCCACATAAACCAGCTCATATAGTTCAATCACATAACTGAAGTATATGCTCAAAGGGGACATCTGTAGTAAGCAATTAATTCCCCAGATGAGTTGGTCTCCCATAAGATAACCTCCCCTCTTCCTAAAACCCATCAACTATAGCTAGAAGGAGTCTCGATATGGGAGAATATGCACCTAGCACAACCAGTTGCACCGTGACAACCAACCATTTCATGGTGTCCGTAGTGTGTATTGATGAATTTCTTCCACAAAATATCCCCTTTGATGATCACCCACACATGCCGAGCTTGTAAGCCAATAATGGTGTCATGGATATCCTAAAGCCCCACACCCCCTTCAACTGCACGTCTAGCCAACTGTTTCCATGAATGCTAGTGGATACTTATTTCCTGTTTCATATCCCATAGAAAAGGGTTTAGAAATCCCTCCATTTTTCCGACCGTTCCTTTTTGGGGATTGATGATGAAGAAAATGTCCATCAAGATCAATGTAAGTGTGTTATTGATCAGCATTTCCCTCCCTCCAAACGACATGAGTTTGTTCTTACAACTTATGATCCTTCCAAGTAGCTACTCATGAATATCATCCATTTGTTGTTTTAATATGCGACTCCAGGAGATCAACATTACAATGTAGATGATTGGGAGTTATTTCTGATGACACCCAAGGATTCCTTGGATGTCTCTACACCCCCTGACTAAGAATTTGTTTTATATAAAGATATTGATATTTAAGGGGTTAAGACATTTTCTGCTCAGTCGACCATATCTAGACAGAATCCCCATAAGCTAGTCCTATGATCTGCACCTTCCATTATTGAAAATCAAGACATTTTCAGCAAACATTATATGAGAAATAAACTCCAAACTCCGTCAACCCAATAAAGGATTCATCTTTCCCACCATTAATATGTGATTCAGGTTCTTGTAAAAAGTGTCTTGAGAAGTAATAACGATACCTGGGGAAATTGGACACCCTTTAAAACACCCCGGGCAGATTTAAAGACAAAACATTTCCCCATAAGAGACATACAACCAGGTGGAGGAATAACTCCCGATGTAGAGGTTGAAAAACCATTCCTGGAAACCGAACCTCCTCATGGAAAAAATGATAAAACTCCATTATATATTCTCATATAACTTATTCATATTGACTTTGAAGATAACAATAGAGTCCACTTCACATATGTGAAGGTCACTCCCAAGATCTATAGTGTTTCTAACCACCCCTTGAATGCTTCGACCATAAATAAACCTATTCTGCTCAGCTGAAACTGTCCTCAGGATGAGCCAGTTAAGTCTCCTAGATATGACTGCGGCGTTGTTCTTATAAGAGACATTGCTGAGGAAAATAGGATGGTATTGGTTAATAAAGATTGGATTCTTGGTCTTAGGTATGATAACCACCCTTGAGTTTCATGTTCCCCAGTTAAGGGGCCCACCAGAAAAAACATCATGCACCTCCACCACCACCTACAGACCAACCACATCCCAAGCACCACTGTAAAATGAGGTCGGGAAACTGTCTGGATTGGGAGCACTATCTGGTGACATACTCATTACTGAATCCTTAACCTCGTAATCCATTTGATGTGTGGTAAGAGAGTTGTTGTTCTCCTCCCTCAAAATTTGTGGGAGGAAAAATAAGAAGATTTCAACACATAAAAAATCCCTTTTAATGTGGGAACATGCGTCACCTGTCAGAATCACCTCGATGTGTTACAAAAGCTTTTTTCCAGCGATGTCCACTTAGGTAGTGAAGGACCCATCTTTGAGACTCATATTTATCCTCACATTCCTTGTCTCGTTCATACATGCATTAAATAAGGAAGTGTTGTGGTCAACTTCACTTAAACATCTTACACAAGAGTGTAGTTTGAAGACACTCTTTATGTCTAAAAGCTTCTCAGATAGGTAATTCCGCTGGTCACAATGAATAATTAACATTTCATCATCCCAAAAAACATGAAGAGATTCCTCCAACCTATCATCCTCGGCTTGATTATTGATCACCCCATCCGCCACATCTAGTTGGCCGACCAAAAATCTTAAAATATCTTTCTTTTCGATCTTTATCTGGGTAACCAATCCTCTCTAGGACCTTCATCATTCCTCCTTTTTACACAAATCTTTCAGATGCTTCAGGAAGGCTGCATCCTGATGCCATGCATTGGAATAGTGAAAAGTGGAACTGCCACCGCTTCGCGCCTGACTTCTACATGCAGTGGGGCATGGTCTGCTTGAAAGTGTGTAAATAGGGTGACTAGAATTTTCGAGAAAAGAACCATCCTTGGGATGTTAGTGAGGCATCTATCGAAGTGGCTCCATTTGTGATTTGATCCCCTTTGATTGTTGCAGCATGAAAATGTTGTTCCGGAGAACCCCAAGTCCTGAAGTCTTGTATTATCCATAAATCCCTATAATTCCTACATACCTAATTTATTAGATATGGATCCTTATACTTTTTTATGATAAGTCCTTAATAACATTGAAATCATTGGAAACAAACTAGGGAAGTGATCCAGATTGAAATTCCTCCATGTGGAACCATAACTTTATCCTCTCGCGGGCATTAGTACTTGCATAGACGAAGGAGAATAGGAACTCTAACCCTCCATGGGAGATCATCGAGTGAATATATTTTTTCATGATGCTCCCAACCTCAAATATAAAATTATTTTGTCCACAAATACAAATCTGAGAGTTATTAGAGCCTCCATTAAAAGCACTCGATGAAACCATTTTTTTGGCCAACCATGGGAGATTGTTAGGATTATACATCGATTCCACAATCTCCACTATTGAAGAGTTATGTTTCATGAATTTTGACGAGACAATTACACACTCGAATTTGGAACCTAAGCCACAAGAATTATAGATTATAAGGTAAAGAATCATAGAAATCCATTTTGGGCAATTTGGCTTGATGAGAGTGATAGAGGTTAAGGAGTGAATAAACATGTATCCTTTTCGTGGGTGCTGGTGACTAGTCTTGAGGTCCCAGTGGCACAATTATCCATTTATAGATAGATAATAAATTTCATGAACATGACATAAAAATCCTCCAAAAGTGGCCTCTTTAATGTGGGGAGAAACCCCTAAGAGTTAGCCCTCATAAAACCTTGCACCAAAGAAATCAATAGCTGGCGTTGGGGGAATGATGGGAAGCCAACAACTCTTTTTCGGTACCTTTCGACATACAACTGTGTTCCATCAAACTTTCCATAGATATAGTATGGTTTCTAAATACGGATAATTGGAGAAGCTCTGGGGATAACTGGAATGAGAAATGAACTAGAGAATGAGTGGGGAAAATTATTTGGCAGGGCTCTGCATTGAGTACGTTACACATACCTTAGGGCCCCAACAAGCCATGTCCTCCACACGATGAGATACCAAAGATGAAATCATTTCAATAAGACCAAGAGATCAGATGATCTGGACCATAGGATCTGAGGGAGAAGACGAAATAGAATTGAACATGGTAGGGATGGGCCCCCAACCCTTCAACGCCTGTGCATGAATACCAACAGAAGGATTTGACTTTGAAATTGAGCTCACAACAGTAACATCCCCACTCAACTATACCCTCAATGCAGGAAAATCCTTAGCCAAAAACTATTTCAAGACCCATTGGGAATGACTTTCTTCCTCTATTAATCTCTGGAAGATTTATTCCATGTCACCATGAAATACAAAATGTACACAGAATCATAGAAGATGCTGAAAGATGATATACTACTTCCAACTAAAATCATCACTCGATTCTAGGAGGACCCTAGAGGGTCTCTTCTCTTTAAGGACCAACTCCAAAGAGAAGTGAAGATTTTTTGCTAGTAGAAGGTACGTGTTGTTGTAATATTCTTAGAGAAATGAGCCAGGATAGTCCCCCACCACCTTTAGAATTGCGAGGTTGTGAAAAAAAGAGGGAGACCCATAAGAGAGATCCAAACTGCATCAGAAGATGACTCTCTCCTGAAGTGACAATCCCATGACCACCTTGTCAAGGAGAAGTTCTAAGACTCGCATCTCTTATCTTCTTGTGTCCACACTGCCACTAAATCCTCCCCAGTTGCATGATGAATGTAGAATGAATCCCACAAAAATAGAAAGACTGTCGCAGGATGGAGTAGACCCCAGGAATAAACATACCTCCAAAAGAAATCCAAAGAGGGATTGCTTCATCTGAAGCAGACCATTTCTATTTCAATTCTTTCCCTAATTACAATGTCACTTCTTCAAAATGACCATGTTTTTAAAAAATTAGAATAGTCCAATGTTTTTTTTCATTCAATACATTTTCCTTCCTATCTATAATTTGTACTGAGAAATGTATAAAATTTGTATCTAGATCTAGTTCAACATGTTCCCATCTGATTACATGGTCAAGATCAGTTATATACATTTTAAACCATGATATATATAACTCATTATGCACCACAATGAATCATGGTTTCAATGCTAACTGATATTCCACCTCTCAAACCGGTTCCAATATCTCAAATGGGCCAATGTATCGAGGAGTTAATATGCCCTACATCCCAAAATGACAATGTCCAGGACACAAATATATCCTTAATAACACTTGATCTCTCCCCAAGAATGATAAATATAATTGAAGATGATTCATAGAGTATTTTTTATGACATTGAACTTCCTCCATTCACATTACGATCAATTGAACATTCAGTGTTTTTTTCGTGGACAAGGCTCCACCCAACTAGTGAAGTCTAACATTTTTCAACACGATATAGTTGATAAGGAAAAGAATACCCATAAAATACTTCTAAAGGAGATATATATCAAGGAATTATAGTTTTTATTATATGACAACTCAAAAAGTTGCTCATTATCTTCCCATGATCCACCAAAATCCATTACAAATGCCTACAACATGTCTTAAAACGTCTTTATTGTGCTTTTGTATTTCCCATCCATATAATGATAATATGCCATACTCATAGTCAACAATGTCCAATTGTATTTCAATAAGGATGTTCAAAAATGATATTTAAACCACAGATCTCTGTCCAATCATTCAAAACTGGTATTTCATGTCTCTTTACTACTTCTTGTATTCATATTTTGGACAAATACTCCACTGTGTGAGTTTTTTTAATACGGAATAAAATACCCAATTTTGCGAGTCAATCCAATATCAACCACATAGAATCATGATTATTAACCATTCATGGGAGACTTTTGACAAAATATATATCATTATTTACTCACATTTCCACACTAGGATATAAAAATACTTCAAAATAGTAGTTGGTGATGGGTGTTCTAATTTAACTTGATAACACGTTAGGCATATTGAAAATAACTAATCTACATTAACATTAATTCTACTTTACCAGAACAATGAATTAAATAACTTGTACATAATTTTTATTCTATAATGAATTGACCATCTCGAATGGGGGTAATCATAAATATGTCTTTCCTAAAAATCCATAGGTAAAAAATCTGATTCATGAACAATTACACTGAACTCCCATCCCACCACCAACTCTCAATGGTCTTCTCACCATTTAGTTTTTAACTAATTTCAACATATTCATCGTCATATTTCTATGTGTTCGTTATCATATTCATGTAATCAGATACGACTGTAACTGAAATGAAAACATATTTTTTTCCATGGTCTTCACATTCCACATGAATATTGGCTAGGATATACATCAACTACCACTCATATGAATCTTCTTCTGTGAAATGAGTATATGATTTTCTTCTTAATACATCTTCCATGATATTTCCTATTACCTCTATATAAATAATGTCTTACTCAAACATCTAGAGAAACTCAATTCATCACATTTTGTGAGATTCAAATCTCATTTAAGGAAAACATAATTTGAGCTCTTATGATCCATGAACATAACAATTTTTTCCCCGATGAGTTAATGAAACCAAGTCTCCAAGGAATGTAAAACTAAATATAACTCTAATTCATGTTTTGGATATTTTTTCTCATGAACTCTCAATGGACATGATCCATATGACACACCATAGGGATCCCAAATACTCACAATACCACAAATACCACTATCCGAATTCGGGTAGAATCAAGATTGGTGCTGTTTTTAGATGAACTTTCACCTTTTAGATTGAATTCTATAATTCCATAGTCCATTGAAATTGAATTTTATTCTCTTTCCTGGAAATAATTGGTGATTATAGTCATGAGAAGTCATGAAAAATATGTACAAATTAACTACTAATACAAACATATATTCATATCTCAAAAATATTATTCAGAAAATTTCATTATATAATAGCTTGTATCTTCTTCTGATCCAATGAAATTCCTTTTTCAAAAATTACATTCCCAATTAAGCATAACAATTTTATCAAAAAAGGGCACTGTAAAAATTTGGAATAAAAATAATGGTCTCTCTGGATTATTAACAATGTAGACATGTGTTTCAAATGCTCAACCCTTGTCCTTTTGTATACTATTATGTCATCCAAAAACACTAAAACAAAATAATCGAGCTATCTATGAGATAATTGATTTATCAATTCCATAAAGATGGCTGGTTCATTTGTATGAATGAAAGAAATTACCACAGATTTATAATGTCCATATCTAACTCTGAAAGATGTTTTCCAAATATTCTTTTATTCAACTCAAAATTTGTGATATCCTAGTTTCGTGTAAAATTTAGAGAACCAATGAGCTCCCCTAAATTGATCAAATAGTTCATTGATTAATGGATGTGGCTACTGATTCTTCATTATAACATGGATATGGATAAGATATTATATAGTAATCATTAAAATTTAATCTTATATCTTCATAAAAAAGAGAGGTGTCTCCCATAGATACAAGTTCGGTTCAATGAAAACATTCATTTTCAATTCTTCCAACTGCAAATTTGTCTTCTTTATTTCTGTTAGCTCCATCCTATAATAATGAATGGAAATCAAACTGGTCCCTGGAAGGATATCAATCAAAAATTCCACCTTCTTTATAAGTGTATACCCCGAGAAGTTATTTGGGATAACATCTAGAAAATTATCCACAACTTGTGGATAATTTTTATCCTTGATATCATCCATTGATGTTGAAGTAAACGCCACCAACTGGTATGTGAGTTTTCCCACTATTTCTAATAACAATATCATTTAACAATATTTACATTTGTTTCTCCTTTTAATATATTTTCAACAACATCCTCTACAATGATAATAACTTTTATACTATTAAATTCAATATGAAACATGAATGTTGATAGCCAATACATACTAGAATTATATCAGAATCATTCATATTTGTCACAAATTATTCATAATTCCGCTCAAATCTATCAAAAACTATAGAACATTCTCTAAACACAATGGCGTGATATTCTCATTGAACAATATGAGTGCCATGTTGTTTTAAATAAGACATCACCTATAAATTTAAAATAAGAAAATAAAAATAACTAGAATCAATAAAGGAATGTGTTACACCTATATTAAACAACACCTGCTTAGGGGTACAATTAAATGAAATCATACCTCTCACCATTGATGTTCCATCTTGATCATCCACATTCACTTGCTCAGCTTCATTTAATTTCATCATCACTACACTTTTCGCCTTGTTTCCATATTGAGGTTTCCATTTCTGAGGAGTCTTGTTTTTTCTAGAATCCCCCTAACTATCTCTAATCTTACTATCAGATAGATTCTATTGTCCATGCCACATAGAAGTGAATGAATCTTATAATGTCAATAAAGTGTCATGATCACCTGTCCTCAGAGCAATGCGATAATAGTGAATAATATGTCCCATCAATTTGAAATTATGGAATGATCATTGTGGTTTTGTACACTTTTGTTTCATGTGTTCGATGGAAGAAAATTTGAAACAACCAAATTTTTTCGTGGGTCTAGGAGGTAGAATCAATGCCCAAGATGTCTGATTCTGATACCCGCCTACACCCTGGAATTATGTGTCCCTCATCTTCTTTCTCCCTGATTTAGAGTTCCCACTATTTCCCACTATTATCATGATACTTCCTCCTCCCATATTTAGTTTGAATCATCATTCATCCATCATTTCTCTATTCACTATCTCGATACAGTTCATAATATAGACTGAAACAATCATTGAGCTAATCTCTTGTCTAAGACCTAATTCAAAGATATGTTCCTTAAATGATGCACTAACATCATTTACTTGTGAAAATAAGAATGAACTAATGAATTTAGCTGCATACTATGTGGTAGAGATATTTTCCTACTTCAGGATGAATAATTCCATTGTTATTTGGATCTAGAATGTGTGGGGGTGGAATTTTTTGTGGAACAACTCCTTAAAATCATACCAAAATGGCCATGATCACCCATACCCAAAAATGATAGATCCTACAACTAGAGTGAAGGATCCACCATCATATACATCATAAAATTGAATTTTATCAATACGTGTGTGTAAATGAAATCGATGATTTGATTCATTCTATCCAGTCACTCTTATGATATATTTGGTTCAGAAGAAGGGAGGATTATGTTTCTGGAATTGGATGGAATGATCAACATTCCTATGATCATTCAATTTATTTTCTATGTCGACATATTGAAAATCTTGGAAGATACTAGGATCCAGCACATGGATCACATTTGTCTCAGGTTAGACCATTTTCATTACAGTTTCTTCATGTTGGTTAATACAATCTCTTCCGGGAACCATTTTCTAAACAATCAGAAACACCATATGTCCCACTCACTAGAAACTTAAGGCATAACATTTCATATTTTACTAGATCCACTATCAACAAATCTATATAAAAAAATTTACCATCTTTTAATATTAACCTGTTTTTGAATGAAATAAAATTTATTTTTAAAATTAGAATATTTTATTATACCATAATCTTGTTCTTTTTTAAGATCATTCATTATAAAAAAATTTCAAAATTATTCAAAATATAATGTAGTGCACCAAATCATATATCATTAATCAATATAATATATTTAATCCTTGTAGGATGTAATTCTTCTGATGCATGTCAAGTTTTTCTCCCTGGCTAAACCCATGACAATGATATTTGAAATCTGTAAGTGTCTCCAAAACACTTATATTCTCAATAACCTGGTATCTTGAAGTTCAATTTAACACGTTTAGAAACATCTTATTATACTCTAAATTTCAAGTCCTGACTATCCTACACTTTTCTAAAATCACAACTGAATGAATAATCTAGAATGAATTCAATTGCACGGTCAATAAAAATTATGACTACTTGATCCATAAGGAATTGACCAAGATGATAAAATTTATATGAAATATGGATTTTTACTGATAAAAAATGATACCATTAGTTACATCTCTCATTATATTCATATTCTTGAGAATATGGTAGAATCCAACATGTCCATATTCTTCATCACCAAGATGAAAAGGATAAAAATTAAATCTAAAGGGTTTCAATACATGTGGGGGAAAATTTAGACTGTATGAATAAAAAAACTAATCAAATAAAACCTACCAAAACATAACACTATATGAATCATGATAAAACAAATTACAACTAAAACAATTATTTTATATCAAACCCCACCAAAAATAGCTATGATGGTTGCAAACCTAACATCAAAGTGACTAAAAAAGTTGACTAATAAAACTCCCTGATGACAATAAGAATCCATTCTCCACAATATTGATGATCCATCGTTACCAAACAACCCAAGTATCATGATGTAGATCCAAAGATGTGTGATACTTTTCCATTCCTCATGTCTTAGAAGATAACCTCTCCAAAAGAAACAATATTCCAAAATAAGAGTCAATAAAAAATCATAGTTAGATTTCACCAATGACATACCTATTGACACCACTCGGTTAGAAGTGTTAGAAAAATGTTTCTAAAAAACTAACATAAAAAATTCTATAACAGATTATAAACAATATAGTCCACATCTCAAATATTTCACAAAAAAATATATAATTATTTTTATATCATCCAATTTTATTATAAGAGAAATATTCAAGGATGATACCAAAGATTTACTTAATATCTATTTCACCGGACCCATTTCGTATAATCAATTTATTCAAGAGAACCACAATACAAACTATGCATTCTTTATTATAAGAGTTTCATACTAATGATATGTCTCTCGTTAATCTACAATTTCAGAAAAATGTAATTATATCTAATGTTACATAACACTTTCGGCATTGAGCACAAGGTCATATTTAACCAGGCCTCATATATGCAATATAAACACACACACACACACACACACACCATAAATGCCAAAAACCATGTCAATACCATCATAACCAAACCATTTCATAAAAACTCCATTTTTATTGAAAACATGTATTCTATCTATCCATTTCTAACATCCATAAAAACCATATTTTAATACCTTAATTTAAAAAAAACTAAATCATTATACACATTAAATCACCACAATTTCATAAAAACTTTATATATTTAGAAAATAATATTAATAACATGCTTCACAACAAATGTGAAAACAAATTGCAATTATATAGACCAATTTGAAACTATGATAGTCTATTCTATCAATACGATATGAGAGTGGAGCCACCTACCTCAAGTGTTTTTTAAAAAATTATAAAAAGAATATGAACCAAAATAAAACCCAGTAAAATATCCGTGAATCCACCTTAAACCTCTTTCCCTAACTAATATAATACCATATCTATACATATTTGGAATTCACAACATTTTTTTCGAACTGTAGTGTGCTTATACCTAAGAAACCTAGAAAAGAGGATAAATAGATCTAATATAACCTACAATAATGATGAAGAACAAACACATAACATTATTAATAGGCTTGTAATCTCAAAGTGAAGCCTTTGGGTTACATCCGAATCGATGAAAGAAACATACTTGACCTTTGTGGAAGAAAATCTCATGTTAGTGCTTCATATGAGGGAAATAGAGGCACATAAAGGTAAAAATGTGTTAGATACACATTTTAGGATTGAACTCTGACCATGCACATAGTTTAGTTGAACAGTTTGGATAATAATGAATTAACCGTGCATTTTCCACTACCTTAGAGATGACCCTTCATACAGTCTCCTCACACGATCTCTATAATCATGTCATAACCATACTAAAGCCACTACCTTAAAAGGCACTATCCATATTCAACATTTATGGTTTTCACTAGGTTTTCAAATGTTTTGGTCAAACCATGTGCTACACATGTGCCTTCCTACTATCCCAAAAAAACATAATTAATGTTCTCCAAACTATTCCAAACATCACTCATTAATTTAATAAACATAAAATCATAGTGAAATGGTTACATACCCAAAACTGGGGGTTTTAAATTATCCCATCCATTTGCATTTTTGTCCCTTGATTTTCAAAATCCATTGGTGTATTAAAAGTTTCTAGACCATTTCTCAATAATTTCCTTCCATTTTCCCAATTCTCATACTGATTCTGACTATGTTGATTCAATACTCATACTAGAATAACTCTTTTTCCCAAAAAACATTTCCCGTGTTATTCAAAATCAAAACTATGATATAATTTTTGTCATCCACAAGTTCTAGGTCTTATAGTGAAATATTTTATGTTGTGTTAAATGTGTTTTTTATATTATATCATTATTTTATAATATTTTTAAATAGTCAAGAAATGAATAGTATGAAAATTGACAGTAATGATGTTCTAAAATATTAAATATTTTATTAAGTGACAGAAAATTTTAAAAAATTGATTTAGAACAATAATTAGTTTCCATCCTAAAATGTTTTCAATTACTCTTTTATTGGTCATTTTACAAGTTCTGGTAACTATGTTAAAAGTCAAAGTGTAATTTCATTGATAAAATTATATGACATATTAGGGTTGAAATAAAATGAGAAGGATTTAAAAAAATATTCATAACATTACTAATTTTCATTGGATGATTATATATTGACCCATTATAATTTTATCTTTGAGATAAATATCATTAGACTCATTTCAAATATAAAAATAATTTATATTAATTTAATATTTTTAAGAATTCAAAAAGTTACCCTCCACTCTCTTATAAAAGGGACCTACTACTTATCATTTAATAACACTATAAAAAAATTTGATTCAGTCAAGATCGACATATAATCATTCCTAAAATCCATCCCCACATTTTTAAGGCCATAGTATTGGATATAAACTGTCCTAATAGGAGTTGACGTCTTAATCAATGGAGATATTCCAATGATGATGTATCATTTTTATTTAAGTATTTATATTATATTTCTTCATTATCTTCCACAAAATATTCTTTATTCATGTTGAAATAATAAATCTAGTATCCTGATTATATTAAGACATTATTATGTAAATATCATCACGTAATTCCATTTCCACTTCCATCAAATGGGAAACTAATTTTTCTTGGTTGTGTACGTGTTAATTATCATCTCCACAAACTGGTATCATTCATTTTCCCTAACCATATATAAATAGTTTATATAATGTAGGAATTAATGATAATATGTGATAGTAAAGAAATATTTAACTACATAAATAAATAATATATCAGTCCATTTCTTACTCTCCATGCACATAAAAATGATAATGTCGTTAGTGAATTTGTGTGAATTATAATATAAACCATTGAAATAATAATCAGATGGATTGTGGTTTATAATATTTTATTATAAAGTATAAAAAACCCCAAATAATAACAAAACCCCACTCATTTACTATATAAACACAACAAATCCCCCATTAATCCCCTCTAAAACTTTTTGAAGCTCATACACCATCAACACTATACTTGTTATATTACTCCCAAGGTGTCCCCAATCTCCAAATAAGCATATCGTAAGCCTTGGATTTACGCATCCAAGTATGTGATTTATCTTCTCACCTTTGAATTCAATCACCCACTTTTAAATTAGATATTTAAATTTAAATTTCATATATTACCATGAATTTCTATTACATACAATACTATAAAAAAAAATTTATTAGTAAAAGGGATCATTTATCCCCTTAAATTTGGAACCTTACATTAGCCTTTACTATATCAAATATTCTATAAGGAATTTCTCTATTCACATTTCCATTTAATCACTTTTTTAAAATTAAGATTCTTAAAACTGAATCTCTTATTTTGGTATAATATGTCACATGATACCAATATTTTAATGTTGATTTATATGTTATGGGATATTCTTTACACTTTCACAAATCCCATTATCATCTATTAAGGCTACATGTTAGTATCCTAAAATTTCAAAAGTGATCTTCCACTATACTCTTTTATCAAGAATTCCTTTCATGTTATGTCTTTTATTTTATTTTTTCCTATTTTGGGATATTTTATAAATATCCACTACACATTAAATTTTTTTTATATATTACTATATCCCATTTAACTCACATTTATCCCTCTTAAGAACCCTTATGAACACCCATTTCTACGCTAAAAATCATTAGGGAACCTATCCATCATCTCTTCCATTAAATTCAAAATCTTTTTTGAAAATAATCATTTAATTTATATTGAATAAATATTAGTACATTATAATAAGTTACCTAATGTGAATTTTATGTTATGTGAATGAGGGAACATTTATTCCGCTTATTTGGACCCTTACATAAGCTGTTACTATTCTCAAATTATGTATCGGATTTCACTCTTCACATTTCCATTCAAAGAATTTTTTATATTTTTTTTACTAATCCAATTTTAATTGTTTAGATATTATTTTCCATGATCCCCTGATATTAAATTTAATGATTAAATTTTAATACACCTCTTAACCTCCCATCAAACCATTTTTGAATTTCTAAATGACTCAATTATGCTAGAAAAATTGCACCATGATTTCCCATGAAAAAATCATCACGTAGTAAATACCATAACCATTCCAAAGTCAATGGTATTAACCATTATTCACATAAACATTGTTATTTATGAATTACATTTATATATTTAACATTCCTTGATCAGGGAATAAATAATTATGACGAGTGAATTAATTTAATGTGATCTATGTGGTACACGTAATCTAGATATTGAAATGATTATGAAGAGTGTGCCCTGATGGTGCTCCAATGAATTGGATAATATTTAGTATCATGATATATCTTGTTGGGTTAGGGATTTAACTGATTACATTATGGGACATTTCCCACCATGATGTCATTGTAGTTTAGATTTGAATTATGTAAATGAGGTAGTGTTTTATTTTGTTTCAACATTTCCATGTTATGATTATCAGGGTATATAATGTCTTTATATCTTTGTTGCTTTATATATCATTTATATTCGATTTATAAGATGTATCATTATACACATTATCTTCCATGTTCATTTCCTTAATAGGCATTATAGATCACCCCTTTCAAATGTATTTCCTCATTTTATCCCATGATGTGTTATGTATGAAGGAATGTTGGGGTAATGTAATATAATTTTCTAGTAATGTTGTTGAACTTAATGTATTATATTGTTATGTACTGTTATTATTTTCCCAATACAATATACCTCTCTATCTTCTGATATGTATTAATTGAATATACATGTAATACATAATGTTCAAATATGAAATAAATAGTATGTTTGTATATTTGTTCGATTAAATATGAATTAATGTTTAGGTCTTTGGATCCATTAAGGGGAATACACAACAATGTGTATTAGCACCAAATTTACTAAATAGCGCTTCATTACAAGTAAAATTTGGAGTTGTACAATGAATCATCCTACTTAACTACCACAAAATATTAGAGAACACACTTCCATCATTCAATAATGAACTCAATGGACTATAAATGAAATTTTACATAATCATAATAATATGATACAAACACACACCAATAATCATGTTTATATTTTGATCAAATAATTATAACTTCAATTTAGAATCAAATTACTAAAATAAAACATTATTAAAAAGATAAACCTTCAAGAAGGTATTCTGAATCATCTTTTCAAATCCATCTCAAGAAATTCTCCATGTGTCCCCTTGCCAATGTCTACATTGTAGGAATATCCCCCTTTTCGATTTAAATTGATTGGATAGGATTGCATATTATTATTTTATGATTATTTCACATATCTTCTATAATTAATATCATCATCATTATCAATTTATCTGAAATTATCCAAGAGGATATTGGGCCCATATCTCATTTTCTATATATATTTTTCGATGAAACTAAAAATTGATTTAATATATATTTTTTTTCAAATGGAAATATATGTTATGTTTTTGTGAACCCTATTTTTCATATCCTATTTAATGGAAAGATTTATAGTACTGAAACCATATGTATTGGCCCCTTCGATATGTTTTAACCACTATATCCTCATTTTTCAAAATAGCGAGGTCAACCAAACTATGATGAAGAATAATTTATATTACGTGATCTAGTTCATTAAGAGTATTAACAAAAACATTAAACCAAAAATTATATATGGAATAATATCCTCTAACAACATATCACAAGGATATAAAAATAATATGGACACATAATTTTCATATAATAACCCATCTTTATTAGTATTATAAATTATCTAATCATGTTGAATTTCCACCCTAAATGATGGATCGAATAGATACGACATGTATACCTTATCTTCCTATGGTATTATAGAGTATAATTTTATAAAATTCATGGTATCATGGAAATATCCATTGGCACCAAAAACCTATAAAATATGGTCCCCCATTAAGTTGTATCTAGATACAATGTTGAGAAATACTCATCAATCCCAATTCAAATTTAACATAATAATTTAGTTCTATATAAGCATATTAAGTCCCTCAACCGACCAGTTACAGGTGATGAGGTCTCTTACAAGCCTCCATAATATTACAATCCTGCAATGTAGGCTAATGCCTCCATGCTACCACCCTACATTGTAGACCACTACGTGCACATGAATCATACCATCTATACAACTTATCTATATGGCACATGTGCTTGGACAATAGCTTTTATAGAGGTTATTATGCGGTTGGGATTTAATGAGCCTACTAATGACTTTACAATGTCCTAGAAAAATATTTTGAATTGAAAGACTCACAACAATGTTGGAACGAATGTTTAAAAATAATTGTGTAGTCTCCTGAAATATATAATATTTTACTCCCCATATAATGAGTTTTATAATAGTATCTAACTTCGATGAATAACTCATCCTTTACTATCTCCTTTATCATATTTTCAATATACACAAACAATTAAACCATACAATGATATTTTTTAATAGATCATATTTAATATATATCTAATATATTCATCACATGAGTATATATTATGATAATTACTAAGAAATTATTGGTATATAATTATCCATCCAAGGTTCTATATTTCATGTGTTTTAAAAATTAATATCCCCAAACGGGTAAGGGTTTTATGGTCAATCTCATTAATTTCATGTATTGTTTAAGATTATGTTTCTATTGATTCAGTTTCATGATATACCAGATAATAAAATCATGGAATTTCTTCACTTATGGTTATTCGGATAAATTTAATGTAATAGAAACATATTTCTATATTTTGAAATTAAAATGACTAAAAAATTGTTCGTAATAAAATAATATCTTATTTAAACATTGTCCCAGTATCATTTTATTCAATTTACATGCAATCAATAAAATAATTTAATTAAGTTTTTAATATTCATATTTTATTTTTAATAGTATTCATTCCATGTTTTATTTTTTATAAAATGGTTTTAAATAAATTTTTTTTTTCATTTTTTGAATAATGTTATAGTACATATATAACATAAATAAGAATGGAATAATTATTTTAAACTATAAGACATGATTGGAATGTCACATATTCATGATCACTAAATGATATGGATTTTCCATTACAAGTTTGTAATGTTTTATTTAGTGGAAAATTTTTATTATTATTTGTGGATTTTTTAATAATGGGTTTCCAATTGGAATGTATTTTTTCTTCATTAAATATTTTAAGTGATTTTTTAAATGAATTTTTATTTATGATAAAATCATTTGAAGATACCTATGAATTAAAATAGATATTATACCATAATTATATCGTTTTTCATTATCCATATGATTTATGATTATGATTATGGGATATTTATGCCACTCATTTATTTTTTATGTGTTATTTAATGATAAAATCTTGAAATGATTATGAAACACGATTCATTTCCAATAGTTATACTAAATTTTGAATGATTTATGATCTTGTGGGAAACAAATATAAGGATAATGATTATTTGTTGAGTGAGACTAGAATTACTTATCCAACTATTTCATTGGGTAAATGTGGATATATCATGACATAATAATGAATATAAAGTAATATGATCCTAGTTAAGTTATAGAATACATCAAAAATGGTAATATTAGGATAAAACATTACTAATTAAATGATTTAATGGAATTTTAACCCCATATAATATAATTATCATGGAAACGGTCCTTAATGAAAAAGATAATTACTTATGGTTATGTATATGCCCCAAACATATGTATTAAACTAATTTTATGCCATCATGGATCATTTAATTGGTTTCCATTATTATTTATGTCTTCTCAACATCAATTCATTTCAGTATTATTTGGTATTATGATCTCAGATATTTTGGGAATTTATTTTCAAATGTTATGGTCATGTTATCACACATGTATACTCTGGTTATTCTTATGTTTTCATTGATATATACATTTTTAAACTTATTTTTCAATTATGATCACACTTTCTTACTCTAGTATTTTAATAATGGATTTAATTAAGGTATTTCATAAAAATAGTACAATGTAAAAATATATTTATTTTATATATTGATAATCTCTCATACAATATAAATATTATGTATTTTTTCTATAAATACACTAATCATTTATGGTACTCATGAGTGTACCTATAGAAAATATTTAATATTCATCTATAAATATTTAATATCAACAAATAAAAATTATTGTTTTACATTATTTTTATCACATGATGGTTTAGAAAATAATTAGATATTCGGATTAGTGAACATCGGTGAAAAACCTGTACATAATGTTATTAATCAGAACACATCGTAATGTTTTTATAAGAAAAAGTAATATGTCGATTCCCTGAAAATATATCCATATATGGATACTATAAGTGGGTTTGGTTGTGGTAAAAATTCATCTAGGGGTCATGACATCATATAGAGTTAGTCATGTTTTCTACAACCATCACTATGATTCATAGTGAGTTCCTTTATTCCACTCCTGGATTGAAACTCATTGGGTTTACATTTTAGGATAATTATCTTTTTCATTATAATCCATTTTGAATGGTTGGAATGGATTATAACCATGAATAATCTTGGATAATATGGAGGTATCAATTATTCCAAACTAGATATTTTGATTTAAACTATAGATAAATTATTTTTCTATATTTTATGGGTTCCAACAATGATTTTTTCTACTCAATATATTATTTATGGATAAAGAAAATTTATAGAACCTAAAGGAACCTTTTTAACATGGAATGTGATGAAATATACTATAATTTTCTTCATAGGTATAAAACTTTTACTACTTCCAGAATGAAAACTATTATTGTGATAATTAAAAAAATAATATAAAGATATGATCATGATGAGACTTTAAATAAAAAAGGAGTAAAAAATAGTTCTGTATTTCGTGAAGAAATATATATATATATATATATATATCTATATTTATTGAATCTACTAATACACTACATTCTATTCCATTGATTAGTACATCAAAAAATTTATTTTCCATTTTCCTGTGTTCGAATCTAGAATACATTATTCTATTTAATTATCATTACAAAGAAGAACTAGATAAATGGTATAATATTTTAAAAAATGAACGGAAAATTTAAAAAAATGACTCCATAGAGTGGAATGGGTTTAATAGATTATTTTTGAATATGTACATTAAAAATATTCATCTTATGAATTTGAAGATGGAATTCCATGACATAATGAAAAAGGAATATTAATCCATTTGTACCCAGGTGGAAATTTTTTAATGGAAATGTGAGGTACCAAGTTTTTATTGTCATTTAACATAAACTTAACATTGATTAATACATCATATGATTAAGCGAGGTTCTCTAATACTTGTTAGACTTAAGGGATATCAATATATATAACGAAATAGTATTATATTTAACCATGTTTGAAATTGTTATATATGTTAACCCTGATGCCCCTGGTTTTGATATTAAAATAAATATGGAATTCAATATAAATTGTAATACTAAAAACAGATAGATCTGATGATTAGGTTTTCTTAATGGAAAAATAGTGGAATGAAACATAGAATAAATTATCATAATGTGACTAGTAGCAATTTTGTTTTGAAATTCATTATCATCATACAATTGATAAATGAATTAATTGGAGAAATATGTTGGATAAAAATGGATATAAAGAACCATAAAGTTAAGTAATCCCTATCTAGTGTATCAAATGAAATAAGAATAGAAATGATTGATAATATTATATAATTAAGATGGTTAATGGTGATGATTGTAGTCTACAACGCCTTTTTTCGTGAGAAAAAGTGTAATATAAAATGATATTTATTTCTTGTTTGAGGTATTATAATGATGTTTTTAAATGTATTTATAACTTCCACTCTACACCTAAAAATTTATTATTTGAATCTATATCTACAAACACTTTTATATTATATAAAATATTTTATGGTTATCACAATAAAACACCTACTATACGATACTAAATTTGTAGTAAAATTTTTTAATGGTATGATGATTTCATCTCATGATTATTATTCTTCTCTAATGGAATTTTGTGGGAATTTGCTTCATTAAAGTTTTTTATTCACAATATAAAAAATATTTTTTTAGAATGATTTGGATATATCTATATACATCCCATATTATATGTCTATGAAGTGTAGTGAAATTTGATATTTTAGACTAAACTAATATCATTTATTGAGGGGATGATAAATACGTACCTACAATGGATATTAAACAAATTTTATTATTCAATATTAACACTCAAAAGATATTTATATATAATATGGTTGTGTAAAAACTGAAAATAATTGATATAGATATTTTATAATATTTAATTGATGTATTTTCAAAAGGGTTTCATAGTATTCCAACAAATCATGATGTTGAGATTTCAATAGAACTCTTTTCTTGTGAAACACCTTTTTTGATGACTCTAAATATTATGCCCCAAATTTTTTTGTACTAGTTAATTTAGAATCACCTTATAAAATTTATAATCAATTAATTGAGAAAACTTAATCTCTAATATGTGTAAATATTTTATAACATGAATGATGGATCAATGTGACATTGAATTGATTACTGAGAAATGGACAGTATTAAAATAAATAATAATTTTCATATTCGACATGTAAATGTATTTTTTTGATCAATTGTCTAGAGAGAAATATCATCCCGATATCGATCTTTTATATCGATACAATCAGTTCAGGTTGAAATGTAAATCCATACTCAATATATTATTCTATTCATCGTACGAACACTACAAATTTAGAGTGATTCTATTATCTCTTTTTATTTACCATTATATATTAATAAATTTAAAAAATATAGTATATAATATTACCTTTATCAATATATAATACTCTATATTTATGATAATTTTTTACATTATAGGATAAAATAAAATAATGAAGATCAATAAAGGACTATATTAATGTCATTAAGGAAGGAGCAATTGAATGAAATATTTAACAAGTGTAAATTTTTCGAATAAAAAGTTATCTTTCTATAAAATATAGTCACAATTGAGGATATAATATTGTATATATCAGATATTAATGTTACTAAATTTTTTCCTAGACCATCCACTATGACTGATATCCATAGTTACTGTTTTTACATGACATTATTGATTCGTTTTAGAGAAATAATCATGGTTGAATTTTCTACAATACATGTTAACTATGAATATAACCATGATACTTAAATGTATATGATATTGAAAGAAATAATGAATGTAAAAATAATTTCGGTAAGTGATCATGTGCTTAAACTACACTATAGTGGATAAGTGTTTTTCATATTTATTGAGGAGTTGGAGAATAGACTAAGATACATCATCATGAATAATTATATAGTGATAGGTTTTCAATCATGAAAATTAAAATTTTTATAAAAAAATTATCGAACTATTGATATACTATTATGTATGTTTTTTTCAAAAGATATATGTAGGAATTATATTTACAAAAAAATTTACACATATTCTGATAATTATTTTTTAATGTATATATTAATTTTGAAGGAATTTAGAATATGCAACATAGATGATGGTGTGATTTTATTAATGATTATGACTTCTCAGTAAATAATGAACAATGGAAAGTGAATAAGGTTGTATATTATTGAGGTCAAGATGATCATAAAAACATACTTATGATGATGATTAAAAACGATCAAATATTTCTGTATTTTAAAAAATGATGGATCGATAAATATTGATAAAAGTGGAAAATATTATCTTTCTTGAATGATAGTACTACCATCTATCTATTTTAATATTGAAGTATAATAGTATGTGTAACACCCCAAGTTTCCATGGTAGGTTTCCCTTTGAATAATGCAATGTCGTGCATTGTACACAACTTCGAGATTCTAACACACCACAACCAATCAAACTAGCCGCTATGAATAGTAATACCAACTTTTTGAAATTTTATAAATTTTATCTTTCGAAATGGACTTCATTTTTGGATTCGTAATATTGAAATTATCTTAGGGTGAAATTTTGGTACTTTTCGAATAACTTTCATATTTTGATGAATAGTGAAAATTACTAAAAACAACGTTTTTAATCAAAATAAATTATAGCGATACATGATTAATTTTAGTTGTTTTAAAGTATAATAAAAATATATTTTTACCATTTAATACAATTTTGGTCATTGGATGTAATTTCACATTTAAACCAGACCTAAACAAGTGTCAATCTTTTGATTGTTATTATCTCTTAAAAACAAGCTATTTTTTTGACGACGAGAATTAATTTTTAAATTAATTAGTGCAACTGATATGTTTTGAATTTGGTAAAATATACATAATTTTTGAATTCATAATATCAAATATAGTTTAGGCCTAATTTTTGGTATTTTTCTGGAAACTTTCATTTTTTGATGAATAGTGAAACCACTATGTGGTAGTTAAAAAACTGAATTTTTCATAAAACATAATTTTACCGCTTCTGTGAGTGTAATTCTGAAAATCTGCGAAACACGGTTAATATCAAGGAGTAAAATGTGGTTCAATGTGATGAAAATAATTCTTTGGTGAATAGTAACTTTTTACTTTTATTTACCACGGTTAAAAGTAAATCGGGTAATTAAGGGTAAAAATGATATTAATATTACCCTAACACATGTCCTAATTCTATTGTACAAGTGTATCTTGACCAAAAACAACCTTAAGAGTAAAATATTATCATTTAGGTCCACTTTTATTAGATTATGACATTTATTATTATTTAATTCAAATAAGAGTTAAAAGAGTTAAAATCAATGTTTATTTACTGAAACATTTTTAATATAGGGTTATACATAAGATAAATTCGATTTTAAATATTAATTATAAAGATAAAAAGATTTCTTACATAATGGTATTTTATTTATAATTTTTAGACATTAAATAATTTAATTTATTTATGACACAATGGTGATGCAGTAATTACCTAATTAATGAAATATTAAAATAATTGATATTATAAAAATAAAAATAATTGTAATTTGAGACTTTTTATGAATTTCACTAATTTTATAGATTAATATTACATATTAGGATTGATTATATAAATTGTTTTTTAAGTAATAAAGAACTTATGAATTTATCAAAAACAAAATACCCAATAATGTCAAAATTGACATAAAAGAGTTTTTAAAACAAACATTATATTATTAAATTATATTCAATTCATAAAGATCTAAGGTTCGGCCGAGGGACTTATATCCTGATAGGTGTATCATTAATGGACCACTTGGGGGGTCTCTTGGATGTATATAGTATGTTTATTAACCATATAATATAAAAATACCAAAAGGCATTGTAAAAGTTAAACTAATTAACTAAGAGTTAATACTTAAAGATAATGATAATATAATGATCCAAACCTATCTAAATTCTATTTTTTGAGGGGTTTTCGACCCATCCCCACCTTAACCTTTAAATAATCCACTTTGGAGCCATTAGAAACCGAATATTAATTTATTATAAAATAACATTTTTAGCTTTTCCAAAGGTGCCCCTCACCCCTCTTATAAAAGGTCACTCTCCCTTCTCACTAATTCAAACATTAAAAGCCTTTTGTATCGGCCAAACCCTACCCAAATACTCTCTAAAATTAACTCACTACAACCTAGAGGCCTTATTTTGATCAGAAAGCCATCCTATAGATCCCTTTTGATCAAATCAAAAGGAATAACCCGAAGACGAGGTAATGTTTTCACCACCCTCTTTCAAATTCCTTTATTCTTCAACTTCTTCTTTCTTTGTTATTTCTATTCTAAAATAATAACTCTAGTATCATCTATATACTGTGATGTTATTATAAATATGTTACATCCATATTCAGTATTCTATCCATCCTTTGAATGGCATGTCACCGTACGTGCGTACGTACGGCTTACCGTCTCCACCTCGTGGTATAATTGTCATTAAATAAATTATTATTTGGATGGGTATAATAATGATGTGTAATTAATGTAAATAATAAATATAAAATGATAATTATTCTTTATATATTATATACTATCCAATTATATATTATTTTAACATCAAAAGAATGATATTGTCGCTTGTGCGTATGTACGGACTACCGTCTCCACGAACGCGATGAGATTCATTCTCCATCATATCCATTCAAATATAATTCTCATTTGATGATTAAAAATAATTATAAGGAATTGATTATATTATGGATATGAATAAGATACAACCTATCCATAACAAACATGACTTACGTAACAAAGAATATAAAGGAAAACGAGTAAGTTAACACCCGAAATGACGATAATATTAAGATATTATTAACAAATCAATATTAACAGATCATATATGATATCATATTAAGGTAAATGATTCTTGGATAACTCAATAACAATTATTCCACCATTATACAGGAGGTTAACCTACCGTCGACCAAGTAAAAAGTACAAAGTAAGGGGTTTCTTATCTCACACTTAATTTCGTGAGAATTCTATTGTTCACCACTTATTTATTGCATGTGGTGTATGTGTATTTCCCATGATTGTATTCATTGTGTAATATAAATTAATTTATGGGTGTTCGCATCATCATTTTATGATCCTTCTTTCATGGTTGTATGTTTCTTATGTTACCTAATCGATAAGGGAATTTGAAATTTCAATTTGCACTCATTTGACTTTAGGCATGCTTCATTGATTATTTTACTCCATGATTATGTGTGGAATCACTATTCATTTGATTATGTCATAATTTCCACTCCACTTTCTGTGGATATAATTTTTATACACATAATCACTCCA
This sequence comes from Viscum album, assembly GCA_963277665.1. Lineage (NCBI taxonomy): Eukaryota > Viridiplantae > Streptophyta > Magnoliopsida > Santalales > Viscaceae > Viscum > Viscum album. The sequence continues at coordinate 912,316,799 of OY728131.1, read as the reverse complement.
TTGATAAATTCTCAAGTCATCGGTTTGAACTTGATAAGAGTAATTTTAACTCAATCTCCATTTGTTGAGTTAAATATCCAATTCATTGGTGTTGTTTTTACAAGAATATGTGTGAATGTCATCTGATTGATTTACACTAAATATCCAATCATATTGAGTGTATTTATATTTTTCACACATAATTATTTCATTGATTTATCCTTAACCTGATGATATGGTCTTTATAAGAGAATTCATCTCAATTTATATTCCATTGCGACTTCTTTGTTATTATACATTAAATCACTTTTATATGGTGTATATAATGTACTTTGACATAGTATATCATGAATCACTTTATTCTCATGATATTAGAAAGTTTTTATTACCTTAATTATTTGTATTCAAGTGTCTCTATTTTGGTTAGAAACTCTAACTAAAATACATTTTTAAGTGTTTTAAAGATTTATTATTCTAAATATTTATCATTATTTTCCACATTTTAAAAATGGATTTAAGAATTTATTTATATGGAAATTATAGTTTTAAAACTAAAATTACTTTTAAAAGTTACAATGTGGTATGGGAAACATTGATTCATAAATCTATTTTTAAATGGCTTCTTGACAAATAGTGTGACTTTTAAATGATTTCAAGAAATGGGGGATATTTCTCTCTAATAGTTTTGATGATTATTTTCATCAATGTCAATATCCTTCATAATTATTGAATGATATTAATCTGATACAATATAAACTTCCATATTGTATCGAATGAGTTATGTTTGACTGTGGATGTGATATTTTTATACCATTCATGGTTTGTCGATTAAGTTTTGACATTTCGTATACTAGTTTAATACGAATGTTTATGTTATATTTCAAAATTTTCATATGAGGAATGCATTGGACTAAGTAAGTGACTGGTGGAGCCCGCTATAGCTCATCGATGCATCGGTAGGTCTCATGAGACAAACTAGTGTCTTGGAATGAGGCCTTGACAAAATCTTATTTGTAGTCTTGGCATGAGGCCTTGGCTACATGGTTATCATAGTCTGGTATTATGCATTCCGTTATTATGAAAGTGGTTATTAATATTTTCATGTGATAATTCAACTAGTAGAATATCCATTTGAATAAGTAAATGGAATTATTTCACTTTATTCTTGCCATATTATGCTGAAGTTCAAGTGTAAAAGGATTTTGTTTTAGTTAGACATTGCCTTAAATTATTATGTTAATTTATGAAAGTTTCAAGTATATTGTTATCCTTACTGAGCATCTGAGCTCACCACATTCAATGTTTTGTTTTTACCAGGATGTGAAGAATTATTTTATTAATGAACTGCAGGGATAGTATGAGGGGATATGAAGACAATATGTTGTTGTAGTTTTTCAGTTATTGATGTAATGTAAAATTTATGAATATATCTAGTGTTTCCATGGCTACTAAACTAATCTGTCTTTCGAGACTTGACCTTTCTTGTGATCATGCCAATTTTATATAATAATGCACCGACTCTGGGTATCTAGGGTCGGGCGTTACAGTTGTTAGTAGAGAAAGTTTAGTACGATCCTTGGAAGCTAGATTTAGATAAAATCTGATTAGAGCATGTAGACCTAAGATGATCTTTGAGGATTAGTATGGAAGAACTTCCTAGAATTTTGGTATTGTAGATATTTTGCAAGTTTTCTGAGAAATACATCCATGTCTGGATACGAGCAGTTAGAGGCAGCTCTAGCACATATGTACCTAGCGGTAAAACTTGAAAACACCGCTTTGAGCTAGACTCAAACGGGAACTGGTGCACGACAACGGGCCTTGCTGCACTCTTGGTTACGACACTCCCGGGGGATATTTTTAGGATAATTTACATTTTATTTACAAACCGATTTGAAGTATTATATATATAAAATGAGAGTAAATGACCTTGGTTAATCCTAATGTGTTTCAAATTTAGAATATGGTGACATGTTAATCTCTAAATAATTTTATGACTAATGTTACTCACACAATGCTTTCTGGTTTTAGACAATGGCTGGATTCCAAGGAAGTCATAGTGACTTTGAAAATGATGTACAAGCTGGGAATGGTGGTGGCAATGAGAAACAAAATGGAATGTTGATAGGCGTAAAAGATATCGTCTTTATGACAAATCCATTTTCCAAAAATATGATCAACAATATATATATTAACCAATTCCCGGACTCAACGGAGAAGAGAAAGGTGATGAATGATAAGAGCTCCAATAGTGGAGACCATGGAGAAAGGAATCCTCAATTTCCATCATACAGGGAATGTGGAAGGAGACACCCAGGAAAGTGTCTCAATGGGAAAAAGAAATTCTTTATGTGTGGGAATGATGGACATAAAGTAAATAATTGCCGAAGAAAAATGAAGAGTATTATATAAGAAGATAAAAATGGTCCCAAGAATACATTTACAGTAATTTTTCGTAAATGTAGGGGACCTGGCCATTACCCGAGTGAATGCCCTATTCTATAGGATATTTTCTTGGTCAAAGAAGAAGCTATGTGGGAATAAATGGTTGGAGAAATGTTTAAAAAGTATTAGTGCTCCTTGTTGATGGGTGTACTTAGAATAATTTTATCTTGTATTTTTAACCCTACAGTTTTCCATGTGAGAATGATATTTGAGGAAGAATTATCTTTTCTCTTGTGGATTTAGTTATAAATAACCATTTGTTTTTATATGTTCGTTGAGTTTGAATAAATTATAAGTTATTATAATTTGGGATGAAAATTCATGGTATGAGATAAGATTTGTGGTTAAATTATGTTATGGTTATTTTGAGGAATTTATCTCATTTTGGTAATGTTATAAAATATAGTTTTTGAAAAAGGAAAACACACAGACCGTCTTACAACCCGTCGCGTCGGACAAAGCTCTGGGAATCGAACCCACAACCAAAGTGTGATTGGGATTTATCTCCTACCACTCGACTACGTGATGTCCTTGATTAGTGTGACTATTATTTTTTGTTAAATTATTTTATTGACCAATAATAATTTGATTTGGGATCTTATGTCTTATCAAATGAATACCCTTAGTATAAGAAAATGATTTGGTGATTATGTGATAAATGTTATTTTGGAAGTTTTTCTCTTTGTTGTGAACACTATATGCCCAAGGAAAATAGAATAGTATGGGATTTCATTTGAGGAGTAATGGTGGATTTTTATCTATGTTTTTATTGTGGATTTATAGTGATTTGGGTTATTTATGGAAGTGATTAGGTTAATTACTTTTAAGTATTTGACCTTAAGAGTAATTAATGTCATTTGGAGAAACAATTTAACATGGAAGACTACATTATTATATGTTTTGGGTTTCAATATTAGGTTGGATTATATTGAAGTATTTTAAGGTCAATTGATTATTGAATGGTATTTATTTAACTTTGGTGTATTGATGGTTTAATTATAGAAATTAAGATTAGTGTTTTTTTTCCTCTAATGGAATATCCATTCGGGGGATCATCAGATATTATACTAACCATTTTGGTTTTGATTAATCTCTAAATACAAGGTAAATATATAGTTTATCCTACGTGGGTCATTTATTTCTATAGAAGTTTATTCTAACTCTTCCATTGTGACCAAGTATTCTTGAATACTCATTGTTCAAAAAAATGACTTAGTGGTAAAAATTTATTAAATAATCAAACTCTACTTAAAAAGTGTGTATATCTCTTTATGTTCTTAGTCAATATCATAAATTAATTCCTCTTCCTATTGTAATGTATCTTAAAACAAAAAAATGATGTCCGTTTACTTTTCCTACTGAGAGACTAATGACCGTTTTTCCCAACATATGTTTGTGATTTTATTATTGTTAACTTTCTCCTGATCATTTTTTCTATCCCTCTCCATCTGAACCTAACACTTAGTTTATCATCCATATCCATGTTATCTTACATGGAATCCTAGTATGGGTTATCTTGGGTGACCTTTATACCTCTCTTCATTACTTTTAAAGTGATAGTTTAATTGTCTCTTCTTCCGATGTGGGAGTTTCAATTATATTCTCTAGCCCAATTTTAAAAAAATTGAGACGACGTAATTTATTGAAGGAGGGGAGAATGTAACACCCCAAGAATCCATGGTACATTTCCCTTTGAATAATGCAATGGTGTGCATTGTACGCAACTTCGAGATTCTAACACACCATAACAAATCAAACTAGCCTTTATGAATAGTAATAACAACTTTTTTGAAATTTTATAAATTTTATCTTCCGAAATGGACTTCATTTTTTGATTCATAATATCGAAGTTATCTTAGGGTAAAATTTTCGAAATTTTCGGATGACTTCCATATTTTGATGAATAGTGAATATTACTAAAAACAAATTTTTTAATCGAAATAATTAATAGTGATAAATTATTAATTTTAGTGGTTTTAAAGTATATTTAGAATATATTTTTACCATTTAATACAATGTTAGTCAATGGATATAATTTCACATTTAAACCAGACATAAACAACTGTCAATCTTTCGATAGTTATTATCTCTTAAAAACAGGCTATTTGTTTTGACGACGGGAATTAATTTTTAAATTAATTAATGCAACTGATATGTTTTGAATTTTTTAAAATAGGCATCATTTTTGAATTCATAATATCAAATATAACATTGGCCTAATTTTTGGTATTTTTCTGAACACATCCATTTTTTGATAAATTGTGAAACCACTAAGTGGTAGTTAAAAAACTAAATTTTTCATAAAACTTAATTTTACCACATATGTAAGTGGAATTTCGAAAATCCGAGAGACACATTTAATATCAAGGAGTAAAATGTGATTCAATGAGAAAAAATAATTTTTGGTGAATAGTAACTTTTTACTTTTATTTACCATGGTTAAAGGTAAATAGGGTAATTAAGGGTAAAATGATATTTATATTACCCTAACACATGTACTAATTCTATTGGACAAGTGAATCTCAACCAAAAACAACCTTAGGAGTAAAATATTATAATTTAGGTCCACTTGTATTAGATTAGGACATTTATTATTATTTAATTCAAAGAAGAGTGAAAAGAGTTAAAACCAATGTTTATTTAGTAAAAAAAATTTAATATAGGGTTATACAAAAGATAAAATCGATTGAAAACATTATAATAATGATAAAAAGATTTACTACATAATGGTATTTTATTTAATATTTTTAGACATTTAATAATTTCATTTATTTATGACACAATGGTGATGCAGTAATTACCAAATTAATGAAATATTAAAATAATTGATATTATAAAAATATAAATAAATGTAATTTGAGACTTCTTTTTATGAATTACACTAATTTTATAGATTAATATGACATATTAGGATTTCTTATATAAATTGTGTTCGAAGTAATAATCCTGTTATGAATTTATCAAAAACAAAATACCCTATAGTGTCAAAATTGACATAAAAGAGTTATTAAAACAAATATTTTATTATTAATTTATATTAAATTCCTAAAAATCTAAGGATCGGCCAGGGGACTTATATCAGGATATTTGTATCATTAATGGACCACTTTGGGGTCGCTTGGATGTATATAGTATGTTTGTTAACCATATAATATAAAAATACAAAGAGACATTGTAAAAGTGAAACTAATTAACTAAGAGTTAATACTGAAAGATAAGGTTAATATAATGACCCAAAACTGTCTAAATTATATTGGTTGAGTGGTTTTCAACCCATAACCACCTTAAACTTTAAATAATCCACTTTTGAGCCATTAGAATCCGAATATGAATTTATTATAAAATAATATTTTTAGTTTTTCCAAAGGTGCCCCTCAACCCTCTTGTAAAATGGCACTCCCCCTTATCACTAATTCACACATTAAATGTCTTTTGTCTCGGACAAACCCAGACCAAATACTCTCTAATATTCCCTCAATACAACCTAGAGGCCTTAGTTTGATCAGAAAGCCATCCTATGGAGCCCTTTTGATCAAATCAAAAGGAAGAACCTGAAGACTAGGTAATATTTTCACCACCCTCTTTCAAGTTCCTTTCTTCTTCAACTTCTTCTTTATTTGTTATTTCTATTCTAAAATAATAACTCCAGTATCTTCTATATACTGGGATTTTATTATAAATATGGTACAACCATATTCAGTATTATATCCATCCTTTGAATGGCATGTCACCATACGTGCGTACGTACGGCTTACCGTCTCCACGTCGTGGTGTAATTGTCATTCAATAAATTATTATTTGGATGGGTATAATAATGATGTTTAATTCATGTAAATAATAAATATAACATGATAATTATTCTGTATATATGATATACTATCCAATTATATATTATTTTAACATCAAAAGAATGATATTGTCGCTTGTGCGTACGTACGGATTACCGTCTCTAGGAACGTGATTAGATTCATTCTCCATCGTATCCATTAAACTATAATTCTCATTTGAGGATTAAAAATAATGGTTAAGGACTTGTTATAATTCTGGACATGAATAATATAAAACCTATTCATAACAAACACGACTAACGTAACAATGAATATAATGGAAAACGAGTAAGTTAACACCTGAAATGATGATAATACTAAGATATTATTAACAAATCAATGTTAAAAGATCATATATGACATCATATTAATTTAAATGATTCTTGTATAATTAAATAACAATTATTCGACCATTATACAAGAGGTTAACCTACCGTCGATGACGTAAATAGTACAAAGTAAGGGGTTTCTTATCTCACTATTAATTTCGTGAGAATTCCATTGTTCACCACTTATTTATTGCTTGTGGTGTATGTGTATTGCCAATGATTGTATTCATTGTGTAATATACATTAATTTATGGGTATTTTCATCATCATTTTATGATCCTTCTTTCATGGTTGTATGTTTCTTAAGTTACGTAATCGAAAAGGGAATTTGAAATTGCGATTTTCAGTCATTCGGCTTTAGGAATACTTCATTGATTATTTTACTCCTAGATTATGTGTGGAATCACTATTCATTTGACTATGTCATAATTTCGACTCCCCTTTCTGTGGATATAATTTTTAAGAACATAATAACTCCATTGATAAATTCTCAAGTCATCGGTATGAACATGATAAGAGTAATTTTAACTCAATCTCTATTTATTGAGTTAAATATCCAATTCATTGGTGTTGTTTCTACAAGAATATGTGTGAATTTCATCTGATTGATTTACACTAAATATCCAATCATATTGAGTGTATTTATATTTTTCACACATAATTATGTCTTTTATTTATCCTTAACCTAAGCATATGGTCTTTATAATATAATTGATTTCAATTTACATTCCATTGAGACTTCTTTGTTGTTATACACCAAATCACTTTTATATGGTGTATATAATGTACTTTGATATAGTATATCATGAATCCCTTTATTATCATGATATTATAAAGTTTTTATTTCCTCAATTATTTTTATTCAAGTTTCTCTCTTTTGGTTAGAAACTGTAACTAAAATACATTTTTAAATGTTTTAAAGATTTATTCTTCTAAATATTTCTCATTAATGTTCATGTTTTAAAAATGGTTTTAAAAATTTATTTAAATGTACATTACCATTTTAAAACTAAAATTTCTATTAAATGATTCAAAGTGGTATGGGTCACATTGATTAAAAAATCTATTTTTAAATGGCTTCTTGACAAATAGTGTGACTTTTAAATGATTTCAAGAAAAAGGGAGATATTTCTCTCTAATATTTTTGACGATTATTTTCATCTATATCAATATCTTTCATTATTATTGATTGAGATTAATCTGATACAATAAAATCTTCCATATTGTATCGAATGAGTTATGTTTGACTGTAGATGTGCTATTTTTAAACCATTCATGGTTTGTCAATTAAGTATTGACATTTCTTATGCTTGTTTAATACGAATGTTTATGTCATATTTCAAACATTTCATATGAAGAATGCATAGGACATAGTATGTGATGGGTGGAGCCTGCTATAGCTCCACGATGCATCGGTAGGTCTCATGAGACAAACTAGTTTCTTAGAATGAGGCCTTGACAAAATCTTATTTGTAGTCTTGGTACGAGGCCTTGGCTACATGGTTATGATAGTCTGGCATTATACATTCCGTTATTATGAAAGTGGTTATTAATATTTTCATGTGATTATTCAACTAGTAGAATATCCATGTGAATAAGTAAATTGCATTATTTAATTTTATCCTTTGCATATTATGCTGAAGTTCAAGTTTAAAAGGATTTTGTTTTAGTTATACATTGCCTTAAATTTTTATGTTTATTTAGGAAAGTTTCTGCTATATTGTTATCCTTACTGAGCATCTAAGCTCACCCCTTTCAATGTTTTATTTTTCCCAGGATATGAAGATGTATTTTATGAATGAACCGCAAAGATAGTATGAGAGGATATGAATACAATATGTTGTTGTAGTTTTTCACATATTGATGTAATGTAAACTTTATGAATATATCTAGTGTTTCCAAGACTACTAAACTAATCGGTCTTTCAAGACTTGATCTTTCTTGTGATCATGCCAATGTTATGTAATAATGCACCAACTCTAGGTATCTAGTGTCGGGGCGTTACAGTAGGTGGACATAGAGTTGGAAAATAAGGTATGAAATGTTTATGAGGTCAACCTTAGTTGTAATGAAATTATATAATAAAATAACTATGTATGTTACCTATAAGACATCGACCATAAACATTAACTAATTTTGAATATTTTTTAATAATTCACAGTGATGATATTTTCAATTTTATAGTTCTAGTGAATTAGGTTATAACTATTACATTACCTCTCAAATATTACAAAGTAGACTCTTCTAACCAGTATCCATTTTTTTCATAAAATAAAAACTCTTAAAAGAAAACAGAAATTATTTTATTGATATAAATATTCTCAAATTATTCATTTTTCTTTCCCTACCATATATCATGTGAAAAACATTTCAAAAAAATGGGATTAGCAAAAAAAGGTCAGTAAGGGTTATAAAACAAGGAAAGAAAAAAATAGTATATCATTACATACAAAACATAAGTTCTTTTACATGCCTCGTCGTAACATAAGATTTATTAATCACACATAGTAATCACAAATCATAAAGGTAACTCGTGGCATCTATAACATATTACATTGTATCTTTCATAGCTACATAGAGAGTTAGGTGGGGAATACCCATCACCCTATATTCCATAAATCTCATGGGAGAAACATCAACATTTTCCTCTGTGATGTTTCCCAATGCATTTTAGAGTTATCTCGGGCTCACCCTCCCTATGTTTATAATGGAACAACCTGTAAATGTAAACAATTCCTGAGAACCAAAACATAATCATAACACATGAATAAGAACAATTAAAATATAACATTTTATCATTCAAATTAAAATATTACATTTCAAAATATTGTCATATTCAATCCATTATAAAAACCATCTTCAATACCAAATTTTCATAAAAGAGTATATGTAATTTATTTTCCTTTTAAAAACATTATGGATTCTTAAGGAAGCAAAATATTAAACAATGATCATGGCGGTGGAAAGGTCCTTATCATTGAATATGTTAAAAAAACATTATTTTTTTCATTTATAAAAACTTTCCACAGAGGAATGCTTCCCTTTGAAAAAAAAATTAAAAGCCAAAGGGGTTTATTATATAGTATATTAAATATATTCATGTATAAATCTAATTATTCTTCAATGAAAGGAGATTAAGACGAAGTACATTACCCTGTGTATGACATGATTCGATCATTCATTAAAATCGTCAATAATAAACTAATGTTAATTTCTATTAACATAAGAAATTTTTTCAAGTTTATTATTCTTTTATAATTACTTATTACCACATTATAAACATTACATAATAATTAAATTTAATAAAGGTCATTTTGTCGATATTTGCTACTTGACTCAAAAATATAATTCTTATAATTACAAGTTGTCCATGTAATCAAAGGTATTATATTTCAAGAATGATATTTATAATTTAGATATCATATATATTATATATATCCAGTAAATATATGTATTTATAATAGTACATAACATTTGAAGATAAAAATTAAATGCCCCATTAATGGAGACGGTAAGTCATACGTACGCATGAACACTAATTTCATTTCTATTTTTTATTTAATGGTACTAAAACATAATAACACATAGGTATATTATAATTAAATTATAATATAATATATAATTTTTTTAACTCCTTGATTTATTTGATTCCCCTATGAAATGAACGAGTCATATCAGTTTTTGGGGGTGGTAGTCTGCATTACCTCTAATGAGATTATCGTATTTACCCATTATGGAAACCATAAAGGTATAATATAAAAAAATACAGAACCATAAATACAATAAAAATATAATATAACTCACTAATGAATACAGTTGCATCTTAATGTCCACCACAAGTTGCGGTATGAGATAATTGAACAGTCATCGTTTCGTGAGGCAGTAGTTCACCGTCCATAGAAATAGTATGTTCATATCCATTATATGGAGGTGTGTGGAATATTAGTTATAATAATTATTATAAAAACATCATTGTATATTTAATTTACTATTATTGTTACTGAATAATGGAATAACATGTGTTTTTGGGGTTGGAGAACGAAAATAAAAAAATATAACTTGAGAGAAGATGCTACCTCTAAATTGGGTTACTCCATTTATTATGAACCAAAAAGCATTCTTGACTTTCCTTCTACCTAAATTAAGGCTTCTAGGTAGAATATTGGGATTTTGGGAGATTATTTGCTATGAGTTTGGATGTTTCAAGGGTGCTTGAGTGGAGTGAGTAAGGGTTAGATGTGATGGATTTTTATAAGTTGGCGGAGGGGCTCTTTAAGAATGTGTGAAAATATTAATTTATTACTAACTGAAATTAGATTTGAACAGGTCCCCAAATCATTTAATTCAGATTTAGGGTGATTATTGTTCATAATATTCATAGACAATGAGTTTTAGACAAGTTTAGGGCATAAATTCAACCTTCTCATTAAGCATTAACCTTTAGTTAACAAATTTAAACATTTACCATGTCATATTGTATATTCATACAATAGTGTTAATATATATAATATAAATTTCCAATATACCAAGAAAGGGATCATTAATGAAATTATTAACATCATATATGTCATTTGAAAAATTATTAAATTTCTAGTACTATTTTATCATTTAATAAAATATGGATTGATTTAAAAGAAAAATTATGTAAATTTATAATATATTCATATCAAGGATTTTAAATAAAATATATAACAATAATATTATTTCAAAAAACTACATTAATTAAATGATAACAATTTATAATCATACCTAAAATTCGTGGATGGCATAAAATGTTTCAAAATAAATTTATTTTAATATTTATAATCTCATTTATTTAAAACATTCATTAATGAGGTAATCATTACATCATCATTGTGTCATAAATATAATTACATATATGATGTCTAAAAATGATAAATAAAATACCATAATGCATGAACACTTTTTAGAGTTATAATGACTATTTATAGTCTAAAATATCACTTATATAACCATTTATAAAAAATTATTACAGAAAGATATTTGTTTATGTTATATCATTATTTACACTAAATTCATTTTTTAAACTGTCATTTTAAGTTACAAGTGGCTCCATGGGGTTCCAAAATCGACCCAAGGATGCTCGTGGCCGGACATGTATAAAAAATATTTATTAAAACACATTTTAGGGTAATTTAATATTATTATTATATTATTTTTTACCCTTACTTACCATATTTTTACAATAACCATGGTAAAAAAAATATTTAATCATGTTTATATTCATAATGTCTAAAAATAAAGTTACATATTTACAGAATTTGGACCTCTTGATTCCATATATGTAGTGTATTTTTCAAAATTCAAAACACTTAAGTTTCAAAAATTGATTAAAAATTAATTCCCTATATCAAAACCAAAAGCATTTTTTAAGATATAAAAAAATCAAAATATTGACCCTTGTTTATGTGTCCAATTTCAATGTGAAATCACTTATAATGACCAATATTGTATAAAATGGAAAAATATAATCTAATTTAACATTAAAACCAATTTTATATATAATATATCCATATAAATAAATTATATTAAAATAAATTTTTGAATTAAAAAGCTGTATTTTTATTATTCATTAAAAATGAACTTTATCAGAAAAATACCAACATTTCATCCAAAGCAAATATTGATGTCCCGATTATAAAGAATAATTTTATTTTTTCAAATAGAACATATAAAAGTGACAAACACAATATTTATAAAGGGTTCTCCATCAAAAGGTGGTAAATCGACCTTTTATTGAATTTTAGTGTATTTGTGATTTACATTAGATTCATTCACATTTTAAGATTCTAACATTTATTGGATAAATGTAAAAAATATTAACAAAAATGTGTAATAATATTGTACTTAGTTCTATTATTTACCTCCAATAAATCTACTATACATTAACTACCATTTAAAATAATAATATTATTAATATTATTTTTTGGTGTAACCCAATGTTGTCTTCAACGTAAGATTTCAAGGAAATTTTTAATTTTTTATTAGCTACACCATCCAACATAGCATCCCCTTTAATGTAAAATTAATATTTAATCCTCAAATATTAATAAATATGAAAATTTTAAATTCTTTATTTACATGTGTTGTTACATCCTTCCCCCTTTAGGGAATTATGTCCCTGCAATTATATTTACTTATCAAATAAGTTGAGGTATTTATCCCTCTTGCTTTTTGAGATTCCCATGTTGCCTCTTAAACCATATGTGTTTTAAACCAAACCTTTACCAAATGGATTAGCTTATTTTTCACCACATTCTCTCTACGGTCCAGAATCTGGACTGGTTGTTCCTCATAAGAAAGATTCTCATCCAAATGAACTACCTCTAGACTCAATATAGATGATGGATCTAGCTTATACATTGTCAACATTGAAACCTAAAATACATTGTGCACCTGGGATAAATATGGAGTTAAATACAATGTATACACAATTGCTCCATCTTTCATCATGATTTCATAGGGTCCAATGAACCTCAGACTCCAATTTCCTTTCTTGAAAAAACGCATCACACCTTTTCATGGAGAAACATCGACAAATACATGATCACCTATCTCAAATGAAATATCCTTCCTCTGGTAATTCTCATGAATTTTCTTCCTGCTCTGAGCTGTTCTCATGTGCTTATGAATCAAATGATATTTTTCGACCATCTTTTCTACCAATTCTGGTCCCATCATCTTTCTTTCACCAACATCATCCCAAAAAGATGGAGTTCAACACCACATTCAATATAATTCCTCAAATGTATCCATATCTATACTGGAATGAAAAATGTTATTATAAGAAAATCTATCTAAATAAAGATGTTAGTCCCAAATCCCTAGTAATCCATCGAAAAAGCATGTAGCATATCCCCTAATATCTAAATTGTTAGTTCTGACTACCCATGTGATTGAGGATGAATTGTTTTACTAAAATTTAATTCAGTACCCAACAACTTCTAAAGGCCTACACAAAAGATGGATGTAAACCTGAGATCATGATCAGATACAATGGAGAGGGGAAATCCATGCAACCTAACTATATACTTAATATACAACTGAGAAGGATGATCTAGATACAATATATCTTTAATAGGATGTAAATGAGCAGATTTAGTCAATCAATAAACAATAACCTAGATTGCATTGTTACCTTGAGAACTCTTTGGTAATCCCATGATGAAATCCATGGACACATTTTCCCATTTCCACTATTTAAATAGTAATGGTTGAAGCATCCATTCTAGTAACTGTCACTCTACTTTAACCTACTGACTAGTCAAACACTTAACTGTAAAGTCAGTAATATCTCTTTTCATTCCATCCCACTAGTAGTGTCAGGACCCGTCCCGGTGGGGCCTGAGCTGCAACTCCCCAAGTCCGCCTCCAATAGGCCAGGGGCTGATGACTAACATGGGAGGCATTTCCTATAAACCTGTACACATTCCCTCACATCTCTAAGCCCACAAAGCTGAAAAGTAAAAACTACTAAAGATAGAAAAAGCATGCATACACTAAAAACCAAACCAACATAGTATGACATGGAAGTAAAGTAAAGTAAAGTAAAACCCTAGGCCAAAAGTACAAGCCCACCAAAAGAATGTCTGCACCAAATTCCAGCCAATAGAGAAAGGTACTGGGACTGCAACCCATCACCGAAAGAACACACCTCAGCCTGTCAGATCTCACTAAGCACTGTCTGGTCTTGGTCTTCCTAGAATCCTGTCAAAGGCTCGCTCATCTGCGCAAGACATGACACGTGCAGGAAAAGCCCATGCGGGGGTGAGTATAACAACACCTAGTAGGACACCCCGAAAACCACAAAGAAAATACAAAAAAGGGAAAAAAGCACAAAGAAAGGTACAGTAAGCTCTACATAGTATATGTCTACAGAACATATAACAAGAATATCCAGATATACTCATACATAGACGACCATCGCGAAACCACCACTATGATCCATCTTGAAGATTCCACTAAGCATACAACCGGGAGGACACACTCCTAGGTCTGAAGAGAGTGATATGGAGTACTCGTTCCGGGAGAACACACTCCACGAGTACCTTGAGAACATGATGATTAGGTGAGGATCACAACCAATTCATGGGGTGATTCCGAAAACTCAGTCTGAGCTAATCCACTAAGAATATGATCAATGCCCTAATAAAGTTGGTCACGTCGATACCATGAACTCTACCTATGGCTCCGAGAATGAATAGAGGATCCGGCTCTATGTCTGATAGAGGGGATTCCAACAACTCTATTCATGAAGTTCTTATTAAGGGATCATACTCTTGTATATTAGGAAATGATACTAGAAACCTTCCGGAGAAAGACTAAGGGTACAGACCCTAAGAAGGCTAGTCCAAGTCACAGAAGACAGTTGGATCAATCCATGAATAAAAAGGTTACACGGTGTGTATTATGGTTACATGTTTTGTTCCATGACCCCGGGTACTGCCCATGTAAACGGACCGTGTCATTTGTTCAAGCCATTCAAAACCAAACTACACGCCATGTAGAAAAGTACACATAGTGTTCCTTGACCCCGGGTACTACCCGTGTAACCGGCCCGTGTCATTCGGCTTGTCGGATAAAAAGAAAATACACGGCGTGTAGAAGAATCACACGCTGTGTCCGAGAACCTGGGCTCGTTCTGTGTACTCTAGCCATGTGCCCGTACATGGTCTCTGCCCGTGTCCGTGTCGCGTGCCCGTGTACCATTTCACGGGTTATCCCGTGTATCTGGTCTGGGAGGGGTACACATGGATTGTCTTTGGATGTGTACCTGTCCCGTGTCTGTGTACTCCCGAAGTACACGCCAGGTCATTTGCCGAAAAACACACACCGTGTATCCCATACTACACGGCGTGTAGTTGGGAAAATTTCAGAATCGTCATCCTCCTCCGCGCGCCTCGGTTGGACCTCTAGATATTGATTCTCTTGTCTGTTTGCCGCGAAACTCCAGATACTTGGTCGCCTCGTCTCCGTGATTCCGAAACCATGGGTATCGGGCCTTCAATCGGCTCCAAAATCCGATTCAGGAAATCCAAGCAGAAATCATCCAAAGATCGATATATTTTGATCACCTTTGATTTGTCCGCCGAAACCGTTGTCGTACCTCTACAGGATCGATGTGGTGTTGATCCTTCAATTTGGGATCATTGCCTCATTGAATAGATGTGCATCTATTTGTTGTTCCTTGTCCCGAGAAGAACGCGAAGAACACTCACAAGGAACATGATAATTTGGGGAAGAGACACACACAAATCGAAAGGGATGAACCTCAATCAATGTTCGTGTCGATATTGGTCCTTCTCCATTAAAAGGTTGACCAAAACCAAACAATAACAAGAAAAAAATCCCCAAAATCCCAGCAAAATCCCATCCCACAAGAATGATCGATCCCTGGGAAAATCTGTTCGTGGATTAGTCCACATTCATCATAGAAATAAAAAATGGGGAAAAATAAAATCAGAACGACATCCTACTTTGATCCCGGTCTTCATTGGCGATGATCCGGTCACCGCGTCGTCGTCGCCGACGAAATCCGTCAAGAATGTCACCGCCGCATTGGGGGTTTCTTCTAGAGCTTTCCCAGAGCCTCTAGGGGAAAATCAGGGTTATGAGGATTGTAACCCTGATCCCCTATATAATATCTATTTAAAAGATAAGATATATTTGACGTAATAAGGTTAAAATAAAATATTTTAATAAAATATTTTATTATTGATGCGTCCAAAAAACTAGATTTCACCACTGACCTGTACCGGCCGATGTTAGGCCCCGACTTAGGTAAAATTGATGTTCTGAATGCAACAGTTCCCTTAGATTTCTGATCCGAGCACCCGTTCAGGTGTTATTACACTTTTTCAGGAAAACCCCATGCATGCGTAATTTAATTATTAAATTAAATTCAAACATTTGTTCCAGGATCACTGGGCCTCAGAACTGTACGCTGTCTCAGAGCCTGGTCTCCAATTAATTCCCATATAATATTAAAATAATATGTGGAAAAATCTGGGGCATTACAATTAGAACACTTGAAGATCTCTAAACATCTTAGTACTGCCTTGATGATCTAAAAATGGAGAACTATGTGCTTCACATAAGAATTAATTCTTCAACTATAAATCACAATGCACACATAATATCTACCCAAATATCAAAATACAATCATTATCAATGTTAAAATCATTCAACGCACCCTTCTTAACCAATAATCCCATTCTATGCAACTCACTATATTCCTTCCGTGCATGCTTAATTCTGTCTAATAGATATGATTTCACTGACAACTGAAAAAAACAATGGAATCTCTTGCACCAACAACTCCTATTCCAATGTTCAAAAAATTATTTGTCAATGAATGTGGTTCCAAACGGTACTTGGATAATGTAGCATTACATTTTTCGACTCAAATCATCATCCAATTGATCTGCCATTCCTGGATGGTAATGAATCATGCAATCATAATCATTGATTAATCCCAGCCATCTCCTTGGTCTCATGTTCAATTCTCTATGAGTGAATATATATTACAAACTATTGTGGCTAGTATATCTTTCACATTTTTCTTCATAAAAATGATGTCCCCAAAATTTAAATTAAAAAACAACATGAGCTAATATCAAATCATGTGCAGGGTAATTTAAGTCACTAGGTTTAAACTAATGTGAAACATAAAAAATTACCTGATCATTCTTCATTTATACACAACCATGTCCATTCAATGAATCATCACTGTATATAAAAAACTCAAAATTTCTAGAAGGTAGTTCCAAATTTGGAGGATTCACAAATGTTTTTTTCAATTCTTGAAAACAGTCATCACATATATTTGTATTGATAAAATTAAATCCTTTTCGAGTTAATTTAGTCAGTGGTCTAGAGAACCATGAAAATATTTCATCAAAACATCGGTAATAACCTTCCAAACCAAAAAAACTGTGGATCTGTGTTATATTTTTGGGTTTTTCCCATTAATCAACAACTTTTGTTTTAGAAGGATCAAGTGTAATTCCATATTTTGAAACAATGTGGCCAAGGAAAGAAATTTGTTGTAACCAAAATTCACACTTTATGAATTCCCTATACTTCATTTTTATTTTTTCCAAGAGAGGCCTTAAATGACTTTGATATTACTCTTTAATTTTAAACTAAACCAAAATATCATCAATAAACCCAACCAAAAACATGTCTACAAACTCACAAAAATTTCTATTCAAAACCTCTATAAATAAGGTGGGTTCATTGGTTAACCTAAAAGGCATCACCACAAATTCATAATGGCCATATCTCGTATGAAATGTGGTCTTTAGAATGTATTCTTCATTTACCTTCAACTGATGGTACCCCGACATCAAGTCAATCTTTGAAACATACTGAGCTCCGGAGATCTGATCAACCAAATCATCAATATGAGGCAATGGATACTAGTTTTTAAAAGTGATGTTATTCAATGATCTTAAATAAATTAAAATTCTTGTTTATCTATCTTTATCTTTAAAAAATTAGGTAGGATCACCCCATGGTTATGTGCTAGGTCGAAAGAAACCATTATCTAATAGCTCATGCAATTTCCTCTTCAACTCTAAAATTTCAATTTGAGCCATTTGATAAGGGGGTTTTGAAATTGTCTTAGCATCAAGAACTATGTCAATAATAAATTCAACATCTCGATCAGGTATTATACCAGGAAACTCATCATGAAAAACATCAAGATACCCATTTACCAATGGCACATCATTAATCTAATCAGTTCATTTATTTTCATCAATATGTGCAAGGTAACATTTATTTCAATATTTTACTAGCTTCTCAGCATCCTGATATGTTATCAAAAGTAAGGTCTTTTGATGGCACACAAATTGATATTCATTATGAAAAGGTACCACTTTAGCATTACAGTCAATATTAGATTCATAAATAAAATTCCAATCCATACCTAAAATTATATCAAACTCTACTAGAGTCAATACAATAAGGATTCCAGGTAGTTTTTTTCTACACACAAGTAACTGATGGTTATTATAATTTCTTTTTGTCTCAACATTTACTCATTTTGTTTTAAAAAAAAAGTTCAGGATTCATATATTGATATGGAATTCCCATTTTACAATAAAATTTTTCAAAAATGAAAGAATGTGGAGACCCTGAATCAATCAACACATTGGAATAATTTGAATAAACAAACAGTGTACATGATACTACATTATTATATGGCCCAACATCTGCTGAAGCAGTTGAAGAGGATTACACCACCCATTTCTTCTTATAGTCTGGCTGATTTCAATCAATTGAGTTCTTTGTTTGACACTCATTTTCTTAATGTCCCATTTCATTTCATTTAAGACATTTTATGGATTCTAAATCATATTTTTTATTCTCATTACCTTGATCTTTTTGAGTGAAATTATGAACCTTATGTCCCATTTTACCTCATCGGTAGTACATACAATAATTAAAAAGACATTCAGCAGCATGATTTTTACCACAGGTTCCATAAACTATAAACTTATGTTTCTTACCATCATACTTTTTTGAATAGTTCTTCTCTTTTGTCTGCCACCTAGACCAATAATTCTAATTTTTTTCCTAGATCATCTGATCATCGACAACCTCTATTTACACCTTCTTCTCACATCAAACAAGTTATTCAAAACTTTTGAACTCACGATATGATAAATCCCTTCGATTCATTGGATTTAATCCTATGTAGAAAAAGATTTATTTTACTATCAATATCTTGAATGAAATTTGGAGCATACCTTGACAGTCGAGTGAATTTAGCTTCATAATCAACCACTAAGCCATATTGTGACCTCAATTCTAGGAATTGTTTTTCTATTCCAAGATGAATAACCTAAGGAAAATATTTCTCAAGAAATGTACCATGTAATTCATCCTAATAAAGATCCGCAATCACCTAACTATCTATAATATTTTTAACCATCGACCACCACTAATAGGCTTAACAATAAATATAGTAAACAATGAGACTATACTTTTGATGATTTGATCATCCCATGACATCTAAAATATTTTGTAGTTCTTTAATTTACCCTTAATATAGAACAAGGTATGTTGATCTTCTAAATGATGTGGGATGTTGCCTCATGAAATGATCTGATGCTAACTTGTTCCACTATTGTTGTTCTAGATGAACTCATGCATGGATACAACCACAATTTATAGATTGATTCAATTATTCCATCACTGCAAAAAAAAACCTTTCCATTCCGATTCTGACTATCCCAGGCTGCTGATTTGGAAGGTTGTCTTCCACCTCATGTCATCCCATCACAACTGCCATGTTTCCTCTACAGAAAAACATTCTGAACTCAGGAATATCACAATTGAAGCAACATGGTTATCTTTAAATTCTATATCATTTTAATCATATAATAAATTGATTTATGGATATTAATTTAACAATACCCAAACATCAAAAGTTTTTTAAAACGACCTCTGATACAAACTATAAGGCTTCAACCTTAAACATTACATAATCATGAATTACGTTCTTAATTCACATTAAGTATATTTTCATGTATAGAGTTTTATAGAATTAGTCCCTAACTATTACATTAAATCTCAAATTTTACAATGTACACACATCTACTTAGTATCCATTTTTTCATAAAATAAAAAATCATAAAAGAAAACAATAATTTTTTCTTGATATAAACCATCTATAATTATTCCATTCTCTTACACTACATATTATACTAGGATAATATAATATTTTATATATCTTACATAAGTTAATTAACACTAAAAGTCCACTCCCTTATACATTACTTAATCTTGATTTATGATAATAATTCACATTAAAGATACATTCATGTTTAGTGTTTTAGAAAATTAGGCCATATCTATTACATTACATCTAAAATATTACAAAGTGGGAACTTCTAATCACTATCAATTTTTTCATATAAAACATTTAAATGAAAAAAAATTATTTTCTTGATTTATTCCTTTATCTCACCATACCTTATATCATGTGAAAAACATTTCAAAAACCTGGGATGGTCATAAATATCTTAGTAAGGGTTATGAAACAAGGAAAGAAAACATTAGTATATCATTACATACAAAACATAATCTATTTAACATACATCATTAAATCATAAGATTTATGAATAATAGAGTGTAATCACAAATAATAAAGGTAATTTGTGGCACCCATAACATACTAATGTTCTATCATTCACATCTACATAGGGAGATATATTTAGAAAACCCATCAGAGTATATTTCTCAATTCTCTTAGGAGAATCATTAACGTTTACCTCTTTCACCATACCCAATTATATGAAGAGTTGTCTCATGTTCACCATCCCTAGGTTCATAACGAAACCACCAGTGTATGTAAACAATTCCCAAGAACCATAACATAATAGTAACACATGAACTAGTGCAAAGGAAAGATAAATTTTCCCAATGATAATCACAATATAACTTTTCAATATTTTGACATTATCCATTCATTATCAAAACAAATTTCAATATCAAACTACATAAAATGAATATATTGTATTTGTTTCTATTTTAAACAAAAATCACTTGTTAAGTAATCCAAATATCAAATAATGCCCATGGTAGTGGAATGTTCATTGTCACAATGTATGTAAAAAAGAAACATTTATTTTCTCATTTAGAAAAACACATCATAGAGAAAAGATTCCCATTGAATAAAATTACATGTAAAATGGTTTTATTATACAAAATATAAAATAATGTCTTGTATAAATCGAATCATTCTTCAATGAAAGAATATTGAGACGAAGTCCTTTACCTCGTTTCCAACTTGACTCGTGTGATCTGTAATATCCTGAATAATAAACTAATGTTAATTTATACTTTCTAAAAAACCTTTTTCATCTTTATTATTTCTTTTATATTACTTATTTCCACATTATAAACATTACATCACCATTTAACTTAATAATGGTCCTTTTGTCGATATTTGGTAATTGAGTAAAAAATGAACTTCTTATAATTAAAAGTTTTCCATGTGGTCAAAATTACATTATCTCCAGAATGATATTAATGATTGGGATATAATATATATTATATATATCCATTATATATATTTATTTATAATAGTACATAACATTTGGAGATATGAAATGATATTCATTGATCATGGAGATGGTAAGCAGTATGTACTCATGAACACAAGTTTAATTCATATTTCATATTTAATGGAATAAAAGCATAATGTTACATTGGGATATAATAATTGTTGAGTCAATAAGGTTTTCCTTATGACTTTTCCATTCCTTATTTTTTTGAAAATCACAAACACCTTATCTTTAAGAAAATTTCTTTTATAAGAAAAATTGCTTTTATAAGGAAAGTTGCTTTTATAAGGAAAATCGCTTTTATAAGGAAAATATATTTTGTAAGAAAAATTATCCTTATCATATTTTCATTCATATTTTTTCTAAGTATAAGATTCAGATTCATTTCTATATTCTCTGAATTGTTTAAAACTTTTATATAAAGTATTCTATTTTAAGGATCCGAATTCTAGATAAGAACTGTAATAAAGTTTCACTCCGGAATTTTGGACAATAACTATAATAAAGGTTCACTCCGAAATCCAGATGATAACTGTAACAAAGTTTCATTCCGAACTCCGGATACAAACTCTAATTAAGTTCTACATCAGATTCAGGATGCGAATCCTTATGAAGTTCGACAACGAATTCTCATTACGAATTCTTGTGATGAGTTCTCATTACAAATTCTGATGATGAATTCTCATTAGGAATTCTGATGATGAGTTCTCATTACAAATTCTGATGATGAATTCTCATTACGAATCCGGATGATGAATTATCATTAAGAATTCTGATGACGAATTCCCATTCCGAATTCTCATTCTGAATTCACCTATTAAATAGAATCTGATCATCCTTGTTTTATACACTCCGTATTTGTTTAGACTTCGAAAAATTATTTTTGTTTACACTCCGAACATTCATTCCGAACTTTTGAGTTAGATTTTAAATGGTGTCATACATTCTGTTACACTTGTTTTGTTATAAAACGATGCCATCCATTCTGTTATAAAACTAACTGTTGGCTAAGTGACACGTGTACAGGTCCCTCCAATTCTTAAGGAAAATATGACCGTTGGGAAGGAGGCTGACCATACCTATAAATAGGAGCTCATTTGAAAGAGCTCAGTGCTGAATGGCTCACTGATCTTCGACTCATGTGATTACATGCTTGAAGTTATTTCTAGAGAGAGAGGCTCTTATTAACTTTAAATGCTTTGTGTGACTCCGAATGTTGGTGATTACATTCGAGGACTTCCGGGGATAGGAAGACAGAGGTTACCGGCTACTTTGATGTTCGAGGGATTCCTTGCTGAGTAAGACAGAGGTGACCAACTTCCTTGAAGTTGAGGGCTTGCGGGGATAGCAAGACAGAGACTCTGATCTTTGTATCGAGGGCTTAACCTGGTGTGGGTAAGATAGACTTTCTTGAAAGTATAAATCAAGGGACCTTTATCCAAGGTTGTTGGATACCCTTCTCTTTGGGTTAAATGACTTATATCTTGTTATTTGTAGTTCTACTACTTGTTTATTTCCGTTACATTTTGTATTATAAGGAAAGTATAATTGTCTTATACTTCCTTTATTTTACTCTGTTTCATTTAGATTCTATATGCTTTAAGATAGAATCACATGTTGTAATCTTTTGTTAAGTTCCAATTTCCGTAACCATATTTCCAGAACCTACTTTCGGAATCCCTTTCCATGTTTTCATTTGGTATTAGAGGTGTTTTGAATTTGATGAAGTTTAACTTTGTTAAACGTAGATCATTCTTTTTCTTGAGGAAAACATAGTTATTCTTAACTAACTTTAAAGGTTCCAAAAGAATTTTTAATGTATACAATTCACCTGCCCTCTTGTATATTGAGCGTCTACATCATTACTTCAATCCTAAAATTGGTATCAGAGGAGGTCTCTGAAATACTTGTACTCACATATAAGTTTTTCTTGCAAACTTTTTCATTACGTACTTTCTTATTCTGAACCTTCCCATTCCAAACATTGTTATTACGAATCTTTTCTACTAACAAGTTTGTGTGCCGAAGGTTATTATAAGTATGGAAGGAATTAATGTTGGTTCTTTTGATAATCTAAATCCTACAAGACCACCAATATTTGATGGTAATGACTATGAGTACTGGAGAGATCGAATGAAGACTTTTGTTATCAATACTGGAGTAGACAACATTGTTAGGCTTACTGGTGATTATAAAATTCCTGACAAGGAAGTTAGAACTTTTACTAACCAGGAAAAGAAAGAATATCAACTCAATTATAAGGTATGCAATACTCTACTTTTTTCAATGACCAGAAATATATATAGCCTAATTTCTTCTTGTGAAGCAGCCAATTGTATCTGGAAGACGTTAGAGGTTACACACTTTTGGACATCTAAAGTGATAGAGACTAGGAGATCAATGCTTAGAGCTGAATGTCATGGCTTCAACATTCCGTATGGTGAACCAATTTGTAATGTTCAATAGAGATTTATGACTATAGTCATCAGCTTATAATCTGTGGGAGAAAAAGGGTTAGATGATGAAGCACCTGTGGAAAAAATAACTGATATTATGCCCAATGAGTGGGAATCCAAAATAACTGCTATAGATGAGAATAGGAAGGTTAATCAAATTTATCTTGATGAGCTATTTGGAACTCTTCTCCAACATGAAACCAGAAAGAAGAAAGATGCTAACAACATCAAAAAGAAAAATGAAAATGGTACTGTTTCTTTTACAACAACATCTAATCAAATAAAAGCTAAGACTTCTGAGAGAGTAACTAGATCCAAGTATAAGGAAGTTATTTTCCAATCCGAATCTAGTGAGAGTGAAATATCAGAAAATGAATTAGAAAATCTTGCTCGAAGGATGAACAAGATAACTAGTCAGAGAAATTTCCAATCCAAGTATAAGAAAAATGAAAGGAAAGATAAGAAAGATGGAGAAGTTACTTGCTATAAATACAAGAGAGCTGGACATATTAGACCAGATTTCCCATTGCTCAAAAAGAAAAAAAGGAAATAAAGGCATTCATACAGGAACAGAAAGAAGTATTATAAAGCCAAAGCTAAGAATGTTTTGAAAGCTAATGACACCTGGAGTGCCAGTGGTGGTGACTCTTCAGATGAATCTTCTAATTATGAATCTTCAGGACAGAAGAATCTCAGTCCTATAGCCAGGTTACCTATTTATAGTCATTGTTTTATGGCTAAGGTACGAAATGCTGAATCATTGACCAATGACTCTTTAAATTCCAATGATAGTTAGTATTATAACTCTTCTGATGAAGAATCATCTGATGATGAAGAAAATACTTTACCTACTAATGAAGAAGTCTCTAGGTTTTCTGAACTTCTTGAGATTGAGAATTATAAACTCAATAAGAATCTTGATAAGGCAAACTCTAGGAATTCTATTCTTACAAAAGAGATATCAGATCTTTCTAAAGATCTTGATAAGGAAAATTCTGATTTTGAAAGTATTTCAAAAAAATCATGAGGAAGTATGTTCTGATAAGAATATACTTTTCAATGAAATAGAAAAAGTAATTTCTAAGAAAAATTTTTTCGAGCCTAGCTCTAGTTCTAAAACTAATGATTTTGAGGGTAAAAACTTGGTCATAAAACTCTTTTCGGAATTTTTTTTCCTTAAATATGTGTTTATCAAACATTACCCATGGTAAGGAAAATTTTGATAAAATGTATTCCCAAATACGTCCTTTAAGAAATAAATCCGGATTTGGTTATACCCATGCAAAACCAATTTTCATTAACAATTATTTTTTTCCTCAAAGTGCCCCATTTTGTACCAAGTGTCAATGTGGTGGTCACCGGGCAAAGAATTGTTCCTTAAACAAAACCTAATCTCTAGGATTTCACAAAGCTTACTTTTCTAAGAATATGTGGGTTCCTAAAATTTTTTTATCTAGTAATCTCGGATCCAAACAAGTTTGGATTCCGAAAGTCTAATTTTCTTCTTATTTTCATGAAAATAATGAGAATACCAGCAATAATACAAGGTACATGGATAGTGGATGTTCCTAGAACATGACTGGTAACAAAAGCTATTTTGAAAAGATTATCAAAACGAAAGGAGGAAAGGTAACTTTCGGAGATAATGCTAAGGGAGAGATTGTTGGTATTGGCAAAATTGTTCTACTTGGTAAAACTTTAATTTCAAATGTTCTTTTTGTTAAGGGTCTGATGCACAACCTCATTAGAATAAGTTAGTTATGTGATGAAGGTTACCTTGTGAATTTTAGGAATGATAAGTGTTTAGTTCACAATTCCAAGGAAGAATTTATTCTCTCAGCCAATAGGCATGAAAATGTTTACACCTTAAACATATAAGACCATAGAAGCCAAGATTTACCTTGTATTAGTGCAATGGAAGATCATTCCTGGTTATGGTATAGAAGACTAGGTCATTGTTACCTTAGGAACCTATGTAAACTTTCTACGAAGAAACTAGTTAAGGATCTACCGGATCTTAGATTTGATTCTTCTAAAGTTTTTGATCCTTGTCATTAAGGCAAGAAACATAAATATAGTTTTGAATCAATTGGTTAAGTCTCAACAACTGATGCATTACAGTTAGTGCACATGGATCTTTTTGGTCCAACACAAACTGGAAGTATTGAAGGCAAATACTATGTGTTTGTTCTTGTTGATGATTACACTAGATTTACTTGGGTCTATTTTATAGCAAAGAAATCTGATGCTTTTTCTTATTTCAATAGTTTTATAGCTCAAGTTAAAAATGAGAAAAACCTTCCATTGAAAACAATTCTTAGTGATGATGGAGGAGAATTTCAAAATTCCGATTTTGAAACTTTTCGTAGTAAAAAAGGTATTACTCACAATTTTTAAGCACCTAAAACTCTTCAGAAAAATGGTGTAGTTGAAAGAAGAAATAGAATTCTTCAAGAGATAACTAGAACCATGTTGAGTAAATATTCTATAGCTAGACAGTTCTAGGCTGAAGCAGTAAGTACTACTTTCTATACTACAAATCGAGTTTTGATTAAACCTTTTCTTAATAAAACCCCTTATGAGTTATGGAATGGTAGAAAACCAAGACTATCCTACTTCAATGTTTTTGGTTGAAAAGTATTCATTTTGATTACTAAAGATAACATACATAAATTCCCACCAAAATCTGATGAAGGGATTTTCTTAGGCTATTCCACAACCTCTAAGGCTTATAGATTTTTCAATAAAAACACTTGTACTGTTGAAGAAACAGTACACATAAAATTTTATGAGTCTGATCCTTTTGTATTTAAACAATCTCAGCCTACATCCACGGATGTGTTTTAAAAAACTAATTATTAACCTTTGATAGAAGAACCTTTTGATAAGGATAATGTTCAAGAAGATATTCCTGAAACATTTACCCTAGAAGACTTTATACCCTATGTTGATGAACATGCTTTTCAAAACCCAAATCAGGCATTTCTTAAGAATCATCCTAGTGATAGTATCATTGGTTATGTAAATCAACCTGTAAGGACTAGAAGTTCCTTAATAAATGAAGTATAACATCTATCATTTCTTTCCCAACTAGAACCTAACAACACTGATGAAGCTTTAGGTGATGATGATTGGATCAAAGCCATGGAAGATGAACTCAATGAATTCGAAAGGAATAATGTCTGGACTTTGGTTGAAAGACCAAAGGAAACATCTGTAATTGGAGTCCAATGGGTTTTCAGAAATAAATGTGATGAAAATGGAATCATTGTAAGAAATAAATCTAGACTTGTTGCTAAAGCATATAATCAGAAAGAGTGAATAGAATATAAAGAAACTTATGCTCTAGTATCTAGACCTGAATCTATCTATATTCTACTTGCTTTTGCAGCATTCATTAATTTCAAACTTTTCCAAATGGATGTGAATTTTTCTTTTCATAACGGTTATGTTCAAGAGGAAGTTTTTGTTGAACAAACTCCTGGCTTTGAAGATACAAAACATCATGATTATGTTTTTAGACTTACCAAATCCCTATATGGCCTTAAACAAGCCCCACGAGCATGGTATGATAGACTTACTGGATATTTGCTTCAAAATAACTATGTTAAGTGAAATGCAGATCCAACCCTTTTCATATAGAAAGATAAGAAAAATGTTTTAATTGTCCAAATTTATGTTGATGACATCATATTTGGTTCAACTCAGCAATCATTGACCGACTCTTTCACAAGTCTAATGAAATCTGAGTTTCAAATGAGCATGATGGGTGAGTTAACATTTTTCCTTAGTTTTCAAATTTCTCAAAAACCAGAAGGAACCTACATATCTCAACATAAGTATATTAAATATCTTCTTAAAAAGTATGGTTATGACAACGCTAAGAGTATATGTACTCATATTGGTACCTCAAATTCTTTAGATCTTGATGAATCTGGAAAACCAGTAGATCAAACATCTTTTAGAGGAATGATATGAAGTTTACATTACTTAATAGCTAGTCAACCAGACTTAATGTTTTCAGTATGCTTATGTGCAAGATATCAATCCAATCCAATGGAATCTAACTTAAAGGCAGTAAAAAAAAATTTGCTACCTTAAGGGAACGATGGATCTAGGATTATGTTATACTTCTGGAAATGATTTTATCCTAAAAAGCTTTTCTGATGCTGAATTTGGTGGATGTAGAATGGATAGAAAAATTACATCCGGAACTTTTCATTCCTTAGGAGATTCAATAGTTTCTTGGCCCTACAAGAAGCAAAATTCTGTAGCACTCTCCACTGCTGAAGCTGAATATGTAGTAGCTGGAAGTTGTTGTGCTCAAGTGTTGTGGATGCAACATACACTCACAGACTATGGCTTGAGTTTTACTAAAACTCATATTTTCTGTGATAAGACAAGTGCTATTTCCCTTAGTAAGAACCCTACACATCACTCCCGTGCAAAACACATAGATATTAGGCATCACTTTCTTTGGGATCACACACTTAAAGGAGACATTATTCTTCAGTTTATTGGAACACAAGATCAACTTGCTGATGTTTTCACAAAATCTTTTCCTTCTGATAGATTTGAATATATTAAACAGAAGTTAGGAATGATAACCGTAAGGTAATATTTCATAATTAACATTATGTTGAAAAAATCTCCTTATAGCAATAAACTCCTTTTCATAGGGGGAGTACAGTTGATTGTTAGATTAACAATGTTTTTCAAAATCTGTTTTCAAAATTTTTGGAACTCAAATTCTGGAATGTAATTTCCGGAACTAAAATTTTCCAGAAATGATATTTTCATATAGGAAACTTCTGTAATGGAAATGTTCGTATTGAAAACATCCGGAATGGAAACTTTCGTACTTGTATTTTAATAACGGGATTTTCATACCGAATCTTTCATAATGTGTTTTTAGTTTTCAAATTTTATAATAAAATTTTCGTACTGAGTTTTCTATACTGAGATTATTTTTCATAATGAGTTTTGAGAACTATTTTGTAGTAAAGATTTTTTTTGTAGTTTTCGTAAAAATGTTACCAATTACGAATAATCCTCCTATGCCAAACCAAAAGGTATGATTTCCTTATAAAAGTTTTCGTAATATTATTTTACTTGATGGCATTTTCTTATATTTTGTTTTTGGATTATAGTTTTCTTAATTCTTTGTTTTAATAAAAACCTCAAAAGATCGGATTCAAGAAAATTGGTTTTCGACCGTCAGATCTGATCTCAGCTTATCACAATCATTCGATCAACCGTGGATGTTGAACCATTTTTTCATTGCCTATATATAGGGGACCCCAAACGGTTGTCCCACATCAGTTTTCAAGCTCCAGCGTCCCGAAGCTCTGCCTCTCCATTTTAAAGTCATTCCGAACCTCAGCTTTTTCCATTCCAAACATCTTAGAGGTCTTCAAATCCGAATGTCTATGGAAGTATCTTCTCAAGACATGTCTTCCTCTAAGCCAATTTCAAAGTGGTTAGTATATATAGAGAGGCTGGTTCATCTGGATTTCTTCAACAAGTACGATTCTCTTATTTCCATGAATATCGAGCTAAATGGTTGGGAATATGTTGCGGTGTCAAAACCTTGGAATCAATATGAAGTGTATTCAGATTTTCTTATAGAGTTATATGAAACAGTCTCCTTTATTAAGGAAGATGGAAAGGAGAATTTGTCTTCTATGTCTTATGGTAAGACTTATAAGATTTCATATTCCAAGGCAGCCAGCTTGGTAGGGCTGAATAATGAAGGTGAAGCTGAATTTATATCTCATGTGTTGCCAGATTCAAAAGGTAACTTCGACAAGGAAAATACTTTAGAAACTCTCGGACTGGCAGATGAAAAGGCTTTGAAGATTTCTTATCTATCTACAAATTTCTGTATTCTAGAGTTATGGGTACAAGGTCTTATCGTACCGAGGAAGGGTGAAAAAGATATCTTAAAGAAGAGTGAAATCTACATCCTAGATTTTCAGATAAATCTAAGGAAGTTTAATTTGATGAAGCACATTCTTATCACTCTTGAGAATGTGAAGAAAGGGAATCTGAGAGCTCAGATTATAATGTATCCAGCAATTCTCTCAAAGTTGATAGTTCGGTGCCTTGAGTCTTTCAAGGAGGTTTGAATGTCTAAACCAAGAGTTTGCAAGATTATGCTAGTCAGTGATGGTACACTTAAAATATTGGATGTAGCTTTTGACTAGAAGAATGGTCAGTTTGTTGATTCTCCTGCTCAAGAAGAAACAGTTCCGAAAGTTGCTGATCTGGAATCCTCTAAACCGGTAAGGAAGAGAAATTCAAAAGAATTTGACGTAGAAGCAGTAAATCCCATGTATAAGGAAGTTCATTCCGCACCTCCAAAACCAAAGAAGAATAAAGCTTACCCAGATGAGGTTGTTCATAAATGGAGGGAGATGAAAGAAAAGAGAGTGCAAGGGGAGCCTCAGTTTAGCTTGGACCATGCGAAGGCTAAGGCCTTGAAGGAAAGAACTACTGATGAGCTCGAAAAACAAGCAAAATAAAAGAAGCTCACGAAGAAGATGTCTGAGGCTGAGGTAGCTCAGGCTTTGTTGAAATTCAATGAGATGGTTTAAGAAAATATTCATTTTCTGAGATCTTTTTCATTGGAATCTCTACCTGAGACTCCAGGAAGAAATTTTTTTGCTTCGGAAGAAGTTGTTGCTAAGACTGCTGAGGAAGTAGAGCAAGTTGAGCAAATGGAAGAAGAAGAAGATGTTGCTGAAGGAAGTGCTGAAACCGGAGATGTGTTGAAGAAAGTAGATGATTATAAGCGGACACCTTCAGAACACTTATCGCTCCGAACTTCAGAAGCTGAATCTTCGATGCTAGTTACTCCAGCAATGGAAGAAGAGAAAGGAGAAGAAGAAGTATCTTATCATAGAGAGGAAGAACAACTTCTACAAGATATTGCTCAAATGGAGAATATAGAGGTTGGTGCTCAGAAAGTTCCTGATGAGGAATACCATATTGTTCAAGTATTTGATAGTGAAAAGAGAACTCCGGAACAGGATTCTATTCCGAAAAAAAGACAAGGGAAATCAAATTCTTGCTGATACTCTGAGCTCAGTAGTGGTGAAGAGAAAGGAAGTTGGTAGTTCTTCAATGAGAAAGCTTGACCTTGTTGAAAAAGAAAATTCTCCAAGAAGAGTCTCGGATTCAGAGTCATCTTCGTTGGGGAATGACTTTGTTGTTCAGTCTTTAAAGAAGTTGGTGGGAACTATTCCAACATTCTCATGTATTGATTCAAGATTCCAAATGCTTCAACATTATTTAAATCAGAAATCAGACTCTGTATCTATGGTTATGCACATGTGTGTTGAAATAGATGCTCAGTTCAAAACCTTTTTTGTTAGCTACGAAGCCCACAGAAAATCATTCAAGAGGATGAAAAACATGTTGAGGAAGACTGTAGAAGAGATGAGGCTATTTGATGAATTTAAAGACAATGTTAAAGATGCTTTTGAGACTGCAGACAGAAAGATAAATGAGCCGACTTCTTCTTTTGAAGAGAAGCTGACAGATGAAAAGAACTTCCGGATTCAAGAAGTCAGAGATCTGAGTGGGAAGCTAAATTCTGTTTCTCAAAACTGGAAGTTTGAAAGGGGTCATCAGATTGAGTTTGAATAAAAGATGAAGGCTCAAGAAGAAAAGATTAAAGCTCAGGAAGAAAATATTGAAGCTCAATCTGCAAGAATAGTGGTCTTAGAGAAGCATGCTGAAGAATATCATAAAGACATAAAGAAGATAAAGACTATTCTAAAAGGTCTCATGGCGAAGGAGAAAGATCTCAAATAGACAGATCCGATCTTTTGTTGTACCTTAACTCTTTTGTTGTTGAAATTTTCAAACTTAATAGAAATTGTGTCTGTCCATTTTTTTTGTTACTAATTTTTCCGGTACTTTGTTATTTTTTTCCATTCCCTTTAATTATTTTTGAAAATCACAAAGGGGGAGAAGGAAGATATCCTTAAGGAACATGAAGTCTAATAAAAGATTATCTAAGGAGGAGTTTTTCATTACAGAAGACTTTTTTATTCGAATGAAATGTCACTCTGGAAATCTAGAATACGATTCTTAGAGTTTCAAAGCCTAAGGGGGAGTTAGTCATATTCATCAATATCTTTAAAGCAAAGGGAGATAAGCCTTAATGTTTTTCTTTCTTCTTCGAATTTCTTTTTCAAGGATGTTTGTGCTTTTCAAAAAGGGGGAGATTGTTGAGTCAATAAGGTTTTCCTTATGAATTTTCCGTTCCTTCTTGTTTTGAAAATCACAAACACCTTATCTTTACGAAAATTGCTTTCATAAGAAAAATTGCTTTTATAAGGAAAATTGCTTTTATAAGGAAAATTTATTTTATAAGGAAAATCGCTTTTATAAGGAAAATCGCTTTTGTAAGAAAAATTATCCTTATCATATTTTCATTCATATTTTTTCTAAGTATAAGATTCAGATTCATTTCTATATTCTCGGAATTGTTTAAAACAGTGATATGAAGTATTCTGTTTTAACGATCGAAATTCTGGATAAGAACTGTAATAAAGTTTCACTCTGGAATTCTGGATAAGAACTGTAATAAAGTTTCACTCCGAAATCCAGATGAGAGTTATAATAAAGATTCATTCCGAACTCCAGATACGAACTCTAATTAAGTTCTACATCAGATTTAGGATGCAAATCCTTATGAAGTTCGACAACGAATTCTCATTACGAATTCTAATGATGAGTTCTCATTACAAATTCTGATGATGAATTCTCATTACAAATT
This sequence comes from Viscum album, assembly GCA_963277665.1. Taxonomy (NCBI): domain Eukaryota; kingdom Viridiplantae; phylum Streptophyta; class Magnoliopsida; order Santalales; family Viscaceae; genus Viscum; species Viscum album. The sequence goes on along the minus strand of OY728131.1, from coordinate 912,283,877 downwards.
CTGATGACGAGTTCTCATTACAAATTCTGATGATGAATTCTCATTAGGAATCCTGATGATGAATTCTCATTACGAATTCCAATGACAAATTCCCATTCTGAATTCTCATTCCGAATTCATCTATTAAACAGAATCTGGTCATCTTTGTTTTATACACTCCGTATTTGTTTAGACTCCGAAAATTTATTTTTGTTTACACTCCGAACATTCATTCCGAACTTTTGAGTAAGATTTTAAATGGTGTCGTACATTCTGTTACACTTGTTTTGTTATAAAACGATGTCCTCCAATCTGTTATAAAACTAACCGTTGGCTAAGTGACACATGTATAGGTCCCTCCATTTTTTAAGGAAAATATGACCGTTGGGAAGGAGGCCAACCTTACCTATAAATAGGATCTCATTTGAAAGAGCTCAGTGCTGAAAGGCTGACTGATCATTGACTCATGTGATTACATGCATGATGTGATTTCTAGAGAGAGAGAGGCTCTTATTAACTCTCAAAGCTTTGTGCAACTCCGAATGTTGGTGATTACATTCGAGAACTTCCGAGGATATGAAGACAGAGGTTACCGACTACTTTGAAGTTCGAGGGCTTGCTTGCTGAGGAAGAAAGAGGTGACCAACTACCTTGATGTTGAAGGCTTGCGGGGATAGCAAGACAGAGACTCTGATCTTCGTATCGAGGTCTTACCCTGGTGTGGGTAAGACAGACTTGCATGAAAGTATAAATCAAGGGACCTTTATCCAAGTTTGTTGGATACCCTTCTCTTTAGGTTAAAAGACTTATATCTTGTTACTTGTAGTTCTACTACTTGTTTATTTCCGCTGAATTTTGTATTATAAGGAAAGTATAACTTTATTATACTTCCTTACTTTTACTCTATTTCATTTAGATTCTATACGCTTTAAGATAGAATCTCATATTGTAATCTTTTGTTAAGTTTCAATTTCCGGAACCATATTTCCGGAACCTACTTTCGGAATCCCTTTCCAAGTTTTCATTTGGTATTGGAGGTGTTGTGAATTTTCTTATGTTTAACTTTGTTAAACTTAGCTCTTTATTTTGCTTAAGGAAAACATAGTTATTCTTAACTAACTTTAAAGGTTCCAAAGGAATTTTTAAAGTATACAATTCACCCCCCCCCATCTTGTATATTGAGCATCTTCATCATTATTTTGATCCTACAATAATTCCATTATAATGTCATATTAAATTTCAGTAACTCCTTAATTTATATGTTCCACGTATGGCATGAATGAGTCATATAACTTTGAGGGGGCAGTAGTCTGTACTTCCCCAAATGAAATTATCATATTTACCGTTTATGGAAACCATAATGTTAGGATATAAATGAAAAATAAAGAATAATATATTCAATATAAATATAATATCTATCATATATAAATATATTGCCATCATAATTTCCACCCTAATAGGTGGTTGGATATAATTGAATAATCATCATTTCATGAGGTAGATGTTTTTCGTCCATAGAAATAATATGTTTGTTTCTATTAGATGGATGTGTCTGGAAGTGTAGTTAGAATACTTCTCATAAAAAATCCTATAATACTAAAGTTACAGATTTTTTATAGAATAATGTAACCAATATAGTTTATGGGGTTGGAGAAGGAAAATAAAAGAAAACAACTTGAGAGGGAAGATGTTACCTTTAAATTGGGAAACTCCCTATAATTTGAACCAAAAGGCTTTGTGGAAGTGCCTTCTACATATGTTAAGTATTCTAGATGGAATAGGGGGATTCTGGGAACTTATTTGGGTAGATATTGGAAGAGAAAATGGGGATTGATATGTATGAGTCAGGGTTAGATGTGATGGCTTTTTATAAGGGTGAGGAGGGGCTCTTTAAAAATGTTAGAAAATATTTTTTTTTTATAAACTGAATTTTCATTTATAAAGCTCCCTTACTCATTTAATTAGAAGATATGGTCATTATTGTTATAAATAATCTTATACAATGTGTTTTAAAAAAGTTTATTGCATAAAATTAACCATATATATTATCTTTAACCTTTAGTTAGCTAATTTTATCTTTTATTGTGTCATCATGTATATTCATAATATATGGTTAATATATTAACTATAAAATTACAATAATCAAAAAAATTTATCATCAGTGGCATTATTATTATCATATATTTCATTTGGAGAACAATGGATTTTTGGGACTATTTTATCATTTAATAAAATATTAATTGATTTAAATACTCATTTAGGTCAATTTATAAAATATTAAAATAAAGACCTTTCAAAAATAAATTATAACAACTTATTTCATTCGAAAAAACTACATTAATTGAAATATAAAAAGTTATACGCATCCATAAAATTCGTTTATGGAATAAAAAAATTTAAAATAAATTTATTTTAATATTTATAATCTCATTTATTTGAAACAATCCTTAATAATGTAATAATTACATTATCATTGTGTCATAAATAAATTTATTTTTATGGCGTATAAAAATTATAAAGAAAATAACATGACGTAGAAAATAACTTTTTTATTTCTATTGACTATTTATAGTAAAAAATATCACTTATATAACCTATTTTAAAAATTTTTACTTTGAGATATATGTTTATGTTATATTTATCTTAACTCTAAATTAATATTTATAAATTGTCATTTTTACTTATCAGTGGCTCCATGGGGTTCCAAAAATGACCCAAATTTTTCCATGGAAGGAAATGTATCATACAATAGTATTAGGACACGTTTTAGGATATTTTAATATTATTATAATATTATTACTTAGGAATATTTAACGAATTTTCATTTTAACCATTATAAATAAAATATCTACTGATGTTACTATTAATAATGTCTAAAAATAAAATATGCCTATTTACACAATTTGGACTTCCAAATTACAAAAATAGATTCCATTTTTAAAAATTTAAAACACATATGTTGTTCAAATTTATTTAAAATTCATTAATGTTTTCAAAACCAAAAACATTGTTTTAAATAAATAATTACTTCCAAAACATTGACACTTGTTTATGTCCACATTTATAGTGAAATTAAATATAATGACCAATATATGATTAAATGGTAAAAATATAATCTAATTACAATTTAAATATAATTAAAAATATAATTTAACCATATAAATAATTTTTAATTAAAGGATGTTTTGAATTAAAATGCAGTATTTTGAACTATTCTTTAAAAAAACTTTATTACAAAAATACCAAAAATTAATCCAAATTATATTTTGAGGTTCTGATTATAAAATAGATTTTTATTTTTTCAAATAAAACATATAAAAGTTACCAAAACTAGATTTAAAAAGATTATTCCATCAAAATGCTATAAATCATCCTTTTAATAAATATTAATGTATTTTTGCTTAAAATTGGATTCATTCACATTTTATGCCTCTAACTTTTATTGGATAAATGTATAAAAAATAAACAAACAGGTTTATCATATTGTATTTAGTTATATTCATTTCCTCTAATACAATGAATCTGCATTATCTAACATTTATAATAATAATAATATTATATTATTTTTCGGTATAACTCTACATTATGTGCAATGTATGATTTCAAAAAAATCCCATTGTTGCGTATCGGTTACGCCATCAAACATTTTATCCCCATTAAAGTAAAATTAATATTTAATTCACAAATATTAATAAATATAAATATTTCATATTCTATATTTATATTGGATGTTACATTCCCTCTCCAAACCATATTTGATGAAGTTCTTTTATTATTCTCATAGTTCATCATTTTCTATTCATACTAGATGTGTGGTGATGTATATATAACTCAATGTTTTTTTAATGAGAGAAAAATGAAGAAAGATAATATGGAGTAAATATATTGTAGCATTGTATTTTATCGTGTAATGAATGAGATACATAATTCAAATGGGTGGTTACAACCATTTCCCATATAATAATGGAAATGGGAAAGCATCACATTGTAATTTTTCATTTAACCCCACAAAACATCTAAATCTTATCACAATATTTTGGTTTTATTTGATCATATTTCAAAGTTAGTAAACTAAATTTCCATTAGATAATATTTTCCAACAAATTATATTTCAAGATTATATATTATGTATGTGGTGATGTTTTATGGGGTAACACTAGAGATTGTAACTAATTATGATATTAGGATTACCTAAATGTTTTGGATGATTCCTTTGTAGGAATTATATACAATGTTTTATTTCCATTACTTTATATCATCCTTATGTAGATGTTCAGTTCGAGAGGACTATTCATTCTATATAATATACATTATGAACATTATATACGTATTTGAAATGTGCTTTGGATCAATAAAGATGAAGAGACTAATTTTTATTGAGGAGTAGATTTCAATTAATAATTTATATGGATAACATTGAATCCCTATATAGACGGAATTATTGAAATTATATATGATTGGATAAATGTGGAAAAATGTTACTATTGAGTCTATGTTAGAGGGGGTTGTGGTAGATAAATTAAGATATATTTTGGAGCACATAAGCGTTGCTCATAGTGGATGGAAAATTTATACTGGAAATCATTAATTTGGTTTATATTATGTATTTAAGGATGATGCATTCGAAGGAATATTACCATGGAAAATGGAAATGATAAATTGAAATAAGGAAAATATATTCCATATATATAGTGATACCTTTTAGATTTTTAACACCGTCCGGATGGTAGCTTATCAATTTTTACTTAAATAAAATATCTCTCAATGGATAGATATTTTCCATTTATCACTCTTAATGAAGTACACACTGGATAATTCACATATACTATTAGTAGGGGACATACTATTAGAGAAATAAATTTCTTACTAGGAACAATTAGTTAAAATTTTATATTCTAGATTAAATGTTTTATGAAACAACAGCACCCACCTTGCCCTTTGTTTGTGAAACCATAAATTAGAGGAATCTAGGTCAGAAACTAAGGATGTGAGGAGGCATATATGTCCTCATTTTTTGTATTAGGTTTCAAAAATTGTGAGGAAAAAATTATTTTTAAGTGGTTATATTATAAAAACCCTATATTTAGCATAAAATTCTCTTCAAATAAATTTCAATTATTTTACAGCTTGTAGTACATATAATCTCATGTATAAACAATATTTAATATAAATATTAATTTTAAAATGTGACCATAAAAAAAATTTATAAATAGTTGGTATGAATTTGAATACTCTCATTGTGAAAAAAATCATAAAATTGTTTATATAATTAATCTCATAAATAAAGATCTACTCACTTTTTATGAAAACCATTTTATAATTTAAATATAAAATTTCATGAAATTTAATTGATTATTTTTGTTTAAATATATATTAATTAATTTATACCACATTTAGATATTTAATATGATAAAGATGTTTTTTTAAATCGTAAAAAATATCTTATTGTAAAATAATGGGGTTTTTCTGATAATATAGATATTATAGTCAATTGTGAAAATTGCATATTTTTATTAAAAAATGTATATCCATTTTGAGAATTTAAAAAAATTTATTTTATTTCAAAATTATATGAAATAAAAATTATATCATTTTTAATTTTAATAATTCAACTATGTTCATTATAATCAGTTTTATGATACTTTTTTTGTAAAAAAATATTATTAATAATGCATTATTTTCATGGAAATCTAATTTTCATCATATTTTACTAGTTTTTATTAAAATAAATTTTTCCATTGGTGTAAATTTAATTTTAAATTTTTTTTCCGTATTTATAATTATCATAATTAATTTTATTTTCATGTATCCAATTAATTTTTGTTCATAATGAGTAGTAACGATATTTTATATTTCTTACCCATGTAAAGGGGATTAAATTGGATCCTAATCGCGAAGACAAAAATAAAAACACTTTAATAAATACATTAATACTATTAGATTATAGGTTTGAGAAAAAGGTAATAAAAAAGAGTAAAATAGTTTATTTTAAATCATTATTTCGAATCTCGGAACAACCAATTGACAATTTTTAAGATTCATAATATTTTATACCAACTAAAACTATTTTTTTGTATTTGGTTTTAATGGAATTGTTTGAAGATGAAATTTTGTATTGGTCTTCCCCAATAATATGGAATTTATTATTTTATTATTTTTTTATCAATTATATTGGATTATTAACTGATTAATTTATTTCATGGTTAATTATTTTATTCTTAATTTTGAAAGTTTCCTAAAAAATGTATTTCATGGGTGTATTGATCCTATATTAAAAATAATTTATACCACATAAAAAATTAAATATTATAAAATGGATTATAAATATTGGAATCAAATGTTAAATAATAGAAATGATATAGTGTATCCTTTAATTTCAATGCATAAATTTATTTTTCCTGATAAAATATTATATTATCATGGTCAAGTATAAAATGAGTATAAATTAGTTTATCAATGAGAAAAGTATTAAAATATATAAAACCACATCAAAAAAGGTTCTTTTTGTGTCCATTTCAACCCTATCATATGTTTTCTTCAAAATTTAATTTCTTTTCTACTCTTTTCATAGTTATGATATATATATATATATATATATATATTATTTAATCATTTATGAAATTATTTTCTGTCATTTCACTCCCCTGTAAAAGGATAAAACATATAATTCATTATCCACACATCATGAGTCTTCTAAATTGGACAACACCTATCATAATACCTTTTATTACTCTTTTACCACATCTTAGATCCTAATAACATTCTTGAAGACCACCAATTAATATCATAAGGTTCAAGAAAAAAATGATTCACAACAAATATGTATTACAATTAACTGAGTATAATAAATATTATTTCTTCATCTACCAAGTCTATATATATTATATTAATAATATTATAATAAATTCATTGTCTTAAATATATATAATGGATATTTTTTCTCGATTCAACCACTTCAACATCCATTCAATATAATAGAAAATTAAATATTATGATATATTTTAATATTTTCTAATCCTCCTTTTCATTGTGATATGATTCATTCTCTATCACCAAATCTCATGGTATGTTATAATGATTGAATTAATAACATGACATGGTATTAATGACATAATTATACTTCTTGATTTATAATATCTTATCTATCATCTTATTTTATAAGTTGCTCGAAAAGCATAATGTCGCATAGGTGTACATGTGGACGAACACAAATATGAAGCGATGAGTTTCATTTTTTCTTTTTCAGTATACATGGATGTTAATAAGGATAATTTTAATATATATATATATATATATTATTTATGATATAAATATGGTAATATAATGATAAATTAAAATATATATTTTTTATTTCCATTAATTGGAAAAAGAAAACATCATTTTTGAATACATATGACCTAAAATCTCTATTATGGATAGAAATATATTTTCTATATATAATTTTATTTGATGAATAAAAACATATATAATATTAATATATATGTAATTTATATCATTAATAAAAAAATTCAGATGATGGAACTAAGATCAGAGTAGAAGCATTCGAACCTCAAGACTGAATTTCACACGAACAAAAATATAACTAACAATTGAATGTGATGATTTTAATAATGAGTTGTTTATATATAAGTGTTTAAATGTTATAGGTGTATCATACATGATATTATTGGTATTTAAATTATTCTATTATATAATTTTATCAAATTTAAATTTATTATGCATGAGGTTACATATCTATTGAATAATGTCAATCTTGAGTTACATGATTTTAGTTATACTATTATATATATGAGGTGAATATAATATTGAAAAATTGTTTACGTTGTATGAAATATATTTTGCACATGATTATTTTATGATGCTTATCAGTAAATTTTTTGTTATATATATTTATATCCATTAATTTATCTTTCATATGGTTATGATTTGAAATTTACCATTTTGGTAAGAGTTTTCTGTATGAATCTAGTTTTTTTGTAGATTTGTGTTTGATTATGTTTCCAATGAGGTGATTTCATGAAAAAAATTCAAAAAAATACTGAATTTTCTTCTTCATCTGTTTTTATTTATTTATAAATTATTAATAACATTTTTCTACATTTGTTAATTAAAATGGCTAATAATATTTTTTTATAAAAAATAATTTATTTCATATATAGTTGGAAATATTTTTCATCATTGTCCTTGTTTTAATTTATTATCTTTTTCAAAAATATTTTTAATTGTATTATTTAATTATTTAGATACATTTTATATCATTTTTTTCATTTAAAAACATAATTTCAAATGATTGTTTTTTTATCCTCATAATAAGGTACTTTTTTAATGTCACAAAAAATGTGAAATGAGTAATTATTTTAACATAAATACATTGAATGAAATTTCTATCCATTAGAAATATTATATTATTTAAAACATCATTTACAAGTTAACAATGTTATTTTTATTTATATTGTTTATTTAATATTAGGTAAATTTACTATATAATTATTTCAAAATGAAATTATTGTTTTACTTAAATAATATTGCATGCAGTCATTTAAATGATTTTACATTATAACATTAAATATCTAAAGTGACTTATTAATTACTGTGGATATGATTAGTTGATACCATAATTGTTATTTATAAATATTATTTATGATTGTCCCGATGATATTTCTAAAAAAGAAACATTTTGGATGGTTTATGCTATTATGAAATGTTTTCATATTTTGAAAATACATATCCATTAGACATGTTATATTATATTCTAAATGATTTATGATTTTGTGGATCATACATGAATTGATATTGATTATGAAAAGGGTGGTCACAAAATTATTTTGTCCTCTAATTAATTGGGTTATGATGAATATATCATGAGACCATATTCACTAGAATGGATAGTGATATAAATTATGTAAGAGACCATGTCCAATATGATAGAATTAAGAGTTAACCCTGACTAAAAATATGATTTAATAAGGATTTAACACAATCCACTATGAAATGATTTGAAATGATCCATTTCTATATAGATTATTTTCTACTCTAATGTGTGTTCTAAAGAAATGTGTTTTTTTTTCTGATTTCAAACCTTTATGTACCATGTCATTGAATAATTTATGAATTATATCTTATGATTTTTCATGATATATAACATGTTTCAGTATTATGGTCTATGATATTCTGTGTATGAATTTTCAAATATTAAGAACATGTTCTCAAAAGAATATTATCCTTTTATTCTTATGTTATCATTGATATACCATTTTATTAACTATACTGGGAATCTGAGCTGACCATATCTTATATTCCCTTTATCAATATTAAGAGGAATGTTTTTAAATAGGATTTGTCAGAAAAAAAGTAATATGTGGGAATATATTTGTTGGAGATATTAAATATCATTCATGATATATGAAAATTGTGTATATATTCAAAAAATATTTTATATCATTATAGTCCACATACATATATTTGTTAATAATATTAAATTTTCATATATTAGTATCTTATATCAATTTATAAATGTATGGGTTTCTTAGTTGTTAATCAGTGGGGCCTAACCTTGCAAATAAATTTGAACACCTTAAAAGAAGATATTTACACTAATTCTCATTTCTTTATTTATGAATAATTTCCACATAATACACAATTATCTTGATCTATCCACTTCCTACTTCGTTGTATAGTTCTCTATATGGATACACAGTGAATTACCCTCTTTCTTGTTGGATCTCCCCCAGGTATACAACGTTTATATTGAACTTCTTCTCTTATATATATATATATATATATATATCTTTAATATGTTTTCCATTTATTTTATATGATATGAATAGATACGTGATTGAAATATCTAGAGTGTTTTATATTGAATTGATTGTGTTTCTTAATGATACAGTCCTTTAGGACTATATCTCCTTATTTCTTATATTTAATCACTTCATTGACTTATTTACCAATATTATTGAGGTATGTTTCTCTATATAATGCTTTTATGAAATTAATTTCCTATTTTTATTATAAATCAATTTGGTATTTTTTTATTAAATTGATGGATATGAAATGAATAATTAATTTTTTATGATATATATAATGGGTTGAATGAAAAGGTGATTTTTAATGGGGTTGGAATTTTAAAAAAATATGCACTTTATGTCTTCAATGAAATTCTTCAATGTTGATTCTCCACTAAAATGGATTTTCTCGAACATGGGTGATGATTATTTATAATGAATTGTTTTTTTAGAATGGTTTATGTAAATATCATAGAAAACATGTAACATTTGAAACCATTGTTGAATCTAGTTATAGGAATATAAAACAGTAGTGACTATGACACTACTAGTTGATATTGTTTTAATATTTATATACTGTATTTTGAATTAATATCAATATAATTCTTGTTATTTTTTTCTTAGTATCCCATCACATAGCCTACTATATATTCTCATAGGAGAGATCGTAATTTTTCATGGTTTTATATGTGATTGTATTTTTAAAGGTTTTATTAAAAAAAATTATAGAATGGTATTCCACTAGAAAATTTTATGTATGAGTTAAAAAATAATTATTTTAATCTTGCATGTTTTCTGAAGATGAAATAATTTTGAAAACAATATATATTTTTTAAAAAATAATTTTACTTTTAAATTACATTATAATTTTTTTGAAACATTTCACTAAATAGTTGTTTGTAGAAATGCATTATACTGTTTGATGGTGGATTAATACTTTTTCCCTCACACAATACAAATGAAATTGTGAATATGTTGACCTATTTTATCAGGAAATAGGTAAATGGAATTGAATTATTTATAACAAGGGATTCTATTATATGATGATGTCTTCATGATTGATTGGGATAGTGGTAACCTTTTTTGACATAAACTGTTTTTTGGATCATATCATATTTAATATTTTTATTTTGAATTATATTCAGGATGTTGTATTTCTCATGGTCGTGTAACATTTTTATACACATTTTACTAAATTTTATCTATTTATTTCTCTATTTATTTTTAATTGTGAAATTTATAATAAGAGTTTTGTTAATTCTCCCCTTTTCTTGGGTTATCTAATTGGATTGGTCATGTAATCCTATATTTGTGCATTAAAAAATGGTATTACTACCAATTTATATCAAGAAGTGTGATATAATTTATCTGGATTTGTTTACGATTCATGTTAAATCGAAGTAAAGACTATCATATTTTTTTATGACATCATATGGGTATCTGGCCAACTCAAATCCATGCGTGAAATTGAGTTAACATGGAAGTCCATTAATTTTTATAATATTGTTCATGGGTTTTTATGTTATTTAAATAAAAACATAGGTTTTTAATTTATAAAAACATTATCTATTCTATTTTTTTTCTCTCTCATGTATTGTGTCTATTTTTCATTAAAATATTAATTTTAAAAATAATTTAAACGGATACCTGAATATAATTTTTTAGGGTTATTTTATTTTTAGGTAATTGTAAACTATATTTTATTATTGAATTGAAATTACTTCTAGAAAAGAAATCATAAATATAGTACATGATGTTATAATAAAATCACATCATGTGAATCCCCTAGTATTCCCCTCAATAGTAGATGTAGTTATCTTCACAATTTAGACATTGGGTCATACTGAAGTTTGAATCATATGGTGATAGGTGGATCATGTCACTGAATATTCCACGAAAATTGCACCAATATTTCATAGGCAGAAGAGAACCATTGAATCTAGAGACTATCTACATTAAACTAGGAGGATGTTTTTAAATTTTGAATATTTTTTAGGGATTTCTGTTGGGTTTTCTCACATATATACATGGGGGACCTAGATGAAAATTTTAAGATCCCATAGTGCAAGTTATATTTTAGGATGATCTTACCTATACCTATTGGAAAATGGAATTCGAAAATAAAGAATTATCGTAAAACATTTTGAGTATAAAAAACATGGAAATGTATCAAAATAGATATTGTTTAGTGGTAAGTATTGTATTATATGACACAGTTTAATTCTTTGGTCCACTTATCATGTTATGTTTTTTTATATAATTACCTTTCATCTCAAAATGGGACTTAGAGAGTGCGTTTTTTTCAATTTTGGTTCTCTTATTGATACCAACCATTCAAAAGGTTGATGAAAAATAAAAAATGATTTAGGTATGAATATTATTGAAGATGAGTATAGATAGAGCTTCATTTACTATAGGTTGAAGCTAAGGTGTGTCCTTTTTCCAAGTATATAAGCGTTTGGGGGCTCCATTTACTACTGGACTAGATTACGGAAAATCTATTCCAAAAATAACATGTATTTTTCTATTAGTGATGGATAACTAAACATATATATACAGAATATAGGGAATAACCTAATAAATGTAACTATTATTGAATAGATGGTCATCTTAATAAATATCATTTGTTATAATTTCTATTGAATCTAATATCAGGAATGAATATGATGATTCATATAAAAATTAAAATGATGGTGGATCTCATATTCCCTTGAAGTAATAGAGGAATTTGGATTAGTTGATAATAGATGTATTTAAGAAGTATAATATTCCTTGAAATAATCATAACCAGGGTAAGCTACTGTTATATGTACGATGTATATTTAATCCTCTACAAATCTAGATTTTTTGTTATAGGTTGAGAAATTTTTTTATATTATCTATTTTGATATTTGATTTTGGATTATTTTAGATGTTTTTACAATTCATTCGGGATCATTCCACCCCCTTAGTAATGGGAAAGAACATAGTTATAAATCTACCTCACATTGGGTGACGATTTTTTATGATGATGTGGTGTGGGATTGAATGGTTCATGATTTAGAAATATATACCAATATTGTTATACTGGAATGAATAGTCATCATTAAAGACATGATCAACTGTTATCATCATTAATTTTAGTCTCATTCTCCTAATGGAGTTTCTCATGTCATTAAATGTGATTGGATTCTTGATCAGGGAGAGAAAGACCAATTATTTATTATGATTCAGTTATATCATTCTAGTTTTTAGATATGTTTCATGGTATTGTTGATACTTGATTGATATTTCCACATACTATAGTATTGAGTGCATACCATGAGTTATTAAATGATGATTTATCCTGGATACTACCTCAAAGTGTGGTTGATATCTCAATTCTCATTCTCCATGTGATTATTACCATTTAAACTCAATCATACCTTATAACACTTGTTTTATTATCAGATCCTAATTCTTATCTTGTGGATCCTGAGTTCAAGTAGTTTATAAATCATATTGTGTCACTATAATAATATCAAGTTATCTTTCCAAATTAAATTTAATGAATAATTAGACATTGTGTAGATTATATATAAAAATAATCAGGTGAATGTTAATAAAATATACTCATTTACTTGGTTTGATGATCACTTTGAAAAACATATAGGATCCTATTGATTTTATATAGTTTAAAGGTAATTGGGGAAAAAACAATTCAGAGTCAGAAAATAATACATACTTAAGAAAGATCGTAGAAGAAAGTATGGGTACTTACTACTCCATGTTATATAATTCAGACTAAAAACAATCTTATAGTATTAATAGAAATGATGATTTGAATATTTCAATGATTTATGAAATATTTAATTATGATTTTTGAGGATGATATCTTGGTGTATTCTAATTAGAATGAGGACAAGATATATATTATGGACATACATCATTCAATTATGAAAGAACCTAATCTGTAAGGAAATCATTCTAAATTTGAATTTTGGATTCATGAAGTGATGTTTTTATGATATTATATAACAATGATAGAAATATGGGAGGATCAAAAAAATTAATTAGGCTGTGACTTCATGGGATAAATCCTGAAATGTATTTAAAATTCTGACCCTCAGGGGATTATTTGGCTAATACAAGTTTTTTATTCAATATTTCTCAAAGAATGTATCTCAGAAAATAGTCTTAAACCCCAAGGGTGTTAAAATAAAATGGAATGAAATATTATATGGAAATTGCATGTAAATTGTGTTTAGGTTGATTGTATCTCTGATTGTTATTATGTGATAATCATTATTAAGATATGATATTTTATATGATTACTTAGTTATGGTTTTTTTATCAATGAAAAATGATATTGCCTATATTTTATGCCAATTATTCCCTTATGAGAAGTAATATCATACATATGACCTTTTGATTGAATTGATGAATAATTCTCACAATATATAGTTCCACCATCTTTTGGTGGAGACATTTATAGTATATTTAGTTTATAACAGTTTGTAGTATGTTATAAACTAGAATAATATGAAAAAACAATCCGGATGTTGTGTTGGGTATTTTAAGACATTATATTTTGACAACTAAAATTCATTTAGAAGCTGGTATGTGGTTTATAAATCATTGAGAATATATTTATAGATGTATTATTTTATGTTATCATTAGAGGAGTACTCTTTGATAGGGTTTTCAACTCAAATTTTCATTGGAGTTGATGAGTCTAGTGTACAGGTTCTATTAGCTTCTGTGAATGAAAAATCATCATTTATTGACTCAATATATCTTGAATAGTTATTGTGCATCGTATATGAATTTTTTAATAAAATCAGAAATTATAGGGTGATATTGGGTGATTCATCTCAATATCTTATTAGAAAAATAATTTTCCTATATAGGTGGTCATTAAAAAATCATTGCAAAAGGATTTTATTGATAGTGAACACGAGTATTATTGGCCCATACATCGAGGGAAAACCATGATGTATCACAAATAATGAAATTTGTATTGGTGTCAAGAAAAATGAGTTTTTCACATTCTTTAAATGACACTTCAAAATATCACACTTTATTTTGGTGGTTTAGGTAAAATCAGCTTACTATAGTTAGTATTTATTATAAAAACAATATCATGGATCAATGAAAATGTAAACATTAATTGTTTTTAATGGGTTTCCAGATATATATTTTTTTTCCTTGGATGTCAATGAATAATATTTAGTTTGGAAGATTCTTTATTATGAATATATAAAATAAAGTCACAGTTGATCCAAAAGAGTGAAATGTATTAGCAATGTCCTTAAAAATGCAATGTAGACGGTCAGTGTCACCGAAAAAAGTTTTAGAATGGCTATATTTTATTTATAAATTACTCACCTCACATGGTGCACAATAAGTTATGTAATAATGGTAAATTGGATGAATGGGTTCTTATCCCTTATTAGACCATTTAGCATCTCATAATGGTGGATTATATTATTGTCTTATCATCTTTCATGACTTATAGAAAAAACTAATTTCATGTTTAACAGATGAAGATGAATAAACAAGAAACATTTTATGTGATTGATTTGTATTATTATACTCTGGATCCATAAACCTATGTGTTCCAATATTGTTTTATGATTATAGATCATCAATATAAGATATTTCAATATAAAATAATTCTCTTTTTCTATTTACTGTAAATGTGAGGATTTAATATACATAAAAAATGAGAACCAGATCTGTTGATAAGGTAGCTTTCTCCTTATCCCCTTTTTTGTCAATATGTTTCTATAAATTCTCAGAAATTAAATATTTTAGGTTGGGGAGAATTGTAACACTCTCTATGTAACATGAATACATTAGTTTTAGATTCTTCTATCCAATATATTGTTTTAGAGGTTTCTTCTAGTTTTAGGATATAAAAATTGAATAATAAATAAACCCATATAAGTATATTGTTCAGGTGAATAGTTATAACATGACATACTATAACAATCTGGTATTTAATAATAGGATCTAGTTGGACCTTTCATAGTTTGATAATGGTATGTGAAAACATGTTACTCACTCATAAAATTATATTGTCTCATTACTTGAGAATTATTTATAAATCTTTACAGATCTTACAATGGAAATCATGATCGACTATTTTATAAGTTCATATGTAACAACATGAGTGGAAATGTTTTTTAAATTTTTTGGACTAACCATGAATCTCGATATAATCCTTATTGAATTTGGAATTTATCATGATACCATCTGCAAATTTATATATAATCTCTTATTAATAAATATTAAATTGGATATATATTTTTCTAGTTACCTATAAAGTTCTTTCCCTGGATCCATGGTGATTTCCCATCCTTCTTGGTGGATATCCCCATGGTATATCTCATTTTTTATTTGTTATCATATAATCACTCTAAAAATATCATTAATGCTAGTTCCCATTATTCAATTGGAACTGAAATTTGTTGTTAATTTTAGATTGTGAGTGTTTTATAAGGAATTAATTATTTTTCTCACTAATTAGGGATTTTATTGAGCAGATGTTCTCATTCCCAATCTCTATTCTCCAAGGTGGATAGATTTCATTCATTTTTTAGGAACATGTCTCTATAAAATATTTTTAACCAATATTTTACCAAATGTTATTATAAATTACTTTGGTGTGGTTTATGGAATTGATATATTTTTTATAAATGAATAATCTTTTTATATTATATATATTGTTGTGATAGAAATTTTTAGGGGTCTTTTATTTAGAATTTATTTCTATACATTATCTATTTTATGAAATTCATCAAACATGATTTAGAAAATAAAATGGATTTCTGAGGATGATTGAAGTTACTCTATATTGGTAAAATGTTTTATAAATAATAATATTTGATTATTTAAATATTTTTGGAAAAATAGAACATTGTGAGCATTTTTTATATTGGGTTATTGAGATATGAATCCTTAGTTACAGTAAAATCATCTTGGGTAATTTATAATATATCTATAGACATTATAATGATAATATATTTGTTGGATTCATTTTGTATCTTTCATATATTTCCATCATGATTCCTTATATATATTTCAATGGTATAAGGAATAATTTTTCTTGGTTTTATACATGAATGTATTATTTTATGTTTGTTTTCTCACATGTTTATTATGCGTAATTGACATGGATAATGATATTAATCATTATATATAATATTTATGGGACTTAACATATTCTATTATAATTTTAATAAAATTTTCATTAAAAGAAACTATATGATGTTTTACAAAATTATCATTATTTAACATTAATTTGTAAATATATTTTCATATAATTCTAGAATAAATAGTTGTTTATTGATGGACATTATATGGATTCTTGGTGGTGTTGAACATGGATATTTTCTCAAACATTTCGTATATTTGGTGAATATATATGTCTCGTTTTTAGTTTTTCATGTAATGGGAGGGGATTAATGTAGCTTACAATTTTCAATTTATTGAAGTAGTTATCTTAGGGAATTGGGATGATAGTGATTGTCCATAAAATCGATACCATAGGTTATATTGTCTACACTTTTATTTGGTTTTATCAATTTTTTCATGTTGTAATATGTTTCAGGGTTGATCTATCATTTCTTCCACATAGTATACTACCTTTTCAGTCTTTTTTGTTTTAATTAATATATGTGTTATAGGTTATGTGTTGATCTTGACCTTATGGTATGTTATCCCAGGTTATATATAATGTTCACCCATTTTGGTTTGTTACATGTACCATCTTCTTTAGAGATGTAGGTTTATATATTATAAATTTTATTCCTAGAAGCATTGTATATCTAATTTTTTTAAGATCATTAAATCACCACTATAATTACTTTATTGTGATAGGATTTTCGTTGTATGTAATTCAATATTTATTTTTATAAGATAGTACCATGTAGAAATTTTATTATCATTATAGCTAAATTTAACATGATTTTATTGATTGATTAGTTCCTTAAACATAATGGAAAAATTATCTATAGAAAATAAGTCAAATATAATATTTACATATGATATTTTATCAGTGGATGGATGAAAATTATCACCTTATAGAAATAAATTACATAATGTCACTCTTGATACCAAATAATGGTACACTATTTGCGGAAATAATTATAGAAAACTCAATATTATTGTTAAACCTATTCTAGGATGATAGATTAATTTATGAGGCTTTAATGTAGATATCTCTCCATAAATAATTCCATGAGTCATATTTATACACACCATTAAATATAATCATTAGTGAATATCAATTAAATATTTAATGATGCATTTTCGTTTTGGGGGTGATAATGTAATGTCATGAGATTTCATTATAAATGTTAGAAAAATATATATTATTTTAGAAATATATACATGAATTACTAATCCTAATAAATAAAATAATACATTTAAGAAAAAATAAATTTATTTAATAGTACCATTCAAAAAATATTTTTGATTTTGATTAGTATGAATAGGACTAAAAATATTATGAAATATCACTATATGAAAATAAATTAAACATTGTATTCTAATGAAATCCAATATTTATAGCTCAATAAACTATAAAAATAATTCATTTCTAAAAAAGATAATTTAAAAAAATTGAGTTTTAAATCCTGAAAAAAGTATAAATGGTTTAATAATCAAGAAATTTATTTAAAATATGAATATTATATTACCACTATATTAATTAGTAAATGATTTGAAATAAGATAATGAATCGCTGAAATTTTAAAATGAAATTTTTTAATATTACTAGTTTTCCTATATATTTTATTATTTTATTTTAATATTGAATTGTGAAATAATAAAATATAATTATACAAACAAACTGCACTTATAGATTAATCATGAAAATATATGAATATTATTATTTCTTATTTTTTTAGAAATATTTAATTTTATGTTGACTAGTGTTGCGTAATGATTTAACAAATAAAATTTTATAATGAAATTATTAATATATAAGTATGATGTTTAATTTTTTTAAATAATTTTTATAAATTACATTAAATATATTATATTTATAAAAATATTTTAAAAGAAAATAAATTTAATTTATAATCCAATGTTTTACATTTTAGAATGTATGTTATATTTTTTTTTCAGAAAACCATTATTTTCATTCGTTCAATATTTTGTATTTTAACATTGATTTTTTCATTTTAAAATTTTAATGAATAATGTTATTTAAAATTTCTAATTAATAGGAAAAATATTTGTAATTTTTTCTATATTATTTATGCAAATAAGGAATATATTATATAGTCAAATACTATTTATTGTGGTCCAAAATGGTATGATAATACCGAGTACCAATAATTATAGCATGCGTATTTTTTAGAAAACAATTATTCTATTTTAATGTTAGAGTAATGTTTCGACAGTATAAGTATTATACTAGAATTTATTTCAATTTTTCATCCACATTCATTGATATTGACTTACCATTAATAATTGTTTTTTTGGAATTTACCCCAATGACACTACACTTCAAATATATAACGGGTAATCTATCCTGATTAAACCTCAAAAGTATTCTTATCATGAGCCAAAACACATCCCTACACATCCTTTGCACTCTTATAAAACATATATATAATTATCTCTTTTAAATATACCAACCCTTATAGTTTTAGTCCCTGTCACCATAGAGATAATCTAAAATGTGTGCAATTTGTTTATAAACATCACATTAGTTTTCCGTTGTATTAAATGATTTTATTCTTTATAAAATATAATTCTACAATAACAAATTTATAAAATCTTAGTAATTAATATATTTTTATTTTATTATTATGATGGTAAAATAATTAACCGGTAACCCATTTTTGGATTGATAAAAAAACATGAATCGTATAGTGTGCAATGAATCACCTCAATAACACAACTTTTGTTTACATCTCCTCATCATGAGGATTTTCCTAATTTAGTATTAAATATATCATTATGATATTTATGTGATATTTAATATTCTAAAAGAAAATAATAATATTACACATTTTTTCCATTCTATGGAAAATGAAATCGTCAACTATGAATTTGTGTTGACAACCGCCTCCATGGGTTTATTCATTTTTATTTTCATTTTGTGTATTAGATGAACGATTTGTTCTATGATTACTTTTTGAAGGATTTATATGATTATAATGATATAATCATTTTCTATATGAAAAAAAATATAGAACCCATTAATTAAATGATCAAAAAAATATTATGGAAACTTAGATCGATTAAAACCAGCATTCACAATGGAGAAACCAAAATTAAAATTGTGTAATAATTTCATTCCCATTTTTACATATTATTCATTATTTAGAAATATAATATATCAATCTAAAAAATAATATATTAAATCATTATTCTAATGGTATAAGTATGTTACAATAAAATAACCTCATTATCAGAGATAATTAGGGTATGTCCTGTTAGGTTAGTTTCACTAACAACTTGAAAATTTATAAATAATTATATCATGGATGAGATTGAAAAAAAATTAATCTTATAATTTTATTAATATATGTTAATAATAATTATTATTTTGTTATAGAAAATATACATCTTTATTTATCCCATTAATGAAGAACATTTTTTCAAAGGTTAAATATCACCAAAATATGTTCTTTATATATTCCAAAATCTTTGATATAGACTAATTTACTCATGAAATGAAATTAAAAGCACATAAATATCTAAATTTAATCTATAACAATATCTTTAATGAATATGATATGATTTTATTTATAGGAGAACATAATACTGACAACACTACCAAATAAAAAAAATAAAAAAATAAGAAGTTGATGGGAGAAAATAGGAAAAATTAACTAATATACATTTATATAATCAATAAAATGTAATTTATAAATATATATATGTATAATTTCATATATGTGGTCAGTTATTAATATATATATATATATATACATTATATGATCTCTGATTTATTCTAAATAACAAGGGATACAATGTATGAGTCTTCCACTCAAATACATCTCTTTGAGACATGTTTTATATTATGGAAACAATTTTTAGTGGTGTATAAGATATCAAATTGGGAAATTATTTGATGAAAGATATATATATATACATTATGTTCAGTTTATGTACACCTAATTTAATTTGTTTCTAGGATCCTTTTGTTTTAAGGGTTTCATTGTCAAAAAATTAAATCCACGGAGACATGACTAAGAGATACACCAAATTTTAATTTTATGGTTTTAATGGTTTTGGGAATACTTTTTACTTTTCATAACTAAATACACTACAAGGTTTTTATTACATTATTTTATTTTCTAATAACCCTCTATATAGGTTATTATGATTTTATTCAGTATGGAAGATGATATCTTTTAAATCTTATTATTTTTTACGTTCGTGATATCCAAAGTATCTGAAATGTTTAAAAAACTCATTCCATTCCCAAGGATAATTTAATATGTGATTATGTTGTATTTTTAGTTTAAAAATTTATTGTAAGAACCCGGTTCTTATTCATGAGGTGCATGTATCTTCATTTCCTTTTTCTTTAAGGATTTTGAGAAAATAAGGGAAATGTGGGAAAATCCCAAATTTATGTGTACATGCCATGTACTTTTGTACACGTGTCATGTACTTTCACAGTGTGGGATGAGAGTACAAGGTGTGTAAGTTTTTCGGTGATTAAGGGTGTAAAAACTAACAACATGTCATGTACTTAGTAATAAATGTGGTGTAACCAGTCAGTAGTGGAATAGTGAGGCGGTGGAATGTAGCCACCAGAGGAATAGTTAAAAAGGATAGCACACGCAGTGTACTTAGTAATACATTCCATGTAATTAGTTGGCATATGAAAAGTAAGGTGGTGGAAAGTAACCACCAGAGGAATAGTTTAGAATAATTGTGCACGCCGTGTACTTGAGAAGTACACATCGTGTAGTTATGTATTTTCATTAAAAATAGGCAGTAGCCTCCCCATTCCACAGAGAAGGTAGAGGACTCACTAGGAGTAGTGGGAGAGGAGGCGGAGATTTGGCAGATCTCCGGATCGCTCATCGGAACTCTTATTCTTCTTTTGCCTATCTTGTTTGTACCGTGTGGGTATTTTTTTCCCTCTTCTGGAATCTCTCCTTCCAATTATTTCCCTATGGGATGTTATTTAGGTTTGAACGAGTAATAGTTTATCTCAGATCTATATCCTTAATGGTTGTTTTGGGAGTCGTCTTTCAAGTATATTTGTCAGATGAGATCTATGTAGGTGGTCCTGTGTATAATTCCAACAGTCGAGTTGATTTTGTGTACCGTTTTTCCATGTCCCCATGTTTGGGGTGTCGTGCGGCTGGGAAGTGGACTGTTGAGATACCTAAATAGCAGAAGTAATCCAATGAATAAGTATAAACTGCTGTTTGAGATCGTTGATTGGATCTGAGGCCACCCTGAGGGTGCTTTCCCCTTATTTAGCTGTTTGGCCTGGATACCCAAGGGTATGTCATGATTATAGCATGTATTTAGTTATCATGAGAGGAAACATATATAAATTTCTTGTTTATGCATTGGTCTCGGCCCAGTTACTTGATTTTCCTATGGAATGCCTGAGGGAAGTGTTTTTTTAGCCTGAGGGGAGTGTTTTGTTTTGACTGGGGGAAATGTTTTGTTCAAACTAAGGGCACATTTCTTATGCATGTGGGCAGTAGCTATCGTTCATGAGGTCGATATCCCGTATACCTGAGGGAAATATTCATTATGCAAGAGGGAAGTCACATGAGGGTTTTTCTTCTTCTTGCCTGAGGGTAAGGATTTGCATGTATGTGGACAATGTGTACTTTGATTATTCACTATGGCGATTTCTTAGGATGTACCTGCCAAACTAAATCACTATCTTGGTATTATTATTATCCTTTACATGTTAGGTAGCATGTTGTGGTTTCTGTTGTGGCACTGCAATATGATATTTTCGGTCGAGGCCAATTCTCAGAAAACTCATAATTCAGTTATATTGAATAGTTAAATAATGATTAAAATGAAAATGTAACTGGTGGGAGTGGTTACTTTTGAGTACTTCATAGTTTACTGCATTTCATCATTTCACACTGTTGCTGACCTTTTTCACTGACTATTGGGCATGGGCCTTTTGTGGTTGCCTATAAGTATTTATTTCTCACACCCTGTTTGGGTCATCTCTTGGGCCCAAACCGATTTTATTGCTATATGTGTCAATAATGGAAAGGTTCCCTACAAATGTACATGATTTCTATAGGGGAGTCAGAGAGCATGGAATGAGATTAGGCATGCGATTCTCTTGAGTTCATATTGCACAACATTGTTTTGTTTTTCTGTAATTTGTACCTTGTGCTATATTGTGTTAGATTGCAGTGTATCCTATTTTGGATACTTTCATATAATTGAAGACATGTTGCATCACCATATATATTACTATTGGTTATCTTTTACTTCAGTTCTGTTGTCCATTTCAGATCTATGTTTTTTACTGCTTCCACTTTTTATGCTGATATTTACCCCTGCTGCCCTACACTTTGACAAATGAGGGCATAGTTTCCCAACTATCAGTCCTAGGACTATGCTACAAGTTGAAGCATATGGTGTTTAGGGAAATGCGCTTGAGGTCATCTGACCAACCATGTTTGGGGCACCGATTGTGTGGCACCTAGATCTGGGATGTTCAAAGTGGTATCGAAGGGTCACTACTAGAAATCTAACATATACCAATGCAGTTTTACGAACAGTTTGTAAAAACCATTGGTATAGGTCCCCTTTCCCAATGGTTTGGCCAATCCATTGGGAAAAGCCCTTTTTTATGTCACTTTTCCCAAAAAATTTCCAAAACCTTTGAAAAGGGGTATGGCTTCACCAACAGTTTGGCCAAACCATTGTGAAAAGTCCACTTTGAGGCAACATTTCCCATCATTTTGGCCAAACCGTTCGGAAAGGGTATGGATTTCCCAACAGTTTGGCCAAACCAATGGGATAGGTGCCCTTATTTGTTATGTGTACATTTATTGAATATCTTCAAATAAATAAATATATAAATTACATATATATATATATATATATTTACAAAGTATACACTAGGATAGTGGTAAATTCATTGATATATAACGCGGAGTTTGTGGGTTCAAACCTCTACTAGAACTCTTTTTTATATATTTACCTATCCCAAAGGTTTCCTTAAACTGTTGGGAAATACCATTCACAACGGTTTTTTTAAAACCGTTGCGAAATGTATTTCCCCATGCCAAATCACCCAAAGGCTCCCCAAATCATAGGTATAGTCTATAATAATGGTTTGTGGGCCCTATACCAACGGTTACAACCCGTTGGCATAGGTAATGTTTCCATTTGTGGGTATCTTTTCTATGGGTTATTTTATTATTTGGCGACAACATAAGGAGATAGATTGTTAATGGATTTAGAAATAAACTGTGCCCAATACTAGCTACCCCATGTATAGGTTAAGGCCGGATAGCCTCAAATTAAATTGTGATTTTCTGTTTATGATAATTGTAGTTGATTTGATTTTCACTGTTGGATGATGCACTTGTGGTGAACTGTTTATATTTTTAAACATGGTTTCTAATTAGTTGAAACCCGATGATATGAGGGTATTCCATTTCATGCATCATATTGGCACATTATAGAATCACATCTCATGCATTATTTCCCTGCCATGTAGGTGCATTATAAATTTCTTGTTGTTGTGATAGATGTTGTGCTAGAAAATGCATGTTGTTGTGATAGGTACTTCATAGACAGTCCTACTGTTGATAGGGAGTTGGTACATGTTATGGTTGTGTTTATGGACACTAAACATTGGTTCTTGAGAATTATGGGATCTTTTGGAGTGGAATTTGGCCGATCATGATCCAACATTTTGTTTCATTTTGTACAATAATGTGAAAGTTCAGGTGCTATACATGGGTTTTCAGGGAGTATGGGCTCCCACAGAATGAAATTTGGAATACCGATAATTGAATTAAATGAAAAAGGGGATCGGAAGTAGTTTCTGAGGTTTACTATCCAGAAACCTCGACAACACAGCATGTGGTTCTATGATCACATGCCCTGTACTCTTTTGTTTGCGAAGAAATGAAAAATTTCTAAGTACACATAGTGTACTTATTTGTACACAATGTGAAGTATAAGCTCGTATAACCCACCATGTGGGATGGAACACTGGTCATCCAAATTTTTCTAAAGACACGCCATGTACTTGTGGGACATACCATGTCGTCTTGACCAGTGAGGTATCATATGGACTTGGCCATGTGGCTGGGGAAGTAGGGTGGTGTACAGGTTGTGTGGAGGTGTAACACGCTGTGTATATAGGTCAGAGACACGGGGTAGGAATGTTCTTGTGGGAACTTTTTGTGTACCAGTTGTACATGTCATTTCCTCTTGACCCTGTGTCCGTCATGTGACTAACAACATGGACAATGAAACCTTAGGTGATACACACTATGTTAGTTATAAACACATCATGTAGTGTAATTTTGGAATTAGTCTGTGTAACTAAAAACATTGGTTGGTGTTACCTCTTTTGGTACACGCCGGGTCCGTATGGAGCACACCGTGTAGTGTCAGCCGAGTATTTGTCTATGTATCAGACAACACGGGTCGGTGAAGCTCTTCAAGTACACGTCGTGTCTTGAATAAACACATCATGTAGTTTTATTCATATGAGAACCGTGTAGAAGGACTTGGGAAGGGTGGAAAATTCAAGTACACGCCATGTGTAATGACAACACACCATCAGTTTGGGGTGTTACACGGCCAATTCTGTCAGAAGTACATGCCCATATGAGAAACATAATGGATCACACTTTTTAGTTATTATAAACGATGGGTCGTCTTGTTTTGGTAAAAATTGAATGATTTCTCGCTCATGTTTCCTCTTTACTCTTCTATTTTTCAATCCTTTGGCTCTGTGCTTTCTATTCTACTGATATCATGACGCTAGAAACTCTGTTGGGAATTAGAATGGTAGGTGTGCATCAGTGTAGAGAGTGCCCCTTGAGTTTGGTGGGTGTCACTTTCTAGGGGACCACTATGTCTTAGAGAATACGGGCTATGATGTCACTCTCAGGATGGACTACATGGCACCCTTTCGAGACTTTGTATATTTCTATCCTCTCATGGTTATTTTCACGTCACTATATGGTGGAGAGTTTTTATACATGGTCGAATGGTATGTCCGGGCTAACTAAGATGGTCCTGAACATCATGGGCGAGGAGGAGTGATAGCCCAGATTGCGAGTTTATATCTGGATGACTGGGGAACATGTCAGAAGGATTTCTCTCCAGTTGTTAATCGCTTTCGGGATGTTTTCCCAGATGAAATTTGAGGTCTACCTCTAGATAGAGATGTGGATTTCTCTATTGTGCATGTGCCAAAAGTGGCATCGGTGTCCATTCGTCCTTATAGGATGTCTACACAAGAATTGAAGGAGCTCAAGAAGCAGTTGGAGGAGTTACAAGAAAGGATTATCGTCTGACCCAGTATTTCTCCATGGGGTTTGCATATCCTTTTCACTAACAAGGTTGATGGTAACCTCAAACTCTACGTGGATTATCGGAAACTGATCCAGTTTACGACTAAGAAACGATATCCCTTATCAAGTATTAATTATATTTTTTATCAATGTTGAGGAGAACAAGTGTTCTCGAAGAATGACTTGAGATCTAGATATCATCATTTGTGTGTTAGACAATCGTACATGCTACTTATAGCCTTTCAGAGAAGATATGGTTTATATGAGTACATGGTCATGCCATTCCGACTCAAAATCGCACCAGCAATTTTCATGGCTCTAATTTATCTTGTGTTCCACCCATATCTGGATTCTATTCTGGTAGTCTTTATGGAAGATATCATTGTGTACTCTCAAACTCGACACGACCAAGTTGCCCATCTTGTGATTGTAATGAGTACACTGAGAGAGATTCAATTATATCCTAATCTCTCAATGTTTCACTTTTGGATGGACTAGATTCACTTCCTGAATCATATTATCTCAGAGGTAGGAGATGCGGCAGACCTAGAGAATGTGAAAGCAGTTGTTTTCTGGGACCATCCTAAGAATGTTTTTTAAATATAGAGTTTTTGGGGTTGGATTGTTACTATAGGTTCTTTATACATGACCTCTCCTTCTTAGTAGCACCGTTGAAGGGTTTGACTAAGAAGGGTATGAAATTCGTTTGGTTAGAAGCTTGCGAGACAATCATTCAAGAGCTGAAGGGAAGGTTGACATCAGCACCAATCTGGATACTTCAAGAACAAGGGAAGAGCTATACAGTTTACTGTGATGCATCAGGTATTGGGATGTGAGTATTGTTGATGGAGGGAGATAGAGTAGTTGTGTACGGGTCTCCACAGTTGACGCCACATGATAGAAATTACCCGACGCGTGGTCTCGAGTTGGCTGCAGTTGTTCATTAGTTATGAATTTGGAGACATTATCTCTTGGGAGAACATATTTTGGTTTTTATTGACCACCAAAGTCATAAATACATATTTAACCAGTTTGAATTAGATTTGATATAGCGAAGGTGGGTTGAATAACTTCAGTTCATCAACATTGAGCTTTCCTATACACCTGTAAAGGATAACGTAGTAGCTAATGCACTGAGTAAGAGGACTCAGTTACAGGCAGTGCAGGAGGCCAGTGGTGAGTGTAAGATTATGGCTTTGTTCTCATAGATGCATTTGAAGGTGCAAGATAGTTAGGGTAGAACCATTCTTTCATCCTTACATGTGGCTTATACTCTCCTGGATAGATTGAGGATGAGAATGCTATATGATTCATAAGGTCTATTTCTACGAGAGTCGGGGGCAAGTGAGGAACCTCCTCCACGTTGGACGATAGGCGATGACGTGGTACTGCACATACAGGGAAGAAAGTGGATTCTCGGGGATATACGCAAGGAGTTGAAGCGGGACTTTCATGCTTCATCTTGGGAAGTGGATCCTAGAGTTTCCAAAAATACTGTGACTTGAGATGTCAATATTGGTGGACGGGTATGAAAAGAGAGGTAGATGGATTTGTAATGAGATGTTCCACCTATCAGCTGGTGAAGGCGGAGCATCAGAGGCCACCAGGACTGTTACAGTAGTTACCCATTTTGGAGTGGAAATAGGATGATGTCGCGATGGACTTTGTGACTGGGTTGCTGAGGACACCTCCAGGAAATGATGCAGTATGGGTTGTTTTGGACAGACATATGAAGGTAGATCACTTTTTTTATCAATGAGTCCTTCAGTGTTGATGATTTCGGGATTTTGTATATCTGAGAGGTGGAACATCTTCATGGGGTTCCCCATCCTATCGTTTCAGATAAGGACACACGTTTTGCGTCTCAATTCTGATAGAGTTTTCAGAGGGCACTGGGTACACAGGTGCTTCTAAGCACAACTTACCACCCTCAAATCAATGGCCAGTCAGAGTGTACAATACAGGTGCAAGAGGACATGATGCGTGCATCCGTCTTGGACTTTGGGGGCTCTTAGGAGAATCAAATACCTCTAGTCGAGATTGCCTTCAATAATAGTTTTTAGGCAACTATAGATAGTGTACCATTTAAGTCATTATATGATAGGCCAAGAAGATCAACTTTGTGCTGGTCGGATGCAGGTGAGGTAGCTTTAATTGGGCCATGTCTCGTATAGGAGACTTCAAAGCAGGTACAGCTCATTCAGAAGATTATGGCTACTGCACAGTCTCGTCAGAAATATTATGTTGATCGCCATAGATGACACTTGGAGTTTGTCATTGGGTATCATGTTTTCTTTTTTGTTTCATAGAGGTTAGGACACAAGGGGATTAAGGGGCTGGGTAAACATTCACTAAGGCTTGTAGGGCCATTTGCGGTCCTCGAGAGAGTCAGGCCGGTTTCCTATCAGTTGTAGTTACCATAGAGGTATCCGGACATGTAGGACGTCTTCCACGTATCTTAGTTGCGTCGTTATCACTCAGACCCATCTCACGTTTTTCAGCCTGAGGAGGTTGAACTACATTTTGATGAATCCTTTGAGGATAATCAGATTCTTTTTTTTATAAGAGCACGAAGGTTCTCTGAGGCCAGTGAGTTCCTCTCATATGGGTGCTATGGCAGCATGGCCATTTGCAGGATGAAACCTAGGTGTGGGAGACTGACATACATGCTCAGTGGCCATAATTTTTCTCAGCTAAATCTTAATCACCCTTGGAAGGGAAATTTGGTGATTAAATTTCTTTAAGAGGGGGTGTTTGTAAGAAATTTGTTCTTATTCATGAGGTACATGTTTCTTATTTTCCTTTTTCCTTATTGGTTTTGAGAAAAAAATGGAAAAGTTTAAAAAATACCAAATTTATGGGTGCACACTGTGTAATTTTGTACACACACCGGGTACTTTGCTAGTGTGGGATGAGAATACAGGGCATGTAGGCATTTGGGCGATTAAGGGTGTAAAAATTTACTATGTTCCGTGTAAATAGTAATACACATTGTGTAATTAGTCAAAAGATGAATAGTGAGGCGGTGGAAAGTATCCTCTATAGAATCAATTAAAAATGATAGTACATGCCCTGAAATTAGTAATTCCCTCCATTTAATCAGTATGAAGATGAATAATAAGGCGGTGGAAAGTAACCGCCAGAGGACAAAATTAAAAGTATAGTACACATCATGTATATGAGAATTACACGTCATGTAGTATTGTTTTTTCATTCAAAACAAGTAGTACCCACCATAATTGAAATAGGAGGCAGTGGACTCACTTTGAGCTGCGGGAGAGGAGGCCGAGACTTGGAGGACCTCCCTATCTCTTACCCGAACTCTAATTCAACCACCGTCGATCTTGTTTGAACCATGCGGGTAAGGTATTTCTTCTTCTTGAATCTCTCTTTCCAATTATTTCACTAAGGGATATTATTTAGGTTTGAATGGGTAATATTTTATCTTTGATATACATCGTTCTTGGTTGTTTCGGGAGGCACCTTTCATGTATATCGATTAGAAGAGATCGAGGTAGGTGGTCTTGTGTTTAATTCCAACTGTTGGGTTGATATTGTGTACCATTATTCCACACACCCATGTTCATAGTGTCATGTGGTTGGGGCTTTGACTGTTGAGATACCTAGAATTGCAAAGGTAATAAAATGAATAAGTATACACTACTGTTTGAGATCGCTTCTTGGATCTGGGACCACCATGAGGGTACATTCCCCTTGTTTAGCCCTTTTTCAAGGATACTCTTGGGTATTCCATGATTATTACATGTTTTGAGTTTTCAGGAGAGGAAACATATATAAAATTCTTGATTATGTGTTGGGATTAGCCCAATTACTTTATTTTCCTATAGAATGCCAGAGGGTAGTGTTTTGTTTAACCTGAGGGTAGTGTTTTGTTTAGCCTAAGGGAAATGTTTTGTTTAAACTGAGGAAACATTTCATAAGACTTTGGGAAGTATCGTTCATTCCTGAGGGTGATATCTTGTATACTTGAGGGAAATATTCATTATGCCTTAGGGCAGTCACCTGAGGGTTTCAAATCTTCTTTCATGAGAGTAAGTAATTGCATATCTAAAGACAATGTTTACTTTGAATATTCATTGTGGTGATTTCTATGGTTGTACCTCCCAAGATAAATCACAAGCTTGGTATTATTATTATATTTTTCTTGTTAGATAGCCTATTGTTGTTTTTTCTATTTCATTAGTATTGGATATTGTCTGTCGAGGCCGAGTCTTGGAAAACTCAGAATTAAATTATATTCAATTGTAAAATAATTATTAAAATGGAGGTGTAACTGGTAGGAATGGTTACTTTTCAGTGCTTCTATGTTTACTTTTTTTCATTATTGCACGATACTATTTCACTTTTTCACTGACAGTTGAAAATGAACCTTTGGTAGTTGCCTACTAGGATTTATTTCTCACAACCTGTTTGGGTCATGTCTTGGAACCAAAGTGATTATATTGCAGTAGGTGTCGATAAAGGGCAAGGGTCCCAACACATGTATGTGATTGTTGCGGAGGAGTAGGAGAGCATGGGACTAAGCTTAGGCTTGTGATGTTGTTGAGTTCCGGTTGCACTGATTTGGTTTTGTTTTGTTGTACATTCTACCTTGTGATGTATTGTATTAGATTGTAGTATATCTTATTTTGGATACATCCATAGAATTAGAGACATGTTTCATCATCATATATATGACTCTTGGTTATCTTTTACTTTATTTTTGTTTTCCATTTCAGGTCTATATAGTTTACTGCTTCCTCTTTGGTATGTTTATATTTTCCCCTGTTGTGCTAAACATTGTCAAATGAGGGAATAGTTTCCCCTCTATCGATACTAGGCCCTCGATTCTAGTCGTCAGTCTCTGTTGTTTGGGAAAATGCTCTTGAGGTCATGTGACCAACCAGGTTCAGGGCACCTATTGTGTGGCACCCAGATCTGGGACGTTACAATAATTATGGGTATTGATGGATGATGTCTGATATTTACCTTCAATATATTGGTTTATGCCTATACCTCATCGGATAAAAAATCATAGTTAAAATGTTTTTTTTCAAATATTTATGTGAAATATGGGTTTTATCACATTTTATGAAAATACATAATGTGTTTTTTGACATATTCATGTCAAAAATATGTTTCGTCGCATATGATTTCCTACGATTAGGATTTTTATAAATTCCATGTTTTTCATTAAGTTATTCAAATATTTTAATGTGCATTTAATTTCCAATAAATAACATCCTTTAATGATAAAACATTAACTTTTTATCATTTCTAAAATAACATTCATCATCACATGATATATGTCTTTGGAGATGTGTTATGAGCTACTTAATATCTTATATTATACTTTAAGTGACATTTAATGAACATATGTTTATCTAAAATGATTAATAATTATTATCTGAGGAATTTTCATTATTTATTAGTATATGTGTGTCATCCTCATGCATTCCATCATTTGATGCAGTGATTTCCCATATATAGA
Source organism: Viscum album (assembly GCA_963277665.1). Classification (NCBI taxonomy): domain Eukaryota; kingdom Viridiplantae; phylum Streptophyta; class Magnoliopsida; order Santalales; family Viscaceae; genus Viscum; species Viscum album. The sequence goes on along the minus strand of OY728131.1, from coordinate 912,252,153 downwards.
ATTTAATATCACACCTTTCATTATTTTTATGTCATATGGTATTGAATATGATTATATCATGAGAGATATTTAGAAAAAGGTCTAGAGGATCATTATTATAAAAAATTGTTTCATTAGTGGTAATATAATATGTCTATATTTCTAATATCCAACACAATAAACAATTATGATTATGTGTAGTTCTATTAGTTTTTACATATAATAACTAAATAAATATATTAGTATATTTTTTAATTAATGTCCAAATTGATTCACTTTACAGTGTATCACTATGTTGTTTTGTTATTTTTAAATTTTTTAAATTATATTTAATGATAGGGTAGCATAACCTATGTGAAACCCCAAGTGATTAGAAATATTATATAAAGATATACTAAAATATTAGTAAGAAGCTAATTATAACGTTTTACCAAAGATGTATCCCTATATGGATACTATAAGTGGATGAAGGGTCATGAAATGATATACCTAGGAGTAATATTCTGAAAATAAGATGACAAGTATCAACTCAAACCTCACATTGTGCAAAAAAACGAGGTATAACTACTAACATTCCCCCCATTGAGGGAAATTCATTGGTCGATCAAAATACCTCTTCAACCACTATTTCATATTTACTCAATAAGATATGGATATGAACTTTGTGAAAACCCAATATATTATGGAAAAAAGATAAATATAGTATCAATTGAAAGAATAATACTATAAAATTTGTGTTTCATCATCATTAATATGATGGAACAATCCAAATTTATAAATTAGTTTACATAGATTCTATTTTGATTCAGTTGAACACTCATAAATAACTACATCTATTTTATTTGATCAATTGTAATATGTGGAAGAAATTACATTACAATTATGTTTTTCATATATCACTTAATGTATAAATTTAGTGATTTGTAAATATTAAAGATATATTATCATGATGTAATGGCGAATATAATTCATGACCATCTTATCCATGCTAGATGATTTAATTGGAATCCTTATTGAAAAATCAAGTTCATGTGAACATAGTATATTTTTTATAATTCTGATTACCTAGAAGATACATTAAATAATATCAAACTCACCTATTATTCATTGATATTAAGACTAGACATACTGATATTTTATCCATATTGTATGGACTGAACACTATTAATATTACTCATTTTTGGAAATTACCACAAGGGAATTAATTTATATTTTACAATTTCACAGTCTTAGAGAGTCCATGACGTCCTTTATAATTTTTTTGAGTATTGTGATATTAGTGAGACATAATTATTCCTTGTTTTGTAAGTTATATGTTTTTATATATTTCTATAACAAATCATTTTTTCAATGATTCCACTCAAATAATATATCGGGTTTTTTTGGAAATCAAGTCCTAAATGACATTTAAAAACTATATGATGAAAATAAAAAAGAACACAATTTTTTTCATCTCACATAAATTTCTATATGAGTGTCACTATTGTATTGGGGAACAAGAATTTATAAAATTCAAAACCCTTCTGATGCACTTTTTCAAATCATTAAAATAGTTGAACGTTCCTTTGAGCCTCTAAATTGATAATGGAGATGGTGTACCTTGTCATCATAATTTTAAAAATGTATGCATTTAGAAAATCAAATGACTCATTACGATATAAGGAAACATGTTTCTATTAATGGTTTAAAATCTTAATATATACCTAAAATAAGGGAATATTTGTTCCTAATTTTTATACATAAAATATTAATGTATAAATACCATTTGAAATTATATAATGTCCCAGGATTATATTTACATAAACATTAGTATTCATATTACATCATGAACATTAAAACAATGAGGGAATAATTTAACTAGGGGGTGAATATAATTTCCTGATATTTCATAATATATTCTCCTAATATATATATATTTTTCTAATAAAATGTATCACAAGAAAATAAAATTAAATCTATAAACATAAATATATCATTATTATTAAATTTTATCTTTGAAACAACAGAATTAAATTATCTTGTATAAGTTTATTTAACCATACAATGAAATCAATAACGAAAATAATAATAACTTGATTATATATGAATAATTATTCATTTAAATTTCTATTTTTCCATATTCTCAATAGAGGAATCTCTTTGACGGGATTATTTTGACCAAGCCTAAGATAAATTCATTTAATTACATTTTGACTAAAACAATATAATAGAGAATTAAATTGTCATGGATATTTCCAAAACACCCATAATTTTTGAAAAACAACCTGAAACTACGAATATAGCTTACCTGATGCATATTTCATAAAAATATATCATATATAGTTGTGAATGTATAAATTATGATAATTTAAAAAAAATGTAGTAAATTATATATATGTAAATATATATCACAAATTAATATTCTTTTTAAAAATTAATGGTTTTTACATTCACATAACTTTTTAAAAATAATTTTTTTATAAAATTTGAATTATTTTCAATCATAAATTATTTTATTATTTAATAATAAAAATAAATAATAATCTATAACAATTATTAATTTATAAAAATTATATAGTTAATAAACTAAAATTCATTTTTTCCATAAAATAATATTTTCACTAAAACTAATATTTTTAATTAAATATTAATATATAAAAATTTAGAAAATGAATTTTAAAAAATAATAACCTTTTTGGATATATCATTTCTATATTATCTATAGATTTATTTTTCAAATTTTTCTAAAAATATATATTTTAATTTGAACAATACAAAATACCATTTTTAAAAATAACATTACTTTATGATATTATTAGTATATACTAATGCATTGTAAATTTATGATACTCTTTTAAAAGATGAAAACATTATTTTTTTAATTTAATTAATAATTTTATAAATGGTTTCATCAATTTATAAGCCCATAATTTTAATTTTAGAATTTATTTAATATTTTTTTTAGAAAATGGTTTTTTACATTGAACATTTCCTATTATAGAAGGAATTATTATAATTCTAAAAAATAGAATTAAAAAATTTTATATATAATTTGGAATCATTAGTTAAAAATTATATGGTATTTATATTTTAATTTTTGGGCATAAAAGATATATTCTCGTGTTAAAAACTAGTTATCGTTGAGAAAACTAAGATGTTAAAAGTTACTAACCCTAATCGTAAAGGACATGTCATGTTTAAGTCATTTTTTCACACTAATTTCTTGCAGATTGATGAAAATTATTACCTATATAATATATTTTTTATAAATTTTTGATCAGATATTTTAAATATATAATACCCATTTATAAATGGATTTGGTATTTACCAAAATGCATGTCCCATTATTTTTTAAAAGATAAACTCCCCGACACACTTCCCCACAGAAGAAAACCACTTATGTTTGGAAAAAAGGCTTCTAAATCCTTTCATAAACACTCATAGAAACATTATTGAGGATACCATATTATCATCACACCTTCCATCAAATGTTTTACACCCTTAAGATTAGAGATAACATAAGAAGCGTGGTATTAATTCCTTACCTATATTTATTATTTTGTATTAATATTAGTTGTTTTATACATACTCAAATTTAACTTCACAAATTTAAACTAATATAATATGTATCATTATCATTTTGGTAATTTTTTAATGATTGTATAATCCTTAAACACCCTCCCCCATTTCATTAAGAAAACATGAATCATGTGTTCTGTAGAAAACCACCTACATTAGATATCATTTTTTCTTTATCCTTTAGAAAATAAAATTATGTTCATAATATTTAATTTATTATATAAATATTCAATTAATGAAATATTTAATATTCTAAAATAGAACAACATATTACTCAATTTCTATATTCTGTTCAAAATTAAATCTTTAACTATGCATATATGTGGACTACATCTTTTGTGGCATGATTAATTTCCACTTTTCACTTCATAACCACCATAAATGGATGGTTATGAGTATAATTTAAAGGGATAGAAATTATTTTTAACATATAATTTAGTGTTTTTAATGAAATTTGATAACATTTTAATGATATGAACAACAAATGATTTTTTTTAATTCATTCGATTAAAACATGGGTACTATGTGGAAAATAATTAATTCAAATACAGTTCTTATAATAATTAATTTATAATTTTTATAATTTAAAAAATTACAACTGAATTTTTTTTATTCATCTCTTGTAATAATATATAACTAAATAACCAAATAATTGTTAGTAAAAATGGTTGGTTCGTAACTATGATTGTTGGACAACCAACATGAACATTGCATTGAAATTATATCATGTGTGAATATTAAAAAAGATTACTAGTATAATATGATATTTATATACATTAAAAAATTATTTGATTTATACATAAATATTTATGTGAATAGTAATGGAAACACCAATTGTATGTTGGAAATGATCCTAAAATGTTAATTTTTGAATTCATATTTTATGATAAAAAATATATTATACCTGATATGATAATTAATCATAATAAATAAATATAATTAATAAAATATACTATCCTTTAGTAACATGGTATTATGAAATTTTTTAGAATAAATTATACTGACATTGATCATATGAATTTAAAAAAATGGACTAAACTATAAAATCTTAATTTGAGAAACATTAATGAAATTAACTAATATATATGATTATAATTATTATAAATATAAATTATTAGGAATCATTGGTATTAATATAGTTATGATATTAGTTATTATTACTTTTAAATTTGTTATTTAGGATCTTTGAGTGAAATCAATTATGAATGGATACAGGATAAGTGTTTCACTATCTCAAATTTGAATCCCTTGTTACATGATTAACGTATACACTGTGTATTCATTTAAATGGTGTAAGTATATCCCAATTCACATTTTTTATCAATATAGTATAATATTTCATGACAATCACTATTAAATTTATTTTCATACAACTTATTTTTTTATTGAAAAGTTTCAATAGTTATAAGGGGTTACCATGAATCCAATATTTTCCATGTGTTGCAATCACTCTTCATCAAATATTATCCACTAGGATTGTCTTTTCCAATAAATATTTATGTTATTAAAAATTTGAAATATATACCCTTGGTAATTTATGTTAAATGACTAATTAATTTTCGTTTATGATTATATTATTTCATTATGATTTAATTTCATCAAAATAGTTATTATTATTATTTATTGGGTTTTTTTTTTAAATTAAATGATTTGACATCACAAAAATGATATAATATTTAATTAAAAGACTAATTAAGTATTATCTCAATTAAAATAAATATTTAACTCATCCTATTTTTGAAATAATGTTTCATTATTTTCTTTTATATGTTTTTGTATCAACAAAAAAGGTTTAAAGCAAAAAAACGTGCATTCTATTAAATCTTTAGGACATGTTTATTATGTATTCCATTTTAGTTTATCCATTTTATTTCAAATTATTCTATTCTAACTGTTATACATTTTTACTATATTCCACTTATTTATATTCTTAGTTTATTATCCATTTCTCTTTTTGGGGTATATATGTCTTTAGTTCACAAAAACTTAACATTTTTTATGAATAGTTATTTCACAAAAATTTACTATTTATAACCTCATGTTAGGCATCAATCTGATAAAAGTTTCCTAGCCGATGAAGATATTATCAAAAAATATAACAATACAATATAATAAAATCATGGTTCAAATATTGTTTAATAAAAAATGATATGAGTAGAAAATCATAACTCTTTTAACCCTAATTTGGTGACACTATTAAATTGGTATTAGAAAAAATTAATATGGCACTGATAGAAAAATAAGTTTAATATTATTAATGAACTAAATATTTACATGACTAACATATTAAATTAAATATATAAATTAAATTATATAATAAAAACAGTTATATTCCTGATATTATTCATAACATAATTCAATATATCATGTGGAATTGAAAACAAATGATTTATGAAATCAGACTATCAATAAGTGTTACATGAAGAAAAATATATCATTGGTAAATATAGAATAATAAATATGATGAGTTAAATTATTGAAAAAAAATTTATCCATCTAATCAATAACATGATAATGCGGATCCATGGATAATATAAATTTATTTATCTCATAGATAAAAATATAAATAATCTCAGTGAAAAATTTTATTAATATTGGTTGTAATGTTCTCAAATATTATGACATATTTACCATCAGATCCATACTCTATGTTAGTTTTATTTAAGGGTATATATTTTCTAAAAAAATTAATATGGTTATGAAACTTATTTTTCACCTGAGACCTTTTAATCGTTTATGGGATTTTCAATAATTGGGATCCACCAATCACTACAAGTCCAAAGAATTCGTTATATATTGATTTATAAATTTAATTCATTTACAATATTCCTTATTGATAACATTCAATATTCACTCTAGAATAAATAATAATAATATTTCACTTTCAAATCAAATAGCATTCATATTATAAGACAATATGTGAAAATAGTATACATTATGGGTAATAATCTCTTCCAATGTATATAGAATATATATTATTAATAAAATTAGATTTATAATTAATAATTATTGAAAGAACATTAATTTTTCTAAAGAATATTAATTACCAAAAAAAATTTAGGTTCAAAAATATTTCCCTAATTTTTCATAATGATATGTTTTCTAATAAAATTAATTCCATGGGAGAATAATTAAAAATGAAAAGGAAAAATACTAACATATTAATTCATTAAATAGTTTTTTTAAAGGAATGAAAAATTACAGAATATTCTAAAATATCATAAAATGGTTTGGGATGAAGGAAAATAAGTTAGTGCTGTATAAAATAAAACAGAATTAGTTTTTACTATTTATAAGTGAATAAAAAAATAACCCTTTCAGATAACAATTATATAATAATTTCATTAAAATCACATAAAATTTCATTAATTAAATATATAATTAAATAAAATTACCTTTTCTAAAAAATAAATGTTAATGTGTACATTTAAAAAATCTAACCAATAAAAAAGAAAAATGAGAGAATCATACATTTTAACCTTCACTCTTGATGATTCATGTTATAAATATAAGAACAGTTTGATTTAAAATATAAAAAAAAACTAAATTTTTTAGTTAATAAATATATATAAGGAATTTATAATATAAAATTTATAATATTCATTCAATAAAAATTATTTAAAACATAGAAAATGGGAATTAAAAAATTCATACCCATTTGGAAACATTTAAATATTATCCCCTTGAGTGGGTAATTTTTAATTGAGTAAAATATAATCAAAAAAATTGTCCATGTTAAATCAATGATATGTTTATTATATACATTACATATAAATAAATAGGTTCATAGTACCATATAATTTTCAATGGAATGGAAATTGAGATGAAATAAATTATCTGATGTTTGAGGTTCCACCAAAGTTAATTTCACCTCCTATATAATAAACTATTATTTATTATAGTTACATAAAATATTCATCTAAATAAATAAAATAGCTTCTATGAACGATTAATAATATATTATCATTATTTTGTTAATAATTTTTTTATCTATTTCCAAGTTTCAGGTTTTAATAGCTTCTTTTTTATTGTTTGTCTTGATTAAGTAGTTTTAGTCTTTAAAATTGGATTCTATTTCTATAATATCCATAATGATAATAATGATATATGTATATATATATATATATATATTATATCTAATATATATATTCATCCATAAAAAATAAAGATTAAAATATGAATTTCACTACTTATAGAGATGGTATATTTTATATACACATCAATATTGTTTCACTTTTTAATGAATTGAAAAAATAAATGTAGAAAAAGTATCCTTTAGAAAAATTATTATATCATATATATATTATATCTATATTAAATATATTTTCATTACTATCTATGTCATTCAGATACAATAAAGAATCTCATCGTTTCATGGAGCTACTATTCGACACCTACGGTAGAACAACAATATAATTTTCTAATGGATTTGAAATGTAGATTATATATATGATATAATAATAATATAATAACAATTATTTCATAAATATCATATATATTAATTAGTTATATACTTCTAAAATGATATGTTTAGTGGTAATGGGAAGAAAATTACATTGGTTTATGAGATGATAGTATGTCGTACATAGAGACATGGTTTTTGTTTCCAGTTGGATAGAGAAAGTGAGGGATAAATATTATTCTATAATAATAATATCATAAATTTACTTTGTATATGTTTTGTAATTATATTTTATTAGTTATAACATAATTTAATGTGGTATAAGAAGAATGAATAATGACAGTTCTCGATGATGATGATCGACTCTTATTTGAAACATCTCTTACATAGCTCCTCTTAATGGAAGTAGGGTCGGTCTTTTCAAAACACAGCCAACAAAAAAACATGGATAAGGTTGTTATAATAGTATTATTAGGTTTTGGTTGATAAATTTATGTCAAAAATTGGGGTAATAATATGAGCTTTAGGGATTCATTTAATTATTGGTGGGAGGGTAAAATTCAGAAATTAATGACACATTACAATATAATATGTGTTTTAATTATGTTAAGTGATTCTGAAATGGAATATATAAATACAAATCTTTAGGGTGCAGTCATAGTATAATCATAAAATAAAATTCTAATAGTTTTTTATATCATTTTAATCCTTATCACTTGATAATGATTTACATATTAGATCAAATATTTCCACAATTTCCCCATTCATGTTGTTTAATGATTTTAGAATAACTTAATAAAATACTATATCATGAAATGTCATTAATTCATTTCTGAAACTATTACATTAATGTTAATTTAAACATATCAATACAGAAATGTAATTCCAATATAATTATCTCACGAATATTTAATTTATTATATGCATCTATGAATTAATGGAACAAAATAATCCATCCAAATTCTATTAAAATAAATATTTATTCTATAATTAATACTAATTAAATTAATACTTCAGTGGTGATTTGTAATAATTTAAGGTAATTATTAATAAATAAAAATTAATAATAAATTATCTTATTAAAAAAATTAATCATGATTAAAATTTAATTTTTAAACAATAAGATATCCTCTTTTTTCCATTTGAAAAATATTAGGGATGATAAATTAAAATGTGCGATATTTTTTTATTCTGTACCAAAAATAAAATAAAGGTAAATATCTAAGAAAAATGTCACAATATGGGCATCTGTTCATGAAATTGATGATAATAGTCAAACAAAAATAATCCAATATGTTAAATATATTTTAGAAATAAATTTTAAAGTGATAAATAAATAGTTATGAACCGTAATTACATGATTTATGCTATATATAGGTGATAAAATATATCACGATTTCTATTCATAAATATAAAAAATAAATGGGAAAACATTTAAAAAATAATTAATCATGATTCCTAAAATGTATTTTATACTATCCAAGCTAATAAACATAATAGAGTGAAATTAAATTAAAATGAAAATATTAAAGGCATTGAAAATTATATTTACTAGAAAAATTACATTTTCTTTAAAAATAGATATTTTTTGAAAATGAAGTATAATACATATTTAAATTTAATTAGTTATATTATTTTTAACTAATAGGTTTTTTTTAATTTTTTTCAATTCAGTTCATTTTGGGTATTTATTTAATAAAAATAAATTAATATATTATAAAAATCAGTATTTTTCACAATTCACTAAAAATATCATTTAAATTACCCAAGAATTTCAACCTAAGATTATATTTAATTTTTTGAGACAATAATTATTTAATTATTTTATAATATTTTTGAATAGGTTGTCATTTTTCCTTTATACATGGGGTTTTATTGCTATGAAATCTATGAAATAAATTTATTTAAAAAGAAAATTATCATGAAATATTCTGTTTTTACAATATTAATATTTTTAATAATTTCACCCTTGCAATTGCATCCCTCTAATAAAAAATATCATAATAATTTTTCCTCATCTTATCCATAGGTTACCATATAGATTCAAGAATTTTATACTTTTTCAACAAAATGATGATCAGATAATTGATCTTACCTCATAAAAATTCCTCTTTATGATCTATAATTTTCATTGATCATCCCATATAATGTATACATTTCATTACCAGTTTATCTATTATTTTACATCATGGGAAATTTTAGTATGTACTTTCTCAGGGTTTATTCTTGGAACACATCATGTTCATTAGATAGATTAGTTAGATGCACCAACTAATAATCTACCATCCCAATTCGATCAATAATATCAATAGAATAAATATATGAAGAGATTTTATGTCCATACATACCAAAACTCTTATCCACATTATATGGATATATTTTTATATATACATTTTCACTAATATCAAAATGTAAATCCCAATGAAGACTGTTATCATAATTATTTTTCAATTTGAATTTAGCTATTTATTATTGAATTGATTTATACTTATCTAAACATTCATCTAAATTGTTTTTCATAATAGAATTCATTCTAAAATTTAATCCCAAAAATTTAGTTATACACTTTCTTCAATAGAGGGATTCAAAGGGATCCATCTGAATTCTCTATTGAATGTTTTTGTTACTATAAAATTATTGTAAATGAATCTATTGATCTAAATCACCAATGAAATTTGTATAGATACATCACATCATGTATTATATGTTTTAATGTCCATATAATATTGAATTTATGTTTGAGGATGATTAATGTAATGAAACACAACAATATATCCATTTCAGGCTCAATGATTCTCCAAAAAAATCATGGTATTCACTGAACACTAATCATTTAAGATTGTGTATAGTAATACACATAGTATCAAAACATCGTAAATGAATAACTAATGAATCAAATCAATATATAAATCATCTCTAATAGAGAAAATATTTACTAAGCTTACATGAAGATCAACTACAACCCAAATATCAAAATTCCCATTAGATTTTTTGCGGAGTCTGGTTATGAAAAAATGGAAATTTTTTCTTTTTTAGATTATAATATGGGTAATAGTTCTAAAGTAATAATAAATATATGACCCTAAAACATGAAATTCTAATAGACAAGCCTCTGAGATACATACTTGGAAACATCACATATCATGTTAGTTCTCTAGAAATATATTCTTTTAGGAATAAAATCATATTTTTACATAGTGGATGAATATAGAATTATGAATTATGAGCCTCATCAATTATCTACATCAATAAATTAGGTATTTATCAGATGAGAAATTATTTTCATAACCATACCACTCTAGAAAAATCATGGTTGAACATAGAAACACTCCTCAGCTTATTTAGTCATTCAATAAATTCCTTATCTTCCATCTCAATCATCAAATTTTTGGATGATTGAAAATTCATATTATAATATTATTTATGTCTATTTTGTAATGATTTCATGATCTAACATCTGACAATCCACAAATATTGGATCTCATACAATCAAAATTCATGAAAATAAAATAATTTTCACTTTAACTTAAAGAATCATCCACTATGTTTGGTATCCCTAGGTAGAAATATATTTCGGAGTCATGATGATTGATAAAATATAACCATATTCTATAGTGCATATTTAATTATTTATTTTTTGTATATAATTTATTATTTTTTATGATCAATATATATGTATATCATTTCATCATACCAATAATGTCTATATATCATCAGTGAATAAATTATCTATATTATCTCTAAATATTATATTAGGTAATACTACTAATGAGTTTAAAATTTCAGGATACATTGTTATCACAATATACATCATCCTGAGGATGCATCTCATTCGGTTAATTAAAAAATCAATATAGATCACGACCCCTTATACAGAATAATGTTGTGTAACCATGGGAGTGTCGATAAAACTTATCTCTTATTCTTTAAAATTTCTCTTAATGTTATTATCTTCATATAAACATAACCATATTTTGAGTCAACATGGTTTTATGATTAAATAATCTAAATGAACATTTAAAAAATCATCATTAGTATCCTTCCATCCCAAAAAAAAATGTGTATCATGTTTCTTTATTGTTTATTGAGGCCATTACTAAATAAAATCTTTGTCATGATGATCCACTAATATATACACACATGAAATTATATGACCCCATAGTGATACATTGTCACACCTTAGTTTACACTTGTTAAATTTTTCATTTAACTTATCCTTCATCAATGAATTTTGATGAATTATAAAATATTCCCCATGCTCTTCATTATTCATATAGTATTTAATAATAAGTTATATATATACTAACAGAAAATAATCAATCCAATATATAAAGACAGTATTCACTAAATCCAGGAAAATAATTTATAATTTTGTAAGTCTAAATGTAATTACTAAAATTAATAACTAATATACTTTTTATATAAGGATGTCTTGGGTATATCCCACATCATTCCACTTATATGTTAATATTTAGATCATTGACCAATGGTAAAAAAATTGTCTGCATAATTGGTCAGACATATCATCGATGTACTGTTAATAATATATATTATTAATAGTGTATTTATTATGTTCAAGATAATCAATGTAATGATTCATTGTCCCATATTTAATCATATGAAAAATAATGTGTTCTCACCATGTTGTTTTATTAGGGATAATGAATCACTTATAATGATTCTCCATGAGTTTTTTCTTTATTTTTGGACTCTAAATTAGGTTCACTATTGTAGATACATTTAAATAGGAGTATATAAAGGAGTCAGTTCTATTGAAATATCAATTTCATTGTTTAAGGTAAGGCTAAGACACAATTACAGAATGTGATCAGTAATATCATGTACAATTATAATCTCATCATTTTCAAATTTTTCCCAATAATATGAGATAAAATACTTCATGAATACGTTGTAAATCCCATATAAAAGATGTAATATATCTTTCAAGTTCGTGTTCATTATCATATCGATTGACATTCAGAGGATAATTTTGAATATTAACTATATATTATCATCCTTGATTGTTGATACCATATATATATATATTAAGATAAACATGAAAATCTCATATTTTCATTATATTCAAATATATAAGGAATAAATATATTTAGAGGAAGGATATTACCAAAAATTTATATCAACTCTGATCAATACAATAGAGATTGGATCATTCTACCCACAAGATTTATCATTGCCAAAGTAGCATCTAATAATTTAGTTATTGATGTGATTCCCTTATAAAATTATTGTTATATAAAAGATTATGTAGAACCTAAGTCATTTAAATCATTTTCTACAATTGAGTGGATGATAAATCTAAAATTTATTATATCACAAAGAAACTCCACATTAGTCGTTGTAATTATATCTCATTGTCTTTCACCCCTTGGCATAATTTGTGGTAAGTCCCCTTTATATGCGGTGAACTAATTTCTATAATTACCATTATATTTATTTATTAAGAACTACATATCCATTTTTTATGTCCTTTCCATATAATAATAAGATAGAAAACCCATATCACTATAATTGTAAAAAACTCTCATATCCTTAAATAATATTGAAGGATTTTTTAATTACCTAATTTTTATATAATGGAATTTTATTCTATCCATTATTATTGGATATGATCCTTTTTCATCATTTTAATCTGACCACATCATCATATTATTTCCATTAATGACATATGACCTATAAAATTCTATCTCTATCTAAATGGAACATGATGCCATGTCATCATATTATATAATCTATCGATAAACTATTTATCATCTATGACACTGATTTACCCCTAAGTGAAATGAAAATTCTTTATATCTAAATTACATATGTAGTCTAAAAAATCCATGATAATCTTGTAATGTTGGCGTCATAGACTTCCACACATTCTTCATCCTTTGATATTAAAGTGAGGAATTTCAACTCTATTTTTGAATTCAACTATAAGGGGATGTATTCTTTGAATAATATCACTATAAAGGATCATTATTCCATGAATTCTATATTTTCTTCTTCTATTGTTATGTAGATCAGTGGAAACATTTTAGTAGCGTATCCTTTCATACAATAAACATACTGAATCACCATTTAATTTTCATTTTATCTAAATTATATGGAATTATTTTCAATATAACTAATCCATTGTTAATATCAAATTGATTAATAATTATATTAACTGATTTGGGATTATTTAACTTAATATAATCAATAATTGGTGAGTCACACTATAAAACAAAAAGTTTCTCTATTTGAAATTGTTTAGGCCTAAAAACATGGGTATGATTCTCTAATATAAGTATAATATTCTCAACAATTACACCTTCTAAATTGGATTTCTCAACCAGGACATCCAAAAATATATATATGTGTTGTTTCCATTTCCTCCTTTATGGTTCATTGATAAATAAAAAAACATGTTTTTATATACCATAATCATCATTAATATTGTTCCATATAAAAATATAGCCTCTAATGATAAATATATTGAAATAATGTAAGGGGTATTCAAAATAACTATTCTATATATGTTTATATAAAATTTTGATCATAGTGAATCAAGAAAATGTGTCCAATACGAACTATAAAAATAAAAAATATTATAACCCACTTTATGTGTCTACATTTTTACATTTTGATAAGAAACACATGATCTAATCCTAGTGGAATAATTAGTTTAGTAGTCTTATAGAACCAGATACATATATGAATCACATATTACATTTGAAATATAAAATACTTATCATAAGAAACTGTCTTGATTCCTATATAATATTCATAGTATCAATCATAATATCTGGGGGATAAGAATAAAACTAAAGGGGGTTCTAATATTCTAATTATTACTTACATATAGAAAAAATGTCATTAGTAAATATATAATAATTCCTATAGAAGTGTGAATAACTCATAACACATTCCATATATTCAATAACATTTTCATAAAATGAATCTATGGATACTATAAATGGGTGAACTCATGGATAACAAAACATTAATTATAAATGAATAAATGGTTAATATTTTATTTATCTATCTCCGACATAACGATATCATCACCTTTAAATCCTGGTTTTAAATATTATTAATCGATAGTTATGTATATATGATAACACTATTTAAAAGAAGGTAAAGAAACTAAATTGTATAATGATAAATATAGATTTAGTTATAGGTTGTCTTCATTAAGGCCTCAACCACCACTAAAATTCCAATTCATTATTTTTTATATATAATTATCAATTTAATTACTAATCAACATTCCTGATAAATAAATATATGTATTGAGAAAGGAATATGAATTATTTTTATTTTATTAGTTAGTTAAATAAATTTATTATTATAAATATATATGTAAAACAACTATATGGTTTAGGAAAATATCGTATCTAATGAAAAAAATATTATGTATATATAATATAAATATAATTTAAAATAAAAAATTAATCACAAGAAAGTGATTATATAAAGGTAATGATAATGGAAAAGATATTAAATATAGTGAAAATGTGAAGATCAATTCATCATAAATACAGGTCCATTAATAGAATAGTTTCATATAGAGAATAAAATAAAATGCTATAAAGATTTAATACAACCATGATTATTATTTTTTTGGTTTTTTACGACATAAAATTTTTGAAGTAGATAAAAGAACCTAAGATGGTTTTGATGACAAGAAAATATATTCACACGACAGAAGTTAAAAACTCATCCTTTTTTAAAAAAATAAAATAATTTATAAAATGATCATTTTGAAAAAATTATATTCCATTTAAATAATTAAATTTTAATAAAAAAATAATTTTAGTAGAAAAGGCATTCTGTAAAATAGTTTTTATACATAAAGACATGAAAAAA
Source organism: Viscum album (assembly GCA_963277665.1). NCBI lineage: Eukaryota > Viridiplantae > Streptophyta > Magnoliopsida > Santalales > Viscaceae > Viscum > Viscum album. Next base: position 912,236,357 of record OY728131.1, on the reverse strand, counting down.
AATAGAACTGATCAGAATGAGAAATAATATAATACATTCAATTAAATGTATCCTTTAAATATTTATAATCCAATTTAAAAACCCAATTATTAAATAACAATTCATTTTCATTTGTATTAATATTAATTAGATAGTTTTTTAGTTATTTTCATTACGTGTAATAATTAAAATCGAAGGAAATTGTTTTAATTAAACACTTTGATTATAATATTTTACATAAAATTTTTATTTATAAATTTTTGAATTTCAAAGTTATAAAACGATAATTATATTTTAATTCCTCGTGTTAAAATTTTTTTTCTGTAAAATTATGTTATTTATTTGAAAATATTTATTTTCAGATGAATAGTAGGGATTATCATTTTTTAGGAAAACAATTATTATTATTGTGAAATTATATAATTTAATCATCATAGTATATTTTTAACATAGTTTAATTTTACAGATTTCTAATATATGATGTATTTAATCAATATAATCCACGTTATATTTGTTTTGAATATACTATTATTTTGGCAATAATGGTTTATTTTTAGGAAAATTTTTTCAAACAGTATTAGGTTTCACATTTTAATTCATTAAAATAATCCTTAATGGGGAATGATTTAAATGAAATTTATAGAATATGTATCAATAAATATTATTTTAGTTTCATACAATGTTTATTATTAGTCACACATTTAATATTGAATACTAATTTTGTTGAAATATTCGCTTCTCGAATACCTTTTTTCCAATTTGAACTAAAAGATTAATATTAAAATTTGTTTTTCCACTTTTGTTGAATGGATTTAGTAAATTTTATTCAATATTTACAATAATAAAAATTTATTATTTAATTTTGTTAAAATTATTTATTATCCAAAATTATGTGGGGTAATTATCTCTAACACTCATGAATAATTATCATCCTACACATATTACCTTCTTATACATCCAGTTCAACCTACATCTCAATGAATTGTTGTATGTATGGGAAACCACTGAAATCTATCACATCATCTACAAGACCCTAAATAGATGACACATTATTACGAATAAAATAATCACAATCCAATTGAATAATTCTCGGTTGCCTTCATCTAGGAGGAAGAAAATAGTATAAAATATATATCATGTCCAAAGAAATTATCTAGGGTGTTGACTCAAGAAGGATATAAAAACTAAAACCCATTGTTATATGATGAAAGTAAAAATGATTCCTTAAAATTATTACCAACACACATCAAGTCAATAAGAATGTTATTAGATACCTAATGAGTGAATATATCTTCCACCACAGCATACCTTAGTTCCCTAACCTGAGAGTTGAACATGAGACACATTAACACAATTTCACTAGTTACTAAACCAAACCCCTCTAATTTTCAATCTCCAAACATTGGTCATATGATTACTCCCTCTGATACATCTCTACCACAAACTCACCCACTAGGCTCCACCAAGTTGCTGCCAATCTGATTACAACACCCTAATCATGCCTCCAATATTACATTGGATTATGATCGTACCACGATTCACTATGTAATTTTCACCTTTACACCACTGTGCTAAACATGTTTTATAATGAAAATTATTTAAATAGTGACAAGTTTCGTTCCATTTTAGAATCATTTATTTTGTTTTTATCACTATTAAAAAGGGAAATGATACTTTTTAGATGTTTCCATTGTAGGAGGAGATGATTTGGATGGCCCATGGTGATGTCCAAGAAAAATGGGCCAAACTACCCAAGATCCATTCACACTAGTGGACTCATCCACACACTTCTATTGAATCATGCTTCCAAATGTGTTCCAATTTTTCAGCCTAGTCCAAAATTCATTAGGCTACATTTGATATGAAGAAAACCTAGACATATTCAGCCATCTATTTGCCCAACCGACCTGATATCTCCAGCACACTTCTCTACACGATGTCAAAAGTGGTGTGATGTGATTTGTCCATATATCGGGCTATAGGTGTCCAAATTGCCCTAAACATATGATGGAGACATCCAAGATGTGTTGATACAACTTTTTTATTTTATAAAAATCGAGATAAGGATGTTTAGTGGTCTAAACTTCTGTGGCTATTGGTTTTATGAAATATGTGTGCTCAAAACCACCTTCCCATTTTTCCTATAAAATGGATCCTTGGGCTCCCCATGTGTAAGTTAGGCCAGGAAGCAGAGAAATGGTATTTTGGAGACTCAATGAAGTTATATCATCATCTTATGGGTTCTAGAGTCCCCTATCTTCATAGGGCAATCATTTATTATGAGGGAGTTCCACCTGAGCCTCCTCCTCTTCTCGATGGTGAGCTAAACGGTGGACGATCATTTATAGGGAGCTACACAAACATGGAAGGGAGTTAAAACAAATATTCTACTATTTTTTGGTATAATTCGTGTGTTGAATATTTCACTTGTTTTTCCATTGATATTATTCCCCCTAATTACGTTTCATTTGATATAAATAAGTGGAACAGTTTTTATTTCAACACTGATTCGGTTGAGATTTCAATTGGGAATCTTGGGTTGTTCTGATTGGAAAACACAATAATCCAATTTATCTCACACATACATAAGATTTATGTGTTCATTGATAGACCTATTATTATATGTTTGATAACCAAATCATTGAGACACGATTGTTGTGCCAAGGGGTTGTTCTTTAATCATCAATTGAAGAGGCAAGAGGGGAGTCCAAATCTTAACAACCTTCACCCAAAGAATTAAAAAAACCATGTTAAATTTTCAGAACAATGAACTATCCAATATTTTTACTGAAGATGAAATTATATTCTTCTCTCATAATTATTAATAAACACCACCATTTAGTTCCAACTAAAAAACTCTTTTATTAAGTCATTTAATCCTAAAACTGTTTTAAAAACCTTCCCCTATTTAAGTACATCTTTTTAAAAAAAACACTCTAAACCCACCAACTCTCTAAGAGGGATGACCTAGGGTGTTTCCTAAACTATAAATCAATCTTAAAATCATAATCTATTTGATGTTTCATGACAGCGCGGTCATATTTTTGCGTTTTTGGAGGGGAGCGCTTTGGTTTTTAGTGCGTGTTTTTATAAGATTTTTGTAATTTTTGTGAATATTTATTTGTTTTATATTATACCTTTTTAATCACTTTTTGTTATGATCTATTTGTTTTGTAGGTTTGGTGCATGACGCGTTCTACTACGGGAGATTTAGAAACTTTCAAACCTGAACTGGAGAGGGCCCTACGTCAACGACACCAAGACTCAAAAGACAACTCTTTGAAGGAGGACACACCGCACATTGATACTCTTCTTCACCCTTCATCATATTCTAGAACTGATACCAAAACTGAAATAAACATGTATAACATTGCTGAAAATAGTATAACACTAAAATAACTAACCTCACCTGATGTTGATATTTAACACACATACATTCAACTACAAGGTGAGGCAACCAATTTTCAACTAAAATCTGGTTTAATTCATCTATTACAAAGATTCAATGGACTTACTGGAGAGGATCCACACAACCAATTCAAAGAATTTCATAATTTTTGTTCAAAATTATAACTTACTATGTTCGATGAGGAACATGTAAATGTTAGAGTATTCCCATTTCATTAGAAGACACTGTGAAAGATTGGTTGTACATTGTTAAATCACCAATAAGAGGTTTGGAAGACATGAAATGCCTTTTTCATCAAAAATATTTTCCAGCCTCTCAAACTACAACAATGAGGAATAAAATATGTGGTATAAGAAAATCTCATGGTGAAACACTTCATGAATATTGGGAATGATTTTAAAGATTATGTTCAATTTTTCCACACCAACAAATAAGTTACCATATTTTAATAAAATATTTTTAAGAAGGTTTAATACCTATTGATAGGAATATGATTGATTCTTCTATAGGTGGTTCACTGGTAGATAAGACCCCAATTTCTGGATGGATCATAATTGAGAACATGTATCAAAACACAGAACAATTTGTTTTAAGGTCCAATGTACCGATTCATGGTGTCTATCAGGTGAAATGTACTGAATTCGAGAAGAAGGTGCACCTGATGTTTTATGTGGTAAGTACCATTCTACGACAACGTGATCTCTCAAAAGGTAAATATCAATCTCATCCTCCAATCCATTGTGGAATCTGGTCTTCTGACACCCATTATTATGAGCAATCCCCCAATTGAGAGAAAATTCTAAGAGTTATGAGGAAATCATCCCAGGAAGCCCCTAAAACCGACCCTTTAAGAAAGAACCCTATTATCCACCCAACATTGGGTGGAATGAAAATGAAGCTTATAGGAAACGGGGTTTTCAAACCAGCCTCATCAACCATGGAACCAACAAGTTCAGGGTACTCATCCACCACCACCACCTGAAAATCCTCAAACACCCCAATGGACATAAAAACCACCCCCACCAAAACCTGAGCCTATCCTAGAATATATGATGAAAAAAATGGCTGCCAGTAATCTCTAATTCCAACAAACATCCTAAGAAGCCACAAAAGACCTAAAAATCCAATTAGGCTAACTAGCTAACTCAGTGGGTGAAATTAAAAGTCATGGGTTAGGTAAACTTCCCTCTAATCTAGTAGTTAACCCTAGGGATAAAGTAAATGTCAATGACCTAACCCTTAGGAGTGTAAAACAAGTATAAAGTAAAATGGATCCTCCGTTAGAGTCATACCCTCCTGAGGAAAACATCATCACAACCATTAAAAATGTTCCCATATTGAAGAACCTTGTCCGTAGAAGAGCCATTCTAATGAAAAAAGTGTGTACATTGATGTGTCACCTAGCCCAACCATTCCGCTTCCATTTCCTCAAAGGTCCACCCAACCAAGAAAACCAAAGGAAAATGATCTTGATAAAAACAATTATTATAAATATTCAATAAATTGAAGGTTAACATCCCATTGATTGATTCTATGAAGAAAATTCAATGGTACGCCATGTTTTTTAATGAGATGTGTATAAGACAGATGATACTTCATGGATATGAAAAGGAGATCTTAGGGAGTAATGTATTAGAATTTATAGAGCCATCAATTCCCACCAAGTGAAATGTTATGGGAACATTCTCAATTCCATGAACCATAGGCGAGTATTCATTTTCTAATTCAATGCTTGATTTAGGTGCTTCTGTAAATGTAATTCCTCTTTTATTTACTCTAAATTTTAGGTCGGGGAACTGAATACCACTTGAATTATTTTTCAACAGTCCAACTAGAGTATCACACACCCTTCTAGTGTGTTAGTGGATGTTCTTGTGAGGGTTCAAATTTTAATATTTCATGCTGACATTTATGTGCATAAATTGGAGGATGATAGGATGAATGGACATGCCCTGGTTATAATGGGGAGAAATTTCATGAAAACTATAGAAACCATAATTAATGTCCACAATGGTACATTAACTATGGAGTTTGGAGGTGCCATTTTCCACTTCAATATCCTTGATGTCATGAAGCACCCCTCATAAGAACATTCATCTCTTTCTATTTGTTAATTCAATTGATGTAATCCCTAACATTGAAAAAAACATTTGTTACCTTGACCCCATTTATGTGTTTTCATCACTAATAGAAAATCTAGGAAATGATTCAGGCATTTATTTTTTTAGTGTTTTAGAAAATTATAATGCTAGTTCATTGATGGATGTTTTCTTGAACACTGAGCATCCAATGGCCATCAATGATACTTCTAAGCTTTTATAAGCACATTCCTCATTCATGGATGATTACATTGAGCAATTAGATGATATTAATGACCTCTCACTTTCACACACACTCCAATAAATACAAAATAAACTTGAATTGTAACTGAAACAATTGCCTTATGATTTAAAATATTCATATCTTGAAAATGTAAACAAGTTTCCTGTCATTATTGCTAGTTCACACCCTCCTGATCATGAATTTTGACTACTTGAACTTTTTAGGTAGTATAAACAGGCATTAGGATGGACACTTTATGACATTCCTGGTATTAGCTGGTCAATTTGTACACATCATATTTTATTCACTGATGAGGGTAAACTAGTGAGGCTGCCACAACGTCGAATAAACCCAGACCTCCTGAAAGTTGGGAAAAATGAGGTAACAAAATTTTGGGATGTTGGAATCATTTAACCCATCTTTGACAGCCATTGGGTTAGTCCTATTCAATTAGTTCCTATAAATACTAGCCTTACAGTAATAAAAATTTAAAACAATGAATCGGTTTCAACACATGTGCATAATAATTGGTGTGTCTGTATAGAATATCTTCAAATAAACTAACACACTATGAAGGACCATTCCCCTCTTCTATTCATTGAACAAATTCTAGAGAGGCTAGTCGGTATGTCCCCCTACTATTTCATTGATGGGAATTCTGGAAACAATCATATCCATATTTTCCCCAAGGATTGGGAAAAAAACTTTTACTTTCCCTTTTTCAAAATTTTCTTATAGAAAGTGCCATTTGGTATGTGAAATAACTTTGGTACTTTCCAAATTTGCATGATTAGTATTTTTTCGGATTACCAGGAGAAATTAATAGAAGTATTCATGGATGATTTAACTAATTCTTGATCTTTATTTATAAATGTTTGAGTAGTCTTTCTTTAGTCCTACGTCGCTATATTGAAAATATTTTTTTTATTATGACAAATGCCATTTCATGGTTCGACAAGGTAGAGATTTTGGGGAATGTCATTTCTGGGGATGGTATCCAAGAGGATAAATCAAAAGTGGAGGTCAAATGTTCACTACCATTACCCAAAAATTAATGGGATGTGTGGTTCTTCCTAGGTCATGCATGATTTTACCAGCGTTTCATTCGTGAATTTAGTAAAATTACACTTCTCCTCTACCTATTACTCAAAAAATAAAAAGAAATTGTTTTTTATAATGAATGTGAGGAATATTTCAATAAGTTAAAATGGAGTCTCACGTCACCCCTCGTAATCCAACCACCTCGGTGGCATTTATCATTTGAGCTCATGTGTGATGCTTATGACTATGTAGTTGGGGATGTTTGGTCACAAAAAATCGATCGAGCTCCCCATGTCATATCCTATGCCACACGTACATTTGACCATGCCCAAGAAAACTACACCACTATGTAAAAAGAATATCTTTCTATTTTGTTTTCCAAGGATAAATTCAGGTCATATCATTTAGGGTCCAAATTAATTGTGTTCTCAGACCATGCAGCCCTCTGGTACCTACTTAAAAAACAAAAATCCAAACCACGTCTCATTCACTAGATGCTCCTCCATAAGGAATTTTATGTAGAAATTAGAGATGAAAATGAGTACAGAATGTGGTCGCTGACCATATCACTAGGATCCTACCATCCTCAAAAATTTACTCACCCATTGTATTCCCATTAATGAAATGTTTCATGTTGAGCTATTGAACCAAGTGCAAGATGGTATTCCTTGGTATGCTAAAATTATAAATTATTCGGTAGCATCTTGAATTACTAATTATTTCAATAAAAACGAATCCAGTCATCTAAAACACGAGTCTTGTTGTTAAATTTGGGATGAACCCTACCTTTGCAACACGTGTAGTTATCCAGTCCTTATGTGTTGTGTTCTTGATAGTATGTTTCAGTCTGTCCATAGATTTTGTCACACTATTGCTTTTGGGGAAGACATTGGTCCCCAATGGACTTGTAAAGAACTGGAGATTTCAAGGAATTTTTTTTAAATACTATTGAATTTTACGAGTTTGTTGCATTTGATGGCACTTGATTCCGTAGCCCAGTGTGCCTGAAATCAGTTTCTAAAGTTTATCTCGGGTACGTTAAGTAAACGAATTAGCGGGTTTTTCTGTCTTTTGACCCGGTGCTTGGAGTTAAAATCTGAGGGCACCGATGAACTCGCAGTGCCGGTAATTTCTTAAAGGGATTTAAATCTGGGAGTTTCTTGCATGTGTAATTAAATAATAGGAGGAACCTATTATTTAATTTTGGAAGAGCCTTTGTTGTCCGAGAGATATCGGGAGGGCTTTGGATATTCTGGAAGAACTCCGCTCTCCGATGAAGAATGACGATGAACGCGGGCCTCAGATGACGAACGACGAAGAACGCTGGTTCCTCAAAGGTCGACGACGTACCACCCTTACTCTTATCTGCGTCAAGAGAGGAGACACCGCTTCCTCCTCAACGCACTCTGACGACGCCTATGATCCTCTTCCCTGTGAAATCATCTACCACGACACCGACATTCGACATCAATTGTTGAGGTAAGGAATTTTTGTACGTATTCATTATGTGATTTATACCCTCGGAATGGCGTTTAATTGTTAGATGATGTTTTGAACCACTAACGCGGTGGGTGCGGACTAACGAACAAGTCTGAACCCACCGCTATTTTTGTTCTTGATGTGCGGATTACTTGGCGATGACGAATCTAGACCAAAATGGTGATTGGAGGCCTTCACAGTGATGTACGGGTCCCGAGGTGACCGCAGGCACAGACAGGAGAAAAATCGGACCACCGAAATGACTCTGGTGGCCTGCGGAATTCCCCGCTGGTGCGGGTCACCGGCACGGTAGCCCCGGTGGCCAGAGATGGCAGCCGACACCGGATCACCGCCTGGAGGCAGCGGCGCCCCGCAGCACCACCGGTAGGAGCCCGCGGCGGCTGAAGCTGCGTCGGTGAGGGGCTGGATTCCGCAGCTGCGCGAGATTCAGGGGAGCAGGTGTGCCAACCTAGCGCCACGTACATGGAAAGCGGGGGCCATGCCCCCCACCCGACTTGCTGGACGATCCATTGTGACCCTCCGGTCGGGCCGGGCCGTGCCCATCCGGGACGACCCAGGGGGGTTGGGCGGGGTCGGACCAGGCCCAGACCCCCAATTCGGACCGTTTTCTGTCGTTTGCCCATAATTTGAGCTATGAAACTCCAATCAACGCACAGTCCATTGCGTAGGAATTCTTGGATCGAGACAATCCATTTTTTTATTACACTCTATGTTTCGACAATTTTTGGGTACGTTTGGGTTGGTTCAAACCAAAACCAACCGGGCCAATGGAGAAGAAACACTTATATCTTAAGGACTGGACGTCTGTTTGACATGCCGTCTTTTGCGTTGAAATCCTTTTGTTGAGACGGTTCTTTTGGCTTACTCCGCTTGGGGTTTGGATGCAGTTGGACTACGGTTGGGTTGGTTTTATCATAAAACGCAACCAGGCCCCTGGGATGGAATAACAAATAACTCTTAGACAGGGCGTCCTGTTGACGCACCGCCTATCGCGTTGGGTTTCTATTGATGAGACGAAACTTTGGAATACATAAAATCTGGACTTCGTGACAGTTTCTTTATCAACTCTCTTTCTCGAGGAGTGGACCCTCCCAGAATCGAGCATGCTGTGTGTGGAAACCCTACAGCTGGCTGCGACTGCGATGATGACGACTGCACTTGGATCCTCCCTGGGTTCGGCAGCGAGGACGACTATACTTGGATCCTCTGTGGGTTCGGCAGCGACAAAGACCGTACTAGGATCCTATGTGGGTTCAACGGAGATGACTACTTTTCTTGTATCCTAAGTGGGTCCAGCAGTATTTGACCTTTGTACTTGTATCCTGAGTGGGTCTGGCAGAGTAGCTGGTCTTGTATCCTATGTTAGTCTGACAGCTTAGGTGGTCTTGTATCCTATGTTGGTCCTACAGCTCAGATAAATTAGTAGCTACTTCGGATCATATCTATCACCTTATGAATTGTATACCTGTATGAGCTAAGTCTTGATTCTCAATCATTATAATCGATGTGATTGGCTTTCATTCCTGTATGGACGGGGTTTTGTTTTCCTGTGTGGACTGGGTTAGCTTTGTCTCGAGAGTTGGAGTCATTTTTCAACTGATGACTTAGGTATATGCATGGGCATATACCTAAGTAGACTCTATTGATACTTCTTGATTGTATCTTTCCTTTTTGGTTTATCCTTCATGGATTCTGAGAGACCTTCGGGGGTCTCGGGGTCCCTATTGGGTATCGTATACTCACCCCTGCACGGGCCATTCCCGCACTACGTTGTTTTGGATGTAGACGACAGAAAACACTGATTGAGTTGGAGGCTTGTGGAGCTGGACGGTACCCGGAGGTGGACCACATGGCGGGATGAACACGGAGCGTACAACCGGACACGAGGAGGTGAAGATACTATCTGTACCAACCCTTCAGGTGGGATTCCCGGAGGATGACTCGGTGTTGCTGTTTTACTTACTTCTATTTTACATTCCTTTCAGTTGGAATGTAACTTCAGTTGAGTTTTTATACCGGCCCACTTACTTTTCCGCACTTACCTTGTACCCAGTTTTACGTAGTGCTTACTTCACTTGTGTACACTTTTGTGTATGTTACTTCATAAAGGAAATTCCTTCCCTTCATTTGGGATTTACGCCTTTGGTTCTAGTCACCAACCCCTGGCCTATGGAAGGAGGACTTGGGGTAGTCACAGCACGGGCCCCGAGGACAGGTCGTGAAAATTTTTTATCAGAGGTGGAACTCAGCCTTAAGTGCAGTGAACTACCTGGGTTGAGAAGTAGGGCCCACAACGAGGATATGGTGCTCTGAAGGGGGGGGGGTGATTGTAACACCCCCGAATGATAAAGGGTTAAATTAATAAATGATATGACTCATGTCAACAAGGTACACCTACTTTTTCGGTAGCCTACCTGATTAGAACTCCACAGTTAAGCATGCTTGGCCTGGAGTAGTGATCATGATGTGTGACCTTCTGGGAAGTTTCCCAGGGTGTGTGCAAGTGAGGACAAACCACACTGGAAAAGACATGTGTTGTCTTGTGGGGAATTTCATTAGTCAGATGACCCGTTAAGGCATGTGGGTGGACCCTTGGATGGGGCCCATGTGTCTGTGGGGCAACTGGTGGGTGGGGCACATTTGTCACATTTGGTATTAGAGGATAGAAGAAAAGTAGTCATCGATGTCGGACCCACAGAGGATCCCAGTATAGTCGTCATCGCTACCGAACCCACGGAGGATCCAAGTATAGTCGTCCTCGCTTTCGAACCCACGGAGGATCCAAGTACAGTCGCCTTCGCTGCCGAAGCCACGGAGGATCCACGTACAGTCGTCTCCACTGCCGAACCCACGGAGGAACCAAGTAAAGTCATCCTCACTGCCAAACCCACGGAGGATCCAAGTATAGAAATCCTCTCTGGAGAACCCATAGGGGATCCATGTATAGTCTTCCTCGCTACTGATCCCATGGAGGATCCTTGTACAGTCGTCCTCGCTGCAAATTCCACGGAGGATCCTAGTACAGTCGTTATTGTCACAGTCGCATCCGGTTCTAGTGTTCCCGAACATAGCATGCTCGATTCCGAGAGGGTCCACTCCTCGATCCAAGGGGGTTGATACATCAACTTTCACAAATTCTAGAGTTGATGTATCCCTATGTTTCTTCTCGTCAATAGAAACCCAGCACGATAGACGGTTCGTCAATCGGACGCTCGGTCTGAGAGTTATTTTTTTTTCGTCCCATGGGCCCTGTTGGGTTTTAAGCTAAAACCTACCTGACTATATTACAACTGCATCCAAACCTTATGTGGAGTAAGACAAAACTTCCTCCCATTAAAATTATTTCAACGCAATTGACGGAACATCAAACGGGCATCCAGTCATTATGTTATAAGTGTTTCTTCACCAAGGGCCTAGTTGGTTTCAGGTTCGAACCAACCTGGCCATACACAAACATTTCCAAAACCTCAAGTGTAATATACCGAAATGACCGACTCGATCAAAGTATTCCTAAGCAATGGATGGTTCTTCGATCGGAGGTTTGTATCTCATGTTATGGGAAAAATACCGAAAACGGTCCGAAGTGGGGGGTTTGAACCAACCCGGCCCCCGCATTCCTCAGACTCGGCGCCAGGGTGGCGCCGCGGCTCCCCTGGATCCTGCGCGGCCATGGGATCTGGACCACACTGCTGCGGCTTTAGTCGTGGTGGGCTTCTGCCAGTGGTGCGCCAGGGCACCGGTGACCCGCACCACCGGGGGCTTCTGCTGGCCACTAGAGTCATTCCGGTTGTCCTATTTTTCTCTCGTCTGCGCTTGCGGTCGTCTCGGGACCCATACATCACTGTGAAGTCCTCTAATCACCATTTCGGTCCCGCTTCGTCATCTCCAAATATTCTGCACATCTAGAACAAAGTATCAGTGGGTTCGGACTTTTTCGTCAGTCTGCACCCACCGCGTTAGCGGTTCAAACATCACTAAACAATTACACGCCATGCTGAGGGTATGAATCACATAAATAAATATAAACAAAATTTCATAAAATTTTCCCACAAACAAATATTCAAAACACGCATATAAAACCATTCTTGGATTAACATGATATTGATTTGACCTACGTTCTTTGTTCCCGGAGGGATGAATCACAAGAATATAATCACGCTCAAATGAAACCCCTACCTCAACAAATGATGTAGAGAATTGGCGTCGCGGTAGATGGCATCCGGAGGAAAGGGATCGTAGTCGATGTCGGAGTGCGCTGAGAAGGAAACGGTGTCTCCTCTCTTGTCGCGTAGAAGTGGATTGATGGCACATTGTTTTTCATTGAGGAACTGGCGTTCTTCATTGTTCTTCGTCGGAGGCCAGCATTCTTCTTCATTCTTCATCAGAAGCCGGTGTTATTCCTCGCACAACAAAAGCTCTCCCCCTTAATAAAATAATAGGTTCCTCCTATTAATTTATTATACGTGTAATAAAACTCCCAAAATTAAATAACCACATTAAATAAAATGTTTTCACAATTAATTAAGGATATGAGAGGGAAGGTTCGCAATTATTAAACTTGGTGGCAATTAACTAAAAAGGGGGGAAAGTGGAAGGATCCTCATTAAATTTTTGTTTGACATAATTTAATTGATTGAGGTGGAGAGGCTGGCATTTAATGGGGGTTTTCCAATATAATGAGGGGATTTTAATGAGATTAGAGGAAATTAAATGGTGGGGATCATGTGGGCCCCACCTCTCTAACATCCACACTTGGGTAATTTAAGTGGTTGTGGGTCCCACCCTCAACTAACCATAGGATGGAATAACCACCTTATAAAAAAATTTCTCCGACAATTTTTTTTTACTTCTTAAATAAACCCCCAAAATTATCTTCTCCTCCATTGCAAACGCAACTACGGTAAGTGCCCCTTTAAGAAACTAACGGAACTGTGAGTTCATTGGTGCCCTCAGATTTTAATTCCGAGCACCTGTTCAAAATTTAGGAAAACCCGCTCGTTCGTTTTATGAACGTACCCGAGCTAAACTTCGGAATGTGATTCTGGGCACACCAGGCCTCAGAATCAAGCGCTGTTAGAAGACACAGACTCGTATAAATGAGGGAACTAAAGCAGTTACCAAGCATGCATCTGAACCTCCCGCTCCAAAGTGCTCTCTAGGAGGTTGCCATGATGCCAAAGAAATCACAAAAGAGGAATCGACCATCCTAGTAGGACCCGATCTTGTAAATCCTCAACCTATACTAGAACCCCGTGAAGGTCGCCCCATCATCGATGTCCAGCTCCCCGTGGTCGATGATGACAGATAGGTCGTGTACACATCTCCTCAGCTGAGATATTTGGATGACGTCATGCACCCGGTGCATCTGAGGTGGAAAGGCCAGATGAAATGCGGAGATAACTTGTTGCCCTGGCCAAATCTCCACAGACCCCATCGAGGTGAGACCTGTAAGAAGATGTGGTCGTCACCCTCAAACTCCATTGGTATCATCCCCTATCAGCATAGGTATTCTTCCTTCTCTGTGTAGTCTTCATCCGCTCCTGGATGATCTGCACCTTCTCCATCATTTCCCGAACCATTTCCGGTTCTACACGTGTTGATTCCATCATTATCCACAAATGATATCGACAACACGGCTAGCTGCTATCACGCTACTCCTAACATCTGAAATCCCGATCGTTTATTAAGAGAATATTCTACAACGATTCCATTCCTAGGAGTATAAACTATCTCGAAGTCATAATCCCAGAGGAATTCAAGCCATCACCATTGTCTCAGGTTCATGTCCTTCTGAGAGAAGATACACCTGAATTGATTGAGTTAGAGAGAACTGCAAACCGTTCACTCAATGAACAATGGGTGAGACTAGCCAATTGTAAGAACTCATCTCCATCCTTCTTTGTCTACGTTCCATCAAAGAGCTGTTGAGATTTCTCCTCTGCCGAAAAGAGAAATCTTATCTCACCCCCTGGATGAACCGCGTTCTTTGCCTAATACAGTCATTCCTCACATGAACGGTGAAATTTCATGCCATAGACGACGTCGTAAGGCCTCAATGCAACTACTAAAAGATCCAATCGTTAATCTTGCCTCCAAGGGTTGAGTCACAATGTTGGAATCAGTACATGGTTACCAGGTCTCCTCATGTTGGAATCTCACAAGTGAGGGACAAGTCAACAGTTTTAAACTGGAACCTCATAGCATCATCCACATAAAAAGGACTGGGAATAAGATGTCACAAGAACATGTGTCTTTTATTACTACAGCTCAAAGTACAAAGACCAAAAGTATCCACAAACAACGACATCAACAAATCTAGAAGCAACATGAACAAAAGTCTCTATGCCTACAGCTAGTCCTGCACTTTCCTGTCTGCTCCCGGAGCTCTATGGTCGTAGGCCTCAGCTGCTTAAAGTTGTGCTCTACCACGTTTACATGTTTCCTGAGGTCAGGGTGGTCCTCCTGGTGTTGTTGGTGGAAACACCTCGAAGCATCGTCCACCACCAGCTGCATGGCCAGCTCCTCTTCCACGGTCGCCAGCTCCTTCCAGTCCGCCTTGATCGAACCTCTGCCTCTTTTTGGGAGGTCCCTCTACTGCCTATTGCTCAACTTCAGGGAGGGTTGGGCAGTCTCGAGCCATGTGACCCTACCCGCCCCATGCATAGCACTACCTGCTCCATGTATGGATGGCTCTATGCGATGTGCCCCACACATCCCAACCTGTATCTTGAGGTCACTCATCTCATCTCCTGGTCTTCTTGGACCCCTGCGCCAACTGTCTACTGGCGACTGCCGAAGACTTCTGAATGCGCACCGCACAGAGGGTGGCTGGAACAAACTCCGAGAGGAAAAGGCTCTCGTATTCTGTCCAAAATAGAGATGCCTCATCATGTACATGAAGCATCAGTCTCCACCATCTACCCGCTGCTTCCTGCAGGAGACTCGCGGTAAGGATCACCATGAGGTTTGCTGGTGTCCCTACAAATCTGAATACTCTGACGATAGCCTCTATCCAATCCTGGGTTTCCCGAGGATCTGTCTCTCTGCAGAACCTAGGAGGCCTTTGCCGCTAAAACTCGACAAACACACTCATGCATTATGCACTCTCTGCTGCTAGGGATGGTGGTATCGGTGGCCCAGCAGGTAGTGATATGGCTGGTGCCTCCACTGTTGTGGGGCCCTGCACCGAATCCTCATCTCTCGATGGGCTGCCATCCCTCGCATAACTAGGAACCCTGGTTGGCTGCCTTCGTGGGGCCATCCTAAAAAGAAACAGGTGTGCCACGGTCAAACAGTGTACCTGGTGAGCAGACATAAGTAATCCCAAAGAAAACTTTTGAAAGGAAACACACACGCAATCAGTGTTTTCATGCACTGAGATGGAAATCTGAGGCCAGGGTCCTGGTGTATGGATACGTCGGCCGCCGGACCAACACTGGACTCCCTATACTGAAAACCACACTCAATACTCTTAAAACTATTGCTTCATAGTAAGGAAAGATCAACGTCCTGAGTTCTTCGATATTACCGACTCCATTGATACCAATTTTTCATGACACATCATCGGGACTTGTGTCGTGACTACCCCAAGCCCACCTTCTATAGGCCAGGGGCTGGCTCCTAGCACCAAAGGTGTAAATCCCGAACAAGGTATGGAATTTTTTTTATAAAGTAAAGAAACACAATAGAGTATGCATGTGATGTAATCACTAAGTAAAACGATGTACAAGGTAAGTGTGGAGACGTTAATGGGCCAGTATACAATCCCAAATGAAATTACAGTACAACTAAAAGGATGTAAAACAGCTATAAGTAAAACTGCAACACCGAGTCATCCTCTAGAAATCCCACCTAATGGGTGGGTAGAGATAGTCTCCTCAGCTCCTCGGGATCGGTTGTTCGCTCCGTGTACGTCCTGCCAAGTGGTCCACCTCCAGGTACCGTCCTCCTCCACAAGTCTCCACGTCAATCAGTGATGTCTGTCGTCTGTATCCAACACAATATAGTGCGGGCATAGTCCATGCAGGGGTGAGTATATGATACTGAGTAGGGACCCCGAGACCCCCGAAGGACTCGAAAAATCCACAAATGATAAACCACAAAGGAAATATACAATAAAGAAGTATCAACCGACATTACATAGGTATATTCCCATTAATATACCTAAGTCAACAATTATAAAATGGCTCCAACTCTAAATCCCAAGACCAACCCATTCCACACAAGAAAAAACAACCCAGTCCACACAGGAAAACACAACCCATTCCACACAGGAAAGCAATTCAATCACATCGATGATAATGATTCAAAATGAAGACGCAGCTCACAAAGGTATACAACTTTCGTATAGCGTTAGAGATGGTCAGATGTTGTCACTGATTCATCTAAGTTGTTTTACCCACATAGGATACATGACATGCTAAGATGTCAGACCCACATAGTATACAAGTCCAGATACTCTACCAGACACACTCAGGATACAAGTACATAGGGCATACTGCCGGACCCAAGTAAGATACAAGAATAGTAGTAATCATTGTTGGACCCACATAGGATCACAATATAGTCATCATGTATCCTATATGATTCCAACAACTTAGATGAATCAGTGACTACATCTGACAATCTCATACTATATATGAAAGATGTATACCTATGTTAGATGAGTCTTTATTTTCAATCATTATCATCAATGTGATTTACTTTCTTTCCTGTGTGGACTGGGTTGTGTTTTCCTGTGTGGACTGGGTTGTGTTTATCTTTGTGGATTGGGTTGTACATGGGCTCTTGGGTTGGAGCCATTTTATAATTATTGACCTAGGTATATATATGGGAATATACCTAAGTAAAGTCGGTTGATACATCGTGATTGTATCTTTCCTTTTTGGTTTATCCTTAGTGGATTTTGAGATACCTTCGGGGGTCTCGAGATCCCTCCTGAGTATCATATACTAACCCCTTCACGAGATATGCCTGCACTACGTTGTGTTGGATGCAGATGACAGATAGCACTGATCGAGGTGCAGGCTTGTGGAGCTGGACGGTACCCGGAGGTGGACCACTTGACCGGACGTACACGGAGCGGACGTCTGGACCTGAGGAGCCGAGGAGACTATTTGTACCCATCATTCATGTGGGATTTCCGGATGCTGACTCAGTGTTACTGTTTTACTTACTATTGTTGTACTTCCTTTCAGTTGTAATGTACTTTCAGTTGGGTTTGAATACTAGCCCATTTACTTCTCAGCACTTACCTTGTACCTAGTTTTAATTAGTAATTACTTCACTTGTGTACTCTGTTGTGTTTTTGTTTACTTTATAAAAGGAAATGCCTTCTCTTTTTCAGGATTTATGCCTATGGTGCTAGGTTCCATCCCCTGGCCAATGTAAGGAGGGCTTGGGGTAGTCACAAGATGGGTCCCGAGGACGGGGCGTGAGAGGACTTCTCGCAAGTTCCATGATTCTGGTCTCTTGTGGCCAACAATTTTTCACGATGCCCATGATTTTTTAAAATTTTGTCATCATTTTCAATGAATGGGGAATGTCTCTAATAGCAATGAAATGCCACAACAATTGTTTCTCTTTCCTGACATTTTTTATTTTTGGGGAAATGAATTTAGGGTAACATTTCCCAATTACTTTGGTAACTAGTTCATTATTATGGCAGTTTATTACGGGTTAAAATGGGTTTAAGCACTAGATAAAAGGATTGATGATTCTAAGGTAGTTATAGAATTATTGGAAACCCAAATCTTCTGTAGGACTGGCTTACCTGGGTTCATCATTAGTGACCAGGGTTCTCATTTCAGCAACCGAACAATTCAATCACTTTTGCGTCGGTATGGGGTCAGTCATTGAGTGTCTTTAGCATATCATCCACAGACCAATGGTCATGCGGAGGTTTCAAATAGAGTAGTAAAACTTGTTCTTAAAAAAAATCAACCAAATAGAAAATATCAGATTCTTCAACTTGATGATTCATTATGGGCCTACCACACTGCTTTCAAAACTCCCATTGGAATATCACCCTATCATCTTGTGTTTTGAAAGAGTTGTCACCTCCCTATTGAGATTGAGCATCGGGCCTACTAGTCTATCCAAAAATTTAATTCTAATCATTCTAGTGTAGGTTCTCAAAGGAAGATGAAAATTAAAGAGCTAGAAGAAATGATAAGAGATGCATATGAGAACTCCAGGATTTATATAGTGAGTACCAAGGATTCCTATGACCTTCTAATCCTTCAAAGTCAGTTTCACATTGGGAAAAATGTCGCCCATCATAATTCATGTCATACGTAGCATCCAAGTAGGCTTTATTCCTTCTTTTTTGGCCCATACACTGTTATTAATGTATCTCCATTTGGTGTTGTTCATGTTCAAAATGAATAATCCAATCAAACCTTAACTTTTAATGGGAAGCGGTTGAAGCACTTCCATGAAGCCCTTTCAGAGTTCCCGATGGAGGAACACAACGTTCAAGAAGCAACATACCAGTGAAACACACTCAGTTTTATCCTCCCTTCTCACCTTATCAATTATTACAGTGATGGCACTACACATTCAAGGAGTGAGGGGATGGGTAAATTCTCGAGTTAGTTAGGAATTTTCGTCATTTTTTTCTTTCTTCTATTTTTCTCTGTCTTTATAGTATTTTCATGTTTCCTTATCTTTCTTGGATTATTAGGATTTCCATTGCCTTTCCCCTTTCTTCGACTTCTCACCTTATTTATGGTATTTTTATTTTCCCGCATAAAAAATTTTCAATGTTACATGATTCGATGACCATAAAGGGGGGAAAGTAAAAATATTTTAATGAAGGTGAAAAAGAATATCAATATGATGTTAATATTAGGGAGTGATTTTTAGTGAATTGGTTTTCTATCAATGATATAAATGGTTGTATCACTATGAATCATTTGAGATTATTAATGCCCCTAATGTGAGCATTTTTTTGGAAATCATGTCACTAATATCCCCATACATTTTTTAATGAAACCATGAAGTGTGAATATTTATTACTTAATATAAGGTAAATATAAGTTAGGTTAATGTTTTTTATCATTAAATGATACTTCCATACGTTCATTCCTTATCTGATCTATTTCATTACTCTACGTGATTGACCTATGTGAGTGTACCTAAAGTCTGACTATTGTACACCCTAAAAGAATTGTGTCTCAGGAGGGTCACAAACCACTCCTCCTCAAACTTTGATCTTGATATAACTATTTAAATTAGTGTCGTGATCAAATCAAATATGTATTGAGTGATGAGTGTGATAATTGTTCCCAATGAAACTTCTAAAAAAACAAAAATAATAAATGAGGTGAGTGATGAAATGTAAAACATATGGAGATATCTAGGTCATGAGTATATGGGTGGACTTCTGGGAATTCTTAATTGAGTGGGTCTTCAAATATGATTCCAAAGGATAAAGGGCAGGATTAGTGAAAATTCATTTTAAGATGAAATTTTTTAAAATTACCAATATTTATTAAGGAGAAAGAGGAAAGAATAGCACAGAATAGTTTACACACACACACACACATGGAGAGTTAGTTTAATGGTTGAATTTTTAATTCCTTTCTCATGTTGGTTTCATGAATCTCTTTTAATTTTATTATGATATCATTTATGAGACATCATTTTCCATTTTTACTTGAAAAAACTCCTTGGTGGGGTTCGTGCATTGGTCACATCAATATAATGAATTAAAATATCCTCTAATGTTAAATTTCATGATGTTGGGAATATATATGTGCATCATTTTATTTGGATATGTGACTTTTCCCAGGAGTGAAAATGTTTAGTTATGGGGGTGTGATCGTAGCACTATTAACTGTGTAATTTTCACCTTTACTCCATTTTACAAAACTTGTTTTATATTGAAAATTATAAAAATATTTACAAGATTCATTCCATGTTGGAATAAAATATTTTGTGTTAATCACTGTTAAAAAAGGAAATGTTCCTTGTTTTGATAATTCCATTGTATGAGGAGGTAATTTTGAGGACCAATGGTGATGTCCGTGAAAAATGGGTCATACTGCGCAAGATCCATGCAAACCAATGGAATCAATCACACATTTCTTTTGAACCGTGAATCCAAATGGTCTTAAAGTGTCTTGGATGGTCAAAAATTCATTGGGATAAATTTTATATGATGAAACCCAAGACACATTCGACAATCAGGTAGCCCAACTGACCTGATCTGTCCAACACACCGAATCTACATGATGTCAAAAGCTGTGTGCTGTGATCTATCCATATCTCAATTTATGGTTGTCCAAATTGTGCCAAATTTTTAGTGGAGACTTCCAAGAGGTGGAGATACAACTTTTTTTTCTCCAAATCGAGATAACATTTTTTGGAGGTCAAAACTCATGTGACAAGTGGTTTTACGAAATCTGTGTGCTCAAAACCACATTTCCATTTGCCTATAAAATGGCACCTTGGGATCCCCATTTGTACGTTCATCCAGGAGTCAAAGATCTGGAATTTTTTAGACCGAAATATGTCCTCTCATGATACTAGGAGTTTTGGAGGCCCATACCCTCATAATGGAATCACGGATGAAGAGGGAGTTCCACCCAAACCTCCTCCCCCACTTGATGGCGAGCTAAATGGTGGACGATAATTTCGAGGGAGCTACAACAACATGGGAAGGAGTTCTAGAACATCTTCTTCTACTAGTTTTGTATAATTTTTGTGTTGAATATTTCACTTATTTTGTTTCTTAACATGATTCCCCATGGTTACATTTCATTTGATATAATTATATGGAACACTTTTTAATTTAAAAATGACTGAGTTGAGAATTCATGGGGGATTCTTGGGTTTTTCCGATTATACAACACAATAATAATATTTATCTCACACATACATAATATTTATGTATTCTTTGGACGAACTCTTATTCAATGTTTTATATCCAAATCGTGGAAACACTATTTTTGTGCCAAGGTGTGTTTCTTTAAGCATCAATTGATGTTTCAAAAGGAGAGTCAAGATCATAACAACCTTCAACCAAAGAATTAAACCAAACCATGTTAAATTTTCAGAACAATGAACTAGACATGAGGTGTACTGAACATGAAATGATCTTCTTCTCTCATAATTATTAATAAATACCACCTTTTCTTTCCAAATAATAAACTCATTAATTAAGTCATTTCATCCTAAAACTGTTTTCAAAACCACCCCATATTTATGCACTTTTTATTAACAACGCACACTCTAAATCCATGAATGCTCCTTGAGAGACGTCCTAGGCTCATCCCTAGACTATAAATCAATCTTAAAATTATAATCAATTTCACGGGTCATGACAGCGCATTCAGATGACAAGTAGGCATATTACATGGATTTTTTATCATATATTAATCTATGTGTAAACATTCTCACATCTCTAAAAATAAATATAATAATTAAAGGTAATATAAAACTGATACAAACATCCAAGTATAAATCTATATCCCACATAAGAATAAAATATATGAATGTAATCATATTAGTGGAAAAATATAAGTTTACCATTGCTGATTATGTGTCTATCATAATATAATAGTTCGGTCTATTGTCATATGAAACACTAGGTATGGACCATGGTCTTTCAAGATCATTAATATTGTGTATAATCCTAGTCCACTAAAGAAATTATTGAAAATAATGTCATACCTATATTACATGGCATGTGTAGTCAGATCCCATGGTGGGATGATTTTAACAATACCCACTAAAACACCCAAAAATAACCAAGAATACTGCATAAAGAGAGAATTGTTCTCATTATCACAATGGATATTCAGTTTGGATATGATATATAACAAAACATACCAAGGTAATCACATTATAGAAACAATGTTTCATGGTATAGCCATAACCATAAAGCATGTCTAGGACTGTGTATGAGGATTCAAGTAATGCTCACAAGGAGAACTCTCTCCATGAGTATCATAAAAATTACATCCCTCATATAAGATTTAAGGTCTATCATGCCTCATAATTAAAAATTACACATTGGAAATAATAATACATTAATACTCCAATAGGGGATCTCACCAAGGGAATGTGGGGTATAATTGAAAATATCTGGAATAGCCCAAAATATATGTTATCAAACTCTTCAGTATATTGGACATGGGATTCCTAAAACCACATAGGGAAGAATAAAATGATATAGAATCACACCCTAGACCGCATGATGATATTTTTGAACTCTATGCATGGATGATCATGTATAAAGGGATCATATCCTATTCTTAATGTGTGATGCCTCATTATACTATCATATGGATTGACCCAGTGGCAACACCCTAGAAATATATCTTTACAGTGAAGTGAAATGGGACATTAAACTACCATATAAATAGTATATGACATGTTCTGGGAATTCATGGTGTCTCCCATGATGTGATTACCATCTCATGTTAATTATCATGTTAAAATACATATTCCCATGTACACTATTAATTTCCATTTAAAATTATCATGCCTTTGTACCTGGACATGTCTGAGTATCCTAACAACATCAGAGTACATTGACATGGCCTTGTATGCTATTAATTCCCATGTACCAGACCATGTCTGTGGCAATGAACCTTATGGGTACATTCCATGTTTTTAATAATGGGGCTCAAGATGTGTGTTATGTCTATCTTGTCAAGTGATATTTAATTCTTATGTAACCCTATCTACCATATTATGGGGACTAGATAACTTTTATTATTAGGAATACACCTTATTTATGTTTGGATTTTCCATAATCCTAGATCCTTCATGCACATTCACCATATCATCACTAACTATGCCCAATCAATAAATCTAAACATCGAACAATGATATGAGTATAATAAAAAATATTATTATAATTGATGGCCATATTTCAGCAACCATTTCCCTTGGAAATGATTTTATATCATACTACAACCACACCATAATATTAATTTATTAATGAATTACAGTACATTGATTCAGTTCCATCTCAAATATCACATTTCACTTCATCAAACCTTGTTTTTTCTTTCATTCCTAAATTCTGGAATGTAGAAATATTCCATTTCACTTATGATAGAATGTTTAGTGATCAATTTCCATGTATTTATTAAATCTCAATTAAAAAATAACACTGATGATTAACACAAGATGAAAATGTAGAGAAAATAAAAAAATACAAACTTACGAAATAAACATGATCTATTAGTTCATTTTTCATCTATATATTTTTATTGGGATGATGAAGTAAAATTAGAATCATTAATTAAAAATTATTGTCATTGCTAATCCAAAAATTAATCTAAAAATAATTTGTAAGTTAATTTATTATTTTCAATATTTTTAATCATAATATGGGATTAAACTGACCTAAACAACTCATAACCAAATGTTTTAATCATTCTTTGATGAATATTAGTTATTCATTGTAGAGATCAACAAAAATACACAATTAATGAAAAAATCCATGGAACACTAATCATAAATATGTGATCTATTTTCATTCATCAAGGGATTCCACCTGTAACAAAACTGATTAACCATTTATTACATTAGAATATTAAATGGATTATTTAATAGCATAGGTGATAATGAAGTATTACATTTAAAGGATTGGTGTTCCTAAAATTAATTTTTTAAATATTTTATATATATTAAATGCACATACATGCAATTATCCAAAAAAGAGATAAAAACATAAAAAATATCGGGATTGTAAATATGATTCCATCTTTGAGTTTAGATTGTTTTTTTATCCTAATAATGACATAATCAATGTCATAATCAGGGATTGGGCTCGTGTGCCTTCATGTGTGAGTAATTATATAAATTTAATTATATTTATAAAATTATTCGACTAAAATATTTAGCCTACAATTTATATAATGATAATATTCTATATAAATTTTTTAGGGATAGAAGCAAAACCCAACAAATTGTGAGGGGTAATTACATAGGGATGTTGGGGTGATCATGGAAAAAAAATAACAGATAAAATCGATATCAAGAATCATTATGCAATGTTAATTTGTTAATGGCACAAAAAAATGTGATATATGGATTTTATTCATTAGCAATCAATCCTAAATCAATGTAGAAATTTGTTTATTTGGATTTATCCTAGTTCTATTATACCTATGATGAATGAAAATCAATCAAATAATGAATTGATTCTTAGATCAAGAATATTGATGGAATCTATTAGAATTTTTGGAATTTGGGGATTTAAATTATGATTATATTTTCATATAAATGTTTTTAATTATTAATTATATGTATTGAGGAAAAAATTAACATTATTTGAGTTTCAGTCCACATATTTTTTTTTATGTTCATTTCTTCTCCCATTATTCTTTAATCACAGGAAATCCCTTTGACCAACAGTTTGAGAAAAATCTAGTAATGAATATATTTGAAACCATTTCATGGTGAAATGAATGAATAATAAACATATGGGTTTATTTTAATGTTGAGATCAAGATATATTGATTTATGAATGATGAGGGACAAAATTATGGATACATGTTATTCGTATCATCAGTGTACGACAACAAATGACACAGATGAAAGATTTTATAATTTATTTGATCCCCAAAATATGATGTTCAGTAATGGGAAGTATTTACAATATGATTTAGTAGACTACAGATTTTATACATGGCTACATTGGAATCTATAGGAGTAGAAACTGTTGTGGTAACCATATATGGGATTGTATAAATTTTCACGGTACACGTTGTGTAATCTAGAATTACATTCCATGGGGGAATCCTTGTGGGGAAATAAAGTTTCCACCATATGGAAAATATCGCATAGAATGTGATAGCTATCTAAAAGTGAGTGACCATTTCCTAGAAGTTTGACTTGTGTATAGAGTTATATACGGGAATTACTAGATGTACAAAGGCTTAGAAACTCTGTCTACCGATGCAGGAACACATCCAGAAGGGCCCAGACACAACCAAGAGTACATTTTATTGAAAAATCTATATACTCTGGTATGGAAATGATCATGGTTCAGGACACAATGGTATGAATCATTTATATAGGGACACAATATGTTCAAATAGAAAATGATATCTAATCGTTCAAATATTTCTTAGAACCCTTGAGCTCATCAGCTCAAAGAATTCATTTACGGTATACTCCCTTGATATTTTCCCTAAGGGGTTTGTATAGTGTTATGTCTTATAAATTGGATGTTGACCAGTCTATGGAAATTTATGTTTGGATATAGTTTTTGGATCCGTCCATGAGGCTCTTAGTGTCATCCTATATCATCATCATCATCACTATAAATGGGTTTCCTAGTATCGTCAAGACAAACACTACATAGAGTCAATCCCCAACATATATCGTTAATCCAAATTGATTTGCTGGTATACCCCTGTCCTTTGGTAGGATTATCATATATTTATTGATATTTTGAAAGATACATTGTTTAATTCTAATAACAATACATACTGAAGATGAATTCCTAGATGAACTCCATCGGTAAAATCTTACACATGGGGTGTGTTATCCCAAACGAGTGCAATGTAGAACATTCACATTGGAAATTTTGGTGGATTTATGATTGTGATCATACTTGAGACTTTGTGTCTCCTATGAGTATATCTGCATGTTATGAATATATTTCATTAACATATACTTGATACGAGTGGATTATTATTCTTGATACAAAATGATTATTGATTTTGGACAGACTTACATGTTAATTTTTTAATCACCCATTCATGGGATTTACCGACATGTGTGGTGTATTATTGAAAATATTGAAGTTTTTATTGAGAATAATATCAATTAGGACAAGGTGGATCATAATGATATAGACATGGTGATGTGTCTTCTTAATATACATTAATAGTATTCTTCACTCACATTACAGTTTTGACTCTTTTTTAGATTCATTGTGGTGGGATTACATTTCGACCTTCTTCATTTCATTCAAACTTTTCATTCTCTGATATAGGTATTTTAGATTTAAATGTTCATGTTTATCAATTTTTTTAATTTCTACATTATGTGGGATTTGATATGGGTTAATGTGTATATGTACATTATGCTAAGGCCTCCCCTGTGTGTGGTATGATTACATGGCATTGCTTTCATCCTGTGTCTTATTGGAGGAAGACTTAGGGTAGTAGTATCATGGGCCCCATTGGGAAGGGTTGTAAAAGGGTGGTATTAGAGGAGTTATTTCTACATTAGGTCATGATTATTTGATGGTCATTTTGTAAAATAGTGTTAACTGTTTTATCTTATGATCTCATGCATGAGACTCGAGTATTTGATGTTTTAATTTAATTTGACATAATGATATCATGGAAATAGTCTAAAAATGGAATTATTTTCTCCCTCAAAACTTCCTAATATCCATATTCATATAGGGGAATTCATGTTCAAAAACTGCACTCTAGATTGTATAAAGTATAGTGGTTTTAATTGGGGCATTAAAAATACATCTGACCAAACCAAATCATTTCTCTTATACAAAAAAATAGTTATAACTATTGATATCACTTATATTATTGTTATATACAGGTGGTGAATGTTATAATATCATATATTTTAATTTATAATGAATATTATGAGATATTTTATGATTTTATTTTTGACTTTCTCGTTGAATTACTGTTATGAGTTATTTTATATCCTTAATATTATGTCATTTTTTTACAGACATTATGTTTTCATAAATCCTTTTTCAATACTATTTAAATAATTTCAATTCAAAATATCAAAGTCATGGATGATATTGTTTTATGGAAATCATTTTTATATATACCTTGCTAATCACATTACAAATACATTCAATGCTATCATTATATGTAAAAATAATTCGATCATTTTTATACTAACAATATGGGTTTATCAAAATTTAATATAAATTTAATTCGAGTTTTTATCATAAACAATTTATTTCACCATTTTATATAAATAAAAATTATAATTTAATATTTTATTTTTCAATAATTAGTAATCAAGGGATATAATATATATATATTATTTGTAATCAACCATTACAAAAATTTATCAATATATTATAAATATGTCACTAATGTTTAACTAATTTTAAAATATAATAAGAATTATTTTTCTATAAGTTTGAATAACATTAAAAAATATTATATGTCTCATTCATTAGGCATTATATTGTTTTTAGATATTAATTAATTTAATATTATACATTTAAAAATGGATTATAATTGTAAATAGATGATCTAATGACCATTACTGATTGAAATAAATTTAAAAAATAGATTACATTAAAAAAATTACATAAAAATATTTTTTCCTTCTACAAGGATTTGTCTAATAAATGTGAAAAAGATAGTATACATTTTATTTATTCATGATTAAAAATAATTTTGACCATTATCAAAAGAGGAAAAAATATTACCATATAAAATGGAAATTTGTTTTATTATTTCAACACTATAATGAAATTTAATAATATAAATATTATATTTATTTGTAAATTTATCTCTTAAACATAATTTTTATTCAATTTAAATAGTGAGATCAAAACATTACACTAATATGATTGGATAGAATAAAATTAATATAAATATGAGAAAATATCTATGATGATAAAACATCGTGAATAAATTTATTTAGATTAAAATAACTCTTGTAACATATATATGTTTATATATCAGAATAATTGAATTAAAATTTTTGGTTTATTAGGAATGAATTAACCAATACATTTTTGAATCATAATTTAAAATGTTTGTAAAATTAAATGGGTTATTTTTTATTTGGTGGAATGATAATAATTGAATATGTGGTTTAATACGATAATTATAAAACACTATTAACAATGAAAATTCTATATTTTTTTATGGTGAACCAAAGAATCAACAGATAGTCACATATTCCATGAAAAGTGATCACTTGAGATAGATGGTTACCATATTTCGTAAATGAGATATTCACTTTAAGTGTGGTGTATACCATTATCATTTTACTAACATAAATTTATCTAAAAAATGTTTAAGATCCAATGAATTACCATTAATTTATATTATTTTTAAAATATAATATCAATATATATTACAATGGACTGAGACTGTAGACTATGATATAAAAATGATTGGATAGGGAATAAAGTAGTATAGAGGACCCATTATACTATTTTGAGGAAACCATGATAATAAAGGATTATGAGAACATCCTTAGATATTTTGAAGTATCCATGAGATGATGAATTATGAATACACATCATTTATGTTTCAATATAATTAATGTGATTATTTTTTTGATATTAATGATTATAAGATATATTGGGAGTAATCATTTCCATGGATCATGAAGAAGATGACATCATACTTTGTAGTATGAGATATTCTATATAGAGTATTATAATGAAGTGATATATTATTTCACAATTTGAAAGTGTACAAAATTTCCATTAAGTACAAATTTAATACTAATGGTATGATAGGAATTTATCAAATACGTCATACAATGAAATTTTGTGATCTAATATATCTCATTATAGACTATAGTTATGAATTTTTA
Organism: Viscum album; assembly: GCA_963277665.1. Classification (NCBI taxonomy): domain Eukaryota; kingdom Viridiplantae; phylum Streptophyta; class Magnoliopsida; order Santalales; family Viscaceae; genus Viscum; species Viscum album. The sequence continues at coordinate 912,207,586 of OY728131.1, read as the reverse complement.
CTATATAAATTGTAAAAGACAGAAAATATCAATTACTTATTTTTTAAGCTATTTTATTATTGTTATTTCTCCTCATATAACATAATATATTGATATGAAGATATCATTATCATATTAATTTTATATTAGAGGAAAAATGAGAGTAGGAATAAAAAAATATTATGACATTGTTTTACTTAATTAAAAAGTTGACTCTAAATTATAATTTTTTTTCAAGAAGAAATAATAATTGGAAAATTTATTAATATGAGAGAAAATAAAATGTAAATGAATCACTCAATAACCATGTTTTGTGGTCTCTTTAAAACATTACGTTGTATTTTGTTTCATTTCTAAATTATAATAATGATATCATCAAACTATAGTTTTTCATGGGAATGGAAAAAACTATATCTATGTATAAAATGTTACTTGGAGTATAAAAATAACATCATGATAGAATTAATGATTTTATGGTATTTTTGGTTGTTGAATTTTTTTATAATAGATAAGATCTCAATTTTGTGCAAGACTTCATACTACAATATGTTATGAAATTAATTTCAGAATGTGATAATCAATGGACCACAACATATAAGTAGATTTTCATTGTTTCATAACATAGTTTTAGGAGGAATATATTAACACATCATTGTCAATAAAAATAAGTATGGGTGAATAAATAATAATATTATATTAAATGATTATAATGAAATAATATTTAGGATTTAGTGTGATTATTATAAACAAAATTTATATCAGTTTTACAAATTAGAACACACTATGGTGATGAAATATATATTTTTAATTTATGAAACTATAAAAATGGTTCATTGAATATAAATACATTTTTAAAAAATTCATAATTGAAAAAGAAACAAAGTAGAGATATATCTATGGAATACACAAGAATACTCATTAAAATTTTTTAAATGAATTTAAATATAAATTATATGAATATTAATAAAATTCTATGTGTATGGACATGTTAATATATCATTAATTTAATTAAATGCGTTAAAAATAAAACATTTTTAGGGGATATTTTAGGTATATTCTATAAAAAAAGTTATCATCATATATATGTTATGTAAACTATGAAAATAATATATTTTATGATATTTAATATTATAATACATATTAATAATATTTTTATTAATAATTTATGAAATGTGTTAGGTCAATGTGTTTTTTAAGATGATTTTTTAATGGGTTCATGAATATTTTATTTTCTTAATTAATTCTGTTTTTTAGAAAAATGATGTCACCATGAGTCATTCAATATCACCCAAAAGTCACCAATGACATTGTTTTTAATTTTAACATCAATTATATAATATTGGCATTAATTTTTCTAGATTTTTTATTTAAATAATTTCAATAAAATATAATTATAAATTATAGATCCATATACAAACCACTAATATGATAAATTTTTGTTTTAAATGTACGAACAAATATTTCACACCAAGTACATATTAACTCCCCCACCTCAACGATCTGCCTATCACCTAGTGAGACTTTTATTTTTTGTCTAAACAAGTTTAATATTATAATTTATTATCATTGATGTTTCTGTTAATCCACGTTCAAATTATATAAGAAAAAATATATCTTTATATATGATTATTTTGGAATTCAACATTTTTATTTTTAAAATGATATATTGTTACAATGATATACATTAATTATAAAATTTTATCTATATTGAGTTTATTTCAATTATAATCATGTTAGTTAAATTTACTTTTTTCAATCATAAATTGGAATCACTAAATACTATTAATGATATATATCTTATAATAGTAATTTTTTAATGTAGATATATTCTATTCATGATGATTTTCTTATGCCTTTATTAAAATAGAAGTGAACTATTAATGAGCTATGAACTAGATTCAATAAAAAATTGAAAAAATATGCAAGGAATATCTAGTAATAAATAATAAAATCGGAAACGGAATAGGAAAATAGGATAACCTAGGTTCTATATTCTGAAAATATAAAATTGATTGAAAACCCATGGTGATATATAAATGGTTCAGTAAGCATAATGTGGTATTTATTTCACAAGATCATTAGAAGGAATATATTATTCTATAAAAATTTATATATTTTTTGAAAGTATAAAATTTAAAACATTTTATTGAATATGATAATATAGTGGAAAGTTTCACAAAAATGTTTACAAAATAAATAAATCAATGAAGATATTAATGATAAGTGGAATGGAGTTTTAATATTAGAATGATATACTTAAATATGGATAAGAAGTTGTAAAATTTAAAAACCACATGAATAAATTGTCTATAATAGATTTAAATATTGATATATTGTTGAAGGATCTTATGTTGAATATATAATGATCATGAAAATATATTATATACATGGATTTCTATAAATTTAATGATAAGGACGTTGAATATTTTGACTTTATATATAAACAATTAGATGGTCAGTAAAAAATCATGTTTTATAGAAATAGTTTATTAATTAGGTGAATAATTATCATTATAACAATGATAAAGTGTCATTATGAAAATTTTTTATTTTTTGAATTAGAAAAGAATACATTTTTTTAGGGAGAGTCAAATAATAGCAATGTTATTTATAAGGGAATGGAGTATTTTTTAAATAATTGTAACTCAAATATTATTGATTCCATGAATAATGGAAGCATAATGTATTAATGGTTAATGAAGTCAATGGGTGTTTTAATGTTGTAAAATAAATGAAATTGAATACTAAAAGAATATTAGTAATGAATATTGTTTTAAATTTATAGAAATCAACCATGAAAAAAATTTTAATACATATCATTGTATTTTTAGGAAGAATAAATGTGAGATAGAGATAATATATAATATGAATATATGGAATGAGTATGTTATGAAACATTCCCATTAGAATAAGAATTCAACAAATTTATGCTATAAATTATGAATGTTTTGTTTCTCAATTGAGAAAATATATATTAGAAAACATATAAATAAGAATTAATAAAATTTTACTAGTAATAATCATTATCTCATGATTATTATAAGTATTTAGTTTATTTTTAAAATTCATTAGGAAATTAATGGTAGATATTACATATTTTATAACATGAAAATGATGATTTTTTGGATATGACATCCCATTAAGGTGTTGCAACAAAAACAAATCCTTAGTAATGTCTTATAGACTTATCAAAAAGTATAGAAGATAATTTTATGGATAAGAATATAGTTATCAATAAATACTCATAAAATTTTAATATAATTTTGTAATATATATAAACTATAAAAATAAATCCATAGAGGTTATAAGTGTATTCCAACAATTGAATTAAGAATAGAATGGTATATCATCTGTATATATATTGATATATTTTATAAAAGAACTCATAAGACCTATAATATTATATATATATATATATATGCTTATTGTAATCAATTTGGATTTTATAAAACATCATCATAAAATTATGGAGGAAAATAAATCAGAATTAAATAATGAACAGATTATTGGAAAGAAGATGATGAAAAAAATCATACTGAATGTTTTGGATATCATTTATATCCATGGTTATTACAAAAAGATATTGTCATATTAAATATTAACAGATTCATATTTTATTGAATATATTAATGATTTATTTTTTTGACACACATTAGATGGAATTTGGAGAAAAATTCTGTGTTTTCTATATTAATAACGGGGGTTCGAAAATGATTACATAATCAATATCCCAGTATATAAAATTTAATTCATACGACAATGTAAAATTGAAAATATATTTCAATAGACATAACATTGATTCATTGATGTAACCTAATAGAAAACGGATAACAATTTTTATGATATATTTTAGTATCACACCAACAGATCATCGGTTTTTATAATGATAATCACATTTGGAATTCATAAGAATGTTAACGTAGAACTGATATTTTATATAAAAAACATTCCATATAATCATAGACATATCATCCAATGAATCAATTTCAAAATTTATAATTAAATGATTCTATACTTTTTCTAAAAACTATAATCTATAGAGATAACATAAAAGTAATTCAGGATTTTATTCAATGAATAATCATTAAAATTAAGGTGAAACAACATTTCCTATCACTTCATTTCATTTACAATTTCATCAAAACTGGGAGAAATGTTTAATAAAATTGGTAAATTATTATTAATTGTGGATGGTGAACCACATGAAAAATAAAAATCATTTATAATTTATAGAATAAGAAATAAATTAATCTTATAGAGAGGGAGAGAGTAATATAAAACCCAAAATTATTAAATAGATTTTTTCTATTAGATTATGTTTTTAATGTGGGGGAGCACATAAATAAATCATATAACAATCACTCATGAGAAATTATTGCAGTGGTTTTATATTATTATTTGTATCTCCCTATCCCACTTCCATTGTGGGATCTCTAAAGGCTAAACCAATCCTACTGGTACCTGATGTTCCCCCTTCCCTTTCTAACAAGCGAGACATCAAGAGATAAACTCTACTACTGCTTTCTTCATTTCTGGCCACCAGTGTTGTCATCAGATAACCTGGTACATCTTCACCACTCTTGGATGTACCTCTAGAGGGGATGTGTGGGACTCTCTCAACACTTCCTCCTGATGTGACATCGGTACCATGGTAGGTCCTCTGATGAAGATGATGTGCTCCCCGTATTCAGAAAATCCATCAGGTGCATGTCCTGTGGATATTTGAGAACGTGGTCCCCCATAGTTAGTGTCCCCACACTGCACCTCCCTGAATCACTAATGAAGTGGGGGAGTGACTGTAAGAGACCGAATAAAAGCTTCTCCATCATGATCCACAAGGGATACCTGTAAAGTGGAAATTTTCTCCGTCGAATCTCCTAGAAGTTGTATAGATGACCTCCAGCATAGTGAATCTACTACAACGTTGCCCTTCCCAAGAGTACAGACTATCAAGAAGTCATAGTTTGGGAGGAACTCAAGACAACGTCTCTGTCTTAGGTCCAGGTCCTTTTGAGAGAATATATACCTGAGAATCTTGTGATCAGAGTACATTTTAAAACACTCTCCCATCAAGTAATGTCTCCACATCATCACGACGAGGAACAATACTACAAACTCCAAGTCATGGGTAGCATAGTTCTACTCATTCTATATTAGTATTTGAGAACCATATGTGATCAATTATTTCTCCTACATTAGGACACATCCAATCCTAGTCCCTGACGCGTCGCAGTATACAATGTAACCTATGCCCTCCTCTGGTGGACTCAAGATTGTTTCACTAGTCAGCCTCTGCCTCAGCTCTTGAAAAATCTACTATAATATCTCCAACCATACGAAGGATTTCCCTTTCTTCATCAATGCTGATAGTGGTGCTACAACTCTGGAGAAACTTGACACAAATATCTTGTTGTATCCAAAAAAACCCATGAAACATTGTACCTCTGTCACAGTCTTGGGGGGCTCCCAAGCAAGTACTGCCTCAATCTTCATTGGATCCACTCCAACTCTAGCCTCTGAGATGATGTGTCCGAGAATTTTAACCTCCCAGATCCAAAACTAGCACAACGAGATCTTACCAAAAATCTGGTGCTCTCGGAGTTTGTCAAGTACTACCTGCAAATGATAGCCATGGTCCCCCTCAGTAGCCGAGTAGATCAGAATGTCATCGATGACGACCTCTAAAAAGAAATCAAGGTATTGCTGAAAGATCATATTCATGAGTCCAATGAACACTGATGGAGTGTTGGTCACACCGAATAGAATAACCAAGAACTCGTAGTGGTCATACTAACATCAGAAAGTCGTCTTCTCCACATCCACATCTTGTACTCTGAGCTGCTGATAACCTGACCTATGGTCTTTCTTCGATAACCACCATGCTCCCTTCATCTGATCAAAGAGGTCGTCAATTCATTCTAGTGGATACGTTTTCTTCATGGTCAGCTAGTTTAGGAGCCGATAGTTAACACAAAGTATCATGTTTCCATCCGCCTGCTTGGTGAATAAGATAGAGGCCTCCCATGGTGAAACACTGAGCCAAATGAAGCCCTTCCCCTAAAAGTCCTATAGCTGTACTCGCTGCTCACGAAGCTCCATGGGAGACATCTGATATGTTGGTGTAGATATCGGTGCCGTACTAGGGTACAAATCAATGTAAAAGTCCCCCTCTATGTGAGAAGGTATAACCGGAACATCATCAGGGAAGACATCTGTGTACTGGTCTACCACTACAGGATAACTCAGACTCTTCACATCAACCACACCAAGGATAAGGCTTTCCAACTAATGTGTAATCAACTACACTCCTCCTATGGGTTTGTCCATCCTGTGCTGCAAAGGCTCCCTTCTCACCAGTGAAGGTAAACTTGGTCACATTTTATTGGACACACCGCACTTTGTACATAATACAGTTAATCGGATCATTGATTGCATAAAATCATTTCATACCCAAGATTTCATTGTAAGGCCACGAAGATGCTACAAGGAGATCCCAGCCAAAGCTATCACCTCCTTGATTTAGCTCACACTGATGGAACCAGTGGGCAATCGTCGTATCTGCTCCCGTAGGAGTCTCTATCCATAAGGATCGAGCCAACAGCTGTGTAAGAATCTCTAAACTCCGAATGAGGGTAGTGGAAATAAAGGAATGACTATCACATGTTTCTATAAGTACTGCAGCTAAGGTGGAGTAGAAATATATTGACCTTGTATCATCTCCGGAGTGCAATGGTTTTAGGCATCAGTTCCTTGAAGACGATCTCTCCCCAATCCTCCATCTCCATGTGGTCGAGGTGGACCACCTGGTGGTGGTGGCGGTAACATCTCGAACCATATTACACCACCAGCTACACGACCTAATCCTCTACCACATCTGTCTGCTCCCTGCGGACTTTCGCGGTCATACATATGTCTCTACATGGGAGGTCCTTCAACCATCTATTGATCATTCGTATAGCAGGTCGGATAGTCACGAGCCATGTGAGCCTACCCTCTGTATGTGTAATACTGACTGCTCCTAGAAGGACTGGCTCTACATTAGGTGCCCCGAACAACAGACCCAGAATCCTGTGGTCGTCCACTTGAAGGTCTGGCCCTTTTTGACCTCTATGTCATATGTCTGCTGCATTCTGTAGAAGACTCCACTATGTGTTGACTGGAAGTGGGTCTCACTACTTGTGACTGATCAGTAAGGAAACTCTCTACTGTGATGGCTATCTCTTACACCCCCTCCTACGTCGAAATTCTGAGTGATATCATTAAAGCTCGGATCTCCTTCCTGAGTCCCTGCTCGAAGGTCTAAGCCCGGAATAATGGGTCACACACCATATATGTGGAGTAGCGTGAGAGTTCAGTGAACCTCACTGAGTATTGATCCACAGTCATGATGCCCTACTTAAGATGAAGTAGCTCATGAATGTGCACTGTTTGAAGAGTCGATGGGAAAAGCACTGCCCCAAATAGGATCTCGATGTCTGTCCCGAGAAGCGTCACCTCATCGTGATCCTAGAGAATCAACCTCCACCATCTACCTACTTCTGTCTATATAAGACTGGAGTCAAGGATCACTATGAGATCGGCTGGGGTACCTACAAGTTGGAAGACTCTCACTACAGCCTCCAACCAATCCTTAGCCGCCTGTGGGTTCGTCTCTCCCCGAAACCATGCGGCCTCTGGCGCTATAACTCTTGAAATGTGCTCAAGTAGCGTGCAATCACTGCTGCTCGGGATGGTGGAATCAGTGGCCCAACGGGTAATGGTAACATTGGTGCCTCTACTACTACCTCTACTAGAAGTGGGTCCTGCATCGATCCCTCATCACTCGGTGGGCTATCAGTGCATACTACTCTCTGAACCCTAGCAGGCTGTCTGCGTGGAGGCATCCTGAAAAGAAATAGTTGTTCCATGGTAAAATAGTAATACCTTGTGATCTGACTCAAAGAGATCTCAAAGAAAACCCTTGGAAACACACACACACACACAATCAGTGTTTTTATGAACTGAGTCATAAATTAGAAGTCATGTTCTTGGTGTATGGATACTTCGGGCACCACACCAACACTAGATTCCTTAAAATAATAACCAAAATCACTACACATAACACTATTTTAGTATAAAAGATCAGAGTCCAATGTTCTACGGTAGATATGACTCCTTTGAAACCTATTTTTTACGACCTATCTATCGGGGCCTGTGTCGTGACCACCTCAAGCCCGCCTTCCATAGGCCAGGGGCTAGCAACTAGCACCGAAGGCGTATTCCCTAAAACTAGAAAGGAATTTCCTTATATCCTATAACACACACAACCATGCACACACTAAGATAAAGAATTAAGTAAATTAAACAGTAAACAGAGTGAGATTAATAAGTAAAATGGACCAGAATACAAGCCCAACTGGAAAGTACAAGAAACTGAAAGTACATGTAAACTGGAATAGTTCGTGTGATCACCCGTAAAGGATCATACTTGAAGGGTAGGTACAGTTCTCAAACGGTAATCTCTACAGTATGCCACATCTAATGTACACCTCCAATCCACCTCTAGTCCTGGTACTCTCATCCTCTGTCAGTGATGTCTTTCGTCTGCACAAAACAAAATAATGTGAGGTCATAGCCCGTGCCGGGGTGAGTATAACGATACTCTGTAGGGATCCTGAGACCCTCAAGGTGTCACAAAATCAAAAAAGGATAGACCAAAAAAGAAGGAAGCCACTAATAATCATACTATATGTATATTCCTATGCGAATACCTATGTTATCATGTAAACCCATCTCAATCATGAGGAAAACATAGACCAAATACAAAGCCCCAAGCTCAACTGTTAGATAAAGAAGAAATACCAAAAAAGAAAATACCACACAAGTACACCACATAGAAGAATACCTCCAAGGTATTACCATGAAGGAAATTACCACGTAGGTACAGACTCAGATCACACCAGGTATAACTTAAGTACAATATTAGAGAAGATTAGATGTAACTACTGAATAATCTTACTTTTTTATGATGTAGTCCCACACAGGATCACTCGGTGATGATCCTCACAGGAACGCTCGGTGTTTACCAACACATGATAGTTAGGTATTGACCCACACAAGATCTCTAGGTGATGAACCACACTTGATCGCTACGTGCTGAACCACACAAGATCGATCGGTGCTGACCCACACATGATCTCTCTTTATTCTTCACGTCACAGCCAGCTAATGGGTTCCCACATTAGCACTGCTCCTATCTGGGAGGGTCATCTCCACATGCCACTAGTTGATACCTCAACTACCACGAGGTCTCATTAATAAGTATCCCAAAGGACATCCATTTCATAGGGGTCTCAATGCAACAGATAGTTCGTCAATCGGACACCCGGTCTTTGAGTTATTAGCCTTTTAGTCCATGGGGCCCGGTTGGATTCATGCACGATACAACCTGACTATACCCCATCATAATCCAAATATCCAGTGGGGTATATGTAAAGGGACTATCTTGCTCTATGGTTTCTAGTGCTGCTGACCATTCGTCAAATGGACATCTGGTGCCATAGTTATGGCCAAATGAGCGTAAATGGGTAAGAGTGGATCCGGGTTCGGTACGACCCGATCAGACCGACCCTGCCCGACTCAGCCTGGGCTGACCTGGTTCGGGTCGACCCAAACCAAACCACTAGGTCTGGCCTAGCCCGTTGGGAGGCTCGGCCCTTTGGGTTCGGCCCTGACCACTTGGTTTCTCGGCTTGCTGGGTACAGCACGACCCTTGTTGGGCGGCCCGGCCCGCTGGGCATTCAATCCGGCTATGAGGAGGCGCGGAACAGTTCGACAGCAAAAGCTGCATGGTCGTGGGTCGGCTCAGCCACATGGGTGATGTTAGAGTTCGGGGTGCGTGGCCGTGAGCGGCACGAGGCCGTGGGGTCGCCCTTTCATAGAGGGAAAGGGGCATCTGCGCTGCGGGCGGCGCGAGGCCGCGAGGCGGCTCGGCCGTGGGGGTGCTGTGAGGGTGGCTCAGCCACTTGGGCACATAGGCCGTGAGGTGGCGGTGGCTGCGGAGCAGATTCAACACCTTCGTTGCGGCTGGAAGTGGTGCGAGCCGCCATTCTTGTGCCCCTTCATGGTTGGTCGCTGACCACCTCCACCGCGAAGAACACCACAAATCATCACAATAATTGTAGAGAGGACATTCTATATTTTTTAGGCCCAAATCCTCCACATTAGTGCAGTATTAAGTGGCTATATATCTCTCTTGATTTTCGAAAATTCCTCAGGAAAAAAAAGGTAGGAATTTCAAACAACCACCCTACCTCGTTTGTTTGTTATTATCGATGAGGAGGGAAAGACGATCGTCGATTGAAGATGTCCCACATTGGAGGATGTCCTGAGGAAGATGTCGTAGTTTTGCATCAACATTCTTCATTGGGGGAGCATTATTTCATGGAAGAAGTTATTCATGGAAGAAGTTCTTCCTTGGAGAAATAAATCATCCAAGATCTCTCCCCTTTTCAAATACTTTCCCCAAAAATAAAAATAACCAACTATTGTGTTTCCCTTGTTTTAATTGTTGACACAATATCCAATTGGATTAATTAATTACATAGTGGTTTGAATATGAAATTAAATGGGATAGAACCATTAATGTGGGAGGTGTTTAAGAGGATTCCCAACACTTAAGAAGGAGTTCAAGGAGTTTTAGACTCAGGTGGTCCCCACCACAATAACCTCTCATGGGAGGTTAGTTTATGTGGTCCCTACCACCATAACCTCCCATGGGAGGTTAATTTCAGGCTGTCCCTACCTATGAATCATCCACAAGGAGTTTAAAATACAAATAAAAATGAAAGCTACACAATTTTTTTCTTTATATTATTCTTTAACATATATATATGAAACTAACTTCCACCCTCGACCTACTGCGGTCATGGTGAATGTCTCCTTAAGAAAATATCGGCAGTGTGAGTTCAACAGTGCCCACATATTTCAATTCCGAGCACCAGTCAAAAGTTAGAAAACCCCACTCATATGTTTATTTAATGTACCCGAAATAATATTTTGAAATTCATTCCAGGCAATCTGGGCCTCGGAATCACGCGCCGTCAATTTTTGCAGACTCAAAAAATTCCATTTAATTAAAAATATTTACATGGAAATTATGGGTCTTTACAATTATCAGGTTCTTATCTTATCATTTTATTATTTAATCAAGCTTCTACTTTTCTCATCACTATTGGATTATATTCTTCCTCTTCATTGATTTCTTTAGTTATCGTAGCTCAATATTATTCGCAATTGATAGGTTCTTTTATATGGTCTTATTTCGAAACCTAAACACCAATTTTAATCCTTTTTTAATTTCAATAACAATATTTATCCTATATTTTTTGTATAGGTTCCACTAATAGAATTACAATATTGTATCTTCCCTTACATGGAAAAATATTAAAATTACATAATATAGATAACCATAATAAATATTCACTTTCACCACCTCTTCTATAATCCAATAGTTCTCCATAATATTTTTGGAAAATTATAATGAATTAGATTGTAATATATTATATTTATGATATTTGTCTCATCCTAATTCATTCTAATTCATCCTCTACGGTAAAAATTAATAACTTATCGTCAATATTAATATTGTAATTGTATTCTAATCAAAATCATTCCAAATAAGCTCAAGAAAAATTATTATTAATGTTTCTGATAATAAACCACAATATTTGAGGATATAAACTACACTTTATGATGATTTATCATTTCAAAAACTAAGAAACAACATATTTGACTTCGTATAAAATAGTTATCCACATAGTCTCATTATCCACATCATTATCTTGAATCAAAACTGAGTTTTTGATATTGAAAATAATGAATATGATCAATTTATCATCACATTCATCATTAATTTAGGTTACTGGTATTAAATTTCAAATATTCATATAATGAATTAGCAATATAAAGAACATTGATCTCCTCATCTTCCTTATCATTTATTATTCTTTATCTCGTTCTTAGATTAGGGATTCCATACACTTCATGATTATTTGAAAATAAATAAAACATTATTGGGATATTTTTAAATAATTTCATCTTTGGTAGCATAAATTCAAGAAACCCATTTTCCATTCACCATAATTTTCTCAATTATTCTAGGATAGAATTCATTAATAGAATGGAAGTAATAAATGGAACAAAAAAATCAAATTATATTTTTTTGAAAACATACACAGTTACCTAAAATGGAAAATTCTAGCTATAATTTCACAAAAAACACTAAATTTAGGAAAATGATAATGTATTATAAGGTAGTAAAAGTCTAATGGGATAAAATATGTCTTATGTGTAGATTATAATGTCTGACCGGTGGGGTATAAATGTCATACATACATAATATTAAAGAATTATGGGACAAGAAATTCATATGAATCATTTAATTCTTAACCAATTATTCATCTACACATCTATAATTCCATAAATCATCAGTTGACCCTTAAAATTATTCATATAATTAATGGATATTCTTAAACTCATTTAAACCCTCTTAACATATAAAAAATTTTGTATACATTATTATAATAATTAAAAACTCATCTAGCACGTTTTGAAGTCTCTTCACTTAATATAAATACTCAATATAGAGTATATTAATAAGCCTCTATACACATAAATTCATTCCTTATCTTAGTTAACTTCACCCTTCATATGAGTAGTATTTATCCCTAAATGCAGTAGCTTGAATGCTAAATAATCCTGGGATTATTTTTCCACAAATCATCCATCCTTAATTAAATGTTTAATATATTTAAATATTTGAAACTCCGACATTTAAAATGTTTCACACATAAATTGATTAGATGTCTTCTTCCCTATTCTAAAAATCATACATTAAGACCTTTCTTTGCATGACCTATCACATTATCATCAATTTTATATCAAAATCTATATTATGTAAAATTTAATATGATATTTAATGTGTTTTCGCCCAAATAATCACCCTATTATATCCTTTCCTATAAATATATGGGAGGAAATTTAATGAACATTAAAATATAATGACACAATCACCTACCATTCTCAATGATAAACATATTAATAAATATTGAAAATATATTGAAAATATATTCATCCAAAAAAACAAATGGAACATTAATCCCCACATATTTGATTGTTGGAAATTCAAATATATTACTCCAAAACATAATGTATAAAAAAAATTTATACCACATATTTACAATTAATCTGAGTGAATAATTTCATGTCTACTTTATTGATACATCCATTGTATGTAATTTCATTTTAAGAAATATTCTTCTCCCCTTTTTTAAGATCATTATTTTCAACATTTTCAATTATCTCCCTTGTTGAGAATGTTTTTCAATACCACATATGTGAAATCTAAGAACAAAAATGTATCTCATATTAATGTTCTATCAATAAAAAAAATAAATCCAACATAGAAAATCCTGGTGTATAACACCAGAGTATTAAATTTAGATAATAAATTTATCTTTAATATAATCTTATTGTGATAACCATATTGATTTTATCTTATTTATAGACTACTAGAAATGATTTATGATAAAAATTTAAACATAAAAAATACATGAAAAAACTCATATACATATTTAAAATGCATTGTATTTTCTTTTCCGTTGGTTTTATGTTCACTCCTACAAAATAAAATTATTCAATATATATACATAAAGAAGTTTTTGATTGAAAATCATACCAAAACAATCATTTTTATTAGATCTTCCATAATTATTGATTCATAAATTATCTGTAAATATTTTTTTTCCTATTTTGATTTCCCCACCTCAACAGATTATCTCTATTGTTTTTCACCTATAAATATCATTATTTATTCCAAACAAATATTACAAGGGAATAAGGTAAATATTCCATAATATAATTAATTGATGTAGTATAGATGATATATTTCAACCAAACTGGAGTCATCATTAGTTGATAGTTTTATGAGTTTAGATAGCTCCTCAATTTCTCCACACCTAACATTCCACGAATTTCTGTATTTTTTAAACATGGGACTACAATAAAATTAGATATTTTTCATATTTAAAATATGACAAAAACAATACCATGAATATAAAAATTTATCTTTCTAACTTTGTCTATCTTCTATAAATATTCTAACTAATCTATACATTTGGTTTAATTTTTTTTCATGATCTACTTTAATTTAATATGAGTATACATATTTCATATTCCCATCTATGGAAGTAGATGTTAGATGTGTTATCCATTTTTCAATAATCAATATTTTCTAATTGAAATTTAATTTATATATCCAAAATCATAATAACCTACCTACTTTTTCCTTAAAAATAAAATTTATTAAGGTTTATCTTGTATTACAAGGGTATTCACTCAGATTATTATTCAGTGATGTCAAACCCCATGCCAATAATACTATCAAATTTATTAATTGGATCTCACTATAATTATTAATTTTATAATTATATGGATTATCTATGTTAATGTATATTATTCAATTTTCATTTGTTGGGAAAATATTTCTAAAGTATTATCATAATCACATATATTGTCAAACACCCTTCATATCCTTTAAAACCATCATCTTGGTAGTGGATGATTCAACTCATTTATTTTGTTTTTATCCCATGCTAGGAACATAATAATTTCTACGTTCAGGCCTCAACTATATAGGTATTATATTCTATGTTTAAATTTATTGATTCGTGTTGGTTATATACTATCACCCCTAATAATATTTACTATATATAATAAAAATATTTAATATATTTAATATTTTAAATATATTTTTATAGGATGTATTGTTTATATTTTATGAAAACTATATATATCCATTAGTATTTCATCATATTTTATCATTTATCATCCTTCATTATTTTAGAATACTCCTTCCACATACTATAATATTATACTAACATTATATTAACATGTTATCTAACATTCACCAACACCAACAATGGAATAAAACATCTTGTAATGATTTTACCTGATAAATATATCTGATGGATGGTCGAACATGCCTGCTACTAGGCCACATAGAATTCGAATTAACCACATGCTAGAACCATGTTCTATAGAACCATAGTAACACACATGGTAATTTTTCCCAATAATTATAGTTAATAAAAATTAATAATGTAATGAAAAAATCTTATGAAACATTTGTATGATAGAAGACTATGCTCCATCTTATAAGATGAAATAGATATATGATAAAATAAAATAAAACATTAATTTAAAATAACAATACCCCGATTCACCCTCAATATCAATACTGTGTAAAGAAAAACAAAATATATATCTATATCCCTCATAGCATACTAGAGATATAATAACCCCCCATCCATATAGAATAGTAAAATCATAATTGGCCAATAATAATCATATGAACGTATACATATTAAATTTTATCAACATGTTAAATTATTCCAAAACAAAATATGTAATAAGAACCACATGGCACATATGTAATAAGAAATGAATCACCTCAAATCACCAGATACATAAACACTCTAAGATTAGTCTAATGCAGAACCATGGACATGAAATTCATATATAATGGACATGGGAAAAAATAAAATTTGAACACCACTAAATCCAAAAATATATATATATAGGAATCCAATGTTAAAATATTATATCAAATTTAATTTTTAAAATTCTACATGAATTAGTTTTTCACATGATTTGTATTAAAAAATAATAAACTTTTCACATGATAGTTTTCACACAATAGTCACTTTTTATTAAATATAATCACGAGTGGTTAAACATTTCAATTTTTACATTTAATGAATGGACCTTGGGTGTTTAAAACATGAAAAAACCCGTTTTTAATTCCATAAAAAGAACCTCTTAAAACACCTATTTCATATATTATTTTATGGACTACCATTCTCTTAAAAACTCATTTACAAAAAAACCATTTTCCATTTTAATCCGAACAGTCAATCATTATCACAATAAAAAACTAAATTTAAATAAAAGCACACCAACAATGATACATTATTAAAACACATGAATAAATATATAATAGAAGAAAGACTCACTTAATGAAATAATGTAATTGTCACTATGGTCAAAAAAATCGAGAAGTAAAATCAAATCATAAAATATGATCCCCTAATGCTTCTTAAAAATAACCTAACATCATAGTCCATTTAACTACAATAATGTAATACAAGTCCACATCTACTGATAAATAATTAAGGTTGGAACTAATAAACCTATCTAATCAAGGATAATCTCATTATGATCACCAGAAATAAAAATCTATAAGACATTATCTTATATAATTTTAAAAAATTTAAATGACATAAGCACTTGTTACCTCATTCGGTATATCAATTTATAAGTCACTAATAATCAATCCCAAGTCCAATAGATTTGTCCACTATGGTATTACCTCAAATAAGTAATCCAATATATTCATATAACAATATTGATAAATAAATAATGTACATTATCAATCATGAATCAAATACATGAATTATAATTCTTTTGATTATAAGTGATTCATCACCTCAAAAAACCTTCCCATGTAGTATACCTTAATATGCATCCATTCATGAGTATAAAAGGATTCATGTAAACATAATGCATCCATAATAGTGTCAAAACCACAATAGAACATTTTTTAACACTATGCTCAAAGAGTGGATCTAACATTTTTAATATAACACTTAATATTCAAATTTTGAAATAATAAAATAAATCTTTTAATTCCTATACATTTCCACATCACATTAAAATCAAATTAGAAATACACTTAAAAATATTATTTCCAACACCCAATTGAAAAAATTGTTCCAAACACCATATGTTATATATTATTCAACATTTTTTTAATGATAAATTACTACACCACACATTTTATGTATATTTAGAAATCCATCATTTTCCACAAAATTCAATTTAATTAAATTGTAGAGTCTCTTTCAATGAATCCAAATAGTGCTATAAAATCTATTAAAAAAATAATCATTCCCGTTATAAAAATAATTTCAATACATAATGAGACCCATAGTGTGAAAATAATTTCAAAATATGGCCAACCCCCCCCTGAATTTTTAAAATATTGAATTGAAAATAAATCACACTAAATATGAAAATAGAACTAGTATCATTTATATTATTTAAATCAATTAAAATCTGTTTTTAATGCCCAAAATGTGTTTTAATGGATACATTAAATTAATCAAATTTCCATACAATGTACCTAAATTTATCAATGGTCAATTAAAACAAATAAAATTCACTATAACTTTTTTAATATAAGGGAAAACATTTTAGGATTATAAAATTATATTTAATGATCCATAGTGTTAATTTTCCAACCACTTATCATGAATCCCAAGCCTATTCCTTGAACTGAGATCCATTTCAAAAACCATTAAATCCATATGTGACAGAAAATATTATTTCATATTTATTAATAGGAATCTTCAAGAACCCAATGATTTTTTAATATGAATTAAAAACGATTTTCATAGAGATGCCTAATAGAAAACATCTGCAGGAAAGACTAAACTATGTGAAATTCATCTTCTATAGTGGTGGATTATTAAATGCATAATCTAGAGAGCCAGATGACATATAATAAAATGAAACAATAATGATATAACAATAATATAGTTAATCTACGGGAACTAGAGTTTATGTGATCTATGAAGGAAAATTAGGTGGTGAATAATAATTTAAAAGATGGTAACTTGGAGGTTAATCTCTTAAAATGGGATATTTCATTGAAATATAATGAAATAGTTGTTTAATGATATTAGATAGGGTTTTTGTGCATGTATGATCCCTATGTTGTCATAGTTCGTTATAATGAGGGGAATAATTGTGGGTTATATAATTATCCTACATCTAGTTGGGAAAACATTGGGAATGAATTATAAATCTTGGTCTGATTGTTAATCACAATTTTTTGGATCACAATATGAGAAATAATGTGACTACCATGACACCCCTATTAGATATCCTAGAAATATGATGCATATTTTCCTAAGAAGCATCTTAGTTTGACTAAAAATTTACAAAACATGATGATTGACATTATAGTCTTAATAGAACCCCATATAGGGTCACCACAAAGTTAATATCAATCTGGCACAAGTGATTTGATTTTTAAAAAATACTTAATTTTTTAATATATGTTACACAATACTTCTAAAAATTTGAATAAAAAAATTACATTTTAAAATTTTAAATTAATAATATTAGTAATTGGAGGGGGTCAAATATCTCCCACCCAACCCGCTTTATTCCCCCAAAATGATCCAAATCAAGGTAATGGTTTGGATACAACTCAAGAGATCCTAATACCATGGAATCATCAAACACCGTATAAAATCCATTGATTCAACAAAATTACACAGGAATAGATAAAAACTATAACAAGGAATTGACCATGGTTATCCTCTAGGAAACATTTAACATAGACATAGTTATCGCTATAATTTAGAATGAATATAATTGGTGAAAAATCAGGATAGTACAACAAAAATAGAAGTATCAAAAATATATATGTGATTCTCAAAAGCCAAAAGATATTATATATGTTTACACTAAATATATCCATTCATAAGGATATAATTTCCAATAATGTTCATGTTCAAAGAAAAACTAAAGTGACCTAATTTTAATCAATCATCCATGATCCGTGGACTGTTTCTCTAAAATGTACAACATCCTTCATACCCAAAGAAAAAAATGTCATGAGACTAGATTATAAATAACATAACACCCCAAGGACCCCAGATCACAATGACTTAAATCACATGTGCAAACTAATGACTTGAAAAAGGATATATGCTTGGATAAAAAAACTAATACAAAATGTGGTAAACATGGAACATAGTATAAATGGTTAACAATATAGTGATCCTCCATATGATAACTGATTATACACTAGATAATATATGACCTCAAAAATTTCCACACCATTCATAGAATGCCAAATCAGACACCAAAGTTCATCAAACACCCAATAAATGACGTTATATTCTATATAGGCATAGTTTATAATGCCATAAACATTAAAAAATACCCCAAATTGAAAAAAACATATGGAATAAACCAAACCTACCAACTTCTCCTCAAACCAAACTCATAGAAAAAACCAATCCAAACTCACTCAAAAATAGTTTTCCAATAAATGATTCCACCCTAGTAATAATGGAGATAAATTCATATAGTGTGGTTCCATATTAAATAAAATCAACCAAAGAGATCATGTAGACACCTCCTAATCAATAAAACACAATAAATGGAAAAAGGATTACATCCCGTAGTTTCTTATGTAAAAATAGTGGAAAACCGACTAAAATTACATAAAATGGGTGAAAAAAACTCAACTAAAAATTTATTCAGAGAATGATAATAAATAGATGGACTACCAAAAAATATAAAAAATCATATTTTACTACAAAAATTTTAGGTGGAATTGTTATATAAAATGAATCATTGACCCGAAAATGCCTATTTCCCTAATAAAAAACGGTCCCAAAACATGAAAAGGGACTAGATCCAACCAAATTATAAGGAATTGAACTCCAAACATGATGGTGATGTTCAACAAATAATAAATATTAAATCCAATAAAAATCTAAATTTAATATAAAAATCCAACATCCCATGGTAACTAATATATCATCATGAATGGTGTTGATCAAAATCCCAGTCATGGACACCCTATAGAGTTTCATCATAACTCTAAAAAAGATCTTATAATGACCCAAATAAAATAACACATATGATTATCAAAAAAATCCCATAGGTCCTTATTGAATAATGAATGTTCATTTGATACTATTTATGAAGAACATCCTGGGTTCATTCGTGAAATAGATTCCCAAATAAGCTACCATTATCCCAAATTGTGTTTTCCATCACAAAGGGATTGAAACTAGTGAATATTAATCATAGAACAAAATTGTAAGTGATTGTTACCAATAATTAGAGTTATAAAACTGCATAAATGTAATGAATTCCATGTATGAACCATACATATATAATACATTCATTATCAAAATGATATTATGTACTAAAAAGGATAAAATATATAATTAATGGAATGTAAAAAATACAACCCCTCTAAAACCCATATTTACCCAACCCTACAATGAAAGGTGAATACACTTCCATTCTCCTCCCAATAACAATTAGATATTACTAACCTCCATCCGTTGAAAGTAGCAAAAGATCTATTCTCTGAAAAAAAATCATATTGATGCCCATGTGCGAGAAATATTATAAATGTAATATAAGGGAATACAAAAAATAGTTAATAGGAACCATAAGCAGAATTTAGTATAAAAACATTCCATAAATGTCCAGATAAATAAACACTAAAATAGTGGTACAAAGTATAATAGGGAACCCATAACAAAGATATAATGGTAATAGGAACAAAATACTTACTAATTAATGACAACCAACTAAATATTTGAGGATCTAATAGAAATATAAATTATAATATTATTTTAAAAAATATAATATATTTTAAATAATAATACAATTTATAACAAATTTAGCAGCTTGTAACATTCTTATTTTCAAGGAACAATGCCATTTTTATTGAAAAAATATGATAATTGAATATTTTAAACTGAAAATTTAATCCAATGTAGGAGGATAATTAATAAATTTCAAAAAACAAATAACTATTATTACCACCTTTTGAAGAAACTCATGGAAAAAATATTGAATTTAAAGGAAACTATTATATAAAATAAATATTAGGAAAACCAATCATTTTTCATTTTTAAACCACATAATAAAATATTATTAAAATAGTCTATTAGATATTAAATCAATTCCAATCCCTTGTGATACAAAAGTCAAGAAAATATACCTTGTAATCAAGGAAACACAATCTAAATACTAAAAAATAATTGGTTTTAATCTAAAAATGAAAAAAGGGATGTACATTTAAATAATAAAAAACATTTAATGTGTACAAAAAAGGACCTAGAAACTTGGAAAATCATCCTTAGGATCTAGTAAAATAGTACCTGGACATTTTATAGGGAATATAGAAATGGACTACTAAACCTTTCTAATCCAAATTCGTCTAGTCGAACTCACTAAAAATAACTATACCGGGAACACCTTCTTCTATGGGAGAAAAAACATCTATAGCACACATGCCTGTTAATTTTTCCAGTATAACTATATTTCAGTATCCAAGAAACACACACTAATAAAAACAATTTCCATGAGGGATATCCCACATAGTTCATATACTATATCCCTTGAAAACCCATGAAAAGTCATAAAAGGATATGAGAAATAATGAATAGCATCCATCGAATATAAATTATATAAAAATAACCATCATCTCACCTTAAACACCCACCAAATTAATATTAACCATAAATAAATAAATTCATGAGTATCATAAAATTAATTTCAACATAATGAATCTACCATAGGGTTTTAATTCTCACTGGAAAAAGAAATCTTCTGTCAAAAAGGGACTCATACAGTGAAATGAATATAATTAACATTCCAAATGTTCTTTAAAAATATATATTATTGATTAGAAATAATTTTCAACACCATTTTAACATAATTTATATATATATATAAATATAAATTTCTTGTAACAAAACCACTTTTAAAAAACTAGTTCCAAACCCCACATGAAATTTTTGATTCAAGACTTCTTTAAAACACAAATTATCTCACCACACATTGAAATTGGATTTGGAAATCTAACAATTTATTCAATATTATTCTTTTTAGAAAAAATAATTGACATATTCAATGATACCAAATTCTCCTAATAACACTTTTTTTAAAAAATAATTTTCATTTTGAATTCTATGCCAAAACAACTCCAGACCAACAATTTCAAAATCATTTCAAAAGTGCGGGAACTCCACACATTTGTTTTATAAGAGACCTTTAAAATAAATCACACATATTTCAAAAATGATTTCAACAAAAAACATGTTTTTTAATGAATTATAATCAGATTTTCTATAAAATATGAGCCTCTAATGGAATCATGGAATATGAATAATTTCTTGTCTATGTATTTAAATTTCATATATACCGAAACAAAATGGAATGGTATTTCACACCAATTTAATTTCACGAGATATTTGTTTGAAACGTTTGAAATAATTTAAAATAGAATCAATGGGAATTTCACATTAACATGTAATTAGGCTAATACCTTTTAAGAGCATTTAAATTAATTCCCAAATTATTCATGAAAACTAAGAGATAGATTATGTTATAAAATTCAAAAAATCAGAGCTAAATACACAAAAAAATTATATATGTTATATGGGAGTTTCATAGAGAAAACTTCATTAAAAATTATTAGGTAGAAAACATGGGTTGAATCAGGAATCCTTTGATGAATAATTCTCAAACATTCTAGAAGGGGAACCAAGATACCCATAACACATGGTATCAAGAATTGAATCAAATATATACAGACCAATGAACTATAAATAAACTGATCTATTAGGGGTGACTGTGAGTGTCAAAATGGAAATGAGGTTAATAGTGTGTTAGAAACTATTACCACATGAGATCACAAACAAAATACAAGGAAATAGTGGTTAAAGGAGTGGAGTGAAAAATAAGGCAGTTCATGCATTATGGGATCTCCCCTGCAGTTCTTTGTTTCAAAAAATATGTGGGGGATAAGTCTGGGTGAGTATTTATCTATTTTAAAAAATTTATAAAAAATTATTATATAATCCAATAATAGACCACCAAATTTATGAAAACACTTTTTACATACCACATATTAAATATTATTCTCCATTTCCAATACTCATTTTTAGATTATAAGGATTCCTAGCTATATGTTAATTTTGTAATACCCACTATCCATATATAAAAAAATACATTGTCCCCATGATAGAATCCCTCATGTTTTTGTTGCACAGTTACTCCAAAACTATTTACAACATGTTCCCTGTTCAAAAATTCACAATATTTTAAAATCGTAAGCTTTGGAATTTTTGAAGTTTTATTTTGCAACAATTACAGTAAAATTATATTTAATAATATTTAATGTGACAGGAGGGTGTAAAATATCTTATATTTTCATGAATATACATGGTTTTTAAAATTATATGTTTTTTATGTCTAATACACATCATTTGGAACTCAATTTGAGGAGTTATTCTTCTTCATCATGTAAAAATTCACTAGTGATAATGTAATAAATTTCATGGAGTTATTCATCTTTTTTATTTAAAAAAGTTATTATTTAACGATTCACTATTTTATGAAACAATATTAGATAAATGAGAATTAACTAGGGTGTTTGATTCAATTTTTGTGGGATAATTACATTGATTTATCTTCAAATTATCGCATGTTCATATTAAAACTTATAAGATAATTATTAGAAGTTATACTGTCTTTTGATATTTCTTTTGGGTAGAATGCATTTTAACAATATTTGTGAAGTCCCATATTGTGTAGATTCAATATTAAGGAACACCACTTCCATCTCAAGGGACTTCATATTTATAGAATTATTTCTATCCTTCTCTAATTTGAACTTATCATTTTGAACATTTTACAGCATTCCATTCTGATCCTCATTCATTCAAATTGTCCCAAATAAATTACTATCATACTATACAATTAATTTTATTTTTTGTTATAACGGATAAACCTTAACATGATGTATACATTAAGAAATTTTAAGAGATCACTTAATTTAACAGCCCATTATTTAGAATATATTTGGTTTAAATGATTTTTATCATTCGCTTCCTTTAGAAACAATATCAATCAAAATAAGTTCAGGTAATATTTAATGAAAATTTATTAAGATACAATTTAAATAAAACCTCTTATAAAATAAAAAGATTTTAATCATTTAAAATTTCATACATTTAGATAATAACTAGTTTATTATATTTAATAATTAAAAAATTTATTTCTAAAAAATGTTATATGTGTTAAAAAATATATCAAAAACATTTAAATTTTTTTTATTATTATTGTTCATATTAATATATATATATTATTATGTTGAAATTTCATTAAATAATAATTTTTTTTAAGAAGTGTTTCAATTAAAAAAATATTTTTGAATAATATTAATTTTCCATATATTCATTTAAAAAAATATTTTATTATTTCTTTAATTTCATTTTAAAAATTGAATATAATCATTTAATTTATAATATCAAAAATATTTTTGTAATATTTTCTAAATTTTTCCAAAATTGTATATTTTTTTGTGCGTAATAAAATTATAGTATCTTCCAAAATTGTAATATTTATGAATTTATCATTATATAATAATGAAATACAAGATTATAAAAACTAATAACTGACCAAATAGATATATACTAAAAGCGGCTCGACCATGGGTTCAAAAACCCAAACCCACGACGCTAAAATTTTATTATAAATGTGTAGATGTACAACAGACTTGAGGAAATGATTATAAATGAGAAACCACTCCCGGATAGCAAACTAAACTTACACATCATATACAACATTATTAACTTTTTCTAGGCCGACCACGACCCCGAGATCCACCCCAATTAGTAAGATGGAACCCTCTTACCATTTTTATCACTAGTTCATCATCCATTTCCAGAACCACTATAGTGAGAAAGTCAGTTTCTTCATGATATTCATCACCATGCAACCATGAATTCACAACCTCAATAAAAGAAATATCATCCTGGTGAACATTAAAATTAAGATACTCCTCATTCTGGTCTTGAGGAGCCTCTTGAACATCCTTGGAGTCATGCACAACCACACAAAATTGTAAAGCATTATGAAAAGGCTGGTCCATCTACTTTGGAGTATCCCAACCATGAACTATAGAATGTGTCATGGAAAAGCACATTCGATTATCGCATCCTACATTCTTGAGTCCTCCAAGATTAAGCAAATCAAACATAAGAGTATTAATAGACTCTCACATTGAAAAGATATTCGTTGTTGGCTTTTCATGTCCTTGCACCACCACATTATGAGATGAAATCATTGAAAAGGCATCCAGATTAGTCTTCCCATGATCTATAATCATTGGAGAGGATCGTATGAGGTCATGTACATGACAAGGTGTAGCGAATTCCTCCAATGTGGAGGGGGGGGGGGCTTTCCAGAATAACACCCTGCTTAGATGTAGAAGATCAGAGCAGACCCTCCCCATGGAACACATTGCTGGCCACCAGAGTTCTCCAAAGAAGCAATTCTATCCACTTGCACACCATCCTAAATCCCTTGTTGTACAATAACTTCTCCTACATCATTATTGTCCATCATCGACTCCACTATATCAATCTGAGCGTCCACCTTAGCCACCTGCACCTCAACATGAATTGTTGGAAATGCCCTTGGCTTTTTAGACAACACCAGCTAGAATTCATCATCATCCAAAATCTTCATATTACCCTACATACATGTAGAATCTAGTGATGAGTGGTCTAACTATTGATTTACTTTGTTTTGGATAGCAGCCTCATGCTCATATTTATTCTTGTCCTCCTCCTCAGCCACATCCTCCCATGACCTGTTATCTTGACCGTTAGTGACTCCAAAGGTAGCATGCTCTAATGATCCACCATTAACTACCACAATAGTAGCATTAGAAAGTTGATCAAATGCATCAGGATTTGACAAACCTTGTCAGACAGCCGCAACAAATGAGAAAATACCAGCATTGTTAAGATCTTTCCTCCTAAAAACATGCTTACTATCATTAAGGACAAATTATTTTTTCTTGCATTGATCTGGGGAATGGACCAAGGATTTACATAGGGAACATTTCATATTACTGTGATAATGCTCAAGAGCCTGGCCAATGCATAGAGAAGACATACAGAATGTAGGTAACCACTCATATTTTATAGCTAGTTCTAACTTAATATCACCTGCATCAAGGAAAACTCTGTCAATCAGAACATGAGATAAAACATTCTCCACCAATACAAGAGAAATGTGACCATACCAACGATGCTCTGTTTCCTTGTCATCCATAATTGGACAACCAATAGTAGTGGAAACCTCCCACAAAACCAACAAATGCCAGAGAAACCAATTCAAACACCTAATTAGAATCCATGTATGGGTGGAAGAGTTCATAATTGCAAGAGGAATTACTAACGGATCCCACTGGTGAACCATGATGTATCCCAGTTTCAGTGATACCCGTCCAAAACTCCATGCAATATTTTGAAGTTCTTTTGATGGAAAACAATATGGAAAGTACCCTTCCCAATTGAGATTAAGTGCCATTCAATGAATCCCCAACTCTGAGATAAATGAGCTCTTACTTTGACAACCCTCAAAGGGTTATCAGTCAGAGTTCTCAATAACTTGGTGAGGTCGGAGAACCAGAATTCTTCAAGACGGGAATCCAAATTATTCAGTCTCGCTTCCAAAAATGCAATAGAGCAATTATTGCTAATTATTTTTTTTAATGAAGCAGATTTATACTGAGGTTCTGAAAAGAACATATTTTGGGAAGCAAAAACGTCAGACATCCATTTAGGGTTCTTTGCAACATCCTTTACCGCATCCACATGATTCGATTAAATCCCTCCACTCATAACCACCTCCTTTGAGGGGGGAATGGAAATTTCCTTAGGATGAAAATAACATTCCAGTGGATTTTCTATTGATCGTCAGCCAAATGATTGCCAGCGATTTGTCGAGCGAGATGTATCTCAAATATCCTCCCCAAATAGTTATATAAGTAGTTAAAATATCTATTTTCTAATACGAATCAAAATTATGTAAAATGAGGATAAAAATTTTATCAACAAAAAATAATATATTCTAATAAAAACTATTTTTTTCCTTTTCCTTTATTATAGTGTAATTTTGGTTAATTCAATTACTTATTTCATTGATATAAAAAAATTTATTTTGCATATAATATTCAATTTTAGTATATAAATTTGAAATACATCAATAATTATATCCCACATCAAATAATTACGCCTAAAATTGAATTTTTCTAGAAATGGTTTCTATACATAACAAGACATAATGTAAAAAATTATGTTATATACACATAGAATATTTTTAATGATTAAATTGATATAATATATGGAATTTGGAGGCACAAGTTAATATAAAAGGACTATATAATTTAACCTATAACGTATAAGAAGGTATGGTAATAAATAATTTTTATATTGGAAAACCATAATTGTAAAATTGAGTACTCTATTGAGTCAAAGGAATAATATTTTAAAAAATTGTTTGTAATTTAGTTATTCATTTGTGGATAAACAATAAAATATTTACACTAAATTATAGTCTATTATTTGTGTCACATTATAGATTTAATAGGTTCATCCATTAAATTTGGTTGTTGTAATTAAAAAACATTCCAATCTCACCACTTAATAAGGAGCATCACAACTCCACATCAAAACCACTTAAATAATTGGGTTTACAAATAAAAATCAACCAATTCTCCATCCTATAAAACCTAATTTATTTTTATTAACACATTCCATAGAGATTATTTTAATACCTATATTTCCAATTATTCTTCTAAGGGAATGCTTATGTTTATCCCAAGAGAACCTTTTTTCTAACATATTATCTTTTTTTGTTAAAAAAATTTTATTTATTAAAAAAAATTATTAAAATAGAAATATTTATACATACTTTTATTTTTCCTATAGAATATATATTGACCGCATTTTCCCTTTGAAATGAAGGGAAAAAATAATAATTCAAAAGTTGTGAAGATAGCCACCTCTATGAAGGTGTGACCTTCAATTTTCATCCCCCACCATTCATAACTTTCTATGAAGTTTAAATTGATAAAATAAATTCAAATATATAATATTTTGGATATAGAAATTATAAACCAACATCATTCCCTTTTCATCTTTGAGAAATAAAAACATTAATCATGTGCTTTTCGCAATACATCCTCCATGAAGTATCATATGATGTTTTTCATCAATATTTTTTTTATATATTAAAATATCTTTAAATATAATATGAATTAGTTAAATTATCTAAATAATATAATTTTTATTTAATAATAAATCTATTTTTCAAAAATAATCCAATTTCATAAAAATAACCATCCATTAATATTGTGGTATTCATTTTTTGGTTCGTATAACCAAATACATGAAAAATGTTATAAAATAATATAATTTATGAAGATTAGAAATTGATTAATGATAATATATAATAATAATAAATAAATAAATGAATTTTTTTTGATAATAACAAATTTAGTATTAAAATCATTTATTATGATACCAATACCCATTCACAAAAAATCACAAATATATATTAATAATTGATGTCTACATTATTTATTGTAACAATCATAAATATAAATTGAAATTATAAAATATTAAATTACTGAAAATAATAAATTATTTTATTTTTATAAAGGCATGATGAAATTTCGGAAAATATTGTTTATTAACTCTATTATTACAAAAATAATTCAAAATTATCAAGATTACTCACACCCGATATTGAAATTTGATAAGAAAAAATTAATTTACCTATAGATAATAATTATTAATTTAATTTATAATTTGGTATTGTGACACCCCTAAAATCTAAGGTAAGATCCTTATATTTGATAGTGTGTATGACATGTGACACCAAGAATATAAGGTAATTTAATATACATATAATTTATCATACATATAATATATAAAATAGATTCCATATATTTCAATGTATCAAACCATGAGTTATCGTGTGTTATATAATTGTGCGACTTTCCTCAATGGCATGTGTTACAAAGAAGAATGATTTTTGTTTAACAATAATTTGATTTAAAATATAATGAGATATAAAATAGCCATTAAATATGTAGTTATTAAAATTAAATGAAATAATGAATATTATGGTTAATAAAATTATAGAATTAATTATTTGGAAGAAAAATTAATTAGAATATAATATAAATATCATTTGATTAAAAAATCAATATTTTAATAGAAAAAAATAAAGCTAAAAAAGTTTTTTATGCTAGTTGATTAAATTAATTACCATTAGTGATAAATATTAATGTATTATTTATATTATTTATATTATTTATGTTATATATTTTTTAAATTTTTTTATATTTATAAATTATGTTTTGATAAACATTATATGTGGTGAAACACTATTTTACACACAAGAACATATATTTTTGTAAGGAATTTTTAATGACATTTAATGAAGAAGCCATTTGAAATATGAAATTTAAAAAAATATTTGATATAATATATAAAAATAAGTTTAATAATTAAAAAGCGAAACATACTAATTTGTATAGGGAATTTTTTTAATATTTTATAGAACATTTCATTTTTTAATGAATATTAAAAATTTATGAATTTTAGTTCAAAACTGTCTTTCTATATTATTTATTAATAAGGTTAAATTATATTTCTAAAAGGTTTTTATAAGATTATATTTTTATAAATTAGGTAAATTAAATTCATTAGAATAAATCTCACATTTAAATTAATTATAATAACATGTCAATATTTCAGAAATTTTTACTTAAAAAATCTAGAATATCATCCCATTTACAGGATTAAATTTAAATCTATTTTTTCCAATTCTATGATTCAAATATGAAAAAATAAATTCCATATTTTTAAAAAATATATTTTATATTTTATAACAATAACAAAAAATTTTAACAAAAATATTAGGGAAAATGAATTACATTAATTGCAACGATTAATGTAAAATCATGCATATTATGGGACAAATCCTTACCCTTAAGGACCAAAATGACATATAAACTTGTCCAAAACCTATTATTTTCCCATATTTATAACATATAATCTATTGGATATAAATTAGACTATTATATGATCCTCCTCCCAAATCAAAAACGTGCATCTAATTCCATTGTCAATATATTACAAAAGTGACACTCATCCTCCAATATAAAAAAGGCATCCTATCTTACCACATCCTTACTCATTTCAAGACACATTGGATCAAAAAATATCTTATCAAATTGTTCTTCAAAATACTTCTCTTGATCTCAAATGAACTCCCTTTGGAATAAATAAATCAAAGGAATCCTTTTTCTACAATCCGAAAGATGTTACATGATTTAGAGGCAGTGTCTTCTTTCAAGAGCACTAGTTTTAATTCAACTAACCAATACCTCAAACATTTATATTCATGTCTTGTATAACCAAACCAGAATCCTATATATACTAGGATGTTTTTATGCTAAGGTATTGGCCTACACATTCACAAAATTCCATCTAATGGATAATCAACTTACTATTTTTTGTACGTCAAACTACGACCTCAAGAAACAAAGATTAATAATGTTTTCTTATAAAACCACTCACGATAGAAATTTTGATGGGAAATATGTTTATATATGATATATATCATATTTATTTTTTATTTTTTAAATCATTAGTCATTTTATTTCACATACTATTAATACATTCCATTTTACTTTAATATAATAACATCGTTTGAGGAAGTGAGGACTATCGCCCTTTTGAAGTGTTATGATTCATTCATAGTTTAAATGGATCATATAAATTATGTATTAAATTAAAAATAAGTTACATAAAAAACTTATATATTATATTCACTGATCATTTTCCTTTTTTTACATATACTATGTTTATATATCAATTTATTCATTACCATTTCAAACACATAAAAAGTGGAAACGTTATTCATGGACATGTGGACAACCACCTCTTAGACATGATGTGATTCGTTTAACATAACACAAATTATATATATAAGAATATATGGTTAATAAATTTGGAAGTTATTATTTAACAATCATTTTAGAAATATATATACTTACCTTTTTTCATAAATGATTATTGAAAAATGAAAATGTTACTCTTGTGTACGTACGACGTATCATCTCTATGATTGTAACATTGGTTGATTTTTCATCAAAATATACAAATGAATGATTTTAAATGTATAATTTATGTATAAATATAATAATTATGTAATTATCTTTATTCTGGAGATGTTATATAGTTATCTTTTGTGACCATAATTGACCTACCCAAGTTATTTTTTACAAATATTTCGAATTTTGTGAAAACAACTGATGTAAACTTAATTTTTTATATAGTTCTACACAACATGGTAATAAATTAAATATAAGTAATAATAAACATTAAAATGGGTTTTAAGAAATTAGAAAATAAATTAATGATTTTTATAATGAAAATTAAATGATATTCCCCTATAAAAAACACAAGGTATGGAATTCTCATATCACTTTTTAGATCCATGGGATAAATGTCATGTTGAAAACATACATATTTTTAGGGTGTATATACTACCACTTTTGTTATATTTTGGTATTATAAATAGGTATTTAACATTATTCCTTCAGAAATATTATGATTTAACTAGATTCAATGTGGTATGGGACAATTTATAATGCATAATGTTTTTTTCTCTACAATAACATCAATGACCCTTCAATGGTACTTTCATTTTAGGAAATTATATTACCATTGATCAATTAAAAATTTATTTTTCTCAAATCTAGTTATTCTTGAAAATTTTCAATTATTATTTAAATTCTTCACTTTTTTGTACTGAAAAGTTTCTAGAAATTATTTTTTCAAAAAACCCGACATTATTTGTCTCTTTAGTTGGAGAACCTATATTCTTCCAAAAACCATGTTTTATTAAATAAAATTAAAAAATATTTTTAAAATGATTTGGTATAAAAATATATACCATATTTCTATTACCTATGTTTTTAAAGTAATCTTTTCTGTTTCTTTCACAACATGGCATTTATAATAACTTCTTACAACGAAAAAGAAATGTTCTTTAACCTCATATGACACATACTGATTTAGCAGCAATTAAATCTATGAAGTTTTCTATTATTTTCTAAAAGGTTACATCATATTGAATTTTTTTTCCAAAATTGATTTCAAAAAAAAAAATGTTTTCAAAAATTGATTTACAAAACAAAATGATATTTTCCTAAAAGATTATTTTAAAAGATATTTTTATATTATGAATATTTGTTAGAAATAGAAACCCATTAATTTTACACTACTTGGGAATTGTATTGCACATATCAACCTTATTATTACTATAGATGGTTTATTGTTTATTTTTCCAAGTATATTTTTCACATTCACTTCCACAAACAATTTTTTATTCCACTAGAAAAATTTGATATCATATGATCATTGATCCTTAAGGATCCCTCAAATTAACCATTTCATTTATCATAGTTGTTACTATTTCCTAAAAGATATTATAGTTTAAATATGACGACCATATTGAATTTTATTTTATTATTTGAGGAATCATTTTTAATTATGTATTATTTACCAATTATATATATTTTATAAGGAATATTATTTATTTTTTATTATTTGATATTAGGAACAGTTTTTACTAGTAAAGATGGGTGGTGCTCAGAATTTATATTGATATTTGATGCATCGATAGGTTTTCTATAGAAAAATATGTTACCCAAATTTAAATGGCTTTTATCTTTAGTTTTAAACCATATTTTTAATGGTTTTAATGGAACTAGTATACTTGTGACATAAACATGACATCTATTAAGATATAATTTTCTTCATATTAGTTTAAGTCGTTATTCATCCATGAGATTCTACATTGGCCAATCTATAGATCCATTAAATTTTCACTCGATATGGAAGTTGTTTTAGTTTCTTACCTTTCCTTAATTATTTTTCCATATCTAGTTATTTGAATTGATTATGTGTTCAATTATTTACCATGTAATAATCACTATTACCATTTATTCATTATTAATTCAACTATATTTTTACCTTACAGATCATTTGAGCACACCGATATTATATTGTTTTACCCTAGAATCCAATAAGCATACTATGAAATATTTTCAGGGATTTACTAGCTGGATTAGAGTTATATTCAATGTTATTAATTTAGTAATAGAAAAACATATTGTAATTTGTTTATTTTATTGTATTAAAAGACTCACATATTTTTATTATTACCAATACTACTAAACTATCAATCCATCAATATTTCATTACTTTTTAACATGCCTATGTAATTGATAGGAGACACCTACTCTGGGCTATTCGGGGTTGGGTCCCTAGAGTTTGTATCAAAGGATGTTTAGTAGAATCTTTGCAAACTATATTAAGGAAAACATAAATTAGATAACAGAATATTATGTTAAAATATGTGGATATGTATAGATGAAAATCCATGAATTTTTTTAATGTACATATTAAATGTTACTTCCAAGGAATACATCCCTATCTATATACTATAAGTGGGTGTGGTTATCGCACAATTTTACCTAAGATTGATAGCTTAGAAAAGTTTTTATGATACTCACTCAAGGTATAATATTTCACAAAAATAATCCTTAGTGGGTATATAGTTTGAAACTAATGGGATATAGGATTTGGATTATCATTTCCTTTATTAAAATGAATTATGAAGGATTTTAATAGATAATGAAAATGAATATCCATGGATAAACCTATGGTTTTTTTTTGAAATAAGGTGTCATGATTTAGAAATACTAGAAATACTATTATATATAAACTATAGACCAAGGAAGGACCTTTGTGGAAATAAAAGGATGAAGTAATTATATATTAGGGTTGTATTGAAAACATTAGTTAAATGGATACTTATTATTTAACCATATTTTGAGGATGTCCAACTTATTTATTTTGGAAATTATATTTAAATGTTTTTAGAAAAGGAAGACATATATGCTAGGTAAAAACTATTAAAATATAGAATGGTCGTGGGTCAAGAACCCATGACTATAGGATGATAATGGATTCAATCCCACCAATAACCTATTAATTTTCCTAGTAAATAACATTAGTAAACAATTTTACTAATAAATATTAATAATTAACTATTAGTATCACTTTTTAGGATTAAGGACTAATCTACGAACAATTTTGGTTTTGAAATATAGTTAAATAAATATTTAGACTTGTCACTCTTTTATATGCCTTATAATGCTTAAAAAATTCTTTTTGTTCTTTAAGAATATAAAATTTCATTATCGGTAATTAATTTCTGGTAGAAAATGAATTAATTATATATGATCAATGCCCAACCAAAATTTGGGATTGTTCATATGAAGTTGAAACCTATCAAGTAAGAATATTTCCTTATATTATTAGGTAGTAATATAATTACCCAACATTATGAGTACGACATAGAAATAATGATTTTTCCAAATAACTTAATTTCAATTGAAAAGTTTTACTTTTAAATTATAAATCATTTATGGATATGAGTCCCTCAGCTTTCTATTGATCATTTAATTTTTTTGAATCATAACCTTATTCACGCACTATAGACATTTTCACTTTTCGTCCAAAAACATATATCTACATTCCATTGATATTATCATACATAGATACCTTCTAACGTTGTAGTACAAGCGACCATTGTACTTTCCATTTTCTCTTTTCTAGATGATGGCATCTGAGAGCTTCTCATGATGTGGTATTTAAATCATATCAAGTATCAAACAATATATCACAATGATTGGGTTTAAATTATTAGTATTAAATTTTAATAATTTGGGGATAATGTGATGCCCCAAAATTATAAAGTAAGAATAGTATATATTATGGCATGTATGAGATGTGAAACCAATCATGTAAGTTAATTCAATATCTGGTTACATTAAAATATATATAATGCTTAAAATAAATTCTATATATTTCAATGCATGAAACATCGCATTAGAATTTATGACATGAAAAAACAACATGTAAGGTAATATAATATCCAAAAACATCATAATATATTTACTTTTTAAAATAGATTCCATATATTTCAATGCATTAGTTTCCTTGTTATAATTCATTACATGTAAGAGAGACCTCCCTAATGGCTTGCCTTACACCCAAGATCGAGTTTTACCAAAGAGTAATAATTTTTTAAAATAAAATGGCATATAAAGTAGTTGTAAAATTGGTAGATATGAATAGTGAAAACTAACTCATAAAAATTATTTTTTATAAAAATATATAATGAATTAATTGGTTATAAATTAATTAGTAATGAATATATGAATCTATTGAATAAAAATGTGAATACTTTTATAGAAAATATTTTCATGCTCAAAATGTTATTATATGCTAATACTTTAAATTAATTAAAATTTTTAAGTGATATTTTTATAATTAATATTTCATATATTCGATCAAATATTTGAAATATTCATACAATAGGATTTACAGACAATAGATAAGAAAAGACTATATCTAGACTAAAATATATATATTTTTATAAATTAATTTTTATAACCTCTTAATGGAGAATCAATTTTAAATCATAAGTTTGAAAATTAAATTTATTTAATAATTAATAATAAACATAACAATTGAAATAAAATGTTATGAGTTAGGTTAGGGTGATTTTTTGATATTTTCTGAAACATTTAATTTTCATAGGAAAAGTTATAAATACTAAATTTTAGTTCCAAACTAAATTTTCATTTAATATAATTATAATTTTATATTATATTTTTAATTGGTTTTATAGATTAATTAGTTGAAATTTATATCAATTAATAAAATTTATTTCTTTTTAATCAATTTTCATTTTAAATTGATGTTAAAAACAAAAAAAAATTAGATTTTTTTATTTTAAAAACACACACTGTCACCCCCCTACAGGGTTAAATTTAAATCAATTTATGCGGATTAAATGATTGTAATTTGAAATATTGTATTATTTATTTATAATTATAATTATTTATAATGTATAATAATACAAAAATAATTACCAAAAATATTATTGAAAGTGATTAAAATTAATTGCAATGATTAATGTTAAATTAAGCATATTATGGGACAAAACCTTAACAATAAAGCCCAAATTTACCTATAAACTTTTCCTAGAATTATAAGATTTAAATATTTAGACCCTATACTCACTATAATCAAGCCTAATCCATTATTTTATCCAATTTCAATATAAAAAACGTGTTATTGATTACCACTCTAAGGATATTACAAGATTGTCGCGCCTCCATAACAATAAAAAGAAATCCACTACTCCCACATACTCACACCTCTCAATACATTTTTTATCATCCAAAATCTTATTAAATATATTACCAAAATACCTACCATAATACCGAAGTCCTCAACCTAGGAATAATGAGATATAATGATTCATTTTGGTATAGACCAGAAGAACATGCCCATTTAAGAGGTAATGTCTTCTCTCAATCTCTATAGTTTTATTTTTATTATCCAACCCATCAACCCTTATTATTAAATTATTTTATAAGAAAAAAAGTATCTAATATATAGTAGTATGTTATTATAACAACTGTTATACCAAAAAATTACACATAATTTCCTCTTATGGATAAGACTCAGACTTTTTTATATATGGTTAACTACTGCCTCACGAAATGATGATTGTTCATTTTTTCCATTACCACATATATGGTAGCCATTATAATTTAAAAACTATTTATATATGTTATATATGATATTTTTTATTCCATCATACTTATTTAATCCTTTTATTACACATATAATTAATACTTCCATTTTAGGATACTACGATGACATCATTTGAGAATGTGTGGACTACCGCCCCCTCGAAGGGATGGGATTAGTTCATGTTGTATATAAAAAATTTAAAATATGATTTAAATTAAACATTTGGGATATAATATAATTTTTACTATATTCTTTAAATAATTACATACCACAAAATATATTATATATATCATTTTAATTATTACCATTTATCACACGTAAAAATTGATAACGTCGTTCGTGGATGTGTGGACTACTACCTCCTTGACATGGTGTGATTCATTTTACATAATAATATTTATATATATATAATTATATATGATTAAATAATATGGTATTTATTATTTAATTATAATTAATGAATGATATAGTCTTACTTACCATTTTTACATAATGATTATTGAAATATGGGAACAATATTCATGTGAACGTAAGGCTTACTATATCTATTGATTGTAATAGTGGTTAATTTTACATAACTATTTTTAATGATTGATTATAAGAGTATAATTGATGTATAAATATAATAATTAGGCCATTATTTTTATTCTGGATAAGTTATATAATGAACCCTTTAACAATATTTAACCAACCCAAGTTGTTTTTGACACATAAATCAAATTCGGTCATAACATCAAACATAATCATAATAGTTTACTCATATTTACAGAACATGGTAATAAGTGAAATAAATGTTATGATAAACATCACAATGTTTATAAATAAATTATATAATAAAAATACTTATATTATACATTTAATTAAAGGATTTTCACCTGAATGGAAATGCAATGTAAGAGATTCTCATCTGACTCTTTACATCCGTGAGAAAAATGTCTTGTTTAGCACTTACACCATTTGTGGGGTGTATCAATATCCCCATTTTTAATATTCTTAAATTAATAATTTTATATTAATTTTATTTAAAACGTCCATTTAATTTTATTCCTTTATGATTATTATGATATAAAATGTTTCGTTGTGGAATGGGACACTAGAATTATTAATGCTTATTTTACTCAACAATAAATTTAATGATATTTCAATGGAATTTAGATATGAGAAAATAACATGAAAATTATTCAATAATGATATTAGTTTTATCTCATATGGTAATTTAGAAACATTTCATGTATTATTATTATTATTTATAAACTCTTTGGAACTCAAAATTTTTTAAAAGTTGTTTTTTAGAAACGTCAACCTTACTTCACCTTTAGATAAAAAAACCCATTTTTTCTAAAAACAATGTTTTATTGCATTGTTTTCAAATAAATATTATTATATATTTAACAATATGGAATTTTTAAAACAACTTTACAATGATAAAGGATTTTTTTTGCATTATATGGACAATAAAAATTTTCCGCCATCATTTCATTAAATCGTTCGTTCCATGAAAAAAGTGCACTTTTCAACGAAAATAATTTTATAATTAATTTTCAAAGAATTTTTTTTTCAAAATGATTTATAAATATATATTATATTTTCCTCAAGAATATGTTTCAAATATATTTTTATAGTTTTGCTTTCCATCACCGACAACAACCCTTTCTTTTTACTTAATGTAATGGTTTTGGTATTGATACCATCCTTATTCATCCTATGAATGGTTTATTATTTATATTTCCAATGATAGTATTCAAATTAACTTCCATGAATCATTTTTTATTCCCATTGTATTATTCAATCTAAAGTGATCATTGAACATCAAATTTCATCCTAATTATCCATTTTATTTATCATGGAAATTACTATTTTCAAAACCATATATCATTTTAAATATGGTGTCCACATGGACAGTTATTTGATTATTTGGATAAATATTGATAATTCAATATTATATATTAAATATATATATATTTGATAAGTAATATTATTTATTTTTATTATTTTATTTGATGAATTATTTGAACTGATAATGAAGGGTGGGGCATTGACATTATATAGCTTCTCGATGCATCGATATGGTCTCTTGAGATAAATATGTTTCATAAATTAAAAGGGTTTTTATCCATTATTTTAAACAATACTGTGAATGGTCTTGATGAAATAGTTTTTCATTTTCCTTATACATGGCATCACTTACGAAATAATTGAATTCAAATGAGTTTTAGTTATTATTCATCCTTGATATTTTCTCATACATATCTCTGGATATATTAAATTTTCCATTACTAATAAAATGGAAAGTGTTTTAGTTTCCTACATTTCAATATTTATTTAAAACATATCTTATTATTTGAATGGAATATGAGTTTAGTTTTTTTACTTTTCTATATTGAATATTTTCCTTGATTCATTAATGTTTACATTAGAATTTTCCCTAATATAGATTTTGAGCTAACCCTTAAAATGTTTCTCTCCCTAAGAATCCAATAAGCATACTATGAAGGATAGTAACTGAATTACTATATGGATTATATTTATCATAGAAGTTGTTCATTAAGAATGAAAATAATGTCTTAATTATTTTATTATTTTGTATTAAAACACTAATGTATATAAATGTTTACCAACACTACTATACTCTTTCTCCTTCCGGATTTTTTTATTATAATCAATCCAATTTAACTGATTGTAAACACCAACTCTAGTTTATCTGGTGTGGGTTAACTATTAGTATGACTGTAAATATTATTCTAAAATATGTAATTAAAATAATGATATTTCATACTAAATGTTAAATAAAATTAGTCTAAATCCTGAAATAAGGTAATAGATTTAGTAACTAAAACGTCTGTCACTTAGTTAATTGGTTTCTTCCTCAAGTTATTTCTTTTATGTTCACTAAATTCTTTTATTTTAATTTTGAAATTATAGTTTATCTTATATATTATGGAAAGGACTTTATTTTTCATAAATATACATCAATTAAGAGTTTCTTAAGAAAAAAATGTTGATTTTATAAATATATACTCACGATATTTAAAATAAGTGTTACGAAAAGTATTTTTAAAACCAAATTTTTCATTTGGTATTCATTACTCTATATAACCAAAAAATATCAACCTCCAAAGGTGATATGTTAAAATTTTGATCACCCGATTTTCTTATAATAATTTATTAATTTTTGGTTTTAATTTTTCAATTTCAATTTGTTTCAATCATGTTTAAATAATTTTTTGAAATACTATGAACCCATATTATATTGGTTGGGTTTTTATGCCTTTATTTTTGAATTATTTTCTATTGAATGTTTAATGAATCTCATTTGATCACTAATTCATTATAAAAAGTTATTAATTCTTATTTAATCATTCTATAAAGACTATTTTATTTCCCCATGTTCATTTCGATTAGATAAGTGAATCATTTTCAAGGTGTAGTGAAATATGTAGACGATGATGGATGAAATAATATATCATCCTCAAATGCATTAGATAAATTTGAAAATATTAATTGATATATATATTATATTAATATTGATTCTCATATGAATTGGTAAAAGTTTTTGACTCATGTGGGTGATGTATACAATGGTAAAATTACCCTGTATGATGGTCACAAATCCAATTTGTGGGTTGTGAAACTAATGTTTCTCTATGGTAATGAATCTACTAGATATTGTTGGTTTTATGATTTATAATTTTATGCCCTCATGATTAGTGTTTTGGGTAAAACAAATTTATTCCAGGTTATGTATATTATTTTTCCATTTCTGCCTTTTTATTCATTAAGTTCATATGCCATATGGTTTTATGATCACTTTTGTTTTATGATCATCAAACATCAAGGTAAAATATTTATATTATAAACCAATTTTATATTAAGTGACCTTTTGTGGTATGTTTATTCATTCTATATTGAACATTTAAGATCAAATTTTCAATATATTTTCTTTTCATATGTTCAAAGGATGTGTTTTTATAATAATAGGTAAAGAAGTTTGTCTAGTATAATGAACATAATAAGACAAAATAAAATTATTTGTAATATTATTTTATTATGAAGTTAGTCGTCATACGAACATTATGTTTTTCTCTATAAAATATTATTATTATTATTTATAATAATTAAATGGTTATTTTTTGTAAATGATGTAAAATGATGAAATTATCTTGTGATTCATTATTTATTATTTTAGAAATTCATTAGTAATTTTTCTCTGATTTGGGAAGATATTTTTTTGAATTGTAGTTATATAACCATAGTCAAGTCCATTAATACCATTCTGTGTGTCTGAATATATATCAATATTTGGATAAATTATAATACATGTGTTTTTCCCATAAATTATAGACCAATATGGATACTAGAATGTGGAACTAGTTGTTCCATATATGAACATAGTTTTATAACCCTAAAATATGGTTGGATTAGAAATAACTAATTATTTTTGCAGTGTATGTTGAGTGGGTCTAATATTAGACACATATATAGACACTCCTAAGGGACATGTATTGGTTAATGAAATTCCATTTACAAAAAAATAAGAAGGATTATATCTATGTGAATTTCATAATAAGATATTTTAGAAAATCTATATAGAATATTTACATGTATAATCGAGTTTAACTAGATTATTATAATTTTTCCCTACTATATTAACATTGAATAAAAAGTATACACAATTAAAATAAAGGTTTTACTATCAGATTTATCTTTTCATTTTGCTTCCATATCCATAAAATATTTTTATATTATTTTTTTTATAAATTATTTCAATCTATAGAGTTATATAATTATTTTGGAAACATGATACTGAAATAACTATCAATGATTCTTCAATAATAACCCAGACCCCACAATCCCATATCTAATTCTAAAAACACAATGTTTTACATTTATATATAGAATAAAAATAATCATGAATCAATTTTAAACATGAAAAACATATAACATAAATAAAAACTATTGGATATTATAAAAAAAGAAGAACCTTTTGGGTATATATTTCAATATAATATTGAAAAAATATTCCATAATAATCACCAACCTTCAAGTTAGAATTTTTTTATTAGATCCTATATTTCTTATTCCACATTATTTATTTAACAGATACCACAAAGTTATTCACATTTTAATAATTTTCAAAAATATTTCACTTAAAATTATTCTTTATACCCTTGTTAATATGAAAATAGAATAAGAATTAACTCAAATATTCATCATGTGTATTCATAATAATTAAATGTTAAATTTCATCATTGGGTACAGAGTGAAAGAAATTCTATGATAAAATATTTAACATATATAACAATAATATAAGAGAATACATTACTATAAAAAACATTATAGTAAATAAAATTACAGAAAGTGAAGCATTATCATATGGAAAGTGTCACATAATTCCATAATAATGAAGAATATGGGAACAATATTGGAGAAAAAGATACATTAGAACACATAAAAACCATTAAAAATCTGTAGGTAACATGGAAAATCATAAATTCAATAAGGATTCTCAAAAACTATTTTTGAAACTTTAATTTTTTATATACTATAATATTTAAACTACACCATCTCATAAAATTAGCTTTTAATCAATTAACTACACCATATCTTAGGAGTGAAATATCTCCATTATATTATTGGAGTAATTTCCATACAGTAATATCTGTATCAATACACAATGCATTGGAGGGATATAATTGAAAAAACCAACACATAGAAGATAATGACCTTTAAGTATTTGTGTTCACTCCATAATCTATATTTCATGAATATTGTAAATGTACCATATCAATAATCAAAACACACGGATGATTTTATTTCATCAAAACATTGATATAAATATTTACATATGAAAAATAAAACAGGTTTCCTAAAATTATCTCTAACATGTATTTTTAAATTATTCAGAGAGATGATGTTAATGGTATCATCAGATCATATCCCCATGGAATCATAGGAATCATTAAATGATTTTTTTCTTTGATGAAAAATATACATAAAATATATTTTGATCAGTTCATTTATAACATGATAAAATATCATTTTCTATTGATAAAATATTAACTAACAATATCATAGATAAAATGAGACAATCATTTTCATCAAAAAATATATATATTATAGGATCACCGAAAGTAATTAATTATAATGATGGTAGTAAAATATGTTCATTTCATAAAGGTATATAATAGTCATTGTTTTCTTGATTTTTTATATAGATTCAAATTTAAACCATTAAAAATCATAATATATTTAATATTAAAACAATTTAGAATAAATTATCATATTATAGAAAATCACATTAGATGGTCATTTTTTTAAAAAAAAATAACATTTTATTAATTATATAATTAGTATTTATAAAAAAATTTGTTAAATGAAATTGTT
Organism: Viscum album; assembly: GCA_963277665.1. Taxonomy (NCBI): domain Eukaryota; kingdom Viridiplantae; phylum Streptophyta; class Magnoliopsida; order Santalales; family Viscaceae; genus Viscum; species Viscum album. The sequence continues at coordinate 912,164,807 of OY728131.1, read as the reverse complement.
ATAAATTTTTTTAAAAAAAAATATATACCATTTATGGAATTTTAAAACCAAACACCACTTTAAAAGAGAACATAATTGAGAAAATAATATACAATGTGTATAAAAATAATCTTGATATTGTCTTTCACAATTATTATATACACTATATAAATAAATCAAGGTGAATTGATCAAATAATGTCTCAATGAAGGATGTTTGAGACAAGAAACCCTTACAACCCATGAAAATCATGGATAAAAAACCATTTAATGGTGAAACACAACATGATTTTTAAAACATTAAAATTCCAATAAATAATCTATTAAAATACATTAATTGGGATATAAGTTAATTATAAAAACTAAATCATGTTTCATATCATTAATTATTTTTCAATGAATGGAAAATGAGACCATTCAAAACCATAAAATTTTTATAACTTTTCAATCAATATATAATGGTAGATATAACATAAAATGAAATTAAATATCATGGTCAATGGTTTATTCTTGATATAATTTATCAATATCCTACATATACACCATATTAAAATAATAAGGTATACAATACAAGATATGTATTAATAGAATAATATTGAGATGAATAATAAATACAAAGATCATATCATTAAAGTCAGAATTTACACAATGAAGTTATTATTTTAAATAATTTATAATTAAAATATGTATTAATATAATTTAATTATATTAATGTTTTTTTCACACATAATATTGGAAAAACAAAATCAATAATGTATTAATATAATAGAATAAATGAAATGGAGTTATAAATCCCATTACATTGAGTCCAAATTGCTATGTGAGTCCATATAATTATTCTATAATAAATTTACATTTATTATTAAAATGATTATAAAAAATATATTGATTCATCTCATTTTTATTAGTCAATTCAATTCAATTATTAAAATCATAGAATTATTTAATTAAATGTTCATGTCCACATCGGTTGTTTTAAGGAAATCCTGTCCGTAATTGGAAAATGAAGATTATAGGATGACCATGGTCAAAGGAGTCAATTTTTAATTATAATTAGAACAAAAATCTTGATTTAATTTTCATTTTTATAAATAAAATATTTTTTTAAACCATCTCTGAAATTAAGATGTGAAGAAAGAATCACATCACAACATAGAGGTGGTATCTCACATGTATAATTGACTACAATTATAGTTTATTAATGATTGAAGGGTATGATGTTATGTGGTATATTATATATGAAGAATAATAATAATTTAATAAATATTAAAAATATTTATGAAATAGATAATAATAATAATCAAAATGAGGTTGTGATGAAATAAAAAACACATATCCTCATGGAGGTGGTTTTCCACATATATCCACAAACATTGATTTCATTTCACATAGGATTGAAAATGAGATGAATAATGATGTACCATTAACACCATAATTTATTAGTATATAATATATATTTATTTCACTATATTTTAATGGTTAGGATAGAATTTTATAAGGTAATAATAGATGTAAAATTAACGAAAACTTTTAAAAGGATTACCTCTTCTATGTGTATCATTCTTTCGATTTCTACACAAAGAATCTATAGATGGACTCTTTATGAGACCATAACATATTGAACATAGATAGTTGTTTTCAGAAGTGCTTATATGTATTTTTTTAGTAATTTAGGTATGGAGTGTATGATAACATTGAAATGGTGGTATTTTTTATAATAAAGTACTCACTTGAAATTTCATTAATGAAATAAAATATAATAAATAATTTTCCATGAGAATGTGCCAAAAAATTTATAAAATTAAATATAGTATTATTTATTATTGAAACACTATCAACAAATAAAAGTTGGATTTTATTTAGAAACAAATTTAAACTTATCATTGGGTTTAACCCATTCATTATGAAAAATTAATATAATCATATATAATAACATTTTGAGACTAAAACGATTTAAAATTACTTTTAAGAAATCAATATAGATCTAAAATGGGAAAATAATGACATGTTAGACCATATGATGTTCTCTTTGTCATACATCATTATTTTTAAGATATATAAATTATTTTATAATATATAATTTATTATTAAACACCATTAATTTCATTTAAATAACTATTAAAATAAATTTTAATTATAAAATATCGAAGGATTTGGAATTAAAATATAAACACGTACACCATAAAATAAAAATTATTATTTAATATAAAATTCGTTTTTAATCATTACTAAACAATAAAATATTAATTCAAATTTATCATAAATCATTTAATTTAATTATTTTAATTCCTACATTTTATCTCTATAGACATCATATATGATTTAAGATAAATATTAGGTCACTAAAAAGAATAAGGAAATATTAATCATCAAAAAAGTATTTGTATTAATATAAGCAAACATCTATATTAATTTATAACTTATTATTATCCCAATGTGATTTTATAAGTTAAATTAAATTCAATAGAGTGTAAGTTTGGAAATTACAATTACATAAAATAATATAATTGTTTTCATGAATTAAAAATTGAACAAACATTCATAATTTCAGAACATATGATGGGGTTGGTAGAAATAAACTCACTAAATATAAATAAGTTATGTGTTACAAAAAAATTTAATGAATTTTAACATTATTTTTTAACATTATTTACACAGATTTTTTTTGCGGAGGTCATTAATATTTACCACTTTTAATTTTTATTATGAAAAATGATAGAGTATTATTATTTAAAAATTTCAACATCATAATTCAAAATATAAATCTTATTTTTAATTGTTAAATTTCTAAAAAAATTTAAAATTATTTGTAATATAAATGTATAAAATTTAACAAAATACTAATTTTTTTAATAAAATCACTTTTTGGGCTAAAAATGAAATTTTAACAAAATTAGATAGTTGATTTTAGTTTAATTAATTATATTATATCTATGAATAACATTATTTTATTTATTTATTATATTATTTATATAATAATTGTATATTTCATTGAAATAAAATGATAGTTTTACTGAAATTGGTATTTTCTCTATTCATTGAAAAATCATCCACAGAAATCAAACAATTACGCCATACGATAAGTTTGATACAATGATTTAAAAAATTATATGATTTTTATAGAATAAAATTTATAAATGTTTATAAAATTAATTATATTATTCTATATTAGAAAATTTAGATAACCATTTTCAAAAATTATTTTATTTTTTAAGCATTAATTGACTTTATAGAAAATTGATTTCTTGTTTTCTAAGTATTCATCAGTACATTTTAATTAAGTAGAGATATATTATATATATTGTATAATTATGTAAATCTTATTAAGATAATCCAATTCAATATATAGGCTATACTTATAATATTTTTATAATAAAATATTTTTTTATTTTTTTTAGAATAGTGTTATCTTCCATATATGGTTTTGACCATACTGTTGTTTATCATTTTGGGGTGTAAAAATGTCTCAAATAACATTGATGATGCATATTTGGGATATATAGAATCCATGAATTATTGTAGATGATTAGGTATATATATTATTACAAGATATATCTTAACATTGTTATAGATCACATAACATCATCAATTATTGAATGATAAATGAAATTGTTTAGATGAGATTTATTTAAATGTGGGGATAATATATCACCTCCATATTATGGAATTTAAATCATTAAAATAATTATTCATTTTAAATATTTATATTCACAAATAAAACCTAACAAAAATGAGTATCAAAATTGTATATAATCATTTTTAAGAAAATATAAGTTGAATAAATAGTATAGTAAATAAAAGTATGTTATTAAATTATAATTTCACATATATATATATATAACATTAATAATTAATAGACACAACATAAAAATAATTCTCTCCCAAATATTTTTTAAGTGTCGATAAACTATTTGAAAAATATTTTGCAATTTAATATGATAATATTGGAACTTATATATTAAAATTATATAATATAGAAATAGTAATTCAGAACAAATAATGTTTTAAAAATTATTTTTTCAACCAAATAAGATTTCATTAAATTTAATATTTTCATGTAATAAATTTTCTTATACAGTTTTTAATTTAATTCAGATTAAAATATTATAATTTATGGAGTTCATAATATAAAAAATAGCTTAGTATGTATATTTGAATTTTTTAATATAGTTGATTATCATGTGAATAATGAAAAAATAGTTTTTACCATATCTAAACAAATTATTAAATTATAATTATATATGAAATAAAATGAAATTTATAAAAACATCTTATATGTAAAATAAGTATATAAGAAGTTAAATATATATATTTTAAAATAACAGTATACATTTCAAAATTTTGTGTTTAACAATTTATTAACATAGATAATATTATCTATATAATCATATTTTTTTGTATATTGTTTTGATTAAATATTATATTTGAAAAAAAAAAATTTGGAATTATTTGAAATCAAAAAAAAAATTATTCAACTAATTAATCACATTAGCGTAATATATATTGATAATTATATCCTACATTTAAATTAATAATAAAATACCCTTTAAAAAATGATTCTTACATGTTATTTCTTGTAATGATAAACATTATTTTTAAACACAATGAAATTACATATGATATGATATATTTAAAATATTTGATTATAATATATATTTTTTCTTATAATGACCATTTTATTTTAGTCTATAAATGATATGTTACCATAGTAAAAATACTATTACAATAAAATAAAAACTAATAAGGTAAAGGGATAACCAGTAGAATAAAATCTATAAGCTATTAAAAATGTTTCAAATTTAATTTTTGTTGTTTATTTCAACCAAACCTTATATAGACTCTATTATTGTCCTTTTCTAGATCCATATAATGCATTTTTCATGTTCTCCCATTATATTAAGTGGTTATAATTAATAAAATATCTTTCTCTCAAATTAAAGAAGGTTCCTCTCACCGCAACTTCAATACGGCCCAATGAAATAACTTTACACATAAAAAATTACTATTTACCATCCATATTAACACTATTAATATTAATAGAGACTCTAGTAAGATGATATTGTAATAAGCCCTCCATTTTGGTGGAATCTTCCATTGGAAATCCAAAGTTTAACCATTAGTTATTTTTTCCTAACTTCTTTTATTATCATTCATAAAATAGAAATAAGATATGATTATTAATATACAATTAAATAATTATAGTTACAATACTAAATATTTTTATTTCTTGGATAAAAATTAATTACAATTGTCCATTTATAAAAATAAATTTAAAATCATTATTTATGTGTTCTACGGGCTACCACATCCATAATGTGATGACTTCCATTTTCTTCACCATCACATCTGATAAATAATAATAAGCATGAAATTAAATAATAGATTTAATAATTATTACTTATATAAAATTATTATAGAGAAGTTGTAATCCTCCTTCATTACCTCTCTTTTTTTGCGAAATAAAATTATTATCCATGTATTGTGAAGACTACTCCCTCCACAAAGTATCATGTCTAACATTTTTATCTGGATTATTTGTTATTTATAAGAAAATTTTCAAATATAATTAAAAAAATATGATTGTATAATAATTATGTTATTCTAAAATAAATAACTATCATTATCATAATCATCAATTAATTCATGTAAGTTCTATTTTGGGTCAGTTTAATCAATTTCTTGAAATATTTTTTAAAAAAATTATTTCAGGATTTGATATGAGAAAAATATTACTGATAATATATTTCCTAAATAATAAAATAAATTTTTTAAATTTTTTATAACGGTAAATAAGTATTAAATTTTTTATTAAATATATTAATACTCGTTTGTTAAAAAATGACATAACATGTTTATCAATAATGTTTTATTTAATGATCATAACCTGTACCCACATTGAATGAAGTTGTAAAATTTTAATTATTTATGATAGATCATTCAAGTATATATTTTCTTTTGTAATGTATGAAATTATGAAAATAATGAATAATAAAACCCTATTATGAAACTAGTTTAAAAAGGTTGTTATTACTATCAATTAAAACTGAAAATTGGAAATATGAAACTAATATAAATGTAAATAATACATTTAAATTACATTTATAAAATGGTATTAGTACTAAAAAACTTATGATATTATTTATCGACATTAATAATTATTTAGAGTGTGTTAAATAATTTTTATGGATGTCAAGATTAAAGGTATGTGGTTTGTTGACTCACACTTATTCCTTTGAATTATATGACTTAATCTCAATATTATTTACCCAAATATCAATGAATTATTTAATTTTAAATTATAAATGTTGTTATGAAAAATTTATCTTGGTAAGAAGTGTATTTAATTGAAAAACCATTATTTATAAATTTTTCACATTATCTTGAAAAAATAGACTTTTAAACCTTGAATCAGAACTATCACTTATACATAGATGATAAAAAATTTATTTTAAAAACTATTTATTGATTCAGGTTTAATTTTAATATATATATATTCAAAAAAATCACTTTCCAATGGACATTTTTCATATTTCACCCCTATATTTTCGTATTATGGGATTTATTTTGGTGAAAATGTTTTCATTGTTCATAACATTAATTTATGTTATTATAATATTTCAAAATATAAGTAAAACCAATTTTATATCCATGTTTTCATTATAACATGAATGTTTAATGATATTCATTAGAGTTTTATGAAACCCATTTTAATTTCTATTAGTCTTTTATGAATTTTGAATGATATTAATTTAAATGTTTTATAAAACCAATTTTTTACCATATGATCATTATTATGTGATAAGTGATTTAATTTCATGTATGACTCTATGTATGGATGATGATGGTTTTCATTCTATATAACCCTATAATAATTCGATTAAATGATTAAATTTCCTGTGATATGTATACATTGAATCTATAAATTTTCCCCTAATCATGGGTTCAAGTTTATGTCTCACAATGGTTGTGTGTACATCGGTACAATTGTTTGGTCTCATAATAATGGTAGAAATTTTTGAAAGTCCTAAAATTAATATTTCCATTTTCCAAATTTTTGTGCTAAATTTGTATTATTTCATGAATTTTAATATTATCCTGTCATGATTTAAGGTTTATAATAATGATTTTAGATGAGTTTTGACTATTATGTTTCATATTTATTATTTTGTAGATTTAAGATATTATTCACATTCATGAGAATATTACTTATGTTTTATGACTATCACTCAAAATGATATGATGTTTCTATTATAATAACTATTTTTGTGTTCATATCCTTGATGGAATTATTATTCAACCCTTACTAAATTCCCAAGATCACCACTTTCTACGTACAATTTCCATTTGTTGTATGTATCAACATTACTAATGATTCATTCATAATAATATATATTGTGGTGCACATATCATGATATTCTCTCAATAATTTTCAAATAATATAATTTTAAAATTAGTCTCTAATGAAATTATACCTATAATTCCTTTATATATTGTTATAAATTTTATAGAAATATAACATATAATTCATTTAGAAGATGTTAAATAAAAAAAATAGCTTTGGTCACATCATGGAACACCACATTCACAACCTTTTAAAAAACTTATTTACCATATAAATATCATTAAAAATTTTATTGACCGCTGTAATTATTTCCAAGGAATGTATTGAATATTATTATTATATGTGTAGTAGCATTGGGAGAGTATTCAACGAGTTGTTTTATTTTCTAATACATCCTTAAGAACATAAAATTTCATTTATAGATTTTAATTTTTATGTGTTGGTCCCTTCACATAAGGATATATTTATGTGACAACCTCAATGGAGAAATTATTCATAAAATACATGATTTTATAGTTAGAAAATCAAATGTTATTTGAATTTATAATCTCACAACATGATATAGATATAATAAAGGACTTATACTTTTATGATTTATTATAATTAAAACCCCACTGTTATCCATGAAATATAGGTTATAACTCATTCATCATTTTGAATTTTATCTTCTTTTTCCCTCCATTTCATTATTATGTTGAACAATATTTTATAAAACCTCCGCATCTAGTTTGACATAGATAGAAGCTAAATATTTCATCAAAGGTTGTACCCTTAAAAGGTTTCACTATATATAACTCAATAAAAACACAATTATAAAAATTTATCTAATTAGAGAGAACCATGTATATAATAATAAATAAAATCCTAGTATGATCATTATTTAGAAACATAGGAGGGGGAAGAATTATGTGTCATAAATATTTAAACAATTTTAATGAAGTCATTAGTACACCAATTATTTTTTCCCATAACCCCTATTATTTTTTAATACTTTGTTCGATCTTTGTTTCCATATATAATTAATTCACAACAGGAAATTTATATAATAAAATAATAAAATGTGCTACAACTGTTTCTATATGCTTTATCCTTGATGTTGTAATAATATTCATTATTAATCTTTAGAAGTTTGAGTCATATATTATCCACTATAAAAAAATATCAATGTTATGTATATTGTACTTGGATTGTCTTGAATCCATGTCACGCTATATAAAATAGTTCTGGTTTTACCATGTTAAATATGTAAACATCAAGTTCTCATAGGATCATTATATTGGAATTACACATGCTCTATTAAATTATTCAACCTTATTTTGAATTAAATCAAATAATTATTTAAAATTATCTTACTACACAAAAAATGATGACCAAATTCTTATAAAAAAGATATAATTTTTAACATCCTTCTTATCATCAAGAAAAAAACATTAAAATAATTATATGTTTCTCTATCTTGGTAAAAATAATTATAATCATATTATTGGAAACTCTTAATTCAGAAAACATAGAAATTTATTTGACACAAATATTTCAAAAAAATTAATAAAATCTATCCTGGAAATTTCTTTTTTAATAATAATATCCTAAAAATTCATATATATTGAAAATAAAATTAAATTTATAGCCTTATAATTATATATTAATAATAAAAATTGTACACTTTGGTATATTATTTTTAACTAGAAAAATATAATAATAAATAATTTTTTATTCTACTTTGAGTTAATCTATATAGTAGGTTTAGTATAGTATCCCTTTATTCTATAATTATTTTATAAAATGTAGGCTTTTCTTGATTTTATAGAATTGGGATCACTTTTACTTATTTCTCATGATATATTATTCTCTCATCATAATAATCTTCATCCTTGAATGGCCCTCACATATATTCCCATTATCACATAAAAAATATAAGTGTACCTTTATTATTTCACTCCATCGATAATTTTTTCTATATTAGTTGATTCCTATTAATTTCATTCTTTTAATATAACCAGACAATGAATTGTTTTAATAATTACATGCATTCCTGGATAGAAAACTACCTAATATAAATTACCATTAATGATACCTCTAATCTCTATGATTTTGTTTGTCAATTAATACACATCTTATTGTGAATTATTTTATTTAGATAAACATTCAATTATTCTTTATTTCTCATTACCCTAATTAAGAAAACTTTTTTTCCTTACAGATATTTCTGAACACTCAATTCGTCTCAAAATTATTCTATTCAACTTCCGCATGCATAATTCATCATGATATGTATACAAATATATATATCAACCACAACATATCCTTCCCCATATATAATTTTATTTCATTTCTAATCTTATAAAAAATAGGAATTTTTTCTATGAAAAACTATCAGAAACTCTAAATTTTCATCCACATCTTTATTTTGATTGAAAATGGAGTTTGTTATATATAAATAAATAAAAATCATATCTTGTTACATAACTTTATTATTTTATGTAAAAAACTATTATTTAATTTATGAAATTTAATTTTATATCTATAGAATAAAAAATAGTGATCTCCTCCTATTCCATATCAATCAACCTTCTTCAACTCAATCCATGACCATGTCCTCACTATGGATCAATATTTTTTGAAATTTATTTAACTACACAAGAAACATATCAAATAATTTCATCTTCATAATTTTTTATTGTGGAATTTCATATTTCATATAACATAATTATCAAAATTATTCTAATTTTGAATTCATAGATTGATAGAAAATCATATGCAATGCCACATAAAATCTCCATGATGTGGTTATAAAACATTAAAAATTTATTTTGAATGTCATTCATTTGTTGTGAAGTGTTGAGATGTCACAACCCTCTTCGAAACACAATGGTCTCATCATCGTGAGTAGATGAAAAACACCTCAAGTCTTCACAACCAATACCTGAAGAGTGGAATCTTCTAACCTTCAAAAGCCATAACTAGGAAGCATGTGGATTAACAAATGCATCTTCCCCTCTCGTGGAAGTAGAGTAACCAAATCCATGTTATGGATACAAAAATGTAGAGAATCCAAAATAGGAGTCTAAGGGAATATCAATCTCACAACACATCCCAAGAATAAAAATAGCCAATAGTTCTAAAAGACCATGAACAATGACCAACATACCCATGTCATCATAGAAGTATTCTAGCATGGTAAACCATGCATACTCATGGTTTCACATATTTGAGTGGCCATAAACTACAAGTAGATGAAATATATGCAGGTATGTTAGTAGTGTTCTACATTGTATGTATCCATAGTGGATTTGTTTTTTTGCTGATGGGGGGTTCAAATCTAGTGTCCAGAGTTCCCATGAACTATGATAATGGGTATGGATTACACTCGAAATTTTAGAGGTCCCTCTCCCTTGTCGATGAGAGGATCACTCTAAAATTCTCGGACCCACACCATTGTACATATGGGGGTTACACTATTGTCATTTGATTAAATTCACCCAATCTTTATGGGGATCCACTAAAAATTCAAGGAACCACTCTCTAGTACAATATGGGGTTCCACTATAGTCAACTATGACCAACACCCTACTGGATATGGGGATCTAAGTGGAATGCAGCTTTAGAGGACTAGAAACAATAATGATGTGGGTTTCCTCTATAAAGGTTAATGACTCCACTTCCTAGTACAATTTGAGTATACAACCCTGTAGTCCCAAGTGATTATTCCATATTACTATTGGTAACATGCATATCTTCAATACGTTTAATTTCTAGAATATTTTTCATAGTATCTTGAAAGCCATGAATAAAGAAACAATCATGTTATACATGAAAAAAACTTAGGATATGCCTCTTGTAGGCTAGAATTTTTGTTCTAATAATGAATATTTGAAACCACGAAGTATCATTAAAATATTTCATGGGGGTACACAGTGTATTAGGGGTCCCACATGGTGTGTGGTCCCACTGAACCTCCTATATATGTTCATAGATGACATAATACTCCAATCCTATGTTGTATTACACATGATATAGATGGAGTATATGGTGTTTCGAGGATAATTGGGACTGGGAGGTTTCTAGTTGGTCATGTCCATGTACCAAACACCATGTTCATGTATTGACCCCATGTCTCTATACCAAACCTAATTTATGTGTACTCAGTTTCAAATTTGTGACCTAGCCATGAACTTACAAATGGGATCCATCTTGTGTCATAATCTAAATGGGTTTTCCATCCATATATGTGGTAGTATTTTTGTACAATGGCTACATGCAATGTCATTGTTATCTTTTCCAAAACCCTAGCCACTGCCATAGAGGTGGCTAAATGACATGTGTCAATCGTTTTATGTGATGTGTTGTTATGTTTTTCAATGTTTTCTCACAACTGACTCCTAATCATGAATATGTTCTTCAATCATTAATTTTTGTCTTATGTCCATCCAAAATAGTATATTTATAGAAAAAATTGGGTCTATAATATCATTCACCAGAAATAAACCTTCATTTCCTATTAGGGATTCTCCATACATTCTGCATGGCCACCAAGCCTTCCAACACCTTGGATTCATTATCTGATCATCGAAATGATATCACATTCATAACCAATATCCAATATAAATCCTTAAATCATCAATTTGTGATTCGTTTCTCAGTATGTTGAGATTTTAAGGGTTCAACCAGGATCCGTACAATATTATAATGTCAAAATGAGATAGTGGGGGCATACCGTTGATGAACACGTTATAGAAATGGGAGAAAAACACAATAAAAATGACTAAAAATTTATTTGTAAATCATTCATGGCCAATGATCAAAAACAGTGATCTGAGGTTTATAAATCAATAAAATAATTTAATATTTCAATAAACGGGCACATCCAATTGTCCAAAATATGAACATATCCATGAAAAAGTAAGGTTCCACTCAAAAAAATTAATCAAATGGAATAAATCACTATTTTAAATGTCTTTTAGGATTTTTGATTTATAATTGATGAATTACATGCTCTCCATTGAGGAACTGGTAACGTTGCCTTCCCTGTGTCTTGATCTTCTTTGAGCAGACCTTTTTTAATTTTCTGATGTGATCCACCAATAAGAGAAATGAGGGATTAACTATCATTTCCATTATTATGAGGCTAACCATGGATAATTTAGCTTATTAGTATTCTTATATAATAATCATCTTAATCAAAATGAGATAGTTTATTAAATAATTAAATAATTATTTATTTCAATGAACATACATCCAACAAATGATTACTCTAAAATCCATATGTTGAAACATTTTTCTCCCACCTAAGGTAAATAACACATTCCAGAATAAAAAATGTTTTCATATTTTAGATCCGGCATTCAGTTTAAGTGTTATCAATTTTAATTAATAGGTTAAGTGCACCCAATATAAAATATTTTCAATATTTCAATAAAAATAATTTTTGGTTTAATCAATCGTTAAATTATTTTTCCATATTATCTCTTAGATATAAAAATATATATATATAGTTATATTTAAAGTGAAAGAAGTAAAAATGGTTTTATGAATATGACATCCAACATTATAAAAATTGTTGAAGTCTTATGTTGTAGGAAGTGTCATATGGGATATAAGGAAGTCTAATGTATAGATTATAAAGTCATACATGGGGTTATAAAATTTTATAAGTGTATAGAATGAAATAATTACACGGAAACAATGTCATAGAAAAAAATTTATATAATATACAACTTTTATGTCCTATCACGATAATTATAAACATCTTTATTTTACTCCATGACTTATACAAATTAACATTATCCATTATAAAACTCATATAATCAACTAATAATAACTCCAAATTGATTGTGGGAATTTTATAAATAATTAAAAACTTCATTAGAAGGATTTTTATTCCCTCTAAAGTATGTAAATATAGAAGATATAGTATGTTAATAAGCATATCATAACAATATTTATAAAATTAATGTCAGTTATCTCTATCATTCATCAAATTTGTTTTATCATTAATTGTAATAGAAAACATTCTATATAATCCTTTAATGTGTACTGTAATATTGAACCATCATTCTTCAAACAATGTTCTTATTGAATCATTGAAATCATTAGACTATACCAGTTTCACACTATGTATAGTTCACCTTCCAAATTCAATAACATCATTTATTCTATTAAAACTATCATATATGAGAGTTATCACATTTTTAAAACTTGTCGGTGACCTAGGTATCAGTATAATAATCATCTATTATTTTAGGGATTAAATATAATGTAGTATCTACCTGTTCCATTTAACATAAATTCATTTGAATATCCTTAATTTACCTTTCATTTGTGCACAAAGCATCGCAAATAGTTCACTAAGATAAACATATGGACACCTATTGAAAATAAATAAAATGAACCGACCAAATAGAACCTTATATTCTTAAAAATTTATTGAGGGTTGAATTATATTTCAAAATAAATATGAATTTCAAAAATAGAAAGTATTACACATATGTATAAATCAATTTCATAATGTTATAGATGTTATAACAATATTTAATAATTATATGTCCAAAAAAACTCTGAAAAATACCTTCCAAATTCAAAAAAAAGTATACTATCAAAACATTGAATATAAGATATTGGTGAAATATATGATTCTATAGATATAAGATAAATTTATATAAGTGGACTATATGATCTTTATTATTTGGGTTTCTTATAATCATTAGAGAATTAAATAATAATATACTATAAAATAATTCAAAATATGAAAAAAAATATTCATGGTTGTTAAACATCTGTTAAAAGAACTGAAAGAGTAGTAACATTAATTATTGGATAATAATTAATAATCACATATAATATTTCATTTGAATGTTATCTTGGGTATTAAAACCTATAATGTAAGGTTAGAAATATTTTTTAAGGATATATCTTAATATTTTTAATGGATTTGTAATGGTGGGAATTTGTGTTATGAATTGAAAAATAAGGTGGTTTTATTTATACAATTTACAAAACATAACATCCTATGGTTTATAATATTTTTATAGAATTAATTAAGTCATAATTAATTATTTTTTAGGTATTTTATTGAACATTAATTATATTAATATCATTAAAAATGTAATAAAACAAATGAAAATTGTTTTTTTATTTGTAGACATTAATTTTTTAAGCCAGATTAAATGATGGAAATAAGTATTGTTAAAAAAGTCATAACACACATGAAAAATAAATTAATGAAAATTAATAATGAATAATGTTTTATTAGACTATTTCTAAGGCTATATAGATATATAAATTCCATGTGTAGTACTTCTTATAACCCCAATCACAGGAACTCATGTCACAAGAATAGTAGATTATAAAATAATATATTGAAAATATTAAACATTAATATTTGAAGTCTAATTACATTTTTATTAATTCATTATAATTTTTATGTATATATTTTTATCGAAAAAATTACATTTATCAGTAATAACTTGGTTTCCAAGAATATAATATATTAGTACATTATTGGTTTATACTATTGCAATCTCTTTTTATATTTATTGTATTATTCATAATATGGATTATTATGAGACATAATTATCATGAAATGGAGAGATTAGGGGAATATGTTTTAATTCTTCTCAATATATATATTGGTATTTTAAATATGGAAAGTTACATTAATGATATGATCAGGAATACAAAATAATATATAAAATATTTGATAATCATAAAATTATATTAAATAGTCATAATATATTTTCAAAAATTATATATCTGAATTTTTATAATAATAAAAATTTATCCTTAAAAATAGGTAGGTGTCTTTGTATGATGGCATAAGATATAACTTAATAATCAATAAAAAATCACCAAATTAAACACTTGAAAAATCATTATTGGTATATATTTTCTATGTTAATGTAATTAAATAGAATATATTCTTAATGAATTACTAAATAACCAAACTATAATTATTTTCATCAAAAAATATATTTTCATGTATATTTTATTTCATAATGGAAAAATGGAGAACTAGTATGTTAAATATTCATTAATTGTCACGGCTCGTCCCCAGGGGCCGTATCGTGACTACCCCAAGCCCGCCTTCCATAGGCTAGGGGCTGGAGACTAGCACTAAAGGCGTAATTCCCTAAAACTGGGAAGTCATTGCCTTTATAAAATGCAAACACACACAACCAGAGTACAAGAGGAAGCAATCACTAAGTAAAATCTGTTTAACAGGAGTATTGAAAGTTACAGGGGGTCCAGAATACAAGACCAACTTTAATTCACAAATACAACTGAAAAAAAGAACAACTGAAAGAAGGGAAAAAGAGAAGAAAGGTGAAAGTAGCTCATGGATCGTCATCCAGGGTTCCCACATGATGGGTAGGTACAGATGGATTCCACAGCACTCCAAGTCCGTCAGACTCCACCGAGTACCGCTACGTCGTATGTTCCTCCTCCGGGTACTGTCCAGTCTTGGTGCTCTCAGCCTCCGTCAGCGTTGTCCGTCGTCTACATCTAACACAACAAGGTGCAGGCATAACCCGTGCAGGGGTGAGTATAACGATACTCAGTAGGGACCCCAAGACCCTCAAGGTCTCACAGAATCTAACAAGGATAAATAAAAAATTATGAAATCAACGGATAACTATTACTTAGGTATATGCCTATACTTATACCTAAGTTATCAAGTCACCCATCTCAATCATGAGGAAAAAAACAATGTTTATTGGCTCAGCTCAAACCACTATTTTCAAAATCTAAACCACTACTTCTGGAGAACTCCTCCTCTATCGAGTACAGTGGGCATGTCGTGACCTCAACGAGCTTCTCACTAACCTGAGACTGCTGAGGTACTCCTCCTGTCGAGTACTGCGGGTGTGCTACCAACTACCAGGCGCTCCGTCCGCTGTGGGACTACCACCAAATATCGTGCGCTCCCCCCAATAACCTACAGTGGTACTACTCCTATCGAGTAATGCGAGTCTGCTACCTACTACCAGGCACTCTGTCTTCTATGGGTATTCCGCCAAATATCGGGCGCTCCCCACTGGGCTAGTCAAATCAATCCGAGTCAAATCGGTCAAAGAGTCATCAGGTTTACAGCTACTAGGTCTCTGCACTCTTTATTCTCGTTAACGGAACGATCTGCTCCACGAGATACTAGTTGATACTCCAAGTGTCACGAAATATCACGTAGAAGTATCTGAATGTTTAACACCCCAAGATTTCATAGTACATTATTTCTTCAAAGTAATTCAATAACTTTCATTGCACGCAACACTGAGTTCAAGCGCACCATGAATTACCAAACAAGCCGTTCAAAAGCGGTTATAAATAGTATTAACTGAATTTTGAACATTATATAATCCATATTATTTCAGAATCCATATTATGAGTTTCTTAGACATAATGTAAGAACAAATACATTTTTCTTCAGATAAAAGAAGTATTTTTCAAAAAGATCAATTTAACCACCTTTTAATGGTGAACCCTTTTAAAATCCAATATTTGAAACTTTTATATATTCAATTTGACAAAATAAAATTCTTCTTTAGAATAGGGACATACTAATTTAGTTTCAATAAATTTTTGGTGTTTTTCTGATAACATTCATATTTGGGTGAATAGTGAGAAATACTATATTTTAACTGAAAACAACTTTTTTAATCAAAATAATTTATTGTATTGAATTATATATTTTAATGGTTTGGAAGTATAATTAGATTATATTTTTACCATTTAATCCAATTATGGTCGTTGTAAGTAATTTCAAATTGAAATTGGACATAAATATGTGTAAATATTTTGATATTTAATATTTATTAAAAATATGCTTCTTGGTTTTGACAATGGGGATTAATTTTAAAATAATTAATGCAACTTCTATGTTTTGAAATTGGTAAAATATAAATCATTTTTGAATTAGGAATATTAAAATTATCATAGGGTGAATTTTTGGCTTGGCCAACTCTACCCAAATATCCTCCCAACTATCCTACCTTTATCCTAGAGGCCTTCCTTTGGTCAGAAAGACAACCTAAGAAGCCATTTTGATCAAATAAAAAGGAATAACCCGAAGAAGAGGTAATTATTTCACCACCCTCTTTCATGTTCTCTTATTGTAGAGACCCCAGACTTGAGGTACATGGACATTACATTAATTTTCTGTAATACTTAATACATAATAAAATAGACACCCAAGGACCGTAATAGTTATGTGTCTTTGGAAACACAGAACATAATCTTCTAATCGTGGTGAAAGATCTTCAACATCTCCCATTAATATCACCCCCTATTGGTTTCTTACTTAAAACCATTCTTTATATCCTGGGGAAAAGAATACATAAAAAGGGTGAGCACAAATTCTATGTAAGGGTAAACATAGGGAACATAAAACAATCCATAAACATTTGAATGCAAAAACATGAACATAAAATCTAAAAAACAAAATCTTGAGAAATGACATAAATCGTGGAAGTACGTAAGGAATATATCATAAAGTAACATCAATCAGGATAAAATAGCATGGGAATAAAACATATAATTGTTGAAAACCATTAAAAACATGATATTATTTCCATAGTAGCCAAGGAATTGCTACCAAGACCATCATAGTGGACAATGTCCATTGCTGAATTGAGTTTACTTGTCGTTCCAGCCCTTTATTAATGTACCATATTTACTTGATGTTACAGCCATGTCTATCTCAAGAGACATAAATATTTACCCAATGCATTGGTGGGAGATATAGGTCCCACCCATCTCTTAATGAAAAAATTATTACTTGTTCTGCAAAATAAACATTAATCATTCATCATAACCAATATAATAAAATGGGTTTCATAAACATCATCCTATCATAACGTAATCCATATAAAACAAATGGATATCATTTCACCATAATAAGAATCATACCATGTAAATAATATATACATTATACTTGAAACATAATCATACTAAATAATGTCATCTTAGATTGAAAATAGTTTTGACAAAACACCTGAAATGAATTCTTGAGGAAAATATACGTTCTTCTAAAAAACAATTTTCTTTTCAAAAAATCCAATTAAATGATAAAAGAAAATGATTTTGTTTAAAATAATCATGAAATATTGTAGAGGAAACTGCATGAAAATAAGGTGGTATGAATCTGTAAAAATATGTTCAATCCGTATAAGTTAAAAAAACATTATCCTCGTACTTTTGCCAGAAAAGTAAAAAAGTACCACGTATGGTAAAAAAACAAATATTTCTTCCATAATAGAAAATAAAAGTCAAACAGGGGTAAAAATGACTTTAAACATACATTTAATAATATTAACCACTTTCTGAAAGAACATTTTTAGGGAATGGATGAAAAATATAACCCCAGTAAATACTTACGTATAAGCAATCTCGGATAAAAATGAGATTGCAAAATTATCCCTTACATTATGTCCAATTTCTTCCATATTTTTCCAAGAATCATATATAGTGGTTTTATACATATTATTAATTTGTTACAGAAGCATAATAATAATTATAATATCATATATGATTCAGATACGAGTTTATATTACCTATTCTTTTGTTAATTCCATGTTAATGAATCGTTTTGTGTAAAATAATTTCATTTGTCGTACGTGTTTTGACTTGTAATTATTCATAGTATTACATAGATCATGATTACTTACTTCCATAATTTATAACATTAATTATATATAATAAATATTCATAATATGAATATATATATAATAGATCGATAAATGGAATGAAATATACCATTCATGGAGACGGTAGACAGTACCTACATATGAACGTTGTTTTCGTTTCCTTATTAAATTGAATGGAAGAAAATGAAATATATATATAAATAAATCTAGTATCATTATTATGTCATATGTTTCATGATTACTTATTATATATACTTTATAATCATTCTTGGATGGTTAACATGGAGAATGAATCTCATCGCATCGTGGAGACGGTAGTCCTTACATACACAAAAGCAACAATATCATTCTATTAATATTAAAATAATATATAATTGGATGGTGTATAATATATAAATAATCATAATAATGTTATATTTATTATTTATATCATTAATACTCATTATTATACCCATCCAAATGATGAAATGTTTGAATAACAAACTACACCAAGACATGGAGACGGTAAGCCGTACGTACGCACGTGTGGTGACTTTTTCATTCATAGGATTGATAAAATAACTAATATGGTTATAACATTTCTATAATAAAAACACAATGTATATAATATAAAAGATATATTATTTTAGAATAGAAACAACAATTAATAAGGAAGTGGATGACGAATGAAACTTGAAATAGGTGGTGTGATATTTACCTCTTTTTCGGGTTCTTCCTTTGAATTTGACCAAAAGGGATCCTTAGGTTGGATTTATGACTAAATGAAGGCCTCTAGGTTGAAGGGAGGACATTTGAGAGGGTATTTTGGCAGGTTATGTCCAAGAAAAATGGCTTGGTTGGAGTGAATGTGAGATAATATAGAGTTTCCTTTTATAAGAGGGGTGAGGGGCACCTTAAGAAACACATATACTATTTTTTTATAATAAATTTTTATTCAGTTTATAATCGCTCAAAAGTGACTTATATAGAGGCTAGGGTTGGAATGGGTCGAAATCTTCTCAACTAGTAGGTTTCAGACAAGTTATGGTTACCATTTTAACCTTATCATTTAGATTTAACTCTAAGTTAAATAATTTAACTTTTACCGTGTCTTTATGTATTCTTACACTATATGGTTAATAAACATACTATAAACTACTGATCGAACTCCAATTGGTTAATTGATGTCATACATATTATTATATAAGTATTTTGGCCGAAACATTGATTTTTAGGAATAGAATATCAATTAGTAATATAATATTTGTTTTAAAAAACTCATTTATGTCAATTTTGACAATAATTGTTATTTTGTTTTTGCAAAATTAATAACAAAATTATTATTTCAAAAAATCATCTAACCAACCCTAATATTTCATAGTAACCTAGAAAATTAGTGTAATTCAAAAAAATTCTCAAATTCCATTTATTTGGGTATTTATAACATCAATTATGTTAATATTTCATTATTATGGTAATTACTGCATCATCATTGTGTCATAGATAAATTGAATTATAAATGTCTAAATAAATAAATAAAATACCATTATGTAGGAAATATCATTAGATTTTTAATTAATATTTATAGTCCAATTTATCTTATGTGTAACCCTATATTAAATATGTATTACATATTAAACTTTGATTTTAACTCTTTTAACTCTTCTTTGAATTAAATAATAATAAATGTCTGAATCTAATCCATGTGGACCTAAAGGGTCATATTTTATTCCTAAAGTTTTTTTTGGTCGAATTAAAATTATCCAATAGAATTAGGGCATGTTTTAGAGTAATAATAATATCATTTTTACCCTTAATTACCCTATTTACTCTTAACCGTGGTAAATAAAAGTAAAAAATTACTATTCACCAAAAATTATTTTTAACTTATTGAATCACATTTTACTCCTTGATATTAATTTTTTGTCTCATATTTTCTAAATTCAACTCACAGAAGTGGTAAAATTATGTTTTATGTAAATTTGCAAATGCTCCTAGGAGGTGGGTAAAAGACTGTAAATAGTTCAATAAATATATATATATATATATATAATTATTATAAAATGACTTCAATGAATTAAATTGAACTTATATAGGTATTATATATCTATTTTTACTTAAAATAATTTTAAATAAAATAATTTATTATTTAAATAAAAATTCGGTTTTAACTAATAACTTAGTGTTTTCACTATTCATCAAAAATTAAAAGTTTTCAAAAAAAACCAAAATTTCACCATAGGATAATTTTGATATTCCGAATCCAAAAATGAAGTCCATTTTGAATGATAAAATTTATAAAATTTCAAAAATTGGGTATTACTATTCATAACTGCTAGTTTATATAATATTTTAATAACAAATTGTTGTTTAGTTAAACCCGGTATTGCGTACTACACACACTATCGAGGAAGGTTGTGATTGCGTGTAATGAAAGCCATGTCAGGACTGCATGTAGTGGAAGCACCTTTGGTTTTGCGCATAACATAATAAAACTTATTTGATTTATAAATTAAACAAAATCTATACTAATTGTTGCGTAGAATAATTTCCACAAAACGAACTTGAAATTGTTTGTAACTGGAGCCAAGAATAGTGTTGTGTATACTGTAAGCTAATATGGTGTTGCGAATAGTACAAGATAACTTTCTATAGCATATAAGAAAATACATTAAAGAAATTGAAAATAATATATCTCATAAAATCTCGGGATGTTACATTATACCCCCCATTAAAATGAATTTCACCGTCGAAATTAATCGGGGTTATAAATGGTTTACTATATGAAAGTTTCTTTCATTGAAACCCACATCATATAAAGGAATACTAAATATTGATTTGAGAAACTGTATTAAGAAACCTAACGGTTACCCAAATTAACTCATCACTGGGTTTCCACATATGAGAACATAGGTGAAAATATGGATATGGAAGAGAAATCTATCCATCATGTTCTGATGGAGAGTGGTAGAGAACATGGCTATGAAAAAAGAAATTATTCGCAAATCCATAAATTTGTGATGATCTAAGGTACAATCCGATTCATCATATATGAGGACACTAGGACATTATTTATGGTTTTTAAGATCATTTCCCAAAAGTTGAAAATTTTGAATTAGAAGAAATACCTACTTTATTTTGGTACAATCTCACTATTTTCCGTGCCTTGAACAATATCCATGTCATCTCTTAAAGAAATTAAGTTGAATTTTTCATTCTTGAAGTGTCAGTAGATCATATGATAGAATGATGTGTCCTTCCATCTGTCTCTAACAAAAGGTTATAAAAGGTTATTAGATATACATAAGTCCATATATGGTGTGGTTAATCATATATGATTGCAAAAATAGACTTATAATTCATCTATCATACCGCTTAATAAAATAAAACTAGTTTCTACTATCTAGGGGCTTCCTGTAAGCCAGTGGTAGGGGACAAAGGCATGTCGCACTTCAGTTGTGGGTTCGATTCCCACATCCTTGTCAGTCACAACGGGTTGTTTGCCATCTTTCAGGTTGTCCTTTTTCTAAAATTAAATTATTATAATATCCCATCAATAATATCTAAAAAAGTTCTAGCCATAAAAAATAATAACCTATGTCCAACATAATCCAGTCCAATCTTTAGGCTTATCCAAACTACTTCTATCCAATATCATAGTATAAAAAAACAATTAGTAGAAATGTCATCTACCGAGCATGTGAATACCATCATTTATCCCCCATATATCATACGATATAACTTGTTGGTCACATTCTAAACATGTGAATACCGTAATTGTGTATTCTCTTGAAAAATGAATACCCATTGATCCTTAGTAAAAAATTGAATGCTATCAAAAGTTAAATCTTTCCACATACGAAACTCCCAAAATTTCTATATACTCAATCCATGATATAACTTTGTCCTTATATTAGTTATGAGATCATTTAATTATCTCTTCATCACATCATTATGTGCATATCATCTTCTTTCCAAAAACATTTCAATCACTTTTCATGGTCACTGGTACCATATAATTATAGAAAACAAATACATAGATATTCCAAAATTCCATGATACCATAAATGAGATTCCATGATACTATTTTGAAATCCCATTACATAAACACTTAATCATTCCACAACATCATTTCATACTCAACATCACAAATAATGATCACATGTGAATACCCTTTATCTATTTCCTTAAGAGGTTTCTCATGTCAATCATCATTAACCCTTGGTTTAGGGTATTGATTAGCATAATTCCCCTTTTCCTTTCACTTTAAGCATTGAAGTGTTGGTGGAGAGTTCTCTGTAGTCTTTTCTCTATTCACATAATTAGATAATTTTTTCCCATTACATTGACATTCAACTGCTAAATGACCTTTTTCCACACATAAAACATTTTCTAGTACCTTTTAAACAATCTCTCCCATGCTTCTTTCCACACATTGAGCATAAAGAAACATTTATCTTCTTTTCACAATTGTTCTGAGATTTCCACTTGAACTCCATCTTTTGTTTCCTGTTAAAACCATGAGATGGATATGTAACAACAACTTCAATTTATACCTTCATATCACAATGTACAATTTCATCATATCTACTGAAGTCTCTTATAGCTAATTCCCTTTGAAGACATGGTTTTAAGCCACTGAAGAATCGATGAACTTTACTTTTAGATTGGATGATAAATCCAGATGCATACCTTGCAAGCCTTGTAATATTTGTTTCGTATATACCAATAGATTCATCATCCTTTTGATTAAGCTCAATGAACGCCTTTTTTGTCTTAGTTCAATTAATACGAGAGATATACTTGTTGAAAAACCAGTTCTTGATCTCATCCAATTTCATTAATTCAATTTCATCTTTGGGCCTTGTATTCATAATTAGAGTCCACCACTGGTCTGCTTCACCTTCTAAATGGTAAACATCCAGAATGAATTCTTCATGTTCTGAACAACGATGTATGGAAAATATCTTTTCAATGGTACTAATCCATTGTTCATCAACAAGTGGATTAGAAGACCCACTGAAAGAAGGTGGACATTGCCTCATGAAGGACTCAATAGAATATTTTTCTCTTCTCTACTCATTTGGAAGTCCAGAATGATTTATATCTTGTGTAAGTATAGCAATAGGATTTTTCACTCCATCTCCCATAACATTGGTTTGTTCAAAAGGATAATCATTGAATTTTCAATTACATTTATCTACACGGTTCCTTTGGGTTCCATCCATCATCTTAAACCCAAAAATAATAGTGTGAGAGGAAACAATCATGCTAGGGAAAATAAAATAATAAAGGGGGAGTACCTACAATATCTAACATATTAGGTTTAATTCTAATATCGTTACCACAATTCTAGGACTATAATATATACTTATACTTAACCTTATGGACATCCCTAGACATCCCTTAGTAATATATCTAGGGATCTCACTAATGTTTTCGCATCCTAGTTTCCAAAGGTTATCTAAACCTTTATTCTGATAAAAAACTGTACAGACCAAAAACATGATGTACATGGTTATTACATTAATTTTGCGGAATACATAATACATAAAAAAAGTAGACACCCAAGGACAGTAATAGTTTAGTGTCTTTGGAAACTATGAACATAATCTTTTAATCGTGGTGAATGATCTTCAATATCTCTCATAAGGATCTTCCCCTTTGGTTTTCTTACCTGAAACCTTTATTTATATCCTGGGGAAAAGAAATCATAAAAAAGGTGAGCTCAAATTCTCAGTATAGGTAAACATAGAGAACATAAAATAGTCCATAATCATTTGAATGCAAAAATATGAACATAAAATCTAAACATCATAATCTTGAGCAATAACATAAATATTGGAAGTACGTAAGGAATATATCATTAAGAAACATCAATCGTGATAAAATAGCAAGGGAATAAAACATTTAACTGTGGAAAAGCATTAAGCACATTATATGATTTCCATAGTATCCAAGTCATTACTACCAAGACCATCATAATGGACAAAGTCCATTGCTGAATCGGGTTTACTTGTCGTTCCATCCCTGTATTACTGCACCAGATTTAATTGCCGTTATAGCCATGTCTATATTATGAGATATAAATCTTTACCCATATAATTAGAGGGAGATATAGGTCACACCCATATCACAATGAAGTCATTCTTACTTGTTCCAAAAAATGAACATAAATCATTCATCATAACCCAAAGAATAAATTGGGTTTCATAAACATCATCCTATCATAACGTAATCCATATAAAACTAATGGATATAATTTCATCATAAGAATAATCAAACCATGAAAATAATATTGACAATATAATTGAAACATAATCATACTAATTAATTTCTTCTTAGATGGAAAATATCTTTGACAAATCACATGAAATAAATTCTTGAAGAAAATATACTTTCTTCTTAAAAATCATTTTCTTTTCACAAAATTCCATTCACTGTTAAAAGAAAAGGATTTTGTTTAAAATAATAATGAAATATTGTAGAGTTAATTTCATGAAAATTAGGCTTTATGAAACCGTAAAAATCTTTTCAAGTCGTATAAGTAAAAAAGACATTCTCCTCGTACTTTTGCTGAAAAAGACAAAAAGTACCACATATGTTAAAAAATGGAACGATTTCTTCCATAACAAAAAGAAAAAGTTAAAGAGGGGTAAAAATGACTTTAAAAATACATGTAATAATATTAAACACTTTATGAAAAACATTTTTATGGACATGGATGAAAAATATAACCCCAGTAAATACTTACGTATAAACAATCTCGGATAAAAATGAGATTGAAAAATTATCCCTTACAATATATCCAATTTCTGGTGTAAGTGTCTGAGACTCTTGTTTAGTGGGTTTTTACATATTATTAACTTGTAAAAGAACCATAATAATTTTTATGATATCTTATATTATTCACTGACGACTTTATATTACCCGTTCATGTGTCAATTCCATGTTAATGCATCGTTTTGTGTAAAATCATTTTATTTTTCATACGTGTTTTGACTTGTAATTATTCATATGATTACTTGGATCATGATTAATTACATACAGAATGAAAAACATGATTTATTTATAATACATATTCATAATAAAATTCTATATAATAGATTGACAAATGGAACAAATTACACCGTTCAAGGATTCAATAGACAGTATGTACGCATGAACACTATTTTTGTTTCCATATTTAATTGAATGTAAGTAAATGACATATATATATAAATAAATACAGTAGAATTATTATTTCATATGTTTTATTATTACTTATTATATATACTTTATAATCATTCTTGGATGGTTAACATTGAAAATGAATCTCATCGCATCGTGGAGACGGTAGTCTTTACGTACGCACGAGTGACAATATCATTATTTTGATATTCAAATAATATATATTGGATTTTATATCATATATAAATAACCATCATAATGTTATATTTATTATTTATATCATTTATACTCATTATTATACCCATCAAAATGATGAAATATTTGAATAACAAACTACACCATGACGTGGAGATGCTAAGTCGTATGTACGCACGTGTGGTGACATTTTCATTAATAGATTTGATAAAATAACTAATATGGTTGTACCAATTCTATAATAACATCAAATTATATTGAAGATACTGGAGTTGTTATTTTATAATGGAAACAACAAAGAAGTAGGGAGTGTAAGAAGAATGTAACCTAAAATAGGTTGTCAGATATTTACCTCTTCTTCAGGTTCTTCCATTTTATTTTATCTAAAGGGGTCCTTAGGTTGAATTTATGACTAAATTAAGGCATCTAGGATGAAGAGAGTAAATTTTAGAGGGTATTTTGGAATGGTTTTTTGAGTTAAATTTCTTGGGAGGAGTGAATTTGAGAGAATAGGGAGTTCCCTTTTATAAGAGGGGTGAAGGTGACCTTAGAAAAAACATAAAATATTATTTTATAATA
The DNA here is from genome assembly GCA_963277665.1 of Viscum album. Classification (NCBI taxonomy): domain Eukaryota; kingdom Viridiplantae; phylum Streptophyta; class Magnoliopsida; order Santalales; family Viscaceae; genus Viscum; species Viscum album. Next base: position 912,137,928 of record OY728131.1, on the reverse strand, counting down.
AATTTATATTCGGTTTAAAATGGGTCCAACGTAACTTATTTAGATTCTATAATGGGTATGGGTCGAAATAATCTCAACCAATATGTTTTAGACAAGTTTAGATTATCATTTTAACCTTATAATTCAAATTTAACTATAAGATTAGTCATTTAACTTTAACCACGTCTTCTTGTATTATTACACTATATGGATAATAAACATTCAATAAAATTCCAATCGAACCCCAATTGGTTCATTAGTGTCATAAATATTATTATATAAGTCTTTTTTTCTAAACCATAGTTTTTTAAGAATAGAATATCAATTAATAATATAATATTTGTTTTAAAAACACTTTTATGTCAATTTTGACACTACTTGGTATTTTTTTTCTAAATTTATAACAACATTATTAATTTAAAACAAAATTCATCTACGAAACCCTAATATGTCATAGTAACTTATAAAATTAGTTTAATTCATAAAAAGTCTCAAATCACATTTATTTGGGGATTTATAACCTCAATTATGTTAATATTTCATTAAAAAGGTAATTACAACATCATCATTGTGTCATAAATAAATTAAATTATATAATGTCTAAAAATTATAAATAAAATACCATTATGTGGGAAATCTTTTTCTCTTTCTAATGAATATTTATAGTCGAATTTATCTTCTGTATAACCATATATTAAAAATGTTTTACATATTAAACATTGATTCTTACTCTTTTAACTCTTCTTTGAATTAAATAATAATAAATATCCAAATCTAATCCAAGTGAACCTAAAGGGTCATAGTTTATTTATAAAGTTGTTTTTGGTCGAATTACACTTATCCAATAGAATTACGATATGTGTGAGGGTAATAATAATATTATTTTACCCTTAATTACCCTTTTTTACTTTTAACCGTGGTAAATATAAGAAAAACATACTATTCACCAAAAATTATTTTTATCTTATTGAACCACATTTTACTCCTTGATATTAACCGTGTCTCTCAGATTTTCGAAATTCAATAAAATATTTATATTTCTAACATTATTATAAAATGACTCCAATGAATTACATTGAACTTATATAGTTATTATGTATCTATTTTGACCAAAAAATAAATTTGAATAAAATAAATTATAATTTAATTAATAATACAGTTTTAACCAATAACATCGTGTTTTCACTATTCTTCAAAAAATGAATGTTTTCAAAAAAATACCAAAATTTTACCCTTGGCTGATTTTGATATTTCAAATCCAAAAATGAAGACCATTTTGAACGATGAAATTTAAAAAATTTCAAAAATTGGGTATTACTTTTCATAACAACTAGTTTATATATTATATTAATAACATATCATTGTTTAGTGAAACCTGGTATTGCTTACTACACACGCTATCGAGGGAGGTAGCGATTACGTGTAATGCAATCCAAGTTAGGGCTGCGTGTAGTGCAAGCTCCCTTTGGTATTTCTTATAACAAATTAAAAAATTATTTCATTTATACCTTAAATAAAATCTATACTTAAGGTTGTTTCGAATAATTTCCACAAAATGAACATGAAATTTTTTGTAACACGAGCCAAGAATAGTATTGCATATAATGTACGCTAATACGGTGTTGCGTATAGTACAAGATAATCTTGGTGTAGTTTATAGCAAAAGACATTAAAGAAATTACAAATAATATTTCTCATAAAATATCGGGTTGTTACACATATTCTTCCACTTACTCTTTCTTTGTTGTTTCCATTATAAAATAATAACTCCAGTATCTTCTATATACTGTAATTTTATTATAAATATGCCCCAACTATATTCATTATTCTACCCATATTATGAATGATAATGTCACCATGCGTGCGTACGTACGACTTACCGTCTCCACGCCGTGGTGTAATTTGTTATTCAACACAATGTTATTTGGATGGATAGAATGATGAGTAAATATGTATATAAATAATGAAAATTACATTCTAATGTCTCTATAAAATTAATATACCATCCAATTCCACACCTTTATGGAAATTAAATTCTCGCTCGTGCGTACGTACGGATTACCATCTCCACGACTCGATGAGATTCATTTTCAGGTTCACCATTCATCAACGATTATAAAAATATATATTACTAATAAGTATGTAATATATGACATAATAATGTTACTAGAGATACACACACATATATATATATATATACTTACATATATCTTATTCACTTAGTTCTGTTCAATACGATATGAAAACGGAAACCGCGTTTATGTGTATGTACGTACTACGGTCTCCATAAATGGTGTTTTTCATTTCATATATATGTCTAATATACAAATATATATTCTAAATATATATATTATATAAATTATTTTTTATATTCTAGAAGTATTTAAATCTTTATCTAAGTGATACAGTCAGGAGTAACATGTTAAAACACGTATGATAAAGAAAGCGATTATTACCCAAAATATTAATTTGACATGGAAATTATTATTAAATGGATACAATAAATCCATAAATGAATCATGTATGATATCACAAATATTAATATAGTTCTGGTATAATTTAATAACATTCTTTGAGCTTCATACAGAAGGTTAAACACACCCTTTTCTAAGGGAAATTTCAAGGTAAGGGTTAATTTCTCAATCTCATTTTTATCCGAGATTGTTTATGTGTAAGTATTTAATGGGACATTTTTATCATCCATGTCCATTTTTCATAAAAATGATTTTAAAATGAATATTTTAAGGAATTTAGATGGGTACTCATTATCAATATCATAATTTTAAATGTTTTAAAGATTTATCTTTCTAAATCGTTTCAATTAATGTCCATGTTTTCAAAATGATTTTAAGTATTTGATTATATGGACATGAATGTTTTGAAATTATAATTTATTTCAAAATATTCAAAGTGTTATGGGACACTTTGATTCAAAAATATCTTTTAAATTAATTCCTTTATAAATGTGTGACTTTTACATGATTTTACAAGAAATATATTTCTCTAGAAAAGTTTTACTCATCATTTTCTACTATGTCAGCATCCTTTATTGGATATTATTTTTGATTGAGGTTGATTTATTATAATAAAATATTCCATATTGTACTGAATGAGTTATGATATGTCTGACTGTAAATGTTCTATTTTTATACCATTCATGTTTTATCATTAATGTAATGACATTTCAAATTCTAGTTTTAATACGAATGTTTATGTTATGTTCGCACTTTTTCATATGAGGAATGCAATGGAATTAGTATGTGATGGGTGGAGCCCACTATATCTCTACGATGCATCAGTTGGTCTCATGAGACAAACTATTGTCTTGGCACAAGGACTTGTCAAAAATTTTACTTGTAGTCTTGGCGCAAGGCCTTGACTATGGGGTAATGATGTCCGACGTTAGGCATTCCCTAATTATGAAATTAGTTATTACATGTGATTATTCGACTAGTTGAATATCTATGTGCATGTTTATATAGTAATGTTCGATTTAGTTTTTCCATATTATGTTCAAGTTTATGTTTAAAAAGGCTATTGTTTTTATCACATATCTTGCCTTAAAATTTTATAGCTTCCGCTAAATTATTTACCCGTACTGAGCATATGATCTCACACCTTTATTATGTTTTATTTTCCCAGGATCCCAGAAGTGTTTTATGTTTGAGATGCAGGGTTAAGCGAAGTGAAAAATGGAATTCTCAAAGGATTATTTTTTTGTGTTGTATGTTAGAAAGTGTAATGTAACGTTCATGTATGTAATCTATTTTCCAAGACTTTTAAACTGATCGGTCATTCGGGACATGATTCCTTGTAATCATGCCAATGTATTAAAATAATGCACCGACTCTGGGAATCTGGGGTTGGGGAATTACAGAAAGGACCGCCACATCATAGGGGTCTCAACGCAACATACGGCGCATCAATAAGACGCTCGGTCTGTGAGTTTTTACCATTTTAGTTCTGGGGGCCCGGTTGGATTCTTGTACGAACCAACCTGACCATGACTCAACTATAACCCGAAATCTAGTGGGCTATACTCAAAGGGACGGCTGTGCTCCAAGAATACTGGCGCCACTGACGGTTCATCAAACAGACATCTGGTGCCAATGATATAGCCCCAAAAGGTGATGGGTCAGTAATGGTCTCGGGTCCGATCCGACCCGGTTGGACTAAGTCAGCCGAACCAAGTCTAGACAGACCCGGTCTGGGTCAACCCGATCAGACTCACTGATTCTGAACCGACTCATTGGGTGGGTCAGCTAGCTATGTTTTGTCCCGGTCCGCTGGGCCCGACCCAACGGACTGTGAAGGCGAATCAGCCTGATGGTCGCCACGTAGACGACTTGGTAACTCATCTCAAGAGACCATGCCGGTTCGGCCAGCGACACTGCAGGGGACGCTGCGGGTTGGGTCGAGAAATCGATGGTCGGGAGGCCAGCAGGTAGGTCACGTGGTGCGCAGACAGGCCGACTGGTCACTGGCAGCACGCGGTTGCACCGGGCAGGGCACCGGGGTGCCAAGTTGGCTGCCGGCAGGGGTTGGGCAAGAAATCGGCGGGGCGCGGTGTGTCGGACAGGCTGCCGGCGGGGAGCTGGGCAGGCTGCTGGTGGGGCGCATGGGTTCTGGGCAGGACGCCGGTGGGGCCCGGGGGCACCAGGCAGCATGCCGCGGAGCGGGGCATTGCGCGAGGCACGCAGGCATCGCGCCGGGGCTGCGCGCTAGGGTGCGGGAAGCGTTTCGGGGCCTCGGGGGGTGGGGGTTCACGGAGGCCATGGGAAGTGCGCCTCTTGTTCACCATCTCCATCGCCGTCTCCTCTTTCCCAAGATGTCATCACTGAACAAGAAGAAACAAGGGGAGGGTCGGACATTGTTCATGTGGCTCGAGCCCTCCTCATTATGCTGATAGAAATTTGATATTCTCATAGCATATAATTTTTCAACGAAGAACGATGGTTATATTCAATGATAAAGAAACACAAAACTCCTTACCTTTGATCCGCCGTTAGTCGATCATGGACGTCGCAGAAGGATGGATGACATTTCGTGGTATACGATCACATCCCACAACGAAGGGTTCCGAGGAAGAAGGTCGTAGAAGAAGATCATCACCGGCGTTCTTCGCGTTCTTCAGGTTCTTCATTGGAAGAACAGTCCTCCGTTGAGAGATTTTTCCAACAATATAATAGGAATAGAAATACCATCCCCACATAAAATAATAGTCCACCTATTATTTTAAGTGTTGGCATGCAATTAAAAAGGGTTAATTAATAACCCGGCTCCACCCAATTAAATCACGTGTGTTGGCACAAATTAATTAGGGGGGTTTGGTTCATTAAGGTGGGGAAAGGTGGATAGTCTCTCCCTCATTAATGAGGGAGAGTTGATAGGTTATGGTCTCCTCCCATTAATGAGGGGTTGGGCGGCCTCATGTGGTCCCCACCCCCTTTAACCTCACATGGGAGGTTGGTTTCTGGTAGGCCCCCCCACCATTACCTCTCATGGGAGGTTAGGGTGTGGCGGTCCCACCACCAAATCTCAAGTGGAGGTTCCAACTACCTGCACTCACATGGCGGATGGAATTAAATAAAGTGTCACAACACATTATTTTATTATTATTTTTGTAAAAATCCAAAAGCTATCTTTTATTCCTGACCATCCGCTATCGCGGTGAAAGTATTCTTAAGAGAAAACATGTGCTGCGAGTTCAACCATGCCCTCAAATTTCCATTCCAATAACCCATTCAAAATATATAAAAACCCCCTCATACAGTTAATGAACGTACCCGAACAAAAAATCAGAAATTGATTCCGGACACACCGGGCCTCGGAATCAAGCGTCGTCGGAAACTGCGGACTCGTAAAATTCCCATTTATTTAAAAACAAATTCCACGAGAATTCTAGGTATTTAAATTCTCCCCACCTCAAGGCTTTACATCCCCGTAAACTTCAACTCAAACTAAGGGAACAAATGGGGGTACTAAGCACACATCTGAGCCTCCCGCTCCCATGTTCTCTCCTGAAGGTCCATATGCTTCCAGCGAATGCACACCAGAGGTATCAACTATCCACATAGGTCCCACTCTGGTCTATCCTCAATCTCCACTGGAATCTCTATGAATGTCACGTCATCATCGATGTCCAGCTCCCCGTGGGTGAGAATGTGGGATGAGTCGTGCACGTATCTCCTCATCTGAGATACGTGGAAGATGTCGTGCACTCGGTGAAACTGATGTGGAAGAGCTAAGAGGTAATTCACCTCTCCTACTCTACTGAGTACCGAGAAAGGTCCAATTAACCTCATAGATAGATTGACTCCTTTTCCAAATCTCTATAGACCTCGTTGAGGTGAGACCCATAGGAAAACGTTGTCATCGTCCTCAAACTCCAGAGGCCTCTGTCTCCTATCAGCATATGACTTATTTCTTCTCTGTGAAGTCCTCATCTGCTCCTGGATTATATGAACATTCTCTGTGGTAGCATGTACCATCTCTGGTCCCACTAGTGCAGACTCCTATAGGTCTGTCCATCACAGTGTTGATCTGCAAGGTCATATGTACAATTCTTCAAAAGGTTCCATACCGATGGTGGAGTAATAACTGTTGTTGTAGGAAAACTCCACCAACGGTTGGTGATCCCCCCCCCATCTACAATCGAAGTCTAGGACACATGTACGGAGCTTGTCCATAATGGTCTAGATAGTTCACTCGGTCTGACCATCCGTCTGAGGAAGGATGGCGGTGCTCAAGAAAATTTCTGTCCCGAAAGCTTCCTGCAACCCCTTCTATAACGGGGAAGTACACCATGCGTCATAGTCATAGACAAAAAAAGAAGGTACTCCATGAAAAATACTTATCTATTGCACGTAGAGGCGTCCCAATATCTCTACAGAGCCCTGCTCTCTGATCGGTTGGAAGTGGTCCGATTTGGTGAGTCGGTCAATGATCACCCAAATCATGTCGTGACCCCTGGATGTACGTTAAATACCAATCACGGATTCCACGGATATCCCCTCCCACTTCTACTATGGGATCTCTAAGAGCTTAACCAAGCCTACTGGTACCTGGTGCTCCACCTTCACATGCTAACAAGTGAGGCACCTAAAGAGAAACTCCCCTACCACCTTTTTCATACCTAGCCACCAGTGTTGTCATATGAGATCCAGATACATCATCATAACACCTGGATGTACCTCTATAGGGGATGTGTTGAACTCCCTAAACACTTCCTCCTAATGTGAAACTGGTACCACGGTACGTCCTCTTAAGAGGATGATGTGCTCCAGACCTTTAGAAAATCCTTTAGGTGCCTGCCCTATGGATATCTGAGCACATCGTGTCTCACAGTTAGTGTCCCCACGCTACGCCTCCCAAACTCGCTGATGAAGTGATAGAGTAACTGTAAGATACTGAATATAGGCTGCTCCATCCCTATCCACAAAGGATATCTACAAGGAATCTATCTGTTATGTCTCCTCTTCTAGCAATTTTATTCTAGTCCTCTTTGATGAGTGCATCTACAACAACATTCCCCTTCCCAGGAATATAGACTATCTCGATGTCATAGTCCTGGAAGAACTAAATCAATCGTTGTTGTCTCAAGTTTAGGTCCTTCTGAAGGAAGATATTCCAGAGACTCTTGTGATCAGAGTACATGGTAAAACATTCACCCATCAAATAGTGCCGCCAAAACTTCAAGACGAAGACCACTGCTTCTAAATCTACTTCATGGGTAGTGTAGTTATGCTCGTGTTGTCTTAGCTGCTGAGAACCATACGCGATCATAGCTTTCTCTTCCATCATGAAACAACCGAGTATGGTTCCTGATGCATCACAAGAGACTACGTACTCTACGACTTCCTCTAGAAGTATCAAAATGGTGGAACTATTCAGCCTTTGGGTTAGATCCTGAAATCTCTACTGGAATATCTTCGACCACACGAAGGGTTTCCCCTTCTTCGTCAAGGCTGATAGAAGTGATGAAACTCGGGAGAAGTCTGGAATGAACATTCAATAGTATTCAGATAAGCACAGGAAAATCCGAACCTCCGTCACACTCGTGGTTGACTCCCTTGCAAGTACCTCCTCGATCATTACTTGATCTACTACAACTCCAACCACTAAGATGACGTGTCCCAAAAAGTGAACCTCTCGAATCCAAAACTGGCACTTCGATAGCTTAACATAAAGCTGGTTCTCTAGGAGTGTGTCCTGTACTACCTGAAAATGGTACACATGCTCCTCCTCAGTAGTCAAGTAGATCAATATGTCGTCGATGAAGAACACGACAAAATGATCAAGGTAAGGTTGGAATATCATGTTCATGAGACTCAGGAACACTACTGGAGTGTTGGTTACACTGAAAGGCATAACGAAGAACATGTCATGGTTATACCGTCATCAGAAGGTTGTCTTTTTCACATCCTCATCTCGAAATCTGAGCTGTTGAAAGCCTGATCTGAGGTCTATCTTTGAGAACCATCGAGCTCCCTTGATATGATCAAAGAAGACTTCAGTCCTTGGAAGTGGGTACTTTTTCTTCACGGTCACCTGATTTAGGTGATGGTAGTCGACACAGACCCTCAAGCTCCCATTTTCCTTCTTGGCGAACAGAATCATGGTTACCCAGGGAGACATACTGGGCTGGATGAATCCCTTTCCCTGCAATTCCTCTAGCTATACCCACAGCTCGTGAAGCTCAGCGAGAGCCATCCGATATGCTGGAGTAGATATCGGTGTCGTCTCGGGGTATAGTTCAATGTAGATGTCCACCTCTCTATGGGGAGGTAGTCCATGAACATATTTAGGGAAAACAACCTTGTACTTCTCCCCCACTATAAGATATGTCGGACTCTCCACATCCACTACTCTAAGGGTAAGGTAAGCCAACTAGTGAGTGATCTGTGGCACCCTCATCCGAGTATGTTTGTCCACTGATGCATATATTCCCCTCTCGCCAGTGAAGGTGAACCCGGTCCCATCTGTGCGGGCACACCTCATTTTTTTCATAATACATTCGATATGAGCATGGATTGTAGATAACCAGTACATACCCAAGATTACGTCGTAAGGCCTCGACATCGCTACTAAGATATACTAGATGAAGCTCGGGCCTCCTAAAATAATCTCGCACTTCCAGAAGCAGTGTGTAATCGTTTAATTAGCTCCCGTAGGAGTCTCTAGCTATAAGGATCAAACCAACGGCTCCGTCGGAATCTTCGAGCTCCGAACGAGGGAAGTAGAAATGAAAAAGTGAATGTCCCTCGTGTCTATAAGAAATGCAGCTAAGGTGGAATAAACACCGATCTTACCTCGAATAATTTCTAGAGCACCATGATCAAAGGCCTCAGCGGCCTAAAGCTGAGCTCTCCCCTTTCAACCCGCTACCTGCGGTCGGGGTGGACCTCCTAGTGGTGGTGGCGGTAGCACCTCGTATCATCAACCGCTGCCAACTACTCGACCACCTCCTCTGCCACGTCTTCCTACTCCCTGAGAATCACCCCGATCGAACCTCTACCTCTACCTGGGAGGTCCCTCAACTAACCTCTGATCGTTAGTACAGTGGGTCGGACAGTCACATGCCACGTGACCAAGCATGCCACATGAGTACCATTGTCCGCTCCTTGCATGACGGGCTCTGTCTCCACTCTTGGTTCCCCACACAACCGATCCTGAGTTGTGCAATCATACACCTATGAGTCTGGTCCTTTTGGAACTCTACGTCATCTGTATACTACAAGCTGCAGAAGACTCCACTGCATGTCGGCTAGTGGTGGGTCTCGCTGCAGGAGACTGCTCATCAAGAAAAGTCTCCACTAGGAGGGCTTGCTCCAACACCCTTGTCTACGTTGGGATGTTGTGGAAGACAACTGAAGCTCTATTCTCTCGCCTGAGTCCCTTCTCAATTGTCCGGTCTAGGAAGAACATGTCTCGTTCCATATCAGGGGAGTATCACGAGAGGTCTTTGAACCTCGCTAAGTACTAAGCTATACTCATGCTACCCTACAGCAGATGAAGTATCTCATGTATCTGCACCGCTCGAAGGCTGTCTAGTACAAACTCCACCCAGAACAGGCTCTCGATGTCTACCCATAGAAGTGATGCCTCATCATGCTTCTGGAGCATCAGGCTCCATCATCTGCCTGTTGATGCCTGAAGGTGGCCGGCAACAAGGATCACCATGAATTCGGCGGGTGTCCCTACCAGTCTAAAGACTCTCACCACAGCCACCATCCAATCCTCATCCATCTACGGGTCCATCTCTCCCCTGAACCTGGGTAGCGTCGGGCACTGGAACTCGTGCAACGTGCTCATGCGGCGTGCATCTTCTATTACCGGGGCTGGTGGCATCAGTGTCCCAATGTGGTGTAGTACCGTTGCTGCCTCCTTTGTTGCCTCAAATAGAAGAGGTCCATGTAATGAGGCCTCGTCGCTCAGTGCGTTTTCAGTACATAAAACTCTTGGGGCTCTAGATGGTCATCTGTGGGGAGGAATCCTGAATGAAACAGATGTGACACTGTCAAAAGACTACTAAGTGAGCTGACTTGGTTTGAGCGGACATATAGAAAACTTTTTAAAACACACACATAATCAGTTTTATCATGAACTGAGTTGGAAATCATATGTCAGGGTCTTGGTTTATGGATACATCGGTCGCCCACACCAACACTGGTCACCCTAAACTGAAAACAACACTTAATACCCATAACAATATTTCTTCACAGAAAAGAAATATCAGTTTCCTAAGTAGGGTGGTAGAACCGACTCATCTGATACCTATTTTTCATAACCCATCCCCAGGGGACCATATCGTGACTACCCCAAGCCCACCATCCATAGGTCAGGGGCTGGAGATTAGCAATAATGGCGTTATTCCCTTAAACTGGGAAGGCATTGCCCTCAAAAAACATAAACACACAAAAACAGAGTACAAGTGGAAGCAATCACTAAGTAAAATCATTATTACAAGAGTACTGAAAGTAAAGGGGGCCAGAATACAAGCGCATCTGTAATGTACAAATACAACTGAAAACAAGTACAACTGAAAAATAAAGACAAATAGTTGAAAATTGAAAGCAACTCTTGGATCGTCTTCCGAGGTTCCCACATGAAGGGTAGGTACATATGTCCTTCACAGCACACTATGTCCGTTAGACTTCATTGTGTACCGATACATCATATGGTCCTCCTCCGGGTACCGTCCAGTCTTGGCGCTCTTGGCCTCCATCAGCAATGTCCATTGTCTACATCCAACACAACGAGGTGCGGGCATAGGCTGTGCAGGGGAGAGTATAACGATACACAATAGGGACCCTGAGACCCTCATGGTATCCCAAAATCCAACAAGGATAAACCAAAAAGTATGAAATCAATAGATAACTATTACTTATGTATATGCATATACTTATAACTATGTTATCATGTAACCCATCTCAATGATGAGGAAAACACAAAGGTCAACAAATCACCTCAAACCAGGATTTTCATTATCGAAACCATGACTGTTGGAGAACTCCTCCTCTATCGAGTACAGTGGACATGTCGTGACACTAAGGTGCTTCTCACTAACCATGGACTGCTAAGGTGCTCCCTCTGTCGAGTATCGTGGGTCAGCTGCCAACTACCAGGCACGCCATCTACTATGGGTCTACCTCCAAATACCATGTGTTCCCCTAATAGCCTATAGAGGTACTCCTCCTGTAATGTACCTTGGGTCTACTACCAACTACCAAGTGCTCCATTCGCCATGGGTCTGTAACCAAATACCGGACGCTCCCCAATGGAATAATTGAATTACTCCGAGTCGAATCGGTCAAGCAGTCGTCAAGTCTACAGGTACTAGGTCTCCGCAATCTGTCTGCTCGTCACCAGAATGATCCGCTCCATGAGCTACTGGTCGATACTCCAAGTGTCACGAAGTCTCATGTAGAAGTATCTTAAGGGACCGCCATGTCATAGGTGTCTCAACGCAACAGATGGCGTGTCAATCGGATGCCCTGTCTATGAGTTATTAGTATTTAATTCTCGGGGCCTAGTTGGATTCGTGTACGAACCAACATTATCGTGACTCAACTATACCCTGACCTCATGTGGGGTATACTCAAAGGGATGGATATGCCCCATGAATATCGGTTCCACTGACGGTTCTTCAAATGGACGTATAGTGCCAAAGATATGGCCCAAGAAGGTAATGGGTCAGTAATGAGCCAAGGTCCGGTCCAACCTGGTCGGACTGACTCGGCCTAAACCCGTCTGGACCGACCCGGTCTGGGTCGACCCGGTCAGACTCGGTGATTCTGACCCAGCACATTGGGCATGTAAGCCCGCTATGTTTTGACCTGGCCCGCTGGGCCCAGCCCAGCGGGCCATGAGGGCGGTTCGACCTGGTATTCGCCATGTATGCGGCTCAGAAACATGACCCAGGAGACCAGGCTGGTTCGGCCAGCAAAACTGCGGGGGATGTCGCAGGTTGGCTCGGGAGGTTGGTGGCTGGGAGGCCAGCCGGCAGGTCGCGCGGGGTGCAGGAAGGCCTGCAGGGCATCGACAGGCCACGGGTTTACCGGCTGGGGAGCTGGGCTGGCCGCTGGAAGGGGCCAGGCAGGGTGCCGGATGGGCACCGGGCAGGCCGCAGGCAGGGTGCGGTGGCGTCGGGCTGGCCGCCGGCTGGGCACGGGGCACCGGCCAGGGCACCGGTTGGGTGAGGTGGTGCCGGGCAGCGCGGAGGCGTACCGCGAGGGTGCTGAGCAGCGCGCTGGTGGAGCCGAGCATCACATGTGGAATGCGGGCAGCCCGCCGGGGCAGCGTGCTAAGTTGAGGGAAGTGCGCCGGGGCGGTATGGGGGCAGTGCGGTTCACAGAGGCCATAGGTTGTGCGACCCTTGTTCTCCGTCTTTGTTGTTGTCTCCTCTATGCCAAGCCATCTTCATCGAACAAGTACAATCAAGGGGAGGGTCGCACCGTGTTTGTGCTGCCAGAACCCTCCTCGTTACGAAGATAGAAATTGGTGATTCTCATACCATAACTATGTTCGACAAATAATAAGGATTATATTCAGAGATAAAAAAACACAAAACTACATTTGATCCTCTAGTAGTCGATCGTTGACATCGTGGAAGGATGGCCGAAAATATGTGGGAGACAATCACGTCCCACGTCGAAGGGGTCTAAGGAAGAAGGCCAGAGAAGAAGAGCAACGCCCACATTCATCGTGTTCTTCCCGTTTTATCATTCATCGCATTCTTCATTAGAATAATGGTCCTCCGTTGAGAGATCTTTCCAAAAATATCACAGGAAGAGAAATTCCAACCCCAAATAAAATAATAGTCTACCTATTATTTTAAGTGTTCACACGTAATTAAAAAGGGTGAATTAATAACCTGGCTCCACCCAATTAAATCATCTGTGTTGGAACAAATTAATTAGGGGGGTTTCGTTCATTTAGGTGGAGAAAGGTGGAGAGGATCTCCCTAATTAATGAGGGAGAGTAGTGAGGTCATGGTCTCCTCCCATTAATGAGGGGTTGGGTGGCCTCGTGTGGTCCCCACGACATTTAACCTCGCATGCGAGGTTGGGTTCAGGTAGGCCCCACCACTAGAATCTCTCATGGGATGTTAGGGTGTGGCGGTCCTACCACCAACTCCCAAGTGGAGGTTTCAACTACCTGCACTCTCATGGCGGCTGGAATAAAATAATTCGTGGCTACACATTATTTTATTATTTTTTGGTAAAAAGCCAAAAACTAACTATTATTCCCAACCATCCGTTGTCAAGGTGAAAGTCTTCTTAAGAGAAAACTGGAGTTGCGAGTTCAATGATGCCCTTAGATTTCCATTCCGAGCACCTGTTCAGAAGTTCTAAAAACTCATTCGTAAGATCACTGAATGTACCTGAACAAAACTTCAGAAATTGATTCCGGACACACCGGGCCTTAGAATCAAGCATCGTCAGAAACTGCGGACTCGTAAAATTTCCAAGTATTTTTAAAGAAATTCCACGGGATTTTTGGGTATTTTAATTAATATTTACAATAGGGTTTTTTTATTATATTAACATATCAACATTTAATTCAGCCATGTGAATTTCTAAAATGATTTATTATGAAAATTAGATCAGATCACTTAATCTCTTGACAGAATTTAGAATCTTTATATAAGATTGGGTAGTGGATGGGACAGATGTTTATGTGTATCCATTATCACTCTATCCTTCTAAAAACAAAAACAATGGAATCCAAAAAAAAGATATAGATTTTCTTCATTCCACTAATCCCATAAAATCATTTATGTGATATTACCTCTTATACCCTCTCATTTGATCAAGAGTGGTGTTTCATGATTGGTTGATAATTTTGGTATATTTTTTTGTTCCAAATAAGGATAATATAAATTAAGGAATTAATCTAGGTACTGATATGTGATATATTTCATAACATTATGGTTCAAATAAATTATGATATTCCACATTTCAAAGTTACATAACATGATATGATGGTTGAATCTAGTGTTGTGTAAGTTTTTTTTTAAATTTATAATTACACAATGAAAAATAATTACTTTGAATATATCTATTATTCCCAATTATTGAATATTGATATATTTTTTCTATAATTTATATTTATACAACCTAAAATTCACATATAAAATTAATGAGTGGGAATTTAGTATTTCAAATGATTGTCCATAAAATTTTACCCCTTTAATGTATTGTTTATTCTTCCCTATTAAGGAATGTACACAATACTAAAATATTGAATACAATGGTTTCATTGCTTGTCACACCTACAATTCAAGCCTATCATTTGACTTCCCTTTCCAAATTAAAACTATGCAAATTAAAATAATTCTCAATATAGTCATATTGTAACACTATTGTCTCATTGTATACATCGAGTATAACAACCCATATCCGATTATCCCATATCCTATATTTTAAACTCCAAAATTAAATTTCCATCATTGATGTCAATAATTGTGACCAAATTATTTCCTCCCCACCTCAAAACAACATCTATTATACATAGATTCCTTACATTATTAAGGGATATTTAGGTTTAGAGTATATGATATTAAGGATAAACTCATTCAAAAAAAACTCACAATTAGTAAAATGAAAATTTCTCCCATTTATCATAGATATTCATACTTAAAAAAAATACATTTTCACCATCCTTGTAAAACCCTTATATAAATTAATTGTTCAAAATCATTATTTATAACATAGTGAAAAGGAAACTTAAAAAGCATGAAACGAAACCCACAATTTATAAAAATCAAAACTACCTAACTCTTGAGGAATATATAAATATTATACAAAAAGATGTCACTATTGGAAAAAACGTTAAAGACGTCGGCATTTTTCACGTCGGTTCTATATAACCGACATGCAAAGATTTAATCATCAATATATCACATCGGTTATTTTATAACCGACGTGATATATTTATCCAGATACATATTTTACGTCGGTTATAAAATAAATGAAATAAAATATATGGAGATTAGCTTTTTTACGTTGGTTATTGTATAACCAACGTGAAAATCGAATCTGGCGTGCTTTATCAAGTCAGTTATAAAATAACCGATGTGATAAAGGAACGATCAGCACTTTACAACTTTGGTTATTTTATAACCGACGTGATAAAGGAAAGCTTGGTTCTTTACCATGTCTATTATAAAAAAACCACTGTTATAATGCCAATCTTATCAATTTAACATGTCGGAATAAATTGACATATATCACGTCGTTTATAAAATAACCGACGTGAAAAAATTTTTTCTATGTAGGTTATTAAAAAAAGATTTTATAAATATTAAAAAAATATTTTTCCACATTGGTAATTAAATTACTGATGTGATAAATCATTTGAATGATTTATCGCACCACGTATTCAGTCATTCTCTTTTCTTCGATCAGGCGATATGTGACTCGTCTCTCTCGCGTAGAAAACCTAGAAACGATTTGTCGATGTCATGCCCTCCAGCCTCATTTTTCCAACATCATTATTCAAATTTATTATTATCATATCTATCAGGTCGACTCACAACACTCATGTAATCCTCACATGACTCCTTTTTAGTTTTCATTTTTCGCGATCCCCTAAACTAATTTATTAGGATGGTATATTTCTGTGTTCTTTCTATCATGGCAAGTTGGATAGTGTTCATCTATACCATGATAAATTATTTTCTGGTAAAATAAACCTATAGAAGTGATATCAAGCATGTTTATGATTTTTGGGTGTTCTATCATGTGTGTGCGTACGTATAGGGGGTTTCCAAGGGGGTGGGGGCTGTGCAAGTGGGTGGGGGTGTCCTGGGGGTTGGGTGAGATTTCTTGTGGGGTGGGGGTGTCCATGGGGTGTTAAAGGGGTTCAGTGGTGTCCAGGGGGTGGAGGGGCTATCTATGGGGGTGCGGGTGATGTCAAAGTGGGTGGGGTGGTGTTCAGGGGGGTGTGGGGCCTGTCCAAGGGGGGTGGGGGCTGTCAAGAGGGTTCGGGGGGCTGTCCAGAGGGCTGGAGGCTATCCAGGGTGTCCATGGAGGTGGGGGGGCAGTCTAGGGGTGTGTGTGGTGGGGTGGGGTCCAAGGCGTTGGGGGCTTATCTAGAGGGTTTGGGGGGTTGTTCGAGGGGGTGTCCATTGGGTTTGGGGTGTCCAGGGGGAGTCCAAGGGGGTAGGGGTGGGGGTGGTGTCCATGAGGGGTGGGGGTGTCCAAGGGGGTTGGGGGTTGTATAGAGTGGTGGGGGATGTCCAGGGGGGTGGGGGTGGTGTCCAGAGGTTTCGGGGGGCTGTCCCGAGGGTTCGGGGTGTACAGGGTGTCCATATAGGTGGGGGGGGGGCAGTCCAGCGGTCTGTGTGTGTGTGTGGGGGGGGGGGGGGTCCAAGGGTGTGGGGGTGTCGAAGGGGTGGGGGTTGTCTAAGGGGGTGGGTGGGTTGGGGGTGTCCAAGTGGGTGGGGTCTTTTCCAGATGGTTAGGGGTTGTCCGAGGGTGGGGGGCTATCCAGAGGGTTTGGTTGTGTCTAATGGGGTAGGAAGTGGGGGGTGGTGTCTAGGAGGGATGTGATTTCCAAGGGGGTGGGTGTTGTTTGGAGGTGTGGGGGGCTGTCTAGGGGGTGGGGGCTGTCCAGAGAGGTGGGGGCTATCCAAGTGGGTGGTGGTGTCTAGGGGGGTGTCCAAGTGGGTGGGAGAGTCCAGGGGGGATGTCCAAGGGGTGGTGGGGTGGTGGTGTCCAGGGGAGTCCAAGGGAGTGGGGGTGGTGTCCAAGGGGGTGGGGGATAAGTGACAGTTGGGATT
The DNA here is from genome assembly GCA_963277665.1 of Viscum album. Taxonomy (NCBI): domain Eukaryota; kingdom Viridiplantae; phylum Streptophyta; class Magnoliopsida; order Santalales; family Viscaceae; genus Viscum; species Viscum album. The sequence continues at coordinate 912,120,662 of OY728131.1, read as the reverse complement.
CACTACTGCAACATGGTTCATGAGATTGTGACATGATGATTGTATTGTTTCATGGATATTAGGCTATAATTTATTAGTGTTGTTTAAGGGGGTGGGAGTGGTGTCCAAGCGGGTGGGGGGGGGGGTGTCCAAGGGGGTCGGTACAGTCTATGTTTGAGGTTTCCAGTATGAATTTTTGGGATTCAATCATTTTGAAAAGATGAGGGGTGTTTAAATATGATTCTATTTGGATATATATATTTTGACTAGTCATTGATAATGAGAAAATTATGGGTTTTGGGGGAGACCATTTCGTGGTTTTCAATGATGCCAAGTTATCCTAACCATGTTGTGCCGTGATAATAGGCTTTACACTGTGATTTTCTCCATCCGAATTTTTATTTTAAATATGATTTGATTCCCTGGTTTACTCCATTTTCTCCAATTTTCTATCAACCATTTGAGGCCCACGGATTTCTTGGATTCCATGGAATTTCCTTAAATATGTTACTTATTCCGTGTTCTCCTTCCTTTCTTCATTGTTTCTTTTTTTCTTCTTCATTCACTTCTTCTTCTACATCATTCTTTATATTATTAGGGTTGTTTGGTCATTCTTAAATTGATATTTTAATAGTAATCTATGTTTTATAGGGTTATATATTGGGGTGGGGTGTCAAAGGGGGTGGGGGCTGTCTAGAGGGGTTGGGCTGACAAGGGGGGGGGGGGCTATCCAGAGGGGTGGGGGGCTATCCAGGGGGTGGTGGTGTCCAGGGGGTGTATAAGGGGGTGGGGGTGGAGTCCAGTTGCAACAGAATGTATTCTTTAGGAACATTGAGAAGAAAGGATCTAAGATGAAATTAAAACTGTAATATCAAACTATATTTTCTTTTTAAAATCATATTCGAGAATATTATTTTAAATACGCAGAGATTTTTTTTTTATTAAAAAAATTGTTTTAAATTCAAAATATGAATTTTATCATATAAACATATATTTTTCTTGTCTTAAAAAGATGTATAATTTTGAAATTTATCATAGCTAATAATGAGTCAAAGTTGGATTACGGCACATTGAATGAGAAATTAATACGAGGAAGGTGTTGATGCCTTTTTATAATTTTCTAAATGAAATTTTCCAAGTAGTGACATTTTATTTTGTCTATGCTTGAAATGTTTGAATATGAAGAAGTTGAAAAGTAGAGAGATAAAGGATCATATTATTTGTCATGGTTTTAATCTGAATTACAACCCTTGGATTTGGCATGGTGAAACTGAAAGGAATTTCACTGAGGATGAAGATTCGCATGATTTTAACTCCGATAGAATTGAAGAAATGATTCATGATATTCGCATGATGTTAAACCCATTATATCCTTTCTGAACAGATTTTATGTTTTTTTGGCGGTGTTATGATTGATTAACTTGAAGGTGAAACATGGATGGAGTGACAGATGGTTTATAGAGCTTCTACAATTGATGAATGAAATTCCTCCAAAAGATAACGATCTAGTATATTCACATTATAAGCCCAAGAAAATATTATGAATGATGGGATTGGGATAAAAAAAATGAATTCTTGTCTGATTGACTATATGATATATAGGATGGAATATGAATTTATGTCTGAGTGTCCTAAATGTGGGGACATCACGGTATAAGGTGGAAAAAAAATTCACAGGCTGATGTAGAGATTACAAAGATCCCTTAAAAGGTATTTTGGTATCTTCCTATAATTCATCATTTCAAATTTTTATTTTCTAATTCACATGATGTAGAAAAGGTTAATATGGCATGATGATGAGCGGTTATATGATGGAAAAATACTTCATCCAGCTGATTGTCCACAATGGATGAAAATTGATGAGCAGTATCCTACATTTGGAAATGAAATTAGAAATCTCAGACTAGGGTTGTACACATATGGAATGAATTCATACCGAACCCTTAGTAGAACACATAGTTCATGGCCTTGTTTATTGGTAATTTAAATCCTCTCTCCTGATGTTTTTATGAAGCGCAAATATTTCATGTTGAGTAAAATGATCTCTGGTCCGAAGAAAGCCGACAATGATATTGATGTTTTATTATCACCATTTTTTGATGATTAGAATCTTTTATGGGAGGATGGTATTAGGGTGTATGATTATTATAAAATGGAATATTGTCAACTGCATGCAGTGCTTGTGTTCACTATAAATGACTTCCCATCATATGGAAATTTGTCTGGATATAGTGTTAAAGGGGACAAAGCATTCCAATTTGAGAACAAAAGACTTCATATTGTCAATTTCATCATTGGAGGAAAACTATGTACATGTGTCATCAAAATTATTTGCATATGGATCACTTTTATAGAAGACTAAAAAAGAGGAATTCAATGGCTCACATGAATTTTATATTGCTCGAAAAAAATTATCCCCTGATCTTTATTTTGAGAGGGTGGAAACCCTTGATGTGACATTGGGAAAGACATAGAAATCTAGTAATTATTGACATATTTGGATGAAAATGTCAATATTTTTTGAGCTACCATATTGGAGATATCATGAAGATAAACATAATATTGATGTCAGGAATGTAGAGAAGAATATTTTGTGACAGTTTGATTGGAATATTTTTTGATATTAATGGAAAGACAAAATATGAGTTGAATTCAATATTAGACATACTATCAATGGGAATACATTTGGAGTTAGCTCCCACTCATAATGGAAGATGAACATTTCTTCCCCAGGCTTGTCATATATTATCCAAGAGGGATAAAATTACCTATTGGTAGTGTCTTCATGATTCCAAAGTGCATCAAGGTTATTCATAGAATGTAAAATTTTTTGTCTCTTTGAAGGAATTAATGTTGATAGGTATGAAATCACATGATTATCATGTCAGGATGCAACAAATTCTACCAATTGCATTGCGTAGAATATTGCCCATCTGTGTTAGAAAGACAATAATTAAGTTGTGTTATTTTATCAATTCAATTTGAAATAAGGTTATTGATGTGAATGCTTTGAAGATTTTGGAAAAAGATGAAATTTGTATACTTTTTAAATTGTAAATGTATTTTCCTCCAACTTTTTTTGATATATTGGTGAATTTAATGATTCATCCGGTTCAAGAAATAATGTTTTATGGACCTGTATATCATCGTTGGATGTATTATTTTGAAAGGTATATGAAAATATTGAGGTGTTTGTTAAGAATACATATCCACCTGAAGCATCTGTTATTGAATAGTATATTTCTGAGGAGGTTTCAGAGTTTTGTACGAGCTACGTGGCTGCGGCGCAGCACATGGGTTTGCCTTTATCTCACCATGAACGAGTTAAAAATGAGGGAAAGGGGATTTGTGGTTTGAAAGTAAAATCATTGTCAGCTGAATAGATGACGAATTTATAATCATTAATCTTGAATAACATAGTTAATTCTCAACCATATATCACATTGCATATTAATTAGTTGAAACAATGTCATGCAAAGAAGAAAGAAATGTGGATTTCGAATAATCACAAAAAACATTTTTTCCATGGGTTAAAAAGACCTTGCTTGGTAGATCATATGTATCGTAGACATTAAAATGGGTAGTGTGTGGTGTATGTTTAAATGTGATAACATGGTCCAGTTATGGCATTAATTTTTATACATTTCGTACGAAAGCTCAGGACAACAGAAGTGCAGTTCAGAATAGTGGTGTATTGGTGTTTGCAGAATAAATTCATTTTCCGATTGCTAAAGACAAAAACCCAATTTCTGAATCAAGTGCATATTATGGAGTGATTAAAGACATATGTGATGTTGATTACTATAGAATTAATGTTTATGTTTTTAACTGTAAATGGTTTATCAGTAACAACAGTGTTAGACACGATGAATTTGGAATGACAGTTGTTAATCTTAATAGATTGGGAGACACAACTGATTGTTTTATAATGGAAACGCATGGAAAAAAAAATTTCTATGTAGTAGATCAATCAGATATGAAGTGGGATATTGTTTTACAAGGGAAAATACTATATTTTGGTGAGGATGAACATGATAAAAAAGCTAATTTATGTGAGATACCTACTTCCATGGAATGATTAATAGAACACAATGATGAGCATGTTTAAGTAATGGTTTATGCCATAAGAAGCGATCATGGAGAAGTAATTTTGGAAACAATCCATTTGTACCTTACTAAAATTATAGGTTACATTGGTTTATTTCTTGTTTAAATTTATTATTTTCATAAAATGTTAGATTTTGTAAGATCAATCTTTATTAAAACATGTATTAAAAAAATATGTATAAGTTTTTGTTTGTTTTAATTTTTTTAGTCCACGTTATCATGTTTACCATTATATAAAATATATAACTATTATTTTTGTTCAGTGAAAGTTAATTCACTATGTTTACCATGTTTACTAGGTTTACCATGTTTACCATGTTTACCACCGTTACCATTTTTACCATCTTTACCATTGTTTAACATGCTTATCATATTAACCATGTTTACTATTACGTAACTTAGTACAATTATCTGTTTTCTGTTCACATAGTATGATAATATTTTAATTTGTATATTCGTGAACTAATGTTTTTTTATTTGAAGGATAATGATCGATCAATTAGTTGATCAACCACATGATTCTTTATATGAGCATATTGGTCATACCTATGGGGAGGAACATTCTCATGCTTCTCTTGATGTTCCCTAGTCATCCTCATGTTCACCCATTATGAAAAAGAGTTCAAGAGTTGGTAAACGTGGGTGCACACGTTTACCAAAATTATCACATGTCCATACGCCAGATCACAGGATACACATTGGCTTTGATGTGGATAATATTCCTAGATGTCCAAATGAAAAAGATTTTAAGAGTTTTGTATCAACTCAAGGTAAGAGAAAGGTAAGAATTTTGTATGGTGACTGGGGAAGTGTGGACAATATAATAATCTCTCATTTATGGGAGACGATTTTGGTAGGCTCTTTTTCTATTACTTTCTTATTCTTTAAATGATTCTAGTATATATATTATGTTTAACCTCTTCTTTATGAGATGAAATTTGATATTCCTGACAGTGGAGAAGTCAGGAAGAAATGTTTATAGATGGCTTCCAGGAGATGGAGGGATTTCAAATCAACCCTCTCATCTGATTTTATTTATGGTCATAGGAGTCATGAAAATCTATGTCGTATATATCCTTTTATAGATGAAGACACATGGAGACAATTAATTGAAAGCTGAAGAAAAGATTCCTTTTTTGCAAGGGAAATGTAATCCTTTATAAACATTATTATATAAATGATCTTAATAATGTTTTGTTAATGATTTCTTATTCTTAATTTACAGCAAACAGGGAAATCACATCAGTAGATCAAATCTAAAAATTTATACCCTCATAGTTTATCTTGGGGATGGTATACATTATTGGAAGAAAAAATAATGGCAGAAAAATTACACAAACAAAGATTTAAGTCTTCAAGCTCTGAAGAGGTGTCCCCTCTATCCCCTCCATCTACACATGAAAAATGTAAGAGAGCTTAGATGGGAAAAAGGAAATATATTTTGTAATATTCGAGAATAGTAGCTGATTTGATTGTAAGATATCTATATTATTTATTTGTGTTAAATATTTTCTTCATATAATTTGAATCATTACAGAAATGTTAAATTAATTAATACAAGATTCTCTTTAGGGGCAGTGCTCACATGTGGTATTTTCAGCTGCTGGAAGGCAAGATATTTTTTCTACTGCATTGGGAAATCTCAAACATCCTATTCGTGTATGGGGATATCTGGTAGGTGTATCAGTAAGAAAAGTGTTGCCACATTCTTCAACATCTTATGTTGAGGGTGTTTACAAAAAAAATAGAATCTTTGGAGGCTAATGTTAATAATTTTAATGAAAAAATAGAGGAAATTATTAGAGCATCGGTACAGTCTATTCTTGCATACATGAAAAGACAATTTTAGACTGTAGCTCCCACTCCTCCACCTCCCCCTACAGATCCCATTATTTTTCCTCTACCTCCGCCAGTAGCTCCCACTCCCCCACCTCAGCCTGCAGACCCCATTTTTTTATACTACTCTTCCACTACACCTTCCTACTTATTGCGATTTGTATGTTGATGATACTCCATATCATATAGTTGTATATGGGTTGGTATATTTTATAGGAGATACAGGTCATCATAAAAAATTAGAGGAAGAGAATCAGAGGGTCACTATATGGGATATTATAGATAGATCAGCACGAGTACCCTTACCTACAGATGAGGTAATGACTATTGTACATAGTATCAGCCATTTTTTAATTTGGCTATCCAGACATATTCAACTCATTACCATAGATGTATTTCTGTTATATATTCTATTTTAATTTTTTTATTAATATTATTTAATCATTTTAAAACTAATATATTTTTCTATTTATTTTTACAGGAATACTTCAAAGGCAATGAAATACAGAATGGGCAACAAAAAAGACAAATGACTATGACATCAGATACATATTCTAGTAGTCTTGACAGATTGTCAAGATATTAAACTTTTTTGGCGGATCATTATGTGTTTCCAATAGAAGCTCTTGTTTTTGGTTGTGCAATAACTGTGGGGATTGTGAAAACTGATATCATGGATCTTGTTACAAGAGATAAGTAGGGCATAAACATGGTGGAAATTTCTAACATGTAGGTCTTAACATTTATTCCCTACGTTATATTTATTAAAAATTTATACTTATGTCTGTTTGGTATTAGGTATCTTTATTCCATTTGTGAGAAGAATGAGTGGACATATGTATATGGATTTATAGACCTGCATTAATTTCCCCTGAAGCATGTGCATTGGATGAGGAACAAAGAAAGAATTATATTGCTGAAAGACATGAAAAAAATATAGTCACACAATGATGGATGATTCCTTTTTGTGAGAGGTATGAAACCCATCTCTCTCAATGATTTAATTATATTTTATTATAAAAACTACTATCCTTAAATTTTATTTTATCAGTGATCATTGGATTTTAGGGGTTTTTTGGATAAGGGAGAAAACACATAATTGGATATGCACTGTCCATTGTGATGTGTGGAAAAGTTTTAAGAAATTGTTGGAAAAGTATGATTCAATTTCTCAATAGTTTTATACATTATAATGAATTTTAAATTTATCCCATTCGTGTTATTTTCTAATAGGGGATGGGTCTACTTTTGAAAAAACAAAATGAAAAGGAGTGTGAAGATAAAATATGTAAATGTGAAGGTAAATATCCATTTATAATTGTAATTATTTATTTATTACATAAAAATATTATATTGAATTTACACTCATTCAAACAGAATTGTCATGAACAACAAGGCGTCATCGAATGCAGATATTATATGTTAAGATTTATGTATGAAATAATAACAACTGGAACAGTTGTTAACGTTGGCCTGGTAAGATTTGCTTTTAAACATTTCCATAATAATTCATTTGACTCATTCATTATACATGTTAACTACTATCATTTTAATTTTTATCTATCTGATGACCCTCAACCCTATAGTGCTCAAGATGTCAAACACGTACAAGTGGAATGGTCAAATTATTTTACAGGTCTGATTGAATTTAGTTGTTTATAGTGTGAAATGCAATTTTGAATATTTTGGTTGTAATTGTGTATTTTTTATTCGTTTATGATGGATTTAGTTTTTTTAATTTGACATTGAATATTTTGAATGTTATATATGTGAATTTTTAATTTTTCTATACTTCATGTTTTGGTCTACTTGTGATGGTTTTTCTGGTATGGATTCTGATCTGGGGGGAGGGGTTCCAAGGGTGTGGGGGGGGGGGGGTCCAGTGGGGTGGGGGTATCCAAGGGAGTTGGAGGGTCGTCTGATTGGGTGGTGGTGTCCTTGGTGTCTATGAGAGTGGGGGAGGGGGAGTCTAGGGGTGGGAGCATTTCTAGGAGGGTGGGATGGCTGTCTAGGGAGTGGGGTGATGTCCAGGGGGTGTCCTGGGGTGTGGGGGTGACCTGTGGGTTGAGGGGGTGTTCCAGAGGTGTGGGAGGGATGTCCAGTAGGGTGGGGGTGTCCAGGGTGTCCATGGGGATGGGGGGGGGGGGCTGTCCAGGGGGGTGGGAGAGGAGGGGCCGCCATCCATCATGGGGCTAAACACCGTTGGAAGGTAGTCGTCACTCTCACAAGCGAAGCATGAGATCTAAAAATTATTCACCAATTATTTCTTCCCATGTAAACACCATTCATTCAAAACATGGGTATGGATACATAAAAAGTGGTGAACTCATGATCAGAATGTGTAAACAATGGAGACATGTATGCATAAACTTAATTATAATATCCATGTAAGGAAACGAAATTACATGATACATGTAATATCATTAAAATATTTAGATTAATAATATGGAATTTAAAATGGATGAATATTCACCCCCAAAAAATTAGGTGTATAAAAAAACATGGGTGAAAAAGAAGAAAATTTAGACTAAAAATATTTACTGATTTTGTAACTTTTGAAAATTAATCCCTTCGAAATAAGGATAATAAAATGGTTATTTGAATATCAATAAATTTATTTAAAAGATACAAATATTAAAATCATACATAGCACATAAAATACACAAAAGGAAAAAGTGTAGAACATTGCTTATATCTCATAGAAATTAAATGTGAGACGAAATCCTCTTATCTTGGGTCTTGACTCTCTCTATACTCATTCAAACATCATGTATACTTAATATAAGTTTATTATAACTTTTTTATAGAGTAATATTATTATACATAATACCATATTTGGTTTTATAATGACCTTATATCATCCTCTTGATAATGATCCTATGTTATAGTTTCTATTCATGTAACATTCTCATTGTTCATCACATGTGTCTTAATTTGATATATCATTGGTACTTATAATTATTTTATGATTCATGAATTTATATTCAGATATAAATATATTTTATATCCATTATAAACATATTATAATTAATTATATCATATATAAGAATGAAATGGATTAAACCATTCATGGATATGATAAGCCGTAAATACACATGAACACTATTTCCATTTTAACTATCATATTGAAAGAATGTTTGAAAATAATATATATATATATAATTATTAAAATTGAATTATTATATAATATATATAATAAAATTTCATTATTAATGCACTCCATATGGTGTGTGAATGAATCACATCACATTTAGTAGGTGGTGGTCCTCACTTCCTCATACGAGATTATCATATTAACACCAAATTGAACGCAAATATATGTACTATAAATGGAATAATGAATCCTAAATAAATAATAAATATAATATATTACATATTTAAATAGATAATAAATTATAATGGCCACCATTATTGGTGGTAAATGAGAAATGAATAATAATCATTTCGTGAGGTAGTAGCTCATCGTACACAGAAATAATATGTTCATCATATATTAGATGGAAGTTTGTGTAAGTGTAGGTCATAACTACTTCCTGAAAACATCCTATTTTGTCTATGATATTGGGTTTTTCCCAAAATAAGGGTACTAATAAAGTGAATGGCATGGATAAAGGAAATATAGGAACATAGCTTAAGAGAAGATGTTACATCTTAATCAGGTATCTCATTATAGTTTTTTATAAAATGATTCCTTGAGAGGTTTTCTGCACAAAGATATGATTTAAGATAGAAGGGAGGATTTTTGGGAGATTAATTATTCAAATATTTTATGAAGATAAAATGTTTGAGAGGTGTGAGAAATGGTTAGAGGTGGTGGCCATTTACAGGGATGGAAAATAACTCACATAGAATTTTTAGAAAAAAATTAGGTGTGGAGATATTCTAACATTACAAAAGTCATACGCAACTAAAAAACTCAATACATTAAGTTGTCTAGAAAAAATATGTATATAAAATGGGTTTTATACAAGTGTATAGATCAACTGTTCAATTTATTATAAGGTTTAGTCCCTAATTAAAATTAATTTGGCCTAAATCGTTGTGATTAATTTTAATCGCTTTTGCTAATCATTTTGGAAACAAATTAACAAGGTCTCATAAGAATCTAAATATTTGATATATTAAAATGTTTAAAGTTGGATTTTTGAAATTCTAGTCAAAGAAGAGGAAAAATCATGGTTAGTGCTAATACTGATGGCTGAATGATGTAATAGGGTTTTAAAGTAGGAAAAGTTCAGTAGTTTGTTATGATTTTTTATTCAGTTTCAAAGTGAAGTTGATCCTAATTAATGTAGTTTAATATAAAGATGTAATAATAAACTAATCTTGTAATGACCCAGAAATTCCAGGGAAATTTTTTTCTTAAATACATGAAAATTTTACAAGTCTGTGAAAACTGACTATGCGTGATTCAAAGTCCTATGGTGCCTGGAATCAATTTATGAAGTTTTGTTTGGGTAAGTTCTGTAAACGTACGAGCAGATTTTTATAACTTTTGAACTGATGCTCAAAATTAAAATCTGAGGGAACCGTTGAACTCACAGCGCCGATATTCTCTTAAGAAGGCTTTCACTTAAACGACAGTGGGTCGGGTTTAAAAGATTGATTTTGGGTTTTCATGGAAACTAATAAAATAATGTAATCTTCACATAATTTTTATTTGAGCTACCATGTGGGAGTTTGGTGTTTAAAATCTCCTCATGAAAGTTGGAAGTGGGACCACCACACCATAACCTCGCATGATAGGTTATGGTGGTTGGGACCACATGAACCTAACATCCTGCGATAGGTTATGAACTGGGGACCACACGAGGGTAAACCCCTATTTATGGAGGTGAGTAAAACCTCTCAACTCTCCCTCATTAATGAGGGAGATACTCTTGACCTCCCCTTCAATTAATTGGTTCCAAATCCTTTAATTAATTTGTGCCACACTCATGTATTAATTGGGTGCGGGCAATTAAATTTATTTCACCGATTTGAATTTTGTGCCAACAACTAATATAATTGAAAATATATTATTTTTTGTTGGTATTTCTCATTTCGTGGAGCTTGAGAAGATGAGATATTGGGAGAAAAGATCCCAACGAAGAACAAATAATGAAGAATGAAGAACACCTGCGAGAAGAAGTTTTGACATCATTCCTCGGATCCTACCGACGTGGAGTGTTTCCCACAACTGACCTACCCTATGAATCGTCATCAATGAGCCGACACAACTTGGGTTTTGATGTGTATGGAAGATGCATCGAATGACGAACACCTTCGTCTTCATCCCGCAATTTCATCGTCGACAACCAACGATCAAAGGTAGGGGGTTTATTTTTGTGTAACATTCATTTTCTTTTTCTCTTCTTTGGATTGGAAAGGAATCATTTCATGGTTATAAAACAATTGTTGTTAATATTTCATACTATTTTATGAGCCAACTGTAACTACCCTAAATGCGAAGGGTGCGGGAAAAACCAACATGGACCTACCCTCTTCCATTCTTGTTTGTGTTTTTTCTCGGCATGGCGACCAAGCAGTGTTAAAGGCGACGAAGGCACATGCGAAGGCCCCACTTCCCATGGCCTCCAAAATCCATGACAACTACGCAGCATTCTGGTTCCCCGTTCGAGCCAGATCCATGGGCGGAACCAACGATGGACTCCCGCGTGCCCGGCTGCACCGCCGCTGGCCTCCCGTGCGCCCCGACTGCACGCCGCCCGCTCGCACCGGCATGAGCCGCGCCGAAATGAAGTGGCCTGAACCGTGCCAGCCCGGCCGCCCGCCAGCCTCCATGGAGCCTTGCATGGCCGCCTGCCGGCTTGGCCGCGCCCTGCCTGGCTTCCCCCGGCCCACCAAGCGCCCTCCTCGGCTACCTTTCATCGTGGCTGCGCCCTGCCCAGCCGCCCTCCAGCCCACCTGTCGTCCTGCCCGGCCGCCTACCGTCTAAGTCGCGCCATGCCCGGCTGCCTTCCGTCCTGCCTTCCAGCCCACCTGGAAACCTTCCCGACCACCTACTGGCCACCCGGCTTTCCCAACCAACCCACGGCCACCCTCGCGGCACCCTAGACGAACTGTCCCGGTTGCACCCTCTAGGTCGGTCCGCGCCCTCGCGACGCTCCAGGACAAACCGGCCCCAAGCTCGGGACGACCCACCCACGCGGCGTGCTGGGGTGGGGCCAGTTGGCCGGCCCGATCCTAACAGGTTGGCCCTCCCAATGGGTTGGGCCAGACCCAACAGGTCTAACCAGTTGGACCCAGATCGGGTCAGCCCGAACTCGAATGAGCCGAGTCAGTCTGACCAGGTCAAACCAAACATGGGCCCACTAATAACCCTTTACTTTCTTTGGTCATATCATTGGAACTAGGTGACCATTTGATGAACCGTTAGTGGCGCTGGTTTTCATAGAGTGCAACGGTCCCATTGAGTATACCCCACTAGATTTTGGGGTATTGTTGAGAAACGGTCATGTTGGACAGTACACGAATCCAACTGGTCCCCTCATACTAAAAGTCTATTAACTCACAGACCGAGAATCCGATTGATGCACCGTCTATTGAGTTGAGACTTATATGATGTGGCAGACCGTTGAGATACTTCTTCATGGTGCTCCGTGACTGTTGTAGTATTGACCAGTACCTCGTCGAGCGGATCATCCCGGCGACGAGCGTGCGTAGTGTGGAAACCTTGTAGATGGATGAGACATGACAATTGCTAACCATTTTGACTTGGAGTGACTCTACTATCCCAGTGGGGAGCACCATGGTGTTGCAGCAGACCCACAGTGGGGAGCACCTCGATGTCATGACAGACCCACGGTACTCGACATGAGGAGTACTTTATTAGGTTACAAGGGGGAGCACATCTGTGTGAGAATGACAAACCCATGGTACTCGACAATAGGAGTACCTCAGCAGTCCAAGGTTATTGGGAAGCGCCTCTATGTGACGCGGCAGGCCCACTTTACTCGATAGAGTAGGAGTTCTACAGTAGCCATGGTTTTGATAATGGGAATAAAAATCTTGGTGGATTGGAGTCAGTAAATTTTTGTATTATCTCATGATTGAGATGGATTACTTGATAACATGGGTATATGTATGGGAATATACCTAAGTGGGGTTATCTATTGACTTCATACTTTTTGGTTTATCCTTGTTAGATTTTTTGAGACCGTGAGGGTCTCAGGGTCCCTATTAAGTATCGTTATACTCACCCCTGTATGGGCTATTCCCTCACCTTGTTGTGTTGGTTGCAGAAGACGGATAACACTAACTAAGGCTGAGAGTACCAGGACTGAATGGTACCTAGAGGTGGACAATAAGACCTGTCAGTATGCGGAGGAGACCAATAGATGTGGAGTGATGAGGAGGCAATTTGTACCTAGCTTTCATATAGGATCTGTGGTGGATGATCCAGGAGAAGCTCTTCACCTTTCAGCAATTCTGTTCTTTTCAATTGTACTTATTTTCAGTTGTACTTGTATTTTTATGTTGGGATTATATTCCGGCCCCTCTACATCCAGCAATCTTTGTATACAGTTTTACTCAGTGTTTTGCTTCGATCTCCTACACTATTATGTGCATTTTCAAGTTTTAAAGGAAATTCCTTCCAAGTTTAGGGATTTACGCCTTTGGTACTAGTCTCCAGCCCCTGTCTTGTAGAAGGAGGGATTTGGATAGTCACGACACAGGCCTCAGGGGACAGGCCGTGACATATTGGTATCAGAGGAGTTGGGTCTACCATAGAACATAGGACTATGATATTTCTTTTCTGTGATGAAATATTGTTAAGGGTACTGAGTGTGGTTTTCATTTCAGGGAGTCCATTATTGGTGCAGAGGCCGACGTATCCACCCATCAAGACCCTGACTTCAAATTTCCGACTCAGTGCATGAAAACACTAATTCCGTGTGTGTTTTCAAAAGTTTTTGTTATGTAAGCTCAACTAGGTCATCTCTCCAGGTATAATCTTTCACCGTGCCGCATCTGTTTCTTTCGGAATGCGTCCCCACGGACGTCCTGCGAGTGTCCCGAGAGTTGTACGCACAGATATCCCACTGAGCGACAAGGCCTCGGTGCAGGGCCCTCTTCCAGTGGAGGCACCAGCGGTACCACTACCCATTGGCCCACCGATGCCAACAGCCCCAACAGTAGACAATGCACACCGCTTGAGCACGTTGCATGAGTTCTAGCACAAGAGGCCACCCAGTTTCATGGGAGAGACAGACCTGCAGACAGTTGATGATTGGCTAGAGGCTGTGGTGAGAGTCTTAAGACTGGTAGAGACACTAGCTGACTTCATGGTTATTCTTGATGCCAACCTTCTACTGGAATTATTGGGAAGATAGTGTAGCATGATGCTCTAGGTCCATGATAAATGGCGCAACTCTGGTCAAACGTCAAGAGCCTGTTTCAGGTGGAGTTTGTTCTAGCGACTCTAGACGCAGTGCATATACAGGAGTTACTTCATCTGCAGTAGGGCTGCATGATGGTGGCACAATAATCAGCGATGTTTGTAGAACTCTCACAATATTCTAAGGATATGGTACAAGACCCATTATTCAAGGATCAGACATTCATGAAGGGGCCTAGGTGAGAGATCAGGGCTTCAATGATCTCCCTCAGCATCCCGACGTAGACATGGGTGTTATAGAGAGCCCTCCTACTAGAGAGTTTCTGTTCTGAGCAGTCTTCCGTAGCGAGACCCACCACTAGTCGACATGCAGCGGATTCTTTTGCAGTTGGAAGTAGACAGATGTCGCAGAGGTCCAAGGGGACTATAACCACAAGTGGACGACCTCATGATTCAGTATTGGTTGTACGGGGGGAAAGAGCGCTATCGTGGGCGCCCTCAAATGATTAGTGTAATTTTGGGTACTTAGGTGCAGCAGAGTGGCTGACCAAGGTCGTCTCTCAAAGGAGGAAGTGAATTTAACAACTTATTAGAGGTATTCTAAAAAATAAAATAAAATAGTATATAATAAAATCACTACTTTAAAGGATTGATGTTTCTTGTAGTTTATGGATCTAGAGGAAGTTTTCTGGAAGAAGATTGTATAATTTTTTTGTTTTTAGTTTTGAAATTAATTTCGATTAAAATGACATAACAAGAAGATGTTTGTTTTAGAAATCTATTTAAAAGGCATAATCGATCTAACTCTACCTATTCACTTTATTATTAATCATTATCATGTAAATTAACATTCACTTAATTAAGATCCCTTAATTTTTTAAATACTGAACACTACAAGAATTAACTTTACCATAAAGATGATGTGAATTTAACCCTAGGCTAACTTCGGAACATGCAATCGCATCACCTTGCATTGATTGATGTTATAATATTAGATTATGGTCAATGGTAAATTAAGGCTCATATCCATTCTAGAAATGAGGATGAATTGAGTTTGGGGATTATATTTGAACTCTACAAATTTATCCCGTGTGGTCTTGTATTACCGATTAAGATCGTGCTCTCACAATTTACACAAAATCCCGACCTCGCGTCTTTTTGTGTTAATTGTTCAATTGCTTTTTTAGTTTCTTACAATTTAAAAACATAATTCCTGGATCATATTAAATGAATTACAGTAGCTCAATGATTTAAAATAATTAAATTAAGAGAGTAGAAGATAGATCGATTTCTAAAAGACTACTCTTCCATGGGTGGCGTAATCATCGTAGAAGCGTTTTGCATGTGCAAAGGTTTATAATGGGTATAACCCAATAACACTTCTACTCATGATTTCCAGCCCAAAGATGAAGATTAAGAGAAGAAGAAATTTAAACAAAACAGAAGAAAAGAGAAGAAATAAAAGAAGAACAAAGAAGTTTATTACACAAATGAAAACATTACAAAATGAAGAAGAGAAGGAGGCTTCGATGAGGGGATCTTTGCTTCAAGAGATACCCCTCTTACAATGGTGGGAGAATTTGGGTGAAACAAATTATCCTCTGCCTCAAAACTCCTAATTCACGTCCCAACCCCTCCAAATGATAAAAACTCCAATTTATAGAGGGGAGGGGAGGAGAGGATACAAGTGGTTTCAAGTGGGAATGTGGAAATTCGGTCAAATATTTTATGCCAATTTTCACCGCCCATTTTACCACCAGAACGCGTGAATTGGCCGGCCTTCCAGAAGGATCAAATGTGAAGATATGAGTACTCTATCTCCTCCCCAAATGTGGGATTAATACAATCCCATATGAAGGAGTTATGGCCGAAATACAGAAGCGTCTCCATTCTGGAGAGCCCAGCCCAACTTTGACTTCATGGCCCATTTTCAACAACCAAATGAACTATTTCGCTCTAGTGTCCTGAATAAAAGTTGTAGATAATTAAGTTAGGAACGCAGTTACAAAATTTAAAATTAAAATAAAAATTATTAAAATATTTATCTTCGAAATACTACAGTGAACTATAAAGGGTAAAACTGGAATTTTCATCAAAATATTCAAATGAATGATCTAATCCCAAATACATTATAATTAAACATATTTAACACAATGTGAGGAAATTATATCATTTATTATCAATGAAATATTAAATAAAATAGTGTTTTATCAACTAACCCACACTTACCCTTTTGCACTCCTGGGCAAAACCACATATCAAGTAAACATTAATATAAAATCAAAACCAATTTTAGAACACATATCCTTGAGATCAAACAATTACACCCCAAGAAACAAAAGATATCATGCCTCATAAATAACCATTATTTCAAGTTCTTCATTTATATCATTCAATATATTTCCACTTTATTTATCCTCCCATGCACAAAACACTTACCTCGCTTGAATTTTCTCTCATCACTCAAATATCAATTTTTTTGCAATGTATTTCTCATCCAAACTCATACAAGGGTCACCATAGGCTTGATAGATTCCTACATCGCTACCCGATGTGAGTCAAGGACATATGTTTATCATGAGGACTTTTCAGGGTTGTTCTGTGGCTTTTGGTTGGTAGGATTAAGATGCGAAAAACTCTGAGGCTGAATGAGGAGGGCTTGACTCTTTTGAAGCAAAATTGCATTAATCTAATTTTCACTTAAATATGCTCTTCTCCTCAATCCACATAGTATCAATTCAGCTCCATCATCATGAAAATTCAGGAAAGGTTTACACCATTCATCATTTTAGCATAAAAAATTTCAATCTTCTCAAACATGATTTTCTTGAAAGCTCCAGATGGGCACAGCTTTCCACCTCAATTAGAAGCTATAGAAAAGGCACAACTTCACTTGTAATGAAAGCTCCAGAAAAGGAACAGATTTCAATATAATGAAGTTATTCAGTAGTAAACACATCTCTTCAGAATTTAATTTTCCACCCAAAGTATCACAGAATGTGGTGGAAAAACACAAGAAAACTTCCCCCACACTTAAGCTCAACTAGATTATGCAATTTTACTTCAAGAGTTGGTTGGATAGGGAAAATTGTCTTGTAATGTGGCCAACCTAACAGGCTGTGCATTGATTCTAAGGGATAAAAGGATTAAATATTCATGTTAGGCTATTATAAAAAAGTATTCTTTGAAATAGGGGCTTTAATACCAAACAAATGCCTCAATCATTTAAACATAAGTACCTCAAACCCTCAAGTTTTGACAGGAATAAATCAAATTCTGGTTAAATCAAGCATGGTTTGGTTCTCTCAAGAAGTGAGGTGAATGTAATTAATATTAAAGTAATGGTTCAGAAGCCTCACGGGAATGTGATTTCAAATATAAAGACAGTGAGACGTGGCATGGGATTCAAAATTCGGTGTAGTTTCCCTGAAATTACTAAATATTTGAACTTGAAACAAAGTAATTTCAGCATTCATTTAAGCTTAGTTTCAAGTGGTAAATTGTTTCACTTATTTATATGGATTTAAGAATGGTGATAAGAATCATTTCAGCTCAAAAGTTTCAAAAACACACAGAAAATTGTAAAATAAACACACAATATTTGAAAAACACACAATTTTTTTTTGGTATTTTTTAACAGGAAAGCAATTGAAATTACTAAACTAAGAGGTTCCCTACTCCCCCACACTTACCCTTTTTCACTCCTCAGCAAAACCTCATATCATATAAACATTAATATCAAATCAAAACCAATTTTAAAACACATATCCTTGAGATCAAACAATTACACCCCAAGAAACAAAAGATATCATGCCTCATAAAAAACCATTATTTCAAGTTATTCATTTATATCATTCAATATATTTCCACTTTATTTATCCTCCCATGCAAAAAACACTTACCTCTCTTGAATTTTCACTCATCACTCAAATATCAATTTTTTTGCAATGTCTTTCTCATCCAAACTCATACAAGGGTCACTATTGGCTTGATAGATTCCTACATCGCTACCCGATGTGAGTCAAGGAAATATGTTTATCATGAGGACTTTTTAGGGTTGTTATGTGGCATTTGGTTGGTAGGATTAAGATGTGAAAAACTCTTAGGCTAAATGAGGAGGGCTTGACTCTTTTGAAGCAAAATTGCATTAATCTAATTTTCACTTAAATATGGTCTTCTCCTCAATCCCTATAGTTACAATTCAGCTCCATCATCATGAAAATTAATGAAAGCTTTACACCATTCATCATTTCAGCATAAAAAATTTCAATCTTCTCAAACATGATTTTCTTGAAAGCTCCAAATGGGCACCACATTCCACCTCAATTAGAAGCTCCAGAAAAGGCACAGCTTCACTTATCATTAAAGCTCCATAAAAGGCACATCTTTCAATATAATGAATTTATTCAGTAGCAAACAAATCTCTTCAGAATTTAATTTTTCACCCAACGTATCACAGATTGTGGTGGAAAAACACAAGACAGCATCCCCCACACTTAAGCTCAACTAGATTATGCAATTTTACTTCAAGAGTTGGTTGGATAGGGAAAATTGGATTGTAATGTGGCTAACCTAACAGGTTGTGAGTGGATTTTAAGGGATAAAAGGATTAAATATTCAAGGTAGTCCATTATAAAAAAGTATTCTTTGAAATAGGGGCTTTAATACCAAACAAATGACTCAATCATTTAAACATAAGTACCTCAAACCCTCAAGTTTTGACAGGAATAAATAAAATTCTGGTTAAATCAAGCATGGTTTGGTTCTCTCAAGAAGTGAGGTGAATGTAAAGAATATGAAAATAATGGTTCAGAAGCCTCACATGAAAGTGATTTCAAATATAAATACAGTGAGATGTGGCATGGGATTCAAAATGCGGTGTACTTTCCATGAAATTACTAAATATTTGAACGTGAAACCAAGTAATTTCAGCATTCATTTAAGCTTAGTTTCAAGGGGTAAATTGTTTCTCTTATTGATATGGATTTAAGAATGGTGATGAGAATCATTTTAGCTCAAAAGTTTCAAAAACACCCAGAAAATTGTAAAATAAACACACAAAATTTGAAAAACACACAATTTTTTTGGGGGGGTTTTTTGAACAGGAATGCAATTGAAATTACTAAACTAAGAGGTTCCCTCCCCCACACTTAAAATATTGCATTGTACTCAATGTGAACCTATGAGATGATATATGCACATTAAATGAAGAATTTTTAAATAGTACAAATAATATAAAAGTGAAAGGGTTGGGAACAGCCTAATGTGCTCAAGTGATGATGGGGTCATGCAGTGTGATAAAATCCACTACATCAGTAGGAAGTCCCTCAATGTATCTCTTCAAACGTTTCCTATTGACTGTAAATCTCCTTCCAGTGTCCTCTTGTGTGATCTCCACTGCACCATAAGGAAAAACATTAGTCACAACATAAGGACCTAACCATCTGGAACGCAACTTACCATGCATCAGCTTCAGTCGTGAACTTTAGAGAAGGACTTTCTCTCCAACATGAAACTCCCTTTGTTGGATCATTTTGTCATGAGCTGCTTTTGATCTTTCCTTGTAGAGCCTTGAGTTCTTATATGATGATAATATAATCTCCTCAAGCTCTTGAATTTGTAGCTTCATTTGGATTCCATCTTGGGCCAAATCCATGTTGCATTTCTTTATAGCCCAATAAGCCCGATGCTCAACTTCCACGGGTAGATGACACGCTTTCCCAAAAACATTACGTAATGGGTAAATACCAATGGGGGTCTTGTATGTTGTCCTATAATCCCACAATGCATCATCCAAGCGCTTTCTACAATCCTTCCTATTTGGCTGCATGGTTTTCTCCAAGATTTGTTTCAACTCGCGATTTGAAACCTCAGCCTCACCATTTGTTTGGGGGTGGTATGGTGTTGATGTTTTGTGTGTCACCCCATACTTTCGAAGGAGGGAAGGAAAATTCCTATTGCAAAAGTGTGTCCCTTGGTCACTGATGATGACCTTTGGTACTCCAAACCTGCAGAAAATTTTAGCCTTGACAAAATCCACTACAACATGAGAATCGTCAGTCCTGGTGGCCTTGTCCTCCACCCATTTACTCACATAATCAACAACAACCATAATATACAAAAATCGAAATGAACTAAGAAAAGGACCCATAAAATCAATGCCCCATACATCAAAAATCTCATAGAGTAGTATGAGTTGTTGGGGCATCTCATTTCTCTTAGAAATGTTCCCAGTGTGTTGGAAACGAGAGCATGACTTACAAAACACATGGGCAACATGGAATAATCTAGGCCAATATAATACAGAGTCCAAAACCCTCCTAGCTGTCCGTTGGCATCCAAAGTGTCCACCACAAGAAAGTGTATGACAGAAATTCAAAACAGACTCAAACTCATGATCGGGAACACACCTCCTAATGACTTGGTCACTACACATGCTCCATAAGTATGGATCATCCCAAACATAAAATCTTGACTCACTCTTTAATTTTTGGACTTGATGTTTCTTTAAATTTGCAGGGATTTCAGAAGCAACAAGGTAGTTAACTAAATCAGCATACCAAGGATGCGTGCCTGAGATGGTATAGAGATGCTCATCGGGGAAAGTTTCCCAAAGTGGTAAATGATCCAAGGTGTCATACTCTTGTGTGTGAGTAAACCTACTCATGTGGTCTGCCACCAAGATTTATAACCCCTTTTTGTCCTTTATCTCGTTGTCAAACTCTTGAAGAAGGAGCATCCAATAGATAAGTCTTGGATTTGCATCTGGCTTCTTTATGAGGTACCTCAAAGCTGCATGGTCAGAAAAAACAACTACTTTAGAGCCCAATAAACATGAACGGAATTTATCTAAAGCAAACATGACAGAAAGAAACTCCTTTTCCGTGGTTGTGTAGTTTTATTGGGCTGAATCCAATGTCTTTGATGCATAGGCAATCACATGTTAACGTCCCTCCACATTCTGAGATAAGACAGCTCCAACCGAGAAGTTGGAGACATCACACATAAGCTCAAATGGAAGGTCCCACAGTTGGGGCTGTATGATAGGTGGAGTGGTCAGAGACATCTTTAGCACATCAAAGGAAGTCCTACAAGAATCATCAAAGACAAAATCAGAATCTTTTTGAAGTAATCGTGACATAGGAAGAGCGATCTTACTAAAATGTTTGATGAAGCGCCGATAAAATCCTACATTCCTTAGGAAAGATCTAACAACACGCACACATGAAGGATTGGGTAAGGATGAAATAATGTCTACCATAGATCTATCAACCTCGATCCCATGTTTTGACACCACATGCCCTAAGACAATGCCATACTATACCATAAAATGACACTTTTCAAAGTTCAGGACCAGATTCTTCTCAATACAACGATTCAACACCTTTCCCAAACTACTTAGACATTCATCAAATGAAGACCCATACACTGTAAAATCATCCATAAATACCTCCATGCAGGTCCCAATTAAATCCGAAAAAAATACTCAGCATACATCTTTGGAAGGTACCTAGGGCGTTGCAAAGTCCAATTGGCATCCTCCGGTTGGCAAATGTGCCAAAGGGACAGGTGAATGTAGTCTTCTCCTGATCCTCTAGAGCTATAGGATCCTAAAAATATACAGAAAATCCATCCTAGAAACAATAGTGTGTCTTCCCAGCTAGTTTCTCGAGCATTTGATCAATAAATGGGAGGGGGAAATTGTCCTTGCGAGTGGTCTGATTTAGTTTCCTATAATCAATACACACACGCCAACTGTTTTTCACCCTCATTGGAACTAAATCATCTTTCTCATTTTTAACAACAGTAAAACCAGTTTTCTTAGGCACAAACTGAATTGGACTTACCCAATGAGAATCTGAAATGGGAATGATAATACCTACCTTGAGAAATTTCTCAACTTCTTTTTTAACAACTTCCAGGAGGGCGGGATTGAGTCTCCTTTTTGGCTGTCTCACCGGTTTAGCCCCATCCTCCAAGAGAATCCTATGCATGCAAATGGAGGAGCCAATACCTTATATGTCAGCCAAGGTCCACCCAATTTCCCTGATGTTCTCCCTAAAAAGATTCAAAAGCTTTTCTTCATGTTCAAAAGGGAGATTGTTAGCAATGATAACAGGTAATCTCTCACCACTCAACAAGTATGAGTATTTCAGATTTGGTGGCAATGGCTTTAGTTCTAATGAAGGAGGGTGTAGTGTGGATGGAGACATTGAAGGAACCGAAATATGTGCACAAAGAGCATCGGTATCAGAATATACATAATCAAAATCAGAGAATAAAGCATCAAATCCATCAGCATACTCTATAGCCATGTCATAATCAGAGTTCACATGAACAAGATCAGAATAGGAATCCATTTCAAAATCAAATCTTAGAGAGTCTTGTTCCTTAGAAACAGGTGTAGAAGTTCTCTTAGACATTAAACCAGAACCAATACTCAAAATTTCCCTAAGCATAGGATAATCAAAATCCATGGAGTTTCTACTTGCTGGTTCAAAATGGGAGATAACAAAATCAGAATGTTCCTCAGAGGGGTACTTCATGGAATCCATAACATTAAATATCACAACTTCATCCCCAAATTCCATGGAAAGTGTACCCTCATTGACATTTATGATAGTTTTTGCAGTTTTGAGGAAGGGCCTATATAATATAATGGTGGCATGAGAACTTACCTGATCATCCTCCATGATAAGAACATAGAAATCTGCTGGAAAGATCATGTCTCTTACCTAGACAAGTACATCCTCAAGGACTCCCGCTAGATATGCCGTAGCTCTATTCTCCAATTGCACCACTGCTCTTGTTGGCTTCAACTCACCAACCTGCAAGGAAGAGAATATAGAGTGAGGCATCACATTTATTGAATCTCCTAAATCAAAAAGAGCATCAGAGAAGTGCAACTCTCCTATGGAACATGGGATGGTGAATTTCACGAGATCCTTGCACTTTGTTGGCATTGCTAGAGTTGGTGTAATGAGTGACGAGACATTCTTTCCAAGGTTGATCCTCTCATTCCCCTTGAGCCCTCTTCAATTCGTGCAGAGTTCTTTTATGAATTTGGCATACCTTGGGATTTACTTAATGGCTTCAAGTAGAGGAATGTTGATCTCCACACGCTTGAATGTGTCCAAAACCTCCTTTCCCATTGCTTCTTCAGCCATCTTCTTGGTTTGAACAACCCTGTTTGGAAAAGGAAGGGGTTTAGGAGGAAAATCATCATTATTTTTCTTACCTTTATCTTTCTCCTTGGATTTCTCATCAGTTGGTTTGGAATGCGGCTTCTCCGGAGTTGAGGTGAATCCCGGTGGAATGGTAGGTACATATTTATTGTTCATTTGCATCCCACTTCTCAATGTGATGGAACTAACATTCCCCTTTGTATTTGGATTTGGTTGGGAAGGTAGATTTCCAAAATTCTTACTCACAAGTTCATGGAGGGCGGTGGCAATCTGACTCATTTGAGTCTTCAACTCTCTCAGCTCCAAACCTTGACTCTTCAGCTCATTCTATTGATTAAGAACAATTTGTTTCAAAAGATCATCAGTGATAGAGTCTACATTGTGTTGGATATTACCTTGTCACTTACTCTTTGATGTTTGAGCTTCGAATCTCCTTTGGGGTTGTTGGAAACACTGTTGGTAAGGTGGAGGCTGCTAGAAGTTTGGTTGAAAAGGGGGCCTTTGTTGTTGTCCAGAGCCATACTTCATGTCTGACTGATCTTTCCACCCTTGGTTGTATACTGTATCAAACTTCTTTTGGGGATATGGTTTTTGTTGTTTCTGCTGAAACGGTCTCCCAGGGAACACTACTGCACAATCTTCTATTTTTTTGTAGTTGTGGGCAACAGTCAGTTGGGTAGCTTGTCTCAGTGCAAATTCCACATGGCCTTGAAGGAGGGGGTAGAGATGTCTTTTGTGCCAAAGAAATTTTCCTCACCATAGTGGTCAATTCTTCTAACTTGGTATCAATCAAATGACTCTCAAGAGAAGAAGGACTTACCTGATGTACTCCCCTGACATTTGGTGTACCTCTATCACCAAATTGTTGGGAGTTTTGGGCCATTTTGTCGATCAATGCTCGTGCAGCTACTGGTGTCTTGTCCACCAATGCTCCTCCAGCTGCAGAATCTACCAAGCTCCTCTCCATAGGTGTGATTCCTTCATAGAAGTACTTAATGAGGAGTTGCTCACTGATTTGGTGATGTGGACAGCTTGCACACAACTTCATGAATCTCTCCCAATACTCATACATTGACTCCCCTTGTGCTTGCTTGATCCCTGAAATCTCTTTTCGAATGGATGTGGTCCTTGATGCAGGAAAAAATCTCTACAAGAAAAGAAGTTTCAAATTGTTCCAACAAGTTACATCTTCGGGTTGTAAATAATACATCCAGTCTTTTCCAGATCCATCAAGTGATAATGTGAATGCTCTTAATTTGATTTGATCTTTATAAATATTTCCTGGTTTCAATGTTGAGAAAACCACATTAAATTCTTTAAGGTGTTTGTTGGGATCCTCACCAGAGAGGCCATGAAACTTTGGAAGTAAGTGAATTAACCCAGATTTCAGTTCAAAGTCCGATTCGAGATTTGGGTATGCAATACAATTTGGTTGATAGTTAACATCAGGTGAAGCCAATTCTAGAATGGTTCTATTAGATTAATTTCCATTATTTCCAGCCATTGGTTCCTATTTTATGTTTTAATTTTCATTTCTTCCAATTTCAATGTTTCCAAAAGAGAGGAATTCACCAACTGGTTGAATATTTAAACTTCCCGTAGACTGAGAATTTCTGATTCGAACCCTAAGGCTACGTTCAATCTCAAGGTCAAGATCTAAGAGATCTTCAGGATTAGTTCGTGTCCTAGATCAAATAAAAATGAAAAGAAAGAAAGTGGACCATAGTAAAATAAAAATGAGACGTTTGAGTTGATGGTCCAAAAAGAAGTAGAATAAAATAAAAGAAGAGGAAGAAAAATCAGATTGGGTAAAGAAGGAAGAAAGAAGAGAGGAAGAGAATAAAATGTAAAATAAAATATATACCTCTAATTGGTTGAAATAATTACTTGCCTCCCCATAAACGACATCAATTTGAAAGAGCGCTGTCGTGGCGCCCTCAAATGATTAGTGTAATTTGGGGTACTTAGGTGCAGTAGAGTGGCTGACCAAGGTCGTCTCTCAAAGGAGGAAGTGAATTTAACAACTTATTAGAGGTATTCTAAAAAATAAAATAAAATAGAATAGAATAAAAACACTACTTTAATGGATTGGGGTTTGTTGTATTTTATGGATCTAGAATAATTTTTCTTGAAGAAGATTGTATAATTTTTCTGTTTTTAGTTTTGAAATGAATTTCGATTAAAATGACACAACAAAAAGATGTTTTTTTAGAAATATATTTAAAGGCGTAATCGATCTAACTATACCTATTAACATTATTATTAATCATTATCATATAAATTAACATTCACCTAATTATGATCCCTTAATTTGTTAAATCCCAAACCCTACGATAATTAACTTTACCACGAAGATGATGTGAATTTAACCGTAGGCTAACTTCGGAACATGCAATCGCAGCGCCCTGCTTTGATTGATGTTCTAAGATTAGCTTATGGTCAGTGGTAAATTAGGGCTCATATCTATTCTGGAAATGAGGATGAATTGTGTTTAGGGATTATATTTTATCTCTACAAATTTATCCCGTGTGGTTTTGTATTTCCGATTAAGATTGCGCTCTCACAATTTACACAAAATCCCGACCTCGCGTGTTTTTGTGTTAATTGTTCAATTGATTTCATAGATTCTTACAATTTAAAAACAGAATTCATGGATCATATTAAATTAATTACAGTAGCTCAATGATTCAAAATAATAAAATGAATAGGGTATAAGATAGATCGATTACTAAAAGACTACTCTTCCATGGGTGGCGTAATCATCATAGAAGCGTTTTGCATGTGCAAAGTTTTATAATGGGTATAACCCAATAACGCATCTACTCAAGAATTCCAGACCAAAGAGGAAGATTAAGAGAAGAATAAATATAAACAAAACAGAAGAAAATAGAATAAATAAAAGAAGAACAAAGAAGTTTATTACACAAATGAAAACATTACAAAATGTAGAAGAGAAGGAGGCTTCGATGAGGGGATCCTTGCTTCAAGAGATACCCCTTTTACAATGGTTGGTGAATTTGGGTGAAACAAATTCTCCTCTTCCTCCAATATCTTAATTCACGTCCCAATCCATCTAAATGATAAAAACTCCAATTTATAGAGGGGAGGGGAGGAGAGGTTACAAGTGGTTTCAAGTGTGAATGTGGAAATTCGGCCAAATATTTTAAGCCAACTTGGACCGCCCATTTGACCAGAAAAACGCGTGAATTGGCCGGCCTTACAGAAGGATCAAATGTGTGGATATAGGTCCTCTATTTCCTCTCCACATTTGGGCTTAATACAGGCCCATATGAAGGAGTTATGTCCGAAATACAGAAGATTTTCCATTCTGGCGATCCCATCCCAACTTTGATTTGATGCCCCATTTCGAACAACCAAATGAACTCTTTAGCTCTAGTGTTCTGAATAAAAGTTGTAGATAATTAAGTTAGTAACACTGTTACAAAATTTAAAATTCAAATAATAAATATAAAAATATTTATCTTCGAAATACTACAGTGAACTATAAAGGGTAAAAATGGAATTTTCATCAAATATTCAAATGAATGATCTAATCCCAAATACATTCTAATTAAACATATTTAACACAATGCAAGGAAATTATATCATTTATTATCAATGAAATATTCAATAAAATAGTGTTTTATCATGGGACACCTGGGGTAAAGACACACATGCCAGGAGCGGGCAGTGTTACTCATGCGGTGGGCATGGTCACATGGCTCTTGACTATCCGACACGCATTTCGGATGATCAGCTGATGGTCGGATGACCACCCAAGCCAAGACAAAGATTCTATCTAGGCAGTCTGTTGGGAGAATGTGGTTGTGGCAGAGGAGCTAGTCGAGAAACATGCGATGGGTGATGTCTCGAGGTGTTACCCCCACCACCACCAGGAGGTACACCCCGGCCGTAGGGAGCAGGTTCCAGTCACTCGTTCATTTCCACTGCCCTCGTTCGAAGCTCAGAGATTTTGACGAAGCCGTTGGCTTGATCCATATAGCTATGGACTCTTACGGGAGCAGACTCAATGATTACGCACTGGTGTCGTCAGTTTGAGATTACTCTAGGAGGCAAGTGCTTCGGTTGAGATCTCTTCGTAACGGTGTTGAGTCTGTACAATTTCATCTTCGGTATGGACTGGTTATCTATATTCTATGCTCATATCGACTGTATTTTCCAAAAAGTGTGGTGTGTTTGCACAGATGGGACTAGGTTTACCATCACCGGTGAGAAGGTATCCTTTGAAGCACAAGGCAGACTTACTCGGAGGAGGGTGTAGCCGATAACTCATCAGTTGGCCTTCCATACCCTTAGAGAAATTGATGTGGAAGACCGATATATCTTGTAGTGGAGGACTATTACATGGATGTTTTCCCTGATGATGTTCCAGGATGAACTCCTTGCAAAGATGTGGAATTCTACATTGATATGTACCTCAGGACTATACTGATAACTACACCAGCATGTGAGATGGATATTGCAGAGATTCGCGAGCTGTTGGTAAAGCTAGAGGACTTGCATGAGAAGGGACTCATCAGGCACAGTTTTTCTCCCTGGGTAGCCCCGATTATGTTTTCCAAGAAGGAAGATGGAAACATGAGGCTTCATGTCGACTACCGTTGCCTGAAACATATGACCATGAAGAAAAAGTACCCACTCCTGTGGATTGACAACCTCTTTGATTAGCTGTTGGGAGAAGGGTTGTTCTCGAAGATATACGTCAGATTAGGCAATAACAAGTTTATAGTTGGAGATGAGGATGTGCAATAGATGGCCTCCAGATATCAGTACAGCCACTACGAGTTCATGGTTATACCATTTGGCATATCCAACGCTCCATCAGTGTTCATTATACTCATGAACATGATCTTCAAGCCATACCTTGTTCTCCAGTTACTACTAGAGGTTCGTTTTAGACTTATCTACAGTTATAGCACCACTCTCATCATTGATGAAGAAGGGGAAAAACTTCGTGTGGTTAGAGAGATGCCATCAGAGCTTTCAAGAGTAGAGGCAGATGTTGACTAGTGCCCCCATCTTGAGGCTTCTAGTGAAAGGCGTAGGGTACGTAGTCTACTGCGACACAATAGGGACTGGACTCAAGTGTTTCCTGATGTAGGAGTGAGCAATGATCGTGTATGGTTCTCGGCTGTAGAGACAAGAAAATCAGAACTACTCTACCCATGACCTGGAGTTAGCAGCAGTGGTTTTCGCCGTGAAGATGTAGCCACACTATCTGATGGGCGAACATTTTACCATGTACTCAGATCAGAAGATTCTTTCATATATCTTCTATAAGAAGGATCTGAACCTAAGAAATCGGTGGTGTCTTTATTTCATCTAGGACTATGACTTTGAGATAGTCTATACTCCTGGAAAGGGGAATGTTGAAGCAAATGCACTCAGTAGAAGATCTAGTGTATAACTGTTAGATGTGGTGACAGATCACCTGGTAGCTTTGCAGATATACTTTTTGGATAGATATGGAGCAACATTCTTTCATCCCTTTACAGTAACTCCCCCACTTCTTCAGCGAGTAAGGAAGGAACTACATGGGGATGTTGAATTCGAGACGTGACATGCTCAGATATCCACAGGGTAGGCACCTGATGGATTTTCTGAAGGTAGGGAGCACATCATCCTCTTCAGATGACATACTATGGTACCAGTGTCACTTCCGGAGGACGTGTTGAAGGAGTTCCACACATCCCCTTTAGAGGTACATCCATTAGTGGAAAAGATGTACCCGGACCTTCGACGATTGCACTAGTGACTAGGTATGAAGAAGGAAGTAGCAGTGTTTGTCTCTCAATATCCCACTTTTCAGTAAGTGAAGGTAGAGCACCATATACCAGCAGGCTTGGTTTAGCCTTTAGAGGTCCCAGAGTGGAAGTGGGATAGGATATCCATGGACTTCGTGACTGGACATCTATGTACATCCATTGGTCATGAGTCGATTTGGGTGAACGTTGCCGACTCACCAAGTCGTCCCACTTCCTACCGATCAGAGATCAGGGTCCAGTAGAGAGCATGAGATGCCTCTACGTGCAGGATATTGTGCGGATAAAAGAAGTACCTAATTTAATTTTCTCCAATCATGATGCATGGTTTACTTCCCGGCTATAGAAGGGATTGCAAGAGAATTTCGGGATGCAACTTCGTCTGAGCACCACATTTTATCCTCATATGGATGGCCATACTGAGCGCACCATTCAGAACCATGAGGACATGTTTCATTCTTGTGTCCTCGACTTTGGTCACTGCTGGGAGGATCACATACCTTTGGCGGAGTTTTCTTACAACAATAGCTATCACTCCACCATAGGGATGGCACCTTTCGAGGCATTGTACGGGCGACCTTGCAGATCACCCTTGTGTTGGACTGACATAGGGGAGTCACCATTAGGGGGACCATAGATTGTATGGTCTACCACAGAGAAGGTGAAGATCATCCAGGAGAAGATGACGATTGCACAGAGAAGACAAAAGTCATATGCTGATAAGGTTCGGAGACCTCTAGAGTTTGATGATGGAGACCACATATTTATACTGGTCTCACCTCGAAGAGGACTACAGATATTTAGCCAAGGAGGCATGTTATCTTTGAGATTTGTCGTACATTTCCTGGTCCTCAGCAGAGTTGGCGAGGTGTCTTACCACTTCACTCTTCCACCTCACTTGCACTGGGTGCACGACGTCTTCCATATATCCTAGCTGAAGAGGTAAGTTCATGACCCTTCTAACATCATCGACCATGGAGATTTGGAAGTCAATGATGGGGTGACTTTTACGGAGGTTCTAATGGATATAGAGTATCAACAGGAGCGGGTCCTGTGTGGATAGTAGATACCTCTAGTGCATGTTCGTTGGCAGCACGGGAACCACTAAGAGAGAACATGGGAGTGAGAGGCCCATGTGCATGCTCAGTAACCCCACATATTTCCTTAGTTCAAGTTGTAGCTTATGGAGACGTAAATCCCTGCGGATGGGAAAATGTAACGACCCGTAAATTCAATGGAATTTTTTTTCTTTAATACATGGGAATTTTATGAGTGTGAGAAAACTGACGGTGCGTGATTCCGAGGCCCGGTGTGCCCGGAATCAATTTCTGATGTTTTGTTCAGGTATTCTCAGGAAACATAATATCGGTTTTTTATAACTTTTGAACCGGGGCTCGGAATTGAATTCTGAGGGCACCATTGAACTCGTTGCACCGATATTATCTTAATTAGACATTCAATTCGATGATAGTGGGTCATGTTTAAAAGTAAGTTTTTGGGTTTTTGTGGAAAATAATAAAACATTGTGAGCTTCACCTTATTTCTATTTGTGCCACAATGTGGGTGTTTTGTTGTTAAAAACCTCCTCATGGAAGTTTTTTGTGGGCCCCCACACCTTAACCTCCAATGAGAGGTTATGGTGGTGGGGACCACCCAAACCTTACCTCCTACGAGTGGTTACGACGTGGGGACCACACGGGGCTAAACACCCCTATTGACGGAGGAGAGTAAAACCTCTCAACTTTCCCTCATTAATGAGGGAGAGCCTCTGTACCTCCCCTTTAATTAATTGGTTCCAACTACTCTAATTAATTTATGCCAACACACATGCATTAATTAGGTGGGGCCAATTAAATTTATTTCACCAATTTGAATATTGTTCAAAAAACTAAAATAATAGACAATATATTATTTTAGGTTGGAAATACTCATTCGGTGGAGCTTGGGAAGAAAAGATATTGGGAGAAAAGATCCCAAAGAAGAACTAAGAATGAAGAATGCTGGCAAGAACTGACTTTGAATTCCTTCCTCGGATCCTACCGATGTGGAGTGTTTCCCACAACCGACCTACCCTCCGCATTGTTGTCAACGAGCTGACACAACTAGGGTTGGCTGTGTACGGAGCATGCGACGAACGAAGAACACCTTCGTCTTCTCCTGTGACTTCATCATTCACAACCAATGATCAAAGGTTGGGGGTTTATTTTTTGTAACGTTCCTTTTATTTTTCTCTTCATTGGATTGTAAAGGAATCGTTGCATGGTTGTAAAACAATTGTTGTTCATCTTTCATAATCATTGATGATCCAAGTGTTACCACACTAAACGCGGAGGGTTCGGGCCAAAACAACGTGGCCCGACCCCTTCGTTGTTCTTGTTTGTGTCGTTTCTCATCATGGCGACGAAGCACCCTTGAATGCGATGAAGGAATAGGCAAAGGCCGCGTTTCTCGCGGCCTCCTGCAGCTATGCAGCACCCGTGGCATTCAGGTGCCCTGACCGAGCAATCTTCGTGGGCCGAACCACCACCAGCCTTCCGCGCGCCAGGCCGTAGAGCCACTGGCCTCCCACGCATCCCGGCCGAACCATGTCGGCCCACACTAGCCCGAGACGCGCCGAACCACACCGGCCCGATCAACGCCGGCCCGGCCTCTCGGCCACCTGCCAGCTGGGCCACTCCCTACCTTGCAGCCTACCGGCCCCCCTGGTGCCTTGCCCAGCCACCTTCCGGAAAGTCCGCGCCATGCCCAGCCACCTGTCGGCCCACCCGGTTCCCAGCACGGCCGCCTGACGGCGTGGTCGCGCCCAATATGGCCGCCTACCGGCCCACCTGTCTCCCTACTCGGCCACCTCTTGGCCTGGACGTGCCCTGCCCGACAGACTCTCGGTCGCCCGACCTCCCGAAATGGCGCGCAGCCCCCCTCTCTTCGCCCTGGATGAACCGGCCTGGCCGCGCCCTCGCGATGCTCCAGGTAGAAGAGGCCCTGAGCCCGGGCCAAATGACCCTTGCGGCCCGCTGGGCTGGGCCCAGTGGGACGGGCTGAACCTAATAGGTTGTCCCACAAAATGGGATGGGCCAGACCCAACAGGTATGACCAGGGCGACCCAGACAAGGTGGGCCAGACTGCGTCGGGCCGCATCAGTCCGACCTAGTCGCACCGGACCCAGGCCCACTACTGACCCTTTACATTCATTGGCCATATCATTGGCACCGGATGATCGTTTGACGAACCGTCAGCAGCGCTGGTTTTCTTGCAGCGCGACAGTCCCTTTGAGTATACCCCACTAGAGTTCCGGGTAAATTTGAGATACGGGCATGTTGGATCGTACACAAATCCAACCGGGCCCCCAGGACTAAAAGGCTAATAACTCACAGACCAGGCATCTGATTGACGTGCCGTCTATTGATTTGAGACCTCAATGATGTGGCGGACCATTGAGATACTTCTTTGTGGTACTCCGTGATAGTTGGAGTATTAACCAGTAGGTCGTGGAGCGGATCCTCCCGGAGAAGAGCGTGCGTAGTGTGAAGACCTAGTAGCTGACTCAGACCTGATGAATGCTGACCGTTTTGACTCGGAGTGACTCTACTATCCTAGGGGGGAGTGCCATGGTGTCACGGAAGACCTGAAGTTGGGAGAGCCTTGGTGTCATGACATACCCCTGGTACTCGACAAAAGGATTACCTCAACAGGCTATGAGGGGAAGCACCTCTGTGTGAGCGCGGAAGACCCATAGTGGGGAGCGCCTCTGTGTGAGCATGACTGACCCATGATACCCAACAAGAGGAGTATATCAGCAGTCCAAGGATGGTGGGAGGTGCCTCTGTCTGGAACGACATGCCCACTGTACTCGATAGAGAAGGAGTTCTCCAGCAGTCGTGGTTCAGATAATGTGAATAAAAATCCTGGGTGAGCTGAGTTAGTATATTCTTGTATTTACCTAAAGATTGAGATAGATTACTTGATGACTTAGGTATATGTATGGGAATATACCTATGTGGGGTTATCTATTGACTTCATACAATGTGGTTTATACCTATTAAATTTTGTGAAATATTCAGGGTCTCGGGGTCCCTACTGAGTATCGTTATACTCACCCCTACATGGGCTATGCCCCCACCTCATTGTGTTGGTTGTAGATAATAGACAACACTGACTGAGCCTGAGAGTACCAGGACTGGACGATACCTAAATGTGGACCATAAGACGCGTCGATACATGGAGGACACCAAAAGACGTAGAGTGCTGACGAGGCTATTTGTAACTACCCTTCAGGTAGGATCTATGGTGGACAATCAAGGAGCTGCACTTCACCTTTCAATTGTATTGTCCTATTCAATTGTACTTTTATTTTCATGTTGGGATTGTATTCCAACCCCTCTACATTTATAACTATTTGTATACAGTTTTACATAGTTTTTCTCTTCCACTCGTACTCTAGTGTGTGTGTTTTCTTGTTTTAATGTCAATGCATTCCAAATTTAGGGATTTATGCCTTTGGTGCTAGTCACCAGCCCCTGGCCTAAGGATGGAGGGCGTGGGGTAGTCACATCATGGGCCCTAAGGGATGGGATGTGAAAAATGTGACCTTAAAAATATTTATAATATCATTTATCAATATTAATTAATTAGAAAAAAGTTAGTTATAAACTAAAAAGTTTTATTTTTTACTATTAATCAAAAAATGATGTTTCAAAGTAAAATCACAAAAAAAACACCCTAGGATAATTTCAACATTATGAATTTAAAATTTTATTTCATTTTATCTAATTTAATTTATAAATTTTTCTAAATTTACATATACTATTAAAATCTATTCAATCAAGATAACATTATTTTAAATATGAAAGGTATTTAGAAAAAAAAATATCTTTCAATTTCAATATGTTTTATTTATATAAAAAAATAATTTTCGAAAATTAGTAATTTATATTTATATTTATATGTTTAATGTCTAGGTTATAATTATATTATTTAATTAATTAAATTAATAAAAATATATATTTCGTGGAAACTCTTTGTTGTGTGCTTCATACGATAAGTCGGTGTTTCTTGTAGCGAAATCGATGTTGGTTTTGATTTTAGCACACGCAAAGATAATATTTCATATGAATGGAATGTTTTAGATTGTTTTTTAATATATATATAAAAACCCACATCATAAAAATGGATACTAAAACATCCCTTAAAAAGTAAAATTTAGAACCATACAGGTTACCCAAAGTAGAATATAACTTAGTTTCCACATATGAGAACATAAATTGGGAGTGAAGACTGGAATGATGGAAAACCATAAATATTTATAGGTGTAGATTGAAGTCATCATTTACAAAAAACTGAATGTTCAATTGAATATTTATAGCATTAATGTCCTAAATATGTGATGATTAAAAATGCCATCAACTCAATGAAAATCAATGTACTAAGACAAAAAAAAATTGGTATCACTTTCAGAACACTGATAATTATTGATATGATTCTATGAACAAAATTTATTTCTTGGGTTATGATTTGAACAATTTCTAATACATCCATTACAATATGGAATTAATTTCCCTAAATTTACTCTGATGAATAATGCACTAGAATACACTTCTAACGGATCTTAAGTCCCAAATGTATAAATAACTAACTATTTTAATCTTAAAATCAAAATGAATTTGTCAATAAACATTAAAAGTAACAATTATAGTTCAACATAAATAATTTGTCATTAAAAATAAATAAAAATTAACTATAACATCATGCTGGTCAGTGGTAGACATGAATCCTCTATCATCATTCTATCATGGGTTCATGACCCATGACCCTACTAGAACCGATTGGTATTCCCCCAACATATATGATGTCATTTTCAAAAAATACCTAAAAGATATGAATCTTTAAAATATGGTTAATCACTGATTAGCCTTTTAACAATGTTTTTCAACACAAAATCTGTATACTATGAATTCGTTTAATTTTTAACATAAGTTTCTCATGAACGGTATACCTTATAACCCTTCTCTAAGGTGAAAATACAAAACATTAGAAAGAGTGTAATGAAATAGGATTAAATTGATAACCTTATATATAAAAAAGCATTTATTGGTTGTCATATTTTAAATATATGAATTACATCATCATATATTATCTTGAAAAATGTGAATAACCTAAATAACCTTAAATTATTTTGGACAAAAAACATGCTTCCTCATTCCAAAGTATATTGTATGTACTCCTTAAATCCAAATTTGTTATATTCATCTATAATGGTAGAATAAACCATCTATCAATGGATCCTTAACTATTTCTAAGGTGTTTACTACTTTATGATTTACTGATTCATACCCCATGTATCATTATCCATAAAAAATTATCATAACATAAAGAACATGTTTAAGGTTACATTCCATTCGTAATAATGTTACCTTTCATGAGATTACATTTCTAGCCCATTATGACTATTCAAAATATTCTTGCAAATACATATAGAAACATAAATTGAACAATCCATACATAATTCACAATTCATAATTCAAGAATTCAAATACACAAATACATCGATTAATTCATCCATAATCCATTAACAATGTTACCTTATTCGATTAAACAATACTTTTTTTTGGGTTCACATTTTATATGTAGTCTCTTCCCCATCAGCAATTTTACCATTTATCGCACCACATAATTTATTGTTTTTAGAAACAATCTTCTTTGAACATAGAGTTTCAAAATGACCATTTATTACACACATAAAACACTAAACCGTAGATTATTACATAGAGGGTTAAAAATTCCCATTCATTTCATTATCTGAAATCTACATTTTTACCTTTCAGTCACTTTTTTATTTCCTTCTTTTCAAAAGTCAATACACCATTATATACCTCTATTATATTCACTGAGGTGGTTCGTTCCAGAATCCTGAAACAACAAAAATCCAACTTTATTTCCTCTATGGTCTCCATTACCCAATCCTTCAGAAAACTCCTTCTTTATCTTCCATGGTGAGTCTAATAGTTGGTTATGGAAAAAATTATTAATCATGTCCCATGAAATATGATTTGGCATTATCACATCAACTTTCACACCATTGATCATCCCTCTTGAATTCTCATAAAAACAACTTCCATAAAATTCAACATTAATACAATTCACTCATGTTTCCTAAATCGACTAAAATCAGAAGAATAGTGGGGTGATTTCTTGGCATAGTAGAAAACCACATAGTTATGAAAAGAATTACTTATATGATTTATAAATCATGACACATTCCTTTAATTATGAAAACATTGGTTTATACAAGGTTATACATAGATATATTATATATAAATCCTTAATGATGATTCCAAATGTGTTCGTGAATTAAAAAAGCATATCCCTAAGGAGTATCAAACCTGGTGGAATTAAATACTTTCGTCATGTACAAGATTACCCCGAGTTATTTCAAAAACATATTGTTGGAGTTGTTACCCCGACGTACATTTTTGATCGAACCACATAAATTTTTAGTATCCATATATGGATGTATTTCTAGGATAAAACTCACTCTATCCATTACCAAAATTCCCTGATTTTTCCTAAATATTAAATCAACTTTATACTCATCTTTTCTGAAATCTCAATACATAACCTTATAAATAAACGTAGGGATCTCACTAAGGGGTTCTTATCCTATTTTCTAATGGTTAACAATACCTTTTGTCTGATCCCAACTATAGGGAAACTCATTATACAAACATATATATTATATAACATTTTTGAAATAAATAGGAATTATACAAAAATACACCGAATAACTATAGTTTGCATATTGCCTTTGGGAACATGGAAACATAAACACTCTTACAAAAGTGACCAACATTATATCCCACTTGGTTCTACTGGACTAGCACCATTACTAAACACCACAAAAATATTACATATCATCACAACTTGAGGAAGGAAACATATACAAGTTTCTTATCAAATGCCCAGTAAGGGTAATAAAGGGATACATGTAACCATTAACATGATAATAAGTGTATGATAATGTAATGATGAATATATAAGATCATTCAATGCATATCCAAGATCATGAAAAAAATATCAGTAGTTCATAAGACATGAATCACAATGAAATAATGAGAATAAGACATGAATGCATAACAGTGGTATAAGGCGTGGAATTGTGGTGACACATAAGCATATACTGATTTCTATAATAGCCAAGGAATCGTGGCCAAGACCAACTTAGTGTAAAAAGCCTTTTACTAAATACAGTGAATCCCTTTTCTAGCCCTATAATACTGAACTGAGTAAAAAATCATTCCATCACTATATTACTAAACCAATTAAACCCTCTTTCAATACCAATATTAATGAACCCAGTAAACCCTCATTCCAGTCCTATATTACTCTACCGAGTAAACCATCATTACAGCACTGTGTTATTGAACAGATTAAATCCTCATTCATTCCTTGTATTAGTGAACCAAATAAATCCACATTCCAATCCTATATTATTGAACAATATAAAACATTGATCCAGCCATATCAACCTCATTAGATATAAATTTTTACCCAATTAATTGTAGAGAGATATAGGTCCCAAACGTCACTTAATGAAATCATACAAACATGTTCCAAAATCTCATAAATCTTAATATTTACCCCCGAAATGAAATGTATTACATAAACATCTAAGCATATCATTACCTATAAATAGAGAAAGGTTTTATAATCATTTTATCATAAACATATATCATGATTATAAGCGAGTTTCAAAAACATATAACCCTGAAAGAGAAACAAGTTTCATAAAAAAAATAACCGTGAAGGATTAATAT
Organism: Viscum album; assembly: GCA_963277665.1. Classification (NCBI taxonomy): domain Eukaryota; kingdom Viridiplantae; phylum Streptophyta; class Magnoliopsida; order Santalales; family Viscaceae; genus Viscum; species Viscum album. Next base: position 912,082,621 of record OY728131.1, on the reverse strand, counting down.
GTTTCATAATTACCATGTAATTAAGAATAACTCATTCATATAAAGTATATAAATGAAACCTTTAGATAATTTAATAGAAAATCTTGAGTAACATCAATAGATGTTATCTTATATGAAAAATTATTTTCAAATATACTCTAAATTTTTCTCATGATGAAAATATCCTTTCATAATTGAAAAATTCATTTTAATACATAAAACCATTAGAATATCATTTTTGTAAATACATTGGAAACATGTAAATAATACATGAAATAATTTTTAAAACCATTTTCCGAGAAAACATTTAAAATAAGATTCAGAACATTTTAAAACCCTTTTTCTTTGAAAACATTTGAAAACATTTAATAAAATACTGAAAATGTTTGGATAATAATTTTTTTGATTCTACATTGAAAACTATAAGGAAAACATGAAAATGTTTTGAAAATAGTTTCTCTGAAAAAATATAAAAACATTTAAAGAAGACATGAACACATTATTAATGAAATCATGAAAATATATAAAATATTATTGAATCCCCCGTTGAAAAATAATTTCCTTCATAATAACTTTTAAAAACATTTTTTAAAGATTATACTTTTTAAAATTTTAAAGGTAGCTTTGAATAAATAATTGTGCTAAAATCCATTCACGTCATTCGAGGTCAAATGGAAATTTATTTTCCGTGGTAAAAATATAAAAATGTTCCTTGTTTCAAAAAAGACAAGAATATTCCATTGAATATATTGGTAAATAAATTGAAAAACTTATTTCAGATATTATAGGGGAATTCAATAATATTTTTGGAAAGACTTTTTATACAACATCAATTTCTGACCGAAGAGAGGGTAATGTGGAGATTTACTGATAATCATAATCATTCTCAAAAGGCAATGAGATTTTATCATAATATTTTATCTATGGAAGCATAATCATAATCAATCTCAAAAGGCAATGAGATTTTATCAATAAACTCTTATAACACATTGACTTGGGATCAATACCCCTATGTATGGAATTTAAATTTCATGAATCATATAATATAATTAAAATAGTTATATTAGGGATATGGTATGTAATATGGATATATATGAACCCTGAAAAAAATTAGTTGTATAACACAACATGAGACACAAAGAAGCAAAATTGAGAGAAATTTTTTTTACAGATTCATAATCTTTTGAATCTTAAACACCATAAATAAATGATAAAAAAATTAGAATTTTAATACACATAAATTTAATTACAATATACTTTTAATACAATAACTAGAGGAATATACACCACCCAAAAGGTAAGAGTGGTGAACACAGCTGGTATCTCACAGAAATTAAATGTTAGATGAAATCCCCTTACCTTGTGTCTTGACTCTCTCTGTACTCATACAAAAATACTATATAATAAATATAAGTTTATTATAAATCCTTTATGGAAGAATATTCTTATACATAATAACATATATGGTTTTATTATGGCATTATATCACCTTCTTGTTAATGATCATTTGTTAATGTTTCACTTCGGGTAATATTTTCTTTGTCCTTCACATGTGTCTTAATTTGTTATATCGTTGGACCTTATAAATATATAATTAATCGATAATGTAGATCATGGTAAAAATATCCATTATATCCCACTTTTTAATATTATGATAATTTATATCATATTGATGTGAGAAAGACATTAAACTGTTCATGGATATGAGAAGTTGTACATATGAATTAATGCTATTTCCATTTTTATGGTCATATAGAATTAAATTAAGAAAATTACATATATATACATATATATTATAATAGTATTAATATATCATATATATCATATAATTTACTTAATCACATACTAAATATATTCCATGGGGATTGTGAATGAATCACATCACTTTGAAGGGGCGGTAGTCCACACTTCTTCAAATGTGATTATCGTATTCACACCAAAGGGAATGTAAAATAACATGTTTTATAAAAGGAATAAATAATCTTAATGAAATAATCAATATAATATATTAAATATATAAGTATATTTTCCATCATTATTTTCACCACGATTGGTGCTAACAGGGAAATGAACAATCATCGTTTCATGTGTCAATAGTTCTCCAAACACAGAAATAGTATGTTCAACATCAATTAGATAGATGTGTGTGTAAGTATATTTCCCAAACATTGAATAAAAACAACATATAATATAGAGGATACTTTTTTTCACACAATTATGGTATAAAGTATGTGGAGGTGGTGGAGAAGGAAAATAATTGAATGTATTTTCATGAAAGACACAACCTCAAAATTGGGTTACTCAATTTGGTTTGTGCCAAAAAGATTACATGGGAGGGTTTATTTATAATCGTAGGGTAAAATAATTAATAAAAGAATACATTTAGGCTAAATGAAATAATCATGGACCATAATAAATGGTTTTAGGGGGATGATGAGTAGGTAGAGTTGGTGGCCGTTTATAATAAAGGGAAATGACTCACATGGAATTTTAAGAATCAAATTATGTGTCCACCTGTTATTACCTATAAAAAGTGATTCCAAACAAACCAAAATCTATAATTAAAGGTTTATTGACGAAATATTGACCTAAAATGGGATTTAGAAAAGTTTATTATCCATTTTTTCCATTAATATTATGGTTTAGTCCCTAATTAATCTTTATTTGACCTTAACTGTGGTAATTAATTTTAATCCCTTTCACTAATCATTTAGGTAAAAATTTTACATGGTATTTGTAAGAACCTGGATCTCTTTTTAGGTATGTTTTCCTTTTTCCCGGAGTTTTTGACAAAAAATGAATTTTTTGGAAATTTCAGTAGTACATGCCGTGTACTTTTTGAGTACACGCCGTGTACTCCTTTCCCAACTCGAAGCTGTGTACTGGCCGTGTCCGGGCCACACACATGGTGTGCAAGGCTGAGGTGGAGGCCAGTTCTTTCAGAGTACAGAAAATTTGAAGTAGACGTTGTGTACTCCAAAATTACACACCGTGTACTTTTTTTTAATTAAACTCACTAGGGATGCGTCTAACCCCCATATTCAACTTCTTTTTCAGTTTTCGACCGTCCGGGAGCGACCGTATGGCCGGATCTTCGACGGACGACCGCCCCACCATCCGTTCTCCGATTCGAGCACGGTCAGTTGCATTGGAATTGCAGCGGTGAGTTCTTCCTTCTAATTTATCCTTGTTTCTTGATTCCTCCTAGATTCCAGGTTATCGTGGGATGAACATTTTTTGTGTTTTCTCAGATCTACGTCGTTCTAAGGGGAATCTGTCATCAAGGTTCACATATATCAATCTCCTAGGATCTAGGTAGATGGTTTGTGACTTTCTGTAGAAATTCTTTGAGTATTTTGTGCAAATTCCACCAATACCCTTGAACGAGGAATTGTTTTTTCCTTTTTTTCCTGCTTTGCATGATTGCATTAGTAGAGGTTATTTCTTGTGATTAGAGTATTTTTGTTTGTGATCATTTTTCTTTGCCATGCCTAGTTATAGGATTGTGGACTGTTGTTTTACTTTCACTGTTGAGCCTTAGTTAATAGCCAAGTAGTTCTTATGGTTTATGTGATGAGCATGTTTAGTTATACTCAGGACTGTGAGAACCTAGATTAGTAGACCAAAGGGAGAATTTCCGGAAGGGCTTCTCCAGATTTCTTTTTAATCACGATGCAGGTCCATGGGGATAATTTACGGAAGGGATTTTCCAGAGTGTCTTTAACTACGACGCGGGCCACAGGGGGAATTGACGTTGAGTGCTTCCCCAGAGATCCTTTAGCAAGATACAATACTATATGGGGAATTTATGGTGATTTCTTCCCCAGAGAGTCTGCATAATTACGTAGCTGAACCAAAGGGGTGAGACAGTGTGTGCCTCCCAGAGGGTTGCTAGTACATAGAGGTTGAACCATAGGGGTTAGAATGTGAAAGCTAACTAGAGGGTTACCTGCTTACTTCTTTTTGTTGACTGCTTATTTGTGTGCCTTAGTTGTTAGAGCTGTGGATTGTAGCTGTTTTGTGATTTCTTGTTTACTGATTCTCGTTTCAGTACTTCCATGTATTCATTAACTGTTAGGCACAGATCTTTAGGAGGTTTCCTACAGAGATTGTATCTCAAACCCTGTTTGGGCCATGATTTTGGCCGCAATTGTACAATATTGCTGCAGGTATAGATAAGGGCAAGCGCCCTTCTACATCAGGATCTTGATTGCACCGAGATCTGTGGAGCATGGGACTGAGCCGTGGATCGCGATGCTGAGGAGCTTACTTTGTTTTTTATTTTACACTTTGTTTCTGTTGTATTTCATCACGTTGTTGTTTTTGGTGTTTTCCTTAGATACTTGTACCTGTTGCATCTTTTTCATCATAGTTATATATATACATTTCTTCCACTGTTTGGATTCTGCTGTTATGCATGTTGTTTACTGCTTCTGCAGTTTATTATTGTTTCATACCTTGTGTAACTTACTGAATGAGGGCATAGATTCCCCCACCGACTCACCAAGGCCCTCACTGCTAGTCGGCAGCCTCTGGAGTTCGGGGAAACACGCTTGAGGTCATGTGGAAAACCGGGTACGGGGCACCAGTACAGGGGCTCCGGACTCGGGACGTTACAAAGTGGTATCAGAGGGAGGTTCTTTTCTCTTGCTTTACTGTTTGGAGACCTTATCCAGGGATAGTATGGATTCGGTACATGGAATTAAGCTGTTCTCGGGAGTAGCTAACCCGTGTACAGGGAAAAGCCATACTACCTCATTAATTGTAGTTACTGATTCTGAGATTTTATAGTTGATCTGATTTCATCGAGAGTGATTCATATGGCTTGTGCAATTACTATTTTGATATTTCTATTCTATTTCTGTCGCAACATGATGAGATTAGGGTATTCCATCTCATGCATCATATAGACACTTGTAGGAATCACATGCCATGCATTCTTTCCATGCCATCTAGGGTGAATTAGCAATTGTATGTTGTTGTGGTAGGCTTTGTGTAGATTATGAATGCTGTTGTGATAGATGCTTGATAGATTCTCTGCTGTTGTTTTAGAAAACTGTTTTTTTTTCTTGCTTAAAATGAATGCCAAATTTTGGTTCTTGAGACGTTATGGGCCCTCCCGGATTGGAATTTGGCATCTCTTCCCTTGTTTTAGTGTTTTTGGAATTCGGTGCAGTTTCTGTGCTACTGCCCAGAAAAACCCAGAATACACGGCGTGTACTTTTTGGATACACGCCATGTAGTTTTCAGGCCATGTCACTGACCGTGTGAGTAGAACACGGTGTCGTGGGAATAACTTCGGGAACACACCGTGTACCATTGGTACACTCCGTGCGAGTTCAGAGCTGTGTACCCGGTCGTGTCAGTAACAACACGGGGCGGGGAGGCTTGGGTAGAACACGCCATGTCCTTAGGGAACACACCGTGTAGTCTTGTCTAGGTACCCGACTGTGTCACGAACAATACGGGCCATCGTTACCTTCCTTTCCACATGCCGTGTTTATTCAGAACACGTCGTGTAGTCTTGCCCAGGTACCCCGCCATGTCACGAATAACACGAGACGATGTCGCCTTCGCCTATGCACGCCGTGCTTGTTTGGAGCACGCCATGTAAGGTCCATCCGTGTAGACGGGTGTGTACTCAACAACACAGACAACCAGAGCCTTGTCTAGTGCACGCTGTGTTTGTTTCTAACACGCCGTGTAGTCTCGGGTTGAGTCAGCTCGTGTGGGTTAGCCATGTAAGGAGACTCGGGAAGGGGAATAGTTTTCATGTACATGCCGTGTGTGGTTGGTAACACGCCGTGTATTTTGAGGTGTACGCGACTTGTAGGGCAGGAGTTCACGCCCATGTCAGTGGCTTAAGTAGACATGCCGCGTAGTTTTATACATGCCGTGTAGTCGGGTTTTCCAATCTTGTGTGTTTTTCTTCCCTGCTCTTGTTTGTGCTCTTGTTTCCTCTATCCTTGTTTTCTTTATCTAAGGTGTTCTTTTGATCTTTCAGAGCTATGCCTCCGAGGCGTCCTCCAGTCGTACGTCTGGCGTGGGGCAGTGATCAGACGCCAGATATGGCTGAGCAGGTACTTCCTATTGATCCCCCAGCTGAGCCAGCCATGGCACCGGTTGTCGTAACAGTTGTAGGCGATGATGCACAGTTCAGGGAAGGATTCATAAGGATTATGAAGGCCTTCCAGGGAGCACCACCTCCTGCCTCGTCTATGGAAGACTTGAATGGGTTTTCCAGCAGCAGCATCCTCCCACGTTCTCGGGAGAGGGATGACCTCAAGATGCAGAGTCATGGCTGGAAGTCATGCTGACTATCTTCGAGCATCTGGAGACACCTACAGAGTTGAGGGTCGAGCTCACCACCTACATGCTCCGAGACTCCGCCAAGAGGTGGTGGGTCGTGATCTCACAGGCGGGTCAGTAGCAAGCTATGACTTGGGAGGAGTTCCAGCACGTGTTCTATGACTAATTCTACCCGGAGACCCTGAGGGACGATCGAGCCCGGGATTTCATGAGCTTAGAGCAGGGTACTCTATCTGTCATGGAGTATTCCTCTTGTTTCACTGAGCTGCAACATTTTACACCCCTCCGGGATGGGAGTGGGGTGTTCTTGGCAAGAATGTTTGAGGATGGACTCTGGTGGGAGATCCGCTCGCAGGTGAACATCTTCCAGCTGACATCCATTACTTCCATCGTCAACCAGGCACTGATTGCGGAGCGCAATCTAAGAGACTTTGGAGCTGCGAGCCAGGGTGGTTCTTCTTCCAAAGCTAGCTTTCCATAAGATGACAACAAGAAGCGTCGTAGGTAGCCTATGAGTGGTGATTCGAGGAAGCAAGATGCATCATCATCCAGCTAGGAGACATGCTATCAGTGTGGCCGGACAGGGCACACAAGGCCGTAGTGCCAGAGGAACCCAGTGGAGTGCCGATCTTGCGGTATGATGGGTCACCTTCAGCGTTTTTTCTAGGTTTTCTCACCAGCAGTAGGTGATCGGGGTTTTTACAGGACTCCTCGTTCAAGAGCAGCCCCACCATTATCTCACCAGTCAGGGAACTGGAGTTTTTCCGGCCATTAGGGCCAAGATGGAGGTCGGGGAAATGACGGTCAGCCACCAGTCCCTCAGCACCAGCAGGGAGGTTCAACTCAGAGTGGTCAGTCAGGGGCACAGGGCCGCGGTGCAGGCCAGTCTTTTGCCGTGGAGCAGACTTATCATGAGCAGGATCCCAGCCCTTCTACTGTTTGAGGTACGATTTTTTTAGCCTCAGTTTTATTTTCATCTCCTTTTGATGCTGGTGCTACACATAGTTTTATCTCTGTTGCTGTTGTGGAGAGCCTTGGACTCTACATGTTTTCTTCTGTTGACTTGTTGACACTGGACACACCTTTGGGGACGAGGAAATCTAATGTACGCCAGTGTAGAGAGTGCCCTCTTGAGGTTGCAGGGTATCATTTCTTATGGGATCTCTATGTCCTAGAGATGATAGGCTATGATTTCAATCTCAGCATGGACTGGTTGATTCCCTTACAGGTAGACGTTGACTATTATCGTCACAGAGTCACTTTCATTTCAATAGAAGGTGAATCTTTCCCTCATAGAGGCGAATGGGACGTTCGGGTGAGTCAGGAGGGACTCGAGCATCTTGGGCTAAGAGGGGTGACAGCCCAGATTGCTAATCTCTATCTGGATGATCAGGGGACTCCACAGTTGGACTTTCCTCCAGTGGTGGATCACTTCAGGGATGTCTTTCCATATGAATTTTCGGGTTTGCCTCCGGAGAGTGAGGTAGAATTCTCTATTGAGCTTGTTCCAGGATTGGCATCGGTGTCTATTCCTCCCTATAGGATGGCCACACCTGAGTTTCATGAGCTCAAGAAGCAGTTGGAGGAGTTACAGGCTAAGGGTTTCATCTGACACAGTACTTATCCTTGGGGTTCGCATGTTCTGTTTGCGAAGAAGGCAGACGTTACCCTTCGGCTTTGTGTGGATTATCGGAAGCTGAACCAGTTGATGGTCATGAACCGATATCCCTTGTTGTGGATTGATGACCACTTTGATCATATTCGAGGAGCTCGGGTGTTCTCGAATATCAAATTAAGGTCCGGATATCATCAGTTACGCGTTAGACCATCAGATATACCTCTGACAGCCTTCAGGAGCAGGTATAGTCTATACGAGTTTACAGTCATGCCGTTCGGACTCACGAATGCACCTTCAGTTTTCATGGAACTGATGAACCGAGTGTTCCGTCCTTACTTGGATTCCTTCGTCGTGGTCTTCGTGGATGATATCTTGGTGTACTCTCACACCCGAAAAGACCATGCCACACATATTGAGATCGTTATGAGTACAATGAGAGAGAATCCACTTTATGATAAACTCTTGAAGTGCCACTTCTGGATGGATCAGATTCACTTCTTGGATCATGTCATCTCAGAGACAAGAGTATCTGTGGACCCAGAGAAAGTGAGATCTGCAGTTTCCTGGGAGCATCCGAAGAACATTTTGAGGTATGGAGCTTCCTAGGGTTCGCTGGATACTACAAACTCTTCATTCAGGACTTTTACCGTTTAGCAGCACCTTTGACAGGTCTGACCAAGTAGGGGGCGATGTTCTTATGGTCAGATTCTTGTGAGTCAGCCTTTCAGGAGCTGAAAGGGAGGTTGACATCAGCACCAATACTAGTCTTGCTAGTTCCAGGCAAGAGCTACACTGTTTACTATGATGATTCAGGTATCGGTCTGGGAGCTCTGCTTATGCCGGAATATGGATTCATTGCGTATGGGTCTCGGCAGCTAAGGCCACAAGAGAGGAACTACCCTACACACGATCTGGAGTTGGCAGCTGTTGTTCATGCTTTGCGTTGTTGGAGACACTATCTTCTAGGAGAATACATTGTGGTCTTCACTGACCATAGTAGTCTCAAGTATATATTCACTCAGTGTGATCTGAATCTGAGGCAGTGCAAGTGGGTTGAGTATCTTCAGTCTTTTGATTTCGAGCAAGCCTATACGCAGGGAAAGGGCAACTTCGTGGCAAATGCCTTGAATAAGAGAACTCAGATTCTGGCAGTTCAGGAGGCTAGTAGTGTGTGGCATCTGAAGGCTCTGTTCTCTGAGATGCATCTGGAGGTGCACGACAAATGGGGAAAGACTTTTCTATCTTCTATAGCTGTTACCTCCACGCTACTTGATCGGGTACGGATGAGGCAGCTATCAGACTCAGAAGGCTTAGTCCTACGGGATAGTGTGTCCGGAGGGGACCCTCTTCCTGTATGGAAAGTGGGAGAGGAGGAGATCTTGCGCTTCCAGGGATGCGTATGGGTGCCAGTAGACATACGCGAGGAGCTGATGCGAGATTTCCATTCCTATGTTTGTAAAATAAATCCTGGCGTCACCAAGATGTACCGGGACCTTCATCGTCTATACTGGTGGCTAGGTATGAAGAAGGATGTTGCTGGTTTTGTATTGAGATGTATTACTTGTCAGCAGGTGAAATCAGATCATCAACGACCAGCAGGCCTTTTACAGCAGTTACCCATTCCAGAGTGGAAGTTAAATGATGTTACAATGGACTTCGTGACCGGGATGCTGAGGTCACCTCAGGGAAACAATGCTATCTGGGATGCCGTCGATAGACTTACGAAGGTTTCTCACTTATTTCCGATCAAGGAGACCTTTAGTGTCGATGATCTGGGATGACTTTACATCAGAGAGATCGTTCGTCTGCATGGATTTTCGCGCTCTATTGTTTCAAACAGAGATGTGCGAATTACCTCTCGGTTCTGGTAGGGACTTCAGAAGGCCTTAGGTACACATGTAATTTTGAGTATAGCATACCATCCCCAGACTGATGGCCAGTCCGAGCGCACGATCCAGGTGCTTGAGGATATGCTCCGAGCGTGCATCCTTGACATTGGCGGTTTTTGGGAGAAGCATATTCCTCTGGTGGAGTTCGCCTACAACAACAGTTTCCAGGCGACCATCCAGATGGCGCCATACGAGGCTCTGTACGGTAGGCCATGCTGATCACCCTTATGCTGGCTGGAGGCAGGAGAGGCAGCTTTGCTGGGACCTCGTCTTGTTCAGGAGACATCAGAGCAGATAGAGGTGATTCGGAAGTGGATGGCTACAGCGCAGTCTCTGCAGAAGTCTTATGCTGATCAGCGGAGACAACCTCTGTAGTTCGAGGTCGGTGATCAGGTTTTCCTACGTGTCGCACCGAGTTTAGGACACAAAAGGATTCAGAGACAGGGTAAGCTTTCACCGCGGTACGTCGGGCCGTTTGAGGTCTTGGAGAGAGTGGGGCCGGTCGCCTATCGGTTGCAGCTACCTTAGAGGTATCGGGCCATGTACGACGTCTTCCACGTCTCTCAGCTCCAATGGTACTTTTCAGACACATCTCACATCTTTCAGCCCAAGGAAGTCAAGCTTGAAGCGGATGCATCGTTCGAGGAGAAACCTATCCAGATTGTCGATCGTAGTACAAAGGTTCTCTGTGGGCAGTCTGTTCCTCGAGTATGAGTGCTATGGCAGCACGGGTGAGTATAAGACGAGACCTTGGAGAGGGTGGTCGATGTATGATTGCAGTGGCTGGAGCTGTTCTGGGATTCTCCTTCTCCGCCTCGTTAGGGAAATTCTGGGACAAATTTCTTTAAGGGGGGAAGTTTGTAAGAACCCGGATCTCTTTTCAGGTATGTTTTTCTTTTTTCTGGAGTTTTTGAGAAAAAATTATTTTTCTGGAAATTTCAGAAGTACACGCCGTGTACTTTCTGAGTACACACCGTGTACTCCTTTCCCGGCTCGAAGTCGTGTGCTTGTCGTGTCCAGGCCACACACTTGGTGTGTAAGGCTAAGGTGGAGGCCGGTTATTTCGGAGTACAGAAAAATTGAAGTACACGCCGTGTACTCCAAAATTACACGCCATGTAATTTCTTTTTTTTTTCATTAAACAGACCAGGGTCGCGACTAACCCCCATATTCATCTTCTTCATCAGTTTTTGCCCGTTTGGGAGCGACCGTATGGCCAGATATTGGACGGATGACCGCCCCACCGTCTGTTCTCCAATTCGAACACGGTCAGTTGCGTTGGAATTACAGTGGTGAGTTCTTCCTTCTGCTTTTGCCTTGTTTCTTGATTCCTCCTGGTTTCCATGTTATCGTGGGATGATCATTTTTTGCGTTTTCTCAGATCTACGTCATTCGAAGGGTAATCTTTCATCAAGGTTCATGTATATCGATCTCCTAGGATTGAGGTAGGTAGTTTGTACCTTTCTTTAGAATGTCTTTGATTATTTTTTGAAAATTCCACCAATACCCTTGAACGGGGTATTGTCTGTTTCCTGTTTTGCCTGTTTTTCTTGATTGCTTTAGTAGAGGTTATTATTTGTGATTAGAGTATTTTTTGTGTGCTCTGTTTGCTTTCTCATTCCTAGTTATAGGAATGTGGACTATTGTTTTACTTTCGCCGTTGTACCTTAGTTAATAACCAAGTATTTTTTGAGGTTTACACGATGAGCATGTTTAGTTATACTTAGGACTGTGAGAACCTAGAGTAGTAGACCAAAGGGAGAATTGACGGAAGGGCTTCTCTAGAGTGTCTTTTTAATCAAGATGTGGGACCAAGGTGAGAATTTACGGAAGGGCTTCTCCAGAGTGTCTTTAACTATGACGCGGGCCATAGGGGGAATTGGCGTTGAGTGCTTCCCCAGAGAGCCTTTAGCATGATATGAGACTATAGGGGGAATTGACGGTGAGTGATTCCCCAGAGAGTCTTTTAATTACGTAGTTGAACCAGAGGGGTGAGACTGTGTGTGCCTCCCAGAGGGTTGCTAGTACTTAGAGGTTGAACCATAGGGGTTAGACTGTGAAAGCTACCTAGAGGGTTACCTGTTTACTTCTTGTTGTTGACTGCTTACTTGTGTGCCTTACTTGTTAGAGCTGTGGATTGTAGTTGTTCTTTGCTTTCCTGTTTATTGCTTCTTGTTTTAGTACTGCCATGTATACATTGACTATTAGGCACATATATTTGGGTGGTTGCCTACTGGGATTGTATCTCACATCCTGTTTGAGCCATGCTTTTGGGCCCAAGCAGACTATGTTGTTGCAGGTATAGATAAGGGCAAGCGCCCTTCTACTTCAGGATCTTGATTGTACCGGGAGCTGGGGAGCATGGGACCGATCCGTGGCTCACGATGCGGAGGATCTTACTTTGTTTTTCTTTTGCACTTGGTTTCAGTTGTATTTCAACACGTTGTTGTGTTTGCTTTTTTCCTCAGATACTTGTACCTGCTACATATTTGTCATCATAGTTATATATTTACATTGCTTCTGCTATTTGGTTTCTGCTATTATGCATGTTGTTTACTGCTTCCACTATTTATTGTTGTTTCTTACCTTGTATACCATACTGAATGAGGGCATAGTTTCCCCACCGACTCATCAAGGCCCTCGCTGCTAGTCGGTAGCCTCTGGCATTCGGGGAAACGCGCTTGAGGTCATGTGGCGAACTGGGTACGGGGCACCAGTGGAGGGGCTCCGGACTCGGGACTTTACAGTATTATTAGAATATAAATATTAGCCAAAATAACTTGGTATATGTCTGAATTTTTTTAATTTCAATAACATGTGAGAAAAATTAATATTAGTTCTAATCCTGTAGAAGGAAGTAAACAACAGGGTTTTGATGTAGAAAAAAGTTCAAATGTTTATTATGATTTCTCTTCAGTTTCAAAGTGATATTGATCCTAATGAATTTAATTAAATTTTTATACATAATATTAATGAAATATTTCATTAAAAATTGTTAATAATATATTTTATCATTAATAATTAAATAGGAAAAAAGAATTTTTGTAACTAAAAAGCAGTATTTTTAACTATTCCTCAAAAAATGAATTTTGTTAGAAAAATCCCAAACAATCACCCATGGATAATTTTGAAATTATTAATTCAAAAATGATGTTTATTTTATAAAATAACATTTTAACTGTTTATAAAATTGATATTATTATAAAATGTTATTCATTAAGGAATACTACATTTTTAAAAATTAAGGACTTTACCGAAAATATTATATTTCATTGTAAATAAGTTATATTTTTATAAAAAAAAATATTTGAAAAGTAGTAATTAATATTAATATTAATATTTTTAATTTATAGGTTATAATTATCTATTTAAATAATTAAATTAATAAAAAGAGATGTTTTGTAGAAACTCAGTGTTGTCTGTATCAAAATATAAGGCGAAGGTGCTTGTAGTGCATGCCATGTTGGTATTGCCTGTAGCCCAAGATGAGTTCATATTTCATGTGAATGGAATGTTTGAATTAGTGTTATAATATATATTTATATAGAAATATTATCAGTTTCATGTGATATGAAATTTTTTAAATTATATATTAATTTGAAAGAAATAATTCTTAAAATCTCGTGGTGTTATAGGGGGAGCTCAAATATTAAGTAAAGAAAAATATAATATTTAAAAGATGAATTTCATCTATTATCATAATAGTTCCTAAGGGCATTCTGACATAATCAATGTGAATTGGGGAATCTTAAAAGAACTCATACCCATAAATACATAAAAAAAATAAATATGAAAACAAGGAAATGGAAAGAGTCCTCAAAATGAATAATTATAATCCATGTGATATAAATCTTGATATATAATAACATTATAAATTTAGAACAAGAAATTAAAATTAATTTTTTTATATTTCATTATAACTTTCATAAAACAAATTCAATACTATTTTAATCAGATCAAAATTAGGACTAAATTCTAAAATTATCAATAACCAAGTCATTAGATGGATGTATTGGGTCTCTCTCTTTATTTAGCTATATCAGGCTCAAATGTTCTCCATGATCTACAATGGGGATAAACCATTCATATAAGTTATACCCATCTCACCCTTTACCTACAATTGGGATAATCCTTTCATATATGTTTTCTCAGGCTCACCCCTTTTGTATTATTCTCATGTTCCCTACAGTGAAAAACAAATCCATCATGAAGTCATAGAAATAATCATTTTCATTTATAATATGATATATAGATGGAATTGAAATGGGTTTAGATTTATTATTATTAAAACACGATTAACCCATGGAAACTAAATGGTTCCATGAAATTATTATTGAAACATGATTAACCCATGGAAAATAAAATGGATCGTTAAAAAATCTATTGGGAATGATAATAAACCATAGAAATGAAACTAGTTCCTTAATAATATCACATATACAATAATATTCAATAAAAATAAATTAATGAGGATGATATAATAAAAAATATACCAAGAGGATCATAAGTAAAAAAAATGTTTCATGCCCTTTTTTTGGAAATCCCCCACAAATTTCATTGAAAATAAATGTGTGAAATAATATTTAAACAGTAATATATTATTTTATTAAATTATACCATTTAGAGTCATAATACATATTACGGAATAATATTTAACAAAAAATTAAATTATAAATCAATAAATAAATTAATGATATAATATTTATAAGGGTCTGTTTATATACCACATAAAATAATTGAGTTTTGAGTATGACATAAGTCTTGATGAAATTAAAGTTAGACTAGAAATCCCCTTACTACATTAGTGACATGTAGATCGGACGACCGAACAGAAATAATCATCAAATAAAACATTTAAATTCAATTAATATATTATAAATCATGATATTATATTTTGTAATTGTAATTATATAAAAATAATAATTTTTTAATATAAAATTAATATCAGAGATGTCAAAATGTGACTTGAAAACCCCTTAAATTGATTATATAATTGGAGTTATAATAAATAAATTAAATAATTGTTTGTGAAAAATGAAAATCCACAAAATTAATGTGGAAATAATCTTAATTCAATCATTTATCATTCCACCCATATTAGTGTAATTTCATAATGAATGAAATAGATGTTTAACCCAATCAATGGAAATTGAGTTAAGAACCCCTTCCAAATAAAGAAACATCTAAATTGTAAAACCCAAATGAAATAATAATAAAATAAATATTTTAAAACCCATTATTATAGAATAAATAATGTTATAATATATCGATAATTGGTGGTAGATGCATGACACAAAATATATATCTGTTGAATATAACATTTATCTCACAGATGTAAAAAGAGAGATAAAATCCAAAACCTTGATTTTGATTCATGAAGATTCCCATATATCATGTATAATAATACAATTATCTTAATTATTTATATTCATAATAATAGTTTTAAATATTTTTATTACTTATATTCCACTTTTATCAATTTATATTTAATTACACATTAAATTTTTCTTAATTTTGTTTTTTTGACCATATTCGGTTTATGTCTCAAATGTATCCTTGATAGGTCAACTATGGTTAATGATTTCATTTATTAAATACATAAAAAATAATAAAAATTTCAGAAATGAAACATTTTTAAAGTAATAATTTTTTTAAAATAAAATAGTATGTTTAGTTATGAAAAATGAACAAATGTTGTGATCATGGAGTTGATTGGTTGTACGTATGCAAGGGAAACCATCCCAATTTTTAATGATCTTTATGGAAATAAGGTGTAAAATCCTTATCTAAATAGATTAACTATTATATCTTAAATACCAAATCATTTAATTATATATACTTATATATATCACTCTTTTTAGGTGATAAAACATGGGAGAACTATATCCGCTCGAGGATATGGTAGTCTACAGGTTCACAAACATTGTTATCATTATTTCTGTTTTTGATATAGAATGAAGAAAATGATATTTTATATTAAAAAATATTTAAAAATTTCATAAATATAATAAATATTTCTTTTATATCAAATAATTATATTAAAACTATCTTTAATTCATTCAATGTAAAGTGTTAATAAATCACATCTCTTTAAAGTGTTAGTAGTTCACATGAACCAAAACGATGATCTCATATTCCTACAAAATTTGAAGCATAAATCTTTGATTTATATAACAAATATAGAAACATAAAAACATAATAAATAAAATATTTAACATATTAAAATATTTTTACATCATAATTATCATCCATGTGTGGTGGAAATGGAAAACTAGACAATAGTGTTTCGTGAGGCGGTAGTGCTTCGTACACAAGAATGATGAATTCGTTAACCATATGATCAATGATCTTTTATATTTATGTTGAAACCAAAAACTGAAAAAAAAAAATATAATTATATTTATTATATAATGATATGTATCAATGATGGGAATGATCATAATTTATGGGTTGATGAAAGAAATAAAAAAATTACTGTTGAAATGGATAACATCTTCTTTGAGTGACTTCTTTTGAATGTCACCAAAGGACTACGATCGTTTTATTTAAAATATCAAAGTGGTTTATAGTATTATATGTGAGATTGTTTTAGTTTATTTTGGTAGTTTTTGGATTAGATAAAATTATTGAGAGTTGTGCATAAATGAGGAGTGTGAATTCCCAAATATAGTGGAGAAAGAGTGGAATCCTTGTAAATAACAAATAGTGAACACTAATGGGAGGTCTCAGATAAATCAGGAGTATAATTAATTAAAACAATTTTAATTGAGGGGATTTATTTTCATTAAACAAAAAAACCACACAATATAAGTGTATTTTTATTCCATAACTCTTATGTCACCTTTTTTCATATTTGGATTTCATTATGATAACTATTTTTCGATCGAATTTAATTCACCCATTAAGAGTAAATTAAAGTGGTAATTATTAAAAAAATTACACCACTTATTTTAAATATGAAAATAAAATTATAAAATAATAATGTTGTGTGATTTTGAAATTAAATTTAACAGAACACAAGTGACATGAAAAAATATTACATTAACCTAAACCAACCTAGTAATATTTTTATTATTTAGTGGTCAATATGTTCATTATAAATGATAAATTGGTATATAAATAGACCATATTTTATATTTATAAACACATCAGAATCACTTAATATAATATAGGTTTTTTTGTAATTTTTAATAATTTAATATAATATATTTAATTATAAAACAAAATAAATATCTATTTTGACATTAAATATTTAATTAAAATTTAATAATACCATTAAAATAGGGAAATTAATATATATTATGGTCACAAATGCATTTCATATGATATTAATCTACTAAAATAATAGAATTCAAAAATTTAATCTATATACATAAATTTTAATAATTTCATAACCATTTATTATATTTAATTATTGGATAAATAATCCATGAATTGGGGTTTCATAAAAATTTAATCTAGTTATATCATCACCGAAGATAAAATTTAAATAATTAAAAAAAATACATTATAATATAATATTTATAAACAAATATATATATTTTTCTATTAATATTGCATTATTGAAAATACAGGGGAAAACGATACATCTTTTTTCCTTTTCTTTTCTCAAATTATTACATGGGACACTTTCATTGGATAGTAAAAAAAATAAAACATATAAATAGATACCTAGGTAATATTGGTATGTAAATTTACAAAAAATTGGTTTCATTCAGTTTTATAGATCATTTTAAAACGTAATATTTATGTTTATCATCCATATAAACAATTTTTTAATCATTGCAATTAATTTCAAATTTTCACATATGATTAATATCAAATATATGTTTAATATACTATATATTTTTAATTACTATTATTTAAAATATTGATTCCATTTTCCCAAATATTAATAATTAGAGTGGGTGAATTTAATTTAAATTTGATTATAGATGGGATAGAACAACAAGTTTTTAACCTAAAAATGTCCAAATATATGAGATATTGTTATATCCGATTTTGTTGTGAAATTTATTCTAATGACTTAAACTAGATTTATTTATTCAATTTTTTTTAATTTACCTTGAAATAAAATTAATATATAATTTTAAGATATGAATAAATTATATGTGTAATGGCTCGGACCTCTCTGGTCCATTACTTTGTTAAAATATGTTGTTGGAGGTGTTCCAGGAGGTCAAGGTGACTTATCTCCAACACATTTCCAATTTTTCAGTACTATGAATAATGTTTCCAGAATAGTGTGTTCCATCCTTCACCTCCATCCTTCACCTCTATCCTTTACCTCTTGCATGAACAGTGTTTCTAGAACAGTGAGGTTTCATCCTTCACCTCCATCCTTCACCTCTATGCTTTACATTTTTCATGAACTGTGTTTCCAGAATAGTGAGGTTCCATCCTTCACCTCCATCCATCAACTCTATCCTTCACCTCTTGCATGAGCAGTGTTTCCAGAACAGTGAGGTTCCATCCTTCACCTCCATCCTTCACCTTTATCATTCACCTCTTGCATGAATAGTGTTTCCAGAACAGTGAGGTTCCATCCTTCACCTCCATCCTTCACCTCTATCCTTCACCTCTTACATGAATAGTGTTTCCAGAACAGTGAGGTTCCATCCTTCACCTCCATCCTTCACCTCCGTCCTTCACCTCTATCCTTCACCTCTTGCATGAACAGTGTTTCCAGACTAGTGAGGTTCCATACTTCACCTCTATCCTTCACCTTTATTTCCATTCCCAAATTTTGAGTATGTGAACAGTGTTTCCAGCTTCCTACAGTTTTGCCACTTTGATGTTTCCTTTGATTTAAAATGCATTTAAAGTCTTTTTTAAGGGATATTAAGGCCGATTCAAAGGCCATAAATCTTATATTAATTATTCTTATGGCTCGGGATGTTTTTATTAGTCAAACCATTTGGGTTAATGCGATCCTTTTTTAATTGAGAATTAAGTGTATCTTAAACCTTCACCTCGTTAAATCTTCAAAAAGGGACAACACATCATCCTCCCTTGTTCATCCTATATCTTCTTGGCTATGAGACACTAGAAATTTTCAATCCTTCCCGTAGGAGTTGCATAATCAAACTTTACTCTGAGGATTGGTTCTGCACTGTTTTGATGCAACCAAGATGTATCGATCAATCTTCAATATAAGGTATGTTGTATTGTCTTTCCTTTAGGGTTCATCTTCTCCTATTTATCCTTTCTATTTTATAGCAAGTAATCTCCATTCTTATAATGGATTTTTCTTGTGGTTTGGTTGGTGCATTCGTATTGTGGAATCCTCGGGTGGATGTAGTTGTGTCGAGAGGAGGATTGAGACCTGTTTCGTGGATAAAGAACGTCAAGAATTGTTGAGGTAGGGGATTCATTACTTCTCTTTTCTTTTACGTGCAACTGTATCGTTATCATGTTTTATCCCAGTGGATTAAAATGGAATTGACATAATAAATATTTGAACTGGATAAGTAAATTGATATCTATCGTATGTTATTGCCTCTTTCTTTGCTAGATAGAGTGATATCTATGCTTTCTTTGTTGAGCGGTTTGTTCTTAATAGAAATTAGTAATGAACGTAAACCAGGATTAATTGAAAATTGTTTTCTAAAGATAAAGAGCCATTAAAATGAATGTGGTTCTTGTTTTAATTTCATGTTAATCAAATTAGTACAGTAAGTATGTTACTTTAATTGTGATAGCTTACGGATTAGGTTTCCCATAATTTGAACCTACGAATAAAAAATCTTCTAATTCAATATGGATTAATGAACAAATTGTTTGAGAATTTCTTAAAGGGTTATGTGTTACCCTCTTGATTGTTAAAGGTCCAAGATCCCATTGATGTGATTTTGTGTTTTCTTGCTGCTCGTGTTGTGATGTGAGCATGGATGTCTGTTGCGATATGTCGAGGCAGGGAGACTTGTGGTTATGGCAGCGGATGGCGCCTAGAGTGGCGAGATGCATCTGTTTATGCACGTAGGTGTCGGGGAGGACACCAGGGATGGTGGTATGGGATGGATGTGAGGCGTGGATGTTTGGTGATTCAATTTTTTATTATGTGCTTTACATTTCCCCACTGCTCAAGGAAGCTGGTCTTGCTTACCCTCCTTCCAAAAGAGGCGAAGACGTGCGGGGTATGCCACGTGCTTTCTGTGTTTAGCCTCTCGATGGAGAATGGGTCTACGCTCTTGTTATAGGCGGAAAAGACTCGGTGGGTAGTACATCTACTCACCGCGTTGATCCCCCTAGTGTTTAGTAGCATATAATGCTTTTCTAGAATGTTTGGGAATATGGGAATGTAATTTTTTAATGAAAGATTTATTAAATAGTGATAATCCACGGTGATGGAGATACTGGAATTTAATGGTGATGTTGTAACTTTAAAAGAACAGTTGATTTTGATTGTGATTCCAATGAAGTTTAATGTGGTTTTGTTCATGGTTTATTAATGCGAGAAGAATTAATTAACGTAAAGTGGAATTTATGAAAAAGGGAATTATGTTCTTTAAATGGTTGTGTGCTTATAGGATACGTAGTCTTAGAAGTATCAGCCAAGAGTTTGAGAGACGTTAGCTGCAGTTGTGTCCAATACTAGGTAATGTCCATAGTGTGGTTGTGATTTATAATATATCCTGTACTTTTTGTGTTTTGAAGAGGCTTTGCGTCCAGAGATCCAGCACCAGGTCACCCCATTTATGCTGAAGGCATATCTCGAGGTGCTAGCAAGGGAAGAGGTTGTTGAGATGACTTTTTCCAGGACCAGATCGTCATGAGAGGGGAATCGTCAAGATTCCTCACAAAGTAGAGCTATGGTCCAGGGTTCCCGGTTTTTAGGGAAGAAGAGTTTTAGTTCACCTGGGGGGTAGGTCCCAGCCCTTCCCATCTTATTTATCCAGAGGCATCAACTCTCAGGATTATGCCAAGGGATCAAGCGCTTTTTTTCTTGTGGTGGCCATGGTCATCAGCAGTGGTAGTGCCGGAATTTTTAGAGCAGTCATCGTGCACCGAGCGCTCCGCTCCAGGTTCCTCCATTGAGGCAGTTCCAGCCGAGGCAGCAGCAGAAGGTTGCACCAGCTTTAGATCACCAGAGGGTAGATGGGGCAGGAAGAGGGCATCCCCCAGATGCTCCTCATCCTCAGAGAGCAGAGTGCGGCTGTGGTGGTGGTCTTCATCAGGGTCAGAGAGGCCGTGGAGGAGGTCGTGATCAGCTTCATGCTCTAGCGTTGCCAGCTCCAGGCGATCCACTCATCGTCCGAGGTACCATTTTCCTGTTTTCTACCTTGGTGTATGCCCTGTTTGATTCAGGATCGACACACTCCTTCATATCACCAACCCTTGTCCATGCTTTAGGACTTGAGGTAGAGAGGTTTCCAATGCCGTTGGTGTTGACTACGCCAGTTGGAGGTCGAGCTGACTTGTTTGATGTATATAGAGACTGTGAGCTAGTGTTGGGGCAACACCTCTCTATGGGGGATTTCCTATGTATACGAATACAACCATATGATTTCATCCTCGGATGGGTTACAGGCGTGTTCCATCCCTATCATCAATGATGGATGAGATGATGTTGAGTTCTTCAGAGGTTCAGCAGGTGGCGTTTCCTAGGGTCGTAGAGTAGTACCCTGATGTCTTTCCAGAAGAGGTTATAGCATTACCCCCTCGACGAGTGATCATGTTTGGGATCGAGCTACAACAAGGAGAATCTCCTTTATCTATTTCTATGTTCAGGATGGCCCATTCTGAGTTACAAGAGCTACGTATACAACTTGATGGTCTGTTGCAGTGCGGTTTTGTCTGGCCATGTGTGTCACGATGGGGTTCACCATTTTCGTTTGTGAAGAAGGCTGACAGCAGTTTATGGTTTTGCGTCTATTATTGTCTCTTAAAGAAAGTGTAAATAAATAACCTATATCCTCTACCATGGATTGATGACTTATTTGATCAATTGAATGGTGCATGTCGGTTCTCAAAGATCGACTTGCAGTCAGTATATCATCAGATGCATGTAAAGGATGAGGATACCTCGAAGACTGCATTCTGTTGTCGTCATGGGCATTATGAGTTCGTTGTAATGTCATTCGGTGTGACGAATGCTCTAGATGTGTTTATCGTATTGATGAAAGTTGTGTTCCATGAGTTCTTGGACAAGTTTGTGGTGGTTTTTATCGACAGAATCCTTATGTACTCCACATCTGAAGAGGAGCATGCAGATAATCTACGAGTTGTTTTGGGATTTCATCGCCAACATCAGTTGTTTGGGAAGTTGTCAAAGTGTGAGTTTTGGGCTAAATATGTATGTTTCTTAGGGAATTTTGTGTCCCAATAGGGAATAGCCATGTATCCATCGATGATAGAAGCTGTGGTTTCTTGGGAATCCCCCAAGACATTGTAAGAGGTGCGAATTTTCCTTGGTCTCACAGGCTGTTACAGGAGGTTCGTAGCCAATATCTTCTGAGTTACAACTCCTCTGACTGCTTTGACTCGGAAAGATCAGGCTTTCATATGGACTGATCAGTGTCAGGTAGCTTTTGAGTATCAAAAAGGGATGTTAGTAAGTGCTCCAGTCCTTTTTCTTCCAACTGAGGGAGTTCAGTTTGACGTTTTCTACGATGCTTCACATATGGGTTTAGGCTGTGTCCTCATGCAGTAGAGGTCAATTGTTTCTTATGGGTTTCAGCAGTTGCGTCCCCATGAATGAAACTATGCCACCCAATATGTTGAGTTGAAGCCGTGGTGTTTGCTCTGAAGTTGCGAAGACATTACTTCATTAGTGAACGCTTTGTGGTTTTCACTGATCATAAGAGTTTGAGGTATGTTTGCTCCCAGCGTGACATGAACTTGCGGCAACATCGGTGGATGGAGTTCCTATATGAATACGACTTTGAAATATCATATACATCTGGAAAGGGTAATGCTGTAGCTGATGCACTGAGCCGAAAGTCACATAGTGATGCTATGCGGGAATCCGGTGATTCCTGGTGCGTAATGGAAGAACTGTCGGCATTACATCTTGATATGAGAGAAGTTGGGGGTAGAGGTTGTATTTTTTAGATGAATTTATAGTCATCCCTGATGTAGAAGTTGGAAGAGTCCATGTTGGGAGATCTTGAGGTGGATGTCCGGAGAGACAAAGTTATTTTTTGTGAGGCCCCTCATGGTTGGTCAGAGGATGAACAAAACCGAGTGTTGTATCATGGAAGGCTTTTTGTTCCCTTGATGATGCGCAAGACGGTTCTCAGAGAGTTCCACAATTCTCCTTTAGTATTACATCCTGGTGTGACAAAGATGTACTGATCCAAGATGAGTCCGTTTTGGTGTCCTAGGCTGAAGTGTGCGGTTGTAGAGCTTGTGTCTCGATGATTAGTTTCCAGAAAGTGAAGGCCGAACACCGTGATCCTGGTGGTCTTCTCCAGCCATTAGAGATTCCATAGTGGATGTGGGAGGACATCTCAATGGACTTTTTTACTGGTTTACCTCGAGGTCCAAGAGGACATGATGCTATTTGGGTGGAAGTGGATCGTTTAACAAAATCGGCCAACTTCATAGAGATCAAGGAGTCGAGCTCAGTGGATGTTTTGTCGAGGCACTGCATGGAAGAGGTGGTGAGACTTCATGGATTCCCTCGGACGATAATTTTTGATTGAGATCCTCATTTTACCTCCAGGGTGTGGAGAGGTATCCAACATGGTTTTGGTTCTCAACTATGCCTTAGCACTGCTTTTCACCCTCAAACAGATGGTCAGATAGAGCGAACCATCCAGACTCTTGAATACGTGCTTCACAATTGTGTTCTTGATTTTGGAGGTTAATGGATGAGGCACTTACCCTTGGTAGAGTTCTCTTACAATAATATTTTTCACTGCACCATCAGTATGGCGCCGTTTAAAGCCTTGTATGGCAGGCCTTGCCGTTCTCCATTGTGCTGGACCGAGGTCAGAGAGTCACCAATTCTCCGACCGAAACTAGTGCGTAATACAACAGAGATGGTCTAGGTGATTCGTGAGAGGATGAAGACAGTGAAAAATCGTCAGAAATCATATGCTGATCAAAGGAGGAGACCCTTGGAGTTTAATGTTGGGGATCATGTGTTTCTGAAGGTGACTCCCCGTCGTGGGCATTGATGGTTTGGCCATAGAAGTAAGCTTTCTCCCCGGGTTTTTGAGAATTTCGAGGTGTTATCTCGTGTTGGAGCCGTGGCATATCGAGTAGCACTTCCTCATAGATGAGTCAGGTACATGATGTTTTCCATGTATCGCAACTCCGTCGTTATCTCCATGATGACTCTCACATCATTTATTGGGGAGATATCAATGTTAATGATGATGTAACCTTTGAGGAGAGACCTATGGAGATCCAAGACCATAAAGAAAAGGTGTTGCACGGGCATTCTATCCCTTAATTCATGTCTTGTGGCGACACAGTGGCATGGAGGAGAGTACCTGGGATCGTGAGTCACAGATGCATGTCCAGTACCAGGAGCTATTTTAAGTTGATGTGTTGTGTTTTATTTGAACCTTTATTTATGTAACATTGATGTGATTTTATGCTTGAATTGTTTGAAGATGGATTGTTTTCTCCCGTGCTCTCGGATGTCGTGGTTTTGTTCCATCTTTAGAACAACTTAGGTTTGTTTTCCCCAAAGAGGTATCTTACCGGGTGTTTGTTTGGACCCCTCTTTTCCATAGGTTGGTTTTAAATTCTCGAGGATGAGAATATTTTGAGAGGTATCAGATGTAATTTCTTGGACCTCTATCATCCATTACTTTGTAATAATTTGGTGTTAGAGGAGTTACGGGAGGTCAAGGTGACTTATCCCCAACACATTGCCAACTTTTCATTACTATGAATAGTGTTTCCAGAACACAGAGGTCCATCCTTCACCTCCATCCGTCACCTCTATCCTTCACCTCTTTCATGAACAGTGTTTCCAGAATAGTGAGGTTCCATCCTTCACCTCCATCCTTCACCTATATCCTTCACGTCTTGCATGAACAGTGTTTCCAAAACAGTGAGGTTCCATCCTTTACCTCTATCCTTCACCTTTATCCTTCACCTCTTGCATGAATAGTGTTTCCAGAACAGTGATGTTCCATCCTTCACTTACATCCTTCACCTTTATCCTTCACCTCTTGCATGAATAGTGTTTCTAGAACATTGAGGTTCCATCCTTCAATTACATCCTTCACCTCTATCCTTCACCTCTTGCACGAACAGTGTTTCCAGAACAGTGATGTTCTATCCTTCACCTCCATCCTTCACCTTTATCCTTCACCTCTTTCATGAACAATGTTTCCATACAAGTGAGGTTCCATCCTTCACCTCCATCCTTCACCTTTATTTCCTTTCCCAAATTTTGAGTATGTGAACAGTGTTTCCAGCTTCCTGCAGTTTCACCCCTTTGACATTTCCTTTGACGTAAAATGCATTCAAATCCTTATTTCCAGGACTCTTAAGACCGATTCAAAGGCGATAAATCTTATATTAATTAATCATATGGATCAGGATTTTTTTACTTGGTCAAACTGTGTGGGTTAATGCGATCCACTGTTAATGGGGAATTAGGTGTATCTTAAACTGTCGCCCTGTTAAATCATCAAAAAGGGACAAGATATCATCCTCCCTTATTCTTCCTATTTGTTCTTGGCTATGAGATGATAGAACTTTTCAATATTTCCCATAGGATTTTCAAAATAAAACATTACTCCAATGATTGGTACTTCTCTGTTTTGATGCAACCAAGTTGTATCGATCAATCTTTGATATAAGGTATGTTGTATCGTCTTTCCATTAGGGATCATCTTCTCCTATTTCTCCTTTCTATTTTCTAGCATGTAATCTCCAGGCTTCTAATGGGTTTTTCTAGGGTTTGGTTGGTGCGATCGTACCATGGAATCCTCAGGTGGATGCAGTTGTGATGAGAGGAGGATCGTGACCCGTTTCGTGGATAAATAACCTCAAGAAGTTTTGTGGTAGGGGATTCGTTGCTTCTCTTTTCTTTAACGTGCAACTATATCATTAGCATGTTTTATCCCAATGGATCACAATGGGATTTAAATAATAAATATATAAACTAGATAAGTAAATTGATATCTATCGTATATTATTGCTTCTTTCTTTTCTAGATAGTGTGATATCTATGCTTGCTTTGTTTAGCGGTTTGTTCTTAATGGGAATCAGTAAAGTACGTAAACCATGATTAATTGAAAATTTGTTTGCTAAATATAAAGAAGCACAAAAATGAATCTGGTTATTTTTTTAATTTTATGTTAACAAAATTAGTGCTGTAAGAATGTTTATTAAATTGTGATAGAATACTGATTAGGTTTCCTATAATTGGAACCTACGTATAACAAATCTTCTAATTCAATATGGATTAAAGAACAGATTGTGTGAGAATTTTTTAAAGGGATATGAGTTACCCTCTTGATTGTTAAAGAGCCAAGAGCTCATTGATGTTATGTTGTGATTTCATGCTGCTTGTGTTGTGATGTGAGCCTGGATGTCTATTGCGATATGTGGAGGAATGGAGACTTGTGTTTGTGGCAGCGGATGTCACCTAGAGTGGCGAGATTCATCAGTTTATACATGTGGGTGTCGGGGAGGACACCATGGATGATGGTATGGGATGGATGTGCTGGGTGGATGTTTGGTGGTTCGATTTTTTGTTATCTGATTTACTTTTCCCCACTGGTCAAGGTAGCTGGTCTTGATTACCCTCATTCTGAAAGAGGCAAGACACACGGGGTATGCCTCGTGCATTCCGTGTTTAGCCTCTTGAGGGAGAATGGGTATACGCTCTTGTTATAGGCGGCAAAGACTCGATGGGTAGTATATCAACTAACCATGTTGATCCCCCTTGTGTTTAGTAGAATGTGATGATTTTATAGAATGCCTGGGAATATCGGAAAGTAATTCTTTAATTAATGATTTATTAATTGTGATAATCCACGGGGATGGAGATGCTGGAATTTAATGGTGATGTTGTAACTTTAAAGGAACAGTTGATTTTGAATGTGATGCCAATGAAGTTTAATGTGGTTTTATTCATGGTTAATTAATGTGAAAAGAATTAATTAACCCAAAGTGGAATTGATGAAAAAGGGAATGAAGTAACCTAATGAAGTTCTTTTAATGCTTGTGTGCTTATATGATACCTAGTCTTAGAAGTAGCAGCACAGAGTCTGAGAGATGTTAGCTACAGGTGTGCCCAAGACTATGTAATGCCCATAGTGTGGTTGTGAGTTATAATATATCCTATACTTTTTGTGTTTCTATACGCTACTCCACCCTGTCAGTCAGGGGAACTGACACCCCAGGGATTCTGAGCCCTGGGGGTGTTTTCCCCATCATTCTAGTGGGAGGATGAATGGATGACTACCCCCTTTGGACCCACTCTCTTCTCTTGGTAGATACTTATGACAACAGGCACAGTGCTTAGTTTCCCCATATATGAGTGTAGAGGGATGTAATGGCTTGTGTTTATTTCACACACATATATTCTGGATATAGTATCCTATGGAATACTATAGGTGTAACGTGCATAGGCTGTAATGGCTTGAGGATCCTTACTTGATGTATGGGATGTAATGACTTGAGGTATAATACCCGACATATGATACACGTTATGCGGGAGGTGGTGGATCCTGGAACTTACCTGGTTACTTTTGGTTGTGAGGATGGTGTGGTGCTTTGCCCAGGTGTCTGCGGGCAAGCCTTTTTGGAGAGAGATCCTTAGGACGTGCGACGTTGGGGAATAGCGGAAAACCAGTGGGGAAGTAGTACCCGGGTACCCTTGATATTCTTTATTATATGATAAATTCTTTTATATGTTACTTGGTGAGAGTAGCCATGGTGAGGATGGAAACATAGTATGCCTGTTTAGGTGACAAGTTAGTTTCATTTGTTGTTCACTATGATTTAGCATGCTTCCTTAACTTTTGCACGAGAGGCTTCGGGGAGGATCCTACCAAGTATACTGTTATACTCACCCTATGTGTATCTAAACAGTTTTATAGGTTACATGGAGCAGGTTGGAGATCAGGCTGGTCACTACTAGCTTGTGGTTGCAGGAGCTGTTCGGGCTCGTGGTCGCCGCTGTTTTACTTTTTTTGGGTACTTGCAGTTTTTCCCTTTCAGTTGTAGTACTTTTGCATGGAATTTCAAATATGAACATGGGTTTCTTTTATATTTCAATTCTAAGTTGGAGATGATTGGTGTTTATCTTGTCTCTTTCTTCCGCATGTGTTCTCTTAGAAGGTAATGTCTCCCATTTATGTGTTTACTATACCCTCGGTGCTAGTCGCCAACCCAGGGCCTATTGGAGGCGGGACTCGGGGGGTCATTATCTCCCTTCTCACATTGCGGGCCTAGGAGGTGTACACTTTGTGGGGAGGGGGTCATGAAAATATGACAATGATATTTTCAATTAAAATTTCATGTTTTTACTATTAATGAAAAATAACAACCTCTAATAAAAATGACAAAAAAATCACCAAATTTAAATTTTTATGCAATGAATTATAAATTAATTTCATTATGTAAAATATTTTTTTAGGTGTAAAATTTTAGTATCAAAATAAATAATCAATTCATGGTCTGTGAATGTTCCTTTTAGAGAAATACAACTTCTTATACTTAAATTTGGATTTCTTCTTATTTTATACCTATAAAACATATTTGATGAATTTAAAAAATTTGGATAGATTGCATACATATTTCATTAACACTAATCAGTATTACGAAGTTATTTAATTTATTAACATAAAACTCATTTGTGGGAATAAAAATACTTTTTTTATAAGAAGACAATATTTATATTCAACATGTATTTATATTGATTTATAATAAATTTTTAATCAATAAAGTAGATACTAATTTATAATAATATATTCATATAAATCACGGGGTGTTTCATCGTACTACCTTAAAATTATTTTTCCCTCAAAATTATTCTTGGTTATTAAAGGATTTTTATTTTATAATTATACAATTGAAACCCACAACAAACAAATCATATAAAGAAATCATTATGTAAAAATAAAATGTGGGATCCATAAAAGTCACTAGAAGATACCAATAACTAGGATTCAACATATGGATAACATTGTTTATAAATTAATAGTTTTATTTTTAAAGTAATACTATTTTCCACTTAATAATCTTGATTGATTGAAAACGTGGCCAATTGGAATTAAATGAATACAGTTAAAAACCCAAATTGTGGTTGAAATGGTAATTGACATCAACTGAAGAAATGTAAATTTGATAGTTATTTATTTTGAGGTCCATTTAATATATTTAAGTAATTTCATTCACCATGTAGACTGAACTCGTAAGGTAATATATTTACTTGAAATGTAAAATTTCAACTTTTAATAAATTTCCTCCAAAATATCATCTGTGTTCATAAATTATTAGTATTATAGAAGACATTATAATTTTTTAAGTACTGAATTTAATTTAAAAAAAAAGATAAAACTAAAATTGATTGTAATGATTTTCTACATATATTTAGACATAAACCAAAAAAAAATGTTTATAACGTAAAAATATAATTCCTAAAATGATAAAACCTTCAAATGATGAATTAATAAACAATATTTAAAACCATTTTCTAAAAAAACCATCCCATTTTCAATTATCCTCTATATTCTTCAAAATTATTATGACATAGATTGAATCTTAAATATTAGTAGGATTTGATCATACATTCTTCCATAATAATTAAACTATTAATCTTAAAATAAATTAAAGAATTATTTTTAATAAAATTAATCATTACATATTAAAAATATAATGCAAACCATGATATTGTTTAGGCTACTAGTAGTGAATAAAACCTTTATATCCTTTTGATCATCAGTTCAGGCCTCACTTCATAACTACATGGGAGATTTTGTCACCAAATATTCATTTTCCCCCTTTTTTAGTTAATCATGAAAAAAAAGTCCTCTATAAAAACAATTCATTTAGATCTTTGGCGTTATAAATACCTTAGCCAAAAAAAATCTTAAAAAATAACATTGATGAAATCAATGATTTTAAAAATTTATATCCTCAAGTGGCATGTATAATACTTTTAAATTATGGTCATCCATAATATTATAGACTGAATATGGTGTCCATTCCAATTAATATAACCTCAAATTAAAACATATGAATTTAAAAACTTATTTAAACATGCCTTTTATACCAACTATAATATCCCAAAACCCACACTACTAGATCATGTGATGAAAACCATAACATTACATTTATGAAATTAATTATAATAATTATGACACAATTTTTATTCCATAAAATCATACAACTGATAAATAAAATCATAGATCACATACATTCAAGAGAACTATTTATGTTTCTTTTTTAGTGCATTAGAAAAATATCTTACATAAACACATCATAATTTATCCAAAATAATTTTCCCCAATAAATTTCACGTATCTTATCTCACAATTAGTCATCAACATCATTCTTTTCAAAACGATTATAGACAAAAATAATTCTACCCAATTTTTTAAACCATTGTAAAATGAAACATAAGAAGGGTGGGAACAAACACTCAATTAGGGGAAAATTAATAATTAATAAATTAATGTCATCAATGTACATTAGAGTGCATATGGTAATGATGAAATAAACATCTTTTATCAATGAATAATAAATGTACTCAAACACACCAATACCTATATAATCAAATATGAAAACATTGAAAAGAATAGGGTTATCCAAATCAATATTCAAAAGCAATTTGATATCAATATTGGTCATGAGAAACATTATAAAAAAATTCATTAAAGTAAAACACTGTTTGGTATCATGGAGGGTACCATTCAGAAAACCCTTTAAAAATTCTTTCAATTTTTTTATAAATTTTAATAGTCGTTAATCTAACATCCATGATTATTATAACCAAATTAATTGGAGATAAATAATTGGTATCAGCCTTATTATAATCTATATCAGTAATAGTTATTATTCATGAGATATAATGAGGATAAACCCTTTTTATAATTTAATCTAGGACCACCTTGGAGCTGTAATGGTGATCAACAATTCCTATAAGATGTAAGGCGATAAATTTTTTTGTATGATTCTCAATTTACATAACATTAATAAAATAATATCATCATAAAACTCTTTGAAACATTCATTATCTCATTATAACCAGATAAAATCATTAAAAATGAATGGGATTAATTTAAAACCAATTGAAAAACATTTATCCTATGAAGAGAAATGGTTTCTAAAGAAATATTTTTCAAACATGATTATACCATGGAAAATAAATTAGTTCAATTGAAAAACACATGGAAAATATACTAACCCTTGTAATAGAAATGAGTTCATTAATAATTTTTTGAAACAATTATAATTCCTCCAATGAAAATATTGGAGATAGTATCAATAAAAAATATCTGACAAACAGAAAATGTTAAATCATTGTTTTTTAGAATTATGAATTAAAATTCACATAAAATATCCCAAAAACCATTCTATATGAACACAATTTTGAACCATTAAATGTGTCCCAATAAATTAGTTTTTTTTAAATCATAAGCCCCATGAAGGAATAAATTGTTAAAAAAAATAAATTTTGTATAATTATATTCATGATATTATATGTCAACGGATATTAATATTCAACCTAAAAATATGAGTGGTGAATTTGACATAAGTCACATAGAGATAAATGAGAGACATGAAATCTAATTACAACTATGGTTCAATCTGACTCAATCGACCCAAAATTAGTAATCCTATAATGGAACATTTAAATACATCAAATTTAAATTAATTAATGATATTGTATATCATCATGTGAATTATATACAACACTATAAAACTGTAATTAGTCAATATGTAATTCATCTAATTGATTTAAAATGAGAGATGAAAATCTCTTACAGTGATCATATCATTATAGTGAGAATAATTTATTGAAACAATTATTATTGATAAATGTAAATCAATAAAATAAAACTAGGAATGCATAATAATAAAAAAAATAATTATATATATATATATATATTGGAATTAAAAATCATGTAGTTATATGTTTAACCCAATTAATGAAATTGAGTTATTAAACCCCTTATAGTTGTGGCAAGAGGTGATTTGGGAACCCAAAATCTAATAATCAACAACTGAAACATATAAAAACCATTAATATAATATAACTGATGATATAATATATAAGTACTCGGCCTTAAAACATTACATAATATTGAATTAAATGAATAATTCACATTGAGGATCTTTTTAGGTTTAGAGTTTTAGAGAATTTGGACATAACTATTACATCTCAAAAGATTATAAAGTAGACACTTCTACTCAGTTTCCATTTTTTCATAAAATAAAAAACTCTTAAAAAAGAAAATTGACTAGTTCCATGTTTTAGATAGCATGTATTTCAAGGATCCCATCCTTGACCGTA
The DNA here is from genome assembly GCA_963277665.1 of Viscum album. NCBI lineage: Eukaryota > Viridiplantae > Streptophyta > Magnoliopsida > Santalales > Viscaceae > Viscum > Viscum album. Next base: position 912,050,388 of record OY728131.1, on the reverse strand, counting down.
TTCATCTTTATGTCCTGTGTAAAACATTGAAAAAATTTGGGATGAGCTTAAAAAACTCAGTAAGGGATATAAAAATAAGGAAAGAAAACATTAGTATATGTATACATAAGAATCAATGAAATCATACTTTACTCATAAATAATTAGCACTTTAACATGCCTCAAAAAATTATATGATTTATGAATAAATCATAGAAATCATAAAACATAAAGGTAACTTGAGGCATTCATAACATTCTTACGTAGGGAGTAACCCTCATGGTTACGTTTGGAATACCCATCACAGTATATTCCCTAAATCCTTTCAGATAAACCTTTGAGTTTAACTCCTTTGCGTTACCCAATTCATTAGAGAGATATCTCCGGCTCACCCACCCTTAGTTTATCACAGAACCACCCAACTTCATAAACAATTCCCAAGAACCATAACATAATCGTATCACATAGAACATGCATAAAGAAAACATAACATTTCCATATTTCAATCACAAGATATCAATACATTACATTGATATAATCAAAACATTATCAAAACCATTTTCAATACCAAAATAAAAGAAATTTAAAACATGGTATTTATTTTTCATTTAAAAAAATTATGGCATGTAGAGGAAGCCGAAACTCAATTAATGGTCACGGTGGTGGAGAAGTCATTGTCACCGCGTACGTAAGACAATAACATTCCTTTTGTCATTTTGTAAAATTAAAAATGTAAAAATATTCCTTTTTAAGTAAATTAAAAGTCAAAAGGGTTTTATACACCATATAAAATAAAGTCATTTATAAATCAAAAGATGCCTCAATGAAAGGAGATTGAGACGAAGTCCCGTACAAAAACGGTATCCTTAGATTAAGGATAAATCTATTACAATATTATGTGGGAATAATACACTCAATACAAGTGGATATTAAGTGTAAAACAATTATAGGTCATCCAAACATATTCATAGCACAACATAATCAAAAGTAGTGGTTTAACCGAAATAATTGATATTGGGTTAAGAAGTTCCCTTACAGAAATTTGATAGCCTAACAACGTCACTTTAAAATTCCGAAAATGAGTTGATGAGAGTTAAAAAGGGTATCTCATCACTTGGACATAAAATTTAATGCAATAAGGATATATAATAACATATCCCAACATAATAATGTTTAAATTAAAAGACCTAACAAAAATAAGTCTTTTAAAAAGTGGAGGGTGAAAGGTTCCCTTACCGATTTGGGTAACTTTCGAAATGTACACCCCATGAAAGAAGGGGAAGACAATGAAGATTTAAATAACATAAATTAAATTATATTACACAAATAATAAAATCATGGGCAGTATTTACACCACATAAAAGATTGTAGGGGAAAATGTAACATGATTTTCACGGGAATAAAAATTGAGATAAAAACCCCTTACCTCGTTGTAATCAATCGAGTCATATGACCAATAGATAATATACATCAAATGAATCACATAATACCATGAATATAAATAGAATCATGATAATATATATTAAATGGAGGTACGCAATACACCACATGCAATAAATAAGTGGCGAACAATGGAAATCTCAAGGAATTAAAAGTGAGATAAGAAATCCTCTTACCTCAAGTCTGACTTGTCGTGTTCATTTATTTATATTCCTGAATAATAAACCTAGGTCAATTTATAATTTCTAAAGGTATTATGTTAAAATTTATTATTCAATTAATACCACATATTAACATGTTATAATAATTAGTTATTTATTTGAGTTCATATCATACGTATTGTTGTTGTTTGGTACACGAGTCAAAAATGAACTTGTTTGAAGAGAATTGTCCATGTAGTTATAAGTACATCATCTCTAGAATGGTGTTAATTATTTAAATATAATATATATCCAGTATATATTTATTTCAAAATATTCCATAATGTTTGGACATATGAAATTAAATGTACCATTCATGGAGACGGTAGGTCGTACATACGCAATTACGCTACATTCATTTTTTTCATATTAATTGGCTTTAAAACTATATGAGACATATATATATATATATATATATATATTATAATTAAATTATAATATATATGTTATATATGTAAAATAAGTTCATTAATTAGAATCTTTATAAATTTCATGTTTGGCATGAACGAGTCACATCATATGATGGGGCGGTTGTCCACACTTCCTCATATGAAATTATCGCATTTGTGCAACATGCAAAGCATAAAGGTATGTTCTAAATATAAAATAATGAAGCATTGATAGGAAATAAATATAATATATATCATATATAAATATAGTGACATCTTAATGTCTACCATGAAAGGTGTTAAAAGATGATTGAACAATCATTGTTTCGTGAGACAGTAATTCACCACCCACAGAAATAGTATGTTCATTAACTATTAGACGGGGGTGTGTGTAAGTGTAGGTAGAATCCTTATCATAAAAATATCCTAGTATATTGATGATAATGGTGTTATAATGGAATCAAATAATAATAAGATAGAGTTTATGATGAAGGAAAATAAAATAAAGAAACTCGAGAGAAGACATTACCTCTAAATTGGGTAACTATTTTTTATATGAGCCAAAGGATTCCTTGGAAAGATGTCTGCCCAAAGTTAGACTTCTTGGAGTTGGAGAGTGATTTGAAGAGATAATATGAGTAGATTTTGGATGAGACAAGGGCTTGAGATGTGTGGGTAATGGGGTAGAGGTGGGGGACTTTTATAAGAGGGAGGAGGGTCACTTTGGGAAAGTCTTGAAATGTTACATTATTATAAAATGGTTTTAGGGTTTTAAAGGTCCCACAATGTTATATTTTTAGGATAATGTGATAAGGGTTCAAAATACACAAATCCAGTAGGTTTTAGACAAGTGTAATTCTTAGATTTTACCTTATTTTTTCATTTTTTTAAATCGTTCATTAATGAGGTAATCACTGCATCATGATGGTCTCATAAATAAATTTATTTATTTGATGTCTAAAAATTATAAAAAAAATATCATGATATAGGAAATAATTTTATATTTCCAATGAAAATTTATCGTATATGAGATAATTTATGTAAATAAAATTAAAACTATTTTACTTAGGATATACAAACAATTGTTATATTTCTCTTCTTTTTTAAAAATAAAGTCATAAATGTCACGATCACACCCATTCGACTTCATGGGCCCTTAAGTTTGGTAAAAATAATCACATGGTCTTCCATGACTCAAAAAGGATTTGGACACATGTTGGGGTCATTTTATATTGTTATGATATTATTTTATTAGCCTTAGCTACCCAATTACTAATTAATCGTGATAATTAATGATAATTACCATCGTTACTATTCATAAGGTACAAAAAAGTGTCTTAATTAAATAATTTGGACCTTATGATTCCAAATATGGAATCTATTTTACCAAATTCAAAACATAGAAATTTTATTAATTAATTTAAAAATAATTTCCGTTGTCACAACCAAAGGCAGGTTGTTAAGAAGTAAAATTTATCAAGAGATTGAATTTTTTTTACATCCAATTGAAAAGTGAAATTACATACAATGAACAAAATTGTATTAAGTGATAAAAATATAATTAAATTAAAGTTTAAAACCAATTAAATTTACAATATATCTATATAAATAATTAGATGAGAAAGTAGTTTTGAAGTAAAATGCTGTATTTTTTACTATTCATTAAAAATGAACATTTGTCAGAACAATACAAAAAATTTATCCAAAGTAAATTTGATATTACAAATTCAAAAATTACGTCCATTTTAAAAAAATCAAAACATATTATTTGAAATAATTAGGTTTATAATTAATACTTAGTGTTAAGACAAATAGCATTTTTTAAGAAACAATATCTATCAAAAGATTGACAGTTGTTTATATCCAATTTCAAAGTGAAATTAATTCCAATGACCACCATTGGATTAAATGGTAAAAATATATTTTAACTAAACTTTAAACCCAATTAAAAAGTTAATATAACCATATAAATAAATTAGATCAAAAGGAGGTTTTGAATTAAAATATTACATTTTCATTGTTCATTAGAAAATGAACATTATCGGAAAAATAACAAAAATTTACACAAAGTAAATTTTGATGTCCACATTCTAAATAAGGATTTTATTTTTTCAAATATAACATATAAAATTGAAAAAAAGTAGATTTAAAAAATGTTCTCCATCAAAAGGCAGTTAATCGACCTTTTAATGAAATTAGAATATTTATGCTTAAAATTGGATTCATTCACATTTTAAGCCCCTATCATTTATTGGGTAATTGTTAGAGTATTTAAAAAAAATTTGTAACCATTTTGTAGTTAGTTATATTCATTCCCACCATTACAATGGCTAGGCATTAATTACAATTTAAAATAATATTATTATATTATTAGTATGCAATGTAAGATTTCAAAGAATCTCATTGTTGCGTATTGGGTATCCCATCGAACATAGCATGCCATTTAAAGTAATATTAATATTTTATTCACAAATATTAATATATATGAACATTTAATGTTCATTATTTACCTGGGATGTTACGTCCTTCCCCCGTTTGGGAATTTCTTCCTCAAAATTTTAAAATTGGGCTCGGAAACTTTATTGAAATCCCCACATCAGAAAAGGCGTATATAAAATTATCACTTTAAAAGAAAGAAAAATAAGTACAATGGTCACCTGAAATAACCCATATTATGATTCCATGAAAACATAGATATAGAGGAGAAAAAAATCATCATGTTCTGATGTAGAGTGATAGTTAATATGTTTATGAGAAAGTTAACCTCCCGAAAATCACAAACTGGTGATGGGTAAAACAGTATTTGATTCCCCAGTAAGAAAAGTTAACAGACAACATTTTTGGTTTAGGTTTTTTTTCATTAAAAAATTTATTTATGAGCTTAACTAAAACATAAGGAAACATACTTACATGTCATTTAGACTTTCATCTTTTACTATATTTCTAACACAAACTCATATTTTCTACAAACAATGAGTATTCAGGATAACTTGTTCACATTAAGAGAGATATAATCATCTTCTTGAGAATGAATGAATCCAGAAAATATGAACTATATATTTCCAATGTCATTAGACCATAACCAAAACCAAAATGGACATTATAATATCTAATAATCCCCAAAAGGAAAATCTTTTATAAATAGAAATACTACTCTTTATCTCCAAAATTCAACAAAAAGAACCTGAGGTACAATAAAGACCATTCAATAAACAGTTATCCAAAATATTTCTTCATGGTAATCAAAACGTATATTGAAACACAAATCTCTGAAGTATTTAATCACATATTATTCCAAGATAAATCATAACATTTATCTCCAAATAACATCAGTTACTCTTAAAGTCTCATATTGAAAAGTAATTAAACTAATCACATATCCTCCATGATAGGATATTAATTTCCAAATATATCCCAAAATAAACTTATTATTGATTCATAAAATAAACTAACTAAAACGAATAAGTCATAATAACCGAGGACTTTACTTAGCCCAGTGGTTGGTGATATATACGAGTCGCACTTTGGTTGTGGGTTCGATTCCCAGAGCTTCATCCGACACGACTGGTTGTCACACAGTCTGTGTGTTGTCCCTTTTAAAAAACTATATAATTTTATAACATTCCCCAAAATGAGATAAATTCATCAAAAATAACCATAACATATTTTAACCACAATGGTTATCTAATAACATTTATTTTTTCATCCCAAAATGTATTAACTGGTAATTGCCTCATATTAAAGGATCATATAAACCCAAATGGTTCATTATAACTATATCCACCAAAGAAAAGATAATTATTCCTTGAATAAAATTTTCATATATCAAACATCATGGTTACACATTCCATAAAAAGTATTCTAATGTAATCACATCATCAAAAGATCCTTAATAATTTTAATAATTTCACCATCCTAAAATCTACCAATACTCTTTAATCTCATATATGTGACTTCTTACTCATTCAACATTATTCTTGATCCATTAACCATTCAATTCTAACTTAATTTGAAATTTTTTTTTCATAAAAACAAAATCAGGATTTATATCCCAAGATTCAATAATAAGAAAACATATGTTATGAAATAATTCATAACTTTCATTAGTCATTGTCAGTTTCTTCATCCTCAATCTGAATGGCATTAGGTATTGGTAAAAAAATATTTGTACAATCTTGGTGATCTCATTCCCGAAACAACTTTGTAGGACATGTTTTTTCATAATGACCATGCACACTATATTTAAAACATTCAATTGAACCCTCAGAAAGGACTTCTTTCCCTTTCCAATAGTCTACTAGATGCTTCCTTTCTCAATGGGAGGGTCTTGTTTTATGACCTTCATTTCCACATCTATACCATCTTTCTGTCCCTTTGAAACATTTTTCTAGGTGTTTCTTTCAACATCTTTGACACATAGGTTTTTGAATACACATACCGTTATGATTATTACATGGACATCCGTAGGGATTTTTTTCTCGCATATATGATTCCTTATAAAAATAACTACGGTTTATGTGGTAAATCATGACTCTAGATAGTTGGTTGAGAATAACCACAAGTTTTATCATTGCACCTACCATATCATTCAGTTGCTCATTCAGAAAACTGTCACAGTCTCCTTTACATCCACTGTTATTTTGCTGCCTGCTAGATCCATTCATTTACAAAAACCAAAAAGGGTAGTGTGAGTATATCATTAAAATCATCATATAATACTAAGATATAATTATTAAAGTTATCTTAAACGCATTCACTTTATCTGTGACTCATTATAAAATCCAAACAATTATTTTAATGTCACTTATGCTTAAAGAATACCCTAACCTAGAAATTTATCTAAACCGACCTTTGATACCAACTATAAAGACCCGGATTTAAAACATTACATAATATTGAATTAAATAAATAATTCATATTGAGGATATTTTTAGGTTTAGAGTTTTAGATAATTAGGACATAACTATTACATCTCAAAAGATTATAAAGTATACACTTCTACCCAGTTTCCATTTTTTCATAAAATATAAATCTCTTAAAAAAGAAACATGACTACTTCCATGTTTTAGAGAGAATGTCTTTCCTTGATCCCATCCTTGACCCTATTAATCTTTAATTCATGTGGATGACATTTCAAAAACTTGGGATGATCATAAAAGGCTCAATAAAGGATATAAAAATACAGAAAGATAACATTAGTCCAATAATACATAAGAATCAATAAAATTATCATTGACTCATAAAACATAAGAACATTAACGTACCTCATGAAATCATAGTATTTATGAATAAGTCATAGAAATCTTAGGACATAAAGGTAAATTGAGGAATTCATAACATTCTTACATAGTGTGTAACCCTCATGGTTTTGTTTGGAATACCCATCACAATATATTCCCTAAATCTCTTTGGAGAAACCTTAGCATTTAACTCCTTCAAGTTACCCATTGCATTGGAGAGCTATATCAGGCTCACCCACCATAATTTTATCACGGAACCACCCAACTTCATAATGAATGCCCAAGAACCATAACATAATCATATCACATAAAACATGCATAAATAAAACAAAAAATTTCCACATTTCAATCACAAGATATCAATACAACACATTAACATAATCAAAACATTATCAGAACCATTTTCAATAACAAAAAAAATATAAAAGTAAAACATCGTATTTATTTTTCATTTAAAAAAATTATGGCTTGTAGAGGAAGACGAAACTCAAATAATAGTCTTGGCAGTGGAGAAGTCGTTGTCGCCGCATACATAGGACAAAAACATTCCTTTTGTAATTTAGTAAAAAGATTCTTATAAAAATATTCTTTTTTAATGAAATTAAAATTCAAAAGGTTTTTATACACCGTATAAAATAATGTTCTGTAGAAATCAAAAGATGCCTCGGTGAAAGGAGATTGAGACGATGTCCCGTACAAAGATGGTATCTGTAGATTGAGGATAAATCAATTACATAATTATGTGTTACAAATACACTCAATATAAGTGGATATTAAATGTAAAAGAATAAATGGCCATCCACACATATTCACAGCACAACATAATCAACAATTAGTGGTTTAACCCAAAGAATTGAATTTTGGTTAAGAAGTTCCCTTGCAGAAATTCGACAGCATAACAACGTCACATTAAAATTAAGAAAACAAGTTGATGAAAGATAAAAAGGGTATCTCATCACTTGGACATAAAATTTACAGCAATAAGGATATATAAGAACATATCCCAACATAAGAATATGTAAATTAAAATACCTAACAAAAATAAGTCTTTTAACAAGAGGAGGGTGAAAGGTTCCACTACAGATTTTTGTAACTTTCGAAACGTACACTCCATGAAAGAAGGGTCATACAATGAAGATGTAAATACACCTAAATTAAATTATATTACACAATTAATATAATAATTGGAAGTACATACACAACACAAAAGGAAATTTTGGCAAATGTATCATGAATCTCATGGGAATAAAAAGTGAGATAAAAACCCCTTACCTCGTTGTAATCAATCAATTCATATGGCCAAAAGATAATAAACACCAAATTAATAACATAATACCATAATTATAAATAGAATCATGATAATATAAATGAAATTTCAGTACATAATACACCACATTCAACAAATAAGTGGCGAAAATTTGAATTCTCACAGAATTAAAAGTGAGATGAGAAATCCACTTACCTCAAGTCTGACTTTTCTTGTTCATTTATTTATATTACTGAATAATAAAACATGGTCAATTTATAATCACTTAAGTGATAACATTAAAGTTTATTATTCAATTCATATCACATATTATCATGTTATAATAATTAGTTAATTATGTGAGTTCATATCATACGTTTGGTCGATGTTTGGTACATGAGTCAAAAAAGAAATTGTTTGAAGAGAATTGATCTTGTAGTTATAAGTACATCATATATGGAATGGTGTTCATTATTTAAATATCATATATATCCATTATATATTTATTTAATAATATTCCATAATTTTTGGTTATAAGAAATAAAATTTAGCTTTCATGGAGAAGGTAGGTCGTACGTATGCATGAATGCTACTTTCATTTTTTTGTCAAATTAATGGACTTTAAAACTAAATGAGACATAGATATATTTTAATTCTAGTATAATATAAATGTTATTTAGGTAACATAAGTTCATTAATACCATTATGTAAAAATTCCATGTTTTTTATGAATGAGTCACATCACTTGAGGGGGCGGTTGTCCACACATCCTCATATGAAATTATCGCATTTGTGAAACATGCAAAGAATAAAGGTATGTTTTAAATATAAAATACAGAAGAATTGAGAGGAAATAAATATAATATATATAATATATAATTATAGTGACATCTTAATGTCCACCATGAAATGTGTTAAAAGAATATTGAACAATCATCGTTTCGTGAGAGAGTAATTCGTGACCCATAGAAATAGTATGTTCTTTAACAATTAGACGGGGGTTTCTGTAAGTGTAGGTAGAATCCTTATCATAAAATTTCCTAGTATATTGAGTATACTTGTGTTTTTATGGGATCAAATAATAAAAAGATAGTGGTGAGTGAAGAAAGAAAATAAAAGAATGAAACTCAAGAAAAGACATTACCTCTAAATCTGGTAACTCTTTTTGATTTGAGCCAAAGGCTTCCTTCGAACGACTTCTACCCATTGTGAGGCTTCTAGGAGTGAGATAGGGGTGTGGATAGATAATATGATTAGAGTTTGGACGAGCCAAGGGATTGAGAGGTGTGGGTATGCGGGTCTTGGTGGGGGCCTTTTATAAGGGGAGGGTCACTTTTGGAATGTCTTGAAATGTTACTTTATTATAAAATTAATTTCAGATTTTAAAGGTTCCACAATGATATATTTTTAGGATGAGGTGATAAGGTTTCTAAATACACCCATATAATAGGTTTGCTACAAGTGTAAGTCTTGAATTTTACCTTATCATTTAATTTTATTTAAATCGATCATTAATGAGATAATCACTACATCATCATGGTCTGAAAAATAAATTTTTTTATTTAATGTCTAAAAATTGAAAAAAATATCATGATGTAGGAAATATTTTTATATTTAAAATGACTATTTATAGTCTAAGATATCATTTATGAAAAGAAAATTAAATTTTTTTTTACTTAGGATATAAAAACCTTTGTTATATATATTTCCTATTTTAAATATAAAGTCATAAATGTTACTATCACAAAAATGTGACTCCATGGGCCCTCAAGTTTGGTAAAAATCATTCCATTGTCTGATTTGACTCAAAAAATGGATTTGGACCCATTTTGGGGTCATTTTATATTATAATGACATTATTTTATTACCCTTAACTACCGAATTACTAATTAATCATGATAATAAAAGATAATTACCATCGTAATTATTCATAATGCTAAGAAAAAAAGAGTCTTAATTAAGTAATTTGGAACTTCTAATTCCTAATATGGAATCCATTTTACCAAATTCCAAAAACAAAAAATTCAGTAATTAATATAAAAATAATTCTCGTTGTCAAAACCAAAGACATGTTTTTGAGAAGTAAAATTTATCAAAAGATTGACTTGTTTTTACATCCAATTGAAAAGTGAAATTACTTAAAATTAACGAAATTGTATTAATTAATAAAAATATAATTCAATTAAACTTTAAAATCAATTAAAAGGACAATTTAAATATATAATTAATATGATGAAAAGCAGTTTTGAAGTAAAATGCAGTATTTTTCACTATTCATTAAAATTGAACAATTGTCAGAAAAATACCAAAAATTTATCCAAAGTAAATATGATATTACAAATTCAAAAATGATTTCAATTTTACCAAATTCAACAAATATAGGTTTCATTAATTAATTTTATAATTAATTCCCACAGTCAAGTCAAATAATGTGTTTTTAAGAAACAATATCTATCAAAGAATTTACAATTGTTTATTTCCAATTTCAAAGTGGAATTACATCCAATGAACACCATTATATTAAATGATAAAAATATATTTTAAATAAAATTTAAACCTAATTAAAACAATAATATAACTATATAATCATATTATATTGATAAGGGGTTTTGAATTAAAATACAACATTTTCACTATTCATTAAAAAATGAACTTTATCGTAAAAATAAAAACAAAATTTCACAATGTAAATTTTAATGATCTGATTATAAAGAAGGATTTTATTTTTTCAAATACAAATAATAAATTGAGAAAAAGTAGATTTAAAAATGGTTCTCCATCAAATGGCTGTTAATCGATCTTTTAATGAATATTAGAATATTTATGCTTAAAATTGGATTCATTTTCATTTTAAGCCTCTATAATTTATTGGTTAATTATTAAAATATTTAACAAACATATATAACCATTTTGTAGTTAGTTCTATTCATTCCCACCATTACAATGGCTAGGCGTTATCAACAATTTAAAATAATATTATTATATTATTACTGTACAACGTAAGATTTCAAAGAAACTTGTTGTTGCGTATTGGGTACGCCATCGAACATAGAGTACCCTTTCAAGTAATATTAACATTTTATTCACAGATATTAATATATATGAACATTTCATATTCATTATTTACCCGGGATGTTACATAATATATCAAATGTGGAATTGTATGCACCCCACAATAGAAGTAACAGGTGAATATGACATTTATCTCAAAATGTAAAAACTGAGATGCAAATATCATACTGTGTGTCTGATTTGTCATTATTATACTATATATTCTAAAATAATAAGCATTTGATGATTAATTAATTTATTTATAATTGTTTTCAATTTCATTATTACATGTATTACATATATATACATGTTATATACAATTACTGAATCAACATTGTTTATCTCAGTTTTTATAATCATATTAAGATAATGTGTAAAAACTAAATTTAATAGGAAAACTAAAGAAATTGAGGTCATTATTTAAAATTATATAGAATAATATAAAATAAATAACTAAAAAACTATCACATCAATAAAAATTTATAATCAATTAAGAAGTATTATTATGAAAAATTATATACTGTGACGATCATTGTCACGAACTAGCCCGGGTACCATTGTAACCCGATAATTGACAAGACCATAACATGACTCAAAGGGAATTCAAAATCCCCTTGGGTAGGTAACTCGAACTTGGTTTCCTACAACATACAAGAGGGAATGACATTTTCTATTAGAATACAGAATAGAAAGATAATATATAGTATGCATATCAATTGGAAAACTCCACTGGGAGTAAAAGTATGAGAACTAAACTAGGGATAAATTCCAAAGTAATAAAACCCAAGTACATAAAATAAGAAAAAAACCCAAACTTTTCTAAATAATTTACTCACCATGTCCAAATCTCAATAGCTAGATCAACCTCTAAGATATAACTTCTATTTTCCTAAGAGTGGAAGAATGTCACGAACCAAATCTGGTCGCCGCCCAAACCGGCACCAAACCCAGCCCGTGACATGACCCGAAGGGCATTACCTATCCCCACGGGATGGCACAAGTGCCCGGGTATCATTTATTTAGGTTTGGGAACGATTTACCCGAATATGAAATCATAAACCATTAAAAACAATCAATAAACTGAATCTGAAAATTTACACCAAATGATGTTTAAAAAAAACCATAACTGAATACATAGGTTTAGAGTCAATAAAAAAGGTCTAAAGACACAATGGAACAGAAAAAAACAGCCCCATGGACTCCACATGACAAGGGGTCATCACCCCCAAGTCGTCTCCACTACTCTGCCCTAAGGATGAGGACTAACACCCTGAACCACCATCACCCTTAGCCTTTCCTTTACCTGGGTCAAAAAAAAGGTCTACTTACACCCAAGGGGTGTAAGTAGGGTGTGATCGTAATCCCAATAGGATACCACCCTATGATTCCAAGGTGCATGCAATACAAGGTGAAAAAGAAAGCAGTTTTAATATGCAATTAAAAGCGGTGAAAAATTCCACAAAATGAAACATTTAATTGAAAACATTTTTCAAGATAAAACTTTCAGAATGTTAACACATTTAAATAGGAATATTAGATACTGCATTATAATTCCAAATACACCCAAAAACAAGGGCAAATACCACAAATCCACTGAGAAACAATGCCGGGAACACCCCTAGGCACTAGATAGTCTCAGGCCCCATGTACCTCGTACCTCAGTGTAATGTAACCATAGTAAAATCATTTCTCGTGCACGAGCCACTAGTAGGGAACATACCCATAACCTAGTGGTCCCCAATCATCATCCAAATAGTTTCGTTAGAGTTGTCGTTATCCAAATGCAAAGTGAAACAGGGACAAAACCCATCCGGTCCACTAGCCGTACTAGTACAAATCCGCCCCACCTAGGTACTCGGGCTTCCCCCTTTGTGATCAAACAATTTCAGGATTTAACACACATCCATTTTAATGTAAAACACCACTACTGGTCACATACACCAAATACAGTAGCTATCTCATTTTCTACCACTTAAAACACACAACAAACTCTTTGAATTTGAATAAATCAATTTCACAAAATCTTGTGTAGTTTTGCACACAAAACCCCTTAAGAAACCCACTTGTACACGATGTTCACAATTGTAAGTTACCAAAATAGTAAAGGCAGCCCAATAAATATCAATTAAAACAAAAAATCAATTTTTGGGCATCCTCATGTTAAACAAGAAGTGTTCTCTTTGTAAAACCTTCATTTTCACACAAAAGTGCAACCAAAACTTCACTTTCTTTACAAGCACAATTAAAACTCATTATTTGCAGCAATTACCAGAGGGGATAAAAATTATAAACTGTATTTTATTCCTTATTACAGATCAATAAAAACAACTAAGTATTTATAGGGCATCTCCAAATAAACAAACAAAACACTTCTTTGGAAAACCCCCAATTTCACACCAAATTGGCATTTTAAATTCAATTGTAATGGAAACATCATTAGAACCAATTTTTATAGCAATAATAAAATTATATAAATCTGAAAATATGATAAATGCAGCATGCTAATACACAAAGATTGCATCATCATTGGAATCACCTACCAAATAAAATGAAACCATTGAATCCTTTGTGCGAAAACACAAACGCACCACCGCCGCACCTCAAGAAGGGTAGATCAAACCTAAAAATAGAAAATTGGACCAATAAAACCCAAGGTTAAACCTTATGTTCGAACCCCTACCCACTGGTCATTGTTCACTTCAATAAAAAGGGAGGAAACCCTAAAAAAATAGAATGAAACCCTAATCAATTTGAAAGGGGAAAAGAAATGGACAAACTTACTTGAGAAATCTAGAATGATTCTCCCCAAAACACTAGTATCTGAAATTTAAAACGGCCAAAACTCAGGGGATGGTCTCACAAGAATTATTAGGTCATTTAGGAATTGGAATGGAGGGAAAATATTAAGAATAGAAAGAGTTATGAAAGGATCAATTTACATCTCCAAAATCTGGACGATTTCTGAAAGCCAGAAATTTTCTACTCGTTTCGCGACTCTATCGAGATCCAAATTGTGGGAGGATGGCATGGGGTCGCGCCTGGGCTTCTTAGGGTCGATAGGGAGGTGGAATCACCGAAAAATCCATTTTAATGAATAAGATATTAATAAATTAATGAAACAATTTAAAACTGGAAAATGAGTCTTCGGGTTGGCCCAATTCTCAAATAAAAACAAAAATCCCCCATGATTATGGATTTATAAAGGCCCCAAATTTAAATTTAGGGTTAATATATCAGGGGAGAACAATTAGGAGTTGTAATGTGTCAAAAATATTAAAAATTGAAAAAGTTATAAATGAAACAAAATTTATTTTTAAATCTGGAATTGGGCTCGCAGTTTGGCCTAATTCATGAAAACTCACCTATTCTCAATAAAACCTTTGGAAACCACCAAAACAAATCATGAGTGGAAAATAAATTTAAAATAACCCTAAAATAGGTTACGTACGTGACAATTCTCCCCACCTTGAAAACTTTCTGCCCCGGGAAGTCACAGCAAGGTCAAAGCAACAACCAAACCCAACTGAGAAACCAATAGGTACACCCTTGCCAGGTTTCACCTCCAAAGGTCAAAACACCTCCAGTGATCAATGATGGAAGGAATACTGTCACAAACCAAAATTACACCACTTTACTGAAACAATAAAGTACATTCAGGATTTATCCCAAATGAAAACTCCTCAAATACAATCTGAACAATACTCAATCAATTTACCCAAAAAAAACAACAACATTGAACAAGGTTACACTTCTCTACTATAACTAAACCATTGGAAACTCTCTAATATCAATGTTTACCCAATGAATGTGTAGGTAGTTAGATATCTTAGAATGATAATACCTACTTCCCAGACAAGTCTAAATAAAAAAAATATGAGTTACTCGTATGAAGAGACACAAATGGGCTCCCCACCATAAGAGACAACTTAAATTGTTTTCCCGAGACAGAATCAAGACACTAATAGTGGGAGGCCCAAACATACTCTCTAGTAAAAGGGATATACTTCCATTAAATGTTTATGAAGGAATATTCATGAGAATCATAGTGGGTCTCCCCACCATAAGAACTGACCATCTTAACCGACCAGCATGGGCCGACACAGAAAGACCCAAAAAGAAATCAAAGATTTAGGAAGGGCGCAGGATTAGTCTGCATGGTTTGGGAAACTGTGCACTAATTATAAATATAATTCTTTCCACATGGATTCCTAGCACACGACCATTACTAAACATGCACAAACTATGTGCTCAACCAAGACAAAACCATAGGTTTGAACTATTCCCATCTTTCATACTAAGGATAGGACTTTGTACAAGGGTTTAAATGGCCCTAGGATTTTCCCTGACTACGAGCCAGCTTCTCTCCGAGACATATGGCTGGAGCTCAAATGATTGAAGCATCTTCGGCCTCGTAGTTAATATTTGGAAACCCACTGAATGAGAATTATTCTTTTCGGTGCCACCAAAAACTACACCGCAGTCCCAAATAAGTTTTCTAGACATAACACATTCCAAACGCACTTTACCATATCCCGATATTTCACTGAAACAAGGGCTGAGAAGTTACACACACATCACAACTTGTTTCTTCAGGTGAGAAACAATAGAAGTAAAGAACACATACACTCACATTCCTCTAAAATAGATGATTTTGAAGTTTTTCCAAGGGAGACATTTTCCCAACATAATAGGGACTCTCAGATGATTTCACTACTTTCACCTATACAGTCAATCGAGTACATGACATCATAAGGCATCACCAAACATGACCATTTCAACTGATATAAACAATTCATGGAGAGGGACCTTATACAACATCCCCAAACAACACACAATTCTAGAAAGTGGCCACAATATCCTATCGTGAACATATTTACCACACCGGTGGTTTGACATGAATTAATGCATCAAAGAAACTTTGAAGAACCCAAGGGTCCTCTTAGACACCATCGAGACACTCATCCACACTTACAACCAAAGAACACTTCCACCTTCGACGAATCATGAAACTTTAGAAACTAAGGTTTCTTTCAACCTTCCACAATAACATTACCACTACAAGAGGATCCAAAACTCAAAGTAATGAGTGGGTGTAGACTCAATCAACAATGATCGATAAAATATTCCTTATATTGATCAACTGGAGGATTTTCAAATGGCGAAACAATATGGATTGCATTTCAGCTGTGCATTAACCCTTAATGGGGGCATACCTTATCCAATGAGAGAACCCAAGGACCCAACCAAGCTGGTCCATTAGTAAAAACATGCCTCAAACCAGATCCAGACACATGAAGGGAACCACCGTAAAGGCATCCCAAAACATTTTTCAAAAGAGACCACTAATCGTCCCTACAACACAGCTCACCGACCAAACACAAACCCAAAACACAGTTCAAACAGGAGGGGTTCTTGGACTCAAAACATCCCACAACATCAACATTATCAAAAACCCATAATAAAAACTATACCAAACTACTCATCAATACATCATGTTTTTCTTTAAAACTATTTCTTTGAAAACAAACGGTTTTGCAGTAAGCGTATCCACCAATGGTACCCCATGGGCCTCACACATGCATGTTTTTGTGTCACACCGGGAACCCTCCTCATAACCATCCCAGCACTCATCCAGTCATGCCATCAACCTTCCATCATCCCATATAACCCCATGCATGTGGTCACTCATGGAAATACCAAAGGGTAAAACAAAAATTGCTTCCACATTTCAAAAACAAAATGCTCAACCAACCCAACCTTTTTCTCAAAACTGCTAACAACGAGATCAAAATCCCAATTCACATCTTACAAAACGTTTCATAAAGACACAAAAATTTGGAAAAGAACCCACATTCAAGATATTCATATCAATATCAAAACATCTCATCCCATTAAAACACCGTTTTATTATTTAGAAAACTCTATTGGAAACACTTTTCAAAACCAACTTTAATATAGATCCTTCTTTCAAAAGAGGTGTAATCACACCATTTTACATTTCAAAACAATTCTGAAAATTGAATTCCTCATTTTCATAAACCAAAACATTCCCTATTTATTTGAAAATCATTTCATAAAAACTTTGCACTTATTAAAACCAAGTCACCAAAAAACCAAAGTGCCAGGATTTCAAAACTAAAGCACAAAACAATCCGAGAGGAAACTAGTTTCAATGGGTGACTTGGAAATATGGTTGGCAGCCATATTCCAATCACTTCATTGTCACAGAGAGTGTTTTAGGGAATATCCCCATCTTCACATGGCTTTCCAGGCCCTGCGAGCTCACTGAGACCATTATCCCAACTCTCTCTTCATTTCCCCTAATCATCAGCAAACCAAGAAAACCAAAGGAATTAGATAAATCCCAACTTCCCATGGAGACTCGAATCCTGTCATGAGGTGTGGTGATCAGGAACACTACCCATAACCGAACTACCAAGTCCCAACAATCGTAACTTTATACTATCCCGACTGTTCCCCAAATAACGTGACCCAAAGAGTTAACCAGAACCACCCTCTGGTACCATTTTGTCACGAACCAAATCTGGTCGCCGCCCAAACCGGCACCAAACCCAGCCCGTGACATGACCCGAAGGGCGTTCCCTATCCCCACGGGCTGGCACAAGTTCCCGGGTATCATTTATTTAGGTTTGGGAACGATTTACCCGAATATGAAATCATAAACCATTAAAAACAATCAATAAACTGAATCTGAAAATTTACACCAAATGATGTTTAAACAAAAACCAGAACTGAATACAAAGGTTTAGAGTCAATAAAAAAGGTCCAAAGACACAATGGAACAGAAAAAAACAGCCCCATGGACTCCACATGACAAGGGGTCATCACCCCCAAGTCGTCTCCACTACTCCGCCCCAAGGATGAGGACTAACACCCTGAACCGCCATCACCCTTAGCCTTTCCTTTACCTGGGTCAAAAAAAAGGTCTACTTACACCCAAGGGGTGTAAGTAGGGTGTGAGCCTAAGCCCAATAGGATACCACCCTATGATTCCAAGGTGCATGCAATACAAGGTGAAAAAGCAAGCAGTTTTAATATGCAATTAAAAGCGGTGAAAAATTCCACAAAATGAAACTTTTAATTGAAAACATTTTTCAAGATAAAACTTTCAGAATGTTAACACATTTAAATAGGAATATTAGATACTGCATTATAATTCCATATACACCCAAAAACAAGGGCAAGTACCACAAATCCACTGAGCAACAAAGCCGGGAACACCCCTAGGCACTAGATAGTCTCAGGCCCCATGTACCTCGTACCTCAGTGTAATGTAACCATAGTAAAATCCTTTCTCGTGCACGAGACACTAGTAGGGAACATACCCATAACCTAGTGGTCCCCAATCATCATCAACATTGTTTATTTAGAGTTGTCTTTATCCAAATGCTAAGTGAAACAGGGACAAAACCCATCCGGTCCACTAACCGTACTAGTACAAATCCGCCCCACCTAGGTACCCGGGCTTCCCCCTTTGTGATCAAACAATTTCAGGATTCAACACACATCCATTTTAATGTAAAACACCACTACTGGTCACATACACCAAATACAGTAGATATCTCATTTTCTACCACTTAAAACACACAACAAACTCTTTGAATTTGAATAAATCAATTTCACAAAATCTTGTGTAGTGTTGCACACAAAACCCCTTAAGAAACCCACTTGTACACGATGTTCACAATTGTAAGTTACCAAAATAGTAAAGGAAGACCAATAAATATCAATTAAAACAACAAATCAATTTTTGGGCATCCTCATGTTAAACAAGAAGTGTTCTCTTTGTAAAACCTTCATTTTCACACAAAAGTGCAACCAAAACTTCACTTTCTTTACAAGCACAATTAAAACTCATTATTTGCAGCAATTACCAGAGGGGATAAACATTATAAACAGTATTTTATGCCTTATTACAGATCAATAAAAACAACTAAGTATTTATAGGGCATCCCCAAATAAACAAACAAAACACTTCTTTGGAAAACCCCCAATTTCACACCAAATTGGCATTTTAAATTCAATTGCAATGGAAACATCATTAGAACCAATTTTTGTAGCAATAATAAAATTATATAAATCTTAAAATATGATAAATACAGCATGGTAATACACAAAGATTGCATCAACATTGGAATCACCTACCAAATCAAATGAAACCATTGAGTACTTTGTGCGAAAACACAAACGCACCACCGCCGCACCTCAAGAAGGGTAGATCAAACCTAAAAATAGAAAATTGGACCAATAAAACCCAAGGTTAAACCTTAGGTTCGAACCCCTACCCACTGGTCATTGTTCACTTCAATAAAAAGGGTGGAACCCCTAAAAAAATTGAATGAAACCCTAATCAATTTGAAAGGGGAAAAGAAATGGACAAACTTACTTGAGAAATCTAGAATGAATCTCCCCAAAACACTAGTATCTGAAATTTAAAAAGGCCAAAACTCAGGGGATGGTCTCACAAGAATTATTAGGTAATTTAGGAATTGTAATGGAGGGAAAATATTAAGAATAGAAGGAGTTATGAAAGGATCAATTTACCTCTCCAAAATCTAGACGATTTCTGAAATCCAGAACGTTTCTACTATTTTCGTGACTCTATCGAGCTCCAAATTGTGGGAGGAGGGCATGGGGTCGCGTCTGGGCTTCTTAGGGTCGATAGGGAGGTGGAATCACCGAAAAATCCATTTTAATGAATAAGATATTAATAAATTAATGAAACAATTTAAAACTGGAAAATGGGCCTTCGGGTTGGCCCAATTCTCAAATAAAAACAAAACATTCCCATGCTTATGGATTTATAAAGGCCCCAAATTTAATTTTGGGGTTAATATATCAGGGGAGAACAATTAGGAGTTGGAATGAGTCAAAAATATTAAAAATTGAAAAAGTTATAAATGAAACAAAATTTATTTTTAAATCTGGAATTGGGCTCGCAGTTTTGCCCAATTCATGAAAACTCACCTATTCTCAATAAAACCTTTGGAAACTACAAAAACAAATCATGAGTGGAAAATAAATTTAAAATAACCCTAAAATAGGTTACGTACGTGACAAAGAATATATGGTAGAAACACATGAAAGAAAATGTTTGGAGTGAGACTAAGCCTATTAGGATACCGGAAAATATTTCAAAATAGATTCCATGTATTGATTATCCCATGAAAATATTTAAATTTTCAAATAAACCTGTTTGGAAATTCAGATGCATATTTATACTAAACATTCTATACATATTAAATATGATGAAAAAAAACATTTGAAGCACATTCATTAATTTAAAAGGTATAGAATTGATCTAAAACAATGGATAATGTAAAAAAATTATAAAAAACAATTTATATAAATCTATTTGGAAATTAAAAAAGTTTCAATAATTATTGGCATACATTTATATCTCAAATATAAAAAAACCAGAGAGCAACATGGCCATCTGCCAAAAGGTACGAGAATATTAACCAACTATAGGATTACAAAATCTCTTTGTGAACTCAAAAAAATGTTTAAACAAAAGTTCCTAGGAATATTTCCAAAGGAGACTTGCCACCAACCCATTGGGGATGTGACCCACCAAATGTTTGATTTAGAATGTTGGCGTAGCATAGAGTGTATCCAAATATGACACTAATTCCCAAAGGCTTGTATGTACTCCTAAATGACGGGATAAGTATACTAATACTACTTGAAAATATAACTAACCCCAATCTTCCATTTCAAAAAAGTACAAATCCTTCCCATATAAAACCAAATCATGTTTTATTCAAAAACCTGAAATTTTTACCAGATACAACCACTGGGATTGTATCAAATTAATTTAATCCATTTTCATGGGTTTTAAATCCATTAAAATCTAATTCTTTATGTTTCTCAATTAATTTAAATAATTAAATTCAAAAATATAATTTAAAAAATTTCCATCATATCCAAAATTTAAATTCAACTATTTAAATCATACAATTTTCATAAACCCACACCAATTGAGTATATTTGAGATATTTTCATATTTCATTGCCAAAACAATTTCAAATATAACAATTCAATGCTATTGGGATTTATTAATTAAATGTAAAGAAAGGTTGAGCATTTGAATTTAAATCAGAAATTTAAATCAACAAATAAGTACAATTGTAATCAATTTGAAAAAATGGGATGGAACCACCGACCTATTTCCTGAAGAAGGATACTCGCAACGACACCCATAAATTAGAAAAAAGGTGTAAAAGTACTCAAAAATCTACATAGTATCATGATCAAACCCCATAATACATGGATCAATCAATACCAATATGATACATTGAAATCCTAGTAGGAGAGGAATAGAGAAACCTGAATTATGGGGGGGGGGAACACTTACCCGGGAATCACACCGCAAGAAGAATGAAGATCCCAAGATATTTAGTTCTATCGGGAAGGAGTTGAGTCTCATAAAAATGAACCATAACTTCTCTAGGTCAAGATCCATGATGTTTGGAATGAGAAGGACTGATAGAAAAAGTTAAACACGGGACTGGAGAATTGGCATAGGCCGAGTCATGACGCGTATCAAGTGGTCGTGATGTGTAGTCCATGCTATATATATGCCAAAAAACTCATCGCCTAAGGTTAAAACTAAATATTGAACCCCTTAAAATTTATTCCTCAGGTACACTACGTATACTAGCTCACAACATGATCTCTCTATTCAAGACATGATCTCCAAATCCAAGACATGCAACCAGAACCTAGTACATGACATGTTCTTCTGGTACACGATGTGTACCTATTCTGTAGACAATAGTAAACCCATAAATATCATATAAATTTATTTTTAACCAAATTTTAACTCATACAATGTGGAAAATTACTTGATAATGGTTAAGGTATGTTACAACCTCCCAACTATAAAAAATTTTGGTCCCCAGAAAGACTACATAGAATATTTCATTCCAAAAAGATGAGGCTGATGCTCTCACATCAGTGCCTCAAATTCCCACAACTCATTATTATTAGAGTCATACTACCATATCACATGAACTAAATGTAACCTCAATCAACGTAGAAACTTGGTCTTAGAATCACCTATCTTAACTGGTCTCTTATTGAAATATAAATAATTCTCTCTCTAAAGATCACTCCATATCAAAAAAAGAGATAAATCAGATAGATACTTTATTATCTATGATGTATAAAACTCATTGTGTATCGATGTCAGCTGGGGTGGATGTTCAAAATGGTACCAAAATTATCCACCTTCTTGAATACCTCATAAGTTCTCACAATGCATGGATCAATCTTCCCTTTCCTCCAAGCCACCAATGACCTAATCTGGGAGAAACATTCAAGAACACATGGTCAGCATCTAAAAACATGAATGGTCTACAACATCAATCAAAATAAGAATTATATGAAATTTTTTATATCTTTATCCTCTGACGTATCGGTAAAATCTTTGTGGTTATCTCCTTCAATATGCCTGGACCAACCAAAGGACTTTAACCGACCTCTGACCAATACAATGAAGATTTACAAGGCCGACCATACAGGGCCACAAAAGGTTCCATTCTGATAACAGATTGGTAACTATTATTATAAGAGAACTCAATCAGCCCCATGTAATCATACCAAGCCCTACCAAAGTCAAAGAACCAGTATTGAAGCATATATTAAAAAATATGTATACCTCTTTCTGTATGGCCATCTATATGGGGGTGGTAGGTAGTTCTAAAATGAAGTTGAGACCCAAGGTCATTCTAAAGTCCTCTTACAATGTGAGGAGTAAACTGAGGATCTGTATCTGAGACTATAGTAGATGGAACTCCATGAAAACAAAAAATCTATTTCACACATAGATTACCCAACTCCTAAACATTGGATGGATCATGAATGGGTATAATGTGAGACGAATTAGTCAATATTTCTATCAAAACAAATATTGTATTCTACTTTCTATGGGTATGAAGAAACCAGAACACAAAGTCAATAGAAATATCATCCCACTTCCATGTATGATCTGGAAGTGGTAAAAGTAAACTCGATGTTTTATAATGCTCGGATTTCAACTGCTTGAACATATAGGAATGAGAGACAAACTCAGCAATGTACTGTTTCATACATAGAAACCACCACTTCCACTACATTTCATATAATATTTTACTGTTTCTTGAGTGAAAATCCCACTGAGAGCTATTTCAATATCCCATCACAACATTTCATGATGATAACAGCAAAACAAAGCAGTTCTTATATCAAAGAATACCTTCTATAGAGAAAAATGAAAGGGTAAATGTCTCCCAAATATAAAGGGATTCTCTAATTGTATGGATCTCATAATCAAACTCTTGATCATAAAGAATTATATCAATGAGGGAAGACGTAAACCACATACTGAAACTCCACAAAGAAATTTTCAATGATTGCCATCAAATTCCACTCTTATAAACATTTTTTCACTTCTTGGGAATGAATATTCCTTCTCAAATAATCAGCAAAGATATTCACTATCCCTAGGGTATTTGTTTTTTCATAGTCAAAAGAAAGAAAGTACTCTACCCAACGCCTTTTCCGATGATTGAATATTTATTAGAGAAGATATAATTCTGGTTTTTTTGGATTGAATACACCATAAACCATTTTCCAAAAAGGTAGTTCCGCCATATTTTAAGTGTGTGCATCACAGTAGCATGTTTCTGATCATGTGTAGGATAATTCTTCTCATGTGTTCTACGCTGATGACACCCATCTGCTAGTACTAGATAACCATGCATAAAAATGAATCCCAACCAAGAACACGATTCATCACAAAAGTCAACATAGACCCACCCGTATTCTAGAAGAGTCATCACTATTGTAGTAGTAAATAGATGTTTTATCTCCAAAAAAGAATTCTATAATTTATCATTCTATGAGAACATCACCTCATCAGAGTTATATTATTCATTGGAGAATCCAACATAAATAAGGCTTTCACGAAACTACGGTAATATCTAGCTAATCCCGTAAATCTCCAGATCTCAAAGGCATTTCACGGTTTCTCCCATGTCATAACATCCTTTACCATATCAAGATCAACTGTTACAACTTGTTTAGAAACCACATGTCCCAATAATTTCAATTCCCATATCCAAAAATCACACTTTCGAAACAGGGTATGAAGGTGGTGATTTCATAGTAAATTCAGAACTGTTCTCATATGTTTCACATGACCTTCCTAGGGTTTTGATTACACCATAACCTCATTAAAAAATACTAGCACAGTGGTGGGGATCTGGAGCACCATTCGGGTCATGTCAGAGACAGGTCTGTTATCGGGTTACCAGGGTAGGTGGGATGGTTCCTAAAAAATTGGTATCAGAGGTAGGTTTATCATCTTCTTTCCTAATGTTAGTATTAATTTTTTATATCTTTTCGGAACATAGTAGGTATTTAAGATTGAGTGACTGACCATCTATCACTATAATGAACCTTCATTCTTCAATGGTGTTTAGGGAAATACACCTTATGGATAGGTTCTATTATTTTACCTATAATAGGTTGGAATCTACATATTGTGTGTCCCTTTTATTGGGAATATTTTCACTTTCTACTCAATTTTAGTGTTAATAAAATATCATTCTTTTTATGGATGATGCTGTGTAAAATCATGCCTCTAAGTAGAAGTGTTTATTAGATACATGAAAGGTATGGTATTGAACCACATCATGAAAATCAAGTTGCTAATCCGAATATTGTTGTGGTGATTGTACTCGTTTTATAAGGTCTAGGAGGGGCACCACCTCTTGTTTCCACTCAGGATCCAGTTGTGGATTCTCAGGGGGATGTTCTTAAAAATAATTCTCAAGATTTCCTTCACCATAATACAATGGTATTCCAATTCTCCACTGATCCTCAATATAAAATGGAATGGTTGGTCAATATAGAAATTTGTTTTATTTCATAGAATCATCAGAAGAGATTAGGGTGATGATTGACACCTTCGTGCAAGATGGAATGAGTATGAGATGGTTGGAAAAGATCGAGATAGAAGGG
The DNA here is from genome assembly GCA_963277665.1 of Viscum album. Classification (NCBI taxonomy): domain Eukaryota; kingdom Viridiplantae; phylum Streptophyta; class Magnoliopsida; order Santalales; family Viscaceae; genus Viscum; species Viscum album. The sequence continues at coordinate 912,024,816 of OY728131.1, read as the reverse complement.
AAACATGTGGTATTACTGTGTAAAGACATCATGATTCATATCACATATTAGTTCTATCTAGAGTCGATGGTGTTGACTATGGTTGAAATTTTTTTCAAGCTTGAGAAGGGCCACAAAACAATGACTGAGTATTCAAATATCATTTTTGGGCTACTGCAGGTTTCTCTTATGAATGTATATAATGAGATGATGAATCCTTTATGGTTAGTTTATGGAATTCAAATAGATATTCATTCGTATGTTTTATTTTTGATGCTTCCCACTTTTACCGATGTGGTAGATAGGGTAATGATGGTTGAGATGGGAATGGCTAGAATGTTAGGGTTGATGAGAGTTTATTTTTCTCCGAGTGGCAGTGTTGATTCTTTCAAAATAAAACAAAACAGTCATAATCCTCATGATATTTCTTGATTGAAGAGTAATTCCAGACTTGCACTCAGTCCAGGAAGAAGTTCATTGACTTTCTATCAGTGTTTCAAGACGAGACATTATAAGAAGGGATTGCACTGAGGCACCAAAGAACTCTAGCTCATATAGATGTTCATGACACTTACAAATTTTATTCCATCACTTATCTACATTGCGTAGTGGGATGGGATCATTACTTCCTCTTAACATTTCAGGGGAATCAAAAGAATCCCGTTCCAAAGGGTTCCAGCTGTAGGAATCCAGAACAAAGCTTTTTAAGGAAGTGTAATATTCTTCTGAGTATGTAGACATGGGTCCAAAAAAATATAAGAGTTACCATTACCAATGATTGATCATTAGGTACTGATAATTTTCATATTGGTGTATCTCACTCTTTTATTTTAACATGTATCATTAATCTTGTAAATATTCCTATGGAGAATATATCTTGTGGAATGGACATTACTATAACCCTAAATACGATGAGTGAACAAGGTCTTTGTAGTCCTGCATGTTTCTTCCCTCTATCATATGTCCAGATTTCTGGGATATTTCTGGTTCTTGATATGAAATCTCTTGGAATCATAATCTAGATGGATTGGCTCATTTCCAAAAAGACCGAATTCATTGTTATCTTTAGAGGGACATCATTACTAAACATAGTGGTGTGCCTCTTGTTTTTCAATGGTAATTGGACCCAAGGTCGAGCAAAGATAGACTATCTTATCCAGATTTGGGGAAAGTGATATAAGTTTTTTCTTTTGACATAGAGTGATAATAAATGGCTAGTGATTTTCCACCTCTTGTCACCAATTTTTCAAATGTGTTCCCTTTAGAGTTCGTTGGTCTTCTAATGGAGAGGGAGGTAGAGTTTTCATTAACATAATTCTTGGTAATCAACCAGTCTTTATCCCCTCTTACCACATGGCACTAGCTGAGATAAATGAGCTGAGGTCTAAGTTGGATGACCTTCTTGAGAAATTATTTATTCATTCAACTGTGTCACCTTGGGCAGCGCCGGTTCTCTTTGCTAAGAAGGATGGTGGTTATTTTCACTTATGTGTTAATTATCAAAATATCAATCGAGTTAAGATAAAGAAATAATATTTGTTTCTACAGATTGATGATCTATTTGATCAAGAAAAATGGTCAAAGTGGTTTTCAAAGATCAGCAATTTATGCTATTACCATATATCGAGGACAAAAGAACCTGATGTTCATAAAACAACCATTAGGAGCAGGTATGAGACCTTTAAGTAAATTATTATTCCCTTTGAACTTGAAAGAGGATTATATAGTTTTCATGGATTTAATTTAAATGATTTACCAAGATTTCCTTGACACCATTATTGTAGTTATTGTGGATGACATTCTTTTTATCTCCATGCCTCAAGAGGATCATGTGCAATATCTGAGAATAGTTCAATATATGCTAAGAAATCACCACCTTTATTCCATGATGTCAATTTGAGATTTATAGACTTAGGACGTGAAATTCTTGGGACACATGGTGTCTGAACAGGGTGTATCATTTGATTATGAGAAGGTGACTGATGTTATGACATGGGAGCATCCATGGAATGTCTTCAACATTCATAGATTCTTGGGCTTTGCCATATATTACCATAGGATCATGAAATATTTCTCAATGTTGTCTTCTCCAATGACTGCTCTGACTCGGAATGGGGTGATGTTTTCATGGAATTATAAATGTCAAAGTTATTTTATCCTCAACTTGTGGTAACCAGATTAATGTTCGATATTTGAAAACCACTCCACACTTTTTATCTGAAAAAACAGATCTTCAATCCATGGAAACATATATTTTTTCATTATCATAACTTTATTGATCATTTGATAATCAGAAAATAAATAAAGATAACCATCAACATTCATAGAAAAGATAACTGGTGCTTCCCATTGTTACAAATTTGGAAGAATAAATCCTTTCTCTATAATATAATAAAATTGAGACTTCAACTCTTTCATCTCATACTGTTATATGTAGTAATAGGGGTTAAATATTGGTTGTGAACAAGGAATTAAGTCAATTGAAAACACAACCTCCCTCACCGGTGGTAGACCCAGAAAATATGAAGGGAACACATAAAAAAATCAATGTAAACTGTGGAGGATCTCCACCCATTGAATCTTGATCCAGGTCAAAGGATTCCCCTGATATAACTTTCACCAATATAGGAGAAGAAGGTTCAGATCCGCTCGATCATGGCACCCATTCTCCTTGAAAAATATGAAGAACCCCAAATGGGGATGTAAAGTATACCCGTTGAGGGAAAAAATCAATTCGGACAGTGTTGGAAATGATCTATTCTAACCCGAATATGATGTCATGATTTTTTATATAAAGAACTATAATCCCCCAACATAGCACTACATTTAATAGAAAGAAGACAAAATCATGACTACGAAGAGCCTACTCTCTCTTGGTATTATTGGGTGTAGTAATATCTATTAAACAAGATTGTTGCTCCATATAAAGATTTAACAAATTAATGATACTGGTTGAAATAAAAGAGTGATATGCACCTGTATCAAAATTAGTTTTCAATAATGATGATGTGGTTATAAATGTACTTCTCACAATTGTTGGACCTATGTCGGCTTCCTCTAGAGACTCTTCCAGTGAATGAAAAAGCTTCTTTTCAGATGCCTCTAGATTGAACCCTTTTTAATATCCTGGATTTGATTTCCTCACATTGTTAAGTGGAGTTGATGATCTTGTCCCACTATGTGGAGTAGAGAAGTGATAGAAAAACCTCTGTAAGTGTTCTGAACATCCCCAAGTGATACACATCATGAGTGCCTTAGTGAAAACAATCCTATATTGTCCCAAAATTTCACACTGAAAGCAAGTCAACGAACATCCTCTTGGTGTTGTAGGGGGTCTTGAATGAATCTTCCATCGATAAATTCCATAAGATTCATCATGATTATTTTTTCCATTGAATGAATCAAAGCTGCCATTGGTATAAAATGGAACTACTGTCAACCCTGACATTCCAACCAAGTCCATCTCAACCGTCATCGCCCAATCCATCACATCATCATAAGTGGGAAGCTTCATCAAGAAAACATATGAACATATAACTAATAAATGTCTCAACTCGAACAGTTTAGTCTTCATACTATCTTTAGATAAAATCTCTAGAGTAAACTATACCGGTTTAGAAATTTGATTTTAAAAGTCAGTCATGGGTTTTTCATCCTTCTCATGCTTGAAGTCCACCACAGTATTACCCAAAACCATCGAATATGTATTGAACTTATTTGTGAAAAGAGTAATGAAGTCATTCTACTATAATCCCTCATGTTTCTCTGTTGTCACCATTTTGCCCCACCATTTCATGCTTGGTCCCTCTAGCATGAAGGCTGAACACCTCTCCCTAATCACTTATGGTGTCCCCTAGAACACAAATAGACATTATATCATTCCCAAACATTCCACATCATGTTGAGTATTAGTGGAGCCTTTGAATAATTGTTTATTCTGGTAATGAAAATCGGGACAATAATTATGAACATCATTCCGATCTAGTTCCATAGCTGGATCCGGAGCAGGAAAAGGTAGTGGTGCATGTACCAGTGCCAGGACAGTGAACACAATCACCTCAACCAGATTCGGATCAACAACATTATTTTCTTGTTGTGGTTCAGCAGTAGCCCTTTACGGTATCTGATATGAATCTCTTCTTAGTGGAATTATGCTACAAAACATCAGCAGAAAAATGGAAGACAATAAATTAACACTCCAACATAGTAGAAAAAGAAAATATTATCAAAATAAGGGGCAAACAAGATTTTGATTTCTACGTATCCAAATATCTATAGGGAAAATAGTAGAACTAACCCCCATTATGTCTTTCCCTATACACCCATGGTGACATAATGTTCATTATGGTGAGTACTAGTTTCGCAGTCAATCACAACTACCTCTTATGTCCTGAAATGATTTCAAAAATGCATATAGACTTCAAGACATAAGTTGAACAAACTTCCCCTAATTAAAATTTGTCACGAACGAGCCGGGGTGCCATGGTAACCAGATAATTGACTTAGCCCTAACATGACCTATACGGAATTCTCGATGTCCATGGGTTGGGGAATAAGACCTTAAGTCATACAAAATAGAAGTGGGAAATATTTTTTCCACAATAATTAGAAATAGAATGATAAAATATAGTATTCTTATCAATTAGAAATTTCTATAGGGAGTAAAATTACAAGAATTAAACTATGTATAAAATAAAAATTTATCTAACCCAAGTACATAAAATATGAAGATGACCACAAAGTCCCTATAGACATAACACACCAATCCCAAAGCTCAAAATCTAGATACAACTCCAAAATATCCCATCCCTTTTCTCTAGTCTGGAAGAAGATAGTCAATAAACACCAGAAGGAAAAATGTAGGGATTGAGACAAAACCCAGTTGGATACCACCAAATAATCCATAATATATGCCAAATATAGATTATCCAAATAAATGTTTTCAATTTTCAAAACAACATGTTTGGAAATTGTAAATAATTTTTATACTAAACATGCTTTACATTCTCAAAATGATTGAAAATACATTCAATACAAAGGCTTTACATTAAAAGACATGTAATATTTATAAAACAATGGCTCAAGTAAAACATTTATATCAAACAATGTATATAAATTAATTAGTATTGTAATGTATCTCCAACAAACAATAACATACATTTATATCTCTAATATAAATAATCAAGCATGAAATGTGGTCATATGCCAAAAGGTATGATTGTATTAACCTGCTATAGGATTCTCAACTATATATGTGTACAATGAAAAATGTGTATACACATGTCCCTATGACACTGGCCAATAGAGACTCATCACCAACCCATTATGGATGTAACCCACCACATGTATGTTTTAGAACATTGTCGTAACATAAAGTGTATCCAAATATTTTACTAACTACCTATGGTTTGCATGCACTAATACATGATGGGAGAACTATTTTATGTCTTTTCAAAACACGATCAATCCCATTCCCCCATTTTAAAAAGGTATATTCCATTCTATTTAAAACAAAAACTTGTTTTCTTTGAAAACATAAATTTTTCACAATAGAAAACACATGGGTTTCTATCAAACCAGATTAATCCATTTTCTTGATATGGAAATCCATTCAAAAAAAATTCCATCATTTTTGAAATTAATTTCTATAATTAAATTATATAATTTTATTTTAAACATTTCCATCATATCCTGAATATAAATTCAATAATTGAAATCACCAAATTTCAATAAACCCACCCCAATTCAACATTTTCTTGGGGTTTCCTTGTATTCATTCCAAATCCATTTCAAATCACCCAATTCAATTAAATTGGTTTTTATCAAAGAAATTAAAATAAATAGTTATCCTTTGAAAATAAATTAGCAATTAAAATCAACCATGAAATACAATGGTAATCAATTTTTCAAAAAATGTTGGAATCACCTACTACTTTCCCAATGAACGACACTCGCAACAACACCTGTCAATAATAAAGAAGGTGTAGAAGACCTCGATACTCTACCTAGTGGCATGATCAAACACCACATGAAAAGGATCCATCAATCCCAATATGATCCATCGAAACCCCAAGTGTATAAAAATAATGAAAATTGAATAATGAAGGGAACACTTACCTAGAAATCACACAAAAAAAATAACGAACCCAAGCCGTTTAGTGCCATCTGAAATGTGTTCTGCCTCCAAAAAATGTATCATAAGGTCTATAGGTTGGGATCCAAGTGGTATATAATGAAAAGGCCAATGTGAAAAATTTAAATGAGTTAAATTAAGGTGGGTGTGCGCCGAGTCACGATGTGTACTAAGGGATCACAGCGTGTAGTCCACACTGGATTAGTACACTGAAAAACATATCGCTTTAGGTTGAAAAAAGGATATTTAATCACTTCAAGATATGTACCTCAGGTACATGGAATATACCAGCTTATGGCGTGATCTCCCCATTCACGATGTGGTCTCCCAATCCATGACATGCAACAGTCACCATGTACACCATGTGTACTTTAGGTACACAGTGTGTACCTGTTCTTCAGACTGCAATAAACCTAGAAAAATCACATAAAAGTATTTTTAACTGAATTTGAACATAGAATAGTTGTAAAATTACCTGATAAAATTAATGGGATGTTAAAATAATAGTGATAGTATTTTATACATATGCATGGGTAACATTCCCATTTTCCAATGATCATTTTGGAAAGAAAGAAAGAAACGTGTATCATTAAATGATGACCATTATAACATAGAAAAAAATAACTAAATATATATTCTTATATATATATATATATATATCCTTATGATAATGTGTTTATTAAAAGGAAGAATCACATTTTTTCGAGGAGGCAAAAGTCCACACATCCACAAGTGATGTTGTAACTTTTTTAATGTGTGAAATGGAAGGAGAAAAATTATATTATATATATTTAAAATTGATAATCATGTAATAAATATCATAAATATTTAATTTATATAACTTTTTTATATTAAACCCATTTTTAATACATTCCATATAAATTTTAAATGAATCACATCACATTGAGGAGGTCGTAGTCCACACGTCCACAAATGATGTTATCATATTCTCAAAAAACTAAAATTGTAAATTTTTTAGTCAAATAATTATTACCTAAAAATAAAAAAATCATTAATATCATATATATCTCCAAAATTTAATTTTTCCATCATAATTTGTTATAATGCGTGGTGGTAATGGAAAATTGAATAACAACATTTCACATGAAGGTAGTCCACCACACACGTGAACATCAATTTTGGTAACCATATAATTGATGTGGGTGTATTTTTAGGTTAGAACCATAAAATAAAAACTTATATGTATATTTAGGATAATGATTTTATTATATAAGAATAGAATAAGATTAATTTAAGGGATATCGAATGAACTAGGTGAAAAGTTTTCATTGAATAATGTTACCTCTTGATTAGGTAACTCCTTTTAAAATTCAATAATGAACATCCTCGGTTTTATTTGAATAAAATTATGTTTTTAAGATGATATTATGTATTTTTTTATATTCATTGTGTAGGGTTTGTAAAATCATAATTTCTTGAGATTTGTGAAGAACGTGAGTGATTGAATTACATTTTATAGTGGATGAGGAGTGGAATTCGTGTAAATAAAAAAATTTAAACCCTATTGGCTGTTATACCATACTAATATACTTAAAAAATAATAACTGATGAATTTTATTGATATTGTGATCTAACCACACTCAAACCAACCAAAATTTATTATTTTTTATTTTTTCCTTTAACTTTTATAGTTACTTTTTCTTTTAGGGGTTTCAATAAAAAACAAATCTTCCAAAAATATTTAATTCATCAATTAAGAATAAATTAATTTTATAATTATTATTAAATTTTTTCCAAAAGATTTGAAAAATATAAAATAATAATAAAATAAGATTCACATGATTGGAAACTAAATTTAATTGAATTTTCATTCAACAATGAAAAATACTACTTTAACCCTCATTATGCCAACAATGATTTTATTATTTAGTAGTCAACATATTCATTATAATTGAAACCATATCCCATGAATACACCGTATTTTATATTTATTATAATTTTACTGTAGGTTTAGAGAAGTAAATGTTTTTTTGTAATTTTAATTAATTAATATAATATTATTTATTACAAAATAACATTAATTTCAATTTTGACATTATAGGTATAATTAAATTCAAATAATATAAATACAATAATGAAATAAAAATTTATTAATTTAACATCATTTAATCATAATATATTCTACTAAAAATTAACAAAACACAAAAATTAATTCAAAATTCATTACCATTAATACATTTATTATCATTTATTTTATTTACTTATTAACACAATAATTCACGTGTTAGTAATTCATAAAAATTTAATATAGTTTTATCATTAATAAAAATGAAAAATAAATTTAAAAGATAATAAAAATAAATTTATATTTAAAAATAATATATATCTAAAATTATATAGTTTTCCTATATCAACAAATCATTTAGGAAAATAAAATGAAGAAAGGTACATTTTTTCTTTTTCTTCTATCGGATTATAATATGGGTGAATTTAAATGAAATGTATTATAAATAACTCATATAAATATATAATAATGTAATATGAGTCTATATATTTCATTGAAATAAAGTTTGGTAAATTTTATATGTCATTTGGACCGTTAATATTAATATTTAAACACAATGTAAACTCATTTTAGCTTAAAAATTATTATTTATTTTTATTTCATTCACAAATGTAATTAAAAAAATATTCATGTTAATAGGAATTATAAAATTTCATTATTCCAAATATGGAAATCAATTTCAAAATTCTAGTCACATATATGGAAGAATGTAATTTAAAATTTCTCCTCCTTACTGGAGGAAACATTTGGTTTTTAACCTAAAAATGATCATAATATTGAAATATTTTTAAACACAATTTCAATTTGAAATCAATTAAAATGAACTTAATTGAATTTATTTATGTATAAATGAACTAAATATACCATAAATTAAATATAAAATGTAATTTAACTATATAAATATGTTAGAGAAAAAATTATTTTTCAATTTATAATCTATGATTTTCATTATTAATAAAAAACAATTCTTAAAATAATACCCAAAAATCATCCAATGTTAAATTTTATATTATTATTTGGAAAATAATAATATTTTTTAATATTAAATTTATAAAAGTTTAAAATATATTTGCAAAACATATTTACCATTAAAAAGTGACAGTGCTTCATTTTAGATAAATACATCTTCTTAGGTTTAAAATTTGATTTATTATTGTTTTATTTCTATAAAACTTATTAGATTAATTGAAAAATAATTTATTTTATATATAAGAAATTAATATAATTAATATTTTTCACTAGTAATTTTAAATTTTATTTATTATGTTAAAATGAATTTTTTGGGAAAAATATAATTTATTTATAAAAATAACTCCTTCATATTGAATTTGGCATAATATTCAATTATAATTAATTATTATCTAATGAATTAAATATTAATTAGAATTATTATATAAAATAAAATATCAATATGTATCATAGATTTGAAAATGGTCCACAACTTCTCATCAGGTATATAGAAGAATTTCTAATTCAACTCATCTTGAAGTAGATCATCAAGTCTGGAGAGGATGATTCTGTAAAAATAAGTTTGATCTCTATAAAATCTTATATAATATTCGAAGTCCAAAAGATATTAAATATTTAAAACCTATATCATCATCTATTATTCTATAAATATCTTCATGACTCTTATAAAAACTACACTCATGTATTTTTGACTTCTTGATCACTACAAGTTTCGACAACAAATGATAGGAAACATACATAGTCAGTCAGTCACCCTACATTTATTCCTTATACTTCTTCTCACTACATCGACTCTATCAAAATTATTTTCTAATATTGGTAATGATATTTTTCGATTATATCTAATACCCATTGAACATTACCTTTGTAACGCCTCGACCCCAGTTACCTCGAGTCGGTGCATTATTACGTAACATTTCCATGGTCAAAAAAGATCAAGTCTCGAATGAACGATTAGTTTAGTAGCCTTGGAAACACTAGATACGTTCATAAACGTTACATTAAATCATAAAGTGAAAAAATAAAATAACATGGTCTCCATAGTTCACACTCATATCCCCTTCTGACAATCCCTGCAGGTCATTCATAAAATATTTCTTCACATCCTGGAAAAATTAAAACATTGAAAGGGGTGAGCTCAGATGCTTAGTAAGGATAACAATATAACGAAAACATTCATAAATAAACATAAACATTTAAGGCAATGTATAACTGAAACATAATCCTTTTAAACTAGAACTTTTTCATAATATGGGAAAATAAAATGAAATAATTCCATTTACTTATTCACATTGATATTCTACTAGTCTAATAATGACATGCAATATCAATAACCACATTCATAATGATGGAAACTATCATAAACACGTAGCCAATGCCTAGTTCCAAGACTAAAAATAATATTTTGTCACGGCCTCGTGCCAAGTCACTAGTTTGTCTCATGAGACCTACTGATGCATCGAGGAGCTATAGCAGGCTCCACCCGTCACTTATTAAGTCCAATGCATTCCTCATATGAATATGTTTAAAAATATCATAAACCATAACATAATTGTATCACATAAAACATGCATAAAGTAAACATAACATTTCCACATTTCAATCAAAAGATATCAATAAATCACATTGATATAATAAAACCATTTTCAATACCAAAATAAAATAAAATTAAAACATGTTATTTATTTTTCATTTAAAAAAATTTATGGATTGTTGAGGAAGCCAAAACTCAAATAATGGCCACGGCGGTGGAGAAGTCTTTGTCACCGTGTTCCTAAGACAAAACATTCCTTTTGTAATTTAGTAAAAATGCTTCGAATAAAAGATTCCCTTTGAATAAACGTAAAATTCAATGGGTTTTATACACCGTATAAAATAAAGTTGTGTATAAAACAAAATATGGCTCAATGAAAAGAGATTGAGACAAAGTCCTTTACCTCATGTCCGACTTGACTCAAACGTTCTTTAACCTCCTAAATAATAAACTAGAGTTAATTTATAATTGATTAAGAACCTTTTTCTAGTTCATCAGTCCTTTTATAAAACTTATTACCATGTTATGAACATTATGTAATTATTTTAGTTAATAACGGTCATTTTGTCGATCTTTGGTACTTGAGTCAAAAATAAAATTCTTATAATTACAAGTTGTTCGTGTGGTAAAATAACCATTATATCCAGAATTATATTCTTGTGTTAGATATCAAATATATCATATATATCCAGTATATATATCCATTTATAATATTACATAACATTTAGAGATAAGAAATGAAATGCACCGTTCATGGAGACAGGAAGCCGTACGTACGCATGAACACTACTTTCATTTCTATTTCGTATTTAATGGAATGAGATCATAATGATATAAAGGTGTATTATAATTCTAGTATAATATCATATATAATATCATTTACTCCATCCTTTACACGTCCCATATATGGAATTAATGATTCAAATCATTTTGAGGGGGCGGTAGTCCGCACTTTCTAAAATGAAATTATCACGTTTACCCATAATGGAAATCATAAAGGTAAGCCATAAATGAAAAATACAGAATAATAAGGAAAACATAAACATAATATATATCATATATAAATATAGTGACATCTTAATGGCCACCATGAGAGGTGTTAAAAAAATATTGAACAATCATCGTTTCGTGAGGCAGTAATTCGCCACCCACAGAAACTGTATGTTCTTTAACCATTAAGTGAAGGTATGTGTAAGTTTAAATCAAATAATTCATATAAAAACATCCTAGTGTATTTATTATACTGGTTTTTTTACAAAATAAAGTAATAAAAATAGTTTAAGGGGTTGTAGAATCAAAATAAAACAAAAGAACATAAGATAAGATATTACTTTAAAATCGGGAAACTCTTCTTGATTTGATCCAAAGGCTTCCTTGGGAAGACTTATTCCCAAAGTGAGGGTTCTAGGAATAAGAGAGAGAAGTTGAAAGAGTATTTGGGCAGAGGTTGGCCGATCCAAATGGCTTCGATGGTGTGAATAAGGTGGTAGAGGTCGGGACCTTTTATAAGAGGAGAGGAAGGGCACTCTTGAAATGTCATGAAATGATACATTATTATATAATGAGTTTCGGATTTTGAAGTTCCTAAAATTATATATTTCTAGGATAAGGTGATAAGGGTTTCAAATATACTCATACAATAGGTTTTTGACAGGTGTATGTCTTAGATTTTACATTATATTTTCATTTTATTTAAATCGTTAATTAATGAGGTAATTGTTGCATCATCATGGTGTCATAACAAATTTAATTTATATAATGTATAAAAATTATGAAAAAAGTATCATGATGTAGGAAATATTTTTATATTTCCAATTAATATTTATAGTCAAAAAGTTAAATTATATAACCCCATTTAATAATTGTTTTAGTAAAACAACTCATGTTTGTGACAATTTTATTTTTACTTTAAATAAAAAGTTATTAATGTCATTTTCTTACCCAAGTGGCTCCATGGGGTCCCCAAGATGACCCATGGATTGTCTTGTTCAGAAATGAATTATCCAATAAGGGTAGGACAAGTGTCCAGATATTTTCATATTTTTATAATATCATTTTTACCTTAAATTTCACTAATTACCTTTAATCGCAATTAATAAAACTTACAAGTTACTATTCACCAAATATTATTTTCATCTCATTGAACCACATTTTGATTCCTAATGACAACCATGCATGTCGTATTTTTTAAATTCAATACAAAGAAGTAGTAATGTTTCATTTATACGAAAATTTAGTTTTTAAACTACCACTTAGTGGTTTCACTATTCATCAAAAATTGAAGTTTTTCCAAAAAATACTAAAAATTAACTCTAACATATAATTGATATTATGAATTCAAAAATGATTTATATTTTACAAAATTCCAAAAATATATGTTTCATTAATCAATTTTATAATTAATTCCTGTTGTAAAAACAAATAGCATGTTTTTAGGAAACAATATCAATCAAAAGATTAACAGTTGTTTGTGTCCAATTTCAAAATGAAATTAATTATAATGACCAACCTTGGATAAAATGGGAAAAATATAATCTAATTACGCTTTAAAACCACTCAATATTATAATTTATCACTATAAATTTATTTGATTAAAAAGGTTGTTTTTAAGAATTTTTTCATTATTCATAGAAAATTGGATAATCTCAGAAAATTACAAAAAATTCAACTTAGGATAATTTCCATATTCCAAATACAAAAATGATGTCAATTTTGAATTATAAAATTAATATAATTTCAAAAGGTGGTTATTACTATTCATAGCGGCTACTTTTATTGGTCACGGTGTGTTAGAATCTCAAAGTTGTGTACAATTAAAGATCTTGTATTATTGAAAGAGAAGCATACTGTGGAAGCATGGGGTGTTACATTCTCCCCTACTTCAAATAATTTCGTCCTCAAAATTTCCAGAAAACTACCGCATGAAATGACTCGGGTGATTCTTCTTCATAAGGTCCTCAGGTTCCCACGTTGCCTCTTCCATTTTATTGATTCTCCATAGAAATTTTACCAGACGAGTCGTCTAGTTTCTCAGAACTTGTTCTCTTGTATCAAGAATCTTGACGGGCTCTTCATAATTAGATAGATCGGTTTGCAGTTATAATTCCTCATAGGTGAGTACATGCGTTGGGTCAAGAATGTATTTTCTCAACAGTTATAAGTGGAACACATCGTGAACTTTGGAGAGACTTGGCGGCATTTCCAAACGGTAAGATACATCCCCAATTCGTTCTAGAATTTCGAAGGGTCCAATGTACCTGGGACTCAATTTACCCTTCTTACAAAAACTTATAACTCCCTTCCATGGAGATACCATCAAGAAAACATGATCTCATATCTGAAATTCCAAATCCTTCCTTCGGTTGTCAGCATAGCTCTTCTGCATACTTTGAGCTTCTTTGATGTGGTTTTGGATTACCTTCTTCATATTAAAACCTTAATGAAAACAACAAGTACTATAGTAAAATCATTATATATATATATCACATTATTCTTATAACCAGAATAAAATCCTTGAGTCCAAAAGCACCAATATATTAATTATTCCACTTAAACTATTGTTACAGCAGAAGATTGTCCTTGATCCCTTTGAATTTTCTGAGGTAAGTTTACTTGGAACATAGGGCATTCATTTGAATAATTCCCCATTTATCTAAAATTATAACATTCAACTTTGATAGCTAATTTCTTTCCCTTTCAATCACAAGCCTTGTGACCTTTTTCTGCACATTTATAACGAACTCCCATTCCTTTTAGGCAAGTACTGGGGTGATTATTCCCAAAATTATCTTATAATGGAAAATCCTTCTTTCCCCTTTTGCCTTTATCTGTCTCATTTTCCACCATTCTCTTCTTCTCTTGCTTTACTTTATTGTCATAATATTTAGAGAATTCCTTTTATTTATTGATAGCACACGAGACTATATCTTCATAGGTTGAGAAATATTGTGATACTAAAGCTCGATGAAGAAATGGTTTTAACCCATTAAAGAAATGATAAATCATACTTCTTGGGTTATGTATATAATCTGCACCATGCCTCTCTAACCTTGTAAAATTGGCCTCATACTTTGAGACATTCTCATCCTCCTTTTGTCTCAGACTCAGAAATTGCCTTTCCATATCTACTCGATGGTCACGAGGAAAATATTTTTCTATGAAAATCTCTTTGAACTCCCTCCTTTCCATATTTGATATTTCATCATCTTCCTTCATGTTTTGTATCAATGACCACCATTGATCATTATCTCTAGTGAGGCGATATAATTCCATGATAACTTTTTCCCTTTCACTACTCCCCAAAGCCTGAAATATTTTCTCTTGGAAATTTATCCATTGCTCAGCTACAAAGTGAATTTTAATCCCATTGAATGTTTGTGGTTTCTGCCTCATGATGCGATCTAACATTGATCCTCCATGCTGGGGATCGGGGTGCTCTATACGAGTAAGGTTATTATTCATTACCTGAGTCAGTTGTCCCAGTATGGTTATAAGATGATTAGCACCAGTTGTATCACCATCTCCATTATAATTATCTTGAGCAGGAGGGAAATCCCTACATGGAGTGCTTGAATTGATACGATTTCCATTCCTTGCACTAGGTTTCATTTCTAAATAATGTCATAAACTAGATTAGTTTATGAATCAAAATACATAATAACAATCTTGAAAAACACTTAACATAAATTGAACTATTTATGGATATAGTTCATAATCATAAAAAAAATTCTTTGAGGAAGTATGTACTCATAAACCCTTCATAATGGTTTGAAAAGAAAATGAGAATTATCCTAAGAATATCCACCAGGAGTGTCATAACCAAGAGTGCAACAAGGCCCGTTGTCGTGCAGCAGTTCCCGTTCGAGTCTAGCTCAAAGAGGTGTTTTCGGGTTTTACCCCTAGGTACATCTGTTACAGAGCCGCCTCTACCTGCTCGTATCCAGGCAGGGATGTATTGCTCGGAAAACTCACAAAATCTCTATAATACCAAAATTCTAGGAAGTTATTCTATACTAATCCTTAAATTCTATCTTAGAGCTATGTGCTCTAATCAGAGTTTATCTAAATCTAGCTTCAAAGGTTAGTACTAAAATGCCTCTGATACCAACTGTAACGCCCCGACCCCACTTACCAGGAGTCGGTGCATTATTACGTAACATTTTCACGACCACAAAAGATAATGTCTCTAAAGACCGATTAGTTTAGCAGCCTTGGAAACCATACATACGTTCATAAACATTACATTACATCATAAAGTGAAAAACTACAATAACATGGTCCCCATAGTCCACACTCATATCCCCTTCCGAATATCCCTGCAGTTCATTCATAAAGTACTTCATTACATCCTGAAAAAATGAAAACATTGAAAGGGGTGAGCTCAGATGCTCAGTAAGGATAACAATATAGAGGAAAATTTCATAAATAAACACAAACATTTAAGGCAATCTATAACTGAAACAAAGCCTTTTAAACTTTAACTTTAGAATAATATGGAAAAATAAAATTAAATAATTCCATTTACTTATTCACATGGATATTCTACTAGTCTAATAATCACATGCAATATCAATAACCACTTTTATAATGATGGAATGAATAATGCTAGACTATCATAACCACGTATCCAAGGCCTCGTACCAAGAGTACAAATAAGATTTTCTCTAGGCATCGTTCCAAGACGCTAGTTTGTCTCATGAGACCTACCGATGCATCGAGGAGCTATAGCGGGTTCCACCCATCACTTGTTAAGTCCAATGCATTCCTCATATGAAGAGGTTTAAACATATCATAAACCATAACATAATCGTATCACATGAAACATGCATAAAGGAAACATAAAACTTCTACATTTAAATCAAAAGTTATCAATACAACACATTGATATAATAAAACCATTTTCAATACCAAAATAAATGAAAAGTAAAACATGGTATTTATTTTTCTTAAAAAAATGTTATGGCTTGTAGAGGAAGAAGAAACTTCAATAATGGTCACGGCGGCGAAGAAGTCGTTGTCACCACGTACGTAAGACAAAAAATTCATTTTGTCGTTTAGTAAAAACTCTTCGTATAAAAGATTCTTCTAAATAAACATCAAATTCAAAGGGGTTTATACACCGTATAAAAGAAAGTTGTGTATAAAACAAAATATGCCTCAATGAATGTAGATTGAGACGAAGTCCCTTACCCCGTGTCCGACTTGACTCGACCATTCTTTAACCTCCTAAATACTAAACTAGAGTTAATTTCTAATTGATTAAGAACATTTTTCAAGTTCATCATTCCTTTTATATCACTTATTACCATGTTATGAACATTATGTAATTATTTAAGTTAATAACGGTTGTTTTGTCGATCTTTGGTACTTGTGTCAAAAATAAATTTCTTATAATTACAAGTTGTTCATGTGGTAAAATATCAATTATATCCAGAATTATATTCATGATGTAGATATCATATATATCATATATATCCAGTATATATATGCATTTTTAATATTACATAACATTTAGAGGTAAGAAATGAAATGCACCATTCATGGAGACGGTAAGCCATATATACGCATGAACACTACATTCATTTTTATTTCGTATTTAGTGGAATAAGATCATAATGATATAAAGGTGTATTAAAATTCCAGTATAATATCCTATATAATATCATTTACTCCATCCTTTGCACGTCCCATATATGGCATTAGCGATTCAAATCACTTTGAGGGGGATGTAGTTTGCACGTCCTAAAATGAAATTATCGCGTTTGCCAATAATGGAAATCATAAAGGTATTCCATAAATGAAAAATAAAGATGTATATGGAAAACATAAACATCATATATATCATATATAAATATAGTGACATCCTAATGGCCACCATGAGAGGTGTTAAAAGAAGATTGAACAATCATCATTTCGGGAGGCAGTAATTCACCACCCACAGAAACAGTATGTTCATTTACCATTAGATGAAGGTATGTGTAAGTGTAAATCAAATCCTTCTCATTAAAACATCGTCGTATATTGAAGATACTGTTGTTGTTAACAAAGAAAGTAATAAAAAGAGTTTAAGGGTTTGGAGAAGCAAAATAAAACAAAAGAACATAAGAGAAGACATTACCTTAAAATTGGGTAACTCTTTTTGATTTGATCCAAATGCTTCCTTGGGAAGACTTATGCCCAAATTGAGGCTTTTAGAAGTAAGAGAGGGAAGCTGAGCGAGTATTTGGGCAGAGTTTGGCCGAGCCAAATGGCTTTTATGGTGTGAATAAGGTGGTAGAGGTGGGGGCCTTTAATAAGAGGAGAGGAGGGGCAGTCTTGGAATTTCATGAAATGATACATTATTATATAAAGGGTTTCGGATTTTAAAGGTCCCAAAATTATATATTTCTAGGATAAGGTGATAAGGGTTCGATATCTACTCATACAATTTGTTTTTGACAAGTTTAAGCTATAGATTTTACATTATATTTTCATTTTATTTAAATCGTTAATTGATGAGGTAATCGATGCATCATCATGGTGTCATATAAAATTTAATTTAAATAATATCTAAAAATTATGAAAAAAATATCATGATGTAGGAAATATTTTTTTCTTTCCAATGAATATTTATAGCTTAAAAGTTAACTTATATAACACCATGTAATAATTGTTTTAGTAAAACAACACATGTTTGTGACAATTTTATTTTTTACTTTAAATAAAAAGTTATTAATGTCATTTTCTTACCCAAGTGGATCCATGGGGTCCCCAAGTTGACCCATTGATTGTATTGGTCGGCCATGAATCATTCAATAATTGTAGGACAAGTGTCAAGATATTTTCATATTTTTATAATATCATTTTTACTTTAAATTTCACTAATTACCTTTAATCACGATTAATAAAACATAAAAGTTACTATTCAACAAAAATTATTTTCATCTCATTGAACCAAATTTTGCTGCCTAATGACATCCATGTATGTCGGATTTTTGAAATTCAATACACAGAAGTAGTAATGTTTCATTTACAAGAAAAATTAGTTTTTAAACTGCCACTTGGTGGTTTCACTATTCATAAAAAATTGATGTTTTTCAGAAAAATTCCAAAAAACACCCTAAGCAATAATTGATGTTCTGAATTCAAAAATGATATGTATTTTACAAAATTCCAAACATATATGTCGCATTAATTAATTTTATAATTAATTCTCATTGTCAAAACAAATAGCTTGTTTTTAAAAAACAATATCAATCAAAAGATTGACAATTGTTTGTGTCCAATTTCAAAGTAAAATTATTTATAATGACCACCATCGGATAAAATGGTAAAAATATATTCTATTTATACTTTAAAACCACTCAATATTATAATTTATAACTATAATTTTTTTTGATTAAAAAGGTTTTTCTTAAGTATTTTTTTACTATTCATAGAAAATTGGGCGTTCTTAGAAAATTACAAAAAAGTCAACTTAGGATAATTTCGATATTCTGAATACAAAAATAATGTCCATTTTTAATTATAAAATTAATATAATTTCAAAAGGTGGTTATTACTATTCATAACATCTACTTTGATTGGTCGCGATTTGTAAGATTCTCGATGTTGTGTACAATGCAAGATCATGTATTATTGAAAGAGAAGCGTACAATGGAAGCTTGGGGTGTTACAACCTTCATCGAAATATCAAATTATTGGATCTTGTTTTCCAATTACTATTTGAAGAGATGGTGCCCCATTCCCCAGGTCCGCTCTCGGATTCTCCTCTCGACTCGGCATCTTCCTTCTGCTAGGGTTCCTCCCCGACGACATTGGATTTCTAAGATCTTCCTGGCCCTCTCTTTTCTATTATTTCTACTTGGATTTTCTTTATCCTCATTGTCTCCATTATCTCTTTTTATGGTTCATGGTCTCATCTTCCAGTTTATTCTCCCCCAGCTCCGTGAAGGCCTTTCTCAGGTGCCTTACAATGCTCTGGCCTTGGGTTCCACCATTCGTATCCAGGTCGGATTTGGAGTGGAAGGAACATAGAGGTTTTGGGATAGAGGTTTGGCGATTGAGGATCCTCTCGATGTATGTGGTCTTCTCCATTTAGGGTTTCATCCCCTGATCTCTTGCTAGGGTTTTCCCCCTTTCATCTCTCTTTTGAAGTCCTTTTCATGGTTTGTTCCTAAGGTTTTATCCCCATTCATTCTTCCTCCCCCTCAGTGTTATTCAGTTGGGGGTTTTCGATCCTCTGTTGTAGGTACGACTTTGGAGTGTTTGCGTTGCGATGACGGCTTAAGAATGATTATTATGGGATGATGATTGATGCGATGAATGTGAGCGTTTTCAAGATGGTGTCTAGATAGGTCCTTATTCTGGTTATCGCATTCCCTGGTTCGAGTTCTCCCGGTCGGAGATGGTCTTACCGATCCTTCGTCCTGCAAAAGCTTGTTTTTCCTCTGCTCTGGATCCACGCTTCCAATGTTCTCTCCGAGGTGGAGCTGGGTAGTGGTCTCCATGTTCTTTGGGATGTGAGTTTGAGCAGGTGGCTTTGGGAGATTGACAGTGAAGATGATCGATTGGCGCCAATGAGGTATGGTTTGGTTCTGGCGATGATGATGGTGTTTGTTGGCTGTGATGCGACAGAGTATGTGTGATGCGGGCGGTCTCTCTATTAGAGTTATCTTTTGAATATTGAATTTTGATGAAGTGGTGAGTTTTAGTTACAGTGTTTCTAGTGTGATTTATTGTTCAATGTTTCTTTCTTATAATGGTGTTATGGTTAACGATGGCGCGACAATGTTGACGACAACATTCAAATGGGGGCGACGATGATATGGTTCTGGATGATGGTAGGGGTGATGGTTTTGATGTTGTTTAAAGTTGTGGCGGAAATGGAAGGTGGTTTCTCACCGGTGATGTGTGACGAAGGTGATGAACATGCAGATGAGGTGGGTCGATGTCTGGGGCGTGGATCGAGGAGGTTCGTTGAATGAGGATCTGTGTCCAGAGGCGTCCTGTGTGATTTTGAATTTTTTATGAATATTGATTTAGTCTTTACTATCTTTTGATTTGGTGATCTGGTAATCTATTTTATGGCCTGGTTCCCATTCACCCAAAAGTGGTTTTCAAAAATCAAATAACAATCTAATTTTTAGTCAGTCACAGGATTCTGGTAGCGTAACATGTGACCGTGTACACTCTCTCCTTTACTTTCATATTATTAGTTGGTTCATAGAAAATATTTATCCTTTTATATATTATATAAATAAAATAAAAATAGTTTCCCATGATATTATATTTATTTTTCAAAAATAATATTCATGCATGGGTGATCCTATGATCTCTCTTACTCTTTGTCTAGTCAATTATTATCTCAATGTAATTTCCAGGTGTGATTTTTTCTTCATTTTATCCTTTATTTTTCTCATATAAAATACTCTCTAGATTCAAATTTCACATGAATATTTATAACCTCCTCATATAATTCTCAATATACTCACCTAACTATTCTCACTAAATTATCTCAATCCCATATCATTACAACATCTAGCATGAAGAACTGTTGCATGATAAAAAACTAAAATTCTAAATGACATAAATAAAAAACCATTTTGGAAAAAAATTAAATTTTATCAAACTCAATCACATCAAATTGAATTAAATAAACTTCAAAAAATTTGTATATTCATGATCATCATCATCATTTTCTAAATTTTTATCATAAATAAATTATGGAGACAAAAAATACATTTACGAAGAATCTTGTTTTTAGTATTACAATTAAATGGAACCATATTATGTATAAATAGATAGTATAAAATATTTTATTGACATTTAAAAAATAATTATTATATTTATAAATATGTTATAGAAATTTACATATGTTAAGATAAACCTTACATAACCATTTAAAATTTAGTGTTTCCATTACATAGCTCATGATTTTTAATTATGATCAACATAATAGAATTTGAAATATTCTCATATGAAATTTTAGAATATGTGACGGTGATATTATCCCCCTCCCATTATATTAATTATCCAAAATCTAGTCATGGATTATGGATATTATAACAAACATGATATTTAGAACATATTTGAATACCATTAGAATCATCAACATTAATTTTCAATTCGTTTATAAAATCTTGAAACATTATTTTTAATCTAGTAATTTTCTATTTTTTAGTATGTATAGAAGTCATAATAATACTACATTCATTGAAAAAAATAAATTAATATAATAATTTTAGTGGACCCTTATGAGAATAAAAATGTCCTAAAAATTCATTATTTTTTAAAAATTATTTTTTAAATAGATATAAATATACATTTTTTTTCTTTTCCCAAGAAGTCATATTTTAACTTCATAACTTATTAAAATATTCAATATGTCATATAAAATCATTGAATTTATATGCCAACTTCAGTATCTATCCAAATTTTCTACTTGAATACCAATTTTTTACAAATAATAAATTTTAATGACATCAAGAAACTCCAAAACTAAAAAAAATTCTGAAAAATTAATAACCTGATTTTTCATAATAATTTCAAAATCCTAAAATAATAAGACCCATTATATGGTTTCTTATTAAATCCATAAATCTCTTTAGACCTGCTGAATTTTTTTTACATAGTGTAACTAGAAGACAATAATATAATAGACATTAATATATATATAGTATCATTATATAAACCTCATCCATTATAAGTCTATATCTATAAAATTTTGGATGGTTCCATTTGAATATTTTTTCTTCAATCCATACAATCAACCATCTATCATCAAAAATAATACCAACTTTTTTAATCATTTCACTAAAATGATTATTCCATTTATCATTTTTTAAATCGATATAGAGTCTTTACACAATCCTAAACTACACATGTCTCTTCCATGATGATCAAATCACCCAATTTTTTGAGGTAATTGTTTCCCATAGAAATATTCCCTTACATTAATTCAATTTGAACCAATGTCAAACTCTATTACCCAATTATATATAAGAAACTTATTATTATTCTTTTTTTCAAAAATATAAATATTATCTTTTGGGTGATTCATGGAAAAAAATTACTCACTGTTAAATACACATTGATTTAAATCATATTAACAAAAAATAAAATCCATGAATCTTCAAGTACTAGGGATAAAAAATTTCCCAATTATATTTGTTGAAAAATTTAAAAAAACTACCTAAATTAAAGGTAATATTTTTTATTTTAATTGACACTAAATGAAAGTGATTGGAAATATCCATTCACTTTAGACTACTATAAAGATGCCTTTGACTCTACTTAATATAGAACACACATCATCTTCTGTCAAGACCCGTCCCCCGGGGCCCGTGTCCTAACTACCCTAAGCTCGCCTTCCATAGGCCAAGGGCTGGCGACTAGCACCAAATGAGTAAATCTCTATAACTAGGAAGGCATTGCCTTAATAAAACGAAAACTCACACAACCAGAGATAAAGCGGAAGCAAAAAATAAGTAAGAAGTATAAAAGAAGTGCTAAAAGTACAAAGGGGCGAGAAATACATGCCCAAGAGGGATGTACAACTACAACTGAAAGAAATGTACAACTGAAAAGACAAAAACTGAAAGGAGAAGCAACTCCTGGATCTTCATCTGGGTTCCTACCTAAAGGGTAGGTACAGATGTCCTCCTCAGCACTCTATGGCCATCCGTCTCCACCGTGTACCGTCTTGTCGTGAAGTCCACCTCCTGGTACTGTCTCGTCGTGAAGTACACCTTTGGGTACCGTCCAGCTCTACATGCCTCAACCACGATCAGTGTTGTCTTTCGTCTGTATCCAACACAATGAGGTGCAGGTATAGCCCGTGCAGGGGTGAGTATAACGATACTCAGTAGGGTCTCCAAGACGCTCAAGGTATCACTAAATACATCAAGGATAAACCACAAAGAAATATCTCAACATATAACCTTTACATAGGTATATTCTCATACATATACCTAAGTTATCAAGTAACCCATCTCAATCATGAGGTAAACACAAAGGTCATTGACTCAGCTCAAACCGGGATTTTCATTATCAAAACCACAACTGCTATAGAACTCCTCCTCTTTTGAGTACAGTGTCCTGGTCATGACTCTGAGGCACTACTCACTATCCTTAGACTTCTGAGGTAGTCCTCCCATAGAGTACCGCAGGTCTGCTTCCAACTACCGGGCGCTCCGTCCGCTGAGGGTCTGCCGCCAAATACCGGGCACTCTCCCTAATAGCCCACAGAGGTACTACTCCTGTCGAGAACTGCGGTTCTGCAGCCAACTACCAGGACCTCCTTCTGTTGTGGGTTTGCCGCCAAATACCGTGTGCTCCATCCACTGGGCTAACCGAATTAGACGAGTCGAATCAGTCAAGCAGTCGTCAGGTTTACAGCTACTCGGTCTCCGCACTCCGTACGCTCATCTCCGGGAGGGTCTGCTCCACGAGCTACTAGTCGTTACTTCCATGTGTCACAAAGTCTCATGTAGAATTATCACAAAGGACCGCCTCATCAAAGGGGTCTCAATGCAACAGACGACACGTCAACCGGACGCCCGGTCCGTGAGATATTAGCATTTTTGTCACGGGGGCCCCATTGGTTTCGTGTACGAACTAACCTGGCTGTATCAAAAATGTACCCTGAAATAGCATGGGGTATACTCAAATGAAGTGTTTCTCAATGTGATTACCAACGCCGCTGACGGTTCGTCATACAGACATCAGGTCTTAGAGTTATTAGTATTTCCGTTCCAGGGGCCCGGTTGGATTTCGGGTACAATCCAACCCGACCATACACAATTGTGTCCAAACCTTAGGTGAAGTATACTAAAAGAACCATATCATCAAGAGGAATCCAACATAGTCAAAAAAACGTCAATCGGGCATCCAGTCCTTATGTTATGAGTGTTTCTGCTCTGAGGGCTTGGTTGGATTCATGTTCGATCCAACCCGATCGTACTTCAAATTACATCAGTTATCCAAACCGGTCACACCATTACGATCCATACAAAAAAACACGTGAGATGGACTACCCATTGGTCCAAATCAGATAGCTGGTGAAAAGGATTCATTTCACCGCAACATGCGCGAACTGGGCCTCATGGGGCCCACAGCTTGACCTGATCTTAAATATCCAAAATTGTGTTTGAAACATCCATCTTAATTCTAGGGTCACAACGTCGTAGGCGGTTCGTCATTCCGACACCGTATGTGAGTGATATGTCAGATATAAGATCCTGTAATAATAATAATATTATTATTATTCGGTGTTTCGTGGGCATGAGCCATGAAACAAAATTTAATAACCAACATTATACTTGAATCGACTGTATTAATGATAGGATTACAACGCCATTTATGGTAATCCAATCGGACATCGCACACATCAGTTATGGCGGGTCGAAGATTTAATAATAATATTAAATCTATTATTTTCCTAGATCTTCAGTTACCCGATCCTAAAAACCAATAACGACATTCAATAATGGACTCATAAATTCCGTCTCAGAGTCAGGGTCACACTACCGCTGACGGTTCGTGAAACCAAGGTCGCACGAGAAAGATACCGTCAAAATACAGTTTTCCCAACGAAAATAATAATAACATTATTATATTTTTATTATTTGTAATTTAATTTAATTCCTTAAATCTCACACTTCCAAATCCACGCACCACCAAAATTAATGCCTCCATTGCCTTACTCCATGCCTTCATGCCCCATCCTTGATTGATTTCTTTTTTCTTCTTTTAAATTTTAATCCAATTCAAATTTATTCTCTCTCCAATCTATCACATTATTTCACATTCCCTTCTCCTTCAAAAATTCACGCGGCCCTCAAGAACCAGAATCGGTGTGCCTCCACCTCGCACATGGCCTGCTTCCAGCTTGCCACACTGCTACACCTCCGGTCCGCTGCACCTTCATTCTAACCCCAACAATTATGACGATCACAGATTCTTGATCCTTGGATCAAGATCTCCGCGTTCGTATGTCACACTCAACGAAACATCGAGTTTCTAGCGTGCTTAATTATTTGATGATGAAGAACACGTGAAGAATGTGCAGACCATGAATAAGAAAGGATATCAATTTATGTGTGGATCGATATCCGTGTTAGTTTGGCCATTATTTTTGAGAATCAAGAACATGGGGGATTGACAATTAAATATTTATCATGCTTCAAGAATGTCTAATTCAGGATAAACAAGAAGAAAATTAATTCAATATCCTATTAATCGATCTGCGAATTAATTTATTTAATTCGCGTTCCTCATGAGAACGTAAACATGGGTAAGGAAGCCACAAAGATAAATCCTACAAATAAATGCTCAAGATCTAGGGTATAAACAACATAAATGAGAAATATACAATATTCCCCTTCCTAGATAGTTGAAATCGCACATCAGGTGTCATAGAATGAGGATTCGTAGATGACGTCGGTGTGCATCCAAGGCGGAAGCAGCGTCGTTCTTCAACGATGGATGAATTCTCTTCTTCTTCTTCTTCCTCACAATAGCTCTCTCAAAATCCACCAAACCAACATGTGCCAAAGTAAAATAGTAGGCTTATCCTATTATTTATTTAACACAAGCAATTTAAATTTCAAAATTTAAATCACTTAATTAATAATTTAATAGGTCCAATATTAGTTAAGGTGTTTTGGCAAGAGTTAAAGAGGGAGAGATAATAGAAAGAGTTACACAATTTAAGAGGAGTTTACCATTTAATAAAGGGGGGTTAAATAGAGTTATGGAATATGAAAGGTTGGGGCTCGTTTGGACGCCACCTCACAAATATCCACACTTGGGTAGTTAGGTGGCTGTGGGTCCCACCCTTAACTTCCCTTTTTAGTATAAGACTACCATATATATAAATAAAATTGTACACACCAATTTTATTTATCTTAAACTAATTTC
The DNA here is from genome assembly GCA_963277665.1 of Viscum album. Lineage (NCBI taxonomy): Eukaryota > Viridiplantae > Streptophyta > Magnoliopsida > Santalales > Viscaceae > Viscum > Viscum album. The sequence continues at coordinate 911,998,275 of OY728131.1, read as the reverse complement.
CCAAAATTTAATTATCAACCCGCTTAAAACACAACTGTGCTAAAAGTACCCTTAAGAAATTACCGGTGTTGTGAGTTCATCGATTCCCTCAGATTTCAATTCCGAGCACCGGTTGAAGATATAGAAAACCCCGCTTGTTTGTTTACTGAACGTACCCGAGCTGAACTTCGTAAATTGATTCCGATCACACCGGGCCTCGGAATCAAGTGTCGTCCGAAGTCACAGACTCATAAAATTACAAAGTATTTAAGAAAACAATTTCCTTGAAATTTCGTGGACTTTACATCTTCCAACTATTCAACATTGAAATATATAAAATAAAACCACAAGACAGTGGTGAAAAAATATTCCTTTGAATTGTGACATCAATAATGTCACAATACGTTTTCTTAAGATAACACATTTTTGAAATTAATATAGGTCAGTTTATTGAGAATAATTATATCTAGAAAACAATATCAATGTTAAATGAATTCCTTAAATCAAAATTATTGGGATTAAAAAAATGGATTTAGAAGATTATTTAACACACTTCGCATCACGATAACTCAAACATAGAAACATTTATAGTTCTTATAATTTTTTCACATTTTTATACAATCACTCCTCCTAGTGTAATAAATCAATAATAAATTAAATAATGATATTGAATGAGAAAACTAGGCTCATACATTAGTTATTATATGATTTTTAGATTTTGATTATTTCCATAAAATAACACATATATAATAGTTACACCAATACATGATGATCACTATTGTGGAATTTTCTTAATACATAATTGTCATCAATTATAGTATTTCAATGAAAACTTTAATTCACTCTGAAATTTGATAGACCCTAAAACCACTTCACAACATTATAAGTAGTTGAGACTAACATCTCAACCTTGGAACATATTTCCATAATAGTTTAATATTTCATTATCCATTCATTATTACATTAATAATTTTATTCTAAATATATTCCTACTTCTATATTGTCAAATTATATTCCATTGTTATCTTTATATCTAGAATGTGTATATCTACGTTTGAAAACAAATCATTTTTATTTCTTTAAAAATTCTCCACCATGTAATACTCTTAAAATAATTCATTATATATGATTAAAATATCATTATGATCATGCTCTACTATCTATGTTTGTGTGGTCTCACTCTCCAAATTAGTCAATTAAATAATAGGAGTAATGATTACTTTTCCCTGGACAATTTTCAAGTCCTTTTACCTAGAATATTCGTTAAATTTAATTGCTTTATGTCCTACCATTCTGTATATTCTAAAAAATTCATTTCTCCCATTTGGGTAACCCATTATGGTAATTTTTTATTCGTCTTCATAATGTGTCTCAACCCCCATTCCAATCCAACTCTTTATCTATATTAGAATGATAATTTTCATTAATTTAGCAATATCTCATTTATTATGATGTTCCAAGAAAACAGGAAATGCTCTATATTGTGGCCTTTTATCATTTAAAAATATGTATTCAATTTTTTTGACAACCTAATCATCATTTTTCATTAACTTTTAAGATGAAACTTTTTCAACTATATTCTCTAACAATTTATATCCAAAGGAATACTTATCTTGTTTTCATACATAATCATTAATATATGATGACCATTTCATCTCATCAATATTTGAATGATACATATCAAGATTTTTCCATCATTCATCTTATTAGTGACCACCAATTTTTCTGAACTCAAACAATTTATAAAAGCATTAAAATAATTTCATCGAGAACAAAATTTTCATTTTCAATATCTTCTTTATTACGAAAAGTACATTCCTATCATTATTTTATCTATTCTACCCCATTCTTTAGGTGTTATGCATTTTCAGAGAACTCAATTATTGTTTTTCTAATATGTGGTAATATGTATGGGCATCTTGAAACCCCAAAATTGATCAATTTATATAATCAATCATTCATTACATTCACTCTATCTAGAATGAAAGTTTATCTAGTTATGGGAAGATACCAAAATTCATTGGGTTCCATTTTGGGAGGAAAGTTTTATAGGCATTAACATATCCTTCATAGAAATATTATTGAGCTTCTAATTATTTTTACTACCTTTTTTTCTATGTTATCATTTTTCAAACACATCAATAAAATATTAATTTTGTACTATAAGATTTAATAGGATAGTGTGTTACCATTTTTAATAACCATAAGGTATGTTTTTTCTTAAATTATGTTATTATCACTATATAGCCAACATCAGTCTCTTATAAGGGAAAATAATCTCCAAAACGTTACTGGTATCTGTATTTATATCAGAAGATTCAGAATTTTTTGGTCGTGTCGTTAATAAATTATTTATTTTTTCATCTATCTATAGACACATAAAATTTTGATTATAATTCTTTATCGTAACTATGTTAGTCCAATCATACCACATATAGTACATATTTTGAACCACTTCTCAATTCATGGTTCGTATTTTTGAAAATAATGATCATCTTCTTTAATTCCTTTGGTAATCACTCATAATTGGTAGTCCTTATCTTCAATAATAATTTTATGTGTTTCGTCAATTTCATTTATCTCGTTATAACTGATCAAACCCAACATATATTTATAATCAACAAATATTTACATTATTCCTTCATCATTTGAAATTTTATCTCTATAAATTTAATATTATTGTTCTATAAATTTATATTCATGGATATGAGATGTTTATTTTTATCAATACATAGCCAATTCCATTAACATTACTACAAAATCATCAATTAACTCTGATTTTTCATCATTTAAAACATTGATAAACTTACATAAATGATGAAAAACGTTTGTAGGAGAATTCATGAAATAACATTCAACTTCGCAATGTAGGGTTTTTCAGAATAATGTAACTTGTTTCATTTATTTTGAAAATGTTAATATGTGTTAATGATGTAGGGGTTCTTATAGTATTATTATGAGTATATTTGTGACATAATTCTGACTATATTATCATTAGAATTCAAGGAATTTAAAGGTATGTATTGATTAATTAAGATACCCTATCTACATCATGTGGAATGGGGTTTTGAGTTGTTCATTAAGTGATATATTTTCCTAGGAGAATCATTAAAGTCTTATGATATTTTTTTAAATTTCATAAGAATATCATATTTTTATTAGTGTAATAATTCATCATCATAGATTTTATTAGTATATTTATTGATATTATGTCTTCATTAATGAAAATATGACTTCACTAAGGTATAAAATGTCATGCACGTAAGTGTAGTCTTTTTTAGTAATGAGTATGAGATATCCATGTAGAATTATGATTGACCATAACAATTCAAATTGCCTTACAATCCTTTGTAAAGAATAATCCTTTTAATAAAAATTATTCAATGTAGTTTTTGATGAATTATTGTATTTGAGATTTCTATAGAAATTTATATAAACAAATATATACTATTCACCCCAAAAATAAAGGATAAATGTGGAAATGTTACATGATTCCATGCTCATGTTGGTTTTGAATGTGATTAAAGAAGTTGATTTTTAGTTTATTTTGAATAAGTATATATCAGTGTCATATAGAGTTTCAAATGGAAGGTATGATAAGGAAATCAAATGAGATATCAAGTATTATTTCCCCTAATACCAAAGGACAAGGATTTTCAAAATATTCATTGAAACTAGTTTTAATAAATGTTTATATATAATAATATAAATGTATGTGATGAAGAAGAAGAGTAGGGAAAGGATTCTGATAACATATGTTATTAAATATAGTTCAACTAACTAGATAAACATATTTACCATGGAGTGATAATGATCCAAATTAATGTTCTGTTAATGAATAACGAGATATATAGTTCACATGAGCACTCAAAATTATGAGGATGATATATGTCACTCTTGATTTATAAGGATTTTTTATTCTTAAATTACTATTAATTTTATTTATGGAGTTCAAGATAACACATGATAAAATAGGATCATAGAGGGATATCATACATCAATGTAATGTATATGAATCCATGGAGAATCAGTAGATCTTTACAATAATTGGTCAACATCATTTATGAAAATATGGAATGATTTGGATGAATTAACTATTAATAATTGGGTACTTAATAACTAGTGGATATAGTGGCTATGTAGATCTCCAGTAGGAACATATGGTTTATATTGATTGGTGACAGTGGATAACACATGTTCGGAGGAATAGTAGATGTCGAAAGGAGTTAGCCTTTAATCCAAACCATGAAAATAATGTTTACTTCTCCCATTCCATATTAATTTACATTATGTAGAGGATGTGTTAAATCATTTTTTTTATTTCAATAAATATATAATGTTCATGTGGTAAATCATTTTTTATTGACTTGGGTAATGATGTTACTCTCTTGGAAAATATTAATTATGGATTTAATTCATCACATTGTGATAATGATGATGGGGAATAAAGGAAAGAACCTAAGTGGTGGATAAAATAAAATTTGGAGTACATTGTGGAATAAGAAAAATATTCATGAAATAAAATGAAAAACATAAAAATCTAAAATATAATGGTGGACCCTAAAAATGAAGAAAATTAAAGTGTTCAGGTCAAATACATTAAATATATTCGGAAGTAAAATCTTAGAAAAGTTAAATATAAACATATTATATGTGATATTAAATAGAATATTTTTACAAAATAAAAAGTTTTTATTGAGTAAAAATACATTTATGTGTCAATTCATCAAGTGATGAAAAAATTAAGATAATACATCAAATAATAAGCTTATATAAAAGGAAATTCATCTCTAAATTGAGAAAATAAATATCCAATGGCATAATGTAAATTCTAATCAATTGAGTCAGAAACCAGATTATTCTTTCTCTCACATTTTAGGTAATATATATAAAATTTATTTTGTGAAAATCATGAAGAATATGATAAAATATATCACAATTAATGATGAAATGATACAATACAGGCTAAAAACTACTCCCAAGAAAAATAATGGATTGATTGTTAATCTGATTGTAGAGATAAACATATGTGATAAAAGTGTTTTGAGGGTTTCACTGGTGTAGTGGTAATAATGGACCCAAATCGTACTATTTCATGTTCAATATATTTTTACTAGGAAAACGGAAAGTCATAATGGAGATTTATTGTGATTTTCATAGAATTAATACTCATAGGAGATAACATGTGATTAAATCTACAAAAACATTATTTATAAAAAATTATTTATTGTTCTAGGAGATGATTGTGGTAGATGTTGTTTAGATGATCAATAAGATAATTTATAAAATTCAAGGATTGAAGGATGGTTCTCATATGTCATGAAAGTGGTTATATTTAAAAATATTTTTTTTCATTACTTGTATTTATTTAGAGAATATTGAAAATTAAAAGTATGTGTGCTAGATATTTCAACGATATTAATTAAATATGGCCATAGATATGGATATTTATCTGGAAAATTGATTGAACATAGAATTATAAGACTAGAGGGTAGCTGATAAGATGTTATCTACAAATGGAAACATAATGATTTGGAAAACCAATGTTGAAAAGGCTATGTTACACAAATAAGATTTCGAAAAATAAAAATTATGGTATTCGTATATATTATAAATAGTATAATGAAGTGTCTAAATAAATATTTCCAAGATGAGGTTGGAAAAAATTATTTTCGTATAATGAGAAAGAAATCTCAACATGAATTTTTTTCATTTAGATGTAATGTGGTGTCTACTTATATCAGATTATGTAATATGTTTGGAAATAATGTGAATTAAATTATTTGATAAAATTGATGGGTTTACAAAACATACTATATGTGAGATAATATATTTACAGAGTATTATAAAAAATTATTTACCATGATGGATTAAGAAAGTGAATCTATTTATGCGGGGATAAATTAGAAATATTCTCTGATTATATTGCTTCCCTCAAATAATGAATTTATGGGCATCATAAAAATTATTGTTGAGTAAATCATAAAAATTGGAACAAAGGGTTATTCATATTATATAATATGTTTTAAATGTGGGTTTTTATGATAATATTATACAAATGAAGAGTTTCATTATATTAAATTGATATATTTAAGTAAATTTTTAATATGTGTGCAAGATATGATTATTTTATAAATAAATCAGAATGAGAAGCTCCAAATATGTGAATATGAGTGTGGTATCCAAATACCGGGGTTTATAGATATTATTTAATACCTTGGATAAATTATTATTTTATAATACACTATGTTATAACATTTAGAAATATATTTGATTCAATAATATGTATTTCCAAATTCGGTTTTTTGATTTCACCTCTCCCCTATAAGTGGAATTGGTTATTGAAAAAAGGAAGTGAATAGGTTTTAAGTAGGATCTCATTAAATGATAGTATTTTACTTTCAATATAGTGATAAATAGAATCTAAAAAACAAAAATGTATTTAAAAGCACTATAAATAAATAGAAAATTTTAATTTTTTTGATCAAAAAATGTTTTCTTACATTTGTTACCAATACGTGACTATGTGTCAATTAATGGTAGTGATTCTTGGTGGATCTTTATAGGCATCCTCATAACTGAAATGAAATGATTTTTTCTGATATACAATGAAACTAAAAGTTTTGGTGAATGATGTAATAGAACAATCATCAGGTTAAATGAGTTTTGTATTTTTGTAGAAGGGGTGGCATTGAATTGCAGAATCATGATAGTATTACAATTGATCTATGTTATTTATTTAGAATAATAAATTGACACTAAACAATCACTTTTATCATTATACATATTTTTTGAGTGAATGAAAAGATTAAAAGTCATTACTCATTAGTGTATGACGTCATTAAAGGAAAAAATTCAATGGAATGTTCCTATTCGATTTGATAACGATATGTAATATTTTAAACTAGAATGTTTCACATGCAAAGGAGTTTATATTTGATTAGAATCCTTTCTGACGAATATACCTTTTTATCATAATCTACCACCATAAGTATTTAATAATTTTTACACTATCAATGACTATGTAAGCTAATGAATATTTTGATAAGATATTCACCTAAATATAGGATGGTCTATGTGAAAAAGGAACATGAGGAAAACTGCATAATGATTTTGAATGAGTTTAATGAAATACACTTTTTTATCATTTTGATAAAATAAATACATATGTCATATAAGGATTAAAAATTAATTTTTTAATGATAATTCAAATGATATTTAAATGATTATTGAACATTGTTCTAAAGATCATGATTTTTCAAAATATATATCAAATCTACGTATGTAGAATATTTATTTTTATGAATATAGTGCAAAGAGAATAATATGAAGTGTTAGGATAGATTTATTGAACATTCATATATTTTCAAAAATGATTTTTATAAACCCAATACTCTTCTATACCATGGAAATATAAGGATATGAAGTCTTGTTCCATTAAATAATAGGGAGATATTATATTTACATAATTATTCATGAATATTGGGAAAGTCCATTTAACTCATGATCTTGAATGATTGTCAAGACCAATGCTATTTCAGATGTTATTGAGGAAGTACATAAGTGAACATGAAATTTTAGGCTTATGGAGGGAAATCGTACACGATTTTGGTGATGAATCGTCCATGGATAATAATTCCATTCCCTAACTATGGATTAACACTAATATAGTAAATAAAGATATTTTGGGTGAAATAACTAATTGAAGTTGTGTTAATAAAAAATGATGGTTGTAGTGGGTGTGTAGAGATCACAATAGTCACTGGGGTATAAAAATATTGAAGGTAGTTGACAATTGATATTGGGAAGAAGACCCGACATGGAAGGTAAAAATAATTTCATCAAAACATTGTAAACATTTTTTTCTCTATATATTTTTTTAATAAAAATAATACCGATGTCATTAAAATTAATTTAGAGCATCAGTAAAATTAAGAGGATCAAGTGGTTGAATAATAAATAGAATTTTTATTAATAGATGAAAATGGAAACTAATTGACCCCTTATCCATCTTAGTGTTCCAATTGATCCATAACTATCAAGGATTTTTAGATATTTTTTAATTGTTAGTATCATCTTAGTAAGACCAACTATCACTACACAAATCATTATTTGAGTTTCACAAAACGTAATTATGTGTTGTTATTTTTCTCAACATATTTTAAAATTTAATGTCATCATTATAAATAGTATTGGAAAAGAAATAAACATAGGTAAAAACATGAATATAAACATATCATTAAATCTAATAAACTTAAAATTAACTTATATCAGTATCAAAAAATAATATGTAATTTAGTGTTTCATGAAAAAATAGATCACGTCACACAAAAACAACCACTAATAACAGTTAAAATTCACAATATTATTAATGATGAAACCAAATAGTGGGGTTGAATCATATCTTTCATTTTATTAACAAATGCAAATGAATATTAGAAACATATACCCATAGGAATTTAACCTCTACTATAGGTTTGTGTAGATGGATTTATTTTAGTTTAACCAAGAAATCATTCAATACGGAATTTATTTAATTGTTGTAAAATATATATTGTGATATTTACAATGATTTTGTATAAAGGCATACACCATCCCATAAATTATTATTAACCAACATTGATAATGTAATAATATAATAAGTTGGGTACTGAAATGGTTTTGATGCATTACACACTTAAAATCAATCCTCTCCTTAGATATCTCTTACTATATTTAATTTGGAATTTGTAAATAGATTCTCAATATAGTCAATGAGTCAAATTTTGTTGTACTTATACACCATATAAAACATATGTTCCATAAATTCCGACCAAATATAAATTATGGTTTCTTGTTGATCTCCCTTTAAATTAGATCACAAGGTCTATATAAGAAGCTCTTGTGTCATGGGGACGAATCTCTTTCCAATTAGACAGATTCATTTAATTCATGAAGATAATAACTTTTTTAAAAAAATATGAAACTATATCTCATACACTTTTTGAAACACTTCAACCTAATATTATCTCATTCCCTTTACACTTATCACTCATAAAAATTCTCGGCACCAATAGATAATAAATTTAAATACAGGGTTGATCTCTCATATGATCATCGTTCTTCATCATCTTATCCCTAATATGAATCCGGAAAACAAATCACACAATGATGGATATAATTTTCTTATTAATACATCATTGATAGTCATTGGTCTTCATTTTCATCTCAGTATCTTCTTCATAGTTCGTATTCTTATTTGATACTTTATCGTTGTTATTTAGTGAATTAAGACCCTCTATTATCTAACATCCTAATACACACTCTATCAACATTTTTTTTAATACATCTATCCCCAAAACATTTCACATATTTTATAACATATAAAATTCTATCAAAATAGGATATATGGTCATCCATTTATTTTCCTGTCATTGTGTAATACATGGTTTCTCCAAAAATATCCATTTCATTCTATCTAATCAACCACTATCTCATATGAATTTCTGTAATACTGTACCCATTTCATTTCATCCTCATATTACACATTAAAATAAATAATATAGTGTATTTTTTCATATAAATAATATAATTTATCTTAAGTTACCCATTCCACATTTATCACTTAACATAATAAAACTCCATTCCAAATCTCTTGTGTCATAAATAACTTTTCCATGAAAAAAATACATATACATAATAGAGTTTGGCACCAGTCAGTTAAGAAAATGGTTATAATTCCTCAAAATTATTCCCATTAACTTGAATCACATATAAATGTGATATTTAGAAGATTAAATATGAGATTTATCAACATAGTATTTTTTATTAAGAAGATAATTTTAAAAACTTGTATTACCTTTATATAAAATCATGATTTTACTATTAATCTTATATAGGTCCATATAGAATTTAAAAATAATGTAGACACCTATAGATTACCAATATAAAAGTGTTGATGAACATTACAAATTTTTTATCTAATGAAATAATCCTTAATTGTATCCTTCATAATTTTTTAGTTACCCTACATATATCAGGATTTACATGGATGATAACCAAGATAGAATTTCAAATATTCTAATTCAAAATATAAAATTATTTAATAGTTATCTTATTCATATTTTTTATCATAAAAAATCCTCAAAATAGTCATTAAAAATGTATATTATAAGTTTCATGATGATTATTAAATGTTGGAACATCAGAAAAATATATTAGGGATTAATTAACACTTAAAATGTAAAATCTTGAAAATTGATTTTTCATTCAATGAACAAAAAATTTTAATTAATTATCAAGTTAATATAAAATCTATTGTATTATAAAATATTCTTAATTTTAAAAATCATTATACAAAAAATAGTTTCAGAATACTTCTAAAAAATTATGAAATTATTTATTTCATGTGATATCATTCAAAAAAAATTCCCAATTTTATGAGGTCATAAGAAATTCCTTCAAATGTCTTACAAAACAAAACAATTTCTTAACAAATCTATTATATAATTTGAAATCATAGGGTAGTGAAAAGATGTTAATAATGTGATATGAATTCAATTAATTCATATGGAAACCTATTGACATGGAAAATATTATAACATTAAATATAAAAAAATAATTTCAAAATAATTTCAAAATGAAATCCCCATGCACCGGGACATCTCCATCCATTTAAAAACATCATATATGGTATTTTGTAAAAAATATAACATTCCTTTAACCACTAAACACCTGTATTTTTTCACCCAAAATAGCTAGTTCAATACACAAACTGAATCTATTTAATATAGTTTAATTATAGCTCAACTATGTATCTAGATTTAATTAATTAGTAATGTGTCCATTTTTCATCGTATCATTTTAATAGAATTATCAATAAACACATAGATGATTTATTCAGAATATTTTTTCTCAAATCAATTAAATTATCTTATCATTAATGATAATGAAAATATCATTGGGAATATATTCAACATGTCCATCTATTAAATCAACTTTATCTAATTCATTCAACTATTGTATATAAAAAATTCCCACAAACTTCTGTAACAAATTTCATTTCAATGGGGATGAGGTCACTCAGTTATTTGATGTATGGGTTTCAAATAAGAATATTTACCCAATTTTCTTAAACAAGAAACAACTCCAAACTCCATTACCCAATTATGCCTATGAATATTTTACATTTAATTAAAATTAAATATAGTTTTGTATTTTCATAATTCATAGAATCCAATACATCATTTAGCAGCACATATTGAATAACATCATGTTGCACAAAATGAAAATATATTATTCATCAATTCCAATGGTACTTGAAATACAAATATGTATAGTTATTAATCAATTATTCCCTATATTTTTGGAGGTATAAAATACATATAATTTCATCATTATGGTTTTTATATTTAATAGTATTAATTTCCAATGGTAATATTAAATGCATTTCATTAAAAATATTTTTTTTCACATTGTTGACTAAATTATTTTGAATAATTAACCCTCATTTTTAGGGTAATGATATTTATATTTTGGATAAATTCTATGAAATTGTGTTATTAACCATATTAGTTTGTTTTTATGGGTGGGTAGGCCCAACATAGTATAATTATTGATCTATTCATGAAAATAATTCTGATTATGACTTATTTGTAACTATGACTAAAAATCATGTCAGTATATAGATTTAGTGTAGGGATTTCCTAGTTGAATTAAATCCTCTGTTATCAAATTTTTATTAAATAAATTTCTGTAAATCATATTTCATTTCAATGGTTGTGGAAATATATGTGGATTTATTAAGGTTGTAAAAGGTACTTTACATGTAGTGTTTTATGGTCACATATATAATATTAATTTATCTTTAATATAGATTTGAATTATTTATTTAGTAATTTTCATAGAAAAATATATTTTAGTTGTGGAGAAGTTACGATTGTCAATAAATCAATGTGGGATGTTAAGTCAGTGACTCAAAATACTTTTTATAATTATAAAAAAATAATTCTCTAATATACATTGACCTTATATGTATGACATTGAGAATATTTCCATTAAAACATTTTTAGTTTTCAAAACCAGACTATAAAATCATTGCACAACTCTTAAAAATTTCTTTGATAGTTCTATTACAGACCTTTATTAGTGCTAGAAAAATCATTGATAATTTGTGTAGGGTTAATAGTAAAAAAATATTATCAGCGCAAAAAAATTCACTACTAAAGGGCCCTTCAAATAGTCTTGAAAAAATAATTTTAACGGGGAATTATGAGTATGATTTTTAACAGTGGTAACAGTTGAACTATTAATTGGGGTAAAATTATAATTTTATGTGTTCTCTATGAGCCCAAACTCATTTATAATTGCATTTAAAACCCTTTTAAAAGTACATTCCACCCCTCCTATATGAGTGATTTTCACCCCTATCCATGTTTTGAGAATTTCCAAGCTCGTGTGCGCCCACTTGGATTCGAACTCTACACCTCTTGTTTGAAGATGGAACACCTTTACCACTACACCATGTTGTTTTTCAATCTATTAATTGATATTTCTTTATATATATATATATATATATATATTAATTTTTAAATACATTTATACAATATAAGTGTTTTTTGATATATATATATATATTTAAATATATTATATGTTATATTCATTTATATATACTAGAATATAATATAAATATATATCTTTTTTTTTAAACACGCAGATATGTATATGTATTAATAATGTTAAAAATGGTTAGATATTATTTTAAACACAAAATTAGATGATTTATTTTGTTACATATATAATAATATACATTATTATATAAATATGTTGATATATGTTGATATATGTATTTATATGAGTTTCTTATTATAAGTAAATAGAAGAAAAAATGAAAATAATTATTTATAAATAAAATTTTGTTATAAAAAATGATAAAATTTAAAAACCGTAATATCAATATAAATGTAATACAAAATAAAAAATTTATTCTTCACCCCATAAAATTAATACCCCCAAAAAATGAGGCTGCAATCCCATATACTATTAAAAAATGGTGTAACCCAACTAAAAAATATGTTTTAGAGGAATTTGGGAAATTTTTTCCAAAAAAAAGTAAAACAAGTTTTCTTATGCCACTATGGGTGTATATCTCATCATAGTGTTTTATTTTATATTTTATAGAGACCAAACATACACCCGAATGAAAACTTATGGTCATTTTAATTTAGTGTTACACATTAAAATTATTTTATATTTTTTTATCAATAAATTTATATAAAATGACAATAACATTGTAGTAATTATATAATTATCAACTAAAAATATATATTTAATTATTTTATAATCCATATACACTAAAAAAATTATATATTAACTGTATATACCTATTAAACATATCTAATATATATTTTGAAAAATATATATTAAATTTATATTAGTATAAATAAATTTCAATATTAATATATTATGTTTTATGAAATATATTTTTATGAGGTATTATTTTACCAGTGTTGGTAAAAAAACACTAATAATGGGGGTCTTTATCAATAATTCTAGAAAACCACTGAGAAACCCAACTAGTATTAGTGATTTTCTAAAAGCATGGAAATAGGCCCCCTTTAACACCAATTCTTTAGCACTATTACATATTTCCTTTAACAGTGCTAACAAAGTGTTGCTAAAGACCCCTTTAACATCACATTTTTAGAACTGATAATAGAGGCCATTAACCTCATCTTTTTATATCGTTTTTAAATCCATGGGGCTAAATAAAGGATGCCTTATAATATTTATGATTGATTTTTATTTCATTATGGGATGTATAAAAATCTATGTATATGGATCCCAATTTATTTTTACAATACAAAAATGTGTATATTATTGATCATATATAAATAATATTAAAATAAACATTATACACAATGAAAAAAAATATCAATTGAAAAATATTCCCTTGTTATTTTGAAAATGAATAAAAAACAATTAATAGAATGTTTATCTTTTTTATCATAGTTTATTTTTAATATAATATATGTTCATGTTCAATTTTATTTTATAAATTATAATATATAATTCCTTAAATAATATTCAACAATTATCTTAATTATCTGTTATTTAGAGTCATGGAATCCCTATGTGATTTCATTATAACTATATAATTTCATATCCATTAGAACATACCAACCTATTATATAACTCTAATAAAAACTCATTCTCTAATATGAAAATATAATACATATGGTTCAACGGCCAAGTGACCAATTCTTCCATGGATTTATTTTACACAATAAAAGAATTGAAAACATGGATGATGAAAGGTTTATTCCTTTTTATCTCATTAAATACATTATATCTACAATACAACTCATACTTTTTAAAAACAATATACTTATAAAAGTATATGTTCTTTTTACTACTACTAATGTGGTTTTTTCTTTATGAATAATTCATGTTTTGATTAAATATTTTAAATAATAAATTCAAATATTTAATATTATAATGTATAATGAAGGAATTTTTTCCTATTTAAATAATTGTTCCCAAAATATGTTCATGAAACCATCTTATTTAACCATTGAACTACTTTAGATCCATATCCTATATTAAAGTGAACTAAAATTAAATCTACATTTCCTTAAATATGAGAATGAGTATAATGTATTATATGAATGTTATGTGAAATATGAAACATATATTTTTACTTTCAAAACCAATATGGGGATATTTACCGAGAGTATAAAACTACTAGTGTACCGGTGTATCAAAATTCACTAATTTAATTCTTTATGTGAAGATAATATTTTTTTAATGGAAATCTCCTCCAAGGTGAAATTCATATATTAAAATTGAAAATTATGTACCGAGATCAACTCCATATACCATCATCTCCATGTATAACTATTTCATGGGTATTTATTAATTAATATTCCTGATGGTTATGAAAACTCATATTCTAATACAGTGTAATTAATGATTTATTGCATAATGTTACACATAATACAATTCCATAATAATGTTTAAAAGAATATATTTTTCAACTTTTATATATACAAAAGAATCGTGAATCATTGTATTGAAAAAATTATTTAAAAACAACAAATGAAGTCCTCAAAAATGCAGTTCACTCTTAAATCATAATGAGATAACATTGGGACATATATAAGATAGTGGTGATTTACAAATCCCATTAAGTGAAAAATCAGTTAAAATCATAGGATTAATTAGTATAAATGAGTCAAGAGGCATATCAATCTAACAACCCTGGTATTTATAAAATAATAAATATATATTTCAATTAATATTTATGAAAAATATACAATTTTTTCATTAAACGGGATTTCTCTCCAGATAGAATAATAAACACATGACAAAGAGTTTCTCTGAAATCTTACGTTGCGCACAACATTGAGTTATAACCAAAAATAATACAAAAATATTATTATTTTAAATGGTAGATAAAACCTAGACATATTACGGGTGGGATTGTAAATAACTAACTGCAATATTTTAGTTAAATGTATTAACATTTATATAGAAAATTTTAGTGGCTTAAAATAAGAACGATTCTTATTTTAAGCATGAAATACTCTTATAAGTTTTAAATGTCATTTTACCACCTTTTGATTGCAGATCCTATTTAAATCTAGATTTTGTCACTTTTATATTTTCTATTTGATTAAATAATCTTCTTTTATAGAATTTGGACATCACCATTTACTTTGGATGAAATTTTTGCATTTTTCGGATAAAGATCATTATTAATATATAATGAAATATACTACATTTTTAATAAAAACAACTTTTTAATTTAATTTATTTATACAGTTAGATTGTAATTTTAATTTTTCTAATAGTGTAATTTGGTTATATTTTTATCATTTATTCCTATTTCAATAATTATATGTAATATCACTTTGAAATTGGATATAAACTGATGTCAATATTTTTGTAGTTTTTACTTCTTAAATACACGCTTTCTTGTTTGGACAAGAAGAATTAATTTTAAATTAATTAATTAATTTATTTGTTTTGAATTTACAAAAATGGATTCCTTATTTGGAATCAGGATTCCCAAATTGTATGAATATTTACATATTTTTAAAATATTATGAATAGTAACATATGTAATTATTTTATTTAACATGGTTAAAGGGTAAATCTCGAAAATAAGGGATAACTAATATTATAATAATATAAAACTAAGATAAAACATGTCCTAATCCTATTGGATGATAATATTTCTATTTATGGTTATCATTGAGTCAATTTTGGGACCCCATAGATTCACATGGGAATTATAATGACATCTTATATTAATTAATTCAAGTAAAAAAAATATGACATAAATATGTATTTTTATTAAATCAATTTTTAATTTGTGGATATAAAAAATATTAATCAGACTATAATTATTAATTAGAAATATAACTATATTTAATACATCATTATATTTTCTTTATAATTTTTATACATCAAATAATTAAATATATTTTTGACAAAACGATGATGTAGTGATTACCTTATTAATGAATTATTTAAATAAATGAGATTATAAATATTAAAATAAACTTATTTTTATTGATTTTAATCCAAAAACTAATTTTATCTATGATTAAGACTTTTAATCTGTTAATTAATGATTTTTACTCAAATTAATCATGTTATTATGGTTTTAAAAAATATAATGATATGAATAGTATAAAAATTGACATAAATGTGTTTTTAAAACAAATAATATTTTATTAAATGATATAATAGTCCTAAAAAAATATGATACCTCCAAATTAAATATATAATGTTTAAATTTTAATTAATGAACCACTTGTGGTTATTTTGGCATTTTATAGTAACTATATTACCAATATAGTATTAATATACCAGAAGACATGGTAAGAGTTAAAGTAGTTGACTAAGGGATAAAGATAAACGATAATGTTGAATTTGTGACCTAAAATTTTCTAAAATATATTGGTTTAACTTTTTCCGACATAAATACATCTTATATTTCAAATAAATGACTTTGGGACCATTTAAAACTGAATATCATTTTATAATAAAATAATATTTTAATGCCTTCCTAAAGTGCTCATGCTCATTCTTATAATATGACATCATCTCTACCCAATTGAAAACTATTATAAAGACTCTTGGAACATCAAAACTCTACAAAAAATATTCTCTTAAAATATCAATATTCCTCCTAGAATTCTGACCTTGTGAAAAAGGTAATTCATGAACGCCTTTTGGCTCAAATTAAAGGGAGTTACACGTTTTAGAGGCAACATCTTCTCTAATGTTCCTTTATTTTATTTCCAAACTCCCAACTGTATTATTATTATTATATTACATAATAATTCTAGTATCCTAAAAACACAAGTATATTTTTATGAGAAGGATTCTAACAACACATAGACACACTTCCATCTAACGGATACGAACATACTGTTTCTGTGTACAATGAAGTACTTCCTCACAAAAGTATGATTGTTCGATTTTCCCATAACAACTCTAATGGTAGAAATTATGATGCAAAAATATTTATATATGATATATATATATATATATATTATTTATATTTTTTCTATGATTTGGTTTTTTTTATTTTAATCATAACTTTATGCATTCCATAATGTGTAAATACGATAATTTCATTTGAAGAAGGGAAAAATACCGCCCCCTCAAAGTGATATGACTCATTCATTACATTCATGGAAAATATAAATGATGGCACTAATAAACTTATGTAACCAATATAAAATATTATATTATAATTTCATTATAATATATCTATGTATCATTTAGTTTTCATTCGATTAAATAGGAAAAATAAATGAATACATTTTTTACATGTGCATAAGGATTATCGTATCCATGAATGGTGAATTTAATTTCTTATCCAAAATTGTTATGTATTATTATAAATACATATATATACAAGATATATATGATATTTAAATCATGAGAATCATCCTGTAGATAATGGACTTTTGACCACATGGACAATTTGTAATTATAATACATTCATTTTTCACTCACGTACCAAATATCGATAAATGACTAATGTTAACTTAAATAATTATTTAATGCTTATAACGTGATAATAAGTGATTTAAAAGGAATATTAAACATTAAAATGGTTATGAAGAAATTAGAAATTAATTTTATTTTATTACTCAGGATGAATAAGAGACATATTTGACGAGTCGAACTCAAGGTAAGGGACTTCATCTCAATCTCTATAATTGAGGCATATTTTAATTTATAAAAGACATTATTTTATTCGGTGTATAAACCACTTTGACATTTAATTTCATTAAGATTTAATCTTTGATCTGCGAGCCATTTTAATAAACTACACAAGGAATGTTTCTTATTAATTTATGTGATGACAACAACCTTTCTACCGCCGCGATAATTATTTGATATCTACCATCCTAAATAATCCATATCATTTAAAAAAATGAAAATAAATACAAATTACCATTTTCATGTATTTTGGTATAGAAAATGGTTTTAATAATGTATTGATAATGATAATATAATCAAATTTTATATTTCAATCAGAAGTAAGATATGGAATCATTATTTTATGCTTGTTATATGTGTTAGGATTATGTTATGGTTCTTGGGAATTTTTTACATATACGGGTGGTTCTATGATAAACTGGCATGGGTGAGCACGATATAGATCTCTAATTAATTAAGTATTATGATTATGTTAAACCTTAATATTTCTCCTAATAGATTTAGAGAATATATTCTAATGGTTATTCCAAACATAACTCCCTCTTTAGTTGTAAATTCTATAATGTAAGTATGTGATGGATGCCACAAGTTACCATTATGATTTATGATTTCTAGGTGACATTCATAAATCATTAGAATTCATGCGCTATGATTTATGAGTGAAAAGTATGATTTTTTTGAATTTTATGTAATGATGGACTAATGGGTTTTTTAATTATTTTGTAACACTTACTGATATTTTTATACTTATACCATGTTTTTTGAAATGTTATTAATAGGTTATAAGGAATGGTTAGAGAAAGGAATAATTAAAGAATATTTATATCATGGAAATAATTCTTGTTTTATTTATTTATTTTTATAGTTGTGAAAAAATAGGTTAGGGTAGAAGTGTATACTTTGTAGTATTTAAGATGTATTGTAATTGTTATGGTCTAATTTCGTAAAATTATTATCCTTAAAAGATCCGTAATTTTAATTCATGATTTAACTCAAGAATAAGGGATTTTTTAAGGATGTGGTCTTATATATGGTATCATAGGTTGGTTTTGACAACTATAGGAGTTATTATCATGTTGTGTTTATAAATATAAATTACTTTTACATTATGGTAAGATCGAAATGATTTAGAAATTGGTTATTGTCATGTTTCTTCCCCTAAGATATTTTTATGTTCAGAATGAATTTCTACAGAGAAAACAGGGGTCCTATGATGGTACGAGACGAAGAGGAAAAAACATTCCAAATCAGTGACCCCAGATGGTCGGAATCAAAACTAAACAGTTTATGGTGGTGATGGCCTATTTTACTCAGGCTATAAATGGTGGTAGAATCCATGAAAGAGATAAACTAGATCAACCACAAAAAACATGTCTGTAGTGGAGCATTTAATGTGGAAACATCCCCCCATCATTCAGATGATCATCTAACCCTGCGCCAGCTGAATGGGGAAATAATGTAATAGAAAATATTTTTGACATCATGGGGTGTTCAAAACATTAAAAGATTAGAATTTTGATTTACCATTTGGTAGGGGAAGCCGATCATTGGTGGTCGATTGTTAAAATATCCAGGATAGTGAGGATATTAATGTTCTTGATTGGTAAAAATTCAAATGTATGTTTCATTATAAATATTTTCCTAAGAAGTATCAACTTTATAGAAAAAACAATTGTTGGAATTGAAACCGGAGTATGACTCAGTGTCCATTTATAAAGAAACACACTCAAATGGTGAGCTATGCTCCAAATTTTATACGGGATCTTGTTAGTAAAATCCATAATTTTTATTGATGATTAAAGAAAAAGTATCTAATGGAATTAGCTTTTCCTGAGTTCAAAAGTTAGGAAAAACTTGTTCGATATGCAGAGAATGTGGAAATGGAGTTTTCTGATGACTAAGTTTTCTTTGAAGAACAACAAAGTAAGAGGTAGTGGTGGATGAAGAAAGTGAAGAACTCTTCAAAAAATTCTAATGGTAAGAAACATAAATTTACAGTTTGTTAATATTGTGTTAAAAATACGTTGGGGAGTGGATTTTGAATTCTAGTAAGTGAATCTGATGTGGTAAAATGAGTTATATGGCTTGAAATTTGACTGAAAATGATCAGAGTAATTGTAATAAAAAATATGATTTACAGTCAGTAAAATGTTGTAAGTGCAATGAAATTAGTCATTATGAAAATAAGTGTCCAACGTAGAACTTAATTGAGGTAAAGAAGCCAAATTACAACCATAAAGGGGCGGTGAATTCTTTTTCAACTTCTTTAGTATACGTTTTTCCATTAAATGATGTACCATCATGTACACTAATTTTTATACAGATTATGTGAATGTGTCATCTAATTTAGGGTCTACACATTATTTTATTTCTAAATACTTTTCAACTAATATTGGAATTTCGTCTCAAGATATGAATCTAGAACTTGTTGTAAAAACCCCTTGATGGAATTTGAGAGAAAAAGAAATTATAAGAACATTTATGTCTTTGTGTACAGAAACAATCTAAATACAACCCTTATTGTATTACCTCTATTATAGTTTGATGTTAGTTTGGGTATAGATTTTATTTCTTTTTTAGGATTCTGATATTGAATGAAGAGATAAAGATGTTTATTTTTAGAAAGCATTTTAGTTTTTGTAAGATAACGAACCCCTGTATTTGATAACAAATCATGAAGCTGTGAAACTAGTAAAATAGGGAAATAAGTGTTACCTTGAACA
Source organism: Viscum album (assembly GCA_963277665.1). Lineage (NCBI taxonomy): Eukaryota > Viridiplantae > Streptophyta > Magnoliopsida > Santalales > Viscaceae > Viscum > Viscum album. The sequence goes on along the minus strand of OY728131.1, from coordinate 911,977,351 downwards.
TATTGTTGAAAACAATGGAACTCTTTAGATTAATGATGTACGAGTGGTCAATGAGTATCTGGATTTTTTTCATAATTATTTTTCTGGTATAATACAAGATCGAGAATTTTCATTTACTATTGACTTACTTCCTGATGTGAAGCCTTTTTTAAAACCCCCTTATCTAATGGATCAAATGGAATTTTTAATTTTAAAAAATAAATTGCACAGGTTATTAGATTAAGGTTTTATTCGACCTAGTACATCACCATGGGGTGCTCATGCCTTTTTTGTTTTAATGAAAAATGGTTCAATGAGACTTTTCATTGACTATTGATCCTTGAATAACATAACTGTTATGAATAAAAATCATTTTCCTCATATCGATGATTTGTTTGATCAGATCTAGGGAGCTCAGTATTTTTGAAGATTGAATTGAGGTTAGGGATACATCAACTAAAAGTAAAGGAATACGACATTCCACTAACAGCATTTTATACTCGATATGTCCATTATGAATTTTTAGTTATGCCTTTTTGGTTAACTAATTCCCTGCTGTGTTCATAGATCATATGAATAAAACATTCTGTGAGTTATTGGATAAGTTTGTGGTTGTGTTTATTGATAATATCTTGGTTTATTCTAAAAGTAAATAGGATCATGAAATTCAATTAAGGTGTCTCTTTTAAACTCGGAACTAAAATAATCATTAAGGGGAATTCAGAAATCATGAGTTTTGGTTACCAAAAATTCCATTCCATGGTCAATATATTTCTATAGATAGCATAAATATTGGTCCTTCAAAAAAATATTTTAAAAATTTTCCAAGACCCACTAATATAACATATATTTATAGTTTTCATAGTTTATAAGGTTATTACGAGAGGTTTGTTGAATTTTTTTCAGGTTTATGTAGACCACTATCTATGTTAGCTTGAATAAGTGTTTTGTTCATCTAGATAATTTAATGTGAGGAATGATTTCTGGAATTGAAAGGAAGATTGGCGAATTCTCTTGTTTTGGCATTTCCTTCTAGAAATGGTGAATTTGTCATCTATAGTAATGCTACATTGAAAAGTCGTGGTTGTGTCCTTTTGAAGAATGATCAGGTAATTGTTTATGTATCACGTTTGTTGAAACCTCATGAGTTAAATTAACCTATAAGGGATTTTGAATTAGATATTGTTGTTATTGTATTAAAAATTTGGAGGCATCATTTGTATAGTTTAAAGTGTGAAATATATACTGATCACAATAGGTTTATGTATATATTCACTCAGAATGAATTAAACCTGTTATAGAGAAGATGTGAAGAATAAATCAGGGATTATGATTGCCCGAACCATTAATATCTGAGAAAGCAAATAATGTGGATTACATTTTAAGTCGAAGGAGTAATGATACATTAACTATTTTATGTTTGGAACAAGATCCTTTGGTTTTGGATTTGATTAATTTTGGATTGGAAGTTGTTTGTGCAGGGAATTCCTCTGTTTTGATTCAGGTGGCAGTGAAATAATCTCTATCAAACAGAATTAAGTATGCATAGAACGAAGATAGTGAGTTGCAGAAAAATGATTAATTAGATCAGAAGGGTATGTTACCTGAATTTAACATTGATAATGTTTGTTTTTTGAGGGTTGGAAAGAGTTTATGTGTGTCTTGTGATTCACAAGTGATGAAAGAGTTGTTATGTGAAAGTTATAGTTCTTCCATTTTAGTTCAGTCTCACTGTACTAAGATGTACAGAAAACATCAAGAGTATTACTAGTATGATAGAATGAAAAGTGATATTCCTAACATTACTTTGAGATGTTTGATTATTCAACAGGTCAAAGAAGAGAAGATGTTACAGAAATGGATTTTTAATCCATTTCATGGGCCTAAGTGGAAGTGGGAAAATGTGGCCAGGGATTTTATAGTGGGATTACCAAAGAATTATCTAGGAAAAAATGTAATCTAGTTTATTTTTGATCAATTGACTAAATAATCCCATTTTTATCCTACTCGAGATAATCTATCTCAATATAAACATTCTAAATTTTGTATTAACGATATAGTTATGTTTAATGATGTTCCCCACTCCATTGTATCTGATAGTGATCCTTGTTTCAATTTTATCTTTTTGGAGGGACATCAGAAGTCAGTGAGAAAAATATTAAAATTCAGTTAATATTTTCATCCTCAATCAGATGGATAGTCAGAATGAATAATACAGACTCTAGAACATATGAAACATTCTTGTTAATGGATTACCAGAAATTTTGATGCCAACATATTTATTTGGTTGAGTTTTCTAATAATAACAGCTTTATTTCTAGTGTACAGGTGGCACCATTTGAATCATAATATAGAAAGTGGTGTTGAACTCCAATATTTGGGGTGATGTAAGTGAAAGTATGTTTATGGGACTATAATATGTAGATTATATGGTCGAAAATTTTCAATTGATTCAAAAGCACATTAGAACATCTTAGATCCAGTAGAAAATTTAGCCAGATAACAATAGGAAGAAACATTCATTCTAGGTAGGTGATCTTGTCTTTCTCAATGTTTCTCTATTGAAAAGTGAGATGTTTTTTAGGAAGGGAAACATGAGTCTGAGGTTTATTAGACCATATGAAATCATGGAGGAAGTTGGATCGGTTTCTTAATGCTTGGATTTACCTTTAAATTTATCTCATGTACATAATGGTTTTCATGCTTTAATGTTGAGAACGTATATACCATATCCATCTCATGTTTTGAGTCTAGATGTAGTTTAGTTGGAAGAGGAAAAATCAGTTCATAATACTAACCGAAGAGAGCACGTGTTGCAGAATAAGGTAAATTATCTAGTATATGTTTTATGGGAAAATCATATAGTTGATGAGGCATCATGATAATCTGAAAATTCTATGAGGGATAAATACCCCCACTTATTTTATAATTGATTAGAATTGCGATGACACAATTCTCAAAAGTGGGGATGGATGTAACAAGCCATGTATATGTATAATAATACCTTTTCATTTCTATTATTAACTTTGAACAAGATATTATTTTTACATTAAATGTGATTTTTCTTATGAAATCTTACTCAACATGCAATAATGGGTTTAATTGAAATATTTTGTTGCTCACTACTTTGAGTTATACCGAAAAATAATATAATAATATTTTTATTTTAAATGGTAGTTACCACCTAGCCGTTGTGTTGGTTTTAATGGATAGAATAAAATAAAATATGTTTTTTAAATTTATTTGCACTTATCCAATAACTTTTATTTTCATTAAATAAGAATGAATGAGATTTTTAGCACCAATACATTAATTTTTTTATAAGGCTGTTTTACCGTATTTTGATGGAGAACCTTTTTTAAATCTATTTATATCAATTCTATATGTTTTATTTGATAAAATAATCTTTTTCAAAATAATTTGGACATTATGATTTAATTTGGATGAAATTTTATTATTTTTCTAGTAAAGTTTAATTTTTAATGAATAGTGATAAATGCTGCATTTAAATTCAAAAAAGCCTTTTTATATAATTTTTTTATACAGTTAGATTGAAATTTTAATTGGTTCTAAAGTTTAATTGGATTATATTTTTATCAATTAATCCAATTTTTGTAATTGAAATAATTTTACATTTAAATTTGACATAAATAGATGTCAATCTTTTGATAGTTTTTACTTCTTCAAAACATGTTTTTTAGTTTTGACAATGGGAATTGATTTTAAATTAATTTTTTCAATTTATGGGTTTTTTAATTTTTAAAAATATATTACATATTTTGAATTAATAGGTCTAAATAGTGTGAATAAATATCTTTAATTTTTAGACATTAGGAATAGTAACTTCAGTAAATATTTTATTTACCATGGTTAATGGTTAAATCAGATAAATAAAGTTAAAAATTAATATTATAATAAAATAAAACAACCCTAAAATGAGTCATAATCTAATTTGATGATATATGTCCATCCATTGGCATCATTGGGTCAATTTTTTACCACATGGATCCACATTGTAGTGATAATGACATGTTATATTAATTAATTGACTATAAAGAAAATGAAAACATAAACATGTTTTTTTTCATAAAAAAGGTTTTATATGGGGTTATACATAAGATAAATTTAACTATATATTGAAATTATATAGTTAGAAGTATTTCTTATATCTAAATATTTTATTTATAATTTTTAGATATCAAATAAATAAATATATTTATTAAAAAATGATGATGTTGGGATTACCTAATTAATGAATGATTTAATTAAATAAGATTATAAATATGAAAAAATATTAAACCATTTTATTCCATGTACATACCTAATGGATGATTATGATTTTTTTATCTTTTAATGAATGTAGTTTTATTGAAATAATCATGTTGTTATGGATTTTTAAAAAAGGTTTGATATTAATACTATAAAAATTATGATAAATGAGTTACAAAAAATATTATTTTATTAAATGATATAATAGTCCTAAAAATAGAATACTCATCCCAATAACATAGATAATGTTAAAAATTTCATTAATAAACCACATGAGGTTCATTTGGTATTTAATTGTAATTATATTACTCATACAGTATCAATATACTCGATGATATGGTAAGAGTAAAATTTGTTATATAAGGGTTAAAACTAAAATACAAGGTTATATTTTGTATCCTAGACATGTATAAAACCCATTGGTTGAGATTTTTTTACCCAATAGAACCATATCCATGAAATAAATTACTTTGTTACAATTTGAAACTGAAAATCAATTTATAATAAAATAATATTTTAATGCCTTCCTAAAGTTCCCATCCTCCCTCTTATAAAAGGGAATCAGCAATACAGATTTTATAACACCTCTAAAACCACTAGTATCATCAAAATTCATAAAAAATAATCTCCCAACATCCCTGTCATCCCCATATAATCCTTACTTTGGGAAGAAGGATATTCAAGAATGCCTTTTGGATCAAATCAAAGGGAATTACATGATTTAGAGGTATAATCATCTCTAAAGCTCCTTTCCATTATAATACTTCGCCACTCTATATTCTATTATTATTATTTGATTAAATAAAAACACCATTATCATCAATATACTAGAATTTTATTTTCATTAGGATTCTAACTACACTTACACACACATCCATCTAATGGATTCGAACATACTATTTCTGTGTAAGGCGAACTACTGCCCCACAAAATGACAATTGTTCAATTTTCCCCTATCCCCTCTCTTGGTGTCCATTACAATGACACTATATATATATAAGATATATATAATATTTATATTTTCTCTATAATTTCGTTTTTATTTAAATAATACCTTTATGATTTCAAAAATGTATAAATACGATAATTTCATTTGAGGAAGTGCGGACTCCCTCCCCCTAAAAGCAATATGTCTCGTTCATTCCACACATGAAACGTATACATAATGGTTTTAATGAACTAGTGTAATATATATATTATTTGATATTATATTAGTTATAATATATCTATGTTCTATAATTTTTATTCCATTAATTATGAAAATTAAATTAAAGTAGCATTCATGCGTACGTACAGCTTCCTATCTCCATGAATGGTGCATTTTATTTCTTATCTAGAAATGTTATATAGTATTATAAACACATATATATACTGGATATATATGATATTTAAATTATTAATATAATTATGGAGATAATTGAATTTTGGCCAATGGACTATTTGTAATTACAGCAAGTTCATTTGTTTGACTCAAGTACAGAATATCGAAAAAATGATTGATATTAACAAAAATAATTATGTAATGTCTATAACATGGTAATAAGTTATATAAAGGGAATAAAAAATTGGTAAAATATTATTATGAAATAATAAATTAACTTATGTTAATTATTAATGAATAACAAGGAACATATGTGACAATTCAGATTCAAGGTATGAGACTTTGTCTGAATCTCCTTTCACTGAGGCATATTTTTGATTTATACGCGAATTTATTTTACATGGTGTGGAAGCCCCTTTTAAATTTAATTTCATTAAAATTGAATATTTTTTCTATATGCAATTTTACTTAATGAAAAATGTAATGTTTATTTTCAATGTTCACGATGACAACAACCATTCTGCTGTCACGAGCATTATTTAATACCTAGATTCCTTAACAATCCATAACACATAAAAAAGAAAATAAATACCAAACACCATTTTATTGTATTTGGGTATTGAAATTGGTTATGTGAAATTATATATTATTCCATTATCTTGAAATGTTATATTGTTATAGGATTGTGGGAATGTTATATTTTCTTTTCTATTTTTTCTTGTGTTATGATTATGTTATGGTTCTTGGGCATTGTTTACATCTACGAGTAGTTCCGTGATAAATAGAGGGAATTGGATCCAAATAGATCCATCTAGTGGAATGGGTAACATGGAGGAGGTAATCATTAATGATTATAATTAGATATTTAGGGAATATATCGTGATGGTTGTTCCCAAAGTTACTCCCTATGTAGCTGTGAAAGATAAAATGTTAGTATGGTATGAATGCCACAAGTTACCTTTATGATTTATTAACTCACCGTGTTATTCATTTATATTATGATTTCATGATGGATGTAGCTGGCCATTAACCTGAAATATTTTTTTCATCAAAATTATATTCCCTAACTTGTACTAGTATAGTGAAGAAGTACAGGGTTGGACCACTTGAAATCGGAATTGGAATTTTTTATTTCATTAATTAGCATCACTTGGTGAAGATGCTGAATTTAAACACATTTGGTTGGTTCATTGGTACAGGCCTGAAAAGGTAACTAGTTACTATATCTTTTCTCATTCACTACCGATTAAACCTGAAACTTAATATTACTTAAAACAAAATATTAATGAATAATAATGAAAATGTTCTAGGGTAGGGAATTCATGTGGGAAATTAAATCCTTATTACCTATTGTGTTATATTGTTCATAATAACCCACATTTATGGGTTTCATATGTGTCAAAACTCCCTTGGTCCTATGAGTTCCGATCAAGTCGGTAGAAATCAATTCCTTGGCCTGGAAATTTCTTTCTACTGACTCTTAGTGTAGGAACCACCCTCTAGAAACATCAAGGATATCCAATGGTCATGGATATTCTTGTCTTAATTCTCCAAAACATCCCTAGAAACTCCATTCTTGGTCCGATATGGATGTTTCCAGTGAAAAAAACTATAGATGTGTTGGGAGAATTAGGTGAGAGATCATAGAAAAATAGATGAATAGAGAAAATGGTTCTAGAGACCCCACATTTTTCCTAGCCCCAACAGAAAGGGGGGGGGGGTTTATCTACTCATGATTGAAAGAGTAAGAAACTTACTAAAATGAATTAGATAATTCATTACAACATAACTGAAACAAAAATCATAAGTACAATCATACAAGAACAAAACATGTTCCCCAAAAAAATATCTCTTCTCCACCCTCTTGTGTCCCTCCATCCCCCTTCTATGTAATCTCACTTGGTCTTTTACTCCTCATGGTCTCCCCAATAAAAAGGTACTTTCCCAGTTGTCCAAAATAATGCATCAATGAAACTCATGTGTCTAGGAGCTGGTGGAAAGTGATAATGAAAAAAAGAAATTTTTAGTGGTATGCACAGTTTGGGAACAGGGTTTGGAAAACCGTGCACCAACCGTACAAGAGATACGGTCTCAACACCTTTGGTTGCACTGTTTGGGCACATGGTTTGATAAATAGTGTTCCAACCTTACATGATCTTCTGTTTTGAATCTTTGAACCACATGGTTTTCTTCTGGATGGCCCGCAAGGTTTGGTAAACCGTGTGACAACCGTGCGAGCATTTCTGTTAGTGGGATCTCCTCACGCGCGGTTTTCGTACGGTTTGGATAAACTATGTGAATACCATGGGGTTCATCTCTTCCTATGAAATTCCACAATTTGATTACTTTCATGTCAATTGGTTGATCCAAATGACTCCCTTCCAGCATAATTTGGGGGAAAAGGGTCTTTATTCCTCAAATTCCCTTCTGAATCTCCAAACATCAAAGAATCCATGCTTTTTCCTTTGGTGACCAAAAAACCTATCAAGATACATTATCATTATGTAAATCATGCAAAAACCATCCACAAAACCATTTTATAGATATTAGAGCTAGTGGAAATGCCTTATGCACAACAGTGCATCAAACTCCCCAACACTTGATTGGTTGTTTTTTCTCAAAAAAAATCATAGACAGTCATAACCAAGGTGTCACCAAAGAGATATATAGAAATATCCCAGATTATACCATTTAGGTGAATATGAATTTTTAACTAATTACCATTAATAATTACAGCATTCATACTTCATGGTTTCCCATGTCTATGATGTTATCCATCAAAGTAGACATAATCCAAAATAGTTAACCATTCATTCATAAATCAATTTTTCTAAAAAGTGAGTTTCACCTTCTTCATTCAAAGAGAGTGCATACCTCCATTTTCATCTCGTTATACACTCAGATTAGCTAATCCCAGGTTTCATTTATTTCAAATGGCATGCTATCACATTTATAGTTCACACACCCTCATTGACTTGAATTTCTTGGAACAGGATGAAAGGTCATCAAAATAATTGGTCACGCCTTTTCATATCTCAAAATATACTATTTTTCATTGTAGTGGTGTGAGATACTGGCATCAAATTTTTCCCAATATTCTCATGTCAATATATGATATAAATGTTTGAGCACGTTATGAGTTCATGAAATTAAGACTGCGTAATAGCCACTAGTGCAGAAACAATAATTCCTAAAACCTCACCTCAATTTATGCACAATTCAACTTCCATTTTAAGGGGTTTCCCAATTAGAATCACTCCATCAAAAAATCATATTTAAACAGACTATTTTCCTAAAAGATTGGTTAAATTCTACTTTTCAAGTATTACAAAGTGTATTCACATCACAAACTAGGTTCGACAATCGGGACATATGATCCATTTTCAGAGATAATTTCCAATATTAAATTTTAGCTAATTGGTATAAACCCATGAAATCTGTAACATCCCTTTAGATGAACCTAAGAAAATATTCGACCCCATGTACTTGGGCAATCAATCAAACAAATTTGGGTGCCAATTAAGGGCACCCTCACCCACACTTAAAACCGAACACGGTCCCCCGTGAAGGTAATAATGTAAAGAAGGGTGGGAAAATCATAAAAAGGAAAGGCCTAATTAAAATGGAAAATGTTTAGAGTGAAAAGCTCCCCTGAATCATGGTATGTGTGAAAATAATGTGGTGTGCGAGAGCTCGATGAACAAGAAAATGGCTGATGTGGAATAGATGCAACGACTGCTGGCAAAAAGAACCATACAAGTGAAGCATGAAAAATCAGTACCAGCAATAGGAAAATTAAAGAATAGCACACAAGGGAAAAAATGCAGGAAAAAACATCAAACCACATAAGAAAATACAAGACATTTCAAAGGCACAAGAAAACAACAATGTTAGATAACATGCAACAACATCCATTCAGGGAGTTTAGGGATCAGAAAAGAAAGCACGTGCAGCGGCGTCCCTGGTCGGATCGGCGGTATGGGGCGGTAGGACCACAGGATGTGGAGTGTTGGGAAGCTGCAGGCTCATTAGGGTGTTCCTCTATAGCCGGGACCTCGTGTAGTGGTGAATATGGGTCGGCCCCGGGAACTACCTGCAGGCAGAGTCACACACCGTTAGGATCCATCATTCTCATTCAGCGGACCAGAGTAATTTCAAAATAGGGCGCGACTGGTAGTTCCACGTACTTTGCTGAATCATGCCAAATTTGCAGCCGATCCTCCAAAAGTGTGATGAAGGTGCCACAAAAAAATCACCCTTTGTCTTGGTAAACATCTCCATCAAATACTGAGCGAAGACGTATTCGAGATTGACAGCATTGCCCGTCACCATAGATTCCAAAATCAAGAGGTCTCGTGTGCTCATTGTGCCTTGGCTATCCAACCAGGTAGTTAAAAAAGTAGTAATGATCCGATGGAGGACCCGGTGGATAGGGTTTATGAATCTGGAGGCCTTGGCTGTCTGCGGGATATAAGGGTCTCATGTGGAAATAGTGGACCAGAAGACCTGGGATGGGGTGGGATCCAATTCCAATGTGGCTAAGAAATATTCATAACTCTGGACATACTCTCTATCATATAAGCCAATGAGGATGGAAAACTCACTCTATCGGAGGCTGTGCCACTGGTTCATTAGATGGAAAGTGACGTCATCGACAACCTCAATGGTAAAACCTTGGTCAGTTCCAGTGTAGCGCTCTCGACAATGGAAGGTGGCCCCAAATTCCAATACCATATCTTTATAAATGGGTTGGTTAACCTCCAAAGCTTGAGTGATAATTCCCCTAGGAAATATACAATTGGAGCTCCTCCGTGATACCCCGAGATTCAAGATGATCCAAACAAAACTCATTGTGAGGACAGAACTCGCTGTTCCACAGGGTACGATATCTTATAGTTTTTTCATTTTTAGTAAACTTGACCTGAGGGCCATGGGTGGAGATTGAGCCAAAGGCCCGAGATCTTTTGGAAGTTGACATGGAGGTTAGAGTTCGGGTTTTTTGTTTTGGGAACCTGTAGTATAAAACAAAAATACAACATACATACTATCACGACAAGTAGAGATAGAAATATGAAATTTATAAAGTGAAAAGCGTACAAATCCTAAGGGGAAATCCCATTTTGGAAATTTAGGTTTTGCAAACACATGTTCAGTGAAAATCAATGTGGCACGTGTTTGTGATGAGAAATCAGTGGAAAAACAAAAGAGAAGAGGGGAAGTGAATGTCCAAGAACAAAGAAGATGAAAAAAAAGAAAATGGGATTGGGAGAGTTTGCTTCGCCAAAACCTACGGAAAGAGAGAGGGAAATGAATGAAAATTTAGAGAAAAGGGAAGAAGAATGAAGAATGAATAATGAAAGAATACCTTGGAGGGAGTTCCGGCAAGGGAACATGGCTAGTGGAGAGGAGGAAGAGGAGAGGAGAAAGAGGGGAGCCACACGGGTTAGAGCAGGAGGAGAAGGGGTGCCACATGGATGGAAAAGGTGGGGGGAGGATCCGGGTTTTTATAAAAAATTCAGGTTTTAAGTGGGTGCATGGTTTGGGCGCATGATTTGGTAAACCATTCACCAACAGTGCGAAAGACCACTTCATGAGGGTGTCCTATGAGCACGGTCTACGAACGATTTGGTCAAACCATGCACCCACATTGTGGTTGGTTCATTGTGACGAAACTTTTGAATATTTCACAATTTAAAAAAAAACACACCCTGTTCATTAAAATATTTGTTCCCCCATTGATGATAAAATAAATTTGGATATTTTCCATTGAAATTGTAATACTCGCATTTAATAAAATTCCATATGATACCCTGACTTGGCATGAAAATCCTACACTATAACACAGAAGAATTGAAAATCACACTAGCATTCAGTCCTAAGAACACTCAATCATACAAAGCATTTGAATAGAAAATTTTTCAAAATGCTTGGTTACCTCTTTGGCAGTGCTATGTTTTATGTCTCAAGCTCGACATACCTGGGTCCTGAGCTATCCCAATTGCATGGTGGAAAATGTTCCCACCATGTCTTCCATGCTATAGAATAGTTTCAAGGACTGTCCATTAACTTTAAATGCTTTCCCAAATGTGCCAACCACTTCCACCACTCCATGGCGGAAAACAGTAATCACCGTAAAGGGTCCCGACCATCAGGACATTAATATTCTTGGAGAAAACAATAGACCAGAGTTAAAAATTAATACATTATCACCATACTGGAAGGATTTCTGAGAGATCACACATTCATGGACTGCCTTTGTCCTCTCCTTATACAATTTCGCATTCACATAGGCCTCCCGCCTAATCTCGTCAAGCTCTTTTAAATGGAAATTTATCTTTTCCTCTACAGCATTGAGATCATAGTTAAGGGCCTTAATAACCCAATAGGCCTTATGATCTATCTCCACCGGTAAGTGGTAGGGTTTTCCATAGACTAATCGAAAAGGTTACATGCCCAAGGGTGTCTTGAAAGCTGTACAGTAGTCCCATAACACATCATCCAATTTCATGATCCAATTCTTTCTTGATACGCCCACCGTTTTCTCTAGCATTTGTTTCAGCTCGCGGTTTGAAACCTCTACCTGACCACTGGATTGGGGGTGGTAGGGTGTCCCTCAGTTGTACATGACTCCATACTTTAAGAGAACGTTTATCATAAGTGTGTTGTCAAAATGAGTGTCGTGTTCGCTAATCACCACCAGCAGGGTCTCAAATCGACTAGAAATATTTTTCTTGATAGAAATGATGATGAACTGAGCCGTATTATGGGTCGTTTCCGCTACCTATACCCATTTGGAAACATATTAAAAACATACTAGAATGTACATGTTCCCAAAGGATGGAGTAAATAGACCCATAATGTCGATTCCCCATAAACTGCAAATTTCAACTTCAAGTATTGGGTGTTGCGGCATCTTGGCATGACAGCTGACATTTCCCGTCCATCGGCATCGATCACTGCAGGAGACAAAATAACGTGTGTCCTTATGAATTGTCAGCCAAAAGAAACCTGAATTTAAATCCTTGTCAACTATTTTGATTTGGCCCATGATGTCCTCCTACCGGATAATAGTGATAGAATTATAAAATAATTTGAATCTCATCCTCCGAGACGCAACGTCGGATTATCCCAGTGCTGCATGAGTAGAAAAGTAGGGGGTCATCCTAGAAATACCACCTTACCTCTGACAAAAACCGCTTCCTCTGTTTAAATGAGATGTCTGGGTGGAAAACTCATGTTGCTAAGTTGTTTTCTAGATCGGTGAACCATGGCCGAGATGGGACGCCAACAAAAAATAGCTGCATATCAGGAAAGTCTTCCTTGATCTCCCGGTCATCATCCCTCTCTATGTGTGGTAGCTCAATTCGAGAGAGATGATCTGCCACCACATTCTCACTGCCCTTTTTGTCTTTAATTTCCAAGTCAAACTCCTACAGAAGGAGTGCCCAATAGATGAGTCGCGGTCTGGCGTCCTTCTTATTCAAAAAATACTTCAACGCGACATGGTCCATGTAGACCACAACTTTGGAAAGCACCAAGTTGGAGTGGAATCTGTAAAATGAAAAACCCAGAGCTATCATTTCCTTCTCTATGGGGGTATAATTCAGTTGTGATTTATTTAATGATCGGCTGGAATAATATGTCGGTATGAAAATACAATCTAGCCGCTATCCAGGAACTACCCCCACAAAATATTCGCTCGTTTCACACATAAGTTCAAAATACTCCTCCCAATTCAGATGGATCATGATGGGTGAAACGACCAATTATTCCTTCAAAATTTGGAAGGCTTCATTGCATTTATCGTCAACCTCAAAATTTGCATTTTTGGAAGTAGATTTGATAAAGGATGAGGAATCTTGGAAATGACCCGAACAAATCTTCGGTATAAACCTGCATGCCCCAAATGCTCTAAATCACTCGAACAGATGTGGTAATGTGAAATTGCAAGATAACTTCAATTTTTAGCTGGATCCACCAGAATTCAATGCATTGAGATCCGATGACCTAGCACAATTCTGTGTTGTACCATAACATGGCATTTCTCCCAATTCAATACCAAATTTGAGAGGTCACATCGCTCAAGCCCAAGCTCCAGATTCGTCAATCAAGTGGTAAATGACTTCCTGTATACCAAGAAGTCATCCATGAAAACCTCTAGAATCTTCTCCTCCATTTCATGGATGATGAATAACATGAACCTCTAAAAGGTTTCAAGAGCATTTCACATTCCGAATGACATGAAACTGTAGGCAAATGTTTCATACAGACAACTAAAGGTGCTCTTTTTTTGATCCTCCAGAGCGATAGAAATATGGTTATACCCCGAATAACCATCTAAGAAATAATAAAATTCATGCACGTGCAATTTTTCAAGCATCTGATCCATGAATTGAAGAGGGAAATGATATTTCCTTGTAGAATAATTTAACTTCTGGTAATAGACACAAGCCCGCCATTCTGTGACTGTTCAGGTTGAGATGATCTTGTTCTTTTCATTGTTCACTACGGGGATGTTTCCCTTCTTCGGAACCACCCAGAGAAGACTCACCCATGGGCTATCAGATATGGGGTATATAATACCAGCATCGAGAAATTTGATCACCTCCTTCTTGACCACATCTTTCATGGGGGGGGGGGGGGGGGGGGTTAGTCACCATTGTGGTTGGTGAGATGCTCTTCCCCCTTCCTCCATAAGTTCCTTGTGAGTACAAATAGTGAGGTTTATACCCATAAGGTCAGCAACCATCCAACCAATGTCATTTTTTCTCTTTAGGAGGACTTGAAAAAGAGCCTATTCTTTATCTTTTGAGAGTGATGTGTTTAGGATCACTAACAATGTATGTTCCTCTCCCATGTAACTATACTTCAGTGAATAAGGGATAGTTTTTAACTTCAGTTGGAGAGCCTTGATAAATAAAGGTGCGATAGGCTCAACCTCACCTCACTCTAACAAATCAAGAACAATTTACCTTTTCCAGTAATGGCTACATTTTTCCTTCAATAAGGATTACTTCCTACCAATTTTCATCATGTTGGTAATCATCCAGAACAAATTCTTTAATGATAGAATAAGAATTCGTACCACCTTTATCTAGGACAAAGAACTGAACTGTTGTTGTCAAAACACAATAATCCTCTTGCTCCATCAGCGAAACTTGTTTCAACGTTTTCAGGACGTTGTAGAAAAAATTCTCAACACCAACACAGAATTTCAGATCACCTTTGTGAACATAAATTAATAGCTTTTCGGTAGCCAGAATGGGTCTTCCAAGAATTAGGGATTCCTCTTGGACTTCTTCCATATTGAGGATAATAAAATTTTATGGTAGAATCAACTTATCAACTCTAACCAATACATCTTCCAACATCCCCCCTGCCGTATTTAATAGAACGATCATCAAATTGGAGTGCCACTTGGGGTGGATAGATATCATTCAGACATAACTTCTTGAATACCCCAAAGGGAATTAGATTAACACTCTCCCCCAAATCACAAATGGTTTTACCAAACTCGCAAGGTCCGATTGTACAACGGACAGTACACCTTATCGGATCATGGACCTTAAAGGGAGAGTTTGTTGGAAAACTACAAAACATTTCATGGTTAGTGTAATGGTGCCCAAGTCGTCCATTTTACTTTTTTTGAATGAATTTCATTCATGAAATTCTTATAGGTGGGAATGTGACGTAATGCCTCGTCAAAGGGGATGCTGATATGATGTTTCCCGAAGAACTCCATGAATTAGGAAAATTTTTGGTCCAGCTTCCTCTGTTTAATACTTTCTTAAAAGGACAAGAGAGACTCATATGCTTTGATCACTTATTTACCCTTATCCTCAAGGACTTCCGGTTCTTTATCCTTCTCATGTCTTGGGGAAGATTTATCTGCTACATCTTCTCCACCTGAGGGTGTAGACTGTGTTGATATTGGGGCTCCCTGACTCATAGTGACCATTGGCGTCAACTCCTTCTCGGTGCGTAGAGTAACAACATTTCCCTCCTCCCATGGATTTTTCTCTGTGTTTCCTGATAGTGTACTGGGATGTCTTTGAGACAACTGATTGGCCAGCTGCCCAATCTAGTTCTCGAGGCTCCGGATTGATGCCTCCATGTTTTGAAATCGTGTCTCAGAAGTTGTTATGAATTTGGACATCATTTCTTCCATCCTTGAGAGAGGATCCTTCTAAGTTTGTTGGGATGATTGTGGGGGAGGTGGTTGTCTCAATGGTTGGGCAGGACGAGGGTTTTGATACACTTTTTGCTGATATGTGCCCTACTAGAATTGGTTACTCTTTTGCGGCCTTGGGTACTGATTTTGGAACTTTTGTTTCCCGTAACCAAGTGGTCTTTGTGGTCGGGGATGAGGATTTTGTTGTTGCTTCCCCCATCCTGTATTTTGATATTCCTACCACCCCTAGTTCTGGTAATGTGGGTAGCTGTTAGATCCTCTATTCTGTGTAACATAATTCACCTCACTGGTTGAGGCTCTCTCATTATCACATGGCCACTCGCCCATGGTATGGTTGTTACCACAATCACCACACGCTGGTGAACTGATAGCTTGAACATGAGATGAATGATTTAGATTCAAAGAGTCAATCATCATTGAAACGACATCGAGTTGAGATGCAAGCATAGTGGAGGAATCAATATTATGCATGCCACTTTTCTGAGTACCACTTTCAGAATGCCACTGAAAGCTATTGGTGGTCATGTATTCTAACATTTCAAACAGCTCTTTAAGATATTTTCTCATGACTGTCCCTCCAGCAGCAGCATCAAGAACAGACTATGTGTTAGTAGTGATAACACCATAAAAACTCTGTAAATTCATCGATAATGGCAGTCCATGGTGTGGGCACGTCCTAAGAATCTCTTTAAATCGTTCCCATAACTCATTCAAAGATTTCGAGTCATGCTGTAGGGAAATTTTGAACTTCATTTCTTAAAGTGACAGTCTTTGAAGTAGGAAAATATTTTGATAAAAATGTCGGAGCCAATGCCTCCCAGGTTAGAATGGATTACTGAGTTAATCCCTTGATCCGATCTTTTTCCTTGTCCCTTAATGAGAAGGCAAATGGTCTAAGGCGGATGCCATCCTCTGATACGTCATGGTACCAGAAAGTGTCACAGATCTCCAGAAAGATGGTGAGGTGAGAATTTGGGTCTTCACTCGGCAAAACACCAAATTGTTTGGTATTATGAATCAACTGAATTATTTTTGGCTTTATTTCAAAATGTTGAGCCTGCACTGGTGGCCTGACTATTCCAGTGTCCGCTCCCTAAATAGAGGGTAGTCCATATTCTATAAGAGTCCAGCATGGCAGCACCAGTTCCTGAGGTGCCTGGGGAATAAACTGTTATTGACCATGAGGGTAATAAGCATGTTGGTTCTAAGGGAAAAGTGGGGTGTCTCTCACTAAATGTATTGTCTTTCTGGTGGCTGCCTGAACCCTGGTACAAATTGATCTGGTGGCTTCTGTTGGTTCCTTGGAAGGTACTCCATATAAAAACCTGGTGGGTTTAGATGCTTCTCTTCATCACCACCCCTTGGTGGATTCCCTTTGATAACAAATGGCTGCCGAACAACTTATACAACCCACAGTTCTTCCTCCTGATGCGCCATGGGATCATCTGCGTTGTGATCACCCAAAAGGGCACGACGTCACCTAGGAAACTTTATTTCATTTTTGGGGTCTATCGGGTGTAACTATGATGACTTGGAAATATGGGAACAAGTGACTCAGCCACTCATATACTATAGGCCTACACACACAGAAAAAACACCCAGCGAAAAAGGGAAAAATAGTTGAAAACAGAAATGAGATGAAGAAAATAATTTTTAGAGAATTTCAATTTTTTTCAAGAAATAATCCCAATAAAATTAACAAAAATGTCAGTTTCTTTCCCCAAAAACGGCACCATAATTGGGCTGTTCGTTTACCTGAAATATTGTTTTCATCCAAATTAAATTCCCTAACCTATACTAGTATAGTGAGCAAGTACGAGGTCAGTCCACATGGAAACCGAAATGGCATTTTATGTATCTTGAATTGACAACAATTGGTGAAGATGATGAATTTAAACACTTTTGGTGGGTTCATTGGAACTGGCCTCAAAAGGTAACTAGTTACTATAGGTTTTCTAATTCACTACCAATTAAACATGAAACTGA
This sequence comes from Viscum album, assembly GCA_963277665.1. Taxonomy (NCBI): domain Eukaryota; kingdom Viridiplantae; phylum Streptophyta; class Magnoliopsida; order Santalales; family Viscaceae; genus Viscum; species Viscum album. Next base: position 911,959,604 of record OY728131.1, on the reverse strand, counting down.
AGATTACTTAAAACAAAATTTTAATGAATAATAATGAAAATGTGTCGGGGCTGGGCATTCATGTGGGACATTAAAACCTTATTCCCTATTGTGTTTTTTTGTTCATAATAACCCACATTTCTGGGTTTCTAATGTGTCAGAACACCCATGGTCCGGTGAGTTCTGATCAAGTCGGTAGAAATCAATTCCTTGGTCTGGAAATTGCTTTCTACTGGATCTTATTGTAGGAACCACCCTTTAGAAACGACAAGGATATCCACGGTTCATAGACATTCTTGATGTAATTCTCCCAAAGATCCCTAGAAACTCCATTCTTGGTCTGATATGGATGTTTCCGGTGAAATAAAATATAGAAGTGTTGGGATATTTAGGTGAGAGATCATGAATAAATACAATAATAGAGAAAATGGTTCTAACGAACCCACATTTTTCCCATCCCCAACACAAGGGGGGTGGGTTTATCTACTCATGATTGAAAAAGTAAGAAACATAATAAAATAAATTAGAGATTTCATTACAATAGAACTGAATGAAAAATCATAAGTACAATCATACAAGAAAAAAACATCTTCCCCAGAAAAATATCTCTTCTCCACCCTCTAGTGTCCCTCCACCCCCTTCTCTGTATTCTCCCTTGGTATTTTACTCCTCAAGGTATCCCCGGCCAAAAAGGGACTTTCCCTGTTGTCCAAAATCAAGCATGAATAAAAATCCCGGGTCAAGGATTTTTTGGAAGGTGGTAAAGAAAAAAGAAGAAATCTGCAGTGGTATGCACTGTTTGGGAGCATCGTTTGGTAAACTATGCGCCAACCATGAAAGAGATACTGTCTTAAAAACATCATCCGCACCGTTTGGGCACATGGTTTGATAAACCATTTGATAGCCAAGCGAGAGCTTCTGTCTTTAATATTTGAACCGCATGGTTTTCTTCTAGATGGCCCGCACGGTTTGTTAAAATGTGTGACAACCGTGTTGGCCTTACTGTTAGTAGAATCTCCACCTGTAAGGTTTGCACATGGTTTGGATAAACCATGAGGCTACCATGCGGGAGATCTCTGCCATTTAAATTCCTCAATTTTATGTCCTTCATATCATGGGGTTGTTCTGAATGAATCCCTTCCTTTATGATCATAGGGGAAAAGGGACATTACACCTCCATTTCACTTCTGAATCACCAAACTTCAAAGAATCCATGCTTTATCCGTTGGTGAACAAAAAACCTATCATTATACATTATCATTGTGAAAATATTGTAAAAACCATCCACAAAACCGATTTATAGATATTAGACCAAGTGCAAATGCCCTATGCACAACAGTGCATCAATATGACTATGATATTATGTATTATATGTGAGAAGTATGAATTTTTTTAATTTTATGTATTGATGGAGTAATGTTTTTTATAACCCTTATTTATCTTTTTATTCACATACCATGTTTTTGAAATGTTTTTCATAGGGTATAAGGAAGGGTAAAAGAGAGGAATAAATCAGGAAGAATTATATAAAGAAAATAATTCTTGGTTTATTTAATCAGTTTTATTGTGGTGAAAAAATTTGGTTAGAATAGATGTGTCTACTTCATAATATTTGAGATGTAATGTAATAGTTATGGCCTAATTTTCTAAAACTATAATGCTAAAAAGAACCACAATGTGAATTCATGATTTAACTCAATATTAAGTAATGTTTTATGGTTTGGGCCTTATAATCCAGGTGATATGAGAGAGGTTATAATCATAAACATAAATATCATTGTTTGATATAAGATGAAAACATAAAGGCGGCATGGGAATGTGAAATTAAAAAAATGACATAAAAACATGTCATTGATAACCACTGAGACACAATAATAAATTGTTCTTTTGGTAACCTACCATAGAATTTAAATGGTATTTTTTGAGTTTGAAGAATCACAGAATTCATTTGACTGGTATATAATATCGTTTTCACCCTTCATATTAATATCATGTTCATGGAGAAGTGTTCCCCATATATTATACAACTCTAGGATTTAATATAACAATTTTAATCCCACCACTCCTAAGTTTGGGATAAATGCATTTAATTATCCAATAATTGAATTATAGGTACATATAGTTGAAGAATATTGAATAGAAAATTGAATGGATATTTACTAAACATATATTTAGCATCGAAAATCATAGGATAATTATGATATCATAATGGTCATATATGACACCTTGAAGTGTTTAATGAGATTTAAAGGGGTATCTCACCACATGAAAATCAAAAGGAAAAGAATACGTATCTTTAAAAACATATCCCCAAATAATAAAATGGAAATTAAAATGCACAATATAAATATAGTGCTAGAATATTGAGGAGATGGATTGGAACTGTTACCTTGATAAGTTGATTAAAAATATTGTGAGGATATTATTATGAGCATGTTAAATCATTGGGAGTGTTCTAGTGATGTAATATATGTGTAACTTATTAATAAAATGGTTGTTAGTGATATTTAATTAGAGGATGGATGGGTTTTTTAGAAAAATAAAGGAGAATTCTTTATGAATATCTAGAAATGGGTTTTCTAATCCACATGATAAAATAATGAAGACCCCAAACCATAATTCTTTTTCAAATGGTTTCTATTAAATTAGTGTCTATTTTAATATTTATTTTTTATAAATAAAAAATTCAATAAAATATTACCCTCGGATATGTTGAATGTTGTCATGTTAAAAATTTATTAATTTTAATACCTAAAAATATAATATTTATATTCTATGATTCATTAATGAATTATTAATTTAACAAAATAACATTAAAAATAAATCATTGCAATTTGTAAACATAAATTTTATACATAATACTCTTTAAAATATTAATTTCATTACATTTTGTCTTTTATTTTTTCATCATATAAAACATATATTTATAATCTTTTTAATTTTTACACAAAAAGTAACATCTCTCAAAAAATTACACGTAATTAACCATTTTTTTATTTAAATGTGATTATTTTAAATATAATTTCAATTTTAATGAAAAATTTCTATGAATATGAAAATTTCTATATTTAAAAAAAATGCACCTATTAAAGAATATGTTGTTTTCAATTGAACACATTTTTCTAACCTTATTAATGATATTATTATCCTTCACTAAATTATATTATAATGTTTATATAATAATTATATAATATGAATATTATTTATACATAAAAATTATTTCTAAATTATTAAATTTATCAATAAGTGTATTTAATTAAAAACATATATCATAAAAAACAAAATTATGGTTTCACAGTAAGAAAATATAATTTTTATCAACCTCCTTATTTAATTAATTATATTTTAATAATAAATTTATAAATTATGTCACTATTTTATTGAATAAATTTATAATTCATATTATTAAGGTCTAAATACAGAACACCTTAGTATACCAGTGTATACCATAAGGGTATGAAGTGTGATAGTGGTTCTTTCTTATGGATGTTCGATGAATATGGTTTGGGATATGTTCTTGAAAATATTGAAATTATCTTATAAATGGTTTTGTTCATGAATTTGTTATTAAATTTCATACTGTGATTTTACAATTGGGAAGACTACTAATGTAATGTCCCTCACATTCACTCCGTGAATTAAATTTGTTTCAATTAAAATTTGTAAAAAAACCTTAAAATATAATTATCATAAAGTTCACTGTAAAATGGAAGTTTTATAATTAATTAAAATTATTAATGTTCTTTTAAATTTAATAGGATATATCAGTATATTATAACCAGTTTAGTACATGTTATTTATATAACTAAATTACTTCGTAAGATATTTATTTTGTAATAGATAATTTAATTTTCAAAATTTATGGTAATTACTTCCCCCACCCTTCAATAATTTTCCCTATAAATTTCATTCCATTAAATAAAATAGTTCAGGGTATTTTTTTTATCCCCTATTCCAAATATGATTATTATTCTCTATTATTTGTTAACACTCTACATTGACATGGTGATTCATTTTGTTCATTGAATTATCATTATGATCCTACATCATCAAAACCTTCTACACGTTTGAAATATCATTCTATATGGGAACAACCTCTTGACTTATATTATTTTTTAGTTCAATATGAACCTTTATAAGAGGATGACCTAGAACAAGTCATGTACTTAAGATAGGTTATGTGCGAGTTTAGTTGATATGAAAGGATTTTAAAATGATAAAGGGCTTAAAAGGGGATTATATATCTAGTGACAATATATAACATATTCCCAAACCTTGTGATCTTATTCCATTATAAAATATGATGGAATAATTTAACATTGGCCATAATCTACAGGTCACAGATAAAATTGGTTGTAATGATTTTATTTAATCATTATGTGGATATCATATGATGTTGAATTTTTTTTAAACATTCTATGTAATATCGTGGAAAAAATAGGTTCCCAACATATTCTAATACATAACATCATCTCATTATGTTCTAGTTTGACACAACATTTAATATAGTACCTCCTAAGGTTCCATTTTAATTCATGAATGGAATTTCTTGTTATATGATAACCCTGGATCAGGAATATATTGATACCAATATCCTCTAAAATATATTCCATATGATCATAGTGCATCCTGTATAATTTGAATTCATATTTCTTATTTACCACGTATATAAGGGTGATAAGATATACAAAAACTCAACTTTGTATCCAAAAAATTCTAAATAATTTCCCAAAAACCCTTGGTAAACCTCAAACCTCAAAATAATATAATTCACACTAGCACTCCAGGTAGTCTATCCAGTTCCCTTATGTGTATTTTAGAAATTTGGTGTAATGATAAATATTTAATGATTGTAATGAAAAATTTCAAAATTTGTTTGTAATCAACTATCACTTGGCTGGAATTTTTAGCTTCATATATCCACATGATTATTATAATGAAATCCATATATACGATTAATCATTTGCCAATAATAATTGAAAATTGATACATCAAAATATTAGGATTCATTTATTCATCCATGTTATGTTATCATAGTATGCATTGAGAAATAAATTTGGAAATGTCACACTTCATGTAATCTGACTATAATCATTTCATTATATCTCAAAAATCATTGTACATTGATGATTAATAGAAACTGTTGGGTTATATCTTTAAAACGTATGATTCCATTTTGAATTGAGTTATTATAAGACACATATCTGAGTTCCAAAACATATAACTCCATATTTAAGAATGTTCTACTCTAAAATATTCATTACTATTTTCATTAGCACATCATAAATTTTTTAGGACTCATTTATCATCTAAACAATACATGGTAGATTAATTATTTTACCATGGTAAGATGATGATCCTTTTATTATTCCCATTTTCATCCTCTTTTTTTCCAAGAAGATTAGGTCCCTTTTAATCCTCATCAGGGATAGAGCTACATGGTTCTTTTTATTCAATAACATACCACATTATTTTCCTTATCATGAAGGTAATGGATATAAAAATCATAATTTAAAATAATCTCTAAGATCTTTCATTTGGAAAATATTGATCTCTATTTTTCATTATATAGCTTTGGATTTTATGATCTATAAATATTTAAAAATTCCCTCTATTGAGATAATTTCATTAAATTTTCAATGTGCTGAATAGAACAGTTAATTCTTAATAACGTGTTGTGTAGTTATTATATTAGATGTATAATTTTTTAGAGGCATGATATATCAATTTTTCATTATTTTTTATATAGACAAACTAATCCCTTTTTATAAAAATTATTTTATATAATAAATTCATGACCACTATTTGGTAATTTGGGAACTTGTGAATTTATAAAAATCATAGATAACTAATTAAATCTTACTACACAATCAACATCCAAGAAAAAATTGACTCCATTATTAGTTATCTTGGTTATTTCTCATTAATACATTTAATGATGTTCAAAAACATATGATAATACCCATATTATATATCTAATATATGGCATTACATCACATTTTTTGTTCTATTTCATCCTTTAACTACATTTATTTTTGATGTTTCCACAAATAATACATGGATGGTGATAAAATTCCATAGAGATGTTACATACTCAATAAAATATTTCTTTTTATTTTCATTTGTATACAAATTTTATTTCCCCTTTATATTCAATACATAATTAAAATTATACACATGTTCCTCCTTAAATTTGGACATGATTAGAAAATCATCGGTAAAGGTTAAAACAATTTTTTCAATGTAATCCTTAATTTCTATTATCATTGTTTCCATGATGATATTCAATTAAATAGTGACTCCAATGGCATAACCATGAAAATTTTGTTCCAATTCCATGTAAAAATTGAATACTTGGTGATATCACCCTTTTTCACAATTACATGATAATATATTGATCAAATATCGACCTTGGAAATGTATTGGGCTCCAAGATGATGATATTACATGTTTTTAATCTATGGATGTTTATATTATTTCATCATCATGGACTTTTTTATATTACTCTAATAAATTTAAAGGAACATTTAGCCATCCATATTCATAATCAAAAGTATCGGTGCACCCTGTGAAGAAGGTCTTGGACATATAATACATTTATCAAGATTATCCTTTAGTCACTTCTTCAACTCTTAAGGTTTACTAGTTTCTATTATATATGGATTCCTGGATATTGAAAATGATTCCGTTATATGTTAAATTGATAATAAAACCTATAGTATATCATGAAGACTATGAAATTATTTTCGAAACAGATTAGTGAATTTTCATACAATGGGCTTGCAATCAAGGATGATCTTTTCCCTATATCAATCATTTTATCATGATATTAATTGTCATAGTGAAATAACATCCACTCTTGAGATAAGTATTTCAAATTATTTTTATGTACCTCACGACACATATATTGATTTTTAATGATAGTTGTTATATACAGAGTGATTTCCTTCTCTCAATAATTTATGTTTTCATTAACAGGGAATGAAAATCCATACTAAAAATACAAAAAAAATCTAGATAATAGAGTATAATTAGTTTTTTTAAAACTCATAAAATTATTTATATATTGGGAGTGAGTTATACACATTAGATTCAATAATTGTCCATTTTTTCATCTACACTGGAGACTCAAGTTCTTTGTCTTATGGTGGTGATTAATTTTTTTATACATTAAATGAATGGAATAAAATAATGTGTAGAACAAAATTCAAGTAGTACGTTTAGTATCCCTGAAAGAATAAATAGTATACATATCATCACAAAAATGTTGGTATCCACCAATGAAATATTATTTTCATAAACATTTTTTTAATCTATAGCCCTTTGAGGACTTTTTTTCAATTTTAATAGTTAAAATTTAGCTTAGTGTATATATTAGAATATTATCCCTGTTTATTATATCTTAAAAATTGGAAAAAGTATGATCTATGACTAGAGGATTCAATTATTTCATCACATTTTGGATTTTATGATGTCATATTATAGATTATATATGAAAACCATATTGAATTTTTAACAAAATATCTGACTATTTGAGAAAAATATGTAAAATTTTCCATTTAATATTTTTAATTTTATGAATTCATAAAAATATTTAATTTTTGAAAATAATTTCTTATATATGGAAATTTACTATTTTTAATATAAATAACCCCATTTATATAAAAATATGGGTATTTATAATAATAATTTTCTTAAAAAAAATTATAATTAATATATAAGAGTTTAATAAATTACAATATCCTTTACTGAAAAATAACATTTAAGAATAATATTATATAGATATTATATTTTTTTAAATATTCATCAATTAATCATATTATTTATTTTATTTAAAACTACAAATTTTCCAAAAATTACAATCATTGGTTCCTTATAAGGATATCTAATTTTTATCAATCTAATTATTTGCTTATTTATAAATTAATAATTAATATATATACATATACATATATATATATATTATAAAAGAAGATAAATACAACAAAATTTATATTTTTAGGTTCTATATATATGAAACCTTGTTAATGTAGTAGTTTCACTATGTGTAGGGTGTGGAATTGTGTGAAATTCATGGGGTGGTTTGGAAACATGGTTTTCACTTTTATCTCTATAAGTATGAAATTCTCTTGTAAATAGTTTTAGATGTTCATTAGTTGATGAAATTATGTTTTTTATTGGTTAAGGTAAAATCCCATTGATTGTTTCTTCCACATATTCCTTAATAAATGGTATTCATAGGGTACTATCCAACATGAGATGTCTATCAGTTCCTCCATATGTAACATTTAAAATTTACCATAACACTTAATACAAACTTAACATAATGTTCACTATACAATGACGATATTATTAATGGTAATAATTAATATTGTTATTTTAAATACAATAGGATATATGAGTCCAAAAATTACCATTGTTGTCCCATTCTTTTATAACTATAATACTTGATAAGAAATTTATTAATTTTAAAAATAGAATTTAATTTATAAAATTTCATGTCATTTGAGGGGAGTTTTTTATTTATTTTTATTTACAACTGATATTTCATGCCCCATAAATCATGATTCGGGTGTCTTTATATGCCACTTTTTTTTTGATTATATTAAAAATTAGATCAGAATTAGTCAAATATTATATAATCCTTATAATTACTTTTTTTCCATAAAAACCTCTTACTCAAATTTGTATTCAGATTTTATAAATACTTTATTAATATATTTATTTTGATATGATCTACCATCATGATATAAAGTATGTAAATTTTTAATATAATTCTATTTATGATCATCCCTCGTATTTTTATTGAATACTTCAATTATATAACATTCTTATCTATAAATTGATCTGTCTTTCTTTTTGTTCCTCAAGGAACTATATCAATTTATTCTCCCGATCAATTTATACACTTTGTTAACAATAATATGTAAATATTTATCTATATCAGGGATATTATCATTATTTAAGGTAACTTTGTATATTCAATACCTATAGTAACTTGTTACGTTCATTCTATTTATTTTAGACCTCCTTTTGTCATTCTATTATCCATTTTCATTAAAATATCAGTAATAAATTTTCAATTGGTTTGTTATATATCTCAATTAAAATATCAAAAATATTCCATATTTGGAAATTTATCTACATCTAAAAATAACATAAAATAATTATCAAATCAATGATGTATTATAATCCACTTTGGTGTCCTTTCATTATCAACGTGTTCACTCAAAATATATAGTGTTAAATATTGTTCTTTATGAATCATAAAAATTTCTATCCTCTCTTTATTTTTATATGGTCTAACCACTAACATGTTTCAATGTTAACCTTGAGTTTCCCCTTAAGTATAATATATAACATTCATCCTCAAACAGATATAACATTTTTTATTATGAAGCCTTTTCACCTCATCTAAATTTTTATAATTAAAAAATAGATTTTGAGAAATGATTAAGATAGAATAATACCATATTAGAAATAAAAATTCTATAAATTTGAAATTACCCATTGATATAAATAATTATTTGGTTATATTTTTAATTTCATTGAATACAAAAATATTTTGAAATAGTATTCACGAAAATCGTAGTAAATTTTATGGATTTCATCATCGAAAAACATAGTATTGTAAACCACATTATAGTCTGTTACCTTATGTAAATTATATCTTTCACTATATTCCATCATTATTATACTAATATAATTAAATAAAATACACTTAAAATCCCACTTTATTTCGTTAATCATTAATAAATCAGTTATCAATCATGTTCAAATTTATTTTACACTATTAAAAAATTATAAACTACCCAAACACTTCATTATTTAAATTCAAAAACATCCAAATCAAAATTAAATAAAATATTTGAAAGTTGAAATCATTATGATGTCTTAATAATATTAAATTAAATCCATGTGAATTTATTTGGAATTTATATTCCTTGTTTCCATTATCAAGGACTATTTTGTAAAATGGGGTCTTAATCACATTATCTTAATGTGTAGGGTATCAGTTCGATATTTCAATATCTGATATATTTGATCAATTTATTGAGCGTAATTATCATAATATTTATTGTTGGTCGGAGTGGACACTCAAGAGGGGGGTGAATTGAGTTCCAATTAAAAATATCTGTTGAAAACATTAAGATTAAGTCCCCCAAATTGAAAAACAGCCCAGTCAATTAAGGCAGTAGAGATATAGGTGACTTATTGTTCAACAGGTTTCTCTAAGGTTGATTAATACTCAGTAAGGTTAGTTTGATGACTAACTTTACTTTTGAAACAAGTTTACTAAACAAATCTCTTATACACACTAACCAAAATTGACTATCAGAGTATATGCAAAAACAGATTTCTTGTTTTAAAAACAAAGACCACAACGGATAAAAAAAACAAAGTAATGAAAAGAATAACAAGCTATTTCAAACAAGAGGTTCAGTCTTAAGCTAAGACTTAGTCCTCTTCCACTTGGTGATCACCTGCCACAAAGAAATTTTATAAAATGGATTGATACACAGCCTGTATCGGGCTTTACAACAGTTTTCACAAACTATCCAGGTTTGACAACCTCTGCCACATTTATACGTGGGAAAACAAATGACCAAGACACACCAGGCTTCATCCACAGTTATACGTGGGTAACAAATGTAAAAAGGTTTGGGATAGGGATTTTCAGTATCCCTCAGTTTAAGCACATGAGACAGTGTGTGTAATACTAACACACTGCTCACAAATGTAAAACACTTAAACACGGTAGAGCAAGAGATAGAAAGAAGAAGGTTTAGAGTGCTCTATAGTGTTGGCAGATCAGTTCTGGACTCGTAGGAATGAGTGACTTGAAGCTTTGGTCCTTTTTCTATAAGTTGACACTAAAACAGAGTGTCGTGATTTCCAGACTTCCAGATGTTCAAGTGATCAGCTTCTTTGAGTTTGAGTTCTTCACAGCGTTGCTTTTAGGAGACGGTTCTTTCAGTCGGTTCACATGAGACTCTTTTGTTCTTCAGAATGAATGCTCGAGAGTTCTTCCTTTTGTGTATATGCGTATCTCCTTCTCAGTTGTAGATGTTAGACTCTGTGTGTCCTTCCTCTATTCTTGTTCGTGTATGTCACTGTTCTTTTCGTTCCATTCATTTATTTTTCTTGAATGCTTCTCTCTTCTTTTTATACTCCTCCATATATGCCCTTTTTGTTCACCCGAGGCCGACAAGATAAATAGTCTTGAGTTACACATGCAATCTTCCTCGTACAATGTATTATTTCTTGATATGTCTGCAAATATCAATAAATAATGTTAGGTGTATTAATTTGTCTAGACATGACCGTTAGATTAGTATTAATCAAATTGGTAAAGAAAAAAGTAGAAATATAATAATAATAGACTGGTCGAGAATGTATGTCACTGTGGACTTCAACTATGGTCTTCCAACTGTGGACTTCCTTCTGACTGCTGACTTCAACAAAAGGCTTGCTGTCTGTAGGCTTGCAATGGTAGCTTTTACTCCATGTAACTGTAGCCTCTCTAATTGTAGACTTGTAATATCGAATTTGTAGAACTGTAACCTTTGTCAACTGTAGACCTTGATCATCAGTAGACTTAGTCGACAGAAGCTGTCTAACTGTAACATTGACTGTAGACTTATGACTGTAGGCTTTTTCGACTGCGAACTTGTTCCAACTGTAGACTTGTTCGACTGTGAACTTGAGCAGAGAAAACTTTGAACAGAAGTCTTGTAACTGTGACCTTCGTCTGTGAGCTTTGACAAAAGATAGCGGTAGACTCGTGACTGTAAGCTTGTATTAGTCTTCGACTGTACTCTTGTAACTGTGAACTTATTGCAACAGTAACTTAAGGTGACAGTTAGCTGTAACTGTGACTTTGAAAAGAAAACTCTGACTGTTAGCTAACAATACTAAACTTATGTAAATACTACTGTAAGCTGTTACAGTAAAGTTATGAGAGTAAGAATATGAACTGTTTAGAATAAAATACGTTTAAGAATAGAATAATAAGATTAATGCAAGGTTTTAATACATCATAATCAATGTTTAAGCATGATTTGGGATTATCAAAACAGGTGATTCCAACAATCTCCCCCTTTTTGATAATCACAAATTATGTCAGTATGGAATGAAATATAGATGTATCAGAGAGAAATGTGCAAAACACAGTATTAGCAATATGAGCACAAAAATTAGGTATAATCCTCAAGGATTTCTCCCTCTTTGTATAGGTTCATTTCTCCCCCGAGTTTTCCCTATTTCTTCTCCCAATTTCTCCCCCTTTGTGATTAACAAAAAGAAAGACAGAGAGAGAGAAAATAAATATTGTATTAAGAATGAGTACATTACATGACCCAAAATTTGAATACATGATACCTATCAAAAAAAAACATAAACAGACTCAATCCTCTTCATCTGTAGGTAAGGGATCTTTTCCTTTGGAGGAAGAAGATGGAGCAGTAGGTGAAAGATCAACAGGCTTAGGAATTGTAGCAGGAATGTCTGGAGGGGCAGCAATAGATGCTCCTGAAGGCCTGTAGTGAGTAGCTTGCCGAGGTATCAGTGGTCTAAGGCTGCTGAGGGCATCAGCAGGAGACATTACTGAAGAACCACTGGGGTTGGAGACAGGTAGGGCAGGAGGAACTATAACAGGTGTGCAGTCCACATGAAGAAAAGGTAGGAGCAGATTCCTGAAATCCATGATGATGTTTCCTCCTCTGTCCATGGCAGATAAGAAGTCATTTTTGTTTTCCAAGAATTTATCCAAAGCCGGGGTCAACTCTCGTAGCTTGCTAACTTGTTATTTGAAAGCTTGAGTTACAGGAGGCAGCTTCATAGTTTCTAGCATGAGCTTGATGTGATGGTTCAACTGATGCTTGGTGAAAATCTGATCAAAGTAATAATCCACTTTACTTTTGATGGCCTCCTGAGAAGCAGTAGTAGCCTGCAGGTGCTCACGAACAAAGCCACTGACTTCTCTTGTAGTAGCAAGGATCTGTAGGTCTGATGTGTCATTTGCACGGGCCTGAGTAAGCTCTTCTCTGAGCAGGCTTCTAAACTGCTCAAGGTCTACAGGAGAGCTAGATGAAGGAAGGGACTTGACTGAGAATGCCACTGTCTCCTTGAAAGATTGATTCAGATTTCCAATCACTTTCTGAATGACAACATCCTGATTGCTAAAGTGTTCTTTTACTGATTTCTTGAAAGCCTCAAATACTTCCACAAACTGCTTGACCACTTCTTTGATGTATCGAATCTCACTGGCCACTTGTGTCTGAGAACTGCTTAGGGTAGTTAAAGAAGCAACTGATTGTCTGAGGGCCACTACTGCTCCAGTCCAGCTTTCAATTTGAGTGTGGCACACTTTCATTTCATCCATCACTTCTTTGATTGGACTTCCCACAACACATCCTAGAGATAATTCTAAGGATTGTTCTACATTTTTTAGCTCATCAAAAAGACTGGTTTTCAATTCAGCAACAGACTGTCTGATGGTCTCCTTCATTTCATTCTTTAAGTATTCAAGGTCTTCCTTAGTGGCCAATCTTTCAGTTTCTAACACTGGAGAGCTGTTAGTTAGGATAACTGGATTTCTTGGTGGTTGGTTTTCCTCATCTGAATCCTCATAATTGAGTCCTAACACCATGTATCCTGGATCTGAGGTCCATCTTTCTATATCATACAGTACAGAGACTGAACCAAAACGCTCCCCCTCACTTGGAGCTCCATCCTTAACATTTTCTACTAACTGCTCGACTCTGGGTAACTCTAGGTTCTCTTCTGTAGCTCTAGCAGGTTCCATACTTGCTTCCTCTGTAGGTTCAGCAGTGAGGTTAGCCTCCCTCTCTGTTGAGTCATCAACCACTTCCATGACAACAGTAGTAGAGACCACTCCTGCTTCCTGGTCAGACACTGACTTGTCTGTGTACCCTATCAGAGGGCTCATACTATGTTTTTCTGTTTCTTCACCACTGATCTCCTCTTCATCTTCTGCAATAGTTTCTTGATTTTCATTTGAAGCTCCAGCCTCTTCTGCTTCGACTGTATCATCCTCGTCAGAGGTGTCCTTGACAAAATATTGAGATTCTTCTTCTTCTTCTTCTGTAGACTCAGTCTCACTGTCTCTTAGAACAGGTTCTCTACTAGGTAGTTCTTTTGGAGGGCTTGCTGCTCCAAACGCCACTGTCCTGACAGGACTGTGAGTAGTCTCAGGATCACTCCCTTCATCAATTGGGGTGTTCTCTCTTGCAGAGTCACCAACTACTGCAGTCTGTTCATCATCTGAGTATACAGGTTCAGGCTCATCAGGCTTTAATCCTGGATCTCTCCTATCTCTCGGTCTAGAGGGATGAGTAGAAGGGCTAAATTTCTCATAGATTCTCTCCTCATCATTCACCCATGATTTCTTCCAGGGATTCTAACTGATCCTCATGAATTTGCAGATTACTTTCGAGATACATACACTGTTCTTTGCCACTATCAACTCTTCCTGACTTCCAGCTGCACCTTTCACTTTCAACATTACCGAAATGAGTTTAGCATGAAACAAGGCACTTGATTTTGAGCTTTCCTTTATCATGTCCTCCATCTAAGCCATCAGCAACCTACAAAGGTTGACCTTCCTTCCATGTTTTAATAAGTACATCAAATAAATATCCCGGTGCTTCAGAGTTGCAAAATCTCCTCTTCTAGGACTCAGTACATGCTGAATAAACTTAAACAGAAGCCTGTCCTCTCCACTCATTTCAGCAGCAATAATCATTCTTACTGTGCCATTGCCTGTCAGTTCTTCCAGAGCCGTCTCATGATCAAAGATTCCACTATTTGGAGGAGCCGCTCCAGAATAGTAGTTGTAAATACCCTCATGAGGAACTCTTAAACATGCAGCCCATTCAACAGATGAAAAACTGACTTCATTGCCGTTTACTCTGGATACCATTCTATGCAGATCATCCTCTTCCTAGAACTGTAGATATTCATAGAATTCCTTCACCAGCTTCGGGTAGTACGGTCCATTATTGTTTGCGAAGCATTCGGTCTATCCTTGCTCATTAAGCACTGCCAGTACTAATGATCTGCTCGATAAAATCCACTCTTCACTTAGCTCCTTCTCAGCAACTATTTCTCTCTTAGTCAGATGTGGATTAACAGGTCTTATCGAGGCGTTCCCGGTGCCACTGGATTCGACTCGAGTCCTCTTCGGCATTGGTGCATCTTCATTGACAGTCGGGGGTCGCTTTGTTCTGGCCATTGGAACTGAATGAGGTTTCGAGGTTCGGTTGAAGGTTTAGGGTTTAGGACTTGAGAGAGCAAGGGTCGAGATGAGTGGATTGAGATATGTTCGATGTTCTAAATTTTATCATTTAGGGATTTAGAAATAAAAGTATAATGAAAAGAAACGGTTCGAATTCCCGCAAAAATAAAATAAGGTTAAACAGCGAAACAGCCTACAGAGAGATGTAACAGTGAGGTACACCGGTGAGGTCTAACTGTGAGGTTTCAACTGTGAGGTTTCAACTGTGAGGTTTCAACTGTGAGGTTTCAACTATGAGGTTTCAACTGTGAGGTTTCAACTGTGAGGTTTCAACTGTGAGGTTTCAACTGTGAGGTTTCAACTGTGAGGTTTCAACTGTGAGGTTTCAACTATGCTATAATTAATCATACCTAACTCACGTTTGATGTAACTTAATCTCTCAGAATTCAAAGGCTTTGTAAAAATATCAGCTAACTGATGTTCAGTGCCAATGAACTCAAGAGTGATATCACCTTTTTGATAATGATCCCTCAGAAAGTGATGTCTCACATCAATATGTTTTGTCCTAGCATGAGATACTGGATTTTTAGAAATGTTAATAGCACTTGTATTGTCACACCTTATAGAGACATGTTTGAATTGATATCCATAGTCTAGTAAAGTGTGTTTCATCCACAAGATTTGTGCACAAAATCTACCAGCAGCTATATACTCAGCTTCGGCAGTAGACAATGCAACAGAATTCTGCTTCTTACTACACCAAGATACTAGTGACTTGCCTAAAATGTGACATGTTCCAGAGGTGCTCATTCTATCTAACTTGCAGCCAGAAAAATCAGCATCAGAATAACTTAATAAATCAAATGATTGTCCTTTTGGATAAAATAATCCCAAATTGGGAGTATGATTTAGATATTTGAAAATCCTTTTAACAGTAGTCAAATGAGACGCTTTTGGATTGGCTTGAAACCGAGCACACATGCATACACTGAACATGATGTCAGGTCTACTGGCAGTAAGGTACAGTAGACTACCTATCATACCTCTGTAATTGGTTTGATCCACTGGTTCACCAGTTTCATCACTGTCCAACTTGCAAGTGGTGCTCATCGGTGTGTCACTGCCTTTGGTGCCATCCAAAGAAAAACGTTTTAGAAGATCATTAATATATTTACTTTGGTTCAAAATAATACCATTTTTATTTTGAAAGATCTGAAATCCAAGGAAAAATTTGAGTTCTCCCATTAAACTCATTTCAAACTCATTTTTCATTATTTTTGAAAAATCAACACATAAAGAATTTTTAGAAGATCCAAAAATAATATCATCCACATAAATTTGTACTATTAAGACATCTTTAGAAATCCATTTAATAAAAAGAGTAGGATCAGCTATACCTTTAGTAAATCCTTTCGATATAAGAAAAGAGCTGAGCCTATCATACCAAGCTCTTGGAGCTTGCTTTAAACCATATAAAGCTTTAGATAGTTTAAAAACATGATTAGAAAAATGGGGATTTGTAAAACCAGGAGGTTGTTCCACAAATACATCCTCAATTATATATCCATTTAGAAAAGCACTTTTAACATCCATTTGATATAGTTTGAAATTCAGATGAGCAGCATAAGCAAGTAATATCCTAATGGCCTCTAGTCTAGCCATGGGTGCAAAGGTTTCCTCATAGTCTATTCCTTCTTCCTGACTATACCCTTCTGCAACTAGCCTAGCTTTGTTTCTGATTATATTACCAAACTCTTCAACTTTGTTTCTAAACACCCATTTAGTGCCTATGGTAAGAGTGTCTTTAGGTCTTTCCACTAATTCCGAAACTTTATTTCTTTTAAACTGATTTAGTTCTTCTTGCATAGCCATTACCCAGAATTCATCACTGATAGCATCATTGACATTTTTGGGTTCAAGCTGTGAAAGAAAAGCTTGATGTTCAACCTGATTTCTTAGAGAAGCTCTAGTTTGTGTTCCTCTATCAAGATTACCAACAACAGCATCTAAAGGATGATTCTTTAGAATCCTAGTTGATTTGGTAAAGGTTGAACTAGAGATTTCAGGTTCATTTATAGGTTCGGGTTCCACAGAGGAAGATTCTGGAAAAAGTCCAGAACTGGATGTTTTTATTACAGGTTCTTTAGATTTGTCATTTAGGTCCAGAACAGATAAGTCTTCTTCAACATCTTCAAGAGATGTTTTAGACTCATGTGGATCAGTCTCATCAAACTTGATGTGAACAGATTCTTCCACACATTTGGTTTTCTTATTGAACACTCTATAGGCTTTACTAGACATAGAGTAACCCAGGAAAATTCCTTCATCACTTTTTGGAGCAAATTTATCAAGATTATCTTTAGTATTCAGAATAAATACTTTGCAACCAAAAACTCTAAAGTAATTAACCTTAGGCTTCCTATTATTCCACAACTCATAAGGGGTTTTCTTAAGAACCGGTCTAATCAAGACTCTATTAATAACATAGCAGGCTGTATTTACAACTTCAGCCCAAAAGTAAACAGGTAGGTCATATTCATTAAGCATAGACCTTGCAATTTCTTGCAGGGTTCGGTTTCTTATTTCCACTACATCATTCTGTTGAGGTGTCCTAGGAGCAGAAAAATTGTGAGCATAGCCATTGTGTGAGCAGTAAGATTCAAATTCTTGATTCTCAAACTCACGGCCATGATCACTCCTCAAGGTCTTAATCTTAAGTCCACTAATATTTTCTACAGACTTAGAGTATTTAACAAAGGAAGAGCAGGCTTCACTTTTGTGAGCTAGAAAGTATACCCAAGTATATCTAGAAAAGTCATCTACAAGAACATAAACATAGTGCTTCCCATTTAGACTTGAAATTCTTGATGGTCCAAACAAATCCATGTGAACCAGTTCAAGTGGTTGAGAAGTTGAAACTTCTTTCTTTGGTTTAAAAGAAACTTTGTGTTGTTTTCCCTTTTGACAGGGATTACACACTTTGTCATTTGGGAATTCAAGCTTAGTTAGGTCTCTAACTAGGTGTTTCTTAGAGAGTTTTCTAAGTGAGTGAATGTTGCAGTGTCCTAATCTCCTATGCCACAACCAAGAATCTTTATGGAAAGCATTTAAGCAAGTAACATTATGTTTAGCTAAAGTGTTTAAGTCAACAGCATAAACATTTTCATTTCTTAAGGCAGAAAATATTAAAGCATTTTTTGAATTATAAACATCACAAGAATTGTTTTCAAACTTGACATTAAAACCATCATCACACAATTGAGAAATGCTAAGTAGGTTGTACTTAAGTCCATCAACAAATAAAACTTTGGAAATTAATACTGAGTCAGTGTTATCAATCTGGCCTAAGCCGATGATTTTTCCTTTTGAGTTATCACCAAAAGTGACATATCCTCCATAAACCTTTATTAAGCTTTTGAAGCACGAATAGTCCCCAGACATGTGTCTTGAACATCCACTGTCTAAGTACCATACCTTCTTGTAATTGCTTTTCAAACAGATTTCCTACAAAACAGATTAGACAGGAAATGACTTTGGTACCCAGATTTTCTTGGGTCCAGATATGTTAGCAATCAAGGATTTAGGTACCCAGATTTGTTTTATGGGTCCCATACAATTAATAGATGCAACATATTTAGAGAGATATACTTTATTTGATCTAAAACTATTTAAATAACCAGTTGAGGCATACGAATTTCCAAAACTGGAACTAGCAGGATTTTTTCCAGACGTGGGAATAAATCGGGTTTTAGTAAACTGTCTTTGTCCAGGTTGGTATCCCAAGCCAGTAGCATACATAGGTGCAACTTGCTTTCCTAGCAGTTGGGTTAGAGTATCTTTTCCATTTGTGAATGTTTCTAAGTCCATTCTAAGTTGTTCATTAGATAGTTTCTGTTCTGTATTCACCTTTAATAATTGAACATTTTTCTCTTTTTCTACATCAAGTGCAGACTTGACACTTGCAGTAAGAGCATGCTATTTCTTTAAAGACTTATATTTATCCTTTAGTTCATTACACGTTTCTTCCAGCATATTACAGTATTCAATCAATTCATCTTTAGACATATTTTCAGAATCAGAACCAGATTTTGCTTCACCTTCAGAATAATAAGAGTATAAAGTGGGAGTGTCTAAGGTTACCTCAGATGTGTTTGTCATGAAACATATATTAGCACGATTTCTTTCAGAATCACTGGATTCTGATTCACTTGTGCTGTCTTCTGAAGCACTCCAGGTGGCCTTCATAGCTTTCTTATAATTCTTGTCCTTGTACTCATATTTCTTCTTGAATTTTAACTTAGGACAGTCAGCTTTGATGTGTCCTTTCCTTTTACATTCATAGAAAACTATGTCTTCTTCTTTATCAGTTTTCTTCCAATCTTTCTTCCACTTACCTTGTCTATCATACTTACCCTTGTAGTTTGGTTTTCTGAAGAACTTCTTCTTCCTATAGAACTTCTTGAATCTCCTTTCTATTTGTGCCATCTCGGCATCACTGTCAGATTCTAAGTCTTCACTAGATGAGCTTTCAGTTGGTATATGCACTTTCTCCTTGTCTTTTCTCTTTGATGCAGTAGACTTAAAAGCTACAGATTTTCGTTTTGGTTCCTCATCTTCCTCTTTATTTACCTTGAGCTCTTCTTCGTACATCATCAGCTTACCAATTAACTCCTTGACAGGCAAAGTTCCAATATCACAGGATTCTCTAATTGAAACGGATGTGCCTCTCCATCTGTCAGGTAGACATCTCAATAATCTCATGATTTGCTCCTTTGCTGGAACAATCATTCCAAGTGAGCTCATTGTGTTGACTATCTCATTAAACCTGAGATACATATCAGAAATAGGTTCATCAGATTTCATATTAAAGTTATCATATTTGATAGTATAAGTATTTAACCGCATTTCCTTAACAGTAGTTGTTCCTTCATGAGAAACAGCTAAGGTGTCCCAGATTTCAAAAGCAGTTTTACATGCAGAAATTCTATTGAATTCCTCATCTCTTAGAGCACAGTAGAGAGCATTCACAGCCTTACAATTATTATTGTAAGCTACCTTGGTAGGTTCATCCCAAGTTATTCTTTCAGTTTCTGGAATCTTGTATTGAGACTCTATAGCAGTCCAAATATCAAAACCCATACGTTCCAAATGAATTTTCATTTTGAGCTTCCATTGGGCATAATTCACACCATTAAAGAAGGGTGGCCTGTTAGTAGCAGCAC
Source organism: Viscum album (assembly GCA_963277665.1). NCBI lineage: Eukaryota > Viridiplantae > Streptophyta > Magnoliopsida > Santalales > Viscaceae > Viscum > Viscum album. The sequence continues at coordinate 911,939,144 of OY728131.1, read as the reverse complement.
CTTCTAGTCTATTATCCATAAGGAAATTTTAGAAAATGTTTTAAAGAGATAAAATTTAGAACTAACAGAAATTTAAGATCGGTTAGATAAAACTACAATCACAGTTTAAAAATAGAGAGTTAAAATAAAACTTTGAGCAAGTATAACAGAGATAAACACATCCTTTGATACCAAATGTTTGTCGGAGTGGACACTCAATAGGGGGGTGAATTGAGTTCCAATTAAAAATTTCTGTTGAAAACTTTAAGATTAAATCCCCCAAATTGAAAAACAGCCCAGTCAATTAAGGCAGTAGAGATATAGGTGACTTATTGTTCAACAGGTTTCTCTAAGGTTGATTAATCCTCAGTAAGGTTAGTTTGATGACTAACTTTACTTTTGAAACAAGTTTACTAAACAAATCTCTTATACACACTAACCAAAATTGACTATCAGAGTATATGCAAAAACAGATTTCTTGTTTTAAAAACAAAGAGCACAGCGGATAAAAAAACAAAGTAAAGAAAAGAATAACAAGCTATTTCAAACAAGAGGTTCAGTCTTAAGCTAAGACTTAGTCCTCTTCCACTTGGTGATCACCTGCCACCAAGCAATTTTATAAAAAGGATTGATACACAGCCTGTATCGGGCTTTACAACAGTTTTCACAAACTGTCCAGGTTTGACAACCTCTGCCACAGTTATACGTGGGAAAACAAATGACCAAGCCACACCAGACTTCTTCCACAGTTATACGTGGGTAACAAATGTAAAAAGGTTTGGGATAGGGATTTTCAGTATCCCTCAGTTTAAGCATAGGAGACAGTGTGTGTAATACTAACACACTGCTCACAAATGTAAAACACTTAAACACAGTAGAGCAAGAGATAGAAAGAAGAAGGTTTAGAGTGCTCTATAGTGTTGGAAGATCAGTTCTGGACTTGTAGGAATGAGTGACTTGAAGCTTTGGTCCTTTTTCTGTAAGTTGACACTAAAACAGAGTGTCGTGATTTCCAGACTTCCAGATGTTCAAGTGATCAGCTTCTTTGAGTTTGAGTGCTTCACAGCATGGCTTTTAGGAGACGGTTCTTTCAGTCGGTTCACTTGAGACTCTTTTGTTCTTCAGAATGAATGCTCGAGAGTTCTTCTTTTTGTGTATATGCGTATCTCCTTCTCAGTTGTAGATGTTAGACTCTCTGTGTCCTTCCTCTATTCTTGTTCGTGTATGTCACTATTCTTTTCATTCCATTCATTTATTTTTCTTGAATGCTTCTCTCTTCTTTTTATACTCCTCCATATATGCCCTTTTTGTTCACCCGAGGCCGACAAGATAAATAGTCTTGAGTTACACGTGCAATCTTCCTCATATATTGTATTATTTCTTGATATGTATGCAAATATCAATAAATAATGTTAGGTGTATTAATTTTTCTAGACATGACCGTTAGATTAGTATTAATCAAATTGGTAAAGAAAAAAGTAGAAATATAATAATAATAGACTGGTCGAGAATGTATGTCACTGTGGACTTCAACTGTGGTCTTCCAACTGTGGACTTCCTTCTGACTGCTGACTTCAACAAAAGGTTTGCTGTCTGTAGGCTTGCAATGGTAGCTTTTACTCCATGTAACTGTAGCCTCTCTAACTGTAGACTTGTAATATCAAATTTGTAGAACTGTAACCTTTGTCAACTGTAGACCTTGATCATCAGTAGACTTAGTCGACAGAAGCTGTCTAACTGTAACCTTGACTGTAGACTTATGACTGTAGGCTTGTTCGACTGCGAACTTGTTCCAACTGTAGACTTGTTCGACTGTGAACTTGAGCAGAGAAAACTTTGAATAGAAGTCTTGTAACCGTGACCTTCGTCTGTGAGCTTTGACAAAAGATAGCGGTAGACTCGTGACTGTAAGATTGTATTAGTCTTCGACTGTAACCTTGTAACTGTGAACTTATTGTAACAGTAACTTAAGGTGACAGTTAGCTGTAACTGTGACTTTGAAAAGAAAACTCTGACTGTTAGCTAACAATACTAAACTTATGTACATACTATTGTAAGCTGTTACAGTAAAGTTATGAGAGTAAGAATATGAACTGTTTAGAATAAAATACGTTTAAGCATAGAATAATAAGATTAATGCAAGGTTTTAATACATCATAATCAATGTTTAAGCATGATTTGGGATTATCAAAACAGGTGATTCCAACATTTATATTCCATGTATATTCATAATCATGAATACACCACAGTAATGTTCAAAGAATGTTTTGTAACACATAACTATTGGTTGAAAATATATATCCTAGGTTGAAAAATTAAAACCATGTTAAAGATTCTATCTTCAATAATCTCCAACTTTGTATTTTTTTTAGTTTAAAACTATAAACAACATTAACACGCGACCATGTAAATTTATTTTAATACATATACATTAATCATCTTCAATATACTACTGATTTATATAGAAAAAAACCAGAAATTTTCATAAAAAGACTTTTGGTCTAATCTTTCGTCGTTTGTTACTAAATCCAAATTATCCAAAAAATAGAAAAAATATTTAAAAATTTATAGAACATGACTTATTATTAATCCTGAAATTTTTATATTGTAAATTTAGTTAACCCTTTTATTTAAATCCAAATATCTAACTATTTTCCCAAGTACGTAAAACTAATTATCTTTTTCTCCTCATTTGGATGATGATAAATCATTTTTCAACATGATTTGAACGGATAATATTTTATTAAAACTTGTAATTAAATACCTCATCACGTAGATCATAAAACCTATAATAAATCACCGCAAATATCAGTTATTAATTTCACGATATATAAAAATTAATCTATTTTAAGACATGATACACCAAATTAGAATATGTAATTTCTTATACTTGTATGGTAGGAAATTATAGTTAATTAAATTGTAATATATTTCAAGATAATTAAGTGAATTAGAATTCTTAAAGATATAACTAGATCAAATCCAAAACTAAATACAAATATATCAATGTTGAAATATTTATTATCATTGTCATCAATGATGGTTTTATGGATTACTAATTCTATGTAATGAATGTAACACAATTAAAATGTGAAAATAATATTGAGTAATTATGTAATGGAATGTGAGGATTTATTTTAGTGATGTTTGTTACATTATTTTTTTGAATATAATAGAGTTATTAAATATATAGTTATTGTTTAAATGCCAATTTTTATGGTAATATGATATATTGTCATTTGGTATACACATATCTAATATTGAATTTTTTTATTACAATATAGAAGATTTAAATTTTATATAAATTTTATATTTGTTTTTCAATTAATATAAAAATTCCTCTTTTATTATTGAATATGACATTTGATTTTATGAAATTTGTTTTATTACATTAATTATTTTTAAAGAATAATTTTAAATACATGTACTTATAAAATAAAAATAATCATTTTTATATGAATGTTTTTACGATATTTGAATAATATATCATTGATTTATAATAAATTTTATGGAAATAATATTACAATCATTTATTGAAAAAATAAATAGTTTTTTGATGAATTATTCTGTACATTTTTTGTATATGCATATCAAAAAATAATATTCATCACTATTGAAGTGTTTATTTAATTAAATATATTATTAATTTAAAAATAAATTAATTAATAGTAATTTACTGATAATTACATAATAATGAATATTATTCATTTTTTTATTCCTAAAATATATTTTTCTTATAGTTATTATTACTATATTGTGAATTTTTTATTTTAAAAGTATTTTTATTTAATATTAGAAAATAAATTTAATAAAATATATTATAAATTTTTTATAATCCGGTTAAAATTATTTAATAAGGATAATTTATTTGTTTTCTTAAAAAACATATTGTGCCCTCATAAAATTGTGTTTCCACAGTAAATATTACACTATGTACAATTTGTAAAAATAATATGTAAAGCCCTAATATTTAACTGAAATATTTATGAATGATTGAGTAAGGAAATTATAGACTGACCTTTATAAATTTTTTATTATTTATCCACTATTATAGATAAAGTTCATTCATTATTCCTTAAATAATAGATATTGATATAAATATCACTATAATTTCCAATAGAAGGATCCATCATATAACAACATAAAACATCACATTTACTATATATTTACATTGAATCCATTACCCAATTATAACCATAATAATCATATCCCACATTTGGTAGCATAGTATCACAATATAATGTCCATATTCATTCATTTACAAGAGGGACTTTAATGTACGATTCAACACTTAAACATCAGTGTTATCTTCTCCTTATTCAGTTTTCATTGCCTTGTTCATCAACCTCTTTTTAAATATATTATAAAATAATAAAAAATTAAAATAGCCACATTTATATTCTTTAAATTCAATATTAAAATATTATAATTTCATATTATCATGATTTTATTTATTATAGCACGTTCTTGGGTGTGATGATTTTAGCACCAACATAAATGTTTTTAAAAAATTATCAAAATGAATTTTAAAATAACTCAAATTTCATTACTATGTGGAAATGATAATTTATTTTAAACATTCCTAATTATGAAATATTATTATATTTATATATATTCAAAAAAAATATTTATATTGATTTAGCGCTCACAACAACGGGGATTTATACCCCATATTCAAAAAACCATCATCCAATCATCCATGAAAACATCAATGGACTAATGGTGTAGTTAAAAAACATCTATATCATCTCTATAACCACTCCGATGCTAATGAAAATATAATCAAATTGCAAAGGTGTACATTTCACACAAAAATATTTCCTCATTTTTAGGAATATTAATTATATTTCGCAATATTTTATGACTAAGAACTGTATAGGATTAGTCAATTTAGAGTCATTTATATGAAAAAACTAGTACATAAAATATCTGCATCATTTATAATTATTCTCATTATAACATGAACCCTTATCATTCAAATCATACAAAAATCACTTTTCCATAACCTATAGAAGGGAAAGAATTGATCAACTCATATATCTAGCATGGGTAACCATAAAATATAACAATCAATGATAACATGTGAAAATGAGATCATAATATGGCTATGTTAAAATTATCTGGACACTCAATAATTATACACAACTAGTAAACAATCATAAATCATGAAACATGGAGTAATGTTTTTTCAAAAACTTAACATATGACATAAGAAATAAATGTGTGGAATCATCAATAATAAATCATGATACATGAGAACATATCATAATCATAATACATGTGTTTGTTTCATACATATAAGAATATAGTATCATTTCCCCATTTAAAATCACTTTCAAGATTATCATAGTGGATTAGGTTCACTCCCCTTATATAATCTCTTTAGATAAGATTAACTACTCAGATTATCTTTCAAGAATAGGTCCCCTATTGAACAAAGTTAAATCAACATTTCATTATTTATTATCCCATCAGATTAATTTAATTACTACAAGAATTTGTAATACCCAAAAATTATAAATGAATAATATTTTATATAATATAGTATGTCACATGAAACAGAAATAATAAAAATGAATATACCATCTCAATAACCTATGACATATTTATTATTTTTAGGAAAAACATTATAAATCTTTCAATTCATCAAAAATTGGGGTTAAATTTTTTTATACATAAAAATGGATTCCACTGAAACTTTTTGTTACATACAATAATGGGTTTAATGAATATTTATAAAATATTAATATTAATAATTAATGGGATACTATCTTTTAAATGATAAGTTTATTGTGATGAATATGATTAAATATCTAATAGTAATTTATTGTACGATTCATTTGGAAAAAATTAATGATTTATTAAAATAAAATCCAATTGAATCTAAAGGTAATGTTTTTAATATAAATAAATGACAATTTTGGGATCATTATCACTCTAAAAATGATAATTTTCCTCACATCCATTGGATACATTTTATACTAAATTCGGCCACTACTGTGGGAATAATTTGAAAATGGAATTCGATATTTGGGATCAAAAAAATATATAATGTATATTTGTTTTTACATAATTTTTTCCGAAATGACTTTTGAAAAAAGACAATGACAATTAAATTGATTAAGGTAATAATTTGTTTACATAGTGGTTATTCAAAAAATATATATTTCTAAACATCCCCAAAACATATCTAAAACAATATTTATGAAATTATTTTGACTATATATTATATTGGAAGAAAAATGGATCTTTATTTCATTCAAATGAGGTATGTTACACCTCCCAAAAGTGGTATCTTTTTGGTATATACAAGAACTCCACACTTCCTCAAACATAAATGGAAACTGACAAACCTCCAATATTCATTCATATAAAGCAATTAATATCATCCAAACCTTATGGAAAAAACATCCCAACATCCATTTTCTCCATAAAAAATACTTATCTTTAAAAAAACCCAACATTGGAAGGTATTAGTGAAATCCTATTAAGGATACCGTATGATTTGGTAATGTATTTCTAAAAGAGTTTTTATTTTATTAATTCTTCCAGCCCATTCAATTATTCTTATACCATTAATATATAAAAAAATAAATACCTAAAATAATATGATATATTTCCTATAATTTTTAATAATTAAAACTATAAAAACTACAATCAAATATTTTACGAAATTATAATTCATGTGTATGCAGGACTACTACCTCGCGAACCAGTGCCGTCTATTTTTCAATTATCACCATTAAAGGATGGAAATAACGATGGAAATAATATTTATATTTGATATTAATGATATATATTTGGTATTTATTTTGTTGGAAATATAATAAAAACATATCATCATTTTTTTTAATTTTGTGTGAATATGAAAAAGTCATTTTTATGTACGACAGACTACCGCCTCACAAAGCATCCTGACTAATTTTGGCATTACATGGAATGTATTAAGGGAGTTTTCAATAAACATATGCGATATTTATCAAGTATTAATGATATTTTAATTATAATATATATATATATATCAATTAATTATATTCCTTTATAAATGATGAAAAAATTGAAATAGCATTCACACATCAATATGACCTACTATCTATATAAATAATCTGTTTTATTTCATATAAAATAATAATATGATATAATAGAAATAAATATATTCATAATTTATATGGTTTTAAAATCCTGATTTTTATTCTTGAAATGATGAAATCATTATCTATGTAATATGAAAAAAATAGAAAGTTAAAGCATAATTGATAAACAAAGAAAATTAACACACGGAACAAAACAAATAATGAAATATTATTAAGAAAATGTTGAAAATATGTTATAAATGTAAATATATGATATTATAAATATTAAATTATATTAATTCTATGGTAATAAAATTCTTGAAACAATGATACTAGTGGTAAATGCACATTCAATTAAAAGAGAGCGTTAGGTAATGTATTTTGTCTCAGTTTCATTTCATTGAAGAATTTAATAATGTTACGAACCTATTTACATTTATATTCTGAATATATTTCCCATTGATATGCTATGACATGAAAAATTCACAATTTAAGGTGTTTTATATTACAGTTTGAATTTATTCATTAATGCACATTTGAATTAAATGTTTCAAAGTGCTATTGAATTTTATAACTAAATTCTATTATTTGGGTATATTACATCATAATTGTCATCAATATTCTATAGATATTTGTTTAATAACTATTAAATGTCTATTTCTGTATTTAAAATTATTTTATTTGGATTTATATTTACATAAATAATCGATCCATTGGATTCATACAAACATCAGCATTATGATCATTATTATGGTTTACATGATGATCTCATTCTATATGGGATTGTTTACACACTAATTTCCATTGAGGAAATTATGTGCTCATTTTTAATACCCCATTTAATTTTATTATACATTTTTTATTCATGATTATTTTCCATTAATATTATTATTATCCATTCTTTAGAATATAATATGATTTATAATTTTTTTATCGAAACCCAACAACATATATCACTTTTGATAGAAATTTGTATTCTTCCAAAAAAACATTTTTTGTAAAATTGTTTTCATTTTATTATCTGTTTCAAAATGTTTTATTAATGAAAATTTTAATCATTTTTCAATTATTCAATATTTATTGAAAGGAACTTTCATATCATTTTCTGAACAAGGAACCTTTTAAATCATTTTATAATGAATAATGTATGTTATTTTTACGCTGTATGATATGTACAGAATTACCCTCCATCATTTCATTAATGCTTCATTTTCAATTTTATGATTATATTTGTATGAAATATTTTAAATTGTATTTTAAATGGAAATGTTTTCCAAATGTTCTTGCTAATGAAATATATATTTTCCCCAATAATGTTTATAAAGTTTTTTTTTAATCAATGATGATGAAAACTTATTCTTACTCCAGGGAATATACATCATATTGAAACCATAATTATTATACCCCTATAATTCATATGATTATTTTTACCTTGGAAAGTATTGATATTCACATACATAAATCATTGCTATATTCATTAAATTATCCTCGAGTTCTTTGCTTCCTTATGAGTATTAAACATTAAATCTACCATAAATGTCCACATTATTTATCATGGATATGAATAATTTCTAAACAATAAATTTTATTTAAATTTAATTTTTACAATGATTATTGTTTGATTATCTAGGAAAAAATTAGTAAATTGTTATTCTCCTCTCAAGATGAATATTTGATATGAATTTTTTTTAATCAATTATCACAATTATTTGATATATGAGGAGTGATTTGTAATGGTAGTGATATGTGGTTTCATAGAGTGTATCAATCCCTTCAATGTATTGACATGTCTAGTGAGAAAAATCTGTTGGCCAAATTTAATGGGTTTTTAAATATAGTTATAACTAGTATTGTGAATGGTCTTGATAGAATTTTTTTTCTTGTGCCTCAAAAAAAGTCGAACTATAATTATGTATTTCTTTAATTCAAAATTCAGTTATTGTTATCCATTATATTTTCACCATGAAAAAATATATCGATTCAATTCATTAAATAATTAATTATTAATTGGAATTTGTGTTTAGTTATTTTCTATAAAATATTTATTTCTATTTATATATTAATTCATGTAATTTATTTAAGTAGAATTTCTAATCAATTTCTCACGTTGGAATATTATTTACCCACATCCTTATAATTTTATTTATTACATTGAATTTTGTTTAGTTATTCAACATTCCTTGTGGATTATGTTCATTGATTTATTATTTAATCTACTTTGTTAATCAATGACTATGAATTTAAAATCGCCCTTATTTTGTTTCTAATCCCTATGATTTTGTGATTTTTACAATGTATTATATATTATAATAACAAAATTATATAATGTTATTACAGATAAATAAAATTATTTTTTAGTGAGTGGATTCCAAATGTAATGTAAGGGAAATTATTGTTATAATTAACAATTTTTTATCACAACACATTACGAATGATTTGAATATATAATGGAAGTAAATGACCTAGGTTAAAACCCATACCAGTTAAGGACATGTGTTTAAATAAAAAGTATGAATTACTAGTATTGTAGAATAAAATTGTTGAATAGGATAACATATAATATTTTGGTTACATAAATCATGATTCATTATGGGATTCTAGAACTAATTTTGTATTATTTATCAGAATAGTTATTAATATCATCATGGTATAATGAGTTTACAACTGAATATAATATCAATGACTATGAAATGTTTTTAAATATTATGTGATCAAAGTCTTCTAATATTAACGACATTTATTATTGAATTTATGGAAATACATCCAAAAGGTTTAGTACTTGATTTTTTGGAAAAGTTAATTATGGAATAATGCCTTTATATTTCAATGATAGTAGTTTAATGTTATTTTTTAAATTTTGTATGTATATAAATATTATAATATTAAACATTGTGGGAATTTTTTTTATTAATAGATTTAGTGAAAATGATATTTAATGAATAATTTTATATTAAGGATTTCAATAATATTTTGTTGGAAATATTATAGAAATATAGTTTATTTAAGGGACACCATCTATGATGGGTGAAAATAGTTCATATTTGACATTGGGGTATGTATTTATCCAAAAAATTAATTATTATGTAGATTTAGTTACAACTACTATCCTACATAATGTCATGACTAATATTTCATAATTTTTTGTTATAAAATATGATGAATAAATAGAAATGATGGACTATTAGTGTTAATTTTTTTTTACATAATAATGTGTAAAAAATATTGTTTTGTTGTAATTTATTAGAGGTATAAGGAATTATTTTCAATACTTTATGAATAATATATACTAATATAAACAAAATTCTTGTGCTTTATGCTTAAAAATTTTATTATTGGATATTTATTTGGAAGAGTAAGATATTTATGAACAATAAAAGGATGAAATTATTCTTATACTATAGAAATTTATCAAGTATGTTTATATCCTTATACTCATAGATAGTAAAATAATTCCATAATATTATATAAATGATTTTGAAATATAATTTTATCATAGTAAAATGATTTCTGATGATTTCAATGACCTTTACAAACATATTGTTTCAATGATTATATTCCCATAAACATTAGAATTACCAATCACTTTTTTCATCAATCACTTCAATAAATCTCTGTATATATTTCTCTTTTCCCTAATGTCCATACCATAACATTCCACTAATGATCTCATATGTGTGAATTTTATTAATATGTTATTAAATATGACTATTTTATTCCTATTTATCTCTTAGTAAAATGATATTTTAGTAACAGTTTTATGATTTCAGTAATTAAAAAATCATTTCATAATTATCAAGCCATTATTTTTAAAGTGATGATAAAATTGTGATGATTCAACTTATATAATGTTTTGAGATTATATAGAACCAAATTTCTTGATGAATAACATTTCATTTAGTAGTGTTTATGATACACAATGATAAGAATAAAAGATAATATAAAATTATGATACCCAATGATATATTTATTATTTTATTTAAAAAATCTGATATCTCCTAATTCTTGCAGCACTGAATTTATCTTGTGTTATAAAAAAAAGTGAGTTCCTATAAAAGAATGCATCACAAGCAATAATAGGTTTCACTGAAGATGTAACATCCCAGGTAAATCAAGAATAAGATATTTTCATATTCATTAATATTTGTGAATTAAATATCAATTTTACTTTAAAGGTGTTTCTATGTTCGATAGCATACCTGATACGCAATGACGAGTTTTTTTGGAATCTTATTTGCACGATAATAATATAATATTATTATTTTAATTGGTAGTTAACTCATAGCCCTTGTGTTAGTGGGAATGAAGGAAACTAACTACATATAATTATACATGATTGTTAAATGTATTTATATTATCCAATAAAAAGTTATAGGCTTAAAATATCAATAAATCTAATTTTAAGCAAAATTTACATTAAATGGAAGATTTATTGCCTTTTAATGGAGAACCCTTTTTAAATATAGTTTTAATCACTTTAATATATTATATATGACTATATAAAATCCTTCTTTATAATAGTGACATCAAAATTTACATTGTGTAAATTTTTGGAATTTTTCCGATAAACTTCATCTTTTAATGAATAGTGAAAAATATTGTATTTTAATTACGAAGTGCCTTTTAATATAATTTATTTATATTGTTATATTATGTTTTTAATTGTTTTTAAAGTGAAATTAAAATATATTTTTACCATTTAATCCAATTTTGGTCATTTTAATTAATTTCACTTTGAAATTGGACATAAACATGTATCAACCTTTTAATAGTTATTGTTTCTTAAAAACATGATTTTTTTTAGATAACAAGAATTAATTTTAAAATTAATTAATGCCACTTCTATATTTGGAAATTAAAAAAATAGACATCATTTTTGAATTCAGAATATCAAATATATCTTTGGCTGAATATTTGGTATTTTTCTAAAAAACGTCTATTTTTTATGAATTGTGAAACTACTAAGTGGTAGTTAAAAAACTGACTTTTTCATTTAAATGAAAATTTACCACATTTGTGAATTTAATTTCAAAAATCCTACATACATGGTTGTTATCAAGAAGTAAAATTTGGTTCAATAAGATTAAAATAATTTTTGGTGAATAGTAACTTTTGAATTTTATTTACTGCGGTTAAAAGTAAATATAGTAATTCAAGGTAAAAAGTATATAATAATAATTAAAAATTACCTTAACACTTGTAAAAACCTTATTGGATGATTCATTATCGACAATAGTCATCTATGGGTCGACTTTGGTACCCCATTGAGCCACTTGGGAGTGAAAATGACAATTTAGATTAATTAATTTAATGTGAAGACAAAATTGACATTAACAAAAATCTTTTAGTAATTAATTTTTATATGGTGTTATATAAGTCCTATTTTTGACTAAAAATAATATTTAGAAATATAAAATGATTTCATACAACATGGAATTTTTTTATAATTTTTAGACATCAAATAAATCATATTATTTATGACACAATAATGATGCAGTATTTACCTCATTAATAAATGATTTAAATAAATAAGATTATAATGATTAAATTATTATCCAAAACATGTCCAATTCTGATTAAATGATTTTATTTCGAATATTTATCATCTTATCTTCGACCTTAATGATTTTTGGTGCATTATAAACCGAATATCATTATAATAAAAAATAATATTTTCACACTTTCCTAAAAAGAACCTCCTCTCCCTTATAAAAGAAGAACACTTCTAACAAATTACTCACACATCTCAAACCATATGGATTGTCCAAACTCTGCCCGATTACACTCCCTACATCCCTCTCCTCCTCCTAGAAGCCTTACCTTAGGCAGAAGGAACTTCAATAAGTCCTTTGGTTAAAACCAAAGGGAGTAACCCAAATTAAAGATTACAATTTCTCTTAAAATGTTTTATTTTATTTTACTTCTCCAACACCTAAAATCTTTTTATTTCCTTTCTTTTGTAACAAAACAAGTATCCTAAATATACTAGGATGTTGTTATGAAAATTATTCAAACTAAAATTACACACAACTCCATCTAATGGATGAAGAACATAATGTTTCTGTGGATGGAAAACTAACACCTCACGAAACGATGATTGTTCAATTACATCTTACCGCCTCTCATGGTGTCCATTATGATGGAAGTATATTATTATATGATATATATTATTTTTATGATTTACTTATTCTTTTTTACTTCCTAATTATATCATGCCATTATGGATTCCATAGTGGGTAAATATGATAATCTAATTTGAGAAAGTGCGGACTACCGCCCCCTTAAAGTGATGTTACTCGTTAATGACTTATGTGGGATGTATAAAGGATATAGTTAATGATATTATATAAGATATTATACTGGAATTATAATATACCTATTTATCATTATGTTTTAATTCCATAAAAAATAAATAGAAATGAAAGTAGCGTTCATGCGTACGTATGAATCACCATCTCCATGAACGGTGAATTTCATTTCTTACGTACAAATGTTATGTAATATTATAAATACATGTATATACTGAATATATATGATATATATGATATTTAAATCATGAATATCATTCTGGATATAATTTACTATTGACCACATGGACAACTTGTAAATATAAGGTGTTCATTTTTTACTCAAGTACCAAATATCGACAAAATGAATGTTATTAACTTAAATGATCATATAATGTTTATAACATGGTAATAAGTTATATAAAAGGAATAATAAACTTGAAAAAGTTTCTTAATCAAGTTTAAATTAACTTTATTTTATTAATCAGGAGATTAAAGAATTATTGAGTCAAGTTGGACGTGAGGTAAGGGATCTTCTTAATCCAATTTTCTTTCTTTGGGTTGATCTTTTCTTTCTTGTTTATGTCATTCTTTGATTACATGAGAACTGAATTTTTATGTATTTATACTTGATTTATGTGTTCTTATATTGAATACATTTGATAGATCTATTTTATTTACAAAATTATATTTGTAAGGGACTCCATGTCAATATCCTTTCATTGAGGCACATTTTGTTTTAATACATGACTTTCTTTTATATGTTGTATAAACACCCTTGACTTTTCAAAGGGAATCTTTTCCTACGAAGCATTTTACTAAACAACAAAAATTAATGTTTCTTTTAACTGAAGGGGTGACAAAGACCTTTCCACCACCGCGAGTATTATTTGATCTTTGGCTTCCTCAACAATCCATAATGTTTTTAAAATAAAATAAATACCATATAATCTTTTACATATTTTTGGTATTGAAAGTGATTTTGAAATTGGATTTTCTTTGTCAATATATTTAAGTGATATATTGGGATTGAAATGTGGAAATTTTTTCTTTCCGGTATATTTTTTTTCATGTCTTATGATTTTATAATGGTACTTGGACATTTGACGAGTGATTACATGATAAACCAAATGACGGGTGGTGCCATGAATACCCGGATGGGTGGTTACATTATAACCTCCAATGCATTGGGTATATAAGTCCGCCATATGGCTATTTCATTTAGTGATATGTGTGGAAGTCGACCATATAGTTATTCCATTTAAGTATGTTTATGTCTCATGTTACCTTTATATGTTATGTGTTCTTTATATGGGTTTTATAGAAATCTTCTGTTTACAAAAGGGTATGTAATTATCTTTTATTCGGTGAAGAGTATTTACTACAACATAAAGGTGAAAAGTATTACTTCTGTTAAATTATTCATGGTTTACTTGTTGTTTTGAAAAACTAACTATTTTATTTCTTTATGTAACTCTTACTGAGCTTTTTATGCTCATCCCAAGTTTTGACATGTTTTTCACAGGACATAAAGCGGAATAGGGTCAATGATGGGATCAAGGAAAAGTCATGCCGTCTAAAACATGGAACTAGACATGACTCTTTTTTTCAAGAGTTTGTGTTTTTTAAAGAAAAATGGAAACTGAGAAGAAGTGTCTACTTTGTAATATTTTGAAATGTAATAGTTATGGCATAACTCTCTAAAACTCTAAACCTGAAATGATCGTCAATGTGAATTATTCGCATAATTCAATAATATGTGAAGTTTAAGGCCGGGTCCTTATAGTTGGTATCAGAGGTCAGTTTAGATAACTTTAAGAGTTAGGGTATTTATGTTAATATTGATATCATATAGCATTTACAGATTAACATGTTGTTTCGCCTAAGATGTTTCTATGTTTAGAATGGTTTTTCATAGAGAAAACATGGAAGTTGTGATGGGATGTCATACAGAGGGAAATGACCTTCCAAATCAACATCCTGAGATGGTCAGAATTATAACTGAATAGGTTACTGCAGTGATGACTCAGTTGATTCAGGTGATAAATGGTGGTTGTGTTTATTGGTGATATTTTTGTTTTTTCAAAAAGTAAATAGAAGCATGAAAGTAATTTAAAGGGCATCTTTCAAACAATAAAAGAAACTAAACTTTATGGGGGAATTCAGTGAGTGTGAGTTTTGGATACAAAAAAAATATTTCCTCAGTCACATTGTTTCAAAAAATGGCCTAACTATTGATCCTACTAAAACAATGGTTGTTGAATAATGGCCAATATCGACCAATATAAATGAGATTCATAGTTTTCTTGGTTTGGTTGGTTATTACAGAAATTTTGTTGAAACTTTTGCACAGTTATCTATTCCAATGACTAAGTTAACTCAAAATGGTGTTAAGTTCATCTGGACAAAAGAATGTGATGACTATTTTTAGGAATTGAACAGAAGATTGGTGAATGCTCTAGTTTTGGCACTGCCTTCCAGAAATGGTTAGTTTGTTATCTACAGTGATTCTTTGTGGAATGGACTAGGTTGTGTCCTAATGCAGAATGATCAGGTAATTGCTTATGCTTCACGTCAGTTTAAACCTAATGAGCTAAATTACCCTACACATTATTTGGAATAAGATGCTGTGGTTTTTGTTTTAAAAATTTGGAGGCATCATTTGTATGGAGTAAAATGTGAAATATATACTAATCACAAAATGTTAAAGTATATATTCACTCAAAAATAATTTAACATGATACAGAGGAGATGTCTAGAATTAATGAAGGATTATAATTTCACGATCCATTACCATCCAGGAAAAGAAAATAAATGGGATGATTCTTTGAGTCAAAAAAGTAATGTTTCATTAGCCATTCTATGCTTAGAATAAGATCCTTTGGTTTGGGATTTGATGAAATTTGGCATAGAAGTTGTTGGTGTATGAAATTATTTTGTTTTGTTACAGGTGTTAGTGAGATAAACTCTATCAGACAGAAAAATGAAAATGCAGAAGGAAGAGAGTGAGTTGCAGAAAAAGGAAGGGTTGGTTCAGAAGGTTAAGTTCCCTGAATTTAACATTGATAATGATTGTGTTTTGAGTTTTGGAAAGAGATTATGTGTGCCTTGTGATTCACAGTTGAAGAATGATTTGTTATGTGAAGGTCATAGTTCTCCGTTTTCAGTTCATCCTGGAAATACTATGATATACAGAGATCTTCCGGAGTATTACTGGTGGGATGGAATGAAAAGAGAAATTACTGATTTTAATGTGAAGTGGTTGACTTGTCAGCAGGTTAAAGTAGGGAGAATGTTAGAGAAAGGAATGCTTCAGCCTTTACCGGTGGCAAAATGGAAATGGAAAAATATATCCATGGACTTCGTTGTGGGATTACTAAAGACATATCGAGGTAATAATGCAATCTGGGTTATAGTTGATCGATTGAATAAATCTGCTCATTTCCGTCCTATCAGAGATACTTTGTTTCTAGATCAACTTTCTCTGTTGTATGTTAAATAGATAGTCATGTTTCAGGGTGTTACCCTATCCGTTGTATCTGATCATGATCTCATGTTTACTTATAACTTTTGGAAAGACCTTCAGAAGTCATTGGGTACTGAATTAAATTTTAGTAAAACTTTTAATCCTCAATCAAATTGGCAGTCAGAATGAAAAATTCAGACCTTAGAGGATATGCTACGTGGTTGTTCACTGGATTATCATGGAAGTTGGTACCAACACCTTTCATTGGATGAATTTTCTTATAATAACAGCTTTCATTCCAGTATACAGATGGATCTAGTTAAAGCATTATATGGAAAGCATTGTCAAAAATTAACTTTTTGGGATGAAGTAGGTGAAATGAAGCTTATGGGATCAGAATTGGTAGAAGAGATGGTAGTGAAAGTTTAGTTGATTCATAAGGACATGAGAACAGCTCAGATCAGACAGAAAATTTATGTAGATAACTAGAGGAAGGATCTTTCTTTTGAGTTAGGTGATCATTTCTTTTTTCATAGTTTCTCTATCGAAAAGTGTGATGTGTTTTGGTAAGAAGGGAAAGTCTAGTCTGAGGATCATTGGACCTTATGAAATTCTAGAGAAAGTTGGATCAGTTACCTATAGAGTGGATTTACATTCATTTTTATCCCAGGTACACAATGTTTTTCTTGTTTTGATGTTGAGAAAGTATATGACAGATCCATCTCATGTTTTTATCCCAGAGGTAGTTCAGTTGGAAGAGAATATCTCTTATGAAGAACAACCAGTCCAAATTCTTGACTATAGAGAGAATGTGTTGCGAAATAAGGTGATTCACCAGGTAATGGTTTTGTGGAAAACCCATATGGTTGAAGAGGCAACGTGGTGATCTGAAAATGCTATGAGGGATAAATGCCCCCACTTATTTTGATAAGTGAATAAAAATTGTGAGGACACAATTTCCAAAAGGAGGGAAAGATGTAACATACCAGGGAAATTAGGAATAAGATATTTTCATATTCATTAATATTTGTGAATTAAATATTAATTTTACTTTAAAGGGGTTGTTATGTTCGATAGTGTACCAGATACGCAAAAACGAGTTTCTTGGGAATCTTACATTGCACACTAATAATATAATATTATTATTTTAAATTTTAGTTAAATCCTAGCCATTGTATTGGATGGAATGAAAGAAAATAACTACAATATGATTATACATGATTTTTAAATGTATTTACATTATCCAATTAAAATTAAGAGGCTTAAAATGTGATTAAATCTAATTTTAAGCATAATTTACATTAAATGGCCGATTTATCGCCTTTTAATGGTGAACCCTTTTGAAATCTAGTTTTGGTTACTTTAATACATTATATATGACCAAATAAAATGATTCTTTATAATGGGGACATCAAAATTTACTTTGTGTAAATATTTGGAATTTTCCTGATAAAGTTCATTTTAAATGAATAGTGAAAAATATTGTATTTTAATTCAAAAGTGTCTTTTAATAGAATTTTTTTATATGGTTAGATTATATTTGTAATTGGTTTTAAAGTGAAATTAAAATATATTTTTAACATTTAATCCAATGTTGGTCACTATAATTCATTTCACTTTGAAATTGGACATAAATAAGTATCAATCGTTTGATAGTTATTGTTTCTTAAAAACCCGCTATTTGTTTTGATAACAGGAATTAATATTAAAATTAATTAATTCCACCTATATGTATTGAATTTATAAAAATATAAATCATTTTTTAATTCAGAATATCAAATATATATTAGGTTATATTTTGGGTATTTTTCGAAAAAACATCAATTTTTGATGAATAGTGAAACCACTTAGTGGTAGTTAAAAAACTGACTTTTTCATTTTAATAAAATTTTACCACTTGTTTGAATTGAATTTTGAAAATATGAAATACAAGGTTATTATCAAGTAGTAAAATGTGGTTCAATAAGATGAAAATAATTTTTGATAAATAATAACTTTTAACTTTTATTTACCGCGATTAAAGATAAATAGGGTAATTAAAGGTAAAATGAATAATATAATAATTCAAAATTATCTTAAAACCTATCCTAACCATATTTGTTAAGTCATTAACGACCATGGTCATATTTGGGTCGATTTTGGTACCCCATTGAGCCACATGCGGGTGAAAATGGAAATTTAGATTAATTAATTTAATGTGAAGACAAAATTGACATTAACATAAATGTTTTAGTAATTAATTTTTATATGGTGTTATACAAGTCATATTTTCGACTAAAAATATTATTTGGAAAGGTAAAATGATTTAATACATTATGGTATTTGTTTTATAATGTTTAGACATCAAATACATTAAATTATTTATGACAAAATAATGATGCATTATTTACCTCATAAATTAACGATTTAAATAAATAAGATTGTAATGATTAAATTATTATCCAAAACATGTCCAATTATGATTGGATGATTTTATTTCAAATATGAGTCATCTTAAATTTGACCGTTATTATTTTTGGACCATTATAATCCGAATATAATTATATTATAAAATAATACTTTCACACTTTCATAAAGAGCCCATCCTCTCCCTTGTAAAATGAGACCACTTCTAACCAATTATTCACACCTTTGAAGCCATTTTTATCATCCAAACCCTACCCAATTACACTCCATACATCCCTTACCTCCTCCTAGTAGCCTTAACATTGGAATAAGGCACTTCAAGAAGTCCATTGGTTCAAACCAAAGGGAGTTACCCAAATTAAAGGTACCAGTTTCTCTTTAATTGTTTTCCTTAATTTTATTTCTCCAACCCCTAAACCCTTTTTATTTACATTAATTTGTAACAAAAAAATTATCCTAAATATAATTTGATGTTGTTATGAGATGTATTCTAACTACACTTACACACAACTCCATCTACTGGATGAATAATATGATATTTCTGTTGATGGATAACTAACGCCTCACGAAACAGTGATTGTTCAATTGCATCTTACCGCATCTCATGGTGGCCATTATGATGGAACTGTTTTTATATATGGTATATATTATGTTTATGATTTCTGTATTCTTCTGTACTTCCCAATTATATCAAGCCTTTATGGATTCCATAGTGGGTAAATACGATAATCTAATTTGAGGAAGTGTGGACTACCGCCCCCTTAAAGTGATGTGACTCGTTAATGCCTTATGTGGGATGTATAAAGGATGGAGTTAATGATATAGTATATGATATTATACTAGAATTATAATATTACTATGTATCATTATGATTTAATTACATTAAAATAATAAATAGAAAAGTAAGTAGCGTTCATGCGTACGCACGACTTACCGTCTCCATGAATGGTGCATTTCATTTCTTACATCCAAATTTTATGTACTATTATAAATACAGTTATATACTGAATATATATGATATATATGATATTTAAATCATGAATATCATTCTGGATATAATGGACTATTGACCACATGGATAAATTTTACATATAAGGTGTTCATTTTTTTACTCAAGTACCAAATATCGACAAAATGAACGTTATTAACTTAAATGATTACATAATGTTTATAACATGGTAATAAGATATATAAGAGGAATAATAAACTTGAAAAAGGTTTTTAAGAAATTAGAAATTAGCTTTATTTTAATATTCAGGATATTAAAGAATGATCGAGTAAAGTTGGACGTGGGGTAAGGGAAATTCTTAACCCAATTTCCATTCTTTGGGTTGATCTTCTCTTTCTTGTTTATGTCATTCTTTGATTATGTGAGAAATGAATTTTAATGTATTTATTCATGCTTTATGTGTGATTATATTGAATACACATAATAAATCTCTTTTATTTACCAAATGATCTTTATAAGGGACTTCGTCTCAATCTCCATTCGTTGAGGCATATTTTGTTTTAATACACGACTTTCTTTTATACGTTGTATAGACACCCTTGACTTTTTCAAAATGGAATCTTTTCCTACGAAGATTTTTACTAAACGAAAAAAAGGAATGTTTCTTTTAATATAATAGGTGACAAAGTCCTTTCTACCTCCCCAAGTATTATTTGATATTTGGCTTCCTCAACAAGCCCTAATGTTTTTAAAAGAAAAAAATACCTATACTCTTTTACATATTTTTTTTATTGAAAATGGATTTTCTATGTTAATATATTTAAGTGATATATTTTGATTGAAATGTGAAAATGTCTTCTTTCCTTTATATTTGTTTCATGTCTTACGATTTTATAATGGTACTTGGACATTTTACGGGTGGTTACATGATAAATCAAATGATGGGTGGTGCCCAGAATACCAGGATTGGTGGTTACGTTATAACCTCCAATGCATTGGGTATGGAAGTCGGTCGTATGTCTATTCCATTTAGTGATATGTGTGGAAGTCAGCTGTATGGTTATTTCATTTAAGTATGTTTATGTCCCAAGTTACCTTTAAATGTTATGTGATCTTTATATGGGTTTTATGGTAATCTTTTGGTTACAAAAGGGTAAGTAATGATATTTTATTCAGTGAAGAGTATTTACTACTTCATAATGGTGAAAAGTATTACTTATGTTAAAGTATTCACAGTTTACTTGTTGTTTTGAAAAAAAAACTATTTTTATTTCATTGTGTATCCCTTACTGAGATTTTTATTCTCATCCGGGATTTTGAAATGATTTTCAGAGGACATAAAGTGGAATAGTGTCAAGGATGGGATTAAGGAAAAATCATGACGTCTAAAACATGGAAAGAGACATGATATTTTTTTTCAAGAGTTCGTGTTTTGTCAAAAGAATGGAAACTGAGTAGACATGTCTACTTCATAATATTTTGAAATGTAATAGTTATGGCCTAACTCTCAAAAACACTAAACCTGAAAAGATACTCAATGTGAATTATTCATTTAATTTAATATTATGTAACGTTTAATGTCTGGTCCTTATTGAACAACTATATATAATTAATAATATTATTTAACATAAAACTAATCTCATTTCCATTTAATTAGAGGATATTAATTTGATTATGTAATCTATGAAATCATATGGTTGATTTCATTGGTTACCAGTTAATTATTAATGAAAATAAAAACAACATGATTATTAAAGGGATTGTTTTTATAATGAACTATTTTTATAACCCCAATAGAGATTTATCTTCATAAATTGATTTTATTAATATTATTCAATTAATTTAATGAAATATATATATATTATATATTCAATAAAATACTTTTAAATTAATTAAATATACTTTATTAGAATATGATAAGATCAAATGAAATTAGAAACATAAAAATTTTATTTTTCTAAAGGTAGTTCTTCCACCTTTTAATGGCACACTTGTTACAAAAATAAATTCATAGACATTACCATATTTAATATAAAAAATAAAATTAATTTTTAAATATGAATTCTAAAATTATATTAGGTTTGGTTTTATGTATTTTGTAACATGTTTCCCTTTTTTTGAATAATGATAACACTGAATTTATTAAAAAAATCTTCTAAAAATATTATAATATAAAATAATATTTTTAAATTATTTAAATGTAATATTAAATATTTTATAAATATTTTATTGAATTTTAATATATTGGAATATATTACATAGTGAAGTTTTTTTATATAATAAAATTACAATCATTTCAATATTTTCACTTTAAAACCATTCTTTTTATCAAATCTATGGGTAAATTCGAATTTAAAATATACCACTTCTGTGAGTTGAAATGGAGAAAATGGATCCCTTATTATTAATAAGATAATTTCTAATTTCTAATAACTCAAATGTAATTTTTTCCAATGATATTAACGAAACTAATTAATGTTAATCAATGTAATTAAGTTAAAAAAGAGTTTACTTAGGGTTAATCTTAATAGATATGGAACGTAATTTAAACAAAATTTACAACCCCCATTTTTTGCAAATATATCAATAATGTACCCTCCCTTATCAAAAATGTGAATTTAATATAGACCATGTTGTAAAACATTCCACCCAATAGTGTTTACCTTTTTGTAATTACAAGAAATTCTCTCCTCCTCCACTATTAAATGGAATAAATCCCCTTATATATTTAGGCAAATCAAGATATTTGGATCATCCAACTACAACCTAATACAATATTAAAAACATATAACCTCATCATAGAAACCTTATATTGAGAAGAATTATATCTTATGAAGGTCTTAGAGAACACATAATGATGATACACGAAGAAGAAGAAATGTTTTTCTAAAATCATTTTAATTTTATTTATTTCACCACCCCATTAAATTCTTATTATTATATTATTATTTTAAAAAATAATTATCATAAATATTATTTTTTATTTATATTATGTTCATTACCTACACCATCACATTCTTTCGTAAAATGGTTTTTAAAATCATCATTGTTGGGTATAGTGGACTACCACCTCGCGAATCGATGTCGTATTCTTTTCTATTGTCACATATAATGGTCGGAAATAAGTATTTAAATACTATATAAAATTGAAATTTTTTAAATTTATAATTTTTTTTTCTATAATTATTATCGAGGACATACCATAATTATTTCACTTTTGTGGAAATTCAATATCGTTGTTTATGTATAGAGTGGACTATAGCCTCGTGACCGGAGGTGATTCATTCACACTTTATGTGGAATGTATTAAGGGTGGGATTAATTAAAATATGTAATATTTATGGAATAAAAACGATATTATATAGATATATATATATTAGTTTTTATTATTTCAATATGACCTACATATGGAAACATTGTTCACACATACATATGACTATACACATCCATAAACGACGTGTTTTATTTCTTACCCCTAAATTTTATGAGATGATAAAAATAAATATATAATTGATATATATGGTATTTACATCATTGTATAAACTTTTTATACAATTCAACGATGATATATGTAAGAGGGAAAATAAAATATCATAACATTCTAAAAATATTTAGTTAATTAATACCCGGAATAATGAAAATTACAAATGATTATTAAAAAATAGATGATATGATATAATTAAAGGATATAAATTTTAATTTTGTTATTTAATAAGTTAATGACATGCTTAAAATTATTATATTGTATTTCAAAGGTCCTCCAACCACAAGAGAGCTTAAGGTAAATGATTTATTCTCAGTTCAATTTTAATAAGAAATATTGTAATGTTACACATCAATTTAATATTATGAGGTGTAAATACTTCTTCTTGATATTTAATATAATAAATTATTCATTAAACCTATTATTTTTGGCTTTAATTTTAATCATTTCATCTAAGGGGGTTTTAATTAAAATCTATCATTTGATAAAAATTACATAACTTAATTCCTTTTAAATGGGTTATATTACGACCCCATGGAATTAATAATATTTAGTTATATTTCTAATGAAATTAGACTATCTATTTTAATTTTTTTCATCTATCTTCTGTGGATTTACATTTGAAACAAATAATTTATTATTTTTATTGAATCTAGATTCAATTTAATGATCTTTTCGAGGGATTAATTCACAATATCACTCTACTAAGGATTGTCTACACTTAGATTTAAATTGAGTTGAAATTTCTATTCATTATTTAATAAAAACATTAATTTTCTTGTAATATGGTTATTAATTATTAACATCAAGTAGGAGAACTATTTTTACACTCATTGTTAGTCACTATGTTGTAGAAATTATTTTTAAGATAACCTGAATCATTTCTCATTTTGGTTGAAAACCTATTTTCTTGAAAATCAATAATGTCATGAAAAATTTAGAAATTTATTTTAAACATTAATTTTTTTTATTAAAAAAAGTTTTTCATGATATAAGTTTTTACAAATTGTTTTTATTTGTTTATTATTGTTGTTTTCCAAATGAGGCACTGTATGAAACTATTTACAATACAGAGGAACTATTATTTTTACTGGGTATGACACGTTTGAAATTACCCGACATCATTTCATTAAAGAATAACTTTTATATCTATGAAGATATTTTTAATTTGAATGTTTTTAGATGTGATTTTCAAATAATATGATTTAAAATTCTTTCATCAAAATATAAATGTTATTTTCCTCTTGGTGGTTTTTAAAAGAATTTTATATTTCATCAACAACAAAAACAAATATACTTTCTCAAATGGTTATACATTATATTCAAAACATAATTATTTTTAATTTGGATGAATTATAATAGTTTTTTTTACAAAAAAATAGAATTTATATTCACTTATATGAATCATTTTTTATTAATTATTTTCCCCATGATTTATTCACTTTTTAAGGAATATTTAACATTAAACATCCCCTAAATATCAACAATATATATCATATATATGCTGATTTTCAAAACCATGAAGAATTTATTATTATTTTTTCTTTTATTGTTATATTATTATCATGGGAAATATGATTTATTCTATATTATTTACACAATAACAAATATTGATAATGAAAATTAATCATGAATTATAATGATTATTTGTTATATGAAAAATTAATAGGTCTAATAATAACTAGTGATGCCAAAATATTATATATTCAAAATATGTTTTATAAGGTATCATGATGTAAATTGGATAGACAAATTAAATGGGTTTCTACATATAATTTTTAATATTAATATTCATGGTATTAATGGTACTAGAATTCATGTGCCTAATACATGAATTCCAATAATCAATAATTACCTAGATTCTAAATTTAATCATTTTTTATTAATTAGATTATTATTATAAAAAAAATTATGGATGTATTTTAATTTGATATTATTGATTAAATTGCATGTGACTTTAGTTATTTACCTTATTATATAGATTTTATCTTATATATTAATGATATAATGATATTTAAATACCTTGGTTGTATAGTTATTTACATTCACAATGTATTTATTTATTTCTCCTCAGTTTATTGATTACATGGAATATGTTTTTAGTTTTTTAATTTAACTTATCGATTATGACCACCAATGAATTATTGAAAAGTAATAGTTGAAGGAACCAGATCCAGGATACTCGGTTTGGGGTCTCTATTGAAATTTAAAGGTATAAAATTCTAGTCCCACCCACCACATATTCAAAATCGTATATGTGTGTGTCCAAAGATCATAAATCATTCTGCATATATTCAATCATAACACATTGAAAGGTTACGATTTTCATTAAATAATTTCCTCATCATAATAATAATCCATATAGATATAGGATATAGATCATAATCATGTATCCTATCACTAGTAAAAACTACAAAACCTCAAAGGATATTGTTATAAATAATAACATCATTAAAAATCACTAAATCAGTTCTTGTGTAAAATATATAATCATTTGAAATAACATATTTAGAATAAATAAATGTAAATAATATTGAAGAAAATATTCTCCTTTTAATGAAAAAATGAAACATAATGACGAATAATTAATGAAATTTTTATTTATTATGGCATTGAGAGCCATTCGTACGATGTCAAAAAACATCTTTTCACATTGTCCTATTATTTCAGAATCCGCATATTTGAAAAATAAAAAGATGATTATATTAAAACATAATTATTAAAATAAAACAGGTATAAAATTAATTTATTATATATTTGTATAATAATATAGGAATTATAGATCACATTTAAATTATAATATGGGTATGTAAGAAACTACTCTGAATCAATGTTAAAAATATTATTATTGTTTTAAACATTATCACAAACTATTTTTTACCTAAATTAAGGGATCTGAAAGGAAAAAATTTAATTTTTAGAATTATCCATAGGATATTTGATAAATATATTTATTTCTAGATATATCATAAAATTTCATTAATAGATAATTTATGCATAAACATTCCTGGTAAAAATGAGAATGTAACATAAAACTATTACAACATTAATAATCATTGATCATAATTATTTATATGAATAAAAGTTGATGAAATATATAATTCCCAGGAATATAAAATACATTATTTCAGAATATATACTTGTAAAAAATATTCACTAAAGAGTTAATTTTTTTGAATCATTATAACAACTCTCAATGAAGCGATTTTAAGACGAAAAATCCATACCTAATATCAAAATTAATTTGTCTGATCTATAAACACATATATAAAAATTTTTCATTCATTAATTTCTTTTTAAATTAACTATATTAAAAAAATTAGTCTCTTATATTTTGCCCATATATAATTTGAACAACCTTTTATTAAAAAATGTTTATTAAATTTTTTATTTTGGCTGTTAACAGGTGCATTTTTCATGTATGTTTTACTTCTGTAGTTATGGGCCATCAACAATGATCAAGGTTACGCCATCACTATACTTTTAATAATATTATTATTTACATATTTATTAATTACTTATATATTTAAAACCATCATAAAAGTTTGTTATGAATAATTAAATACATAACTATGATGAGATGAGAGTCTGTACATACACCAGAGTGATGTTTCCATATTTTTTATTGATTGAAAAAAATAATGGAAAATAATAAATAACATTTTCAAAATAATTAATATGTAATAAATATATTATATTTTTATTAAATATATATTTCGTTCTATATATGTAAATTATAAATGATTAGTAAATTGCATCGCTTTGTAGAGGTGGTAGTCAACATAAACACAAAAACAAGGTTATCATTTACAAATGTATAGAAATGTATCAATGTAGGTATGATATAATAATTATATAATTATAAAAAATTATAAAATAACATATTTAAATACTAAACCCATTATAATAATGAATCATGAAATATAGTGTCGCAACCTGAGCCATATCCAGACATGGAGGCCATGGCCCACGTGTACACCTGAGCGATTCTTTCATCTCCCATTTGATTGAGAAGAGGGGGTAAATTTTTTTATATGAACATAATAACATATATGTACATTTATAAAAATATATTAGTAATTTTTTATCTATAAAAAACGTTTATAGTTCGGTTTTAATGAAAAAAAATGAATTGGATTGGTTAAGAATTATACATATTGTTTTTCATACAACCTTTATCATACAAATCAATCATTAAATGATTTTTATCGAAATAATTAAAAAAATGATGATTAAGTTATGTATTATATAAGGGATTTTGAATTTGTATTTTTTATAATATGAAGACTGAATATTATTAATAACCAATGGGTATATGTTCTATTTTAAAAATGTGGGGAGGGGCATATAGAGGGTATATTAACATATTTTGAAGATTTATGTTCAGAGTCATTCTAATATTGGACCATGTGGATAGGGATTTTAAAATATTGGTAATATATACCAGAAATATCTTCATATAATAATAATTTTATAGGTTTTGGTAGAAGTCATCAACTTTTATCAGGGTTTATCCTCCCCCCCAATTAACCCATTGTCCCCATAAACATGAAAATAAAACATTACTATTAATTTTATTCAACATAAAAAAAATTTTAATTTAAAAATTAAGATTAAATTATTTATGTGAATCCGAAATATTGAATAATTATTTCTAGATTAAATTTCTTATGTTGGAATAATTTATTTTTAATTAAGCACAATAACTCAAATAAATGCCAATTTTGGGTAAATGAGTTTATAAGTGTAAAACTTATTTTACTTTAATTAAATAATTTATAAAACCCAATAAATAAATTATGAAATATTCCTTTTAATATATTTTCTATTCATATAATCAATAAAAAATTATTAGTTGTTAAAATTATTTACTGAGATGAAAACACATTTTGTGCATAAAAATAGTTTTTTCGGAAAATGTGTTTCTTAGCCCAAAAATTATCATATACGTAAATAATGTATAATGATGATTAATAGAATGTTAATAATAATATATATTATTAAAATAGTTTTATATTACATTATGATACAATTCAAAACATACTTGCACATTTACTTGAAAAAAAGTTATTTTTTAAAAAACAAATATATTTTTTACTCTTTAATGAAAAATATATCATTTTGAAAAAATCCAAAAAATAATACATAAGATAATAATAATATTTTTATTTATATAATAACAATAATTTCATAAAATTAAATTTATTATAATGAATAAATTATTTACAATTTCTCCATAATAAAATATCAGTACAACCATTTTTGTAAAAAAATATATTTTTAATCGTACAACAAATATACATTAAATTGAGAACTTATTTATTATAAATTATATAATAAATTTTTATTAAAAAATAACCATAAATTATTTTTCAAAATTTAGTTTTTATTATACACAATAAGAAATTTAACATCTATTTTATACCAGTTTATTATATGGAAGTTAATATAGTCATGGAGTTGAATGTATGGTGAGCTATCAAATATATAATGTTTTATTTGAAAAAATACATAAAAAATGTAAGGTTTTTACATTATATCACACATGAAATTATTTAATTTATAAAATTCACATCAATATAGTAAAAATAAGCAAGGGATCTCTTCATTATCTAATCCATTAAATTGAGTGTATATTCCTCAAGTTTCTAATTTATTTAAAAAAATATTAGTTATGTGGGTAGTCTTACTTCATAGAAAAATATTTTTATGATAAAATTTTTATAATAGTTTTTTTCATATAAAATATAATTAACAAGTGGTATAACCTAATTATTATCTATATTTTAAGGGTCATATATTTACTTCCCCATGAGAGATACATAACACATTATGAACAAGAGATATGCTTTGTATGAGTTATAGTTAATAATATATAGCCCATCCATGATCAAGAATATCACCAGGAATAATATATCAAATGATCTTATTCCACTAATTTATGAATCACATAACCTTATTCAACATTTAAATTTTAAAAAAAATCCATATCACCATTATTTAATTCCAAATCATTATGATTTTTTAAATATAACTATTTTATTGATTCTAACATATATTAATATGTTACTAAATGGATATAACATTTTCTATTATTTAATTACCTATATCATATCCTGATATACTTATTCATATAAATTCATACCATTATATCATTGTTTTACACTTCATTATATATATTGCATCAAAAGGATATATCTTGAAGCTCAAGTGAAAAATACTATTGTAAGAAAACTATAAAAGAGGATATTTTTTATCCCAACAATAATTGGAATAATGATTACATGATCTCAAAAAATTATTTATCATTTTATTAGTCTTATTTGATTTACCAAATATCTATGTGTGATCAAACTATAATGACATAACAATGTATCTTTAAAATTCTAAATATTTCTCTTGAACATCATCATAATCCTCATATCCTAATCATATAAAATAGATTGTGATACCACATGTTATATGAAAACAATGTTGATGTTGATCCAATAATTTTTATCAAGAGAAAAATATTATATTATATAAATAATGTACACATACATCATTTCATGCTTTATAAAAATCATATAATATTATTGGATATAGGAATTCATTGATGTCTGAAAATTATATCCATGGTGATGTTTTCCCACTTCCATTATTGAATGGGTAACCTTTTTAGTATTCCCTTATATTTTTATTTATTATTCTAAATATTATTTTATACAGTGTTAGGTGAAAAAACTCAACAATAGATATCTTCATATTGTCCTATCATATATATATTTTGAGATCTCTATACATATTCATTCATCAATAAAAATAGATATTGATGAGATATTATATTATTTAAATATATCCTTCTTTACATACATTAATGAAATATAATCAAAATCTATTTTTAAAACATATCATTTAATCACAATCAACATCTAACTTAGGAATATCTCTCACCTTATATTTTACATTTAAATCCTCCTTTTTTATATCTATAAAAATTACATGGATATATGGTTGAAACCTCATTGGATAGTGTTAATATTTTTCCCCTACAGTCATGATTTTACACCATTTAGAAATTCATAAATGTTGGACATTTTTGGTTGATTACCATATATATTCTAGAAAAATCATTATAAAAAATCATCATCCATCATGTTCTCTTTTCTTTGTTTATGTTGTATTTAGGACTCATCATTATTAATGGACTCCAACAATTTACTTTGTCATATATTCAACTCTTTCAAGGTTAATTTTAAATTAATCTTTTATTTATCATTATATATTTTACCATATTCTACATAATGATAATTATTTTATATCATTAATGAAAATAATATTACTTCTAAATCTAAATCATATGTTGTGAAATTTTGTTTTAGAAACATTAATTGGTGCAATTCATAATCTATCACTATATCTTTATTCATAAGAACACACTCTTTCACTTTTCTCAATGAATCACTCTAAATCAAAAACACTTATCTACTTAAAGATAGAGTGATTATATGATCACTGATTCGTAGTCACAAAATATCCTTGAAATTTTCCTAAAATTCATTAGTCTAGGGATACATAAATCCCTTCCGAGTTAACAAGATCAATAAAGTATATTTCCTTTTTAAATAATTTAAATTTATTTAATATTACCCATTCATTATAATATAACTATGGGTCCCATTAAAATTGGTTTTTTGGGCCATTTTTCAATGACTTTTACCTTTGATGGATCCACTCATATACCATCTCTTGAGATTATATGACCCTAAAATGTGTCATTTTGTAACTAAAATTTAAACTATATAATTTTGGAATCCAAATTATCCCACCTTTTAGCCTTCATTACAATCCTTAATTGATCATAATGTTCTCACATTCTGTCATATTAAATAATAAATACCAACTTTGAGGACTATATAAATTTTATCATTGTACACTATAAAGTAATTAATCATTTAATCTGTGAATATCAATGTTTTATTAATAAGAAAAAATACCATTACTATAAATTAATAGTGTACTTACCTTGTATGGAATATATTCAAGGGTATGTCGTCACATTTCATCCACAATTAATAGTATCTTGATAAATGATCTATGTGTGAAAATATTCACCTCTTCATAAATTATTAAAAATATAAACATTATAGGGTATAGGATACATATTAATGATAATGATGTTTGGAAGATACTGATAGTAAATACAGATTCACATTGATCCACCACTCTTCTTCAAATAAATTATATTTGAACCCCATAGTGACCAACATTGATGAATTTTTCATTTTTCATGATTCTCACGGGGTTACATCATCAATTATTTTAATTTAATGGATTCCATTCTACATGGGGTATTTTGAGTATGTATAACATATTATATGTGTTCTATGGAAAACATGACTTCCCAATTCATACGAAGAGTATGTAACTCTTCTATAAATACATAGAATTTATCCCCTTCAATAGTAATAACATTTATGTGGTGTAACATTAATGAACATTGAGATAAACACCCACTTTGAATAAGAATAATGACTCATCTACTGGATGTAATTTCCGTTGGATTTTCAACTTATCCTCGCACCGATATGAAATAATATGTAGGTTGGGAACATCAAATGAGAATTTTTTAGCATAAAATTTGAATTGTATTTATATAAAGAATGTTGATTCATGACCAAATTCATTGCGACAATATCAAGATAAAAAATAAAAAAATGCGTAAGAAGCACATTCCCGCATACCACAATTGTAATGGATTCATGGACTTGATATGAAATAATCATACTGTTATGATTTTTAAATACCATGTAGTCTTCTAGTAATTGTTTATATGAATTAAAAATCCTTTTTAATTTTCCTAATATATAAGATTTCATATAACTACTCTCAAATAAAGTATATCCAAAAATTTGTATACGAATAACCACCTCAACATTATCATTTGATCTTCAATCCCTTAGTAAACCTGAAATAGTAAGTATGACCATAATTAATCATTATACAAATTAATCAATCATGAAAATTCATTAATAGAATATATAAATAACGACACCTTGTTCATTATCATTGACACCATAGTTTTAACCATGTTTATCCATGGTCATTATCAAATAAAATCCATAAAAATGGATCTTAATGAAAATATAAATTAACCTAAGAACATCACTTTATTGTATCATAATATTTATGTAGTATAGCCCCATTCACCATGAATTGGAAGACGGGATGTGATATAATGACCAAATACATTTTGGGTTATCACAGAAAGATTTTTTTTTCTAAAAACTCATTCAATTTTAGTATATAATTTGGGATGTATTTCCGTAAGTTAACCACACTAATTTATTAAAAAAACATAGGTTGTTCTCATTTTCATAATCGCATCTTAAGGATTATTACAACAATTTCATTATCTTAGCTTCCAATAGTTAATAAACCATTCCTCTAATAGAAAATACAAAGACCCATACATTGAAATTGAAATATTACCTAATTTTATATGAATATTAAATACATATCACAATAATAATTTTATGAAAAATATAGAGTATTAGTGTATTTATAATTTAATACCTCGTAAATCCCTGTAAATGGTCTCTAAATTAAATGTTATTATTTTGAGACTAGCCTCTAAAATGGCATGTAATTCCAAGGTCTGGAGTGTCCGAAATGTATTTATGAACCATCTTTATGGTT
Source organism: Viscum album (assembly GCA_963277665.1). Taxonomy (NCBI): domain Eukaryota; kingdom Viridiplantae; phylum Streptophyta; class Magnoliopsida; order Santalales; family Viscaceae; genus Viscum; species Viscum album. The sequence goes on along the minus strand of OY728131.1, from coordinate 911,905,825 downwards.
AATTAAATAAACATGTGAGTGGATTTTTATATCATTTAAACTATTTCCCAGATAAAGAATATGAGAGCATCGTTGAAATAAGATCATCAAGATTCTCCACGAAATGGAATAACATTGGCAAGAATGGGCCAATAGTGGAACGTAGTTTTGGACTTAAATAAAATAATTATGTAACAATTTTTTTATTTTCAAATCATAATAACTCTTAAATGTTAACTCGTATTGGAAATAAGAGATTACAGTTGTGACCGTGAGCATGTTCGTCCATTAGGCAAAGCCAAATCTCGATTGGCGTGAGTTGAGAGTAAATTTTAATTTATGGTCATTTGAGAAGAAAATTAAAATAACATAAAAAGTAATTTTATTTGTTTTCATAATCATTAATTAACAGAACGTCAGTGCTGTAGTGAAGTGATGAGGAGAAGCTATGTCTCATTAATTAACCTTATTAATGGAGAACAGTTGTGATACTACAACAAGAACACATCATCCACATTAAATTAAATAGGGAATTTTGGGTTGACAAATGTCCCTGGAATTCCATTGATAAATGACGAAGGAAACCTCTCCAATGAAAAATGCTGGACAATTGTAAGATGGAGAAGACTCTTTTGGAGAGCGTATTAGGGATCAGATATCGATGGATGACAATAAACAATCATCCTTGAAAATATCTTTTCCTAGGCGGGGGTTTGATTCTTCACTATGTTAATTTCTTTTCCCGATTATTTCTTTTAAATGATGAACGAGGGTTAAATCGCAAAAAAATTAACAATCAAATCGATCATTTGTGTGGGATTGTTAATGATTCATGATAAAGATGATATTTATCATAGAGATTATTCAGCCCTATTTTTTGGTTTATTGTTATCCTTCTAACATGAAAACAAATGGGTTGAAACGAACAAGGCCAAGATAATCCGTTGGGGGTTTATCAGTTCGACCACATTCCATTTGTTTCCTTCTTTTGTTTCCTAATTATTCATGGTGGAATGGTCTCTAAATCATCGTTTGTGTAGATTCCATTTGGAAGGGAAACACCCAGGTGAGTCGTTTTTGCTGAACCAGGTCGTGACACACTGTAGTGGTGGCAGGGCCAGGCCATGGAACATAGCTGCAACGGTGGTACATGACCATGATCCACAGCTACTACGGAAAGTGGGAGGTAAATCATTTGAATCACGTCACAGTGGCAATAGGGGCCACCGACACGAATCCCACCAGCTATCAGTAGGAAGATGTGGCCACCCAGTTGTGTCAGTGGTGAAAGTTGTTGTTCGTTCACTATGGAAGTGTGCTGGACCTGCATCTCTCAGTTGGTCATGTCAAGGATTCATTATGCGATAGGGGAACGACTGACTAAAAACATAATGCCACCCCAGCGTCGTGTGGCTACGTGAACTCTGCCTGGACTGGCGTTCAGGATTGGAGTAATCCAAACTGCCAATATAGGCAGGAATGTCAAACTAAATTGTGTTATTGGGAGACCCGGGCTGGAGGAGAATTGGCCCACCGATGCAGGCCATCCGAGAGGGGAAACCGGGTCGTTGGGAATCCTGATAAGGATGTACTTGTCCCACAAATTTGGACTGGGCCCGAGAATTCTGACCTCGTCTCTGGGCGACCCAGTGGTCTAGATGAAATGAAAAACCTGGCTAGGTCCAAAAAATCAAAATGATCATGGAAAATAGTATAGATCGGACAAGTTCGGCCTAGAATAAACCATGTCGGGTCGGTTCGGACAGAACGTGGTTGTCTATATAGGACATTCATATGGAGATGCATGTGTCAGTAAGCCCATGTTGGACCGGTTCTGGACGTAACCATCCCCAGTTAACCGAAATTCCAATATCATTCAAATCGCACATCCAATTTACACACGATCTACTGAGTTCAGACCCTTGCGATAATATGGTCCATTGGGAATATTCAATGTGTGATTCCTTGATAGTTATAATCTGATCAATGGATTGAGGTGAATATTCTCCAAAAATCCAGCACACTAAAGACCAAGAATCCTATGGCTGGCTGTGACATGAAGGATATGATTAGAATAACTCAGTGGCACAATAGAAGAGTATACATCTTTGGTTCACGAGATAAGTGTTCATCAGTGATGTAATAAACGAGAGCATCGTAGTGGTTTAACATACTACAAGACCTCAGTGGTCCAACAATAGAGTTTACCTCAATGGTTCAACAAACACTCATACCTCATTGTTTTAGAAGATGAGTGGAACACATTGTTATGTAAGAGGAGTGTTAATCAGCTATTCAATAACTGTGAATTCCTCATTGGTTCAGAAGAGGAGAGAACCAGAGTGGTCCAATAGATGAGTGTATCTCAGTGGTTCCATAGACAATCATACCTCAGTGGTTCATTAGATGACCGTACCTCATTGGTTTACAAGACTGGTGAACCTTAGTTGTTCAATTGACATGAAGACCTCAGTAGTCTAGAAACAGAGGAGACATCAGTAGTCCACGATCCATGAAAATCACAATGTATCGTTTGGGGTGATTCCCTCATCAGTAAAAGATGAATCAGATCTTTGTCTAATAATATTATTTTCTATACATAATGTTATACCTGGTGTGGGCTTTCAATATTGTTTAGTCATTCTTTGCGATCTTTCCAGTATAGTCTGTTGTCTCTACTGAGTATTATGTTACTCGCCCCTACAGAGGATTCGCCCACATGTGTCATGTCTCGGACATGTGATTGATGCTTCGACAAAGACCTTGGTGGTTTGGGACTAGGTAGCTCTTAGTTAGATGAGATAGATGGGAGTACTGTTGTGACTACTGGAATCTACCCTTCACATAACTTTCATATAGGGTCTTGAGTGGATAGACTATATAAATTTTACACTCATTTATTGTTTTGGGCTTGTATTCTATCCCCTTTTACATTATGTTTGTACTATACTCAATGTAGTTTCCCCAATGATAGTTTTTGTTTACCTTGTCTTTCCTTTCCTCTATTTGAGATTTGTGCATGTTTATAGATTTAAAGGCAAATGACTGAACTTTTTGATATATGCCTTTGGGGATAGTTTCCAGCAACTAGCATATAGTAGGAGGGCTTGGGGTAGACACATCATAGGCCTGGAGGGAGGGGCCAAGAAAAAGTTGTATCAGAGGTGGTCGGTTCTACCAGAATAATTAAGGACTTTTAAATTTGGATACGGAAATATTTTTATGTGATTACAGTTCATCTATTAGGCCAGGGAGTCTAATGTCTGTGAAACAGCTAACGTCGGCATACAATAGGACCCTAAATTCTTTTTTCCAACCCCGTACATGAATACATTGGTTTCATGTGTCTTTAGATGCTTTCTCAAGATCTTTATGAGTCACAGTCATCTCAACATGTATAATCTCTTGATATTGGTTCATCATGAACATTTTCAGGATGCCTACATGGATAATACTAGCCAGGATTCCAGTGTGTGACGACAAGGATGGTTGATAGAGAGATGAGGCTTCAGTATATGGATCATTACCTGAGATAGAACATTTTGGTGGTCTCTCGGAGATACCACTTCCCATTGGTTAGATGTTACTACCAAGGCTATCAGAAGAAGATTCACATAGCCTCAGTGCCTTAAACGAGTTCAAGTGACAGAGACCTCCTAAGACCAGGGGAGAGGCATATCCATGAGTTACTGGGGATTGGATGGTGGAGGAGACTTGAGTCTTTCTCTTAGTGGTAACTATATATAACCAATATTAGGTTCTAGATGTAGGTCTCCAAATGGAGATAATGGAGTTTGACCTTCTTTACACATGATGAGGAGACCCTTACCTTGTTTGACTTTAAACAAATTTTCATGGAGGATTTTTCCCCCATGAGTTTTCACTTTTTGTGCATATAAAAGTTGATTGACATACAGAAGGAAAGCCTACGATGAGTACTCTGTGAGGATCACAGACATCTCCCATTACACTACAGATTTCATACCAGACCCTTTCTTTATGGCCTAGTCCTTTGAGCAGGGACACTGATGGTATAATTTGGAATTAATGATTTCCCTTAGCATCCTTAAGCATGCTAGTGTGTAGAATTATTTCTTCAGGTAGAGATTGTATTTGATGGGAAGGCACTGATGGTGCGATCTACCATCGGGAGACGGGTGGCCAAGACATCCGTGGATGGTAGATTAAAGATGATGTAGAGGCCCAAATGGGCCCTAAAATTTATAGAATAACCTCAAGACTCAGGTTCGGAAGTAAGAGGATCTTGAGGTAGTGGGTGTCATTGGGGGATCATAGTACACTAAACATGTGGTGGGTAGGGGCACATGGCTCAGGATTGCCTGACATGCTATGCAGAAGACTGACAGACAGTCAAAGGACAGGAGAGGTGGTGGCAGAGAGAGGAATAAGGTGGTAGGTTAGGCATTGGATGAGGTAGGGGAGAAAAATGAGCGACAATAGGTGGGATTTGGTACGATGTAATAAAACCCCCACCCAAAAGTGGTTCCCAACAGTCTCCAGGAGACTGTGCATAGGGGTGGGTGCAACATCAGACAAACAAGGCCTATGGTCCTAACATCCAAGAGATGATACAAGGTATAATTTGCGGCTTATCCACTTTAGATGATGTTCTTATAGACATATGTTTCAGTCTATCTTTCATTTCCATACACATTGTTCGAAGCTCATATATTTTTATCGAGTTATTGGATCCATCCTTACGAATAGAATTTATTACAAGAAGGGATTCTATAATCAAACACTACTATCAAAAGTGTGACATTACTCTTGGAGGCCAGAGATTCAGCTGAGATCTTTGAGTAATAAAACTAAGGCCTTACGACATCATTCAGGGTATGGACTGGCTATCAGCAATCTGTGATCATATCTACTATTTTAGGCACATATTGTGGTGTTTCTGCATATATGGGATAAGGTTTTCCTTTATCGGTGAAAAGGAAACCGAAGCAGCATATGATGGACTTATAGGTAGGTGGGTATAGCTGATTACTCATCAGTTAGTTATAATGACCACTAGTGAAATGGATGAGAGGAGTCAAAAATTTTCTGTAGTGGTCGATGATTACATGGATTTCATTCTAGAAGAAGTTCAAGGCCTACCTTCTTTTAAGGAGGTAGACATATAAATTGATTTGTACCCATTGTCTACAGTGATATCTAAACTTGCATATCAGATGACTCCCTCAGATACCTAGGAGATAAGGGTATAGTTGGAGGACATATAGAGTAATGGGTTCGTAAGGCCCAGAGTTCCACCATGGAAATCAAGAGTGTGTTTTACAAAAAGGTAGATAGGAATTGAGGTAATTCATGGAATTCTAGTGCCTGAACAAGGTGACTGTGAAGATCATGTATCCTCTACTGAGGATTGATTACCTCTTCGATCACCTAGAGGGATCAAGATGGTTCTCATAGATAGAACTAATATCATGTAATCACCAACATCAAGTATGAGAAGTGGACATATAGAAGATAGACTGTAGATGTATCTACAACCAATATGGGTACATAGTGATGTCATTTGGCATGAAGAATTCTTTAACAGTTTTCATGAGACTCATGAACAGTATATTTATATTGTACATTAACTGGTTTGTAGTGTTATAGATTAACGACATCTTATTGTATTCAGCATCTGTGGAGGAGCAAGTGATTCACATCTGGATGTTACTGGTCACACTCTGAGAGAACCATCTTTACGGAAAGCACTCAAAATGTGAGTTCTGGATATGAAAGGTCCACTTCCATGGACATGTAATATGAGAGGCTGGAGTTTTGGTGTATCCAAGGAAGATTGAGGATGTTCTTTCTTGGAAGCCACCCAAGGGTGTTACCGAGGTGGAGAGTTTCCTAGGGTGGGATGGGTGATATTAGAGGTTTGTACCCTACTTCACCATTGTGGAATCACCCATGAAATCACTGGAGAAAAAGGGGAAACCCTTCGTGTTGACAAGAGGATGCTAGAAGAGAATTCAACAACTGAGGTATATTTTTACAAGTGATCCAATATTGAGGTTTCCAGAGTATGTATCCAACGACCCGGCTTAGTATGACATATTTGGAACTTCGGTTGGTTGTGTCCTTATGTCGGGGTATGTAGTGATTGCTTCTGGATAATGAAAACTAGGACCCAATGAGAAGAACTATGTGACTCATGACCTTAATTGGTAGTGGTAATATTCACACTGATGATTTGAAGAAACTAACTTATTTGAGAATGATTCATTGTCAACTTTAATAAAAAGAGTCAAGTATATATTTTCTCTAAAGGATCTGAATCTTGGATAGTGATATTGGCTAGAGTTCCTCCAGGGAAATGAATTTGAGATAGTCTATACTCTAGGGAATGGAAATGTGGTGGCAGATTCTCTCATCAAGAGAAAGAGTTCACATCTACTGAGCAAGGACTCAGAGTAGTTTCCCTCACATCATATATCATTTGTGGATAGATATGAGGAATATTATCTTTAGTCGATGGTAGTTTCATATCCACTCTTACAGTGTGTCACGGAGGTGCAACATGGTGATTCCTTCTACAAGACCACACATTCCTAGCTGTCCAAAAGGCATGCTCCTGATGTAAAATTTAATGGTGGGGAGCATGTCACCATTTTTAGGAAACACACCATCTTACCAGTGGAGTTACATGAGGAAGATTTATGGGATCTCCATACATCCCCATTAGAGGTATATCCTGGTGTGGAAAAGATATATCAGGATCTCCGATGTTAGTACTGGTGGTCAGGGATGAAGAAGGAACTGGTAGAGTTTGTCTCGAGATGCCCCACTTTTCAGCATGTGAAGGGAGAGCACTAGGTTCCAACAGGTTTGACACAACCCCTCAAGGTACCATAGTGCAAGCAGGATGGGATATTAATGGACTTCATGATAATATTACCACATACGTCCAGAGGGCATGATACTATCTAGGTGATCATAGACCAACTCACAATGTTATCCTACATCCTAGCCCTTAAAGAACATGGTTCACTAGATAGCTTGGTAACCCTCTATATGCATGACATAGTTCAACTCATGGAGTTCCATATACTATAGTCTCATATCATGATGCACGCTTTACATCCCGGTTGTGGAAGTGATTACAGGAGGTTTTGGGACATAACTGTTCTTGAGCACTAAAATTCACCCAACGATGGATGGTCAGCTGGAGTAGACCATATAGACCTTTGAGTACAAGCTTTGTGCTTACGTTCTAGATTTATGTCACAGTTGGAATAACTATATAACACAGGTGGATTTGGTATACAATAATAGATAACACTCCACCATCAGAATGGCACCGTTTGAGTAACTATATGGATGACCATGAACGTCACTGTTATGGTGGAAAGACCTTGGGTAGTCACCACTCATTTGTCTGAAGATGTTACATGATACCATTGAGAATGTGCAGCTCATCTGAGAGTAGTTTAAGGATTCATAGAGCTGACAGAACTCCTATGTTGATAGTCAATGGAGTCCCATGGAGTACAAAGCGAGGGACCACATATTCCTACGAGTCTCTCCTATATTAGTGATATAATTATTTGGTTAGGGTGGCAAGTTATCTTCAAGGTCTATTCGGATTTTATTGAAACAACACTGAGTGGGTGAGGTTGTGTACCTCTAGGTTCTACCGCTGCCGTTAGAGAGGGTCCATGACTTCTTCCACATATCATAGTTAAAGAGATATGTGCATGACCCTTCTCACATCATTGATCAAGACATGTTGGTGATTGATGGGGTGGAGACATTCATAGTGTACCTGATGGAGATAGTCGATATATAAGAGGAGATCCTCCATGGATGACCAATTATTCTAGTGCATGTTCATTGGAAGCATGTGAATCATTAAGGGATAATGTGAGAATGGGATTCTCATATTCATACTCAGTACCCTAAATTATTTGATTATACCTTGTTTTGGATTATAAGGACAAAAATCTCTAAAGGGATGAGTAATGTAATAGCCGAAATTCTATGTATTTTTTTATAAAATTTAATTGCATTATTTCAAGACCAGGTTCTGAGATGACACATATTTCCAAGGCAAGGAGTGGCCAAAACTGATTTTTGAACAATTTATAAAGTTTATTAATGAAACTTGAGAGTGGGGTTTTCTAAATTGTATTTTTTTTCCAATATAAAAAATATGGGGGCATAGTTGAAAATAGAGTGTTAGGATTATCATAGAATGGGCCTTACATTGGTCGTCCTCACACAACAATGCAATGAAGTTTTTGGTCATAAATAAAATAATTACATAATGAATATTTTATTTTTAAATCATTAAATCTCTTAAATAGTAACACTGATTGGAAAAATTATAGTGTATTTGAGGCTTTGAGGGAATTAATCCCTTAGGTAGATCCTAAAATGACTGGGATATGTCGAGGGTGAATGTTTATTTTCAGAACTTTTGGAAGAAAAATAACATAATTTAAGAATGTATTTTATTTATATTATTCATCATTAAGTAGTGGCATGTTACCCTTGATATGGAATGAAAAAGAAATGTGGAATATCATTAATGAATATTTTCAATGAACCATGTTAATGTAGAATGGTTGAAAAATTTAAATGTGCACAAGTATTCCTTATTTATTTAAATAGGGAATTCAGGGATGAATAAAAACCCTGAAATTCCTCTGATGAATGATAACGAGATCCTCTACAATGACAAACATCGGTGAATCAGAAGATGGCGATGACACACTGGTAGAGAGGATTCAGGATGGGGGATTGATAGATGATGAAGAATGATCATCACTGATAAATATCATTTCCCTGTTAGGGGTTTAATTCTTTTTAGTGTGAATTTCTTTTCACTATTCCTTCTTTTAAATAATTAATGCAAGTTAACTCACGAACAAGTTTACCAGCAGATCGATCATTAATATAGGATGGACAATGATAGATGATAAATGAGTTATGAATCATAGTGATTATTCTATAATATTTTTGGTTCTTCGTGATCCTACTAATAGTAATTCTTCTTGGTCAATATAAACAAGACCTAGATCATTCATTGGGTGTTCATATGTGAAACTCCTTCCTTTTTTACTTCTTTATTGTTCCTATTCTTCATGGTACAATGGTTGGCGATGTATTGACCATAGTAGAACCATATGGAATGTCGACAACATGTTGATACTATTGAAATACTATGTCATGGTACGGAGGCATAGTGGCTGGTGAGAGACATCGCACATGTAGAGGGCCGTCACAACGGTAGAAGAACACGATCACTTGGTAGCACCGAAGGCGCAAAACTTGGTCCATAGACTGCGGAGGTAGGCTAGGCTCGCAGCTCACTAAGGGTCACTTGGATGAACCAGTCCGAGTGAGTGAACCAATTGGTCTAAAAGTCGGTGCCACCCTGGTGCCACGTATCCATGTGAAACAGACTCTGCCTAATGTCAAGGATGGGAGAAAATTGGCCCACCAATGTAGGTTGTGTCAGCGAACTAAAAAAGGAAATTGGGAACCCTAGACTAGAGGAGAACCAGCCTGCTGATGTGGGATTTTCCAATGGATAAACTAGGCCACAATGTAGCTCGTCAAGGTAGTACCATTCTAAAAGAGGCAGACCAGGTTGTTGGAAGACCCAGCGGGATAGACACACGACCGAATCAGGTCTGGTCCAGCAAAGCCCAATGGGACTAGCAAATGGGCCATGCTAGACCTGGTTGGGTCCGGTCAGACGAATCAGATTGGGAAATGATGGACCCCCATGCCGGTTTGGTCAGGTCGGTCCATCCTTGTCATATAGTGTCCGGACACAACCAATCCTTTTTTACTAAAATGACAATATCTTCCCGAATGGGCTTCTAATTGATCGGTTGTCTGTGGCATTGGGACCCTTGAAATAAGATAGTATTTTTGGAATACTATAAGTGGTATTCCATGACATTTAAAATATTAATACTGGATTGAGGAGTAGATTATCCAATAATCAAGTTCACTGGAGAGAGGGAATCATATGTCTAGTTGTGACATGAATTATATGGCGATCGAACCTCAATGGTCCAACATACAAGAAAACCTTATTGTATCAGAAGAAGAGCCTTACTCATTAGTTCATCAGACAAGCCTACCACATTGGTTTGGCAGATGAGTGGACATTAGTGGTGAAGTAGATTAGCATACCTCATTGGTCCAATAGATGAGTTGGCCTCAGTGGTTTTCTAGATTAGAGGACCTCAATAGACCTACAGATGAGCATACCTCAGTGATTCGGTATACTAGCATAACTCAACATTTCATCCGAAGGGCAGACCTCAGTGGTCATGTAGACAAGTGTACCGTAGTAGTTTAGAAGATGAGCATCCCTCAATGGTTCCAAAGTTGAGAATTCCTTAGTGGTTCACTAGATGATTGGAACTCAGTGGTGTAGAAGAATAGAGGACCTCAGTGGTCCAGCTGTCGAGTAAACCTCAGTGGTCCATTAGCCAAGCAGACCTTAGTAGCTCCTCAATGATGATTCCCTCAGTAATACAAGTTGAATAAACTATACGACTGATAATCATACATTATATACATAAATTTATACCCGGTGTGAGTTGTCTTTATTGTGTGGTCTTGCTATGTGATTTTCCTATGTGATCTTTCTCTTGGTCTTTGGTTACCTATTGAGTATTGTGTTAGTCACCCCTTTGCAAGATTCGTCTAAATTTGTCATGTCTTGTGCAGCTGATTCATGCTTTGAGAGAGACCTTGGTGGTCCGAGACCAGGTTGTGCTCAATGATATGGGAAGGATGAGCTCACTACTAAGACTACATGTAGCTGTTCATCACCTTCCCATTAGGTAGGGTCTCAAGATGACGAATTGTGGCTGTTATATTTTCCATTATGGTTTCTGGATTTTATTTTGTCCCCTTTGTACATTATGTTTTTATTGTACTCTATTTAGTTTCCACAGTTACAATTGTTGTTTACCTTGTGTATACTTTCTATATCTTGATAATTGTGCGTGTGTACAGGTTTGAAGTAAAATGCCTTCCCATTTTGGGATATTCTTTTGGTCCTATCATCAACCCCAATCATATGGAAGGCGGGCGTGGCATTGTCACAAAATGAACCATGGGGGGGAAGTCATGACATAGAAACATTTATATTTAATAATTATTATATCAATGATCTATATTAGTTCTTAATAGGTTCTTATAATCAATCACCCTTTTTATACCATTAATACATAAATTATTTTTTTATAACCATGTAAAGGGAATCATAAAAAGGGGTGATCTTCGATTCCAATTAATGGTAATCCTAATGGAAATCAATCAATGATCATATGTTCCTATAATATAACAATAAAAGTATTAAAAAATTATAAAAATTTATAATTATCACACACAATCAATTAATGATCATCAATCATGAAACATAGATTATCATTTTTTCAAAAAAAAAAAAAAATAAATAATACATAAGAGTGTATAATCAATAAAAATAAATAATGATCCATGATTATATGTTAAAATTATAAGACAAAAAAAATTAATACATATATGAATAGAAAATCACTTCCTTCATCTTGAATTATTTTCAAGACTATAAGAGTTGATTGAGTTCACTCCCAGTTAAAACATTTATTTAGTCAATGTTAACACTCAATGCTTTTTTATTTGTAGAATCACCTTAATAATCTAGGTTCACTCCATATTCATGTCCTTGTTATATTAGGATATATTCTTTATTAACCAATACATTGGATGAAAATGAAACTTTGGTTCACACATCACATAATTAAAACCATACATACATGTTCCATTTGATCATAAAACAATAATCATATCATAAAATTGTAACCCTTGGAACAAATATGTATTTTATAAAAATTTCATCATTATAATCAAAAACCTTTCCAAGAATTAATATTCAGGGTAAAATTGGATCATATCTCTAGTAAATTATATTTATCATCAAATTATGTAATAATATTTAAATATACCTTTAAATGATCACTAAAACATTTCATTTGAATAATAAACTTTTCATATCAAATTAACAATTACTAATCAATAAATTTAAATAATATTTTTGTAATAGTTTAATATTCAATGAAAGTGTAAACATATTAATTATTCATTAATTATTAGTGTATTCCAGATTTTATTGGAATCCCTTCACATTGTATATGTTTATGAAATCATTTAACAATATCAGTAAAAATATAACCCTGTTGGAAAACTAAAAAGAAGATTACATTTACTGATTTTTATAATAGGAAAAATATGGGTAAAATGAGCACATATAAATCTTTAGACAATAATAAAAAAAATTATGATAAAATTTCAAATAAAATATTATCATTAAAGAAATCATTCTCAATTGTAGAGAAAATAATGGTAATTTATCCTGAATACATTATTTTAGACTCTTGAGTAAATAAAGATAAAAAAATGAAAGGAAAACAAGATATATATATATATATATATATATATTGGGGAATAAAATACCTAATATTTTCATGTCAAATATTGAAAAAAATTCAAAATCAAATTTAATAATTAATAATCATTGTATGATTGAAATTAAATTATAAATGCCTTACAGTTATAGTAATCATAATACCCAAAGATAATTGATTGTTTAAAATAAAATTAAACTATAAATATATTTCATTAAACCATTTAATATTATAAAATAATTAATAGTTAATTTATAAACCATAGAGACAGAAACGGGTGAAAACAATAATAAATTTCTCAATGAAGAAAAATTGAGTTGAAATCACCTTACAATATACCTGATATGATTCTAAAGATCAAAAACATCTTATATAATAAAAATATATTTTTTATAATTCTATAATAAAATCACATTATTTATTATAATATCATATATTGTTGAATTTTTCATTTCAATGCTAATATATTGATAATTATCAATTAATGTATCCATTCATGTATCAATTTATTCTTTTTCGTGTATGATATATATATAATATAATGTTCCTTGATCCCTATTCATGTAAAGTCAATATTAATAATATTAAAAAAATTATATTGAACATATATATTCATTATAGAATTTTTTTTAATAATTTGTATAATGTAATGAGGAATCAATAATTTAATTGAAATAATAAGAACATTTTATTTACAATAAAAAACACACCAACAAAATAATTTTGAAAAATAAGATTTATTCTATAAACCAAATATTTTATGTAAATAATATGACCTATAGGAATTCGAAAAAAAGTACAACATATTTTTATGAACATAGAAAACATGAAAATCTTAGTACCTCTTGTTCAGTGACCACATATAGTCATATAATAAAAAAATAATATACTCTAATCATAAGGATATAAAAAAACATAAAATCCATAAATATAATGATAATTTCCTTTAAAAATGAATTAAAACCAATCTAGTTATTTTTTACAAAGATAGAATTAATTAACAGGAGATACAGAGAAGATCAAGTGGTCATTTCCTTGGATATTCCCACCAAATCCATTATGAATTAAGGAAAGAGAGATCCGAAGGAATATCAAAAACCCTAATAATAATATGGTTCTCAAAGAAAACATGTAATAATGATAGGTGGATGAATTTGTGAATAAAATGACTAAGATCTGTTGAATATTTGGGTTTAGGTTTTGGGGGTTACATAACAGTATGTATCAAATAGACAGACACTGGTGTCCATGAAACATTCATTTCCCTAAAAATCCCCACATATGAGTATCCCACTAAAATATTCTTATAAACTGATTAATTAACCACAAGTATTGTTTTTACCCCTACCCCCATGAACTATCTCATCTAATAATTATTCATGATCAAATCCACTGTGTTATGAATATTATAGGAACATAAGTTCCCAAATTGTTACTAATTTCATCTGAAATAATCATAAACATAAAAATATCTAGAAATATGTGGATAAATATCATAATAAATTTCTTAAAATTAAAATTATAAAAGTAAAATATTATAATATAAATATAAATTATTCTTACACATTCATTTGTTATAACACATTTGAATTTTTGTTTTTTTTACAACCAATGTGAATGTTTCTTAACATTATCAGCAGGAAAGATTAAGAAAAAATAAATTCCAATAAAATTTATTAATAGTAGTAAATTTATGATTGCTTAAAAATTAATTATTTTTTCAATAAAAAATATTCAATCCTAAAATCAGACATTTAAATTTATTCAGTATAAAGATGAATTTCTAAACCTTCATTATAAACCATCATCGAACCATATGTGATGTAATTATGTAATGGAAGATCTATGAAAAAAACATTTATATCATCTCAATTAAAATTAATAATTTAACAAACCCATCATTAAGGAGTAAGTACTAAATCATTTACGTCGAATCAAGAATGTGAAAAAATTAATAACTGACAACTAAAAATAATTTTAATATATACGGATTAATAAATAGGTAATAAGTAAATGAAAATGTGTGGTATAAAGTAAAATAAGTTTTAACATGGTTCTATTTTATATTGATAATCAAATTAAATTCATTATAATACATGTTTAAGAATGTCCATGTGTAATGGAATCCAGGGTAAGGATTTTCATCTAAATTTTATTTTATTGAATGAAGTCAATTATTTTGATATTTTATTCCATTATAAGAATTAATAATTCATTGATGACATAATTTTAAAGAAATTTAATACTATTTAATTACTTGAAAATGACATTCATTTATATCTCTATCCTTTTTTTCTATTTTTATGTTCTTAAATATGTAATGGTTATCCATTATTCATTCTCTATTAATTGAGTCATACTTACTCTACATTCAGATTATTTATTCAAAAGAATGAATGATTTCCCCCATTTATAAATTAGATCATATTTATTATTCTCTTCTAGGGAATTTATATTAATTTAACAAAAAAACTTTTTCATTTTTCTTACATTATAAGATACGTCAAAAAAAATGAAACCTTCTAATATCTATTTTTGGCATCTCTATAAAATGTACTTATTCATTAAAACTTTTTGTTTGATTTTTTTAAATGGTGACTATTTATTTTATTTAATAAATATTTTTTTTCTCATCACATCAATTCAAAATAAAATTTTACATCTTTTTTATCAATAGAGGATTCTATAAAATATTTTTTTTAAATTGTATTTATTTTAATTTCAAAATAAATTCATCTATCACTACATAATTATTCTTGTTTAACATTATTTATTTTCAATGTCACGTTATAGGATATATTATTTCTCAATTATTTTTTCATAAATTTATTCTATTTCCTTTTTAATATTATTTAAAATTGACGGATAAGTTTAATTTCATAAAAAATTAATAAATTTAAAAGAAAAAATATCAAATGATTTATCTTCCGTTCACCATCAATTCCCATAAAGATTCATTGTAAATAACTAATTTATATCCCTCAAGTGAATCCCATTAAAATAATTTGTGATACATTTCATTTGGATAATTTTATTTTAGGTCTCATTTAACCAATTTCAGTAATAAATCTTATGATACAGAGTAAGAATTTTCTTTAACCCATTTTAATTTTATATATTTTTCATTTTTTTTCATGATTAAAAAAATGCGGGATCCATATATAAAGTTTATCATTATGTATGTGGTGGGAATGAAATTATAAATATCTCTAATTTTTTTGGTAAATCTAATACCTCAAGAGATAATTATGGTGTGGTTACATTGAATCTATTTTAGTACAATATTTTTTAATGGACATGATGTGGGTAGATTTGTAAAAAATATTATGATGGTCTTCATATAGATCTTTAATATATGTAATGATTTTATATCATTATTCTTGTTTTTTATTGCTATATTATTCTACTATATATCATGATTATTCTTATGATTTTATATTACTATACCATGTTATATTTGTTTCATTAATTATAATTCATTTATTATTCTACATTCTTATGTTATAATATAATACTATGTTATCAACTTTAATAATAACATTCTATGATATTATATGATAAATCATATAATTCCCACATGTTCTTGTTTTCGTACTTGTTTTTAATCATATAACAAAACCTTTTTATGATTTTTCCCTTAGTTTGAATTTTAAATTACACTTTTCATTTGTTTCCAACTACCCTTTAAACATATATTTAACAATACCAATATTTTGAAATCATGTGTAGAGAGTTTTATAAAGAATTAATTAAACAACTATTTTTTGACATGATTTTTATTTATATAATATTCAAAGGTCATATGTCTTTTTTTTGGAGTGTGTTTTTTATTCTTATATATTTTTAATTATATTAAATGATATATAATATATTTATTTCATGGATATATTATTTTATATATCAAGTAATGTACAAATTTTTTTGATGATATAACTTTCAACTTCTTATAAATATTCCAACCAATATTATATGATTTATAAGTCAATACTCTTTATTTGAAACTAGTGAATATGTTAAAAAAATTATACTATACATTTAAATATATTTCATAAAAAACATCTACCTTGAGTATATTTTCTCTAAAAAATTCTCCATTAATATTCACAAAACATATATTTTATGAGTTATACAAAACATGGTATTCATGAGTGATCCTACCACATGGTATTCTAATTTAATTCATCCACCACTAATTATTCTCCAATGAGTATTCCCCTAAATTCCTTCCCCTTCAAAATCCAAAAAATTTATTTTGAATTAAAAACAATATGGAATTATTCCATTATTTAGTAATCATATTTTAATTTCCTACCTCGTGTTCCATATACTGGTTCCCATATCAATTTTATTACATGGCCACATTTGTGCCTCCGCATTAGGAAGAGGATGCTGACTATTAATGGGGGATTAAAGTATCATGTAGGGAGACTATAACTTCTTTATCAAATTTTTAAAACCACTGAAATAAAAGTTTACAATAAATAAGGCTATTAAAATAATATATAAGACCCAACATAACATGAGGATTCCAAAAATAAGGGATCTTAATAGAAACAGAATTTTTAGATATGTCGTACCACATATGTTGAATGTTTTTAATGAAAAAAAAATGCAGAGAAACACAAAAAATTCCCAATAGGTTCTCCAAATCATGTTTGGTTCCCTTATCCTTATCCATACCAAATCCCATCTCCTCAATCTATGATATGGATTTTTCTCGTATCCTGACTAGAAATCATAGAGTCTATTTTGGTACCAAACGACATTGTTGGTAGGGTTTGAGTTCAACATTGTAATTCACCACTAATGATGTCTAAATCAATATATATTATATAATAGTGTATGTAGTTGTATTTACAGTAAAGTATACAATGATTAATGTAAACAGGTTTTGAATTTGTTATTCATTTGCTACCATCATTTCCATTGGGTTCATTATGACATACAAGCTAGTCCTACCTTCTTTGTCCCATGTTGGAGTCTGAAATATTCACCATAGAAATTTAGAATTTATTCATTAATGGAATTTAATTATTTGAATTTATTTAAATTTTATTTCTATTCCTGTAGAGTCATTCTGAGTACCATTGTCATGGATTCATAGTGTGCTAGACTACAATCCTTATCTCAAGTACACATATTGTCATCCCAACACCAATATCATGGGAACCTACATAATTAGCCTAATACCAAGATTTTGTGTACACGAAGCATCATTCTATAACCAATTCACACGCATGGATAAATGGCCTAGAATATAATTTTGGTCACCAACAGATGACGATCATCTATCCAACACCCACACCTCATGGTTCACACACACTGATCTATATATATCAAGGTCCAACGTCATTTAAATTCATATCAATCATTAACAACATGGTATACTAATTAATTCATCTAACACGACCATGGTTCATTACATTTATAACAAGAAACAAAATCTATGTTCTGCCACTAATTTATTTACCAATAACTGTTGTAGAACTCAATAACCCATTAATGTTTGTCCAATCAACCCTTTAATTTCTAGAATAAAACCATTCAAAATGTATTTAGATTAATCCAATGAACACTTTATCTTCCTATCAACATTCCATAAATCATCATTTCATTGATATTGGAACACAACAGCAATTTCTATCATTCTAGGTCTCATAATATCTAATAGATACAATGGGATCCATTTTGGGTTTCAGAATTTGGATAGGGTTCAATTAACTTTTCTAAATCAAATCATAATTTCACAACTAGAAAAGGTAATAAAAAATTACACACATGAGAATGTAACTATGATTATGGGATTAGAGTTTATAATACCTTACTTATGGTCCTTGATGAATTCTCACCACACCATATCTTTTAGATCATGGTAGGACAACTAAAAAATAACGACGACATTATAGTACTCATGATATTGGATTAGATCTCCATTCCTTCAATAGATCCAACCAAAAAACATCATAATTATCCTCAAAGAACATAGATATATGAAACATAGATTACATATATGGTTTCATAATAAATAATAATAAGATATCAACATATGAACAATCCATTATAGACATATATAGGACAATATGGATCTCCAATGGACTTTTTATCACCATAAACATGCTACTTGATCTTATTGAATCACCTACCAAGCATTTATTGGGATAACAATTATTGGCCTGGGAAAATTATTCAATAATAATAGGCCCCATTTTATAAATTATAATATATCCACAATTAATGTATCTAAAATTGTATTGGAACGACCTGTCCCCCGGGGCCTGTATCGTGACTACCCCATGCCCGCCTTGGCCAGGGGCTGGCGACTAGCATCAAAGGCATAAATCTCTAAACTGGAAGGCGTTTCCTTTATAAACTGGACACACACAAGAGAGTACGCAACTGAAAGTAAAACACTATTTAAAAATGTATACAAAAGAGAGTGCTGAAAGTAAAGGGGGCCAGAAATAGAATCCCAATAATAAAGTACAAGGAAATAGAAAAGTAAAAGTACCACTGAAAGAAGAAGAGTAATGCATCCACTGCGTCTTCCTCCAGGATTTCTACCTGAAGGTTATGTACAGATGGTCTCCTTAGCACTCCACGTCCGATCGTCTTCCTCGTGTACCGTCATGCCGAATTTTCCACCTCTGGGTACCATCCAGTTCTGCCACTCTCCACCTCAGTCAGAGCTATCCGTCATCTGCAACCAACACAACGAGGTGCGGGCATTTTCCATGTAGGAGTGAGTATAACAATAATCATTAGGGACCCCGATACCATCAACGTCTCACAAAATCCAACAAGGATAAACCACAAAGTATGGATTCAACGGATTACCATTACATAGGTATATGCCCATACATATACCTGTGTTATCTAGTAACCCATATCAATCGTGCGGAAAACTCAAAAGTCATTGACTTAGCTCAAAACTAGGATTTAATTCTAGGGGTGTTAACATCATGTCACAATCCCAGTCATGATGTCCGAACCTCCAATGATGGTGTACTGCTCCTCTATTGAGTATTGTGGGATTTCTGAGTCACATAGAGGGGCTTCCCACTATCTTGGACTTATGTGGTACTCCTCCTATCGAGCACCGTGGGTCTCCGCATCACACAGAGGTGCTCCCCACTGTGGGACTACCATGTCACACAAAGGCACTCCCCCACGTAGCCTACTGAGGTACTCCTCCTGTCATTTACCATGGGTTTGCCCCGTCACACAGAGGTGCTCCCCACTGTGGGTATGCTGCATCACACAAAGGCGCTTCCCACTGGGCTAGTCGAAACACTTCAAGTCGAAAGGTCAACAGTCGTCAGGTCTCAGCCAGCTACTAGGTCTGTGTACTCCACTAACTCATTTCAGGAAGGATCCACTCCATGATCAACTGATCAATACTACAACTACCACAAAATCCCTAGTAGAATTATTGTAAAGTTCCACCTTGTCATTGGGGTCTTGATGCAATAGACGACGCGTCAATAGGAAGCCCAGTGTGTGAGTTACTGGAATTTCCTTCCTGGGGGCCTATTTGGATTTTAGATTAAATCATACCTGACCATACCCCAACTGTGTCCAAAAATATTATGGGTTATTCGAAAAGAACCGTCTCACTCAATGTTTTCCATCCCCGTAGACGGTTCGTCAATCGGGCACCCATAACCGAAGATATGGGCCAAAAGGTGAAAATAGGCCCTAGCGGGTCCGAATCCGGTCCGACCCAGTCTGACCGACCCCGCCCGACCTGGTCCGCGAGTCCGACCTGGCCTGACGGTCCATCCCGGCTTGAGGGGGCGGCCTGGCCCGAAGGAAGCTCGGCCAGAGGGCGGCCCGACGGCTCGCGTTGGGTCCGTCCCGGTGGCCCTACGGTAGGACAGCATGTGGGACCGCCTAAGCCACATCCAGAGTGGGAAACTGCGTGACCCCTGGCTTTCAAATGGAAGATCCATTTAGGTGGGAACCCAAACAGTGGCCACCTGGTGTCGGTCCAGATCACGCGGGGGCCACTGAGTCCTGTTCCTCATGGCTAGCTGAGCGGCCGCTACTCTACATCGTCGGAGGCCGACCTAACGCCGGCTATCCCGGCTCCTCCAACGCAGCATGACAGCGCTGCGGTTCTGCTCCTCCACACGGCACACCGGCACTACCCCCCTCCGCCGCGGCCCGCCCTGGCAACCGTTCACCTCCTCCGCACGGTACGACGGTGTCGCGCCCTTCCGCCTCGGCCCGGCCTGGCCGCGGCCCCTTTCTCCTCCATGCAGCGTGACAACGCTATGATCTTTCTTCCATGCAGTACGGCGGTTTCGTGCCCTTTCGGCGACCCCACGGCCTTGTGTCGCCGGTTTCATCGTGTCCCTCCCAACGTCAGCCGCCATTGCTCCACTACGGTACACTCTTCCGGCAACGTCGTTGCGCCGATGCCATCTTCAACAAATGAGGAAAACGAAGGGGGGGGGGGGTTGGGCCGTGTTTGTGCTGTCCAAGCCCTCCTTTTTATGTTCATAACAATCATCAATTCACATTCCATAAATTGAACGACGTTGAACGGGAACAAAATCAACTCAAATCCCCAACCTCAGGTTCGTAGATCGTTGATGTTGTCGAGGAATGGTGGATGTCGATTCGTCAATGTGGGAAAAATAAGAGGATATCCATCATTGGCGGATGAGAATTTGGAGGTGACGAAGTCAAAGATGGTGTTCTTCGCGTTCTTCATTTGATAGTTCTTCTCCACCCCATGCTCCACCAAAATATTATGCCAACAAGAAAATAAAAAAATATCGCATCTAATTAAATTGTTGTAAAAAATAATTTAAGTGGGGAATTAATTAATAGGTGGTCCACATAATTAATTCTTGTGTGTAGGAACAATTTTAATTAAGGGAGTTCCTGATATTTCATGGGTGGTGGCTCCATAAATTGGGAGTCCAAGGGTTTCATCGTCGGGTGGTCCCCACCTCACTAATTGACAAGAGGTGTTTAATCCTCAGTTGGGCCCCACCAACATAACCTCTCATAGGTTGTTAGTGTGTGGTGGCCCCCACCCCTAACCTCCTCTTAGAGGTTTTAACCATAAAAAATATAAAGTAATGATAACACATTATTTTTTATTTAATGTATACAAAAACCCAAAAACTATCTTCCATTCTCGAACAACTACCGTTATGGTGAAAGTCTTCTTAAAAGAATATCGGCACTGCGAGTTCAATAGTGCCCTCAGATTTTAATTCTGAGCACTGATTCAAAAATAAAATCTCCCCCTCGTACGTTTGCAGAACGTACCTAAACAAAACTTCAGAAGTTGATTCCGGGAACATTGGGCCTCGGAATCAACCACCTTAAATTTTCACAGACTCGTAAAAATCCCATGTATTTAAGAAAAAAAATTCCATGGAATTTCTGGGACATTACATTCTCCCCACCTCATGCCTTTACGTCCCCGTAATCTACAACTCGAACTATGGGAACAAATGGGGGTACTTAGCATTAATCTGAGGCTCCCACTCCCATGTCCCCCCTGGAGGTTCCCGTGCTGCCAGCAATGGAACACCAGAGGTATTGACTGTCCACATAGTACTCGCTCTTGTCTATCATCAATCTCCACTAGAAAATCTATGAGTGTCGCCCCATCATCGATGTCTATCTCCCCATTGTAGATGATGTGGGAAGGGTCATGCATGTATATCCTCAGCTAAGATACGAGGAAGTCATCGTGCACCCAGTGCAAGTGAGGTGTAAGGTCTAAGTGGTAAGCCACCTCGCCAACTCTTCTGAGGACCCGGAATGGCCTGATAAATTGCATAGATAACTTTCCACCTCATCCAATTCTATATAGACCTCGTCGAGGTGAGACCCATAGGAAGACGTGGTCACCATCCTCGAACTCCAGAGGTCTTCGTCTCCTTTCAGCATACGAGTTCTACCTACTCTGTGCAGTCTTAATCTTCTCCTGGATGATTTTCATCTTCTCGTTGGTAGCCAGTACTATCTCTAGTCCCACTAGTGCTGACTCCCCTGGGTCTGTCCAGCATAGTGTTGATCTGCAAGGTCGACCATAAAAGGCCTCAAAAGGTGACATAATGATTGTGGAGTGAAATATATTGTTGTAGTAAAACTCTACCAATAGTAAGTGATCCTCCCAACTATGACCAACGTCTAGGAAACAAGCATGGAGCATGTCCTCGAGGGTCTGGATGGTCCACTCAGTCTGACCATCTATTTGAGGATGGAAGGCGGTTCTCAAGTGAAGATGTGTCCCGAAATCCTCCTACAACCCCTTCCATAGCCGGGAAGTAAACCATGTGTCACGGTCCTAGACAATATAAGAAGGTACTCCATGTAAATGCACATTCTCTTGCACATAGAGGCGTCCCAATCTCTCTACTGAGACCTGCTCTCTGATCGATAGGAAGTGGGCCGACATGGTGAGTAGGTCAATGATCAACCATATCAAATCGTGACTTCTATATTTAAATGGAAGACCCATCATGAAGTCCATGGATATCCCATACCACTTCCACTCTGGGTCCTCTAAGGGATGTACCAAGCCTTCTGGTACCTGGTACACCACCTTTACTTGGTGACAAGTGGGGAATCGTGAAACAAACTCAGCTACTGCCTTCTTCATACCTAGCCACCAATTCCATTGTTGAAGGTCCTAGAACATCTTCACCACTCCTAGATGTACCACTAGAGGGGAAGTGTGGAAACCACTCAACTCCTCCTCCAGAAGTGATACTATCACCATAGTACGTCTTCTGAAGAGGATGACGTGCTCCCCACCTTCAGAAAATCCATTAGGTGCTAGCCCTATTGATATCTGAGCATTTCGTGTCTCACAGTCAGTGTCCCCATGTTGCGCCAGCGTAACTCGCTGAAGAAGTGGAGGTGTGACTGTAAGAGACTGTAGATAGGCTTCTCCATCCCTATCCACAAAGGATATCTGCAAGGCAGCTAGCTGCTCTGTCACCACTCCTAGTATTTGTATACCAGATCTCCTACTGAAAGTATCTGCAACAACGTTTCCCTTCCCAAAAGTATAGACTATCTCAAAGTCATAGTCTTGGAGGAACTCAAGCCAACACTGATGTCTCAGGTTCAGGTCCTTCTGAGAGAATATATACCTGAGACTCTTGTGATCAGATTATACTATGAAACGCTCACCCATCAGATAGTGCCGCCACATCTTCAAGGAAAAGACCAATGCTGCTAACTCCAGGTTATGGGAAGCGTTGTTCTTCTCATGTTGCCTCAGATGCCGAGAACCATATGTGATCACTGCTCGCTCCAGCATCAAGACACACACACTTCCTTTTCCTGACACGTCTCAGTAGAATATGTACCCATCACCTTCTAATGGAAGCCTCAAGATGGGGGCACTAGTTAGCATCTACCTCATCTCCTGGATGCTCTGCTAGTATTTCTCTGACCACACGGAGGGTTTTCCCTTCTTCTTAAAGGCTGATAGTGGTGCTGCAATTCTGGAGAAGTCTAGAATGAATCTCCGGTAGTATCCTTCCATGCCCATAAAACTTGGTACCTCCACACACTCCAGAGTGGATCCCAAGCATGTATCGCCTTAATATTCGCTGGATCCACTGCAACTCCAGCCTCTGAGATGATGTGTCCCAAGAAGTGAACCTCTCGAATCCAAAACTGGCACTTCCAGATCTTACCATAAAGATGGTTCTCTCGGAGTGTTTCCCGTATAACCTGCAAATGGTAGGCATGCTCCTCCTCAGTAGTCGAGTAGATCAAAATGTCTTCAATGAAGATTACGATAAAGTGATCGAGGTATGGCTGGAAGATCTGGTTCATGAGACACATGAACACTATTAGAGCGTTGGTTACACCGAAGGGCATAACAAAGAACTCATAGTGGCTGTACTAACATCTGAAGGCCATCTTCTGCACATCCTCCTCTAGAACTCTGAGTTGGAGATAGCCTGATCTGAGGTCTATCTTCGAGAACCATCGTGCTCCCTTGAGCTGATAAAAGTGGTCATCAATCCTCGAGAGTGGGTACTTGTTCTTCACGGTCACCTGGTTTAGGCGATAGTAGTCAACACAATTTCTCAAGATCCCATCCACCTTCTTAGTGAACAGAATCAAGGATCACCAGGGAGAAACACTGGGCTGGATGAATCTCTTTCCCCGCAAGTCCCCTAGCTATACCCGCAACCCACGATGCTCATTGGGTGCCATCGGATATGCTGGAGTAGATATTAGTTTCATCCCGGGGTACAGGTCAATGTCGAAGTCCACCTCTCTATGAGAAGGTAGTCCTAGAACATTTTCAGGGAAAACATCTGCATACTGGTCCACCACTACCGGATAAGTCAGACTCTCCCCATCAACTACTCCAAGGGTAAGGAAAGTCAACTGGTGAGTTTTCGGTTGTACCCTCCTCTTTGTAAGTCCGTACTGTGCTGAAAAGATTCCCTTATCACATGTGAAGGTAAACATGGGCCCATCCTTGTTGAAACAACACACATTTCAACTAATACAGTCAATCTGAGAATGAACTATAGATAACCATTCCATACCCAAGATGATGTCATAAGGCCTCGACACCGCTACAAGGTGATCCCATCCGATTCTCTCTCCTCCTAGAGTAAAGTCACACTGCCGGCACCAGTCCATAATCATCGAGTCTACTCCCGTAGGAGTCTCTAGCCGTAAGGATCGAGCCAACGGATCCGTCCAAATCTCTGAGATCCGAACTAGGGAAGTGGAAATGAAAGAGTGAGTGGAACCTATGTCTATAAGAACTGTAGCTAAGGTTGAGTATAGACAGATAGTACCTAAAATCATCTCTGAAGTGTTGTGGTCATATGCCTCAGCTGCCTGATGATGAGAACTCCCCTGTCCACCTGCTCCATGTGGTCAGGGTGGACCGCTTGGTGGTGGTGGTGGTTGTAGGACCTCATAACGTCACCCACCGCCAGCTTCTCGACTAGATTTTCTCCCACATCTACCTGCTCCCTACGGACCACCTTGACCGAACATTTTCCTCTTCCAAGGAGGTTCTTCAACTGTCTTCTGCTCATCTGAATGGTGGGTCGGACAGTTACGAGCCATGTGACCCTGCCCTCCATAAGAGTAAAAGTTCTTACTATTAGCATGTGTGTCTCTCCTCTGTGTGCCCTGAAAAACTGATCCTGAGTCATGCGGTCAACCACCTGTAGGTCTGGTCCTCCTGGACCTCTACGACATCTATCTACTACCAGCTACAGAAGACTCTGCTGCATGTCACCTAGTAGTGGGTCTCACTACTGGTGACCACTCAGAAATTAAACTCTTCACTAGGAGGGCTCTCTCTAACACCCCCACCTACGTCGGGATGCTGAGGGAGATCATTGATACTCTGATCTCTCACCTGATCCCCTGCTCGAAGGTCCAGGCCCTGAAGAATGGTTCTCTTACCATATTAGTAGAGTAGCATGAGAGGTCAGTGAACCTTGCTGAGTACTGTGATACTGTCATGATGCCCTACTGCCGATGAAGTAGCTCCTATATCTTCACTACGTGGAGAGTGGCTGGGAAAAACTCTACCCGAAACAGGCTCTCTAAGTCTTCCCATAGAAGTGTCGAATCATCGTTGACCTAGAACATCAGGATCCACCATCTTTCCATTGCGTCCTGAAGGAGACTCGCAACAAGGATCACCATGATTTTTTATGATGTCCCTACCAGGCTAAATAATCTCACCACTACCTCCATCCAATATTCATCCTCTTGTGGGTCCGTCTCTCCCCGGAACCTGGGTGGCCTATGGTGCTGGCACTTGTGCAATGAACTCAAGTGGTGTGCATCGTCTTTTGCTGGGGCATGTGGCATAAGTGGACCAACGGGAAGTGGTACCAATGGTGCCTCCACCAGAAAAGGGCCATGCACCGAGGCCTTGTCGCTCGGGGGGTTGTTAGAGTGTATGACTATTAGGGCTCTTTGGGGAGGCATTCTAAAAGAAACAGATGTGACACAGTCAAAAGATTATAACTGGTGATCTGACATGGTTTACTGAATAATGAAAACTTTTAAAAACACACTCCCAATTAGTGTTTTCGGGCTCTGAGTCGGAAATCAGTAGTCAAGGCCCTGGTGTATGGATACCTCGACCGCCCACACCAACACTGGATACCCTGAGCTGGAAACCTCACTTAGTAACCTTAATACATTATCTTCACCGAAAATAATGATCAGAGTCCTATGTTCTGCTGTATAACTGACTCCTCTGATACCTATTTGTCACAACCCGTCCACGGGGCCCGTATCGTGACTACCCCAATCCCGCCTTCATATATCACATGGGATTGCGACAATAACCAAAGGTATAAATCCCTAAACTGGGAAGGCATTTCCGTTATAAACATAATACACACAATAGAGTACACAACTGGAAGTAAAACACTATGTAAAACTGTATACAAAAGAGAGTGCTGAAAGTAAAGGGGGTCGAAAATACAAGCCTAATAGTAATGTACAAGGAAAGGGAAAAGTACAAGTACAACTGAATGAATAAAAGTAATGCAGCCATTGGGTCATCCTCAGGGGTTCCTACATGAAGGGTAGGTACATTTGGTCTCCTCATCACTCTACATCTGACCATCCGCTCTGTGATCCATCATGCCGAATGGTCCACCTCCAGGTACCATCTAGTCCAGCTACGCTCTGCCTCAGTCTGCGATGTCCGCTGTCTGCAACCAACCCAACGATGTGCGGGCATAGCCCGTGCAGGGGTGAGTATAACGATACTCAGTAGGCACCCCGAGACCCTAAAGGTCTCACAAAATCCAACAATGATAAACCACAATGTATGGATTCAACGGATAACCATTACATAGGTATATTCCCATACATATACCTAAGTTATCAAGTAACACATCTCAATCATGAGGAAAACTCAAATGTCTTGGTCTCAGCTCAAACCTGGATTTTATTTTAGGGGTGGTAACATCATGTAACAACCCTAGTCACACTATCGGATCCTCGGCTGATGGTGTACTCCACCTCTATCGAGTACCTTGGGTCTTCCGCATCACACAAAGGTGCTTCCCAGTATCCTAGACTACTATGGTACTCCTCCTATCAAGCACCGTGGGTCTGCCACGTGACACAGAGGAGCTCCCCACTATGGGTCTGTCACGTCACACAGAGGTTCTCTCCCTCATAGACTGCTAAGGTACTCCACCTATTGAGTATAGTGGGTATGCCGCGTCACACAGAGGAGCTCTCCTCTGTGGGTCTACCTCATCACATAGAGGCTCTAGCCACTAGGCTAGTCGAAATGCTGAGAGTCGAAAGGTCAGCAGTCGTTAGGATTCAACCACCTACTAGGTCTCCGTACTCCACTCACTCGTCTCAGAAAGGATATGCTCTACGAGCTACTGGTTGATAATCCAAATGTCAAAAAATCCCAAGTAGAAGTATCAGAAAGGTCTGCCTCCTCATAGGGGTCTCAATGCAATAGATGATGCGTCAATCAGACTCCCGGTCTGTGAGTTATTGGCATTTTTGTCCCAGGGGCCCGGTTGGATTTTATGTTCAAACACACCATACTATACCCAAACTGTGTTTAAACCTCAAGTGGGGTATTCCAAAAGAACCTTCTAGCTCAAGTTTTTTGTCGCCGCAAACGGATCGTCGACCGGACCACGTAGCCAATGATATGGTCGAAACAGTGAAAACATGCCATAGAGGGTCCAGATACGGTCCGACCTCGTCTGGCAGACCCGGCCCGACCCGGGTCCGGACAGGGGTCCGACCCGGTCCATTGGACTGACCCGGCCCGAGGGGGTGGCCCGACCCGCGGGGGCAACCCCGCCCGAAGACGGCCCATCCCGAGGGCGGCCCGACGGCCCACACTGGGTCCGGCCCAGTGGCTCGGTAGCTCGCTGGTCTGCCTAAGCCGCATCCAGGGGAAACCATGTGCCCCTTATCTCCCGAATGGCAGAGTTGTTCGGGTGGGAACCAAAACCTGTGCCACCTGGCACCGGTCCAGATCACGTGGGACCCCCTAGGTCCAGCTGCTCCCGGCTATCCGAGTGGCCAGCCGCTCCGCATCACCGGCGGTCGGCACAACGCCCGTTGTCCTGGCTCCTCCGCCACGACACAATGGGGCCACGATTCTGCTCCTCCGCGTGGTTCGACGGCACCGCGCCCTTCCCCATAGGCCCGGGCTGCTGCGGGGTCATTCTCCTCCACGCGCCGCGAAGGCGCCCTACCATTTCTTCCACCCGGCAAGGAAGTGTTGTGACATTTCGGCAACTCGATGGCCTTGCGCCACCATTTTCATCATGTCCAACACATCATCGGGTGTCGTTGCTCCGGCGAGGTCCACTCCTCTGGTGGCGCCGTTTCGCCGCCACCATCATCAACAAGAGAGGAAAATGAAGGGGGAGGTTCTTGTCGTGTTTGTGTGGTCTGAGCCCAACTCTTTATGGTGATAACAATTCACAATTCACATTTCATAAATTGAGTGATGCAGAACATGAACAAAATCAACTCAAATCCCCTACCCCGAGTTCGTTGATCGTTGATGTTGTCGAGGAATACCAGAGGATTATTCATCAATGTTGGAAAAAGAAGACCATATCTGTCATTGGTGGATGAGCATTCGGAGGTGATGAAGTCAAAGATGGCGTTGTTCGTGTTCTTCATTGGAGAGTTCTTCTCCTCCCTATGCTCCACTGAAATATTATCCAACCCATAAATAATAAATTATCACATCTTATTAAATTGTTTGAATAAAGAATTCAAATGGGGAAATAATTAAGATGGGCTCCACTTAATTAATTCTTGTCTGTAGGAACAATTTTAATTAAGGGAGTTGAAGAGGTTTCATGGGTGGTGGCTCCATAAGTCGGGAGTCCAAGGGTTTCATCCTCAGTTGGTCCCCACCTCACTAATTGACAATATGTGTTTTAACCTCGGGTGGGCCCCACCACCATAACCTCTCATAAGAGGTTATGGGGTGGTGGCACCCACCACTAACCTCCTCATGGAGGTTTTAACCACCACAAATAAAAAATAAAGATAACAGATTATTTTTTGTTTAATTTAATTAAAAATACAAAAACTATCTTCCATTTTCAAAAAATTGTTGTCGAGGTGAATGTTTTCATAAGCAAATACAAGTGTTGTGAGTTCAACGGTGCCCTCAGATTTCAATTCCGAGCATTGGTTCAAAAGATATAAAATCCCACTTGTACATTTACTGAACGTACATGATCAAAACTTCAGAAATTGATTTCGGGCACACTGGGCCTCAGAATCAAGCGCTGTAAATTTTCGTGGACTCGTAAAAATCCCATGTATTTAAGAAAAAAATTCCATGGAATTTCCCGATTATTACATGTATGTCAAATGGTTATGGTTTAGGGTTATTCAAAAAGTGTGATATCTATTAATAAGATAATCTCTGAAGGATAATCAGATGTCAATATTTTTCTTTTGTGTCAGCATGGAATAGAAACAATATTCAAAGACTATGTGGAAGCTTATACATCAATTCAAACCCTTACAATGTTATCACACATAGATTGAACAACAGTGATCCAAATATGCTTTTCCCTATTAATAAAATTCATGGTTATGTTTTGTGGACACCATGTTTGGGAAAATGACATGCCAAATTCTTATGGAACAATATAGGGTACATGTTTTCTAGGGGAAAATCAGATGATTTTCCTTAACAGTACACCAATCATGCATAACAGCATGGGATTCCAAATTTCACCAAATTTAACTAAAATGGCCCAATGTAAGAAATAATCACTGTATGGTAAAAAAATATAAAATAAAACATGAAAATGATTATAAGAAATATTAACAATGGTTATAATATTACAATTTCCCTACCATATAATGCCTCTTCCTTGATCTTATCACTCAGGAATCAATAGTATCTTAAAGTAAAAAAGTTGGGTCAGTTTTCCCACACATCATCATTCCTCTCCCATGATTACCAATAGTCATGGATGCATTCCTGCATTATGTCATCAAATAATATAATAGTAGGTTCTGATTTTCCTTATGTCAATGGGTGAAAAGAGTTGTTGAGAAATAGCTGAGAACCTAGACCGTTTTGTAATAAATTCTACAAGAATGAGCTAAAATGTGGTTCAATATCATAAATAGTACTATATGAGACCCTATGTAAACAAAATATCTTCTAAACATACATATCACTCCACTCATAAAATATTAATGATTCCCATATTGGTATGAAAAGGAATGCATTCATCAACCAGTCCAGCATCATCCATATTTCATCATTATTCTGACGGGTTCTCAAGAGACCAACCATACTGTTTAATGTATTGAAATCCCATTATTGATAAAATATATATAGTCGATGTAAAAAAACAAAAAATTCACTAATTATTATCCTTCACTTACTGACATGTGTATAATCATTTCAAGAAACCTAGAATATCTTTTTTACATTCATTGAAAGCAATACTATCTATGAAAGTCATTGTACATTTTGGTCAAATTATGATGAAATTTCCACATTAAGGCATTAAAATAACATATATTATTCTTATGAATAAATATATATATATATTCTAAAATGTTCATAGACATAGATGGTCTCTTCCTCATCTAGAGTCACTTGGTATTTCAGTCCCCTCCTTATAGGAATTAACTCAGGGAAAATAAATCTAAATATTAATATTTCATTTCCTTGATCTGGATTAGAAGTGTGTACTATATCAATAAGGATGGTAAGTTTATCTTCTAATTTCCCCCCTGAACCATTATATACAACTCAGTTACTAAATCCATCATCTACCATAAGGACATAAATTCATGGATGATCGGGGTCTCTATATTTCATCTCAAAGTGTAAATAACACTGTTTACATTATCTAGAACATATTATTGCTGAAAAAATTACTTCACATACTCAACCTAGAACCACTACAGAATATTCAAATATCACTACAAAAATATTTACCATATACTTTTGTGGTTGGTATACACAATATACATTTCCATTATAGGTAATTTGTCTAACACTTTATGTTATTAACCTCTGTGTCCATCTTGAGATCATGTGTAGGATAAATAAATTTAGATTTTATTTACATTCATGATACATAATCTATGAATATATGTCAATACATAAATACACCTCAATTTCTAATTCCAAATGCATTACAGAACAAGCGTAACTCGTCACCTGAGTTGGGTATGATTAAAATTAGTGTAGTGGTAAAGCACCTATTTATCTCCAAGAAGTATTTATCAAATTCCCTACACCATTCAAACATTAAAACCATCATGGTATAGATTTAATATTATAGATCAATGTTAGAGAAATATTTGATGATTCGGAAATAATATCCAACAAAAAAATCTGATATAAAATTATTATTCAGATACTCCCAGGAAAAAATTGACTGAACATTATCTACGTATACTAAAACATCATCCTTATAGATGATCTGACACATTAAATGTAGCTTATTGATCTAAAATTGATAATTAAAAGTATTTGTGTATGTATTATCTTCACTTAGGGTTGTAATGATGATGTCAATATGTTTGACATTATACTCATATTTCTAGGAAGGAACCAATGTTTCATTGAAGAAAGAACCTAAAAACAAATATGTGTATAGATGGAAGATTATGTTCAAGAAATCCATTAACACATTACTATCCTTTTTTAATCCAAATGACATTATAAAATTCTCTTATACGTCATTATTTCTCCAAAATATTATTTTTGGTATATCAAAAGGTCTCACTCTTATCTGGTGAAACAATTTCCATAAATATAACATGGAGAAAATTAAAAAACCAAAATATATTCAAAAAGATTCTCAATATTGGGAATATGATATCACTTATTTACTATCATTCAGTATAACATCATATAATAAATTAGTTGTTGTGATGTTCTATCTGCCTTCTTAGAAAATAAGACTGGAGAACCATAGGTGACATACTTTTATGTGTAAATTCTTTATTCACCACTTCATATATTTTGGCATTAGACTCTTGAATATCTTAGGGTGAAATTTGTAAAGGAGTATTAAAAATAGGTTCATCTCCCAAAATCATCTCAATTTTCAAACTCAATATCTCTCTGAGGTGGAATCCCATAAAAGCCTTTAGAAAACATGTATGGTATCCAATACAATATTGATAAATTAAATAATTTTAACACTCACATAATACAAAAAATGATCAAAAAATGCGAAGTGAGATCCCATTGTTATGGAAGAAATGGTATTTCAAAACCTACCTGCATATCCAATTCTCAACGATGACTATATCGATCACTCTAAAATTATGTGAATGTTACTCTCCTAAGATAACAATAATTGTGGTCTTGGAATAATAAAATCCAGTACATACCAATAAATAATTCAAATCAATACATCTCAAATATATACAGATCCAAAATAGAACAATACTCACCAACGTCAAGGGAACAACCCTTTCATATACATATTTCATTATATAGAACTCCCAACAATGTGTCAATCTACCTAACCCCACAAGAAACTCCATATCAAAATAAAAATATTCAAAAATCGTGTAGATATTCAACAACGTGATGCTTCTATATCAAATCAATTGATCAATGCATCTAAAATAATATTATAACGAGGTATTGATAGTGAAACCTCTCTATAATTTATTGCTTGTTGAACTACATGAAATTGACATATACATATACCTTATACTCTTTTCTATGTTCCGTCTTCTGAAAACCCCTACTGATATGGTATCTCAATCCATAAACCAAAATACCCACCATCAATATAATTATGTCCAATAGAACTCCAACTTCTTAAATATAATAGTATAGAATACCCCATTATCATAAACTCATTCGGATTAGTACACCAATCACTACCCAACTATCCAGGGTTCCTATAGTACTTCTATATGTTTTCCATCATACTAAATGCAAGAAAAATTAATTACTAGTTAGGGAAACTATCAAGATATGTAACTATAATTTCCATATTGATGGAAGAATACTCGACTAAATCCCGGAGTAAACTACCCTTACCCTTTTTGACTATATTTTCATAATGTGTTGTGAAAAATCTCATAATCATGCTCCCTAACATCATAAGATGTAATTCATGTTCATCCAAAATAAAGCACATATAATCGACTAGAAGACTGATTTTGAATCCACATAGAAATGTTATCATAACACATTACCTCAACAAACATCTCCATTCAAGAGATATTCTCCTTATAATTAATCTCACATATAATTTTTTCTTTAAAATATTTCCCCATGGATTCCTTATCTCCTAACATATCTGGAAAAAAATAATGAATGTTGGTGATTCAAGTCGTATACTCCACCACTGACATGCATTCCAGGGTAAACTATATATTTTTTCTTCCCTCTATTGTGTTATTTTCTCCCTCCAAAAGTATTTCGTGTTATTCTACCAAAAATTTTCAATTCCATCTCTAAAACTACTCCTCGTGATATTTTATATCCATATAGTCCCCCAAATTTCCTCATCACATATAGTCCAAAAATTTGAATATTTTTTGTGGAGTCTCTAAATTTTAATGAATTTTATAGAATGATATAATATTGAACATATCTGAATGAGGTCCACCCTCACTCATGATTTTTCATGGGAGATATAACAGGATCACTCATTTCATATCAGGTATACTCTGAAAAACATTCCCAAGGTATGTAATGTCTCGAATTTCAATGTATTATTTTGAAATATTATATGGAATTATTTCGTGACTGAGTGCGAAAAAAGAACATTATTCCGAGGCCAAGTGATCCCAGAATAGAGGTTTTATTTTTTTAAGTTAAGTGAATCGACACTTGTGTGTGGTTGTGGAAGTTTCCAAAAGGATGCCCGGATTAAAAATCTGAGGGGACCATTGAGTCTGGGATGAATAATTTACCTAAGAATGATCCTAACCTTGACCAGCGTTTCTCAAGGGAAAAATTTAATTTTCAGACATTTTAAGTAAAAATAAATTAAAAAATTTGAAATTTTATTGTATTTATTTTATAGAATCATCCACTGTAGCACGGGGATGGGGCAACTATTTCATTAATTAATGATGTGTTGTAATGATTCAGAAACAACAAGGATGACTCATTATATCCACAATGTTTTGGGAAGTCAAATGTGTTTCCCTTTTTATTTGTATAATATAATTTTGCTCATTGGAGGATATTGAGAGAATTATCTAGAGAATCCTCAGAGCATTGGATAAAACTATCTGTGATGAACAATTACAGATCGATGTTGAGATTCACTACGCCAATGAAGTTGAATAATCTCAACGACGATGACATTGCAACCCTTTCATCAATGATGCATCCTTAACGGTAGGGGTTGTTATTTTATTTCTTTTCCCCCTTTTTTAAATTTAAATGGAAAACGTTGATCAACCATGAACATGTTGATCCGCAGATTCATACATTTTTGTGCGAGGGATTTTATTTGGGATGATTATGGGGAATTAATCCATGTTGATTGATGTTGTTTATTTCTGCTCCATTTAATCCTATTAATAGGAGTGGGTCAACATCGTGATAAATGACGGTGGAGGTTCGTTCCTCAAATTTGGTCTATGTGTTTTTCCTTCTCCTTTTCTTCTAGCACATTATTCACATTCTTCACGAGGGGATGAAAAATAGATCGATGTGTGTCCATTTTGCGATGAAATGATCCCAAAATGGTGACCCGACATTGCAACGACCCAACGGGGGTGCGATGGCCATGACAGACGACGAATCGGCTCGGAATGGAAGAGATTGTTCTTCGAGCGTTCTTCATGTGGGAAGATCAAAACATGTTTTTGGAGCAGATAGGATGATTGAAAACAAAAGTAACATCTTTGGGACATCGGGGTGACTTGGAATATAGAGTTTCTTGGTGATTGGATAGCTGGATTGATGTGGGGGCCAGCATAGGAGGCACGCCGGTGAAGAGCTTCGTTTCTGGAAATTTCCCAAATACACAGTGTAAACTTCTAATGAACACCCCGTGTAGTACTGGTGGTGATGGATAGGGTTTCAAGGGTCAGAGAGGAATCACACGGAGTGTGACCTTAGTCACACAGAGTGTTAAAGGTTCCCTGAGGCTCGACGTGTATTTTGGAAAGTACACGGACATGAGTTGGACTACAAATCTTCAGGCGACACAACGTGTGTAGCATGGAAGAGGCGGCTACATGGGACTCGGCCTATATCCAGGGGGTACACGGACACGGGATGGAGTACATGACCATTTACTCCATCACACTTCTAGGCAAGACCAGTAACATGGGTCACCCCGTGTACCAATTTCATGGGTTGGAGTACACGGGTTGATGATGGTGTACAGGCACATGGAAAGCATACACGGAGCCAGCAACAGTTACTCGGACACTGCGTGCACATCGTACTACAAACTGTGTACTCTGTTTTCTACACGACCAGCCTTATGACACGGGCCGTTTTACACAGGCAGAACCCAGGGCCATACTACACGACATGTAACTTTTCTACAAATCATATACTTTTTGGAAAACGACATGATACTCTTGTTCATTGTAGATTGGACATGTTTCATTTGGGTTACTACCCCCTTTTCTTGTTCCCCTAAAGTTCAAGAATCGTTTACATCTACAGTAGTATGATCCTTTAAGTAAGACTTTCTGTGATGGAGTTAGGCATCAATCCGAGAGGCCCTGATCGAGATCCTCTATCCATTCTTGACCCTAGGAAGAGTCCAACATCGAGACGACCAACTACATCGGGCATCGATACTCTACCTAGAAGGTGAATTCCGGATGAGTCACAGTATCTTCCATGGCCCTGGAAGTGATCCTCATCTGTGTATCATTATCTTTACCACTCAAGAGTGTGTCTCCTGTAATGAGTGAATCTATCTATCGAAATTTTTTAACTCAGGAGTGTGTCTCCCGTAATGAGTGTAACTACCTATCACAGAATTTCATGACGAAAAATACTTCTCGGACTGGCTTCATCAGAGCTATAAGACTCTCGGAGTGTGTTCTCCCAGAACTAGTGCTTCGTGGAATCTTCAAACTGAATCCCTATGGGGGTATGTGGTTGTGTGACTTGTCTTTAGACTATGGGTCTGGGTTTGGAGTATATCTGATTGTTGTTGTATGTTCTATAGACATATATTGGGCATATGTGACTGTACCTTTACTTTGTGTACTTCTTTGTGGATTTCAGGGTCCTCCACTGTGTATTGTTATACTCACCCCTGCACGAGCATTGACCACACGTGTTGTGTCTTGTGCAGATGAGCAGTCTTTTGACAGAGTCCAGGGTGGATGAGAACAGGATAGAGATTTATGAGTATCCTACAGGCCGAGGCATTCCTATGTTTTTGAGCGGCAATCCCAGTTCGATTTGTGTTTACAGGTTGGACATTACAGTTTTCAGACTCTTGTTTTTGGGGGCTTGTATTCTGGCCCAGTTTACTTTTAGTACTTTACTTTACGTTGCACTCTGTTGGTTGGGTTTATTTGTATGCATGAATTTTTTTATTATTGTTTATACATTTCAACATTTGTTGGATTAGATATGTGTGCTTGTGTACACGTACTTAGGAGATGCCTCCCATGTTAGTAATATGCCTACTCGGTGCTAGTCACAAGCCCCTGGCCTAATGAATGTGGGCTTGTGGAGTCGTGGCTTGGGCCCCACTCGGATGGGTCATGACAGAGTGGTATCAGAGGTGGTCGTTTCTACCTTAGGACCAAGAGACTATGATATTGGTTTGGGGAAATAGTGTTATGTTTTTCGAGTTTGGATTTCAAGCCAGAGAATCTAGTGTTGGTGCGACGAACGACGTATCCATACACCATGACTCTGATAACCTACTTTTTATACTTTGTACACGAAGACTCCGGCTGTGGGGAAATAAAAGATTGTTACATGCATCATATTGGAATGGTTTGTGTTTTACATATCCTCTGTGTCAGCTACCAAAATATACTCATTGACCACGGTACATCTTTTATAATTATAGGATGCCTCCGCGAGGCATACCTGCTAGGATTCAGCATCACGATCTTGAAGAAAACCATCTCAGTGACAAGGAATCGATAAAAGGACTATTCCCCCAGGTGTTTCCACCATGTGGTGAACCTTCTATGCCACCACCAGTAGGGTAACATGTGGTACCTGCTGTACCGAACGACGAGGAGCTTAAGCTTAGCTTGCTCCATGACTTCTGGAGACAGAGACCCCACACGTTCTGAGGCGAGCTCGATCCTCAAGAGGAAGAGGTTTGGCTTGAGCTGGTGAATAGATTTTTCCTTCTAGTGAGGACACCGATAGAACAGATGGTGATCCTAAGAGCAATCCTTCTTCAGGGTTCGGCAGGACAATGATGTAGCCTAACCACACAGACTCACAACGAGGAGACTCTTTCATGGACATAGTTTGAGAAACTCCTCAGGGAGGAGTTATCTTCGGTTACACTGAGGAATGTACACATCCAGGAGCTTCTCCAGCTCCAGTAGGGTAGTATGACAGTAATAGACTATTCATCAAGGTTCACCAACCTCGCCCGGTACTCGATTGATATGGTCAAAGATCAGTACTTCAGAGCTCGGACCATCGAGCGAGGTCTACGTCGGGACATCTGAGATAGTGTAATGCCACTATGCATATCGACTTATGCTGGAGTGCTTGAGTGGGCCATGGTGATCTAGAGCTTCTTGGAGGAGTAGAGACAGCTGACAACAGTCAGTAGCAGGCAGACAGGTGCGGAGACACCGACAGTAGGGAGCCGACGTCAGACACAGGGATCTGGAAGCGGGAGGCATCATAGGGGGACCCAGGACAGAGGATTGATAGTCCAGGGCTCTCAGGCTAGATCCAGTCTACCTAGGGAGATTTGATGCTATGAATGTTATGGTAGGGGACATATCGATAGATAGTACTCGACCTGTCGACATGCTGACAAGGACACTGTGGATGGACTACCGAGGTGAGGCAAAGAGTGGAGCAGAAAGACCCGACATGAGGAAGAAGTGGAAGAGGAGCATGGAGAGATGTGGGTGGTGGCAGACGTTTCGACTTACTTCCACCAACATCCCCAAGAGGTCCGCACAGGGCTCAGGGAGCTGGGGGATAGGGATGGGGACAACTGCATGCGGATGAGGCATACGACCCAGAGGCTCCAGGGATGATTTGAGGTACGGTCTGTGTCTTTTCTACCTTAGCTACCATACATATAGACATAGGTTCCAGGCATTCATTCATAGCCACGTGTCTTGTATGAAACCTCTAAATTCCAGTAGAACTGTCGACTCGATCCATACACATGGAGATGCCTACGGGAAGAGACTCGACGATCACACCCATTTGCAAATAGTTTGATCTTACCCTTGGAGGCAGAGTTTCGGTTGGAACCTCTTGGTGATATCGTTGATGCCTTATGACATCATTCTCAGTATGGATTTCTTATCTTCACTCCATGCCTATATTGACGGTTTTAGGTGAAGAGTGTGGTGTGTCCACTGTAATGGATCGATGTTGTCCTTTATCAGAGAAAGGGAAACCCCGGCATCACAGAATGAACTTATGCATAGGAGGGTGCATCCAATCGCTCATGAGTTGGCAATCCTTGTCCCCAGAACAGTGGATGTTGTGAGTTCCTAGTTCCTAGCAGTAGTGGCAGAGTATGAGGACGTCCTTCCCGAAGATGTTCCCGGGTTACCTCAATGCTTGGAAATTGACTTCTGCCTCGAGTTACACCCCAGGACGGTGCCGATTTCCTCATCAGTGTATCAGATGGCTCCGGCAGAGCTTCAAGAGATGAGGGTGCAGTTGGGGTAATTGCAAATCATGGGTTTCGTGAGACCCGACATTAGACCATGGGCAGCCCCAGTATTGATTTCCAAGAAGGAAGATGAAATTTTGAGGTTGTGTGCGGATTTCCAGAACCTGAACTAGGTGAAAGTGAAGAAAAAGTATCCATTGCCAAGGATCAATGACCTCTTCGATCAGATATAAGGGGAACAATGATTCTCAAGTGTTGACCATTGATCAGGCTATCACCAGCTATGAGTGCGGGATTGGGATATACCGACGATGGCTTTCAGATGCCGTTATGGCCACTATGAGTACTTGCTGATGCCTTTCGGCATGACGAATGCCCATACAGTGTTCTTGGGGTTGATTAACCAGATCGTCCAGCCGTACTTGGACCGGTTCGTAGTGGTCTCCATTGACGACATCCTTTTTTATTCGGTGTTAGAATAGGAGCATGCTAGACACTTACGGATGGTTCTAGACATACGTCGGAAGCACCATTTTTATGGGAAGCTCTCAAAGTGCCAGTTCTGGATTTAGGAGGTCCACATTCTAGGACATGTCATCTCAGCAGATATAGTATCTATATCCTAGCCATGGTGGAGCCTGTGTTAGCACGGGAGCCACCTCGGATCATAGAGGAGGTGCATAGCATCCTTGGATTGGAAGGATATTACAGACAATTCGTTACTGAATTCACCTAGGTATCAGCACTGATGGAAACCTTGACTAAGAAAGGGATACACTTCGTATGGACGGAGAAGTGCCAGTGGGATTTTGAGCAGTTGAGACAGAGTTTTACGAGTGCCCCATTCTTGAGATTGCTGGAGGAGGGTGTCGAGTACATAGTTTTTTGTGATGCATAAGCGACCAGGCTCGGCTCTGTCCTGATGAAGAGGCAGACAGTGATTGCTTATGGTTCACACCAGCATAGGCCACGTTATCAGAACTATGTGACCCATGATCTCGAGTTTGCTGCGATAGTCTTCGCACTGAAGATGTGGTGACACTACTTTATGGGTGAGCAGTTTATCATCTACTCTAACCATAAGAGCCTCAGGTACATATTTTCATAGAAGCATCTGAATCTGAGACATAGGATTTGTGTAGATTTCCTCCAGGACTATGATTTCCAGATCATCTATTCTCCTGTGAATGGGAATAAGGTGGCATATTCTCTGAGCAGAAGGTCGAGCACACAACTGTTGAGTGAGGTGACAAAGTAGTAAGCCACGTCACAGTTGTCCTTCATGGATATGGAATATGTTTCCAACCTACAATCGATGGTGGTCACCTATCCACTCTTATATCTGGTTAGGGAGGAGTTTCTAAGAGATGTCAACTGTGTTTCTTTACATTCTCAGTTGTCCACAAGACATGCTCCTGATGGATATTCACAAGGTGGGGAGCACATACTTCTTTTCTGAGGACGCACTGTTAGACTAGTGGCGTTTCAGGAGGAAGTCCTGAGGGAGTTTCTTACATCCCCCTTGGCGGTAAATCCTAGATTGGAAAAGTTGTACTAGGATATCTGATGTCATTTATGGTGGTGAGGCATGAAGAAGGCAATAGCAGAGTTCGTTTCTTGATGCCTTACATTCCAGCAGGTGAAGGACGAAAACCAGGTTCCAGTAGGATTGGCTCACCCCTGGAAGTTCCAGAATGGAAGTGGGATGGAATATTGATGGACTTAGTGACAGTCTTACCACGAACGTCCAAGAGGCATGATTCCATCTGGTTGGTCATTGACCGACTCACCAAGTCGGCCCACTTCCTTGCTATCAATGAGCAGAGTTCCGTATAGATCTTGAGACGCCTCTACGTGCAGGAGATAGTTCAGCTTCATGGTGTCCCCTCAATAATAGTCTTGGACCGAGATGCACGTTTCACATGTCGACTGTGGAAGGGATTTCAGTAGGCTTTTGGGACTCAGCTATACTTGAGCACAACATTTCAACCCCATACAGATGGTCAGATGGAGGGGACCATTCAGGTTCAATAGGATATGTTGTGAGCCTGTGTCTTGGACTTGGGTCGCATTTGGGAAAACCACCTACCACTGGTAGAGTTTGTGTACAAAAATAGATACCTCTCCACCATTGGTATGACACCGTTAGAGGCCTTGTATGAGAGACCCTATCGGTCAATGCTTTGTTGGACCGACCTCGGAGAGTCAGCGCTCATGTGTCCAGAGATGGTGTGATGTACCACCATTATGTTTCACATAATCAGGGAGCGGATGAAGGCTGCACAAAGCCGATAGAAGTCATATGCTGATAGACAAGGGAGACCTCTGGAGTTTGAAGAGGGAGACCATGTATTTCTTTGGGTCTCACCTCGACGAGGTTTACAATGATTTGGATGAGGGGGAAAGATTTCTCCAAGGTTCATTGG
Source organism: Viscum album (assembly GCA_963277665.1). NCBI lineage: Eukaryota > Viridiplantae > Streptophyta > Magnoliopsida > Santalales > Viscaceae > Viscum > Viscum album. Next base: position 911,864,212 of record OY728131.1, on the reverse strand, counting down.
ACCTTTCAAAATACTGTGAAGAGTTGGAATGATAGTGTACCACCTAGCTCTACAGACATAGTTGCATCGGGTACATGATGTCTTCCACGTGTCGCAACTGAGGAGGTACGTGGATGACCCATCACACGTCATCAACTGGGGCGAGATGGACATTGAGGATGGAGTGACCTTTGTAGAGTACCCGGTGGATATCGAGGATCGGCAGTGGAGGATCCTTAGTGTGTGAACGATTCCCTTAGTGCGTGTCCAGTGGTAGCATTGGAATCTTCAGGAGTGCACATGGGAGTGGGAGGCCCATATCTGTGCCCAATACCCACATCTTTTTGAGTAGCCTTTGTTTTGGCTTTTCGGGGACGTAAAGCCCCATGGTGGGGAGCATGTAATGTCTCTAATTTTTCAATGAATTATTTTTAAATGTTATATGGATTTATTTTGAGACTGGGCATAAAAACGGCACATCATTATGAGGCCCAGTGAGCCCAGAATGGTGGATTTATTTTTTATGTTAAGTTTGTCGACACTTTTGTGTGACCGTGGATGTTTCCAAACGGATGTCCAGATTAAAAATCCGAGGGAACCATTGCATCCGGGACAAACACTTTACCTAAAAATGATCCTAAAGTTGACTTGCGTAGGTATAGGGAAAATTTAAATTTTTGGATGTATTAAGTAAAATTAAATTAAATAAATTCGCATGTTTATTTTATATATATTATGGAAACATCTGTTGCAGCATGGAGACGGGGCATCAGTTTTTTCAATTAATGACTAGTTGTAATGACTCAGAAACAACAATGCTAACTAATTAATGACACAACGTATACAGATGTGAAATATGATTCCCTTTTTATTTGGATAATCAAATTTCACTCATTGGGGACCATTCAGAAAAATATCTGGAGAATCCGTGGAGTATTGGAGTAAAGTCTCAGTGACGAACAACGAAGAATTGAAGTTGATATTTGTTGTGCCAAAAAAGTTGAAGGATCTCGATAATGACAGAAGTACGACCCTTTCATCAACAATCATTCCTTTCTTAAAGGTAGGGGTTTTCTATTTTATTTCCTTTTCCCATGTATTTAAATTTAAATGGAGAACAAGGATTAATGATGAACATATTGCTCCGCAAATTCATACGTTCTTTCGTGAGGGATTTCTATTGGGATGATTATGAGGAATTAATCCACGTTGATTATTGTTGTTGATTTTTGCTCTGTTTAATCCTATTAACGGGAGAAGATCAACTCCCTAATGAACGACGACAGAGGTTCGTTCCTAAAATTTTTTATATGAGTTTTTCCTTCCCCTTTTCTTCTCGCATGTTCTTCACATTATTCTCAGGTCAATGAATAATGGATCATTGCACATCCGTTTTGTCATGTATCTTTCCCAAACTAGAAACCCGACATCGCAACGACCCTATGGGGGTACGATGACCATGAAAGATGGCGAATCAGCTCAGAACGGAAGAGATCGTTCTTCAAGTGTTCTTCATGCGGGAAGATCAAAACATGTATTTGGAGCTGATTGAAGGATAAAAAACAACGGATATGACTTCAAGACATCGGGGATACTAGGAATATAGAGTTTCGTTGTGATAAAATATCCATATCGATGAGAGAGGCACCACGGGAGGTGCGCCGGGGAAGAGCGTCGTTTCTGGAAATTTCCATAATACACGGCGTGTACTTCCGAAGAACACATCCTGTAGTACTTGAAGTGGTGATTAGGTTTTGGGGGGTCATAGGGGAATCACACAGCATGTGACCCTAGTTACACAACATGCTTGACTTTCCCCGATGGTCATCATGTATTTTGGGAAGTACATGGACACGGGTTGGACTACATGGCTTCATGCAACAAAGCGTGTGCAGCATGGTAGAGGTAGCTACACGGGACTCGGCCTATATCCACAGGGTACACAGACACGGGATGGAGTACCCAACCGTGTAATCCATCACATGGATAGGAAAGACCAGAAACATGGGTCACCCCGTGTTCCGATTACATGGGTTAGAGTACACGGGTTGATGACCGTGTATGGGAAGATGGCCAGCGTACCTGGAGCCAAAACCAGTCACTCGGACATAGCATGCACATCATACTACATGCCATGTACTCAGTTTTCTACACGACCATCCATACGATATGGGCCGTTGTACATGGGCAGTACCCAAGGTCAGACTACACAGCGTGTAACTATTCTACACGTCTTGTACATTTTGGAAAACGGCATGGTACTCTTGTTCACCGTAACTTGGACATCTTTCGTTTGGGTTAGCGCCCCTTATTCTCATTCCCCGGAAGGTCATGCATCGTATACTTCTATAGAAGTATGATCCCTTCTTCAGGACTTTCTGTGATAGAGTCAGGCATCCATCTGAGATTCCTAGATCGAGATCCTCAATCCATTCTTGACACTTAGTAGAGTCCAGAATCGACGTGACCAACTCCACCCGGCATCGATTCTCTACCTAGTAGGTAAATTCCAGATGAGTCGTGGTATCTTCCATATCCCTGGTAGTGATCCTCATTTGTGTATCATGATCTTTCCCACTCAATTGTGTGTCTCCAATAATGAGTGCATCTATTTATCGAAATCTTCCCACTCAAGAGTGTGTCTCCTGTAATGAGTGTAACAACCTCTCGTGGTGTTTCGTGACAAACTGTACTTCTCAGATGGACATCATCAAAGCTATAAGACTCATGGAGTGTGTTCTCCTAGAATGAGTGCCTCGTGGTATCGTTGAACGAATCCCTATAGGGGTATGTAGTGGTGCAGCTTGTCACGAGACTACATGTCTCGGTTTTGAGTATATCGGGTCAGTGCTATATGTTCTTTAGACATATACTGTGCATAGCTGACAGTACATTTACTTTTTGTACTTCATTGTGGTTTTCTAGGTCCTTTAAGGAGTGTTTTTATACTCACCCATGAACGGTCTTTTCCCACACGTGTCAGGTCTTGTGCAGACGAGCAGCCTTTTGACAGAGTCAAGGGAAGACCAGGACAAGACAGAGATTTCTGAGTATCCTATAGGCTGAGGCGTTCCTACATATTTGAGAAATAGTCCTAGAACCTTTTGTGTTTACAGGTTGGACTTTCCAGGTTTAAGACTCTTATTTTGGGGGGAATATATTATGGCCCAGTTTACTTTCAGTAATTTACTTTCTGTTGCACTCTATTGGTTGGGTTTAGTTATATGCTTGCATTTTTTTTCTTAGTGTTTTTACATTTCTGCATTTGTGGGCTTGCAAATGTGTGCATGTGTACAGGTACATAGGCAATGCCTGATATGTTAGTAATATGCCTACTAGGTGCTAGTCAGCAGTCCCTGGCCTAATGGAGGCGGGCATGGGGAGTCGCGGCATGGGCCCCACTGTGACTGGTTGTGACAAGGTATTTATCCATGAAACCGAAATATAGAGAGACGTTCTATATAAAAAGTATCCACCCTTCAAATTGATCTATCAGTTCCTCTTTTCATGCTATGTAACATATGTTTCCAAATATTTCCTCTTATTATCCACAAAAAAATGTATTCGTGTAGGCACATATCCTTAATTTGAATAATACTTATTGGGCAGCATAATAAATCATTCAAAATTTAAAAATATAGATTCACATAATACAAAAACAAGTTATATTGAATTCACTACACCATGGTCATATCCAAAATACTATCACAAACCTCAACCTACCCAATCATGGGCCATGGGTAACATAATGTAAAAAAAATTCCATATTTTTATTTTTCCCTGTATAAATCAATTTTTATCCATTTAAAATTAAAAAAAAACAATTCAATCCTCTATAATTTTATTATTTTTAAAATAGAATTTTAACTTACTAAAATATGGAATAGAATTTCTATTTACCATGAACAACTCATAACATTATTTTTATTTCATGGAGAAAAGTTATGTATGTCACCAATATTTTTGAGTTCCTAGAATGATGCACGAATACTCATATTCTCATTCCATTCAAGAAAAATATTAAAATATTATAAAACAATGACATCACACAATAAGTTCATCAACTATGGTTAAATAACATTCAACAATTAGAGAAAACATAAAAAACAACAATCACACCCTAAGAAGATGGTTTTTCCCCTAAAAAATATGAGTTAGATACTTACATAATTGATCATATTATTAATTAATGAATAATTCTAGTATACTATATACCATTCCCAAGTAATAAGAAAAATAAAAATAAAATATTATTTCCGTTGATACCACTTTTTATGTCACAAACCTGGTACCACATACTGTTTCTTCAGCTGAGTTCCTTACAAGACCTCATATGTGTCTCCTTGTATGATAGAGGCTACCATCTATTAGAGAGGGTCCAAATTTCAATGGGGGAATACTATACTCACATAAACAATGAATAAAATTACATAAAAAATAAACAATAAACAATATAATATAACAATGAATAAGGCCAAGCATCACATGATGAAACCCAAAATAGGGGATATGATCATAATTTAAATATGTAGATATGTTATACCACATATTTTACATCATCAAAATGAATCCCCAAGTAAAAACACAATAAAAATCCCATATTTATAATAAAATTAGTTCTAGTTCCCTCATTAATGAAATATTTGTAATCCCATTATAGCCATATACTATAGGGATCATTCCCTTACTATGAACTACAAAAATAATTTTTTCGAGTACCAAATAGTGGCGTTATTATGCTATCATTACAACTCAGTAAGAAACCAAAAATAGTTTTTGAAGATATATAATGTCTATAATAGTTTATAACGTTTTATAAATAATAAAAGAATAAATGATAAAAGTAAATAGATCTCATATTTAATATTATTTTGTAAAACATGTTGTCCATAGTTCTCACATTAACTCCCTATCCAATCCTTACTACATTTCCCCATGATGTATTCTAAACCATACACCATAAAGAATTTACAATTTTTTTATTAATGGGGGTTTATTATTCAAAATAAATAAAATTTTAATTTGGTATGTTGGAGCCTCAATATATGAAGAACTAACACGGATTCGTAGACCATCAGTCTAGAATATTTATTTCGGGTACTAGGAACCCCAATCATGCTCTTATATAATGGTTACCTATAGATAGAATCTATCACCAAAACCTCATGTATATGGTGAATCATTCCATCCCTAATTCACATGTTTGCATCATGGGTATAGAGTATCAGTATGGAAACTCAGGGATGCAGATCATTAGTATACATCCCAAAGATCATTGTTCCAATAGATATATATATATATATATATATATATATATTGGTATCACATAAGTGAACTTAATATTTTTCATTAAAAAGCTAGTGCATCATTTCATTTAACTAAAAATAACACTTAACTTTACTTTTATTACATAAAAAACATAGGAAATCCCCTGTTAATCATTTTATCCTCAATTATTACACAACTTATTAACCCTTCAAGGGTTATCCAAGAAAATTCTTAAATCGAATTAACATACCTTTGAATAAGGATTCAATTAAATTCTATAAACCGATTATTTCCCTCTTAACATAGACTCCATGTGGTTCAATCTATCCTAGCCTCATAATCCACATCGATTCCAATTGGATCCATAAAGGGTGCCACATTTTAGATATATTTAAATTAAATTTTCATATGGAAAACAAGAAAGAAACAACAAAATTCAATTAATGAATTACGCACATGATAAAGGAATCTAGAAAATGGGAATACCACATAGATCACATATATTAGGGCCGTTGATGAACTCTCACCCAACCATAGACTTTAGTTAAAGGTATAATGACAAAAAAAACTAACACCACTATGATCATTGAGATATATTCTTGGATATTCCTTCTGTAAATATATCAAAACATAAAGCTTGATAATTACCTAAAAATAGAATTGATCTATCCACAACAGATTAGATTGAATGTTCCGAGAAATATAATATTAAATAAGAAAAGTATAATATCCAAGGAGTGAAACTTATCAGTGAAACTCGATCTATAAAGGGCTTTGAATGGAAGGAAATTTATCTTGGTTCAAAGGGAGATACCTATTATGTATTGGAGGGAAATTAATAATATATTTAGGATGAGTATGAAATTAAAAGTGTCCCTATGAAAAAAAACCAGATCCTTGATTTTTTGGACCCTAAACAGCATGAAGAACTGTAAGGGAACACAATTAGTCAAATCACAGGCTATACAGGAACAAGAAATAATCTCGAAGACATTTATATTGCATGTTTTCTCCTATGAATCTATATATAATGGACAAACTATACTCGTAATAAGAGAAATATACTGCCTCAACTCAACCCTCACATTATTAGATTATACAGTTAGAAAAATTGTTCTTATATTTACATTTTCCATTTATTTTTTAGTTCTAGGTTTAAGGGGTGGCATCATGGTTTGGTCAAATAGTTTTCCTCCTTACTGTGCCTCAAAATTGGGTGCACATTTTCCTTTTGAAAAAAAATCATTTTTTATAACCATGTGACATCCATTCACAGCCCCATGGGCTTCAAAAATTCTAAAAATACATTTAAAGAAATACCCAGCCAATATAGGATCAAAACATGGGAAAATGATTACCTAAAAAAGAGTACAAGACATCTCAATAATGTTTGGGATCATACACATATGTATCATTTAAATCCAAATAATAATAGTACTTAATTGAAATAATAACTAACTTATATAAAATTCCTAATTTCCACCCTAGATGTTTTTACTTCCATGTCATCATTGATTTATCATTTTTCATCATCCATATTTGATCCCCCACTTGGATTATATTTTATTATAAATAAAATTTATTTAATATAAGTACCACATAAAATGTTGAACTCTTCATATATTATCCAAATTATCATAATTAATGTATATTTTACAAACTAACTCATTTGTAAAAGTAGTAATGAAAAAAAAAATTCTTCACAACAATTTTCGATAATATTCATCACTTGTGGGAAATGATATATATTTATTTTCATTAAAAAATTCATCTTTTTTAAATGCATATGAATTATTCATTCACCATAGCTTTAATATATGTTTCCAAATTCACTTTTCAATATATCATTCAGAACGATTTAATAATATTATATATCAAATCATGATACCTAATATTAGCATATATCATGAAATCCCCTATATATTCTTCATGGATCATATATCACATTTAGTAATTTTTCACATAAATCAAAATTAAAATATTTAAAAATATCTTGTAGAGGGCATTATCCCATCCACTTCTTCTAAAGGAAAGTGATTAATCATGATGAACCGACCAATGTCCTCCAGTTTTCTTATAATAAATATTATTGTCTCTAATTTGAGTGTTATCCCTTTAATATTTTTTTTTAAATTTGAATATTTTCATCACCTACCTTATTTTGTAATTCTTAAATCATTATTATTTGATTTATCACACTTTTAAACATGTCTTATTTTTATTTTTCACCATTTAATTCATCTTTACACTCTTTCCTTTATGAGAGTGTATTTTAACCTAATTTCACTTCATACTTTTATATGGGATTTATGAATCGAATATGTCATTCTTCATGTTCTTGTTCATCTTGTTATATTAATAACACTAAGGATTTTATTATATTTTGGGATTATTCTTAAAAATAATTGACCTCATTTTTGGTAACAAGGATTATTTTATCAGTATTTTATTTAAATATTTCATTATTTGACATACTCATTTGATTTTATTTGAGTACCTTCTTATGTGTTTGTATCACAACCATTGAACCATAAAAAAGAACTTTTCATTGGTTCATGAATCTAATTATCATTAAAATTGTATTATTTTTCTTTAATTCATGTCTCTACATTGCCATTGGTATGGGGGATTTATATATTAATCATACACCACCATTTTTTATTATAATACTTATCTATATAAATAGGTTACAAAAAAAATTATTTAGAAGAAAATATACATATTTTTTTTGTGTTTTAGTTTTAGTTAATCAATATAAATTTTTAACATTAAATATCATCATAGTCTCCATAAATGTTTCAGTAGTGTGTCCAAATCCACAATAATATTAAAAATTCATTAATAATTATTTTGTAACCATTTATTTAAGGATTTATAATATAAATTCTTCTTCAAGACAAATTATATTTTATTTTTATTTCTATCACTAAAAATTGTATTTTCTAGGTGAGAGGCTTCATTATAGTTAACAATATAATTTTCAATAATATGGTGTTTTAGTCATGAGATTTGTTTGGTAAACTATTTTAGGGATCTCTACTGCTTTATAATTCATTATTAGTCAATAAACTAAGGTAATCTAGAATCCAAATTATATTTTTTTTCAAAAATCATCAATTAATATTCTGATGACTTCGCAATAATCACATTGAATTGGTAATACCCTCATTTTTCAAAATTATATTTCTATTAAATATATTTATATAGATAAATATGTCATGTTTTTAGAGACTATTATTTACAATAGCATTTTCTAATTCAGGATAAATTTCATTCATTAATTAAACATAATGTTTTATCTTATACTTTACTCACTACATAGAATCATTTAAATTATTTTCATCCTACAATAGATTATTATTTTCCAAATTCAATTATTTTATAAATGTATATTTTATTATATAGTTTATTTTTATAAAATTATCCATTTATTAAAATTTTAGGATCATTATCACCATTTATTGATTTTATTGTTTATTTGTGAACATCTTTGATAAAAACAGGACTATTTCTATTTGTTATTGTGAAACATATATATCATTATCTTGTAGAATATATATTTATAAATTTTGATTTCTAAGAAACTTTTGATAATGATATAAACAAACATATATTATGAGTATCTTATCTAAAAAACCGATTGTAAATAAATTTTATTTTCAATCATTTTTCTCTTTATTCATATTTTTTTACATTAAATAGAAAACACCATTAAAAAATATTTTCCAGGTAAAGATTATATCTAATGAATGTTCATTCAGAACATATAGAGGGTGTCCAAATAAATTAATTTGATATGGTTTTTTCATTCTTTAATTTTAAAATTTCATACATCCCAATATTATTATAATAATAAATAATGATTTGAAAAACATTTCCTCTAAAGGTAAACTTAAAAATATTATAGGATTCTTACTAATTATATCATGTAGTTTGCACTCCAAAATAAAAATCATGATAAATTTTCCATAAAATATCATTTACATGACAAGTAAATAATTCTGCATGTCATTTTTTGAAAATTAAAATGATTAAACCTACAAAACTATGAATCAAAAAAAATATTTCATATTTTATATAGCTTAATAAATAAAAATATAGCAGATTAAAATCCAATTTAGAATCTTTATGAATAGATGAATTTTTTAGGGACTCTAAGACGTCAATAAATTAATAGAAATAATAAAATATGTAATAAATTATATTGGACAAAAGTTTAAATGTTCATCAAAAAAGGGGTCTTATAATGTATTTTATTCTTCTGTTAGAATAAATATCATTAAAATTTTGAACTATTAAATATGGTTATAAAGCTAATGTATGTAATTCTCCTGAGGGACCAAAATAGTTTACATGTTTCTTCATAATTTGGTTACATCCATGTATAATATGATTGTGATTGTAAATATTTTTGAATACCCTATAAATTTTAAAATTAATGTTGGTAAAATTCTTAGTGGAATGAATTTATAAACAAGGAAAACATTCCACAAAACTATTTAGGGATACTATAATACCTATAAGTCTATTTTCTATCTTCCCCCATATATATTCACTAATTCATGGATTCATAAAAAAATTTATATTCTTATTTTCTCTATAAAATTAATGAATTTGAAACTAAAATTTTGTAAACCTATTATTAGGATTTAGTTCATTATTTTTATCAACTAAAGATATCATTAATTGAAAAATATATATTATAATAATTACAATAATATTTATTCATTTATATCTAACCTAAATATGTCAAATAAAACAATTCTTGTAATATGGACTTGAATTTTATATATTCATTATAAGGGGAATTTTATATATATTTCTCTACTATAAATGATCCAATATGATATAGATATTATAATGGATTCTGGGATGAGACAACCTATCAATTAGATAAATATATAAATGATATTGAGAACCATTCAATAAATATGATTTTCAACAATGTTATTGTTCAATGGGATTTATCAATTTATATTGTCTACAAATTTATCATAACTATTTTGTCTATTCACATTCATTCTCTACCACAACACTCATTTATTATAGATTCGTCTTTAATATTCATAACCTAGGATTAATTTTTATGACCCTTAGGTGTTGTTTATATCATCAATGATCATACCATGATATATATATATGAATTTATAGGTAAATAATATATATATGTTTTTCATGTAATATTTCTCTTAAAATTGAAACATATTTCTATACAGGAAATGATTTTAAAACTTTCAAATTATATAGACATAAAAAAATTCATGAAAAAATATATCAACAATTTAATGGTTTCATGTTCAATGAATATAATATATTAAACAAGGAACTATGATATTGAGTAATAATAAAACATCCCTTCATAAGACCCTTTTATGGATTTTCATAAAAAAATTCTTTAATTTTAGGTAGGAAAAGAATAGTCCATGTCAACAGTAAAATTAGAAAAAATATTCATGTTTTCGTAAAGTAAAATAAAATGAAAAAAACGGCACCTGAAAAGAGTATGGACCTTGGATTGTTGGCCATCATATCAATTATGTAGATCTGACTATTCCATTATAATATCAAGGGGAAAATTTACATTAATTAATGATTATCAATCAATGATTTAAGCAAATAAACTTCCCAAAAACAACCTTATTCATCACCACAACCCGTAATATATAGCGAAGAAAATCACCACAATTAAATCAATGGATTTCAACAACTTAAGCAACATAGTCAAATCCTATCCTGACTAAACATGACACATTTAATCAAGCAAGTCATCAAATTACCCCAAACATGCTTCCTCATATTCTAGTGGCTACGGAATATTAGTGAAGATACAATTATGGTATAGTGGGGAGACTATCCCATCATGATAAAAGTATCCTTACTTTATAAATGTTAAATAATAAATAGATTATAGCTTAAAAAATTTACAATAACTGAATAACGATAGACAATTTCAAACACATATACCAAGAATGCATGTACAAATGATCTAAACCCCCAAAATTAACATTACATACATCCATAAAATATAGTATGACATGATATACATAATAAAAAAATCCTCAAGGGTTACACCCTGGTCGTTGTGAGCAACATCTCATCCCTATGCTCGAAACACCAAGGTACATCCACACCATAATCAATCAACATAGTGTCATGATTCTACATCCAATGAGATCTTCTCAGGTACCCGAGTGTAATGTTGTCGAACATAAGGTGTGAGATGTAAAAAGTGGGCCACCACAAATAGTGTTTTATGAATACTTCAGTCCATGTGTATAAAATAATAACTACACATGTATAAAATATAAAGATGAATTGTGAAATAAATAACCACACATGTTTGGTTGAGGTTCCTAAAGACATCTATCATGACCATACATTCTTTATCCATTTTCTTAAATGATTAAACCATTAAAAAATGTATGAATGAGACACAGGGAACTAAAAAAAATGGAAAAAAATTATTATCATGATATAGAACAACACCAAACCTGTGATTTGGCTTGGTAGAGGCATCCATTGGCTAAAAAATAATTATCATCAAACTCTAATATACAAGTCAATTACTACAGTAAATAGGAAGCATCCTAAGATCATATTAAGTGATTCATAAAAAATATCCCTTATATCACACCCGGAGATCAATAAATGATCAACATCATCAAAGTCCATCTAGTGAGATCCTTGAATGGCCTCACATGTATCACTCCCATTATAATGTGTGGAAATAAAATCAAATACTATACATGGTATCTGCATGAAGGGTACTGAGTTTCTCTCATGGACCTGTTTAACCGTCTTTCAACCAAGACCATCCATGGTGTCCCCCTAAAGAATCATCATCTCTAATGATGAGGTAAGGATGATGCACATTGATCTTATCATAGCATACCAATATATCCCTTGTATCGCATACAACCTATTAGAAAAGATGATGACAAACAAGAGGATCCCATACTCGAAATTCCATTGAGGGAAACCTGAGTATCCCTCATGGAGTTCAAATTAATTTAATCAATTATATTAAATAACAAAAATTACTTGATGGTGAACATGTTATATAATTGGACAAGGGTACTTCAATAGGAACACATGGTCAAGCATTTCTCATTACATATCAAAACAAATTATTATTAAATACATCACATTTACCCATTATTCCAAGGCATTTTCAATTACCAAATAGTATAGTCCATGTTGAAACACCCATTCCATAATGGTATAAATGGAATTATATATATATATATATATATCACTTTTCTAATTTTAAGATAACACACCATATTTAAGGGTTTTTTCAGAAAACATAAATTATAATCAATTTATTCAATGTAAAATTAGTTATACCATACAATAATAACCTATTCACATCAAGATTATTTTTGGAAGAAAATTTATTTCAACTGAATATGATAATAATAATAACACTCAGATAAGTGGGATCAAAAAATGGTTGAAACACTTTTTGAAAACTAATTGACCCCAAACTAAAGTGGTTTTTCGAGATAGGTTCACGACCTAAAAAAATAATGAATATGGATTACACATATCATAAGGTAGTAATATTAATTGAATTAATCCAATTCTAAAATATGAGCAACAACTTCTATGTATAGAGTGCGATAGAAAATGGTATTTTATAATAGTGGTGAATCATAAGGGAAAAGAAATAAAATAAATAATTAATTATTAAGATGACCCACACATCCAATATTTAAGTTTTATATTATCTAGTTTGAGATAAATTTAAGAAAAAAATGAATTCCTTAAAAATTGGGTGAATTAGGTGGAACAAAAAAAGCACAGAGGGAGAGAAGATAAACAATGATCATATAATGGGATATTTATATTCATTTTGAGATCTATCTAATACACATGATGTAACTTGAAATAGAGGATATATAAAATATATATAATCATACCATGAGGTGGAGTTAATGTCCCACATTAAAGACTACTACACACAAAGGATAAAGAAGAAATGAGGAGGAAAAATAAAAAAGAATATATGGTTAAAAGGGAAATTTCACACACATCAATGAGGCATATGGTTTGGTTTCATGATTTTCTACAATCAGAAACAACCATGTGTGGGACACTACATAAGGGGTGGGGTCGTACAATTTGGGAAACATTTCACAAATATTTTATTTCTCCACTATGCAAGATCTTGATAAGGCTGTATTGTGGTCTGACTAGGTGAGGATGGATTGATAAAATCGTACGACACTTATAATTTCTATGGACTAGACAAATGGTTTTGTTTGGAGGGGATAATTGTTTTATAAAAACCATAATTTCCTACCAATTCCTCCCAACAAGATGTTTTAGAGATCAACTATCTAGAATCATGAATGAACACATGAGGAATGCCTCGGTAATTTATATATGTCTCAAAAAACACATTTACATGTTCTGACTCACTGAATTCTGTTGAAAAATATTGTATTAAAAGCTAATCATCCACTAAATGAAAAAACACAAATTACCATGGAATTTAACAAGGTCCAAAAAAATTTAATGATACAATCTCCCCATTATAGAATATCTCAACCCCAATAATCCATGGGAAAAGTGAAGAAAAAACTTTTGAACAATAATTTTTAGGAAGACTATTTTAAATGGCCATAGTGCATTCCCACATACCAAATGAACCTCTTTAATCAACCTAGTATTATGGTATTTAAATCATTAAAAACCCCAATAAAAATTATTTTTCGAAACATAAACACCAAGACAGAGCTTACCAATGATCTTCTAACTGAATACATGAACACGTCATCATTTTATTCATCATATATCCTATAGAACTCACCACAATAGGTCCTAACCATCACGGTCTAATTCTGGATCATGGTATCTCATAGTATAACTTGTATACTTTAGCATACCCTTATAATTTTTTGTATTCCCATTTCATGGTCCACAACTGGGACATATTTTCAACCTCGAATCGAACTCAAAATCATGTTTGAGCCAATCCTGTATGAAAACCATGTCCAACAACTATAATACATTCCACAACCATATATTGAGATATTAATATTTTCCTCACCAACTTCTTACAACAAGAGTAAGAGGTATCAAATAAAACACCCAAGGTTGGCTACCACTAAGACACTTATCAATGATAGTTGAAGGATTTTAAAATCTATATCGTAACTCTTTTAGGAAAAATCATGATGATTTTTTTGATCCTACCAGTTGTATCCCCTAACCTAATTTTGGTTATGTATATAACAAAAATATCCTCTTCAGATGGTATGACTTTACTCGACCTTGTACATCTACCCGATCTACCACTAGGACCGTTACCCAATTTAAATGTCTCATTAGATCACGGCTGAGGTTTTAGGTAGCCACAGAATTAACAAATTGAGTCCTAGGAGATCATATAAGGGAAATAATATTCGACGTTTACAATTGATAAATTATTATAGTCGAGACATCTACTAGTAAAAAACATTGAATGATCAAAAAGTTTCATCCTCCTGGTGATCAGATAAAAAATATCGGTTGATGATTGTGATTCTACCCATGGAATTCGCATGGAAACCCATGGATTAGTCCAGACTAACCATGACTCTTTTTAAAAAACCCTTCCACTCTGCAACGTTAATCGAGTTTACCAACAAATCTCAACAATGTTTAAAATATAATCATAAGGTATAATCATTGATATCAAGTTATACCCAAAAAATTCCTTGATAAGGTACATGATCATGTCAAATATATGGATATATTAATATGATTTATAAAATATCAAAATAGTATTTGAGATTTTCCATCTACCCCAATACAATGTGCTTAGTACGGTTCCATGGACACAATTAACCAAATACAAAAATGGAAAAGATGTTGAACCATCATTGGGAGAATTATAATAAAGAAATACTATGTTCAAATTCTGACACACTTCTATTAACAAATCACAATAGAATTAAAACCATTTGAATACCATGATAACTCATGAAAAAAAAAACCATTTTCTATCCTTGGAAAAGAGTGTCTTTACAGTTTGGACATAAAAAAATCACAACATTGTCATGATCTCTTTCAAGAACCAATATAAACCAAATTTTCACTTTTTAGAGGGTAATTTTAACAATGATAAACCATTTTAAAAATGGTATTTACATGGTTATGCTCCCTATATATTTTGAACATTATATAAAACATTCAATATGATTATCTCAACATTAGTTGTGTTCTAATTAATAGATCTACTGATGAATAGGTAACATCCAATGAGATACTCTATATCGGCCACTAAATGAAGTTTCAGGAGTCAGATTTCATAGTAAACAGTATAAAACCAAAAGGAAAGAATGAACGGCCACATTCATGAACACATGGATAAAGCTTACATTAGACCGACGCATGACACCCCTCGAGTGTTATTTTTTCCAAGCCCTTGGTATGTCAATCCGACTATAACTGAGGTTTTTTTATTCTAAAACTCATAGTAATGGTTCAAAAACAAAACCATACATCAAAATAAGGGTTTCTTCTTGGAATCTAAGAGTCAGACATAAATAGTGGCACCCAAAAAATACCAACTCATAGAAATATCAATGAATTTATGAAGGATTTTAATGTTATACAGGTGATTCTTACAGTGAGAAATCCACTTTCTAAAACTCAAATAATTTTCTAAAAATTGGTCACTCCTATGAAAATTATCTAGTATTCAGATAATATCATTTAGGATCAACAAATATAAAAATATGTCTATAGGGAATTCATTCCTTCCTATTTTGAGGAAGCTACTCATGGAAATATTTATGAATGGTTTAAACTTCCCATACTCACGGTTTGAATCTTAATCAACATTTAATGTTTTTTTCCATCATTATATGAAATTTCATTTTATTATTAAATAAATATAATGGATAAAAATAGCATCAATTACCCAGTTGTGAAAAATATATATAGGGGTATTTATTTTAAAAAATACACAGGAAATAAGTAATTCTTTTATCAAAATATTTTTTTTAAGAATTATCTATTTTACTAACTTCTATAAAAATTATGTTCTTTACTAATTTATACCCCCATTTTAAATAATAATAATTTAATTAAAATCATTAAAATTTTACTTAGTTAAATAACAATTCCATTTAAATCTTTTGAGTATAAGACACTTTAGGTTATTTTTAAATTTTAATTGAGGGCCCATAAAAATACATATCAAGAATGATTTATGGTCTTATATTAATTAAAGAGGTATTTTTCATGTTAGATTTCACCATATTCTTATATGTAAAACCATATAAACAGTTGAATACATTTTAAATAACCATAATTATATATTAAAAATGTACCCCCATTGGGAAAAATACTAAGTCATAAATGTATAAGGGAATCAATGAGGGTCCAATAAGACCATTTTGGATTAAACTAACAAAAACCCATTTTATTTTAAAATATTAATATTTTTAAAACACCTTTTATTTTTTTATATTATAAGAAAAAGTACCACAAATGAACTACATTGTTCATGTTAGGCCATTATCTAAATAACATTCCCAAACTGAATAAATTGGGTATATTTTTGTATTTAGAGATTTAATTATATTATTAACCAAGCCTAAGTTATATAGATAAATGATTTAATAAAGAAACTAAATCATTTATATCCAAAAAATATATTTTTTATATATATTCATTTATTTAGTTATATAAACTATTTTTATTAAATGGTTCAATTTTATGAGTCAACAGTTCCCCATTTATAATTTCCCCATACACTTTATAAATTTCAAATTGGATGTCATTTATCCCCAACTTGTATGTTTCATTTTGTAAAACAAATGCTTTATGGATCAAACATGTCATGATTGTTTTTTCAAATAGAATTCCACCATCAATCTATATAAGAAAAAATGACAATGAATGGTGATGAAATTTCATTTAAATAAACTTCTTTATATTAATATTTTATCTCGGTATGCTATCAAAAGCATTGAATACTAATAAGACATTCTGAATATACACAAAACTAAGACCAAAAATCAAAGCATACAAATTAACATCCCAAACATGGAAATAATTTTTTCATAACACACAAGGAAATTATATTAATTATACATTTAAACATGTTATACATAGGATGGAAATGATATACCTAATATGGTTAAATTTAGTCATGTTACTAAATGAAACTAGAATCACATATATGGGAATCCTAATAAAACAAACTATGAACATCAACCAATTTCAAAAACACTAGCATTGTAAATTACAGGAGATTAAGTATGCATGGAATGGGAATCCCATTATTTTTATAATGGTGTGATTAATGAAATGTTCTTTATATATTGTTACATGTGTAACTATTTTGATATGTTAAATCAGTAAGAAACAAAAAGTATTACACTCATTCAACATGATATTATAATCATTGGTTACAAAATATATCATGAAAAATATTCTCATACAAAGACACAAAGATTTTTTTTTAAAAAAATGGGTTTATAAATCATAGTAATAATGATTAAAAAATCATTGAAACATTCCTAATATCATATCTACCATCCCAAAATAGTATGAAAATGAAAAAAACTTTGATTCAACATTGAAATATCTTAGACTAACTAACTATGAAATTGGTATTCAGACTAGTCACAACATGAAATCATGTGTGCCTCCATGTCTGCTAGAGGGTACCAACTAGAAGAGTGTGTCTAACATTGGGGTAGTGGGGATAGTGAACCGTCCTGATCAGTGTATAATAGTTGTATAACCGAGAAATAATCAAAGATAAAAATGTAATATAAATATGACAACTGAATAATGATGGCCCATTTCAAAAATATATAACCATACATGCATGTCTTAATAATGAATCAAATCCAACATGAAATAATAAAATTATCTATAAAATATAATAAAATATGATAAATAGGACGAAAAAAAGATCATTGAATAATCCATGGTTATCCTAATATCTTCCTCATTCAAGTACTGCTAACTCTCAAGTACAAGAATATCACATGAAATAAACGAGGATCCCGAACCTAAAACTTTGGAGTAACACTCGGGTACCCAAGTGTTATGTCGGACTGGGAAGGGTTTGAGATTTACCCAGTATACCACCTCTAAGGGAGTAAAAATAATAATCCAATTCGAACGTATTAAATAATTATTGTGTATTTATAAAAAAAGTAATGGTGAATTATGATATAAATAAACAAAAATGTATGGTAATGTTTATCAGTGATATCTAGACTAGACAAATGTACATAGGCCTATGTGGGATATGTCTGAACCATGTGAAACCTATAAAAATTATCCATGGGGATTTGATAATAAGACATCTTATAATTTGTATCATGACATGGACTGATTCCAGTCATCTTATTTGTCCCACAAGGTACATCCGGTGGGTAAAAAAATATATCGTCATCCTCTATTATACAATTAAATTCTAAAATTATAGAGGCATCCTCATGGGCCTATCCGAGTAAAACTGTTACAATTAACCTGTGTATCACACTATGAGCTCCATAAATTGACACTATCATTATAGTCTTTCTAATTTGATCAATTAATGACCTCAAAATTAACAATTTCGGCCTAATATTATAGAAAAAACTCTATTTGCATACCTGGTGTCAACATGTAGGATATCAAGTATCACTGGTTCCCTGGTTTAACAATCTAGGCATTGAGACCATCCAGCATGCTTCTCCATGGGAACTACCGTCTCTCATATTAAGGCAATAAGTATACACTATGAGACAATCTCTCTATTCTAGTATATTCTTTGATCTACAAACAAACTATCAGTGAAGCTGATTAAAAGAACAATTAGCCTATCCTTATAGTTCCATGATAGAAAACCTGAGAAACATTCATTATGATGAAAATTAATTTAACTATATATTTTAAATAACAAAAACGACATGATATTAATAAATACATAGAATGGGATAAGGTAACTTTAATAGGTCCATGTGCAAAAGCTTGCTAAATTATATCTCCAAAAAATAATTAAGAACTCCATCACATTCAATCATTATTAAAGGGAATACAAGAATAAAAATAGTAATGTATAGGTAAAGCAGTTGTCCCTTATTTCCATGAAAAGGATATCATGTATATAACTTTTTCCATTTTACGACATGGAATCTCTTTTGGAGGGTATTATTAGAAATCATGATTTATAATAAATTCATTTAAATCAACCTAACCAGTTTAGTTGTACCAAGAGTCAATAATAAACCCATAATAAGTGGGTTTTCTGAATAGAAATCACCCCAATTGATTATATAAAGAAATAACCCAAAGGTATGGTGTTAACAAGGAAGAAAACACATAAGATAAATAGAATCAACCAATCATATATTGGTGGTTCAAATTTATATTGTTACCTCCAATAATAATGAGGAGGGTATACACACATCATAAGGATTTCAAATAATATCATATAAGTAAACTCATATATTAGGAGTAATATAGTGTATTTCTGTAGTAAAGAACATGAATTTTTTTTAAAATCAATGAAACAGAACAGAAAATATATAGACCACCTACCTCATTTATATAATGTCTCATATGTCCAATATCTATTCTTTATTCAGTCCAATTTGAGAGACATAAATTAAATTGATGAGTTCCCTGAAAAGAGAGTGATTCGGGTCACACCAAAATAGTAAAAAGGGATAGAAGATAAACTAATAGAGAAATAAAGTGGAGTTATATAATTAAAAAGATCAATGTTTTTCATTAAATAGAAATTCAAATAGATTTTTAATGTCGGTATATATCCGTATACCTAGAGGAAGTGGATAAAGTCATACGTAGGAGGTTGCTATGAGTGGAGGTGGAAGAAGAATGAATGAGGAAGAAAATATAAGAAATTTGGGGAAATGGAAATTTGACATAATTAAATGAGGTTTACAATTTTTACAAGATGGCGGGGAAAATATATTGAAATTTTTTGAGGGTCACAACATAAGGGGAGGGGTTTCATAGTTCATCAAAATATTTTGAATGCTGTGGAAAAAAATAAATGTTCCCCTTCTTCCACAATTTGTAGAAGGTCGCACAGTCATCCGACTTGGTGTCCATGGTTGAAAAAACCATGATACACCTAAATTAGTTCTAGAGTATGAACATGGTTACTTATAGAGGGCTGCAAATTTTCAGAAAAAATGTGTTGTCTTTCAGCACCTTCCAGTGTGAGGATTCTGAGCTCTACACTCCCAAAGCTCAAAACACCACTAAAAACACTACGTCCTTTAAACAATTGAAAAAATAGAAATTATACATGTTTCAACTCATCTAATTATGTTTTGAAATTCAGTTCCAAAAATATACCATCCACCAGATGAAAAAATTCATAATCCCATATAATTTACGCTGGTCTAATAACACCAATCACTCAAAACATCCACAAACCAACTTTATTCCTTATAAATAATTGTGAATTGGTTCACCGCAATATCATCAGTTGAGGAACTCCACATTATAAGCCCTAACTAACAGCTACCATAAGATTCATTTGTGAAGAATTTACTGAAGGACTAAGAGGATGAAACTATATCATTGGTAGCATCAACACTCACCATGTAGACTATCATGGGGACTAGAACAAAACTAGAAGTACTAAAACAAATAAATAAACAATATGATGATCCAAAAATATATAAATACCCTAAAAAAGTACCACATTATACATTTTGGTTTACCTCATCTTATTAACTGGAAATTTTATTTTCTATCCATAAACATTCTATCAAAGCATTGAAATTTAATTCAACTATATACCTGAATTAGTTTTTATCTTCTATAAATTATCTTACAAACATCTCAAAAAATTATTCATCTCCTCTAAAAAATGTTTCATTACCTAAATTAGTTAAAATGATAATCCTAGAATATATATATCATCTTTTGATTCAATATTGTAGTAATTTGACCTTCAAAAAAAATTCATCCACTTTACTATAATACATACATTGTTGTATAGAATTAATAATTCATACTATGTTTTTCAAGGATCGTATAGTCCAATTGGTGGCTTTAATACATGATCTCAATATTCTATGATTCATTTCCTATTATATTTGTATTAATAACTTGATCAATGTATTTGTTCCATGTATTTTGTCCCTTCTTCACCATGTATGTTATTCTTCACTATTACACATTCATAGGGCAGGGAAATTTTGAAATCCATTTAAATAGTGGTTAAAAATGAAAATACTTATGTAAATAAAATTCCAGCTTAGATAAAAAAAATTGATGATAGAATTTTATTATTTATATGATTATGTGAAAATGCTTTTATATAAAAAATTTACTATGAATTATATTTATTTTATGTGTTTGGTTTGTTAAATATTTTTATTTTATTTCTATATTAAATTCTATATTATATAGATTTTAAATAATAAAATTTATTATTTTTTTGGAATGATGGTTTTGAGAACATTATATAATGTATAGAATTTTTCATACAACTAAACAAAATTTTTATGAATCATTTAATATTATATTCATTCAAAAAATTAATATTTATTTCAAAAGAACTAAGATTAATGTGTGTCTACTATGGTGAAACCCAATGGAATTAACACTAAAAAACTAGATTCAATAATTATTAAATATTTTATTCAATGGAAGTGAATAATTCTTTAAAATGTGATTTATATGATTAACATATTATCTTGGGAAAAACTTCCCCTCTCCCATTGTGAGAGACGTCTATGTCCTAGAAAATTATAGACATTAACTTATGAACAAAATAAGAAATATACGAATATATCATAATAATTATCATGATCAAAACTAGCTATAACCTTGGAGTAGGTCACCATGATGGAAAAATGAAAGTTGTACATCTTGAAAGGAGTGAGACCACTAAGTGTGACCCTGACTTCCTCATTTATGGTGTTTCCTAAACATGAATAATCAATGAAACTTCAGACTACAGACCCCATGGCATCATTCATAGTACCACCTCCTCTCATCACACCCTATTAAAAAGAGACATCCAAATTTAGTTTAATACCTGGGTTTTGTGGACTCCATTGAACCCACATTTTATGTGTAACTATTCCCTCTACCTGTAGTATACTATGCCACCCTTTAAAGAATCTCCATGATGGTAAAAATAAATTCTCACCTCTACTGATATAGACACAAATCACTGCTACTAGAAATAATATTAAATCATTATGATATATAATAGGGAAATTATTTACTATATTAATCCTATTCCAACCTTCCTATTTCTCTAAAAACACAATTGAAAACACCATAACATGAATTTGAACATAAATGGGAAATTTATTAACCCCTATTAACCAATAAGATATTATGTCACATATTTTACCACCCTGCACCAATAAACTGACCTATTTCCAAATTGATGCCATAAAATTCCATACCATTAAATCTCATAAAAATATATTCCATGTCATATAAAAAATTTTATGTCATAGCACATGCAATAAGATTCCCACATAGTATATTTCATCATATGTTCTATATTATGAATCCTCCAAACTAAAAATTTTATATTCACTAAGATATTATACCACCAATATATGTTATCCAACTCATGAATCTCTCTTTATCAATGTAGTAATAAACTATACATTGAAGAACTAAAGTGACTATAATTATATTCTAAGAAAATAAAATTATGGAATTCAGAAAAAATGAAAAATATTATTATACATGTCCCATCCATCCACATCAGTAGAGGTTGACAATTTTCTATGAGGTGTTCTCTCATATATATGTTAAGTATATGTAACTAGAAATATAGTAAAGAAAATGAGAGTAAATGTACAATTATCTTCAATTAATTATTATCCCATCTCCCAATGACTAATCACACTAGATCCTTAAATGTTTAAAAAGGGTTGATCATTAAATGTTACATGGTTAATATTCTACAATGATGATCCACCCATCTATAATATTCAATTCAATATTGGTCCCTAATTTTTTTTTCAAATATATATTTCCAACTGATGATATCCCAAACCAATTTTCTTTTCATTCAATGCATGGTCCTCTCCATGATCCTCGCATTGAAACCATTTTCTAAAATAGGCCCCACCATTCTTCACCAAGATACTACGTAGCACTTCACCTACTATTTAGAGTATCTTATGAAAATGGTAATGACTATTTTTCTAGGGTTTAAATAATTTCTTTTGGTGCTATAAGGATAGAAAAAAATTTCAATGGAATTGATTTGAGAATGATGTTAACTAATATTATAAATACCAATTGTGTTGAAATTTAACTTTTAAACCTTTAAATTCATCTAGAAACATGATAAAAAAGATTCCATACTTGATCCTTTTTTATTTTTCCTTATAAAATATGATCCCCAATATTAAAAATCTTTTCTTTAATTATTTAACGGAGTGTCATATCCTGAATCATGTACCCATGAATATTCCTATATTATTTCAATATAATTAAGTTACACTTTTGAATGTTGACCATATAACCATGCCAACATCCATTCATATTCATTATATTTTTTATTCCTTTAATGGATTATTTCATAACATTTTTAAAGAACATGATATCAAGAATAATTAAGTATGAAATAATTATTATCCCAATACATTTATAGAATAAGAAAATATTCATTATAGTGATTCAAAATTTAATGTTCCCTATTACTACCTCAGGATCTAGAATGGATAAACTAGTTTTTACAGAATATATAATGTATAGACATAATAAATATTAAATTAAACAAATGATTCTAAATGAATCCAGGATGCTTTTATGAAATGATCCACCTTATAATTCATTAGAAAATTATTTTTATTATACTATTTAGAATCTTGTAAACAAAATTAAAAAAAATTACTTATCATATATTTATTAATGTTTTTCATATCATTGGAATTTAGTAGAAAACAATCTACGATGCACAAACTTCTCTTAGGTGTTTAACCCTAAGAAAGTAGTCCTACATCACATCAATAACATGAAATGAAATTAAACCACACACATAAACATAAAAGGGCCCCTTAAATCCATCCACATGAGGTGCACTTTTAGGGGTAAAGGAATGTATGGAATATCTAATTTCATTATCATTCATTATGACCTACAACTCATCCATAACATTTCCCCCCATCATCTACGGTATTATATATTATAAGATCTCATTTATGAATCCCCATAAGAAGAATTAATTTACTATAAGTAGGGGATAGAATTATTTTCCTCTAAATTCCATTCTACAATCTTTACATCCACTTTAGCATCCCCCAATACATTATATCATCCAACATGAGGTCAAACATTATCACATCCATTATTTCCTTCACATAATAATGGAAGAGGATTAGATTATTATCCTTATTCCGTATATAAAGGGATCTAAATTTTTCCCTTGAAAATATCTCATTCTAAAAAAATATACAATAAATTAGATTATATTTTTTTACTATCCTACCAAATAAGTCGTGATAGAAATTTTATTGCATAGTCCCTTCTGTCACTACATTGTGATTCATGATTTCTTCCCTGGGAAAATCATGTTTGGGCCTATTTGAATAACATTCGTGAAAATGACCTCTTAGTCTCTTGAGCCGTTAAAACAATATTTCCCAGGATAATCCCCTCGTTGGTTGGTCCCAATAATTTAAAACAAGCTAAAAGAACTCATCATCGAGGACACACAATGTTGAGAAGATAAATAAGGCAGAACCAATGACCTCTCTATTAATGTGCACCAAAAGAGGATAATGATCTTCAAGTACAATAGGTAGATGAATATATTCATCTTGTCGGATAAAATGAAATAAAAAAATATTATATAAGAATCATTCAAGCCTATACTAAGTTATATATTTCCAAATTTATTATTACATCACATGAATGTGACTATTTGAAAAATCCTGTCAATTTGGCTCTCATAAAAAGAAAGAACATTGAAATCGTTAAGCTCTATGATGGAGTAATCAACCCAAAACCATTTCTATAACATATATATAATTGTATTGAAATCCTGATCCAAACCCTAGGTGTGACTTACAAGTTGAGAACATGAATTTGGAATAAATAGTTACATCATCATTAAAGGAACACATAAAGAATTAAATAATGCTGAGAATATTGAAGAACCCACCATAGACACCTATGTATTAGTGTGATAAGAAGAAATATCCAAAATCCACACTAAAAAGTTACAAATCCAAATACACAAACATAACTATTTCTTGGACCCCCATGCATGAAATATTTAATGTCGAGCATTCTAACAAATATATATATATATATATATATATAATCAACCTAATTTTTTAGGTTCCAATGTAACCTGAATGTATTTCTAGTTTGTACGATCCTTGGACTCAATAAATGAACATATAACCTGAGCCACCATATCCCTTACATTTAAAAAATCAATATTTATAGTTATTAATGGTTTAGAGTGGAATTTAAGACTAGAAACATACTGATTAAAACAATAAATAATGGTATTATGGTGATAAATCTATCATTGGAGTGAGTAATACTTCTCTCATTCACCATAGATGACTGATGATTTGAGTAAGGGAAATCATCTTACCATGATTGATAATAACTTGGTTCATTTTCATCGACATTAGATAAGGATACATATGAGATGTTTGTGCACAGGGATATACATGGAGAGTCCTTTAACCATCAATCTAAGTGAATACGAAGAGAAAAAAGGAGAAACCATTAAATCAACCAGCAAGATATTTAAATGAGAAGTATAATCACTTCCACTGATAGGCTTGTAGACAACCTCATTATTATGAATTATATAGTGGTAGGAAAGATGAAACATGACCCCCTCTGGATATATCTCATCCTATAATCCTCTTACCTACATCAAATATACATGATTTCTCATCCATAAACTAGAATAAGTCACTGTAGGTTGTATGGAAGGGTCCTAAACTGGAGAGGGGTCCTGATACAAATAAGTTGATCCAAATATTGATGTTCCAAAAAGAACAATATCACCTAGGGTTTCAGCTAGCTTGATACCCTGAAAAGAACCCATAAGATCATAAACCACATGAATGTATAATATTCTAGAAAACCCAAGAGAGAGACTTCAAATTTCATGATTTTTAAATTTTATTAATTTTGATTATATTCAAGTAGAAAGTATGTGTCCATGATGAAGAATGAAATCGTAGGATATTAGGGTCAACCAGAATAAGATGCACTATCTGTAATAGAATACCTAACATTTATTCATGAATCAGTATCTAAGTCAAAGAAACATAAGAACCCAACTGCACTCCCCTATCATTATAAGGTATTCAGTTCAATATTGGTTTCAATAGTCCCACATTGAGTATATAATTACAATTTATATAATAAAAAAATATTGACGTGTAAATATTTTTTCATGTGATGTTGTGTGTCAATAAATTGAGAAATATTATACTCCAATGCGGTGGAATGTAAGAGAACATTAATTTTTTGGATCAGATCTAGAGTAAATTATTATTTTTAGATTCCTTAATGGTTTTTACATAGGAATCATTCATGGTGTAATTAACCAAAACACTAGGAGGTAGTATTATTATTATTTTGTTAAAAAATTGATTTTTATAATTCGGTTGTTGAAAAACATTCATACTCAGTATTTTGTCTTCACATACTCGATGGATAAACGAATGTGATAGCCCATTAGTGTTTTCACAAGATGGTAATAAGATTATGACATGGTATATTAAAATCCATAAGGTATTTGGTAGAATAATATCATGATCTATGTGGTATATATGTCGATTTTTATAAATAAATCCATCTAATTTGTTTCCATATTATAATTTGATCTATAAGGGGGTATCGTATCTTCCCAATCACTATTAATTTCTTATACTTCCTTCATATGTGACACTTATTTGTAGTTTTGAGTAATGAATTTAATGAAATGTCTCCTCCTACTCACCTCTTTATTATTTCTCTTATTTTCCTATTATTATTTTTTTATAAATGTAACTAAATAAGTGATTTCACCATAACAAGGTAAATTCATATTTAATCTTATGTATTTTGTGTATGGTGATGACATGACACTAAGATATTAATATGAAACCTATTATTTTTTAATTTTTTTGTTCAATTGTCACCAAATGCATTTTCTTTGAAGTTCGTCAAATTAATATTACATATACAACTGTTGGGTTGTATAAATTTTTTTATTTCTCTTATTGGATTTCTATTTCATTATTGAGGTACATATTTAATCCTTTTTTTGGAATTTCATCATTTTAATTCAAAATAATGAAATTTATTATGGTTATACCTATTATGGTATATTAAATTAATGTGAATGACTTGTGCAATGAG
The DNA here is from genome assembly GCA_963277665.1 of Viscum album. NCBI lineage: Eukaryota > Viridiplantae > Streptophyta > Magnoliopsida > Santalales > Viscaceae > Viscum > Viscum album. Next base: position 911,836,633 of record OY728131.1, on the reverse strand, counting down.
AAGGATTTTGATGAGTTTGGTTCTAAATATCATTTTATATGGTCTATATAATCATAGATTAACAAATGGGAAAATAAATGAGTATTTCAGACATTTCTCATTTATAATATTTATCATTAAGGAATACGAGGGTTTTTTAAGTATTATTTTATGTTTATGAGTGAGATTAATATTATTACCATTATAATTTCATAAAATTACATATCATATCATAATAGAATAACTTCTTATCAGATAAATAGTTATTTATCGAGTACATAACTATTATATCAGGAATAATTAATGGAATTATAATTGAACGAGTAGTGTTGGCCCATAATATGGTTACTAAATATGTTTTACTTATTCCATTCCTTGGTTAATTTACCTTTAATTTGGTTTACTTCGATATGATATTTATTTTTGAAATGAAATGTTAAAAGGTGAAATTATTAAATGGAATGATTTTAAAATAGGTTTCAATGTGGTTTTCTAATGGGTTTATCACTATATTATCTTCTAAAAACCAATGTTATTAAAATAGAAAAAAAGATATATTATTGATATGATAAAAATGGGGCACAATGAACTATGTTTTAAATAAATATAATGTGAATATTTTTTTAATTAATGGGTTTTTATTATTAATCTCATGTGTGTGATTTCCTATTTTCAAATCGAGCATAATTTTATTTATAATATCTTGATCAAACATTTCCTTTTATTAACATTATTATTTAATTAAAATTGTTATTACTATATATAACCATTCCCTTGAGTGACATGTTGGTTTTAATAGGTAGATCTATCTTATATTTTTCAACATAACATTATTTTCATTGGAACCTCAAAGATTCCCTTATGATTTGGTGTAGTGTTTGGGACTCTTATGTTTCCAAATTCATAAATTTGAATCATGGGACCCATAGAGATCTTGTTGGGAGATAAAATACACATTGTGGATAGAACCCATAAATCTTCTTTTGATTGTGTGAGATATCATTTCTTAACCGGGTCATGTGTGATAGATTTCAACACTCACCCTTATGGTAAATGTTTACTGTAATATTGGATAGTCAAAATATTAATCCAATGTAATACTATATACGTATTAGGGTTATATTAATCAAAAAAATTTAATCAATTCCAAAGGATTTTATTGAAGAAACAAGACCAAAATAATTTTGACGAGAATCTATATCCATATTTAGCATGATAGTCCAAACATTTATTTCACTAATGAATAGGACCACATAATGAGAGATAACTAAGTCCCAGTTCAAAAATATCGTTTTCTTATTATTTTAATTAATGTGTATGGATGTGTTTCAATGATAGTAATACAATATCTAAGATTTATTTGAAAAAATATTTTTTGATAAATTATATTAATTTATCTGTTATGATTGGTAAATGTGATGGTATTTTGACGAGGGGATAAAAGGATACCTTCAACATGTATTTTAATTTTTATTGTGTGATAAATATTGATTGTCTATCATTTGAGATAATTTTAAATTTTTATGGATATAATCTTTTTAGGTTACCTCTACGAATACCTAATTACTTTTTTCTAGTTGGGGTTACATAGATAATTTATATTATCATGCTATATATACTGATTGATTTTCTTATATTATATTTATTCACCTTTTTTTTATATTTTCAATTATTATATGTAAAATACACATTATCTATAAGAGATATTGAAATATGATTAGGATAATTAATTAGCTATAAAAATGATACAAATTCAATATATCAATGGTCTCTAAAATGACAGTGTAATTTGATTTTAGACATTAAATGATTGTATTGATGAAGGTATATATATTCCATCAATTGGATGTTGTTGTATCCAGGGTGTATATGATCGAATAATCAGATTAAACCGATTCAATTTTACAAATTATATGGGATTGATTAAATGTGATTTATATATAGTATAAAAGATAGTTTTAGTGAGGCACAATGAGATGATATGTTGAATGGGATGTGATATTAGAACACAATTATATCTTATTATTAGTTTTAATTTTTTTTAAAATTCAATATCATGGGAGTGTTGTTGTATTCATATTTTTTCATTTAGAAATCTTCTACATTCCTGGTCTTTATTTTCGATAAAAAATATTATTGATGATTGTTCCATATTTGAGTACCCATTATATTCCATAATATTATTTTTATTTCCTGTAAAATATTTTGGTTTTATTATTTGAATAAAATGGATATGATTTATTGTTTATGTGAGACTCACTAAAGTGATTCATTAGGAATGTGAGGGTCTACCACTTTATGATAGTATTACATTTTATTAGCGTGTCATTGTAGTATATATCAATGGGAAATGTTGGAATAACTCCCATTGATTATAGAATGGTTTATATTAGACTTAGATGGGTAGTACCAATGTTTTTCCTTATTTTATGTGCATCCTTAATACCATGAATACATGATGTATATTCATATTTCAAGTTCATGATGTATTTTTATTTTTTATGGGTAGACTAACACTATCTAATTACTTTCCTATAATTTTACTACATATAAATAAGTCATTAAATATTTGTGATTGGGGAAATACAACTATGTTATAAGGAGCTCTTAAAATTCATCTAAATGGACTATGTTTTTATGTTCACAGGTATACCTTTATTGTTCCTCCAAGGGAATGTAACAACATTATGCTAGGGTTATGGATTTTGACGAGAAATCATGTGGAGGATAATGATTTAGTAGTATATTATCTATTGAATTCAATTGAGAGAGTATTAATTTAATATTTATTATGTTGAATATTTATCATTTATGGTGAAATACTATCAATATATTGTTGATAAACTATATTTTACATATTTATTATTTAATTTATTGTATTCAACATATTTTTTTTGATATTATATATACTATTATATGTTATTCCACTTCTAGGTCCATGTTATTTGAATTGTCTTTGGACAATAATAATGAAAATATTAACTATGTCAATTTTTTAATAGATATCAGTTAGTCCATTATATGATTAATCTATGACTATTGTCTCACCAGAGTTTATTTTGTTCTTATATATTATAATGTAGCCTAAAATAATGGACATATATTTATAAGGAACAATTTATGGAGGTCTTATGAGATACAATGTTGAAAAAAACTATATCAGTGTAATAACAAAATCAGATTATATATCCTATTTTTGATAGAGACAGCTAGTTTTAGTTATATGATATGGGAATATAGAGAGTAAATCACAATAATTGATGGGAAATTTGATGGTGGTTGAAATATATGATCTTAGTGGTAGTATAATATGGGGATTAAGATCACATCATTTGAGTGAGGCTTTGGTTTGATAAGTCTAGTTATAGAATATATTTGAATCATACTTGACTGGTTTGTCGTATGTGAGATTTTGTATTTCATAGTTTATACATCATGATGGTGGCATATTTATGTCATTTTATATATGCCTAAATATATATTTTATTAAAATATATCATTTAAAATATTCAATATTAATTATAATTTTTTAACAATACATTCAACATTTTCTAAAATAGATTATTATGAATAAATAAATTAATGTCAATTTGAAGGGTTCTTTGACTGATTCATTTCCCATTTGATTATGGTTGTTCAACCATAATATGTAAATTGTTTTTTGTATTTGATAAATGTAGGTTTTGAGAGAGAAACTAACCGGATGTAATATGTTTTTTATTAAATAATTTTATAATATACTTCAACAATAATTTAAAATGAACATGATTGTTTATAAATAAACTAGTAATTTTTATTAATTTTTTTTAAAAGAACATTATTGAGATATAACAGTTTGTGAAATTCTTTTTATAATGTTTATTTCAAGAAAATTACATTTTTATCGTGGTTATTATAGTTTTTATAATTTTAATAATGTTTTGGAAGAAAAGTAACATGGATTAGGAAGTGTGTTTTTGTGACTGAAACCAGAATATTGAAAATTTCCAGTAATTCTAAGGAATTCTGGATTTGTGGAGATTATGGATATCCAATGGATCATTTAAATACATGGGTATATTTTGGATGTGTATGATGGTTTTATTGGGTTTTCAAACATTGATCTGATGGGTGGGTAACATGATTGCATGATTGTGATGAATAAACTATGAGATACCTTGGTGTTTTGGATGGATGTAATGATTGGTCATTGTAAATAATTTCTACGGTTTATGTTTTAACTTATTGTATAAGTATACTATGTTGAATATATAGTTTATTTATTTGTATTTTGATAAATTATTTGGGTTATTTGAATTTACAGTTTCTATCAATTGAATATATTTTTTATGATTTTTGTAAGAAATATAAATACTGGATAGACTATGAAGAGATTTTATGATTCAAGAGTATGACTTACTGTGGGTGTTATTGATTTGGTTATGATAATGTATTTATTCAAAAAAATATCAATACATATTTAAGTGTGATGAATTATGTGATTAATTAAAATGAAATTAAGACATGTGTTGGCGGAGGATGAAACAACGTATAAAACATTTTAAATTATTTTTAGAATTATGGATCTTAATTTATAAAGCCTTAAAGTATCATTATAAATTTCTGGAATATGTATAGGTTTCATTAAAATTGGATAATGAAGACCATCATACCCGTGTTTCTAATGAGAGTAGGTTTCATTGAAGTTTTGAACATGTTTGATTAAATTAGTGTATGTGTCATCCTAATGAGTGTATGTGTGAATTTCATAGAATATGAGTGAAACCATATATTATAGTTTTTATTTGATACTTATTACAAATTTTATGTTCTATATAATGGTACCAGTAATATATCATGACCTACTAAGGGTAATAATATCAGTTTCTACAATGTTAATTCTGATGAATTCAAAAATAAATACATAGATCATTAGTTGAAATTTTTTATGGATCAAATATCCTGATCATTTATTTATCAATAATCAAGTTAATATTGAAGTTTAACTACTTGAGAATGGAATTGTTTTTTTTATTTTTATCCACGCAACAATAATGATAATAATGAAACAGGAAGCTGTAAAATGAAGGAAACCATAAAAATGAAAATCCCATAGTGAAATTTGTTAATAAAAAATGGTATGTTGATAAACTCTATTTGGTAGTTATGGTCATTATGAATTAGAAAACCTCATGTGTAAAATTGAGTGACACAGCCTGGTCACATTCAAGGACGTTGAAAAATTAAACTGAACATATGAATTTTAAATTACATAATAGTTCCTTGTTGCATTCAAATAATTACGTTCTTTAGAGGAATATTCCAAATAAAAATAATTTTTTTGAACAATCTAATGGAATATTAAATAAATTATATTTTCTATATTTTAATAAAATAAATAACCCATTATTAATAAAAATAAAAATGAATAAGTAATTATGTTCAAATCTTCATAATGATAAATGATAAATGCAGCTATATGAGTCATTGTATTCCAAAATAGTATAAAAAAATTTACATATCATTAAAAATAAAAAATTCCGTACAATATTTAGTGAAAATTAATAAACTCATATGAATAAAGTTTATATATTAGGAATTTGAGATATTGGAACAAATACATTATTATATTGAATAATTAAATAGGGAATAACTAAAATTTATTACATTGTAAGGAGAAGGAAAAAAATATAAATATATGGTGTCAATTTGGATTCCCATTCATTCATCAGAAATCACTATTATGAAATATTTATTCATTTCATTGACATGAAATTTTAATTTTTTGGTTAAATATGCTTTAAAAATCAAGGTCATATTGTTTCTCGAATTCCTTTTTTTAAATGTATCCATTTTCATGTAATATAACCATGACATACTAAGGATTTTGTCATCAATAAAAGAGGTGAAACATGTTAATAAATTTTATGTTCCCAATTTCTTATTAACATCAGTGAGTGTCTTTACTTAGTGGTGATGACTAAATAGGAGTGTTGAATGGAATTTAAAACTATATACACACAGTAATTCACCCCTAGTAGGTATCACCATTCTTGTGATACAATAATTAGAATCAATCTGTATGATTACTCTCTATTTTCCCTCATATTATAATTATGGATCAAAATAATTCCATCAAAAGAAATGGGATCTCAACATTTGAGTGGAATGGGATTAATTCATGGAATTCTATAATGGTGTTTTACATTATTAATTGTTATTTGTGTTTCTAATTCTGTTCAAAATCTATTTACTATTACCAATGAAACCGTATCATTATCTATGAATGAAAAAAAGAAACATTTGAAAATTAAGGGAAGTATGTGAATGATTTATTGTCAAATTTAGCATAAAAATAGTTGTCAAATATCATATGAAACAAAAATTATAAATTTATTTTTGGATAATAGTTATATTTTTTATAATGGAAACCAGATTTATAAAGAAGGAAATATATAAATTAGTCAAAAAAAATTAATATGTATTAATGTATGATTATTAAACTTATATGAAAATATTTACATAGGGTTAAACATATTTTCATCATATTTAGGGGATTTATAAATTCTCTTGAAAACTATAATATTGTAAAAAAAATCGATCTTATAAGGGGATTTTTTTCAATAATATTAACTCTAAAGGAATGGGATCTTTATGAATTCTCCACTAATGAACCCAATAAAACACTAATTTACTATGAAAAGAGAAAATAACATATACATAAAAGTGATGTGTTATAGGAAAAGGATATTTATTTTTCATCCTAAAAATATGTAAAGATCAATGAGAAAAATTATTTCTCTAATAAAGAAGACAACATATAATATTTTTGGAAAATTATTATATCATTTTAATTAATTAATAATAGTAGGATGAGGTAATTAAATAGAAAAATTACCAATCATATTATTTTAATGTGGAATGGTTGGGAAAATCTCTTCTAACTATCATATGGAATTTTGATGATAAAATGAAGATAACAAGTCTATCTATAATTTGACTAATAAGAGTTATCACTAAAAGGGTAATTAATAAGACTAAAATATATTCCTTTTAGGGTAATTAATTTTTAAATGAAGATGGGTTTCTTGATTGTGAGGAATCTGGGGATGGTGATAACAAATCAAATTGGGGTTTCACTTAAAAGGTTTTTATGGAACAAATAGATGTTAAGGAAATCCCCCTATATAATGATTCGAAATAAAATAGATAGTATAATATCGTTGAAGAAGAAACATATAAGGTTTAAAAAGTGATAATTGAGGTCAAAATGTGTATAATGTTTTTACTAAGACATAGAGAAAAATAATATTATATAAATGGAATATTTTATAAATAATTAAAAATATTCTAAATACTAAATTATGGATAAAGAAGCAGATATGTTGAAGCCTGATCAAGTAAATAAAGGAAAAATAATTGAATAACTTATATTTACCATTATCATATGGGATAAAAAAATTTAAACATAGGTAGTCGAATGATTGAATCAAGAAGTCATATGATAAAATTAATTTAAATTGTAACAAGGTTTTTTATGAACAAGGGGAATATAGTAAGAAAACTAAAAAAATTATATTTTAAATAAAATATAATATATAGAAAATAAAATTCGATATAATATATAATATAATGTTAAATTACAACTACTTTAAAAATTAATGATATAATGAAATCTATAATAGAAAATAGTTATCAGGGAAAAGGGATAATTTTATCAAGTATATAAATAAAAATATACAAAAATGGGATTAAATTAGTTAATAATATTGTAATAAAAATCACCCTAAAGATAATTATATGTTATACTCTTTAGAGGGATATATGAAAAATAGAATAGAAACCCGTTTTGTTATAGAATTTTTATTAGAGTAAAACAATTTAGTGTTACTAAAGTATTTTGGATTGGCTTGGCCAGATGGAATAAAAATACTAGTATAATTTGTCTTTATAAGGACTATGACGTGTAAGGACTTGACTAGGGTGCCACTAAACCCATTACTTATGCCGATTCACAATAATTCCCCATGTGTTCCTCTCTATTCTTTAAATCCTACTGACTATAAGTGAGGGAGTATAAAGGTGTTACAGTTGGGATGGTATACAGTCAGATCAATTTTCGCATAGTGTAAAAAACTAGATATCATCTAAGGAAGAAAATAATCATTCTTTAAAAGAAATAAAAATAAATAAATACAACATGGTTTAGTAATAAAATAAATTCTCGTAAATCATGAACATCAATGTTATACAAAAAACATGAGTCACCCAATGCATCAACCATACACAAAAAAGTACATAAAGAAAACTAAAATAAATTTAAAATTCTCGACATATAACAGTGATAAATTAGTCATAATTAATATCTAAGACAACACTAATCCACACCATCCATATCATAGGAATCAATAGAAGTGGCTCCCCCCCAATCAAGAAACACTGAGCCTCATCCCTAGCCATCACATATATGTGCTCATCATGAAAAGAAGACATAAGGTCTATAAACACACACTAAAGTGCACATATATTGGTTAGAAATAATCCTATTTAGTCACCCAATGATGATCATATAAATCTACTATAATTATTTCATTCCCATAAAATATTCTTATCTTTTCTGAGAAACAACTAAAATATGTAAATAAAACAAATAACCTAAAACTATAACTGATCAATGAGTCTATAATCAAGGTCCTCTATGAAAGGTTCAATCATGTAGATTTTATTTACTTGTGTATATATTTATTCTATATATATATATAGTCACATACATAAATATAAATGTACATCAGTAAGGTAAAAAATAACAAAATAAACACATGTCGATCCATGGGGAAGTTATCACAATTTCTAGAATGTCTGGTGAAATTTGGAATGGGTTTGATGTCATACCACTCAAAAAGTGTATAATTATGTAGATATTTGGGTCCATAATAATAATTTACAATTTTTTCATTGTCGAGTTCCCAAATGTATTTTTGTAGGATATATCCCGATAGGAAGATACATGTCATATCCCTATCATCAACATCACAAACCTCCTATCACTCTAAATAATGATTCCATATAACTAAGGTTACTCAGGTAGAAGTTCATTGTTCAAGATTCCATAAAACTCCAAATATAGAAATCCAAAAAATGTTTGAACCTCTAGTCACGTTCTTTAGGGGATCTAAACATTGTGACTTAGATAAACTCTATGGTTTTGAACCTTACCCGATATAAATTTAGAGTTCCTTAGTGAGACTTCATTCCCACCCATTGTTTTATATGGTTAGGGATAGATTAATCATACCCTACAAATGAGAGAGTGTAATCATCAATGATTATATGTCATAATAATAGTTATTTGTGTCATTTCCACCACCATGATTATGTAATTTTTCCGAGAGAGCATAATCATTATCATATCTCATGAGTTCATAATCATCCATGAGCATAATATATATAGGCTCCATGAATATATTGAGGACAGAGTTACCATCATCCATAAAACAACATTCTAGGTTACATGAATCATTCTCATTATAAATAAATTCATTTAGAGATGAATCATTATTTACAACCTCAATAGAAATATGATGAACATCCAAACATATACTACTCAAAATATAGATCTTAGTATTCTTGTCTAGGTATCAAAATAAATAAAGGAATGGGGCTCAAAAGATGGATTCTAGGACATAAAATTGGAAATAATCAACAATGGGGATCAATATCTAGATCACAACAAGTACATGTAATCGTCCCCAAAAAAACCGCAATGCATCATTCTCATAAACCAATAAATGATAAGCACCTCTATATATCACAACTGTACCATCAGTAATGATGTGAATGGTTAAAAATATTATGAGTATTTTTTAATTATATATCCCACTAATACATCCACATACTCACATATTATAAATTTGGTACATGTTCAATGTTGACACCCACAACCATAACTTCCCCAACCGAACGTACTGGGTTAGCATCGACTAAACATCATGGCACCCAGTCTGTCCCTCATGTTATAACACAAGGGAGGCATCAAAATCAATATCCTCACCAGTAAATATAAATGTATGATTCATACACGGTATCATATAATGATATGTAAATTTTTCAATCATACCTAGGATCCTTGGAACAACACAAAGGGATAGCTGACATACAAGGGACTCTCAAATGCAGTGTAAGAAGATGCTGCATCCGACATGGGATCCTCAAACAGTATATATGTAAATGGTTTATACAATGGTTTAACTATAAGGCCCCGACCTTAAACCTTACTTAATATTGAATTAAATGAATAATTCACATTGTGGATCTTTTCAGGTTTAGATTTTTAGAGAATTAGATCATAAATCATGAATTACATTCCATATTTAAACAAAGTGGTTACATAAAAGATAGTATTCGTTTTTTCCCATCAAAGGAAACATATTTTAAATAAAACATGGATTCTTTCTTGACACTTCCTTAACACTATCATCATATCATGCACCTTTCCATTGACCTGTGAAAAAAATTTCAAAAAATTGGGATGAGCATAAAAAGCTCAGTAAGGGATATAAAAGTATGAAAAGAAAACATTAGTCCATGTATGAAATCATACTTTACTCATAAAACATGAGAATTTTCACATACCTCATCAAATAATGAATAAATCATAGAAATCATAAGGCATAAATTTAACTTTAGGATTTCATAACATTCTTACGTAGGGAGTAACCCTCTTGGTTACGTTGGGAATACCCATCACAGTATAATCCCTAAATCTCTTCGGAGAAACTTTAATGTTTAACCCCTTCACTTTACCCAATGCATTGGAGAGATATATCGGGCTCACCCGCCCTTAGTTTATCACGGAACCACCCTTCTTCACAACAATTCCCATGAACCATAACATAATCGTATCACATAAAACATGTATAAAGGAAACATAACATTTCCACTTTTCAATCACAAGATATCAATAAAACACATTGATATACAAACATTATGAAAACCATTTTCAATACCAAAATAAAAGAAGAGTAAAAAATGGTATTTAATTTTCATTCAAAAAATGTTATGGCTTGTAGAGGAAGCCGAAACTCAAATAATGGTCATGACGGTGGAGAAGTCATTGTCGCTGCATACGTACGACAAGAAAAACATTCCTTTCTGTCATTTAGTAAAAATCTTCGTATAAAAAGATTCCTTTTGAATAAACGAAAATTCAAAGGGGTTTACACACCGTATAAAAGAAATTTGTGTATAAAACAAAATATGCCTCAATTAATGGAGATTGAGACGATGTCCATTACAAAGACGGTATCCTTGGATTAAGGATAAATCAATAACATAATTATGTGTGACAAACGAATACACCAAATATAAGTGGATATTAAGTGTAAAAAAATCAGAGGACATTCACACATATTCATAGAACGACATATACAAGGAGTACAAGTTTATCCCCAAGAATCAAAATTTGGTTATGAAGTTCCCTTGCAAAAATTTGACAGCCTAACAGCGTCACTTCAAAATTCAGAAAAAGAGTTGATGAGATATAAAAAAGGGTATCTCATCACTTGGACATAAAATTTACATCAATAAGGATATAGAATGACATATCCCAACATAATATTATGGGAATTATAAGACATAAAAAAAGAAGTCTTTTAAAAAGAGGAGGGTGAAAGGTTCCCTTACCGACTTGGGTAACTTTCGAAACATACACCCCATTGAAGAAGGGTCATACAATGAATATGTAAATACCCATAAATGAAATTATATTACACAAAGAGTATAATAATGGTAATTACATACACCACTCAATGTAAATGGTGTCAAATGTAGCATAGATCTCACAGGACTAAAAGTGAGATGAAAAATCCCTTACGAAAACTCGGCAGCCTAACAGCGCCACTTAAAACTTCCAAAAATGGATTGATGAGATCAAATAGGGTCTCTCATCATATTAAAATAAAATTTACAGCAAGTGGAATATAAAATAGCATCCCCCATCATAACAAAGAGGAGATTAAAATAATTGATATAAAGGAGAGTACTTAAAAAGAAAGAGAGAGGTTATATCTCTTACGAAAATTCGGCAGGCTAACGGTGCCAATCAAAGCATCCAAATTAGATTAATGAGAGAAAATAGGGTATCTCATCATATGAACATAAAATGTACAGTAGGATTAATATAAAATAATATCCCAATCATAAAAAATAAGAGATTAAAAGGAATGACATAAAAGAGTGTACTTAAAAAGAAAGAGATGGGTAGGATCTTTTACCTCATGTCCGACATGACTCGATCGTTCTTTAATCTCATGAATAATAAAATTTGGTAAAATTATAATTACTTAAGGACCTACATTAATTATTATTATTCAGTTAATATCACATATTATAATTTTATAATAATTTGTTAATAAAGTGAGTTCATATTTGACGTTTTTGTCGATGTTCGGTACATGAGTAAAAATAAAACTTGTTGGAAAAGAATTTTCCATGTAGTTATAGGTAAATCATATCCAGAATAGTATTGATGTTTTAAATATCATATATATCTAGTATATATTCATTTTATACTATTCCATAGCATTTGGAGATAAAAAATTAAAAGCACCGTTCATGGAGACGGTAGGTCGTACGTACGCATGAACGCTACTTTCATTTTTTGTCATATTAATGGAATTAAAAAATTGATATATATATATATTATAATTCCAGAAATATATCCATAATTTTGATGTAATATATTACATATATATCCATTCTATATATGTACTATTAATATTACATTACATTTGGAGATAAGAAATGAAATGTACCGTTCATGGAGACGGTAAGCCGAACGTACGCATGAACGCTACTTTCATTTCTTTTTTTTGTATTCAATGGAATTAAATAATAATGATATAAAGGTATATTATTATTCCATTATAATATCATATTTAATACCATTAATTCAATCCTTTATATGTCCCACATATGGCATTAACGAATCAAATCACTTTGAGGGGGTGGTAGTCCGCACTTCCTAAAATGAAGATATCGCATTTACCCATAATGGAAACTATAAAGGTATGACATAAATTAAAAAATACGGTGGATTAAGGAAAACATAAACATATTATATATCATATATAAATATATTTAAATCATAATGTCCACCTTTGATGGTGTCAAAATAATATTGAACAATCATCATTTTATGAGGCAGTAATTCGCCATCCACAGAAACAGTATGTTATTTTAGCATTACACGGAGGTGTGTGAATGTGTATCTAGAATCCTTCTTATAACAACATCCTAGTATATTTAAGATACATTTTTTACAAAAAAATTAATAAAAATAGTTTAGGGGTTTAGATAAGAAAAACAAAACAAAAGAACACAAGGGAAGTCATTACCATTAAATCGGGTAACTCTATTTGATTTGAGATCACAGGCTTCCTAGGAAAATATTCTGCCCAAATTGAGGCTTCAATGATGAATATAGGGATGTGGAGAGATAAAATGGTAAGGGTTCGGCCGATCCAAAGGCTTGAGAGGTGTGTGTAAGGTGGGAGAGGTGGGGGCCTTTTATAAGAGGGAGGAGGGGCACTCTTGGAAAGTTAAAAAATATTACTTTGTTATAAAATGATTTTCGGATTTAAAAGGTCCAAAAAGGATATATTTCTAGGATAAGGTGATAAGGTTTCTAAATCCACCCATCCAATAGGTTTGTGACAAGTGTAAGACTTATATTTCACCCTATCTTTTCATATTATTTAAATTGTTCATTTAGGAGATAATCTCTGCATCATCACAGTGTCATAACTAAAATAATTTATTTAATGTCTAGAAATTATAAAAAAAATATCATGATGTAGAAAATATTTTTAGAATAATAATTAATATTTATAGTCAAATATATGACATATACAACCCCATGTAAAAATTTATTTAGTAAAACAACACATGTTTGTGACATTTTAATTTTAACATTAAATAAAAAGGTATTTATGTCATTTTCCAACCAATGTGGCTCCATGGGGTCCCCAAGTTGACCCATGGAGTTTCTTGGTCGTCCAGGACTCATCCAATGAGGGTAGGACATGTTTATAGGTCATTTCATATTATTAAAACATTATTTTTACCTTAAACTACACTAATTACCTCAAATCGCGATTAAAACTTAAAAGTTACTATTCACCAAAAAAATATTATTTTAATCCCATTGAACCAATTTTTACTTCTTAATGACAACCATGTATGTCGTATTTTTTAAATTCAAAACACAGAGGTGGTAAAATTTCATTTAGAATAAAAATCAGTTTTTTGAAGTACCACTTAGTGGTTTCACTATTCATCAAAAATTGAAGTTTTCCAGAAAAATGCCCAAAAATCACCCTAAGATATATTTGTTATTATGAATTAAAAAATGATTTATATTTTAAAAAATTAAAAACATATAATTTACATTAATTAATTTAATAAATAATTCTCAATGTCAGAGAAAACAGCGTGTTTTTATGAAACAATAAGTATCAAAAGATTGAAACTAGTTTAAGTCCAATTTCAAGATGAAATTAATTCCAACAACCACTATTGGAATAAATGGTAAAAATGTATTATAATTTAACTTTAAAACCAATTCCAATGATAATCTAATAATATTAATAAATTATATTAAAAATAGGTTTTGAATTAAAATACATCATTTTCCCTTATTCATTAAAAAATGAACTTTATCGAAAAAATACCAAAAATTTGCACAAAGTAAATTTTGATATCCCAATTCTAAATAATAATTTTATTTTTTTCAAATATAACACCTAAAATTGTCAAAAAAGTGGATTTAAAAGTGGTTCGCCATCAAAAGGTGGTTAATCGACCTTTTAAAGAATATTTGAATGTTTACGCATAAAATTGGATTCATTCGCATTTTTAATCCTCTAACATTTTTTGTAAAATGTAAAAATATTTAACAAAAATATATAATCATTTTGTAGTTAGTTCTGTTGATTCCCAACATTACAATGGCTAGGTGTTAACTACCATTTAAAATAATATTATTTTATTATTAGAGTGCAACGTAAGATTCCCAAGAAACTCGTTGTTGCGTATTGGGTACGCCATCGAGGATACCATCCCCTATAAAGTAATATAAATATTTTATTCACAAATATGGATAAATATGAAAATGTCTTATTATTTATTTACTTTGGGTGTTACATCCTTCCCCCCTTTTAGGAAATTTCGTCCTCACAATTTTAAAATTGGGCTTGGAAACTTCATTGAAAATCCCACATCAGAACAAGAGTCAGTAAAACAATCACTTTAAAATAAAGAAAGAGAAGAACAAAGGTCACCCGAGGTAACCCATACTAGGATTCCATGTATGAAAACATGGATATGGAGGGAAAAAAGGGTCATGTTCTGAGGGAGAGTGATAGAAAACATTTCTAGGAGAAAGTTAACCATAAGAAAATCACAAACTTGTGATGGGTTAAATGGTATTTGATTCTCCAGTAGGAAAAGTTAACAGACAACATTTTTTTAAGTTACTCTTCATTAAGGAATTTATTTTTTATCTTAACTAAATCATAATGAAACATACTTACTTGTCACATAGACTTTCAACTTTTACTATATTCCTTAATCAAACTCATATTTTCTCCAAAAGACGAGTATTTAGGAAGACTTGTTCACATTAAGAGTATTATAATAATCTTCATGAGAATCACCTAATCCACAAAAGCGAACTATATATTTCCCACGTCATTAGACAAAATCCAATACAAAAATTGTTAGTATGAGATCAGATAATCCACAAAAGTATAATCCTTTATAAAGAGAAAATCTATTCTTAATCTCAAAAAATTTTCCAAAAAAAAAACCAATGTTCAACGAAGACCATTCAATAAAAAATTGTCCATAAAATTCTTCAAAGTAAACAAAATTAATATTGAAACCCAAATATTTGAAGGATTTAATCACATAGTCATACAATGTACAAATTAACTTTTATCTCTAAATAACATCAGTTGTTCTTAAATTCTCATATTGAAAAGTAATTAACCTAATCACATATCCTCGATGATAGGTTAATCATTTCCATAGATAACCCATAATAAACTTACTCTTGATTCCTAAAATCATCTAACTAAA
The DNA here is from genome assembly GCA_963277665.1 of Viscum album. Taxonomy (NCBI): domain Eukaryota; kingdom Viridiplantae; phylum Streptophyta; class Magnoliopsida; order Santalales; family Viscaceae; genus Viscum; species Viscum album. The sequence continues at coordinate 911,820,538 of OY728131.1, read as the reverse complement.
AATAATTAGTCAAACTAACTAGGAACTTCACGTAGTCCAGTGGTAGGTGATAAATACCAGTCTCACTTTGGTTGGGGGTTCGATTCCCGCAGCTTTGTCAGACGCGACGGGTTGTCACACAGTCTGCTTGTTTTACTTTTTCCAAAAATATATAATTCTTAAAACATTCCCCAAAATGAGATAAAATCATCAAAAATAATCATAACATATTTTAACCTCAATTTTATCTCATGCCTTTCATTTTCCATCATAATATATAATAACCCATAATTACCTCAAAATTAAGGATCATATAAACCCTAATGGTTACATTTATAATTATTACCCGAACTTCCACATCTATTGGTCATCTCATACATGATTAATTTTAGAACATACCAAGGTACAAGTGGTTGGTCGTGACTCTTTGATAGTTGGTTTAGAACAACCACGAGTTTCCTCATTGAGTCCCCCATTTCATCCAGTCTCTTAATCAGAGAACCACCATAGATTCCATCAAACCTATTGTCACTTTGGTGCCTACTAGATCCATCCATTCACTAAAAACAGAATTGTCAGTGTGAGTATATCAACAAAAACATCATGTATTAATGAGGAAGATAAACACTAAGATATACTTACTCATTCACATTATCTAAAACTAGGACTCTTTCTGAAATCCTAACCATTATGGTAATGTCACTTATGCCTAGAGAATACCCTAACCTCTAAAGTTATCTAAACTGACCTTTGATAACAACTATAAGGTCTCGCCCTTAGACCTTACTTAATATTAAATTAAATGAATAATTCAAATTGAGGATCTTTTCATGTTTAGTGTTTTAGAGAATTAGATCATAAATCATGAATTGCATTCCACATTTAAACAAAGTGGTTACATAAAAGATAGTATTCATTTTTTCCCATCAATGGAAACATATTTTAAATAAAAAACGTATAAAGTAAATGAATTAGTGAAATTTTTAACACATAATACACTGCTTGTAAGAATTAATTCAAGAAAAGAACAACATTGACCACCTTATATATATATAATTGATCATGGAAATTTCAAACATATGTCAATTGATATATATGAATGAATATGACTAAGGAATAATATATCCAATAATGAGAATAGGAAATGACTCACGGAAAGGAAAATATAGGTGGATCCATACATGTATGTATCTATAAAACCTCTAACACTATCATGATCTCCCCAGTACTCTACATTAATAATAATTATGGGGATGTAACTCAACACCATAATTCCCTATACATCAATAATAGTTTCCCGTTAATAATTAAAATATTATGATCATAAAAGAACATGGATACATGGTATACACATCCTAAATACAATCTATCATCAAGTAAATAATTAATTCCTAACTCTTTTTTAGTGGATAAAACTATATGCAACCCAAATATGACATATGGTAATCCATATCACCCTAATTGGTGATTAAATAGAATATTGATATATGGAAAATATGAACCCATTTGGTACCATGGGTTATATTCCCTAATCAGTATACTAAACCGAATCCCATAACTCACCAATCATGGTAATCTAAAACTCTCAGCTATAGTAGTCATATATCAAGAACCATCACATTATCCTGAAGGGACATTCATAGTCTTCCTATTATGTTTCAAATCCCAAACAATCAATCCCATGTAAATATACTCCCTTACCCACCTCACTCCTCCTAAGATTTTATTAAATATGTGTGTGACCTATCCATAACCAACCACTCAACTTACTTTTATGTAGTAAAGTCGCACATTCAATATAATCCACATAAGTATTTTTTTTATAGAACAAGGCCCAATATATTCTAATTTATCAATTAATGAGAGAAAAAACCAAGGGAAATCACATTCCCACATTCATCACTCTGTTTCATTATAAATACTAATGATGAGTTATTACATCCATGAACCAAAATATATAATATATTCACTATAACAATTTGAGACTAATAGAATAATTATACTTCACTTCTCCCATTCCCATTAATATACCCATATCATAGGTATTTTCAATGTCTAAATATCACGAAAGAATCCATTTTACAATAATTTCTAAGGGTCTACATTATTTTTAACCCATTATTATATACTTAAACACTTCATATTCTCTTCACCAACCAACAATGGATCAAACTGTTTATTTAAAAAACCATTACATAATCTAATAACACTATTAGTTACATCAAAATGAACTAGATATACATCCAATATGTAACTTATCTACTAGGAATCCCAAAAAATACTATATTAGGAACATATGACCAGCTCTAATACTATAAGGTTTCAACCCAGAAAAATTCTTAATAAATAACTCACAAAATCCCAAGTCATATCTCATAAAAATTATCCCCATTAATTCGAACACAATCACTTACATGAATAACATATTTTTATATATAAAAGGACCACATGACTTATGTAATAGAAGATACCCTATATGGTAACACTTTTCTATGACTGGTTCCGGATCAAAAAGGTTATTGTCAATTTCCCAAGCCCCTATCTCAATCCATTTTTCCCTATAAATAACATTATTAGTTGGTGAAATGAAAATATTTTAACATAAAAAAGCATCATTAATAAATGATATTTTTAAAGCACTATGAATGGGTTTTTTTTGAACTATAAAATATGTATGAAATAAAATTAAAGTAATAAATTTTTAATATTACAACATTTGGAGTTTTAAAATAAACTAAATAAAATCCTTTTGTAGTATAAATTTTGAAATGGAATTTAAAAAACGTATGAATTTAGATTAAAAAAATTGGATATCATAAAATAAAATGATCTGGAAAAAAATAATTTGACATGGTTTCATATGATAATAAAAACAAAAAAATATAATTATATAATGAAAGGAAATACATGATATTATCCTTAAATTATTCTTAATTATATATCAAAGTAGTAGGGCTATTAATCCAATATTCACAAGAAATGTTTTCAGAATGAAACCTCTCTAATAAAAAAGATCAGAACCTGTATTTCCTTACCCTTGTATTTTTATTATTTAAATGTTGTCATTTTAATATTTATTTCCATGAAAAATTTATATTATTGAATATTTTAATAAATAATTATTAATTAAAATACATAGTGAATTTATACTTTTTCCCAAGTTAAATAGAAGAAGATATGTATACACTAAAAAATCATACAAATGGAAGATCGGTGAATCTAATAAATCATCTCTCAAATGATTGTTAATAAGAAATTTTTCCTCTAATGTCATGTTATATTTAAAAGAAAAAACTAATATGATATATCTAGTATATTCAAGATATCAACTATCAATATAAATTTTTCAAACAAACCACATAATCAACATATATGTTTTATCAAGAAAATTTTTCTTTGAGGATTTTTTATATTGTTTGATAGATTGATAAATTTATAGATTTGGTGTAAAATAAGTGTTAGTGAAACTTTTCTTCAAAATAGAACATAAAAATATCTATTCAATATTAGTAATGAAATAATTATGTTATGAATTGTAAAAAATGGTTTATATGAATTTATACAATAAAATATCAAAAACCACTTGAATTAAGTAATTAAACATCATAATTTAAAAATAAATTAATGATTCAATCCAAATTCGAATTTTCACGACCCGTCCCTCGGGGCCCGTGCCGTGACTACCCCAAGCATGTCGTCCATAGGCCAGGGGCTGGTGACTAGCACCAAAGGCATAAATCCCTAAAACTGGGAAGTTATTTCCTTTATAAAATGTAAACCCACAAAACAAAGTAAGATATGGAAGTAAACCACTATGAAAAACTCTATACAATGGGGTTATGAAAAGTAAAGAGTCCAGAAATACATGCCCAACTGTAAAGTACAAGGAAAGTGAAGTACAACATTAGTATGGTGAAATAGATGTTGGATCATTCTCCGATAAATCCTACCTGAAGGGTTGGTACATATAGCCTCCTCATCACTCCACGTATGTAAGTCTCCTCCGGGTACCGACTCATCGTGTGGTCCACCTCTGGGTATTGTCCAGTCCTCGTACACCCAGCCTCGATCAGCGTTGTCTGTCGTCTGCATCCAACACAACGAGGTGCATGTATTGCCCGTGTAGGGGTGAGTATAACGATACTCAGTAGGGACCTCGAGACCCTCGAGGTCTCACAAATTCCAAAAAAAGTTATACCACAAGGTATTAAATCAACGGATATTCATTACTTAGGTATATTCCCATACATATACCTAATTTATCCTATAACCCATCTCAATCATGAGAAAAATATAGAAGTCCCTGACTCAGCTCACTCAGGTATAAAACTTATGTAGAGAGATGATCAGATATAGCCATTGAATCATCTAAGCTGTCGGACCCACATAGGATCCATGACCACCAGATAGAACTGTCGGACCCACACAGGATCCAGGAAAAGTAGTCGGAGCTGTCATACCCACACATGATCCAGGACGAGCTTTTAGAACTGTCGGACCCACACATGATCCAGGAACAGTTGTCGGAGCTGTCAGACCCACACAAGATCCATGAACAGTATTCAGAGCTTTCAAACCCACACAAGATCTAGGACCAGTGATTATGTCGAACCCACACAGGATCTAGGAATAGAAGTCAGAACTGTCGGACCCACACAGGATCCAGGAACAGTAGTCAGAGCGGTCAGACCCACAATGAATCCAGGAACAGTCGTCAGAGCACATCCAGCCACAGGGTTATCACAAGGGAAGCTTGATTCTAGGAGGGTCTTCTCTTCAAGCCAAGAGTTGACAAGTGAACTGCCACAAAGTCCCACGAAAAATTATCTCAGAGGTCCACCTCATCATAGGGGTCTCAAAGAAATAGACGGTGCGGTAATCAGACGCCTGGTAGGAAAGTTATTAGCCATTTAGTTTCTGGGGCCTGGTTGGATTCATGCACGATTCATCCTAGTTGTATCTTAACATTACCTTGAACTCTAGTGGGGTATACTCAAAGGGAAGGCTACACTCTAATATTACCAGTGCTGCTGACAGTTCGTCAAATGATCGAATGGTGCCATAGATATGGCCTAATGAAAGTAAAGGAAGAAAGTGGGCCGAGGTCCGGCCCGACTCAGTCGGACGGACTCGGCCCGTCATAGTCGGGGCTGGCCCGGTTTGGGTTGACCCAGTCATACCTATTTTTTCTGGCCTGGCCCGGTTTGGGTTGACCCAGCGGACTGTGAGGGCAGTTCGACCCGGAGGTCGTAGTAGGGTCCAGTTCGGGCAACACCGCGCGGGGCATGGCTTGGGTGGCTCGTCCTGGAAGGCCAAGTCGGTTTGGCCAGCGATACCACGTGGGATGTCTCGGGCCAAATCGGGAGGTCGGGAGGCCGGCAGGCACCCGGGTAGGGCACGGTAGGCCGGTGGGAAAGTCGGGAAAGGAGTGTCAGGCCGCACGGGTCACCGAGCAGGGCGCGGGCAGGCCATGCAGGGCGCTGGGTAGGCCGACGGCAGGCTGCGCAGGGTGCGGGCAAGCTGGCAGGGCACCGGGCAGGGCTCGCGGGGCGCGGGGAGGCCGTGGGAAGTCCACGCGGGGCCCATGCTGGCAGAGGGAAGGGCACGCAAGAGGACGACGGCAGGAAGGTCGGCGGCCGGGTGGCCGCCGGGCAGGCCGGTTCGGCGTGGGGATGGCCGGCGCAAGGCGACGGTGTTCGGCCGGGAGCACGAGAGCTCCTCGGGGCGGCATGATTCGTGGAGGCCACTTGTAGCGCGTCCTTTGTCGTCGCCACCTTCGTCGTCACGTCGCCTCATCACCATGCCCAAAAAACATCACAGAGTGATTGTCGGAGAGAGTCGGGCCATGTTAGTTTGGCCTGCACCCAGTGCAGTTAGGGTGATAACAAGAGGATCACATGTATGAAGCACAACAACCCTCGTTCTTCTTTTTGAGAGAATGTAAGAACATGGGAAATGATCATACATAGATAAAATTAAACCCCTACCTCTATTTTCCGTTCATTGTTCGTTGATGGGGTCATGAAAGGTAGACGAAGAAGGTCATTGTTCGTCGCGTCCACCAAGCACTTCCAAACCCGAGCTGTGTCACCTCGTTGATGATGATGCGGATGTCAGACGTCGAAGAGGTCTCACAATGGTTGAATCTTCATTGAAGAAGTCGAATAAGTTCATTGCCGACGTTCTTAGTTTGAAGAACATGTTCTTCATTCTTCATTGGAAGAGGATTTTGTTCGTTGGAGAACTCCTTTTCTCCAAAGCTCTTCTCCATAAATGAATAGATGTTCCAACCCAAAAATAATATGAGGTTGTGATATCTTATTATTTCTTTGGCACAATTATTCAAAAAAAGAATAATTAAATCAAAAGGCTCCACCTAATTAATATGAATTATTAGGCATAATAAATTAATTTTTTGGCCCAATTAATTAAAGGGGATGTGGTGGCAGTATAAAAGGTAGTGGAGGTCAAAGGACCCCCCCCCTCATTAATAAGGGGAGTTGAGTGATTTTCCACTCCTCCCATTAATTGGGGGGTTTGGTCTCATGTGGTCCCCACAATTTAACCTCTCACATGAGGTTATGTTCAGGTGGGCCCCACTACCATAGCCTCTCATGGGAGGTTAAGGTGTGGTATTCCCATCTCCAACATCCAAGAGGAGGTTCAAACTACCAATCACCCACATGTCGGCTCAAATAAAATAATGTGTAGTTCACTTTATTTTATTATTTGTTTATGAAAACCAAACAACTAACTTTTATTCTCTACAAACTCCCATCGAGGTGAAATTCTCCTTATGTGAAAACCAGCACTAAGAGTTCAACGGTACCCTCAGATTTCAATTCTGAGTATCGGTTCAAAAGTTATAAAAACTCGCTCGTATGTTTACAGAACGTACCCAATCACAACATCAGAAATTTATTCTGGGCACCCTAGATATTGGAATCACGCACAGTAAGTTTTCGCGGACTCGTAAAATTTACATGTATTTAAGAAAAAAAATTCCACAGAAACTCTGTGACTTTATATTCTCCCCACCTCAGGGCATTATGTGTCCATAAGATACAACTTGATCTAAAGGAAAAAATGGGGGTACTGAGCTTGAATCTGATCCTCTCATTCTGGTGTGCCATCCTGGAGGTTTCTGTGCTACCAATGTACGCGCACCAAAGGTATCGACCATCCATGAAGGACTTGCTCTTATTGATCCTCAATCTCCACTCGAACTTCTGTAAATGTCTCCCCATCGTCGACGTCCAGCTCCACATGGTAAATGATGTGAGAGGGGTCATGCACCTATCTCCTCAGTTGGGATATGTAGAAGACGTCATGCACCCAGTGCAACTGAGGTGGAAGAGGTAAGCGGTAAGCCACCTCTCCAACTCTGTTGAGGACCTGTAAAGGTCTGATGAATCTCAGATATAATGTTCCACATTAGAAAAATATCCCTAGAACTCGTTGAGATGAGACCCATAGAAAGACATGGTCTCCATCCTTGAACTCTAGAGGTCTCAGTCTCCTATCATCATACGACATCTGCCTACTCTTTGAAGTCTTAATTCACTCTTAGATGATCTGCAGCTTCTCTTTGGTAGCTCGTACCATCTCTGGTCCCACTAGTGCTGACTCACCTAGGTCTATCTAGCACAGTGCCGATATGTAAAGTCGACCATACATGGCCACAAAAGGTTCCATCCTGATGGTGGAGTGATAGCCATTCTTGTACGCAAAATCCACCAAAGATAAGTCATACTCCCATCTGCGACCAAAGTCGAGTACACAAGCACATAGCATGTACTCGAGGGTCTAAATTGTCTTCTCGGTCCGACCATCTGTCTAAGGATGGAAGGAAGTTATCAGATGAAGCTACGTTCTGAAAGCCTCCTGCAACCCCTTCCACAGCCGAGAAGTAAATCACGTGTCTGGTCAGATATAATTGAAGAAGTTTGTCCGAGTTGCCGAACAATCTCCTACATGTAGAGGTGTTTCAAGCTCTCTACTGAACCCTGCACTCTGATCAGTAGGAAGTGGCCCGACTTGGTGAGTCGTTCGACATTCACCTAGATAAAGTCATGTCCCCAGGACGTATGACGAAGACCCATCACGATTTCCATGGATATCCCATCCCACTTCAACTCTAGGACCTCTTAAGGCTGAACCAAGCCTGCTGGTACCTGATGCTCCACCTTCACTTGTTGACAAGTGAGGCATCGAGAGACAAACTCTGCTACTACCTTCTTCCTACCTGGCCACTAGTGCTGTCGTCGAAGGTCCTGGTATGTCTTTGCCACTCCTATATGTACCGATAGATGGGATGTGTGGAACTCCCTCAACACTTCTTCTTGAAGTGACACTGGAAACATGATACGTCCTCTAAAGAGGATGATGTTCCCCCCACCTTCAGAAAATCCATCATGTGTCTTCCCTGTAGAAATATGAGCACGTCATGTCTCACAGTCCGCGTCTCCATGCTCTACCACTCTGACTCGCTGAAGAATTCTGGGAGTGACTGTAAGAGACTGAAGGAAGACTTCTCCATCTCTATCCATAGTGGATATCTTTAAATCTTCCAGCTGCTCTGTCGCCTCACCTAGATGCTATATACCACTCCTCCTGCAGAGTGAATCTGAAACAACATTCCCCTTGTTAAGAGTATAGACTATCTCGATGTCATAGTACTGGTGGAACTCAAGCCAGCGTCGCTGTCTCAGGTTCAGGTCCCTATGAGAGAAGATATATCTGAGACTCTTATGATCATAGTATACAGTAAAACATTCACCCATAAGATAGTTCCACCACATCTTCATGGAGAAGACCACTGCTGCTAACTCCGGGTCATGGGTAGCGTAGTTCTACTCATGCTTTCTCAACTGTTGAGAACCATACGTGATCACTGCTCACTCCTGCATCAGGAAACACCCGAGTTTGGTCCCTAATTTTTCATAGTATACTATGTACACTACGCCTTCCTTTGGAAGCCTCAAGATGTGGGAACTATTCATCCTCTACCTCATCTCAAAAAACCTCTGCTGGAATCTCTCCAGCCACACGAAGGGTTTCCCCTTCTTTTTCATGAATGATAATGGTTCTGCAACTCTGGAGATTTCTAGAACAAAACTCTGGTAATATCCATCCAAATTAGCCATCCCCCTCCATTTGGGAGGGTAATCCTGGAAAAATATTTTTAAAAAATGTCCCCATGTACAGGAACTCTTTTTTGGAACTGAATACTCAAAACTCTCGCCGCCACGAGGGTAAGGCGGTCCGACTCAAGAGTGATTGACTGCACCCATCTATGAAAGATTTTAACCTGTGCTTACTGGGATTCCCTTTTCACTGACTAAGGAAAACCTCATCCCAATGTTGTAGATAAACCACCACCTTTTTTCCAAATACAATCAATCTATGTATGAACTGTGGATTCCAAATCCACACCCAAATTAATGTCATAAGGCCTCAACACTTCCACCCAGAGGTTTTAACCGAAACATTCACCTCAACGGTCAGATCAAACCATCATTTTAAGTGTGATTGTCGAGTATCCCCCAAAAGGTATCTCCAAACGTGAGAGTCTAGTCAACTGTATAATCGGAAACTCTAGGTATGGGACTAAATTTGTGGAAGGAAGGAGTGATTGGTACCTATGTTTACTGAAACGGCAGCTAGTAGTAGACATATAACTTACCTCGAATCATTCCTAGAGCCCTTGGGTCACATTTTTTGACCACATGAAAAAAACCACTTCCCCTGTCACCCAGCACGTTGAGGTTGGAGGGGTCCACAAAAGGGGGTGGTTGTAACATGTCAAAAATTACACCACCACATGCTTTTCTCAAAGCTCTGCTTCCACATCTACTGCCCTTCAGAGTCATCTATCCCTAACAACATTTACACATCCATGTCTCTGAGACTAGATCCATTTATCTGCTTCCCCACTGCTAACATTAACTGGCTTTATCCGTTCATCCAATGAACATTAAACCACAAAGGTTCTCTCTAGCATCTAGAGAAAAGGTGCTGGCTTGGATTTCCTAAAACACACTTCGCTCGGTAGTACGATCCCTAAAGAACTGATCATAAAATCATCTTCAAGTACCAGGACTGATCAGTACACCTTGATGAATTCTAAGCTACCGACATGTCATCCTAATGAAGATGTACAAGCTCTAGAGAACTCTCAGCCACCTCCTCAAGCCAATACTCAGCCGCCCGTGAGTCGGGCTCGCCTCAGAACCTGAGGGGTATCTGATGCTGAAACACGTGTAAGGAACTAAGCTTACATGTTTCATCTTCTAGTACTATCAGTTGTAACTGCTGACCAACATGAAATGATATATCTGACACACTACCTGAAGGTACAATCTAGGTAAACCTTCCACCTACCGAAGACTCATCACAATGCAGACCAACCTCATGGTCAGTCACAGAAAAAAATAGTAGCTAAGAATAATATCTTCTCTATGGGTGTCTCAACTAGGCGAAGAACTCTAGAAATATCATCCAGCCAGTCCTCTGCTACTTGGTAATCTGTCTCGCCTCGTAACCTCATATGCCTCTACTGATGGAACTCATGCAACACGCTCAGTCGGCGTGCACCATCCGCCAGTGTGGCTGGTGTAATTTGCTATCCAATGGGTGGTGGTATTGCTGGTACACCACCCTAAGTTTCCAACATAGTAAGAGGGCCCTGCACCGGAGCCTCGACGCTCAGTGGGCTGTCATCATTTACTCTCTTAGAATTCTAACTGGTTGTCTGTTAGGAGTCATCCTGAACAGATGCGACATGGTAAAAAGTTATACATGGTGAGCTGACCTAGTTGGGAGGACATAAAGAAATCTTTTGAAAACACAGAACCAATCAATGATTTCATGCACTGAGTTGGAAATCAGAAGTCAGGGTCCTGATGTATAGATATGTTGGTTGTCGCACCAACACTGGACCCCCTGAACTGAAAACCACACTCAGTACCCTTAACACTATTTCTTCACAAAAAAATAAAAATCAGAGTCCTATGTTCTATAGTAGAACTAACTCCTCTGATACCAATTTTTCACGACCCGTCCCCCAGGACCCGTGCCGTGACTACCCCAAGCCCACCATCAATAGGTCAGCGGCTGGTGACTAGCACCAAAGGCGTAAATTCCTAAAACTAAGAAGGAATTGCCTTTAAAAAGAATGAAACACAAATAAAAGAGTACGAGGAGGAAGTAAAACACTAAGAAAAACTATATATAAAAGAATGATTAAAAGTAATGGGACCCAGAAATAAAAGCCCATCTGTAATGTACATGGAAACTGAAGTACCAAAGAAGTAAGGTGAAATAGATGTTGGATCGTCCTATGGGAAATCCTACCTGAAGGGTAGGTAAAGATAGTCTCCTCAACACTCCACATCCATCAGTCTCCTCTGGGTATCGACTCGTCATGAGGTCCACCTCCTGGTACCGTCCAGTCCTTGTACACTCATCCTTGGTTCGCGCTGTCCGTCATCTACATCCAACACAACGACGTGCAGGAATAGCCCATGCAGTGCTGAGTATAACGATACTTAGTAGAGACCCCGATACCTTCAAGGTCTCACAAAATCCACCAAAGATATACCGCAATGTATGAAATCAATAGATAGTCATTACTTAGGTATATGCCCATACATATACCAAGGTTATCAAGTAACCCATCACAATCAATAGGAAAACATAGAAGTCACTGACTCAGCTCACTCATGTATACAACATATGTAAAGAGAGATGATCAGATATAGCCACCTAATCATCTAATATGTGAGACCCACACAGGATCCAGCAATAGTAGTCAGAGCTGTTGGACCCAAACAGGATCCAGGACCAGCATTTACAACTCTCGGACCCACACAGGATCCTTGTACAGTAGTCAGAGTTGTTGGACCCACACATGATCCAGGACCAGCATTTAGAACTATCAGGCCCACACATGATCCAAGAACAGTATTTGGAGCAATCATACCCACAATGTATTTACGACAAGCTATTCTATCGAACCCACATGGGATCCATGAATAGAAGTCAAAACTGTCGGACCCACCCAGGATCCAGGAATAGTAGTAAGGGCTGTCTGACCAACAAAAGATCCAGGAACAGTCGTCATAGCACAGCCAACCACATGGTTTACACAAAGCATGCTTGATTCCGGGAGGGTATACTCTTCGATCCAAGTTCGACACATCAACTGCCACAAAGTCCCACGAATAAGTATCTCAGAGGTCCGCCTCAACATTGGGGTCTTAACGCAGCACACGGCGCGCCAATTGGATTCCTGGTCTGTGAGTTATTAGCATTTTAGTTCCGGGGGCCCAGTTGGATTCATGCATGATCCATCTAGACCATATCTCAACATTACATTGAGCTTCGGTGGGGTATACTCAAAGGGACTTCTATGTTCCATGTTTACCAGCGGTGCTGACAGTTCATCAAACGGTCGAACGATTCCAATGATATGGCCAAAATAAAGTAAAGGATGGTAGTGGGCCCGGGTCCGGTCTGACCCGGTCAGATTGACTCGGCCCGACTTAGTCTGGGTCGACCTGGGCTGGGTCGACCTGGTCTGGGTCGACCTGGTCAGACCTGTTGGGTTTGTCCCAGCCCATTGGGGGGACCTACCTATTAGGTTCGGCCGGGTCCATTGGGCCTGGGCTGGAGGACTGCGAGGGTGGTTCACCTCGGAGGTTAGGGCTGGGGTTGGTTCGGCCAATACTGCGGGGGGCATGACTTGGGCGGCTCGGCCTGGAAGGCTGAACCGGTTCAGCCAACAACGCCAAGTGGGATGCCACGGGCCAGCTCTAGAAGTTGGGTGGCAGGTGGGAAGCTGGGCAGGGCATGCTAGGCCGCAGGCAAGCCAGGCCGGGTGTGTTAGGTCGCGGGCAGGCCGGGTGGCGACCTGGGAAGGCTCGCCGGGCGCCAAGCCGACTACGGACAGGATGCGTGGGGAACGGGCTGGCCACGGGCAAGCTGCATGGGGTGAATTCAGGGAGCGGGCAGGTCACGCAGGGCATTAGGAAGCCCACGGGTAGGCCCCACGGGGGGTGACGAGCAGGCGGCGCAGGGCGCGGGCAGGCCGTGCGGGGCACCAGGCATACCAGGGGCAGGCCGCGCGAGGCTTGGGCATACCGGAAGGGCTCCTGGATGGGAGCGCGGGGCATGGGGAGGAGGGGTAGGCCATACAGGGTGCAGGCAGGCCACTGGCAGGGCACATGGGAGGCCGCGGGCAGGCGGGCCTACTGCAGGGTGGCGATAGGGTAGGCCGGTTCGGCGCGGCTCGGTCTGGCTCGGGCCAGCTGTGTTCAGTCGGGAGCACCAGAGCACCTCAGGGGTGGCACGATTCATGGAGGTTGTGGGTAGCACGACCTTTGTCATCACCACCTTCATCATCACTTTGCCTCATCGCTATGCTGAATAAACATCACAAAGTGATCAATGGAGGGAGTTGGGCCTTGTTAGTTTGGCTCACACCCTCCATGGTTAGGGTGATAACAAGAGGCTCGCAAATATGAAGCACTACAACCCTCGTTCTTCTTTTTGAGATAATGGAAGAAAATGGGAAAAGATCATTCATAGATAAAATTAAACCCCTACCTTTGTTTTTCTTTCTTCGTTCGTTGATGGAGTCACGGAAGGTAGACGAAGAAGGTCATCTTTCATTGCGTCTGCCAAGCACTTCCAAACCTGAGCTGCATCGGCTCGTTGACGACAACGCAGAATTCGGTTGTCGAAGACATCTCATGATCGTTGAGGCTTCGAGGAAGAAGTCGAAGAAGGTCGTTGTCGGCGTTCTTCGTTGGAATAATGCATTCTTTGTTCTTCATTGGAAGAGGAGGTTCTTCATTTGATAACTCATTTTCTCCTAAGATCTCCTCAAAAAATGAATAGATGTTCCCACCTAAAAATAATAAGAGATTTTGATATCTTATTTTTTTCGTTGGAAAAATTATTCAAAAAAAAGAATTAAATTAAAAGGATCCACCTAATTAATGTGAAGGATTAGGCATAATAAATTATGCGTTGGCCTAATTAATAAAAGGGGAGATGGTGGCACCATAAATGCTAGAGGAGATCAGGGGACTCTTGACTCATTAATATGGGGAGTTTAGAGATTTTCCACTCCTCCCATTAATTGGGTGGTTTTTGTCTCATGTGGTCCCCACATCATAACCTCTCATGGGAAGTTATGTTCAGGTGGGCCCCACCTTCATAACATCTCATGGGAGGTTATGGTGACGTGGTCCCACCACCAACTTCCTAGAGGAGGTTTCAACTACCAATCACTCACATGGCAGCTAAAATAAAATAAAGTGTAGATCACTTTATTTCATTATTTATTTATGAAAACCCAAAAACTAACTTTTATTCTCGACCAACTACCATCGAGGTGAAAGTATCCTTAAGAGAAAACAAGTGTTGCGAGTTCAACAGTGCCCTTGGATTTTAATTTTGAGCACCAATTCAAAAGATATAAAATCCTGCTCGTACGTTTACAGAACGTACCCGAACAAAAATCAGAAATTGATTATAAGCACACCAGACTTCATAATCATGCGGCATCAGTTTTTGCGGACTCGTAAAATTCCCATGTATTTAAGAAAAAACTGTTTCCATGGAATTTCAGTTTCTTTAGAGGAATGATCTATAAAAACATATCTAGCATCACTATGATAGTTAAATATTCATTAGTGGTATTAGAAATTCCGTGTTTTAAAATTATTACCCCTAATTGAATAATACAAATTAATAAAGAAGAAATACATTATTTTTATGTAAACCAATTTTTTAAAATATATAAAATATCTCAAAATCTGAATTTACTCTTTATGAACTCTGATCAATTAGATTTGTTATTCCTATTTTGATTTCATTTGACTTTTTTCAAGATTACATTTTTATTTCCATCGTGATTCCACTATTCTCATGTGAAATCATCCTTAATAATGTATATATAGCCCTCATAAATCAATGAATAATACTACAACAACAATAAATGATGAAGATAAGAGGGGAATAATTAATTGTTTTATTGAAAAATGAGGTAGAAACACATTGAAATATTGATAGAAAATGTGGGATGAAAATGGTGGAAAGTCCAACTTATATACCAGTTTAACTGGATGGAATAATGGAACATAAAGTAAGGGTGTCTATATTAATTGAAAGAACCCTATTTTCACCCATTACTTGTAAAATTGGAGCTTGTCTTTATTGGATACCTATTACACCCATACATGTTAATAAGTTTCCCAAATATAAGTTTCACCCCACAATCCTCCAAGACAAGTACACAATTCACCAACATCAATTATTAGGTTAAATATAATGATTTGTATATATCAACCAACTAGAAAATGAAACCCAGTGTAATTCAACTGGGTGATTGAGGGCCAATACCGTTATTTTCAGTAAACCAACACTCCACTCTCCAATTAAAAAAACTAAATACTAAAAAATTAGAAAATATATTTTAAATTAACCTTGTAATAAATAAAAACATATAAATCCAATATGGATCTAAAATTAAGAAACAACTACCACACATTATAGAAATAATAATATTTCAACAGTTTCGGCTACCCATAATGACATTGGTTGTTAAAAGTCCCCACCATACAACTTCTAATCCATTAATAGAACACATGAACATCTAAAAATTCCCACCATCCATTTTATCTTGACACCACAGTCCATCCTTAATTTCAAATAGGGTACCATTATGTCATATAATTATTAGATATATTATAATCTTGTTTTCTGAAAAAACACTACTATAATTAAATAAACTCAAAACAAATTTATTAAATGAAATATTTGATTCCTATAAATTTTTTTTAATAAATATCAAGTGAAAACACTAATCATTACTTTATTAAATCAATTACATATAAATTAATTGTGTAACACATATATAGGGGAAATTTAATTCTAAATCACATATAGAATCTAACATCATATATATTGATAGACACGATAAAATTTACCAACTAATGTCCTGGTATATTGGGTGAAATACCATTCAAAAAATATATCATTCTATCTTTTTCAATAATAAATTGTAAATTATCATTAGGGATCAAATATGCTGCACCTCATCAATGGACAAAGCTAGCCTTATTCTAAAAGACTCTCCCTTTCTGTAATAAAACATCCCATATGGATCACTATACATGAGGCTCATTACTAAAAAATTATGAATCATGACCCATGTGACATACACTTTGTTTCTATGATATTAATTTGTTTCGGAAAACTCCAACTATATTTTATCAAACCCCTTCCATATCCATAAAAAATGGCCCACTAAACCCCCAATCGGGGCATCACTCTCTTCCTAACTAATTAAAATAGACTTAACTATTTTTACCCTATATTCAATCCATTAAATCCTATTATATATTATTTAACCAATCCTTACACTAAAATAATTTTCAAAAATTCTACCAATATCACAAATCTATAAGGATGATCGTTTCCCTATATCCCCACAATCATATGGTTACATCATCTTAATGATGTATCACACAATATTACAATTATGACTATTTCTCTTCCATTTCTACACTTAACCCAATCCACCTAACCATTAATAATATTTTACATTATATTATAATGAATATTCTTGATTTCAATGATTTCAATGGATTTATATGATAATCCTGATCAATAATATCCATCTTCACATTGCCCATGAACTTATGAAAGAAAGATTTGATAATATACATCATTCCCACTCCATGGAATGTTTCAATTGGAAAATATGGATTATAATATATTCCTATATAATGTAAGATTCCATAATAAATTACATAACATAATTGAATCCCTAATGTTTATAATGAGTTTATGTTTTTCTTAACCAAAACCATTTTTGTTGAGGGTGTTTTCAAATACTGAACCTGTATTGATGAGACAAATACGTTATATTTATTGTATACTATTTCATTTTTTCAAATAATTTTGGTGTAATGATGTAGGAAATCAAGTATGATATAAATAAGAATTATTTTTTTCATATTTTTTGTAAGATATTTATATAAATATTGTTTTTTTAAATGAATTGTTGTTCTTCTTTAAATGGTGGTTTTTGGTAAAGGATCTTGGGTATACTATTTAAAAAATGGTTTTGTAAATTGAAATATTATTATTTGGTTAGATGAAAATTAACGTGATTTTACAAGGGTTGGAATGTTTCAATATATTTTTCCATGTTTTTATAGTTTCTATGTTATTAAACAATGATATAAACTACTAGACAAAATTAACCAACATGTTGAACATAAAAAAATAATATTTGAAAATTACATGATATTTTGAAGATATATAGTATTGATATTGAAAATAGGTCTTCATACAAATTAATGACTAATATATTCTGTAATTTATATGGAAGATGAAATTAAATGTTATTTTTATCATTTATTGTGACTTGATATTTTTGTTATGTTATGATAACTGCACTAGAAATTTTTTTCAACAAATATCATAATGTGGAAAGAGGGTTTTAGGATTGAGAAGATAGTAATTTATAAATGTGTCATGTATGAATAAAATTATACTACATATTCATAAGGATCATGTTGTAGGAATAAACTCATGATTTTATTTTACATCTCGTTTGGATAAAGAACTGATATTATAGAGTGATGGGTGATGGGTACAACACCATAAACCTATATAATATTAAAATTTATGTATTCATATTTCCATAATGAGGAATTAAAATTTTTGTTCTTCAATATAATCACTAAGTTCATTTATACATAAAAAATATATTTTAAATGTATAATATGCTCGATAGCTTACATGACATACAACACCATTCATTAGGAAAATTGATATGATTAATAAATATTTTACAATTTTAATGTGACCTAGCTATTAAATTAAGAGGTAAAAATGATTAAATTCATTAAGATATATAAGTATTTTGTAACTTTATATTAAAAATGTATTTATTATTTCTTAGAAAATATGAAATCATTTTTTCATAAAGTCATTTTCTGCTTCAAAAATGAAATTTTTTTAAAAATTATTTCAATTTGATTTTGTGCATTGAAATTATAAATAAATTCTTCAACATAAAAAAACTTTATTCAAAAAATTATTGTATATTTTTTAAATAAGCATACAAAAAATATATTTGTGTGAATTTTGAAAATTTCATAATCTTATGATTTTTTGATCTATTGTGAAAAATAATGATTCATAATGAAATCATTTTTTCATTTGAAGACTTTAAATGGATTATTTCAGTGTTTTTATTATTTAAAAATTATTTATATTTTATTTATATTATGTATACTAAAATTAATATCATTTTATGATATTTTATTTCTTATTTTGCGATAAAAGACTTTTCTACTTTAAAAAATTATTTCTTAAAAAAACCACTTTTCATCGTGTATTGTAGGTTTAAATTAACATTAAAATTTTGATATTACATTAATTAAACAATATAAAAAAAAGATTAAATTTTTTTAATTAGGATGATAAATTTTTATAAAAATTACACTATTATATAATCATTATTCTTGATACCCTGAGTAAATACTTTTCAACATGTATGAGTAAAATTGAAAAAATGGGGTTAAAACTTTAGAATATGAATTTTTAATTTATCTAAAACATCTATTTATCATATTATATGAGTTTATATAGATCATTATAATCTATCTCACAAATATATGGCCAATATGTGACATATTTATTTGATTATGAACTTTTTATTATTCTAAGAAAAGAATAAATACACAATGTCAATCTCTTGATTTTAAAAACTATAAAAATTTTACATAATGATAAAAAAGATGATTTGTGAAAATATAATATTTTATTGTAATGTTTACTTTTCTATCATGGTAATTAATATTTTAATTTTTAGGGAATTAAAAAATTATTTTAAATGATTATTCAACGTTGACATGATATTTATTAATTTAATAGATAAATAAAATATATTATTCAAAAAACAGTTAATTTAATATTATTCGGTTGAATAATTATTTTACCTGATTATTTTAGATATCCATGACTTATTCATGATTTGTGGAAGTTTTTTATTGAATTACATAACAATCATTTTGATTTTAATGGATATGTAAATGAATATTTCCAAAAATGGTATCAATGTTATATATAATAAATAATAACTTATAAAATAATTTTAAATTCATAAAAAAATTATATGGCTCGGTGAATTTTAAATCACTAAAAAATTCATCCATTTTCAATTTATGGGACATGTTTCCTTTTGTTAAAATTCTTGACCCTTGATGTGTAGAAAAAATAGATGTTTTGATTATTGAGAAACGACTAAACGAGAGTGTAAAACATAGAGATATGGTATAAAATATAACATAATGTTGGAAATATATTTCTTAATGGGATTATTAGGAATTATCCTCATATTATCTTCTAAATATATCAAATTTATTCAATTTGTTTTAAATGGTAAATTATATTTTTTTAATTTTTTATTTATTCAAATTGTTCCCTTCCCCAAACATATAAAAGGGAAGCTCTTCCTCTATCATCCTCATACATTATTTGTTATATTTTTAATATTATTATTATAATAATACATTACTATATTAATTACACATGTAGAATATATTTTTTTATTTCAAAAATACAATCCTTTCATGGATTAAAGATTAAATAAAATAATGTTTCTTAAAGAATAGGTATAACTATTAAATGATAATTTTTTTACACCTAATAAAAAAAATAAGACATAAAATATAAAATATATAAATAAATATATTAAATATAATTAATTTTTATTATTACTTATGGAAACCATTATCATCCATCATCTCATCCGTTAGAGAAAAGATAATATCACTCATGCGTGCTTGTGGACTTCCACCTCCTTTAAGTGATGTGATTTGTTTTTCACAATGATTTTATATGGATAGTCATAATGATAAAATTTATTAATTTTCCTTATATAAATTAGGAAATATTGATTATTTAATGTGTTACCATTATTTACCTTTATTTTATTCCATTCATCAAAACTGAAAATATAGTTTATGCGTACGTATCAACATCCATCTTTATGAATGGTGTAATTAATTTTTTATATATACATTTTATAAGTGACTTTAAAATAAATATAATTAATTTATGTGATATTTATATCATGATTAGTATTTTGATAATTATGAAAACTTGTTCAATATTAGTGGAGTAAAACTAATGATATGAAATTCTCATGAAAAATAAAATACATAAGACATTGATTAGGTTATTTCAATAATAAATTATTCATAAATGGTAATTGAAACATAATATGGGGATAATATATTAAATAATGAATATTTAATGTAATAAAAATATATTTATAATAAATTTAAATTTATTTTGACGGAGGTAATAATTATTTCGATTAAATTTCATCTTAAGGTACGAGTTTTCTTTCTCACTTATATATTTCATAGAATTTTATCATATTCACAACTTAGTTAATCTTTTGGTGTATATATAAAGCATTAATATATTTTATGATGAATCAATGAAAATATTATGAATATAAATATCCATATATGTTTCTTTATTTCTTTATTTTTTAAAATTACTATTACCACAAATGTAATGGTTTTATATTGCAATATCATTATTCTCAATGACTGATTTTTATTATGTTTTTTATGATAAAATTTGATAATCTATGGCTTTATAAAATAATAATTTTTTATATTCCCTAGTTATTTATAAATATTAAAAATTATCCATTAATTTTCCTCTTAGTATGTAATCATGTGAATCAATGATTTTTATGGGAATCCAATTTTATATCTCCCTTCAATTGAGAATAAATTTTCTTCCATATTCGTTTTTTCTTAAAATACATACTAGAGTTATTTTAAAATTGTTTTATGATTTTTATATCTCCTTTTAAACCCAAATTTAATTTTTTAAAAAATTGGATTGAAATGATTCTTCTTATCATTTTGTAAACTATGAACTTTAATCTTTTTAATGAAAATGTGACAGGAATATTCATTTAAACAAGAACAACATGAACATCATTTTCTATCCTCATGACCGATTAAATATTTAATCTTAATTTTTTATGTATCCGTGATTTTTTAAAATAAATTTTCTTCCATAATATGATGAAAATATGAAAATTTTAAAGAGTTAATCGAAAAATCAAATGAGTATTTTCCTCAAGGAATATTAAAAGTAAAATGATGTTTGAATTTTTTATCAATGATAACAACATTTTATTTTAATTATGCATTAGTAAAGATATTACTTAATTATTTCAAACTTATTCACTATCTTAGTGGATTATGATTATGATCATGATTCATTTATGGACCCCATTTATTTTTCTTGGGAAATGCTATTATAAAATGTTGAAATATTTATGAAACCCAATTTATCTCTTTATGTTATGATGTATGATGAATGATTTATGATAATGTTGTATGCATATAGTTTTTCTTCATTATGTTATAGGTGGGATGATAAATTTTTAGCCCTCCAATGTGTTAAGTAAATATAGATATCTTGAGTGTCATTAAGGAAAAGAATATGGAGGGAAACTTTTTCTATAAGGGAGTCGATCAACTGTGATAGTCTTGGGTGTGGACTATGAATAATTATAATAAAGAATGAGGAGTGATCGTAATATACTATGCCAGTCTTGTCCCTGATCCTTAAAAAATTTACTTTCTATTCTTTTTTTTATTCCACAAAAATAATTTTATTCCAATGTTATCCTATTATAACTCATTTTACTATATTTGATTGTTATTAATTCGATATCAACATTAACAATATATTCCATTTCTCGTGATTATGATCTATTATTTCCTAGTTGTGATTTTTATAATTTAATCTCATGTTATCAAACCCAAATTCTGAAATTATATTTATGTTATCATTTATATCTCCATTATTCTTTTACTGGGAATCTGATCTCACAATTTATTTTGGTTCCCTAAATATGTTATGAAAAGTAGTTTTTAATATATTATGTCTATGAATAGAAGTATATGGTATATTATTTGTGTGATATATTCAAAATATTTCACAGAAATCACTACTGGAAAATAGGTCTATACCCATGGTTTTACAAAAAACCGTGGGTATAGGGTACCCCTATACCCACGGTTTTTCACAACCGTGGGTATAGGGATAGCATGTGAACCTATACCCACGGTTTTCAAAAACCGTGGGTATAGGCCACCTATACCCACGGTTGTGCCAAAAACCGTGGGTATATTTTTCTTTTAAGACCTATACCCACGGTTTTCGAGAAAACCGTGGGTATAGGGTATTTTACGAAGATGTATACCGACGGTTCTTGAAAACCGTAGCGATTGCAGGTTTTTTTTTGAAGACCTATACCCACGGTTCTAGAGAACCGTGGGTATAGCTTTCCCGCGTTATGGCGGGTAAATAAAATTAGGCGGGACACGGAAAAACTTGGCGGGGATACATTTTTTCACGGTTTAGATGAATATATTTATATACATATAAATCTAAATAAACCAAAGTTGCATAGCTGAGTTGGTCCGGTTTTGGAGAGAGGTCTGCTGTCTCAGCGCGCAGCCTGGGTTCGAAACCCGCTGGGTACCTTTTTTGAATTTAAATACCGTATATTAATATATATAGGAAAATATATATACATTTATCACAGAAAAATTCCAGCGGAGTTGGTCTATTAGTTTCGGCGGACGCAAGGTCTTGCGCGCGACGCTGTTTCGAAACCCGCAAGGATCGTTTTTTTGAATTTAAATACTTTATATTAATATATATAGAAAGATATATGTATATTAAACAAATAAAAATAGTGGCTGGGTTGGTCTGTTAGTGCGGGACGGCCGCGCTGCTAGATGTGCAGAACGGGTTCAAAACCTGCTAAACCCTATTTTTTTGAAAAAAAAATTACCCACGGTTTGAAAAACCGTGGGGTCTGCTATGTGCCACGCTGGAACAGCGTTGTGCCAAATTGAACTCCCCTATACCCACGGTTCTCCAAACCGTGGGTATAGGCTGAGACCCCTATACCGACGCCATTCCAGCCCACGGTTCCCAAAACCGTGGGTATAGGCTATACCCACGGTTTTGGGGGCTATACCCACGGTTTTGAACCGTGGGTATAGGTCGTTTTTCCAGTAGTGAATATAATATTGTGAATCTAGTTCAAAATAAACTAACCCATTTTGATTCTATAATGGATCATAATGTTATTATATTAATATTAATCTGATAATATGTAATATTTATCTTTAAAATGTCTTACATAATATAGTTTTTATTACGTTAGGGTTTTGATATGGTTTTGATATTATGTTTAGAGAAAATTGGTAATACAACATGAGAATATAATAATTTATATTCAAATAGTCAAATGTTTGAGTATGGTACAGATAATGTAGTTTCCCCTTAAATATATCCATATTTGGATATTATAAGTATATTTTTTTGGAGAAGATTCATCATGGGGAAATATCATAGAATATAGTTCATGTATATTATTTATATAGCATAAGTTTGGTCCACGGTGAGTTTTCACTCTATAAACATGGTTTGATGCTCCGAATTGATATTTATTAAATTGTTTATATTTTATGAAAACAATTATTAAGGATTTAATTAAATATGTTAAAGTGATGGATTAGGTTTTAATATAAAATAATTAATTATTTTTTATTTAGACATACTATAAATTCTATTACAGGATTTATCACTATTAATATTGTCCCCAATACCTTTAATTTTTATTTTTAACAATTGATGGAACAATGATCAATTATATTAATGTTGAATGTAAATTATAATTTAATTATTGTTCTCATGGAAAACCATGAAAAATTTTAAATGGAATAAAACACCAAGTGATTATGGAAAATATTATATATCCTTACATTATCATCAATATAATCATTGGAAAGATTCCTAACAGACTTAATAAGTCAAAATTTGAGTTTCATTGCATAAATTGAGGAAAGGATATTTAGCTTCCTTTATCTAAGTAATATGGGAAGAAGTACTCAAGGGCAATTCCCAAGGGAATAAATATGTTTTATATGATGAAATGAAGGGTATAGATAAAGTAATTGATATGTAAAAATGTATTTTTTGATGTAATTAAATGATTTTCATCCTGAGGATCAATTTATAGTTTAATTTATTATATATGTGGAACACGGTAATTCTTGGAGTCAACACGTTAATCTGAAGGTTACAACATAGACAAAGTAATGACATATTATCTCTCAAATAATTGAAGTGTATAGGTAATTTTATTCAATAAATATTATATTTTGGATTTAATAATTAAAAACATAAAAGTATTTTTATTAATTAGGTTTTCATTAATTATTTAAAATGGTTAGATTAATGGTACCAAAACCCAAGATAATTAATTTTGTGGAAACATGTCATTTTGTGAGAATACATGATTAAGGGATATATAATCCATAGAATGTTCTTACTATTGATTTTATAATGACTAGTCCATATAATGTTTTTATTGAAATTGCTGAAATATATTTTATAATATTGGTTACTTCTAAATTTGATTCATGTTGGATGATAAGGATATTTAGGACATCATGGATGTAGTCTGTTAATTTTTTATATTTATCAAATATATTCAATATTATTTGATTTCATTAGGTATTCACGGTGATTTTGATTGTTAGTATTATTTTATATTATATTTAATAAAATTATTCACATGATTGGATTGTAACAATATAATATAAATTATATTTTCTAGGGACAGATGTCGGATAGGATAATTCCATTTTATTTTGTTTTTATTTTTTTTCTGAAATATTTTAGTGGTGGCTTTATGTTCAATATATATATACTATATTTTGTATAAAATTTGAGGCCATTGTTGAAGGTTTTAGGGACTATCATATAGTTTTTATAGATATTTAGTGACATGTTCTAACTATTTCATTTTTGATTAAATTATTTATATATTAGGAATATTTTTTATACAGCGTTAGATTCTGTGGTCTATTAGAAGTCGATTTTAGTGTGTTAGGTATAAAATAATCACTATTTATACACATGTTTTCGTAAAAATGCAATTATTGTGGTGGAAATTATTTAACGTATTATATTATACATGATATTTAGGAATAAATAATTATATTTTTAGTCTATCTCATTAAATAATACATTTAAATCTAGAAATTGTTCTTGAAAAAATTATGTTCTTTAACATTTAATTTATATTAATTGATTGTTCACACCTCATTAATTTATGATTTTTTATTCCTTATCTTTTTCTTGACCATATTAAATGTACCTATAAAATAGAAATTGGATATTAGTTTTCTCTAACATGCTTATATTTAAACATCATATTAATGTTCTCTATATCTGGGAAGCTAATTATGAATTATTTAAAGTATCATTTACCATTCACATATCCCTTTATAATTCCTCTTATGAAGTTGGAATTCAATAATGTTTTTTTCAAATATTTAAATATTGGTGACTAACATACAATTTTGGTGGAGTAAATTATTAAAATGGAGAAAATTTTAAGACACATAAAATTGTAGTGTAAAAGTTTAATAAGCTAGAGTTTTATCTTTAATAAAACTCCATGAATTAAAAGAATTGAGATTTATCACAAAAATATTATTTTAAAAATATGAACAAAATAATATAATAGTGTGTATGAATAAGAGTAAACACATTATAAAACAATGGTATGTTAATCTTACTCACTATAAATGTATTTATTAATTATAAGGAAATAATCACTCATTTTTTCATGAAGTCAGTATACAAATTACCAAAAAAATTAAAGATTATTTTTTTAATTAATTTCATGTAAATTGAAATTAATTTCAGTAATTTTTTAAAATATATATAAAAAATGTAAATTTATTTTTGAAATTAGTATTTTAATAATATATTATAGTAAATCATTGATAATTTTCTAAAATTAATGAATTTTCAGTGAAAAAATTATTTGATTTTAAATGAATTTTTCATATAATGTAAAGAATTTAAAATTTAATTTTTTTAAAAAATATTAATTATAATAATTATAAGCCCATTGGAAATATTGTTTTATTTCTTTATTCAATCATTTATACTTTTGAAAACATTTGTTTTTCTATAATAAAACTTTTCATCATGTTTTCTACGTTTAGTAATTAATTTAAATTTTACATTACCATTAAATAAATATAAAAAAGTGGATTATATATTATTAATTAAGTGGTAACATTTTTATGTAGTAACATCTTATTATAGGTAATTTTTATTACTAACCCTGTTAATTATTAGTCACCTCATTATGATAAAAACATGTTAATTGTTATTAAAACATTGGTGTAAGGCCTTAAAATTTATCTAATATATTAATTATTCACTTTGGATGACAATATTTCAACTATTCTACTACATGTCTCAAATATATGGCTGCATTGTGTAATTTTATATTTATTTTGACCATTATAAAAATTTAATAGAAGATTACAAAAAATTCTCAATCTCTTGAAATAAATGTCTAAATTTTTTTTATATGAGGATAAAAGGTGGATAAGTTCAGTTCTAAATTGTTATTCAAAATACGATATTGTTTCATCCTTGTAATTTTTTTTATAATTTTTAGTTATTAAATTATTTTCTTAAATACATACACAATGCCGACATGGTATTTATTTAATTAATAGAAAAATAAAATATTTGAATTTAAAAATATTACAAGTAATATAATTTGGGTGATTAACCGTGTCCCATGAATTTCATAAATAATTATAACATTTTATTAATATTTTTTATGGTTTATATTTAAATTTCATTACTATGCTAATGTTATTGATTCAATGAAACTGATTAGTTCCAAATATGAAATTAATTCCATTTTATAATAGAGAATATTTTTTTTAAATGACTTAAAATTCATTAAAATCGTATATTCATACAATTTAATGGTATGTGGTTGAAAATATTATCCTTTTGAAATTTGTAGGTGAATTATCTTCTTATGGATGATTTATTGACCCATAATGAGTAGAAATATTTGATATTACAATAATTTCAAAGGTTTAACAATGGTTAAAACATAGTGATTAGGGTTAAGAAATCAACAAAACATTAATGAATATTTTTTATTATATAATTTAGAAATAAAATTGTAAAATATTATAATTGATTCAATTTTTAGTCACATTATTATAAAAACTTATTTATATTATTTATCAAATAAGTTACTCAAAGAGTCCCCCTATCCTCACATATAAAAGGTAACTTATTATTCTCTTTTACGCACACATTTTGATCTGTAAATCTCATCCAATACCCTATATAATAACCTCCCAGAATCCATACCCACATCCTATATCTTATTGTTTTGAAAAATGAACATCATATGAATTATTATGGTGTAATTCAAATAAGGTTTCTCAACAATGAGGTTTAACTCTTAACATAGTGTTTTGAATTTTATATACTGTTAAACCTATTAAAATATATTTTCCCTATGAAAAAAATATTTAATTCACTTCCATAAATATATTTAATATTTTTTTGTGATGATGAAAAAAAATCAGTATACATTTTTTGATTTGTCGCAAAAAAGGTAATGTAATTTATGTGTACGTGTGGTCTGCAACCACAAAAAAGTGATATGAATATTTTTCCCATCAATTTTACATAGATTGTAATAAATATATAATTAATGAATATATATGATAAATTTAAAATAATAATAATTATATATTGTTTAATTAATATTAACCTTCATTTTTTTCCATCAGTCCGAAACGAAAAAAATCATTCATGCATAAGTAAGGTATATCATATCATGGAATGGTGAAATTGTTTTTTCATCTATAAAATTTATAGATGATTATAAATATATATATATATATACATATAATGAATATATATACTAATTGTAACATGAGAATAATTATTGAGATGATAGAACCCCGATCAATGTAAAAGGACCATATATATTAAAGTTAAATTCTCATGAAAAAAATGTTGTTAACAGAAAGAAATGATTATCTAAATAAGTAGTTGTAAGTAAATCGGAATTGAAATTTTATTTTGTTATATATAGTATTATAAGTATGTAAAATATTATGTTATTTAATTATGAATAATTAAATTTATTGTATACGCAGATAGAGGTATTTAGGTAGATTTTAATATTGAGGAAAAGGTATCATGTCTTAATTTAATTTCAGTGATACTCATGAGATCTTCACAACTTGTTTCATTTATTTGATGTACATATATCCAATGAATGTATTTTATGATGATTTCGAAAAAAATAAGTTTATTTACAAATCCAAAATATCTTATCTCTATTAGTTTTTATTTATATATTTATTACCAATGTATTAAGGTTTTTTAAGTTATAATCACATTTTTTACTGGAAATGTTTATGACTATGTTTGATGTGAAGAAATTTCATGATAGTACTATCAATAAAACCCAAGAATTTTGTTCCCCATTATTTATTTGAATACATCATAATTTTTTATTTTAATTTTACTCTATTAAAAAACTTAATAAAATGATACAAAAATTTTAAGAAAAACATTTTTTATTTTTGTCTTCCGTAGAGAATAAATTTTTTCAATATAAAATTTTCTAAGAATATAATCATGAATATCTTTCAGAAAATATTTTTATTTAATTAAATTCAATACTACTCATAATTGAGTTTTAATAAAAGTTTATAAAATTAGTTTTCATATCATTTTATAAATGAGGTAAATTTAACATTTTATGGAAAATGTGAAAGGAATCCTTTATTTAATTGAAATGGAATGAAAAAATTTTACATTGTAATGAACACTCAATACTAATAATATTACATTACCATATTTATGTTTATTTTTAATGAAATATTTTCCATAAATTTTTAAGATTTTCAAATTTTAAATAATGTAAATTGAAAATGAAAATACTATTTTATAATAAAATAATCCAAGTAAACTTTTAAAATAATTTTTCATAAATGATAACATCATTTCATTTACTTATGATTCACCTTGGGTATGAATCAGTGATACCATATTTATTAATTCATTGTATTTTTATAGATTATTATCATTCTATATTTACAAAACAAGTTTGTTTTCCACAGGTTTTTATTTGATGAAATATTTATATGTTTAAGATAATAGTTTTCTTTCCATAAGAAATCATATATGATGAATGAGTTATGTTATTGTGGCACACATATATATGATTTTAATTATTTAATGTCTTGGTTATGAATTATATTCCCTTTAATTCATTAGGTACATATAGATATCTCATGCGAATATAAGGACATGGATGTGAAGAGAACATTATTATGTAAGGAAATAAGCACACTATGATAGTATTGGGAGTGATCCTTCACTATAGATAATATAAAATTGTGTGTAAACCCAATCACATTTAATAGTTATGAAAATTATCATTTAATAATGAAATTGTTTTTTATTCTTATGTGTATTCTACATTTACAATTCTTATTTTAATATTATTCTCTCACAGATCAGGTTCATTTATTTCTTTTTGACTATTACCTTATGAAGTACCAATCTATATTACATGGCTCATGACTATGATCAATGATATGTTGGATTTTCTATCCAAAGTATATTGCCATGTTCTCATAAAAATATACTGATTTTAATTTTAATTGATCATTCATATACCCTTCTTTTCCCTTATAGACCATCTAAGTGCAATCATTTTTACGTTTCATTTTTTGAGGTTAAAAAGAGTAATTTATGTAGGGAGTTTATATGAAAACTATTCAATGGGATGATCATTCTCGGATATTTTGAATATCTATCACAAAATAATAATATTTATTATTTAGTATCAAATGAAAATAAATACATATGGTCATTACATAGATCAAAATATTTTGAATCAACTCTTCCTCTTTATGGGGGAATATATGTGTATCAAATTTATGTTTCATCATATGTTCCACCATAAATAATGGATTATAATAAGATATTATAATTTAAGGTGTATTCAATAATATGTGATGTGTGGATTCCAATCCATTATATTTTAATGATTAAGATAAAAAACCATGATTGTTAGCATTAAGCAGTAATAAGTTCAGGTTATTAATTGTACCTAATTTTAATTTTCATATCATTTGAATGTAACGTATTATTTGTCACGACCCGTCCTCGGGGCCCGTGCCGTGACTACCCCAAGCCCGCCTTCCATAGGCCAGGGGCTGGCGACTAGCACCAAAGGCGTAAATCCCAATAACTGGGAAGGAATGTCCTTTATAAAAGTAAACAAAACACCACAGAGTACAAGCGGAAGTAAAAGAATAAGTACAAAGAGAAGTGCTGAAAGGTAAATGGGCCAGAAAACAAACCCAACTGAAAGTACAACTAAAACTGAACAAAAGTACAACAGGAAAAGACAACAGCTGGAAGAATGGAAGTGGCTCCTGGGACGTCCTCCTCGGATCCTACGTGAAGGGTAGTTACAGATAGCCTCTACAACGCTCTCGCCCCTCAACCTCCTCCGTGTGTCGTCTCACCGTGATGTCCACCTCCGGATACTGACTCATCGTGTATTCCACCTCTGGGTACCATCTAGTCCTCGAACACTCGGCCTCTGTCAGCACTGCCCATCGTCTGTAACCAAAACAACGAGGTGCGGGCATATCCCATGCAGGGGTGAGTATAACGATACTCAGTAGGGAGCCAGAGACCCTAAAGGTCTCACAAAAACCAACAAGGATAACCACAATGAAGATCTCAACAGATAACCTCTACTAAGGTATAAACCCATACATATACCTAAGTTATCACGTAACCCATCTCAATCATGAGGAAACACAAAGATTATGAAATCAAAGGATAACCACTAGCCAGGTATATACCCATACATATACCTAAGTTATCAAGTGACCCATCTCAATCATGTGGAAAACACAAGGTCATAGACTCACCTCAAACCAGGATTTTCATTATCGAAACCGTAACTGCTGAAGAGCCCCGTCTCGGGAGTGTACAATGGTCATGTCACGACTCTGAGGTACTGCTCACTAATCTAAGTCTCTAAGGTACTCCTCCTATCGAGTACCGCGGGTCTACTACTAAATACTGGGCGCTCCATCCGCTGTGGGTCTGTCGCCAAATACTAGGCACTCCCCCTAATAGCCTACAGAGGTACTCCTCCGTTTGAGTACTGCGGGTCTGCTGCCAACTACCAGGCGCTCCGTCCGCCGTGGGTCTGCCGCCAAATATCGGGCGCTCCGTCCACTGGGCTAGTTTAATCACTCCATGTCGAGTCGGTCAAGCAGTCGTCAGGTCTCAGTCTTCTACACGGTCTCCGTACTTCGCATGCTCGTCTCTAGGAGAGTCCTCTCCACGAGATACAGGTCGATAATCCCTGTATCTCAAATTCCCACGAATACGTATCTCAAAGGACCACCTAGTCATAGGGGTCTCAACGCAACAGACGACGCGTCAATCGGACGCCCGGTCTGTGAGTTATTAGCCTTTTCATCCCAGGGGCCCGGTTGGTTTCGTGAGCGAACCAACCCGACTGTATCTCAACTATACCCTAAACTCTCATAGGGTATACTCATAGGGACCGTTTCCCAACGTGATCACTAACGCCGCTGACGGTTAATCAAATGGACGTTCGGTCTGAAAGATATCAGCTTTTCCGTTCCAGGGGCCCGGTTGGATTACGGGTATGATCCAACCCGGCCACTATCCAACAGCAATCAAAACTCATGCGAAGTATGTGAAAAGTACCGTCTCATCAAGAAGAATTCAACGAGACAGACGGCACGTCAATCGGACGCTCGGTCTGTGAGTTATTGGCTTTTTCGTTCTAGGGGCCCGGTTGGTTTTGTGAGCGAACCAACCCGACCGCACTCCAACGGCATCAAAACCTCGAGCGGAGTAAGACAAAATACCCCTCTCACTTAGAAGAACTTATCAATGTCGACGGCACATCAATCAGACGTCCGGAGCTCAAGATATAAGCATTTCCGCTCCGAGGGCCCGGTTGGTTTCGTATCCGAACCAACCCGGCCAAACCCAAAGTATTCCAAAACCTTGAGTGCGATATACCAAAACGACCGTCTCGATCCAAGGATCGCATCTCCACTGACGGTGTGTCGATCAGAGGTCTACAGCTCATGATATGGGCGAAAGACCGTGAGGGGTCCGAAAATTGGGGTTTCGGGCTCGGACCGACCCGGCCCGAACCAGGTCGACCTGACCCGGGTGCGGGTCCGACCCGCCCGGCGCGGTCTGGCCCAGCCTAGTCTGCCCCTGCTTGATCGGCTCGGCCGGGGGTTTGGCCGAACGACCGAACGGTGCGGGGGGTGCTGCCCCCGCGTGAAGAGTCGCGACCCCACCTGGGGCCGGCCGTGCCAGCGGACGCGGCAGCCGGCCGTGTCCCACCGCTCCCCTCCAGTACTGCGTGGTCGTCGGACCGTGCTCCACCGCGGTGGCTTCAGCCGCAGCAGAATCTTCCAGTGGC
Organism: Viscum album; assembly: GCA_963277665.1. Taxonomy (NCBI): domain Eukaryota; kingdom Viridiplantae; phylum Streptophyta; class Magnoliopsida; order Santalales; family Viscaceae; genus Viscum; species Viscum album. Next base: position 911,788,059 of record OY728131.1, on the reverse strand, counting down.
ACTCCGGGCGCCGCCGCCCCCCACCGCCGGCGCCGCCGCACCGGCGTGGTGCGCTGGCAGGGGCTTCTACGGACCACCGGATGTTCTCCGGTGGTCCGATTCGCCTGCAGTCTTCGCCAGTCAACATCCTAGGACCCGACCTTCGCTGCAAAGATCCCACAACACCTGTGCAGCTTCGTTTGTCGTTTTCCGGCATGGTGCGACGACGTCGTGGCTTGTTCAACTTCATCGGCGCGGCACAACGGCGCCGCGCTTCTTAGCCCTTCCTCATAATTTCCGCGCGGTGCAACGGCACCGCGCCGCCTTTCACGTGCCAAAACAAATTCTAACAAAAAGGGGGGTGGAGGGTTGGCCATGTTCGTGCGGTCCGACCGCCTCCCATTATAATGATAGAAAGCGGCCATCTAATAGAAGTTGACGTATGACAAGAAATAATTCACGGACAAAAACAATAATCCTCAACATCAATCCGCATGAACGAATGATCCACGGATCAACCTGGAATTAGTTGGTCCGTGCTCGTCGTTCTTTTCTCAAAAGATAAGATAACACCAAAATAAATTTCCCTACCTCGATTCAAGGTTTGTTCGTCGTCGGCACAGAAATCGTTGTCGCGAGAATGACGTCGCGGGGTAGGACGTAGATTCCGTGGACGTCGGGGTGAGTCCGAGGAGGAAACGACGTCTCCTAACTTGTTGCTATGGAAGAAGAGGATGGATAACCATGGACGCCGAGTCATTCTACATTGAAGGGAAGGTGTTCTTAATCTAAGAAGAACCGTTCTTCGTCAAAGGGAAGTTCTCTTCTTCTTCACACCAAGCTCTCCCACAAACTCTATGACTTTGCTAATGTTTTGTCTCACACCAGAAGCTCTAACTCAAAATAATATCCCATGATATTAGTTTTATTCACACCACAATTATTTAAAATTCAAACCAAACCACTTAATTAAACAAATGAAGAGACTCATCTCATTAATTAAGGCATGTTGGCCTGAATTAATGGTGGAAGGAAAAGGTGAAGAGTTACACAGAATAAGAGGAGTTAACAAACTTAATGGAAGAGGATATTAATAGGGAGTTGACACATTAAAAGCCAGGGTTTTTAAGGGGGGTCGTAGAGTTATACATTTAAACATAAGGGGTGTTAAATGGGGGGGGGGGGGGAAGTTCGTGGGGGTTAAAGGGAAGGTGAAGGGTTGGGGTTTCGTGCAGACCCCACCACCCTTGGTAAAACCCTCTCATGGGAAGTTATGTGGGGTGTTGCCCCACCTCCAACTTCTCTATGAAGAAATTAACTTCCACATAAAATAAATTGTAATACTACAAATTATTTAAGACTTATCGAATCCCCAAAAATTAACCACCTCATGCGACAAAAATGCAACTCTGCTTAAGGTCTCCTTAAGCAATTATCGGCGCTGCGAGTTCATCGGTGCCCTCAGATTTCAATTCCGAGTACCAGTTCAAAAAATAGAAAAACTCGCTCGTTCGTTCACTGAACGTACTTGAGCCAAACATTGGAAAATGATTCCGGGTACACCGGGCCTCGGAATCAGATGTCGTCAGATACTGCGTTCTTGTAATATTATAAAGAAAATTAATAAAAAAAATTCCTTGAAATTTCTGGGTCTTTACATTACTCCCACCTCAGGGCTTTACGTCCCCATAAAGCTTCAACACAAACTAGGGATACAAAAGCGGTACTGAGCACGCATCTGAGCCTCCTGCTCTCATGTGCTCACATGGAGGTTCCATTACTGCCAGGGAAAGCACACCCGAGGAATCATCCATCCTCATAGGATCTACTCTTGTCGATCCTCAATTCCCACTGGAACCTCTGTGAAAGTCACCCCATCGCCAAAGTCTAGCTCCCCATGGTCGATGATAAGCGAGGGTCGAGCACGTATCTCCTTAGTTGAGATCTGTGGAAGTCGTCGTGCACCTGGTGCAACTGAGGTGGATGTGTCAAGCGGTAAACGACTTCACCTACCCAGTTGAGGACCTAAGAAGGTCCGCTGAACCTCCGGGATAACTTGCCGCCTTGTCCACATACCCGTAAACCTCATCAAGATGAAACCCATATAAGGACTTCATCGTCATCCTCGAACTCTAGAGGCCTCCAAATCCTGTCAGCATAAGGATTCTGTCGGCCCTGTGATGTCCTCATCTGCTCTTGGATGACCTGGACCTTCTATAGTCTCACAAGAGCTGCTATGATTTCTTCTTTTCCGATAAGAGAAATCTGGTTTCATCCCCTGGATGAACCACATTCATTGCCTAATACAGTCAATACTGACATGAATGATGTTTTCATGCCATGGATGATGTCGTAAGGCCTCGACGTAACTACCAAGAGATACAACTGTCAATATCGCCTCTAAGGGTCGAGTCACACTGTCAGCATCAGTGTAAGGTCACTAGGTCTCCTCCAGTAGAAATATCGAAAGTGAAAGTCATGTTAACAGTCTTAACCAGGACCACTCAGTATCAACAAAACAAAAGGACAGGAAAGCAAACTTTACAAAGATAAGTATATTTTCATTATTGCAGCTCATAGTACAAAGACACAAATGTAACAACAAAACTAGAAGCAACATGATAAATAGCCTCCAGGTCTGGAGCTAGTCCCGCTCCTTTCCATCTGCTTCCCGAGCTCCATGACCATAGGCCTCAGCTGCCTAAAGCTGAGCTCTCCCATGTTTTCATGTCCCTTGTGGTCGGTTGGGCCTCCTAGTGGTGGTATTGGCAACACCCTGAAGCGTCGTCCACCTCCAGCTGCACGACCAACTCCTCTTCCATGGCCGCCTGCTCCTTGCGGTCTGCCCTGATCAAACCTCTGCCTCATCCTGGGAGGTTCTTCATTTAACTGCTGGTCATCTGCATGACGGGTCGGACAGTCACGTGCCATGTGACCAATCTCGCCGTAGGAGTAACATTGTCCACTCTCGGCACTACTGGCTCTGACTCCACCCTGGTTCCCCCACACAACTGAACCTGAGTCGTGCAGTCGGCCACCGGTAGGTCTGGTCCTCTTGGACCTCTGCGTCATATGTCTACTGTCTGCTGCAGAAGACTCTGCCGCAAGCCGGCTAGTGGTGGGTCATGCTGCTGGAGACTGCTCCGCAAGGAAACTCTACACTAAGAGGGCTCTCTCCAACACCCCTGTCTGGGTCGGAATGCTGTGAGAAACAACAGAAGCTCTAATCTCCTGCCTGAGCCCCTGCTCAAAGGTTCGGTCCCTGAAGAATAGGTCTCATACCATATCTGTGGAGTAGCACGAGAGGTCTGTGAACGTCACTAAATACAGTGCCACTGTCATGCTGCCCTGCCGCAGCTGAAGTAGCTCTTTTATACGCACTGCTCGAAGGGTGGCTGGTAAAATCTCTGCCCGAAACAGGCTCTCGAAGTCTCCCCAAAGAAGTGTTGCCTCGTCATGCATCTGTAACATCAGGCTCCACCATCTGTCTGCTTCTGCCTGAAGAAGGCTGGAAACAAAGATCACCATGAAGTCTGCCGGCATCCCCACTAGCCTGAAGAGTCTCACCACAGCCTCCAGCCAATCCTCAGCCGCCTGCGGGTCTGTCTCTCCCCAGAACATTGGTGGACTCTGGTACTGGAACTCGTACAGTCCTCTCAAGAGACATGCACCCTCTGCTGCTGGGGTTGGTGGCATCGGTGGCCCAACGGGTAGTAGTACCACTGGTGCGCCTGCTGGTGCCTCAACTGGGATAGGGCCCTTACTGAGGCCACGTCGCTCGGCGGGCTGTCAGTACGAAAAACTCTCGGGGCTCTAGCTGGTCGTCCGCGGGGAGGCATCCTGAAAGAAACAAACATGAAACGGTCAAAAGACTTATACCTGGTGAGCTGACCTGGTTTGAGATGATATTTAAAAACATCTAGAAACACACACGCAATCAGTGTTTTCATGCACAAAGTCGGAAATCTGTTGTCAGGGTCCTGGTGTATGGATACGTCGGTCGCCCACACCAAAACTGGACTCCCTAAACTGAAAACCACACTCGGTACTCTTAACACTATTGCTTCCCATAAATAAAATATCAGAGTTATAAGTTCTGCAGTAGATCCGACTCCTCTGCTAACAATTTTTCACGACCCGTCCTCGGGGCCCATGCCGTGACTACCCCAAGCCCGCCTTCCATAGGCCAGGGGATGGCGACTAGCACCAAAGGCGTAAATCCCGATAACTGGGAAGGCATTTCCGTTATAAAAGTAAACAAAACACCATAGAGTATAAGTGGAAGTAAGACACTAAGTACAAAGAGAAGTGTTGAAAAGTAAATAGGCCAGAATACAAACCCAACTGAAAGTACAACTACAACTGAACAAAAGTACAACAGGAAAAAACAACAGTTGGAAGAACGGAAATGGCTCCTAGGGCGTCCTCCTCGGATCCTACCTAAAGGGTAGGTACAGATATCCTCCACAACGCTCTCGCCCGTCAACCTCCTCCGAGTGTCGTCTCACCGTGAAGTCCACCTTCGGATACTGACTCGTCGTGTAGTCCACCTCAGGGTACCGTCTAGTCCTCGACCACTCGGCCTCCGTCAGCACTACCCGTCATCTGCAACCAACACAACGAGGTATGGGCATAGCCTGTACAGGGGTGAGTATAACGATACTCAGTAGGGACCCTGAGACCCTCAAGGTCTCACTAAAACCAACAAGGATAACCACAAAGAAGATCTCAACAGATAACCTTTACATAGGTATAATTCCATACATATACCTAAGTTATCAATTAACCCATCTCAATCATGAGGAAACACAAAGATTATGAAATCAACAGATAACCACTATCCAGGTATATGCCCATACATATACCTAAGTTATCAAGTGACCCATCTCAATCATGTGGCAAACACAAGGTCATAGACTCAGCTCAAACCAGGATTTTCATTATCGAAACCGTAACTGGTGAAGAGCCCCGTCTGTGGAGTGTATAGTGGTCCTCTCACGACTCTGAAGTACTGCTCACTAATCCAAGTCTCTGAGGTACTCCTCATGTCGAGTGTCACAGGTCTGCTGCCAAATACTAGGCGCTCCGTCCGCTGTGGGTCTGCCGCCAAATATCGGGCGCTCCCCCTAATAGCCTACAGAGGTAATCCTCCGGTCGAGTACCGTGGGTCTGCTGCCAACTACCAGGCACTCTGTTCGCCGTGGGTCTGCCGCCAAATATCGGGTGCTCTGTCCACTGGGCTAGTCGACTCACTCCAAGTCGAGTCGGTCAAGCAGTCGTCAGGTCTCAGTCGTCTACACGGTCTTCGTACTCCGCACACTCGTCTTTTTGAGGGTCATCTCCACGAGCTACAGGTTGATACTCCATGTAACTCAAAGTCCCACGAAGAATAATCTCAAAGGACTACCTCGTCATAGGGGTCTCAACGCAACAGACGGCGCGTCAATCGGACGCCCGGTTTGTTAGTTATTAGCATTTTTGTCTCAGGGGACCGGTCGGTTTCGTGAGTGAACCAACCCGGCCGTATCACAACTGTACCCCGAACTCTCATAGGGTATACTCATAGGGACCGTTTCTCAATGTGATCACCAACACCACAGACGGTTCATCAAACGGACGTCCGGTCTGAAAGATATCAGCTTTTCCATTCCAGGGGCCCGGTTGGATTTCAGGTATGATCCAACCCGGACACTATCCATCAGCAATCAAAACTCAGGCGAAGTATGCCAAATGTTCCATCTCATCAAGAGGAATTCAACGAGATAGACGACGCGTCAATCGGACGCCCAATCTGTGAGTTATTGGCTTTTTCGTTTCAGGGGCCCGGTTAGTTTCGTGAGCGAACCAACCCGACCGCACTCCGACAGAATCCAATCCTCGAGCGGATTAAGCCAAAAGACCCGTCTAACTTAGAAGAATCCATCAATGTCGACAGAACGTCAATCGGATGTTTGGAGCTCAAGATATAAGTGTTTCGGCTCCGAGGGCCCGGTTGGTTTCGTATCCGAACCAACCTGTCCGAACCCAAGTATTATGAAACTTTGAGTACGATATACTGAGACGACCGTCTCGATACAAGGATCACATCGCCGCTGACAGTGCGTCCATCGGAGGTATATAGCTCAAGATATGGGCGAAAGACCATGAGGGGTCCGAAAACGGGGGTTTCGGGCCCGGACCGACCTGACCCGAGACCCCCTGGGTCGGCCCGGGGGCGGGATTGACCGGGCCGGCACGGCCCGGCCCGGTCCGGCCGGACACGGCCCGTCTCGGCCGGGGGTTTGACCGAATGGCCGAACCGTGTGGGGGGCGCTGCCCCCGCGTGAAGAGTCGCGACCCCGCGTGGGGCCGCCCGTGCTAGCAGACCCGGCAGCCGGCTGCGTCCCACCACCGCCCTCCGGTCCTGCACGGTCATGGGACCGCACTCCGCCGCCGCGGATTCAGCGGTGGCGGATTCTTCATGCGGTGCTCCGGGCGCCGCCGTACCCGACCAACGGCGCCGCTGCACCAGCGGGACGCGCCGACAGGGGCTTCCGCGGACAACTGGACACGCTCCGGTGGTCCAATTCGCCTGCGGTCTTCGCCAGTCATCATCCTGGGACCCGCCCTTCGCTGCAAATATCCCACAACGCCCGTGCGGCTTCGTTTGTCGTTTTTTGGCGAGGCACGACGGCGCTGTGGCTTGTTCAACTTCATCGGCGCGGCGCGACGACGCCCCGTTTCTTATCCCTTCCTGATAATTTCCGCACGGTGCAACGGCACCGCGCCGCCTTTCACGTGCCACAAAAAATTCAAACAACAAGGGGGGAGGAGGGTCGGCCGTGTTCGTGCGGTCAGACCTCCTCCCGTTATAATGATAGCAAGCGTCCATCTAATATAAGTTGACCTACAGCAAGAAATAATTCACGGACAAAAACAATAATCCTTAACATCAATCCGCATGAATGAACGATCCGCTGATCAACCTGGAATTGGTTGGTCCGCGCTCATTGTTATTTTATCAAAAGATAACAGAACACCAAAATAAATTCCCCTACTTTGATTCAAGGTTCGTTCGTCGTCGGCGCGGAAATTGGTGTCACGAGAATGACATCGCGGGGTCGGACATAGTTTACGTGGACGTCGGGGTTCGTCCGAGGAGGAAACAATGTCTCCTCACTTGTTGCTATGGAAGAAGAGGATGGAGAACCGTGGACGCCGAGTCATTATACGTTGAAGGGAATGTGTTCTTAATCTAATAAGAACTGTTCTTCGTCGAAGGAATGTTCTCTTCTTCTTCACACCAAGCTCTCCCAAAAACTATAGGACTTTGCTAAAGTTTTCTCCCACACCAAAAGCTCTAACTCAAAATAATATCCCATGATATTATTTCTATTCACATCAAAAAGATTTAAAATTCAAACCAAACAACTTAATTAAACAAATGAAGAGACTCATCTCATTAATTTAGGCATGTTGGCATGAATTAATGGTGGAAGGAAAAGGTGAGGAGTTACACAAAATAAAATGAGTTATCAAGCATAATGGAAGAGGAGATTAATGGGGAGTTGACACATTAAAATCAAGGGAGTTTAGGTGGGGTTGTAGAGTTATACATTTAAACACAAGGGGTGTTAAATGGGTGGAAGTTCACGGGGGTTAAAGGGAAGGTGAAGGGTTGGGGTTTCATACGGACCCCACCACCATTGTTTATACCCTCTCATGGGAAGTTAGGTGGGGTGTGGCCCCACCTCCAACTTCTCTATGAAGAAATTAACTTCCACATAAAAAAATTGTAACACTACAATTTATTTAAGACTTATCGAATCCCCAAAACTTAACCACCTCATGCGACGAAAACACAACTGTGCTTAAGGTCCCCTTACGCAATTATCGGCGCTGCGAGTTCATCGGTGCCCTCAGATTTCAATTCCGAGTACCGGTTCAAAAAATATAAAAACTCGCTCGTTCGTTCACTAAATGTACCCGATCCAAACTTCAGAAAATGATTCCGGGTACACCGGGCCTCAGAATCAGACGCCATCAGAAACTGCGTTCTTGTAAAATTCCAAAGAAAATTATGAAAAACATTTCCTTGAAATTTCCAGGTCATTACATTATTTTTAGGATAATGAATATGGTTTGATTTTATTAAGGGATTTGATACAATTCTCCATAAATCCATGTAAGATTCAAATGTCCTAATAATGGGTAATGTATAGAATCTCATTCGAATTAATTTTGTTAAATTTATAAAAATGATGAATTATATACATTTATCTAAATATAAAAAAATAATTATTAATCTTATTTTAAAGTGAGATATTGAAAGATAACACCTGATGGGAAAATGATTTTTATTTCTAGTAAAAGTATAAAGTAATGAAAATAATAGTGTCGACACTAATTATGTGACCCCTATAAATAATAAAGGAAGATATAATTTCATAAATACTTATGGATTGCATTTTCAATGATAGGTATAGATATATTCATGGTGATATTATTATCATTATTTTAAAATAGATATGGGGAGGGGATATTAGGGATAAATGTTACATACATGGTTAATCAATATAAATAGTGATTTTGTTTTATCATAGATTGTATGATATTTTATATTCTGTTATTGAGTAGAGATAATTATAAAAAGAGTATAGTAGAGTCCCATGGAATTCATTCTACCACTTATTAATCATTGTAAAGGGTATTACCATTGGACTCATGTAACCCTGTCTAAATTCATCATTGAATATTTTCTTTTGATTATTTTGGGACATTTGAAACTATATTTGTAAACTACATTTATGTAACCTAGTGATTGTGAACCAATTAGTATTTCATGTATTATGTTCATGATTAGGTACTATATATGATATATAATTTTTATAATGATTATATAATTAATTGATTAATTGGATATTTTAAAAGAAAAAATTTAATCCGATCATTATTGTGAGAATATTTTAAATATATCCTTGTTAATATTCAGGATAAACTAATTTTTGTAAGTGATTGTTCAAGGGATAGATGAATTAATTCATGAAAAATAACATAAAATCATTCACATACACTTTTTATTTTTCTATAACTAAATAAATCTATAGTAAACAAATATACCTTAGTGTGTAGGGTTTTATATTTTGATTATATTATCTTAATTTATGTGATTGATTCATTTTGTTCATTTATAATTTATACATATACTTCCCTATGTAAATTTTGAGGAAATGAAAGAGGTTACGAATCAAAAAAATATACCAATTTAAAATTTCATTAAATATGTTGGAAAAAATAGTGATAATATGATTTAGATATGTAATAATATCATTCCACCAAAATAATGCATGGATGATTTTTATTTTGGATATTATGAATCAATTAGTGTTTTTTTGTATATATATGAGGAACATAAATTATCAATTGATTTTGGATCTATTGGTACCTATTAGTTATTGAGAAATCCCAATATGAATGTTTTAATTTACATATAGGATATGGAACTAGAATAAACATAATTGAGAAATTAAGAATGAGACAATAATTATCAACTATTTTATATAAATATTGTTATATTAAATTTTAAATCCATCAAAAAAATATCAGTTGTTGTGGATACTAATACTAGGTAGAAAAATGACATAAAATCCAAGGAATTCATGTATATTTGTTTAATTATGTATAATATCGAATATATATCTATAGCGAAAATTATAATCTCAGCATAATATGATAACATAAAGGATAATTGAGGGAATTTTTATGAATATATAGTAGAATTTGTTAAGGAAAATGAGTTATTGAGATAAGGGAATATTATTATGACATATTTTGTTTCTTAAATTAACATAAAAATAACTGAACAAAGAAATTCATTTGATGAGTATGAAATTTAATTTTAGGATGAATTAATGTGAGAATACACTCCAGGTAGACATGAATGATGAACATGATGAAAAAATAGAATGATACAATAACTTGAAGTTGAATTAATTATATTCAATGTGTGAGGGTAGATAACAATATTTAATGTTAAGCCCCTTTTAAATGATACCTTAAATTTTTTGGTACATTATCCACCTGAATGGTTCTGAATAGTTAATATAAAGAAAAGTGTTATATATATTTTATGAAATTAATTCGATATTATTTAGGAAAATGTATGATTTATTATAAGTTTGTATCATTAATTATTAAAATGAAAATATTTCACATGGGGATTTGTATCAAAAATTAATCATGCCTATCAAATATTTAAATGGAAATCATTTTATTTAATTTAGAAACATTCAAAAACTCGTCTATGAATATTATGGGGAAAACAATGACTCTTATAAAAAATTTATTTGGGTAAATGTGCTTTTATTTTGGATTGGACATAAAATTTTTATCATTTCTAAAAATAAGTGGAATGTATTTCATTCAATGAGGATGATTATGATTTTTTAAAATGAAATTACCAAATAAAGAAATTGTATAATGGATAATGATAAAATATTTATTAATATGATAATTATACATATCAGGACTAACTAAGGATAATTATAATTATTATTAGTTGTAAAAAAATTATTCTATGGGTAAAAATATTATGTTAAGAAATAGATTCCATGGGATATTACAAGAAGATAACAGTTCTTAAAATTAAAATTGAGGAGTAAAAAATGATTAATTGAAAAGTGCCTTTATTAATGGTTAATAATTGATTTGTAAAATCTGATGACGTTATAATACTACTCATGGAATGGAGTATTAAAAATAATGTGGTTGATTGGAAAAAATAATGGATATTTTTGGGATAAACTGTGTGGTTAGATGGTTTGTAAAAGGATTGATCTGGAAATGATAAGGGAAGAAATACCAGGTGGAATGAACCTGTAAGGATGAAACATTCAAGAAATCTTATACATATAAAATTTTATGAAAATAGAGTATTATGATTTATTTAATTCAATTAAAACTATATTATATCATAATAAAAATAATAAAATGAAGGATAAAGGAAATTTATTGGCCTATAGTGACTCTGCATCCTCCTCAACATAAAGAAAATTTATTTCCATCCCTATTTAAATTTATTTATCGGTATTATTCATTATATAAATTATCCAAGTCATTTTGGGAGATACAATATATAGAGAATACATGGTTGAATATATCATAATTTAGAAGTGTTACTTATTGAAAAATTCAATTTTTTTAGAAATCATAAATTCAATCAATGTCTACAAATTATTTTCATTTCAATGGTTAATATCAAAAAATTATAATTTCACCATCTTAATGGGGTAAATAATAATTAATGCAGTAGACTCATAAAAAATTAATGACATAATTTATCTATTATAATATAATATGTCATATCATCATATTATTTCATGGATATAAAAATCTATAAATGATGGTTGATTAACAAGAAGTGAAATAATTCAATATTTTCTAAAATAGTTTTGATATAAATGATGAATTTTTTCAATTTTCTTTTACATATTGTTACATAATTGTTTAAAGGAGAAATATATATTTTTAAATTGGTATTTTGGGATGACTCTTGAAAAATAAATATGTAATGAATCATTCAATTTTTTATTTTTGGTTACTCAATATTAATATTATGAAATTTGGATTAAGAAAACATGGGTAATTTGTTAATGTAAAAGATACTCTATAGTGGTATGATGTTAATTTTAGTAGACATGAACATTGTATGAAATTATAGTTATTTATGAAATGATCAAATGTTGGATGTGGTAACAATAAGAATGGGGGTCAAATATCATTTATAATTTTTTAGTTTGACTAAAGAAATTAAAATATATGACATGTTACATCCATGATCATCTATATATCTTTTAATATGACCCTTAATTATTGCCAACAAAAAATTAAATATAATTATTAAATTTTCACCCCCAATGTGGATGGAATCATTGTAACCATGTTTGGGTCTATTCTGAGAGATAAATATATCACTAACATCATAATTTTAATTTAATGAGGGAAGATATCATCCTTAAACCAATAGAGTCTCTTAGTACTCATGTTCGTTGAAATTCATTTTAAGGGACCACCGTAGTTTAAAATTAGTGTTCAAACTATAATAAAGAGACAAATTGTGTTTTTTATAATTTCACTACATCCATAGTATAATATTTTCATCAATATTTTAGAGTCATTAAATTGAAAATGGGATGACTCTTATTGCTTATGATTGATATCTATAAGATCAAGTAATAGTAGTAGACAATCAGTTTCCCCCCAAATCATGAATTTTCCTCTTTATTAAAAAAACACTCTATAGTTTTCTTATTAATATAATTTTTCTTCTGATATCATCATCTAGATATCTGAAAAAGAAACAAGTTGGTATTTTCAATTTAAATTTTATTGAAACTCAATTAATAGTGAGAATGTAATATCCTTGATTTAAATGATTAATTTTTTTATCTAGATATCCACATGATTCTATCCATGAAATATAGAATCTAATATTCTTATTTTAAAAACTTCAAATATAACTCACTGATATTATCATATATTCATGAGCTGATAATATAAATTATCCTAATATATAATCTTCTTCATCCATTCAAGAATCCATGAATATCACTTCTTCTTTTTCCAAGAATTTGTATCAAAATAAAATAATAATTTCACTATAGAGCCTAAACTCAATGTCAAATCTTTTTTAAATCTAATCTCCCAGTTTTTTCATTAACCATATCTTAACAAATAATATAATCCTAAAAAAATTCTAAAAAAGTAATAATATGTATCCCTTATGTAATATTTTTTATTTTCAAAATATGTTCTAAATGATATTACAATCTAGTTGAAACCATGTGTTACTCTTATTTATCCATATATTTTATATTATATATTGACATGAAAATTTTATTCATTCTTATGAATAATGACATTATTCCTTTTTATGCTCTATATTATTCCGATATTGATTTTTGAAAAACATCATATCCTTTTGATCCCCCATGATAGTCACATATGGGATAATTGTACACTACCGTATCATAGTTTGGGCTCTATATTATTGTTAACTGTCAGGATACCATGAAAAAAAATTCAATATCATACATGAAAACTATAATATTATCAGTTATAAATTTAAAAATTAAAAATCCTCATAATCCCTATAAATTGATATAAAAATTCATTTAGTCACTTAAATAAATATTACATTCACATAAAAATAAGAAAACTACTCAGTTTCTATTGAAAATGCATAAAAGACATTCAATAATTCCATGTGATGATTAATCTCCCCATTGAATTTTACCTAAACACCAAAACCCCATAAAATAACACCAAAACCCCATAAAATAACACCAAAAACCCATAAAATAAGACCAAATAACTACATTTATCAAAGGAAAAGATCATACCACCATAATAGTAGATAATATATTATGTTTTAGAGAAGTTCAACACATTGTGAGAAAAATTATTTACTAGTGAATTCAAATATAAAAATTTTCACTCACATTGTTAGCTAATAATTTCCCCAACCTTTTTCAAATAAAACCACTTTTCCTTACTCAAACTATGTCCAAAATGATTGGTGACCCTTATCCAATTTTAAAAGTAGAATACGATGAACTGTGGTCCAATTCCATTTCACTTAAAGTATGAGGAAAATGGAGGGCATGCATATTAGTTCTTAACTTATCCAAATATTCCCTTAGTATACCCTTATTAATAATATCAATAGTTTGATTATTATAGAAATAAATTAAAATATCACATATCTAATTGATTACATTTCCTTGATAAGAATATATATTATATCAATATGTTTAGATAGACTGTTGAAATTAATTTTTATATAAATCAATTTACATTTACATATCATAAAATACTCCAAATGGATTCCCCAATATAAAATTTTTGTCCTTAATTTGTTATCTCATATATATACATTGATTGAATTAATGTGTAGTGGACACATGATTTTATTTATAAGTGATTACTATAAAAATCCTCATTAAATGCAATTAAACATAGAGTAAACCTGAAATATTGTAATTCATTATCTTTATTTTTAGTCATCACATTATCTTTCCCAATTAGAATTAGTGTTTCCATAGAAATTCAAATTTCCACATCTTATATACAATAGGCCATAACTATAGATTATTTTGAGGTATTATATATTTATATTTACATATATGATGTGTGACATTTTTAGTTTGATAAATTTAAAGAGATGTCACTATATAAATAAAATTTGTTTCATAAGTAAGTAAATATCAAAAACTACCAATAAGTTTTCTGAATAACTCTTAATTTATTGTATTCCCTACACTATCCATACATGTTATCAAAAAATTATAATGGTTTTAAAAATTTATATAAAGTCTTCCATTCTGAATATCTTTGAAAAATTATTTTAATTTTTCTCCCTAGTAAACAAAATATAATTCTCATTTTATGCCTATTACCACCCCATGGAAAAATCACCTATTTACAAAATGAAATCTGAAGATGTTACATCATTTGTTCTAAAAAACATTCTCATGGACATTACGAATCACCTATAAATATTGATTAATACATATAAAAAATAAAAACAAGAGTACATATTCTCATATTCACATAATGATTTATTTATACATTTCATTTAGAAAACAACATAATTTTTAAACATTTATCAAAAATGGAATATTTGGCTCCAGGATAGTTTTTTAAACCATATAATGAATTTTTCAACCATTAAAAAATTGTAATGTTATTATCAATGCTAAATGGTTTATTTTTTTCATGAAATACATCAACTTCTAGTTCTCCAATCAATAAATTATATTTTTCATTATTTTGATAAAATTTGTAATGTCAATGTATTATATCATCCAAAAACTTCATGATTTTCACATGATATTCAAAATTTGAAGAAGTTTGTTTAAATTTATCTCCATTCAATAGACAGGAGACCATTTCAATCCAATTTAGAAATATTTCATTAAATCTCACCATTATCATTGAGATTATTTTTGAATAATTGAGACATAAAACCAATAAATTTTCTTTTATTATACAAAAAATATAAAATAAAATTGTGGATCCAAATAAGTTATGAAAAAAATATAAATATTCTAACATAAAGATACTTTTTGAAATTTTTATCATATAAATTTAATATTTTTGATATTTTTCGTTACATGTAACAACGATTTTATCATTCATAACAACCACCACTAAATTCAAATAAAAAATTACCAATTTTTAACATATTACTATATAATAGATATCAACTAGTCATTATTGGGGGGTGGGGGAGAAGATAATGAAATGAATTATGAAATTTTAATTTTTTATACTTGTATATAAATTGAACTATTTGGTTATCATTTAATTAGAAATTAAAATAATTGATATCTTTTTATAAACATTTTAAAAAAAATTGTTTAGCTAATTAATTAATCAAAATAATTTTGGATAACTATTCTAATGAAATTTTTATATTATATATTCAATTAAGTATTTAAGAATATCTTTTTTATAGACAAAAGATAATATTTAGTATAATTTTAAGCTTAAAACTGTATTTTTCTAATAAATAGTATAGAAATTTTTTTTTACAACATACTATATAAATTTTTTTAATTTATTTTCAAAATTTAATTGTCTAAATTAACTTTAATATCTAAAATAAATATTTACTTATTTCCTTATAAAGAGTTTTATAACAATTTTGGAAATATTTTTTATGAATAATATAAAAAAAATTAATTAAAAATTAATTTTCATTTAAATTATATATATATAATATTTAAAATTGGTTTTAAATTGAAATTATTAAATTTATATTTTTAATAATCCAAATAAGGTCATTCGAATAATGTTCATATTGAATTTTTATATAAAAACATTGTAATCTTTTGAACATTATCGTTTTGAAAAACATTTTGATCTTCGTGCATGCGGGACTAATATAAATTTATATTTTCCACATATGTATACTAATTTAAATATATATGGATTCAATATTTGGAATCAAATTATTTTATTATATAATGAGGAAAAAGTAATATTAGACCAAAATAAATATTTTAAAGGGTAAAAATAAATTAAATTGGATAAGGTTAAATAGGTTTCTAAATGGTTAAACTAAAAATTAATGGTGTCAAATGACCCAGTAACTTGTATAAAATATATTTTTAATATATATTTAAACACTAAAATATCTATGGATAGATTATACTCAATTTTGGACCCTTATTCATGTGGAACACGTGGGTACACCTTTTTATTCTCAAAAATTACAATTAATCTACTCACCTAAATTATAAAAAGGCCACCCACTCTCCTCTCCACATAAAATTATCAAAATATTTTTATTGGTAAATAACTACCAAAATAATTTCCCAAATAATAAATGATCATATTATAATCCATATTTTTTACGTAAATAGACCCTAGTAATGATTGGGTGAAAACCCAATGGGGATACCCGAAGAATGTGTATTCTTCAACGACTTTATTATATTTTTTATTCTTGAAACTCCTTCACTAATAATTAGAATATGATGATATTATAACCAATGAATAATAATTTTTATTATATTATGTTATATTATGGTAATGACTAGAAAAAATTAATGATTTCAACAAACTTGTTATGAAATCATCAATCACGTATAGGGATGTTTACCACCTCATGAAC
This sequence comes from Viscum album, assembly GCA_963277665.1. Classification (NCBI taxonomy): domain Eukaryota; kingdom Viridiplantae; phylum Streptophyta; class Magnoliopsida; order Santalales; family Viscaceae; genus Viscum; species Viscum album. The sequence continues at coordinate 911,771,423 of OY728131.1, read as the reverse complement.
TTATGTTATTCATTTTTCCATTACTACCCATCACTATTAGATATGATAATGAATATAATGAATATATATGATGTTTATAAAATTATTATACATCTATATTTATCATATCATAAGTTATTTATTTAATTTCCAATAACAATGTGACACAAAAACATCTCTTGTGTTTAATGCGGACTACCAACTTGTGAAGTAATGTCAATTATTTTTAACTAATGCAATACATGAAAGATAATAATAATAAATTTATTGAATATATGGAACATTAACAAATTAACTATGTATTGGAGAATAATATATCAATTAGAAAAGGTAATATATCATTTTCTTTTTTTTTTACTTTTACACTCATTAAAAGATGGTATCATTGTTCCTGTACATATGACCTATCACCTTCACAAAGCAATGTGACACTCTATTATCATAATCGAACCACATGGGTTAAATGTATAATTATATTTAAAGACATAATATTGTATTTCTTATATTATTATATTTTTTACATATATAACATTACATACCCTTTTTCCATAATGTCAGTAGAGAAATGGAAATGTTACTCATCTATACCTATTTCATACCATCTTCATTATCATATTGTGCTAAATTAAGAAAAACAACATTCATGATTTCTATAAAATTTTTATTTTAAATGTAAATATGATAATTATTTCATGATTGTAATTTTTTATTTTATTAAAACAATTTCAAAGAATACAGGATGAAATCAAAACATCAACAAAAATATAACAAAGAAGTTATTACTTTTAACATTACCTTTACATGTTGTTTCTAGTAAACAAGTAATACAAGGTGGAATGTTATTAATATATGTAATTTTATGTGTATATCTTTATTATATTTATAATACACTTATATTTATTATAACTTTTTATAAATGTGTGTGATAGACTTTGAGGGAATGTTAGGGATTTCTAGTCCTATTTTATTGGTGGGATATATATACAAATACCATGCATGTTTCTTTTATTTTGTGTATATAATTACCATATGAAATTATATATAATGAATATTCGTATAGTAATGATATATATTGTTTCATTTGATGTTATTAGTTATTATGGCTTATAATTCAATAGAGTACTTAAGCAGTAAGGGAATAAAAACTCATATTTTACTTCTATTAGACACATGCCATATTTACTAAAGAAATTGTTACCCGTTTTTTATTTTATAAAAATTGATTTGAAAAGAATATTCCAATCATATTACAAATCTACCAGTTTTGTATTTTACAAAAAAAAAGTGAGTATAATATTTCATTTAACATGTTTTACATGAACATAATATCCCCCATCATGACCATTATTTTTTGATGCTTCCGTCATATGTTTTGGAGGCTATTTTCAAAGAAATGGATTAAAAAAATATTTTATATTTTAAAAAGTATTTTTCAAATATTAAATTATGTATTCATCATGAAATGTTTTAAATGGTTTTAAATGATATCATTATATGTTTTCATGTTTATTTTCTTTGAATAGAATTTTCAATAATATTTTGAATAATTGTCGATAAATATCAATTTTTAAGGATATGTAATTTATATCCAGAATAATTACATGTGATTGTTATTTCGAAATAATTATATACATAAGATGTTATCCTCTGATTTTACCTAATATTTACTAAGAATATCAACCAGGGAAACAATTATTTTTAATTATGTGAATGATTTTTGTTTATGAGGAAGAAATTTTTATGAAACTGGTTTATCTTCCACGGGTTGAAACATCATTTTTCTCACATGTTACCTAATTCATTTAATGGGTTCTGTTATGATGAAATTATGAAATGATTTGAAATTTTGTCTCTTTACAACATGTTATGATATATTTAAACTTTTATGAGACTCATTTCATATGATAATAAATGATATGAGGATTGTTTTATTATATAATGGAACACATATGTATGATTATTATTATTTGATGGGTGGGAACTATATCTATCTACAATGAATTAAGTAATGATTTATATCTCACACGATATATAAGACATGAATAGGGAGTAAACCGGGTACACTAAGAGACTTTAGGCACTATGATGGTCCTAGGGGTGACCCTGGGCTACTATGATGGTTTGGGATGTGAACTAATTATATTATGTTGGCCTTGATAGTGAGCCTTCAAAATGATGTAAATGAATTTTTGTACTTATATGCATACAATAATTCCATATCTTATTCTATGTTTTTTCACTCAAGGCTCATTTAATTTTATTTACTTGCAAATCATGTCTTCTGAACTACAAATATATATGAAAATAACCAAGAATATGATATTTGATATATTGGTAATGGTTTCTATATTACTTTCTCATTGTAACAGACCATAATTTTCATGTTATACATATGTATTTCCCTTGTTTACCCTTATTGGGAATCTGATTTCACCATTTAATATGTTTCCATTCCTTGGGATATGAGGAAATGATTTAATTAAGGGTTTTTTATATATTGTACTATTGTGGAAATTCATTATGCGGTATATTAGTGATCCTTCACCAAATTAAAATATTTTTTTCCATATCTCCAACAATACTAAACTGTATGGTTTCACAAGTGTGTTTTTTAATATATATAATATTCAAATAAAAGGATTTATTATGTATTTATGAAGATCCACAGTCATAATAAATAGAATTAAAATTTTGTTTATGGGTATTAGAAGACTATAAAAGGAGAGAAACCATATACTCGTTATAACATTTTCTAATCACACGTGAATCAAAATAGAAAACTATATTAATACATCCAATGGTATTATAGATGTGTCATTCCATTGAAAATGGTATATCTATAAATATCAATGTAGTGTGGTATACAATGTCTGGTAGAATAAATCCATTGATATTCTATTTTTGAAATGATTTAAAATATTTTCATAATTGATTCTAAAATTTGCGTCAATTAGAAAGAAATGGCCTTCTAAAATAATGATTATGATAAAAATTTAAAGGATAAAACAATTAAAATTAATATAATGAAATTTAATTAAAATGTTTTCCAATATTTTTGAAGATTTAATTCATGTTTCATAATCGTAAAAGTGGAAATCAAACATTGGAATTGAATTCATGTCCATTAAGGGAAAACATATTCCAAATACAATCTGGAATAATACAAGAAAAAATAATCCAATTCATTGTTATGAATGTATCAACACATTTCCCACATGTCACGTTGGGAAAATGGTGGGAAGGAGTCATATAGTTGTCCGAATTTAAACCTAGAAAAAATATTAACATTATATACAAAAATGTTTATGGGCCTATGAAATTGATATAAAAAATATTGAAATGTATTTAATTAATATTTTTACAATTTTTCATAGATTTCATCTTATTTATTTATTAAATCTCAATCCCTGTAATTTTATAAAATATTCTGGTTGAATTCTGAAAATCTAAAATGTTATATTATAAAAAATTTATAATTTTATGATAGTGTTGAACAAAAGAATTAATTATTTTCTAAATTCCATGAGCATCAGGGTATAATAAATGTTTATATTAATCAGTAAAAATCCAAATAAAAATAGTTTGTAAGGGATGAATCCCATATTGGTGCATTTGGAAAGGGAAAACCATTCATATTTTGGAACTTCAACATTATTTTCGATCCATGAAACTGTCATAAATATATAATTTATAATTTTTTAACATACTCAAATCCATTTATGTTATGATTAAATATAATATATTATTTAAAGTTATTTTATCCACAAATAACATTAATTTATTCACCAGTCCATGTTTTACAAATAATATAGGCCATATTTTGGGAATGTTCGCTGAGAGGGAAAATGAAGGAATTGTTCTGGGGAAAATGCATGGTTGAATGAGTTATGAGTTCTATAATAATAATATAAATTTTTTATTGATTTATTGGATATTATTCCATTAAATTTTACAAAATCATTATAATTATCAATACACACTAATATTAACATTAAGGTAACACCGAGTGAGAGAACAGTAAAAGAAGAGGTAATTTGTGAAATATTTGAATTATACTATACATAATGTGATGATTCAGAAAATTATAGTTGTGAGGAAAGGATAATGTAAATTGGTTATAAGGTTCAGATATTTAAAAAACGTATTGAGCATAAAAATATTTTTTGAGATTGATGAATGGGAATACACAAATGAGGATAATTTATTATTTCTAATAAAAACATCATAAATTCATAGGTTTAGTAAATTTTTGTGGTTTTGAACTAATAAAATTTTAATTTCATTTCATTTATTGTGGGATATTTGAAATACATTAGGATTAATAAAAAATAAGAACGTGTGTAACATAATAGAATAAAAAATGTGACCATTAGAAACTGGCGTTTTTTTAATAAACCCAATGTGAATGTTGAAGTTGAAAATTATAATGCATGTCTTAATTAATATATATAATAGGAAATTTATAGTATTTATTTTATATCCTTTTCCCATGTGTATAGTTAGATAAAAATTTTATCCCTATTTAATCTTTTGTAATAAAATAATAAAGCCTAACAAATGAATATAATTTTTTACATAAATGGTGAATGTGGGAATGATTTATATATTAAATAAATTAAATAGGTTATCCTTATTATATATGTCTCATGATAGTCAAAACTGACGAAGTAATTATATTGGTACAAAATAAACGTTAAAAATAGTGTTCAATGGTAGAGAGGTTCATAGAGATATTTACATTCCAAAATGATAAACATGATCCTGATCGATAAAATAATGGAGACGATAGAAATTATCTCCTTATAATTGTGATTGTTGATCACATAATTTTCTATTTAATCATTATAATATATATTGATAAGTATACTATCCAAATGATGAGCCATTATTTATTAAAAATTATGGGTTAGATGATAATATTTTTAGAACAATAATATGGGGAATTGTGTTTATATTTACATTTGTGAAGTATTCCAAATAATTGTAATGGTGTTTCAAATTAATGTAAAAAATCTAATATTTAGTTGCATCAATGCAACTCATTAATATTTCATGTAAAATAAGAACTCATTAATTTGACTATATTTATATTGTTATGTATATTGTAAAAGAGACGTGAGAGATATAATGTCATTATCTAGAGGGTCTTTATATATTGAAGGATGGTTTGTTTCTTGGAACTCTAATTCATTGAATTTTGTAACTCTTGGCTTAAAAACATAAAATTGTAATGAAAAAAAAATCCATAACTAAAATGATATGTATTACTATATATCAAAAATAAACGATGTTCAATATCTAATACTCAATTTCTATTTTGTGTGATAATCAACGTAAAATCAGTGTGTTAAAGAATTTATTACAATATTCCCAGTCAAAAAATATTGATAAAAGTACTCATTCAACAATGAAAAGATAGAGATGAGAGAGATTTGATTAGGTTATTTTAACCTTAGTTAAATTCATGAACAACAAGAGAAAATATTTAACCATACTGTAAGAACCCGGATCTTCATTTCAGGTATGTTTTTCCATTATTTGGAGTTTTTGAGAAAAGAGGGCTTTCTGGAAAATTTTGAAGCACACACCATGTACATTATGAGTATACACCGTGTACTCCATTGCCGCGCTAGGCCGTGTGCTGGTCGTGTCCGGGCCACACACACGGTGTGTAGGGGTGAAGTGGAGGCTGCTTAAAGAGAATTACAGAAAAACAGAGTACACGCTGTGTACCCCAGAATTATACAGCGTGTATTTTATTTTTTTCCCATTAAACGGATCGGGGTCGCGCCTGATGGACAGAACACACTCCTTCTTCAGGTTCTTCGTCTGAGAGCGACCCATACGGCCGCAATTCTTCTTCAGATTCCTGAGCCTCCGTATGATCTCCATTTTAGCCCATGTCAATTGCGTTGGAACTGCAATGGTGAGTTCTTCCATCTTCCACAGCCTTGTTTTCCAATTCCTCCTCTTTCTCAAGATATCGTTGGTTGAGTGTTTTTGACGTTTTCTTAGATCCTCGATGTTCTAAGGAGAATCAATCATCGTGGTTCACGTATATCGTTCTCCTAGAATTGAGGTAGGTGGTTTGTGCCTTTCCTTAAGATTTTTGTGATTATTTTGTGCAAATTCCACTGATACCCTTGAATGGGGTATTGTGTGTTTCCTGTTTTTCCTTTGTTGTTTTTTTCCTTGCTAATATGCCTGTGTAGAAGCCATTGATTGTAAATAGGGTAAATTGTATTGTGATCTGGATGCTTTTCCATGCTTGTTTTCTTGTTCGGCGTTTTCCAGTTACTATTCCTATTTGTAGGATAGTGGATCTGTTGTACTGTTATGTTGTAGTCCCTTAGAATTATATCGAAGTAGTTCTTGAGGTTTACAAGGGCCGATACGCGCGCTATGAATTTTGTTATACACAGGGCTGTGAGAACCCATTGTAGTGGAACATAGAGAGAATGGACGTAAGGGCTTCTCCAGAGTGTCTTTAATTACGATGCGAGACGAAATGGGGAATTGATGTTGATTGATTCCTTAGAGAGTCTGTAGTTCCTCGACATAGGCCACAGGGAGAATTTTCGTTGATTTCTTCCCTAGAGAGCTGTTAGTACGATACGAGACTATAGGGGGGAATTGATGGTGAGTGCTTCCACAGAGATTCTATTCTATAGCTGAACTAGAGGGGTGAGACTATGTGTGCCTCCAAGAGGGTTGCTAGTACTTGTAGGTTGAACCATAGTGGTTAGACTGTGAGAACTACCCAGAAGTTACCTTTTTGTTCTACATTCCTAAGTGGTTGTTTCTTGTTGTAGATGATATACTAGAAACGGTAGATGGTTACTATTGTCTATTATCTTGTTTACTGCTTACTATTTTCAGCATATTGTACCTTTCCCTCCATATATTCACTGACTGTTAGGCACAGATCATTTGGTGGTTTCCATTTGGGACCATGTCTCACACCCTGTTTGGGTCATGCTTTTGGGTCCAAACAGATTATGTTGTTGCAGGTATAGATAAGGGAAAGTGCCCTTCTACTACAGGTTCCTGATTTCACTGGAGCTGGAGATCATGGGACCAAGCCGAGGCTTGCGATGCAGAGGATTTGCTCATCTGTTTTTCTTTTGTAGTTTGGTTTAGTACTGTATTCAGCTTAGTTACATGTTTGGCTGCTTTCCTAGACATATATGTATCATGCATCATTTATACGTATTTATGCTCCAGTTTTTTATTTATCAGTCTTCCGTTGTTTACTCATGTATGAATGGTTATGGTTTCTGTTGTTGTCCAATTGTTCTTCTTCTGCTGTTTACTCTTCCAATGAGGTCATTGTTTCCCCACTATCACACCCAAGGCCCTCACTTCTAGTCATAAGCCTCTAGCATTTGGGGAAATATGCTTGAGGCCATGTGACCAACCAGGTACGGGGTGCCACTTGGAGGCTTTCGGAACCAGGACGTTACAAAGTGGTATCAGAGGAGTTCTTTTATCTTGATTTAATGTTTGGAGCTTTTATCCAGGGATAGAATGGATTCGGTACTTGTAATAAGTTGTGCTCGGGAGTAGCTAACGTGTGTAGAGGGAAAAGCCATACTACCTCCATTATTACAGTTTTCTGGTTTTGAGATTTTACGGTTGATATGCCTTCACATAGAGTGATTCACATGACCTGTGTTGTTATTTTTGTGCTATTCTGGTTCTATTTCTATTGAAAACTGATGAGATGAGGGTATTCCATCTCATGCATCAAATCGGAACTTTTTAGAAATCGCATGCCATGTATTTTTTCCATCCCATCTAGGGTTAATTTGCAATTTCATGTTGTTGTGATAGGCATTGTGTAGATTATGCATGCTATTTTGATAGATGCTTGATTGAATCTATGCAGTTTGATAGAAAGGTTGTTTTTTTGTACCTTTCTTAAAATGAATGCCAATTTTTGATTCTTGAGGTGTTATGGGCCCTATTGAATCGGAAATTGGTGAATCATTGGCCTGTTTTTTCTTATATATAACTGTATTGGATGCCAAGCTTTGATTTGTGGGGAGTATGGGCCCTCACGGATCGGAATTTGACACACATGATTTTTTTTTCAGTTTATCGAGGGCTTCAGAGCAGTTTTAGAGCTACTTCTTGAAAAAACATAGAATACATGGTGTGTACTATATAAATACATGTCCTGTAGTTTTAAACTGTGTCACTGTCCGTGTGAGCTAAAACTCGGGTTGTGGAAAACCTCATGGAAAATGTCATGTACGGTAGGTGCACGCCGTGTTGGGTAGAACCGTGTGCCCGGTCGTTCCACTAACAACACGGACCGGGGAGGCTCGAGTAGAACATGTCGTGTTGGTAAAGAACACGCCGTGTAGTCCTATTCCAAGTACCCGGGCTTGTCACGAACAACATGGGGCGGTGTTCTCTGCTTCTATACACAACACGTTTGTTTGGAACACGCCGTGTACAGGTTATTCATGTACTTGGATGTGCCACTAACAATAGGGGTCTAGAAAATCTTCAAGTACACACCGTATTTGTTCGGAACACACCCTGTAGTCTCAGCCGTGTAGCCGGCCGTGTAACTAACAACACAGGTCATTGAAACTGTGACTACTACATGACGTGTCCACAGAGATCACGCTGTGGAGCCGCCTTTTAAGAAGACCATGTGGGTTAGCCGTGCAAGGAGTCATGGGTAGGGGTGTGGAGTTAAGTACACGCCGGGTAGAGTTTATACACGCCGTGTGGTCATGTTTTATAAATATTGAGTGTTTCCTTCTCCTAATTTTGTTTTGTACTCCTTTGTTCTAGGTCCTTGTTTTTCTAATCTAAGGTATGCTTTTGATCATTCAGAGGTATGCATCCAAAGACGTCCTCCAATTGTATGTCAGTTGTCGGGCAGTGATCAAATGCCAGAAATGGCTGATCAGGGACTTCCTGCCAATCCTCCGGTCGAGCCAGCCTTGGCACCAGCTGTCATACTAGTTGCAGGCACTAATGCGCAGTTCAGGGAAGGTTTTATGAGGATAATGCTGACCTTTTAGGGAGAACCGTCTCCTGTCACGTCTATGGCAGACATGATGTGGGTTTTCCTGCAGTGGCATCCTCCTACATTCTCATGGGAAGGAGGACCATAAGCTACAGAGTCATGGCTGGAAGACATGATGACTATCTTAGAGCATCTGGAGACACCTCTAGATAGGCGGGTCAAGAATGCTACATACATGCTCCGAGACTCCTCCAAGAGGTGGTGGGACGTGATCTCACAAGCGGGTCATCAGTAGGTTATGGCTGGGGAAGAGTTCCAGCGTGTGTTCTATGACTACTTATACCCAGAGACCCTGAGGGCCGATCAAGCCCAGGAGTTCATGAGTCTAGAGCAGGGTACTCTTTCTGTCATGGATTTTTCCTCTTGTTTCACCGAACTAAAACATTTAACACCCCTCCAGGATGGAAGTGGGTTGTTTTAGGAAGGAAGTTTGAGGATGGTCTCAGGCAGGAGATCCGCTCGCAGATGAATATCTTCCAGTTGACTTCTTTCACTTCCATCGTCAACCAGGTGTGGATTGTAGAGCGCAATCTGAGAGACTCCAGAGCTGCGAGCCTGGGAAGTTCTTCTTCCAGAGATAGTGTTCCTTCAGTTGATAGTAGGAAGCGCATAGGGAGTCTACGCGTGGTGATTCGAGGAGAGATACATCTTCAGGTAGCCAGGTCATACACTACTAGTGTGGAAGGGAAGGGCACACGTGGCCATAGTTTCAGAGAGTCCCAGTGGAGTGCCGATATTGCGGTAAGATGGGTCACCTTCACCGTTTCTGCCATGTTTTCTCACCAGTATCTGATGACAGGGGTTCTTCCATGACTCCTTGATCAGGAACAGCACCACCATGTTCCCACCAGTTGGGGAACTGGAGTCCTTCTGACCGTTAGGGTCGTGGGGGAGGTCGAGGCTGTGGCAGTCAGTCACAATTCATTCAGCGCCAGCATGAGGGATCTGCTCAGAGTGGTCAGGAAGGGTCACAGGGCCGCGAAGCAGGCCATACATTTGCGGTAGAGCAGACCTACCAGGAATATGATCCCATACCTTCTACCGTTCGAGGTACGAATTTAGTAGCCTCAGTTTTATCTTCAGCTCTTTTCGATATTTGTGCTACGCATAACATTATCTATGTTGCTGTTGTGGAGAGCCTTGGGATCTGTATCCTTTCATCCGCCGACTTTCAGACACAAGAAACACCTTTGGGGACGAGAACATCTAGTGTACGTCAGTGTAGAGAGTGCCCTATCGAGGATGCAGGGTATCATTTCTTATATGATCTCTACGTCCTAGAGATGAAAGGTTATGGTGTAATTCTCAAGATAGAATGGTTGGTTCCCTTCCAGGCATTCGTCGACTGTTGGAGATGCAGGGTGAGTTTCATTTCACCACAGGGTGAATCTTTTCTTCATAGAGGCGAGTGGAATGTTCGGGCGAGTCAAGCATGACACGAGCATAATGGGCTAGGAAGGGTTACAACCCAGATTTATAGTCTTTATCTAGATGATCAGGGGCCTTCACATTTGGACTTTACTCTAGTCATGGATCGTTTTAGAGACGACTTTCCAGAGGAATTTTCAGGTTTTTCTTCTGAGCGTGACGTAGAATTCCCTATTGATATCGTTCCAGGAGTGGCACCGGTGTCCTTTCCTCCTTATAGGACGGCTACACCTGAGTTTCAATAACTCAAGAAGCAGTTGGAGGATTTGCAGGCAAAGGGTTTCATCTGACCCAGTACTTCTCGTTGGGGTTCGCCTGTCCTCTTTGAGAAGAAGGTAGACGGTACCCTTAGGCTCTGTGTGGATTATCAGAAGCTGAACCATTTGAAGGTCAAGAACTGATATCCCTTGCTGAGGACTGATGACCACTTTGATCAGCTTCAAGGAGCCCACATGTTCTTGAAGATCGATTTGAGGCCCGGTTTTCATCAGTTGCACGTTAGACAATTAGATATACCTATGAAATCCTTCATGAGAAGGTATGGTCTCTATTAGCATACGTTTATGCTATTCGGTCTCATGAACGCGCCTGTAGTTTTCAAGGCACTGATGATCCTAGTGTTCCATCCGTACATGGATTCCTTCGTCGTTGTCTTCATGAACGATATCTTGGTGTACTCTCACACTCGACAGGACCATGATACCCATCTTGAGATCATTCTGAGTAAACTGAGAGAGCATCATCTTTATGCTAAACACTCTAAGTGCCACTTTTTGATGGACCAGATTCACTCCTTGGGTCACATCATCTCAGAGACAAAAGTATCTGTGGACCCAGATAATGTGAGAGCTGTAGTTTATTGGGAGTATCCGAAGAAAATTTTTTAGGTACGAAGTTTCCTAGAGATGCCTAGATACTACATACGCTTCATTTACGACTTTTCACACCTAGCAGCGCCTTTGACAGGTTTGACCAAGAAGAGGGAAAAGTTCTTATATGAAGATTCTTGTGAGTCATACTTTTAAAAGCTGAAGGGAGGGTTGATTTCAGCACCGATACTAGTCTTGCCAGAGCCATGCAAGAGCTATACAGTTTATTGTGATGCTTCAGTTATCGATATAGGTGTTGTGCTAATGCAGGGAGATGGAATCATTGCGTATGGGTCTCAGTAGTCTATGCCACATGAGAGGAACTACCCGATGCATGATCTAGAGTTGGCAGCTATTGTTCATGCCTTACGCTGTTGGAGACACTACCTTATGGGAGAGAACTATGTGGTGTACACCGACCACAAGAGTCTCAAGTACATCTTCACTCTGCGTGATCTGAATCTGAGACAGACCAGGTGGGTCGAGTATCTTCAGTATTTTTATTTCGATCTAGCCTATACGATGGGAAAGGGAAACACAGTGGTAGTTACGTTGAGCAGAAGAACTCGGATTCATGATGTTTAGGAGGCCAGAAGTGAGTGGAATCTTATGAATCGGTTCTCTAAGATGCATCTGGAGGTGCACGACAGATAGGGACAGACTTACCTATCTTCTATATCTGTTACCTCTACACTACTTGATCTAGTACGAATGAGGCAGCTATCAGACTCAGAAGGCTTAGTCTTGCGGGAGAGTGTTTCCGGAGAAGACCCCTTTCTTGGATGGACAGTGGGTGTGGATGAGATCTTGCGTTTCCAGGGACATGTATGGGTACCAGATGTCATACGCGAGGAGCTGATGCAGGATTTTCATTCTTCAGTTTGGGCAGTTCATCCTGGAATCACCAAGATGTATCAAGATCTTCATCGCCAGTAATGGTGGCCAGGTATGAAGAGGGATTTTTCTGGTTTCCTCTTGAGGTGTTCTACTTGTCAGCAGGTGAAGATAGAGAATTAGTGACTACAAGGACTTTTATAGCAGTTACCCATTCCTGAGTGGAAGTGGAATGGTGTCGCGATGGACTTCAGGACTAGATTGCCGAGGTCACCTCGATGGAACGGTTCTATTTGGGTTGTTTTTGACCGACTCACGAAGTTTTCTAATTTCTTACCGATCAAGGACACCTTCAGTGTCATTGATCTAGGACAACATTACATCCGATATATTTTACGTCTTCATGGAGTTCCACACTCCACTGTTTCAGACAGAGATGCATGCTTTTCTTCTCGGTTCTAGTAGGGGCTTCAAAAGGCTTTGGGTATGTAGTTACTTTTGAGTATAGCATACCATCCCTAGACAGATGGCCAGTCCAAGCGTAAGATCATGGTGCTTGGAGATATGCTCTGAGCTTGCATTCTAGACTTTGGTGGTTATTGGGAGAAGATTATCCCTCTTGTGTAGTTCGCCTACTGGGACCTCGTCTTGTTCAAGAGACATCAGAGCAGATAGAATTGATTTGGAAGAGGATGACTACAACACAGTCTCGACAGAAGTCTTATGCTGATCAGCGGAGACGACCTCTAGAGTTCGAGGTTCGGGATCAGGTTTTCCAATGTGTCGTACCAAGATTGGGACATAAGAGGATTCAGAGATAGGGTAAGATTTCACCATGGTACATTGGGCCGTTTGAGGTATTGGAGAGAGTTGGGATGGTTACCTATCTGTTGCAGTTAACTTAGAGGTACCAGGCCATGCATGACGTCGTCTATGTCGTTCCGCTCCGACGTTACTTTTCAGACACGTCTCATGTCTATCAGCCTGAGGAGGGTGAGCTCGAAGTGGATTCATCATTTGAGGAGCATCCATTCCAGATTGTCGATTACAGTACGATGGTTCTCCGAGGGCGGTCTTTTCCTCTAGTACGGGTGCTATGGTAGCATGGACGAGTACAGGATGCAACCTAGGAAAGGGAGGCCAATGTACGCTCATAGTTGTCGGAGCTGTTCAAGGTTTATTCTTCTCCGCCCCGTAAGGGAAATTTGGAGACAAATTTCTTTAATGGGCGATGTTTGTAAGAACCCCGATCTTCATTTCAGGTATGTTTTTCCTTTCTCTGAATTTTTTGAGAAAAGAGGAGTTTCAGGAAAATTTTGAAGTACATGTCGTGTACTCCCTTGCCGCCCAAGGCTGTGTGCTGGTCATGTTCGGGCCACACACACGGTGTGTAAGGGTGAAGTGGAGGCTAGTTAAAGGACAATACGAAAAAACAGAGTACATTTCATGTACCCCATAAGTACATGCCATGTATTTTCCTTTTTTTCATTAAACAGACCGTGGTCGCGCCTGACAGAAAGAACACACTCCTTCTTTAGGTTCTTTGTCCGAGAGTGACCCGTATAACCACGATTCTTCTCTGGATTCCCGAGCCTCCGTCTGATCTATGTTTCAGCCGTCGTCGTTTGCATTGGAACCACAACGGTGAGTTCTTCCTTCTTCTAGAGCCTTGTTTTACTATTCCTCCTCTTTCTCAAGATATCGTCGGTTGAGAATTTTTGACATTTTCTCAGATCCTCGACATTGTATGGAGAATCAATCATCGTGGTTCACATATACCGTTCTCCTAGAATCGAGGTAGGTGGTTTGTGCCTTTCCGTAGGAAGTCTGTGATTATTTTGGGAAAATTCCACCGATACCCTTAAACGGGGTATTGTGTGTTTCTTTTTTTTCCCTGGTTGTTTGATTTCCTTATTGATATGCCTATGTAGAGTTCATTGCTTGTGAATTGGGTAAATTTTATTGTGCTCTCGATGCTTTACCATGATTGTTTTCTTGTTCAGCGTTTTCCAGTTACCTTGCCTAGTGGTAGGATTGTGGAACTGTTGTACTGTTATGTTGTTGTGCCTTAGAATGATAGCCAAGTTGTTCTTGAGGTTTACTTGGGCCGATACGTGCGCTATGCATGTTGTTATACACAGGGCTGTGAGAACCTAGTGTAGGGGACCATAGAGAGATGGAAGTAATGGCTTCTCCATAGTGTCTTTAATTACGATGCGAGACGACAGGGGGAATTTTCGTTGGGTGCTTCCTCAGAGAGTCTGTAGTTCCTCGACGCGGGCCACATGGGGAATTGACGTTGAGTGCTTCCCGAGAGAGACTTTATTACAATACGAGACTATAGGGGGAATTTATGGTGAGTTCCTCCTCATAGAGTCTATCCTATAGCTGAACTAGAGGGGTGAGACTGTGTGTGCCTCCCATAGGGTATCTATTACTTGTAGGTTTATCCTTAGGTGATAGACTGTGAGAACTACCCAAAGGATACCTTTTTGTTCTAAATTCTTGGGTGGTTGTTTCTTATTGTTGATTATATTCTAGATACTATGGATTAATATTGTTGTGTATTATCTTATTTACTTCTTTCTGTTTACTGCCTACTATACCTTAACCTCCATATATTAACTGACTGTTAGGCATAGATCATTGGGTGGTTACCTATTGGGACCTTGTCTAACACCTTGTTTGGGTCATGCTTTTGAGCCAAAATATATTATGTTGTTGCAGGTATAGATAAGGGAAAGTGCCCTTATATTACAGATTATTGATTGCACTGGAGCTGGGGAGCATGGGACTAAGCCTAGGATTGCGATGCTAAGGAATTGCTCATCTGTTTTTCATTTGTACTTTGGTTTAGTACTGTATTCAACATTGTGACCTGTTTGGATGTTTTCCTAGACATATATATATCATGCATCATTTATACGTATTTCTTCTCTAGTTTTTTATTTATCAGTATTCCGCTGTTTACTCTTGTATGGATGGTTATGGTTTCTACTGTTGTCAATTAGTTCTTCTTCTACTGTGTACTCTGCAAATGAGGGAATCATTTCCAAACTATCGCACCCAAGGCCCTCACTACTATTCGGCAGCCTCTGGCATTTGGGGAAATGCGCTTGAGGCTATGTGACCAATCAGGTACTGTAACAGCCCAAGATTTTATAAAAAATATTCTTTTTAATTAATTTCTTGTGTTGTACGCTACACCAAAAGGAGCTTTCACAACACGCATCCTTGACTTGCCTTGCATTACACGCAATCGCGACCTTCCTCGATAGCGTGTGTAATACGCAATACCGAGTTTCACTAAACAACGATATTCTATTAAAATATTATTAAAAATAGTCGTTATGAATAGTAATAACCACTTTTTGAAATTCTGTAAATCTTATTTTTCAAAATGAACTTCATTTTTGGATTCAGAGTATCGAATTTAGCCTAAGGTGAAATTTTGGTACATTTCGGATAACTTTCATATTCTGATGAATAGTGAAAATTACTAAATTATAATTAAAAAACAACTTTTTTAATCGAAATAATTAATAGTGATAAATTATTAATTGGAGTAGTTTTAAAGTATATTTAGAATATATTTTTACGATTTAATACAATGTTGGTCATTGGATGTAATTGCACATTTAAACCAGACATAAACAAATGTCAATCTTTTGATAGATATTGTTTCTTAAAAACACGCTATTTGTTTTAACAGCGGGATTTAATTATAAAATTAATTAATGCAACTTATATGTTATGAATTTGGTAAAATAGACTTCATTTTTGAATTCGGAATATGAAATATAGCTTAGGATGAAATTTTGGCATTTTTCTAAAAACCTTCATTTTTTGATGAATAGTGAAACTACTAAGTGGTAGTTAAAAAACTGAATTTTTCATAAAACTTAATTTTACCGCTTCTGTGAATGGAATTTCAAAAATCCGAGAGACACGGTTGATATCAGTAAGTAAAATGTGGTTCAATGAGATGAAAATAATTTTTGGTGAATAGTAACTTTTTACTTTTATTTACCACGGTTAAAAGTAAATAGGGTAATTAAGGGTAAGAATGATATTAATATTACCCTAACACATGTCCTAATTCTATTGGACAAGTGTATCTCGACCAAAAACAACCTTAAGTGTATCATATTATCATTTAGTCCCACATGGATTAGATTAGGACATTTATTATTATTTAATTCAAAGAAGAGTTAAAAGAGTTAAAATCAAAGTTTATTCACTAAAACATTTTTAATATGGGGTTATACATAAGATAAATTATACTATAAATATTCATTATAAAGCTAAAAATATTTCCTACATGATTATATTTTATTTGTAATTTTTAGACATCAAATAATTTAATTTATTTTTGACACAAAGATGATGCAATAATTATCTTATTAATGAAATATTGACAAAATTGATAATATAAATACCAAAATAAATGTAATTTAAGACTTTTTATGAATTCCACTAATTTTCTAGGTTACTATGATATATTAATGTTGATTTAATCAACTTGGTCCGAACATATAATTCTGTTATGACTTTCAAAAAATCATATATCAAATAGTGTCTAAATTGACACAAAATAGTTTTTAAATCAAATATTATATTATTAATTGTTATTTTATTCCTAAAAATATAAGGTTCGGCCAAATGAATTAGATAAGGATATATATATTAATAATAAACAATTTGGGGTTCGTTTGGCATGTTATAGTACGTGTATTAACCATATACTGAAAGAAAACAAAAAGACACGGTAAAAGTTAAATTATTTAACTTAGAGTTAAATCTAATTGATAAGGTTAAAATAAGAACCTAAACTTGTCTAAATCCTATTGGTTGATAGGATTTCGACCCATCCCCACTTTATCTTCGAAATAAGACCCTTTGGAACCATTATAAACCGATTTTTACTTTAATATAAAATAATATTTTGAGATATTCCTAAGGTGCCCCTCTCCTCCCTTATAAAAGGACACCTCCTCCCCCTCCTCCTCACACCAATTTGAGCACTCAAGCTCGGACAACCCCTGCCAAAATCTCTTCTCCACTTCCCTAGAAACATCCTAGAGGTTCTGGTCTTCCTCAAAGACCAATTTTAGTGCCCTAAGAGGAGGTATCAAAGAGGAACTTCAAAGAAGAGGTAATTACCGTTACCAATTCTTTCATCTTTATTTCTTCTCCAACTTCTTCTTCTTAGGTTGTTTCATTATGAAGTAATAACATCAGTATCACTCATATACTGATATGTTATTATAAGTATGAAAAAACCCTATTTCACCATCTATCCATCCTATGAAAAAAGAAATCACCACGCGTGCGTACGTACGGAATACCGTCTCCACGCCGTGGTGTAATCTATTTTCCACCACCACCTTACATGGATGGGTATAATGGTGTAAAGAATAACTATACATAGTTATTAAAACATCATATTGATTCTGATATATTGTATAATCCACTCCAATTCAATTCAATATTTATAGAAATGATATCATCGCTCGTGCGTACGTACGGACTACCGTCTCCACGACGCGATGAGATTCATTATCCATGTTAACCATTTAAGAATGATTATAATGTATATATAAGAAATAATAATGAAATATATGACATTATAAAGCTAATGGATTTATGTATATATATACATATTTATGTCATCTACTTACTTCCATTTCAAGACAATAAGGAAAGGAAAACAACGTTCATGCGTACGTACGGACTACCGTCTCCATGAACGGTGTTTTTCATTTTATTTATCTACCTATTATATATATATACTGAATATATATGATATATAAATCATATTTTATATTCTGGAAGTGAGTAAATCCTGATATAAGTAATAATGATGTCAAGAACAACAAGTCAAAACACCTACGATAAATGAAATGATTTTACCCAAAACGCTTCTTTAACATGGAATTTACAAAAGAATGGGTAATATAATGTCATATGTGAACCATATATGATATCATAACAATTAATATGATTCTGTAATAAGTCAATAACATGATTTAAATCATTATACAGGAGGTTCGGACACTTACAAAGCAAGTCGGACCTAAGGTAAGGGAAATATCACAATCTCATTTTTATCCGAGATTGTTTATTCGTAAGTATTTACTGGGGTGTATTTTATCATCCACATCCATGTTTACTCAATATGTAATATTATTTACATCCACCTAAAATTGTTTAAATCCATTTTTACCCTTCGGTGAGTTTTTAGTAATACGTATGAAAGGAATCTTTTGTCGTTTTTCGTACGAGGTACTTTTTGACTTTTCCGACAAAAGTACGAAGAATGTTTTTTTTAACTTATACGGCACGAACGGATTTCTACTGTTTTATAAAGCCTTATTTTCATGAAGCTTCCTCTAAAATATTTCATGACTATTTTCAATAAAATCTCTTTCTTTTAAAATTGCATGATGTTTTGTGAAAAGAAATTGATTTTGAAGAAGAAAGGATATTTTCCTCAAGAATTCATTTCAAGTGTTTTATCAAAATTATTTTCCATCTAAGATAATAAAGGGTTCTGTTTCTATCCATATTTTTACATTGATTTGACTATGTTGTTATGGAATTATGTTTATGAATTCCTTTATCTTATATGAATTGATTTATGATGTCATGATGTTTCAAGAATCCCATTTTTGTTACATGTGTTATGCGATGATGTATGTTTTATGACTATGTGGCACACATAAGAAAGGATTCATTATAAGATGGGTGGGACCTATATCTCCCTCCAATGCATTGGGTAATGATTTTATATCTCATGAGATAGACATGGCTGGAACGGAAGGTTATTTCGGTTCAGTGATACAGGACTGAAACGAGGAGTGAACTCGGTTCAGAAAGGGACTTTGTCCACTAAGATAGTCTTGGAAATGAGTCATGACTAACAAGAAATGATTTTCCATGATTATGTGTGAATGCCACAAAGTTTCAAGTTTCATGTTATGATTATGGGGATCTCATTTTCACTTCTATGATTTATCCCATGTTATGATATTATGAGCTCTTTTGCAGGTTAAGATTTTCAAAAGCTATGTTCTTATGTATATGATGTGATTGATATTTCTTTTGTTTACCCTTAATGAGCATTTGAGCTCACCCTTTTATGTTTTCTTTTCCCCAGGATATAAAGAAAGGTTTTTAGGTAAAAAAAGGGAAGATCTTTATGGGGGATATTGAAGATCTTTCCCCACGATTAGAAGATTACGTTCCGAGTTTCCAAAGACACTAAACTGTTACGATCCTTGTGTGTGTGTTTTTGTTATGTACTAAGTATTCCGCAAAAGTAATGTAATGTCCATGTACGATAAGCTTCGGGTCTCTACAGTTGGTATCAGAGGAAAGGTTTAGTCAACCTTTGGAAACTAGGATGCGAAAACATTAGTGTGATCCCTAGAGATATTTCTAAGGTATGTCTAGGGATGTCCCTAGGGATAAGTATACGTATAGGTTATAGTAATAGAATTGCGCTAACGATCATAGAATTAAACCTAAGATGTTGGATATTGAAGGTACTCCCCCTTTATTATGTTGTTTTCCCTAGCATGATTTTTGCTTCTCACACTATTCTTTTTGGGTTTTAGACGATGGCTGGAACCCGAAGGAACCGTGTTGATCAATGCAATGGACAATGCAATGATTGCCCTCCTGAACAAACAAATGTTATGGGAGATGGAGTGCAAAATCTTATTGCTATACTTACACAAGCTATGAATCATTCTGGACTTCCAAATGAGCAGAGAAGGGAACAATATTCTATTGAGTCCTTCATGAGGCAACGTCCACCTTCTTTCAGTGGGTCTTCTGATCCACTTGTGGCTGAACAATGGATCAATACTACGGAAAAGATATTTTCAGTTCTTCAATGTTCTGAACATGATAAAGTCATCTTAGCAGTATATCGTTTGGAAGGTGAATCTGATCAATGGTGGAATCTTATCAAGAATACGAAGCCAAGAGATGAAATTGAGTCCATGGAATGGGACGAGTTCAAGAACTTGTTTTTCAGTAAGTACTTCCCTCTTATTCTTTGAACAAATATGGAGAAAGAGTTTCTTGAACTGAAGCAAAGGGACGATGAATCTGTTGGTACCTATGAAGAAAATTTTACAAGACTTGCAAGGTATGCTTCAGGTATTATCATCCAACCTGAAAGTAAAGTTGATCGATTTTTCAGTGGCTTAAAACCAAGTCTTCGAAGGGCATTAGCTATAAGAGACTTCAGTAGCTATGAAGAAATTGTGCGTTGTGCTATCAAGGTAGAAATGAAAGTTGGTGTTACATATCCATCTCATGGTTTTGACAAGAAACGAAAGATGGAGTTCAAGGAGAAATCTCAGAATAATGGTGAAAAGAAGATGAATGTTTCCTTATGCACAAAGTGTGGAAAGAAGCATGGTGGAGATTGTCTTAAAGGGACTAGAAAATGTTTTAAGTGTGGAAAAGAAGGTCATCGAGCAGCTGAGTGTCGAAGTAATGGAAAAAGGGTTTCTAATGATGTGAATAAAGCAAACACTGCAGAGAACGCAACACCAACACTTCAATGCTTCAAGTGCAAGGAAATGGGGCATTATGCTAATAATTTCCCTAATCCAAGGGTTAGTGATGATCAACATGAGCAACCACTGAAGGCAAAGGACAAAGGGAAATCACATGCGATCACTATTGGCAATATAGAATATGACAACGATGTGGTGGAATGATTAAGTGTTTATGTAATGGGATTCCAAAATAATGTTGTATCATTGAGTATTGCAATATTTATTAATGTGGTATTCAAAGTGATTGAGATATTTTTTGGAAATAAGATGATATGCGCATAATGAAGACGAGAAAATGAAATGTTTAATAGTATTCATGATCTCATGATTGATATAAGGACTAAGTGATATCATGGTTTGAGTATATAGAATTTTGAGGATTTTGGTATGTGGAAAGTGTTAACTTTTAACTGCACTCATGTTTTCACTAAGGTATTCAAGAGAATACACGATTAAGGACTTTGAATGTTTGGAATGTGACCAACAAGACATATCTTATGATATGTGGGGATCAACGACAGTATTAAATCTCTGGTAATCGTTGTCACTATATTATGAGAGTGGACTGCAGTATTATGTATAAGCCTAAAGATTAGACTGGATTATGTTGGACATAAGTTAGTATTGTTTAAGGATAGGATATTTTCGATATTATTGATGGGATGTTATAGTAACGTAGTTTTAGAAAAAGGACAACCTGCAGGATGGGCGACAACCCATCGCTTCAGACAAGGATGTAGGAATCGAACCCACAACCGAAGTGCGACTGCCCTTTATCGCCTACCACTGACCTACAGGAAGTCCCTGTTTAGTAGAAACTAGTGTTATTATATTAAGCAGTATGATATATGATGTATAAGCCCATTTTAGGAACCATATATGATTAATCTCACTATAGATCGACTTATGCATATAATTTTTGCTAACCTTTTGTTTGAGACAGATGGAATGACCCGTCATTCTATCACATGATCTGCTAACACTTCATGAATAACAAATTCAACTTCATTTATTTAAGAGATGAAGTGGAAATTGTTCAAGGCACGAACAACAGTGAGATTGTACCAAAATAAAGTATGTATTTATTCTAATTCAAATTTTCAACTTTAGGGAAATGATCTTGAAAACCAAAAATGTTGTCCTAGTGATCTTATACCTGATGAATCGGATGGTACCTTAGATCGTCAAAAATTTATGGATTTGGGATTATTGGATTTTCCATAGCCATGTTCTCTACCACTCTCCATCAGAACATGATGGATAGATTTCTCTTCCATATCCATATTTTCACCTATGTGGAAACCCAATGATTAGTTTATTTGGTTAACCGTTACGTTTCATACTTTTGTTTTTAAAGATTAGTTTTGATATTCCTTTTTACGATGTGGGTTTCTATTAAAGAAACTTTCAAATAGTAAACCATTTATAACCCCGACGAATTTCGAGGGCGAAATTCATTTTAAGGGGGGTAGAATGTAACAGCCCAAGATTTTATAAAAAATATTCTTTTTAATTAATGTCTTGTGTTGTACGCTACACCAAAAGGAGCTTGCACAACACGCATCCTTGGCTTGCCTTGCATTACACGCAATCGCGACCTTCCTCGATAGCGTGTGTAATACGCAATACCGAGTTTCACTAAACAACGATATTCTATTAAAATATTATTAAAAATAGTCGTTATGAATAGTAATAACCACTTTTTCAAATTCTGTAAATCTTATTTTTCAAAATGAACTTCATTTTTGGATTCAGATTATCGAATTTAGCCTAAGGTGAAATTTTGGTACATTTCGGATAACTTTCATATTCTGATGAATAGTGAAAATTACTAAATTATAATTAAAAAACAACTTTTTTAATCGAAATAATTAATAGTGATAAATTATTAATTGGAGTATTTTTAAAGTATATTTAGAATATATTTTTATGATTTAATACAATGTTGGTCATTGGATGTAATTGCACATTTAAACCAGACATAAACAAATGTCAATCTTTTGATAGATATTGTTTCTTAAAAACACGCTATTTGTTTTAACAGCGGGATTTAATTATAAAATTAATTAATGCAACTTCTATGTTATGAATTTGGTAAAATAGACTTCATTTTTTAATTCTGAATATGAAATATAGCTTAGGATGAAATTTTGGCATTTTTCTAAAAACCTTCATTTTTTGATGAATAGTGAAACTACTAAGTGGTAGTTAAAAAACTGAATTTTTCATAAAACTTATTTTTACCGCTTCTGTGAATGGAATTTCAAAAATACGAGAGAAACGGTTGATGTCAGTAAGTAAAATGTGGTTCAATGAGATGAAAATAATTTTTGGTGAATAGTAACTTTTTACATTTATTTACCACGGTTAAAAGTAAATAGGGTAATTAAGGGTAAGAATGATATTAATATTACCCTAACACATGTCCTAATTCTATTGGAAAAGTGTATCTCGACCAAAAACAACCTTAAGTGTAACATATTATCATTTAGGCCCACTTGGATTAGATTAGGACATTTATTATTATTTAATTCAAAGAAGAGTTAAAAGAGTTAAAATCAATGTTTATTCACTAAAACATTTTTAATATGGGGTTATACATAAGATACATTAGACTATAAATATTCATTAGAAAGATAAAAATATTTCCTACATGATTATATTTTATTTGTAATTTTTAGACATCATATAATTTAATTTATTTATGACACAAAGATGATGCAGTAATTATCTTATTAATGAAATATTGACAAAATTGATAATATAAATACCACAATAAATGTAATTTAAGACTTTTTATGAATTCCACTAATTTTCTAGGTTACTATGATATATTAATGTTTATTTAATCAACTTGGTTCGAACATATAATTCTGTTATGACTTTCACAAAAATCATATATCAAATAGTGTCTAAATTGACACAAAATAGTTTTTAAATCAAATATTATATTATTAATTGTTATTTTATTCCTAAAAATCTAAGGTTAGGCCAAATGACTTAGATAAGGATATATATATTAATAATAAACAATTTGGGGTTCGTTTGGCATGTTATTGTAAGTGTATCAACCATATACTGAAAGAAAACAAAAAGACACGGTAAAAGTTAAATTATTTAACTTAGAGTTAAATCTAATTGATAAGGTTAAAATAAGAACCTAAACTTGTCTAAATCCTATTGGTTGATAGGATTTCGACCCATCCCCACTTTATCTTCGAAATAAGACCCTTTGGAACCATTATAAACCGATTTTTACTTTAATATAAAATAATATTTTGAGATATTCCTAAGGTGCCCCTCTCCTCCCTTATAAAAGGACACCTCCTCCCCCTCCTCCTCACACCAATTTGAGCACTCAAGATCGGAAAACCCCTGACAAAATCTCTTCTCCACTTCCCTAGAAACATCCAAGAGGTTCTGGTCTTCCTCAAAGACCAATTTTAGTGCCCTAAGAGGAGTTCTCAAAGAGGAACTTCAAAGAAGAGGTAATTACCGTTACCAATTCTTTCATCTTTATTTCTTCTCCCACTTCTTCTTCTTAGGTTGTTTCATTATGAAGTAATAACATCAGTATCACTCATATACTGATATGTTATTATAGGTATGAAAAAACCCTATTTCACCATCTATCCATCCTATGAAAAAAGAAATCACCGCGCGTGCGTACGTACGGAATACCGTCTCCACGCCGTGGTGTAATCTACTTTCCACCACCACCTTACATGGATGGGTATAATGGTGTAAAGAATAACTATACATAGTTATTAAAACATCATATTGATTCTGATATATTGTATAATCCACTCCAATTCAATTCAATATTTATAGAAATGATATCATCGCTCGTGCGTACGTACGGACTACCGTCTCCACGACGCGATGAGATTCATTCTCCATGTTATCCATTTAAGAATGATTATAATGTATATATAAGAAATAATAATGAAATATATGACATTATAAAGCTACTGGATTTATGTATATATATACATATGTATGTCATCTACTTACTTCCATTTCAAGACAATAAGGAAAGGAAAACAGCGTTCATGCGTACGTACGGACTACCGTCTCCATGAACGGTGTTTTTCATTTTATTTATCTACCTATTATATATATATATATACTGAATATATATGATATATAAATCATATTTTATATTCTGGAAGTGAGTAAATCATGATATAAGTAATAATGATGTCAAGAACAACAAGTCAAAACACCTACGATAAATGAAATGATTTTACCCAAAACGCTTCTTTAACATGGAATTTACAAAAGAACAGGTAATATAATGTCATATGTGAACCATATATGATATCATAACAATTAATATGATTCTGTAATAAGTCAATAACATGATTTAAATCATTATACAGGAGGTTCGGACACTTACAAAGCAAGTCGGACCTAAGGTAAGGGAAATATCACAATCTCATTTTTATCCGAGATTGTTTATTCGTAAGTATTTACTAGGGTGTATTTTATCATCCACATCTATGTTTACTCAATATGTAATATTATTTCCATCCACCTAAAATTGTTTAAATCCATTTTTACCCTTCGGTGAGTTTTTAGTAATACGTATGAAAGGAATCTTTTGTCGTTTTTCGTACGAGGTACTTTTTGACTTTTCCGACAAAAGTACGAAGAATGTTTTTTTTAACTTATACGGCATGAACGGATTTCTACTGTTTTATAAAGCCTTATTTTCATGAAGCTTCCTCTAAAAGATTTCATGACTATTTTCAATAAAATCTCTTTCTTTTAAAATTGCATGATGTTTTGTGAAATGAAATTGATTTTGAAGAAGAAAGGATATTTTCCTCAAGAATTCATTTCAAGTGTTTTATCAAAATTATTTTCCATCTAAGATAATAAAGGGTTCTGTTTCTATCCATATTTTTACATTGATTTGACTATGTTGTGATGGAATTATTTTTATGAATTCCTTTATCTTATATGAATTGATTTATGATGTCATGATGTTTCAAGAATCCCATTTTTGTTACATGTGTTATGCGATGATGTATGTTTTATGATTATGTGGCACACATAAGAAAGGATTCATTATAAGATGGGTGGGACCTATACCTCCCTCCAATGCATTGGGTAATGATTTTATATCTCATGAGATAGACATGGCTGGAACGGAAGGTTATTTCGGTTCAGTGATACAGGACTGAAACGAGGAGTGAACTCGGTTCAGAAAGGGACTTTGTCCACTAAGATAGTCTTGGCAATGAGTCATGACTAACAAGAAATGATTTTCCATGATTATGTGTGCATGCCACAAAGTTTCAAGTTTCATGTTATGATTATGGGGATCTCATTTTCACTTCTATGATTTATCCCATGTTATGATATTATGAGCTCTTTTGCAGGTTAAGATTTTCAAAAGCTATGTTCTTATGTATATGATGTGATTGATATTTCTTTTGTTTACCCTTACTGAGCATTTGAGCTCAACCTTTTATGTTTTCTTTTCCCCAGGATATAAAGAAAAAAATTTAGGTAAAAAAAGGGAAGATCTTTATGGGAGATATTGAAGATCTTTCCCCATGATTAGAAGATTAAGTTCCGAGTTTCCAAAGACACTAAACTATTACGATCCTTGTGTGTGTGTTTTTGTTATGTACTAAGTATTCCGCAAAAGTAATGTAATGTCCATGTACGATAAGCTTCGGGTCTCTACAGGTACGGGGTGCCTTTGGTGGCTTCCAGAACCGGGACGTTACACATACATTCAATCCAATACATGGATGTTTTGATGGAAGGGAATTCTTAACCAAATCGTTATAGATGTTTAAAATCTATTTTCAATCAACAATTCCATTATTTTATTTATAAAAGAGTGAGAATAAAAAAATGAAATTATAGAGGGGTGAACCATATCTTTATATTATGTTAAATAATTCTATTAAAACCATATTGTGATAGTTTTAACACATACCCACCAAATACATTATTGAATTTCATAGTCATTCAAGAATCCCATATATAATTAACAACTCAACCAACTCTAAGGTGAAATAGTAACCCCAAAAACCAATGGAGATCATAATACAAAAAGGAAACAACATTCTCATATTCACTTATAAGTTCTATTAGGAACACTATTGATCAACCGTTAATCAAGTCAATAATAACAAATAAAATAAAAAATGTACACTTTCGTCCTATTAAGATACTCTTGGTTCACTACTCCATTTTGTATCAGTCACCCCCTACTCATAGAGTTTCAAAGTCCTATTTCCAAGACCATATCACATCCACAAAATTATTATAAACCCCATTACATAATTTATCACTACATTGAGAAATATGCAATGAGATAGTAAAATAACATTTTGAATATAGAAACTTGATGTGTTAAAAAGTCATAAATTATCTATGTAGTTACCACATGTCCCATTAAATGATATACCCTATCAACATAATATGTTTTAAAAATATATATCCAAATGTAGATAAACCATTATCGAATCCAAAGAATGCACATATATACACATGTCTGTGTTAGATGTTGTTAATTATTAAATGGGACACTATATATATGAAATATATGTTAATTTACTTGGCCATGTAAGTCCAAAACAAATATAATATCATATCAAGTTTCCACATAATCTCAATCATTTTTCACACACCACATGACATAATCAATTAATAATTAATATTTTCAATTAATTTTTCAAAGTACTCCAAAGATGTATGAGGTTTGAAAACATATATGGAATAATTGAGAAATGTGAACTATGTCAAATGTTCCTTGAAATATTTATGTCTTCCAAAAATCACCTACTGTAAAAATAAATATCAATCAATACCTAATCTAATTTCAATTAAAAAACAAAATAATAAAATCAATCTAAAAAAGGATGAGAGATTTAACTCGATCAAAATAATGATCAAATAGGTGTATTATACCCATATCCTCATCCATTAACTATTTCACAATGAATATATTGGTTTTCATTATTATTTTACCATTACTCCAAGTAGTAAAACTTAATGACATAGATTGATTTTTCCAAAATTACATGACATCAGTTATATTAGAAAAATAAAACATTATATGAGGATACAAACTCACATTGATGTTGGAATGCACACCAGAATATCATATAAATGATACAATAAAATGATGAAAGAATATAGGATAAGTGATTTCGTTCTTGGGTTTAGTCATCTATATATAAGGCCCAATGAGTGAGGTTTATTTTATTAAATGAAAAAACCCAATTTCCACCTCGTTCATAACAACTGTTGTTGGCCTCTATCTTGTACCTTGTACAAACTCAATTAGTACATGGTGGAAATGATAAAATATACAACCCCCTAAACACCCCAATTTATTCCCTATATACATCCAATATGTACCAATTTCAAGCAATATTCTCTTATTGATCCCCCTAGTTTTCACTAGGAACACAATGTTGTCACATAGGGAACCTGATGAACACAATAATTTTTTTAGTTACCCACCATTGTTCTCTACAAAGAAAAAAACATTAATGAAACTAAGTTAAACATATATAAATATATAAAAAACTATTACAAAATTTTTCAAAAAAATAAGATTCCAATTTCTATCTAAATATTTAATACCACCACGACCCTAGATCCATATATTCTATGTTTCATAAATTCCACCAACCCATGAAAATTTTTATCATTATAGTTTGTCTTTATTTGGGGATAAGATATTGAATATGAATTAAGTGAGAAATTTCAGATTATATAATCCCATTAAAAATGAATATATAAAAAATTGTATGATATATCCCATTATTTAGATAACTAATGGGGGAAATTCAAAGTAATGATTTTATTTAATTACATGCTTTAGTATATATAAGTGGATTTAGAGAATTGTATGGTTATGATAAGTGTGAAACAATTACTTTATTGAAGTTTTGTGAATCACATGTGGAATTAGAATTTATTATATCGTTTTAAATATTAAACGTGTATTTTAGGTGAGAGATTATGTGGAAGAGTCCCAGTATGAGATTTAGGTTGTTTTAAGAAGAGGATGTAGAAAACCATCACCACAAGGGTATTTACATCATGAAGTGATTCCTTGATCCCTGGTAGTCTATTTTTTTCATGAATATTGAGGTCTAGTGTTGGAATAATTATATAAGATCAGTACAAAAATTACATGGGTTATTTTTTTGATGAACTATGTAAGAAAAAAATAATGGTGATTGGTGAGCTTCTATACAAAAATATGATGGATGTCTGACTGTGAAATAATTATTTATTTTTAAAAAACATGTCTTTAATTATTTATTTTTTGGACTAAATAGAGCATTGTGTTGTGTCATGATTGGTCAAAATTGAATTTTTTATAATGATCATTCTATGGTTCATTATAAATATGGGGTATTACACTATGATGATTATGGTTATGCTACCATATACCATAATAAAATGTTTATATAATTTTAAAACAAATTAATTAATTTTTTTAATGTTGGTTTATTAATGATCTCTAACCTCATTAATGTTGGTCACATTGTTATCTCCTTATTCCTATAGTTCTAAATTCCTTTACTCCATTGATGTAGGGTGGTTTGTGGTCAATAATTATGATTACTAGGGTTGTTTTTTATTCTATTATTCGCCTTCTTATCATACTATCCATATATCAATATTTCAATTACAACATTTTTAGGTATTTGGAGTTAATTATGCAAAATCAGTGTATAATTCAGATGATTCTATGGTTATTATTCTCATCCTTGTTAGAAGAGTCTCTATGAGTATTAATAAACTAGTATTTATGTTTGTTCATTAATACTAAATAATAAATCTAATCACTCATTGTATTTTAGGTTATTTAATAATAACATTTTGGTTGAATATAAATTAAATGTAATGTATTTTTCATGCTACAGGTCAATATGTATTTCAAAAGTAATGCACTCCTTGGAGAACAATGTTTTATTATATTTACACCAACTTGTCTAAATTTCCCCATTTAATCTTACTTATTTATTACAAACTAAGCATTTTAAAATAGTTTTAGGAAGTTTATAATTATTTTTTAATTATATTGGATGACATAGTACATTTCGTTATATGAATGATCAATTATGTTCTCATTGAGCTTGAATAATATCAAGTGGGTGTCACTTCCCAAGGTTATAACACCTTATTCTTGTTAGGCTGTCACTAATATAACCTCATTATATTTTTATACCTATATTTTATGGATTTTCAAAATAGGTTAGAAGGTTTGAGTGACATAATATAAAACCATGTTTGGGTACCGTTATGTGAGGATAGGTCTGAAAATATTTTTGGGCAAATAGAAATATCCCTAATATTTATTGTTCTTTATTTTTTTGATGTATTTTCCTAATTTTGTATAGGTTTGACATGAATGTAATTAAAAATATGAAGTCTCATAATCATTAAACTATTGATATATTGACTATGTGGTTTCATTTTTGGTATGATATGCTCAACTAGAGTGATTTCCACTTGTGATCATATTGAATGATATGAATAGGAATATATGAGGTACATGAAAGTGTAGATATTTGAGAATGACTCAAAATATGAACAATGGTGGTTTCCATATTTCTTATTCTACTACTATATACTATATAGAATATAAATATATCCATAAAACATATTTCCTAAATATAGGACCTTGTATGGTGTTGTCACCTTGGTCATTGGATAATTAAAATGTGTATGGAACCGCAAGGCGTGACCATATCCATAACATTTGATGAATACTTATAAGACATTATTGTGGAATCAATGATGATTGGAACTCATGTAATAGATATTATATGTGGAGATCTATAATTTTTATTAAACATACTATGATGAGAGACCATTATAGTCATACCCATATAGTAAGGGTATTTATATGTTTTTTATGACACATTTGTGGGTGTTGGGCATTCTTATATAGCAGCTAGGTGTATAAAACCATGTGTGTGGGTAGCCTAGTGATTTTGTTATCATTATATAAACCAAAAAAGGTTTTCGAACAAGTATCCATTGGAATATTTATATTTTATGATGTTATAAGTGAATATGATTTTATATTAATCATTACACTAAAAATCATAATTATATGATACCCAAGGCTAGATTGTTTTCTAATTACTGATTCGTGAACTTGAATGCTATTTTATCTTTATATTTAGGTGTTATTATCAAAAAATTTCAATTAAAAATAGTATTGTGTATTAACTTATCTTTGTGACCATATTTACCATGTGAGATGTACTAAAAAATTGGATGAAGTTGGTCACTTTATATATTGGACATTATGGATCCTATAATAGATGATATTGGAAAGGAATTAATGCCAAAATGGGTGATTTTTACATGTGTATGATTTGGTAACTCATAAGTTAATTTTGATAATGGGAAGATATGATACCTATTGATATGGTTTTGATATTATTTGTACATAAAAGTTCTAGATATTATTTTGATTTCTGTTAGATTTGCAACATAATAAAAATATCATAATCTTTTGGATGTGTTTCTTCCAAGAATTATTCCGATATGTATTTTAAATGATCACTATCGTGATTCTTTTTTTTGGTTTTACAATAATCCCACTAATGTGAATTGGATGTGGGTTGGAAGTGATTTTTCCGGATATTGATGGGATATGGGTTTAATTTGATTCCACTAAAGTGGATTTTGATTTGGGTTTTGTGTGATAATGGTTTTTGATGGTATGAAAAAAATCCTAACTGGGAGAATGAATAAAAATAATACCCAAAAATAATTATAATATATTATAAATTATTAAATAATTGAATAAATTAATGGAGTACCATTCACATTAATGTCCTATATTTTGTCATATTTACTTTAGGATGATTGAGGTCACTAAGGAGAAACAAACATGTTCCTCCCTCCTATACTGTTTATGGGTTTTAAGAGTAGTATAAACCTTGGTGATTATTTCAGTAAATCTATTTTATATTACCTCCTATAGTTATATAGAAAATCACAATAAACAAAATAATATTATGGTTTTGTTTTTGAAGTGTTTTAATTAGTGCAATGAGTCTCATACTTTTAACTATTATTATTTATGGATTATAACCCTTATAGATAACCAATTTAATCAAAAAATTCAGCTAATATATCTGTGTTGATTCCCTAACATTCTACATGGTTTTTATTCCTTGAAACATTTTATCTATTTCTAAATTATAACATATTACATGAATTATTTGAAAACTCCCCATAATCATCATCATGTTATGAATAAATGCTAAATTATATCTGTAGTGGAATATAGAGATCAACATTGTATTATAAAAAAATGTGCATATAAACCATGGAATTATATCTCACACAATGATATAAGTAATATATTGATAAACCATTTCATGGTCTAAATCACCATATAGTGGTCATATTTTTGCGAATAATTCTAATAATATCATACTTTTACTGATTCGACAGAGATATAGACAAAATTATTATTATGTATCTTCATATGTAATAACTCATGAAATTTTATAAACATTAATCTTATATATCTTATAAGTCTCATTTTTGTGAAAACAATTATACTTTATAACCTTATATTATATCAAATATAATCACATGTGAAAAAATATAGAGAAAAACATCAAAATGTCCTATAAAAATTATTTAGTTCAACTACAAAAGATTCATAAACTTATGCCTCATTCTCAAAAACTGAACATATAATCCCATCAGCCGATTAGGGTTTTAAAAAATTTATGAATTCTCAAATCAATAAATGATATAGAAAATAGTCCTTTAGAAATGTGTTGATGGTACACAAGATTCAAATGGATCTAACATTATCTCTATCAATCACTTGTATCTCCAAACTTATTTCAAGGAGACATATCATATACTATTATGAATAGTCACATATAGTAATTTTTCACATTAAATAGAGTGAAATTGGATTATAGATTGTTTAAATTATATATAAACTAATCCTATATTGATGATTAATCAATTATATATTTACCTGATTGATGAATACATCCAAATAAGTCTGTTAGTGTATTTCATTACCATTATCTATAAATATAAAAACATTCAATATGAATTATCAATGCATGGTCATCAATTTCATCAGTTAATATAATTTGAGGTCTTGGTTGTCATACTCATCATATATGAGGGAAAATACAATATATATTAATATTCAAAAAACTACATGATAAAAATCATACCCAACCACCCTATGATAACATCAGCATCATGGATTTTAGATTAAAGGAATCAATGAATAAATGTTATCTTGTTGTGTATATATACAACCATTGGCTTGGAGAATCATTATAAAATATATACAACAAGTATATCTAATACACAGTGTATGAAACTATTTGTGATATACTTGGTAGATCTTACAGTGAAAAAAACTCAATATTTCATCATGATCCTATTTTATTTCAATATAATATATAATACACTAGATAAACTAAAAATTTCATTACAAGTTATAATACCCCCTAATAAAAAGTAGTTATAAAACACTAAATTTTATACATTTAGAGGTATATAATTATTTAATTTCTTGAATTATATGAATACAACATGAATGAATGATTTAGTGGATACTACAATTTATATTTCCTGAAATGTTATATATTCATTAAATTTATTAATAATAAAAAAAATAAAAAATAAGATCCCATATAATAAAATCCAAAATGATAGACCACTAAAGAGGCTTTATGATTTTTTTTATTTTATTTTTTTTGTACAACTAATTACATACATATTAAATTCTTATAATATATATATTTTAATATCTAATAAAACTACAAAATATACTCTATTTGGGAATACAATCTATGATTCAAGATTTTTTAAATAATGGTGACACTACATAAATATTATTCATAATTTCATAACTCTTTTAGTATAGTATTCTATCTATTTTACTTATAAAATTAAAAAATTTTAATGTTAATAAATTATGTTCTATTTTTATAACTCTTTATATATTCCCTATTAATATAATTAATATAACATTCCTAGTAAATATTTACATTATTATGTTTTTTAATTAATTTTTCACATATGAATTAATATAATTCTTTACACACATGTTATAAACACTTTTATGATAATGTAATAATCATAAAATTATGGAAAATTAATATAAATCATTATGTTTTTCTTTATTTACATTCCCTATACAATTTTAAGATAATATAATACATTAATAATTAATTACAATAGGCATAAAGTTTTTTATATTTTTTATATCTAAAATCACTCACAATATCCCCATATCAAATATGTTATCTTTATAATAAAATTATATGTTATAGTAACCACATTGTATTTAAAAAATAACATGTATTTATGATCAAAATAAAATTTAGCAAAAAAATATTGTATAATTATAATATATAGAATTATATTGTTTGGATATACATGTTGTAAGTAATATTTTATACTATAAAATAAGATAAAATTGGTAAGTGGGAACTCTTCTAGAGATACATTAATAAATATATTACATAAATACCATAATCCCAAATAAAAATTCATTATAATTATTTTATTTTATAAAAAGTTAGAATTTATCATAAAAAGTTAAACATGTGTACCAAAAAATTAACTCATTAATTAATCAAAAAATCATTATCTAAAAGAATATCATATAATAAAATAGAAAATAAATTATGGCAAAAATAGAAATCATTTATTTTACATTCAATAATTCTATTATGGAATCATTTCAAAATAATAACACTATTTATAATCTCTTTGTTACATCCATTTAAATCAATCATCATGATATAATCATAAACTCCTACTTAATTTATAAGTCATATAAAAGTTCCCATAATTTATTTAATATATAATTTATATTTTTTATCATTTAGAATATATTAATTTAATTCAAAAAAATTAATACTTATCATGGATTATTCTTATTTATTCATCTAACCATTTATATTTTTTTTCTATTTATGACTCCAATTCCCATACAAGAATCAATAGAAAGATATCACAACCTAATAAAATCATTTCTCGAGTTTCAAATATAGTATGGACTCAACAAATCCTATATTATTTTTCATAATTTAAAAAACATCATCATTTTTCATTCTTGTATCATCAACATGTCATATGATATTTGAAATTCCATGTTCTAATTAGAAATACTCAATATATTAAATTTGTTGTCCATATTTGTTTGAACTCAACTATGTTTTAATTAAATATTGGACAATGGAAACCATTCAAGTAGTTATTTCAAAAATGAGTTCATAGACATATCAACCCAGAGCATTGACCCCATTATCTCAGGAAATTAATGAAATAATTATATTTATAACAGGAATATATATTGATATATACATACTTATAAACACCAACGAGTTATTTTAAAACATTATATATCTCATTTCTATGATTTTCTTATAGATATTGTTTGGGTAATCTATAATTGCAAAGTCAACTATATTATTATATATATCATTTATCCTCAAGACCATAATAATGAGAAACAATATAGACACATCATTATAATATTTACACTTAAAAATATAGGAATAAATTACAATATATTTATATTCCTCCATAGGAGGACTCTCAAGTAATGTTTTCTCTAAAACATAGAACATTTGTTCTTTTAAAAGATCATTTTTTATTTTTTCAAACATGTTTTGAAAATTAAAAAAATTAGGTATTTCATTTTCCAATTTAGATTTTAAAGTTAATCTTGGTGATGGTAATAATTCCAAATTATATATTAAAGAATCAATTTTTTTATGATTCTTAGGTTTTATATTTTTTAATATGATTTTTTCCTAAATTCTGTTCCACTATTTTGATAGGTCCATTTTAATATACAACATACCCATTAGTTAAAAAATATACGTATTAAATTAAATAATTAGTATAATAGTGTATTATCTCACTACATTACTCTTGATGTTTTATAATATATCAAACATAACGTTTATTACTCTGGGATTATTGAATGGAAAACTCATTACCCAATCAGCATTATTAAAAAATCAGTATTATTCATTTAGTTTCTTTAATATTGTATTACTGGATATGTGTAACCAAAATAAAATGGAAAAAAATCACATAATAATATTAGAGTAACCCAATAATTTATCTCCTTATGCACGATAACCTATGGGAAGCAGGAAATATCATGAACCTACCTAGTTATAAAATCAGAAACATGAATAGATCTTTATTTGGAATGAATCCAACACATGAATTTTATAAATATAGTTACTCAAACATTATTTTATTATGTATTAGACATACATGTATAAATGATTCTAATAATTTAGATTTGAATAGCAATTCCTTCCACCAAATCCATTTCTTTAAACCATATTTACGGGTAAATATTTATAGAACTCATAGCATAAGTTACTAAACTGAATAAAAATACTAAAAATACTTTTAAATATCTAAATAAATATTAGAAAAATTTATATAAAAACATTAAATATTATGTATTATATTTATAAAAAATAAAAAATACTAACAATACTATGCCACGAGAAATAGGTTGTTGGCCCATAATTTTCTAGAAATGTCAAAATCATATAGGATAATGGGAAATATGCCACAAACATTCTCTACAGATAGATAAATACTCAATAGATATTTCAACTACATCATAATTCAAACATAAAATATGTATTAACTATTAATAACTTATTAATCCAATCTCAAATCATTTTACAATGCAATTTTAAGGTACAAGATAACTAAATCAAGTAATATATTTGGCATGTAACTCCATATGAATTGGTAATAAAATTTTAAAAAATAACTTTAGCACATATAAATAAAATAGAAATTATGAATATTAGTATAACATCAATATTCTTGTGTAGGTTCTTTAAGGAAAATACATGATATTTTCAATAATATGGGAATCTAATCATGTTATGTAAATCATTTCAAACAATAACACATTTCCATAACTCCTTACATTTCAAATTTTATTAACCTCATAATTATAAGGGACATCTCTTTTTCACTTATTAATTTATTTATACAACTAAAATTTTACATGAAATTCAATTTATAAAATATTATTAATGACTTATCATACATTTTATCATATTTTTATAGAAAAGTAAAGAATCAACCACAAAATACATAATGTTTTTTCATGGATCACGACTATTGAATTTTCTAAGATAAATATTGTTCATAATGCATCAATGAAATAGATAACTAAATCACCAAAAATTGGGGCTATGTCACATCTAACTTGTCTCACTATCATAAAAAATGATTTATGGAAATGAAAAATTTAATAAGATCACATACCCCATGCATCCCATCACTTTTCTCATAGAAAAAAGAATGGATGATAAGTATAATCATATATGAAGAACAATAACACATATTATGGTTGATGAACTATAATTTTTATAAGGGAGCTTTTGATACACTCTCTCCCACACAATCATCTGAGTGCATGAATATGAGATTAATATCTTAATTCTATGTGATTTCATGGAATCACATTCTTCTAGTTTCCCAAATCGATGTATGATTCCACTTATTCAATTCATTATAGTGTTATCCCATTTTTTATATGGAAAGGATTGAAATATATTACAATATTTTATTCTCATGATCATTCACATAAATATACTATAAATTACCTCTAAACTAGGAAAAAAAGATATTATATATCCACTATATATGAGTAATCTTTTTTAGAATTTGAATTTATGGTTTAATAAACCTATATCCCTTAATATGATTATTTTGACTAATATTACATATAAATTATTTTTTATTTTTCCCTAATTGATCCAATAATTTAACATTATTACATAGAGGAATTAAAAAAATGTTATGTACCTCAAATAATATCCACTTAAAAAATTCTAATTTTTATTATATATTCTGGTCTATAATTTCATAGCTTAATTATAATCCATTATCCTTCCCCACATTAAATCAAATTGCACTACAACATATAATTTTATCTCAATTAAATATTTTTATGTGGTTGGATTCTGAAATAATGCATCCACATTTAGATAAGATCCATAATTTTTTTTTATTAACTTCAACAAAACTCACCCATGATTGTGAAATGATCTTTTACAAATCCCATTATTCATTAGATACATTGATGAATTTTACGTTATCTGTTTTTAATGTCTTGTATCTATGTAGAAACCAAAATAAACCACTCTTCCAAATTTACCAATTACATTTTTAAATGAGATTATATTTTTTGGAAATCCTTTCTATTTAGAATCAATACCATGTTACACATTGTCTATGATATAAAATCTAATAGATGTAGAAATCATCATCAAATATACACTTCTAAAAAAATAAACTCCATGATATTATAAATTTTTTCAGTATATAATTATCCTCTTCAATACTAATGCAGCATAACTAGGTTAGTGGAACCCAACATATTCCAAATTTTCATTACAAGACTAATTCAAGGAATTTTTTTTGAATCCCACATAAATTAATTATTATCTTTATAAGAAAGAAATATAATGAAATCTTAGGGTCGATCCCTAAAGGAGGCCACTCACACACACTTATTTTCTATTATTATAATTATATTTAAATTTATAATATTAAAATAGTGTTTAAAAAAAATTATACGGTAAAATTATATAAATATAAAATAATGAAATATAATTTCAAATACTTAAATTAAAATAAAATTTTTTAATGATAAGATGTTTTTGTTCATTTGAGTTCATAGAAAAAAAATAATTTTTTCATTAAAATATTAATTCTTTTTATTTAATCTAGTTTAAAAATAAACCATATAATTAAATTCAGTAACATATTAATATTACTATCTCAAAGTGACCCACTAAATATCAAATAATCTTCCTCACCTACTCACTACAATGTCATAAAAACCCTCAAAATGAAAAATCAATGTAACAATCAAAAGGAATAAAGATAAAAACAAATAAGAAGCCAAATGTAGAAAAAGAACGAAAAATATACCCCAAAACAAGTTTCTATAATATTGAAATTAATAGATTAAATAAATAATATATGTTGATTCATAATTAACCCAAAATATCACCACTCTTACCTTCGAACAAGGGGTATGTTTAGTTCTCTATTTTTCTGGCGTGACGAAAGGTCATAGTGAGAGATCATAAAAATTAAAATAAAAAAATAGAAAAGTATAGAAGTTGATATTAATTAATATAAACATATATACATGAAAAAAATATCATTTACATGAGAAAAATAGTAATCAAGGAAAAATACTGACTCTAAAAAAATCCATCCTATAAAGGTGCGTTGAATATCATATTTATATTGTAAGTAAGTGGAAAAAAATTAATACAATTATGATACCCAAAAAATTATACAATATTGGACCATTTATTGGTTGAATATGAAGATATTTTCTTTAGGTATGTTTGTATTCCATGTATTATCGTTTATTCTTCAAAAGTATAAGATATTTTTTCATATATTGTAGTAATTATTAACAAACACAAAGAGAAATATTTTCATCAAGCAGTTTGTCTAGATGAAATTGATCATACTCTATTTATTTATTGTAAAATTTAATGGAATTAGATTGTAATAAAATATTTTGACCAATTAACATATTTTATTAAATAAAAAATACATATTTAATCATATATAATTTCATTTTTAAGGAGATATATTAAAATAATTAAGATAAATATTTCCAACATGGTAGATTTCATTAATTTGAATGCACTAATTTTAATAGAATTTTTTACTATGACTTCATGTGAACAGAAAATTATTTTATTTTTCTTAAATGATTTAAGATATTTCACATGACATATGTCAATATTTTAGTCTAATATATTTATAGAACTGCTTGTTACATGGTAATTTTTATGTTGGGACCCTTCAATTCATACACACATCAATGATGAATTCATGACCTCTTATCACCCTTTGAATGGTGTGTCGATATTTCAATAACTAAACTATGTATTTATATATATTATTGTGGAATCTCTATAAAAACATTCTAGAAACAACTTGTCAAAAAAAATTTAAAGAAAAATATTCAATATATATCTAGAAAGGGTAAAAATAAATTTTCCTTGAAAATATAAACTCCATGTAAATATTACATTTTTTATTAAATATTAAAATTACGTGCAATGTGATAGAATTTAACAAATTATTGTAAATAAATAATTTAATAAAACATTTTTTATCAACTCTAACGTAATTACATATTTTCTCTCTTACAAAAAAATTAATATATATATAATTTGTATAATGGTCAATAATGAATAAATTTAAAACATGACTTACAATGTAGTATATTTCATGTCTCAACTTCACCAAACATACATGTTTTCTAATATATGTAATAATTTAACTAATAAGCATATCAAATTAACATAAAGGTAAATAACGAGTGAATTTCAAAGATTATTCCAAAAAATAGAAATTACCATGTCTCGTTTTTGAAAAAAAATCCCATTTATCTAGTTTTGTTAAATTTAAATGAATTCAACACCAATATTCCATTAATTAAACAATAAAAACTTTCATACATTGAATTTCATGTCACAATTCAATTATGTGAAATTAAATTAACCGTTGTTCCCACAATTAGAGAGGTAATTTTTCAACATTTTCTTTTGAATGTTCTCATCTATTAACATCACGAGGAATAAAAATATTAACATTCATTAGGTCTTTTTAAGTATAATTAAATGGAATGAAGATGGTGGGTAAAATCATTTAATATTTTAATATTGGAAATATGATGATAAAAAAAAATATTATATCATGAATATTGAAGCGAAATAGTGGACATATACATCACTCAGTTCCCCTTACAATATGAAAAAAAACCTATTTAAAAATAACATAATTCATTATTCAATAAATAAACACTACTATTGAAATCATCAAAATTATACATTTTATTTTTTCTATTTATTTCTAAAATATTGTTCTATCATAATCTTTTTTTTTTGAATAGTTTCACCTAGAACAGATATCACTTCCACCACCTAACCACATTTGATTATAAGAGCGGTGGTCTTATAATGGTGATTTTTGAACTACTCTGGGAAAAACATTCTATATTTATTTTTAATTATTTTTGTTAATAATGGTATAATTCTAATGAAATACGTGAATATTGAATAAAACCCATTTCTACCTCTATCAATGGGAATGAATGAAAACACATACACAAAACACCAAAAAATAATTTATTCCTAATTACCACACATAAAATACCATTAACCAATACATAAAATTTTAATATTTAGAAATAAAAATAAATATTTAATGTATATATAGAAAAATATCTAGTAATGCGGCCCAAAACAATATAAAAATTCTTTATTTATAGTTGAAATATTAATAATGATTCAAAATTTAAGGATAAAAAAGAAATCATGTTTTTAGAAATGAAATTACTAAACCACATAAATAAATTTACAGACTATAAAAATTTTAATGCAAAAAATTTAAAGTTCTAGTTTGATCATGAAAACAATCATTCTCTCAGAAAGTTGTAATTATTATAATGAAAATGTCTTGAGGGTTCACAATACATCACATGTTGGAAAAATAATTAGTATGTTATTAATCGACATGAATATAATAATTTTCTAAAACTCATTAATTGGTCAAAAATCAAAATCCAAGAAACAATTTTCACATTAACATTAATTAAATTTTTTTTCCTATATTAAGAAAACTCTATCAAAATGTATTTTCGTGACATGATTGTAAATTAATATTCACTATATCTAAATGTTAATTAAAAAGGAAAAATATAAAATAAAATAAACAAAGACATCAGGAAATAATAAAATTCCTCCCACAGATAATTTTTTTAAAAATAATTATGTGGTCCATTAAACAAAGTTAACAGTAGAGAAGCTACTAACATGGAAATGTGGAAGCCGAATTGATTTTTTGTCGTATGGTTGAGATAAACTCATAGTTACTTTCATATAAAAAAACAAGTAAGAATCAAAATTCCTAATATCCTTATTTAATATAGATTAAATATAAAATGTCAAAGGAAAAGATGAACATGGATAAAATATTGCAAAGACATCCCATTTGGAATATTGTTTTTAATTTACTATACTATTAAGTTTTATTTTTCCCCAAAATTAGACGGTGGATGTCTTTTTAAAGACCTTAACCACCACATCCTATTCATTCCAATGTATACTCTATAATTTTTTATAAAGAATAATGAATGGAATCTGTAAAATTGTTTCATCCTTATAAAAATATATTATTACTTTCATGTTGTGGGAAAGATAAATAATTAATATACAGAATTTCCTACATCTAATATAATTTTCTTTTCAACATTATAATAATAGAAATACTCATGTTATGTTGTTTTAAAAATATATATAAAGGTAAATTTGTAAAAATCAACTAGAATATGATTATGATATGATTAATCAATAATGAAACAATCTCATTAATGAATATTATCCAAGAATGTGATTTATTCCATCACGCCCCCTTGTAAATCAGTATGAAAATGTTTATCAACTTCTTCATCACCATCATCCAAGGATGTCCATTCATTTTCTAAATCTAAATAAATTAAAACATTGGGATTTAGTACAGCGTTTATAATCATGAAAATAATAATAAAATGAGTTAAATTTAAAAAAATTCTCTAATTAATATTATCTTTCAGTTCATCTTCTTCACTTCCTCCCAAATAAAATATATTTTTTGAGGATATAATAATTTTGTCAAACTCTTATAAATTTTCTTCAAATTCTCTCTCCTGGGTATTTTATTTTAAAAAACATGGATTGATGATGAAATTTAAAAAAAAATTGATCATATGGGACTATAACAGACTTTTTTATCTTCTACAAAAGTATCCCAACATTCATCCAATAAATCATAATCATCAATATACACATCATCTGCAATTTATTTTTTTCAATATCTTATACAAATGCTCATGATAATTTCAAAACAATTTCTTTCATAATTTATTCCTCAAATGGATTTCCAATTGATTTTTTTAAAAAAACATTGATTCCTCCTTTCTTAATGAATAATTCTATAAGGCCAATCACTTTATTGAAATAATTTTAATTTGATTCTTAAATTATCTGAATAACATTTCCATTTTGTTAAAAATATATACATTATAATTACTCTCTATTTTAATAATCAAATAATGTTAAATGAAAATAAAAGAAAAATGACTTCAGATTTGAAATATAAATTATAATTGCTAACAATGAATTATTATTTAACATTTGATATATATTATTTATTGTTTTTCTAAATTGTGCATATGTGATTTTCCTCCACATAAATCATTCTAAATTAATTCATAGTATTTATCATGACTCCCTCATCAATATATTTTTATTTTCTTGTGAATGAAATTAAATAAACCCTAGGGTTGATCACACAAAGTGGCCACCAATACACTCTATTAAGAGAGTGAGTCTTTCCAAATAAGATGTGTAGTTTTTAACAAAATGTTTTTGTTTTATTTGTTATTAAACAGAATTAATAACTTATTTATTCAGGGTGTTATAATATCATCAATGTCTCCCTTATTATTATAAATTATTAATTTTATGAAATAAACTCTATCTCTCTCTACATAACAAAAATGGTAAATGAAGCCATCGTTTAATTGAATGGTGGACTATTACCTTGTGAACCGATGGAATTCACTTCCCATAACTCTCTTTAATGAATTTATTAAAATGATGGAATTATTAGTTATAAATTATAGTGGTAAAATATTTATCACTAGAAAATATAATATATGATTTGACTTATAATCATTCAATTCATTGAAAAATGATAATGTCATTCAGGTATACATGTAGACGACCACATCCCCAAAGTGATGTGAATCATTTTTATCACCAAATAACATGTAAGATATTTTTTGGTATATTTTGTTAAATAATATTATATATTTGATATCATTATCATTATGAAAATATATAATTATACAGTCATTCTTTTTATAATAATCACTGAAAAGTGGAAATGTATCCAGTGTGTACATATGACATAAATTCGATATGTTTGTGGAAAATTTCCCTTTTCAACACAAAAACTTATGATAGTTCTTTAAAATTTAATTTAATTATAAATATGATAATTATTTCATGATTATTTATTTTTTGGTTTTGGAATAATGTCCTCTTTTACCATAGATATCAAATCAGATCCATATTTGACTAATGAAATGAATATCATCAAAACCTCGTATGGGAATTTCATTCAATAACTAAATATATAATTGTTAATGAAAAAATATAATGAATAATAAACATTTCAATATTTTTTAATAATTTAAATTATTAAACTATGATTAATATTTTTGATGATTAATAACATAGTTGATGTGTCAAACTCAAGGTAAGGAACATATATTTTTGAAAACCCTCTTAGAAATTCCCAAAAATACACTTTTTTCTTTAATATAAATTCTTT
The DNA here is from genome assembly GCA_963277665.1 of Viscum album. NCBI lineage: Eukaryota > Viridiplantae > Streptophyta > Magnoliopsida > Santalales > Viscaceae > Viscum > Viscum album. The sequence continues at coordinate 911,727,225 of OY728131.1, read as the reverse complement.
TCAAATTCTTTTATGATTGTATTTATATGGTATTAATTGAATTATAAATTAAATTTTATGTCACTTTTTAATTTCATTTATTTTTTTCAAAAGGATATTTTTTACAAATTGTTTTTACATTCTTTACAAAATGATAAAAAGAGTGTTCTATGTTAGCATATGTGACGAATTCAAACCTTCACAACACTAGAAATTTTATTTTACATTTTCATTCATTTACTAGAATCTATGATTTCTTATATTAAACCCACATTACTTATGTTGTGGTATTTTTCATAAAATTTATTAAAAAGGAAGGGATAATAACAATATCATGAAATGTCTTCTTACAAGTGGAAATATTGTTAATGTTATTTAATATTTTATTTTTTCTATTATATTATTATATAATTTTATATTATTATGGGTTATTTTATAAAAAATAAATTGAGGGTGATTCAGTAATAGACCTCTAATTCATTGGATAATATGATATTGTTAACTGCTTAGTTTTCTTCTATGAGATTTTGAGAATATAATTCAATGTATATTCAAATAATAATCATGATGGTAAATTTATGCATAACCATGATGGTTATTTTATGTGTAATCATTTATGTTATCCCACTTTTAGGAGTGGCATAAAAATTATTAATAAAAATAAATATCATATTTTTCAATTATATCTATATATTTTTTGGTAAATCTTATGATTTCACAAGGAAAAAAAGTTTATTAAAATTATTATGGTCCAAAATTATATCATTGTAAATGAAATTATTAGGTTTTTTAATATTTCCAGGAAAAAATATGAGTTTTATTTAACAATTAAGTTATATTTTAAAATTTATATTAATTTTTTTTGAAAATACAATAATTTTTTGTTTAATAAAATTTTAAATTTGAGTCCAAATTTTATTTTCGAAATGTAAATATTTTATAAGTAATCATGGACTAATGATTTATTTATATATTTTTGTTTCCCACTATGAGTATTATAAGTTCATATCAGATATTAAGAAATTCATAGGGTTTATGGATTGGTATGGTACTGGAAGATGTAGATTTGAATTTCATGAAGATTGGTCATGAAATTAATTCTTGTTTTAAATTAATAGTTATTTAATGTAAAAAATGTATTCTATATAGCAGTGTAATACTTGTAATATATGGGAATGTTATGTTAGAGTTATGAGTTTACTCTATAGAATTATTTACCTAAATTATCATTGTGAATGGAAGAAAATAAAATCTATTCTAAAAACAATATATTAATAATAGTTTTTGGATGGGTCCTTATAGTCGTACCATGGAAAAGTTTATATATATTTGTGGGTAAGGATAATGTTACTCTATTATCCTTAAAATATTACTCTATATGTTTAATTTAAAATAATAAATAAATTTATCATTATTTTTTTATTTCAACAAAAATATTATTACTGTGAATGTCTTCTCACATAAAAAATATCAACGCTAATGTGTGAGGGAGAAAAAGGGATGATATCCTTCTAAATATAGAAACTTAAATGGTTATAATTGTAATATAGTAGTTTTTTGATGGATCAACTAATGCTTGATATAAATGGTGGTAGTATCAATTCAATATAATAACCTACTCTACCAGAGAGTAACATGTTAATAGTGGATCTTTTATGAGATATAATCTTCCAATATTCAGTGGACCTTCTAACTTAGTGGTGGCTAAATGATGGATTATTTAATAGAAAAGATATTTTATCTCAGGTAATGTTCGTATAATCAAATTTATGAATTTCTATTTACCATTTAAAAGGATACATAGTCAAATAGAGGTCATTTCTCATGAATATTATGAAAAGAGAGTAGATTGATTCCGTAGAATTGGATGAATTTAAGAATATCTTTCTTGAGAAATCATTTCTTAATGATTTGTGAATAATAGTGAAAATGAAATTCTAATAATTTATTAAATGGGAGGATATTTTAATTGCTATGTATAAAGAGAAATTCACTTAATTGAATAAGTACATGAAAAATTATATTGTTATATTATAATATGATTAATCAATTTTAATTAGGATTAATGTTAAAATATCGATGGGAATTGGATTATAATGAAGATAAATATTTGGGTAAACATGATATATTTGAAGATATGTTAGAAGACTAATTTTCCAATTATCTTGTGTAATTCCATATCAATTAAAAATTATTTCAATGTGGAATGTAAATGATAATAATGAATTAAGTGAAATTAATGGTATGAAATTTATTTTTTTAGTTTGTGCGAGTCATGGTAAAAAACACAATGGGTAATGCCTTATGAAAGATGGTATGTGATTTTAATATGATAATTCGAGACACATTGCTTGTAATTGTAAGTAAAAATATTTTTTATGTTTTTCAAAAAATCGTATAAATATTAATCAATATTTTTAAATGTAATGAGATTTCTCATTATGTATATGTGTATCTTAATTAGAACACAATTTAGGGGAAGAATCCATCTATAAGTAGAATGGTTTGGTGAAATTCTTTAGAAAAACATTATTAATATTTTTTCCTAACCTATAAAATGGTATTAGGAACATTTTTTGTTTATTCATATTATGCTAATTATTTTGTTGATTCACGATCTACAAATTCCAACATTTCAATGATATTTTATAGTAAATTATACATTCATCCTCAATTATATAATCAAACAAAAATTATAAATACAAAAATCTAAGTATTATGGAAAAATGAAATTATAAGAATCATATTTTTATTGTTTATGAAAATTAATTTCCTAAAAAAATTTTTTTATATACCATAGAAGATTTTGCTGTTTTTCATGTATGGATTGGTTCTCCATTTAACATACTGAAATATTTTGAAGAGCTAATGGAGTTATTTTTTAAAAATAAATCAAGATTGTATGATAGAATGAACACAAACCTTTGATAACATGTCAATAATTTTTGAAACTATTAAATAATTCATATGAAAGTCATATTTATCATATTTTAAAAAAAACAGAAATATTCAAATTATTGATGTTTTATAGGAAAAAACTATATTTTCTTTATGATGTGTTTCCTTTTATAACACATCATCATGAAGTTGTACTTACTATTGAAATGGTTCATGATGATTAGAAACTTTTAAAACCCTCTTATCTAATGTCTCATGAAAGAATTCTACAATTGAAATAAATGATTAAAGATTTTCTAGATAATGGATTCATTATTCTTAAATATACATTAAATGGTGGTCATGTATTATATGTTAACATGTAATTTGTAACAATGATACTTTTTATTGATTATAGAGCTTAACATAATATTAATATTATGAATAGGTATCAATTTCATCATATTGTAAATTTCATTTATCACCTATAACGAAATCAATATTTATTGAATGATTTGCAAATTTATATATGTTTAATGTGATAGAGGATAGAATTTTGAAAATAGAATTTTAGTCTAAATATGCGAATTATGAAATTCTGATTTTTCCCTTTGGGATTAAATATCCCTAAACTATTTTTACAGATTATATGAATAGATTTTTCCCTGAAAAAATATGACCATCGTGAGACACATCTAATTATTATTCAAAACCCCATAATATCAAAAAAAAATTGATACTTTTGATAATGTAATATTTTTTTATGTAAAATTACATTCAATGTAGACATCATAAAGAAATTTGGGATAAATTTTAATCCCTCCAAAACTACAATGTTTGATGAAAGGACATGGAAAAAAATTATAGTATGATTTGTAGTTTTCTATTATTATTAGTATATCATTACAGAATTTTTTGGACAGATTTTTTTGTTCTGTAGCTCAGTAACTATGTTTAAATATAAGAGATTTTGGTTATAATATAAAAACTATTTTGATTAATGTTTCCGTGATCCGAAAATAAGATTATTGAATGATCCAGTTTGGGATCTTCCCCAAGAAGAGGTGAATTTTTCTTATAGAGTGTGGGTTCTTTGAAAGGATTTTTTTTATCTAGATAATGAATGATTATTTAATTTTTTTTATTTAACTCAATTAAAACAAAATAAGGTAAATTATCATACACATGACCCATAACTAGTTGTTTTGGATTTTCATTCAAAAAATTTTGAGTCTTGATTTATATGGATCAATGTATGAAATTTATTATAATTATGATTGTTTGAGTATTATATTCAAAAAATAAAGAGTAAAGCCTTAGATATATTAGATGTATGGAATTATTAAAAGATTATTCTTTCTCAAACCATTACCATCATGAAAAAAGGAAAAAAATTTGCTGGTAGTTATAAAATGCTTAATTAATAATGTTATATTTATAACATGAATTTTTTTTTAATGATTTGATTAATTTATTCAAAAAAGTTATCGATGCAATAAATTAATATATTTTTTCACATGTTAGTAATAACATATAGATTAATAATAGTTATGAAATATTATAAAGAAGATAATAATTTATATTAAAATGGGAAATTATTTTGGAAGGGTATGTTTCTTAAATATAATTTGGTTAACTAATGTGTTCTGAGATTTGTAATGAATTAATACTTTCCCTGTGTTTCTCAATTAAAGAGAGAACTATTGTGTGATTCCTATATTTCTATATTTATATTTATCATGGAGGTGTTATGATGTATATATTCTATTTGAATTATTAATAGGTGGACTGAATGAAAAGATATATGTCGAAATTTACAACGAAATGTTTGACTGGTCAATTGGTTAAATTGTAAAGAATACATTAAATGGGAATTCTTCTTCCTTTTCCATTTAACGGGATGAAATGGGAAAATGTAACCTTGGATTTCATGGTGGGATATCCATAGTCTTATCAATGTAGTAATATTATATGGGTTATTATTTATCAATTAACTAAATCTATGCATTCCCTTCCTATTTGAGATAACATGTCATTAAATCAAAATCCATGGATTTATCCTTAGGATATATTTATTTTACATGGAATTCCACTAAATATTGTATCATTTAATAATCCCAAGATCTTTGTTATTTTTTTTAATTAAAATCCAAAGTCCTTAGAAAATAAATTAAATTTGAAGACATTATTTCAGCATCAATCTAATGGACTGTCTGAGTAAATAATTAAATCTATAGAAGAACTTATTTATTCTTGTATAGTAGATTACTACTATAGTTAGGATCATTATCTTTATTTAGTTTGTTTTACTTATAATTACATTTTCAATTATATTATAAATATGTCTTTTATTGAGGCATTATATGGAAGTGGTTTTGGAATTTTATATTTTTTAGATGATGTCGGTAAAAGGAAGTTTATAAGACCATAATTTCATGATTAAATGGTTCATATGGTGATTGTAATTCATCAATATATAAAGATGGATATAGAGAATAAAATAAGTAATGTGGATAACTGGATGATTGAACCATCATTCATGGTAGGTTATCATGTTATACATAAATTATATCCATTAAAAAGTGTTATTTCTTTTTCCAAAAACTAAAATCTAAGACCAATATTCATTGGAATGTGTGAAATCCTATATAAATTTGTATAACATTCTTAATTAGTAACATTACCTAGTATTTTATTTCTAGAATACATAGTTTTTCATGCATTAATGGTAAGAAAGTGTTTTCAGGATTTATATCATGTTTTGAGACCTATCGTAGTTTATTTAGAAGTTAACATTTCTTATGAAAAATTTAATTTTAAAATTATTAGAACTATAGAGACATTATTGTTGAATTATGTAATTCAATAGGATAAGGTTTTTTTATAGAAACTAAATATTTAAAGAGGAGATAAGGGAATCTGACAATACTATGTGGGAAAAGTGTCCCCACTTATTTTTTATGTGAATAAAATTTAAAGGATAAAATTTTCACATGTGGGAAGAATTTAACTGCCTAGTTAATGTTGATATAAAAATTTTCCTATATTCATTTTTTAGTTTTTAAATATTTATATTCATTATAAACATATTGAACAACCATTCTATCAAAATGAAAAATATTTATTTAAAAAATTGATTTTTATGTACTATTTTGTTTTCTATAATATATTTATTTTCAAATGAAATAATTTAAATTTAATGAAATAAAATGAATTTATTCATTCTTCATTTAAAATTTATATAACGCCGAATATTTTTTATAATTTTCTAAAAATGAATATTTATGATTTATAGTGAACAATACTAATTAAATTGAAATTTTCATTTCCATTTCCATTATTTATATTATAAAAATATATCTTGGAATATTTGAAATATTTTATATGTTATTTTTAATTTAAAATAATCCATTTATTACTTTTTAAATGAAATTAATCTTCAAAATTAGTCAAAAAACCTTTTATAAAAAAATTTCAAATATATTATATTTTATTTTATTTTAAAATTTTAATTTTATATTTTATTACGCCACTTCTGTGTTTTAAATATTGAAAAAACATTCAATATTTGAAATCAGATTCACTTGATTTTCAAAATAGTTCACTTTTATTTTTTGGTAATTTTAACATTAGCTTTAGTTATTTTTGTTACCACCGTATATCGCAAATCAAAGAATTTTGTTTAAAAATAAAATTATATGGACTAATGAATGTTCCTTATAGTTTCCAAAATTTTCTTTTATGAGTTAATAGTATCATTAGTCATAAAATAGATAATTTTATGTCTTATTTTTCTATTCGGAGATGATAAATACATTAATAAATTTTTTTAAGGAAAATTAAAATTTTAAACACACTAATTTTATAAACTACAATATTTTTAACATGAAGATAACCAAAAGAATTGTTCGGTTATAAAGAGTCATTGTAAATATATATTATTTATATTAATAATTTATTTTTATATTTAATTTAATTTAATAAATAAATACCATAAATTCTTTTACAACATTGATGTAGTAACTATTCAATTAATGAACAAATAAAATAAATGAAATTAAAAATATCGAAAGAAAAAAATTTATATAATTAATGTGGTGTATTTTTTATTTTAACTATACAATTATATTTTTTTAAAATTTATTGTTTTAGAATTAATTTATTTTCCTTATGTTATAAAATTCATAGTAAGAAAATAGTTTTAAATTTTACTTTATTGCTATTTTATATAAACAATATTTTTATAAATTTCATAAAATTCCAAAAAAAAGTCATTCATAATACATGTTATTAATATATGATTTAAAATATAAAATATCGCCCATTTATGGTAATTTTTTCTATTTATAGTAACTATGTCAACTCTCAAAGAGAAGAAAACATTGTTTCCAGGGTAAGTTTGAAAAATGTAAACAAATGTTAACAACAAAAAGATAAGGGTAACAATTTGATCCAATACTGAAAAATTTTTACTTTAAGATATTATTATGAATAATCATCATATTTTATTTTAATATTGTCTATTTTTATCCACATGGAAATTAAAATTAATTTATATTTGTATAATATTTTTAGAAATATCTAGAGTGGCCATCACCTCTCTTATAAAGGAGAACTGATAGTTATAATGTATTCACACTTAGAGACCCATTATTCTAGAAAATATCAATAAAAATCCATTCATAACATCAGTAACCATATTCTTTAGTGGTTTTTTTGGTCACTATACCATTATAATATATCATAAGGTGTTATGTAAAAGTGAATTTCCAAAGAAGTTGAATTGTTTTAACCTCTTATTTTAGTATTATTTTTTCATCAAAAAGAAAATATTCTTTATAAATGATGATATAATAACACAATTATCTAAAATATAATGAGACATTGTTATGTTATTTTAATAAAATATATCCAAAACTTCTTCTATTAAATTATTAATGATACCATCGTTTGTGTGTATAGTGTCCTACCATGTTGCGAATTAATATAGTTTTTCCTATCACTATATCAAACATATGGATTTTAATGATGGAATTAATTATTATAAAGTATATTAATGAAATATTAATAAATTTTTATATATATTAGATATTTTAATATTTATCCATTTCATTCATTGAAAATGCTAATGGAATTCATGTTAATGTCTGGATAACCACCACCTTGAAGATATTTGGTTCACTTTTAATCACCAAATCACATAAAATATATATATGTGTATAATATCAAAATTAATAATATATATATGATATAATTATCATGAATAAACGAAAAAATACTTTCTTTCAAATATGATCATTAAAAAATGGAAATGTTTCTAATGTGTATGAATGGACAACCATCTCCATTATTATAACATAAATCATTTTTCATTATCATTTTTGTTATTATTTTTAAAATATTAAAGGATTTTTCAAACTATTAATTAATTCATGATTACTTTTCTATTGATTATGGAATAATGAACACCTTTACTGTATTAGACATACTTATGATATCCCATATTATCTCTATTCTTAAAGATTTGATCAGTGTTGAATGATTTTTCTTAAATTTATTAACTATATTAATATTAATTATGATCTCTGAGGACATCAATTTATGAATGTCTATTTATTTCTTTGTCTTGACTTCCATTTTAAATATGTCTAATTTCCAGGGACCTTCCTTTTTTTCCAATTTTTTTCCATATCCAAATCCATTACACATGTATGATACACAACATGTATGAAATCCCATATAACCACCTCTACTTATAGGGATTTGAAAATATTGTGATGGCTAGTTAAATAGTACCAATATTGGTAACCTGAATTTATTCTCCCATCATCACTAGAATCACTACAACTATTTAGCTCTATGAGAGATTCAGAATTTTTTTATACACAAATATTTTACAATATATAGTTATCATCAAATAAAAAAATAAATTTACAAATATTTACAATTGTTAATGGATTCATATAGTTGGTGTATTTAAAATAATTAAATATTTTTTTCATAATTAAACCTATTTTATCTGGTTTATAATTCATACTGAAATAAAATAATGTAATTATCCCACATATTCTTAGAAGAAATACATGGGTAAATATTCTAAAAAGTGTCTTATATCCATCATTCCATTAATACAGTCAGCAATATGGAATTAATTTCTAATATTCATTGATCAATCTCAAATGTAAAATTCTGTAAAATCATTAAAAATATTACATTATATAACTCCACAAAATAAAACATCACTTTTTCATTCATGTAATCAAATATATTTTGATTCCAATCAAAAAAGATATTTCTCTTCATCAAAGGAAATTTAACAATGGATGAAATTATTTTTAAAAATAAATTTTTAATTCAGATAAATAATATTCAATTAAAGAAAAACCCATTTATTAGATTCCAATTTAAGGCCAATCAAGGAAATTAAGTTATGGATACCTTTTGTCAGTGGATCAATTTCTAAACACACTCCCCAGTTCAAAACATATCCCTTAACTCCTCAATTCACTGATGATCATAACATCTTAATTATATAGATTATTCTCTTTCTACCATATTAATTCATTAATACAATACCATTTTCCATTATCCATCCATCAACCATTTATTATTAGGTATGTATAAGACAATTTATGAATTTTTCAAAAAAAAAAGAGATCACAAATAACACATGCATATTTACTTGGTTTACCACTAAATATTAATCCAAGTATCATTCAATAAATAATATTTTTATGCATAAAATTACTAATGATAACTTTATATAGTTGTGTTCACTCCCTCATATAATGAATTCACCAACTATAATTTTGTGTAGATGAGTATTTCCTTATGACAATTTCACTAGAATTGAATCCTATTTTCTCAGAACTACATGAAAGGCTAATACATTGGATAATAGAACATGAAAAATATCACTTAGCAATTTATATGAACAAGACTGAATATTTTGGTGATTTTGATATACTCCATTGCCTTTAAAACTGCTATGAACATCACCATGTGAGAATCCTCCTCTTTCTATGAGATTACATAGACTCCCCAAATCTTGAATTCTTGAATAAACAAGGAATTAATCTTTTTAACTATACTATTGATATATCCCTTTAGTATTAGAAAATATTTAAGTGAGTTCAAATGTTCCATATGTATTTCATTCTTTTTTACACAACATTTATTCCCTCTAAACTAAGAATATTAGATCTCCAACATGGAATGTGATCAATAAAAAACACTATAGAACTAATAAATATTATTTTATTAGAATATATTCAATCATAATTATTATTACATTGATCATCCACCACCAATTATTTTAGATATTTAAGATGGTTCCCCACACATTTAGTCTGTCTATTTATTTCAATTTAAATTTTATAAAAGCATTAATGCAACATGTAAAATTTTCTGCTATTTTATAAACTACATGGTTATGGTATGGTATCTACTTCCATAGAATATTTATGATCTTTAATTAAATTAGTAAAACATTTAAAAATGCACTATAACACATTAAGTGAGCATAATAAATTGTAGTTGTGTGGTTTTCTTCACTTATGTTATTGTTCCCTATTTACTAGATTAACATTTTCAATAAATAACTTTATAATAACATTATTACAATCACGAAGTGATCTCATAAAACTCTATAAATTCATTTGATTTAAAATATTATAGTATTATTTATTGTTATAACTCTCTTGAACATTTTCATAAACAAAAATCAATTTCTCTACATAGATAAAATCCTCCACATTGTATGATATTTGTATAATGTGGAATTCTTCTCTATATGGAATGACTAGTTCATAACACATTCCCTAAGAAATTTTATACTATAGATATGGAAATAATCAACATATCATCTTAACTAAAATCATACCCACCATTGCACATGATATTTTTTTGGTATTTATCACTTTCACAATAAGATAATTTTACAAATGGTGTTGTTCTTAACAATTGGACATTGTTTGTCACAAAACCTATATATTAATTATGAACTTCAACTAAATACATTGTTTTGTTCTGTTATGAATGTTTTGAGTAACCATGATACAAACTCCCCCATTGAATGGCTCTTAAATTGATGAAATATTTTGTTCCAATAACATTATTCAAGACATAAATAATTCATCATTACCTTTATGATAGTATTGATATTTTCATTACCATTTCAATAATACACCAATGAATGACCCTCATGATGTATCCCTCATAAATTGACTGTAAAAAAACTTGATAAATCATTATTATATCATCCACACATATATATAGCCTATTTATTTGAGAAATCAACTCTTCATAAAATGGGATCTACACTTATGTGAATTTTCTCATAGAAAAACCCTCTATATTTCAGTTAATGAGACTTACAAAACTCATTTACTATAGCGTGGTATATTTCTATGTAATAGAAAAATACAATCATATAGATAGAAAACCCTAACTAAACCTCTATTATAATGAAACAAAATCTTGTTGCAGTGTAGTTCTATCCTCCTGATAGATTTGTCTCTAATATTCACTTGCATTATTATTCTAAACCTATGAATTAATCGAATCGATAATAATCCTCCAAAAAACAATTTAAAATCCATATAATATAATATCATAAAAATACATGGGAAATTTCCACTAATATTCCACTTTTATTTTTATCAAAAACAAACACACTTTCTGTCAACAAATGAAATCAATACCATTTGGTGTTAAAAAATCCCCCTATGTATGTTTTTGACATGATATTAATTTATTATTATCTCAAATATATATTATAATATAAAATTATTTATTCTCCATTGAAATCGAAATATAAACTGTTCAATTCATCCAAAAACAAAAGTAAATTTTCAACCACATAATATGTGAGTATATGTTGGTAAAATTATAATGAAATCTTATTGCACATATCCCCATTATTCTCCACATTTATAAATAATTTCATTACTTCCCACCATAGATTAAATAATATTATTTACTCATATGATTATATTCCCAATAATAGGATAGTAAAAAACTCTTACATCATAAACACTATTTTTTAATTGGTTCTTTTCACTGTATAATCAAACTAATTTAAAAACATTATGGATGGAATTTTCAATTTATTATACCTATTTAATGATAACTCTATTTAATGTTATTAAAACTGAAAAAAACGCTGAATTAATTTAAACCATAGAATTTGGTTCATCAAAAAATATATTTAACCTATTAAATATATGGTATTTGTAGGAAAAAAATAGTTGTGGTTAATGTCTAAAATGTATTCACAGTCAAACATTGAATACAATATAAAAAATAAACATTATAATTAAATTTTTACAAAGTAAAATTTAAAATTTTTATCTATTCACTAATTCAAACAGTCCATTAGTATATAATAATTAAATCAAAGTTTATTAGAATATAAAATAGATTAATTGATATCATTTTTCCTCTATTATATTATAATATTCTTCCTTAATGATTAATGCATGGTAACATTTAAAGAAACCACATTAACTCCTCCTAAAATATATCTTCATCACTTTTCATCAATTATTAAAATAAATTCCATTTTTGGGCCTTCAATTTTTTAAATTATCATTTATTAGAATATGTTATTTAGTATTCCATATAAATAAACAAGTAATGATAATTGTCAATACATAAAACTTATAATAATAAAAAAATTTCACATATCAAATTCAATATTTAATATTCCATTCTCTTTTTCGGGACTGATAAAACTTCCACCATATCCTAAGTTCTACTTTTACATAGAATATTCAAGATAATACCAAATGAAATTACAATATTTCTAAATTTACATTTTTTTGCATGTTTATCCAATTCAAATTTAATTATATCATTTAGAAAAATTTCATAAAACATTTCATCCTGATAGAATCAAAGAAATAATTATATTAATTTATTATACCAAAATATACCTAACTTATAGTATATTTTTCATACTGAATTAAAATCCATCATAAAAATTGTTTTTTTAACTCTATTCTAATATACTTTTTAGTTAATAGAACCGACTAATATTCTCTCCCCCATAACACTAAGTGGCCTTCGTTGTTTTTATAAAACATTAGGAATATTTGAATATTGATACCTCATATTTTCTCAATATTTATAATGTGTAAATTCTTTTGGAAAAGAATCATTATCGTTCCCCTTTCAATTTTAGAATAAAAAATTTATTGAATGAAATGCCAAAACATTTTCAATATATTCTTTATCCAGAATGCCTTTTGAAACTATTTTCGTTAAAAAAATAATGGTTCTTCTTTTCATAAAAATACTACCAAATATAAATTATATGATGAGATAAAACATTTATTTTTGTATATTTTACTTTACATATTCTGGAAATATATTTTACTTGTGAAAAAATATTAATGTTTGATAACATTTCAGGATAAATCCTCCATCTTTTTTTCCATTAGAGTAGACTACTAGTTTTCATAATGTCATTACATAATGATTTCTATAATAATATATAGCAATAAAACTTCATTAATTTACATGATATCTATATCATTTTTTTTGTAAAATCCATCATTCTATCCTTTCTTCTACCAAGTTAAGCCCTTTTTTCATCAAAATATGTTTCCATTATTTTCCATAGGGCTATTGTGATTAATATAATTTTGGTTCATCATTTAACCTTCACTAATATCTATCACTTTATTCCTAAAATGTGAAACCATTTTGTTTCAAAAAATGGTTTTCCTATGATAATTTCATTCTTTGTATTGTCCATATGTGGAGTTTCTATTAAAGGTATAATTTTCCTTTATTATATCCATCAAATTTCAATTATTTTCTATATGTCCATGTTTTGAATAAATTAAGAATATAAAATAGTAATCATTCCTCATTAAACACCTTATTGATGGTTTCTTTCGAGAAAATAAGTTTTTATACCAAATATGGACATAAGACCTTTGATGAACATTATCATAATGTGCCCAAGTCATCAAAAAATGTAGCATTTTAGAGATCAATTATTATATGCATTCTATTTTTCAAAATTTTCATTGAATATATTTTTTCATTTATATTCAAGATAAAAAATTTATCATTTTATATATATATTTAAAAAATGGGTTCCTTCCCCTTGTTTGTATTTTTAAGTTGATAAAATATTTGTCCAACCTTTAACATAATGTCCTCTTCTTCTACTCAAGATCATTGATTTCATTATCTATATTATATAGTTTATCATCCCTTTAATTATAGTTTCATTCATAATATATATTCTATTTAATTAATTCAAAATATTATAATATAATTCTAGGGATTCTTTCATTTAATTACATTTTTTTCTTCTTACATGTGATATTATGGACAAATCTTCATCCTTTTCCCTTTTTCTCATCATAAATCAAATTTTATTCATGTAAAATGACATGTATACATACTCTCTATTTATTATTTTATTTTTGAATTTAAATCCATTACACATGAAACATAAAACTAATACATAACTTTTTACTAATACCCCAATTTTTATTGTGCTTGGAACACATTATGGTGGTTTCATGAACACTCCCATTATTTTCAAACTAATGTAGTTGCAACATCATCACCAAAATGAAATCTTATTTTCCATTCAATTAATGAGCCTGGAATTTATGGTATACAAGTATTATACAATTGAGGATCAAAATATTTATATATATAAGTGTGTTTTGAAATATTTACAACATTATTCTTAGTGGATTTCCTATTATTCATTTCTTCCGACATCAGGAAAGGCTCCTTTGACTTGTCTAAAAATATTCAGCCTGAATATTCTTTGTGGTTGTATCACCCACACACATAATTTAATTCAGATGGGATAACAAAAGAATATATTTTATAATCTCTAAAAAAACAAACAACTAGGTCATAGTTAGATGGTAGTAAATGGTTGGTTCATGAAGGCTACCAGAAGGTCAGTAGAAAATCTAACAAACCACATTTAAGGATTCCTCGCATTCACTAATCATGTTTGTGTTTAACTAATAAATGTTACTTTTTAATTTTACGGAAACATTTAATGGAATGTATTGGGGTAAATTTATATTCTCTTGAAAAATTATAGTACTATATTTAACATGGAATGGGAAAATGTCATAGGGTAAAATTAGTGAAAAAGCCAATAGTTGGTTTTAGTTATACCAGTTGGATCGAATGTTGGTAGAGTTTTCCCATGGTCATGTTATATCACGAATACTATGTTCTTTATGGTTGAATATTATCCATGAAGTGTCATATGTTAATGGTCCTAGTCTTTCCCATATCCAATAAGGCTAGACTCATTTAGTTGCATATCCCATGATTAAGGTTGTGTAAAATAATGCAATAATTAATAATTATTATCTTAATTACTATCCATGTGGTTATAAATTATCAATATAGGTATTTATTTAGTTTTGAAACACTCCTACTCTTGACCCATAACCCAATAGTGATTAGTTGTTAATGGTTGTGATGATTGAAATCAAGGAAATATAAATAATTTCATTGTTAATTGAAAATAAATTTTAAATGATAAAATTCAGGATTACAAAAAAAAAGAATAAATATTATTCATTTGGAATTAATGTGAATTTGATAAGAAATTTCCATTTTATGATGAAATTTGAAGGAAGACAAATATTTAATTGAAATAATTAACAAAAAATAAAAAATTTATTGTAGATAAATAGAGGAAGAAAAAATATGTGGGTTTTGATAATGAATAGTGTGTGTCATTAAAAAGGGTTGTTTGAAACAAAAATGGTGTTATAATGGAAGAGTAATTATAAATTAATGCTTAACAAAATATATTGATTCAATAAAAAAATTGAATTATTGAATCATAACTATTTTAGAAAATGAATTGATTAAAATGGATGAATAAAAGGAGAGATAATAAAAGAACTCTAAACTATATTTATGTATGGTGCTATAATATATATATCATATTTTGTAGTGAATAGCATGAATGTCTTGCATGTTGTATACTAACATGAAAAATTTATTCCCTCTTATTTTCACATGATTAAACCGAGTTTCCTGCCTTGATTTTCAGATCCTATATTATGGAATAACTATATAATCAAATAATTTATTCATTGAGTATTTGACGCTTATGCACCGTGAAATATCTGCATATCATGTATGAAAATTAATTTAGGCAGTATTTGAAAAAATAAAAGGTTCCTTTTTTATAATTGAGTTATTTTTTGTGTTAGTTATTCATATCATGAAAATGATTTCTAGGTCGTCAAGTAGTTTTTAGGTATGATGTGAATGAATTATACAAGTCATGTATTCGCTACATGGCATGTAATAGTTAATTTGAAACATTATTCACATTTATTTTTTTGTCCAAGCTTCCAAATTCTGGTAAAAAAATTGAAAAACCCAAGGCATTATCAGATAATTCATCAATACACCTTAAGAAAATCTTTCCAAAATGTATATACAATTCTAGCCAATCTAATTCCTCCACATTTGAAAAATTATTTTCCTTATAAAAAAAATGATCTTAAAATAGAATTTAAATGAACTAGAATTTCAAATAAGGATATTTTATACATCTTGGGGGGAAAATGTGTTATCTGAAAATGTCAATCCTCTACAATTAATCATGTAGCTAAAATTAATCCTGATTCATTATTCAGTCCATTATCCAAATTTTTATCTTTTTTACAATTTCAACAATATTCCTTAAATTTAATATCCAATTTTTAATTTACCTCATAGTAAATTTTTTCTCACTACTCTAGGTAAAATTTAACTAGAGTTATGATCATTTCTTAAATACATGTTCCAACCCATAGGAATTCATTGATTCTATCATCTCCACTTTGTAAATAAAAAAAATCTTCATGTCATATTTATAAAAAAATGAATCATATGAATCTTTGGATAAGGGATCATGGGTAGAAAACTGAAATCCTTCTTTAAATAATGATAATATATAATGTACAATGTATGATAAATGGGTAAAATTAAATAATGATGATCCTATGAGATCAAAAAGGCGTCAATACTCTAAGAAGATCAATGTGGAACCATGATTGTATTAATTATGTATAAAAAATTGTACAATGTTCCATTATTTGTCTATTTAATTCATTTCCTTTTTAAAAAAAATCTGTTTAGTATAGATCTCACATTAATCCCCTAACCATAGATGATCAATCGAAGGATTTATCGGTCTACAAACAATGATTTTTTACCTTTCTAATACCTTTCCCAAAAACCTTTTCCATCATTGTATTAATTTTATACATTGAAATGTAACATAGTAGGTGTAATGTGCTATAATAATCATGGATCATGAAATATCAATTAGGAAAAAGTTCTATAATACATCTCTTAAGTAATAACTTCCTTTGTACATCAACTGAAAATTCTTGAGTAGTTGTTCAAAGGATAATCATTCAAAATAAAAAGTGTTTGGTAGGAAGGGATAGTCAACTTGATATTCCTACATGCTAAATAAGCCATCCAATGAAAATAATGTCTAAATAATTAATATTTATGGTGTTTCATCTAAATAGTGGTTTAGAAATGATTTCTTTAGTGATATTTAAAATGATTTTCTTCAGTCACATCATTAATAACATCTCAATGAATGTTATGGTTTGTTTATATGTCTTAGGTGTATCTCAAGAAGTATAATCAGTAATGAATGTGAAAAAATCTGCACACAATCCTCCCATTAATGTGAATGTGAAGGAATAATATCCATAACATAGTGTATATAATACATATAATAACTTAATAAAAACTATTTGAATTTTTTTTGAATTTGAATTAAATTACTAAACTCAAAAATGATTATAAAAATATAGACCGTATTAAAACATAGATTTCATCATTTTTTATGTAACTTTTTCATTTATATAAATGGGTGCTATGAGTTTTTAAAATTATTGAATTTTATCTAAGGAAAATGCATACTTGATAAGAGAAGACAAGAAATAATCAAATTGTATTGATAAAAAATCACAAGAATGACTCATATACACTTAAAATGATCTAGTTTGTACACTGTTATAGAAAGAATCACAGTAAATAGAGCACAAATATGGCATAAATAAAATAAAATAGAAATTTTGAAAATCATTTTAGGGAATTGAGAACTCCCTCTATTAGTGTCTTTTCATGGAGAATCTTGGTGGATAATGATCCCTAATTATGCAACATTCATAATTTTTTGGAATGAAAAATCTTTTACTAAATTAAACATTTGTATATAGGTTTTAATCATGTTTAAATAAATGTCACGAGATGGAACAAATAGTGAATAATATTAAAAATAGCATAGATACATGTAGATATGTGTCTAAATGTTGTTAAAGGTGAACGATGAAAAAAATATACAACAATAAAAATAAAAACGCAATATACAATAATGAAAACAAACATGAAAAATAAAAAATTCGATCCCTTTAATAAATTACTAAAATTGATTTCATCATCCAAATAGATGGAAAAAGTAATAATATGTATCTTCCATCTTTTTAGTTGTTTTTTGATTCCAAAAGAAACCTTTGGGTGCTTCAACAAGTTCACATGGATTCTTGGTTGTGTTAACCATCTCTAGATCTACTGAATATGAATCTTTTGTGGTATGAAAATCAACCATGAAAATCATATTGAGTACTGATGTTGATCATGAATATCTAGTGAAATATCCACATGATTGAAATCATTATAATAAATATGTTGAGTCATCTATAGTACAAGGGTATATCATAGTGGGATAGGTTTATCTATTAACATGGAAACGGATGAAGATCTAGACAGAGATAATGATGTATACTAACTGAATGAAAAATAATCCAAGTAATTGTTATGTGATAATTGAATTCTATATATATAATATGTGCAATGATGAATCCATGGGAAATAAAAAAAATATTAACTAAAAAAAGAATCATCCATATAGAGAAAAAATGGGTGAGGAAAACATGGTAAACTAAGAAAAATAAAAATAATCAAGCCAGTCATCATCGTTCATATCAGGAATAGATGGTGGATACAATCGTCCCACCCAATCTATATAAAATATGGAAGAAGGGACTGGGGGTCAACTATTTTGGTTGGTTTTGTGGTGCTGGAAGAAACATCTATGGAAGGTATATGAATGGTATGTATTTTGAGGGTGGCTATCTATATATCCACTGGATCAATAAATGGATCCTCAATAAATGGTGGAGTGGAAGGGCACTTAACATATCAGGCCTACCATACCAAGATCTCTTTTTTAATTAATGTTTTATTATCTACGATGGTAGGTTGGTTAGGGTAGGATCTAGGGATTGAATGAAAGCCTTTGATGGTCAAGAAGTGGATGCTGGATGAAAGGTTATGGAGGTTGGGGTAGTAAAAATTGGATTCCCTAAAAATGGTAGACCATGTATGGGTAATAAATTCAATGATTCTCTTCTCTAATAGGGTTCATGCCCAAGAGATATAATGGGTATAATTGGGTGAGGGGTTGAGTGTGAATGGGAACGGTTGATCGTGAATGGATATGGGTGGTACATGGGGAAACTGAATTTTTGGTGGTGGGATTGTAATTGGGGAGGTGGAGTATTCACTATGAGCAGGATCATGATGTGGTGTGGTTGGGGAGACTAGAAGATCAAGAACATGTTGAGTAGGGGCATCATTAGCATCCTCTATCTAAGATGTAACAAAATGATAGATATTTTCATACTTCATTTGAATCCCCATATCGTTGATAAAAAATGGATTTGATATCAATATGTACAAGGGAAGTGTGGGGACTATATTATCGAAAGGCAGATATATTTTATGCCATGTGGTTGATAAAATATCTTTCCATCAAAGTTCCTCGAGTACACATTTCATAAGTCTGGTAAAACACACCATGTAGCCTCTATTTGTTTATGTATGGTCCACCCATAGCTGATTCCAAAATAAATACACCAATCAAGCTGACCCCACTATGGGACCCTACAAGTTATATCCAAGCATGGGCAATGGCACAATACAATATTTAGAAGGCTGAACCCTAGAGTCTTGTTCAATTCATGATGCGGGTTTGTACTCATTTTGGAAGTCTCTAGTTATAAAAGGAAAATGTTCTTTAGGATTCTCCATGAATGGATAAAGTTATAAATATTATAAGATAGGGGAGGAAAAAAACACATCAGAATAAATGTCATGAATGATATAAAACCCTCACAGTATGAGCTCCAAAGGCTGTCTGTCAGGTTTGAAGTGGGAAAAGTTTATTACCATCTCAAATGTGTCAAGGATATTGATTTAGAGCCCCTCGTATAGATCCCCCACACCTATGTTATATGGTTCAGTTGAATGTTTTCCATTTGTGAAGGACCTCATGGTGGATGTGGATGTACATAATGATGGTGTGATCCAATGTTCTTTCCACCGACGTTAGTTTCGCCTACATATGGACCAAGAAGTCCTAGTTCATAAGGATTATAAATAATGGCATGGATGAAAGTTAGTATAGACGCATGACCCATCAGATGATGACTGGGTGTCTCTTGAATGTCTAATTAATATAGTGGTGAAGTAGAAGTGTATAAATATATATCAATATGTGGTGGTGGATGTGTCTTCCTCTATCACATAGATGATGTGTGGCATAAGAATTAGGTCATATAATGGGGTGCAAATGATCATTTTGTTTGTGATATTGTGTGGACAAGAATGTTGGGAGAGGAGAGAATGAAATGGTAGAAATGAGGATTGGGTGTGTATGAGGGATCATGGATGGTATGTGGGGGTTATGTCGAGGTATATTGGAGGAGGAGAGGGGAGAATCATGTAAAAGAGTTGGCGAAAAATGGTGGATTGTCTTCATGATGAATGCATGTTTCATTGTTTTCATAAATATATTTAAAATTACTCATAGTGTATTGAATAAATGATATGAAAATTATAATTCCTAAATTTTTTATGTTATCCATCTTTTTCATTTCATGTAATTGACACATGGACAACATTATTGTAATTGTCCCTGTTTTAATATTTTCCTAATATATTTTTTCAATAATCCCTCTAATGAATCAAAAAAACTCTATCTTATCATATCCTAAAATTGATTTTCTTTTATTTGGTGATATATTTACTATCTATAGATTGAATTTTTCTGAAGAAGATGACATTATTTTTAAATTGATACCCCTCATCAAATAGTTCTTCAAAATAGATGGAAGGAAAGGCGACATGTCCTTCTGGGATAGAGGTGGGGTGAAAGTCACACCATTTTGAGTATATAGTCTGTTGTTAATAAGAGGTGGTGCATTATTAATGTTCTAACATTCTACATGGTCTCCTTTTTCATTTGACTGAGAAGTGGTTGAAATAATGTCGATGTGTGGAATTTATTAATATCTTTCTCCACATTGAACAAAACCCCTTGTTCCCCCACTCTAAAAAATTAATCTCAGGTTAACATCCATCCTAACAATTTTAGTTTTGAGAAATGGCCTTAAGTGAATGAGGGAGATGTGACTTTCCCCATTAATATCCAAAAAATATAAATCAGTGCAGAAAATGAATTTTTCAATCTTTACTTATAAATACTCAAGATATACTCGTGGATTCTTGACTAAAAAGTCAGCGATTTGATGTTCCCCGCATGTTTGTTTCTGTTCCATGACCCATATCTTTTTGTAGACAATCATGGGAATTAGATTTCTAAATTTACAGATATGACATAATTATTTTCAAAATGTCCATGTCCCAATAGTGAATAGAATTTAAAAAATTCCAATGTAACAAATTTTTAGAGGAAACATAAATTGGATAATTGTAGAGATTTATTCTATTAAACACTATTTTTGTAGTCTTCAATTTTCTATTTAACATAATCAGATGTGCCTAATGAATTCTGAATATATAGGTATTTTTGAAATTTTCTTTTCAAATGGAAAATTCATATTATGTTTTTTTACTAACACTATGAAATTTGTTAGAGTACCCACCAATTTTGATTATTTCATTTATTCTAGAAGGGGTATACATGGTGTTAGTCGGAGTGGATACTCAAGAGTGGGGTGAATTGAGTTCCAATAAAAATTTCTATTATAAATATTTCTCGTAAAATCCTCCAATTTAAAAACAAAGTTAAACTATAGTGAATCTATATAGAGTGTAAATGTTCAATTAGTTTCTCAAATATTGATTAGGTCTCAATTGACTTAATCTGAAGATTAAATTAACTTTTGAAACTAACTTACCGGATTAAAATAAGTATAAAATCATACTAATTTAACTATAAAATTAGCTTTAAAATAGTTTTGTAATTCAAAGTAATAGCAACGTAATGTAAAATATATATGTAAAACTTATAGACTTAAAATAAATGCACAGCAAAGTTAACCCAGAGGTTTAGTATCAAGATGAGACATAGTCCACTCAACAATTTATATAAACTGATCCACACCCTAGACCGGGGTTAACAACAGTGAGCACACTATCCAGGTACAAGGACCTCTACCACAGTTATACATGGGAAAAACAAACAACAACACACAGGCTGTTCAGGTCTTACATGAACTCTACCACTATCCACAGTGGGAAACAAAAACGTTATGGAGTTTGAGTGAGGATTTATGAATCCTCCACTTTAGCACATGAGAAATTTTATGTGTAAAATAAACAGGGTACACACACATCTCAAAATGTAATGATAGAATCACTAAAGATAATTACGATTGTGTTTAGAAATGCTTTAGTGATCAGCAGTGCATCTCTGGACTTTATTGGTTGATCAGAAAAGCTTATAAGTCCTCTGGTTTCGGCTCAGAAAATAGAGTGTCGTTTTCTTCTTGGGTTCATGGTTCAGCTTACCAGCCTGAGTGCACGAATTGTTTTTTGTAGTTTACTCAAGATGCAGCTTGAGTTCTCTTTTAAAATGAGTAGCTTCGTGTATGTCTAGTGTTCTTGTAGTATAGATTTTTCTTCTTTCACAATGCACCACGGATGAATGATATTCAAATCTGTTCTTTTTCACCAGTGTGTGTTCTTAGTTCCTTGATGCTTGTTGTATGTACACTCGGTGTGTTCTTTTTGTGTCGCACATCTGTGTTTATCCAGTGTTCTCTTTCCTTCCCTTTATAGATTTCAGTATCGACAGAAAAGAATAATCTTTTTTTGCATGGGTACTAGGTACGGTTCCCTGACATTCAACAGAAATCATTAAATAACATTAACTGCATTAAAACCATAAAATGTAACCGTTATATAAATAAATAAAAAGTGTGAAAAGTATAGGGTTTGACTGGTTGGTCAATCATTAGTAGCCGTTTATTGGTAAACGTGCACATTGGACTTTGTGTCGCAGAACCTTCCATCGGTAGCACTTTTGATCTTGCATCGGTAGCTCATATACCGGTGACTTTAGTTCCATCGGTAGATCATGTTATCTATAGCACATTGCATCAGTATCTATTTGAACGTGTCGGTAGACTTACACTATCAGTACCTTCTATCGGTAGCTCGATATATCGGTGACTATACTTGTATAAGTAACTATTTGTGAACTGGCTATATCGGTAGACTTCTGTAAATCGGTAGATGTGGTCTGTTTGTCTGTCGATAGCTTGGTAGACTAGTTCTATTAGTAGACTTCTTCATATCGGTATCTCTGGTTTGTGATTCAGTACTCGTATCAGTAGGCTTACTCTATTGGTAACTACTGGTAGACATGCACATCGGTAGCTTGTATGTTCTGTCGGTAGACTTTGTGTCTGCTTACCGGTAACTCTGTTTATATCAGGTACCTTATTGTATTAGTGTCTCTGTCTATCAGTAGACTATGCCTATATTTAGACTGAGTACTGGTAGCTCTATACCAATATCTATAATACTAGTCTGTTTTATGAAAAACACATCTGAATGGGTTAGAAGAACTTCATAACTCATATAAACATAGATAGACATGGATTAACATATCTCAGGGATCATTTTAATATTATTATCATCTTGATCCCATATTTAAAGAATTAATATATAGTAAATCATTAGATTTAGATTATCAAAGTATATAAAAGAATAATTGGGATTATCAAAATAGGTGAGGTCAACAACCTCTCCCTTTTTGATAATCACAACATATGATATTATTATTATTTTAAAAAATTGTATCAGAGGATATATAATTAAACTCAATTTTCTTAGGGAAAATATTATGTTATAAAACATAATTTATCAGAGATAGAATTAAATGTATCAGAGATAAAATAAAAAGCCATGATATTAGAGGTAAAAATTTACCGGTATCAGAGAACTAAATGAAATGTTATCATAGGATGAGAGTAAATGAAATGGTATTAGAAGATGAAATTTAGAGGTATCAAGGGGGAAAAGCATGATAGCTCTTAGATAAAATTTCTCCCCCTTTGTAAAATATTTCTCCCCATTTGTGATAATCAAAAAGTGGGAAATAATAAAGAGAAGTGGAACAATAGGAATAGAAGAAAATCACTTGTATTAAATGATACAAAAAGGTGAAAAGACAGAAAACAAAATTCATAGGATTCCAATCAAACATTCTAGCCACTTGATCAATCCACATCCTCAACGTGAGATTTTCCCATGGTGTCAGAAGAGGATTCAGGTGGTGAGGATTCTAGTGAAGGCTTAGGAATTCCGGAAATGACCATAGGAGGCTGAGAAACTGACATTGTGTATGGCCTGTATTGAGTAGTCATTTGTGTGATCATAGGTGTGAGAATTCTAATGGCTTGTACATGATTCATCTAAATTAGAGAATCATTAGAGGCAGAGGCAGGAAAAGATGGAGGGACAATTACTGTCCTAGCATCAACAAGCAAAAAAGGCAGCAACATGTCTCTAAAGTCCATAATTATTCCTCATCATCTCTTCATAGAAGATATGAAATCATCCATGTTCTTCATAAACTTGTCCAACACTGTAGTCAATTCACCGAGCTTGCTAACTTGCTCATTGAAGGTTTGATTGACAGGAGGCAGTTTCATATTCTCAATTAGAAGCTTGAAATGACTGGTCATTTGGGTCTTTGTGTAAATTTTGAAGAAATAGGTGTCCGCCTTTTCGTTCAAATCTATTTGAGAGGCAGAGGCTTCTCTCATGTAGTCTTGGACTATCTTCATAATTTCTCCGGATGAATCTCTGGTAGAAAGAAAAACTCTGCTCAGTTCAAATGAGTCCACAGAGCCACTGGTTGATGCAGAACCAAGCCCCTCTTTCATCATAGCTCGAAACTGATTCAAATCCATCGAAGGTTTAGATGCAAGAGGAACAACAGAGAAAGATATAGTCTCTTTGAAGAATTCGGTCAAACCACTGATAAGATTTTGAACTTGGGAATCCTGGATTGTAATATGACCTTTCATAGAAGTTTTGAAACCTTCAAACACTGAAACCATCTGGCTTACCACACTCTTGACATAAGCTATGTCCTTATCTTCTTGGGATTTGGAGCTCATGTAAGAGTCTAAAAAAATAACCAATTTCATTAATGCTCCATGATCTACTTCATGTCTAGAAACTTGAGCCTGAAAGCCTTTAACTTCTTCAACTATTTCTGCCATGAAGTTGGAGAAATTACAACCTAGAGAGAGTCCAAATGAGCTTTCCAACATCTTCATCTCTTCATCAAAACAAATCTTCATCTCAGTGATTTAGGCACTAAAATATTCCTTCAGCTCATCCTTTAAGATATCCATATCAGCCTTGGTAACCAAATAAGTAGGTGCAACTGCTACAGATTCTCTTTTAGAGGCTAAACTAACCATAGAGTCAGTCATAACAGATTGAATTGAATATACCATAGAAACTTCCATTTTCTTTACCTCTTCCAAAAAAATTTCCTAATGGTTTTTCTTCAACTTGTCCAGGTCATGTATTATGACCACATCTTAAGGAAACAATTCATATTCATCATCATAAACAATTTTTGGTCTATTTAGAGATGCTTCAGTATCTGAATCAGGATAGTCTAAACCACATACTACAAAACCAAGGTCTTCTGTCCAATCATTAAATCCAACAGCCACTGTAACACTTCCAAACTTAGTTTGATTCTCCCCCTCAACTAGTGCATCCTAAATTAGGATAAAAACATTCACAGTAGCATTCTCATTAGCATTCTCAGCAGCATTCTCAGTAGGTCTTTCATCTTGAAGAGAATCTTCCACTATCAATTCCATCACTTCACAAGAAGGACGGTCTTCTGAATTAGGTAAGGGTATGTCAATTTCACTTGCTTCCCCCGTAGGTACTAATGATTGTCCAATCACTGGAATAAGGCTCAAATCAGCTGATAGAGATGCTTCACTATCATGAACATCTTCTTCATTTTCTACAGCATCCACTTCAACAGCCTCTAAAGCAGCTTCTTCCTTATCTGATTTATGTTGATCATGATTTTCAGGAGTTGGGCTAGGAGGTAAGTCAGTATCTCCTCCTTCATCCACAAAGGACTCTTCCTCTTCTGAATCATCACTATATTTTGGCTCCTCTTCATCAGGTCCCACACCTGGATCCCTCACATCCTTTGGTATTGAAGGATGATTCATAGGATTAAACTTGTCATACTACCTCTGGTCATCATTGACCCATTCTCCTCTCCAAGGGTTCCAATTTATTTTCATGTACTTACAAACTGTGGTTGTGACAGAGAAGTTATTCTCAAATACAACTATCTCATATTGAGACTCAACAACCCCTTTTACCTTGATCATCACAGAGATCATCTTAGCAAAGAATAGGGCATTTGTCTTTGATTTCGGCCTTATCATATCTTCCATCTGGAGCATCAGAAATCTTCAAAAATTCACCATTACACAATGTCTTAAGAGGTGCAGGATATTGATATCCTGATATCTCAAATTGGAAAAGTATCCTCTCCCCAGTATCAAGACATGTTGAATGAATTTAAACACAAATCTGTTCTCTCCATCCATTTCGGTAGCAACTACTTGTCTTGGACTTCCATCACCAGTCAGATCTTCCAAAGCAGTCTCATAGTCGAAAAGTCACTTGTAGGTGGCATGGATCTCACGACATATCCATATACTCCTTTATGTGGAAATTTCAAGCACTCATCCCATTCAACAGATGAAAACAACATCTCCTTTCCATTCACAAAAGAGGCTACTCGATTTTCATTCTCTGATTCTTCAAAAGTTAGAAAATCATAAAACAATTTCACTAATTATGGAAAGTAAGGACCATTGTTGTTCAAAAAACATTCTACCAATTTTTGATCTTCAAGAACTTCGAGCACTAAGGACCTGCTAGGCAGTAGCCATTCTAAACATAGTTTCTTTTCAATAACAATAACTCGATTTTACAGATGAGGATTCACTAGTCGTCTCACCGACCTAGTTCTAGCAACACTACCACTACCACTTGCTTCTTGTTCGGTCCTCTGCTTATTTATTTTCGGCTTAACAGAGTCATCTCTGATGGTAAGAAGTTTGTTTTTTTCCATCACCGGTCCTATGGATTTCGGGTTCCCTAAAGATTTTGGAGCTAAGGTTTGAGGGTTAAGTTTTGAGGATCGATGGATTTTGAAGTAGCTCGGACATTAATTTTATCATTTAGGAATCAAAAAATAAATAAATAAAATTATGTAAAAATTGTTTAGATTCTTGCGACAGACAGAAGTTTTAAAACAGCGCACACATTGGTGAGAATTTCTATCAGTGAGGGTTACATCGGTGATAATTTCACATCAGTGAGAATCTTATATCGGTGATAATTTCACATCGGTGAGGATTTCACATCGGTGAGGATTTCACATCGGTGAGGATTTCACATCGGTGAGGATTGCTACCGATTGAGGTTAAACTTTCCTAACTCGTGTCTAACATAACTTAACCTATCCTAACTCAAAGGTTTAGTAAAAATGTCGGCTAATTGATGTTCAATTCCTATAAACTCAAGAGTAATATCATCGTTTTGGTAATGATATCTCATGAAATGGTGCCTTGCATCAATGTGTTTGGTCCTAGAGTGAGACACCGGATTCTTTGAGATATTTATTGCACTAGTGTTGTCAAATTTGATTGACACGTACCTAATGTCATATTCATATTCCAAAAGAGTGTGTTTTATCCACAAAATTTTTGCACAGCGACTACCAGCAGCTATGTACTCTGGTTCGGTAGTGGATAATGCTACAAAATTATACTTCTCACTACACTAAGATACTAAGTATTTTCCCAATAAATGACATGTTCTAGAAGTTCTTTTTCTATCCATCCTGCATCCAACAAAATCATCATCTGGATAACTCATTAACTCATAGGGTTTTCCTTTTTGGTAAAACAAACCAAAGTTTACAGTATGTTTAAGATACATAAAAATTCCTTTAACAGCAAGTAAATGAGATTCTTTTGGATTAGCTTGAAATCATGCACACATACACACACTAAACAGAATATCTGGTCGACTAGCAGTAAGGTAGAGTAAGCTTCAAATCATACCTCGGTAATTGGTTTGATCCACTGGTTTTCTAGTTTCATCTACATCCAATTAACAGACTATACTCATAGGATTTTTACATTCCCTAATATTATCCAAACCAAAACGTTTTAAGAGATCCTTTGTATATTTACTTTGATTCAAAAAAATACCATCTTTATTTTGGAAAACTTGAAATCCACGAAAATATTTATGTTCTCTCATTAAACTCATTTCATTCTCATTTTGCATACATTTTAAAAAATCAGTACATAAAGAGTGTTTGGAAGATCCAAAAATAATATCATCAACATATATTTGTACTATTAAAACATCCTTAGAAATTAATTTAATAAAAAGGGTTGGATCAACAATCCCTTTAGTAAAAATTTTTTAATTAAGAAAATTACTAAGTCTATCATAACAAGCTCTTGGATCTTGTTTTAAACCATATAAAGCTTTAGAATGTTTAAAAACATGATTTGGAAAATGAGGATTAGTAAATCCAGGTGGTTGTTCAAAAAAAATCTTCAATTATAAAACCATTTAGAAAATCACTTTTGACATCCATTTGATATAACATGAAATTCAAATGTGCAGCATATGCAAGTAAGATATTAATTGATTATAATATGGCTACAGGTGAAAAGTTTTCCTCATAGTCTATACCTTCCTCTTGACTATATACTTGTGCAACTAGACTACCTTTGTTTCTAACTATGTTTCAAGACCCATCAACTTTGTTTCTAAAAACCCATTTAGTGCCTATTGTTAAAGTTTCCTTAGGTCTATCAACTAATTCCCAGAATTTGTTTCTTTCAAAATTATTTAACTCATCTTGCATTGAAATTACCCAAAATTCATCATTGATAGCATCATTTATATTTCTAGGTTTTAGTTGTGAATGAAAGTCTTGATGTTCAACCTGGTTTCATAGAGAATCTCTAGTCTGTGTCCCTCTATCAAGATTACCAACAACAGGATCCAAAGGATGATTATTTAGAATCCTTGATGATCTAGTAATGGTAGGACTAGAAATTTCAGGTTCATATATAGGTTCGGGTTCTATAGCAGAACATTCTGGAATATGTCCAGAACTAGATGTTTTTATAGAAAGTTCTTTAGATTTATCACTAAGGTTCAGAACTCTCAAATCTTCTTCAAGATTTTCAAGTGTGGTTTCAGGCTCACGTGGATGAGTTTCATAAAACATGATGTGAACAGATTCTTCCACACATTTGGTTCTTTTATTAAAAACTCTATAGGCTTTTCTAGTTAAAGAATAACCAAGAAAAATTCCTTCATCACTCTTAGAAGAAAACATATCCAGATTATCCTTTGTATTAAGATTAAAAACATTGCAGCCAAAGTCTCTAAAGTAACTAACTTTAGGTTTTATGTTATTCAACAACTCATAAGGGTTCTTCTTATGAAATGGTCTAATTAAGACTCTCTTAATAATATAACAAGCTATATTCACAGCTTCATCCCAAATGTAAATAAGCGGGTCATATTCATTAAGCATGGTTCTAGCTATTTCTTAAAGGGTTCTATTCCGTTTTTCTACCATACCATTATGCTGAGGTGTCCTAGGAGCAGAAAAGTTGTGACTATAGCCATTGTGTGAGAAATAAGATTCAAACTCTTGATTTTCAAACTCACAGCCTTGATCACTTCTCAGGGTTTTAATTTTAAGTCCACTAATATTTTCCACAGATTTGGCGTATTTAACCAAGTAAGAACAAGATTCAATTTTGTGAGCTAAGAAGTATACCCAAGTATATCTAGAAAAGTCATCTACTAGAACATAGACATGGTTCTTCCCATTTAAACTAGAAACTCTTGAAGGTCTAAACAAGTCCATGTGAACCAACTTGAGAGGTTGAGAAGTTGAAACTTTTTCTTTGATTGAAAGGGAACATTATGTTTCATGCCCTTCTGACAGGGATTACAAACGTTGTCATTTGGGAATTCATGTTTAGATAGGTCTCTAACTATGTTCTTCGTAGTTAATTTTCTATGTGATTAGATGTTGCAGTGTCCTAATCTTCTGTGCTAAAGCCAAGATTCTCTATGAAAAGCATTTAAACAAGTAACATTTTTTTTAGCTAATGAATTTAAATCAACTGCATAAAAATTTTCATTTCTTAAATCATAAAAGACTAAAACATTTTTATAATTAAAAACATTAAAATAATAATTTTCAAAATTCACATTAAATCCATCATCACATAATTGAGAAATACTTAAAAGGTTATACATAATTCCATCAACAAATAAAACATTAGAAATTAAAACTGAATCAGTGTTACCAATATGGCCTAGGCCGATGATCATTCCTTTAGAATTATCACCAAAGGTGACATGGACTCCATCAACCTTTACTAAACATTTGAAATATGAATAATCTCCAAACATATGTCTTGAACATCCATTTTCCAAGTACCATACCTTCTTGTGAGAACTCATTAAGCATGATTCCTACAAAATAGATTTAGATAGGAAATGGTTTTGGTACCCAGATCTTTTTGGGTCTGGAAAGGTTAGCAATCAAAGTTTTAGGTACCCATATTTGTCTTATGGGTCTCATATAATTCAAAGAATCAATAGATTTTGAAATATAAACTTTAGTTGATCTATAACCATATGAATAACTGGTTGAAGCATAGGGATTCCTATAACATGAACTAGCAGTATTCTGTCCAGATTTAGGAATAAACCTAGTTTTAATGAACTGTCTTTTTCTAGGTTGGTATCCCAAACCAGTAGTGTATTTTGGTACCACATGCTTTCCTAGCACTTGATTTAGTGTATCTTTTCGATTTGTAAAATTATTTTAGTCTTTTCTATGTTTATCATTTAACATTTTTAGTTCTGTATTTTCCTTTAATCGTTGATCATTCTTCTCTTTTTCGATAGTATGTTCGGTTTTAACAGTAGTAGTGAGTGCATGTTGTTTCATTAATGATTTGTATTTATCCTTAATTTCATTGCATGTCTCTTCCAGCATATTTCAGTATTCAAATAGGTCATCTTTAGATATTTTTTCATCATTATCTGAGTCACTATTATTTCAAGAATAATAATAATTTTTTACATGGTAAACAGGTACCTCAGAGGTATCAGTCATGAAACACATGTTGGCATGATTCTTCTCAGAATCAGAAACATCAGATTCACTTGTGTTGTCCACATATTCACTCCAGATAGCCTTCATAGATTTCTTGTACTTCTTGTCCTTCTAATCATATTTCTTTTTAACTTTTAATTTTGGACAATTAGCCTTGATGTGTCCTTTCCTTTTGCACTCATAGCAAACAACTTCGTCACTTTTATCTGGCTTTTTCCAGTTCATATTCCAATGTCCCTTATTGTCATACTTTCCGTTTTACTTATATTTCCTGAGGTGTTTCTTCTTCCTATAAAACTTCTTGAATCTCTTGGCTATTTAAGCCATCTCAGCATCACTATCTGAATCATAATCTTCACTAGTTGAACTCTCAAAAGGTATTTGCATTTTCTCCTTGTGTATACTCTTAGAGGAAGTATACTTAAAAGTTGTGGATTTTCTCTTGGGTTCATCATCTTCTTCCTTATTCACCATGTGTTCTTCCTCATACATCATTAATTTATCAATAAGCTCTTTTACTGGCAGTGATCCAATGTCACATGACTCTATGATTGAAACAGAAGTTCCCCTCCATCGTTCTGGCAGACATCTCAGTATCCTCATAATTTTCCTTAGCTGGAACATCTTTTCCAAGTGAACTCATTGTATTGACTATCTCATTAAACCTAAGATACATATCAGAAATAGGTTCATCAGTTTTCATTATAAAATTGTCACATTTAATAGTATAAGTATTAAATCTCCTTTCATTAACATTGGTTGTTCCTTCATGAGAAACACCCAAAGTATCCCATATTTCATAATCAGTTTTGCAAGCAGAAATTCTATTAAATTGTTCATCTCCTAATGCATAGTATAGGGAATTCATGGATTTATAGTTATTATTGAAAGAATTCTTTGTAGGTTCATCCCAAGTTGTTCTTTCAGTCTCTGGAATTTTATATTAATATTCTATAGCAGTCCAAATATCAAAACACATACTTTCTAAATGAATCATCATTTTCAGTTTCCACTGGGCATAGTTGGTGTCATTGAAGAATGGTGGCCAGTTAGTAGCAGCACCCTCTAATCTATTATCCATAACTATATTTTAAAAAATATTTTTAAAGAGATAAAATTTATAACTAACCGAAATTTAAGATCTTTAAAGATGAAACTAAAATCACAGTTGAAAAACAGAGTATTTCAAAAAACCATGGACAAAAACAAACCTCTGATACCAAATGTTGGTTAGAGTGGATACTCGAGAAAGGGGTGAATTGAGTTCCAATAAAAATTTCTATTAAAAATATCTCTCTTTAAATCCCCCAATATAAAAAAAAGTTAAACTGGTGTGAATCTATACAGAGTGTAAATGTTCAATTAGTTTCTCAACGATTGATTAGGTCTCAGTTGAATAAATGTGAAGATAAAATTAACTTTTGAAACTAGCTTACTGGTTTACAATAAGTATAAAAACATAATAATTTAACTATCAAAGCATCTTTAAAATAGTTTTGTATTTTAAAGTAATAGCAGCGGAATGTAAAACATATATGTAATAATTATAGACTTAAAATAAGAACACAGCAATGTTAACCAAGAGGTTCATTCTCAAGCCGAGACATAGTCCTCTCAATAATTTATATAAATTGATCCACACCCTGGATTGGGGTTAACAATAGTGAGCACACTGTCCAGGTACAAGGACCTCTACCACAGTTCTACGTGGGAAAAACAAACAACAGCACATAGGCTGTTCAGGTCTTACTTGACCTCTACCACTATCCATAGTGGGAAACAAAAAAGTTATGGAGTTTGAGTGAGGATTTACGTATCCTCCAGTTTAGCCCAGGAGACAGTGTGTGTAAAATAAACAGGGTACACACACTACTAAAAATGTAATGGTAGAATGACTAAAGATAAGTATGAATGAGTTTAGAAATGCTTTAGTGATCAGTAGTGCAGCTTTGGACCCGATTGGTTGATCAGAAATGCTTATAATTCCTCCTCTGGTTTCTGCTCAGAAAACAGAGTGTTGTTTTCTTCTTGGGTTCTGGGTTTATCTTAGCAGCTTGTGTGCATGATGTGTTTGTTGTCGTTAACTCATGATGCAGCTTGTGTTCTCCTTGAAAATGAGTATCTTCGTGTATGTCCAGTGTTCTTGGAGTGTATATTTTTCTTCTTTCACAATGCACCACGGTTGAATGATATTCAGATCTATTCTTTTTCACCAGTGTGCCTTCTTAGTTCCTTGATGCTTGTTGTATGAAAAATCAGTGTGTTCTTTTTGTGTCGCACATCTGTGTTTATCCAGTGTTCTCTTTCCATCCCTTTATAGCTTTCATCTTTAGAAGAAAAGAATAATCTCCTTTTTCATGGGTACTAGATACGGTTCCCTAACATGAAATAGAAATCATTACATAACTTTAACTGCATTAAAACCATCAAATGTAACCGTTATCTAAATAAATAAATAGTATGAAGAGTATAGGGTTTGACTGGTTGGTCAATCATTAGTAGTCGTTTATTGGCATACATGCACAGTGGACTTTGTATCGCAGAACCTTCCATTGGTAGCTCTTTTGAACTTGCATCGGTAGCTCATATACAGGTGACTTTAGTTTCATCGGTAGCTCTTTTTATCGGTAGCTATTTGCATCAGTAGCTGTTTGCATGTGTCGGTAGACTTACACTATCATAATCCTTCTATTGGTAGCTAGATATATCGGTGACTATACTTGTATCGGTAACTATCTATGAACTGGCTCTATATGTAGACTTCTGTCTATCAGTGGCTCTGGTCTATTTGTCTATCGGTAGCTCGGTAGACTGGTTCTATCAGTAGACTTCTTCATATCGGTAGCTCTGGTTTGTGAATCAGTACTCATATCAGTAGGCTTACTCTATCGGTAACTACTGGTATACATGCACATCGGTAGCTTGTCTGTTCTGTCGGTAGACATTGTGTCTGCTTACTGGTAACTCTGTTTATATCAGTGACCTTAGTGTATTGGTGACTCTTTATATCATTAGACTGAGTACCGGTAGCTCTATACCAGTAGCTATAACACTTTTCTGTTTTATGCAAAACACATCTGAATGGGTTAGAAGAACTTCATAACTCATATAAACATAGATAGACATGGATTTACATATCTCCGGGGTAATATTAATATTATTATCATCTTGATCCCAGATTGAAAGAATTAATATATATGAAATCATTCGATTGAGATTATCAATGTATATGAAAGCATAATTGGGATTATCAAAATAGGTGAGGTCAACACGCGGATTGTATGTTGGTGGTGACACATATTCATCGTCATTATTAGGTTGTTCTTCAAAGGTAGATTCCTTCAATAGTTCTTCCTTTTGAGTTTTCCCGGGAAAAATCTTATCATAATATTTATATTGATTTTTCTCAATTCCACATTGTTCCTAAAAATCCATCATATAATTTATTTTAACAATTAGATAATTTTCACCTCCCTTGGATGTTCCAAATATTAATGTTTATATTACAATGTAGACGATCAGATGAGGTTATAAAAACTTGTCCCATTTTATGCTCTAGGTTCCATAGCATAGAAATTTGTGTTTTTATATTCATTTCATGAGTTTTCATTGTTTGGACTTCTATTTCCTTGAATATAGTGAATTATTATCATTTTTTGAGTGGTTGTTCTTATGGTGGTATTCTTTGTAGAGCATTCTGATAGCCCTTTTGTTTTGTTGGTAGGTATGACTTACTTTTAGTGAATGGATATTGGATTTGATTTCATGGAAGGGGAGATGTACCTTGTTCTGGTTACCCAGGTGGTCTATAATTTTATTATGGAAACTATACATTCCTTTATTTTACATGACATTTATTTTTCAATTGTGGATAAATATAATTGGATGGTAAATGTTTTTCTATTTATGGTGTTATGGTAGATGGTATTGGAGGCCATGATAATTTTAATTGATATAATTACAATCATGGATTGTTTTTTCTTCCAAACATTCATTAAAATCATGATATGAATGAGGGACTCCACACATTTTACAAGTCTTCATTTCCATTTCTACTGCAGAAGGGGGTGGTGGTTCCAAATGTAACTATAATGATTCTATCATCTTCGTAAGCTTGTCAACATGAGTATAAATATCAGTTGTCTCTTCAACCAGATGAATTAAATGTCGAGGTGTTCGTAGACCAATTATATATAGACTATAATTGTTTGAGAATTATTCTAAAATTTCCA
The DNA here is from genome assembly GCA_963277665.1 of Viscum album. NCBI lineage: Eukaryota > Viridiplantae > Streptophyta > Magnoliopsida > Santalales > Viscaceae > Viscum > Viscum album. The sequence continues at coordinate 911,691,567 of OY728131.1, read as the reverse complement.
CGGTTACTTTTGGTTTCTTATGAATGATTTCACCATTAGATTTAACCTCTATAATTGTACATGAAATAGGCTGGGGTCCCCAAACAAACATTTGAAGATAAAGCCAGACATCTATTCTGTGATGTGGGATTTTGTTGGTTGGTTGCATGAATCAATCCCATGCATCCCATGATAATTCAACATCCTCTCATGAAATGTTTTAATGTCATTATAGATCATCCATGTCAGGATGGTTGGGATGTACTTGTTTATTAATTTCTTTTATAATTGTTATGATGTCGTGATTGACTTGGGAGCTTGAATTTGGAGCCAATCTATTGCTCAATCAAAGGGACGAGTACTAACTAAATATTGTCTAATGATAATCCTTGGTTGATAAAGGTATCACAATCCTCAAAAAAGTTTGATTTGTGTTCACGAGGTAACTATTATAAATCATTCCTTTAAATGATCTAGAAAAAAGTGACAATTAATATTCCTTTTATCAGTGCTAAAACATGTGATGGTAATATGAACCTATTATCTGTACTTTTTTATGCTTTGAAAAAATATACCCTTTATCAATGAATTTGTTAGTGTTGATAATGATTAGCCTTTATTAGTGGATTATTTTTATCATTGATAAATTATACCCTTTATCATTTCTTTATTTTTATCACCCAAAAAAGGAACCTTTATTAACTCTATTTTATTGGAGATTAATGTCCAAAAAAATAAAATAATTAATTAAATATAATATCAACATTAGTTTATTAGAATAAATTTTAAAACAATTAATTAAATATTTATTAATAAAAATGATAAAAAAATATTACAATATAAAAATTATATATAATAATAATGTGTATATGTTAAATATATATATAAATATAAATGTAAAAGTAAACAAATATATTTAAAAAATAAGTAATTTGAGAAAAAATATTAAATCTTATATTTGATAAATTTTTATTAATAATGGTAATAATTTTTATATATTAAACATATATATGAATATATAAGAATATGATTTAAATAAAAAATAGTTATAATTTAACATTAAATATTAATATTGTTATTTAAAAATGGTTCATAATTAAAATTTAAAATAAATAAAAAATACTCACTAATTGCATCGAGTAAAGGACATTAAAGAGTGTCATTTTATTTTTCAATTTAACGTAATCTAAATAACTGATATTTTTATTTAATATAAATATACATATTTTTTGCATTTTCTTATACAACGCGCAAACAAAAATATTTAGGCAATTAGTGAAATATTATACAGATCGACATATAATATTTATATAATTTTTTCAAATTTTAGTATTCATTTTAGGAATTCATTATAACAAGACACATTTAGTATATTTTGTTTTCAATCTATAAATTTTATTTATTTATATTTTATATTATTATATATAGGTATTATTTATTTATTTTGGATGTCTTATATAATCTTTTTCTTAGAATTTATTCAATTTCTAATATATATATATATATATATATTTATTTACTATGATTTAATATTTTCAATATGAAATCGTCTTTTTTAATATATATCCATTTATTAATAATTTATTTTTTATTAATAATACATATCTATTTTTTCAATATTGTAAAATTATACTCATTTTTAATTATTCAATTTTACTCATTTTTAGCATTCATGCACATAAGATTTTATATTTAATAATAATGTAAAAAATATATTACTATATATATATATATAATATTTATAAATATATAATTATAAATAAATTAATATTATTTTTTAATAAAATCATTATAAAATTATAAATAATTATTTTTACAAAATTATAAAATTATAAAATTATAAAAAAATTATTTAAAAACTGAATATATTTTCTGTAATTATATCTATATATATATATATTAATATATTTAATTATATAAATATTACCAGTCTAAAAAGTATTTATTTATTTATAAATAATTAATTATATATTTTAAAATTTATAAAATTAAAATAAATATATTTAAATAATGAATATATTTAATAACTTTATACACATATATATAATAAATATATATATTTTTAAAAATAGTTACTTTTAATTATAATTAAAAATCATTAATTAGTGATTATGTAATAATCATTGATAAACGTTATATTTATCGGTGAACAAAACACTGACAAGGACTCCATTTTTCACCACTAATTAACTTCTCCCTGATAATAAAGATATTTATCAAGGATTTTTTTGAATTGCTTATAAAAGTGACTTGATCTATTTCAATAACCTTAACCATCTCGAACTAGTTAGAGGTATTTTAAGCTCTCTGTGGAAGCCACTTATAGCTGTTGCTCCTCAATGTCGAATCTAAGCATGAATCTAGTCTAGAATCAATGCATTAATTATTCCAAGGCTTGAATAGAATGATCAAATGATTCAAGGGTCAAACAAAGCAAAGGATCTAATAAAATCCTAATTTATCAATATATCTCCATTTCGTCAGTTATCCACTGAACCTTCCCAAACAACATTTTTGCATCCCAACAACCCCAGTTGCACAATCCAATAATAAAACATCCCAAAAGTCCTTGTTATATATATATATATATATATATTGAAGTATCATCTTCCCCGATAAGATGTGGATGAAAATTGGAACAAATCGATACTGCATACTTAAAATATTTCAAACCTAATGTTGGTTCATGATTTTTTGATGTATAATAGGCTACTAATTCTTATATTTTATTAAATCTAGCTCATTAAAAGCATCAAATATTGAAAAATTCATCCATATAGTGGTCGATGTAGTCATTGGTTAGGAATATTCAATTGGGAATAACCTGGGAACCTCTTTTTCAATTTTTTATTGAAAAATTACTGTTTTTTGAATTCCTTGATTCTTATAAAACTATGGAAAATGTTTAACTCACTTATCACTGATATCTCAATATTGTACCTCGTATGACCTAAAAAATTGCATTATGATTTTTCAAATCATCAAATATTTTTTCATCAACATATAGAATTACCAAAAAAACATGGATCATTATACATCGTGATGTATAGTCTATGATATTATCTACCTCGATAAAAACAAATATTTCATAGGTATTGATCCAATATTAAATATCAAGTCCTTGGGGATTTATTTATCTTATACAAATATTTGTTTAAATGGACAATTATTCTCTCGTTTTCAAACATAATAAACACATCCATTTTTTAAATCTATACACCCACATAATAACTCCATTGAGAAAAATTTATTGGACATCTATATGGTATATGTTTATATCAATTTTAACATAAATAGCCATGAAAATGGAAATAGTTTCCAACCGGCCTATGGGAGTATGTTTTTCTAATATAAAAATTCATTTGATCAAGGAATTTCCCTTCTACACTATAAATTAATTATTTTGATCGAAATTTACATTGTAAATGAATTTATTAAGAAACTCCCACTTGTTTCTAATAACATTTCGGCTTCTATCCTTTGAACAATTTACCATTTCACATTGTTCTTATTCATATCAAGATCCTCCATTTATTTGATTTAATTATCATTCCTTTCAGCCTCTCTAAATGATTTATGATATACATGGGGGAAAATGTTGTTTTTTGTATTGTCTTACACTTTTTAGTTTTTACCGAATATGTCACCAATGAATTTTTATTCATGGATTATATCCTTGCGTGTATTTTCTATAGTTGGCAATCCGTCTTCATTTTCCATACCATTAATGTCTTATTTTATGTCTTCTAGAGTCCTATTTTCTCCACTAAATTATTCTCAATTCTAAAATGATTAACTCTTATTTTTATTTATTTTTTTTATTATTAACAATATCACCATTCTATTAAGTACAATATATCTATCAATTTTATCTTCTCACCACAAAAAAGTAACGATCTCATTTTTATGTTAGTATTTAATTTCCACATTATCTACTAAGAACAATTTTCCACAACAAATTATTAATATACTATCTCAAACCAAATTTCAATAAACTTTTACCATTCGCAAATAAAAAAATAGTCTATATTTTTTTATACCATTGAAAAATATACCCATCCTTAAAATGATAACCCACTACATAATACTTGATGAAAATCATATCATTTTTCATCTAACATCTCAAAAGCTATTTATGATATACTTCCATCCATCTGAAAGGAAATGAATATTTTTAATTAATTTTTTATCTACACTTAGTAATATAATATTACAATCATTGTAATTAAAAAAATGGGAGGTATTACTCATTTTAGAGATCACAATGGAGTAGAACTGTCATCCTCCTCTGTTTCATATCCAGAATAGTAATTATTCTAATTTATTTTTTCAAACTCAACCCCCATCTCTTTTATGTATATTTTACTACTCTAAGAAGTAGTCGTCCATAGTATGACTATTTACTTGATTATTTTAAACATCATTGGTTCATGTTTATAGAGACGGGGGATGAGGGCCAATAAAAAAACTAAAATAATAACTATTTTGAAGATGGGTTGATGAGGATGAATGTGGTCTCTACATTTTACATTCAGATGATTTCATAAGATAAAATCTACCACAATAGAGTAATTATTGTCATAAAATATCTTACCTATTTTAATCAGAGAATACTGAACTAATTTGAAACAATCAAATGTTGGGGTTCCCTTTTTAGAATGTGCTATAATATTCACCATTGATAACGAATATATATAAATTTTATTTCATTCTTGTAAAAAATAATATTCTATGAACCTAATATGATATATATGTTTCATAAATAGAGTCATGCTAATATAATAGAAAGGATTGTAAATATTGAATTAAAGAGTTCATTAAGATTGTGATAATTAATACATACAACCATACTCAAATCCTTTGTCCATGCCAACATTGTTGTTATTCAAGAAAAACTACTCTGGAAGAATTGGAAAAACTTTTCATCAATCATGGAATAGTCCATATATATAAATTTTTTACTCGATATGTGGGAAACCTAGATATTCAAACCTATTGGGATGATATTTTCGTTATTTTATCATTTGAAATAAATACTAGTATAAAATATGGAGGAGATCAAAAGGATGAAATTACAATAGAAATTAATGATGACCTTGTTGAATGCCCAAAGTTGTATTAAAATATAAATAGTTCTGATAAGAAAACATTGTATTTTAGTTGTAATAAATACTAAATATTTTCACATGTATATAATTTATATTATTTTAAATATGGAAGAAGATGGAGTGAAAAATACTTTAAAGAACTACATGGTCTCATAAATGATATGATCTCGATGAAAATGAACTACCATATCAAACATCTGATTCTAAATTAAAGATAAATACAATGGGCATGATATCAAAAAAATAAATTCTAGTTCAAATGATTTCATATAGTTTTGAAAGGATAATGAATCACACATAAAATTCCATAAGTGTTGTGTGGATCGATATAGGAAATATGAGTCATGTCATTTGTAATATGTATTGTACATTGATATAACTAAATGGGTTAGAATAAAATATGGATGTTAGGGAACTATGAGATAATTAACATGGAATGTAGATACAAGAATTAATTATGGGAACCTATGTCATCCATAATATTATCGTATGTGTCATAAAATTTAATAGATTATCCTGAATTTTTAAAAAAGACAGAAATCATTCTTCATTAATTATCTATAGATTGAATAAATCTTTTTGCTTTATTGAGTATTACCCACGTTACATTGTAGACCTAGTTGTTAAATTATTACTATTATCCACAGTTATGCATGAATATAAAGTAAATTATATTTCGTCAACATATTTGTAGACCATAGAAACATGATATTGATATTGATGTCTATTTGGATCCATTGATCAATGATCAAAAATTGATGTGGTATATTAGTGGTATAGTGTATTATTCTTATAAAAGTTATGAATTTACTTTAAGGGTTATTTTTTGTGGGATGATAAATTAATTCCTCAATTATTTAAATTTATCAAGATATATCATTAATTTGTTGATGGGAAGTCCCATTTGTTAAAAACAGAAACTTTTTTTTGGTTGAAACATTCATACAAGCCTGTGTATTCAGGACATCTGAAATTTCTACATCAATGACAGAAATATTTATCATGGATTAAATCATTTTATGGGATTATCAAACAAGATATAACATAATGTACAATAATTGGTGGTCAACTATTTTAAATAGTAAAAATATAATAATACTACTTGTAGTAACCATTTCAGAAAAACCTTATGAAATCTACATTGAAGAAAAGATCAATTATTATTGAATGACCATATTATAATTGTTTGTATATCTTAAATTTTCATTATGAAATTCATTTAGAAAATAATAATAATTTCATAGTGTTATTGATAGGTTACTAAATTTTCATGGAAAACCCCAATACGGACTCATTTCAAGGTTGGGAACATGTGAGATGGGGATAGGGATGAGTTGGAAATGTTGAAGGCTAAAGGGATTACTATTATTCCTCCTGAAACATAGAATCTATCCTGATATGAAAAATTGAAATTTTTTTCTTTTCCTTATTTGTTTAAATGTTTCATAGGGTTATTCATAAAATATATATAATCTCATTTTATTGAATAATTTGATGTTAAAAAGACTAAAATCCCACAATTGTTCTGTTTTTGTTCCAATTTATTTTGGTTTCATTCTACCTCAAAATGTATGGTATACAATAATGAGAATATACTAATTTTTCAAAATGATGTGACATAACTTCATAGAACTGATGAATTTTTCAAGCATTAATGGGGGTGGTTTTCATATTGTTTGAATTATATTTTTTCTTCCAACCATCATTCGTTTATATAATTTTCCACTTTAGTGTTACAGTAGATTGAGATGTTCATCTTTTTGGTATTTTCTGTCACAAATGGATGGACCCCACTGTTTGGTATATGAAAAAAAAATTAATGGTTAAGTCATGAATTGATATCGGTCATAACGTTTAATCGGATGAATGATATATTTTTAAAGATGGTATTAAATAATGTATCGATTATCAATTAGACGTTGATAACATTTTTATCCAAAAATCTCATCGCAATAGATGCCTTATAAGAAATAGAATTTTCATAATATAAGTTGTTACAATTACATTGATATATCATAAAAAACCTCTCCCATAAATTTTATATAATAGTAACTATTGGGATCCATACATTGAATTGAATAAGGAAATTCATATAGATATGAATCCATAAAGAGATGAAGGAAGGATATAAATGACACATAATAAGTAGTTTAGAGGTTGGTTCTAAGATCAAATTTATAAGGATTTATCCAAACAAATAAATTAAATTTATGAAATACTTCAATAGCTATATAGGGGAATTAATGAATATTTTAAATCTTACATTGGGTTTGAAATCAATATCTATATGTTATATACAAGAGAACATGATTACTATAGTATGCTGAAAACAGTGATGTTACACTTATGGCAGAAGCGATGCACATATATAAATCAAATAATATAAAACCAATTTATATAAATATGTCATACTTTTCCATTGTCGAACAAATATATGAGTTTGGTTGTACAACATTTCAAGTCTTTATTTTCTATGGTTGAATGATTATCAATATGAGTAGAATGAGAGTTATAGAAACAGGCTTCATGAATGTGAATTTTAGTGTGAAAGGGGGAAAATATAAGTAGTTCATAATGGCCTCACAAGATGTGCCTATATTTTATGATTGAGTTACAGAAAACTATAATGGTTTGATTGTTCTGCTGGAGACAAAAATAAATGTTTGGTCAGATGAAAATTCAATAGAGTGTGACCTTTTCATTGGGAGATCACAATGAGTTTATTTTTTCCCCAATATAAAAAATTCCTTGTACGTTATAGGGGATTACAAATAGGGGATATTCATTGTCGATAAGGGAACCACATCCCTAATACCTTTTATAAATAAATATAGTTTAATGATGAGGTAAAAGTGTTTTTTAATATACTATATTTTCCTCATAATATTATATGTTCTCTACTGCAATAACATAGTATAAATAAATTTTTTGAATACATGGTTAGACAATTTATATTATACATTATCAAATTACCAATACATCAAAGGAAAAATCAATAATAAAGGGAACAATTTTGAATTATGTAAAGTTAATGTTACTATTTACATTTTCTATTTTACTGAATAATTATATTATTAAATGTTCATTTAATTTTTATTATTTCTTCTGAATTTCATTTGATTTAATGATTTATATCCATCATTCATTACATTATACACAAAAAACACCACCTATTTATTCTCCCATTAATCATTTTTACACCTGAAGTGCTACATTTACCACTCTCTATAATGTTCGCTCCACCTCCTTTGCAACAATAGAAATGAGAGTACGATTTCTAAATCACAAAGGTACTCATAATTTTTTCTATGTAAAACCATTTTCTATAGAATTAATTAATTAATTTATATTTATATTTAACTTTTTTCTTTTTAGTATTACTAACATAGATTTTTTTTCAAATACAGTAGGATTAATTTGATGGAGTCAGTGTGGTCTAACCATCATTCATACCTTTCTGCACCAAGCCTTCTGAAATCATCTATTCACTTGAATCCATTTCATCCTTGCCATTTTGAAATTTACCACATTCCCTAACTATCCTTACACTTCTCAATCATAGTGGTAATCTATATATTATCATAGTAAAATCAATGTCCATATAATTAATTTATTATCTCAAATTTATAATCAATGAATTTGTTTTTAGTAAGACTCACATAAGAAGTTTTTTATTATACAGGTGGATTATTTTATTCAAGTTTGGGTGGTCTGTATATAATTCATTCCTTTATGTAGAAATACATCCTTAGACTTATTATCACTCAAAACCATTTCTTCCATGCACTTTTAGAACATGTAACTTTTTTTCAAGTTCCAACAAATTCTGAATCATAATAGAAATCATTATATTTGCATAGAAAAATATTTGTCTATAAAATTAATTTATTGTTTCAAATTTATATTTAATTTTCATCTTTTTATTATCCCACTTATTATAATTTTTTCATATAAAGGTTGATTCTTTTGATCGAGCATGATTCAGAGAGAATGAAAACCAGGAAAAGTGTCAGGAATGCATATAACCATCATAAAATGATAAATTCCTACTACTTATTTAATTAATTTTTTCATATTTTTTATCTAATATTAGTTTCCTAATTTCCATATCCTTTTTATCTAATACTTATTTAGTTTTTTTAGATATTTTGGGTAGTCATATGTTTCATTCAACTATTTTCAATAAGCCACAAAAGAGAAAAAATGATCTTTTTTTCAATGTTATAATGTTGTTGGTTGCCTTTCATTTTCTATCATCCAAAACATCACATTGAGTCGATGGTATTAATTTAAAGAAAATTCTTCTTCACTTGTGAATTTCAATATGGATAATGGTTTTAGAACTAAGAACATCGATTCACTATTCCGTGTTTGATGTTTGACAATTACTGGAAATAGAAATTGAAGTAACATTATTAGATAGAATTGTTTTAGACATTGGAACATTTTGTAACCATTTCCCCCTCAATCCATCACAATAATGGTCAATATGACTCCAAGTGCTTATTTTTATTTAAATTGTCATTAATGGTAGAAAAAAAGATAACTATAATACTTAAAACCAGGAAATTAGGATATAATCTATATGTCATTTTAATGTGTCGGAATCAATCACACATAAATACAATACATGATCTTTCCAATTTGAATCTCAGTTTATATTATTAGATTAAATCGATATTTTATTTCAAAAGGGTTACACACTAAAAAATCCGAAAATGGACACATATTTTCTTCATTAATTATGAAATCAATTCATAAATAATTTGTGATGTATTGGAATTATTCTCACATCATCCAAGTACAAAACCTGATCGGTATTAGTCAAATTTCATGTTTATATATTAAAATAAAAATTTATTATCAAAGATATGTGACATACTCGAAACTGAGAAATAGTTTTCATATTTTTTTTATATGTTAGGAAAATGAATCATATGTCATTTGGAAAATTTATGGGTCAAATCCACCTTTATCTGATCCATGATGTGACTAGTTTGTATCCAGTCACATTTATTTATTTAAAATTTACATTAATTTTTGTAAAAATTATATATGACCTACACAAAACTAAACAAATTCATTGAATTTTTTTTATTGTTTAGGTAAAGGATCCATAAGTCATTTTTCTTACTATTTGAATCATCCACACCTATTTATGATACATGATTTTCTCAGTATGATTTAATGTTTATATTATCATTTTAAAATAGACATTTAGTTCAAAAATTGTAACTCACTGAAAATAAATAAAACACACTAAGGTTGTCTTGATAATTAAGAACACTGATTCAGAAGTCATCTTAGATGTTTATAAATTAGTCTCATGTGAAATTGTCACATGATGTGATGGATATGAGTCAATGTAGATGTTTCCTATTAAAAATAATCTATTAATACAAACGATATGTGACAGACACAAAACCAATAAAAATCATTCATATTGTTTTGATAATTTAGAGAAATGATCCATATGTCATTACAAATGAGTAGGATTCATTTGAATCTCATTATAATGCAAGGTATTACTCCATGAATGCCATTTTATTTATAATTGACATCAATTTTAGTAAAAAGTATTATTTTCCTGCTGAAAGATATGAAAAATCATGCATGTTGTTTTGATACTTATGTAAAATTATCCATAACTCATTTATGATGTTTAGAAATCAGTCAGACCACAATTTTACCCACATTGATGGGTATGGCTCAATGTGGTCATTGTCAGAATAAAAATGACATTTTAGTAAAAAAACGTGTCACCCACTAGAAACAAATAAAACACAATCAAACATTATTAATAATTTAGTAAATTGCTTATTAAATCATTTTTTACATGTATCAATTGTTATTATGTCAAAACAACCTGAGAAGTGGTTAACATGAGTCAAATTATTGGTTTTTTTTGTTTAAAATTAAAGTTTTGTATTAAATGAATGTGACATACTAAAAATTGTGAAAACACATTTAGATTGATTTTATACAATAATAAAATTATCCGTAAGTCATTTAATAAATGTATTACTCATCCTCACCTCCATCCGATGTATGGTGTGCCTAGTATAAGTCCATGAATGACTTTTTATATAAAATTAACATCAATTATAGTAAAAATGACAATTGGACTTCTAAAAATTGAGAAAAAGAATTCAGATTATATTTGTAATTTAATATCAATATCCATAATTCATTTTGGATGTTTAGGAATCAACATATCCACAATCGTATTCCATGAATTACACGTATGACTCAAATTGACTATTATCAGTTGAAAAATGTCATTTTAGTTCACAAGATGTCACTCCCTAAAAACTGAGAAAATTACCTTATATTATTAAATTAATTTGTGAAATAAATTTATAAATAAATTTTGATGTGTATTAATTGGTATCACATAAAACTGATATATAATGATATTTTTTCTTTTGAATGTGTGTGTTTCCAGTTTAAAAAGACAATTTAGTAGGAAAAAAAGTGATGTAGTCAAAAATGAGAAAACCCCAGTATATTGTTTTGATAAATTGATAAAAATATACTTATATCATTTGGGACGTGTATTAATCAATTAAAACTACATTGGATTCATGGTGTGATTAGAATGACTCCATGTGTGACTTTCTATTTAAAACTGTAATTATTTTTTTATAAAATGACCACTAACCAACTCATAAATGAGGAAAATAGTTCATAATTTTTTCAGAGAGTATAAAAATGAACAATAAGCCATTTGGTATGTTTAGGAATAATTTAACATCAATCAATCCATGATGTTACTGATATGACTCAATTGGTCCTTTATTAGTTTTAAATTGCCTATTTGATTTCAAAAAGTGTCAGTCAGTAAAAGCAAAGCAATCATTCTTTATTATCTTGATAATTGTGAAAATCTATTTATAATTCATTTATAACTAGTATGATTTGGTCACATTTCAATCCATCACATTATGTAATGGACATTAGTCAAAGTTCATGTTTTTAGATTAAAAATGATATTTTAGTTAAAAATCCGAATGAAATACTGAAAACCATGAAACCACTTTCAGATAGATTTTATACATTATAAAAAGTATCCACAATTCATATAAGCCATCTATGAATCAATCAATTATTAATATGACACATAATGGGAGTAATATGAATCCAAGTGAATCGTTGTAATATATGAGGGTAATTTTAGATTAAAACAAACATCACATTACCAAACCCAATAAAATAGGCCTATATTGTGTTCTCATCATTCTAACTTCTGTTACATTATTTATTTACTTATTAGTTTTTTATAATACTTATATTTTTAATCATACTAGATATTATTCTTGATAATGTCAAATAAATGGAGTGACTTGAAAGAATCACTCACAACTCATCCCAATAGATAGTATTCCTAGTATGACACAAGGTGTGGTTTAAAAATTACACTTTTTGACAATTTTATTTTTTTAATATTTTATCTAACATGTGTTTTTCACTTATATATGCATGTTTTTCCTCAATCATGTAATATGATCCAAAGTCAATGAATCATTGAGGTTTTTGAATGTATGTAAAAAATATAAATTCTGTATTAGTATAAACCAATGTATGGAAAGTATATAATGTATTTTCTTTTTATTATATTTGGGGTGTAAATTTCTTGTCATTTAAATTATATATTAGTACTTTATTATTATGATTTTTGGTTGTTTGTGGTGTTGTGGATTTCTATTACAACACAGTTTACTATTGCTGATGTGTGATGTTACAACATCCTAAAAAATTCAACATTAACAATGGTTCAATAGACTTTATAAATGTGACTTTCTCATCACATGTATAATATCTAATAATGATTGAAATTATTGGAACTAAATAAATTAATAGATAAATGTTTTTCTTTATTAGTGTTTTTTATCACTGAAAAATTACATTGTTATCAGTGATTTTTTAACACTAATAAAATACTAGGGATTTCTATCTCACTCGAATAGTCAACTCTTCTATAACTCTAATAAATGCCATATTTAGTGTTTTTAAATATATATTTTTTATTACATTTTTTCCACTCTATGACCCACTAATTATCTGAATATTCTATATCATATCTGTGAGTCTAGATTTTATCTCTAATGTATGTGCCTAAATAGGTGGGAGAACCAAGATGATCCCAACACCACTTATAGATAGAAAACCATAGTCTATAATAGTCCTATCCAATAACATTTTTTTCTCACCCAAATTGGATGGCCAGATATTATTGGGGTATTTATGATCTGGTGGTGAAGGATTTCTATCTTCTTCCCTTATCAATTTGCAGTTACAATGGATGTTCTATTGATCTCCTGATCAAATAGATGTTTTTCTTGTGTGTCCAATATTCTTGATCAGTTCAATGCCCCCAAGAGCATGAACTAGATGTGAAGAGAATAAATAATAAAATAATAAACGATATAGAGGATTTAGGTGCACCCAATAGAGAAAAAATGAAAAAGTAAATAAAAGAAAAAAATATGAAAGAGTTGGGGTATAATAACCAACGTCTTATTTGAATGTCAATGTGTATGAGAAAAAGCATTCCCCATAAAAGACAAAAAAATATGAGTCATCCACATACAGAGTTGAACTCATGGGGTTTTAGATCAAATTAGAATTTATAGTCCTAAACATCACATACTTTTATGGTTTAGTAATGTAGAAAAATGGGTTCAATTGCTTGAATACTATTGGATGTTCAATAGGAAATCAAACAAAACCATTGGATGGATTCCTCAATTTTAGTCTTCATGATTATATTCTAATTAATATTTTATAGTGTGGAGTTAATATGGGAATATTAAAGGAAGGGATTCGAGTTAATTTTTGTGACAATGGAAAATGATAATCTTATATTTATCTTAGTATGGTCATATTTCAAAGGATACAAAGCAGTTTGAATGGAAACAATTTTATTGAAAAAACCAATTGAATCTCCTTGTGTTGTATCTATCCCATGATTAATGTTTGGTAAAAAAAAGGGCATTATTCTTGGATACTATGGAAAAATCATTTGAATATAATGGACATAGTCTTGATCAACTCAAATTAGGTATGGTTTATTCAATCAAACATCCTATGGTCAAGGTCATGTGAAAAAATGTGAAAAAATAACTATTAAACTAATTACTCTACATAGGGCTCCAAAGGTTCAATATATAGATTCATTAGGCTTTTAAACACACCTACTCTTGACCCATAACACTAAGAAGATTATCTACTGTAGTAAGTGATGATCGAAAGAGAGTAAATATCAATAATATTTCTCATTTTTTAAACGTTGTATCAAAAAAATCAATCCTGGATTTAGTAAACAAGAATCAATGTCAAAAGGTTGTAAAATAGAGAATCTAGAATTAAAATGAATTTTCACAATGAAATAATAAAGAAACAGAAATCTAATATCAAAACAATTATAAAACACTCATAAACATACTATAAATGAAGAACCAAATAAGCACCTATGGGTTCAGGTAGATATAGAGTAGTGTGTGGTGTTGAAAACAATCTTTGAAAAAAATTTGCGTTGAAACATAAGAATAATATGGAAGGAATGATTAACAACGTAATTGATTCAATGAATCATTACACTAAAAAACTAAAAACAGTTTTAGAAAAAGAATGGATGAAAATAGATAAAAATGAGAGAAAATAAAATATGTTTGAACTCCCTATGCATAGAGGTGCTACAAAATATATATATTCCAAAAATTATATGGCATGCAAGTCGTTCACCACAAGTAACGACTTGATTTATTTGTGTCCCAACCTCTACACATCATTTAATCTTATTGCACAATGTGTAAAATAAATCCTCTCTTACAACTAAATAATCTTGTCAGATCATATACTAGAAGATCCTTAGATGCTTTCACATAACTTAGTAAACTAAATTTTGGTGGGATCATTAAATTTCAATGCTACATATCATGTACTTGAGTTAAATTCAATGAAATGTCTTCAAGTAATGAATAACCTTAATGGGGTTTTCTTAACCTCTATAAGTATTATGTAGATAGATTCTACACATCTTGTATATGAAATATGTCATTTAAAAATGTTTATGGAACATTTTATCATTTATTATTTACATCTTCAGTTCATAATTCTTGTTACAATAAAATAGAACCTTGTTTGTTATCGAATAATTCTTCAATAAACCTTAATAAAATTTTATGAAAAATAAATATAAAATATCATCTCATCACTTGTTTTCGACATATAACTTATTGAAGTATAATGAAAAATATTATATTGACTATATAACATTATCCCATCCATTAAATCCTTATTAGGGCTAGCATCAGTAACCAAATTTTATTTATCTATATAAATGATTAAACTATTTATTTACAATAGAAAAATTCTAACTAGTAACACCTATGTATGAATATAAACCTTTTCATCCTTATGTACAACGAACTAAAACTTATAATTAGAGAAATAATTAGTATCTAGAAATGGATATGTTATTATAAATTCTATTCCATTACATAAAATCAAATCATGTTTGGGACATAAAGATGAAAAAAATATGATGATCTGATGAATATTATAGGGCCGACAAGGAGAGTTCAAGGGAGATACCATAATGGGGTGAATATTGGTATAGAACTCATTCCCAGTATAAAAAAATTCACTTAACTCCTCAATAACTAAATTACAATGCACTCTTTACTATAAGGTTATCCTTTATTGGTATTTTTGATTTATTTATCTATATAGTTTTAAACATGACCAACCAATTACCAAATATTATTAGTGATTTCTTACCTACATTATTATATTGTGTTATATAGTGTATAAAAATGAATGAAAAAAAACATTAATTCTATCAAGGTTCACCACTATAGTTTAAAATAAGTGTTTAGTGATTGATAATTGTTTGACATGCTAAATCGCTAAATATCATTTCGTGGGGGCTTGCTCACTCCCCTTTTGGATCAAATCCCTATGAAAGGATTATGGTATATGAATATCATCCCTGTATTACATCCCTAAAAACAATTAATCATTTTACAAAAAAAATATTGTATAATGAGATAAACCATAGGAACAAAAAATATCACATATAGTTTTAGATTCCCAAAAAAATGGATTTAGGTTACGTGGATATCATCTTGATCCATTAGATTCTATTTTGAATGTGGAAATCTGGGTAAAATCATAATTCCATTTGATTCCATGCCTTTCATATCTTTCCACAATAGCATAAGATTTTCTCTTCCTTTCTACACTACAGTGTTCTCATATTGTTCATTGAAATGGTATTCCATTATTTTTAATCTTCTTTCATCTTCAATTTCCTTAGTTCAAAGTTCAAATATTTTATTAATTCTGAAAATTGTATCTTCAATATGATTTTTTTGAAACAAACCTTTTAGGAAATAATAAAGAGAATTATATAAGACTATATATATTAATTTTATTATTAAGATAAATCAGTATTCCCTATATCGTTTTGATATTTTCCTAGGTGTCCCCAACATTATGTTTATTCATTTGGTTCCATTAAATTAATTTTATGGACAAGAAATAACTTCTCTATTGAATTTATAACTATTCTGATTAAACTATTTTTCATTAACATGATTTATCCTTCCAAATATTAGCCATACTCTTTCATCCATTCACCTTGGTCTTGTAGAATACACTACTTCATATAATGTGAGATCAATAAAAATAATTTTTGTGGTATATTTCTCATATGAAAAAGTATATTTTGGACTATATCCACAAATATCATGCATTTGAATTTTAATATCCCACCCACGATCTTGGAATAGTCCCCTCAATTTCTAATTCAAATGTTTGGAGCATTGTATATTATTTTCTATAGTTTAATATAATTTAGGTTCAAATGAAAATAAATCTTCTACTCTGCATAGATCACCTCATCCACCTTGCAATGTGTTTTTTTTGGAAGTATTATCTTTTTAGAAAAAAAATCTATTGATTATGATATATTGAACTTCACTTATAGACTTGGAAGTCATAAACACATCCACTCTTCTAGAAATGTACCCACCACATCACAATATATATATTTCATAAACTTATAGTTTTCAAAATTATATTAGATTAAATTATAACATAGTGGCTAATATTTTATTTTTTTTATTCTTTTTATTATTATTTATACTAAGGATTACCTTGAAATTCAATCTTGTGTTCAATTATGAAATGGTTGGGTTACCTTTATAAAAAACCATCCACTAAATGGATCCAAACTATGCCTAATTATATATACTTATAAACATAAAAAAATACACAAAAATCTATAATTATATTAAGAAATCTCGAGGGATTTCAAATACCTAAATATAAGGTCATTCAATGAGTACACTTATAGTGTATCCCTTTATACAGAGTCATATAAAAATCAACAAACATTTTCAATGGTCATCAGTACCTTTACATGGTATTTTTCTTCGCAGCACCACTACAACATGGTTTACATTCGATAATTACAAAAATAATCTCATGGAACTAAAATAAATTCTATCATTTTGGAAACTCAAAAAACTCATGTTCTATGATAATGTGTCTTAAAATTACATATAAAAATCAAATTTTATTGAGAGAAAACTCGAATCGATCTCCTTCTATGGTACATCTAATGGTGTAGAATTGTTGTTTTTTTCTAAAGAAAAGATTCCCTCCAACAATCAGTAGCCTTATCTTTCAATCATTAAGTAATAAATTAATCCATAACAATCATCCAAGTTTGTATCCATCCATATCACATTAGTATTTTCAGGAGTCACCTTCTGTCAACTTCCACCGATCTTCTACTCCATATGACAATATATCCAACATCTCATATTATTATAAGATCCAATCCATATAATTTTATATTAAACATATTGAATAATTAATAATTTAATAAATATTTAGAAATAAACAATCTAGAAAACTATATAAGAGTCAATCATTCATAAAATATTTGTGAAAATAAATAATTTTACACACATTAAAATTTAGGCATTTAAAATCTTGAGAAACTAAATATTTTACAATATATATGAGTCGTATAATAATTATCATTGTTGTAATATTAGAAACATAATTTCTCAAAATATAATATATTTTATGAAAAACATTATTATTTAATAAATCTCATTTAAAATTTTATGTATACACATTATATTATTTTAATAACTTAAATTTGATTTTAATTAAACCACTCATCATAACATCTTCCTAAAAAACATTAGGAATTATTTGTATAATTTCAAAATAAGGCCTTATAATTTTATTTTACATTTATATTTATAGAATATTTATTTATAAATATATACATTTTTATGTTTTACTTTATTTTACAATTTATATGTACAATAAAAATCATTCAACCATTTGAAACCACATTTAACCATTCTGAAATTTAAAAAATTATTTTTGGTTTCTTTTAAATCCCCTTAACTCTTAAATTCCGCAATCGCCTAGGCGTGTCAATAATTATGAGATTTTCAATAAATATATTTTACTGTCAGTATTACCTTCAAAACAGATTCCAAAAAATATAATTTCCTCCAAATATAACGCTTTTAATAAGTAGTGTCATCCATTTTATCAATAGTTAGGATTTTTTAGTCATATGCCTATACCGTAAGAAATAGTCATATATCATTTATTTTTAGTTTTTCGAATAAATTTTTATGTGATACCATTTCACTTGGGTAATGTATTTAACTATTCTCATTTTTATAATGATTATTACTGAAATTTATTACTGAAATAAACCATGACATGTTTTATTACCAAAGTGACCATATTCATGGAATAGAGATATGATAAACATATCATGGTGATGTTAATTAAAAATCACTATTTCCATTATATTTCCAAAATTTCTGATGATAGAAATTTTAATGCACCATGTCATGTTAAATTAATAGAATGAATAGTAACTCTAAATTTAAAATATACAATGTAATATTCTTATAAAATTAATAACATTAATGATTAATTTATTTATAGTTATAACGTGGATCCCAAAAGATTTAATTTTACAATAGTTTTTATTAAGTAAAAGATCAAATAAAATTATGATTGAATATAATAGATAAAACCAAAATGTTTTAGTGGAATTATATTCATTTTAATGTAGTAGGAAAAATCTTAATAAAAAATTGAATTTATATATATATTTGGACTAAAAATTTAAACAAATAAAAAATTTATTGTACTACATTTTTATCTGGATTTTCTAGGATTTAAAAACTCATGATTGATGTCACAAATGAGTTATTAATGTGAACCTCATTAATAGTTTTTCAATGTGTCACATAATATCTAGATTATTAGTAATGACTTCCCTTAATACAATTGTTTTAGAAAATTGGGTTTAATGTCCATATATAATCAAAATATATAAATTTTCACCCATAATTGTTTTATTATATGATAAATGAGACTCATTATCTCAACTAATATTTATTGAGGATTGAACTAAATTTTTATGAATATATAACTAAATAGGTTCAGAAAATATTTATAAGGAATTTATTTTTTGTTCCCCAATATTCCAAACCCTTGAAATATTTAGAGTATTTATTTATCAATTCATTAAACAATTAAATAACAATTAAAAAATATAGACTTTTAAAAGTAATTATTATAAGATGAATCAACTAAGAAGTATAATTGTAGTGTAAATTTGATGGAAACCCACAAATTACTATATAATATTATGATTATATATTTAATAACTATGCAATATGATCTCACACTATGTTATGCCTCTAAAATTTATATTAATTTGGGTTACACAATATCCCCCCAAGATTCATAATTTTTAGGTAAGGCATGATTACACATAGGACATTGATTATATTTTCGGTATGTGAGGCCTCCTGATATTATATGATATATGTTTAATATGATTTCTCCTCAATGATTATAATACATATTGGATGTTATTAATTCCATGTTGTTCATTATGTTGGATTAACCTGATTTTTCATGGGATTATTATTTTAAGGGTTATATGTGATGCCTCCTAACATGATTGAGTGTACTAGGTGGTAAGTACTAACCCCTGTGAGTATAAATATTTTTTGGATTGATTTTACTAAAAAAATACAACAAGATTTATGATAATTTATGTAGAAATATTCCATGAAAGAGGTATTCACATATACAAACCATAATGAAAAAAATAAATTGTAGCCCTAATATTATCATCAATGTTGAATATTGGGTACCCAGTTGTTATAATACATTAATGAATTTTATTTTTTTAATCATTTTATATTTTAAATACAATGAAAATTATAATATATTTTATTAGGGACATAACTAATAGAAGAATAATTAGTTTACACTCACAAAATGCATAGGATCATTACAATGTGTAAAATCATTTTTATTTCCATGAATGTATTAGTGATGTCCATAGTATAGGTGGAACATTTATTGGATCTAAGATATGTTTGATGATAGGTTATTGTGACATCACGTATAGTGGTTGGGTATCCATGTTCATTATTCTTATTTTATAATATACAATTTATCATCAAACAGTTGGGCGATCTTGTTAGGATTTATAAAGGTATTATATGTATTTATTGTTGCCATATTTTTTAAGAACAATAATTCTATATTTTATTCTCTAAATGGATTTATCTTATGGAAAATTCTATTTTTAGATGATATTTCTTACAATTATACTAGATTTTATAACATCCCCTTATTGTTTATTGGTTCCTTACTAATATTCATAACCTATGGTTTTGGGGGAGGCCCATTTGGGGACTTCTGTAACCCCCAACATGGATTTTTTTGATAAAAAAATATTGTAACACCCCAAAAATAGTATGAGTAACTTTTTATTTAATAGTTTTAATGATGTTAAAATATATGTATAGAATGAAATATAATATCTTGATACTTCAGGGATTATATAATATTTTAAATAAATTATTTATATTCTATATCTTTCAATTCCTATAATATTAATTCATCTTTCATTTCATGCAATAATGACTTTCTTTGTTTCCCTGTGATACTCACAAGACTGAGTTTTAATTAATACTATTAATATTATTATCTAAAATGATAATTATATCCTTTCTAATAATGTAGTGTTTATGAACAGGATAAACTACATTATGTAATAAACTTTTCTACACTAATGAAATATCAATTCATTAGTTACTAATTAATAATAAATTAAAATAAACATATATTTAATGTAGTGTAAATATTTTAAATATAAACTATTTTTATGTGCCAAAGGAACATTATAATAATATATTTATTTAATTACTACTATTGAATGAAATTAAATAAATTTATATATTATATTTTGAATATTTTATTACATTCATCAAATATATTTGATAAGCATAATATAATAATATAAATAAAATTTTATATATATATATAGAGATTTATTTCTGTAAATGTATTTTTTCCTCCTTTTGATGGAGCACTTATATTAAAACCAAATTTTGACACATTTCTAAATTCTACATGAAAAAATATAACATAATTTTATAAATACTAATTTCAAATTTTTCATAAGGATAATTTTTGGTTGCTCTTTGAGAAACATCATTTTTGGAAGAATAGTGTGAAATACTGAATTTTAATTGAAAACTAATTTTTTATCTTAATAAAATATAGTGTTAAATAATAAATTAAATTTTCTAAAATCATAATACAATAATATATATATATATATATGAATCCAAATTTTATTTGGTAATAAATTTAAATTGAAATTAGATATTCAAATATAGTAAACTTTTAAACATATTTATTTTGACAACTCATTTTATCGTTTCACCCACATGATACATTTATATTATTTAATTTTAAATTAAATTAATTTAATATGAAAAAAAGGATTATATATTTTTAATTATAATAATTTAATGTTTATAATACTGTAAACAAACATTATTACCAAATTAATTAGTTAAATATGTTAAAATTAAGTACATTGATTAGTGGAAAAACAAGTTTACTATAGAATTATATATTAAAATTATGTATCAAAATGACTCGAAACAAATTCTAAATCATATGTTATGGAAATATTATTATATTATACATTTTATTATGTATATTAGTTAATTTTTTTTATCCACATTATATTTAAAAAATGTTGGTTAAAATTATCTCACTCATAAATTTACATGTCTTCCGCTCACCCTACTTATAAAAGGCCACCCACTATCCCTCTTTTTATAACCTCTCAAACATCTTTTTTTGGAAAATAACTTCCCAAATAAATCCCATAACATAATAAAATAATCAATATATTTTGAGAAAACAATAATTATGAATGATTTAGTGATAATTTAATTAGGATACCTGAAAAGTTGTAATGTTCATCAAAATGAATTTTTATTTTATTTCCTTATCCACCCGCTTCAATAATTTTTATATCATGATAATAAAAATAATTCATTATGTTCTATATATGTAATTTTTTTTGTATCATTTTTATAACCTAAAACATTACACACATCCATCAAATGGGTTGTGAAATCATCATCCATGTGTACGGTAGACTATTTCCTAACAAAATGATGTCATTTGTTTTACCATTACAACCTTTAATGGTTAGGAATAATGAGTTCCACACTAGTTATACTTGATATATATGGTATTTATGATTTTATTTTATTATTTTGATTACTATATGACGCATATCTTCATGAATTTCACTTTGTTGGAATATGATAATGTTGTTCATGTCTACGAGAGACAACTTCTTCAAGAAGCGTCATAAATCGTTCACGCTATATAATAAACGTATTAAAGGTGATTTTAATTAAAAAATTTGATATATGTGACATAATAATTGCACATTAAAGATAGTATTTATATAATTTACCTTTCATTCAATCAATATGAAAATAAAATAGTATTAACGTCTGTGTATAAGTACAACCTACCATCTACATGAATGGTGTATTTTAATTCCTATAACAAACTTTTATGGATTTAATTAGAAAACATGATACTAAAATCATATAAATTATTACTTCTATTTTTAAATTGGTATAATATATATGTAATAGAATCTAAAAGGACTAATTAGTTTTGTATTTTTTGTAATCTAGATTCAAAAATTAATCCCATAATAAATTAGAATATAGAAATATAAAAAAAATTATATTTGTGAAAAATTTTATTACTTATATAAAATTCATTCATATAATTGAATGTAATTTTAAATGATATCAAATTTAAATGTAGTATAGTAAGGGTGAGATAAAATTCTTAATAAGGGTTAGATATAGTAGGAGAGATAATTAATCATTGAGAATAATCAACATGGGATGACATACAACTAAACACACATGAAATGTAAATAAATAGATAAGGAATAATTAATATAGAAATCTAAATAACTGAATAAAAATTCTCTATAATTATATAGATGATGAATAATCAAAATATTACTTTAAATAACATTACTAAAAATACACAAAAATAACTGGATAAGAAATAGTCATTACTAAAAGGAAA
This sequence comes from Viscum album, assembly GCA_963277665.1. Taxonomy (NCBI): domain Eukaryota; kingdom Viridiplantae; phylum Streptophyta; class Magnoliopsida; order Santalales; family Viscaceae; genus Viscum; species Viscum album. The sequence goes on along the minus strand of OY728131.1, from coordinate 911,667,982 downwards.
ATAACCAAACACACATTCCAAATAAATATCATGATAAGGAATAATAAATATTGAATGGTAAATAACTAAAAAAATATACAATTTAATCAATAAAGTGAAAATTTAATTCATCTAATTATTATACCATTATAAAAATATCCTAGAAAGTAATAACTGAATATTTAATGAAGGAAATTCTTAATTATTAATCATAATGTTTCCTTGGAACATAATACCTTTACCATCAATATATATCCATAACATAGTAGAATATTTACTAGGTGATGACCCATTAGTATTGATAATCCTAGTAAGTCATCCCATGAGACTACTGTTGCATCATGAGATTTTTATTCTACAGTATTGAATGCATATTTTGTGTGTCCAAATAATTCCTCATATATTATATAATCGATTTATATCATATATAACATGCCATTTAAAATATTTTTGTTTAGTAATTTATTTGAACATATCAATATTTCCACAAAAAATGATGTATATTTCATCATAACCACCATATGTGAAATCATTGTTCAATCATCACAAGAATTTTAAAATCTCTAGAGGTATTTAATGACTCTAAAACTGATTCATGGTTGTAAATTTTAATACTATACTTATTAAAAATAATCAATATTAATTTAAAAGAAGAATAATGACGGTATCAATTCAATTTATACCCATTGGATTAAGAATAAGGTTTTTTTAAATGATTAAATAAAAAATATCCTTAAAATCATTCTTGAGGAAAATTTACATTTAGTTTTGAATTTTTTTTGAAAATATACTTCATTGAAAAAAAATGTTATCAAAAATTTCTTTAAAATTACCTCATAAAATTGATAAGTAATCACTATGGAAATGATTGTCATTATTGTTGGTAACTTTGTACAAGTTATAAAGAACATTAATTTTATGTGGTAAAAAGATTAAAAAGATACTTGTTTGGAAATAAAGAAGAATATACCATTTATAAAATATAAAAAGAAAATAGATATAATTTTATTATATTAAATTACATTGAGTATATTAAAAAACACTTTGGAAAACATTTTTGGAAAACATGGGTTTTATAATACTTAATTTTTGTCCAAATAGAGAAATGAATTCATATATTACTAAAAAAATTCTCAATAATATTAAGTAACAAAGAGTGAAATGAATATACAATAACCTGAAAAATAACATAGATTACCATAGAATAAAAATGGTTTTATGATGAAATGAAATAATGTGGTTATAGTACATAAAATACATCATTCATTGAGATGGTAGGATGTGAATACTCTTGAACATTGTTTTTATTTTCACATTGTATTGAAACAATTAAAATTATATACATTATATATATATAAGTGTGTTTTTTGTGTATTATCAATCAACTATATTATTTATTTCAAGAATATAACATTTTTTTAAAACCATCTTTTACAAATTCCGTATGATGAATTAACGAATCACATCACTTTGCACGGTTTTAGTTAGCTATACATAGAAGCGACATTTTTATATTACCACAAAATGGAAGACAGAAACATAATTTTTATTACATAAATAAAAAATATGGAAATCATAAATATCATATATAACATATATACCCATTATTTCCATCATTATTCTTAACCATCATATGTAGTAATGGAAAAAATGAACGATATTGGTTTGTGAGGAGGTAGTTTACAATACATGAAAATGACGATTGGAAAACCCATTTGATGGAGGTTTTTAGTTTTTTAAGCCTCGCCCTTAACATAAAAACCTATAAATATATATTTTTTATAATAAGGATTAAAATAATTAGGATATAAATATAATTTGGTGAGTTGGAGATGAAAATAATATAAAAACACTTTTAGAAGATTATTACCTCTTCATGTGGTATCCCATATAGGTTTTCATTAAAAGACATCTTTGGATATACTATTAAAAAATTAGTCTAATAGGGTGAGTTGAGGGAATTGGATAAGTGATTTCGTTATATATGGTTTAATCCAAATGGCTTTATATGTTTAAATAGAAGATGATATGGGAGGCCTTTTATTATTGGGATGAGTGGAAAACATGTAATTTTTTTTATAGAAATAATTCCATCCATGTTTTATTGATTTAATATGGCTCAAATAATGAACCAATATTTATTAAACAAGTTACAAAGTAAAAATATGTCAAGAAAATGGGTGTTTTCTATGTTTTTGTGTCATATGGAAAATTAATCCTAAAATTTTGTCCACTGGTAAACTCATTTTTCACTTAATTATTGTAATTATTTTTACCTAAATTCACAAATCATTATTGTATGAAACTTTACTTTACCTAATTACACATTATAAATTATGATGATTCAAAAAATGGAATAAATTTTTCCATGTTCTATTCATAGAAGTGGCAGAAATTATTTTAAAACTAATTCAACAACCGGACGAAAATGTGTGATTTTAAAATTAAAATACTAAAATGTTTATTATGTTTTTATATCTAAATAAAATATTAACAATTCAAATTAACTACATTCTAATAAAATATTTTTAATTAAAATATTTTTTATTTATAAGAATTAAAAAAAATTACCGAGAAACATTATTTATATAGAATTTTAGTATTTCAAATAAATTTAATATTTTTCATTATACATCAAAAAATTAAAATTCATATAAAATCTTCCAAAATTAATTTACTATCATCCTCTAATAAATTGAATTTATTTTTATTAAACAGATTTTGTGTATAAAAATTATTTTTATAAATAAATTTCATTTATAATAAATATTTTTATATTGATTACTAATTAATTTGTAACCGGTGAATTAAACTATATATTTTATAAGATGTTTAATCATTTTAAAAAAAATTAGTATATTAGAGATTATTTTAATTTAAAATAATTATATTAATACTATATAGTGGTTTAGAAAAAACCATTCATGCATGTAAAGAAATCATTAGAAGGATCACATTATTCCATGCAACCCAATGTAAACATGATGTTGCATGCTTTTTAATATATAGAATGTTATCATTTGAAATATTAAATATATTTAAAATTCATGGATTATTATATTCATTTCGATACATTGTGTTTGTTTCCATACATGTTGATGAATACAATTTAATCTTTAATAATTTTATTTTTTAATTATCCCCCTTTAAATAAACTTAAAACTCACTATTTAAATAATATCCAAACAATATATTGTTTCATATTTGGAAATTTATTTTTTGAAAACCTAACATTAAAAAATGGTTAATAAAATATCATCTTAATAAGAGAGAATGAGATGTCTGATGTTCATATGTAATTACACATATCTCGATATCTAAGTAGGAGAACCTTTATGAAAGAGAAAATATAGACTTGGAAGAAAATAGTAATCAATTATAGAGAGAAAATTAGGAAATTGATTATAATAAATTGAATTATCAGTTTAATGTTGAGGGACTCAAATCCATAACACAATGATGATCTAAATGGCCATTTGATTTAGTAGGTATTAATGTTATATGATTAATTTTTTGTTTTATGATCATTTTATATTTATGAGTTTGTCCATTACTATCTAAATGTATATATAAATATTAATTCCTTGATATAATTATATAAATAAAATTTAAATGTTTTTTGTGCTTCAATAAATTCCAAATTTATTAAAATTAATACATGAAATGTATACCGAATAAAGAATTTTTTATGACTACATCACTAAAATTCTCTTTTAACAGATCATAAGATCTCTCGAAGAGTAAAAATTCATTTCACACGACACTAAATATTTTCAAAAACCAATATTTTTAATGAATTTATATTTAAAATATAATGTAATTCAATTATTTCATCATTAATATTTATTCATTGAATTTTTTAACTAAAAATAATGACATATTAAGGAAGATAACACTTAGGCCAATTGTATATTTGAAATAATTATCATCCACCATTCATGGGTTCAATCCCCTCCACATCACTAGATGAAATGGGTTTTCACCTTACATGAAATTTTAGATTTTATGAAAAACGTTTATATAATTAAAAAAATAAATAATATAGATATCATTTAATTTAAATGAATCATAAAAATTCCAATTTTATTAGGTTTTTAAATAAAACATATTTTTTCAAAAACTCAAATATTTTTATTTTTATATATATAATGTTTCATAAATAAAAATATTAACTATAACGTTTTTCAATTCCATTATAAATATTTTTCAAAAATTTAAATTTGTTATTTTTAAAATTTGTTTTTTCACTAAAATATATTTAAAAGCACTATATTTCTCCAAATATATCCATTGTCTTGGAAGAATATAATTACATAAAACCAAAAAATATGTGCTTATATCCATTATCATGTTCCCAATATTTATCTTAGTACCCATTTTTGAATCATTAACTCTAATGTTAATGAATACATAAATTCATAAAAAAATTTATAATTCATTGATGCTCCATGATTTATATAACAAAAATAACTTTAGTAAAATAAATCAGCAATTAAACTCCAAAATCCATATACATTATTACATTATCCATTTTAGTTCAATATAGGCTCTTCCTTGTTATATGGTATTAAAATAATATCATTTATAGTATTTCTACATCACAACACCTTATATTTAATATAATATACCATAAGATCAACGTGGGTAATAAATTTCCATTATCTATTCAAATCCTTTATAAGGGTTTCAATTTTTTTTTTGAATAATCCAATGAATATCCACATGAAGTGTCAAAATAAGTGTGTATAATTTTCCATAATCATGCACTAGGTTAATTGTAGGTTAATATTGACACACCTAATTCAGAGTAATTACATCTAAGTGCTTCTATTAGAGAACCACATCCACTTTTATTATCCCAGTAAGTATTTATCTCTAAAAAGAACCATATAATATCAACCATAATGAATTAGTATTATTATATTTTATACTTATTTTTAATTTATATATTTTGGTTATGTTACCTAATATATGTTTTATTATATCTAGTTCCCTTAGTTTATAGTAAAAATTCTCTAATTCCAGCTATAAAGACCCTGATTGCATAAACAAATAATTATTTCCAGATACCATTACATCAGCATAAGACACAAGGAATAAACATGGTAAGGTAAATAATAGAACACACATGGAATTTTGAAAAAATGGAAATGAATAATAAATATGGATATGTAAATAACTGAATATAAATTCTACACAATGTTTATTATAATGAATTATAAACACAGAACACTAAATAAATGAACCCACTTGCAAGATAATTATTAGGATAATTCATATTAAATATGGAAACATGAATAAATGAAAAAAATTACATATAAATGTTTGGATAATGAATAATAAATTTTGAATGGTAATTAACATAAAAAACAATTGATTTAATCCATAAATTGTGAATGAAATGAATCTTGATATTTTTTCATTGTGAAAATCTCATGTATATTAATAAATTAATACTGAATAAAATAAATTCTTAATTATCAAATGTAATATTTTATAGGCACCTGAAAACATTACAATAAATATATATCTTTGATATAGTTTAAATCATATTTATGGAAAATTCAGTAGATGAGTCTAGCCATCTTATTCATCCCATGATAAAAATAACACATCAAGGAGATTATTTTATCTATTCCCCAAATTATGTCTTTAATTTCCAAATCATTCCTCATATATCAAATAATCTATTTTATTTATAAATATTTCTCCATATCAAATATCAATACTAAGTAAAGGATAGATATTTATCAAAATTTTATATGTTAATAAAATATAACTCAAGTAAACATTTTGTGTAAAAATTTTATATATATTATTAAATTATCATATCGTTGAAAAATGATATCGTTATATAAGAGAATTTTAATTTTCAATGACCACACTAAAGTGAATAACTCTAAGGGTAGTCAATTACTTTTAAAAAGATTAAAATAAGTGAATGTAAATACTAGGATTTTTCAAAATAATATTAATCCATATAAGTTAATAATATGGATTCTATCAGTACAATGCATACCCATTGGAGTAATAATAAGGGTTATTGGTGTTGATGAAATAATAATAAAATGTTTAAAGACCCTCTTGATGAAAATAACTTCTTCATTTTGGAAAAAATTTTGAATATACATTTCATTTCAAATAACTTGAAAAAATTATTTATTTAAAGATGACATCATAAAATTGAAAATGAATCTTCAATAAAATGATGGCCATGTCAGCAGTTAATTTTGTACATGTCTGAATGAACACTCATTTTTAATGCCAAATGTTTAAAAATGTTTGTAGTTTGGAAAGTGAAAAGAATATTTAATTATGATTTAAAAAAAATAAAATATGAAACAATTTATTTTTATAAAATTTTTTGAGATCTTTAAAGAATGAAATTTTGAAACCATTTTAGAAAACATGGTATTTTATGAAATAGGATTATCGACTGAATAGATAAATTAAGAAATACATTATCAGTGAATCTAGTTAATAATATTATGTATAAAAGTGAGGAAAAAATAAAATTATGACATGATAATGATCATAAATTACTATATTTGGTAAAATTTGAGGGTTTTAATACAGAATTATCATATAAATTCCATTAATTTAATTTCAAGAATAATCCATCGTGATTAAAATTGTATTGTTCAAAAAACACTAAAATTTATCAGAACATTGAAGTGAGAGTTAATCCGTTAATTTATTATGTGTAAAAATTTTAAATAATAACAAATCATAAGAAATAAATCAATGGGTATAGAATAGTTAGTATACATATAATAATTGAATATTAATGATAAAGATAAAGTATCATAGCCTAGTGTAAATGAAATGAGTTATGAAATATCCTTAACACATGGTAAATATAGGTTCAAATGTATTTAGTTGAAATTATTCAAATTGTAACTAATAATAATAATATTTATTAATAAATATATAAAATTTCATAGTGGAATTATAGACACAATATAAAAGAAAATAGTTTCTTAACATTACAACATTTCTCAATGAAATGAAATTGAGATGGAATCCCTTAACTTATGTTTCCTTTTGGTTGATCACCTGTTAGTCTTCTATATAATGGGTTTTATAATGTTATTAAATTATTAAAGAACCATATTATTAATTTTAATTTCAAAAATCATCCTTCTAAACACTCATCCCACCTATTTTTTAATAATATTTTCTTATTTTCATTGTTTGGGAAGTTAATTTCCTTTTTTTAATGATATTTTCATTTATTATAATTTGTTTTTATTATGTTGATCATGATTTCATCATCAAATGAATTTAGTCAATGATTTAAATTTAATATATATTAATTTCATATGTATTTATTGTTATCTATATGTTTTGGTGATTGGAAATGAAATATGTCGTTCATGGAGATAGTTGGTCGTGCATTTGCAAGAACACTGTTTCCTTTTATTGTCATATGAAATAAATAATTGTAATCTCAATATATATATATATATATATAGTATCATTATAATATCAATTATATGTCATATGTATCACTTATTTTTCCTAAACCCATCCCTTAACATTATATTTAATGTGTGAATGGATCACATCGCTTTGTGAGGCGGTGGTACATCATACACATGAACAACGTTATCATATTCTCAAAAACTAGAACTATTAAATGCATGTGTTATGAAATATTAATAGAATCATATATAAATTAGAAATAATATATATATATATATATTATGTCCATAATTATACTGAACCATGAATGAAGGTAATGGGAAAATGGATGACATCAGTTCGCCAGGACATTGTCTTCCATACACACGAATGGTTATTTCATAACATAATTTATGGATATCTGTGAACATAATTTTCAGATCCTTAACATAATAAATTATCATTATATTTGAAATTTTGAGTTTATTATATATTCATGAAATAAAAATAACTTAACAACGTGGAATATGAAGTAAAAAAATGGTTTTGGAGGATCACTAAATCTTATTCTTGTATCCTCCTTAGGATTACACTAATGGACATCCATGGATTGATTATGAAAAAATTAAGGGTTCTTCTATGAGTATATGGAAGTAAATCTATGATTTTTTAGGTCACGGATAATCAAAATTCTTATAGAGGGGTGAAGATAAGGGGAGAGGGGTGGGGGTACATTTATAATTGGTGTGGTGGGGAGAGAAAATATAATTTTGATAGAGGGTATTCCCCCAATATTTTTTTCTAGGTCATGCGGACTTAGTAATTCAAATAAACACAACACTATAAGAGAGAAGTTTTAATAATTTTCATAAAATGGTTTTTGGATAATCATATAGTTCATTTGACCCCTTTAGATTAATGTTTTGTCCCTTGGTAAAATAATTTTCTTCATAGATATTGTAAATTATTTTAACTAAATTAAATAATATTATTTTTAAAAAAGTATTTTTAATTATCATAAATTATAATTTTTTATGATTAAAATTATGTAATAATTGTTTTCATATTAAATTAAAATATGATTCCAAATTTAATTTAAAATTATTTCCACAAATGCAACAAAAAGTGGGTTTTTAATCTTAAATTTCTCAAAAATTTACTATATTTTTTTAGCTAAATACAATATAAAATTGATTCAAATGACCAAAAAAATTTCCATATATATCCATTAACTATTTTCAAGTTCAAATAATTCTATAAATTAATTTATTATTATAAATTATTTAGTTTCAATGTCAGTTTTCTATTAATATTTAGAATTTTCCACATATTATCGAAAAAAAAAACAAAATCATCTCAAAAAATTAAAAAATATTCAACCAACGATAAATTTTATATTTATAATTCAAAAAAATAATTCAAAATATAAAAATTTTAAATATGTAAATATTTAGTTTTAAAAAAGTTAAACCAATAAAAGAGGGAAATACTACCATAAGATATACACAAATTTTTATTCATAAATATGGATTTATTATAATATAATTCCTAACATATCTATCATATAAGTGATTAATTTTTTTGGAATTTATAATATATAAATTTCATTTCAATAATCCTATAATTAATATAATTTTTTAATATTATATGCCATCGGTGGATGAAAATTGTTTTTTATTAAAATATTTATTTTATATTTATTTGGTTCTTATACCTATTTATAATTAGCTATTAATCATTTAATTAAAAAATATATTTTTATAATATTGTTACTTATATTCATAAAATACAATTTAATGGATATGAGATAATTATCATATTAAATAATTATATTAATAGTATATATATTTTCATGTAAACTCATTATTGTGAGCAATGTAGGCTTTTGTATGAACTAAATTTTGCATGTAATGCAAGCTAAGATTAGATTTGTGTCAATTGGAAGCTATAGAATTTATATATTTGAAAAATTAAATATATTTTATAGTCTCATGATGCTATATACATTTCTATGAAAGGTTTTTTCTATTGTACATGTTATTGTATTAAATTTATTATTTTAAAATTTTATAGTGTTTCCATTACTCTACATATGTATAAACTAAATATATATGATATCTAAATCATTTACTACCATCAAGAGACAAAAAAATTATGAAATTTTTTATAAGAAAAAAAAATTTAAAACCAACTTGAAAAAGGTAGGTTTTAACCATAATGATGAAAATAATATAGGATTGTTAATGAATAGGTAATAATTTGTTTGAAAAGGATCATATAAGTTGTCATAAATATTAATATGATATTCAAATACGATAAGAACATGTTTAAGCCCACTAAAAATAATATTAAAGAATGTAGGACCCAATACCTGAATGGCCCAAAGGCCTTCATTTTTATTGATTTTTGATAACCCCCCTTTCAAGGGATAAGGGGGAACCCTAACAAGGCCCGTAGGGTCAGATATTACATGCCTTGTAGGCTTAAAAGATTACATGACCTGAAGGTCTTGTGGAATTTAACCAGACTATCTACAAGAAACTACCCCTCCCCAACATCTGCATCTTGATAGTATCTCTCCACCTTTGCATGACCGTCTGGATAGGCTTCCCATGCAAGAACAGGCTGGTACCGATGGCATAGCCATACCCTTTCATTCTAACAATCCATTTGGCTTTGCTCTAGTGAGTGCAGTTGCTCTGAATCCTCTTCTAGGGCAGCTCCTTTTATGTAGTGTGTCTGGGGCCTGCATTCATGTGGCCTGAAGGCCTTGCGGTGGCACTAAGACCTTAAGGTGTCCCTAATTCCATGAGAATCAACTGGCCCGAAGGCCTTTGGTGGCCCAAAAGCCTTGCTGGACCCGAGGACTAAACTGGTGGCCCAAAGGCCTAGATGGATGATTAGTTCCAGCTGCTACAGATAGTTTCATTTCTATTTACATTTTATGGATTGCTATTTTCTTTTATGAACCAATTCACATTTATGTGGTGTATATACATCCCCTTTTTATGAGCAATATAATGAATACTTAATTTTTCATTTTTTTAATGTTTACTATCTCATCCAATGGGATTTAAATAGGAAATATCCAAGTTTTAAAATATATTTTTCAATATAAAATTGTTTTTCTATTTTTAATGTTCACATAAATCAAATAAATTATTGGTAATTTTTGTTCATTGGACATTAAATTTGAATCAATTATCCAGATTTTTGTGTAATGGATATGATTTTTTGCATAAAAGATCTAAAATATTTATATTCGAGGATTAATTTGAATTTTATATTATCTATTGATGAACTATTGATAAATATATATCAATTACTCTATATAGATATTGGATTAGGTACATTTCATAATAACTAAATCTATATATGGGGAATTATTTTCTCATGTAGTGCACAGGTTGGGAAACGAATAATGAATTCCCTTCAATGCATCGATAAGTCTCATGAGAAAATTCATTTGGCCAAATCAGAAGGGTTTCTACCCTCACACATAAACTGTTTTGTGGATAGATATTGACATTAATTATTTTTATGATATATCTTGGTTGTTCATTCATCCATCATTATAAATTTAATAATTATTGTAATACTATGAGATTATTAAATTACTCAAAATATCAGTATTGAATATTCAATCTCATTTTACTATTTATATAGAACTATATTCTTATATTTTATTCTTATCATATTATACTTAAGTGTTTTATAAAATAGAATGGGATTTTAGTTATATACCTTTCCATACTGATTACTCATATTCTTATCGTGATTTTTGTGTTATTTGTATGGAGCGTTTCTTTATCTATTTACTTTGAAATAATATTTACACACTACTACTCAATTATTGATTAAATTAAATTTAATCTAATTTATATACCATTCCATATTAAGCCTACTCATTGATTAATTATTTCATCTGATATATATAACACTTACTAAATATTTGAGATCACCCTTATTTATTTAATTTCCCAAATATTTCATTAACTATACTAATAATCATATACATGGATATGATAGACGGTATCAATTAATTTTCAATAAAAAATGTTTTAGTTTTTGTATCATTTTTTTTATATAGGAATCATTTATGTATCTAGTTTACCTTGACTACAAAAATAATATTTCCATTATGATTTTAATTGTTTTCCTATGCCTACATTATAGATGTAAGGAACCATCTTCAGGTTTCTAGTGATAAGGTATCAAAATTTGGTATCAGATAAAATTTACTAAAAAACGAGAAAATAGATATAATAATACATACATTGGGGAGATTAAATATAACATAGAATTTAAGATTTTGAATAAAAGAATATAGTAATGTTTTGGTAATGTATAGATTATTATTTCATTCCAAAGAACAAATCAATATTTACATACTAAAAACTGGAATATTTCAATAAAAATTTTACCTATGGGTAATAACTGTGAAAAAGGCATGTCATGCTTGACTCAAGAAGAAACTGGTACACAAAAATAATCCTTAATGTGCACATGGTTTGATACTCTCGATTGATATGTGTAAGAAAATTCACATTCTATTAAAAATTAATCATGATGGATTATAATAGAAAATAACATTTAATGGCCTTCGTTAAAGCCCTTGACCATAGAAGAAACTATGAGTAAATAAATTGGATGATCTATTAGGATTAAAGAATTTAATTATAGTATTATTTAACTAATGAAAATTTGATTATAAGAATAATAAAATATATCAGGATTATGTTAAATTTTGTAATTATATATTTCTTACATAGCATATAGGATATATATACCATCATTAATAAATTATTTTATGATTTATTATATGTTAAATGTCTTAAAAATCTATATATATATTTCATATGTTGAGAGTCTTCCATGTTTATTCACATTTATAGAGTATTTTCTTTTGTAGAGAATTTATTTGAGTACTAATGAACATAAAGTGTAGGAACATATGTTAAATGTATTAAAGCGAATTATGGTTAACATTATTATTTGTTACATTGTAATAATTGAAAAATAGTATTTTCGGGATTTGGAAAAATAATATATTGTCAGGAAAACAAAAACAAAAATTATAATTAATTACAAATTTAATTTTAGTGATCTCCAGCATTTTTTTTGCAGATATTACATGAATTATATTAATATGGTTTTTGAAAAATGATGTTTCATTTGTGTGGTGACAACATGTCACATCCAGAATGGCATTGAGGCTTGAACACATGATGGTATGATGAAAAGAGTTTCACACCTATAACTAGAATTTGAATTGTCCTTGTTACTTTAACATTAATTTTAGGTAAAATATTTGGAAAATATTTATTTATATAGAACTAGTGTCGTTACATATGATTTATAAAGGATAATTTATTTACAACATTGGAATTGGAGAATGGATAGATAATTATGGAAATACGTTCAACTATTTTTTGGATTTTTTGATGTGTTAAAAAAATTAGTGCATCCAGAAGAAAAAAATCATCTTTGGGTATTACTTCCTAAGAGTAATGGGGTAAATTATATATAGATTCGACCACTACTAAAGGATGTATTTTTATTGTGATATATAAACATATAAAGTAAGTATATTTTATTTATATTAATATATAGTCAAATAATCCCTCATATTTGGAATGAGGATCAAATAATAAATTTATATTCTATTACCATCATTTCTATTAATATCAATATACTTTTCACCCCTTCTATATTTATTATTTACTGGCCATAAACATTCCAATGACCCTTGATTTTTATGTGATCAGTGAACCCGATCACTACCTATAATTATTTATTCTTTTCCAAAATTTTTATATTTTCACAATCTATTAAGGCTTTAATGTACAGAAATCTAGTTATATGTTATTCTATAGAACCGTTGTACCTCAATTTGACTCATATTAAGAGTATATTTCATAAAATATTTTAAGATATTAGTTTTTTAAATAAAATAATTTTCAATTGTCAATACATTGATTATAAATACCTTAATAAAATTATGAAGATGCAATTTATTTAAAGTTGAGATAATTTGAAATCATTAATATTGTAAAAGAGTAACTTTTTATTCGATAATGTCTGTGACACGGAACGCAATGTGTGGAAGGGAATATAACAACCAAAAAATATAAAATATATTTACACATTTAAATAATTAAATCCATTATATTGATATCAACTCATACAATTCTATGTTAGATTTCATTTTACAGAATAATGACATTCATTGACTGCTTGTGTGACACACCAGATAACGTTTTACTAAATATTGTTAATATTATTATCTAAATTTCAAATTTCATCCAAGGTATTAAATTTGTAGATATGAATATGATTAACTAAAATATGAAAATATATGGTTCAAAAAAACATAAAATGAATTCAATTGTTACCTATTGATTATAAATGTAAATAAAATTCAACTGAATATATAGAAAATGATTTTATAAAAAATAATTTTTTATGAAAAATGTTATTTAATCAAAAAAAGCATCTTAATTAATATTAGTGAATCAAAATAATTATATTTCTATATTATGTATAACTTAAATAAATTACATTCATCCAATGAATTTTATAAGGATAAGATAATAATAAATTCAATTTTATGTTGAAAATACATATTTTTCTAAAGGAAATTTTTCTCACATTTAATAGAGAACTTTTTTAAAAAAAGTTTAAATTTTTTAAAAATTTATCTGAAAATAATTACATCATTATTTAAATAATACTTTTATAGTTATCTAAATTTTATTTTTTGTTATTTTTCCTGATATATTTCAAAATTTTTTGAATATTGAAAGATATTTAATTTTAACTGAAAACATACTTTTCATCTTTTTAATTTTTAATATTAAATAATTTTCAGATTTTTTTAATGAAATAATATTTATTAAATATATATTAATTTAATTTAATTTATTTTAATAATATTTATATTTAATTCAGATATAAATACATTATAATCATTTTATCATATTCAAGTTAAAAACATGCTTTCTCATTCCACCTACAAGTTAATTTTAAAATTTTTATATCCACTAATGTGAAATGAATATGAAAATAATGATTCAATATTTGAAATAAAAATATTATAAATTTTTTAATAAGGGAAACTTAAATTTTTGTGAAATATTTATTGAATAAAGTTAATACTAACTACAACCATTGAGAGGAATACATCTTTACCATGAGACTAAACATCCATCTTGTGTGGGAAAATGACAAAGATTCTTCACAAACTCACCTTAGAAGGACATATTTAGATCATATTAGTTCTATAATATAGTTTAATTCATTATTAGATCCAATTTACAAGAAAAAAATTGTGTTTTTCATTATATCATTCAAAAATTTACCAGTTTTGCACTCACTCGCCTTAAAAATGCCTCCCCAACAACACCAATTTTAAAGCCCCTCAAAACAAATTAATTCATCCAATAACTACCCAAATAACTCTCAAAATTCCATACCAAAATTATATATGAATTATATATTTCTAATATCCTACTTTATATGGGTTTAGTTAAATCGTTATGATGATACCTAAGAAATTTGTAATGTTTTTCTAAAAGAGTTTTTTTATAAACCTCTTTAAATTTTTTATATACAGTTATATAATAACATCATTATCATAAATATAACTATATTTTTTATGATTATGGACTATTACTTCACACATATCCACCATCTGGGATAAGAAATCAATGTTCATGTGTAAGGTTACCATAGCCTGGAAAACAGATGAAGTTCAATTATACCATTACCACTTTTCAAGGATGACAATAATGGTAAAAATAATAATTTTATATGATATTTTTTATATTTTTAATTCCTTCATTCCTGAAAATAATTATATAACACTTACCTTCATTATTTAAATATTCTGGAAATATGATAATATTGTTCGTGTGTACGATAGATGACCGCCTCACAAAGTGATGTGATTCATTCAAGCATTACATGGAATGTATTATGGATGGTTTTAATTTACATTTTAAGATATTTAGAACATAATAATTGTAAAATAATTCTAATAAATATTTTTATCATGAATTTAATTTTTTTTCTTTCAATATGACATAGAAATAGAAATAATATTCTGTTATAGGTATTTCATATCATCACTACGAACGATGTATTTAATTTCTTATCAAAAAATTTGGGGATTAATATAAATAAATATATAATAAATAGATATTATATTTACATAGTGGGTTAAATGATAAATACTGTTAAATTATGGTCAAATTAATAGGAAAAATAAATAACTTGTCAACACATTCACAAAGAACAAATCAATTATTACCTAAAATGATAAAAAATAAATTATTATTAATGAAACGATTATAATATATTGTAATAGGATCATATATAATATAATAAATTTTAATATGGTTCTTAAATATTTACATAAAACATTTAACAAAAATATACATGATTTCAATGAAATTTGGACCAAATGGAATGCGTGAGGAATGGGATTTCACCTCAATTTTTATTCCATGAGAGAATTATTTTCTTCTATAAACCATTTAAATTTTAGGTAGTGTAAATATTTCCCCATTTGATATATAATATCAAGAATACATCATCAGTTATGATATTTTATGTTTTAATTTTATTTATCTAATTTATTTGGATTTAACTAGAAAATTACCAAGTAATAAAAGTTATTTTACTATCAAACAATATTTTGTTATTTTTAACGTTATCTTGAATAGATCACTTTATTATAATTATTTTTTTCAATTGAAATTTAATTTATATTATATATCCAAATTCCTTTTTAATGTATTATATTATATTTTGAACAATAAATTGTTTTAAAATATGGATTTTAGATTTAATGATATATGATTTAGTGGGGAAATATTGATACATTTGTATCCTTTACACAATATGGATATTTGTTAAGGCACATTTTTTTCATTAAATAAATTGATATATGTGGAATGATTTAGTCATTAAATGCAAATGAAGGTGACCATTTAATGTAATCCCATTATTTCATTTAATTGTCTCATGTGGAAAATTAGTTGGCCAATTAAATGAGATTATACTTATATTTTTAAGACATATTAATAATGGTATTTATTATATAGGTTTTCATCTTACAGAAACATGAGATCCAATAATTGATTATTTCCTTTATTGAGAATTCAGTTATTTTTATTATTACCCATGATATTTTTAAAATAAAAAAATCTATAGATTCAATTCATTCTCAGTTTAATAAATTAATGGAATGTGTTTTCAGTTATCTACCATTACTTATTGATAAAGACTGGTTTTATAATGATTTTAAAGTTATTTCAATGGAATTTGTTTTCATTTATTTACCTTTACAAAATATTTAATCACTTTTTTCTCAGTTATTGAATACATGGCATGTGTTCACAGTACTTTACATGTATATATAGATTATTATTATTGATTCATTATTGCTTATACTATACTTAAAACATACCAATAACTTGAGCTCCCCGTTATTTTGTTTCATTTTCCAAAGATTCCATGAATTGTAATAATAATGATATTAAAGGATATGGTAAATTGAATAAATTCATTTTCCCAAAAAATATTATGTTATAACTTGTATGTCCATTTTTAATAAAAGACTCATGTATGTATCTAGTTTTCCACGACTAATAATCATATTGGTTCTTTGATAAGTGAATCCTAAATTTATGTATAGGTAATGGATGCATGGAACCCTCTTTGAGAGTCTCATTTTTGGGTTTCAAAAATATCTGGATATTAATATGTTATATTAGTGTTTTATTATCCTTTTCATACAAATAGGGAAATTATGAAAAAAATTGGATTTGTAATAATATATAATTGGAGTTGTGTTTGTTCTTAGACATCACCCATATAAGCAGATGTGCATATTTCCCTGGATTTGGGAGTTATTTTAAAATTTTCATTATACTATTGGAGTTAAATTTTTATATTTATGTTGTTTTGGAGTATGTGTTTTTATTATTTTTATCTTTATTTTCTATGGAAAGAGGCATATCATAATACATTTAGATTGACATTATGGATTACATGGTATATGAATGATTATATGATTTTATAATATAAATTTTAAAAAATGGTTCTTTTTATATAAATGTCTAACAACATCTCATTAATCATTTTTTAAATTAATTTATTAGTGGCACCCTACTCAATAGAAGAATTTAGTGAATATTTTGTGGATACAAATAATTGAAATTGATACAATAGAAATGAACATGAATAAAAAATTCTTCATGAGGTAGTATTATATTATATAGATACTTATTAAGTATTACCACCATAGATTATTTAGTTTGGAAGTTGTTTATGGATAACCTAATTTAAAAAATGATCTCGTATGGGGTGATGATTTATCAGTTTTCTGTTTATATTTGAGACTCAACCATGGATGTTACTGCATCGATTGTGACCTATATTGGATAAAGTAAATAGATTAATGTTTCATAGACATTTGAAAGTGACATGAAACATGGGAATATTGGGAGTAAATTTATGTTATTAAAATAATTAACTTCATTTATTATTATTTTACAACATGATTTTTAAATCATAAAATTTACCGATGATAAAATTGGGGTATTTTGGGATCGTGAATGATGTATAATTTTAATGATTGGATTGATTATTTATACTTTTTAAAGGATACACAAGTTATGTGTTTTTGTAATTTTGTTTGGGAATGAATTATTGAAGATACCCTAGATAAAAATTATATAAGTAGTAAATTAGTATCATGATTACATAATAGATCTCACCCACTTTCACATAACCTAAAAACTAAAAGGTTTTGGGTATTATATATTAGCAATATATACATTTTATTTAATCATTATTGGAAGTATTCATTAATAATCATGTTCATCTAAACTCATTAGAACATACAATATATGATATAATCATCTTCACAACCTGTTGAATACTAATATATGCAAGTGGTGATTGTAAATTCTCAATAAGGGGAAACATATCATAAAGTGTTAAATTATAAACATGAAGTAGTGCCTGATAATTAATTAAATATGATATTTATATATTCTATGACTATAAATTGTAATAATAAATTATAATAAATCTATTTAAAATAATAAAATTATAATCAAGGGTATGAAAAATTTATTACATGGCTAAAAATACATATCAACAGCCAAAAAAATTGAACATGAAATAAAATTGATTGTACTAAAAATTGAGTGGTAATCAAGGAAAAAAGGAATAATGTAGAAAAAAACATGTAATTTTTGGGAAAATTATAAACATGTTATTTTTTATCAATGGGAACCTAACTACCATACAACACATTCATTCGTAAAAATAAGAGTATATCTAAACGTCATTTCACTTACCCATTGTAAATATGCCTACTTTATATCCCATTAAAATAAAATTTCAATCCCATGAGATATTAGATTTTTTCCAACGCATTGAAATGAGATATATATCATATATATTGAATTATCTATATATGTGTATTCCTTATTAAAATCTTACATTCATGACCTCATAATAATCACATAGAAAAATTGTGGGTTTTGCAAAACATAATAAAATACCATTTTATGAACATATATATTCATAATATATCAAAAATATCATCTTCCAAAATAAATCATATAATAATATCATATATATAGGTTGATCAAAACCTAAAATCATGAAACATAAAACATGGATGTTACATATATATGAAAATAAAACTATTTTCACAAATCCTTTTGAAATAATTTAACTAAAATTTAAATTTAATAAAAACATTTTTATGGAAAATTTTGTTATATAAAAAAATTAATGTATAGTGTTCTATATATAACATAAATGAAAATATAGAAATTATAAAAAAAAGTAAAAGGTAAAAATACATTGTATACTATTACTTGTAAAATATAATATTTAATAATGGAATCTAAATAAGGATATAATGTTTTGAAAATTATATTTAAAATTATATTAAAACTTATTAATTTTAAAAGTAATCATTAATAATGAAAAATATAAAAAAGAATAATATTTTTCGAAATAAATTGATGACAGGAAGATGAAACATTTTATTTTGAAAATGAGAAAAAAGACTTCTGATATTTTTTAAATAAACTAGTTGTAGACTATCATAATGACAAATATCGGGAAATATTCATAAAAATATTATAATGGAATAAAAGAATAATTTGAGATAAAAAAATTTATTACCACTATGTCATGGATAATATTAGGGTGATGTAAAAAAAGTAGACATGGATGACGAATCTGTTTAGTGAAATGTGAATTATTCTTAAAAAATGTATTTTATTAAAACAATATAAGAAAAAAGGAATAATATTTTGGTGTGCTTCAGTATTTTCTCATAATAGATGTTGTAAATATAACATAAAATCGTTGTTGGATTTACTCAATCAATATTGAAATATTTTTATAATATAATATTGATTATAAGCCAATATAAATATTTAAGTAACTAAAATCCCTTATATTCTTTGTAAAATTTAAATAAAAGAAATACATCAGAGGTATTAACTTAAAAAAATTATTAAATTTCCTTAAATATAATTTAATAATTATACAATATGATTTTAGGTATTTATTTATACTATTTAAAAGGAAACATGGTGTATAATATAAAAAAATGTCAAGGAATTCAAATATTAAGAATGTTACCATAAAAACTATAACAGTAATTAATGTTGTGATTTATTATAAATTAATATATTCATATTTAATTGTAAATAAATAAAAATTAACATGACATTACAATTTTATATATTCATGGGAAAAAATAAATCATCATTGGAATAAAATGTTCAAGATTAAGTATTATAACTCAAAGAATAGAAAATGAGTTATCAAAACCACTTTCCTTTTCTCATTCACAGTTGATCAAACTATCACATCCTTTGAAAAAACATAAATTAAATAATATACCATTTTTGAAACTTATTCATAAATATTATCCTTTAATAATTTTTATTATACATTCTTATCATATGTACATTGATTAGTCATAATATATTTTAAGTATCAGGTTTAGAAACTATAACAGTTCTCACTTGTCATGTAATGTTGATGCCATTGCCACTTTATTTAAAATAGTATCATTATTAATATATCTATTAATACTCTATAATATATATGTTATTTTTATTAATAAACCAATCATGTTACTCCAAAGGTGTTTTAGTAATCTTGTGTGAAGATGGTATCTATGTTGTCTTACTTTGGTGAGTTTAGTTAATGAAAATGATATTTATGTAATATTTCTAATTCATAATATAATATTTATAGAAATATATTCCGTTTATTATTTAATTATTAAACTACAATAATATTTTTTAATGTTCCAATATATACACATAATATTATTTTATTTCATCTTTCTCGTATGTTGTTTAACCAACTCAAACATGAACTCATCGAAACATGATTGAAGGGTACAGTTAATGAGGTGTTTAATATGAAATAAAATAATTATATTAAAATTTTAATGATATTTTTTTAATTTATTTTTTCCATATAATCTTTATCTAAATTTCTTTGATAATTAATTAAAATCATGATATAAATGAAATCATTTCATTATGGAGGATACAGTCTTCACATACACATTATTAGTGTTCACATTTCTCACTGCATGATAGGGTTTTAAGGAAGATATTAAATTGATATTTAAATTTCTCAATAATATTAATTTTATCATATTAATTCATTTTCTGTATCATTAAGACCATCCATGAATGGTGGTAATGAAAAAACAAATGATGGCTTTTGGAGTCAGTAGTATGTGCAACATAGAAACGATATTTTTTTGTTTTTAATAAGTAATTAAAATGAATAACTAAGGGATATACCACTAATATGATAAATATTTAAGAATAATAATGATAATTAGTTCATAGTATCATTAATCTGGTATTATATTTGGAATATTATGATTATGAAGGAATGTATACGAATATTATGGTACTTACGTTGGAGACTTGATTTTCTCTTGTGAATTTTCTTGAAATTGGTTGTATTGTTATATCTATGTAAAAGGGGTATTATATTTTTAAGGGAGAGCAATATAGAGTTTAATAGAGTCTGTTTTCAATTTTTAATTCTATTTTTATGTTTATAACTGTATGTAATGATATTATATCCTTTGATAAGAATAGAAAATGGAACTTTTTGAAACTGTCAACTGTTTTTTTGTAATTCCTTGAAAATATTGAATATTAAATGGATCAAAATGGAAGAAAATTGATTTCATGGACATGTAAATTATATAATAATATCAATAATTATTTTTAAAGAAATTTGTTAACATGTTTTCTCATCTTTCCCTGAGTAAATTTTTTTTATCATTTTTCCTTTTTATAGGGGAAATTATTTTTCAACCCTCATAAATAATTTTGATATCTACAATTTAATTTTCTATTGTAAACTAACTTGATTATTTTTATATAAAAATTAAATCATATTTTGACATTTATATTTTCTAAATGTATGAAAGGTTAATTTTAGAATAAAAACATAATCATTTATTAGTATTTTTTAAGGAAAATAATATTTTCATATATAAATAAATATATATATATAATATTAAATTATAATTATTAAAGATTTTTAATTAAATATAATAATTCATTATAAAGTTATTTAAATTAATGATGATTTACTATAAATACAAAACCATGTTATACTATTAACATATTGTATTCAAGGGGATGACTGAACTTTTCTTTTACGAAACTATCATTTTTATTTAGTTATAAAATTTCGTATCATGGTATATATAATCCTAATTAATATATTAAAGTGACTAATTTTATTCCATAAATATATTTTTTATTACTAAATATATATTTTTTTTCTTTCTTGGGTACTCTAACATATGGATAAAATCACAAAAAATTATTTTTTTGAGTAAAAAACACTTCTTGAAATAATGAAATATACATACCAAGAAAATTTTCTGGAGTGAAGTTGATTAATTATTTTCGTTTTATAAAATTTACATTTTATAATTTTTTAATTTATATTTTTAAATATGGTACAATATATTGGAAATAGATTTTACTATATCAGTTTTAAATTGTAACTCATATTTAATATTTCTCTATAATAGGTACTAGATATTAATGGTTTCCCATATTAGTGTTAATTTTTTATTTTTTAATGATTTCATCCAATTTTTTTCTATTTTTTACATTGTATCATGTTAAAAATGTTGTACAGAATAATATGAGTTTAAAAGGATACAATATCATAGGTTATTATATTCATCTTACTTAATTAAATTGCATCCTTTCAATTTTTTATTAATTATTATTAGAGTTTTATAATCATATTTTTAAAATAACATGAGATTTAGTTTTATTATTTGCTATATATAGCATATGTAAGAAAAATATCAATATTTTTTTCATTTTAACCATTTTATATAAATACCTCACATGGATTTTATTTAAGATGTATAATCATTTTATTGTTCTTCCCTATAGTGAATTTTTTTCATATATTTGATTATGAAAATTAATGTAATCCCCCAATGTATAATATTTACACACCACACACATTTCTAATGTCTCTTGTGGTTCATAATCTAGTCAGGGCTAGTAGAAAGTTGATATCAAATGACTATTTCAATGAATAATTTTCCTCCTTCTTATAATGATTATTGAGATCAATGATCAAACACTTCATGGATCATTAAAGTGTGGAATTTTCAATGAATCGTTATTCTCTATCTAAAAAAAATATATTTCCTATTATTTTATCAATGACATATAACAAACCATCTCTTCATATTTCAATTGAAATAGTCCTTACACTACTAACTCTATAAAATCCTCTCAGAAAAATGTTGTTGTGCGACTGGTGCCTTACCGCATCCACTCTATGTGGACTTTCATGTGTCTAAAAAAGACCTTCCAATACAAAAAATGTTTTTCTTATACTCCACATCAGATCACATGCTCTAGGAAATCGAATCTGATTTATGAATTTCTCACTTATCTATGAGCACTATATATAATTAATTTTCTCCAAACCACTACATCAAGTGTCCCTAGTAGTGGTGGAAGGTAGTTTTATTCTATATACACATTTTCCATATTTAATTCAACTTATATAGAAACCTCATTGGCAACACATTTTAGTTGTGTATCTATTAATGATGAGTAGGTTGATTCATTGGTTTCATATGTTATTGATGATATATTAATATTTCTCAATAGTTTTAATTTTCACATTTCCACCCCCATCCATTTTTAAAAGTGAGGATATTTTTTGTATTCTAACCCCAATATGGGAATAATTATTGGGTTTTAATTTAATTAATCCATTATATAAAATCCAGCTAAGAGATCTATAATGATATTTATATTATCATAAACCTAAAATTTGAAATGAAAAAAATCACTGATCATGGAATTTTATTTGATAAAAAACTATAAGGGTTGTAATCTTAGATAAGTATATTATAAAACAATATTTATAGAATATATATCCCTTATGTACAATTTTAATGTGGATGATTTAGTTATTAAGATAAAACTCATAATATGTAATTGATCATGCTCAACCTTGTTCCCTTAGTGGTGGTGGTTGTTCACACCAATAATTATTATGATTTGATGATTTTTTAAAATGACATGGGTAATATCCTTTCATTCCACAATTTAGGAATGTATCCATTAATTGTTCCTTTGGTTTCATTTTTTTCACTCCTATCAGGATGACCTACCTTTTACTTTTTCTTATGATAGTTTGGTACTTTCTAGCCTCCTTTACCACAATAAATGAAACATACAGTTCCCTTGAGTCAATTATCCTAGTGTTTATTCCATAATTTTTCATATCTATAATATTAAACATATTTTCATTCATCTTCTTCATAAGATGATATTTCATGATACCCATTCTATATATTTTTTTAGTTTTTCTTTGATTTTCACAATGTATACACACTAATCATATTTCATGTTTGTTGGTTTGGAATTATCCTATGTTTTATCATTCCAACACCCATTATGAGGGGGTTTTCATTGAGGTAATAATTACCTTATCACCCATTCCATTTTTTTCTTCTACTTCTACCCATTTCCATAACTAAATGGGATGTCATGAGCGATGTATCATTAACAAGATTTGTAATTTATAAAAATCATTAACAAATTCTATTATAAAACATCTTACTCTTATGAATTATCATGTTTTCTTCTAGTCCTTCAATTTAAATATATATTAAGTTAATTTGGACATAGGATACATTATTTTTTTCAGATCTTATACTCCTCTTACTAATCCCTCAATTTGACTATTAAATAAATCCTGTATAGTTTTTCTCAAACTGAACATGTCCAATAAATTAAATCAGATATTAATGTCAACATTGGTGGGAGATTTTGCTATTTTTTAGTAACAAGGTTCTAATTTAGTAAATACCCAATACACCTCTATTCTAGGTTATTAACCATAAGTAACATAATTCAAGATCATGCATCAACTTTTATTTTCCTAGTATCGATATATTTTTTGGAAACCAATAATCTCATGAAAATAACAATATTCCAAGATATCATCAAATAGTATAAAGAAAAATATGGTTTGTAATATTTTTCTCTAAAATATTTCCCAAAATAGAAAATTTAATTTCTAGAAATTACCGAACTAATCTATAGAATAACTAATCCCATCTTATATTCCAAATGTCATAACTAAATTTAAACATAACAAACATATTAGATATTTATTTAAATAATATATGTCACAAACCATCACAAAAAAAATACTAAATGTTGTTGTGTATTTTATAATAGAAACATAAACATATCATTTTAATACACCAAAAAAAATTTCATTATAATAACTATTCTCTAGAATATTTCTTTTATAAAATCAATCTCAATATCTAATATCTAGTGCTAAAAACATAAACGTTAAATTTTTGGACATGATATTGAAAACATATTCCCTATTATTTTTAAAAAATACATCATAAACATATTTCATAATAAACAAATATGGACCAATTACATTCATAAGGATCCTTTTTCATTAAGAGTTTTAGAGAATTAGGAAAAACATTTATATAAACAACACTCATGACATAAATATAGTATTTTCCCTACAATACATAGATTTTAACATTCCATATTATGTCTTCAATATATTCATTAATGTTCTTATAATATGAAACCCATTCAAGTAATAAATCATTTAAAATAATTATTAATAACCTTGGGAATATAAAACCTAATAAGGGTGAGCATAACTTCTCAGTTAGGGTTAATATTAAGAATTAACAATTACATTTTATGAGTGAGAATAAGATGGGAATAAGTGTGTGATAACATATTCATGGTGCATGAGCATACCATATGAGAATTCATACCCATAAATAACTATATCATCAATAATGAAACATGGTATATATTTTTAACAAAGAAAATAGTAATTATAATTAATAATCATGATCAATGGGATTGTATTCATGATTAAATTATTTATTTATAACTCATATAAAAAATAACATAAATATGTTCGTATCGTAAAAAGATTCCTACATATCCCATATCAAAAATAACTCTAGTCTAGTTAAATCCATTTGAGAAACGAGACCAATTACCTCAATCCTTTTTACCTCTAAAGTTAAGTAATGTTATACTTTGCATTAGAGAGCTATAATGTGGATCACCATTCATATAAGCCATATCAGTCTCACCAATTCATCAGGATATATAATTTTGATTAACCCTTTATATAACCTGTAAAGGTCATACCCATTTGAAATGTTATATAATATGGATCAAGACGTCATATAAGATTTATTTGTATCACTTCCATCATCAATAATTTCCAAATACCATTCATGACTAGAAAATTTAAAATCATTCTCTTTTCAAAATAAGAATAATAATTATTCATTAATTGCATTATTCGATCATATAGAAGCAATTGGTTCAATGTCAATATCATAATATTTATAGATAAATAATAATAATTGTATCATTATAACATATCTAATTAATAGTTTATGTAAAATCTATGGTTATTGATGTTGATGAATGGAAATATCATTAATATATCATTAAAAACGTTCATGATGAAAATAACACAGTACACAAAAAAACTATGTTTTAAAATATAAAAAATAATATAAATAAATTTATTTTAAAATAAACATCGAACCATGTGATGGAATATTTACCAAAATAGTCATCACGATGGTCGAAAATATGTTAATTTTATCAAAGGTCAAAAATAAAAATTTCGTCCAAAAAAAGCGTAAAGGGGGTAAAAGTTGCCCATCTAGAAAATGTTAAGAATGTTCATTTTTAAAAATATTTAAAATATTCAATGAACATGTAAAAAAAATATTTAGAAATTCTTTTATTTTTAAAAATGATCAATTTTTATAAAAATTTAAAATATATGGATATGAAAGAGAATATTTAACTTTCTAAAATAAGATACCTGATCAGTATCAGTTAAAATGTTATTTATGTTTCATCAATCAATATGTGAAGAAATTGAAATATAATATATAAATAAAATTCAACATTAGGGCATATTAAATGATATTCAGTTCAAAAAAATTAGATAATATGATTTCCTCCTGATGAACATTGAATGTATAAAATCCAAAAAAGTATAAATAATGGAACATTAAACATTTTCAACATTGGTAACAATCCAATCATAAGAACTGTGAAATTATAACATAAAATAGACTTTCATATGTCCCTAATATAATGAAATTAATGGAATAACATGTAAAATAGGTGGTGTGTATAGCTTATACAATAAAAGTATTCCATTTTATAAACATATATTATACGGAATGGGGATTTTATATGTATAGTCCTTACAAATATCACATCATTGAATACCAATATAATAAATGGAGTGATTATGTGTCCAATTTACATCAAAACAAAAATAGGTATTAATACGGATTAATATAAATAAGATTTAAATTAACACATACTCATTGAATAATAATGTCAATGTAGAATAATTATAACCCCATAAAATGAAATTTTGTTTAGAAACTATTAACAGATTAGTAACATTACTTAAAAACCCCATGGATTGAATAATTTAAAAAAAATACCATAATATATGATGTATTCATAGAATAATAATTGAAATTTTAATTATTAAAAAAATATAGAAGAAAATATTTTCACATCAATAAAACATGTCTCAATGATGGAAATTAAGATAAATTCCATTTACTTGACTCTTGACTTTCCATATATTTCATTCAACTCTTGTATAATAAAATCATATAAATAATATGATATCTTAAGAACATTTTCCACAAATACATAAAACCCTTAAATAATATATTTCATTTATTTTAATTTAATATTTAATTTCATAGTTTGATAAGACAGCATTAATCATTTAGAGGATGTTCATTTCATAATTTTCAAAACAACTTCAATGTATTGGCAGACATCAAAGGTTTATTTATAAAATCATAAAATAATAATCATCGTCAAATAATTATAATTTTTATTCATAAATCATACTTTTTAATTGTACCATTAATTATTGTTAGGAAAAATTAATTATATTTCCATAAAAGTGGCGGTAGGTTGTATGTAGCAAGAACAACAGTTTAATTATTAAACGATCATTATGGATAAAAATTTAATATTACTTGATCCTCCATAAATAATAATAATATCATAATTAAAATATTATTTCTATAAATAACCATATATATATATATAACACATGTAATTATGTGATAAAATACGATTCATATCACTTCATGGAGGTCGTAGTCGACTCATACACATGAATGAGTAATAAATTCTATGTGTAAGAAAATTTAAGAAAATAGATGTTGTATTATTTTTATAAAAAGATTAATATGCCTATATTTGATAAATCCATATAAATTATATCCATAATTAAAAACATATTTTATAGGTGGGTATGAAAATTAATTATGGAAACATGCGAGGTGGTAGTCATCCTTATGCAAGAATGATGAATTCCTTGCACATTTGAGTGAGGTTTGAGATGGATATATGCAGTTACACTAGTATAATAAAATCATTGTATATTTATGATAATTATTCAATTATCTAAACATGGTTTTATGAAATTTATAGGTGGTGTAATAATAAATAAGATGGGAACACTCTGTTATGAACTATACCTCTTATTTGGACAACATCATTTGATTTCCACCTTAAGCACTATACGGATTGTATTATTACAAAACATAGACCTCTATAATGTGAATAATGATGATTTTATAGTATTTTGGATGGTACTAGATGATCTAAATGGATCATTTATATGATGTAATATAAATAATGAGTTCTCATTTATAATAGATATGAAGACCACATTTAGAATTTTCATGAATATTTATTTAATATAAATTAATGTTCATCTTAAAAAGTTAGGAAAATTATTATTTTTCCATATAATATGTATATGAACACAAATATTATTATATATATAATTTGGAAAATTATAGACTATTTTTTAAAATTTATATTTTGGCATCACATCCATGATAACTCTTTACACACTTACCTTGATAAAATAAATTTTTACTCATTCATGATGAAGATAGTTACTATAAATTAAAAAAAAATTAAAGAACAATTTCATATTTTTTTCAACCGTATCCCAATGTATTGGATGAATATAATATTTTTTATAATTTTAAAACAATTAATAAATTTTTTTATATAAAATCACTAATGTCACTTTTAGAACTATTAATTTACATTAAAATTAATAACATAAAGACAACAGAGTAATTACAATATAATAAATTAAACCACCCAAAACATGTAAAATTTTTCCACTAAATTAGTAGATCAATATATATCTTTCAAATATTATTAATATTAATATATTTATTATTTTTTTATACTAAATGAATATCAAATGTGTGAGCGTTGCGAAAGATTTTAAGGTAATTACTTGACCACTAAAAAATAAATATAAATTATGATGATAGAAAATAATTTATATTAAATTAAAAAATTATAACAAAACATATCATCTATTAAACCCTTTTTTAAAAAATAATATTGTTATTAAAATAAACTTTGTAACATTTCCGGATTTATATCTACGTAAATATTATAATGTTTAAAATCACAATTAAATTGAAATTTTTTATATAAATTATATATTTATATTTATGGATGAATATTACCAACATAATAAAATGAAGAAAATTTCTAGGATCATTATTTATTTTTATCATAAACTGTGTTATATAAATTTTCATATTTATCCATACATAGATGATGTAAATTTAATAACATTTCTATTAACAATGTTAAGAAATAGAAGAGATAAATTTACCGAAGTAAAAATAAGAATTATAAATATTGAATTTATTTTTTAACATTAAAAATAAAAAAGATACATGTTCTAAATAAAATTAAACTCTCAACACATAATGACAAAAAATTCCGAAAATTAAATTGTTGATAAAAATATATATTTTTAATAAAATTTAAAATATAAAACCATATTCATAGGATTGTTATTTGATTATTTTTTAAGAAAACAAATTATTTATGTTTTGAAAATAAAAAAAATTACATTTTAAATACTCTAAAAATAATTACAATAAAAATAATTATTTTTCACAATTTAGAAAATATCAAACTTTTAGAAAAATTTCTAAATTCAACAATACAATAATTATTAAAATATATTTTATAAAATGATATATATTTTATTAGGAAAATTATAATAGTTCAATAAATTAATTATATTATTCACTCACTAAAAAAATAGATTTATTTCTGAAGAAAACAAATAATTGGCGAATAAAATTTATTTTCTGAAAACGGAGTTCGTATTTCAAATTAATAAATAATTACATTTGAATTCATTAGAATCATTATACATATTTAATTATATATTTATCACTGTTCATACCAACCAATATAATATATAGATTATAATAATGATATATAAATAATATTGTTTCATGGTTCGTTTAAGCTTGATGTAGTGTGTCAGAAACATTATCGATCAAAATTTAAAAATTTTAAAATGTAGGGATATTACATTCTACCACCATTAATAAAATTTTTAATCTCAATTTGTACTCAGGATTAGAAGATATTTGTTTGACATATTATAATACCTCTCTTGATATCCCACATCATAAAAACTATAAATAAATCATTTTCTTGACAAGATGGAAAGGGAAATAAAAGAGTTATCTGAAATAACACATTATTGGTTTCCAAATATGAGAAAATTATTCAGAAGTGAAAATGTCAAAATGGAGGAGAAAATGAATTCCCAAATACTATTCGGTGATGGTTTAGAACATGGTATTAAGAATGTTAAAGACTAAAAAACATTAAATATGTCATGGTTCAAGATACAATTGATTCACTGAGAAGGATGGTAATATTGTAAATTTTTTGTTCCAATTGTTGAGTCAAAATTTCTCCTTTGACTTCTATATCATGTTTTGGAAATCACAAATGTCTTTTATCTTACTGATCGTACTGAGCATGCTGATCATACTGACCGTGCTAATCGTACTGACCATGATGATCGTACTGACCCTACTGATCATACTGACCATGCTGATCGTACTGACCATACTGATCGTACTGACCATGCTGATCGTACTGACGATGTTGATCAT
The DNA here is from genome assembly GCA_963277665.1 of Viscum album. Classification (NCBI taxonomy): domain Eukaryota; kingdom Viridiplantae; phylum Streptophyta; class Magnoliopsida; order Santalales; family Viscaceae; genus Viscum; species Viscum album. The sequence goes on along the minus strand of OY728131.1, from coordinate 911,636,937 downwards.
ACTGACCATACTGATCGTACGGACAATAATATCATACTCACTTTGTCAATCATATCGTACTGACTCTGTCGATTTTACTCACTTTTTTGTATCTTTCTTTGTATCATATTAATACATTACTTTTAGTAATACTTATAATACTTATAGTTTCATTACATGTTTTGGTACGTTGTCAAAAACACTTGTTTCATATTAATCATACTATTGTTTATCATCTTCATATATCTTTTGTTCTAACCAATACGATGTCGTTGAGTTAGTTACAAACTAATCAAAATGATGTCGTGATTTCTGTTTCAATATTACCGTTATAATGCCAGGAGTCCATGTCCCTCCGAGTTTTTCGGTGAAATATGACCATTAGAGGAAATGTGACCATTGGAACCTAAGGCCTTTAAATTAGATGTATTTTGAGGTCGAGAAAAGAGAACGATGATAGGATGTGATAAAACTGTGATACATTGCTTCTATCGAGATTTAGAGAGAGATGCTATGACTTCTCTCATGCTTTGTGCTTTGTGTGTCTGATCATCGTATCGAGGGATTTCCAGTAATTGAAAAAAAGAGGTGTCGATTACCTACAAAATCGAGGGCTGCCAGGGATAGGCAGACAGATGTTCTGATCATCATATCGAGGGCTGCTGGGGATAGGCAGACAGAGGAACCGATCATCGTATCGAGGGATTACCAAGGTGGTGGTAAGACAGAACACTTATCCTAGGTGAAAGGATTACCCATCTCTTTGGGATAAAAATAATTGTAATACTTTTACATTTCCGCTGCTGTTTGTTTTAAGAATGGAATTTTTATTGTTTCCTTTATTCATTACACTTTCAATTTTAATTATTTCAATTATAATTATTCTATTACAATTTGTATCAATAGATTTTATACACTTTCTGGTCGAATATCTCACACTTGTATTAATCTGATTATTGTATTCGTCTTGAATATAATTACTTTACTTTTGTAATAGTATTAAATTACTTCGTACCTTTATATTCAATACAATTGTGGTTGTTTGAATTTTATTCGTTTAAGATCATTTAAACTAATCTCTATGTGTTTAAACTCAAAGTTTTAAAAATACAATTCAACCCCCCCCCTCTTGTATTGTTCCATCTAATATACATATACATCTACATATTCGATCCAAAAATTGGTATTAGAGGAGGTTTCCACTGACTTGTATTACTTTCTTTATTTATTTTAATCTTTTATTTTACCTACTTACTACACTAACGTGTGGAGTGGAAAAGACTTTGTCTTATTAGTTGGAAGAAATGAATATTGGGTCAATTGAAAACATAAATCCTTCTAGACCACCTATCATTGATGGGAATGATTATGAGTACTGGAGCGATCGAACGATGACGTTTGTAATCAATACTGGTGTAGACAATTTTATAATGCTTACTGGAGGTTACAAAATTCCTGAAAAAGAAGTCAGTACTTTCACTAATCAAGAGAAGCAAGAATATCAAATGAATTACAAGGTACATAATACTCTATTATGTTCTATGACCAGGAATATATATAGCCAGATATCTTTATGTGAAGCAGCCAACTGTATTTGGAAGAAATTGGAAGTCATACATTTTGGTACATACAAGGTTATAGAAACAAGATGATCAATTAATTGAGAAGAGTATCATGGATTTGTATTTCCGTATGGAGAGCCGGTATGTAAAGTGGAACAAAGATTTATGACAATTGTCAACAGTTTACAATCTGTGGCGGAAAAAGTTCTTGATGATGAAGCTCTTGTAGATAAGATTATAGATATATTTCCAAATGAATGGGAGTCAAAAAGGACAGCGATTGATGAAAATAGAAAAGTTTCCCAGATTACTCTTGATGATCTCTTTGGAACTCTTTTACAGCATGACACAATAATGAAAAGAGATGATGATCTCAATAAGAAGAATAATGGAAATGGTAGTGTAGCTTTTACATCTAAAGATAAAACACCTGAAAGCATAACAAGATCAAATTCCTAGAAAGTTGTTATATATGATTCAAGTGATTGTGATCTTTCCTATAATGAGTTATCCAATCCTGCTCAAAGGATGAAAAAGATTGTGGTAATGAAATACTTGAAAAACATATTCATAAATAAACATAGGAAGGATAAGAAAGATTCAGAGGTAACTTGTTATGAATGTAAGAAAGGAGGACATATAAGGCCTGATTGTCCTTTACTGATGAGAAAAGACAGAAAGAAAAAAAATTATGAAATAAATACAAAAAAGTATTATAAGAAAAAGAAATTCTTGAAGGAAAATGATACGTGGAGTGCAAGTGGTAATGATTCATCAGATAATACTTCAGAATATGATTCCTCAAGACAGAGAAATATTGGACTTATAGCCAGACTACCAATTCAAGATCATTGTCTTATGGCCAAGGTACATAATGCTGATGCTATTACAAATGTCTCTTTAAACACAAATTATATTGATAATAAATATTATAAATCTTCAAATGATGATTCTTCGTCATCAGATGATGATACATTACCTTCTTTTGAATAATTATCTAGATTTTCTAAACTACCTGAAAATGAAAATTGGAAACATAAGAAAAATATTGATAAAAAAATTTCTAAAATTTCAGTTTTAACTAAAGAAGTATCAGATCATTCCAATGATCATGATATGAAAATTTCTGATTTTGAAAGTATTTTAAAAACCCTTGATAAAGTCAAATCTAATAAGGATAAACTTTTTAAGGATCTAAAAAATGTGATTTCTAAGAAAAACGTTTTATCACCTAACCCTAGTTCAAAATCAAATGTTTTGGAGGATAAAAATATAGTTTTAAAACTAAAGTCAGAAATATTTTCTTTGAAAAAATGCTTGTCAAAATTTACTTATGGAAAACATAATTTAGTCAAAATGTATTCCCAAATCCGACCTTTGAGGAATCATTCTGGACTTGGTTATACCTGATCCAAACAATTTTTTAGTAATAACTATTTTGTTCCACAGAAAACACCTTTTTGTTTTAAGTGTCAACTTGGTGGACACTAGAAAAGAGAGTGTTCTCTTAATAAAACTCATTCTTTAGGATCTCCTAAAGCTCATTTTGTAAAACAAATATGGATTCCTAAAATTATCTTATCTAACCCTTCTAGATCCAAACAAGTTTGGATTCCGAAAAACTAATTGTTTCTTTTTCAAAAAAATGAGAAGTGTACCAACAAGAATATTTGGTACATGCATAGTGATTGTTCTTGACACATGACCAGAAACAAAGATCTATTTGAAAAGATTATCAAAACAAATGGAGGAAATGATACCTTCATAGATAATGATCAAGGAAATATTGTTGGTATAGGTAATATTGTTTTCCTTGGAATAGTTCTTATCTCAAATTTTTTTCTCATTAAAGGTCTTAGGAACAATCTCGTCAGTATAAGTCAATTATGTGATGAAGGTTACCTTGTGAATTTTAGAAATGATAAGTGTATAGTTCGAGATTCCAAGGATGAGTTCATTTTATCTTCCCATAGGCAAGAGAATGTATACACTATTAACTTATAAGACCATAGAAGCCAAAATTTACCTTTCTTAAGTGCAATAGAAGACCATTGATGGGTATGGAAAAGAAGACTAGGACACTGTAATCTAAGAAACCTTTGTAAACTCTCAAAGAAAAGACTTTTTTCTAAAGGCTATATTCAAAAGAAGGAATAGATTATGAAGAAACATATGCTCCAGTAGCTAGACTTGAATCTATTTGTATTCTATTAGCCTTTGCAACATAATTTTACTATAAACCATTTCAAATGGATGTTAAATGCGCTTTTCTAAATGGTTTTGTTCAGGAACAAGTTTTTGTCGAACAAGCTCCTGGTTTTCTAGACCCAAAACATCCTAATCATGTTTTTAAACTTACCATAGCTATATATGGTCTTAAACAAGCCCATAGAGCATGGTATGATAGACTTACATGATTTCTTTTACAGACAAATTATACAAAAGGTACAACAGATCCCACCGTTTTTATAAAAATGGTAAATAAAAATGTTTTGATTGTTCAAATTTATGTTGATGACATCATATTTGGATCAACTCAGAAATCTTTAATTGATTATTTTGAAAATATAATGAATTCTGAGTTTGAAATGAGTATAATGGGTGAGTTATCATTCATTTTAGGTTTTCAAATTTCTCAAAAACCAGAAGGGACATATATATCTCAACATAATTATATTAATTATTTTCTCAAAAAGTATGGATATGACAAAACTAAGAGTATTAGCACTCCAATTGGTACCTCAAATACACTTGATCTTGATGAATTTGGTAAACCAGTAGATCAAACAATCTTTAGAGGTATGATACGACGTTTGCTATACTTCATAGCTAGTCTACCAGATTTAATGTTTTCCGTATGTTTATGTTCAAGATATCAATCTAATCCAAAAGAGTCTCATTTAAAATCCGTAAAGAGAATCTTTCGGTATTTAAAAGGAACTATAGATTTAGGACTTTTTTACTCTTCGGGAAATGATTTTGTTTTAAAAAGTTTTTCAGATGCTAACTTCGGTGGTTTTATAATGGATAGAAAATGTACATATGAAACATGTCATTTCTTAGGGGATTCTCTGGTTTCTTGGTCCTACAAGAAACAACACTCGGTTTCACTTTCCACTACTGAAGCTGAATATGTACTAGCTGGATGTTGTTTTGCTCAAGTGTTGTGGATGAAACACACACTCACTGACTATGTTTTGAGTTTTTCCAAAACCCAAATTCTATGTGATAATAGTTGTTCCATAGCAATTAGTAACAACCTAGCACATCACTATCATGCAAAACACATAGATGTTAGGCATCACTTTCTTAGGGATCACACACAAAAAGGTGATATTATTTTACAATTCTTTGGAACGAAAGAACAACATGCAGACATTTTCAAAAAACCATTACCGTCCGATAGATATGAGTTTATAAAATAGAATCTAGGAATGATTACATTAAAATAATCATTCATATCTACTTCTTGTTTTTATATCTCTCCTTACATTAAACAAACTCCTCTTAGAAAGGTGAAGAACATTTCTTACCATGTTTCTTTTTATCTTATGATCTTTAATTATTTACTCTCCTGGTATGTATTTTTGTTTTTCTGTTTATCATATTGACAATTTTATCATATCATTTATTTTTCTTAGATTATCGTATTGATAGTTTTATTGTATTATTTACCTATCTGCCAATTGTATCGTCAGATCATGGTAATGAATTTCTTTTCCATCGTATCGTCAGATCATGGTAATGAATTTCTTTTCCATCATATCCTCAGATCATGGTAATAAATTTCTTTTCCATCGTATCGTTAGATCATGGTAATGAATTTATTTTCCATTGTATCGTCTGATCATGGTAATGAATTTGTTTTCCATCGGCACGTCAGTTAATGGTAACAAGATTGTTTTCCATCGGCTTGTCAGTTCACGGTAACAAGATTTTTTTCCCTCGGCATGTCAGTTCATGGTGACAAGATTATTTTCTATCGGCTTGTTAGTCTATAGTAACAAGATTGTTTTCAATTGGCATGTCAGTTCATGGTAACAAGATTGTTTTCCATCAACTCGTTAGTTAATGGTAAAGCATTTTTTTCCATCGGTATGACGATTGATAGTATTATTTTAATTCGTACGCCTGTTTTTTTCTTTCACTTAATACTATCTAAAACCAATAGTTACCTTACGATCTCCGTTAGGTACATACTTTCTTTATTTTTTTTAAAAACAAACTTTTTATTTTTTTTAATCCTATCCGTTGATCTTATTTCTTCTAATCTCAACTGTAAAAGATCAAAGATCACCCTTTTTCTGCCTATAAATGACCCCGCTCCGTAAACCCACATTGGTTTTTCATTTTTTGAGGCGAATCTCTCCTCCACTGATTTAAGTCATCGTGCGATCTTTCAACCGGCTTCACCTATATGTCTCAATGCACTACTAATACTCACTCCGAAATGTCTTCAATGACTTTTACAGAGAAAAAAGTTTTCAGAGAAGTTTAGTTTCTCAGGACTTTTTTGATTCATATGATTCTACAATCAGAAGAATCATTTTGATTCAAGGATGGGAGCATTTATGTGTTGAAAAACTAGTATCTCAAGATCCGGTTCTTTTTTATGAAGTCACTCATTTTTATAAAACTGTATCTTTTGATAAAACTTTGACTATCAAATTTGTTGTGTACGATAGAAAGATTTCTATGTCTGTGAGTCAAGCAGCTTATTTTATGAATGTTCCGATAGAAGGTGACTCTTTCTATCCATCTCATAAACTACCAGAGGAAGTTGGTACGTTTAACAAAGAGAATGCTGAAAAGTCTATGATTGTAATAAATGAAGAAAAGAGGAAAGTAACTTATCTTTCTCCGGACAACAGATTTGTGGATCTATGGATGCAAGGTTTTCTTATCCCATGAAAAGGGGATAGAGAGACTTTGAAGGTTTCTAATATCTTCATGTTGGACTATCTTGTCAACATGTGAAAAGTAAATCTTATGGTATACATCTTTTAAACGATTAAAAATGTCAATTCAGGAGAAATCAAATCTCATTTGATTATGTATCCAGCTATTCTTACAAAATTCATTCTTGAGAGTATGAAGTTTGGTAATATTCCTTTGAAAGGACATCTGATATATTTGAAGCCCTCCTAGATTGAAAAAATTACTTTGAAGAAGTTTAATGTTTATTTTGACCCGAATTTAAAACTGTTTATAAGAGATTTAGAAGCAGAATCGGCTCAGAATCAATCGGCACCTATGCCAGCCAAGGACAATCCTTCTTTTGGTGTTCCTCAAAAGTCAGATCCCCAATCCAGTTCAAAGCCAAAAATGAAACCAAAGTACAGTAAGGAGGTTGTGGCCAAGTGGAGAAAAGAAAGAAAACAGATAAAGGAAGGTGATCCAAAGTTCGGTCTTGACCCACCCGAAGCTTTTACATAAAGAATAAGGGTAGAGGAAACCCTTCAAGATGAAAAGAAAAAGAAGTCATTTTTGAAAAGAATGCCTCAAGACTTTGATATCTCTAAAGTAATCAGAATGGTTGAGGATGCTAGTGCTCATCTAACAGAAGAAATACATCAAGAACCAATCGTACAGAGTCTTCCACAGAAAGATTAAGGAAAAAAGATGTTGGAAGAAATAGAAGAAGTAGAAGAGGAAGGATATTTTCTTTTAGAATTCCTTCAATGTTCAAAAAAGAGTAGAGAAGAATCTTATCAAAAGAAGAGTGAATGTATTCAACAAGTTCCTCATGGAGGTCAGACACCAATTGAATCTTTTGAAACTCGGGATAAAACACCCTCTCAAGAAAAGCAAGGTGCTCAATATTCTCATAAGGAAAAAGTTATTTCTATCAGTGATAAAATGGAGGAAGAAAGAAAAGAGAAAGAAAAAGCAAAAAGAAATTATCCAGTTGTAGACTAAAGCCGATCAAATGAACTGCATTCGTACGATGAAGAAACTGATTTAGAACAAACAATCTCCCTTAAGAGAAGTGATTACATTGGTCATGTTTTAAGAAGGGTTGAAAAGACTATTCCAACTTTCCCAGGCTTGAGGGAAAAATTTATTTCATTACTGACAATCAGAAAAATAAATTTGGTTCTATAAGAGAATTGAGAAAGAAAGTTTTGTCAGTTGAAGCAGATTTGAAAGTTTTATCTGAAACTTCAGCGGCTCATAAGAAATCTTGAAATGGGATGACCAAGTGGTCATATAAAACAGAAAGCTCGGTGAATTACCATGAGATAACAATTGAAGATATAAAGAGGTTTTCAAATTATCTTGAGATTTCTTTCAATAAGCTTGACAAAGAAACTGTTGAAAGGCTAAATCAGGTAACTCATGGAGCCGATATGCCTTTAGTGAAAGAGTTGGAAGAAAGAATGAATGCTTTTCAGTCCGAATTTTCGAAAGTTCCATCTTTCAATGATGAAATGGTTTTGTTGAAGAAATAAAATTTTGTGTTATCTAAAGATAACAAGATTTTTCAAATCAGAATTTATAACCTTTAATAAGTAATTAGAGTCCAGGTGGAGACTATCAAGAATCAAGATCATCTTTTTTCTGACCAACAAGAGCTTCTCAGAACTCAGGGTGATTCAATTTCTGAAGACAAGAAAGAAATCAAAAAGATGAAAGTTGTTCTTCATGATATGATAAAGAAGGAAAAGGCCCGAGAAAACAAATGATTGTTGTATTTGTTTTTTCTTTTCTAATGGAAATTGTCTTTGTTTTGTAATGACATTTATGATTTTTTTTTCTTTTGTCCTGCACCGCTTTTCTCTAACTCTTTTACGAAACTCATGGTTAACCCATTATTTTTGTAAATCACAAAGGGGGAGAATGTTTTATAAAGGGGGTGAATGTTTTAAAAAGGGAGAATGTATTAATAAAATACTTCGAAACTAAGGAAAAACTGTGAATACAATCCTTAGAAAAGTATATACCTAAGGGGGAGTTAGTTGTATTCAAATTCATTTTCATAAGAGTTTCCAATAACTTAGGGGGAGATAATTTTTTCTTGTTGTATTTACATTGTGTTTTGTGATTTCCAAAAAGGGGCATATTGTTGAGTCAAAAGTTCTCCTTTGACTTCTATATCATGTTTTTGAAATCACAAATGTCTTCTATCTTGCTGATCGTACTGAGCATGCTGATCGTACTGACCATGCTGATCGAACTGACCAAACTGATCGTTCTGACCATGATGATCGTAGTGACCATGCGGATCGTACTGACCATGTTGATCGTACTGACCATACCGATCATACTGATCATGTTGATCGTACTGACCATGCGGATCGTACTGACTATACTGATCGTACGGACAATAATATCATACTGACTCTGTCAATTTTATCGTACTGACTCTGTCGATTGTACTCACTTTTGTGTATATTTATTTGTATCATATCAATACATTACTTTTAGTAAAACTTATAATAGTTATACCTTCATTACTTTTTTTGGTACTTCGTCAAAAACCCTTGTTTCATATTAATCGTACTCTTGTTTATCATCTTCATATATCTTTTGTTTTAACCAATACGATTTCGTTGATTTAGTTACAAACTAATCAAAAAGATGTCGTCCTTTATGTTTCAATATGACCGTTATAATGCCAGGTGTCCAAGTCCCTCCAAGTTTTTCAGAAAAATATGACCGTTAGAGTAAATGTGACAATTGGATCCTGAGGCCTATAAATAGGAGGTCATTTGAAGCCGAGAAAAGAGAATGATGATATGATGTGATACAATTGTGGTACTTTTCATTTATAAAGTTCTAGAGAGAGACGCTATGACTTCTCTCATGCTTTGTTCTTTGTACGTCCGATCATCGTATCAAGGGAATTCAAGTAATTGAAAGACAGAGGTGTCGATTACCTAAAAAATCGAGGGCAGCTGGGGATAGGCAGACAGTCGTTCAGATCATCGTATCGAGGGCTATCGGGGATAGGCAGATAGACGAACTCATCATCGTATCGAGGGCTTACCAAGGTGGTGGTAAGACAGACCTCATATCCTAGGTGAAAGGATAACCCTTCTCTTTGGGTTAAAAATAATTGTAATACTTTTACATTTCCACTACTTTTTGTTTTATGAAATAAATTTTAATTGTTTCCTTTCTTCATTACACTTTCAATTGTAATTTTTTCAATTACAATTATTCTATTACAATTTGTATTAACAAATTTTATATGCATTATGGTATAATCTCTCACACTTGTATTACTCTGATTATTGTATTCATCTTGAATACAAATACTTTACTTTTCTAATAGTATTACATCACTTCATACATTTATATTCAATATAATTGTGGTTGTTTGAATTGTATTAGTTTAAGATATTTTAATCTAATCTCTAAGTGTTTAAACACAAATTTTTAAAAATAAAATTCACCCCCCTCTTGTATTGTTCCATCTAATATACATATACATCAACGTATTCGATCCAACACCAATATCATTTTCCCAATGTTAAGGAATTTTACAACCATATATGCTACGATAATAATGAAATATACAGACATGAAATGTATAATTTCAACCATTAATATATATATCCACCACAACATCATGTTTTTAATAAGATTGTGAGTATTAAAGATGAATTTTTCAAGCCCAAAGCACTTTAATAAACTTCTAGTTAATCACCAGGACCATAATGGAATAACATGTTATTCTTCCTCTATTTATACATTAACCAAATAAAAATTCTCATCATAAATATATATACATTCCAAAATGAATAATCCATAAAACGAAGAAATAATACAAAAATATTAAAAACTCAATCTTAATACTAAAAGTTCAATCTAAGTCATTCCATAATTAATAGTACATATATATTTTCAAAATATTCCTAAAATATATTTAAAACCAAAAATATGAGAGGTTTGATTACACATTATTCCAAGATAAATGTTAATTTTGTCTCTAAATAATATTATGCTATTTTAAAAACGTATACAAAAAAGGTTTTACTCCCAAACCCTATAATATATAAAATATGACAATCATTTCCATAAATACACTAAATACCCATGAAGTGACATTAAAATTATATATTATTCAAAAATATAATTATACACTGACACCTTTTCTGATATATTATTTAAATCCCAAGTGTTTCATTTACCTCATCTAAATAAAATTGTTATCAATATATCATTCGTCCTTTTAAAAATACATAAAATGAAACATGAGAAGTGTGTATAATAAATTGAATTATTATAATCATTAAACTCACATTCATAAAATGTTATATATAAATATAAATATAACCTATCCTAAATACATCCTAATCAATAAATTTATACAATCCCTAATGTTATAAAAATTCTAGTAACCCTGAACTCACACACATGGTTCCAGTGTTAAAATCATAGACATTTCATTATTGGATTTGAAAAAAAATAATTTGACCCAAATTGTTCCAAATTTTCATAAAAAAAATACCATAATAAGTAAATTTTGGATCAAATTCATACCCAATGAACCTTTTTATTTTATATTTCCTATTATTATTACAACATGAAGCATAAACAACACCTTTGACATCATGAGAGTATTTTTTCAACTGTATCCATAATCACATATTCAATAATTATTATTCAACATATAACATAAATTTAATCGCATTTAAAATTATTTATATTCAAAAATATTTTAGCATAATTCATTATATTCTGGGGAATAAGAGGAAGGGTGATCAGTAAAACACTGTATGGGTAAACATATGCATTAAGAATTAAACATCATCATTTTAAAAATTATGTCAATAAGTGTATAAATATATAATCATATTACATCTGAATAAAATAATATACTTTATACCAATAAATTTATATATAATCTATCATTAAACATGGAATAAATTAGTAAAAAATGGGAATGTCATTAAAATCAATAATAATGATACAAATGTCATAAATTTTGATCAAATAATAAAATTTATGATAAATTTAAAGCATAATGATAATGTTTTTGTATCATGGATCATTTTTTCATAACTCATGCCAAAAAAATAAGTAGTTGTGAGTTAAATAAATTTGATTGATGAAACTAGTTACTTCTATACTTCCCTTATGAGAAAAGAATAATTACCCAATGTATTATAGAGCTACAAAGGGTCTCACACTTCATAAAATCTATATCCGGCTCAACCATTAATCATGATAAATAATGGGGGGAAATCCATATTAAAAGTTGTATTAGTATCACTAGTAAACCATGATAAATAATGGGACTCAAACTATATTATATTTTTTAATAGGATCACCGATTATTATCAATAATTTAACTTAATCAATACTGAATAATACACTTAAAATATTTCACTTTATAAAGTAATAATAATCATCGTCCTTTTATTACATGAATTTCCCATGGAAATGAAATTGATTCTAGGTCATTTCATAATGAATTTTGAGAAATAATATGGAGGTTATCATTACAATCTATACATAATGGGTATAAGTACCATTAAGGTTTTTTATCACTGATGAATGCAAATACACTAAAAATAGTATTAAAATTAGTCATGTGGAAATTAAAAATTTTCTATTTAGAAACCAACTTTTATAACTAAAAATTCACAACATGTCTTGAAAATAATATTCATTGAATATAATAATGGATAATTAAAAATGAAAATTCAATAAAATATTGGACATTATGGCAGTAAAACTCATTCGTGTTATAAATTATAAATATAAACATTATTTTCAAACATTCTGTAAAGAGAATCTAATTTGGCACATTTGAAAATTGTTATGAAATTTTATTTTATTAACCATTTCTAAAGTAGGTCAAAGACCATGGAAAATATATTAATTAAAAACACTATCTTTATAAAATAGCATTTATTAATAAAATTTAATCCATTTTTATGGAATTGAATTATTACAGATCTAAAAGAAGATCAAATATTAGTGTCACATATAAATGAATTTCTTGATGTTCTATTAAATAATATGGGGTGGAAATATAAATGAATCATGTAAAAAACTTTCATAACTAGAGGATAATTTAATTTGTGATTTTCAAATAAAAAATTACAATATAATTTCTTTCATGGGTCCTTGAAAATATTGTATCCCAAAATGAATTGAGATTGTAACATAATTCCATTGACACATTAATAACAATTCAATCGTAAGCCCCCTGAAATAACAATTTCAAATGAATCAATAATTATAATTATATTAATTATATTATTGGTGAAACATAATTATGATTTATTATAAATTAACAGTAAAATAAAATAGGTGAATACTACATATGTAGGTCCAAATTTAATGAAATTTTCAATGAATTACCTGTAAAAAGTGAATTTCAATGAATTAACATTTAATTAGTGGAGAAATTATGTGTAAAAAATTTACATCGAATAAAACCTTAAAATATGTAATAACAAAATAAGAGATAAATTCAAACATAACTATCTCATAAAAATCAATGAAAAATAGTTATATCTGAATGAATGGGGTTTGAATTAAGAAACCCTTTACCACTTGGTATGATTCAAGTCAAATTACATTAAAATAAACAATTGAAATTGAAATATAAAATACCATGTAGCATAATGGATTCATGATATTCCATGTAACTTATTATTATTGTTTTCTAGTACTCCTCGTCCCTTGTTTTGATAATTCCTTGGCGGTGTCTCCATTATAGATGTTTTGTGTGAAAATATTCCAAAATATAAAAATTATAGGATATGTAAATTTTGTGGAATGGTTTACCCAAACAATACATAAAATCAGGTTATACCATTCAAACAAACAAGGATGGTGTTTTCATGGATGGAATACAATATGAAAAAAAAAATCACCAACCAATTAGAATCCATTTTCCCCATCAGAGGGGCGCACTGTTAGTGTGCCGGGTTTGAAAAATTGTGTGGCCCTGGCGAGATGACCTTCTGTGTAAGAATTTTTATTTAATAATGTTAAATTAATAATTATAGAACAACTATTTAACTCCCAGCTTCACTCTATCCCTAGATTTAATTAATTTATTTGTATTTAGAGATCCCATGAACAAAATTTCTCTCATTAAAATCCATTTTTGGGAATATCAAATCATGCTGAATGTCATTGATTAAAATATTTTCAACAATTGAAATAAAAAACATGTTTTATATCAAATATAAAACTACAATGACATGGATATATTATTTTACATTAAAAAAAGTATTTAGTTTATTAAAATTGGTATGTAAATATTCAACACTTGGTTAGACTCTAATGTGATTTTTTCTCACACTATACCATTTCCTTCTTGGGGTTATAGACTTCATCACGATAAGATAAAAAAGGTGAAAGTTCCACTTACATGTGGTATTTTTTGCTAATATTTTTACTTAGGGTGATGTGTCCATTCGGACTTGTGTTGTTTAGTTATTATATTTCTTTTACATTGCTAATATACAAAATGGGTTTTGTTTCATACCATTCTGTTTTTGACCTCTTTTTGATTTTTCATTGGCCATGCTAAAATGTGTCTATTTATACTAATGTTTTTGTGTAAAACACCTTCCCTATTTTATCTTATGTGATTAAAGGTGCTTGTTTTCAACCCTTGGGGAGTTTGAATTCCCTCATGCTATATAAATGTAAACACAGGTTACATATTAACATTGTATCCATGCAAGTTGATGATAAAGATGTATCACATCTCCTGGTTGATCTTCTTTTCTGGATGTTGGTATGCTATTGCAGTCTTATCTGGACATAGAAGGTAGTTACAAATGATTTCATGTCCAATTCAGACCATAATTTTTCTTAATTAACAGTGGTTGGTTAGTAAAAATAATCATGTGGTTTAGTTATAGTCCTTTCGATACATTTTATTTGGATAGGATGAAATAAAAATAATGTTTTCTTACCCGAAGGGATTAATTTCCCAATGGCTATTATTTGTGTTATGATTTTTGTAACAGTCTTATGTCTTCAATGTTATTTCATGATGTTTTATAGAATCATTCCTCTAAGAAGGCATGTAAATTAGATGTAGGAGGAAGATTTTAAAGTACCATAGTGATGAAATCCACCCAAGGGAATGAATCTAGTGGTGGATATCATAACTACTATCAATGCTATTGGACATGAAAACTCACTCATTCCTATTATCACTCCATCTTTAGAACCTCGTAGGGATGAGTCCCAAAATTTTGATAAAGATTTTCATTACTAGAATTTACATGTGTTCCTAGAGATAAATGATCCCAATGAGGATTACGATGGAATGTGGAAGATTAAAATTATTTTTGAGTTTTTGGAAACCCTTGATTCAAACAGGGTGAATTGTGGCACCTTCAATCTATAAAGTCCTAGAAGGAGATTGTAGGTAGTATGTTGATGGAATTTAATAAATAGTTTTTCGGGTAAAATTACATTAATTGTTTTCATAGTCCATTAATTTATAGATAAAATTGTGTTGGTTGAGGATATATGGTCTTTTAAACTTCCGAAAGCTGACATGACCATGACTGAGAGAAAATTTCATTGGTGAACATGTTCAATTTTTACCTAAGACTGTATCAAACAAGAAGATGAAAAATCCATGGTTCAAGATGGTACTTTAATTTGATATTTTTTTCTCAGTATTTCATTTTTAATATTTATTCTTATACTAAGGTATTTTATAGAGTATTAACGGTTTATCTTTATATAAATGGTAAGATGTGGTTAACACAAGTTCCTTTTTATCCTACTAAATATTCTATTAATTACGACAATGTGAAGAGAAAGCGTGATGATTCTCATGGTGGTTCTTGATAGAATTATTCTTTTAGATCTCATGTAGCTTGTGTTTAGAGATTTGATTTCATACAAGTAAGGGTTTTCTATAAAGAACCCAAAATATTTGGTTCTTGTGGGTGATCAGGTCACTATAAAAAGTTTTTTTATATCTATTCTACTCCATACTATTCCAAAATATGACCATTTCCAAAAATTAGTATGGGGAAATGTGATAAATTATTAACTAATGGGTACTAGCCATAGGCATCTAGAATGAAGATTCTTAAGAAAATATAGGTGTCTATATTGGAAGAGTATACAGGTCTTGTGACTTTGGGAGGTACCATCATTATTGCTTCATCTTTTAAGACTTCATTATTTGATAATGTGGCATCTCATTTGTTAATTTTTTATCACACTATAAATCTTATAAATCATATAATAGTTATCTTATATGATTTTATTGATATTACAACTCAATTAAAAATGAAGATATATAAGGGTATTCATTATCCTATATATTTTTTCAATTTATCATAGACTAACCATTCATGTGAATTTTTTTTTCTTGACATGAATCCTATTGTTTTTTTAGGTTGTTTTGGCTCATTCAAAATGATTATCGAATTGATTTCTATCTCCATTGGTTCTATATTAGTACACCTGATGGGGTGTACTTTATCTTCAAAGGGGAATGAGAAAAGATGTTTATTAGATATGGAACACATAATCGCGAGTTGAAGAAAGTAATATAGATTTTTATTTTTATTTAAAGAGATAATACAAGAGTGATGTTATACCTCTTGTTGTCTTTAAGTTAGACATCATTTTTCTATATGACTTATCTGGTTTTCTATTGATAATGGTTTTATAATTTACTATTTAATTATAATGTGGTACTCAGTTGGTATCTTTTCCTTCATACAACATGGAACCAGATAAATTGAATGCTTTTAAGACATAATTGGATGGGATTTTATATATATGATTAATACATATGAGTGTGTCACCTTAGGTGGAACCGGTACTCTTTTCTATGAATTATAACGGGTCACTCTAACTATGTGTTAATTATCAAAAGCAAAATCGAGTTACAGAAATGAACATGTATCCCCTTCCATGGATTACTGCTTAATTTGGAAAGTTGAAAGGGATGAAATGGTTCTTGAAGATTTATCATCATTATTGTTTTCTTTAGATGAGATTAAAAATATATATCTTTTATAAAACTACCTTTTGATGTAGTTATGACCATTATGAGAAACATTTCATTCAATTGGGACAATCAAATGATCTTATTGTCTATAATTATTGAATTAATATGATCATTCCTGGGTATCATGATGAATTCATTGTGGTATTTGTGGATGGAACCCTAGATTAATCTATGTCTGAGGAGGATCGTTTTCCTAATATAAAATTATTATTTTATTTCTTGATAAATATCCAACATTACGTCAGGATATATTATTGCAATTTCGGATTTATGAAAATAATTTTTGGGGACATATTCTATCAAAATATGGTATCTGAGTTGATCATGATAATGTTAAATTAGTTATGAAATGGGATAAACTATGTTTTTTTTTTGATATTTTACTCTTCTTGGGATTCCCAGTATATTATCACCATTTTGTAAAGGACTTCTCAATATATGATTCACCAATGATTACACTAACTCAGAAGGGGTAATATTTTTTATGACGTGAAATTTCAGAGTTCGATTATTTTGATGAAACAAATTGTAACATCTTATCTAGTGTTCACTCATCACAATTTCTAGTAGGGATATGTGGTCTTTTATTATGAATCAATTTCATGTTTGGCCTTTATTCTAATGTTGGGTGTTTATGTCGTTTCCAATTTCTCTTAGTAGCTTAGCACATGTGAGAAAATTATTAGACCCCTAACTTTGAACGTTCAATTTTTATGTATTCACATGTTATTTGGAATCATTGCCATTTCAATGAATGGTTTACCTTTTATTCTAACAAAAAAAAGCTCCATCATCTCTTCACTCAAAAACATTTGAATCTCATCTACATGTTTTTTGTGTAGTTCCTAACATTAATTTATTTCAACATCACTTATACCCCATTGATATAGAATCTCATTACAAATTATCTATGCAGGATGATTCTGAAATAGTACATGATGAAATCATTAGATGAGTGTCACATGATGGATTTTTTTCCTAGTTGTATATAGGTGTTCACGAAACATGGTGCATGGTTGTCTTGTACATCGTTCAGTTATCCTCCTCTATTTTGGGATGATTCATTAAGTACAAATTATTTTCTATGAATTCTATGGAATTATAGACATTATTTATGATGGGGATGACATTTATTATTTGTCATTATCCATTGAGTATATTCATTGTGTCCAAAACTAGTATGTTTTACATTTTTTGGTATAGAAAGATATGATGGGAGATTTCCATAATTCCTAGTGTGTAGTGCACATAGGAACCAAAAATATGTTCTCTGGTGTGAAGTCACAACTCTAGTGTATATATTTAATTTGGGGAATTTATAATTTTGATTCTAATTTTTATACAAGGATTCATGTCAGTACAGAGAACTAGAGATATTCGGGTTTTCATCATCCACATACAATTCCATCTTGGAAGGGGGTGAGATTTATATGCAATTTATGGTTGGGATTCTATATACCCATAGAATGAAGAATTTGATATGGGTTATGAATGATATGATAAAAAAAATTCATAATTGTATACATTCATGATACATCCAATGTTAAGGAGATAGAAACCCCCTATGTGAATGAGATTGTTTATTTTCATAATTTTTTGTATTTAATAGTTTTTAGTAGGGATCCCCAATTTACTTCTAGCATTTATAGAGTCCCATAACATGAAGTATGATCTTAGTTTTATTTCAGTAAAACATACCATCCACAAATTGAGGGTCAGACATAGAGGGATTTACACATTCTTGAGGATATACTTCATTTGTGGATTATTTCAATTGATGGAGAATTGGATAACCATTTGGGTATGGATGAGTCCACATATAAAAATGTTTACCTATCAGTGATTAGGATGGTTCCATTGGAGGCCTTCTATTGTAGTCTATATAAATCTATGTTCTGATGTTTTATGATTGGTGAAAGTTACTTGGTGGGACCAAGTGTGGTTCATGAGACGACATCAAAGGTTTGGATTATTCAACTATGACTATTAATGGCATATTGTCTATATAAGTAATATGATGATCACCATCATTGACCATTTGAATTTTCAATTGGTGACTAGTTGTACATAAATGTCTCATCATGTTAGGTTCATCAAAGGATTAGAAGGAATGAGAACCATGATCCTTATTTTAGTGGAGGATTTGATGTTTTTTAGAAGCTGTGGAAAGATCCATATCACTTATAAATTTCTCTACAGTTGATGTTGATACATAACATGTTCCATGTACTACAACTATGACTGTATATTTCTGATCTATATCATGTTATGAGCTAGAATGATCTCTTTTTTTGAGCCTAATTTATCCATGATTGATTTCCCAGTATGGATATTTTATTCTAGAACCATGGTACTTAATGGTAGTATAATCAAATTGGATCAAGTACAATAGTAGCATAGTTCTGATAGTCAAGAGACATAGGGGAGATAGGCACTAATGAGAGAGCAGTGGACTCAACATTTTTACATGGATAATTATTCACATGGTTTTTTGGGGTAGAATATTTTTAATTGTGGTGATGTTGTAAAATCCTATTACTAATTTCAGTAACTTTTAGACCCTCCTCTTAATTATTCATAGGTTGGATGCCGTTTTTTTGTGCTTGTGGTGAATACATTATAATCTCTAGAATATTGTAGGTTGTTCATGGTTCATACTTAGTTTTCCCAAACCATGATCCCACCCTCATAAAAACATGTAATCCCAAAAAGATGGCTTTTTTTCAACTGGGACATGGTTTTCCAACCCATACACCCATCTTGTAGACAGTATTCACCTCATATATCAGGTGTATAGTTGGAAAAACAGTGGGACCTTGTCTAGGTAACTGGGTGTGATTGCAATTTTATTACAAAAAAGTTATATTGAATATTCACAATCCCATATTTTATCAACTCATCGACAAGAAATCTAGATTTTATGAATTCCTATTACTATAGAGCTCACAAGAACCCAGGTGGATCTTCCAAAAATATTCTTATTCATATCCAATCGTGGATAATGACATTTTATTCCTATTTAATAGGAGTTATTCTATCATTACTTCTATCTTAATATTGATATCTCTCATCCTTTTTTTTGTTACATCAATTATTTATTTATATATTTAAAAATCTTATATTTTTAACATTTACACTATGATTGATTCATTGATCATGATTGTCATAAGTCTTCATCGATTTTTCCCATTGTGGGTGTAGTGATTCATTATTTTTGTATTAGTGGTATGTGGTTCGATGTATGTTCTTAAGACAATAAAACCCTTGAATTATATTATATTTAAAATCATTTTCCACTAAACTATGATAACACAATTTTATGAAATTTGGTTTTTATTTTTACATGGTGTGGAAATTTGGTAAAATTATCATTTCTAAAGGAATTGTAAATTATAATGTGATTCATAATTTACTAAATTATGAAATTGAATAGTGAAATTAATATCCTTAATTGATTTGTGAAACTGATATTTGAAATAAACTGAATGAAATGTTTTGATATTAACTGGTATTTGGTTTTATCATTAAAAATGATTTAATTGAATAAAACCCCAAATATTGGTATTTTAATGGATATTGTAATTATTATTCTTAAAAGGGGGAAATTGAATTTCAAAATATTTTAAATAATCTGCAAATTTTTAATTTATTGTTTGATCACTTAATGGATGAGATAGTTAATGAGTTATTTGGGACAGAAACGCTAGGATTGAAATTCCCTCTCTATGAATTGACTCTTTAAAACACTAAAAACTTGTTGGTGTAGATATTATCCATGATGTGATGTTTAATAGTCCACATTGACCATTTTTTTGAGGGACATGTGTATGAATAATGTTGTGATTGCCTATATGAGTGTCTTAAGATCACATAACATAGATGTTCATAACTCCTTAAAAATGACCATGTTTCCCCTTTTTCTTTATTTTTATATATTTTCCATGTTTTTAAACTAAAATAAACATGCCTTCTAATTTATATAAACTATTTAATATAAAATGTTTATTGAATCCATATTTATGAAATTTTTTCCATCAATGGAAATGAAATGAGTACTTTTTAAATACGTAGCTATATTTACATTAATATTTTATTTGAAATGGAATGCATGATTTGGTTTATTTTTATTGGAATATTCTTATGGAACCCATAGAAAGACACCATAGGGATTTTGGATCACATACTACCACTGACATTAGGGGTTTGTATATTTCTTCCTATCAGGTTCAAGAAATGGAAAAGAACTACATAAATGTGGTAGTTGTGGAATATCTACAAGATTGTAGTGGTGTGTCCATTGATTTTTTTTTTCAACAGTTTTCATTATTGTAATTTGTGGATGTACAGTTCAAGTTATTTTTTAGACCGGTTTGGATTATAGTACATTCTACTTCATAATTTTTAATTGGAAATAGTAATATTTATATGTTTCTACCACAATTTTTTGTGGGAAATTTTCTCTCTATGTTTTCTTGTTTGATGCTCAGTGCTAGTCATCATTCCATGGGGATTTAGAATTCCCTTCAAGCTATGTTAGTACTGGATTAGGGATAATATTTCCTCGGTATCCAGTAATTTCTTTTCAATTAAATGTATAAGGCTAATTATAAACAAAATATAAAATAAATTTGATGTATAACATTACAATATTCCTCAATGAAGTTAAATTGAGATGAAATATACTACCAGTAGTGTTGAATTCACATGCAAGTCCTTTGAAATATTTATAATAAACTCAGATAAATTTTTTTTCTTATAAAAAATTATATTTATATTCCATAATACAAAATAAATTTATTTAATTTAGTTTAATGACATGTTTAATTACATATTTAGTTAAGTCCATATCATGTGTTTTGATGATGTTTGGTTAATAATTTCATAAACATATTCGTTGTGATGACCATGTAAAATAGAGTATTTTTACAATAACCTCTAGAATAATAATAATAATTATTATTATATTTTTATATAATAATTATACTTTTAAAATATATCTGTAAATATCTTTTCTGAAATATGATCTATGTAACAATCATGGAAATGATAGGATGGGCATACGCATGGGCCACAATTCCATTTTCAAATATCATTATTAAACTAATGTAATAATTATTACATCATTAAATAATGGTAAATAATATCATAAATAGCATATTATTTGTTTATATACACTTATATTTTACATTTATGTGATCTAGTGATGAAAAATGTATCACATCGCTTCATAGAGGTGGTTATCCATTCATATGCATGAATGACTTTATAATTTTATATATATAGAAATTTAATAAAATATATCATATATTTTTTTATAATAATTATAAATATTTCGTTAATATCATATATATATATATAACTAAATCCATCATTATATCTAGCTTTTGAGGTGGTTATTGAAAACAAATTGCATTAGTCGAGGGGGGAGTAGTTTTTCGTACAAACGAATGATAAATTACATTTCCATTTAAAGAACGTTGGAGATTGATAGAGTTTAGGACACTAACATAACATTATCTATGTATATATATGATATTTATTTTATTTTTTTAAAATTTATGGACAATATTTTAAGGAGGTGGAAGAACAAAAAAAATTAACATTTTTGGTAAAGAACAATACCTCTTTTAAGACAATATCATTGGAATTACAATGAATACCCAATAAGGTTACTATTTTTTCAATCTATGAACACTAGAATGTGAAAAGGAATATATTTAATTTATTTTTTCATGGACTGGATGAACCAAATTGTTTTTGACATGTGAATAAATGCTAATAATTGGTTCCCTTTTATACAAGAGGGGAGGGGCATGTTAAATTTTTTTCAAAATAGTAAATTAAAATAAATTAATATTCATGTTCAAAATGGATAAATAGAAATATTTTATCATAATTTGAGTTTTATTATAAATAATCTTATAAAATAAAATTTCTAAAATTTTATTCTTTTAAAATCCAATCATTGGGTTTTAAACTCTCATTAACCCTTTCCACGCAAATCTTGATAACATTTTTTGTACTCTTATAAGGTGAAAACGATTAATATAATAACATAAATGTCCAATAAATGTAAATTTTTTGATATTTTAAACCATATAGTAATCACATGGAAAATAAGATTATTTTTTATGTTTTAAATTATTTAATAATGTATTATTTATTATAAATTACATTAATGTCAATTTTATAAATATTTATTTACATTTTATTTAATTACATGAATAAAAAAAATAATTAAAAAATAATTAATTATGACATCCTAAAATATTTAATTATCACAAAAAATTATGATAATTAAATTTGCATATTTTATTTCTATTAATATTTTTTATACCATTAATTTTATTATTCTATTAATAAAATATTTACTAACAACTGGTTAGAGAATCCTTTAATGCAACTATTTCATTACTAAAAATTAAAAATAAATTATAATTATAATAAAATTAAACTATATTTAAAATTAATATTTATTATTGAACAGATCCTTAGTGTATCCATATGTAACAAAATATTTTAATTTTAAAGGGTTGAGTGTGAAATTTTTTTCATTATGTAAACAAAAATATTAAAAATATAAAAATTCTTGTCAAAATATATGAAAGGTCATATATTAAGAATTTTGGATGTTTAATTATTTTATAAATTCATATAATTTAATTGAAGGTATTTTTTAGGGTTATTTTCATGTCCGTACAATTTAATGTGTAACCTAAATTACATTATTTACCATCACAATGGTCATACAAATTTACAAATGTTACTATTCATAATTATATAAAAATTAAATTGAAATATTTATGTAATTTGGTCATCTATATTCATAATATGGAATTAAATTTATAAAAATAAATACATATAAGTGGTGTATTTTAATTTAAACTTAAACTAACAATACATAATGATATTCCGGGTTTTAGAAACTTAACTTCTAATTATTAAAATTGTTTTCATATAAATTTAATCAATTAAATTCATTCAAAAAATAATAATTGGATTACTTTTAATAAAAATAAAATAATTAATTATATATAAAAAATAATCCAAAAAATAATTTTCTATTTTGAAAATTTTAAAAGAATATGTAGTTTTTAATAAAAAGAATTATTTTTCACAATTCATTGAAAAATTATTCTATTTTAGAAATATTTTACAATTTCACCCCATGATAATTCTGATATGCTGAATTAAAACATATTTTTATTCTATTAGATAAAATTTTAAAAGTTTAAAAAATTATTTATATAATTTACTCAAAAAATAAATAAAAATTCTTATTTTTTAGAAGAAATATATTTGACGAATAAAATGGATTCACTAAAAATGGAATATTTATTTACAATGTATTAATAAATTGATTTTTATAAATTATAGCCTTTATATATATTTCCTAATGTAGTTACCCATATTTATATAGTCCAATCTAATGATCTAGTCATAATGATCATATTTATATGATAATATAATGTGGTTATTTTAAGCTTATTATTTAATGTTATACCCATTATCAAACATAGTACCCTTATTTTAAAATATATTTAAATTACACACTCCATAATACATCACATGATATCCAAATTTTGTAATTCAGTTAATGTAAATATATGATTGTGGTTAGCTCAAATTCCCTATAAGGGAAAAATATGATAAATTGTAGGCTCATAAATAATGAGTATACGAGAAAGAGGTTAATATCTTAATAATTGGTTATAATACCATAGATGATAATCATAAATCATTGACAAGAAATATAATATCATAAATATGATGTTATAGATGTGTAAAAGTAATAACATTTCTCAAAATAAATATCAATAACCAAAAACATGTGAGCATGCCAGAAACATATAGATTAAATTAAAGATACGATGTAATCGTGAATGTAATGAATAACATTGTAAAAAACGAAAATAGTTATCAATCATAAACATTTAATTTATTATCATTGTGAACTAGGATACCCACTGACATATTCCCTCATAAAATTTTGAGTAGATCTAAAAACCAACACAGTCACACTTTTTGAACCCAACTATTGACTAAAAATTTCACAAAACCTTCTTATATCATGAGATATATGATTTTACAAAATTTATTATAGGGAGAGATATGTCCCACCCATCTAAATTATATATATATAAATAGTAGAAATATTAAAACATTTAAAAAAACAATGTAAAAATTACTTACCAAAAATAAATTTTTGCAAAGGGAAAGAGAACACATATGAAAAACATAATATAAATAGTTATAGAAAATCTTTCAAAATTCATAATGGTTATTAAAAAGTAGAATTAAAAATAATTTTAAAACTATTCCTTTGGAAATTTATCACTGATAATGGAAACTATAAAAGGATTAAATGTTTTCAAATGTGTAATTTATGATACATTGAAAACTATTACATTTAAATATAATATATAATAATGGAAAAATATATTATATATAAATGTTAACCATATAAAATGTGTAGTGGATAATTATAATTTTTATTACAAAAATATGGAAAAACAATTAAACATTCCACACCAATAAAAATATGGTGTAAATATATTATACAATTAAATAAGATTAATATAAATAATATCGGAGATAAATATTTTTTTGTTAAATTACAAATTTATTTCGAATTTGAAATCCGATCATTGAATAATGTAACATTAAAATAAATTATAATTATTCAATAAAAATTTAATTTTCGTGAAATATTTCATTTATTAAGGAAAATAACTTTTTTATAACGATTTCCATATAAAATAATGTTTAAATTAAAAATAGGAACATCATAAGTTATTATATATCTATTGTGAAATGTTATAGTAATCAGATAGTGATTGAGTCCCATTGAAAATATTCAAGCAATGAATATCCCCTACAGACTTTGTAATATTTTTTTCCAAACCACATGATGGGTAAAACATATAAAATGAAATTAAATATAAAAAAATATAATATAAAAAATATAAAAGGTAAAAATTTGGTAGTGTTTATAGAATTTAAATTGAATCATGGTGTATAGCTTAAACCTGTCTAAAGGGATTCCAATTTCAGATAATGACACCGTTAATAATATAAAAATCAGTGATGTAATGATACTTTTGAATAGAATTAATTGGGAAATTTTAAATATAGATAAAATAATGTTGATATAAATTATAAAAGAAAATATGAAAAAATAATTCAACTATTAATAATTTTGTTCATGAATAAACATTATAACTCAATGAAATAAAAATGAGATATGAAAAAACCCCTACCTTGTTTACATGGTTAGTTGATCAATCACTAGACACGTATAAAAATAACTAAAATATGAATATATTTTTTGACCTTATACAAAATTTTTACCAAATTATTATTATTATTATTATTATTATTATTATTTCATGATTACATTGATTAGGTATAAGGTGTTATTACTATTGGGTGTTAAAAACATTGACCATTTGAACATATTTTATTATGCTGATGTAAATACCGAATTATTAACACTAAGTTCACTATTAATATACCAGTTAATATAATTAAATATATAACACGTATTGACATACAATTATCTCATGTCAGTAGATATATTTTTTAGTTATGTTTTATGAAAATGGAATTAGTGTTTTCTTTTTCAGCTGTTTTGGGAAGAAAATGATACATTAATATATGTGAAATATTTAATGTAATATTATAAAAAATCAAAAATGTGAATTGATTATTTTATTATAATATTATTAATTGTAATGTTCCCATATTATTCCATAATATTATATTATAGATTTTTTCATGTATATGTTTATATAGTCCCACAGATGAACTCTCTTTAAATCAGTTTGGGAGTATAATAAAGAATGTTTTTATAATTGAGGAATATCATTATAGTAGATTCATACTAATATTATTATTATTTTAATATCATGGTGAATCATATTTTATTATTTTTATAAAATTTTGTAAAATTTGGTTGAAAAACTAGAATCATTTCATCATAGTGGATATAGTTTCTACGTACACATGATTAGTGTACTCGTTTCTCCATGGATGAGAGGGTTAAAGGTGGATATTTATTTTAAAATGAAAAATAATATTTAAGCAATTTATATCATATATATTTATTTTTATCTATATTATTTTATTCCGTAAATGTTGATATTTTAAAAATGACATTTGGTCATATAGGAAGTAGTCTACACAATACACAAACAATTTTATTTTGTTTTTAAAATATTTTGGATTTAAATATTTATAGGTTATATAATTTATGTAAAATATATAAGTATAAATATGATAATTAATTCATAATATTATTATGGTTACATTATATTTTTAATATTAATATTAATAATAAAATCTTAGGAAGTGGATAATATGAACATTGGAAGCATGATTTTTCCTTGGAAGATCCCATTGAAATTCATGGTCATAGAATTACTATGAGTGAACAAGTTCTTATATTTGTTACGTAGGTTTATATATTTAATAAACATGAATAGTTTCACTGTGTAATTGAAAGGATAACATTATCTTTTATAGTGTTGATGTCACATCCATTTATAAGATAAGAAAATTGATCTTTTGGAAACAGTAATCATTTTGTAGTAATGTCTTCACACTATTTCGAGTTCAATTTCTCAATAGTGAACCAAACTATAGTTTAATAATATTTAATTTAGGCTCTAATATTATAAATTTTAAACAGGTTTTATACATTTTTTTCCATTTCAACTATGTATATCTCTTTTTATATATTTTTCATTTTATCGGGGAAACTCTATTTCAACATGTGAAATTTACATTGTTATCTAATATTAAAAATGAAATTAAATGATAAGTCTAAATATTTTTTATTAAATGTTAAGATAATTTTATCAATTAAAATTTATAAATTTTTGTAATTTTAATTTTAGAAAAAAATAACTCAACCAAGTATAAATTTTTATTAAAATAATAATATTTTTCATCACTCAAATTATATTTATGATAAAATTATCATTATTACATATTATAAAAACATTAATTGATGTCTTATGAATCAAGTAATATTTATAAATACATAATTTAATTTTTTAGATGTATAAACCTTGTGAAAACTTATTTCAAAAATACATTCTAGCACAATTTTTATTAAACTATCATTAATTTATTCACAAAATGTTGAATTTTATCATTCTGTACCACCACGAGAATTTATTGGAGGAAAGTTATTTTTTATAGTATAGAAAATATGAAAGACTAAAAATATAGAAGAATTTAAATCCTAAATATTTTATCACATATTTATTTTTAAAATAAATTTAATCTCTAATATTTCTTACAGTGTATGCAACCCTTAAATGTTTATTTTCGAAATCGTATTCAATATGCAACACTGAGCTTATAAGAACCAGGATATATATAACCATTATCCCCGAGCCATTAAATTGGTTGTTATAAATTAAATTAAATATAATAAAATATATTTATGTGTGTGTATGTGTGTGGGTATTTGTCTATTTTCTATAAAGTATAAATTATTCATAATTTGTTAGTAAATAATTATTCAATTTTTCTAAAAACTATTTTATCATTTCAAAATATGTCTTCATCAAAATTGATTTTCCTTTATTTTCATGATTAAATAATATAACTAAAATTTGGAATATTTATAAAATAAAACCCATTTTTTAAATCTAAGTATCAAAATTGATATTGTGTTACATTTTTTGGGTTTTTTTGGGAAATATTTATTTTTAGTGAATACTGAAAAATACTGATTTTCATAAAATGAGATATATTTTTAATATATTGAGAAATTTAAAAATAAATTTATATTATAAATATGATTTCATGTAATATAAGTAATATTTAGTTATATTTAATCTGTTATATTACATTTTAATTGTAATTGTATTTTATTTTATTATATGTTTTTTTGTTTAATTATGGATTTTTAACAAAACTATTTTAAAGTATAATAATTTTTTCCCATTTTATTTAATTAAAATAACCCCATATAAGGAATTATATAAATAAAATATATATATTATATATCAATAAATATTAATTTTTATTCATGAAATTACTATTATTAGACATAGATTTAATATAAAATTTTCTTGTTCTTGGAAAACAAATTCACTTCTAAAAATAGACTTTTTAGTTGCATTTTAGGGCTATATTAGAAACATAATTTAACCAATATAAAGAATTAATATTAAAAATTGAACTTCATTTTTTTAATCATAATTTTTAAATAATATTTTAATTATTTTTGGTTATTTTTCTGAAAAGATTGATTTTTTTCTGAATATTGAAAAATAATGAATTCCAATTGAAAAATGGCATAACTTTTATGTTATTTATAAAGTTGAATTATATAATAAATTTTTTAATGTATCATTATTTAAAAAATATATATATTAATAAAAATATTTTAATTTTAATCAATGTCATATTAGAATTGGATATAAAAAACATTGTAAATATTGGAATTTCTTTCTTTGAAAACCCTACATATCATCACATCTATGGGATTAATTTTAATCTAAATATAGATATTCCTATAAATTTAATTTCTATTAAATTTATTCCATATTTGGATTCTAAATAATTTATATTAGCTTATTATTTCACCATAATGTTTTACCAAAATGAATAGTTAAAAAGTAAAATATAGTTGTCACAATTAAGGTAAAATGGGTTTAGATGAGGTTAGACTAAAAAGGTATTGTTTAATATGACCTATGAACCAATCTAAAATATATATTATAACTGTATTTATACCTTGTGACTACTATTATATATAATGGTTCAATATCGGGGCCTTGTGACATGAAAACAATGTGTGTGGAAGTAATTCTTTTGTAATATTACAATTGTGTCACTCACCTCACTTATAAAATTCCACCCCCTATCCACCTCTCTTAACATCTTCAAAACCCATTGTTTCATCAATGAAATTCCAATATAACTTTTAAAATTTCACCATATAACTCTATAAGCCTTGTTTTTTTTCATAAATACAACTATATGAGTACTTTGAGGAATACCAAATGAAGTTACCCGAAGAAGATACAACATTCTTAAACCAGTATTATTTTTATTATTTATTCCTCCAAATCCTTCCAATTATTCATAAATAATTTTTATATAAAATTCCCCCATATATTACATATAATCATATTTTATTACATTAATATAATAACCTACTTCCATATCCTTTTCAATTAAATGGGTTACAAAATTATCATCAATGTGTTCGATGGACTACAACGACATAAAACAATGTCATTCATTTTTTCATTACAACATATCACAGTTTCATATGATGATGAATCAAAATTATTTATTTAATATTTTTAACATTATTAAACCGATTTAATAAGTCTCTCGTTAAAAACTGTTTTTCTTTCCATTCTATATGGGATATGCTAACGTTAATCATGTGTGCAGTGGACTACTGCATCAAGAAAAAATGTGATTTGTTTTATTTAATTATTTACATATAAATTTATAATTATAAAATTAATCATTATAGATTTTATAAAAAACATAATTATGATATTAATGAACTATTTTTCATTTTTAATAGATAATATTTAATTTTATTTCTTATATGATCACTCACATAATAATGATAATGTTGTTTGTGTATGTGTTGAGTAACCATTTCACAACACAATGTTAATATCTATATTCATCACCACCCCACATATATGATATATATAAGATTATTATAACACCCAATGTTTTCACAATACATTATCTCTTTAAAGTAATTCAATAGCATGCGCCACACGCAACATTAAGTTCGAGTGCACCTAAACATACAAAACTAGCAGTTTAAAAAGCGGTAATGGATAATATTTATTGAATTTTAAATTTTAAATACTCTATATAATTTTTAAATCCATATGATGATGTTTTTAGAAAACATATAATAACAAATCAAAATTTGTAGATTAAACAAATTTTTTTAAAAAAAATATCATTTTACCGCCTTTTAATGGAAAAACATATTTAATTCCAATATTTAACACTTATATATATTCAATTTAAAAAAATAAAGTTCTTATTTCTAAAATGTACATAAAAATTTATTTTGGATACATTTTTGTGTTTTTATGACAACATTCATATTTTGATAAATAGTGATAAATACAAAATTTAAATAGAAATAAAAAATTTAATAAAATTAATTTATATAGTAAAATTATAAATTTTCATGGTTTTGAAGTATAATTAAATTATATTTTCATAATTTAATCCAATTTTGGTCATTGGTTTTAATTTTACTTTAAAATAAGACATATACATATATCAATGTTTTTATAGTTTTTACTTTGAAAAAACCGGCATTCTGGTTCTGAGAATGAGAAATAATATTCAATTAATTAATGAAACTTATAGGTTTTTAATTTTGTAAATTATAAATTATTTTTGAATTCATAATATTAAAATTATATTCAGGTAAATATTTGGTATTTTTTGAAAGACTTTCAATTTTAAATGAATAGTGAAAAATATAGCATTGTAAATAAAAACCGACTTTTTCATTTACATATTTATTTTTAATTAAACATTTATCCTTAAATAGATACATAATAAATATATTAGTATAATTTATGTCATAGGAGTGATTTTATTATAGTATTAGATATATTAAATTAAATTGAACCATTTTAATGTCTTATTACCCAACTATTAGGCACATTTACCCACCTCCTAGGCACATTTGAAAATTGGCATTAAATCCAATTTTACTACCACCGTTAATTTACTTTAAAAAATCTGAGAGGCACTATTGACATATGTATGTAAAATGTGGTTCAATAGGATGAAATATCTTGTGTTGAATATTAACGTTTGAATTGTATTTATCACGGCTAAAAGTAAATAAGGTAATTAAAGGTATAAATAATATTAAAATCACCCCTAAACATGTTCTAATTGTATTGGATATGTTTATTTCAAGCATAAATCATACTTACATTAAAAATAAGTTCATTTTGATACATTGCAGTTAGATTTGGAAATTTATTATATTTTATATAAAGAAGAGTTAAAAGTGTTATATTCAATCTTTAAAAACTAAACCATTTTTAATATATAATTACACATAAGATAAATTCGACTATAAAAATTCATTATAATGATAATAAATATTTCCAAAATCATGGTATTTTTTTAATAATTTTTAGAAATTAAATAATTAATGTTATTTATGACACAACGACGAAGTAGTAATTACCTTATTAATGAATGATTAAAATTATTAATATATTAAATATCAAAAGAAATGTAAATGGATAATTTTGATGACATCCACGAATTTTCATGGAGAATATGACATGTGAGGGTTTATTTAATTTATTTTTTTGATGTAATCAACTTGTTATGACTTTCAAAAATTCCAAATACTAAGTAGTGTCAAGATTGAAATAAATGAGTTTTCAAACAAAAATTCGTTATTGTTAAAAAATATAACAATCCTGAAAGTATATGGTTCAGCTAAATTACATACATAATGATATATATATCATTAATTAACCTCTTGAGGTTATCTAGGTATTTTATATTATGTTTATGGACCGTGTAATATAAAAATACAAGATGACCTGATAAAAGCTAAACGATTAAAACAAGAGTTAAATATAAATGATAAGGTTAATATGGTGACCTAAAATTTTATAAAACCAATTGTTTTAGAGAATTTTTACCCATCCCCACCATATCATAGAAATATAATCCATTTGGATCCATTCTAAAACGAAACTAAATTTATAATAAAATAATAATTCAATCTTTTCCTAAATTGAACCTCACCTATCTTATAAAAGGGTACTTCCCCTTCTCTCAAAATCACATCTCCAAAGGCTTTTGGCTCAGGAAACCCCTACACAAATATCATCCCAAATACCCCCCATTCAGACTATATGCCTTACTTAGATTAGAGATAAATTATATGGATACCTTTTGATCAAGTCAAAAAAAAGCACCCAAAGAAGAGATAATAATTTCATCACCTTTTCCAAAGATCTTTTATTCTACCACATCATCGTTCTTTGTTGTTTATATACCAAAATATTAAATCAAGTACCTTCTAAATAATGTGATTTTATTCTAAATATTTTATAACTTTATTCTTTATTCTATCAATCCTATTAATGACAAAGTCACCATAAGGGTTTATGTATGGCTTACAGTCTCTACGTCGGGGTTCAGTTTGTTATTCAACACTTCACTATTTTCATGGGTATAATAATGAGTATTATTGATGTAAATAATAAATATAAAAGTTTAATGAACATTTTTATATAATATAAAATCCAATTACATACAATTTCTCCATTAATAAAATGATATCATCGCTCATGCATACATACACCTTACCCTATCCACAATGCTATGAGATTCACTTCT
Source organism: Viscum album (assembly GCA_963277665.1). Taxonomy (NCBI): domain Eukaryota; kingdom Viridiplantae; phylum Streptophyta; class Magnoliopsida; order Santalales; family Viscaceae; genus Viscum; species Viscum album. The sequence continues at coordinate 911,604,039 of OY728131.1, read as the reverse complement.
ATGTTCTACATTCAACGATGACTATAAATATATATTATTAATAAGTACATAATATTTGAAATTATAATTCTATAATAAATATGTAGATATATGTATGTTTTTATGTATGTAATTGTATTTACATATATCTCATTCACTTACTTCCATTCAATACGATGTGAAAACAGAAATTGTGTTTCTATATATGTATGACCTAACGTCTCCATGAATGGTGTTTTCAATTTCTAATATCTATCTATTATACATACATATATTCTGATTATATATGATACATAAATTATGTTTATATTTTTGAATCAATTAAATCATGATATTAGTTATGCGATCAAGAATAACAAGTTAAAACATGTATGATAAAGAAACTGATTATTACCCAAAATGTTATTTTAACATATAAATTATTATTAAATGGGTAATAAAAATCCATAAATGAATCATGTATGATATCATATATATTAGTATGGTTATTTTATAATTTAATAACATTCTATGGTCATTATACAGGGGGTTAAAGGTACCCTCGACCAAAGGAAAGTACAAGGTAATGGTTAATTCCCCAATCTCATTATTATCCATGATTATTTATGTCCAATAACATACAGAGACATTTTTATCAACCTTGTTCATGTTTCATAAAAATGTTTTCAAAATGAATATTTTAATATTTTTTTAATATACACTTTATCAAGATCATCATTTAAAATGTTTTAATGATTTAATTTTCTAAATTTTTTTAATTAATGTACACGCTTTAAAAATGATTTTATAGATTTATTTATATGGAAATGAGTGTTTTAAAATGTTAATTCCATTCAATGGTTAAAAATATTTATGGGACACTTTGAATCAAAAATACCTTTTAAATTACTTCCTTTATAAATACTTGACTATTAAATGATTTCACTAAAAGGGATATTTTTCTCAAAGAGTTTAACTGATCATTTTCACCTATGCCAACTTCCATTAGTGGATATTATTCTTTATTAGGTTTGATTTATTATAATTAAATTTTACATGTTTAATTGAATGAGATATGATATGTTGGACTATAGATGTGCTATTTTTATACCATTTATGGTTTATGGATAATGTATTGACATTTTTAATTCTAGTTTTAATACGAATTTTTATGTTATTTTTCATCATTTTTTATGAGTAATGAATTGGACTTATTTAGTGATGGGTGCAACCTACATTAGCACCTCAATTCATATGTTGGTCTAATGAGACAAATTAGTGTCTTGGTACAAGGCATTGAAAAAAATGTTATTTGTAGTCTTGGCACGAGGATTTGACTATGTTGTTTTGATGTCCAACATTATGCATTCCATTGTTATGAAATTAGCTATTGATATTACATGTGATTATTTGAAAAGTAAAATATCATGTTGAATATGTAAATGGCATTACGTGATTTATCTTTACCGTATAATGCAGAATTTTATACATTGACTTAAATGATTATGCTTATTTATGATAGATTCTGCAATATTGTTATCCTTAGTTAGCATCTGAGCTCACCCATTTCTTATGTTTTATTTTTCCCATGATGTGAAGATGTGTTTTATGAATGATATACAGGGTTAAGCTAGAGGAATAATGGAGTTCTCATTAGATTATTTATGTTCTGTTTTATTTTATAAATTTTAATGTAATATTCATATATGTAATATATTTTCTGAGACTGTTATGTTAGTCAGTCTATCGGGACATGATTCCATGTAATCATGCCAATGTATTAAAATAATACATCTTCTCCATGAATCTTAGGTCTGGGGGTTACACTTGGTATCAAAGGACATTTATAAACAACCTTAGAAATATATTTAGATAAACTATGATTTTAAAACATTACACTAAGATAGTTTTTGGTGATTAATATAGAAGAACATCCAAGAATTTTGGTAATGGGGAGTTTTTTTTAATTTTCCACGAAATATATCCATTTTTGGATACATTTAGGTAATGGTGTCTCTAGAAATGATTTATCTAGGAGTAAAACCAAAAAACACCTCTTTGATCTAGACTCAAATGGGAACAGTTGAATGACAATAGGCCATGTTGTACTCTTAGTTACAACACTCTGATGGGATATTCTTAGGATAATTAACATTTTTACTGAAACCCATTTTAAATATAAATGAGTGAATAAATCATCAATGAAAACATTTTTATGATTATGATACTAGATGTGTGAAAATATTAAAATACTGTTGCGAATTTTTCTAGTTTTTTAATTAAATAATATTATTTGATCTAACCTAGTGTATTCCTCCATTTATAAATGTTTCCTAGTAGAATAAATGATAAATCTATCAATATGTAAGATCCAAAGAGTATGAAGGGTTATATATTTCATGGTCTTAAGACAACCTTTTGATGGGAAATAGCCTCTCATTTACACTCATTATATTATGAAATACTATTTTGTGTTAATAAGATATGTAAATACTTATATGATTCATATTACATTGAAGGGAATACATAGAAGAAGAAGATGGTAGAGAAAAATATGGATAAAGGGAAGAAGGTAATGATGTATTTCCCCATATTTGTTAACTATGGAAAAATTCACCTTGTTAGTGGTTTAAAAGAATGTGAGATTATTATAAGTGTGGAGAAAAAGGACACCATGTACATGATTTAAAGGGTATGAAAAAGGTTTCAAATGTAAAATTCTTAATCTACAAGATGTCGGGACACTACATGAATCTATGTCGCAATCATCAGAGTATTCCCCAAATGATGCAATTGGATAATAATCATGTGTTGATACTACTGTACGTGAATATGAATTATTTGTGTTCTTATATTTTTATTAATGAAATATTTAATTTGATATTTGTATAAATTATGTACATGTTATATGAATTATAGAAATAAACAAGGATTGTAATGTAGTACTATTTCAAAAAGGATTTGAGATTGTGTGGTACTATAAAATGTGACACAATTACATGTTAATATTTTTGAAAAATATATGGTTCACTGAAAGTTAAACATTAAAATAGTCTTGAGGGTGAGGTAGGGATTTTGGAATAAGATATGATTGAGTTTGATAATGTATATTAGATATTATTGACTACTTTAGAACTAATTAATGGTCTGTTTATTCCATCATGGTTATAGATTACATCGTTGTTTGGATTTAAGAAATATATTCAGTATTCTATGTTTTAGAGAAGGAATAATAAATTATGAACTTATTTAATATTGTTTTAGGTTAATTAAAATTGTTACCATGTTTTAATAGAATATATGATAAAGGCATTCACAAGTTGTTATGTAAAAAAAAAGATTTGAATTATGTCATGATGACGTTTCTTATAATGTTTTGGACGATGAATTTGGACACAAGTAGTTTGGATTAGTCTAATTATTTGAATTTATTAGGTTGGAAATTAGATTCTATGGTTTAAGGTTAAAATAGTTCGACAGATTTGTTATTGGATTTTTTATAAAAAGGAAAAACTGATGGTTGGGCGACAACCTATCGCATCTAGTAGGGCCATTTGACATGAACCCGAAACAGAAGGGCAATAAGGGTGCATCAGCTACCATTGGCCTATGTGATGTCCTTATATGTTTTAATTTTTTTTTTTAAATGAACTAATAGATGAATTATAAAATTTTTTGGGTACCCTTTACTATTAGGTTAAGTAGAATATTATTGATTTCTATTACCTTTTGGAGTCAAATATGAGTTTGTTGTAGAAATTTGTTAAATGATAAAACTGTACTTTTCAGGTATTCGATTTTATGAAGAAATTAATTATTAAACATTGGGGAATGGATCTTAAAAAAATTATAGCCCTAATAACTTATGTTTTTTTGAACCAATGATATTTTAAATCATCATATATTTATGGCTTTGAGGCCCCAAATTTTCTATTTATATTTCACTTGTTTGTGATTGATGACCTCAATCACTACCTATAAATATTTATGTTTTCCTTAAATTATGTGTTAATAATTTTAACTGATGTTTTTCTATTAAAAAGTTAAATTTGGAGGTGATTTTTTCATATCTCTTCCCCTCTTATTAAGGAAAAATTTCATTAACACTATTTCTAATGTGGGGTTTCCATAATGGTATTTTCTATTTTAAACCAATTATTTTCGATGAAAAATTTAAAACTATTTGGATGAAATTTATTGAAGGAGGGTCGAATGTAACTCCACAATATTTCTTAATAATTTATCTGTTTAAAGTAATTCAATAACTTTCTCCACACACAACACTATGTTCGAGCAAACCACGACTTACCAAACAAGCCGTTTAAAAACTGGTTATGAATAGTTAAAATTTCATTTTGAATTTTATGTTCTCAATATAATTTTAATATCCATATTATGTGTTTTTATACATAATATTATAAAAAATCAAAATTTTCAGACAAAAGATGTGTTTTTAAAAAAAATGCAATTTTACCACCTATTAATTGAAAATATTTTTTAAATAAAATATTTGACACATTTTTATATTAAATATGACAAAAATAAAATTCTTCATTACAATTGGTATATAAAAATTTAGATCGGATAAATTTTTGGTGTTTTTCAAAAAACATTCATATTTTGATGAATACTGAAAATACAATATTTTAATTTAAAACAACTTTTTAATAAAAATAATTATTATTATTAAATTATAATTTTGAATATTTTTATGAATAATTAAAATATATTTTTATTATTTAATCCAATGTTTGTCATTGGAGGTAGTTTCTCACCTAAATAAGTCATAAACAGATATCAATCTTTTGATCATTTTTACTTCTCAAAAACCCACTTTTCGGTTTTGACAATGGGAATTAATTTTAAATTAATTAATTAAAATTCTAAATTTTTAATTTTGTAAAATATACATCATTTTTGAATTTGAAATATCAAAATTATCTTAGGGTGAATTTTTTGTTTTTTTAACACATTCAATTTTTGATTAATAGTGAAAAATACTACAGAGTAAATAAAAACTAACTTTTTTAATTAAATAATTGTTTTTAATTAAAACCATACATTTATATAGATAGGTAATACAAATTTTAATTCAATGTAAGCATTTTAGTCCTTTTATAATAATAATAGATATATAAAATTTCATTGATCCATTTTAACGTATTTTTACGCACCTTCTAGGAACATTTACCAACCTCCCAGTCACAATTTCATATTTGAAAAAAAATTATTTTAACACTTACATAAATTGAATTTCAAAAATCATAGAGACACAGTTGACATCCGTAAGTTAAATTTGGTTCAATTGGTTGAAAATATTTTTTGGTGAATAGTAACGTTTGAATTTTTTTACCACAATTAAATTTTAATATTGTAATTAAACGTAAATATAATATACAATTACCCCAAAACATATCCTAATTCTATTGAATAAGTTTATTTTAAAAAAATAATCCTTAGTAAAAAAAGATCATTTTGATCCTTTTTGGTAAGATTAGAACATTTATTATATTTTATTTAAAGAAGAGTTAAAAGTGTTAAATTCAAAATTTAAAAACTAAACCATTTATAATATATGGTTACACATAAGATAAATTAGTCTAAAAATAATATTTACAAATATAAAATTATTTCCTACATCATAGTATTTTATTTATAATTTTTAGACATTAAATAATTAATGTTATTTATTACACAATAATGAAGTAGTAATTACCATATTAATAAATGATTAAAATAATTGATATTATAAATATCAAAATAAATTCAAATTGAGACTTTTGATGACATTTAAAGATGTTATAGGTGAATATGACATGTTAGGGATTAATTAATGTATAATTATTGATGTAATCATCATGTTATGACTTTCATAAAAACAAATTACTAAATAGTGTAAAATTGGCATAAATGAGTTTTTAAAACAAAAAGTATATTATTAAATCATATAATAATTTTAAAAATATATGGTTCATTACAAATACTTTTATCGTTATATATATGTTATTAATTAACAACTTTAGGTTCACTTGGAATTATTTTGTATGTTTATTAACCATGTAATATAAAAATACACGAAGACATGGTAAAAGTAAAACTATTTAACAAAGACTTAAATCTAAACGATAAGGTCAATATGGAGACTTAAACATGTCTAAAAAGGATGAGTTGAGATTATTTAGACCCATCTTGACATTATCCTCTAAATAAATCCATTTATATATAGTAGAACCCGAATTTTATTTTATAATAAATTAATATTTCATGATTTTCCTAAAGTGACCCTCGCATCCCTTTTAAAAGAGTACTTCCCATTCTCTCAAAATCACAACTCCAAATCCATATGTATTTAAATACCCTGATCATATATCCTCCCAACTACCATCAATTTAACCCAGAGGACTTAAATTGATCATATATTCAAATAATGGATCCCTTTTGATCAAATCAAAAAGAAGCACCAGAAAAAGAGGTAATTATTTCATCACCTCCTTCAATGATCTTTTCTTCTTCCACTTTCTTTTTCATTGTTGTTTCTATACCATAATAATAAATCCAGTACCTTATACATATGGTGTTTTTATTATAAATACGGTATAACCGTAGTCATTATTCTATCCATCCTTTGAATGACAATGTCATTGTATGTGTGTACGTACGACTTACCGTCTCCAAGTTGTGGTGTAATTTGTTATTCAACACTTCATTATTTGGATTGGTATATGATTGATAATTATTAATGTAAATAATAAATATAACTTTCTAATTATTATGTATATATAATATACCATCCAATTACATATTATTTCACCATCAATAATATGATATCATCGCTCATGCATGTGTACGACTTACTGTCTCCACGACACGATAAGATTCATTTCCACGTTCACCATTCAACGATGAATATAAATATATATATTATTAATAAGTATGTAATATATGACATAATAATTATAACATATATATATATAAATATTTACATATATCTCATTCACTTACTTTTGTCCAATACGATATAAAAATCGCAACGGCTTTTATGCGTACGTACATCCTATCATTTCCATGAACGATGTTTTCCATTTAATATATGTATTTAATATATATATTAATATTCAGAATGTATATGATACATAAATAATTTATTATATTATAGACTCGATTAAATCAAGATATAATTTATATGACCCATAATAACCAGTTAAAACACGAGTGATAAAGAAAGTGATTATTACTCGAAATTAATTTTAACCTAGAAATTATTATTAAATGGTTAGTATAAAGCCATAAATGAATCATTTATGATAACATAAATATGAATATGGTTCTGTTATAATTTAATAACATACAATTTTTATTATACAAAAGGTTAAACGTACCCTCGACCAAAGGAAAGTATAAGGTAAGGGTTAATTCCTCAATCTCATTATCATCTGATATTTTTTATGTGTATGTATTTACTAGGAAATTTTTATCATCCATGAACAAGTTTCATAAAAATGTTTTTAGAATAAAAATTTTAATTTTTTTTGGGAAGGGGATCTTTATCACAATCAGAATTTTATAAGGATTAATGATTTTTTTCTAAATATTTTTAATTAATTTCAATGTTTCAAAACTGATTTTATGGATTAATTTATATGTAAATAAATGTTGTAAAATGATATCTCAATTAAAAATATTCAAAGTGGTATGATACACTTTTATTCAAAAATCCAATTTAAATTAATTACTTTATAAATGTGTGACATTTAAATTATTTCACTAATGTGATATTTATGTCAAAGAGTTTTACTGATCATTATCAACATAGTCAAAATCCATTATTAGATATTATTCTTGATTGATTTTGGTTTGTTATAATAAAATCTTATATATTTTATTTAATGAGTTATAATATGTTTGACTATGTATGTGCTATATTTATACCATTCAATGTTTGTCATTAAAGTATTTACATTTTGTATGCCAGTCTTAATACGAATGTTAATGTTAAGATTCAACATTTTCATATGAGAAATGCATTGGACTTAGTAACTAATGGGTGGAGCCTTATATAGCTCTTAGATGCATCGGTAGGTCTAATGGGAGAAATTAGTGTTTTGGCACAAGGCCTTGAAAAAAAATATTTGTAGTCTTGGAAAGAGTCCTTGACTATGTGGTTATAATGTCTGGCATTATGCATTCCATCATTATGAAATTAGTTATTGATATTACATTTGATTATTAGACAAGTAGAATATCCATTTGAATTAGTAAATCGAATTATATGATTTACCATTGACATATTGTGCTAATGTTTATACATTACCTTAAATTTTTATGCTTATTAGTGGTAGCTTTTGCAATATTGTTATTCTTACTAAGCATCGGAGCTCACCTATTTCTTATGTTTTATTTTTCCCAAGATGTGACGATGTGTATTATGAATGATATGCAGGGTTAAGATAAGGGAATAATGGAGTTCTCAACAGAGTATTTATGTTGTATTTTATTTTATAAATTCTAATGTAACATTCATATATGTAATCTATTTTCTATGACTACTCAATTTATCATACCTTGGTGACTTGATTCCGTGTAATCATGCCAATTTAATAAAATAATGCACTAGATCCATGCTTCTATGGTCAAGGAATTAAATTAATGGAAATTAATTTTATTTTATTTATGATATTATTATTAATTTTTATAGAAAATATATTGTATAACACTTTTCTATAGTGATCATCAAAAAATGGATACGTTACTTTTGCATACATATGAACTACAATCTCCTTGATCATAACTTAATTCATTTTCAAAACAATCATTTATAAATATTTGAAAATATATAATGGATATATAGATATTAAAAATATGTCATTATTATTCATCAAATGATGAAACTATATTATATGAACATGAGTTAAAACATTCATAAAATAACCTAAATAAGAAGATGAAAATTTACCGCAGAAACAATGAAACTAATGAAATATTGTTAACGAAAAGGTGATAAGATGTTATAAAAATATCCTATATGATATTATATGTAACGAAAAAAATATTGATTGTATGGCTCATTTTTTCCATATGTTTCCTTTGATTAATCTTAATAATCACGCACTTCGTACTAAAAGAGGTCCCATGATCTTCTAGGACTTCTTTAGAGCCTGACGTGCATTAAAAAGGGACAAATGTTAGGCCTACTGATTGATAATAACTATAAAAGGTAATCAAGATGTTTCTATATGTGAATATTGTGCCATATGGTTTGTCTGCATCCAAAAACCCCCACGCGCATTCCATTGAGAAAACCTGTAAAGTACATACAGTGATATTTTACATGGTTTGTGAACTGATTGAGAAACCAAACAAATTTACCATTTGAAGTATCTTAATGGGATGTGGACTCACCACGGTTTTCACATGATTTGTACATATTATGAAAAAATAATGCACCCTATATATTGAAATTTAAATATCTAAATTTACCTTTAATTATCGTATAAACCTATTATCTTCTTTTCACCTCCCATTTATAGCAGATGGCACCTGGTTTCTCCTCCTATGTGTTCTCATCATCTTCAACATTGGAATTTTTATATATCTCAAATCCGGACAGAAAATAAATATCTATTAGAATTTTTGGATACCTAGATGTATTCTATCATTTTCTTATCCTCTTGCAATAAGTATATCTTTGAATTTATTGTTCCATTTTGGCGAAGTTCATTTCCCTCTTTTCTAGGTATTGTACTGTTTCACTGATTTATTCTAATCTATATCGAATATGAGGACTTCATCAGACAAAGAGTCATCATTGTCCTTAAAATATGTGGTCTATTTGTATTCCCAAAAACATATAGTGTTTTGTAGAATTCAAAATTTTCCCCACAACGTCTATTCTCGTGTGTCGCCTTAAAATGTATTTATTCATTCTAAAATAATATATAAATATTAATATACATTTTTTAATCATTTTTATTTTTATAGAGGATTTTAACCTAGATTAGGGACACACCTTCGGTGAGATGGAATAACATTACTTATTTAATTAATTGATGAAATTCCCAAAATACCTTCTATGTTTTCGGTATTAATTGTAAATGGAATTACCCCATTTATATAAATATTTATGGATCCAAATTTCCTCCTATGTGAATGGAATGTCTAGTAAATTGAATTATATTTTATATTTAATTTTTAAATATAATATCGAACCTCCTTAGTGTTTTTTTTAATTTTTAATTAAATTTCAATATTTGGATTAATCAAATCACTTGTAATAAATTCATGGCTTCCTTCAACATGGTTTTCCATTCCAAAATTTGTAAAATAGTCCCATTGACTAAATGATAATGGTTGGAAAGAAAATATAGATAAATTTATTCTTAGTGAATAGACTATAGGTTTTTTGAAAACATTTAATGAATGGTCTTGTTGATTATAATGGTTATTAGTCGATCCCATAGTGAATTATATTAATATGATAATGTAATACCAATTAGATATGGAGTGAGAGTTAATGTATTTTTTTCATGTTGATGAACTGCCCCTTATATTTAGTACTGGGATTGATGTCCCAAATTTTAACACTATTTGGATGGTGGGAATGATGTACTACCACCCATGATTCAGGTGTTGACATAACGAATCTCCCAAAAACATCAGTTATGAGTATGATGTCTCAAATTAATCATGAGAGTTTGTGTGTGTACCCTCTAATTAATCCTATAATCTCATTAATATTGTTTATGGATGACTGAGTTATACCCTAATATATTTACAAACTAGAAATCCAGTTGTATGGGTACTTATATACCAATTTACATAGCTCATATAAGTGGATAAAATATATAACTATACCATATATATTGTTACAATAAATATATATAAAGTTAGTGATGTGAAACTCATTTTAGACATGAGCTGAAGATGGTTGAGTTGTCAGGTGGTCATTAGAAACATGAGTATGATGGTAATTAATTATTATGCATGTTCTAGGACATTATTTATATCTACGAAATGTTGTTTCTATGTGCATTACATTGATTACATCTAGACACTGTTGGTGTTGGTCATCTAGAATTTTATCTCTTTCCCCACTCAAGATGATTTTGGTACCCGGTTCGATTACATGATTTAATGTAAGGATATTGGAAAACACCCTATTATAGATTCTTGATAATATTTAATTATATTTGGATCATATCAGTAGAGGATTGATTATATGGTTGATAATATTGTGGAGCATCTTTTCACATTTTGTGGATTTTGCATGACATGTTTTTTATTCAATTCCCATGTTCCAATTTTTATATATACAAATGACATAAAATCATATATAGGACAATTTTTAGTGTATTTGTTATTATTATTTAGTAGACTATATATTTATTCTACCATATTTTAATATTATACACATTGTATATGTTTGATCTACAGTGGGTTACTAGTCTAGTCGTTAGGGAATGTTTATATTATGTTTCTGTTATTATCTTGTGTTTACTATAGTTGATGTTATCCTATGATATGAGGTAATATTATCCCCATTGTAACACTATTACACCCTCTCTACTAATCATTAGCATCCAGATTATGGGGAAGCATGCTTTAGTCTATCTGACCCACGGGTTTGAGACCCAAGTTTAGGGGACGCCGATTCGGGATGTTACAAAGTAGTATCATAATATTCCTTTTCCCTTATAAAAATTTATAGTTATTAGAAACAAGACTAGGAGATAATGGTATATATAAATAACCTCTTCAAGGGTGTGGAATAACCATATATAGGGTAATATAAAATTACTTTGGATGGTAAGTTGTTATTATTGGCTATGATTATTACAGTTCATACGAGTCAACTGATTTGTGATTCACATGAACTAGGGTGTTATTATTTTTAGTATTACTAAAATGTGATTTCTCCTACCATGTCCCAATGAAATGAGTTTTTTCATCAGATTCATCATTATTGATAGAATAAGTCTAAAATTCCACGTATTTTTCCCTTCCATATCTATTTTCAGCTTGGCTTTTCCTATTGTATATTATTAGTTACATGGTTATTATATTGAGTTTTTCTCACATCCAATTCTAGATAGGTAATATCTAATTGACACTTGATGTGCTTGTGTAATGCTAATTTTTTTTCTTTATAGTTTTGTGAATAAACCTTAAGTGGAATGTCATTGAATATTGGAACATGTATCATGGGTCGTAGGGGCTAGAACATGTTATTGTTTGGGTTGTGTGTAAACCATATTTCAGTTCATGAGGTGACCATACCCTTATGGTTCACAAATATTGATCCTTCAAATTCAACCTTTAATAAAGATTAAAATATTAAAATTGGTAAGAACATAAAAATAAATATATATTTATAGGCAAATTGTAACCTTAACATTTTATATGAGACTTATTCTTAGCACCTGACTTATTAGTGCTTAATTTGTAACTCATACATTATAATGACCTACTATGGTCTATCAATATCCAATATCCATTTATTTTAGAATAGAAGATTATGTGTAATTCTTTCATATGATGATTATGATTCTATCCTAGTTTTATATTCATAATTATTTCAATTGTTAGGTATCTATTTATTGGTGTGTTTTTAGAATTATAGAATCATGCCTCCACAACATTTTTTATTTGTGTACCCTTAATGAAGAGATGATAATTCACTAGATATGGTAGACCATGAGCCTATAGTGATCCCTCATATAGTTCCACTAATTGAGACACTTCCTATTCTTGATATGTGAATTGATTCCCTTTTCTGAGAGAGATTTAAATGTATGATGAAATATATGAAAGTACTTTCTCAACCTTCGCTTAATATAGAAGAGTTTACTCAGTATATCTAGTATAATAATCCTCCTAGTTTTTTGGGTGATAGAAGACATCATTATTTTGAGTCTAGGATGAAATTTATTATTTTAATAGTTGTGAATATTAATATTCCTCTATAGTGGAGGGTAAATAATGATATGTATATTCTACATGATTCTACTAATATACGATGGGATGTTGTTACCTAAAATTATCACCAACCTAATATGGTTTGGAATGATTTACAGATTATATTCTATGACTAGTTCTCTCTACAGAACCATAAGGTAGAACAAGATATAGAGTTTATGAACCAACTACAATGATTTGGTTCTATCATGGAGTATTATGCTTCATTTAGTCAGCTGTAGTGGTCCATTGGTCTCTAGTGGGTGCTGATCTTATAATAACTCAGAAATTAGAAGATGGGTAGGTATATCCCATCTAATCATAAGAAAAATTATTTCTGGAGATGGATACTTTATAGATATTAAATCAGTTTCTTTTTAAGGATAAGAATCTAAGGGAATCTGATGGTGTGAGTCAGGGAGTTCTGAAACAAAGAATTGTTTGTAGTTCTTTTAGTGGGAAAAAGAATTTCATTGAGGATTCTCGTGGGGGTAATAGCAGTCATGCTCATCATGAGGTTAGCTTCTTGATATGCCACCAGTTTAGAAAGATAGGATATAAAAAACCTCAGTTCTTACAAGATCCAATGGAATTATATCCTTCTACAGGATCACGAATATCCATCTCTTATATAGGACCTTCCCATATATCCCTATTGACTGGTGATCTACTCATACCCCATGTTCAAGAGTGGGGCCATTAGGATCTCAATATATGGGAATCTAAAATACCATTATTATATTAGGATGATATTGAGGTCTATGAATTTTTTTTTCACTCATGAATCTTATTTATAGTATAGAGGTATTGAATAGGATAGTCATGCTACAACACATGGTCATTTTACATGCTAGTTACAAGTAGTTCTATATATTCCGGAGGATCATAGTGCATGACCTTGAATATTTAGAAGTAATATTATAGCATCCCCCAATTTAGTTTCTAATTTTTTTTACATAGTCAAATCTCACTCTTTTATGTCTAAGTAAATGCTGTATAGTATGGGATTATGTTATAACATATATGTGATGTGAGGATTTTCGATACTCCATTGGGAGTTTGATCAGAGTGTGATCTCTATAGTAACGTTTTCTCATTGAAATTGGCTTATATCCCTTCATGTGGGATTTTTTTATCCTCGACTTTCTGGGCTATCTTGTAATCATCAAAATAGAATTTCTAGTTCCATATAATGGTCACATTGACAACAATAGTCAGTTGGTAAAATTTAAATCTACATAGGTTACTAGTTATGCATATAAAAGATACATGGTTGTTCATTCCACTAGAGGTAGACACATGTAGTAGAGTTTGGGTAATGTTAAAACATATATTTCTAATCATTTACTTTATGATCAGAGGTTGAAAACTGTTTCCCCCCTATAGTGGGTCTATTGAGGGACATATTTCCTAATGAATTATCTTGGATACCTCTATTGATAGGGGTAGAGTTAGTCATTGAGTTAGTTCCTGAAGAGGAACCAGATTCTATTCCTCATTATAGGATGGAACCAATGGAATTTTATGAGATCAAAAACCCGTTAGTGGATATGGTGGCTAAAGGTTTAATATTCTCCATTACTTATCCATAGATTTCACCAGTGATTTTGCCCATAATTTGGGTGGTAACCATAGCCTATTTATGGGTTACAATCATTTTAACCATCTCATTGTAATGAATTGGTATCCGCTGCCTTAGATAAATGACTTGTTTGATTATCTCCATAGATAGATGATTTTTTAGATGACTTATTTGAGTTTGTACTATCATTAATTGCATTCCATGAAATCAAAAATACCTCAAAATTAATTTAGAATAATGAATGGTCTATAAGTGTTCCAATTTATGTGGTTTGGTCTCTTGAATGCAGCTTTAGTATTCATTTCCCTTATGAATCAAGTTTTCCACCAGTATCTAGATTAATTTGTTGTTGTCTTTTTTGAGGATGTCTTAGTGTATTATAATTATCAAAATGATCATTTTAACCATCATGAATTCATGTTGAAAACACTAAGGGATCATCATCATTATTCTATGGTCATTAAATTCCAATTTTGATCAACCAAGTCCACTACTTGGGTCATTCCATTACAGTGTTAGGAGTTTCAGTAGACCATAATAATGTGAGAGATATAGTTTATTATGATAATAAAAATAATGTTTTCCAAATAAATAGTTTCATATAGATAGATAATAATTATATGTGTTTCATCCCAAATTTTTCATTCCTTTAACATTGACATACTTTCGTAATGAGAAATGATGGGAAATTTGTGTGGTCAGAAGCTTGTGAAATTTCCATTTTAGAGTAGAAGGGACAATTGACATCAACATTTATCTTGAGTCTTAAAAATCCATTATAGACCAAATAATTTTACTATGAAACATCATTTATCAATTGGAAAATATATTAATGTACTATTAGTGATTCATCATATATGATTCTCATCATTTGAGGGCCCATGTGGGAATTACCCAACACATTACCTAAAGATAGGAACTGTAGTCCTTTATTTATAAATTGGGAGAAACTATCAACATGGGAATAATTTTTTCGGGTTCAATGATCACTCAAACCTTGAGTACAAATATTGACAACATGATTAATATGTTAGGAAGCACATAATAGTTTTTTACGTGTAGTCATTTCATTTCAATATTACATATACACCAGGAAAAGGAAATGTAGTGGATGACACCTTGAGATAGAAAATACAAATACTAGAACTTCAAGAGGCTAGTGGAAAATGGGTTCTCAAGGATATATTCTCTAAGATACACATTCAGGTTCAAGAGGATAATTTTCAGGCTATCCTCAAAGCCATAGCAATGGCCTCTCAACTTCTGAAATTAGTTACAATAAAGAAAAAAAATATGATTTTAATTTCCTTTTCCTATAGAATAGTGTCTCAGATGATGATTCATATTTAGGTACTACCATGGATATGAATGATACATTACAATTTAATGGGCATTTTGGGTCCCATTTGGCATCATAGTGGATTGATGAGGGAATTTTCTGCCATAATATTTGTTGATCATCTCTGTACCACCAAGATGTTTTTAGAGTTATGATGCTGGTATTGGTCTCTTGGTATGAAACAAGAGTTTTTTGGATTTATAATTCGAAGTTACACCTATCTGTAAGTGAAGAAGAACTTTAGAAACCATTGTGGTTTTTGTAGTCATTGTTCATTCCTAACTGGAAATGGAATAATGTTTCTATGGGTTTCATGACTGGTTTTCCAAGATCACCTCTTTTAAATGATATAATGTGGGTTATCATTGTTCACTTTATGATTTTATCACACTTATTGCCTATGTGAGATAACATCTCTATAGATGTTCTATGTATTCAATTAATTAGGGAGGTCATACATCTTCATGGAGCTCCTCATTCTCTCATTTTTGATAAAGATTCTCTCTTTACATCATAGTTTTGGTAGGGGTTGCCGAAGGCCTTGGGTAAATAGTTTATTTTGAGAGAAAAATGTCACCAAAAGAATTATAGACATATTAAGTGCTTGATTTAAGAGTTATATCAAATTCATCGTGCATATTTTCTTGACTTTGGGGGTTCTTAGGATAATCACATTCCCCTTATTTAGTAATCATATAATAACATCTTTCATTATTCGATTCATATGGATACTTATGATGCATTATATCATAGAGAATTTCATTTACCTATGTGTCCATTAGAGGTATGGGATTTAGCTTTTCATGGACCACATATTGTTCAGGAGAAAACCAGGCATGTCTAGTTGATCAAAATGTACATGATGGAAGATCTATTGAGAAATTTATTGTATGCCATTGTATGTGAATGATTTTGTGTGTTTGATATAAAATATTTGGTTTTATGGAAATTCTTACATAGTACGGTCCATATACATATTCTGATATAGTGTCATCTCTCACCATAATTAATTAGACTTTTTTATGTTTCTAAAACTATCTGACCTGTGGCTTACTAGATATCACTTCCTTAGCGATATATGTATATGAATTATTTCATTCAAACATCTCAATTTCACTGCTATTATATAGAACTGTCACATGTCTTTTAGACTGATGATGTCATTTTGGATGTAGATGCATTAATGGAGGATTTCCTTCTTCGTATTTTTTATCATAGTTTTATGATACCCTAAGGTACGTTTTTTTATTGGTAAGGGTGTTATTGAAGAACGACTGAGTACTGGATGAGACATGAGAATGAGATACAGATATGTGACCTCAATGGCTGGAACTATTTATATGTAATACCTCTTTACCCTCATAAGGTCATCTCGAGGATGAGTTCCTTTAAAGAGGTGGCATTGTAGAGACCCCTACATAGATAAATATATTGCTCATTTTTATACATTTCCATAAATTTAACATGGAAATCATGAATTATTCTCTAAGGAAGGTCCGAGGACCACCATGAGCTTGTTTGGAGCATTGTATTTTGGAAAATGTTAAAATATGTTAGGTCACTTGGAGACATCATTGTTACTACAAACTGTGTGTGGTCCCTTTGAGCATAATGGGGTCCAAATGGTTTCTCTACAATCGTACAACCCCAGGAATACACCTGTGTTAAAGAACATCAATGGTTGGATAATGTTCCTTTTCACATCATTTTCAAATTTAGAGAAACTGATAACTGTAACCATGTGGGGTGTCTCTTTGGGAGGTGCTCAAAGCACAGTTTGGCCAAATTATGTGGCCCCTATTTTGTGGGTGAAATTTTAAAAATTCCCAAAAGTATATTTTAAAACTATTTTCTTCTTTCCTCCTCCCATTACCAATGTAAGGGGCTTGGTTTCCCCTCCTACGAACTCTCATCATCCTTTAGCTTGGTATTTCGTTATCTCCCCGATCTGAACTCTAAATCATGATCCATGAGTTGTGTTGGATAGCTAGAGATAGTCTCTTGAGACCAGTTCCTTACATTATAATTTTTTCTATTCATTATATTCCCTAAATTATTGAAATATATGTTTACCTCTATGGATTGAGTTGGACCATTTCATCGATTACATCCAATATAATGTGAATTTAGGGCCATAATCAGATGATGATGCATCAACAGACTTATAGAATGTATTCTAGTTCTTCTCCCATAAAGTTATAGTGTATTTAAAGAATCCTTATTATTCTACACTTTTTCCATTATTATGCTTCAACTTAAAATGGATATCTTCTTTATTAATAGATATATGTAGAATTTTATACTCAAGATGATCATTGTTTTCTATATAGAAGATTCTGACCTCGATCAGGGACATCCTTGGGGTGTTGTAGCATGAAAACCCCTTATAAATTAATTAATAAAATTCCTAGAATACCTTCTAAGAATTCATATTTTTTTGTAAATGGAATTTCGAAATTTTATATAAATTTTTTTTCAACCAAATTATTTCTTGAGTTATTGTCATGATTTATAAATTGAATTTCCATTCGTAAGTAATTTAGTAATTGATAATCACACCTCCTATGTCGTTTTTTGAACATTGTATTAGAATTTCTATGTTTTGACTAATCGAATTTAATTTTTTAACTACATGGTTTAGTTTATGATGTTTTACATTTTATAAAGTAATTTAATTTAAATATTTTTTAAATTGTAATGGGTGGTAATGACACTTCAATAGATTCATGATTGTTGAATTTACTCTTGGAATTGTGGCACCATTTGAATATTGGTCGTGTAGAATATAGTGATTGTGAGGAAATACATTAGTTTAATATTTTATTATGATTATGACATAGATATTGGATATGGAATGATGTTTAATGATGTTTTTTAGAAATACAATTTACTACCCCTTACATCAGTTGTTGAGCATGATCCCTCACAACATTGACACTATATGGATAGTGGGAATAACACAAGTTGTCCATTGCATTTGTTATTTACATGAAGACTCACTCATCATCTCGTGTGACAAGAATGTTGTATAGAATTATTTATAAGATAAATTTATTGTATAATTTTCGTGAGCATATTGGCTCATTTAGACAGGTTTGGGATGAGTGAGTTACACCTCATTCCAAACAAAACCTAGTATTCTAGGAAAATGGGTACTTAGATATGAATGTATTTAGTTAATATTAGTGGATATGGTTTATAATTTTACTATATATATATTGTTACTATATATATAGTTACTGATCAGACACTCATTTTGGCTATGATCCGTAGTAGCTATTGTTATCATATGTCCTCTGGAAACCTAATAAGGATGGTACTTATTTATTATTCATTGTTTAGTTTTAATTTATACATACATGTTGGTGTTTTTATTTACACTAGATGGATTACTTATAGAATCCATTGGTGGTGGCCTACAAGAATTAATCTCACACCCTACTCATGATACCATTGGTATAATAGCATATTATTATTTGATTCTATAGTTAAGGGAAATCTACCTCTTATAGATTATTAATATGATTTAACTAATTTGGAGGAATGGTGTATATGAATGGTTATATGAACGAGATTCTAGTGGAATATCCTTTTGCATTTTTGTTTTTTTTGTATGTCATGTTTTGTTTGTCCCATATTCCACTATATATATATCAACATTCCCTTAAATCATGTATATGTAACTGGATACTGTATTTTGATTATTATTTATATGATCAGTTATTTATGCTTTCTTAGACTATTAATATATCTATTATCTATGCTTCTACTTTGTTTGGTTATTGGTCAAGACATTTAGTGGATGTATGTATAATGTATCCTCTATTGGTGGTTTTTTTCTATAATTTTTGTCCTTCTCTGATATGATGGAATGGTCTCCCTAATGTACCACTGTTACAATAACACTTCTATTTAAAATTATCTAACATATATAGTGGTGGGCTTGAGAGAATGTTACCCACTAACTCCGGGCCCTAGTTGAGAGGATTTCAGGTCGGGATGTTACATTATAAAATTTAATATTGTTTTGTAATATGTGAATAATATAATTAATACCATTATTCCTTAGGCTGAGTCATGTTTAACCTAATAGAAACTTGAGGTAATTGAATTTAAATATCTCCTCTATTAATGGGAGACACATGACAATAAATCAATTTCTTATTTTGTATTCTTTATATACAACCCCTTTGGTATGTTATATCATAAATTTCATTATTTTCAATATATTTAGATTTCTTTTTATTTTATTATTTATTTGGGTTTATTATTAAAAAATTACTAAAGCGTTATGGGATTTCAAAACATAATTTCCATTCATTGTATTAAACTTCTGAAACTCTTATTATGACATTATAAAATTATGTGTGTACTAAACACTAATTATTTTATGTTTTTTAAAATTGATTTATATGGATTTAATTTTTATGAACCAAATCCATTAAATGATTAATCCCCACTACAATTATAATTTTTTTTCTCATTTTTCCTTATTTAGGAATTATGTTATGATATTCACCTATCATCCTCTATGAGGTGTATATATATCCTCTTTGACAATTAATATAATGATTTTATTTATTCTCATTATATTTTATGATTAATTTTATGATATCCTTTCGTGTAGAATATGATTTAATTATTCTATAGTGATAGGAGTATTATGTAATAATCTCATCGATTATCGGGATTTTTTATGATTAAATCTTTAATGTTGAAATCTTATGGTCTTCCCCTCAAGGATTCTAATGATTTTTTATCAACTATGTTAATTTTTTATCAATTCAAGTAATATTACTATTTCTCACTCATTGTACATTATAATAACTAGGAATGCCAATTTAATTAATAATATTATTTATTAATATCATTAGTTGAAAAATATTTTTCTTTATAAACTAAAACCTATAAAAATGTTTTCCAAAATATGTTAATTTTTTTAAAATGATTTATTAAAATAATTTTTACCAATGCTTAGTTTTTACATATCGTTTTTCTATGAATATTCCTATATTTTGCAAGAAAATTATTTTCTGGATTTTACAAAAATTGTAAAGGAATATTTGTTTTACCATGTATTTAATTAGTGAAATTTTTCACTATCAGAAAAATTATTTAAAAACTCTAAAAAAGAAATGATATTTCCCTAAAAAAACGTTTTAAATTAATTTTGATTCATCCTTTATTTTTTACCAAGATTTCAATCAATGAAAAATATTTTCACAATATTTTTTGAATCATATATTCTTAAATGTTTTTTTAAAACATTTTAGTTTCATTTTCCTGAAATTTTATTATTGATATTGTAATCCTATCCCCATTCATCATTATCGTTTATGATTATTTTTATATATGATTAATTGGGGATTTTTTAATGACACCATTACGGTTTTTCCTCTCGATATATTGATATTGATTCAAATATATTGATAGGGAACCTATTATTTTACCATTGGTTACACATATAAAAAATAAATTTTTATAGAACACATTTCATTCCTGGTTTTAACCATGATTCAATGTGATTGTTATTGAACCCATTTTCTTTCAACAATTTATAGATTACTCTATGTGATTGTTATTGAACTCCTTTCATTTCAACTTTTTTTATCATGTTTCAATGATGTTAACATGAATATAATTTCTTTCTAATGTGTGAATAAAGATACAAATTGAATAATGATTGATTCTATGAGTTTAATGATAAAATAAAATCTCTATTTACTTTATTCATTTTTTGGTTGTTAAAAATTTTATAAAATAGGTCCATGATGATAGTGTCATGTTATCCTATTATAGAATATATGATAGGTGTTCCCATAAAGTGTTTAGTGATCCCGTTATAAAGTATTATATTTTTTTACCTAGATTAATCGTGGTGATCTAATTATAAATTATACTATAGTTACTCCAAAATAGTATCAAGTGGTTTAATTGTATATTATAAGATTGTTTTAGTCAAATAGAACCACATGAGCCAAAAATTGTATATAAAATGATTGCTCTTAGAATTTCTTTAATGCACAGTGTAATGATTATGTTTTCCAAATAAATATATTAGTATTCGACCAATTTGTTACTCCTTTTTCAAATGTTATATAATTTTTCTATCATGTTGATGTTCCAAGGTATCATAATTTTTTTAGTAACATCCCACGATTTTAAGAAAGAATCACTATGATTGATTGAATACAATATACACCCCATCGAGCTTAAATAAACAACGAAATAAAATTATTTTATTGTTACCAATATAACAAACTTCTTATATTGGTGGGTATGTAACGAGTTAACTTAATAATGAAATAATATTTTAAAAATTTATATATAATTCATTATGTAGATAATTATAAATGAATTTGTACTATTATTTAAATAAAAGTAATTGTTTCTTTGAGAATCTATTTAATTGTGTACATGTGAGTTTTATTCCAATAAATAAAAAAATTAACTATGTTGTATTATATTAATAATATTTATATATAAAAAATAATTTTTAACAATCTAATTTTTCTTCTATAAATTATATAAGATTGAAACCAATTTTATGCAAAAAAATATATATTTTTCAAAAACTGATGTTTTTTCTCATTTTGATGCCACACATGTTTGAAATATATTTTTTGAATAATTTGTAAATTAAATTGGAATATATAAACTTATTATTCCAAATATGAGTTGGAAGATATATTTTTGATGAATTTTTGATAATTTTTAGATATGTCTCTTGTTTTGCTGAATACAGATGAAATATTGTATCTTAATTCAAATATATTTTTCATCAAACTTATTTATAGAGTTTAATTATATATTTGAATGTTTCTATTTCGAATTTATATGATTTATTTATCATTTCATCCAATTTTGGTAATTTTAATCAATTTTATATTGAAGATGGATATAAAAACATTGTGTTATTTTTAATGTTTTTACATGAAAATATAATTTTCTTGTTTCATCAATGGCATTGATTTTTAATTAATTTTTAAAATTTCTTGGTTTCTAATTTTAATAAATAGATTCTATATGTGGAGATATAAGTTCCAAATTATGTAAATTTGTCCCTTCTATTTTTTGTAAATATGAATTGTAACATTAATAATATTTTCTATTCTCACCGTTAAGGGTAAATATGATAATTAATGGTAAGATTAATTTTATAACTATTACATAATTAACCAAAAAAATTTCAAAATATTATTTTATGAGTTTATTTCCAATAAAATAATTACTTGGATGAAAATTTTACATTTTAAAGCCACATGGATGGTAGTATTACATTTGTATTATTTTCTTCAAGGAAAAGTAACAGTTGTCACACTTTTATTTCTAACAAGTGAAATATTTTTATTATGAGGTTATATTGGGTATATGTTTAACTATGATAATTAAATAGAAATCTAAAATATTTATATACATCATGTTAATTTATATATTTTTTTAGTGATAATATATTTTCCTTAAATAGTGATATAATGATGGTGAAGTAATTATTTAATTGAATAAAGGGTCTACTGAATGAAGATAAAAATAGTAAAATATATATAATTTGATATAATAATCGAATAAATTTTTTTTGATTATTAGGGCATTATAATTATGAGTTAATAGAGTTTTTTTGAATATATCTTTTTATTACGATGTTTTCAAAAAATCATTACATGAATAGTATCAAAATTGACATTATTGATGTTTTTTTAAATATTATAAGAAGCTTTTATTTTTGAAAATATCAATTTCAGAAAAATATTGTGATAAGAAATAAAATTTCATCAATGATTCATATATTGGTCATTTAAAATTTAATTATATTTATATTAACCCTCATTGTGTAAATTAAATGATTTCCTGGTAAGAGTTAGAAGGGTCAAAAAAAACAATAAGGATAAACAAAAATAATCAAAACATCTATAATTTTTATTAGATGAAGGTATTTAGACCCAAAATAATCAAATAATCTAATTAAAACACTTTTAACCCATTTATAATTGTAATTGAATATATTTTAATTTAATATTTTAAAAAATTCAACAAGTGCCACACCCCTCTCGTATAAATGAAAACTCATTATATTCATTTTTCACACTTAAAATACTATTTTAACCAGACATTATATTCCTTATTACCATTATATTATCATTAAATATATTATAATGGACATAATATAGGCATAACTCTCTATATAGAGGAGTTTAAGTGTCAATCAGATGATATTATCTAAAAGAGGGGTACTGGTTTAAATTAAGAGTTTCTATTTCATTTCTTCCACCACTTCCATCAAATAATCTTCCTATATTATTAAATAATAACTCAAATTCCCTAAATATAATATGATGTTATTATTTTAATATCATCACCTAAATCAATCTCTAATTTCATCAAATGGGGAATGAATTATCTATTCATTTGTATGGAGGACTACCAGCTCCTGAATAGATATGATTCGTTTTCCATCACTGTCTCTAAAGATTAATTATAATAATGTAATTATTGTTTTTATATTATATAAATGAATAATATTTTATTACTAACAGAAAATGTTTCTTTTTTTACCATTTCATGGACACAAAACCTATACTGTCATTTGTGCATATGTGTAAACAATCACCTCCACGAAGTGATGTGATTCGTTTTTTATAAAAAAATTATGTGGATGATACATATAAGTATATATAAATTTTTAATATGAAATTAGTGATATAATGATAATTATTTATTAGTAGAATGATACCTACCTTCATTCAAAAATGATCATTCAAAAAAACATTACTCATGAAAATATACAGCCTACCCTCTATATGATTATAACATTGATCAATTATCATAACCAAATAAAATTATTTTTATTTAAAATTATAAGTGATGTATAAAATTTATTATTTTTTCAGGAATATTATAACTGAGATGGTGTAATTATATTATATTTTACTATTGACAACACAACATGTGTAATTTGGACTCATGTATTGAATATCAACAAAACATCAAACATAAACAGAAATAATTTTTTAATTGTTATAAAATGATAATAAGTGATATAAAAGTAATAATAAATATTTCAAAGGATCTCAAGAGTGTGAATAATATTCCTATATTTATTATAAATTAAGATAAGTATTATATGTGAAGAGTTGGACTCATGGTAATGGAATTTCTTTTGAACCCTCTTTTATGGTTACTATTTTAACTATTTCTATCAAACTTCAATGAGAATGTTTTTTTAACATTGCTGACATAAAATATCAATTTAATTTCATTATAATTTTATAGTAATTTCTTTAATTTTTTTGATATTTTATTCTTAAATAAATTTTTATTATTTATTATGGTGGGTGAGCCCATGATGGATCTTTAATTCATTATGAAATGAGATAGATTAAATAAATAACATTTCTCATAAGTGATTAAGGGTGTACACTACAATGTATATTCCAAATTTAACCAGGAAGGACACTCCCAATGTAACCATGATATAAAAATTATATGTAATACTGATATTTAATTGATTCCCAATGTTAACTTTATGATTTATTTTTTCTATTTAGTTTCATATCAATATTAGGATTTCATCTTGTAAGCTAAAGAGAGGATGTTTCATTTTTTTAAATTATTAAATTTGTGAAAATGTTTTCATAGGATTAAAGTATTAATGGAATAAAAATTTCATTCATTCATTTATGTACCTTACTACGATTTTTATGCTCATCCCAAGGGTTAAATTTTTATTTAGATGGTATAAGGTTGGTATAGATATTGAATTAAGACAATTTAAATTTTATGAATATTTCATGAAAAATAATAATTTTTTATTTTGAATTTTCTATATTTTGGAATAAATGGATGTTATATTTTTAGTATCCATATTTTATAAATGTTATATGGTAAGTATTAATTAAAACTTAATTTATTAAATTTCTAAACCTGAAAAGGAACTCAATGTGAAAAAAGTAAAATTCATAAAAAAATCAAGATTATGTAGGGTTTTATGTTTGGGTCCATTCAGTTTTAATCAATGTTTGGTTTATATATATTTAGATGTTATGGTATTGTTTAATCATATGTTACATGATATATATAACCAAAATGTTTATTATGGAAGGAAGAGTAATAATTATTTTAGAAATATTTAATGATTTTTAGATAACCTCAATAAGTATATATTAGTGTTTATCTTCATCATATGATAGTATATGATAATATTATTAATATACTCAATCTATCCTATTTCATTTTAGTATATTGGTGGATCCAGTAGACACCAAATTAATAATGTATGAAAAGGAAAATGAAATTGTTCTATGAATAATCAAACAAATGAAATGGCTACTGCAATGATGTCTATTGTTGTTATTCTAATCCCACAATAAAGAGTAATAATTAACCATTGAAACGTAGTGAGTTATACTATGCCTCGTATAAGAGAGAAATGAATACGTATAGATGTTTAGTTAAAATGATCATAATGAAAAATACATTAAACTACACATGTGTTAAATATGTGGAAAATAACACCTAGGAAATTGTCTTTAAGGGGCAAGAATATGTTTTAGATGCAATAATGGAGGACATAACGCAATAATATTCCAAGGGAAAAATAAGGGGTTCAATTAAATCCTTAAAAGGGAAAAATAACAACTATAGTAATAAAATGAATGTTTTAAATGTGAGGAGTATAGTTATTATACATATCGATTTTCAATGAAGACAGTTAGTGAATGAGATCCACAGGACAATAAAAAATTATTTTTATCAATACCTAATTCCAGTACAAATGAATATGAGGAAAAATAATAAATACATATTAAAGTTTTGGATTATTTACTGGTTCATGTTTTGTTGTAATTGAATCTTTTTTCATGATTTTTTTCCTAGTAAATAACAGTTTAGTAATAATATAGAAAATCATGGTTATGGGATCATAAAAAATGTTGAGTGATTAAGTAAGCTACTTATATTTGATTAAATATTTATAGTAGATTGCAGAATGATGATAGGATTAAAAATAAGAATAAAATTTAATAATGGGAGTAATTTAGAATAATTTTTTATAGATTTTGTTGTATGTAACCCCTATTTTTTTATGTGATAATGTTTTTTAGGCTGAATTATCCTTCTCTTTTATGATAAATGTAGGGTTAATATGATCATTATTTTTGAAGTAATTGTGGATTATTACTTTTTGGGATGAAAAATAAAAGTTATAAGATATATATAGGGGTGAAAACATGTAATGGTATTTTTTATGATTTAGCATATTTTATGGAATGTTATAAGAATTATATATGTTTGGAAAAATGCGTAGCCAACAGTTTTGGGGACAAGTCGTCACATTTGGAAATGTCATGGAAATCAAACCCACAATTGAAGGGAGACAATGGAACATCATCTACTAGTGTCCTACATAAATTCCCAATTAGTTAAAAAAATTCTTCTATGTAAATGATTTGATAGATAAGTAATATGTTTATTTTTGAAACCTATTTTTATCAAATATATTTCTATTCTGTTGAAAAATGATATAGTGATTACGTGAATAATAATAATTCAGGAGATGGTCAATATTTTATGAATCAAATGTTATCATGTTTAATACAATAAAATGGAATTTTATTTGAGTAATTAAGGTTAAATTATATTTTTGAATAATTTACAGGTTTTTTGGGATTATATAGATTTATATAAGTGGTCAGTGTAACATGGAGATTACTAGGGAAGATACTTTTCATATCAAACATCAAGAGTAATTGATATTATTTGGATATAAAATCTAAAATTTATCTTCTAAGTGTATTGGATTAAATAATTGTGATCTTTGGGTTTTAATATTAGTCTATACAATTTTTGAGTAATTTTAAAGAATGTTATTTTTTTGAATTGTAAATATTGAACTTTGGGTATTACTATAGAATTTTTGAGATTGATGTAGTTTTTTCATATAATTTTATTATATTTGGGTAATTATAATTTCGTATACTAATGATTTAAGTTTTGGTTAGTGTCTAATAAGAGGAGAAGGATGTAGTTAATCATTTTTGTATTAATTTATTCTATATAATTTTATTATTGTGCTTTAAGTATGGAAGATTCATCTTAAATACTCATAGTTTGGAGAATATATAAGTTTTCGTTAGAAATTGATTAAAGGATTAATTTAAACAGTTCATATAATTATATTTATTTATTATATTATATTAAAAATTAAATTAAATTCTCAAATATATGAAAATGATCATCAATCAAATGATTTATTCACATACTTTTCACACTAAGAAGATAATTAAATTTTAATCCATCAAAGATTTATGGTTTTATGATTGTTAACATTCAAATAAAAATGTTTTATATCACTATCCATCATAACATGATAGTTTTTTTACTTCCATGGCCATGTTTTCATATATGGAATTATAGTATGTGATTTCTTAGGTGACCTTCATACGTCCCTTTCGTTATTTTATAGTGAAAGCCTCATAATCCTATTTGTAGACTCGGTTCATAATAAAGGTATATTGAAAATTCAAATATTAGAAACTGATCCAGAATTCATATAGCGAGGGTCAAATTTCTAATGGTTGGAGATAGTGTAATATTCCATGATTTTACTAAATAAACACTATGTTCAACTGTGTACATGATACACCTCACCATACTTAATGAACATCTAAATATTACTATTTAAATATAACCATTGTAAACAAGTTTTTAGAATTGTGGTATGAAAAAGGTTAAATTAATTTTTAATATATCTCTTAAACATGTATATAAAATTTATTAAACAATTAATTATAAATTATTTTAAATCCATTTTTATAATATAAGGAAATTTTTTATGAAAAATTATTTAAATGTGACAACAGTTTTTTATTCTAATAAATAAAAAAATCACTCATATTAGATTACATTAATGATATATATATATATATATATATATATATATATTAAATATAATGTTTAACATTCAACTTATGTGTTTCTTAGACATGATATATGAACCCAAAAAAATTTATGCATACATTATGTATTTCTTAAAAAAAGGCTCTTTAGCTATCATTAAATGGTGAACATGTTTTAAATATAGTTTTTGAAACTTTTATAAATAAAATTACAAAATAAAATTCTTATATGAAATTGGAGTATAAAAATGTATATTTTTTGAATTTTATATTTTTTTGATACGTTTACTTTTTTTATTTATATTTTAAAAATATAAAAAAATTTATTCAAAATTTCACATTAAACAAAATTAATTATAGAGTTGAATTATATTTTTTCATGGGTTTAATGTGTAATTATACAATTATTTTCATGTAATCCAATTTATATCATTGGATTTAATTTCACATTGAAATTAGATATAAAAACATTGTGAACATTTCATCGTTTTTATATTAGGAACCCATTTTTTCGTTTCACCAGTAGTATTATTTTTTAATTAATTTAAAAAATTATTATGTTTTATATTTGGAAAATTATTTCATATTTTAAATATATAGTAAAAATTATGTAGGTAGGGACTATTAATTTTTGTAAAATATTAATATTAGAATTAATAATATTTTTTATTACTAGAGAAAATAAAACATCATGTAATTAATGATAAAAATAATATTATAAATATAATAAAAGTAAATTAAAAAATTTTCTAATTTAATTTAATTAGTTTATATTGACCAAAATAATTAATTTTCGGAAATTACTTCCATTATAAGACACTTGGATGAGATTATAACATTTATAATAGTATATTCCATGATAAGTCTATTTTTCAACACTTTTGTTTTCAATAAGTAAAATATTTTTAATATGAAGATATATAAGAGATATGTATAAATATTAATATTAATTTTAATGATTAAATATTTAAAATATCATGGAATATTATTTATAATTTCTACTGATAAAATATTCACCTTCTATGCGAACACAATGAAGTTTCTCTAATTATTAAATTATTGGAAAGTAAAAAATAAATGATATATAAAATAGTAAAATAAATATAATTTGATATAATTAAAGTCATCCATGTGTTTTTTAGATGTGTGTGAAATATTAATCAAGAATAAAATAGTATTATTTCAAATATATGATTTTATTTTGATATTTTTTAAAATTCATTTAATTAATTATGTCAACATTGACATTAATGATATATAAAAATAAATTATAAGTTATAAAATGATTTAAAATTTATAAAAAACCTAATTTAGGCCAAAAAAATTTTATGGGTCATAAAATTTCATCCCAAACTCGTTTATTTATATTTTTCTGTTTTATTGTAATTACATTAAACCTATTATTTTAAACTACATGATATACTAGAAAAACATAAAAGGGGTAAAAAAATATATATAAGGATTCTAAAAATATTCAAAACTTGTCTAATATTAATATTTCGAATTTACATATTCCAAAAATCATCTTATATTATTAATTTATTACTTTGGACAAATTTTTAATGGATAATTAATTTATATTAATTTAATGTTTTAAAGAATTCCAAGATTCCTTCATTGTTCTGTTAAAAAAGGGCACTCATTCATTTCTTTTATTCACACATCCAAACATATTTTCTTCCAAAATCAGGCAAAATACCCTCCTAGAATCCATACCAACATTTTTTATGTATTTATTTAGGCATAAAACCCTTTTTTAGGTGTTAATATGTTAGTCAAAGGATATAATTCAAAGGAGATGTATAATTTTTAATTAAATGTTTCTATTTTATTTCTTCTTCAATAGTATTCAAATATACTACCACAATGATGAAATAATAAATATTTTGCCTATATATATAGTTATTTTATTATTTTAATATCATAAAATTATTATATCTTCAATTTCATCAAATATGAAGAGAATTATTCATTTTTCTGTTTTGCGGACTACCATCTCATGAACATATATAATCCATTAAACACTACCATCTCTTAATAATTATTATAATGATGGTATTAATGTGTATATAAGATTTTGATAAAAAAAATTATCAGTATTAAAATATATTATATCATTATTTGTTACCTTTCCATGGTCATAAAAATGAGAATGTTGTTCGATTGTATGTGTGAAATATGATCTTCACGAAGTTATGTAATTCATTTTTTATCACCACGTCACATTGCTGATATATATATATATAGAAATTTTTATATGATATAAATGACATTTTGATTAATTTTTTAAAGATAATATGGTATCTACCTTTTTACAAAAATGATTATTGAAATAGAAGAATGTTACTCATTCGTACATACATCATATCGTCTCTATGATTATAACATTGTAAATTTTTCATAACCATACATAAGTGGTTTGATTAAAAATTTTAATTTATGTTTAAATTTTATTATCATATCATGAATATTATTCTATAAATGATGGAATTATGACCAATTTGACTATTGGAATTATAACAAATTCAATTTGGACTCAAGTACCGAATATCAATGAAATGTCCGACATGAAGTAAAATAATATTGTAATTGTTATAAAATTTTAATAAGTGATATAAAAGAAATACTAATCTTTAAAAATGGTATCAAGAAAATAAAAAAGTAAACCTAATTATATTATTTTGTATCATATTGATTATATATGTTGATTCAGACGCAATATATGTACTTTTTTTTAATAACCTCTATTATGAAAACTCTTTTAACTATTTTACACCAAAGCCTGAATGAGTTTATTAAACATATCCATAATAAAAAAATTATCTACTTAATGTAAATTTCATGATATTGTTATTCCCTATGCGTTTTAAACTTTTATTTTCAAAAAAAAGTATTTTTATTTATGAGTGCATGGGTTCGTAAAAATGAAATGTGATTTCAATGTGGAAATGTTATTTTTCATTTGTACATGTTTTAAAATATATTATTAAATTATTGTTACTATGAATTTATTATTAATTTGAGTGGTTCTGGGATAAAACAAGGGTGGGTGATCCCATGATAGCTCTACAATGAATTAGGTAGTATGGTGAAGTTACTATATATGGATTATCCTAACAATTTAATGGAATATACTATGATTGTTATTCTAATTATAACCATGAATTTTACTACCAATATATCCATGATAGGTATTATAAACGTAAGAATGATGTGGAATCAATTTCATATGTTACCATTAGGATTTGTGTTTATGTTTTCGTTTTATAGGAGTCTAATAATTTCAGGCGGTTAGTAGAAGATCTTATGTATTATGTGTGAAAAGTTTAAATTTTCCAAAATACTTTGATGCATTTAATATATTAAAGGAAGAATGGTTTCATTTTGTCTATTATTTATCTTACTAAGATTTTTGTGCTCATTAATTGTTTTTTAAATATTTTTCATTGTTTATAATGAAGGGAATGTTATTTGAAGAAGTCATGATTAATGTTATGATTCCTTTTGATGAAAAATAACATGTTTTATTTTGAAGGATTTATATTTTGAATGAAATTTATATTGTTTTACTAATATAAAAATTGTATTAACATGATATTTTATGCATGAATAATGAAATTATTCATTACAGGTCTAGTCTTGGAAAGACCCTCAATATATATATATATATATAACTGAAGATAATGCTACATTATAAGGATGGGTCCATTAATTTCCTATTGATTCTATGTGTTTATACTATTTCCATTGATCATTATTAATATAAAATGGATCATCATTATTAATTATAATTAATATTAATTTTGTTCACTCCTTGGGAGATTTTCATAGTTTTTTATTCATATAATGTCGGGTATGTGTTCTTTTATGATTCACGCATCCACTATAATTATGAACTAATAAAGTTATTTACTTATTTTATAAATTTATTACATCAAATTTTCAATACTTTGGTTAACCATTACCAAAAATTTAATATCAATTTTATTATGATTCAATTTCCCTAGGTTATCAAGAAAATATGTTGGAGTAATTATTCCTAAAATATATTTCTTATAGATGAAGATGATGAATTAATTTAAAATGATTAAATAGTAGTTTAGTTGTAGAAGTTATCATTAAACATCCTGGGAATTTTCTTATGTAGGTTTTTTTTACAAATTTAACAAAAATAAAAACGTATAGTACCTTAAGGATGTAGGTGATTCATTTTTTAATTGAGATATTGTAATGTTTTGATGGAAAAACATTTGGTCACAATCAATAAAAAATGCAATGTTTTTGAATTCAGTACTAGATCTGGGAGTGTGGGTTTTGGGATATTACAGTTTTTTTCAAATAAATGATTAGATAATTTTAGATATTAGTATGATTTAATGTGGTGTTAAATTAATATTTATGGATACAATTATAGGACTACTGTCTTAAGGCCTATTTTGTGTTCAATGTCTTAAACACCTCATTGAGGTTTTCATATATTAGATCTTATTGATATTTATATTAATTTAAGATATTTTTTATTAAGTTAATGTATATGAGTGGATTTGGTTTAACAAAATGTATGAATTTCCATTTTTGAAAACCTAATTTTTATGTTATTAATATCCTTTAGGATTTATATTATATTGGTTATAAAATAAATTATTCTAATATCAATTTTATAGTATAGATACCCATGAAATTCAATACTGATTTAGTTACTATGTGATTAATGTTATTTAAAAAGCATATCTCCATATATTTTTAAATATATTATGAAAATTATGAGATAACCATTGGGGTCAAAACACTCGTTATTATTGATATTGTTGAGGTTATATGGGATATATAGTTATTTATTCATGAATTGATTTATTTTCAACTTTGAGAATTGCCAATGAATTTTAATGGTAATTATAACATAGAAAGGATTATATATTTTTAAAATTATCTTATCATGTTATAACTATAATAGTTTTCACTAGTTCATAAGGAGAGGAGGAATAGATTTATTATCCCTTTTATTATGTTGTAGTCGTTAAAAATTAATTTTAGTGCTTCAGGCATGAAAAATTAATAATGAATATTAATTGATTAGTGAGAAATATGAGATTTTGGTGGAAATTGAAACAATTATAATATTATAATCTCCATATAAGTACATTTCTCTCTAATATTATTCCAAATAGAAAAATATTCCTCAACATTAGGAAAAGGTTCTGGAAAAAAATTATCAAATGACATAATATCTAATGAGTTTTATAGCCTTTTAAAAAAATATTTGGTAAATTACCTTTATCCCCTACCATTCCATTGATAATTCACTTGTTTTTATCAATTACCAAAATCCATCTCTATAATTGTTGAAACATTTCTTCCATTTCTAAATTATCACATCCCAACTATGTTCTCCTACTTGGAAACATAATATGTTTTATTCTAGATTTCCCCCGTACTTAAATTTATATTTTACCAAGAAGATGTTTTATTAACCATTTTTATGGAAAATTTGTGTTGTCAGAAGCTTGTGAAAATTCCTTTTTTTAGAGTAGAAGGGACAATTAACTTCAACATTTTTCTTGAGTCTTACAAAGCCAAGATTGACCATAAAATTTTTCTATGACACATCATTTTTCAATTGGAAAATATATTAATGGAGTATTAGTGATTCATCATGTAAGAGTCTCGTCATTTGAGGCCCCATGAGGGAATTACCAACATATTACCTAGAGATAGGAACTATATACATTTATTTATGCATTGTGAGAAAATATCTACATGGGAATTATTTTTTGGGGTTCAATGATCACACAAACCTCAAGTACATATATACACAACATGATTAATATGTTAAGAAGCACATAATAGTTTTTTACGTGAAGTAATTTGATAACAAGATTGCATGTACCCCAAGAAAAAGAAATGTAGTGGCCAACACCTTGATCTAGAAGATACAAATACTATAACTTCAAGATGCTAGTCTAAAATGGGTTCTCAAGGATATATTCTCTATAATACACATTCATGTTCAAGAGGATAATTGTCAGGCTATCATCAAATCCTTATCAATGGCCTCTCTACTTGTGAAATTTGATAGAATAATGAAAAAAATATGATTTTAATTTATTTTTCCTATGGAATAGTTTCTCAGATGATGATTCATATTTAAGTACTATTATGCATCTGGATGACACATTACTATTTAATGGGCATTTTGGGTCCTATTTGACATCATAGTGGAGTTGATGCGGGAATTTCATGCCACATCCTTAGTTGATCATCTCTGTACCACAAGCATGTATTTAGAGTTATGATGCCGGTATTGGCCTCTTGGTATAAAACAAAATTTTTATGGATTTATCATTCAATGTTACATATGTCTGTAAGTGAAGAAGAACTTCAGCAACCATCATGGTTTTTAAAGTCATTGTACATTTCTGACTAGAAATGGAATGATTTTTCTAAGGTTTTCATGATTGGTTTTCCAATATCATCGCATGTAAATGATATAGTGTGGGTTGTTATTGATCACTTTATGATGTTATCGCTCTCATTTCCTATGTGATATAACTTCTCAATATATGTTCTATGTATTAAATTCATTAGGGAGGCCATACATCTTCATGGAGCTCCTAATTCTGTCATTTCTGATAAAGATACTCTCCTTAAATCATAGTTCTGGTAGGGGTTGCCAAAGGCCTTGGGTACATAGTTCATTTTGAAAAAAAAATCACCAAAAGACTAATAGACATATTGATTTTCTGATTTAATGTTTATATTAAATTCATCCTACATATTTCTTTGACTTTGGGGGTTCTTAGGATAATCAAATTCCCCTAATTTAGTAATCATATAATAATAACTTTCATTATTCCATTCAGAAGGATACTTAGGATGCATAATATGGTAAAACATTTCATTTACATAGGTGTTTATTAGAGGGTTGGGATGTAGCTTTTCATGGACCACATATTGTTCAGGAGAAAACCATGCATGTCCAGTTGATCAAAATGTGCATGGTTGAAGCTCTATTGAAAAATTTGTTGTATTCCATTGTATGTGAATGATTTTGTGTGTTTGATGTAAAATATTTTGTTTTATTACAACCCTCACATAGTGTGGTCCATACACATATTCTGAGACATTGTAAGCTCTCACCAAGATTAATTAGACTTGTTTATGTTTCTAAAAAGATCAGACCCGTGTCTTAGTAGATATCACTTCCTTAAAGATAAATGTATATGAATTATTTCATTCCCATATCTCAGTTTCCATGATATTATCTAGAACCATCACATGTCTTTTAGACCGATGATCTCAATTTGGATGTAGATCCTTTAATAAAGGAGGTTTATCTTCATATTTTTAGCTTAATTTTAAGATACCCTAAGGTACGTTAGTTTTATTGGTAAGGGTGTTATCGAAGAATGGCTGAGTACGGGATGTGACATGAGAATGAGATACAGATATTTGACCTCAATGGATGGAACTATTTATATATAATACCTCTTTACCCTCATAAGGTCATCTCGATGATGAGTTACTTTAAAGAGGTGGCATTGTAGAGACCCTTATATAGATAAAGATATTGCTCATTTTGAATACATTTCCTTGAATTTATCTTTTAAATCATGAACTATTATATAAAGAGGGTCCGAGGAGCACTAGGAGCTTGTTTGGTGAATTGTATTTTAGAAAATGTTCAAATATGTTATTTCACCTAGAGACATCATTATTACTAAAAACTGTCTGTGGTCCATTTGAGCATAAGGGGGGCCAAATGGTTTTTCTATAATAGTAAAACCCCAGGCATACACATGTGTTAAAAAACCTCAATGGTTGGATAATGTTCCTTTTAAAATGTTTTTCACATTTAGAGAAACTGACAACTTTCACCATGTGGGGTGTCTCTTTTGGAAGTGGTCTTATCACTGTTTGGCCAAACTATGTGGCCCATATTTTGAGGGTGAAATTTTAAAATTTCCCATATGATATTTTAAACCTATTTTATTCTTTCCTCATCCCAATACTCATGTAAGGAGCTTGGTTTCCCATCTCATGAACTCTTATCATCCTTAAGCTTGGTATTTTGTTATCTCCCCAATCTTCACTCTAAATCAAGATCCATGAGAAGTGTTGTATAGCTAGAGATAGTCTCTGGAGAAATATTCCTTACATTATAAGTTTTTCTATTCACCTTTATCCCTAAATTAGTGAAAGATATTTTTACCTCTATGGACTATGTTGAACCATTTCATCGATTACACCCAATATACTGTGAATCTAGGGCCACAATCAGATGATGATTCATAAATAGACATATAGTATGAATTCTAGTTATTCTCCCCTAAAGTTATAGTGTTTTTAAGGAATATTTATTATTCGACACTTTGGCCAATATCATGCTTCAACATAAATTGGATATATTCATTCTAAATTGATATATGTAGAATTTTATACTCAAGTTGATAACTGTAATGTATATAGAATATTCTTACCTTCATCTGTGACATCTCTAGGGTGTTGTAGCTTGAAAACCCCAAATTAATTAATTAATGAAATTCTTATAACACCTTCTAAAAATTTATATTTTTTTGTAAATGTAATTTTTTACATTAATATAAATTTTTATTGAACCAATTCATTTCTTGAGTTTTTTTTATTGATTTATAAATTGAATTTCCATTCGTAAGAAATTTAGTAATTGATAATCACACCTCCTATATTGTTTTTTGAACATTGTATTAGAATTTCCATTTCTTGATTAACCTAATGTAATTTTTTAACTAAATGGTTTTGTTTATGATGATTTCCCTTAGATAAATTATTTTAATTAAAATATTTTTTAAATTGTCTTGGGTGGTAAATACACTGCTGTGGATTCAAGATTATTAAATTTACTATATGAATTATTGTGACATTTTAATGTTGGTCTTGAAGAATATAATTCTCATTAGTAAATAAATTGGATTATTATTTTATTATGATTATGACATAGAGATAGGATATGGAATGAAGTTTAAGGATGTTTTTTAGAAATACAATTTACTCCCCCTTAAATCGGGTGTTGAGCATGATCCCTCCGAACATTGAAACTATATGGATTGTGGGAATAACACACCTTGTCCATTGCATTAGTTATATACATGACGACTCACCCATCATCTTGAGTGACAAGATAGATGTATCTAATTCATTATTAGATACATTTCTTGTATCATTTTCATGTTCATATTGGCTCATTTATATAGGTTTTGGATGAGTGAGTTACACCCCAGTCCAACAAAAACCTAGTATTCAAGGAAAATGGGTACATAGATATTAATTTATTTAGTTAATATTTTTGTATATGGTATATAATTTTACTATATATATTGTTACTATATATATAGTTACTGATCAGACACTCATTTTTGCTTTCAGCTGTAGTAGCTATTGCCATCATGTGTCCTCTAGAAACCTAATATGTATGTTACTTATTTATTCATCATGGTTTAGTTTTCATTTATACAAACATGTTGTTGTTTATATGTACACTAAATGGATTACCTAAAGAATCCATTGGTGGTGGCCTAGAGGAATTTTATCTCACACCCTACTCACGTTACCTTTGGTATCACAGTAGATTATTATTTGAATCTATAGTTATGGGAAATCTACATCTTAAAGATTCATAATATGATTTACCTATAGTTGGAGCCAAGGAGTATAAGAATGTGTATATTCCCGAGATTCTATTGGAGTATCTTTTTTTCTTTTTGTATTTTGTTTATGACATGTTTTATTTTTTTTCCCATATTCCACTATATATATATCAACATTCCTTGACATCGTGTATATGTAACTGGATAGTCTAGTTTGATTATTATTTTTATGATCATTTATTTTTGCATTCTTAGATTATAATTATATCTCCTTTATATGCTTCCACTTTGTTCG
This sequence comes from Viscum album, assembly GCA_963277665.1. Taxonomy (NCBI): domain Eukaryota; kingdom Viridiplantae; phylum Streptophyta; class Magnoliopsida; order Santalales; family Viscaceae; genus Viscum; species Viscum album. The sequence continues at coordinate 911,565,398 of OY728131.1, read as the reverse complement.
GTTATTGGCCTTGTCTTTTAGTGGATGTATGTATAATGTATCCCATATTGGTTGTTTTTTTCTATAATTGGTTCCCTTCTCTGATATGATGGTATAGTCTCCCTAATGTACAACTATTACAACCACAATTCTTTTTAAAATTATCTTGTATATATAAGGGTTGTCTTGGGACCATGTAACCCACTAGCTCTGGGCCCTAGTAGATAGGATGTCCAGTTTTGATGTTACATTATAAAATTTAATATTGTTTTGTAATATGTGAATAATAAAATTAATACTGATATTCATTAGGCTGAGTAATGTTTAACCTAATAGAAATCTAAGGTAATTGATTTCAAATATCTCCTATATTAATTGGAGACATAAAGAAATTCATCACATTTTTATTTTGTATTGTTTATATACAACCCCTTTGGTATGTTATATCATAAATTTCATTATTTTAAATATATTTAGACTTCATTTTATTTTATTATTTATGTGGTTTTATTATTAAAAAATTACTAAATCGGTATAGGATTTCATAACTGAATTTCTATTCATTGGATTAAAACTCTAAAACTCTTATTATGACATTATAAGATTATTTGTGGACAGACCACTGGTTATTTTATGTTTTTTTATATTAATTTATATGGATTTGATTTTTATGGACCTAATATATTAATTGATTAATGACCACTTCAATTATAATTTTTTCCTCATTTTTCCTTATTTTGGAATTATGTCATGATATTCACTTATCATCCTCTATGAGGTGTATATATATCCACTTTTACAAGTAATATAATGATTTTATTTATTCTCATTATATTTTATGATTAATTCAATGTTATCCTTTCATCTAGAATCTGATTTAAATGTTCAATAGTGGTAAGATTATTATGTAATAATCTCATCGATTATGGGGATTTTTATGATTAAATATGTAATGTTGAAATCATAAGATCATACTCCAAAGGATTCTAATGATTTTTTATCTACTATGTTAATTCATGATCAATTCAAGTAATAGTACCAGTTCTCACACATTGTAAATTATAATAACAGTGAAAAAAATTTATTGAATAATATTATTCATTATTATCTTTGGTTGAAAAATATTTTTATTTAAAAACTAAAACAGATATTAATGTTTTCGAAAATATGTTAAATTTTTTAAAATAATTTAACAAAGGATTTTTTACCCATGATTAGTTTTTACATGTGGTTTTGGTATGAATATTCCAATTTTGTTTAAGAAAATTCTTTTCAATATTTTACATAAATTGATAATGAATATTAGTTTTAACATGTATAAAATTAATGAAATTTTACAGTATCATGGAAATTATATTATTTATAGATTCTATTATATATTTTAATGTTTATTTTCAATTAAATTTATTTAAAATCTCCAAAAAGGTAATGATTTTTCCCTAAAGAATGTTTTAAATTAATTTTGAATCATCGTTAATTTTTTTCCATGATTTTAATCAATGAAAAATATTTTCACAATATTTTGTGAATCATATGTTTTAAATGTTTTATCTAAAACATTTTAGTTACATTTTACTAAAATTGTATTAATGATATTGTAATGGTATCCTCATTCAACATTATCATTAATGATAATTTTTACATATTCTTAAATGGGGATTTTTTAATTAAACCATTATGGTTTTTCCTTTAGATATATTGAGATTGATTAAAATATATTGATAGGTAACCTATTATTTTATCATTGGTTACAAATATAAAAAATAAATTCTTATATAACACATTTCATTCCCGGTTTTAACCATGATTCAATGTGATTATTGTTGAACCCAATTACATCCAACAATTTATAAATGATTAGAATTGATTATTATTGAAATCATTTCATTTCAACTATTTTATCATGTTTCAATGATATTGACAAGAATATAATTTCATTTCAATGTGTGAATAAAGAAAAAAATTAAATAATGACTGATTCTATGAGTTTAATGTTTAACAAAAATCTTTATGTACTTTATTCATTTTGTGGTTTTTGAAAATTATATACAATTGGTCTATGAAGATAGTGTCATGTTATCCTCTTATCGAATATATGATGGGTGTTCCCATATAGTGTTTGGTGATCCCATTATAACGTATTAGATTTTTGTACCCAGATGAATCATGGTGATATAATTCTAGATTATACTATTGTTACTCCCATATTATTTCAAGAGATCCAATTGTAGATTATATGATCGTTTCGGTCAAATACAACCATGTGATCCTGATATTTATTATAAAATTATTTCTCCGAGATAGTTCTTTAATGCACAGTGTAACAGTTATTTTTTCCAAATAATTATATTTTTATTCGACCAAATTGTTATTCCATTTTAAATGGTTATATAATTTTTCTATGATGATGATGTTATAAGATACCATTATTTTTTATTAGTTACATCCAATGATTTTAACAAATAATCACTATTATTGATTGAATACAATATACTCCCCATCGAGCTTAAACAAACAACAAAATAATATAATTTGAATGTTACCAATATAACCAAGCTGTTAGATTGGTGGGTATATTTATAGTTAACTTAATAATGAATTAATGGTTTACAAATGATTATATATTTCATTAACTAGATAATTATAAATGAATATGAACCATTTTAAGATAAAATGAATTTATTTTGAGAAACTATTTAATTGTGTGCATGTGAGATTTATTCCAATAAATAAAAAAATTAACTATGATGGATTATATTAATAATATTTATATATAAAAAATAATTTTTAACTATCTAATTTTATTTTTTTCTATAAATTCTATAAGATTGAATCCAATTTTATGCAGAAAATATATATATTTCTTAAAATGCAGTTCTTTTACATTTTTATTCCACACATGTTTGGAATATTGTTTTTGAATCATTAATAAATTCAATTTGAATATATAAACTTATTACTTCAAATGTTATTTGGAAGTTATATTTTTTAGGATTTTTTTATATTTTTTAGATATGTCTCCCGTTTTGCGGAAAACGGATAAAATACTGTATCTTAATTCCAATCTATTTATTCATCAAAATTATTAATAGAGTTAAATTAAATATTTGAAGGTTTATATTTTTAATTTAGATAATTTATTTTTCATTTAATCCAATTTATTTAATTTTAATCAATTTCAAATTAATGTTGGATATAAAACCATTGTGATCTTTTGAAAGTTCTTATATGACAATATAATTTTCTTGTTTCATCAATGAAATTAATTTTTAACTAATTTCTAAAATTTCAAGGTTTATAATTTTTAAAAATGGATTCCATATCTGAAGACATAAGTTCCAAATTATGTAAATAGGTCCCCTTTATTTTTTGAGAATATGAATTGTAACATTTGTAATATTTTTTATTCTCACCATTAAGGGTAAATATGATAATTAATGGTAATATTAATAATATAATTATTATATAATTAAACAAAAACAATATTCCTAATATTATTTTATGAGTTTAATTCCAATAAAATCATTACTTGGATGAAAATATGACGTTTATAAGCCACTTGGATGGAAATATTACATTTATAATATTATCTTAAAGGAAACGTAACAGTTGTTACACTTTTATTTTTAACATGTGAAATATTTTTATTATGAGGTTATATTTGGTATATGTTTAAATATGATAATAAATTTGAAATATAAAATATTTATATACATCATGTTAAATTATATACTATTTTTAGTGATAATATATTTTCCTTAAATGGTGATATGTTGATGGTGAAGTAATTATTTTATTTAATAAAGGATTCAATAAATGAAGTTAAAAATAGTAAAATATATATAATTTGATATAATAATAGTCATAAATTATTTTTTGATTATTTCGACATTATAATTATGAGTTAATGGAGTTTTTTTCATATATTTTTTTTATTTTTATGTATTCAAATAATCATGATATGAATTGTGTCAAAATTGAAAATATTGATGTTTTTTTAAAAAATATTATAAGATATAAATTTTTTAAAAATATCAATTTCCAAAATAAATTGTGATAATATAGAAAATGTCATCAATAAATCATATTTTGGTCATTTGAAATTTAATTATATTTATATTAAACCACATTGTGTAAATTAAAAAATTTCCTGGTAAGAGTTAAAAGGGTCAAAACAAAACAATAAGGATCAACTAAAATAGGCAAAACATCTATAATTTCTATTAGATGAAGGTATTTAGACCCAAAATAATCAAATAATCTAATAATAACACTTTACAAACATTTTTAATTGTAAATAAATATATTTTAATTTAATATTTTAAATAATTCCAAGAGTGCCACATCCCTCTCATATAAAAGGAAACTCATTATATTCATTTGATCACACTTAAAATACTATTTTATTCAGGCATTATATTCCTTAATACATTTTTATTATCATTAAATATATTATAATGGACCTAATATAGTCATAACTATCTCTGTAGAGTTGTTTAGGTGTCAATCCGATGAGATTATCTAAAAGAGGGGTATTAGTTTAAATTAAGTGTTTCTATTTCATTTCTTCCTCCACTTACATCAAATATTCTTCATATATTATTAAATAATAACTCAAATTTACTAAATATAATTTGATGTTATTATTTTAATATTACCACCTAAATCCATCTCTAATTTCATCAAATTGGGAATGAATTATCTATTCATTTGTATAGAGGACTACCACATCATGAATCAATATGATTCGTTTTCCATCACCGTCTTTAAAGACTAATTATAATAATGTAATTATTGTTTTTATGTTATATAAATGAATAATAATTTATTAAAAACTCATAATGGTTCATTTTTTTCTTACCATTTCATGGACATAAAACCTATACTGTCATTTCTGCATATGTGTAAACAATCACCTCCACGATGTGATGTTATTCATTTTTTATCACAATATCAATTGGATGATACATATAAGTATATATAAATTTTTAATATGATATTAGTGATATAGTGATAAATATTTATTAGTATAATGATTCCTACCTTCATTCAAAAATGATCATTCAAAAAAATATAACTCATGCGTATATACAGCCTACCCACTATATAATCATAACATTGATCAATTATCATAACCATATAAAAATTGTATTATTTAAAATTATAATTGATGTATAAAATTTATTATTGTTTCATGAATATTATTATTGAGATGATGTAATTATTTTATATTTTTCTATTGGCAACATAACATGTGTAATTTGGACTCAATTATTGAATATCAACAAAACATCAAACATGAACAGAAATAATTTTTTAATTGTTATAAAATGATAATAAGTGATATAATTGTAATAATAAATATTTCAAAGGATCTCCATAATGTAAATAATAAACCTATATTTATTATAAATGAAGATAAATATTATATGTGAAGAGTGGGGCTCATGGTAAGGGGATTTCTTTTAAAACCCTCTTTTAGGGTTATTCTTTAAACTATTTCTATCCAACATCAAAGGGAATGTTTTTTTAACATTGATGACATAAAAATAATTCAATTTCATTTCATTATAATTTTATAGTTATTTATTTAAATGTTTGATAATTTATTCTTAAATAAACTCATATCATTTATGATGGTGGTTGAGCCCATGATGGATCTCTAATTCATTTGGAAATGAGATAAATAAAATCAATAACATTTCTCCTATGTGATTAAGGGTATACACTAGAATGTATATTCCAAATTTAACCATTAAGGACACCCCCAATGTATCCATGATTGGAAAATTTTATATAATATTGATATTTAATTTATTCCCAAAGTTAACTTTATGATTTATTTTTTCTATGTAGTTTTAGAGAAATCTTATGATTTCATCTCATAAGTTGAAGATATGATGTTTCATTTTTTAAATGATTAAATTTTTCAAAAAGTTTTCATAGGATTATTTTATTAAAGGAATAAATAATTTATTCTTTCATTTATATACCTTAATATTATTTTTATGCTCATTCCATGGGTTAAATTTTTATTTAGATGGTATAAGGCTGGGATAGATATTGAATTAAGACACTTTGAATTTTATGAATATTTCATGAAAATTAATAATTATTTATTTTTAATTTTCTATATTTTGGAATAAATGGATGTTATATTATTAGTATCAACATTTTATAAATGTTTTATGGAAGTATTAATTATAACCTAATTTTTTAAATCTCTAAACCTGAAAAGGAACTCAATTTGAAAAAAGTAAAATTCCTAAAAAAACCAAGATTGTGTAGGGTTTTATGATTGAGTCCTTTTAGTTTGTATCAATATTTGGTTTATATATATTTAGATATTATGGTATTATTTAAGCATATGTTACAGGATATATATAACCATAATGGTTATTATGGAAGGATGAGTCATATTTATTTTAGATATATTTAATGATTTTCAGATAACATGAATAACCATATATTAGTGTTTATCATCTTCCCAAGAGTGTATATGATAATTTTATTAATATACTCAATCTATCCTCTTTGATTTTAGTATGTGGAGGGATCCAGTAGACACCAAATTAATAATGTATGTGAAGTAAAATGAAATTGTTTTATGAATAATCAAACAAATGAAATGGCTAATACAATGATATCTATTATTGTTATTCTAAACCAACAATCAAGAGTAATAATCTTCCATTGATCATTGTAGAGTTCTCTAATGCCTCATATAAGAGATAAATGAATACCTACAGATTATTAGGTAAAATGATCATAATGAAAAATATATTAAACTACACATGTGTTAAAGATATGGAAAAAACACCAAGGAAAATGTCGTTAAGGGACAAGAATGTGATTTAGATGAGGTAATGGAGGCCATAAGGTAGTAATATTCCAAGTGAAAAATGAATGGTTGAATTAAATCCATGAAAGGGAAAAAAAACATCTCGAGTAATAAAATGAATGTTTTAAATTTAGGGAGTATAGTAATTATACATATCGATGTCTTATGAAGACGGTTAGTGAATGGGATCATTAGGACAATAAAAAATTATTTTTATCTATACCTAATTCCAGTACAAACGAATATGAGGAAACTTAAAAATACATTTTAAAGTTGTGGATTATTTACTTTCTCATGTTTTTAGGTAATTGAATCTTTGTTCGTGATTTGTGTTTATTTGTAGTAAATAACATTTTAGGAATAAGATGGAAAATAATTGTTATGGGATCATGAAGAATGTTTAATGATTAAGTAATCTATGTATATTGGATTATAGGGTTATAGTAGTTTGTAGAATGATGAAAGGATTAAAAATAAAAATACTATTGTTATAATGGGAGTAATTTAGAGGAATTTTTTAAATATTTTGTTATATGTAATCCTTATTTTGTTATGTGATAATGTTATTTTAGGTAGAATTATCCATCTAGTTTTTGATAAATTTAGGGTTATTATGATCGTTATTTTTGAGGTAATTATGGTTTATTACTTTTTGTGATGAGAAATGAGAGTTACTGGATTTATATTGAGGTCAAAACATGTTATGGTTATTTTTTATGATTTATCATACTTTTTGTAATGTTATAAGAATTATTTATTTTTGGAAAAAGGGACAACCAATATTTTTGTTGACAACTAGTCACATCTGGAAAAGTCATGGCGATCAAACCCACAACTGAAGGGAGATAAGGGATCAACACCTACTACTGTCCTACATAAATTCCATATTAGTAAATAAAATTCTTCTAATTAAATAATTTGATAGATATGTCCTATGTTTATTTTTGAAACATATTTTTTATCATATATATTTCTATTGTATTGGAAAATGATATAGTGATTAAGTGGATAATCATAATTCAGGAGATGTTCAATATTTTATGAATCAAATGTTATCATGTTTAATAAAATAAAATGGAATTTTATTTGAGTAATTAAGGTTAAATTAGATTTTTGAATAATGTATAGGTTTTTTTGGGCTTATGGATATTTATGGAAGTGGTCAGTGTAACGTAGAGATTACTATGGAATATGATTTTCATATCAAATATCAAGAATAATTGATATTAATTGGTTATAAAAGCTAAAATTCATCTGGGAAGACTATATGATTAAATAATTGTAATTTTTGTGTTTTAATATTAGTTTATACAATTTTTGAGTAAATTTAAGGAATATTATTTCTTGAATTGTCAACATCGAACTTTGGGTATTAGTATAGAATATTTGAGATTGATTTAGTTATTTTCATATAATTTTTTTATTTTTGGGTAATTATCATTTCTTATACGAATCATTTAGGTTTTGGTAAGTGTCTAGTAAGAGGAGAAGGATATAGTTAATCTTTTTTCTATTGATTTATTCTATATAATTTTATTGTTGTGCTTCATGTATGGAATATTCATTGTAAATACTCATTGTTTGATGAATATATAAGTTTTTTTAATATATTGATAAAAGGATTAATCTAAACTGTTTATGTAATTATATTTATTTATTCTATTATATTAGGAATTAAATTAAATTCTCAAATCAATGAAAAGGATCATAAAAAAATATTTATTCAAATACTTTTCACACTAATAAGATAATAACAATTTAATCCATCATAGATTTATGTTTTTGTGATTGGTAAAATTTAAATAAACATGTTTTATATCACTATCCATCATTATATGATAGTTTTTTTTCTTCCATGGCCTTGTTTTCTTATATGGAATTCTAGAATGTGTTTTCTTAGGTGACCTTCATACGTCCCTTTCGTGATTTTAAAGTGAAAGCTTCATAATCCTATTTCCATGGTAGGATCATAATTAAGGAAGATTGAAAATTCAAATATTAGAAACTGATCCTGAATTCATATAGGGAGGGTAAAATTTCCACTAGGTAGAGATAGCGTAAAATTCCATGATCTTACTAAATAAACACTATGTTCTATTGTGTACATGATACACCACACCAAGCTTAACGAAAAACTAAATATTAATATTTAAATGTTACAATTATAAACTAATTTCTATAGTTGAGGAATGAAAAAGGTTAAATTAATTTTTAAAATATGTCTTACAGATGAATATAAAATTGAATAAACAATTAATTATAAATTATTTTAAATCCATTTTTATAATATCAAATATTGAAATTTTTCAGAAAAATTATTTAAATGTTTAGAAAAGTTTTTTATTCTAATAAATAAAAATATCACTCCAATGGGATTATATTAGTGATATATATATATATATATATTAAATATAATGATTAAACTTCAACTAATGTGTTTTTTAGACATGATATACGAACCCAATAAATTTTATGCATAACTTAAGTGTTTGTTAAAAAATGTTTTTTTCTATCATTTAATGGTGAACAGGTTTTAAATAATGTTTTTGACACTTCTATAAAATATTTTAACAAAACAAACTTCTTCTATGAAATTTTAGTATCAAAATTTATCTCTTTGCAAATTTTGATTTTTTTTATATGTTCCGTTTTTTTATGAATATTTTAAAAATATTAAAATTTTTATTCAAAATTTCACTTTCAAAAAACTTATTTATAGAGTTGATTTATGTTTTTTCTTGGGTTTAATGTGTAATTATATTTTTTTCATTTAATGAAATTTATATCATCGGAGTTACTTTCACATTGAAATTAGATATAAAAACATTGTGAAATTTTCACTGTTTTTATATAAGAAACACATTTTTGCGTTTCCTCAGCAGTATTATTTTTTAATTAATTTATATAATTATTATGTTTTATATTTCGAAAAATGGCTACATATTTATAATAATATAGTACAAATTATGTAAGTAGGAACTATTAACTTTTGTAAAATATTAATATTAGCATAAATAATATTTTTTATTAATAGAGATAACAAAACATCATGTAATTAAAGATAAAAATAATATTGTAAATATAATAAAAGTAAATTAAAACATTTTTTAATTTAATATAATGAGTTTATTTCGACCAAAGTAATCAATTTTCAGAAATTATGTCTTTTATAAGCCACTTTTATGAGATTATGACATTTAAACATTGTATACCATGAAAATTCAGTTTTTCAACACTTTTGTTTTCAATAAGTGAAATATTTTTAATATGGAGTTATATAGGAGATATTTATGAATATTAATATAAATTTTAATGATTAAATATTTAACTATATCATGGTATATTATTTATAATTTCAAGTGATAATATATTATCCTTCTATATGGACGCAACGATGTTTCTATAATTATTAAATTAGTGTAAAGAACAAATAAATGATATTATAAATAGTAAAAGAAATATAATTTGATATAATTAAAGTCATATATGTGTTTTTAGATTTGTGTGAAATGTTATTCATGATTAAAATAGTCTTCTTTCAAATATATTATGTTATTTTGATATATTTTAAAAGTTATTTAATTAATTATGTTAACATTGACATTAATGATATATAAAAATAAATTATATGTTATAAAATGATTTAAAATTTATAATAAAATTAATTTAGGGCAAATAATTTTTCTAGGTCATAAAATATCATCCCAAACTCATTTATTTATATTTTTTATTTTTATTGTAATAACATTAAACCACATATTGTAAATTACATGATATCCTAGTAAGACTTAAATGGGATAAAACAAATATATAAGGATTAGAAAAATAACCAAAACTTGTCAAATATTAATATTGGGATTTTACATATTCCCAAAATAATACTATTTTATAAATATATAACTTTGTACACATTTTAAATGGATAAATAATTTATATTAATTTAATGTTATAATAATTCCAATATTCCTTCTCTATTCTCTAAAAAAAGGGAACCCATTCATTTTTTTCTTCACCCATAAAAACAAAGTTATTTCCAAGATCAGCCAAAATACCTTCCTAGAATCCACACAAACATTGTTTATGGATTTATTTAGCAATAAAACCCTTTTACAGGTGTTAATATGTTAATCAAAGGATATCATTAGAAGGAGACGTATAATTTTTAATTAATTGTTTCTATTTTATTTCTTCTTCAACACTGTTCTACTATTCTACCACAATGATGAAATAATAATTATATTTCCTATATATATAGTGATTTTTTTATTTTAATATCATAAAGTGATTATATCTCCAATTTTATCAAATATGAAATGAATTCTTAATTTTTTGCATTTGGAGGACTACCATCTTATGAACCTATATAATCCATTACACATTACCATCTCTTAATAATTATTGTAAATATGATATTAATGTGCATATATGATATTAATAAAAATAATTATCATTATTAAAATATAATATATCATTTTTTATTACATTTCCATGATCATAAAAATGATAATGTTGTTTATGTGTATGTGTGAAATATGATCTCCATGAAGTTATGTGATTTATTTTTTATAACCACATCACATTACTGATATATATGTATATATATATATTTTAATATGATATAAATGATATTATGATTAATTTTTTAAAGATAAAACGATATCTACCTTTTTACAAAAATGAGTATTTAGAATGAGAATGTTACTCATTCGTACATACAACATATCGTCTTTGTGATTATCACATTGTCCATTTTTCATAACCATACATATGTGGATTGATTAAAAAGCTTATTTGATGTATAAATTTTATTATCATATCATGAATATTATTCTACAGATGATGGAATTATGACCAATTAGACTATTTGAATTATATCAAATTCCATTTGGACTGATGTACTGAATATCAACGAAATATCTAACATGAAGTTAAATAATAATATAATTGTTATAAAATTATAATAAGTGTTATGAAAGGAATAATAATATTTAAAAATGTAGTCCAAAAAGTAAAAAATTAAACCTAATTATAATATTCATGATGATATTGATTTTATATGATGATTCAGACTCAAGATAGGGTACTTTCTTTTAATAGCCTCTTCTATGCACACTCTTTCAAATATTTTTCACCGAAGCTAGAATGAATATTTTAAACGTATAAAAAATAAAAAATAAATTATCTACATAATGTAAATTTGATTATTTTATTCTTACCTATACGGTTTAATATTTTATTTTCAAAAAAGTATTTTTATTTGTTACTGTGTGGGTTCGAAAAAATTAAATGTGATTTAATGTGGAAATGTTATTTTTCTTTTTTATATGTTTTAAAAGATAATATTACATTATTTTTACTATGAATTCTTTATTAATTTGAGTGGTTCTAGGATAAAACAAGGGTGGGTGAGCCCATGATAGCTCTACAATGCATTAGGTAGTATGATGAAGTTACTCTATATGGTTTATCCAAATAATTTAATATAATATACTGTGAATGTTATTCCAATTATAACCATGAATTTTACTACCAATATATCCATGATAGGTACTATAAATATAAGAATGATGTGGAATCAATTTCATATGTTACCTTTAGTATTTGTGTTTATGTCGTGGTATTATATGAATCTTATAATTTCATGAGGTAAGTTTAAGATCTTCTGTTTTATGGGTGAAAACTGTATATTTTCCAAATATGATTTGATGCATTTAATTTATTAAAGGGAGAGTTGTTTAATTTTGTCTTTTATGTCTCTTACTAAACTTTTTGTGCTCATTAAATGTTTTTTAAATATATTTCATATTTTATAATGATGGGTATGTGATTTGAGGACTTCCTGAATAAGGTTATGAGTAATTTTCATGAAAAATAATCATGTTTTTTTTGAAGGATTAATATTTTGGAAGAAAATTATATTGTTTTACTAATATAAAAATTGTATGACCTTGATATTTTATGCATGAATAATGAAATTATTCATTATAGGTGTAATCCTGGAAAGACCCTCAATATGAAAAAAAAGAAAAATTCTATATTTAACTGAAGATAATGTTACATTTTGAGGCAGGGTCGATAAATTACGTATTGATTCTATATGTTTAAACTATTTACTTTGATCATTATTCATATAAAATGGATCATCATTATTAATTCTAATGAATCAAAAATTATTTAAATCCTTGTGAAATTTTCATAGTTTTTGATTCATATAATGTTCGGTATGTGTTATTTTATGAATCACGCATCCACTATAATTATGAACTAATATAGTTATTCACTTATTTTATTCATTTATTACATAAACTAGATAATACTTATGTTAACCCTTACCAAAAATTTGATATCAATTTTATTATAATTCAATTTCCCTAGTTTATCACGAAAATATGTTGAAGGAATTATTTCTATAAGGTATTTCATATAGAAGAAGATGATGAATTAATTTAAAATGATTAAATATTAGTTTAGTTGGAGAAGATATCATTTATCATCTTTGGAATTTTTTTATGTAAGAGTTTTTCCAAATTTAACAAAAATATAAACCTAAAAGTACTTTCAAGATGTAGGTGATTCATTTTTTCATTTAGATATTGTAATGTTTTGATGGAAAAACATATAGTGTCAATCAATAACAAAAATGTAATGTTTATGAACTCAATACTAGATCTCAGACTGTGGGTTCTAGGATATTACATTTTCTTCAAATATATGATTAGATAATTTTAGATGTTAGTATGGTTTAATATGGTGTTAAATTAATATTTATGGATACCTTTATAGGACTACTAGCTTAAGAAAGATTATTAGTTCAATGTCTTAAACACCCCATTGAGGTTTTAATATATTAGATGTTAATGATATTAATATAACTTCAAGATATTTTTTATTAACATAAAGTATATGAGAGGATTTGGTTTAACATAATTTATGAATTTCCATTTTTTGAGAACTTAATTTTAATGTTATTAATATCCTTTAAGATTTATATAAAATTGGTTATAAAATAAATTATGGTAATATCAATTTTATAGTATAGATACACATGAAATTGAATAGTGATTTGGTTATTATGTGATTAATGTTATTTAAAAAGGTTATCTCTATATATTTTTAAATATATTATGAAAATTATGAGATAACCATTGGGGTTAAAAACTCTGTATTATTAATGTTGTTAATGTTATATGGGTTATATGGTTATTAATTCATGAATTGATTTAGTTTCAACTTTGGGTATTGCCATTGAATTTTAATGGTTATTATAACATAGAAAGGATTAAATATTATTAAAATTATCATATCACGTGATAACTTTAATGGTTTTTAGTAGTACATAAGGAGAGGAGGAATATATTTATTATCCCTTTTATTGTAGTGTAGTCATGAAAAAATTAATTTTAGTGCTCCTAGAAAGAAAAAATAATAATGAATATTAATTGATTAGTGAAAAAATATGAGATTTTGGTGGAATTTGATAAATGTATTATATTATAATCCCCATTTAAGTACATTTCTATCTAATATTATTCCAAATTGAATAATATTCCTCAACATTAGGAAAAGGTTCTGGAAAAAAAATTATTGAATTATATAATATCTAATGATCTTTATAGCCTTTTAAATAAATTATTGGTAAATTATGTTTAGGCCTCTAACATTCCATTTATAATTCAATTGTTTTTATCGATTATCTTCTCCTACTTGGAAAAATAATAAGCTTTATTCTAGATGACCCCCGTACTTCCATTTATATTTTAACAAGAAGATGTTTTAATAACCATTTTTATGATGTGGGTTATTATAAAAAAATCTGGAATATACAGCCATGTATTACTGATATAAAATTATAATTTCTAGGATGTAATTTATCAATGGGGATATGATGTAGTACCCAAATATTTTAGAATTTGTAAATTATGTTCAGTAGCATAAAAACACACAAAACTACTCCTAGATGTTATGATAACTCCCCAAGACATTAAGATATATATTTTCTAATATAAATTTAATATTTTTTGAATGGATATTTTTTATGAAACCAATATATTTTTATTTTTGATAGTGTATTCAACACACCACATTAATCCTAAAACCCAATAAAATATATAATAGTCATAATATATCCACTAAATTAGAAGAAATAAAAATTATTTACTAATTTATTATATATATTCCATACAAAATAATATTTTTTGAATTTTTTTGTAAATAATCATTCATTATATGATAAATTAAATTTATTTTTAAGAAATTTACATTCGTTAAAAATTATTTTTATTTCATTTCATGAAATGAATATTATATTTAATTATTTTTAAAATTTATAAAATTTAGATGATATAATTAAAATAATTTTTAAATAATAATAACAAAATAATAATTATTTATTGATATTTTTTAACAAATATTAACTTTTTTTGTAAATAATAAAAATAATTTTTTTTTAAAAATGTCAATTATTTTCAATAAATTGAGTAATTTATAAGTCAAATTTATTATTATATTTAATGTAAATTTATTATTATTATTTTTTTCCCAACTAAATAATGATATAATAATCATTATATTTTATTTTAGTAATCAAATTTCTGTTTCAAATGTGATTTTTCTGAAAATTGTTTAAATGTACATAATTTTTCTCCATTTTAATTAATTAACATATACCATAATAAATAATCAATAGAGTTAAATTTATAGATTAAATATCAATAACTTTTATTACATATTAATAAAATCATAATTTTTATATATTAGGTTAATAGAAAATCATCTTAGCCATGAAAAAATATACTTCTCAAAAACCATTTTTTCATCGTGTATTCGTTCATTGTTATTAATTTAATATTTCATATACAATAAAATAAATTTAAAAATAAAAATATATATTTTTAATCATCATTTAAAAAATTTATTATATTATATTTTTAATACATTTTTCACAAGTTCATTGTTTTGATGAGTTGTGAAAAATACTAAATTTTAATTGAAAATTCACCCTTGGTTTAAATTATTTATAAATATAAACCACATTTAAATTTTATATGAAATTAAAATTAGTTAAATAAATAATATATTTTAATTTTTAGGTGATTTTAAATAGTTTCATTTTGAAATTTGATTTAAATCATTACAATCATTTGAACATTTTCTCTTCTAAACCACATATTCTCATCTAGTATCATAGATTAATTTTAATTTAAATTTATCCACTATTGGGAATTTTTTTTAGAAAAATGTATTTAATAATTTTAATAATGTGGTTGTATTTTATCAATTAATGTAAAATAATTTTTTTACCAAAATGAATATTAAAAATAAATAAAATTAATTATTCACATTTAGTCAAAAAGGGTTCAATAGGGGTTAAATTAAAATAATAATGGTTAAAATGACCTGAAAACATGTCCTAAATATATTTTATAAAAATATTTAGAAATTTTCAATTATATTTTATAGAATGGTTCATTATTGGGTTTTTTGACATGAAAAAAGCTATGGTGCCCAATATTCATTTCACAAATTACAAGCCTTCCACTCACATAACATATAAAAGACCACCCCTTATCTTACCCTGTTAACTCCTTAAAAAGTCATTTTTCAATCAAATATATACCAAAATAACTTATATAATTTTAAAATTTCATCATATAATCTTTAGTTTGAGTTTAAATCAAACCATGTAAGTACTTCAATGCAAAGAAAAAGAATTTAGCTGAATAAGCGGCCACATTTTTCAACTAGCCATTATTTATTTCTTCATCTAAATCATTCAATTATTCTTGAATAAATATTTTATAATATGATATATTTCATCTATATTCAACTTTTTAATTTTTTTAATTTAATAATTTCATCCTTCTCTTATTCCATCAATATTTTTAAGAAATCTATAAGTGTCTGTACAATGGACTACGAGTTTGCAAGGAATTGAAATTTGATTTTCAATTACCACTTGTCATGGTAGGATATAACGATGGATCAAAAGTATATATATCATATTTGGTAACATAAATATAAATATTTATTCAATATATCACATATATATATATATATATATTCCTTTCCATAGGGGATAATATATTGTCACTCATGTGTATGGTGGACTAAAAACTCGTGATGTGAATCGATTCGTTTTCCATAATGCATAAAAGGGAAATATTAAGGAAGCATTTTATAAATATATATTATATTAATAACATAGTTTTCATATTAATGATATATTTATCATTATAAAGGAATCATATTTCATTTTATTTCATACCAATTCTTTCAATGAAAGAAGATAATTTTATTCATTTTCATGTGTTATACTGGTTTCCTGAAGAAATTATTCTCTATAATTTCATCACCACAACACATGGATGATATATAAAAAAGTATATTTAAAAAAACTATATGTAATTTTTAATGTTATTATCTTTTTATAATGAAAAAACATAACTTATATCATATTCAGAATGATCATTTTAAAATTGAAACATTACAGAAGCGTACGTATGACCCAATGTCTCCTAGATCGTAAGATGCTTTTTTTTCAAAAATATCATTCATATTTGGTATTAACATTATAATTGGTGTATACATATTATTATTATATAATTTTTATTATTAATAATATTATTCTCAAATATTATATTGATAATAATATAAATATTCACAAAAAATGAACGAATGAAAGTACAAGGAAACTGGAGCATAAAAATTGAAAATAAAATAAAATATTATAAAAAAAGGTGATAATTTTTTTTAAACGTTATTATATGAAATTATAAATATTGTTATAATTTTATATTAATTTAATAACATGTTAAACCCACTATATATGTGGTTAATGAAAATTCAACCAAAAGGAAGCTTAAGGAATGTGATTTCTCGCCTCCCCATTATTTCTCTAGGGTACAAGAGAATTCACCCCTCATTTATTTTTTGTGGTTTATATACTAAATATATTACATGATATGTCATTAATACAATTCCTTTCATGATATTTAAGGATACATTTAATGTTATAATTTTTTTAGATTATGATTCAGTAGATTACATAGACAGTAATGGGTTTCTTAACTCAATTTCCATTGATTTGGTTACAATTTTACTTCATCGATTATGTCATCATTGCATTAATGGTGTAATTTCCTTTTATTATTTTATGTATTATTTACACTTGTTTATTGATTATATAAATTTCATACACATAATAAATTTATCTATTAATCCTATATCAATGATATGGTCTTCATAATATATTTTTAACTAAATTTTCTTACTTCTAGAATTATGCCATGATAAAAACAAATATTTTTAATGAGGTGAATGGATAACCCATTTGAAATTTAATATCAATAATTTATTTATTATCATGGTATTTTTGGATTAATCTAATTTCTTCATTTCATGGGAATTATGATTCAATGTTACCAATGCGGTAAGAGTTTTATGTTACAATCTCATCAATTATTAGGATTATTTATGATTATGCACCCAATATTAATATTTAGGATCTAACTATCATGTATTGTCATTAATTTACATATATTTTGGTTATATATGAAATTATTCATTTATCATTAACATTTCTCCATTATTTTTCACTTAAAGTAAATAAGAATATACTTTAAGAAAAAAAATCCTTTTTCCATTCTTCAATTGAAAACTCGTTTTCTTCCAAAAAACCATGTTTTCTAATAATGTTGTAAAAAATGATATTATAATTCATTGAATTTTTCTATTAATACATTTATTACCTGTCATTAATTTTCAAAAAAATTATTTAATGTAATATTATTCTTATTTTCCAAATAAATCATGTTTCAATTTTAATAAACATGTATATATTCATTATTTCAACATGTGCTGCATGAGAAGAATTTTCTAACTTCATGAGAATTAATTTCTTTGATTATTGAATTATATTTTTTCAAGGATATTTTCTGTAAAAAAGTTTATAAATGTTTTAAAATGATTTTCCCCATTTTTGTAATGATATTTTCCAAAATAAACTTTTTAAAATTATTTTAAGGGTTTTATTTTTTTTCTTTAAAGGGTTTTTTTTCAAACAAAAGGATGCGAAAATTGTTTTGTGAAATTTTAATTTCTAAAATTTATTTGTTAAAAACAAAAGGTTATTTTCTTTATGTTTATTTTATTAAAATTTAATGGTATCTCCATTCAGCCATTTCAAACACCCATATTTTTTTTAATCTCTGATGAAGATATTTTGTGTTGAGTCCATCCTCAAATTTTATTGTGATAAATTATGTTTTCTGAAAAGAGATTTTTATGGAACCCATTTATTTCCCAATATATAAGTATATTTCAATGATTTTTTTATGGAACATATTTATTTCCATGTGTTTACTATGTTTCAAATAGATTTATATAGAACCCATTTCATTTCTGAGGGTTAACAATTTTTGAAATAGATTGTCAGGGAACCCAGTTCTTTTCCATCGGTTAACCAGGTTTCAATGATATTGACATGAATCCATTATTATTTCCATTAGTTAATCATGTTATTAATAGATTTATGTTTTTTTAATTTGTTTTATGAATGTACATTATTAATTTGTGGTACTTACAAATTATATACAATGGGTGATCCCAGACTGTGATGTGTCATCCCATTGTAGCTTATCCAACGAGTGACCCAATAAAGCATTATGTTATCCTATTATTGTTTATGGGATGGGTGAAACTAGAAATCTCCATGTTAGCCTAATATAACTAATGAAGGGGATGCATGAAGGTAGAACTATGTGATCCTAATTTAGCGTATATGATCAGTTCACCATGATATAACTCATATGAATTCTTTTTGATGATTTTATTTATATAACTAAATTTTAACTTGAAAAAATGGTCATACCATTTTTATGATTTCTTTAATGGTCCCATAAGTTCTATATGAAGATGATATTCTAAGATACCATCATGTTTTATTTATGCTTTCAATATGTGTATAGTTCTTCCCCTGATCAAGATTAGTATCACATGGATCATGATTAATAATTATCATGTACCTTTGTTTCTAAGCCTTATTTCATGTATCATGACTGTTGATTCAAATATTAATGTTTATGTGTTATTTTATGATTCAATCATGATCTCTAATTATTTTGTCACACCAAAAGGCTAGTATTCTATTCATTCATGAAATTCACTTGTTAATGCTTATGTTTAACCATACATAGAATTTAATATGAAAATTTTAATGTTTCCTTTTCCCATAGTAATCAAGAAGTGATGCAGAATGAATTGTTTCAATATATTATTTTATATGGGTATTGATTATAACATAATGTTAAATAATAATAGACGTGTTCTGTTAAAGAAATAATCATTTAATGATATCATTATTTCTTATATTGAATATTTTTTCTCATAAACAAAAAACCTGAAAGATCCTTGATAATGTAATTGATCAAATTTTTCATTTATATGTTTTTTGATATTTATGGAAAAAATGGCACCATATGTTTTGGTTTCAATATCAAAATCATAAATTTTATTATTTTAGAAACAGATCCAAGAGTGTATGTTCTAAGATATTATAATTTAAAATATCAAATAATATATTTAAATACATAATTATGCTCATTATATATTTATTTAATTACATAATTATTCTTCTAAACATGTAGGATATTCAAACATTGTGATTAAATTTTAGAGACCTTATTTTCAAAAACAAAATTTTCCTTTTTATAAAAAAATATAGAAATTAAATTTAATAAAATATTCATGAGAGGAGTTAAAAATGAATTATATTTTACATAATTTAAATATTAAAATTTTTAAATTTAGTTTTAAATACAATATAAAATGTAAATAATATGAATTTATTTTAACTAGTTTCAATATTAACTCATATTAATTATCTTTCCACTAATAGTAATAGCTATTACCAGTCTTTCATATCAGAATTTTAGATTTTTAAAAAAATTATATCATAATATTTAATGGTTTGATAAATTTGAATCTTGTCACACTTATAGTGGAATAAAATATTCATTGTAATGGATCAAAATTCCAAGGATATTAAGGGGATTCATTGGGAACGTATAGACTTAAAAGGATTTTTAGTTATTTTTTTTAAATAATTGTTGACAATAAAAAGGTAATATACATCTTGTTAATTGTGAAAGTGATCATAAGATTTATGGGATTTGACTTATGATGGTTTTATTTTAGTTATGTTACATAGTTTCATAATTCTAAACACCTACATAGGTATAAGAGTTTAATAGAAAAAAATTAGAGATATATACTATTCTCATAGTAATTCAGTGAGAGATACCATATAATATAAATAAGTGAGTGTATATAAATAATTTCTACATGATATGTGGCATAATATTATTGAAAATTTTATTCGGTAGGTGGATTAGATATAGTTTAGGTTTGATGAGAGTTTCATATCATGTAACAGATGAAAATTGGAATGATTTTGGATGATCTCTATGAGTGTAAAATTTTTATATGGGAATAACATGATTCTAATTGGAATTTCGTGATAGTGTTTCTAATAGAGGCTGGCTTCATGAGGGCCTTAATATTTTATATGGTTGGATAAACAAAGATGTGTGTTCATATCCTTTTTATCTCATATGGGGAGTGAAGTATTTTTATATTTTTTTATTTATGAATCTGTATTTAACATCAATGTCTTTGGTTTTAGTCATGTAATTCATATAGATTTAGGTATGATGATCACTTTTGTGATGTTATTGGGTATTTAATGACCCTTTTTATTTCTGAGACACCTTCCTAATCGATTAATTACTAAAAGAATTATCCATTATTATGCAATGGCATGTATTGCTGATAGAAATTACTTCACCTTGAATGGTCATGTTTGTATTCACCAGTAATGTCATGTTATTCGAGGTATAACTAGTTTAGCATAATAGGTCTCAAATGTATAGATTGGTGAGTCATAATTCAGAAGGAATGTTCTAGGGTTTTATAGGCCACCTCATGCAAGGGATAATATATTGATTAGAAAAAAAATATGATATGAATATATTGATTCGATATTGGGTTTTTTATA
This sequence comes from Viscum album, assembly GCA_963277665.1. Lineage (NCBI taxonomy): Eukaryota > Viridiplantae > Streptophyta > Magnoliopsida > Santalales > Viscaceae > Viscum > Viscum album. The sequence goes on along the minus strand of OY728131.1, from coordinate 911,543,526 downwards.
TGGTATAAATCCAATAGACTTAGTGTCGTTATTGGTGGATTAGTTGAACGACTCAACTATGAGAATTTATGTATTGGTAAGTTATAGGGATATTATCATGAAAAAAATATATCTATGGAAATAATGAATGTGAGTGTTAGTTAAAAATGATTTATTTCACCAATATCAGGATATATATTATTGGTTTGTGTCTCATGGAAAAGTATAATTCGTGGAAATGTGTTGTAAAGGCATATAGAACCATAATGACATTTAACGTTCAGTGGTGATTGGGAAGTTGGTATATTGGTATGTTATGTGAATGGAACACGAGTGTTAAAATTTTGCGGATAATGGATCCCTTGACAGACCATAATCAAGGATATATAATTAGAAAAAATAAAATTTTGTAGATTATAACAAAGATGTATTTATCTTGTTGACCTCATTTTGAGATACATATATTTAATTCCATTGGTTTAATATTTATTGTACCTTAACGTTAGTGGGTGAATTTTTTCAATTCTTATTGGATGTGTGTAAGAAATTTATATTTGCTTAGTAGAATGGAAAAATAGTTGGGAATCAATTTTTGTTAGTTGACATGGTCAATATGTTCAAAACAAAATATGGTAAATTCATTAACCAAACAATTATTATGGTTGGGTGATTGATGTATTGATACATGAGGGTGATCATAATAATTAATAGAGTGGGTAAATTAGTATTATCGGTATAGTATCAATATAAATTTAGTTTTAGCACCATGAAATTATAAATCTACTATATTTTAGTGATGTATATCATGGAACTATGGTGTTAAAAAAGAATTATTCCATGAATAATTCTTGGAGTATGGAATATTTAGTGAGTGTATGGATAGATTTAGCACTATAGTGCATTTTTTTATTGAGTTTTCATAGGTGGTCAATGATGTTGGGTACTCATTAATATGTTTTGTGCATGATAATTTTTGAAAATGTGAATATGAGTTATAATAAATCCTTCAATTGAAGAAATATTCTATGTAATGGGATATATAATGTGGTGTCTATGATTTTCGTTGTTATAAATTCATGTTCAATATTTTCATAACCATTACCATTATGAGATTACAAAATTGGATGTGCATTGGATATCATTAGAGGATGTGGATAAAAAGGGATGAAAAAAGGGAATTTCATGGGGTTGATAATTGTTATAGTGGGGAGGTTGTAATAAACTGAACCATTATATGTTAGTGGAGATTGAGAAAAAAAATCTAATGAGAATATAAAGGGGAACTTTTTTAATATTTAGATTTTGATTTATAAATTTTCTTTGTTAGATGAAATTTAAATATTAAAAATGTTTTTTTGATGTGAAATATGTAAAGACCCGTAAATTTCAAGGAAAAAGTTTTTCTTAATTTTCTTTGTGATTTTGCAAGAACGCAGTTTCAGACAGCACTTGATTCTGAGGCCCAGTGTGCCCGGAATATCTATCCGATGTTTAGCTCGAGTACGTTCAGTGAACGAACGAGCGGGAATTCCTATCTTTTGAACCGGTGCTCGGAATCGAATTCTGAGGGCACCGATGGAACCGTAGCGCCGGTAATTTTTTAGGAACACCTGTTCTGGAGTTGCGTTTTCACGAGAGTTGATGATAAAAATTTTGGAAGTTTAATTCATAATTATTCTACAATTTTTATTTTTACTCTAATTGTATAATCCTTGGAATGGAAGTTGGGTAACTACCCAACCTCCCTTGGGAGGTTATGAGGGTGGTGGGGCCCACACGAACCCCACCCCTTCATATCCTCTAAACCCCCCCCCCCTCAACTCCCTTTTAAATTTTGTTAACTTAAGATTATTAACTTATGGAGTAAATGTGGTGAATTTAATGTAAGTTTTTGAAATTCAAACTCTTGAATTTCAAAAGGCTTGTTGTGTTAATAAAATAAGAAAGGAGCTTATTTTATTTTGTTGTCAGAGTTTTGTCATTGAAATATTTTGGGAAGAACATCTTCTTCTTGACAAAGAACAAGAAGAACAAACGATCTCCGACGTCGAATGCGGAGCCCTCAGCGGCCATCTTCCACGACACCGACTCGCGACGCGACGTCTTCTTCCATGAAGTTCTTCTTCCACGACGTCTCTTCTGCGACGGTTTTCCGCGATGAAATCTCCGTCAACGTCTTCGAATCCTCACTTCGCGACGCCGACTTTCGTCATCTCTTTTATCAAGGTAGGGGATTTATTTTATTTAATTATTTTCCATTCATGAATTCTAGTTTGTCGTTCTTTGTGGATAAACGACTAAATGATAACGATTAACGAGAGGGGGCCGGACCGCACAAACACGGGCGACCCTCCTCCTTTATCCTTGTTTGATTCCTTATGGATGGAATGGAATGGTGTGGTGTCATCGCACCATGCGGGAATCGCACGGTATGTAATACGTGACGCCGTCGCACCTAGCCATGAATTTGATCAAGGACGCGACGTCGTCGCACCGCGTCGAAGAAATCTGAAGACGTCGCGGCCAGAGCGGGGCCACGGCGGAGGGGGCGCGATGCCGTTGCACCGCGGTAGGTTCCAGGCCGCGGCGGAGCAGGGTGACCGGCGGCCGGTTCCGGGCCGCCGGTGTCGGCGATGGAGGAAAGGACCGGCCGTCGCCGATCCTTGTCGGCAGAACCGGCCAGCCGGTGCGGGCCGGCCAGACAAAGGGGAGCCGGGGGAATTAATTCCCACGACCGGCTATGCTAAACGGCCCCCTTAATTGGGGGGTCGTGGTTTCACCAGGGGGCAGCACCCCCCCCCCCCCCGCCTGCCGAAACGGCTCGGCCACTGGATGAGCCGGCCAGCGCGCTGGGCGCACTGTGCCCAGCTGGGACGGCCGCCTAGCCGGTCCGCTAGGCCGGATCGGGCCGACCCAGACCTGGGGCGGGTCGGTCCGGTTCGGGCCGATCGGGGGGGTCTCGGGCCGGGTTGGTCCGGGCCCGAAACACCCGTTTTCAGAAAGTTTGGGCTCAATTTCCCATAACTCGTGCTACGGACCTCCGATCGACGTGCCGTTAGCAGAGACACGATCCTTGGAAAGAGACCGTCGTTTCGGTATATCGCGCTCAAGGTTTCAGAATACTTTGAGTTCAACCGGGTTGGTTCGTACATGAAACCAACCGGGCCCTCGGAGCGGAAACGCTCATATCTCAAGCTCTGGACGTCCGAATGACGTGTCATCGACATTGTTGGTTTCCTCTTAGTGAGACGGATCTTTTGGCTTACTCCTCCCGAGGTTTGGTTGCAGGTGGAGTACTGTCGGGTTGGTTTTTCCTTAAAAACCAACCGGGCCCCTAGGATGAAAAAGCCAATAACTCTCAGACCGGGCGTCCGATTGACGCGCCGTCTGCAACGTTAAGTTCCTGTTGACGATACGGAACTTTTGGATACATCAACTCTGGACTATGTGTCAGTTGATGTATCATCCTCTCGGCTCGTGGAGCGGACCCTCCCGAACGAGCTTGCTGTGTGCGGGAACCCTAGAGCTTGCTGCGACTGCTACTATGACTGCGACGACGACTGTGCAGAGATCCTCAATGGATTCGACGACGACGACTGCAGCACTCAGCGATCCTGTGTGGATCAGTACTATCGATTTTGTGTGGGTCCGATCTTGTGTGGGTCAGCGCTCAGCAGTTCTGTGTGAGCCAGCGCCTACAGATCTTGTGTGGGTCTGATCCTGTGTGGGTCATTGCGGGGGTTAGTACCTATCGATCCTTTGTGGGTCCGACGACTTAGATGGATCAGTGATCATCTCTATCGTCTTACGAAGAAGTATACCTGTGTGAGCTGAATCCTATTTTACTTTCCTGTGTGGATTGTGTTGTGCTATCCTGTGTGGATTTACGTTTACTTTCCTTTGTCGATTGTCTTGTTCTATCCTGTGTGAATTTACGTTTTGCTTCCTTGTGTGGACTGGGTTGTACTTGAGCTCGGATGTTGGAGTCGAGGGAGAATTTATGACTTAGGTATATGTATGGGCATATACCAAAGCAGTGTTGGATGTTACTTTGTGATTGTATCATTCCTTTGCGGTTATCCTTTGTGGATTTTGGGAGACCTTAGGGGGTCTCGGGGTCCCTATTGAGTAGCTTATACTCACCCCTTCACAGGCTATGTCCGCACTACGTTGTGTTGATTGCAGACGACGGATAGCGCTGATCGTGGTGGAGGCTTGCGGAGCAGGACGACACCTGGAGGTGGACCACAGGGCGGGACGTACTCGGAGCGGTCGACTGGACCCAAGGAGCAGTGGAGGCTTTCCGTACTCACCCTTCATGTGGGACTTCCAGTGGACGGCTCGACGTTGCGGATTTTAATTTTCAGTTGTTGTTTTCCCCTTTCGAGTTGTACTTACTTTCAGTTTGGGTTTGTATACTGGCCCACTTACTTTTCCGCACTTACTGTTGTACCCGTTTTTACTTAGTGTTTACTTTTCTCCGCTTGCTTACACTGTGGTGCTTGTTTACATTACAAAGGCAATGTCTTTCCTTTACCAGGATTTACGCCTTGGTGCTAGTCGCCAACCCCTGGCCTATGGAAGGCGGGCTTGGGGTAGACATGGCACGGGCCCCGAGGATGGGTCGTGAAAAATTGGTATCAGAAGAGTACGGTTCTACAACGGAACTTGGGACTCTGATCTTTTCTATGTTAATCAATTTTTTTTAGCGTAATGGGTGTGGTTATCAGTCCAGGGAGTCCAGTGTTGGTGCGGTGGCTGACGTATCCGTACACGAGGACCCTGACTTCTGATTTCCGACTTAATGCTCAAAAACATTGGTTGCATGTGTGTTTCAAGTTTTCATTGTGATTACTTTGTATCAGCTCACCAGGTATACATTTCTGACCGTGGCGCACCAGTTTCCTTTTCAGGATGGCCCCACGACGGCAGCCAGCTAGGGTTTCGAGAGTTGAGTGTGACGATAGCCCATCGAGCGACGAGGCCTCGGTGCAGGGCCCTTTGTCAGCAGTGGCACCAGCGGTAGCTCTACCCGCCGAGCCACCGATGCTTCCAGCACCAGCTGCTGACGATGCACGTCACCTTAGTGCACTGCATGAGTTCCAGTGCCAGCGACCGCCCAGGTTCCTCGGGGAGACGGACCCCCAGGCAGCCGAGGACTGGCTGGAGGCAGTGGTGAGAGTTTTTAGGTTAGTGAGGACACCATCAGACCTCATGGTGATCCGCGCAGCGAGCCTACTGCACGCAGCAGCAGGCAGATCGTGGAGCTTGATGCTCCAGGTGCACGATGAGGCATCTCTTCTCTGGACGGACTTTGAGAGACTCTTCCGCTCGGAGTTCGTCACAGCCACCCTCCAGGCGGTGCGCATCCAGGAGCTTCTTGAGCAGCGGTAGGGAAGCTTGACCGTCGCCCAGTACTCAGCGAGATTTACTGATCTCTCGCGCTACTCGACCGACATGGTACGAGACCCATTCTTCTGGGCCCAAACCATTGAGCAGGGATTGAGACACGAGATCAGGGCATCGCTGATCTCCCTCAGCATTCCGACTCAGGCAGGAGTACTGGAGAGAGGCCTTTTGATCGAGAGTTTTCTTGCTAAGTCTACACCAGCGTCGAGACCCACCGCAGGGCGGCACGTAGTAGAGTCTTCTGCAGCAGGAATTCAACGGATGACTCTTGGGTCCAGTCAGACCAGACCCTCAGGCAGATGACCTCAGGACACTGGCTTAACAGTGCGGGGCACACAGCATGGAGCCAGTCTTTCGAGAGGCAGGCAGTGCTACTCATGCGGCGGGCAGGGCCACATGGCTCGTGATGCCCGACACGCCGTGCCGAGGAGAAGCAGACGATTGAGGGACCACCGAGGAAGAGGCAAGGGGTCGACCATGGAAGTCCGCAGGGATCAGGCGGACGAGGCAGAGGAGCTAGCCGAGCAGTAGGTGGTGGGCGACGCTTTGAGGCTCTACCACCACCACCACCAGGAGGTCCACCCCGACCATAGGGAGCTGGCGGGCAGAGACAGGCACAGCTCCAGGCAGCAGAGGCCTACGACCACGGCGCGCCCGAGATGATTCGAGGTACTATCTGTTTCTATTCCACCCTTTCTTCAGTTCTTATAGACACAAAATAGAGTCACTCTTTCATAGCCGCTGCCCTTTTTCGGAGCTCGGAGATTCCGACAGAGCCGTTGGCTCGATCCTTACGGCTAAAGACTCCTAAGGGAGTAGACTCGACGATTACACACTATTGTCGGCAGTGTGATCTTACTCTAAGAAGCGAGAGCTTCGACTAGGATCTTCTTGTAGCAGCGCCGAGGCCTTATGACATCATCTTGGTCATGGATTGGTTGTCTACGGTCCATGCACAGATTGACTGTATTAGGCGCAAGGTGCGATGTGTACGCACCGACGGGATCAGGTTCACCTTCACCGGAGAGAAGGGATCCTTCGCAGCGCAGGATGGACTTCCGCTGAGGAGAGGACATCCCATCACTCATCAGTTGTCTAGCCTCATCCTAGGAGCAGTTGACGTACGGAGTCCTAGTTTTCCTACAGTGGTGGATCAGTATGCGGACATTTTTCCCTGAAGACGTTCCAGGGCTACCTCCTCGCAGAGAGGTAGACTTTTATATTGACATGTACCCCGGGACAGCCCCGATATCGACTCCAGCATATCGGATGGCCCCCGCCGAGCATCGAGAGCTGCGGGTACAGTTGGACGACTTACAGGGCAAGGGGTTCATCCGACCTAGTGTTTCACCCTGGGCTTCCCCGATATTGTTCGCCAAGAAGGAGGACAGGAGCTTGTGACTTTGTGTCGACTATCGTTGCCTGAACCAGGTGACAATGAGGACCAAGTATCCGCTACCGAGGATTGATGACCTCTTTGATCAGCTCAAGGGAGCACGGTGGTTCTCGAAGATAGACCTCCGGTCAGGCTATCACCAGCTCAGAGTTCGAGATGAGGACGTGCAGAAGACGACCTTTAGATGTCAGTATGGCCACTATGAGTTCTTGGTTATGCCTTTCAGCGTAACCAATGCTCCAACACTGTTCATGGCCCTCATGAACAGGATCTTTCAGCCATACCTCTATCGATTTGTCGTAGTATTCATCAATGACATTTTTATTTACTCTACGACTGAGGAGGAGCACGCTTACCACTTACAGGTTGTAATAGACACACTCTGAGAGCACCAGCTTTATGGTAAGCTCTCAAAGTGCCAGTTATGGATACGCGAGGTCCACTTCTTGGGACACGTCATCTTTGAGGTGGGAGTTGCAGTGGATCCTGCGAAGATTGAGGCAGTGCTAGCTTGGGAGCCACCCAGGAGCGTGACGGAGGTGCAGAGTTTCTTGGGACTAGCTGGATACTACCGGAGATTTGTGAAAGACTTCTCTAGAGTTGCGGAACCACTCTCAGCTTTGACGAAGAAGGGGAAACCCTTCGTGTGGTCAGACAGATGTCAGCAGAGCTTCCAGGAGCTGGGACAGAGATTGACCAGTGCACCTATCTTGAGGTTGGCTGAGGAGGGAGTAGGGTACGTAGTCTACTGTGATGCATCAGGGACCGGACTCGGATGTGTCATGATGCAGGAGCGGGCATTGATGGCCTATGGATCACGTCAGTTGAGGATGCATGAGCAGAACTACACTACCCATGACCTGGAGTTAGCAGCAGTGTTCTTTTCTCTAAAGACATGGTGACACTATCTGATGGGAGAGCGCTTTACAGTCTTTTATGACCATCAGAGTCTCAGATACATCTTATCTCAGAAGGATCTGAATCTGAGACAGCGGTGATGTCTCGAGATCCTCCAGGACTATGACTTTGAGATATTCTAAACTCCTTCGAAGGGGAACGTGGTAGCTGATTCTTTTAGTAGGAGGACGAGCATTCAGATACTTGAGGAGGCGATAGAGTAGCTAGCCTCTTTGAGGATATCCTTCGTGGATAGAGATGGAGCAGCCTTACTCCATTCTCTCACAGTCACACCTCCATTACTGCAGCGGGTCAGAGAGGCACAGCGTGGGGATGCTGAATGTGAGACGTGGCATGCATAGATATCCTCAGGATATGCAGCTGATGGTTTCTCCTTTGGAGCAGAGAACGATGTCCTTTTCAGAGGACGTACCTTGGTACCAGTTTCTTTACGAGAGGAGGTGCTGAGAGAGTTTCACACTTCCCCTTTGGCGGTACATCATGGAGTGGTGAAGATGTACCAGGATCTCAGATGACAGCACTGGTGGCCGGGCATGAAGAAGGTTGTGGCAGAGTTTGTTTCTCAATGCCTTACCTTCCAGCAGGTGAAGTCAGAGCACCAGGTACCAGCAGGCTTGGTACAGCCCTTAGAGGTCCCGGAGTGGAAGTGGGATAGGATATCTATGGACTTCGTGACTGGACTTCCATGCACTTCCAGAGGTCAGGACTCCATCTGGGTGATTGTCGACCGACTCACCAAGTCGGCTCACTTCTTACCCATTAGAGAGCAGGTATTAGTGGAGAGCTTAGGACGACTTTACATTCAGGAGATTGTACGGCTTCACGGTGTGCCATCATCTATATTATTTGATCGAGATGCTCGCTTTACTTCCTTGCTTTGGAAGGGGATGCAGGAGGCGTTCGGAATGCAGCTACGTCTGAGCACCGCCTTTCACCCTCAGACAGATGGTCAGAAGGAGAGGACCATTCAGACTCTCGAGGAAATGCTTCGCGCATGTGTCCTCAACTTTGGTCACAGCTAGGAGGACCACCTACCCATGGTGGAGTTCGCGTACAACAACAGATACCACTCCACCATCGGGATGGCACTATACGAGGCGTTGTACGACAGACTTTGCAGACCTCCTTTGTGTTGGAAAGACCCTAGGGAGTCATCACTTGTGGGACTAGAGATGGTCCAGGCCACGACAGAGAAGGTCCAGGTCATCCAGGAGCGGATGAGGATAACTCAGAGCCGACAGAAGTCTTATTCTGATAGGAGGCGGAGGCCACTAGAGTTCGAGGATGGGGACCACGTCTTCTTGCATGTCTCACCTCGATGTGGATTACGGAGATTTAGTCGAGGAGGAAAGTTGTCTCCATGATTCATCGAACCATTCCAGGTCCTCAAGAAGGATTGGTGAGGTGGATTATCGTCTGGCTCTACCACCTCAGTTGCACTGAGTCCACGAAGTCTTCCACGTATCGCAGCTGAGGAGATACGTGCACGACCTGACGCACATCATTGAACATTGGGAGCTAGACGTTGATAATGGGGAGACTTTTGCGGAGGTCCCAGTGGAGATCGAGGATCGATAGGAGCGGGTCCTATGTGTATGGTCAATTCCGCTAGTGCGCATCAGATGGCAGCACGGAAACCTCCAGGAGAGCACTTGGGAGCAGGAGGCTCAGATGCGTGCTCAGTACCCTCATTTGTTTCCCTACCATATGATGTATCTTTATGGGGACGTGAAGCCCTGAGGTGGGAGTGATGTAAAGACCCGTAAATTTCAAGGAAATTTTTTTTCTTTATTTTCTTTGGGATTTTACAAGAACGCAGTTTCAGACGGAACTTGATTCTGAGGCAAGGTGTGGCCGGAATTTCTATCCGAAGTTTAGCTCGGGTACGTTCAGTGAACGAACGAGCGAGAATTCCTATCATTTGAACCGGTGCTCGGAATCGAATTCTGAGGGCACCGATGGAACTGTAGCGCCAGTAATTGCTTAGGAACACCTGTTTCAGAGTTTCGTTTTCACCAGAGTTGATGATAAAAATTGTGGAAGTTTAATTCATAATTATTCTACAATTTTTTTACTCTATGTGTATAATCCTTGGAATGGAAGTTGGGTAAATACCCAACCTCCCTTGGGAAGTTATGAGGGTGGTGGGGCCCACACGAACCCCACCCCTTCATATCTTCTAAACCCCCCCTCAACTCCCTTTTAAATTTTTTTAACTTAAGATTATTAACTTATGGAGTAAATGAGGTAAATTAAATGTTAGTTTTTGAAATTCAAACTCTAGAATTTCTAAAGGCTTGTTGTGTTAATAAAATAAGAAAGGAGCTTATTTTATTTTGTTGTTAGAGTTTTGTCGTTGAGAGATTTTTTGAAGAACATCTTCTTCTTGACAAAGAACACGAAGAACGAACGATCTCCGACGTGGAACGCCGAGCCCTCGGAGACCGTCTTCCGCGACTCCGACTCGTGACGCGACGTCTTCTTCCATGACGTTCTTCTTCTACGACGTCTCTTCCGTGACGGTTTTCCGCGATGAAATCTCCGTCAACGTCTTTGAATCCTCTCTTCACGACGCCGACGTTCATCATCTCTTTTATCAATGTAGGGGATTTATTTTATTTAATTATTTTCCATTCATGAATTCTAGTTTGTCATTCTTCATGGATAAACGACTAATTGATAACGATTAACGAGAGGGGGCTGGACCGCACAAACACGGCCGACCCTCCTCCTTTATCCATGTTTTATTCCTTGTCAATGGAACGGAATGGCGTGGTGCCGTCGCCCCACGCGGGAATCACACGGTATGTAATACGCGTCACTGTCGCGCCGTGCCATGAATTTGATCAAGGACGCGACGCCGTCGCACCGCGTCGATGAAAACCGAAGACGTCGTGGCCGGAGCGGGGCCGCGGCGGAGGGGGCGCGATGCCGTCGCACCGCGCCGGACGAATCAAGCCGCGGCCAGTTCCGGGCTGCGACAGAGGAGGGTGACCGGCAGCCGGTTCCGGGCCACTGGTGTCGGCGATGGAGGAAAGGACCGGCCGTCGCTGGTCCTTATTGACAGAACCGGCCGACCGGTGCAGGCCGGCCGGACAAAGGGGAACCGGGGGAATTAATTCCCTCGGCTAGCTATGCTAAACGACCACCTTAATTGGGGGGCCGCGGTTTCACCCGGGGGGCAGGCGCCCCCCCCCCCCTTTCCAAAACGGCTCAGCCCCCGGCCGCGCTGGCCAATGCGCTGGGCGCGCTGTGCCCAGCCGGGCCTGCCGCCTGGCCGGTCCGCCAGGCCGGGCCGTGCCCAGGCCGAGTTGGCCCACGACGCGCTGGCCGGCCCGCGCCGCGCTGGCCGGCCCGCGCCGCGCCGGACTGGGCCGCGCTTATCCGGGCCGGGGCGGGTCGGTCCGGTTCGGGCCGACCGGGGGGGTCTCGGGCCGGGTCGGTCCGGGCCCGAAACACCCGTTTTCGGACCGTTTGGGCTCAATTGCCCATAACTTGGGCTACGGACCTCCGATCGACGCGCCGTCAGAAGCGACACGATCCTTGGAACGAGACGGTCATTTCAGTATATTGCACTCAAGGTTTCGGAATACTTTGTGTTTGGATGGGTTGGTTCATACACGAAACCAACCGGGCCCTCGGAGCGGAAACGCTCATATCTCAGGCTCCGGACGTCTGAATGACGTGCCATCGACTTTGTTGGTTTCCTCGAAGTGGGAAGGATCTTTTGGCTTACTCCACCCGAGGTTTGGACGCAGGTGGAGTACGGTCAGGTTGGTTTTTCCTTAAAAACCAACCGGGGCCCTGGGACGAAAAAGCCAATAACTCTCAGACCAGGCGTCTGATTGACGCGCTGTCTGCGACGTTGAGTTAATGTTGACGATACGGAACTTTTGGATACATCAACTCTGGAATATGTGTTAGTTGATGTATCAGACTCTCGGCTCATGGAGCGGACCCTCCCGAATGAGCTTACTGTGTGCGGGAACCCTATAGCTGGATGCGACTGCTACTATGACTGCAACGACGACTGTGCAGAGATCCTCAGTGGATTCGACGACGACGACTACCGCACTCAGGGATCCTGTGTGGATCAGTGCTATCGATCCTGTGGGGGTCCGATCTTGTGTGGGTTAGCGCTCATCGGTTCTGTGTGAGCCAGCGCCTACAGATCCTGTGTGGGTCATTGCGAGGGTTAGTACCTATCGATCCTTTGTGGGTCCGACGACTTAGATGGATCAGTGATCATCTATATCGTCTTACGAAGAACTATAACTGTGTGAGATGAATCTTGTTTTACATTCCTGTGTGGATTGTGTTGTGCTATCCTGTGTGGATTTATGTTTTGCTTCCTTGTGTTGACTGGGTTGTACTTGAGCTCACTTGTTGGAGCCGAACGAGAATTGATGACTTAGGTATATGTATGGGCATATACCTAAGTAGTGTCGGATGTTACTTTGTGATTGTATCTTTTCTTTTGTGGTTATCCTTTGTGGATTCTGGTAGACCTTCGGGGGTCTCGGGGTCCCTACTGAGTAGCTTATACACACCCCTGCACTGGTTATTCTCGCACTACATTGTGTTGGTTGCAGACGACGGAGAGCGCTGATCGTGGTGGGGGCTTCCGGAGTAGGACGATACCTGGAGGTGGACCACAGGGCGGGATGTACTCGGAGCGGTCAGCTGGACCCGAGGATCAGTGGAGGCTTTCTGTACTCACCCTTCAGGTTGGAATATGGCATATAATCTAATGGAAAGATCGGTAAATCTTCCTCTAAAGTCCCCGAGCAAGACGACATGTTTTCAGTGTGGTTCAACGAGCCACGTCAAGCGGGATTATACGGAACAACCTCGATCATGTCATAATTGCAAGAAGATGGGGCATCTGCAGTGTTATTGTCGGAATGCTCCAATGTTGGGTGCACGTGACACTGCTCAGGGATCGCAGACGTCGTATGCTTTGATGGGATAGGGACATCAGCACAACCCTCGTCATCCGAGTAAAGTGGGTCATGGTGATTCTTAGAATACCATGACGCCTCAGGAAAGCAATAAAAAGAAGAGTGTGGCGAAAAAGGCATTTTTTAGAGCTGGTCATGTTGTGGTGGATGATCAGTCTGGACTATCCCCGGTGCGAGGTACTATTCTTTTGAATTATACCTTGATGCAAGTGCTATTGGATACGGGTGTTTCACACTCTTTTATTGCTGCATGTGAGGTTGATTTTTTGGGTTTAAGGGTATAAATGATGCCCTCAGTTTTAAAACATCAAACTCTTCTGGGTCGAAGAGAGTGTCGAGCCTACAAGTGTAGAGAATGTTGTATCGTTGTGGGTGAGGTTGAGCTAATGTGGAACCTCTCAATACTTGAGATGGATGGGTATGATGTAGTCCTGGGAATGGATTGGCTGGTGGATTTTAAGTCCCACATCGACTACAATGCGTGGACAATGGCGTTTACGACACATGATGGAGGTAGACATATCTTAAGAAGAGAGAAGCATTAAAGTCAGGGTGCAATGAGTTTGTTGGAAGCAGCAGTGGGCACATTATCGTATCAGTTGGCAGTGTTGTTATTGGAATCGGTAGAAATTTTTGAGTAGAGTGTTCTTCCAGCAGTGGAGGATCAGTTCATGGATGTTTTTATTGAAAAATTATATGGGTTACCTCTTATAAGAGAAGTGGAGTTTACGATAGATCTCATTCTAGGGACCAGTACTATCTCACTTCCATCTTAGCAGATGGCACCTACTGAATTGCAGGAATTGGAAGTCTAGTTGGAAGAGTTAGAACAAAAAGGGTTTATCCATCCGAGCACGTCTCTATGGGAAGTTCCAGTGTTGTTTGTGGAAAGGGTGGATGAAACTTTGAGGATATGCATTGATTATCATAGACATAACCAAGTTATGATAAAGAATAGATACCCACTTCCATGAATTTATGATTTGTTCGACCAGTTGAAGGGAGCCCATTGGTTCTCCATGATCGACCTGTGGTTGGGATATCATAAATTGTGGGTGAGAAAGGAGGATGTTCCTAAAACATGTTTCAGATGTAGATATTTCCATTATGAATAATTGGTTATTCCCTTTGGTCTAACGATTGTACCAGTGGTGTTCATGGAATTAATGAATCAGATATTTTAGAGATTTCTGGATTAATTTGTGGTGGTGTTTGTAGAAGATATTCTGATGTATTCAAAGGAAAGGGTGGAGCATGAGCAGCACTTGGCGATATTGCTGGGGATCTTGAGGGATCATCGATTGTATGCAAAATTGTCAAAGTGTGAGTTTTGGATAAGGGAAGTTTTTTTCTTTTCCATCTGATTTCTGATAGTGGTGTTTAAGTGGATCCAGAAAAGATATAGTATGTTATCTCGTGGAAACCTCTAGATAATGTTTTTGAGATACAGAGTTTTCCTGGTCTATCTGGGTATTATCGGCATTTTGTTCGTGATTTTTCATGTTTGTCTTCACCGAAGACAGCTTTGACAAGAAATAATATTCCATTCAAGTCGAATGAACAATGTAAGCTGTGTTTCGAAGAGCTAAAGGGTCGACTTATGAAAGAGATCATATTTTCATATATATACATATTTTTTTAAATGATTTAATCACTTCCCATTAATCAATTTGATCTTATTTGAATCATTTTATGACTTTTGGTGTGTTTTGAGCTTAAATGTAAAAAGTGGTTAATTTTTGACATTAAATAGATTTATGTTTCCTCTGTATTTCGAGCATAACCCCTACATTTTGTATCCAATTATCCTGATTCGTTTTTTAGGGTGAAATATTTAGTTCTCTAGAAATTATTCTTCTGGGCCATGTTCCAATTAAAACTTTAACATGCCAAAACAAATCGGTCAATGTGCAAAGTTATTCTGGCCGGTAGAATGGACCAAGACTCATTCAAAGCATCATATCTTGGACAAATGACATCCAAATGTAGGGATTCCAGGTGGGTTCGAAATCCTAATATAATGGCCAGAGGATCACAAAATATCAGGAATAAATTCATTCATTAAGGCCTCCAATTTAATGGTCAAACAAGGGTTGGTGTAATTGTGTTTGGCGGCCAAGAAAAGTATCTTCCATTTAGGCGGCCATAACTTCCTTGAAACGGATCCAATAGCTCTGATATTTTGATGGTAGATGTCCAACTACATTCCCAACTTTCTATAAGAAGGGACCTCGGCCACATTTCACCAGGAGGGGGCAGAACCGAAGCTATCAGTCTGGAGGAAAGATTCTGGAGGGGAAAATTCTGTTCTTTCTTCTCACTCATTTCTTCTTCTTATTTTTTTAATTCATTAATATTCCTCATCATTCTCAAATACCCTTACCATGGTGGGGTATACTTATTAGGTGATTTGGGAGGTAAGGTTTTATCTTTTGTAATTTTTGAGTTCTTGCATTTGATTGAATAAAAACTCTCTATCTTCTGCGGTGTTGGTTTCAAATTCTAATAAATGGTTTTATTATCTTATGCGATTGTATTTGATTTAATATTCTGTTGTTATTATTTCTTTGGAAAATGTTTATAATATCCCTCCACTAGGTTCTGGTCTATATACTATGTAATATTTTCGGGCTTAGTGGTGAAGTACTCGATGATCGTCAGTATGTGTGGCAGGGGTATTGAATATTCTTAATTATTTGGGATAAACAAGACCCTATTGAGAATTGCCTAACTCAATTTAGGGTATTCAATACATCTGTTTAACACATAGGAAGTAGATTAGACCGAGCTAAGATATTGTTATGGTTTACTCTCACTGTCACCATTTACCAATGTAGTGATAGGAAGTGATCATGAAATATCACTTAAACTAACTTACCAGAAGATGATTGAATAAAATCGGAACTATGATAACAATATAATTGAAAAACCTACCCCAACCTGATCACTAAATTCCTTTTAATATTATTAATCACATGTTTTTGTTAATTTATTTTTGAATATTTTACTTTATTTCTATCTTTACTTTTATTGCTTTGTTTTCAAAACCAAAAAATATCGAAAACCACCCAACTTCATTATCTAATATTAAAGTGACAAACGTGATTGTTGAGTGCACCTCTCTGGAGACAACCTAGGTTAACCTCTATACAATATATTAACTTAGTAAATAATAGTTTTTGTGACACCCCACGATAGGCACATGTCAATACATGGCACCGTTGCCGGGGAGGTAGTGCCACAATCAATTATAAATATTTCACACTTTTCAAAAAAACATAAAAAATATTTTTACATGATGATTTCAATTGATTATTTATTTAATTTATATAACAAAGACCCACATTTAGAAAAATTAGATGATTTTGTTTATGATATAGTTCAGATGAAAGAACTTAAAAATAACATAGCAATACTAGAGAACAATGTAGAACTTGAATTTGAATATGTCTGTGCAATGATGGAAAAACAAGAACCTATGAATGAACCTGAGGAGGACAAGAAGGAAGAATTTCCTATTGAGCTACATGAGGGAGATAAAAAAGGTCTTGATGAATTCTGGAATGAGTGTGAAGAACTACTTGATCCACATATTCTTTACAAAGTATAAGATCCAGAACCAATGAAGGAAGACACCACCAAAGTGGTGGAAGAAAAGATAGAGGAGCCTGACTACCTACCTCTGTCTTGTGAAATTCAACGACAAGAGAAACCTCATACTGAAGAAGCAATTTAAGTCAATCTACATAAGGGAGATAATATTTTTGTTAATTATTTTCATTCTGATTATATAAAATCTGAATTGAGTATCACATTCCCGTGCTTGAAATATTCAGGTTTGGACAACAAATGTATTGCCTTGGTGGATAAGGGAAAAAAAGAAGATACACCTGAATAAGAACATATAGAGCTCCCTGAACTAGATGAATTCTTATTAGAATAATTTCAAGATGGGATAAAAGTGTATTTCCATGAGTAATAAGAGACATAAGATGATTACATTGAAAGTGAAGTGTTTGATATTGACTCATCATGTTTTAATATTATTCAAATTGAATTACTTTCTGATTCTCTCATTTATTATTCTTTGGAAGTGGAATACATTGAGGAACCGCTGTAGAATGAAATAGAAGTTGTGAATTTGAAAACTATTAAAGATGAGGACTCATTATTTAGCCTAAACCCACCTTACAAGAAGGATATCAGTTTCATGGGGGTTGATTTGGTGTACCATATCCATGTAGTCCTCAACAAAAAGGAAGAAGTTCAAAATGGAGAGAAGAAGTTCTGGTGGTTCATATTAAATAAAATTCACCCACCATCGGATTGGGGATAACCAACTGAAACTGCCCATCTGGAGGCAGTCAAAACCCAGGGCCCAATTGGGGGATTAAACCAAGATATATCCTTCTATTCTCATTCTAATTCTATTTTCATTACTTTCAATAAATTTATTATGTTTTATTATCTACCTTTGTTAGTGGGTGTTTATGTGTATAACACTTAGGAGCATAACTCAACATTGCACTACCAATAATTCATGTTGTACCTTTCCTTTAAACTTTATTTATTGCTATGATTCAATTAAAAATATATGTACATGTTAAATCAATTTGAATGCATTGTGGACACTGTA
This sequence comes from Viscum album, assembly GCA_963277665.1. Lineage (NCBI taxonomy): Eukaryota > Viridiplantae > Streptophyta > Magnoliopsida > Santalales > Viscaceae > Viscum > Viscum album. The sequence continues at coordinate 911,526,227 of OY728131.1, read as the reverse complement.
TCATTTAAGTGTGGGGGAAGGAGCCTCTGTAGTTTAGTATTTTCAATTATTTGTTTCAAAAAAAATATGCGTGTATTCACATTTTTGTGTGTTTCTGAAACTTTTGAGCTAAAATTTTTATCATCACAAAATTTTAAAACCCATTTCAATGAGTGAAACAATTTATCCCATGAAACTAAGATTAAATGAACGCTGAAAATGACTTTATTTCAAGTTCAAATATTTGTAAATTTCATGAAATGTACTCTTCTTTTTTAGTCCCATGCCACAATTCACTGTCATTATATTTGAAATCACTTTCCTATGAGTATTCTTAACCTATTTTTCATACACTTTTCATTCACCTCACTTTTTGAGAGAACCATATCATGCTTGATTTAACCAGAATTTGATTTATTCCTATCAAAACTTGAGCATTTGAGGTACATGTGTTTTAAATGAATGAGGAATTTCTTTGTTATTAAATCCCCCATTTCTAAATAATTCTTTTTATAATGGCCCACCTTGTACATTTAATCCTTGTATCCCATAGAATCTATTAACAACCTGCTATGTTAGCCACAACATAATCCAATTTTCCCTATCCAACCTGCTCTTGAAGTAAAATTGCATAATCTAGTTGAACTTAAGTGTGGGGGGAAGCTATCTTCTGTTGTAATACATCATTTGGAGATAATTTGGCTGGAAACTAAAATGTTGAAGATATGTTCTTATTGCTGAAAAAAATCATTCAGTTGAAAGTTGTGCCTTTTTTGGAGCATTCACGTATGAGATGATGTGCCTTTTCTGGAGCGTTCACCTATGAGAAGTTGTTCCTTTATGGATCTTCCAATGGAGAAAAGAGTTGTGCCTATCTGGATCATTCTAGAAAAATAATGTTTGAGATGATTGAAAATATTGTCGCTGAAATGATGAATGGTGTGAAATTTCACTGATTTTTCATGGTAGTAGAGGTGATTTACTACTAAGGGGAGTGAAGCGACTACACTTGATTAAAAATTAGAATAATGCAATTTTTCTTCAAAAAAATCCAAGCACTCCTCATTCAAACTCAGCATTTTTCACATCTAAATCCTACCAACATAAATCCATGGAACAAACCTATAAATTTTTCATGATAAAAATATTTCCTTGAATCATATCAGGTGGGGATGTAGGAATTTATCAATCCTAAGGTGACCCTTTCATGATTATTGGATGAGAAAGACATTGTTGAAAAATGATATTTGTGTGATGAAAAAAATATGCATGTTAGGTAAGTGTTTTTTTTGAATTAGAGAATATATGAAGAGTAAATAAATTTATTTAACTAAATTTATAACTTGGAATAGTGGTTGTTTATGAGGCATGATATCTTTTGTTTCTTGGTGATAAATTGTTGGATCTCAAGGATATGTGTTTTTAAATTTGCTTTGATTTAATATCGATGTTTACTTGTCCAAGAGTCCAAGTTATAAATGTAGGGGAACTGACAGATCTCAAATTTTCATATCTATAAATATGTTTTTAAAAGATTTAATCCCTTCCTATTAATCAATTTGAACTTATCTGTATCATTTAATGTCTTTTGGTGAGTTTTGATCTTAAATGTAAAAAGTAGTTAATTATTGACATTAAACAGATTTATGCTTCTTCTGTATTTCAAAAAAAACACCTACATTTTGTATCCAATTAACCTAATTCCTTTTTTTGGATGAAATGGTTTGTTGTATACAAATTATTCTTCTAGACCTTGTTTCAATTATAACTTTAACAGGCCAAAACAAATCGGTCAATGTGAAAAGTTATTTTGGCCGGTAGAATGGACCATGAATCATTCAAAGAATCATATCTCAGCCAACCGACCACCAAATGAAAATATTTTAGCTGGGTTAGAAATATTTCAAGAAGTTTCAGAGCATCATAAAATATCAGGAATAAATTCATTCATTAAGGCCTCCCATTTTATGGTAGAAGAAGGGTTGGTGGAACAGTGTTTGGCGGGCAGGAAAAGTCTTTTCCATTTAGGCGGCCATAACATCTTTTAAACGGATCTGATGGCTCTGATATTTTGAGGGTAGATGTCCAACTACATTCCCAACATTCTATAAGAAGGGACTGTAGCCTCATTCTGCCAGTAGGGGTAAGAACCAAAGTTATCATTTTGGAGGACAGATTCTAGAGGGGAAAATTCTATTCTTTCTTTTCACTCATTTATTCATCTTATTTTTGTAATGCCTTCATCTGCCTCATCATTATCAAATAACTTTACCATGGTGCGGTAAACTTATGAGGTTATTGTGGCAGGGAAGGTTTTATCTTTTGTAATGTTTGAGTTCTTGCATTTTATTGAATAAAAACTATCTCTCTTCTGCATTGTTGGTTTCAAATTCTAATAAACAGTTTTATTATCTTATACAATTGTATTTGATTTAATATTTTGTTATTATTATTTATTTGGTAAATTTTCATAATATCCCTCCACTAGGTTCTAGTCTATATACAATGGAATAGATTCAGGATTAGTGGTGAAGTACTCGGCGATCATCAGTACGTGTGGCAGGGGTATTGAATATTCTTAATTGTTTGGGATAAACAAGACCTAATTGGGAATTTCCTAACTCAATTGAGGGTATTAAATACATCTATTTAACACATATGAAGGAGATTAGACCAAGCTAAGATATTGGTAAGGTTTACTCTCACCATCACCATTTACCAAGGGAGTGATAGGAAGTGATCGTGAAATATCACTTAAACTGACATAGCAGAAGATGATTGAATAAAATTGGAACTATGATAACATTACACTTGAAAAATCAACCCCAACCTGATCACTCAATTCCTTTCCATATTTTTAATCACGTGTTTTTTTAATTTATTTTTGAATATTTTAATTTATTTCTATCTTTACTTTCATTGATTTGTTTTCAAAACCAAACAATATCAAAAACCACCCAACTTCATTATCTAATATTAAAGTGACAAACATTATTGTTGTAACACCCCGAGCTTCCACGATACGCTTCACTTTCAATAATTCAATAGCTTGCATTGTACGCAAGTTCAAGATTCTAACACACCGCGACCAATCAAAGTAGTAGTTATGAATAGTAATACCCACTTTTTGAAATTATATAAATTTTATATTTCAAAATGGACTTCATTTTTGTATTCGGGATATCTAAATTATCAAATGATGAATTTTTTGTAATTTTTTGAGAGTTTCAAATTTGTTATGAATAGTGAAAAATACTTAAAAACAACTATTTTAATCAAAATATTTTATAGTGATAAATTATACTATTGAGTGGTTTTAAAGTATAATTAGAATATATTTTTACTATTTTATCCAATGGTTGTCATTAGAATTAATTTCACTTTGAAATCGGTCGTAAACAATTGTCAATCTTTTGATATTTATTGTTTCTTAAAAACACGCTATTTGTTGGGACAACGGGAATTAATTATAAAATTAATTAATTAAACTTATATGTTTTTAATTTTATAAAATAGACATCATTTTTTAATTCGGAATATCAATTATAGCTTAGGTTGAAATTTTGGCATTGTTCTGAAAAACTTCAATTTTTGATGAATAGTGAAACCACTAAGTGGTAGTTAAAAAACTGATTTTTCATTTAAATGAAACATTACCACTTTTGTGATTTGATTTTCAAAAATCTGACATTCATGGTTGTCATTAGGAAGTAAAATGTGGTTCAGTGGGATTAAAATAATTTTTTGGTGAATAGTAACTTTTAAGTTTAATTAATCGCGATTAAAGGTAATTATTGATATTTAAGGTAAAAATGATATTATAAAAATATGAAAATACCTTTACACTTGTCCTACCCCTATTGTATGTGTCATGTTCGACCAAGAAAATCCATGGGTCAACTTGGGGACCCCATGGATCCACTTTGGTAGGAAAATGACATAAATAACTTTTATTTAAAGTTAAAATAAAAATGTCACAAACATAAGTTGTTTTATTAAAACAAATTTTAAATGGGGTTATACAAGTCATATTTTTTACTATAAATATTCATTAGAAAGATAAAACGTTTTCCTACATAATGATATTTTTTATTAATATTTAGACATTAAATAAATTAAATTATTTATGACACCATGATGATGTAGCGATTACCTCATTAATTAAAGATTTAAATAAAATGAAATGATAATGTAAAATCCAAGGCTTAACTTGTCAAAAAACAATTTTATGAGTATATTTAGAACCCGTATCACCTTATCCTCGAATTATATAAGTGTGGGACCTTTAAAATCCGAAACTCATTATATAATAAAGTAACATTTCATTACTTTCCAAGAGTGCCCCTCCTCTCCACTTATAAAAGGACCCCACCACTACCACCTTATTCACACTTTCAAAGCCTTTTGGCTCAGCTGAATTATTCCCAAATACTCTCCCAACTTCCCTATCTTACTCCTATAAGCCGCACATTGGGAAGAATTCTTCCCAAGGAATCCTTTGGCTCAAATCAAAAAACAGTTACCCGATTTTAAGGTAATGTGTTCTCTCATGTTATTTTGTTTTAATTTGTTTCTCCAACCCCCTAAACTCTTTTTATTCATTTCATTTATAACACCAGAAGTATAAAAAATATACTAGGATGTTTTTATAAAAATTATTAGAGCCACACTTACACACACCTACATCTAATGGTTAAAGAACATAAAGTTTTTGTGGATGGCGAATTTCTGCCTCACGAAACGATGATTGTTCAACACTCATATAACACCTTAAAAGGTGGACATTAAGATGTAAATATATTTATATATATGATATATAATATGTTTATGTTTTACTTAAGGTTCTGTATTTTTCATTTATGGCATTCCTTTATTGTTTCCATTATGGGTAAACGCGATATTTTCATTTTAGGAAGTGCGGACTACCGCCCCCTCAAAGTGATTTGAATCGTTAATCCCATATGTGGGATGTATAAAGGATGTAGTAAATGATATTATATGTGATATTATACTGGAATTATAATATAACTTTATATAGTTATTATTTCATTAAATACGAAATAGAAATGAATGTAGCGTTCATGCGTACGTACAGCTTACTGTCTCCATGAACGGTGCATTTCATTTCATACCTCTAAACATTATGGAATATTATAAATGCATGTATATACTGGATATATATGATATATATGATATCTATATCATGAATATAATTCTAGATATAATGTATATATCACCACGTGAACAACTTGTAATTATAAGAAGTTTATTTTTGACTCAAGTACCAAAGATCGACAAAACGACCGTTATTAACATAAATAATTACATAATGTAAATTACATGGTAATAAGTGATATAAAAGGAATAAAAAACTTGAAAAAGGTTCTTAATAAATTATAAATTAACTCTAGTTTATTATTCAGGAGGTTAAATAATGGTCGAGTCTAGACAGGACGCAAGGTAAGTGAACTTCTTAACCCAATTTCTATTCTTTGGGTTAATCTCCTACATTCAAATTAGGTCATGATATTATTATATCCAATCTTGTATTTGTGGTTTCATTATGTTTACTTATAGTGAATACACATAATGTGTCTATTTTATTTAAAAAAATGATCTTTTTAAGGTACTTTGTCTAAATCTCCATTCATTGAGGCATATTTTGTTTTAAACACAAATTTCTTTTATACGGTGTATAAACCCCCATGACTTTTCCGTTTATTCAAAAGGAATATTTTTATACGAAGAATTTTACTAAATGAAAAAAGGGAATGTTTTTCTTGTCGTACGTATGCGGCGACAACGACTTCTCTACCGCTGTAACCATTATTTGAGTTTCCGCTTCCTCTACAAGCCATAACGTTTTTTCAGATGAAAAATAAATACCAAGTTTTAATTTTCTTTTATTTTGGTATTGAAAATGGTTTTGATAAGTTTTTTGTTATATCAATGTGTTGTATAGATATCTTATGATTGAAACGTGGAAATGTTATGTTTCATTTACGCACGTTTTATGTGATACGATTATGTTATGGTTTATGATATGTTTAAACCTGTTCATATGAGGAATTCATTGGACTTAATAAGTGACGGGTGGAGCCCGCTATAGTTCCTCGATGCATGGGCAGGTCTCAAGAGACAAACTAGTGTCTTGGCACGAGGCCTTGAAAAAATCTTATTTGTAGTCTTGGAATGAGGCCTTGGATACGTGGTTATAATAGTCTGGAATTATTCATTTCATCATTATGAAAATGGTTATTGATATTGCATGTGATTATTCGACCAGTAGAATATCCATGTGAAGAAGTAAATGGCATTATCTCATGTTACTTTTTCCATAGTATGTTGAATTTCAAATTTAAAAGGATTTTTTTTAATTATACATTGCCTTAAATGTTAATGTTTATTTACGAAAGCTTCCGCAATATTGTTATCCTTACTGAGCATCTGAGCTCACCCCTTTCAATGTTTTAATATTTTCTAGGATGTGAAGAAGTATTTTATGAATGGCCTGTAGGGATAGTCAGAAGAGGATATGAGTGTGGACTATGGAGACTTTGTTATTGTAGTATTTTACTTTATGATGTAATGTAACATTTATAAATGTATCTAGTGTTTACAAGGCTACTAAACTAATCGGTCTTTCGAGACTTAATCTTTTGTGATCATGCCAATGTTACGAAGTAATGCAACGACTCTGGGTAACTGGGGTCGGGGCGTTACAGTTGGTATCAGAGGAAGTTTAGTACTAACCTTGGAAGCTAGATTTAGATAAACTCTAATTAGAGAACATAGCCCAAAGATAGACTTTGAGGATTAGTATAGAAGAACTTCCTAGAATTTTGGTATTATAGAGATGTTGTGAGTATTCCGAGCAATACATCCCTGTCTGGATACGAGAAGGTAGAGGTGGCTCTGGAACAGATATACCTAAGGGTAAAACCTGAAAACACCGCTTTGAGCTATACTCAAACGGGAACTGGTGCAGGACAACGGGCCTTGCTGCACTCTTGGTTACGACACTCCCGGGGGATATGCTTAGGATAAGTTTCATATTCTTTACAAACCAATATGAAGGGTTATTAGTATATACTTCCTCAAAGAAAACATTTTTATGTATTATATCCATAAATAGTTCAATTTATGTTAAGTATTTTACAAGTATGGAATTATGTATTTTGATTCATAAACTAATCTAGTTTATGCCATTTTTTAGAAATGGCGCCTAGTGGAAGGAATGGAAACCGTATCAATGCATGCACTCCGTGTAGAGATTGCCCTCCTGCTCAAGATTATTATTGTGGATCTGGAGATACAACTAGTGCTGATCAACTTATTACCATACTGGGACAACTCACTCAGGTTATGAATAATAACCTTACTCGTATGGATCACCCTGATCCGCAACGTGGAGGATCAATGTTAGACCGCTTCATGAGGCAACAACCACCAACATTTAATGGGGGTAAAAATCCATTAGTTTCTGAGCAATGTATAAACTCCATAGAAAAAATATTCCATGCCTTGGGGAGTAGCGAAAGGGAGAATGTTGTCATGGAAGTCTACCGCCTCACTGGAGATGCCAATCAATGGTGGTCACTGATTCAAAACAAAGGAAGATAATGAAGTATCAAATATGGAATGGAGAGATTTCAAATATCTTTTATTAGAAAAATACTTTCCACATGACCATCGAGCAGATATGGAAAGTCAATTTCTAAGTTTGAGGCAGAAGGAGGATGAGAATGTCACAAAGTATGAGGCCAACTTTACAAGGTTAGTGAGGTATGCTGCAGATTATATACGTAACCCAATAAGTAATATTGATCATTTCTTTGATGGGTTAAAACCATTTCTCCTTCGACCTTTAGTATCACAATCCTTCTTATCGTATGAAGATATTGTCTCGTGTGCTATCAAGACAGAAAAGGAATTCTCTAAGTCTTATGACAACAAAGTAAAGCAAGAGAAGAAGAGAACGGTGGAACAAGAGACGGATAAAGGGAAAAAGGGAAAGAAGGATTTTCCATTATGTGATAATTTTGGGAAGAATCACCCTGGTACTTGCATAAAAGGAATGGGAGTTTGTTATAAATGTGGAGAAAAAGGTCACCAGGCTTGTGATTGCAAGGGAAAAAAAGAGGCTATCAATGTTGAATGCTACAATTGTAGGGAAATGGGGAATTATGAAAATGAATGTCCGAAGCACCAAAGAAACTTACCTCAGAAAAGGCCAAGGGATCAAGGACAAGATTATGTTGTTGCTACAGATGAATTTGAATAATTAATATATTTGTGTTTTTGGAATCAAGGATTATATTCTGGTTATAAGAATAATGTGAAATATAAGGATTGTACTGCAGTACTTGCTTTTTTTTCATTAAGGTTTTAATATGATGAAGGTAATCAGATTTTTACTATGTGACAAAAAGAGAAACTTTAATTTGTTTGGGGAATCTGGTGTCAGAATTGATTTTGGAATTTAGAGACCTTTTAGAGAAAGTCTGGATAGAGGTATTTTGGATAACTAGAAAGGTTGGAATGGATTAAGTTGAACTTTGGATAGTATGGTTTAAGGTTAAATCATTTCTGAATATTATTTTTGGAATATTATAATACTATATTTTTATGACAAGGACAACCTGTAGGGTTGGGCGATAACCCGTCGCTTTAGACAAAGCAGCAGGAATCGAACCCACAACCATATTGCGACAGGCTTTTATGACCTACCACTAGCCTACAGGAAGTCCCTTGTTATTACAAAATAGTTTTCATAATCTAAATGGTATGTGTTAATATTTTGAACCTTGTACGATTAGGATAAATATAATATTTTTGAGTTATATTATCTTTTTGAGTGAAAGATGAGTTTGTGGTAGAAATTAGTTGAAGGTTGAAACTCTACTTGTCAAGCATAAATATATATATACCCATATCTTATTCTATTAATAAATTAATTCTTAAACATTAGAAAAGGGATATTAAAAAAAATGAGGTATCCTAATACCTTATGTCTTGTTGAACTGATGATATTTTAAATCAACATAGATTGAAGGCTTTGAGGCTCTCAATTTGACAATTGTTTGTGATTGATGACCTCAATTAATCCCTACAAATATTTATGTTTTTCCTCTAATTATATGTCTCTAATTTCCACCAATGTTCTCCTAATCAAGATCATAATTGGGTGGTGACTTTCTTATTTCCCTTTCCCTCTTATTGAGGATAAATTTTATTAACCTTATTTCCGATGTGGGTTTTCCCCAAAGGTATTTTCTATTTTGAACCTTTTATTTTCAATGAAAAATTTCAAATTGCGAGGATGCAATTTATTGAAGGAGGGGAGAATGTAACACCCCGAGCTTCCACAATACGCTTCTCTTTCAATAATGCAATAGCTTGCATTGTACGCAAGTTCGACATTCTAACACACCACGACAAATCAAAGTAGTAGTTATGAATAGTAATACTCACTTTTTGAAATTATACAAACTTTATATTTCAAAATGGACTTCATTTTTGTATTCGGAATATCGAAATTATCCAAAGTTGAATTTTTTTTATTTTCATAGGGCTTCCAATTTTTTATGAATAGTGAAAAATACTTAAAAACAAATTTTTTAATCAAAATCTTTTATAGTGATAAATTATACCATTTAGTGGTTTTAAACTATAATTAGAATATATTTTTACTATTTTATCCAATGGTGGTCATTGTAATTAATTTCAATTTGAAATCGAAAATAAACAATTGTCAATCTTTTGATATATATTGTTTCTTAAAAAAACGCTATTTGTTGTGACAGCGGAAATTAATTATAAAATCAATAATTCAACTTATATGTTTGTAATTTTGTAAAATAGACACCATTTTTTAATTCGGAATATCAATTATATCTTAGGGTGAAATTTTGGCATTGTTCTGAAAAACTTCAATTTTTGATGAATAATGAAACCACTAAGTGGTAGTTAAAAAACTGATTTTTCATTTAAATGAAACATTTCCACTTCTATGATTTGATTTTCAAAAATCAGACATTCATGGTTGTCATTAAGAAGTAAAATGTGGTTCAATGGGATTAAAATAATTTTTTGGTGAATAGTAACTTTTAAGTTTAATTAATCGTGATTAAAGGTAATTAGTGACATTTAAGGTAAAAATGATATTATAAAAATATTAAAATACCTTTACACTTTCCCTACCCCTATTGGATGTGTCATTTCCTACCAAGACAATCCATGGGTCAACTTGGGGACTCCATAGAGCCACTTTGGTAGGAAAATGACATAAATAACTTTTATTTAATGTTAAAATAAAAATTTCTCAAACATAAGTTGTTTTACTAAAAAACATTAAATGGGGTTATACATGTCATATTTTTTAAAATAAATATTCATTAGAGATATAAAAAGTTTTCCTACATCATGATATTTTTTTATAATTTTTTGACATTAAATAATTTAAATTATTTATGACACCATGATGATGCAGCGATTACCTCATTAATTAACGATTTAAATAAAATAAAGATAATGTAAAATCCAAGGCTTAAACTTGTCAAAAACATATTGGATGAGTATATTTCGAACCCTTATCACCTTATCCTCGAATTATAAAAATGTGGGACCTTTAAAATCTGAAACTCATTATATAATAAAGTAACATTTCATTACCTTCCAAGGGTGCCCCTCCTCTCCACTTATAAAAGGCCCCCACCACTACCACCTTATTCACACTTTCAAAGCCTTTTGGATCGGCCAACCTCTGCCAAAATACTCTCCCAACTTCCCTCTCTTACTCCTAGAAGCCTCACTTTGAGCATAATTCTTCCCAAGGAAGCATTTGGCTCAAATCAAAAAAGAGTTACCCTATTTTAAGGTAATGTGTTCTCTCATGTTATTTTGTTTAATTTGCTTCTCCAACCCCCTAAACTCTTTTTATTCATTTATTTTGTAACAAAACCACTATCCACAATATACTAGTATGTTGTTATAAGAATTATTAGAGCTACACTTATACACACTTACATCTAATGGTTAACGAACATACTGTTTCTATGGATGGCGAATTTCTGCCTCACGAAACGATGATTGTTCAACACATATATAACACCTTCAAAGGTGCCCATTAATATGTCACTATATTTATATATATTATATATAACATGTTTATGTTTTACTTAAGGTTCTTTATTTTTCATTTATGGCATACCTTTATTGTTTCCATTATGGGTAAATGCGATATTTTCATTTTAGGAAGTGCGGACTACCGCCCCCTCAAAGTGATTTGAATCGTTAATCCCATATGTGGGATGTATAAAGGATGTATTAAATGATATTATATATGATATTATACTGGAATTATAATGTACCTTTATATCATTATGATTTCATTAAATATGAAATAGAAATGAAAGTAGTGTCCATGCGTACGTACGGCTTACCGTCTCCATGAACGGTGCATTTCATTTCTTACCTCTAAACGTTATGGAATATTATAAATGCATGTATATAATAGATATATATGAGATATATGATATCTATATCATGAATATAATTCTGGATATAATGGATATATCACCACATCAACAACTGGTAATTACAAGAAGTTTATTTTTGACTCAAGTACCAAATATCGACAAAACAACCGTTATTAACTTAAATAATTACATAATGTACATTACATGGTAATAAGTGATATAAAAGGAATAAAAAACTTGAAAATGGTTCTTAATAAATTATTAATTAACTCTAGTTTATTATTCAGGAGGTTAAATAACGGTCGATTCAAGACAGGACGCAAGGTAATGGAACTTCTTAACCCAATTTCTATTCTTTGGGTTAATCTCCTACTTTCAAATTATGTCATGATGTTATTATATCTTGTCTTGTATTTGTAATTTCATTATGTTTACTTATAGTGAATACACATAATGTATCTATTTTATTTAAAAAAATGATCTTTGTAAGGTACTTTGTCTCAATCTCCATTCATTGAGGCATATTTTGATTTATACACAAATTTCTTTTATACAGTGTATAAACCCCTTTGACTTTTACGTTTATTAAAAAGGAATATTTTTATACGAAGAGTTTTACTAAACAAAAAAAAGGAATGTTTTTCTTGTCGTACGTATGTGGCGACAACGACTTCTCTGCCGCCATAACCATTATTTGAGTTTTAGCTTCCTCTACAATCCATAACTTTTTTTTAAATGAAAAATAAATACCAAGTTTTAATTTTCTTTTATTTTGGTATTGAAAATGTTTTTGATATGGTTTTTATTATATCAATTTGTTTTATTGATATCTTGTGATTGAAATGTGTAAATGTTATGTTTCCATTATGCACGTTTTATGTGATGCGATTATGTTATGGTTTATGATATGTTTAAACCTGTTCATATGAGGAATGCATTGGACTTAATAAGTGACGGGTGGAGCCTGCTATAGCTCTCAATGCATCGGAAGGTCTCATGAGACAATCTAGTGTCTTGGCATGAGGCCTTGAAAAAATCTTATTTGTAGTCTTGGCACGAGGCCTTGGATACGTGGTTATGATAGTCTAGAATTATGCATTCCATCATTATGAAAATGGTTATTGATATTTCATGTGATTATTCGTCCAGTAGAATATCCATGTGAAGAAGTAAATGGAATTATCTCATGTTACTTTTTCCATATTATGTTGAAGTTCAATTTTAAAAGGCTTTTGTTTTAGTTATAAATTTCCTTAAATGTTAATGTTTATTTATGAAAGATTTCGCAATATTGTTATCCTTAATGAGCATCTTAGCTCACCCCTTTCAATGTTTTAATATTTTCCAGGATGTGAAGAAGTATTTTATGAATGACCTGTAGGGATTGTCAGAAGAGGATATGAGTGTGGACTATGGAGACTTTGTTATTGTAGTATTTCACATTATGATGTAATGTAACATTTATGAATGTATCTAGTGTTCCCAAGGCTACTAAACTAATCGGTCTTTCGAGACTTGATCTTTTGTGATCATGCCAATGTTACGAAGTAATGCACCGACTCTGGGTAACTGGGGTCGGGGCGTTACAATTTTTGAGCGCTCCTCTCTAAAGAAAACCTAGGTTAACCTATATACTATATTTTAACTTTGTAAATAGCAGTTTTTTCCACACCCCATGATAGGAACGTGTCACCTTACTTCAGCACCAATCTTGGTTTTTCCAGAACCCGAAAAAGGGTAGGTGGTGCATTGTGATGCATCAGATTCAGGGTTGGGGTGTGTTCCCATGAAAGGGAATCATGTGGTTGTGTATGGCTCACAAAAAATGAGAGTGCATGAGAAGAACTACCCAACTCATGATTTGAAGTTGGCAGTAGTGCTCCATGCTTTGAAAGTGTGCCATCATTATCTTTTCAGTGAGAAATTCACAGTATATACAGATCATAAGATCTTGAAGCACATTTTATCACAATGGGATTTGAACTTGAGGAAAAGGATATGGATGGAATATCTCTAAATGATTGATTTTGACTTAATGTACACACTAGGTATGGGAAGTTCGATGGGGGATGGATTAAGTAGAAAATCATATGCTCAGGTGATAAAATAGGCATCAGACCAGTGGCAATTGATGTTAGTTATAGCCGAGATATGGTTGGAATGTGAGGACCATGGCGATAGAGCGGTCTACTTTATGGTTTTGTTGATTCCTGAATTGGTTGTCCTGGTTGAAGAGGCACAAATATCTGATTCTGAGTGTGTGACTATGGGGTCGAGACTCAATGGTAGGGAGACCATTTAGGGTTGGCAACTGAATGGTGATTCAGTTTTTTGTTTTCAGAATCGGATGGTTGTACTAGTTTGTTGTCAAGAGGATCTTCTCTGGTTGTATCATCATTCTAGGTGGGATGGTATAAAAAGAAGAGTGGTTGTGTTTGTTTCAAGATGCATGACTTGTTAGCAAGTCAAGGCAGAGAATCAGAGGCCAGCAGGAATGTTGCAGTCTTTACCAATCATTGTTTGGAAGTGGGAGCAGATTGAAATGGATTTTGTTATAGGTCTCCCAAGAATGGTCAGAAAGCACGAGGACATTTGGGTGATAGTGAATCGACTAACAATGTCGGCCCATTTCATTCCAAATCATGAATCTCTTATGGTGGAGGATCTTTTCAAAATCTATATCCAGGAGGTGGTAAAGAGGCATTGTGTTTTAGTTTTGATTGTATCAGATAGTGATCCGATATTTACATCTCGTTTCTAGAAATCCTTATAATAAGCCCTTGGGACACAGTTGACTATTAACTTGGCGTATCATCATCCTATAGTTGGTCAATCTGAGAGGATGATAAAAACTCTGGAGGATATGTTGCGGACTTGTTTCTTGGATATTGGTGGCTCGTTGGAAGAGCACTTGTCGTTGGTTGAGTTCTCGTACAATAATAGTTATCAGGCATCCATATAGATGGCTCCGTTTAATGCATTGTATGGGCGGCCATGTCGTTCTCCACTAAGTTGGGTGGAAATGGATATGTCCTCGATGGTTGGACCGAGCCTTGTCTAGGAGACTATGGAGAAGATCATGTTGATCAGGAAGAGAATAGATATGGATCAAAGTTTTCAGAAATCGTATTAGGATCATCATTGACGGCTGTTGTCATTCGAGGTGAGTGATCATGTATTCTTGAGGATCTCTCTTAGGCTGGGACATCGTCGGTTTGGCAAGCAGGGAAAGTTATCTCCGAGGTATATTGGAACTTTTGAGATTCTCGAGTGGGTTGGTGAGGTGGCTTATATTTTGGATTTTCCACATAGGTTTAGTGTGGGGCACAATGTGTTTCATGTGTCGCAGTTGAAAAGTAACAACCAGATCATGAGCATGTGATTCGATGGGATCATGTTGAGCTAGAAACAGATGCTTTGTTGGTGCATGTTCCAGTGCAGGTTGTGGATAGGGGAGAGAATGTCTTGTGTGGTAAAAGCATTGGTTTAGTTCGTGTTTTTTGGAAACATGGTCAGATTCAAGAGGAGACTTGGTAGTGGGATAGAGAGATGGTTGAGCAGTGGCCTGAGCGCTTTTGGCAAAGTGAGTGTTCTCAACATTCTGGGGATGGAATTTCCAATGGTGGGGAGAATGTAGCACCCCCGGTTTGAGGTATGTGGCATTTTTAATGCTTTTTTATGTGTTTAAATTGCATTGGATGCGTTGGGAAGAGGTTGGGAGAGTTTGTAATAATTTTTAATGAGTTTGGAGGCTTTTCTAAGGGATCACGGGTTGAGCATGGTTAATAGAAACTGTGGGGATGCTCCAGGAAACCATGCAAGGGGAAACAGTAGGCTTTGCACAGCCAATACATGGTTTTCCAATCAGTGCGGGGAAACCATGCCGACCCTAACTCTCGAGGCAGTAGCGTGTTCATGGTTAGCGCGCGGTTTTCCAAATCATGAAGGATAACCATGCGACAACTTAAAAATAGGGTTTTAAAACCCAGGCTCACTCGAGATTTCCTCATTCCTCTCCAAATTTCCTCCCACTCGATGCTCACTCAGGATTTTCGGTTCTCAATGGTTAGAGGGTCTCTCCCACTTGATTTGGATGCGTTTTGAAGAGGTTTCTTGGAGGATTGAAGATGGTTTCTCCCACGTAAGTCTCTCCACTTGGTTTCCTTGTGTATTCCTCTAGATCTACATCCCTATATTTCTTGGTTTTCTAGATATACACTTGTTTTGTGTAGATCAAGGGTTTTGGGTTCCTTGGATTATGTTTTTAAGGCTTGTGAGTGTTAGGGAAAGTGATCAAGAGAGGTTTCAGGGGTGCATTCTCCAGATTTGAGGTGTGGTTGCTTGTGGGTCAATTTCTCAGGAACCCTAAAGGTCGGTGGATTCTCTCTCGACTCCAATTAGTTTGAGCTAGGGGGTTTGGTTACAATTAATTTGGTTTTCTTGAAATTATTTGTGTTTTGATGTGAGATGTTTTTTGGAAATTCATTTGTGGATTTTCGAGAAAAGGGTTTTTTTATGGTGAAATGCTCTTATTGTGGATTTTAAAATAGAGAATATATAATGGTTTGTTGAAATTGATTTGGGAAAATGGTTAATGAAAAATGGTTTTCAATAAAGATTTTGTTTTTATTGAAATGATATTTGGCATGGAAAATGTTTTTCAATAAATGTATGATTTATTGAATAGGATTGGAATGCGATGGAATTGGTTCATTGAATGTTTTTGTGACATTGTTGGGTTATATTCTGGGTTGTGAAAGGTTGAAATGTTGTGTGGAAGTGGGAGGGAAGTCTCACTAGAAAAGGTGATGGATCGTGGTCGGAAGAACCACCATATGAGTAGTGGTCGGGAAGTACCACTAGTTTTGAATGGGTGAACAGGTTGGGCGGAAGTCCCACCATATTGGTTATTTGTTATGCATTGCTTTGAAAGTTTTAAATTATTGTTCTAGTGTGTAAATGATGAAATGACTTGTGGAATGTTTGTTTGGCATTCCATTGGTAGTTTGGTTTGGGTGAGATGGCTTGATAAGTGTGTGTTTGGATTATGGTAATGGGTGCCCTTGTGATTTATTTTTTATAAATTGTTTTATATAAATGTTATAATAGTTTTATCCTTGTGGCGTGTGTTGGGAAGTCATTTAGGGAAAACCTGCTGAGTTTTAGTGCTCACCCCCTGCATTGGCACGTTTTTGTCTTTGCAGATGTTGTGTATCGTGATGTGGGAAAAGTTAAGCCATCTCCCTCCTTTAGTGGTGCATCGTGATGTCTTGGAGATTGGTGCTTGGAGCATGGTGTGGAGTTGTGGCGTCATGGCTCAGAGTGTTTGTTGTTTAGTTTCAGCATGTACTCTGATATGGATGGTTGGTTTGGTTTTGGGTTTTATTGTGGAACAACTTGGTTGTATTTCTGGAATACATTTTTGGGTTTTAAAGTGCATGCATCTTTAGTTGTTGGTTTTGTCTTAAGGGAAAATCATTTCCCACTGTTCCTTGAAGCCCTTGGCATTTATTGCTAGCCTTTGGAGCCTTGGGAACATCGCTTAAGGCCAATAAACCCTCACCACCTCCTCAAGAAAATTAGTTAGGTGCGGGGCGTTACCATAACACTATTATTATGTGAATTATATTTATATATAATAAAAAATATACATTTATTTTTATTTTTTACGTTGTAAATAGTCTTTAAGGCACAAATTGAATTTTTAATTAATATTCAATAAAAAAATATATTTTGATGAATTATTGGATTTTAGAAATATTTACTATTTTAATTAAATATTATTATTAAATATCTTTTTATATAATATAAATGACTGTATAATTATTATTAATAAGATTGTGATTTTTATTAATATTTGAATTCTCTATTGGTAAAAACCCACGAATTTTCGATAAACGTCAGTTTTTATTTTAAAATTAAAAATTAACATATTTATAACAATATTTATATAAAATGACTATTATTCTTTCCATCAAGACATTGAAATTATCCATTGGTGAATTTTTCATAATTTTCTAAGATAATTGAATTATTGGGTAAAAAATTAAATACTGTTTAAATATATAATGTGCTTTATGACATCATAATGACCTAATAGTGATGTAATAAAATACTATAAACTTTATGTTCGGCCAATATATGTTTTACCATTAAAATAATGTGATTTTAGTATATTTTTATTTGTTTTAAAAATCATTAGTGGACCCTTCAAATCATATATAACATTTTACCTTTTAAAATTGATTTCGATGAGAGTGTGAGTCACCTCCACATGATCAACCCTATTATTTTAAGAAATTATACCATTTTCCTTATGAAATATTACATTCCACTCCCCATTTGAAAAAACCATTGGCAAAAACCATGGTCTTGATTGTGGTTTGGATTAGTTTAATGTGTGGTGACCCAAACCTAAATAATAAATAATTCCCTCTTCTTTCAAATAAAAACCCACCCAAGCTCCCACTTCATCTTCGTTCAAAGCCTTTGGAGCTACACATATCAATTACATCCACTCTCTAAAATCCCCCCAAGTTTCCCCATGCACTCAAGAAGCCTCTCTCAAGCCCCTCCCAGTCCTTTGGGATCACACTTCCAAATAAGGGATTTCTTCCATTCTCATTTTTGACCTATATTTTTTATGTTTTTATGGCCAATTATTTCTAAAAAAATGATGGGGTATGATTTTTCATCTCCCCCATTATTCCCTATTTATGTTCCAAATATGAGATACACCTTTCTATTTCATTAATTCATCCCAAGTACACCTGTTACCATGCCGAAATTATGTAAGGGTTTTGTCTCTCCTCATTTACATTTAAGCAATTATTTGGTATCATGAATATAAATTCCATTACATATTTTGGTACATGTATCTATATGCCCCCATTACTATCTATTTCATGTAAATATGATGATAATCCTCTTCCACATTCATCAACCTTTTTGATGAACTCTTATGTCACATCGTTATGCTGCTGAAATTGAACTGCGATTTTCCATGACAAACTCATTATGTAGTGAATACCATTCTTATTTATCTATAAAGGATATTCACCTTTGTGTAAATTTAATTACTTATTATTGATATTCATGTATTAATTACACATTCCTTTATCATTGAATAAATGATGATGTTTTAGGAATCCATTAATATGATCCATGTGGCACACTTATGCCTAAAATGAAATGCCTATAAAGGGTGTGTCCTAATAGCACTTTAATGCATTGGATATTGTTTAGTATCATGATACGTCAAGTTCAATGAGGTTTTAGTCATTCTAATTCAAGTGAAATTATTTATTTCTCATGATCCATGTGTAATAAGACTTGGATTATAGTAATACCATGTTATGCGTTGTTTCAACATTTCCTTGTTTTAATGCCTTTATTTTCACATTTATTTAATTCTCCATTGATTTTCCTATTCCATAAAATTTATTATATTTTTCATGTTATGCCTTTTTTACCCCATTATTATGCTCTATAGATCAACCATTTTTATTAATTTACTCAGGTTACCCCATGAAATGATAAATATGAGGGAATGTATTGGTCATTACAACCATCATTTTTATTAAAGAAAATTGAATAATAACGGTTTGAAGGGTTGTGGTCATTGTAAAGCATTTTTTAATAATGATGTTTGGTTGAATGTTTTAAGTCTTTATTTGTTGTTTCTAAGCCCAAAATACACTAGAACTCTCAATATTCTATGTCGTTTCAAGAGAATATTTTATGTAATAAATCATGTCTACGTGTGTAATAAAAATCAATTGTGTTACAGTTGGTATCAGAGGACAGGTTTATTTATTTTTCGTATTTGGATTAAAAAAAACCTGTGAAATCCTTAGGTATAAGACTAATTATAATAATAAAATCCCTAAATTATGGTGTGTATTGATTAAGTAGTTTATCAAAAAATACATCCCTATCTAGATACGAGCAGGTAGAGGAAGCTCTGGAACAGATGTACCAAGGAGTGAAAGCTCTGACAAGGAGTTTTGGGCTTGACCTGGGGAATCCTGGAACACTTAAACAGCCCTTTCTGCAATCTTGGTTATAAAACTCTTAGCAAATATGCTATGGTAAATTTGAAGCTTAGTATTAATCATTGTGAAGGGACTAAAAAATCCCCTAATAATATATTTTTGAATGTAGATCATTGATAATATAGATTTTAACCTATAGATTCATTAGTTAATGAAATATAATTTATTTATATTTCATCTGTTTATTTCATTAGACTAATCATTATAAGTTACCCCTAAATTTTCTTTTATTCCAGCCATTGGTCAGTACAAGAAGGACTCTAGCTGACAACTAATGTGAAGATTAATTGCATGACTATTCTAATGAGATGATCAATCCTATAGAAGTGGGAATCATGAACATTGTCATGATACTCTCCCAGTTACCACAAGCATTGAATAGAAACATGGGTCAATAAGAATGTTCACCCCCCCCCCCCAGAATGAACAAGTCGCAATTGGGAGCTTCACGATACAATGACCTCCTACTTTTAAGGGATTATATAATCCCTCAATTACCAAACATGGGCACAACTCCACTGAAAAGATCATCAGCCTCCTTCAATGTTTAGAAAAAGAAAAGGTTCTTATGGGTTCTTATCATATGGAGGGTGAATTTGATCAATTATGGAAATTAATTAAAATACAAAACCTGAGGAGAAGATATAGGTGTTTTAAAGGAATGATTTCCAGAAAATGTTTTTTGATAAATATTTTCTACGCACCCTACGATATGAGAAGGAATAGGACTTCCTTTCCCTTGTGAAAAAGTGAGACATATATATCAGAGTGTACATGTAAAACATCACAAGGATTGCCCAATACACCTCTGGATTTATTGTTACCACTCAATTCATGGTCGAAAGCTTCTTCGGTGGGTTGAAACCAAGCTGGTGGAAAGCCCTGGTGATCAATTACTTCGACAAATATGAGTAAATTGGCCGATGTGACCTCAAGGTAAAAATAGATATCAGAGAATATCAAGGTTATCATAAGGATAATAAGTGTATGGTGGACTTCAATTCTGGTGTTCCGATGTATAAATCCAACGGCACTATGAAAACCCAGCATCCCACTTACCATAGGTGCGAAAGAAAGCACCCTGGAAATTTCCTAAAGGGGACGAGGAAATGCATTAGGTGTGGAAGAGAAGGTCACCAAGCCATTAACTGTTGACAAGAGAAACCCAAATCAGTGATAGAGGAGAGGAACACTTAGTTATACTCTCAACACATTGTTCATTTCTTCAACTGCAATAAACCAGCGCACCATGAAAATCAGTTCCGGAATCCAAGGGTTTTGGATTCAACCCACAACCTCCACGGTAAAAAGGGTTAACTTTTTCCATCACTACTCCTAATGTGAGCCCCAAAAACGTAGTGGTGATAGGTACTCTAGTTATTCATTAAATAATAGCAAACATACTTTTTGATTCTGCTTCTACGAACTATTTAATATCCTTAATTTTTAGTAGAACAATCCCAACACCACCAAAAATCATGGTATTAAAGATGCCGGTGAGTGAAAAAAATTGGGAAATCATTTCATACCATAAAAATAACTCCTCCCTTGTCATAATTGGTAGATTTAACTTCCCCAAGATCCTCATCATACTACCTTTGGTAAATTTTGAAGCAATTATCGGCATGGATTGGCATTCTTAATATGAAGCCACGATAAATTCCCATGAGAGTCAAATCACTCTCTATATAGAGAATCAACCCATGATTCTATAAATGTGCAAGGAGGAAGTTGAATCTTCTATAGAATCATCATATCAAGTGTGGATATTACTACTTTATGAGCACAAGTATTTGGCTCAGGTGATTGAGTCAATAAAGGCAACCATTTTTTAAGACATGCATATTGTGGGATAATTCACTGAAGTGTTTCCTGATGAAGTTCTTGGTCTTCCTCCTAGAAGAGATGATGAATTTTCAATTGAAAATAGACATGGGGTGTTAAAAATATCAGAAACTTGGTATAGAATATCTGTTTTGGATCTTGAGGGGCGGAAGAATCAATTAAAAGAGAACGTTGATAAACTGTATATATGTCCAAGTGCTTCACTAAGTGGTGCCCCATTCCCCTTCATCCAAAATAATTATGGGTCAATGTGCATTCACATTGATTATTATGAGATCATCAAAATCATGATAAAAAACAAGTATCCTCTACCTCTAATTGTTGACTTTTTTGATCCATAACATGGAGCAAAATAATTCTCCAAGGTAGATTTTTTGTCGGGATATTATCAATTAAGGGTGAAGAAGGGTGATATCCACAAGACTTGTTTTTATAAAAGATACAGGCACTATGAATTCAAAGAAATTGACTCACTAGTTCTCCGACAATCCTTATAGACATGATGAATATAGTCATTAGATATTTCCTTGACAAATTTTTTATAGTCTTTATAGATGATATTATAATATACTTCAAAACAACGTAGGATCATGAGGAGAAACTAAGAACTATACTAGAGACCTTGAAACAGTTGAATATCTATGAAAAGTACATCAAGTGTGAGTTCTGGTTGAAGGAGGAATCATTTTTAGGTCAAATCATCATAATAAATGGGATATCTATGGATCCCTCTAGGAAAACCACAATTGAGGGATGGTTGGGGCCAACATTAGTAACATATATCTGTAGATTCCTTGGGTTATATGGATATTGTCACCGAATTTTGAGAAATTTCTCACGATTGTCCAAACCCTATTAGTAAGCTAAATTAGAAGGGAGTGATGTTTTCTTGGAGTGATGAATAAGAAGAGATCTTCAAGGAGTTAAAAATTAGGCTTATCACTGTGCTCGTTCTCACATTAACCATGAGGGGAGAGATTTTTGTGGTATTTAGTGATTCTTCTTAGAAGGTATTGCGTTGTCTGTTCATACAGAATGTTAAAGTTATAGCTTATGCATCAAATACGCTGAAAACCCATGAGAAAAACTATCCAACACATGATCTGGAGTTGGCGGCTATGATCTTTGGGTTTAAAATCTGGCGGCATTGTCTATATGAAAAAATAGTGTGAGATATATACTGATCACAAGAGCCAAAAGTATATATTCAAACAAATTGAGCATAATATGTGCCCACGGAGATAAATAGATATCATCATGGATTAAGACTGCTCAATCCCCTATTATCCCAATAATGAGTACAAGGTGGTAGATGCTCTTAGTAGAAATAGTTGGCATCATTATCCATGATGAGAATGGAAACGTATCCAATCTTATAAGATTTTCAAAGGATCGGCGTGGGAATTATTAAGTGAGGAACATCATCAATACATTCTAAAATTATTTTACAACCATACCTAATGGAGAAAATAAATTTTTCTCAAATAAATGATGTGGAAATTCTAAAAATGGATGAATATCTCAGAAATGGTAAATCATCAGAGTTTGTGGATGACAAGGATGAAATTTTGAGATTTGGGACAGGATTAAATGTACCATCAAATCTAGAGTTAAAGAAGGAGTTTATAAATGACACACAAAGCTCAACAATCTATATTCACCATGGGATCACAAAGATGTATTGAGATCTTCGATAAACATTTTTCTGGGACAATATGAAAACAGATATTACTGAATATAAACCAATGTTCCTGGTATGTCAGCAAGTGATGGTTGAGAGGTTAAAGTCTAAGTGGATGATGCAACGATTACCAATACGAGCATGTAAATGGGAGAACATCACAATGGACTTTGTCACCGGACATCAGAATAAATCCAAAGGAAAAAATGCTATCTGGGTTGTTATAGATCATCATATAAAGACTGCACACTTCATTACAATTTGGGATGATTTATCATGTGATAAAATGGCATGGATATACATAAGAGATGTGGTAAGGCTTCCTTGAGTACATCTATCTATTGTAACTGATCAAGATCTAAGTTTCACCTCTATGTTTTGGAAGACTCTTCTAACATGCTCTAAATAATGAGCTAAACTTCAGTAAGACCTATCATCCTCAAAATGATGGCCAATCTTAGCGGACTATCAAAACATTTGAGGGAATGTTGAGAGAATTTTCAATTGGCCTAAAAAGAGGATGGGATCAACCTCTCCCCCTAGTTGATTTTTCTTACAATATTAGTTTCCAATCATGAATAAAAATGGCTCCTTATAAATCCTTGTATGAGAAGTGATGAATAACACCGTCATATTGGGATGAAGATGGGGAGTGAAAACTCTTAGATCCAGAAATGGTCAAATAAATTTTGGAGTAGGATAATGCCATCTAGCAGAAAATTAAAGCTTCTCAGAGTCAACAAAATATCTATGTTGATAATCAATGATGAGACATAGAGTTTCATGTTAGAGACATGTTATTCCTCCACATATCATTGTGGAAGGGAGTTATGAGATTTTGGAAGAAGGGAAAGCATAGTCCAAGGTACATCGGCCCTTTTGAGACCCTTGATTACATTGGAGAAGTGGCCTATCGACTAGAACTCCCACTGAACCAATCAAAAGTATATGGTGTATTCCATATATAACTCTTGAGAAAGTAAATTCCTGACCCATTGCATGTACTCAATCCATAGGTGGTACCATTGTAGAATGACCTCTCCTATAAAGAGAATCTGGTGAAGATCTTAGATCGTAGGGAACAAATTCTATGAAATAATACAATTCCCCTCGCCAAGGTATTGGAGAGAAACCACATGTATTAAGAGGAAATGTGGGAACCATAGGAAGTGATGAATGACAGTTACCTGTATCTATTTTAGTGTGGGAAAAGGAAATTTCAAAGGTGAAATTTTTTAATAGAGGAATATTGTAACGACCCATTCATTTACCAATGAAAATTCCTCTTGATCTTATTAAATGTCTATTATGAAAAATGGTTATATAAAACTTGCACTTACATGGTTATATTTTTTTGGGTTTTCAAAATACCATTAATTTTTTTACCATTACTAATATAGTCGTCGAATAGTGATCACATGATTAGTTTAAATACATGGATTTTAAAAAATATATAATTTTCTCCGAAAAATGATGTGATGGCATCATCCAGTAGTCTTTCCCTATACAAATACCATTTGTTAGAGCTCATAAAGAAGGTGGAATCCCTGGGCTTCTATATTGACCAATCCCATGCTGAGCATCAACATATTAAGATCAAACATAACCTCCTACGAGAGAAGTGTAAGTTGTTAAAGAGTACCATATGAGAAATGTTATTCAAGCCACACCAAGAGTCTTTCACCATTACACACCTTACTCATAGGTCTTGTGTGGGTGTTATTAGGGGTTATGTAAAAATACATTATCACTATGATTATGTGAATTATTTTTGTATATAATAAAGAACATACATTTATTTAATTTTTTTTACGTTGTAAATAGCCATTAAGGTAGAAATAGTATTTTCAATTAATATTTAATTAAGAATACTATTTTGATGAATTAATGGTTTTTTGTATTAAATAATATTTTATTTAAATATTATTTATAAATTAATTTTTTTATATAAATGACCATACATTAATTATGAATACAATTGTGATTATTATTACGGTTTGAAATCATTTTTTGTAAAAAAACATGTATTTTAAATAAATGTTGGCTTTTATATCAAATGTAAAAATTAAAATATATAGAAAATAATTTAGATAAAATGAATATTGTTTTTTGAATTAGGATATCGAAATTATCCAACGGTGAATTTTAAAAAATTGATATAATTGAATTTTTTTGGTAAAAAATTAAATACCATTTAAATATATAATGTGTTTTATGACTTCATAATGACCCAATAGTGATATAATAAAATAATATAAACATTATGTACGACCAATATATGATATACCATTAAAATAATGTTATTTTATTTTTTTTTGATTTATTTTACAAATCTTTAGTGGACCCATCAAAATAGATAAAACATTTTCTTTTTTTAAATTTATTTCCATGAGAGTGTTACTCATATCCACATAATAATCCCAATTATTTTAATATTTTCGGCCATTTTCCTTATAAATTATTGTTTTCCACTCCTGTTTGGTAAAAAAAATGGTTAAAAACCATGGTCTGGTTTGTGGTTTGGATAAGATTAATTGTGGTTACCCAAACCAAAATAATAAAGAATCCCCTCTCCTTTCCTATATAAACTCACCCAAGCTCTCACATACTATTAACTAAAAGCCTTTGTAGCTCAAACAGGACATTACCCTTTACCTCTAAAATCCTACCAAGGCTCCCAAACCTATCTATAACCCTTTCTGAAGATGCTCCCAAGTCCTGGGTGCACACTTCTGAGTAAGGTATTTTTTCCTTTCTCATTTTGATTCAATTTTCATTATGTTTTTTCCATTATATATTCAATTTAAAATGTTGGAGTATTATTTCTCACCATCATAATACTTACCTATTTACGATACAATGATGAGATACCCCTTTATTTCTAATTAATGCCTCCCCATTATACCGATTACCACAACAAAATTCTATAAGGGTTTTCTCTCTCCCCATTTTCATTCATGGAATTATTTTGTATCATGAATCAAAATTCAATTACAAATGTAGGGATATTTATCTATATGACCCCTAACTCTCTATTTCATGTAAATATGATGAGACATCTCTTCCACTCTCATCAAAAAAATTTATAAACTCTTCTGTCACGCCGTTATGCTGTCGAAATTGCACCACGTTTTCAAACCCAAGGTCATTGTGAAGTGAGTATCATGAAAATTTATTTATCAAGGGTATTCACAATTTTGCATATTTACGTATTGATTATAGAGTTTCATGTATGAATTCAACGTTCATTTATCATGGAATAAATGATTATATTATATGAATCAAAGTTTTATGATCCATATTGCATAGATATTCATGAATTGAAATGTTTACAAAGGGTGCGCCCTGTTAAAGATCTAATGCCTTGGGTAATGTTTAGTATCATTTTACTCTTAAGTAAAATGAGGTTTTTCTCATGATAATTCATGTTTAATGAGGTTTTATTAATGCTCCATGTGAAATGAGACCTAGCTCATGCAAATAGGTTGTAATGTTTTGTTTCCACATTACCTTGTGGCACACTTAATCAGATAATGAAATGTTTTTGAAGGGTGAACTATAATTGAACTTCAATGCATTGGGTAATGTTTAGGATCATGATATTTCAAGTTCAATGAGAGTTTTCTCATGCTAATTCATGTTCAATGGGTTTTTGTTCATGGTCCATGTTCAATGAGACTTGGCTCATGCTAATACTGTGTTATGTGTTGTTGCCACATTTTCATGTTATCATGTATTTATGTTCATGTTTTTTATTCTTGATTGATATTACTATTTCCTAAAGTTTTCAAATCCACATATTAAAATGAAACTAATTGATGAATAATATTTAAAAATTAATACATTATTTAGTTTTTTTATTCTTCTATTAATCCATATAAAAAACATATGACAATCTTAAATGGTCACAAAAAGGTAACTAAGGAGAATAAATGTAATAAACCTATTAGAATATTGAAAAAAAGAAACACCACATATTTTTTCATTTAATAATTTGGAATATGAAATAAATCAAATAGACATGAAAAATTTAAAGAATTTACTTAAATCAAACCATTAAAACCCAATGAAAAATAATATAATCACTTTTCGGAAACTTATAGCATTATATTCAAAACATATTTGTGAAATAATACAATAAATTACATATCCATATAAGAAAACCTCTAGGTCAAATCCCTATTTATTTATTTTTAATAATACCATACCCAATGAATTGGAGACCTACACTGGGCTCCCCTATTTATAATCTATATTGAGCTCAACTATTACAAATGTTGAATTGGGATAACCTATATTATAAAATTTATAATTCTCGCCCATCATGATTTATAAGGATTAGGTACCATATGATGAATAAAAAATTTTATTCTAACATCGTTTCATCCTAAGACACAATAAAAATACAATTTAAAAAAATTAATATCATTCCATTTTCAATAAAAGTGATATATGATCCTTTTTCTTGAAAAATCTATATGATGAAATATTCAGATTATATTTTTGTAATTATTTCATATAAAAATAACCATGTAAAATTTATATGTAGGGATAAAGCAATAAAAAATCCAGATTCAGGAAAATGTTATCCATGATATATACATTGATGAAAATCATTCCTTTACACTTTGGAAAAAAATATTAAATAGTAAACCATATACAAAACATTAACAAGATTAATTTCCAGTTCATTATGAAGAATGTAAACAATGGTTAAAAATGATGTTTAGAATCCATTTTTTAATAAATAATAATTTTTATGATAAATTTAGAAGAACAAAAACATGTAATAGAAAGATATCGATAATAAATCATTAAATTATTTTAAATGATGTTTAATTAAATGTTTCCTTACCTCAATTCTAACACGTGATATACATTATTTATCTTAAAAATGATAAAATTATGAAAATTATCTACATATATAAGAACCTATTAAATTTTGATATAGTATTATTATCCCATTTATGTTATTTACTAAAATGTTTTATTTAGTTACATATTCAGTTAAATTTATGTGAGATGGTTTGTATAAATTTTGTGGAGGTGGTTATCATAATGTATGCATGATACACATTATGAATTTATATCAAATGAAATACTAAAAAGGGCGATATATAATCTTTATATAATGAAAATAATGAAATTTATATCATATAAATACATAATATCCCTCATTACAAACAACATCTAGTGGTTATGACAGAAAATAAATCATATCCTTTCATGGAATGGTAGTTTATACGTACCCAAAAGAAGTGTTTTCATTTCCCATTGGTTGAAAAATGATATTAAAATTGGATTTTACATATTTATAATAAAATTTTATTAATTTTAAGATACTAATTATATTATATTATCATGGAAAAATAATATTTTATGTAGGTGGATGAAGAAATAAAACTAAAATAATCAGTTAAATGTTTTATATCTTCTTCAAAAAAATCCATCTTTACATTGCACCTTAATCTGTATGATAGTGGTATTTTATGCAACAAAATTATTTTAGATCATGGGTATGGATGTTATTAATCTATTTTTTAGTACTCAGTTAAACTAGAGTGCTCAAAATGTGTGTGGTAGTGAGGATATTAGTTTCCCTTTTATAAGGAATGGGAGGTGAACTCTTCAAATTACATAATGTATTAAATTACTGTTAATTAATTTCCATGGTAAAATTGAACATAACAAATATATTTCATTTATATTATGAGTATTTTTCAATATAATCATATAAAATAATATTTAGAAAAAATTCAATTTTCCACCCTTATCTCTTTATTTTGACAACCATTCCCTTTTTGATGACTACTTCGACATCAATTTCATTATAATATGAGTTAAAACTTTTACAATAAAATGAAATGTGGACCATATATATACCACAATTGATATTCTCAAATTTATCCTATTTACATGGATGAAGATAATATTTTTATCAATTTTCAATCATTTAATAAAATATTATTTATTATAAAATATGATTAATGTTAATTTGAGAACTTCTTATTTAATTTGACATTAATTTCGTTATTATGGTAGTGTAATTATAATATAATGATTTAAAATATCCCTAATATTTTAATTTTTTTATAAAATTAGTTTAATATTATAAATAATCAAAAAAATTACTTTCATTGTTTTTAAATTCAGTTTATATATTTATTTACTAATTGCACATATAATGTATCAAAATTGGGTAATTATTTAAGGAAATATTTTCATCACTAAAAATTTAAATTAAATTAAAGACTTCAATATAAATTAATTATGTTCAAAAATTGTAATTTAATTCATTGAATATTTATATTTACTTTCATATATTTAATGACAATATATTTAATATTTTATTTTCACTTCTCTATCATTTCAAAAACATAGCACAATAATTTGAATAAGTCACTTGTAATATTACTCTAAATTGAATTTCTATCAATATAAATAATAATTAATACTTCATTTATGTTATCCATGATATTAAAATCATTCTCCTTTCATACATATTACCATTAATACCATAAATTTTACTATCATGTTGTGATGTAATCACCGCTTTGGTATTAAAATTTAGTATAATATTTATCATTAAATAAACATAAATTTTATGTTTTGAATTATATTTTTAATTTATTTTTATATATTATTATACATTATTTATTCCACATGTTTAACAAATTTATACATCTTATCTATGTCATTGAGATATCATAAATTATACCATATTTTAAAAAAAAATATTGTATAACTACTGAAAAAATATTTATGTTTGTCAATAAAAATATCAAAAATCAAACTAGTATAAAATGGAAAGGTAAATCCGAAACTGAATACCATTTGAAAACAATTAAATTTCCATAAGTGCCAGAAATCACATTTAACAAAAATTCATAAAATACGATGAAAAACTAATTTTTTAAAAATTTGTTTTATGAAATAAATGAACTTATACAAAAAAATTATAAAGAGGATTATAATGTAAATAATTATATTTATTTCTAAACCAATATTCTTTTAAAATTATAATATAATATTATAGTAATATTAGGAGATTAAAATTGAATGAAATGATAGTTTTTTAAAAATCGTTAATTATCAGTATTCACTATAAATTAAATCATTTTAGAAAAATATAAAAATTTTACCCTAGTATAATTTTTACATGATTATTTAAAAAATCATGTTAACTTTTTCAAAAGGAAAATATAACATTTATAAATTAATCATTTAAATAAAACCCTATAATACATGAAAAAAAAGTTAATTAAAATAAAATAATTTATTTTTTGATTGGAAATTTACATAATATCATTATAATTAATAAAACTATCTAAAATAAAATTAATTATTTTTAATGAGGCATGAAAATGATTATGAAAATTACAGGGTTTGTTAAAAACAATAAATTTAAATAATACAATTCTTTAAATTATAAAATATATTTGAAATAAAATATGAAACACTTATTATTTAAGAACATTAATTTTAAATAAAATTAATTTATAAATATATATTTGGTTTTTGGATTAAAATATAAATATAAAATTATCATAAATATAATTAGAAAATATTAAATGTATTTTTTATTTTTTAATATCAAAACTTAATTATTTTTTAAATTTTTCCCATTTCTAGATAAAATTGATTTCTAGTCAAAAATAAATTTATAAAAAATTATAATTCTCATGACAATATAAATGTGTAAAAATGAACTATAATTTCACAAATTCATTTATGCGATAAAATATAAAATATTAAAATAAGATTATGCATTATAAAATATTTCTTTATCTTTGAAAACTAATGGATAACCTTTTTAGAACTAATTTAATAGGTCACATTAATACACAAAACTATTTAATGTCTCATCATTCAGTTAATTATTATTTTCATTAAATTTAATTATTTGTTGATTTTTATGTTATATACCTGAAAAATTATTTTAAATCAATTTAGTTTTGTAAATTGTTTCTTCATTAATAACATTAAGTCTCATAGTAATTTTATGCAAACAAACATGGTTATCTGAAAAAGATTATTAATTGTTACAAATGCTTTTTAATTAAAATTTTTGAATAATATAAATTATATTTTAAAATTAAAATATTAAATCTAGAATTATAATTCTATAATTATGTGTTAATATTGATTTTAACTAAGGAAATTTTAATTAATTAACATGGATGAAAAGTAATGATTTCAATGTAAAATTACATAAGGTTAAAGTTAATTGTGAATGTAAAAACCCCTAAATCAATAATGGTTATATCCCAAATGACTGTATAGAAAAAAGATCAAAATTATCATATCCTAAAGTCCATGTTTTTTTAAATATTTTAGATTTATAAATTAAAATAGAGAATATAAATATTCAAATGAGTTAATGTAATTCCAAAAATATGCATCCCAGTAATTATAAAAATAGAAACACATACGCATTCTATTGGCACCAATTAATTATAAATAATAAGTGAATCACTGGAAAAATATTCTTCCTTGAACCATATCCCATGAACATAAGCCTTTGATCTTTTTTTAGTTATCTTACACCCTTCATATCCATGATTATTTTCAAGTAAAATCAATGTTCTTATCATTAGTATTACTATCCACTTAGATTTTATTTTAAATTTACACTTCCAAATATTCAAAAACATTATTAATATAAATATTTAAATATCAAATATATACAATAATTTCATTATATTAATGTAAAAACATCTTCATTTATTTTTTATCATCCTCAATAAAAAAACACATCAATTGTCTATTCTGGAAGACTACCTCATTCAAGACACGATATAGTTCCATTTTCAACACATCCTATTTTGGATGGTATCATGGTTGGATATAATTAAATACTTCTTATATATGTTTTAAAATTATTAAATTATCAATGATTATATATACCTTAAATCCATCCATTCATTAAGGAATGAGATTGTTAATCTTATGATGTGTGGAGTACCACCTCTATGAAGAATTTTTCTTATTTCAATTAACCAAATTACATGAATGGACATAAAAGTATAATTACTGAGATAATATTATTTTTATAAAACAATTATAATTAAGAAATAATAAATATTAATATTACATCAATACATACATACATTGATAAATTGGTTTATTAATATCGTGTACGTGTTAACTACCACCTACTCAAATGATGAATGTCAATTTTCAAAACCACCCATAATTAAGGGTTATTCTAGATGATTTTAATAAGATATTATATATTTATTACATGAATAATATTCAAACAAATAATAATTTCATTTTGAAATATCACTTTCTAACACATTTGATAATTACGACCCTCTTTTATTTTTGTCTGTTTACCACCATGATGATTGATGTTTTAATTTTTATATAGTGACTAATTAAGTAATGTTATATATTTTAAATTAATTTTATTAATATGCTATATATTTTTTGAGTTTATTTATTTTTATTATTAATATGTAAACATGATAATATTATTTCAACACCATTCATTAAAATCTAAAGAAACGAGTTTTCCCTTTCCCATATTCAAGATTCATTATTAATAATTTCATGTGATGACAATTATAAATAATAATTTTATATATTTTTTATAAAACTATGTAATATATTAATTTTGAACATGGTATCATATATCAAAGATCTAAATTAACATTAAAAATCATATGTATGAAAATTAAGTGTTAACACCTAATGCTTAATATATGAAATAGTGAGAAATTATATTTATTATATATACTTACAATTTTAGTATTTAAATTGATTATAGAGATGAAAAAATGCATTCAAATATTTGAAAAACAATGTTGTTTGGGTTTTATAGGATTTTTGTGTGTGTCTAGCTATGTAGGATGATAAAGAAAATGATTTTTGTCTCAAAATCCCTTTATTGAAGAATGTTTTACATTATTCACAAATTTAATTTTATATGAATTATACGATGCCCATTGTTATGTTATCTTGAAATAAATTTTATTCATGTTATTTTGTGTCCATTTTCATTATCATTATCTTTTAATGGTTTTGATTGAAATTTTTCAAATGTATTAATTTTAATCATGATTTATGTAATTTTTCCATAGATACCTAAATTATCTTTAATATTTTTATCTTCTATGTACCCTTTTCCTACCATTATATTTTAAAATAAAATATTTTTTTATATGAGGATATAACTTCTATTTGAAAATAACCCCCCTGAAGAAATTGTTCCTCAAATAAAACCAAAATATTGATGAAAAATACTCATATACTTTTTAATGACTATTTTCCACCACATCAATGTTTTATATATAAAATATATATTTTATATTATTTTAAGGGATATAAATATATTTATTACCATCAAACAAATTCATGGATATTTAATCCATTGTACAATTTTGGTTTCACTAAATTGTTTTAATGGAATTTAAATGTGTTATATTTTACTTGTTTTCAAAAATGTTTTCATCTAATGTATTTTTTTAAAATAATCCAAATGGAATTATTTCCCAAAAAAATAAAAATATATTTTTAAAATAACATAAATCAATTATAAAATATATTCTTAAGATGAAACATTTTAATTTCTTTGGAACTGTTAATTTTCTATTAAATTTAATCACTCCTTCATGTCTCTATGTGTAAATTTATTTTAATTTTATTTATTTTTTTCTATGATACATCCTTTCTATGCATTATTTTTTTCAAGAAAAAGAATTTTTTTTTCTCATTTTTTAATAAAATAAAAATTTTCAATGTTCTCATAGGACATGGAATATTATCATTATCAGTTAAATTTTTATAAATATTAAAATAATTTTATTCATCGATATATTATACCTAATAAAGGATATTTTTCTGTTGATACAATCTACCTTCGGTATCTGAATGGATTTTGAAACTATCCATTAAACCACTGGTATGATATGTCACTACCTTTTCATGCCCAATCATCTTCTTGTACCGAGATTATTTACTTCTCATTTTTTCCCCAATGAATACCCTTTTCCCATTGATTTATTAATGTTTCTTCACCTTTATTAGAGATACATTGATTGATTGGGGAAATCATTTTCAAACCCATATATCGATTTCTTATAATGTGTGTCAAACATAGTTGTTATCAACTTTTTTGAGTGCTATATACTATGAATGATTCTTAAAATCATTGGATACCAATTTAGAATCAATGGACTTATCATGACTTTTCTATATATTAAATTATTAATACGTCCTTATGGAACTGTTGGAAAATGATATAAATTCTGTAGTATTGACATTTTTTTATGTCATGTTGTTTGAATCCATTTCTAAAAAATATGTATGATTTTCATTATGTGGTTTTTGATTTTTGAATTAAATGAAACTTTGAATCATTGAGTTATGTTTACATCTTATAAGAAAGAAATTTGTGTGATAAATGTCCCAAGATAACAATTATTCATTAATCGTTATCCTATAAAACTATATTATGTGAATTATTTAGTGATCCTTGACTTGTGATTATGATGTTATTATTTAGTTATCAAAATATTCATATTCTTACATTCCATTATCTTATTATTTTTTATTAATCCGTGTACATAAGATATAATATTTTTATCTATTCTTCCAATCTTATGATCATACTCATTATGATATCTTATTATGACTCATATCTCTCATGTGATTTTTTTATTATTTTTACCATTTTTATAATTTTGGGCCGACTGCTTCTAAAGTTTCACTTCCTTCACGTTATGAAAAAAGTATTATATATGGTTATACTATAATATCAAAAAGTGTATATAATTTATATGAAATATTTAGCACTTATTATATATTTTTTAGAATATTTTTTAGTTCAAAAAAGAGTCCATTTGATGATATTGTCTTGGGTTTATTAATATGTGATTATTTATATTGCATGAAAATAATAATGTAAGGTTCCATGGATATGAAATTTGAAAATGATATTATATTCATATATGTGTATAAGAAATATTTTTTAAAATTAATTAATTTAACACAAAATCTGTGAGCATGGATTCATGGGTGCAATAGGGAATTTAAAATTGCACTAATTGTTATTGGACTATTTTATTTCATATTTTGATGTTTTCATAATTTATTTTACCATGACTGATATTAAATTTAATTTATGTGAAAAATGGTCAACGAGTTATTATACATATTAATATAATGTGAATCTATAATCCATTAAGGTGTTCCCATGGGACTCTATTGTGTTTTGCCATAAGTTCGGTAGTCAAAGTTGAGAGGGTGGTTTGAATTGGGAAGTCACTAGGAAAATAATAGTTCTCCATTAGGAACCATGTGAGACACAATATGTTCTATATGAACTAATTATGACATTGGTGGTGTTTTATAACCCTATTTTAAATAGGGGAAATGACATGATTTATTGGTTATGATTTATAAATAAAGAATTATAATTGGAATTCATTCAAATATTAATATGATACATTGTTCCATTATTTTCTCTCTATTCACTTAATATTATCATAGTGATACATCCTCATATTATGGATAGATTAATTGTTTTTTGTTACATTAGATTCAAGATAGTGAGTATAATTTTTAAAATATTTATTTATTTGATTACATATATGATTGTCTATGAATATGTTTTACTTAATTTTTTTCTTATTTTAGAATGATTTTTTATATTTGACGATTACTCTTAGAATTAAACACGCAATCCAATTGAAATTTAATGATATATCATGTGTAAGGGGCTATCAACCAAGTTTATGTTTTAATTTCACTTCTCTAATATGTATTTGTGAATTGTATTCCATAATTCAACAATTTGAAATACTTTTGACATAAAATTAATGATGAATTTAATAAATAAATAATTATATGATATATTGTGAATTAATTGACAAAATGATTATGAATTATGAATGATGATAAATGATTATTAATGTAACAATATTAATATTTTGATATCAAATTAATATTTAGGAATATTAAATATTTTAGGTTCCATAAATTTAAAATCATTAATTAATTATACTGAAATTCAACTAAATATATTTTTTAGATTATAAAATGTGCTATTTTAGTAATATATATTAATTTTTAATTAATAATCATCTAATAAATTCTTATATGGATCAATTGATTTGTAAATTTTATTTTATATGATGACGTCATCTTTTTTGGTGGAATGTTTTTTCATATTGTTATTATTTATTACTGTATGTTTAATTAATGTGGCTTTATTGATTAAATAATTTTTGTAATTGAATAATGTGCTTAAATAAATAATCATAATAGCTTTGGTGGTGTACAGGTGATTATTATATGAAATTTCTTCTATATTTTTATTTAAAAAATATTCCACTATATTTTTATTTTTGTTATAGTTATCGATTTTTTATTTGATTAAATAGTTGAATTTTTATATAGGGATATATAAGGGGTTGAATAGTGAACATAACTTATGTGTATATTATATGATTATAAAGTTAAAATATAAAACCATTTAAGGGAAATAATATTGTATATATAATTCATAGAAATAGAATATTGTGTTGGGTGTTTTATATTTATTTAGAATTTAAATTAATTATATTATAATTTAATGGTTTAAATGTTATATTTGATGGGATTCCATTTAATGTGTATAATTGGTTAAATTTAGAGAATCATGTTAATTATTCACTAAGTTGTTATTATATTGGCATTTGGTTATGTCTCCATACTGATGAAATACCATTTTATGTGATTTAATTTGGTAAGTATTTATGTGTTTTTTAAGTATTAATGTAAACTGAATAAGATATTGGGTTGTTTTTCTTATTCATTTCTTGAATAAAATTTTATTATTTGGGAAATATTTATTTGGGATAAAAATTTTGAATTTAAAATGGTTATAATTGTTGTTATATGTTAAATTCATTGTATCATATGTTTTTATTTATATAATGATTATTATATGTGATTATATGATTTAAATATGATTTTGGGTAAATCAATGTAGAATCAAATGAAGAACATATATTCTAGGATTTCCTGGAAAATATGGAGAAAATGGGTATGTGTGAATGAACAATGATACATGATTATTTAAAGAAATAATTTAATAATAGGATAAAATGTACTAATTTTTCATATTTTATGTAATAATCATATGCATGGTTTATTATTGGGAAAATTCATAAAATTGTTATAGTTATTATAGAATATTGATATCTTAATGATTAGTTTTGTTAATATATGTTTTGAATTGATTTAATGAAAGGTATATTTTTTGGTTTTAAAATAATATTGATTTTTTTGTATGGTGGGATGACCATTATTTTAGGATATATTGAGATTATTGATGTGTTTATCTATGTCACAATGAGACAATTATATTTATTTTCATATTAGTGTGAGGTATACTTCTCCTAATTTTTTTCTCTGCCTACCATAATAAATCAAATATATATTATTTAGGTTTAAATAATAAGTGATCCACATTATCATAGAGTTAGAGTCCCAGATCATTGTGATGATTCACTAGGGTATTATAGTATGTGACCAATGTTTGTTTTATCTTTCATTTCATGTTTACATTAATTTATGTTTTTGTAATTCAGGTGTATATATTTCATTATTATTATTTTATTATTTTATACTATTTCATAATTACATGTATTTAGTTTAATTATATTTATTGTTTATTTTATCAGTTTTATTATGATTATCAGTGTTAGATTCTAGACTCTAGTTATTGTGATGTGATCTTGAGGCCATGGGAAATTTCACCAGGTTTTTAATTTCATGTTTGAGAGTTATTTTATAATTTAAATCTCCTAACTAATAATGATCGATATAATACATATATATCAATATTTTATTTTCACTCTATATCATGTCATTGATATTCTCCATTCACATATCTAAATTTAATAAAAATAAAACTTCAGGAAATAATACCAGAATGTAATTAAAAATAGTGGAATGATAGGACTCTATTTACACTTCACAAAAAAAATTATAATAGTAATATAAGTAGTGATGAATTTAATTTTTTATTGTCTATACTAACTAGACCTGTTAAAAAATAATTCCCTATAAGAAAATTGAATGTTTCACCTATTGGATGTGTAAATGAAAACATTCACTTGTATAATTCCATAGAAACATGTAAATGAGTATTATAGATTTTTCTTATGAGAAAATCATAATTTTTTTTATCTCAAAGATTTGTGTTATCTATATGTCTATAAAAATCACTATGATAACCTATATTATCTATATTCTAATTTTACCAAACATTTATTTCTATATAGGAATACTCAGGTACCACTCACGATAATTACCATAAATAATGGAACAAATCAGTTATCATAGAAGATAAATAAATAAGTGAGATGCACAAAAAAACTAAGCGCTAATACACCATGAAAATCAATAAGATTTCACTCGCAATGAAAATAATCACTTTCTTGTATAACTTATTTAATTCTCTAATATATTTAATTTTCTTAAAATTGCAATGTGACCAAAATTATCATGGTAATATAACCTATATTATGATTCCATCTAGAAAATATTACTATTACAATTCCCAATTAACCCTTTTGGTACTTTTCTATGACCCCATGGGGATCCTCTTAGATGTACCTATGAATATTGATTCGGTGGTTGTGAATATCCAATATCCACTTGAGTTTTATCCTTAAAAAAACTATAAATTTATAATTCTCAATGGGTTTTCATAAAAAACACATGTTTATTCAAAGAACTATTTTTTCATACTATATGATATCACCTACAGGGAGATATAAAAAATCATCTTCCACTATATCTAATTAACCTAATTTTCCATGACTAGATCCATCTATATAAGGACAAGATATAAACCAAAAGACTTCAACTTGGGTCTCTTTGTACAATTATTTTCATACATAAAACAATTATATATGTAGGAATATGGAATAATATCACTTCTGAATGAATTATTGACTAAAAATAGTGTTAAATGGATTATAACTCAAGGAATTTTAGGTTCCAAAAATAAATGAAAACTTTATAAATACATTTAATTTCACTAATTATTATTTCATTGAAATGTCCCTCAATTATTATTTTTAAAACTCCACGAACATCTTAAACCTTGACATGAAAATTTATAATTACTCAGAGAAAAAAACATGGAGTTCATATGAATCCAACCATTATATTTTTTGGTTTTCACAATTAAATCCTTCCAATATTAAAATGGTCCCTCTAACTTGATAGTACCAAATGTTACCATCATTTTAGAAGGGGTCCCTATCAACATAAAAAAATTAATCCTTATAATATCTTATTTTGTTCCCAAGGACCACTAATCTAATGATATGGGGGCGATTTATTGGTCCCTTTTAAAAAAATCCTTCTTGTATATTCATCTTCTTATAATACTTCCACACATTATCTCCACTACTATGTTTTTATTAGTCTCTCATAAATTAAGATGTACAAAAATCAATACAATGAAAATATTATTAAATGAATAATCTCTATAGCCCACTTTTTTCCATTATTGTTTAAACACCCTAATCATGGATTCTTTAATATAATAAATTTTTTCATATAATGTTTTGGTGATTATCATACCTACACTGAGTCTCAATATGTAGAAACTGGACTTTTTCACATTTTAATTCCTTGAACTCAATTTTTCAGTTATTTCAAAACATCGCATAATTCATTCCATTCATACCATAAGTGGAACATATAAAAATTATTATCACCATCTATATACTTATGTTTTCCTTACATCCTTTTTTGATTTACATCAATGTATTGTACATGTATTTATCTATATCCCCATAATAGATCCCATTAATTTTTCCAAAATAGTTAATTAATGCATTTTACCATTCTAGAAAGAATATAAAACATAGTCACTTTTTTCAACATTGATTTACAGACCATCAAATCATTAACCTCACCAAGATTCCAATCTAAACACCATCACATATATTATTCACAAATACAACAACTATGTATATCATTAATGGATCAACACTAATGTTCAAAAACAAGAACAACATGTTGGTATTTATTAATTTTCCTCCATTTATTTCATTAAATAGAACATAAAAATATAAATATCTTGAATTTTTCATCATTATTACAAAAATATTATATGAAATCAAGTATGAAAGGATTTAAATTATCTTCTTCTTATTTTTCATTAAGTTTTTTATCTTTTGTATTGATCATGATATCTTTTTATTCACATACTCTAAATCTTTCTCCTCATTTTACTTTGTATATATATGTCACTGATTATATATTATGTAATTAAAATATAAAAATATACAAAAGGAATTCAGTTCAATGAAATTATATCCTTTTTCTCTTAACTATTTGATATTTATGTGTATTCCATTTCCAAGATATTCACATTCTCACTAAAAGGATGTCTTATTTAAATCTATAGTAAAGCCAAAATTTTATTTAATACATTTCTCTCAAATATAAAATCATTTCTAGATACCTATTCATTAAATCTTGAAAACATCCTTATATTCTTCTTAAAATACATCAATATATGAAAAATAGTCACCCTTAAAAATATATGTGAATGACACACCGTAACCATATTTTCATTTGGAATGATTCATCACATTTTAAGAGAATCAATAATAACTATATAGAATCTGGCCTTAAATATTGAAATTTGTGATATCATATCAACAAACCATTTTCCATATATATATATCAAATTGGAAACAATCTAATAATATAAAGAATAAATTAGAAATTTTCCACCATCATTATTTTTATTTTTCTTCATATTATTATATTCCCTAATAAATGAACAGTTAAATTCTTTTAAAATATCATGATTCATTGATCCTATTACCAATTCTATAGGATTAGATTAATTTTTTTTATATTGAATAACACACTCCTTTGGGTGATTTTTTTTGTTGAAATAATTAATAATAACTCATGAATAAATCCAAATAAATTCTCATCGACATTATATATTATGAAATCTAGAATATTCAAATTGATAAAGAGATCATAAATGGACTATTGTTATTATGTTATAAATTATTAATTTTTAGCCTTTATTATAACATTCCATTTATCCTTAAAACTTCATGATCGTATACCCCTTATACTTAAATTTCTCTCAAGGATACATTAAGTCATTGTTACATAAAGAACTTTCATATATGGGCTCATCTATATAAATTAGAAAAAGTTACTTATGAAACTAAAATTTAATTCTTATGAAAATGACACTTATAGGATGATTCATACCCAAGAACTAGATAATTTTTTGTGTTTCTAACCCTTATGAGGAATTTATCCTTACATGAAATATAATATTAATTGTTTTCATACACATGATATGTGACGATCCTTGTGGGATTTATCATTAAATAATCTTACTTATGGGTTGATCATTATTTACTATAAGGATGAATGTCCATTACAATCTTATTATCCATTAGGATGTAATCCTTTTGGATACTCCATCGTTAAATGGACCTGAATATTGACAAAAACTGATATAAAATGAAATTTTATATTATTTAATTAATTCAAAAGTGTTATTACTCTTATTAAAGTTCTATTTATACAGAAATAATCATCCATCTGTGTTCTTAAGCCCATTCCCTAACTCAATATACTAGTTTCAATTCAGTATTTATCCTTGTGATAATATTCTATAAGTATCATACATCAATAAGATAAGATTCAGTTTTATGGGTTCTGCCTTATGTCTTCCATCTTCCTTATGCACCTTAAACCATTTTAAATAATTCTATGAAAACAATACACTCTTCTAATAAAAATTCAGTAATCATGCCCTTCAATCTTCTCCAGCTTCACGTGTATTTATTTCATATATCCCTACAATCTAAAATAAACAAAGAATGGTTCAAAAGCAAGCACATTACTACTTATACAAAATAAAATAAACCTTTTCATAGGAAACTATAAGAATATATTAATTTCATTCTTGTATAGATGAGTCCAAAAAATAATATATTATATAGTGATTTTATCCATTTACATTTTCCTTCAAACATATGTGATTTTTATTGGATTTACAATTGAATCTGTCTGAAATTAAAATATACTATAATACTGAGGGGAATTTTCATAAGTTATTCATTTGAAATATTCAAATCTCATCAAACAACTTATTTATGAACAAATTGAAAATAACAACTACCCAATAACCCATTAGAAATAATTATAAAATAATTATCCATATATCTACAATGAGAACATCAGATTAATTTATGACCACAGACCCACTCTCATCCTTTTAAATCAATGGATGTCTTTTCATAATATTCATTGTGATTTCATTTGTTATATCTTCTCCAATTGGTAGAATCATTTTCATTGACTATATAACCCATTCTAAAATAATTATTAGCTACTGACCTACTATAGGCTCCCAAAATGCCTTTAGTATAACACGATTTATCAACCATTGTATTTATCTATTGTTTGAGGTTATAGATAAATATCGTTGAAATAAAAATATGAAATGATTTATAATTAATTATATATAATATACTAGGAACCATCCATAATACGCTCAACAATATCTTATAAATATCACTATGTTATATTAAAATTCATGAATGATTACCTCATTTACATCAATACAGACATACCCCACTCAATTTTTTGTCCATTAAAGACACCATATAGAAACATATATATGGTTATATCATTTTCCCTAAAAATTGATTAATTTTCCATTATTGTTTTTTAAAAAAAGAACAAAATAATTTATTAGTGACTTTTGAATTAATATTTATTAATTCATTTACCATTTTCAATCCATAATCATGAACAAACATAAACATGTCATGTGATATTTTGTACCCATTTTTATTCATTAAATCTAAAAATAGCACATCCTTAATTATGAGATAAATAAATAAATGTCTCCAATTAAATTAATATAATGAAATCATAATATTTGATAATAATAAATCTCAAAACAATTTCTCACAAAAACATGGTAACTATGACTTGTAATATATATATTTTATATAAATTAAATTATTGTTCCATATGAAATCCCAAAAAAATATCACCTATTTTCATCTCATATTGATAAAATAATGAAACAATGTCGTGGTTCTATTTTATAATTCCTTAACAATGATTCATGACTCGGGACCTGAGGGTGAGTTCCCCAAGACCATTTCATAATTTTCATATCTCAATATAATGGAAACTAGAACCAAGTGTTTAACATTCAATTATAGGGGTTAAAGTTACACTTGATATCATAATGACTAATAATTTAATAATCCTCAAAATCAATGACAAAATATTAAAAATAATCATAATTATAATAGTAGAAAGCATCAAAAATATTGATATATATATATATGAAAAAATTGATCATTATAATGTTATTAAGTATATAATTACTCATATATAAGATACTTACAATTTATATATTACTTTTAGTTATATATATATATATAAGATAAAAACAATAGAATCTAAGAATGTTTTCCCAAGACTATCCTTAACAAAGACCACTATTGTCACTATGAATCATAACCAATTCATGTCATAGGTCCCATTCCCTTAACTACATCCCAAAACATGAAATATTTATATATTTATAAATTATAACTAATTGGTATGAGGGAAAAGTCATAATAGGATACCACTATATGATTTATAGTAAATCCTAAAATATA
Source organism: Viscum album (assembly GCA_963277665.1). Classification (NCBI taxonomy): domain Eukaryota; kingdom Viridiplantae; phylum Streptophyta; class Magnoliopsida; order Santalales; family Viscaceae; genus Viscum; species Viscum album. The sequence continues at coordinate 911,482,510 of OY728131.1, read as the reverse complement.
ATTATGTGACTATACTATTATCTAACAACACGTGACTAAAAATATATAAACATGTTGGGTAATTTTATTATTACCATCACACCAAAAAAATGACATTACCTACCTTGGTAAATAATTATATATCTATCATATTTTCTTCCCTCTAATAATTTTATATAATATAATCAATTATCCCACTATTAAATAAACCTTTCTGTTCTATATAACATTTTGTATGCCCAAAAGATGAACAAGAGGAAAAATGTGTCATTAAAATACTAAAATTACAAGTCACTTTTTGGTAAAAAGGCACATATAAGGGAAAAACATTTCATGACTTAATTTCACTACATAGTGATCATTATGAGATTTAGTTAGGTTTTTTCAAGACCATTAGAGAGTCATGTGACATACCCTAGCATATGTGATCACATTACCAAAGTTTCTTCATGAGATTAACATTAAAAGAGTTTTCCTATGATGGAACCCTTTAATTTAATCTCTTTATCATGTGATGTCTTAGGTTATGATAAATCTTTCCCCAAATGACTTAATGTGATAGTCATCAAAGGAGGTTATTCATGAAACAAAATCCTCTCACGGTATCTCATTTTAATGTGAATCTCCAAGTTATGAGATCTCTTCCGGTAAATTCAACTTCAAACTAATTTGGAAATGGTTTCACATAAAGAATGTATTTTTGATCAATATTTAAAATAAAAAAACTATAGTAATTATATAATATGATGGACCTTAGTCTATTGAATAGAATGAGAGGAAAACATCTTATATGTGTCTCCTCCACTTCTTTAAGCCAATGGATGTGGCTCACCTACCATATGATGTAACTCTAATTTCAAAATATAATGCCTATTAAAGCACCCATACTCTATATAAAAACATTTTTAGAACAATTGTAATGATATAACCATATATGGAAGGACATCAGTGACAAAATGATTTTTTTTGTTAAGTGACTTTTAGCTTCATTCTGTGGAAATTCATTAATTTTAATTAATGGATGAAAACATATAAAAGTGGTGAACATTTATTAATAACATAAAATTTCATATGGTACTTGGTCTCATGAACACAATTAGAAGTTTGATCCCATGAAGAGCCCTAGGTTGCATGATCACACGACGAATTCTTAGTTATAAAATCATGTCTGACTGTCATCTTGCCACATGATCACCTAACCTAACACCATTTATATGATCCCACAACCCCCTTTCCATTATTAGCTCACAAATCTATCATTACACTGTGAAATATCTGACCCTTGTTCCTTTATGTAACTACCAAACCCTATAATTTTTATGTGACCAACCTACTCCCATTCAAAAAAACGAGTCCAATATAACTGAAAATTGTAATGACCCAATATTGTGTAAATGAAATTCCAATTTTAAATAGTTTGGTTCCTTATTTATGTATTGAAAATATAGAAAACTCAGGCACTACTTTAGTTATATCAGACCATTATAATTTATATCCAATTTGATTAAAAATAAAATTAAGAATCCTAACCATTGACAGTATATTCATGTATAATTATCATATTATTAGTATATTTAAAATTTTCTGATAAATTCATATTTATGGAGATAAGATAATTGATGCCCTCGAGCAGTAGGATCACACCCTATGAATCCCATTAATCATATATTCTATGGGAGATATAATCTCTTATATTATCCAATGATCAAACCCAAGATGAAATCCAATAACTAAATAATGGGTAAAATCTATTTATGGGATATGTTTTAGTTTTAGATACAATGATCCAAACCATGCTTGTGAAACCACCCCATTCAAATCTCACCGCTGTGAACATTACCCTTATAGATTTCAATAGAGCAATAAGGGTTTATGATTCATGACCCTACTAAAATGAATTTTTATATTTTTATATAAATAAATCCAGGATTATTTTTATTTATTATTTTTTTATTTTTTAGATCATTATTTAATTTTTATTTTAAAAATTATAATTTCATACGATAAAAACAGAATTGTATTTTTTGCGTAAAATTATAGTTCAATTAATATATACCGTTTTATGAATACATGGATTAAATTACTTTTTTTAATAAATATTATTAAATTAAATATATTTAATTTAAATGAGTATACAACTTTATGATGTGTAAACGTAATCTTTATAAGGGTTATAATTTTTTGTGGTAAAAATAGTTTTATTTAATAAATGTGGAATTTAATTTAGTAATGAAATTCCATAAACAATTATAAAATATTTTTTATAGAATAAATATTATATTTGGATTTATAACATTGTAATTAACTAATTTTTTATTTTTAATAATTCTTCCAGACTTTCTAATGTTCAAGAAATATTCAATATGATGTAAATATGTAGTGTGTATTATGACATCATGATGACCGAAAATTGGGGTAATACACTCCATAAAATTTATCTATGACAAAAAAATATATTTATACTTTAAAATAATATATTTTAAGTTATTTTTGAAATTGTATAAACCCATTACGAATCCTCTAAAATGGATATTATATTATATTATATAAAAATAAATTATTTTTAAACATGACTCACTTACGCAACAATAGAGGTATTATTTTATTTTGATCAATTAATTTCATTATAAATTAATTTAAACGACTTCTATTTGAAATAATTTTTTGGAAAAACTGTAATTATTTTATTTGTATTACATTATTATATAGAGTCCAAAATCCAAATTTGGAAAATAATGAAAAACTACACTCTATTTTATTATATAAACCCACCCACTGAACAATTAAACATAACTAAAAACATTAGTTCATTAAAATAATATTCATTTTCCTCTATATATCCCTCCCAATGTACCCCAATATCACAATAAGCTCCTATCGTGATTTTGGAATCACACCCTAATGTTAAAGAATTCTTTATTAATCCTCTATATTCTAGAACATCCATTATGTTATTCCCAATTTATTTCTATTTTCATGTTTTATATATATTCTCAGACAAATCTCATACTACCCTTAGAATTAAAAAGTGGTCATATACTTCTTTCTCTCTCAGTAATTGCTCTCGTGATCCTTTATAAACCCTCATTAAGTTTCTGAAATTAACCTACAACTTTTCCATTACAAACATTTTTGTTCTAAATACCCATACATATTTACCCTCCACATTAATCCCCTATATGTACATATCCACCATTTTGCGGTTATATCCATATATATATATATATATATATATATCCCTCCCTCCTAAATCATAGGATTAAATGTGATGAATTATGATCCAATATTTAATGATATTAGTGGACCAATTATGCATATATATGATATGAATGTGATGGGTTCTCCTATAATTATATGGTTCCATAATGAATTTATAACTTTTTGTGTTTTAGAAGACATTATATATGGGACCATGGAGTAAACATGATCAATTATGATACTTTTCTACAATTTTATGATGTATTCGGGGTTATAATTATACTATGTTAATGTTGTCATGTATAGTGTTGTTTTCCACTTTAAGAAAAATCAGTTGGATATATAAAACATAGTTTTGAAACATTAGTTTTAAAATTATCATGGTGTGAATTTTTTATAATATTATTTAAAGATAAAAATTTCAATAAATAGTGAATGATTATGGGTTTTTTAAATAACTTCAATTGTCAAAAATAGTTTAAAAACATTAATATTAATTTCATTTCATTTTAAAAGATAAATTAGTTCGACTATATATAATAACCCAATTTAAATAATTGGAATCAATTTCATATTGAATTTGGATGTAAAATCCATTTACACATTTAAGAAATTTCTCCTTCAGGAACAACTTTTTTATCGCATCTGTGAGATTACTTTTATATGAAATTTTTCTAGTGGTTTAAATTTATTTTTGTAACATAGATTCAATGTTTGGAATATGAATAATTTATATTTAATAATATCTTTAAATAAATATTTGATCATTATGAATTTATAAAATGTAAAAAAATAAATTACCAAGGATAATGATAAAACATGTTTATTTGGTGTTAAAATTGATAAGGGGTTAAATGGACTAGAAACATGTCTAAATAAAATTTTATGGGATTATCATGACCTTATAAACTCTAAGGCTCTATAATATCCACCTTTTACCCATTACGTAATTAGATAAATGTTCGTCAACCTTTTTTTCAAAAATTAATATGGTTCCAGTCACTACACATATAAAAAGAAACTCCATCTCATATACTATTCACATATACATAATAATTTGTATCAAACAATACATTACCACATACCTTCTTTAATTCATTCGAAATAACAAAAAATCATTTTTTAATTCATAGATATTACCTTGTAAAACATTTCATCAAAACAAAAAGTAATTGTGTGGAGAACAGTTAACATCCATATTTGAACATTTTATTATATTTGATCCTCCACCTCAATGGTTTCTTACTCTAATATTCTGATATAATACACTATGTATATTATATATAATTATAATTTTTTTATTTTAATGAAATGATATAAAATTATCTCATACCCTGTAAAATCGAAAATGAAACCATTGATTTTGTGTATGACGGGTTACCCCCTCACAGACTGATGTTTTTTATTTTCCATAACCATATCTCAAGGATGGATATGATAATTTATTTATTTTTTTTATATTATATTATGGATATTATTATACTAATGTAATTATAATGCAACATCTAACTTTTTTCTTATGATCCCTTTGGAAAACAATAACGTCACTTGTGTGTACGACGGACTACCTTCTAATGAACTGATGCGATATTTTTTAAATTTTATATTAAATTAATGTTTTTAAGTATATAATAAATGAATATATATTATTATTTTTATTATAATTATATTTTTTTAATTATATTATCATATATTCCTTTTTTTCATTCCTTTCCATAGGGGATGTTATAAGGTCGTTCATGTGTACAGTAAACTATGACCTCACAAAGCATTGTGATTCATTATCACATCATCATTACATTGAAGTTAATAAGAAAATATTCAAATTAACATTGGTTTTATAAAAATGATTATTTATTTGTATTATGTTATTTATGATTCTTTATTCGGAAACATTGAGAATATAGAATAAATGATAATGCATACGTATGGCCTACAATCTCCATGAACAGTGTATTTAATTTTATAACTATAATATTTTTAAACAAATATCATTACATATATAATGAATATATAATTATTATATAATTTTTAATATAATTTATTTTATGGGTTTATTATCAATGTACGAGTGTTGAAAATAACTAATCAAATCCCATATAAAAAATAGTGTTTTTATTAACCAAAATGTGATTCTAACATTGAATTTTTAATAAATGGGAGTAAAAGGTCGTAAGGGAATAATATAGGGATATATATATATATAATTATGATTAATTAATATGATTATAATAAATCTATTTTTATAAAATAGTAGTTTCTAATGTTTATGAATGAAGTTATGATTTAATGTAGTTGATTTTCATATCACTTTTTTCTTCTATGAGACACTTGTTATATGTTCCAATTATTATATCCATTCCACCTCTATACATCCCATTAATGTATTTTATTATTTTATCCAAAAAATTATATTAATTTATATATCCACTTTAGGGTCTCTCTTTCATGGGTTTTATGGTTAAACATTTACAAAGGCGATAAGAGATTTTTGTCTTAATTAGAATTCATTGAGAAAAATATTATATAATAAAGCTATATTAATTTATGAGGCATATATACTGGACCATTTACTTGTAATATTTTGAATATTATTGTTTTCTTGAAATTCAATGATTCAAATTATATTATATTTTAATGCTAACTTGGATAAAAATGATAAATAAGTTGTAATGGTTTGATGTTACAATCTCATTACTTATCATGTATGTTTATGTTTATTCTTCATATGATAGAATAACATGATTTATTTCTTAATAATATTATTATATATTTATCCTCTGGTAATTTCAGGATCATAAATTTTTCCCTTTTGTTTTCGTCTCTTTATGTACTCAAGAAATCAAAAGAATATTTTTGAAGATAACTGACTTTATTTCCCGGTTCTATTAAAAATCCTTTTTCATAAAAAATAACTTTTCAAAATAATGTACTAAAAAAATGTTTTAAAAATTATATAAATTATTTATTAAATAAATTCTTACCCATTTATTAATTTTTATAAAAATATATTAATTTAATCCTCATGTAGTTTTCCGAACAATGCCAACTTGGCTTTCAGTGAAAATGTGACAAGAGTTTTTTTGACATCTACGACATTAATTGAATTTCTATCATCATAAACAATAAATTTATTAATTATTACATTATTTGAATCGGTGTTTATTATCATTGAAAATTATATCTAAATTTTTTTTATAATGTTTTACTTTTACAAATTTATTTTCAATGAAATTTTATTATCCCAAACATGTTCAAGGTGATCTTTCAAAATCATTTTCAGTCTAAGATGACCTCAATTGTTGTTTCATATTATTTATTATAAATATGATACAAGGAAACAAATATTATTCTTTATTTTTATGTTTTATTGTTATAATAAAAGTATTTTTTTGATCTATTTATCTTCCATGGTTATAAAATGATAAATTTCTTATAATACATGATTATATTTTAATGGGTTATTCTTTGATGGAATGATGTAATGATTATGAATACAATTTATTTTAAAGATGTAATATTTGGTTGGAAATGTTTATAACCCCATTTCATTTCATGGGTTGTAATATGATGATGTTTTGATAATTTTTTTTCACCCATATGTATGGTTTTCATACTCTGATGGTGGTTATATTATTACTGTGGATTCGAGTTATATTATAAGCAATGATGGGTGGGACCAATATCTCCCTCCAATTCATTGGGTAAATATTGATATCTCTAGTGTTAAATAGGCATATAATTTGAATGAAAATAGTCCAATAATGTAATTTATCATCTATAATTGAATTGGGAGTCAACAAAGACTACTATAATGGTTTTTTGGAGTGAATAATTCAACTATAATACACATTCCAATGGGAATTGAATAAAAACAAAGACATTTTTTTCATGTAAATTTATTTTATACAATTACATGTATTATGTAAAGGTTATTCTCTAATATATCATGTTCATTTATTCCATTATGATTCATGTATTACTAACTCTATTGATTTATTCCATGAATCATTTCTAAGATATATTATTTGAATGGTGTTGTTTATAGATGTTATTCTCATGTTATCATGAACATATTCTCATGTTATATTGATATATACATTTTTTACCATTAATAAGAATTTTAAATCTCATTTTATTATGTTTCCATTGCATAGGATATAAATAAATTAATAATGCTTGATTTTTAAAAGATGTGATCTAATTATGAAGAACATAGTGGTAGACTAAATAGATCACCCGTAGACCCGTTATTTATGTGTCAATGTTTCTAAAGGAAATATAACTAAACAATTATAATGCAGGTTATTTTATTATGTAATGAATATTTATCTACTAAGATATGATATTTATGTATGATATGTTTGTTACATAATATTTTATATCAGATAAAAAATTAGTTATCATTTTCAAAATATTATGATAATACATTACTTAGATACATTTGTATTTATATAAATAAATTTATTGGGATAGAAATAAGGATATGTCTAAGGATGAGTAAATGTGTAAGAAAATGTCATGAAATTTTGTTAAAGGATAGAGTGAGTGGATTCTACGAAATTACATCCATGTATGGATACCACAACATAAACTAGTTGTAGGATAGATTTACCTATGGTTAATAACTACAAAAAGGGAATGTAGAGTTGGAATATGTAATAATGTAGTTCATAATAATGACAATTATTGCAATCCTTGTTTGACACTCATGGGGAAATTCTTTGGATATTCCCAAACTTCTTATGAAAAACATAAAATATTTAAATAATGACCTTGAATGATGATAGATTATCAAAAAAAAATTATTTGTTGAAATGATATTTCTATGATTTTCGTGTCCTATATGTTATTTTTATTGATTATGGGGTTTCCCATTATGATAATTTTTCTAATGCTATGAGTTTGGTTTTAATCAATGTTTAAAACTAGGAGGAACTGCATTAAAGTTGAATTTGATAGAAAATGTATTGATGGTAATATAAATGACATGATGACTTGAGTGATTCATATTGTGATTGTTATTAATTAATTTTCATTATATTTGGATGGCATCATTATTCGGGAAAAACACTTGGACTCACCTAGAAAAGAGGAGGATATAGTTTATTGAGAGGTTAGGTGGTGGATACCCTAAAGGAAATGAATGTTTTTTTTTCTATTTAATGAGAATGTGGAACAATCACTCTATGTTATGTGTTAATGAAATAGAATATTTTTTTATATGGATAGTAATGGAATAGATTATGGGGTTTTTGAGAAAAATGAAATGTTTAGGTAATTCAATAAAAAATAATAATGTTTTCCCTATATTACTAGAAATGGATGAATATAAATATAATATTGAAAGTATGTGAATTATACAAATTGAATTCAAGGGGAATATCAAGAATATGATAAGAAAGGTAGTTAATGTTGGGTTCTTTTTTGTGATGGTTTAAAGAAAAAAAATCACATATAATAGAAAGGATGAATTAAGGAACATGATGTTAAAGGAAAATTAATGGGTTATGAATGGGGATTAATGATTGATGTTTTTATTTATTTTAATTTAGTATTTATTAAATATATAATTATTTTCCATTATACGATTTTCTGTAGTAATTTCCAAGAATATGTTGACTCACCCTGATTTTGGAGGGAAGTGATTCAATGGAAATGAGATATTTTAATGAAAATACATGATTAATGAATGAAACCCCATAATATTTTTCTGCTATAGAGTAATTTTTTTCTACATTGGATAATGAAATGATTGGTATAAATAATTTAATCTTTATAGTACTGGTGTCCCCCTGAACAGATTAATGATTTGTCAAAAAAGTTGAATAAATTATCAATGATGGATTTTCCAAAAATATTGGATTTTTGGAATATTTAAATTAATATGACGATTTATTTAGTGAATGTATAAAAAAATTACAATTTCTTATATAAATTATAGTAATTTTCATTATTACCAGGCGTAATGAAAATATATGATCAATGTATTCAGATATTTTGTATGTAAAATAAAAATATACTTCTTTTTTTTAGTAAATTAATGTTATATTTATTTTTTAAATTTATTGTACTTATTAATATGTTTTTTATTTCAATTTCGATTAGACACGGAGGATCCTTATGGTTTGAAATTAATGAAATAGAATAAGTTTAACTTTGGATGATATTGGTCAAAATTGGATAAAAATTATGTCTTTTATAAAGATTAGAGAAATACAGAATGAATTATAATTATTTTATGGATCATATGATACATTGCTATTTAAGATAGTTAAAAATCATTTTCATAACATAATGTATGAGATGTTTTTGAAATTTATTTAAATGAAACTAAAAGATGATATTTTGATTATTGGATTGAATGAAATCATGTAAGTATATATTCTCATGAAATTTTTAATGATTAAAAATATTTTATTAAAAAAATTATATATAATTTCATTAATATTTTATGAATGAATGGTCATCTCATGTATTAGGGATTTGTGGTTTTTTGGTAAATAAATTCAAGTAGTTGATGTTCTTAATCCCTATAAATTTGTATTTGTTTTTTTTCTCTTATATATATATAGTTTCACTTCACAATAATTTTTTCATATACAAAAACCTATATATGTATTATTTTCTATGAAATTAATACATCCCTTTCCCTCATTTAAAGGGAAGTTTGCCGTAACCGATTTTATGATGCGAGTTTCTAAAAAAGGGATTTTAAAATATTAAACCATTGATTATTGAGCACAATCACAAATTATGAGGAAGGAAATATATTTATGTGGTAAAATTTAACACCTAAAAATTTTATGACTTTTTCAAAATAAAGCAACATTCATTGATAGAATTTTTAACCACCAAGACCAACCTTTAGCTATGTTATATGCTACACAGAGTTTAGCATGCATTATCGACCACACATGGTTTTAACAAAATTTGACATAATATTAATATACTATTATTTAATATAATATTTATCACCTTATAACTACCAAAAAATTTAATAATTTAATATGTATTTATTTAATGATTTATTTGATCACTATAATAAAATAATGTATAATTTAACCTGGAATTTAATGTTTTCATTAATTAAATTTCGTTTTTTATAAAATATTCCATTCATTTTATTTTGGAATATGTAAGTTTATATTTATTCTTTTATATTGTCTAAAATTTCTAACTAAAATATAATTAATTAAATAATATCTTTTATAAACATATATTGTAAAATTATAGTTAAACTATGTATTCGATTAAACTGGAAATATTAATCGATAGTGAATATAACCATATAATGTCAAAAAAATTGTTCAATTATTTTTTTAAAATATATGTTATGGAACATGAATTGAATTAAATAACTATATTGTATATTAATATATATATCTGTGTATGTATAAAATTACAAAACTAATGTTATAAATTATACAATATGAAGTTTAAGATGTTGATATATTCAATGACCCAAATGAGATCAAATAGCGATACATACAATTTAATTTTTGAAACTAAAATAATTTCCCCAATTTAGATGATATATTAATTAAAATAATAAATTATATAATAAGACATATAGATATATATTTCTACAAAATAAGTACTAAAAAATGTTGGCTTTTGTTGAATTGACAAAAAAAATTAATCAAACTGTGAAAAATAAAAAAAATATTAATAATAATAATTTTTTACCATATAAATATATAATAGATTATTTAAGGGATAATAGAATAATAAAAATTTAGTTTCTTAAAATCATTTTTTATAAATTAAATAGTTCAGTTTTTCTATATTGATATATCTATATAATAATATAAATGAAATAATGAATAATAATAAATAAGTTGAATAAAAAATAATTTTGTTTACAATTTAGATATTTATTAATATTAAAAATTCATAATTATTTTAGATATATTTATATAATATATATATAAATATATGGATGTGTATCTATATAAATGTATATATATAGTGTAAAAAATGAATAAAAGGTAAAGTAATAAAAATAGGCAATAAAATAACAACATAAAAAATGAGGGGAAATGGGATTTTCTTAATCCTTCAGGTACTTCTTGTAACATCCTGGTTCCAGGTTCCTCCCAAAGATGATCCATACATGATTGGTCACATGGCCTCTAGAAAATTTCCCAGAATGCCAGATTCTTCCAACTACGAGTGAGGGCCTTTGGAGTGATAATGGGGAAACTATGCCCTCACTAGCAGTGTAACACAGTGGAAAAAAGTAGATAATAGTAGTGGAAGAACTAATTCCACAAAATTATTAAAGAGATGAAGATATATGCTAAATAAGCACCTGTAGAACATATATAAATGATGCATGTCACATTTTTCTATGAAATCATCCAAACATTTTATAATGTTGGAATACCGTACTAAAAAAGTACAAGAAAACAGAAAAAACTCCAGCAGCATCACAAGCCACAACTTGGTCCCATGCTATCTAGATCCACAGTAATCAAGTACAAGAAGTATAAAGGATACTTCTCTTATCTATACCTTCAAAAATATAATCTTTTTGGGCCCAAAAGCATAACCCAAACTCGTGTGAGACAAATCCTAGTTGGCAACCACCGAATGACCTATGCCTAACTATCCGTCAATATATATAGCATGAAAATATGAAAAATGAAGTAATAAAAAAAGAAGTACTAAAAGTAAAAAATCCCACAGTTTCAACTACATTCATTTACATTTACCAATTATTCAACCATTCAAGCACAAGAAACCCTCTAGGAAGTTCTCACATTTTGACCCCTCCAGTTCAGCTTAAACAATGACTCTCTAAGGAAGCACACGCCTTCAATTCCTCCTGTGGTCTTCTAATAGTATCTACAGACTCTGACAGGAAGCACTCAATGTAGTATTCCCCCTATGGTCTTGAAATGATATACTACAGACACTATAAGGGAGCACTCAATATACATATACCTTATGGTCTTGCAACGTGAAATGTAACCGACACTCTGGGGAAGCCGTAAAATTCATTTATTCATATGGTCTTTCTACACCAGGTTCCCACAACCGTGTGTAATACGGTTGTGCACAAAAGATATTCAGCAGCCAAAGTAAATCTCAAAATACTACATAGATAAACAACTAAAAATCATATCACAAGCTTCTCATATAATATCATCTCCATCCTAACAACACTAGGCATAGAAATCATAACAGGTTAACAAGTAGTTATAAACCCAAACGGCCAATATTTATAGGCCTGGGAAATCACTTCCATAAGCATGGTAATAAAACTAATTCAAAATCCACAAAACACACTCTAGAAAGAAAAAAAGATGGCATCATCAGGGTTATATTTCAGAAACACCAATAACATAAAATAGGTTTTTCAACACTTTAAATAACATATAACTAATATACAACTACGGAAAGGCACAAACCCCCAACCTCGATGGTATACAATATATATAGTTGAATCTCTGCATTGGATTCTTCCTAGAACAATGTAGATCTTAAAAAACGTCTAAAACGTTCAACCTTTAAAGAACTCATGAAAAAAGGATAAAACAATATGAGAGGATCTAGAATAATGATTTACTCAATGTGGAGATTTGAATGAAATCGGCATTATTTGATTCGGAGGAAGAATGACAGTTCCGGGGCTCGTATAATATTCAGTGATTCCCATTGATCATGGATGAAGCAACTCTTGATGAATGTGTTTTTGGGTATGAGACATGACCCTGGTCTGACCTATAAAATAAAAGAGAATGTTTAATGAAGGATCACTAAATGTGCCCACTGTGTACATGCCTCTACCGACCCCCTCTTTAGGTTGTCCCCAGGTTACCCCACATGGTTGTATACTTGGTCGTTACACGGCCAGTACACAACTACACGTGATAATTATGTACGTGGTGTGTACTCCTATGTACATGACATGTACTCCTTAAATTTCTAAATTATCCCTGGTTTTCCTCAAATCACTTGAAATAAAGATCTATACCAGAAATGATGATCCGATATCTTAAAAACATCACCCATTAATGACAATTTTCACTTAGTTTCTTTAATAAGGAGGTGTAGAATGAGAATCTTCTAAATCCACTGGCCACGGTGATCTCTCTTCTGCCTCCCTCTCTAATGAATCATTTGGTACTCGCCTATTCTGCAACAACACCCATACCTTAGAAGTATACCGGCCATAGAGAACCTTCGCACTATGATTGTAAATTTGGATAATATTCTCCTCGAATGATGTGTCCACCTCTAACCCAGCCTCCTCGGGTTGGAAAACATAACACCGGTCTTTGAAGTAATGTCGCTGCTGAGAAACATGGCTGACATCATGCATAGCCTGGTTCCTCTGAGATAACTGAAAACAATAGGCAACTGGTCTGACTTTCTCCAAAACCTCAAACAGTCCATTAAATCTATGGTAAATATTACCATATCTCCTAATCCTCCTTTGTCTCATCCTCTGTGGGACACATAGGAACACCTAATCTCAGATCTTGAAATCTTGGTGTTGTCTGTCACGGTCAGCACAAGACTTCTATTGTGACTGTGCAGTATCCATCATCTTCTTAATCAGCTCTACCTACTCGATGGTCTCTTAGACAAGATGTGTTCCCAGCATAGCTGCCTCTCCTCCCTCCAACCAACCTAGGGGTAATCGGCTTGGCCTACCATATGAAGAATAAAAAGGTTCTATCTTAATACTCTCCTAAAAACTATTATTGTTGGAAAACTCCACACAAGGTAAGTGCATCTCCTACGAATCTCCGAAATATAGGACACATGCTCGAAGCATTTCCTCTAGCACCTGAATTGTTCGCTCAGACTGGCCATCCCTCTAGGAATGGTACGATATACATATATGTACCTGTGTACACAAATCCCTCAATAGTCCCATCTAAACCCAAGTAGTAAAACAAGCCTCTCTATTTCAAACGATGTAGTGTGGAACCCCATGAAAATGTATAATCTCCCAGATGAACAACCTTACCATATCATCAATACTAATAGTCTCCTTGATCTATAATAAGTTTTCATACATTGTAATTCAATCAAAAACAACCCAAACTATGTTACTTTCTTGAGGAAACATCAATTACCCTAACAAAAATTCCATCACGACATCATTCCACTTCCACTTGGGAATGTGTAACTGATTCAAAATCCCTACTAGTAATTGATTCATTGCCTTAAATTGTTTATATATGGAATACCTCATCACAAAACTAGAAACATCCCTCGTCATTTTGGGCCACCAATATTGACGGTGTAGATCTCAATACATCTGGGTAACACAAGGATGAACTTTCCAAACTAAGAAGTGAAAATCATGCATCATCTCCTCACATATGTCTTCTAATAACCATATGTATCAATAGAAATGCAAGATCTCATATTTTCCTACTATCCATCTAGGAATATAGTCCTCTCCTAATACACGCTGCCATTGGACATGGCCTTCAAAATCTAATAGCTACCCAATCAACACTCGATCAAGTAGAGTATAGGTAACAACCACAAAAGAATGAATCGTCTTCCCCTATTTATTGTGATACTCCAAGTTTATCTCAAATAACGAAGCCATAAGATGCCACTCAGTGTTCACCTCTTGAAATGACAATACATTAGTTGTCTTATTCAACACATCAGCCACTGTGTTGTTTTTTCCAGGCATGTAGACTAGGACAAAATCAAAGTACTGAATGTACTCAACACACCTTCACTGTCTCAAATTTAGGTCATGCTAGGTAAAGATATACTAGAGACATTTGTGGTATCTAAAAACCACAAAATGATCTCCCAAAAAATAACGTTTCCAACTGCATTACTCAAGAAAAATTTTAGCCCAATCAAGATCATACATCAGCTAATTCCTCTCATGTGGCCTCAACTAATGAGATCCGTACTCAATGACTCTTTCTCCCTATATAATCACTTATCCTAGCCAGATACATGATGCATCACAGTAAATAGGGTTACTCTTTCCCTCCTCTAGAAAATCAAGTATCGGTGCTGATGTCAACCTCCCTTTCAGCTCCAAGATGGCTGAATCGTAGGAATATATCCACAAGTACTTCCCACCCTTCTTATTCAAGCCTGCAGTGGAACTTCAATTTGTGAAAAGTTATGTGTAAAACATATGAAGTAACCAGTCTGCCCTAGAACAATTCATAACTTAAAGATGACCTTTTCATTCTCCTAGGAAACTACTATCCTCACATTCATTGGAACTACTGATAATCTTGTCTCTGAGAGGACATGACCCATGAAGTGATTCTAGTCCATTCAAAACTGGCATTTTTGGAGATTATCATATAACGGATGATCTTGTAGTGTACTCAAAATGATCTCAAGGTGTGTGGAATGGTCATATCATGTGTGATAGTACAGCAAGAAATCCTCCATGAAGAACACCATGAAAGAATCCATGTAAGGATGAAACACTCGGTTCATCGGTACCATGAAAACTGCAACCGTTTTCGTGAGACAAAATGTAATAACCACATACTCGTATAAACCATACATTCTCCTAAAGGCCATATGTGGTATAACTGAAGGTCGAACTCGCAATTAATGATAACTGGATCTCAACTAAATCATCTAAAACATTATGGATCCACAATTATGACAAAATAGATCATCAATAATTGGAAATGGATATCTGTTCTTGATCATCAACTAGTTAATCTTTTGATTATCCACACAATGTCTGAGTGTATCATCATCCTTTTTCGCGAAAAGGACAAGTGAATCCTTTGGACATGTATAGGTTCAAATGATACCATTTTCCTATAACTCCTCTATTGTCTTCTTGAGCCCCATTAACTATGGTGTAGCATCCTATAAGTATGAATTTGCACCAGTGCTATTCCTCAGACCTGATCAATTGAGAAATATACAACTCACTCCAGAGGAAAACATGAAAATTCCTCTATAAAAAATATCTAAAACACACCACTACTAGAGGAAATTCCATCTGTGAAGTCCCTTAGTCATCAAGATACAAATGTGAAATCTAAGCTATAATTACTCCCAGCCTAGGATTCTCGGGTCTAGCTCTACTTACCTTGACATCCCATTATCCATTATCTTGAAATGACCTTCCCTCTGGTGATGTGAAACTTTCCCTATGACTATATCCATTGACAACAACCTATAAGGGAACTAACCAATCCATTCTGAGAATGAAATCATAAGCTGTCATTTCTAAGACATTACGGTCCCATTAGAAGTGACACCCACTGACCTCAAGAGGGAACTCTTATCATAGACGCACACTATCAGTTCGAGTCCCCAACAAAGTGTCCAACATCAATATATCAGTAGAAGTAAGAATATATATCCAAATGATCTTGACAAAAGTAATAAATATGAGACTATGGGAAGCCCATGTTTTGAAAAGTTCCGAATCTAAAACTAAGTTATCTAGAATCTTACCTTTAACTATAGAGGATCTATAATCATATTTTTGTTGGGTATACTCAATTGAAAATTCCTGACGTGGCTTGCAACCCTTTGAAGATGTATGTGATCTATGATCTATTCCACCCTATGACTATTGAAAACCCAATGTTTGACCACTGCTTCCATGAAATCAACCTTGACCCGAACATCCAGATGAAATCCTTCTCCCTGACTGATGTGGGACTGGGGGACCTTCTCCGGTATAAGGAATCGAAGAAAAAAAACAATCACCAGCTGTTGGTGAGAAAATATAATAAGCATTTTGAAGATGACCCATCTTACCATAAGATCGGAACTCAACTAGTTCTCTCAAGATATGTGGCCTTGTATTCCCTCTCTTCCCGCACTGGTATCATACCACCTGGATACCTTAAGGAATATCTCGCCTACTTTGGTCTCTATGTGTAGAATCCATGTGTTGTTTCCTGATTTCAATCAAAGGGGTACCAATTATGGATGCTGATCCTCCCTAGCTCACAAATCCAGAATCCCTCAGGTTGCACTCTATGATCAGCGCAGGGTTGACTATAGAAGGATGGAAGTCAACCTGAATATGTTCACCTAATATTAGATGTATTTCTTGAGACCATCTTCAAACATCCTCCCAAAAAATAGCTCATCATCCCCCCCCCCCCCCCGCCGAAATGTGTGTGAAGCGATGTATCTCGGTGAAGTGAGAAAAATACTCCATGATTAAATGAGTACCCTGTTCCAGACTCTTTAACTCCCGGGCTTGATTGGCCCTCAAATTATCCGGGTAGAAGTAATCATATATGGTACGTTCGAATTCATCTCAAGACATAACTCACTGGCTTCCCAGTTGTGATATCACATCCAAGCATATCCTGGGAGAATCCCAAAGCATGTACGTTGTGAGTTTCACCCTCATCTCTAGAAATGTCTCTATATGCTTGAAAACAGACAGCATGGCTTCTAACAATGATTATACAGCTCGAGGTCCTCCATCCCCTGAGAATGTTAGAGGATGATGTTGCTGAAAACCCATGTCAACTCTTCCATAGATGGGAAAGGATGTGGTGCTCCATGGAAGGTTTTCATAACCTTCATGTAGCCTTCTCAGAAGTGTGCATCATCACCTGTATCTGAAATGATGGATTATTCCAAGATAGGCATGACATAAGGATTTGCTGGTAGTCCCTGATCTACCATTTCTGATGTCTAATCATTTCCTTATATTTGGTATACAACCATAGGACGCCTTGGTGGCATGACTCTGCAAGGTCACACACACAACTTTGTCCAATATAGTCAATGATTGAGAGTTATATGTTCAAGAAAGTAACATGAGTAAGAACACATTCGGTATTTATAAAACACGGCTACATGATATGTATAACCACAACACAACATGTTCCTTTAAAGATTTACATGGGCGTGCACTTCTTCTAAACATGGTCATGTAACACCCTTCCGCATTGTGTGTTCTCCTTGTAACACATTGTGTACTTGAATCATTTTCCTCAACCCAAGTTCATTAACATGGCTATACACGTAGATCTTACGTGGTAACTGAACATGGCGTGTGCACCCTGGATACAATTTCTATCCCTTAAGTCATAACCATCTGTGTTATTAGTCACACAGTTGATGAAACAGTCGACTCTACACGGCGTCTAAGAACAGAACACAACATGTAAAACCTAAGATTCATCCATCTGTGTAGATGGTCACATTTTTCTATACACGTATATTATAACACGGTTTGTACTCCAAGTACACGGTGTGTGTCACTAACCATTTCTCATACACATGTATCAACCCACACAATCAATCACACGGTTTAGGACTACACTGTGTTTACAAACAACACACGGCATATACGTCAGAAAATTTGTTCCCTCCTGAAGAGAAGGATACATGGAGTGTATTCATCAATACACACCATGTATTCTCAGTTTTCTGGATAGTAAGCCTCTGAAACTACTCTGGAACCCATAAAAACTCTGAAACTAAAATTAAAGAGACAAATTCTGATCTGTGGTGGCCCATACTCTCAGTGAATCCAATCATGGAATCCATTACATGTATATCACAAGGGATAACATTGAAATCAAACACACGATCCACCAAATTCTGATACATCAGGGCCCATAACACATCTGTGAACAAAGTTTTTCACTCATTCAAATGAATAAATACACAATTAAGAACACCCTATCAAATTTCATGTATTCTTTCAAATAATATAACACAACAACATTCACATATAGAACAACATCTATCACAATATCATGCATTCAGTAATTCACCATAAATGGAATGAAAAGAAGGAATGACATGTGATCTCTAGGAAGTGTCTATATGTTATATCAGATGGTATACCATCATCTAATCTGATTGCAATAGAAATACAACCTCAATAATATCAATGATATCCACACAAAACATGTGAATCAACCATCAGTGAAATAAAATCATATATAACAATTGCATAACCAAATCAAATGAAATAATCACGGCATATTAACTTTTCCTTATACATGGGTTTTCTACTCCCATGAAAAACATATAACCAACTACATATTACTTTATATCCCTATCTATTGGCTCCAAATAGAAACTCAAGATGAAAATAATTCATCTGATACCACATTGTAATGTCATGGTTTTGTGTGCCGCCCAAAGGTGCCCCGTACTCATGGGTCTCAATGCCTCAAGTTCATTTCCCTGAATTCTAGAGGCTTCCAATTAGTAGTGAGGACCTCAGATGTGATAGGGGGAATCTATGCCCTTATTGGCATGGTAACATAGCAGAAGAAAACATATAACAATAGTAGAATCATTAATACCACACAATATATAAACAGAGGAATACATAAAGTAAATAAACAACAAGAGCACATATATAAATTATTCATGTAACATATGTCTAGGAAGGAATCCACACAAGTCAAAATTATGAAATACAGTACTAAACCAAGTACAAGAAAACAAATAAGCTCCACTAGCATCGTAATCCTCAGCTTGGTCCCATGCTCTCCAGCTCTACAACAATCAGGAACCTGAAGTAGAAGGGATCATTCCCTTATCTATACCGTCAACATTATAATTTTTTTGGGCCTAAAAGAATGACCCAAATAGGCATGAGATGAATCCCTGTAGGTAACCCCCAAAAGAAATGTGCCTAACTGTCAGTGAATATGTCTAGCAAGAAAATTTTGAAAATTGAAGTAATAAACAAGGAACTAATCAAAGTACACCATCCCACATTTTCAACTATATTCATTTACTTTTTCCAATTACTCAACCAATCAAACACAAGATAAATTATAGGAATTTATCATTTTCAAACCCCTCTGGTTTATCTTAGACAAATACTCTCTGAGGAAGAACTCACTATCAATTTCCCTTATGGTCTGTTAACTGTAACTATAGACTCTCTTAGGAAGAACTCAATGTTCAATTCCACTTGTGGTCTCGCAACGGTTTCCTATAGAAACTCTTAGGGAGAACTCAACTTCTATCCCTCATACAACATAACTACATTAAAGGTAATAGACACTCTGAGGAAGTCCTCTTAATCAATTCCCCATGTGGTCTCACTACACCAAGTTCCCATAGCCTTGAGTAATAAAATTTTTCACAAATAATATCCTACATCCAAAGTAAATATCATAATACTACGTGGATAAACAACTACAAAGAATATCATAGGCATGTCATATAATATCAACTCCATCATAACAACACTAGGCATGTAAGGTATAACATCCTAAGAGGCACTTCAAGAGCAAAAAATCCAATATTAACAAGCATGGTAAAACACATCTATAAGCAAGGAAATAAACCTAATTCACAATCAGCAAGCCATAAATTATAAACCAAACTAAAGCAGAAAACATCAGGGTTGGATTTCGAAAACATGCAATAACCTAAACTAGGGTATTAAGAACATTTTCTCACATATAACTCAAAGAAAACAACGGAATGGAACAGACCACATACCTTGACGTTTCAAAATCGATATAGTTGAATATCAGCCTTTGATTTCACCTATAATGATGTTGATCAACAAAAAAAAATCAACCATGAAATAACTCATGAAGAGAAGATAACAAGAAGAGATGATCTAGAAGAAGAAAGAAATCACTGAGGCGATTCCAACAAAATTAACGGTGTTTGATTCGGAGGATGGACGGTGGTTCAGGGGCTCAGAGAAGATTCGGCGATTCCAGTCACTCATGGATGAAACAGGACAAGAAGAAGGTTTTTATGGGAATGAGACGCGACCCCGATCCGACATATGAAATAAAATAAAAAGTACAGAATGTGTTCATTAAATGAAGATACCATGTGCATGCCTTAACCGTCCTCCACTTTAGGTAGTCTCCTAGTCACCCCACATGGCTATGTTCTCGGCCATTACATGGCTACCTATGGCAACCTGCTACATGACATGTACTATTATGTAAACAATGTGTACTTCAAAAATTTATTGATTCTCCCCCTTTTCCCAAAAACTCCCAAAATCAAGATCTATACCTAATATTAATATCTAGGTTCCCAAACTTCTAGACCCACCGACATAGGCATCCCCCACAACTGTTAGCCATTGTAGAACATAAATTAACCCCAGCCCTGACCTCGCCTCCATCGACCACAAGATCCATCTAATTTCCCTCACCAACTCATCACCATCTAATGTCGTCACCACCCTCAGCTTCATGAGAACACAGGCCAATGAATCCCTCAATGTTCAAAAACATTCACCCATGAGCTAAGATAACAATCACAACCTAACTACCCTATTCATCGACTTCTTCTTCAATGTATGACAAAGAGGACATTTCCATCCCCTTCGGCTTCCAATTTTCCATTTTTATTGGTTCTCATCACCTCTTTCCATCCCACGACATCAACAGTACCCCAATTGGCA
This sequence comes from Viscum album, assembly GCA_963277665.1. NCBI lineage: Eukaryota > Viridiplantae > Streptophyta > Magnoliopsida > Santalales > Viscaceae > Viscum > Viscum album. The sequence goes on along the minus strand of OY728131.1, from coordinate 911,460,978 downwards.
TTGAAACAAATTTTTTTCCTAAGGATAACCCTTGTCTTTAAATCCTGAACCAAACCCTCTCCCTCCATTTTCTATCCTAATTTTCTGGTATTTTGAGTTCCCTTTAATATGTAAATGTTGTTTCCACCAGTTTTAGTAATCATTTCCTTCTATCGGTTCAAATATATGAAGACAAAACATTTTTCTACCTCTGGTTATAATCATAACAATGTATAGAAAGTTATATCATTTTATATCTACCGATGTATATAAATAAACTTATATTTGAAGTAACTACAAGAATACACATATGATATGTTTTACTAATTTAAGTATTATTATACTCGTAATAAGTATAAGTTACATTTTATTTCATCAATTTATGAAATCGATTTTACAAATTAATATATTAGGGGAAATTTTATTTTTGTATATGCATATATATATTATGATACAAGTATAAGTAATATATTCATGTTCATCGATACATAATTATACATGTATTATTTTCAAATCACCATTATTAGTCTTATATTTATAAAAGTATAATTTTTACTCTAATTTATGTAAGTGTGTATTATTTTATTATTCCATGTTATAATTTTTTTAAGGATGTAAAAACATGTATATACATATTGTCAATTATATCATGTTTTCAAACAAACATTTATTTTATATGCATGTACATGATTTTCAATTTCATCATGTTCACGTTTTAGAATATAAATATATTATATATATATATATGAATATCATTTTATTTTTAACAACCAAATATATATAAGTACATATCAGCAAATACCTTAAATGACATAATTATTTTTTATAATTATGTTTAAGAATTTTTTGTGTTCATGTTGTACTTTATTCCCAAAATCCTCCATGATTATATTCATTATATATAATGTGGGTATATATATATATTCCTTTACATCATTGTATTTTTTTAAATTAATATATAATTCATCTCAAAACCTTAAATCATCCGTATTAATATTTTTAAATTAAGCAATGATTTATTTTTAATTTTTTATAATATTACATTTAAATATCTTATATATGTTATATAGTTTTGATATTAAATTTATAAGTTAGGTTTATTTTTAATTTTACATAACAATTTTAATGAGAGTAAAATTATATACTTTCATATATTTTTAATTGGATTATTTTGATAATATAGTAATTTTTCAATAAGTATTATAAACACTGTTGTTTTATTCGTATATTTATGTGCTCATGATAATTCTGTGAATGTGAAATTAAATTTCTATTATTTTGTGGGATATTCAATTTATAATATGAATCATTTTATGTGAAATTTTTATAAATTATTTAATCTATTTTTATTTAATGAAATTTTTATTTTGTACTTTTATTTATGGATGAGTTTTAAAATATTTATTTTTAATGAAATGTAATTTATCCTATATTTTCATTACATGGATTTTAATTAGTTTTTTTGAAGAACATTAAAAATAAAAATGTTGTGAGATTTGGTAGTTCTAAATATATTAAGTTATATACCTATAAAAATAAATATTTATATACTTATAAATGTGAATTCAAAGAATTGTTATGTTTTTGAATAAAAACCCCCAGTATATAATATTTATATGTAAAGCACAAAAAACATTTATAAAAAAATTGAACTTCGACATTGTAAACAAGAAGGTCAGTGGTGTGTGATACCATTCCTAAAACAATGGGGTAATCCCAATACAGCCTTTAATGTTAAAATAGACAAATTATTCTATTTTCCAAATCGTATATAGTATTTTTGAAAACCTAATGGTTTATTTTAAATTGTTTTCAAAGTGTAAGTATTTTTCGAAGAAATATAGTTCTTTCAAATGCGTATATATTTTAACATTCTTTAATGAATTTCCAAAATCATAAGTATTTTTCAATAGATTATATTTATATGTTTTCAAAGGCATAATTATTTTCCATTTAATTTTCAATAATCATGTTTGCATTGGATTTTTAAAAGTGTTTTTAAAAAGATATAATATTTTAAAAAGTATTTTCTAAATTATATTTATTTTTAGAGGGATTTCTAAAATTGAATCCAAATCTATTTTAAAAATTATTTGTCAAAGGTATTTTGAAAAGATAATTTTAGATGTAATAACAAAAACTATTTTCACAACATACATTTAAAACTATTTATCGAAAGTATTCTCAAAAGCTATATTCAAATGTATTTTTCAATTGGTGTATGAATTTTCAAATATATTTTTGACTGACTTTTCAAAAACCCCTTATCATTTTTCTCACAAATTTGATTATAAAATGTTTTTTGGTTTATATAAAAAATTCATGGGGATTAGCTCTACAAGGAAGTAGTGATAAAAAAATATTCATCAAGGAATTTTATTTCCATTTTATACGTTGATAATATGTAAAAGTGGTCCTTTCCTCCAAAACATAATCATGAAAAGATCTACAGTTGTGAATGACTGTATATTTTTCAGTTACTCAAATACAAAAAATATATATAGTATTATTGTACGGATCACAACATGTGGGTCTCAGGATCGACACCCCAAGCCACTGGAATTGAGTGTATGAATATGATTAATTAAATTATGAAAATATTTTGATTACACATGTATATTTATTTAATTCATTGCTGAATAATTATTTATTAATTAAAATTATACCCATTTAAAATTAATGACATTTTCTAAAAAACAACTTTCCTGCAGACAAATGTGTTTTTCCTCAATAAATTAAAAAAAAATTAGATGAATTTATAATAAAATTTCTTTATTATATATTCAGTAATATTTTTATCATCCTTATTTTTTGTTTTCTAGGAAATATATTTTAATAAACCCAATTTTAGTAGTAAAATTTTATTTTTCCAAAAAGGTGTTTCCTGTCATTTTGTGAATTTTATTTTAATTTATATTGTTTAAATTTTAAGAAATTTATTTTAAAAAATTATAATTATTTTGGAATTAATCATGAAAAAATTTTATTTGTGTTAATTTTGGGGAATTTTTTGAAAAATATCTTTTTAAGGAATAGTGTAAAATACTGGTTTTTTATGAATTTTCATTCCTATTAAATAAATTTTATACATATAAGTAATTTTATTTTGTTTTTAAAATAAACATTACTTAATAAATCTTTATTTTATTCCAAGTTAGGTCTTTGATAAATTTTATATTTAATTCAGATATAACTTTTTTATTGTCATGTAAAATTTCAATTTGGAAAATAATATCTCCTTTATGTATACGTGATTAGACTAAAATAACTTTTAAAATTTTGTAAATAGAATTTGGAAAAACCTATTCCATTTTTATAATTTAAAAAATTATATTATATAATAATATTATATTTTTTTATTATATAAATAGTAATAATTATTTACAGTAGTTACGGATATAACAGGTCTAACAGGGGTTAAACCCAAAAGATAAGATGTAAAAATACAAAGTTATTGTCCAAAAAATATTTTAGGTCCATGTGTAGAAATTATATACTCTATGGTTATATAATTTCCAATTTTGTGGCATTTTACAAATTCTATAATTTGGGAAGATCATTTTTATTTCAAAAATTAAAAGCATGCCACTCACCTCACTTATAACCCCCCCCCCCCAATATACTCTCAATATAACACATCCAAAACCATTTAGATTAGAAATGGATAGAAAAAATACCTGATTTTATTTCATCAACACATCCCATGGGACTTTTTTTATAAATGCATTCTAGGATAGAATTTTGTGAAAACCTATATAAGTTTTTTGAAGGCGACATAACGTCCCTAACTGGGTGTTTAATTTTCTTCATCAAATAAATCATTATATTAATCATAAAACAGAATGATAAAAACCGTATTAATATTCCATATAATAACATGTTATTTATTTTAATTTCATGACCTAAAACCATATCCTTCTCCTGGAAATGGGGAACTAATATGCTAATAATGTATACGATGTAATACATTCTCATGAACTGATGTTATTCATTTTCCATCACCACATATCATAGATCGATAATTTTTGAATTTATTTTGTATATTATATATTTATGATAATATTATACCTAAGGAATTAAAATACCACATATAACATTTTAACTACTAACATGTTGAATAAAATAATATCGTCGCTAATTTGTATGGAAGAATACCATGACATGAACCGAACTAAAGTGTTTTCAATTTTTTATTTATTTTTATGTTAATAAGGAATGATTAATATATTAAATTTAAAATTTTTAATACAATTATAATTATTATTATTATTATATTTTATATGTATTCTTACATTACATTTTAGTGGGGATGAAATTATGTCATCCATGTGTACATGGGACAACTGCCTTGTGATGTGAAGTAATTCATTTTTCATTTACACATTACATAGAAGGTAATAAGTAATTAATTAATAAAAATATTTGATATATATGATGAAAAAAATATTATTCAATTTTAATATATTATAAACCCATATTTATTTCTATTCATTGAGAAAATTGAAACAATGATCACGCATACATATGGGATACCATCTCTTTGAATATTATATTTCATTTCTCATCTCTATATTTTTTGGATTACTCAAAATATATATATTAAAATTTTCATTGATACTTATATCTTGCAAAAAATTATATAGATCATATATCCATGATCAAATTATATGAACTGAAAATAAAAAACCAAAAACATATATGAAAAACATAGTAGTTACTACTCAAAACATTATTTTATTATGGAATTGTAAAAAAGATAGGTAAGAAAAGGTAACAATTAAATCATATATTGTATGATATATACATATATAATTATGTTAATTTTATTGATTAATAATGAAAATATTATTTCTTTTAAAATAGATTCTAATGTGTGTGAAGGAAATCGAGACATAAGATATGGGATTTTCACCTCACATTTTTTAATTCTAGGAGACCCAAGTCATATTCACCACATATTTCATGTATGTTGTGTATATAGTAATAATGAATTAATTTTACTTTTTTTCTTAAGAATATTGTGGGGTTTTATATCTCCATGTTATTGACTATAATTTATTGGTTGTATGGTTCAAATGATTCAAAACTGGATGTTTTTCTAAATTTTCATTAATTTGGAAACACTTTTTGTAATGAACCTATATTATTATCTAATGTAAATATAATAACTGTTTGACATGTAATATAATTATCCACCATATTTTCTGGATATTAAAATATTCATTTTTTGTTATTCACTAATGGGGTGTTTTAATAAAAAAAATTCAATATGGAAAAGGATTGTTGTTACAATATCAATATTTATAAGGATTTTTTATGATTACACATACAATGATGAAATCATAAGATCCATATCATAAGAAACTAATTAAATTTAATCATTTCTTCGTATGTCGTGAAAATAAGTTTTTTACCTTCATTTTCCTCTATTTATGTACTCAAGGGTTCATATGTGATTTATTAATTAAAATAGACATTTTTTCTCTCTTTCAATGAAAATAATTTTTTATAAAAGAATCATGATTTATAAAAATTATTTATTTTTTTTAATTAACATATTAATAATTATACAAACTATTAAACATGTATGAATTTTTTCAAAATGTTTTCAAATTATTCAAAATAAAATTCCAAACAATTCCCATTTAAATTTTATATGAAATGTAAAAGGAATATTTATATTAACATGTACGTCTGAAAAATAATTTCTTCTATTATGATCACTCCATTTTTTTTAAAAAAAATTATCTGTTTCAATGTTGTGTTTTCTGGAAAAGGGAATTTAAAATAATTTCTGAATTTTTTAATTTTTAAAATATTGACCAATAAAATATTAATTTTCCCAATTATTGATCCAAGTATTATTTAAAAATAACATTATATATAATTTTAATTCTATTGATGTAATAAATAATTTATAGGGGGTATGGTCATAAACTAAAATTCAATATCATTCTCTCGATGTATTTTTATAAAGAGTATGCATATGAAACTTATTTTTAATTCATTAGTAATAAAGTGATAAAATGTGTAGGAAATTGGATTCCTTTCCCATGGGTTATTATTTGATGAAATTATACAATTATTAAGACCCCTATTTATTTTAAATAAGATTTTTATTGAGGAAATATTTATGGAGGCCCTTTCTTTTCACAGGTTTTGAAATAATAAAATTTTATTGATCTTATTGAATACTAATATATAGATTTAATTATTTGATGGTGGATACATTATAAAAAATTACACTATTTATTTTAAATCCATGAATGCTGGTTATGTTATAACCAAAGACTGGTGGAACTTATATCTCCCTCAAATTTATTGGTTAAATATTGATATCTCCAATGATAAGTATAATTGGAATGGAGCATGATCTATGTCTATTAAGGGATATCTTCCACTATGATATACTTGGGAGTGAACCAGGAATACTATGATAGTTTGGGGAGTGAACCCATTTAAATATGATAGACATAGAGTTGAGTATTCACTACTATGAATATTATTTTTATGCCTATGTGTATTCCATAATTCCATGTCTTAAATGAATTTTATGTTATCATGTATCATGTTCTTTGATTACATTATGAATCATGTCTTATGAACTATCATTATTTATTCCAAGACTCATATTTATGATCTATGATATGAATTTTATGGTTTTCAAATATTATTCTAATGTTATCATACTCATATGCTCAAGTCATAATAATGTCTCCCCATGTTACACATGCTAAGTATCATACCTCACTCTTTCTTATTAATCATTTCACATTGATATGTAGAAATTATCGTGTATGATATATTTAATAAGTGTGTTAGTTGGGGATTACATTTTGGGATATAGAGTAGATCATTTATGGACCATATGTTTATGATTCTAATTTTACAATGAGACTAGACATAAACGATTCTGGTGTGGATCATTATTCTATGTAACGAATATTTTTCATCAAATATGAAATATATATTTAAGAGAAGTTTGGGTCACTAAATTAGTTACCATAGAAAGGATTAGTTATCCTTAAAGAACATGGATGACAAAAAAATTAGTGAGATACCTAAGCATATTTCAAATGATATGTCTAGGGATTCATTTGAAGACATGTTAAAGGACGAATCGATGTGTATGAAAATTTCCAAAAAAATTGATCAAGGATATATTGAGTGGTATCCATGAAATTACATCCATGTATTGATAATATAAGTGAATGTGGATCTAGAACAGTAGTACATAGGTATAATAACATCCAATGGTGTGAGATTATAAGAACTCAATGATCACTTGGTTCCTGAAAAAAGGCATTATTTTACACCTTGTCTAAAACAATATGGTATATTCTTTGTAAATTGAAAAAATAATTACAAAAAATTATGAAGGATTTAAATAATGACCTTGAATGTCCTTTATTAGTCCAAATGTGTCATCAGTGAATATAAAAATTCCTAATTCATACATCATATACGTGATTTTTCATGATTATATTTTTTATCAATATAAATATTATTACTCACTCTATAATTTCTCATTTTATTCAATGTAGGGATCTAGAAGAAACTAGATAAATGTTGAATATAATAGAAAATGTGTCAATAAGAAACTAAATTTGATGAGTAATTATGTTGATGATATTTTTATTTTGCCTATCTAGTATTGCTGATATATGATTAATAGCACGCACCTTAACTAACTCTCATACGAATTAAAGAAGGAAATATTAGGTTTTATAGAAAATTTTGGTGTTGGAGACCAAAAAAGAAATAATATTATGTTCCTTATTTTTTTAGAGTGTGGTAATAAGAACTTTGAATAATTCCTTAATAGAATGAGAATATGTTTTATATACAGAGAATAAGGGAACATAGTAGTTGATTTTCAATTAAAAATGTTAAATTGAGATTAAAAAAATAGAGGATAGTATTTTATTCCCTAAGACATATTTAGTGGTTACTTTTTATAAATGTTTCATGTATGGGAATTATTCAAATCAATTTCCCAAGGGAGAGAGCAAGAAGATGATCAATAAGCTTCTACAATTAAATGTTTTTTTATTGATTATGAAATTACTAAAAATTACATATAGGAAGATGGAGGAAAAAAGAAACAAGAAGTTTAACCCTAGTTAATTATTTAAAAAAGGATTCGAATAACAAAATTCATCGTTTAATGGAATTCCAGAATGGTATGTTATAAAAGGATTGATCAGTATTTTTTTTCAAAATGGTGTTGAAAGGATATTTTGATTTATACATATTACATATAAAATTTATATAATGTAAAGGTTATATTTTATGAAAACGCATTATTAAGGGAATATAACAATTAATATGTTCCTGATGTTATGAAATGAGTGTTTTGTATGGATAAAGAAATTAATGAGATGGATAATGTAAAATTGACAGTATTGCATACCCTAGAACTGATTAATGATTTTTTTAAAGTGTTATATGTTATCAATAATGAATCATAAAAACTTTTGGTTTGAGGAAATATATTCAATAAAAATTGGTTTTAATTAAAGAATGAGGAAGCATCTATTTTTTATTAAGGTGTTATAGAAATTCATGTTATAACCTTTCATAAAGAAAATATATGATCAATTTATTCACATATATTTTATGTGACTTTAATATTTACTACATAGTTTTTTAATAATGAAACTTTAATTTTATAAATTTGGTTACCCTATTTCTAAATTTTTGGTTTTAACTTTTTGTTAAACATAGTGGAGAAATACATTTAACTACTCATGAAATAGATTATGTTGAATATGGGATTTTATTACATAACCATTGTTACTATATTTTTCAAATAATAACTAGAAAAATGAGGAATGATCTTTTATTTTTTTAGTGATCATTTCACCCACCAATGTATCAGACATTAAAAAAATAAACTTCTTTTTTTAATTTAAGAGATAATGTGGAAATTGGTAGACGCACGAATAAGAGTTGAAATTGTGTATCTGTAATAGAGTGTAATAATTTTTATTTATATTATGGGTAAAAATATTAAAATTTATGAAAATGTTATTTAAATAAAATTTTATATATTTAACTTCATTTTTTATGAATAAAGCGTCATTTCACCTATCTCATATTTTTTCTTTTTGGTTTTTAATATCTCTATTTCGTTTTTCGATATCTCACTTCATCGGTATTTGGGAGTTAGTTTTATTTTTTTATGTTCATCTTTTCAATTCCCAACAATGTTCTCCTATATGGGATCCTAGTTCTATGATATTTTATATTTCCTTAATACATCCATTTCTCACATTTCAATAGGAATTTATATTACCTCTTTTTACGATATTTATTTCTTATAATGTGATCTTCAAATGATGAACCCCTCATTGCTGAGAAGAAGTTCAAATTTTAAGGATGATTTTTTAAGAGAGTTTGAATGTAACTCATAGATATTATGAGGAATATTTTTTTGTATATTTTACAGTTATTCAATATATTTGGTTGCATAAAATACAATATTTATCTTTCAGTGTATACAACACTGAGATTATCATGTGTCAAACCCAAAAATGTGAATTAGAAAATCATATAATGCTACTAAGATATTGTTATTAGTATTGTTATTATCTCTTAGTAATTTGAATTGAATGTATAAAAAATATAAACTAAACTATAAAAATATAAGTTTTCAAAATTTATATGTAATGAATTATTGGGTGAAAAATTAATTAATAATAAAAATAAATCCATCTGAAAAAAAAGGAAATATTTTTATGGAAATTAATTTGAAGTGAATTTTTATACAGCAACATATTTTAAAAATAAAATTTTTTGATTTATTATATAGAAATTTATATATTTTTAATTCAATAAAATGATTATAATTCTTCATATTTTTATAGAATATACATTAATACAATAGATTTTATACTTAAACTTGTATTTTTATTAAATGCAGTAATGGTACATTTTGAACACATAATTTAAAAAATATATTTGAAACTTATAAAAAATTGAATTGAAAAAATATAATTCATATTTTAATTGATCATGTAAATATAGTATTTGATTGATTTTTTATAATTTTCCTTGAAGATAATTTTTTCAAGGAACTTGAAAAAATACTGGTTTTATTAAGAAATTTCATTTCTTTAAAATAATTTAAAATCATACAACTCATTTTAATTTGGTTTGAATAGTAAAATTAGAACAATTATATATCTATTAATCGAATTTATGTTATTTTAATCAATTTAATATTAAATTTTGTTTTAAAAACTATTTTATTTATCAATATTTTCACATTGGAAAACTATTTTTCATCAAACCTACATGTTTTATTTTTTATTATATTTTACCACTTTTTTGAATGGTATTGGAAAAAATTGAATCCATATTTTTAGTCAGAATAATTTATATTATCTAAATTTTTTAAATTATACATTGAACATTATAAATATTAGAAATATTAAATATTATTTATCAATGTTATGGTTATAATGTGTTTATTGGGGGCTAAACTAAAACAATAAGGGATAAAATTAAATATAAAATTTTACAAAGACCACCTCAAAGAAATATTTTTACCTTATCAAATATATGGTTCATTAATTGTCCATCTATCTCCAGGTTTAATTGTAAAATCAATGTTAGAACTTTTTTACTAAATATACAAGTGTTCCACTCACCTCATGTATAAAGGGAAACTCACTCTATCAACCTTTTCAAACATTCAATGACCTTTGATAAAAGAAATAAATAAATAAAAATTAATTAATTACCTCCCTCCCAACATCTAATAAGAATTATTTTGTCCATAAGGGAATCCTTGTATGGTTTTTCGTGTAAACCAAAATCGGTTTTCTAATGAATTGGTAACGTCCCTAACTGAGTGTTTTATTTTATTTTGTTCTCCACCTCAATATTTCTTTATTAAATTATCATTTTATAATACCCTCATTGTATTCAATATACTATGTTTTTTTATAATTATGTAATTTTTAATAATCATATCCTCGTCCCTCTAATGAGGAATGAAACCATTGATCATGTGTACAGTGGACTACCACCTCATGAACAGATGATATTCATTTTTCATCACCGTCTCTCACAAATATAAATAATAAAGGATTAAATGTTAATTTATTATATTAATAATATATTTATTCATATTTATTTATAATACCCCAACAACCTTCTTACATTTCAACCCTTTTTAATAAAATAGCATTGACCATGTATATTCTAGACTACCGCATCACGAACATTACTTATGTGTTTTTCAATATTATTTTTTCTATGATGTCAATAATGATATATTAGATAAATACAAATTATATTTATAATATCATCCTACATATTTAATTACTATATCACATATACATTTTTACCCTTCACTATGTTTGAGATACGTTGACGTTGTTCGTGTGTATGGTAGACTATCGCCTTGAGAAGAAATGTGATTCATCTTTCATATATTACTTACATAATAGATACTCAAAGTAGTATTGAATAAATATATGTGATACATATTAAATAAGCATTATTATTTAATGGTAATATATTTTGTACATGTATTTATTTTAATCTTTTAATAAAATGGAAACTATGTTGTTGAATATGTATGGCCTACCATCTCCTTGGAAAGTTTTTTACATTTTTTATTCACATAAGTATATACATACCAATAAAAATAAGTATAATAAATATATATGATATTTATATTAGGTATAATATTGTGTAGATGATGGAATTGTTATCAGTTTAATAGAATAAAAAATTTAAAACCCAAATATACTTGAGTAATATAGTTATCACCTCAAATGAGAATTTAATATTGAAGTTTTATTAAACTCGTAATAAAAGTTCATAAGTAAGTCATATATGTTGTGATATATTTTTTATGTATGGGTATATAATAGAAATATAATAATATTATATTTATTATATATAAGGTTTGAATGTGTATGAAAAAAGTCTGGAATTATGTTAGGTTATTTATATATAACTTTTTACTTCTCTAGGAGACCTTCCATATTCACCACCTTTTTATTTAATGGGGTGTATATAATTCCCATGACTATATTTCTTTATTTTTATATTTAAAATTATCTAGATTTAAAACCCATTTTAAGATCAATATTTCATGTGGTTTATGGTTCAAATGTTTCCAAAATAGTAAAAGATTTTTTCATCAATTTTCATTATTTGGGACATAGGTTTTGATATGAACCTATAATCTTCATTGAGGTGTATATACTACCAACTTTGCCTTTTAACTCTTGAATGTAATTATTTTCAGGTAATTTTTTTTTATTGTGTATTTCATTTAGTATATACCAATATGGTAATGTTTTGATATTGTAATCTCATTATTTATCAAGATTTCTTTCTTTAGGCTTTCAATGAAGAAATCTAAATACCCATATCCCATGAAAATGGGTAATTTTCTTCTCTTATGTTTATGTCATGAGAAAACATGTTTGTTCTAAATTTTACTCCCATTATGTACTCAAGGGTTATAAATAAAATATTTAATTTTATTCTAATTTATTTCACACTTCAGTCAAAAATACTTTTTAACCCAAAAACAAGTTCATTAAAAATATTAAAAAATGTTATTACATTTCTCAAAATTAATGATTGCAATTTTATTACATATAATTTAAATTTCTAAACATTATTTTATATAATCTTCGTATCCATTTCAAATAAATGCCCATTTAGCATTTACCTAAAATTTAAAAGGAATAATTATTTTAATATGTAACACATTAATGTTATTTCAACCATCATGTCAACTGTTTTTAAAAAAATTTCCCCAAAATGTTTAAATATTAATTATTAGATAAATAATTTCTAAAATATTTAAAGATTTTTTGGTATTAAAGAGTGATTTTCAATGAAAATTTATCCTCCAAAATAAATGCTTCAACTGACCTTTACAAATAATTTTCCATTAACGATTACATCATTTGAACTTACCTATGAAATAATGGGAATATGATCCAAGGATACCATTATTATTCTCTCTCTAAATTTTTTATGTTTAGGATTAAAAGATGCTTATGGATCCCACCATTCATTCACTAGTTTTACCTTGGTAAATTTATTAATAAACCCAATACATTTCATAAAATTTATGCTTTGATGAATTAATGAAGTAATAATGAATCATGATCATTATATATAAGCTATGTCATGATGTAATGTTTATGGAACCTATTTCATATCATGGATTCTAATATAATAAAGTTTTAATCATATTGTAAAGAATGTATATCTGGTCGGCATTATGGGTTGGTGGTTACTTTATAACCAAGTATGATGGTTATGTTATAGACAAGGATTGTGGTTATGATATAAAAAAAGATGGGTGGGACATATATATCCCTCTAATTAATTGGTTAATGAAAGATATCTCATAAGACAAATAGAAGTAGAATGACAACATAAACATTTCATTAAGTTACATTTTTTACTATGATAGTGTTGGTATTGAACCATAACTATTATTATGGTTAGGGGAGGGAACCCATTCCACTATAACAGCCTTAGAAATGAACATTTACTACTAATGAATTGAATTCTTTTATGATTATGTATATTCCAATATTCCATGAATTATGTAAAATATATTTTCAGATGGATCATGTTCATTGATTATTATTGTTATTCTTTTCTTATGAAATACCATGATTTATAAAACAACATGAATATATGATCAGTGATATGCATGGAATGTTTTTCAATTATTTTTCTCATGTTCTCCTACTCATATGTAGTTGTTATATTAATATCATCCGGGTTTACCCATACTAAGAATAGGAGCTCACCCTTTCTATAATTCCCATTATATAGTATATGAATATACATATTTGGAATATAATTTCAACAAAAATTTATTGTTATTATGAAATAAGTGGGATGTAATGTTTCGCACATATAGGACAGTTTTTATGTGGCTATGTTTTCAATGGATCCTGACGTAAAATTTCCATCTATGCATTATTATGTAATGTAATAAATTTGATATTACAATTTGTAATATTTTTTATAGGATGTTCAGGTCACTACATTATGTCTCCACATTATCCCATACTATTTTAAAATATCTGGAATATTATATGGAATTTAAGGATGTTTACAAAATTGTTTCTGTATCGATGATCCTTGTTGACGTACTATGCACCTTATTTCACAAATACACAAGGATTATTTATCAAAATTGTTTTAATATGGGTAATTTAAAAAAATATGATGTGATATTTTGTAATGGTTTATGTTTTCAGAATAATTATCTAAGTAAATTATTTTTTATATGTATTATAAATTGTAACAAAATGATTTAGGATAATATTAAATATATTAAAACATCCCTAAATATGTGTAATGTGTATAATATTGGTTTTAAAGAATATGAATCCCTTACTATATATTTTAGGGTAATTTAACTATAGCATAGAGATACATAGGGCTGATAATCCCAAAAAATGATGCTTCAACCTAGACTTAATCATCACGTGGTGTATGACAATTTTCTTTACTACAGATCTAGAAGGGAAATATCATTGGATATTATTTATTAAATTAACAATACCATTATGAACCAATATTATGGGGAAAATTGAACATTATATTATGTATTAGGATATAGGTCAAAGAAAACACTTATTGAATCTTATAGACTCATAGGTTAATGAATATGCATTATATGCAAGTTATTCGAGTAATATTTATAATTGTAATAGTATGTGTTTAATAGTATAAATATTCTCATACCAAACTTTACCTTTATTTACGTAAATGTATTAAAATAGGAAAAACCAAGTCATCTATCAATGTAAGGTGCAATGTGATGACTACTCAAATGAGATGTCTAACATGATGTGATCACATTTTAGTAATATTTTGATAATTCCAAACACAGTATAAAAAATCATGATTTAAAACTATAAAATAGTTTAATATCAAAACATTTAAAATAATATTAGGATGATATCTAAGTTAAGATAATCTGACAACTATAATAATGGAATGAACACCCAATTTCCATGGTGCAAACAAATATGGAAACGGGCACCAAGGGAAATTATACTAAGGAACACAGAGATGATTTAATTGTTGGTTAATATAGAATAATGTATATAATTTCCATGGATTAATTAATTACTTGTTGGATGGAAATTAACTTCAATATTTTGTTACATAGACACTTCTATGTCATAAATGTGGATTTTTGGGGAATTATCAAAGCCTATGATTTATTCCAATGGACAAAAAGCATAACAATAACCAATAATACCAAAGATAAATGAAAAAATGGAAGGTATTATTTTAATATGTATTAATATGATTAAATTGCATGAACCCAAAACTATAGAGTGGTGTATGACATATTTTATTTTAATTCCATCCCTCATATTGTATCGTGGGAGTTCTCTACTAACAATAATTCCCCACCCAATATGATTTTATATCATCCAAAAAACATATATTACAATTTTATCCCAAGAAAATTTTTGTGGGAATGTTCTTACTAAAATTAATATCAATATTCCTTAACTGGGTTTTAATGTTATCTTAGTTAAATAATGGATTTCCATTTATAAAACAAACCTAAATTTCTTGAGTGAAGAAAATCACCCTCTATATCAGGAATCTCACTCTGTTTCTATACAAGTTCAAGGAGGATGATGAATCTTTTAGTTAGAAACATCTAAAGAATGGATATTATCACAATATGACTGAGTAAATCAAGCTAAATTGATTAGTTAAGAGGAAATTATAATCCATGAATACATGCCCACTGTCAGTGAATATATTGATTTGTTTCCTGAATCATTTTGTATTTTACCACCTAAATAGGTGGTTGTGTTCTTTGTAGATCATATAGTTGGACTATTTAACATTATTGGTAAACATTATCACCATAAAATATATATTTTAGTATAATTCAAAAATAGAGATAGTTGATTTGTGTTAAAGACCACCCCCTATGACCAAAATTGGTAGTTCCCTTGGATTAGAAGTGTATTATAATCATTTTTTCATAACCTTTTCACCATTTTGAAGAACCATAAACAAGATCACTGAAAATATAGTAATTATTTTATGGAATGATGAATGTGAGTAATTTTTTAAAGAGATGAATTAGATAATATTCACTACACCTCTACTCCCATTTACCACTAATTGGTAAGAATTTTTGATCTTCAATGATTCATCTAAAAAGGGATTAGATTTTGTTGTTATGAAACATGAAAAATTGATATACTATAACTCCACCCAACCAAATATACCTAAAATGAACTGAAAAATAATGGGGATTAGATATGATCATGGATTTGTTTTGAAATTCATTAAAATCTTATGAGGGAAAGAAATGTGGATGATCCTCTAAGTGGAAATGATCATGAAACTCTATCCATAATAAAGATAGTAAGGTATCCAATCTTATTGAACATTAAAAGTATGGATATTGAAATAATAAAAGTATTTCTATAACACCATTCCCAAATAAATTCTCAAGCATCTTAGCTTGTGAGGAATAAGGAACCTCATAAATATGATTAGTTAATAAAGAGGAAGGTGGATAATATTCCTGAGTTCAACATTGTCGAAGAGGATGTTATATGGGTTGGAACATGGATATGTGACCCAAAAACACCATAACTAAATAGGTAACTATTTTATGATATGAATAGGTCGTTGTTAAAAAAATTTATAGTATGTAGTATGAAGTACTAATATTTGTATAAATATTTTTTGTGGGATAACATAGAAAAAGAATTTGTTATTTTTGTATAATAATGATTGGTATGATAGAATGTCAAGGATGAAAGAAATAATACTAAGTGCATATAAAAACATCACCCATAATATAACAAAAATGGGTGTATATAAAAATTTATATCTTTATAGGACATTACTGGACATCAAAAGGTAATAATTCTATTAGGGTGGAAGTTGATCACCTTACAATGTAAGAGGATTTCAATGCTATTATGGAAAATTTATCACATGTATAACATTTTAAGATACACAAAAAAATTTAATAAGTTTACATGTATTGAAACTCTCCATTTTCTCAAACCAATATCTGATGTTTAGCCAGGGTATTTGGAGATTCTTTTAGCAATCATTGAATATATAATTTATCATCAACACCAATTATTACCTTTGGATGGATGGCCTGTCTAAGAGGACCATTAATTATCTGGGGGATATGCTAAGGTCCTATTCAATTGATTTCCAAGGTTGATGGGATCGACTCCTTCCCATAGAGTAGTTCTCATATGGAAATATTTTCTAATGTAGATTTCATATTGAACTTTATAAAGCTCTATATGGAAGAGGTGTGAGACTATGACATGCTGAGTTGATGTTGTAGTGTGTAATATTATTGGGCAAGATCTTATCAAATAGTGTATAGAAAATGGTTTAAACATTTAAAATCAACTAAAATACACACAATGTAAGAATTAATTATATTATTAAAATCACTAGTGTGTTATTGAGATTGAGGTTGGAGAAAAATGTTTCCTTCAAATATCACCATGGATGAAATTCATGTAGTTTCGGGAGAAGGGAAATATTATTCTATTATACATTAGTCCCATTAAAATCATTGATCATAGTAGATCTATAAAATATCAACTAGGACTACCGCCTAAGATATCCAAAGTACATGTTTTGTTCCATTTATCCATCTTGAGATAGTACATACCTGACACCTCACATGTACTAAATGAAAAAGTGGTTCCATTAGGGAATGATATTTTATATGTGGATTAGTTTATAAGGATCCTAGATGATAGTTAAAATTTTATATTAACAAATTAAAATTATTTTGATATTGTATTATGATCGATCCACAAGTTTGAGGTAGCGAAACAGGTAATTGAGAGGCGACGAAATAGAAGTACCATCATCTGTTTTAGTGTATGAAATGAATTTTTTTTCCAAATATCTAAAGGGGGAATATTGTGACAATTTTTAATTTAATAATTAAAATTATTTTTTAATTGACTAAGTTCCTTATTTATGTAATTTAAATTTAGAAAACACTTTCACCAATTTTCTTATATTATATCATTATATGTTAAGTGTTATAATAAATTCCTATTGACAATGAAAAAATGGATGGACCCAACTCGTTGAATTGTTACCTATAGAGCCCATTATCAGATCTTATATATGAGATAACATATATATGATTTTTCCATGAGGAATCCCATGTTGATATCTAATAACTAAAGCACAATATAAACCCTTTCTTGGATAATTTCATGTTCATTGACAACACAACCCAAACCATGTTTGCCAAACCACCCTTTAGAGTCTCAAAATCACACACCTTGACTATACGTAATTCACAAGTGTAATAAGGTGTTGTGTATTTCGAACTTATTAGTATGGAATATTATATAATATTTTGAACAAATTATTGATTATATTTATTCCTTCTTGTTTTTACTCTAAAAATTATAAAGTAATGATTTTGAAAAAAATAGATTTTAATATTCCAAAACTCGATTTGTATTTTTTTGGTAATATGAAATTTCATTTAAGCCATTTTTTAAATTAATTAATTAAATGATATTTTAATTAAAATAAAACTATTAAATATTACATTTTATCATAAATGATAATATAATTTTAGAAATTGGAAATGTAATTATTATAAGGGTCAACAAAATGTTATTGTAAACTAACCATTATTATCAAATAAAGAGGGATTTTTATTTATCATGGAAATTTAACATATTTATATAATCAAAATTATAAAATAATTATAATTTTTTGAATAAGTAAATCAAAATTATCCAATCACGATTTTGCCATAAATTTCAGATATAGTCAAAATTTCTAATAAAAAATAAACATAGTATAAATATAGGGTGTGTTTTATCACAACATAATGAATAAAAATCGATTTAATATGGTCCATAAAATTTAAAAATGACAAAATATATATTAACCCTTAAATAATTTATTTTTATGCTAATTTTTTTATATTTATAAACCGTTAATGAATCCTTCAAATCATAGATTATATTTTTTTGGTTTTAAAATTAATTATTTTTAAACACAAATATCTTCCACATCACCATGATTGTTTTTTTAATGTAATCACATCATGGAATTATTAAATAATTAAAACCATTAAATTTTTGTGGAAACACGATGAAAATTACATGGGAAGGTTTGTGGTATTGATTAAATTTTTTTATAGTTTAAAAGAATGATGTTTATAAAACAATAAAGTTCTATATATTTTCATTAATAAATCCAAAAAGATCCCATTACTCTTCACTAAAACCCACATTATAACTACTCTACCATTAAAATTCCAAAATATATCCCTCTTAATGTTCGAAAATATCTCAATAATCTCCACTCATTCTTTTTGGAAACACTCTCTTAATGAATGTGATCCTATCATTCTCTTTATTCCGAGAAATACTTTTTGTTATTCCTTATTTCCTTAATGTGTTTTCATTGGGTATCTATTATCACAAATATTAATTTATAACATTATGATTTAAAATTGATTATATACCAATTACACTCTCATTAATCTATCCCATTAACCTTTATGTACCCCTGTTATGCTGCTTGAATTATCTTGTGATTTTTCTTGGCTAAACATTTTTCATCTAAATACCTATTCTTATTTATACACTAGTGTATTAATTTATATATACAAATAAATGATTTATTTGATAATTACATGAATTTATTTCACAATCCGTATTCTGGGAATAAAATTTGATTAAATTTGATCATATATTGAATGATCTATGTCACAAAGATAAGAATATACATGATATAAAAAAATGGGTTTTCAAGAAATTATATTATGATCAAATGCATTGGGAAATGTATTGGTCTCATGATACCTCATGTAAGGGTTTTTTGAGTATTCATACTAAATTATTGTACATAACTATTTTTTTATGTCTTGGTGGTTATTATTTTCCTATGTTTATGATTTCATGTTTTTTGTTTTCATATCATTCCCAACATTCCTTTCTACTATCCTGTCGTATCATGACTGAATTTTCTATATTTTCATTATCACGCCTTTTATGTTCCATTTAAATGACTGTTGAATACCACATAATATTTTCATAATGTCATTGTTTTTTATTCCCTTATTAGGATTTATAACTCACCCGTTTCTAATGTATGTCCCTTTGTTATCCCATGTAGTTTTAAGGGTATAGAATTTTAGAAGCCTATTAAGGAGGCTTTCAATACTATTATTGAATCAATGTGTCATGTTTTGATGATGTGATACTATTTTCTTAAATAAACTATGATTCTTGATCTTAATGGTTTTTCTATGTTTTATTTTAGGTAATAAATTATGAAATAATGTTTATTAAATCTACGAGTTGACATAAAAATTATAATTCAACCTATTGATTATATATTATCATCAATTCCCAATATGAATTCATATCTCTAATGGTAATTAAATATGATGAATGTCAATAAGTTAACATGAAAAATGGGTTTATTCCTTATTTCTTTCTCATCCATCAATTGATGAAGAATTCCTCTATTATGGGCCTCCATTTATGTGTACTGTTAAATCCCAACCCTAACCCTTTAGCATGGAATGTGGAAGATGGGGTGTTAATGGCCTTAGGTGAAATCCCTATGAAATAGAAGGATGACAATAAATTTAATAGGACTAATAATCAGTTTGGGGATGATATCAACTTTTTAGATATATTAATAAAACCACAAAATAGTTCCATAAAAGACACTATATGATGCATGAGTACCACGAAAAGTACAAATCAATGTATAACCAACACAATAACTAAATAAGAGTATAATGTGGAAACCATAAACAACAATCTCAAAGAAAACCATGTAACTGATTTAGAAACAGCAAGCGTTACCTATGCTCTAACTCCACAATCTATTCCATTGGTATCATGGTGTATCAATGAAGTACAAGGATACCATTCCATTATTAAGGTATTAATAGATAACATCTATAAACATAGAAAAGTGACCAAGAATTAGGAGAGTATAAAAACCACTAAGGTATTCCCAATAACTTCCATGTTTATAAATCTATGATAGAACATGATATAAAATTTCTATAAATAGTTTTAAAAAATTACAAATAAGTTTATATAAAATCACAATATATTTTGTATAAAAAAAATATCCCCATAGAAGGTAAAAAGTATCCATTAAAAATGTTTCTCAAACCCCATTTGGAAAACTGATTCAACACATCCACGCATCTACACATGCATTTCTCAGTAATAGATCCATAGTCAAGATAAGATGCTTGTTGATCTACAAATTTGTGAGAAGGTAACCAATACAAAGTTACCCAATGGAACAAGCCCCATCTATAGGTTCATGTTAATGAAACTGAACTCATTCCAACCATGTATTATAAATCAAATGACAATCAATTCAATAACACATTAACTTTATTGAAAAAAAACTATAAACTGTTTTTTTATTAAAATAATTATAAAAAAAATTCAATGTTAAAATCATAAACATTATTTTATAATAAAAATTATAAAATTATAACCAATAGTTTTTTCTACCAATCAAACCATTTTCCATAATTTCACAAAACCATAACTAAACAGGTTTTGCATGAAATTAGACATCAATTTTCACAGAAAATACAAAATATTCCTTCAATTTGAAATAATTATTTAATGTTATAATCAAGGGGAGGAAAGAGTGAATCCACCCACCACTCAATATTATGATAAACTGAAGAACATTATAAAAACTATAATACCCTATCTGGAAACTATAAAAAATCATCCTTAAATCCCACTCCCTTCAACCAAAACAATCATATATCAACATGATTAACATCAAATAGCTAATATATACAACCAAAGGATTATATGTATGATTCCACAAGGGTAAAGAATAAGGTATATATAGAAAGAAAGCATGAACAAGAATAATTATAATTATTTGGTCCTGTAACACACATATAATAACCTAAAGATCACTCTCTAACCAAAAAAAGGTCTATGCAGCCTTGGGAAGAGATGAATTTATGTTATGACCAATGTAGGGAAAAAAGTGTTTATTATGAGCTAAATAGGATTAGATAAATGTTTTTCAGATAATAATTATGTTGATGCATGGTTATGGAACATAGTTAAGATAACTATTTGCTAAGTGCTCACAAGCCTCTACCTCAAAACAGACCTCTCACTATAGGCTCTCACTGTTAGAAAATCTACACACCAACTATGTTATTCCCTAATATCATACATATCACTATTTCCCCAGGGTATCCATATAATTTTTCGATTTTAAGAGCATAACTGTGTGAATACCTAGTGCCCACTGTTTCTATTTCATGGATTCCAATAGGTGTTTCATGATTTCAACTAACTGTTCTCAAACCATGAACCTCCAGAAAATCCTAAAAAACATTCCATTTCCCTGATGTACATCCTAAAACATAACTAGAAAATTATATATAATTTAAATAAAAAATTAATGGGTCAGGTACATGTACCTGATGGTGATACATGTAATACCAAATCATGTCATCCTTTCCATTATAGAAACATATTCCTAATAAATCATATGAATTATATGGACTCGGAGTCCAATTATAGATAGCATGTGTTTTATTCAATTTCAAGAATCCATCCCCATATCCGTTATCATAATTCCATCATATGTAAACATATGTATCTTGTTTTTCCAAATATCCATTTTCCTAAGATAGATCATAGTGACCTCATAATGTTATTATCACATAACCCCGTAGAGAATTCAAATTTCTATATTCAATAGGATTCCCCATAAACTATCTCTAGATTCATATTTTATATCAGATATAAATTATTATACTTGTTATGGAAATACCACTAATTACATCACCAATATATTTATCCATATAATCAACTCTCTATGACTTCTAAATTTCTCCCACAAAGAGTGACTCATTATGTAATAAAGAATGTGGTTAGATGTTGTAAATATAATTTACCATATCATATTTCATAATTTTATAATGATTAAATTTATGGATAACATACCAATCCATTTATTTTAAACTATATAAAATTTTAACTATGATGAGTCAGATTTCAAATTGTCAGGGATATAAAGAATTAAACTTCAAATAATTATCCTAATTCCATTTATTATCATCAATTCTAATCTATCAATAGATATTATCTCCATACTAATTTTAATTTTCATTTCATATCCGTCAGTAGATATGGAATGCATCAATACTATGGTCATCCTTTTATGTTATGAGCATTATCCATTTCTTTTTTTTTCATTTAAATGGGAATATTCCTAATGATTTAATTTACGGAAACCCCTATTTGTGTACGTCGTGAAAAATTTTCTCTCATCACACCATTCATGACACAATCATATTTTCTACATGATTCTATATGTAATTGTATGGTCCTATCACACAATCTTAAACTATGTAACTAAAACAATGTTCTTTTTTATTCCTACCTCGAAAGGATATACAAGATCTCTCCTTGTGGTTAAAACCTAACATTACTATCCTTTAATTTACATATTAATTTGGTTATAACAATATTGATATTAATATTTTATACCCTTTTGTTTCCCATACACATACTAGTATGAGAATCCCATATATCTGGGCCATATTCCCTTTGGGATATACTCTCATTGGGATACATTAATAATAGAATCAGTCTCCTACCTAGAGAGATGTATTAATTTTGGAAATTATCATACCATTCTAATTAAGATATACTTACGATGGGATCCATCATCATATGTCCATTTTACATATAAGACAAACACAATCCAATAGGGCCATAATCCACATCATTTTAACCAGAAAGGATAACATTGGAGTATGTCCTATATAATCATTTTCATATAAACTTTTTCCTAGTCACCATAATGACATAAAATTAATCCACATGGATTTTTCATTATCACACAATATTAAATTGTACAATGTGTGCCACTAATATGGAAAAACATTGTGGGTTCTGATTCCTTTCATAGGGATTCATAGGAATCCCTTTATAAGCCCCATCATAATTCCATAAACTTATGTTGCCTTCCTAGACTGTGATAAACCATAGAGTTCCAAGTTATGCTTAATTAAAACCTAATGATCACTAAACTACATATGAAATTTATATTGAGTAATATGATAGAGAAAAGATATTATATATAGATGGTTTCATCAATGGAGATCATCTATAACATGTAGATATTCATGTCAATTCGATATTAGTGATATAAACAAATAGTCACATATGCATATTCCATAAACTGATTATTTAACGTTAGGGTAACTTGTATCATGTAATGATTAGAGAATGATTCATGAACATTACTTGAATTTAGAAAATTTTTCCAAAGTATGAAATAATTCCCCCCAATAGTGTTCAATGAGTCAAATATCACATCCTCTAAACCAATGTGAGATCATAAGAATAAATTTTATGAAACATCAATTGTCTACATGAATTTAGAAAGAATTATCATCCATTTTATTTTTATGTTGGAACCATTTGGTGTTTTAGGATCCATGAATATACCTTATAAAATATTCAAGATTGGAATAGTGACCTGATGTGAGGATTTTATAGATATGATCATTCCCTCAATAATAAAATTATCAAGACACCCCTTCATGGGTTGAAGAATATATGGGAAACCTCATGTTAATGATTGTGATATAATAATAAACCAAAAATAATTAATTATTGGGTGATTAAATTTTATCTAGATACTGAAATGAGATACATTACATGAATTACTCAATAACTAAAAATAATTTGGTTTCCCATTCAACAATCCATTTTTATGTAATCTAAAAAATGGTGGCATGATGTGAATCTATTGTTAATAAATATGCTTCCCATTCTATGTTAATTATGTTTGGTTTCATACTTATGATGTTCAAATATTAAATATTCTAATTTTTGGATAATCTTTCCACTTCATATAATCGTTCACACATTTTTCGTTGATCCAAAAAGATGGTATCATAATCTAGAAGGAGTTATGGTACATCAACCACTCTAGTATAATGACCCCGATAAGTAGAAGAATATTCAACTAATCTAGAACTATAGAAACCAGGGCGAAATGAAACTATTTTGGAGTACCATCAAAAAAATTTTATCCTAAGCCTAGAGTCTTTGTGGAACGATCTCCAGTCAAAAAATCCATCAATCCTATCTTTTATGAGGAGATTCGAAATGTTTCCAGTGACGCCTGTCACAACCACCAAACAATTCAATATCATATCCCAAATGTATGATAACTACAAAAATACTTCTATAAGAAAGGCAGATTAGGGATTCATCCCTGACAGAAAAATGGTGTAAGAGTGACTTATGAGGGATCCAGTATTCTAGTGAATCCAGTATTAGGAAACCACTGATCCTAATCCACATATTAAGGGTGGTAGCTCATAGATTCTACCTGGTCCCCTTGAATTGGTGGTCTAGGATATCATTTTAGGCTATAAGAAATGTAAACTATAGCGAGTGGGTCCATATCCCTTCTCCCAATGAATAATTCCACTAATATGATATGATGGTAACTTCTGATAAAGCTCATATACTTGTTTTTAAAATAATTTTCTTCTAGCATATTATGTTTATAAGAAGGGGTAAGAGTATATTATCTCCCTTTTACAATAAACGCATCACCATCGCCTGTATGAAAATGGAGGACATGAGTTTACCTATAATTCCACATCATTCAATATTTCTCGACAACATGTCTAGGAGATAATAAAAGTGAAGGTTTATAATCCTATTTAGACCTTTGTAAACTACCAATATATTATATAAGTAATGAATAATACACACTCAAATATTTTTGAAATCACAACATAACATGAATATACTCATATTCCATCCAATATAATATCATATATACTGGTCCAAGATGAAAACATGTCTCCTTTAGTGATATTTAATATTCTTTCTACTATACAATAGGACAATCAGCATATTCTAATAAAGGAAAAGGCACACAATTAGGATCATATCCCAATTTGGACTATAGTTCATCAAAGTAATTTTATATTCAAACTAGCTGAGGAATATTTTAATGTTGAAGAAGGATGATGTTATATACCAATTTAAAACAAGGATTGTGTGTATACATCAACTCAGTCTATAGATCGTCAACGTATTCTAATGGTTAAAGTTGGGTAGGCACATATCCATATAAACCATTCCTGATATTTCTATATTATTCTAGAAATTTATAGGAGTAATTCACATATTTCAACTAAAAAATTAGAGTACTACATCATATTCTAAAATAAACCATATAATAGGATATACATAAAAAATTTTACCAATCAATGTTTTAGAATAATATCATGATTCATACTAATATCATGGTGGTGAAGGAATTTAGTGTCAGACACAAATTCCCATTTCAACTAATTCTGGATAGCATGTACCACTATCCACATAAAGGATAGATCAAATACCATCAAAAAATTAGAAATGTTTTTTACACACCCTAATAATATCCAAAAAGTGGTTGAATATTCCCACAATATTCAGAGATTTCTATTGGTATACTCTGGAAGCCCCCACGTAGACAACTCATATCCCTACTCAACCGCCAATTAATGGTTGGATTATTTCTATGAAAATAACTGATGTAACTCATATTCATACTCTAATCAAAATAATCATTCTAATGAAATACTAATAATATCTGTAGAATCTTAAAGATCTAATGACTCTTCATATGATTCATAATAAAATTCCTTCCATAGATGTCCTCCTCATAGTGGCATAGAGATTGATTATGTGGATTATACTCATGATGTATTTCATGGAAAACCTCCCCGAGATGTTATATCAGTAAGGAAATAACATCTAAAATTTATAGGGTACCATTGTAAATATATTTGATTAAAACATCATGTTTACCTCGGAATTGTGCACCAAATAATTTCTAGTGAGGTATCAATTTAGTTAGTAAAGGACACGGTACATCAACAACCATTGTATCCCTCTATTGGTCACGAGTCACTATATCTACCAAAGATTATATAATGTTCTGACTATTTGACGTAATACTGCTATTAAGAAGATGGTGGATTTAATATATTGAATGAATTTATGATGTATAATCTCCCAACTTTGGTGTGTATCATAATCACATATTGTATTGATATCCAATATATATTTTAAATGGATTTCATTAGTTACAAATTCTAAAAATAGATGGATATTATTCATCAATTAATGATTAATCACCTCAATTTTCAAGGTTATAATTATCTTCTCTAGGATGTTAACAATATTAATTTTATTATTTACCATACAACATTCTTTATGGATCATAAATTAAATACAAAAAATCATTCCATGATATTGTGGAATGCTACTACCCAATGCATAGGGACCCAATAAAATTTAATTGCTAATAACATATAAATAATATTAATCTAGATATGGGGTGAATATTTTTAATTACACTTTAATTCATTCTTAGGATAGAATAGTCCCCCAATGATGATATCCAACAATTTTATTTACATAAGATAATTCAGGGGTCTCAAAAAACATTTTCTAATTATTTCATCTAATAAATCCTTATGTCCCAATGTCATGAATGATTAATGATTGGGGAGAGAGATCTATTCGTACACTTCATATATCGGCCTCTCTTATGAAATTAAATATATATTATATTAGATGTCTATAACAATTAAATCAGAAGACATATCACTATAGGATGTATATCACATTTTGAGAAGTAAATACACTCAACTCATACTAAAATTATAAAGAAACAAATCAATTATTTTAAATGGGTTTCAATCATGGAATCTATCTGTGGGAAAACACATCCCATATATTTATAGGAATATTCCCCACCACCACTATCTAAAGGGTAATCAAATCCCATGTAGATATATGAGATTTTGTTGACATATCCAATTTAACCCCATCCACTAAGGACATTTGTGTTTTTGAAATTACCCCAACATCTGGAATCAGGGAATACACAACATGTTTCTTTTGTTCTGGTGGTGGCCCCACATCATCCCCAACATTCAAGGAAATAAAAATAATTATTATCTCCCTTACAAAAATAATTCATTTCTATATTGGTCATAGGTATCAAGTAGCCCAATCCAATTTCATTATTAGATCTACATGATAAACCACTTTCATTTAAGTAGCATTTTTATAACATGCTTAGAGAATCCATTTGGGAATCAATTCATAGACCAAAATTATACGAACACATAATGAAGTTGATCAAACCCCAAAAATATAACAAGACAAAGAATCCAATGCAGAAATGTTTCCCATGGAAGACCTAGAAAAAAATATCAATGTTGATATCGGAAATGATAGTTTATACTACAAATTATATTATTAATTAATGATTCGTAATGATTGATATTCATTACATAATGTCATCACCATCAAATTGATAACAGATAAAATAAGAGATATGATTACCAAGGAACACAATGGGGAAATAGTAACCTGAAACATGGGTTGTATCAAAACAATAATTGATGTTTCACATTCCTATAATCTTTGTAAGAATTAGAATTTGGAACTAACAAACGAAAAAATTTCATCTCTTTGATATCATTCAACAAGAGATAAATAGAAAAAATGGCTACATACCACATTCCAAGGGATCCCAATTTCTCCCATATAAAATATAATTTCAGTAGTGTATTAGGTAATGGTATTATATCATAAATGAATCAATGAGGAATTTCTCGAGATAAATATTAATATAAGGTACAACATTTATGAAGAATCTACTACCTATCCTCTTACAAAACAAGATGGGGATAATGTAACCAAAAGGTTATGACTAAACAAAAATATGGATTTGGATATAGATTGATGATCATCATTAATATTAGAATTAAGAAAGTCAATGATTTCCCACTATTATGGATTTCACTTCCCGTATATTGGGAAAGTCACACATTCCCAATATGAACCAACAGTCCTAGATTGAAGATATTAGATGACCTCTTTACGAATTACCCATTACTCATAGTAATAGGATTCCTTAGAATATGTTACCCTATAAAATACTTATCAACATTAAGTCTCCTAACACATTAGAGGAATCTATTGAAGGGTGGTGTTCCCTAATATAGCCCAAATAGAAGCCATATCTAAAATGGATAGATTCCACTACATCTACAACCAGTTTTTGGAATCCTATTTTCCCATAAATCAAGGGTATTAGAGATTTATGAAAATACATATCACACTTCGTGTCTGACTTTAGACCCATGATGGGACTATAAGACAACAATGAGGCATAAAAACTGAGGATCTTTTGTTTAATGTATAGTGGTGTAATCTCAAATTGGGTATAGTAGCCTCCTATCATGATTCGTTACAAGCATGGAAAAACATGACCATAAATTCATTTATCAAGATTACTTCAGGAAAATTATAAAAAATTGATCTCCCAAATTGTAAAAATCATGAAAATTGGAGGTTCTTTGACATAATCACAAAATGGGAAGTCATGATGTAATCTCTCATTATTAAACTCCCATATGATAAATTCATATACTATTATTTAGTGAACCTTTATGATGAAATATATAATCCATTTATTCCATTTAAAACTATGAGGGAATTTCCAGAGTTTTCATAAATGGAAAAGTGTTTATTAATTTCCATTCAAATAACCATATACAAAACAATGTACAAGTTTCTAGCATAAAAAGACCTAGAAATCTATAATCATCCTCCATTACACCCAAACCAGAACTACTAAATGATATAGTACCATAAAAAGTTATGAATCCCCAAGCACTTTCCTTCGAGTGGGAATAATAGAAAACCCACACCATCTAGAGATAAAGGGTGATTAAAGATTTTTATTATTTTTTGTATAGAATAAAAAACATTTTTACACCCTAAAGGACGGTGTTCCCAGTTACATCCTCATATACATGAAAAATAGTCATCTCATGATTCCCAAGAAATTTAATCCACGTGATATCTACCTCAGCTATCTTACAGATTATTTCCCTTTCCACTAGAGGATATAAAAACATAATCCAAATCTTCATTTTCATAAAATAAATCATACATAGCTGGTTGGTTCTTAAATGTGATATTATAAAGATCCCAAGTGCATGTGGTCAATGATTCTACTATCCTATTAGAAAGATAAATTGGAAGCCTTTAATATCCATCCAAGCTTAAAAAATTGATGATTGGATAACATGAATGATAGTTAGCCAATATCTTGTAATCCCCATGGAAAAATTTCAAAAATGATTTTTCTTCCTCAAATTTCATACATTATGAGAATTGATGTCTTAAAACCAATCCGTTGTAAATATTCATGACCATAAGAAGCCAAATAGTTCAAAACAAATTCATCAAACACCAAAACCAGTCCAAAATCTTGTGGACTTAATTCCCTCATAATTGGTTGAAGGAGGACCAAAATTATCAATATTAACATAATTGGAAGAATATATACTTTATGGTTCTATCCCTATAATTCACATAGAATACCCCTTCTTCAATGATCATGAGTTCCACTTACATGACGTGGAATCTAGATGTATAGGTCAGAGAATCTGAGAGAAATTTGTAATGAAACAATCCTGACTAAACATATTATCAAAACCATATCCCCAATGAATCCATATATATTGATGATATCATGAGTCCTTTAGTTTAGTTAACCCAATAATAATAATAATATATACAAAAATATTTAATGAATAATTATAAAACAATTATTTTGGAAGACCAATTAGAATGTGTGGAACTATCTGACCAGCCTAAAAGAGTGGGTGGTCTATCATCATTCGACATATCATTGATAGTTTTTGCCTTTAAATTATTTTATGTTCCTGATATTTCTACATCAACATAAGTGATAATCACTTATTAGAGCCATACAGAGTCACTAGTAGTTGGATATAGATGTCTTTATAGTTGAAATTTACTATGTGGAAACTACATTAGCATAATTCTTATATACTATCTCATTCAAAGAGAAATTTATAAAGAAATAACTTTATGAAAATATTGTAATGCTATATACTTTAGTAAAGAACCATTATTTAGAAATTTTTTGTGGCCTGATTTGTAATTTCACTATGATTATTCAAATCCTTCTTTACTATCAGAAATGTTTGCGATATAGTAATGATTATTAGCCTCACCCAAATTTTACCATTTGAGGCTAAGAATAATTTAAATAAAATTCATATCAAAATGAAAAATAATTAATGCCCAATTGGGAGATCTTTTTTCTAATTCTAATGTCATGATGATATAACAAGAAAAAAATTATAATTTCTTCTTAATAATACCTTTGAATCATATACATATGGTGGATCCATCATCATACCATTAGTGATTTACGTAATCCATAAATAAAATGGTTATAATTTTATATAAAAATAAAACCCCCTTTAAATCATGAGAGTCACAGTATGTTGTTGTGGGTTTATATAAGAGTGATTGAGAGGATCATATGATTGATGGAATCATGTGGGCCACCACCTTTGGTGTCTTTGGAAATTAACCTACAATCCCATAGAATATATATTTTAATGAATTTGTATTACAGATTGATTTGATATAGGTAGTCGGTTCAAATTCAGTAAGTCATTAGATCTCACAGAGATCGTTATCCCATGTCTCTATAATTATAGTTGATCAAACTAAAGAAATCCCAAAAATAATTATTCATGTTGATGACCTGTATATGATAATAATTTGGAAATGATTCCAAATTTTTTTTGGTAATTTCCATATATCTTTTGTGGAAATTGATTATTCCCATATGAATACACTCAAAACTAAAAATGGAAATGCTTATACGACCCACAATAATAGTGGATAAGAAAGTGAGATTCTATGGAATTCTTATGATTATAATTATAGTTACCATATCCTTTTACACATATTTTACATCATTTTAATCATAATTTAACTTCTAATTATAATCTAATGAATGTAAATCCTAGTATCTTGGAATACTAGGTACCTAAAAAATATAACATGGTACTAAATAGAACATATTTTTATTTTACCATCATACATATATATCTTAACTTCAATTATGCTCAAACATCTTCATAGAATATCCTAGGGATAACATGAACCATGGGATGTGCTAAAAAACCTAATAGGGGAATAAATATAAGAATAATTCTTAAGAACATGGGTTAGAAAGACATACATAATTATATAAAAAGGCATTAAATATATATGTTCATAACATATAAACATGAGATCATATAAACATGGGTTCATAGTAATATGGAAACAACATAAAATAGGGTTTTATCACTATTCACGGCTCATTCCAATAGAGGATCACAAGTCATGGTTATCCACCAAGACGATTCCACATGGTAGTATTAGTCAAGGCTTACTACCATGACTGTTGTACATAACGTATCATAAGACTCAAATTTTCCAAATGCATTAAAGCATTATCTAGGTGAAACCATAATAACATGTTCATGAATATTCATTCAACATATATAATTATACATAATCAATCAGAAATAATCACAAGGGTTACCCCTGGTTAGAATTGAGTATCATAATCTTGTCATAAAGCATAAAAATGGGAGTATAAAAAATGTACATGAAGGAAAGGAATTTGATAATGTATTGACAATTATAAGGTCGAATATGAATATATCACAAAAATTTATGTCAACTTTAAGTAATAACATTTAAAAAAGTAGTTAATAAACTTTAGAATTAAAACATTTCAGTACAGTTAAGGTAAAATATCAAAGGTCATTTAAAACGTAAAAGGAAATAAGATTTTATATAAAACGAGAAGTCATCCAAGAATGTTTTGAAAATATAAATATTGGTTTTATAAAAATATTGGTGGCTTAAAAATAGATTATATAGTGTACTTTACAATGGGTAATAATTCTGAAAATTCCCTTAAAACGGGATTCCTTATCCAGAATAATTAAGAAGGGGATTATTTAAAAACATGTATATCCCTAAAAGATAATGATGAATGGATCTTGATACATGATTTTGGAACATATAAACATAATTTATAAGTTTAACTTATAAATAAAAATATAACATCATTTGATTAATAATAATGATATTATAACCTGGAGGAATAACGGAGGTTCGAGTAGAATCAATTAACTTAATTCTGAAGGTGTTCTTCCATTTATTTTAATGTCCAGGATCACAAAATTAAAATAAATAATTAATATTTACCAAACCTATCATACATTTAATCTATTTACTATAACCTTATTATGTTCATTCATTGTCTATTGGATATGTTTAGTGGTTCGATTTCATTATGGGGGATCGTTTGTTTCCATGGTTTTCATTATTGATTTACCAATATACATGTAAGGATGAGCGTGTAAGATGAATTCTTTCCCCATAATTGATGATTAATATTATTATTGAACATCCATCATATTAAATGGATATAAAATGTAATGGGTTATTTGGAGTTAATATGAACCATTGTATACTACATTAATGATAACCGTTTAGGTTAATTGTTTATTTGTTATCACGTTGAAAACATTTTTAATTATAAATTAATATAATGTCTAAAATTTATTAAAAACAATTTATTTATACATAATACATATATTATAGTCTACTTAAACAATAAAAATGGTTTCATGACTAGAATTGAAGAATGTAAAAGAAATTGAAAACCTTTTGTCCTTGAATGTGATAAATTAACACATCTTAGATAGTGGTTTCATATATAGTATTATATAAGAAGAAAGCATATATGATGATGAATTATCCCATCATTAGAAAAAAAAATCAGTAAAATTATTTTATTTAAGTTATCACAACATTTGGATTAAAGGACGTGTGGAAGGAAATAGAAATAATGGAATTTGAAATAAAATATAATAAATGAAAATAGGAATTTACCTCTTGAATATATCTTTATTAATGGCCTCATTAATGGAGTGGTTTTGGTATTTTGAAGAGAAAAAGGGATGATTTACAAGGGATAGGGGCTTGTATAGAGATTTGAGAAAAATCTGTACTAGGCATAAGGGTTTAGGGGTGTTAGGAGATGAGGTAAAAAAGGGTGGTATTTATAGCGGAGGAGAGGTGGGGTTTCTCACTATTTTATTCATTATTTTATTATTATTATCAAGACATGAAATAAAATGAATTCTTGTGAATAGAAAGACTAATATTTGAATGTAATTTCAAACCCAAGGTGATTACCTTAGCATAACATCATCCATGACTTAATGAATCTTGTATTTAGATTATTCGTCAAATTATTATGTTCTTCTATTCATTAAAAAATCATGTATTTCAGAAAAATCACAAAAATTCTCCCAAACCATTTTTTGATATTTTTTATCCAATAATAAACTAAATTTCTGGAATACTATTTTCTATAGCCAAGATATTTAATTTTTGTATAAAATCATCATTTTTTAAAAAATTTCTTATTTTTAAATAATACCTACTTTTATAATACATTGAAAATTAATGAAGGTCTCATAAGAAAATCATATAATCGTAAAACAATAATTTATGAATAAATTTTATGAAAATAAATTATCTTTTTAAATTTTTAAATTTTTCATAAAATATTAATTATCCATTCATGACATTTAAAAATACCAAAAATATGATATAATTATATCATATTGACACTTATAAGATGGATAAATTCTATTTATACATTAATGGGAATAATTTCTTATTCAATTAGCTGACTAACATTTCATAAGGGTCATATTACTATTTTTAAGTATAACATTACTGTTAATAATTGTGAGTTACTATTCACTGAAAATTAAATTTGTCCTATTGGGCTCCAAACATCTTACAAATCAAAAATGTGTATATCAAATATTGAAAAATTAAAATAACATAATTGACAATATTACGTTTGAAGTTCATATAATACTTAGTTGTTAATTTTATTGTTAGTTCATGTGATTATATGACATAATTATAAGATGTTAAATTACATTGATTAAAACTTATGTTGTTACATTCTTCCCCCTTATTAAATTTTACCCACGAAATTTATTTTAACACTATAATCCGTGAATGTGTGGGGATAATTTTCCTTCACTAATTCCTCTAGTTCTCATGTTTCCTCTTCATAAATATGGTTCCACCATATTAATTTGACCTATTGAATAGTATTGTAATGTAGAACATTATATCTATGATCCCAGATCTTCACTGAATGCTCCTTGTATGAAATATCATTCTCCAATCGTACCACCTCTAATGTTAGTATATGTGAAGGATATGGTATATACATCCTTATGAGATATACATGGAGGAAATAATTTACTTTAGACATTGTAGGTGGAAACATTATTTGATAGGCCACAACTCCAACATGATAAAGAATATTTAATTGAACGATGTACCTAAAAATTTGATTTCATTTCATCCCAAACCTACTGACCTTCTTCCATGGAGATATATTGATCAATACCATGTCTCCAACTTTGAACTCAATGTCTCATCGATGATTGTCCACATAACACTTTTGTTGACTTTGGGCTTCCTTGATGTGATTATAAATGGTTTTTACCTTCTCCCCCAATTATTCAACCATTTTAGTTCCTATCAGCTTATGCTCAATGAATTCATCCCAAAATGCAGGTGTTCAACACTTTTTCCCCTAAAAGTATTCATATGGTGTCATTTTGATGTTGTAGTGGATACTATTATTGTAATATAATTTAACTAGTGGAAGATGTTGGTCTCACCCTCCAATGAAGTCCACAGAACATTATCTAAATATATTTCCCATTGTATTAACAGTAATCGTAGATTGGACATCAATTTGAGGATGATATGGAATACATAATTTTAGTTCAGTTCTTAGATCCAGCTCGAGACATTCCCAAAACATTGAGGAGGATCTCATATCTCTATCAGATACAACAGATCGATGTACACCATTCTGACTTACCACATATTTGATATATATCTGTGGACTTTGATCCACTGATAAACTCTCTCGAGTAGAAATAATTTGATATGTCTTTCTAAGACGATCCACAATATCCCATAGCATTGTTTCCTCTGGATTACCTTGGAAGTATGTTGAAAAAGTCCATTGTGATGTTCTCCCACTTACATGTTTTTATGGGTTGTGGTTTCTTGATCCCCTTAGAAAGTTTCCTTTCATCCTTCACATGCCAACAAACTAGTCACTCTGATGTATACTCAGCAATCTCCAACTTCATATTGTACCACCAAATGTTATCTCGAAGTCCTCAACACATTTATGTGCTCCCTATGTGAATAGATAAGGCTGATCTATATGCGCCATTTATAATATCTTTCATTATCCATGGATCAGATGGTACACACAATCATGAATGAAATATTAAAACTCTTGCCTCATCAATCTTGAACACAGTGTATTTCTAATCTGTAATAGCTTCCAATCTTTTCAGAATTTCCACATATTTTATTTGAGAATCCTTTTTTATCTTTGAGGGATTGGTTAGTTATAATTTGGGAATGGATTTATGATGTTCCTCAATCAATTATTCCAATGTCCTTCCTTTGAAACTCTAAGAAGTTTGGATCCTTCTAAATTATCATCATTGATAAAAATTAACGATTCATTCAAGATAGAGTATCTACAACCATATTTTACTTACCAGGATGGTAGTGGATTGAACAATCATAATATTTGATGACTTATAACCATATTTTTTGGTTCATATTATGATCATTTTTTGTGATTATATATTGGAGACTTTTATTATTAGTATATATCTCACACTTCTCCCCATAGATATAATGCCGCCATGTTTTTCAATGAAAAGATCATAGGTTCTAACTCAAAATAATTAATGGAATAGAATTGACCATGAATTTTCATCTTCCTTGAGAAGTAGGAAACCACTTTAACATTTTTTAATATCACACATCCTAATACCTTATTTCAAGATTCACTGTACTCAAAAAAGTGTTATCCATTTGTTGGGATTGTGAGTAATGGCGTAGTGAAAAACCACTTTTAGGGACCTTTAAAGAATTCCCCACATTCTTGATTCCAAAAACACTTCACCCCCTTCATTTTTATCATGGTCATTGGTTTTTCTAATCATTAAATATTATCAAAAAACATTGATAATACCCATCTATGCCAAGGAAACTATAGAACTACATTAAAAATTTTGTCCTGGTTCATTC
Source organism: Viscum album (assembly GCA_963277665.1). Taxonomy (NCBI): domain Eukaryota; kingdom Viridiplantae; phylum Streptophyta; class Magnoliopsida; order Santalales; family Viscaceae; genus Viscum; species Viscum album. The sequence continues at coordinate 911,423,821 of OY728131.1, read as the reverse complement.
ATTGAATGTCTTTTTTGTTTATGTGTCTATAGATATCCCTTTATTGGTGATTAAATTCTCCGTGAATGATACTTAATTTATCCAGAACTCAAATTTACGGCACTTTATATAATGTTTCTCCCTTCTCAATGTCTTTATAGTAGTATCCTAATGCTCCACATCATCCACCATGATCATTAAGTAAATAAGAATATCATCGGTAAAGACTACCATAAATTTTTCGAGGTAATATCTAAGGAATATATTCATTAGATCAATGAAAATTTCTAGAGAATTAGTGATCCAGAAGGGAATCAATATGAACTCATAGTGTACATACCTCATTGTAAAGGAATCCCTTTGAATATATTCCTTCCTTTCCTTTAATTGGTGATATCCTGACCAAAGGTCCACCATAGAGAAATAACAGGCCCCACAATGCTGATCAAACAAGTCTTCTTTCTAAGGAAAGGGATACTTGTTCATTATAGTTATTTTATTGAGCACATGAAAATCAATGAAAATGAACATTGATGAATACTTCTTCTTGAAGAAGGGTAATAGTGATCCCTAAGGTAAAGCAATTGTCCATATAAAACTCTTACATATATTCTCTTGTAAATTCTTCTTCAGCTCTTCCATCTCAAAAATGGCCATTCTATAAGGTGTATTTTATATATGTAGGAATACAAGAATACGTTCAATTGAAAACTCAACCTCCCAATTAGGCGGGAGACCATGAACTTATTCATGAAATACATCAATTTAGTCCCCAACAATGGTCACGTCATAAATCATAATCCTTTCACTTGTCCCAATCTCTTGAGCTAGAAATTATTTCCCAAAACAGAGCAACATCCACACTTGAGACAATGATTATAAAATAGATTCATCTTTCTCTTTACACTTGTAAATAATTGGAGGTTTCTTCGGGATGTGAATAGTGATCTCACATTCCATATAGTTGATGTTGGATTTGTATAAAGATAGTGAATCCATTCTAAAGATAACATAGAAATCCAATAAAAGTAGTATTTTGAGATTTTACAAGAGGTTCAATCAAATAACGTTAACAAGAGAGGATTCATATACTTTGGATGCAATAATTTCTCCAATTTTAATTCTCATAGATAACTCAATATCCAAATTTTGAGGTGGCATTTGAATAGTTATACTAAACTTTTCATGATATGAATGAATCAGTAGAAGAAAAATAAAATAGTTCATTATATATATTTTTAATGAATATCTTGCTCACCTACCACCAAATCAATGTTCAGCTCCAACTTAGTAGTAGTGATAGCATAATCCCTTCCATATTTACCAAGTGGTTGTTGTTTATTTTCTTTGACAACCCTTGGATCAGGGAAATTGTTCGCCTAATGCCCATATTCCAAATAGTTGTGACACGAAACTACAAGATGAGTGTTGATCTGAACCTTTCTTTTTTCATCCATGTTAGGAGGATTCTTCCTACCCCATTAGGATTTTTTAGTCATATGTGTGATTCTTCCACATTAAATGCAATTCTTGGTTCCCTTTAGATAGTTCATATGATGCTTCATCCAAAAATTGGGAAATGTTAGATGTTCCATCTTCATTACATCATGAGATTTATTCATCAAACCACCCATATTAGACTCCATTTTCATCTTTTTTTCATTGGGCCCATGAGACCATTGAGAGCCTACGATCTCCATTTCAAGCATGAGGGAACAACATACAATTTCATCATAACTATTGAAGTCATGAATCACCAAAACTATTCATAAACTCTGCATTAGTCCACTAATGTAGAAATCCACCTTTCAGGTGGTGTTCATGTAAAATTTGGAGTCTTATCTCAAAAGCCATGTGAAGTTTACTGCATACACCCTGATGGACTCAACTTCTTCTAAATGAGTCTAAGGAACTCTCTTTCCATCTTAATGTGAAGTGTTCGGGGAAAATATTTATCGAAAAACATTTTCTTGAATTCTTCTCAATACAAGGAATAAATTTGTTCTCTGGACTTCGTATTATTGATCAATGTCCACCAGTGATTAGCTTCCTCATAAAAATGATAGACCGCTAATATGATTTTATATTCTTTTGAGCACTGGATGAAAAAGTATATCTTTTCGGTGGAGTTAATCAACTGTTCCATGAACAGGGGATCATAAGATCCATTGAACATGGGATACATTTTCTGCATGAAGGATTATACATCAAATTTCTCATTCCATGGAAGAGGAGGGCCTCCCACATGATTCATTTTATTGTTAATAACTTGATCCATCTAACCCAATACTATCATAATGTTTTCATAACTCATTCACATCATATCAGGAATATAATTCGGGAAATCGTCACATTACTAATAAAATATATTATTGACATGTGATCTTCTCTTACCATCCATTAACTTAGGAAAAGGACCATACAATTAAAGGGCTTGAATACTTTGCTAATAAGCATAAAAAAGAATATTCTACCATAAAACGATTAACTATTTATAGAAATATATATCCTAACTTGTGATTCAATTTGTTAAAATCTATGTTATCCATGATATATTTATTAAAATAATTTATTAAGGGATTATTTTGTTCTTATTCCTTTAATAAATTTTCATACCAAGCTTATGAATTTTCCAAAGAATATCCCCTGGGATTGTCAATCTAGGAGTGTATCAAAGAAAGTTGTTGTGAAAAAAATCCCATTTCAGTATAGTTCAAAGGGGTTTTTTAGAGTTTTAACCCTAGATACATCTATGCTTGAGCCACATACACATTTTCATATCCAGAAAGGGATGTATTTTCCTAATAAACCACTTACTCTATACTTACCAAAATTTTGGGTTGTTTTCATATACTTATTCTCATCGATTATGTTATTATAAATTTCTCTATTAATAATATAAAAAACTAAATATGCCATTCCTCTATTACAAACTAAAGATCCTCTAACCTTTTACACATATAATTACAAGATTTTAAGCAGAATTGAACTTCAAATTACATGACAAGGATCATAAAGTCTACAGTATTGGATGACTAGTACTTAAAACTGAAAACATGGGACTAAATAAACCATTTCATTATTTAATAATAATAATGATCTCTTAATATTCATTATGATCAAACATCAACATCGGATACCCATTGGATAACATGAACAAACTGATGATCTAAAATCACAGTAAGGGGATAGACATAAGAATAAAACATAATCTCATGGGTTATAAATAAAACATAATAATATAAAAATGAATGGAAATTATGGAATCATAACATATAAATAGGTAATTATATAAACATGGAGTCCTAGTAATGTGGAAGAAACATAAAAATGGCTTCAGAATGATTCAAGTCTCATTGGACATATGGGATCATGAGTCAAGGTCAACCACCAAGACCTTTCACATGGTAGCACAAGTCAAGGATAACCTCAAAAACCATTGCACATAACATATCATGAGAATGAACATTACCCAACACATTGGAGCTCTATCTGGGAACACCCTTCATAACCTGTTCGTGAATATTTTTTCAAATAATAGAATCATACATATCAAATAATACATAAACATAAGGGGTTACCATAGTAATAATTAGATTAAAAAATCATGTCATAAAGTATATAATATTAGAGTATCCTAAAAATGTACATGAAGGAATCAAATTAGATCATTAATGGAAAATAATAAGATTAAATATTCATATATTCGGAAAATTGACATCAACATGTATTAATAAATGTTAAATGCGTACTTAAGAAACATTACAATTAAAACATTTTAGCACATTAAAATGAAAATATCATAGGTCATTTATAACATAAAAGGGAATAATATTTTATATAAAAACAAAAGTGAACTAAGAAAGTTTTGATAAAAAAATAGTGGTTTTATAAAAAAAATTCGAGCTTAAAAACAGATTATATAGTGCACTTGACAATGGGTGTGAATTCTGGAAATTTAATTTAAACGTGCATTCCTTTCACGAATAATTGTGGAGGGAATCATTTGAAAACAGGTTTATCCCTAAATTATAATGAAGAATGGATATTTATATATGTTTTTGGGGTTTATTAAAAAAATTTAAAAAATTTACATAAAAAATAAATGATAATTTCATTTGGGTAATATGAATGATTGAGGAACAAGAAGAAATAAAGAAGGATTGGGTAGAATCCATTACCTTGAGTATGAAGATGTTCTCTCCTTTATCTTAATGTACTATATAACCTAATAATATTAATTAGATAATATTTATAGAATATCTTCTACAGTTTTTTGACTTATCATAACATTATTACGTTCAATCATGGTCTTTTTGATTGGTTAAGAGGTTCAATTTCATTGTTTGGGAGCGTCTGTTTCCTTGTATTTCTTGATTGGATTGCCAATATACATATAAGAATAAACATGTAAGATGAGAATGATTTTCCACAATTGAAGTTTTATATTATTAGTGAAAATCAATATGATTACATGGTCATAAAATTCATTTGGTTATATAGAGTGAAGATGAATCATTATATATAACTTTAATGAAAAATGTTTTGGTTAATTGGCTTTTTTTATCACCTCAAAAACATTTTTCAATATAAATTAAAATCATTTGTACAAAATATTCATAAACTTAAATTTGACATAATACATATATTATAGTGCATTTCAACCAAAAAAATGGTTTCACAACCAGAATTGATGAAGGTAAATAAAATTTAAAATCCATCATCCTTGAATGTGACAAATTAACACATCTCAGATGGTGTTTTCATTAATAATATGAAAGGAGGGTAAATGAGAAATGATGATGAATTATTACATTATCGTAAAAAATCCCATTAAATATATATTACTTCAGTTATCATAACATATGTAAGAAAATATTTGAGGAAAGAAAAATAATGAAAAGAACCTGAAGGAAAATAAAATAAATGAAAATAGGAATTTGCCTCTTGAATATATCTTCCATTAGAGCCTCTTTTAGGGAGAGGATTTGGAATTTTTAAGAGACCAAGGGATTATAGAAGTTGGAGAGGGGATTATAGAGATATTTGAGTAGAGTTTTGACTAGTCACAATGCTTGAGAAGTGTGAGGAGCAGAGATAAATAGTTGTGGTATTTATTGTGGAAGAGATGAGGGTTTTCTCAGTATTTTATTAATTATTTTATTATTTTTCTGAAGAGAAGAAATATTAATTATTATCATGACCAAAAATGGTAATATATGCTTGTGATTTAGAACTAAAAGTGATTTCATCATCAGAATATCATACATGACTCAATAAATCAGTTATTTAGATTATTTAGTAAACTATCGGATTTTACTATTGACCAAAAATTCCTGAATTTCAGAAAAATCCAAAAATTTCACCCTATCCATTTTTTGATGTATTGAATCTAAAATTGTACACATTTTTTGAAAATAATTTCTTAAAAATGAGATATTTATTTTTCAAATAAATTCTTCGCTTACATGAAAAATATATATTTTAAAATTTTAACCGATTTTATAATACATTGAAAAATTACATAAGGCCTCATAATATTATACTATAATCATAAGATAATAATTTATCAATAATTTTTTGGAAAATAATTTTCCTTCTAAAATTTTTAAATTACTCAATAAATTTTAATTATATATTTACTACTTATAAAATTAAAAACACATTGATATAATTATATCATATTTTCACTTATAAGATGGATAAATTTTATTTATACATTCATTGGTAAGGTAACCTATTCACGTGGCTAATTTACTATTCAAAATGGCCATCTTACTATTCATAAGGGTAACATTACTATTCATAAGGGTTATTTACAATTCACAAAAAATTAAATTTGTCATATCAGACTCCAAAAAACTTACTAATCGCAACCGTGTATATCATATTTTTGAAATACAAATCAGAAATGTGAAAATATAATAGTTAAAGGAAACATAGTACATAGAAGTTCATTGGGTTGTGATTTCATGATATTATATGAAATTATTATAATAAGGGAATTTCTCTTGATTAATCTTTTGGTCATTACAATAATACCCAATCCTTGTAACTTTTAGGGTCCATTAATGACTTCTAATACCCTGTAGTGGTTAGAAATGATCTCGTGTTATCAACTAGTCCAAAGGATGTTTTTCCCATGTTTAGATGGGAGATTAAGAGTTCAACCACAAGGTTGTCACTCTAGTTCCTTAGAAATGCATCAATACCACTATCTATGAGCTTTTCCAAGTAAATATAGTTATATTAGATGAACATTCGATCACATTGATTAGTTTCAAATTTCCATTGTAATATCATAATATTTATATCTCCTTCTATAAGTAAATTTGTTATGTGTTTTCAAATAATTACATTGAGTTATTGTTGATATATCATGATGTGGCCACATAACACATGGGCCTTCCATATTATTATAAAGGATTCAATTAAGAATCTAATAGAATGGATCCTTCTCATGATACTATATTAGTGTTTCATGTGGATAATTCCATTAAATCAATCTGTATCTGAGTGGTATTATACCATATATTCATGAAACAATTGTCTGTATTAATTAATTTTTAGAAGATCAAGGTCTTCATTAATTTCATGGGCTCCACCAATATGATATCTAAAATTATATCCTAGTTATGTTTATAGAACTCCTAATAAATAAAATAATATTATTCAATGTTTTTTACTTTGTTGGATGGGTACTCAGAGTTAAATCGGATCATGATGTTCTTTTAATATACAGAGGCGACAATTTTCAAAGAACCTCGTTGGATATTTTGCTTCCCTGATATTCCCTTTAGTTTGGTGAATGTTTTCATCATCTACCAATATACCATGCATCACATTTTAATTATATTTTTAGAATAATAATTAAATTATAAATAAATGATCCGGTGGTTTAGTATTTATAGAGTTTTGACCATATTTCCAAACTTAAAATAGTATTAAATATTTTGATGTACCACAACATGACGATTAATCAACAGAAATGTGGATCTAGGTTAATTTCATGAAAATTTAATATTTTTTGATTAAGCCAATATAATATCAAGATCAGTCCTTAGAATAGTATGAACATTTTAATAATTTCAACTTCTTCGAACACTCAATGAGTCAATTGATAATCAATAAAGCCTCACATACATTATATATTCCCTAACTAATTAGGAATGTAAATTCTTCCCCCACACAAGTTTTGTAATTAAGGGAGTTCCTTATAAACAAAAAGTAGTTTTCATTGAATCCTTCATGAAAATCATCTGATATCTTCTTCAACTATCTGTTTTAATTCCACCAATAGAAGTGAAGTGAATCATCCAAATTGTGACCCCTATGTAGTGGTAACATGGTAACCTTGTCATATAGATTAATGATGTATGTAAATAAAATAATCACTACTATATATCATAATATTATTATAGGTACTAATTCAAAATAATTAAAATAGGAAAAAGTTGACTTTACCTCATTTTAATTATGAAAATCATAGACACTAATTAAATCACCACAATGTTTTCTTGGTCCCTCATATCAAAACACTCAAGTACATTCTCAACCACCGGATTATAAATGGGTGTTTGGAATGTTTGGTGGATATCCTGTATCATTACGACATCCAATTTATATCGAAGAAGTAAATCAGAGAGAATGATCGAGATGATTTCCTTATAGCATTGCCTACCCAAAAATATTTCCTCTAAATACTGATCTTCCAAATGAATGTGTTTTATATTCGCATGTCACTCTTTTAATTTTGGAGGTGTATTATAAGGGGTAACTCAATATTTAAAATGAAATGTAATGGGAATCCCAAAGCTGAATCTATTTTTACTATGTATTTTCTTATATCTATATCCAGGAACGTTTTCCTTCTCTATTCATCTCTTTTAGGGTTAGAACAATAATGAGGTCGAATACAAAGTCCTTATAATCATTTAGGATCTTTCATTATAGCTTCATATCCACATTTTAAATGTAAAACAGATTTAGAACAAGAGATTAGGATATTCAATGGTGATTATTCAATTGAGAAGGAAGATATAACCTCTCTAATCATCTATTTTTTGGGACTAGAGGGTGGATTCCCTTTTCAACTTACTATGAATCACATCTCCTGTAAACATAATGATCGTGTTAATGAAACAGAATAATCAACCATATCATTACATGAACATGACCATGATAAGAAGGTAATATTCATTACACACCGAAGTGTAACATCCCTAGTCATCAACTTCTACATATAAAAAATCAATTATATTTGTTCTACATTGTGAGACTACACAAGTTTTGGAATGAAGTGGAATGTATCAAAACCCAAAAAATATATGTTCTATTAATAAATACTTTTCATAATTCCTACATCATTATCAAAGTATTGGTTACAATACTCAAAACATCATCGCAAACATGTCCTAGAAAAGAGACTCTAAACTACACAACATATATGTTTTGGAAGAAAAAAAATCAAACTTAATATAACAAATGTCCAATGTGGAATACACTAATCTTTATATCCCATAACATCAATAATTTATGAAGATAATATATGTGGTCATTTTCCCAATTGTACTGTGTTTAACTGATTGGTGGAAGTCCATCCTATATGAATATTAACTACATGGAGTGGCTTGATATCGATATCCTATATATAAAAAGTATGAGAGATTAATCCAAGTATATGTATTTGGAATACAACCAATATGTGTCTTATAACAATAATACCCCCTCATGCACCTGATCCATATTTGTGAATGGCATCCTTCTTTTTTAGAATACTGTGTTGATTGATACCTTTCAACAAATGATTCATCTTGATGTTAAGACCATTTATCTGTGTCTTTGGTACAATCTCATTGAAAGAAATTATATTTTTTCATATATATGATCCATATTTGTATTGGTGACCTTACCTTAATTGTTTATATTGATTCTTGTGCTAATATAAAATGTATTGATGCATGAATCCTCTGTTGTAATCCTATAAAAAATATTTAATTGAAAATTACCTATAATCCTTTAATTTGATCCAGATCTATGTAGGGGATGTTTACATTAGTATTTTATATTACATGATTAATACTATCTCATTATATTTAGTGATTCTCATATCCTGTATCATAGGACTGACCATAAACATAAAAAATGTGCCCCTTATTCCTTTTTGTTTTTCACCATCTGATCATACATAATTTCCCCAATTGAATTATACCTTAGTCTGGCCCATTCCTCTTTACTTACATTCTATATAGATTCATGCATGTAACTTCCCAACCTAGGTGCCACTAAATTTCAGCTCCATGATAGTTGGCCACATGCCCTCACGCATGCCTCCTTGTATGCTATAGGATGTCGACTAGCCGTGAGTGTTTGTTAATTTAGTGATGGAGAGACTATACACTCTTTATTCAGAGTAAATACCAAATGAAGAAAACAACAATAACATGTTCAGAAGCATATAAATTACAATAACAATACCAAGTCACATGATTGTCAAAAAATACAATACTCAACTTAAATGGAAAAAATTCTATGAAAATGGTAGTTTCAAGTGTCTACAATTAAATTGAAAAGTAAAGTCAACAAATCCCAACAAGGTTCCACACCATGTATTGTTCTCTCACCCATGCTACATTCCCTAACATAAACATATCCTAGGGTCTTTCCCATATCATGTCCTTCAATAAAAAAAATCTACTTAAGTTCTGATCAAGCGACCTGAGTAGCGAGTTAGAACGACTCAGTAGGCCACCACCAATAGTGTCTAAAAAAATTCTTGTCAATAGAAAATGTATGAAATTATATAATGTATTAAATACAATCCATAATTAAATAGTTATAACATTTTCATTTATTCTTATATCATCACATCAAGCCCTCTTCCACTATATGTCTCAAATTTAAATCATAATTAATTATATTCATTCATTTGGTGTTCGACTCCATGTCAAGAATCCCAAATCTCATTTGGTGTTGAACATCATGTCAGGAATGCAAAAATGTCATTCAGTGTAGATCTCCATGTCTAGAACCCCAGATCACTAGATTGGATAACAATTGGGGAGGAACTCCATGTCCATGTTCCAACCAATAAATTGGTCTATAATTCTAGGTCTAGCACCCACATTCTCAATAATATAAGCTGATAATTAATTCAATATAATTAACCATATCATTACCTTACAAATTTGATGTTATGTTAGACATGTAAATTCCCATTATTTAACCCAAAATTAAAGAAGAAAGTAACTCATTAATAAATTAATCAATTAATTAATCAATCAACCAAAATATCATTCCATAATTAATTTCTTACTATTAATTATCCAAATCAAATGTCAACTTATAATAATTAATTCTCACAATTAATTATCTTTAATCAACATCACTACACATAATTAAATCACAATTATTTTTCTTTCATATCTAGAAATCATCTCATAATTAATCTCCAGTTACTAATTACCTTAACAAAACCAATTCATCATCCAAATTATAATATCTCACCCCTTTAAATAATATCAAATCAAATATCGAATTGGGTATCCCCATTTGTTCCATGATTAAATCATCAATTAATCATCTGTATCTCCAAAGCCAGAATAAGTAAAATTAACCTTCCTAATTACATCAATCTAGGAAATATATTATCAATGGATTCCAAAAAATCAATATTCTCACATATACCTTTCTAATCCACGAATATGGGAGTTCAATTTAGACCACCTAGTATGGTTTTTTATGGATGTTATCCCAACTGAAATCCCCAAAATCCGAACGGCACAATGACGTCGATCATGATCCAAATATAAATCTCAAAACCCAAAATTAATATCAACTTCATCAAGATATCTCAAATCAATTTCGAGACACAAATTCCTAGATCTAGATCTCAACTCATTGGTTTATATCTAAGCAACGAACGATATCTTCCATGAAAATATCAGTGAAAAATAGTGGAAAGTATGGAAGAAGCGACGGGTAGAAATCCACATACCGAGAAGTGAGTGGATCCTCAATCCAAGATTTATATCTCAAATATCAATGTTAGAATCACTTTGTAATCATTTCAGAATAATTTGAAATACACAGCCGAGATGACCCCAGAAAAGGCTGAGATCTAACAATCACCCCACTTTATAATAGCTCATCGTTGAGGTGCACTCATAAACTTCGACAAGATTCTAACCCAAATTTATTGTTCTATTTAGTTGTAAAGACCCATGAAATTCAAGGGAAATTTTTTCTTAATTTTATTTGGGATTTTACAAGAATGCATTTTCTGACGGCACCTGATTCGGAGGCCCGGTGTGCCCGAAATCGTGTTTTGAAGTTTAGCTCGGGTATGTTCAGTAAAAGAACGAGCGGGTTTTCTTAACTTTTGAACCAGTGCTCGGAATCGAAATCTGAGGGCACCGATGGAACCGCAGCGCCTGTAATTGCTTAAGAAGACCTTTTCTGAAGGTGTGTTTTCTTGGGAGGAGTTGTTTGAAATTTGAGGTTTAAGTGAAGAATTAAATAAAATTTTATTCCAATTTTATTTTTCTTCTAAGTAGCTTTATCCTTTGTGTGGAAGTTGGGTTGCTAACTTCCCTTGGGAGAATAAAGGAGAGGTGGGGCCCACACGAGCCCCCACCTTTTCACATTCCCCATAACCCCTTGAAACTCCTCTTAATATCTTCCTTGTAATTAATGTTGTGACTTCCCTCTCCTCTCTTTTAATTAAGCCAACTCCCTAATTCAATTAATTGAATTGAGTTTTTAAATTTTAAACTATTGGAATAACTTAATAAAATAGGTGGAGCTTCTTTTATTTTTGGGTTAGATTTTTGGTGTTATGGATTGGGAGAGAATACTCAAAATCTAGAGGAATCTTCAAATTCGTCGTTGGAGAACGCGTAGAACGTCAAGACCCCAACGAAGAACACTGTAACTGCAAGGAGCAATCGGTGTGCCTTTCATCCCCTCTCCACAGTCGGTGTGAGATGCCGCTCCACCTTGGACGATCTCTATCAAGTGCGTACGGAGCATTACCTCACGACGTCGTTTCCGTGATTCTCTTCGATTGTTAACTCGTTATCGAGGTAGGGGTTTGATTTTGGTTCATGAATATTTTTTGCCTCCCAAACGTCTAATTCATAAGCACCTAGTTATCGGATTAACGGGAGGAGGTCGGACCGCATGAACACGGATGACCCTCCTCCCCCTTTGATGTTGTGTTTTTCGCGGCACGATTAAAGGTAGCGCGGTGCAACGACACCGCACGAAAACAAAGAATAATGGGCGATGAAGCGCAGCGCCGTCGCATCGTGCCGCTGAGGCCGAACAAAGTTGTGGCACTGTCACGCCGCACGGGAGAACCACGAAGAGACCGCGGCTGGAGCGGGGCCACGGGGGAGGGTCGCGGCGCCGTCGTGCAGCACCTATCATACAAGGCCGCGGCCAATGGCCGAGGTGGTGTGGGGAGTGGCGGCCGGAACCACCAGCCGCCGGAGCAAGGAGGGCGAGACCCACGAGGGGTCTCGCAGTGACACACCGGCCGTTTCCGAGATTCCTGGGGGTCATAACCCCTGGCTGGCAAAGGATGGGCCCCCCATGCGGGGGGGGGGGGGAATTTCATTCAATCAAGGGGGCAACCCCCCCCCCCCCCCCTTCCCGCAACGGTCAGCCAGCACCGGGCTGGTCGTGTGGGGCGTGCCGCGCCAAGCCAACCGGCTGCACCGGGCTGGGCCGGGTCGTGACGGATGGGACGGGCCGCACCCTGATGGGCTGGACCAGCACCTGGTTTGTGTCGACCCGGTTCGGGCCGACCCGGGGGGTCTCGGCCGGGTCGGTCCGGTCCCAAAACCCCCTAAAACCGGACATGTTCGTTCTTTTGCCCATATCATGGGCTATAGAACTCCAATCGATGGACCGTCAGTTGGGATATGATCCTTGGATAGAGACGGTTGTTTCTGTATATTAAACTCAAGGTTTTTAAGAACTTTGGGTATGGCCGGGTTGGTTCGAGCACAAAACCAATCAGGCTCTCGGAGCGGAAACACTTATAACTTGAGCTCCAGACATCTGATTGACGTGTCGTCGACTTTGTTGGATTCCACTTATTGAGATGGACCTTTTGGATTACTCCGCTTGTGGTTTAGACGCAGTTGGAGTGCGGTTGGGTTGGTTTTTACTTAAAACCCAACCGGGCCCCTGGAACGAAATAGCCAATAACTCTCACACCGGGCGTCTGATTGACGGGTCATCTGTCACGATGAGTTCCTCTTGTCGAGACGGAACTTTGAGATACATCATCTCCGGACTACGTGTCATATGATGTATCGAACCCTTGGCTCGTGGAGTGGACCCTTCCGGAATCGAGCATGCTGTGTGCGGGAACCCTAGAGCTGGTTGCGACTGCGACGATGATGATGACTACACTGAAATCCTTCGTGGGTTCGACAGTGATGACGACCGCACTGAAATCCTCGGTGGGTTTTGCAGCGATGAACACTTCACTGAAATCCTCCATGGGTTCGGCAGCGGTGAAGAACATACTGAAATCCTCTATGGGTTCGACGGTGATGAAGACTACACTGAAATCCACCGTGGGTTCAGCAGCAATGAAGACCATACTGAAATCCTCTGTGGGATCGACGGCGATGACTACTGTTCTTGTATCCTATGTGGGTCTGGTAGTGTTTGACTATGTTCTTGCTATCCTACGTGGGTCTGGAAGAGTAGCTGGTCTTTATTTTATGTGGTTCTGACAGCTTAGCTGGTTAAATATCCTACATGGGTCCCAGCTTAGATGAATCAGTGGTTTCATATGATCATCTCTATCACCTTATGAAGAAGTATACCTGTGTGGGGTGAGTCTTGACTTCCAATCATTATCTTTGATATGATTGACTTACTTTCCTAGGTAGATTGGGTTGTTCTTTCCTATGTGGATTAGTTTGTGTTTTCCTGTGTGGACGTGATTGAACTTGGGCTTGGACGATGGAGCCAAACTGAAATTGATGACTTAGGTATATTTATGAGAATATACCTAAGTAGTGTTGGATGTTACTTAGTGATTGTATCTTTCCTTTGTGGATTATCCTTTGTGGATTCTGGGAGACCTTCGGCGGTCTCAGGGTCCCTACTAAGTAGCGTATACTCACCCATGCATGAGATATGCCCACACTACGTTGTGTTGGATGCAGAAGACGGACAACACTGACCATGGTTGAGGCTTGTGGAGCAAGTCGGTACCTAGAGGTGGACCACTGGGTGGGACATACATGGAGAGGGCGGCTGGACCCGAGGAGCTAAGGAGGCTATCTGTACCCACCCTTCAGGTGGGACTTCTAGTGGACAGCTCGACATTGCTGCTTTACATTCAGTTTTGGTACCTTCTTTCTAGAGTTACTTAACATTCAGTTTGGGCATCTATTCTGGCCCATTTACTTTCCGCACTACTATTGTATCCAGTTTTACTTAGTGTATACTTCTTCTTTCTTACTCTGTGGTGTTTATTTACTTTATAAAGGCAATGTCTTCCCCTTTTTGTCGGGATTTATGCCTTGGTGCTAGTCGCCATCCCCTAGCCTATGAAAGGTGGGCTTGGGGTAGTCACGACACGGGTCCTAAGGACGGGTCGTGACATGAGTACTCATGTCTCCTTCATGTTACCATGTTTCCTCTTGAACACATTCATTTTACAGAAAACACGAACTATCATCATGGTCTTTCCCCACTACACTTTTTCACAATGCTCCAACATGCGTATCAGATTCTACTCAAATGGAACATCTATCTCGAGGCCAAAATCATCCACATCTATCACATGAGATGTGTTGGGGTGATACCATCATAGTTTTGATCAATGGAAAACATTTTTCATTGAATTTACTTTTTGTGGAAGGGATAATCACTATGCCACTAGCCTGATTCTCTCCACTACCTCCAACGGTCCAACAAACCTCGGTGCAAACATGCCCTACCTCTAAATCTGGCGGTGACCCGACCTAGGCGACACCCAAACAAAAACATGATCACCCTCTGTAAACTCTAGTGGTCATATCCATCTATCATCATAAGGCTTGTTTCTTCTCTAAGCCATAGCCATATGTTTTCGAATCAACATCCCAACTCTGACATCACCTACACGAGGCTTGGTCTCAATAGCTCTAACTCACCCACCTCTATCCATCATAGAGTTGATTTAAAATCTCTACCATAAAGTTATTAATATGTTTCCATATTAGTAGTTTTCTAATAACTATTGTTGGTGGTGAACTATAATAATGCCAAGTGCTTCACCCATGAACCACCAATGTATACTATTCATGCCTTCATCATATCCTCTAACACCTATATTGAATGTTGTGACTTCCCATATGTCTATGGTTGGAAGTCCATACATAACACAAACTTGGTGAAACACCCATTCTATATGCCCAGCCCAAAGCGTGAAGTAATGTGGGAATCACAATCTAAAACTATAGTCCATGGAACCCAATGCTAACGAACTATCTTAAGAACCAACATTTCTCCCAACAGTTCTGTTGTGATGGTTTCCCTGATAAGAAAAAATGGTTTACCTTTGACATTTGATCTATAGTGACCCATATATCATCATTGTTAATAATAATACTTTAAAGACCTAACAAAATATCCATAGTTTTTCAAGGAACTTACATTCTAGAATAGGCAATGGCTGCAATAGAACTCCAATTTGTTGATGCTCTCCCTTTACATACTGATAGGTGAAACATCTTGTTACGAACTCTGCTATCTCCATATTCCTTCTTGGCCACAAAATCTACCGTCACTGGTCACAAAACATTTTTTCCAACATAGGATTTACCACCAACATTGATTAATGAGATTATCTCATGTGTTCTTCTCGCATAAACATAGGCACAACAACACAATTTTTCACATATATGACCTCATCCTTATCTATCAACCAGTTTTTCGTATCTCCCCACCTTTAAAGCATTCCCTTAAGGGTAAACACTCTATATCCTTGTATTTCATGCCACTCTTCCATCTCATGAGTTTATACTCCACTAGTACTAAAACCAAAGTTATACTATCCTGACTCTCATGGAACAACAGATGTATTTCATCCAACAAGGTCATCGTTATCCACTCTGCACTCGACTCATGAACCAACCGAGTCTGATTTTTCCTGCTAAAGGCAACAACCACAATATTCCTCTTTCAAGGTGTATATTCTAGTTCAAAATAAAAGGAACACATATACTCTACCCATCTTAACTTCAAATGATTTATGTCACATTGTGAAAAGAGATATTTCATGCTTTTGTGATCAGTAAAAACTATAATCATTTCACCCAAAAGATATTGTTTCCAAAACATAAGAGCATAAACCCACATTCCCAGATAATGTTCATACGTAGGGTAATTCTGTTCATGGGGTCTCAATTTTCGAGACCCATTAGTAATGACTAGATCCCCTTTACCCAAAACATATCTATGTCCCCCTTTCTTTGTCAAATTGTAAACCAGTGCTACCAATTGAAAAGTCTCATATGAACTTCTTGTAATATCCATATAATTCCAAAAAGCATTGGATATAAAAATCATTAATGGGTTGCTCCCTAGAAACCACTGCATGAACATTCTCTACGTCCAATGGCACACCTTTTTCTAAGATGATGTTCCCCAAAAAGTGTAACATGTCAATCCAAAACAAAAACATAGATATCATGGAGTATAGATGATCCTCTCTTAATGTAACCAGGATGATGTCAATATGTTGGGAATGATCATCATGAGACTTAGAGTACACCATGATGTCATACACAAACACAACCACAAACTAATCCAAGTATGGTTGAAAGACCCAGTTCATCAAGTCCATAAACCATGATAGAACATCTTTCAACCCAATTGTCAATACAAGAAACTCATAATGTTCATACCTTCTTTTGAAATCAGGTCTTGGAATATTAGAAGTCCAAACTCTAACCTCATAAAACCCTAATCACAGATCGATCGTTGAGAACACACAAGCCACCATCTAACAGTCTCACAGATCATTGATACACAGAATCACATATCAGTTCTACATAGTCATTTTATTCAGCTTCTGGTAATTGACATATAAGTGTAGACCCCCATCATCATTCATCACAAATAATAATGGTGACCCACAAGGCAATGCACTTGGATAGATAAACCCTCTATCCTCTAAATCCTCCAAAAAAATCTTGAGATCTTGAAGCTCAGTCAGTTCCATTCTTTAGGTTATAATATATACTGTCTCCACCTCCGACATGATATCAATAGTGAATTCCACATCTATCTTAGGTAGAAACCCTGAAAAATCATAGAGAAAGAAATCTTGAAACTATTTCACAATTTGTGGAAGGATTTATTTCTTACCACCACATCATCAAGAAAAATACTAGAAATATGGGATTTGATATTCCCCATTTGCTGAGTAATCGCCCTATCATGGCTTATAAGGATAACCCATTCTCCATGATGAACATACTAGTCACCCTTAGGAGACACAAAGTTCACTCTCCTATGGTATCAATCGATGTCATCTCAGTATAAGACTAACCATTACATACCCACAATCATGTTAAATCCCGTTATATCAAAGACATTGATATCCCAAAGAGAATAATACACTCGGATCTCCAGCGAACATCTTTTTCATAAACAGATATCTCTAGACCGCGTTCCCAATGGAGTGCCAATATTCATCACTTGGCATATGGACTCCACCTAAAATCTCAAACTATTAACTAGAATTGCAGATATTAAGGAATGAGAGGAACTTGTATCAAACAATTAACTATATAAATTATAAACTACAAGAATAATACCTATCATTTTCTATGAATCAGCCTCACTCTCCACAAGTGTATGTTTCACTTCATATAATAACCCCTCCCCTATTACCTATGGAATTCTCGGACACACCTGAGTAGAACCACATTGATGATACAGGCACTCATACCATGATTCCCAACTTCCACTGCCTCTACTGCCTCTTCCTGATGAACTCCAGCTTCAATATCAATATACTCTAGAAGATCCCCATCCCACACTCTAACTCTGTGGAGGTTCTCCCTTAGTACAAGCATGTCGCTCCTTCTTGATGAACTTTTGTAGGTTCCCCATCCTGCCAAAAAACTGGAACTATACTATTGGACGAGGAAAATCTATGTGATAGTGTCTCGTCCTACCACATTGGTGGAAAATAACCTCAGTAAGATCCTATGCAATAGTTTCTCTTGTTTTTCCACCATAATTTCTACTATACTAACTATTTTTATCTTAATGATGCTTTCATATCTTAGAAGGCACACTCTTTCATCATCTATTGATTGCTACATGTCCAGTACTAGAAGCCTCCCTCAGTTTATGCTAAAAAATGGGCACCTAATTCACCACTTCAGAGAACTTCTTTAACCAAATGAATTTTACATGGGTCTTAATTACACATCTATGTTCGCCCAAAAATTGTTTTGTAAATGTAGCCTCATCTTCTTCCATATATGGATGAAACATAATAAATCAATGAAAAATTTAGAATTATCCATTGTGAACATGATCCCATGGGTTATATGTATAATCTCCGAATACTTCTCTTTTCTCAGCGTCTCTGGATAGAAGTGCTCCAATAACTTCTCCAAAAATTCCTTCCATAACATATCATCTGTCTATCGAGATCATACATGAATGTACCACCGGCGCTTCACTAACACCCATAGCATATAATCATCCAACATAACCCTCCTCTTAGATGGATTATCTAGTTGTTCAAGTACTATATCTATGGATTCAATCCATAATTCATCTCTTTTTGGTCCACCCTGTCCAATAAATTTTGGAGGATGTTACTGCCGAAACACCCTTGTCAAATCTTACATTCATTTTAGAACCCTCCCTGGCCCTCTATCCATGAATTTCAGGAAATTATAAATGTTCTCTCAGAACCGCTTCCCTTCTTCCTTAGCTAGCACTAATGGTGCCCTGTGTTCTATGTATGGAAGTTTGTTTTGGGCCATACCCCTCGGTTTCCCTCTCAACAAGCTTCAGTGTGGAATAAGTATTCAAGGAAAAAAACATGTATTATGTATCATAACACAACCTTACAAAATTTATTTAATAGGAGAAAGAAGCACAACAAGTTTCAAAATGTAATTTCCTAGTTTGCTAATAATATAGTCAACACTGAGGCCTTATCAATACTCTTAACCATCCTACTCTTTGGTCATGGTTAATAAGCTACACACATTCTCATTAATTAATTTCAAAATTTAATTAATTGCATAATTTCAAATTAACCCATTCATCAATAAGTTAATCAAATACATCTCATTATTCATGTTTCTCATTAGACACCCATTTATTCTCATTTTTCATCATTTTTTTCAGTCTCACAATAAGGAAAATATGTCATGTTCGACAACTTACCCATATCATGTTTTCCCATGAGTGCCTAGAATACTGCATGTCACAACAACCCTGAGTTTCTAGTATGATTTATCAAGACTCAAATATTGGGCCTCTTAAGGCCACGAATCAAAATTCCACAATTTCTAAAATAAATATCACATTGCACCACAAATGCGTCCCCCAAGGTGAAATAATATCCAACTGTAACAACAAACATCAATCACAAAAATACTCCCCCAGAGTACCCAATTTCTCATTCATACAATGGTTTATGAATCATACACATGAGTTCACTACCAAGCCCCAACACTTCTTTGTCTCCTGCCTACATTTCCCAAAAATGTAAGACATAAGAATTAGAAAAAAAAAAAGAGAACCCCTCTAATACTAGTTTGTAACGTCCCAACACGGGTGCCACTAAAGCTTCCCTGATCCAGATGGTCACATGCCCTCATGTGTGCCTCCCATATTATAATGGATGTTGACTAGAATTGATGGTCTGGTATGTAACACCCCAAGCTTCCACGGTACGTTTCTATTTGAATAATGCAATAGGCTGCATTGTACGCAACTTTGAGATTCTAACACATCGCGACCAATCAAACTAGGAATTATAAATAGTAATACCCACTTTCTGAAATTATATAAATTTTGTTTTTAAAAATGGGCTTCATTTTTGTCTTTAGAATATTGAAATTTTCTTGGGGTGAATATTTAGTATTTTTCTGAAAACATTCAATTTTTGATGAATAGTGAAAAAATCTGCGTTATTGTTTAAAACTGACTTTTTATTTAAATAATTAATTATTTTTACTTAAATTTATTTCTGGTCAAAATAGAAACATAATACCTTTATATGTTCAATGTAATTCATTGGAGTCAGTTTGTAATAATATTATATATATATATTTTTATTGAACTTTTCCCCATCTTTTACACACTTCATATGATAATTTGAAAATTCACATAAAAATTAATTTTACTGCTTCTGTGAGTGGAATTTAAAAAATTTAAGAGACACAGTAGATATCAGTAAGAGAAATTTGGTTCAGTAAGATGAAAATATTTTATGGTGAATAGTAAATTTTTACTTTAATTTACCACTATTAAAAGTAAATAGGGTAATTAAGGGTAAAAATGATATTATTTTTACCCTAAAACATGTCCTAATTCTTTTGGATAAATGTTATTTGACCAAAAACAACCTTATTAATAATATATGATTCTTTAGGTCCACGTGGATTAGATTAGGACATTTGTTATTATTTAATTCAAACCAGAGTTGGAAGTGTTAAATTCAAATTTTTATAACTAAACCATTTATAATATAGGGTTATTCATAAGATAAATTCGACAATAAATATCAATTAGAAAGATAAAAATATTTAATAAATAATAAAATCTTATTAATAGTTTTTATACATTAAATAATTTAATTTATTTATGACACAATGATGACGCAGTAATTACATTATTAATGAAATATTAAAATAATTGATATAATAAATATCCAAATAAATGTAATTTAAGATTTTTGATGAGTTCAACTAGTTTTAAATGTTAATATAACATGTTATTATTGAACTTTTGAATTTATTTCTAAGTAATAAATATTTTTGGACTTTAACAAAAATCAATTATTAAATATTGTCAAATTTGACATAAATGAGTTTTTAAAACAAATACAATATTATTGGTTGATATAATATTCCTAAAAATATAAGGTTTGGCAAAAAGGATTATATAATAATATCCCTATCATTAATAAATACATGGGGTTCTCTTAAATTTTTTTAATATGATTATTAACAATATAATATAAAAATACAAAGAGACGTGGTAAATGTCAAACTATTTAACTAAGAGTTAGATCTAAAAGATAAGGTTAATATAGTGACCCAAACCTATCTAAAACCTATTGGTTTAGTGGATTTCTACCCATACGCACATTATCCTTGAAATAAATCATTTTTATCCATTAGAAACCTAAAATGTTTTTATTATAAAATAATATTTCAATCTTTTCCTAAGGTGCCCCTCACCCCTCTTATAAAAGGGAACTCCTCTTTCTCTCAAATTAACACCTTAAAAGCCATTTGGATCGGCCCAAACCTGCCCTAATATCCCCCCAAACATTCTCCCTTTGTCCTGGAATCCTTCATTTAGTTAGAAAGCCAACCTGAGGAGCCCTTTTGATCAAATTAAAAGGAAGAACCTGAAGAAGAGGTAAATATTTCATCACCTCTTTAATGTTCTTTTATTCTTCCACTTCCACTTTATTTGTTGTTTTCATTATAAAATAATAACTCCAGTATATTCTATATACTTTGTTTTTATTATAAAAATGATACAACCATATTCATTATGTTATCCATCATTTGAATAACATGTCAATATACGTGCGCATGTACGGCTTATCGTCTCCGCGTCGTGATTTAGTTGTTATTCAATGAATTATTATTTGGATAGGTATAATAACAATGTATAAATGATGTAAATAATATATACAACATGTCAATAATTCTGTATATTTGATAAACCACCCATTTACTAATTATTTTAATTAAAAAATTGATATTTTCCCTCGTGCGTACGTGCGGATTACCGTCTCTACGAACGTGATGAGACTCATTCTCCATCATAATCATTCAAGAATAATTTTCATGTGATGATTAAAAATAATATTTAAACAAAATAATATCATTCTTTATAGGAACCAAATACATACTATCAATAAAAATCATGGCTTACGTATCTTAGCATATAAAGGAAAGTGAATCAGTTGACACCCGAAACGTTGTTACTACTAAAATATCATTAAAAATCAATATTGGAATATTATATATGATATCATAATAATTCATATGGTTCATGAATAATTTAATAAAAATAATTTCACCATTATAATGATTTTTAACGAACACTTTACTAAGAAAAAGTACAAGGTAAGGGTTAATTTCACAATCTCTTTATTATTCGAGGTTGTTTTTACGTAAGTATCTACTGGGACTTCTTTATCTTCCACTACCATGATTCTTAAAGATCTATTTCAGAAACGTTTAACCATTTACTAGACTATGGGTTAAATTCATTTATACCCATGTTTGAATTTTTATAAAATGGGTTGAATTTAATCATTCCATCATTTCCCAAAGAAGGTACCTTATGACCTTTTCAACTAAATTAAGGTAAGAATGTTTTTTAACATTTATGGTGGGTGTGGATTTTTTCTGCCATTATAACGTCGTCAATGTTTCCCTTATAAAATGATAAGACTAATTTCAAAATAAATGTTATCTTTTATAATTATATGACTTTTAAATTATTTCCAAATAGAAAGTGATTTTTCTTTAATAAATGTTTTGATTTCATCTATGTCAACTTCCTTTGATGGAATTTAAGTTTATTTGAATTTGGTTTATTTTGATACAAATATTCCATATTATATTGAAGGTTTTGTGATATGTTTGAATATAGATGTGTAATTCTTATACCCTTCATGGTTTATGGATAATGTATTGAAATTTCATATGTTATTTTTAAAACGAATGTTTATGTTATGTTTAAACCATTTCAGATGAGGAATGCATTGGACTTAGTAAGTGGTGGGTGGATCCTGATATAGCTCCTCGCTACATCGGTAGATCTCATGAGACAAAATAGTGTCTTATAAAAAGGCCTTGACAAAATTTTATTTTTATTCATGGAACAAGGCCTTGACTATTTGGTTATGACGTTTCAAAATATGCATTCCATCATTACAAAATTGGATATTGATATTGCATGTGATTATTCGTCTAGTAGAATATCTATGTGAATAAGTAAATGTAATTATTTGATTTTATCTCTTACATATTATACATAAGTTCATGTTTAAATGGATTTTGTTTTAGTCTTATACATTGACTTAAATGTTTATGCTTATTTATGAATGTTTCTTCAATATTGTTACCCAAACTGAGCATCTGAGCTCACCCCTCTCTAAGTTTTATTTTTTCCAGCATGTGAATAAGTATATTATGACTGACCTATAGGGATAGTCTATGGGATATGAGTGTGGCCTATGGAGACTATGTTCTTTCTATTTTCATTTTATAATGTAATGTAAAACTTCTGAATGTATCTAGTATTTTCAAGGCTACTAAACTGATCAGTCTTTCAGGACATGATTCCTTGTATCATGTCAATGTTATGTAATAATGAATCAACACTAGGTAACTAGGGTAGGGGAATTAAAGTTGGTATCAGAGAACATTAGTACTAACCTTGGAAACTAGATTTAAAAAACTCTGATTATAGAACGTTACACTAAGATTGACATTGAGGATTGGTATAGAGGAACTTCCAAGAATTTAGGTAATGTAATAATTTTTTGTATTTTCAATGAAATACTTCCCTGTCTGGATATGAACATGTAGAGGCATCTCTGGAACAGATGTACCTAGGAGTGAAAACTCTAACAAGGAGGTTCGGGCTTGACCCGGGGTATCCTAGTACACAACAGCGGGCCTTACTGCACTCTTTGTTACGAAACTCTCGGGGGATATTTTTAGGATAATCCACAATTTCTTTAAAAATCATTATGAACGATTTAGGAGTATATACCTCCTCAAAGAAAACATTTTTTTGATTATGGATTATATCCATAAACTATTCAATTTATGTTAACTATTTTACAGGTTTGGAATTAGGTAGTATTATTCATAAACAAATCTAGTGTATGCCATTGTTTTGGAATGTCACCTAGTAGATGGAATAGAAACTATATAAACACATGTAATCCATGTAGGGATTTACCTCCTACTAAAGATAATTATAGTTGATCTAGTGAAGAAAATGGTTCTGATCTACTTATCACCATATAGGACAACTCACTTAGGTTATGAATAATATACTTACCCATATGGAGCACCCTAATCCACAGGAGGAGAATCAATGTTAGTCCGCTTCATGAGGCAACAACCACCAACATTCAATCGGAGTAAAAAACCATAAGTTTCTAAGGAATGGATAAAATCCTTAGAGAAAATATTTCACGCTCTAGGGAGTAGCGAAAGGGAAAAAGTTGTCATGGCTGTTTATTGCCTCACGGGAGATGCAGATCAATGGTGGTCATTGATTCAAAACCCAAAGGAAGATGATGAATTATCAAATATGGTATGGAGGGAGTTTAAATAGATTTTCATAGAAAAATACTTTCCTCATGATCATTGAGCGGATATGGAAAGGCTATTTATGAGTCTGAAGAAAAAAGAGGATGAGAATGTCGCAAAGTATGATGCTAACTTTACGAGGTTAGAAAGGCATGAAAGAGAATATATATGTAACCCAAGGAGTAAGATTGATTGATTCATTCATGGGTTAAAACCATTTCTCTATCGAGCATTAGTCTCAAAATCCTTCGTTTCATACGAAGATATTGTCTTTTCTGCTATCAATATAGAAAATAAATTATCTATGTCTTATGACCTAAATGCAATACAAGAGAAGAAGAGATCTATTGAACACTCTGAAAATGGAAATAAGGGGAAGAAGAGAAAATTTTAATATCCTTCTATCAATAAACGTGGGATGAAACGCCCCAGTACTTTACTTAAGGGAATGAGAGTATGTTACAAGTGTGGTGGAAAAGGCCACCAAGCTCGTGATTGCAAGGGGAAGAAAGAGGCTGTCAATGTTGAATGCTACAATTATAGGGAAAGGGGGAATTATGGAAATGAATTCCTAAGAGCCATGGAAACATACCTCAGAAAAGGACATGGGATCAAGGCCAACCTTATGCTATCACTACTGCTGAGGTTGAATCTCTTAAAGAAGTGGTGGTTGGTAATTTAATGGTTTCCTCAAGTTTAGAAAATGATTTATTTGATTCTGGATCATATCATTGTTTCATATCTTCCATGTTTGCTAAGAAAATTAGATATTTTCAATTTGAAATAAACTTGGGATTTGTCAGTCCAAAGACCTAACAAAAGTATAATTGCAACAAAGTTTTGTGAATCAGCTCCCATTAGGGCGTATAAATTTTCATTATCTATTGATATCATCGTCATACCCATGATTGAAATTGATATATTCCCCGACATGGATTGGATTTTGGACCATGATGAAAATGTTTATTTTAAGAAGAAAGAAGTTACAATTTTTGATGACGATGATAAAGAACACCTTATCTTTAGAGCAGAAACATCACCACCTCATTCTTACCAAGATCCACCCCCAGTAACTCAACTAAATTCAATTATTGGGGAGGAAGAGAATAAAATAATTGTGGTGGAGGAAAAGAATTTTCATTTTGAGGATGTACATATTGTGCATGAATACATTGATGTTTTTCTAGATGATTTACCCTGTCATCCTCCAGAATGAGAAATTGATTTTTATATTGATTTAATTCCTAGTTCAAGGCCAATATCGAAGACGCTATATAGAATGTACAATTTTGAATTAGTGTAACTAAAGAAAAAAATATAGGAATTGAGTAATAAAAGGATTATTCACCCTACTATTTCTACATTGGGAGCCTTTGTCCTTTTTGTTAGGAAACAAGATGGATTTATGAGTTTGTGCATTGACTATAGGGAGATCAATGCTATAACTATAAAGAATAACTATCCCCAACCTTGCATTGATGATTTATTATACCAACTTCATGGAGCACAATATTTATCAAAGATTGACCATTGACGTGGATACCATCAGTTTGAAGTATATTTTCTCACAAAAAGGACTCTACATGAGGGAAAGGCGATGGCTTGAACTACTGAGGAATTATGATTGCACTATACACTACCACCTGGGGAAGTAAAATAAGGTGGCAGATTCTTTGAGTATAAAGGATCATGGTGTTTTGAGAAAGATGAGAGTTAAAAAAGATCATATATACATGGATCTAGTTAATATGGATATGGGAATAACCATGGATGGTGAAACATAAATTATTTTTCAAATGGTTACCAACCCATCATTACTAGAAAGGATAAAGAGTTCTCAGATTGATGATGAGGAGTTTCAAAAGAACATTAAATCTATGAATGACAGGAGATTGAGTGACTTCATATAAGAAGACGGGATTTTAAAATTTGGGAAGAGACTCTTTGTTCTTGGTCTACATGATTTGAAAATGGAATTTTTAGATGATGCACATAGCTCCAATTTCCCTATACACCCTGGTAGTGCTGTGATTTATAGAGATTTGAAGGAACATTTTTGTGGGACAACATGAAGAGGGAGACTGCTGATTTTGTGTCAAGATGTATGGTTTTTCAACAAGTAAAAGTAGGAAGGAAAAATCCTGGAGGAATCATGAAACCTCTTCACATACCTGAGTGGAAATTAGATAATATTACAATGGACTTTGTCATGGGACTACCAAAGACTCATAGAAGGAATGATGCAATATGGGTCATTGTTGACTGTCTTACCAAGTCATCACATTTTCATGCTATATGAAAATATTTACCAATTGAATGTCTAGTAGAACTATATATTAATGAAGTTGTAAGACTTCAGGAATTACCCCTATAGATTGTTTATAATTATGATCCCCATTTTACATCAAGATTCTGGAATGGTCTTCAGAAATTCCTGGATACAGAACTACGTTTGAGCACTGCCTAGAATCCTCAAATTGATGGAAAATAAGAATTTACTATTCAAACCATATAAGACTTGTTGAGATCGTTCTCACATGTCTTTCAATGTATGTGGGATCAATGTTTACCTCTGGTTGAATTTTACTATAACAATAGCATCCATTCAAGTATTCAGATGGTACCATATGAAGCGTTATATTGAAAGAGATGTCTCACACCACCCTATTGGGTTGATGTTGGTGAAGGAAAACTCGTAGGACCATAACTTGATGTGGAAACGGTGGAAGAGGTGAAGGTAATCCAAAACCCACATCAAAGAAACTCAAAGTAGGCAGAATACCCATGCTGATAAGAGATGTAATGATTTGGAATTTCAGGTAGGAGATCATGTTTTTGTGAAGGAATCTCCATGGAAGATAATTATACGATTTGGTAATAAGGGTTAATTGTGTCCTAGGTACATCGGACCTCTCTAAATTATATAACGAATTGGGGTTGTAGCTTACCATTTGGAAATTCTACCATGTCTCTCCAAAGTTTATGATGTGTTCCACGTATCACTATTGAGAAAATACATGCCTGACTCAATGCATGTACTGACCTATGGGGAATTAGAACTAGAAACTGATTTGTCTTATAGCGAAGATCATTTTGAGATTCTTGATACTAGAGACCATGTGCTAGGAAATCAGACAACTCATCTGGTAAAAGTTCTATGGGGAAACCATAAGATGGAAGAGGCAACATGGGATCCTGAGGAACTTATGATGAAGAAGCACAAGAATCATTTTATATATTAGTTTTCTAGAAATTTTTATATTGAAATTATTTGGAGGGAAGAATGTAACAACCCAAGCTTCCACGGTACGTTTCCCATTGAATAATGCAATAGATTTCTTTGTACACAACTTTGAGATTCTAACACACAGTGACCAATCAAACTATCCATTAAGAATAGTAATACCAACTTTTTAAAATTTTATAAATTTTATTTTTCAAAATAGACTTCATTTTTGAATTCGGAATATCGTAATTAGCTTAGGGTGAATTTTTTGTATTTTTCTAAAAACATACAATTTTTTATGAATTGTGAAAAACATTGTTTTATTGCTTAAAACTGAATTTTTATTTAAATAATTAGTTATTTTATTTAAATTTATTTTATGTAAAAATAGATACATCATACATATATATGTTCAATGTAATTCATCGGAGTCATTTTGTAATAATAATAGATATATAAATATTACTAATCTTTTCACCGTCTTTTACCCGCTTCTTAGGAAATTTGAAAATTCACATAAAACATAATTTTACTACTCCTATTAGTGGAATTTCAAAATTCTGAGTGACATGGTTTATATCTGTGAAAAAAATGTGGTTCAATAAGATGAAAATATTTTTTGGTGAAAAGTAACTTTTTTACATTTATTTACCACGATTAAAAGTAAATAGGGTAATTAAGGGTAAAATTGATATTGTTCTTACCCTAACACATGTCCTAATTCTTCTGGATATGTGTAATTCGACAAAAAAACTACCTTAGGAATAAAATATGATCCTTTAGATCCACTTTTATTAGATTAGGACATTTATTATTATTTAATTCAAAGAAGAGTTAAAAGTGTTAAATTCAAAGTCTAATAACTAATCCATTTATAATATAGGGTTATACATTAAGCTAAATTCGACTATAAATATTCATTGGAAATATGAGGATATTTCTTACATAATATAATTTTATTTATAATTTTTACACATTAAATAATTTAATTTATTTATGACACAATGAGGAGGCAGTAATTACCTTCATCATGAAATATTAAAATAATTGATATAATAAATATCCAAATAAATGTAATTTAATATTTTTGATGACTTACACTAATTTTCATGGTTAATATGAAATTCTAGTTTTGAACATATGAATTTATTTTTAAGTAATAAAGTTTTTAGGACTTAAAAAATCAATTATCAAATAATGTCAAAATTGACATAAATGAGGTTTTAAAACAAATACAATATTATTGGTTGATATAATAATCCTAAAAATATATGGATCATCCAAAAGACTTATATAATGATAGATTTATTATTAATGAAAATCTTGGGGTTCTCTTGGAAGTTTATAGTATGTTTATTAACCATATAATATAAAAATAAAAAGAGACCTTGTAAATGTCAAACTATTTAACTAAGAGTTAAATCTAAAAGATAAGGTTAATATAGTGACCCAAACGTATCTAAAAACTATTTGTTGAGTGTATTCGAACCCATTCCCACCTTATCCTCGAAATAAATCATTATTGAGCCATTATAAACTGAAAAGGATTTTATTATAAAATAATATTTCGTTTTTTCCTAAGGTGCCCCTCAACCATCCTATAAAAGGGAAGTTCCCCTTTTCTCAATTTCACACCTTCAAAGCCATTTGTATTGGCCAACCCTACCCAAAAATCCTCCCAAAAATCCTCCCTTCATCTTAGAGTCCATCCTTTAGTCAAAAATACATACTATGCAGCCCTTTTGATCAAATCAAAATGAAGAACCCGAAGAAGAGGTAAATGTTTTTATCCCCTCTTTCATGTTCATTTGTTCTTCCACTTCCTCTTTCTTGGTTTTATCAATTATAAAATAATAACTCCAGTATCTTCTATAAATTTTAATGTTATTATAAAAAATGGTACAACTATATTCATTATTTTATCCATCCTATGAATAACATTTCACCATAGGTGCATACACACAGCTTACCGTCTCCACGTCGTGGTGTAGTTGTTATTCAATACGTTATTATTTGGATGGGTACAATATTGATGTATAATTGATGTAAATAATAGATATAACATGTTAATGATTATGTATATATGATATAACATCCATTTAATTGTGATTTTAATTACAAAAGAATTATATTATCACTCCTGCATACGTACAGATTACTGTCTCCATGAACGCGATGAGATTCATTCCCCATCGTAATCATTCAAGAATAATTTTCATGTGATGATTAAAAATAATATTTAAAGAACATAATATAATTATGGCTATTAATCAAATAAATCCTATCCATAATAATCATGTCTTACTTAACTAAGCATATAATGTAAAACAAATCAGTTAGCACCTGAAACGGTGATACTACTAAAATATCATTAACAAAACAATATTGGATTAACATATATGATATCATATTAATGTATATGGTTATTGAATAATTTAATAACAATTATTACACTATTATACAGTATTTTAACCTTCCCTATACCAAGTAAATGTATAATTTAAGGGTTAATTTCATAGTCTCTTTGTTATCCAAGGTTGTTTTAACGTAAGTATCTATAGGGAATTCTTTATCATCCACATCCAGGTTTCTTAAAAATGTATTCCAAATAAAATTTACTATATACTAGACTATAGGTTAAATTAATTTATACCCTTGTTTCAAATTTTATAAAATGGGTTGAAAGGAATCTTTCTATCGTTTTCCATACAAGTTTCCTTATGACCTTTTCGACACAATTAAGGTAACAATGTTTTTGTAACTTATACGGTGGGTGCGGCTATTTTATGCCGTTATAATGTTGTCAAAGTTTCCCTTACAAGATGATAAAAATATTTTCAAAATAAATGGTTATTTTATAATTATATGACTTTTAAATGATTTCAACATAGAATGGGATATTTCACTAAAATGTTTTTTATTTCATCTATGTCAATATTCATTGATGGTTTTTTTGTTTATTTGAAGTTTATTTATTATGATACAAAAATTCCATATTGTATTGATGGCCTTGTCATATTTTTTACTATGGATGTGTTATTATTATACCATTCATGATTTATGGATAAAGTATTTAAATTTTTATGCTATTTTTAATACGAATGATTATTTTATGTTTAAAGCTTTCATATGAGGAAGGAATTGGACTTAGTAAGAGATGGGTGGAGCCCGCTATAGCTCCTCGATGCATCAGCAGGTCTCGTGAGACAAACTAGTGTCTGGGCACAAGGCCATGAAAAAATATAATTTTTATTCTTTGAATAAAGTAATGAGTATGTGGTTATGAAGTCTCTCATTATGCATTCCATCATTATAAAAGTGGCTATTGATATTGCATGTGATTATTAGACTCGTATAATATCAATGTGAATAAGTAAATGGAATTATATTATTTTTTTCTATGCCATATTATGACAATGTTCAGGTTTAAAAGGATTTTGTTTTAGTCTTATATATTTCCTTAAGTATTTATGCTTATTTATGAATGTATCTGCAATATCGTTATACATACCGAACATCTGAGCTCACCCCTTTCTAAGTTTTATTATTCCCAAGATGTGAAGAATTATATTATTACTGACCTACAAGGATAGTCTAAGGGATATTAGTGTGGCCTATATGGACTATGTTTGTGTAGATTTCTTTTTATAATGTAATGTAAAACTTATGAATGTATCTAGTATTTTCAAGGCTACTAAACGGATCGGTCTTTCAAGACATGATTCCTTGTATCATGCCAATGTTATATAATAATGCACCGACTTTGGGTAACTAGGGTCGAGGTGTTACATGGTAAGTTAGTCATGGGGACACTATACCCTCTTTTATCAGAATAAATACCAATAGAAGAAAACAAAAATAAAAAGTGTTGAAGCATTTAAATAACCAGAACAATAAAATGTCACATAATGATCATAATTGGAAATACAATACTCAACTAAAAAGTAAAACATGCTAAGACAATGCAAGATTCAATTGTGTACAATGAAACTGAAAAATAAATACACAAAGACTCCTAAGAGGGTCTCAAACAACGACTGGTTCCCC
This sequence comes from Viscum album, assembly GCA_963277665.1. NCBI lineage: Eukaryota > Viridiplantae > Streptophyta > Magnoliopsida > Santalales > Viscaceae > Viscum > Viscum album. The sequence continues at coordinate 911,392,003 of OY728131.1, read as the reverse complement.
CACCCAGGATCTATTCCCAAACCAAAACTTATCTAAGGTAAATTCTTTTATCATGTCCTATAATAACAAAGTCTTCTCAGGTGCTGATCGGGCATCCCATGTAGGGTGTGAATATGACTCAATATGCCACCACAAACGGTGTCTAAAACAAGTCCATTATAAAAAATGTAAGCAATTTTGTGAAGAAATAAATACAATGTGTAATTAAATATTTATCACATTGTAATTTATTATTAAATCACCACATTAGACACAGTTTCCCTATGTATGTGCCAATTAAATCATAATTTATTATTTTCATTCATTTGGTGTTAAACACCATTTCAAGCACCCCAAATATCATTCGCTGTAGAACATCATTTCCATCACCCCATATCTCATTCGGTGTATTTCACCATGTCTGACACCCCACCTCACAAGCTTGGATATCTTATGGGGAGGAACATAATGTCATAGTCCCAACCTCTAAATTGATCTAGATTTCCATGTATAACACCCACATTCTCAATCATCTAAATCATTCATTAATTCACAAGTATTAACCACATCATACCCTTAATAATCCAATGATTAGTTAAACATATCAAATCCCATTAGTAAACCAACAAATTATCTTAGCACATAGACCATTAATTAGTTCATCAAATAATTATTCAATGAACACAAATCCTATTCCATAATTAATTCTTCACAATTAATAGTCCAAATCAAATCACAACATATCATAATTAATTCTCACAATTAATTATCATTTATCAACATCATGGATCATAATTAATTTACCAATAATTATATTAAGTAGCCAAACATCATCTCATAATTAATATCCCCAATTAAATATCATAACACAACCAATTCATCATCTCAATTAAAATATCTCAAACCATAAAAAAGTCTCCAAATTAAATTTCTATTTGGTAATACCCCTTTGATCTGGGAATAAATTCTCAATGAATCATCTATATCTCCAAAGATTCATCGAGTAAAATTAACATTTCCAATTACTCCAATTTTAGAAATCAATTATCATGGAATTCTAGCATATCAATAATTTCACATAAACATATCAAATATTGGACTATGGGAGTTGAATTTAGACCACATACATCTATTTTTTGATAGATGTTAGACCAATGGAAATCCAAAAAACATGAGAGGCACAATGACATCAAACAAGATCTGGTTCTTAATCCATAAACCCAAAATTAATATCAATAGCTTCAAGATATCAAAAATCTAGATCTATATCCACTATATAAGATCTATATGTCACCTCACATGTTTAGATCTATGGAAAATAGATATCTTACATGAAAGGATGAAATAAATATAGATGAATGATTAGAAAATGCGATGGGATGAAATCCACATACCGGTAAGAGAGCGGATCTTCAATCTGAGATTTAGATCTTGAAGACTAGTGTTCTAATCTCCTTTGAATCCCTCTAGAAGGCTCTATATAACATGCCTGAGATAACTCTAGAATAGGCTGGGATCTAAAAATATAGAACATGCCTTTAAAATATTTTTTATGAATTGATATAATTCTTCATCGTGTAAATGATTCATATCTACATAGGATTTACACTATGGATAACATCATCCAATAACCAATGTTTAAAGTACTCTCCTCTGTGTAATATTTTGATATGCATTTATATTAAATATAAGAACTATTTTTATATTGATTCCTATTATCACATGATATATAGGAATGAGTCAATATCTTATTCTATGTCAAGACAATATTTCAAAAAAATTCCCCTCTGCCAATTTATGTGCCCGATATATGTGGGGGAATTCTACAAGAAAGTTTTGATTATTGATTTTGTTATCTCGATATACATATTGATTTTAGTATCCTATATCCTAGGCCAAAGAAATAAATAAAAATGAAATTCTTCACTTATCTATTAGAAGAGACAAATTTATATTGGGGATGTCTAATATAATAATTTCATGTGGCTTGATTCATGCCAACTCATGATACATAGTGACTCCCAAAGATCATTCCCTCGGCCTTGTGGTGATTTATAAAAACATTTCCCTCTCTTATAAATATTATTTAGTTATATGAAATGAATTTATCTCTAAAAACATTGTTTTGATTTATTCATAAACAAATAGGTAACATAGTGACAAGTGATGATTATACATTGGGCCTAACCCCAATTTCAAAAAAAAATTGAGTCCATTTAGTATACTATTATGGAGAAACCCAATTATCCTCCCTTGTATATAAACAAAATTAGGGAATTGAAAATAAAATTTCAACCCACAAATCTATGATCATTGTCAATAATGGATTATTTATCATTGAGTTCAACATGAACCTATGATCAATATTCCCTCAATACTATGTAAGTGCCATATCTTCAAATTGAATTACATATAAGAACTACATATGGCTTGATCCTTATCTATAAACGGTATTTAGAAAGTCATAGAATTCATAAACTAAGTTCACCTACATAGAAAATAAATTCCCTAATATTTTCTTGGTCTATGACCAAATCGATATCCATTCATGTTTAGAATTTCCATTTTTCCAACCTAGTGATGTGTTTTTTACCTCACGTTAAAATATAATATTGACTAGATTCCAAATCATGGGATACCTTGTTTATAGATTTATTCAAAGAAACCCTAAATTTCAATGAAATATGAGTCTTATTTTTGTAGGGGACACTTTTTATAATAACTACACATACCCTAATTCATGTAATCATAGGATATTACCTAATACTATATTCATGTCTTGACACCAAGTTCTATTAGTTGGAATTCCAACATCTACTATGTATAAGAGATTCTGAAATAGTTCTATTCACAATCCATCACTGAGGAAGTATTGGGAATTATATTTACTCATTCTACAATACATCACATACATGTATACCTATTCTAAAATAATTTTTTCCCAATGTTTCATGTTCCACATTTTTCATCATCCTTTAGGAAACCCATTATGGGATATACTCTAATAACCACTTATTTCACACACTAAGATTGAATCACATGATCATAGATATCTTTGTTGTTCACCCTACTATACATACCTTGTAGAATCACAACCAATGTGTGGGAACACCAATTGTCCCCTTGTAAGTCCTTTAAGTTCTCATGAATTGTCTAGTCAAATAGATCTTATTTTCATACCTAAGAGTCAGATCTATATAAGGGCCCCCAAAATATATATAATTTACTATATAAAAAATACTAGAGTCATTATCAAATGCTATTAAGATACATGAAATTTTCATCCTTGTTTCATGAAGTTGAACTGTGAATGTCATTATCCAATATCGAAGTATATTATCAGACCATATTATTGGAACCATGGTCAACAATGTTCATGATACATATATCACATATTTTGGACATCTCTTTCCATAATTCACATTTTTTATATAGAGATCCTTGGTTAACCACAATTCATTCATGTATATCATAGAAGAGCATAACATTATTTTAAGGGACTCAACTTCTTGACTATGAATGAACACTCAATGTTGTGTCCTACATATGTTTCCAATGTTTGGCCTATCAACATGAGATATTTCCTCTTTTTAGAAATGTACATTGATCCCCGAGTTACCTTATGATATTTAAAAAGTGTTTCTTACCCTATTGTGATTCACAATCATCCCCGAAATTTCATTCACATGCCATACTCAAAATCAGATAATATCAATCTGTCATTTAAAGCATCCCCATATATTATTTAAATGTTTGTTAGAGTACACTTGTACATAGAGGTTATTAATTTTTTATTGTGCTATTTATCCTCTATTATACCTAGTCCATGAGTCATAAACATAATCTATATACACATTAGACAAATTTGACCAACTTAAACTCCATCCATTAAATGATATAAATCACAAGACACTAAATTAATAGCTAATGAGCTATAAAACATGCAAGACGAAAAATCCATCAATGTATATTTGACCAAAATTCATGTCTCTGCATACTATTTTATTTACCTTCATAGGTTATTCAAAATTTATCCAATTTATATAATATATCAAAATCTCATATGGATTATCTTATAGCCCTTGAAAATGAGGATCCATTCTTATTGGATCAAATTGTCCTAAAATATTTCGAACAATGATTTATCGTATACCTTATCCATTATAATGTGTCCAAGACAACATGAAAATAATTAATAGTTCCAGAACCCTCCATTTATATCATTTTCTTCATAACATACTTCGTTTACAACGTTTTAGAATCATTACAAAATATTTGGTGACCATTTGTAAGTAGTGTATCTAGAATCAAGTGACTCCTCTTTGTGACTAATCATGTGAACCCCTTATTGAATCTTGAATATATCCTAGATGTTGGGCTTATCAACCCATGGCGTTTTCACTATACAAAAATGTTCAATGATCCATGGGTTCCCATGAAATATCACTAAAAAAACTCTTCACCACAATGTGACATTATATAATCCCTATTATATCAATCACTTCTCATAATCCTTAGTTCAAACTCATTATGATATGATTTATACAACCCATAATTAAATTATTCATGTGGATTCAACATCATTGATATTATATAACTATATATCATACTAGTTCTCATTGAATGGAATGAGTTACTCATTTTTTCATCTTTTTGATGGTCCTCATCCCATGATCCAAAAGCACAAGATACACATTATGAGATTGATGACCACAAATTAAATCACCCTATTTTCTAGTGTAGTGTATACCAGTAATTATAAATACAAATGATTCTTTAATATTTTCAATTATCATATAAACTATCTAACTAGTACTATAACACTTATTTACAACTAATATCCTATGAACCACTTCATATATTGAGCATTGGAATCCCCAAAAATCATCAATGTATATTGGTAAGAAGAGTTTAAAAATCCTAGGTAAACCTATAATCAATAATGAATGCATTACCTGCATTATCTCTTGTATGTGTGTTATCATCTTAGAATATCTACCATGAGAATATTCATGTTCTGAAGATAGTCCACTAATCATTGTATATTCTCTTCACATTACAAAGGACTTGGTCAACACATTGTGATTTTAGATCATCCCCAAAATATATTCCCCATATCATCACCCGGATTGAATCTCAATAAGGTGTTATATATATGATCCATATTTCATCCATTCATGTTGTTAAAATATATTTTTAATTACTACATAATTCATAATACCCATTGGTTAATGATGGTTATGGTACCTAATTAATTTTTCATAGTTGTAAGACCCTAAATAGCTTGTAAGATCAGTTTGACTTGTATGACCCTTAATTTCCAAATGAAAGTGGAATATTACCCAATAAGTTGAAAATCATAAAGTGTGTTCTAGGAAGAATTCATGCCTTTTATTATTATATATGCACGACAAAATATCTACAAAAAATAGACCATTAAAAAATTCATAAAAATTATTATGTTAAAACCCCCACAAAAATAGGTCTCGGAAATCGAAAACTCTCATCCTGCTTAGCCTACCTACTATGAAGGTTATCCAAATTTTAGACAAGTAAAAGGAAAACACACATAGTTTTTGGTACCATCATATTCTCCTTGAAATAAGAATTTTTTTTATTGTCCCCTGGGATAGGAATAAGTTATTTCATTACATTTATATAACACATTAACCCAAATTTCCCTCTTGTAAGAACAATTTATAATTATTTTGAATGGAAAATATCTATTGATTCAATGAAGGTGTTTATAGTAACATTATCCCTTGATAAATTCCTTGGAAGAATTAATCATAAATTTTAATGGACTACCTCTATTTCTATAATTATGGTGTTTAAACAAACAACCATTTCTGATCAATTCCAAAGAACAATTCATCATTATTTATAATGTACTTGCTCTAGTGAATTAGTGATGATTGTTACACCAATAACTATATGTGAACCATGCCTAGAAAGATGTAATTATGTATCAAATATTTAAATTTGAATTTGGTTTGGCGAAACATTTTTGAGATTATTAAAAGTCTTGACGACTTATAATATATTGATCCCTCAAGATACTATGAATAATTAAAATTAAAAAAACTCATTCAATTAAATTGAGTTTATTTATTAATGGATATGAATATTTGACAAAAATTTAAATCTTGGGGTCTCTCCAATGATCCTTCAAATAAGAGGGCTTACAAGAATATGATATGAGTTTTTGTAAGACTCCTTTATCTTTAAAAAATTATTTTACAGAGGATATATAGATTCTTGTAATTGATGTACTTTGATAGTTTTTTCTTTTATAGCCAATCTCAATGAATTTTCTCTGGAAACAATATCATGATTGGAAATATCTTTTATTACTATCTGGTATTGTTTTTAATCACCATCTCATTTGTAGTATTAATAATGTTTCATAGTGATGCAAAATCTTGTTGGTTTTTCTATATTTTAGCTATGTCTAGACCATGCATTTTTTATTGTGTCACTATTTTTGTTTCATGAATGGAAGCTTTATTAGGGGTCTCATTATGATGTTGTACATTGAAAAAGATGCATATATAATTTATATCCTGAATTTTTATGCCATAGTTTACTCTTTAATATAAATGACATCCTTCACCCTATAATGGAGTGATATGAGGTCAAATACACCATAGCCAATGGTTGTGAACATATAATAGGGATGACCAATTTGGTCCCAGATATGTTCAAAAATAACCTTCATGATCATGTTTGAGATATCTCATAACACTTTTTTCCTAATATAATGATGATATATTTAGAGTTATGATCATTGATATAGGCCTAGAATAAAGAATAATAAGGTATTCTATAACAAAATCACTGAGTGAGGGAATTGTAGTCATGTATCTTGTAGGCCTTGATGTAGAACATGATTGTACCTCGACCATTTCAATTGGTGGATATCCTAAGGAAACTGAATTTGGTATTTTTGAGATTTTTGGTGGAGTTATTGCAATAGGGATAAACAATCATGTTAGTTTACTGAAAAAAACAATGAAGTTTAATATTTAGTAACTCTATTGAAAAATAAGAATATATATTCACCGCATATAGTAGTAGAAACTATTTTCATCTCAAAATCAATGTAATGAAAAATTGAAATGTTCTCATATTTAATATGACTATATGACATAGTAAATGTTCCTCCCCATAATATTTTATTCTTAGGGTGAGGGATGGTTTCATAATCATGATGATATTAAAATTGGAATGACAAATATAATTTATGTTATAACCAAAATTATAGAAAATGTTTTTGAAGAAACACTTATACGTATCCCCTGATAACTCCATCCTAGAATTATTTTTTAGAAAATGGCCATCTTAGACATTAGTCTCCATGGGAACACTCTCTCTTCAAAACCAAATGGAAAAAATTATCAATGATGATACATTAGGGACCGAGAACAATCATATTTTATCACCAATCATCTCATCCAATTCATATACACCTTCAATAGATAGTGGTCCCACTGGAGGGATGGAAGGTTTATCATCCTCAGTTGCATAAAAGTTTTTCCTTAGTGATTCTTGATGATAAACAAATAAAATAAAACAATTCCCAAAAATATCATTATTTGAGAATAAATTCTATAAATACAAAAAATAATTATTCACTATGCATGTTGTCATGTTGATGATGAACGCACTCTATTTATATTCCTAGTTTTTCTATGGGAGTACCATTATATATGAACTAGCTATTATGTTTTTTGTGGTCAAACTATACATAGAATGGGAGAAAAAAATTAAATCATCAGTAACCACTCTCATGAACTCGATTTGACCAAGAGATAAAATATTGTTATCCTCTAATTCATTCAGTGATTTAGATCTAGCTATCATTCTCCTAGAAATGTATACTAGGGAAATGTTAGGTGATAAAATACCTCTAGAATCCTACATTATCCAAGGGAAGGACAACAATAGTTTAGATAACAATCAAATTTTATGGGTGTAATAATTACTTTTATCACAGCAATTGACATGAACTATTCTAACCTCTGTTATTGTTGAAAGCTTCTATTATACTAGAGATTATCATATATAGTGACCATAACATGTAGTGAACCTTGTATTTGCAAACGTATATAATTCCATTGAGATCACAACTATGTTATTTTACTTTATAAGGATGTTCCTAAAGTGAGATGAATTTAGGTGATGTTAAACTCAAGAATCCCTCAAAATCTATCACGACATGACCAAGAACCATCCAAATCATAGGTATGGTGGATTTATTTCTCCATGTATCCCAATGGTTATAGATAATGGGAAATTCTAATTCAACTTTACTAGGTACCCCCACTAGAAGAAACGATATACTTGGTAACCTTAATTATTTTTTACATATTATTCGGTTCCCTTCTTGATGAAGGAGTGGGATTTCAGTTTCTTTTTACATATGAAACTTCTATGAATCAACATATCTAGTGGAATCTAATACTTATCGGTTCATTCAATTTTCGATGTAAATGAATCCCTCACAACTATATATTCAATAACCACAAGTGGAATTATTGATCTCATTAGTATAATATCCAACTGGCCATTAAGATATCACTAGATCTATGAATCATTGTAGGTATTTGAGGTACCAATACACACTCCAAATAAAGTGATGGTCACATAGATCTGTGTATCTTGATTGGAAAACATAAGCAGAAACTTATGAGCTACCATGGGATGCCTCTATGAATAAATCTTGTAAGGTGGAGTGGGCAATTATGTCTATATGCACCAAAAATTCATCTTAAGTCAGAATGGTGTATACCAATCATAGAATATTATTCCATTAATCTTATGATAAATGAAATTTCATAGGTAGCTTTCATGTAAGCTCAAATATCATTATTTCCCTCTATTACATTTTTTAATGGAATAGTTTTCTTATCCCTAAGGAATGAATACAAATTTATCTTTTTGTCAACATTTTTTTTCTATCAATTCGTTGGTGTGATGGGTTCTACTCAATGTATACCCTAAGGGAATGGACTTGAAAGGTAACTTTCAATAACAAAGCTATTGATAAACACAGCGTCTCCCTTCTGAGCTCTAATCCACCCACATAACAATTGGAGGAGTCCCAAAATAAAGAACAACTCAATTCTATTATATGTTTGAAAAAATTTGTGATAAACAATAGAAAATATTGGAATGTACATGTTGATGTGTCTTTCATATTCAAAATATATTTCCATCAAGAATGTTTTCACCCTTAGTACCCCTTTCCCTCAAACATGTAATAAATAAAATTTCAAGAATATCACTAGGAATTCAATGAACTAAACAATATGCTAGGTCATCGATGTGACAATTCATACCTAGATATTAAACATCCCATATTTAATAATTGTACCATATTTTCCCTCATACAAATGAGATTAACGTATTGGAAAATCCTTAGGTTTCGTAGCTAGTGGTTTATGCTATGTCTTCTTAATATATACTGTATACCACTTTTTAAAAGATATGTCATTCCATTGATATAGATCATTCCCAAGGAATTCATAATCTAAGATGAAAAATAATTTTTCAATAGAATGGTTCCATTCTGAATCATCCATTGTAGATGATAGTGGGGGAGTTCATCATACATGCCTCCAAGGATCAGTTCACCATTGATCCTCTCTTCACCCCCAAAGGCTTATACAAACATTGTCATGCATCCTCTAGAATATTTTTTTTGGGCTACATCAGCTGACAGGGCCTTCCATAAATCTTTTTAGTGACATGTATTGGTTTTTTATTCCCATAGTATCTTATATAATATTATTCTATCAAATTCAACGGAAAACCATCTGCTAGTGCACTATATGTAAAAGGGTCATCCCAAATAATTTCCAAATCCCCTGCCTAATTGAAGATCCCAATTGGTTGAACAAATAACATTATTATTTGATGTAGATTTATAAATAATCAACTTATAGACATGGGTTTTGGGATCATATTAATAACATATCCCTTCTACATAAATCATAATAATCCCTAACATATATCACTCGTAGTTATCCTTTTGTGTAATAAAAATACCCATGTAAGAAATATTCACTCAAAAGTGTTATGAGTACTGATTATCTAATATGAATTTCATTTCTCAACTGGAGGTAGTGATATTTAAGAAGCATTATAAATAATAAAAATGTATAGTAGTTTCATCTAAAATAGAATATACTCCATAAGATCCAATCCCATCAATATTTTAAGATAATTGTGAGAATATTGGACAACTGTACAATAATTATCCTCTAAACTATTAAAAATGGAAATACATAGAGACAAAACTTCTTAACCCCCTTTTTTAAAGTCATATATATTAAAAAATTGAGGAATCATCATTATTAGTGAAATGTGAGGGTAGTTTGAATAATAAAGGGATCAAAACAAAAGGGGATCACATGATACATACATCATCAATAGATTACATGACAATAAAAAATCACATGATCACATAAAAATATAAAAGATGATTCACATAATGAAATAGATAAGTGAATACAATTTTTCTTCAAAAAAATTTGTATGAAAAAATTTCATGAGATGACTCTTACATGATGTGGTCACACAATTTTTTTACTCAAATGGGCTTATATTAAGTGGAAATTTGAAGTAAGTACTCTTAGCATTGAATCATGGAACTCTAGTGGCTAATGTGAGTATATAGGCAGTTCCCTAATCACCAAATTATAAAAGGATTTCTTCGAATAGTAATAGATTCTTCAAATACCAAAGGACATATGAAAACCCAATTGGACTTTGGTGGGAATAAACTTCCACAAAAATGAGCCCCCAATTGTTCCAGACATTTTTTTTGAGGGGGGATTGTTAATTCATTCCACATTAAAGAAAGAATAAATATTTTGGTAAACTACCAAAATTACCAATACCATTTTGGAATAAGGTTATTTATAATGGGGAAAAAATCCTATATATATATATATATTGTATCACATTTGGATCGTCATGCAACTAGGTTACATGATAATTTAACCATCGGATAATCACACAACAATCCCAAGGATATGTTATTACTTGACTGATGTTTCATTACATGTAGACTTTTTAGGTGGCCATCCAGGATGTAACCATCTTATATTATATATTTATCATGTTCATTCCTGGGTAATATTATCTCTTAATCATGTTGACTTCATAAGATCAACTACAAAGATGGTTTTCTATAATGGAACCCACTCATTGTCACACTATATCATGTGATTCGTTGGACTAATTGTTTTTTACCCCATTGTTCTCAAACAATCATGTAATGAATGGATATACTGGATGAAACAATTTAGGGATCTTCCATTATCATGAGATTCACTATAGATACAAATCAAATACATGCAGCCATTTTTACATGAAGCACGTGAGATGATACATACTTGAGTGTATTTTTTCTATAACCTCATTCCTAAGAATGCAGGATGCCAATATTATAATCCAATATAAATATATGATGTAAATTTCAATAAAAACCATAATAAACCATTTCAATGGTCAGAAAACATATATATAATGTATCTTTTATTACCAATAAGGATGTGATTAAGGGTATGGTTGTATCATTCATTTAAACCTTACTGTTGAATTCTATCCTTTGAGGACATGATGACTTCCCAAGTGGTTAGGTGGATATTTTCTCTTCAATTAGAAATGTTGTTTCAAATCAAGTCAATGATTATTTATAATACACCCTATAGGAGTGTTAAATATAGAATTATGCAAAATATCTCAATTTGGAAATCTCAACTAGTCCCTATGGTTTTCAAGGATCTTTTTTTTGTGAGCTCATAGGATATCATCAAAGATGATCTTATTAAAGTGATTGAGGACTAATTTTTGGTGGATATCTTCTTCTGGTTGTTTTTCCTCCACTATGGTGATGATTCCCATTGTGAGAGATCCATGATCTATCGGGAAATATAAAACTACTAGTATATGAAATTTCTCCTACAAAATTCTTACTCCCTTATCAAAAAAATAAATTCTAAGGATATTGAAAACTGGATTTCCAAGGAATAAAATTGCTTTATTAATGGAAGGTATATTCAAGGTGCCATCAGAAAAGATCTATCGATTATTAGATATATCAACATAATGGTGGTTTCATAAAAAAATTTATCAAAAAGGAAATTGATGAGGATTTCAATCACCTTGTGTGGAATTTTATCATTCATGTGTTAAGATTTTTGGTTTCCTCAGAATGGGTCATTAATTTATTTTTTAGATGTTTCACTTCTTCAAGGTTCACCATTCATATGAAGGGGATGAAATTTGGTTTTTTGGAATTAGTTACAGGCCTAAGATATGGTGATATACTTCCCCGTATAATTGTTATCCTTTTTCAAGATTCTCTCAGTAGGCTTATCATGTACTGTATATAGTGTGTCTCTATTTTCTCTAATCATAGTCAGGATCACTTCAATGATGATTCCCATTTTTTTGTTGATCTGGTCTTTTTTATCAATGTGTCATCTTACTCTATTAGGGGGTAGGAAAAAATCATGGATAACTACTCCAAATGGAGAGGCCAAATACTCAACCAAGAAAAATGTTGTGTATGTTTCTCAACATCATGTTTGTATAGGTGAAGAAAAATATTTTAGAATATTATTTTCTTTTGATGTAGGAATTTCCAATGGATTACTTTAGTTTACCACTTCCTCCAGAAAGGATAAGGATAAAATAATTTGAATGTTTGGTCGATGATATTGTCATTTTGATTAAAAAATGGTTGAACCATTTTGATTCCATTGGTGGAAGGATTGATCTTCTTAACTGTGTATTTTCTTATATAGTGATGCACATCCATTAAATTATTAGTGTTCCCAAAACAATTATAATGAAAATTGATTATATATTTACTTATTTTAATTGGGATGATCAGGAAGAAGGATTGTTTCATTGAGATTCGTGGACGAAGCTTTCAAAACTAGTAGAACATTGTTGTATTAATGTGAGAAATATGGAGGACTTGATGCACTATCTATAAGGAAAAATTTCTTGGGATGTTATAGAAGGGTGGTCCCAATGGATCTATTACATCACTAGTAAATATGATAATTTTTTAAATTGGCCATGTGGGAACCCCTCACCTCTATGGAAATAACATCAAGATCATATTACTTTTATTCTTCTGCAGTCTCATTAGGTTATTGGATGTGGATAGATCAGTTTCTGAAATTGAAATTTGGTGGGATATTTATTAGGATTCCCTAGATGCTCCACGCTAGACCTAGCGTTCAAGAAGGCATTTTGTTTCCCTATTTTCATTCAAGATATATTTAATACAGTTTAGAAATATATCTTTTTCAGTATTAGGATGGATAATGTGTAGGATGAGTTTTTTTCTAGAATAGTAGGTTTGGAAAATTAATAACCAAATCATATAGACATTTGATGATATATACACAAACCATTAACCTATGTTGAAAAACCCTCTAATGTGATAACATTCCAACTAAATTAAATTGTATTGTATAGTGGGATCGAAATTTGGAATTACCCACAAAAACAAAGATAAAGGGAGAGGCTATTCTTATGGACTCCGTGTGCTCCAGCTATGTTTCTTGTAAAGGGGAATCGACAACAAAATTTTTATTTCACGTCAACTGGGTGGTTAAGGTTTGGGAGACATTCAGTATTTTTGCTAATTTAACTTGACCGATAGTTTCATTTAAGGATATGCTTCAATAATGGTTCAGTGGATATACTAATAATGTTCACAAAAATAGATATCAGTCATTGATATTTGTTGGAGGTTACTGGTGTATATGGGGGGTAAGGAACTGGTATTTCCACAATGGTCTCTGCTCTTATATTACGGCTGTGGTGGTAAAGTCTCATTTTCATATGGATGATCTCTCCAAAAATCTTATGAATTGAGATGAGGGTCCCTATCTAAGATGGTACTTGGATTAGGGTTTTTATCTCTTACTACCACTCAATTTCTGTGGGGCCATTGGGTTAAATGGATTCCACCTGCTCATTGATTAACACTTAACTGTGATGGATTTTCTATAAATGGTTATATGTGAAGGGGGTAGTTTATTGTGATCTACAAGGATCAGTAATTTTTTCCTATTGTGCTTATAATGAGGATAATGATTATCTTGGAGCAGAAGCAATATCAATTCACTAGGGTCTTGAAATTTCTAATCCAACAAAATTTCACATTAAGTAGTGGACAATAACACTAGGATCATTAGGTGTGCTTTCAAAAGACTCAATACAATTCAATGTCCAATCACCCACTTGATCCATAATTGAAAATCCTTCATGAAAAATGACATCGACCTTCATCACAGGTGGCATGAAGGTAACCATGTCACTGAATTTCTGGATTCCTAGGTGTCCCATGAGGTACCTTTTATGATGTTATTTATTATAGGTGGTGTTGATATTTTCATTGGTGATAGTCTTGGCATTCACATTTTTCCCCATGACCCTTTCCCCTATTTTTCTACCCTTATTTCATTAAATTTTTTAAAAAAATAACTTATGGTAAAATTATAATAACATATATTATCTCCAAAAAATCGGAGACACATGCACGGTGGAACATGGATTATAAAATAAGATTAAAGGGGTGTTAATAGAAAATAATTCACATTATTTAAAAATTATGTTAATGAAATTGAAGGATAATGACATGAAAAAATGGTGACCACTTTTCAATTTCTTGAACATTAATGGAATTCAGGGCTACATTCCCACCTATGTATATCTTGGTCACATGATAACCCCATCGTCATGAGATCATGTGATAACCTCACTGTTACATGAATGTTTTGAGTGATCTTCCTTTTTTACAATACCCTATACTAAAACTGGTCACTCAATCATCCAACCCCCATTAAATTATGTTCTCTCAGGAACCCCTTCCCTTATCATTTTTCTTTGATCAAAATTCCTTTAATAAAATTCTTGGACAAACTATACTCTTGCAGTTTACCATCTACAATGTAACAAAGATTGTTCCTCCTTCCTCGAAAATTATAATTGCTCCCCTTGAGTATATAATTTTTCCCTTACCCTCTCTGAGGCCATGTTTATCATGGGAATTAAGTTTGTTTTATGTCCCTAATGAGTAAATCTTATTGGTCAATATTCTCCGTAAGTCTTTGCATCTTTTCTAGTCTATCAGTGGATGTGTAATGACATAATTATGGGTCTCATTTTAGGTATATTATTTAAAAATGTATTCCATTACTTTAGAAGACTCTATTACCAATAATACATATGACATATTAAGAGTTTGATTCATTATATAAATAATATACGTAGGATGTATTGTGAGGTATCGAACCCCATATCTGATATCATAATCCCCTCATATGTATATTAATGTATCTTATCGTTCAACGTATCCATGTTACCTTTAAAATTTATAAATCCCTCATAATGTTTTCACCAAATTCCCAAATTTATATTTCATATTATAATATTCAATGTGATGGACTATAACCCATCTCAAGATCCATATCCTCTACTATATTCATTTAATTATCCTCAATGTGTCCATATGACCCAAGACATCATCTATCCCTCCATTCATATAACTATATATCTATAAAATTTTCCATCTCACAAAAAGAATTAATCACATGGGATTAAAGATTGGGTTTAGTTTTTTTAAAATAAAATTTCTATATCATATATCATTTTTATATGATGTCAAATTTTATGGTTAAAAAATATGCAACATTATGTTAAACTATAAACCTATGAACTTTGATGAATCTGATTTTAATTTTTTTATGATACAAAGTATAGAGATTTGTTGTTAAAGGGTAATATTAAAAAATAATGATCATTTTCACCCCACCAATGAAAATTTAATGGAACTGTTCATCGTAATGCTTTTGAGGAGTAATCTATGACCATATCATAATTTTTTATAATGGGTAATATTGTCAGTGAAGTACTTATTGGAAGCCCACATAAGAGTAACACCCTAAAAATCCATTTTAATCACATATTTCAAGATAAATACATAATTAAAACCTAATAATAAACTAAATTTTATTTTCCAATTGCATGACTTTAAACTATTTCATATGAACTAGGTGATCTTGGATGCCTCTCTAGATGAGATATCAGGATGCCTCCCTGAGGTTCAATCCCATAATTATTAATCTTTAATTTAAATTTTCATATCTCTATATTTTTTGAGTTAATCTATATAGTTTGAATACCTAAACATTCTCATGTGTGTCTAGAAACCCAATCCTTTTGGGCCGTATTACCTTTAGTCCATCATCTCATCGGGACTTATTCCTCATAGTCTAATCTCTCACATTGAGGGATACATTCATTTCATATCTTATCATGTCATCCTCATTATGTCACACAGAAGATGGGATCCATATTCTTATATCCATATTCATAGTAAGATCAACCCAATATGATAGGGCTATAATCCCCATTAGGTTATCCAAAAATTTACACTGATGTATCTGACCCACATTAACCATTTCATAGAACATTTCTAAAATTAATCTTCATTGAATGATGTTAGTCTATATAGATTTTTTCATTTCACATAACCATTAAATATAATATGTTTTATAATATGTATCATTGAACTATATAGTTTTTTATTTCGTTTACAAGGATATATTGCGATCCAATTCATAGTCCCAATCCTGACACAATAAATACATATTTCCTTCCTATATAGTGATAAAATCTACAGTGATCTACTTTGTATGATTAAGAAATATGATCCCTAAACCAATATCACCATATAATATTAAGTAATAATATGTATAAACATTTATAAATACATATGGATTAATCAATAAATAACCACACATACAAACAAATGTTCTCATCAATGGGATATCCAGGATATGTACATATTTTCCTAGTGGTATATTTTTGTAACTGATTGTTTTACATTGGGATCAGTTTCCTCCTATAGGTATTTTGGAAAGGTACATGAACATGACTAAAATATATAATATTGTATTTTAATTTGTATTAATTATCCAAAATAGGGTTTTATCAACCTAATATACCGTCCTCTTAGCTAGTGTGAGTTCTTAAGAATCATTTGTTTAAAACCACCAATGAGCACCTTCATTTTGAAATGATGCTTGTGGATCATTAATGATGTAGGAAACATTAAGTGATTTGGTTTTCATGAAAAAACCCATTAGAAACCATAAATTATCACTGATGTGACCCAAAATGATGATTATTCTGGTATTCCCATCCCCTCACAAAACCAAACATCAGGCCACCCCATCCCCAGTTGAATGAAAAATAATGAAACTGATGTTAATAATTTTGAATCCATTGTCATATCCTCAAAATCAATCATTGGACCTCATATTTTTTAAACAAACTATACAAAAATTCAATATATACTAACCAGAGAAATATACATGTTAAAAACTCTAGTCCTCGATTGGATAAAGACTCCAGTAGTCAATGTGACATTGGACCCACTACTCTATATACCTTTCGACCAATGAAATAGATAGACTATATCCCCTAGTAACAAATAACTCATTAGACCCTCTTCTCACTACACGTCAATTGGATATATTATATGATATTTCACTATCCCCCTAGACCATGTTTACAAATTTTTTTATACAAATAAACTGGAAACATACCTCAATAGATTCAATAATATATACTAATTATGAAGATAAATTTAATTTATTGGATATTTTTTAAAGGAATATATTTTATTCAATATACATAATTTAAATCCCCAAGAATAATTATTTTTGATTAAAATTGGAAATAAATTTTCAAAAATTAAAACTACCATACCCTTTTCTATATGAATCCATGTGAATTATATATTGATCTACCCTAAGGCCACCATGTACTTCTTAAAATGATAATCTCATTACTGAAAATTTATACAAATTTAATTACATGTCCAAAAACTCTAGAATAGTCCTATACATTTTTAAATATACATTGTCATCCTAATAGTATTTACCAGATAGAATGGTCTTATTAGGTCAAAAAAAGTTCTCAATTAATAAATAGTCATATTTTTTATGAAATGATTATTAAAAGGTTCTACCAAATACGATATTTTTTGATGTGGTACAAAACATTCCCAACCTATTTATTATATAAGATGATGATATTTAGAAATAATAATATTACGTATTTAATTTTCCAAATTAATTATTATTATATATTCAATATATTTAATTTTATAATATTTTATGGCTTGATTAATAATTTACTAAAAATTATAATTAGGATTTTTATCAATGCCTCATAAATAATGGAGTTAGGCTTGGATGAGTCTTTCCAATCATGAATAAAAAATTAGCGAGATTTTTTCGACTTCCTCCCAATAGGTCTGCCTCATTTATACAAGAGGACTCCTCAAATAATGTATTAAATATAGTCACCAAATCAAACACATTTGCACATAAATAAATTATATAATAAATTTCCATATCCATCAAAGAACACTAACTTCAATTTCAATTCAATATTCTCCCTGGAAACAATCATTTGAAATCACTATAAACATTAAATATATAGAAAAAATACCCAATTCATATAAAAAACAATTTCTAACATGTTGGTTACATGTATTGATGGAAACCTATATATACATGTAGAACTACCTTATTCATGTACTTACAATATCAATGTTATCAATGGATTCATGTGGTATCATTGTATAGGACATATGGATCAATATAATTGTTAAAAGGGTGGAGAATAAAATAATTGGATGGGCCAAATATCATGGTTTGAATAGAAAATATGGAAAACTAATATAGTTTTTTTATGAAAAATAATTTGAGGCATATCTTCTAGAATAATATCATGTTCTTTCTATAAATTCTCTATCTTTAAAATATCCATCAGCTACCCAATATTTTCCCACTAACTACTAATTGATCAATTTAGTAGGTCCACTACCACTATCAACTTCTATAAGTACCCAATGAAAACCTATATGGTACATAAAGATTGCATGTGGTTAGTAACAAAAGCATCCCCTCCTATTTTACTCAAAATCCAATTAAACCTCAAAATATCCACTACATGGATAAAATTACATATTAATTGATACTATATGATGAAATAAATGTTTCATAAGTAATCATTGAATTTATGGTCATTATAGAAATTTTTATATATAATTTTATATTTATAATGTCATGTGATATTATACATAAATAATATATGTTTTGTAAATTTTAATTAACAATAAAATATTAATGTTTTCCATGTGTTTTTATTTCTTTATTTATTTATTTATATATTCACTAATTTATTTATCTATTTATAATTTTATATAATCCTCTATGAACATAATTTAATAATTGTTTTTTCAATGAAAAATTATGTTATATCGAACCTATTTTAATTATTCTTCATGAATCTTTATGTTAATTTATTGACATTTTATATATAAGTAAATATTTTTAGTTATTTTTAAAATTATATAAAACACATTTAATTAACTTTTTTAGTAAACTACATATTATGTAGACTCTGTGAGTGTTAGTGTGTGTGTGTGATTGTTATGTGGGATGTTTACATATATGTTTTTGGGATTTTGTATTTAATTTTTTATATATTTTATAAATTATTTTAAACAGATTGAAATATTTAAATATTATATAATTTTATAACATTATAAATAAATTTTATGTAGACTATGTATATATGTTTGTGAGTTCTTTAAATATACATTTGAAATAAACATTATCTTTAATATAGATATTCTTGGTAGATTATATAATTTTTTTCTATATAGGACACAAACACCATATATCTAAACATTTTCATTGATTTTTTGTGAGTTCTATATATAATCAAAGGGAATTTGAGTTGTGTTTCTCTTTACGTGAGTTTTGGAAAAACCTGTTATACGAATATATTTTTTAATTATATATAAAAAAATTATATTGTTAATGTATTTATATTATTTGTAAACTAAAATATTTAATCAATAATTAAATCATGTTATGTGTATTATTTTCCAATATTTAATTTTTTTATTTTATATTTTCGCTTTATTTTAAATTTTTTTACTATTTTATATATATACTTTTTTTTGAAGTTAAAATTTCAATATAGAAAATGATTTAATTTTTAAACATAATATGTTATGTGTTTTTTTATATATTTTTACAATATTTTATTATTTCATTTGTTTTATATTTATAAAAATAATTATTTTTTTGAATTATGTAATTTTATTATTCAACATCATAAATTTCATTAAATGTTTTTTATAGTTTGAATTTTATATGTATGTAATGTTACTTGTTCACACTTTAACTTTTTTTGTTATTTTAAGTGAAATATGTTCTATGGGGAATTTATTATACTCTATCTTATTTTATCTTATCATGTTTATAATTTTATTATATATTCTATTGTATTATGAAATTTTTCATTTCAATTTATTTTTTTATATATTCTTGAATAAATTACATTATATTATTGCTATTTTTTTAATGTTACCTAAATATGAAAAATCATTTTTTCACTTTTAAGGATATTATGATTTCTTTCGTTGGATTACTATTCTCTCAATTTGTATCTTAATATAACTATTTCATTATTATATTTTTTTTATCGATATATTGGTTTTCATGTGTATTAATAATTTTTACACAATATTTTCATAAATTATATATAAATTATTATTTTTAGTTAACAGTACTATATTAGGTGGAAAGAGAAATATTATTTGGTATGTTTATATTTTTCTATGCTTATATTTTAGAATTATTTTTTATTTTTATTTGTTATTAATTACATTAAATTTTTTATTATTTTACATATATTTCTAATTTTTCATAAGATATTTCTTTTCTGATTATACTTTTCGATATCTTTTCTATTAAAATAATTTTTTTCTCTATAAATAGTAATTATTATATCCTAAAATGTGTTAAGCAGTATAATTTTTTTGTGCGTATATAATATATTATAAATATTTTGGTAAAGAATATTTAATATCAAGAAATTATATAAATGATAATTTCATTTTACGATAAATTTTTCTTTTTTGTAAAAACTATTATTTATTTGGAGAGAAAAATTATGTATGTCTGTATACTATTTCATAAATGTTATGTTATAATGCTTCTATGTGTTATTTAATTGTTGAAATTATATAATAATTTTATTTATATGTTAAATCATTAGATATTTGTTTTTATTTTTTATCATCATAGATGATGTTTATATATATTTTTGAATATTTAACGTTGTTTCATAAAGTTTTTTGACATATGAAAAAATAGTAAACAAGAAAATAAAATTAATATGACTTAAAATATATTTGTAGAACATAAAGAATTTATTTTTTATTTGTAGAACATGGAAAAATGTCACAATGAATCACTTTTTTTATATAATATAAGATAAAATTTTAGATCATATATATTGTTTCTGTGTATATAGAACATGTAATTAATGTATAAATGATAACAAAAAATAAATATATGGGCATTTAATTTGAACATATTAAATGTATTTTATTGACACTAAATGTATATAGATGTTTGTTAAAACATTATACACACACACACAAAAATACATATATATATGTGTGTGTGTGTGTTTTTGTGTGTGTGTGATTGTTGTATATTATGTGCATGTTCAGTGAAAATATTTTATATGATTTCTTCAAATTGTTCTCAAATATTTTATAAAACATATATATATATATATTGGTTAGAAAACATAATTATACGTTCTAATTAATTTTATTCAAAAAAATTTTGTAATATTCTTTGATAACATTTATAAAAATATTACCTTACAAATTTATATTATATTTCTTTTGAACATTTAAATTAATGAATTTTTAATAGAATATATAAATTTTCACAAAACATTTTTATGTGTGTTCATTTTTAACTCTTTCCATTTCACAATCCCACTACATGACTCTCCCATTTTCTAATTTATGGTGTTGTTAAAAGTCATTGACAATATTTTCTTTCAATCAATGGAATGTGAGGCCAACTCATCCAAAAAGGGGCCTTGTTGTAAATTATATTATTATCAAATATATTTAAGATATGTTCATGAAATACATACCCATGTCAATACTAAATACCCTTTTGTAAAATTGATTGAATTCAAACATTTATTTAAGAAAACACATCACATGTGGATCTTGTTGTACTTCATTTGATCCACATATTTTGTTACTCAATAGTTTTCTACCATATAAAAAGGAAATGTTGAATTTATCTCTATTTCGGGACTCTGAGTGATCCTATAAAAAGTGAAATGATGTATTGAAATAGAGGGATTTATATCATGAGAGGGGATGTCTATATATTCCTATTAAGAGAATAAATACACATAGCGATTAATTCCATTTAACATTGCATGTTGTTCAATTTAAGTTCACATGAAAACGTAGAAATTTTGGATATAGCCATGGTCTAGAACAATGGTTATAGTGGTCAAAATGTGGGTATAAGCTATAGCCACAGTTTTACTGGTCATGGAACCTATTGGAATTGCTATAGAAGAAAATATATAGCCATGATTTTAAGAGTATATATCCACAGTTTTGGAAACCGTATCAATACATCGCATAGTTCTCTATAAAGGCTATAAGTCTATAGTGATGGTTTGAGATATGTCAATAGAGACTATTTCCACAATTTAAAACAATTTCAATAGCCCATGTAAATTGTGTCTATAGATTTAAAATTAATAACCCATGTTGTGTTCGATATTCTTACCTCTTTTATCCGAACCTTTCCCCATACCACTACACCACATATAGATTTTCGTATATATATATATATATTCTGTTATATATATTGTTATGAGCAGTTTCTATTGCATGTAAATAGTAGTTATATAATATCCTGCCATTTTTTCATAGGTTAATTTTTTTTCTCGTGCAAGGGCAGGAGACATAAGGCCACAGTTTTCCTAAACTGTGGCTATAGAAAAAAAACTCTATAGACACTATTTATGAAAAACATGGATATAGAAAATGACAAAATCCTTATAACCATGGTTTTAAGAGTCTATATCTATTTTTTAAAACTGTGATATAGGTTCTATTTCCATTGTTTACAAAACCTTGGGAATTGCTTGCATAGATGTTCATCATGGCAATAGGGTCTATTTCAATAGTGAAAAAATGTGGCTATAGTTCATGTAAACCATGGCTATAGCCATGCTATAAATACTTATAGCGATAGTTTTGGAAAACTGTGTCTATATGTCTATGGATATAGCATAGTTTTCTAGTAGTGGCTTTAAGGACCATAGTTGTTCCATTAATATTTTTAAATCCATGATAGCTTCAAAGAATTTTAATTTCTTACATAGTGGAATACTATGTGAAGGAATCTAATAAATGGTTTGTTGTGGGACTTACATTAGAGTATCCCTTTCTTATTTTGTAAAATCTCAAAACTATACACTCTATAATTTAATGTTATAAATAAGTATTATAATACTAAAATTCTCTAAAATATCATTTGTTTTTTAATTATATAGTGTTTGGAAGTATATTACATCGAAATACTCAAATGTTTCCCACAGTGAATATATAACAACATATAACCTATAATCCATGATCCTATACTAAATTATATAACATTATAATCCTAGATTTGATGATAATAATAGTGATAATATATTTTCATGTAAAACATAAAACATAAAAATTAAAACATTGATAAGTTACATACTTTTGGAAATTTTAGGTTTACTATTTTAGATAATTTTGAAAGACTCCTACATAAAAAAGAGACATCAACTTGTACTCATAAATAAATGGTTTATAATGTTTAAAATCATCCACTATTATACCCAAATCAGTTTATTTCACATTACATCATCAATATGATCATTGTGATATCCTTTGTAGAAAAAATCATTCAAATCAATTCTTTAAAATCAAAGGAAAATAAAATATTTGAAGTGTTATCTCTGAATCTCGGTGAAGTTAATCATAAAAATTAACAATTTAATGTCATAAATGATCATAAGAGTATACAAGGGTATGATGAAATAATCAAAGATCATGTTTATGTAATAAAAAAACTCATACCAATGAATACAAAGATCGTCTATGATGAAAACATGGAAAAGGAATTTTCATGAGACTTAATTATAAAAATGTATGTGATATCTATATCAATCAATATAACAATTTTAAACCCAAATAAATCATATAGAAAAGATATAAATACTTGGGAAATAATTTTCACTTCACTCTTAAAAATGAAATTACCATATGTTTGAAAGAAGTACCTAATTCATTGGATGGTTATTATGGATCCACCCATCATTAGATTATCATGTAACCACCTTTCATTGGTTTCCAACGTAATCAGCTATCATTAGTTTACCACATAACAACACATCATTACCTTTTATCAGAACAACCCATCAATGTTTTATCATGTAACTAACCTTCAAATGTCCATGTAAAATTAAAATTAAGAAAAAAAAATTATCTTTGAAAATAAAACATTTGTGGTTGATTGATAACCCTCACAAAATGACACAATCTTAATCCACTCCAACATTCTATACCCAATTTATTGAAAACACACACACACCAAAACTAAAACACATAAAGGACCATTAGAAATTAAGAAACCATTACATGGGAGTTTAATACAATTATAATCATTATTACATTTGAAATACCAGTTCATGACAGTTAACTTTTTTTCAGGATCATCCTTGATAAGATCTTTGATGTTGTATTCAAACTTGTCCCATGTTTGAATAAACTCACCCAAATTTATTTCCATTTCAGTTAATCATATCATTAAAATAAGATCATTTTTATTAACACACAACTTATTTTCATCATTGGTGTCCACAAGAATCAACCTTTCAACTATCATGTCTTTATTTTCATAAGAGGCCTTAACTGACATGTTCTTCTCTAACATTTCTTCCATATAGTCCATGATTATATCCCATATCATTCATTTTTTTCATAACTCACACCTACCAACCTAGAATTTTCACTTATGAGAATACCTTGCCTCTATTTTTTTGGGAAAATTTGAGTAATCCAACACCCCATTATCATTATTCCCTTTGTTCAAGATATAACTCATTGTATCATAGTTTCTTTTTTCCATGTATTTTGTCTCGTGGTATGGATTCATTTACTATATCTCTCCTTTATAATGACTCATGAAAGAAAAAAAGAACTATCATCATATTTATATGTATCATAGGTTCTACTCCCTTTGTTGAGTTTCTCAACCTATGCATAATCAATAAGTTCTTGATTATACCCCTCTTTTTCCATCCCTTAAAAATAATTGCCAAGTTTAAGAGTGTTTCCAATCCCCTATTCAGCTGTGGAAAATTAATTGAAACCTCGTATTTATTGAAACTGGTGGGACCATGCTTACTACTCTACTGATTCATATCCTCCTAATGATATTCAAAAACATCCCACACTTTGTAATAATAAGAGGGTAAATATCTCATGATGTTGTTTGTGACCCCAAGTGCCCCCTCAATCCCACCTTAACCAACATTCATTAGAATTGTGAAATTGATATCTCCAAAATCACACTTAAATTGATCAAATATTTTCATGACTGTTTTCATATGTTCAATTATTCTCATCAAATTCTAGAAGATAGTTTAAATATCTTTCCCACTAGTACCCAATTGTCCCTCTTTGATGTTATTGATCAATGACACAACATTCAGGGTGTTAAACCCAACCATACCCAAACCTAGATAAAATAATCATCACACAATGTTTCATGTGGGATGATATCTAGAGAATTTCCAGTAATTCTTTGCTAGAAACTACAAGCATCATGACCAGGAAATCTACATGAAGAACAAAACAAAACACTTGATTCACAGAAAACCTTTTTATTCCAACACATCTCACCATTAATGTCGATGATGAAAAAATACATCCAAATCTAGGAGACATAGAAATAGATAAAAATACCTAGTGAAATTGAGTGGAAAACAGCATAGTTAGGATGATCACGGGTGACATACCAGCCTTCCATATTGACAATAAAATGAAGGATCGCGTGATTCTAGAATGGTAGGGGAAGACCAGGAAGAGAGATCCATACCATCATGACAGGTAGATCTCACATCAAATGAAAATTAAAAAATAACTGAAATATAGAAAAGTGATAACCTGATATAATGTAGAGTGTATTCACCAAAGCATTAATTGGGATATTTCTGTCGGGAATTTGATGAAGAAATTCCTCTGATCAAATATCCCTATAATCCCACATTAATGTATCATCCAAGAGGAAAATGAAAATATGTCTAAGGGATTCAATGAAGGTTATCTCATTCTAATGTGGTCCAATAATAAAGGATTCATCATTTTAAAGGCTTGCACGAACTCCAGTGATAAAATCAGAACTAATGGAACACTATCAACAAATGATTGTACTTTATGGGTGATTTCAGTTGATGAAAAGTTGTGATGGAGAAACGGGTCATTAAAAAGATTAAGATGTGGGGAATTTTTAGACAAATGGAGTAGAAGAGGACCCTCCATGCTCCCTGATGGGAAATGGATTAGGAGGGGAAAGGATGACATTATCATGCCTGAGGTCATCATCGAAAGATTATGAGTTGTGTTAATCATGTTCCAAGGATAATTACATAACACATAAATACATTCATTTCACCACAAAAACATATTTACAACCATTATCCATTTTATAACATGATTAACACATGGAAGATAAAAAATTTCTTTACATATCAATTTCAAATATGATTAAATCATAGAAAACAAATGGGTTCAAAAACTTTATATTTGAATCATTATAACCCCATTGTAAAAGAAATGGGTTCTATAACAATATCATTTGAACATGAATAACCCATTAAAAAGAAATGGGTTCAATAAATACCACTTTGAAACATGATTATCCCATAGAAAAGAAATGGGTTGAATTGAAATCTCATTGAAACACGATCAAACCCTTAGAATTAAATGGGTTTAACCAAAACCAATTTGAAACATGATTAACCCATGAAATGAAATGAAATGGGTTGAACAACAACCTCTTTGAAACATTATTAACCCATGGGAATGAAACATGTCCGATAAAAATTGTTTATAAATATACATAATTTATATAAAAAAGAATAAAGAAGGTATCAATAAAAAATATCCCAATCAATGGATAAGTAAAAACAAAGGATTTGGGAATTGATGAATGAAAATACCATTAAAGTATCACTAAAACATTCATGGTTAAAATGACCATTAAACATTACAGTGTTTACCATTCCACCATGAAACATCTAAATCATAATCCCCGCAAACGAATAACATTAAATGTGACATAAATATCATGATAAAAAGGTGATTCATGAAATATAATTTCAATGAATAATTATATAAACCTCATAAAATAAGTTAGATTTATTAAAAAATAAATGTATAAAAAAGAATCATGATATATGGTTTTGAAAAATAAACCAACATTATGATCACGTACACAGTTGGTCATTTGTACGCATGAGTGATGTTCCAATTTTTCAATGATAATTATGGAATGAATGTATGAAAAATTTATATTTAAATACGGACCATTATATCTGAATTATTATATAATTTAATGATATATATATATATACACACACACACACACGTCCACTAACAATTTTATAACATCTTTAGTGTGTGAAATGTAAAGAATAAAATGATAGGTTATAGGTCCTCATATATAATTATTTCATGAATTTCATAAATATTTCATTTATATCACATATTTTTAGTTGATGATTTTTAATTCATTCCATTTAAATATTGAACAAATTTCATCACATTGAAGAGGCAGTTGTCCATATATCCACAAATGATGTAATCATATTCTTAAAAATGGAAATTAAGATGGTATGTGTTGTATAATAAATAATGAATCATAAAAACATAATATATATAATATAAATAATATTAAATTAGTAATTATAACATTATTCATATATATTAATGGCAGTAATAGAATAATGAATGTCATTTGTTCACAATGTTGTAGTTGACTATACACATGAATTATGATTACATATCTCATTTAATGGATGTGTGTGAAGGTATAGGTAGAACCTTAAACATGAAAAAATATAAATATATTTAGGATAATGATTGTATTATATAATCATGGAATAATATTATTTGAAATATATTTATAATGAAAAAAACCAAAAGTGGTCACGGGAATATTGTAACATCTTCATCGAGTAACTCATTTTTTGTTTGAACTAGTGGTATTCGTTGGACTGATTTCTTAAAAAATAAAGAATTATATGACGATAAGTGAGTTTTTTGGAGTTTAGTTTGGGATGTTTTGTTTGAGCCAAAAGTTCTGATATGTTTTAAGATATGAGGAGTATAAGAGGGAATTTATATGTAGGTAATTTGACACATTTTGTGTTCTTAAAAAATATTTAAGTTCTCTCAACATTCTTCTTGTCCTCCAAGTGTGAAAATAGACAACTAATTATCCGTAAAGATTTAATGGTATAAATATTTTTAAAAAA
Source organism: Viscum album (assembly GCA_963277665.1). Classification (NCBI taxonomy): domain Eukaryota; kingdom Viridiplantae; phylum Streptophyta; class Magnoliopsida; order Santalales; family Viscaceae; genus Viscum; species Viscum album. The sequence continues at coordinate 911,363,494 of OY728131.1, read as the reverse complement.
TATTTTTTAGGCTTGTAGTGGATTATTTATCCACTTTATATTCTAGGATTAATCATTACATAATCTTGTTTTAACCTTAATCTCTTTAAATAACATTAACTAATTTTGCACATTTTTTGTTAATAATTTACATTATAATTAAAATAAATTATAAATTATTTTTATTCAAAACATGGAATCCATTTTTACATATTCTAATAATTGAAGTGGCATAATTTTATTTGAAATTAATCATACAAAATGGGTGATGCAACATGTTTTAAATAAATGATGCTTAAAATATTGAACTGTTTTCATTATAATTATCAATGTCAAATTTATTTTAACTAAATAAACTGGTTCAAATGATATAATGTTGATCTAATTTTACTTTAAACAAATTAATAAAATAATAATTTAATAGTGTAAATTATTTAGAAGAAAAAGAAGTTCTAAATTTAAATTCAGTGTCATTGACTATTAATCAAAATAAGAAATTTCTATTAAAAATAAAAAATATTATACATTAAAAAATTTCAATATTATGATTTCATAAATTAAATTTTTAATTTTTATAATAAAAATTATAAAACAGACAAAATATAGTTTTATGAGATGTATCTCATTAAAAGGCATGAAAACTGATTTTTAAAAAAATAGAGTATTTAGGTGTACAATTTTATTTTATCATATTTTATATCTATAAAATATATTTGATTAATTTAATAATATTTAATTATATATTTAAAATATAAATTTTTTTAAAATCATTCACTAATATTGATTAATTTAATATATAATCATAAAATACCATTCTGGTCATAAAAATTGTTTTCCATAAAAAGACATCAGTTTTATTCAAGTGGTATTTATTTTCATTTAAATTTAATTTTTAACCAATTAATTAATTTTACAACAATGTTTAAACTATAATTTTTTTATTTTATTTTATTTCATTTATTCCTAACAATCCAATTATTAGACGATGACTATCATAATAGTATTAAAAATATATTTTTGTCTCGTAAGACTCAGGCTTGTGTATACCATAATTCGAAAAAGGATCTTGATGTTTCATGAAAAAGAAGATAAAAATAGGGTCGTATAAAATGAAAGATAAACTATGCATTGTGATTAACAAAATATATAAATGGATTAAAATTAAGTTTAAATAACATGTTCAAAAATAATTTAGTATGTCCCATCCACTCCCTTAAAATTAATTTCTCCCTCAAAATATTTCATGGAAATCATAGTATTAATATTTTTAGAATTCCATTATTGAAACCCACATAAGTCAAAGCATTAATAAAGAATTCTCTTAAAAGGTGAAGTGGGGAACATTAAGGTCATCAAAATTTAGTCATTACATTAATTCCACCTTGGGAGAATATAGGTTGGAATGGAGGAAAGGCGTAAATAATTAACGATATCGATTGACGTCATTATTCAAAATAATTAAACAATCTATTAAAATTTAATTTCTTAAAAAATAATTATACGATGGTCGAAAATACCATCTTTTCATTAGAGATGATGTTATTTGGAGAAAACATATAGTTTTAAGTTTATTTACCCATAGATAATGAATTATCCTATAATATAGTAAAATAGAAAAAATAAATATACTTACTTGATTAGTCTAATTTCATCCATTTGTAAATTTCCAAAAAATATCATCTTTTTCTCCAAATGATTAATATTGCTAATAAATTTTTAACTCCATAAGATGTAAAATAAACTTTTTATGACTACATAACCATAAAAGGTGAAATCCAGTTATTCCACATGTCATTGGACATTAACCAAAACCAAAATTTTTAGAATGTTGTAAGATAACTCCTCAAAACAATTAAACCTTAATATGATACACTAATCATTGAAATTTAAAAGTAATACCCAAATTTTAAAAAACAATTATATAATAATAAATTAACCCTAGGAGTCCAAAATAATTTCCTATATAAGTTTTCATCCCAATGATTATAAGTATTTAATCAAATATTATTCTAAAATAAATCCACCATTATTACTCAAATAAAATGCAATGTGTTTCTAACACAATATTTTCCTATAAAAAAATCTTTCTAACCATAAAATTTTATAGGAAAATGGATGTGTGTCCCTTATCATCCTTTTTTCATATATTTAACCCCCACATCTTTACCGCATGTGGTGGGTTATCCCCATGAATACATGTTTTCCTTTTTATCCATTAAACGTGAAAACTAATTCCATCCAAAAAACAATTAATTTTGATCATAGTAGTTAAAAACCTTACCCCAAATAAATCCACCAAAATAACATTAAGATCTCATCTATCAAATCTCAATAGGGTGTATAATACTTTTAATAACTATAAAGTTATCCATAACTCTTAATATAACATCACATGAAATAAGTCAATATATCCAAAGTAATCTAATCCAATGATTTTTACCATCTATAACTTACCACAAACCAAACTCTTTGATCCTTAACTGAATCCCATAACATTACATTACCAAATTTTATACAGATAATTATGACCCAGATTTTACATATAATCCTTTAAACATAAAAATGAAAATGTTCATCAATTACACTCTAGAGGAACTATTAGGTTTATATTTCTCGAGAATTTTAAATAATTCTTCATAAACAATTAAAATCAACTATGAATCAAAATAATGATTTCATAAAGTTTAACATCAAATCCCTTTTTACAAAATGTTTCTCATTTAAAACAAGTTCATCAATATGATCTTTGTGAGGTACTTTTTATACATAAATAATTCGATAAAATTCAATAAAACATTTGGAAAAGGAAGAATGATAATGGTTTTCTCAGATGCTCAGTGTGGGTAAACAAAAGAATTAACAGTTAAATGTCACCAATGAGTATTCGAGTGCATAATGGTATAATGAAATAATCATTGTGCATGAGAATGTAAAAAAAAGAATGCATATATATATCAATACTAGAATCCTAAAATATGATAAAATAAAACAATAAATAGTCATAAGAGCCGATAATCAAAATCCATGTGATATGATCCTTGATCATTAGAAATGTAATAAACTTATATCAAGAATAAATAAAACCTAATTGTATGTGGGAAATCTTTTTCACTTCACTCTTACAATCACTCTTACAAATGGGATAACCATATGATAGACTTTCATAACAAATGCATTGGGCAATATCATGGATCCACATGTTGTAAGTTTATCATGTAAACACACATCATGGGTTTATCTCATAACCACCTATCATTAGTTGACCATGTAACCACCCATTGTCGGATTATCTAGGAACAAACCATACTTTTTTATCACATAAACACATTTAAAATGACTAATAACAATTAAAAAACACAAAATATCTTGAATTTTATCATCAAACTCATAGGATAAAGAATTATAAAATTTTTACATGAATAACCCTTTCAAGGGAAACTAGTTATATAATAATATATTTTAAACATGATTAACCTATGGAAAATAAATGGGTTAAATAAAAATCTCTTTAAATGTTATTATCCCATTAAAAAATGAACTAGTTCTATAGTAATATTTTTGAAACATTATGAACCCATGAAAATGAAATTGGTTCAATAACAAACTCAATGAAACATGATAATCCCATGGAAAAGAAATAGGTCACATAACAATCTCTTTCAATTGTGATTAACAAGTGAAAAAAATGGTTCAATAACAAGAACATTTAAGAATTATTAACCATTTTAAGATAAATGGTTTCAAAAAAACCTCTTCAAACATTATTAATCCATATAAAATAAATGGGTTCGATAATAACCCAATTGAATCTTTATTTACCTATTGAAAATAATAGGTTCAATAACAATCATTTTGAAACACTGTTCATGCATAAATATAATAATGAGGATAATAGCAATACAAAATATCTCATATGTATGATAACTGGCCACAATTTTTTTTTATATTGATCAATGAAAATACAATTAAAATATCATTATGACATTCTGGAAGAAAATAACCATTAAATGTTCTAAAGTGTCCCATGCCACATCGATACATTTGAATCAAAATATAACTAAAGGTATTACATTTACGATACATATAATATCATGATAATAATGATACTAATGACATAAAATTTTAATTTTTAATTATATAAACCTTATAAAATAATATAGTTGTATAACATAACATTGTCTCAAATAATGAAAATTGTGACAAAATCCATAACCGCTTTAGTAACATTGAAACTATAAACCCCATGAATGTGATATATTAAAAACGATATGTAAAAACTCTATGAATTTAAGGATAATAAACATTAAATATATTCATGGGTAGTATATACACCACATAGAAAAAATAATTGTTAAATATGGAATATATCACATAAAAATAAAAGTTAGAAAGAAAAACCCTTACAAAGTATGTATCGTTGGAGTGAGAATAAATCAATGAAATAATTGTTTAGGAAAAATATAAATCCACACCATAAAAATTTAAACACAAAATACTAAAATTATATGTTTTTTCAGACATATTCATGGGATAATATATTCAATGAAATACATGTTCAACCAAATGAATGGAAATTGAGTTCGAAATCCCTTACAACTATGGTAACATCTGAATCGGGAGCCCAAAATGTAATAATCATCAAATGAAAAATTTTAAATATCATTAAGAAAATTATATTCATGTTTTTATATATAAATATGTATATTAGATACAATGTACAAAATAATTAAGTGGTGAATATGAAATTTATCTCATGGATATAAAAAGTGAGTCCAAATTCCATTAGAAAGGTCATATCGTTGGAGTGTTAAAAAAAATTGTGAAATAATTATATGTCAGAAAATATAATCTAAAAATTTTAAAAATACAATATAAAAATTCTGAGGTCATTTCACACATATTTATGGAATAACATAACCAATGATATAACATCTTAACCTACTGAATGTCGCTTACATTGGTTCTGATTTGTCATTATTCTACTCTATCTTCTATAATAATAAATGTATGATAATTATATACATAAATAATAATATTTTATAAATTTATTTTTACTTTTATTTAACTAAAAAATATTCTATATAAAACTACTTAATCAATAATTTTTGTGTTGGATATTTTGACCATATTCAGATTATATATCAAGACTACCTTTGATATGTCGATTATGGTCAATGAAGTTGTTAAATAATAATATAATAAATGATAACCATAAAATAATTATCACATTATAAAATCAATTATAATTTTAAAATCATATAATTTTTATGGTAATGAAAAAAGAACCAGCATTTCAATCCTGGAGACGGTAAGTCATACTACGCATGAGTAAGGATCCCATTTTCAATGATCATTATATAAATATGGTATGTAATGTTTATATTTAATTAATTACCATTAATTTTTAAATATATTAATATTTAGTTATATATAATTATATATCTAATCCATGTGTGTTGTGATGGGAAAGGATAAATTTAAGCGTTCGAGGAGGTTGTAGTCCGCATGTCCACGAACGACGTTATCACTTTTTAAGTGTGTGAAATGGCATGAAGAAAAATATATGTTATATGAACATATAGATAATTATGTCATGATTATCATGAATATTTCATATATATTATATATTTTTATTAAACACATCCTTAATACATTCAATTTAAGGAGTTAACTAATCATGTCACTTTGAGGATATGGTACTCCACACATCAACAAATGATGTAATTGCATTCCCACAAAATAGAGAGCACGAAGGTGTGTGTTATATAACCATTAAAAAATAAAAAATAAATCATAAAATTCACATATTAAATTAATATTGTTAATTACATCATTATTACCATCCTTTAAAGATGGAAATGTATGAATAAACAATATCATTTCGGGGTGTGGTAGTCTACAGTACACATAAATGGTGATTGTGTAACCCATTTTATAGAAGTGAGTGAAATTGTATGTATAAACCATAACATAGAAACATATATGTATATATTGGGTACATACGTTATTATATAAACATATAATAATAAAATATTAACCAGTTTGAGAATAAAGTAAAACAAAATCAACTGTTGAAAAATGTTACCACTTCTTCTAGTGACTCTTTTTGGGTTTAAATATTGGATTACTTGAATTCATTTCTAAATGAATGGTAAATTCTGAGATAATATTATGGTTGTTTTGAGTTTATTTTCTAATGGTTTTAATGATCCAAAAATCATAATAGGTGTAAGGATAAGATGATTAGATGCGGCCTTTTATAAGTTAGGAAAAAGACGAACTTGGTATTGTTTAAAATATCGGTGTTCTCGACACATTTATATTGTCCCATTAGGATAAAATTTATTCCATTAGAAATTATTATAGGTTTAATGGCCTAAATATTTCCAGAAAATAATTTTCTACCTTATTTAACATAATTATTATAGCTTATATTATATGCTTAATCATTAATTACTCTCATTTTTTTCTTAATCACTATAATTGATTTTAATTATTTTAACAAATATTTTAGTTCTAAAACACGGTTTCCCATAATATAATTTAAAAATAATTTTAACCAAAAATATTTAATATTTTTTTCATAATTAATATCATAAAAGTGTCGGAATTTAATTTAAAATTATTACGGCACATGGGAAGAGACAATGAGTTTTTAAAGAGAAAAGTTAATAAGTTTGAAATGTTTTTATATATATAGTCACTATGAAATTAATTAAAATGACCTATATTGTTTTATTTGATATAAAATTTATGTAATTATCATTTTAAATAACTAAATAATATAATGTATCAATAATAATTATTTACACAAAAAACCATTTTAATTAACATTTGGTGTTATTCAATATTCATTTAAATATGAAGGTTCTCAGAAAAATAAAATAAATTATAAAAAGTAAAATATTATATAAATATATCAACAATGATGTTTAATTTTTCAAATATAAATTCTTAAGGTGTAAATATTTAGTTTTAAAACAAGTCTTCCATTAAAAAGTGAAAAACCTGCTTTTAGAAAAATGCATCTTGTTATTTGTAAAATAGGATTTATTCTTATTTTAAGAATCTCAATTAAATTGGATGAATTAAAAAAGAATTAAATATATAATACATAAAAATAATTAATATTACATAATAATAGTTATTAATTTAACTTATTATGATGAAATTTCATGTTGGATATTAAAATATTTTTTCCTAAAAAGTAATCATTTATATTAAATTGTTCTTTATTATCAAATATAAATAATTGGTAAGAAAATAATTCATTTCATAAAAAAGGGTAAAATATATTTTTTATAATTCATGTAAAATGATCCATTCCTTCTATTCCAATGTATGGATGTTGACTATCATAATAATATTAATTGTATATTGTTTTCTGGTAAGGATCGGTCTTGTGTGTTACATAATTATTCAAAGGAACTCGATGATGCATTCAATAAATGTTAATCTATGTATTGCGTATAATGAATGATTGAATGTTCATTGTATGTATCACAAGCTATCAAGTAGTTTAAATTAATTTTAAAGAATATATTTATTAAAATTTTGGGATGTTACAAAATTTGTTTTTAGAGAATAATAGGTTATATAAATGATACACATTATTTATTAAATACAAAATCACCTAAACTATATCTCTTACATAGTTATTAGTCCTATAAATAAATAAACTTTGTAAAAATATTATTAGAACAATGGATGTTTATAAAAATAGAATAATATGAATTAAAATATAGAAAACCCATTATGACATTGAAAATAAAAGAGAACACATGGAAAAATATTCTTTTATATTAAAATATGTAAGCTTGAACATGATCTCAAAATTATAATAAATCATGGAATATACTTTTTGGGTCAAATATTTTCCTAAAAAACCCCATAATCATGTGTATATAAAATATAATATCCATATTTTTTCATATGACATTATATTATTATCACCTGTAATAACCCATAGATTCATCTATAATTGATTGACTTATAACTAGTAATTCTAGTAACAGTTATGGAATAACTTGTAACCATTAAATTACAACAAACTGTTCCCAAAGAATAAATCATTTTCCAATTAATTAGTGGGATGTTTGGTTAATATCATTGTCCCACCCATCATCTTATATGATGTAATTGTGAAATTTAATTAATTAAACAAATAGGATAATTCATTTATACCCATAAGAATATGAATTATTGTTTACAAAATAAAATAAAATTAATTTAAAAAATTTGTTTATAAATTCAATATAGAAAGTATAATGTAATATATTGATATATTATTGATGATTTTATATTAGAATATGTGCCTAAAATGTTTTAGAATCATTAGATATAATTTTTTAAAAGGATTTAATAAATTTAAATAAATTGATAAGAACCCTTACTTCCTTGTAAATGTATGATACATAGATAATTAAATTAGATCTGGAAATGGAATTTTAATTTCCTTAAATTTAAAATGAAATAAAATAAAATTATTTCATAAGATATTATATACATCATATAAAAATATAAATTAATATTATAGAATATATATTAAGGGAATAAAATAGATAAAATAATCCATTTCTATGATCCTTGGCACTCTATGTAATCCTTCTCTCTTCAATATTAATAATATAAAATTATTTATTTAATATATAAGAAATATTTTTTATATTTAATTAATTATTTTTCTTTTTATAATCTTCTATTATCATGTAAAATGGATTTATTGTATTAATTTTCCATGCTTTGGTCATTTTGATATTACACAGCCTGTAATCCCTAAACTGTTTTGGTATAATTATAATTGAAAAAGCACTTGTTTAACGGTTTAATAAGATCTAGAAGTATTATAGTATATATTTTATTCAATTAAATAATTAAAATAGTTTCATATAATATTCTATAGTTATAATTTCATTAATCATAATTGGTAAACATAGTTTAGATTCTTAAAGAGGCCATTGATTTTTTACTTCTAAATACATTATTATCATCACTATGTTACTATTATATAATCATAAAAAAGATATAATTTTATTAAAGATATTATATTAAATATTTTAATCCATTATAAAAAATAACTGTAATAACTCGGCTCTTATTCTAAAGGTACGGGTTTCTTCATTTCATTTTTCCTTAAGTGTTTTTTATAAAATAAGGAAAATGGAAAAAAATCACAATTTTTATTGCTAAAACTCGTGTATTTTGGCTGTGTGGGATGAGTACACAGGGTGTGTAGGCTTGTCAGCGATGAAGGGTGTAAAAACTGACTACACATTATGTACTTGTTATTTACACGTTGTGTAATTTGTCGGTAGGTGAACAATAAGGCTGTGGAAGTTGCAGCCATTAGAGAAACAGTACATGTTGTGTATTCAGAAATACACGTCGTGTACTCATATCGATAGATGAACAGTGCGGCGGTGTAAAGTTTCCTCCAGAGGAACAGTTAAAAAATGAAATGTACATGCCATGTACTCAATAGTACACACCGTGTAGTTTGTTTTTTCAATTAAAATGGGCAGTATCCTACTATTTCATGAAAGTAATCTATGAATGAACCAGGAGCACTGGAAGAGACGACCGACACTTGGAGGGGCTCCCAAACGCTCATGGAGAATCGGATTCTTCTGTCAGTGATCTCGTTTAGACCACGTGGGTAAGACCTTCCTTCTTCTTAGGTATTTCCTTCCAATTCTTTCTTGAGGGGATGTTATTTACGTTTGAATGGGAAATATTTTATCCTAGATCTATGTTGTTCTCGGTTGATTCAGGTGGCGTCGTTCACATATATTGATAAGATGAGATCAAGGTAGGTGGTCTGATGTTTAATTCCCACTTCTGAGTGTTTTCGTGTACCATTGTGCTACACTCCCATGTTTGGGGTGTTGTGTGTCTGAGGCCTTGATTAATTAAGATGTCTATAATTGCATAGATACTCTTATGATAATTATAAACTGCTGTTTGGGATCATTGATTGGATCCAGGGCCACCCCATGGGTGCATTTCCCTTGTTTAGCCATTTGGATTGGATACCCGATGGTATGCCGTGATTATATCATGCTTTAAGATTTCTTGAGAGGAAATATATATAATTTCATGCTTACGTGTTTGGCTCAGCCCGGTTACTTGTTTATCCTGAGGGCAGTGTTTTGATTATCCTGAGGGAAATGTATTATTCAGCCTGAGGGCAAGGTTCTATTCCCCTGAGGGGAAGTCCAGAGGGAAAGTCTTTGTTTATCCTGAGAGCAACGTTTCATATTCCTGAGGGCTATAGCTTCAATGCCTGAGGTAAATCACCTAAGGGTTTAATTTCTATTTTTCTTGAGGGAAATATTTTGTTTCGCCTGAGGGAAAGGCCTGAGGGAAAGATTCTGATTAGCCTGAGGGCATGATTCTGTTTAGCCTGAGGGCAAGATTCTATTTAGCCTGAGGGTAAGGGTTCTTATGTCTGAGGACATTGTTTACTTCATATATTTACTGTGGTAATTTTACATATAATACCTACCAATATAAAGCAAAATTGTGGTATAGTTTTACCTTTTCCTTGTTAGATATCTTGTTGTAGTTTTGTTGCAGCACTATTTAGGAGATTTTCGGCTGAGTATTAGTCTTGGAAATTTATAATTAGATTATATTGAATTGTTAAATAATAATTAAATATAAATGGAACTACTAGGTGTACCTTCTTTTGAGTACTTCATAGATTACTGCATTTTCATTATTGCACAATGGTGTTGTACATTTCACTGACAGTTGGGAACAGGCCTTTGGTGGTTGCCTACTAGGATTTATTTCTCACACCCTATTTGGGTCATGTCTTGGGCCCAAATAGATTATATTGATGCATTTTTGGATAAGGGAAAGAGTCTCTATACAGGTACATGATTGTTGCAGAGGAGTAAGAGAGCATGAGACCGAGCTTAGGCTTGCGATGCTACTGAGTTCCTGTTGTGCTATTTTATTTTGGGCTTGCTGTATTTTTCCATTGTAATGTATTGTTTCAGATTGTAGTGTATCCTATTTTGGTTGATTTCATAGATTTAGAGACATATTGCATCATTATATATTACTGTTGGTCTTTTATTTACTTCAGTATTGTGTCCTTTTCAGCAGTGGTATTGTTTACTCCTTCCGATCTTGTATGTTTGTATTTTTTTTTCCACTGCGTTACACTTTGATAAATGACTGCATAGTATCCCCACTATCAGACCTAGGACTTCTCTTCTATTCGGAAGCCTCCGGAATTTAGGGAAATGTTTTCGAGGTCATGTGACCAATCGGGATCGGGACACCCGTTGAGTGACACCTAGATCTGGGACGTTACAAAGTAGTATCAGAGGGGTTATTTTCTTCTTGAATTTCTATTTGGAGCCTATAGTATGGGATATAAAGAAATAGGTACTTGGTAATAAGTTGTTCCTGGGTGTATCTAACCCATGAATGGGGAAAATCCATTTTACCTCGTGTAGGAATTTTTCTGAATTTCCAATTTTACAATTTATTTGATTATCACCTTTGGGTGACACACTTTCTGTGTACTATTTATATTTTTTTAATTGGTTACTATTTAGTTGCAACCCAATGAGATTAGGGTATTCCATCACATTTATCATTTAGGAACATGTTAGAATCATATTCCACGCATAATTCGATGCCATGTAGGTGAATTAGAAATTTCATGTGGTTGTGATAGATGCCAATCTAGAAAACGCTTGATGTTGTGATAGATTCCTTGATAAAATACCTGCTATTTGATAGGGTATCATTACGTAAGGTTCTGTAAATGAACGCCAAACATTAGTTTTTGAGGATTATAGGCCCTCATCAACCAGAATTTGGTGGATCATTACCTTGTTTACCATGTTATAACACGTATGAGATGCCAAGCATTGATTTGCGAGGAGTATGGGCCCTCACAAATCTAAATTTGGAACGTAGGTGTTGGTTTCAGTTTTTTTCTAGGCTCCATAGTAGTTTTGAAGGCTTACTGTCTAGAAAAACCCAAAATACACACAGTGTTATTATGACTACACTCCATGTAGACAACTGTTCGGGAAGAAAAGAAAAAATTTTAAGTACACGCCGTGTACCGTATGAACACGTCGTGTAGTTTGTGACAGTGTCACAAGATGTGTAGGCAGAACACGAGATGTGGATTTTTTTAGGGAACACACTATGTAATGGTTGTACGTGTCATGTCATATTGAACTTGTGTACACCGTTTAACTAACATTAGGGACAGAGGAATCTTTAATTATACACGTCATGTCAATGCTGAACACGCCGTGTAGTGTAACCTGTGAATCTAGCCGTGTAACTAACAACACAGATCAATGTTATCATTTCAAGTACTCTCCATTTCCATGTGGAACACGCCGTATAGTGTGATCCTTGTATTCGGCCATGTCTTAAACAACACAGGTCAGCAAAGCTCATCTAGAACACACCGTGTACCTGAGGGACACGCATTGTAGTCTTGATCGGTGAAGGACCGTGTGGACTTGGCTATATGGATGGGGAAATGGGGTGGTGTACACATCGTGGGCGGGTGTAACATGTCGTGTAGTGTAATCCGAGTAGTCAGCCGTGTCACAAACAACATGGGCAGTTAGAATCTGAGAAGTGCACGCCGTGTCTATCTGGAACAAGCCGTGTTGTCTGATCTGTGTACCCGACTGTGTAACAGACAACCCGGGTCGGTGAATCTCTTCCAATACATGCCATGTAGATCTTATAAATGTTGTGTAGTCATGTTTAGAGGAGAGTTGTGTGGCTAAGCCATGTAGAGGGACTCGGCCAGGGAAGAAAATTTCAGTACATTCCATGCGTGTGGACAACACGCCGTGTGTTTGGAGTGTTACATGACCACTGCTGGTAGAGTACACACCCATATAAAATACATAAAGGAACATGTCGTGTAATTATTATACTTTCCATGTAGTCTTGTTTTGTAAAACGGGAATGTTTTTTCTCATGTTCCCTTCTTACACTCCTTATTTCCAATCCTTGATGATCTTGATCTAAGGCATGTGTTTGACCTTGTAGAGTCATGTCACGGAGATGACCTCGAGTTTTTTTACCAGGAGAGTGGCAACGAGTATACTCCAGAGATGGTAGTCCATGGGCTACCGATGGATCCTCCAGTAGAGCTATATGTGGCGCCAGCCATTATACCAAACACAAGCACGGAGGCACAGTTTTGTGAAGGCTTCATGTGATTTATGAAGACCTTCCAGGGAGCACAGCCGGTTGCCACATCTATGGCAGAGCAGACTCGTATTTTCCAACAACAGCATCCGCCGATATTTTTAGGGGATGGAGGACCATATACTACATAGTCTTGGCTGGGTTTCATGAAAACTATCTTCAAGAATCTAGATATGTCTCCAGGGAAGAGGGTCAAGATCGCTACATACATGTTGCGTGATTCTACCATGATATGGTGGGATGTTACCACCCAGACAGATCATCACATGGACATGGAGTGGGAATATTTCTAGGCAGTCATCTATGAATTTTTTTTTCCAAGAGAGGCTAAGGGTAGATCGAACTCGAGAGTTCATGAATCTGTAGTAGGTCTCCATGTTAGTGATGGATTATTCTGCCCACTTCACCGAGCTACGGCACTTTGCACCTGTTCTGGTGGGAGATGAGATGTTGAGAGCTCGACGCTTTGAGGATGGTCTTTTATATGACATGTGAGCACTACTGAAAATTTTCAAGATTCCTACACTGCATGATATTGTGAACCAGGAACGGATTACTGAAACATGCGGGAGGCTAGCGGTGTAGGCCAGGGTGGTTCGGCACCAGTTTCTGGTACTATTTCTACTCGTAAGAGGAATAGAGAGATGGATTTCTCTCCTGGTTGAAGTAATAGCCAGAAGAAGTTTTCAGGTGGCCTGATAATGTGCTACCAGTGTGGTAAAGAGGGGCACAAGAGACCGCAATGTCCACGTGACCCAGTGGAGTGTTGAGCTTGCGGAAAGATGGGTCATCTGTAGTGCCTCTACAGGGCGTTTCATCCAGTGGCTAGTGAGAGGGGTTATGTGTCGACTCCGCATAAAAGAGCAGGGCCAACAACTTCTTACTAGTCAGTGAATTGGAACACAACAAGACATACAGGCTGAGGAGGTGGTCGTGGCAATGGTAGCCAGGCACCAGGATCTTAGAGACAGCAGGGAGGGTCCGCTCAGGGTAGCCAGGCTATGTCGCAGGGCCGCGGCACTTGGCATGCATTGCAGTGCAACATACCCAATAAGAGGAGGATCCCGGACCTTCCACTGTAAGAGGTACTATTCTAGTTGCTTCTGGTTTGTCTTCAGTACTTTTTGATACTAGTGCTACACATAGCATTATGTCTATTCCCATTATGGAGAGCCTTGGGCTCTGCGTTTCTTCATCTCCTGATGTTATGATGCTAGACACTCCATTGGTGATTAGAATTGCTGGTGCGCATCATTGTAGGGAGTGCCCCATAGAAGTTGGTGGGTGTCACTTTCTATGGGACCTCTATGTCTTATAGATGACGAGATATTACTTCATTATTAGGATGGACTGGTTGGTACCCTTTTGAGACTTTGTAGATTTCTATCATCATAGGGTGAGTTTCACATCACCAGAGGGCATAGAGTTACTATAAAAGGGTGAATGGGTTGTCCAGGAGAGCTGATCTGGACTCGAGCATCGTGGTTGAGGTGGTGTGACAGCCCAGATTGTGAGTTTGTATTTGGATGACCAAGGAACATATTAGAAGGATTTCCCTCCAATGGATGATCAGTTCAGGTATGTCTTCCAAGATGACTTTTCAGGTCTACCTACAGAGCGATAGGTGGATTTCTCTATTGAGCTAGTTCCAGGAGCAGCACCGGTGTCGATTCCTCCTTATAGGATGGATACACCAGAGTTGTAGGAGCTCAAGAAGATATTGGAAGAGTTGTAGACAGAGGGTTTCATCTGACCCAGTACTTCTCCTTGGGGTTTTCCTATCATGTTTGCTAAGAAGGTAGAAGGTACCATAAGTCTTTTCATGGATTATCAGAAGTAGAACGAGTTGACGGTCAAGAACCAATATCCCTTGTCGAAGATTGACGGTATTTTTTATCAACTTCGAGGTTCATGAGTGTTCTCGAAGATTTACTTGAGATCCAAATATCATTAGTTACACGTTAGACCATCAGACATATCGCTTACAGCTTTTTGGAGCAGATATGGTCTAAAAGATTACTTGGTCATGCCGTTCAGACTCACAAACGCGCCAGTAGTTTTCATAGCTCTGATGAATTGTTTGTTCCACACTTATCTGGATTCTTTTGTGGTAGTCTTCATTGATGATATCTTGGTGTACCCTCACACTTGACATGACCATGCTACACATCTTTTGATTATACTGAGTACACTAACAGAGCATCTGTTGTATGCTAAGATGTGAAAATGCCACTTTTGGATGGACTAGATACACTTCCTGGGTCATATCATCTCAGAGGAAAGAGTTGTAGTGGACCCAGAGAAGTTGAGGGTTGTAGTTTCCTAGGATCATCCAATGAACGTGTTTTAGATATGGAGTTTCTCGGGGTTGGTGGTTACAACATGAAATTTATACAAGACTTCTCCTGCTTAGCAGCACCATTGATGGGTTTGACTAAGTTGGGTGGGAAGTTTGTTTGGTCAGAAGCATGTGAAACAGTCTATTAGAAGCAGATGGGGAGGTTGACTTCAACAAAAGTCTGGATACTTCTAGATCAAGGGAAGAGATATATAGTTTACTGTGATGCATCAGGTAATGGGCTGGAAGTAGTGTTGATACTGGGTGATCGAGTTTTTGCATACGGGTCTTGGTAGTTGAGTCCACATGAAAGGAATTACCCAATGCATGATCTCGAGTTGGATTCAGTTGTTCATGTGGTATGCTGTTAGATAAATTTTCTATTGGGAGAACATTTTGTTGTGTTTATGGATCAATAAAGTCTCAAATATATCTTTTCCATTGTTACTTGAATCTGAGATAGTGAAGGTGGGTGGAATACCATCACTCCATCGACTTTGAGCATGCCTATACACCTAGTAAGGGTAACGCAGTTGCTGATTCACTGAGTATGAGGACCCAGTTACAGGCAGTGTAGGAGGCCAGTGGAGAGTGGAAGCTTATGGCCTTGTTCTCTAAGAGGCATTTGGATATTCATGATATTTAGGGGTGAGCCTATCTTTCTTCCTTAGTTGTAACTTCAACCCTCCTGGATAGTGTTAGGATGAAACAACTATCAGATTCGGAAGGCCATGTTCTACAGTTTTCAGTGGCAAGTAAGGACCCTCCTCCCGATTGGACGATAGGCGATGATGAGATACTATGTGTCCATGGACGAGTGTGGGATCCAGGTGATATACGCATGGAGTTGATGTGGGAGTTTCATGCTTCGTCTAAGGCAGTGCCTCCCGGAGTTACCAAGATGTACCGTCACTTGAGACGTCAATACTGGTGGACGGTTATAAAGCGAGAAGTTGCTAGATTTGTTACGAGATATGCCACCTGTGAGTATGTGAAGGCGGAGCACCCGAGGCCAGCCTGACTGTTACAGCAGTCACCCATTCCTGAGTGGAAATGGGATGATGTCGCGATGGACTTCGTGACCGGGTTACCAGGGTCACCTCAATGAAGTGATGTTTTGCGGGTTGTTGTGGACATACGTACAAAGGTATCTCACTTTTTACCGATCAAGGAGACCTTCGGTGTTGATGAGCTTAGAAATTTTTATATCCGAGAGGTGGTACGTCTTCATGGGGTTCCGTGTTCTATCATTTCAGATAGGGATTCCCACTTTACATCTCATTTCTGGTAGAGTTTTTAGAGGCACCACATACACAGGTTCTTCTGAGCACAGATTTCCAACCTAAGAATGATGGTCAGTCAGAGCGTACGATACATGTGCTTGAGGAAATAATTCATGCATGTTTCCTATACATTGTGGGATCTTGGGAGAAGCACATACCCCTAGTCGAGTTTTCCTTCAATAACAGTTTTAAGAAAACTATTGAGATGGAACCTTAAGAGGCTTTATATGGAAGGTCATGACGATCACCCATGTGCTGGTTAGAGGTAGGTTAGGTAGATTTATTGGGACCATGTCTCGTACAGGAGACTTCAGATAAGGTCTAGTTGATTCAAAAGTGGATCGCTACATCACAGTCTCGTCAGAAATCTTATACTGATCACCGCAGATGACCATTGGAGTTCGTGGTTGGGGATCATGTTTTCTTGCATGTTTCACTAAGGATGGGACATATGTGGATCAGGAGATAAGATAATATTTCACCAATACATGTGGTTCCATTTGATATTCTAGAGAGAGTCAGGCCGTTTACCTATTGGTGGTAGTAACCACAGAGGTACTGGGCCATGCATGACGTCTTCCATGTATCTCAGCTGCGTCTCTATCACTCAGAACAGTCTCATGTATTTCAACCAGAGGAGGAAGAGATTCAGGCTAATATGTCCTTTGAAGAATGTCTCATTCATATTGTTGATAGAAGAATAAAGGTTCTACATGGGAGATCAGTTATTCTCGTACGGGTGCTATGACAGCATAGCCGAGTGCAAAGCGAAACCTGGGAGCGGAATATGGACGTACATGCTTAGTGGATAGAGTTTTTCTGAGCCTTATCTTCACCACACTTGGGAGGGAAATTCGGGAACGAATTTCTTTAAAGGGGGGAGTTTTTAAGAACATGGTTCTTATTCTGAAGGTATGAGTTTCTTCTTTCCTTTTTCCCATATGTGTTTTTGTGAAAATAAAGAAAATGGGGGAAAATCCCAAATTTTTTGGGTACACGTTGTGTACTTTTCCAGATGCCATGTATTGTGGCCTTTTGGGATGAGTACACATGGTGTGTAGGCGTGTCGGAGATGAAGTATGTAAAAACTAACTGAAAACCATGTACATGGTATTCACACGCCTTGTAATCTGTTAGTGGGAGAATAGTAAGGCTGTGGATGTTGCCGCCAGCAGAGCAACATTACACGTCGTGTATTCAGAAACACATGCCCTATACTCATGTCGATAGATGAACAGTGCAGTGGTGTAATGTAGACACCAGATGAACAGTTAAAAAGATGAAAAGTACACGTTGTGTACTTGATAGTACACACCATGTAGTTTTTTTCACTTAAAATAGGAAGTATCCTCCTCTTTCAGCATGGGGATATTTGAACGAACCAGGAGCACCGAGAGAGATTGTCGAGGCTTGGAGGGGCTCCCGAACGCTCACGAAGAATCTGATTCTTCCACCGGTGATCTCGTTTGGACCGTGTGGGTAAGACCTTCTTTATTCTTAGTTCTTTCCTTCCAATTCATTCCCGAGGGAAGTTATTTATGTTTTAATTGGAAATATTTTATCCCATATCTACATCGTTCTTGGTTGATTCATGTGGTGTCATTCACATATATTGATCATATGAGATCAATGTAGGTGGTCTTATGTTTAATTCCAACTACTGAGTGTTTTGTGTACCATTGTTCTATGCGCCCATGTTTGGGTGTCGTGGGGATGAGTCCTTGATTAATTAAGATTTCTATAATTGCATAGATAATCTGATGACAATTATAAACTACTGTTTGGGATCATTTCTTGGTTCCAGGGTCACCCCATGGGTGCGTTTCTCTTGTTTAGTAGTTTGGCCAGGATACCCGAGGGTACGCTGTGATTATAGCATGCTTTATGTTTTCTTAAGAGGAAATGTATATAATTTCTTTCTTATGTGTTGGGATCATCCTGGTTACTTGTTTATCCTGATGGTAGTTTTTTGATTAGCCTGGGGGAAATGTATTATTCATACGGAGGGAAAGGTTCTATTCACTTGAGGGGAAGGCATGTGGGCATGTTTTCTTTAGCCTGAGAGAAACGTTTCATATGCCAGAGGGATGTAGCTTCCATGCCTAAGGGAAATTTCCTGAGGGTTTCATTTTTGTTTAGCGTGAGGGAAAGATTCTATTTTGCTTCAGGGAATTGTCTGATGGAAAGATTCTGATTACCCTAAGGGCGTGATTCTATTTAGCCTGAGGAGAAGATTCTATTTAGCCCGAGGGACAGGGTTCTTAGGTCTGAGGATTCTTTTTACTTCATATATTCACTATGGTTATTTTACAGGTTAAAATTATAACTCTAAAGAACATACTTGGTATTGTTTTACCTTGTACTTGTTAGATAGCTTGTTGTAGTTTTCATGTGCCGTTGTTTATGTGATTGTCGGCTGAGGACGAGTCTGAGGATTTTATAATTTAATTATATTTAATTGTTAAATAATTATTAAATGGAAATGGAACAGGTATTATTAGATACTTTTGAGTACTTCCTAGTTTACTGCATGTTCATTATTGCACATTGTTGTTGCACATTTCATGGATAGTTGGTCACGGGCCTTTGGTGGTTGCCTACAAGGATTTATTTCTCACACCCTGTTTGGGTCATGTATTGGGCATAAACAGATTGTATTTCTGTAGGTGTGGATAAGGGAAAGAGTCCCTATACAGGTACTTGATTCTTTCATCGGAGTAGGAGAGTAGGGGACCAAGTTTAGGCTTGAGATGCTGCTAAGTTCCTAATGCATTGTTTTATTTTGGTCTTTCTTTATTTTTCCCATGTATTGTATTGTTTCAGATTGTGGAGTATCCTGTTTTGGATGCTTTCTAAGACATATGAACATATTGCATCATTATATATGACTGTGGGTCTTTTATTCACTTCAACACTACGTCATTTTCAGCATTGGTATTGTTTACTGCTTCAACTCTTGTATGTTGGTATTTTTTTTCTGCTGCGTACACTTTGAAAAATGAGGGCAGAGTTTCCCCACTATGAGACCTAGGCCCTTGCTGCTAGTTGGCAGCCTTTGGAATTTAGGGAAATGCGCTTGAGTTCATGGGTCCAACTAGGTTCAGGGCACCCGTTGAGTGGCACCCGAATCCAAGATGTTACAATAACCATGAAATTAATAAGTGATCTGGAAAAATAATTATTCATATAGGTAGAAAAAACCACCATAGACGAGCGATGTTTTCTAAAAGAGTTTAAAAATGAATGAAAAATAAATAATTGAGTTTTATAAAAAAAATTACTATATATTAATAATATAATTATTATTTTTCTTTTATTGGATACTTATGACAATGAAAAGTGTAAGACAATATTTTAAATAAAAATACATTGATTTTCAGTCTATTATTTCAATATAATAATGAATTATTAAAAGGAATATACGAAATGGAATGGGTGAAATATAAAAAATAATATATTTAAATGGTATTAATTACATTAAATTGGATTTATGGAAGAAACATAAGTCATTATTTTTAAAAAAATGGTAAATATCTGAAATAATTGAGGAATGTGTAACTCGAGAACTCTTATGCTGCTCTTCGCATTACCTCCTTTAGATCGAGACAAGAACCATCCAATGAATGAGCATTGGATAGAGAAAAACATGATGAACAAGGGAATACAATTTTATAAAGGAAATTGAGTATAATATAGGTGGAAATAAAACATTATATGTGTTTTTGAATGTGTAGAATGAGTACAATTTTATAGATAACATTAAATATAGTATTGATATATATTCACATTTAAGTGATAAAAATGTATTAATTTATGTGGAAACTGTCTCATAAATTGAAAGTAAAACTTCTTTTTGACCATTAATCATCCCTTAATAACTCTATATAATATTTATTGGTTTTAATTAATTGTTAGTTTTCTAGCATTAAATACCATTTAAACCCATTTTTAGGAAATGGATTTATGTTTACATTAAAAATATCTACATAACTATGAAATTAAAATGTAATTATTAAAATTATTTCTTATAGAAAAATATTATCATAAAAATAATGAAACCCCATAATTCATCTAAACAGACACATTAAATTTTTAAAAACCTTGTTTTTATTACTTTTCTCCAACATAAAAAATCATGTTTTCGACACCTTATGGTTTTGGAAAATTATTCCTTTATTATATATTAAATATAAATTATTAATATAAATATTATTGTTTATTCATTATTATTATTGGAATTTATAATAATTCATAAAATATTTTATTCACATTTATATCATGACAACAAATTTTTTTATGATAATTTTTACTTCTCATAACATTTTGATGCACAGAGTAACTATTTATATAATTAAAATGATATATTAATTTAAAATAGAAATATATATATATATATATAATTTATTAATTAAGAATAATACATAACTCTTACGGTTTGAAATGACTGCATCCCTTATTTTCATATAAATTAAGGCCTCAATGATGGATTTTCATTTACTATACAAGCACTATATCAAAATTGATAAGTAGTTAATTATTTTTCATGAAATAAAACATATTTTATATTAATTTTTTCATATTAAAATGATATATTGATTAAATTATTATGTAATAGGAATTCCATAGGCTTCTATAATATTCAAAATCATAACCAATTGATTTTAAAAATTAATACTCTTTATATATTAATTTTTTAAATAAATTTTACCTGTTTCTAAAATGTTTAATATCATTCAATATAAAAATATAATAATAAGAATTTGAATTCAACATGAATTCGATTTCATATATTAAAAAGTGATTATGTTTGTTACTCATCATGTCATGAACCCCACCATCCCAAGATTTCACAATGAGGGGAGAGAGATAATGATCCCAGAATTTGACCTCTTGTAGGCCTCGAGTTAGAGAGTAGCATTTACTGTATGAAAATATGATGAATGGGAGGCAGTACACTCTATAAAATGAATAGGATCGAGAGATAAGTCTAATCAACCGTACTCAGCTCTATGAAATAAATCTAAAATAAATCTAAAAATCATATGATAGTGCATGTATAAATAAAACTGAAACAACTTAAAAGTGTCCAATGTAAATACCCAAAATAAAAACTAGATTAGAAACGAAGCATCTTTCCAAAGGTTTAGGTTAGTACATTTTAGCACAGTTTATGAATTCCTCGTGGAATAATGAAAAAAAATTATATATGTATGGTGAGTATACATGTGTACTCAATAGGAAAACCAAAATATCTTTTTCTCATGTGAAAAAGAGTAAACTAATTCACCTATGTGAAATAAGTAGAACCGAACAATACCAAAACATATATATTAATGAAAACCCTAACCGAACAACGGCATGCTCAGTAAATATTCTCTCCATGTATTATAATATAATTTGAAGCACATCAATGGTGGGGTACCCTGCACTTTTTACCCAATAGTTTTCCACTCTCACACCCCCAATATTTTACATACTAGCACTCCTACCTCTACTAAATGACATCACATTGCATTTTATCTCACCATAACACATGAGGATCATCTCACAACCTATTTCATAAACACATTTGGGTTATCAAATCTCATCACTACACAAGTCCACAATGAAACTTTTGATTTCTAACCATGAAAGCCCATGTTTTTCGGTCTTCTTTCCTAGAGGAATGATTGCAGAAGAGTGGCTATTCATTAATCCATCATCCCAATGAGATGTGGGGAAAAACCCTTGTGACTATTCTCATGTGGGTATATAGTGCATGATGAGGGTGGGGTGTTTGTAGAAATTACAAGTATGTATGAGGTAAACACATATAGAGTTATAGAACTTACGCCCCATCCTAAGGGTTTAAAAAGGCAAAAGACAACTCACAGTAACCACTGCTTACAAATTGAAACTAAATGTACTACCCCCCATAATCAAGGCACAATACATAACTAATATTTTGATTTTCTATTATTATTCATCCATTTTCCATATTCACTGTTACCAAAAAATTCCATTGACACATTCACAATTCATAGTACACTACGTGAATCCTAATATAAATTCATTAAACATTCCCAATATTGTTCATTTCACAACACATTACTAATAGTGAAACTAGAATATAATAACACATAAAAAGAAGGCCAAAATGTATCCCAACATCCACATTTAGTTCCATCTTCAATCGCATCCCCACCACACAACTATATAACAACCCCCATCACAACCCTGCTACGTAGAAAAACCATAACAACCAATAAATCCCTACCACACATCCATATCTCATCCACTACACTAATATATATCATATAACCTACCACAAAACAACCAATATTAATATTTATAAAATGATATATTATTAACTTTAACTCCATTAATTAATGGTTTTATTTCATAGGCCCTTAGATCCTAGGACAACACATCTATTAACCGAATGTTTGTTGGTATGCAGTTACTTATGAAGATATCCAAAAATAAAAAAATATAGGTTTCCAAAAAATTCACAACATCATAATGTAGCCACCAACAGACACGATTTCCATCATGGTATTATGCCCATACAATAAACAACATTAAAATAATAAGAATCAAATTTTATGATAATTATTCATATTCCCAAAAACTATCTGAGTTCATTTATATAAATTCATTTGTGTTTATTAATATAGATGGAACCATATTCAAAGGATAACACAAAAATATAGCTATCCCACATGATAAACATAATGAGAAACAAAAAAAATACTATGTGGAAGAATGAATCTTTTAAAAAACTAATTGCACCGAAACATGGGCGCATGTATAGGACAGACGCTCTTTGGGGAAACTCAAACCAAATGCAGCAAACAAATTATTTGACTGTCAATGAATAAGGAGTTGGATCCTACTTCCCAAAAAAATGATAAGTAAAACAATAAAGGAAGAATATTCTCTTTAGAAATATCGTATCCTAAAATATAATTATTTTAAATGGTTTAGATTGTCCATTAAAGGAATATCTTATTGAATCCACATGGATTTTAAATTTGAAACATATATGGACATTTTTAAAAATTAATATATGAATCAACACCTTTGAAATAGCTTTAAAAACATAAATTAAGGAATTAAATAATTTTTTTTCATGGAAGAATTCATAATAGAAAATCTATAAATATATGAAAAAATTGAAAACTGCCAAAATGACATAATAATAGAAATGAACCAACTGTGAAAATTTAATGGGATAATGAAAAACTATCAGAAATACATAGAAATGGAAATAAATCACTATTATATATTTTCTAGAAAAATAGAAAAATTCTAGAATGGCCTACTATTGGAAATGACCCACTATTGGTGATTCTCTTAGTAAATGGTAATCTTCCAAAATAACCCAACATTGGAAATGACCCACCATTAAATATTTTTTGAAAAATTGAAAACATAGATAATGACATACAATTGGAAATGACCCAAAATTGAAAATTTTATGGAAAAATGAAAAAAACCTAGAATGAAATACTCTGAGTAATGACACACCGTTGGGAATTTATTAGAAAAATGGAAAACACTAATAATTTCCTACTATTGGAAATGAACCACCATTGAGGATTTTTTCCCAAAATGGAATTCTTCGAGAATGAATTACAATTGGAAATGAACCAATATTAGAAATTTTCTGGAAAAATAAATAACTAAAAATATTACCTATCATTGGAAAAGACCTACCGTTTGATATTTTCATAAAATATGGCAATCTTCCACAATAAAATCCCATTGTAAAGAACTAGCTATTTGGAATTTTAATGAAAATTTGAAAACTACCAAAATTTTCAACCATTGAAAATGACTTATTTATATCAAAGACAACATGGACATCCCTTAGATAAATAAATTATTATATTTTTATCAATGTTACCACCCAAAAGGTTTTTCCCATTACATATGATGTCTCTCAAAAAAACCATCGCGACTAATCAAAACCAACCTAGAAGGAATGAGTGAAAGGGTATGAACAAACATCCTTGGGGATACGAAACCCATTGGGCGCAGGTACTATAGCAGTACTGTAGTGGGGTACTGTAGCAGCGGCAGAACTGTTGATCTGTGGGTATTGTAGCAGCGGCAGGGCATTATAGCGGTGGCGGTACTGTAGCGGGTACTATAGCAGTCGGGTTACTATTCACAGAATAGGAATTTGGTCAAAAATTTGGGCCTACGGGCTATGTAATGGGCTACAAGCCCACTTGGCCTTCGGGCTATGTAATGGGTCTCCCTCTACCCAGTTAAAAGAGGTCTTTGCTTTGCTTTATTAATAAAAATGAGGCTTCGGCCCCAAAAAAATAACACTTCTTTAAACCAAACCATTTTTCTGAAACACCCACAAATACTGAACAACGTACTTCCCCAAACATATTAATCATGGAATTCCATCTTCAATTGTAAGATATTGTCCTCTCAGAGTGTCACATAATCGCCTTCATGGGTTTAATTTCATCAAAGTAAAATTATTCTTGATTATGAATTATTTCTTCCATTTATCTCATGTTGGAAAATTATCACACATCACTCTGTACACATCACATCAAGGTGAAAACATCATATCTCATAAAAACTAGCATCAAAATAGCATATCATAGTGAAAATAAATATGTGAAAACTCAGAACAACTTTGAGTACTATGATCACATCTATATCTCACACTCTAAATTACTCTAATCTATGACACAAATCCTCTATATCAAACAAGTCGGGGGAATAGTCAGTTTATGTAGAGCCTTCTCTCAAAATTCCATGATTTCCAATAGATGATCCATAAATTTCATGTCATTCTCAATATCTAACCCTACCGTGTTAACAAAATAGGATCCATCATGAATATATTGAATTATCTTTGAGACGTAGAAGACATCATGGATCTGGTCCATTCAAGTCAGATGTGCCATTCGGTAAGACACCTCCCTAGTATTCCATAACACCTCAATGGTCCCAATAGACATGAGAGAGAGAGATTACTCCCATGGATGGACCTCCACTACCCACACCAAGAGGAAATCATTAAGATCACATTGTCCCCAACTTCAAACTCTATGGATCTCATCCTATGATTGGCATAATAATTTTTCCTTTCATGTGTTTCATTCATCCTCTCAAGAATTGACTAAACCTTATCTATCATTCTCTGTACCACATTCGGTACAAGAACTATTACAACCCCAACCTTTTTCCAGCACAACAAAGAATGAAAATCCCTCCCATACAAAGCCTCAAACAATTTAATTCCAATGGAATAATGAATGATGTTGTTATAAGTGAACTCAAAAAATGTAATGTATGTTCCCCATGATCTTCTAATGTCCAAGACACATACTCACACCATATCATCCAGTGTATGGATAGTACATTCCTTCTTACCATTTTTTGGGGGATGGAAAGCAGTATTGAGGAGTAACTGAGTTCCACAAACCTGTTTCAATCCCCTAAAAATCATTAGGTAAAATTAGAATCTTGATACAAGGATATGAACCTAAGAACACCATGTTTATACACCACATCCTCCATATACCATTCTACAAAAACATACACTATTATCTACTCCTTGATTACTATGAGGTGATCTAATTTCATTAGCTAATCCAGAATGACCTGGATAACATCACAACCTCCCTAGTCTCCGAGTAACCCGATGATGATATCCATCGAGTTGTCTTCCCATTTCTAATCGGGAACATCCAAGGGCTACAACAAACCTCTAGAAAGATGAAGATAATCCATTATCGTTTAAATAACTAGCCACCAAGCTACAAACACTTCCACTTCCTTATTCCATCCTAGGAAACAAATCACTGTCCTTGGGTCATGGTTAATCTTGTAAACACATGGTTGTACCGCCAAAGGTGATATATGAATTTCATGAATGACTCCCTTTCACATCGATACTAGTAAAAAACCCTCCAACAAAACAAAATCTAGTGTTGAACATACTCTGACCATCCATCTGGACCTTCAACAAGTAAACAATAACATAGAACCCCTCATCCTATGAGTCTTAGAACTAATATTGATCCAACTACTACATATTATAATACTACACAATCATTTGATGAAATCATCCTTCTCCACCATCCTCCTTTGAATTTATGTGTGGTTCTTCCAACTCCTCTATCGATCTCTAAGAATATAAAAACTTATCAATAACATCCTTTGTTGAATTTCATCTCCAAATCATTTTCTATTACATTCCCCTTTCTTATGTGGTAGTAGATCTCAATTTCATAGTCCTGATAAAATTAAATTTTCCTTTAAAACCATAGATTCAGATCATGCCAATAAATGCATATATCAAACTCATGTCCTCTATAAAGACCACAAAGTTCTCTATAAAGAGGTAATGTCACCACATCATTAGCACAAATTCAACTACCTATAGCCCTATATAATGGGAGTAATAGTTACGTCTGTGTGGGAATAGCTACATAGACCCATAAGAGACCACTTCCTTATGGAGTATCAAGATGCACCCTATTCCCAAACGGGACACATCACAGAAAACATCAAACAAAAAAACCTCCACCAGTAGCGGATGCATTGGAGTATATACCAACATATCCTTAAGGTAAAAAAATAGTGCATGAAACTGATTGGTCCGCAAAAAATCTTGGTCCTTCTGGGTAAATGTTGTCAAAGTGCTCACATCCTGAGAGAGATAAGATAAAAACCATTAATAATAGCCTATAATACCAAAGAAGTTATGAACCTATATCAGATACTTGGGATCTTCTTAATAAAAAACATCCTAGACTATTTAGATGTCCACATCCGAACCCTAGAAAGATGCCACATTCCCATTTATATTCACCTATCATGTCAAAAACAGTCACATGGGAAACATTCCGTAAACTTAGTGGGAATGAAGAACCTTCAAAAAATCTCTGAGATGTTTGGATTTCTCATTCCATGGACCATGAGTAGATTTGATTTCCATCAGTTAATTCAATGAAAAACCGGTCCAAGAACTCATAAAACATAGATATTATAATCCCCATGAACATGGCTGGTGCACTCATAACCCTGAAAGGCATGACCTTGAACTCAAAGTGTCCATACTGAAAATTGAATTCATGCTTTTTGTTATCTCCATCCTTCAAACATAACTATTGATATCCAAACAATAGATTGATCTTGGAGAACCAACTATCTCTACTCATTGGGAATGAAAATTAATTGATCCCTATAATAGGATACTAATTCTATTTCATCTCTTGGTTTAGCCTCCGATACTATTTTCACAATGATAGACTACCATCTTCCATATTAGAAAAAACACCTGGGAACCCCATATTGAAACTCAAGGTAGGATGAAAAATATCAATATCTGATCATATATCTATGTACATAAATCCAAAAACATAGAAGTAAAATCAGGTTGGGATCTATCAAAATCTGAGAACAATACTCCATGTATAACCCAAAATCAACATCATATCGGGGGGAGGGGAGGGACACAAAATCTCTGTAGAAAACATCCAGGATTTCCATGAAAAGAATAAGAGACTTTTCTATACCTATGTATAAGTATTCCATAGAAAACACAACAACCGATTAATGATAGTGATCCCAATGCCAACTGGCCTCCTAGAAACCCCTACCCATAAAAAACCACTCACTAAATATATGAATCTGATAACATGACTCACCTATGGAAGTAGTCAAAAACATCAGACATAGAATTAAACCATTAGATGTAATGTATAAATTAATATTTATGCATATAAAGTATGATAAGATCTGAAAATGATGTATGATACCCCATCATCTATTAAGATCCCGTGAAAACATCAATCAAGCCAGTCTAGCCTTCAGCTGTTGTAGAAAACTCCAGGGGAATGAGTAAGAATATCTTAAACCGGTACTATAGAGTGGAATCTAGGGGGTACAACAATTTATTTTGATTATCCTAAATCAAACAAGGTAAAAAGGATCATGAATTACTGATCATACAATGAATAATCACTAGCCCAATATCTGTTGTTGCAACTAATTCCTACAATGTTCCATGCCTAACTCCTATGCCCCTCAACATTCAGCCCCCAACATAACCACACTCAAGTTGAGGTCCCTAATGATGTAGGACATCATGAGGCTAGCCTCTACCTTCCCCATTCTCTATGGATAGAGCATAACCCTGATTCCATGTCTGCTAGAACAGCTTGGCTAGTAACAAATATTGATGTTGACACTAAGCCTAATGACCTCTTCAGAGCTATCCTCAAGCAGCCTCTTGGAACTGGTCAAAATGATGTCCTAAAACCCCATAGATGAAACATATTAGTCAAAATTCCCTAGTGAGTTTACATAACCAATTGTCCCAAGAAGTCTAAAAGGGAAGATGTTAAGGTCGACTCCCCGGATGGTCGAATCCTCAAAGGCCCAGGCACCTGAGACCTACAATTGACCAAACTACCCTTCAAATAACCCTACTGGTTCCCCTCTAGTGGTAAACCCCATCAATAGTGAATCTGTACAACCACCTATTTCTTTTTTTGAACATCAAATACATTGGAAATGTAAAATGAGTAACTTCATCCTAGATCAAAGGATGGAGTTCCTCTTCCAAACACCTCACTCCAAAGTCCTAATCTAGAGAAATATCTTTGGTAAAAGCATAAATGGTCCTTGAACATGATATTATGTTCCCACATAGACATAAGGACCTATTGAATAGATAGTATCTCTGGCCTCTTCACATCCTTCACACTTGACGAAAAAAACTCCTCATGGAACACCATCTAGAAGATGACCCATGAAACATCTTATTCCTTCTTCTCACAAATTTAAATTTTCCACCATTTGCAGACAACTTCTAACATCTGAAAAACTACCAAGGGATTAAATACTCCATTGGGACCAGTATCAAATTAAAAGTGGTGTATAGATCCTCTCACAAACAATTTATCTCCAAATCCTAAATACTTACCTAATATATTCCCAAAAACTACCACTGAAAAGCGCGTAACTTATTATGCCACTGATCATAATATATAATTGGATTGGTCCTCTATTAATAAATTGGGTCATCCTGGTTCACCTCTAATTCCTGATCCACACACGGTTGATGATCATGATCCATAACTGAAAGGTAAAAAAATATTCCTTGTCTTAGTAGTATATAATTTTATTAGGATATATTGTATTTAATTTTGTTCCATTTTAGTCATTTTAACCATTTTAGCTTTCCCTAGAAAACCCAATTCAAGCAAGAACACAATACATAATGATACAAGTAACTCTTATGTGTATATAAATGGTAAGCAGTTCCATCCCACATGATAATTAAATAAGATCAGAATTTGTGCACTAGATCATGGGGAGACCTAAAATCCCATGTCCTCGTCAGTCTCTCGGGCCTATGTGATGCACCAAGGGAAAATGAAGCTAGTTTTGTACAAAACCATGCTTTCGTCAAAATACCTAACTCCAAGATCCACTATATCTCTCAACCATAAACTCTTATACCATTATTTCATGACTCCCTCCCTCCATAGATATCACAATGAGGGCAGAGAGATAATGACCCACCAATTTCCTACCTTTAGTTGGCCATAGGATGGTAATTAGAAATGACGGTATATATATCTCATGTTTAAGATACATTACAATCTATTGTATAAATAGGAATAAAAATAATATGAATCAAATACAACTTACTATATGACATGTATATAAAAATTCCATAACCCATCCCACAATGCATGTTAAAATAAAAATGATTTAGATAAAAATTCACCAATGTAAATACACAAAATAATTACTAAATAAGAAACATAGAAAATGTCAAAATGTCCAATAATTTTAGGTCCATAATAGTCCAATAATTCCCTTGTAAATCAACAAAATAGTTTTATATACATATGGTGAGAATACAAGTATACTTTGTAAGAAAACCATAGTATCTCAGGAAGATGTGAAAATTGAAAACTATCACACTCATATGAAATAAGAAGAAAAACATCACCGAGATATGTATAATAGCCAAAACCACAACCTCACCAAGGATAGATCACAAAATAACACATCAAAATATAATACTATAGTATAAATCACATCTATGATATGGTACCCCACACAACATTTACACTCAATTACCACTCTCACACCCATCTTTATAAGTTATACCACTCCCACCTCTTATGAATAACATCACATCCTTCCCACACACACCTGGGCCATCACATTACATATTTCATAAACAATCATGGGCCATAAAATCCCATCACATAACAACTTGATAGTTTCAATTTTGACTATTGGTCATCAAATCATGTGCCTAGGATAAAGGGCGGGGAGAGCTGGTAGTCAGCCATACATCCTCCCACCGAGATGTGGGGAAAACATCCCCATGTGTCTATGTGGGTTTCAGAACATAGTGATTGATGATGGTGGGATGTGTATAGAAATCAAAAGAATACAAATGGTAAATACATATAGAGTTACAACACATTGGCCTTATCCTAATGATAGATGAATCATTTAAAAAAATAAATGGTTTAGATACATATACTTTTATTATATAAACAAGGTCATGTTTCATAATCATAACACATTAATATATTTATTTCTTTTGAAATGATTGAAATTTTATAAAATAATGTTACCAACTATATAAACAAATCATGGATATTATTTCAATAATTTATTCCATGCTATTCTTACTTTTTATTAAGACCATCAAATATGTTAAGTGGGTATTATTGTTAAAAATAGTATACATTTAATGGTAAATTTATTCATTCAAAAAATAAATTCTATTTGAGGGAAGAAGAAAGTAACATTAGTGAATGTTATTAAGATATTATTAGTTGAAAAATATTATTTATTAAGGGAGAAAAAAATTAAAATAGATATAATTTAAAATACTAATCATGAGAAGGAAGTATTACAATTCATGTTTTGGATCGATAAAAATAATAAATCATATTGGGATAAATATTGTTGTGGGTTATTTTGTAAATATATATATATAAATTGATGTTAGGTGGATTGATTCATTAATTAATGAATCCCTATGGTGGAAAAATTATTTAATTAGTCCATAGGGAAATGAGAATTTCTAAAAAGAATTTGGAGGTACTAGATTCTATCATAAATATGGTAGATCTCAATATGGAATATAAAATGATGTAAAAAGAAAATTTAGTAGACAATAATGACTCCATATACCTCAACTTAATGAAAATAGTATTATTCCATCTTAACATTTATTAAATTATGTAATACTTACTAAAATGTTACAGGTCTTTGATTATATTCAATCTAGGGGTGGAAATGTAGGAAGTGTAACACCCGATATTTTTATGAGTAATATTTTGTTTTTATATATCATCAAAGGAATCTTTCACTACATACTGGCTTGGCTTACTTTACACGCAATCACGACCTTCCTCGATAGCTTGCGTCGTACGCAATACCGAGTTTCACTAAACAACGATATGCTATTAAAATATTATTAAAACTAGCCGTTATGAATAGTAATAACCAATTTTTTAAATTTTATAAATTTTATTTTTCAAAATGGACTTCATTTTTGGATTCGGAATACCGAAATTAGCCTAAGGTGAAATTTTGGTATTTTTCTGAAAACTTTCAATTTTTTGATGAATAGTGAAACCACTAAGTGGTAGGTTAAAAACTGAATTTTGCATAAAACTTAATTTTACCGCTTCTGTGAATGGAATTTCGAAAATCCGAGAGACACGGCTAATATCAAGGACTAAAATGTGGTTCAATGAGATGAAAATAATTTTTGGTGAATAGTAACTTTTTACTTTTTTTTACCACGGTTAAAAGTAAATAGGGTAATTAAGGGTAAAAATGATATTATTATTACCCTAACACATGTCCTAATTCTATTGGACAAGTGTAATTCGACCAAAAACAAACTTAGGAATAAAATATGACCATTTAGGCCCACTTGGGTTAGATTAGGACATTTATTATTAATTTATTTAAAGAAGGGTTAAAATAGTTAAAATCAAAGTTTAATAAGTAAATAATTTTTAATATGGGGTTATACATAAGATAAATTCGACTATAAATATTCATTAGAAAGATAAAAAGATTTCCTACATAATGTTATTGTATTTATAAATTTTAGACATTAAATAAGTTAATTTAATTATGAAACAACGATGATGCAGTAATTATCTTATTTATGAAATATTGACATAATTGATGTTATAAACACCAAAATAAATGTAATTTGAGACTTTTTATGAATTACACTAATTTTCTAGGTTACTATGATATATTAGTGTTGATTTAATAAACTTTTTTCTAACATATAATTCTGTTATGACTTTCACAAAAATCATATATCAAATAGTGTCAAAATTGACACAAAATAGTTTTTAAATCAAATATTATATTATTAATTGTTATTTTATTCCTAAAAATCTAAGGTTCGGCCAAATGACTTAGATAAGGATATATATATTAATAATAAACAATTTAGGGTTCGTTTGGCATATTATAGTAAGTGTATTAACCATATAGTGAAAGAAAACAAAAAGACACGGTAAAAGTTAAATTATTTAACTTAGAGTTAAATCTAATTGATAAGGATAAAATAATATCCTAAACTTGTCTAACTTTTATTGGATGATAGGATTTATACCCATCCCCACATTAGCTTCGAAATAAGACCCTTTGGAACCATTATATACCGATTTTGACTTTAATATAAAATAATATTTTGAGATATTCCTAAGGTGCCCCTCTCCTCCCTTATAAAAGGGCACCTCCTCCCCTTCCTTCTCACACCAATTTGAGCACTCAATCTCGGCCAACCCCTGCCATTTTCTCCTCGCCACTTCCATAGAATAATCCTAGAGGTCCTGGTCTTCTTGAAAGACCAATCTTAGTTCCCTAAGTGGAGGATTCAAAGAGGCGTTCCAAAGAAGAGGTAATATCCATTACCGATCTTTTCAATTTCTTTCTTCTTCAACTTCTTCTTATTTAGTTGTTTAATGATAAAGTAATAACATAAGTATTACTTACATACTTATATGTTATTATAAATATGAAACAACCCTAATTCACCTTCTATCCATCCCACGGAAAAATGAAATCACCGCGCGTGCGTACGTATGGAATACCGTCTCCACGTCGTGGTGTAATCTATTTTTCCACCATCACATTACAAGGATGGGTATAATGGTGTAATGAGTAACTATTTATGATTATTATAAAGTAATATTGATACTGAAATAATATATATATACTCCAATACAGTTCCACGATCATAGGAACGATATCATCACTCGTGCGTATGTACGGAATACCGTCTCCACGATGTGATGCGACTCGTTCTACATGATCATCATTACATAGTAATTATATAAATGAATTGAATGAATAAATATGATATATGTTACACTAATACCATTCTGGATATAAGGTATCTATAACCTTAAAAGAAGAATAAGAATGTATTCGGCAAAACACACATAAGAACAAAAGGCAATAAAGACCCGAGTAACAAGTAACAATGAAATATTACTAACAAGAAGCTAATAATATGACCATATATGATATCATATCAATATGTATGATTCTGGAATAAGTCAATAACATTATTTAAACCATTATACAGGAGCTTCGGACACGTACAAAGCAAATCGGACCTAAGGTAAGGGAAATATCACAATCTCATTTTTATCCGAGATTGTTTATTCGTAAGTATTTACTAGGGTGTATTTTATCATCCACATCCAGGTTTCATCAATATGTAATATTATTTCCATCCACCTACAATTTTCTAAATCCATTTTTACCCTTCGAGTGAGTTTTTAGTAATATGTATGAAAGGAATCTTTTGTCGTTTTTCGTATGAGGTACTTTTTGACTTTTCCGACAAAAGTACGAAGAATGTTTTTTTAACTTATACGGAATGAATGGATTTTTAAAACATTATTTCCAAGAAACTTCCTTTACAAGTTTTCAAGTTTATTTTTAATCAACATATTTTATTTTAAAGTTGTATGACATGTTATGAAAGGAAAAATGTTTTTGAAGTAGAAAGGATATTTTCCTCAAGAATAGAGTTTAAGTATTTTATCAAAATTATTTCCCATCTAAGATAATAAAAGGGTTCTGTTTTTATCCCTATTATTACATTGGTTTGATTATGTTGTGATGGAAATATTTTTATGAATTCCTTTATCTTATATGAATTGTTTTATGAAGTCATGTTGTTTAAGAATTCCATTTTTATTACATGGGTTACGCTATGATGTATGGTTTATGATTATGTGGCACACATAAGAAAGGATTCATTATAAGATGGGTGGGACCTATATCTCCCTCCAATGCATTGGGTAAAGATTTTATATCTCATGAGATAGACATTGCTGGAACGGTAGGTTATACCGGTTCAGTGAAACAGGACTGGAACGAGGGTGACTCGATTCAGAAAAGGACTTTGTCCACTAAGATAGTCTTGGCAATGAGTCATGACTAACAAGAAATGATTTTCCATGATTATGTGTGCATGCCACAAAGTTTCAAGTTTCATGTTATGATTATGGGGATCTCATTTTCACTTCTATGATTTATTCCATGTTAAGATATTATGATCTCTTTTGCAGGTTATGATTTTCAAAAAGATATGATATGATTTTTATTTCCTTTATTTGCCCTTGCTGAGAATTTGAGCTCACCCTTTTATGTTTTCTTTTCCCCAGGTCAGGAAGATGGATATTAAGTAGAATATGCTAAAGGGACCCTAGATATGATGAAATAAATGGGAGACACTGTAGAAGATTTATGAACCAGTTGTTTATGTTTTCCAGTTTCTAAAGACACTATACCTATACGGTCCTTTGTGGTTTTGTCATATGTTGTAATAAGTGTGCTTCAATTTTGAAGTATTAACAATATATGTAAAGTATGGGACGTTATAGTTGGTATCAGAGGAAAGGTATAGTCAACCTTTGGAAACTAGGATGTGAAAGCCTTAGTAAGAACCCTAAGGATAAGTCTAAGCATAGAACACAATCTTAGTGTTTTAGAAATGGCCATGAATACCCTAGGATAAAACCTTAAGTGTGAAATTTTATCCTTGATTATGTGGTTTTCCTATTATAATTAGTGTTTCTCGCACTATTCTTCTTGGTTTTAGTCAATGGATGGAACCCGAAGGAACTGTGTTAATGCGGAATGCGATGGGCAATGCAATGATTGTCCCCCTGAGCAACCAAACAATATGGGAGCTGGAATGCAAAATCTTGTAGCCATGGTCACACAACTTTCTCAAGCTATGAATCATGCAGGACTTCCAAACGAGCAAAGGAAGGAGCAACATTCTGTTGAATCCTTCACGAGGCAGCGTCCACCTTCTTTCAGCGGGTCTACTGATCCATTAGTTGCTGAACAGTGGATTAGTACTACTGAAAAGATATTTTCAGTTCTTCAATGTTCTGACCATGATAAAGTCATCCTAGCAGTGTATCGTTTGGAAGGAGATGCTGATCAATGGTGGAATCTTATTAAGAATACGAGGCAAAGGGATGAAATTGAGTCTATGGAATGGGACGAGTTCAATAACATATTTTTCAATAAGTACTTCCCTCGTATTCTCAGAAAAAAGATGGATAAAGAGTTTCTTGAACTGAAGCAAAGGGATGATGAATCTGTTGGTACCTATGAAGAAAATATTACAAGACTTGCAAGGTTCGCTTCTGGTATTATTATCCAACCTGAGAGTAAGATCGATCGATTCTTTAGTGGCTTAAAACCAAGTCTTCGAAGGGAGTTAGCCATAAGGGACTTCAATAGCTACGAGGAAATCGTTCGATGTGCTCTCAAAGTTGAGATGGAGATTGGAGTAACCCATCAGTCACATGGGTTTGATAAGAAGAGGAAGATAGAATTCAAAGAAAAATCTAAAGAGCACACTGAAAAGAAGATGAACTTTCCCTTATGCTCAATGTGTGGAAAGAAACATGTAGGGAGTTGTCTTAAATGGACAAGTAAATGTTTTAAATGTGGAAAGGAAGGTCATCGGGCATTTGAATGTCGCGATAATGGGAAGAAGATGTCTAATGATGCAAACAAAGGAAGGGATACACAGAATGAACCTATTACACTTCAATGTTTCAAGTGCAAGGAGATGGGGCATTATTCCAATCAATGCCCAAATCAAAGGGTTGATGATGATGGTTGACGACAACAAAATCTTAAGTCTAAAGACAAAGGAAAGTCACATGCAATTTCTATCAGCGATGTGGAATATGATAACGAAGTGGTGAAAGGTACACTTACCATCCACTCTAAAGTAGCAAATGTTTTATTTGATTCTGGATCCACCCACTCTTTTATTTCTGAAAAATTTTCTAAGGGTATCACCGTATTACCTCAACAATTAGATGTTGAGTTAGCTGTGACAACACCTAATGGCACAACAGTCGCATCAAAAGTTTATAATTCTTCTCCGATCGAAGTTTGTGGGAAAGTGCTTCCTGCAAATCTTGTGATCCTTCCTTTAGTGGAATTTGATGTGATTCTTGTCATGGATTGTATTTCTCTACATGGAGCTCATATCAATTGCCAAAGAAGGGAAGTCACATTTCATATTCCAGATCAATCTACGATCGTCTATCAATGCAAGGATGAACATAACCTTCCAGTGGAAATTTCTTCCATCTTATGGGTATTGATTCCACTAAATGAAGGTTATTTATCTCAAATGGTTGGTGAGAAACTTACGATTAAGAATATGCCCATTGTACGGGAGTTTGATGATGTATTTCCGGAGGAATTACCGGGTCTTCCACCAAATCGTGAAGTTGAGTTTTCAATAGAACTCGTACCGGGCGCTTTGCCAATTTCAAAGACACCTTATAGAATGGCCCCAATTGAGTTGCAGGAATTGAAGAAGCAACTCCAGGAGAATCTTGATAAGGGATTCATACGCCCTAGTTTGTCGCCTTGGGGAGCACCTGTTCTATTTGTTAAGAAGAAAGATGGATCAATGAGACTCTGCATTGATTATCGAGAACTTAACAAGATCACTATCAAGAACAAATATCCTCTCCCACGCATTGATTACTTATTTGACCAACTACGCGGAGCTCAATACTTTTCCAAGATTGATCTTCGTTCAGGGTATCATCAATTAAGGGTCAAAAGGGAGGATATACCAAAGACGGCTTTCCGTACAAGGTATGGACACTATGAATTTATAGTGATGCCATTTGGTCTTACTAATGCCCCTGCTATCTTCATGGATCTAATGAATAGAGTCTTTAGATACAATCTTGATCAATTTGTGGTAGTCTTTATAGACGATATTCTTGTCTATTCAAAGAGAAAGTAAGAGAATGAAGATCACTTGAGAATTATATTGAAGACCCTGAGAAAGGAGAAGCTTTATGCCAAATTTACCAAGTGTGAATTTTGGCTTCAAAAAGTTGCATTTTTGGGTCACATGATCTCAAAAGAGGGGATATCTGTGGATCCAGCAAAAACAGAGGTTATCGAAAGATGGTCAAGACCAACAACAGTAACTGAGATCCGAAGTTTTCTTGGTTTGGCTGGATATTATCGACGTTTTGTAAAAGATTTTTCACGATTATCTAATCCACTCACCAAGTTGACTCGGAAAGGAGTTAAGTTTGTCTGGACAGAGGAATGTGAAGAGAATTTCAAGGAGTTGAAAATAAGGTTATCCAGTTCACCTGTGCTCACATTGCCTTGTAGTGGAGAAAGGTTTGTGATCTACAGTGATGCATCCAAGAAGGGATTGGGGTATGTTCTTATGCAAAATGATATGGTGATAGCTTATGCCTCACGACAGTTGAAAATCCATGAGCAAAATTACCCAACTCATGATTTGGAGTTGGTTGCGGTAATCTTTGCATTAAAGATTTGGAGGCATTACCTTTATGGTGAAAGGTGTGATATTTATACTGATCATAAAAGTTTAAAGTATATTTTCACACAAAAGGAGTTGAATATGCGTCAAAGAAGATGGTTGGAGCTGATTAAGGATTATGACTGCTCAATCCATTACCACCCTGGGAAAGAAAACAAGGTGGCAGATGAATTAAGTCGACAAGACCATGCTAGTTTATCCATGATGAGGATCACAAAGGATCCAATATTTATGGATTTACAAAGGATGGATCTTGGAATTATAATGGAAGGGGAAAAATCTTATCTTTCTCAAATGATTGTTCAACCATCTATACATACGAAGATTAAGGAGGCACAGAAAGAAGATGTCCAGTTACAAAAGAAGGTGAGAAATGTTCATGAATTCAACCTTGATTGTGATGGGATAATAAAGTTCAGGAATCGGGTTTGTGTTCCTCCCATCCCCGAATTAAAGAAGGACCTGCTGGATGAGGCTCATAGTTCTTCATTCTCTATTCATCCTGGAAGCACGAATATGTATAGGGACCAGAAAGAGTACTTCTGGTGGGATGGCATGAAAAGAGATGTTGCTGAATATGTATCTCAATGCTTGGTATTTCAACAAGTTAAAGCTGAGAGACAAAAGTCTAAGGGGATGTTACAACCATTACCCATACCCGAATGGAAATGGGAAAACATCACTATGGACTTTGT
Organism: Viscum album; assembly: GCA_963277665.1. Lineage (NCBI taxonomy): Eukaryota > Viridiplantae > Streptophyta > Magnoliopsida > Santalales > Viscaceae > Viscum > Viscum album. The sequence goes on along the minus strand of OY728131.1, from coordinate 911,324,092 downwards.
CACAGGACTTCCTAAAACATCCAAAGGCAATAATGCTATTTGGGTCATAGTTGATCGTCTTACAAAGTCTGCACACTTCATTGCTATTAGAGAGGATTTCTCTCTAGATCAGTTTGCCAGGATATATGTAAAGGAAGTGGTAAGATTTCATGGAGTACCACATTCTATTATATCTGATCGGGATCCGAGATTTGCCTCGATGTTCTGGCGAAGTCTTCAGCATACTCTGGATACAGAGTTGAGTTTCAGCACTGCTTATCATCCTCAGACAGACGGTCAGTCTGAGAGAACAATTCAAACCCTAGAAGATATGTTGAGAGCTTGCTCCATGGATTTCAAAGGAGGTTTGGATCAACACCTACCTTTGGTGGAATTTTCTTATAACAATAGCTTTCACTCTAGTATTCAGATGGATCCTTATGAAGCTCTCTATGGAAAGAAATGCAGGACTCCAACTTTCTGGGATGAAGTTGGGGAAAGAAAGCTATTAGGATCTGATCTCGTTGATGAAATGGCAGAAAAGGTCAGATCTATTAAACAACAAATAAGAGCAGCTCAGAGTCGACAGAAAATTTATGCCGACAACCGAAGAAAAGACCTAGAGTTTGAAGTGGGTGATAAAGTGTTCTTACGAATATCTCCCTAGAAGAGGGTTATGAGATTTGGAAAGAAGGGGAAGTTGAGCCCTAGATATATCGGTCCTTTCGAAATACTGGATCGTGTTGGGAAGGTAGCTTTCCGATTGGAGATTCCACCGAATCTCTCTCAAGTTCACGATGTGTTCCATGTATCTCTCCTGAGAAAGTACATACCTGATCCTTCACATGTACTCAGCTCAGAAGTTGTACCGCTGGAGCAGGATCTTTCTTATAAAGAACAGCCGATAGAGATTCTGGATCGTAGCGAAAAAGTCCTACGAAACAAGACCACTCTCTTGGTGAAAGTTTTATGGAGGAACCACCAATTAGAATAAGCTACATTGGAGCTTGAGGATATGATGAGGGAGAATTATCCTCATCTGTTTGTTACAAAGTGACAAATTTCGAGGGCGAAATTCATTTTAAAGGGGGTAGAATGTAACACCAGAGATTTTTATGAGTAATATTTTGTTTTTATATATCATCAAAGGAATCTTTCACTACATACTATCTTGGCTTACTTTACACGCAATCACGACCTTCCTCGATAGCTTGCGTCGTACGCAATACCGAGTTTCACTAAACAAAGATATGCTATTAAAATATTATTAAAACTAGCCGTTATTAATAGTAATAACCACTTTTTTAAATTTTATAAATTTTATTTTTCAAAATGGACTTCATTTTTGGATTCGGAATACCGAAATTAGCCTAGGGTGAAATTTTGGTATTTTTCTGAAAACTTTCAATTTTTGATGAATAGTGAAACCACTAAGTGTTAGGTTAAAAACTGAATTTTGCATAAAACTTAATTTTACAGCTTCTGTGAATGGAATTTCGAAAATCCGAGAGACACGGTTAATATCAAGTACTAAAATGTGGTTCAATGAGAAAAAATAATTTTTGGTGAATAGTAACTTTTTTACTTTTTTTTACCACGGTTAAAAGTAAATAGGGTAATTAAGGGTCAAAATTATATTATTATTACCCTAACACATGTCCTAATTATATTGGACAAGTTTAATTCGACCAAAAACAAACTTAGGAATAAAATATGACCATTTAGGCCCACTTGGGTTAGATTAGGACATTTATTATTAATTTATTTAAAGAAGGGTTAAAATAGTTAAAATCAATGTTTAATAAGTAAATCATTTTTAATATGGGGTTATACATAAGATAAATTCGACTATAAATATTCATTAGAAAGCTAAAAATATTTAATACATAATGGTATTTTATTTATAATTTTTAGACATTAAATAAGTTAATTTAATTATGACACAACGATGACGCAGTAATTATCTTATTTATGAAATATTGACATAATTGATGTTATAAACACAAAAATAAATGTAATTTGAGAATTTTTATGAATTACACTAATTTTCTAGGTTACTGTGATATATTAGTGTTTATTTAATCAACTTGGTTCGAACATATAATTCTGTTATGACTTTCACAGAAATCATATATCAAATAGTGTCAAAATTGACACAAAATATTTTTTAAATCAAATATTTTATTATTAATTGTTATTTTATTCCTAAAAACCTAAGGTTCTGCAAAATGACATAGATAAGGATATATATATTAATAATAAACAATTTAGGGTTCGTTTGGCATTTTATAGTAAGTGTATTAACCATATAGTGAAAGAAAACAAAAAGACACGGTAAAAGTTAAATTATTTACCTTAGAGTTAAATCTAATTGATAAGGTTAAAATAAAATCCTAAACTTGTCTAAATCCTATTAGTTGATATAATTTCGACCCATACCCACTTTAGCTTCGAAATAAGACCCTTTGGAACCATTATAAACCGATTTTGACTTTAATATAAAATAATATTTTGAGATATTCCTAATGTGCCCCTCTCCTCCCTTATAAAAGGGCACCTCCTCCCCCTCCTTCTCACACCAATTTGAGCACTCAATCTCAGCAAAAACCTGCCATTTTCTCCTCTCCACTTCCCTAGAATAATCTTAGAGGTCCTGGTCTTCTTCAAAGACCAATCTTAGTTCCCTAAGTGGAGGATTCAAAGAGGCGTTCCAAAGAAGAGGTAATATCCATTACCGATCTTTTCAATTTCGTTCTTCTTCAACTTCTTCTTCTTTAGTTTTTTCATTATAAAGTAATAACATCAGTATTACTTACATACTGATATGTTATTATAAATATGAAACAACCCTAATTCACCTTCTATCCATCCCACGGAAAAATGAAATCACCGCGCGTGCGTACGTACGGAATACCGTCTCCACGCCGTGGTGTAATCTATTTTTCCACCATCACTTTACAAGGATGGGTATAATGGTGTAATGAGTAACTATTTATGATTATTATAAATAATATATATATATACTCCAATACAGTTCCATGATCATAGGAACGATATCATCACTCGTGCGTACGTACAGAATACCGTCTCCACGATGTGATGCGACTCGTTCTACATGATCATCATTACATAGTAATTATATAAATGAATTTAATGAATAAATATGATCTATGTTACACTAATACCATTCTGGATAAAAGTTATCTATAACCTTAAAAGAATAATAAGAATTTATTCGGCAAAACACGCATAAGAACAAAAGGCAATAAAGACCCGAGTAACAAGTAACAATGAAATATTACTAACAAGAAGCTAAGAATATGACCATATATGATATCATATCAATATGTATGATTCTGGAATAAGTCAATAACATTATTTAAACCATTATATAGGAGCTTCGGACACGTACAAAGCAAATCGGACCTAAGGTAAGGGAAATATCACAATCTCATTTTTATCCGAGATTGTTTATTCGTAAGTATTTACTGGGGTGTATTTTATCATCCACATCCATGTTTCATCAATATGTAATATTATTTCCATCCACCTACAATTGTTTAAATCCATTTTTACCCTTCGGTGAGTTTTTAGTAATATGTATGAAATGAATCTTTTGTCGTTTTTCGTACGAGGTACTTTTTGACTTTTCCGACAAAAGTACGAAGAATGTTTTTTTTAAATTATACGGAATGAATGGATTTTTAAAACATTATTTCCAATAAACTTCCTTTAAAAGTTTTCAAGTTTATTTTTAATCAAATTATTTTATTTTAAAGTTGTATGACATGTTATGAAAGGAAAAATGTTTTTGAAGTAGAAAGGATATTTTCCTCAAGAATGGAGTTCAAGTATTTTATCAAAATTATTTCCCATCTAAGAAAATAAAAGGGTTCTGTTTTTATCCCTATTATTACATTGGTTTGATTATGTTGTGATGGAAATATTTTTATGAATTCCTTTATCTTATATGAATTGTTTTATGAAGTCATGTTGTTTAAGAATTCCATTTTTATTACATGGGTTACTCTATGATGTATGGTTTATGATTATGTGACACACATAAGAAAGGATTCATTATAAGATGGGTGGGACCTATATCTCCCTCCAATGAATTGGGTAAAGATTTTATATCTCATGAGATAGACATGGCTGGAACGGTAGGTTATACCGGTTCAGTGAAACAGGACTGGAACAAGGGTGACTCGATTCAGAAAGGGACTTTGTCCACTAAGATAGTTTTGGCAATGAGTCATGACTAACAAGAAATGATTTTCCATGATTATGTGTGCATGCCACAAAGTTACAAGTTTCATGTTATGATTATGGGGATCTCATTTTCACTTCTATGATTTATTCCATGTTAAGATATTATGATCTCTTTTGCAGGTTATGATTTTCAAAAAGATATGATATGATTTTTATTTCCTTTATTTTCCCTTGCTGAGCATTTGAGCTCACCCTTTTATGTTTTCTTTTACCCAGGTCAGGAAGATGGATATTAAGTAGAATATGGTAAAGGGACCCTAGATATGATGAAATAAATGGGAGACACTGTAGAAGATTTATGAACCAGTTGTTTATGTTTTCCAGATTCTAAAGACACTATACCTATACGGTCCTTTGTGGTTTTGTCATATGTTGTAATAAGTGTGCTTCAATTTTGAAGTATTAACAATATATGTAAAGTATGGGACATTATAGTTGGTATCAGAGGAAATTTAAATTTAAATATTCAAAAAGTCCAATTGATGTACAAGAAATCAGAAATTATATCATTGTTCAGTAAAAACGTTCATATCAATAGCTTAGATCACTAAATTATCATTATAAATTCCAGAAAGAAGAAGAACCATTAATGACGTAGTAGTATCATGAATTAATTGCCTTATTTATTTGTTAAAATCTAACATGTAAAATCATCTGATTCTTTTATGGATATCAGAAGATACTACTAATGAATGAATCACATGATAATACCCAATTTTATAATTTCAAAAAGTGATGTGATATTCATGGATAGTTTTTTATTTATATAAACAAGAAAGTAAACATAGTGGGGAAAACGAGATTTATTCATTATTAAAATAGAATATATATTTTTTCCTTGAATATGATATCTGGTATGACTCATAAAATTACTGTTTTAATTGTTATTCAGTAATGATCTTGGAAAATTGTGACTGAGATCACATGGAGGATTATTTTATGGAAACAAAATTTTATGGTTATATTAAGTATATTTTTGTAAGAGAGTGTAATAAAAAACATCAATGATGTTAATGGTGCTATTAAGTGATTGATGGTACAACACTATGAATTGGGGTTTAAGTCGTTGTTAATTTTTTTCAATTTATTCTATAAAATCATCTTCTATAAACTATTTATTCCAAGACCCACATACTCTTAAAATCTAATTATCAAACATATATACAAGAAATATATTACCACATAAAACTATATTATATTTTTAAAAGGTTTTCCTCTAATGTGGGTTATTATATCCTCGTTGTGTTATGGTCGAGTTTGAGACATAAATACATCCAAAATATTATAATTTTATTACTGTGAGGGTGGGTATCATATGTAACCCAAGGGTGTCTCCCAACACATATGCCTCCGGATATTTATTAAAAAAAGTTACCACTATTATATTAAATGACGTAAAAAATTTAATGAAACGATTTATATTATCTTTTATTATTCCACAACATCAAAATAAAGATATTTTAGTTATGAATTTAGAATATGTTTCATGAAATTAGTATTTCTATTCTTTATGATCATTGATATTAAAAACACCCATTAATAGTATTATATTATTTTTTTCTTACAAAATCAATAAATCCCCTCTCTATCTGAATTACTCTTCCTTATTTTATTCTGAATATATTTACATTTGATGATATAATCACCAATATATATCTAGTTGGATGATGTGGGTGTTTATATATAACTCTGATATTTAAAATAATTAAATATAAAAAATTTGATGATTATAATTTAAAAAAGTTAAAATTTTAACCATAAATTCTCTATCATATTCCTTTAAACAATGAAATGAATATTTTTATTTATAAAACCTCTAATATCAATCAATTAACTTATCATATGTTCAGAATATTATTATTTAAATTATCATAACGAATTCGATTAATAATTCCTTATATATTCCACAAATATCACTTACTGTTTTCCATGTAATAATGTTCACATGCATTAATTATCATGTTGTAGTGCTTATACACCGGGGGTAATATTATTAAAATATCTACACAATTATTTTTTCTTCAACAATATCATAAACAATTAACTAATTCTAAATAATAACACAATATTTCCACAGATAATATTTGTCATCTGTTGAGAAAAACTATTTAATCATACCTAAACATCTAAATTATTATATTTATTAGATTAACCCTTGGTTTATTCATTTGTTTCTATATCTTTAGTCTTATATATGTAGAGGAAATTTTTATTTACTCTTAAATATCAATAACTTATTCTATATATTCTCTGAGTTACTCTTTAGTATCATCTATAAGATATTATATATGATTTGTAAAAATAGTGTTAAGTTTAAAATATATAATTTTACCCATATATACCAATGTTTATAATCTCTATTATTACTAATAATAAAGAATGTATTCTAAATTTATCTAGAATACATTACAATTTAACTAATTTATTTTTATATATATATTTAAATATAAAACTTCCATCTTCAACCTTCACAATTCTTCACAAAACATTTTTTAACCTAAAAATTAAAATTATTTTATAAAAAATCTATTATTTTTTTAATAAAAACTAGAGAAACCCATTAAAAATTAAATGTAATCTTTCACTCCCCCCATTCATTTTATTTTCTATAAAAATAATAAAAAAATTAAAAAAATCATAGCCTTACTCAAATGGATACCTTATTCCATGAAACTAATAGAGATTGAAATGGATTTGATATAATTCATTCCCATAGTGATAAGAAATTTTTTCTAATTTACACAATTTTTTATCACTTTATTAACTCAAAAAATTCACCACCTATTTTTGATTAACGACATTGATTTCTTCAAAACAAAAGTCATATGATTTTTGAACCTTATCTCACAATGAAAATGGAATCACTAGAATTTTGCTGAAATTAAAAAATAATTATGGTAATTGGGAAAAGCTATACCAGAATATTTGTCCTTAACCCTTCACATATCTCCTTGGTATAAGAATTGTAAAAAATCAGTGATCTGGTCAAGATTATAAATATATTTTATCCTCATATCTCTATTTTTAATCTTGTCCAATGGGAAATTATTTATTATATCAATATATTTGTAGTTTTAGTATTGTAATTTATTAATAGAATTAATAAATTTCACTCTTATTATCATAGACAATTCAATATGGATTTCCATCCATTATATATAGGTCTTTCAATTGTTCTCTCCTTCAAATAATTAATTTCAATTTTTTTATAGAAACCATATTTTAATCATTTCTCATTATAAAGGTTATATAATTTTTCTTCTTACATGGACAACTCAAACTGAATATTCTAAAAAATGATGTAATTCAATATGTTTAATTTTTTGGATCACAGTATTTTTCCCAATTACTGTTATTGTTCCCATAAAAAATCAATTCATTACATTCTCTATATATTAGACCATAACTATAGGTTCATTTAAATATTTAGGTAATCTCATGAAATGTATAATTTTTGAATCTTTTCAATTAATTTGATTCCTTCTACAAAAGGACATATTTTAAATAATATATCATCAGGGATATGATATATACCAAAAACATACACTTGGGTTTCAATGTAAATTTGATTTATACAATGTTCTGCAATATCCTTAGTAAACATCACACAAAATTTAATTGTTCATGAAATATAATTATAGTAGTTCTCAGAAAATTTAGTAAAAAAACCCCCAAAAATAACTTCTCACATAAAAAAATATAATACACTTTTTTAGATGATATAATCCATGGAATAAGCTCGTCCCTCAAAGAATTGACACCTTAAAATAATGTTTTCTCTATTTTGAATATTTTTCACAATCATATTAACTATCCATAGTAAAAAAAATCATCAATTTAACAAAAAATAATGAGATTAAAAGTTATCATCTTAATCACATAATGATTTATGTCATCCATTCCTTTAGATAACATTATCTTTTTTAATTATTATTTTAACCCCCAATAATGGGCTCGATGAACATTTTTTAATACATATAAGTATTTCTTTATCCTAGATAGAATTTTACAACCACTATCATGGATAAATCCCTTAGGTTATTTAGTAAATAATTTTCATAAAGTTTCCCATTAATGAATGAATATTTCACATCAATTTTAGAGGATTTCTATTGTATGCATCCTTGAATAGCAAAGAATAAATTAATTTTTCAACAACGTAAATTAGTGAAAAAAGTTCATTAAACCAGTAAAATTTCACCATAGTACCTTTACAAACCAATATAACATTATTTCTGGAAATATCACATTCATTATTGATCCTATTTTTGATCATTAATTACACACCACAATCATATGTCTTATTATTCCCCGAAATTAGTTAAATATAGGAAGGTTACCAATCCTTTATAAAGAGGACAAATCATGTGAATTAAATGGGGTTCTAGGGATCTTATAAGGATTTAAAAGGAGGGAAACCATGGATACATAATTTTTTATTTTCTAACATAACATAAAATAAAAACCTTTTTAAATATATCAACAATAATGATGGAGGTTTTGTCACTTTTAATAATTTTGAATCACTCAATGTGAAATGAATTGTGCTCCCCTTTATTGGTATGAATATATATATATATATACTATTTTTGAATGGGTTGTGATAGTATATTGTTAATGTTTCTAAATACTGTTTTTATTATTCAAGGTTAATCATTAAATAGATTGATTATGTGATAAAAATCAAGAAGGATGGTATAATTAAAATGAAGGGATGATGAATTAATTTGTGATTTTTCAATATTTATTAATATCAAAATACATGTTTCAGGCTAATATAGGTTGTAAAATAAATATTTCATAAAATATTTTTCTATTTGAACAATGATAGTATGGATAAAAATATAAATCATGATGCTATGAGAAATATTATAATGAATTATTATTAATGAGTCAACATATATCCAACATGTCAATTAGGGAAAATGTTGAACAAGAGGCACAATAAGGTTGAAATATGATCTAATATTTCACTTAACCTAGTATTATTTTATGTATGTGTATCAATGTTCTTGATGTAAGGCAATGTAGAAAACCATTTCTATAATTTTGTTGGTGATTTTACTTGTATCGCATATGAATTTTTTTCAATTAAATATGAATATCATGAATTATTTTTGACACATTATGGTGATTTCTAGAAATAAAAAATTTAAATTTTCAAAATGATATAATTTTTTAATGGATATAAATACGAGAATTTTTTTTCAGTAATATATTACAATTAATGGGATAAATCATGAATATAGTGCTTATGAACACCATTTAAAAAAAATAGATACTAAGAAGAAGAACTGAGGCAAGGTGGACATGGTAATAATGATACTTTAATTTATGGGAACTTCAATATTTATTTAGGGAGCATAATCATTGTATAATAAATTGAAAATCCTAGCTTAATTCAACCCAATATAGTCAAATAAAATATATGCGTTATGGTTCAAAAATAACTATTACCTAAAGATCTTAAAGGCCTTCATCTACCAAGTTATTATTATTTATAAAAAAAAATTTAGAAATGTTTGATTGGTAGTAAGATGAAGGCATGTTTCTGTGGTATAATATTTTAGGAAGGAGTTAATGTATATCAAAAAATGTCATATGAATTATTATTGATATTTTTCATATTTTTATATGATAAAATCCAATGTCCTCATAATTATAATTAAATTTCAATGATAATAATTAATAATCCCTTAAGGATATAATAGTGAAACTAAATAAATTATTATGGATATATGGGAATATTTAAATAATTATTAGTATTACTCTTAAAATCATTATATTAGGGAATTCATAGAGAGAAAAGTTTGTATGTTTAAAATACATAGAAAATAGTTTTAGTGTCAACATATTCTTGACGATATAATTAAGGGGGTTTGAACTTGAATAATGTTGAAAATATTTAACCACACCAGATTTTATTCATATGTTGAAGTAAAGAGTGTAGATTATTCCTTATAACGTGTGTATTGGATTTCATTAGTGAATGAATTTTAGAAGAAATTTGTGTATAATCTAATTTGTGAATTCATTTCACGTCCTAATTTTTTAAAAAAATTGATCAATTTGAAGAGGGGTTTTTCCAAAAAAAAACTCAATGAGAATGGTATAATAGCATTGAATAAATATCATCTTATAGATTATGGGTATTCTCAAATTTAGGGTATATATATTTATTATAATTTTAATAAAGTTTCATGTTTTGAAATAGTTTTATTATTTATTATCATTTTTCCCAAATGAGCTAAATTGTATAAAAGTTGGAAATAATGTTTTCTTTTAATAAAAGTGAACATGAGGAATATTTCTATATTAATCATTTAGAGTAATTCCAATCGATGTAGGTGGTACTCGAGTATGAAATTTCATGACCCGTCCCCATGGGCATGTGACGTGACTACCACAAGCCCGCATTCCATAGGCTCGGGGTTGGTGAAAAGAACCAGAAAGTCATTTCCCTAAAATAAGAAGGCATTACCTTTAAAACTGCAATCACACCGACCAAGAACACGAAAACATGAAAACCAGGTAATAAAACTAAAATAGTAATGTTCGTATTGAATGTAATAGGGCCAGAATACAAGACTACCTGAATAGAAACAACTACAACATACAAATGCTCCTGAGATCGTCCATCATGGATCCTTCCTGAAGGGTAGGTAAAGATCTTCTCCAAATCACTCTACATCAACCAGTCACCTCCGTGTACTACCTAGTCCTAGATCTTAAATTATTTGCCAAACTGCTTGTCCTCTAAACAATACACAACAAGGTGCGGGTGAAGCCTCTACAGGGGTGAGTTTAATAATACCCAATAGGGACCCCGAGACCCCCATAGGTCTCTCATAATTCCACGATGGAAAAATGACATGCATGAACTCAGTCACAAAGAACGAAGTAGATAAATATCACAACATGTACTCAACTCAATCTTTATGAATAAAGATGATTATTCTTAAGCTATATCATTTTATTCCATTACGATGTTTCCACAACAGAAACACAGTGGAGTTATTCCATTTTCGATCCACACAGGGTTGTATGTAGCTGATCAACATTGTGACGCTATAAGGATGGCTGTTTTCGGGTCACGCACTATTAATCCACATAGGGTTTCTAGAATGTTTATCCAAACAGGTTCTCTATGATACGGTTCCACAAAGAGTCTCTATGATGTCGATCCACACAGGGTCGCTATAATGGTGATCCATAAAGGGTTATTGTGATTTTTATCCACACATGATCTCTATGATGTTTATCCACACTATGTCACTATGATGTAGATCTACACATGGTCTCAAGGATGCTAATCCACACAGGGTCTCAATAATGGTGATCCACACAGGGTCATTATTCAAATGACAGCCAACCACATGATTCCCCACACCGGGTGCGCTTGAGTTCCATAATATCTTCTCCTTAAAATATCAGTCATGCTTCAACTACCAAGAAGTTCCACAATGTGTAACCCAAAGGACTGACATGTTGCAAGGGTCCCAACGCGACAGATAGTGCGTCAATAAGATGCACAGTCAGTGAGTTATACGTGTTTTAGTACCGAGGGCCCAGTTGGATTAGGGTTTGATCCAACCCAGCCATACTCCAACAATCTTCAAAACTCAAGTGTAGTATCTGAAAAGACCAATCTCATTCCAAGGATTCCAGCATAATATGCAGTTCTTCAAGCAGACATCTGGTTTTTATGATATGGCCTTTTTGTGTATCTCGGCCAAAAAGTGTCTGGGTCCAGTCTGACTAGATCAAAACGACCCGATCCACCCCGTCCTAGGCTGACTGGATCAATTTTGGGTCGACCCAATCCATTTTGGGTCCGACTCGGCCAGGTACAAACCAGCTGGGACAGACTGGGTGGGCTAGGCCGCGGGCTTGGCCCGCTGGGTGGAAGACTGGAGCCCCTTCGCTGGGCGTGGTCTACCAGCTGTGCGGCCACCCCCCATCTCGAACAGCAATAATGTTTGGGTTAATTAACTTGTGACGCCAAATGGCGCTACCCTCATTTAAGAGCGAACCATGGGGTCTGGGTCTCCTCTGCCACATATATTCACCATGGCCTGCACTGGCGCACCACCTTCTGCCAATGCGACCGGCCGAGGGCCACCCCCCTCTTCCAGCCACCGCGATTCCATTAGTCTTCTACGGGGCTTTTGCAGGCCACCGAATGAGAACCAATGGTCTTTTGTTCCTTCCAACCATGCCTATGGGCCTCCCTGGATGCTGCGTTCACTACGTGGCTCTCAGATTGAAGTTTTCATTGAGTTGGAAATTTGTCCCGGAAGAGCGAGACAAAAACTGATGTGGCAGAGGGCCTGGTCCTTGTTTTTTTGGCCCATGCCATCCGCGTTGGCATCATATCATGCAAGTAATAAACAACTCATCCCAAAGATAAATTTAATCAAATAAAAAACCCTTGTAAAAAACATGTAATTTCATTTGGTTCGTGGATCATATCATTTTTGTTGATCCGTGTCTTTCATAATTTTCAAGAATGAGGAATTGAATCAAAAAATTAATTGAATTTAATAACAACCCCTACCTCGTATTTAGAGGATACATTGTGATTGTGTTAGATGTATCCATGTTTGATGGAGCTGTAAAATTTCATCGTTTCTAGATTTATTCCTCCAACATTTCTGTCCAATAATCCGTTCTTCATTGGTGGAAGACGTCACGGTACATCGTCAGAGGTTCCTAACATCCGTGTTAAAATCCCAAGCCAAAGATTCATTTAAATAGACTGTAAGGGAGATTAACTCAACATAAGAATATATTACATTCATTAATTATTTTAATTAATTATCCTCTTAACACTAAACAGTCTGGTTACAAAAAAGAAGAGTCAATTCAATTAATGGCTTGACAACCCAGCGGTCCCTCCACCACTACTCCATAGTGGGTAGAATTATACAAAAATATTTTATGTTATTTTATTGTTCTTCAAAATGTCGAAAAAATAAATTTTTCACCAGAACTACAGTGGTCAATGTTAAGCCTCCATTAAGTAAATCCCAACACAGAGGAGTCAACAGTGCCCTCAGATTTTTAATCTGAGCACCAGTTAAAAGGTTGATAATTATGCCTTTACATTTCTTGAACTTACCTTAAAAAGGATCAAATTCTTTTCTTGTCACACCAAGACATAGAGTCTAGCGCCCTCAATTTTCACATTATCATAATAATCCCAAACAATTTTAAAAAAATATAAATGGAATTTATGGGTTTTTAATTCTTCCCCATCTTAGGGATTTCCATCCCTGAAAGCTACAGTTGATCTAGGGGAACAAATGGGGGTACTGAGCAAGTATCTAGGAAACCCGCTCACAGGTTCTCTCTTAAAGATCCATGTGCTGCCAATGAACTCGCACTAGAGGAATTGACCACCCATGAAGGACCCTATCATATCAATCCTTTATCTCCACAGGTAACTCCATAAATTCCACCCCATCTTCGATGTCCAACTAGCCAAAGTCGATAACGTGCAATGGATCATGTACGTACATCCTCAGCTAAGAAAAATAGAAAACATTATGCACCCAGTGAATCTCTAGGGTATGAGCTAGACGGTACTCCACCTTGCCTACTCTGTTAAGGATCTAGAAAGGTTTGATAAACATCAAAGATAACTTTCACCCTGGCTAGTCCTCTGTGATCCTCATCGGGGTGAGACTCATAGAAATACATGGTCTTCCTCCTCAAATTCCAATGATCTCTATCTCCTAATGTCATAACACTTTTCCCAGCTCTATGCAGTCTTCATCCTCCCCTGGATGATTTTCACATTCTCCGTGGTAGCCTATACCAACTCTAGACCCATAAGAACTGAATCCCATTGGTATACTTATCAGAGTGGGGACCTTCAAGGTCACCCGTACAGGGCCCCAAATGGAGCCAAGACGATGGCGGAGTGTTAAATTTTGTTGTAAATGAACTCCACTAGTGGTTGGTGGTCCTCCCAACTAGGGACAAAATCAAGGACATAAGAACAAAGCATGTCCTCAAGTGTATGTATGGTTCACTTTGTCTGACTATCTGTCTGAGGATGATAATCGGTTCTCAAGTGTAGGTGAGTCCTGAATGACTCCTATAGTCCCCTGCACATGAAGGAAGTAAAACGAGCATCACGATCTGAGATTATCATCAATGGGACCATGAGAAGTCATATAATATCTTATACATAGTGGTGTCCAATGCTCTCTAGTGATATGTGCTCTTAGATGGGTAGGAATTGGGCCGACATAGTGAGTAGACCAAAGATCACCCAGATGGAATCGTGGCCCCAAGACATATGTGGAAGTCCTATCATGAATTTCATTGAGATACCATCCCACATCAACTCTGGCACCTCCAGTGGTTATGCTAATATTGCTGGAAATTGATGCTTGGCCTACAAATGTTGACAAGTGAGGCATCATGATATGAACTCCTCGACTGATTTCTTCATCTCTGACCACCAGGACTGACACCGAAGGTCCTGGTATATCTTCGTCAGTCCAGGTTCTACCAAAAAAGGGGATATATGTGACTCCCCTAACACCTCCTCCTGTATCATCACTGGTACCATAGTGCATCATCTGAAGAATATGACTATCTCACCACCTTCAAAAAATCCTTCAGAGCATATCTTGAGATATCTGAGCACATTGGGCCTCACTGTCAATGTCCCCAAGCTATTACTCCCTAACACACTAAAGAAGTGGGGGAATAATTGTCGTATACTAAAGGTGAGCTTCTCCATCACTATCGATAAAGGATAACTGCTACATGGCTAGTTTCTCTATTGTCTCACTCAGCATCTGTAGACCAGACCTCCTACTGAGTGTGTCTGCTACTAAGTTACGCTTCCCTGTAGTGTAGACTATCTCAAAGTTTTAGTTCTGAATGAACTATTTCCATCATTGTTGTCTCATGATTAGGTCCTTCAGTGAAAGAATATACATGAGACTCTTGTGATCAGAGTAGATAGTAAAATTTTATCCCATCAAGTAGTTCTTCCACATCATCAGTGTAAATACCACTACTACTAACTCCCGGTCATTGGTAGCATAGTTCTTCTTGAGTTGTCTCAACTATCATAAGATGTAGCCGATCACTGCTCACTCCTACATTAGGAAATAACCGAGTCTGGTCCCTGATGCGTCACAATAGACTAGATACCCAACACCCTCTTTTGGTATAATAAATATGGGGAAACTCTTCAGTCTCCGCCTCAGCTCCATGAAACCCTATTGGCACTTCTCCATCCACAAGAAATGTTGTCCCATATTATTTAGAGTTGAAAAGGCTTTCGCAACTCTGGAAAATTGGGGACGAATCTCCGGTAGTACCCACCCAATCCGAGGAAACTCTACAACTCTTTCACACTGTTAGGTGTCTACCATGTAAGTACTACATCTATCTTCGCCAGATTCACTACAAATCTAGAGTCTGAGATAACGTTCCTCGTGAAGGGGACTTCAGGATTCTAGAACTGACACTTCAAGAGATTTTGATAAATCTTGTTCTCTCAGAGTGTACCCAAAACTTTCTGAAGGTGTGGGGGGTGTTCCTCCTCTGACTTAGAGTATATAAAAATATTTTAAATGAAGATTACCACAAAGAGATTGAGGTAAGATGTGAAGATAACGTTCATGATCCTTATAAACGCATCTAGTGAATTGGTTACACCGAAAGGTATTTCCATGAACTCATAATAGCCATACTAATATCTAAAGGTTGTATTTGGTACTTCCTCATCACATTCAATGAGCCGATGATATCCTAATCTGAGTTCTATCTTCAAAAACCATCGATCTCCCTTCAGCAAGTCTATGATATCATCAATCCTTGAGAGTCGATACTTCTTCTTCAAGGTCACATGGTTCTGGAACTAATAGTCCACACAAAGACTCAGATTCCCAATTTCCTTCTTGGTGAACAATATCTAGGATGACCATGGAGAAACATTGGGCCTTATGAACCCCTTCCTCTGCAAGTCCTCCAACTGTACCCGTAACTCACGAAGCTCCTCAGGAGCCATCTGATATGCTGGTGTAGATATCAGTTCTGTCCCAGGCTACATGTTGATATTTATGTCTACCTCTCTGTGAGGAGTAAGTCCTGAGATATCATCATTAGGAAATACATAAACATACTAGTCCACCACGAAAGGATGACTCCAAATCCTCACATCAACTGCCCTGAGGGTAAGGCAAGCCAATAAATCTGTGATCAGATACACCCACCTTCATGAAAGTCCCTCCCTAGCTGCAAAGGATCCCTTCTCACTAATAATGAAAAAATTGATCCCATCCTCACGGACACACTACACAATGCGCCTAAAACATTAAATATGGTCATGGATTGTGGATAACCAATCCATACCCATGATGATATCATCGGTCCTCGACACTGCTACTAGGATATCCCAGCCAAAGATCTCACCATTTAGAGTAAGATCACATTGTTGGAATGAGTGAGCAATCATCAAATCCTCTCCTGTAGGAGTTTCTAATTGTGAGGATCGATCCAATTCCTCTACTGAATTTTTTGGGCTCCGAACGAGAGTTGCGGAAATGAAAGAGTGATTGGAACCTATGTCTAAAAATACTATAACTAGGGTTTAGTAAATAGATATCGTACCTCAAATTTTATCTTAAGCATCAAGGTCATAGGCCTCGGCTGCCTGAAGCTGTTCTCATCCATGGCCACCTTCTCCCTGTGTTTAGGATGGATCACCTGAAGGTGGTGGTGGTAGAACATCAAATCTTCACCCACTTCCTAATGCATGTCTTGGACTTCTTCCATGTCTGATGCCTACTATAACTCCACACTAGAATCTCTGCCTCTTCCATAGAGGTGCATCAACCATCTGCAGATCATCGGTATGGTGGGTTTGGGATTTGTGAACCATTTCGCCATGCCAACTATAAGTGAAGAAAAATATGCTCCTCTGCTGGTCGGCTCTACCTTGTGAGCTCTACACCTTCGACCATACATCTTGGGTTTATCTTTTATAAGGTATATACCACGTTGACCTCTACATCATCTACCTATTTCCTGCTACAAATGACATTACTACCTATCTTATGGGGGTGGCTCTCCCTGTCTGTGCCTGCTCAGCTAAGAAGCTCTCTGCCAACAATGCTCGCTCGATCACTCGATCTTGTGTTAGAATATTTAGTGATATCATCGATGCTCTGATCTCCCACTCGAGACCCTTCTCAGATGTTCAGGCATTGAAGAAAGGGTCTTGTACCATGTCGATGGAGTTGTGCAAGAGGTCAGTGAATATATTTAAGTACAGGGCTACAGTCAGGTTTCCCTACTATAAGTGTAAGAGATCCTGAATACACACAGATCGTTGAGTCATTACAATGAACTCCACCCTTAAGAGGCTCCCAAAGTGTGTCCAGGTGAGGGTTTACTCATCGTGTAACTATATTGTCAGGATCCACAATCTCCCTATAATGCACTAGAAGATGGCAGCAGGTAGGAACACCACATGTTCTGATGGTGTCCCATCTAGGTGGAAAACCCATAAAATAGCCTACAACTAGTCTTTAACTACCAGCGGATCTGTCTCTTCTCAAAACCTTAGAGGCCTCTACTGCTAAAACTCATGAAACGTGCTCAGTCGGCGTGCATTGTCCGCTAGTGGGGGTGGTAGAAACTGCTTCCCAATGGGTGGTGGTGCTGCTGGTGCACCACCTATAGGTGATATAGCTGTAAGAGGGCCCTGCACCAAAGCCTCATCACTCAGCAATCCATCATCATTAAATTTCTCTGTATTCTTTGTTGGCTTTCTATGTGGATGCATCCTGAAGTAAAACAGTTGTGCCACAGTAAATATGTTATACACGTTGCGATAACTCAAAAGAGATCAATAGTAAAATATTTCCAAACCACACACTATCATTTTTTTAATAAACAAAGTTGTAAATTTCTATTTAGGGACCTTGTGTATGGATACACCGACCTCTGCACCAACACTAGACTCCCCAAACTGAAAACCACACTCAAAACACTTAACATTTTTGCTCCATTGGAAATGGTAGAGTCTATGTTCTTCGGTATAACCAACCCCTTTTATACAACTTTTTCATGGACCATCCCTCGGGGCATGTGCCATGACTACCCCAAGCCTTCCTTCCATAGGACAGGGGTTAGTGACTACTTTTAGAATGGTAGTTCCCTAAAATAGGAATGCATTGCCTTTAAACATGAAAACACACAGACCATGAACACGACAAGATTAAATAAAATGTAGTAAAACTGCAATAGTATAGTGTGTAATGAATGTAAAAGGACTGCAATAGAAGCCCAAATAAAAAGATACAACTACAATAGAAAACTTCTCATGATATCATCCACTAAGGATCCATCCTAAAGGGTAGATATATCTCATCTCTGCAGATCTCCTAGTAACACAGTCACCTCCATGTACCGCCTCATCCGGGCTCCTAATGTCTCATCCAAGCTTCTCATCATTTTCACAACACAAAACATGGTGTGGGCGAATCCCGTGTAGGGGTGAGTACAACAATACCTAGTAGGGACCCTGAGACATCTGATGGTCTCTCAGAATTCCAAAAAGGAAAAACCACAAGCATGAAATCAATCAAAAAGCACAAATTAGGGAAATTACACATCATTTTAACAAATCAAAGTCCATGAATAAAGAGGATTAGTCTTAAGATATATCATTTTATTTGGTAAGGAAGTTTCCATAACTAAACCACAAAGGAGTTGTAACATTGTCGATCCACACATGGGTGTATGTCATTGATCCAAGAAAGGCCACACTATGTTTGGTACTCATCGGTCCATGCACTATTGATCCACACAGGGTTTCTTGAATATTGATCCATACAAGATCTCTATGATGATGATTCACACAAGGTCTCTCTGATGTTGATCAGCACAGGGTCGATATGATGGTGATTCATACAGGGTCGCTATGATGTTGATCCACACAGGTTATCTATGATGTTAACCAAAGAGGTTCTCTATGATGCTAATCCACATAGGGGCTCTATGAATCTAATCCCCATAGGGTCTCTATGATGGTGATCCACACAGTTTCTCTATTCAAATTATAGCTAGCCACAGGACCCCCCGCACCCTGTGTGCTTAAGTTACGTAATATCTTATCTTCAAGATATCTGTCATTTATCAACTACCACGAAGTTCCACAAGGAATAACCTAAAGGGAATACAAGACCTAGGGGGCCCAATGTGATAGAAGACAAGTCAAACGGACACCCGAACCGGCTGGGCTGGCTTGAGAGGGCTGAATCAATGGGTCGACCCATTAGGCTGCAAACCGGACCAGCCTGTTGGGATACCCGGCCAGGTGGCTAGAAGGGTCCGCTATCCCGGGGCCACCACCTTCTCAAATAGCTATGTCGTTTGAGTTAATCAACTAGTGGCGCTATGTGGTGCAGCCCTCCTGTCAGCAAGACCTGGGGCACGGGTCCCCTTCGTCACAGCTTTAAAGTCACGACGTCTTCCTCCAACACGGTCGGTTGATGGCCGAATGCCCCTTTCGACCACCACAGTGCCTTTTAGAACTACCTCCGTCCACAGCTGGTGAGAAACGGCTGCCGCTGTTTCTTACCAATGTCGGTCGTCAGCATCGTCGGGATTTCAACAGGCCACCAGATGAGCTCTGGTGGTTCGTTTTCCCTTCCGATCGCGTCTACGAGCCTCTCTCGATGCAGCCATCCCTGTATGGATACCAGCTTCAAGTTTCCATCATGTTGGAAATTATTCCTCAAAGAACGAGAGAAAAATCTAAGTGGAGGAGGTTCCGAGCCTTGTTTTTTTTTCATGTGTCCTCCGGATTATCATCGTATCAAGTGGATATTAATCAATTCATCACAAAGATAAATTTATTCCTGTTCAAAACTCTCACAACAACCACCCAAAATTTCATATGATTCATGGATCAACTCGTTTTGGTTGATCCACATTAATTATTATTTTTAAAAATGAGGAATTAAATAGAGAAATTACTTGAATTTAATAAAAAACCCTGCATCAGATTCAAAGGAGACGTCGTTCTTGTGGAAGAATAATCTACATACGATGGAGTTGTCAGCATTCGTTGTTTTTGGATTTATTCCTCCAATGTTTCCATAAAATCCTCCATTCTTCATTGGTGGAAGACGTAGTAGTACTTTGTTAGAGGTTTCTCACATTCGTGATAAAAACCCAAGCCTAAGAATCATTTAAGAAGAGGGGAATTTAGATTAATGCATCGTAATAACTAATGTTGTTCATTAATGAGTTTTAATTAATGAACCTCTTAACTCTGAATGTTGTGGTAACAAATTAGAATAGTCAATCCATTAAGTTGCTTGAAAACCCATATGTCCCCCCACTCCATCTCAAAAGATGGTAGATGAATAAAATAACATTTTTATTTTTTATTTTATTCTTTAAAAATCTGTAAAACTAACTTTTTCACGCGACCTACTGTGGTCAAAGATAAGCCTACCTTAGGTGAATCTGGGTGCTATAGATTCAATGGTGCACTCTGATTTTTAATCTGAGTACTGATTAAAAATATTGAAAATGTCACCCACATGTTTTCCGAACGAACAATAAAAAAATTTCAAATTTCCGTTTCGGGAACACCGGGCCACAGAATCAAGTAACGTCAATTTTTTCATACTCATAATAATCCAATATAATTTTAAAATATTATATTGAATTTTGGGTTCTTTACATGAAATTTGAAAAAGGAATTCAATGGTCTGAAAAATATACATAGATCATGGTATTTAACGATACATAAGTTTTTAAAAACTTGAAATTGAAAAATGGTAAAGTGGATTCTAATATTTATATCATGGGAGATTACAGAAATTAACCCATTATGATTGTGTATGACTATTACATAATATATAACTGAAACAAATTAAAACATGTAGAGTATTTGTCTACCCTAATTAAGATAATACTAAATATTTCATTGTTTAGTGAGATTATTTTTTGTTGGTACTACAGCTTAGAAATACAATATATTTTGTCTATAATTAAAAATAAATTATATCTTCTATGTTGTATAAAAAGTTGATAATAGATTGTTCGAAAGATTTTTCTAATGCTATATCGCATGGTAGTATGTTTTCCCTGGATAAAGAATGAAATATTGGCAAGTAAATCAATTTTTAAGGAACATTGGTATCCTAATATTCTTTCCCACACAAGGATATGACATTGTGTTTACAATTTTAAATTTTGCATGAATATAAAGCTACATCATGGAGTAATATTTCATGGATGTAATGTTATCTTGAATTTTATTAATATAACACATTATTATAGCATAATGTATAAAAAGAACTCATTATTATATATTTACGGAAATATTAATATAGATTATGTAAGATATGTTGGATATTAGAAAGATAACTTATAGCAGTTCTTTATATATCATTGGATAATTTTTTTTCATAGAACACCAATATGTATAAATGTTTTACACCTCTTTAAATATAATATGAATATGTACGATGTCGCAATCCATAATCAGTTGATATCGATGATGTCGAAAAGTATGGAAATGATTGTTAGTGTCACTTACCCATTGATGACTATATGGGATAATGAAAGTACAATAATATTATGAATAAATATATTATAGTATTAATATTTTAAACATATAGACCTCATGTTCCCTAGAATCAATAAAATGGGGGAGGATTTAAGAGATTTAATTAGATTATGTTTCAAATAATAAGAAAATTTGAATACATCTTGATATATTCATTCACCACCAATGCCTTCCAAAATATGATATCATTATTTTGAATGATTTCATCTTCAAAATAATTATATCATTGTCATCATTATTTATCAATTTTATCCATTTATTTTTTTTAAATGGGGGAAATACAAATACGTCTCTTCTAAAAAAGGGGGTGTATTTATAGTGATTTTTATAGTTATAATTATGGTGTTGGTATATGATGTTGGAAAGAAAGACCATGTGTTGATTCACATGTTTCCAAAAAATACAATGGGAGAGATTAAATCTTGATATACCCTCAAAAATATTAATTGAAAATGGGGAGAAAGAATATTGGAGTTATCTCAATTTAGACATAACCAATATAGAATTGATATTATAATGTGGGATGGGGTTATATAAAAATCACCATTATATGAAATAATGAGATGTATAAATTAAATTTTTATTAAATTATTCAGATGACTAATTTATTATAGTAATTAATTCATGGTTATTAGATATTGTAACCTTTAATTATTTTGAATCATGATCATGGATTATTTTGAATCAATTAGGACTTATCTCATGATACATTAGAATGAATGGACTAAATTTTCCTTGTATATTCCAAATCATGGTGTGAAGGAACTTATCATGTTATATCTTGTAATGGTTAATTAAAAATAGGAAATGTTTTACCTAACTTAATATGAAAACACACTTGATTAATTTATTTATTGTAAGGTCTAGATATCATGTATGAGGGAATAAGTATTGATGATGTAATACATAGAAATATTTAATCTAAAAATTGATTTATATCATAGAGTTAACCTAAACCAAGAATAATCAATCCATAGACAAGGTGATTGCGCCACTATGGTGTGTCTGGGTGTTTAATGAGAAGTAGCATAAACTATGAAGTAAACCTAGGAGAGTTAAGTGTCCCACTCTTTTGTGGAGCATTATAACCCCATTTAATAAGGAAACCCTTCATGTCATTATCACTATGGTGGTAGCAGATACAGTAATTGATTGATATGGATATTTGAATAATTTCATTGTGAAGACAATTTTAAAACATGATATTTAAAAAAAATAATACATTCAACAGGGCATACAACACACAATACTAAGTTTATATAAACCCAGATATACTATTAAAGTACTATTATTTAAACATGACCATAATAATAAAATGTTTGAATAAGATGGTGTGAATAGTATTAAATACAATAAGAAATATATATAATGTTTTTAAATTATAAAAAATTATTTATAATTATCAGAAAATATTCCCTCAATTTTTAATTAGTTCATTTAATTATTCAAAATAATATGTTTCCTTAAAAAATAATATTTTTATTCTTTTTTATATGATATTATAATTAGTTTATGTACATTCTTGAAATGTTATTTAATAACATAAAATTAGTTTTTAAAATAATCACATAATAATTAATATATGGTGAAATTTTGGTATTTCTCTAAAATGTTTTATTTTTCAGTGAATAGTGATGATTTTCTATTTTTCAAATATTTTGTTATGTTGTCATTCCATAAAAAATCAAAAATATAAATTCCATTTTGGATTTATTCCTAAAGTAAAATTTTAAAAGTTTAATTTATTTTGATATAATAAAATTCATTTTAGTATTTATTTATCATAATTGTTTTGTAAATATTAATTTTTATACTTTAAAACACTATTTTCTGGAAAATATTTATAAGTCCATAAAGTCTGTTAATTTCTATTTAATTAAAATAACCCCTAGAAGGGGAGGATTAAAATAAAACTTATATTATATATATATTTATATATATTTATATTAATTTAATATCATATAATGATGATTATTGGTCATATAGAAAATGTAAGATCAGCTTCTAGATGAAAAACAAATATCAGGAAAAACAATTTTTTTAACAAGTTTTATTGGTTTAATTTCAAAAATAATTTAAAAATAATGTGTATTGACTTTGATAAAATTAATTTAATATTATTAATCATAATTATTAATATTATATAATAATGTAGTATTATATTTTGGTCATAATGGATTTTAAATACACTAAAAGTCTATTACCTTTTTAATGTCAAAACAGGTTTATCAGAGGGTTAAACTAAAGTGGTAAAGGTATTAACATGGTTAAAAATTATTTATTATTGAATGTATGAAGTTTTTATGAACCATATCATCCATATAATCCATTATCTATCAATTCCATTAGAACTTGTTTTGATATTAAATTTCCATTGTTGAATTGTAATGGGTATTTACCAAAATTCCTCTCCCTCTCACTTATAAGAAGGCACCTCCAATCCTCAACCCTCTAAACATAAAATCATTTTGGATAATAAAATCACTCCCCAATACATTCATCACATCACTAAATAAATACTATAACCCATGTATTCCTTAAATATATAATATATAAATGATTTAGCTATAATTATAATGAGGTGGTCCAAAGAAGAGGTATTGTTCTTATCCAAGTATCTTTATTTTATTTCATCTTCCACCTCCTTAAATTTTTTCACAATCATGTTGATATAATAACCTAATTATATTCCATTTAATAATTTTTTATTATGTTTATATCATAATTTATATCTATCTCCACTTCTATCAAATAGGAAAAAACAACCGTTCATGTGTACAATGGACTACCAAATCACGAAAATATTAAATTCGTTTTACATAATCACCTATTATCGTTCATAATAATAATGTATTTAATATATTTATAATATATAAATTAAATATTAGTAATTTGTTATAATTAATAACTCATACACCTTTATACCTTAACATCCATTGAAAAATGATAATGCCATTTTTGTGTATAATGAATTGTAGCCCCATAAAGTGATGTGTTTCATTTTTTACATCCTAATATCATTGAAAGTATATGTATGTTTATTTAATTAAAAAATATGATATTTATGAAATTATTATAAAAATTTAGACGTCAAAATCACAATTACCTTCTTTCCATCATGATCATTGAAAAATTGAAATGATATTAATGTTAACATATGGTCTACATTCTCCCTCATTGTAACATTGTTCATTTTTCATAACCATAATTCAATATTGATATAAAAGTAGAATTTTTTTATATAAATAATAATGATATTTTTATTTTTATTTTTTTTATTATTATAGAACAATGAACCCTCTAAAATGGTCAACACACCAAATTTTTATCGAAATTTTGATCTTAGTGACCTCAAAACACCAAATGTGTACATAAATTTATTTCAATTAAGTATTTAATTAAAATAATTAAAGTAAATGGTTTATGTAGTATTATTAAAACCTATAAAATTTTATTAGAAAAATTAATAAAATGATGTAATTTTATTATACTCGTGAAAAAAATATATGCATGAAAATGTTAGGACTCAATGTAAGGGTTTTAGCTCAAAACTTCCTTCTTTAACACCCATATTACATTATGATACTAATTTTATTTAAATAATGTATATTTTGACCTGTTACATATTTCATAATGATTCCATCAAAATTCTACCTTTTTATGTTATTTTTCCCTTATATAATTCTTGGGTTTTATTATTAAAATGTAACAAAATATGTATGGGTTATTGAATCATTATCATTTTAATAAACTTTATTTATGATTGAAATTACAATATATGATATGATGTGATAATTTTATACTAAAAATATTTCATTTTCTTATCCTCTAGTTATTCATGTATTATTCATGTAATATAACCATTTCCCTATCATTTTTTACATAAAATGAATAAGAAAATATTTTTAATAAATGAAGGCTTCATTTCCAATTTCTATTGAAAATCCTTTTTCTTATTTATCCATGTATTCTAAAAATATTTAAATTAATGTTTTTTAAATTCTCCAAATTTTTTATTAATGGAATTCATAAGCATATTTTTCTTTTTACTAATTTTTTAAGGAATTTTCTTACCATTTCTTGAATGAGATATGTTTTAACACTTGAATAACAATATGAAACATATTTTTTTCTAATTATACTACATTAAATGGATTACCCATAGTCATGGCCACTCAATTCATTGAATATTACATTATTTGTTTCCATGGTTATTTATATAAATTTTTTTCTATCATATTTTGAAATTTTGAAATAATAGAGAAGTGATTTTAATGTAAAATGGAATTTTTATCAGGAAATAATTTATTTAAAATTTTAAATACATTTACTTAAATGATGAAAACATTTGATGTTATATATATCTTCTAAATTATGTAAATCTGTATCTCATAAATTTCTCTTGGTTACTCTGCCATAAATTTATGCGGTAATACATTCATTAAATTCATCTCACAAATTTCCAAGTTGTGAAGTTTCATTTTATTATGATATTATTGGATTTTATATAGCACATTTACCTTCCATGTTTCATTCCTATATTTATCCTTTATGACTGGTTTTCTTTTTTGGAACACAAAATCACTAGAGAGTGTTATTAATTTTCTCAATGATATCAAAATGTAAATTTATAATAACCCGATGACACTGGTTACCAGAACATAAAATAGGGATGATAAAAGGATGATCCCATAAGGAATGGGGAAATAGTTATTCAATAGTTTGGAATAATTTATTGATAAAAAAATAAAATTATTTAAAAAACAAATTAATTTGGCTGGTCTAAAAATAATAATAAAATAATATGAGTTAATGTGAGTTTGATATTGATGATGGTTATTCTTAAAAATTATTTTCTATAACATTTATTGTTCTTACTTGTGCTAATTTACATCCTAAACTACAACCCTCTAAATTAGCTATATACTCTATCTCATTTACCTATAAATATTATATAATCATAGTGTATAATCTTGATATACCTTGTGGTGTTATGATCACGTCATTATCTACAATATAACTTTATCACATTAAGGTTCTCCCTTTAAATGTCACATTTTTTATGCATTTTAAAGATATTATTTGGTTTTATTCAAAATGATAAGAACATAAACTATTGTACAAATCCTGTTTTATAAAACTCACTTCTCTCATGAAAAAGATATTTATAAATTATTAATATCTGAATTAACATCGATAGAAAAATATGTTTGATGGAGTGGAATCTGTGGTACGTTCATAAATAAATTTAATGTGAAATACTGAAACAAAATTCTTTAATTTTTAAATGACATGTTAATTTAAAATTAAATACTTAATAAAAACAAATAGAAAGAATGAATGATTTTTTTTAATAAACTTCGTGGATGATGATGATTTTATACCTCCACACTCACATAAGATATAAGTTTGATATATTCCACTATGCCTCCAATGCTAGTTGAGTAACCCTCTCCATGTTCTATGGAATTATTAACAGGTTTCTCTGGTCTGACCAGGCCATCCTTTTACTAATGTAGTGGGTTGGAATTTATAGTAATCCCCTATTCTATCTTTTGATATATCATATGATAACTATCATATAATTGTTTTGAATATTAATTATTATTCCCCCATGTAATATTATTCTCTTTTATATATCTCTCTCTTTCTGGGAAAATGGGTCATATTTTATCTACGACTTATAAATTTTTCTCTCAGGAATTTTTAAATAAATATCTTTATAAATATATCAGAGATAGGATCTTGAAGATAATTCTCTAAAATTTTGGGTCATTCAAATCGTTTGAGGTATGAAGGCCCCATGAATTTTTTTATTTTTAAATATTCTCTCATGTAAGAATTTTTTCATGAGATGAAAGAATGTATGATGAATTTTAATTTTTCAGTAACCTAAACTTGGTGGTGTGGGATTTTAGTTTCAGTTCATCTTGGTAATGTCTTACCAATCATAATTTTGTGTCATGGTATATGGTTTTTACTATATTTCTTAGGTTTACCTTGATCCTACCATATTAAGAAACTCAATGTCTCTATGGAGGTCATACATCCTAGCCCATTTCTATTTTCTTAATCTATACAAATCCATTGTTTATCATTGTTGATCACATCATATTTTTCTTCTCTATCTTTTGGTATTTATTAGTCCATGACACAAAAGTGAGTTCATGATGAATTCTATTTTCTTGAGTTATATATTCTTTATTTACTACATCACATGGGAAATCCTATGGTCTAGTAGTTCTCAAAATGGAGGCGGCAGTGATCTCCTAATCCTTTGGAAATAGTGGATTCCATAGTGAAACAACACCAGTTTTATGGTGTATCTTGAGTGACAAGTGGTTGTTTCTAGTGGTATATGTAAACAAATAATAGAGGTAACTTGGTGGAATAAAGGGTGGAAATGATTGATGAGTGTGTGAAAATAGTGTCTCTCTAGTACGTTGGAATAATACCTAGTTGTGGAGACATACCAAATTGACGTTTCGATCCATATTTATCTACAGAATAATATATTCACTCCACTAACAATTCTAACAAGAATAGTGAGGGATGGAGGACCCGCTATAACACCGTACATAACCCATTTCCAGTGAGTCTATCCTCTCGCCACCATGTGATTTTTTTACATGACAGTGTACTCCCACTTACAAACTTCTACTAACTCTACTCCTCAATGACACCTCACTGGCCCTTCGTATGCTTGGGTTTCACTAGAGACCCCTTCACGGGACATCTATGTTTCTTTCCTAGACTTAGTTGATGGATAACATGGGTTGGATATTTTTTTATTGCTAATACATCATCCTTTCAACCAAAAAACATGAATAAATACAAAAAAATCAAGATAAAAAATTATTTTTACTCCTTTTTCATTTTATACGAGGAATCCAAAATTAAAAAATAACCAAAATTAATTCTAAAATATCAAAACCTATTAGTTCTTCAGTTAAAGATAATTATATTAATTTAATTAAAATTTTAAAATATGTATTCACAAAGTGAGTTCATAAAATCTCCCAAATTTAACTCAGGATTTTAATAATGCATATATCTCCACAAAGACTTTAAAATGAGAAAATAATTCTACCAAAATTTAATATTCAAAAAAATTAATTAAATAATTTATACACTGTGGAAAACTATTCCCATGTTCCTCATAAATAATTTATTTCCAACTCCTCACAAAAAATTGAATTTGGAATACCCAAGGAAAAATTATCGAACCCATCATCTTTTCTATTCAGGTATTTTAATTCATCGTCGCCAACCTTCCAAATTTTTCTCTACCTAGACATATTTTTTATTCCCACATTAATCAAGGTAAACCTTAAATATGATTTTTCCTTCATAACATGAGTATATATAACAAATATTAGAGTTCGAAAATGATCTACTTTCGAAACTCTTTAATGAAAAATTCCACTAAAAAGATTGATAAATTTGAAAAAAATGATCTAAAGATTCAAATGTTGTATTTTAGTAGAAAATATATCTTTAAAAATTATTATTAATGTTTTTATAATGATGAAAGAATTAAATATAATGAAATTTCCACTTTAAAATATGATATCTTTTACTACATATGAAGCTCAAGTAATGTCATGATCAAAATAAGAATAACGAATGAGTTATCCCTCTAATTAATTCAATTATATTTCATTTTTTTCAATTTATCTAAGAAATGTTTCAAAACCATAACCCAACATCAAAAAATAAAAATTATTGGTCAGGTGATAAATATTTTTTACCCTCCATTACTCAACCCACATATTTTTTTTCTCTACATTATTTGTCTAGAGGGGTGAACAACAAAAATAATGAAGTATTCCATTAACCTTATACCCAAAATTGAGTTATATAAATATTAATATTCTCTCAATGATTTGTATATTTATATCCATTAAATTCTTCTTCCCCCCACACATGAGCCTCTAACATCATTCAAAACATTAGATTAATGGTAGGAATGGATAAATAGGCTTGAAATACCGCGTTTCATATCAGATTATATTCATGGTATATAATGGTATAAAGTGGGATTCATGGTATTTAGGACCCCATAATAATATCATAAATAAAAAAAACATCTTCAATATTTTTTATGAAAATTCATATAAACATTGTTTTTACGAGTTCAAAATAATATCCTAATGTCAAAATGTCCATAATTATATCCAAAAATTTACTAAAAAAGATTAGAAATATATGTTTGTAAACCTCTTGGGAAAATGTTAACACGACTTAATCCAATCAATAATGGGATGTTTTATAAAAATTAATCAATAAATAAGAACTTATAAAAAATCATTAAATAAATAGGGAAATTTCAGACACATGTGACTATAGAAAAAAATAATGATTGTTAATTTCAAATTCCAAGGTTTTACACTAATAGTCTATTTCTACATTTTTATTAGTCAATTACATAAACATGATAATTAAAACATTGAATTGTGGGGTTCCTATCAATCCTAAGAATCATTGAAAAAAACATTAATCATGTATCAAAGTGTGGAATGTATATTTTTCATTTTAACTCAAAAAAAATTACAAAATACTTATGATAATAAAAATGAATAATAAAAATTAAATCTCCCCGACGTGGAAAATTGATATTTTTATCATATTTTATAACCTAACTACTGAATCCTTCAAGTGCCTTCAAATTAATCATATATAGTGAAAATAAGTTCCATGTGGTTATTGTTGTTAAATGACAGGATGTGTTTCACTTCATCCTCCAATGGGATGAAGTCCTTCATTTTTTATAGATATTTGACAATTGAATTTTTAAGGGGTGAGGTGGAACCCTTACATGGACCATATGCGTATGTATTAAATGGATTGTATGCCTTAGATGAATTCATTGCTCATAGGATTTCAACATTACATACAACCCAGACTAACTACTTTGAATTGCTCCTTCCCCAGAATCATAATCGTGATATCAGTTCTCCACCTTTTCATGGCTGTTCGGCTTGGTTTTCCCATGCATGCACATGATTTTTCTGATTGTAGGTTCCATAATCTCTCATTCTTACAATCTGTTTCAGCTTCTTCTATGGTGAAATCTCATTTCTCATCCTCCATCTAAAGCTTGTTCCTTGTAGGTTTTATAGTTTTCATATTCACTTAAGGTGGCCCAAAAGCCTTGAGGTGGCCTGAAGGCCTTACTGACCCGAATACCTTGGTGTCCTAAAGACCATAATGGACAGAAGGACTAAATTTTTGGCCCAAAGGCTCAAACGGATGAATAGTCCTAGCGGCTATAGTGTCGAACAGTACCTGCTACAGTTCCCGCTACAGTAACTACTGCAG
Source organism: Viscum album (assembly GCA_963277665.1). NCBI lineage: Eukaryota > Viridiplantae > Streptophyta > Magnoliopsida > Santalales > Viscaceae > Viscum > Viscum album. Next base: position 911,292,903 of record OY728131.1, on the reverse strand, counting down.
AACTGCAACAGTACTCTTGAAATTATGCCTCCACCTGGATTTGATCCTGGGTTTCCTGGATTCAATTTTGGAGTCCTCACCAACTGCTTTGAGGATCATGTGTGTGGGGGATGGGGGTTCACTTCATCTATTATTAAATCCCGAACTAATAATGTAATTAGAAAAAAAAACATTTTTTTCCTACTAAAAAAAATTATTAAGGTTTTTAAGATCAATAATAACTCTTGAATAATGTAATTTTAATAGGGTACAGATCACACTATACCATATTTAACCATTTATTTCTTTATGCACAATATGGTGTATCTCGTCTACCATTCAACCAATTAATTATTATTTTACAACATTATGGAGGGTTTTCAGTAGAGGAAAACCCCATTAATTGGCCTAGAATTTTATGTGTAGTTTAAAAATGGTACCACTCCATTTTTTAGTCATTAGGTTGATTTTTTTCCTCATATGTTTCACTTAACATAAAAATTTCAGTAACATCGTATTTTTTTTGTGTGTCCTCTTAATCGTAATTTCCAAGGTATAATTGTAAAGAACGGTAGCCCAAATCTCCTCCTACACATTTTGGTATTCTATTTCAATAGTGGAGGGTTCCTATTAATCTTATCTTTCTTCCTAATCATCACTTATAATGATGTTCTCTATGGAGAATTACTAAAAATAATCAGAAAAATATCCTATATCTGATTCAAACTCCAATTAAATCGTTCTACCAATTAGATATTCAGAGTGGGAAAACACTATGCATCATTAATTTAATTATACTACTACTTTGGATATATATTATAGAAATAAAACCCTTTTTTAATTCATCTTCAATTACTTGTAGTGTGTCTTCCAGACATGGGTGTGGTTGTGGTTTCCTTGGGTTTCCACGATTCTACCATCCATGGTGATGGATTTTCTTCATCAATTATTCAGTTTTTTTATGAGAGTTGTTAAAGATAAATTGTCATTGGGATAAGATATTTAATGTTACCCATTCCTTATTTCACAATAAAAAACACCCAATGTGTAAGAAGGAAAAAATATAAATTACTTAATCTAAAATAAAGACATAAAAAAGTGGATGAAAAAACTATTGTCTACCTTTTGAATTTAAAAAATGCATATTCTGCATAAATGACATTAGTTTTTCTAAATCATCTGAGAGTTCCTTTAAACCTATCAATGATAAAGAAATATGAATATAGAATAACCTAAAAACAATAACTATTTTAATAAACAATAGTGGGGAGATGTGATCTATCACATGATAAAATTTGATATAATTTTTAATAGTTTCATCATTTTCATGATTAAACTAATTCTATGTTTTCTAAAATAATACATGAAGATATTGGAATGAATCAAAATTAATAAAATAGTATTTAGGGATGATATATTGACATTGATAATGGTTTTTTATAAGAATAATTAACAATGATAATCCATGATGTAAGAAGTGTTTTTTTCATCCTATACTAGAACTATATAAATTACTCAAAAAATATTTCAATGTTTCTTATAACTAAATTAACTATATCATGTTTCATCGAAAGACATGATGTGATATCAATTTTGGATATCACTCTCCCACATTTCATTGTCACAATATGGTTCTTCCTTTAAATTTCATCTCTTTCACAGTGAATTTAGATGATATGAGTTTTCTTGATTCAAAATGATTATAATTCAAACAATGGTAAACATCCTATTTTGGAAAACTCATATCTCCACTGAAAAATTAGTAACTCATAATTCATCTCCCAATTAATATTGATTTATTAAATGTAAGTGTAAGTGGAATTGAGGTTCAGTTCTTAAGTAAAAGTGATGTGTAAAAATGAAAATGTAACTTAATTTCACACTAAAATGTGAATTTAAAATTACACAAAGAATATAAAAATAATAAAAAAGAAATATAATCTAAATTAGGATGAATTTTGGTTTATAATGACTATATTACTCCACTATCCCATCATATTATATGGTGATATCATTCAATTATCCTCAAACATTTGTAGTGTAACCTCCTTTTTTCTATGGAATTCTATAATAGGTTCTACGATACAACCTGACTATCATTTCACAGTGGTAGTGGGATGTTATTTATAGGAATACCATCATATATATTTTCAAAATTATATAGATATGTATCTTATATCTCATTTGAATATGAATTATCTTCCCCACATTACATATTGTTCCCCTCTTTCTCTATCTCAAGTAGTTTGTTATTTTTTGGCTGAGTATTCTATATTTTTCTTGTAGGATTATATAAAAAGTCACGTACTCTATCATTGATAGATTTTATCTTGATAAGTCTTCCAAAATTATTTGTGGGTTCTAAAATTTTTGGGGTAGGCGATGGTCATGCATTTGTTTATGTTTTAATCATACCCCATGAAATTCTATATCTATTAAGATACCCAAATATATATGGTATTTGAAAATTTTCATATCCAAAACCATATGAAATAAGTGATTGTATACATCAAAACATGTTCATGGGTTTATTGTCATAGTGAAATGTATTTTTCTATATTCATTGCTCGTTTTCTATTTTTTACATGTTTCTTCTATATTCATACCCTCCTCATTGTAGTGATGGTCCTTCGTTATAACCTTTATCTATTATTTTTATCTATATCGAACTAATTTATAGCATGGGTTTTGAATTATGAGGTATTTTCTTCAAAATAAATCTTTTAGAAGACCATATAAAAATATTGAGTCCATGGTGGAATTTAATTTCTTTATTTTGATCTCCCATCATCATTATTTTAGAAAGTGAAATCATGCGATGTTGCAATGATCAAAAAGGATGTGGTGGTGACCTCTTCATCCTCTAGCCCGTGAAGATTCCAAGGTGATGAACCCCAATTTCATTATACAACATGAGTTATGTGTGATATTTAATGGTATTCTATGACACAATAGAAATTATGGTGTTGAGTTTGAATAATGTGAGTATGAAGATGTGTGGATAAGCTAAACAATGTCTCTTAGGTAAGTTGGAATAGTACTCGTGTGTGGATCCACTCCATATCAATCTGTTGGTTGGGAGAACTCCACATAATAATTGGATCACACCCAAAAAACGCCTTGATGTAGAATAGGGGATATAGGATCACCTTTACTTCCATACACCTCCCTATGTCTGTGAGTCTATCCTCGCGACATTGTGTAGACCCATGCCCCACCTGACGATGTACTCTCCCTTTCTGACCTATGTTGGCTCGTCTCCTCTATACATCCCATATGGCCCTTCTCATGGATAGGATTGGATGTTATTCCCCTCATTGATTACTATATAGTTTTCTTGGCCTATGGTTATGGCTACCTTGGGTTGTCCAGTTTTCTGGGCTAAGCCTTCTTCCTTTACAGATATAAATCACAAAAAATTAAATACTTAAAATAATAAATCAATCCAAAACAAATAATTTCAATTAATTATATTCCTTTTTCAACATTTTATTCCAAATTTAAAAATAAAAAAAATATTATTATTAATTAATACATTTGAGTTAATAAATTCAAAAAATGACGATAATTAAATAAATTTTAAAGTAATTTCATGGAGAAAGTGAACTCATCAATTATAAAACCCATATTTTTTCCATGGGTAATTCGAAATTTAAGGGCAGATGGTTGACTTGAATTATGTAGAACACATAATATTGAACATTTTATGATGTATTCAAATAAATATCACTTTAGTTCAAAATATAAATCTTTTGTCTCAAGATATTTCATGTTTGGGATTAGCGAGTAAACCCAATCCATTATGGGAATATTTTACCTTGTGATATAGTCTAGGTAGTTATCCTTGCCTCATATTTATGTCATACTATATGTTGTTGAAACATTTCATATGAATCCATGGTCTTATTATTCCATGATATTTATGTAATGACCCCATGTGATTAATCTTAAGCCTTCCATTTAACGATATCATGTTATACATTTGACTCTCAAGTTATACTTCAATATGAGGTGTATTCAATTACTAAGATTATTCACTAAAACATTTTTCTATGTATTACCTATGTAATCCCATATAGTTGAGGATATCAAAATATATAGTATATTATATAGTTAAATCCAATAAAATGCTTTATTTTGGTCTCACTTTGATTTATTATGAACCTAGTATTCCAATAAAAATAGGCCTAATGATCATTGGGCTGTAATTTAGGCATTTGTTTTGTTAATAATCAAGTTATAATATTTGTTAAAAATTTAGGTCAATATAGTTCTTGAACCAATCCAAAATGGGTTTGATTGGTGAATATATATATTTTTTCTGTATCACGTGATTTTGACACACTTCAATGTATATATAATTACTCAAACTAAATCAATGATATTATAAGATATTATGAGTTTTTTGAGATTTTATCTTCAATATCATATTGATCTAAGGATCCCTCTACATGTGGTGGTTTAATGCTATAAGTAATTCAATTTCAATAAGTAGATAGAATAATAAAATAAAAACTATATATGTGATGAAATATTGATATGAAACATATTTGATGTGTATTTTAAAGAGAATTTGTTAGGGTTTTAAAGAGATAAAAAATGGAGCACAATAAGTACAACTTTTAAAGGCATCTAGGATACGTGAAGATAATATTGGTTGAATCGTTCACACTTATTATTCAACTTATAATCTACGTTCAAGACAATCCACTTACACCACTCCATATTACATTGATAATAAATTAAAACATCAGCATCTAGATCACAACCATTACACATCAATGGTTAGCCACCCGATATTATGTAGCGAACCAAGCTATTATGAATAAAATTCATTTTTTTGGATTTAATTAAATGTTTTATGGTTATATAAAACACACATTTTTATTTTATTATATACAATTATACATTATATTTTCATTAATTCTATTTAAAATTAATAATATAGACATTGAACATTGATCACATGACAAGTATAAATATGGGATTTTTAAAAATACATTTGGAAAAGAAAATGGATGTGATGGACTCATCCAATAAGATCACACTCTATGATGACCATTTATTAGAGCATATAATGGAGAAATAATTTATGGTTTTTTCCTAGACCAAGACCAAATGCAGATCTAACAACATAAGCATGAGAAAAACTATTTATAGGAGAAGTTCAGGCTCAAAGAGATAACGACCCAAACCATGTTCAGTGAACAACCCCATGAATTCCCCACCATCGTCCACCATAATCATAATAAATATTTGAGTGTGATGAATTTATGTCTACCAAGACCCTATCAATAAGAATATTTACATTATTGGGTGTATATAATAATGATTATTGTTCTTCGAATTATTTTTACTTTGTAAATAAATTTTAAGGTCCAAATAGTATTTTTTGTTAATTAAGAAATAAATTTTTAGGAATTAATTAATTTTTTAAATATATAATACTTTAATATAATAGAATTATTATATTATGTTTATTAAAAATAAATTTTTATGTTGTTTTTATGAAGTCAAGTGTAAATTTTTATTAAGCTTTGTAAACTGTACTTTTTAAAAACCCATAAATTCTAAATAATAGTTGGTCTTTAATTGAATATAAATTCTTAATATATATATATAATTATTTAGAAAAAATTAATATTATTTTTGGAATGAAGATGTTTTAATTATCCAATATAACTTTTTTCATAATTTTGTACGACAATCGAATTTTCGGGTAAAAATTAAATAATGTATCAATATACTGTGGGTTTTAGGACATAATAATGGCCCAATAATGTTGTAAAACATTCCATAAAAGGAATATTATACAAATATATTCTTTTTGTCTAAAAAAATTAATTTTATGTTTATTTTATTTATTTTTAATGCCTTAGTGAATCCTCTAGAACATATAATATATATTTATATTTTAAATTCATTTCTTTAAGAGTGTTTCTCTCCTCCATATAATCAAGGTTAATATTTTAATAATTTTTACTATTTAACTCATAAAATAATATAAAAAATTATCTTATACAAAAACCATTTTAAAAATTCCATGGGATGGTTTGTGGTTCTGAATATTTTATTGTGTAGTGTCCAAAACCAAAATAATAAAGAAATCCCCTTCCTTTCCTATATTATGCCTCCCAAGATCTCATTTATATTCACTTGAACTCTTTTAATCTAGACAACCCAGTACCCCTAAATCCCTAGAGACCACTCAAGGTTCCCCCATGATCCCAAGAATTATCTCTCAAGCCTTTGGTGGCACACATCCATGTAAGGGATCTTTCACCCTCCTCTTTTATCAAGCATTCCATTCAAGTAATGTATTTTTAAATCCTTTTTCTCTATGTTGGGATGGGTTTTTAAATATACCCATTACATTCCATTTTACTTATAAATTTTATAGAATTATTGAACTATAAAATATCCAACTTATGATCTTTTAAGTACACCTGTTACTATGCTAAAATTTCGTAAGGGATCCTTACCTCCTCTCTTTCATTCAATTAAAGATACTTAGTTGAAATTAGTCTTTTTAATTTCAATTGGTTATATTGTCATTATTTTTTAATAAATTATCAACTTCTCATTTTAATTTATGATAATTATGTATCATTTATTCCCCCACATTTGGACCATTATCTAAGATGATACTATGCTGAAATTTTGTAAGGGGTTTCTCTATTCACATTCCAATTCAATCTCTTATTTGATGTTATTTATGTTCAAATACCTTTGAAATAATGGGATATTATGTTTCATGATACCTTTAAATACCATTTCATGTATAAATTCGTTGATACCACTTTCCCTCCCTTCAACCCATTTTATGAATTTTCATATGATGTCGTTATGCTGCCGAAATTTCACCATGATTTAACATGAAAAAATAAAAATGTAGAGAATACCATACATATTCCTCTATCTAGATTATTAAACATATTTTAAATATATGTTTTTATTTGGTAATCACATGTATTTATTCCATATCCCTCAATCATGGAATAAATTATGATATTGAATGAACCCAAGTTATATGTTCTATTTGTCATACTAAAGAATGAAATTGAAATGAATTGGACGTTTTCTCCCAAATAACTCTCCAATCCATAGTTTAATTTTTGGTATCATGATAAATCATATAGGGAAATGAATTAATGTATTCCATTATGGAATATATTCCACCAAAAAGACTTTTTTATCATTGAATTAAATTTATGATGTTTTATTATGTTGTTTCCACATTTCCATGTTATGATTATCAATATATATCATGACTTTTTATTTATGTTCCTTTATGTATCATTGATATTTTTTTCTAACATGTATCATTATCCTCATTTTAATCCATTTTTATTATCTTACTGGGCTTTATTGTTCACCCCATTCATATTTATGTCCTCAGGTTATCTGAAGTAGTGTTAAGTATGAAGGAATGTTGTGGTCATGTAAAAGATGGTTACAATAAATCTGTTATATTTCATGTTTTAAGTTTTAGTGTAATATTCTTAATTAATCATGACATTTTACATGTGAAAAATATTAATTTTATTATCTGAAAATATATTTAACAAATCATGTTTTAATATGAAATAAATAACATGGTTGTTATATTGGGTATATGAGTATAGGTTTAGTTATTTTTTTGATTAGTTTTAGAAATCCAATGTGACACCCCATAGAGATAAAACTATTTTTAAGGAAGCATACCAAAATTTCAGTAAGTATAGAGTATGTGGTTTATCATAACTTACATATCTTTTGGATTCTATAAGTGTACTTGTTTTTAGGACAAAGAAATTTGGTCTTATAATAACCTAAAAACACTAATCATTAGAATAAAGAATAATGGTGAGACGGGATCCATCACATGAGGAAAAGTGCTATAATATTTAATAATTTCATCTTTTTCCTTATTAAACTAATTCAAAATTTTCTAAAATACTACATGAAGAAGTTTTATTGAATAAAAATTAATAAAATAGGATTATGGGATGATAGATTGATACTGAGAATGGTTTTTCATAAGAATAATTAACAATGATAATCCATGATGTAAATAGTGTTTCTTTTCATCTTCTACTAGAACTATATAAATTACCCATATACTCATTAATGGTGTCATGTAACTTCGTTAACAATGTGGTGTTTCATCTAAAGAGATGATGTGATTTCAATGTTGGATATCACTCTCCCATGTTTCTTCATCACATTATGGTTCTTCCTCTAAATTTCATCACTTTCACAGTGAATTTAGATGATATGAGTTTGTTTGATTCGAAATTATTTTAATTTTAACAATGGTAGGCATCCAATTTTGGTAAACTCATATCTCACCTAAAAAATTAGTAACCCATAATTCATCTACCAATTAATAATGATTTATTAATTTTTCAGAGGAAGGGGAATATTGGATTAGTTCGTAAGTAAACATTATTTGTAAAAATGAAAATATAATTTAATTTCACACTGAAATATTGATTTAAAATTACACAAAGAAGATAAAAATTTATAAAAAATAAAGGTAATCGTAATTAAAATAAATTTTGGTTTATGATTACTATATTCCCTTACTCTCCCTTCACATTATTCGGTGTGATCATTCACCTAGCCTATAAAATTTTTAGTATAACCTTTTCTTGGTTCTATGGAATTCTATACTAGGTTCTCCGATACAACCTGACTATAATTTCACAGTGGTAGTGGGATCTTATTTATAGGAATCCTTTCTTCTATATTTTTAAATCTATATAGGGATGTATGTTATATATCTTTTGAATATGAATTATCTTCCCCACATGACATGTTATTCTCCTCTTTCCCTATTTCAACAAGTCTTTTATCTTTTGGCCTAGTATTATATATTCTTCATGTAGGATAATTTAAATAAATTCACTTACTATATCATTGATATATTAGATCTAGATAATTCTTCCCACATTTTTTGGGGGTTCCAACATTTTGAGGGTAGGCAGGGGGCATGCTTTTGTTAATTTTTTAATCATAACTCATGGAATTTTATATCAATTAAAATACCCAAATATATATGTTATTTGAAATTTTTCATATCCCAAGCCCTATTGAATAAGTGATTGTATTCATCAAAACCCTTTCATCAGTGGATGTACATGGAGGGATGTATTTTTCTATATTCATAGCTCGTTTTTTAGTTTTGGACATGTTTCTTCCATATTCATACCCTCCACATTATAGTGGAGGTCCTGTAATATAACCTTTCTCTATTCTGTTTATCTATATCTAACCAATTTATATCATGGTTGATGATTTTTCAGGACATGTCTTCAAAATCATGACTTTAGTAGACCATATAAATATTGTGAGGCCATGATGCAATTTATTTTCATCATTTTGATCTTCCTTCATCATTATTCCACAAGGTAAAATCAAGCGGTGTTGTAATGCTCAAAAAGGTTGTGGTTGTGACTTCTTCATCCTCTGACCAATGAGAAATCCAAGGTGAGTAACACTAGTTTAATTATACAACATGAGTTATGGGTGATATTTCATGGTGTTCTATGATATAATAGAAATGATGATGGTGTGTTTGAATAATGTGAGTAAGAGGATTTATGGATAAGTGAAACAACATCTCTTAGGTAAGTTGTAACAATACCCGTGTGTGGATCCACTCGACATCAATATATTGGATGGGTGAACTAAACATAATAATTTAATCCCTCCCTAATAAATCCATAATGTTTTATAGGGGTTTTAGGACCACCTTAACTAGCATGCACCTCCCTATGTCAGTGACTCTATCCTTGAGACATTGTGTAGACCCATGCCCCAAAAGATAGTGCACTCCCCCTTTCGGACCAATGTTGCCTCGTGACATCTATACGTCCCATGTGGGCCTTATCATGGATAGTCTTGGATGGTATGCCCATCATGGATTAAGATATGGTTTTCTTGGCCTAGGTTTATGGAAACCTTTTGATGTCCAGTTTTTGGGCTAATCATTCATCCTTTACACATATAAATTACTAAAAATTCATTAAATAATAAATCAATCCAAAACAATGTATTTCAATTCCTTTTATTACTTTTTCAACATTTTATTCCAAATCAAAAAATAGAAAGAAAAAAATTATTATTATTAATTAAAACATTGGAGTTAATCTATTCTAAACAATGGTGATAATTAAATATAATTTAAAAGAATTTCATCATCAAAGTGAACTCATCTATTTTAAAACCCATCTTTTTTTCATTGGTATTTCAAAATTTTATGGAATATGGTTGACTTGAATTACATGGAACACAAAATATTGAACATTTTATGATGTTTCCAACTAAATATCAGTCCAATTAAAAGGATAATGCTTTAGTCTCATGTGATTTCATTCATGGGATTAGAGAGAAAACCTAATCCATTATAGGAAATTTCCACCATGTGATATAGTCTAGGAATTTATCCTTAACTCATATTTATGTCATACTATATGTTGTTGACACATTTAATATGACTCCATGATCCAACTGTTTTATGATATTTATTTTATGATCCGATGTGATTACTCTTGAGCCTTCCATTTTACTATATCATGTTATACATTGGACTCACAATTTATACTCCATTGTCAGGTTTATTCCATTATTATGATTATTAACTCACCCCTTTTTCTATGTATTACATATGTAATCCCATATATTTTTGGATCTAAAAATGATGTTGGATATAATTTATTGAAATCTAATAAAAATTTTTATTTTGGCCTCAGTTTGATTTATTATGAACCTAGTATTTGAATAACACAGGGCCTCATTATCATTGGGCTATAATTTCTGTATTTTTTTGTTAATAATCATTTAATAATATTTGTCAAAAAAATAGCTCAATATTATTATATAACCAATCCACAATGGGTTCAATTTGTGATTATATATTTATTTTTTATAGATCACTTCATTTTTACACACTTTAATGTATATATAATTCCTCAAACTCAATCCAAAATGTAATAAGATATTATGATTTTTATGGCATTTTCTCTTTCATATCATATTGATCTAAGGGTCACTCGACATGTGGGGGTTTTAGGAAATTAGAAATTTAATTTAAATTAATATATGGAACACTGAAATGAAAAGTATAGATGTGTTGAAACATTGATAGGGAAACATATTCGAAGAGTATTTTATAGAGAATTTGTCTGGGTTTTAAAGAGATAAAAAATGGATCACAGTAAGAACAACAAGGAATCTAAGATATAAGAAGAGAATATCAATTGAATCTATGACACTTATCATTAAACTTGTAATAAATGTTCAATACAATCCCCTTTCTCCACTCACTATTACTTAGATAATAAATTAAAACATCTGTATAAAGATCAAAACCATTACACATCAAGGGTTAGCCACCCAATATTATATAATGATCCAAAATATTATGAAGAAAATTGAATTTTTGGATTTAATTAAATGACTTATGGTTATATAAAAGACATAATTTTATTTTATTTTATACAATTTTACTTTATTTGTTCGTTAATTATCTTTAAAATTGATAATATAGTCATTGAACATTGATCACATGATAAGTATAAATATGGGATTTTTACAAATCCATTTGGAATAGAAAAACAATGTGATGGAATCATCCAATAGGGTTGTACACTATAATGACCACTTATTAGAGCATATGAGGGAGATATAATTTTTTTCCTAGACCAAGCCCAATTTGTGATCTAACAACATAAGCAGGATAAAAACCATTTACGGGAGAAGTCTATGCTCCTAGAGATAATGGCCCAAACCACGTTCACAGAACAACCCCATGAACGCCCCACCATCATTCACCTTAATCTTAAGGAATATTATATTGTGATAAAAGGATATATAACAATACCCTAGAAATAATAATATGTACATTATTTTGTCTCTATCGTAATGAAAATATTTTCTTACAATTATTATTACTTTGTAAATAATTTTTAAAGCCCATATAGTATTTTTCGTTAATTAAGAAATAATTATTTAGAAATTAATGAATATTTTAAATTTATAATATTTTAATAAAATATAATTATTATATTAGTTTTATTAAAAATAAATGATTATATAGTTTTTATTATGTCCATTGTAATTTTTTATTAAGATTTGAAAACTGTTCTAGTGAAAAACCCATCAATTTTCAATAATAGTTGGTTTTTATTTCAAAACTGAAAATTCCCATATATATAAAATTATTTAGATGAAATGAATATTATTTTTGGATTAAATATGTTGGAATTATCCAATGGGAATTATTTCATAATTGTCTGAGACAATCGAATTGTTTCGTATAAATTAAATACCATATAAACATATGGTGTGTTTTATGACATAATAATGGCCCAATAATGATGTAAAAAAATCTTTAAAAGGAATATTATACCATATATATCGTTTTTCTCTAAAAAATATTTTTATGTTTATTTTATTTATTTTTAAATAATAAGTGAATCCTCCAAAACATATAATATATTTTAATATAATAATTTCATTTCTTTAAGAGTGTTTCTAACCTCCACATAAGCAAGGGTAATATTTTAATAAGATTGAACATTTCCCTCATAAAATAATATAAACACATCCCTTTTACAAAAACCATGGGAACAATCCATGGGATGGTTTGTGGTTCTGAATATTTTATTATGTAGTGTCCAAAACCCAAATAATAAAGAAATCCCCCCTTCCTATATTATGCCTCCCAAGATCTCATTTATATTCAATTAAACAATTTTAATGTCAAAAACCCAATAACCCTTAGTCCATATAGTCCTCCTAAAGTTCTCATATGCTCCCAAGAAGCATCTCCTAAGCCTTTGGAGGCACACATCTACATAAGGGATCTTCCACCCTCATCTTTTATCAAGCATTCCTTTCATGATATTTATTTTTATTTCCATTTTATCTATGTTGGGATGTGTTTATTAAATATCCCCATTACATTCCATTTTATTTTTAAATTATTATAGATCATATTCAATGTCATTTATCCCACCAATTATCTTTTAAGTACACCGGTTACTATGCTAAAATTTCGTAAGGTATCCTCACCTCCTCTCTTCCTTTCAATTCAAGAGACTTATTTGAAATCTGTATTTTTAATTTCAATTGGTTATATCGTATTTATTTTTTGATAAATTAACTACTTTCTATTTGAATTTATGATAATGGGTGATTTTTTATTCCACCTCATTTGGACCCTTACCTTAGACGTTAGTATGTTGAAATTCCATAAGGGATTTCTCTATTAATATTCACATTCAGTCACTTCTTTTATGTTATATATGTTAAATTCCATTTTAAATAATTGGATATTATATACCATGATACTTTTAAGTCCATTTTATGTATAAATTATTTGATACTAATTTCCATATCATCAACCCATTTTATGAATTTCCATATGATGTTGTTATGCTGCTGAAATTTCACCACAATTTTACATGCCAAAATCATCATGTAATGAATACCAAACCCATTAATCTATCATTATTATTATTAATACTATAAAAACACACATATATTTTGGAATCACATGTATTTAATCCATATCCTTCAATCATGGAATAAATTATGTTGTTGAATAAACCCAAGTTACATGTTCTATCTGTCATACTTAAGCATGAAATTGAAATGATTGTGAATTTTTATCCCTAATATCTCTCTAATGCATTGGGTAATTTTTGGTATCATGATACATAATATTGTAATAGTAATTACTTAATTCATTTATAGAACATTTTCCACCAAAATTTCATTGTGTTTTATCATTGAATTTAATTTATGTTGTTTTGTTAGGTTGTTTCCACATTTCCTTGTTATGATTATCAATATATATCATGCATTTTTATTTATGTTCATTTTGGTTTCATTGATATTTTTTGTATAACATGTGTCATTATCCTCATTTTATTCCCTTTTTATTCTCTTACAAGGATTTATAGTTCACCATATTCGTATTTATTTCCTCAGGTAATCCCAAGTAGTGTTATGTATGAATAAATGTAGTGGTCCTGTAAAAGAAGTTTTCAATAAAGATGTTGAATTTCATGTTTTAAGTTGTTATGTAAAATTCCTAATTTCACATGACATTATATCTATCAATATATTGAGTTTCATTATGTGTAAATATATTTAACAAATTTTGTTTTAATATAAAATAAATAACAGGGTTGTTATATTTGGTATCTGAGGATAGGGTTAGTTATTTTTTTATCATACTTAGAAATCCATAGTGAAAACCCATAGGGATAAAAATATTTGTAAGGAAGCATACCTAAATTTCAATAAGTATTTTGTATGTGTTTTATCATAAAATACATTCCTTTTTGATACTATAAGTGGCTGTGGTTTTGGAAAAATGCACCTACATGTAACAACTCCGACAAGGTTTTTCTGGATTGAATGTGTGTAAACTGGTACCAGAAAATAGTCTTTATTATGCACCTAGAGTGACACTCCCTAGGGATATGATTTGGTAAATTCATAAGCATATTAGAAACCATTATTTATGGAGAAAAAAATCCCATAATAATATATGCTAGGATATTGATCATGGATAACATTGACTGAACTCTAGAAACTCATAATTTATGGAGATAAATTAATTGATATGTAATCAATTTAATGTCATTGGATTCACCTCTATGTTTCTAACATCTTATGGTACTAATACATAACATTCTATTTATTCTATAAAATTTCCGGAAATTAGAGGAATTGTGCTAACAACTGATGTAAAGGGAAGTATGAGGATTGAACCAATGAGATACCCAACCCATTGGGAGTGAGAATAGAAGACTTTTTCACAATAATATCTTAGTTAACAAAAGCTTGGAATAGAAATATAGGCTAAGAAGAGCCCCCCCCCCCCTCAAAGAGATAAACATGCAGTCGAGAGCTTCATGCGACAAAGGCTTCCGACATTCTGTGGATTATCTAATCACTTAATCATGGATAAATGTATCAATTCCATAAAAAAGATATACTATATCCATAAATGTTCTGAAAAAGATAAATTTATTCTATCTATTTATCAAATGGATGGTGAATCTGATTAGTGGTGGACATTGATCAATAATAATAATCCCGAGGAAGATATCGAATCAATGGAGAGGAAGGAATTCCGAATAAAAATGATAAAAATTTTCCCCGCACCCTGCATCATAAGATGGAATGAGATTTCATTTCAATCCTAAAAAAGGATGGAGAATCTATTGAGGCATATAAAGAAAACATCACAAGAATTTTATCATACACCTATGGTTTTTTCATTACCCTATAATTCAATGTTTATCACTTCTTTGGTGGGCTAAATCCTTTGCCACAGAAACCCTGAAAATATGTGACATTGATATCTATGAGTAAATTTTCTAATATTCCATCAATATCAAGATGAAGATCGCTGAATCTCGGGGGTATCATGGGGATAATAAATGGAAAGTGGAAATTAATTCAAGCTGTTGTATTGATAAATCTATTGTGAGATGAAATTTTAAAACCCCACATGTCAATGGTGTGGAAAGAAGCACCCCACAAATTGCCTCAGGGGAACAAGTAAATGATTGAGGAGTAAAATAGAGGGGAACCTGGACAATGATTGTTGATAAGATAAATCCATAAATTTGACAGAGTAAACAAACACTCTAGTCAATCCTCAAGGTGTTTTTTATTTATATAACTACAAGGAACCATGGATCTTTGAAAACCATTTTCCTAAGACAGGGAGGTTTTGTAGGCAACCAATAACCTCCATTGATATATGGGAGATATCCTTAAATCAATACAATTGAACTGAATCTCAAAAACCAAGTGGTGACTGGTATGAAAGTTATTCATTCATGAATAGAGAATATACTTTTATACAGATCTACTCATTCCATTATATGATGAATGTTTAATAGTATTATTCGAATATCACCAAAATTAATGTAAGTAGAGATGTCGGTGAAGATAAAAAATTGGGAAATTTTTACATCCCAGGAATATAACTCCTCCCCATTAACCAATTGTGTATTAAAATTCTCAAAAAACCTTGTTATAATTACTTTGGTGTAATTTGAGGCAATTCAAATCATGTGATGGATTTCCTAATATAGATCCAACATAAATTATCATGAGAGGGAAGTCACTCTCTATAGGAAGAATTGACCCCCGATTATATACAAGTGCATTAATGAGGTTGAATTTTATTTAGAAACATAATCTAAAGCATAGATATTATTGACCCATGTGTATGAATATCTTGCTCCAATGATTGAGTCTATGGATCGAACAATTCCTGAAGAGAAGACTATTGTTTGATAACTTACTGATGTGTTTTCGAAGGAATTTCCTACTCGTCCTCCTAACTGAGAGGTCTAATTTATTATTCAAAATATTCCTTGTGAATTTCTACTATCCATGAATCCATATGGGATTTTTGATATATAACTTGATTATCTATAGAAAAAGATATAGTAGAATCTAAATAAAATATTTTCATTCCCGTGTGAATCACCATGGGGTGCACTAGTCGTCATCAATAAGAAGAAGGAGGGTTCAACGCACCTTTGAATTGATTATCATGATCTCAAAAAAATTATGATAAATAAAAAGTATCCATTTCCATTAATTGATTAATTATTTGATTAGATACATGGAGAACCATACTTATCTAAGGTGGATCTGCGATAGGGTTATTACCATGTATGGTTGAAGAAGGGGATATCCCAAAGACTACTTTTCAAACATAGTATTGGAATTATGAGTTCATACTGATGTGATTTAGATTCACTAATGCTTTAGAAATACTCATGGGCATTATGAATATAGCCTTTAGAGGATACCTCTATAAATTTTTGGTAGTATTTATAAATGATATTCTAATATATTCTAAAAACAAGTAGGAGCATGAGGAGAATCTGAGAACTGTGAGAAAGACCTCGCGAATGGAGAATCTCAATCAAATGTATGTCATGCGTCAGTTCTATTTGATTGAAATTTCTCTCAAGGGGAAAAGCATCACAAACAATGGGATATGTTTGGATCCTTCCAATAAAAATTCAATTTAGGGGTGTTTGAGGCCCACATCTATGTCAAGTTTCCATAGTTCTCATTAGGTACCAATATATTATGGCGAATTTGTGTAAAAATTGACATGATTTAAAAACCATATTACAATGATAACTCAAAAGGTAGTCAAACGTTCATCAATTAATGAATGTGAAGGAATATTCAAGGAGATTAAAAGGAGGCTTGTTGATGCCCTTTTGTGCACACTACACGCAAGTAGGGATCTTTTCTTATTTTTTTAGTGATTCTTAAAAGAAGGGATTGGGATCTGTGTTCATGGAAAATGAAATAGTCATTGCCTATGCGTCAAGGTAGTTGAAAATTCATGAGAAAAACTATCCCATGAATTATTTTGTGTTATAATTTTTGTTCATTTCATTGAAAATAATGTAACATTGTATCTTTGGGGAAAAGTGGGAAATATGTATGTATCACAATGTCTCAAATATAGATTCACCCGAAAAGAGCTGTATATGAACAAACAAATATTGAAAGATATTACCAAGGATTATGACTACTAAATTCATAACCATCTTGGGAATGTAAACATGGTGTTGGATTCACTATGTAGAAAGGACCCATAAATCCTATCATTGATAATAATTGAGAAGGATCTGATCTTCTTAGATTTGAAGAGGATAAAGATGGGAATCAAAAAGAATGTAAAATCATCTATCACTTCACCAATGATTGCTCAATTGTCTCTGTTGGAAATGTTAATGGACTCTAAAAACTTTATGTAGGAATTCAGTAGAAAGTTTAAACTATATGAAAATGGAAATCGTCATATTTAAATGATAATTAAGAAGGAATTTTTAGATTCGGGTCAACACTATGTGTTTCATCAACTCATGTGTTAAAAAATATCTTTTCGATGATTCACATAGTTCACCATTCTTAATTCACCCAAGACACACAAATATGCATCGAGATCTATGAGAGAACTATTGGTGGGATGCCATGGATAAAGATACCACTAAATATATATCAACGTGTCTAGTATGCCATCACGTGAAGGAAGAATGATAGAAATGTAAGGGAATAATGCATTCATTACCCATGAAAACTTATAAATGGGAAAACATCACCATGGACATTGTCACCAGAATTCCAAATACATCTAATGGAAAAAATGATATATTGGTTAGTGTAGATCTTCGTACAAATACTACACACTTAATTGCGATTCGAGAGGATTTATAAGTGGATCAACTAGAACATATATACAGTAGATAAGTTGTAAGTATTCATGGAGTACCACTGTAGATTATGTATGATTGAGATAAATGATTCACCTATAAATTTTGGAAAAGACTCCAGAATACTCTAAACACTGAGAAACATTTCATCCTGACTAATCATCCTCAAACAAATGGCTAGTCTGAGTAGACTATCTAAACACATGAGGAAATGTTGGTATCCTTACCAATGGAAATTAAAGGTGGATGGGACCAATATCTTTCTTTGGTGGAGTTCTCTTACAACTATTGCTTCCACTCAAGAATCCAAATGGAACCATATGAATCCATTTATGTGAAGAGGTTCAGAACACCGGCACATTTGGATGGAGTTGGGGAATGAAAAAATATAGGTCCTGAAATGGTCAAATAAATGGTAGAGAAGGTTGTGACCATATAGTAGAACTTCAAATATGATTTGAGCTGACAAAATATCTATAATGATAGTCATTAATGTGATATAGAGTTCAATGTTGGAGACATGGTATGTCATGACCCGACCCTACCCGGGCTCGAGCCGCAACTACACCAAGACCGCCTCCATAGGCCAGGGGCTGGCGACCAGCGCCGAAGGCACAACGACTCGGGGAGGCCTTTGCCTAAGCACCTGTACACACACACAAGCAGTATACTCAATGAAAAAGTGAAGAGTAAAAATAAAAATAAATGCAAACTGCTATATATAAACCACAAAGTGCATCGACCTCTAAAAGTACAAGAAAAGTTCTGAAAAGGAAAAAGGGGAAAAACACACGCCCAACCAAAAAGTTCTACAACCCGACAACAGGTAAACAAAAGAAACAGCTGACGGGTCTCCCACCTAGAACCCGGCTACGACCACCGCACGCGGTCCAAGTTCCCAAGCTCCTATGCTCCACTGAAGTCACTCTCCAACTGTCTATCTTCTGCAAGGGCACACCAAGTGCGGGCAAAGCCCAAGCAGGGGTGAGTATAAAAATACTCAGTAGGATACCCCGAAGGCTTGAGGGAGAAACAAAGGAGGTACCGAAGGGTGAGCAGTAGAGCGAACAGAAAAAGTAGAGGAGTACAACTGAAAGTGAAATAAAGAGTCCAGCTCAACCCAACAAGAGAAAAGAATTAGACTCATCCAGGCACAAGGAGCTGGAAATGATGAGAAGATGAAATTCTCGTCGAGTCATCGCTACCTATAGAAGGAGAGTATACTCATCAAACCACGAGAAGATAGACATGAAAAGCACGTGGCATACCCTGCGCGTCTTCGCCTCTCCTGGAGGGAGAGTACCAAACCCAAGTAGTGGGTACTAGAAACAAGGTATATACATATCTGTATGCTCAACAAGAAACCCGAACAAGCTCGTAAGGGGATCTTAATCTCATAGCTCAGCATAAGAAAAGAGTCGCCAACAGTCCCAGAAGTAACACCATCGATGCCCAGCATCTCGCACGTCTGCCCCGAACCGCAAGCCAAGGGGCTCAATCACCACACCTCAACACTATCCTCTTTGGGAGACACTGAATCACCCGCACGGTTTTAGATTGTGTCACAAGAACGCATCTCGGTGGGGAAAGTGCCCCTTGTACTTGATAGTTCTAGGGAAAGTCAAACCACACCTCGTCACTGCCCTGCAGTCGAGAGGTCTCCTCAAAGTCAAAGTCGTTTCACCACCAACCCGTACAACCAAGGGTCCCGCTCCGGTAATCACGGAAGAAATCCACAGGCTATCCTAGTAGAAAGGACTGAGCCTGGAAGGCCAACGGGTGTCCCACTGCCCAGCCCTGCTGGAGGGTAATTCATAATATGATATCAGGTGACCCACTTCCCAGCCCTGTTGGAGGGTAAACCATAATACATCATCGGGCGACCCACAGCCCAGCACCCTGCTGGAGGGTAGACCTGGAATAAGTCGATAGGCGACCCACTGCCCAGTCGTGCTGGAGGGTAGACCTGGAATAAGTCGACAGACCACCCACTGCCCAGCCGTGCTGGAGGGTAGACCTAGAACTAGACGACGGGCGACCCAATGCCCAGCCCTGCTGGAGGGTAGACCCTAAGAGGTTGTCGGGTGACCCACTGCCCAGCCTCTGTTAGAGGGTAGACCCTAAGTGCATCGGGCAACCCACTGCCCAGTCTCTGCTGGAGGGTGGACCCTAAGAGCGTCGGGTGACCCACTGCCCAGTCTCTACCGGAGGGTAAACCCTAGAAGTCCGTGAGAAACCCACTACCCATCCCTGCTGGATGGTAAACCTGAAGAAGTCGATGAGTAACCCAATGCCCAGCCCCGCTGGAGGGTAAAACTCAGAACTATTCTGGCCATCTCTACTGGAGGGTACAACACTGGCCAACCGAATACGGATTAGGTATCGCGCAACCACCCATCTTTAGAACAACTCACCAAAAGAGGTTCAGCACCTGTTTTATCACTAGATGTCACTAGCACCGCTACCGGCCGATCCATCAGGAACAAAGCTAGGGGGAGACCACTCAACCCTACTGGTCAAACCAACGAGCACCGAGCCAGTGGAAAACTCCACCCTGTCGGTCAAACAAACGAGCACAGAGGGACCCTCTACGTCGCGAGAGGTCAAAGTACGTAAATACGAACCTGACACGCACGTGGGTCCCACACAACGTTTGGCCCCATCTCAACCCCAACCAAGCTTACAAACGTTCCCAGGTACGAACAACCACATGTACCTCCAAGCATTTCCATATACTCCCAGAGTATACCACATTCTCAGCCCAAGGGTCAACGTGCACATGGCACCCAACGTCAACGCGAAGGCATGACGTAACATCTCCAACTTGCCACCTCAACGACTGGGTAACAACCAACCACATCTCTTTAACCACCAACATCACTCTCCCAGGAGTGCACGCGATCACATCCCAAAGGTCCGCTACAAACACGGTAGAAGGACCGCCATCGAGGCACTTTTCAGATTTCCACATTTAATAAGATCGTGTATAAGCTCCGCACAACTAAACGGAATGCACCGTTGTAATCCTCGCGAAAAAACATGTGAAACCAACTACTTACTCACCTCCAACGGATATCCGACGGAAAAGTCACCAACACCGCCTCAAGCCCGAACGGCGTCCCGTGATCCTGAGCCTCGACCCCAAAAATAGTCAGGCGCATTGCACCATTGCGATCCCCTTAGGAAAACACGTGAAAAGCACTACTCACACGAGTGAAACGGATATCCGGAGAAAAAGATGCATTCTGGCGCACCGCACACGAGCGGTGCCACGTGGGACCCGCATCCCGGTCCCGAAAGTCAATGAACGGATCGTACCGTTGTGATTCTCTCGTAAAAGCACAGAAGATGGACTATTCACTTGTCCAAAACGGACACCCAGGGATAAAGATGGAAAAATTCACAGTCGACGCCCAAACGGCCCTCATGGGCCCCACACCATCATGCTGGATTAGGGCGGGCGGATTGTACCACTGCAATCCCCTCGAAAAAACATCCAGAATCGACTGCACGCACGCCCCGAACGGACACCCGGTGAGAAAGGCGTGAAACGCTGCACGCAGCTCGAAAGACAGGTCGTGGGGCCCACGCCTGAAATCCAGTCTCAACGCCTGAAACCACCCTGGAAGCCTTCAACCTGGTGCCAGGGTCCTAATGCAACTGATGGCACTCAAAACGGCCGTCGGATGCGTCTGTGCCACTCAAAACAAGATTCCCGTAAGAAAAACGCCCAAGCACTTAACAGTGTGTCACGCCACCGAGACCCTCGTTTCGGGGGTTAAAAATCCCCGAAACCATCTAAAAAAGTCCGCCTTGACACAGGATCCACGCTGACACAGACGACGCGTAATACGAATGCCTTGCGGGTGATTTATCATTTTTCATAATAATAATAATAATAATAATATTATTATTATTATAAAACATTTTTTTTAATGCCAGACCAGCCATTCGGCCAGTCTATTTTTTTCCCAACAGGACCTACACCGTGTGGGTCCTTTTTGGCCAGTCGGGGTCCGACGACCCTGGCCCTCTCCCACTGCATGCCGACCGGCAAGGCCGGTCGGCTACATCTCCGTGCCGCGCTGGCGCGGCTCCTCCATTGGCGCCACTGGAGACCGGTGCCTCCACTGACGCCGCCCGGCCTGCTTCGCTCGCCCGTAAGCCCCGGCCACCTGCTCGCGCAGCCGCGCCTCCTGCTGAAGGTCGCTGCCTGCCTAAGGAGCTCCGCCGTGACCCAGCGCTCCACCGGCCTCCTCCGCTCGGCCCAACGAACCTGCCGCCGCCTGAAAGACCCGCATGAGGCCGCCACCTTGCGCCGAATGGAGCTCGGCCGAACCACCGTGCCACCCTGCTAAAACCCACCGGAAAACACCCGCAACACCAGGAATTCCCGCAAACTTCAGCGGTCGACCGCAACACCATCCGAACCAGGATTTCTGTTGGGCAAAAATCCCTCAAGGTAACATTGCAGCATTTTTGGGTTGATTGTGTTTGTTGACAAAGCAGGTTTCCATGGAGAATTGTCGAGTTCCTGAGAAGTTGTTGACATTCCATGTTGACAAAGAACTTTGACAAAGGAAAGGACGATCTGGAGGCGGTACAAAAGAGCAGTACAAGGTGGCGCCGTTTTCCAGTGTTTGCCAATTTTTTGGGCCTGAAAATCGCCAATGGAAAATGGAGTGATATGTTGTTGGCAAAGGTTGAGGAGAGAGAAATGAAGGAGGTGTGCGGAAAAATCAAGCGTGGCGCGCAAAAATAGAGGGTTGCGCGAAATCTTGAAGTGTGGCGCGCAAAACAGCGGGTTGCGCGAAATTGTATTTCGCGCAAAAGATGTTTCAAGGCCGAAAGCTTGAAAAATGGTAAAGGCATGAGGCGCGCGCGATTTTGGAGGCGTGCGCGGAAAATTGAAGTGGCGCGCGAAATAGCGGATGAAGTATTTCGCGCAAGAGGTGTTACGAGGTCTGAAGCTCGTAAAATGGCAAAGGCATGAGGTGCGCGAAATTATGGAGCAGTGCGCGGAAAATGTTTGTGCGTGGAAGATCAAAGCGGATTACGCGCTCAAGGAGGGTTTTTCGCGCGGGGTCGATGTTGCCTATAAATATGAAGTGACCCTCCTCCATTCAGCTGAGTTCAAGACATAGAAAATACCCGAGCTCTGGTGCGCGAAATTGAAGTTTGAAAGGGTGTTGCGCGTAAACTTAAAGTTTGCGCGTAAAGTCAGATTGCGCGAAAAGCAAAGGCTGCGCAGAAAGTTTGAGTTGGCGCGTAAAAGGAAGGTTGCACGAAAAGTGGATTTCGCGCAAAGGCAGTGAATTGCGCGCAAGGCAGTTTCCAGGCTGCGCGTAAAATTTGAAGGTTGCGCGAAAAAGGAATTTCGCGCAAAGCATAGAAATTGCGCGCAAGGCACCGTAAGGGTTGCGCGTAAAACTTGAGGTTGCCCGGTACATCCGGTGCAAAGTGAGATTCATCTGCGGGTGAAAGTTGGACTTCAATAGAGCATCTACATACAGAGAAAGATGCATTCCTTAATGGAAATGAAGAGACCTACAGGTCTATAAACTGTGAGTGAATCCCTTCCAAGAGCAGTGAGCTTAGGAAGAGGAAGAAGGTGATCCTCTCCACCGGCAGTGAGCCAGAGAGAGAGAAACAGGGAGTGACCCTTGGGAAAGCAGTGAGCTGACCCTAAACCTTGTATAGGCAGTGAGCCTGGGCATAGAAGTGATCTAGCCCGAACATTGTAATCCACAGCTAGTGAAGTTTAGTGGACTTGGTACGACCGGCAACCTGTCGGCGTATGCTCCTTGGACGTAGCCCTTAGCGGTGAACCAAGTAAAATTGTTGTGTCCTGTGCTTGCTTTACTTTCTGTTTATATTGTGCAGCAGGAAAGAGAGAGAAGAGTGTTTTGCTTAACAGCGAAACAAGATCAGAACGGGCTTTAATTTTTAATTAGTCATACCCTGATTCACCCCCCCCTCTCAGGGTATTCAGCCTAGTGGACCTAACAAGTGGTATCAGAGGGAAAGGTTAACAGTTGGTCTTCTCTCAATGGAGGTCACTAATCATAGAGGGATTCCGATCTTCGACGGATGTAATTTTCAGATATGGAAGAATCGAATGCAACACTATTTCCGATCTTTGGGAATGGATGTGTTTTCAGCAGCTATGCATGGTATCACAGCTGATATTACTAGTGGTGCATTATCAGAAGCTGAGCACAAAGAGTTGGATGCTGATTCCAAAGCAATAAATGCCTTAGGGGGAGCACTCTCTAATCCCATTTATACAAAGGTGATGTCATGAAAAACGTCACATGCCATGTGGGAAAAACTTTTGAATATTTATGAAGGGGATACAAAAGTCAGAGAGGCAAAGCTGCAAGTGTTGTGGAACAAGTATGAAGATCTCAAAATGAACCCGAATGAGTCTGTTGATGCATTCTTTGACAGGGTAAATGCTGTGGTAGAAGACATGCGGGGTCTTGGAGAAATTATCGAAGACATTAAAATCGTAAAGCGAATCTTGAGAAAGCTTCCACCTCGGTTCAATCCGAAAGTTTCTGTGTTGGAAGATAAAGATCCGAAAGAGCTAACATTGGATAACCTACACAGCACTCTTGTTGCATATGAAATGAGAAATGATGACAACGATGCTGTGGAAAAGGGGAAATCCAAAGAGGTGGCATTTAAGGCCATGAAGAGGCTCACTATTGAAGATTCTAAGGAGGAAGAAGAGTCAGATGAGGTGATGTCGTTCCTTTCTTCAAATCTGCAAAGAGGAAAAGGAAAGTTTAAAGGGAAACTTCCACTAGCAAGCTTCCGATGCGGAAAGGTTGGTCATCTTGCTGCAAGATGCCCCAAAAAGTTTCAAGAAGAAAGCGATGAAGATGAAGTTGAGATTCCCATGAAAAAATCTTCAGCCTATGTGAAAGGGAAGAAGAAGTTCAAGAGAAATTTCTTTAAAAAGAAGAATCTTCTTTCCCAAGAAATTGATAGTTCAGCTGAGTCTGAGGGTGAAGAAGTTGAAGAGATAGAAAACTGTAGAGATCGTGGTCAAAATGCGATGGTGGCTGTTGCTAGTAGCACTCTAGAAAAGAAAGAAACTGAAACTGATGAAGAAGAAGAAGAAATTGAAGGGATAGTTGACATGGAAGCTGAATTAGAAGCAGCTCTTGAAGAGATAGATGTTTGGCGAGCAAAAACAAAGAAAGCCAATAAGATAGTACGTGATGCCAAACTCTACATGCAACAACAAGAAGAAGAGAAGTCTGAGCTTGAGAAAGAAATTGAAAATATTAAGTCTTCCAGGCCAGAGCGCACAGAAAAGGTTGATGAGCATAAGCTCAAGATTGAAGAGCAGAAAAGGGAGATCGACTGCTTGAGTAGAAAAGTGAAAGATCACGTCAAGCGTATTGAAGAGCTTGAAGAGGAAGTTGTCGGTCTGCGGAGAAAAGTAAAAGACCAGGAAAAACCTTTGAATCCCAACACATTCTTGGGAAATCAGGTCGTTACGAAGACGGAAAAGAAGAAAGAAGAGCCTAGTAGTTCAGCAGGAAAGAAGCAGCAATTGAACTCAGATGTTAAGGCTGATTCATGGCTTAATCAGAAACAAAAATCTACGGCAGTTGAAGTTAGACCGCAAGAACTTGTTCCGAGATTGAAAGTGGATTTGAGCACAAAGCAGAATCGGAATACTCAGAGATCCAAAGGGGAAACTCGTAGTGCTGAAGTAACACGAAGGAATTCACCTTATATCAGGTGTTACTGTTGTGGAAAGATGGGACATTCACAGTATGTGTGTTCCATAGCCAAAAGATATCGAAGGGAACAAGAACAGAGATGGCAGCCAAACAGAGAACGGTTTCCCAGAACATTTTTTGAAGGACACTATTTTTGGTGCGGAGGATTTGGACACATGGCTAGGTACTGCACTCCGGCCATTCAGAAAAATGTGTCAAAGCAGAATCAAAATGATCGCAAGCAGCAGATCAGTAAACCGACAAGTGAGTTAAAAGTTCAGAACAGATTTGCAGTTTTGCAAGATGAAGCTGGTCCATCATACTCTGAGAAAGAACAGAAGCCTCAATCCATGCCGAGTATGAAAGAAAAAGTATGGACTAGGAAGAAGAAAACTGAGAAGGCCGTAGTTGCTGAAATTGCCCTTAAAGCATCAGATCGTTCTGGTGTTTGGATCCTTGACAGTGGTTGCACATCCCACATGACGGGTAATAAGGATCTGGTTACAGGCATAAAATATGACAAAGAAGGAGTTGTCAAGTTTGGAAATGATGAAGGCCTGAAGATTGTTGGCTCAGGAAAATCCAAGTTTGGGGGCAAAGAAATGAGACATGCTGATGTCTTGGTGGTAGAGGGTCTCAGTCATAATTTGCTTAGCGTCAGTCAACTATGTGACTCTGGGCACTCTATACTTTTTACCAAGAAGATGGGTTTTGTTAAAGGAAAAGATGGAATAGTCATTCTTCAGGGAAAACGAACAAAGGGGAATCTTTACCTGGTAGGTGGGGAAGAAGATTCATGCCTTTTATCCAGAGAAGAAGAAAATCAGCTGTGGCATAAGCGACTTGGTCATCTATGTCAACCATCTATGGAAGATCTGGTAAAGTGTGATGCTGCTAGAGACCTTCCCAAACTATCACATGATCGCACTCATACGTGTGATTCTTGTCAACAAGGGAAGATCATCAGGAAGACATACAGGCCAAAGGAACAAAAAGCAACTCGAGTGCTCGAATTGGTGCATGCTGATGTATGTGGACCTATCTCACCACGAGCTATAGATGGGCAAAGGTACTATGTTCTTTTCATTGATGACTACAGCAGAATGGCCTGGGTATTCATCATTACCCATAAGACAGAGGTGTTCAGTTGCATAAAGCAGTACAGGAGGGAATCAGAAAAGATGCTTGGGCAGAAAATTCTGAAGTTTCGTACTGATAACGGTACAGAATTTACAAACAATCAGGTTGAAAACTATCTCGAGAAACATGGGATAAGGCATCAAGTTTCATCAGTAAGAACTCCCCAACAGAATGGAGTGGTAGAAAGGAGGAATCGGATCATTAACAACATGGCCAGAACAATGCTTATTGATAAGGACCTACCAGAGAAATTTTGGAAGGAAGCAGTTTTGACATCGGTCTATGTTTCAAACAGGTCCCTGTTATGTCCGAAGCAAGGGAAGACTCCGTATGAACTGTGGTACGGAAAGAAGCCAACGTTGAAATACTTTCGAATCTTTGGAAGTAAGTGTTTCATTCTCAACAAAGAACATCATAGGAAGTTCGAGGCACGAGGAGATGAAGGGATATTCCTTGGCTATTCAGGGAAAAGCAAAGCATATAAGTGCTTCAACAAGAGGCTGGGAAAAATTGTTGAGAGTAATGATGTCACTATAGTCGAAAATGAACAGACTGCTCAACGACCCAGTGAACAGTTCCTGGATGAAAGTGATGATGAGGTAAGCAACCCAGGGGGAGCAGAAGTGGCAGAAGCTGACTCAGAAGAAGATACTGATGATGAAGAGGAAAGTGTCAAGTCGGTGTCTGCGAGGAAGACAAAGAGTCGAGCTGAGATTGATAGGCAGAATATCATTGGTGATCAAACAGCTCCAGTTCAGACTCGAAGAATGAAATCATCACAGCAAGCATCGTTTTTGTCTCAAGTGGAGTCGAAATGTTTTTCTGATGCAGCTGAAGATGAAAACTGGGTTCAGGCCATGAACGAAGAGCTTGATCAGATTGAGAAGAACCAGACATGGGAGATTGTTTCGAGGCCAGCGGACAAGAATGTCATTGGGACCAAATGGGTCTATCGCAACAAGATGAATGAAGATGGCACAGTGATTCGGAACAAAGCACGACTAGTGTGCAAGGGGTACTCCCAAATCGAGGGAATTGATGTTGATGAGACATTTGCACCGGTTGCAAGGCTGGAGACAATAAGATTATTCCTAGCCATCGCAGTGCAAAGGAAGTTCAAAGTGTTCCAGATGGATGTCAAATCCGCATTCTTGAATGGGGTTCTGGAAGAGGAGGTGTATATTGAGCAGCCAGATGGTTTTCTCATTCATGAGGATGAGAACAAAGTTTGCAGGCTGAAGAAGGCATTGTATGGGCTGAAACAAGCACCAAGGGCATGGTACTCAAGGCTTGATCAGTACTTGAAGAAGCTTGGTTTTCAGCGTGGAGGAGTTGATTACAATCTCTATTTCAGTAATGACAGTAATCAAAGGATGATGGTGTTGGTTTATGTCGATGACATAATATTTGGTGGATCAGATGAAGCTCAGTGCAGACAGTTTTCTGAATTCATGAAAAATGAGTTTGAAATGTCAATGATTGGAGAGCTAACGTTTTTCCTTGGTCTACAGGTCACACAAGGAAGGAATGGAACATTCATTTCTCAATCTAAATATGCCAAGGAGGTCCTGAGAAGGTTTGGAATGGAAAATTCCAAGGAGATGAAGACTCCGGTGGCTACCCGGATGAAATTATCAAAAGATGAGGATGGCAAGACAGTTAATATCACAGAATACAGGCAAATCATTGGAAGTCTGTTGTACTTAACCGCAACAAGGCCTGATATTGTTTTCGCCACATGCCAAGCAGCGAGATATCAAAGTAATCCCAAGGAAAGTCACATGCTCGCAGTAAAAAGAATACTTCGGTATATTAAAGGCACGGTGGACTTCGGCTTGACATACAATGACAAATCTCAGACAGAGTTATTGGGGTACACTGATGCAGACTGGGCCGGTTCAGCCGATGATAGAAAATCAACGTCAGGTGGTGCATTCTATCTTGGTGGATTGTGTATTTCTTGGCTAAGCAAGAAACAAGATTGCATTTCATTGAGCACCGCAGAAGCTGAGTATATTGCGGCCACTCAAGCATGCACACAGTTATTGTGGATGAAGCAGCAGCTTGAAGATATGGGAGTTGAAGTGAAGTCTCCGATCGGAATCCAGTGTGACAACTCAAGTGCTATAAATCTTAGCAAAAATCCCGTCCATCATTCAAGGACAAAGCACATTGAGATTAAGTATCATTTTATTAAGGAGAAGGTTGAGCAGGGAATTGTAAAGTTGGAGTACGTGCCTACAGAACTACAGGTTGCAGACATTCTGACAAAGGCCTTACCCAAGGAAGCTTTTGAGAGGCATCGACTGGCTCTGGGAGTTCAGTCGATTCCCCGCACTTGAAATTGTGTGGATGTGGGACCCCCCCCCCTCTCCCCGAGGTATGGTGTGTTTTTCCCTCATGTGCTGATATGTGTTCTCTACTATGTTACAGACTACAAAGGCGTGACCTTTGGGTTCGTTGACAAAGGGGGAGAAAAGTGCTTGAAAAGTGCTTGACAAAGGGGGAGAAAAGTGTTAGTTCAAGAGAGAAAATAGTGCGGAGATTTGATAAATCATAATTGATACGGGGAGAAGCTGACAGGTGGAGCAGCCAGAAAGGGGGAGCAATGAGAAAGGGGGAGAGTGTTTAAAATCTGACGATGCTAGACGTGATCGATCAAATCATAGAAATCACGACAGCTGAGGATCGTGATAAAAGCAGAACAGTGGTGTTGGAATGGTGTGAGACAGTGTCCAGCTATCAACAATTGGTATCAACTTAAGAATTCACCAATTGGTATCAGTGTGGTTCAACAACCGGTTTTTTCTTTTAAGAATTGGTATCAGGGTGGAATCGACAATTGGGGTCTGACATGAAGTGATTCATTGATGAACTTTTCATTCTACTCTTGTTTCTCACGCCGAGCATTGCTCATGTGGGCTTAGAGTACATGT
Source organism: Viscum album (assembly GCA_963277665.1). Taxonomy (NCBI): domain Eukaryota; kingdom Viridiplantae; phylum Streptophyta; class Magnoliopsida; order Santalales; family Viscaceae; genus Viscum; species Viscum album. Next base: position 911,262,849 of record OY728131.1, on the reverse strand, counting down.
TAAGTGAATCCTTGAACGCTATCATAATCGCAAGAGGCGAATGGTGGTAGCAGCTGGAAGAAGACTCAGTGAGGTATCAAAGTGCAGAAAATATTTCTGAGCAGAGTTGTGAAGAGTTGTCAACAAACCCAAAGGGGGAGATTGTTGGGCAAAAATCCCTCAAGGTAACATTGCAGCATTTTTGGGTTGATTGTGTTTGTTGACAAAGCAGGTTTCCATGGAGAATTGTCGAGTTCCCGAGAAGTTGTTGACATTCCATGTTGACAAAGAACTTTGACAAAGGAAAGGACGATCTGGAGGCGGTACAAAAGAGCAGTACAAGGTGGCGCCGTTTTCCAGTGTTTGCCAATTTTTTGGGCCTGAAAATCGCCAATGGAAAATGGAGTGATATGTTGTTGGCAAAGGTTGAGGAGAGAGAAATGAAGGAGGTGTGCGGAAAAATCAAGCGTGGCGCGCAAAAATAGAGGGTTGCGCGAAATCTTGAAGTGTGGCGCGCAAAACAGCGGGTTGCGCGAAATTGTATTTCGCGCAAAAGATGTTTCAAGGCCGAAAGCTTGAAAAACGGTAAAGGCATGAGGCGCGCGCGATTTTGGAGGCGTGCGCGGAAAATTGAAGTGGCGCGCGAAATAGCGGATGAAGTATTTCGCGCAAGAGGTGTTACGAGGTCTGAAGCTCGTAAAATGGCAAAGGCATGAGGTGCGCGAAATTATGGAGCAGTGCGCGGAAAATGTTTGTGCGTGGAAGATCAAAGCGGATTACGCGCTCAAGGAGGGTTTTTCGCGCGGGGTCGATGTTGCCTATAAATATGAAGTGACCCTCCTCCATTCAGCTGAGTTCAAGACATAGAAAATACCCGAGCTCTGGTGCACGAAATTGAAGTTTGAAAGGGTGTTGCGCGTAAACTTAAAGTTTGCGCGTAAAGTCAGATTGCGCGAAAAGCAAAGGCTGCGCAGAAAGTTTGAGTTGGCGCGTAAAAGGAAGGTTGCACGAAAAGTGGATTTCGCGCAAAGGCAGTGAATTGCGCGCAAGGCAGTTTCCAGGCTGCGCGTAAAATTTGAAGGTTGCGCGAAAAAGGAATTTCGCGCAAAGCATAGAAATTGCGCGCAAGGCACCGTAAGGGTTGCGCGTAAAACTTGAGGTTGCCCGGTACATCCGGTGCAAAGTGAGATTCATCTGCGGGTGAAAGTTGGACTTCAATAGAGCATCTACATACAGAGAAAGATGCATTCCTTAATGGAAATGAAGAGACCTACAGGTCTATAAACTGTGAGTGAATCCCTTCCAAGAGCAGTGAGCTTAGGAAGAGGAAGAAGGTGATCCTCTCCACCGGCAGTGAGCCAGAGAGAGAGAAACAGGGAGTGACCCTTGGGAAAGCAGTGAGCTGACCCTAAACCTTGTATAGGCAGTGAGCCTGGGCATAGAAGTGATCTAGCCCGAACATTGTAATCCACAGCTAGTGAAGTTTAGTGGACTTGGTACGACCGGCAACCTGTCGGCGTATGCTCCTTGGACGTAGCCCTTAGCGGTGAACCAAGTAAAATTGTTGTGTCCTGTGCTTGCTTTACTTTCTGTTTATATTGTGCAGCAGGAAAGAGAGAGAAGAGTGTTTTGCTTAACAGCGAAACAAGATCAGAACGGGCTTTAATTTTTAATTAGTCATACCCTGATTCACCCCCCCCTCTCAGGGTATTCAGCCTAGTGGACCTAACAATTTCAAATCCGAAACGAGCGTCGGAAAGAGTAGAATTTGTAATAAATGACAATGGGATTTGTTCGAAGATTTAACCGCAAATCGATGTATAAAATTGAATCCAAAGGAAGGTTTAGAAATTAAAACGCAAAACGCATAATCCTACCTGCGAGGGCGTTTCCGGACGCTTCACGAAGGATCTGCCGGAGCCGTGCCTCGCCGGAGCTATCTTGCCGAAGGGGAGGAGGGGAGGAGGAGCTTCTCCTCCTTGGTTGAGCGCTTCTGCCAGGGCAAAGGGGAAGGAGAGGGGTGGGATTAGGGTTTAAATAAGGAATAAATTAATTAAAATTTAATTAATTTAACCCCCCAATTTATCCCGCGCCCGAAACTCTCGACGGGGTCGAGGTTGAGCCTCCCCTAGGGTAAACACCACCTCCTGAGCACAACGGAGGCCTTCGAATTTTAATCCAAGACCCCATTCAAAAGTTATTAAAGTTAGCACCTGAGGCCGCCAAATTACGAAAACACCCATGGGGCCATTTTTCAAAGACGGGTCGCGCCCGCAAAACTTATACCCCTCTTAGGGTAAACGGCATGCTCCAAACTCAACAATGCCCTCAGTTTTCCAATCTGATCCATCGTTTAAGAGATACCTGAATTTCAACATTAAAAGAATAAATTAATTAATTAATTTATCTTTTTAACGTTTCGAAAGCGAGCGAGGGGTCCCAATGTCCCGCGCCAACAAGTTTTATGTCGTTACTTGGGTAAACACCCCATTCTAGACCCATACATACACTCTGATCTCTTCTCTGAAGCACCGTTTAGGAGTTATCCCATTTATTTGGCGTTTCTAGTGTGAACGCACTGAAAATTTAATTCCGGCCACTACGGGGCTCGGAATCGCACGCCGTCTGAAGGCGCTGCTCAGGAATATCATCAAGAATATTCCAAAGTCTTTCACAGCAAAAACTGGGTTCTTACATCATTCCCTCCTTCAAGCTTTTCGTCCCCAAAAAGAAAAACTAGGGAGCAACACAGGGTACTAAGCCCACACCTGGCTTTCCCATACCAAGAAGAACCCATGCACAGCTCTGTGTCATCGCACAAAGACCAAATGATTGATTCGTTCATGCGAGGTCAGCCCTTGACGATGTCGTGCACCCCATCCAGACTTTGGGGTTACGGCAAGGTGGTAGGATACCTCTCCATCCCTTTGAACGGTCTCAAACGTCCTGAAGGCACTCGAGGGTAGCTCACCTCCCTGGTCAAACCTCTATGTCATACGCCACAACTGGAATCACCGCCCGCACCAGGAACAAGGCCCGGTGATTCCCTCCTTCAGAATATACATATGGTGAAGCACCCAAGGATATTTGGTCATGCAAGGTCCCCCAGTCGATGCTCTCTTACACGCTCAAAAGACGAAGGAGTCGTTACCATCGACTAAAGAAAAAGGTCCCATGCCTATTACCTTACCAACACAGGGTTACACCGATGCCCCGCGTCACCCTGGTAACACCTCAAGCAAGGAGCAGGGAGGAAAAAAGTTCACACACCGAGTCTAACAATTCTACTACAAAAAGGTAGAAGAGCTGTAGAGCATACCTCTTATCGCCTCATGCTCTGTAGGATCGTAGACATCAAAAGATCGCAGCTGTCCGCGGTCCCAACTGTCAGCTCCTGGAGCCTAACGTGGAACACCTAGTGGTGATGGGAAGACCTCGTAACATCGTCCCCTACCTCCAGCTCATCCCTCTCCTCTGCTAGCACCACCTCTTTGGGCACTACTCCGATCACGGTGCTGCCTCTTCCGTGGTGGTGCGCCTGCTGCCTACCCGAAGCTCTCAGCACTCGGGTTGGGCGGTCTCGTGTCAAGTGAACTCGCCCAAAATAAGAATAACACTAGAGCTCTCTGGGATGCCCTTGTTCCCTCCGGTGCAACTATGGTGTACGACCACGGCCTGGGATCCACTCACGGATGGGCATCCACGGCAGAGGCCCTATGCCTTTTCTCCACAGTGGTATATGACCACGACTCTAAAACCAACAGTGGTAAGGCCACCTGCATCGAGGTCCTATCCTCTGGCGCCTGCTAACTACGGCATACGTCGCGGCAACTTCATGCCCTCTACCACTACCAACCACAAAACGTGACAGGAAGCTCTCTGTCAACAACGCCTGCTCTAGCACCCCGACATACGTGGAAACACCCAAGGGTACTATGACAGCACGAATCTCTCAGCGGAGACCCTGATCAAACTTCCACGCTCAGATGTTGTCGTCACGGACCAAGTCCGAGTAAAAGCGTGCACGGTCTGTAAAACTAGTCGCGCACTCGGCCACTGTCATCCCTCCCTGCTGAAACTGCAGGATCTCCTGAATCCGAACGAAACCCAAGAAGGAGGGGGAAAACTCCTCACGGAACAACAACTGAAAGTCTCCCCATGAAAGCGACGACTCATCATGAAGCTGGGTCACCAGACTCCACCAACGCCAAGCTGATCCACAAAGAAGGGTGGCTGCCAAAGCCACTATCCGATCTGCCAGCATCTGCACAAGCCTGAAACGGAGAACCACTGCCTCGAGCCAAACCTCTCCTGCCTGAGGGTCTGGCTCACCACTGAGCCTCAGCGGTCCCTGCCGCTGGAACTTGCAGAGCGCGCTCAACCTGCGATCAAACTCAGCCTGCTCCGCTGAAGATGTCGGCTGTTCAACAGGTGGGGGTGCTGCTACCGGCCCACCCGGAGAAAGGGGCTCGCATGATGGGTTCTGGACTGTGGCCTCGTAGATCATAGGTCCATCGTCATGAACCAAAGCTTGTATCCTGGTTGGCTGTCTTCGCAGAGACATCCTGAATATTATCAAGGAGTGCCGCGGTCAGATAAGCATAATGTATATACCAACAACAACGATGGGGAGATGACTCAAGAAGGACAGTCAAAGACTCAATCCTATGTGATTCACAAACCAATTTTTCCCTGCAACAAGTGTCTTAACATTCCTAGTCAACAAGTGGGTTATCAAGGTCCTGGTGAATTGATACGTCGGCCGCCGGACCATCACTGGACTCCCTGGCTTGAGAGCTGCTCTTGAGACACGTTAACACTATTGCCCTAAATCCCAACCAATTCCTTTTTAGGGACGTTCGCACAACGCCTCAAGGAACGAACCACCTCTGATACCACTTTGTCACGACCCGACCCTACCCGGGCTCGATCCCAAACTACCCTAAGCCCACCTCCATAGGCCAAGGGTTGGCGACCAGCGCCAAAGGAACAACGACTCGGGGAGGACTTTGCCTAAGCACCTGTACACACACACACGCAGCACACTCAATGCAAAAGTGCAAAGTAAAAAAAAGTAAAAGGGAAACTGCTATATATAAACCACAAAGTGCATCGACCACTAAACAGTACAAGAGAAGTGCCGAAAAGGAAAAAAGGTCAAAACACACGCCCAACCAAAAAGTGCCACAACCCGACGACAGGTAAACAAAAGAAACAGCTGACGGGTCTCCCACCTGGAACCCGGCTACGACCACCGCACGCGGTCCAAGCTCCCAAGATCCTATGCTCCACTGAATTCACGCTCCCACTGTCTGTCGTTTGCAAGGGCACACCAAGTGCGGGAAAAGCCCAAGCAGGGGTGAGTATAAAAATACTCAATAGGATACCTCGAAGGCTCGAGGGAGCAACAAAGGAGGTACTGAAGGGTGAGAAGTAGAGAGAACAGGAATAGTAGAGGAACACAACTGAAATTACAGTAAAGAGTCCAGCTCAACCCAACAAGAGAAAGGAAGTAGACTCATCCAGGCACAAGGAGCTGGAAATGGTGAAAAGATGAACTTCCCGTCGAGCCTTTGCTACCTATAGCAGGAGAGTAGACTCAACCAACCACAAGAATATAGACACGGAAAGCACGTGGCATACCTCGCGCGTCTTCGCCTCTCCTAGAGGGAGAGTACCAAAACCAAGAAGTGGGTACCTAAAACAAGGTATATACATATCTGTATGCTCAACAAGAAACCCGAACAAGCTCGTAAGGGGATCTTCATCCCATAGCTCATCCCAAGAAAAGAGTCACCAATAGTCCCAAAAGTAACACCATCGATGCCCAGCATCCCGCACGTCTGCCCCGAACCAGAAGCCAAGGGTCTCAATCACCACACCTCGACACTATCCGCTTTGGGCGACACTAACTCTCCCGCATGGTTTTAGATCATGTCACAAGAATGCATCTCAGTGGGGAAAGTGCCCCTCGTACTTGAGAGTTCTAGGGAAAGTCAAACCACACCTTGTCACTACCCTGCAGTCAAGAGGTATCCTCAAAGTCAAAGCCGTTCCATCATCGACCCGTACAACCAAGGGTCCAGCTCTGATAATCACGGAGGAAAGCCACATGCTAGCCTAGTAGAAAGGACTGAGCCTGGAATGCCAACGGGTGTCCCACTGCCCAACCCTACTGGAGGGTAATTCATAATATGATATCGGGTGACCCACTACCCAGCCCTGCTGGAGGGTAAACCATAATACATCATCAGGCGACCCACTACCCAGCACCCCGCTGGAGGGTAGACCTGGAATAAGTCGATAGGCGACCTACTGCCCAATCGTGCTAAAGGGTAGACCTGGAATAAGTCGATAGGCGACCCACGGCCCAGCTGTACTAGAGGGTAGACCAGGAATAAGTCGACAGGTGACCCACTGCCCAACTCTGCTGGAGGGTAGACATGGAACTAGACGACGGGTGACCCACTGCCCAGCCCTGCTGGAGGGTAGACCCTAAGAGGTCGTTGGGTGACCCACTGCCCAGTCTCTGCTGGAGGGTAGACCCTAAGTGCGTCGGGCGACCCACTGCCCAGTCTCTGCTGGAGGGTGGACCCTAAGAGCGTCGGGTGACCCACTGCCCAGTCTCTGCTGGAGGGTAAACCCTAGAAGTCAGTGAGAAACCCACTACCCAGCACTTCTAGAGGGTAAACCCGAAGAAATCGATGAGTAACCCACTGCCCAGCCCTGCTGGAGGGTAAAACTCAGAACTGCTCTGGCCATCTCTACTGGAGGGTACAACACTGGCCAACTGAATACGGAGTGGGTATCGCGCAACCACCCATCTCCAGAACAACTCACCAAAAGAGGTTCAGCACCTGTTCCATCACTGGGTGTCACTAGTACCGCTACCGGCCGATCCATCGAGAACGAAGCCGGGGGAGACCACTCAACCATGCTGGTCAAACCAACGAGCACCGAGCCAGGGGAAAACTCCACCCTGCCGGTCAAACAAACGAGCACAGAGGGACCCTCTACGTCACAAGAGGTCAAAGTACATAAAGTAGAACCCGACATGCACGTGGGACCCACACAACGTGTGGCCCCATCTCAACCCCAACCAAGCTCACAAATTTTCCCAGGTACGAACAACCACATGTACCTCCAAGCATTTCCATATACTCCTAGAGTATACCACATTCTCAGCCAAAGGGTCATCGTGCACACGACACCCAATGTCAACGCGAAGGCATGACGTAACATCTCCAACTTGTCGCCTCAACGACTGGGGAACAACCAACCACATATCTTTAACCACCAACATCACTCTCCTAGGAGTGCATGCGATCACATGCTAAAGTTCCGCTAGAAACACGGTAGAAGGACCGCCATCGAGGCACCTTTCACATTTCCATATTTAATAAGATCGCGTATAAGGCTCCACACAACAAAATGGATCGCACTTTTGTAATCCTCACGGAAAAACACATGAGAACAAATAATTACACACCTCCAACAGATATCCGACGAAAAAGTCACCAACACCGCCTGACGCCAGAACGGTGTCCCGTGATCCCGAGCCTCGACCCTGAAAATAGTCGGGCGCATTGCACCATTGATATCCCCTCGGGAAAACACGTCAAAAGCACTACTCACACGAGTGCAATGGATATCCGGAGAAAAAGATGCATTCTGGCGCACCGCACATGAGCGGTGCCACGTGGGACCCACATCCCGGTCCCGAAACTCAACAAATGGATCGCACCATTGCGATCCTCTCGTAAAAGCACACAAGATGGACTATTCACTTATCCAAAACAGACACCAGGTTGTAGAGATGGAAAAATTCACTGCTGACGCCCAAACGACCCTCATGGTCCTCGCACCATTGTGCCAGATTAGGGCGGGCGGATTGCACCACTGCAATCCACTTGGAAAAACATCCAGAATCGACTGCTCACACGCCCCGAAAGGACGCCCGGTGAGAAAGTCGTGGAACACTACACACAGCTCGAAAGACAGGTCGTGGGTCCCACGCCTCAAATCCAGTCTCAATGCCCGAAACCTCCCTTGAAACCTTCGCCCCGGCTCCAAGGTCCCAACGCAACTGATGGCACTCAAAACGGACATCAGATGCATCCGCGCCACTCAAAACAAGATTCCCGGAAGAAAACACTCAAGCACTTAACGGTGTGTCACACCACCGAGACCCTCATTTGGGGGGTTAAAAATCCCCGAAACCATCTCAAAAAGTCCGCCTTCACACAGGCTCCGCGCTGCCACAGACGGCGCGCAATACGGATGCCCTGCGGGTGATTTATCATTTTTCATAATAATAATAATATTATTATTATTATTATAAAAAAAATTTTAATGCCAGATCGGCCATTCGGCCGGTCTCCTTTTTCCCAACAGGACCCGCACTGTGTGGGTCCTTGTTGGCCAGTCGGGGTCCGACGACCTCGGCCCTCTCCCGCTGCACGACGACTGGCAAGGCCGGTCGGCTAGATCTCTGCGACGCACTGGCGCGGCTCCTCCACTGGCGCCGCTGGAGACTGGTGCCTCCACTAATGCCACCCGGCTTGCATTGCTCGACCGCATGCCCCGTCCACCCCCTCGTGCAGTAGCGCCTCCTGTTGAAGGTCGTCGCCCGCCTGAGGAGCTCCGCCGCGACCCAACGCTCCGACGGCCTCCTCTACTCGGCCTAACGAACCTGCCGCCACCTGAAAGACCTGCCTGAGGCCACCGCCTCGCGCTGGCTGCAGCTCGGCCGAACCACCTCACCACCCTACTAAAATCCGCCGGAAAACACCCACAACACCAGGAATTCCCGCAAACTTCGGTGGTCGACCGCAACACCATCAGAACACGGATTTCAAATCTGAAACGAGCGTCGGAAAGAGTAGAATTTGAACTAAATGACCATGGGATTTATTCAAAGATTTAACCGCAAATCGACGTATAAAATTGAATCCAAAAGAAGGTTCATAAATTAAAATGAAAAACGCATAATCCTACCTGCGAGGGCGTTGCCCGACGCTTCACGGAGGATCTGCCAGAGCAGCACCTCGCCGAAGCAATCTCGTCGGAGGGGAGGAGGGGAGGAGGATCTTCTCCTCCTTGGTTGAGCACTTCTTCCTGGGTAAAGGGGAAGGAGAGGGGTGGGGTTAGGGTTTAAATAAGGAATAAATTAATTAAAATTTAATTAATTTAACCCCCCAATTTATACCGCGCCTGAAACTCTCGACGGGGTCAAGGTTGAGCCTCCCCTAGGGTAAAAACCACCTCCCGAGCACAACGGCGGTCTCAGAATTTTAATTTGAGACCCCATTGAAAAGTTATAAAACATAGCGCCTGAGGCCGCCAAATTACGAAAACACCCCTGGGGCCATTTTTCATAGACGGGCCGCGCCCACAAAACTTACACCCCTATTAGGGTAAACAGAATGCTCCGAACTCAACGATGACCTCGGTATTCCAATCTGAGCCACCATTTAAGAGATACCTGCGTTTCAACATTAAACGAATAAATTAATTAATTAATTTATATGTTTAAAGTTCCGAAAGCGAGCGAGGGGTCCCAACGTCCCGTGCCGCCAAGTTTTATGTCGTTCCTAGGGTAAACAGCCCATTCTAGACCCATCCATACACTCGAATCTCTGATCTGAAGCACTGTTTAGAAGTTATCCCATTTATTTTGCATTTTCAGTGTGAATGCACTGAAAATTTAATTCCGGCCACTCCGGGGCTCGGAAACGCACACCATCTGAAGGCGCTGCTCTGGAATATCATCAAGAATATTCCAAAGTCTTTCTCAGAAAAAACTGGGTTCTTACATGGTAATACTCGATATATCTCTATGGAAGAGATTTATGATATTTTGGAAGAAGGGGAAGCTTAATCCAAGGTACAACGACCCCTTTAAGAACCTTGATCGCATTAGTGCAATGGAATATCAACTAGCACTCCCACCATACCTGTCTCAAGTACATGATGTATTTTTTAGATCCCTCATAGGGAGGTTTATACAAGACCCAACACATTTAATCAATCCAAATATTTTACCATTATAAAATTACCTTTCTTATGATGAGGATTCATTGAAGATCATAAATAGTAGAGAAAACCTTCTACGAAGTAAGAAAAATCCCCATGTCAATGTGCTATGGTGAAACCATGTGTTTGAAGAAGCGGCGTTTGAATGAGATGAGGTGCTAGAGTAGAGTTACCCTCTTTTATTTTATTGTGGGAAAAAGAAAATTTTTAGGGGGAATTTTTTAAGGGGGGGAAGGTTATAATGACCCCAAATATTATGACTAAAATTTCTTTATTGGAATTAATGAAATGACGTATAGTTATAGAAAACAAAAAAACATCATTTATTATATCCAATTGGATTTTAAATGACCATTAAATTCCATTACCATTGATAATATTTCCATTGAATATTGATCACATTACAAGTATAAATATGGGATTTTAACAATTCCATTTGGAACCAGTAAAGGAAGTGACAACCTCAAAAGGTAGGATCATACCCTATGAAGCCCTTCTATCATAGCTTCCATGGGAGTTAACCTTTCTTTGATTTTCCCTAGACCAATCCCATTCATAGATCCAACAACTAAAGGAAGAATAAAATTGTTTATAGGAAGTTTTCATGCTCATTAAGATCATGACCTAAACATTATTTGTCGAATTGCCCCATGATTTCTCAACCATCATGCACCTTACTCTTAGGGAATATGTTGTTGTGTTAAGGTTATGTGTATCAAGACCGTATGAATAATAATATGTACATTATATTTTGTGTAGAATAATAAATATTTTTTCTTCCTATTATTATTACATTGTAAATATTTTTTAAAGAAAAAATAGATTTTTTGGTTAATTGTTAAATTTATTTTCAGGAATTAATTAATTTTTTAAAAATAAATAATATTTTAAAAAAATTATTATTAAATTGAATTTATTAAAAATAAATTATTACATATTTTATTTATGAATCCAAATGTAATTTTTTATTATGCATTGAAAACAGGTTTTTTCAAAATGAGAAAAATTTTAATAGAATGAAATTTTTAGTTTTAAATGTGAAAAATAATTTATATATAATATTGTTTTGTTTAAATGAATAATATTTCGGGATTAAGGACATCAAAATTATCCAACAGTGAATATTTCATAACTTTTTGAGACAGTTGAATTTTTTTGTTAAAATTAAATACTGTATAAATATACAGTGTCTTCTTGTGACATCATAATGGCCCAATAATGATGTAATAAAAACTATAAAAGGTATCTTTGTACAAATATCTTTTTTCCTTTTATAGAGTTTAATTTCAAGTTTATATGATTTATTTAATAAAGTATTTGTGATTCCTTCAGAACATATAATATATTTTAATATTTTAAATTCATTTCATTATGAGTGTGACACATCTCCATTTAAGCAACATAAATATATTAGAAAGATAGAAAATTTCTATTATAAAATAATTTATAAAGATTAACTTTTATAGAAACCATGGAAAACCCATTGTATAGTTTTTGGTTTTGAATTTTTATTATGTAGTGTCCAAAACCACAATAATAATAAAATCCCACTCATTTCCTAAATAACCCCACACAAGATCCCATTTATCTTCACTCAAACACTTTCAAGATTTACCAACCTATACCCTCACTCCCTATAGTCCTCCCAATGAACCTGAAGCTCCCATGATGATTCTCCCATGCATTTTGAGTCATGTATCCATGTAAGGGATCTTTAACCATTCTCTTTTATCAATAATTCCTTTCATGTTCTGTCTTTTAATTTCATTTTATCCTATGTTGTGATATATTATTAAATATCCCCTTTATTGTTAATTTTATTTATAAATGATTATATCTTCCTTTAAAGCACATTGATCCCCCCTTTGATCCTTTAAGTACACCTGTTACTATCCAAAATTTTCATAAGGGTTCTTCAGCTCCTCTCTTCCTTTCAATTAAAAAGTCATATTTGAAATTCGCCATTTTATTTTCAATTATTTATATTTTAATCATTTCTAGTCAATTTTATATCTTCCATTTTATGTTATTTTAATGAGGGATAATTTATTCCCCCACATTTGGACCCTCTATTCAAGAAATTAATTTACATTATGAGTCTTAAATTCCATTTAAAATTTTGGGATATTATTTTACATTATCCTATTACATTCCATTTAATTTATAAATTATGACAAACCTATTTCTCTCTCCATAACCCTTTTTATGAATTTCCAAATGACGCCATTGTGCTGTTGAAATTGCACTATGATTTTCAATTACAAAATAATTTTATAGTGAATTATATACTCATTCATCTGTTGAGGGTATTCACCTTTATTCAAAAATATTTATTGATTTACTTCATAAATTTATTAATACAAAATACCTTATTCATTAAAAACTTATTACATTAAATAAACCTGAGTTATATGTTCTTTGTGGGACACTTAATCTTGGGGGTGAAATGATAATGAATTGTGCACCCTCATAGGGCTCCAATTCATTTGGTAATGTTTAATATCCTGATAAATCATGTTGGTATAGGGGTTTACATGAATCCTTTATGGGATATTTTTCCACCATGAAGTCATTGCGGTGTAGCTTTGACTTAATTTATGGATTTAGTTTTTTAATTTGTTTCCACATTTCCATGTTATGATTCTCAGGCTATATCATGCCTTTTTATTTATGTTCCTTTATTCCTAATTTATATTCCTTGTAAAACATGTATCATTATTCTCATGTTAAGCCATGATTATTCTCTTACTTGGTTTATAGCTCACACCATTCATATGTATGTCCATAGGTTATCACATGTAGTGTCAAGTATGAAGGAATGTTGTGTTCATGTAAAAGAATTTTTCAATAAAGATATTTAATTTCATGTTTTATTATGTTATTCATTGTTATCATTTTCCTATGACACAATACCTATCGATCATTTGTGTGGTATAAAGTGAAAATATAGGAAATAAATCATGTTTACATGTGAAATAAAGGGGATTATTGTTATATATTAAGAGTGTGTGGACCTGAGAAATATCCCTATGTCCATGTGTGGTGTTTCCAATCAACCACTAGTTATCCCATAATCAACATTGAGATAAAATCATAGTAAATAGTGATTTAAATTAAAATGTTTTGACGTTCTTCTTACAAATCCTAAAGAAAACATATTTTGGTAATATGGACACGTACCCTCCAAATTCCTCTATATAATTATCTATATATGAATTATTTCTTTATATAAATATATATTATGCATACTATAATGTTTCATAGTCAACAACATAAGACAAGTTGAACATAATACCAAATTAAAGAAAAAATCCCATGTCCTCTTCTCTATTCAACTAGTATCATCAATGAATTTTTGGTTACACATCCCAGGAACCCTATATATTCAAATAAGTAATGTATTTAGATCCTAAACGAATATTTATAATTCACTACTTCCACTATAATAAATCAACCATATTCATATGGAGTTTCAGTGTACAAATTCCTAGACCATAACCCTTTCCTAGTAATTCTCTAAATCCAACTTTCACTAAAACCCTTTATTTAGATCACAACCAATTCGGAGTCCATAAATCAATCCACAATGAATAATCCTAATCCATTCATAACCTATTGTATAAGGGAATTCATAATTTAGGACTATCTATATTAACAACTGATAGATCCAGTTTGTAATATTGATGCATGGAATCTTCAATTTTCTTAAACACTGAACATAGTACCTACTCAACTACTTGAACATTGTAAATTATCAAACACATCAATTTAAAACTCACTGACTCTGAATTAATATATCCCAAACTATAATCCCAATCATGAATACAGATTCACATGTACATTTAACATATTATTAATCAATAAAAAGGCTACCTACCAATTATACTAGAAGTTACCCTCCATAATCATGTTATTAATAACTAATTATAATCCCATACCAATTATCATCAATATCCCATCCATATATCTCACACCACATGATATATCAAATAGTCCAAAACATTTATAATTAAATTCCAAAATTAGTACCTTCATGTAACTTTTGGTAATATTAACCCATGATGAATGGTGTGAGGAATTCTTAATTCATATCCCCAGTACTCCAACTACAAAAATACCCTTGAATCAATACTCTGTCAAATTCAAATTCAAAACATTTTTTTAATTTTTTTGGTGATATACTTCTATTCAAATAATGATCAATGAGGCAAGTTATTACCTGTTTAATTCCTCAATAAATTTCACTAATAAGATCAATGTTTTAATGATAATTATAGAATGATTTTGTGAAATCATACTAGTTAGAGAAATAAAAAAATCCATAAAACCAACAGAAAATTAATGGATGAATAGAAGAGGATATAACTTCACATTGATGTAGATTAACTTTAATAAGTCACCTAGTAATGATGGAAAATATATGGGTTTTGAGATGAGGGAGGGGTATTCATCTCATGGTTTGGTCGGTTCTTAAGAAGCTCCTTGAGAGGGAGACATTATATTAAATGATAAATCCATGTTTTCATTTACATTTTTATAAGTGTGGCTGGAATCTTCTTCATACCCAATAAACTCTCATACAAATCCCAATAGTTCTCATAGAAGGATAACCCCTCTACTCTCAAAATAGGTCACCTGATATCCCACCATTAAGAACTATTTGCAATTTACAGTTTTCTATATATACACCAACACACATATGGAACCCATTGTAGTCTAATAGGGTTCATGATATCCATAATAATCATTTTTAGTTAACCAAAATTATTCTCCTCAATATCCAATTCATTAAAACCTACCCTAAACATAAAAAAATAAATTAAAACACACTTAACGGATTTCCAATACCATGAAAATTGAATTTTGATATCAATACTCAATATACCACGAATTGAGATCTAGAATTTCAAAATTCCCAAGATCCAGCTACCAATTACAATATAGATTTTTATTTTAGGGATTTACAGGGGATAAGGTGATGAATAATAATTATGTTTTCAATAAAAGATTATAAATTTCTATATATATATAGCTGAATAATAAAATGACAAAATAAAACAAATACATATAATTTAATGTGAAAATCAATTTATTTCTAAATGAAATGAAATCGAATATATCAATTGTTTCATAAAAAATAAATTTTTAATGAGAGTGATAACATACCCTATTTTTTATTTTTATTTTTATTGGGATTGATAATCAATAGAATAATTTTAAATGTGGAATTATTTTTTTGAGATGAATTCTTGGTTAGGAGAGGCTATTTTTGAGATTAAATTTGTTTAAGTTAGAGGTAGTAGAACAAAATCAACACATGGGGTGTGGAATAATAAATGAAATCATTTCCCCATGAAAGATAGTTTAATGTCTTGAATATTTGGGTGTAGTGTAAGAATAACTATATAATAATTTCACAAAAAATATGGTTTTTTTATTTGATGCATGTTTAAAGAATGAATTCATCATTAAGGGTGTGGTGTCGGACCACCACACAAGGGCAGTTTCACTACAAACCCCCTAATAATGGAACACCATAAAACCATGATTATTATTTATTATTTTGTAGTAGATAATTTTATGGACATGTTTGGTCATACTCAATGGTTTATAAATATTGTTTCAAAATTATCATTAATTGGGGGTTGTTACACCATGATGCATAGGGTTACAATTCAATATTTCCTTATTCATTATTGTTTTTCTTAAAAAAACTCATAAATGTTTTGAAGGTGGTATTTAATTTACACCTACACCCACCCCACCCCCATTATTCCTATTGGTTGCATGTTTACCTCTATATGCCTCTCATTCCATCTTCCTTTACACCTTCGATCTGGGGTGGTTTGATAGAATTCATTATGGAAACTATGGTTGGTTTTTATCCCCCCTATAATCCCATCTATTCCCCTTCTTAATTGTCTAATTTAGTGAATAATGTTTTTGGAATGTATTGTTGATTCCATGGTATCATGTTGTAATGAGGTTGATATTCTTGGTATTATTCTTATAGTGGATAGAATGCAGTCCAGGTGAATGAACATAATATATTTCATATTATTTCAGAATTGGTAATCTACTGTATTGAATTATTCCTGGGAATTGGGTGATATTAGATGAAATAAATGATAAAAAATTGTTTTAAAAATAGGTATCTAAATTTTATAAGTCAATGTGTATGTTAGGATCTATGTTCACTTTGTTGTTAAATTTTTTTATCATTACACCATCTTGTTAGAATTTCTTTATTTATTACAACATTAATAATTATTTTCAATATATATATATAATAATTTTAGGTTACATATTATTAATTTAGGATCCTCTTGGATAATTTTTTATTTTGTTTTAGTGAGGATTATTGATTTAGTGTTCATGATATTTTGATAAAGTGAATTAAGAATCACTTTCAAAGAGGATTATTAGATGTTTGAGGAAGGTGGACACATAAATAACTATTTATATATATATATATATTTTATGGATATTAATAATTTTTAAGATGGATTTATTGAACCATGTTGAACAATGAGTGTGTTCCCTTATAATAAGAGAGGCTATTGAGTGTTGTGAGACTCATAACGACCCCCTGGTATAATTATTTTCATACAAATGTACGCCAATACAAAATGTTTTACATGATTGATGAGAGTGGAATTAGAACAATGTGGTGTGTCCTAATTTTATTATTGGATTATTTTATGAGTGAGGTAATGTTGGGTAATAGATACTAAATTTTACCAATGTATATGTGTTAGCCTATGTAATGTTATAAAGATGGACATATGAGGTACAATCATGGATGGTAATTATAGGATAACGTTGAATGGAAGCAATGTTTGTTTTGTAATTTATTGTACCTTGATTTTGTAAGATGTACACTATGATAGGTTTTCTAAACCATTTGTGTTCAATAAATGACTAGTTATGGCCATTTAACATTGTATTAGTAGAAAGTTTCATTGGCGATGGAACCCCAAGGGGGACCCCTGCCCCATGTTGGTGGTGTAAGCCATGCATGACATCCTTATGTTTTTCTTGAGTATGGGAATCCATGTTTTAGATAGGACATGTTGAGAAACAATCTTTTTGATGGTCCTTAGTATTTTTTGTACCCTATATGGTATGGCCATTGTGGTATGGGTAGCTATTTGTATTAAAAGACATAATAATGTGGGATGGTCCATTTTATATGGTCAAGTTGTATAACAATACAGGTATGCATTGCATATTGGGTAGGATGGGTTTAGATCCACTAAAGCCTAATGTGGTGAACCGCTGACCATGGGTATGGTTTTATTTTGTGATTTCATTCAGGCATGTGATTTTTTTATTCATGCATGTAGTGAAGCTCTAATATATGATACCATATGATCTATGTTTTTTCATCTGTTAGATAATGTCATGGTTTGAGATTTTATATATATAATCAAGTGGGATGTACTACCCCTTCCAACTAAGTATAATTTTAGGGATAAACTTCACTACATGATTATCTTTTCCTTGTGGTATATATTACCCTATTTGATCGATACGGTCACTATATAGGTTTTCCATGTATCCTACCAAGATAGTTATGATTGGGAATAATGAAATCCCTCTAGATATGAATATGATAAGTGTTTTATGTGATGAATCATCTGATAAATGTGATTTAGATCAGATTTTGTTCATCTTGAGATGGTTTTGATAGGTATGGATGTGATACCTCCAAAAATTATTATAATTTGGTTTATATATGATGCATCCAAATAAAATTGTTTCATGGTTTGGACTTGATCACTACCAAGATTCATTATATATATATATGAGATATGATTATTCCTGATATGGTTGTGATATGAGTTATACATGATTCCAACCATGATGTTTGTGATGGGGGTTGGATTTTATGTCTCTTGGTATTGTTTGGAAATGGATTGAATGTGATTCCTCTAAATATGACTTTGATTTGGGATAAATATTATGATGGGTTTTGGTAGGATGAAATTTATCACAACATAGAGGAAAAATAATACCAACACAAAAAAAACATGATCTATCAATATGTTTAGAATAAATAATAAAATGATGAAATAAATTTCTTCCCTTATACCTTAATTGTCATGATTATGCCAGATTACCACAAGAATGTTCAAGGCCTTTGTGGAGAAAACAAAGGGTTACATTCATCTATGGTGTCCACAAATCACAAAAATCTCCCAATTATTGGGAAGGATCTCTCAAAATTCATAATATTCTATAGAATTTAATTTAATGGAAGATGAGAATTAAAATCTAAAAATGATCATGGATTTGAAGTCTTCTAAAAAGGTAAATGGGTATCAAACTCATAGTGATTCATTCATAAGGATTAAGCCACTTATAGTTGACATTTATAACTCTACACATTTAATAAATATTTATGATATGTTTCTCAAACATTCTATTTTGATTTTACTTTTTGGAAAAAAAAAATTAAATTGCCTCTCCATTTTGTTTAACATTTTGAAAACTTGAAATAATTTTAAACTTATCATGTTAATAATCATGTGATTAGTAATCCCCAAATGATCGATATAATAGAATATTTATTCCAAACATAAAATTATCATCGAAATATAATATTTCCATACACAAACACCATGCATTAGTGTATTACACTGTGTCATTGTTCATTTATGAATGTGATATGTCTTAGATAAAATGAACACATTATGGAAAACATTTAGTGCATAATTTCAACAATCTCCCACTTTCACTAAAACCTCCTAAAATTAGAGAGATTTCAAATTATATACCATTGTATATAAAAACACATGAAATCATATAAAAATACATTGTGGGTATCTTATAAACTGCATTTTGGAAAATTTATCATACATTATTACATTATAATACTTCATATATAAATATATATATATACTTTTGTAAATACCAAAAGCAATTATTTTAATAAATAATCTAAACTAGTTTTATGGAAGCTCTCAAAGATTCATAAATATGGTCCGCATTCACACAACAATAAATTGTGACCCCATGGATCTCATTAGTGTGGGAAAAAATTGTGAATTATTGAATCAATAAATGTAAAAAAAGAGGGTTATCAAACAAAGTTCCAATGATAATAAATCTATAAACGTATTTGGTATGTTATCTATCAGAAACATGTATCTCCATAACTATGGCCTTCAGTTGTGTCATATACAAGTATGAATAAACATATATAATACAACATTCTATGACATTAAGGGACAATTTGATATATAGTATAATAATTCCTTACAACCAATTCATACATTATTTATTCTTAAAATATAAACTAACCAAATTGATGAATACATAATATATCATTCATCTGTGTAAATAATAATAGCACATTCCCATCAACTAAGTAGATAAGAACATTATATGTACCTTATCTACCAGTGGTCTTAAATGACATCATATTTTCTCTATCAAGGTTCTAGTTTTAGTATCATTCATGAAAGACGACTAATCCCTTATTTCTTAATCCTCCAATGATGATTTGATCAGCAACATACCCATCCACTATCTAATTATATAATCACCATGGCTTATGTATGAAATGTCTCAAGGTATACAGTTTCTCAGGATAAGAATCCTTTCAACCTCATTTTTTGGGGATTCAATATGAAATGTATACTCCTATAATATCCAATACAAAGTATAGGTAACTCCATGTGGTATAAAAGTTGGATCATCTAGAGCATAAAAATATTTAGTTGGTATTGAGTATATTTGGTTTCTATATCTGAAATCATACCCACGATATTCCTTATATATCATCATAGCGTAGAATTATCCATGATGAACATATGTTAATGTTAACTACACTTCATAAATTGAGAGGTCAATAATCCTTCATCTTCATATGGTATATCAACATAACATTGGTTATTTATATATTATAGACTCTATTTTATATAAAATATTATGTGTTATATTCTTATTATTTATAGAGAATACATAAAAAATCATAAGATTCCATAAAATAATAGTGCATATGATAATACACCAGAGTGGTTTTATGTTTTCTATTCCTTTAGATTATTATTATAATCATTACATATTTGTGTAATATATGAAACATTTCTATGAGATCATCTAATAAAACATTAAAATAATCTCATTTGATGGTTATATATTGTCTCAATAATACTCTATAAATTACAGTGATTTTGATGCTCACAAGTACCCTTATTTATTTTACTAATGATTTTAAGTTACTTTTATTTTAAGGATTTAATATACATCTTATTTATTATGAAATTAATTTTAATATTTTAATTTATAGGGAATAGTTATCTAAGGGTTCGGAATGTGTTTTTGAGTATTCGTGAAAAATTTATCATACCCTATGTGGGTAAGCATGACATATAGAATCAACCCTACACTATGTAAAATGTGAATGGATCATGATCACTATGTTAGTCTTAAACCTTACACAGGAAGACTTAAATATGGTTTCTCAACCCTATGTTCAGATCAGTACGTATTTTCATTGAACCATACATTATCCAGAAATTATGGTAAATTAATCTTATGTTTGAATGGATCCTTATGTTTGGAAAGAGAAGAAATTATGGATAAAGAACCCAACAGAAGTTATGAAAATAATATTCCTATGAGAAACGTATAGATTATCAATATTAGATTTATGATCAACCCTATACTTTCAACTTTACCTTCGAATGATGAACACTACATAGTTGACCCCTATGTTTTTTATTTTGTCTCTTTGTGAATGAACCCTACAATTATATTTTCAACATAGAAGATTAATTTTCGTCATATTTTCCATAATTTCTATAATGGATGTGACCGATTTTTAGGCAGTTTTAAAGATAGTTTTTTAATATTTTGAATATTCTTTTATATGATTCAAATGATCTTATTTAATAAGGAAATTTAATCATATTATTAACGAATATTATGAGTCCTCTAATAAATTCCATTATGAATTTATATGGTTCATCAAGAGTTTTTTGTGGATCTGGAATATTAAAAATTAGGATGCTCATTATATATTTCATCAATTATTATTGTTAAATAATATATATAGAATAAAATTTGATTATTATTCTATCATTATGGTGATCAAATACACAGTGCAACAATGAATAAAAAACATATAAATAGAACTACATTTTGGAGATATACATGTTCAATCCTATAATTGTGTGACAACTCAATTTTTGTTTTTGTTCATAAAATCAAAGATCTCCATTGAAACTAGATCTCATATTACTTATTTCATCTCAAATATTGTATTTATAGAGAAAACGACAAATATAAAATCATTTTTTTTCTTATTACAACAGTGAAGATCAATTTGTATGAAACAAACCAAATCAATTTTTCATTTATTTGATTTTTGAATGCTTAAACCTAGTTGATGTGGAGTGTCAGCTTCTCGATCTAAGATGTGTATAATGGGTTCTATATTTAGAAACAAAAGACATTTTTTAGTCTTAACTGTAAAAGTATCAACATCTTGTACTCACTTGTTTGAATTTCTGTCTTGTGATAGGAGGACCATACTAGTAAAATTCAAGAAGCTCACAGGGATAACATCTGTTGGACTACACCGGGGGATATTTGTGCCCCGAAGAACTATAAAAAATCATATCTTTTATTTCTATTTTCCTAATTCCGATTCATTGATAAGAAGTAAAACACTACTTATACCCACTAATTTAAGAAGGGTGTTTGAATTCATAATTATAGAATAATTTTTGAAAAGACACAATTCACACCCTCTTGTTTGTTTTTTATATTCCAAACTAAAAATTGTGATCACAATAATGCTTTTTGACAATACTATAGAAATCTTAAAGTTTAAATGTATATAAAAAGAGGAAAGAGGTTGATCATAGAGAATGAATGTCCACGATTCACGCTCCACATTTCAATTGTGAAAATTACGGGGGATGGAAGTTAGGGATGATGATTTATTTAAAAAATCATGGATTTAGAGATTATTAGTTATTAAATAATCATTATAAGATTCCAGAGAAACCAAAAACATGGAATGTGGAAAACTGAAGCTAAATATTATATGAACTCTAATTCTATTAATGAAATATTTTGTAATATTAGATTGGATGAATTCAGTCACGTGTCACAATGTCCTACCAATTATTAAGTGTGTAAATCCATAGCAATTGACTATAAAAGAACATATAATGTATGAAAAATGTGGTATTCAACAAGAAAAGATGAAATTTGACACATTTAGTATGTTTTATGGATAAATTATTACAAATATGAATGGAAGAGTTACAGAAATTATCCATAATATTACAGATTTGGAATAAACTATCAAACAATCTGGTAAATCAATGAAAGTACTGAGACTGCTACCTTTAAAATGGAATGGGATATCTACTACTACTCAACAATCATCACCTGTCAAAGACCATAACATGAAAAAACTATTTGGTAAATTGATTATATATGAAGATGAAATTAAATTTGATGCTGGAGATCATAAAAATATCATGAAAATAAATAATACATCTCTTAATGTGACATATCCAAAGCAAAGCAGAAAAATTAAGCAAGAAGTCAGAAAAGAAAAGAATTATGATTCATCAAATTCTGAAATGGAACTGGATTATTTAGATTGAAAGTTTAGAGTTTTTTTAAAAAAATAGAGGATTCATTAATACCTTTAAAAATGATGAGAAAGACCCAAGAGAAGTCAAATTCAATGACTGCAAGAAATTTGGTAATATAAGTCCTGATTGTCCTCACAGAAAAGTTGAAAAGTGAAAGAAAGAAAAGAAATATCACACAAATCCCGATTATGAACACAAAACAAAAAAGAGAAATGAATACAATAGGGGGTGTCTATGAAGACTCTATCAACTCATCAAAATCTGATTCCAAAAGGTAAGAATCGTGTCTGAAGGCTAATTTGTTCTTCTTGGGTGAAGACTAAATGGTATAAACATATTATTCCTATAATTTGGATTCTGATTCTATTTGTTCAAATGATAAATTGGCTACCTATTGCACAATTCTATAAGTTAAATATTACTCATTAAAAAATGTCAAATCTTTAAAGAATATTCATAATATAGTTTTAGGAGAAAGGGATACCGTACTTACACAATATCTAGAGTTAATTGAAAAATTAAACTCATCTACAAAAAACTGTGTTGATCATAAAAAAAGGATTATAGTATTACACGATAAATTAGAGAATTATAAAACTAATGGTCATTTTTTTGAAAAGGATAAAATATTTTGAATGAAATTATTGGTAGAAGTGTAATTAAAATGGAATTATTTAGTATAGGAAGTAAGGGTGAAAAATCAAAACTATATAGGAATTATTTTATTCCCAATTAGAATAGTGTTACTTTTCTTTTTTGTTGAACAAAATTGCATATAAAAATGATTAGTATTTAAAAAATACTCAAATTAGTACCATTAAAACGATTTTATTTCAAAACAATTATTTGAATAAAATGATATTATTCATGGGGAAAAAGCAGATATGGATTCCCAGATATCTACTAGCTAACACTGTTGTACCCACGAAAATGTGGGTACTAAAATAAAATTTGTATTAATCCTTTTTCATGATAAAGGATACAAGAAAATAATTAAAAAAATTTATATGGACAATTCCTTCTAAAATTATATGAGTGGAGATCATTGAAATTTTCATTCATTAACTGAAATGGATGGAGTTCATGTTACATTTGGTGATAATTGAAAACGTAAAATAAATGGAATTGGAACTATTTGATATCCAAATATCATACAGTAAAAAAATAACATTATGTTCTAGGATTCAAGAACAACCTAATAATTATTCCTCATATTTGTGAGGATGGTTTTTATGTCGATTACTCTAACGATTCCTTCTAGGTTTTAAAAAATGAATTTCTTAAGTTCAGATCACCTAGAACTTATAATGTTTATACTCTATACATATATTCCTTATATAAAAATGAACTTTTTATCTTCTAAGAAAAATGAGTAATGGATCTGGCATAGAAGACTTGAACATTGTGATATTTATTATTTTCCATAAATTATCTAAAAATAACCTAGTTATGGATTTACCCAGTATTAGATTTAATGATGATATATTCTATGATGCATACCAAATCGGAAAGCGAAAAAAATATTTTTTCAAATCAATTAAGAAAACTGATACATTTAAACCTTTAGAACGCATCGATATGGATGTCATTGGACCATCAAGAGTAGAAAATTTGGCTGGTAAATTATATTTTTAGGTTTTGGTTCATAATTATTCCAGATTTACTTGAGTTTATTTTCTAGATTATAAGGGTGAAAATTTCCCTGTTTTTGTAAATTTCTGTAAAAAAAATCAAAATAATAGAGGATTCAAAATAATTTCATTAAGAATTGGTTATGGTGGTGAATTTTACAATCACTATTTTTTTCAAATATGTTTATTAAAAATACCTTCTCTACACCAAGAACACCTCAACAAAATGGAATTATTGAAAAATGAAACAAAACTATTTATGAAATGGATAGAAATATACTGAATGAATAAATTCTACATACCTATTTTTTGGAAGAATCTGTAAGAAAACCCATTTATAACATGAATAGATTTTTAATTCGGAATATTTTTAAAAAGACCCCATATAAACACTGGAATAAAAGAATGAATAATGTAATGTACTTTAATTTTTTTGGATGAAAGGTGTATATTTATAACACCAAGGGTAATATTGGTATGTTCGATCCAAAATTTGATGAAAGAATATTTTTAGGATATTTTTATACTTCTAAAGCTTATAGATTGTTTAATAAAAAGTAAAGTATTGTTGATGTATTAGTTCATGTGATGTTTGATGAAACTAACCCTTTAATAAAGGAGAATGATCAAACAGATGAATTCAATGTCTCTTTTGATAACATGATACTTGAAACCCTTAAATTTTATTTTGATTCTAATTTTAGAAATGTTAAACCTAGTACAAAAGAAAATGAATCTAAGGAACCTGAATATGTTCTACCTAAATAGTTCATAATCCCACATAATAGCCCTGTATAAATAGGTATAGGATACCTAGACATAGGAATATGAACAAGAAGAGGTGTAGGAAACCTAGATTAATTCCTTATCTTTCTATCCTAGCTATATCTTAAGACTATTGAAGAATCCTTAGAAGATGAATGTTTGATGAAATCTATGCATGATGCGTTAAACTAGTTCAAGAGAAATAAATTTTTGGAACCTATAGAGAGACCAACCAACTATCCAGTCATAGGAAGAAAGTGGTTTTCTAGAATCAAATAGGATGATAAAGGGATCATCACTAGGAATAATGTTACATTTTTATCCCAATGTTATATTCATGAATACAGTATAGATTAAGATGAGAATTTTTCCTAGTAGCTCAATTAGAAGAAATTGAAATTCTTTTTTCTTATGCATATCATATGAATTTTATATTATTTCAGATGGATGTTAAGTCTTCCTTTTTAAATGGTTATTTAATGGAGGGATATTATGTTGAACAACCTCATGGTTTTAATAATCCCACAAAACCCAATTATGTTTTTAAACATACTAAAGCTATCTATAGACTTAAACCAACTCCTATATAATAGTAAGAAATATTATATTTTTTTCTTTTAGAAAATAATTTCACAATTGGTATTAAAGATCCAAAACTTTTTAATAAAACAGTAAGTTCTAATATTTTATTATTTCAAATTTATGTTGATTATGTTATTTTTGGTTCAACAAATAAAACTATTTTCCTGATTTTTGAAATATAATGATAAAATGAATTAGAAATGAGTATAATGAGAGTATTGAATTTATTTTTTGGATATCAATGTCAAAAAAAATTTATGGAAATTTTTTATATCAATGTATATTTTTTATATATTTATTGAAAATTTTTTGGAATGAAAAAAACAAAACTTATAAAACTCTTACGTGTACTAATAGAAAACATGATTTGGATGAAGATCAGAAACCAGTTGACAACAAGTCATATAAAGGTATTATTGGTAGTTTATTATATCTTACTATTAGTAGACCATACATTACATATTCAGTATGTCTCAATGATAGATTTCAATCAAATCCAAAAGAATCTCATTTTACTACTGTAAAATGAATTTTTGTATATTTAAAATGAATTTTTTTCAATCTCTTTTTTACCTTAATACTTATGATCTTAATTTAATTTCATATTCAGATGGTGAATCTAATGGTTTTAGATTAAGTAGAAAAAGTATCTTAGGGACCTATCTTTTTTAAGGAAAATATTCAGTTTCTTGGTTTAATAAGGAGCATCACTCAATTGCTTTGTCACCCACTAAGGTAGAATATGTGCATGCTGGTAGCTATTGTGCACAAGTATTGTAGATGAAAAATAATCTACTATAATTTGGATGAAATTTTAATAATAATCACATTTTATGAGATTATACTAGCTCTATTAATATATCTATGAATATTATATGTAATTCTAGGACAAAGAAAATTTATATAAGGCATCATTTTCTAAGGGATCATGTCCTCAAAAGGATATATCATTGGAATTGGTTATTTCTGAATATTTATCGGTTTATATTTTTACTAAACCACCTCTCACTGTTAGTTTTGATTTTATTAAGGTGGATTTAGGTTTATTTAATTTTAAATAAATTTTCACTAATTTACTGATTAATTATAATAATTAAATTGTGTTCGCCTCTTTATATATTTCGATTTCTGCTTTTCATTATTTTTAAAGATTTTGGTCTTACTTTTTAAATTCAAGAGTTTTAAAAAACAATAATAATTATCTTATGTAATGGCACACGAAACATGGTAATTTAAGAAACTTTTTTATTATTAGAATCATTCTTCTTCCCTTACCTTTTCGTCTCTCAAAATATTTCACATATCGAAGCCTCCGTCTACCTTCGCAACTCTTGAACCAGAAAACCTCAAAGATTATGATTTTTAGAAATGTAAAATACCAATGGAAATTATGAGGTTGAACCTAATGACTTGATGCTTCATTGATTTTCTTCAAGATAATTTTTTCAAGAAAATATCATAGATTTTTAGTGGCTATATATGACAAATTAATTTCTTAAAAAAGCTCTCATATTTCATGTCCTATAATTTATATTTAATGATTTCCATAAATAATATTTATATGAGATATAATTGAATAATTTATTTAATAGTCTTTAGTTATGTTATGGTGATAATGATAAACTGTTTTTGTAACGATAGAGGACAAGGAATTTTTGATTTCCTCTATAGAAGTAATTGATATTTTGAAATGTCCCCATGATGGTTTTTTATATTTAGATATTCACTATATTGGTAGTAAAGATCATTAGTGTGTGTAAATTATGTCATTTATGTTTTTATCATCCTCTGAAACGAAAATGATTGTTAAGGACCTTGTGGCAGATTAAAAGTTTTGGTGAAATTTATGCAGATATAAATTTCTCGAAGAGTAGATGATGTGGAGAAAATTTTAAATCTATACATGTAAATTATGTTTTTGTTCATATGTAACATGAAATTGGAATTTAAAAGGTATATATTGTGGTATTTTGGATATTGTTTCCAATTAAAGGCTTGAATGTCATTTTATCATTATAAAAGGATAATGTCTTTAATTATATTGAGAGAGAATATGATTTATGTGCTCAGCTCAAGAATTAAATTTCATCACAGTAATGTTATGAAGGATGGTACTCATAGAAAAATTTGGTTTTAATTGATTAAAATTAATTGAAATATTATTATGGTTGGTAAATATGACCAACAATAATGAGGATCATTTATTCAGGGGGAGCAATATGCAATTGGAAATGGAGGGATTGGAGAATACATAGCTAAAAGAGATTCCAAATATTCTCACAAAAAATTGATATTTTATGAATATTAACAATAATAATATGATGTTATATAGAAATTGGTCATGAAACTAAGGTAAAGAGTAGATCCATCTGCTAAAGATCTAGTGTTGGGTTCAGGTGAAGATACTAGATCAGTTCATCTGGAAGAACCTATTCATGAAGAAGACCAACAAAGTCAAGTTTGGGTTATAATGGATGATGTAATTCTACTATTTCTGGAGGAAGAAATAGCTTTTCCAGGAGAATTTTTCCAAGATGAAACTGTTCAGGAAGATAAACATATGCTCTGATCTTAAAATGTTGCTACAGAAGTTGATGAGAATCTTAAATTTTCATTTTTCGATCATTTGGTAGAGATAAAATAATCTGTTTCTAGAGACTAATATAATATCATGATAATGTATCTTTTTCTAGTGAAAAATCAATTGAAAAACTAGTGGATAAGTGTGTGAATTAGAATTATTAAAAAACATTAGAAATTTTGGATGTTGGTTAGTCACAGAATCCAGATGATGGGACATTTTATTCCCTAACTAATCATGTTGAATATCTTATGATGATGTTTAATAAATTCCATGAATAAAATTTTATTCATAAGTAAGAGATGGAGGCCTCAATGAAATCATTTAATGATTAAAGTTATTCATCAATTCTAAGGAACTAGTTTGAGATTATTTACACTCATCCTAGATAATTGAAAAAAAAATTCAAGGAAAGACATTGATGCTTTCAAAAGAAAAATGATAGATGATGTTGGAAAAATTTTGATTTGAATATATTTCAAAAATAGATTTTTTAGAAATGAATTGGTATTTAGGAATCCATTTTGAATCCATTAAAGGAAGTATTTCTCAAAACAATGCTTCTTCCTCTACCCCTTCAACCTCTCCAGATTTGATTCGTAGATTTCAGGCAATCACAATTGTAACGGCTTCTATGAATGACAGTCTACTGAAAATTAAGTGCAATAGTTATCTGTTATTATTATTTTTAGATAATCAGATAAATCTTGATGAGAAATTGACTTCAAGTGAGCCCATTATCAGGCATCTGTGGAACAAATTTCTAGATAATTTAGAACATTCTTTGCAATAATAGGAAATATTGCATGACTTTTATAAAGTAAATCTGGTTGAAAACATGCATCTTAGTCACAATTCCAAAATTTTGATTATGAATTTGTGAGATAATATTTTGAAAATGTTACATGTACATATGGTTGAACTGAAGGAAATTTATCAAGCTACACAAAATCCTATAGAACCAGACATCAAGCCAAACCCTAAACAACCTCTTCCACCCTGCCCAAATCAGTTGGCTAACATGATTCCTAGTAAAACTGAATAAATTATTTATAAATATTTTGATAAATGGAATTTAATTTTTCTTATTTTTAGTGCATTATTTGATATTATTTTATGTTTATGTATACTTCCAGAAATACAGTCTTATTTATCTTCATAGATTATTATAACATTCACTTTCTAGTCTATGTAAAATTACAAATTTTTTAATATTTTTTAATATTTTCTATTTGATCTCACAAAATCGGTATAAATTTTGATAAACACGACATTTATTTTTATCGAAATAATTCTATCAAATCAAATTTTGAATTATTTTAAAAAAATTTAAAATAAAAAATTATTTTAATAATCTTATCGGTTTTTTATAATGAAAAATGTTTATATTTTTTGGAATTAATTGTACCAAAAATACACTATAAAGTATGAAGATTTTTATGCTAAAAAATACCATTATTTGTTTTAATAATTATTTTTACTTAAGTGTATTTAAGGGATTTAATAATCCTTTTATTTGTTCTGAAATTTCATTCAAGCCTTTAATTCACAAGGATTATTTATCTAAGTGTTCAGAACATGTTTTTGAGTATTTATGAAACATTGTTCACACCCTATGTTGGTTAGCATAACGTATGTAATCAACCCTATGATTTGTACAATGTGTATGATTATTTATCCCTATGTTAGTATTCAACCATAAATCATAAAAAAATATGGTTTCTCAACCCTACATTCAGATCAATATGTATGATTTATCAACATTACATTATCAAAAAATTTTGTTAAATTAACATTATGTTTGAAAGGAAACTTATATTTTAATGGAACCTTATGTTTTTCATTAGAGGATAGTATGGTTAAAGAAACCAACATAAGTACTGTAACATACATTCTAAAGAGAAATTTATGGATCATCAAAATTACTTTTATGATGAACTGTAAATTTTCAACATTACATATAAAAATGAACACTATGTAGTCGAACCCTACGTTCAGTATTTTTTCGCTTTGTGAAACAACCCTAAATTTGACTTTTCAATGTTGGAGATTTATTTTTTCAATATTTTCTATAATTTATATAATGGGCATGAACATGTTACATGCTGTTTTAATGAAAATGTTTGAGTATTTTTAGGATCATTTTATTTGACTCAAAGAAACATATTTAATGGAGAAATTTATTCTTATTATTTAGGGATGTTATTACACCTCTGATAAATGAAATTTTGAATTTCTATGGTTTATCAGGTGTCTTTTGGTGATCTGTAGTTTTAAATAGTAGGTTGCTTGTTATATATTTCTTGGATTCATATTTTCAAATAATTTATGGAGAAAAATATTTGATTATTATTAATTATTTCTGGGGAAAAATTCATTATTCTGTAGTGAACAAATGACTCTGAAAGAGGACTACACTTTGGAGATATACATGTTCAATCCTATGAGTTTGTGACTACACTATTTTTGTTACTATTGTTAAAATCAGAGATATCCTGTGCAACCCAATCTCTTAAAAATTATTTCATCATGAATATTTTCTTTCTGAAGAATACGATCTATAAACTTCCAGTTTCATGCTTCTAATACTATGAAGATCAAATTTTTTCAAACAAATAAAATCTCTTTTGAATTATTTGAGATTTCACTTCTCGTACTCTATTGAAGTGGAGTGTTAGCTTCTCGATCTAAGATTTGGATAATTGGTTCTTTTTTTAAAACCAGAACACTCTGTTTTTAGTCATAATTGAAAATTTATCAATTACCTACACTCAGTTGTTGTACTTTTGGCCTTCTGATAAGATGATCATACTAGTGAAATTCATGATTCTCGCATAGAGATAATCTATGAGGATTGGATTAAGGGATATTTTTTCCTCGAACTACTATAAAAATATATTTGTTTTATTTTTATTTGTCTTCTACTTATTCTATGATCATAAGTAAAAAACTTCTTATCCATTCTAATTTAAGGAGGGTGTTACAATTCATAATTTTGGATGAATTTTTGAAAAGACACAATTCACCCCCCTCCCATCTTTTGTGTTTTGTATATTCCGACCAAAAATCATTCCCTAGATAACATAAAAAATATTTATTTTAGATCAATGTCGACACATATGGAATCTAACTACTAATTTTTAAATTATTTAAACATAGTATTCAAACTCCATTACATCACAACAAAAAATGATGTGATGTTAATAGATATTTTTCTACATAATACTCTTTATAGTTCCATATCATAATCATTGAACATAAATTTATATTAAATATTCTCTTTTATATCATTTTCTAATAAAATGTAACAATTTACATTATTATAATTATTTATATATCAGTCCAAAAATATTTTCAGTAAAAGTAAAATTAATTTTTTTTGGTAAAAAAATGGAAGTATTTATACTCCTATTTACTAAAATGCACTAAATAAATTTTTGATAAAAATATTAATTAACAACAGATTCTTACTCTAATAATCATTAATATAGTGTACTTAATCTTCTTTAAATCTAAACAAGCTATCATAAAACCTTTTAGAACTATGATATCTTAATAATATCATGCTAAGAAAAAAAACTGTATGTGTTTGTGAAATAAACCTTATTTATATTAGTATGAGTATTTTAATAATACACTATTATGTTTTTATCATATTTATTATTCAATATTTTGGATAAATGTTATGAATAAAAGATTTTATGATTTAAAATATGTTCATATTGGTTGTTGGGAATTCATTCCATCAAATAATAAAAAATGTGTCTGATAAACACCTTAATAATAGATAAATATCCTTTTATCCTTTTATAATTTTATAACATGTAATAGAATCTCATGAACTATAAAAAATGTGTATCAAAAACAATAATATCATTAATTAACCAAACAACCATTATTTATAGTCATATCTTATCATATAAATGAAAACCATTGTGATCCAATATGTACATTATTTATTCTATATTCATTAATGATTTGATATAATATTTTGAAAATTATAAATTGATGTAGAGACATCATACTCTATCACTTTAATTCATACTTCATGATTTATTAATCAACACTTCATCAATTTCAAGATCTAATATATATTCAAAATATTTATTTAAATCAATTTTGAATCATATACAATTAAATATTTATAAAATTATTTCAATAAAATTAATTTCTTACATGTATTCTCAATTAAATTTCTTCAACCCCTTTATAATTTACAGGAAGATATATCTCTAATGTCAATACATGACATAACGGAATAAAATAATTTCCTTATAATCCCATTTCCTTGGTCTAGAGGTTAATTTGAACTCACCACTACCTCAATTATTTTATTCTGGACGAAAAAATTACTCCATCCTTTATATACCGTCATTATCTCATAGGACCATGGAAAACCCATGTCCTCCTAAGTAACCATTAATGTGTTGAGGAGATTGGATTGAAAAAAAAATTGACTTATTCAGGTGGTAATTCCCAATGAATAAAGGGAACCTTTCTGAAAATAATTTCATAATGAAGTCCATGGCCTGATCAATCCTAAGAATTACCATAATTTCTTTATATATTTGTTTACACAATTTTATTGAGAACAAGAGTAGGGATATATATAACTTCATCCATTTTAAAATTAAATTGTTATTTTAAAACATTAACTTTTCATATTTATATTCCTCTTGATTGATCATTTTTAGGTTTTCTTTCATCCCAAAGGATTCTAAATTCTCATATTTCTTTTATATGTTTAAAGAAATCAATATAAGAATATATGATGAGGCATCAATATAATCTATAATATGATTCCAACAGGAATCAATCACTTCATGATTAATTTCTTTAGTAAGATGTTTCTCAATAATTATTTCAAGAAGAAATAAGAAATTTTGGGGGATCATGGATAGAATAAGAGAGGTACAACGCATCAAAAAAATGAATGTTTAACATTTTTCACAAGTATTGACTAAAATACTACTTTCTAGACACTGGTGGTTGAAAGCATTTGTTAGAGAAGTTTCAATTGTGATAGAGGACCCTGAAAAGGCTTTAGGAAAATTTAAAATGAAATAATATTGTGTAGAAAGTATTGATATAAAAACATTACTATCTAAAAATTTTAGACTTCAAAATATGTATTTTTGAGAAATACAAACCATTTATTACACGAGTAAAAGTGTCTTGGGTTTCTAGACTAAGTTAAATATGATACAATAGTTTGGTTGATCCCACAAGTCATGTGGAACTACCTTTCCTATTGATCCATGTTTAGGAAGTACACAAATTTGGTCCTTGGTTGGTCAAACATGTCTTATGCCATGACAGATGTCATTTTAATGGTTTCCACCTTCAATGATGGGAAATTGGGTTTGTAGGAATCAAAATTTTGGATAAATAAATAGTTACCCATAGGATAATGTTTTTTACTTTCCTCTGAATGTTATATCTCTTGTGTAGCATTCTTAAGAACGTAGAATCAGACCTATAAGTAGTCCTTCCTAATTACAATTCAATATATGGAATTATGCTGAATTTTTTTTTGACCTCATAAAAATGACATTATTTGGATATAATGGTTTTATTATTATAATATTGTTGGATGATGTTGTGACATGACTATTACCTCCAAAATGGAATTGGTGTTGGCATCTCCGTGATGACATGTTTATATGAGGTTCTTGGTCCATTAATTCCTTTGTAATTATAGGGTCAGTACCCATATGTGCCCCTTGGGGAATGTGATTTATATCTATATCATAAAATCCACTTTTCATGGTGCTTATATAAGTTTTGGCCCCACCCTCTTGGGTTGATCACCCCCTAAATTGTGATGTTCCATTGGTGAAGCATGGATCCCATATATATGATGTTTGGGGGATTGTATTGGGTGAAAATTAGTGAATTAACACTAAAATATAGATTAATATGTTCATTCATCATCCTTGGTTGGCTATAATGTTCAAGATTTTCCCCTATCACATCTGTTGGTGCCGTCTCTGAGCCTATATATGGTTTTGGGTTTATTCTCTTCTATTTATCTTCTTGGTTGATATGATTTCTTTATATTACTTAACTCTATGGATTTCAAGGCGTTCTATTGTGTATGTATATACTCAGCCCAATATAGGCTCTTCCATCACATGACATGTCTTATATAGATGATAGTAAATTATAATGCGGCCTTATTGAGCATCATTTTACAGGATCATACTGGTACTGGGCCAAGTTAAAATAAGTTTGAGGTCATATTTCAATTCTTTTAATAGAAATATCTCCCTTCATTTGATTATTTCTCATGAATACCTTTATATTCTCCCTTTGTGTGAATTTTTTACTTCATAATTATTATATATTTATATCACTTCACTACGTTAATTTGTAGTGGTTGTTACATGATTATTGATTATATGGTTAGTATAGTTTTATCTATATTGTGTGGTTATGATGTACTAGAAGGTGTTCATTTATATTGTTATGTTTTTCTATGGACTCTCATTAGTAATATATTCACAATTGGTTTTACTCAACAGCCTCCATCTTTTTAGATATGTGCTTAGGGTGTCACACTTAGCTTACTATAAGTCCATTTTTCCCCTTCTTATATTAGGATATGAAAATAGAGATATACAATCCATGTCATGGTGCTGTTAATTACAATTATATCTTTTCTATGTAGTTCATATGATTCACATAATGGCCATTTTGAATTAACAATTTCACCTCATTCCAAAAAAAATGTAATAATTGTTTCAATGTTCTATATTTTATTGTGAATTAAAATGAAGAAAATGTGTATTTTTATTTTATATATTTCATGGTACCAAGAAAAGCATATTTTCCAACAATATTCATTCATTCAATTATCAAAATAAACATTATTATATTTTCTATTTAATAAAAAAATGTTTTCGAAGGGTTGAAATTCATCATTACCAAAAAATCATTAAAACCACAAAACATATATGATTTAATTATACATTTTGTGTAAGAATGAAAATAATGAAATAACAAATGCATAGTGAGCCTTGGTGAATTTGGTGATCCCATATTATACCAAGTTGTATTAATATCCCTGAGTATTAACTAATTGGTTTATTCCTCCTAAGGATTCAATGGATCTTATGATTCCTCTGATTCTTAAAAAGGATCTATCTTAAGTTATTGTTTTCTAGAATCATTAGTTTAATGGAAAAAAGAATCATAGACTATGAATAATCATAGTTTTTAGATATTCCTACAAGAAAAATGAGTGTTATACACACAAATATATCTCCTTGATGAATAAACAATATATATAGGGCTTATATAACTCAAAATATTCAGCCAATATTTATGATTCATTTATCAAACATTCTCAACATTTCAACTCCATGGAATATTATTTTTAATTTTTCATTGAATGGTTTAAAATTTAAACAAAGATGAATTATATTCAAACTAATAATATTCATCATCATATGATGAATTGTATACGGCTGATATTCTTTTTATCAGATAGTGTTAGAACCAAGAATCACTGAAAAATATGATAGTTTCATTCTTAGGCGCAAATCCATTGTGTCTCTTAATATGAAATACTAAACATAAGTATTGAAAATAATCTACTTAAATATAATACGTTGTGAATGAAATTTAATTTATAATTATAACACATTATTCCTTGTGATTATATTTTGAAATAGGTTATACGTGATTCCACGCAAGATATTTATTATTTGGGTTAGACATGATGGCATCTAGGATATTGATCTTATCTGTTAGATATGATACCTCTTGTTTTTTTTGAATGTGGTTGTATATGATTCCTCTTATAATAATTATGTTGTATAATGGATGTGATTCCCCTTGAGGACATCATTATTTGGAGTATTTTGTTTCTCCTCAGAAGATAGTTTTATGGGTTTGTTGTGATTCCTTATTATATGATTGAATGTTATATTATTATGTACTTCCCCTATGTATGGATAAGCTTTCTAGGTTGGGTTTATAGATACATAGATATTGATATATGTTACCCAAATTGTTATATATCCTTGGTAGAGGTTTCTCCACACAGAGACTACAAATAGAATTGTTCAATATAGATATGAGTACGTCATCGAGGTACCTTCTTAATTACAAGGTGGTAACATATGTACAATGAATTTGATGTGAAAAAATTCATTTCATATAATAAATGCATAAAAATTTATACGAGTTTTTCTTAGGGACACCATTAGCATACCGAGTTTTATTCTAACACTACTCAATTTATGTTTCGAGTGAATATCATATGGTTGACTTACCAGAACATCTAATCTTCCTATTAATGGTAGAGGTGCAAGTTGAGTTCTAAAATGTCTGGAGATAAATTATAGTGAGGTTGATGATAATGGTTGGGCGATCATGTTTTTTATATTAAATTTAACATATACAATTTATGATCTACCAATTGGGTGATGCTGATAATATGTATGATTATATGACTTAAACAACCAATTTTATATATTATAGATCTAAATTTTTTATAATTTTCTATCTAGTATTATTAAATATTTTATTCAATTTTTTGATTCATATTTTTTTTTCTAATTTTACTTGTCATTGATAATTATGATACAAGTGTTTTTATTTTCCCCATCATATTTATTAAACCATTAGTAATAGTCAGTAATTTTGGGAATATGGGGAGTTTTTTTGAGGTCGTGTAGCACACCTCGTCTAAGAGTATATTAGGATGAACAAGTCAGATACATAATAATGTGTTATAAAATCATTGTTTTCATTATCTAGCTATTAGAGATATGTTATATAAAGATACGATTAATTGGAAGTTTGAATGGAAGATATTATTTATCATTGATAGAGTATTCATGAGACAAATTCCATGCTTCCAAGGAGTTTGAATTAATTTAAATTTATTTAATTTTTAATTATTAGTATATTTTTTTCCAACGATGATTCTTTAGGTAATAATTTTATTATTTTATTCTTATTTAAAGGTGAAAAAAGGAATATAATTATATATCATATTTGGAAAATAGGTTCACATCAGATTTTCATGATTTCATGATTTTGTAATATGGTTTTTGAACATGGTTTTGAGTTATATAATGATTCAACAATAATTTGATTAGTGATTTTCTAAATAATGTATTGGTGGTTCACTAGTCAATAGATCCATTTAGTTATCGCCTTTTGGATATGAATCATTCAGAATGATAACATTTATATTCTAAAAGATAAAACATTGCACACTGAGGGGATATTGTAGTGTATGTATACCAAGAGTGTATTTTTACCCTATAGTTAGTAGTTTGTTAAGGGTATACAGATACTCAATATTGATGATTGGTTTGTGATGGGGTGATGTTTTATGAATTTCCATGAGATATTTGAGACTAAACAAATAATTTTCCTCATGGGATGTGAAATTTATAGGTTATTTTCTATAAAATAGTTTTTGGGAGCCTCATCCTGATGAGATACATATTAAGATTATGGTGATTTGTGGTGTGTTAGTAAAATAAATAGGGTCCTTTCCTATTGTTTATCAATATGAATTGTGATAAATGATTTTAACATAGGACATAGGGATAATAATCAGATTTTGATTATTTATCTATTTTAAGAATGCAGATATGATTTCAATGGTGGTAATGATTCAAATGTAATGTGTGTCCGTGTTTTTATTTTAATATGATGGAATCCATGGATATTTGTGTATTATGAAGCATCATTGCGAATTTTTTATAAAGAATATTGTGAGGAATAATGGAATACTTAGTTGTTTCATTTGGAAATTCAGCCTAATTTGGATGGGATATGGCTCAAGTATGTTTGATTATAGATGTATACCATAGTTTCATAAGGGTTCACTCCATTTTAAGTATGATATTTCGGTAGAAAACAATAGGATATATATATATATATACAATTGTGAGAGTAATTATGAAATTTATCCCTTAAATGTAAATAAAATAGTGGTTTTCAAAACTATTAACCACATATATAGGGTATAATTAGTTAAGAATTGCATTTTAAACAGATCCTTGTGGTCAATGAGGTTTGATCAGCCTTTCATAACATGTAGTGCAGTCTTATTGTAATTTTTTACAAAATATATATGGGAGTATCATTTGTAAATGGATTTCACTGACTAATAATGGGAATGACACAATGTAATTTTACGAATATTTTGGTTTCATAAGGGCCTTCATAATGTGTTTGGTTGGATAAATAATATTGTGTTTAATATCCTTTGTGAATAATATTGTAAAGACCCAGAAATTTCAAGGAATGTTTTTTCTTAATTTATTTGGAATTTTATGAGTCCGCAGTTTCTGACGGCACCAGATTCCCAGGCCCGGTGTGCCCGGAATCAATTTCTAAAGTTTTGTTTGGGTACGTCCAGTAAACGTCCATGCGGGTTTTTCTATCTATTGAACCGGTGCTCCAAATTGAAATCCGAGGGCACCGATGAACTCGCAGCGCCAGTAATTTCTTAAGGGGACCATTACCGTAGTTGCGTTTTATGGGGGTTGAGATTTTATTTTTTTGGAAATTGGAAATAGTTAAATAAAATGGTTTGAACAATTTTATATATCTATCGAAGTTATTTCTCCCATGGGAAGTTATTGGTGGGGCCCACACCCACCCAACTTCCCATGTGTGTATAATTGAGAGGTGGGTCCCACACGAGCCCCAACCTTTCATCTCCCATAACTCTCTTCAAACCCCCCAATGAACTCCTCTTCCATGATTGTGACAACCCCCATTAATTATGGGAAGTCTTCTTATCCCTCTCCCCCACATTAATGTTTGCCAACACATATTAATAAATGAATTCTAATTCATCAATTAATTAATTAAATTCTTTGAATTTTGAATAACTTGTGTGAATAAATTAATATCTTAGCGATTATTTTATTTTGGAATTTGTTGTGTTGGAATTTTTGTGGGAGATCTAGAGAAATAGAGAAGAGTGTTCTTCTCTCAAAGAAATAACACCATCCTCTTCGATGAAGAATGTCAATTCCACGAAGAATGATGATGCACCATATTTTATTTTCTCTGTGATAAGAGAGGTGACACCACTTCTTATTCGGGTGCACTCTGACGACGACGGAATCGACACTGTCATCCACGACGCTTGACTACAGTGAATCTTTTCCATGGCAGGGTGGATTACTTCAATTTTATGTTAATAAAATTATTCTTCGATCTTCGTGAAACCTTGATTAGTTTTGGCCAATTGTTACCACCTAACACGGAGGGCACGGGCTGAACGAACACAGCTCGACGACCCTCTGTTTGAACTTATTTTTTGTATATAATGGAAGCAGCAACGGAAGGCGGTGGCGATGAACAGAAGCGGAGGGTGTGCGCCGACCGTGTGCGGAGGAAACGCGGGCCACGGGACCGACGAAGAACCGGTCGGCTAAAGCCGGCTGAGTCACAGGGAGAAACCACAACACCCAACAGTGATGCACTGCGGAGAACTGGGGCCTACATGGGGTGGGCCGCTTCGCTGGAAGAACCGGCCGACTCGACGGTTGGCCGGAAGGAGGAAAGCCGCAGCACCTGAAGGTGCCGCGTAGCAGGTCCATGGCCCGCTCGAGCGGGATTATTGTTCCAAGAAGGTCGGCCGGCTTTGGTCGGCCGGTTAGGGAGGGCGGCGCTGCTTGGCGACGCCGGTTCAGGTAGGCGGGGGGTCGCGCCCCCCACCTCGGATCTCTCGGCCCATTGGGTCGTGCCGCGGCCGGGCCGTGCCGTGTCGGACTGGGCCGCGCCGCACCGGGATGCACCGCTCCACGCCGGTTCGAGCCGCGTCGCGCCGTGCCAGGCCGTGCCGTGCCCCGTCGAGCCAGGCCGCGCGTTTTATCGGGCTGGTCCGACCACCTACCGGGTCAGACCCGCCAACTCTGGGTTGACCCGACCCGCCAGCCCACTTGGCTCAACGGACCGGGCATGTTTTCACTTAAACGTGAATAACATGAAGACCATGCATCCGATCGGCGCGCCATCTATGGAAATGGGTCCCTCACGATGAGGAATTCCTTTTGTGATACTCTAAGTGATTTTTGAATGACTTTGGAAAAATGGTCGGGTTGGTTCGACACCGAAACCAATCGGGCACTCAGAGCGAAAGCGCTTATAAATTAAGGACCAGACGTCTGATTGACGTTCCATCGACTATGTTGATTTTTTTTTATGAAACGGTTCTCTTGGCATACTCCACTTGAGGTTTGGTTATAGTTGGTTTATGGGTGGGTTGGATTGTACCCGAAATCCTATCGGGCCCCTGGAACGGAAATGCTAATAACTCATAGACTGGGCATCTGATTGACCAGTCGTCTATTGCATTGAAACCCCTATGTCGAGGCGGTCCCATGAGATACTTCCACGTAAGAATACGTGACACATGTCAGTATCGATCTTATGCTCGTAGAGTGGATCCTCTCAGAGACAAGCGTATAGAGTATGAAGACCTTGTAGATGGCTGAGACTTGATGACTGCTTTTCCGATTCGATTCAGAGTGACTTGACAAGCCTAGTGGGGAGCGCTAATATGTTGGGGTGACAGAACCATGGCGAAGGAGCGCTACTGTGTTGGGGTAGAAGACACGCGATACTCGCCCAGAGGAGTACCTCGGTAGGCTATTAGGGGGTGCACTACTGTGTTGGGGTGGCATACCCATGGCCGGAAGCGCTGTTGAGTTGGGGAAATAGACTCGCGGTACTCAATAGGAGGAGTACCTAAGCAGTCTAAGGTTAGTGAGTAGCACCTCTGAGTCGTGATAGGACTATTGTACTCGACAGAGGAGGAGTTCTCCAGCAGTCGTGGTTTCGACATCATGAATGAAAATCCTGGTTTGAGTTGAGTCATTGACCTTTGTGTTTTCGTCATGATTGAGATGTGTTACTTGATAAATTAGGTATATGTATGGGCATATATCTAAGTAAAGGTTATCTGTTTAGATATTTCTTGTGTTTTATCATTATTGGGTTTTTTGATACTTTGAGAGTCTTTGGGTCCCTACTGAGTATCGTTATACTCACCCATGCAAGGGCTATGCCCGCACCTCATTATGTTAGATCCAGACGATGAACATCGCTGACCAAGGTAGAGTGTACGAGGATTGGACGGTACCTGGAGCTAGACACTCGGCGTTACGGCACACGGAGTGGACCGATAGATGTGGAGTGCTGAGGAGGACATTTTTACCTAACCTTCAGGTAGGAACCCGGAGGACGATCCAGGAGCTGCTTCACCATTCAGTTGTTGTCTTTTCAGTTGTACTTTTATTTTAGTTATATTTGTACCTTTATGTTGGGCTTGTATTTCCGGCCCCTTTTTACTTTCAGAACACTTGTTATACTACTTTACATAGGGTTTTCTTTCGCTTGTTCTCTGGTTGTGTGAGTTTACGTTTTATAAAGGCAATTCCTTCCTAGTTATAGGGATTTACGCCTTTGGTGCTAGTCGCCAGCCCCTGGCCTATGGAAGGTGGGCTAGGGGTAGTTACAACAAGGGCCTCGGGGGACGGGTCATGACAAATTAGTATCAGAGGAGTCGGTTCTACCACAAGACATAGGACTCTGATATTTCTTTTCTGTGAAGCAACGATGTTAAGGGTACCGAGTGTGGTTTTCAGTTCAA
This sequence comes from Viscum album, assembly GCA_963277665.1. Classification (NCBI taxonomy): domain Eukaryota; kingdom Viridiplantae; phylum Streptophyta; class Magnoliopsida; order Santalales; family Viscaceae; genus Viscum; species Viscum album. Next base: position 911,221,017 of record OY728131.1, on the reverse strand, counting down.
TTATTATAGTGTTGGTGTGGCGGCCGACGTATCCATACACCAGGACCCTGAATACTGATTTCTGACTTGGTACACGAAACACTGATTGCGTGTGTGTTTCCAAATGTTTTCTTTAAGTCATCTCAAACTAGGTCAGCTCACCAGGTATAATCGTTTGATCGTGTCGCATCTTTTTAGGATACCACCATGTAGACAGTCAGTTGGAGCTCGCGGAGAGTACACGATGATGGACCACCGAGCGATGAGGCTTCGGTACAGGGCCCTATTTCTATATTGGCACCTTCTAGTGGTGTACCAGCAGCACCACCACCCATTGGGCAGCAGATGCCACCAGCCGTACTAGTGGACGGTGCATGCTGACAAAGCATGTTTCACGAGTTCCAATAGTAGAGGCCTCTGAGGTTATGAGGCGAGATAGATTCCCAGGTAGCAGTGGACTGGATGGAGGCAATTACTAGAGTTCTACACCTAGTTTAGACACTAGTAGAGCAGATGGTGATCTTAGTTACTAGTGTTTCTGAGTGAGTGACCATGAGGTTGGTCCGCATAGTGATGACGCTTCAGTACGTGGACCGATGCCTGAGATAGTACCTTCAGGTAGTGTTCCAGCTATATCACAACCTATTGGTCAGCAGTTACAACTGGAAGTACCATTAGATGACACATGTAGGCTTAGTGCCTTAAAAAAATTTCAGCATCAAATACCCCTTAGGTTCCGAGGCGAGCCCGACTCACAGGCGGCTGAGGACTGGCTTGAGGAGGTGGCTAAGAGTCTTCTAGAGCTTATACAGCTTCAGCAGAATGACATGTCAGTAGCTAAGTATTCATCGAGGCGTACCGATCGTTCTTGGTACATGATGACTACGATTCAATCAGTTCTTTAGAGCTCAGGCCTCAGAGTGAGGTGTGTTTTAAGGACATATGAGCCAACACTTTTCCTCTACACATTCCTACTTATGCTAGGGTGCTAGAGAGAACCTTTGTGGTTGAATGTTATATGGATGAGTGGATACATTAAGTGAATGTTAGCAGTGGGAAAGCAGCGAACTGGCACAAGTCTCAAAGACTTTGGCTTGAGAAATGTTTTAAGAAGGGTAATTTTTAAGGACATATGAATCTGCAATGCAGCAGACATGGAAGCAGAGCTAGGAGAGTAGCATGAGGTGGTGTAGATTTCGACATGTTACAACCACCCACCTTTATTTTCCCCGCCAGGTTTAGGGAGCTGGAGGGAAAGGGATGATAATAGTTTCTTGCGGTCAAGAAGTGTGATCCTGGGGCTCTAGGAATGATTCGAGGTATGGTCTGTGTCTACTACGAGATTTCGTATCAATAGACATAGGTACAAATCATTCCTTCCTTCCATGAATCTTGTTCCAGACCTAGAGTTTCCGGTTAAGACCATTGACTTGACCCACACATCAGGAGATACCTTTGGGAGGAGACTCAATAATCACACATACGCCGACGGTGTGATCTATCCCTTGAGGCGAGAGTTTTGGTTGTAACCTCTTGGTGGAATCGTCGAGGCCTTACGACATTAGTTTGGGTATGGACTGGGCTACCACATTTCATACACAGATTGACTGTATTAGGAAAAAAGTTTATGGTTTACTTACAACATTTGGATGGGTATTCCTTGGTCAGCAAAAAGGAAACCCCAGGCAGTGCAGGAAGGAATCAGGCATAAGTGGGTGCAGTCGATCACTCATGGGTCGGCCAGACTTATATTTGTGCCAGACTTCACCAGAGTTACTACACCGCTTTTAGCATTGAAGAAGAAGGGGAAAACCCATCGTGTGGTCAGAGAGATGCCACCATAGCTTTTCAGGAGATGAGGTTGAGGTTGACCAGTGCGCCCATTTTGAGGCTACCGGAGATGGTGCAGATCATCTAGGAGCGGATGAAGACTGCACAGAGCAGACAATATTAATATGTCGATAGGAGACAGAGACCACTAGAGTTCGATGATGGTGACCACGTCTTCCTAAGGGTCTCACCACAACGAGGTCTATGTTTTTTCTCCGAGGTGGAAAGTTATATCCACGTTTCATTATACCTTTTCAGGTCATCAGCAGAGTAGGCGTGGTGGCTTACCGCCTGTCCATTCCACCTTAGTTACACCGGGTGCATGATGTCTTCCACGTATCTCAACTGAGGAGATACGTGCAAGACCCGATCCACACCATTGACCACGGGGATCTGGACATCGATGACAGGGCGACATTCACGGAGGTTCCAATGGAGATTGAGGATCTATTAGAGTGGGTCCAATGTAGACGGTTGATTCCTCTGGTGCACATTCGCTGGCAGCACAGGAACCTTCAGGGAAGCACATGGGAGCAAGAGTATCAGATGCGTGCTCAGTACCCCTTTAGTTTCCCTAGTGGGTGTTGTAGCTTTACAAGGATGTAAAGATCTGAGGTGGGAGTAATGTGAAGACCCATAAACTTCAAGGAATTTTTTTTACTAATTTCTTTGGAATTTTACAAGTCTGTAGTTTCTGACGGCGCCTGATTCCGAGGCTCGGTGTGCCCAAAATCAATTTCTGAAGTTTTGTTCAGGTACGTCCAGTAAACGTACGTGCGAGTTTTACTATCTTTTGAACCGGTGCTCAGAATTAAAATCTGAGGACACCGATGAACTCGCAGCGCTCGTAATTTCTTAAGGGGACCTTTACCGCAGTGGCGTTTTATGTGGGTTGAGAGTTAATTTTGTGGGAAATTGGAAATAGTTAAATAAAATTATTAGAAAAATTTTATATATCTATGGAAGTTATTTCCTCCCATGGGAAGTTATTGGCGGGGCCCTCACCCACACAACTTCCCATGTGTGGATATTTTAGAGGTGGGGCCCAAACGATCCCCAACCTTTCCTCTCCCATAACTCTCTTCAAACCCCCCCCCCCAATTAACTCATCTCCCTTTATTGTGACAACCCCCATTAATTATGGGAACTCTTCCTCTCCCTCTCTCCCACTTTAATGTTTTCCAACACATGTTAATCAATGAATTATAACTCTTCAATTTATTAATTACGTTTTTGAATTTTGAATAACTTGTGTGAATAAAATAAAAGTTTAGAAATTATTTTATTTTGGCATTTGTTGTGTTGATATTTTTGTGGGAGCTCTGGAGAAATAGAGAATGGCGTTCTTCTCTCAAAGAAATAACACTATCCTCTTCGACAAAAAACGTCAATTCAACGAAGAAGGATGATGCGCCTTCTTTTATTTTATCTGCGACAAGAGAGGAGACACCACTTCTTATTCGGGTGCACTCTGACGACGACGGAATCGACACCGTCATCCACGAAGCTCGACTACCATGGATCTTTTCAATGTAGGGTGGATTGCTTCAATTTTATTTTAATAAAATTGTTCTTACATCTTCGTGAAACCTTGATTAGTTTTGGATGATTATTACCATGTAACGCAGAGGGTGCGGGCTGAACGAACACGACCGGACGACCCTCCACTGGACCTTATTTTTGTATGAAATTGAAGTGGAAAAGGAAGGTGGTGGTGATGAACAGAAGAGGCGGTCGTGCGCTGGCCACGTGTGGAGGAACCGCGACCTGCAACCACGGGCTGATCAACTGACGACGAACTGGCCGAGTCGAAGGGAGAAATCACGGTGTCGCGCTGCAGAGAACCGCAACCCACTCGGGGTGGGCTGCTTCTGCAGAAGAACCGACCGGCTCGACGGCTGGCCGGGCGGAAGAAAGTCGCGACACCCGAAGGTGCCGCACAGCAGGTCTGCGGCCCTCCCGAGTGGGCCACTTGCGCCAACAAGGTCGGCCGGTTAGGGAGGTCAGCACCGCTTGGCGCAGTTGATTCTAGCTGGCGGGGGCCGCGCACCCCGCCTCCGACCGCTCGGCCCCTCAGGCCGAGCTGCTGCCGGACCATGCCATTTCGGGCTAGGCCGCACTGCGCCGGGTCACGCCACGCCGCGTCGGGCCGTCCCGCGCCCCGCCGGGATGGGTCGTGCCGCGCTTGTCCGGATCGCGCCCCGCCGGGCCGGGCTGCGCTTCGTCGGGCCGGTCCAGGCCGCGCTTCTTCGGGTCGTGCCAGGCCGCTCTCCCACAAGTCGGGCCGCGCATTTCATTGGGCCGGTCTGACCCCCTACCAGGTCGGACCTGCCAACTCAGGGTTCACCCGACCCGCCAGCCCACTTGGCTTAACGGGTCGGGCCCATTTTCACTTAAACTTGAATATCATGAGGACCGTGTGTTTGATCGATGTGCCATCTACGGAACTGGGACCCTCGCGACGAGTCAGTTCTTTTTTGATACTCTAAGTGAGTTTTGGACGACTTTGGAAAAAGGGCCAGGTTGGTTTGAAACTGAAACTAACAGGGACCTCTGAGCGGAAACACTTATAACTTAAGGACCGGATGTCCAATTGACGTTTCGTCAACTATGTTTAATTTCTATTGATGATACGGTTCTCTTGGCATACTCCACTTGAGTTTTGGTCACAGTTGGAGTATGGTCGGGTTGGATTGTACCCGAAATCCAACTGGGCCCATGGAATGGAAATGCTAATAACTCACAGACCGGGCGTCCGATTGACGCGTCGTCTGTTGCGTTGAGACCCCTATGATGAAGAGGTCCCATGAGATTCTTTCACGTGAGATTACGTGACACTTGGAAGTATCGACCTGTAGCTCGTGGAGCGGATCCTCCCAGAGATGAGCGTACGATGTACGGAGACCTTGTAGCTGGATGAGACCTGATGACTGCTTGTCCGATTCGATTTGGAGTGACTTGACTTGCCCAGTGGGGAGAGCTATTGTTTTGGGGATACAGACCCATGGCGGAGGAGCGCTACTGTGTTGGGGTGGTAGACCCGCGGTACTCGATAGAAGGATTACCCTTGTAGGCTATTAGGGGACGTTCTACTTTGTTGGGGCGGCAGACCCATGGCGGGAAATGCTACTGAGTTGGGGCGATAAACCCACAGTACTCGACAAGAGGAGTACCTCAGCAGTATACGGTTAGTGAGTAGTATCTAGGAGTCATGACAGAACTACTGTACTCGACAAAGTAGGAGTTCTCCAACAGCTGTTGTTTCGATATCATGAATGAAAATCCTGGTTTGAGCTGAGTCAATAACCATTGTGTTTTCCTCATGATTGAGATGGGTTACTTGATAACATATGTATATGTATGGGCATATACCTAAGTAAAGGTTATCTGTTGAGATCTTTCTTGTGGTTTATCCTTGTTGGATTTTGTGAGACCTTGAGGGCCTTGGGGTCCCTAATCAGTATCGTTATACTCACCCCTGCACGGGCTATGGCTGCACCCCGTTGTGTTGGATACAGATGACGGACATCATTGACTGAGGTAGAGTGTACGAGGAATAAACGGTACCTGGAGGTGGACACTCAGTGTGATGGCACACGGAGCAGATTGATAGACGCGGAGTGATGATGAGAACATATGTACCTACCCTTCAGGTAGGAACCCGGAGGATGATCCAGGAGATGTTTCACCATTCATCTGTTGTCTTTTCATTTGTACTTTTCATTCATTTGTAGATGTACCTTTCTGTTGGGCTTGTATTTTCGGCCCCTTTGTACTTTCAGCACACTTGTAATATTGCTTTACTTAGTATTTTCTTCTGTTTGTTCTCAGGTTTTGTGAGTTTATGTTTTATAAAGGAAATACCTTCCCAGTTATAGGGATTTACGCCTTTGGTGCTAGTCTCCAGCCTCTGGCCTATGGAAGGCGGGCTTGGGGTAGTTACGACACGGGCCCCGGGGGACGGGTTGTGACAAATATGGGGTTTGTGACCATGATAGGCTAATATGTATTGTCATGGGGTCTAAAAAGACATAGTTCTCCTTTATTTTTTGAATTTATCTCTTTTTATTTAAAAATATTTATGATTAATGATAACTATTGGCATGTGGTTGGATGTAAAATGAAATATATATAGTTTTGAGACAATATATTGATCTAGAACTGTCTCCAGGGGTTAGAAATTATTATTTGGTGTCATGTTTGAGGGGGGAAGTGTTACTGTAGGGATTTCCTCTTGTGTATTGACTAAAGATGACCAGGTAGTAATGATATTATATGTGTAAGATTTGAGGTCTCCATATTGGAGTTTGGTGACTCGGGGTTCAAGAAGAACATGTTCTGGATGGAGTGTCCAACTTATATGTGTGATATGTTAGGAATTATTTGGGAATATAATCTTATTTGGTTGTATGACTGTTTGGTATTTTGATATATTTGAAATCCAATTGTATTAGTTGGATTTTACGTGAATAAAGGGAATTAATAGACTATGTAGAGTTGGGGATCAATTTTATTTACATTTATTACCTGGATGACGTTGTAACATCCTTGGTACTTATAAAATATTTTATTCAATCTAAAATTAAATAGTTAAATCCATTATAAATGTATAATGAAATATGTTTTATTTATAACTATTAAGGATTCTATACTAATACTATTTTAACCCCACATATAAGATTATGAATAAAAAAAAATGAATCCTACGATTTAAAATCTGGTAAATTTATATCCTGGAATAAGTAATTAAATGTATTGGAAATGATAATTTAAGTGTTGTTATTTTTGTGAAATATAAATTTTTATTTACAATTTTACAATTAATATAATTATTTAAAATAAAATGTATCTTCACAAAATATATTCATAAATTATTATTTTTCCCTCTCTTGATTGTAATAAAATTTTATAAGACTATAATTAAAATTTCAATGTGTCATAAAGTCAGTTATAATTTTAAAATAAATATTTTATTATAAAATAATAATTTAATTGAAAATAAAATTTCTCATATTTAGCAGATTATTTACATATAATGGATTTCATTTTTGAATTATACAGTTTAAAAAAGAGTTACAGTGAATTTCTTGTATCCTTCTAAAAATGATGAATTTTTTTAATAATAAAATATAATAATTTAGAATATATATACATTATAAGTGAAATAATATATGTCTTAAGTAATTGTTGATTTAAAAAAACCTAATCTAGAAATATCATTTTATATATATTGTATATACTCCAGGTAATAAAAACTAATAACTGTAAAGAGACAAAATAATAATTGAATGAATTAAATAATCAAAAAACACCCCTCTCCACCACAATAAATAACAAATCTCACCACCTCCTTTTCTCAAACCTCTAAATCCTTGAATATTTTCCTAATTATTCCTAATACACATCCCAAGCTTCTCCCCACATCTATGATCCTTTTTCTCAGAAAAATACCAAATAAAACATCCCTTATTAGGTTATCAAGGAAAATAATTCAAGAGGAAAAATCCCCACTCATTTTCATTTATTTAATATTGAATTTATTTTATTTTATTATTAACTCCAATAATTCACTTGTCCAATTGAAATTATTACACTAATTTAATTAATATACTATAATTTAATTTTTTTTAAATGGAATATTCATCATTAAACGTCTCTTATTCTCTGTTTATTCTATAAAATGAATTGCAGTCTTTGATGTGCCGATTCACCGCCTGCAAGGATGTTGAATATTAATTTTCTTTTACCACAATCAAGGATGATCATAAAACTTATATTATTGTTAAAAATATATTATTATTTATATTATAATATTATAATGTTTTGGAAATATTATATTTACATAACACGATATAAAACAATACTAGTTTGTGATGGTCACAAAACCATGCCAAAAGTAAAACAAACATTTATCATCAATGTTTTATCTAATAAATAGTATTTATCTGAGAAAACAATATAAAATATTGTATAATTTAAAATTATTGAAACATATTAATATCATTTCCTCCCACTTATATTATTTTTCATTCATTTGATAAGAAAATACATGATGAACCAACCATGGAAACCATGAAATAAATGCACTTGAAATAATGAAAATAACAAAACATTATTAATAAATGGGTGGTAAAATGTTGTAAAAGAATCATATAAGTAATTATATATATGAATATATATTTTTAATAAATTATTTACTATTATTAAAATAGTTTTCAAGATGTTTGAATATTTTTTATGGAATTAAAACCATGGGTATTCGAGATTTCATTAAAAACCTATTTTAAAACTCTATTCATAAAAAATTAAAATAGTATGTTTAATAATGACATTAGCTATGTTTTATGATTATGTTATGGTTTTTGGGATTTTTTTTAATGATGGGTGGGTCTATTATATCCCACCAATTCATTTGGAATGTTTATATTGGATGTTTACTTTAATGGTTATTTCAAGTGTAACTGTGATGCTTACATCATACGGTATCCATAAGGGATACATTGTAAGGTATTCATGAGGGTTAAAACATATGTAATTCATTAGGGTTACAAAACTAAGTATGTAGGGTATGAAAATGTTTCCCCATGTTACATAAATGGTTTATTTATGTTTTATAGGTTTTATTGAAACCTCATGTATTCACAATGTAAGTATATGTTGATTTTAATGGTGAAATGTTTTTATTTTATGTGTCTCTATGTATTTATAGACTAATAGTTTTCACTCATTATTTTTATATAAAATATGGAATTATTTCTCATCCCATGTTTAAAAGAAATATTCACATGGTTAAATATTGGTATGAGAAAAGAATAAGTCAAGATGAATGTTATAAATAATTTTCATGCAAGGAATTCATGTTTCAATAAAAACATTTTTATTATGTAATAAATATACATTGTTTTAGTAATATCAAAATTTAATTATTATTGGTTTTCATATTGGAATAATGACAAAATTCTCTTAAAGTGTAAATTGAATATATCATTGGGATTGTAATAATATTATTCATGTTGAATTAACTAGATTATAAATTTTATAATGATATGAAATTATAGATGTCATGTCGATCGAAAGATATAATTTGAGAGAAATTTGACCATGATTTTTGTCACAAATATTGGTACACATCCATTAGATCAATGCCTTTTAAAAAATAATAATTTATGGAGTTGTTTATTTATTGTGTAGATCATCATATTGATACATACCCAATACTTGGTCACATGGAATGTGTGTTTTAGTATGTTTCAAGTGAGTCACATGAGTGTTAACATTGAGATAATTTTTTATTTCAGATAGGTTCACAATCATGTATTTGGAATAAAAATATCATATACCAGGGATCATAAAATAGAATGTTTAACCATGTCATATTCATTTTCACAAATTTATAGGGTATATCAATGGTATAATGTTAACTATATCTTTCCAGTGGAGGTTGTTATTTTTCATTTTTTCTTGGATATAATAAAAAGCCTTGTAATATCTGGATTCTTAATAGAACTATTCTATGTATCATATTTTTCATGAGTCTATGTGGCCAATTTTGTTTATAAATGAATGAGTGAGAAATTCATTTACCAAGCCAGTTTATGGTCTAGGTCTATGAAATATCGATATTGTTAGGAGAGAACATCCATTTTTAAAATGGAATGATTCATATTATGAGCATATAATCAACAGATTATCTGATGCAGTACTATGTAAGCATGATTCTGATATTGTGTGACACTATCTAAAAAGGCAGTATGATATTAAAAATAATAGATTTAGTGAATAACATATTGATTGATGTATATTCGTTGAGTTTATGGATTCATTTAGCATAATATTGCATTTTTCATGTGTTTTATTGGTTTCCACAGTAGAAGTGGAACTACTCAGTGTGTTTTCAATGTGATGAATTGTGATTAAATATTGATGAGGAACAATTTTTCATTTTTGGGAAAATTTTTCTATGTTAAATGAAAGTGTAGTTGGAGTCTAGGATATATATTGGTCCACTGGTTTGTTTTCATTGTGGGATTGAAAATAATATATGGGAAATTGAAAATTGGGATAAGAACTAGATTACATTGTCTAATTTGAATCATGAGATATGTATTATAAGTATTCAAGGGTATGAGTAGTGTTTTGGTGGGGGGGGGGGTTTAAAGACTTTCACTAGTATGTGTTGGAAGAGTTAGATACATATTGGGTACCAATGAGAGTGGAAATGTAACCATTATTAATATATCAATTTTGATTAATATTTTTTCATTTGTAGACATATTTTAAATAAAAATAATAATATTTTCAAAGTGAGACATTAGGTGGAAGATGTTTAAAGTGGGATCTGAGTGTCTTTCTAGAAAATGAAAAAAATCACAACATTATATGGGTGTTTCACTATAATGGGAAGACTTACACCCTAATGGTATATGTTGAAATGAACAGAATTGTTTTCTATAGAAAAAACATCAAGAGTATTTTACACCATAGTGGTTGGGTTTTCACTATAATGTTCTATATGTGAATAAATTATTGATGACAACAGAATTTTAGTGACAAAACATGAGGGATGAAACACTGTCAATATCCTAATAACAATGTATCATGTGGACATGATTATTATTTTTTCTCTCGATTTTGTCATTTCACACTGACCCACTTTTTCATAACATAATGCATCATTGAGATAATTTTGAGCTACAATGGAATAATGGGTATTTTTCATAACACATCAGGCCATGATATAATATTATCATGGGTAATTTTTTAAAATTTGAAATTTATTTAGTAAAATTATCTAAATGGATTTAGAATTGATAACCCCTAATAGTTATTCTTAAGGGAAACATGAATAACTCCATATACATCTTTATACCAATTTCATTAATAATTTGATCAGAGGGGTTTATGGGAATTCTTTATAATGGAAAAGGATAGTCTTTATCCTATATTTACATATATTTAAATAATCTACATATTCAATGTATTTTTTGACTGAATGTTTATTTATTAGGAACAAATTCTATAAGGTAATTGTCTAATTAGGAGAATATGATGGTTATTTCTATTGTGGTAGCTAGAGGAGGCTATGGAAGGATGGACACACACAATGTCGTAATGTTACTAAAAGGGAAAGAAGAATTTTGATTTCTACTTGTTATTTAAGTAATTCTATATTTAATTGATGAATACATTAATATGGGGAATTGGGTATTTTATATCTTATTAGAACGAGTTGATATCTTGAATAATTAGCACCCAATTTCCTGGTATTTTGACATTATTACACTATCATGTGAAACTTTTTGGATTAATACCAAATAATTTTATTGTGAATTAATTATCGAAAATAAATAATATTTTGTTGTGATTTATCGTTTGTCCTCTTGTATGAGTTGTAATACTATTAATGATAGCATGAATAATGCATTCCTAGAGTAGTATATATAAACTAATGAAAGAATCACATCGAAAGGAGGTAACTCCTTTGTTAAATATTTGTGGTCCATAATGTTACCAGTTTATATGTGTTCACATATGTTGTATGGATAGTAATAGTGCGTATGTTGGTTTAAATGATCTAAGATGAAATTAATTTTGGGTTATCTTAACTGTGGCGAGGCTAAGGAGTCCTGTTAGATTAATATGGATCCCTCTAGTAGTAAGAGTATTTTCAAAGAATTAAATGGATATGTATCTTTTATGAGAGTATTTAAATGACTAAAATTTAAACTAATTTAGGTGACTTTCATAGAACTACATCCATATTAAATTATCTTGGTCTCGTTTGGTATGTGACACTCACCATGGTTTATCTCTATGTGTATACCAATTAAACAATATCAAGGTGACCCTGAAAGATACAATAAGGGATGGAAATGTAAGAATGAATCTTAATAGTACCTGAGGAGGATTCCTTATTTATTATAATATGACTATAGACTCTCTTAATAATGATCGGACTTCTAAAATTTATCTATTTAAAAAATGATTATTGATGTACTTGTCGCATTGGGTAAGTATATAGTTTCTTTAGTAATTGAACCTCAAGGGGAATCATTTCCACTAGATTTCAGTTCCAGCCTTGTATGGTGTCATTGAGTGTCATTTTATTATGGGAATTGATGTATGGGTTAGGATAATTGATCACCTATAATTTTATTGGATTTATTTTAATGAGTGAATAATGTATTTTGATCCTTGTAGGATATGTTCCTATATGTATTTATAAACGTTCCGATAAAAACAATGCTTCTTATATGAGGTTATTTTTACAATTTGATAATCATGTATAGTTACTTATGTATTTTGTGTTATAACGAATCACAACATAGGGTGAGGAACCATCAACTGGGTGTATGGTTATGATATATGATGTTATAGGTGAATGTTATATTATTTTTTTCCTTATTGTGAATATGATAATATAAGAAACCTAGGCTATATACTTTCCGAAATATTGGTTCTCGACATGGAATATGATATGATGTATATAACTTTGGGGGATGTATTTTACCTAGTGATTATTTATTTCCTGAGGGATATAATTCCCTTTGTGAAGAGCCTTTTAAGGTGGGATATACTTCCCCTATGACCAAGATGGTTGTGATGTGTTTTGTACATGATTCCTACTATGTTATTTATTATGTGCATTCTACATGAATCCTCCATAGGTGATTGAGATATTGATTGGATGTGATGCCTCCTAAGATGAATATGGTGTTGTTTATATTTGATTCTTCTCAATTTGGTTGTGATATAGATTAGATATTATGCCTCTTGAGATGATTATGATTTGGGTTAAACAAAACATCACCCAAGATGATTGTAATATTGGTTGGGTGTAATGACTCTTGGCTTGTTTGTGATGTAGATTTGATGTGGTATCTTCCATTATGGTTATGATGTAGGTTAGACAGTACTCCACATGAGATTATTGTGATGTAGTATAGATGTAATGCATCCCATTATGAGTGTGATGTGTGTTAGACATGATACCTAATGATATTTTTCAGATATAGTTTGTAATCAATTCTTATGGATATAGTTTTTATTTATGATGTAAATTATAACTCCTGATAAGATTTTGAATGGGATGGACGTGATGCCTCATTGTATTTTCTTTATATGGGATATAAAACATTCCTTATGGGTTAATAATCATTTTGGATAGATATAATAATTCCCAATATGTTTTTATGTGGGTAGTACGTGAATATCATTGGTATTATGGTTTAATGGGTATATATAATGTCTCTTGGGGGGTTTATTATGTGGGTTGGATGTAGCACATTTGGGGATAATTATTTGATTTGAAAGAGATTATTATTACCAACATGATTAAGGGATTAAATTATTGTGTACTACCCCCAATGTGTTGGTATTTTTTCTAGGATGGGTGTAATACCACTCTATTGTTGAGATGAGTAAATTAGAGTGGAAATCATCCATAATAGAGGTTATTCCATATACAGACGATAACTAGTACTCACCAAAAATGTTTTTATTTATCCATCACCATGAACTCATGAGTACCCTAGAATTATGGAGTTTTAATAAATTTTATTTATTTGTAATCCATTTATTCAATATATACATGAATATATATATATATACATTTATATAGTGGTTTTGTTACAAATACTATTAGAAGTATACCACTTAGTTTTTTGATCACATACCATATAAAAACATCTGTGTGTGTATTGAATTATTGTAAAAAATTAATCTTAAGTAATGTCCATATTATTGTAGGAGGATCTAATTGAGCTTAATGGGTTTCAGATATAGGTATGATAAATTATTGGGGATAGTGGTTTTTCTTCCATATCATTTTTTTTTATTTTTTATCATATAGAATTTAAGATCATCCCATTAGTTGACCTTTTGAGATGTATAATTTTAGGACCTATATCTACATTTTAATATATCATGAATAAATTCTTATTATCTTCTTAATTATATTGTAATTATATATTCATCATAGTAATGTGATTATTGTTATCTATGTTTCTACTATTGGTTTTTATTTTCTACAATAATATGTGAGGGTATAGTCTACCCTCACAGTTAAAATAACCAATGATAACAGTCTATAGCTCTAAGAATATGGGGAGGTTTACCTATTGTGACATAGTTAACTCTATCATAGAGTAATTTAGGATTTGGAAATTACATTACATGTTTTGAATTTGTGTATAATTTGACGCAATATAATATTAATGGTACAATGGAAGTGATAGGGAAATGAAAAATATATATTTATGTTCGTCTGTAAAAAAAGTTCTTAGGTGAGTAAATCATCGAGTTATGGATATGGAATGTTTTTGTGTGTGTTTTATGTTCATATATATGTTAAATGAATCATTATGGAATTTAAAACTAAAAAGAGAGTGTATTTTTATTTATTATCGAATCATTATAAGATAGAAAATGTTGAACCTGCGTTAATCATTTATTTATCATATATTAGAATGAAATTATGTTGTTTATTTTTTTGAATAAATAATTAATATATTATATTATATGGTTTATAATTTAAGGTATTGTTACCTAATGAATTCAAGTATATGTAAAGATAAATTGAATGGTTGTGGTTATTTATTTTTCAATGGAATTTTACGATGATCATAAATTTTTTTAAATCAAATTTGGAATTTATTATAGTTATTTATGTTAAAATATACTGAATTTTTTTAATATGTATTTCGGTAGATTTGATAAATTTAACATGTGATAAGATGATTGATAAATATTATAGGTAAAATTAAAGGAGAAGGGACTATATAACATTTATATTGTGATTACACTGAAAATAATTGGAAATGGGTATATGTGACAAATTAATGTAGCTTAATTAGTTGAGGAAATACAAGAATAATGATTTCTAAAGTAATTAATATATTTTTTATGATAATGGAATATTTTTATTTATAATTGGGAAAAAACTAGAATAATTTTGGTGATTTTATAATGTTGTTAAATAATAGGGTTTTTATTATTACTTGTGTTGATTTGTTCTTAAAAATAGATTTATGATTGGTTTTGGAATAAACATGTGTTTATTTTTCTTAGAAGATAATAATTTTGTTATGATATATTGAGATTATCCAATGGTTTAGTTATTTATTCATTTTTGAAACATCAATATTGTCCATGTGATCATATAGGATACTACATAAGCCACTTATTTTTCTATGGAATATTTGTATGAGTATATTAAGCATAAACTATATTTTGATAAAGAAATTGTTGTGGAAAAAATACTTATTTTCATAATCTAGGATGTTACTTTTTTCCAAAATATATAAATCTATGGAGGATATTTCCATTTCAATAATATATATATATTTATAGAAACTTCCAATTTTAGAGACTAGATTCTAGTTATAACCACAAGCTATAGCCCGGGTTATCGACAATGACTATAGGGATTTGTTCAAAAACCATTCAACTAAGATTTGAACTTGGATATCTCCCATGTAATTATCAATACTCTACAACTCCACTAGCATTTATTTCATGAATATAAATATATGTGTATAAATTTATATAAATAATACATTATCAATATATTCAATTATAATTATTAAATAATATTTCCATAGAAAACTAGGTTTATAGGAACCTATAGCCACAATCTACTATGGCCATAGCCAAATGGACCAGTTTTGAATTTACATCGTCATGTTCATAAGAAACTCTAGCTATAATACATTCCATGTGACCCTATGTCCATACTAATTGGGTTTACATGGATATAAGTCCCTATATAGACATAAAAGATCCCAAGATAATAGACATGGAGGACTTATATCGATGTTCATTTCAGAAACCCTAGATATAGGTTGCTTATATCTACAGTCAGGCCTAACCCTTGGTATATGCATGTAGTATTGATCGAAATTAACACATGTGAAGTTAAAATATAATCTATGTTACTTTGGTAGGCACATTATGTGGTTGTTTGTAAACTGTTCTCCTAAATTCATAATAAATATTATTTTATAAATACGTGAGTTTATTACGAACTATTTTACATTATTATCTTTTTTAGTATCCTACTAATATTTATTTCTCACACAATGTATGTTAATCACATTTATGTATGTTGTTACACTTATTTCATATATGTATGAGCTAGGATATATAGTTTCTAGGAGTAGGATTTTGACATCACTTTGATGATACCACAAGAGATTAGATAATGTGATGGATTCTTTTTTACCCGTTTTATTTGATAAAATTATTTATTATAATTTATAATACATGTTATGAGAAACAATTATTCCATTAATCGTGATTTTATAACCTATGTGAATTGTTGAGATTTAGATTAAATATTTATTAATGATTTATATAAAACTTTTCTATTTAATTTTTTAATTCAAATTGTGATTATTTTATTATTATGATATAATATAAAGTAAATCACTCCTCATTGGATACAAAAAACTAATGTAATTACTCATTATCCTCTGGTGTTCGGGAAATGCACTTGAGTCTATGTGGTGTTTTCCATCAGTGGTTCATTTATGCAAGAGTTTTACATTAAAAATGGTATCATAAAAGTACGTTAATAGTGGTCTTAATGTTTTAGAAAATTATATAAAGGAGATAAGATGTTGGGGATTGTTTATTTAATTTTATTGATATTATTTAATGGTTAAAACTTTGTAATGGATTAAGTATTATTTATTAGAACCATGGTGTATTCTGAAATTATTTTACAAATAAATTATTATTTTCTAATATATAAAATAATAATATAATTGTGTGATTATTTGAGTTAAGTTGATATATTTACAATTTTATTTGATTATGATAAAATTAATGAATTTAAAAATTTAAAAATATCAATATTTATTTATGACTGAGTGTATGATAAAAAGTATTCTTAGTTATTACTGAGTGATATATAATATTGTTTTATTATAAAATTTTAAAAAATACCTGAAGAATAATGAAATGGTTTCTATTGGTTAATTTTAACATGATAGAACATATAAATTATGTTAATGGGTTTATAATAGATGATAATATATATATGAATTGGATGGTAATAGATTAAATTATTTTAAATGTAAATTTAAATGATAATTTAGTATTAGAGTTATTATAATTGGATATAAGGACTAACTTAAAATATAACTCCTCGAAACACAATGAACCCACAATTACATGATATATAATAAGGTTTGACCTTTATTTCATTTTAATGGTCTTTTCAGTTTATAGATTTGTAGAATTAGAAAAAACACTTACATGTAAAACCCATATAGAACAATATAGTTATAAGGACCTAATATGTTTTCCATTTAAATGTTTTTTAAAATTAAATGGAATTATTATGAGTCCGTGAAAATTGATGGCGCGTGATTCTGAGGCCCAGTGTGCCCAGAATGAATTTTTGAACTTTTGTCGTGTACGTTCAACAAATGTGCAAGAGACATTTTGTAACTTTGGAACCGTTTCTCGAAATTGAAATCTAAGGGTACTGTTGAACTCAGAGCGCTGATATTATCTTAAGAATACCTTCACCTCTACCATAGTAGGTCAATGCTGTAATTTAGTTTTCAGACTTTTTGTAGGAGAAAGTAAAATAAACATGATTTAATTTATTTTTGAAATTGAAACCGGCTATTTTAAATTTGGTGGTGGGGACCACCAGAACCCCTCTTAATATGAAGTTAACCCTTGGAATTCCCCTTATTTAATGTTACAACATCAATTTAATTAATGTTCCAACTATAGTTAAATCAATAATGTTAATCTTATTAATTGGGAACCTCACCTGTAATTGGAAAAGGATTGGAAAAGGAGAGGATACATGGGAATAGATTTGAAAAGTTGGGAAGTACATTCTCCCACAAAAGAGATCCTCCAACGAAGAACGACTTCCGGTCGAAGAAAGAGGAACTGACCTTGGAGATTCTTGTAGGAGTAATGAACGCTGATGAAATCATCTTCATCGACTTCATATCTTTCCTCGCAACATCCTCAATGAACATCCAGGTAGTGGTTTAATTTGATGGATGATTAAATATATTTTTTGATTCATAATATTCTTGATTTACAATGACTGTGGCCAAAAAAACATGTCCATCATTCAGCACTTATACCTTGCCTCTTTCCTTTTGTTATTCGTGCATTCATCATGCGTTCTTCAACCCCAAAAAATTAAGCGTGTTGAAAACACAATATTTTGTTGAGAGCGAAAAATGGACAAGGATCCCTCGACTAGAGGATCTTGAATATGTATTCATCATATTTTTAGTCTTAGAACGAAGATGCGGTGACGTGAGGAAGAGGAGGGTAGCTGGTAACCGACCGGCAGCGGTTCGAGCAGGCTGCGATGAAGTTAGGGCGGCATGCATCCGTGCCACCGGTTTGGAAGGAGGCCATAGCTATTCGGCCTCGATAGTGAAGGGTGGCGTCCAGCATCTGGCTAACTGCGTGGCGGAGAGGTGGAACGCGTCTGCGCCACCAGAGAAAGAGGTTGGAGGGCGGTCGACACCCGACCGGCTGCGAGAGGAGCTGTGTGCATCCGCGCTTCCGGAAGGGAGGGCCGGATGTTTTGGCAGGCTGCGTCGCTTGATTAGGACCTTCTACGGTGGCTCCCACAATCTGGTAGGTGGTGCCACCTGGCTTCTCGGCTTTGGCTGAGCCGAACGGTCTAGCTGACAGTTTGGAATACAGGAGGGTGCTTCCCCCAGGCGTCGGTTGGGGCAGACCCCGCCACGGCGGGCCGCCTGACTACGGGTTGCCCATCGGGCTGCGCCTAGCGATCCTGGCTGGGCCTCCCCCTTTTCGGGCTGGGCCAGACCTAGACCAAGACGGGTCCGCCCAGGTAGGGTCGGGCCGGGTCGGTCCAGACACAGGCCCATCTCGACCGAGTTAAACCTTTTAGGCCTTAACTTGTGTTCCGAGCATCTGTTTGACAAACAATCTATGGTTTTAGAATCCTGGGATCAAGACAGTCATTTTGGTATAATACACTTGAGGTTTGAATAATGTTGGTGTGTGGTCATGTTGGATCAAACCACAAAACCAACCAGGCCCTCGGAGAGGAAACGCTAATAACTTATCGATCGGGCGTCCGATTGACGCCCTATCTCTTGTATTGGGTGCCTTATGACATGAAAAACCTTTTGGTTACTCTTTTGGGGAGGTTAGTGGCAATATAGGTATGACTAATATCTCTAGGGAAAGATTCTTTGGATCTCATGCGCACCAGGTGCGAGGAATCCAGTGGCTGGCAGTGAGGTCGAGGTTGGAAACGGGTAAAACGGAGGTTAGTTACCTATCATCTCTGGGTAGGTTGGATATTTTGGGGTAATTGCAGGGGTTAGTACCTATCAATCATGTGTGGGTCGGCACTCAGTATTCCTATGTTTGTTAGAGCATAGAGATCCTGTGTGGGTCAGATCATATGTGGGTCAGTGCTCAGTGATTCTGTGTGGGTCAGCACTTAGAGATCCTGTGTGGGTCAGTGAATACTGTTCCATGTGGATCATATCTTGTCTGGGCCATTTCGAGGGTTATTACCTATCAATGTAGTGTTGGTATGACTCCTTATAATCAGCAGTTGTGCCACTTGACAAAATATGATGATCTAGATTCGTGACTCATCATATGTACTTTTAAACATCACTAATACTTGTTTGAGATACGTCTTTACCTTTGTGTGATTATTCTATGTGGTGTACCTTTGCGGTACTTACCTTTTTCGTGTTAACTTCATGGTACACTTTCTTTCATGGAACAGTTGAGCTTAGGGCTAATGAGTTGGCCCTTATGTTTTCTCAGGGCTGAGATAGGTATACTTGATAACTTAGGTATATATATGGGAATATACCTATGTAGGGTTGACTGTTGTTTCCATGATTTTTGGTTTATCCTTTGTGGATTTTGAGAGACCATTGATGTTCTTGGGGTCCCTACTTAGTTTTGTTATACTCACCCCTGCACGGGCTTCGCCCGCACCTTGTTGTGTCTTGTGCAAACAACAGGCAATGTTGACAAAGGAAGCGAGTACTAGGACTGGAGGCTGCTCGGTGGTGGACCTTAGATGAGGCATATCACAGAGACGACCGTTCTAAATATGTACCTACCCTATTGGTAGGATTTTTGGTGGGTGGTCACAGGAGCTGTTTTTCAGTTTTACTTGTAGTTTCTTGTTGGTCTTGTATTCTGGCCCCCTTTACTTACTTTACTCACTCTATTTACTACATATATATTACTTTATGCTAATATATTGTTGAGTTCTTGGATGTGTGAGATTACATGTTATAAAGAAAATGCCTTCCTGGTTTTATGGATATGCCTTTCTGGTGATAGTCGCCAACCCCTGGCCTATCGAAGGTGGGGTTGGGGTAGTCACGACACTGGGACTGGGGGTCGAGAAGTGACAAATTGGTATCAGAGGATTTTTTTTCTACCTATGAACTAGGAATATGATATTATCTTTGTAGAAATAGTGTTATTTTCGATGAGTGTGGTTTTCAGTTTGGATAAACCAGTGTTGGTGTGGATGCTGATGTATCCATACACTAGAACCCTGACTTGTGATTTCCGACTCGATGCATGAAAACATTGATTGCGTGTGTGTTTTTGAAAAGTTTTCTTTGTGATCCCTTTGATTCAGCTCACCTGGTATAACATAATGACTATGGTGCACCTATTTCTTTTCAAGATGCCTCCACATAGACAATCAGCCTAGGTTATGGGTATAGTACGTGATGACATCCCACTGAGCGATTAGGCTTCGGTGTAGGGACCCCTTATGGAAGTTGTAGAATCGAGTTGTGTACCAGTAGCACCACTACCCATTGGGCTGCTGATGCCACCAGCCCCAGCAGTAGAGGTTGCACGCCGCTTGAACACGTTGCATGAGTTCCAACACCATAGGGCAAAAAGGTTCTGAGGAATGATGGATCCACAAGTGGTTGAGGATTGGATAGAGGTCATGGTTAGTTTTTTATGACAGGTAGGGACACCATCTTATCTCATGGTGATCTTTACCACCAGTTTTTTTTAGGCAGTGACGGGAAGATGGTAGAGCTTGATGCTCCAATTTTACAACGAGGTGACTCTCATCTGGGCGGACTTTGAAAGACTTTTTAGGGGAGAGTTTGTCCTAGTGACCCTACACTTAATGCGTATACAAGAGATTCTCCACTTGCAGTAGGATAGTATGACTGTAGGTCGGTGTTTAGTGAGGTTCACCGACCTCTCATGATACTCCACTGATATGGTGTGGGACCCATTCTTTAGGTCTCAGACCTTCGAGAAGGGGCACAAACAGGAGATTATATCCTTGATGGTTTCTCTTAGAATCCCGATGCAGGAAGGGGTGTTAGAGAGAGCACTCTTAGTAAAGAGATTCCATTTCTAGAAGTCACCAATAGCGAGACCCACCACCGGATGACAAGTTGCAGAGTCATTGGTAGGTAGAAGTAGAAAAATGATGTCGAGGTCCTAGAAGAACAGAACTACATGGGGATGACCACATGATATAGGTTCAGTGGTGCAGGGTTCTCGATATGGAGCAGGAAAGGTGATGATCTGGAAATGTTACTCATGAAGCGGGCATGGTCACATGGCTCGCAATTTCCCGACCCACCGTACTAATGACCATCATTTTCTCAAAGAGTCATCTAGGTAGAGATGAAGATTCGATTGAGGAGGTACTCAGGAAGGAGGCGTACATGGCAGAGGAGCAGGCCGTGCATCAGGTGGTGGGAGGTGATTCGAGGTTCAACTGCCACCACCTCCATGTGGTCCACCCCCACCATAGGAAGCAGGTGGACAGGGGCAAGCTCAGCTCCAGGCAGCTGAGGTTTTCGACCATGGAACTCCGGAGATCATACGAGGTATGATCTGTGTCTACTCTACCCTAGCTGTAGTACTTATAGACATAGGTTCCAGTCACTCATTTATTGCCACATACCTCGTTCGGAGCTTGGATATTCCAGTGTAATCGTTGGCTCGATCCATATGGCTATAGACTCCAATATGAGAGGATTAGATGATTACACACTGCTGAAGGATGTGTGAGCTTTATCTAGTAGGCGAGAGCTTTGGCTGGTATCTTCTAGTAGCGACATCCAGGCCTTACAATGTCATCTTGGGTATGGACTGGTTATCAATAGTCCATGTTCAGATCAACCGTATTAGGCGCAAAGTGCGGTGTGTCCACACAGACAGGACCGGTTTATCCTTCACCTGTGAGAAGGGAACCTTTGTAGCATTAGATAGACTTACCCGGAGGAGGGTGCAGCCGATCGGAAATCAGTTGGCTAGCCCTAACCTCGGAGCAGTTGATGATTATAGTTCGAGCTATCCTATAGTGGTGGACCAGTACGCTGATGTTTTCCTGAATGATGTTTCGAGTCTAATGACTCACAAATAGATGGACTTTTACGTAGACATTTACCCCATGATGGAATTGATATCTACTCTATCCTATCGTATTGCTCCCACGGAGCTTCAGGAGCTGCGAGTATAGCTAGAGGACTTGCAGAGCAAGAGACTCATTAGGCCTAGTGTTTCTCATTGGGCGACCTTGATTTTTTTCATCCAGAAGTTGGATGGGAGTTTGAGACTCTTTGTGGACTATCGGTGCCTAAACTAGGTGACCGTGAAGAAAAAGTACCCCCACTAGAGGATTGTCGATCTCTTTGATCAGTTGAAGGGAGAATGATGGTTTTTGAAGATCGACCTCAGATCAAGCTATCACTAACTCAGGGTAAAATATGAGGATGATAAGATGATGACATTCAGATGTTCATATAGCCACTATGAGTTCTTAATAATGCCATTCAGTGTGACGCCTTCCACAGAAGTGTTCATGGGACTCTTGAACAGGATATTCCAGCCATAACTTGATCCCTTTGTGGTGGTCTTTATCGACGACATCTTCATATACTCAACTATAGAGGAGGAGCATGCCTATCATTTGAAGATAGTTTTGTACAAACTCCAAGGGCACCGTCATTATTGTAAGCTCTTGAATTTCTAGTTTTTAATCCGAGAGGTTCAATTTCTAGGAAATGTCATCTCAGAGGCAGGATTTGTGGTAGATCCAGTGAATATTGGGGTTGTTCTTACATGGGATCCACCCAAGAGTGTGACGGAAGTGCGGAGTTTACTGGGGTTGGAAAGTGACATCTAGATGTTTGTGCTTGATGTTTCCAGAGTTGTGGAACCCTTATCAGGGTTGACGAAGAAGGTCCAACCCATCGTGAGGTCAGAGAGATGCCAACAGAGTTTCCAGGAGCTGAAGTAGAGACTGACTAGTGCCCCCATCTTGGGGACACCGGAGGAGGGCGTTCGGTATGTAGTCTACTATGACGTATCAGGGACTGGGCTCAGATGTGTCAAGATTTAGGAGAAAGTAGTGATCTTCTATGGTTCTCGAATGCTGAGACATCATGAGCGAAACTATGCTACCCATGACCTGGAGTTAGTAGAAGTGGTCTTCGCCTTAAATATGTGGTGGCATTACTTGATTGGAAAAAAAATTTAAACTCTACTCTGATCATAAGAGTCTCTGGTATATCTTCTCTTCAAAGGATATAAACCTGAGACAATAGTGTTGGATTGAGTAAGTCTAAGAATATGACTTCAAGATAGTCTATACTCTAGGGAAGGGGAATGTATTAGCAGATTTCCTCAGAAGGAGATATGGTATATAGTTAAGGAGAGAGGAAAAATATCACCTAGACGCATTACAGATATCCTGCATGGATAAAGATGTATTAACTTATCTTTAGTCTCTGACAGTCACCCACCCACTCCTTCAGCGATTCTGGGAAGCGCAGCTTGGGGACACCGACTGCGAGGCTCGACATGCTCAGATGTCCACAGGAAAGGCAACTGAAGGATTTTATGAAGGTGGCTAACACGTCATCCTCTTTAGAGGGAGTAATATGGTACCGATGACTCTTAGGGAGGAATTGTTGAGGGAGTTCCATACATCCCATTGAGCAGTATATCTAAGAGTGGAGAAGATGTACCAGGACCTTCAGTGTTATAACTAATGGCCGAGAATGGATAAAGTTTTGGAAGAGTTTGTCTCACAGTGCCTTAGATGTCAAAAAGTGAAGGCAGAGCATCAGGTTCTAGTAGGATTAGTTCAACCAATAGAGGAGCCATAGTGTAAGTGTGTTAGAATCTCCATGGACATCATGATAGGTCTTCCACGCATGTCCAAGGGGAATGATTCCATCTGGGTGATCGTTGATCGAATCACCATGTCAGGCCACTTTCTTCCACTTATAGAGTAGGAATCAGTAGAGGGAATGGGATGCCTCTATGTGCAGGAGATTGTGTGTCTTAATGAAGTTCTATCTATGATTATCTCTGATCGTGATGCATGTTTTACTTCCCAGCTATGAAAGGGGTTGCAGGAGGAATTCGGGACACAACTTCAGTTGAGCATAACCTTCCATCCTCAGATGGATGGTGAGACTGAGCAAACCATTCAGACCCCTAAGGACATGCTTCGTGCATGCATCCTAGATTTTAGAAACAATTGGGAGGATCATTTTCCCTTTGTGGAGTTTTCATTAAACACTAGTTATCACTCCACCATCAGTATGGCACCATTTAAGGCATTGTACGTTTAACCTTTCAGATCCCCTTTATGTTGTACTGGCCTAAGAGAGTCATCACCCATGGGACCGATGATGGCATGGGCTACCATGGAGAAGGTGAAGATCATCCAGGAGTGGATGATGATTGCACAAAGCAGACATAAGTCTTATTCTAATAGGATACAGAGACCTCTAGAGTTTTAGGATGGTTACTATGTCTTTCTACATGTCTCACCTCATTGTGGTTTGTAAATATTTGTTCTGGGCGGAAAGTTATCTTCAAGGTACATTAGACCCTATTAGGTCCTCAGAAGAGTTGGTGAGGTGGTTGACCACCTAGATCTTCCTCGTTAGTTACACCAGGTGCATGACATTTTCCATGTATCCTAACCGAGGAGATACGTACATGATCTTTCGCACATCATTGACTATGGAAAGCTAGACATCGATGATGGAGTGACATTTTTAGAGGTTATAGTGGAGATTAAGGATCGACAAGAGAGGGTCCTTCGTGGGCAGTCGATACCTCTGGAACGCATTTTTTTGCAACATGAGAACCTCCAGGAGAGCACATGGGAGTGGGAGGCTCTTATTCGTGCTCAGTACCCCCCACTTGTTTCCCTAGTTTGTGTTGTGGATTTCGGGGACACAAAGCCCTGAGTTGGGGAGAATTTAAAGACCCATAATTTTTTCATGTAATTTTTTTTTAATTATATGGTATTATTTTGAGTCCGAAATTTTTTATGGAACCTGATTCCATGTCCCGTTGAGCCCTGAATTAATTTCTGAATGTTTTAGGGTATGTTCAGTAAACGCACGAGTGACATCTTGTAACATTTGAAACGGTGCTCGAAATTGAAATCTGAGGGCACTGTTGAACCCATATCACCGATAATTTCTTAAGAATACCATTACCTCGACCGCAGTAGGTTGAGGGTGGTATTTAGTTTTCATAATTTTCGTGGGAGAAAATAAAATAAAAATTCTTTATTTTATTTTTTAGATTGAAACCTCTCATTCAAAATTTGGTGGTGGGGACCACACGAACCCCTCTTAATATGAAGTTAACCCTTGGAATTCCTACTAGTTAATGTGCCAACTGTAATTAAATTAATAAACATAATCTTATTAACTAGGAACATCACCTCTTTTGGGAAAAGTATTGGAAAAGTAGATGAGACTTGGAAAGAGCTTTGGAGAGTAGGGCATGACATTCTCAAAAAATGAGATCTTCCTCCAAAGAATGAATTCCGGTTGAAGAACGAGGTACCGACCTTGGAGCATATTGTGGGAGTGACAAACGCAGACGACACCATCTTCATTGACTTCGACACCTTCCTCGTGACATCTAAAACAAACATCAAGGTAGGGGTATAATTTTAAGGATGATTATATAAATTTGTATTCTCCATATTCTCGATTCATAATGATGGTGGCCAAAAAAACATGGCCATCATTCCATACATATAACATGCCTCTTTCCTTATTTTCTTTGCACGTTCTTCGTGCGTTCTTCAATGCCAAATAATTGTGTATGTTGAAAACACACTATTTTTTTGAGCGTGACATATGGACGTGGAGCCATCGACCCGAGGATCGTGAATATGTGGTCGTCATATTTTTATGGCTTAGAACCAAGTTGTGGTGACCTGCGGAAGAGGAGGGTGGTCAATAACCGAACAACTGTGGTTCAAGCAGGCGGTGGTGGTGGAAGGGAGGCGCGCGCCTACACCGTCAGTTGAGCAGGTGGTTGTGGTCCGTCGACCGCAGCGGAGTAGGGGGGCGGCCAACATCTATTTGGCTGCGTGGCTGAGCAGCAGCGCACATCCACGCCGCCAGAACAGGAGGTTGCAGCCGCTTGGAAATGGTGGAGGGTGGAGGCTGGCTGACACCTGACTGGATGGGGGGAGCGGCGCACGTTAGTGCTGCTGGAAGGGGGGACCGGCCATTCTGGCCAGTCGCATTGCACGAGTAGGACCCGCTTCGGCGGGTCCCTCATTCCACCTTGTGGAACCACCTCGTGCCTTCGGGTTTCCCAAGCCAAACGGTCCAGCAGACCGTTCATAAAACTGGGGGCGCTTTCCCTAGGTGTCAGTTAGGGCGGACCCCGCCATGGTGGGTCACCCGGTCATGGGTCTCCAGAATGCTGGGCCGGGCCTCCCCCTTCGTGGGCTATATTGGACCATAGACCTGGCCAACTGAGTCGGACCAAACCCTGGCCCATCTGGACCCAGTTACACCTTTTTGGCCATAACATGTGTTTCAGGCATCTGTTTGATGAACTGTCTATGACCTTGGAATCCTTCGATCGAGATGATACTTTCACTATACTCCACAAGAGTTTTGGATAATTTTGGAGTATGGAAAGGCTGGATTGAACCTCGAAACCAATTGGGTCATCAAAGCTGAAACGCTAATAACTTATAGAAGGGGAGTCTAATTTATGAGTCATCTGTTGTGTTGGGTCCCTTATGATGTGACAGACCTTCGGGTTACTTCTTTGTGGAGCTTAGTGGAGGTTAAGGTATGACCGATATCTCGAGGGACAGATTCTATGAAACTCGAGCACACCAGGTGAGAGGAAGCCAGTGGATGGAAATGAATTGGTGGTTGGAGACGGATAATACAGAGGTTAGTTACCTATCGAATCTGGGTGGGTCGATTCCTGTGTGGGTAATTAAAGGTGTTAGTACCAATCTATCCGGTGTGGGTTAGCACTCAATGATCCTGTGTGGGGTAGTGCATACCAAACCTGTGTGGGTAAGATCATATCTGGGTTAGCACTCAGCAATCCTGTGTGGGTAACTGCAAACCGATCCTCTGTGGGTAAGATCTTGTGTGGGTCAGCACATACCGATCCTGTGTGGGTATGATCCTCTGTGGGTCATTTTGAGGGTTAGTACCTATCGATCCTATGTGGGTCAGACTACGTATAATCAGCAACAATGACTCTTGATAGATAATGATGATCTAGCTCTGTGACTGATCATCTGTACTTTTATACTTCACTAATACCTGTGTGTGATAAGTCGTTACCTTTTTTGGTATTCTTTTGTGTGTCTTACCATTTTGGTACTTACCTTTTTGTTGTTACCTTCGTTGTATTCTTTCCTTCATGGAATAGTTGTTCTTTGGACTAATGATTTGGGCCTTGTGTTTCCTCCTATATGAGATAGGTATATTTGATAACTAAGGTATATGTATGGTCATATACCTAGGTAGGGTTAACTATTGTTTCCATGGTTTGTGGTTTATCTTTTGTTGATTTTGAGAGACCTTCAGGGGTCTCAGGGTCCCTACTGATTATTGTTATATTCACCCCTTCACGGGCTTCGCCCACACATAGTTGTGTCATGTGAAAACAATAGATAGTGTTGAAAGAGGATGGGGGTACCAGGACTAGAGGCTTCTCAGAAGTGGAACTTAGATGAGGCGTATCGCAGAGATGACTGTTGAGATCTTACCTACCCTTTAGGTAAGATCCATGGTGGGTGTTTTCTATATCTGTTTTTTAGTTTTACATGTACTTTAGTATTGGGCTTGTATTCCGTCCCCCTTTACATACTATACTCACTCTGTTTACTATATAGATTACTTTGTGCTTATATCTTGTTGAGTGATTTTTTGTGTGATATTATATGTTATAATGTCAATGCCTTTCCTATTTTAGGCATATGCCTTTCTGGTTCCAGATGCCATCCCCTAGCCTATGGAAGGCGGGATTGGGGTAGTCACGGCCCGGGCCCCGTGGGTCGGGTCGTGATAGTATCCACTTCCACTCAATGTTCATTTTTTATAAAATCATGTTCTTTTATTTACAATGCTATTTCATTCATAAAACATTTCATCCATTCAATACATGTCACTATTCTCCATTAAATCATCTTCACACATCATTAAACCGTCAGGATAACATTATAAATATATTGAATGAGAAAAAAATTCTCAGTAAGGGATATAAAAATAAATAAAACACATTTATCCATTTTACATTATAGAAAACCCATATGGTTTTTCTCATTTTAACATAATATGAGTTTGACCTCAATATAAATATTTTATTAATCATGCAATAAAGATCAAATATATGAGTTTCTATAACAAATTAAACACTCATAAAGTAAAAAATAATTATTATGATATTTACCAAGGATAACTATATATCTCATGAAGAGAATACTTTTACCTTTAGAAGATCATAAACATTCATTAAATCATGATATAATTTTTATTCCATATGAATTAAAAATATTTCTTTTAATACTCAAATAAATTATTGAAAACACAATAAGGTGATGTGTAAAGTTATCCATGAAATATCCCTTATAATGGAATCACCAATTCTGATAATTCTCAAATCTCTTATGTGTAAAATATCATCACTAAACATTATCACATTAAGAATTGAATTTAAGAGATATATAAGGATCACCCAATATTAGAATTGTTTCAAGTTCACCCATGTTTTATATAAATTATAAAAGAACCCTATCATGAATAAAAAAACATATATATTTTAATTTAACTATAAAACTCATTTTAATTATCATTCAATGCCATATATAATAACACTATCTGTAATCTCATAAAATTAGGAAAAAAATATATTCAAAATTTCAAAATAGAAAAACGTTTAAGATACCAATAAAAAAATTACATTTATTATATCCATAGAAAAGTATACATTAATATTAAATGGAATATATGGTCATGAAATATGGATAATATTTCAATTCAATCATTATAAAAACAAGGGTTATTTTTTATATTTTCATAAAGCGAGTCAAACACGGATCATACAAAAAACATATAAACTATTAATTTTTGATACTTTTCAAATAAAGTGAAAAATATTAGAAAATATCTTTATAACCCATTTAATATTATATTAGTATATTATTGAAACTATCTAAAAGAACCATGATAATTAAGATAAATAGTCTGAATAAACCACATAATAAATGTTTTTTTGAATTCCCCTACCTAATGACTGACTCACCACGTATGTACATTGATAAATTTATATTAAACATTTATTTATTATTCAATTTCTCGAGATCCATTTTTATTTTTATTACCTAACAAAAATCCATTTAATTTAATTAATAATCATGCTTTTAATAGTAAAAAAAATGGTTAACCTTTTGGTTTACTTTTTGGGGATGTTTAGTTTATAAATCAAAAAATAAAATATTTGGTTGAATAAATCAAATAGACCATTATTGAATTAATTACATAACATTAATCTTAAAATAATTAAATTTTATATATACTAAAAATAAATTTATAACATATCATGAAAGGAGTACATGGGAAATGCATCACATCACTACATGCTGGTGGAAGTCTACATAAACGCACGGGTGGTGTTAAAATTTTATAACATATGGATGGGTAATATGATTTCTAAAATAATCATAATTATTTAATGAATATGAAATATATTTTTTAAAATTAAAAATAATAACCATCATTGTGTGGTGGTGACTAAAAACCAAATATATCACTTCATGGAGGTGGTTGTCAACCCATACATACGGGTGGTGTTCCTATTTACCATTGGATTGGAAGTGGGATGAAAAAGGGTTTTACCAAAATAATAATAAAAAATCCACATATATATATAATATATCTATGATATTATTTTATCATTCAAAAATAACATATAAAGTAGCTAAAAGAAATAAAAATGAAACCATCAGTTAAGAACTATTCAATTTATTTCAAAAACCTCCCTCAGTATATACCGTATGACATATAGGTTTGTATTTTGTTGAGATCAGGACAAGGGGGAAAGAGGGGAAGGTTTTTTATTTTGGATTGGTTAGGATAAATGTATCATTATTTGTGATTAATATAGGATAATATATTCCCTTTCATAACTCATATTGGAATAAAACCTGTAAATACCTGAAATATTTATATATTATGAGTGTCTAACTCAGGAAGAAATGATAAAAAGAACCATATATTTCAATATATTGATAATATGGTGAAAATAATATAAAAAAATCAAATTTATATATGTTTAGGTTTCATTTACAACCTTATATCATGGTCTAACCCCCCCTCCCAACATAATTTAACCCTAACTGTCTTAATATATTTTTCAATATTTACTCGTCATCAATGTAATATTTAAAAATAAAAGAGGTGAATTCTTGAAATATTAATTATTGGATTGATAATTTCTAATATATTTTTCTTAATATAGTTTTTTATTATTTATGAATTAATTCGGAAGTTATACATTAAATAGAATTGAAATTCGTTTTTTGTAATATTCAAAAATTTTGAATATAAAGACA
Source organism: Viscum album (assembly GCA_963277665.1). Lineage (NCBI taxonomy): Eukaryota > Viridiplantae > Streptophyta > Magnoliopsida > Santalales > Viscaceae > Viscum > Viscum album. The sequence goes on along the minus strand of OY728131.1, from coordinate 911,190,308 downwards.
TAAACACAATTGTGTATTTACAATATAAAATATTTTACCATAAAAAATACATAATAATTATACATTAAATTTATTTATCCCCAAATAAAATCTAAATAATATCTCTTTTAATATCGTTATCCATTTCTTTTATTTTTCAATTTCTTGAATAAACATTTTATTGGTGCTGTATAAAAATGATAAATAGTTATACTCTATTTAAAAATTAATTAAAAATATTAAAATTACCTAAAATTATTATACTTCATTATGATGGTATTTTTTCATACATAATTTATATTTAGTCTTATCCTATCCATGAAAACATATTTATGATATAAACTGAGTGGAATGGCATTTATTAAATATAACAATTCCATATCATGGAATCTGAAAAAATATATCAAAGAAATCCATAAAAAATATTTAAAAATGGAGGATCGATCAAATCACAAATCATACACTTAATATATTTATAAGGGTAGATTGATTCTTTTAGAATTTTCCATATAATATCAATATTTACCATAATTTTCCATTACAACGATGACACCTTTTTTAACTTGTAAACATATTATTGTTAACAAAACATAAATTCATTTTATCACCAATTTTGGAGATGATAATTTAAAATATCACTTAAATTTTACAACATTCAATTTTAAATGGTTTATAAATAAATTTTAATATTAGTGTGAAAAATACATCAAAAAATAATTTTTAAACATATGTTTTTTAAGAATGAAAATGAACATATTCCAAAACAAAATATTATGTGAATGGCTATTAAAAAATTTAGATTTTTTTATTAAGAAAATTTTCTTATATTAATTTAAAAAAATCCAGAAAATAACATGTCTATTAAATTAAATTATTTATAGAAAAGGAATTATACTTTTTCAAAATTGGCATTTTATGCTATTCAATCAAAAATAATCATTTCAGACCAATCTAAAAAAATCATTCAAATCCTATTATTTCATGGTGATTTTAAAAAATATATAAATTTTTTCCATCTCAATTTCTATAAGAGGTATAAATTAATTTTGATATTCCTGATGAAAATGAAATAAAAATTATTTTTTGGAATTAAATTTCATAAACATAAAATGACTTCATTTAAACTCCTTCACTAATAACCATAATTTAAATAATACTAATTCACTAAATAGAATATATAATATACTCATTTTATAAAATCATTTATCAATAGTGAAAATTTTAATCTATTAATATAAAAATAGAATAAACATGTTTAAAAAGATATTTGGACAACACCCATTTTACATTCACAAGATTATATCTTTATATCCCACAAAAAAATAATCAATACATGAATTATTATTAATTTAATTACTGATAAAAAATTATACATGTTTTGTTAAGTCAAAAAGGTTTTCCTTATGACTTTTTCCATTCCTTCTTGTTTTGAAAATCACAAATACCCTATACTTAAGAAAATCTATATTTTACTTATATAAAGAAAATTTCCTTCTCAAAGGAATTTATCCCTACTAAGTTTTCATTGTTCATATCAATATTTTTCTTTTGTATAAAAATCTGATTAATATACAAAACCTCGTAATCATATAATACTTAGATATGAAGCATTTTATTTTAGGATCCAAATTATGGATAAGAACTATAATGAAGTTCCACTCCGAATTTTGGATATGAACTGTAATGAAGTTCCAGTCCGAATTCTGGATATGAACTTTAATGAAGTTCCACTCCGAATTCTGGATATGAACTGTAGTGAAGTTCCACTCTGAATTCTGGATAGGAACTGTGATGAAGTTCTACTCCGAATTCTGGATAGGAACGGTAATGATGTTTCACTCCGAATTCAATATAAGAACTATAATGAAGTTCCACTCCGGATTCTGGATATGAACTGTAATGAAGTTCCACTCCGAATTTTGGATACGAACTCTAATGAAGTTCAATTCCGAATTATGGATACGAACTCTCATGTGGTTCAACTCCGAATTCTAGTTACGAACTTATCTATGTTCTGAATCGAAGTTCTCTAAAATCAGACTCTGAACTTCTATGAGTTCTGATTTTGAATTCCCATGAACTCTGAATCCGAACTTTGTAAGTTATGGTTCTGAATTCTGATGAAACCAGATTCCAGATTTCTACAGAATTCATGTTCATAATTCCTATAAAACAGAATCTGAATATGTATTTATTATAGAATCCGAATTTAATTTTGGATAAACTCTGAACTATTATTTGATTATACTAATACTTGTTTCATTACAAAACTATGTCGTCCATTCTGTATCCAACTAACCATTGGTTGAGTGAAACGTATACAGGTCCCTCCGAAATTCAAGGAAAAATATAATTTTTGGAGGAGGGAGCCGACCGTTGGAGCTTTGCCTATAAATAGGAGCTCATTTGAAAAGAAGAAAAAACTTTGACACTGCTCTTGGACTAAGTTATGTTGAAGTGATTTCTAGAGAGAGAGGCTCTTATTAACTCTCAAAGCTTCGTGCAGAATGTTTGAACAGCTTGTTCAAAGTTTGCTTTGTGCAGACTTGCTTCGCGTGACTCCGAATGTTGGTGATTAAATTCGAGGGATTTCGGGGATAGGGAGATAGAGGTTCTGACTACCTTGAAGTTCGAGGTCTTCCTTCCTGAGGAAGATAGAGGTTCTGACTACCTTAAAGTTGAGGGCATGTGGGGATAGCAAGACAGAGACTCCGATATTCGTATCGAGGGCTTACCCGGGTGTGGGTAAGATTGACGTTCGTGAAAGTATAAATCAAGGGACCTTTATCCAAGGTTTTTGGATACCCTTCACTTTGGGTTAAAAGATTTATATCTTGTTACTTGTTTTTTACAAGTTTTTCCACTACATTTTGTATTGTAAGGAAAGTATAACCTTCTTATATTTCCTTACACTTGTACTCTGATTCGTTTAGATTCTATACGCTTTAAGGTAGAATCTCATATTGTAAACTTTGGTTATGTTTCAATTTCTAGATCCATATTTCCCGAACCAACTTTTCAGAATCATATTTCTGGAACCAGTTTTTCAGAATCACTTTCCAGTTTTAAGAAAGTGAGTAGAAATAGAAGTTTATAACTTCATACCTTGTTCCAATTATTTTATTGGTGTTAGAGGTGTTGTGAATTTTCTTTGTTTAACTTTTTTAAACTTAGATCTTTCCTTGTTTAAGGAAATTTTTTAAAGTGTACAATTCACCCCCCCCCCCTCTTATATATTGAACATCTACATTGTTATTTCGATCCTAAAATCGGTATCAGAGGAGGTCTCTGAAATACTTATATTCACATATAAGTTTTTCTTGCTTAGTTTTTCATTGTTCTAAATTTTCCTTGCATAGGAATATTTTCCTTGAATCTGAACTTTTGTTATTAACAAGTTTTTGTGTAGAAATAATTTTAAGAAGGCAGGAATGAATGTTGGTTCCATCTACAACCTAAATCCTACAAGACCACCAATTTTTTATGGTAATGATTATGAGTATTGGAGAGATTTAATGAAGACATTTGTTATCAATACTGGAGTAGAAAATTTTTTTATGCTTACTGGAGGTTATCAAATTCCTGATAAGGAAGTTAGTACTTTCACCAACCAAGAGAAGCATGATTATGAACTTAACTATAAGGTACACAATACTTTACTATGTTCAATTACTATGAATATATATAGCCAAATTTCTTCTTGATAAGCAGCTAACTGTATATAGAAGAAACATGAAGCTACACATTTTGGTACATCTAATGTGATCGAGACTATAAGATCCATGCGTAGAGATGAGTATCATGGTTTTAACTTTCCTTATGGAGAACCCATTTGTAAGGTGCAACAAATATTTATGATAATCGTGAATAGATTAAAATCTATGGGAGAGAAAGGTCTAGATGATAAAGCTCGTGTTGACAAGATCATTGATATTATTCCCAATGAGTGGTAGTCAAAGAGAACAGAAATTGATGAGAACAGGAATGTTACTCAAATTTCTTTAGATGATATGTTTGGAACTCTTCTCCAACATGAAACGTGGATGACGAGAGATGATGAGAACCTCAAAAAGAAGAATGGGAATGGTATTGTTGCATTTACTACAACATAAAATCACATGAAAGATAAGACTCTTGAGAGAGTAACTAGATCCAAGTCTGAGAAGGTTGTTATCCCATCTGAATCTAGTGAGAGTGAAGTCTCAGAGAATCAGTCACCTAATCTTTCTCGAAGGATGAACAAGATAGATGGACAAAGAAATTTCCAATCCAACTATAAGAAGAAGGAAAGGAAAGATAAGAAATATTTATAAGTCACTTGTTATGAATGCAAGAGCCTTGGAAACATAAGACCTAATTTTCCTTTGCTCAAGAAGAAAGAAATAAAAGAAAGGCATTCTGAAAGGAATATAAATAAGTATTACAAGTACAAAGCTAAGAAAGTTCTGAAAGACAATGATACTTGGAGTGCCAGTGGTGGTGACTCTTCAGATGAATCTTCTTATTATGAATCTTCAAGATAGATGAATCTTCGTCTTATAGCCAGATTACCTATTAACAATCATTTCTTTATGGATAAGGTATACAATGCTGAATCATTGACCAATGTTTCTTTAAATTATAATGATAGTAAATATTATAAATCTTCGGATGAAGAATCCTCTTTTCAGGAAGAAAATACTTTACCTACCTATGAAGAAGTTTCTAGGTTTGCTGAACTTCTTGAGATTGAGAATTCAAAACTCAATAAAAAACTTGATAAGGGAAACTCTAGGAATACTATTCTTACTAAGGAAATATCATATCTTTCTAAAGATCTTTATAAGAAAAATTATGATTTTATAAGTATTTCAAAAAATCTTGAGGAAGTAAATTGTTAGAATAATAAACATTATAAAGATCTAGAAAAAGTAATTTCTAAGAAATGTTTTTTCAAACCTAGCAATAGTTACAAATATAATGATTTTGAAGATAAAAACATGGTTATAAAACTCAAGTCCGAAAAATTTTCCTCAAAGAAGTGTTTGTCGAACTTTACCTTTGGAAAAGATAATTTTGATAAGATGTATTCACAAATACGACCTTTAATAAACAAATCTAGATTTGGTTATACCCATGCAAAACCAACGTTTAGTAACAATTATTTTGTTCCTCGAAGAGCCCCATTTTGTACCAAGTGTCAATGTGGTGGTCACTGGGAAAAGAATTGTTCTTTAAACAAAACTCAATCTTTATATTTTCTTAATTCTTATTATTCTAAGAAGATGTGGGTGCCCAGAATTTTGTTATCTGAAAATCTTGGATCCATACAAGTTTGGATTCCGAAAGTCTAATTCTTTTCTTTTTTTCAGGAAGATAATGGATGTACCAATAGCAATACATAGTACATGGATAGTGGATGTTCCTGGAATATGACTGGTAACAAAAACTATTTTATAAAGATTATCAAAAGGAAAGGAGGAAAAGTAACATTCAGAGATAATTCTTAGGGAGAAATTGTTGGTATAGGTAATATTGTTCTTCTTGGTAAAACTTTGATTTCAAACAATTTTTTGTTAATGTAGGATCAAAATTACAATGTAGATGCTCAATACACAAGAGGGGGTGAATTATAAACTTTAAAAAAGTTCCTTAAACAATGAAAGATCTAATTTTAACAAAGTTAAACTAACAAAATTCACAACACCTCTAAAACCAATTGTAAGATTGGTATAGGATATGAAGTTACAAACTTCATATTCTAAAAAAAAGCTTAAAAATGGAAACCGATTCCGAAAATATGGATCCGGAAATATGATTCCAGAAAACTGAAACATAATCAAAGTTTACAATATGAGATTCTACCTTAAAGCATATAGAATCTAAATGAATTAGAGTACAAGTGTAAGGAAATATAAAAAGGTTATAATTTCAGTAAAATACAAAATGCAGCGGAAAAAACAAGTAGTAAAACTACAAGTAACAAGATATAAGTCTTTTAACACAAAGAGAAGGTTATCCAACAACCTTGGATAAAGGTCCCTTGATTTATACTTTCATGCAAGTCTGTCTTACCCACACCAAGGTAAGCCCTCGATACGAAGATCAGAGTCTCTCTCTTGTTATCCCCGCAAGCCCTCAACTTCAAGGTAGTTGGAACCTCTGTCTTCTTTAGAAAGGAATCCCTCAACTTCAAGGTGTTGGAACCTCTGTCTTCCTATCCTCGGAATCTCTTGAATGCAATCACCAACATTCGGAGTCGCACTAAGAAATCTCCACAAGGAAAAGTTTGAAAATATTGTTCAAACTTTCTAGACGAATCTTGAGAGTTAATTAGAGCCTCTCTCTCTAGAAATAACATTAACATAATATAAGCACAAGTTGTCAAAGTTGACGAATATCAGTATGGAGCTTTTGAAATGTGTTTCTATTTAGAGTCGAAGCTCCAACGGTCGGATCCCTTCTCCAACGGTCATATTTTCCTTGAATTTCGGAGGGACCTGCACACGGGTCACTCAACCGATGGTTAGTTAGAAACAGAATGGAAAACATCGTTTTATAACAAAACATGTGTAAACATAAGAAAAACTGAAGTTCAGACTGTAAGAAAATAAAAGTTCAGAGTCTAACCAAAATGGAATTCGGAGTCTATAATAAAAGAATATTCTGGTTCTGTTCTATTGGAATTTGGAATCTGAATTTTGTAGAAGTCTGGAGTCTGAATTTCTAAGGAAATTCAGAGTCTGGTTTCACCAGAGTTCTGAATCTGAAATTACAGAGTTCGGATTCTAGCTTGTATAAGTTCGTAGTTGAACTCATAATCGTTCGGAGTCAAACTAGTAAAAGTTTGGAGTCGAACTCATAAAAGTTCGGAGTCGAACTATAAAAAGTTAGGATTAGAACTACTAAATGTTCGAAGTCGAACTAGTAAAAGTTTGGAGTCAAACTTATAAAAGTTCGGAGTCGAACTAGTAAAAGTTCGGAGTCGAACTTCTAAATGTTCGAAGTCGAACTAGTAAAAGTTTGGAGTCGAACTCCTAAATGTTCTGAGGTGAACTAGTAAATGTTCGGAGTCGAACTCCTAAAAGTTTGGAGTCGAACTAGTAAATGTTTGGAGTCCAGAATTCAGAGTTGAACTTTGTTATAGTTCGTATCCAGAATTCAGAGTGGAACTTTATTAGAGTTCGTATCTAGAATTTAGAGTGTAACTTTATTAGAGTTCGTATCCAGAATTCGGAGTGGATCTTTATTAGAGTTCATATCTAGAATTTGGATCCTAAAACAGAATGTTTCATATCTAATCATTATATGATTCTGAGATTTTGAAATGAATCCAATTTTTACACTTATGAAAAATATTGATATGTGTATGGAAATCTAGGTTAGGGTAAATTTTCTTAAGGAAAGAAATTTTCCTTATAGAAGTAAAATATATATTTGCTTAAGTATAAGGTGTTTGTGATTTTAAAAACAAAAAGGAATGGAAAAGTCATAAGGAAATCCTTATTGACTTAAAAATCTCCCCCTTTTTGGAAAGCACAAACATCCTTATAAAAAATAGTATAAGGACTTTGAAAATGTTCATTAGACGTTGAAATTAAAACTTATCTCTCTTTGTTCATGGATGACAGTGAATACAACTAACTCCCCCTTAGTCATTGAAACTCTATGGACTGTATTTTGAATTTCCGGAGTGGAGTTTTCATTATCATGGGAATGAAAAACTCCGTAATGAGAAACTCCCCCTTACTTTAAGGATATCATCAGTTAGAAATTTTTCCTTCTCCATTTTAAATTTTTCTTTCTCCCCTTTTGAGGGATTCTTTTTTATTCTCCCCCTTTGTGGTTTTCAAAAAGAATTTTAAGGGAAAGGAAAAAAAATATGGTACCTAAAACATTAGTATATAACAACACAAGATACGACCAACCAAATATTTCATTAGAGTTAAAACAAATTTCAAGGAAATACAAAAAAAGATCAGAGTGGGTTTATTTGTCTTCCTTTTCTTTCGGAATTAGCTTCTTCAACAAGGTTTTCTGCTTCTTCAAATATCTTTGATCTTCCTCATCTTGCCTCTCCAAAGCTTTTATCCTTTCAACTTGAGCTTTCAATGTTTCTACCTGAGCCTTCATGGCCTCTTCTTGCATCTTTAGTATCTCATCTTTCTTTTTCATCTTTTCTTGAAACTCAAGACAAAAATCTCTTTCACCTTTCCAGTTCTGAGATACTGATTTAAGATTCCCATTCAGATCTCTAACTTGTTGATTCCGAATATTTTGGTCAGCGGTTATCTCATCCTGAAGATTCTTAATCTTCTTATCCTCGGTGTCAAAGGCATCTTTTACCTCATTCTGAAAATTATCAATGTCAGCAATGTCTTCTTCAACTTTCTTAGACCAGAAAGTGATATTATTGTATGATTTCCTATGCACATAATAATTTATAAGGAAATTTATATGGTTAGCCTTGATATTCACAAACTTATCCATGACCATAGATAAGGATTCTGACTTCTGATTCAAACTATGTTGCAGCATATGGCATCTGGAGTCTGTAGTTGGAAAAATCGAAATGGTGTCCACCAGCTTTTTCAAAGATTCAACAACAAAATCATGACCATGTGTTGATGACTCCGAATCTGATAACTTTCTTGGAGATTGGTCTTCTTCAAAATGTACCAACATTCTATTAGAAGTACCACCAACTTCTTTCTTCCTGATGATATCTTTTGTTGGTGTGTCCAAGAGCACTTTATTTCCTTTATCAATTTTTGGAATTGGTTCCTCACTAGGAGATTCTTCCTCGGATTCTGATAATTGAACAATCTTGTCTTCATCTGGTTGATCCTTCTCTTATCCTTCAAGAAAATTCTTCTCAGAGATTTCTTCTTCTGACAACTCATACTGTTTTTATTCCCTTTCCTTATCATCTTTATTTCCTTCTTTCTCAGCTACCTTTTCCAGAGTGATATACATTGAAGATTCAGCATGATAATCTTCTACTTGTTTAATCAAGGCATCTAAATCTTCATTTCCTTCTTCCACTTCTTCTTCTTCTTCAACAACCTCTTCCTCTACATCCACAATCTATTTACCCTTAGACTTTTCCAGTGTGATGTAGTTTTTTCCTGGAGTCGCAGGTAAATATGGTTGGACATCAAAAGTTTCCGGAATGGGAATCTAATCAGAAGCCATCTCTGTTGCTTTCAAAAGAGATCGAACAATCTCTTTTTCTGACATCTTTTTCTTCAACTTCTTTTCTTTAGCGTGCTTTTCTAACTCATTAGCATCTCTCTATTTTAGGGCCTTAGCCTTTATAGGGTCCAATCCAAACTGTGGATCCCCTTCATTCCTCTTCTCTTTGTTTTCTCTCCACTTAGCAGCCACCTCATATGGATATTATTTCTGTTTTTTTGGCTTGGGAGGTGCGGACATGGTTTCCTTAGCTTTGGGAGTTTTTTCTTCAGCAACCACTTCCTTAAGCTTCATCTTCTAAGAAACTTTCTTCACTGGTTCATCCTTCTCCACATTTTTTGGAATGGTCTCAGCCTCTGCCTATGGAAAATTATAAAACTCTCCTGTTTCTTTTGAAAAAGCCATATTCATTCTTTTCAACGTGTCATCACTGACATGTATGAGCTTTCAATTCCGAACCTTAGACTTACATGCATCCTTGAAAGAGTCTAAGCACTGAACTATCATCTTTGATAATAAGGCAGGGTACATGATTATTTGAGATCTTAAGATTCCTTCCATGATATTTTTGATCGTCAAAAGGATATGCCTCATCAGATTTATTTTTCATAGATTCACCATGAAGTCTAAGAAATAAATGTCACTTTTCTTCAGGGTATCTTTATCACCCTTTCTCGGAACCAAGAACCCTTTTACCCAAAGCTGAAGAATCCAATTATTAGGAGACAAGTGAACAATCTTGGCTATCTTGACATCAGCAAGTCCAAGACATTATAAGGCCTTAACCTTAACCAAACTACCTTGAGGATCCGGGAGTTTGTGTGAAAAAAATTCATCTTCTCCTTCATATGATAGCCCCACCAGGCTTTCCACCTTGGTGTAAGCAAGTTTTTAAGTCTTGACATAAGACTTGAAAGAAAACTTTTCTCTTCCATCTTCCTCATACAAATTTTCTAATTCATAGAATTCTACAAGTAACTCTAGATAGACATGATCTTGATCTCTTGTCTTGGATACACAAACATCTTCACAACCATTCATCCTAATATTCTTGGAAATGGTGGATTCATACTTGAAAATGTTCGGATGGACTAACCTTTCTATATACACCTGCCATTTTGAAATTGGCTTTGAGGATGAAATATCATGGGAAGTAGCATCAACAGACATTCAGAATGGAGAGTTCTGAAAAATTTGGAATGGCATCTCAAAGATCGAAACAGCCTTAAGAAGAGAGTCAGGGCTTTGAGATGTGAAAGCTTTCCAAAAATGATGTCGGATGACCCTCGGGAGTCCCCTTTATATAGGCGTTGGGTTTGACCTTTGATCTTCCAAAACCATCTAACGGTTGAAAAACCCTTTGATCTTATTTGAAGGTTGAAAGGAAACCGCAAGGGAAACTTGAATATGATCTTTTGAGGATTTTAAGAAAAACATTCGGATTTAAGAAAAGTATAATCTGAAAATTTTAAAAACTCATTGGAAAATACCAGCAAGCAAAATATGACTCTGAATACATAAGTAAAGAAATTATACCTTTTGGATTATCTAGAACGATTTTTCATAATTGGTAATATTCTTCTTGAGGGAAAAAAATTCATTAAGAAAAACTCACTACCAAAAAAACATCATTACAAAAACTCTTAGTAAGAAAATCCATTACGAAAATTTCAGTTTCGAAAATTTTCATTACAGAAATTTCAGTTCCGGAAAGTTTCATTATGAAAATTCCAGTACGAAAATTTCATTACAAAAAGTATGAGTATGAAAATCTCAGTATGAGAATCTCAGTATGAAAAGTATGAGTACGAAAAATTTGGTTACAGAAGTTTGAAAACCGACTAATTTTTTTTATTACACTAACAAGCAAATGTACTACCCCTATGAAAATGAGTTTATTAATGTATGGGGAATTATTCAACAAGTAGTTAATGAAGAAGGATTACCTCATGGTTATCATTCCTAACTTCTGTTTAATGTATTCAAATCTATCAGAAGGTAAAGATTTTTTGAAAATATCAGCAAGCTGATCTTGCGTTCCGATAAACTGAAGAATGATATATCCTTTAAGTGTGTGATACCTAAGAAAGCCATGCATAATATCTATGTTCTTTTCACGAGAGTGATGTTCATGGTTTTTAATAAGGGAAATGGAACTTATTGTAACGCCCCGACCCCAGCTACCCAGAGTCGGTGCATTATTACATAACATTGGCATGATCACAAGAAAGATAAAATCCCGAAAGACCGATTGGTTTAGTAGCCTTGGAAACACTAGATATAATCATAAAGTTTTACATTACATTTTAAAGTGAAAAACTACTACAACAACAAAGTCTTCATATCCACACTATTAACCCCTCATAATATCCCTGCAAGTCATTCATAATTTACTTCTTCACTACCTGGGAAAAATAAAACATAGAAAAGGGGTGAGCTCAAATGCCCAGTAAGGATAACAATATAGCGGAACATTCATAATAAGCATAAACATTTAAGGCAATGAATTACTAAAACAAAAGCCTTTTAAAATTGAACTTCAACATAGTATGGCAAAAATAAAAATGAAATAATGCCATTTACTTATTCACATGGATATTCTACTAATCGAATAATCACATGCAATATCAATAACCACTTTCATAATGTTGGAAATGCATAATGCCAGACTATCATAACCACATAGCCAAGGCCACGTGCCAAGACTACAAATAAGATTTTGTCAAGGCCTTGTGCCAAGACACTAGTTTGTCTCATGAGACCTACCGATGCATCGAGGAGCTATAGCGGGCTCCACCCGTCACTTATTAAGTCCAATGCATTCCCATATGAAAAGGTTTAAACATAACATAAACATTCGTATTAAAACTAGCATACGAAATGTCAATAATTTCACCATAAACTATGAATGGTATAAAAATAGCACATCCACAGTCAAACATATCACAAAAACTTCAATACAATATAGAAGTTTTGTATTATAATAAATCAACTTCAAATAATCTTAAAATCCATCAAAGGATGTTGACATAGATGAAATCAAAATTCTTTTTAAAGAAGTATCTCCTTTTATTTTGAAATCATTTAAGATCCATATAAAATAAAACATTTTCTTTGAAAATATTCTTATAAGCTTGTATGGAAAGCTTCGAAGATTTTATAACGGCGGAAAATAACCGCACCCGCCGTATAAGTTAAAAAGAACATTCTTACCTCAATTCAGTCGAAAAGGTTAAAAAGGACCTTGTTTTGAAAACGACGGAAATATTCCTTTATAAACCTCTTATAAAAAGTCAAACAAGGGTATAAATGACTTTAACCCATAAAAAATGTTTTGAAATACATTTTTAAGAAACATGGATGTGGATGATAAAGATATCCCAGTAGATTATTACGTATAAACAACCTCGGATAATGAAGAGATTGTGAAATAACCCTTACCTTGTACTTTTCCTTGGTTGGGGTAGGTTAACCTCCTGTATAATGGTGAAATAGTTGTTATTAAATTATACAAGAATCATATATATTAATATGATATCATATATGATCTTTTAACATTGATTTGTTAATAATATCTTAGAATTATCGTCGTTTCGGGAGTTAACTTACTCATTTTCTTTTATATGTTTTGTTACATAAGCCATGGTTGTTGTATCTTATTCATATCCAGAATGATATATAGTCCTTAAACATCATTTTTAAATCATCAAATGATAATTATACTTGAATGGATACGATGGAGAATGAATCTCATCGCGTTCGTGGAGACGGTAGTCCGTACGTACGCACGAGCGACAATATCATTCTTTTGATATTAAAATAATATATAAATGGATGGTATATCATATATACAGAATCATTAACATGTTATATTTATTATTTAAATGAGTTACACATCATTATTATACCCATCCAAATAATATTATATTGAATAACAATTACACCACGACGTGGAGACGGTAAGCCGTACGTACGCACGTATGGTGACATGTTATTCAAAGGGTGGATAGAATACTGAATATGATTGTACCATATTTATAATAACATCACAGTATATGTGAGATACTGGAGTTATTATTTCAGAATGGTAAGAACAAAGGAAGAAGAAGTGGAAGAAGAAATGAACTTAGAAAAGGGTGGTGAAATCATTACCTCTTCTTCGGGTTCTTCCTTTTGATTTGATCAAAAGGGCTCCTTTGGTTGGCTTTCTGATCAAACTAAGGCCTCTAGGTTGTATTGAGGGATGTTGGGAGAGTATTTGGGCAGAGTTTGGCCGAACTAAAAGGCTTTGAAGGTGTGAAGAAATGAGAAGGAGGAGTGCCCTTTTATAAGAGGGGTGAGGGGCACCTTTGGAAAAGTTAGAAATATTAATTTATAATAAATTCATATTCGGTTTACAAAGGCTCCAAAGTTGACTATTCAAAGGATGAGGTGTGGATAGGTCGAAAACAACTCATCCAATAGAATTTAGACAGGTTTGGGTACTTATATTAACCTTATCTTTAAGTATTAACTCTAAGTTAATTAGTTTCACTTTTACAATGTCTCTTTGTATTTTTATATAATATGGTTAATAAACTTACTATATACATCCAAGCGACCCCCAAGTGGTCCATTAATGATTAACCTATCATGATATAAGTCTCTTGGCCGAACCTTAGATTTTTAGGAATTTAATATCAATTAATAATATAATATTTGTTTTAAGAATTCTTTTATGTCAATTTTGACACTATTCAATAGTTGATTTTTGTGAAACTCCTAACAGATTGATTACTTCGAACAAAGTCAATTAAATCAATCCTAATATATCATATTATCATAGAAAATTAGTTTAATTCATTAAAAGTTTCATATTATAATTATTTGGGTATTTATAAGATCAATTATTTTTATTTTTCACTATTTTAGTAATTACTGCATCATCATTGTGTCATAAATAAATTATATAATGTCTAAAAATTATAAATAAAATATCATTATGTAGGAAATCTTTTTATCTTTCTAATGAATATTTATAATCGAAAATCCAACATGTATAACCCTATGTAAAAATTGTTGTTCTAAAAGATATATGCTTGTGTCATTTTTGTATTCATTTTGACTTAATTAAAATAAAGTGTCATTATCACTTACAAGTGGATCCATGGGGTCCCAAAATAGACCCAAAGATTCCCATGGTCGACCATGTATCAACCAATAGGGTTAAGACACGTTTTAGGGTAATTTAGTATTATTATAATATTATTTTTTTTAACCCTTATTTACCGGATTTACCCTTTAACCATGGTAAATAAAATATTTACCGCAGTAATTATTCAAAATGTGTAAAAATAAAAGTTACCTATTTACACAATTTGAACATCCTGATTCCAAATATGGAATCCATTTTCCTAAATTCAAAACACAGAAGTGGCAGAAATTAATTTAAAATTAATTCCCGCTGTCAAAACAAAAAGCGTGTTTTTAAGAGATAATAACTATCAAAAGATTGACACTTGTTTATGTTCGGTTTAATTGTAAAATTATGTCCAATGATAAACATTAAATTGAATGGTAAAAATATATTCTAAATATACTTTAAAACCACTCAAATTCATAATTTATCACTATTAATTATTTTGATTAAAAAAGTTGTTTTTAATTAAAATTTAGAAATTTTCACTATTCATCAAAATATGAAAGTTATCCGAAATGTACCAAAATTTCACCCTAGGCTAATTTTGATATTCCGAATCCAAAAATGAAGTCCATTTTGAAATATAGAATATATATGATTTCAAAAAGTAGGTATTACTATTCACAACGGCTAGTTTAATTAGTTGTGGTGTGTGTTAGAACTCGAGGTTGCGTACAACACACGCTATCGCATTATTCGAAGGGAAACGTACCGTAGAAGCTTGGGGTGTTACATTCTCCCCTCCTTCAAATAATTGCATCCTTGCAATTTCTAGGGTATTACTGCATAAAAAGACTCGGGTGGTTCTTCATCATAAGTTCCTCGGGTTCCCACGTTGCCTCTTCCATCTTATGATTTCTCCACAAAACTTTTACCAGACGCGTCGTCCGGTTTCTCAGTACTTGTTCTCTTGTATCAAGAATCCTGACGGGCTCTTCGCAATAAGACAGATCGGGTTCCAGTTCTAATTCCTCATAGGTGAGTACATGCGTTGGGTCAGGCATGTATTTTCTCAACAGAGATACGTGGAACACATCGTGAACTTTGGAGAGACTTGGCGGCATTGCCAATCGGTAAGCTACAGCCCCAATTCGTTCTAGAATTTCGAAAGGTCCGATGTACCTGGGACTCAATTTACCTTTCTTACCAAAACGTATGACTCCCTTCCACGGAGATACCTTTAGGAAAACATGATCACCGACTTGAAATTCCAAATCCTTCCTTCGATTATCGGCATAGCTCTTCTGCCTACTTTGAGCTGCTTTGATGTGATTTTGGATTACCTTTACCTTTTCCATCGTTTCCTCCACCAGTTCTAGACCTACAAGTTTTCTTTCACCGACGTCATCCCAACAGGTTGGTGTACGGCATCTCTTTCCGTATAACGCTTCATATGGTGCCATCTGAATACTCGAATGGAAGCTATTGTTATAGGAAAATTCTACCAGAGGTAAATATTGATCCCACATACCCTGAAAGTCAAGTGAGCAAGATCTCAACATGTCTTCTAAGGTTTGAATAGTTCGTTCTGATTGTCCGTCTGTCTGAGGGTGGTAAGCAGTGCTCAAATGAAGTTCAGTATCCAGGGATTTCTGAAGACTTTTCCAAAACCTTCAAGTAAAACGGGGATCACGATCCGAAACAATTGATAGGGGTACTCCATGAAGTCTCACAACTTCATTAATGTATAGTCTTGCTAGACGTTCCAGGGGTAGATCTTCTCTTATAGCAAGAAAATGTGCTGACTTGGTAAGACGATCAACAATAACCCATATTGCATCGTTCCTTCTAGGAGTCTTTGGTAGCCCCATGACAAAGTCCATTGTAATATTGTCCCATTTCCACTCCGGTATGGGAAGAGGTTGCATGACTCCTCCATGCTGTTGCCTTCCAGCTTTCACTTGTTGACAAACCATACATCTTGATACAAAATCAGCAATCTCCCTCTTCATGTTGTCCCACCAAAAATGTTCCTTCAAATCTCTATACATTTTGGTGCTCCCAGGGTGTATAGAGAAATTGGAACTATGAGCATCATCCAGCAATTCCCTTTTTAGATCAGGTATATTGGGAACACAAAGTCTCTTTCCAAATTTCAAAGTTCCATCTTCATACACAAAGTCTCTCAATCTCCCATCATTCACAGCTTTAATCTTCTTCTGAAATTCTTCATCATCGGTCTGAGAACTCTTAATCCTTTCTAGTAAAGATGGTTTGGCAACCATTTGAAAAAGCATTGATGTTTCACCTTCCCTGGTTATTCCCATGTCCATCTTCACTAGATCCATGAAAATTGGATCCCTTTCAATTCTCATCATGTTCAAAACTCCATGGTCTTTTCTGCTCAAAGCATCTGCCACCTTGTTTGCCTTCCCCGGGTGGTAGTGTATCGTACAATCATAATCCTTGAGTAATTCAAGCCATCTCCTTTGCCTCATGTTGAGTTCTTTTTGTGAGAAAATATACTTCAAACTCTTGTGATCAGTATAAATCTCACATTTTTCACCATAGAGGTAGTGCCTCCATATCTTCAAAGAAAAGATCACAGCTTCTAACTCAAGATCATGAGTAGGATAGTTTTGTTCATGAATTTTCAATTGTCGTGATGCATAGGCAATAACTCTATCATTCTGCATAAGGACACAGCCAAGTCCTTTCTTTGATGCATCACTATAAATAACGAACCCATCATTCCCCGATGGTAGAGTCAATATAGGAGCATTGACTAATCTTCTCTTCAGTTCTTCGAAACATTATTCACACTCTTTTGTCCAAACAAATTTAACCCCTTTACGTGTGAGCTTCGTTAATGGGTTTGCCAATCGGGCAAAATTCTGGACGAAACGTCGATAATAACCTGCCAAACCAATAAAACTACGTACCTCAGTTATACTCGTAGGGGCTGGCCATTCTTGGATTGCCTTGGTCTTAGAAGGATCAACAGAGATTCCATCTTTAGAGACAATATGGCCAAGAAAAGAAATCTCCTGAAGCCAGAATTCACACTTGCTAAACTTTCCATATAATTCATGCCTCCTCAGAGTCTTCAAGATAATGCGCAAGTGATTTTCATGATCTTCGTAGGTTTTGGAGTATACCAAGATATCATCAATAAATACCACCACAAATTTATCAAGATACTCCTTGAAAACTCTATTCATTAGATCCATGAATACAGAGGGTGCATTAGTCAATCCAAACGGCATTACAGTAAACTCGTAATGCCCGTACCTGGTTCGAAATGCTGTTTTCGGAATGTCTTCCTTCTTCACACACAACTGATGGTATCCAGATCGAAGGTCAATCTTTGAAAAGTATTGAGCTCCATGCAGTTGGTCAAATAAATCATCAATACGAGGTAGGGGATACTTGTTCTTTATCGTTATAGCATTGATCTCCATGTAGTCAATACATAACCTCATAGATCCATCTTTCTTTTTAACAAAAAGAACAGGGGCTCCCCATGGAGAAACACTAGGGCGAATAAATCCCTTATTACTCAATTCCTCTAGTTGTTTCTTTAGTTCGACTAACTCTACAGTGGCCATTCTATAAGGGGTCTTCGATATAGGTCTTGATCCAGGAATCAAATCAATAGAAAACTCAACTTATCGTTCTGGAGGATGTCCAGGTAAATCTTCCGGAAATACATCTACAAATTCTTTCACAACAGGTACATCCTCTATTTGAACATTCCTTTCCTCACCGACAGTTATTTCATTCTCTTCCTCCCCAATAATTGAATTAAGTTGAGCTACTGGGGGTGGGTCTAAATAAGAATTAGGTGGTGACGATTCTGCTCTAAAAATAAGGTGTTCCTTATCATTATCATCAAGAATCGTAACCTCTTTCTTCTTACAATAAATCTTCGCATCATAGTCCGAAAGCCAGTCCATACCGAGGATTATATCAAACTCAATCATAGGTATGACGATGAAATCAGCAGATAAAGAAAATTTATGTGCTCTAATGGGGACTGATTCACAAAACTTTGTTGCAACGATACTTCCCTTAGGAGTTTTAACTGACAACTCCCTTATTAAATCAAATTGGAAATATCTAATTTTCTTAGCAAACTGGGAAGATATGAAACAATGCGATGATCCAGAATCAAATAATGCATTTGCTAAACTTGAGGAAACCATTAAATTACCTGCCACCACGTCTTTCGGAGTTTCTACCTCAGCAGTAGTGATAGCATAAGCCTGGCCTTGATCCCTTGGCCTTTTCTGAGGTAAGTTCTCCTGACCCTTAGGACATGCATTTGCATAATGCCCCATCTCCCTGCAATTGTAGCACTGAACGTTGGTAGCTTCCTTCTTCCCCTTGCAATCATGAGCTTGGTGGCCTTTTTCACCACACTTGTAACAGACTCCCATTCCCTTCAAGCAAGTACCAGGATGTTTCTTCCCGCATTTACCACAAGATGGATATTCAACCTTTCCCTTCTTCCCCTTATTTCCATTCCCCGATTGATCAGCAGGTCTCTTCTTCTCTTGCTTTGCTTTAAAGTCATAAGACTTAGAGAATTCCTTTTCGGTCTTGATAGCACATGAGACAATGTCTTCGTACGATGAAAAGGATTGTGAGACTAATGCTCGACGGAGAAATGGTTTTAACCCATCAAAGAAACGATCAATCTTACTTCTTGGGTTGCGAATATAATCACCAGCATACCTCGCTAACCTTGTAAAGTTAGCCTCATACTTTGTGACATTCTCATCCTCCTTTTGTCTCAGACTCAGAAATTGCCTTTCCATATCTGCTCGATGGTCGCGAGGAAAGTATTTTTCTAAAAACAGATCTTTGAACTCCCTCCATTCCATGTTTGATACTTCATCATCTTCCTTCATGTTTTGAATCAATGACCACCATTGATCAGCATCTCCAGTGAGGCGGTAAACTGCCATGGTAACTTTTTCCCTTTCACTACTCCCCAAAGCCTGAAATATTTTCTCTAGGGAAAATATCCATTGCTCAGCTACTAAGGGATTTGTACTCCCATTGAACGTTGGTGGTTGTTGTCTCATGAATCGATCTAACATTGATCCTCCACGCTGCGGATCAGGGTGCTCCATACGGGTAAGGTTATTATTCATAACCTGAGTAAGTTGTCCCAGTACGGTGATTAGCTGATCAGCACCAGTTGCATCACCAGCCCCACTATAATTATCTTGAGCAGGAGGGCAATCCCTACATGGAGTGCGTGCATTGATACGGTTTCCATTTCTTCCACTAGGCGCCATTTCTAAACAATGTCATAAACTAGATCAGTTTATGAATCAAAATACATAATCCCATACTTATAAAACACTTAACATAAATTGAACTATTTATGGATATAATCCATAATCATAAAAATGTTTTTCTTTGAGGAAGTATATACTCATAAACCCTTCATAATGATTTGTAAAGATAATGAGAGTTATCCTAAGCATATCCCCCGGGAGTGTCGTAACCAAGAGTGCAGCAAGGCCCGTTGTCGTGCACCAGTTCCCGTTCGAGTCTAGCTCAAAGCGGTGTTTCGGGTTTTACCCCTAGGTACATCTGTGCCAGAGCCGCCTCTACCTGCTTGTATCCAGAAAGGGATGTATTGCTCGGAAAACTCACAAAATCTCTACAATACCAAAATTCTAGGAAGTTCTTCTATACTAATCCTCAAAGTTCATCTTAGGTCTATGTGCTCTAATCAGAGTTTATCTAAATCTAGCTTCCAAGGTTTGTACTAAACTTCCTCTGATACCAACTGTAACGCCCCGACCCCAGCTACCCAGAGTCGGTGCATTATTACATAACATTGGCATGATCACAAGAAAGATCAAATCCCGAAAGACCGATTGGTTTAATAGCCTTGGAAACACTAGATATAATCATAAAGTTTTACATTACATTTTAAAGTGAAAAACTACTACAACAACAAAGTCTTCATATCCACACTATTAACCCCTCATAATATCCCTGCAAGTCATTCATAATTTACTTCTTCACTACCTGGGAAAAATAAAACATAGAAAAGGGGTGAGCTCAAATGCCCAGTAAGGATAACAATATAGCGGAACATTCATAATAAGCATAAACATTTAAGGCAATGAATTACTAAAACAAAAGCCTTTTAAAATTGAACTTCAACATAGTATGGCAAAAATAAAAATGAAATAATGCCATTTACTTATTCACATGGATATTCTACTAATCGAATAATCACATGCAATATCAATAACCACTTTCATAATGTTGGAAATGCATAATGCCAGACTATCATAACCACATAGCCAAGGCCTCGTGCCAAGACTACAAATAAGATTTTGTCAAGGCCTTGTGCCAAGACACTAGTTTGTCTCATGAGACCTACCGATGCATCGAGGAGCTATAGCGGGCTCCACCCGTCACTTATTAAGTCCAATGCATTCCCATATGAAAAGGTTTAAACATAACATAAACATTCGTATTAAAACTAGCATACGAAATGTCAATAATTTCACCATAAACTATGAATGGTATAAAAATAGCACATCCACAGTCAAACATATCACAAAAACTTCAATACAATATAGAAGTTTTGTATTATAATAAATCAACTTCAAATAATCTTAAAATCCATCAAAGGATGTTGACATAGATGAAATCAAAATTATTTTTAAAGAAGTATCTCCTTTTATTTTGAAATCATTTAAGATCCATATAAAATAAAACATTTTCTTTGAAAATATTCTTATAAGCTTGTATGGAAAGCTTCGAAGATTTTATAATGGCGGAAAATAACCGCACCCGCCATATAAGTTAAAAAGAACATTCTTACCTCAATTCAGTCGAAAAGGTTAAAAAGGACCTTGTTTTGAAAACGACGGAAAGATTCCTTTATAAACCTCTTATAAAAAGTCAAACAAGGGTATAAATGACTTTAACCCATAAAAAATGTTTTGAAATACATTTTTAAGAAACATGGATGTGGATGATAAAGATATCCCAGTAGATTATTACGTATAAACAACCTCGGATAATGAAGAGATTGTGAAATAACCCTTACCTTGTACTTTTCCTTGGTTGGGGTAGGTTAACCTCCTGTATAATGGTGAAATAGTTGTTATTAAATTATACAAGAATCATATATATTAATATGATATCATATATGATCTTTTAACATTGATTTGTTAATAATATCTTAGAATTATCGTCGTTTCGGGAGTTAACTTACTCATTTTCTTTTATATGTTTTGTTACATAAGCCATGGTTGTTGTATCTTATTCATATCCAGAATGATATATAGTCCTTAAACATCATTTTTAAATCATCAAATGATAATTATACTTGAATGGATACGATGGAGAATGAATCTCATCGCGTTCGTGGAGACGGTAGTCCGTACGTACGCACGAGCGACAATATCATTCTTTTGATATTAAAATAATATATAAATGGATGGTATATCATATATACAGAATCATTAACATGTTATATTTATTATTTAAATGAGTTACACATCATTATTATACCCATCCAAATAATATTATATTGAATAACAATTACACCACGACGTGGAGACGGTAAGCCGTACGTACGCACGTATGGTGACATGTTATTCAAAGGGTGGATAGAATACTGAATATGATTGTACCATATTTATAATAACATCACAGTATATGTGAGATACTGGAGTTATTATTTCAGAATGGTAAGAACAAAGGAAGAAGAAGTGGAAGAAGAAATGAACTTAGAAAAGGGTGGTGAAATCATTACCTCTTCTTCGGGTTCTTCCTTTTGATTTGATCAAAAGGGCTCCTTAGGTTGGCTTTCTGATCAAACTAAGGCCTCTAGGTTGTATTGAGGGATGTTGGGAGAGTATTTGGGCAGAGTTTGGCCGAACCAAAAGGCTTTGAAGGTGTGAAGAAACGAGAAGGAGGAGTGCCCTTTTATAAGAGGGGTGAGGGGCACCTTTGGAAAAGTTAGAAATATTAATTTATAATAAATTCATATTCGGTTTACAAAGGCTCCAAAGTTGACTATTCAAAGGATGAGGTGTGGATAGGTCGAAAACAACTCATCCAATAGAATTTAGACAGGTTTGGGTACTTATATTAACCTTATCTTTAAGTATTAACTCTAAGTTAATTAGTTTCACTTTTACAATGTCTCTTTGTATTTTTATATAATATGGTTAATAAACTTACTATATACATCCAAGCGACCCCCAAGTGGTCCATTAATGATTAACCTATCATGATATAAGTCTCTTGGCCGAACCTTAGATTTTTAGGAATTTAATATCAATTAATAATATAATATTTGTTTTAAGAATTCTTTTATGTCAATTTTGACACTATTCAATAGTTGATTTTTGTGAAACTCCTAACAGATTGATTACTTCAAACAAAGTCAATTAAATCAATCCTAATATATCATATTATCATAGAAAATTAGTTTAATTCATTAAAAGTTTCATATTATAATTATTTGGGTATTTATAAGATCAATTATTTTTATTTTTCACTATTTTAGTAATTACTGCATCATCATTGTGTCATAAATAAATTATATAATGTCTAAAAATTATAAATAAAATATCATTATGTAGGAAATCTTTTTATCTTTCTAATGAATATTTATAATCGAAAATCCAACATGTATAACCCTATGTAAAAATTGTTGTTCTAAACGATATATGCTTGTGTCATTTTTGTATTCATTTTGACTTAATTAAAATAAAGTGTCATTATCACTTACAAGTGGATCCATGGGGTCCCAAAATAGACCCAAAGATGCCCATGGTCGACCATGTATCAACCAATAGGGTTAAGACACGTTTTAGGGTAATTTAGTATTATTATAATATTATTTTTTTAACCCTTATTTACCGGATTTACCCTTTAACCATGGTAAATAAAATATTTACCGCAGTAATTATTCAAAATGTGTAAAAATAAAAGTTAACTATTTACACAATTTGAACATCCTGATTCCAAATATGGAATCCATTTTCCTAAATTCAAAACACATAAGTGGCAGAAATTAATTTAAAATTAATTCCCGCTGTCAAAACAAAAAGCGTGTTTTTAAGAGATAATAACTATCAAAAGATTGACACTTGTTTATGTTCGGTTTAATTGTAAAATTATGTCCAATGATAAACATTAAATTGAATGGTAAAAATATATTCTAAATATACTTTAAAACCACTCAAATTCATAATTTATCACTATTAATTATTTTGATTAAAAAAGTTGTTTTTAATTAAAATTTAGAAATTTTCACTATTCATCAAAATATGAAAGTTATCCGAAATGTACCAAAATTTCACCCTAGGCTAATTTTGATATTCCGAATCCAAAAATGAAGTCCATTTTGAAATATAGAATATAAATGATTTCAAAAAGTAGGTATTACTATTCACAACGGCTAGTTTAATTAGTTGTGGTGTGTGTTAGAACTCGAGGTTGCGTACAACACACGCTATCGCATTATTCGAAGGGAAACGTACCGTAGAAGCTTGGGGTGTTACACTTATGTTATCACAAAAAAATTGAGTCTTTGTAAAACTCAGGCCATAATCTGGGAGTGCGTGTTGCATCCACAAAACTTGAGCACAACAACTTCCAGCTGCTACATATTCAGCTTCAGCAGTGGAGAGTGCTACTGAGTGTTGCTTCTTGCAGGACCAAGAAACTAATGAATCTGCTATGAAATGACAAGTTTCGGATGTACTATTTCTATCCATTCTACATCCACCAAAGTCAGCATCCGAAAAAATTCTTAAAACAAAATCATTTCTAGAATTATAAAATAATCCTAGATCCATGGTTCCTTTTAAGTAGAGAAAAATTATTTTCACTGCCTTTAAATGAGATTCCTTAGGATTTTATTATTATCTGGCATATAAGCATACTGAAAACATTAAGTCTGGATGACTGGCTGTCAAGTATATTAGGCTTCCTATCATACCTCTAAAATATGTTTGATCTACTGGTTTCCCAGCTTCATCAAGATCTAAAGAGTTTGAGGTACCGATGGGAGTACATATACTCTTATTGCTGTCATATCCATACTTTTTAAGAAGATATTTAATATACTTATGTTGAGATATATAGGTACCTTCTGGTTTTTGAGAAATTTGAAAACAAAGGAAAAATGTTAACTCACCCATAATACCCATTTCAAACTCATATTTCATTAGACATGCAAAGGAGTCCATTAAAGGTTGCTGAGTTGAACCAAATATGATGTCATCAACAGAAATTCGAACAATCAAAAAAAATTTCTTATCTTTCTTTATAAAAAGGGTTGGATCTTCATTTCCTTTAACATAGTTATTTTGAAGCAAAAATCTTGTAAGTCTGTCATACCAGGCTCGTGGGGCTTGTTTAAGGACATACAAAGCTTTGGTAAGACTAAAAACATGATCAGGATGTTTTGTATCTTCAAATCCAGGAGGCTGTTCAACACAAACTTCCTCTTGAACATAACCGTTAAGAAAATAACATTTCACAACAATTTGAAAAGGTTTAAAATTAAAGAATGGTGTAAAGGAAATTAAGATACAAATAGATTCAATTCTGGCTACTGGAGTATAGGTTTCTTCATAGTATATTCCCTTTTGCTGATTATAGCCTTTAGTGACTAGTCTAGATTTATTTCTAACAATGATTCCATTTTCATCACATTTATTTTTGAAGACCCACATTACTCCAATAACAGAAGTTTTCTTAGGTTTCTCATCCAAGGTCCAGAATTTATTCCTTTCAAATTCATTTAGTTCATCTTGCATTGCTTTGATCCAATAATCATCACATAAAGCTTCATCAGTTCTTTTTGGTTCTAATTGGGAAAGGAATGCTAGATGTTCTACTTCATTCCTCAAGGAACTTCTATTCCTTATAGGTTGATTCACATCACCAATGATACAGTCAGTGGGATGATTCTTTAGAAACACCTGACTTGCGTTTTGTAAAACCTATTAATCAACATAGGGTAGAAAGTCTTCTGGGGTAAATGTTTCAGAAGAATCTTCTGGAACATTTTCCTTATCAGAAGGATCTTCTATCAAATGTTGATAATCAGTTTTTGGAAACACATCCGAGGATGTAGGTTGGGTTGGTTTGAATGTAAAATTATCAGATTCATCAAATTTTACCAGCATTGTTTCTTCAACAGTACAAGTGTTTTTGTTGAAAACTCTATAAGCCTTAGAAGTTGTGGAGTAGCCTAAGAAAATTCCTTCATCAGATTTTGGTGAGAATTTTTGAAGATTATCTTTGGTTTTCAGAATTAATACCTTTCAAAAAAAACCTTAAAGTAGGAAAGTCTAGGTTTTCTACCATTCCCTAACTCATAAAGAGTTTTATTAAGAAACGGTCTAATAAAAACTCAATTTATAGTATAACAGGCTATACTTACAACTTCAGCCCAGAAATGTCTAGCTATATAATTATCACTCAACATGGTTCTAGTTATTTATTGAAGAATTCTATTTATTCTTTCAACTACACCATTTTGTTGAGGAGTTCTAGGTGCTGAAAAGCTGTGAGTAATACCTTTTCCACTACAAAAAGTTTCAAAATCAGAATTTTGGAATTCTCCTCCATGATCACTATGAATAGTTTTCAGTGGAAGGTTTTTCTCATTTTTAACTTGGGCTCTAAAACTTTCGAAATATGAAAAAACTTCAGACTTATTTGCTAGAAAATAGTCTCATGTAAATCTAGTATAATCATCAACTAGAACAAACACATAGTATTTGCCTCCAATGCTTCCAGTTTTTGTTGGACCGAAAAGATCCATGTGCACCAACTGTAAGGAATCAGTTGTTGAGACTTCACCAATCTATTTAAAACAAGATTTATGTTCCTTGTCACATTGATAAGGATCACAAACATTAGATGAATCAAATCCAAGCTCTGGTAGATCCTTAGCTAATTTCTTCTTAGAGAGTTTACATAGGTTCCTAAGGTTATTGTGACCTAGTCTTCTATGCCATAACCAAGAGTGATCTTCCATTACACTTAGGCAAGGAAAGTCTTAGCTCCTAAGGTCTTCTTTGTTCAAAGTGTAAACATTCTCTTGCATATTGGCAGAAAGAACAAATTCTTCCTTGGAATTGTGTACTAAGCACTTATCATTCCTAAAATTCACAAGGTATCCTTCATCACATAACTGACTTATGCTAATGAGGTTGTTCGTAAGACCCTTAACAAATAAAACCTTTGAAATCAAAGTTTTACCAAGAAGAACAATATTACCTACACCAACAATTTCTTTCTGAGTGTTATCTCCGAAAGTTAATTTTCCTCCTTTAATCTTGATAATATTTTTGAAATAGTTTTTTTACCAATCATGTGTCGGGAACATCCACTCTCCACTATCCATGTACCAAGTATTGTTTTTGGAATTCTCCCTATTTTCCTGAAAATGAGAAAATAATTAGACATTCGGAATCCAAACATGTTTGGATCCGATATTTTCAGATACCAATATTTTTGGCACCCACATATTTTTAGAAAAATAATCCTTATGAAAACCTAAAGATTGGGTTTTGTTTAAAGAACAATTATTTGCCTAGTGGCCACCACATTGACACTTGGAACAAAATGGGGCACTTTGAGGAACAAAATAATTGTTACTAAAAGTTTGTTTTTCATGGGTATAACCAAATCCGGACTTGTTTCTTAAAGGTCATATTTGTGAGTACATCTTATCAAAATTTTCTTTACCATGAGTAAAGTTTTTGAAAAACACTTCTTTAAGGAAAAAATTTCAGACTTGAGTTTTATAACCAAGTTTTTATCTTCAAAATCATTAAATTTGGAACTAGAGGTAGGCTCGAAAACACTTTTCTTAGAAATTACTTTTTCTAGATCTTTAGAAGGTTTATCCTTCTCAGAATTTACTTCCTCGCGTTTTTTTGAAATACTTATAAAATCAGAATTTTTCTTATCAAGATCTTTAGAAAGATCTGATATTTCCTTAGTAATAATATTATTTCTAGAGTTTTCCTTATCATTTTTTTATTGAGTTTATAATTCTCAATCTCAAGAAGTTCAGAAAACCTAGAAACTTCTTCATAGGTCGGTAAAGTATTTTCCTCATCAGAAGAGGATTATTCATCTGAAGAGTTATAATATTTACTATCATTAGAATTTAATGAAACATTGGTCAGTGATTTAGCATTGTGTTCCTTAGCCATAAAGAAATGATTTTTAATAGGTAAAATGGCTATAAGACCAAGATTCTTTTGTCCATAAGATTCATATTCAGAAGATTCGTCTGAAGAGTCACCACCACTGGCACTCCAAGTATCATTAGATTTTAGAACTTTCTCATATTTATCTTTATAATACTTCTTCCTATTCCTTTCATAATTCCTCTCTTTTCTTTCTTTCTTCTTGAGCATAGGGCAATCAGGTCTTATGTGTCCACTTCTCTTACATTTTTAGCATGTAACTTATGAATCTTTTCTATCTTTCCTTTCCTTATTCTTATACTTAGATTGGAATTTTTCTTGACCAGTTATCTTGTTCATTCTTCGAGAAAGATTTTCTAACTCATTCTCTGAGACTTCACTCTCAGTAGATTCGGATTGGATAGTAACCTTCTTAGACTTGGATCTAGTTACTCTCTCATGAGTCTTAGCTTTCATGTGATTTGATGTTGTAGTAAAAGCAACAGTACCATTCCCATTCTTCTTCTTGATGTTGTCAACATCTCTCTTCATCCTTGTTTCGTGTTGGATAAGGGTTCCAAATAATTCATCAAGAGTAATCTGAGAAACCTTCTTATTCTCATCAATAGTAGTTCTCTTGGATTCCCACTCATTGGGCATAATATCTATAATTTTTCCCACAATAGCATTATCATCCAGACCTTTCTCACCCATAGATTGTAATCTATTCATTATTGTCATAAATCTTTGTTGCACTTTGCATATGGATTCTCCATAAGGAAAATTGAAACCATGATATTCAGTCCTAAACATAGCTCTCCTAGTCTCAATCAATTTAGATGTACCAAAATGTGTGACTTCAAGTTTCTTCCAGATACAGTTAGCTGTTTCACAAGAAGAAATTTGGCTATAAATATTCCTAGTCAATGAACATAGTATAGTATTGTGTACCTTATAATTCAATTGATAATCATGCTTCTCTTGATTTGTGAAAGCATTTACTTCCTTTTCAGGAACTTGATATCCACCAGCAAGCATAACAAAATTTTCAAAACCAGTGTTGATAATGAAAGCCTTCATCCTATGTCTCCAATAATCATAGTCATTACCATCAAAAATTGGTGGTATTGTAGGATTGAGGTTGTCTATAGATCCAACGTTTAAACCTTCCATCCTTAAGATAACCCTTGGCACACAAAACTTGTAAATAACATGATTTTGTAATTAAAGAAAATATATGAATCTTAAAAATAATATGACTCCGGAAAATTGACTCTGGATATTATATGTAAAAAAATAGAACTTTAGTGGATGTAAGTAAAAGATGAATCCAAACTTTATGAGTCCGAAAAATCAAATCTGAAAATTACATTCCGAGAAAGAATGAGAAAAATTTTCTTCTGAATTTTATCATGAGATTAAATCATATTGAACTAACCCTTGGGGTTTGAGTTAACCTGCTCTGATACCAATTGTAGGATCAAAATAACAATGTAGATGCTCAATACACAAGAGGGGGGTGAATTGTACACTTTAAAAAATTCCCTTAAACAAGGAAAGATCTATGATTAAAATGTTAAAATAAGAAAATTCAAAACACCTCTAACACCAATTGTAGGATTGGTATAGGATATGAAGTTACAAACTTCAGGTTCTATACACTAGATTAAAACTGGAAACCGATTCCGAAAAGATGGATCTGAAAATATGATTCCGGAAAACTGAAACTTAATCAAAGTTTACAATATGAGATTCTACCTTAAAGCGTATAGAATCTAAATGAATCAGAGTACACGTGTAAGGAAATATAAAAAGGTTATACTTTTGTTACAATACAAAATTCAGTCGAAAAAAACATGTAGTAAAACTACAAGTAACAAGATATAAGTCTTTTAACTCAAAGGGAAGGGTATCCAACAACCTTGTATAAAGGCCCCTTGATTTATACTTTCAAGAAAGTCTGTCTTACCCACACCAGGGTAGGCCCTCGATAGGAAGATTGGAGTCTCTATCTTTTTATCCCCGCAAGCCCTCAACTTTAAGGTAGTTGGAACCTCTGTCTTCCTCTGCAAGGAATCCCTCATCTTCAAGGTGTTGGAACCTCTATCTTCCTATCCCCGGAAGCCCACGAATGTAATCACCAAAATTCGGAGTCACACTAAGCAATCTGTACAAAGAAAAGTTTGAAAAAGTAGTTCAAACTATCTGCACGATGCTTGAGCATTAATAAGATCCTCTCTCTCTAGAAATCACTTCAACAGCATATAAGCACACATTGTCAATGTTTTCGAAGATCAGTATGGAGATTTTCAAATGTGTTCCTATTTATAGGCGAAGCTCCAACGGTCGGCTCCCTCCTCCAACAGTCGTATTTTCCTTGAATTTTGGATGGACCTGCGCACGTGTCACTCAACCAACGGTTAGTTAGAAACAGAATGGACGACATCATTTTAAAACAAAACATGTGTAAACATAAGAAAAAATGATGTTCATAATGTAAGCAAATAAAAGTTCGGAGTCTAACCAAAATGGAATTAGAAGCCTATAATAAAAGGATATTCGGATTCTGTTTTATAGGAATTCAGTATCTGAATTCTATAGAAGTCTGGAGTCTGAATTTCTAAGGAAATTTGGAGTCTGGTTCCACTAGAGTTCAGAATCTGAACTAACAGAGTTCAGATTCGAACTTATAGAAGTTTGAAGTCGAACTCATAGAATTTCGGAGTCGAAATAGTAAAAGTTCATAGTCAAACTCTTAAAAGTTCAGAGTCTAACTAGTAAAAGTTCAGAGTCAAACTACTAAATGTTTGGAGTAGAACTATTAAAAGGTCGGAGTCGAACTTATAAATGTTCGCAGTTGAACTAGTAAAAGTTCGGAGTCGAACTTATAAAATTTCAGAGTCAAACTCGTAAAAGTTTGGTGTCGAACTTGTAAAAGTTCAGAGTTGAACAAGTAAAAGTTCTGAGTCGAACTCATAAATGTTCAGAGTCGAACTAGTAAAAGTTCGGAGTCCAGAATTCGGGGTTGAACTTTGTTAGAGTTCGTATCCAAAATTCAGAGTGGAACATTATTAGAGTTCATATCCAGAATTCATAGTAGAACATTATTAGAGTTTGTATCCAAAATTCGGAGTGGAAATTTATTAGAGTTAATATCCATAATTTGTATCCTAAAATAGAATGCTTCATATCTATTCATTATACGATTCTGAGATTTTTAATATGAATCCTATTTTTACACTTATGAAAAATATTGATATGTGTAAGGAAATCTAGGTTAGGGTAAAAAAAAATTTAAGGAAGGAATTTTTCCTTATAGAAGTAAAATATAGATTTGCTTAAGTATAAGGTGTCTGTGATTTTCAAAACAAAAAGGAATTGGAAATTCATAAGGAAAACCTTATTGACTTAACAGTTAAGGGTCTTAAGAACAACCTCATTATCATAGGTCAGTTATGTGATGAAGGATACCTTGTGAATTTTAGGAATGATAAATTATTAGTTCACAATTCCAAGAAAGAGTTTATTCTCTCTTCCAACAGGCAAGAGAATGTTTTCACATTAAACATAGAAAACCTTAGAAGCCAAGACATACCTTGCCTAAGGGAAATGGAAGATCATTCTTGGTTATGTCATAGAAGACTAGGTTACTGTATCCTTAGAAACTTATGTAAACTTTCTAAAAAGAATCTAGTTAAGGATCTACAAGAGATTATATTTCATTCTTCTAAAGTTTTTCATCCTTGTCAATATGGATAGAAAAATAAATCTAGTTTTAAATCAATCGGTGAAGTCTCAACAATTGATGCATTATAGTTGGTGCACATGGATATTTTTGGTCCAACACAAACTGGAAGCATTGGGGGAAAGTATTATGTATTTGTCTTAGTTGATGATTAAACTTGATTTAAATGGGTATATTTTCTAGAAAATAAGTCTGAAGCTTTTTCTTATTTCAAAAGTTTTAGAGCCCAAGTTAAAAATGAGAAAAACCATCCATTGAAAACTATTCATAGTGACCATGGAGGATAATTTAAAAATTCTGATTTTGAAACTTTTTGTAGTAGAAAATGTCTTTCTTACAACTTTTCAGCACCTAGAAATCCTCAACAAAATGGTGTAGTTGAAAGATGAAATTGAATTATTCAAGAGATAACTAGAACCATGTTGTGTGAATATTTTATAGCTAGACATTTCTGGGCTGAAGCTGTAAGTACTGCTTGTTATACTATAAATAGAGTTTTGATTAGACCTTCTCTTAATAAAACTCTTTATGAGTTATGGAATGGTAGAAAACCTAGACATTCCAACTTTAAGGTTTTTGGATACAATGTATTCATTATGAATACTAATGATTATTTTCACAAATTCTCACCAAAATATGATGAAGGAATTTTCCTAGGCTACTCCACAACTTCTATGGCTTATATAGTTTTCAACAAAAAAACATGTATTGTTGAAGAAATAGTGCATGTAAAATTTTATGAATCTGATCCTTTTGTTTTTAAATCATCCCAACCTACATCCTCGGATGTGTTTTCAAAAACTGATTTTCAACCTTTGTTAGAAGATCCTTCTGATAAGGAAAATGTTCAATAAAATATTTCTGAAAAATTTACCCTAGAATAATTTCTACCCTATGTTGATGAACATGTTTTACAAAACCCAGACCAGTAATTTCTTCAGAATCATCCTAATGATATCATCATTGGTGATGTCAATCAACCTGTAAGGACAAGAAGTTCCTTAAAAAATGAAGTAGAACATCATTCCTTTCCCAAATGGAACTAAAAATCAATGATGAAGCTTTAGGTGATGATGATTGGATAAAAGCCATGTAAGATGAAGTAAATGAATTCAAAAGGAATAAAGTATGTACCTTGGTTGAAATACCTAAGGAAACTTCTGTTATTGGAGAGAAATGGGTCTTCAAAAATAAGTGTGATGAAAATGGAGTCATTGTTAGAAATAGAGCTAGACTAGTTTCTAAAGGCTATAATCAGGAAGAGAGAATAGAGTATGAAGAAACTTATGCTCCAGTAGCTATACTTGAATCTATTCGTATTTTACTTGCCTTTGCAGCATTCTTTAATTCTAAACATTTTCAAATGGATGTGAAATGTTCGTTTCTTAATGGTTATTTTCAAGGGGAAGTTTTTGTTGAACAACCTTCTGGCTTTGAAGACACAAAATATCCTGATCATGTTTTTAGAATTACCAAAGCTTTGTATAGTCTTAAATAAGCCCCACGATCTTGGTATGATAGACTTACATGATTTTTGACTCAAAATAACTATGTTAAGGGAAATGCAGATCCAACCCCTTTTATAAATAAAGACAAGAAAAATGTTTTTATTTTTCAAATATGTGTGGATGACATCATATTTGGTTCAACTCAGCAATATTTAACTAATTCCTTTGCAATTCTAAGGAAATGTGAGTTTGAAATGAGTATGATGGGTGTGTTAACTTTTTTCCTTGGTTTTCAAATTTCTCAAAAACCAGAAGGAACTTATATATCTCATTATAATTATAATAAAGATCTTAAAAAGTATGGGTATGACAACACTAAGAGTATAAGTACTCCTATCTGTACCTCAAAATACACTTGATCTTGACGATGCTCTGAAACCAGTAGATCAAAAATATTTTAGAGGTTTGATAGGAAGTCTACTTTACTAAATAGATAGTCGACCAGACTTGATGTTTTTAGTATTCTTATGTTCTATATATCAATCCAATCCTAAGGAGTCTCATTTAAAGGCAGCGAAAAGAATTTTTCTCTACTTAAAAGGAACCATGGATCTAGGATTATTCTATACTTCTGGAAATGATTTTGTTTTAAAGAGTTTTTTGGATGCTGACTTTGGTGGATGTAGAATGGATAGAAAAAGTAAATTCGAAACTTGTCATTTATTAGGAGATTCATTAGTTTCTTGGTCTTGAAAGAAGAAACACTCAGTATCACTCTCCACTGCTGAAGCTGAATATGTAGCACCTGAAAGTTGTTGTGCTCAAGTGATGTGGATACAACACACACTCACAGACTATGGCTTGAGTTTTACTAAGACTCAAATTTTGTGTGATAATACAAGTGTCATTTCCCTTAGTAAAAATCCTGCACATCACTCTCGTGAAAAACACATAGATATTAGGCATCACTTTCTTAGGGATCACACACTTAAAGGAGATATTATTCATCAGTTTATCGGAACACAAGTTCAACTAGCTGATATTTTCACAAAATCTATACCCTCCGATAGATTTTAATACATTAAACAGAAGTTAGGAATGATAACTATGTGGTAATACTTTTGCATTAACTTATTGTTGAACAATTATCCTTACAGTAATAAACTCATTTTCATAGGGGAGTACATTTTCTTGTTAGCATAATCAAAAATATTTATAGTCAGTTTTTTCTTAGCTTTTGTAATCAAAATTTTCGTAATCAGTTTTTCAAAATTTTGTAACTAAAATTTTTCATAATGATCTTTTCAAAATTTTCATATTGAAATTTTCGTAATAAAAATTTCGAACTGAAAATTTTCGTAATGAAGTTTTCATAACTGAAATTTTCTCAATGAAATTTTTGTACTGGAACTTTTGTAATAAAGTTTTTGTAATAAAACTTTTGTAATGAAATTTTCGTACTGGAACATTCGTAATGAAATTTTCGTACTGGAACTTTCATAATGAAATTTTCGTACTGGAACATTCATAATGAAATTTTTGTACTGGAACTTTCGTAATGAAATATTTGGAACTAAAACATTCGTAATGAGAATTTTTGGTACTTGGATTTTTTGTAATGAAATTTTTTTTGTCATTAAACTTTTCGTACTGGAACTTTCGTAATGAGAATTTTTGTACTCTGATTTTTCTTAATGAAAATTTTTCGTACTTATACTTCTCGTACTAGAGTTTTGGTACTCAAAGTATTTTCCACTCTGAGTTTTTTATAGTAAATTTATTCGTAGTTATATTTTCTTCCAGAATAATATCACCTATTATGAATAAACATCCTAGCCAATTCTAAAGGTATTAATTTCTTACTTAAGTCTTCGTAACCACTTTTACATGCTGGTAGTTTCATTTTCTTTTAAAATTTCCGTACTCAAGTTTCCTTAAATTTGAAAATTTTTATTAAAACCTCAAAAGATTGGATTCAAGCGTTCTCTATGGGTATGATTTCAACCTTCAGATTAGATCAAAGGGTTTTTCAACCGTTAGATGGTTTCTAGAAGTTCAAAGGTCACCTTCATCGTCTATATAAATGGGGCCCCTATTTGTGTCCCACATTGATTTCAAATATCTCGCGTGCCGAAGCCTTGACTCAATTCTTAAATCCCATTCTGAATCTCTCAGAGATCGTCCATTTCAAATGTATGTAGAATCAACTTCCCAAGATATGTCTACCACTAAGCCAATTTCAAAATGGAATGTGTACAGAGAAAGGTTGGTCCACCCGAACTTTTTCCAGTATGAATCCATCATTTCTAAGAATATCAAGCTGAATGGTTTGGAAGATGTATGTTTATCTAAACCTAGTGATCAAGATGTGTTCTATCTAGAGTTACTTATAGAATTATATGAATCAGTAAGCTTCTATGAAGAAGAGGGAGAAGAAAAGTTTTATTTCAAGTCTTATGGGAAGACTTAAAAACATACTTACACAAAGGCATCCAGCTTGGTGGGGCTGGAATATGATGGAGAGGATGAATTATTCTCACATAAACTTCTAAATGTTCAGGGTAGTTTTGTTAAGGTGAATGCCTTGGAGTGTCTTGGGCATGATGATGTAAAGACAGCAAGATTGCCCACCTTTCCCCTAATAATCAGATTCTTCAGCTTTGGGTTCAAGGGTTCTTGGTTTCGAGAAAGGGTGATAAAGATACCCTGAAGAAAAGTGACATTTATTTCTTAGACTTCCTGGTGAATCTAAGAAAAATAAATTTGATGAGGTATGTTCTTGTGACTATCAAAAACATAAAGGAATCTTGAGAGCTCAAATCATAATGTTCCCTACCTTACTATCAAAGATGATAGTTCGGTGTCTGGATTCTTTCAAGATTGCATGTAAGTCTAAGGATCAGAATATAAAGGTTATTCTTGTTAGTGATGATACCTTGAAGAGGATGAATATGGCTTATTCCAATGAAGCATGAGAGTTCTATAATTTTCCAGAGGAAGAGGATGAAGCCGATCCGGAAATCGTTGAAAAGGTTGATCCAGTAAAGAAGGTTTTTAAAAAGAGATAAATGAAATAAGTGGTGGCAGATGACAAGAATCCCAAAGCTATGGAAACCCAATCTGCACCTCCCAAGCCGAAAAAACAAAAAGCTTATCCAGACAAGGTAGATGATAAATGGAGAGAAGATAAGGAGAAATGGAAAGAAGGGGATCCACAGTTCGGATTAGACCCTACTGAGGCTAAGGCCTTAAGAGAAAAAGTTGTGGATGAGTTAGAAAATCAACCCAAAGAGAAAAAGATGATGAAGAAGTTGTCTGAAGCTGAATTTGTACAATCTCTGTTGAGAGTTACATAAGTAGCTTCTAAGAAAATTCCAGTTCTGGAATCTTTTGATGTTCAATAATTACCGGAGACCCCCGGAAGAAGTACTTCACTCCGGAAATGTCCAAAGGGAAATAGGTTGTTGAAGAAGTAGAGAAAATAGCTGGTGATGGAGTAGAAGAAGAAGTTGTTGAAGAAAGAAGTAATGATTTGGATGACTTTATCAAACAAGTAGAATATTATCAAGAAAATGATGAATCCGCAAAAATTTTCACTCCAAGAAAGGGATTTGAGAAAGAAGATAGGAAGGATGATGATAAGGAAGAGGAAGAGAAGTAAAATTCTTTATCTGAAGAAGAATCCTATGAGAAGAATTTTCTTGAGGAAGGAGTACAAAAGGAGAAAATAGATGAAGACAAGATTGTTCAACTATCATATAGTGAGGAAGAATCTCTAGATGATCAACCCATTCTTATAACTGATAAAGGTAAGAAAGTTCTCATGGATACACAAACAAAATATATTATAAGAAAGAAGGAGGTTGGTGGTTCTTCTAGAAGGAATTTGGTTGAAACTCAAGAAGAACTATCCCCAAGCATGTTATCGGATTCAGAGTCATTAGTAAAGTGTCATGACTTTGTTGTTGAATCTTTGAAAAAATTGGTGGACACCATTCCAATATTTCCCACTATAGACTCCAGATGCCAGATGCTTCAACACAGTCTGAATTAGAAGACAGAATTCTTATCCATGGTGATGGATAAGTGTGTGAAGATTGAGTCTGATCATAGAAATTTCCTTATCAATTATGATGCTCACAGAAAATCATCCAGTAAAATCACTTTGTTGTCTAAGAATGTTGAAGAAGACATTGGTGAGTTTGATCTTTTTCAGAATGATGTTAATGATTCCTTTGACATCGAGGATTCCAATATAAAGAATCTTCAGGATGAGATAATCGTTGAGAAATGTTCTTGGAGTCAAAAAGTAAAGGACTTGAATGGGAAGGTTAATTCTCTTGATCAAAATTTCAAAAGGGATAGAGATCTACAGATTGAGCTCGAAGAAAAATTTGTAAAGAAATATGAGTTACTGATGATGCAAGAAGAGGCCATGAAGGCTCAGGAAGAAGTCTTGAAATCTCAAGATGAAAGGATAAAAGATTTGGAGAGGCAAGTTGAGGATGATCAAAAAGATTTGAAGAAGCTGAAAACCTTGTTGAAGAAGCTAATCTCGAAGGAAAAGGAAGACAAATAGATTCAATATGATCTTTTGTTGTATTTGTCTTTCCTTGTAAAAATTATTTCAACCCTAATGAAATATTTGGT
The DNA here is from genome assembly GCA_963277665.1 of Viscum album. Lineage (NCBI taxonomy): Eukaryota > Viridiplantae > Streptophyta > Magnoliopsida > Santalales > Viscaceae > Viscum > Viscum album. Next base: position 911,152,982 of record OY728131.1, on the reverse strand, counting down.
TGGTTGTATCTTGTGTTATTATGTACTAATGTTTCAGGTACATTATTTCTTTTACATTCCCTTAAATTATTTTTGAAAATCACAAATGGGGGGAAGGAAAAAGAATTACTCAAAAGAGGGAGAATGAAAAATTTCTAAGTCAAGAACTATCTCTATATAGAGGAGAGCTTATCTATGGGGGAGTTCTCATTATGATTCCTTCATCCTAATGAAAATTCCATTCTGGAAAGTCAGAATACAATAATTAGAGATCCTAATCCTAAGGGGGAGTTAGTAATATTCACCATCATCCATAAACAAAGGGAGATAAGATTTAATTTCAAAGACTATAAATTTAATCTATGATTTTATATTATTTTTCATAAGGTTGTTTGTGCTTTCCAAAAAGAGGGATATTGTTAAGTCAATAAGGTTTTCCTTATGATTTTTTCCATTCCTTCTTGTTTTGAAAATCACAAACACCCTATACTAAAGAAAATCTATATTTTACTTATATAAGGAAAATTTCCTTCTCAAATTAATTTACCTCTACTATGTTTTCATTGTTCATATCAATATTTTTCTAAGTATAAAAATAAGATTCATATAAAAAACCTCGGAATCATATAATACTAAGATATGAAGCATTCTTTTTTAGGATCCGAATTATGGATATGAACTATAATGAATTTCCACTCTGAATTCGGGATATGAATTGTAATGAAGTTCCACTCCGAATTTTTTATATGAACTGTAATGATGTTCCACTCTGAATTCTAGATATGAACTGTAATGAAGTTCCACTCTGAATTCTGGATAGGAAATGTAATGAAGTTCCACTCCAAATTCTGGATAGGAACTGTAATGAAGTTTCACTCCGAATTCTGGATATGAAGTGTAATGAAGTTCCACTCCGAATTCTGGAAATGAATTGTAATGAAGTTCCACTCTGAATTATGGATACGAACTCTAATAATGTTCCATTCCGAATTACGGATACGAACTCTCATGTAGTTCGACTCCGATTTTTGGTTACGATCTTATCTAAGTTTTGACTCCATGTTCTCTGAATTCAGACTTCGAACTCTTATGAGGTCTGACTCCGAATTCCCATGAAATCTAACTCTGAATATTGTATGTTTTGGTTCCAAATTATGATAAAACCATATTCCGGATTTCTACAGAATTCAGGTTCCGAATTCCTATAAAACAGAATCCGAATATCTCTTTATTATAAACTCTGAATTTCATTTTGGTTAGACTCTGAACTATTATTTGCTTATACATATACTTGTTTCATTACAAAACGATGTCATCCATTCTGTTTCTAACTAACCATTCATTGAGTGACATGTATACAGGTCCCTCTGAAATTCAAGTAAGAATATGATCGTTGAAGGAGGGAGCCGACTGTTGAAGCTTTGCCTATAAATAGGAGCTCATTTGAAAAGAAGCAACAACTTTGACACTGATCTGGGACTAAGTTCTGTTGAAGTGATTTCTAGAGAGAGAGGCTCTTATTAACCCTCAAAGCTTCATGTATAAAGTTTGAATAGCTTGTTCAAACTTTTCCTTTTGCAGACTTGCTTTGTGTGACTCCGAATGTTGGTGATTACATTTGAGGGCTTCTGGGGATAGGAAGACATAGGTTCCGACTACCATGAAGTTTGAGGGATTCCTTGCTGAGGAAGACAGAAATTCAAACTACCTTGAAGTTGAGGGCTTGCAGGGATAGAAAGACTGAGACTCTGATCTTCGTATCGAGGGATTACCCGGGTGTGGGTAATACAGACTTTTTGGAAAGTATAAATCAAGGGACCTTTATCCCAGGTTATTGGATACCCTTCTCTTTGGGTTAAAAGATTTATATCTTTTTACTTGTTTTTGTTAAAAGTTTTTCCGCTGAATTTTGGATTGTAAAAAAAGTATAACCTACTTATATTTTCTTAAAATTTTACTCTGATTCATTTAGATTCTATACTCCTTAAGGTAGAATCTCATATTGTAAACTTTTTTTAAGTTTCAATTTCCAGATCCATATTTCCGGAACCAACTTTTCAGAATCATATTTCCAAAACCAGTTTTTCGGAATCACTTTCCAGTTTTAAGCGAGTGTGTAGAACTAGAAGTTTATAAGACCATACCTTGTTCCAATTATCCTATTGGTGTTAGAGTTGTTGGGAATTTTCTTAGTTTAACTTTGTTAAACATAGATCTTTCCTTGTTTAAGGAAATTTTTTAAAGTTTACAATTCACCCCCCTCTTGTATATTTAGCATCTACATTGTTATTTCGATCCTACATATTTATTATTATGTTAATAATTATTTATACTATCAATCTAAATGCTCGGTTAAATTAGTCGTAATTAAACAAAAATATTTTAGTAGTATATCATGGTTCGTCAAACCATGATGTTGTGTATATGATATTATATAAATTGTAATATTAGATAAACAAATTATATTCTAAAATCAAGTATTTTCGGTTTCCACCCCCAAAATAAATTTCATACTGAAAATATTATTATTTTTTAAATAAATTTTTATAAATAGTTCCATGGATTGTTTGTTAAAACCTAAAATCATGAAATTAAAACCTTTATTAGTATTTAAAAAACATTTTTTTTAACCAGCATCATAAAAAGAGATAATAAAATAACCTTTCTAAAAATAGGAAAAAGGAATTATGTGGTCACCCAGAATAACAAATAATTAGTTTCCCAATTAAGGATAGAAATGGTAGGATTTTAAAATATATTCATGGAAGGGATATTTTCGTAATAGAGGTTGTAAATTATAATTAACAACATTATAGATATAAGAAAAAGAATTTAATAAATTAAGGATATTGGAATTATAATTTCATTTTCCCTAAAGAGTTAAGAGACTAAAATCTATTCAAAAAGGATTTTAAATAGAAAAAAAATCGTTATAAGATCCTTTATTTATTGTCTGAATTATTAATTTACTCTTATGCTATATATTTTTAAAAAATATACTTACATGATTTATTCAAATCCATAAAAAAATATTTCATCTGTTAACGTGTTGTCCACATATACTTAATCCTATATTCTAAATGATAAATGATGAATTTCTCTCAATAGAAACACAAAAACTAACATCCAAACAAAAAATATCTATAAAATATTTAAATATTATTCTTATTATTTCTATTTGTTAAACATGAAAAAGGGTTTGAAAAATGAAAGAAAATATTTTAGAAGAAGAAACCATATTATGATGAAATATTTCATTAATATCTAAATAATCTATAATAACACTCAAATCTCTACCACAAAAACTCTATAAATAAAAAACATTAAGTATCTTCCAAATATTCCTGACTAAATTCAAATCTCTAAAATTAGGAAATATTTTATCTCTTATTCTTCTAAGATCAACTTAATATTTACCCCTAGACAACATCAATAAATAATAAAGTCAAAAACCATATATCAACAAGATCCGATCATATAATCTCAAAAAAAATTAATATCCTTCATAATAAAATCATTCATGATTCCATAAATTAACCCATTATTTATCAATTAAATTCTATTTATCTTAACCATTCAATGTTCCCAAAAATATAGTGATTTTATTCCAAAATCACATCAGTCACATAGTCACCTAATCATTTTTAAATCTCATGGTAACCTATATGGTGAAACTTATGTTCCTAGAAAATTAATAACCATTTATCATAATTAACCATAAATACTTCATTATCAAACTTCATATGAACCGAAATGGTTACCTAAATCCAAAAAATTAAAACAGTTCTTCCTCAAATAATATACTAAAAAATGTAAAAATTAAGTGGTATAAATATCTCAAACATTTATTCAAGAAATGTATCCCAAAGTATTCTAAAAATTTATAATTTCAAAGTTGGTGTCTACTCTATTAAACTTATGATTGAGTATAGACTTATAAACTTACAATGATAACTAAAACTCTTAAAATATCTCTGTCGTAATCATCCGGACATATAAATTTATCTATACTTTTCCTTTGATACCATTTATAGTTCATAATAACATAAACAACCCATAATTGTATGATTTATACCATGGGCTTCACATTTTAACATTTCAATAATCTTTTCGGTTTATAGATTTATAATATTATTAAATTACCTTACTTATCAAACCCAAATAAAAAAATATGGAAACTTCCACTAAAATTCTTATTTTTCCTTCAAAAACATACTCTTATGTTTACAATCTTATTTTAATCATGACTGTTTTTCTTCATTAAAGGGATATATAATCTATCTTTGATATATTTCCCTATATATCCTTAACACATGTGGAAAATATTTGAAATCATTGGTTGATAGAAAAAAAACCATTATTGGATATAAAAATAAACGAATCCCATTAATACATTTTAAATTCATGAAAACTCAAAAAGAATTTTTCTTTATTAAATAGTAATATTTTTAACTCAAAATAATAATTTTATATTTCATGAAATCAGATGCAAATAATACATTTTTATAAAAAAAAATATGAATGTATAAACGAAAAAATGATAGTCTAGAAATTTAAACAATAAAATTTGAGAACTGGTGAAAATAAACCATTACCCTTTAGAATATCAAAAAATTATTTAAATTATGAGTTTAAATTATGGCCAAATGGAATCTAAATTTTTCTTTTAAAACTCGTAGAATTAACTAGAAAACCATGTAGTTAAGTTGGGAAATAATCCTTTCAATCTCTTTTATAATAGAATAACCTAGACAGTTAATCCACAACTCTATTATTTGTAACCATTAACCTGTAAACACTATCAATTTACCCACTACATTTTAGTGATAAGTCTGGCACACATATCATCAGAGTATATTCAGGATCACCATTAATTCATATAAAATTTCCAAGAACCATATAATCAGTTTAATTAAAATATATTTCATTTCGATCAAACAAATAAATTGAATTCTATTTTAATTACATACTTAATAAAAATTTTATTTATCTCTTAAATATTAGAAAAAGTATTTTTTCTATTGAAAAAAAATTCTATAACAAAAAAAATAAAAAAATAAAACAAAATATTTTCTTTAAAAATAAACATAGAAAAATTTAATGGAACTTTCAATTCAAATAACTTTTGAGAGAGTGAAAATAAAATAATTTCATAATCATTAAAATAAAGGTAATGTTCATACTTTGTTAAATTTTTTCAAAAATATCTCATATGAAAAATATTAAAAAAATTATTTTTTTAACCTTTGTAAATAATATAAATTATTTTTAAAAAAATATTAGCATATTATGAAACATATATAATAAAATTCTTAAAACATTTAAAATGACCACAAAAATGAAGAAAAAAATAGGAATGAAAAAATATTAAACCGGACTTTTTAGAAGTCACTTAAATCAATTTCGAATCATCATGTACATTCTATAAATCCTTTTTAATAAAAGTATATGAATTTCATGATTTTATAACAACCTTTTTATAGTTTAATAATGTATATAAACATTTTTATTTCATTTATTATCATCCCTAGTATAATTACTAAAATTTTTATTTTAACATTCTATGTTTGGAGGTTTTTAGGCTTATAAGTCAAAAATGACATCAGTTGTTTAAAAAGAGTAATTTTCATAAATTCACTATCATATAAAAAATATTAATAAAAAACTATATTAAATTTTATACATTTGGTACAAATTTTTTAACCATGCATTAAAGACATACATGGAAAATGATTTTCATTTTTTTTGAGATCATAGTTCACAAGTATCCATGAGCGATATTATCATTTTTCAATGAATTGAAGTTTAATTAGGAAAATAATATATTATATTGATAAAATAATAATTACTCCATTGATATAATATATATTATTGAAATACAATATAGTAAAAATCCTTGATAATTGGTTATCAAAGAAAGACACATGGCTACATGGATGTGGTGGTCCACATGTATGATCATGTGACATTTTCATTTCTTATAGAATAAAAAATGAGATAATTTTTTTAAAATTAATCATACTAAAATTTACGTAAATTTAATACAACAATGTTATAATTTCATAATCATAAAAATATATTTTAATTATAAATAAGAATAAATAAACCTTAAATACTTGATTAAGAATTATACCACTCTATAAAACCTACCATGGATGACACGTTAATCCTTCTAGGATAGGATTTTGGTTGGATGAAACATCTTTGAAATTAATTGTATTTTTATTAAATGATTTATGAAGGGATAAACCTAAAAAAAATTTAACAACATGTTTGTGATTGTTTGGATTGAAGATTCGTCTTTTTTAAATTGTGGTCGGTTGATATGAATTAAATATATGAAATAATAACATATAACAAATTTATAAGTCATGTAAAATTAATGAAAAGTGACATATATTATTTTAATATTCTTATAAAGTCAATATATATTCTAAAATTCAAATTTATGCATGTTTAGGTGTCATTATAAACATTATATTATGGTTTATCCCCCTCATTAAACTTATTTTACAATAAAATTCATAATGAATTTTTCAATCATTAAGGGTTGGAAATGAAATTTTAAAATTTCCAAGAGTCGCATAAATGAACCATAAATTATATACTAGAAAATTTAACATCTCTTTTAGTTAATATAATATTTTTTTGAGTTTGTAAGGATATTAAAATAATTTTTAAAATTAAATTCTTTTTAACGTCATTTTTGGGGCAATTAACAAAGGTTGATTTTAAATCTATCATGAAAATGATAAAATTAAATATTAAACATTTTCATCGTCAATAACACCATATAATTTTCCAATGAACTCATGTAGAATTATAAAACATCTAAATATTATCACATTTATTATATTAAGTATATTTATTCAATTTTCTCTATTCAAAAACTAGCATTGTATTGATATTTCATATCCAATTTAAATAATTTTACTATTTATAAAAATTACAAATAATTTATTTACCAGAAATAAAATTATTTTACATAATTATGGTTATATGTTTTCATCATAATTAATATTTAATCTTATCTAAATCAAGATGAATTATTTATGATATAAAATGAAAGAAAATAAAATAATTAAATATAAAAATTCATTCACTTGGAAGCCAACCAATATTTCAATGTTAGACAAAAAAATTACCACAAAAAGGAATGGAGTTTTAAATAATCAAAATAAAAAATAATCAACAAGATTTGATGTATTTTTTTTCCTTCATTACTTAATTTTTACTTTTTAATAAATTTAACATACAGAGATAGCTCATTTTTTAACTCAAAAACATAATTTGTTGGCCAAAAACTAAAATTGACATGATAAAAAACTTTTTAAATTATTATAAAAAATTTTGAAATATTTAAAAAGATTCAATTTTTATATTTCTTATGAATAAATATTATTAATACCCTGCAGAATTCAATGAAAAAAGATCTTTTAGAAAAATGTGTCTTTAATCATAAAAATTAACTTCTACACAAATAAAATATATTTTTTATTACTAGGGAATTAATTATTTTATGTATTATAAAGGTATATATTTTTAATATAAAACAAAAACCAAAACATAATTGTATAATTATATGACTTTTTTAAAAGAAAAAAATGATATTTTTTCATAAATCTACATTTTTCAATATTCACTCAAAAATCAACCATTTCAAAAGAAATCCAAAAAAATTATCATCAAAATATTATGACTTAATGATTCCAAAAATTATATTCATTTCAAAAACATGATATCTAAATTTGGATAAAATTATTAATATGAACTTTATATAAAATAATGAAAAATAATTTTTAATACAATGTATTTTTTATGCATAAAATTATTATTATTTTATTACATACCTAATAAAAAAATTATATCAATGATATCTCATTAAAATGTATAAATATAATATACTTATTCCATTATAATCATTTATAAATACTTATAAATTTTATTTATTAATATACAAATATAATTTACACATAAAATATTTTTATAAATAACATCTACATTTCTTTCAAAAAAATGATCCTTCATTTACAAATAATTAATAACAAATGTATGATTAATTATTAATTTCATTAAATGATTTCAAAACATATTCCATATTATATTATTCCAATTCATACATTCCTAATTAACATCTGATCCATTGCTGTCATAATTAAAAATAATATTTTGATAGTATTTCATGGTTCTCTTAAGATCAACATTCCTTGTACCATACTGTATCAGAATATTAAATTATTTAAATAAAATAAATTATGATATAATACTGTGTTACATTAATTTTTTGACATGTATGGTTGAATAATTAATCATTATTTTGTAAACTATGATTAATACAATGAGTGTATTTATTTTTACAAATATAATGTAAGAGAATTTTATGTTTTTTAGTTAAAAAATTTATTTTTTTATCAGTATATAAGCATGTTTACCATAAATATTTTTATTTAGCAGGTTATTTAGTTTTGGGGTGTTTATTAATGAATAATAAATTAATATTATGTGTTTTTCATGTTAAAGTGTATGTTGAAGTGGAATGTTGCACAGTAATTTAAAACTCAATGAATTTTATTAATTTCTACGATGAGAATGATGAAATAAATATGGTTTTACATTTCATATATATATATATCAATAAAGGGATGATAAATTTAGATTCTATGATAGATTTTCCTGTTCATTTTTTATTTAGTTCTCTAAATATACTGAACTTATAATAAATAATGCGATAAAATCAGTTTGTATTTTTTAAATCATGTTAAATAAAATTATTTAACTAATTAGATAAAATATTTTTAAATAAATTTGATTGATTTTATATTGAGTTTCTATGTATATTAACTTGAGAATTTATTTGATAATAAATTTATTTAATTAGGTTAAATTAATTTTTCAAATAGATATATAGAGAGAACATAGGTTAAATAATTTATTTGAGTGGTTGATTTTCAGTTATAACATACAAATCCATTTTCACATTTTGTATCAAATGGGTGGTTTTGGATGATTTTTTGGTCAGATTAATAGTTATGAGTGTGTGTAAAAGTATTTTAGTCATATTTGTGGGGAGTTGAACTTATATATTGAATTGATAATTTTTTATTATAGAAATTTGAGGTTGGGATAAAAAATATCAACTGTTTTATGTTATTTTTAGTTTTGAATTTATTTCTTGGGTAAAGACTATTATTTCAGATTATTTCATTATATGGAATGGTATTTTTTAGATATATTAAATCCAAAAGTGGGGATCCCATGAGATATGTTTTTCATTGTATAATTATGGAATGAATAATTGAAAATTAATTCGATAAAAATATATTCAATCATTATTCATATTTTATATGGGTAGTGTTTATTGGGGTTTGGGAATGGGGAAATATTCTAATAATTATAGTGGAATCAATAACAAAGCATTCTCAATAATTCTTTCAAATATGAGATAAATTATTATGCAGTTTTTATAATTACTCTTGTAGTATAGGCTGGATTTGAAATCATATTTCGATGTTTTGAAATTAATTAATGAGTTTGACATTGAATTTTATGTTTGATAAATAAATTGGAATGTGTTTTTAGATATTTAAATATCACCTTAATCTTGAATTCATCACATTTTTTCACTAGTAATCCAGTGGGATCTATGATTTGTTTTGTGACATTTAAAAGAGGTAATATATCTTTTATAGTCACTAGGGGTCATTAGTTTACACTCAGGAACCGAGTGAGCCCCAGATTATTGATGGGAACTCACTAGGACAACGATGTTATTTACAAAACCTATTTTAATGGGTGATGTTCCAACATTTATATGTTATAATTAGAAATTAAATCTAAGAATTGGGATTCATTGAAATATTAATCATTTATTTTCTTAATTTCTTCTCTATATTGTCTCTCAAGGTTCTTATTTTGATTTCTTCTTCATTTATGATAAACCAATGATTTATTTTTTATATTATATATGAGTTGGTGAGTTGTATTTTTTCAATATTTTTTTATTAAAATAAATATATTTTTAATCATTACAGTGTTTAAATACCTTTTCATTCCCCATTAAGGCTGATTCGAAATATTTAATTAGTAATTTAAGACATTAATTGAAATTATTTTTCCTATCATTTATAGTATGTTGTATGTTTTATCGAACTTTGTTGAGGTTATAAATAACTAGAATACTTTATATTATCTAATTTCAAGCATGAATTTGAAATGTTTGTGTAAATTTATCAAAGAGTTAAACATTAATTAATTGATTAAATATATATATGATTTATTATAAATTTAATGATTGAATTTAATGTGAATTATTTTTTTTATACATTATTTTTAATAGAATAATATTAATTTTCTGAGGTTAAATGAATATATAAGAATAATTAATAATTTATGATTAAAATAATATTAATTAATGAATTAAATTTTCTAAATTTTATTAGATATATTGAATTAGAATATTAAATGAGTTTTTTCATAATAAGTAATCTTTATTTATTAATAATTGTTTGATAAGTTTCCCGATGGATGAATTGATTTATAAATTTTAATTTATATAATTATGATCACTTCATTGTATGTCATTATATATTTATATATCTATAATGGTTTAATAATTATATTCTGGATGACTACATAATTTATTGAATTAAAAATGGGGAATGCAATTTAAATCTCAAATGAATTTTGGTTATGCAAGGGATTTTTTTAAAAAAAATTATTCTATAAATATATTTTCAAAATTTTTTCCATATAGAAATTTGGGACAAAGTTAATGAATGTGTATTTGATGGAATCAAGGAATTTATATATGGGTATAAAATTGGTTATAGGATAATGATTATAACTAACGTGACTATTGTAATATTTTACACATTTATTTGAAAAGACCTCAAGAATAAAAAATATGTTATAAATAACTTTTAGGATAACTAAATTATAAATTTAAAATGACATTTTATGTTTATAATTTTCTTATAATTAAATATGGAATAGTAATAAATATTATAATGTAATTTGGAGCCGAAAAATAAATTTTTGTATAGTATTGTATTAAAATTAAATTTATTTTTTTAGTAATTTATGTAATTTTTTCATGGGAATCTTATGTTGTGTTTTTATATTTATTCAGATTTTAAAAAATTTATCATTGAATGTAAGGATTAAAAATTTTTATATGATTCATTAACATATAATGTGTATAGTTATAAATAAATTTTGAATCAATTTAATTATTTACTAACAAGGAATTGGAATGAAATTGGGTTAGGTGTTTTTTTAATTAAATAAATATACTTTTGAATTAATTTGAAAATTATTTATGATTTTTATGCTTGCTGAATTCAATTAACTAGAATTAGATATTTGGCGATTGTTCTTTATTATGCTTCTAAATAAATTTTCAAAAGTGGGACATGTATTATTTAATAAAAAACTGGAATTTAGTGTGTTTATAAATGTTGAAATATACTAAATTCAATGCATAACTTTTTGAGTTGATATCATGAGAATTATATGTGTTGAGATGAAAAAAACATGTCTTCAGGAAAATAAAACTCATACAAAATAAGAAACATGTTTTGAAGTGTTACATATAAAAAAGGGAAGTTTTTATATATGATTGATTAATTCTACATGATTAATTAAGTTTGAAATGAATAATTTGTGGTAGTGAATTTATATTGTTATTTTTTATATAATAATAAAATTTTTGTTTTAACTTTTGGAAATGTGGTAAAATTAGTATGGTGATTATATAATGTTGATATATTGTTGAGGAGTTTGGAAAACACATGAGATGTAATTTTTTAAATGAATTATCTATAATTATTGAATAAATATGAATATATGGATTATGTGGGATAAGCATTATTTTTTTATTGAGATAATATATAGTTTTGGTTATGTGATTATTTAAAAAATATTGTTATTTTCTCTAAATGAAAGTGATACAAATTGATCCATGTATTTGAATATAATATATGATAAATAATAATCTGAAATACATCCATTATTGGTTGAAACATACAAACTCTAATCCAATTAATTTTGATAAATATTTTTTGGGTTTTTCATAACATTATTACTTGCTTAAATTCATTTAAATGATTCTCTTTATACAAGAGTGATTTTTTCAATAACTACTATAATATTTCAGCCTTTTATTATACCTTACTGATATGTGTTTCTCATACATTATATCTTAGTATCTCTTTGTAATTATATCATTATATTATTTTAAATGTATTTGTTCCTTTAAAATATACTTGAAGTATTTGATTTAATTCCTTAATTGCAACTCTGATTCTAAAATAACACTCATATTGTATACCTCTTAAATCAATATGTTACCTGGGTGGGAATAAATAGAATTAAAACATTGTTAAATATATTAATAATGGTCCTAATCAAGTGATATTTATTTATTAATCCCTAGTAATTATGCACTCAATTTTTAGTGAAGTAATATTATTCTCCAAAAATAATTTTTCTTCAAAAAAGGTTTTTATTGTTAATTTTTACAAAAAAATATTATAGTTATTTTATTCTACAAAAGGATATCGTTTTTTAGAATATAATTCTAAAATAATTTTAATGTTAAATTTTCTCATTTATGAGAAAATATTTTTTTTTTGTGAATAGTAAAAAATAAAGGATTTATATCAAACTATCATAAATATTCATGTATTTAAGAAGTCCCATCTTATTTTTAATTTAATTAAAAACATAATATGTCTTTTTGGATTAAATTCGATCCAATTGATTTCATTGGAACCAATATTATGCTTAATTTTGTTATAAAAATATTTTGATTCATAACAATATATTTTTATGGAGAAACATTTGTTTCCATGTTTTGTGCATTTAATTTAAAATGAATTTATAAAAATTAAAATATTGAATTGTAATAGTCAGATTCCATAATTATAATATTTATATTTAATATTATAATATAATTCCAAATAAATTTTTCATTATGAATAGTTACATAGGAAAATCCATTACTACGGTAATGGTTAAAAGGGCATAACAAAGAGTTAAACTAAATATATAAGGTTTAAAATGAACTATAAATATGTTTAAATACTATTTACTGAATATATTTGGGTTATATATCATCACTTATTATAATTTGAGCCAATTTTGATCTCTTTTTGTTGCCTAATATGTTAATGTATTTTAATAGTTTGAAATATTTCAAGTGTGTCAACTCCCTCAATTATAAAAAGGAAACAACCTCTCTTCTATTCCTCATACATATTGACCATATATCAAAAAATATAACTACTCTAATCCTTTATTAACATCCATCCACACATCCTATATGTTTTGTTATGATCATAATGATGTCCTTTCAAGGATTATGGTCAAATCTAAAGGATGTCTCTCAATGACGTGGTATAACTCTTAATCAACTACCTTCAATTTTATTTATTATTATACACATTATAAATAGATATGATCTTTTTTAAAATAATTAAATCAATATCCAAAACATATTAAATTTTTATTCTTATTATTTTTCAATAATTTAACATCTCTTTCTATCAAATTGTAAATGAAAAGTAGTGATCGTGAAAATGTGTGTACTAAAACCTCCATGTATCAATATGATTAAATTTCTATCATAGTGATTCATTGAAAATTATTATTTTGGATTTAATATTTATATATAATATTTATGAAATTATTATTCTTATATAATCATTATATATTTTCTAACTTATTATTTCCCATTTTTGTGGAAATGATTACATTGCTAGTTTGTATTTGTGGACTACCATCTCCATAAAGCGATGGGATGTGTTATTCATTTTAACGTGTCATAGATGGTAATTTGGATAAATTTAATGAATATATAAGATATGTATTATATAATATTTAATCTATAATAGAGAATTAGTATTTACTAATTTCTCGAATATGATAAATATCCTGAGAGGGGTGTGATTCAGGGTGTGATAGATTAAAAAAATTTCCCCTTCGGATCTTATTTCATTGTTAATCAAACAACTATTATATGTATATCTGAAAGAAAATGTATGAGATGAAATTAAATCAGTCACGATACACAATAATTATTACATGTTTCACCCTCACTAGGCTACATCAAAGGTGCGTACAATGAAAATGTGTCGATTTTACCCAATCCCCTAAGGTTCACTACCAAGAATGGTGGTTTCAAGATTGATTTCATCAATACCAAGAATCACATCCTTTAACAGTTTTACGGTTTTCTCACTCCATTCACAATGATCACTCCCTATGTGACCTTCTCTCGATCACTACTGGTGGAAATGATCATTTTCTTCCTCTTCCTTTGCTCACATTTTTTTGTTTGGGTCTACTCACAGTTTATGGACTTGTAAGTCCCTTCATTTACATAAATGAAAACATCCTAAATTGTAGATAGATACCCTATTTAAATTCCACTTTCATCCTACTAATAAATACTACTTTATGACATGTGTACTGGGAATCTTCAAATAAATTTCTCAACTCTTGGGTGTCTTGTGTGGATCCTTAATGCATTGCACGCAACATGTTCCTTTTTCAAGAAAAAAAACCTTTTTCACCACTTTCTACTTATGTGCCACTCTTATAGGAAACTCAATACTTCTTCAAAACTGAGTTCATTCGCTCAACATACATATTTTGTGAAACTATATACTTGTTAGGAAACTAATAACTTGTTTGACACTCATTACTTTTGTGATCCCAATCTCAAATTTTCTCTAAGTATTGAGATTTATTATGGGAATGGAAACCTTTTTTCATTTTTACAACCCGTAACGGAGCTTGCACAACTTTTCCCTAAGTAGCAAAGTCCTTGGTAAGAGTTTCTTTCACTCAAACACACCTTGAAAGACAAATCCATAACTTGAATGAGCATATTTTCTTTTCCATATTTTGATATACTTTTCTTGAAAAAAGGTCGGTGAAAAATCAATCTAGAACTTCACAAATTTCCATGGAAGCAAAAATTTTCAAAAATCATAAGTAACCTAAAAATTATTCCATGTTACCTTGAGGTATTTTTTCCTATATTTTCCTTTATTTATCTTTATACATTTAAAATTTGAAACAACACTCTTGCCTATGTTTGAACTACATTCACCATGAATTAACATAATTAATTTTTTTCATTGGAACGTTATATGAATAAATATAAAGAATAATATGATTAAAAAATATAAAAATTATTTAATGATTTATATCTTATATATTATAAAACCATGAAGTCATGGGAAGTACCTATATAATTGAACTATAACATGTACGAAAAACGATGTAGTTATCCCTCTAAACCACAGAATTTAAAAATAAATTATAATCATCGGTTGAGAAAAAGTAACAAGTAAATCATATATGATATAATATGTATTAATATAGTTCTTTATATATTTTATTATAAATATATATTTATTATTTATGGGGATTTATTGATTATAAAAAATAAAATTTCATAAGGTAATAGATTTATGTTTCAAAATAATTTTACTAAGGACTATTTAAACTAAAATTTTCATTGAGGAAATTATAAAATTATTCTCTATAAAAAAATTAATTTTTATTATACACATTTTAATTATTTAGTTTTGATGATTTAGTATAATTTCACATTACTTGGTACTCCAATTTGTTCAAAATTTGTTTTTATTGAACATCATTCTTATTTCCCCACCTTCTAATAAACAATTTCTTCCATATCCAGGATTCTAAAAATGTTTTCACATGTGTGTTTGAAATATTATCAATTATTTTAAAATTTTACTAGTCAACGATGATTGATTTTTACAAAATACATTAAAAAGAATCATTTTTTAACAATGTAATTTTTACCAAATTTGGGAATATAATCATTTTTTATCAATTATGTAATGGTAAAAAATTTCCACCAACATGATCAATCAATTCATTGAGTATTCCATTATAAGTTTCCCTGGTTCTTGCCAAAAATAAATGATTTTATTTTTTTTGTAAATATTTGTATTTTGAATAAGTAATTTCAAAATAAAAATTGTATTTTCCTTAAGAGATAATATAATGATATTTTAAGATCATATTTCATTTATGACATCACCAATTCATGTAAATTCCATTTCACTGGGATTGTGATCCAATGATATAATCCATTTATTTTATCTATATGTTCAATGATGGATATTTTTGATGAATTATTCTATAGGAAAAGTTATATATCTATAGTTTAACGAAGATAGGATGAAATATTTCTAAAACACATATTTTTTCAAAGGTGAAATGTTGGTGAAATGATGATTGTTTTTATAAACCTATAGAACACATTTGGTTTATATTCATTTTATTATATGGTCTATTATAGCCCTATGGTGAATTTGTTTAATATGGATAACACATGAGATAATTATGTTATTCATGATCATGATTTCATGTTCACAAAATTATTCTTATACTGGGCTTCTTGTCTATAATTTTTTTCATTGATGTGTTTTTATGTCCAAATGATTATGTGTGAACCTAGTTTCATGCCCATAAGTGTATGTCATGACCATATTTCATGATCCTAACATAATGAATAAATTTTTTAATATATATACATGTTACAAATATTATAATCATATGATTTTTATACATTCCTATGTTCATGATATACTCCATGAATCATTATTGATTATTGATGATTCCACCATCTTAATAATTTTTTCATTTATTATGAAAATTAATTATGAGAGATCCTTTATTCACCATGCTAGTGTGGGTGCAATTGGCATGATAGGAAATAGGATAGGTTAGAGGGTATTGGCTCATCTGGAAAATCCATCTCTACCTGTGCTTGTAGCCTTTTTCTTGACCTAACCAGGTGTCTGGATAATTGGCAGGACGCGCCATCTCTACAGATTCTCTTCCCCCACTCTCTAGCTTTCCACCTATCCGGTTTTCCTTGTGGCCATTTTTTTAGTTGAGAGCCTCCTCTATCTAGTCTAACTCTAAATACAGATGGATCCTATATTGTAGTTTTCATTAGGGGTGGTGGTGTAGTTTAAGACTCTCAAAACTGTATGGTCATGGCATTCACGACCTTCCTTTACTGAGGCTCATCTCTTCTATCGGAATCTCTCGCATTTCTATCTAGCCTCACTCCTTGTGGGGAAGGTGGTATAATCATCGAATAAGTAGAGACCGACTCCCCCACTCATTTCAACTTTTTACATGGAAATGGAATTTCCCCTATCAATCTCTTACCCCATCAGGATGTGTCATGCCTTCCTCTCTAGCAACACTTTTCTGAGGCACACATGGCGCAAGGGAAACAAAGTGGCAGACCACTTAGCCTAGCTTGTGGTGAAGGGTTCTGGTACCAACTATTTTTAAAACCACCTACATTTGAAACTAGAGGGTTTAATTCTTAATAGTGTGTATTCCCTTGGGCTTCAATATTTCAGCCTCCATAGGCCTTTCTTCATTATTGTATTCCACACTTTTGTCTCCCTTGTTCTTAAATAAATAAATAACGATGGTGATACTTATAAAATTTATTATGATTAATGAAATTTAATTGATTATTTATGATTTAAATATATTAATATTTGGTTTCTTTAACCTTATAATCATGTATGTTAGTTCATCGATATCTCAAATATTTTCCCATACTGATTATCTGAGCTCAAAATTTCTATTTTTTCTTCCAAATGTTTTGGTTGAATATTATAAATATGGAATGTATATTAAGTAATTAAATGAAGAACATTGTTGATGAATTTTGAGATCCTTTATGAAATAATATGTCTTTCTATCTAGTCTGCAAGGACACAAAACAATCAAGGTACTATGGAATTTTTTTATTGTTAAATTCAATGAAAATTTATCTAAAATAATGTAATATATGTGTATTTTTTTCATGTATTACCTCAGTTATTTTCAGAGTAATGTTTATTTAATTTCATGATATTGGTATTAGATAACACTCTTGAAACCATTGGGATATTCTTGAGTATAAGAGAAATTTTAATGTTTTTTTTAGATACATATTTTTTGGTTTTCTTAGAGTCACATCGGAAAATATAAACTACAATTAGATATGGTTTTGGAATATATTCATATATGGTTAATAACCCTAAAAAAGTTGATTGGGTATATCGCATCCATCATTATGGTGCATCGTGAATGGTTCCTTACTACACAATTGGTTTGACACTCATATCGGGGTTTATTTGGGTAAATTCATATTTTATTAATAATTAATTATAAAATATTTGAATATATGGTAACCATGGATGAAATTGGTTAAACCTAAAGTATCATTGAATGATATAAAGTATTAATAAATTTGGACTTCTTAATAATGATTTATATGAATATTTTAATATTGGGATTGATTTTAATATCTTGATCCAAACACTATAATTTTGGGTATTAGTAAACAACTTGAACCATTATGTATTGTGTGAACAATAAATTTTACCATAATGTAATTGCCATTATAATGAGAATCCAAATGGCCTTAGAGTTAGCATTAAAAATCATGTGATTTTTTTCATTCAAATTTATCAATCTAGGATCTATAATGAGGGACATTTTGTGAATCTAAACACACCTAATATGAAAAAACATTCCATTGATTCATTTATCTCACAACATTCACCATGTTTAAACGGTTTTCTAGTCCAATAACTTCCAAACAATTGGTCAGTGTGATGGAAATATATTTCATTGTCTAAATTTCTTATACTATGATAATGTTTTCTTAGTATTCTATCACATGGATGTTTATGTGTAATAATGGTGGAATCATATCAATAATACACAAAATGTGGAAGAAATCCACTACATAAAATGGGGGATATTAAAAAGTCATTACTTAATAATTTCATTCTGTATTACTTTCATACTAAAATGGATAGTGGATTTTTATAGTGTAATTTGAAGGATGATGAATCTATTAAAACATTAAAATAAAACATTACCATACATTTTTGTACACTATTGGTTTTTCATCGAACAATAATGAAATATTTATCAAATATTTAGATTTTTTGAAACCATGTATTTAAAATGAATTAGCCATTGGTGACTTTGGGAGATATTTAGAAGTAATTTTATATACACTAAATATATAAATGGATGTTGTAAACACTCATGGTTCCAGTTATAATAAAAGGATATGAAGTTTCATAGAAGCACCAGATATATGTTAAATAGTGTGAACAAGATGTTTCAACCTCTTATTTGAAAAAAAAATGAGGGAAGAGAAACATAACTATGTTTTTTGAAATTATATAAAATATTATTATTATAAAGTAGACTTAGCCATCATGAAAATGAATGTAAAAGTGATGTAAAGATCCTAGACAAAGAAAGTAATTGGGAGAAATATCAAATTAATACACTAACTGCACATCATTACATTAGAAGCTTGAATTTTAGAAATTATTAAAAATATTCCTTAATCATAGGTTTAAAAAATTATAATAATCCTTAGTAAAACAATAATGCAAAGAAAAAAAGTAAATAATATGTTATCACAACTATGGATGTTGGATTCGAGAATAATGAAGTGAAATGCACACTTGTCATCCACTCTAGAATAGCTAAATATTAATTTAGTATTGGATCTACACAATCATTTATATCAAAGTAATTTTATGAAGGTATCACAATACCATGTTAATGATTGGAATTTGATTTGTAGGGGAAATTTATTAATGGAACAATTATCACATCCCTTGTCCATATATTATCTCTTTTAGATGTGTGTAGGAATGTGACTCTTGTAGATCTTTTTATTATTCCTATATTTGAATTTGATGTAATTTTGGGCATGTCTTGGATCCCTCTATATAGATCCCATATCAATTTCCCAAAATGGATGTCATGTTTGATATTTGTAATCAAACCCTCAATCTTCATTCAATGTGAGGATTAATAGGAACATCTACTAGAAGTTGCATCAATTATATTGGTTTAATACCTATACATGGGGAATGCTAATATAAAACGGTTTGGAAGAAAAAAAAAGAATATCATCCTATTATTTAGTATTATGGTCATGTATTTTTATAAGACTCCCCTAGTATTCCCCTTAATTATTCAATTGAGTTTTAAATAGAACTCATACCTACTGCTACAACTATTTCTAATACACTATATAGAATAGAACCAATTGAGTTTCCTAAATTAAAGATGAAACTACATAATAATATTTATAAAGGGTTAAGAAACCTGATGTTATTAATATTTTCATGACTTATTATATACTCCCTTTACTTATTTTATATGAAATGTGCATAATTTGTGTGAAATATTAATGTTTTAATACTAAGTATAATTTTTGAGCATTTTGAAAAGTAGTCCAATTGAGTTAGATTACTATTTTATTTATAACTCTCACCCTAATGACCTAAATTGTGCGTTTCTTATTTTTATGATTCCTAATTAAATATAAAACATTTCATTAGAAGGGATCATGGGCTAATTCTTCCATTTGGAGGATCAAATTTACCACACAAGATGACCCAAATAATTTTTGATGAAACTGGACCAACCATGATGATTGAGTTACTGGTCTAAATCCCAATTCCCAAATTTTATGAAACTCTACCATATGTTCTTCATTATCCAAAAAAATCATGGATAAAAATTTCAGGTCCTAACTCCCAGAACAAGGGGCCCAAAATATTCTTTGACGTTCAGCCCACTATTCTGGATGAGAAATAAAATCAATACAGTATGCATGACATATCTCATGATTTAAGAATCCAATAAAGATGGGAATTTTTAGTGTGAAAAAGGAGATATATTTGGCCGACTTTGTTGAATCAATAATTCGGCTTTAAAGGCATCCTCCTATTCACAAACCCTTTCACATTTTAGACATTAAAAATACTTGATTGAAATGGACAGATAAAAATTGTTTAATCATCTGGTCATAACTTTGGCTACATAAATAAGAATTTCATCAATATTTTTAGATTAGTCTACAAAATTTATTATCTATAACTTTTAAGAATAATATTTCTCGAGATTCGGATTTCTTTATAGAAAACATGGCGATGCAAGTGGAGGGACATCTTGGGAATGCAAACAGTCAACTCATTGGGCTATAAATACTCTCCCCTTCTATCCTTGAAAGGGGTAGGAATTTCAGAAGATAGGAGATCATATTGGCATGACCAAATCCTTGAAAATTTCTTCTGAGGACCTTCCATACTCATGTTTTCACTTGAGAGACATTTCCACCTCTCTTTGTTTTCATTAACTTTTATGTTATTCATTGTTGTAATTTTGTAAGTCCTTTCTTTTATAATTCTGTTTTAATGCAAATTTATTATTCAATATCTCTTATTCTCATCCACCATCTATAGTTTAATATTAAGTATCTTAAAATAGTTTTAATTCAGTTGAATCGTCATCCCTTCTTTTGCTTCCTCATTCAATCAAAAATTTGTTTTTAATTATCATCATTCTTCGTTTGTGTCTGTGTTTGACATAGCACTCTTTTCTAATCCCCTTATTTTTCTTCTATTCTAAATTTATCATCATAATCATCATAACCAGACTATTAAACACCCAAATGGCTGATTAAATATCTCATTAGGGTGATTCAAAATTTAGGTATGTTAAGTGATTGAGATTATTTTCTCAATGGGTATTCGTTAATTTAACATTGTGTATGTTGGACTTAATATGTTATGGATTAATGAAATATTTTGTTTAACATGTGGTTTCCATGGATTATTGGAACCATAAATACACAACCATAAACAAGTACTGATTGATATTAGAATCCTAGTTAAGTTAAGGATTTTATTAATGCTTTAATTCTTAGGAATTCTAATCACCGTCAACTTGTGAAGTGGGTGTTAATTTAAATTCAATATAAATCAAAGCTCAAGGATATCACAAGCTTAACTCCCTAATAATGAACTCACCCCAATATTTATCAACTTGTTAAATCAATTATATTCAATCAATCATTTCAACTAAGCTCTGCAAACAAACCCCCCTAATCAAAATACAATCAACTAAAAACAAACGACTATTACAAAGTACCATCGCCGAGGATTCGACCTGAGTACTTCTATACAAATTAGTAGAGAACCAAAACTTTGACCTGTCGATAGGAGAAAATCGGTCGTGCATTTCAAATGGAGCTGTTTCCAGGGATGGTGCTTTATGTAGTCATCAGTTTTTGGTTATTGTAAAAAAAACCAAAAAAATTTAAAAAGAAATTGAAAAACAAAACACAAAGAAAAAATCATCTTCTCATAAAAATCATAAACGAAAAACAAACAAAGAAAAACCCATCTTCCTTTTCCTTACAACATATATATGAATTCCCCGTAGCCTTCCAAACAATCCCTTAGATTTTTTGACCCTGAAATTGAGCGAACACTTCACCAACTTAGGAGGAACATAAGATATAATCAATTAATTCAAGAACCAGTCCTTGTCCAAACAGTTCAATCAGATATGGACAATCCTTTGGAACAAAACCTTAAATAACATATTGCCCCTGATATGAATTACCGACCTCTTGGTATTAAATATCCAAACATAGAGGCTAACTTCATACTCAAATCGGGTTTGATTCATCTTCTTTCTCATTTCCACAGGCTAGCCGTTGAGGATCCACATCTCCACCTTAAAGAGTTCCACATCAAGGGGTTTTTGAGGAACAAATCAAACTCCAAGCATTCCTTTCCTCCCTAGACGACTTTTTCAAGTCATGGCTCTACTAACTTCCTCATGGTTTCATAACCACATGGAATGGCATGAACCAAATCTTCTTAGAGAAATTCTTTCCTCCTTCTCGTACTGCTTCTATTTGAAAGGAAATAAGTGGTATCCATCGGTTCCCAAGTGAATCAATCCATGAATACTGGGAGAGGTTCAAAAATCTTATTGAAACCTACCCACACCACCGAATTCCTAACAAACTCTTGATCCAATACTTCTATTATGGGTTATTGGCTATGGAGAGAACTCTTATTAATGTCGCAAGTGGCGATGCTCTTGTTGATAAAACTCCCACATCAGCAAGAGATCTCATAAGTAACATGGATGAAAATGCACAACAATTCCATAATCGAGCACATGATCAAGTCAAACAAGCCCAAGATAATCAATCAATTGAGTTGAACATGATGACTGAGTGGATGAGTGAACTTACAGGTCTTGTGCGAAAACTAGTTGTGGAAACCAAATCCCCAACCTCATCTTCTTCACAATCAATGTTTCCTGGACCTATCATAAACTGTGGAATCTGCAACCCTCCATCTCATCCAACTAACACATGTCCACAACATCAATAAGATCAATCCGATTCATCTGGACCAATGGAGCTCAATTCAGCATATGTTGAGCGGAACAGCAATCCTCAACTATCAGGTCCGTTTTTTAGAAACTTCAACCAAACTCACTCCGAGCCCTTCTCTTATTCCTATAACCAAGGCTATAGGTATGGTATTTCCATATCTCATCCTCCTCAATTCCCTCCTCAAAACCCAAACCAGTTTCAATATGGTCAAGGTGTTGGTAACTTCCAAAAACCATATCCTTTTATTCCTCAACCTCAAAGGAACAATCATCCTCCTCGATTCCATTATCCTAGTGAGCTTTACAAATTCCAAAACCAATAAAATCGCTTTCCCAAGAACCAAAATCAAGGTAATCTTAATTCAGGATAATCCTCTTAATCCAAGTAGCCATGGGAATGTGTAGTGGAAGATCTTTCCTCCTTCACCCGTTCAAGCCTCAAGAACATTGAAGCCCAAATTGGTCAACTAGCATCCCACCTTAGTCAGAAGCAACCATCGAATTATTCCCAAATTCTAGCTCAACCATTACCCAACCCCAAGGGTAATGTAAGTTCAATTTCACTTAGATCGGGAAAGAAAATTTCTATGCCTCAAGATAGGTCTTTCAACCTTCCTTTAAATGTTGACCAAGAAAATGAAAAGAAAAAGTAAATTGAAAAGGAATCTGAATCCATTCCATCACCTCCTTCCATTCTACTTAGGCATCCAATTCCTTTTCCACAAGCTGTTTCTAAGCCAAAAGAGTATTTTGAACTCATTCCTGAAATGATCGACATGTTTAGACATGTTGAAGTCAAAATTTCTCACTTAGATTCCATCAAAAATATTCCTATGTATTCCAAGTTTCTTAAGGAATTGCGCACCCACAAGAGGCAACATAGGACCTTTGAAAATGTTTTCACCCACCAGTCTATTCCCATAAAGTGCAAATATCCAGGGACCTTTATGGTTCCATGCCAAATTGGAAGTTCCAACTTTGATGAAGCACTCATAGACCTAGGAGATCAATTAATGTCATGCCCAAATCCATATTCTCCAACCTTGGTCTAGGTACCTTTCATCCAACGGTTATTGTTATTCAATTGGACAATCGAAGCACAACCATTCCTGAGGGAATAATTGAGAATTTCCTTGTCCGTGCCAATGATCTTATCTTTCCTGCTGATTTTTATGTCCTTGACATGGAAGGTGAGACAAACTCTTATCGATATCCCATAATTCTAGGAAGACCATTTTTAATGACTGCTAGAACCAAGATTGATGTCCATTCAAAAATATTATCCATGTAATTAGATGACCAACTAGTCAAGTTCAACATTTTCCATGCCATGCGATACCCATATGAGGATCACTCTGCATTCTCAATCCATGCTTCGGAAGACACTTCTAAGTGTCAATAAAACACCAATACACCATGTTCATCATGTTCTAATGACAAAGGATCTTGTGAAATTTTCCCCATGGTTAACCAAGTCATAAATGGTAAAGTTTATGTGGACCTCTCATTCATATACTCCATCAATCTAGAGGAACTTGAAAACTCTATTGAATACCACATCAACTCTAATCTCTACTGCTCCACCTTGGACAGTATTAAAAAGAATGAATTTGAACAAACTGAAGTCCCTTCCTCCATTCCTGAGTTTTCTAACCAACAAATGAAAGATAAGACTGATCTAAAACCTCTTACTCAACAACTGAAATATTAATTCCTTTTCCATGATCACTCTTATCATGTCATTATCTCTTCTTCACTTACCGAAACTGAGGAGTCCAAACTTATTCTGGTGTTAGAGGAAAACAAAAAGGCCCTAGGTTGGGCCCTAGACAAAATACCAGGAATCAACCCTGCCCTTTGCATGCATCACATCTATCTTGAGAAATCATCCAAACCAATTAAACAAACACAAAGAAGACTCATTCCACTCATACTTTAGGTAGTTAGGGAAGAGATCACCATGCTTCTTCAAGCTGGTATTGTCTACCCAATTTCATATAGTGAATGGGTTAGTCTAATTCAAGTTGTATCTAAGATGGGTGGGATAACTGTTGTAAAAAATAAACATGGATAGGTAGTCACAACTCGAGTGAAAAACAAATGGCGTGTGTGCATTGACTATAGAAAATTAAATGTCGAAACAAGAAAATATCACTACCCTCTTCCATTCCTTGATCAAATGCTAGAACGATTAGCCGAAAAGTTGCACTATTGCTTTCTTGATGGATACACGGGCTATATCCAAATCCCAATCGCACCTTAGGACCAAGAAAAGACTACTTTCACATTACACTTTGGAACATATGCATATAGAAGAATGCCTTTTGGCCTTTGTAATGCTTTTGAAACATTCCAAAGGTGTATTATGAGTATCTTTTCAGAATTCATTGAACACTGAATGGAAGTCTTCATGGATGACTTCCCAATTTATGGTGAGTCATTTGAGTCATGCTTGCATTCACTCTATCTAGTCCTTCAAAAGTGTGTCAAGTGTAACCTTGTGTTAAATTTTGAAAAATATCACTTCATGGTTGCAAATGGGATTGTTCTAGGGCATGTAGTTTTAAAAGAGGGTATTGAAGTTGATCCTGCCAAAATTGAAGTGATCCAATCACTTCCTCAACCCAAATCTGTTCGAGACATCTGTTCATTCCTCATTCATGCTAGTTTCTATTGGAGATTCATCCATAACTTTAGTAGTATTTCCCTCCCACTCACTCAGTTACTACAAACTGATGTCACCTTCCATTTTGATGAGTTTTTCAAGAGATCCTTCATTGAACTCAAAACGGCTCTCACATGTGCCCTGATAATCCAACCCCCAGATTGGTCCTTACCCTTTGAATTGATGTGTGATGCTTCTGATAGAGCTGTTGGGGCTGTTCTTGGTCAAAGATAAGAAAATATTCATCATGTCATCTATTATGCCTCAAAAACATTGGATGAAACTCAATATCACTACACTGTCACTGAAAAGAAACTTTTAGCAGTGGGTTTTTCCATAGATATATTCCTGACCTATCTCTTAGGTGCCAAAATCATAATCTTCACAGATCATTCTGCTATAAAGTTCTTACTCAAGAAAAGTGATTCCAAACTGAGGATAATAATATGGATCCTAAGGCTCCAAGATTTTAACCTTGAAATCAAAATTGACCAAGAAAATAAAACCCTGAGGCTGATCACTTGAGTAAAATTTCTAATTATTCCAATTTTGAAAACATCGATCCTAAATTCCCCACAGAGCACCTTTCATCTCTGACTCCAAAAATACCATGGTATGCACCAATTGTATATAACACAGTTTCTGGTGTTTTTTCCTTAAATTTTTTCAATAGAACAGAAAATGAAGTTGAAAAGTGATTCAAAATACTATTTTTGGGAGGAAAATAAAATTTGGAAAACTGGGGCTGACATGGTAAAAAGGAGATGTGTCGATGAAAATGAACATTCCTCTATCCTAGAATTATGTCACTCAATGCCTGGTGGTGGGAACTTTGGACCACAAAGGACCTCCCAAATGGTCCTAGACTCTGGATTCTTCTGGCCTTCACTCTTCAAGGACTCACATGAGTTCTTTCAATCATGTCCCACTTGCCAAAAGTTTGGCACAATTTCCAAGAGAAACGAAATGCCCCAAAAGCCATTAATTTTCTACGATATCTTCAATGTTTGGGGCATCGATTTCATGGGACCATTTTCCCCATCCAAGGGATTCTCATACATCCTTCTTACAGTTGATTATGTATCTAGGTGGGTCAAGGCCAAACACAATAGAAATGATGATTCACATGATATTAGTGAGTTCCTAAAGACACACATCTTCCATATATTTGGCATGCCTCGTGCCTTCATTAGTGACTTAGGAACCCATTTCTGTAATAGAACAATGGAATCTATTTTTAAAAATAATGGGGTTATACATAAAACCTCAACTGCATATCTCCCCCAAAGAAATGGAATAGGTGAACTTTGTTATAGATAAGTTAATAGAGTTCTTGAGAGAATTGTAAAACCCACCAAAAAAGACTAGCTAGAAAGATTTGATGAAGCACTTTGGGCTTATCGAACTGCCTATAAAACAACCATTGGGATGTCTCCTTTTAGGCTAGTTTTTAGTAAAGCATGTCATTTTCCAGTTGAAATCCAACATAAGTCATTTTGGACAGTGAAAACTTGTAATTTTGATCTTGAAAAATCTGGTGAATAAATATTGTTGCAATTGGCTGAAATGGAGGAGCTTCGACTTGAATCCTCTGAGAATTCCACTCTGTACAAAGAAATGGTGAAGTTACTCCATGACAAACACATCCTGAGAAAGTTATTCAATGAAGGTGAAAATGTATTGCATTTCAAATCTCGATATCATCTTCACAAAGATAAGATTTATTCCCATTGGGAAAGTCCTTTTTCTATTACTAATGTTTACCCATTTGGTGCAGTGAAAGTCCAAGACCCCTCTTCCAAAAGTACATTCACAGTTAATGGACATAGGTTAAAGCATCACTATGAGAGGACACACAATCCTGGATCATCATCAACTTCCACTAGATCCCCAACTTCTCCAGTTGACCTACCACTAGATGGAGATGGCGACCCGCCAAATCCAAACCAGGGGGCACCTCTTTCCCTTTACCTCTCTCTTTCTCTCTTCCTCTCTCTACCTCTTTCTTCTTCTTCCTCTCTCTTTCATTTTTTACAACTTTCTTTTTCAAACCCTTTATTTTTATTTTTCTTTTTTTTTATGATTGTGTATTTATTATAAACTAAAAAAATAAAATCTAAAAAAAACAAAACAAAAGAGAATCATAACAAAAAAAATACAAAAAAATTAAGAGTCATGCTTACTCACCACCGAGTTTTAAAATTTTTTCCACCTTTTTGGGGAGTCAACAGGAATGTTTTCATCTCAAATTTTTTTTATTTTCATCATGACTTTGGATAAATAATTTTGTGTCAAAATTAACAAATTTTGAGTGCTCAATTTTTGATTTGTAAAATACTTTTCCCAAACCGTGAGGAACAACGTTTTCTTTCATTCCAAGGCCAGCTATGGACTTCTTTTCAAAATGTGTGTTTTAATCCCCACTTGTGAGTCCTCAGTTTGTGGACCTTCGAGTTGAATTTCCTACCTTAGTGTGCATTAATATGATAGAGGTATTTTCTGAACTGTATGAGAATCACAACAGCGAAATAGCCTCCCATTTCCCTTACATTAATCTTGCTTTTGAAAGCCCCTTCGAGCCAATGAAAACCTTTACATTGATAGCCACATAACAAGACCAATTCCTTTTCACACCCAATATAAAAATGGATTTTCATTGCATAATTTTTAAAAATTTATGTGTGGGGGGATTGGATTTCATTGTTTGGGTTACCTATTATTGATTTCCATTGAGTTATCATATGCTTAAGGGAAAGAATCCATTTCAGTGTGGGGGAGAGGTTGTCATTCAGTGTGTTTTGGGGAAATTAATGCACTTCCATTTATGTAATTTTTTAAATTTTATTGACAAGTGTTCAAAAAAATCAAAAATGATGAAAAAAATCAAAAAAAAATTGAAAAAATGGGTTGTGTCTTGGGTAGGTCAAAAATAACTCTTCCTCAAAATTTGATCTTGTTATAACTATTTCAATTTGTGGCATGAGGAGATCAAAAATGGGTTGGGATATGAGTGTGAGATCTGTTTGAAGGTCAACTTTCAGAAAAACATAGAAAAAAAGGAAAAGGAAAAAAAGAACACTTGCATTATATTCTTATTAAGAGAAGTTTTCTGTTTTGTAAATATTAAATCTTCTCATTGCCTTTATATTTTATTCCCTTATTGTGTCTTTATTTACACAATCATTCCCTTGTAAATATGTGTTTTCATTTCCTTCTCTGTTTTATTTCAAAAAAATATGAATTGCTTTTTCAATGTTGGTGTTTTAACCATCTTCTTCTCTCTCTTGGACATTATATTCCTACCGTCTCATAGCCAAAAAAAACCCTTAAAAAGACCACTTGATTATTTTGCACTTTGGATATGGATTGGAAGCTGAGAGCTCTTTCAAACTCTAAGATTTTCACTTTTGGTTTGTGAAAGAGTGAACCTCCAAAAATTAATTTTATCATCTTGAGAGGTGTGAGTTTTGAGTGTCAATATTTTCCATTTCTAAATTTGAGCATAAAAAATTAATTAGTTTTGGAACATTGTTTCTATAACATATTGAGGTGGAATTCAAAATGGATGAGTGCGATAGTATAAACCTCCCCTGATTGGAGAAAACAAAATTATAATATCTGTTGGTGAGTGAAAATGATTTTGTTATGTTTTTATATTTGTTTCACATGAAGAAATACACAAAACTAAGTGTAGGGGATTTGATGTTATTAATATTTTCATGACTTATTATATACTCCCTTTACATAATTTATATGAAATGTGCATAATTTGTGTGAAATATTAATGTTTTAATAAAAAGTATAATTTTTGAGTATTTTTAAAAGTAGTCCAATTGAGTCAGTTTACTATTTTATTTATAACTCTCGCCCTAATAATCCAAATTATGATGTTATTATTTTGTATGATTCGTAGTTCAATAAAAAACATTTAATTAGGACGGATCATGAGTCAATTCTTCTATTTGAAGGATCACATTTACCACACAATATGACCCAAAGAATTTGTGAAGAAACTGGACCAGCCATGATGATTGAGTGTCTGGTCTAAATCCTAAAGCCAAAATTTTATGAAACTCTACTATATGTTCGAGATTATCCAAAATAATCATGGATAAAAATTTCAGGGGCCAACTTAAAGAAAATGGGGCCTAACATATGCTTTGAAATTCAGCCAACCATTCTGGCCAAGAAATAAAATTTGTACAGTATGCATGAAATATCTCATGATGTAACCATCCAATCAAGCTGAGATGTTTCTGTGTGAAATATGAGATATAGGCTGCAGACTTTGTTGAATAAAAAATTCGTTTTTGAAGGCATATTCCCATTCATAAACACTTTCACATTTTGGAAATCAAAAATACTGGATTGAAATGGACAGATACAAATTGTTTAATTAGCCGGCCATAACATTGGCTACATAGGTCCATATTCCTCAAAAAATTTAGAGTAGTCGGATAACTTTATTATCTATAACTTTAAAGAAGGAGAGTTCTAGAGATTCGTCTGTCTGTATAGAAAACATGGTGATGAAATTGGAGGGATAGATTGGGAATGAAAATAGTCCACTCCTTGGGCTATAAATACTCTCCACTTCTCTCCTTGAGAGGGGTTGCCATTTCAGAAGATAGGAGATCATATTGTCACGACAAAATCCTTTCCAAAGGCTTGGGGGGACTCTCCATACTCATTTTTTCACTTGAGAGACGTTTCCTCCCCTCTTTTTTTCATTTACTTTTATGTTCTTCATTGTGATAATTTTGTATGTCCTTTCTTTTGTAATTCTGTTTTAATGAAAATTTCTTCTTCAATATCTCTTATTCTCATCCACCATATGTAGTTTAATATTAATGTTCTCAAAATAGTTTAAATTCAGTTGAATCCACTTCCCTTCTTTTTCTTCCTCATTCAATTGAAAATCTGTTTTTAATTATCATCATTGTTCGTGTGTGTGTGTGTGTGTTTGACGTGCCACTCTTTTCTAATCCCTTTCTTTTTATTCTATTATTAATTTTTCATCATAATCATCATAACCAAACTATTAAACACCCAAATGGATGAGTAAATATCTCATAGGGGTGAGTCAAAATTTAGGGATGTTAAGTTATTGAGAGTATTTGCTCGACGAGTATTCGTTAATTTAACATTGTGTATGTTGGACTTAATATTTCATGAATTAATGACATATTTTGTTTAACATGTGGTTTCCATGGATTATTGGAACCATAAATACACTACCATAAGCAAGTACTGATTGATATTAGAATCCTAGTTAATTTAAGGCTTGGATTAAATCTTTAACACTTACGAATTCTAATCTACGTCAACTTGTGAAGTTGGTGTTAATTTAAATGCAATACAAAGCAAAGCTCAAGGATATCACAAGCTTAACTCCCTAATAATGAACTCACCCCAATATTTATCAATTTTTTAAATCAATTATAGTTAATCAATCATTTCAATTAAGATCTTCAAACAAACCCCCCTAATCAAAATACAATCAACTAAAAACAAACGACTATTACAATGTATCATCGCCGAGGATTCGGCCCGAGTTCTGATATACACATTTGCAGAGCACCAGAACTTTGACCAGTCAATAGGCGAAAATCAGCTGTGCATTTCAACACCCAAGTACAACACCATGGAGTGAAAATGACCTTTTTATTATTAATTATGATAGTTTAGTATGTATTTACATTTATTACTGATGAAATAAAAGTATGAAAATTAAAAACATGTATCATCTACCCCATATTGATTACTCTTTTTAACAACTACATAGAGATATTTCCATGATTTGAAATGGATATAAATATAATCTATAGTGGTTCATGATAGAGGTTATAACTATCATATCCTTTCATATGAGGTATGGTCATTATGAATTTAGAAAATTTCTTTCTTGAATTACCTATGTTCCTGTTATCCTCCTAGATTTTATGAATAGTGTATTTAATGATTACCTTGATCAAATTGAGGTAGCCTATATAGAAGACAAAATCAAATTTTTAATGTTGAATTAGAAGCCTTTTGAACATTTTAGGATTGTGTTTAAGACCCTATTTATGGTGTAGAAATATTAAAAACATAACATGTGTGATTTTTTTCTATAAAATGACTCATTCTTGGGTCCTATAAATTTTGTGAGAGGGAATATTAGTAGATCATTCAAAGATAAAAATTATTGAGAAGTTTCTAAGACCAACTACTCTAACAAAAATTAATTTTTTTTTTATTATATTCAAGTAACTTATGATTATTTGTGACAAGATTCTATCCAATATCCAATAAAATAAAAAAAATTAATTTATAAGGGAGGAATTTTCTTATATATAAATGACTGTGAATATAATTTCAATGAATAGAAGAGATGGTTTGTCAGAGCACTTGTTCTCTCACTACCATACAATGTAGAATAATTTGTGATTTATAATGATTCATCAAATATGTTAATTGTAGGTATCCTCTTTCATAATGTTATGGTGATAGCTTATGACCAACACCAACTAAAAATTCATGTAATATATTACAAACCTATTATTTGAAGTTGTAAACAAAAAAAATTCAAAAAAAAAATTAAATATTATATATATTGCAAAAATATTTGTATATATACTGATCATACAATATTGAATTATTTCTTCTCATGGAAATACTTGAATATGCACTAGAAAATATGGTTGTAATTGATTAATGGTTATGAATATTCAATATACTACTATATTAGGAATAAGAATAAGTTTTTCAATGTATTGATTTTGAAATATTCTTATAGTTTATAAATGATAAAAATTGGATGAGATGCAATATATATGGATTTTTATAAGTTTCATATGGAAATAATGAAGAAACGGGATAGATCAAGTATTTATTAGATGAATTTTCAAGTATCCCTTCATGTGAAAATTCAGGACGTGTATTAGAAGGGTTTGTAAATAAAAAAATTGGGATTGAAAAGTTCATATGTTCAACAAATTGTATAGTCGAATAATTAGATTCAGAATCATAGTATGTGTCCAATAAATACAAAATTTGATGAATGTGTTGTTAAATGAATTACATTGTTCATAATTCGTTATTCATACCAGAATAATGATGGTATATTTGTATAATAAAAATTATTTTTTGTGGGAAAAATTAAAATGGATATTTTAGAATATATAATTCAATTTATAATATTTCAACAAGTTATATTTGAGATACATAAGTGTAAGGGGATGTTACAACCATTATCCACACTTGAATGTAAACTGGAAAACACCACCATGGTTTTTCTGGGTGAAACCACATAACCTCTAAAAGGCATAATATTCTTTAGAATGTAGTTGCTCACCATAAATATTAAAAAAAATTAATTTTTATTTGATAATATTTCTACATTTATCTACCTACTCAAATATACCATAAGAAAGTTGTATGATTGAATGGAGTACCTCTCTAAATTGTATCTGATCAGGATCCACGGTTTACCTTCTTTTTTTAGAGAATTTAACCATAAGATTGGGAAATAGAGTTTAGTTTCAGTTATCCACATAATTTTTTTATATATGGATCGTATGAGAGGACCAATAAAAAATTTTAAGGATTATTGAGATATTTCAATATTAATTTCAAATGTGGTTTGGATCAGAACATTGCATTTGTTTAATTTTCTGACCACAGTTGCATTCACTTGACCATTTATATGGATAATTAGGAATATTTCAATGAAAGAAACAGAATAAACCCAAAATACTAGGAATAATATTTAGAAAAAATCTATTAAGATAAGATATATATGAAGAAATGGCAGAGAAGCTTAGAGCCATTAAACATCACATAATAGTTGTATACAGTTGATATAAGAGTTATGCTAAAAATCACCAGTTGGATCCAAAATTGAAAGTTGGTGAAAATGGATTCCAATGAATTTAACTATGGAAGAATGTTATTAGTTTTAGGAATAATGGAATGTTAAAACCCATATATAATAGTCATTTTTAAATTCATAATAGGGTTGGAATTGTTTCTTATCGCTTGTCACTTCTACATAACCTCTACCAAGTTCACAATGTGTTCCGCATATCTCTAATACGGAAGTACATACCAAAAACTTCACATGTACTGAAATAATAGTTTATACAACTAAAATGATATCTTTTCAAAAATAACAAATGATATAAATCCAATATTTTATAGATAATGTGTTATAAAATAAGAATACTCAACTCACTGAAGTACTTTGGATGAGTAAGAAATTTAAGGAAGGTACATGGGAACCTAAGGATGTAATGAAGTATAGATATCATCATTTTTATATCATATATATCGAATTACTATAATTTGATTCATTTTAATAGGGTATAATAAGACAGACAAAACAAAATTTAAAAAAAACTTCAGAAATAAACATGATGTACCTGATAGCTTTCTTTTTATACGACCCCAAGTCTAAAAGAACCATGATATAATATACCTTTAAAACATAGAATTAAAACTAGGGTTTATGATGAGGTTTAAAAAATTATAAAACATATCTATAATGTAACTCAAAATATAAATTTTTTTTATAATTATTAGTAATTTAGAAGAATATTTTTATAGATGTAATTTTTCATCAAAATGTTTATTTATTTATTTTTCTGAAATAATAAATTATTATTAATTTCATCCAAATTTTGAAATATCATTTAATTAAAAGGATATACTTTCTATATCACCAAATATAAATTATTTTAATTTATGTTCTCTCATTTTTTTGAAAATATTATTTTTTTAGTGAGTATAAATAATTTACATTTTCATAGAAAAGTTCAATTTTTAAACATGTATAAAGACCCATTTTATATTAATTTCATTTTATAAATTAATTCATTAATTTTAATAAAAAATAATCCATTTAAAATTTTTGAAATGAAATTATTATTATTTTTCTGTAGAATCTTTTTTATACATAATAATACATTTTTCAAGAAAACTATATTTCCTTATGTTTTGCAGGTTTATTTTAAAATGACTTTCTAAAACTTATAGAGAAGTAAATTTAAAAAAATGTACTTCTAATTTTTAATTAGAATAATTGAATTTATATAATATGTTCAACATAAGTTTTTATCATTTTGAAATGTAACTATGTAAAAAATTCATTACAATTGCAATGGATAAATGTGGTTAATGTGGGGTAAATCTAAATAGATAATGGATAAAATGATACCAAAACATAATAAATAATGTTTGATGAATATATTTAGGTTTTATATCATCCTATATTTTTTTAGGATACATGGAGGAATTTTTCGTGAGTAAGTCATTAATACATTTTTAATCTTTTGAAAAAATTTATGTGTGTCTTCTACCTCATTTAAAAAAGGACACCACATATACTCTCTTCCTCAATCATCATTATCCTTGCATATCCTCTATGACCTATGATAATCCCTTACTAAAATATATACACATTTCTTAGAGGTCCTAAGACGATCATAACATCACCCTTTCAATGGTTATGGTGTAATTCAAATTTGTTTTCTACATAATGATTTGTAACTCTTAACTGATTACTTTCAATTTTATTTATTCTAATACCTCTTATAAATATATTTAATACCTAATAAAATAACTAAATAAATATTTTCAATAATATAAATTTTTATTAAAATTAATAATCAACTATTATCCCCCACCATTACATCCAATGAGAAACTAAAATTATTTCTCTTGTATATATTTAGATTACAACCTCCACGTAATGATATGGTTCATTTTCCACCACCCTAATTCATGGTTAGTTGTTATGATATGTTTCATATTTATATGTTTTATTTATGACATAATTTTTTTATATTACTATAATATTTTATCTACATTCTTCTTCCTTCCATATATTGTAATATTACAATGCCACTTGGGTGTATGTGTGGACTACCATATCCACAGAGCGATGGGATCCTTTTACATTTTAAATTGTTAAAGAATGTAATAAATTTGTATTTAAGGTATATATATGATATAATAACAATTATTTAATATTAAAATATCATTTACCATTCTTTCATTGCTACCATCAAAATGTGGAAACATCACTAATACTTTCATACTAACTATCACCTCCACAAGGATATATAATTAATTTTCCATCACATTTTTATATGATTAATTAAATAAATTGTATATGATGGAAACATATGATGGTAATTAATTTTTAATATTATTTAGTTTATGAAACAAATCTATTGTTCCAAATATAGAGACACACGCATTAAAACATGCATTAAAAACGAAGCAACAATCACTCAAAACCAGGACTTTAGTAAATGGTTGTAAAATATGAGTGATAACATATTATAAGTAAATAAATATTTATTAGACATGAAGTTTTAATTATTATAAATCATAGAAATACTTGAGGTAAGGGATTTATGTTCCGATCACATTTTACCCAGGATTATTTACGCATGAATTTCCATATAAGAAATTATATGAACCTTAAAAGATAAACACATTTCATTTTTCTTCTACCTGGGTAAGTAATTTAGTATTTATTATTTTGATATATTTTCATCTATTTGAAACTCAAAATTTTTAACACCCCTAGTTTTTACGAAATAAAACTCTTTTTGATATCGTATATTACTTTCAACACCTAGGCTACTCGAACCATGAAATATTTTTATTGAAATATGACCATTGTAAAAATATAATTAAATTAGGTGATATGAATAAGAGTTAATTATTTATAATATATATATTTATATTATTTTTAAAATAAATTTATTTATAATTTCTTTGTAAATAATAACTAATTTATTATTAAAGTAGTTTTATTCATAATATATACATATTCTTAGAAACATGGTTTTGTTTTTTTCATGTGAAAATATAATAATTAATTTACATAAATTTTAGAAATATTATTTTATAAAATAAAGGGCTTTTTCTAAATCCTTATATCAAAATTAACTTATGGAAAAATTTAGGGATTTTTTTGAAATGGATTATTTATCGATGAGCAGCAATCATTACCCATTTTTCAAATGTGGTCATTTCTTTCCTTTAAATGAGGTAATTTAAAATAGGGATTATATTTTATATTAGGTATTAATGTGTTATTTGAGACATTTTATTTATAATTCTATAATTACTTTAATTTTAATTTACTATTTTCATGATTTTAGAAAAAATTTATTATTATGCTTAAAAACTATGTTGTCTGGAAACAATTTTTAAGTGCATAAAGATTATAAATTTTAATTAATTACAAAATACCATTATAAAAAAATATTTATATAAAATTTATCTAAATTTTTTTCAATTATTTTTAATTTAAATTAATATAATGGTTATTCTAGGTAATTGAGTTAATATACGAGCATTTATTCCTTAAAAAATATATTTTCCTGAAAAACCAGTTTTCATTATATTTTTTTGGGAATTATTTAATATTAAATTACGACACCGATATAAATTGGCTATGGTAAAATTCATTTCATATTTACAATAATAAAAATTAATATTATTTAACAATTTTAACTAAATTTTTTTTCATAATGAATCGTAGAAATACTAAAGCATTATCATCATAGGGAATATATAAATCTGTTTAACATAACCTAAAACTAAGTGGTAAGGACACCATTTTTAAAATAAAATATTATTATATAGATGTATTTAGACACTTACAATGTTATACTTGATATTTATTTTTCAATGGGAAAATTTTCCATGAATGTGAGCAATATAATATTGTAAAAAATTAAAATTACAAAATATCACTGTCATTCTTTTAAAATCCCTTTTAGGTTCAAAAAGAGACAAAAACAAGTCATGAATGAATATTAATAGTTATTCTTCAAATAATACACTTATTTTTATCATTCTAACATATTTATTTATTTTTATTATTTATTTAATTTTTTTAATGTTTTATACAGAATCGACTCAGTTATTATTAAAATAAAATATAAAAAATAAAATTGATTTTCAAGCTGTTAAATTCTTAATAATTTTAATGAATTACTGTATTACATGAATTTTTTATATAATCATAAAATAAAATAAATGTGTAATTTAATATAATTTATTTTTTTGTCATGTTTTATCCAATGTCAAATTAAATGAACAGTTCAAAAATTAAATTATGTTATTCAATAATAATAATATTTTAAAATTCAAAAAAGTTATATATTGAACAAAAAATAAATATATTTAAAAATAAAAACTATGATGTATTAATTTACCAGCATTCCTTTTTTAGTTACTATATTATCCAATAAATGGTAAAAACTATGTTAGCGTTGTATTTGTTATAAAGGTTTCCGAGGGGTTATAAAATCTTATATTGAAAAAATAACCTGAAATTTTAAAAACAATTATTTTATGAGTGGATTTAAACTCATGATCATATTATATTCTAATATTATCATTTTGGATCCATTTTAATTTGAAAACAAAATTATCTTAGTTTAATACATAATGAAATTCTTAAAGTTCCCCTTCTATTATAAATGGAAACCTCCTTTGTTCTTTTATTCACAGATAAAAGGTATTGGTTTGGAAAATTGAATTCAAAATCCCATTACCACATCCCTCCCTATGTACTATAGACCTTGGTTTGATTATAAGGCCCTAATATGTAATATTTTGTTTAAAAACATAATAGGGTATCTAAAGATAATGTATAGTTCTTAACCAAGAATTTTCCTTTAATTTCTCCTTCTACATTCATCAAACCTTGTTCTAGAATGATAAAAGAATAAAACCATTAGAAAATATGTACGTATATTTTTTATACTTATTTATTATCTATACCAACCTCATCACCCATCAAATGGGAAATAAAATGATCTTTTGTAGGTACAGAGAACTACAACCTCATGAACAGATGTAATTCGTTTTCCATCACTATCTCTCATAGCTGGTTATAATAATGGATTTAATGTAAATATATATATATTTATATATATTATTCATGACATATTTATGATTATATATATATTTTTTATCATCTGTTTTCTTAACATATCATACACTAAAAAATGATAATTCCATTCATATATACATTTGGAATATTTCTTCTATGAAACGATGTGATTTTTTTATCACCACATAACATTGATGATATACATATATATATAAGTATATTTAGAAAAATGATATTATATATTTTAATTTATTATCATTCTCAAAAGACAAAATAATACTTTTCTTCTTTCTATATAGATAGTTGAATAATAGGAATGTTACTCATATGTATATACTACTTATCATCCCCATGACTGATGTATTAAAGTGATAAATATGTTAAAATTATTATTTATTACATGATGAAATATTTAACTCTTTTAACCTAGTTGTAAAAACCCATTTTTTTAATCAATATCTCACTTCAAATAATTTTAATTCTTCAACTACTTGCATTTCACGCAACGATGAGTTTAAATGAATTATGAGACACTATTAGAATAAAATTTACATTATATTATAGCAACTATATTGGTGTTTACAAATAATAATAACTAATTTTTAAATAAAAATAATGTTCCAATTCAATATAAATGCATTGGTGAGCTCTTAGAAAATAATCTGACAACTTTAGTAAAATCATCATATTCTAAAAAATTCATATTGTTAAAAAATTAATTTTTCATGTTTTTTTTATTTTTTTGAAATTTATTTGACATACATAATTTAATTTTATACTTTATCATGTGAAAATTATCTTAATTTTTTTCAATGAAAAATATTATTTTTAAGGAATTGTGAAAGCATTGATTTTTATTGATAACTATATTTTCTTTTAATGTCTTTAAAGGTGAGATTATATTGTGGAATAGTTTTAAAAAATAATTTGTTAATTTTTGTTTAGAATAATCCAATTATGTTTTTTGAAAAGTTTTTTTATAAAGTAATGTAATATAAAAACATATTATGTTTTAAAAGGGGAATTTTTCTGTAAAAAAACTATTTTCATAAAGCATTAATGGTTTTATTTTAAATTAATTTATCCAACAAATTTGTTTTGATTATTAAAAAATGGATTTAAAATTTTGGTTGAGAAGTTCAATGTTTTTAAACATTTCTCTTTTATCTTCGATAATATGAATTGCAACCAATGAAATGTTTTTTATCAGGGTAAAGGTTAAATTAGTTAACTTATGTCAAAAATAAATTCATAATGAATATAAAATGACCCTAAAATATTCTAATATATTATTTTATGAATAAATTTATACCATTAACACGAAATTATATATGTAATTTCATTTAATGGACATTTTTACATAAAATAACCTATAAAATCATTTAATCATAAAAGACATAAAATGTCATTTTCTTTGACTTTAATATCATTTATGTGTCCACAGAGGGTAAAATGAATGATATAAGTGAATAAAAAAGTTAATCATTAATGTAAAAACATATTTTCAACATATTAAAACAATTTTTTTAGGGATACATGGATGAAATTATGTTATTTATAATATTTTATTTAATAAGTATGTAATGATATCTCATTCATGATTTAAGTAATACATCATTATAAATATGGAATTATATAGCATATAAAATTTACTATAAATATTATTATAAATATATATAATATTTTTCTTCATCTAGGAATTATATTTTTAATTTTTTTTAAATAAATTAATGTACTAAATAAATACACAATGATTATGTAGTGATTATTTTATAAATGTAAATATCAAAAATATGATATTAAAAATATTAAAATAAATATAATTTTGGATAATAAATATATCTAAATAATTTTATATATATCCTTGACCTATAAAGGATATAATAAAATAAATTTATCTATGTTAACTTATTTTATTGATGTTTTTAAAAAATCTAACAAATGAATAGAGTAAAAATTGACACTATTGATATTTTATCGAAATAATGACTAATAAAATTATTTTGAAGTCAAAATTTTTTAAAAATACTAAACAAATATAATATTTTCTAAAAGGTTATAAATTATTCTTTCATGGTGTAATATACTTCAAATATTTAAAATTCACAATATTTTATTATTGAAAAATTTGTTAGCTTAGTTAAAATTAATATAGGTTCACTAAGGGTTAATTAAAATGATAAGATTTAAATGAATACTAAAACATGAATAAAATATATTTTAGTATTATATTAAAACATTATCTCATTTAATATTAAAATATATTATTTTTTGTGGAATTTGTAATGGTATTTAATTTATTAGAAATTAATATTTTTTTGAATTCCCAAGATTCCCCCACCTTAATTATAAAAGGGTACATCCTCCCTCATATCTTCACAAATAATTGATCCTTAAAGTTCATAAACAACTACATATTTACATTATAAAAATACCTAGTCACATTATATAGGTTCAATTATTCTCAAAAGTCCAACACTACTATCCTTAAGGGGAGAATTATAGGAATCATGCCGAAGAAAAGGTAATCTCCTTTTTCAACTCTTTAAAGATAATTTTTCTTCTACATCCTCTTCCTTTGTATTTTACATTATAATGTAATTGCTCCAGTATCAAATGTATTCTAATATTTTATTTTACTATGGAAAAACATATTTTATTTTCTATCTATCCTATGAATATCGAAATCACCACATGTACATACGTACAGCCTACCGTCTCCATAAAGTGGTGTAATTTATTTTCTATCTCCAAATTAAAGATATGGGTGTGATAATAGTAATAATATTAATATTTTATTATTAAAACATGATATTTATTCTATAATAATACCTAGATCATCCAAATCAATACAATTTCACAATTAATGGAATAATTTCATTGCTCATGTGTACATACAGAATGCCATCTCCATGACACAATGTTATTTATTCTCCTTGATCACTAGTAATGAATTATTATACAAATGTATATAATGAAAAATATTATATATATTACATTATAATAATTATTTAAATGACATAATTAAATTCTATGTGCATGAACATGCACTTGTATGAGAAAACATGAGTTATAAAATGAAGCATTTAATACCAGAAAGAAGCATTATAATGATATATTATTAAAGAGGTGATAATATGATCATATAAAAATCATAAATATAAATATGGTTTTTAAAGACGTTAATAAAAATATTTAGTTCATTATATATAAGGTATGGATATGTATAATGGAAATCATACCTATGGTAAGAGATAATTTTACTATATCATTATTATCGGAAATGATTATATGTATGTATTTACTAAGGTATATTTCTCATCCATTTCTATGTTAATAAAAAATTTATAAAAAAAATATAATTACAATTTTTATAAAAAATAATGACATTTTTACCCATTTTTATGTTTTTACTATGTGTTTTGAAAAGAATATTTTG
This sequence comes from Viscum album, assembly GCA_963277665.1. Taxonomy (NCBI): domain Eukaryota; kingdom Viridiplantae; phylum Streptophyta; class Magnoliopsida; order Santalales; family Viscaceae; genus Viscum; species Viscum album. Next base: position 911,110,703 of record OY728131.1, on the reverse strand, counting down.
TTGTTTTCTCTATGAGGTACTTTTTGACATATCCAGAAACAGAATGAGACTAATGTTTTCTAAATTATATGGAATGAATGGGAGTTTTATGATTTCACTTTTCCTTAATTACATGATAATTATATAACAATATTATAATTTCATTTTCAAAGAGTTTTTATTTAAAATTATGTGACATTTTTATTAAATAAAATTTTTTCAAATAAAAAATGATTTTTCCCTCATGAATTATTTTCAAGTGATATCTAAAATTTTAAATATGATTCATTGGGGATATTTTTAAAGGATTTTATTTCTATAATAAATATTTTTGGTTTATTTTTTTTTATTTATGAAATGCATTTATTTCCATGTGTTATGGTATGATTTAATTATGTTTAACAAAACCCATTTATTTTTATGGGTTTTTGTATAATGAATGATTTATGTTCTTGTGGTTCACATATGTATGGTTTTAATTTTGTGATGGGTGGGTCCTATATATCCCACTAATTAATTGGGTAAATACTTATATCTCATTAGATAGATAGAAATATAATAGGAAGTGATCTTGGATCAGTATTATAGGGCTATAACAGGATGTAAACCTGGTTGAGTAGCATAGGGTTGGAATGATGAGTGAAATTGGTTCATTAAAGGAATTTATTTATTATGATGGTCTTGTAAATGAGACTGGATTAATATGGAAATTATTTTCTATGATTAGGTGTATGACACAATCTCATATCTTCTGTTATGATTGCATAATGTATGTTCTTTATTAACTTCTATGATTTATCTCGTGACTTGATATCGGGATCTTTGAAGACGGTGCTTTCTTGGTGGATGCTGATCCGGAACCCTTAAAGCAGAGAGAGCAACTCTACAAATATTCGGTCCATGGCCGAGTATCTTACAACACAGGGGATAAGCCATGGCCAATTTTTGAGCTAAAGAACAGGATTGCGCACTGCTGGGGCTCTCCGAAATGGAAGATGGTCCCCTTAGGTAAAGGTTACTATCATATCCTCTTCAGCTCTCAAGGTGAGCTTGATCAGGTATGGAAGATTAGAAATTTGTAGCTTAAACCTGGATATCTTAAAATCTCATATTGGGATCCTTCTTTTAACCCATACACACACAAAAACAATATGGCACATGTATGGGTTAGAATCCATGGTCTTAATTGGTTTTACTGGCATCCGAAGATCTTAAATGATATTTCCTCTTTCATAGGTTCCCCGATTAAAATTGATCATAGAACTTTGAGTGGGGATTTAGGCCTATATTCTAGAGTTATGATTGAAATTAATTTAACTCATGAATTACCTATTAACATTGGTTTTAATGCCCCTGATCGCAGAATGGAACACAATATTGAGTATGAAAAAAAGACATCATTTTGTGAAGTTTGCAAAATGGTTGGGAATAGCTTTGACAATTGTAGGGTAGCTAGGAAACAAATGGACCCTCCAATTATTAATGATTGGAAAGAGGTTAAACATGCTAAAAAAGGGAAAACTGTCACAAATAAATCTAACCCCCCCTGAAAAAACATGATATTTGGGTTAAAAAATCATGTCCCTCTTCCTCCTTAGAAGGAAAATCATGGGCTGTTTTGGTTGAGGAAGAAGAAACCCTTCAAAATATTGAAAAACCCATCAGTTTAGGAGGAACGGGAGATGTTTGTAACAGTGGTAGTTCAGACAACAACAATCCTATTACTATTTCTAATTTCACTAACAATGCTTCATCCTATGGTACTTCAATTTTAAATGAGATTCCTTATAGGGACTTGGAGGCTCTTGTACCTTCAGATCCCATGGAAAATAATTTTGCTTCTAACAAGTCACTTGGTAAGTCTGGAAACAATGCAGATCCAGGTAACTCTATGCATCTCATTTCTGATGTTAAATGTGTTTCTACTGCTTCTGAAGTGTCTATAATAGAGTCTCATTCTGCTACTCTTAACTCTTCTGGTATTACTGCTGCTCACATTTCATCACACACTACAGATTCTGAATCTATTTTAAAAGTGTAACCTCCCTCTGTCAACAAGGTGATGTCTAATTCCCCTTCTGACATGCATATTTTTTCTCTTTTGTAAAATATTGTGCATAATCTTTCTATTGTAGTTGATGAAAATGTTGTTAATCCTAATGTTAATTCTATCTCACATACTGTGAATGCTGATTGCATTCATTTGGTGCACAGTATCTCACACACCCCACTCCCCATTTCTGAATAGTCCATTGAATCTGTTCAAACACTTGCTCCCTGTTTAGTTGGTAGGATAGTTCCCACCTCTCTTGTTGACAAACATGATCCTTCCCAAAACTGTCACCCCGTATCTGATCTATCAAAATCTACAGAACTTGAAACTATCCAGTCTCTGACTGACCCTCTTTCCCATCCTAAACTTTCCCATGCCTAGGATGCTTCTTTACAGATCAATCAGGACAGTCCTTCTCTAGTTAGAGAGGTGAAACAGCTCCCTTTCGACCATACCTCTACTCAGGCTACTGGAAAAACTCACACAATGGACAGTACTGACCCAGTGAGTACCCCAGTTTCTGTTTCTAATATAAATACAAATCTACAATTTGGTTCCTCTCACAGTTCTGAAACTGATGAGAGTCAAAAAAAAATCTGCTTCCTTCTCAATAATTACAAGATCCCAAAAGAAGAAGGGCTCTAGTAAATCAAAAAAAAGGGTCAGAACCCAAAACACAATCGAAAATGAATATCCTCTATGGGAACTGCCAAGGTGTTTCCAACAATGACACCTCCACTACACTTATGAGGTTTTTAAACACTCACAAACCTTTTCTCTTTTCCATTTCTGAACCTATAGTTGATTTTAAAATGAATTACATTAGATTTGGCTCTCTTAATTATAGTTTTCTAGGATCTTGTAAAAATTTTCCTCATGCTGATTCAATGTGGATCTTCTCCCACAATACATTAAATAATATTAACATTTTTAGAGCTTCTGATCAGCAGTTCACATGTGATTTCTCTTGGAATGGACAACATATCTTTTGCACTTTGGTTTATGCCAAAAATAGATACCAGGATAGTAGAACATTATGGTTTGATCTTCTTGATATGGCTAAACTTATTCAAGATCCCTGGGTTGTTTTGGGTGATTTTAATTCCATTCTTTCCCCTTTTGAAATAATTGGGCCCTCACATCTCTCTATATCTTCCAGAGAATTTAAATCTACCATTGAAGATTGTAACCTTTTTGAAATCCCTCTTATTGGTGCAAAATACACCTGGTACAGAAAAAATTACAATAAAAATGTTGTGAGTAAACTTGACAGGGATTTTTTTAACATGAAGGCTCTTGACATCTGGGACAAAATATCTAGTGTTACTCTTCCTAGACTCAACTCTGATCATCATCCTGTCCTTGTTAGCATTTCCATGAATGATCGAAAGCCTTTCACTCCTTTCAAATTTAATAATTCTTGGTCCTCGAATCCTGATTGTGTTATTTTAATTCATAACACGTGGAACTCCATGAAACATCACAAAGACTCCTTTGCTTGTTTACACAAATTGAAAATTCTTAAGCAAGCATTTAAAGGCTATTGAAAAACCTCAAATTCCCAAATGCATCAGGATATCTCTGATCTTGAAGATGAACTCAGTCGTTTCCAGACCCAAAACACTAATCCTGATTTTAATTTGGATCCTCATTTTGAGGCTAATATCTCTTCTAAACGTAACTCATTGCTTTCCTTTAAAGACAATATCTGTAAAAAAATGTTCAGGACAAAATGGCTTACTGATGGTGATCACAATACTAAATTTTATAATTGTCTTCAAAGAATTAGAAAGGGCATTCGTCCTTTCTCCTCGCTCATTCATAATGACCTGATCATTGATTCTGAGGAAGCCATTTCAGATCATGTTACCTCGTATTTTTATAACATATTTAATGGTCCAGATATTAATATTGATCTGAAACCTGGTATTATTCCTTCAATGGTAGATGAAAGAGACAACACGTCTCTTTTAAGTACTCCTCTTGATCATGAAATTAAAGCCATTGTCTTTTCTCTTAACTCTGACAGTACTCCGGGTCCGGATGGATTAAATAATGATTTTTTTTTCAAAATCATTGGGATATAATTCAAAATGATGTTTTCAACCTTCTTAAGATCTTTTTCACTAATGGAGATCTTCCTCCTGGAATAAATTCTCAATTTCTAACCTTAATACCTAAGGTTGAGAATGATTCTGAGATCCAACAATTTAGACCTATTTCTCTGATTAACACTATCTATAAAATCATCACCAAAATTATTGCAAATAGACTTTCTCCTATCTGCAATAGAATCATCTCCTAGAATCAATTTGGTTTTATTAATGGAAGGTTCATTCAAGACTGCATTTTCATTGCTTCTGAATGTGCTAATAGTTTAAATAAAAACACTAGAGGGGGTTATGTGGCTATTAAACTGGATATTAAAAAGGCTTTTGACACCATTGACTGGAATTTTAATTTCAATGTTCTTAAAAACTTTGGCTTTTGTGATTCCTTCAATGGTAGAATTAAGACTCTTTTTCACTCTGCTAATATCTCTATTCTGATTAACGGTATCCCTAGAGGTTATTTTAAATGCTCAAAAGGAGTCAGGTAGGGGGGACCCGCTCTCTGCCATCCTCTTTGTTATTGCTAAAGATTACCTTAGAAGACTCCTTAATGATCTGGTTGATAAAAATATGATTAAACCTATTCAAGTTTCCAGGAACTTAAATGCCCCCACCCATCTTTTATACGCTGATGATATTATTATTTTCATGAAAGGAGACCAGAAAAATCTTCATGTTCTCAAAGAAGCTATATCTCACTATGAGGAAATCTTTGTTCAAGCCATATCCTGGAGTAAATCATACATTTATTTTGGTAAGAATTTTCCTATTAGAAGGAAATATGGTATCATCACGTTTCTGGGTCTTAAGGAGGGACACTTACCTTTCTCTTACTTGGGTGTTCCAATATTCTGGGGTCGACCTAAGGCTATCTTCTTTTCTAATACCATATCACAAATCACAAATCAACTCTCCAGCTGGAAAGGTAAATCCCTCTCCATGGCTGGGAGAATTTGTTTAGTCAAATCGACTATTATTTCTAAAATGGTCTATTCCCTTATGGTCTACAAATGTCCTGTTGGCATTCTCAAAAAAATTAATACTTATATCAAAAACATCATTTGGTCTGGAAGCATCTTTGAAAAGAAGCTTGTTACTATCCCTTGGAATTCATGCTATAAACCCATTGCTAATGGTGGAATTGGCATTAAAAATTTAAAGCTTTTCAATGATGCTCTTCAAGCTCATCTTACTTGGCGCATTATTAACTCTACTTCTGAAGCTACTGAGTTTCTGAAAATTAGATTATTCTCTATGCATTTAAAAGGAAACTTTTATTACATTAACTCTTCCATCTGGCCTTCAATCTGAGACTCCTATCAAAATATCATTCATAATTCCAGATGGATTGTCAGTGCTGATTCTTCCATTAATTTTTGGTGTGAAAAATGGTGTGGTAACCCCCAGATATCATTTTTACCCCCCAATAATCCTACTGATAATACTAAACAGACTATTAAAGAGGTTTTACATTCCAATCAATGTGATCTCCCTGACAATATTTTGGAAACTATTAATAATTATCTTTTTTCCTCTGATAGTGATTTCCTTATTTGGGAACCTTCTACTAATGGCATTCTCGATTCCAAAAACTTTAATAAGCATAATTTCTCTGAAATTGAATCTATTTTTCTTTGGGTAAATCATTTTAACAAACCTTGGACTAAACCTTCGAGGCTTACCCTTATTTGGCGCATTCCTCATAATAGACTACCTAATGAAACTAGTCGGAAAATATTTGGAATTCAACTCTGTTCTAAGTTTCGCCTTTGTAATCAATATAGGGAAGATGCCAATCATCTTTTTATATCTTGTGAGATGGCCTCTACCCTATGGAATTATATTTTTGATTTATTTAATTGAACAAAACTCCTTACTAACTCAATCTCCTTGTTCTTAAAAAACTGCACTAGACATGAAGCTTCTATGCAAATCAAGAATCTGTTTCTTACAGTAGTGGCAGAACTTCTGCATGAGCTTTGGTATGTTAGAAATGATCTTATTCACAATAATCACTCTCTAAATCTTAATGCAGGAAAATCTCGGATTCTTCTTCAGATTTATGACGCTGCCTCAATTCAAAAAGACTGTTGTGACAACTTGGTTGGTGATTTTGAGATTCTTCGTCATCTCCATATTCTTGGCATCTTCCCAAAGACTAAACGTTCCTTTGAAGTGTTCTGGAAATCTCCAATGCCAGGATGGATCAAAGTGCACGTGGATGGAGATTCCAAAGGCAACCCAGGCCCTACCAGTTGTGGTGCTATTTTCAGATACTCGGCTGGCCAGTGCCAAGGATGCTTCTATGTTGGCTGTGGTTACTCTTTATCTCTGGAGGCAGAAATGCTTGGGGTCATTCATGCTGTTAATATCGTGCTTCAAAGAGGTTGGAGAAAGCTATGTATTGAAAGTGATTCAAACACTATCATCTATGCCATTTGGAATGGCAACATCCATCTAGCCTGGTCTCTTACAGCTCGTTGGATGAACTGCCTCAACTTACTCCACGAGATTGATTATATAGCGACTCATGCCTACCGTGAAGCAAATGTAGTTGCTAACTCTCTTTCCAACAAAGGTCTTCATCAGACCATGACTTGGATGGACTCTATTCCTTCTGACTTATTTTATCTCTTTGATAGAGATTGTAAAAAAATCCCTTCCTTTAACCTCTTGTAATCCTTTTTGACTTTCAATAAATTGTGCTTTGATCTTTTTAAAAAAAATTATGAAGAAGGTTATTTATTAATGTATTTCAATATGGGGTTCTAGAAATGAATTAATAAGTGGGTTATGATGTATATGATTTATTAACCAGTGGATTTTCATTCCATGTTTTTAAATAAAATAATCATATAAATTCATGTATTGGTTTTATTATTTTGTGAAATGAATAATATTTTAGTTATAATTATTATATATGTATGAAATTTACGGTTTTTTATAGTTGGTATCAGAGCAGGGTTTAGTTTGCCTTTGGAAACTAGGATGAGAAAACCTTATTAATAACCCTATCAAAAAGTATAAGTATAAGTTAAAATACTATAGTTTTGGTAATGTTCATGAATAACCATGGATAAAACCTAATATCTCCAGAATTGAAATTTTATAATTAATTACCCTTGATTATGTTCTTTTCCCATAATGATTATTGTTTCTCACACTATGCTTCTTGGTTTTAGTTAATGGATGGAGCATGAAGGAATTATTCTAATGAAAAATATGATAGGCAATGTAATGATTATCCCCTAAAAACCAAATGTTATGGGATCTGGAATGAAAAATCATTTTGTTATTCTCACAAAAATGTATCAATCTATGAATCATGCCGAAATTCCAAAAAAACAACAAAGGGAACAACATTATTTTTTGTTTTTTAAGAGACAAAATCGACATTCATTTTTTGGGTCATATAATCCAATAGTGGATAATCAAAATATTTGTACCATTGAAAAGATATTTTCTATTTTCCAATGATCAGAACATGATAAATTAATCTTTGAAATCTATTGTTTCAAATGTGAAGCTAACCAATCATGGAATACCATAAAGAATATGAGGCAAAAATATGAAATTGATTCCATTGAATTGGTTGATTTTAAGAACATATTTTTTACTTAGTAAATTCCTCATAATCTTAAAATGAAGATATAAAAATATTTCTTCAAGCTTAAACAAAAGGTTGATGAGTTTTTCCGTACTTATGAAGAATATTTTACAATACATGAAAGGTATGCTTAAAGATTTAACATCAATCCAGAGAGTAAGGTTGATCGATTAATTAATTTAATAAAACCATGTCTTTGATGTGAATTAGCCATATGGGAATTTAGTATTGGTGATGAAATCATTATATGTGATCTCAAGGTTGAGATGGGGATTGGATTTACCCTTCAATCTCATGGGATCAATAATAAATTAAAAATTGAATTCAAGGAGAAATATGATAACCATAGTGAAAATATATGAGGTTTAAATTTTTTTCAATATCTATATCTAAATAGTGAGGAAAATATCTTAAAGGGACTAGTAAATGTTTTCAATGTGGGAATGATTTTCCTCGGGTAGTTGACAACTTATGTGATGGGAAAATATATATCTAGTTATATGAATAGGGAAAACGATACACATAATTCACCTCCCACACATCAATGATAAAAGTGCATGGATATGTAGAATTATGAAAACCAAATCCCTAATCCAAGTGTATTTTATGATGATTGACATTAGAAACCTCTTAAAACAAATTAAAAAAGAAAAAATCAAGTGATCACTAATAGTGAAAATGAAGTCGTGAAAGGTAAAGTTACCATCCACTCTAAAATAGAAAATTTTTTCTTTTATATTGTATCCTTCCATTATATTAATTCCAAATAATGTTCTAATGGTATATCCATATTACCTCAACAATTTTATATTGAGTTAGATATTAAAACTCCAAATTGAAAAATATTTGCATCACAATTTTATAATTCTTCTACAGTTAAATATTATGGGAATGTGCATCCAAAAATATGTTGACCATTCCTTTAGTGGAATTTAATATGATTTTGGGAATGGGTTGGATTTATCAATTGGGATATCATATATATTTCCAAGGATGATATTTCACATTTATTAATAATAATAAATCCAAAATCATCTATTAATGAAAAGATGAATATGAACTTCTCGTGTATATTTCTTCCATCTTATTGGCCATGATTCATATAAATAAAGTTTATTTATCTTATATTTTTATGGAGAAACACATCATTAAGGATATACCTATTGTACGGGGTTTCATGATGTATTTTTGGATGAATTTATAGGTCTTCCACCAAATCAGGAATATTAGTTTACAATATAACTCATACAGGGTAATATTAATATTTCAAAGATTCCTTATAAAATGGCCCTAATGGAGTTTTAGAAATGGAAGAAGAAAGTCCATTAGAATCCTAACAAGGTATTAATATGCCCCACTGCGCCAACATCAGGTGAACGTATTCTATTTTTTATGAAGAAAGATGGATCCATGACCCTTTTCATTTATTATCAAAAACATAAAAAGATAAATATAATGAAAAAATTTCATCTTCCAAATATTTAATAAATATTTGAGAAACTATATGGAGATCAATACTTTTACATGATTTATATTAGTTATAAATAGATGATATTATGGTTTATTCTAATTGAAATAAATAAACTTTGTATCACCTAAATATTGGGATGAAGAATCTGAGAAAGGAGAACATTTATGAAAACATTACCACGTGTGAATTATGGAATCACAAAGTTTCTTTTTTTGGTAACATAATATCAAGGGATGGGATATCTATAGATCTAAAAAAGGAAAAAGTTATTGAAATTTATCTTAGATGAACAATTGTAATTGAGATCTAATGATTTCTTGGTTTGGATGGATATTATCAACTTTTTGTGAATTAGTTTTCATGATTACCTAATCCACTCACCATGTTGAATCAGAAAGGAGTTAAGTTCATATACAAGGAGAAATGTGATAATAAATTTATGGAATTGAAAAGAAGTTTTGTCAGTGCACCTATGAGCACACTACCTTGTAGTAAATAATGATTTTTGATCATTAGTGATTCATCCAAGAAGGGAATGGTATGTGTTCTCATGAAAAATTACATGTCAATGGCTTACACATAATCAAAATTGAAGAACCATGAGAAACATTACCCAACTAATAATTTGTAGTTATCTTTGCTAATCATTTCATTAATGATATGAAGAAATTATCTCAATGAAGAAAGGTGTGACATATATATGAATCATAAAATTTTAATTTATATAATCACTCAAAATGAGATGAATATGTTCCATAAGAGATGGTTGGAGTTGATTCAGGATTATGACTTCTTGATACATTAAATCCTTGGAAAAGAGAATAATGTAGGAGATTATTTGAGTACAAATAACCATGATAGCCTATCTTTTATGAGGATCATAAAAGATAAAAATTTTATTCATTTGAAAATCATGGATTTGGAAATCATAAAACAAGTGAAGAAATGTTTTCTTCCTAAAATTAATGTTCATCCATCTATCCAAGCAACGATTAAGGAGGCCAAAAAGGAAGATGTCGATTTAAAAAATAAGATGAGTAATGTTCTTAAGATTAACCTTTATTGTGATGTAATAATAAGGATCATGAAGCATGTTTTTATTCTTCCCATTCCATAATATAAGAAGGATCTATTGGATGAGTGTCATAGTTCATCATTCTATGTTCATCCTAGAAGCACAAAGATTTATAGGGACCTGATGGTTTTTTTTGGTTGAGATGAAATGTAGATAGATATAGAAGAATATGTTTCTCTATGATTATTTTGTCTACAATTTGAGGTTGAGAGATAGCAGTCTATGGGCATGTTACAACCTCTACCTATACCAGAATGTAAATGGGATTATATTTCCATGTAATTTGTCGTTGGACTTCCCAAAACATCTAAAGATCATAATTCTATATGTGATATAGTTTATCTCCTTAGGAATTCATCACAATTAATTTCAATTAGATAATATTAAACTCATGATTGGATTTGTAAAATATATTTCATGGATGTGATAATATTTCATGGTATACCAATTTTCATTATCTCATATTGGGACCCGTGGTTTACCTCAAAGTTATAGATAATTCTTCACCATGCACTGGAAACAAAGTTATTTTTCATATATGATTATCATCCTTAGACATATGGAAAATCTGATAGAATAGTTAAAAATATAGAATACATGTTGATATTTTGATTTATTGATTTCAAATGTGATTGGGATCAACACCTACCTTTGCATGAATTTTCATACAACAATTGCTTCAGTCCAGTATTCTGAGAGTACCTTATGAAGACCTCTATGGTAAAAAGTGCATATGTCTAACATGTTGGGATGAAATTGGGTAAAGAAATATTTTTCCACTTGATCTTAAAGAGTAAATGTTTAGAATGTCAAAACTATTAAATATCATATAAAATCATCTTAGATTTGACAAAAAAAGTAATGCTGAAAATCGACGAAAATACCTAGATTTTGAACTAGGATAAAATGTATTCATAAAAATATCTCCATATGAGAGAGTGATGCGGTTTGTAAAGAATTTAAATCTAATCCATATGAATTTAATTACTTTTTTAGTTCCTGGTGGTGTTGGGATGTTATCTTATATGTTTTCCCATCAAATGAATTTATCTCATGTTTATGATTTATTCCATGTATCTCTCTTGATAAAGTACATGCTTGGTACTTCACATGTACTAAGCATAGAATTCATGCCACTAAATAATGATATTTCATATAAATAACAACTAATAGAGATTCTGGATGATAATAAAAAAGTAATAAAAAATAGGACCACTCATTTGGTTAATGTTTTTTAAGATGGAATTAGCTATTTGAGGAAGCTACGTGGTGTCCTAAGGATGCATGGTATTGGTATACCTGAAAGTATTACCTTGTTTAATTTCTAGTTTTAATATATTTTTATGGTTAATGAGATGATTCCAAGAAGTAAGGGGGGCCTCAGGGGTTTTATGGGCATTCATGACATGAAAAGAAGGAAAACATGGCCAACTTATGCAAGGTGCACAGTCGAAACATAGTAAAGTGAACTTTGTAGAAATCCTAGTAAATCCATAATTCCTTTGATAGTGGAATTACACTTGGTTTTCGCATTGATAGTTAGAAAAATGTGGATCTTCCAATGTAATCATGAGGACTTTTCCCCATAGAATTTATCATGTCTACAATTTGTGCCCAAATTATAAAATCATGTGTAAAAAACATGTGCCAAAATAAAATTTCTAAAATTTAATGTTTTAACATTATAGGATATTTATATCCCCATATTATTACTCCTTAATGTATCCCCCTTTCAACACATAGGATGATCCAGATTTACGAAATGTTCCCAATGGTGATTCTCCTTGGATTCCTCGCTCGATGGGCCGTCATTGGTTGTGGATCGAAGCCCCAGGTAAGTCTAATTCTCCCCCAACATCTCTTTTTCAGATTAGGGCTTATATCTTGGTTTACCTTCTTCCGAATCCCAAAAAAAATCTGGTAGTTCTTAGGTTGAAGATTTAATGGTTTATGGAATTTAGATCTAAGGCCATGATTATCAGTGTGTTCATCATCATATTCGAGGTAGGTGTTCTATAAGTTATATTTCATAATCATTGAGTTGATTTGTGCATGTTTGGTTGAATTCCTGGTTTTAAACATATTGTTTTGTTAATTCCATTATTGATATTTATTATAATGGGCATCTAAATGATGATTTCAACCCATCCTGGTCCCTGTGGGATGAATGGAAGACGATTTTAGCATTTTAGGGCCACCCATGGTGTGTGATGACTTTACCGAATATATAAATTGGTAATTTTGAGGGAAGATTTGTAATGTGATAAATTGTATCCTATGATAATCTTGTTAATATGGTAAATTGAATAGAATTTAGAGTTTTGATAAAAGTTTCTAGGATTGGATAAGGGGAAAAGGGGTCATTTGGTTAATTGTTATTTAGTTTTTTGTATATGAAATGAAATAGGGTAATTGGTTTTGAGTCAAAGGATTATATATAATAATTTTATGATTGGGGTAATTGAGAATGTGGTAAAAAAACTTATTAGTTCTTTTAGAAATGTATCATAGTGTTAGTGCATATGAATATGAGGAATTATTAAAATTAGTTTATGACATGGGAATTGTGGAATGTGACAAATGTGATTTTATAAGGGAATTAGTGAATATATAAAATGAGTTAACATATGGTAATTGATTAATATTTTAAATGGGTTATTGTATGGGAGTTATTTAATATGATTGGGGAGTTAGGAATAATAAAGGGAAATGGGTGAATGGGGTAATGTATGGTAATTAATTAATATTACATTATGTATGTGAATTATTAAATATAATAATTGGGTTAAGAAATTATAATAGGAATTGGGGTAAAGGGATATGAAATGTAAATGGATAATGGGTTAATGGGTTATGGTATAGTATTAATTCACATATTTATGGTTATGGAATGTTATTACTATTTGTGTTATTTTTATTTGGTTGTGATATGTCATGTGTATAGTGAATGGATTAATAAGAATGTGCACATGGCTTGGTAGAGTGGGATATTTAAATGTGGTCCTACACCCATGGATCAAGTTCAAATGAGGCACTATAATCCATACCAAAACGCCAGGATTAGGTATGTTGACAAAGGATCTATTCCCCTAAAAGTTTCATTCCACCCGAACCGAGGTTTTAAGGTGAGGATAATTTGTTGATGTGATGTGTTTATCCCAAGTGATATTGGGACATGAATTATTATCTTGTGCATAGTGATTATTTCCATATACACATATTTAAATGATTTACAAAACGAACCCATTAAACATTTGATAGAAATGGATTAAGTAACAAAGAAGGAATAAATTATGGAAATGGTAAAAATGATTAAAAGGGTTAAAGTATAGATTTTTAACAAATGGAATTCGAGTTTTCCTTGTTTTTATACATTTAATTATTACTCTAATGCACTATCTATTTAGACTGATATTTTTTAGACCCCTTTTGTGGTGGCCTTATGAGTTGTACTCACACAATGCTTAGGATGTCATTGTGTGCCCAAATAGACTCCATTATTTCAGGATTGGATTAGGAAAATGTCTGGTGCTTGGGAGTTGAGTTAGACATGAGATATTCATGGACAAGTATCCTTACATTTAGTCAAGATTATTTTTTAGGATTCATATTTTGACTTTACATTGTATTTTTTTCACTTTTTCATAGAATAACATTATATTACACATTTTAGTGTTTGGTTGTGGACTTGATCCATGTTCGGGAACAAGTTTTTTTTCATGTTCATTGGATATTATATATTTTCCACTATTTATTTTTTATCTATTGTTTCTTAAGCTAGTAACGTGTGTATAATCTCCCCATATGACGTAATTGATCCTCTCTGCTGGTCATCTGTAAGAACCCGGATCTTCTTTTCAGGTATGTTTTTCATTTTCTGGTCATTTTTGAGGAAAAGAGAAAAATCAGAAAATTTTCAAAGTACACATCATGTACTTCGATGCCACTGGAGGCCATGTGTTGGTCGTGTCATGGCTACACACATGACCATGTAGGGGTGACATGGAGGCCACCTAAAGCATTGTACATAAAAGGTGAGTATACATCATGTAATCCAAAAGTATATGTCATGTACTTTATTTTTTCTCATTAAATGCTCCGGGGTCGAATCTAATCGCCAGAAACATCTCCTTTTAGGTATCGTTCGGCTGAGAGCTCCTGAACGGCTGAAAATCTTCTACGAACCACGAAGCAATCGTTCTTCCTCTGAATCGAATTCTGTTGATTTCGTAGTAACCACATCGGTGAGTTCTCTCTTTTTCTAGAACCTCGTTTCATGATTCCTTCCCTTTTATATGATATCGTGGGTTGAACGTTTTATACTTTTTTGTAGATATTCGACGTTCTAAGGTGATTTAAACCCCGTGGTTCAAGTATATCGATCTCCAAACATCAAGGTAGGTGTTTTGTGGCTTTCTATTGAAAGTCTTTGAGTAATTTGGAAAATTTCCACCAATACCTTTGAACGGGGTATTGCGTGTTAACCGTTTTAGCCCCATTGATTGCATGCTTTGCATGTATGCTAGATTAGAGTATTTTGATTTTGTTTTGTGCTAATTGTTAGGCTTTGGGAGTGTTTCCATTCATGTTTTTCCTGTTTATGACTGTTTGGTCTAGTTTTTCCTATTAGGCTTTTTCCAGTTTCCATGCCTAGCATTGTAGGATGGAGTGTTCTTTTTATAACATATTGTTATGTTGTAGACTGCTATCCAAGTATTTATTGAGGTTCACTTTGTCCATTACATGATACGATACTTTCTGAATTTACACAGGGTTGTGAGAACCTAGTGTAGTAGACCATATGGAGAATGGACGTAAGGGCTTCTCCAGAGTGTCATTATAATACGATGTGAGACCACATGTGGAATTGATGTTCAGTTCTTCCTCAGAGTGTATGTAGTTCCTCGACGTGGGAAATAGGGGGAATGAGACATTGAGTTCTTCACCAGAGCGCCTTTAGTATGATATGTGACTATAGGGGGAATTGACGGTGAGTGTTTCCCCAGAGAGTCTATTCTTTAGCTGAACCAGAGAGTTGAGACTGTGAGTGCCTCTCAGAGAGTTTCTAGTACTTGTAGGTTGATCCATAGGGTTTAGGCTGTGATAACTACCTAGAGGGTTAGCTGTTTGTTCAACATTATTGAGTGGCTGCTTTTTTGTAAATTATGTGCTAGAAACTGTGGATTGTTTTCTGCTGAGTACTTTCTTGTTTACTAATTTCTGTACTTTTACCTTCCATATATGCACTGACTGTTAGGCACAGATCTTTGAGTGGTTTCCAACTGGGATTTTGTCTCACACCCTGTTTGGGTGATTCTTTTGGCCCCAAAAATATTATATTGTTGCAAGTATAGATAAGGGAAAGCACCCTTTGACTTCAGGTTCTTTATTGTTGTGGAGGTGGAGAGCATGGGACCAAGCTATGTATTGTGATGCTGAGGAGTATATCTACTTTCATTTTCACTTTGGCTTAGCACTGTTGTATTCCATCATTGTGACTTATTTGGATGTTTTCCTAGACAAATATGTATCATGCATCATTTATATAAATATATCTACTCCATTTTTGCCTTTATCTGTCTTCCACTATTAATATTATTTGGTATTTACTGTTTCCACTGTTGTATGTATTTGTGTACTTCCACTGTGTACTCTGCCTATGAGGTCATAGTTTCCCCACTATTAGACCCAAGGCCCTCGCTGATAGCCGGCATCCTCTGGCGTTTGGGGAAATGCGCTTGAGGCCATGTGACCTACCGATTACGAGGCACCTCTGGGTGGCTTCTGGAACTGAGATGTTACAAATTGGTATTAGAGGAATTTGTTTCCCTTGAATTACTTTTTGGAGCCTTTTTCCAAGGATATGATGGAATAGGTACTTGGTAATAAGTTGGGCCTGGGAGTAGCTAACCCGTGTATAGGGAAAAGCCAATCTACCTCGTTTAATTGCATTTTTTTGGTTTTTCAATCATTACATTTGATTTGATTTCACGTTGAGTGATTCAAATGTTTTGTGCTATTACCGTTGATTTTTTTGAGGTTCTATTTCTGTCGCAACCCGATGAGATGAGGGTATTTCATCTCTTGCATCATATTGGCACTTGCTAGAAATCACATTTCATGCATTCTTTCAATGTCATATAGGATGCATTATTGATTGCATGTTGTTGTGATAGATGATGTGTAGAATATGCATGTTGTTTTGATAGATTCCTTGATAAAAATATATTCTTCTTATCAGAGAATTTATTGTGTAACGTTTTACCTTAATGAATGCCAAATTTTGGTTGATGAGGTGTTTTGGGGCCTCATGGACTAGAATTTGGTGGATCATTGACTTTTTTACCTTGTTTTTAGCTTTTTAAAGATGACAAACATTGATTCTCGGGGAGTATGGGCCCTCACGGATCAGAAGTTGGAAATTTCAGTGTTCTTTTCAGTGTTTTCTAGGCTCCAGAGTAGTTTCTGAGACTTACTGTCCGGAAAAACCCAGAATACACGCTGTGTAGTTTTGACTACACACCATGTGTTCTTCTATTTGGGAAGAAATGGTTTTTCTAAATTACATTACGTGTACATTATGTACACGCTGTGTATTCTCAAACTGTGTCATAGGTCGTCTGGGCAGAGACACGGGATATACAAAATGTCATGGGAACACACCGTGTACCGATTGTGCACACCGTGTAGTGTAATCCTATGAGTCTGGATGTGTGGATAACAACACGGTCAGTGGAGTATCCAATTATACATGTCGTTTCCACATTGAACATGCCATTTTGGTCAGGAACACGCCGTGTGGCTCAAGCCATGTGTCTGACCATGTCACTAACAACACGGTCTAGGTGAATCTTGTCTACTACATGTTGTGTCTACCTGGAACACACTGTGTAGTTTTGTCTTAGGAGGGCCATGTGTCTTGACCATGTAGAAGGACTTAGGCAGGGAAAGAGGATTCAAGTACATGCCATGTGTTTTGACAACACGTCGTGTGTTTGGGGTGTAACATGACCAGTTTTGGAAAAATACACACCCATGTAAATGACTTAAAGGAAAACGTCGTGTAGTATTTTTACACATCATGTAGTCATGTTTTGTAAATTTTTGAATGCTTTCTTTCCAATGTTATCATATTATGCTCTCAGTTTTCAGTCCTTGATAATGTTGATCTAAGGTGTGTGTTTGACCATGTGGAGTCATGGCACCAGAACGTCCTCCAGTTGCACGCCAGTTTCCTAGCGGTGATCAGACGCCAGATATGGATGATCAGGGACATCCCACATATCCTCCCATTATGCTAGATTTTTCACCAGTAGTGATACCTGTTAGAGGCTCCAATTCACATTTTAGGGAATTCTTTCGGAGGATGATGTCGATCTTCCTGGGAGCACCGCCTCCTGCCTCGACTATGGAGGACTTGACGCGGGTTTTCCAGCAGCAGCATCCTCCCACTTTCTTAGGGGAAGGAGGACCTCTGGCTATAGAGTCATGGCTAGAAGCCATGATGACAATCTTTGAGCATCTGGATACGCCTCCAGAATGTCGGGTCAAGATCACTATATACATTCTACGAGACTCCGCCAAGAGGTGGTGAGACGTGATCTCATAGGCGGGTCATCAGCTGGTTATGGTGTGGGAGTATTTTCAGTGCGTCTTTTATGAATACTTCTATCTGGAGACCCTGAGGTCCAACCGAGCCCTGGAGTTCATGAGCCTAGAGTAGGGTACTCAATCTGTCATGGATTATTCCTCTCTTTTCACTGAGCTTCAGTATTTCACACCCCTCCAGGGCGGAGATGGACTGTTCCTGGCAAGTATATTTTAGGATGGTCTTAGACGGAAGATCTTCTCACAGGTGAGTATCTTCAGGTTGACTTCCATCGCTTCCATCATCAACAGGACACTGATTTCAGAGCACAATCTGAGAGATTCCGGAGCTGAGAGCCAGGGAGGTTCTGCTTCCAGAGTTAGTGCTTCACCAGCTGATAGCAGGAAGCGCCGTAGAGAGTCTATGTGTGGTTATACGAGGTAGTGAGACACATCTTCAAGTAGCCAGGTGATACGCTTCCCGTGTGGAAGGGCTTGGCATACGAGGCCACAGTGCTAGAGAGCCCCAGTGGAGTTCCGATCTTGCGACAAGATGGGTCACCTTTAGTGCTTTTGTCATGTTTTCTCACCAGTAGCTAGTGACAGGGGTTCATCCATGAATCCTCATTCAGTATCAGGGCCATCAGTTTCTCACCAGTCTGGGAACTGTAGTTCATCCGGCCATTCGGGCTGAGGTGGAGGTCGAGGATATGATGTCCATTCACTAGTAATTTAGCGACAGTAGGGTAGATCATCTCAGAGTAGTCAGGTAGGGTCACAGGGTCGTGGTACAGGTCTGGATTTTGCAGTGGAGCAGACCCAGCATGAGCAAGATCCTGGACCCTCTACAGTTCGAGGTATGAACTTAGTAGCCTCATTTTTATCTTCTTCTCTTTTCGATACAGGGTCTTCCCATAGATTCATCTCTATTGCTGTTGTAGTATCCTTGGGCTCTACATATTTTCCTCTACTGATACTTTGACTCTAGACACACCGTTGGGTACTAGGATAGCTAGTGTACGTTAGTGGAAGGAGTGCCCTCTAGAGGATGATGGGTATAACTTTCTATGAGATCTCTATGTCCTGGAGATGACAGGCTATGATTTCATTCTCGGAATGAACTGTCTAGATTCCTTCCAGGCAGTCATTGACTGTTATTGCCACAGGGTTAGTTTCATATCACTAGAGGGTGGATCATTTCTTCATCGAGGCGAGTGGGATGTACAGGCTTGTATAGTAGGAACATAGTATCATGGGATAGGTGGAGTTACAACTCAAATTTACAGTCTCAATCTAGATGACCATGGGACTTTGCAGTTATAATTTCCTCTAGTGGTGGATCGTTTCAGGGATGTCTTTCCAGTGGAATTTTCTGGTTTGTCTCCAGTGTGTGAGGTAGAATTTTCAATTGAGCTCGTTCCAGGAGTGTCACCAGTGTCCATTCCCCCTTATATGATGGATACACCTAATTTGCAGGAGCTCAAGGAGTAGTTAGATGAGTTGAAGGGAAAGGGTATCATTGACTCAATATTTCTCCTTGGTGTTTTCTTGTTCTGTTTGTGAATATGGCAGATGGTACCCTCAGGCATTGTGTGGATTATCAAAAGTTGAACCAGTTGATGGTCGAGAACTGATATCCCTTGCCCAGGATTGATGGACTCTTTGATTAGCTTTGAGGATCCCGGGTGTTCTCGAAGATTGACATAAGGTCCTGTTATCATTACTTGGGAGTTAGACATTCTGATATACCTCTTAAATCCTTCAAGAGCAGGTATGGTCTATATGATTATATGGTTATGTTGTTGGGTCTCACAAATGCACCTGCTGTTTTCATGGCACTGATAAACCGAGTGTTCCATCCACACTTGGATTCATTCATGGTGGTTTTCGTGGATGAAATCTTGGTGTACTCTCACACTCGACACGACCATGTCACACATCTTGAGGTCATTCTGAGTACACTGAGAGATCATCAGTTATATGCTAAACTCTCAAAATTCCACTTTTGGATAGACCATATTATCATTTTGGGCCACGATATCTCAGAGACAAGAGTATCAGTAGACCTGTAGATAGTGAGAGCAGTAGTTTACTGGGAGCATCCAAAGAACATCTTTGAGGTTAAGAGTTTTCTTGGGAAGGATGGATACTAAATATGCTTCATATAGGACTTTTCACGCTTAGTAGCACCGCTGACGGGTCTAACCAAGAAGGTTGAAAAGTTCTTATGGTCAGATTCTTGTGAGTTAGTCTTTTAGGTGCTAAAGGGGAGGTTGACTTCAACACCTATACTAGTTTTTCCAGAGTCGGGAAAGAGAAATACCATTTACTGGGATGCTTCAGGTATTGGGCTAGGATCTGTGCTTATGTAGGGACATGGAGTCGTTGTGTATGGGTCTCGGCAGTTGAGGCCACATGATAGGAATTACCCGATGCACGATCTGGAGTTGGTAGCTATTGTTCGTGCCCTATGTTGTTGGAGATATTTTCTTCTAGGAGATTACTTTGTGTTTTTCACCAACCAAAAGAGTCTCAAGTACATCTTCACTCAGTGTGATCTAAATCTGAGACAGCGCAGGTGGGTCAAGTAATTTCAGTCCTTCGATTTT
This sequence comes from Viscum album, assembly GCA_963277665.1. Classification (NCBI taxonomy): domain Eukaryota; kingdom Viridiplantae; phylum Streptophyta; class Magnoliopsida; order Santalales; family Viscaceae; genus Viscum; species Viscum album. The sequence goes on along the minus strand of OY728131.1, from coordinate 911,090,211 downwards.
GAGCTTGCCTATATGCCTAGGAAAGGCAATGTTTTGGCTAACACATTGAGCATGAAAACTCATATACAGGTATTTTAGGAGGCCTAAAGTTAGTGGAAGATTATGGATCTATTCTCGGAAATTCATTTGGAGGTTCACGACAAATAGTGGAAAACTTTTCTTTCTTCTGTAGATGTTACCACAACTCTTCTGGATCGAGTTTGAATAAGGCAGCTATAAGATTCTGAAGGCCTTGTCCTATGGGAAAGCATGTCAATAGAGGAAAATATTCCTGGATGGGAAGTAGGAAATGATGTGATCTTGCATTTCTAGGGACACGTATGGGTTCCAGCAGACATACATGAGGATCTGATTCGGGATTTTCATTCCTCGGTTTGGGCAGTTCATCCGAGAATCACCAAGATGTATTGTGATCTACAATGCCAGTATTGGTGGCCAAGTATGAAGAGAGATGTTGATGGTTTTGTCTTGAGGTGTTCCACATGTCGGCTGGCGAAAGAAGAACATCAACGACCAACAGGTATTTTATAGATGTTACCCATTTCTGAGTGGAAGTGGAACGACGTCGTGATGGAATTCATGACAGGTTTGTCGAGATCACCTCGTGGGAATGATGTTGTATGATTCATCATTGACAAACTTATGAAGGTTGCTCATTTCTTGTCGATAAAGGATACCTTTAGTGTTGATGAGCTGGTATGGTTGTACATACAAGAGATTGTACGTCTACATGGAGCTCCACACTCCATTGTTTCAGACAAGGTTGTTTATTTTACTTCTCGGGTATGGAAGGGACTTTAGAAGGCTTTGAGTATGCATGTACTTTTGAGTAAAACATTCCATCCCAAGATAGATGTCCAGTCCGAGCGTAGGATTCAGGTGCTTTAGGAGATTCTCCAAGCATGCATTTTGGATATTGTAGGTTCTACGGAGAAACATATACCTCTTGTATAGTTTTCCTACAATAATAGTTTTAAGCGACTATTCAGATTTAACCTTATGAGGCTTTGTACATTAGGCCATGCCAATCACCCTTATGTTGGCTGGAGGAAGGAGAGGCAGCTTTTTTGGGACCTTGTCTTGTCAAGAGACCATAGAGAATATAGAGTTGATTAAGAAGAGGATGGTTACTGCACAGTCTCGGCAGAAGCCTTATGCTGATCTGCAGATATGACCTCTGGAGTTCGAGGTCGGGTATCAGGTTTTCCTACATGTCACACCGAGGATGGGGAATAGAAGGATTAGGAGGCAGGGTAAGCTTTCACCAAGGTAAGTCGGTCCGTTTGAGGTGTTGGAAAGAGTTGGACTGGTTGCCTATTGGTTGAAATTACCTTAGACGTTTCGGGATATGCAAAACATTTTCCATGTTTCTCAGCTCCGATGTAACTTTTCAGAACCGCATCATGTTATTAAACATGAGGAGGTTGAGATTGATGTGGATGCATTGTTCGAGGAGCATATTATCTGGATTGTTGGTCGTAGTACAAAGGTTCTCTGTGGCCGGTCTGTTTCTCTGGTACGAGTGCTATGGAAGCACAGGCGGGTACATGACTATACTTGGGAGAGGGAGACCGATGTGCGAGCATATTGGCCGGAGCTATTTGGGGTTTATTCTTCTATGCTGCACTAGGGAAATTCAGGGACAGATTTTTTTAACGGGGGAAGTTTGTAAGAACTCAGATCATCTTTTCAGGTATGTTTTTTCTTTTCTGGTCATTTTTTAGGAAAAGAGGAATATCTGAAAATTTTCAAATTACAGTCCATGTATTGTGATGCCTATGAAGGTCGTGTGTTGGCCATTTTATGGCGACACACATGGCCATGTAGGGGTGACATGGAGGATGCCTAAATCTGAGTACGAAAAAGGCGAGTAGATGCCATGTACTCCAAAATTACAAGACATGTATTTTCTTTTTTTCATTAAACGCATCGGGGTCGTGTCTAATCACTAGAAACCTCTCCTAGGCCTCGTTTAGCCGAGAGCTCCCAAACGGCCACAGATCTTCGATGAAACCTTGAGCAATCGTCCGTCCTCCGAATCGGACTCTGTTTATTGTGTTGGAACTGCATTAGTGAGTTAAAACTACTGTTGGAACCTCATTTCATGATTCCTTCTATTTTACATGATATTGTGGGTTGAACGTTTTATAATGTTTTGTAGATATTTGACGTTATAAGTTGATTTAAGCCCAGTATTTCAAGTATATCGATCTCCTAACATCAATGTAGGTGGTTTGTGCCTTTTTGTAGAAATTAATTGAGTATTTTGTGAAAATTCCACCAATACCTTTGAACAGGGTATTGTGTATTTACCATTTTAGCCCCTTTGATTGCCTTCTTTGCTTGTATGCTAAAGTAGAGGATTTTGATTGTGTTTTGGGATAATATTTAGGCTTTGGAAGTGTTTTCTTGCATGTTTTTCCAGTTTATGATTATTTGGTCTAGTTTTTTCTGTTATGATTTTGCCAGTTTGCATGCCTAGTATTGTAGGATGGAGTGTTCTTCTTCTGACATACTGTTAGACTGTAGACTGCTATCCATGTTGTTCTTGAGGTTCACTTTGGTCGTTACGCATTGCGATACATTCTAACATTACACAGGGCTATAAGAACCTAGTGTAGTAGACTATTGGGAGAATGGATGTAAGGGCTTATTTATAGTGTCTTTATAATATGATTCGAGACAACATGGGGAATTGACGTAGAGTACTTTCTCAGAGTGTTTGTAGTTCTTCAATGCGAGCCACAAGGGGAATGAGACATTGAGTACTTCCCCAGAGTTCCATTAGTATGATACGAGACTATAGGAGGAATTGACGGTGAGTGCTTCCCTAGAGAGTCTATTCTTTAGATGAACCAGAGGGGTGAGACTGTGTGTGCCTCCCAGAGCGATGCTAGTACTTGTAGGGTGAACCATAGGGGTTAGGATGTGATAACTACCCTGAGGGTTACCGATTTTTTATACTTGATTGAGTGGATACTTACTTGTTTGTAATTTATGTACTAGAGACTGTGGATTGATTGCTGCAGAGTACTTTCCTGTTTACTGCTTTCTATACTTTTACCTGTCATATATTCACTAACTGTTAAGAACACATATTCGGGTGTTAGCCTATTAGGATTTTGTCTCACACCCTGTTTGGGTCATGATTTTGGGCCCAAACAGATTATATTTTTTGCAGGTATAGATAAGGGAAAGTGCCCTTCGACTTCAGGTTCTTGATTGTTGTGCAGCTGGAGAGCATGGCACCAAGCTATGGATTGTGATGCTGAAGAGTTTATCTACTATATTTTTCACTTTGGTTAAGCACTGTTTTAATCCAGCATTGTGACTTGTTTGGCTGTTTTCCTATAAATATATGTATCATGCATCATTTACATATATATATATATATATATATATATATATCTCTACTTCAGTTGTTGCCTTTATCAGTCATCCACTGTTACTATTGTTTGGTATTTACTGTTTCCATTGTCGTATCTATTCGTGTACTTCCACTGTGTACTCTGCCTATGTGGGCATAGTTTCCCCACTATCACACCTGAGGCCCTCGCTGCTAGTCGGCAGCCTCTGACATTCGGGGAAATTCACTTGAGGCCATGTGACCTACCGGGTATAGGGCAGCTTTGGGTGGATTTAGGAACCGGGACGTTACATGTAATGGCCCAGTCCGACCCACGATCATGATATTGTCCGATTTGGGCCTAGCTTGCATGGTTTTTTTTCCTAGGCACTTCCCATCAGGCAACCCCCAGGAAAAGGCCTCATGGTGGGATAGGTATCCAAACCAACTTATAAGGGGGTTCATCGTGCTTCTCCTCCTTCGATGTGGGATTTCAATAACCCACCACCCATAGAAAGGCCTAGTGTCCGCACTGGCACATCAAATGGACACCAGCTCATATACCATTTGTAATGGCCCAGTCTAGTCCAAAATTATAATATTATCTGATTTGGGCCTATCTCACACGATTTTGTTTTCCCTGGGCTCTACCCATCAAGAAAACCCAAGGAAAATTCCTCATGATGGTAGAGGTATCCACACCATCTTATAAGGGGGTGCTTCGTGTTTCTCCTCCTTTGATGTGGTATTTCCATAACCCACCAACCCTAGAAGGTCCTAGTGTCCTCGCTGGCACATCACATGGACACTGGCTCTAATACCATTTGTAATGGCCCAGTCCAGCCCACGATCATGATATTTTCTGATTTGGGCCTATCCCGCACAGTTTTGTTTTCCCTGGGCTCTGCCCATTAGGAAACCCCCAGGAAAAGGCCTCATGATGGTATAGGTATCCACACCACCTTATAAAGGTGTGCTTTGTGGTCCTCCTCCTTCAATATGGGATTTACATAACCGGGTTATGACAACCCCTCATGGAAGGAGGAGGATCACGAAGCATCCCTTTATTAAGTGTTGTGGATACCTATCCCATCATGAGACCTTTTCCTAGGGCGTGCATGAGGGCCAAAACCCAGAGAAAAAAAACTTTGTAGGCTAGGCCCAAAGCAGACAATATCATGATCATGGGCTGGACTGGGCCGTTACATAAAGTATAAGATCCAGTGTTCATTTGATGATTTAGTGAGGATGTTGGGCCCTTCTAGGGGGGTGGGTTATGACAATCCCACATAAAAGGAGGAGGAGTATGAACCACCCCTTTATAAGGTGGTGTGGATACCTCTCCCATCATGAGGCATTTTCATAGGGGGTGCCTGAGGGCCATAACCCAGGGAAAAAACCGTGCAGGCTCAGCCCAAAGCGGACAATATCATGATCATGGGCTGGACTGGGCCGTTACATCAGCAACCTATGAAATAATGGGAGGTGTTCTATAGTTAATGTTATGACATCACTCGGGTAACCGGTTTAGTGGTTGTGGGGATAGGGATGTTACAAATTTGTATCAGAGTATTACTTTTCTAGGGACTTGTTATTTGGGATGTTATATAGGTGGTTAGTATGTATCGAGACTCTTTAATGAGATCATGCTAGGAAGTAGCTTACCCTTGTACTAGTGAAAACCCAAGTCACCCAGTGTAATAGTTGTTGATCCTAATAAGTGTTGTTATAGTTGTATAATATTTCACCATTGGGTGTTTCAAATGTTGTGTTATGTTACCATTTTATGATATTATTCTCATGGATGGAATGGAATATGGTTTTTCATTCATGAATCATTTTGGACTCTTAAGGATATATGTGTAATGCATCATAATTGTAATATAAGGGATGGGTATGGGAGGCATAGAGAGTATAATGCATTTTATTTTCCTGATAAAATTGTGGAAGAAGAAAATGTTTTCTAATAATGGTGAATCATGTGGATAAATAAAAGGAATAAAAATGAATAGTTAAGGAGTGGTGTGTATAAATAAAAGTTTTGACAAAGTTAATAGTTTGGGTTGTGATAAATTATTCTGATTTAATGGTATCTAAAAAACAATTATTTTCAATGTGACGGTAATATAGTTAATGAATTTGGCATTATGAAAAGTGTAAATGAGTTAAAATAAATATTGTCACATGTTGGGAAGTGGGGATTTTAAAATGTGAATTTTTTACCTCAAAATTGTGATGTTAATTATAAAAGGATGTTTAATGGTGGAACATTGGTCAAACCGGGTAGTGGGTATTCCTTGTGTTATCGATTTAACCATTTGTATGGGTTGTTTTTGGAAATGAGAGTTACCTAGTTCAAGAACTTGGATTTGATTTGTGGGGAATTATTGGTTATAATATGGATTAAAATATTTTATTAGGGAATCCATGGTATGGTTGTGGCCTTTGGTTCATGAATCATTGTTTGGTAATACATGTGTGAAAACTCTCATAGGTCGTGACCGAACAGAGTGCATGATGGAACTTACATATGGTGATTGGGTTTTGGTGACCTTGTGAGCAAGCTCCTTGGGAGTTGTGTTTTGGATCTAAGAGTGGGATTTTGTCTTGTAGTACTGATGTATGTGTTTGATTACCTTTGGTGAAGAAACATAGAGTAAATACTCTATTGGTACACTAGGCACGGTGTGTATCAGATTTGGGGTGAGAGTTTTATTTGAAAATAATGATTTCTCTATAACTTTCTATGTATGGTTGGAGAAAGGAAACATGGTCTTTTCTTTTTGGGACTCAGGTTTAAGGATTTTGTATCATTTAAACTTAATGGTGACCTATGAGAAAGGTAAAATTGGGTTATTATTTCTTTTTGGTGTGTGTCACATTGGTCTATGTTTTGGACTTTTTTAAGGGTCCATGGAGAGTGTTGACTCATGTTTTTTTATAGGGGTAAGTGTGATGGTTGATGGTTTTGTGATGGGACACAAGTTGTGGTTATGTTTTGACAGTTTTGGAAAAATAAAGGGTTACCTTGTGGTTGGATAGGAAAGAGATGATGTTTACTTTGAATATAAGCATGGGAGATTCTTTTGAGGTGGAATTGATGCATACCTAGTACCATCAAATTTCAGTAAAATGGTATAGTTGTTCCATGTAACTTTCATAAGGGCTCCTGAGTGCTGGTAGTTTTTTGTAAGGTTTGTTTCAAAGGGTTCTATATCATGAATTTGTGATGCGTATAATTAGATGATAGTTAATAGAGGTCGCGATGTGGTTTTTGAGTAGAAGATACAAGGGTGATTGAAGCATGGTTAGATGCTCTTTTTTTAAATGTGACACTCGAGCTGAGGATGATCACATGAAGTAACATGTTCATGTGAATGGTTTGGTTTTCAGGTGAGATGTTGATAATGACTTGTGTTTGATGAGGATAAAGGGCCAAGTGGAATGATTATCTGAAGAAGCACGTGTTGGTATATGCTCAGGTGATGATGTTCTTATGGGAACTAAAGTTGGGGATAGAGTGGTCATAGGAAACTTTGAAACTATGAGGGCTCTAATAAGGTCCATATATGGGCACATTCTGGTATGGCATGATTTCGATCGGGATAAACGTCTTTCATTCTCTATAAATCTATTGTGGGAAGCATGGTTATGTGAGATACCATTGGTTTTTATTGGTGTGGTGGACCATTTTTTATGTTGTTAACTACATGGGAAATATTGAAAAATATCTGGGGTGTGGTAGTATTAGTTCCACTTGAAATGATGGTTCATGGCTACTTGGAAATTCATCATGGAGCGGTATTGATTCTTGGTTGGAAATCTGGCATGAGTGGTGGTGGTTAGGTGCAGATGATATGCGTGTAGTAGGGAAGCCTAAGATCCTTGGTAGGTCATGGTGTCCCATAGTAGTGGGAGACATAAATAATTTATATGTGGGTGGTGTTATTTGAAAACATTATATCGTACCTCAGCTAGTGACGATCATTCCCAACATCTTGACATTGTCCCATGAACACTGAGAGGCTCTGGCATTACTCATAGAAACATGGAGGTTTTTTAGATGGTTGAGATACATCATAGAGACTACACTCATGGGGGAAATATATGTGGAGCTTTATGATGTGATGTACACCATCGATTGTTTTTAGGCGAGGTCCTCAAAATGGACATGGTGGTTACAAACATCATGTGCATCATTCATTGAAGCTCGAAATGGGCTCTGGGTGATTTTCATTTTATTTTTTTGGGAAAATATATAGATCCATGCCTAAGTTTTTTTTCCTTTACGTGATCAAGTGTAATATATGGTAATTTAAATCCCTCATGTAAAGTAATAATAACACTCTTAAGGTGGGGAGTGATAAGTCAGTCATAGATGTGCAGATGAGAATAGTGAGTAGATATATGGACACAAGGATGGAAATGAGGAATCGGTGTGGCGCAAGTTGGGTCCCATAGAGAGGCCATTTGTTCCTTAATTATAGTGTTCTATTGGTACATACATTGTATTTTGGCTCACGGTGGTTCTGAATGATATTTTTAGATTCTCATGTCTAGTATTCAATGGGAATGGTGAGACATAACAACTGTTTTTAGAAAAAGTGGTTTGGTTTTATAACTTAATTGTGATTACAAAGTACACATTGGTAAGTGTCATTATGTTTTATTGGAATGTCTTATTTTTTGAGGTTATTTGTACATGTGATTTAGTGTCATTCCAAAAGTGAATCTGTGCATTCTAGGATGAGTCAACTGAGGGCAGATTGACCTGACTTGGGATAAAAGACAAATCTCGAGAGGGGAATATCTCCTTATGTATATGTATGTGTATGAAAACTAAATTTCATGTTTTAGAGTGTGTTTGATTGCGAACATAGCCTTATTTAGTTAATGTATGAATTCTAGGGTTTCCTTTCTTGGGAATGTTGATTGGCTTAGTGGTTCTAGATTATGGTTTGGCAGGTACTGATGTTATAATGACAGAATTCTACTAGAAGTCTGGGAATGAATTTAGTGGGTGTGTTCGATGATTAGGATTGGTTTGAAGTAAGAAAGTGTCATGGGAAGCTGAAAATGAGGTAGTGCTCCATCAAGGGAAGATGGGTGTTCTGGGAAAACCAGTCTGGGGTAGTTCGACCTGATATGGTAAAAAACAATGGTTTTTGTGGGAGGGACCCACGTCCGATTTGATGTCTCAGTGGAATGATCCAGTCATAAATTAATTCATAATTGACTAAAGTCATGTTGATCTTACTCCTCAAATGTATGTAGTAGGAATTTCCTCTTGAGTATTTTCAATAGTAATGATGGAGGCCAGTGCAGGGAGAATTCTATATGGATGTTTAGACGTCATTTGTGGGGAACACATAAGGTATGATGTGAATGTCGAGTTGAGATTCTCATGGTACTTATTCAATAGTGGGTGGTTAAAAATAATAGATTATGGTGTATAAAAACATAACATGCATGTGGTTGGTTGATGACATAGTCATAGTTTCATGTTAGAGGTACTTGAGTGATCATCATTCAGTTGAGTTGGCCTTGATAGCGGGCATTTCACAAGTTTATTTTATTGATTACCATGAGATTTTTGGTAGTGATTGGATGTGCGGTAATGGAATGGGAGCACCATGATATGATTGGTGGATCGACGTATGTAAGGAAATGTGGTTTTCAAGACCTTTCTTTTCCCTTTGTGTTATGTCATGTTTTTTTCACCGTTAATGTTTTGAAAATATTGTAAAATGATGTCAAGTGATTCGGATCATGAGTAGAAATGTGGATCATACCGATGGGGTGTTTATTGGTTCATCCATAATGATTTCATTTCTAGAGTGAAGTTTTCATGTCATGTGAATTAGGTAATATTTCCAATATTTTCCTAATGAAGTTATAGTGGTTGATGTATAGTTGAAGTTAATGTGTCCTTTGATGAGTATCAGGTTCATGTGGTGGGTTGTAGTGAAGAAGTCATGCAGGTAATGACCATTACTGTAGTTCAAATTTTTTGGTTTCATTGTAATGTTCAATGAAAAATATGGGAAATGGTAATTAGTAGTTGGCCCTAGTGGCCTGATCTCATTATTACAGAAACTCAGTGGTTCTTGGGAATCTGGCTCGAGGACAAACCTTTATAAGGTTGGGAGGTTGTAAGATATTGATCATTATGATGGTGTGAACTTGTTTAAGAATTGATTTTAATAATTTATTCTGATTAATGGGTTACTTAGAAGGAGTAATGTGTTCCTCAGGGTAGTTTCAGGGGTTTGATGTACCAAAATAATGAAAATCAGGCCAACCTGGGCAAGTTGAATGGTCGAAGCATAGTTAAGGTAATCATGAAGCCTTCTCAGGAAACTTGTGAAAACTTGGAAAGTGGAATTATGTATATTTGGTGCATATTTAGTCCAATTGTGAGGATATTCCAAGTTAATGAAGTGGAATTTTCCCCTGAGACAATATAATGTGCACGGTTCGGCACGGTTTGGAAAACTGTGCCCAAACTGTGCACCCTAATAAATGTTGGAAAATTTACAATTTCCACATTACATGATATTTATATCCCCTCTATATTCCATCATAATTTAATACACCCTAAACCCTATGGAAGAACTAAATCGATCCAATATTCCCATGGTTAGTTCTCTTTTGATTCATGGCCTTTTTTAGCATTATAGTTTTCAGATTTATGCCCAAGGTAAGAGTAAGGATCCTCTTTCTTTTCTTTTCCAGATTAGGTAATGTATCTTGGGTTATCATATTCAAAAGACCTAAAAACCTATTTTTCTGGATGATAAATCATTCAATGATAAAGGTTACATTGAATCTAGATCTATGTCCCTTATTAAGATTGTGTTCAATGTTATATTTTAGGTAGGCAGTCTACAAGTTATATCCCATAGTCATTGAGTTGATTTGTGCATGTTTGGTAGAATTCATGGTTTTCCTCTTATGGTGTTCTTGATTACATTAGTGAAATTTAGTATAATGGATGTCCAAATGATGAGTTGAACCCCTCATGATTCTCATAGGATGCATGGAAGATAATTTAACCAATTAGGGCCACCCAAGAGATGTGGAAACATTTCTGAACCTTGTAATTGGTAATTTTCATGTTAGAGTTGTCTCATGATAACATATATCCCATGATGAGAATATTAATATGTTAAATTGAGGTGAAATAATATTACTGATAAATGTGTCTAGATTTGGATAAATCTATAAGGGGTAATTTGGTTAATTTTTATTGATTTCTATGACTATGAAATGAAAATGTGTAAATGGTTGATGGTCATATACTTGTGTATAGTAAATTCATTACATGGGATAATTGAGATTATGGTAAAAAGGTTATTAATTATTCTAGAAATTAATATCATTATTAGAGAATATAAAAATGCTGAACATGTTAAATGGGTAATGGCTTTATAATTGAATAATGTTTCAAATGGGATTTCATAAGGGAATTAATGAATATGTTAATAGAGATAGAATATGGTAATTGATGAATATGGTAAATGTGTTAGTTAATGGGAATTATTTAACATGCTTATAACATTAGGCATAAGAACAAGAAATGTATTTAATGGGCTAATGTGTGGTAATTTATGAATGTTGGATAATATATGCAAATTATTGAATATACTAAATGGGTTAAGACATGATAATGGGAATTGGGATTAACGGATGTGAAATGTAAATGGAAAATGTGTTAATAGATTATGGAATAGTATTAATTCTTATAATGATGGTAATGCAATGTGATTGATATTTTTAATGAATGTGTTTGGTTTTGATATGGTATGTGTGTGTTGAATGGATAAAAATCTTGTGCACTTAGCTTAGTAGAATTGGGTATTTACATGAGGTGTTATGCCCACAGGCCATGTTCGAATGAGGCTCTAAACACAACCCCAAAATTCATAGGATATGGTAGGGCATAGATCATATGTTCTTCTAATGGTGTCATTCCACCAGGACCAAGGTTTCGAGGTGAGGATAATGTGTTTTTGTGATGTGTTTATCCCTTCTGATATAGGGAAATGACTTATTCCCGTATGCATATTGGTTTATTGCCGTAGACACATGTTTAGAAGATGTATATGTCTAACCCATTGAATGTGTGATGAATGATGATTATGTAATGATAATGGAATAAATGATGGAAATGGTTAAAATGATTGAAAGGGTTAAAGTGATGATCGTTAACTATTGGAACCTTAGTTGCCCATGTTTTTTATCTTTTAATTACATATTTCATCCACAATCTATTTAGAATGGATATTTTGTAGACACCATTGGTGGTGTCTTACTGATTTTTACTCACACCATGCTTGGGCCGCCATATGGTACCCGAGCAAACACCATTGTTGCAAGTTAAAACAAGGCATTAGCCTAGTGCTAGGGAGTTGAGTTGGGATTAAGATATGCATGGATGAGGATCCGAACATGGAGTGAGGACCATTGTTTTTATTCTTTTCTCATCTTTACTTTTTGTTTTTGTTCAAATTGGAGATACATATCATGAAATTATATATTTTACTATTTGGTTGGGCACTTGTACCCTATTTACGAAATGGTTTGTTATTCATGTTCATTGATTATTATATATTGATTCTATTGTTTTCATGTTAAATATTGCAATTCACTCTTATAAATATGTTATTGTAGCCCCACATGAATTAATTAACCCAATTCACACGTAGGAAACCTATGGAGTATGGGGAGGTGCACTTTAGGTCATGTGACAACTCTCTTCAGGGCATCAGTTAGGAGATCTCGTGTCATAGACATTATGGAGAATATGATGAGGAATATGAATCCTAATATTTTTGTATTCAATTGATTATTTTCTAAAGAAAAATTCGTATTAAGGGTGTTATAATTCAACACCCTAATATTTTAATCTATATTTCTCTTTAAATTAAATTAATTCTTCAAAAGCATGCACTGCATGCAACCATGAGTTTAAATGAATCTCCATACACAATTAGTATAAAATGTCCATTATATACTAGACTTTAAATTTCTAGAAATAAATAATAATAACAAATTTATGAAATAATAATAAATTTCAAACTTAATATGAGTTTATTGGTGAGTTTTTATAAAATATTCACACTATCATTGTAAAATCACTTTATTTTTGAAAAATATGTTTTCTTAAAAAATGTGTTTTTATAGTTTTTATTAATTTATATAAAATCTATTTGAAAAAACTGAATTTTTTTAATACGTCATTTTTAAATTACCTTAAAATTATTTTTTTCAATGGAATAATTTTTTTAATTAGTACAGAAAATATTGATTTTTATTTATAGCTGGGTTTTCATTAAAATTATATAAATTTTCAAATAATGTTTTAGCTTAGTTTTAAAATAAAATTAGATCATTTTGGTAATAAATAATCCTATTATAGATTTTTAAAATGATTTTATACACGAATTTATTATAAAAACATTTGATGTTTTAAAATGGTTATTTTTCAGAAAAAACTTTTTTCATTAAAATTTACTGGTTTTATTTTAAATAAAATTGTGAAACCTGTGTGTTTTTAATTTTGAAACCTGGTTTAAAAAATTATATTCATAAGTTCAACATTTGTTAAATTGGAATCTTTTTTTATAAATTGAATAGTAACCTTGGTTAATTTTGTTACCATAGTAAAGGGTAAATTATGTAAATTATGTTAAAAATAACATTATAATGACTATAAACTGACCAATAAAGTGATAAAATATTATTGGATGAATAATATTCAACCATTAAAACCACATTATTTATTTTTTATAATTTACTGTGGGAATTTCCATGAAAATTACTTATATAATATTGAAATAAAAGAAAGACAAAAAATGTCATTTTCTTTCTCTTTAATCCCCCATATGTATCTTTATGTGGACAAATGAATATAATGAATGAATATAAATGTGAATATTTTATTTAATAAACATATTTTCATTATAAAATTATATTTTTGACGTTTTGGTCTACATGGAAAAAAATATGTTATGTATAATAATGTATTTAATAAAACATAAATAAAATCACATTCATGTTTTAACAGACATAAAATATATATATATAGGGATATATAGTATAAAAATCAAATAATAGATATTTTTTTATAATATATAAAATTTCTATACATCATGGTATATTATTTTTTAGTAAACCAATGTTTATATTAAATAATTAAACAAATCGAATGTCGTAATTATTTTATTAATAAAAATATCAAATATATGTTATTAAAAATATAAAAATAAATAAAATTTGGGATACTTAATATATCCATTGAATTAAATATATGACCTTAACCTATCAGGGACATAATAATGTATTTTTTTTTAATTTAACTTTTCATTTTCATATTTACAAAAATCTAATAAATGAATAGTTTCAAAATTGACACTATTGATAATTTATCAATGTAAAGTTTTATTTATTTTTTTAAAAGTCATTAAACATTTTTATAAATTCCAAAAAAATAATAATATGGTCTAATTGGTTCAAAATTGTTCACTTATGTAACTACTAATATAGTATTGGTAAATTTTAACATATTTTAATATTGAAATACTGGTTACTTTAGTTTATATTCAAATCAGTTAACTTGGGGTTAATTAAATTGATAATGTTGAAAAGAATATCAAAACATGTATAAAATATTTTTTTGATTATATTAAAACCATATATCATCTCATTTTAGAATATATGATATATTTTGGTATTTAGAATGATGTAGAAGTTATTATAAATTAACTTTTTTTGAAATTCCAAAGGTTCCCCCACATCAATTATAAAAGGGTACCTCCTCCCTCATCTCTTAATAGCTCATTGAGACTTAAAGGTAAGACATAACGTGATAATTCCCCTTCAATAAATCCCTAGACCCATTCAATTAGTGTTGGTATTCTTAAAATACAAGCTCTATTGTCCCTAAGAGGAGATCTAGAGGGTGCTCGCCGAAGAACAGGTAATCCCCTTTACCAACTCTCTCAATATCATTTCTTCTAATAATTTCACTTTATTTTTTGTTTCCATTATAAAGTAATAACTCGTATAAAACCTTCATTCTGATTTTTTTTTATTATTGAACTACCATATTCCATCTTCTATCTATCCTATGAAAAATGAAATCACCAGACATTCATACGTACGACCAACCATTTCTATGTCATGGTGTAATATTTTTTCATCACCACTTTAATTAGATGGGTGTGATAAGGGAAATAATTACTATGTATGATTATTTGGAAAATATTTTTATTCTAGAATAATTTATACACAATACATTTCAATACCATTTCATAATTAAGATAATGATATCATCGCCCGTGTGTACGAATGGTCTACCATATCCGTGATGGGGTGCAATTCATTATCCAAAATTACCATTAAAGAAAAATTATAAAAATGTATAGAAGGAATAATATGACATATATTATTTTAATATCATCCTTGAAATAGAAAGACTATATTCTATATGCATGAACTGAAACATATGTGACAAAATATGCATAAAAAATGAAGCAGTTAACACCCGAAAGAAGCGTAATAATTAAATATTATTAAACGAGTGATAATTTGATCATATATGATATTATAAATATAAATATGGTTCTTTAATAAGTAAATAACAAAATTTAGTACAGTATAAATGATATTTTGGTATGTATAATAGATCCCAGGTATACGATAAGGTATAATTTTTCAATTTTATTGTTATCCATGATTATTTATACATAAGTATTTACTAGGGTATATTTATCATCCATGACCATGTTACATAAAAATGTATTAGAAAATTTTATCACCATTATTATAAAATTATTTAATTTTTTTTACACATTTTTAATTTTTTACTTTTATGTTTTAATGGAATCATTTTTATTTTTGCTAGTATGTACTTTTTGATATATCAGGAAAAACTCCATGAAGAATGATTTTTTAACATATAGAACATGAATAGGTTTTTATTCATTCATTTAAAAATATTTCTTGATGATTTACTTATACTATTAAAATTTTATTCTTGAATAAAATGTTATCTTTTAAAAATATTTTCCATTTTATGTAAACAAAATTTTTTCAATCAAGAAACAATATTTTCATCAAGAATTATTTTCAGGTGATATCTCAAAGGTTACATATGTTTTTACGGGAATATTTTATTCAATAATATTATCACTATTATACCAATTTATTCTTATGTTTATTATATTAATAAAATCAATTTATTTCCATGGGTTACGTTATGATTTAATTTTGTTTTAGAATCCCATTAATTTTTATGTCTTATTATATGATGAATGATTTATGTTCTTACTCCACAAATATTTATGTTTTTCATTATGTGATAGGTTGGACCTATATATACCCAAAATCAATTGGGAAATGATTTATATCTCATGATATAGATAAGACTTAAATAGTTAATGATCTTGATATAGTAATATAGTGTTGAAATGTTAAGTAAACTCAGTTCATTAACACAGGCAAGAACGAGGAGTGATCTCAATTCGATAAAGGACATTATTTGCATCGATGGTCATTGTAATTATAGTTCACTAATATGGAAATTATTTTATAAGATTATTGGTATTTCACAATTTCAAATCTCATTTTACGATCTGGTAATTCATGTTCTTTTAGAACTTCATTGATATACCTTGTGACATGGTATCATTATCTTTGATATATAGGATAATATTTTCAACTTTTTTGTTATGTCCTTATATATTATGATTATGATATGATTGATATCTCTCTTACTGTGCATCTAAGATCACCCATTTTTGTGTTTCTTTACTTGGATATGATGAATTCTTATTATATAAGATGTGTCAAATATGGGTTCTTGAAATAAAGGACCAATTGAGAGACAACATAGATGTTTTAGGAACAAGTTTTTTATGTTTCCCTATTTATAAATAGACTAATTATATTTGGTTCTAGAATGCTTTTATATTGTTTTTAAATAAATAATATTATATTTAGATTCATTATTCATTTATAAAATGTATGGGTTGTAATAATAATCAAGAAACATAAATAATATTTTACAAATGAGAAGAATATCATCAAATAATCCAAAGTGAAATTAAATGATTATGTAATATTATATAACATGTTAAAAAAATGAAGAATAAATGTTAAAAAAATCTTGATCTGGTATATTTTTAACATACATTTATTATTCATTAAGATAATTAATGTTTTTGATGTTTTGTACTTGAGGTAAGATGCATTATTTTAATAATGCCCTTTTAAATTTTCCCTTATAACTTTTTTTCATCCATCTCTTTATTCATAAAATCTATTCAAGATAATTATTAATTATTCTTATATGTATAATAAAGGTAATTTTTTACCTTATTAGAAAATCTTTAAAAAAAATTGTAAAAATAATCTATTTAAAGTGTTATGTGAGGTACACTTTAACATAAAACCACATTTTAAATATTCTAAAATTTTATTTTAAAAATAATTATGTTCTGTGTGCATATACATTAAATTATTATATATATATATTGAAATATAATAGTTATGAATTAAATTTTATTCATATTACCAACCCTTTCAATAAAATAAAAAATAAAATTTTTAGGTGTTTTAAACGGAACATTTTGGATTTATTTGTAATTGAAAAATGAATGTTTCATTTTAACATATACATCATTAATGGATTTTCACACCACCACAATTATTAATTCATTTTTTCCCTTTATATGTTTCAATTTTTTTATTAAAATTAAAAAAAATAATTCACCATGGGATTGGAATTAGTATTTTTAAAATTGTTTTTTAAATGAAAATGATATAGAAATAATGGGAAATGATTTATTATGGGTGAAAATAATATAATGAAAATTAAAAAAACATATGTGTTTTTATGATGTTATGTTTCATGGGAATTGTTTATGATCATATTTTTTCAATTATAAACAAAGGAATGATGGTTCTATGATATCCCACTAATGTATTTGGTAATATTTATGTTGGAAGTTGACTGTGAACATTATTCCATATGAAACTGTGAAGGTTGTTACACTGATAATTGTATATATTTTTTTCCATTTGTAGATGTGAGGGTTATTCCATATGTAAAAGTTATTTAAAAAAGGTTCTAATTGTTAATTACATGTTTTATTTAGGATTTCTATGGTTTTTTAGAAATCTAATGACTTCACATGGTATTTTAATACAAATATGATTAATGAACATAAAACTCTACTATTTATATGTGAAATGTATGACATTGAAATAAATTTTATTATATTTTAATGATTGAAAATAAAACATTAGGATTTTTTTCATGTTATATTTATTATAAATTTTTTATGAGAGTGTTTTAGAAGGGATGTAGATTTCTTTGGTTAGAAAATATTTATATTAATCCTAATGATTATTTGGAAAAATGAACAAAAATTGAAGTATTAATTGACTAATAGTTTATTTCCTACATTTTATAACCCCTACTTTCATTTTTATATTCATTGGTCATTTTTTAAATTTTCACCTCATGAATTTTGGATGGATAAGAACAAATAACAAGTAAACGTTTAACTCTTAAAATTTTTTCAATAGAAGAATACTAGTATCATTTTAATGATTTTATATTTTGTGAAAATTTATGTGTAGTTAAACTGTACACTAGTAATGTATGTCTTTATTATGCATGATTTATGACATAATTATATAAAATATAAATAGTAACAATCCTCAAGAATGTAATACAATTTATTCTAACTAAATATACATGATTATGTAATATTTATTCTCAATTACTTATAGTTGGTTCCAAATGAATGGTTAATATAACATTGGAGATTAAGAATTTTTTATGTGATGTTAACTGAATAGTTATGGATACCATCACGAGTTTATAATTTTTATATTGATCATAAAGTTATATTCATAGAAAACCATTTCATAATTCCTTGTGATAGGATATTAAGTTAAGTCATAATATTTTTGAAGTCATTTTATTGGGTTGATGTATATATACTCCTTAAGTTTAATGCAAAGTATAATATTAGAATAATTTTGTCACATTTTTTGGATGTAAGTGGAAATGTATGAAATTTCATTTATTTTTATATCATTGATTAATTTTGAGGTTATTTTGGATATTTTTTATCATTTGGTTATTGGTGTATTATATAATTTATATTGAAATTAAATTTATGATGACTATTTTATTTTAAAATGAAACAATTAATTCAAATTTTATTGATTCTATTATAAATATTTTAGATATCATTTATCAAGATGAAATAAAGATAATATCACAAAACCTTCTTATCAATTCCATATCATTTAATAATCACTATCTCAGAAAAATCAACTCTAATTGTTTTTAATGAATTTTGAAAATAAAAATCAACTATAAAAAATTATTTTATATGTCCAAAAAAATTTCATTATCTAAAATTAATATGGATCATGGATTCCATGTTAATTTATTTCAAAATATCAAATCATCCACCACATTATAAAATAGAAATATAAAAAAGGACATTATTTTTTCATTTCCTGATAAATGGACTCCTTACTAATGATATAGGGGATATACACAATAGAAATGAAGACCCTAATGTTTGGATTATTGATTTGAATTTTTTTTCTTATTTTCAATGTAAGTAAATTTTTTTTAATTATTTTGATGAATAATAAGTAAATGAATCATGTTAATGATTGTTGGAATGATTTATTAAGGAATAAAAAAGATCATGTAAGGTTAATAGATATAAATAACTTTAATGAATGATTGGTTAATGGATTTCGTTTCACAAAATTATCATATAGTGGTATTTTATCAATTTTATTATAATATATAGAAAAAATTATGAGAATTAGGAATCTCCTAATGATTATTATATAGTATATTTTTTATACAACATTTGAAACATATGTTAAATGAAAGAAAATCCATGGAAATATGGAACACTAAAAATTATATTATGTTTAGAAGATAATTATTGAGTTATTAATTTATGTTTTAGGTATATGTAACCATTAATATTCAATTTTGTATCATTAATGTTTATTTTATTGATAATGCCTTTAAAGTTGGTGGAAATAAGTTTAAAATTATTCACAACCATTAGAATTTATATGATTACTAATATTGAGGTTATTATTGTTTATTACAATTTTAGAAAAACTATTTTATTTTATAGATAAACCTTGGATTAGAAAGTGATTAATTTTATTTTAGAACAAGATAGATATTATTATGTGGAATATTATAGGATTTTAACAAATTTATTTTGAGAAATAAATGATAAATCGCCATTTGATTATATATATGATTTTAATGTGGATTCATGGTTAGTCAAGTCATTTATAGAAATAATTATTACAACATATAGAATATTTGTTTAGGGACTTTGATGTTTTAGTTATATGACATTATGAATGCATAATGATTATTTCATTTAAATGTTTACTTTTTATCATAAGAATATGTGATCAAATACTTCGGATTTTTTTCAACATAGTTGGGAACATTTCAATTTATTTTTAGTTTAATAATTTATTAAATAATTAATGTTTGAACGTTTTATATTTGGAGATTAATTTGGCATTTCTTTATAAAATTTTTTATTTTGTTGGATAATTATATTATCATATGATACCAATTTTTTTTTGATACTTTTTAAAGAAAGGAAGTATATTTGTTTATTTATTTATGGATTATGTGATCTATTTGATGTTTATTTCAGTGCCTCATGATGAAAATTCAACTTAAATTCTCTTTATTTTGATTAAAATACGAGCTTGTTGTGGAATTTTATATGGGGTTAAATTAAAATTATTTAGTAAGTATTTTTATTTATTTTATTCATCATGATGGTTTCGTAATTTCGCATCACTAAATAAGAGATATTGAAACAAAATTGTTATCTAATTAATATTATTTCAGATTAATCGGTCTTCTTTATCACACCACATCTATTTATGGTTTTTTAGTCATTAATATTCTCTTGATTATCAACATTATTTGGAGAATGATCTCTATCACTCTATATAATTATACGGAAATAATGTTTTTTCATTGTCCATATTTTCAAATCCCACCAATTTACCCCTATTGGGATACCTATTTATGTTTCATTCTAGATGATATTCCTACATCATTTTCCCTCAAATCAATAGAAACTTTCATTTCCCCTTTTTATGATATGATATTTAATAAAAATGTATTTTCATATATATACCCATTGATTACATTTATAATTTTCAAATACCTAGGGGTGTGATTTATTAAATAAGATGAATTTAGCACCTTAAGCTTGAAAATTAGAATACTATGTTTGATATCGTATATGACTTGCAACCCCGAACCTATACAAAACATGAAATATTATTGTTTAAATGTTTTTGTGATAATTTAACCATAAAACTTGTTGGTATGAATAATATATATGCATTTATGAAATATATATAAAATTTCTTCATTATTTAAATGTATTCATAAATTATTTTTAAATAATCACTCAATTTTTGTAAATCCACTCTGTTATACAAAAATATGTTTTCTTCGTATATTATTTTTTTGGATTTTTGTGGTAAAATATTATATTTAATCTATATAAAATAAAAAAATATATTTTGTAAAATTGTTATAATTTTTTAAATCATCATCTCAAAATTAACTTAGGGTGAAATTTTTTGATTTTTCTAAAAAGATTGATTTTTCATTAAATAGTTAAATATTTTTATTCTTAAAATGTTTTCATTTCTTTTAATTAAAAAATTTTTATTTAAAATAATCATTATATTTAATAATTGAACATAGCGTAAAAAATGAGAAATTTTTTTTATTAATCTGATTAATTTCATTTAATTCAACAATTTTCATGATTTTTTGTAAAAGTTTATTTTTATGCTTAAAAATATTTCCAAAAAAATAGTGCATTAAGCATATCCATTTTAATTAATTAAAATAACCACTAATAAAGTAATATATACTATAAATTTATATAATATGTATCTTTATATATTAATTATAATTCATATAATTATTACCAATAGTCTTATAGTTAACATAAGAAAAAATATTACTCAAAAATTGCATGTTCCTGAAGAACTTCTTTTCACTATGTTTTGTGATTATAATTTTAAATTAAATTAAAAAACATATATAAATTTAATTTTAAAATTATATTAAATATTTTAAATTTTAATAAATAATAATATTCAATATGTTAAACTAAATTTATTCTCTAATGAATTGTAAAAATAATAAAAAATTGTCAACATAATAAATGGGAAAGTCGAGGTAACACAAGATAAAACTAAGTGATAAGGCCACCATTATTTGTCCTTAATCCTTTTATTTGAAGATATTTTTAAAATTTCCTCCTTATTATTGATATTTATTTATTTGTGGTGCACTTCTCTATAAAGGGGGAATATACAATATGTTATGTTATTAAAAAGAAAAAATGTCACCATCTTCCTTTTAAAATTATTTTATATGTTCACAATTGAATAAAAGTGTGTTGTAAAAAAATATAGATATTTTTTTTGAGATTAAAAAAAAATATTTTTAGGATAAATATTTATTTTTTATTTTTAATAATTATATAATACCATTAATTATTATGCAAAACTAACATGCTATTTTTAAATTACAATTAAAATAAATAAAATGATTTAAAAAAATTAATATAATATGAACGAAATATTGTTTGAATTAAAAAAATTTAGATAAATATAACATATTTTACAAGTTTTAACTAAATATATTGAAAAAAAGTCTATCATGTTTTTTAGAGTCAAATTAAATGAAAAGTTCCAAATTGATATTATTGTTGTTTTATAACAAATAATATATCATTAAATACATTAAAATTCATAAAAATGATTTATTCAGACATGTTAATGGTATATGATTTAAAATATCAATTTGGGTACATTAATGGACAAATTAGTATTTTTTTTGTAAATACATTGATCCCTATAGAGTAAAAACATTGTTACAGTTGTAATTAGAAAAAAGGGTTAATATGGGTTATAAAATGATATGGGTAAGAAAATCATATAGAAATTTTAAAATTATATTTTATGATTTAATTTAGAATAATAATACTAATAGATTCAAATATTGTCATTTAAAAACATTTTGAATATGAAATCTACTTTATATTATTATAATACTTTTGGAAATTCCAAGATTTCCCCTCTCATCTCTTATAAAAGGTCCCCTACTCTCCCATATTCTTCGCACTCCAAAGAACATTTTCATCCATTACCTATCACAATACCTTTCATAGAACCTTCCTCATGTATTATATACCTTTTTATAATAAAAAAAAACATAAAATATCTTTTTTTTTGTAAACCCAAAGAGGTATTCCAAAGAAGGGGTATAATTCATAACCGAACATTTTCGTTTTATTTTTTATATTACATACTTCAAAAAAAATTAAAACATGATGAAATAATATAACAACAATCTTCCATATGTGGATATTTTTTTATGTTGATGAAATTACCTATATCCATTGCCACTTCCTTCTAAAAGAAAACAAAACCATAGTTTATTTGTAAGGAAAACTACCACCATGCAAACCGGTATAATTCATTTTCCATCACCACCTCCCACAGATGGTTATAATGATGGATTTAATACACACACACACACAGAGAGGTATATATATATATATATCTATGTGTCTGTGTTTGTGTGTGTGATATTCATGACATATTGATAATTTTTCATAAGTAATATATTCTCTATGTTCAAAAAATTTCATTCCCTGAAAATTATAGCATTATATGTGTATACTGGTGGATTACGGCCTCCATGAAGCGATGTTAGTCATCATTCATCCCTACAACACATGGTCGATATATATAATAATATTAAGTTTAATTATAAATTTTGTTTATATTATTATCATTAAATAAATAAATAATAATACTTACCTTATTTCCATAAATATCATTAAAAAATACAGATGTTACTCATGTGTATTTATAGCCTACCATATCCATGATTGTAATGTTGTCCATTTTTTGAACCATAATTAAATTTTGGGGTTATAAGTATAATTTTTTCTATAAAAATAACAATTATTTCATGATTATTTTTCTATAAATGATAGAATAATGACCTCTTTGACTATAGTCAATCTATCAAACTCATTTCTGGTATAGGATCCAAATATCATTAGAACATTTTATTTGTACTTAAGTGATTAGATAATTGTATATAACACGATATTAAAAAAATGTCTAAGGGAAAATAGAAAATTTTAAATATTTAAAAATAACTAATATATGTTTATTATTCAAAATAATAAGGGATGTATTTGATGAGGCACTATTTATGTAAGGGTATTTCTTTTAAAAAACATTAAAGATTACCTTCAAACTCATTTTCTTCCATTTTTGTGTTCTTTTGAATGTTTTTGGAAAATTTTAAATTTGAATTAAATAGATAATAATGTAAATATATTCTATATTTGAGTTTACTAATTATTTTCTATTAAAATAATATTTTTATGGGCATATATATTAGAAAAATTATGTGAAACACTCATTTTAATTTTTTTAAAATATTTATAAAATAAATTATTATCCTTCATGTCCATATTATTAAAATTAATTTATATATATATATGAATTAATTACAATAAATATTTTATGTTTCTTTTTACCTTCAATATTTTTTTTCAAATGAATCATTTTATATAATTTATATGAAATGTTTTGAATTTCATTACAAATAATGAAAATAATGTTCATTTTTACGTATCCAGTATCAATGGATTTTATCACCACTATAACAAAATTATTTTTTTGGATTACATTACAAGATTACATTATTTCTTTAAATAGTAACGCCATATTTATTTTATTTTAGAATTTTATTTTTGAAAAATTTATTTTAATGTAAAATGATATATCATTATCGGGAAATTCTTTCTTATGTGTAAAATACATTTTTTGAAAATAGAATGATTAAATATGTAATGAATATTTTATTGTTCTTAGTAATTGTTTATAATGGTTGGAAGTGCTATTATAAACCAATTATTTGTGGGTTCATGATATCTCCCATATTTATTTGGTAATATTTTTTTAAGTCGATCATGAAGGATATTCCATTTGTAACCGTGAAGATTATTCCATTAGTAATAATGAAGGTTAACTAGTTTCTAACCATGAGGGTTATTCGATATTTATGAGTGATGTTAAATTGATTCATCATGTTACCAACATGATTTACTTATTATTTTCATGATTTTTACTAATATATTATGTTATTTCAACGTAATATAATGAAATTATGTTAAAATATGTATTTTCTATTTCTTACGGTAAAATGTATAACTTTATGTAACAAAATTAATGGGATTTTAATAATATCAAAAAAAACATATGAATTTTATTTTTCATTACATTTTTTTATAAATTTGTTTATAATAATATATTGGTTAGAGAATTTTATTTCTTTGGTAAGACGATTTTTTAACCAATTGTTTATTTTGAAATGGGAAAAAATTTATATGTATTTGATAAAAAAGTGATTCTTTAAATTTTTTTATTTCTCTTCCTGAGCTTTTGGTGATAATACCACATTTTTAAGAACATTATGAAAAGTGATGTAGGATTTTTGTAATAAATAATAAGTCACCTTTAAATTTATGATGACTTGTAATGAAAAAAATTATGTTTCATTTTAAAAAAATTAAAATGTTGGAGAAATGGATATTGGGTTGAAGTTTATAATTATATTTTGTGGGTTTATAATGATAATTTTATTACCTAAATACCTAATATTTTAAAACTAAATCATCCTTATTAATATACAAAATTTAATTCATGATTAAAAACATAGTATTATGTAATTTTTAAGGATCAATCCTTATAAAATGGTATATAATTTTTTAAAAACAACAGAGAACCTTATTATGTGTCTTTCCCTTATAATTCATTTTTCATTCATATCCATGTTTTCAAAAAACATATAGACTATTTTTTAGTATTCATCAATTATATCATAAATTTAATTTGAAACATGTTTTACATTTTACAAAAATGATTAAAAATAATTATTAGGTTGTTTTCTAAAAAATGTTTTTTTACTAATTGTGTAAACATTATCTGGATTTTAAAAACTAAAACATAATCCAATTCTATCATAACAATTAAATCCCCATTATTTAATTATTAGTTACGATAATCCTTTTTTCTCTTCAAAGATAATTTTTTATTTTATTTTTTTAAAAAAAAAATATTTTAAATAAGTGATTTCAAATTGAAGAGGATATTTTTCTCAATAAATATTCAAGTGATATTTTATATAATTTTTCAACATGATAACACCCTTTTTTGTTACTTATAATTCATTGTGGAAATGATCTAATGATATCATCAACTATTATCTTAATTGATTATGATAATTAAAGTTTATAATTTACTCTATGAAACTTTTTACTTTTCTATGTGATAATAATTTTAAGTTTAAATATATACGAAAAAATTTTCTTTTACATGGGATATATTATTGTGAAATATTAATTTTATAATTATAATATTCAAAAATTTTAGTTTAATTTTATGTGATGGGTGGGTTAGTTATATCCCTATGAATCATTTAGTAAATATGGATACCTCATGAGGTAACTAAGTTGTTCAAGAATCTAATTTCATGGTCACAACCTTATACATATACCTGGTTTTATGTCCTATATTTTATGTGTGGATAATCATTCCTATAGAAAAAAAATTATGAGTTGACATGGTTTCATGTAGATTATTTTATGCGAGGACTTAATTTCATATCCTTAACATATTGAGTGAACCAATTCCAATTTCTAAATGTTCATAGTGTTATAAGATTTTAATTTTACCATGTCCCAATGTTTTTTATATTCTCTCATGGATCTTGATTGATTATAAATTATTCCACACATGTCTAATTTTTTCCCTTTTAATGACAAATCATTATTTTAGGACTTATAATTAATGATATTTTATCGATAATGTATGATTTCCTTATGTTTTGATTATGTTCACATTCTCTTTTGATATTGAATGTTCATTGATTGATACCTTCAAGGATTAGTGTTACAATGAATTTGAGCACATAGTTTCTTATATTTTCGTTGCCTGAATTATGATGGAAGGTTCTATGTATCATAGGTCAATAATTATAATCGAATAAATAAAATTGAGGGATATATTGATGATCAATTAGGAAATATGATGTTCTGATTCTAGTCACCAAAAAACTACATTGTAATGGTTATTTGGAATTTTTTGTTGTGAAATAAATTAAATACTCATATTATATGTTGTAATATAAATGTATGTTCTGGTTGGGTCACCTGAGGAATTCAATAATACATGATTTATATTGTTATATGTGAGGATATATAGTATCATGGATTTAATGTCAAGGATAATTTTGATTATATTAGAGGGGATTAAAATATGTGAAAAATAATTTTTCCAATTTTATTTCATGTTTTTATTTTTAATTTTTGTATAATACATGTGTTGGTAACGAATAATTCTCTTTTTCCTGATTTTTTGATTTATGGAAATTTCTGTTATTTCTTTTAATTTTATTATAAATGTTTTAATTTATTAATTTTAATGAGATTATCAGTCTTATTATCCATCCTCTAGTGATATGGTATTGAACATGAAGTCGCGTATTGTTTCACCATAATGGAAATACCATGATGGGGTTTTATTTTATACATTAACTCTATTAACTAAAAATAGTGATTTCATATCTATAAATCCATATTGGATTTTAAATTGTCATAAAGTTTATGATAAATTATAACTCCCTCTCATGAGTTAATCCAAAACATCCTCTATAAATATTTCTTCAAACTACTCAAAAACGAGTGTAAATATTGTTCTTTATATCTCCTTCAATAATAGGAAAATATCAAGAGTCCCCTAATTAGTAATGTATCCAAATTAAATAAGGACATGGGTTACTAAAGGGACTAATAAATATACTTGTATAATGAATGTTTAGAAAAATCTCTTTAGATATGTAAATAAACCCTATTACATGTACCAGTACATACACATATAAATGATAATAATAGTCTATATCAAGGAAACATTAATTTTATTATATAATTACAGAAGGAGTTCCAAATTTTTCCATAAATACATAATATAATAACAAAGGTTGTATGCATTATGATCTACTCATCCCTTTTATCTAATGGTGTATCAACTAATAAAACTAAAAAAAATTATTTTATTTATTAAAAATAATGACTTACCATGTTAGAAAAAAATTAACACAATAATGACCTCCTATAAAATAAAAAACTAATCAACATAGAAATCCCCAAGATCAATGAACATAATGTTAATGAGAACTCACCAATATATGTTATTACTTTCAACACATCATATAATGAACCTCAAACTATCTCATGATTATAATTACATTCATAACCAATTTTTTATTATGTTGGTATCAATAAAACATTAATAATTATTTTCTAAATTCTTCATGTCGTGTCTTGATTGTGACATCATTTTGATCCTCTTAGTTATACCTATGAACCCTAAATCAACATTTGAGTATATCCCATATACCCTCGAGGTCAGTTCTTGTATAAATATTATATAATTCACATTATCCCATATATAAAACACTCCCTTACTTTTCTAAAAATGTTGACCCTAATATAAATATTCCTATATAGGTAGTATACTAGATGAGATCAGTCACATAGTATTATATATAACTATTTTCCACACTATCTGACTACCCACAATTATAGTATTCAAGATCCTATTATAGAAGATATGAAATATGCTAAATGAACTCCACATGGGAATATTTATACAAAAAAATTTAAATTTTAAATACCTCTATATATAGGAATGTTAAAAATATCACTTGAGAATGAATTTCATATCAGAACGAAATCTTGAATATATTATAATTCATGACCTAATATCTTTCAAATATAAATCAAACACTTATATATTATATGAAATTGATTGAATAATATACCATTGAAATATATTCCATTAAAATATCTATAAACAAATTAAATATCTTAATATTTTATATAACAGGGTAATATTTATAATAGACCATTACCTAGAGTGCATTGAATTCCAACAACATATATTTTTTTGTTTTCATAAATACATCCCACCAATATCAAACTATTTACTCTAATTGGATTTCTCCAAATGTTACCATTATATCAATAAATATGCTTATCAAATAAAAAATGACACTTTTCTATATATAATGTTGTTCTTCGGGATTAGTAAATCATTGATATGAGAGTGAATCTATAGCCACTTATTATAAGTTCTGCTTTTAAATTCATCCTCGTAGGCTGATTTTTTTCTTGATCCTCTAAAAAATTTCCTCTCATCCTCAGAAGAATTTTTTATAAAATAAAAAATGATGAAACATATATTTTCAAAAAAAATTATCTAATTACTACTACTTTTTATTTCTATTAATTATCTCTAATCAATGTTAGTGTAATATAAATAACCATTAATTATAATAATTTAGTGATTCTCATTACTACATAGTGTCTAACAGTGTATACACATGCTATATTCACATAGGATACAAAAAAATACAATGTTACACTAAAATAATATCTTCCAAATAAACTATCATTCCATACCCTATGTTACACAAGAACCACATCTTCTCAACATGTATATCAAATTGTTTTCGTTGTGATTCTTTTGATGTAGATAGATGATCAGTAAAGAGATATATTTTTAGTCTTAGAATATATCTCCTTCCTCCCAACAATAATGTCTGTAAATTCCTTCTAAACATCTAGTAAATGAATAAATCTTGTTATCTATTTTATCTCAAATTTATAGATCATCAGAAAAATCATCACACATTGATTCCTCAAATAAGTACTAATTTCTATTTATCTTCAAAAATACAATAGTTATTCCATTCAAAAAATCATAAACACTAATGATCAGAAACATGTCTAAAATGTTCAACTATTTTTGTTATTCAAATTGAACTTAAAATAGTAAAAACTATAATTATTTTTCCTCGTCAATACAAAAATGACCTTAACTTAAGTATCACTTGATAAATATTCTATTTTTATTCTTCTATATTAAGAGTTCCATGTTTTTCAATGCACATAATAAATTTTCATTCACTAAATCTCACTCTATTTTCTTATTTTAATTTTAAATATTTGTTCACTAAGTATTATATTCTATAGAAATGATAATTAAATTCTAGTTAAGTATCTTCATACAATGATATATTTTTCTTTTACTAATACCATTTTGATATGTGTCTATCTCTGATGATAATGTTAGTCAACTTTTCTATATATTATTGTTCCGTGGTCCTTTCTATAAATACCACTTCTTTTTGTTTCTCAAAATTTTCTTATCAATTACATATATTCCATATTTTTCCTCTACAATTCCACAATGATTATTTAGATTCTTCTAAAAATACTTTTAATGAAATAAAAAAACAATATGACAACCAAATCCATATAAAAACACACATAAAATCGATTTTTGTATTAACGCATTATAATATGCTTGAGATTTTCAATAATAACTATAAAAACTCATGACATAAACTAGTAAAATATATATATTTTCTCAGAGAAACCTTCTTCATTTTAACTCAAATAAAAAATAATCTCATCATATTTATAAAAATTAAAATTTTACATAACATCTTCAGATTTAATATTCATCATATTTTTTATTTCACTAAAAATAAGCATTTAAATTATTTAATATTTTATTCTTCTTTTTATGCACTTATCTAAGCTTGAGGATAATCATATTTTTATTTTTTTGGGTCTTGAATCACACTCATAATTGAGTGTCATTACAATTTTAATCCATTAATAATTGATCTTGTGTCATCCGGAAAAATTTCTCATAAGAATTTTAAATGCTATACACATATAATATTTATAAGGATAAAATGATTCTTATTTGTGTACCATTATTACATGGGAAATAAATCATACATGTACTTGATGATTACAAACCTATCATTCTTATGGTTCCATGGTCATGAGACATTAATAATAACACAAATATCATTCTTATATAAAATCATTCTAACCAAGAGTCCTTGCTTCCACCAGATGCTTAATACATCTTATAATGTGTACATTATAAACATGAAAAATAATTCTTATTCAAATGATTATTATGGGATGATTCTTATATATCTAATGGATTATTATTATAGTTTTTCCCATATATTCAATTAATCAATACACATTATTTCAGGCTTATAGTGATCATCCATAAAAAATGGGATTATCCTTAGTGGGATGATCATTATAAAATCATGTTTATGGGATACTCATATTTATGCATGAGAATAAATAATATTATGGTATACACATTCATAAAATATAAATCCCTATAAATACTTCATCCTTACATGGGCCATCAAATCAACATCAAATTAATTAAAATATTATTCGAATAATTCAAAAGTTATTCAACTAAAATTAAAAGTATCTTGAATCATATACACTAAATTGTGATCATTCCCATTACCCTTCACTACCCCTATATACTATATTCACTTCAGTATTCATCCAATTAATATTATTCAATGTTTTTTTACACTATCATGCTCATACTTCCTTGGATGGGTTATCTATTATTTTAATCATATCTCTGTTAATCATTGAAATTATTCGAAGTTGCGAGTGATTGAATTACAAGATATATAAAAAGGATCGACAATCAATAACTTAAAACTTCATTAACATGACTTGAAACTATATTTTATGTAACTATTAGCTTAAATACATATAGAAAATTTTAGAATCCATTTCAATAAAATGTTTTAAAATTTAATTATAACTGGTTTAAATTTTACTATAATCTTGGGTATATATCATTCAGATGATCACCAGCAACAACTATTATTTGATTTATAGATAATTTATAGTTTTTTATTTCCTTTCCAATATATGATTTTTGAATTCCATTTACAATTAAATTTATCTCCATCTAACTTTTCCCACAATATGTGGGAATCTTCTCATTTACTCCATTCATCTAATTCAAATTCCATCACCCTAATTATTTTCCAACATAATGAAATGGACAAATATTTAAAAACATTGATAAAAAATACAACACAATTATCCATAAATCCATTGGGATACTATAAATTATTTTACATTATGTGATCCACTCTCACGGTTAAATAGAAGAATTTAAAAAACATACTTCTAATATCAGTATTTGTATCCTTTCCATGTGTTAATATTTTCCCTACTAACTAAATAATTCCAAAAAAACTCCAATAGTTTATAATTGACTAGAGGATTCTTAAATTTCTCTATAATAACATGTTTTTTTCAAACCTTTTATTACTCTATAGATCAATGTTATGTATCAATTTTTTAAAATGAAATTGTAACATCTTTTTTAAAAAAATTACATATTCACATGCCCATATTTTGATCATCATTTGGTTCTGTTTAATTTAACGGTTCTTCAGGTGAAATTTTGATAATTTGGAAGGGTTTTTGTGCTATAAAAGGTTACCATTCAATTTACCCAGACTATTCCACTCTAGTAAAAAATTTAAAATCCCAAAAAGTATGTGTTTTCATGGATGATGAATGATTTAAAAAAATCAACCACATTCTAGAAACAAGAAACACCTTTTAAAGGGGCTTCATAGGTAGGGTACTTAGTTCTTCTAACGGTGTTACCCTACTAATAAAACCATCCATGGGTTTTTATTAATCAAAAAATTAATTTTAAAAACCTAAAACCCTTGTTCAATTTTTTCAATGGGCCTAAATCAACCTATTACAATTTCTAATTCCTTGGAGTCTCCCAATACGATATTATGGCCACTATTTCCCTTGGTATAAAGATATTGAATCTAGGTGATTTTATTTTGATCTATTCCTGATAAGTTTCCTCTTCTCATTATCTTTCGCCTACACTCTCCCATTTTCTCCCTATGGTTTCATAGATATCCATGTTGAGGGAGGATATAATCCCAGAAGTTTTAAATATTTAATCTATGATTTATTCCCATTTCCTCATTTTTTATGTGCTTTATTGTTTTTTTTCTGATTATGGATTCGTCTTTTGAGATCCCATGATCCTGAAGATGATGGTTCTATTATGATGGGAAAAACATTTAACCCAAAATTTCATGATTGGAATTCAATTTTTTGATTTAAATGTAATTGCTTTCAATTTGCTTACTCGATACCCAATTCTATTGAATTTGTTATTGGAAATTGGATTTGGATTGAAATTGAGAAAATCATACATTTATTGAATTGGTTTGTGTAATGAAATTGGATTGAAATTGTTTAAATTGAATTTTTTTAATTAATTGGGGAATTTGAATTATTAAAATGATTTGATGAAATTTATATTAAATTAGTGTTTTATGAAAAATCCTTAAAAAATATTTTTATAGAAACTTAGTGGTTTAATCTTGGAAAATGGAATTATATGATTAAAATCCCATATATTGGTTTTTAAAAAGAAAATTAGCAAATTTGAACTCGGTTAATGGAATTAATTTTTTTATAAATAGTTTTAAAATAATTTACCCATCATTATTTATATTCAAGGACATGGAAGCATAGTATTTAAATCACTTTTTATGGATAGATCTCTATTGATAATTTACAACACCGAAAAAACATGTGTAGTAGGCCATATCCCCAATGGGACAATGATGGGTTACACCTTGGCCAGTGTCAGGGGATGTGTGTAGACATATTTATGTGATAACTATTTGAGTGTGGGGGAGTACCATAGCCTGGAACTACCATACCATTTGTAAGATGACCATATTCATCATCGTTTATATTTGAAATATAATAAAATGTTTTTAAACTATTTTACATAAACCATATGAATTTATATATGTTTATTTCTATGAAATTTTTATTAAGAAGGTTTTTACATTATTTACATCATTTGAGATGTAAATAATTATTTGTTTTAAGTTTGATTTTTAATTTCCATGACCAATGGTTTAAAATTGAAATCATTATTTGATTGATTGAATGTTGGAATCTTGTTATGTAATCCTTGGTGAGATCCTACTATGATTTTAGCTTACAACCTACATGTGGCTTTAGGTGTTTGTAGAATATCTTCTTCCGGGTTTGATAAAGGGAAAGGCACTATAAAGAGAAGGTAGTAGAAGTTGATATTTTCTCTCCGATAGTTGTTCCATCTACGACATGGGTTTTATCCTATGTTTTTTGTACTATTTTGTTTTACATTTGGGTTTTTTTCTTTTTGAATTTTGGTACCCCAATACCATTGGTGTTTTATTATATGAATATTGAATTTTTTATCCTTCTCATGTTGTTTTTTTTGTAAATTCACTCCTGCTTTCATATTGTGTGATTCCATGTGCTAGTCGCCAACCTGTAGGGATAAAAAACTCTGTTCAAGCTATGTTAGGACCAAATTATATTTCATATTACTAGGGTATATAAGATTATTCTTAAAAAAAGTAAATCAAATGTGAAAGATAATAATCATTCATTAATTTCAATGTGAAATTTTGTATTCTTTTATAGACATAGGATGTAGTTTTGATTGATTAACTTTTTATCTCTCACTATAATGAATCATAACTCACCAAGGGTGGTTTGGGAATGACATCATAAGGAGTTCTAGTTTTTATTAATTTTGATTTGGATAGTATTAGACTGAATTCTTTTTCAATTATATAATGGGATTAATTTCCCATATTTCTCTATTTTAGTTTAAATATTATGTCTTCAATGTAATCATATTATGTTGTGCATAATCATACCTTCGATAATATGTTTGAATTGGAAGTAGGATGGAGCTGTTGATGAACATCCATGAACAAATCCTCTCAGGGACCTTATTCTAGTTGAGGTGATTGGGTCTACTATCCATGATCTAGTATATGAACCCCCACCAATTTATATTAATGATCTAGCCATAAAACCTCATAGGAATGTTTTTTGGGTTCATTATTATGATTTTCATCACTAGAAGACACCAGCATACAAATTCTCTAATGATCCACAAGAGGCTGAGAAAAAGTTGAGTAGGATAGAGAATTTGTTTAATTTTTGGGAAACACGTGTTGAAATAAATGTGAAGAGTTCCTCCTTTTTGTTAGAGGGACTGTGTAGGATATAGTGGGGCATGATGGTGATGGTAAATATGCACGAGGTATTCTAGTATAAAGACATAAATTATCTTTCCATGGACTAGTTATATCCGAATTCTATATTGTTATCCAAGGATACATTGTTTTTCAAACTCAAGCAGGATCTCAATATAGTGAAAGAGTATGTAAAACATTTTATATAGATAGTTTATTTTTCAATTGATATCATATTTTATAATAAGATAATTAATCAACGGTTTATGTTTATACATAGATATGATATTCATTCTCTGGTTTTTCTAATGAAGCTACATTCTTATGATGATGTGATGGATGGAGTGTTATTGGTCGAAATGGACCTGACCAAAAAACCTGGTTAGTGGGATTTTATTTTTCTCATAGTGATAGTGTAAATTAATCTAAATGGAAGATTAGGTGTGATTATTCTCATAGTGGATCTCTATAGTAGGGTTTTTTGAGACCGACTATAGTTTTAGTAATAGTCGCTTTTATTTCGTAATAGTATGGAAATACAAAAAATTTAAAAAGTATTTTTACTGTGGAAACAAATGGATTTAGTTTCAAAGAAATCTCATGTCATTTGAATAAGTTATTCCATGTATTTTCCACTCTGTATAGTTAAACAGGATCATAATTTCCCTCTAAATCTATGTTGAAATCAGATGCTTCAAGATAGTGGGATTCTAGCCACATTAATATGGAACAAATATTTTTCATGTAGGGGAAGAGTCCCCAAATGTATTTCATACGGTACTAATGACTGTGAGAGGTACCATAACTATACATTTTTTATTAGTGATGAATTTACTTGATTTTGGTTCATCTCATTGGTTTATATCAAGATGGATTATTAATCTAATTAATCTTCTTACATAGATTTTATCTTATGTGATGTGTGCTACTACACCCCTTGGAACAAAGTCAGAATATGGCATATGTAGTCATGCATGTTCGTTCTCTTTATATGATGTTAATCCTTCTTGGGATTTGTTTATCAACATTAAAACTCATGGTATCATATTCAGGATGGATTGTATCATTACCAATAAATCCTAGATTAATTGTTATCTTCGGTAGGCCTCCTTTACTAAACCTAATGGGGTTTGTCCTATATTTCAAGGAGAAATGGACCCAATTTCATGTTGAGATAGACCCTCTTATTTGGTTTTCAGCAATCTAATATATTTTTTTTTATTAGGATTAGGAATAATTGAGTAGTTATATCCATTCATTTTTCATTATGTTTCTCTATTTTTATCCTTTTGACATCCATAGTTGTCCACTACTTAGTGGAGTAGATATTTCTATGGATTTAGTGCCTCATACTCAAGAAGTTTCAATCCTTTCGTAATTCATGGAACCTTCTATGATGAAAGAGTTAAATACTATGTTATATGACCATCTATAGAAAGGCTTTATACGCCTTATTATGTCACATTGGGTAGCACTGGTTCCCTTTTTTAAGTAGGTTGATATGGAACTTTTAAATTTTTTTGTTACAGAAAAAAAATACTATCATGTTAATAATAAATATTTATTTACATATGTTGATGGCATATTTGATATTTTAAAATGTGTGAAGTGGTTCTCAAAGATTGATCATTGATCTGGTTACCATCAGTTAATAATAAAAAACATTTAAATTCAAAAAAACACATTTCATTGTTGATATGACCATTATGAGTGCCTTTTCATGTCGTTTTTTAATCCAATTCCAATTTGGTATTTATGTATTTCATGAAAAATATTTTACAATAGTATCATGGTAATTTTGTGGTGGAATTTTTGGATTACATCTTTGTTCACTCTATTTCTTAGTAGGATCACGTGAATCATCTAAGAGAAGTTTTAGAGTTACTGATAAATCACTAACATTTTGTAATGAATTCAAAATGTGATTTCTAGATTCTAGAAGTGAATTTATTGGTAAATGTGTTGTTGAAAAATGTTATTTTAGTTTATCTTGAAAAATGTGAAATATTTTATGACACGTGAAGAACAATGAGACATTTTTTATATTCATAGATTCTTTGGTCTCGGTGGGTATTAATTTTAATTCATGATGGTCTTCTCAAATTTAGATTCTCTAATAACTGCTCAAAATAGAAAGGTAGTAATGTTTTATTAGGATAATAAATTTCATATTTATTTTTTTGAGTTGAAACATCATTCAGCTACTACATCAATGTGGACTATTTTGAAGGCTGGGTAGGGTGATGTGGTCCTCTTTGATGCATTTGAATAAGTTTTGGGTTTCATTCTTATACATGGTGATCATTTTGTTTCTTATGACTCTCATAAACTTAATCCACATGGAAAAAATTATCCCACCCAAAAAATTTAACATGTTTTTTTGATGAAAACACATAAAACTTGATGGAACAACCATTTCAGAGAATGGTTTACCATGTTTTCTAACCCCAAAATCTTGAGTTATATCTTCTCCCCAAACGATTGGAAAATAATCCTAAGTTATTTGGTGGAATACCTTCCATATTTAGAATTTGGCATAACTTATACCTCATTGAATAGGAATTCCACTGAAGATGCTTTGATTAAGAAACCTTCGACCCAGGTAGTGAATGAATCCTCAGATGAGTGGAACATGATGGCTCTTTATTTGGATTTTTTTCTTTATAGTTTGATAATTGGTAAGTCACAACTTGGATGAGGTAGCGATAATTGATCCTAGTGATTGGGTATTTGTGTCCTCTAGGACTATCTTTATTATCCAATTTTACCATACATTGTGGTTGTAAATTAGGTTTTTTCTATTTTACTTCTATTACACTTCTTCATGTGGATTTTTCTTGTATGAATGTAGATTCTTTTATCATTCCTCTATTGTGTTTGTGAAAAATTCATTCCCACTATCCCATTGTATGATGCTAGGTGTTATTTCCCATCCCATGAGAATTGGGAAAGTCCTTAATGTTATGTAGGGACCATCTCGGTTATCAGGTTACCTGGGTACCTGATCTGGTTTGTGATAGACATGAAATAATATAAAATCAATTCTTGGTAATATCACTATCAACATAACCAATACACTCAACAACATACTTTCACATTATTGCAAAAAATATATATTCCCAATAATATATATCATGTACATTATACCATACCAGCCCATAAAATCTATCATCCCTTCAAGGACATTATATATACTCATCCACCATGTTATACTAATATCACGACTCAAATTGATTTATTTTTCACAAATAATTTATCTATAATAATTCTAGATAATTGATTAGGTAATTTTTAATTAAAGTAAACCATTTTATTTACGAATTTTGATCCATAACCTAATGTAATAATACACATGTCATGTGATCCTATGTTCTAATTATGAATCATGAACTTACAAAGTTTGTTCTCCCTGTGTATTATAATAATGGACTAATATCAACAATGAAATTAAAATAATAAAACCACAGTAATTGTTTAATCATAAATATCAAAAATGTATCTCATACCACTATGGAAACGGGGACCTCCACTAGAGAGATATTACTAAAACATAGGTATAAATTCAATATAAAATCCCAAAGAGTCCTATATCTAACCTTTTTGTATCCTGAATTAATAAAATAATGAAATAATGCTTTAAGGGTATTTTTTTAATTCCATTAATTTGATAACTAACTCTGTAGATGAGGTTGAGTTCCACATTACCATAGGAAGATATCAAAATATCCATAATTTGTAAAATATATCCAAGGGAATAACATACCATCACTATGGAGAAATTTATCTTTTTTGTCACAAACAATAATAATTGAATATTTTTCCTCATCAATAAAATCAAAATAAAAACAAAAAAAATTAATATTAATAGAAAGAGACCAATATATATTTGTGTGTATTTTCAATTCATCAATATTTAACATGGAAATAAATATCAAATCAATGATATATAATTTTAAACTCATCTGAAACATCCATCTAGTTATCCATACATTTCATGAAAATAGAAAATAAAAGAATGTAGGCAAATTTTTTCCTCGACTATCCATAACTAAGCTCCATATTTTCAATATTAATAGTCACCCATATATTTTAATGGGCCCTTTCCAATACCTATATCATGGATCATAGAATATTTATATACATATTAATTATTCGTAAATGGTGTTATTAAAACATCATTTTATGATAGCAATAGTATATTTCTAGAATATCTTATAATATAAAGTATGTGAATGTTCTATGAGGTGACCACACATATGTAATAATACATACAAAAAATGGGTAACTATATTATTACACAAACTCCACAAAATATCACACTTCTAACATCATTAAATTATGATATATCCATCATAACAACTTCTCAAAAAATCTTAGCAAGAATAGTGACTAATTGTACAACAACTAAATAATCCATAATTGTATTTATCTTCCTATAAACATTAGTCCATGTATGATGAATATAATTTTTATCTTGAATGTAACTCCATTAATGTGCATGATATTGTCTCAAGTGCTCTTAAAACATTTTCCAAAACACTCCATAAATTTTCACCCTAATGATCAACTTACACTATATCTCCTTGATCACATGAAACAAATTGTCCACTTAGAGGGAAATAAATCACTGGGATATAGTAAATGATGTTTCATTATCCCCAAGTCCCATTTTTAAAAAGGGGGTTTTGTAACATTCCATTACCTTGATCGGGTATGTTTTTCCTCTTTCTAAGTTCCCATATAGTTTTAAAATCCATAGATGTGATTTTATGGGTTTACTATAGGCTGCGAAATAGGTACACATTTGGTACCTGAGGTACCCATCGTGTACCAGTTGCATATTTCATGTTGTGAATGGGGGAACATGGTTTGAGAAGGTAATAAAAAGGTACACATCATTTACTTGAGGTACTTTTTATAATGGGGTTAAATAGCATATTTGTTACCTGAGGCAATAGGTTTTTTAGCATAACTTATCCAGCGTGGCTTGCACATCATGACAATGGGGTATACGTCGTGACTCAGCCCACTCCCAAGTTAAAGACATGTGTTTGGGAGTTATTCTTGGTCCTTTTTTTCTATACATCCTGGCTCTCGAACCTAGATGGCTCTTGGGTGTTTTTCATAGGTGTCTCACCTTCTAAATCTATCTGAATAACTCCAGTTCATTGTTTCGTATACATAGCATCACTCCGGGTAAGTGTTCTTTTCGATTCTCCTTTTTGGTTGATCATGATAGTGCACTAGCCCAGTGTTATTGGTCCACTAATCTAAGATGGATGTTTCTTGACATCTTCATCTAGATTCATTGTGATATTTTTTCTCAAAGTCTATTCCATGGATAGTTTGGGCACGAAGGATATCAGTTCTCGAGGTATGTTGGTTTTCTTCTATCCTATGACCCTTTTTATTCTAATTTAAACATATCCTCTATTGTGTGGTTTTCATTTTAGGGCCCTTGTTGACAGAGTTTCAAGGTTTTGTTCTTGTATTTTTATTCAGTTACTAGTGTGTGTGACCCCAAATTTTTGGTAAGTAGTTTTGTTGCTGGCCTATGATAATGAAATGGTTTGTTTTGTTATTCAAATTTCATTATAAATATATTTATGAAGTTGTCATGATTTTTGAGTGTGTCAAAAAAGTATTTTGAAAGGAAAATGGTTTTCCATTGATTTTGATAAATGGATTACAAATGGTTTTGAATTTTTTCAAGGAATTGAAATGGGTTTGTTAAAAAGTGAACATGGGCTACGTTGGGTACTTAGGTGTAAGGTTTAACTTGAGGCCATTTTCCATTTCTCACTGATAATCAAAGAGGTTTTTCTTATGGATTTTTTCCATTTCCTAGGCCTATTGTTCTAGGGGACATATATAGACATTTTTTGGGGTTTACACATGGGGTATTCCTCATCCTCCAAGGCATGTTGTTCTATGATCAATTGTTTGTACTTTTTTCTTAATGAACGAGTAGTCTACTTCCTATACCTATAGTTTTCATTGGTGTGTGTGATACCTATTATTTTGTTTTTAATTTCTTTCCTTTTAAGGTTATCCTTGATATGCATGTTTAATGTTGTGCTAAAAGTTTAGGGAAAATATAAATTGAAACTGCTAGACCTTCTTTTGTTCATAACTATGGAAAAGGTAAATGATTACCATGTTTTCTATAAAGAATATTTACTACTTAGCATGAAATTTTTTATTTTAAAAGTGAGTGTATGAGATTTTTTATACATATACTTATTATGAAACACCTGGGTGAGAACCTACAGAGCCAGTAAGACACACCTTGTGCATGGCTTCGATGGTGCATTGACATTGGTTTGTCTTCTAGTGAAGGGAAAGGCAAGGTGCCATAATAAGGCGATAAATTTCGTGTCAGCTATGATGGGTAGATAATGGTGAAATGGATGGATTTCGGCCATTCCATCATTGTAAAAGATTTTGGTTTTGAGTACCTTGCAGTTTGACTTGTCTTTTGGATTTTTTTCATTATTATTACAGTTGTCTTGTTTCTACTGTTTTCTTATGATAATGGAATATATATTTTGTTACTCTTTTTTTTTCCTTTCATACATTATATATGTATTCTATGTAGTGTTTCATGTTGGGGGAAATCATTCCATAAATGTTTTTTGTTAGATTCATGGGTGCTTGTTGACAGCCTATGTGGATCAAGAATGCCCTTTGGGTGTGTGACAGATTGGTTCGGGTGTCGTGTTTATTGGTAACTCAGGTTGGATCATTATAGTTTGGTATAAGAGTTGGTTTTTCCTCAATAATCGTTTGTTGATATGTATTTTATACTAGAGATAGGATGTCCAGGACATGAGATTTATGTTGCGATGAGTTCTTTTCCTAACAATAATCATGTTACCATGGGATGTTGTGATACGTGTCTCTAATGTTGGTTTTTTCTTTTAAAATCTCATTTTATGCTTATGAATTTTCTAGTTTGAGCTAAGATTTGTTTTCTTTTATGATCATTCTTATGTTTTGGTATTCATTAGTATGCCTCTGAGACATCTTCCACAAGTTCCTTAGGACGGTGCAGCTAATTCTCCTCTTGGAAATCCACATATGAATTAGAATCTCATTGAGACTATCATACGGGCAATCTATGCTATCAATCAAGAGGTTCCATGAGTTCAGAATGTAGTGGATGTAGTACAACTACAATCTGATGGAAAAGTAGATCAATTGTGGGAGTTATTGCACACAAATCCACTATCCTTTAAAGTGGAAAATTATCTTTAAGAGGTGGAGGATTGGCAGGACAGAATTGAGTAAATCTTTGACTTTCTGGAGACACCTATGAATAACATGGTGATGTTCAAAGTGTTCAGACTCGAGGGTTCCAATAATAATTGTTGGTAATCTATGGTCCTGGTAGATAGACACGTGGGCAGTGATGGTAAGGGTTTGAAAAGACTCTTCTTTCAGTAGATATTTCCTTAGTCTCTGATGTTAGAAAATTCTGTGGATTTTCTATCATTGTGGCATAGAGAGTGTTTGGTGTTAGCCTACACCAACTGGTTTTCTATGCTTTTTCTTTTTTCTCCTTATGTGGTTAGGAATAACCAGATATTGGCACAGAAGTACATATAGGGTTTGCAACTGGACATTAGATCTCAAGTGTTCATGTTGAATCTTTCTACATATCTGAAGACAGTGGACAAAGCAATGGTGGAAGTGATGGACATGGGAGGAAAACTCGTCTTTACCGCATCTTCTCATCAAATATGTTATAGATTCAGGGATGTTAATGGGAGTAATAGGAAGTGGCAAGACTACCGCCAGAGTGGTGTAGATGGGTCTCAGCAACGAACCTCAACTACAATGTCCATTTCAGTAGAAAGTGTACCTCTAACATACTACCAGTGTGGCAATGGGGGTCACACAAGATAGTCTTTTCTTATTCCCATGAAGACATGCAATATATGTGGATGTGTTGTTCATCTTCAATGTTTTTTCAGGCCATGAATATGCCTCATTACCATTGGGGTTTTTCATCTAAATAGAAAACTAAAGTGAATTCAGAATCTTTAATGACTATAGGGCTCCAACCATAGCCCTCAGGAGTGAAGAAATTACATGCAGTAAATGAGTTCCTAATTAAAGTCGATGGAGGTACGACAACAATGAGTGGTACACTTCTTATTAAAACTTCAATATATACTTCTTTGTTTCATACTTGTGCCTCCCACTCATTTTTATGTGAATGTTTTCTTGATATTCTTAAACATACAACAGAACATATGTTATTTAAAATGGAGTTAGTGACACCACTTGGAAATAGGATAGATAAGGGGTTATGGTTTTCTTTTTTTTTTGGTCACTGAGAGAGAGTTTATTTGGTATTTTTAGATTATTTATTTGGATCTATTTGGCATCATCATCGGTATAGATTTTCTGTTCAGTCATCATGATGAGGTTGATTGTTATCATCGGTGTGTTTTGTTTCATTCTACCAATGGGAGCTCTCATGTGTTTCAGGGGGGTGGGATCTGAGATCTAGTCATGTAGGGACTTCCTACCCAGAGCTCAAGATTTTATTATCTATCATTTTTTTTTATCCTGGTGACATTTCATCTGTTGGTGATCATTCAGTTATGGTCAGATCCTTTCCTGATATTTTTTCAAATGATTTATCTGGTCTTCCTCCAATGAGGTAGTTAGTGTTTTCGATTTACCTAGTTATTATAATGCAACCAATATCGATCCATCCTTATTTTATGGAACCATAATAGTTTAATGAACTCATGATTTTGTTGGAATACCTATTAGAGAAGGGTTTTATTTTACCTAGTGTTTATTCATTGGCATCCTCTATTCTCTTTTCCAAGAAATAAAATGGTTCTCTTTGATTATGTGTGGACTATTAGAAGATAAACTGGGTAATGGTTAAGAAAAAATATCATTTTCCTCATGTTGATGATTTTTTTTTGATCCGTTGAAGGGGTAATAGTAGTTTTCAATGATTATTCTTTGGTCAGGTTATCATCATCTAAGATTTTGGGAGTCTGATATACCTAATACGACCTTCAGGAGTAGGTATGGCCATTATGAATATCTCGTGACAGATTTCAGTCTGACTAACACTCTTGAAGTTTTTATGTATTTGATGAATTTGATATTCCACCAATATCTTGACACATTATTGGTAGTTTTTTTGGATGTTATTATGCTCTAATCAATGTCTGAGAATGAGCATGAGCACCATCTGAGTTTAGTTATATAGATTCTTGGAAACCACTATCTTTATGGAAAGAATTTAAAATACAGTTTCTGGATTTGAGAAGTGAAATTATTGGGGAAAATAATTTTTGAGCATTTATTGTCAGTTGATGCATTTAAGGTAAGATTTGTTTTGTCTTGGAAGGATATGTGAAATGTCTTTGAGATGTAAAGCTTCCTTGGTCTTTCTGGGTACTACCAATGGTTGATTACTGATTTATTTAAGATCTAATAACCATTGACTTCTCTTAACAAGAAAGCGGTGAAAATATCCTGGTATGATAAGTTTTGATATTCATTTGTTGAACTCAAATAAATTCTGACATCGATACCTATTCTGATTATACCTTATCTCAGTAAGGGGTATGT
This sequence comes from Viscum album, assembly GCA_963277665.1. Lineage (NCBI taxonomy): Eukaryota > Viridiplantae > Streptophyta > Magnoliopsida > Santalales > Viscaceae > Viscum > Viscum album. The sequence goes on along the minus strand of OY728131.1, from coordinate 911,046,109 downwards.
GGTGTTTTTTGATTCAACAGGTGATAGTTTAGGTATATGTGTGGACACAAGATTATAATGTGGTACCTTATGTCTCTCTTCAAATCTGAACACAGGAGAAGAACTACCCCACTCATGATTATGAATTTACAGAAGTGATTCATGCGCTTAAGTGTTATCGACACTATATCGTTGGGGAGAAGTTAAGGGTTTTAATTGATCATAAAAGTCTAAGCTATATCTCATCCTAAAAGGACATAAATATCAAACAAATACGATGGTTTGAATACATTCAGATGATTTAATTCGAGATCTCCTACACCCCATGTAATGGGAATGTAGTAGCATATGCTTTAAGAAGGAAGGTACCATGATAGGCAGTTCTGGAATTGAAGGAGGAGTGGAATCTTATGAGGCTTTTTCCTTAGTTTCACTACGACACATAGGATGATGTCTTAGGTATGGATATGAATAGTGTTCAGTTGTCATTATCTCTCTGGGAGTCTATATTTCAATGTCAACAACAAGATGATGTGTTTCAGAAGATTCAGGAAGACCATTATGGTGGGCAGACAGTTCTAGGTTGGTCACTTTCTTCAGAATACATACTTTATTTCGGGTAGTGGTTTGTCATCCCAACACCGGTGAGAAGTTCATTTTTGGTTGATTATCATCTCTCTTCATGGGACATTAATCTAGGTGCTGAAATGATGTATTAATACAAGAGTAGATGATTCTGGTGGATGAGTATGATTTGTGACATTGCATATTATGTTTCCCGCTGTTACACCTACCATTGGATAAACTTATATCACATGAAACCTTCTGGTGTGCTTCAGCCTCTTCGAGTGCTATTTTTGAAGTGGGATGAGCTATCCATGGAGATTTTTCTGGGGTAATAGTAGTCACCATGAAAAAAAACTCAATCTCAGTGGTTGTTGATAAGTTGAAAAGGTCTTCTCATTTCATTCCAATCCAAGACAACACTAAAGTATAAGATCTAGGTAAGTTGTATGTGTAGGATAGTGTATGGTTATATGGGATTTCTTCTATTGTTGTTTCAAATATGGATCCCAAGATTACCTATAGGGTTCAAATGATTCTTCAAGAGGTAATGGGGACTCATGTCAAGTTGGTAATAGAATTCCGTACATAGATAGATGGCTAGAAGAAACATATAATTCATATACTAAAGGATGTGCTTCATGCCTGCATCTTCAATTTTTGTGGATTTTGGGATAGCAGTGTGAGATTGGTTGAGTTTTTATTACAACATTAATTACAAGTTTTTGTTCATAATGATTCCTTTTGAGGCGTTGTATGGTGTCCCGTGAAAATCACCTCTTTGTGGGGAAGAGGTGGGAGAATTATCTTTGGTTGGACAATGTCTGGTTTAGGAGATGTCAGTAAAGATTCAAGAGGTGTCACGATGTCTTCTTACATCCCATAGTAAACAAAAATAATATGGATATCAACAATATCGTCCTTTCATGTTTTTCATTGGTAACATTGTTTTCATGAAATTTTCTCCATAGATGGCTCACTGTCACCATGGAAAACATAGAATGTTGGCTCCAAGATATTTTAGACCCTTTGAGATCATTCAACAGCTTGTGAATGTTTGTTTTTAGTTATTATTATCGGATCAGTTGATGGGAATTCATGAGGTTTTCCACATACCTCATATTAGGATGTATCACCCTAATCCAGATCTGGTGATGAGTTGGGATGAAATTGAGTTAGATCCAGATGCTTCTGTTTTGGAGAAACCAGTTGATTTCATTGACTATAAAGAGATAGACTTTCCTATGAAGTTGATTCCATTGGTCATAATTATATAGAATCAAGGATAATATTCTCATGAGATTTGGGAAATATAGTCATTGATGAGGGAGTAGTGGCCTCAACTTTTTCTAGGGATTAAATATTCCACATGACTTCTTGGGGACCAAAACTCTCAAGGGTTAAATAGATGGTATTTAACTCGAGATGATGGGTTTTTGGCATAACCTATCCTGTATAGCCTATACGTCTTGACCATGGGGTACACGTCATGACCTGGTTTGTGCCCAATTCAATGTCACACGTTCAACAGATTTTATTAGTACATTTCATTTTAGACCTCATAGATCTCGACCCTAGATAGATCCTAAGTGGTTATCACAGGTGTCTCACCTTTCAAATCGATCTCAAAGGCTCTGGTTCATCATTTCTTTTTCAGTGTGTCTCTCCAGGAATGTTTTCTCTCTAGTTCTCCTTAGCGGTTGATCAAAATAGTGCCCTATCCCTTTGATATTGGATCCATTGATGTTAGATGGATTTTTATTGTTGTCTTCTTATATATTCATTGTCATATTTTTTCTCAAAGTCCAATCCATAACTATTCGTGGTGTGGTGAACATTTGTTCTCATGGTACGTGGGTCTTATTCAATCCACCAACCCTTTGTATTATAAAATGAACTAATCCTTTGAAGTGCAGGTTTGATTTTTGGGTCTTCGTTAATGGCGTTGTTCGGTTTCGTTCATGGATTTATATTCCATTGGAAGCATGTGAAACTGTAGATTTGAGGTTTGTGGTTCTATCTCTATCATATCATAACGAACCCGCTTGTTATGATTTTAAAATTTATTTATAAATTGATTTATGAAATTTGAATGACTTTTGTGTGTGTTGAAAAGGGTTTTCAATGAAAAATGGGTTTCCATGGAATTTGATAAATTTTTTATAAATGGTTTTGAATGGGTTTCATGGCATTGAAATGGGTTTGTGAAAATCGGAACAAGGGTTACCGATGGTATATTGGTGGAAGGTTAAGCTTGAGGCCATCATACATGGATTTGTGATTATCAAAAAGGTTTGTATTAGGGATTTCTTATATTTCCAAGGCCTATTGTTCTAGGGGACTATTATTGATATTTTGCGGGGTTTACTCATGGGGTATTCCAATTCTTCCTAGGTCATTTGTTCTAGGATCAGTTTTGTTCACTATATTATTATAGAATGGCTTGTCTGCTGCCTAGAACTATAGTATCACTTAGGGAGCCTGATACCCATGTTTCTATTTTCTATTTCTCTTATTTCTAATTTAGCCTTTATATTAATGTTTATTCTTGTGTAAAAATGTTATAGAAAATTTTCTTCGAAATTGTTATAAATTATTTTGTTTAGAACTATTCATAAGGGAAATGTTTACCATGTTTTCTATGAAACAACTTTACTTCTTATCATGCCATGATTTATTTTTAAAATTAGTATAGAAGAGTTTTTATATAGAGATTGGTTATAGAAAACCTGGGTGGGATTCTACTAATCATATTAGCTCATAGCCTGCACACTAGTTTGGTGGTGTGTAGACCTTGGTTTTTCATCTGGTGTGGGGAAAGGAAAGGCACCGCAGTGAAGAGTTGAGGTCCGTGTCTGCTGAGATGGGTAGCTGAGGGTGAGATGGTTGGATTTCATCTATTCCACTAGTGCTGTCACTGTTGGATTTGATTGCCTTTCAATCAGACATGTAATTTTTAGTTTTAAACTACTACAGTTGTTCTGTTTCATCTATTTTTATACTATTATGAATTATATATTTTGTTATTCTTTTGATGTTCCATTCATTCCATATATTTTTATTCTATGTGGTTGTCCAGTTTTGGTGAAATCATTCCCTCAGTTTTTTCATTCGATGTCTGGGTGCTTTCCGCTAGTCTGTGGGGATCACGAAGGCCCTTTGAGTATGTGACGGATCAGTTTAGGTGTCGGATTTGAGGCTAACCCGATTCAATTCATTACATTTTTGTACCAATAAAATGTTTACAAAACAAAGATAATTAAAAAACATTTAATAATTGACAACATATAGTTTATTTATTAGAGGTTATTTTATATGAATCATTTATACAGTTACCATATAAATTGAATCCCCATATATAATCATTTATCAATCAAATATTGGTCTGGTTATCAAAATCCTCAATTTCCACAAAGTTCCTCCTACTGTTCATTAATAAATTATGTTTCTGATCCACCATGATATCAAAACTGACATGATAAAATTATAATATTAACCACAAAAATTTATTCTAATTTAATTACTTGTTTTTTTCCAAACACATAGTCATGTAACATTACAAGGTTTAGGGGACATAACTAGCCTAATATACATGACCGGATAAAATAGTCATTCTTGAAAAAAAATTCCATGTTATTAAATAGGCCTATTTATATGTCTTGATTAATAAAATGGTTGGGTTTATTATTTATTATGTGATAGGGTATAAAACACACCCTTCTTTATTAGGATATATTATTATGATATTTTCAAAAGCCATATTATGATGTTTTTATTGTACAAAATTAATGATTATTACATATAATACTTATTTAATTTAATAATATAATCATTCCTGATTATGAAATTGGCCAAAAAATTAGACAATTTTTCAAATTCTGATAAATAAATTGTTCGTGTTCCAGTTAGTCCAAATAATAATGATTTCTAAATTGGTCAGTTTTTCTAACACAAACCTGATAGTATCGACTAGTTCTTACATTAGGCCTCTCCATAGTGGTACAAAAATACAATATATATTTAATATATTTATATATTAGTGATCACCTACCTAAATATTAATCCACTCCGCTCCCAATAATGAATATGATAAAATAACTATGATCATTCGATCGATAGAAAAGAAACCACATTTATGTAAAACACAATTATAGACATGGTATTGTTAGGTGGGGATGAAAACCTAGAAATAGTAATAAATTTTTCATTATTTATTTAATTGTAATATGAATAAATTTTCATGGATCAAAAAATGTCATCATATTCGAAATATATATAAATATAGTAATTTAAGGGAAGGATAATAAAATTATTTGATAGGCTCACTATCGATGATGGATTGGAAATGGTGGAGAAAAAAGATATAGTTTTATAAGAATAATCCATCCGTGGGTATCTTCCTGTGGACTATTTAGTACTTAGTAGAAACCTTTCATCTACTCAATAGTGATTTAATACCAAAAGTGATAACTTTGACTACCTAGTTTCCATGTTATTATCTTTCGCAGCCTCTACTAGCTTCATCAAGTACCTAGTGACACCTCACATTGTACCTTATTATATATTCGACATTAAAGAAAGAACACCTACCATTATAAAACATAATTTTGTCCTCAAAATATTCATTCATTGGATAAAATTATTTTATAATTATTACTAAGGGGCCAAAAACAAGTTTAACAGCTAATCAAAAAATATTGGGTCAATACAATAATGCTAATATGTAATGTTATATTTATAATTTCATTTACTATTATATATTAATAAGACGTATTTTAAAAATGTTATATCATGTTAATATGTATTTTTTTGTGTTTTTATTTACATATTTATTTATTTATTAAATTAATTACGTCTTTATTTATTTATTTTTAATGTTTTGTAATATGTTATGTATTTTAAATATTAATTTCCTACATGTAATGTTATATTAAAAATTATTTCAATTTCTTTGTATTTTTTAATAAGTATATATTTAAAAAAATTAATAATATATAAACCATATACAATTAACATATGTATAGAGTAATATATATATATATATATATATATATATATATTCTATGGATTATTTTAGTGTGTTTTTTAGAGTTAAATGGTCTATATATAGACATGTTTCTTGAAATATATATTAAAACTTTATTCTAATTATACAAATTATTTTACACATGTTGATATATCTAAATATTATGTACTTTCTTATGCTAATATGTAAATGTTATGAGGACTATGTATATATGTATATATGTATATATGTTTTTTTTAAATTACTTAACATTAATTTTTTTTGTACTGTATTAATGTTAGTTAGATTATATAAATTTTTTATACACTATACACACACACTAACCATATATCTAAACTCAATAGTGGATTTTTTGTTTCTGTGTGTTTTGAATATAAACATGGTGCATATATTATGGGTTTCATTGTAATTGAGCATTTGAAAAACATGGTCTATGATCTTATTTGTTTTCTTCTATCATAGAAAAAAGAAATATTTTTTCATTGTATAGTTTTTATGGCTAAACTAAAATATTTTTTTACCTTTTAATATCATTATTTTTATACTAATTTCCTATAATACAATTTATTTTTCCTATTTATTATATTAGGTTAGGTTATGTTTAATTTTTTTATATTTTAATCATAAATATTTATTCTCAAAATTTACAAATTCTGCATATAAAATGTTTTTTATCCAAAAATGTTATGTAGATTATGCAACAGGTTCTATCCACGTTTCATTATGTTCTTTTTTAAATTTAAAAAAAATTGTTTTAAATCATATGATTATTCTATGTTATCATTCTCATTTATATTATAATTAGGGTTTGGGTTTTTATGTATATTAATTTACATGTTCACAATATGACATGTTTTTTCTCTTAAATGAAATTTGATTTGTTGTGAAAACCTTATGTTCAATCAATATATTTCGTAATATGATTATAATTTTATGAAATTTTTTATTTTATTATCATCATTTATAAGTAAATTATGATTATTTTAATTTATTGTATAATTTAAGTTTTATTTCTGTTTTTGGATTATTAACGTTACCTAGTTAGGACATAATATGTTTGGTAATTTTAAGAAAAAATATTTTTTTTATTTTTTATGATATTCTATTAATTTTTATCTTTAAATTATTATTGATTTGTTATGTTTTTTGAATTAATATATTCACTGTCATGTACTTTAATTTTTTATATACATTATTCATAAATTATTTATAAATTATTTATTTTATTTCTATAATTCCATTAATTGAATAAAAATTTTTTGGGTAAGATATAACATCCCTTTTAGGGTCACCATGAATAGTAACTAATCTAGTTATGTCATGTGACCTCAAGGGTGACTCATTGTACTCTAGAGGATTCTGACTATCAATAATGGAAAAAGGTGGTATAATGAGGAAACTATATCTCTAATGTCATGGTCCAAAATAATAGTTAAAAATCACACATCAATTAAAAAAAATGATAAGAAAAAGACTATAAACATACCAAGATATATCGAAGGAATGTTAGTACATGACTCAAATGTTCATGATCAACTTATAATTATTATCTCTACTAGATATGATCAAGGATAAATGAATTAATAAAAAACAATTAAATATTATAAAGCATTTAGTCCTGACTAAAACATTGAGCCATACCTCAAACTAGTCTCTAAAACCATCTAAAATAACTAGAATGATCATGTAATATAGGGGACTCATGACAGATTAAACCTTTATAAAATTGAGATTCTTTTAGTTAAAAAGGTGAAATAGAATCCCTTGTACTGTGTCAGTACATAACCCAAAATGTTACCACCCAAATAATAATGTCCATTTCTAGTAAATTTCATGATATTTTCACATTACATGATTATTTAATAAATAATTGTTTGGAAACAAATAATAATCACCATTGATCCTCAGGTCCAGAGACATAACTGACCATACCTACTTTTGAAATTGTTGTAGTGTATTTTAGAACATATTAATGATCATTCCAACTTCATAACAACTCTATGTTCTATCACCCAATTATAAATATAATTATAGGGGGCCTAATTCCCCTCAATATATAGTATTTTAACATTGGGAATTACCCATCCTAGTATAACTACCAGTGGAATGATCCATCTAATAATATTATGGTTCACATAAGTGGATCTCTAGTTGTGAAAGAGACTCCACCATTCTCTCTAAATACCCCACAATAATATGACATCTAGTACATGGAAGAAACTCTATCATATTCCTAGACACGTATTCCCATATCCAAATCCATGGAATCCCCAAAAATAGAATCTAGTCCACCATAAAATGGGTGTTTTCATTAGTATAATGACCTCCCAAATGGATTTTTCATGATCTCTCTACTTGTAGTTTTCTTGGACTACACATAATGGTGATTTCTTTATTTAATTAAATAAATACTACCCATAGGGAGTTTCCAAAATAAAACATATGTATTCACACACACCCACACACACACACACACATATATATATATCATTAAAATGGATGGTCATTTTCCTAACACATTATTCAAACTATGGTTGGCCTCCCAGGAGCACATCCCATCTCAACCTAGTTATAATATGTTCCAAAAAACAATTTAGGTTCTACAGTGACTCGAATTATCATCACTATCAACTTATGTGTACGACCTCTCACTAGGGATATTATCTCACTTAATTACCTACTAGGGTCCCCTAAGTCTCTTAATAACTAAGAAACCCATTATGGGTCATCTTATCCCATTTAAATTTCAAAGGTGAACACCCATTACTCAAAGGGAATATAATTCTTCAGCATCATCATGTGTCATTGATTCCTCACCAACATCCTCATAAATCAAATAAGGGCCATGTCCTAAAGCCTAACCCCAATACAAAACATTATATATTATCATGAATACCCAACCTAACTGTTTGTTTTATTACTGTATACCTACAAAAGTCACCATCTATCACTTGATAACGACACCCCATAGTAAACTAACATACCTGAATTATTAAGAGAATCACTTAGGTTTCACAAGTCCAACCCCTAGTCTATTCATAAAAACCAATCACTAACCACTAACTAAAGGTATCTAAGGGATACTAGTATAAGGGACTCTATATAACGGTCATTGGGTAATGTCTATTGTATAACACAAAAGTTTTTACAGCCAAAATATTAACATAATAATTGAGGCATCAATCATAAATGGATAAGGCAAACCATCCAATTCCAATGGTGAAGGGTTTCTCACAAAAATAATAGCACTTTTTTGATATAGTGGAAGATATTATTAACCATTTCCTAATGATATCCATGGAAGATTATATGAAACATTTATAAATATTGAAATCCATAAAAGTTTTTAAATATTTTTTCCTTACACCAAAGATCCACTATGACATTCTTGATCTCTTTCAGCTGGTTTTAAGAGATATGATAATGTGGAAAACATTATCGACCCACCTCTGTATGTATGCATGGGTTATTCCTGAACCACTCAATGTTCAATATGGATCCATAATCTATCTAAGGTATAATAGTACCTCTATAATTAAATTATAATGATGAAATAACTCTGAGTTTAAGGAATGTTTTCAACGTATATGGATCTCAACACTGACGCCAACATCATATGGATATAGTCTTTATAAACCCATTTAGATATTTCTGCGATAGTTCTGGAATTAATTATTGTGTTTATAATTATTCTATTAATGAGTCTACTAATTCATGTGTCATATGAATTCATTTAACTCCCATTAATTTCAAATTATCAAACCATTTATTTTAATGACTACAAAGCAGGAGGTCTGGTCAGATGTCCAAAAAATTCAACCATAATAGGAAGTATAATACATGTATAAAATTGTAAAATAATATAAAAAATTTCATAAAATCAATGAAATATAATATATATATATATATCATTCATTATAAGATATATCTCTTTCAATCTCCCACTTCCAAAAAATCATATAAAACACTGTTTCATTTCATCTAATATTGTGTCATATTCAATAACTTGTGAAAACATTTTAAAAACACATTTTATATATTTTTCAAAAATCCTTTTATAAAATTGTCACAAAAATCACCATATTTTATATATAATGACATATTTTTTGAATAACAATCTAAAACACATTTTAATTAACTCTAAAATGATTTTAGAGTCTCTCTATAAGTCAATGTTTGTCACCATTTTATCAACTGCAATGTCTGACCCCATATGTCATTATAATATTGAATAAAAATACAACTCTCATGATGAATAAATGTTAAATAAGGGAATCCTATATAAAATCATTAACATTACTCATATTATAAAATGATCATTTTGCATCGAGTAACATGTGATATATAACATACCATTCCAATATATCCAAATAATCTATTCTAGAATATCACATTATAAATCAAACTGTTCAATTAATATATCATATTTCATTCGTTCTTCTAGATAAAAAATAATGTGTCTATTATTTGGATAAATATAAAATATTAGTTGTATCCACACACTCACATAGTCTATCTTAATCGACGGCCCATTTGTTTTACACATTATAAGAGTGGAAAAAATACTATCTTGGTAATTCTTCAATAGAAGATATGGTCAGGAACCAACCCAAACACCCTCATATTAGATATTTATATATATATACTGGATTTATTAGGTTGTCAAATTATTAAGGTTCTCATGATAGGTCTCTCTCCAACCTTGTGTAGTGGGTATTCAATATATGATACATACAACCCCAGTATACCAAATACATATATTTGGAACTCCATTTTTATACTTTTTTGGTCATACAGGGCACAAAAAGAATCATATTATTTATTTATTGTCTCATGAACATTTTCTGTATCTCTATATAATAATCCTACACACTCTATCCTTATGATTTATAAATAAAGTATAATTATCGATGACAAAAATCATTTGATAATAAATTGAAATCCACATATAGAGAGGTTAATTATCCTCACACATCCAAAAATGTATATATATATATATATTATTTATTTATTCTTCCTAAATTGAATAATGCTTATATAGAGGTTCCCTTTTAATATGATACATTTTAATATTCATAGTATTTTTAAAAAATTGATCAAAATCAACATAAGCATTGGTTTAACATATCATACATGAGAAGCATCCAAATCAGTCTTTTGTTCACTATAATTTCAAGATTTTGTAAACAAATTACACCATATTTAATCACTATCACATATCATTGTGACAATATAATTTAATACCACCACTAACTCATTAGGGAAAAAATTTCTAATGAAATACAGTTTGAATAATGGTGATATTTAGCAATCATATTTCTAATTGTATAGCTTCTTTAGCATCTAAAATTAACTACATAAAATGTAATTATGTCGACGTCTATAGAATAAATATAACTCTCTCTATGTTCATTATTGTTATAATAGGAACACTATTCCATCAAATGTTTTCCATTATATATTGTATTTATGAACATTATTGTTAACTGGTCCTCTTCATGTCTTTTAGGATATAGTGAAAGATACTTTTTATGGTATCAAATGTAACTATATAAATTTAACATTAAATTACATACCCTTAAATATTTTAAGATATCATGTATAATTGAATTTTCATTTTGACTAGTATAATCATCTGTGAAATAGTTTTATTATTTTTCATTATAGCTAAATGAAGCAATTTATTTTTTTATTTATCGTCACATATCCTCAACTTATTTCAAATATCGAGTGAAAACCACTTTAATCATAAACTATTAAAATAATGATATCCAATTTCCTAATGATAAATGAATGTAACACAATACCTTTTCATTAGAATCATACATCCTTGATATTTTTCTTGTATTTACTGTAAAAAAAATAAAGTATTTTTTCTATTATTTTCTAATTTTTATCTTCTATAAATACAAACATAATCCTAGTAGCCTATTATACATTATATTACCCTTAGAAAATATCTCTATGATATAAAATCCCATTTTTTTAAATGCATATATTTACTTTAGTTTTAATATTTTAAAGCTAATCTACTTTTGGAATATTATGTATATTATTATATATTTTTTATAATTTTCATTTGAAAATAATACATTTCTAAATATTCCATTTATGGGTGATAGTTTTAAATTCAAATATATTTTAACAAATTGAACAATTAAACTTATAACATAGACAAATAATTTTATGTAAATCTACTTCTCGAAACATGTTTTATAAATTAATGAATCATTAACCAAGTGTATAATGTTAATCATCTCAATATTTTTCTTGACAAGACTGTGTTATCAAAAAATATATCTTATCACATAAGGGAAATGATATATAAACACACTTAATTTACATATTTATAATTGATCTTTATAAAATACCTTACATTCATGTTTCGAAAAAAATTTCCTTCATGAAGGTAAAATAAAATATCAAAAAATCTTATTTTTTATTTTTATCTATTTATATATTGATTTTGAATCAATTAGATTTCTAAATAGTATAAATAATTTATATAAAATTCATACATGACATGGAAATTATATATAGTTTTAGAAACTCGTTTTTTTATTTCATAGATAATCCATTCATATTGAATTATTACTCTTCCTAACAACCCTTGGTTTCATTGAATTTTATTGGGTTCTTGATGAAAAATTATTGATCTTTTCAATGAAATTTTATTCGTCTTATTTGAAAATTTACCCACTGGTACTCTCCATACAATACTATAATATAGGCATTATATACCTAGATTATCCATTTTCGGCACATTGATAATGTCATGTAAACATTTCTTGAATGTTTTCAGAGCATTTCCATAGACGAAAATATGATTTTTCCCTAAAATGAAAAGGAAATTCTCTAATGTCATTGAAACCATAAATGAATCACTCTATGCTTCCATAAGAATCCAAATTCAATAGTTATTCCATTTTATAACTTGTTTATTAATAAAATATTTTTTCTAACATAAAACAGTTTCAATTTGGACATTTTTAAATCAATAATTTTACTTTAGAACTATTCTTATGTATCCTGTTTTAGGAGTATCTTATATTAAGATTCTCCATTAAAGAATTAACAATAGTGTTTGGATTGATGATGATGATATTATTTACAATATAAAACATTATCATATGAGTATCATTTATTATTAACCATTTAATAAGGACATTTAATAAATGGCCTCCCACTAAAATGATGACCCATTTTTGAAAAAATCAATCAAACCATTAGTTTTCCAAAATACTATCACTAATAAAAGGATGAATACTTTTTATTAAACCTTCCATATCTTTATTTAAGTAGTATGTAATCCAAATCAATTCATATTTTGTTTTTTTATTGTTCATAGTATACCCCTTTGTCTAACCTATTATATGGATAAACCCAACTCTATTCCCTTGGAATCCCAACCCTTGGGGTTTCCCAACTAGCGTAACAAAAAGAAAAAAACACAAATAATCTAAACACAAGACAACCAATAAGAACCTATATAATCCATTAAACTATCAAATTATTATCTAGGATACCTCAATACATTCTTTTCTTACACAAGATAACATAAGGGTACCCCCTGGTATGAAATGATATGGTTGGATGATCGATGTCTTGAAAAGTGATTCTTTAGATGATAAATAAAATTTTGTATCTAAGGGTGATTTTAATCTCACCATTATATCTAATGTTACTCCATTTTATATAAGCATGATTCTAGTAACTTTTTTGGAATTATATACCCTCTTCTTAATCAATATCATCAAACCACATTGATGGGTAACACTTTACACAACCCACAAGTATCTATTACTCATCCAATATTAAAAGTTATGTATTTTAATATATACCTAGATGAATACTATGAATAATGTATTTGAACACATCATTTAATGTTTTATTATTTTATGATATTTACAATATCAAAATTACTAAGCTTAGAAAAATAGATAACCAACCCCATTAACATTCCCAGATAAGGCATAGCCCACCAAGTAACTAGGTCGTCAGACCCCAAGTCCCTCTACCTGAAGATATTTCACTCAATAGAAAATCTAATTAAAATTATGTCTAATATATTATATTCTTAAACTTTATTCAACAACTAAACTCATGCTAATAACCATAATTAAAAAAATTATCAAGGTATTAGAAAAAATAAATTCATTATATAGTACATTTTGGTATATAATGAAACACTTTAACCAAGATGTATATTAAAAATTAAAGCTTAATCAATCTCTAAATTCACATTTCATTAACAATTTACTAAATAAAAATATATAAAGGAATTAGATTTAGATAAACAAAAATTCAAATATTTAAACATGAGATGACCATTTTTGAATCCATTCATAAATAAAAAACCATTTATAAATTTTTCATAATTTTATGTTTATATTTTGAACATTACATAAACATAAATAAAACCCATTTATTCTTATTCAATTATGATGTCCCCTATAGTTATAATTATATGGAATTTATATTTAAAATATATTAATTTATACGAATTATAAATAATTTAAAATTAAATTTCTATTATATAATGAGTTTTCATAATAAAAATATCATATATAAAACCAATACATAATCCATGATGATAAATATCATTAAAACACCTTTTAATTTGTCTAAAATAATATCCAAAAAATGACACTTTTTGTGAACAATTCCAAATAATAATTTTTGAACAATTCATTTTTTAAATATTAAAATTTTATATTTTGTTTTTTTGTAATTTATAAATATTTAATTCACCATCCAATAGCTCTTAATAGAATTAATAATCCTATCAAATACATTCATGAATTACATATCTAATATTAAAATCAAATAATAATTAATTTAAACAAATTAATATTTAATTTAAAATTACATAAATTATGTGTACTGTATAAATTATCCTTAGGTACTCATGTGACACCAAAACCACTCTAAGAGGACCTATAACATAATATCATCCATATCATGAGAAAAAATCCCAACATGGCATACAAAACCACTTCCCAACTTAATTGAATTTAAAAAATTCTATAATAAAATTTATGACAAAAAATTCCTCCAATGAAACGTCGAGCAACAATATGAAGAAATAGAAATGGGAAATCCAATTCAAAAGACAAATTAAAGATCCTTTATATCTAAAAGATTATATGATACTCTAGTGGAACAATCATTAAGCCCTGATGTAGAGAAAAAATATGATAGAATATAAAGGATGGAAACTGAGGATGAGACTCACCTTAAGCATATAGAAATATCCTAAAAACCCCATTTCAAATTGGATTTGACAGAGTAAAAATGGGATCTTCCATTATTATGGGATGTAGAGTGAAATGGATAGAACCACTTTAAATGCCATTGGCTTTCTAGTATTGGACCATCAGCTAGCTGATGCACCCATCTACTATCTAGGCCATAGAGATCCTACATTCTATCTAGTGGATACAAATTATATCCTCAACCACTAACCATACTATTGAATCCACCTAAAACCCCCACCAATATTTTAAACCTAATTTAATTCCAAAAAACACACCATTAATGTGTTTAAATTATAAGAATTCTATATTGATCTCATATTCTTAAAACTAAACACCCACCGACATGAAATTTTTAAAATCCACCAAAATTATACCACTAGTACATATGTGGGCTATTAAAAATCTATATTATGAACATTATCATCAATGAGATGCCCCATTTATCATCCAACCAATGATCTCAACCTATATCATTTACATATTAACATCTAAATAGACATTTTCCATTAATCAATTCCTAACACACACTCTTGGAATAACTCAAAATAAGTCAAACCTAGAACAAACCCGTGCCATTTCTAATCATCATTAGAATATTATTAAGACAATATTGTACTTTTCAATATGAAGGCACCCCAGTATATTTGGGTAATTTTAAATTAGAACTATAGAACACCCTATTATATGGATCAGTACATAAATTTTATGAACCAACCCGGGTCGACCCGGAACCGACCACCCGAGCCGGTCTGCGACATGGCCAGAGAGGTGTTCTCAATATTACCGAGCTTGTCACAAGAGCTAGGGATTCAACAGAGCCAGCGGGAATGATTTCACCCAGTACAAATAAATAAAGTAGCAGAAATAACACTGAGTAGCACATAATAAATAAACCAGGTAAAGTGACTAAACAAGAATGAATGAAAATAAAAATAACCAAACTAAACATCCAAAATAACTCCATGTGACACCACGGGTCACTCTCCGACTCAATGGTTGAGAATTGCCCAAGGCAAGTGCACCCAATATGTAGACTGAACAAACACTTAAAATGAAAAATAATTAGGCATGAGTATTAAAACTCAGTAGGATAGCCTGATATCTATTCCCAATACACTAACTTTAAAATTAAGAAACATCAATTCTATGTTTGAACTAAAATATATTAAATTATGAATTTATATAAATTTTTTTACTTGAAAAAAAAGTACAAACCATTTCCCTCATTCATTTAAAAAAAGAACAAAAGAGCTTGGAACATATTTTCGTTTGAAAACATTACCATAAGAGTTAAGAAAACCAAAACATCACTTCCTGAAAAGCACCACAAAAAGGTACCAAGGCATATATAGCAAGGTTAATATAAATAGGTATGTAAATATCTCAACAACAGTTCATTATAAAAAATTCACAATACACAAGCGAACACGAGAGATCGAGAATAATCCAGACGACACTAATACCTACGACCCCATATACTGTAGCATGCCACGTACGATGAAATATAATGCACCAAAATGCTCGGTCATCCTTTCTTTGGAATGCCGATAGAAAATCTAATAGTAATAAACCCAAACATATCAGCCTACTATGGTCCATTGGTCAGTACCATAACCTACTAGTGCAGTACTCATATCAGACAATTCCTTCAATATGTCAGGTTCGTATGTCGCAATTATAAAAATAGGTGAGCCAAAAGATATCGCCGATCATCAAATCACAACCCATATCTATAATAATAATATTTCATAGATGGTCTCACCTCGAGTATCCCCAAGGAATACTCTCTTTCCTTTAAATAAATAGATTACAATGGTCCCCAATCGAGGGACCTAGAGAATGGAACTCGGGGATCCCATACCAAGGACATCCCTACCATTCCATGTTGGCAAGGAAGGAGGACCAACCAATGAGGTTTTTCATAATCAAACATCCTCCTATTTTCACAAAGTGGCCAAATGGGCCCTTAAACAATCCATAAAATCATCTTTTATCAATGATGCAAACAAGATTATAAAGAGGTGCAAGACACACCGTTTACCAAATAAAAGCATTCGTAAAACCACCTTAAAACATTTCTGAGGCACTTTCAAAAAGAAAACAACATTTATGAAATACCCCTACCAATATATGACTCTTTTTCACAAAACAAACCTAATTTTAAAGATATATATCTTCACACTTCACTTAGATTAAAGAAATTGAATCTTTTTCCAATCCCCCAAAAATCCATTTTTTCACAAGAAAGGATTTTTTTACCGACAAAACACATTTAAAATCCATAGAAAGTCCTTAAAACAAAAATTTTCACAATTCCAACACTATAATAATAACAAAAAACACATTTTATGACACTTTTAACACAGAAAGGCCAACCGGTCACCATTACGATAACCAGACATGCAATGCTTAGAAAACAATTTCAGGTGACACACCCAAAGTTATAAAAAACCAATTTAAAAGTCAAGGTATTATATAAAATGATAAAAACATGTTATAAAACTCACAAATTAGTTTTGGAACAAATGAAACATTTAATTAAATAAAATAGTGTGTGCAACTATAACCAGACGATACCATTTTTATAAAACCAGGCCGAAACTACCCATTTTCAAACAAAGTTAATTAACCAAATGTAGAACAATGAAAAATAACAACTAGAAAAAGGGAGAGAAAGAATAAATAGATGTAACTAAAATTACGAGGCCAAGTACTATAAGACCCTACATTTATTGTGCGCTATTTCGCAAAACAAAGTCAAAAATCAACATACAAGATTACAAAAACACTTGAGCAATAAATAAATTTTAACGAGAGTGTGACATTAGTAGATAATTGTCACATAAAGTCTGAAAATAAAAAAAAATTGATGATTATTATATTAATAAGGATAGGTTAATGGGAATCCTACATTGGAGCCATGACACGACGACAATGCAAACTAGGAAACAACTCGTGCATGTTCTAAAACATCGATTCTATCAAAAACTTATATCAATCAACAAAAACCCCCTAAAAAAATAATGATAAAAAAAGATTAACATAGGAGGTATAATGCTATACTGATGGGGAGAAAACACATCAGTAGAGGGTGACTTCGGGTAGGCATGTGCTGGTCGGGAGTGGATAAGGTGCAGGAAAGAGCGGTCATGACCAGAGGATGGTCCAGTCGGGCTGTGCATGCTGAACAGCAGGGAAGAGTGTTATATGTTGCACTGGGAGAGAACTGAGTGACAAGAACTGGTGGTGGCCTGATTATGCATTGAAAAGGGAGTCGAGGTGGAGGCGCTCGGTGCTGGGCATCCATGCTGGGGGTGTGGCTGCAGGCGGGTGGAGCACACCGGGGGATTGTGGGTCGGCCGGAGAGCCTACGACTGTAGGAGGAGGGTTGGCTGAGGGTATGGTTGATGGGTAGTGAGTTGGATGTGGGAGGCCACGTGCGCCAGTGGGGAGCCGGAAGGAGGAGGGGGCAGCTGCGTCCAGCGGGGTGGTGCTAGCTGGGTGCAGTGGCGGAAAGAGGAGGGGTGCGAATCGGGTAGCAGAATAGCTAATATGGGGAGGCGCATCACATGCAGGGGGCACCGGCGGCGGGCTTCCACGCTGAGGAGGCAGATTGAGAGTGGGAAGTAGGGTGTGGGGGTTGTGAGCACTAGATACTAGGTGACAAGGTAAGCCACAACGGGTGCTATAGAGAGCACACCCAAGAGGTAGGGGCGCCACCTGCATGGAGAAGGAAGGGTAACCAAAAAACCTAAAAAAGGTTTTCAAAAAATTATAAAATAAATTAAAACAACTAAAAAATTATATATATATATATATATGTATGTATTTACATATTATTAAACTTATAATAACTAAATAGTAGTGAATCTAATAATAATTATAATAAAAGAGATAATAATTATTAATATATGAACAAAAATAATAGTGATAAAAATATTAATAATAATAATAGTAATATAGAATTATTATAATAATAAAATCATGATGATAAAATTTTAGTTAATAAAAGTATTTATTTCATTTTTATAATCATAAAAATATTAATAAAAAAAATTAAATGATAAAATTAAAGATTTATTTAATTACAAAATTGTTTATTTTCATTCTCTGAGAGTGGGCAGTCGTGCCGCTTCCCGGGCGGAGACACATAGGGTTTCCGAAATGCGCTCCGCTCGTGCGCCCCACAACATCTAACCAAAAACACGCTTTTTTCTAAACACAAACTCACAGAATTCGTTCGAGATCCACCCCGGACTGAAACAAAAATATATCAAGGCCATAAAATAATTTAAATAAAATAATCTCATAGTTTGGGGTGTGACAATTCTCCCCACCATAATCCTTTTTTCCCTCAGAAATCCACCACACTATCAAGCCAATCGATCAACACCTAAGGATTCAACACAACACGATCCAAACTCTAGAAACATGGATATTCCATCGACCACTGATGGGACTCAACCTCATTGTCCGAATTATATCCCCAGCAGAGGGGAGGCCCGACCGAACTCCCCACCATAAGAATTAAACTAGCATTCGATAACGATTTGAGAGAAAATCAAAAGAGAAGGTGGGTCTCCCCACCATAAAGGACCATCCTTTACCCAACCAAGCGGAAAAAATGACATAAGCCTGAACTAGGCCTTAATAAAGCTAAAAAGAGCATAGAAATAACATTTAAACCACTCACTCCCTTTATAAAGGGAAAAGATATGGAAGGAAAATTATGTACGAACCGAAAACACTAACCCATGGGATGAAACTATGACAAACAACTACTCACGAATCTTCACTTCTGGATGGATGGAAACAAAAGTCCCAACTGATCCACATTGGAGGTCCATGCAAGGCCACTAATCACCACCTCACATCAAAAAAAGAACAATTACTAATATTGCGTGAGGAATAAAACTATTGTTGTCTTTGAGACAAGAGGAAATTTACAATTATAGGGAAATGACAACAGAAACACTAAAACTGTCACACCGCAAATTTATAGGAACAACCTTAACCAAACACCTTAAAATTCCTTGGGGTTTCTGACTATGCCTCGACATCACACTGAGGCCTTTTGGATAGAGCTCCAATGGATGAAGCATCTCCTGACTTGCAGTAAGGTTCTGATAATCTTAATAAAAGACATACACCTTCTGATTTTACAAAAGAAAGGAGAATATTTTAAAATGAAAAACATTCTAGCATTGAAGAGAAGAGTTCATAAAAATACCCAGGACATCCCATACATGTCAAAACCTAAAACACCTTTAGTATAACTCCAATGATAAAAGATCTCTTACACTGAAAGAAAACTTACACATTAAAATTTAAACAAAAACCCAAAAACTTATCACTTATGAGAACATCAACCATGATGATTTCTAGAAACGCCCTGACAGAATCATCACAAGTGACCCAGATATCCACATGCCTGGTAGGGTTTTAGTGCACTTGGGAATGAAGGCTTCTTGTGACCCAAAATTCCACACAGATAACACAAGAGGATCTCTCACTCTGACGAGGTTGATGAAAGTTCTCAAGGAATTTTGATTCGACAACCTACTCCATCCAATCTCAATTTCATACTCATATTCTTTCAAGAATCTTCACCATTGTTCGTAGGGAACAAAGGAGGGAGGACTGCTCCAATCACCCATTCCATAACGGCTTCAACATGAAAATATTGTCTTACCACATCGACAAAATAAGTTAGGTTAGATTCTGACACCTTCTACTGTAGATCGAGGAGGAGACCCACCTCGAAGCGTCGATCCTTTATGGGATCATCTGTGGCATACCCTGAATCATAAGGGACTAGCTCCACAAAGCGCTGGAAATATTACCATATGGATTTTTCACCCTGCTTTAGAAAAAACATCTGCATCCCCTTTCTCACCATTTCTTCTTCAAAGAAATACTGACAAATTAACAAATCCTTAATGAACTCCCATGTAAGCTCCTGACAGGGCTTGTTCTAAGTCACTGACTTCCACCACATCCACAGTGAACCTTCAAGCATGAAGGTTGAAAACTTGAACTTCAATGGCTCGTGCAACTCAATGAGGTTAGAGTCCCCTTCAATATTCCACATCTACTCCTCTGATACATAAGGTTCTACTTGACCATAAAGGAGAATATGATCTAGCTTCTGAAACTCAAGCATAATATCCTTAGGTTGATCAGCTATACGACGATCACCCATCGAAGCATCGAGGGAATAGATGCCTGACACAAAGTGTCAAGAACCCAATAAAGACCAAGTCAATAAATAAAAAAACTCAAAAACCAAAATTGCATATATGAAAGGATCTAAACACAAGAAAACAAGACACCATAAAATCAAAACAATTCTTCTGAAAACATCATTAATTTCAAACAAGATTGAT
Organism: Viscum album; assembly: GCA_963277665.1. Lineage (NCBI taxonomy): Eukaryota > Viridiplantae > Streptophyta > Magnoliopsida > Santalales > Viscaceae > Viscum > Viscum album. Next base: position 911,024,897 of record OY728131.1, on the reverse strand, counting down.
GGGTTAAACACTCTACATTGGTATTCTTTAGAGTCCCACCCACATGCATGTATCAATGCCTCCCCAGGCATCCATCCACCATACCCAAAATCCTTTCATATTCCAACATACCACACTGCATGTGAGAACTCGTCATAACAACAAGGGAAAAACAAAAAAACTCAATTTTCTAAAAACAAATCATTCATACCACATATTTTAAAACAATCTACAAATTAAACATGTCATTTCAACAAACCATTTTTTTCAAAACCATTTTTTTCAAATTCGAACAACTTTCAGAAGTCACAACAGACCCAAAACATCTCAAAACAGAAACTAGTGTTGGTGGGTGACTTGACCATATGGTTGGCGGCCATATGCCAAACATGTAACTGACACGGAGAGCCTTTAGGACCATGCCCCTAGCTCCACATAGCTTTCCAGGTCGTGCGACTTAGGGGGTCTATTAGTCCAACTCCCTTTTTCGTATCCCAATCTTAAAACATTTCCATAACAACCCAAATAAAAAAACAAATAGGACTTCCCATGGAAACATGAGGATTAGCATGAACAATTGTTCGTAATTCTCTTCCTGCTCCTACCCGTCAAGTCCCAGCAATCCTACTCCATCAACCTTGACATCCCAAAAAAACAAAGGGAACTCTGAGAAGCTAGGTCCACTATGATATGACCACCTCAGATGCCATTTATTCACGAACCATCATAGGTTGACCTTGAACCAATCACCTGAGCTGGACCGCGACATGGCCCAAGAGGTGTCCTCATTCCTACCGAGATGGAAACAAGCTCCAGGGCATTAACAGAGGTTGTGGGAACGATTTCTACCAATAAAAATTAATAAAGCAGCATAAATAACATAGAACATCACAGAACAAACAAATTAGGTAAAGTGACTAAACAAGAATGAAATAAAATAAAACAAACCAAATTCAACCTCAGAACTAACTCTGTTTCACCCCGTGTGTCACTCTCCGACTTAGTGCTCAAGATTCTCCCTAGGCGAGCGAACTCAAGATATAGCATGCACAAACACTAAAAACTGAAAAGAACTACAGGTGTGAGTATTATAACTCAGTAGGCTAGCCATATATCTATTCCCAATGCACTACCTTTAAAATTAAGAATCATCAATTCTATGTTTGAACTACATTATATTAAAGTATGTATTTATATATGTTTTTTACTTGAAAAAAATTTACAAACCATTTCCATTAGTCATTTCGAAATACAGAACAAAGGTGTTGGGAACATATTTTCTTTTGAAAACATTGCCATATGAGTTAAGAAAACCAAAATTTCACTTCCTAAAAAGCACCACACAAATGAAACAAGGAAGACATAGCAAAAGAAATGTAAATAGGTATTCAAATATCTTAACAACAGTTCATTATAAAAAGGTCACTAGACATAGGGGAACCCGAGATATCGAGAATAATCTAGATGACATTAATACATGCGACCCCTTCTACTGTACCATGCCACATACGATGAAATCTAACCCTCCAAAATGCTCGTCCATCCTTTGTCAGGCAGGCTGAGGGAAAATCCTATAGTAATAAACCCCAATATATCCACCTACTATGGGCAACTGGTCAGTACGATAAACTACCTATGTATTACTCGTCTCAGAAAATTCTCTCAACATGTTAGGTTCGTATGTTGCAAGTATAAAAGGAGGTTAACCAACATATTCCACCGAGCATAAAATCACAACCCATATCTATAATAATAATATTTCACATCAGGTCTCACCCAGAGTCTTTGCGAGGATGAATCTCATGCATTTTAATAAATGGATTACAATGGTCCCCAATCGAGGTACCTATATAATGGAACTCGGGGGGGGGGGGGTCTCATACCAAGGACATCCCTACCATTCCATGTTAGCAAGGCATGAGGACCAACCAATGGGGGTTTTCATAATAAGAACTTCCTCTTATTTTCAAAAAGTGGCCAAACGGGCCCTTAAACATTCCAAAAAACCTTCATTATCAAATATGAAAAACAATTTCTAAAGAGGTGCAAGACACACCATTTACCAGATAAAAGCATTCGTAAAACCCCCTTCAAAAAATTTCCGATGCACTTTAAAAAAAACCAAATTTCATGAAAAACCCCAACTGAGCTACAACTCCTAGTCTCAAAACAAACCAAATTTTAAGGAAAGGTAACTTCAAAATTCACTTGGATGAAAACATTTGAAAATTTTTACAATACCCCAAGATCCATTTTTTTACAAGAAAAACTTTTTTAAACCAAACCCCTTTGGAAATCTATAATAAGACCTCAAAAAAATATCGCATGATTCGAAAACTTTAATAAAAACAAACAAAAAATTTTATATATCCTTTAACACATAAAGTCCAATCGGGAACCATTATGAAAACCAGACATGCAATGCTTCGAAAACAATTTTAGTTGACACTAAAAAAGTTATAAAACACCAATTTTCAAGTCAAGGACTTATTTAAAATGATAAAACAAGTTCAAAAACTCACAAATCAGGTGTGGTCCAAACAAAACATTTAATTAATGAAAATAGTGCATGAAACTATAACCGAACAATACTATTTTTATAAAACAAGGATGGAACTGCCCATTTTAAAACAAAGTGAATTTACCAAATGTAGCACAATGAAAATTAACACACACAAAAAGAGAGAGAAAGAATAAATATATGGATCTCAAATTATGTGGCCAAGCACCATAAGAACCTACATTTAGAGTGAGCCATTTCACAAAACAAAGTCAAAAGTCAAAAAACAAGCTTAAAACAATACTTGCGCACTAAATAATTTTGGACCAGAGCTTGACATTAGCACCCAATAATCACATAAGGTATGAAAATAATAAAATTAATGATTCTTAAATCAAAAAGTATAGGTTCATGGGAATCCTACATCGGGGCTGCGGTGCGACGACTACGCAAACTCAGAAACACGTCGTGTAGGTTCTGAAACATTGATCATATAAAAAACAAATACAAATCCACAAAAATACATAAAAAAATAAAGATTAAACAATAATAACGTATGAGGTATAATGTTATACCGATGAGGAGAAAACACATTAGTGGAGGGCGACGTCGGGGTGGCATGTGCTTGTCGGGAGAGGATAAGGCGCCGGAAGGAGCAATCACGACTGGAGGATGGTTGAGTCGGGCTATACGGGCCGAACAATATGGAGGAGTGCTAGTTGTTACACTGGGAGAGAACTGAGGGCCAAGCACTGGTGGTGGCCTGCTCGTGCACTGGAAAGGGAGTCAAGGCGGAGGCGCTCTGTGTCGGGCTACCGTGATGGGGGTGCAGCTGGAAGCGGGTGGAGCGCATTGGGGGATTGTGGGTCTGCTGGAGAGACTACAGCCGCCAGAGGAGGGTTGGGTGAGGGTTTGGTTTCTGGGTAGGGAGTTTGCCAGGGGAGGCCACATGCGCTGGTGGAGAGCCGGTCGGGGGAGGCGGCAGTTGAGACCAGCGGTGCGGCGGCAGACAGAGGAGGGTTGTGCGTCGGGTAGCAGGTGTGTCGTGACGGGGAGGCAGACCACATGTAGGGGGTGTCGGTGGCAAGCTTCTGCGATGTGAAGGTAGATCGGGAGTGGGGGGTAGGGTGTGGGGGTTGTGCACGCTGGAGACTAGGAGAGAAGGGGGCCGCAATGGGTGCTGCGGGGAGCACAACCAAGAGGTGGGGGGGCCTGCGAGGAGCAGGAATGGTTTCTGAAAAACCGAAAAAAGGTGTAAAAATTTTATAAAATAAATTAAATTAAAACAAAAAAATCATTATATATATATTTACATATTTTTAAACTTCTAATAACTAAATAAAAATGAATATAATAATAATAATAATAATAAAATGAATAATAATTATTATTATTTGAACAAAAATAATAGTGATAAAAATAGTATTAATTATAATAATGATACGAAATAATTCTAATAATAAAATCATGATGATAAAAATTAAGATAATAAAAGTATTTCTTACATTTTAATAATCATAAAAATATTAAAAATTAAAATTTTAAACAATGAAATTAATGTTTTCTTTAATTACAAAATCATTTATTTTCATTCTCTGAGAATGGGTTGTCACGACGTTACCCAGGCAGAGACACGCGGCGTTTCAGAAACGTGCTCTGCATGTGCGCCCAAAAACATCTATCCAAAAACACACATTTTTCATAGCTCAAACTCAAAAAATTCTTATGTGATCAACTCCGGACTACAGCAAAAATATATCAAGGTAGGAAAATAATTAAAATAAAATAATCTCATTGGTCTGCGTGTGACAATAAATTCCTGAACACTTTTTTAAAATTATATTCTATAACATAAACAACACATGGCGTGCCTAATGTGACTTCTAACATGACATATCTATTCTCACACAAAACACTGGTCTGACCTCCTCAATAAAACACTCCTAAAAAATTATCCACTTTCCTCCTTAATTCATAACTCGATACACCTATTAATGATGCATCGAATCTTAATGAAAACCCAAATCCATCATGATACATCCACTAAATTATGAATCTAATATCAAGTGTAACTCATTGGTTGCTTCATCAATTAATAGAAACCACTATCATGATCCTCAAAAATAAAGGATGCATTACTTTGTTGCTCCAAGATCTGGTTGTCTCTATTTCATACTGTGTATGAGGATCGTTCTTGGACTCTATTTTTCATTAATACTAAATTTATATGATAAATTAACCCAAATATTGGCATTTAACTTCCATCAAGACCATCTATAGTCCAGTCTCCAAAATCCAAGACCCTATGTGCATGAGGGTCACATCACTCATGATAGATAGTATTTCCCCCTTTTACATTTCTTCAATCAACTATATCAAAACCTTATCTCTATCACTCGTATACCTCATATCACAATACACAATGATCTGACAGTTAAAAACTCGCTCATATACGAGAACCACTCAAAACATTAATCATTTCCTTTTCTCATATAATGGTAAATCATCCATAGAACTCTAAATCATAGAAAATGTCACAAAAAAGGTATCATAATCTATTATATATAGATCACTTTATAGTTCCCCTTATCAATATCTTCATTGGGGTCCATGATCATGCATGTGTTTCTCCTCTCGAGCCAGGTTTGTCCATTGTTGACACATAAAATGACGTATCCTTCATTATACTTATAAAGGACCACACTCATGTTGACCATCTAATCAAACATTGTATATAAAATTTCACTCACTCTACCATGAGTCACATCACATATAAATAAGGCTCACAGACATAAAACACTAACAATTCTCAGACACAGGTCAGTTTTCTATAACAAGAGGTTCCATTGGCACTCCACTTCACAATTGATCATCTCGCTTATGACATGATTTATCACATGACCACCAACCAACATGTTCCTTTTCATAAATCAAAATCATATACTTGTTATCACACCCTGATTTTATGTGCATTCCCAATTCAATTATATTTAGTACCCTACTCATCCTTCCCTAAACTTTACGCTTTGATACAAAAAATCACGAGCACTCATAGTGCATGTTATCAAAAAATAACCTAACAATTTCCATTCTTATACTCAATAACTGATATCACCACATGTGCATAATTTTCATAACCTAAATCACATAAATATGTTTACCATATTTAGGTTAAACACCAACTAGATATAACCACTCAAATAGGTTACCCTCACACATAAATGAGAGTCAACCCTCTGATATCTTGAGTCAAATATCAATGGTAACTAGGGTATCACACGTAGCCAATAAATCTATTCCCACATAGGTCACAACCCATGGAGCATCATCCATGTGACCCTAAAAATAGAAATAGCACTCCCATGATAACACCCACTCAAGGGTCCCATTTTTACGTATAACAAAAATCACATGCTGGAATTATCAACAAATTAAAGTGTCAACACTCATCCATATAAGGCATTGATTTTCACTAGTTCATCCTACAGGCAACAATCCCCCCCCCACCCAGAATTTGAAATCTCATCAAAGATAAAAAATACACACATATTTGTGTGTTTGTGTATCTGTGTAGATACATCACCCTTAAATGATCCATATCCAATTAATCACAATCTCATAGTTCGATTAATTAGAATTATATTCCAATATATGTGAAAAAATACATAGAGGTTATCACCAAACCATTTAATACAGGAACCTAAATAAGGGTCACCCACTAGGGGTTTCACCCCTACAGAATCAATTGTCCATACAAACATATTTTGGGACACTCTAAGTGTTTCACTATCGTCATCAAGAAGCATCATACCATTGTTTGACATGATCCACAATTAGAAGAAACTGTATGTATATGGTAGTGGAACTTAAATGAATTCCACTAATAAATTATAAGTTAAAATACTATTATGAGATATTATTTCAACATTAAATAGTTAAACCCTCATAATCTGTAAAATGACACACAAGAAGGCATATGTGTCAAGCTATACCTATATGCCAAGGATGATGCATGCAGATTCCAAATTCCATAATGGGAAAATAGAAAACAATTCATAATAAATAACCAATCTTAAACATCATTTGATTCAAAATATGTGAAAATTAAAAATTTTTACATAATAAAATAAAAAAAAATTCTCAATCCCCTGGTAACCTTTAAATCCACTGAGAATTATTTTCATGTCTCTACAATCGGTGTTGCATCATAAGGTGTGACCAATCCATATATATTCTACCTACCATCTCCTATATAGAGAGAAAAAATAGAGCTCTAATATAACATTGTAACATCCTTATCCATCTCATTATGAATAGTTGTCAGACTAGTGGTTCCATGTGACCTCAGGTTCACCTTCTCATATAATAGATGTCGCTACTAGGTATTGGGGTCTATGGTGCACTATGAGGTGACTTTACACTTTGTATCAAAGTGAAAAACCTTTGATATATAACCAAACATCAACTAACTAAAATAGAATATATTGAAGAATATATATAAGAAATTTCATATAAAAATTAAGGAAGTGGATGACTTGAATGATTATGTTCATCATACAAGATTTTTCAACCACTGGTATAATCAATGATACAAAAAAATAAGCAAGAACAAAAAAATAAAGATAATAAGGCCCTATTATAACATTGATCCATACCACGATCTACTCTCCTGAACCAATCTCGTATATAATAAATAGTATTTCAATATATAGGTCTCATCCCAACCATGTACTATAGACATGTGAGAGTTTATTAGGTAAAACAGTGAAGTTGTGACTTGATCAGGGCATGAGTACATGGATGAATTGGAAACAACCAATGTTGTCCCATAATTTTATTATAAATTCCTTAATATTAAAAAATGAAATCACCAAAATAATAAATACATAAATATTGGTTAATAATTAAATAAACATCATTTATCATCATTTCCATGACCCTGACCGAGCATACTTACTCCTTGATGTTTCAATGTTCCTATGAGCACATCACAATGACCATGCCAACATCATAATGACATAAGGGTATTTCACCCAGATATGAAGATAATAACATGGGGGACTAATACACCATAGAATATAGTATAATGAAATTGAAAATTATTCATCTTGAAACAACATTCCAAGTAATACTTCACCACAATATATGATGGTTCCCAGCCACAGATGCCTAGTAGTGTGGGAGACTCGACAACTCCAACCAAATACCTTATAATATCCTATCATCTTGCTTGTGGATGGAACCCAATTATCTTTAAAATCCCATAATAACAGATATAAATCCATTGATAACCCTTTAGTACTATCAATAACATCCTAAAAGGTATTTTTTCTTTAATATCAAGGCATTCCCATAGTGATTTTTCATAACCTCCCAAATATAGTTTTCTTGACCATCCACATGTGTGTTTTCTTTATCAACACATACTAAGATAACCCTGAGGATGTTTTATACATCAGATATATATATATTAATATATATATATATATCATCATTTGTGGATATATACCTAACACATCATGAAACTTACCCTCAGACTCCCAACAACCCACCACAACTTAGCACAATTGTTATAGATTCAAAACACCAATCTAGTTTCAAAGGTCACACCACTGATCCTTAGTTTACATTTCCACATACACATTCTCACTAGGTTCAAAATATCATTTGGAGTACCCATTATGGTCTATTAAGTCTCTTCATAACTATGAAACCCTTCATGGGTCCTCTAATCTCAATCATCTATCTCGATTCAAGTCATATTAATTAGATGGGATAGAGTTATTTGGCATCAACAAATATAATAAAAGACTCACTATAATCCCATAATATATCACAAGAGTGATAACCAAAAGCCCATACCCTATCCAAAAAAATATAAGATTTCATAAAACCCCAACCTCTCCATTTACCTTGTCTGAGTAAACCCAAACTGGCGACCATGTATCAGGGGAGGATAACACCTCATATTCAACTCATATTCGTAATGGATTATGGGATTCTATTAGGCATCACATGTCTAGACCCTAGGCCATTCATCCAAACATGTAAGTAACATATACATATAGGTGTCTAGGATCTTATTCTACTAGTTATCTTGAATCTGGTTAATTAAATTGTGTCTATTATACATCAATCTAGTTCTATACACCACAACACATGACGTAAAAATCAATAACACACCCATATATAGATGATGAAACCCATCCAGTTCTCATGGTCAATTTGGTACATGCAACATTGAGTATCCAAATTGATGTAATTTTAAAGAAATAAGGAAAATCATTATAGGGTAAAAAAACTAATACAATTTAATAGAATCAAAAATCACTACTCTAACGGTCAAATAATTAGTGGCATGACCACACATCCATGTAACATAAAAAATCATAATACCATAGGGTGATTAAAAAGTAACACTTACCTCATGCTATGTTATTTATATTTTTAATTCGCCACTCAATTTCACCACCTAGGCCCTCTAAACTCATCTAATCCATCTGGCCATCTCATGCCCATGTGAAGCCATAAATTACAACGAGTATTGTCTCACATTTAATTATAATAAAATAATAATTAATTTAAAAAAATTATAATTTCATTTCAAATTAAATCAATTAGGAATAATATTTATATATACATGAAGTTTACTGAATGCATTAATACTGCTTCCAACCACACCATGAATACCCATCACATAATCACATCCCTAATCCTGATAAAAAACCAAACACAAGATGTAAAATCATTATAAAACATAATTTAATTTAGTTAAAGAAGAATAATAAAATTGATGGTGCAACAAACATTAAAATAATAATTTAGAAATCATTTATCGACGTAGTATAAAAACATCATCTACATTGGCCACATGTAATACTCTTTTTGTAATTATGATTCCCTCATTATATAATTTAATATTCCACAAGGCCTAATATAATGATTGTAAAAATTAGATTAGAATTTAGTAGGAAAATAATAAAGTGAAATTGAAGAGTATACTCACTATAGGTCAATACATATAACTGTAAAAAACACTTCAATTTGAAGGGGGTTTGAAGGAGTAATAAATGGTAGGTACCTCTTGTTCACACTAGTAAGATAAAATGGGAGTGCGGGATCCCCCACTAAAACAAAAATGGGGAAAAGGTAATAATTAACCCTTTAAATGCCACTCACTAGCCGGTGGTTGTAGAATATATCCCATGACACCAGTCTTCCTCTTATAATATCCCACTTCTCTCATCCACTATATAAAACTTATTTTATAACAAAAACAACCCATTAAGGTAAAAAAAATCTAAAAATACCATTCCAAGTTATTTTTCTCAAAATAAAATGGCAACAAAATTGAAAATTAGAAATCCCTCTAAATTTAAAAACATGCATGAATGTTGGTTCTTATAGTAGCATTTTGTTTTCTTAATATTTTTTTTATTTACATATATTTTTTTCATCAAATTTATTATATTTTTTTATGTTTTTCCATATATTGAATTTTTTATAATAATATTTGTTTTAAAAATTATTATTTCAGCACGTTTTCTATGAATATATAATTTTTTGGATCTATAATTCATAAATGTTATATACACTAAAATGTTAATTAATCTAAATTTTGTGTGTATATATAAAATTAAAAAAATGTGTTATATAATTTCATGTAACTATATAAATGTTCTATTTTCTTTTTATTTGACTTTTTTTCTTTTCATTATATATATAAAGTGTTTTCTAGTATAAATATTTGTATGTGTTTAAACAATGTTATAGGTGTTATATTGTAAATTTTATATTTCTGTGTGTAATTATATAAATATTAGTTATTTAATTGTAATACTTTTTATGTTAAGTTTATATTGTTATTTTTCATTGAATTATTAATAATGAACATATTATTCATAGAACATTTACTATTGATCCATGATAAAATATCAGAGAACATTAAAAATGATTTATAATCTATTTATATGAAATAAATTTTTTAAGTATAAAACATGAAATATTATCCCAAAGTATCACATATTTTTATAGAAAAAAAATTAACTTTTTTACTTTAGATATTATCTGTCCATATATGTGTGTCCATATAATATGTAATTGAAGTATAAATGTTAACATGAAATATATATATATATATATATATATTAATGTTTTTTAAATGTATAATATGTATTTTTTGGACACAAAACAAATATAAAATTTCATAAACAATTATATTTAAAGTGACACATGCTTAAAATTGTTTAATGTTATGTGTATGTTTTCTAGTAACATATTATAATATTTGGATTGAATATTTTAATATATTATATATATAATATATCTTAATATATATTTATGGTTGTGAGACACATATATAATTTCACAAAAAAAATTGAAGTTTTCAAAAAATATGGTTTCTGAAAATTTATATGATACATTATTTAAACATTCATATAAAATGTTTTTGATCATTTAAATTAAGTTTTTTTACTGGATTAAATAAATGTTAACAATATATTTATGCTTATTTTTTCTTCCATCATTTTCCTCTTTTCATTCCCATCACATGACTCTCCCATTTTTAATGGAGGGTGATGTAAAGTGTCATTGAAAACCCTTTTATCAATTGAGAGGATGTTCATTTATCTAATCAAGTGAGGGGACTTGTATCTCGTTAGGGACACTCTTACATATTTCTTACTTGTTTTAAAAATCCATCCTAATTAAAATACTTGTTTCCCTCTAGTGAAATTGATTAACTGAAAACATACATTTAAGTGGACACTATAAAGAGGATTATATTATCCCTCATTTGATCAATGTATTTGTTTACACAATAATATATTTCTATATCATAGGTAACCATGTAAATTATAATTATTTTAGGATTCATTGGACTCCGAAGATATGAGATATGAGTTTTGGTAATGTATCTGTTGAGGGTAAGAAAGGGGTTTCCTATATATCCCAATGAATAGAATCAATGTCATATAGTTTTGTTCCATTTAATGAGTGAAATTGTAAATTTTAGTGTCATGTGACATGAATCATAGTGGTTCCTTTAATATTTATTCATCCATTAGTTCTTCCAAGAAATTTAAAGTATTATAGAGTTCATTATGAGGTGAACGGTACAAAGGATTTGTTTTGTGTAGGAAAAAAAATTGAAGTGTCCATTTCTTGTTTTTTAATATCTCAAACATAACCAACCCATAATTATATTTTCCTATAAATATTACAATAGTCACATTATTTAATATCCCTCATTTTAAATTTTTATAGTTATAGGAAATCTATTACATAACAAAATTTACACATTTAACTCAGTGAATTTTTTTTCCAAAAGATAAAATTTGTTAAATGATAAACATAATTAATTCATGAATATATAACTATAAATATAATATTGACTTAAATATTTTTCCATGTTATCCTTCAAGAATGAAAAAATTATAATGTAAGATATTCCATTATAGTAAGAATTATTTTTTTTAATGATATAATAACTTAATGCCCATAAAATTATCTAAGAATGTGATTAAAAAAAAATTCCAAAATTTAAAAAATTTAATTGAAATTAATTAATTTCATTTCATAATTAAACATATTAAAATTCTATTAGATTTTATTTTTTATATTTCTTAAGTTAATTTTTTAGCGATTATTAAAAAATACTAATTTTTTAAAAAACTCATTTTATGACGTTATTATAATGTAAGAATAAGTTTATTTTTAACGAATCCTCTTTTATAGAAAAAAATAAATATTTAATGAGTTATATAATTCATATTAAAATATAATGTTAAACTTATAAATATGTTTTTAATATTAAGTAAATCTACTTATTGTTATTGTTCAAATAAAAAAATAGGTATTTCAACTTAATCATGTATTTTCAAGGTACCTTTCAGTTTTGGGTTGGATTAAAAGAAAATTAATTGTCCATAAATTTAATATGACTCAATTAATACCATTTGAATCATTATTATAATTTATTTTTTTGTAAATTAATTTTATTATAAAAATAATAATTTTTCTAAAAATGGTTTACGTTGTGTTTTTTGAACTAATATTAAATTTAATTTCAATGATTTTTAGGGATTGAATCATGGAAATTGGATTACATATTTATAATAATCATAATAAATATTATGAAATAATTTTGACTTAATTTTTGGTTATAATGTCATGTACACATGGTTAATATTTATCAACTTGTTTTTTGGTAAAATGGGTTTAGAGGGTTAAAAATTAAGGGATATTTCTTGAATATAACAAAACACACATTATTTAACTGCATTGGCTAGTTTTCTTTGAAATTTAACACGATAATATTAGAATATAATACTATTTATAGCCAATTAATAGGGAAATATCTTTATATTATTCAAATATTTTATGTAATTCCATGTGTCTTTATCTCCTCACATATAAAAGGATGCTTGTTCTCATCCTCTATTCAAAAACATTGAAACCTCAAGATCAACAATTATGTACCAAAAAAATATCCTAGATTCATCATGTATTTATTAATATATTTTTATTACACTAAAAAAATCTTATTATAGATTTAGTTGGGATCCTAAAGAGGTGTCCCAAATAATATTTAATTGTCTTACACGACTCTTTAAATGTTTATTTCATCTTCTACATCATATAAATTAATTGTATCCACCATAAAATTTTTAATATTGTATCACAACTATAATATGATAATTTTAAAACTATATTCCATATCCATTCTATCCCATTGAAAAAATAAATCATTGCATGTGCGTATATATGACCTATTGTCTCCTTGTGGTGATGTAATTCATTTTTCATCTTCGTTTTACATGGAAGTTTATAAATGTGAAATTAATAAAATATATAAGATATTTATGAAATTATTATTATTATTTGAAAAAATATATCATCAACCCTCTTAAAATTCCATCTGATGGACAATGACAACATCACATGTGCTTATGTATGGACTGTCACCACTATAATGAAATGCTATTAATTTTTTCACAACCTCTATGAGTGGTTTATTCTAAAATTTTATATAATGAATAAAAATTATACCAATTCCACTATTAAAATTAAATATATCATGGAATCATTTCATCAAACCATTTCCATAGATAATATACCGAAATAATTTTTGGGAAATTGACTCAACAACCTTAAATTGGTCAATTTAAGAAAGAAAAATTAAAATAATATATTTAAAATGATTGTGAAAGTATCTTATAAAATAAAACATAGTTGGAAATAGTTCTTATGAAATTATCTTCTAAATTTAAATTCATTATTCTCGAGGAGAAAACACCTAAAACTAATAATAGACCCAAGTTAATGGGTTCCTTTTAAAAAATAGTTTTATTTTTAAATTGTTTATGTTAAAATAACTTATGAAAAAATTATATGATATATTTTTTGTTGGAGAATCGGCTTGCCTGATGGTTGATTAAATGGTGTAAATTTCATGTAATCATTCACATCAGGTTTAATATTTCTGAATGGTTTCCAATGGTTTTATCCATGGAACCGTAAATATCCAATGGTTATATATCCTTGAAGGACCAGATTTCTAAAGGAAGGTTCTCATTAGGGAGTTTTCCCAACAATGTTTAAGAAATCACATTGGTCAAGAGGATGGGAGGTCATTTTCAGCACACCCTTTTGGAAGAATTGTTTCTTACTCTTGATACCTATTCTAGAATTAATATAAGTTCAAGAATCATTCAATAATTCTCATGTATGATGTGGGTCTTCCATGAATTAATAAATAATTATCAAAATTTATGGAATTTAGAGTAATATGAATGTATCTATGGTTCTTCATAAATGTAGATATATTTATGTATCCAAGGATCTCCATCAATGGTGTCCTCTTATGAATGGATTAGAGACTAATTTTCACTATTACAATGATGCTAGTTTCTAGGAACACAGTGGGGTTATTTAAAGTGTATTGTCATCCATGGATATAGAAGTTGTTTTAATGTGGACATCAGACCAATTGATGGCTTTCCAACAAATCATTGTGGAAGTAATTGGAACTCATATATTCTATATCATTTAATGAGACATTTTATTCCTTTTAGTTTCATGTCATAAGAACCAAACTATACAATTTTTCATCATGCTTATAGGATGTCTATAAAAATGGTGGACAGTCAATGGTTTGTTTGGTACTTATTCTTAACTGTCCCAAGGCACCAGGAATAGATATGAATTCCTTTTGGATAATTCTTTGATGGAAATAAGATCCAGATATTATTAGGGTTGGTTTGAGGAGTTGGGTTTGGACCTCATGGAGGCTTCATAAATATCATGTTATATTTGAATAAAATCCACCATAGTTCTATTGTATAGACCTACACCAATGGATTCCCTTGTAAGGTTTGTCTCAAAAAAAGAGTGTGGCCATATAATGGGATTGAGTTGGGTATTTCTAATGAAAAGGATACACTAATGTTGAATTTCAGTGTTTATTCATGAGAAGGATTCCCTAAGGAATGTGTGTTTGTTTGGGGGTTATTACTAGGGTTGATGCCCTAGTCTGGTAAAGATTAGGGTTTACAAGTGAAGAGGAGGCCTGAAGGGTTTGGGGATTATATGGATTTCATGTCAATATTCATCCTCTAATCTCATCTAAATCATTCTAATTGTGAGAAATAGTAATAAATGGAATATATTGGAAACCAAATGACCTTCTTGGTGCCGAGGTTGGATACATGTTATTAGGGACCCATGCCTATGGAGGAACTCTAAAGGAAGGATAAAGGAAGATCTAAAAGAATATTATATATAAAAGAATGCATCTAACAAAGTAAATTTCCTAATCATGGATATAAAATAAGTCCACATGAGTCAGGATGGGTAATTATTTAATTTGAAAACAAGAGAAATCATAAGATCAAGAAAAACATCCAACCCCCTTCCTATGGTGGAAGAGGTTGGGGTGAAGACACTTCCATTCTACCATCATAAGTCGTACCCAAATGTAGTGATAAATGTCTTTGGAAATGAACATATCCCCTCTCATTTTTGTTACTGGTATAGTCGAAAGAAGGAGTAGAGTAGGGAAGGTATGATAAGATAGGCTAGGGGCTTAATCCATGGGGGATGCCACCAATTGTTTCTGTAGTGGGGGAGTATGATCTCATTCCCTATTTAATAGAAAATAAATCATGCTCCTCCCTCCCCATATAGGAACTAAATGCACTAGGACATAGATATGACAATGGATAAACATGGTTCTATCCCTTTTATATGAGATAGGGATTTCTCTAACACCTCCCCTCGTCTTGGGTCTACTTGTAAATGGTAATGGACATCCACATACACCTTGAGGACCATAAACGTTAGTTGGGAAAAGTGTTGGAAACCTCTGACATTTTGAATGTATATAAAAATGGGATACATGATATTGTTCCCCTCTCCATGTTTTTTAAAGTATGGAGGCTTTAGGGGATGATTCATATTGGTCTCCCATGATGTAGGGATCCAAAAAAAGAGTATCTCTTCCCTTGGTGGCATGGAAAAGAACTCAACAAGGGGCTTATATAGGTCATAATTTAGAGAGAAACATTTTCTCACACCGGGGATGGGGAGAACTATAGGTTAATCAAAAAGGGTTATAGTCCTGTGTGAGTTGGGTGCGCCTTCGTAAATGTACCTCCAAGGGTATCCTCATATATCCCAAGATGAGGATCATGCATATCCTTGATTAATGAAGGGAAGCTCATATAGGTGGATTCTAACTAGGTGGGAAGGGATCCTCAAGCATGTGTCTTGTGATTAGACCCTAAATTGGATTTGATCTCACTTATTTTCCTTAATTTTATATTACCTTGAGTTTTGGAGAGACACCTGAGGCATTTTTCAATTCCTGGGTGAAGGGGTTGTTCAATCATAACATAGGGAATATTATTATTTTTCAATTGTAAAAATGAGGAGTACTAGGGCCATATTTATTGGAAAATATGCTAACTTTGTCGATATATTTTTCTCACAAAGAACCTAGGCGTAGGTGCATGGAACCGGTCGCCCGTGTAGGCCTCGCATTCATTTTAGTGTCATACATGGGAGATGCATGGTACTTTTGTGTTTAAGGATACACAAAGTCCGGTTTAGGGTATGTCCCAATGAATATTCTTGGATATATTTTCTTATTTAACATGAATGTGTTTCTCTTCATAATCTTATTAGGTTTTGGGAAAAAACAAGGTTCTAAAAAACACTCCCCTCAGTATTAGATCATATTGAAAGAAGTGGGTCTAGTCCTATAGTGGAACAATAAAAATATATCGAGATGGTACAAGTCAACCAAGTAGGGAATCCTCTTATATTTTTGGTGTAGGTCAGGACTGTGAGTCAAGAGTACTATTCCCCAGTGCTGGTTTGGTGCACAGGACAGTATCAACTATAAATATAATTGGCCTCCTTTTTATCACATTCTCAGTTAGTGATATATTTTCTCATCACACGGGTCATCCACCCAACGGTGTTGTTCTTTTTTCATGAAGATATCTCAAATTATTTCAGATGTTATGCTCCATTGTTGGATGATTCTTCTTGAATTCACCTTGTTTAGGAGCGTAGCAAATGAATCTAGTTGAGGGGTTTTCATGATAATCATGGTCAACAGGTTATATGTGGAACCACCGTTAAGGGAATGCATGATTCTATTACTTTTACTAATTTCTAAATTCATTAAATTTAAAAAATCTACTTTTCTATGACAATATTTTAACTTAATGGGAAAACTTGATTCTTTCAAAGAGGTTTTCAATGGTTTTCTTGATGACTTCTACTGAATAATAAACTACACGTTCAAATGATATGATCAAAGCTACTGGGCTAGAATACTACATATGTATTTGAGCCTTCTCTTCCAAATCTAGAGAAGTATTTGGAACCATACCGATGTGAGTACTCATGAAGAGAATTCCTTCCTCTGTATGCGAATATAATGTTTAGGTATACCTTGTTTCCTGGGGCTTAGAGATACATCCTGATGTCCTTTTATGGGAAGCACAACAACTGAGCTTATTTAAACATATCCACCAAGGGTGTTTATATTATATAATGAATAGTTTACACACATTTTATTATGAATCATAATAGCTGCACTTCGGATCTTAGGTTGCTTATCCCAGAATCAATGTGTCATTTTTATGACTTATCATTCATCACTTCACAAACAGATCAGATACAAGGTTAGAAGGGGGACTGAGATTTTTTTTCTAGAGGGAGAGTTAATCATGAGTAGATTTGCGTTTATTGGGTATTCCAAAATTTTTTGTAATTAATTTTTTTTGTAACTTTTCCATATCAATAAATTTATTTGGTAAGGTAAAACATTCATTTACAAGAACTCTGAGATCATTCCCGAGCTGTTGAGCCAATGGATTCCTTGTAAAAATTCATTCCATCTATGGTATAGTGTGGTTTGTATTAGATTATGGGAAATATATTAATTTTTTGGGGATCCCATTTTTCAGGAATTGTATGATGTGTTCATCCCACTAAAAACAATATGAGAAGATGTTGAAAGTACAAATCCTTCTACCCATGATTTCTTTAGGGTGGCGATGAAGTCACATACCAAGGATCCTCAACCCAATGTTGAAATCCATCCAGGAGGATCAATGAATGATTTTATAGAACTAGAAGGAGAGGTTACCACTTACAGGTGTCATGCTGGATTCCACACTATAGATAATCATTGTATTCCAAGAACATTATTTCCTACATTAGAGAAGGTATAGTATACCCATTTGGGTTATAAGGTCAATCTCAATGTTCATTTGATGTCTCACCAAGCTGTATTCCTCACGATGTGGATGATAATTTATTTTCTTCCTGTATAAGAATGTAATGGTGGTGTGAGGAAAGGTACATTTGTCATCATGCACAAATTAGAAAATGGGAGGTATATAGGGTTTATTTCCCCTTTCCTGGAAATAACATAATTGTTATTTCTACATACATACAATTGAATGTTTCCAATTATAATTAAAAGTCCATTTCATGTGTTATGGTATCAGATTATATAACAAATCAGTTTATATATATTTTCAAGCCTAATGAATGTCCATGATAGCTGATTGATCCCATTTGATTAGGATGTTTCTGGAATCCATCATCTTAACCAGACATATGATGACATGCTAAGGATTAGAAACATGTTAGGGTAATTCAACTTCTTTCATCACGGTAACCAATTGATATGAACATTTATTGATGACCTAAAGGTAATGAATTATGCATTTTTTTCATATATGTTAGCATTTAGAGATAGTATACTAGTGGATCACATTGACAACATGGTCATTTGTGAGGCCTAATCACCATATCAATTATATTTCTAGTTTAAATGACTTTATCAATAAATAATATTTACCCCTATGCACATTAGGATTGAGAAACAACCAATGGTTAGACTTCTATTCTAGATCCTAACTTCCATAAACGTACCCAAAAATTTAATCACACATCCTCTGTTGGATGCATCGATTGGGCTGGTAACTGGCTATACTAAGGAATGGATCTGTTAACACCCCTTCGGGAACTAATTAAAGGATTTTATCAGGAAAATACCATAATGATTATTTTTCTTCATATGAGCATTAAAAATGTACGAGCTAAAAATGGTGATTCTAAAGCTCTAGAGCCTTTTAAGTTATCCTGGGAAAATACCACCATGTATTTTAGGGTTGAGAGGGCAGTCTGATCATCATCGTTGGGAGGAGACTTGTGTTTGTTCCCCTCAATCTTCTGTGAGAGAATGTATTACTGAAGAGGCTTCCAAGTCAAAGGTTATTGGTTCTTCCTCACAACCAGCCACATCATAGCTAAATTACACGAATCCTTTGGTGATATGATCTCGTCAGAGAGTAACATAGAGTGATAGATATGAATGGTTGTTTCTTCAAGACGACATAAGAATCTCAGATATGGGAGATATTATAGAACCCCCTAATCTCTACTCCAAAATTTATTTTCAAAAGGGTGGGATTTCTATTTAGTATTATTAGGGTTTGATATATGCAACTTTTGATGTGACTCTGGTCACAAAGTGAGTGTATGAAATGCTGGACTAAGGAGATATTGAGAGGATAGCCGGTGATACTGAAGTGGAATGGGATGATTTTCTGAACTATACTGATGTATTTTTCCCCTATTCACTTTTCTACTAATTTATAATATTTTATTAATCTTGGGTGGATTTATTTTTCATCTCATAAGATAACAATATGAAGAAGGGGAAGAAGGATCACTAATAGAGGATCATTGGTTGACGATGTATGGGACCATGGGTTCCCCCATCGAGGAAGAAAATAATCCCCATAAATACCTAGAACTATCAATGGGTTAATGGACCATGATATAGGATGTGGTCATGGTAATCCCCCAAATGTATCCTCAAGTAATTATTTCTCAGAGAACTGATATGGGACTTTTTCCATCTTGAGGAAAAGAAATAGGGTATTAAAGATGAATCGATTCATGTGACCCAGTAAGAATTTATTCTTTCATTAGATATCATGACTTTTTCAACATACTCTTTCTTAGCATACCTGTAATTTTTAAAATATGCATCACTTTCCTCCCTTAATGGATTTGACACTGGTCCTTCTAGGGTCAAGGTGGATACGCCAGTGGAGGCACAGGCCCATGCTGATGAATTATTCATTATGGTGGATGATGCATCAAGGTATTCAACCATTTATCCCACCATTCTTAATGAGAGTGGATAGAACCATGGAAATGTTAGATTAACCACCTAAGTTGTCATGTCATGTTTATAACTTTCGTTTTCTCATGAAATTTCAGATATGTTTCCTACACTGGATGACCTAATATTGGTTGACATTGGCCCCATTTGTTTCTATGGAAGGGGATGAAGGGATATTGGATGGTAAGATAAATGTTTTTATGCTGAACCTAATTCTGTAAGGCTTGACGATGCTATACCAACTGAAAATTTGAAAGAGTGTTTCGACGATGCAGCCAATTTGAGTCATGATCAACATGTCTCAAATTCCACTACTTGTGAGGATGCATCAAGTTATGATACTGTGTGTTATGAAATTATGGATCTAAATAATATAGATATTAATATTATATTTTCCCTCAAGACATCAATAATTTCCATAGGCAATAGGATTAAAATGAGTTATATCATTCTTTCATTTTCCAAACATAGTTCATTTTCATTCACTTATGGTTTCACATCAAATCTCAACTTGTGTAGCATTTTTATGTGAAGAACATCACCTTGGTACTTCAGAAACAAGGAATCCAAGTCCCCCATACTATTTTTTTGGGGAGTGATAGATGATAATCTGGAAGTGGGATAACCTCGAGAGCCTATGATCTCAACATCCCAAAAAATTAGGGAGGATGGTCCTCATAAAGTGGTTCTTGCTGTGAGAATTGAGGCTCGGGAACTAGAGATGTATCAATTCCTATGGTCCACCCAACAATAGTTGTGTGTTATCAATTGTTTCATTCACCACATTAACATTGATATATTATGATCTCTTGATATTGATGGGTTGTGTCACCTACTATTTAGTGACATTGGATTTGGAAAACGTGCCTAAGATTTGGCTTTTATTCCAGTTACACCAACATTAGTATTTTATGTTAAAGTTATTTTGGATGGAGTTGAATAGGAAACTTGTTTAGTACATCACTTTTTCACTATGTCTCTCCCTCCAATAGAATTCCTCATTCTAGTCTATAGATTCATTAGGATTTCATAACCATTGACCTTTTGGTCTGGTGGGATATCTAGAGATAGTCAAGGAGATGCATCTTAAATTCATGTTATTACAACTCAGGTGACATCTTCTCAATATTTTCATGCTGGTATATGGAAGATTTAATTACCCCAATATCCATGATGTGGTGAATTTGATAATTCAACAAAGTTAAGATGATTGAAGATCATAGTAGAACAAGGAGAATCTCATGGGATATTTTGAGTAACTCGGAGGTCCTATAATTTGAGTTGAGGCCAGCCACTCCAAGAAGGTGGGGGAGTACCAAAAAAACATTTATGAGAAGTCTCTACAAATGATTCACCTCAAAGATAAATTAAATTCCATATATTAAGAGGTATTCCAACTACGATGGTCCTTGTAAAGGGTTTTTCACAAATAAGTGATATCGCTGTTTTAGAGAAGAAGAATACCCATAAAGTATATAAAGATGATGTTGAACAAATGGATGAGCCTCCAAAATCTATAGATGTTTCTTATGGTATAATTCAACTTCTCAAATCCTATGTTTAGGATAATATATAAAATTAATTATATTTGAGTCTACTTGTGGATGTTCCCCATCATATTGAAACGTAAATGAAAATTATTTATTTTCAATCAATTGTTCTTGTATTTCTGCCCTTACTACAATCATAATATAACACTAAAAAAATTCATATTTTATTTAATTTAATCACACTATAATTAAAATGAAAAGTTATAATAGGGTTCTTTAATTTTTTCCTAAACTATGGTGCCTAGAAAGAAATGTTTGAATGTTTCTAGGTTCATATAGAAAACCCTAAAAACATTGTGTCTTTTGTTTCATTGGCCTAAAATTTTCATAATCCAAATATGAAGAAGACATATTGGGAGAGAATTGGATTTTTCATAGTCATTAAATTTTAGTTTTTCATCAAAACATTATTTTTCCCTTTTATCATTTCATTCCTCAATTTGTTTTACCTTAACCGTAAATATTTTGGGTCTAGTGAGATGAGACTCAGATGTTGTTTAGAAGTCCCTTTATAGGCTTCCAATTTTGAATGTGTTATGTCTCTTTTTTAAGAAGATTAATGTCTTGCAAGTCGGACTGGTGTAACTAGTGTTTTAGGTTGAATAGCATTGACCATGGTATTTAAAATGAAGAACCAAACAAGGATCATGGTCTAGTAATGTACTAAAATTATTCAGATATTCGATGGGGAATTTTGAGAAATATTTGTGTGGTTTGTGAATATAAAACATTATAGTATTGAAGAGAGGAGATCTATCATGGAGAATTAGTTTCCACTGGTTGAAAACCCAATTTGGTGAGCTGATTTATGAAAATCCATGTGGGGTATGTTATTTCATATTCAGATAGAGGAATACATTAGATTATGGGCCTTTTTGTGGCTGAATTATGAAAATCCAACTTGGATATGTTGAAACATATCCAGGTAAAGGATTTCTGAGGAAATATAGAATTATATTACTAATTACTGAAGGGATATTGTAGATATTTTGATTTTTTAATACCACAATGGGTGGTTTTTTCAAGGGAAGGTGTTTGACATTGAAGAAAGAATCTATATTGGCACTGGTTGTGAATGGGATACCACTGTTACATGCATTTTTTTGCGTAGGGAAATTTTTTGTTTAATGATCGATAGAAGGGGAAGTTACCTTTTTAACAAGGTTTGAAGCATCATTTTCTTAATGTCATGTGACTAGGACACTGACCATGTTGTTTAATGCTTCACGGTGAAGATGTCGTTGTACAGTTTAACTTCTTTTTATTAGGATTTTATTCTAATTAGTATAATCTCATACAAAAAGAAAATTAGGGGAATATATTTTATTTCTTTTAGCAATGACTGAAAGTTTAATAATTATCCCCTTTTAGGGAAATAAATCATAGAAAGTGCCATCATATTCATGTATGAGGATGGTAATATTGTAAGCTATAGTGTAGGGATCTCTGGATCCAAATAGTTTTTTGGGGAAAAGGGGATATGGAAATAGAGGAGGTCTCTCTTGATAAAGAAATTATCATTGGTTTAAAACCCAATTTTAGTAAAATTTATAAAAATCCATCTCGGGAATTTTACCACATAGTCAATTATACAATCATTTGGCTTATAGAATCTCGAATTTGTGAGACTCTTATGCTAGGAAAAAATGGGTAGGTTACAACATTGTCAGGAGAAGAATTTATTAGGAATTCATATATTCTATTTTTGATGGCTATATCAATTTTATATAGATTTAGATTTCCCCAGACAAAGCTTCAGGTTTGGTGAAATGAAGGTACATGAACATGGAAGGATAATTTCATGTCAAAAATTGGAACAGTAAGGGGTAATAGGTTACCTATATAGGTCTAACTCAAGCGTAAGAAATATGTTTCCTATATTTTTATTTCATATAGTTAGGACCATGTCATCATGGAAAAATAGGGGATATTAGGTCTACCTAACCACAGGCAATCTTGCATCTATTAGAAATGAGGTAGGAGATTGTAACCCATGAATTTGGGGGTTCTCAATTCATGATAAACAAAATGATAAAAATATATGGGGGATGACCATACCATAAATTTAAATCATGGGTTCCTATATAATTTCAACAAAGATTACATTGAAAGAAGAGGCTTCTCTTGAGGGAAACGTTTCTATGAGTTGACTAAACCTTTTTTGGGGTATGTTTCATAAAATTACAAATTGGTTCATGTTATGACATAGTCAGATAGTGTTATAATTTTACTGACAATCCCATTTTTTGATAGAATTTATGCAAAGCCAATTGGGTTTTGTTACTACATAGTTATGAAGAGGAGTCCTCCAGTATCATAAAATATACTGTAGAGACATGGAGAAAGATTATAAAGATCCATAAGTTCCTATGATTAGGATTATTATGTGGGGGATGTTTATTAGCATAAACAAAGTGTTTGTTTCAACATTTCCCATGAATCATAATGTACCTTACATAGATAAACATCATATGTTTAGGGGGAATCTCTTATTCCTTGATGGACCTCCTAATGAGGGGACATGAATTATTATTTCCTACATAGAACCTTGTTTGTACATAAAAGAGGTGGAATTTTTATTTTCCCCATGGTAGAGACTAGGAAACAAGGCCTAGGTTTTATTACACATCTCATTGGAATGAGGATTAAGTCACATGTTGTTCTTAAGGTATAATAAAATTTAAATTAATGTGGCAAGGAAAATTTCCATGTTGTTTAATTTCATGTGGTAAGGACATTATTCATGTAGTTTCATGTCATGTGGTGATGACATTGGCTGAAAATTTTAAAATCATGTAGTGAGGAAAATGGTGACTTAATATGATTGTGGTTGGACTAGGGTATAAGACCGAGGCACCAATAGTTATTTTTTTAGAGAAAGTTTCAAGTCACACGTAGTGGTAACGTAAAGATCCCCCACACTAGTTGAATTCGTGTTTGGTGGACATTGGGATTTTTTAATATGGGATCATTCCCAGGGTGATAACCTGTATTAGATTATCTTTAATGGATCTGACTCATACATGGGGTAGTTTGAGGTATTTCCTATATTACTCTTGTCTTGGAATAGATTTGATGATTCAGGCATCACTTAATATCTCATTAGAATTAGAATCAAGCCACATATAGTTCTTGAGCTAATCATGTAGATTATTTTCATGGAATGAGGAAATTTGGTGTGCCTTTTATGGTATTTCTAAATGTACCAGGATTTCCCTTATAAAAATTGATATTCCTTACACATGTAGATAATTATTTTATTAATACTCTTAATCCTATGATAGATTAACATAGTATGAGAAACACTGAGTGGAAAAGGATCCTTCCATTACACAAACTCAATACAATGGAACGATAATGTCTTTTATTTATTTATGGTGGTAGTTGGTCAAGAAGGTATGATCTAGGAATCGCTACATATATGATTATGAAAAGAATAATTCAATATATAGTTATTGAAATCCCAAACAATTTATCATCGTGCGATGAGGACGATGTTGAACTGAGGTGAAAGAGTGGAAATGATGCAGTTGGGACCAATGATAGAAATCTAGGTACCACTACTTACATAACAAGAATGAGAATCAAGTAACACATAGTTCTTGAAGAACTACTCAGTTTAATATCATGAGGTAAATAGGAAGTCATCATGATGTTGATATTAATAATGTGGTTGGACCATGTTATAGGATCAGGGAATCAGTACATATCTTGTTATAGAAAAAAATCAAGCCATATGTAGTTCTTGAAAGGTTTCCCTATACTTTTTTGACTCATATAGAATGAGTTGGTTATTTTTTTGTTTCATCTCAACTCAAGACTAGAGATATTGATGCCACTACATATATTTTAGAGAAAATTTGGAGAAACACATAGTTCATGAAAAATCATGTCGTTTATTGTCATACAATGGGGATGTTAACCATGTAGTTTAATGTCTTAAGGTAAGGATGCGGGTCAGCTAACATGAAATAAATATTGTAGTTGTACCATGATATATGATCTGGGCGTCAATATATATCTTATTGTAGAAATAATCATTCCACATATAGTTTTTGAAAATATTAACCCTTACTAATTTTGATTTGATGGTGGGAAAGGGGGTTTTGAAATTTTTCAGAATGATAGATTCACCATGGACATAGGGTTTGGGAATCACTACATATCTCACAAGAATATAAATCAATCCATTCATAGTTCTAAAAGTGTTATCACTGCATGTTTGGTTTGTACCCAAGGAAAAGAGGATTTTTTTTCATTATGGTTTGTCTTGGGATTGGGGATTCAGAAATTACTACATATCTCATTAGAATTAGAATCAAGCTACATATAGTTCTAGAGAGATCATGCAGTCTTTCATAATGAAACATGGATGTAGACCATGCATGTTTGTATCATTTGAAAATGTCGTTTCAATAATGGTGATTATACCTATAAAGGGGAACCAAGTGCCACTATATAATAGAAATGATGTGAGTGTGTCTCATGCATGGTAGCTACATGTATTTTCTTCTTCATAACTGGAAAATAGGTAATATAGACACACTGAGGGTTTAGAAAGATGTGATTGGGAGTTACACCTAAGTTAGAGGCCGATATTTAAGGCATAACGATGATTTCTTGAGCTCTATATACCTTAACAGTTTCTTAATATCTAATGAGAGGGATTTCAATCATGTAGATTAATTTCATGTGGTGAGGATATACAGTTTCTTACTCATTTAGTTCATATAACTAGGACCATTTATCATGCAGTTTATCATCATAAAAATGTTGATTGTAACATCCTGGATATGGGTGCCACCCAAAGGTTCCCTGTACCCCGTTGGTCACATGCCCTCAGGTGCATTTCCTCAAACTCCAGAGGATACCGACTAACAGTGAGGGTTGTGGGTGTGATAGTGGGGAAACTATACCCTCAATGCAGAGTAATGTAGTAGAAATAAATAGATAATAATAGGGAAATAAATAACAATACGATAAAATAGTAAACAGTGGAATACTGGATGTAATAAATAACAAGAGAACATATATATAAATTATACATGATACATATGTCTAGTAAATCAGCCAAACATGTCACAATACTGGAATACAGTACAAAACCAAATTAAAAAGAAAATGAATACACTCCAATATCATTGAAAGCCTTATCTTGTTCTCATACTCTCTAGCTTCACAAAAATCAAGTACCAGAAGTAGAATGGTGCTTTCCCTTATATATACCTACAACAATATAATCTTTTTTTGAATAAAAGCACAATGCAAAAAGGGTGTGAGATGAATCCTAGTATAAAACCACCCAATGATCTATGCCTAACATTCAGTGAATATATATGGAAGGAAATAAGTAAAATGAAGAAATAAAGAAGGAATTTCTCAAAAGTAAAAAGTCATACAGATTCAATTGCATTCATTTATAAATATATTGTAAAAAGATAATAAAAAACAAGTAACCCTATGGGAAGCACTCATTACCTATCCCATCGGTATCAACTTATACAACGATATAATGACATACTGGGTAGCTCACATTGTCTAACTCCTTTATTCTCATGCAAATAAAGACTCTTTGAGGAAGAACTCACCGTCAATTCCCCAAGTGGTCTCGTAATGATAAACTACATACAATATGGGGAAGAACTGAATGTCCAATTCCCCATGTGTTCTCACAACGTGAAATGTAACAGACACACTGAGGGAGAAAAAATTCAATTCCCCCTATGGTCTCGCAATGTAAAAGTAAAAAAACACTCTAGAGAAGCCCTCAACGTCCATTTTTCATATGGTCTGCTACAATAGGTTCCCAAAGCCCAGTGTAAGTCAATCGTACACAACGATGTTCAACCGCCAAAGTAAACCTTACGAAACACTTGTATAATATCTACATGTGTATAACAACATCATATAATAACAATCCATCTTAATAACACCATACATGGAAAACAAGCAGCCTAACAGGAAAAACTAGGCACAACGACCAATATCAGTTCAATATTGGGAAAGGACATCCATAGAAAGGTAAATAAACCTTTTCAAAATAAAACAACCTCTAATTCAGATCACAAGGCATAAAACGAATTAGCAGGGCTAAAATCCATAAACACGCAAAATCTGGTTCTAGGGTATTGTGCACTTTTGCACATAATATTCCAAGACAAACTAGGGAAAGGAAAAAACCACCTACCTCAGCGTTCTACGATCAATATACTCTGGCGCTGGACCTTGAATCAATAGAGAACTCAATAGATCTACAAAAAAAATAAAAAAAATGCTCAACCATGGATATCTCACAAAATGAGGGAAAAAAGGAAATGAGGCTCTAGAAGAATGAAGATCTCACTGTGCTGATTCCAATGAAATCTACGGTGTTTGAATCAGATAATGGATGATTGATCAGGGGATCAGAGAGGATTTGTTGGCTTCAGTCACTCCTAGTGGAGATGAGTTGAGAAGAAGATGTTTTAGTTGATTAGAGGTGGCCTTGGTCTGTTTAATCAATTAAAAAGAAAATAAGATGGTGTTTTCATTAAAAGTACATGACATGTACTTTCTTTAACTGGCCCCCACTTTTGGCAGTCTTCTAGTCACCGCACACAGCCTTGTACTTGGCCGTTACATAGCCAATACACAATCACTAATGGAAACTGTGTATACAACATGTACTCAAAAGTACATGGTGTGTACTCCTTAAATTTATAGAAACTCCTTTTTTTCTCAAAACACCAAAAAAACAGGACCCATACCGAAAAAGAATATTTGGGTTCTTAAAAACTTCCGACCTTAAATAAATTCATCCCTGAATTTCCCTAACATTGAAGAGTAGAAGAAAAATACTTGAAAAGCTCTGGCCACTACGATCGTACGTTGGCCTACCTCTCCCATGTATCATCAATACTCGCCTGTGCGACCATAACACTCATACCATAGAAATATACCATCCTCGGAGAACCTTCTCACTATGATCAGAAATCTAGGCAGGATTCTCCTAGAACGAGGTGTCCACTATCAACTCAACCTCCTCGAGTTGAAAAACATGAGACGCAACTGATATGTAACATTGTATCTGTGAAACGTGGAAGACGTAGTGAATAGGAAAATACCTATGAGGTAACTACAACTAATAGGCCTCCAGCCTGACCCTTTCCAAAACATCAAATGGTCCGACTTATCTCGATGAAATATTAACCTATCTCTTAATCCTCCTTTGTCCCAACCTCAGCGTGGCATGCAGGACAACCTAATCTTCTACCTCAAACTCCAAAGGTTGTCCCCGCTTATCAGCATAAGATTATATGATGACTGTGTAGTATCCATCCTCATCCGAATCAAATTTATATGCTATGTGGTCTCCTGGACAAGATGAGGTCCCAACATAGCTACCTCTCCTACTTCCATCTAACATATGGGTGATCTGCATGGCCTATCATACAAAGCCTCATAAGGTGGAATCTGAATAGTTTCTTGAAAATAATTATTTTATAAAAACTCCACAAGAGGTATGTGCTTGTCCCAAGATCCTCCAAAATCTGGGACGCATGCTTGAAGAATGTCCTTTATCTCATGAATTTTACACTCATATTGGCCATCTATTTGGGGATTGTATGTCGTACATAGAATTACCGGCGTACCCAAATCCTTCTGTAATACCTACCAGACCAAAGAAGTAAAATGTGTGGCCCTATCTAAAAAATTGAGTAAGGAACTCCATATAAATGTATAATCTCTCAGATGAATAGCCTTCCCATCTCAAGAATACTGAATGTTTCTTTGATGGGAAATAAGTGATCAACCTTCATAAGTATGTCAATGAGAACCCAAACCACATCATTCTCTCAAGGTGACCGCGGTAATCCTATCACAAAATCCATCACGACATCATTCCCTTTCCAATACGGAATGGGTAACTACTGCAAAAATCCCTGCTGGTCGCTGATGTGTCACATTCACCTTCTTAAAGGTGGAACGCCTTATCAAAAAACCAGCAACATCTCTCTTCATACCAGGACACAAATAATGACCGTGAAGATCTCGATACATGTTGCTGACACTATGATGAACTTCCCAAACTGATGAATGAACATCACTTATCATCTCCTCTCATATGTCCGTTGACACCCATACAAACCCATGAAAATCCAAGATATCATCATCGCCTATAGTCTATCGAAGAATAGGGTCCTCTCCTGACACACTCTCTCATTAGACTACGCCTTTAAAATCTGATAACTATCTCATTAAAACACTATCAAGTAGATTAGATGTAACAATCAAAGAATATTGAAATGTCTCCCATTGTCTATTGTGAACCTCCAATTGCATCTCATAGAATAGATCCAAAATCTTCCACCTGCTGCTAGCCTTCTGAACTGCCTGTATCTAAGTCCTCCTACTCAACACATCAGCTAATATGTTGCCTTTTCCAAGTATGTAGGAAATCTCAAAGATAAAAGACTGATGGTAATCAACCCACCATCATGGTCTCAAATTTTTATCTTCTTGTGTGAATATGTACTTGAGCATTTTTTGGTCTTTAAAAACTCCAAAATTCTCTCCCAACAGGTAATGTCTCCAACATCGTAAAGCATGAACAACTACAACCAACTCATGATCGTGTGTTGGGTAGTTCCTCTCATGTGGCCTCAACTGCCGAGAACTATATGCAACGAATCCTTATCCCTACATAAGCACTGCTCCCATCATGATACCTAATGCATATTATTAAAATTTATAACTCTTTCTCGGTTCTGGGAAAACTAGTATCGGTGCTGAAGTCAACCTCCATTTCATCTCTTGAAAGGCCAAATCAAAAGAATCTGACAAAAGGTACATCGAACCCTTCCTAGTCTGGCCCATTAATGGCACTGCTAAGCGTGATAAATCCTGTATAAAACGTATTTTGTATCCATCCATACCTAGAAAACATCATTCCTCAAATACGTTCTTTGGCTGCTCCCAAAAACTAATGCTCTCACTTTCTCTGGGTCTATGGATAATTTTGTCTCTGAGATAAGATGACCCAAGAATTGAATTTGGATTATCCAAAAGTGGCATTTTTAGAGCCTAGCATATAACTGATTCTATCTCAGTGTACTCAAAATGATCTCAAGATGTCTGTCATGGTCAGGTCGAGTGTTATAGAACACCAAGATGTCATCCACAATGACTACCATGAAGGAATCCATGTTTGTATGGAAAACTCGGTTCATAAGTGCCATGAAATATGAATGCACGTTCGTGAGACCGGAAGACATAACCACATACTCATATATACTATACCTACTCAAAAATTCTATAAGAGGTATATCATATGGTCCAACGTGCAACTGATGATAACTGGATCTCCCGTAGATCTTCGAGAACACTCTGGCTCCTCAAAGATGATCAAATAGATCATCAATCCTCATAAAGGGATTTCAGTTCTTAATCATCAACTGTTTAAACTTATGATAATTCACACAAATTCAGAGGGTTTCGTCCACATTCATCACATAAAGAACATGCGAACCCCAAGTATATTTACTAGGTCAGATGAAACCCTTAGCCTATAACTCCTCTAACTCCTTGAGCTCTTATTATTCTGGTGTAGCCATCTTATAGGGAGGAATGGACATCAGTTCCACTCCTAGAAGAATCACAATTAAAAATACTACCTCTCACTCTGGAGGAGAACCTAAAAATTCATCTAGAAAGACATACCTAAAATTATCCACCAATAGAGGAAAGTCCAACTACGAATTTCCCTGGTCAACCAGATATAGACTAGCAATCTGTGTTGTAACTCCTTCCAGCCCATGATGATTGGGTCTCTCTTTGCTTGGCTTGACATCCCATTCCCCCTTTTGTAGGAACAATATGCCCTCTGGTGACGTTAACTCACCCTATGATGATAGAAATTGACAAAAACATAAATGGGAACTAACCAGTCCATTCAAAGAAGGACATAATATCCTACAATCTCTAAGACATAGAGGTCCCATGAGAAGTGACACCCACCAACCTCAAGAGGGAACTCCTTGCACAGACGCATACTAGTCTTTGTTGACCCCAACTGTGTGTCTAACATCAAGACATCAGAAAAAGTAATGATACAGAGACCAAGGATCTACACAATTGCAGTAGATATTAAACTATGGGAATCTCTTGTTTCAAAAAGTAGGAAATCTAGAATCGGGGAAACTAGATTCGTACCTTGAACTTTAGAGGGTTCAGGATCATACTCTTGCCTATTCTGCTCCAATGTAAAAAGTCTGGCTTGTACTGCAGCCCTATGACCCTCCCTGAACACCCTAAGATGATCCACACTATGATTGTTGAGATCATACCTACTAGATACCATGGTTGCGACCTTCACATCTACATGAACGGCTGATGAACTCTAGTTCTCAGACTGATGAGAAACTGGAAGTCCTCCTCCTGAATGAGGATTCATTGAAGAACCTATATCACCAATAGCTAGTGAGAAGAATAAGAAGAAACTCTGAATATGACCCATCTTTCCACAATATTTGCACTCTTCTAGGTCTCTCGAGCAATTTGACCTCTTATTCCAGCTCTTATCGCACCAGTAGCACCCCACCTGGCTACTAGAATAATTATCATGTCTAATCGGATCTCTGAGCGTAGACTTCCGACAGCGCTTCCTACTGTCAGTAAGAGGGATACCAACTCTGGATGCAGAGCCGCCCTGACTCACAGCCCCAGAATCCATCATATTGCACTATGTGATCAGCGTCTGGTTGACTATAGAGGTGATGGAATTCAACCTAAATATGTTCACCCAAGATCAGATGTCATAACTGAGACCATCCTCAAACATCCTTTCCCAAAATAACTCATCACCTCTTAGGATGGGTGTGAAGAATTTTAGCTCTATAAAGCGAGAAGAATACAACATAACTGAAGGAGCACCCTGCTCAAGACTCATTAACTCTCGGAATCTATCAACCCTCAAATTCTTTGGGTAGAAGTAATCATAGAAGGCACACTGAAACTCATACCAAGCCATAACCTACTGGTGTCCTACCTATGAGATCACATCTCACCATCTCTTGGGATAATTTAGAAGCATGTATGTGGAGAGCTTCACCCTTTTATATAGAGGTGTCTCTAGATGCTCGATGATCGACAAAATGGCTTCTAAGCAAGACTCTATAGCCTGAGGTGCTCCATCCCTTGAGAAGGTGAGAGGATTATACTACTGAACGACCTGTATCAACTCAGCCATAGATGGGGCAGGATGCGGTGCTCCCAGGAATGTCTGAATGAAGATCATGAAGCCTTCTCAGAACTATGCATCAACACCTGTATCTGGCGTGATGGCTGGTGACAAGACAGTAATGATGGGAGGGTCTTCTAGTAATCCATGATTAGCCATGTCCGATGTCTGGTCACTTCATTGAATCTGGCATATTAACGGAGGACATCGTGGTGGCATGAATCTTCAATGTCAAGCACACACCTTAGCTCCAGATTATTTAGGACGGGAACATAGAAGCTCATGAAAATAATAGAAGAAGGAAAACATTTCATGTTTTTTGAAACAGGGATACACAGTGTGTATGAACCTTACATGGCATGTTCCTTTAACCCTTCACATGGGCGTGTACTCATTCCATCCTAGGTTGTGTAACACACCATATACATTGCATGTTCTCCTAACACATGGAATTTACTTGAATCATCTTCCCATTCCCAAATTCTTCTACACAACTAACCCACACAATTTTCCTAGAATGAGACTACACAGAGTGTTCATTCCAGAAACGACATGTACTAGAAGGATTTCACCAACCCGTGTTGTTAGTTACACAACTACTTAAATGGATGACTCTACATAGCACGTTAGTTCCTAACACAATGTGTACTAACTACCCATAATCCACCTTTGTCGTTGGTCACAGAGTTGGAATCATGGTCTATACACACAACATGTACATCTGGTAAACGACATGTTTCACCATGGATTTTCCAACACTGTGTCTCTACCCACATATCCAGTGACACGGCTTGAGACTACACGACATGTAAATATAGTACACAACATATACTCCAGAAAAATAGTTCTTTCTATAATAGAAGGATACATGGCCTGTGTTCAACAATACACATTGTGTATTCTAGGTTTTCCCAAACAATAACCCTTAGAAACTACTCCAAAACACATAAAATCACTATAACGAAAATTATAGTGCCAAATTCCGATCCATGAGGGACCATACTCACTACAAATCAATGTTTGTAATCTTATACATGTCATAAACAAGCATAACAGTGCAATAATTTACCAAATTCTGATCCATGAGGGACCATAACACCTCAAGAACCAAGGTCTAGCTGTTATCCAAATAAAACCATACACAATCCAATACCCTATAAAATAGTAGGTATTCTATCAAGGTTTTTATATCAATATCATTCATATCTAGCACAACATCTGTCTCAACAACATGAAATCAGTAATGCAATCTACTTTGAATGGAAAGAATGCATGACATGTGATCTCTTGAAAGTGCCTATACGATACATGAGATGGAATACCCTCATCTTATTGGGTTGCAATAGAAATATAACCTCAATAATATTAATGATAATAGTACAAAACATGTGAATCACCCAATGTTGAAATCAAATCAACAAGAATAATTGCAAAATGAGAATAATCAACATTTACTAGGTAAATTTTATTTTCCCTATACAATGGTTAGATAACCCAAGGAATAACTTATTACCAAGTACCTATTCCTTCTTATCCCTGGATATAGGCTCTAAAAAGTAAGTCAAGAAGAAAAAAATTCCTCTGATACAACATTATAACATACTGGTTCCTGGTTTCACCCAAAGGTGCCTTGTACCCGGTTGGTTACATGGACTCAAGCAAATTTCCCCAAATTCTAGAGGATTCCAACTAGAATTGAGGGCCTTGGTAGTGAAAATGGATAAACCATGCCATTATTGGTAGTGTAATACAACTCAAAGAAATAGATAATAATAGAAAAAGAAATGACAACACTATTCAAAAGTAAACAGCAGAAGACTGAAAGTAATAAACAACTGTAGAACATATATATATATATATATATGTTGCATGATACATATGTCTATGAAAGAATCCAAACAAGTCAAAATGATGTAATATAGTATTAAACCAAAGTAGAAAGAAAACAAATAAAATTTAGTGTCATCACAAGCCTCATCTTGGTCCCACACTCTCCATCTACACAACAATCATGTACCTGATGGCACTTTCCCTTATATATACCTGTAACAATATAATCTTATTGGGCCCAAAAGCATGACCCAAACTGGGTGTGAGACGAATACTACTAGGAAACCACCTAAATATCTGTTCCTAATAGATAATGAATATATATGGAATGCAATAAGTAAAATGAAGTAATAAATAAGTAAGTACTCAAAAGTAAACAGTCCTACAATTTCAATTGCATTCATGTTCATATATCAAGTAATCATCTAATCAAAAACAATTAACCCTATGAGAATTACTCACAGCCTAGCCCCTTTGGGTCAACTATACAAGGATATAACGACCACCTGGGTATCTCACATGGTCTTAACCCTTTGGTTTCATGAAAACAAAGACTCCCTCAGGAAGTACTCACCGTCAATTCCCCATGTGGTCTCCTAACGGTAAATTACAGACACAATGGGGAAGCACTCAAAATCCAATTCAACATGTGGTCTCACAACGTGAAAAGTTATAGACAATATAAGGGAGCACAAAGTCCATCCCCCGTATGGTCTCACAATGTAAATGTAAAAAGACACTCTGGAGAATCCCACAACATCTATTCTCCATATGGTGTACTACACTAGGTACCCACAACCCTGTGTATGTCAATATTACACAATGTTGTTCAACATCCAAAGTAATCCTTATGAACTAATTGGCTAACAACTACAACCATATAACCACATCAGATAATAACAATCTATCTTAACAACACTAGGCATGGAATGCAACCAGTCTAATAGAAAAAACTAGGCCCAATGGCAAATATTTGTCCCGAAATGGGAAAGGACATCCATAGAATGGTAAATAAACCTATTCACAATCAAACTACCTTTACTCATGCACACAAGGCATTATAGACATTAACAGGGATAAAATCCCCAAACACGCAATACCCTGTTCTAAGGTATTGGACACTTTGGCACATAATATTCATGACTAACTACAGTAAGGCCCAAACCACCTACCTCAGCAATTTACAAAGTATATACTTTGGCACTGTCACTTGAATCGACCAAGAATGTGATATATGTAAAAAATGTCAAAAAAACTCAACCGAGGATATCTCATGAAAGAATAGAATAAAAGGAAATGAGGCTCTAGAAGAAATAAGATATCACCGTGGGGATTCCAACATAATTAATGGTGGTTGAATTGGAGAATAGATGATTGATCGAGGGCTCGGAGAAGATTCGTCGACTTTGGTCACTCATAGACAAGACAAGCTGAGAATAAGAGGTTTATGTCGATTAGACGCAACCCCGATCCATTTAATCAATTATAAAGAAAAGTACACTACGTGTTCATTTAAAGTACACAACGTGTACTTGCCTTCACAAGCCCCAGCTTTAGACGGTCTCAAGATCACCTTACACAACCTTGTACTCAGCCATTACATGGCTAGTACACGGTCACCGGCGTTAACCGAATTCATGGAGTGTACTAAAAAGTACATGGAATGTACTCCATAAATTTATAGAAACAACTCTTTTTATCAAAACACCAAAAAATAGGATACAAACCTAAAAAGAAGATCTGGGTTTTTACATTGATGATTCCCCATAGTATAATTTCATGCATCCCATACGTTATTACATGAATTTTAAGGGTATGAAAAAAAGACAAAATACATAGTTTAATGTATTGAAGCTGAGACCTATGTTGTGTGCTTAAATGAAATATTTCTTCCGGAAAATTCCATTGGTTGGGATCACTATGAGATCCTCATCCATTGAGATTCGGGAACTAGCTTATTTGAAGTGGACCTTGTGTATGGAGTAAGGTCCCTCCCACTTTGTTTCATGATTCATAGGATTACTTATGGGTATCATTGGAATTATGAGGAACCATATAGTTCTCTTTAAAGGAATTAAGAGAGGTTTTACAACTTGTTAGAGGATCATGCTATCGAATTTTTAATAACTTCCCTTTGATTAATGTTGGGAAATGTTTTTTTCATCCAGTCCTTAAAATTCATCAATACAATTTTAGGATTTCTCATCTATGGATAGATGGTCATAGATGGAAATACATAGTGGGGGTAGATTGAACCATGATGTGTATGACTAATTTTAATCTCTATATTGGTAAGTATGGTGTTTCCCTTACTGTAGTATGAGTTTTAGTTTGATAATCCCAAAATTAATGAAAGATATTTTTACACTAATAATTCTTTCCTCATACACCATCTTTTGTATTTTTTCAACATTGTTTATTTGATGGACTCTATCAATCTATTGGATACTTCCTGATAGTGTGAAGAATTGTTGGACACGATATTCTAATCTTGATAAAGATTTTATACGTTGGAAGAACAAAAATTGATGCTACTTTATATTATTATGGTATGAGAGAAACAAAATATGGTAATAATGTTGACCATAATGAAGATGAACATGATTTTGTCCCTGACTACCTTGAAAGGTATTACCTTATTCAATTTGAGGAAGAATTCATTAGTGGTTAGGATGTATTTGAACATCTTAGACATAACTGGAGGTTATATTCCATCAATATCCATTCAACATATATAAAATTGATAAGAGTATTTTGATTTATGTGGAAACACTAGGTGTTGATGGATGAAGTTGTCATACACTTGGAAGGAATGAAATTTTATATTTAATTATATGCAATCTTTTGTCACAATGGGATAATAGTATTAAAGCCTTCAAATTTCGGGGAATGCATGATCCTCGACTGATGGGTGTTGCATGTCCCAGCTTTCACTTCACTCATGATAGTAGGGTTTTATTTCTATCAATACATATGATAAAGTTTCCATCGAAGCCTCATTTTTTGACGACCTTCTAGTGATTTGATCCATCATAAAGAGTGAACTTGACTACACACCGCTATATTAGTTCTTTCCTAGATCATTCAAATGGTATTACTCCATAATAAATGTATGTCGTGATTAGCATCATCCTTTTAGTGGTATAATGATATGGTTTAGGGATAGGATTAACATCATTATTCTCTTCCATTCGGACTCAAAGAGAAGTTAATACCATTCGGATATAGGAAATTCATGTGGCTATTTCATCCATATTTGGATCTTTTAGAGATGCAGCTGCATTTTCCATCATCTCTTCTTGGGAATTCTGTGATAGTGAGATGTGACTAAATGTTTCCTCCAAGGGTATTTCTACAATTAACCCTTGGATATCATCAATCCATGGGATTAGTTCTACTTTTATGATGGAATAATCCTAATTTATATTTTCTATCACCAAATATGAATTTCCTTTATCATTTTTCTTCTTCAATGGTATTTGGAGTGCTAGTTTTAGGCATATAATGAGGGCTTCATATATTTCCTTATGATTAGTAAATCCTTCTGATAATTGGATGGATTTAGGAAAGGATTGTTTTGGGATATAATCATTAAACCTAACCTATCATTGATGAGCTTTGGGCCATCCTTTCTCCTTTATGAGGATATCATGGAAATGACGTCGAAATACATTTCCCATATTTGGGGGATGAATTTAATAGAAAATATATCTTCATATGGATATTCATTTTTAAATGATGGAGTTTTCCCATATGAATGTTCATTCAAGAAATCTTCCATGGAATGGATTTTCAAAAATATTTAAGACAAAAATTCTATATCAAACTACTTTTTAATAACCACCAACCATGGCATACATGTTTTTAACTTAGGATAGATGAGGATGTATTTTTTCGGTTATTATAAGAGAACAAATAGAACTCTGGGTGCTACAGATAGTTCATTAGTTTAAGAACAACATGGATTAATTATAGGCATCTTTTATTGATATTTCAATTATATGTAATGTTGTCGAGCTTAGATTTAATAAAATAAAAGGGGCTAATTTTATTCATTGAATCATTATTTTGATCACAGAAGGTATCCAATGATCTCCCTATGTTAATCACTTATAGAATGAGTGAATTTATCTCAAGAGGTTCCACTTATACTGTTGGGATCAATAGGTAATTCATGAGGTCACAAAATGCATCCAAACAGTCACTAATCCATAGATATGTGATAAAATTATTCCTTAGTTTGGTGATGGGAAAACACTTTCCTATAATGTTAGATATTATGTGTTGGATGTACGCCATGTTTCCTTGAAGTACACTCAAATCATTGTGGTTTCAAGGAGGTGACACACAAAGGAATGATTCTGTCTTCTCAGGATCATATTTAGGCCACTATGGCATACAATAAAGTCGAGAAACATTCCATAGGTTTCCCTGAATTATAATTTTACGGGTATTATGTTCAAGAAATATTGATGTTTCTTATTAAAGATAGTCTCCAAGGAAAAATGTATTCGGGACATTTTCAAGACATAACCACTATCATTTGGACATAACATTCGAAAAACATCCCTAGAAAGGGTTTGGATATACAATTAAGAGAATCTCAGAAAGTGAATGAAGCATTTTTCATGACAATGTCCATTTCCCAAACATAGAAGACTCGCTGTGGGGTATTAAAAGGTAGTGGATTACTCACCATCTAGGGAAATATGAATTTTTTGTAATGTGAATGTATATCTATGATGGAGAGGTGTTGAAAACCCATAATTGCACCAATCAGTTTTTGTTATTGTAACTAGTAACTATCTTACGAACAGTGCATATTGAGATATCTGAATTTAATGAAAACTCAGATTTTCCTATTCATTTTATTTCTAGGTAAAATATAGGATATCCATTTCACATAATGTACCTCTTGGATGAATTCTTCCTAGATTATTTTATCAACAAAGGGTCAATATTAGAGGTGTGAGTTGGGTGTGTCCCATAGCTATATTTTTACATAGACTATGGTATTCTAGGAAACCCAATTGATGGGTGTACAACATGGGATTGAGGCACATAATCGCTTTTTAATTCCTGGAAATGTCATCCTGATCTTTCTTTAAGAATGAATTTTATACCCCATGTTCATCAGAAGTTATGTCTATTCTGGTAAAAGTGTATCTTGGATCTTCATTGGTATCAATATTTATTTCTATGATTTCCATCACAGTGGTGGAGACACCTTCCTCAGATGTTGGGGGTGTCTCTAAGGGATTCCTCCCCTTCCACATTATTTAACTCTTCTACATCTACCATGGAAGTAGGTGATGAAGAAAAATTTTCAATGTTAAGGTAAGAGTAAAGATTTGGAAATCTAGAAGATGAACCAGCCATTTATCGTTCAATTGTAGGTGTGAGGTCTTCTCATAGCTTCAAATGAGATATGAGGTATTGAGAATGAGCATCCTCATCTTCTATCATTGATGTGAAAAACTTATTTCATCCTTCTAGATTGAACATGGGTATGTTGAAGCTATGGGGATGGAATGAAGATATTTTCAACTTGGATTTCAATATTTTTTGGAGAATTAATGACTTCTTAAATGTTGTTGTGATCAATTTTCATGACCAAAATTACATAAGTCATTGACTGTTTTCTCAAAATTGTACCCACCTCTTACACATAGTTTATGGGGATCACGTACTCTAAACAAATGTATTTTAAATGGTTATCTATAATCATATCTAGTCCATTCAGGGAATTTCTTGGATTTACACTATCATCCAAATATTTTTTAGCATGTTTATGTTATAATCCTTCGTCAATGTACTGTGATTAATAAGATTTTAATGAGGATATTCACCATTAAATGTCTCATTTTATCCACTGATAAAATATTTGTGTAATTTGTGGTATTATGAGGGTATGGTCACATGTTGTTTCTTCCAAGGTCTTCCCAGTAGACTGTTGAAAGTCGTATCTAGGATAAAAACCATTAAATATAATTCATACATGAGATCCTAGAACCAAGTAATCGGTTTCATTTATCTAAGAGTATTTTTCTCATTCGGTTCATTTACCTATAACATTAAATTGTAGGGGCGAAGATATATTATCTGAAACCCAATTTACGATGTGGTTGGATTGGAATGAGGTTGAATATTGACTCGTTTTCATTGGATTGTAATGAGGTTGAATATTGACTCATTTTCATTGAAA
This sequence comes from Viscum album, assembly GCA_963277665.1. Classification (NCBI taxonomy): domain Eukaryota; kingdom Viridiplantae; phylum Streptophyta; class Magnoliopsida; order Santalales; family Viscaceae; genus Viscum; species Viscum album. Next base: position 910,983,896 of record OY728131.1, on the reverse strand, counting down.
TATTAGCATATATCAATGTTATTTATCTTTCTAGATATATACAAGCAAATGTTGTTCCCCTGTATAATTTCTTCCTCATCATTGTCTAAGAAACATATGATTGTGTGGTATCTTGTAGGATCATTCTCTGTATGATACACATCAGCAATAGAAAATTAGCCTTCAACTTCTAGGGGACATAAAAAGTCCATTATAAGTGATTCTAGAAGGTCTTTTGATATACCCAAAGAATCCCGGGTTGACAGCTTGGATGGTAATAATTATAGTTTCATAAGAACATCATATATTGGGTCCATCATTATGCACTTCCCAGTATGGGGATATTATTTTGCAGATTCTTTAGGAACTGAATTACATTATGTCGATGGACCAACACAAGAAACATGAGCTAATGGTGCTTGTTCTCTTTGTGGATATGGTCCACAAGGTCTGACTACACGATGAGGTTGATTGGGCGATGGATTATCTTCTAGATGATCTTACAGGAATATCATTTCTAGGAAGACCCAATCATGTGTGGTGGAATTTCATTTCTCCTACTGAACTCAATGGAGATATCTCTCATGATTTTGGGATGTGTACACAGTCCGAACAGGGATGCATTTAAAATAGTGACTCCTAACTTGACCACATCTTCACCTATTTCCATGAATATAATGTTTCCTTCCCCCAATTCCCCAATACAATGTAAAGAATTATGGCTCATAATCACACTCATTATCTAATAAGGGATCCATTATTATAATAATGTCAGTGAAACCAATGATCCACTCCTCATCTGATGGATATTTCATCTGCTAGGTTGACTCTTGTTTTACCATTTAGTGGGGTGACGCCCCTTATACTAGGACTTTCAAAATGAATTATGATGAACTAAAAGACAACATAGGGTTTATAATAGGATTATATTCTTATGTTTTTTACTCTTCTCTGCATGTATCTTTTTAGAAGACTATATTTCAGAGGATTTAGCTATTCTTGAAGCTAGTGGTGTTACAACAAAAGTGATAGAAGGTGCACATTGATGTTTCAATTGTGTTTGGAGAATATCATTAGTCTTATTGACAATTTATATGACCATACTATTATTTAACATCCTCATACTCTAGTTGTTAACTTCTTAGCACTCATTCTCTCCCTCAAAATCAGTGGTAAAGACACATGTTACTTTATCATGTCACCTTCCCAGCTTCAATTTCCCAGAGCCCACCATCTTTTTTAGTATATCATTGAAGAAAAAACCTACTTAGATGTTGGTCCCAAGTACTTGACAGAATGGGAAATGGTTTGGAATATATTTTTCACCATCTAAGTTGGGTTTCTGGGTTAATGGAAACCTGATCATGTATTTCTCCAATGTCGGCATAAGGAAGAAATACACATGGTCATTTCAGAAAAAATATAACTTGTTTTTAATCTACTCAATAATTTTTCACCTCTATTCTCTTTGATCATCCTGATGACGAGGGAATTGATTCTAACCCTCAATATGTGGAGTCATATGTTATGGTACGTGCTTTGGAGTGGGAGTGGGTATAGAGGCCTTACTAATTATAACAGTTTCAGAATCCTCTTACCCAGTTCTCCTTCCTTAAAAGGTCGGAATTAATCAGGACAAAGAACAGGTCTCCACGATGGAGTCTTACACTCACTAGATGATTGTGGAAAGGTTGTGAAACCCTCTTATGTATTTAATGGGGATAATTGGAATTCCTATCTCTTCATGAAGAATAAATATGAATTTGGGAAACAATTCTTCTTGAGGGAGTGGTTTATTAAATGAGTGTTTCAATCCTTTCCACCTAGAGATGGAATTTTAGACCATTTCATTCTATAGTTTTTGGAAGTTTGAGAGATTGTTTATTTTTATGTACAGTAGTATCAACCAAAATATGGAAAGAAAATTATCATAGAGGTCTTTTCACTCTTTAATTTACCGATAAAGAAAGGAAGTGTACCATACAAAGGTTGGTACCTACCAAGATTATATGAAGTAACTAAGTTTCACTATCTCTCATTGTTCAGGGGTCCCCATAATTGGATCACAGGGAGAGAATTAATGTTTCAAATGATGCTCTAGGTTACTTGATCCTTAAAAATTGGAAATGTAGGGTTTCCAATGTTCATCAGGGAAATATTAGGATATACCCATTATGGGTAAGGCCACTTTTCCAGTTGTATCGGCAAATGAAATTTTTCAATGTCTTCCAATCCAGTCTTGAGTGACTCAAGAGCATTCATGCTCCCTAGGGGAATGTCTTCCTAAGATTAAGCTTGAATAGGGGTAGTGGATGGAAGGGTTATCTATGTTTGTACTATTTGTATAATTTTTGGGTATCCTATTGTGGTAGGAATGTAAGGATTTTCTTGTCCATGTTCTGGTTGTGCACCCAATGCATGGAATTTCTGATCTTCTACTATGGGATCCAAGTATATTGGTGGCTGGTATCCCACATTAATTGGATTTTAAATATCCACATCAATTGTTGTTGGAAAACCTCTATGATAAGGGATATAATATGGAGTGCGAGATGAGGGATTTCTTGAAGAACATATCTTGCAAGATGAATGCCTTGGAGTAGTTATGAATTGATTCTACTCAAATCAATTATTTCATCCTCTTGCTGAGAAAATCCATTATCAACTGAAAGCGAATCAACCTCTCTATTGGTAGCTGGGGGATAATCTAACCTTTTCCATTTTCCTTTTTGGATTCTTTTATAGGGGGTAATGATGGATTATTTCAATGAATTCTTGGATTTAGGGAAATCCTTAGGTTCCAAGTACACACATTTCCTTCAATTCTTTCAATTTTTACCATTTATTCACCCAAACTTGTTCCTCTATCTCCTCCTCTAAATTTTTCCTCTTTTACCATAGGATATTAAATGGTGACTTTGATAGAATTCATTGATGTGTAGTACATTGCAGACATTATAATATTGTGTTTTTGAAAACACATTTTTTTATGTCTTTCAAGAGACATAGTCATCTACTTCAAGGATTATATAAGAGCCTATTTATAGATGGTAACATGAATGGAGTCCTTAAATTATTCATCGTGCACATTCCCATTGAATATATCAGGTCATGGGATGGAATTAATTGTTATGATTCACTAACTGGTGTTTTCCATAATAGAGAGAAGACTAGCATCAACTGAGGAAGAGGTTTATGAGGATAAAAATCCCACATCCCTGAGGGATGGGGATATCCTTGTTTCACATTCACAACATTTCATACATGGTTTGATGACTGTGAAGGTTGGGTTAAAAAATCCCCAGCCCTGTACGTTGGGGTTGTTCTTAAACTATCAGGGCTTCTACTTCTATGGATTCCCTTCTAATTCTATGGATTTTTTCTACGAACATGGTCTGGGATCATTATTTTGTATGTACCTAAATCACCCATTCTCAAAGGTCATTTCATTATTTTGGATGTTTTCACTATATGATGGTTGACTTCTCAAATGATATATTCTTGATTGATATTTTAGGATTTATGGTGAAACTTTCCCTCAATAGCCTGCTTTCTTCTATCCCAATGTCAGTGGGAGTTTTCAGGGCCTATTATTGTAGATAACACCCATGGTTGTGAAAGTTTATTTTTTATGCCTACCTATATCGATGAAATTTCATGATACCAATTTTTGTTGGAATTTCTTGTTGATGAGAATGATCAAAATGTAAAACTCAGGGTTCTCCCTATCCTCTGATATAAACATTATTTTAGGTTTCATTGATCAACCTCCCCAATATTTCTTATTCTCTATGGTATGTGTGTTGAAGAGACCATTTCAGTTTCCCATGCAATGGATATAATACATTCATTAGAGCTTCCAATTCAATTTGATGTTTCATCCCTTCCATTACCTTGATTTGACATTGATACTCATCATGGGTTATAATTTTACTCTCTAGTGATGATGAATTTTCCAAATATTAAGGATACATTCATGCACAAAATCTTATAAAAACCTCTAGAATGTTGTATTGGTGGGTGGGTAATGTCTAGAAAATGACATGTATTTCATATTTAACTAGTTTATTCCTCATATTTAGAATTCCATGTTCATATTTTTCTAGAGGATCCTCTAGTTGATATGACTATAGTGGACACCTACCATCCTCATTATCATAAGAAAAGTGATTGGTATGGAATTCCTCTATTACATTGGAAGGAAGGTGATCCATGGTGGGTTTATAGAATTACTGTGTCCTATGAAAAACCTCGTATTTTGAAAGGATTTATCATTTCTATGATAAGGAATCACACAAATCTAGACTTGTTTTCGCAAGTGCCTCACTATAGGAGGGATTAATCATTAATACATTTCAATGTTGGAGATCCTCTTTATGATTTGAAATCATATATTAGATAGAACATTCTCAGTGAATGGTATCATGTAGAGGACAACCATGGTGTATTATAGTTATATGAAGATCCTATTTCTCCTTGATCTTCTAGAAATGTGAAGAATTGTGATGGCTTTCATTAGGATATGGTCTCTTGAGATTTATGAGATTATTCTCATAATGCAAGAAATAATGGTGAAGTTTCCAAGTTGGAATGTTGAAATTACATGAATTTTCACAATCATTTGTAAATAAAAGAGTATGGTCTTAGAAATCCATCATTATGTGAAGTGGGATTATAGATTTCATTTTTTTGAGTCATTTCTGGTGAGGCTTTTTTTATTCCTTCCTTAAAGTGACTTGGGACACTTTCTAGTGGAATTAGTTATTTGGCATGGAATCCTGTATAACTAGATCCCATGATACTGCCTAAACATTGGACATCCTTCTAGAATTTTTTCAAGGGTTTGTGCTTGCATCAAAGTGTTCGTTTAAATGGTCTTATTGCCTCTTATTTGAACAGGTGTATATTCCAGATCTGGGTTTCCAAATATCTCTATAGATTTTCCCTAAAACCTGACAACAAAAAAGTAGAGGAGTGTATCTACTTCTAGGTCTCAAGGTAAGAAGCCACCCCATTTATGGGGACATAGTGGTTTGTTTGTCCATATGACATTATTTTTTTTGCTGTAATTATGTCCTGACTAGTCTTTGGATTGTGGAAATGGATTTCCATCTCCCCTTTCATCATTTTCAAAATATGATTTGTGAATTTAGCAAATTGTAATGGGGATATATTACCATTCCCTAACAAGATAATGGGTATGTTCCTGCTCTTATCCTTTCATTCTTACCAGTGGATATCGATAGTACGTGTGTGTGTGTGTGGAGGTAAGGAGTTTATTCGGCCTGCTATTCATTGTCGGTAAATTCCAACTGACTTATGTAGGTGTTTATAAAATAAACTGGTGCTAGACATGATACATGTTAGTTGTTGTGTGTACCTACCTGTCGTTTTATACAATACATGGTTGGATATCTTCTATGAATTCTTCCAGATGAGTCAACTAAAAAAATTGATGATCATGGGTAGCTTTATGTTCCTAATAATGGTGTGCTACCAAATTTCATTGGCATAAGTATTTTAGGGATTCAAGATGAATCATCTAGCTAGAAGAATTAGTGTGGGTGGCTGTATATTACCATGAACAATATTTTACCACATTTGATTGGGGGGGGGGCTTCCCTGCACGGTATAGGGGTGTGTCGTAAATTCTTTTATCCCACCTTCTGCCCTGGGAGGTCATCTTGTGTCCCTAGGTCTTGATGATCGGGGTTTCTTTACCGAGGATGGAACCGTCATCAAGTTGATGATTCACTACCGTGTAGATTTGGCCATGGATATTGCTAGTAGAATCCCTTTGTAAGGACCCATGTTCATGTTAAATGGGTCTATCTAAAGCTTCTTAATACACTTACCTATGATAAGAAATAACCAATTACAACATTTAGGTGATAAGATCCTATAATGGTTAAAGATAGCAGTTGATTTTTTTTGGACTACTGGTCAACAATGGTAGGATGATCCATGGGGATGGGTGAGCTAGGGGCATGTCAGTCAGCCTCCTGGGTTGGCATAGTACTATTCTGAAGGTACTCCTTGACTAGTTCATTCAAGATCCAATGTAGAAGACATTGGGTTGGTGATTGTGTCATATACATGGAAAAATACCCAACGTAAATTGTAGTCATGGAATGAATTGATAATAGTTGGTATCATTCCACTATATTCAATTGATTCTTATGGTAATGTTCTTGAATATAGATAAAAAACACATATAATAAATCCCTATCAAATTACTATCTCATTTAAATGAATAGATACATGATTGATTGTCTCTCTTGGTCATCTTTCTTTTCGATAGATAATGTGGCCTTACAAGTGGGTGCCAATATCATATTGGTTATAGATAATGTTGGGTTCACCATTTTTTCCTATATTGAACAATCTCACCCTAAAGATTATTACAAGGGTATGAATTTCTTGCAGTCATTTACATAGGTTTCACTAAATCTTAATGGTTTCCAGTAGGTTTACATATAGAACTAAAAACACCCAATGGTTCTATATCCATGAAGGAACTTCTCTCCAATAGTAGGTTCTACATTCGGAGTTTGGCCAATTGTTCCTATGAACTAAAATTGGTTGGGAGGCTGGGAGGTCGGGATCATCACACACTTTGGTGGAAATGTTTTACTACCTTGGGACTCTCTTATATATTTAGGAAATGATTTTGAATATTTCATTAATTCCCAAGTACTGTGGGGGTCACCCTTGAATTAATTCAAAATTTTTAGAATGTATAGAATTTTGAATCATAAATATGTATATGAGTTTCAACATCAATGAATATATATGTATGTATCTGAGGTTTAAAATAAATGGAATCCACTTATGTATGTACTAGAGATTATTTTGAAATTTTTACAATAATGCATGTTTTCTGCTACACAGTGTGATGCTCTATAGTGTATTTTTATCTAGAGGGAAATGAGTTATTTTGATTTTAGGATCATCCCGATGGATAGGATTCCAATATATCATTATAAATGGAATCATAATCCACATAGTGTGGTTTCACATAATTATAGAGATAATTTCTTTTGTGGATATTAAATTAGGACAAAACCAAATAGTTTAGAATCATGCTGCTATGAATTCGAGGCGAAAGGTGCCTAGACAATGTTTAGTGTGGGACATATGCTGAAGTAAACCAAGGAACCTAGAAGGTATTTGGATTCCCATGTTGGATAATCCTATATTGGGAATTTTTCCTATAGAGTTTTATAGTTGGTTTGAGGTGATGGTTTTGGACCTTAGGGAGGCCTCTTATGTAACCAATTTGACATGAATCAAAGACCACATAGTTCGGTTGTAGGGGCTGACACCTATGGAGGCCCTTGGATGGTATGGTTAATATAGTTTATACCCATTTTAGAGGATTATTTTAGATATTACTTGGGAAAACTATTCCTAAAGCTTTAATTTTATGGATTATTCCTGATGAGGATTCCCTGGTGAAAGGGTATTTTATTTTGGATTATTCCATAGGGGTATGCCCTAGTTTGGTAAGGATAAAGGATTATACTTGCAGTGGAGGCCGAAAATATTTTGGGATCATGGGGATATCATGGCCACCATCAACCTATAAGCCCACATGAGTCATAATTTGTGTGATAAACAAAAGAAAACATAATATTTGTGTAACCATATGATCTTCTTTGACCGGAGGTTGCATATATAGCCTTGGGGACACATGTATATAATGGAACTCTAAATGATGGAAACAGGAAGAACAGAAAGAAAATTCTATACCAAAACATTAATATAACTATGTAGATATCATGATCATGGTTATCCTGTAATCACACTTGAGTAATGATGAGTCACTCTTGAATGAGAGAAATAAGTGGAAGTGGAAGATCTAGAAAAACACACAATTCCCATTCCTATAGTGGAAGAGTTCCAGGAGACCACACTTACCTTCCATCTTCGTACCCTAGACTAAAAGTGAGAGGGAAAGGGAATTAATAATTCCTATATTCCCAACCAATTTAGTAACTAGGATGGACATAGGAAGCAAAGGAGTAGGATATGTTCTATAAGAAATTTTGCAGGTCTAACTTCCAGAGGGATTCCCTAAAATTGATTCTACAGCGGGAGAGGAGGATCACATTCCCTATTCAATAAAATAGAAAGTGTGATCCTCACCCTCACCACCTAGATCCAGAGGCTCAAGGTATTAGAGATTACTAGGGAAGAACTTGGGTCTAACCCTAGTATCTGAGAATACGAGTTCCATAACACCTCACCTAGGGTTTGGCTCCTTGCGACCATGGGAATCAATATCAACATGAACCTTGAGAAACCTAACCATCATGTAGGACATTTTCATAATTCCTCTAACCATAGGAATTCATATCTAAACGAGTGAAATTTTTGTATTCACATCTTTATGGTTTTACAAGTTATGAATCATTGGTGGGTGTTTCAGATTGTCCCCCCTCGAGTGGGGGATCGAAATGAAGAGGATCACTACCATTGTTGGGTCCAAAAATGATTCAATTGTGGTGAACACATGTCCTATTTTAGAGTGAAAAGGTTAATAATGAAGTATCTAGGGGAACTGAAGTTGTTTCTCATATGGTGTATGGGATTGCATGAGCATGGATTCGTTGGGCACTAGATCACCTGAGAAATAATAGTTGGACGATGATTTATCCAAGGCACCATGGGTATATATATGTGTCCCTAGAAGAGGCTCACATTGGTCCCTGATTAGGGAAGGGGGCCTCACGTAGGTGGTTTCCCACTAGGTGAGAAGGGATCATCATGCAGGTGGCTTTTATTCAGGCCCTGAAGGGACATTTATCTCACTTATCCCATATAATTATCACTTATTATGGGTTTTGAGGAGCTATATGATAAACTTTTTGAAACCAGAGAGAATGGGATATAGTATTAGAGCATTGGGGATTCATTTTATTTTTCATTTGTTTAATCGAAGAGCCCTATTGTTTAATTTATAGGAAAATAGTGCACCCTAGTCGAAGGAGGTTTCCCGCCAAGATCCCAAGCATAGTTTCTTGGTGCAGGTCACCCGCACATGCATAGACTACCATTAAATGTTGTGGGGGGGGGGGGGTGAAAGCCATCTTTTTAAAATGGTGTATGGAGACCAATTTGGGGTAACTAAATTTGACACTTCGTGGACCTCATCACTTCTTTAACATGGCTAAGGGATCTTCATAGTTTATTCATATTCCTTGAAAAATAGAGTGTCTACAGATTCTAGACCCCTGAACCACAAATATTAACTTCTACTCTAGTTATTTTTTTATGATGACATGTTAATATATAATTTACTCTCTTATTGTATCAAGAATTATCATGTAAGATACATTAAATAGCCTTTCTTTAAAAAAATCAGTTTTCATTCCATCTCTTTTTCTTCAATTTAAATATTATCATTAAAAAAATTCCAATTTTTTTAATATTGTCCAAATAATAAATAAATTCATTTTTAATAATGTTTAACTTTATATAAAAAATAATGAAGATAAATATTCATATCATTTTCCAAATGATGTACTTTATACCAAAGGTGTTCATGAAATTGTTATATTTATAAATACCACACAAAGAGAATTTTATTTATTTCTAAAAACATAATTCATTGATTTTTTTGGTTATTTTTTAGGAATCTCTTTCAAAAAATGGGAAAATTATATTTAAAAATATTTCTGAAGAAAGGGGTTGTTTTATTAATGTAATGAATAAAAATTTAAAAATTGATTTTTAATCTAACTATTACATGAGGTTACCTAGAAGTTATTTTGAATACATTTCATCTATTTTATTTTATGAAGTATTTATTTACAAAAACTCTTTAATTATATTGAATAAATGGGTTTCAATCATCGTTTAATGATAATGACTATTCTTTATTTTGATATAATTCACTTTCAAGTCATCTTTTTCTCAACCAATCATCATTATTCATTGGAAATTATTATTTTTCTTTCATTTCCATATTTTTTAAATCATGGATGGATTTAAAATCATCTATATTACATGGTGGTGTTTCAAAATTATACCATTTTTATATATAGTATCAGTTGACGGAAGATTATTAACAAATTTAATTCATCTTCTATAGAAATATTCATGCTGGGAATTATTAATTCAATATAGATAATAATATATAAGGAATTTAGAGAATGAATTATATTGTTGATTAAATATATTATAAATGCATTAGACATTAATGTTATGACTGGATCCTAGTTATAGATATATTTTTAATGCATCTACTAGTATCATCAGGAAAAAAAGTAGACATGCTATTTTATATGGTTATTTGGTTTATACATACCCATTTATCAATTCTGATGTATTATTTAAGGGGAATTGAGTATAAGATTCAATATATATTAATTGACAAGCCTTGATGGACAATGTTCATTATTATACATAACATTTATCCTTAATTTAGTTTCTAATATTTTGGTTATTTTTATATTGACATAATCAATACATTCTCACTGAAATCATGTTGATTATTAAATGGGTTTGTTTTTATTATCTATAAAATCATATTTATTATGATATATTTAAACATGGTATCTCCCATTAAACATTACCCTTACTATGTACCTAGGATCCCTTTCTTTTGTTTTCCATTCCAAAGGATATGTTTAAGGATATAATGAATTATTTAATGGATGAAACAATGTTTCATATGATTTTTTTAAATTTACAATGTAATATAAGAATAATATATATATATATATATATATATCCAATTTTCAAGACTGCTAAAAAGATTAATACTTCATGTCATAGTAACTTGTAGCCCGTGTTAATGTGATAAAGTAAAAAATCAGCTCTTGGTTTTTATATTTGGAGTGTTGTAGTTGGCGTCATAGGAATTTTATTTTTAATTTTGGGAAATATATTTTAAATAAACCAATATAAGATTAGAATTATGATAATTCAATATGTTACTCATGAACTTTTACCATATAATATATTTTAATTTAATGGATCAGTATTCTAGATGACTATGAACTAACTTTGTTTGTGGGAATTTTTAGATATGTATCCTAGTATTATAATGGGAATAAAAACCTATATTCAATGTAGGTATATCCCTACTGAGTAATTCAATACATTTGATGTTTGAACTGAGTGGATCATTTCCATATTATGGAAACTTACTCAGGTTATGATAAATAACCTTTCATGTATGTAGAAACCTATACTTCCACATTATGATTCACCAAACATCAGATCACTTAATGTAATAGAAACCTCAATATATTAGTATAAATACAAACAAATTGATAAATAATAAATGTTTGAAGTCCCAAAAAATTATATTTCTGGATTTTGAAAGTAAATAAAGGGAATTATTTATTGATGTAGTGTATTTTGTGATGGGAGATACTGAAAAATGGTTCTCATCAACCCAAAAAATGAAGAGGTAGAAAAAATAGATAGTATGGAATTGAGAACATTTAAATTGATATTCTTCATGAAATTATTTCCTTGATAATAGAAAGAAGAAAGGAAGAATAATGTCCTCAATTTAATGTAGTAGGAAGAAGAAGCTATTGTATATTCTGATGCTAACATTACATGATTAGACTGTAATTGTTAAATCAATATTAATTCCATATAGATTATTCAAATATATGTAGAAATATTTTTAAGACCAGCCATTAAGAGGAGAATGATTCCAAATCCCGATGAACATGAAATCGATGTGTGAATTATATAATTTATATTAAATGAACATTCCGGGAAGTTTCCTAAAAAGTTGGATAACATCTATATGGGGACTCAGATTAGAATAATAAAACCTCAGTTGAGTTCATATCTTGGGTTTTACCCTAGGTGAGACATAACCATGGAGTGTTCCAAATGTTCGAGTTTATTACATTTGAGAAAGGATTAATAAATAAATAAAATATTTTATTTTTTTATTAAAACAATTTTCATGACATAATGTTTTTCTATAAATAATATTTATGGAAAATCCCAATGTTATCTACATAACCCAAAATATTTTAGAGGGAGACTAGTAAAGGGTCATTCTCAGACAAACAATAATAGGATCACAGATCAATGATTAGTGTTCTATTAATCTTGATGATCTCACTAATGATAATGATGCAGATTTTTTCTTCACAAATTATTACTACAAACTATGGTAGGATGTTGTTTTATATGGATATATCCCAAATATTTATTTCTTATAATTAATGAGAATCAATACACTAATGTATTGATTCCCCTATCGAGCATATTGCTGGTACAGATTAAATTTATCTATGATTGGATATTTATTTCATTTATTATTATTATTTTCCAAACATTTATTTTTTCAAATTCAGTGTATTGAGTCCAATACAAACATTGGTTGAGGTCTGTTTCACATTTCTATGTGTATTTCTTCCCATGATCATTTCATGTTCATCACAAGAAATTCCTTTGGAATGTAGTTCAAAAAATACCCAATACAAGATTTTCTAGAAACCATTTTCTTATGAAAAAAAATCAATACCATTGATATATATGTGACTACGTTAGTGATTTTGGGAATGATGGAAATGGGTGATTGATTGAGAATGGGTGGGAGACCCCTGGTACACATATGTAATACAGCAGTATAGAGGCACAATGGTGTCCATTTCCTTTGCAGCGGTGATGGCCATAATCCAACTTCCAATGATGATGCGATCGAATGTATTGAGACCCATGTCCATTATTGAATTATTATGTTAATAAAAGTAAATTAGGAGTTTTAGGTAAAGCCGCATGAAGATATCTAGGATTAAATAAAATCTTGAAATACATTACATGTACTTTAACAACACATGTTGTTTGTAGTCATGAGATAAGAGGATATACATTCACATAGAGTGAAGGATCATATGATGTGTGGTCTCTAGATGGATAAATAAGTAGGTATAGGGAGTAAACTCACCAGAGTTTGGATGGACATACATGTTATGTGGGATTTTCCACATGAAGCATACACCAAGTTTGGAATATCATCATGTATAGGGAGTACCCTCCATGTATATTTCATGACCCCACATTCCATGATTCTTAGGATAGATGTCATGTACCTGGGAGTTTCAAGGTGTACATGGATATTGAAATGGAAATATGTTGTGATATGTTGGTCGACCCACTATTGAAGAGAAACATAATGTACACATTGTACACAACATGCACTTATTTAATGGTGGATTTTAGGATTGGTCGCCATCAGCTTGGAAATGTGTCATTAAGGACAATTCCCTTGATACTTTACCATAGGGGTTTCTATGAATTGTTTCCTATTCATTAGATTATGATCCCCTCTTAGGAACATTAGTCCCAGGTAGAGTAGTTGGAATCCCTTTATGAGGCCCAGAGTGAGATCCTCTATCATTTTCATTTTTCTTATGTGGGGATCACAAAATGATCGTGAAAACACTACTCGTGCATCAATCCCATACATATTCGGTTAATCCTAATTGGGATGTTGGTAGTCCCCAAGGTTGTGGGTGTTATCTCCATCTATGTTTTGGTCTCTTCAGACTTCAATCATGTTATTATTTTTGGCGAAACATGATGAGCATGATATATTTGATGGATAATATCATTTATATATAACTTATGGAGTGTGTTCCCTAGGATGAGTGTTATATTGAACCTTTTAGAATTATTCTTAGGCTATATATAGGGTTGTGAAATTATAGTTATACTCTTTGTCCAATATGAGCATATCTAAATGTTCGTTTTATGTATGTTGTTGGTATATCCCTACGATGAGATGAATCATAATCTGGAGGTTATATGCTTTGTGATTTCATGGTGTCATACAAGGTCTTGTTATACTCACCCCTTCATGGGTTCTACAAGCACATTTCAATTTATATGCAGACTATCTCTATTCAAGGGGCTTGTTAGTAGACCAGGAGTAGGTAGAGTATAGATTTTTGATTGAATGTATGTGGAACATACCTAGAGTTATAGTTTAATTTAGTCACCTTTTACTATTATGTAGGATATATTTATAGCTTTTTGTGGGATTTAATTTGGCCCATATCACTTTCAAGTATTTTTTATACTCTTAAGTTTGGATTTGTATAGGTGCATTCATTTGGTATTAGTTTTATTTCACATTTTAGTATTTTATGGGAGTGGATATGTGTGTAAGAGTATAGGAACTATAGACTATGGCCTCACATGAGACTATTATTCCTACTCAGCTTTTTTTATAGCCCCTATCCAATTAAAGGTGTTATTGGGGTCTTCACACTGAGCTTATCCCCATCCAGGTGTGCCTTGGTGGGTCAAGTCATGACATAGTAGTTACAAAGGAGTTGGATCTACATGTTGACCAAATTCTGTGAGATTTCTATGGGTTTAAAAAAATAGATTTATGTGAATAATGTTTGGATCATAGGCTAGGTACTCTAGTATGCGTATGTTGGTTTAAGTATCCATTCCTTAGTATATTGAATCCCTGATTGTCAACTCGTTATATATAGGCACTGCTTGAATGGGAAAAAACATTGGTATAAGCACTATATAAGAATTGGTTTTCGGTTTCCATGTCATCATTAGGACACATTTCAAGATATATTCATCCTTCATGGTACATCATGTCTATTTCATGACACATATAAGATATTTTCCAGCTAAGATTCATCATCATGATGAAGTGGATGATCCACTAAGTGATGATGCTTTTATATAAGGACCTATTCTAGAGGTTTTACATCAAAGTGGTGCACCAGTCTTATAAGGCCCCAACCTTAAACCTTACTTAATCTTGAGTTATTACAAGATTACACATTGAGGATCTTTTCAGGTTTAGAGTTTTAGAGAATTAGATCATGAAACTTGCATTACATTCCACATTTAAACAAAGTGGTTACATAAAAGACCGTATTCATTCTTCCCATCAACAGAAACATATTGAAAATAAAACATGGATTCTTTCTTAACACATCCTTGACTCTATCATCTTATCATGTACCTTTCCCTTGACCTGAAAAACATTTCAAAAACTTGGGATGAACATAAAAATCTCAGTAAGGGATATAAAAAATATGGAAAGGAAACATGAGTTCATATATACATAAGAATGAAATCATAATTTACCCATAAAACATAGGCACTTTAACCTACCTCATCAAATCATGAATAAAACATAGAAATCATAAGACATAAAGGTAACTTGAGGCATTCATAACATTCTTACGTAGGGAGTAACCCTCTTGGTTACGTTTGGAATACCCATCACAGTATATTCCCTAAAATCTCTTCGGAGAAACCTTAACGTTTCACTCCTTCGCGTTACCCAATGCATTGGAGAGCTATAACGGGCTCACCCGCCCTTAGTTTATCACAGAACCACCCGTCTTCATAATAATGCCTAAGAACCATAACATAATCATATCGCATAAAACATGCATAAAGGAAACATAAAATTTCCACATTTCAATCGCGAGATATCAATACAACACATTGATATAAAAACATTATGAAAACGATTTTCAATACTAAAATAATATAAAAGTAAAACATGGTATTTATTTTTCTTTTAAAAAGAAGGTATGGCTTGTAGAGGAAGCCGAAACTCAAATAACGGTTACGACGGCAGAGAAGTCGTTGTCGCCGCATACGTATGACAAAAACATTCCATTTTGTCGTTTAGTAAACGCTTCGTATAAAAAAGATTCCTTTTGAATAAACGTAAAAGTCAAAGGGGTTTATACACCGTATAAAAGAAAGTTGTGTATAAAATAAAATATGCCTCAATGAAAGGAGATTGAGACGAAGTCCCATACCACCTTGAAGATTTTAACATTTTAAACCATTAATATCCATATAAATAAATCCTTAAAACCATTTTTAAAACATGGATATTAATAAGAACAAATCATTAAAACATTTGAAGCGATATTTTGGTCAAAAGGGTTTTTACCAAAATTAGAGACACTTGAATACAATAATTGAGGAATAAAATTTAATAAGAACTTTATAATATCATGAGAATAAATGGATTCATGATATAATATTCCAAAGGACAGTATATACACCATATAAGAGTGAATTGGTGCATAACAACAATGAACCCTCAATAGAAATGTCAAATGTGATGAAATCCCTTATAAAGAAGGTATCCTTAAATTAAGGACAAATCAATCTCAAAAATATGTGTGAAAAATATAAATACACCCAATATAAGTGGATATTAAGTGTAAAACAATAAAAGGCCATTCACACATATTCAATGGATGACATATTCAATGACCACGTGTTCAACCCAAAGAAATCGAAATTGGGTTAAGAAGTTCCCTTGACAGCCTTACGGCGTCACATCAAAATGAGTTGGTGAGAGATAAAAAGAGTATCTCATCACTTGGACACAAAATTTACATCATTAAGGATATATGAGAACATATCCCAACATAAAAATATGTAAATTAAAAGGCCCAATAAAAGAAGTCTTTTAAAAAGAGGAGGGTGAAAGGTTCCCTTACCGACTTGGGTATCTTTCAAAACATACACCCCATGAAAGAAGGGAATAAATTATTGATGTAAATACTCATAAACTAAAGTATATTACACAAAGAGTAGAATAATGGGCAGTACATACACCACTCAAAGGAAATTGTGGCAAATGTAGCATAAATCTCACTGGGATACAAGTGAGATGAAAAATCCCTTACGAAATCTCGGCAGCCTAACGGCGCCACATAAAACTTCCAAAAGGATTGATGAGAGAGAATAGGGTCTCTCATCACATGAACATAATAATTATAGTAGGATTAATATAAAATAACATCCCAATCATAAGAAAGATGAGCTTAAAAGAAATTACATAAAAGAGTGTACTTAAAAAGAAAGAGAGTTGTAGGATCCCTTACCTCGGGTCCGACTTGACTCGATCGTTCTTTAACGTCCTGAATAATAAACTTGAGTTAATTTACACTTTATTAAGAACCTTTTTATAGTTCTTTATTCCTTTTATATCACTTATTTCAATGTTATAAACATTATTTAATCATTTATGTTAATAATGTTTGTTTTGTCGATATTTGGTTCTTAAGTCGAAAGTGGACTTCTTACAATTACATGTTGTTCGTGTGGACAAATTTTTATTATATAAAGATTTTTATTCATGATGTAGATATCATATATGTCATATATATCCAGAATATACATGTATTTATAACATTACATAATCATTTAGAGGTAAGAAATGAAATGCACCGTTCATGGAGACGGTAGGCCGTACGTACGCATGAACACTACTTTCATTTCTATTTCGTATTTTATAGAATTGAATAATAATGATATAAAGGTATATTATAATTCCAGTATATATATAATATCATAGTTCCATTATTTATACGTCCCACATATGGTATTTAACGAATCAAATCACTTTGAGGGGGCGGTAGTCCGCACTTCCTTAAATGAAGATATCGCGTTTACCCATAATGGAAACCATAAAGGTAAGACACAAATGAAAAATACAGAAGCATAAGTAAAACATAAACATATTATATATCATATATAAAAATAGTGACATCATAATGGCCACCTTTGAAGGTGTTAAATGAGTATTGAACAATCATCGTTTCGGGAGGCAGAATTTCGCCATCCACGGAAACCGTATGTTCTTTAACCATTTGATGTAGTTGTGTGAGATTGTAGCTCAAATAAATCCTATAAAAACATCCTAGTATATTGAAGATACTGGTGTTGTTACAAAAGAAGTAAATAAAAAGAGTTTAGGGGGTTGGAGAAGCAAAATAAAACAAATGAACATGAGAGAATGAATTACCTTTAAAAGTGTAACTCCTTTTGATTTGAGCCTAAAGGCTTCCTTTGTAAGTATTCTGCCCAAAGGGAAACCTCTAGGATGAGGGGAGGGATGTGGAGAGAGTAAATGGGCAGGGTTTGGCCGAGCCAAAGGCTTGAGGAGTGTGGGAAAAGAGGTAGAGGTGGGGGCCTTTTATAAGAGGAGAGGAGGGGCACTTTTGGAATGTAAGAAATATTACTTTATTTGAAAATGTGTTTCGGTTTCAAAAGGTCCCACATTGATATAATTCTTGGCTAAGGTGATAATGCATCTAAATACACTCATCCAATTGGTTTTGGCCATGTGTAGGTTGTAGAATTTTCATTATCTTTCCATTTTAATTAAATCGTCAAATAATGATGTCATCGCTGCATCATTATTATGTCATAAATAATTTAATTTCTTTAATGTATAAAAATTATAAAAAAAATACTATGATATAGGAAATCTTTTTATATTTCCAATGAATATTTATAATCAAAATTTATACTTGTATAACCCCACTGAAAAATTGTTTTCGTAAAACATATTATGTTTGTGTCATTTTCACTTTAACATTAAATAAAAAGTAATTTATGTAATTTCCCAACAAAAGTGGATCCATGGCGTCCCAAAGTTGAACCATGGCTTTTCATGGTCGGAAATGAAACAACCAATGAGGTTGGGACATGTTTCAAGTTCATTTCATTTTATTAAAGCATTATTTTTACCTTAAACTACACTAATTATCACTAAACGCGATTAAAAACATAATAAGTTACTATTCACCAAAAAATTATTTTTATCCCATTGAACCACATTTTACTTCTTAATGACAAACATGTATGTCGGATTTTTGAAATTCAAAACACATAAGTGGTAAAATTTCATTTAAACGAAAAATCAGCTTTTATAATTACCACTTAGTGGTTTCACTATTCATCAAAAATTGAAGTTTTTCAGAAAATTACCAAAAATTCACCCTAAGATATTTTTTGATATTCCAAATTCAAAAATGAAGTCTATTTTACAAAATTCAAAACATATAAGTCACATTAATTAATTTAATAATTAATTCCCGCTGTCAGAGCAAAGAGCGTGTTTTTATAAAACAATAAGTATCAAAAGATTGACACCAGTTTAAGTCTAATTTCAAAGTGAAATTAATTCCAATGACCACCATTGGATTAAATGGTAAAAATATATTCTAATTTCACTTTAAAACCAATTCAAAAGATAATCTAATCATATAAATAAATTAGATTAAAAAGAGGTTTTGAATTAAAATACAACATTTTACACTATTCATTAAAAAATGAGCTTTATCAAAAAGATACCAAAAATTTACACAAAGTAAATTTTGATGTCCAAATTCTAAAGAAGAGTTTTATTTGGTCCAAAATAATGTATAAGAGTGATCAAAACTATATTTAATGACAGTTCTCCATCAAAAGGTGTTAAGTGAACCTTTAGTGAAAATTAGGGTATAAAAGCCTTGAATTGATTTCTTTCCGTATTTTAAGCCTTTAGCTTTTATTGGATAAATGTAAAAAACATTAAAAAACATATATAATCATATTTTAGTTATTTCTATCCATTCCCTCCAATACAACGGCTACATGTTAACTACCATTTAAAATAATATTATTTTATTATTAGAGTGCAACATAAGATTCCCAAGAAACTCGTTGTTGCGTGTTGGGTATGCCATCGAGCATTGCATCCCCTTTAAAGTCATATTAATATTTTATTCACAAATATGGATAAATATGAAAATGTCTATTCTTTATTTACCTGGGGTGTTACATCCTTCCCCCCTTTTGGGAATTGCGTCCTCGCAATTTTAAAATTGCGCTTGGAAACATCCTTGAAAGTCCCGCATCGGAAGAAGAGTCGGTAAAACAAACACTTTAAAATAAAGAAAGATAAGCACAGAGGTCACCCGAGTTAACCCATAATAGGATTCCAAGTATGAAAATATGGACATGGAGGAAAAAACAAAGGGTCATGTTCTGATGGAGAGTGATAGAAAACACGTTTAGGAGAAAGTTAACCACGAGAAAATCACAAACTTGTGATGGGTTAAACGGTATTCGATTCCCCAGTAGGAAAAGTTAATAGACAACATTTTTGTTTTAAGTTACTTTTTATTGAGGAATTTATTCATAAGGAAACATAATCACTTATCATGTTGACTTTCAACTTTTACTAGACTCCTTAATCAAACTCATATTTTTTTCCAAAAGACGAGTATTTAGGGAGACTTGTTCGCACTAAGAGTACTATAATCAACTTCTAGAGAATCACCTAATCCACAAAAGAGAACTATGTACATCCTATGTCTTTAGGCTTTAACCAGAACCAAAACCAAAAAGGTTAGTACAAGGTCAGATAATCCAGAAAAGGATAACCCATTAAAAAGAAAATCCATGCTTAATCTCCAAAATTTTTCCAACAAAACCCAAAGTTCAACGAGGACCATCCGATAAACAATTTGTCCATAAAATTCTTCAAAGTAAACCAATCTAAGATTGAAACCCAAATATTTGAAGGATTTAGTCACATAGTCTTCCAAGTTAAATCGTAACATTTATCTCCAAACAACATCAGTTGCTCCTAAAGTCTCGTATTGAAAGGTAATTAACCTAATCACATATCCTCCATGACAGGTTAATAATTTTCATAAATAACCCAAAATCAACTTACTCTGAATTCATAAAATCATATAAACAAAAAGAATCAGTCAAACTAACCAGAGACTTCACGTAGTCCAGTGGTAGGCGATAAATTCCAGTCGCACTTTGGTTGTGGGATCGATTCCCGCAGCTTTATCCGACACGAGGGGATGTCACACGGTCTGCGTGTTGTCCTTTTTCCAAAACTATATAATTCTTAAAACAATCCCCGAAATGAGATAAAATCTTCAAAGATGATCATAACATATTTTAACCTCAAGTTTATCTCATGCCTTTCATTTTCCATCATAACATATAATAAACCATAATTACCTCAAAAGTAAGGATCATATAAACCCTAATGGTTACCTTAATAATTATTACCTGATTTTCCACATCGAGTTGGCCATCTCGTACATGATGCATTAGAGAACTCACCAGGATTGAAGTGGTTGATCATGACTCCTTGATAGTTGGTTTAGAATAACCATGAGATTCCTCATTGAATCCCCCATATCATCCAGTCTCTTAATCAGAGAACCACCACAGTTTCCTTCAAACCCATTGTCACATTGGTGCCTGCTAGATCCAGCCATTTACTAAAACCAAAAAGGTCAGTGTGAGTATATCAACATAACCATCATGTACTAATGAGTAAGATAAACACTAATATATACTTTCTCATTCACTTTATCTAAAACTAGTACTCTTTCTGAAATCCTAACCATTATGGTACTGTCACTTGTGCTTAGAGAATACCCTAACCTCTAAAGTTATCTAAACCGACCTCTGATACCAACTATAAGGCCCCAGCCTTAAACCTTACTTAATATTGAGTTATTACAAGATTACACATTAAGGATCTTTTCAGGTTTAGAGTTTTAGAGAATTAGATCATGAAACTTGCATTACATTCCACATTTAAACAAAGTGGTTACATAAAAGACCGTATTCATTCTTCCCATCAACAGAAACATATTGAAAATAAAACATGGATTCTTTCTTAACACATACTTGACTCTATCATCTTATCATGTACCTTTCCCTTGACCTGAAAAACATTTCAAAAACTTGGGATGAGCATAAAAATCTCAGTAAGGGATATAAAAAATATGGAAAGGAAACATGAGTTCATATATACATAAGAATGAAATCATAATTTACCCATAAAACATAGGCACTTTAACCTACCTCATCAAATCATGACTAAAACATAGAAATCATAAGACATAAAGGTAACTTTAGGCATTCATAACATTCTTACGTAGGGAGTAACCCTCTTGGTTACGTTTGGAATACCCATCACAGTATATTCCCTAAAATCTCTTCAGAGAAACCTTAACGTTTCACTCCTTCGCGTTACCCAATGCATTGGAGAGCTATAACGGGCTCACCCGCCCTTAGTTTATCACGGAACCACCCGTCTTCATAATAATGCCTAAGAACCATAACATAATCATATCACATAAAACATGCATAAAGGAAACATAAAATTTCCACATTTCAATCACGAGATATCAATACAACACATTGATATAAAAACATTATGAAAACGATTTTCAATACTAAAATAAAAGAAAAGTAAAACATGGTATTTATTTTTCTTTTAAAAAGAGGGTATGGCTTGTAGAGGAAGCCGAAACTCAAATAACAGTTACGACGGCGGAGAAGTCGTTGTCACTGCATACGTACGACAAAAACATTCCCTTTTGTCATTTAGTAAACGCTTCGTATAAAAAAGATTCCTTTTGAATAAACGTAAAATTCAAAGGGGTTTATACACCGTATAAAAGAAAGTTGTGTATAAAATAAAATATGCCTCAATGAAAGGAGATTGAGACGAAGTCCCATACCACCTTGAAGCTTTTAACATTTTAAACCATTAATATCCATATAAATAAATCCTTAAAACCATTTTTAAAACATGGATATTAATAAGAACAAATCATTAAAACATTTGAAGCGATATTTTGGTCAAAAGGGTTTTTACCAAAATTAGAGACACTTGAATACAATAATTGAGGAATAACATTTAATAAGAACTTTATAATATAATGAGAATAAATGGATTCATGATATAATATTCCAAAGGACAGTATATACACCATATAAGTGTGAATTGGTGCATAACAACAATGAACTCTCAATAGAAATGTCAAATGTGATGAAATCCCTTATAAAGAAGGTATCCTTAAATTAAGGACAAATCAATCTCAAAAATATGTGTGAAAAATATAAATACACCCAATATAAGTGGATATTAAGTGTAAAACAATAAAAGGCCATTCACACATATTCAATGGATGACATATTCAATGACTACATGTTCAACCCAAAGAAATCGAAATTGGGTTAAGAAGTTCCCTTGACAGCCTTACGGCGTCACATCAAAATGAGTTGATGAGAGATAAAAAGAGTATCTCATCACTTGGACACAAAATTTACATCATTAAGGATATATGAGAACATATCCCAACATAACAATATGTAAATTAAAAGGCCCAATAAAAGAAGTCTTTTAAAAAGAGGAGGGTGAAAGGTTCCCTTACCGACTTGGGTATCTTTCAAAACATACACCCCATGAAATAAGGGAAATAAATCATTGATGTAAATACTCATAAACGAAAGTATATTACACCAAGAGTAGAATAATGGGTAGTACATACACCACTCAAAGGAAATTGTCGAAAATGTAGCATAAATCTCACGGGGATAAAAGTGAGATGAAAAATCCCTTACAAAATCTCGGCAGCCTAACGACGCCACATAAAACTTCCAAAAGGATTGATGAGAGAGAATAGGGTCTCTCATAACATGAAAATAAAAATTATAGTAGGATTAATATAAAATAACATCCCAATCATAAGAAATATGAGCTTAAAAGAAATTACATAAAAGAGTGTACTTAAAAAGAAAGAGAGTTGTAGGATCCCTTACCTCGGGTCCGACTTGACTCGATCATTCTTTAACGTCCTGAATAATAAACTTGAGTTAATTTACAATTTATTAAGAACCTTTTTATAGTTCCTTATTCCTTTTAGATCACTTATTTCAATGTTATAAACATTATTTAATCATTTATGTTAATAATGTTTGTTTTGTCGATATTTGGTTCTTAAGTCGAAAGTGGACTTCTTACAATTACATGTTGTTCGTGTGGCCAAATGTTTATTATATCATGAATTTTATTCATGATTTAGATATCATATATGTCATATATATCCAGCATATACATGTATTTATAACATTACATAATCATTTAGAGGTAAGAAATGAAATGCACCGTTCATGGAGACGGTAGGCCGTACGTACGCATGAACGCTACTTTCATTTCTATTTCGTATTTTATAGAATTGAATAATAATGATATAAAGGTATATTATAATTCCAGTATATATATAATATCATAGTTCCATTATTTATACGTCCCACATATGGTATTTAACGAATCAAATCACTTTGAGGGGGCGGTAGTCCGCACTTCCTTAAATGAAGATATCGCGTTTACCCATAATGGAAACCATAAAGGTAAGACAAAAATGAAAAATACAGAAGCATAAGTAAAACATAAACATATTATATATCATATATAAAAATAGTGACATCATAATGACCACCTTTTAAGGTGTTAAATGAGTATTGAACAATCATCGTTTCGGGAGGCAGAATTTCGCCATCCACGGAAACCGTATGTTCTTTAACCATTTGATGTAGTTGTGTGAGAGTGTATCTCAAATAAATCCTATAACAACATCCTAGTATATTTACGATACTGTTTTTGTTACAAAAGAAGTAAATAAAAAGAGTTTAGGGGGTTGGAGAAGCAAAATAAAACAAACAAACATGAGAGAAAGAATTACCTTTAAAAGTTTAACTCCTTTTGATTTGAGCTTAAAGGCTTCCTTTGTAAGTATTCTGCCCAAAGGTAAACCTCTAGGATGAGGGGAGGGATGTGGAGAGACTAAATGGGCAGGGGTTGGCCGAGCCAAAGGCTTGAGGAGTGTGGGAAAAGAGGTAGAGGTGGGGGCCTTTTATAAGAGGAGAGGAGGGGCACTTTTGGAAAGTAAGAAATATTACTTTATTTGAAAATGTGTTTCGGTTTAAAAAGGTCCCACATTGATATAATTCTTGTATAAGGTGATAAGGCATCGAAATACACTCATCCAATTGGTTTTGGACATGTGTAGGTTGTATATCTGTCATTATCATTCCATTTTAATTAAATCGTCAAATAATGATGTCATCGCTGCATCATTATTATGTCATAAATAATTTAATTTCTTTAATGTATAAAAATTATAAAAAAAATACTATGATATAGAAAAGCTTTTTATCTTTCCAATGACTATTTATAATCAAAATTTAGACTTGTATAACCCCACTTAAAAATTGTTTTCGTAAAACATATTATGTTTGTGTCATTTTCACTTTAACATTAAATAAAAAGTAATTTATGTAATTTCCCAACAAAAGTGGATCCATGGGGTCCCCAAGTTGACCCATGGCTTGTCATGTTCGGCCATGACACAACAAACGAGGTTGGGACATGTTTCAAGTTCATTTAATTTTATTAAAGCATTATTTTTACCTTAAACTGCACTAATTATCACTAAACACGATTAAAAACATAATAAGTTACTATTCACCAAAAAATTATTTTTATCCCATTGAACCACATTTTACTTCTTAATTAAAACCATGTATGTCGGATTTTTGAAATTCAAAACACATAAGTGGTAAAATTTCATTTAAACGAAAAATCAGCTTTTATAATTACCACTTAGTGGTTTCACTATTCATCAAAAATTGAAGTTTTTCAGAAAATTACCAAAAATTCACCCTAAGCTATTTTTTGATATTAAGAATTCAAAAATGAAGTCTATTTTACAAAATTCAAAACATATAAGTCACATTAATTAATTTAATAATTAATTCCCGCTGTCAGAGCAAAGAGCGTGTTTTTATAAAACAATAAGTATCAAAAGATTGACACTAGTTTAAGTCTAATTTCAAAGTGAAATTAATTCCAATGACCACAATTGGATTAAATGGTAAAAATATATTCTAATTTCACTTTAAAACCAATTCAAAAGATAATCTAATCATATAAATAAATTAGATTAAAAAGAGGTTTTGAATTAAAATACAACATTTTACACTATTCATTAAAAAATGATCTTTATCAAAAAGATACGAAAAATTTACACAAAGTAAATTTTGATGTCCAAATTCTAAAGAAGAGTTTTATTTGGTCCAAAATAATGTATAAGAGTGATCAAAACTATATTTAATGACTGTTCCCCATCAAAAGGTGTTAAGTGAACCTTTAGTGAAAATTAGGGTATAAAAGCCTAGAATTGATTTCTTTCCGTATTTTAAGCCTTTATCTTTTAATGGATAAATGTAAAAAACATTAAAAAACATATACAATCATATTTTAGTTATTTCTATCCATTCCCGCCAATACAACGGCTACATGTTAACTACCATTTAAAATAATATTATTTTATTATTAGAGTGCAACATAAGATTCCCAAGAAACTCGTTGTTGCGTGTTGGGTACGCCATCGAGCATTGCATCCCCTTTAAAGTCATATTAATATTTTATTCACAAATATGGATAAATATGAAAATGTCTATTCTTTATTTACCTGGGGTGTTACAAGTCTTACCATCACCTATCAGGCACAGGATGGTACATTAAATATGAGGAAATGAGGTTCATGTGTTTATATAAATTCATGATTTTTAGTGTAAAATACCCCTCTAGTTTAGGGACGATCCTGACTCATTAGTGTCTACGGATTAGATTGAGACAGTGATATGAATCTTTCATCTCATCTGCACACCTACAGAGTAGATGGTGGTCCAGATAGTGATCCTTATCCCTGCCTTTAAAGGATATTTTTGGGTCTTAGTGACTCCTTTGTATGATGATGTATCTCTTTCATGATCAAATTTAATGTTACATTTCACATAGGAGTTTCCTCTAGATATTTTGAGGGTTGTGTGTGTCAAGAGGTTCTATAGCTTCAATTGGGAAGTAAAACTGTTGTTGAATATTATTCAAGGTTCACCAAAATCCCTTATTACTCAATAGATATATTGTGTGATAATTTATTTTAGTCTCAAAACATCAGGTTAGGTCTATACAATGACATTTAATCCAGTTTCACACCTCTATGAATTTCAAAAAATGTTGGTGAGCTAGAATTTTATTTGGTGTTTGAGATTTTCCTAGAAGATTAGATAGAAACTGTTAGTGTCTACATTGGGTACAAGGGAGATGATGCTTTAAAAGAATGTATCCAACAATATATATAGGGACCTATATGTAAAATATTGTTTAGGAGGTTGTCCCGTGACATATGTTTTATAGTTTGGGTCTAACATGATGGATCTAGTCGTCCTAGAGAGAGGTGGTACTATCTTGTGATGGTTGTGGGAATCATTCATGAGATTTCTTAAACTGATGTGAGGCGATAGAGGGAAATTAATTCAACCATGAAGTCATAAGTTGTAAAAGGATCAAGAAGTTTCACAGGGAGGTGGACATAGCACAGAAACTGAGAAAACATCTTGAGGTGGAAGACGTTGGTTTCCACCACGACCCCAATGTTGTGAGTTCTGGATTAGGGAGTTAGGGTGTAGATACCCAAATCTTGACATACATGGACATTACACTACCTTTGTGGAATACTTAGTACATTACAAAACAAACTCCCAATGACCGTATTAGTTTAGTGTCTTTGGAAACTCAGAACACAATCTTTTAATCATGGTGAAAGATCATCAACATCTCCCATAAAGATATTATTTTTTTTCCTACCAAAAACCTTCTTTTATATTCTCAGGGAAAAGAAAACATAAAAAGGGTGAGCTCAAATTCTCAGTAAGGGTAAGCATGGAGAAAATAAAACAACCCATATACATTTGAACTTAAAAACATGAACATAAAGTTTAAATTTCAAAATCTTGAGCAATGAAATTAAACATGGTAGTACGTAAGGAATAGATCATAATAGAACATAAATCATGATAAAATAGCATGGGAATAAAACATGTAATTGTGGAAAAACATTAACCACATGATATGATTTCCATAGTAGCCAAGGCATTGCTTCCAAGACCATTATAGAGGACAAAGTCCATTACTGAATCGAGTTTACCTTTCATTCCATCCCTGTATTACCGTACCATATTTACTTGCTGTTACAGCCATATCTATCTCATGAGATATAAATATTTACCCAATTAATTTTAGGGAGATATATTTCCCACCCATATCATAATGAAATAATTCTTACTTGAGCCACAAAATAAACATAAATCATTCACCAAAACCCAAATAACAAAATGGGTTTCATAATCATCATTACATCATAACATAATCCATATAAAACAAATCGATATCATTACATAATAAGAATAATAAAACCATGTAAATAATAAATACATTATACTTGAAACATAATCATACTAAATAATTTCATCTTAGATGGAAAATAGTTTTGACAAAACACTTGAAATAAATTCTTGAGGAAAATATCATTTCTTCTTCAAAATCATTTTATTTTCCAAAAATGCCATGTATTTTTAAAGGAAAATGATTATGCTGAAAATAATCATGAAGTCTTGTAGAGGAATCTTCATGAAAATTAGGTGTCATGAATTCGTAAAAATCTGTTGAAGCCTAATAATTGATAAAAAAAACATTCTCGTCGTACCTTTACCGAAAAAGTAAAAAAGTACATCGTATGGTAAACAAAAGAATGATTCCTTCCATAAAAAAAAGTAAAACTCAAAGAGGGGTAAAAATGACTTAAAAAATACATGAATTAATATTAAACACCTTATGATAAACATTTTATGGACATGGATGAAAAATATACCCCAGTAAATACTTACGTATAATCAATCTGGGATAAAAATGAGATTGCAAAATTATTCCTTACCTTATGTCCAATTTCTTCCATATGTGACCGAGACTTCTATATAGCGGGTTTAAAAATATTATTAACTTGTAATAGAACCATAATAATATTTATCATATCATATATGATTCACTTATGACTTTATATTACCCATTCATTTTCCAATTCCATGTTAAAGCAGCGTTTTGGGTAAAATCGTTTCATTTATCGTACGTGTTTTGACTTGGTGTTCTTGATATTATTACTTATATTATTATTTACATAATTAAATAATGTAAAACATTATTTATATATAATATATATTAATCATATAAAAATATATGATAGATTGATAAATAGAATGAAATACACTGTTCATGGAGGCGGTAGGCCTTACGTACGCATGAACGATGTTTTTGTTTCCTAATTAAATTAAATGTAATTAAGTAAATGAAACATATATGTACATAAATACAGTATCATTATAATGTATTATCTTTAATTATTATTTATTATATATACTTTATAACAATACTTGAATGGTTAATCATGGAAAATGAATCTACTCGCGTTCGTGGAGACTGTAGTCCGTACGTACGCACGGGCGATGATATCTTTCTTTTGATATTAAAATCATATATAATTGGATGTTATAGCATATATACATAATCCTAATAATGTTATATGTATTATTTATCACATTTATACACATTATTATACAATCCAAATGATGAAATGTTTGAATAACAAACTACACCACGACGTGGAGACGGTAAGTCGTACGTACGCACCTGGGGTGACTTTTTCATTCATAGGATGGATAAAATTACTAATATGGTTGTAAAATATTTATAATAACATCACAATATATATAATATACTGGAGTTATTATTTTATAATGGAAACAACATATAAGGAGGAAGTTTAAGAATAAAGGAACTTGAAATAGGTGGTGAGATATTTACCTCTTCTTTGGGTTCTTCCTTTTGATTTCATCAAAAGGGCTCTATAAGATGGATTTATGTCTAATGGAAGGCCTCTAGGATGAAAAGAGGACAATTTATAGTGTATTTTGGCAGGGTTTTGCTGAGACAAATGGCTTTGGAGGTGTGAATTAGAGAGAAGGGGGAGTTCACTTTTATAAGAGGGGTGACATGCACCTTAGAAAAAACATAAAAAATTATTTTATAATAAATTCATATTAGGTGTATAATGGCTCAAAAGTGACTTATTTCGAGGATAGGGTGGGTATGGGGATAAATCCTCTCAAAAAATAGGTTTTAGACAAATTTTGGTTACCATTTTAACTTTATTATTTAGATTTAACTCTGAGTTGAATAATTTAACTTTTACCGTGTCTTCTTGTATTCTTTCACTATATGGTTAATAAACTTACAATAAACTTACAATATAAATATAATTTGTTCATTAGTGTCATATATATTGTTATATAATACTTTTTTCCAATCCTCATATTTTTAGGATCATTATATCAATTAATAATATAATATTTGTTTTAAAAACTCTTTTATGTCAATTTGACACTATTTGGTATTTTTTTTATAAATTCATAAAATTATTATTATTTAGAAGAAAATTCATATAACCAACCCTATTATGTTTTATTAATCTATAAAATTAGTTTAATTCAAATTAAGTCTCAAATTACATTTATTTGGGAATTTATAATATCAACTATGTTAAGATTTTATTAATAAGGTAATTACTGCATCATCATTATGTCGTAAATAAATTAAATTATTTAATGTATAAAAAATATAAATAAAATACCACTATGTAGTAAATTTTTTTATCTTTATAATTAATATTTATAGTCTAATTTTTCTTATGTATAACCCTATATTACAAATATTTTAGTTATTAAACATTGATTTTAACTATTTTAACTCTTCTTTAATTAAAATAATAATAAATGTACTAATCTAATAAAAGTGGACCTAAAGGGTAATATTTTATTCATAAGGTTGTTTTTGTTCGATTTACACTTATCCAATAGAATTATGATATGTTTTAGGGTAATACTAATATCATGTTTACCCTTAATCACCCTATTTACTTTTAACAGTGGTAAATAAAAGTTAAAAGTTACTATTAACTGAGAATTATTTTTATCTTATTGAACCAAATTTTACTCCTTGATATTAACCATGTCTTTTGGATTTTTTAAACTCAACTCACAAAAGCGGTAAAATAACATTTTATGTAAAATTTTAAATTCTCCTAGGAAGTGGGTAAAAGACGGTAAAAAATTCAATAAACATTTTATATATCTAAAATTATTCTAAAATGACTAGAATAAATTACATTGAACTTATATAGGTATTATGTATCTATTTTGACTTAAAATAAATTTAAATAAAATAAATTATTATTTAAATAAATAGTCTGTTTCAACCAATAACTCAGTGTTTTCACTATTCATCAAAAATTGAATGTTTTTAGAAAAATACAAAAAATTCACCCTAATATTATTTAGATATTC
This sequence comes from Viscum album, assembly GCA_963277665.1. Classification (NCBI taxonomy): domain Eukaryota; kingdom Viridiplantae; phylum Streptophyta; class Magnoliopsida; order Santalales; family Viscaceae; genus Viscum; species Viscum album. Next base: position 910,953,032 of record OY728131.1, on the reverse strand, counting down.
CAAATAAAAAAATGAAGTCCATTTTGAAAGATAAAATTTATAAAATTTCAAAAAGGGGTTATTACTATTCATAAAGGCCAGTTTATATAATATTTCAATAACATATCGTAATTTATTAAAACTCGGTATTGCGTACAACGCAAGCTATAGAGGAAGGTCTCTCTTGTGTGTAATTCATGGAAAGTCAGGGTTTTGTGTAGGGAAATCATCCTTTGGGGTTGCGTATAACATACTCACAATATAGTTCAGCTGTACATTGATCAAAATCTATACACGGTGTTGCGTAAAATGAATTTTATTCAAAAGAACATGAAATTGTGTGCATCACAAGCCAAGAATAGTGTTGAGTATACTACAATCTAATCTGGTGTTGCATATAGAGCAAGCTAATCTTGGTGAAGCGTACAAAAAAATACATCAAATAAATTAAAAAGAATAATTCTCATAAAATCTCAAGGTGTTACAATCTACCCCCCTTAAAATGAATTTCACCCTCAAAATTATTCAGGGTTATAAATGGTTTTCTACTTGAAAGTTTCCTTCATAGAAACCCACATCATAAAAATGAATACTAAATAATCATTTTAAAAAGGAATGTTAGAAACATAATGGATACCCAAAGTAACTCATCACTGGGTTTCCACATAAGAGAATATGAGTGAAAATATGGATATGGAAGAGAAATATAACCATCATGTTCTGATAGAGAGTGGTAGTGAACAATGAAATGAAAAATCCAACAATCACAAAGCCAAAAATTTGGGATGATCTAAGGTACCATCTGATTCATCGGATATGAGGGTACTAGGACAATGTTTTTGGTTTTCAATATCATTTCCCTAAAGTTGAAAATTTTGAATTAGAAGAAATAGTTACTTGATTTTGGTACAATATCACCGTTGGTCGTTCCATGAACAATATCTACTTCATATCATAAAGAAATGAAGTTTAATTTGTTATTCGTGAAGTGTTAGCATATCATGTGATATAATGATGGGTCATTCCATCTATCTCAAACAAATGGTTGGCAAAAGTTATCAAATATACATAAGTCCATCTATGGTGATGTTAATCGTATATGATTACAAAAATGGACTTATACTTAATCTATCATACCACTTAATAAAATAAAACTAGTTTCTACTAACTAGGCACTTCCTATAGACCAGTGGTTGGAGATAAAGGCATGTCACACTTCGATTATGGGTTAGATTCCCATGACCTTGTTTGACGTGATGGGTTGTCGCCCGTCCTGCAGGTTGTCCCTTAATCTAAAACTACATTATTATAACATTCCTGATACAATGTCGAAAAATGTTCAATAATTAAACAATAATATCTAATGTCTAACTTAATATATTTCAATCTTTAGGCTTATCCAAAATACTTCGGTCCAAGATCATAGTATAAATAAAATGATTTCGAGAAATGTCATAAACCAAGCATGTGAATACCATCATTTATACCCTATATATCCTAAGATATATCTTGTTGGCCACATTACAAACATGTGAACACCTTAATCATGTATTCTCCTAAAAACATAACCCTAGTGAAATCATGAATGTTGTCAAAATTTAATTCTTTCCACATACCAAAATCCCAAAATTTCTATATACTCAAACCATGATATCACCTTTTCCATATATCATTCTTGAGATCATTAATACTATCAAACATTTAATTGTATCATTATCCCTTCATTATGTTCATATCATCTTCTTTCCAAAAATATCTAAATAACCTTTCATGGTTATCGGTTCCATTTAACATATACTTTCAAATACTTTAGGAAAAACAATAGTGTAACAATCCTTAGATGATTCTTTATTCCATAGTATAATTAAATTACCTATACAACATAACTCTTGATAAACATACAATCATTATCCTACCTTCTTAAACCATTGGCCAAGCTTCATCATTTTATTCCTCAACACTTCTTTCATCTCATATATCATTTGTAGTCTCTTCATCATCATCAACATAAATACTACCCATACGACCATGCTGATTCTCTTCCTGAAATTTTCCCTTAGGGAATTGATTTTCATAATGATCATACATTCCACATTTAAAACATTTAACTATTGTATATGTCGTAGAAATACCATTATCCTTTTCCATGGTGTTAACTGAACCTTTTCCTTTGCAATTACTGGCTTTGTGTCCTTCTTTTCTACACCCAAAGCATCTTCCACTTCCTTTGAAATATTCTCCATGATGCCTCTTCCCACATGATTTACATGAGGGAAATTGAACTTTCTTTCCTTAATGATCATCATGAAACACCATCTTTCTCTTATTAGATGAGTCGGGAAACTTACCAAAGTTGATATTATTGATCATATTATGAGATTTTTGACTATGAATAATAACGATGTTTTGACATCCAAATCCTGTTTCATTTGGTTTGTCATGAAGAATATCATTCCATTTTCCATAATATTCTACATTTACATGAATCCTCCAGTTTCCTGCCATTTCTTAAAACCCCAAAATAATTGTATGAGAGACAAAACTCGTACTAGAAAAACAACATAATCAAGGGGGAGTACTTTCAATCTATAACATCTTAGGTTTGATTCTATGATCGTTACCATAATTCAAGGACTATAACATATAATTATAATTATACTTATGGACATCCCTAGACATACCTTAGAAATATATCTAGGGATCTCACAAAAGTTTTCGCAACCTAGTTTCTAATGGTTAACTAAACCTTCACTCTGGTACCAACTGTAGAGACCCAAATCCTGACGAACATGGACATTACATTACATTGGCAGAATAATTAATACATTACAAAACAAATTCCCAATGACCATATTATTTTAGTGTCTTTGGAAACTCAAAACATAATCTTCTAATCATGATGAAATATCTTCAACATCTCTCATAAATATATTCTTTTTTCCTACCTAAAACCTTCCTTTATATCCTAGGTAAAAAACATAAAAAGGGTGATCTCAAATTCTCAATAAGGGTATGCATGGAGAAAATAAAACAATCCATAAACATTTGAACTTAAAAACATGTACATAAAGATTAAACATCAAAATATTGAGCAATGACATTAAACATGGTAGTACGTAATGCATAAATCATAATGGAACATCAATCATGATAAAATATCATTTGAATAAAACATGTAATTGTGGAAAACCATTATTCACATGATATTATTTTCATAGTAGCCAAGGAATTTCTTCCAAGACCATCATAGTGGACAAATTCCATTACTGAATCGTGTTTACCTGTTGTTCCAGCCCAGTATTACTGTACCAGATTTAATTGTCGTTAAATCCATATCTATCTTAGGAGATATAAATATTTACCCATTTAATTGGAGGAAGATATAGGTCCTACCCATCCCATAATGAAATCATTCTTACTTGTGCCAAAAAATAAATATAAATCATTCATCATAACCCAAAGAATAAAATGGGTTTCATAGTCATCATCCCATCATAACATAATCCATATAAAACAAATGGATATAATTAAATCATAGAAGAATAAAACCATGTAAAAAATATATACATTATACTTTAAACATAATCATACTAAATAATGTCATCTTAGATGGAAAATAGTTTTGACAAAACAATTGATGTGAATTCTTGAGGAAAATATCATTTCTTCTTCAAAATCATTTTCTTTTCACAAAATGTCATGAAATTTTAAAACAAAAGGATTTATTTGAAAATATTCATGAAATATTTTAGAGTAATATTCATGAAAATTAGGTTTTATTAAACAGTAAAAATAATTTCATGCCTTATAAGTGAAAAAAACATTCTCCTCGTACTTTTACAGAAAAAGTAAAAAAGTACCTCGTATGGTAAACAAAAATAAGATTACTTCCATAACAAAAAGTATAAATCAAAGAGGGTTAAACATTACTTTAAAAATACATGGAATAATATTAAACACTTTATGAAAAACATATTATGGACATGGATGAAAAATATACCCCAGCAAATACTTACATATAAGCAATCTCAGATAAAAATGAGATTGCAAAATTATCCCTTACCTTATGTCCAATTTCTTCTGTATGTGTCTAAGACTCCTGTATAGTGGTTTTAAACTTATTATTAACTTTTAAAAGAACCATAATAATATTTATGATATCATATATGATTCACCTATGACTTTCTATTACCCATTAATTTTTTAATTCCATGTTAAAGCTGTGTTTTGGGTAAAATCGTTTCATTTATCGTACGTGTTTCGACTTTTTGTTCTTGATATTATTACTTATATACTGATTTAATTAATTACATAATGTAAAAAATGATTTATATATAATATATATTCTTCATATAAATATATATGATATATCGATAAATGGAATGAAATACACCACTCATAGAGACGGTAGGCCGTACGTACGCATGATTGATGTTTTCGTTTACTTATTGAATTGAATGAAATTAAGTAAATGAAACTTATATGTAAATAAATCCAGTATAATTATTATTTCATATCTTTTATTATTATTTATTATATATACTTTATAACCATACTTGAATGGTTAATCATGGAAGGATAATCTTATCGTGTTCGTGGAGATGGTAGTCTGTACGTACGCACGAGCGATGATATCTTTATTTTGATATTAAAATCATATATAATTGGATATTATATCATATATACAGAATAATAATAATGTTATATTTATTATTTATACAATTTATAATCATTATTATACAATCCAAATGATGAAATAATTTAATAACAAACTACACCACGACGTTGAGACAATAAGCCGTACATACGCACGTGTGGTGACTTTTTCATTCATAGGATGGATAAAATAACTAAAATGGTTGTAAAATTTTTATAATAACAGCATATTATATAGAATATACTAGAGTCATTATGTTATAATGGAAACAACAAAGACATAGTAAGTGGAAGAAGAAAGGAACTTGAAATAGGTGGTGAGATATTTACCTCTTCTTTGGGTTCTTCTATTTTGATTTGATCAAAAGGGATCCTTAAGTTGGCTTTATGACTAAAGTAAGGCCTATAGGATGAAGGGAAGACAGTTTAGAGGGTATTTGGGCAGGGTTTGGCTGATCCAAATGAATTTGTAGGTGTGAATTAGAGAGAAGGGGGAGTGCCGTTTTATAAGAGGGGTGAGGGGCACCTTAGGAAAAACATAAAATATTATTTTATAATAAATTAATATTCGGTTTATAATGCCTACGAAGTGACTTATTACGATTCTAGGGTGGTTATGGGTCGAAATCCTCTCAACCAATAGGTTTTATACATGTTTAGGCTACCATTTTAACATTATCATTTAGATTTAACTCTAAGTTAAATAATTTAACTTTTACCGTGTCTTCTGGTATTCTTACACTATATGGTTAATAAACTTACTATAAACTACCAATAAAACCCTAATTGGTTCATTACTGTCATATATATTGTTATATAAGTATTTTTTCCGAACCTTATATTTTTAGGACCATTATATCAATTAATAATATAATATTTGTTTTAAAAACTCTTTTATGTCAATTTTGACACTATTTGGTATTTTGTTTTTTTTCTAAATTCATAACAGCATTATTATTTCAAAAAATATTCATATAACCATCCCTAATATGTTATAGTAACCTATAAAATTATTTTAATTCATAAAAAGTCTCACATAACATTTATTTTGGTATTTATAATATCAATTATGTTAATATTTTGTTAATATGGTAATTACTGCATCATCCTTGTGTCATAAATAAATTAAATTATTTAATTTCAAAAAAATATAAATAAAATACCATTATGTAAGAAATTTTTTTATATTTCTAACAAATATTTATATTCTAATTTATCTTATGTATAACCCAATATTAAAAAGGATTTAGTTATTAAACTTTGATTTTAACTATTTTAACTCTTCTTTAAATAAATTAATAACAAATGTCCTAATCTAATCCAAGTGGACCTAAAGGGTAATATTTTATTACTAAGGTTTTTTTTGGTTAAATTAAACTTATAAAATATAATTAGGACATGTGTTAGGATAATAATAATATCATTTTTACCCGTAATTACCCTATTTACTTATAACTGTGGTAAATAAAAGTTAAAAGTTACTATTCATCAAAAATTATTTTTATCTTATTAAACAAAATTTTTCTCCTTGATATTAACTGTGTCTCTCAGATTTTCGAAATTCAACTCAAATAAGCGGTAAAATTATGTTTTATGTAAATTTGCAAATTCTCCTAGGAGGTGGGTAAAAGACGGTAAAAGGTTCAATAAAAATTCAATATATCTAAAATTATTATAAAATGACTCTAATAAATTATATTGAACTTATATAGGTATTATGTATCTATTTTGACCTAAAATAAATTTAAATAAAATAAATGATTATTTAAATAAAAAATCTGTTTTAACCAATAACTTAGTGTTTTCACTATTCATCCGAAATTGAATGTTTTCAGAAAAATACCAAAAACTTACCCTAAGATAATTTCAATATTCTGAATCCAAAAAATAATTCCATTATGAATGATAAAATTTATAAAATTTCAAAAAGTTGGTATTAATATTCATAAGGGCTAGTTTATATAATATTTCAATAATATATCATTGTTTTGTGAAACTCAGTATTGTGTACAACGCGAGCTATCGAGGAAAGTCACTCTTGCGTGTAATTCCAGGCAAGTCAGGGTTGTGTGTAGGGAAAGCTTCCTTTGGTGTTGTGTATAACATACTCAAAGTATAGTTCAATTATACATTGATCAAAATCTATTCTTGGTGTTGAGTAAAATGAATTTTATTTGTAAGAATTTGAAATTGTGTGCATCACAAGCCATGAATAGTGCTGCATATACTACAAGATAACACGGTGTTGCATATAGCGCAAGCTAATCTTGGTCAAGCGTATAAAAGAAGACATAAAAGAAATTAAAAAGAATAATTCTCATAAAATATTGGAGTGTTACAGAGGGTAAAGGGGAGAGCATAACTATAGGTAGTTAAATTTTATGAACCATAAGCTCCAGAGATGATATGAGGTAATATATGTTTCTTATCTGCTTTAGTTGATGAATTGATATACATAGGCATGAGACATTCAGTTCTTCCAACATACCTGGTTCGAGACTTAGAAATTCCAATTGAGCCATTGGCTCGAACATTGTGCATATAGACTCATACGATAGGCCTCTCAATGAACAAACTCTACTAATGTTGGTGTGGCCTAACTATTGGTGGTGAGTTTTAATTTTTGAATTACATTATAGTAGCATTGAGGTTGTATGATGTTATCTTAAATATGGAATAGTTATATGTAATTCCTTCCCAGAGAGAATATTTTAAGTGGAGGATGTGTTGTGTTCACAATGATGGGGAGAGTTATTCCTTTGAGGGAGAAAAGTAATACTAGGAGTAGAATAATCGGATCTGTAGAGACCCGAAGCCTGACGTACATGGACATTACATTACATTTGCGGAATACTTAGTACATAACAAAAACAGACACTAAAGGATCGTAATAGTTTAGTGTCTTTGGAAACTCGGAACGTAATCTTCTAATCGTGGTGAAAGTTCTTCAATATCTCCCATAAAGGTCATCCGTTTTTTTTTACCTAAAACCTTTCTTTATATCCTGGGGAAAAGAAAACATAAAAGGGTGAGCTCAAATGCTCAACAAGGGCAATAAAGGAAATAAAAATCATATCATATCTTTTTGAAAATCATAACCTGCAAAAGAGATCATAATATCTTAACATGGAATAAATCATAGAAGTGAAAATGAAACCATAACTTAAATCATTACTCATTGTGGCATACACACATAATCATAGAGAATCATTTCTTGTTAGTCAAGACTCATTGCCAAGACTATCTTAGTGGACAAAGTCCCTTTCTGAATCGAGTAATCCTCGTTTCAGTCCTGTTTCACTGAACCGGTATAACCTACCATTCCAGCCATGTCTATCTCATGAGATATGAAATCTTTACCCAATGCATTGGAGGGAGATATAGGTCCCACCCATCTCTTAATGAATCCTTTCTTATGTGTGCCACAAAATCATAAATCATACATCATTGCATAACCCATGTAATAAAAATGGGATTCTTAAACAACATGACATCATAAAACCATTCATATAAGATAAAAGAATTCATAAACATAATTCCATCACAACATAGTCAAATCAATGTAAAAATATGGATAGAAACAGAACCCTTTATTATCTTATATGGAAAATAATTTTGATAAAACACTTGAATTGAATTCTTGAGGAAAATATCCTTTCTTCTTCAAAATCAATTTCTTTTCACAAAACATCATGCAATTTTAAAAGAAAGAGATTTTATTGAAAATAGTCATGAAATATTTTAGAGGAAGCTTCATGAAAATAAGGCTTTATAAAACAGTAGAAATCCGTTCGTGCCGTATAAGTTAAAAAAAAACATTCTTTGTACTTTTGTCGAAAAAGTCAAAATGTACCTCGTACGATAAACGACAAAAGATTCCTTTCATATCTTTTACTAAAAACTAACCAAAGGGTAAAATTGGATTTAAACCATTGTAGTTGGATGGAAATAATATTACATATTGAGGAAACATGGATGTGGATGATAAAATAAACCCCAGTAAATACTTACGAATAAACAATCTCGGATAAAAATGAGATTGTGATATTTCCCTTACCTTAGGTCCGACTTGCTTTGTAAGTGTCCGAACCTCCTCTTCTTTGAAGCGCCTTTTGGAGACCTCCTCTTAGGGAACTAAAATTGGTCTTTGAGTAAGACCAGAACCTCTAGGATGTTTCTAGGGAAGTGGAGAAGAGATTTTGGCAGGGGTTGGCCGAGCTTGAGTGCTCAAATTGGTGTGAGGAGGAGGGGGAGGAGGTGTCCTTTTATAGGGGAGGAGAGGGGCACCTTAGGAATTCTTAAAAATATTAATTTATAATAAATATAACCCCACTTAAAAACCTCCAAAAATGACTCATATTCGAAGATTAGATGAGATAGGGTTGTAATCTCATCAACCAACCAAATTTAGACAAGTTTAGGATATTATTTTAACCTTATCAATTAGATTTAACTCTAAGATAAATAATTTAACTTTTACCGTGTCTTTTTGTTTTCTTTCACTATATGGTTAATACACTTACTATAACATGCCAAACGAACCCAAAATTGTATATTATTAATAAATATATCCTTATCTAAGTCATTTGGCCGAACCTTAGATTTTTAGGAATAAAATAACAATTAATAATATAATATTTGATTTAAAAACTATTTTGTGTCAATTTTGACACTATTTGATATATGATTTTTGTGAAAGTCATAACAGAATTAAATGTTCGAACCAAGTTGATTAAATCAACATTAATATATCATAATAACCTATAAAATTAGTGGAATTCATAAAAAATCTCAAATTACATTTATTTTGGTGTTTATAACATCAATTATGTCAATATTTCATTAATAAGATAATTACTGCATCATCGTTGTGTCATAAATAAATTAAATTATTTGATGTCTAAAATTACAAATAAAATACCAACATGTAGGAAATCTTTTTAGCTTTCTAATGAATATTTACAATCGAATTTATCTTATGTATAACCCCATATTAAAAATGATTTACTTATTAAACGTTGATTTTAACTATTTTAACCTTTCTTTAAATAAATTAATAATAAATGTCCTAATCTAATCCAAGTGGGCCTAAATGGTCATATTTTATTCCTAAGTTTGTTTTTGGTCGAAATACACTTGTCCAATAGGATTAGGACATGTGTTAGGGTAATATTAATATCATATTTACCCTTAGTTACCCTATTTACTATTAACCGCGGTAAAAAAAGTAAAAAGTTACTATTCACCAAAAAATTATTTTCATCTCATTGAACCACATTTTAGTCCTTGATATTAACCGTGTCTCTCGGATTTTCAAAATTCCATTCACAGAAGCGGTAAAATTATGTTTTATGCAAAATTCAGTTTTTAACCTACCACTTAGTAGTTTCACTATTCATCAAAAATTGATGTTCTTCATAACAATGCCAAAATTTCATCCCAAGCTATATTTCATATTCCGAATTCAAAAATGAAGTCTATTTTACCAAATTCATAACATAAAAGTTGCATTAATTAATTTTATAATTAAATCCCGCTGTTAAAACAAATAGCGTGTTTTTAAGAAACAATATCTATCAAAAGATTGACACTTGTTTATGTCTAGTTTAAATGTGAAATTACATCCAATGACCAACATTGTATTAAATTGTAAAAATATATTCTAAATATACTTTAAAACCACTCAAATTAATTATTTATCACTATTAATAATTTCGATTAAAAAAGTTGTTTTTAATTAAAATTTAGTAATTTTCACTATTCATCAGAATATGAAAGTTATCCGAAATGTACCAAAATTTCACCTTAGGCTAAATTCGATACTCCGAATCCAAAAATGAAATCCATTTTAAAAAATAAAATTTACAAAATTTCAAAAAGTGGTTATTACTATTCATAACGGCTAGTTTTAATAACATTTTAATAGCATATCGTTGTTTAGTGAAACTCGGTATTGCGTATTACACACGCTATCGAGGAAGGTCGCGATTGAGTGTAATGCAAGGCAAGTCAAGGATGTGTGTTGTGCAAGCTCCTTTTGGTGTAGCGTACAACACAAGACATTAATAAAATAAAAAGAATATTTTTCATAAAATCTCGGGCTGTTACATTCTACCCCCCTTAAAATGAATTTCGCCCTCGAAATTCGTCGGGGTTATAAATGGTTTACTATTCGAAAGTTTCTTTAATAGAAACCCACATCGTAAAAGGGAATACCAAAACTTGGCTTTAAAAACTAAAGTATGAAATGTAACGATTACCCAAATAAACTAATCACTGGGTTTCCACATAGGTGAAAATATGGATATGGAAGAGAAATCTAACCATCATGTTCTAATGGAGAGTGGTAGAGAACATGGCTATGGAAATGCCAGTAATCACAAATCCATAGATTTGTGATGATATAAGGTACCATCTGATTCATCAGGTATAAGATCACTAGGACAACATTTTTGGTTTTCAAGATCATTTCCCTAAAGTTGAAAATTTGTTTAAAATAAATACTTACTTTATTTTGGTACAATCTCACTTTTGTTCGTGCCTTTAACAATTTCCACTTCATCTCTTAAATAAATGAAGTTGAATTTGTTATTCGTGAAGTGTTAGCAGATCATGTGATAGAATGACGGGTCATTCCATCTATCTCAAACAAATGGTTAGCAAAAATTATATACATAAGTCGATCTATAGTGAGATTAATCACATATGGTTCCTAAAATGGACTTATACTTCATATATCATACTGCTTAATATAATAAAACTAGTTTCTACTAAACAGGGACTTCCTGTAGGTCAGTGGTAGGCGATAAAGGCCAGTCGCACTTCGGTTGTGGGTTCGATTCCTACAGCCTTGTCCGAAGCAATGGGCTGTCGCCCGTCCTGAAGGTTGTCCTTTTTCTAAAACTACGTCACTATAACATCCCATCAATAATATCGAAAATCTTCTATCCTTAAACAATACTAACTTATGTCCAACACAATCCAGTCTAATCTTTAGGCTTATACATAATACTGCAGTCCACTCTCATAATATAGTGACAACGATTACCAAAGATTTAATACTGTCGTTGATCCCCACATATCATAAGATATGTCTTGTTGGTCACATTCCAAACATTCAAAGTCCTTAATCTTGTACTCTCTTGAATACCCATTGAACCTTATTGAAAACATGAATTCTATTAAAAGTTAACTCTTTCCACATACCAAAATCCTCAAAATTCTATATACTCAAACCATGATATCACTTAGTCCTTATATCAATCATGAGCTCATGAATACTATTAAACATTTCATTTTCTCGTCTTCATTATGCGCATATCATCTTATTTCCAAAAAATATCTCAATCACTTTGAATACCACATTAGACCAATACATAAATATTCCAATACACCATAAAAGTACCTCAACAACATTATTCTTGAATACAAACACTTCAGTGCATCCACTTCAATGACTGTCCTGGAATAATTCCTTCCTTGATTTAGAAGTATCTTTTCAGATCAGGGCATTGAGTTGGGTAATGCCCATGTTCTTCACAAATAAGACATTGAACTCCATAACAATCTGTCACTCTATGACCCTTTTCTCCACACAGATAACATCGGTCCCTCCATTTGAGGTATTCCTCAAGGTTCTTCTTCCCTTCTTTAGAAATCTCAATCTTCCTTTCTTTATGCTCCTCAACATGCGAACATGCATAATATTTTATCTTCCTCTTCTTTGATGAATTAGTCATACCACTAAATTTCACCTTGTTAATCATATATCGCGATGACTGATTCGGCATAATCAGAATATCTTTATCTCTAGGCATCACACAATTTTGTTGCTCATAGTCACAAATTTGTCCATTGGATTCAATGTTAACCAAATTCCTTCTGGTTCCCTCCATTAACTAAAACACAAAAAATAATTTTGTGAGCGGCGAAATCATGCTAGGGAAGACAACATAGTAAAGGGGGAGCACCCTCAATATCTAACATCTTAGGTTAAATTCTAAAATCGTTACCGTAGTTCTAGGACTATATCCTATACGTATACTTATCCTTAGGGGCATCCCTAGACATAACTTAGAAATATCTCTAGGGATCTCACTAACGTTTTCGCATCCTAGTTTCCAAAGGTTGACTAAACCTTTCCTCTGATACCAAATGTAGAGACCCGAAGCCTGACGTACATGGACATTACATTACATTTGCGGAATACTTAGTACATAACAAAAACAGACACTAAAGGATCGTAATAGTTTAGTGTCTTTGGAAACTCGGAACGTAATCTTCTAATCGTGGTGAAAGTTCTTCAATATCTCCCATAAAGGTCATCCGTTTTTTTTTACCTAAAACCTTTCTTTATATCCTGGGGAAAAGAAAACATAAAAGGGTGAGCTCAAATGCTCAGCAAGGGCAATAAAGGAAATAAAAATCATATCATATCTTTTTGAAAATCATAACCTGCAAAAGAGATCATAATATCTTAACATGGAATAAATCATAGAAGTGAAAATGAAACCATAACTTAAATCATTACTCATTGTGGCATACACACATAATCATAGAGAATCATTTCTTGTTAGTCAAGACTCATTGCCAAGACTATCTTAGTGGACAAAGTCCCTTTCTGAATCGAGTAATCCTCGTTTCAGTCCTGTTTCACTGAACCGATATAACCTACCATTCCAGCCATGTCTATCTCATGAGATATGAAATCTTTACCCAATGCATTGGAGGGAGATATAGGTCCCACCCATCTCTTAATGAATCCTTTCTTATGTGTGCCACAAAATCATAAATCATACATCATTGCATAACCCATGTAATAAAAATGGGATTCTTAAACAACATGACATCATAAAACCATTCATATAAGATAAAAGAATTCATAAACATAATTCCATCACAACATAGTCAAATCAATGTAAAAATATGGATAGAAACAGAACCCTTTATTATCTTATATGGAAAATAATTTTGATAAAACACTTGAATTGAATTCTTGAGGAAAATATCCTTTCTTCTTCAAAATCAATTTCTTTTCACAAAACATCATGCAATTTTAAAAGAAAGAGATTTTATTGAAAATAGTCATGAAATATTTTAGAGGAAGCTTCATGAAAATAAGGCTTTATAAAACAGTAGAAATCCGTTCGTGCCGTATAAGTTAAAAAAAACATTCTTTGTACTTTTGTCGAAAAAGTCAAAATGTACCTCGTACGATAAACGACAAAAGATTCCTTTCATATCTTTTACTAAAAACTAACCAAAGGGTAAAATTGGATTTAAACCATTGTAGTTGGATGGAAATAATATTACATATTGAGGAAACATGGATGTGGATGATAAAATAAACCCCAGTAAATACTTACGAATAAACAATCTCGGATAAAAATGAGATTGTGATATTTCCCTTACCTTAGGTCCGACTTGCTTTGTAAGTGTCCGAACCTCCTCTTCTTTGAAGCGCCTTTTGGAGACCTCCTCTTAGGGAACTAAAATTGGTCTTTGAGTAAGACCAGAACCTCTAGGATGTTTCTAGGGAAGTGGAGAAGAGATTTTGGCAGGGGTTGGCCGAGCTTGAGTGCTCAAATTGGTGTGAGGAGGAGGGGGAGGAGGTGTCCTTTTATAGGGGAGGAGAGGGGCACCTTAGGAATTCTTAAAAATATTAATTTATAATAAATATAACCCCACTTAAAAACCTCCAAAAATGACTCATATTCGAAGATTAGATGATATAGGGTTGTAATCTCATCAACCAACCAAATTTAGACAAGTTTAGGATATTATTTTAACCTTATCAATTAGATTTAACTCTAAGATAAATAATTTAACTTTTACCGTGTCTTTTTGTTTTCTTTCACTATATGGTTAATACACTTACTATAACATGCCAAACGAACCCAAAATTGTATATTATTAATAAATATATCCTTATCTAAGTCATTTGGCCGAACCTTAGATTTTTAGGAATAAAATAACAATTAATAATATAATATTTGATTTAAAAACTATTTTGTGTCAATTTTGACACTATTTGATATATGATTTTTGTGAAAGTCATAACAGAATTAAATGTTCGAACCAAGTTGATTAAATCAACATTAATATATCATAATAACCTATAAAATTAGTGGAATTCATAAAAAATCTCAAATTACATTTATTTTGGTGTTTATAACATCAATTATGTCAATATTTCATTAATAAGATAATTACTGCATCATCGTTGTGTCATAAATAAATTAAATTATTTGATGTATAAAATTACAAATAAAATACCATCATGTAGGAAATCTTTTTAGCTTTCTAATGAATATTTACAATCGAATTTATCTTATGTATAACCCCATATTAAAAATGATTTACTTATTAAACTTTGATTTTAACTATTTTAACCTTTCTTTAAATAAATTAATAATAAATGTCCTAATCTAATCCAAGTGGGCCTAAATGGTCATATTTTATTCCTAAGTTTGTTTTTGGTCGAAATACACTTGTCCAATAGGATTAGGACATGTGTTAGGGTAATATTAATATCATATTTACCCTTAGTTACCCTATTTACTATTAACCGCGGTAAAAAAAGTAAAAAGTTACTATTCACCAAAAAATTATTTTCATCTCATTGAACCACATTTTAGTCCTTGATATTAACCGTGTCTCTCAGATTTTCAAAATTCCATTCACAGAAGCGGTAAAATTATGTTTTATGCAAAATTCAGTTTTTAACCTACCACTTAGTAGTTTCACTATTCATCAAAAATTGATGTTCTTCATAACAATGCCAAAATTTCATCCCAAGCTATATTTCATATTCCGAATTCAAAAATGAAGTCTATTTTACCAAATTCATAACATAAAAGTTGCATTAATTAATTTTATAATTAAATCCCGCTGTTAAAACAAATAGCGTGTTTTTAAGAAACAATATCTATCAAAAGATTGACACTTGTTTATGTCTAGTTTAAATGTGAAATTACATCCAATGACCAACATTGTATTAAATTGTAAAAATATATTCTAAATATACTTTAAAACCACTCAAATTAATTATTTATCACTATTAATAATTTCGATTAAAAAAGTTGTTTTTAATTAAAATTTAGTAATTTTCACTATTCATCAGAATATGAAAGTTATCCGAAATGTACCAAAATTTCACCTTAGGCTAAATTCGATACTCCGAATCCAAAAATGAAATCCATTTTAAAAAATAAAATTTACAAAATTTCAAAAAGTGGTTATTACTATTCATAACGGCTAGTTTTAATAACATTTTAATAGCATATCGTTGTTTAGTGAAACTCGGTATTGCGTATTACACACGCTATCGAGGAAGGTCGCGATTGCGTGTAATGCAAGGCAAGTCAAGGATGTGTGTTGTGCAAGCTCCTTTTGGTGTAGCGTACAACACAAGACATTAATAAAATAAAAAGAATATTTTTCATAAAATCTCGGGTTGTTACAGGATCATTCATAGGATAATGAATCTAATTAAACACCATACTTTTAGCATGACTCTTGGTGTAGTATAATCAACGAGCTCTTTGTTTCCTTTTTTGGAGTTGGAGTTTGAGGATGTCTTTCCCGTGGAGGTTCCATGATTACCTACACAATAATTGATATAATTATACATTGGTATAAAACCTGAGACAACCCTGATATCTATATAAACATATGGGACAGATTATAAAAGGTATCATGAGATGTGGCTTCAGTTGGAGGACTTTTAGAGGAAATTCTTTGTTACACCTAGTATTTCACCCTGGAAATCCACATGGTTCTTTTCCAAGGAGGACATCATCTTGAGGTATTATGTGTATTATCATCATCTAATATAGGTTACCATGAATAATAATTATCCCATAAAAATGATTGATGACATCCAACATTAGTTGATACTGTAACGTTGGTTCTAAAACATTATACTTAGATCAGGTTATCACTAGTTGAGAGTGTGTAAAAAACATATACCGAAGATGGATTTTTATGTTTTTATGGTCACTATGAGTACGTGGTGGTACACTTTGGAATGAAATTTTACCTATAAGTGTTCACGAGACCTATATACTAGAACATTCACCATTACATAGTTTTGATTGTGGTAGTTTTCATTAATGATATCCTAGCATAATCAGTGTCTGAAGAGGAGAACTTGAGACACTTGAGGATAGTCTTAGATTTAATTTGAGAGAACCAAAATTATGGGAATCATTCAAAGTACTAGTTTTGGATTCAATATGTCCAAATTTTTGTATATGCCTTCCATGAAAATATTTTAGTGGTTGACCCATCAAAGGTGAAGTAACTATTATCATGGGAACCACCCAAGTGTGTGACAGAGGTGCAAAGATTACTTCGGTTTTCTGGATACTATTGATGATTTATACCTATTTTCTCCATGAAATCAGTTCTCATGATTGAATTTACTAGGAAGGGGTGTCCTTTCATATGGATAAATATTTTCATATTGTCTTATCATGACTTGGGGAATATATTGAAGGGTACTCCCAACATCAGATTTTAAAATGGGGGTTTCCGGTACGTCGTGCCCTATAATGAATGTGGCGAATGGAATGGAGTTGTTCTAATGTTCAAGAATATGATAACTAACTATGGTTTATATAATATGACAAAACATGATAAAAAATACATTTCCAAGGATCCTGATCTAGCAAAGGTAGTTTTTCACTAATGTTATTGTGGAACTACCTTGTGGGTGTGCAATTTATCATCTATTATGATCACAACATTCTAAATTGCATCTTTTATTATAATGATTTTAACCATATAATGTGTAGATCGATAAATTTCCTCTAGGACTATGAATTCATGATTTTATATACTCTTAGGAATAGGAACATGGTTGTTGACTATCTCACGAGGAGATCTTCTTCGAAGCTACTGAGTGAGATATCAAATAAGTTGGACTCATTACAGTTATCCATAGTGGATGGGGATGGGGAAATTTAATTCCATTTCTTGGTTGATAAAAAAAATTCTACAGTGTGTTTTGGATTCTCTAGATGGAAATTCTGATTATGAGACCCTATGTACTCATATTTCCACTGGACATTCTTCAGATTGATTTTTGGAAGTTGGGGAGCATTGTAGTCTTTATAGAGGGTGCACAATGGTACCCTTCACATTGCATAAGGAGGTTCTAAGGGAGTTTCATATATCACCTATAGTGGTACATCCATTTTAGTTGAAGATGTACTAGGACCTCACATATCAATTTCGGGGACCGAAGATGAATAATTGAGTTGTTGTTTTTTACTCTAGACGCCTAAATTGTTGACAAGTGAAAGTCGAGCACCATGTACACATTAGTTAAGGTCAACCCCTTAAGGATCTAGAGATGATGTTGTAAGGGATGGATATGAACATTTTCATGGGGTTACAAAGTAACTCTAGAGTGAAAGGTTCCATTTCAGTGATCATAAATGACTTTACCAAGTCATCCCACTTTCAAGATATCTAAAAGTAATGTTGATAAGTGAACCTAGGACACCCTTATATCCAAGAGATATTATAACTCCATGGATTTCCCTCAATGAACATTTTTTACCATAATTCTCACTTGAAATCTCTGTTGTGGAAGGTATTGTTGTAATCAATTGGGATTCAGTTGTGCTTCACCCCCAAGCTGACGGCCAAACTAAGTGGACCATTCAAGTCCTAGAGGATATGTTCCGATCGTGCATGTTAAATGTTGTTTTTATTTTGTAGGATCATATAACATTTGATACATTTTCATAAAACAATATCTTCTATTCCACTATTGGTATGGAACTATTCAAGGCCTTATATAGTCATCCCTATAGGTCAACATAATGCCGGACCAAACTAGTAGAGTCTATACATATGGTCCCGGAGCATATGTGAGACATGAAAGAGAATGTGTCGATCATCCAAAAGGAAAAAAGCAATGGATGTTGATTTTATAATCCTTATGTAGTCTAAAGACATATTCCTTAGGAGTTCTTAGGGGAGAACTTGTTTTTATTATGGATCTCACCTCTATGTGGGTTGTAGAGATTAGGTGGTGGATGTAAGATATCTTTGAGATTCATTATCCTCCTCTTGATACAATGTAGAGTTGGGAAGATGGAATACATCTTGGAATTACCCCCATAGTTGGACCGAGTACATAATATCTTACACGTATCCCAGATGATGAGATAAATTCACTACTCATCTCATCGTATCGATTGTGGAAATCTAGACATTGAGAATGGAGGTATCTTTTCATATTACCTGTCATAGATTGAGCATCTATGTTAGAATATCCTATTTGGCTAAGTGATTCCTTTAGTGATTTCCCGGTGGCATCACATTAATATTCAATAGCATACCTAGGATTTAAAGACCCATATCTGGTCCCAATTCCCACATCTCTTTGTGTAGTATTTTTTTTTCTTTTAGGGATGTAAATCCCAAAGATATAGAGAATGTAACATACCCTTTTTTCCATGTAATGTCTTCAAATATTACGAGTAATATTTTCAAGCCGGGCATTGATATGGAACTAAATTTTTTCTCCTAGAGATCCTAGAATCATTATTTGAAATATATTTATTATATTGAATGCATGATATCACAATTTTCCTAAAAAATTAGAAAAAAATTCAAATAGGGAATTGATTTTGAATTCTGGGGATTTAATTGAGTTGAGAGTGTTGATTTTCCTAAAAACAATATAAATTTGAAGTGTGTTAGATGGTTGGATTGTGCACATTTGTTCGCAGATTAATTAAAAAATAAAATAATTTATTTATTTTGTTAAAACTTATTTAGTGAAATAATATTTATATTTGAATTATATGATTTTTAAAAATCCAATTGTTATCCAAATAACCCTAGATATTTTACATAGAGCATGTTTGAGGATAGTTCTCTATAGAAACAAACTTGATCGTGGATCATCGATCAGTGTTGAACGTATCTCAAGAATATATCCAATGATAATGATGTATATTATTTCTTCACCAATGAATATTACATACCTAGAGAGGACATTTTTTAATGTGGATTTATCCTCATTTTATTTTTCCTATGAATGAATTGAATCAATAAACAAACAGATTTATTTTTGGATAAAGTGTATTGCAGTTACCAGTTAGATTTATCCAGGATTTCATATTTCATTCAATGATTATTATTACTTCTTCATTCATCATTCTAATGGTAAGAAATCCAGACTATAATGTACATTAGAAAAGGTATGTTCTCCATATTTTGGTTTTTTTCATTTCATTCCCCTTTTCCTCGCACATTCTTAGATAGCGCTGATCCCCTACTTAGTATGTTAATCCATATTATGTTTTTGGCATCCCCTATGATCTTGGATGTACTCCCCATCTAGGTATTGTTCTCTTTAAACTGTAAGTGTTTACTTCTTATAGTGAGATCCAATGATCAAATCATCTCAGATGGAAACTATCAATGATATTTAATGTAGGAAGTGTGTTCTCCCTCATGAGTGTAATATGGGACATTACAGTAGGAATCCTAGGATTGATAAATTTTTATTTCCTTACCTTAATACTATGTTTATACTATTAGTATATCTAGATTTTCCTATTATTTTTTATATGGAAATATCCTAGTGATGTAATTAATACTATATATAATGTTATGTGCTTATTGATTTAGGGGTGTCCTACATGAAATTTGTTATACTCACCCCTACATGTTATCTTCCCTCATGTGTCTTGTATTATGAAGATTAATTTATTTTTCATGGGGTTCTTAGTGGACTATGAGTGGAAAGATCATAGTCATGGGATATTCAGATCAATGATTATACCGCGAGTCACATACGGTTGTATTACCCTTTAACTATTGGTATAGACTTATTTATAGTTTATTGGGGGGACAATATTCAGACCTTATCACTTATTAGTAATGTTTTTATATTCTGATTGTGGGATTTAGAAATTTTTTTGAATTTATTTTCATTATTATTTTACATTACATCATTTTATGTGATTGGATATGTGGGTGTGAGTACATGTATGTTGGGATAAGTCCTCCCTTGTGAGTGTTATTCCTACTTAGAACTAGTCACCACCCCTTCCCTATTAGAAGATGGGATGGGGTAGTGACACTTATCTAATAACTAGAATGGTGGGCTATAGTGAGTCAAGTCCCCATAGGCATGTTTCAGACTACATATTAAATTCACAAAGAAAGATTTATCATTTCTTTGATGGGATAATGAAATGATGTTGAACGGAAGTGTTGGTTGGAGTGTATACTCAAGAGGGTGGGGTTGAATTGAGTTCCAATTAAAATTTATGTTAAAAACCTTATGATTAAAATCCCCCAATTTGAAACATCCTAGTCAATTAATGCAGTAGAGATATAAATGTTTAATTCCTCAACATATTTCTCTAAGGTTGATTAGTCCTTAGTTGAATCAATGTAATCACTAACTTAGATTTTGATATAGGTTTACTGAATTAAGTACATATACACACTAACCAAAACTAACTATCAAAGAGAATGTAAAATCAGTTTTCTATTTTTGAAAAATATAAGCAGTAGATAAAGTAAAATAGAGAATTTGAAAATTAGCACAAAAATGTAAACAAGAGGTCCAGTATCAAGCCAAGACCTAATCCTCTCCACTTGGTGATCACCTTCCACCAAGCAGTTTATATAAATAAACATGATACACAACCGGTATCGCACTTTACAATAGTTTTTAAAAAGTGTACAGATTCTAAAACCTCTACCACAATTCTATGTGGGAAAATAGGAAACAAATCCACATAAGGATTCTTCAACAGTTATGCGTGGGAAACAAGGTTTGAGATAGTTTTGAGTGAGTATTTTCATTATCTCCCAGTTAAATAATAGGAGACAGTGTGTTTGCAACAAACACACACTACTCATAAATGTAAAATAAGGAACCTAGTAAAGCTAAAGAAATTCGGGTTGAGTTTAGAATTCTATATGTGTTTGAAGATCAGCTCTGGACTTTATGGAGTGGAGGAAATGAATGTTTTGTTCTTCTCTGTAAGTTTCCTAAAAAAATAGAGTGTCAAAACTTTCAGGTACTGGATTCCAGGTACTGAACTGTTCAACATCTTGGTACAAGGGAGTTGATGAAGCACAGTAGGAAAACCTTGAGTATGTTCTTCAATATGATCTTCTTGAGTCCCTTGGATTATCAAAGTGAGCACTCGGAGTGTTTTTCTTTCTTCCCTTTGTTTTCGTATGGTGTATCACAACATACTTTTCTTTGCACCTTTTTAAACTTTTTTTCTCATAATTCCTTTTTAATTGTACAGATCCATCAAGAGGAATGATCACACCCGACGCAGTATTCCTAGTACCTTTTATAGTTTCCTACATGTCTGAAAATATTATTAATGAATGTTAGATGCATTAAATTATCCATATGTAACCGTTTTAATATTCTTAAGACAATTGAAAATATTGAAATAATGAAATCAGTAGACTTGTGACGATATCCTGTCAATTGATAGCCTCTTCAACAGCCAACTTAATCAGTAGTAGAATTCCAATAGTAGGCTTATCTAGTGGTAGACTTCACCAACAGTAGACTTGTCCAGTAGTAGACTTTACCAACGGTAGACTTGTCCAGCGGTAGACAATACCAATGGTAGACTGGTCCAGCTGTAGACTTTACCAATGGTAGACTTGTCCAGTGGTAGACATTACCAGTGAGTTCTTCCATGGTAGAATACTTAACAGTAGAATTCCCGTAATAAGTCTGATAGTATACTTCTAACAGAAACATTTGGTAACATCAACCTTGTCACAACAGTAACCTATCACATTTACTCAACATCTACATGCTTCAGTAAGTACTCCAGCGGTAGGCTTTACAATAGTGACCTTGTACTAGTGACTTCCACAAGTAACATTATAATTGTAGCTCTTATAATGGTAACCTTAATCAGCAAGGTCTTCAACGGTGACCTTTTCACCAATGACATCAAGTGGTAAGGTTCAGTTATAGGTTTTTCACTGGTGACCGTGACAGTGGCTTAAAATAGTGACCTCTTACCAGTAACCTTAAATAGTTTCCTTTGACTTAGAGACTTTTTGAACAGTAAGCTGATTTTAGAAAATTCATGAGATTTAAATAGATTTAAATAGATTCTCAAATAACTAACCCATTAAAAAATCAATCATTTTTGGGGATTATCAAAATTTTTGAGTCTAGTATTATCCACCTTTTTGATAATCACAAATTATTCCATTGAACATTAGAATGATTATAAGATTATCAGAGATAATGAAAATCAGAGATAAGTTAATAAAATAAATAAGTGTTACAGAGAAGCCTATCACACATCCACCACACAAGTAGTAGCAGAGATTAATGTGATGTGGATATTGAATTACTTCTATTGTATTTTCTCCCCCTCTGTGATTTGAAAAAGGAAATACAATAAGAGACAAAAGAGAATATTTTTATTAATGAATTATCATTACATGATTAAAAGAGAATTATAAATTCCCTATCAAAAGATACAACCAAACTCAATCCACATCATAAATAGGTAATGAATCCTTCCCTTTGGAAGAGTTAAAGGGAGGTTTTGTAGGTTATGAAAGAGATCGAAGCCTAGGGATAGTATCAAGGATGGTAAGAGAAGATACAATAGAAGCATCAGTGTCTCTAAGGGTAGTGACTCTTTGAGGAATCATTGGAGTCATGCTTTTGATGGCTTGAGCTGGAGACATCATAGGAGCATCACTGGCTGGGGATGAGGTAGTGGAGGTAGAAGGTAATGCTGGAGGAACAAAAATTGGTGTACAGTCCACATGGAGGAAGGGTAAAAAAAGTTTCATAAAGTCCATGATGATGCTTACAAATATCTCCATGGATGAGATAAAGTCATCCTTATTATCCATGAATTTCTCCAAGGTAGGATTCAACTGTCCCAGTCTACTGACCTGATCTTTAAAATCTCTGGTGACAGGAGGATTCCTCAGGTTTTCCAATAGAAACTTGAAGTTCCCATCCATATGATGCTTGGTATAAACCCTTTTGTAATAATAAATTTTTTTTCTTTAATAATCATCTGATCTTGAGTAGCTTCCCTGAAATAATTTCCCACAAGGGTATTATTTTCTCAGGTAATAGAAATGTCCTGAGAGTCTGACTTTCTAGCACTATAGATATTTTACACTTCTTCTCTAAAAATGGATTTTAAAGCTTCAATGTCAACTAGAGGAGTGGTTGAAGTGGAATAAGATGAACCTAGAGGTGCCAAAGATAAATCCATTGTCTCCTTAAAGGATTTAGTCAGGACATTGATCAGTCTTTTCATATCATCAGCTTGACCTTTCACATGTGTTTCCATGGACTTCTTAAAGTCCTCAAACACAGTTACCAACTGCTGAACCATACATTTGATATATCGTAGATCACTATCCACTTGAACCCGTGAATCCATATGGGAGTCCAAACTTACAATTGAATATTTCACATTTTCCAACGACTGTGTCAGCTCTATCATTTGACTCTAACACTGCTATACATCCTGGAGCAGATTAGATTGAATAAAGGAGTGTATTTTGGCTAACTCAGATGTTGAATGATCCTAAACTAGAGAAACAGTCTTAAAAATCTCAGAGTACCCATCCTAGGACATTTTATGCAGGTCAAATTTCAAATATTCAATATTAGCTTTACTGAAATAGTTTTGATGGAGGGAGATTACCGGAGGTATGAAAATGAAGTATGAAACACAAGGCACTGAAGGTCTTCTTGTGCGAATTTTGTCTTCTGAGTCATCATAACCAAGACCCAACACCTGAAACCCAAGGTCCTTAGACCACCACTCAATGTCATCAAAAATAGATAATGACCCCTCTATAGCAGGATGATCCCCCTCACTTGGAGCTACTTCCTGAATGTTCACCTCTTCTTCTACTATTCTTGCAACCTCTTCTATTTCTACCTAATCTGGTGACTCATCAGTAGAGTGATCCACTGCCGCTACTGAATCATCCATAATCTCTATTCCATCATCATCATAGAAAAACTCTTCTTCTCGATCACTTAATTCCCTTTCTGTAATTCCTTTAAGAGGACATAGACTGAGATCCTCTCCTTCACTATCATCAGTAGATGCCCAATATTCCTCATGGTTAGAATGACCAAATTCAGCCACATCCCCCTCTTCTGAGGTATCTTGAACAGTGATATGAGCCTCATCAAAACCCTCTTCATTACTTTCTTCATCATCATTGTCCCTTAGGACAGGTTTTCTCCTCAGTAAATCTCTTTGAGGACTATGCTCCCCAAAAGATACCATTCTAACTAGAGAACTGACAGGTAGATCAAGATCACTCCAATTATCCATAAGAGTACCCTCTTTCTCAAGTTACACATCCTCCTCTACTTCTTCATCATAATATACTGGTTCTTCTCCATCGGGCTTCAGACCTGGATCCCTCTTATCATTTGTCCCATAAGGATTATATACATGGTCAAACTTCTCATAAAGCTTCCCTTAATCATTTACCCATTTTCTTCTCCAGTGATTCTAGCTGATCATCATGAACTAGAATATTATCTTAGAGATACGAAAATTGTTCTTTGCAAAAATTTCTTCCTCTTTATCTCTAGAAATTCCCTTAACCTTCTGCATCACATAAATCTTTTTGGCATCAAATAGAGAATTTTATTTAGAACTTGTCTTAGTTTTATCTTCCAACAGAACCATCAGCAACCTACACAGGTTGATCTTATATCCATGCTTCACCAAATAAAATATGAATAAGTTCATATACTTCAACAAAGAGAAGTCACCTCTACTAGTACTTAACACATGTTGGATAAATTTGAATTGAAGTCTATCCTCTCTATTCATTCCAGCAGCAATAATCTTCCTTGAGGACCCATTTTCAGTCATCACATCCAATGATTTATCAAACAAAAAAATCTCACTGTCGAGATGAATCAGTCCATATTAGTAGTCACATACACCCACATGAGGTACCCTTAAACATTCATCCCACTTAGCAGATGAAAAGCTTACCTCAGTTCCGTTTACTCTTGACACGAGTCGGTTCTCATCATCTAAATTCTCGAATTTCAGATAGTCGTACAATTCTTTGACTTGCCTCAAGTAATATGGCCCATTATTGTTTGAAAATCACTCCTCCCATCCTTTATTACCTAGTGTCTCCAGCACTAAGGATTTTCTTGATAGCAACCAATCTTTTCTTAACTCCTTTTCAGCCATAATCGTTCTCTTTGACAGATGCAGGTTGACAAGCTCTGATGATATATTACTGCCACCACTGGACTTGGCATGTGGTCTCTTAGTCCATGGAACATTTCCATCATCATTTAAATGTTTCTTGACTCTTTCCATTGAGGTTCGAAGCAATTTTAGGGTTCAGAAGAAAGTTAGGGTTTAAGGATTTTGAGAGTAGGGGGTCGAGAGTGAGGAAGAGAGTGGATCGAAATGTGTTTGTGATCTAATTTTATCATTTGGGGATCAAAACAAAAACAAATCGAGAAAAATAATATTAATAAAAAGTTTCAGATTCCTGAATAAAATATGAAGTAATGATAAAGTCCAATAATGAGGTACCCAACCGTGAGGTTCTAACGATGAGGTATTAATTGTGAGGTTCTAACGGTGGGGTTCAACAGTGAGGTGCAATGGTGAGGTTCAATGGTGAGGTTCTAACAGTGAGGTGCAATGGTGAGGTTCAATGGTGAGGTTCTAACAGTGAGGTGCAATAGTCAGGTTCAACGACGATGTCTTAACAATGAGGTTCTAACATTGTGGTGCAACGATGAGGTTCAACGGTGTGGTTCTAACCGTGAGGAGAAACGGTGAGGTTCTACGATGAGGTTTACTATACTGAAATTAATAATCCCTAACTAATTTTTGATGTAGTTTAACCTCTCATAATTCAAGGGCTTTGTGAATATATCAACCAATTGATGTTCTGTGCCAATGAATTCAAGAGTGATATCACCTATTAGATAATGATCTCCCAAAAAGTGATGTATCAAATCAATATTCTTTGTCTTAGCATGAGATAGTAGATATTTAGAAATTTTAATAGCACTTGTATTATCAAAATTTATTGGGACATGTTTTAATTGATATACATTGTCTAGTAAAGTGTGTTTCATCCACAAAATTTGAGCACAACAACAACCAGTAGCTATATATTCAGCTTCGATGGTAGATAATATGATAGAAGTCTGTTTCATACTACACCATGATACTAGTGACTTGCCTAATATGTGACATGTTCTAGAGGTTCTTTTTCTTTCTAGATTACATCAAGCAAATTCAGCATCTAAATAACTTATCAAATCAAATGATTGTTCTTATGGATAAAATAGTCCTAAGTTGAGAGTATACATAAGATATTTAAAAATATATTTAACAGTAGTTAAATGAGATTCCTTGGGATTAGCTTGAAAATTAGTACACATGCATACACTGAATGTAATATCAGGTCATCTAGCCGTAAGGTAGAGCACACTCCCTATCGTACCTCTATAGTATTTTTGATCCACTGGTTCTCCAGTTTCATCAGCATCCAACTTACAAGTGGTAATCATAGGTGTATCACTTCCTTTACTATTATCCAAACCAAAACGTTTTATAAGATCCTATTTTGTTACTTTGATTCAAAACAATGCCATTTTTATATTGAAAAATCCTATATCCAAGGAAAAATTTAAGTTCCCCCATTAATCTCATTTCAAATTCATTTTTCATTATCTTTGAAAAATCAGAACATAAAGAGTTTTTAGAGTATCCAAAAATTATATCATCTACATAAATTTGTACTATTAAAACATCTTTAGAAACTCTTTTAATGAATTTTTTATCTGTTATCCCTTTAGTAAAGCCTTTTGAAATAAGAAATGAACTAAGCCTATCATACCATGCTCTTGGATCTTGTTTTATCCCATATAAGTCTTTAGAAATTTTAAAAACATGATATGAAAAATGGGGATTTTTAAAGCTAGGGGTTATTGAACAAAAACATCCTAAACTATATACCCATTTAGAAAATCACTTCTAACATCCATTTGATAATGTTTAATATTTATATGAGCGTCATAATCAAGTAGTATCCTAATGGCCTCTAACCTAGCTACAGGTTCAAAGGTCTTGTCACAGTCTATTCCTTCCTCTTAAATATACCCTTGTGCAACTAATCTAGCTCTGTTTCTAACTATATTTCTAGACTCATCAACTTTGTTCCTAAATACCCATTTAGTGCCTATTGTCAAATTGTCCTTAGGCCATTACACTATATCCAGGAATTTGTTTCATTCAAACTGATTTAATTCTTCTAGAATATCCATCATCCAAAATCCCTTGTTTATAGCATCATTGATATTTTTTGGATCAAGTTGTGAAAGAAAATATTGATGTTCAACCTGGTTTCTCCGAGAAGCTCAAGTTTGTATTCCCTTATTTAGATCACCTACAAAAACATCTAAAGGATTATTCTTAAGAGTCTTAATGCCTCTAGAAATGGTCAAACTAGATTCCTCAAGGCTGTCTATTGGTTTAGACTCAATAGGTGCAGATTCTTGAAAATTTCTAGAACTTGTCACTTTCACAGGGGGGTCCAATATTTTTATCATTATGGTCTAGAGTTGACATATCTTCCTCAAGTTATTCAAGAGAGGTTTTAGGTTTATGTGGATCAGTCTCATCGAATTTGACATGAACTAACTCTTCCACACATTTGGTTTTCTTATTGAATACTCTATATGATTTACTCGAGATTGAGTAACCTAGGAAAATTCACTCATCACTTTTTGGAGAAAACTTGTCAATATTATATTTAGAGTTATGGATAAATACATTGCAAGAAAAAACTCTAAAGTAATTAACCTTAGGATTCCTATTGTTTCAAATCTCATAAGGGTACTTCTTAAGAACATGTATAATAAAGACTCTATTGATGGTATACCAAGCTGTATTTACAGCTTCATCCCAAAAATAAATTTGTAAAACATATTCATTAAGCATTGTCCTAGAAATATCTTGAAGGGTCCAATTTCTTCTTTCTACGACTCCATTCTTTTGAGGTGTTCTATGAGCAGAGAAATTTTTTACTATAGCCATTGTGTGAGCAATAAGATTCAAACTGCTAATTTTCAAACTCATATCCATGATCACTTCTCAAGGACTTAATTATAAGTCCACTAAGATTTTCAACAGACTTGGAATACATAAAAATGTTGGAACAAGCTTCAATGTTGTGATCTAGAATGTTTACCCAAGTATATCTAGAAAAATCATCATAAAAAACATAAACATAGTGCTTCCCATTTAAACTTGAAACTCATTATGGTCCAAAAAACTCCATGTCAACCAACTCCAGTGGTTGAGAAGTATAGACCTCTTTCTTTGGTTTGAAAGAAACTTTGTGTTATTTTACCTTTTGATAGGGATTACAAACTTTTTCAAGTGGGAATTTCCATTTAGGTAAGTCTCTAACTAGACCTTTCATAGATAGTTTCTTAACAGAGTTCTCATTACATTGTCCAAATCTTCGGTTCCATAACCAAGATTCCTTATGAAAAACATTTATACAGGAAACATTTTTCATGGCTAAGGAATCTATGTCAACAGCATACACATTTTCATTTCTACGGGAAGTGAATAATAAATCATTTTTGGAATTATAAACATTGCATGCTTCATTTTCCAACGTGACGTTAAAACCATCATCACACAACTGAGAGATGCTAACTAAATTGTATTTTAATCCATCAATAAAGGGTACTTTGGTAATTAATATTGTATTAGGGTTACCAATCTGGCCTAAGTCGATGATTTTTCCCTATGCATTGTCCCTAAAAGATTCATGTCCACCATAAACTTTGTTTAGGCTCTTTAAGAAAGAATAATATCATGTCATATTCCTTGAACATCCACTGTCCATGTACCACAAGGTCATACAGGAACTATTTAGGAAACTTCCCTGTAAAACAGATTAGGCATGTGGTAACATTGGTGCCCATATTTTCTTGGGTCTAGAGAGTTTAGCAAGTAAAAAATTCAGAACCCATACTTGTCTCACAGATTTCCTATAATCAACACATATATTTTGAGACATAAACACATTGTTTTTTATTTTGGAGAATTGTTTTTAAATAAATGGTCTAGAACTAGAACTAGTAGGGAACTGTCCATATTTTGGAATAAATTTGGTTTGGCTAATTTGTTTCTATCCTGGTTGATATCCTATACCAGTTATATATTTTTGGGCAATCTAGTTTCCTAGAAACTGAGCCAAGTTATCCCTACTGGTAGTAAACTTCGTAAGATATTTTCTTAATTTCTCATTGGATAAATTTAATTCTGTATTTTCTTTTAACAACTTGGATAATTTCCCTTCATTAATATCCAGATTTGACTTGTAATTAGCATTTAAAACATGATGTCTATTTAATGATTTATATTTTTCCTTGATCTCATTAAAAGTATCCTTTAGAATTTTACATTATTCAAATAATTCATCCTTAGTCATATATTCATTATTATGTGACTCACTCTTATTCCCAGAATAATAGGCATTACGTATAGGAGAATTAAGTGTTTCCTTAGATGTTTTTGTCATGAAACATAAGTTGGCATGATTGTTTTGTTCACTATCAGAAGCATCAGATCCATGGAGCTGTCTTATGAATCACTCCATGTAGCTTTCATAGAATTTTTATAACCCTTTCCCTTATCTTCATATTTCTTCTTAAATTTCAGCTTGGGGCAGTCTTCCTTCAAATGATATTTTCATTTTCACTCAAAGTAGATTATTTTATTTGAGTTCTCGTTCCATTTTCTATCTTACATCCATTGTCCT
The DNA here is from genome assembly GCA_963277665.1 of Viscum album. Taxonomy (NCBI): domain Eukaryota; kingdom Viridiplantae; phylum Streptophyta; class Magnoliopsida; order Santalales; family Viscaceae; genus Viscum; species Viscum album. Next base: position 910,922,546 of record OY728131.1, on the reverse strand, counting down.
TTAATATCATTCTTTCCCTTTTAGTTCGACTTCCTAAAGAATTTATTCTTTCGGTACGACTTGTTGGACCTTCTAGCAAGATGATCTATCTACTCATCAATGTTTGAATTTTACTCTTCACTAGTGGAACTGTCTACAGGAACTTGAACTTTTTCTTTGTCTTTGCTCTTTGAGGTTGATGTCTTGAATGCAACTGAATTCTTCCCTTGTTCTTCTCATACTTCTTGATTCACCTTAATCTCTTCTTCATACATCATAATTTTTCCAATTATCTCCTTTACTGGTAGCTTGCTTATGTAGCATGATTCTCAGATGGAAACAGATGTTCCACTCCATCTGTCAGGTAGGCATCGAAGAAGTCTCATGATTTGGTCCTTGTTGTCCATTGGTTTCCCAAGCAGAATCATGGTGTTCACTATTTCATTGAACCTTAGATACATTTCAGATATAAGTTCATCAGACATCATTTTAAAATTTTCATATTTAATAGTTTATGTATTTAATCTAATTTATTTTACATTGGTTGTTCCCTCATGAGAAATAGCTAAAATATCCCAAATTTCATATGCAGTTTTTCAAGTTGATATTCTATCGAATTCCTCATCACCTAGAGAATAGTACAAATAATTCATTACATTATAGTTATTATTATATGTGGCTTTAGTCAACAGAGACAATGTGTCTCTATTAGTAGTAGGGAATATATGTTATTCTTCAATTGTGTCCCATATTTCAAGTCCCATGCTCCCTGGATACATTTTAATTTTTAATTTCCATTGAGAATAGTTATTACCATTAAAAAAAGGTGTCCTATTAATAGCATCACCCTCACCTCTATTTTACATAGTTATATAGAATTTAAATAACTGAAAATTTATATATGTCATAAATTTTAATATCTTTAAGATACAAGTAAAATCATAGTTGAAAAAAATTTGAACACTTGAAAATAAAATCCTCTAATACCAAATGTTGGTTTAAGTGGACACTCAAGAGGGGAGGGGGGGGGGTCTGAATTGAGTTCCAATTAAATGTTCTGTTAATAGAATTATGATTAAAACCCCTCAATTCAAAATAGCCCAGTCAATTAAGGAAGTAGAGATATAAATGTTTAATTTCTCAAAAAGATTCTCTAAGTTTGATTAGTCCTAAGTTGAATAAATTTAATCACTAATTCAACTTTGGAAATAGGTTTTCTGAATTAAGAACATATACACACTAACCAAAACTAACTATGAGAGTCAATGTAAAAACAGTTTTCTGTCTTTGAAAAATATAAGCAGCAAATAAAGTAAAAAAGAGTATTAAAATATTATCACAACAATGTAAACAAGAGGTTCAGTCTTAGGATGAGACCTAATCCTAGCCACTTGGTGATCACCATCAACCAATCATTTTATATAAATAAACATGATACACAACCAGTATCAAGGTTTACAATAGTTTTTACAAACTATCTAGGTTCTACAACCTCTACCATAGTTCGACGTGGGAAAACAAGCAACCATTATAGAATCCCGCCTTTTTATCACATAAAATTTCATTACATTTTACAAAACCGAGCATCTTTAAGGTTTAGTGTCTTGGAAACCAGGAACTTTAAACATGAAAACATAAAAGATTATTTTTAAACACTTGAAAGGCTTATCCTTATGTTCATCCTAGGTTCATTACTGCATCTCATAACCTGGGGACATACATCAAAAGAAAGGGTGAGCAGAAGGCCCAGTAAGGGAAATAAGAGAAACATTTTACATGTGAACTTGAGATACTTCAATAAGGTCATGAAAAGAACATTAAGGCATGAGAAAGAAATCACGAGGCATATCATAATAAAAATAACATTTTTCATAACTTGAAGATGTGGCTACAACATTTAATATTTACAATCATTTCGTTTCACCAAGGTCCATCCCCAAGGTGTCATTAAAAATTACCAAGGTTATTCACCAAGGTATCAGTCTAAAAAGTCATCTCTAGAGATTAAGTCTTTACCCAATGCATTGAAGCGCTATCTGGGGCACCCTTGACATGTCTTTATTATCATGTGAGCCACACATATCATCATCAATCATTTCATAAACAACCCATATAGCATAAAATAAATGGGTTTCATTTCATAATCATAACGTTTTAAAAACTTCTTTAAAGACATGATCTTTATGTCACTTTTAACCCATGGAAAGGGAAAGCGGGTTTCACGTATGTAAATCCCAGAATATAAAATAGAACATTTTGATATATATGTGAATACCCCTATAGAAATAAGAGCTTTGAGTATTCACTTAATAAAATAAAATATCTTTAGAAAAAAGAGAGAGACATTTTGAGATGAAAATTTTGCAGCATAACGGCTATGTTACAAAGTTTTTAGAAAACATTGAAAAGAGAGGGGACTTGGGTCAAACATTCATAAATGAACCACAAAATAGTAGAGGGACAGAATATAAGGGATTTAAGAACATGGTAATGAAATTTAAAAATATACCATATGAAATGAAGAACATGAAAGGAAGACAAAAATAAGATTTCTCTTATGAAAATTCGGCAGCCTAACAGCGTTACATAAACTTCAACCAAAAATTAATTGATGAGATAAAATATTTTCTCTCATTATATGAACATAAAAGATCAGTATGATAGATATATATATCATAACCCAACATAATAAAAAGCAACTTGCAAGACTTGACATGGAATTAGAACATTGAAAAGGGAGAAAGGTGCAAGGACCACTTAAAAATTCAGCAGCCTAACGACGCCACTTAAACATCAAAATACAGAATTGAAGAGATAAAATGGGGACTCTCATCATATGGTAATAAAATATCAGTATGGTAGATATAGATATAATACCCCAACATAACAAAAAGGAACTTTAAAGAATTGACATGAAAGTAGAACTTCAAAACGAGAAGGGTGAAGACCCACTTAAAAATTCGCCAGCCTAACGGCGCCACTTAAAACTTCAAAATACTGAATTGAAGAGATCAAATAGGGTCTCTGATCATATGATCATAAAATATAAGTATGTTAAATTTAGAGATCATACCCCAATATAAAAAAAATGAACTTGAAATAATTGACATGAAAGTAGAACTTCAAAACGAGAAGGGTGAAGAACCACTTAAAAATTCAGCAGCCTAACGACGCCACTTAAACTTCAAAATACTGAATTGAAGAGATCAAATGGGGTCTCTCATCATATGATAATAAAAGATCAGTATGATAAATTTAGAGATCATACCCCAACATAACAAAAAGGAACTTGAAATAATTGACATTAAAGTAGAACTTCAAAACGAGAAAGGTGAAGAACCACTTAAAAATTCGCCAGCCTAACGATGCCACATAAACTTCAAAATAAAGAATTGAAGAGATAAAATGGGGTCTCTCATCATATGATCATTAAATATCAGTATGATAAATTTAGAGATCATACCCCAATATAACAAAAAGGAACTTGAAATAATTTACATGAAAATAGATCTTGAAAAATGAGAAGGGAGAAAGAATCCGTTACAAAAATTTCGGCAGCCTAACGACGCCACTTAAAACTTCATAAAACGAAATAATGAGAGTAAGATGAGATCTCTCATTATGTGAAAATTAAAAGGGCAGTAATAGGAGTATAAAATAATAACCTTTAACATAAGAACATGGAGCATAAAAGAAATTACATAAAAGAGATTTCTTGAAAAGAAAGAGAGAGATCAGATCCCTTACCTTAAAACGTAACGCTTAAAACTCAAAGGATGGGACCTTTAGGGCTTGGGGGAACCTTGGGAGGACTCATTGGGAGGTAATGAGACCATAACTTCATTGGGGGAGAGTGGGGAGTCGAATGGATGAGAGTATGGCTTGGTATTTATAGGGAAAGTGAGGGGACAAGGCATTAATGGCCAAGGGACACCTCATTAGTGGTTTTGGAAAAACCATGGGCATGACCATGGTATTTTCCCATGGTATTGGCCACTTGGGACACCTCATACCTTATCTTACTATTCATAAGTCGACCATATTGATTACATACTTAATACATCATTTAATGATGTCATTAAACACCCGTAACTTAAAAACTATATTTTCACTATTCATCAAAAATTCAACTTTCTCAGAATAACCCCAAAATTTCACCTTAACCAAATATCAATGCTCTGATTTCAAAAATGAACTTCATTTTATAAAAATAATTTTCTAAATATTTTTAATTTATTTTTTAAATAAATACACTATTCACCGAAAATTCATTTTTTTCAGAAAAAACCCCAAAAAATACCATAACATAATATTGGTTCTCTGAGTTCAAAAATGAAATCCATTTTATATAAATATTTTTTTAAATAATTTTAATTTAATTTTTAATTAAAAAACACTATTCACTCGAAAAAACTAATATTTGAATAATAATTTATGAAATCGTTATTTAGCCAATTTATTGAATCACATTACTTAATCAAGGTGCCCAGATTATATTAATACTTTCTTTAAGTGAGATTACTAATCCATTTGGACAAATTACTAATCCTAATCATAAAATCACTATTCATAATTTACTATTCATCAAAAATTAATTTGATCTTATTAGACTCTAAATTTCGTACTGAGCATAATTGTAGAAGACCATTTTTTGAATATCAATACAAATTTTTAATTATTTAAGGTTTACATAAACATTTTTAAAATATCCTTTTTCTAAAATTCATCAAAAATATGAATACTATATTTATCCAGTCATTTGAAAATTCATAAATTTTATCATAAGAAAAAATCCCAATTTTTATTTAAAACAAAGGATTACACAAGGCAGTTATGGTCTCCTTACATATCCCCTTATCACAATAGCATATGACCTAAGTGTAAGGTGTGCTAAGGTGAGAGAATCTGAGGGAGGATCGGCTAACATCGCACGAGTAGTAATTTCTATCAGTTTGAACTTCTCGCAAAGGCGATTCCGTTCTAGCTTCACACGATGAAGTTCGGCTTGGGTTTGGTCCAGAGTAAAGCCCAGTGGTGCTAGCTCCTTCCCAAGTTCTGTTAGATGGGCTTCAATCGGTCCAAGACTACTGGGTGAGGCCATCAAATCTTCTTTCTATAATAATTAACCAAGATTACTTGTATTTGGAGACAATAATCAAAACGTGTAGTTTCCAGGGGTCATATTGACCAATGGTCATATAACAGTCAAAACCCAATGGTCTCATTTTAATTGTAATCATGTTATCAAATGAAACATTTTTGTTGAGTATAAAAAATAAAATAAAAATAACACATAAAATTAGGAAACAAGATTTATTAAAAATTTCGGGTCGTTACAATCTTCCCCCTTTAAGAAATTGCGTCCTCGCAATTTTTAAAATTTGGTTTTGATATTTCATTGAAAGTACCACATCGGAAAAGGTGTCAGTAAAACTATTACTTTAAAAGAAAAAAAGGTAAGTACAAAGGTCACCCGAGTTAGCCCACACTAGGATTCCATGTACGAATACATGAACATGGAGGAGAAAACAAAGGGTCAAGTTCTGAGGGAGAGTGATAGAAAACATGATTAGGAGAAAGTTAACCATAAGAAAATCCCAAACTTATGATGTGTGTAAATGGTCTTTGATTACCCATTAGGAAACGTAAACCAACAACATTTTTTTTTACGTTCCTTTTCATAATTTTGAGGAATTCATTTACAACAAAAACATAAGAAAATATACTTATCTTCATATAGAGTTTCATCCTTTAATAAGTTTCTACCCAAAACTACTTGGTGTCATCAAAACACAAGAATCATCTTCTAGAGAATCACATAATCCACAAAAGATTAACTATCTATTCCTTCTATCTCTAAACATTATCCCAAAAACAGAAAGGGTAAGGTAAAACAACTCTTCAAAGAGAAATAATCCAATAGGAATGGAAACTGCTTTTAAATCTTCAATGTTCCATGGTACTACCCAAAGTTCATCATAGTCCATTCTATAAATAACGGTCCTTAAAATTCCTCAAAATAAACCAAACTAAGATTGAAACCCAAATACAATAAGGATTTGATAACATAATCTTCCAAAATAAACTTTATTGGTCATATCCAAACAACATCAACCACTCCTAACATCTTATAACAAAAGTATCTAACCTAAACATATTTTACCCAAGATAGGTTAATCATTCCCATAAGTAACCTAAATTTCTATAAGTCCACCTTAAATTCATCGATTCTTCAAAATATAAGTCAACCTTACTCAATGAAAATACCGTGGTAATCTATTTACCTCGATCATATAGGGTCCCCAAAATAGTGAACGTCTTCCAAAATAATAATCATATTTTAATCCCCTAATCATCCCTGTCATATTAATACGACAATCGTCGCATTTCCTATCACATTGGTTGTTGGGACATGTTCTTCCATTTCCCACCATTAACTAAGAAGAGGGAGCATAATTAGGGGCTTAAGTACTTAGCCAATAATCACGAAAAGGAACTGAAAGCATATAAGGATAACATGTAGAAGAAAAGTATACCCTAACTTGTGATCCCCTAGGTTCCCATCTAGGTTATCCATGATCATATATTCTTATGTGAATCTTTATTTTATTTTATCTTTGTTCCTTTAATAATGGTTCAAACTAAGCTTATGAATTTACCAAATCATATCCCCCAGGAGTGTCATAACCAAGAGTGCAGAAAGGCCCGTTGTCGTGTACCAGTTCCCGTTCGAGTCTAGCTCAAAGCGGTGTTTTCGGGTTTTACCACAATGTACATCTGTGCCAGAGCCACCTCTACCTGCTCGTATCCATACAGGGATGTATTTTCTTGGAAACCCCTTACTCAATACTCACCAAAATACCAGGAAGATTTCCTATATTTAAACTTTTCTATAGGGTTCTTCCTAGAGTTTTCATATCCTAATTTCCACAAATAACTAAACCATCCTTTGATACCAACTATAGAATCCCGCCTTTTTATCACATAAACTTTCATTACATTTTACAAATCCAAGGATCTTTAAGGTTTAGTGTCTTGGAAACCAGGAAATTTAGACATGAAAACATAAAATATTCTTCTTAAACACTTGAAAGGCTTCTACTCATGTTCATCCTAGGTTCATTACTGCATCTCATAACCTAGGGACATACATCAAAAGAAAGGGTGAGCAGAAGGCCCAGTAAGGGAAATAAGAGAAACATTCTACATGTGAACTTGAGATACTTCAATAAGGTCATGAAAAGAACATTAAGGCATGAGAAAGAAATCATGAGGCATATCATAATAAAAATAACATTTTTCATAACTTGAAGATGTGGCTACAACATTTAATATTGACAATAATTTCGTTTCACCAAGGTCCATCCCCAAGGTGTCATTAAAAATTACCAAGGTTATTCACCAAGGTATCAGTCTAAAAAGTCATCTCTAGAGATTAAGTCTTTACCCAATGCATTGGAGCGCTATCTGGGCGCACCCTTGAAATGTCTTTATTATCATGTGAGCCACACATATAATCATCAATAATTTCATAAACAACCAATATAGCATAAAATAAATGGGTTTCATTTCATAATCACAACGTTTTAAAAACTGCTTTAAAGACATGATCTTTATGTCACTTTAAACCCACGGAAAGGGAAAGCGGGTTTCACGTATGTAAATCCCCGAATTTAAAATAGATCATTTTGATATATATATTTGAATACCCCTATAGAAATAAGATCTTTGAGGATTCACTTAATAAAATAAAATATCTTTAGAAAAAAGAGAGAGACATTTTGAGACGAAAATTCTGTAGCATAACGGCTATGTTACAAGGTTTTTAGAAAACATTGAAAAGAGAGGGGACTTGGGTAAAACGTTCATAAATGACCCACAAAACATTAGAGGGACAGAATATAATGGATTTAATTACATGGTAATTAAATTTGAAAATATACCATATGAAATGAAGAACATGAAAGGAAGACAAAAATAAGATTTCTCTTATGAAAATTCGGCAGCCTAACAGTGTTACATAAACTTCAACCAAAAATGAATTGATGAGATCAAATAGGGTTTCTCATCATATTAACATAAAATATCAGTATGATAGATATAGAGATCATACCCCAACATAATAAAAAGTAACTTTCAAGACTTTACATGGAATTAGAACTTTGAAAAGGGAGAAAGGTGCAAGGACCACTTAAAAATTCAGCAGCCTAACGATGCCACTTAAACTTCAAAATACTGAATTGAAGAGATCAAATGGGGTATCTCATAATATGGTAATAAAAGATCAGTATGATATATATAGAGATCATACCCCAACATAACAAAAAGGAACTTTAATGAATTGACTTGAAAGTAGAACTTCAAAACGAGAAGGGTGAAGAACCACTTAAAAATTTGGCAGCCTAACGACGCCACTTAAGACATCAAAATACTGAATTGAAGAGATCAAATGGGGTCTCTCATCATATGATCATAAAATATCAGTATGATAAATTTATAGATAATACCCCAGCATAAAAAAAGGAACTTGAAAGAATTGACATGAAAGTAGAACTTCAAAACGAGAATGGTGAAGAACCACTTAAAAATTCGGCAGCCTAACGGCGCCACTTAAACTTCAAAATACTGAATTGAAGAGATCAAATGGGGTCTCTCATCATATGATCATAAAAGATCAGTATGATAAATTTAGAGATCCTACCCCAACATAACAAAAAGTAACTTGAAATAATTGACATTAAAGTAGAACTTCAAAACGAGAAGGGTGAAGAACCACTTAAAAATTTGGCAGCCTAATGACGCCACTTAAACTTCAAAATACTGAATTGAAGAGATCAAATGGGGTATCTCATCATATGATCATAAAATATCAGTATAATAAATTTAGAGATCATACCCCAACATAACAAAAAGGAACTTGAAATACTTTACATGAAAATAGATCTTGAAAAATGAGAAGGCGGAAAGAATCCGTTACAAAAATTTCGGCAGCCTAACGGCGCCACATAAAACTTCATAAAAGGAAATAATGAGAGTAAGAGGGGATCTCTAATTATGTGAACATGAAAAGAGAAGTAAGAGGAGTATAAAATAACACCCTTTAACATAATAACATGGAGCATAAAAGAAATTACATAAAAGAGATTTCTTGAAAAGAAAGAGAGAGATCAGATCCTTTACCTTAAAACGTAACTCTTAAAACTCAAAGGTTGGGACCTTTAGGGCTTGGGGGAACCTTGGGAGGACTCCTTGGGAGGTAATGATACCATAAATTCGTTGGGGGAGAGTGGGGAGTCGAATGGATGAGAGGATGGATTGGTATTTATAGGGAAAGTGAGGGGACAAGGCATTAATGGCCAAGGGACACCTCATTAGTGGTTTTGGAAAAAACATGGGCTTGACCATGGTATTTGCCCATGGTGTTGGTCACTTGAGACACCTCATACCTTATCTTACTATTCATAAGTCGACCATATTAATTACATACTTAATACATCATTTAATGATGTCATTAAACACCCGTAACTTAAAAACTGTATTTTCACTATTCATCGAAAATTCAACTTTCTCAGAATAACCCCAAAATTTTACCTTAACCAAATATCAATGCTCTGATTTCAAAAATGAACTCCATTTTATAAAAATAATTTTCTAAATATTTTTAATTTATTTTTTAAATAAATACACTATTCACCGAAAATTCATTTTTTTCAGAAAAAACCCCAAAAATTACCATAACATAATATCGATGCTCTGAGTTCAAAAATGAAATCCATTTTTTAAAAATAATTTTTTAAATATTTTTAATTTAATTTTTAATTAAAAAACACAATTCACTCGAAAAAACTAATATTTGAATAATAATTTATGAAATCGTTATTTAACCATTTTATTGAATCACATTACTTAATCATGGTGCCTAGATTATATTAATACTTTCTTTAAGTGAGATTACTAATCCATTTGGACAAATTACTAATCCTAATTATAAAATCACTATTAATAATTTACTATTCATCAAAAATTAATTTGATCTTATTAGACTCTAAATTTCGTAATGAGCATAATTGTAGAAGAGCATTTTTTCAATATCATTACACATTTTTAATTATTTAAGGTTTACATAAACATTTTTATAATATCCTTTTTCTAAAATTAATCAAAAATATGCATACTATATTTATCCGGTCATTTGAAAATTCATAAACTTCATCATAAGAATAAATCCCAATTTTTATTTAAAACAAAGGATTACACAAGGCAGTTATGGTCTCCATACATAGACCCTTATCACACCAGTATAGGACCTAAGTGTAAGGTGTGCTAAGGTGAGAGAATCTGAGGGAGGCTCGGCTAACATCGCACGAGTAGTAATTTCTATCCGTTTGAACTTCTCGCAAAGGCGATTCTGTTCTAGCTTCACACGATGAAGTTCGGCTTGGGTTTGGTCCAGAGCAAAGCCCATTGGTGCTACCTCCTTCCCATGTTCTGTTAGATGGGCTTCGATCGGTCCAAGACTACTGGGTGAGGCCATAGAATCTTCTTTCTATAATAATTAACCAAGATTACTTGTATTTAGAGACAATAATCAAAACGTTTAGTTTCTAGGGGTCATATTGACCAATGGTCATATAACAGTCAATACCCAATGGTCTAATTTTAATTATACTCATGTTATAAAATGAAACATTTTTGTTGAGTATAAAAAATAAAATAAAAATAACACATAAAATTAGGAAACAAGATTTATTCAAAATTTCGGGTCATTACAACCATGACTCATAAGGATTCTTCCAAATTTATGCATGGGAAACAAGAGTTGAGATAGTTTTGATTCAAGATTTTTAGTATCCCCTAGTTAAAGAACAGGAGACAATGTGTGTGAAACCAACACACACTGCTCAGAAATGTATAATAAAGAACACAATAGGGCTAATGAAATTTGGGTTTATTTTAGAATTTTCTATGTATTTGAAGACCAGATTTGTACTTCTTGGAGTTGAGGAAATGAAGGTTTTGTTCTTCTATGCAATTTTCCTCAAAAAACTTATTGTCACAACTTTCAGGTACTGGATTTCAGGTACTGAGATGTCAATATTCTTGGTACGAGGGTGTTGATGAAGCACATCAGGACAACCTTTAGTATGTTATTCAATATGATCTTCATGAGGACCTTGGATTATCAGAGTGAGCACATGGAGATTTCTTCTTGCATCCCATTGTTTTCATATGTTGTATCATAGCATACTTTTATTCCCACCTTTTTATACTTTATTTTTTCTCAGTATTCCTTTTTAATTACATAGAGACCTCAAGAGGAATGATCACACCACACACGGTTTTCCTCATACCTTATACGGTTTCTGACATGACTGTAAATAATATTAATGAATGTCAGATGCATTAAATTAGCCAGATGTAACCATTGTAATATTCTTAAGACAATGGAAAATGTTGAGAGAATGATATCAATAGATTGGTGACGATATCCTTTCAATTGATAGAATCTTCAACAGCAAGCTTAATCAGCAGTAGACTTCCAACATTAGGTGTATCCAGCGATAAACTTCACTAACAATAGACTTGTCCAATGGTAGACTTTACCAACTCTAGACTTGTCCCGTGGTAGATTTTACAAATGATAGACTTGTCCAATGGTAGACTTAACCAACGGTAGACTTGTCCAGTGGTATACATTAGCAGTGAGATCTTCCGTGTTAGACTACTTAATAGTAGACTTTTAGTAATAAGTCTGATAGTGTAATTTCATCAAAAACTCTTTGTAACAACATCCTTGTCAAAACAGTAACCTATCACATTGACTGAACATCTATATGATTCAGTAAGTACTCCAACAATAGTCTTTACAACAGTGACCTTGTACTAGTTACTTCCAACAATAACTTTATAAATGTAGCTCTTATAATTGTAACTTTCATTAGTAAGGTCTTCAACATTGACGTTTTCACCAAGGACAACAAGTGGTAAGGTTAAGCTGTAGGTTTGTCAATGGTGACCATGGCAGTGGCCTAAAACATTGACCTCTAACCAGTAACCTTCAACAATGACCTTGAAATTAGAGACTTTTTATACTATAAACTGATGTTAGAAAAGTCATGAGATTAAAATAGATTGAAATATATTGTCAAATAACTAACCCATTAAAGAATCAATCATCATTTGGGATTATCGAAATAGGTGAGTCCAACAAGGAGTGGTTTTCGAATTTCTTTCATCTTATGATAATAAAGTATCAACTACAATAATGATATAGAAAAAAATTTCTATGAAATTTATCTTCAATGAAAATCAATAAAATAAGATTTCATCTGATCACCAGGAGAAAAAGAAATGTGTCAGTGAAGAAAATTGGAGGATTGTATTTCTAACATGTGATAATTTTTTAAAGAAACATTCAAGTATTGGCTTAATGGGAAATTGAGTTTGTTTCAATTATATAGAAATGGGATATAAGGATCATAAATGAATTGGAAAGAGTGAAACAATTTTTATCCATTAAATTATCTATATTAAGATGGTTATTTATTCCATCCAATGTCATATGTGTCGATGAAACCTCCTTCCGAAGAGGTCAATGGGAGAATGCCAAGCTTATGTGACTTTATTAGCTATGTCTGATGTTCCTAATGATGTGGTTGTAGGTTCTTGTATCATATAATAAAATTTAAGAACTTTTTATTTTATTTTGAATCTTCTCACTAATTTACATCATCAATATTTTCTACAAATATTTGATATTTTCATAACACCATAGGAAGGGTGTTGTTCAAAAAGACACATAGTGGAAATGTTTTTTTGATAATGATATTTTAGTATGTTCTCATTATGAAACATAGGTATACCCTATTTTCATACATGATTATTATTATAATTTTTTACTTTGATATAATCGTTGGAATATATTTGAATTCAAATTATAATTCCGAAACAATATTTATAAAAAAAATATTTTACAATTCCCAATGAAGATGTGGAATACCTTTTCTTAGAAGAGGAAACATTGTCATCTAAATCATGTCTGGATCCACATAAGATATCCGTATTTAATGAAATTATTATATTAGAATATCTGATGATGTATTTGAGTGGGAAAGGTATCCCTAAAATAAAGGATTTATAAATTTTCCAATATTACAAGAAAGTGTTTCTTGAAGGACTTCCTGGACATCCACCTGAGCATGAAGTCTATTTTATATTGATCTGATCCATGAGGAAAAACCTATATTAGTGAAACCTTATAGAATGGACTTAATAATTTTTTTGGAACTAATGAAAAAATAGTGTGATTTATGTAAGAGGGGATTTATACACCCTAGGGTTTTACCATGGGGAGCCCCTATTATATTTATTAAAAATAAGGGACGGTCTATGAGGTTTTACAACAATTACAGGGAAATAAATGTGATTGAAATAAATAAAAAGTATACTCCACCCCTTCTTGATTTCTTGTTTGAAGAAATTAAAGGATATCAATATTTATTAAATATTGATCATTATTGTGGATATCAAAACAATGAGTAAAAAAGGAGGATATTCCAAAGATGAAATTTCAAAAAACTTATGTAAATTATGAATATATTTTAATACACTTTTTATTAACTAATTTTCCCTCTATATTTATGTATATGGTGAACTTGGTATTATAATATTTTATCAATATGTTATTGGTATTTTTTAATGATTTCATGAAATACTATAAATGTTTTCATAAACATATGAGTAATTTTTGAATCATCCAAAAGGATATTTGTGAAAATGTGTTATATGAAAATTTTTTAAAATGTGAAGTCTATATTAAAGAATGAACTTTTATTATAAATATTTTCTCTAATGAATGAATACTATTTTATCCTTCAAAGAAAAATGTAATTTTTTTATTGACCAACAATAGAAAAAATAACTGAGGTATATAGTTTACATAGTTTCATAGGTTATAATGAGGGATTAATTCAAAATATTTTACAATTAACTATCCCATTAACATTGATGACTTGTAAAGGGGTTAAGTTCATATGGCCATAAAATGTAAAATATGTTTTGAAGAGTTAAAGAGGATATTGTTCAATGTATCAATATTGACTTTACCATTAGGATGGTATATATTTGAGAATTATAGAGACTCATAATAGAATCAAATTTATTGATCACTTATATGGAAATATCTTGTGGTTTCATATGCCTCGTGTAGGCAAAGATTCAAAAATATAATTACTAAATCCATGATAAACTATTGAAAATCATATTCATTTCATTGAAGATATAGAGTTATTTCTTTTGAGGTAAAAATTTGAAATATATATAAATAAAAAATCTTGAAATATATCTTATAATAGAAAAAATTCAACATTAGTAATAGATGATATCTATATATAAGCATATATTATGATTTCTCAATACACCACCACCATGGGATGAAAAATAAAGTGGTTGGTGTGTTGAGAAAGCTATATGATGGTGTTTTAATATAAATTAGTACTGAAAAAGATCATATATTAATGGATTTAGTAACGTTGGATATGGGAATCATTAAAGAAGGGGAAATAACACATCTATTCTAGATGATTTCAAAACCACCCTTATCTGAGAAGGCAAAAAATTCAATCTCGATGATGAGAATATTCAAAATAAAATAAATTTCACTAATGATGGGAATCGGTAGAAGTCATCTAGGAAGATGGTTAATTGAAATTTGGAAAATGAATATGTGTTTTATCTATGCCTAAAATAAAAATAGAATTATATGATGAAGCTAATAACTCAATTCTCAATAAATACCCTGGTAGAACCCAAACTTATATGTATTTTAAGGATACTATTTTTTTAGGATAATTTGAAATGGTAAAATATATAACCTGTATCAAGATCCATATTTTATCAATAAGTAAATTCAAATGGACAATATCCTAATGGAGTCTTGAAATATCTACTTTTTACTATATGGAAATGACGTCATATGACTATAAATGTTTTCCATATATTTCAAAATACACTAATAAATAATAATAACATATGGGTTGTTACTGATCACCTTTCTACATCAATTAATTTATTGAATATAAGGTAATATATAGTTCTTTAGTTATTTGTGTGGTATTAATGATTTAGTGAGTATTTGTGGCACACATCTTTTGATTATATCTGATAATGAAACATAGTT
Source organism: Viscum album (assembly GCA_963277665.1). Lineage (NCBI taxonomy): Eukaryota > Viridiplantae > Streptophyta > Magnoliopsida > Santalales > Viscaceae > Viscum > Viscum album. The sequence goes on along the minus strand of OY728131.1, from coordinate 910,907,389 downwards.
TACATCAAAATTATAGGAAAGTATTATGAACGTTCCAAAAAATGAGATACATTTGAGAAATTATTATCATTAGAGATATAGATAGATTTAAAGGAGTATGTCATCATTTGAAGAAATGATGTGTTCATTCTCACTTGACATTTAATTCACATGTGATTATTATTTACCTTTATATGAATTTTCATATAATAATAGCTTCCATTTGAGAATCCAAATGTTAATATATATATAATTTTATGGGAAAATATATCATACACAAAATTTTTGGGTTAATTTTGGTGTAATTTTATAAGCCTATATTATTTTAAGTAGACCACGGTGAATGTTAAAACTATTAATAGTCATATCAATGAATATTAAATATTTAAAAGGATTTATATAAAAAATGAAATATTTTATAATTTAAAGTTGGATATAATGTTTTTTTAATGGTATCTCTATAGAAGGTTGTCATAAAGTTTGGAAATAAAGGGTTACTAAGTCCAAGGTACATTGGGTCTTTTGAGATTCATTAATGAAATGGAGATGTGACTTACAATTTTTAAATTCCACCTAGCCACACTAAAGTTCATGACATGTTCCTTATATCATTATTGAAAAAAGTACATTCTAGAACAATAAAACATTTTAATATAGGTTATAATTTAATCAGAACATGATTTATCATTCTATAAATATCATAGTTAGATTCTTAACACTATAGAATAAGTTCAATGGAATCAGACGACTCGATTGGTGGAGATACATGTGATAAATCATAAAATAGATCAGGTAACATTACAGAATAAAGAACTCATTATGAATAACTACCCAATTCAATTCATGATTTTATATTATAAAAATTGTTAGTAAGAAATATATGGTGGGAAGAATGTAATGCTCAGGATTCAATAATTTTGTGTATGATTTTTTTAAAATGATACAATTAAATAATGCACGTATAATTGCTCAAGAAATTTATTAAAACCTAAATTAAAAAACATTCATACAATAAATTCTGGGAAAATATTTTCCATATCAATTATAATAAAATTAAAACTTTTATAGGATGAATTGTTAATATTTTTATAAATGATTGATTTTTCATTGATTAGTAAAAAATGCTAGTTTTTTAAAACTATCACTTTTATGAAATTATAATGATGTAAGAATAAACTGAATGAGTATGAATCCATTTCCCTACAAAAAATATTTATTCATAAATTAATGTAATGAATATTAATCTAAATTTTTAACTTATAATTATATGCTAAAATTTTGAGAAATATAAGTAATGGTTTTGTTCAAATAAAAATTTATTTTAGTTATCTGATATTAATTATGTTTTAAAATGGAACCATTTGGTTTTAGTTGGGGTTTAATGAAAAATAATTCTCCTTTTATTTAAAATAATTCAACTAATCTAATTTCAATGAAAAAAATACTTTATTTTGAGGTAAAATCAATTCTAGTATTTAAAAAATTATTAAAATTGGATTTCGTTGTGTCTTAAAAACATATATTTGAAGTAATTTCTTACAATTAATAGAGTAAAATAAAATAAAATTATTTATTTATTTTTAATAATGATAATTAATATTAAGTTATAATTTCAACTTAATTTTGTGTCATAACTAATATTAACAATTATAAACATTTATCATCTCATTTAATGGTAAAATGGGATTAAAGGATTAAGAATAACTATATAAAGAATTATGATAACACAAAATACTTTTTTAAACCAAAATGGTTTGTGGAATTTCGACCATACCCTTATAATATTTTATGTAATTATAATTTAGTGTATATTCACAAGAAAATAACTCTATATTATTAAAATATTATAAGTAATTCATTATGAGTCCCTCTGCTCACTTATAAAATGAAACATATTCCCCTCCGTTATTTATAAACATTGAGATATCTGGATAGAAGAATATGTAACCAAAACATTTATAACATCTATAATTTCATTCTTGAGATCTTTTTATTACCCAAATACCTTCCCATTTAAGTTTAAGACTCAAACTAATATATGAATCTTAAAGAATATTTAATCATCTAACACATCTCTTTAAAAGTTTATTTCATCTTATAGGACTTCTAAATATATTGTATCTATCCAAAAATAAATACTATGGTATCATAAATATTCTACCATGTTATTTTGATTATGTTAAACCCATTTTACAACTTCATTCCATCCCATGGAAATTGAAAACTTTGATCTTGTGTGTGTATGACATGCCATCACCATAAATTAAAGAAATTAATTTTCCATCACCATTATAGATGGATTTTTCTAATATTGGAATTAATGAATTTTATATGATATTAATGATAAAATATTTATTCTAGGTATAAAATTATTCACCTAAATTTTCACTCTTCTATCTAATGGAAATTGATAATGGTGCCCGTTTTTTTGTTTCGATAAGCACCTCCACGAAAAAATTTGGTTAGTTTATCTATTAAAACTCTGAATCATTTACCTTAAAATTAAATATTATGAATAAAAATTATATTACTAAAATTATTAAAATTAAATACATTATTAAGCCATTTCTTAAATCCTTTAACAATGGATAATATACTAATTCCATTCTTGAAAAATTGATTGAAAACCCTTAATGTGATCGATATAAGAAAGAATTATTCAGTGAATAGATTTGAAATTATTATAAAATGAACTTATCGATTTGAATATAGATGAATGTTTTTTCTAATCAAATATTTATTAAATTAAAAGTCACTATAAAAGAGTTTCAAACATATATGAATACAAATACACTAAAGGGAATGTATTTCATTTATAATATTAGTTTTTAGACTGTTTATGGTTAGGTTTCCTTTGGAAAATTATATAATCTTAATCTCTAAATACCCATATATTTTCTTCTCAGGTATATATTTTTGTTGTTTATATATTTATTTGTCATTTTATCCGATTTTGATCAAGAATCAACATGTAATATTATTTGAGGAGATATTGTTTTAAAATTCTTATTTAGAGTTTTTCCTTCCAACATTCTTTCTTTCATGTTGATATTATCTTTAACATATTTTCATGAATGATTTTAATATTATAAATAAAATATTAAATTCATTTTTACTAACATTCTACTTTTTATAAAATATTTTAAAATGAATGTCCTTATTACTTTTTGAATGAAGTTACATTTTCCAAATGTGTCAGTGAAATATTTTTTTGAACACAAACTATACATAGAAATATTTTGGTGATAATTAAATTTTTTTCATTGAATATTCCCTTAAAATATAAAACAATATTTTCAAATTATAAAAATTTCTAATTTTTTTAATTTTTATTTAAAATAATTTTAGAAGAAAAGGGTTTAATTTTCACAATGGAATGAAAATAATTTTGAAAATTTATTTGTAAAACCATTATTACATGAAGTTAGGTAGACATTCTTTTTAATTTATTTCTTCTATTTTATTCCATAAAGTATTTTTTACTAAAAATGTTATTTATGATTAATCATTGGTATTTTTTCATCCATAACTAATGATGGATTATACAATATTTTGAGATCATTCATGTTCCTTTCATCATGTTATTTACCACTCATTATAATTCATTGGATATTATTTTTATCTTTTATGTCTGTATTTTTAATATCATGGACGAATTAAAAAAATATATTATATTGATGAGGTTTCAAATATATAACATTCATATATAAACTATCAATTTAAAGAATTTTATTTATTAATATATTTCATTTAGTAGAGAAAAAATGATTCATATTATTCATTCAATAATGATATTATTTGAGCTAGTAAGAATTCTAATAAATATTTGTATTAATTAATCAATATATGAAGAATTAATTAACATAGAAAGTGATTATCGAGATCTATTATAGATACTAAATTGACGCCTCAAAATATATCCTAATACAATCATCAGTTATTCCATATTAGACCTATCCATTTATTATGAAATGATAAATCAGTTGACAAACCTTAAAAATATGATTTGTGATATCTTGGTGGAGAGGCCTTGATCCTGAATGTCCAAAATTATGTATTTCCTTTACCACGAATTAATTTTTCAATATCCATGTGATTTCTATGTATATATTATCCATATAAGTTCATTGAACACAATTTTTTATTATATGGCATGTGTTTTTAGTATTCATTCTATCATATTGACTATGAATTATTTTTTCGTCATAGCTTCGTCGTAAATAACCCTTACTATGTAACTAGTCTGTCACATTAATTGGTTTCATTTACACAATTATAAAAAAGGCTGTTATGATTTATTTCAAGGAATAAGGAATTTCCTTTTTCTATGTTTTTATATTTCTAATGTAATATTTGATTCATTTATTTATCTAGTATTCCAAAACTACAAAACTTATATATTCCATGTTATGAAAAATATTAAATTTTGTACCAATGTAATAAACTAAAAACTGACTCTAGGTTTTGGAATTAAGGGTGTTATAAAAATAATTTTAAAACAAGGGATTACTATATAAAACAAATTAAGGAGTATAATAGAAATAAAACACATGAAGACACAGAAATTATATGAATACGTATGAATTTTATTATCTTAACTAATAATCATTGAGCTATTATACGATCACATACTTATATCCAATCAAGAAATCAAATTCATTAGTTAATGAGTTTAATAAAAACATAAGAAATTATAAAGGTAATTGAATAATAAGGATTGTATATGGGGAAATTATATTCCTATCACTCATATCCCTTAATATATTCACCCCTAATGTAAAAATGTTTTACTTGTTATTCTAAAAACCCATAGTGGAATTTCTTGTTACCATATAATTAAAAAATCATTTCTCTAAATAATAATTTTTGAGACACTATTATTTCCAACATATCCCACATTACCCAAACTTTTAATAATAATAAAACCACATCTTTTTTTCAAATGACTTTTCAAAAATTATAAATATCGATATTTTATTGATCTTAATGCATAGTATAAAATGAATAATATTTATTAAAATAATTTATAAGTGTTAAATCCTTGAGATGAAGCCTTATAATCATTATGAAGTATAGTAAAAATATTAGGTTTTTAAAATTTTCTTATGTCATAAAACCTTATCATTATACAATGTTTTATGGAAACAATTATAATAAAAATTCCATAAAATGAAGTTTGATGACTGATGAAAAATTTAACGACTATGAGTAAAAATTTACATTTTGGAGATAATTTGAAAATTTAAAGAAATTGGTTTATCATATCCATTATAGTTTATGATAAAACTAAATATTTAATTATCATTGACTATGAAAAAGTTTAGTTGAAAATCCATATGATTAGAATAATACATTAAGATAAAAAATTACATCGAGACATAAATTTTATGATATCCAAATATTTAAAAAAATAATACCCTATAATGGTTATGTTATGAGAAGCATGTAGATTATTATAGTTTTATGGATATTATTATCATTTAAATATATTAACATTAGTTTAATGCTTATTTCGTTTTATCAAATAATTATATGTTTGAACAATGAACAGTTGAATTAATTGAAACTAATATATCATATAATTTCATTGTTAAATAGAATTTGTATTGGAACAAATAATCCACATCTATTTTTCTATTTTTTTGATGGATTCAAATATATAATGTACATATCTTAACTAGTGAATATTTTATTATTTATTAACAAATGAATGAATAAAGAAGACATGTTTGAATAAAAAATAATTATATTGTTACTAAGAATAACAATTGAGATGATTGTATTAGTTTCTACTCATTATTACTAAGAAAATAAAAATCCATATAAAATAATTTGTGTGACTTCAAGTTTTACAAACATTAATTAAGGATTATTCAGAATTTTATACAATATTTAATCAACCTATCAAGACCTTAATATAAAATTAGTAACTTCTTACAAATTGGTTTTTAAAATTAGTAAATATTTTATTAATAATACAACCTTATAAAAGAATACCCTCATGGTATTATGTGTGTAAATTTTTTTGGATCTATATTGTAATGGTAAATATGAGTTAAAATAACAAGAACCTATATAAAAAGTGACAGATTATATTACAAATCTGGAATGATCCTATGAAAAGTGTTTGTATATAGAAAATTAAAAAACATGCGGAGTAAAATATTAGTGGATTTGACTTGGAGATCGTTCAATTTAGAATAAATATAATATCTCTATTTTTTCACATATTATTATTTGAATATATTTTAATACTTGTATAATTTAGAGAAAATTAACGATTTGTTTTAATATTTAGATAGATATATTTTTTAATGGTAATGTTTTTAAGGACTCAATCAACTCCCCCCCCTCGAGTCGTTGTTTAATACCTCCAGGGAACCTGGTTATTATAACTTCCTGTGACTTATGGGTTCTCTACATTTACCTATTGAATTCTAAAGATAAGTTTTTGTAGTTTCTATAATAGATGACAACAATGAATTAATTTATTTCATTATATTTATATACATTTGTTGAAAAATTTATGGATAATAGAAGGCTCGAAAGATTACCTAAATGAAAAATATTTATTTAAAAGTTTATGAAAACGCCGTCAGGCCTTATGAAGTCCTTAAAACTAAATCCAAAACATGTAATGATAACACAAAGGCTTCATATACATTGAACTAAAGATAATTTTATGTTATTATAATTAGCTTATTCATTCATGATTTGAATAAATTTTTATGATGTTATTTAACACTAAATGATAGGAAAAATCAAACCGGATTATCTATAATTGATAGATATGATACAATATAATAAAATGTTCTCTAAAAAAGATAGAGGAGAAGAAAAAAATAATTATATTAAATCTAACTATACTTCATTAAAATTCTACTTAAATGATCCATCATTTGATTCTGAAGATGAAAAATTAAGTAAAAAGTATAATTTGTTCTTCAAGGATCAAATAGTTTTGGTACATCTAATTTATGATTCTTCCTCTGAATCTAAATGTGATAATTATTCTCTTGATGGTATTAGTTTGTATTTATCAATTATATATGATAAATATGAAATTCATAACAAAAAAATGTGGTTTCATATATAATATATTTATTATATTATGTTCAGAAAATAAAATTTACCTAAACCCCATATTTAATTGAAATTTAATTCATAAAAACTATTTATGTATTGGATGTTACAGCTAATAAGATCTAGGAATTTTTATCTAAAGTAAACTCTTAAAAAATATACATGTTTTCATATTAATGGAGGGAACTATATTAATAAAATACTTAATATAAATATACCGAATAAGGATAAACTATGTATAAGATGAAATTGTGGAAACCCAAAGTTTATAGAATTTAATTTTTCCCAAGAAATAGTTATAAAATCATTTCAATTAGGAACAATTTTCACTATTGAACTTATAGACATTATATTAATACATGTAGTCTAATAATTCCTCAATTCAATGGTTTATAGATGTCTTGTATTTATATAATCATAAATAAAGAAAAATTCTTAATTTTTTACAAAGAGTATATTGATTTTGTTTTAAAGATCTTAATTATCTAGCATTATAAGTCCCATGAATATTTAGGTACCAAAATATATTCTAGTTTGATTATTTTTTTGTAAAAGATCCAAAGGAATAAAAAACTAAATGGTATTTATATAGTGTTTTTTTAATAATATGATTGTACATTTCCCAAACATTTAGTATCCAGAAAATGTTTTTAGAGACTATGTAAAAAAAATTATCATGAAAAGGATAATTATTGGAGATAGATATAATTGAAATCAGGATTCAATCCTTGTAAAAAAATTATAATATGTTCAATAGATAAATAATTATTTGATATTCAATTACTATCTCTATATTGATACTTTAACTATTGATTTTTTTAATAATCCTTGTTACATTTTAAAAAATTTACTTGAATTTAAATAATATATGAACTAAAACACTTACACATTAGATATTAATTCCCTATGTAAAAAAATGTAATCTATTTGAATAATGGGGTTGATGAATCATTAATGTCTGGGACATTCTAATTTTTATCCATTAAAAATAGTAAATTATAAGAATTTGATATCAAATTAACATTAAATCAAATTAGATAAAAAAAATATGTGGGATGAAATCAAAATATCAAAGAAATTTAAATCATCTTTTAATATAATTAAATTGGGTTCTATTTCCTAACCATAAGAATTAGAATGTAATGATTTTTTTGATCTTTATAAAAAAGTATTCCTATGTTTTCAATCCAAATTATAAGTATGATTTTTCATTTTTTTAAAAAATCTAGTGGGTTTAATTTTTATGGATAAATAGTGAATTCAGTTTAGGTTTCATAATCATTTTCATGGTAGTTAAATTAACTTCCTGACCCAAGATCCCATGAAATGGTGCCCTAATCCAGTTGGTCACATGGCCTCATGCACACCTCCCTGTATGCTTGAGTTTACCAACTACTACCGATGAACGCATGATTGTACAGTTCGTAGACTATACCCTCCTGATCAAAGTGGAATATCAGTAAGTGAAATAATTAAATAGGAAAAATAAGTATCTATGAAAGGTGATGTAAAATCATAATAACTCATTAAATAAATTTCTAACAATTTCTTGACCACTAATAAAATATATATGCATATACTTGTGAAGTGAAAATATATAACCAGAAGTCATATAATAGGATTACAAAAAAACTTCACAAAAAGATAAAAAAAATATTCGACGGATATTTCCATGAGCATCATGAGCACCAGATCAATATTGGTCTTCTAAAAATATATACCTACATATAATGTCACATATAACACTCCATGGTCATGAACCTAAAACTTTGAAGTCTATTTTGTTATTAAATAGATGTTCAAATCGGGTATGAGCTAAAATCAATAGGCCACCACCAATAGTTTCTAATGAAATCCATCCTACGTGTATAAAATAAATAAATGTTCTGGTGTAAAACATAAGGCATAAATAAAATGAATATAACCATGTCAGCATCATGTTCCTCAGTGGACACTCAACTAACAATATCTGCTTCAGTGTAAGATATAATATCTCTATTTATTTATCACCATGCATATAAGAATACATATATGTATGTATGTATGTATGTATGTATGTATGTATGTATAAATAATAAATATATAACTACATATATAGAAATTTAGATTTAGATACATAGAACTAGCAAGGACGCATGGAGAAACTAAGGAGTTTAGGCATAACACAAATATTATCACATTTTAAATAAGGTTGTATATTCCCGAGAATCCATATTTATAATGGATTCGAAGAATGTGTATCATAGTATATAATGGATGATGTGATAGATTCTCATAAAGAGATTGGGATTCCATCCCGAAGTATCATAATAGGAATGAAAATTTATGCCTAATTATCAATGAAATAATTGATTTATTTCATAATTATCAAAAAATGTTAATGGACACCATGCAAGAGTATCACAATTTATAAGGTATTTCATGCACAAGTAGCATAATGTTTATGGTATTTCATTCCTGACTATCACAATATATAAATGAAATAATAAAGTGTCCATGTCAATAATAATTCCATATCACAATTCCAGTATACAATTTGGTGTTGAATCATAATGTATATCAATATGGCACAATAAAAGAGGAGCTTGAATTGTAGGTTTAAAAATATTTTCTTTTTGTACCTAAAGGAATTTATTTTAAAATAATTTAAACTGATTCAATTCATGATTTCTCTTAATGTATTAAAACATTATTCATACATGGCCCTGGGTTCAGTTATAAATGTATAGTAATTGAATTTATTGGGATAATGTAATCCACAGCTCATAAATCAATTTAATTATATTAACGATTGAAATTATTTAAAAAATGTAAGCTTGCAAAATATCGTATTCACAATGGTTATGTTGATTAGAGTAAAACTATACAATGATTCGATCATAAATCATACTGAATCATTTTGAGTAATTGAAAAGATGATAATCACTAGAATTTTAATTAGAAATATCAAAATCACTAAATAAATAATAGAATGATGAATATATAAAATGATTCACTTTCTATTAAGTAGTTGCAGAAATATAAACATTTAAAAGAATACAATTATTTTAAATCAAAGAGAATGTTATCCAATAACCATGGATAAAGGTCCCTTGATTTATACATTCAAGAAAATATATTTTACCCTCATCATGGTAATCCCCAATATATAGATCAGATTATTTCTAGTTATCAATAAAATACCACAATAATGAAGGTGATCAATGCATCTTTCTTCAATTCCTGTGACTCCCTCGATCTACAATTCATCGACACATATATCTTCTTTTCCCCAAAATCCCCTGATAGTAATCCCCAATGAACGATGTCTCACTAAGGAATGAAAAACTCTAGAGTGTAAAAAGTATGTAGAATGATCATTTTACAATGTTACTTCAGAGTATTTTCTACGAAGTAGAAATTTGAAGGGGCTCTTTCTAGCTATCTCTAATTTGTCAAAAATTTCAGTACTACATCAACTTTAAGCTCATTGAAATGATCTGGTATTTATAGTTCACTATCCCAATGGTCATCTAGGATTCCAAAGGTTTTATTTTCTCATGAAAATGTGGAGGGACTAGGAATCATGGAAATCAAACAGTCATTTTGTAACTAAAACAATGACGTCATTTCCCAATACATATAGAAACAAAATACACAACATTGTTTTATTTTAAAAGTTTTTATTATGATATGATACTCAGATACAATAAAATGGGTACAAAAATAAATTATAACTTCCAATAAAATAGAATTTGAACTACAAATGAGTATTCAAATTTTAGTTAATGTGGTAAATATGATTTATCTAGTCAGTGTGATACTGAATAGTCTGCATGATGGAAATCGTAATCAGCATGTCTGAGGAAGATCGCATTTAGTGAGCATGATGTAAATATTATTGTGGTCATAACGATAATCATGTAATGTATTATTTCTATAAAACTTATGGAAATGATAATTATCGTATGCATATGAAAATCATAATGATAAAATGTTAAACAAAACTATGGATAAAATAAAACAATATTTGAAATCATTTGAAAAGAGATTTTATGATTTACAAAACAAAAAGTAATTGAAAAGTAAGTACAATACTTTTGACTCAATAATATCCCTCTATTGGAAAGAAAAAACAGTGTTTTAAAACAAATATATTATTACATTAAACATTTATATTCATAAGTGAACCCATATACTTATCTTCTTTTGATTTTTAAAACTCTTCTGAATACGGTTTGAATAAGACTAATCTTCATATTATGATAAAATATTCTATTAGAATCATAATTAATAAAAAATTCTCCCTCTTAATAAAATCATAAACTTTTTAATTATCATTCTCCTATTCTATCCATTGTCGAATACGTTATCCCCTTATATAACACAATCTCCTCCTTTTTTATTTTTCAAAAGGAATAGGGACAATCTTATAATACTGGAAAACGTCTTAGAGAAACAAAACATATGAAGTAATAAATAATCTTATCATCTATAAAATTAATTGACCATTCACCCAAAAAATTTAAAACAATCAATAAAATGATATATAGATATTAATGTCATTTATTTGAGTTTCAAAATACTACAACAAGAGTTTAAAAAGATTCATTTCTTTTCCTTTACCTTCTCATTATCCTTCTTCATGAGAACGAAATGATTTGTATTCATATTTTTGAATTATTTCCTATCAACCATGATCCTTTCAAGAGATTCTAGTTATGGCCAAATTTTTTGTTCTTGATCATAAAACAATTGGTCCTCAGAACAAATCACTTCTTCCTAGGATTTCAACTTCTCTATCAGAGTACGTATTGTGGCTTACTGATCTTCTATCTTCATCAATTAGACATCAATCTTATTATTCAATTGGATATTGTGATTTTTAAACTCATTCTTATCTTACTAATAAAACATTACATTTACACCAACATATTGAATAGAATTAATTTTATTTTCTATACCTTTTATATCATAAAAATAGATTTCTTTTAGGCCTCTAAACAAATAAAATTTTTGAGTATTATCATTTCACAACTAGTTGAATGAATTTAAGAGTTCATTCACAAGTCCTCTAAGGTCCTCATTTTTTCATCATGATATTTAATACATTTCTTAGACTTATGAGACCATTTACAAGTTTTGTTACAAGCCTTTATATTCCCTTTTGATTTTTCATCAAACACTTGGAAATTATACTTGAGTTTCACCATTATTTTTATACAAATCATGATAGATTCTAATATTTTGTTTTGATTTTCTACAAAAAAAAATCAATTTTCCATCAATTCTTGGAATGTAAGAGGATGATCTATAATTATCCTAAGATAATAAGCAACATTTTGGTCTCCTTTCCTAGAGTTTTTCTAGTTTGAATCAATTTTTTCTTTATAATAAAAAATCCATACACTCTGTCTTCGGGAATTTTCATTATCTGAATTTTAATTCCAATTTCCATCACATCTGGTTTTTTATTCCTTATCCAAAATATAGATGACATAACTATTGGGAATTATTTTTATGCTTATTTTTAGGAATAAGATATCTTATATGAAGTCTCATCTGATAATTTCATATTAATTTTATCAGATTAAAACTTTTTTCTACTCCATCTTCCTTATCATTAATTCATTTTTTTATTATTATTCATTATCTCTATTATATTCTTCTGCAAAATATTCATCAATTTTCTAGATTTTAGTATCCTCTTTCTCTTTTAAAACATTTTCTTGGGGGAGTTTTTGGTGACTCAAATTTTTTAATGAGGGGTAATTTTTTATTTTTGAATCAATTAACTGATACGGATTCCGAAATATGTTTTTTCAACACATTTCAATAATCTTTCACAATAAAAACGACAAAACATTCAATTTTTTTTATGTTTTCATTTTCTTATTCCATTAAGGTTTCATGAGTTAAAATCTTTTTGGAAAGATCCTAAGTATAATTAAGACCGAACTATGGGTATCCTCTTTTCAAATAAAAAAATCTTATCTCTACTTAGTTGCAATTTCATTTCATTCATTCTTTTGATTCTTAATATTTATTGTTATTTCATACATGGATTTATTTTTGGTCTCTATATGGATTAGTACTAATTGTTTGGGTATTTCTTGGCTTCCACCAACTATCTCTTTTCTGGTTTCGTCTTCGACCTTCTCAAAAAATAGATTCTGGAATAAAATGAAATTTCAATATCCTTAGTAAATCATCCCCAATAAAAATAACTCTCAGATTTATCGGCACTTAACTTTGATACATTTATCAGACTTATGATTCCATTTCACAATTTTTTTACAAGACTTTATATTTACTTTAAATATTTTATGAAACACATTGAAATTTGCCCCTATTTTCAAAATAATTTAACTATAAAGCATGATAGAGTCTAATATTCTGTTTTTATTTTATAAAACATAATCAATTTTACCTTAAATTATTGGAATATAAGGGGATGAATTTTTAATTATCCTAATATAACATGCAACATATAGGTCTCTTTTAGTAGATATAGTCTGGTCTGAATCAATTTTTCTTCATAATAAAAAATCTCTACAATATGACTTCTGGAATTTTCATTATTTTAATTCTGATTCCAATTTACATCAGATGTAGTTTTCCCCCCTTATCCAAAATATATATGACATTAACTATTGGGACTTATTTTGATGTTTCTCCTTCTGTAAAGGGTATCTCATAAGAAGTCTCGTCTGATAGTTTCATAATAATTTTACAAGATTAAGACTTTTCTTCTGCACCATCTTCCATATCATATAATTCATTTTATTTTTATTATACTTCTTCATCTCTATCATCTTATTATCCAAGTTATTCATCTATTTTCCTCATTTTATAATCCTCTTGTTCTTTTAAAACTTTTTCTTGAGGGACTTTTGAGTTATTTGAATCTTTTAAATACGGGTAATTTTTTCTTTTGGAATCAGTTCCCTGATACGGATTCCAAAACATATTTATTCAAAACTTTTTAACAAACTATCAATATAAAAACTACCAAAATTTATTTTTTTCTACATGTTTTTCTTTTATTATTCCATTAGAGATTCATCAGTTAAAATCATTTTGGAAATAGCCTCATTAGAATTGATATTGAACTATGGATATCCATATTTTTTTTAACTTGACCTTCTCTCTACATAGTTTCAATTTCATTTAAGACATTCTTTTGATTCTTAATATTTAATATTATTTTAGACTTGTATTTCTTTCCCTTCTCTAGATGGATTAGTACAAATTCTTTGGTTATTCCTTGGGTTCCTCCAACTGTCTCTTTTTTGTTTTCATCTTCTACCTCCCCCAAAAAATTAGATTCTGGATCAAAATGAAATTTCATTCTCCTTAGTGTATCATCCCTAATACAAATAAATCTTAGATTTAATGGCATTGAATTAAGATGAAAATTGAAAAACATATAACATGAATGAATGAACGTACTTATGATATATGGAAACATGAAAAACTTGGAATTTATTTCACCAAACATGAGATTATAAATGTTTTTGAAAATGTAGCCTATTAAGTTAATCTTACTCATATTCACACAATAATCTATTGTAAAGACATCAGAAAATTTATGAGTTTCTCAATCACCACTCTTGGGGAATAAGGAACCTTGCATCAAGATTCCAATTAGTCTACTATCGGCTGAAAGATGAGTGTTTTTTCTTTTATCTTCATAAATCTCATAAAAAATATTACTCATCCCTTTACCTTATAAATTTTACATTTTATTTTGTAAACTTATCCAAGGGAAAAAAAGAATCTCATTTAGATTGAACATTATGAAAAAGTGATGATTTTTCACCTGGAAAACTGATTTCACTATCATAAATAAAAAATCATACCTTTAATTCAATATGAAACTTCATAGTTTTATAGAATTTTATGACATCATCTATGATAATTGGATGTTTTTTAGGGTTTTTTAAAACATACTAACTCACATCCTTGAAACTAAATAATTCTTTTAAGAGATGAATCATACCAATCATAAAGCAATTTGGTGTGTAATACTCCCTATATTAACATAATTTTTCAGTAAGATTTAGTATTATTTCTTTTAGAGAAGTTTCTAATGATTCATACATTAGTATAATTAAATACACTAAGTAGGGAAACCCTTGTTCTTGGCTATTTGAGGAGTATAAAATCTTCATCATAAAAAGAGGACAACTAATGCAGGATAGGGATGGGGTCCATTTATATTTTTGAATTTAATATTACAAATGAAATCATACAGTTTTCATAAGATATAAGAGATATAATTGTTGAAATAAATGAACTCTTTAGGTTTTTATTAATAAAAAGTTTGTCATATTCATACTGAATTAGAAGAAATTTTAAAAACAAATACCAAAAAAATAAATGTATTGAAAACAAAGTGAAAATTATTTGAAATTATACCTTTTGGTATCTCAAGATCGATATATTGGTTTTAATTAATTTTTATTCTAATGAAAATAAAAATTTGGAGAATACATAAATTGAAAAAAGTAAAATGAGGATGAAAATTTTTGTACTACCGAATAATCTGGTTGTGCTGAAAAATTTTGCTTTGCCGAAAAAATTATGTGGTGCTGAAAAAATAAATTTTGGTTATGGAAAAAGGTGTGTTCTATCGAAAGGAAACTCTGTGGTTTCAAAAAAAATTATAAATGAAAAAACATACGTACTTACCCTTTTAAAAGGAGAAACATAATGTAAAGATATTTTTAATCAAGAAGTAGATATGAATTATTACTTTATAGTTATCATTCCCAACATCTTTTTAATGAATTCAAATATATCAGAAGGTAATGGTTTTGTAAATTTATCAGCAAATTGTTCATGTAATCTAATAAATTTTAATATGATAACTCCTTTTAGTGTGTGATCCCAAACAATGTGATGACTAATGTCTTTGAGGTTTCCACTAGAGTGGTGTGTAGGGTTTTTACTTAAATCTATGGCACTAGTGTTGTCACATAGTATTTGAGTATTATTAAAACTCTACCCTAATAACTGAGTGTGTGTTGTGTCCATAACACTTGATCAAAAAAACATCAAGTTTCTACATATTCATCTGTATTAGTTAAAAGTTCTAGTGAATATTTTTTATGAAAATAACAAGAAAATAAAGTTTCACCTAGAAAATGAAAAGTTCCATGTTTACATTTTCAATCAATTATACAAAAACTAATGTCTGCATCTGAAAAAAATTTAATTCAAAATAATTTTCAGAAGTGTAGAAAAGCCACAAATCGATCATTCCCTTTAAATAAAAAAACTAATTTTAATAACTTTTAAATTAGATTCCATTGTATTTTCTTGATACCTTCCACATAATCATACTAAAAATAGTATGTCTAGATGACTAGCTGTTAAGTATAGTAAACTTCCTATCATACATCTAAATGTTTTTTAATTTTTAGGGTGTCCTGCATTAACAATATCAAGATTTTTTGAAGAACCAATTGGAGAACTAATATTTTTTGTGTTATCATGTCCATAATTTTGAATAATATGATTAATATACCTATATTGGGTTATATAAGTCCCTTATAGTGTATGGAAAATTTGAAAACCAAGAATGGATGTAAAATCACCCATAATACCCATATCAAACTCAGATTTTATAAGATTCACAAAGGAATCTATTAAATATTCTTGATTTGATTAGAATATAATGTGATCATCATAGATTTTAATGATAAAAAAAATTTATTTTTTTATAATTTTTTTGGATCCATAGTTCCATTAACAAAGTTATTTTTGATGTAAAAAACATGTTAATCTATCATACAAGGATATAATGGATTGTTTAAGGCTATATAAAGATTTATTAATTCTCTAAAAATATTCATGATGTTTTGTATCATCACAATTAGAAGGTGGTTCAAAAAAACATCCTCTTGAACATATCCCTTAATAAAAGAAAACATCACATCCATTTGAATTTATTTGAAATTTAGTATTGCTGTGAAATCTAATAGTATTCTAATAGATTCAAGTAAAGCCATCGGAGCATAGGTTTCATCATAATTTATTCCATATTTTTTATTATATCCTCTACCAACTATTCTTGCATTATTTATAATAATTATTCCATTTTCATCACATTTTTTTTACTGAAAACATAGTTTACTCCAATTATAGAAACTTTTTTAGGTCTCTAAACCATGTTCTATACTTTATTCCATTTGAATTCATTTAGTTTATCTTTCATTTATTAAATTTAATATTCATCACCTAAAGCCTCATCCAGACATTTAGGATAGAATTATGAAAGAAATTCTAGATGATCTTCTTTATTTATCAAAGTACTTGTAGTCCTAACAGATTTATTTTCATCAATTGTGATACTATATCTGGGATTATTATTAAGAAAAAAATGTCTTTGGTTCTATAAAAAATCATCATCAACATATGATAGAAAGTCATTCATAGTGAGTACTTCAAAAAAATCATTATTATTTTCTTTATTGGAAGACTATTCTATCAAAGATTGATTATTTATATTAGAAAACACATTAGAGGATATTGGTTGGGGTTTTTAAAAAACAAAAGGATCAATTTCAAAAAATTTAACATGTAATATTTCCTCAATAGTATAATATTTTTATTGAAAATTCTATAAGCCTTGGAAGTACTGGATTAGCCTAAATAAATACCTTCATCGGAATTTGGTGAAAATTTATGTAAATTATATTTTTTATTCAAGATGAATACCTTTCATCCAATTACATTAAAGTAAGAAACTTTTTGTTATTGGCTAGTCCATAACTCATAAAGTGTTTTACTTAGAAATGGTAAAATTAAAACATGATTTATAGTATAATAAGCATTAATCACAGCTTCAGTCCAAAATTGTTTTGCAAAATAATATTACCTAAACATGCTTCTTTCTATCTGTTGAAAAATATGATTTCTTCTTTCATTAAAAATTATTTGGTTGAGGTGTTATTGGAGATAAAAAGTTAAGTTTAATTCCATTCATTCTACAAAAAGTTTCAAAATATGAATTTACAAATTCTCTACCTTGATCACTATAAATATTTATCAATGGAAGGTTTTTATATTATTTTTCTTTTCATAAAAAAGTTTTAAAACAATAATAGTCATCATATTTCATTTCTTGAAAGTAGACCCATGTGTATATAGTGTAGGAATCAACTAAAAATATACATAACACATGAATCCCATACTTCCGGTTTGTATGGGACTTAATATGTCAATGTGGACTAACTGTAGAGAAACATAAGTTGAAAAATCATTGATTTATTAAAATATTGACTTACTTTTCATGCCACATTGAAAAGGGTCACGAACCATAGAAAATCAAATCTATTTTTTGGTATATCTATAACAAGTATTCTATAAGACAATTTATTTATGTTATTATAGTTACAGTGTCCAAACCTTCTATTCTATAACCAAGATTCATCTTTTGTTTCTCTAAGTCAGGGTAAGTATTGGATCCAATGGTCTTATATGTTGAGTGTGTACACATTTTCATACCGATGAGAAGAAAGAATGAATTCATCCATGGAAGTGTGTACTACACATTTATCATTCCTAAAATTAAAAAGGTATACTTCATGACATAAATTAATTATGCTTATAAAATTGTTATTAATACCCTTAACAAATAAAACATTTGAAATCAATGAATTTCCATAAAAAAATATATTAACAATACCAACAATCTTTCCTTGAGAATTCTCTAGGAAATCAACTCTTCCACATTTCAATTCAAAAATCTTTTCAAAAAAATCTTTGTTACTAGTCATGTGTTGAGAACATCCATTATCCATATAACATATATTCATGTTTTTTTTACTTTCATGAAAAGACCAGGAAATTTCAAGGAAATTTTTTTCTTAAATACTTTGGAATTTTACGAGTCTGTGGCTTCTGACGGAACTTTTTTCCGAGGCCCGGGATGCCGGGAATCAATTTCCGATGTTTAGATCAAGTAAGTTCAGTAAACGAATGAGCGGGTTTTTATATCCTTTAAACCGGTGCTTGGAATTAAAATCTAAGGGCACCGATTAACTCACAGCACCAGTATTTGCTTATGGGGACCTTTACCTCAGTTCCGTTTTAAGCAGGTTGAGAATTAATATCTGGGGAATTAGATTAAAAAAATAAAATTGGTGTAGCAAAATTTTATTTTATGGATAGTGGTTATTTCCTCCCAAGGGGAGTTAAAGGTGGGTCCCACACACATATAACCTCCCATGAGAGGATATTTGTGGGGTGGGGCCCACACATGACCTAAAGCTTTTACCTTCCCATAACTCTCATAAAACGCCATTAAACTCCATTGTTTAATGTTGAAAACTCTCCCATATTTATGAGATCTCACCACCTTCCCCTCTCTCCCATTAATTCATGCCAACACCTTAATTAATAAATTGAATCCTCCAATTTATTAATTAAGTGTTTGAATGTTTTAATTTTAAATGGATTGTGTTAATAAAATAATAGGAGTAGCATATTATTTTATTTTGGGAGATCTTTCGTAGTTTGAAGGGAGAGAACTTTGAGAGAATAGTTTTCTTCTCCGATGAAGAACGATGACTTCTTCGATGAAGAACGCCAGTTCCCTGGAGAACGACAACGCACCTTCTTTTCTCTTCTCCGCGACAAGTGAGGAGACGCCGCTTCCTCCTCAGATGCACTCCGACGTCGTCTACGAATCCTCTCACTGCAACACCGTCTTCTGCGACACCCGACATGCGACATCAATTATCGAGGTAGGGGATTATATTCATGGATTAATATTGTACCTCGTTCATCGTTGTATAACATTTATTGTCTCGGCCTATTGCAATCTCTTAACGTGGAGAGCACGGGCCGAACGAACACGGCCCGACGACCCTCAATTTGATCTTGTTTATCTTTGGAATTGGCGACCGAAGGCTGAAGGCAGAAGAGGCCGGCGGCGAAAGGCCCGCCGTCGCACAAGCAAAGAAAGACGCAGCCAAGCAGGTCGTGGAGGAGGAAGAACAACACAGTCGCGCCGTTCCGGGAACGTGGAGCCGCGGCCATGGCAGGCCGCGGCAGAGGAAGATTCCATTGTCGCGCCAGCTGTGTGGAAGTAACTGTGGCCCGCTTCGCGGGCCGCTTCGGCGAAAGAACCAGCCGGCTTGGCGGAACAAAGCCTCGACGACAGGAGGGCACCGTGGCGGATGAGCCGTGTCCCGCCCATGTGGGCCACTTGTGCCAGAAGGCCGGCTGGCTCCAGTCGGCCGGTTAGGGAGGACGGCGCCGGTAGGCACCACCGGTTCGGGCAGCCGGGGGGCCGCGCCCCCTCAGACCGCCTGGGCTTCGGGCCGAGCCAGTAGGGCCGCTCCCAGCCAGGTCGTGCCCAGGCAGCCCACGCCCTCTCGGGCCGGGCCACACCCTGCCGGGCTAGGCCGCACCCCCCTCGGGCCGGGCCGCGCCCCTCAGGCCGAGCCGCGTATTTCTTCGGGGTAGTCCGACACCCCTTCCGGGTCGGACCCGTCAAAACTGGGTTAACCCGACCCGCTATCCCACTGGGCTTAACGAGCCGAGCCCGTTTTCACTTAAAGGTGAATATCCTGAAGACCGTGCGTCCGAATGATGCACTGTCTATGGAACTCAGACCCTATCAACGAGACGGTACTTTTACGATACTCTAAGTGATTTTTGGGAATCATTGGATAACGTCCGGGTTAGAAACAAGAATATTTCTAACTGGGCCCCTGGAACAAAAAAGCCATTATCTCTCAGACCGAGCGTCTGATTAACGCGTCGTATGTCACATTGAGTTCTTTTTGACGAGACAGAACCTCAGGATACATCATTTCCGGACTTTTTGACAGTTGATGTAACGCCCCTTTACTCGAGGAGCGGACCCTCCCGGAATCGAGTACGCTGTGTGTGGGAACCCTAGAGCTGGCTACTACTACGATGACTACTGTGCTGGGATCCTCTGTGGGTTCGACGACGTAGTTGATTGTACATGGATCCTACATGGGTTCGGCAACGAGGAAGACTTTACTTGGATCCTCCGTGGGTTTGGCAGCGATGAAGACTGTACTTGGATCCTACGTGGGTTCGGCAGTGATGGTTATTGTACTTGGATCCTACATGGGTTCGGCAGCGATGACTTCTGTACTTGGATCCTATATGGGTTCGACAGAGGAGATGATTCAGAGGCTACATCTAATCATCTCCACTCCTCTTCGTGAGTATTATACCCGTGTGAGTTGAGTCTTGTCTTTCAATCATTATCATTTATGTGATTGACTTCTTTCCTATGTGGACCGGAATATGCTAGGGCTTGGAAGTTGGAGTCGAACTGAGATTGATGACTTAGGTATATGTATGGGCATATGCCTAAGTAGAGTTGGTTGATACTTCGTGGTTGCATCTTTCCTTTGTGGTTTATCCTTTTTGGATTCTGGGAGACCTATGGGGGTCTTGGGGTCCCTACTGAGTATCATTATACTCACCCCTACACAAGAAATGCCTGCACTATGTTGTGTTGGTTGCAGATGACAGACAACACTAATCATGGTTGAGGCTTGTGGAGCTGGATGGTATCCGGAGGTGGACCACCTGGCGGAACGTACACGGAGTGGACATATGGACCCAAGGTACCGACAAGACTATTTGTACCCACCCTTCAGGTGGGATTCCCATAGGACGACTCGGTGGTTGCTGCTTTACTTTACAGCTGTTGTACTTTCTCTCTCTGTTGTACTGTACTTTTAATTGGGTTTGTATACTGGCCCATTTACTTTTCAGCACTTAATTTTGTACTTAGTTTTACTTAGTGCTTAATCACTTGTGTACTCTGTTGTGTTTGTTTACTTTTATAAAGGAAATGCCTTCCCTTTTTACCAGAATTTACGCCTTTGGTGCTAGTCTCCAGCCCCAGGCCTATGGAAGGCGGGATTGAGGTAGTCATGGCATGGGCCCCGAGGACCGGTCGTGACAAATTGGTATCAGAGGAGTCGGTTCTACCGCAGAAATGAGGACTCTAATCTTTCTACTCTATGAAGAAATAGTGTTAAGAGTATTGAGTGTGGTTTTCCATCCAGGGAGTCCAGGGTTGGTGTGGCGGTCAACATATCCATACACCAGGACCCTGACTCCCGATTTCCGACTCAGTGCAGGAAAACATTAATTCCATGTGTGTTTCAAAATTTTTCTTTGTGATTACTTTTTTTCAGCTCACCTGGTATACTGTTTGACCGTGGAACACCTGTTTCTTTTCAGGATGGACCCATGAAGGCATCCAACTAGGGTTCCGATCTACGAGCGAGATGGCAGCCCACCGAGCGACGAGGCCTCGGGGCAGGGCCCCATTACTGCGGATGCACCAGCAGTACCACTACCCACTGGGCCACCGATACCACCAGCCCCATCAGCAGAGAGTGCACGCCGCCTGAGTGTGTTTCATGAGTTTCAGCGATAGAGGCCGCCCAGGTTTCGTGGAGAGACGGACCCTCAGGCAGCCGATAATTGGCTGGAGGCTATCGTCAGAGTCTTTAGATTGGTAGGGACACCATCTGACCTTATGGTGATCATTGCCGCGAGTCTCCTACACAGAGCAGCAGGTAGATGGTGGAGCCTGATGCTCCAGGTGCACGAAGAGGCATCACTACTTTTGACGGACTTCAAGAGCATCCATTGCTCGGAGTTTGTTCCAGCCACCCTCTATGTGGTGCGCATCCAGGAGCTACTACATATGCGGCATGGCAGCAAGACATTAGACAAGTACTCAGAGAGATTTACCGACCTCTTTCACTACTCCCCAAACATGGTACGAGACCCATTCTTTCGGAACAAGACCTTCGAGCAGGGACTGAGGCATGAGATCAGTGCTTTGACGGTCTCCCTCAGCATTTCAACACAAGCAGGAGTACTGGAGCGGGCCCTTCTTGTGGAGAGATTTCTTACTGAGCCGATGCCAACAACGAGACCCATTGAAGGGCAACACGTAGCGGAGTCTTCGGCAGCCGACAGTAGACAAATGTCGTAGAGGTCCAAGCGGACCAGGCCATCAGGTTGGTGACCTTAGGAAACTGGTTCGGATGTGCGAGGCACACGAAGAAGATCCAACCATACGAGGGGCAGGTAGTGCTATGCCTATGGCGGGCAGGGCCACATGGCTGGTGATAGCTCGACCCATCATGCAGACGAGTAGCAGACAGTACAGGGACCTCGCAGGCAGAGTCAGAGGTTCAAATGTGGTGGTCGGCAGGGAGCAGGTGGGCGAGGCATAGGAGCTGGCCGAGCAACAGGTGGTGGACGACGCGTCAAGGCTCTACCACCACCACCACCAGGAGGACCACCCCGACCACAGGGAGCTGGAAAACAGGGGCAGGCTCAGCTCCAAGCAGTCAAGGCCAACGACCACGGTGCACTTGAGATGATTCGAGGTAATATTTATGTCTACTCCACCCTTGCAGCAGTACTTATAAACATAGGAGTGAGTCATTATTTTATTACCGCTTCCCTTTTTCGTAGCTCAGAGATTCCTACGGAGCCGTTGGCTCGATCGTTACGGCTAGAGACTCCTACGATTGCAGACTCGACGATTACACACTAGTGCCAGCAGTGTGAGCTTACTCTAGGAGATGAGAGCTTCGGATGGGATCTTCTTGTAGAGACGTTGAGGCCTTACGATGTCATCTTGGATATGGATTGGTTATCTATAGTCCATGCCCAGATCGACTGTATTAGGACCAAAGTGTAGTGTTTCTTCATAGATGGGACCGAGTTCATCTTCACCGGCAAGAAGGGAGCCTTTACAGTGTAGGTTGAACTTTCGCAGAGGAGAGGGAATCCAATCACACATCAGTTGGCTAGTCTCATCCTAGGAGCGGTTGATGTGCAGAGTCTGAGTTTTTCTGTTGTGGTGGATCATTATACAGACGTTTTTCCTGACGATGTTCCAGGACTACCTCCTCGCAGAGAGGTAGATTTCTACATTGACCTGTACCCCGGGACAACACCGATATCTACTCCAACATATCGGATGGCTCCCGCCGAGCTTCGTGAGCTGTAGGTACAGGTGGAGGACTTACAGGGAAAATGATTCATCCGACCCAGTGTTTCACCCTGGGCTTCTCCGATTTTATTCACCAAGAAGGCGGATGGGAGCTTACGACTATGTGTCGACTACCGTCGCCTGAATCAGTTGACCGTAAAGAACAAATACCCACTCTCTAGGATTGAATAACTCTTTGATAAGCTCAAGGGAGCACGATGGTTCTCGAAGATAGACCTCAGTCTAGTTTAAAATCAGCTCAAAGTATGAGATGAGGATGTGAAAAAGACGACCTTCAAGTGTCGGTATGGCCACTACGAGTTCTTGGTTATGCCCTTTGGTGCAACCAACACACCAATAGTGTTCATGAGTCTCATGAACAGGATCATCCAGCCTTACCTAGATCGTTTTGTCGTAGTCTTCATCGACGAAATACTAATTTACTAGACTACCGAGGAGGAGCACGCCTACCACTTGGGGGTTGTACTGGACACACTCCAAGAGCACAAGCTTTATGGTAAGCTCTCTAAGTGCCAGTTCTGGATTCAATATGTTCACTTCTTGGGGCACGTCATCTCGGAGGTGGGCGTTGTAGTGGATCCTGTGATGATTGAGACAGTACTTTCTTGGGAGCCACTCTGTAGCGTGACAGAGGTGTGAAGATTCCTAGGTATGGCTGGGTACTTTCATAGATTTGTGCCATACTTCTCAAGAGTTGGATCACCGCTTTCAGCTTTGATGAAGAAGGGGAAACCCTTCGTGTGGTCCGATAGATGCCAGTAGATCTTCCAGGAGTTGAGACAGAGATTGACCAGTGCACCCATCTTGAGGCTACCGGAGGAGGGTGTTGGGTACATGGTTTACTGCGACACATCAGGGACCGGACTCAGGTGTTTCCTAATGCAGGAGCAGGCAGTGATCGCCTATGGTTGACGGCAGTTCAGGCCACACGAGAGGAACTATTCTACCAATGACCTGGAGTTAGTAGCAGTGGTCTTCGCCTTGAAGATGTGGAGGAACAATCTGATGGGCGAGCGCTTTACAGTCTACTCTGACCACCAGAGTCTCAGGCACATTTTCTCGCAGAAGGAACTGAATTTGAGACAACAACGATTGCTCGAGTTCCTCCAGGACTATGAATTTGAGATGGTTTATTCTCCTGGGAAGGGGAACGTAGTAGCTGATGCTCTCAGCAAGAGATCAGGCATTCAGCTACTGGGAGAGGTGATAGAGTAGTTAGCCACTTTGCATATATCCTTCATGGGTAGAGATGGGGAAGCTTTTCTACAGTCCCTCACACTTACTCCTCCACTACTTTATCGGGTCAGAGAGGCACAACATGGAGATATTTACTGTGAGATGTGATGTGCCCAGATTTCCATAGGGCGGGCGCCTTATGGATTTTCTGAAGGAGGAGAGCATGTCATCCTCTTCAGGGGATGTACCATGGTACCAGTTGCACTGCAGGAGGAAGTGCTAAGGGAGTTTCACACATCCCCTCTAGCGGTACATCCTAAAGTGGTGAAGATGTACCAGGACCTCAGACGACATCACTGGAGGCTGGGTATGAAGAAGGCTGTAACAGAGTTCATTTCATGATGCCTCACTTGCCAGCAAGTGAAGGTGGAGCACCATGTACCATCAGGCTTGGTACAAAACTTATAGGTTCCCGAGTGGAAGTGGTACATCATATCCATGGATTTCGTGACGGGGAATCCACGTACATCCAGGGGACACGACTCTATTTGGGGGATCGTTGACCGACTCACCAAGTCATCTCACTTCCTTTCGATCATAGAGAAAGGCTCAGTAGAGATCTTGGGACACCACTACATTCATGAGATCGTATGGCATCATGGAGTTCCATAATATATCGTCTCTAATCGAGACGCTCTCTTTACTTCCCAGATTTGGAAGGGGTTTTAGGAGGCATTTGGGACGCAGCTACGCCTGAGCACTGCCTTTCATCATCAAATGGATGGCCAGATGGAGAGAACCATTCAGACTCTCGAGGACAAGCTCTATGCATTTGTCCATGACTTTGGTCGCAGCTGGGAGGATCACCTACCCTTAATGGAGTTTTCATAAAACAACAGCTACCACTCCATCAACAGGATGGCACCATATGAGGCACTGTACGGTCGACCTTGAAGATCACCTCTGTGCTGGACTGACCCTGGGGAGTCATCACTTGTAGGACCAACGATTGTTCAAGCTACGACGGAG
This sequence comes from Viscum album, assembly GCA_963277665.1. Lineage (NCBI taxonomy): Eukaryota > Viridiplantae > Streptophyta > Magnoliopsida > Santalales > Viscaceae > Viscum > Viscum album. The sequence continues at coordinate 910,881,096 of OY728131.1, read as the reverse complement.
AAGGTGCAGATCATCCAGGAGCGTATGAGGACTCCGCAGAGCAGACAGAAATCATATGCTGATAGGAGACGGAGACCATTGATGTTCAAGGATGGTGACCACGTTTTCTTACGGGTCTAACCTCAATGTGGATTATGGAGATTTGGCCGGGGCAGCAAGTTATCTCCATGCTTCATCGGGGCTTTCTAGGTCCTCAGCAGAGTAGGCGAGGTGGCTTACCACCTGGCCCTTCCACCTCAGTTGCATTGGGTGCACAACGTCTTCCACGTATCTCAGATGAGGAGATACGTGCATGACCCGACCCACATCATTGATCATGGGGAGCTGGACATCGATGACAGGGCTATATTCACGAAGGTCCCGATGGAGATCGAGGATCGAAAGGAGTGGGTCATACGTGGATGGAGGATTCCTCTGGTGCGCATTCGTTTACAGTACGGGAACCTCCAAGAGAGCACATGGGAGTGGGAGGCTCAGATGCATGCTCAGTACCATCATTTTTTTCCATAGTTAATGTTGTAGTTTTACTGGGATGTAAAGCCCTGAGGTGGGAGAAATTTAAAGACCCGAAAATTTCAAGGAAATTTTTTTCTTAAATACTTTGTAATTTTACGAGTCAGTGACATCTGACCACACTTGATTCCGAGGCCCGGTGTGCCCGGAATCAATTTCCAATGTTTCTCTCGGGTACGTTTAGTAAACGAACGAGCATATTTTTCTATCTTTTAAACCGTTGTTCAGAATTGAAATTTGAGGGCACCGATGAACTCGCAGCGCCGGTAATTCCTTATGTAGACCTTTACTGCAGTTGCGTTTTAAGCGGGTTGAGAATTAATATTTTGGGATTTATATTAAAATAAATAAAATTGGTGTAGCACAATTTTATTTTATGGTTGGTGGTAATTTCCTCCCAAGGGGAGTTAAAGGTGGGGCCCACACCCACATAACCTCCCATGAGAAGATATTTGTGGGGTGGGGCCCACAAGTGACCTAAACACTTAAACTTCTCATAACTATCATAAACCCCCATTAAACTACCTTGTTTACTGTTGACAACTCTCCCATATTTATGAGATCTCTACACCTTCCCCTCTCTCCCATTAATTCATGAAAGCACCTTAATTAATAAATTGAATCCTCCAATTTATTAATTAAGTGTTTGAATGTTTGAATTTTAAATGGATTGTGTTAATGAAATTATAGGAGAAGATTATTATTTTATTTTGGGAGATCTTTCGTTGTGTAAAGGGAGAGAACATTGAGAGAATAGTTTTCTTCTCTGATGAAGAACAACGACTTCTTCAAAGAAGAATGCTGGTTCCAAGAAGAATGACGACGCACCTTCCTTCCTCTTCTCCACGACAAGTTAGGAGACGTTGATTCCTCCTCAGACACACTCCGACGTCATCTATGAATCCTCTCCCTGTGACGCCATATTCCGCGATGCCCGACATGTGACGTCAATTATCGAGGTATGGGATTATGTTCATGGATTAAACTTGTACCTCGTTCATCGTTGTATAACATTGATTGGCTCGACATATTGCAATCGCTTAATGCTGAGATCGTGGGCCGAACGAACATGGCCCGATGACCTTCCGTTTGATCTTATTTATCATTGGAATTGGCGACCGAAGGTGGAAGGTAGAAGAGGTCGGCGGCGCAAGGGCCTCCATCGCACACACAAAGAAATCCATGGCCAAGCGGGCCGTGATGGAGGAAGCACGGTGTCATCACGTCGTGCCAGGAACGTGGAGTCGCGACTAGGGCAGTCCGCGACAGAGGAAGCCAGCACCGTCGCGCCGGCCGTGTGGAAGGAACCATGTTCCACTTCACGAGCCACTTCAGTGAAAGGACCGGTCAGCCCGTCGACCGGCTGGGCGGAGCAAAGCCGCGGCGCCAGGAGGGCGCCGCGCCGGATGCGCTGCGGCCCGCTCGTGTGGGACACTTGCGCCAGAAGGCCGACTAGCTCTAGGTGACCGGTTAGAAAGGGCGGCGCTGGTTCGGGCCGCCGGGTGGCTGCACCCCCTCAGACCGCTCAGCCACTTGGCCGAGGCAGCAGGGCCATGCCCAGCCGGGCCGAGCCTCGCCCCGCCCCGCCGGGCAAGGCCGCACCACCCTCGGGCCGGGTCGTGCCCCTTCGGGCCGGGCCGCGCCCCTCAGGCCAAGACGCATATTTGTTCGGGCTTGTCGAACACCCCTGCTGGGTCGGACCCATCAAAATAGGGTTAACCTGACCTGCTAGCCCACTGGGCTTAACAGGCCGGGCCCGTTTTCACTTAACGGTGAATATCTTGAAGACTGCACGTCCGAACGACGCGCCGTCTATGGCACGAGGACCCTATCGATGAGGCGGTCCTTTTTCAATAATCTATGTGAGTTTTGGGCATCCTTGGATTACGGTTGGGTTAGAAACGAGCATATTTCTAATCGGGCCCCTTGAACGAAAAAGCCATTATCTCTCAGATCGGGCGTTGGATTGACGCATCGCCTATCGTGTTGAGTTTATTTTGACGAGGTGGAATTTCAGGATACATCAACTCAGGACTTCGTGACAGTTGATTTAACGCCCCTTTACTCGGGGAGCAGACCTTCCCGGAATCGAGTACGCTGTGTGCGGGAACCCTAGAGCTAGCTGCGACAATGGCGACTACTGTGCTGGGATCGTCTGTGGGTTCGACGATGAAGAAGACTGTACTTGGATCCTATGTGGGTTAGGTAGAGAGAACGAATGTACTTGGATTATCCGTGGGTTCGGCAGCGATGACGACTGTACATGGATCCTACGTGGGTTCGACAGCAATGGTTACTGTACATGGATCCTACGTGGGTTCGGCAGCGACGACTTCTGTACTTGGACCCTACGTGGGTTTGGCATAGGAGATGATTCAGAGGCTATATATAATCATCTCCACCCCTCTTCGTGAGTAGTATCAAGTTTGAGTTGAGTCCTGTCTTTCAATCATTATCATTAATGTGATTGACTTCATTCCTGTGTGGAACGAAATGTGATTGGGCTCGGAAGTTGGATCCAAACTAAGATTGATGACCTAGGTGTATGTATGGGCATATAACTTAGTAGAGTTGGTTGATACTTCGGGTTTGTATCATTCCCTTGTGGTTTATCCTTTTTGGATTATGGGAGACCTACGGGGGTCTCAGAGTCCTTACTGAGTATCGTTATACTCACCCCTACATGGGAAATGCCCGCACTAAGTTGTGTTGGTTCTAGAGGACGGACAACACTGATCGTGGTTGAGGCTTGTGGAGCTAGACGGTATCCGAAGGTGGACCACCTGGTGGAACGTACACGGAGCGGACGGACGGACCCGAGGTACCGACGAAACTATCTGTACCCACCCTTCAGGTGGGATTCCCAGAGGACGGCTCGGTGGTTACTGCTTTACTTTACAGTTTTTGTACTTTCATTCTCAATTGTATTGTACATTCAGTTGGGTTTGTATACTGGCCCATTTAAATTCCATCACTTACTCTTGTACTCAGTTTTACATATTGCTTACTTCACATGCGTACTCTGTTGTGTTTTTTTACTTTTATAAAGGCAATGCCTTCCCTTTTTACCGGAATTTACGACTTCGGTTCTAGTCGCCAGCCCCTGGACTATGGAAGGTGGGCTTCGGGTAGTCACAACACAGGCCCCAAGGATGGGTCGTGACATTTCATTATTTTCATAAAAATAAAACAATTATCTTTTTAGAATACAATTATATTGGGATCCAGAAATGTTAGAAATAAAAATTTGGGGAACCCACATTTTTTATTCAAAATAGGATTTTTGGAATACAAATGATATAATTTTATTTAAGGAACAATTTTTATTGAAATGAAATCCATATTGACACATTTTTAAAACAAGTGAATTTGTAGGGACAAATTAATTGTTATTAAAAAATGTATTTGAAAGAGTATATCCCATTCATGAACTATTAACTTGTCAATAAATTTGTTTATACCTTTTTTTAAAAACATCTTTACATTTGAAAAAATCTATCAAAAAATTATTTAAAGTGAAAATTTCAATCATTAGTTTTAAAAATAAATTATTATCCACATTAGTTTGAGTTTGATAAGTGGGTTTTGTTTCTAAAAGCATTTTATTAGAAATTTATTTTTCAAAATCTTTTGAAAGCTTATCCTATACAGAATTGTCATCCTCAAGGTATTTGGAAAGAGAATTAATTTCAAAGTCTATTTTATTAATATCTTTAGAATGAACTAATTCTTATTTTTTCAAAATATTAATTCTATAATTTTCATTCTCTTGATTCTTACTAACATTCCAATTCTCATATTCCATAAAATCTTAAATTATATAGACTTATGTGTATAATGGTAAAGAATTATATTCTAATGAGAAATTCAGTTCATCAAAATAAATATAACCACTCTCATCAGGATAGTTTTCATTTAAATACATATAATACAATGATTCAGTAGTGTGTACCTTTTCCATTAAACATTTATTTTCAATAGGTATTCTGGCAAGAAGACCAATATTCTTCTAACATAAGTTTTCATTGTATGAGGTTTCATCTTTAGAATCTCCACAAATATAACTCCATGAGTCATTTTCCTTTAATAAATTATTAACTTTTTTACTTATAGTAAATTTTATCATTCATTTTATAATGTAATTCCTTTGTATCATTCATTTTTATCTTTTCTAAATCTGTGCTGATGTGTCCATCTTTCTTATATTCATAACAAATAACATTAGAATCTTTATTTCATTTCTTTTCCTTGTTACTTTTCATATATCTATATTGAATTTCCTTCTTTCCAACAATATTATCCATCCTTCAATAAAGATGTGATAACTCATTCTCTAAATTTTTTAATTCACTTATTTCTAATTATACAATAATATTATTTTTTTATAGCCTTCACAACTTTCTCAAATGTCTTGGAATTCTTATGATTTGAAGTAGAAGTAAAAGAAACTCCTCAATTATTTTTATTTACTTTTTATGTATCTCTTTTCGATCTATTCTCATATTTCATATGACTTAAAAAAAAATCATCAAGAGTAAAATTTGTAACATTTCTTAACTCATTAATAGCTTTCCTTTTTTTCCCATTCATTTGGCATGATATCTATGATCTTTTCAACTAGGATATCATCCTCTAGTCTATTTTCTCCCATGTATGATAAATTATTCACAATTATCCTCAATCATTTTTGTTCTTTACATACAGGTTATCCATAATGGAATTAAAAATCATGATAGTCTACTCATATCATAGCTATTCTAGTCACAAAAAATTTAGAAGTACCAATTTGAGTTATCTATAGATTTTTCAAAATACTATTGGATTCTCCACAAGATGATATATAGATATACATATTTCTAATCATGGAACAATGTAAATAATTTCATACCTTATAATTTAGCTCATACTCTTTATTTTCTTGATTGGTGAAAACTCAAAATTTCTAATTAGGATTTTTATATTTACTAGTCATCATAAAAAATTTATCAACTCCAATTTTGATTACAAAATTATTCATTCAATCTCTCATGTATTCATAATCTTTACCATTAATAATTGGTTTTCTGGAAGGATTGAGATTCTCATTTGAACCAAAATTAATTCATGCTATCTTTAAAATAGTACAAAACCTCTTTTATATAGTATATGTTTATGTAACAAGAATTTATAAACCAAAAAATTATAAAATATATATAACTAACATTAAAAAGTAATGTATGAAAATATATGAGCAGTGGAAACCTAATTTGATACCTATTGTGGGATCATAATATATATGCAGATGGAAAAATACAAGAGGGGATGAATTATAGGTTTAAAAACCATTAGTTTATTTCCCTAAAATAATTTTGTTTAAAAAAATTAAACTAATTAAATTCATAATACCTCTTAAAGTATTAAATCATTAATTAGGCAAGGCCCTGGGTCCAGTTATAAAATTATCATCATCGGAATTACTATGATAATGCAACCCAAATTTTGTAAATAAAATTAATCATATTAATGGTAGAAATTATTTAAATAGAGTAAGAATGTGAAAGATCTTAATCATGATGGTTAAGATGATTAAATTAAAACAATACAATGATTAAATCATAAAGCGTACTAAATTGTTTTGAGTAATTGAAAATATCATAATCACTAGAATTGTAATTAGAAAAATCATAATCACTAAATAAAGAATAGAAATATTAATATATAAAATGATTCACTTTATATAACAATGCATTGAAAATGTAAACAATGGAAAGAATACAATTATATTAACCCAAATAGAAGAGTATGAAATTTTTTTAGAAATTGTCTCCTGATTTATAATATAATGAATGTTTGTCTTACCCACACTAGAGTAAGACCTCGATATGATGATCATATTCTGCATTGATATTCTTACAAGTCCTCAATCAAAAAGTTGATCAATGCCTATGTGTTCCTTGCCTTGGAAGTACTTGATTCGAATATGATCAACAAAATTGTCTTCCTATACATGGAATCCCTTGATTGTAATAGCCAATGATTGATGTTACTGTTGAAAAATTAATACTGTTGAGTGAAACAATTATCTAGAATTATTAGTTCACTACTTGACTTCAAAGTCTTTCCCATGAAGCAGCAATTTGACAGAACTCTCATTGACTCTCTCAAATTCATTAAATAGTTCAGTATCACTTTAGCTACAAGATCGTAGAAATGATCTGTATTTATTGTCCAATTTCCCAATGTTCATCTTGGATTCTAACATTTGGATTTTATCTGGAAAATGCAGTGGGACATGGACACTGGACACTCAAATGGTCATTTTGTAACTGAAACAACTACATAGTTTCACAATACATATTAAAATAGAATACATGATATCGTTTTGTTTTAATAGTGTTCATTAGAAAATGAAACTATTTTTTAGATATGATAAAATTGGTTTGAAATTAATTTAACTCTTCTGATAAAATATAATGTGAATAATAAATGAGTATGATGATATTCATTGAGATAGTGAATATGATTTATCTTGTTAGTGTGGTACAGAATGAAGTGTGCAATGGAAATCATAATTGTCATGTTTGAGGAAAATCACATTTGGTGAGTATGATGTATTTCTTATCTGGGGTCATAATGATAGTCATGTAAATAATTATTTCTATAAAAAGTATGGGTATACTATTTATCATATTCCTATGAAAATCATAATGATAAAATGTAAAACATACATCCTGATAAAATAAAACTATATATGAATTCATTTGAAAGAGAGTTAGTGATTTTCAATACAAAATGGAATAGAGAAGTTAGAGAAATAAATTTGACTCAACATTTGGGTCATTCAATTTTAGATTATTCATGAAGTCCATGGGAAGGTCCATGACACTATCAATTTATCAATTTATACTAATCAGGAATTTTGTTCATTAATAGATATGGGATAAGTGTAGATCCTTTTTTTAACATTTCATTCTATATAAATATGTTATTTACTCTACAAGGAATATACTTGAGTAATATAAATTACGTTATTAATATTTGGTGGTAAACACCCATACTGTCAACGTTCATTTAATTCCCATTACCATATTACTCTAAGAGAAGGGAAGTTAATGAACCTCAACAGGTGGTTTTGATTCCAATACTAAGAATAAAGGTCTAGGAATATGGGTGATACACCCGAATGTGTGTGTATATTCATGACATAAATATCTAACAATTAAATTTAAATAATAAATTGTAAGGTGAATTTAGGAATAAGAATTTACATAATTAATTTTTCATTTAAGAATCAATGGATGAAAAATTCAGCATGTGACACAAAGACATATTTCATAAAAAAGATATGATTTTTTGTAAATGTGTAATACGACAAACTATATACCAAAGAAGAATCACTCATCCAATATCTAGTGTTGATTTAATCCAATTTGAGAGAAATATAAGAAATATACAAACACATAAAAATATGGTGAATTAACTATCATGTATTTAGAATTTGATAATCCAATGTAATGTGAAAAGATAAGAAATAATATCCAATAGCAAATCAATACTCGTCCAATTCACCCAATAGTACTTGATTCAAACATCGTATGAATAATATCTCTCTATTCCTGTAGGAGAGGAATATGGAACACACATGAGGGATACTATTCATGGATGAGAGGTGAAATAAGGGAGAAATGAAAGAAATAGGCTGGAGTGGAAGAACTATAATTTTCAATCGATTAATGTGTTTCATTTTTTGGCCACATGGTTTTTATAAACAAGCATCAATGGCCTGGTTCCACATCCCAGGTGGAACTAATGGTACAGGATAAGAACATGGTATGAAAAACTATATGTAGCCCTTGTGCACCCCTCTAATGTTTTCTGTATACATCCTCACATGGTCATGCACATCCTCTTACATTATTAAACCAAACTATGTGACATGATAATCCCTCCTAGATGAGTCTTTATAGGTTCTCATAGAGTCCATTCGTTTCAATGAAACTATGTACCTATAAAGAACATGCCACGGGTTTGTGAGGTACAATCATCAAAAAACATGAACCAACCATTCATCCTTGTTAGGCTTCTTCTAACATTGATTTTTTGGGGCCCAATACTCCTGAAACTAACTCGGACACCTGATACACCTCTCGATACTTAAACCTCATCCAAAAAACAACACTTCTATGTACTTCAAAGCTCATATTTAAATTTTCATGTTTAGATTAGAATTTATCATATCCAAAAATGTAAAAACTAAAATTCCTTTGTAAATTTTATATTTTCCAAATCCTATGACTTTTTATTAAAAAATTAAATGGATTATAAAATATTAAATTTTATAAATTTCTATATTGGAGAGTCATAGATCCCTGAAATCTATTCATTTTTTAAAAACATTTTATAAGAACCCGGATCTTCATTTTAGGTATGTTTTTCCTTTTCTGGTCATTTTTTAGAGAAGAGGAGTTTCTGGAAACTCATAAAGTCCATGCCGTGTACTTTATGAGTACATGTTGTGTACTCCCTTGCCACACTAGGTCATATGCTGGCCGTGTCTGGGCCACACGCATGGTGTGTAGGGGTGAAGTGGAGGCTTCTTAAAGTGGAGTATGAAAATGTAGAGTACACGCTATGTACTCAAGAAGTACACACCGTGTATTTTTTTTTTTTTCATTAAACGGACTGGGGTCGTGCCTAATCGATAGAACTGTCTTCTTCTCCAGCGCCTTCGACTGAGAGTGACCCGTATGACTGTGAATCTTCTCCGATCCCCCAAGCCTCTATCCATTCTCCGAATCGACCGTTGTCGATTGCGTTGGAACCACATCGCTGAGTTATTCCTTCTCATAGAGCCTTGTTTTCCAATTCATCATCTTTCTTAAGTTATCGTGGGTTGAACATTTTGTGATTTTTAGTAGATCTATGCCGTTATGAGGAGAATCAAGCCTCTAGGTTCAAGTATATCAATCTTTTAGGATCGAGGTAGGTGGTTTGTGCCTTACTTTTCGATGTCTTTGAGTTTTATGTGCAAATTCCACCAATACCCAAGATCGGGGTATTGCGTGTTTACCTTTTTTCCCTTGTGGTTATTACTGCCTTTCTTGCATGCTTGTATAGAGGTAAATAGATAATTTTTGTGGATAATTGTCGTTCTCAGATGTTTTTCCCCCGCTTTGTTCCTGTTTCAACCTTTGGGTCTCTTTAACCTTTTGTCGTTATACCTGTTTCCATGCCTTGTGATCATAGGAAGAATGATGTTGTTAACATTCTTGTTTCTCTGTAGTTTATTTAGCCACGTATATCTATAGGTGTAACTTGGTTATCCAAGTATCTCTATAGGTGTACTTTGGAATTAGAGCATTAATATGCACTGACTGACACGGGACTGTGAGAACCCAGTGCTATAGACTATAAGGGATAGACCGAGTGATCTTCCCATAGAGTCTTAGATATTATAGACTATACGGGGATAGACTGAGTGAGCTTCCTCAGAGAGTATTGGAAATTATAGACTACAAGGTATAGACCGAGTGAGCTTCCTAGAGAGTCTTAGTTATTATAGACTACAGGAGGGTAGACCGAGTGAGCTTCCTTAGAGAGTCTTTACCTTGTTTGAATGTCTTTAAAACCTTCCCAGGCTAGAGAATGAATTGACTGAGTGAGCTTTATCAGAGAGTATTTGGTATACCTAAGGCTATAGGAGGATTGACCAAGTGATCGTCCTCAGAGAGTCTCTAGACCTTGGGCGAAGAGGGTTAGACCGCGTGATCTCCCTCTAAGAGTCCCTGAATATGACAGACTATAAGGGGAATTGACTGAGTGAGCTTCCCCAGAAAGTGTTATAAATTTGTATGACCAAACCAGAGGGGTTAGGATGATTGAACTGCCCAGAGGGTTGTGGTACTTCTTGGATAGGACCAGAGGGGATGGCTGCGAGTATATCCTATAGGGTTTCCTGCATGTGTTAGTTGTTGCTTCACTGCTGCTTATTGTTCGGTGGATTGAAAATTGTTGTGTATCATCCTATTTACTACTTACTGATTACTGCATGCTGTTGATGCTACTGTTCACTACTTAATGTACTATTACCTATCATATACTCACTAACTGTTAGCCACAGATCTTTGGGTGGTTTCCTAGTGGGATTTAGTCTCACACCTTGTTTGGGTCAAGCTTTTGGGCCCAAAAAGTCTATGTTGTTGCAGGTATAGACAAGGGAAATCTCCCTTCTACTTCTGGTACTTGATTTCTTGGAGAAGGATAGAATGGGACCAAGCTTTGGCTTACGATGCTGAGGATCTGTTTACTTTCTTTTGTACTTGTTTTGGTAATATTGTATTTCTCATCATTGTGACTTGTTTCGATGCTTTCCTAGATATGTATCATGAATCATTTCATATATATACATATGAGCTCTAGTTGTTTGCTGATTTAGTATTTCCGCTATTTATTATTGTTGGGTATTTACTTCTTCTGCTCTTGCATGCTTATTTACTTCCATTGTGTACTCTGTCAATGAGGGCATAGTTTCCCCATTATCACACCCAAGGACCTCGCTGTTAGTCGGCAGCCTCTATCATTTGGGGAAATGTGCTTGAGGCCATGTGACCAACCGGGTACGAGGTGCCTTTGGATGGCTTCCGGAACAGGGACATTACAAAGTGGTATCAGAGGAATTTTTTTCTCTTGATTTACTGTTTGGATCCTTTAGCCAGGGATAGGATGGATTCAGTACAGGGTAATAAGCTGTGCATGAGAGTAGCTAACCCGTGTACTGGGAAAAGCCATACTACATCGTTTATTACAGTTTCTGGTTTTAAGATTTTACGATTGATATGATTTCACCTTGAGATATTCACATGACTTTTGTTGTTATTTTTGTTGCTATTATGGTTCTATTTCTATCGCAACCTGATGAGATGAGGGTATTCCATCTCATGCATCATATAGGCACTTGTTAGAAACCACATGCCACGCATTATTGCCAAGCCATCTAGGGTGCATTAGGGATTACATGTTGTTGTGATAGACTTTGTGTAAATTATGCATGATATTATGATATATTATTTGATAGAATATCTTCTATTTGATAGAGGGCAATTTGTATTGTACTTTTCTTAAATGGACACACAATTTTGGTTCTTGAGGTGTTATGGGCCCTCTTGAATCGGAAATTGGTGAATAGTTGACCTTTTTTCCTTATATATGACTATATTGGATGCCAAGCTTTGATTCATGGGGTGTGTGGGATCTCATGGATCGGAATTTGGCACCTTCATGCCTTGTTTCTATGTTTTCTTGGGTTTCGGTGCAGTTTCTGAGCTACTTCCTAGAAAAACCCAAAATACACGGCATGCACTTTATGACTACATGTTGGGTAGTTTCAGACCGTGTCACTGAATATGTGATCAGGAACATGGTGTTGGGTAAATGTATTTAGGAACACGCCGTTTATGGTAGGTGCACACCGTGTAGTTTAGAGCCGTGTACCCGAACATGTCACTAACAACACGGGTCGGGGAAGCTCGAGTAGAACATGCTGTGTTGGTAAAGAACACGTCGTGTAGTCTTTTTCTAGGTACCTGGCTGTGTCACGAACAACACGGGTTGGTGTTATGTTCTCATATACATGACCTTTTTGTTCGGAACATGCCGTGTAAGGGTCAGCCGTGTAGCTGGCCATGTAACTAGAAACATGGGTCGTTGAAACCTTGTCTACTACACACTGTGTCCACAGGGAACAAGCCGTGTAGTCTTATTTTAAGAAGACCATGTGGGCTAGCTGTGTAAAGAGACTCAGGCAGGGGAATAGAGTTCAAGTACATGCCGTGTGTGGGGACAACACGATGTGTAGTTGTGGTGTTACACGACCAGAGGTGGTAGGAGTACACACCCATGTGTATGGTTTAAGTGAACACGCAGTGTCGTTTTTATACACGACGTGTAGTCATGTTTTGTAAACTTGAATGTTACCTCCTCCTATTCCCATTTGGTACTCTTGTGTTCTTAGTCTTTGATAATCCTGATCTAAGGTGTGCTTTTGATCTTTTCAAAACTATGCCTCTGAGACTTCCTCCGGATGTACATCAGTTTCCAGACAGTGATCAAAAACTAGATGTGGCCGATCAGGGACCTCTTGCAGATCCTCCTGTTCTTCCAGCCTTAGCACCAGTAGTCATACCCGTCATAGGCGCCGATGCGTAGTTCAGAGAGGATTTCCTAAGGATGATGCAGAATTTTCAGGGAGCGTCGCCTCCTGCCCCGTCGATGGCTAAATTGACGCGGGTCTTTCAGTAGCTTCATCCTCCTACTTTCTCAAGGTATGGAGGACCCTAGGCTGCATAGTCGTGGTTAGAGGCCACACTGACGATCTTTGAGCATCTGGAGGTACCCCCAGAGAAAGGGGTAAAGCTTGCTACTTATATGCTCCATGACACCTCCAAGAGGTGGTGGGAGGTGATCTCACAGTTAGGGCACCAACAGAGTATGTATGGGGATAAGTTTTTCCCCACCTTCTATGATTACTTTTACCCAGAGACATTGAGGTCCGACCGAGCCTGAGAGTTTATGAGTCTATAGTAGGTTACTCTTTCTGTTATGGAGTACTCGTCCCGCTTTACCGAGCTGTAGCGCTTCATGTTGATTATAGTAGGAGATGAGTTGTTCCTTGCTAGGAAGTTCGATGATGGTATCAGGAAGGATATCCTTTCCCAGGTTAATATCTTCATCTTGACTTCAATATCCTCTATCGTCAACCAGGTGCTAATCATCGAGCACAATCTAAGAGATTCTGGAGCAGTGAGCCTTGGCGGTTCGACATCCATAGCTAGTGTCCCTCCTACGAATAGTAGGAAGCGCCGCAAAGAGTCATATCAAAGAGAGTAGAGTAGGCAGGATATATCTTCTGGCAGCCAGGTTATATGCTACCAGTGCAGTAGGAGTTGGAATACTAGGCCTCAGTGTTAGAGTGATCTGATGGAGTGCCAATCTTGCTGCAAGATGGTCCATCTTAAGCGCTATTGTCAGATATTCTCACCTTCATCTAGTGGTCGGGGTTCATCTATGACCCCTCATTCAGGAGATGCTTCACCAGTTTCTCACCAGTCTGGGAACTAGAGTTCTTCCAGCTGTTCGGGTCGAGGTGGAGGTCGCGGCAGCGGTGGTCAGTCAGCAGGTTTCCAGCAATAGCAGAGTGGGTCAGCTCAGAGTGGTCAGCCAAGGGCGCATGGCCGCGGTACAGGCCAAACCATCGCTGTGGAGAAGACCTACAAAGAGAAGGATCCCGACCCATCTACAGTTTGAGGTACAGTACAAGTAGCCTTAGTTTTATCTTCATCCATTTTCAATACTAGTTCTTCGCATATTTTTATCTCTTTTTCTATTGTGGAGAGCCTTGGGTTATGTATCATTTCGTCTGCCAACTTGTTGACTCTTGACATGTTGTTGGGAACAAGGAAATCTAGAGTACGTCGGTGTAGAGAGTTCACTCTTCAGGTCACATGCTGTCATTTCTTATACGACCTCTATGTCCTAGAGATGACGGGCTATGACGTCGTTCTTGGGATGGACTGGTTGGTTCCCTTCAAGGCAGTCGTCGATTTCTATCACCTCTGGGTGAGTTTCGTATCACCAGAGGGCAGATCTTTCCTTCATAGAGGCGAGTGGGATGTCCAGGTGGGTAGAGATGGACCAGAGTATCATGGGCTAGGAGGAGTTACATCCCAAATTTTCAGTCTTTATCTGGATGACCATGGGACTTCACAGTTATACATTCCTTAGTTGTGGATCATTTTAGGGATGTCTTTCAGAGGAATTTTCAGGTTTGCCTCCGGAGCGTGAGGTAGACTTCTCGATTGAGCTCATGCCAGGAGCGGAACCAGTGTCCATTCCTCCTTATAGTATGGATACACCTGAGTTGCAGGAGCTCAAGATGCAGTTGGAGGAGTTATGGGAAATGGGTTTCATCCGACCTAGTACTTCTCCTTGTTGTTTTCCTATCCTGTTTGCAAAGAAGGCATAAATCACCCTTCAGCTTTGTGTGGATTATCAGAAGCTGAACCAGTTGACGGTCAAGAATCGATATCACTTGCCGATGATCGATGACCTCTTTGATCATCTTTGAAGAGCCCGGGTGTTATCGAAGATCGATTTGAGGTCATTTTATCATCAGTTACGTGTTGGACCATCAGCTATACCTCTTACAGACTTCAAGAGTAGGTATGGTATATACGAGTATATAGTCACGCCGTTTGGTCTCATGAACACGCCAGCAGTTTTTATGGCACTGATGAATCGAGTGTTCCATCCTTACTTGGACTCCTTCATAGTTGTCTTTGTGGATGATATCTTGGTGTAATCTCACACTCTACATGACCATGCCACACATATTGAGATCATTCGGAGTACACTGAGAGATCATAATCTATATGCTAAGCTCTCAAAATTTCACTTTTTGATGGATCCGATTCACTTCTTGGGTCATGTATTCTCAGAGACATGAGTATCAGTGGACCCATAGGATGTGAGAGCTGTAGATTCCTGGGAGAAATCAAAGAATTTCTTTGAGGTGTGGAGTTTTCTTAGGTTGGCTGGATACTACAGGCATTTCATACAATACTTTTCATGCCTAGTAGCACCGCTGACAGGTTTGACCAAGAAGGGGGTGATGTTTTTTTGGTCAGATTCTGGTGAGTCAACCTTTCATGAGCTAAAGGGGAGGTTGACGTCAGCACTGATACTGGTCTTACCAGAGTCGGGAAAAGGCTATACTGTTTACTGTGATACATCAGGTATTGGGCTGGGAGCTGTTCTTATGCAGAGAGATGGGGTCGTTGCATACGGGTCTCGGCAGTTGAGGCCACACGAGAGGAACTATCCGACACACGATCTGGAGTTGGCAGTTGTTGTTCATGCCTTGCTCTGTTGGAGACACTACCTTCTGGGCGAGCACTTTGTGGTTTTCCCTGACCAAAAGAGTCTCAAGTATATATTCACTTAGTGTGATCTGAATCTGAGACAACGCATGTGGGTCGAGTATCTTCAGTCATTCGACTTTGAGCTCTCCTATACGTCGGGGAAGGGAAACACATTGGCTGATGAGTTGAGCTGGATAAATTGGATTCAGGCAGTTCAGGAGGCCAGAAGTGTGTGGAAACTTATGACTCTTCTCTCTGAGATGCATCTGGAGGTGCATGATAGACATGGACAAACTTACCTATCTTCTGTAGTTGTTACCTCTACACTTCTTGATCGGGTACAGATGAGGCAGCTATCAGAATCAGAATGATTAGTCCTGCGGGAGAGTGTGTCATGAGAGGACCCTCTTCCTGGATGGACAGTGGGTGAGGATGAGATCTTGCATTTCTAGGAACGCGTATGGGTTCCATCAGACATACATGAGGAGCTGATGTGGGTTTTTCATTCCTCAGTTTCGGTAGTTCATCCAGGCATCACCAAGATGAATCGTGATCTACACCACCAGTACTGGTGGCCAAGTATGAAGAGAGATGTTGCTGGTTTTATCATGATATGTTATACTTGTCAATAGGTGAAGGCAGAGCATCAGCCACCTGCAGGGATTTTACAACAGTTACCCATTCTCGAGTGGAATTATAATGATGTTGTGATGGACTTTGTGACCGGGTTTCCGAGGTCACCATGTGGGAGTGATGCTGTTTGGGTTGTTGTCGACAGGCTTACGAAGGTTTATCAATTCATTCTGATCAAAGAGAATTTCAGTGTTGATGAGATGGGACGACTGTACATCCAAGAGATTGTACCTCTATATGGAGTTCCATACTCCATTGTTTCAGACAGGGATGTGCGCTTTACTTATCGGTTCTAACAGGGACTTCAGAAGGCTTTGGGTACCCAGGTACTTTTGAGTATAGCATACCATCCCCAGAATAATGGTCAGTCTGAGTGTACGATCCAGGTTCTTGAGGACATGCTCCAAGCTTGCATTTTAGAGTTTGGAGGTTCTTGGGAAAAGTATATACCTCTTGTGGAGTTTTCCTGTAAAAACAATTTCCAGGCGACTATTCAGATGACACCTTACGACGCTTTGTACGGTAGGCCATGGCGATCACCCTTATGCTGTCTGGAGGTAAGAGAGGCAGCGTTTTCGGGACCTCGTCTTGTTCTGGACACCTTAGAGCAAATACAATTGATTCGAAAGAGGATGGCTACAACACAGTCTTGGCAGAAGTCTTATGATGATCAGAAGAGATGACCTCTGGAGTTTGAGGTCAAGGACCAGGTTTTCCTGTGTGTCGCATTGAGGTTGGGACACAAGAGGATCCAGAGAGAGGGTTAGCTTCCACCACAGTACATCGGGCTATTTGAGGTGTTGGAGAGAGTTGGGCCGGTTGCCTATCGGTTGTAGTTACCACATAGGTACCAGGCTATGCACGACATCTTCCACGTTTTTTATCTCCAACGTTACTTTTCAGACTCGTCTCATATCATTCAACCCGATGAGGTAGTTCTTCATGAGGATGCATCATTTGAGGATCATCCCATCCAGATTGTTGATCGCAGTATGAAGGTTCTCTATGGCTGGTCCGTTCTGCTAGTACGAGTGCTATGGCAGCACGAGCGAGTGCAGGATGAGACTTGGGAGAGGAAGACCGATGTATGATCGCAGTGGACGAAGCTGTTCAGGGTTTATTCTTCTACGCATCTCTAGGGAAATTCAGGGATTAATTTCATTAAGGGGGGAAGTTTGTAAGAACACATATCTTCGTTTCAGGTATGTTTTTCCTTTTTTGGTCGTTTTTTAGAAAATTTGAGTTTCTAGAATTTTTTGAAGTACACGCCATGTACATTATGAGTACACGCCATGTACTCCTTTTCCACGCTAGGCCGTGTGCTGGACGTGTCCGGGCCACACACAAAGTGTGTAGGGGTGAAGTGGAGGCTTCTTATAGTAGAGTACGGAAAAGTAGAGTACACGCTGTGTATTTTCTTTTTTTCATTAAACAGACATGGGTCGCGCCTAATCGACAAAATTGTCTTCTTCTCCAGCGCCTTCAACCGAGAGAGACCCGTACGACCACAAATACTCTCCAATCCCTCAAGCCTCTGTCCGTTCTTTGAATCAACCACTGTTGATTGTGTTGGAACCGCAGCGGTGAGTTATTCCTTCTCCTAGAGCCTTATTTTCCAATTCCTCCTCTTTCTTATGTTATCGTGGGTTGGACGTTTTGTGCATTTTCATAGATCTACACCATTATGAGGAGAATCAAGCCTTGTGGATCAAGTATATTGATCTACTAGGATCGAGGTAGGTGGGGTTTTCCTTACCTTTCAGTGTCTTTGAGTTTTATGTGAAAATTGAACCAATACCCGTGAACGGGGTATTGCGTGTTTCACTTTTTTCCCTTATGGTTATTCCTTCCATGCATGAATTATTGTGTAGAGGTAAATTAACCATGTTTGCAGATAATTGTCATGCTTGGATGTTTTTCCCATGCTTTTTTCTTGTTGCAACCTTTGGGTCTCTTTAGCCTTTGGTCATTGTACCGGTTTCCATGTGTTGTGATCATAGGACGAATGATGTTGTTAACATGATTTTTTTTTTCTATAGTCTATTTAGCCAAGTAGATCTATAGGTGTACCTTGGTTAGCCAAGTAGCTCTATAGGTGTAATTTGTCCTTATAGCATTAATATGCACTGACTGGCACAGGACTGTGAGAACCCGATGCTATAGACTATATTAGATAGACCGAGTGAGATTCCCAAAGAGTCTTAGATATTATATACTATACGGGGATAGATCGAGTGAGATTCTTTAGAGTCTTGGACATTGTAGACTACATCGGATAGACCGAGTGAGCTTCTCAGAGAGTCTTAGTTATTATACACTATAGGAGGGTAGACCGAGTGAGCTTCCTCAGAGAGTCTTTACCTCCTTTGAATGACTTTAAAACCTTCCCAGGCTGGAGGAGGAATTGACCGAGTGAGGTTCCTTAGAGAGTCTATGGTATACCTGAGGCTATAACAGGATTGACCGAGTGAGATTCCTCATAGATTCTCTAGACATTGGGCCAAGAGGGTTAGACCACGTGATATACCTCCGAGAGTCCCTGACTACCCTAGACTATAAGGGGAATTGACCGAGTGAGCTTCCCGAGAGAGTCTTATAAATTCAAATAACCAAAACAGAATGGTTAGGCTGAGTGCACTGCCCAGAGGGTTGTGGTACTTCATGGATAGAACCAGAGGGGATGGATGGGAGTACTTCCCAGAGGGTTTCCTTCTTGTGTTAGCTGTTTCTTCACTGCTGCTTGTTGTTCTATGGATTAATTACTGTTGTGTATCATCTTGTTTACTGCTCACTGATTACTGTCTGCTGTTTCTGATACTGTTCACTACTTATTGTACACTTACCTTCCATATACTCACTGACTGTTAGGCATAGATCTTCGGGTGGTTTCCTACTAGGATTTAGTCTCACACCCTGTTTGGGTCATGCTTTTGGGACCAAACATACTATGTTGTTGCAGCTATAGACAAGGGAAAGCACACTTTGACTTCTGGTACTTTATTGCTTGGAGAAGGAGAGAACGTGACCACGCTTTGTCTTGCGATGCTGAGGAGCTGTTTACTTTCTTTTTTACTTGTTTTGGTACTATTGTATATTTCAACATTGTGACTTGTTTGGATTCTTTCTAAGATATGTATCATGCATCATTTCATATATATACATATGATCTCCTCTTATTTGCAGATTTAGTCTTTCTGATATTTATTATTGTTGGTTATTTACTGCTTCCGCTCTTTCATGTTTATTTGCTTTCGTTGGGTACTCTGTCAATGAGGGCATAGTTTCCCCAATATCACTCCCAACACCCTCGCTGCTATTCAGCAGCCTCTAGTGTTTGTGGAAATGTGCTTGAGGCCATGTGACCAACCAGGTACGGGGCGCCTCTAGGTGGAATTTGGAACCAGGATGTTACACATTTAATAAATTATACCCTTCCTACCTACATGACACCTCATTATAATGGTTTCATTGAAAGTTAAAATTGGACTTTGTATTAATTTAAAATAAAACTGTTGTTTGAATATTTCATTTACACTAAATTTTAGGATTACTTTATTATCACAACACATTATGTAATAATTAAGGTTTTAATAAGGATTATATTAAATAAAAAATCCTTTTAATTGTGAAATAATTAGAATCCAAATGATGGGAAAGTGTATGGTAGTAATGTGTTTATATTGGACACTAAATGAAAAATTGTTATGTTTGACTGAATGTTTTATAAAGTATACTTTTATAGTTATCCTACAACTTCAAAATATTATTGAATATTAAATAAGAATTACAGGTATTTAATGTAACTACTCATATAAAATTTGATAAAAATGGTCCTTTTGATCACAAAAAGATTCGAATAAATGAATTAAATGATTCTATAGGAAATATAATTCATAAAATAACTTTTAAATGATAAATATGGTAGTTGGGATGTTATAAAGTACAATATAGTCTGTAAAGGGTTTATTCTGAAGAACATAAAACTTTGAGACCTATGCAGTTATGATCCTTGAAAACCCATCTTATAGAAACTATTTTATAGAGTGTAGGTAATGGTGTCAGGACGAGATATTGTGATGGAAAAATTTAGGAATATTCTGCAGTCATATCCCAACAATAACATGAAATTATAGAATTACCCAAAGGTAGCGAGTTTTATTTTCTATCCATAAAAGACAAGTTAATCCAATGAAATATAAAGAAGGTTTTGGAATAAGTTGATAGAACATATGATTATCCATTAACTAGTACAAAATTATAATTTAAAATTAAGTAGGAAGGTATGTGTGTGATCACTGTGGAGGAGGATATGATAGTTGTCAAAGGATTAAATCAAGAATAATGAATATACTATGATGAAACCTTTTTTTCTTATATCTAGATTATGGGTCATAAGAATCATTTACCATATGAATTGATCAAGTAAAATTTATTCTTAAAAGGAGTTCTTTTAATGTACCAGAATGTGTGATACCTTGAAAGTCATAAAACTTAAAACCCTATCTTATAAAAACAATAATATGTAGTGTATATGATGTTTTACGAACTAAATAAGGTGATTTAATATTTTTGTGAATATTCCACATTCCTATCACCACCTGAACAAGAAATTATAGAATAAACCTTTAAATACGAGTATTGGATATTTTCAATACAAAATATGTCCGACTATCTCAATATGATGAAGTTTTCAAAATTAGTTTATATACCATAGGACTATCCTTTAAATGTAACTAAATTTGTATTTATAAATATGTA
This sequence comes from Viscum album, assembly GCA_963277665.1. Classification (NCBI taxonomy): domain Eukaryota; kingdom Viridiplantae; phylum Streptophyta; class Magnoliopsida; order Santalales; family Viscaceae; genus Viscum; species Viscum album. Next base: position 910,860,298 of record OY728131.1, on the reverse strand, counting down.
GGATGATCGGGGTGTGAAAACTATTCAGAAAGCTAGGTTTGTTAGTAAGGTTTATAATCTAGAAGAATGAATAGACTCTAGAAAAACTGTTTCTCTCATATCAAGAGTAAGAGCCATAAATATATATTTCTATTATTCATCTCACATGAATTTAAATTAATTCAAAATTGATGTAAAATAAGTGGTTCTTTCATAGATAATTGTTATGTTAAAAACCCACAAATTTTGATCATATTCATTGTCAAAATTCTATTTTTAAAGATAATATATAATAGTTTGGTTTCAAATAAGCCAATGGATCATGTAATTAATGATTAAGTTCTTTACCTTTGACAACTGTTTTTTTGTTTATATTCCACAAGATTTTCCTGAAAGCTTCATCAAATAACACCTTTCTTTTTTTAATTTATGTTTATTATTGTATTTCTTGTTCAAAAAACTAAAACTTGAGTAATATTTTAAAAAACTCATGAAATAATAATTTCAAATGAGAATGATAGTGAGTTAAATTCATTTCTAAAATTTAAAATCTATCAAAAATAATTTGGAAATGTTTTAAATAAAATTAATTATATAAATCATAAACTAAAATATTTTAGATTTAAAAATAGTAAGTCTTACCAAACTCATATAATTTATCTCATGAAACATGACTTGGATGAAGATAGTAAACTAGTTTAAAATAATTTTTATAATGAATGAATAGTGAATTTTTTCATTTTACTACTAGTAGACTATACATCATATTTGTATTATATCATTTTATATATTTCCATTATTTCCTAAAGTATTTAAGTTGATATCTTCCAAAAACATTTTAAGGTATTTAAAAGGCTATGTTTCTTTTTTACTTATTTTTTTCCCTGAATCTTGATATTTGATTTAATTTCATATACTGATACTGAATATAATGGGTGTTTGGTAGATTGAATAAGTACCTATGGAACCTACCACTTTAATATAAAATATCTTGTTTCGTAGTTGAATAAAAAAGAAAACACTATTTAATTATAAATTTATAAATTTAGATAATTTATAGATGGAAATTTTTGATAAATAGTATTGTAGATGAAGCACAGCTTGGTGGATTTCAGATTCAATTTTTAGCATCTTCCAATTAAATTTGATAAAACAACATCTATAAATGTTTCTAAAAATCTAATATGCAATTCGAGACTGAAAATTATAGATTTAAGAAACATTTTCTTAAGTAATCATTCAAAAAATGTTCATATATCCATTGAAATTATTATTTTTGAATATCAATTAGTATATATATTTATAAATACTTTGTTAGATATAAATTTTATGTTCATTAAAATTGAGTTAGTTTTTTTGATTTTAAATGACTTTATTCGGATTTTAATATGATTTTGATGTAATTTGATATCCCTTGTTACCAAATATGAGACTATGTATTTATTTAATATTATTTTTATACAAAATTTTAATATTTTATAATTATGTTAACCTTTAGTGAGTTTTATTATATTTCTAGATTTCACATGACACATAACTGAATGTGAAAATAGGGTTTCCTTCTTTATAAATCTTTGGAATAAAAAGGGTGTCCTGAATCAAACCCATTTTTTCAATCCCCGGTACTCCTAGTTCATCATTCACAAAAATAAAATCCCTAATCTATTAATTTATTGATACTTAAATCATACCCGAACATGGTTAAATCTAAATTCCTAATGGTGGAACTTTGGGTAGATCAATAATGGCTTAGTTAAGCAACAAGGACCAGAGAGTGATACTTAGAAAATTTATATATTTTAGTTTCCTGAATCAGATGAATATAATAACTCGGATAATTTGTCATCCTTATGAATGAGAGTAGTTTTTTGTGATATTAATTCAGAATTATTACTCAAAAATGTTTTTATCGAGGTCTATGTGAATTCATAGTTTATATTTTCTTAAGCCGTATATGTAGTTTAGTAAACAGTGAATGGTAATAACATCACCATTTTTTCTAAACATATTGTTGAATATTTTTGATGTCACTACAAGGTATGTTAATTATATACCTAGTACTTTATTAGTGTTGATTATATTAGACCATTAGTTATTATAGAATCTATGTTTGGAAATCATGTTATTGAAAAGTAATTTTATAAAGATTTAAAACCAACCTTGAAAGTTGTAATCATGTTTATTCAAAATGTTATATCTCTAAGAGTTGTAGAGTCTAATAAAGTGTTATTTCAAGACATCCATATAATGTATTAGTTAATAAATATAGTATGTTGGACTTTTCAATGTACATGGTAAACTATATGCATCATTCATGTCTACCTAATTAGAGGTTGATTTTTTTCCATATAGAATATTTCTAACCTTGTTGTTTAGGAAAAATGAAATAGCCTTGTGTGATTTCAAAGAAACCAAGTGATAAAATCATTATACCTTTTTTGTTTATCAATTAATAAAAATGTTATTTTCTTTTAATTTTTTTGAAAATTATCTTTCACTAATGAAAATAGTATAAAATAAAATTTAATTGGATGGTGAAAAGATTTATGATTGTGCAGAGGGGGTTAATGCTACAACGGTAGATCCACCCAATTAATAATCAATTTGGGTGAGACAGGGCCTAACATAACTAAATAAAGAAATGATTATATTTATGGGAAGAATATTTTGGATCTTCTTAGATGAATGGATAATGTTTAAGATACTCTTATAGTTAAACTAGTCACTACAATTTAGAATGAAGTACCTTGAGTTGGTACTAGAGGTTATATAATACTAAAATGAGATATTGAACATGAGAATGTTAATTCTGAAACTACAAATATGAAAATAGATGTGTTGGTAAAGGAGGTTATTGTTGACATTTGTTATGATGTTTGAGATATAAGTAATTATATTATTTCAGTAGGAAAGAATATATAGTATTATTATTGTTTCGATGTTGATGATTCTACAACAATGAGAAATACTCATATTATATCTAAGAACATTCTAACACCTCTTTGAAAATGAAAAAGTTAAAATTTAATTTTATTATATGATAAATATTTTTTCCATCATAATATATATTAATTTTATTTCGGAGTGATTTTACATAATATTTCGGCAAGAGTACTCAATGGGTATGAGAATGTTAACCCTGAAATTTATGATCTTTAGGATGATATTAAACCATTAATACATAATGTAATAATTTGGAAGGATAAATCATTCAATAATACCAATTTTTAGAGTATGATGAAAATGGAGTCCTCTTAAATTGAAATTATCAGGAATCTCCAACACTTTATTGGAGGAGGTTGTTCTATATAATTGAATGATTTTGAATCTTGTTACTTCACCTGATGGAATTCATTGATATACAAGTTTCAATATTTGAGGTGGATGAGATAAAATAGATGGAAGGACTCAACCTGGTTTGATAATGGGATTTGAACATATTTATATAGGTTATTATAAACATATTTTAATGGTATTAAGATCATTAATCAAATAGATAAAAGTATTTAAAGAAATATTCGTTTCCAAATCTAAATCTAAAAACCAAAAAGAAGACCTATGAGTAATTATGTAGAATTAAATTTCCAAAACATATTACCATACATTGAAGAGAACATTGATATATTAATTCAAATTCATCATTTGGTTTGATTCTTATCAATAAGAACCCATGCCCATGTTGGATTGTGATATACTAAATGTCATGGTGATAACCTAATTTAAGCTTCCTATATCTATTCCACTAGTTCCAATAGTTATTTTAGATACAAATTTAAGAGAAAATTCTAATATGAGAGCATAATTTAAAATAGTCTTTCCTAAATCGATCCCACTAGATCACAACATTCAAATCCTGAAAAATATCTCCACATATATGGAAAGATTTTATGGGGTTTGTACTAGATTATATTTTTACATTAATAAGATAAATGACATTTTCCAAAATGGAAATATAAATATTTTTCACTTCTTTTTTTATTATTCTAAAGAATCAATTTGATCTTTTAATGACCAACTTCATTTCATTATTGGAACTATATATAATAAATTAGAAATTTTACATTACAAAATTGATGATGTTTTGATGTATGTAGACGATCTAAATTCCACGTTACGAACATCTTTACTGAATTCGAACCCCAACCAGCTGACAATCCATATGTATCTTCTCATGGAATGGATGCTGTTTCTTATACAGTTCAATAATTTATATCTATTAATATGATATCAAAAACATATTATTTGGTGTTTAAGATTTAGATTGACTTCCTAACATTTATGAGTCAACATATGAATTCATTGGATGAAATAATACCTTATAACTTGACCCAACAATGTTCTAGAAACTTTTAAGTAAAAAATGGTATATCTTTTTCATAATAAATGGATATACATTTATGGATGAATATTACAAATATGAGCATATGTGAATGATATAAATGGATAGAAATAAAAAATTTGAATTAATAATTTTTAAATAATTTTGGGATTTACAACCCAAAATGTATATAATCTCACGAAAAGTATTGATGAATGCTTCAGGACAAAAACTTTATACCCGGATGATAAAGAGAAGGCACTTGATCATAGCTGGTTCAAGTTTCCTAATTATTCTCCCCATATAAATTAAAATTATAATATTTTCAACTCCATCACTGTTCAATTTGAAGAGGATAATCTTAAAAAAACACATGTTTACATTTTTAAGTCAAGACATAGATGTGAAAGGATATAACTGATCTAGGATCTACTGGTTCTTAAAAATTCAATGTTACACATAACCAACATTTCTATAAATGAGCACCTCTGGCCAAAGGTGTCCCATATTATCCAACTCTCATTGTTTTTCCACAACAATAATGTAACCTTCAACCAATCCTACTCCTAAGACAAATTAATTAGGCAATATTATTATGTTTTTAATACTCTTATTGTGTAGATTTTATGTCATGTAAATCCACCATTAATTTATAAAGATCAATGGTGTGTTATTATCTATTAATTATTATTATCTATTAATGATTTCTATATTCTATTATTCTAATAATTTATTTTGTTATATCTAAAGATTTCAATACCAACATTATAGTCATTTTAGTATTTCTATTCCCACAGTTTACAAATTTAGTGTCTTATAAAAAATATGATACATCTATTCTTGTAGCATTTATCATTATCACCCAAAAAGGGAGAATAAACATGACCAAATGAAAAAATATTAGTTTAATGTATTATAATATATATATTATTTAAATAATAATTATTGGAATAATTCTATTAAGAGGATCATTAAAATTTTATATTTAAGGTTTTTTGGGTATTTTAATCATCATGAAGGGGTAGGATGTTATTGAAACGAATTGTTTTCCTAGAACTTTCCAATTTTTCAAAATTTTTAATTATAAAAACAACTTTTTAATTTTATCTTATGAATTTTCTTAATTTTTATGATTATTCATTTAAAGATATATATTTTTAATACAATTTTAATACTCAATTTAATGATTTTTAATCATTAAATCCTTACAATGAATCCTTTAAGTTAGTATGATTTTTTTAAAAAATATATAGTTTTTTTTGACATTTTCCAATATCAAGAAACCTTAGTATTATACAAAGGTTTATGATAATTTACTTAAAATTATAAAACGTCTGATGATGAATTCTAATGATTGAAGAAAAAAATAAAATTTCAGGAGAAACATTTTTCATTTGGGAGAAAATGTTTAAACTAAAATAGTCTTATAATATTGATAAAGGATTACGGTCAAACTAAAACTCATATAATTAGCTACCAAGACACAAAATTGAAGTAATTATCTACGATATAAATATATAATTATGATCTAATATTACAATGATAAAAAATATGTAAGATTTCCAATGAATTATGAAATAAATATATTATATTGTGAATATCCATGAAGCTAAATATTTGGGGTAGTTTATTATTGTTTTTAGGTAAATATTATTATACCAATATATTATAACAATTCTTCTATTTATTTCGTTTAATAAAATGAGTATATGTACAATAATGGAATGAATTATTTAATTAATGATTCTATTTCTAATAATTTTAATGTTTTAATGAAGATGCATTTAAAAAAACAAATTATACCTCTGATTTTCTATTTTTGGGAATGAGTCACATATAGAACTTATATGTAGTAACCCTAACCCCAATACAATTAATCTAGTGTCCAAATTATTACATTAGAACACTATATAATGAATCAAAAACCAAGGGACCAAATAGTTTAGTAGTACTGGTAAACTATTTACATACTTGAATATCAAATTACATTGTAAAACATAAACATAAAAAGGAATTTTATTTTAGAATTCCATTATTTCCCTTATTTTATCACTATGTATTTGTGACAAAAAAATCCTTGTATCCATGTAAAAATAAATATAAATAAAATGATGTTCTTTGATGCTCAGTATGGGTAAGTGTGAAGTGGAAACTATGAATAAATAAAGAATAATCCATATTGAATGTAAAATAACTGAAACACATTCCATTTAATCAATAACATTTAAATAATATGGAAATAATAAATGATGAAAAAAAATCAATATAAATAATCAAAATATCATGAAACCTAACCATGGATATAGTAAATATTCAAATAATCACATAGAATACAAATTACTAAATTCATAATTATTGAATACATAATGCTAGACATCTCGATCAAAAATTTATTTTTTATTCAAATATGTGTGTAATAACCATGAACAAAAAGTGGTCACGAAGGCCTAAATTGATGCAGCCCAAGTGCATCCCATTGCAAAAAAATACTAAAATCCTTGGGTAGTGATCCTAGACTATCAAATACCAACAAAGGATCCTCCGAACTACTCTCCTGTGATAGAGAGTCCACATCAAAGTTAGCCTCTCAAAGGGTGTGTCAAACCATGCATCCATGTCCTATTTCCAAGGAGCAACTTCAAGCAAGGTATGTCAGGTGCCACGGGGCCTCCATCTACCCATTTAACACCCGAACATCAGTCTCAGAATCAGACTCAACTTCTGAAAAAGTAAACGAAAGATTCATGCAGAGGGTGACACCAGTGTTAAATGCTTTTATTTCCACACCCAAGGAGCTCTCCAGACCATAAAAGCTGTTGAAAGCGAATAGCACCGAGCCATACCTATCCCACAACAAACCGCTCCATGCATCTTCCCATGCATAAACGAGCCATCAAAATTCTCTTTGAACCCTGTCAGAGGTGGAATCCATTTGATCCAGCAACTCGGGGGGACTATTTTGAATCAAAGGAAACATAGGATTATAGGTAAAATAATTATTTGTTTTCATTGATGATTTTAAATACTATAAAAATATCATTAAATGAATTCTTGAGGAAAATTTTCTTTTCATTATTAAAATCACATTTAATTACTAATAGTTCACCAAAAAAAAATTAAAAACACTTTTCGTATAAGATAACCATTGAAACATATGAATTAGGTTTGAAACTTTTACTGGTCTAAACTAAATGAAATTCCATACGTGATGAGTACTATAAAAAAAATCCATTCACTTTTATGATAAAATCAAAAAATGGTATTTTTTTAAAATGAAATGAAAATTCATTTCAAAACATTTTATAAAAAAGAAGAAATGGGTAAAAATATATTTATTAAATAATTTTAAAAATTCATTAAACCATTCATTAAAATATTTAAATTAATGTTTTTGGAATTAAAAGTATTTCTGACTGAAGAGAGAGATGAAGTCATATATTATTAAAACATTTTACCAATAATTTTATGTAAAAAGGAGTGAAAAAAGTTTTTATTTCATGAAAAACGTAATTAAAATAAAAATAAAAATAAAATTAAAGGTTTTATTTAAAAAATTATCAAATAAGTTTTTATAATGTGAATTTATCTATGACGAATCTTGATTAAAATTAAATTGTGAAATAAATTGATACAGTTATCATTACATTTAAGTGATAATTATTCAATTAATAAATGATTCGTATCAAATGTAAGTTAAAATACATCATGTGTAAATACAATATAATATAATCAAAATTAATTAAAAACATAATATTATAATATCAATTACAATGAAGAATTAATATAACACAATGAAAATAAATTGAGTTTTGCATTTATTTTCCACATTGTGACTTTTAAGTCAATTTATTGTGGATGAAATATTTTAAATGAAAAACATATAATACTATACATTTTTAATGAATCTTGATATTACAAGTAAAAGGGTAATTATATAGCCCATATAAAATAAATTATATGCATAACATTACAATGTACTTTAAAAAAAGAAATTGAGATGAAATCCCCTACCTTGAATCTTACTCATCATGTATGTTCCTTATCTCCATGAATAATAAAATTATATTAATTATTTTATAAATTAATAAAATTTTAATTTTATTATTACTTTTATATCACTTATTCCTATTTTATATACAATTATATAATCAATTATTTTTTCTTCAGTGTTTCGATGATATTTGTCTTCTTTGTTGAAAATGACTTGTATAGGTTGATTGTTGGTTGAATAGGTAATTATTTCAGCATATCTAGAATAATAATAATGAAATTATTAACATATTCATACATAAATAATACTTATCAATAACAATATGGAAATATAGTTTTGAGAAATTATGTTTTTTTATATTGTAGATAGTACGTTGTACACACACATGAATAATGTTTCCATTTTTCAATGATCATTATATAATGTAAGTTAGTAATATTTTATATTTACAGATTGATCATAATATCATAAATAAAATATTTATTCTTTAAAATACATATATATTATCCATGATGTGTGGTTAGAAAAATACAGGCACGTTGCTTTGTGAATGCGGTAGTTCACAAGTATATAAATGATGTTATCATATTTTAGTGAGTGAAAAGGTAAAAAAACTAAAATGATTCATTATATTTTTAGAGTGATAAATATGTCATGAATCTCATAAAAATGTCATTTATATCATTTATATTCCTTAAATTTATATTTATAACCTTCCATATAAATAATTAGTGAAAGATTAATCACATCACTTCGCGAGGCAGTAGTCCGCCGTACAAACATGCAATATTATTATATTCCCTACAGAATAAAAAGTAAATATATATATATATATATAATTAATAAATAGGTATAATTAAATTATTATTATAATATATATACTATATCAACCATCATACCCAACCATGGGATTTGGTAATGCATAAATGAATGACCTCTGTTCCAGAGGCGGTAGGTCACCTTATACGTGAATGATGATTTCATAACCCATTTGATAAAAGATTGGATGTTATTAGGCCTTTACCATAATATAAAAACATATTAGTATATGGAATATTCTGGGGAAATTATATAATCATGGTTTAATAACAATTGAATAGGTCGGGGAAGAATAATATTAAAAAACATGATAAAGAATCTTACCTCTTCCACGAGGAACCTCCTCAGGCTTTCACCAAAATCCTACAATGGTTGGATCTCTAAAAAAAAAGTCTTATATAATGATATTTTATAATTTTTCAAGATATTATTATATTTTATGTATCAAGAAATGGTTTTAATGTTTTAACAAGATAAGATATGGGGTATCCTTTTTATAAGTGAGGTGAGTGGCACACTTATAGTTTTTTAAATGAAAAGGTGTACCCATGTTGTTTGATAGAAAAAGTGTACATAATGAATTATTATATAGAATTACACATCTTAATGTCTAGTTATACTGATAAAATATATTTTAGACTTTTTTATGTCATTTTAAAACTTATCTTTTTAGTTAACCTCCCCTGGTTAATTAGTTTTTACCTTAATCTGGTAAATATTTTTTTTCTTTTTTAATTTTTCATTACAATAAAAATTTAAGAAGACCTTATTAGATAATATAAATTATTATTATTGTAAATATTGAATCTATTTTCCTAAATTCTATTACATAAGGTAAAAATTTAAATTTAAAAATTAATCTCATAGACATAATGAGAAAATGGGTTGTCAAAGAGAAGATGATCAATATTTTACAAGGTGTCTATATAATACTTCGAAATAAAAATGAATAAAATTAACTAAATTGGATTAATAAATAAAAAATTTAACTTATTTTAATTTTAAACAAATTTAAAATATATTATAAGCATGTAAAATATTTTCACGAAAACACAGTTTTCAATTAAAATTCAGTATTATTAACTTTTCATTAGAAAATGAAACAATTCAAAAAAATCCAATAAATTAACAATAACATACTTTTAACTTGTACAGTTCAAAAATAAAGTAAATTTTTTCAAATAATTTTTTTGAAATTTTTAAAAATTAATTATAATTTTTGGGTTCAAAACCTGACAAAAATGACTTAAAGAAATATTATGTCTTTCAGAAAACGATTATTTTTAATTCAAATGGTTCTAATTTTATCTCTAGTAAATATATTTTATTATATTTATCTTATAATAGTTTAAATAATATATTTTTCATAATTTATTTAGTATTATACATACCCACCAATTTAACAGCTAGGTTATAAGGGAAATTTTTAAATAATATTATCTTTATTGAGTATTGTGTTTTGTATAAACCCGGTGACAAGTGCATGGAAATATATCTCAGATATTTCATTTATTTAAAAATAAATATACAAAATATTATTAAAATTTTATATTCCCTTCTACACTTAGAGTTTTATTTCATACACACTATCTAATATGATGTTCATTTTTTAAAATATAAGGGTGTCATATTCTATGCTTCATAATTAAATTGAATTCTCACAATTTAATGTCAGTTTGGGTAATAAATAGTTCTAATTTGAAAATACGATTCTTGAAATACCACATTATGAATACGGTTAATAAAACTCTCTCTTGATAAGAGATATGTGAAATACAAAGGTAATATGGAATAACACATTACTAGGTTTCTAAGTAGTGGATTTAGTGGAAAGTGAAGATATTAACATGGAATAAATGAATAAATAATTATAGATAATGATATATGTCATTTATTACTATAAATTTAATTAAAAAAGGAATGTTAAGTGCCTCAAAACTAAAAAAATAATGATTTAAAATAAAATTTGATTCATTAAATATGAATGTAATAGGATAATTTTTTTGTTTCAAAATATGTTTCCTATAGTTAAGATATTATTTTATGGTCTAATAATATAATGAAATATACATACTTGATAATTTTATTTTTCAAAACCACAATTTCATTGTACGTTCCGATAAATATCCAATTCATCACTTACTCTATGAAATGAATGTCCAATGAGATTTTTTTATTTTGGAATCACTATAATTCATTTTTAATAGATTATAAGACAATTATAGAATTATATGTCATTCCTTAAATATCTATTTATCATTATAAAAATTTATAGCACGTGTTATCCAATGTGATTATATATTAATATTGTGAAGTAATACATTAATCCTGAAACCCTTATGGAATGTTCAACATAATTCATTTCATAAATGTATAACCTTATGACACTCCCAAAATATTAATATCCAATACTTTTGAAAGATTTTAAATAAATTTCAAAAATGAACTTATCATTAATCCCCCGAATAGAGTGAAGAAGTTATCAATCATCACATACTAAACATATGACAACAATCATCGTGAATTATCATAAAACCTGTTAAAAACAAAAATTTCCATAAATTATTTATGAAAACATGAATGTTTCATGTTCCTTAAATAAGAAATATATTATTATATATATTACTTAAATACAAAAATGTTGTAAACTCTATCAATGATAGAATAAACCACTTTTTCGACAAATAATTAATCAGTACCAAGGTATTCATTACTATCAAATTTACTTTATATATATCAATAATATCATTAACCCAAAATCATTATCTCAACGTTAAGAACATGTAGATGATTATATTTCCATCAATTATCTGCTTTCAAATATTGTCAACTTTCCACTAAATTATTTTTCATCTTCATTTGTACCATTCAAAATACACATTCAAATAAATAATGAAAAAGTAATACAGTATAATCCTTATAAAGTTCTTATTATTATAACCATTATATCATTGATAGAATACTTAAATGACATAATTCTTGAATCCAATAACAAAAACATTAATCATTCAAATCTATCTGTGGTAATATTATAATCATAACAACTATCCATTATCATAATTTGAGGTGTGTTCCTTCAACACTTGGGTTATTTTTTTAATTTTGCTTCATATCCTTACATATGAATCAATGAAAATTGGAAAAAAAATATTCCCTTAAAATCATTATAATGGAGTGCTTTCAACCACACTTGTAACAAAATCCTTTTCCTCTTAATCATGTTACATGTAATTTCCTTCCATACATATCACATGTTTGAAATAACTTATTTCCCTTAATCCTTGAGCCAATTGTTTTATTTCACATTCTCATATTCTCTAACTTAACTTCAAATCTACAATACTTAGATAGATATTTTTCTGTATCTATAACTCATGAAGATATGTCTTCATATTTTCTGAATTTTTTGGAAACTAGTTCCCTTCAAGATGTTGGATTAAAACCATCAAAAAATGATAATTAATACACTTTATATTATGTTCATTAATATGGTTCTCATACCATCTCTTAATCGCTATTTTTGAATAATTGAATAAACTAGATTATATCATAACATTTTGAACCAAAATTTATAATCCCACAACTGATGAAATAATTGACATAAATTGAAAAAAAATCATAGAAAATCTCATATTTATAATCATGGTTTCTTTTTGGGATACATTTATTTTTAACTCTATAATATTTTTTTGTAAATAATGTTTTATTTATACTACGCATATCTCTTAGGATTGTAAAATCATGAGCACATCAAGGGTTATTCTCGTGCATTAGGTAAAAATGTGGACAATGGTGATGAACCCTTTTTATAGTTACTACCCATAGGTACATATGTACCAATACCACATCCTCTATTAATATGTATATAAATGTTTATTTTCAAATAAAACCCACATAATATATCCCTTACTGAATCTTTATTATGTTTTTTACACATACCCTCACATTCTATCATAGGGTCATGTTCCCTAATTGATGTTTTTCTAAATATATTTATAATGGTTTTTACTAAACATCCACATATACCAATTATATTGACCTCATTGCTAATAGAATAGAGACACTATTTACATTATTATATTGGATTACGATACAAGGAATTAGATCCTAATGGACCAATTAGTTTGGTTTCCTTACTAAACAATATACTGACTTGAAATTCAAATTAAATTTCTAAATATAAAATCAAAAATAAATTTTTATTGATAATTCCACTATTCCTTTTAATATATCCATGTATATCCATAAAAAAACTCCCTCATATCCTGGGGAATATCAAAATTAACAAAGGTTTGATCTGAGATGCTCAGAAAGGGTATGTGTACAATATAAGTTATGAATAAATAATGAAAATCTATATAGAAAGGTTAATAACATGAACATAAGTCATTTAATCAATAAATATAAAATAATATGGAAGGAATAAATGATGATAAAAAATAATTCTATATAAATAATCTCATCCACATGAAAATTAATCCTGAATATTTTAGCTAATTAAATAATCCCATGGAATATAAAAAACTAACTCCATAATGATGTAATTCATAATTATGGGTATCTAAAACATATCATTGATTCCTTGGACCGAGACATCTAATACCATGAAGGACTTTTTCCAAGAAATCTATATTAATGGGTAAGACCTCAGCCAAGACCCAATATATTTTAACTCATGATTCCTACTGATGCATCGAGGGGATATAGTAGGTCCATCTCCTCTATTTCTATTTTTAATTCATTACTCAAATAAAACATGTGAAACATAATACAAATAAACAATAATATTTTAACTAGAATACAAAATGTAAATAAATTGGGAAATCAATAAACATAATAAAAAACAATCAAAAATAAACAAATTAGTAATAATCCAAAATTTCTATATAAGATTATCTTTTAAATAAAGGTTTGTTATCATTGAAAAATAGAAATACCTTAAAAGTATCATTCAAATCATTCATGAGGAAAATATAATTATCATTTTGAAAATAAAATTTGAAAATTAATATATCAAGAAAAATTATGATTTGTTTATTTGAAAATAACCAATTAAAAATATAAAATAATTTTTTAAACACAGAGTGGTATTGATAGAAAAAAAATTATCTACATGTCAAGTATGATACAATAAATATTCCCTTACCCTTTTTGATAAAATCAATAGAGAACTTGTTTTGAAAATGACATGATGATTCCTTAAAAAAACTACAAATTAAAAATGGATAAAAATTTCACAAAAAGATTATTTGGAAAAGGGTTGAAACAATTTTTGAATACATTTTTTGAAAACATTGTTTTAAAAAAAATGTACTTCTGAACGAAGAGAATATTGAATTTGGATATTTCAAAAATATTTTCTTAATATTTTTAAGTTCTACCAAGTCAATAAAATGTTATAATTACATAAAAATTTTAATGAATAAATAGAGGATAATAAAATTAACTGTATTATTAAAAAATGATTAAATAGTTTACTTTCCTATAAATTAATGTATAAACAACCTTGATTTATATGATATTGGGAAATAAATCCTTGAAAAGATAATAACGTTTAACTGATAATTAATCAATGAATTAATTACGTGTATAAAAATTATATCCACAGGAAACATGTTGAAATAAAAAATAAGATAATAAAGTTATGTTACACACAAAATCATAGAATATTAAAGACAATGAAGAAGTAATATAACTGAATGAAAAGACATTGAGTTATGAAATTCTTTACCACATGGTAACACTTAAGTCGAATCCCCTTGGATGAAATAAATAAATTTAAAAATTTTAAAAATTAATTATTAGGGAATCAGGATAATACATTACAAAGGTGTAGTATATAAAGAATATAAAATAAATTAGGTGTGTGGCTTTATAATATGCCTCAATGAAGGGAAATTGAGATGAAGTTCCTTACCTGGAGTCAATCTCGTCTTGTACTATTTTTATAGTCCTTAATGATTAAATTATTTTAATTACTTACATACCTAATAAGTGTTTTTAGTTAAATATTTTATTAATTTAGATTATTCATCTTTTATATAATATTCATTAATCTCTTATCTTTCGGTTGAGTGAATGGATGTTATTTGACCTATGTGTCAAAAATGACTCCAGTAAGTTAACTAATGGTCCTCGTGGTATTTATTACAACATATAAAGAAAAATAATCATGAAATTATAATCATATTTATACATAAATCATTCTATTTAATACAAATAATTTAATATGTATTTGAGAAATGATATATGTAATGATCATATAGATGGTAGAATGTATGCACGCTTGAGAAACGTTTCCATTTCTCAAATATCATTATAGAATAGAGGAAAGTAATATTTTTTTTCTGTATTTATAATAATATCATAAATAACACATTAATTATTTAAATATACTTATATAAATCATCTTTGTAGAGTGATGATGAATTGAGAGTCGAATCTCTTCGTGTAGGTGGTAATTTATGCGTACATAAATGATTTTATCATTTTCAATGAGTGAAAAGGTAAAAATGGAAATGACGTATTGTCTTCACAAAATGATAAAAATTTATGTAACATATTTATAAGGTATTTTATATCCCAAATATTTATTTACATTTTCCTTATCACATTCCATGTAAATAATTAGTGAAATATAAATCACATCACTTGGTGAGGCGTTAGTTCAATGCACAGATGGGTGACAATATTTTATCCCCTAAATAATTGAATGTAAAATAATTTATATATGATATTGTCAAATTATAGGTATAATTTTTTATAAATTTAATATATATTTTATATCCATCATCATTCCCATTTTTCATTGTGGGTAATTGAAAAATAATGGCATCGGTTTGCGAGGTGGTAGTCCACCATGCACATGAATGGGGATTTTATAACCCATTTTAGGGAAGCGTAGATAATTTTATTTAATGAACTAAAAAATTTTGTAACATAAATATGTTATTATAAAATCATTTTTAACAATAATTTATGTAGTTGGAGGAACAAATAAAATAAAAACCCTCGATGTCAAATGTTACTTCTTTATCTGGTAACCTCCTTAGTTTTCCACCAAAACCATCCAAGGACAGCTTTCTGACCAACATAAGGCTTCAATTATGAGATTTACTATTTTTTTCAAAATTTATTATGATACGTGTTCAATGAACCAATATTTTTTTAATGTGTTAATATTATATGGGAGGGTGTGTCCTTTTATAAGTGGGGTGACTGACACACTTGTAATTTTTAAAATGAAAATGGTATACCCACATTTGTCACATTTCATAGGGGTACTTATTATAGAATTATTCTGAAATGTAGATTATAATGTTGTAATATGACCAAAAAAATAGTTTAGACAATTTTTTAGCACATTAAATTCTTTATCTTTGTATTTTAAGCAATAGTAAGTAGTTTTTTCCTAAACAATGGTAAATAATTTTTAATATTTTTATTATTTAGTATGGTAAAAAATTAATATCACATTATTAAATAAAATAAATTATTATTACTCCAAATATGGAAACCGCTTTTATAAATTTCATTCATCTAAGTAGAAAATTATAATTTAATATTAATCTCATTGAGGTGATAATAATGAATATTTTCTAAGAGAAAATGATCAAACGTTTACATGGTGTTTATATCATAACTAAATTGTAAAATGATTAAAATGGCCAAAATGAGATTAATATATATATATATATATATGTAATATCTTATTTTACATTTTTATTAATTTAAATCATAATTTATCCATGTAAATTATTTAAATAAAAAATGTTTTCTTTTAAAATTCAATATTTTACAGTATTCATAAAAAAATATAGATTTTAAGAAAAATCCAAAAAAATCACCATAAGATTATTCTAGCATGAAGATTACAAAAATTAAATTTATTTTCTCAAATAAATTTAAAAAAAACTGTAAAAAAATTAATGATAAACTATTTTAACAAAGTGTGATTATTCCTAATTTTAGAAAAAAATTGAAAACATTTATTTTCCATTCACATGGATTTAATTTTATATCTAATAAATAGATATCCATATTATTTATTATATAAATGTGTAAATAATATTGTTTTTATAATTTAGATGTCATATTTTATATTTGATAATTTAATGGATACACTATAATGGTAATCTTTATATAATAATTTTTTAATTGAGTATCACATTTCATTCGAACTCAGTTTTTCATTCACTGAAATATATTGGATAGAATTAATTTATTTTAAAACAAATATATCATAATTTATTGGTTTATTATATTCATTTATAATCATTGTTTTTATATCACACACACTTTCTACTATGATTTTCATATTATAAAATATCTAGGTGGTGTAATATATATCATTAACTACTGAATATTTTATTATTCATTATAAAAATATTGAATTAAGAATAAACATTTGTATAAAAATTATAATAGATATACCATGAATAATAATAGATATGATACTATGTTATTCAAATAATTCTCGTTCTAAAAAAAAATAATGTACTTTCAATTTTATATTTTTTTAGGTTTTATCTAAAGTAATTTATGTTTATTAAGATTTTCAAATAAATTTTAATTTACCATTGAAAATCTTCATCTACTACGAGTTACTACTTGAATCTAAATGATGAATCTATTAATACCTTCTTTGACTACTTTGTTATAAAAAAAATATCCTCTTTATATTGAATGTAAAAATTGATATAGAAAGGTCTTGTGAAGGGATATTCTAATTAAATCTCTCATACAATTATAACAAGTGACATATTTTTACACTGAACTGGGGAGGTGACAAAAAAAGGTTGCTCTAGTGAAAATCAGCATGCTCACAGAATAGAGAATTTGTATACTAGTATAAGGACTCTGCCTTAAACCTTACATAATATTGAATTAAATGAACAATTCACGTTGAGTATATTGTCAGGTTTAGAGTTTTAGAGAGTCAGACCATAACTATTACTTTTCAAAATATTACAAAGTAGACACTTTTACTCAGTTTCCATTTTTTTACAAAACATGAACTCTTGAAAAAAAGAGAAATGTCTAGTTCCCTGTTTTAGACATCATAAATTTTCCTTGATCCCATCCATGACCATATTCCACTTTATGTCCTGTGAAAAACATTCCAAAACATGGAATGAGCTTAAAAAGCTCAGTAAGGGATACACAAATAAATAAAACAGTTAGTTTTTCAAAACAAAAAGTAAACCATGAATACTTTAACATAAGTAATATTGTTCACCTTTATGAAGTAGTAAATACTCTTCACTGAATAAAATATCATTAATTACCCTTTTGTAACCAAAAGATTACTATAAAACCAATATAAAGAACACATAACATATAAAGGTAACTTGGGACATAAACATACTTAAATGGAATAACCATACAGTCAACTTCCACACATATCACTAAATGGAATAGCCATATGGTTGACTTCCATACCCAATGCATTGGAGGTTATAACGTAACCACCCGTCCGGGTATTCACGACACCACCCGTCAAATGTCCAAGTACCATTATAAAATCATAAGACATGAAACAAATATAAAGGAAAGAAAACATTTCAACATTTCAATCACAATATATCACTTAAATATATTGACATAACAAATCCATTTTCAAAACCATTTTCAATACCAAAAATACGTAAAAGAGTATATGGTATTTATTTTCTTTTAAAAACATTATGGCTTGTTGAGGAAGCCAAAGATCAAATAATACTCGCGGTGGTGGAAAGGTTGTTGTCACCGCTTCGGTTAAAAGAAACATTCCTTTTTTTAATTTAGTAAAACTATTCATAGAAAAAGATTCCATTTGTAATGTGAAGGGTGTTTATACAACATATAAATGAAATTCGTGTATTAAATCAAAATATGCCTCAATGAAAGGAGATTGAGACGAAGTCACTTACCTCACGTCCAACTTGACTCGATCGTTCTTTAATCTCCTGAATAATAAACTAAAGTTAATTTATACTTTCTTACGATCCCTTTTCATGTTTATTATTCCTTTTATATATCTTATTACCATGTTATAAACATTATGTAATCATTTAAGTTAATAACGTTGATTTTGTTGATATTTGGTACTTGAGTCAAAAATGAACACCATATATTTACAAGTAGTCCAAGAGGTAAATAGTCCATTATATCCAGAATTATATTCATGATTTAAATGTAAAATATATCATATATATTCTGTATATACATGTTTTTATAATAGTACATAAAATTTGGAGGTAAGAAATGAAATGCACCGTTCATGGAGACGGTAAGCCGTACGTACGCATGAACGCTACTTTCATTTCTATTTCTTATTTTAATGAAATTAAAACATAATCATGCATAGGTATATTATAATTCCAGTATAATATCATATATAATATCATTAACTCTATCCTTTATACATCCCACATAAGGCATTAACGACTCCCATCACCTTAAGGGGGCGGTAGTCCGCACTTCCTCAAATGAGATTATCATATTTACCCACTATGGAAACCATAAAGGCTTGATATAATTAGAAAGTACAAAAGCATAAGGAAATCATAAAAATAATATATGACATATATAAATACAGTTCCATCATAATGGCAACCACGAGAGGCAGTAAGATGTAATTGAACAATCATCATTTCATGAGGTTTTAGTTTTCCATCCACAGAAACATTATGTTCTTCATCCATTAGATGGAGTTGTGTGTAAGTTTAGTTCGAATATTTCTCATAAAAAAATCTTAGTATATATACGATACTGGTTTTGTTACAAAAGAAATGAAATAAAAAGATTTTAGGGGTTGGAGAAGTAAAATAAAAGAAAACAATTTAAGAGAAAATGTTATCTTTAATTTGGGTAAATCTATTTGGTTTGAACCAAAGGACTTCTTGAAGTGCCTTCTGCCTAAGGTAAGGCTTCTTGGAGTAGGATATGGATGTAGGGAGTGAAATTGGGCAGATTTTGGACAATCCAAATTGAATTTGAGGTGTCAAGAATTGGTTAGAAGTGGTCTCTTTTTATAAGGGAGAGGAGGCGCTCTTTAGGAATGTGTGAAAATATTATTTTATAATATAATGATATTCGGTTTCTAATGGTCCAAAAATAATTAAGGTCGAATATAAGAGGACTCATATTCTAAATAAAATCATCCAATCAGAATTGGACATGTTTTGGATAATAATTTAATCATTATATCTTATTTATTTAAATCATTTATTAATGAGATAAATACTGCATCATTATTGTTTCATTAATAATTTAATTTATTTGATGTCTAAAAATTATAATAAAAATACCATGATTTAAGAAATATTTTTAAATTTCCAAAAAATATTTATAGTCAAAAAGATAATTTATATAACCACTTTTAAAAATTAATTTACTAAAAGATATTTGCTTTTGTCTTTTTTGCCTTTACTTTAAGTTAATTAATCTAAATTGACATTATCACTCCCAAGTGGCTCAATGGGGTCCCAAAATCGACCCAAAGATACCCATAGTCGTTAATGACTCAACCAATAAGGTTTTGAAAAGTGTTAAGGCAATTTTAAATTATTATTATATTCTTTTTACCTTTAATTACCCTATTTACATTTAACCGCGGTAAATAAAAGTCAAAAGTTACTATTCACCAAAAATTATTTTCATCTTATTGAACCAAATTTTACTTCTTGATAACAACCAAGTATGTAGGATTTTAGAAATTAAATTCATAGAAGTGGTAAAATTTCATTTAAATGAAAAATTCAGTTTTTTAACTACCGCTAAATGCTTTCACTATTCATCAAAAATTGATGTTTTTTTTGAAAAATACCAAACATTCAGCCTAAGATATATTTGATATTCCAAATTCAAAAATGATGTCTATTTTTCCAATTTAAAAACAAAGAAGTGGCATTAATTTATTAAAATTAATTCCCGTTATCAAAACAAATAGCGTGTTTTTAAGAAACAATAAATATCAAAAGATTGATACTTATTTATGTCCATTTTCAAAGTGAAATTAATTCCAATGACCAAAATTGGATTAAATGGTAAAAATATATTTTAATTTTACTTTAAAACTAATTAAATGATAATCTAACCATATAAATAAATTAGATTAAAAGTCACTTTTGAATTAAAATACAATATTTTCACTATTCATTAAAAAAATGAACTTTATCGGAAAAATTCCAAAAAATTACACAATGAGAATTTTGATGTCCCAATTCTAAAGAAGGATTTTATTTGGTCATATAGAATGTATTAATGTAACCGAAACTAGATTTAAAGAGGGTTATCCATTAAAAGGCGATAAATCGGCCATTTTATTTAAATTATGCTTAAATTTAGATTTATTCACATTTTAAGCCTCTAACTTTTTATTGGATAATGTAAATTCATTTAAAAACCATGTATAATCATATTTTAGCTAGTTTTGTTCATTCCCGCCAATACAACGGCTAGGATTTAACTACCATTTAAAATAAGAATATTATATTATTAGTGTGCAATGTAAGATTCCAAATAAACTCGTTGTTGCATATCGGGTACGATATCGAACATAGCTACCCCTTTAAAGTAAAATTAATATTTAATTCACAAATATTAATGAATATGAAAATATATTATTCTTCATTTACCTAGGATGTTACATCCTTCCCCCCTTTTGGAAATTGCGTCCTCGCAATTTTTATTCACTTATCAAAATTAGTGGTGGTATTTATCCCTCATAGAATTTTCAGATTCCCACGTTGCCTCTTGAACCATATGGTTTTTTCACAAAACCTTAACCTGGTGAATCACCTTATTCCACAACACATACTCTCTATGGTCAAGAATTTGGACTGGTTGTTCTTCATAAGAGAGATTCTCTTCCAACTGAACTACCTCTGGGCTCAAAACATGAGATGAATCTGGAATATACTTTCTCAACATCAAAACATGAAAAACATTGTGTACCTGGGATAAAAATTGAAGTAAAGCCACTCTATATGCAACTGATCCAACTTTGTCCATAATTTCATATGGTCCAATGAACCTCGAACTGGACTTTCCCTTCTTACCAAAACACATCACACTTTTCCATAGAGAAGCTTTGAAAAAAAATAATCACCTACCTCAAAAGAATGATCCTTCCTCCGGTTATCTGCATAAATTTTCTGTCTACTCTAAGCTTTTCTCATGTGCTTTTGAATCAACTAAACTTTCTATGATATCTCGTCTACCAATTCTGATCCCATAAGCTTCCTTTCACCTACTTCATCCCAAAAAGTCAAAGTTTTACAACGCTTTCCATATAATGCTTCAAATGGAGCCATCTGTAGATTGGAATGAAAGATGTTATTATAAGAAAATTCAACCACAGAAATGTGTTGGTACCAACTTCCCTGATAATCCAGTGATCAAGCACATAGCATATCCTCCATGGTCTGAATTTTTCATTCTGACTGCCAATCTGACTGAGGAAGAAAAGCTGTACTAAAATTTAATTCACTACCCAATGAATTCTGAAGGCCTTTCCAAAAGTTATAAGTAAACCTGGGATCAAGATCAGATACAATAGAGAGGGGAACACCATGCAAAATGACTATCTCTTTAACATACAACCGAGAAAGTTGATCTAGAGACAAAGTATCTCTAATAGGAAGGAAATGAGCATATTTAGTCAATCGATCAACTATAACCCAGATTGAATTATCACCTCGAGATGTCTTTGGTAATCCCACAATGAAGTCGATGGATATATGTTCCCATTTCCATTCTGGAATCGGTAAAGGTTGAAGCATTCCTTTCGGTAACTGTCGGTCTTCTTTAACCTGCAGACAAGTCAAACACTTCATAGAAAAATCAGCAATATCTCTTTTCATTCCATCCCACCAGTAATACTTTCGAAGATCTCTGTACATCTTAGTACTGTCAGGATGAACTGAAAATGGAGAACTATGAGCTTTACATAACAACTCATTCTTCAACTGTGAATCCCAAGGCACACATAATATCTTTCCAAACCACAAAACACAATCATTGTCAATGTTAAATTCAGGAAACATACCTGTCTAAACCAACTCTACCTTTTTCTGAAACTCACTTTCTTCCTACTACACTTTCTTTATTCTGTTTGATAGAGATGATTTCAATAACACCTGAAACAATACAGAATAATTTCTTGCACCAACAACTTCTATTCCAAATTTCATTAAATCAAAAACCAGAGGATCTTCTTCCAAACGTAGCATGGATAATGAGACATTACTTTTTCGACTCAAAGAATCAGCCACTTTATTTTCTTTTCCCAGATGGTAATGGATCGTGCAATCATAATCCTTGATTAATTATAGTCATCTCCCCTGTCTCATGTTCAATTATTTTTGAGTGAATATAAACATTAAACTTTTGTGATCAGTATATATTTTACATTTTACTCCATATAAATGATGCCTCCAAATTTTTAAAGAAAAAACAACAGCAGCTAATTCCAAATCATGTATAGGGTAATTTAACTCATGAGGTTTCAACTGACGTGAAGCATAAGCAATTACCTGATCATTCTGCATTAGGAAACAACCCAATCCTTTCAACGAAGCATCACTGTAGATAACAAAATCACCATTTCTGGAAGGCAGTGCCAAAACTGGAGCATTAACCAATCTTCTTTTTAATTCCAGAAAACAATCATCACATTCTTTTGTCCATATGAACTTAACATCTTTTCGAGTTAACTTAGTCATTGAACTAGATAACCGTGAAAAATTTTCAGCAAACCTTCGGTAATAACCTTCTAAACCAAGAAAACTACTAATCTTAGTTATATTTGTCGGTCTTGGCCATTCTTCAAAAACCTTTGTTTTAGGAGGATCAACAGTTATTCCATTTTTTGAAACAATGTGACCAATGAAAGAAATTTGTTATAACCAAAACTCACACTTGCTAAATCTTCCATACAGTTTCTTCTATTTTAATGTTTGAAAGTCAATCCTTAAATGACTTTCATGCTCCTCTTTACTTTTTGAAAACACCAAAATATCATCAATAAACACAACCACCATTTATCACTTGGTTCAACTGAGCCATCACTATAGTAAACTGCTCAATTCTGATTCTGACATTCTCGGGTTTCTGATTTGGAAGGTCATTCTACTCTGTATGTCTTCCCAAGAAATCTGCTCGGTTTCCTTTATGAAAAAACATTCTTAACACAGATATATCTTAGGCTAAGCAACATGGTAATCTATAAATGATTTATCATTTCAAAATTAACATAAATTACTTTATGGATATTAATTTAACAATACCCTAACTCCTAAAGTTGTCCAAACCGACCTCTAATACCAACTATAAAGACCCAGCCTTAAACCTTACATAATATTAAATTAAATGAATAATTAATGTTGAGGATATTTTTAGGGTTATATTTTTAGAGAGTTAGGCCATAACTATTACATTTCAAAATATTACAAAGTAGACACTTCTACTCAGTTTCGATTTTTTTTGAAAAAAACATAAAATCTTGAAAAAAAGATTCATGTCTTGTTCCATGTTTTAGACGGCATGACTTTTCCTTGATCCCATCCTTGAACCTATTCTACTTTATGTCCTATGAAAAACATTTCAAATCTAAGGATGAGCATAAAAAGCTCAGTAAGAGATACAAAAAGAAATAAAACTGTTAGTTTTTCAAAACAACAAGTAAACCATGAATACTTTAACATAAGTACTACTTTTCACCTTTATGAAGTAGTAAATACTCTTGAATGAATAAAAGATCATTAATTAACCTTTTGTAAGCAAAATATTACCATAAAACCCATATACAGAACACATAAAATATAAAGGTAACTTCGAACATAAACATACATAAATAGAATAACCATACGGTCGACTTCCACACATATCACTTCCTGGTATTCACAGCACCACCCTTCATTTGGTTTATCAAGTAACCACCCGTCAAATGACCAAGTACCATTATAAAATCATAATACATGGAACAAATATAAAGGAAAGAAAACATTTCCACATTTCAATCACAATATATCACTTAAATATATTGACATAGAAAATCCATTTTCAAAACCATTTTCAATACAAAAAATATGTAAAAGATTATATGGAATTTATTTTCTTTTAAAAACATTACGGCTTGTTGAGGAAGCCGAAGATCAAATAAAACTCACGGCGGAGGAAAGGTCGTTGTCACCGCTTCCATTAAAAGAAAAATTCTTTTTTGTCGTATAGTAAAACGCTTCATCGAAAAATATTCCCTTTGAAATGTAAAGGGTGTTTATACAGCTTATAAAAAAAAGTCGTGTATTAAAACAAAATATGCCTCAATGAAAGGACATTGAGATGAAGGCCCTTACCTCGTGTCCGAATTGACTCGATCATTATTTAATCTCATGAATAATAAACTAATGTTAATTTCTAGTTTCTTAAGAATGTTTTTCAAGTTTATTATTCCTTTTATATAACTTATTACCATGTTATAAACATTATTTAATCATTTAAGTTAATAACGTTCATTTTTTCCATATTTCGTACTTGAGTAAAAAATGAACACCTTATATTCACAAGTTGTCCATGAGGTCAATAGTCCATTATATCCAGAATTATATTCATGATTTAAATATCATATATATCATATAAATTTAGTATATACATCTATTTATAATAGTATATAACATTTGGAGGTAAGAAATGAAATGCACCGTTCATGGAGACGGTAAGCCGTATGTATGCATGAACGCTACTTTCATTTCTATTTATTATTTTAATAGAATTAAAACATAATGATACATAGGTATATTATAATTCCAGTATAATATCATATATAAAATCATTAACTCTATCCTTTATACATACCACATAATGCATTAACGAGTCAC
The DNA here is from genome assembly GCA_963277665.1 of Viscum album. Taxonomy (NCBI): domain Eukaryota; kingdom Viridiplantae; phylum Streptophyta; class Magnoliopsida; order Santalales; family Viscaceae; genus Viscum; species Viscum album. Next base: position 910,834,329 of record OY728131.1, on the reverse strand, counting down.
AACACTTTAAAGGGGCGATAGTCCGCACTTCCTCAAATGAGATTATCATATTTACCCACTATGGAAACCCTAAAGGCTTGATATAATTGGGAAGTGCAGAAGAATATGGAAATAATAAACATAATATATATCATATATAAATACAGTTCCATCATAATGGCCACCATGAGAGGCGGTAAGATGTAATTGAACAATCATCGTTTCTTGAGGCGTTAATTTGCCATCCACAGAAACATTATGTTCTTCATCCATTAGATGGAGTTGTCTGTAAGTGTAGTTCGAATAATTCTCATAAAAACATAATATTATATTGAGGATACTTGTTTGTTACAAAATAAAGTAAATAAAAAGAGTTTATGGGTTAGAGAAGTTAAATAAAAGAAAACAATTTAAGATAAACCGTTACCTTTAATTTGGATAACTCCCTTTGGATTGAACCAAAGGACTTCTTGAAGTGCCTTCTCCCTAAGGTAAGGCTTCTATGAGGAGGATAGGGATTTAGGGAGTTTAATTTTTTAGTGTTTGGACGATCCAAATGGCTTTAGAGGTGTGAGGAAGTTTTTAGAAGTGGTCTCCTTTTATAAGGGAGAGGAGGGGCTCTTTAGGAAAGTGTGAAAATCTTATTTCATAATATAATGATATTCAGTTTCTAATGGTCCAAAAATCATTAAGGTCGATGATAAGATGACTAATATTTGAATAAAATCATCCAATCAGAATTGGACATGTTTTGGATAATAATTTAATCATTATAATCTTATTTATTTAAATCACTTATTAATGAGGTAAATACCGTATCATTATTGTGTCATAAATAATTTATTAATTTGATTTTTAAAAATTATAAAAGATATACCATGATATAGGAAATATTTTCATCTTTACAAATAATATTTATATTCTAAAAGATAATTTATATAACCCATTATAAAAATTAATTTACTAAAATATATTTGCATTTTTCATTTTTGCCTTTACATTATGTTAATTAATCTAAATTGTCATTATCACTCCCAGTGGCCCAATGAGGTCCCTAAATCGACCCAAAGATGCCCATGGTCGTTAATGACTCAACCAATAAGGTTTGGAAAAGTTTCAAGGTAATATTGAATTTTTATAATATTCTGTTTACCTTGACTTTTCCTATTTACCTTTAAGTGCGGTAAATAAAAGTCAAAAGTTACTATTCACCAAAAATTATTTTCATCTTATTGAACCACATTTTACTTCTTTATAACAACGATGTATGTAGGATTTTTGAAATTCCATTCACATAAGTGTTAAAATTTTATTTAAATGAAAAAGTCAGCTTTTTTAACTAACACTAAGTGGTTTAACTATTCATAAAAAATTGATGTTTTTTAGAAAAATACCAAAAATTCTGCCAAAGATATATTTGATATTACAAATTCAGAAATGATTTATATTTTTCCAAATTAAAAACATAGAAGTGGCATTAATTAATTAAAATTAATTTCCGTTATCAAAACAAATAGCGTGTTTTTAAGAAACAATAACTATCAAAAGATTTATACTTTTTTATGTCCAATTTCAAAGTGAAATTAATTACAATGACCAAAATTAGATTAAATGGTAAAAATATATTTTAATTTCACTTTAAAACCAATTAAAAATATAATCTAACCATATAAATAAATTATATTAAAAGGCACTTTTGAATTAAAATACAATATTTTTCACTATTCATTAAAAAATGAACTTTATCGGACAAATTCCATAAATTTACACAAAGTAAATTTTGATGTCCCCATTCTGAAGAAGGATTTTATTTGGTAATATAGAATGTTTTAAATTAACCAAAACTAGATTTAAAGAGGGGTTTCCATGAAAAGGAGATAAATCGACCATTTAATTTAAATTATGCATAAAATTAGATTTATTCACATTTTAAGCCTCTAACATTTTATTGGATAATGTAAATACATTTAAAAATCATGTATAATCATATTTTAGTTAGTATCATTCATTCTCTCCAATACAACAGCTAGGAGTTAACTACCATTTAAAATAATAATATTATATTATTAGTGTGCAACGTAAGATTCCAAAGAAACTCGTTGTTGCGTATCGGGTATGCTATCGAACATAACAACCCCTTTAATGTAAAATTTATATTTAATTCAAAATTATTAATGAATATGAAAATATATTATTCTTTATTTACCTAGGATGTTACAAGTAGACTGCGTGATATTTTTTCCCTGAACCACTATAAATTATATTTTTATACTCATTATATTAGTTTTATATATTCCCAAACACATGTTATTTATAGTCAATTAATGACTAGGTTTATGATTTAATGAGTAGGTTTTAATTTGGAAACCATTTTGAGATCTCAATTCACCTCCCTCGTTAATCATTGTGAGTCACCTTATAGGAAATAAAATAAATAATTACCCAATTACTGGGAAAATATATCCTAGGACCACCCATAATTATCATTAATAAAAAACTACCATATCATTAATAAAATTAATAATTTTCTTCATTTCATCACTTAACCATTAGAATTAATGTTAACCCGAGAATAGAAAATCAGTTGATATAATGATTTAATTAATTACATATTATGATTAAAATTTAAAGGGGTAATATAATTTTGATAAGGATAAATAATAATATTATATATATTATTCTTTGAAACATTATATATAGTTTTGAGAGAAATTATTCAAAATATTTAATGTAATTTTTAAAGGAATCATCTAATGAAATTGGTAATGTATGAGTCAAATCCACTAAAATGGATACACTAAAATTGAATTGTGATTTTAATATTAAATATAATAAAATTAATTTGTGGGATATTATATACATCATAAAAACATTATAATACAGAAGATTCTTTAATGAATGAAAATAGAAACTAGAATCCCCTTTCTTACCTTATGTTATGTTTCTCTTTATACGCTTATTAACTTCCCAAAAAATAAAATTCCATTGAGTATTTAATTTATAAAATCATTCTTAAGTTTATATAATTATCATTCGTCATTTTTATTCATTTATCATCATGTATAATTCATTTATTTGATTAATTTTTTTCACTCAATTTCATATTACACAGTTAATATATCCAAAATAGAATTGGAATATTATTTATGGTCAAAATCATTTTAAAATTTTTATGTAAGCAATAAAACATTTCTGCTGTAGGTTTTTTGTAATTAAAAAATAATTTTTTATAATATTTTAGTAGATACATACATTTTGGAAAATATTTATCTATAGCATTGTTAAGAAGTTTAAAAGTTACGTTTATTGATTACATTTAATATCTTTATAATCTTATATATTTTAAAAATATTTATTCATAAACTATGTATTATTTGATTATAAATGAAATAATAATTAAAAAAAATCTATTTTTAATAATATCTACGAAATTATTAGATGAGACATTTATAACTGTAGACTTTGGTAGCATAAAACCACAATAGATGTATTATGGTTTCTAAAAGTGTTTAATTCCACAAAAAGTCTAATAATTTTTTATCTTTATAAAACCATTAGAATAGATTTATAAAACTATGTTTATATTACTTTTAATGATTTCATTTGTTAATTAAAATATTTAAAGTATAATTGAAAAAAATAAATGGATTTTGAAACATTTATTTTAGAATAGTAACTACTTATGAAAAGGGCTTAATGAGATGGAATGAGTAATATATCATAAATAATTGATTAATGGGATGTTAATAACATTTAAATGGATCCATATAATAAAAATAAGACATTTTTTAAAATATTTTACTTGGAAAAAATTCTTAAATAATAATTGAATAAAGGACATGGGAACTCTTACCTTTCACATTGAGCCACCTCCTTTGGTTTGAACATAAGAAATTCAAATTAATGAATTTCATCTAGACTAGGTAATGATATACGTGGTATGGAATGTTTAAAAATGAATTTTAGTATAATATAATTAGAAAAAATTAAATTCTTTGTGTTTTCAAGAAGGTATAATGAGTTCCCTTTTATATAAGGGATTCGATACAATTTTAAAAAATAATCAATCTTTTAGGGATAAAAATATAGTTTTAAGTGAAAAGTGGATCATATTGGAAAATTTAAGAAAATTTAGATCATTACTCATTCTGAAATTACTCATCATAATATTTAATTTTATTAGTAATTTTGATAATAATTTTAAACATAAATTTCATTAATATTCATTTTAAGGGATAATCTTGTAATTTGAATTCAAAATTATATTTATAATAATGGAATTGAAATATATGCATGTGAATAATTTCCAACATAAATGATTAATAAAACAAATCCATCAAAAAATCTGTAACTCAACTATATCTAATCACTCTCAATTTTTTAAAACATCAAGGTTTTACTTTTCTCTTATATGGATATGTGTTGTGTTGACACTACATAGCATTTTTGGGAAAATATCACGTAATTTAATTCAAAAAATATTTTATTATCATAAATTTAATTTATTATTAAATATTCATAAAATTTAAAATAATTCATTAAATTATTTACTCTCATTTGTATCTTTATAAAATATTATTTACAATAGAATGTTTAGTTTTTGTACCTTGCCCATGCATTGAGTTAAGATTTGGATAGTTAAAGTGATATATCATTTTAAGATTCATGAATATATATCAAATTAGTGTATTAATAATCATATTTACCTCTTAATTTTGAGAATCAGATTCTTCATTATTATTCTTGTAACTCCAACCATCAATTTTGAATTTTTTTATGTTGTACAAGATCTACATCAACATCGATAGGTATTTTCTTTTTTATCAAGGTATAAATTCAATTCATATTAATTTGATAAAATTCATTTGATATTCGTACTATCTTAAGATGTAAAACACATTACATAGTTTTACATAATTTTATATATCATTTTAGATAAATTAAAATATTTATAATTATAATTGAATTTCATGTCAAATTATTATTTTATAATGAATTTAATTATTTTACTAATAAATTTTAATGATTAAATTTTGAATTTTGAATTTTTATATTAAAATTGTATATACTGTATTTATTTTAAATCATTAATCATGTTTCCATAATTTTCATATCATTCAATATAAAAATATTATAATGTGTATAATTCTACTAAAACTTAAATTCTTATTTAATGTGAGTTTTCGTGTGTTACTAACACTATAACCAATGTTAATTCATATATTATCCTTATAAATTTATTTATTTAGGTTTTTATGTATTTTTACATGTTCCGTGAATTTTGTGTGTGTTCCAAAACTTTATAAACAAATTTTATGAATGTGTAGTAATGTTTGATTCGATCACAAAATCTTAAATTTTTTAAAAGTTATTTATTTTTATTACTAAACCTATAATCAAATGGAATTTAAATATTCAACCATAAGTCATTTATATTTTATATCTATAACCAAATAACTTATTGAAATATTATACAATTGTTATCAAATATTATAGATATTTTAAAATTATTATGTCGTATAATTTAATTTGTAATCAAAATTTTCATTTTAAAAAATGAATTCAAATTATAATGTATCACTCAAAATTTATCCGTATTAAATATTAATATTTAATTTAAAAATAAATACATAGAAACATCAAAAAACATAAATTGTAATAACAATATTATTTAAAATCTTGTGTCATGCTATTTCCCAAAATTAATTGATTATATATCATATTTCACTATGATATTATTTTATTTATAAAAATTTAAAAAAAAATTCTTACACATAATTCTTGAATGAAGATTAAAAATAACTTATTTATATTATAAAAATATTTCAAAACATATTATAAAATGAATTTTAAAATTAAAACATCATTATAGATTAAAACTATATTTAAATTTATTTTCATATATTTAATATTAAAATGAAAACCATATTCATGTTTTATACATTAATAAAACTATTTCTAAGATTATTTTAATAATTATATCAATATAAATAAATTTAATTAGCATAAATATACAATAATAAAATATCTGATAATTATTGTACTCTTTAAATCGATCATTTAAAGAAATCATTTCATGAAAATATATATAACCATTAAATATAATATCATTCATGCTTTGAAGTATCCATAATTACTTACCCATATAATGAGTATTGAATGTAATATATTTTATAGAATTGAAAATTTCGAATTTTACGATAACTTTTTATCAAATAAATATTAATTCAGACCATAAATATTAATAAAATAACATACAAATATATTATTAAAAAAACTATTTTTGTTACATGAATAATATAACATATGAATCAAGATAATGTATTTGTTAGAACCAAGAAGTGAATATTAGATCATTGAATTCTAGAATCTATTAGTAGTACCTTAACTCAATGAATTCTAAGAAACATAGCGGATGAACATTACTTATGGTGCATGAGGAAAACAAGATGAGGATTTGAATTCAAGTAATTATGTGAAATAATGTAGACTATCTGAATTCAAATTATTTTAGGGAATATAAGAGGAGATTATTGACACATGGAGTTTGTGTGGAACTTATACATGAGTTTACCAAAAAAATAAATCCTCCAAATATCTTGACATAGAGAACATAATGTAACGTAGAAGAAAATCAGGATACAAATTGTTTTTTAGGAAAATCAGAGGATCTCAACTCATCAAATTCTAGTGAATACAAGAGGATATTCTTAACTCAATGCATTTTTTAGGGCTTAAACATGAGTTTCCTAAACAATAAAACCTTTCACAAAAGGGATTAACATCCACAACATTTTATGATAAGTTGGTATTTTAAAAAAGTGGTTGGAATGATATACAAAATACTAGATTCCCATGAATAGTTTGGATCATGTGAACGGATCATTTTCATATAAGGATATTTAGACACCTATATAATGAATATTTCGTGAAAGGGGTTACCTTATGTAAAATTTCATGCAGATATAAGACATTGAAAATATAGAAACACATACATTAGGAAGATTTAATTTCAAATAATATTTAGGGCCATATTTAAATATTATGTTCAACATAGGGAATGAGGACTTCAGATAGTTATATATATATGTTTTATATGTTTATAAATTGTTGCGACCCCAACTCTAGAAACCCATATTTGGTGTATAATTTATGACATTTGATTATGATATAAGGGCTAATATCACTATGGATTGTTTAGTTTAGTTGTATTAAAGAACCATATGCATACATTATTCTCATATTAAATTTTAAATATAGAAAATATAATATAAAACATTCTCACATCATCTATTTTATTCTCAATACCCAACTTCATATTCTAGAAAAAAAATTAAATATAAAGGGTGGCATAAAATTCTTAGTATATGTTATTTACACATGAATATTTCTTCTTTTAATATAGAATAATAATATCTGATATGTTGATAATTGAGAACCCAAGGAATTTAATCAATAACATGAGAACAAAATCATGTATAATATCAATATTGTAATCTCATGGATAATAATAACCTGATTCTTAATAAATAAATTCGTAATGATGTGCATCATGATATTATAAATCCTGATATATTTACCATTAAGGCCTTGTCCCAAGAAATTATAATCAATGGGTTGGTATATATCAAAAATTCATTTAATATTCTTGGATGTCTACATTATCTCTTTTTATAGGTTGATGAATAGAGGGGATGTTTATAACTATGACACACTCATCACTACATACCCAATGCTTTCCTCATATTTTTAAATACCTATTTATTTTATAATTAGTATAGTGTACCAACCAATATCAATATTGTGTAAATAATACAGAATATTAATATTTCCAAAGTTAATTGAATAACTTTCAGTGATATATATATATATATTTTATATGTTTTAGGAAATAAAAATATCCATGATAAAATGAATTAGGATATTTAAGATACATTTATTATCTAATGACATACGATCATAAGAAAATTAATGTTTTAAGAGAAAGTTAATGACCAAAAATTTAATTAGAGATAAATGGTGACCATTAATTCATCATAATTATAGGTTTTTGAATAAAATAATCTCCCTTAGAGAAATATTTAAAAAATAAATAAATATTAAAAAAATTCATTAATGATTTTAATTTTTAGAAATAATGAAAATATATAGAATAATCCAAATAACATAAAATGGTTATGGTTGTGGGAAAATCTATTAATGGCATATATGTTAAAAAATACTAATTTTTATTTTATTAAAATAATTAAAAATTCATATTTTACAAAAAAAAAATAAGGATTTATTTATAAAATAAAATATCAATGATAACAAAAAATAGTTACTAATAAAAAAATTAATCAAATAAGTATGACTTTTGGTAAATCTGTTTTGAAAAATATATAAATGAATGAAATTTTTTTTTTGATTAAAATAGAAATAAGTATGGGTTCCCTTTTAAACATTGATTCACATAAATCAAGTTAAAACAAGAGGAAATATTAACATAAACTATAGAAAAAATATGATTATAAAGGATACAATTTAATATTTTTTCAATGAATATAAGTGAAATTCCAAAAGAAATGATATTTTATAATTAATTCATACCACTTTCGTAACTTTTAAATTGTGATCCCTTGATTGAGTAAATAAGAATGCAAACATTAATAGTAATTAATAAATTTAAATTCTTATTATTTACATAAAATTAAAAATATATATTCCACCTAAAAATATGTAGTTTTATAATAACAAATTTGTCTCAATGGAGTGTATATTAAGACGGAATCCCTTACCTCAAGTTTGAATTCCCTCATAATTTTTTTGAATATCCAATATAATATATTATTATTTATTATACATACATGTTATGACCATATAAAAATATATAATATCATATATGATCATTTTATAACATATTAGTGCTCATTTGTTAACATTATTTTATTATTTCTTTTTTGGGTTCCAACAACATCGTTTTTATGGTAAATATGGTTCGGAAATTATGGTCCTTATAATTTTATTATAATAAAACCTTGTAAATAATTTTAATACTAATATAAAAGTCGTAAATATTTATTGTATATATTTTTATTCATTTGTAAATAGTAGATATAGAGAAATGAATTACACCGTTCATGGAGACAATATGTTGAACATACACATGAACTTTGTTTTCACTTTCAATGGATGTAATGAAATAATAATTAATAATAATTAAACCTTAAAAAATAATTATTATATCATATTTATCTCATATATTAATTAAATATATCCCTTATAAATCTATGTAAAATAGATATTATAAACAGATCACATCACTTCGTGGAGGGGGTGGTCCACACGTATGCATGAGTGGCGTTGTTTTCCAACATATTTTAAAGTAAGAAAGTAATTGAAATATTAAGTGTATATAACCATAATTATATTATATATATAATATATATATATTAAATATTAAAATCAATAAAACCATCAATGTGAAATGGTGATGAAAAATTAATTACATCGCTTTGCGAAGATAGTAATCCAGACATATGGATATGCGACATTTTTACTTTTTGTATGATGGAAAATAGGCATAAAATGGTTGATCCAGATTCATTATAATATACAGTTATGTTTATTTTATTTTATTTAAAATTATTAGGCATTTATAACAAATTTAGAGGATGTATAAGAAGAAATAAATATGAAAGAGTCAGTAAGGATGATTACATACCCATCAGTATATTCCCATTAGATACCATCTTATGGACCCTTCGAATGGTATTTTAAGAATAAAAGAAGAGATAAGTAAATGAAAGAAATTTTTCTAAGATAATTTGGAAGGTTCTTCTAGATCTAGGTTTCTCAAATTGGTGTAATGAAAAGAGAAAAGGGTAGTCCTTTAAAAAGGAAGGGTAGGGTCACTCTTTTAATTTTAAATAATATTAAGATATAATTATGTCACATTAAAGTGAAATATGTTGGGAAATTTTTTGGATTCCAAGATATGGATTTGATAGTACAAATATAATCATCCAATCATACATGATTGGGTTTAGATATAATTTTAAAACTTATCTTTTTTTTACCCCTTCATTAACAATTTTCACCCTTAACCACAATAACTATAATTTCAATATTATAAGGTTATAATTTTACATATACAATAATAATTTCATTTAAAATCGAAACATTATGTAATTTTAGACCATATAATATCCATATAGTCCTATATGTATATTTTACAGGTTTTAAAATAATTTAATTAAACATTATTTTCATAAGATATCATTAGAGTCAATTTTTCACATAATTCAATTAACACTACTTCAAAAAAAATTAAAATAATTAGTTTGAACATAAACCTTTAACACATACCTAATGTTTTTTATATATCATCAAATTCTCTGGAAAACAAATAATCAAAAAAATATTACATATAGAGTTATTTAAATCATTTACATGCTTTCCCCACTACTTACACAAGCACTGGGATTGCATTATGTAATCATTAAACATATTAATTTAAACACTAAAAATTAAAAATAAAATACCACTATAAAAAAATAAGTGATATATAAACTACAAATTTCTGAACAAACATATCCTCTTTTAAATCTTATATAAAAATTTTAAGGATGTTAAAGTTGAAAGAATCACATTTGACATTCATTTATTATTAAAATATTGTAAATGCCATTACCAACAGAAAAATGAATAAAAATTACATATATTAATAATGTTTATGGATATGGCCTAATTAATATCAGAAAAAATAAATAAATTCAATATATATATATATATATAGTGGTTTATAATATTATTTTTAAACACAGTTACCTAATTTACCCTTTAAAGAGTTCATAACTTTCACCAAAGTTACTATAAAAAAATCATAAAAATAAAAGGTATTTATTTACTTAATTTTAACCTAATAATTCCAAATATATAATAAATTTTATAAAATTAAATCACATTATTTTTCAGAAATAAATATAAAAATAAACCCACAAAATGAGATGATAATTTTTTTTCCAGATAAATATGTGTTTTAATACTAAAAACTAACGTATATAAAAACCATGTAAAATTTTGATCACACTGTAAATAAGATGAAACAATATTATAGTAAATATATAAAAAATAAATCTTCAGATAATACTAACATTATAGTTCAAAAAATGATAAAACCATATTATAGTAATATTTCAATATGTTTTCATAGTTTATTTAAATATGTTTTTTGTGTCAAAAAAGCTACGAAATAAATTTAATTTATTTTTATATAAATATATCATAAAATCTGTAGGTTTTACATTTTAAATACTTATAAGAATTAATCCACAAAATCTCCACCACTCTAAAACAAAAAATTGAATATACTTATACCAATAAGATCCTTATGTTCCCACATACATTACTAAATTTAATTATTTTGATACAAAACATTGACTAGTTGAGTTGTTTTATTTTGTAGTAATTTATCTCCATAATCTATATTATCTACTAGTTGTTCCTCAAAATAAATATATATCTCCTGAATAATAATATCTATGTTCATTACAGGTGAAGGATCATGTTTGTACTTACACCATATAGATTCCCGGAACATGTCATGTACTTGAGTGATATTTGGAGATGTTATAAGTGATAACACATTCTCCTAGTATGATTATAGATTTTAAAGGGACATGTATATATAGGCCTAAAATTTACCTTCTATATAGATATCATAACCATCTTCCAAGGACATATTTATTGGATTAACCTATCAAAAACATCAAACTATTGATTTCACCAAAGATAATTAAAATATGTTTTTTTAACTCTGAGTTACCCCTATATGTTATTGAATTGACCTAAACATATCTACCATTTCGTCAAATGGATCAGGTAACAATATCATTCTTTATGATATATCATTCAAAATCATTGGAGTTCTGCACTTCCTTTCATGCAAGGAATTATGTGATCTATCTGAACGATCATGTGAATACTATTATTATTAGAAAAATTCTACCAAATTATGATGTTGATTAAGAATACCATTGAAATCCATAAAAATCACTTAATATTTCTTCTATAGTTTGAATGTTCCACTCAAACTGACCATCTATCTATGGATAATAAATATTATAGATAATCAACTCTTTATCTATATCCCACTAAAGGTTTCTCTTGAACATCGAGGTAGTAATTATATCCTAATAAGATACAATTGAGAGTAGTACTCTATGAAATATCACAACATCCTTAAAATATAACTATGTAATCTGATCAAGATCAAATTCTTCTTCAATAGAGATAAAATGTGTTGATTTCATATGGTGATCGATTAAAACCCCAAACAACATTGTGACCCTTAGATGTTTTGGGGAGTACATTGATGAAATTCATTGTAATGTTTTCCCATTTCAGTTCTATTATGGAAAATCTTTTTTAACATCCCCACAGAATTTGTTATTTCATAGATAACTTACTGACACACCAATAATCGAGATACATATTTTTAAGTATCCTTTTTCATATTTTCCAAACTATAATACTCTTTAATAACTCTATAAATCATCATACTTCTTTGAGGAATAATGAATAATGAATTATGAACTTCATAAAACATGTCATTATTTATGTCAAGAATTGAAAAAAATCATTGTCTCTAATCATTGTCATTTTAGAGTGATCATGGTTGAAATCCAGAACATTCTTCACCTTCTTTAATAATTTTATACCATCCTTCGACACTATTTTAATTTGCTCATGTATGGATAGTTGGAAATTCAAATGATAAAGATAACATATATTATATTTTCACCAGAACTAAAGATCTAATATATGAAAATCAATAAATATTCTATCTATTTCAATCATCATCATGGGAAAACTAGTGTGATCTTTCCAACAAGAGACCATCAGTCACATTGTTCACCTTCCCATGGATGCAATGTATAGAGGAGTAATAAGCATTAATAAAATCCAACCATAATATATGTCGTACATTCGACTCTTTCAATTTAAATATATACTCCAATCTTATTTATATGTACATATATCATAATTTTCATTATACATATAATTCCACTATATCTTCAATAAAATAATTATTACAAGTTGTTCAAAATCATGGTCATGGTATTTTTATCATGAATTTTTAATTGGAGGGATTTATAAGATATCACCAAATTATTTATTTTGAGGACTCATTCCAATCCCTTTTTTATGCATCACAATATATCATAGACCCCTCTCCATTATCTGGTAGTAAATGAATAGGTACACTAACCAAGCTTCTCTTTAATTATTTTAAAATTCACCTCATATTCATCCATCCACAAAAAAATAACCCCCTTATGAATTAAATTTTTGAGTGGATTATATAGCCATGATGAATATTTCAAATATATTCAATATTATCCATATAATGAAAATAAATTGTATAAATAAAATTCCATTTTTAATGAATTAATTTTTTATCATTTAATTTAGTTAATAAATCAAAACCACTCATTATGATGTTTTTCGACTGTTATATATTCAATTAGATTTAAAAGACCATTAACGATTGTATCCAATGATAATATATCCATTATACAATGACCATTAAGATTATTATATCAAGGTTTATGATAAAGTACAATTGAAACATATGGAAGAAGTGATGACCTTAAAAAAATAAGAGTGTACCATATGAATCCCTATAATCGGATCTTCTAAGGGAAATAACATCAATGGATTTTTTTTGTTGACCATTCCCAATCCAAGATTCACCAACTGAATCATTATAGATGCCATTTTCAGGATAAATTCATGATCATTGAGCTCACTTCCCAAACCATGTACATAAAACCACCCTAAAAACATATCATCACATACCTTACCCTTTGGGATTCCACAACAGTAATAAAGGGTTATGTATCTAGATCCTATATTATGATTTTTTATATTTTATATTTTTAACAAAATAATGATTATATTAATCCTATTTATTATAAATTTATAATTATTTGACTAAAAGTTAGTAAAATTAGACCATGATGTGATGAAACACAAATTTTACATTATTGAAAAATATAATATCAATCAAGACACTCTATTTGATACAGTCAATAATTTTTTAAATTAATTTTATTTTAATAATATTTAATTATTAATAAAATTTATTAAATTTAAATTATAATATAATTTAAAAGAAATAATTTAATTTTTATAAGGGTCAGAAAACTGTTATTATAAAAAAATCAATATTTTTTATTAAATGAGTACTTTGATTTTAAAGTGTAAATTATAAAATTTATCAAATTATTTGGATAAATTAAATTTTACTTTAAAAATTATTTTTCCAATATTATCTAATTGGGAATTTTATAATTTTCAGAGAAATATAAATTTTTGGTAAAAATAGCATATAGTAATAATATATTGTTGGTATTACGAAATAATAAAAGCCTAAAATTGATAAAATAAAAACTATGATGGATATCCATGACCAAATTAATACCTACCATTTAAAATAATGTTTTTACATCATTTTATATGTTTTATAAACCCTTAATGAATCCTCCAAAATCAACATAATATTTTAATGTTTTAAAATGAATACTTTATTAACATGACTCACATCCATATCACAAAGGGTATTATTTTAAAGAGTTAGGTTAATGGTATTAAATAATTAAAATCATTTTTATTTGGTTAAAAACATGGTAAAAAATGATGGGATGGTTTTTTGTATTGATTACTATATCATATATTGTCTAAAACCTCTGTTTAGAAATTAATGAAGACTTATGCTCTCTTTTTCTATATATAACAACCAATCCTTCCATTAACCATCAATAAAAATCCATATAGTGAGAAGTTAATCTACCCATCCCTATACATAACCCTACCATGGTGACCTTATTCTCTTAATAATTCCTCTAAAGCTTTTATATGATCCCTATCAAGGTTAGGGATATTATCCTTCTACTATTTCTTCTAACACCTTCTTTATATTATACCATTTTTAACGATTTCAATATACAATATGTTTTCCAAAATCCCCAAGACTATTATTATTATTTTTAGGTTTTTATAGACCTACTTAAATATAATTTAACCCTTTTATTAATTATTATGAACCCCTATATGATACCAAAATCATCTTATGATTTTCTATGCCATGATTTTTTTAATGAATACCCATTTCAATTTCTACTCAATGGTATTCAACTAATTGTTTCTATTATACATTTCTTTGGTATATCGATTTATGTAACCCAAAATCCTTAATCAAGTGGTCAAAAATGAATAATGACATCCATATGTGGTATGATCTATGTGGAAAACTTATGCATGTACATGGTATGAATGTGATAAGTGAGCATAGAATTATATAGCCATAAAATGATTTTTGTAATTTTTTATCTCAAAATATTCCAAATATTGTGTAATGGAGGATATAATAATAATGTTATTTTATAATTCCTTGACACTTAGCCTTGACATATGTTTATAATTTCATGTATTATATTTTTTCCCAAATTTTTTTATTCATTTTTTCATCGTATATCATGCTTTGATATTAATATTTATGATTATCTTCTCTTTTAGGTGTCATTGATATGCCTATTGAGACACATGTAACACATTACTCCATGTATGTTTTGATTATTCCATTACTTAGATTTATATCTCACCCCTTTCCTATAAATTTCTCCATGTTACCCCATGTAGTTTTATAAGTCCAAAAGAATAAAAGGGAATGTTTTAGAGTTTTTAAATAATTATTTTCTACCCATTTTTTATGTTACAATGTCATGTATATCATTTCCTAAATACATTGGGCCTCATAATCATATGTGGTTGTATTATTTTTACCTTTAGAGAATACATCATAAATTAATGTGTATTAACATTTTGGGTTTTCGTAATCCATCCAACCTAAGGAAACATCATATCTTAGTTACCTTGGTTCGTCTTGGTCGTTGCACCATAACTTCTATCATTGAAGGATTCATTGATAAACCCTCACATGAAAATATATAATATAATAATGATACCTTTTTAACCTAAATTTACACTTCTTAAATTTGATATAAACATTATCTTCCCTCTCGATCATTAATTCAATTAATAAATATTCATCATGTTATTCATTGATCATAGAATATATAAAAAAATGATTTATTAAAACTACCCAAAACATATCAATATATTCTCTAAAGACTTTATTCATAAAATGCATGAAGATATAATTGTAATTGGTAATTCCAAATGACATTACTTTAAATTTATAATGATTATAACACATATAGAGGGTTTTCTTAGGTATATCCACCTACATGACCATTTGAAAAATGATATCTAGATCAAAGAAAAATCATGAAAAATATATTTTTCTCCCCATAACATATCAAACATATCATTGATATGATGTATATAATACTTTACAAAATAGTAATTTTGTTATGTTCATGTTAATAAATTCAATGTTAAATTAACCCATCAGTATTCTTTAAAAAATAAAATGTTCACCCCATAGTGAAGCACTATGATATAATAATTCCTTTTATAGATTATCTTAGATTTTTTTCTTCTATTATTATAACTCATGGAGATCTATCCTACAAAGAGTCCTCAAAATAATCATAGCACCAGTAATTATTTCCATTTACAACCCAAAATAATGATTCGGTGGATTATCAACAACTATTCTAGAAATATATCAATTAACTATCATAAAATATACATATCTTTAATTATTATCTTTCCCCAATCATATGAGAAAACAATCCCTCTTCAATAGGTAGTAAAACCTATATGATAAAGGTAATTTTTATTGGGAGTCACGGTTCATCCTCACGTAGATAGAATATCATAGGTTAATTCAAAATATCAAATTTAAATTCCCAAAGATAAGAATATATTTTCAATGGAATTAATCCATTTCTAATATACCAAATATTTTAATAGTTCCATTAATATGGAGTCTTTTATCACATGAATCGATCGAAAATATGTTAATCATTCTATGGAACAACATTTTGTCATATATGAAAGGTTATGCATTAATAACAAGATTATGTTTTCCAAATATAACCATGATCTACTTGCTTCCAACACCTGCTATATTGGATTTTAGTGTAGGGAAATCACAAAATTGACTACACGTGTTAATTCCATTTCTCCCTTTTGGTTCCATCATTAAATAATAGAAATCAATGTGTTATGTCATAATAATCATAATTTTTGGGACAATATATAAAAAACCATTTAAGGGTAAAGGTTATCAAATACTATATGAGATTATAATAATTATCAAGTTAGGTATGTTTATTTAAAATCGAGTTCCCAATGATTCTACTAAAAATTTATTAATACCAACTACATTGACAAAAACTCTAGTAACCCAAATATAGCGGAAACTATGTTACATTGTCATAAGATATAATGGATCACATCATCAAGGATTGATCAATATTTTAACCTTAAATAACAATATACATACAAGATTCCCATAATACATTATAAATACAAAAATTAGAATAAAAAAAACCTTCCATCATTGATATTATTCTTAAAATAAATTTTCATATCATGGGGATAAAAATAGTTTAAGCTCAAATCCTAGGTAAGGGTTATTTACAACTGAAGTTATCATTAGTGAATAAGTTATTATCAATATGGAATGTTAGATAACTTTAAAAATGAATATTAATCGGTAACATCAGCACGTAATGCATCCATGGAAAATATAAATGTAGTAATATCATGGATATTAATAACTAAATTATTAAAGAATAAAGTTTTTAATGATGTATTTCAATATCTTATAAATCATGATATCAAGTCCTTGGGTGAAGACTATTTAATCGATGGGTAGGAATTCACAAATAAACCAATTTAATAATTTGTACCATCTCATTTTCATCATGTGATATCTTGATGCATTGAGGAGATCTATATATCTTGGACCCACCTATCACTGTATTTCCAATTCATTCCTCATATATTGAATGATCTATTGCATTTATAAACAATATACCTTATTAAAAAAACATTTATATTGAGAAATTAGTATGAAATATTATGATTTCCCCAGTAAATTAAATAACATTCATAGTAAAAAATCATATGTAGAAATGGTATATGGTTTGGAAAATTAAAATTAATTATTCAAATAATATGTATATTTATCAAAAATGAAATATCTAATGAAAAATAATCATAATAAATTAAATGTCTCGTGAAGAAGTTCATGACCAAAAAAATAATAAGAGATAAAATGAGAGCACTAATTCATAGGAAATATTGGTCTTGAATTAAAATAATTATCTTTGGATAAATAATGAAAATGTTAAAAAAATATATGATTAATAATTCATTAAAGTGATTTCCATTTAAATAAATTAATAACTTGTATAAAATTTTAAATAGTTTAAAATGGTTATGGTTATGAGAAATTTTGATAAATATATATATGTTAAACCCCAATTAATTTTTAATTTTTAAGAAGAAATTATAAAATTAACCTTTCAAAATAAAATAAATATTCATTGATTACCTTATGAAATTTAAAGGATATGTTTAAATGTCTTTTATAAATAATTTGAACAAATAATGTGTACTTTGGAGGAATAATTTTGGAAAAAATTGGCAAGGAAGAAAAATATATCTGATCGAAAGATAAATTGGAAATGATTTTATTTGAAATATTTTATCACAAGATTCAAGTTCTAAAGAGATTAAAATTTATATGAAAAAATTTAAACACAAGAAATAAATGATTTAATGGAGGAGAAATTATATTATTTTTTAACAAAAATAAAACAATCTCAATAAAATGAGATTGTAAAATAAATTATTTCCTCTTTGGTGACATTAAAATTGTAACCCCATGAAAGAGTAAATATGAATTGAAAAATTAAGAATTATTAATAAATATAATTTTTTTAAAATACATCAAAATTGAAATTTATAAATCATATAAATGGAATGAGTTAATAATATCAAATTTATGTTAATGTAGTTGAAACTGACACGAAATCTCTTACCGTTTGTTAGAATTTCCTTGAGGTTTTTAAAAAAACCATAAAATGAATTTAAATTTCTTATAATTACATAAGATAACCATATATATGTAAAATTTCATAAATAATCCATTTATAGCATCTAATCCCCTCTTTTTAACATTCATTTTTTATTATCAAGTTTCCGGTGTTGATTGCTTTGTTTTTTTCATGAGGATTTTGGTTCAATATTTCTAATACTTATACTTTAATTATGGTTATTTTAGTTATATAATTTTAATCATGATATTATGATCATATATATATCCATCCATAAAAATAGATAAATAAATAAATTACATTGTTCATGGAAACGGTAGGCCATACGTATGTGTGGAAACTATTTTTACTTTTTGACAGATTGAAAGAGAGGAAGGTAAGTAATATTTTACCTTCAAAGAATAATTATTATATCAGACATATAATATATTTTCATTAAATATATCCTTTTTACCATCCATATAAATTTCAAATGAAAAATAGATCAAATCACTTTGTGGAGGGGGTAGTCCCCACGTAAGGATGAGTGAAGTTATCATTTTCCAATGGATATGATGGTATGAAGGTAAATGGTGTCCTATTTTTAAAAAACCATAAATATTTCATAAATATAATAAAAAATAATTAGTTGAAACCATATAACCATCCATGAAAATGGTTATGAAAGGAAATGTACATTGCTACGTGGAGATGGTAAGTTTTACGCACATATGAGCGATGTTTTCACTTTTTGTAGGATGTAAATGAGTAAAAAAATAGTTTTCCCAAAATCATAATAACTTTTAAGAATATTTATGATACAATTATTATTATTTTATTATTGTTACAATTTATTATAAGAATTATAAAAATAAATAAATAATAATGATTTAGTAAATTTTATTACCACTTCTTCGGTAGAATTCCATTATATCCCTTATTAAAGGCCCTTGGAATGTTCTTTTAAAAAGAATAAATACTATAAATATGAATAGATTATTTTATAAGATAATTGGATATGGTTTTTTCAATATAGTATTCTCAAAGTACTTTGATGAAAATAGTTATGAGTATTCTTTTATATGTGATGGGAGGGTCACTCTTGAATTTTCTTAAAACATTCAAATAAAATAAAATCACGTTTATGGCCAAGTGGTTCCAAAATAAATTTTTATAATATAATGTGTACATGGTCCTAATATAATCAACCCATCACATTTATATAGGTTTGGATATCTTTTCAAAACAAATATTTTTTATTAACTACTTAATTATCCATTTTTAACCATAACAGTGTTAAAAACTATTTTAATATAAAAGTGTTATAATTATACTTGCAAGGTAAAATTTTCTTGATAAATGTATAATGGATGAAATTATAGACCATATATTTTCCCTTAAACTAAATTATATATCATTATTATTTTTAAATAATTTAATTCAATATTATTTTCATAAAATATCATCAATGTAATTTTTTAAAATATTCATTTCTTTTGGCATTAAAAAGATCATGATATGACAACCCTAGCTTGGTGACAACTATCTATGATGCCCTAGGTCAGGTCATCACCTGCCATCATGTGTTCCTTTTTATACATCAAAGGGTTCCAATTAGCATCACAATTCTAAAAGAATATGTTGGAAGACTTAACCCAGTCATTAGATTAATACAATATAAGAAATAATATTAGAAGATGAAAGATACCATCAGTACCAAAAATGGAAAATATAAAAAAAATCTTATAAGTAACCATGTAAGTCATAATATAAATAATGAAGAATAAACAACTTGGTAAGTAGTTATACAAATAAAACATATAGCACGAAACCATAAAATATCCCAAACATAGTCCTGAGTCCCAACCTAGTCCTGGCGTCCCATGCTTTAACCCAATCATCCATGCATAAACCATCTGGTCCATGTCCTACACTAGAAAAAAAATTAGTTAGCTTTATCTCGGGTACCCAATTGTCATGGAAACCTGAGTAAGGGGTGATTACAACTCATTAGGACACCACCAACAGTTTCTAAAGTAATAATCAGTTTGTACAATAGTGTAAGAAAGTAACATGTGAAATAAATAAACATAGAAATGAAAGGTACATGATTCACATATATAAATTAATAATTTCGTTAGATTTTATCAAGAATATGATTTAACATTTAAGTAATTACTAATTAAGAATTTCATAAATGATGATCTCTAATGCTAACTAACCAACTAAACTAGCTTCGGTCTCACTCTGAGCCTAATCCATGGCCTAACGGGTTATCCTATTTAAATCAAAAGGTAATTCAGTAATCATAATTTTCCAACATACTCTAGAGCCTCAATATGGGGATCAAGACATGTATATGTATTTGGGAAGAACAGATCCTTAGTCTGACATCCCAAATCACACCATTTCCATACATTGGGAAGAAAAGAGCCTCAGTACGACATCACAACATTAAAATACATAACACTTACCTTGGAACCTCAATCAATGTATTATAGTCGAAAAAAACTGTTATGGACAAAGATCCTTAGTCTGACTCCCTAACATATGCATTCTAGTGGGGTGGTTTGAAGCCTTATTCCAACCCGACCCATGGGCGTAGTACCTAAATTCATTTTTTCACAATCCCCGAATACATGGGAATAAGTTTTTTTTAAACATAACTCATTTTCCATTTACATTATTTATCTCTCTTCAACACGTATATGATTTACAAACCAAAACTCAATAAACACTCATTCCATTATACCAAACAACACATTATTCTATATTAACAACTAGACAAAAATGAACATCAAATTCATTATCATAATCCATTATAACACAAATAAAAACTCAATTTAAAAAATATTTAAGACTACCTTTGAAATAATATTTCTATATATTTTAAACCAACCATGTCCCTATGGATTTCATTTCAAACCATTTCAAATAATCATTAAGGATTTTTCAAAAAATTGGGAACCACTCCCTCATTAAAAATCATCATTTAAAATATATAAATAAAATCACATTCCAAATCACATTGAGGCCAATGCCTCCTTTAAAAATATTTCCCACTTTCAAATCAACCAATTTGTTATTTAAAGACTATAACATGATAAAAATCCATAACACATTAATTAGTCCATTTCCCAATCCCCCTAATAATTTCAAAAAATCTAACAAAAAATAAATTCAATTTACCCTTTAACCATGCCCATGTACCTGATCAACATTTACAACCTATTCTCTCTCATATTTTCCCTATCTCAATATTCATAAATTTATCTCACTATTTTCAAGGGTTCAACATACCCCATTGGTAGACCGAGGTTTAGTCTCACGTCATCAATGAAACCAATGGGATCCTTGAAGGGTCTTGCACCTTATTCTATGGACAAAATTCCATTCCTTAACCAAATACATCAAAACATATAAATTCAGAAAATTAGCATAACTAAATACACACATATCACATCAAGACTCTGGGAAAAGGCCCTAAGACCACTTACCTCATGTCTGCTGATGAACCCTTGTTTAAACTCGTCCACTGATTCGAAATCAAACAACCATTAAATACCAAAATAGAATATTCTAGAAAATTCAAGGTTTTATTTATTTTTGTATAATAAGAATGATTCTACAGGCCCTAATATAGAAAGAGGAAGGGAGGGGTGGGTTAGGCTCACCCAGATCATCAATTTCCACATAAATTCTCTCTAAATGGTCATGATTAAAAGTAGAATCATCCCTTTGAAGCCTATAAGTGTTTGGTTTGTCCCACAGGTTTTTGGGAGTGGGGGTTAGGGATGGAATTTGGGTTAGAACCATAAATACTGAGAGGAAAATATAGGAACTTCCAACTTTGTAAGGGCCATTGAGTTTGGCTGTATACTTAAAAAACCATGTTCCAATAGTACGACTCCTTCTATCCAAGAGGGACTAAGAAACATGATTTCCGGTAAGCACCTTCACGGTTTGGAAAACCCTGTAGTTATTGTGCATCAACCTTTTTCCAAAAGGGGGGTTTGGATACATAGTTTCCCTGGCCAAGTGCATGGTTTTACTAACCATGATCCCACTGCGTACATCACACTGTTTGGCATCCTTCTTCCCCCTTTTTGTGTCATGCACTACTGAAATACCCCCAACAATCTCATACACCATAGAACCACTTTTTTATCCCTAAAATATGATATTTAACAAAAATTGAAATGGGTATGTGCCTCTACACAATTTCAAGATCTTACAATATCCCATCCTTATAAAATATCATCCCAGAGTCACAATTCCCATTCTTCACTAAGCTTCCAAGTCTTAAGGTCGTGCCATGGCCCCACCTGTCAACATCAATCATCCATGTTTCTAGAAGAAGTCGGTTATATGATAATAACATGAGAACTAAGAAAATAATCCAGCCTAAAAAACACTTCCTCCATAGAAATACACAATCACCAACCTAATTCCCCTTTTGAATTCATCGACATCAAATTATCTTTATCAATATCAGACATAAGATAAAGGTCTATGTAACATTACTGACCACTAGAAACATAATACCAACAAAGCACTACACTACACCTGGGAGATCCAAATGAAATTCCTTCAGTTATATCTTTTCCACAACTCATGTCCAAAATCTCTATGAACAATCTAAAATAGTTTCTAAAATTATAATAGTGACCAATGCTCGTTGTCATCATATTAACACAGATATTCCAACCACATTTACTTATCTACATCAACTCTTAACCTAATACCCAACAACCTCACTCAATTTCTAACCATCTGAAGTGAAACCCAATCTTAGACTTCATCTATATTTAATAAACTAGTCAAACATGATCCAACACCATTCACCAATAATGATGCACCAGGTTTGATCCATTCGGATCCCATACAAGTAGAAAATCGGTCACATCATTAACTGACAAATTTCTTATTGTGGTGCTTCACACCATATGCCTTATTTCACCGTCAACATTTTATAGTCTTGACCACCATGATCATTAAAAGAGACCAAAAGATCCTCAACTCAAAATTCACAACTTACCAGTCACATTTCCCAAATCACCACTCCCAAAATTCATTGAGAACTTCATCATCTCTTATTCAGCCTTGCCATAGAAACTTCCATGATTAGTCACTCTATAATTTTCTATATCTCAATAAAGGATTAGTTTGTTCTTCCTCAAAACCCATACCCATTATCGGTGCACCATTATCATTCTAAAATTAATTTTAGTCTTCTTACATTCCACCACATCAATCCCTTTTTTACCCAACCGAGTCAGGCTATTCTAATTGACTCACTATGTTGGCACTGAACATCTATTGTTGGCATGCCGCCCCTCTACCCAAACATGAAAACTTATCTCTTAAGTAGTTCCTCCAGAATCTGTGTGCACCTACTAGAGTTCATTCATGACCTCTTGTAAAACTTCATCACTATAGAATTTACTTCTCCATAAAACATTGTCGGCTCTACATAACGCACCAACACATCTCCGATGAAAACACTCAAATTACCTCTAAAACCTTCCTGACCCCAAAAACATTTCTCAATTCAATCTACCACAACATCAAATGCCCACATGGACATCCCAGAGGATCCCAATATACACCTTACATGATTATCATTGAAATACTAATGCTACCACATCAAATCCACTATATGTTCTACACATCCATTATTGACATACCACTCCCCACTATAAGAGTATCATTTTCATAGGATTCATTAATAAATTTCAACAACTTTTTCTCACGATTTATATCATCAAATGAACCTCAAAACATCAATTTAGTCATAAATATTCCACTAAAAAACAATAAAAACATAACTCTAAAAACATTCTAGGATTTTGATAACAGTGCCCTTGACATTCATTGACATTTGGTCCACCCCGAGGAACTCTCCCATAACTGGTTAATGGTGTACCCCCCCCCCACAAAAATTCCACATACATACTGCTCTAGAATTATATCCTCCAAGATTCTCCATTCCAATCCAAATTACATTCAGGTATATACGAATAATGATATATCTCTCTTAGTGTACGTGAGAAATTTTCATGATATTGGACATGATCATCACTATCACAAGTACATTAAGAAGTCATCAACAAGATCCACCAAAAAAATATCCATCACAGATGTCACCACCGACTATAGGGGAAACATGACCTATCAAAATTCTAAGGATTACTTCCCATCCAAAATCTCATTAACACCCATTCATGAAAACTCATGGGATATTTCCAACCTAACTCACCACCAATTCATGACTCTCTACCAAGAACTCATGAACCCACGTTTCATGTGGTACTATCATTGTCACACCTCTTGAATCTTTCCAAAATAACCCTGGTGATTCATAATAGAAACAGAAAAATACACCACAACAAAAAAACCAATGGTCTACCATACAACCATTCCCCCTGGTTTCACTAAAAACGTCAGGTGCTTCAACCGAGCCACTTTCTCACCCATGCCAAAAAAACATGGTGACTTCCCCTCACGTTCTAGTATCTAAATACCATATAATCCATTCAGGTATGAAACCATCATGTAACAATATTCTAGACCTGAATCTACGTCCCTCGAGAGAAACATCCCTAGAGATAGACCCAACACCTTCTTACACCATAAATCATGCCTTATAATCCATCAGAATCATTGGATTCAGGACATTCATTGTGTTCTCACCCAACATGCCAACCATTCTTGAAAACAAGCCCAAACATATGACCACCCCTCACCATGGTTGTTGCTTCCGAAAGAAAGATACCATCCATGCTTGGGTCACCTCTAACTTATTTTCCCAATTTCAACACAAGGCCATCAATTAAATATTATCAAAATAGAGGGTTATAACACCCAAATTACTATGTCTCTTCCAAAACAATTATTATATCCAATAAAAAGCACTCAGTTTCATTATTGACAAATAAACTAATGCACTACCATGCCCCCTCACTAAAATTTGACGACACCTACAATATGTCGGTTCAACCACTATTCACCCATCTCGGCTTCCCATTCTAAGGAACCATACAAACTGGGCTATCCTCCTACAGGGATATCCATGATTTCCAAAATCCTCAAAGCATGAAAAAAACTCAAGTCACATCTCTAAAAAAATTGACTTCCCACATAGACATGTAGGATAACCTTGAACTAGGAAACACCCTTTGTGCGACACTACAAAATTCAAATATATATATTTCTTCTATACAGATCCGAATATGATGAAACCTTAGTTGAACTCTCTCATAGGTCACCCATGATGGCTAAAGGACACTAAATATATCAAATAGAGTCGCATCTAGAACCATTCCTTGGTTATCCCTCTAATATATACACATAAAACATTAAATAACTCACAACTAATTGGTGGAACTCATACCCCCATTCTAAAAGACAACGCATCTAATAAACCCGAGTAACCATTTACTATATGTTTCATACCAAGGATACCCACACAAATACTTTAAAAATATAATCAAAAAACCCAATCTATGTTCTAAACACAAATCGGGAGGTCTCTGCCCACAAGGGTCACCACAACCTAGGAACCAACCTGAAGGTTCAGTTTACAACCCTCACAGCATGACCCACTAGGGTTAGCATACCCTCATTACAAGACATTAACTCATGAGAAAAAGTCAACATCCCTACCAAGGGTATGGAAAATACATCTATTTTTTCATAAATAAAATCCCAAAAAGTCCTCTTGACCTATAACCAATGTCTTAAATAGGGATCCCTCACTTCCAAATCAACCAATACATGGTTCCAAAAAATTTCACATGGGATACCTATTTCAAGTGTCCATAAAGTTAACTCATTTTCCCATTGAACTTATTAATGAAACATTTTCATTTAACACCCAGTGTTTCAGATTTCAATACATTTCATAACATTCCATTTAAAAATCCATTCATTTAAACATTCAATAACATTTTTATTAGCGGAATATTTCATTAATAAATGATTAATTTAAATTAAAATATCCATATATTTTCATTAAAAACCATATCTATGAGATATCAATAAGCTTAAACCATTGGAAGAAAGAACCCCCATGGACATGTGAGTCCTAAAGAACTATCATTCACATGAAAAAACTGAATGATGTATCACTCTTATCTGCCTACCATATTTCAAGAACTCATACACCCACTCTTTAAATACCGGGACAAGATATAAATCCTCATAAATCAATAACATTACGTCCATGTTCCCCACTCGAGTTATAAATATCAACCAATTATAAAAGAACAAAATAGAACATCAATCCCGGCCCCTAGAATCTTTGGATTACCTTCATTCGTGGAGCTGTAGATACCCAAGTATGACCTCATTACCAATCCCCCCACGAGATCATAATATCTTATCTACCATCAAAAAAATAGTACAACAAAAGACACCACCAATGATTTTTCTTTGTAACATCTCTATCATGGTGGCCACTATCTCTGGTGCCCTGTGACGAGACATCACATAATCTTAGGTGTTCCTCCTCGTATGTTAGAGGCTATCAACTAGAATCACAGTTTAAGAGTAATATTTTAGGTAGAATATAACCTCTCATCAATGTAAAACCATGGAATAAATAATATCAACAATCAAAATATCCAATCTTAATAATAAATGGAAAACATAATGGAAAATCCAATAAGTAACCATGTATCACATGATTTTACAAAATGATGAATACACAACATGGACTGTAGTCATACATATATAATTTCTAGAACAAAAACATAAAATATCTCGAAGAGAGTCTTGATTCCCAACCCAATCCTAACATCCCATGCTCCAACTCAACTACCCATTCTCAAATAAAACACTAGGTATGTATCCTGAACATTAAAGTAAAACATTTAGTTTCTACTCGGGTAACCTATTTCCATGGCAGCCCAGGTAGGGTGTGAGTACAACTCAATGGTCCATAACCAATGGTTTATAAAGAAATAACAAGTCTCTATAGTAGTGTATGCAGGGAACAAGAGTAATAAATAAACATGATGATGAAAGGTACATGTTTCACATATAAAAATAACTCATTTAGATGACTTTTATCAAGAAGAAGGTTTCACTTTTAAATAATTACTAATTGACCATTTAATCCATCAAAGTTTTCTAAGGCCAATCAACCAACTAAACTATATTTGGTCGCATTAGGATCTGAATACATGGAATAATGTTTTATCCACATTAAATCACAAGGGAATTCAATATTCATAATTTTTCACAATAACCTAGAGCCTAGTTATGATAATCATGCCATGTTTATGTGTTTGGAGAGAATAGTGGCTCAGTACGACATCCAAAATCACAACATATCCATACATTGGTAAGAATATGACCTAAGTACAACACTTGAACTATAAAACAATTATAGTTACCTTAGATCCTCCGTTAAGTTTCTCATCAAATGAAACTATTTTGTGAAAAAAGCCTCAGTTTGACTCCCAAACACATACATTCTAGGGTTGGGGTTTAGATAAATTTTCCTACCCAACCCATGGGTGTAGAACCTGAATTCAATACCCTACACACCACCAATTCATGTGAACGTGGGTCATAAACACTATATCTTTTACCATTTACATACCTTATATTATTTCTATAAATTTAAAATTTACAAACCAAGACCCATTAAACACTCATTCAATTTAAAAAAAACACTCTTATTTATTATTAACAACTATAAAATAATTATGAATGAATTAATTTTCATAATTCATGATACAGAAATCAAAATTATTATTTAATAACATCTTGAAGACAAACCATGGAAACCTGAGCCTTCTTATTTGAAAACTAATCAATTCCACAAGGCATTCATTTCCTTCCATTTAAAATAATAATTAATCGATTTTCAAATAGGGGTAAATATGCCATCATTTAAAATTAAAATTTTAATTCTATAAAGAAAACCACTCTCTAAATCACATTGTGTTGAACACCTCCTTTTGAAACATTACGCACTTTCGAAACATCACATTATTTATTTAAAGACCATACCCGGATCAAAATCTATAACGAATTATTTAATAAATTTCCAAATATTCATAAGAATTTCACATAATTAGACTTACATTCAATTCAAATCACCCTTTAACTAGGCCCACATACCTAATCAAAATTTATAAACCATTCAATTTCATATTTCCCCAATCTAAATATTCAAAATTTTATTTCACTATTTGATAGGTTCGTCATTACAAGTGTGTAGAAACAGGTTTACTCCCACATCATCAATGAACCAAAAGATTTTTCTGAAGGATCATTCACCTCAGTATAATGCCCAAATTACATTCCATGACTAATGTGCCTATATGTGTCATTTAATGCACGCAGGATGTGGTCAGATTATATTTATTGTTTCCTACGCTACACTTGTTACTAAGTTGTAGGATGGTTATACTATAGGGTTGGTCCCATGAGGGTTGAATTTGTTGGTAGTAACTATGTATTTTGATCCAATGTGTAGTATTCCTCACAAGTTTATTAGGTTTAGTAATGAAATAATTATAATGGATTGGTGATTAAAATAAAGAGAGTGGAAAGGGATCAGGATCAATTTTAGGGGTTAAGGAAAATGATACTCTTAATCCTAACATGGTATGGTCTTTTGGTTTAGGTTGTGAAGAAAGAAGAGGACGCTAGTTTTATATGGTCAAACTAACTAGATCTATTGAAGATGTATCTATTCCTTGACCTTGAGGTAGGTAAAACCTAGTGTCATTAGGCTTATCATCTATGGTAGAATGTGCCATAGGATATTTTTCATAACCTATTCTACACCAATTAGTTATTGGTCATTCATTTAAACTACCTATGGTCAGGTTTTATTAAAATAATTAGATAAAAAATTGTTTTTTACTAAATTAATATCATTAGGGTTTCCAAATTTATAATTAAAGATTCCTTAAAATAATACAACACAACTCTGGACCCCTAACATAATTGGTTTAGCCACTCATGGTATAATTTACCAAGATAAGGCAATGAATTAAAAAAATATTGATTTTATCAATAAGAATTGATATTAAGCCATTAATGATCATGAATTCAAGAATAAGTAATTTAAATGACTAATTAATTACAACTTCACTAACACTTAATTGAAATAGAAACAAGGAAGAATGCAGTAAGGGTTTGTTTTTTATGGGAAATTGAGACAGAGAATGCACGTAACTCAGTATTGTGATGTAAAATAATTAAGAATGCTCTAAATAATTTAATAAATAGTGATTGAATAGATGTAAAATTGTATAATTAATGGGAATTTTTTTTGAAAGATAATGGAGAAGAAATAACGATACAAAATGAGAAAAAAATGGGTGATTCTGAAGATGCATCAAATGTTTTAATCATTACACACCAAATGGAGGTGAATAATCGATATATTACATGACATATAATGGGTAATCACATTATTTAATTTTGATCCATGATTTTCTCAACCAAATTTGAATCTAATTGGAATCTCATGAAAATCTCATCATATATCTATGATATTTGGTAGTTGAATCCTTTAACGATGTATAACCAGTCTTCACAATGTGTTTCTTCCTTTGTTCTGAATCATCAATTATGGAATTGAAATTCAAATGTTACCTGATGTTTATTGTTGAATCACTTTATGTATCCAATTCAATGATTGAAATTCTATCAAAACATGATTCACGGTGTGTCATATACTGTGAAATATTACTACACATAATGTAAGTGGGTTTCACGATGTGTAGTGATAATTTGAATCAATTTAGAAAGATTTTAATTTGAAACATTAGAAACCCATTTCATCAAATAATAAACACATATCTGGTTCATTATCGATTAAAAGGTGGATAATTCTTAATGAAAAGATATCTGAATGTATATATAATTTCATATTATCAAATTCCCCACACTTGAATAATTTCTTGTCCCTATGAAAACAAGTATCACATATGTGATTCCAAAGAGTAATTAAATTATAAAATTGAAAAAATTCATTAAAAAAATTAAAATAAAACTATTTTTAATTATAAATATGTATTATATATACTTATCCCAACATAGAAAATCAGGTATGCATCATAATTTAGTATTTTACACATATTCTTAATCATTTTGATACAATTTCATAATGGTTTCTTAAAATCTATACCCATTTGATATTTACCTTAAAATTATTTTTCTATCATTACTTAGGGTAAAATGAAAATTTAATTATTCTTATAACCTAAAAAATATTCCTGAACATTGGATTTCATTGGTTCTATCATCTCTACGTAGTGAAGACAAGTACGAAATTAATCACAAGGGCCTTAGAAAAAATGGTTCCAATGACTTTTGTGGATGAAGGTGGGTGGGTAGATAGTGAAAAGATTAATCTAAAAAAAGAGGGTATTATCTAAATTAAAATGATATAATTATTTGAATACTATAATGAAATAAATCCTCCCATATCAATTTAAGTACATACACCCGGCAACTCAAGGTGGAACCATGAATATTTCATGTGAGTCCAAAAGTTATCATGTTCCTTTATTTTTTTCTTGTTATTTATTTTCCAAAATTCATGTCCATAAAAAATATCACATATATCCCCTAACCACATATGATCCTTTGGGGGATTCATTACTCTAGAAATGGTAATTTTCCTCCTTCCCAATAAATAAACCAATCAAAATTTTCTTTTTATTTTTTATTTTTTAAACGAAAATGAAAAGCATAATATTCCAATAAATTCACTTGGATCAAACTAAAATGTTTTGGTAAACACCATAATACATTTCCTTAATAAAATCATCTCATTACAGCTTGATGAAAAATATCCCCCACACTTGTTCCAAGTGAATTATGGCATAACACAAAGAGCATGGTCGGAAGTGATAGTTGGGTTGGAATAGCTTCATCCTATTATGGTATGTTATAGAAACTACATAATAAATGACGGAATGATGTGTAATAGGTCTTAGGAAAACTTAGTTCAACAACGATTACCTCAATCATATTTAAATTATATTTGTTCTTCTATATCATCAATAAGATCTCAATACATGCTTTGATAGGTTTACATGTCCCATGTATCACTCTATAAATATTATTAGGAAATAATATGCAATCACCATCTTATAATCCTATCATTAATGTGAGTAAATATAGAAAACGAGAAATCAGTAATTATATAGAATAAATTAATAATTCAGTTGTAATCAATTTCCAAATTTTTTAATTTTAATTAAATTATTAAACATAGTAGTCATTATAAAAAACTAGAATGAGAAAAATATTAATTTCCCATAATTTATAACATAAATATTTATTTTATTTAAATGTGTGTAGTGGGTTTTATGATTAAAAAATGTTTTCAATGAAAAATATCTCCTATATAAAAGAAAAAAATAAAAAATTCAAGAAAAAATCTCCCACACTTTAAATGAGATAGTTTCCTCATAGAATGTGAATTTTCTATAGGAGTTTTATGATAGATAATGTGTAGATTATGGAAATGGTAATTTTGAAAATTAATTTTTAAGAATCGATAGCTCCTTGTAATGAGTGGAATGCCATGTGAAAACATAATAAATTTTGATTTTTTATTTGTGTTGCCTACATATTTGGTTATAAATAATAATTATGTATTGGATAAAACATTAGTCCATAATGCATAAATAATTTTCATGAAATAAAACAGGATGGTGAAAATAGTGAATAGAAATGAAATATATTTTATATAAATAAAGGAATATGTATACAATAAATATCAAAGTAAATGATGTATAAAAATCTAAATCTATGAAAGATAATCTAAAATAAATACATAATTTTAAATAATGAGGGAAAAGGTAAATCTGTGTAGCCTCTAAATATATCACTAACAATGGTATCATGAGCTAGACAGATATACTAGTGTATTAGTTAGTATCTATCATCGATTCATATCTCCTCTATATACTAAAACTACTGGTTGAATTATCCTCTATCTCTTGTGGTTATTTTTTAGGACTGGTCACTTGAGGAGATTTCCAATAATGAATTATGTGTGGAAGGAAAGGTATTTGTGCTCATGGTGTTGGCTACTAAGCACATATCTCTAGTGACACCTCTTGAATATGCTTCTTGACATTTTCCATATTTTGAGTGACTCATAGAACAAGGGTGGGTGGTGGTGGACCAACTTCATATATGACCATAAATGAATAATATGAGCTAGAAATAGCTACTATAACAACGTAATGAATAGAAAAATATGTTGAGTAAATAAAGAATAAATTATATCCCACACACATATATCTATTTATATATTTATGATATAGTAATGAAATAAAATATAGAGAGTAAAAAATTTAGCTCCATAGAAGCATAAAAAACATGGGAGGGGAATGGGGTAGACTATTAGAAATAAACACCATCAAGTATCTCATCTATAGTAATCTCTTGAACAGAGTGTGGCTACATCTTCCTTGTCTAGTTAATGCATGTAATTGTAGAAGTGGTATTCTGATCAGCATCAGAAGGTGTTTCCTTAATGCTGGTAGCTAGCATAGTGGTGGGTGGTGGGGAGGTATTGATCCAGAGTGTGTCCATGGATCTGTCTATTGGCTTAATGAATGGAACCTCAATGGATGGGATGACAATTATGTACTTTCCCCTCCTCTCCTACTCTACCAGATACTCCATCTGAGTATTACGGTATGTATTCTCTCTTGGTAGGCTATTTGGGGTTGTGGATGGGGAAAGGGGTGGTATATATAGAAGGTAAAATAGTGTAAGGTGGCGGCTGAGAAGCTTCTTGGGATGATGGTGGTGTATGTATAGTCAAATGAGACAAATATAAATAAATGAAATGCATGTTTTGGGATATCTATTGTTTATTTTACATGTTTTTTTATGTTAATACCCCAATGATTTGTTGAATTTGATTAGTGGGTGTATTAGAAGGGTAGTTGGTGGTAGATGTAGGTAAATAGGTGAGGTCAGGGGTGAGAGTTGAATCTATAGGGTATGGTATGGAGGTGGTAGATGGAGCTGGTGTAGTGTCAGATGCATGATCATCGAGTACCCCTTCCGTTTCCTCAATGACTCCTGGAGCCCCCTGGTAGTTGTCACAATCCTTGTTTAGTAGCATCATCTTGTCTAGTAGGAGGAATTCATTGGAAATCATTTGATCGATGGAGGTGTGTAGAAGGGCGGTGTCAAATAGTTAGAGATGACAGGCTTAATTGATGATGAAATATCCACCCATCAACCTTCCTCGCATCATCAATAAATTTTCTCTGTAATAGAATGATAATTTAGAGGTCATGTTGATGGATAAGACACCCATGGCTATAGTGAGGATGATGACCTTCATTTTTCAACCGTTGCTGTGATATTTGGAACATGTATACCTTGAATGCTTCAATTCCCTAGGATGTATGCAGAGTGATTGACCTCAAAGCTAGGTGTACTTTGTAATCCTAAGAGTATTCTCATTGTAAGCATCCCAAGAAATCATCTTCAGGATTATCTTTGAATCATACTTGGATTGATCAAGCTATAAGTAGGATAATTCATCTGATGTGGTGAAGTCATCAATATAAATCCCAAGGCTTATATCGAACTCGTTGAAAGAATATTTGTGAGTTCATCGTCCTTATCTAAAGTGTAAGATATAAAAAGTGAACTAAAATTGAAAAAAAAACTAATGAAAATGGTATCGGTATGTCTCATCATGCACATTGATGATGGATGAGATATGCAGGTGGTCATGGAGTTTGAGAGCCTCTTAGCTAGTTGTAGGCATGTGAGGACAACCATATCGAGAGTTTTGTTGGTCAAAATTAGTTTTTCCTTCATCTAGTTGACTGAAAAAGGGTTCTTGTGGTTTTACAAGTGTAGGATGGGGTGTGGGCGTGGGTTATCATCTTTAATTGACCCTCTAGAGTTGGATTTAGAGTCTTCTGAAACATGTGTCTCCTTAGGGATAGTAGCAGACGTGGTTGAAGAAGATGCACAGGGTGTGGGAGGTGTGATACTTCATCAACGCTTCACCATGGGAGGATCATCTCACTCTAGAATGGGATCAAAATTGAATATTGTATGGTATTTTTTTCACCATTTTGAAGGTAGTTATAGCTACTGGGAGGTGCAGAAGAATGGGATTGAGGAAGGGGAGGCTTGATAGTGGGGTTGAAGGAAGGTGGGTGAGGGGGAAGGGTGTGAGGGGTTAGCATTGGGAGAGGGAAATAGAATGAGTAATGTACCCCTAGTTTACATACTAAATAGATCATGTAATTACATGATGTGTACTCCAGTTTCAGGACATGTAATTATGGAATTCAATTACATTAAGGTAGTGAAAAATAATGTATAGAATTGTGGTTACATGATGTGTAATTGATTATCTTTTTCTCAAAATTTGATCAAACTCTGGTCCTTCTCTCCCCAAATTCCCCAATATATCAAAAATATTATTCTAACCTAATACAGCCATAGATGACCAAACAATAGTTTCCTCCCTATCAGCGCTTTGTTTAATGTTGAGGTCCTGACACATTAGTGCTCAGATGATTTTCAATATGATGACACAATCCTCAAATAAGCATTATGGAGATATTTTCAACCTTTTTCCATTTTCCTAAAATGGTGGTCCACCTTATTTTTGAATATTTCTGGTCATATAAGGAAATAATTGAATTAACATAAAGGCTCCTAACCATCAAGATTTCAGCTTCCTGTGGAATACTTTTAATCACATTTTCAATAATAAGACCTTATTTCTTGGTATAAAAATGTGTCTCAAAATGAATTGATCATTCCATGTTTTTTTATTTAAACATCATTTCATTTTCATAAGAACATTTTTATGATTTATTACAATTCACCCATTTTTAGCATCTTTTCTTCCCCAACATTTCGATAATCCATATTGAGACTCATAAATTCCCAATTTCACAGATTCTCTATTTCTACTAGAAAATGACATGACTTCCCATATATCAATCAGAATGGTGTGGTACTGACGATTGTTTTTTATGATGTGTGTTATAGACTTATTGCATCATCTATATTTTGACTCTAATCTCTTGAACTTGTACTCATGATATTTTCATTGATTTGTTTGATTTTAAAATTTGAATATTTAACTTTCCTTCTTTTTTTAAAAGATTGGGAGTTCCTCTTGGATCAATGGTGTCCATAATATCGACATTGTTTTGGTGCCTTTTTTATTTATCAAATATCATAGTGATGCATGGTCATTATACACAATTACCTTTATCAACACCAAATCGGACTAAAATTTCTTGACATCCAAAAAAAATACTAATAGGTACTTATATATAGCTAATTAGTTTACATATGTTTCATTAATTTTGTGATAGAAAAAGAAGATAGGGTAGAATATGTTACCAACTCCCTTTCCAAAGACAACACCAACTGGTAAGTTCCTAACATCACACGTCAATTCAAACTCCTTTACCTAATCTGGTTAAATAATTACAAGAGTGGATACAATGATCATCATTAATGTTTTGAATTCCTTGAAACAGTCTTTATTGAAATCCAATATAGTAAATTTTGATTACAGGTGTGTGCTATGGTCAGAAAAATTCTTAAAATATTTCATTAATCATAGATAAAAATATGAAGGACCTAGAAATATCCTTATACCTTTCCCTATTAAGGGATCAGTTAAATATTTTATCACTTTTATTTTAGCGGGATCCTATTAAATTAAATAATTGAAAATTTTGTTTCCAATGAATATGACTGCATGAACTATAATGAGAAATGTTTTCTAATTTAAAACTATTCAATTCTCTTTATAGCGTTTCAAGACTAATTCAAAATTTGTTTGGAAAAACTGAAAATATATTCCATAAACTAAAAATTAATCCATGAAAATTTCAAATAATTACTCCACCATTTTGTGAAATATATGTGTATTTATGTTTTAATCATTTTGATGGATTGCACAAACCTATCAACAAGCTCTTATAAGAGAAGGTACAAAATGGATGTGTTGATGTTTTTTTAGAATAATCATATTGGTTGGTTGTAATCTGATTGTATCCAGAATATTCATCCAGGAAACAATAGAGTTCATGTCATTCTAGAATCTCTAATATTTGTTCCATTATAGGGATGAGGATATGATATTAAATGGTTGCCTCATTTATAATTCAATAGTCCATGTGTACTCACATTCTAGTCATTGTGTGAGTTGAGATCATTTCATCTTTATCATTTTTTCAACTGTGAGACCACTATTCTATAGAATAACCTATAGTGAGCTCACCTATTTTCTATAAGATATTGATAAAATTATTCCATTGTTATGAAGTTTTAGTATTTATTTATTAAATAATTAAATCATCGGTGGGGTGAGTCACCTATGTAGTTAGCATGTTGGTCTTTTACCTTCCTCTCATAAAATCATATGGGGAAATAATGCAGGAATTATTCCATTAATGTAAGCCACCCCTAGGATACTGACTATATATGTCTTTTTATGACTTAAATCAATTTATCTTCTTGTAATAATGTAATTCCTAAGTTAATTATGACTGGTAGTTCAGTATTAGTCCCTAGAAAATAATAATTGAGTGTAATGGGAAACTGTTTCAGTTCTTGTTTCAGTAGATGAATGACTGAGTGTATAAATAGTGATATGGTGTCCCTTGTAAGAGGTTCTATATTGGTCACTTCCTCAAATTTGTTCCCCCTCCTCCTCAATATGGGAAATTTCATTACATTATTCTTCAATGAGTAAGTAGTCATCTCTTTCTTATGTGAAAAAGATAGATTGGATGTAAACAGAATCATATACTTTTTTCCAAATTCACATGGTCGAACACAAATTTCTTAATACCTACACAAAATATAAGACTTCCATGATTTACATCTAGATGTTCCATTTTAGTTTCCATGAATGATAATCCTAGTATGATTATAATGTCTTCATCCTCTACCATGTCCAAAATGAGGTAGTCCTCTTGCAAAAATGAACATTATTAATTTGACTAAGACATCCTTAAGAAGTCCTTGGGGATAAATTCTTGATTGATTATCTTATAAGAGTTCCACTCTGGTCGTTTTGAGTTCCATGAGTTCTATATTACAAAATTCACTCATAGGTATGATGTTAAGGTTGGATAAAAAATCACGCAATTCTCTTATAAAGAAACATTATCCTATTGTGAATAGAATTGAGAAACATCTTGGTCTCTCATTTTAAGTATAGTTTTATTATTAATAATAGTATAGGATTCTTCTTTTATTTATATGACCCCTAGGCCTACTATTTTTCATTATTAGAATGCAGTTCTTTAGTAAATTCCACATAGGTAGGAATTTGAACTATTTTTTTGAGAAAAATGAAATGTTGATTTGAAATTTTACGAACATCTCCAAAAAAATATTATATTTCCCTTTAAACCATTCTTACCTCATTATTTTTGAATTTTTTTTAATGTTTTTATATGTTTTTATAAGAATATATAAATTTTAAATGGGATTTTTCTTTAAATAGAGATTTTTTAAAAGGTGGTGCATCTCGAGGTATCTCTCGATCAGTTTTAGTTTTTTCATCATTTTTTTCTTTTTTGGTTGTAATATGATTTTTGGTTTCCTAGTCTTGTTTTTATTTTCTTCCACATCTTCGATAAAAGTATAGAACTTTTCCACTCCTCAAAACCAGTGCATTTGCATCAACCCTTTTGTATGTCTCCATATTACCATGTATAGTACCTAGAAATATCTCTGACCCGATCTTTGATATTTGAACCATTTGATGCTAGAAGTTACGAAGAGCCTCCCATTAATTTTGAATTTCCATATCTTGGGTGTTCATCCAATAATATACCTTTTAAACAATGTCTAAAATTATATTTTCTTGATTTTTTGAAGGGGAATGACTAGTTTTAGAGTTCTTGGTGAAGCTTG
The DNA here is from genome assembly GCA_963277665.1 of Viscum album. Taxonomy (NCBI): domain Eukaryota; kingdom Viridiplantae; phylum Streptophyta; class Magnoliopsida; order Santalales; family Viscaceae; genus Viscum; species Viscum album. The sequence continues at coordinate 910,795,432 of OY728131.1, read as the reverse complement.
TTAAAATTTTTGGTGTGCCCTAGGAGGGAAATGTTCCTATTTTACTTGTAGTATTAGTATAGAAACATGATTCAATGGATGATATCATGGTTTTACAGGGTTCTTTAATGGTTCACTGCCACATATTTTCTAGTTATACAACTGATTACATTGTTGCGATTATCGAACTAGCCTTTGTTGATAATACTGTTGTGGTTGATGAAATTACGGATTTTTTTTATTATAATTAATATAATTACAACCTTTAATTTTTTTTATTCAAAACCATCTATGTTTTATGGATAAAGGTGTGGTCCACTTTACATTTTTAGGATTAAATTTCCAATATAGGATGGGTAGCGGGAGGTGGTGAAGTAGATAGCTGAAAGGATTCTAGATTCTTGGTTAAGGCCTCTACTTATGAAGCTAATCGAGTAATTTATTCAACCTAATATATTCCATTTATTTTTGATCCACAATCAATCTATTAGATACTATCGTTAAGGGAGACTTCGTTTATCATTGATCATCCCATCTCGGGTGTTTAAAACTTTATCCATCCACCTGCGGTGGAGTAAAAACTATGAGAGAATCTATTTGGAGGAATTGATAAAATGTTTGGAGTTATATCCACATATAAACTCCACAATGTGTGAAATTATGGGTGAGTTCCTTGAAATGATAACAAGATACCCATGCTTCTAATACATCAGTTTTATTGATTCCATTTCATAATTTATATGTTAGGATAGGTGGTAAGTACTTGTGTAAGAATTTATTTCCTAAATGAACCCATGTTGTGTTCGACTTAGTAACATTAATTATGATCCAACACTTTCCATGGTGACACAGGGTGATGGGAAAGACTCTTAGTCTTATATATTCAGAATATACTCCCTTGTTGGGAATGGTATCACATACTTCTAGGAAGTTAGAGATATTTTCATGTGGATCTTCACATTAAAGTCCACTAAACTAGACCATAATTTAGATCATATTAATCAGTATAGTTTTTATCTCTAATGTGTGTTACTGAATATTATAACTTACAATGATTAGTGTATCACCATCAACTCGTAGAAAACTATAATACATAATGGTTTGATTTTTATGTGCAGTCTACAGTCAATGTATTTCAGGTTTCATGTTTTCCATGTTGATGATTTGGGACCTACAGGATTGCTATGACCCATCCTATTTGAATGTCATCATGTAGATATGTAACTTTTGATTTATATTTTGAAGGTAAGATATTATTGTGATTGAAGGATCTTTGAATGATTCTAAGGGACAAAATTCTTGAATTAAGTTATAAAGATAAGGATACATGGACATCCAAAAAAGAAAATAATAATGATTTTAAAAGGGAAAGGGGAATGAGTGAGGAAATACCAAGGTTCTTTCCGTATGTTTCTGTGTCATAGAATAGTTTTTCAATCGCAGACAATAGAACCAAAATTTTATGTTACCTCATGCATCATTATTTCACGTGAGTAGTTGTAAGGTTATATTTAATGTTTCCTAAGCTATACTTTTTACTATTGTGTAGTATAGTGATAGTATGAGGTCGAACCCATGATGATTGAATTGTAGGAAGGAACTAAGGATTTAAACCCTATATGTAGAAGTCCTCGTAAGTTTAATATTATTGGAAATGAACTAATTCTAAGGGATTGCTGACTCAAATAAGATAATGAAAAGGGATCAAGATCAATTTTGGTGTTCAAAAACAGAATAATCTTAACCCTAACTTGGTATGGTCCTAAGGTGTTGTCTATGAAGAAATCTAATGAAATTAGTTGACTATAGTCTAACCAACTAGATATATCTTAGAGGAAAATATTCCTTGGTACAGAGATAGATATAATCATGATGAATTATTCCAATATCTTAAGAAATAACAGATCATAGTCTATTGGTTATAACCAATTCTAATTTAATCATGTTAGTGTCATTCATTCAAACTTCTCATGCATGGGATTTCTAAAAAAAAAGTGAACTAAAATATTTTAAGCTTATTACTACCCTTAGGGTTACCAAGTTGAGAATTAAATCTTTAAGAAAATTAGACACCCCTACTCTTGACCCCTAGACTATGTTTTTTAGACAATTACGGTATAATTGATCAAGGGTCGGTAAAGAATTGAAAAAATGTTGATTTTACCAATAACAAGTGACTTTATGAAAAAAATGATCATGCATTCGAGAATTAGAAAAGTAAAAATTGAATCAATCATAATGTCAACCAAACACGTACTTGAAACAAGAATTGGGAAGAACACAACAAGGGTTCATCATCGATTAGAAATTGAGATAGGGAACGCATGTAACTCGTCTTGGGTTACCTATCCTATCAAGGTGAGGTCCAATTTTTCAAGGAGGAGGGGGATGCGACCGTAAGGGGAATCTCCATTAGGGTTTTTTCCTCTTCGCCACCTACCTCTTTCCTCAGGTTGGCTCGGTGGTTCACATCAGCGTTGGCTCAACAGCTTTTTGCGATCCACGACAGAATCATGTGACCTTGGGGACTCGATTGTTATGGATTTTCTCATTTTTATGATCTTCTTCATGCCCCACTCCACCCCCATTGGATAGGGTTTCTTCTAGTGGCACATTGATAGTCCAGCGGCTGAGATTCATCCTCGGTAACTGTGGGTTGCAGCCTTTCCACTGGTGTTTGCGTAGGATGGTCTGTTGATGTCCCCAAGGGTTTTAGGGATGGCGGCGACGGGACATCTGTTCTTCAGCAGGGCCTTTCTGGAGATCTCTGAAGCTCTTGTGTCTGACATTTTGGTGAAGTTTCTTGATTTTACATTGTTGACTTCATTGTTTGATTTCAGATTTGGTTGCTGATGTTTGTTGGTCGGATTGGGGTCTGTGATTTTTTTACTTGGAATTTCTGCTCTGGGATCTGGTTTTCCACAGGTTCTGGCATGATTGGAGTTGTGAACCTCATCCTTATTGAGGTCCTTCTTTTTCTGTGTAATTCTGCTATTTTTTGGATGATTCTGTGTCTTTGGACCGTTTCCCTGCTGCTGTGACCATGTTGAGTTATGTTTGATTCAAGATGAAGAAGTTAAAATTTTCATTTCCTAGCTCTTGATGATGGAATTGCATTTCTTATTTGTTTTACAATGCATGGAGTGGTTGACAGCAAGATGTTCATTTCACTCGTTCCATGTTCTTTGGTGAAGATGCTTCTTGGATTTCCATTGAATTTTAGGAGTGTTTGTATCCAGCATAATACATGGGTCTTCTTTAGATGAGGTCCAGAGCACGAAGATTTCACTTTTAATACCATTTGGATTTTGATGTTTGTAAGGGTATGGCTCTGCCATCGGTATCAGGCCCATGAAACTATGCACATGACATCTAGCCGAGTGGTCATGTGATGGTGAAGGCTTTTCATCTAGTTTTATTTGCTGGGAAAGGGAAGATCCTATAGTATTGACTTGGGTTTTTTTTAATGTTTGGATATTGTGGCTTCTCACTTTTTCCTCAAAAGTGTTTTCATAATAAAAAAGATAAATTTCAGTCAAATTTTCAGTTAGTCAGTCATGTAACTCGGCTTGGACATGTAAAAGAATGAAGAAAACTTTATAATGATTGAAAAATGGTCCTTGAATTGGTCTAATATGGTAAATGAAATGGATTTTATTTGTGTTGATATATATGGAAGAAGAAAGAAATAATGAAAAGGAGGAAAATGAGATATTATGAAGAGGTGTCAAGCATTATGGTCATTCTACGCCTACTAGAGGTGAATAGTCAAGATATTATGCGATGTGTATTGGGTATTCACATCATGTAATTCATATCCAGTTGTATCGTTTAAAATTTTGAACTATGTGTGATTCTCAAGATAATATGAGCCTGGATATGCATGACTTGGATGTAGACTCCTTTCAAAAAGTGCAACTAGTCATCACTTCATGTTTCATCTTTTAGTGTGGATCTTCAATGTGGGAATTGGAATTTGAATATTCGACAGTTCTTATTGGGGAATCATGTCCTATAATTTCTTCATGGCTTGAAATGTATTCATTAATATCTCCATGACATTTAATATGGTTTGATAGATGACTACATGTCATGTAAGTGAGTTTCACAACTTGTAATGATCATTCTTGGTCATTTTATCCATCTTTTCATTTGAAACATCGGAAACCTATTAATTGAAATAATTCACACATAATTAGTACATTGTTGAGTAAAAAATAGATAATCCTTAATCAAATGATAGAATAAATGATATATAATTACATTTTATCATTAATCCAAAACATACAAATATACCAAAGAAATTAATTATCACAACTACATACACATATAACACATCAAGAGTATAAGAAAAACTATAAGACCACCTACCTTGTGTCTATTTATGAATGCTTACTTAACCTCCTCACTTGATTTGAACTCAAACACCCATTAAATACCTATCATAGAATCTCCCTAAAAAGTGAGTGTTTTAGGGTTTTAAAAGATGTAGAATGATTCTATAATCCCTAATCTAGAAAATGGAAGGGAGATCAGGGTTAGACTCAGTAGGATATTTGATTCCTACCCAAACAGACTCCAAATGACCAGGAATTGAAGGATAATCATACCTTGGAAGTCTGAAAGGGTTCGATTCATCATACATGTTTATGGATGAGGAATAGATAATAAATTCATTTAATAAACCTTAAATCCAAGGAGGTAAAACTATAATTTCCCACTTTTTAAGGGTCATATTATAAGGCCCCGACCTTAAACCTTACTTAATATTGAATTAAATGAATAATTCAAATTGAGGATCTTTTCAGGTTTAGAGTTTTAGAGAATTAGGACATAACTGTTACATCTCAAAAGATTACAAAGTAGACACTTCTACTGAGTTTCCATAGAATAAAAAAAACTCTTAAAAAGAAACAAGTCTAGTTCCATGTTTTATATAGAATGACTTTCACTTGATCCCATCCTTGACCCTATTCCACATTATGTCCTGTGAAAAACATTTCAAAAAAACATGGGGTGAGCATAAAAAGCTCAGTAAGGGATACACAAAGAATTAAAATTGTTAGTTTATCAAAACAACAAGTAAACCATGTATACATTATCAATTTAATACTTTTCACCTTTATGAAGTAGTAAAAAATCTTCACTGAATATAAGATCATTACTTACCCTTTTTTAACCAAAAGATTACCATAAAACCCATAAAATGATCACATAACATATAAAGGTAACTTGGGACATAAACATACTTAAGTGGAATAACCATACGGTCAACTTCCACACATATCACTTAATGGAATAGTAATTCGGCCAAATTCCATACATACTTAATGGAATAGACATACGATTGACTTCCATACACAATGCATTGGAGGTTATAATGTAACCACCCTTCCTGGTATTCACGGCACCACCCGTCATATGGTTTATCACGTAACCACCTGTAAAATGTCCAAGTACCAATATAAAATCATAAAACATAAAACCAATATAAAGGAATGATAACATTTCCACATTTCAATCACAATATATCATTTAAATATATTTACATAGTATAATCCTTTATCAAAACCATTTTCAATACCAAAATACATAAAAGAGTATATGGTATTTATTTTATTTTTAAAACATTACGGCTTGTTGAGGAAGCCAAAGACCAAATAATACTCGCGGCGGCGGAAAAGGTCGTTGTCACCGCGTACGTTAAAAGAAACATTCCTTTCTTTAGTTTTGTAAAACGCTTCATAGAAAAAGATTCTTTTTGTATAAAAGTAAAAGTAAAATGGTTTTATACACCATACAAAAGAAAGTTGTGTATAAAACGAAATATTCCTCAATGAAAGGAGATTGAGACGAAGTCCCTTACCTCGGGTCCGACTTGACTCGATCGTTCTTTAACGTGATGAATAATAAAATTGAGTTAATTTATATTTGCATAAGAACTTTTCTCAAGTTCATTATTACTTTTATATCACTTATTTCCATGTTATAAACATTATGTAATAATTTAAGTTAATAATGTTTGTTTTGTCGATATTTGGTCCTTAAGTCGAAAGTGGACTTCTTATGATTACATGTTGTTCGCGTGGTCAAAGGTTCTTTATATCCAGAATGAAATTCCTGATTTGGATATCATATATATCATATATATCCAACATATATATGTATTTATAATATTACATAATCATTTAGAGGTAATAAATGAAATGCCCCGTTCATGGAGACGGTAAGTCGTACGTACGCATGAAGGCTACTTTCATTTCTATCTTATACTTTAATGGAAAAAAATAATAATGATATAGAGGTATATTATAATTCCAGTATAACATCATATATAATAACATTAAATCCATCCTTTTTACGTCCCACATATGGCATTAACGAATCACATCACTTTGAGGGGGCGGTAGTCCGCACTTCCTAAAATGAAATTATAATGTTTACCCACAATGGAAACCATAAAAGTATGCCCAAAATGAAAAATACAGAAGCTTAAGGAAATAATAAACATATCATATATCATATATAAATATAGTGACATCTTAATGACCACCTTTTAATGTGTTAGAAGAATATCCAACAATCATTGTTTCGTGAGGCAGAGATTCACCATCCACGGAAACAGTATGTTCTTTAACCATTAGACGTAGGTGTGTGTAAGTGTAGCTTGAATCCTTCTTATAACAACATCCTAGTATATGTAATATACTGTAGTTGTTACAAAAGAAAATAATAAAAAGATTTTAGGGGGTTGGAGAAGCAAAATAAAACAAAAGGACTCAAGTGAAGACATTACCTTATAATCGGGTAACTCCCTTTGGTTTGAGCTCAAAGGCTTCCTTGGGAAGACTTCTGCCCAAAGTGAGGCTTCAAGGAGTAAGATAGGGATGTGGAGAGACAAAATGAGCAGGGGTTGGTCGAGCCAATAGCTTTGGAAGTTTGGGTAATGAGGTAGAGGTGGGGGCCTTTTATAAGAGGAGAGGAGGGGCACTCTTGGAAAGTAAGGAAATGTTATTTTATTTTAGAATGAGTTTCGGTTATTAATGGTACCACATTGATGTGTTTCGAGGATAAGGTGATAAGGGTTCGAAATATATCCATCTAATAGGTTTTGGACATGTGTAGGTCTTAGATTTTACATTATATTTCCATTTTATTTAAATTGTTAAATAATGAGGTAATCGCTGCATCGTCATGGTGTCATAAATAATTTAATTTATTTAATGTATAAATATTATAAAAAAATATAATGATGTAGGAAATCTTTTTAGCTTTCTAATGAATATTTATAGTATGAAATATGACTTGTATAACCCCATGTAACAATTGGTTTAGTAAAACATCTCATGTTTGTGTCATTTTTACTTTAACTTTAAATAAAAGGCATAAATGTCATTATCATACCCAAGTGGCTCCATGGGGTACCAAAAACCGACCCATGGATTTTATTGGTCGGCCATAACTAATCCAATAGTGTTAGGACAAGTTTCAAGATATTTTCATTTTATTATAATATCATTTTTACCTTAAATTACACTAATTACCTTTAATCGTGATTAATAAAACATTAAAGTTACTATTCACCAAAATTTATTTTAATCCCATTGAACCAAATTTTACTTAATAATAAAAATCATTTAAATTGGATTTTTTAGATTCAAAACACAGAAGTGGTAAAGTCCCATTTAAACGAAAAATCAAATTTTGTAACCACCACTCTGCGGTTTCACTATTCATCAAAAATTGATGTTTTTCAGAAAAAAACCAAAACATCACCCTAAGCTATATTTGATATTTCGAATTCAAAAATGAAGTCCATTTTAAAAAATTCAAAACATATAAGTTGCGTTAATTAATTTCATAATTAATTTCCGTTGTCAAAACAAATAGCTTGTTTTTATGAAACAATAAGTATCAAAAGATTGACACCAGTTTAAGTCCAATTTCAAAGTGAAATTGATTCAAATGACCACCATTGGATTAGATGGTAAAAATATATTCTAATTTCACTTTAAAACCAATTCAAAAGATAATCTAATAATCTTAATAAATTAGATTAAAAATAGGTTTTGAATTAAAATACAACATTTTACACTATTCATTAAAAAATGAACTTTATCAGAAAAATACCAAAAAATAACACAAAGTAATATTTGATATCCCGATTCTAAATAAGAGATTTATTTGGTCCAAAAGAATGTATAATAGTGACCAAAACTATATTTAATGACTGTTCTCCATCAAATGTTGATAAGTGGACCTTTCGTGAAAATTAGAGTATATAAGCCTAAAATTGAATTTTTTTCGTATTTTAAGCATTTATCCTTTATTAGATAAATGTAAAAACATTTAACAAACATATATAATCATATTTTAGTTAATTATATCCATTCCCGCCATTACAACAGCTACGTGTTAACTAACATTTAAAATAAAATTATTTTATTACTAGTGTGCAATGTACGTTTTCAAAGAAACTCTTTATTGCGTATTGGGTATGCTATCGAACATAGCAACCCCTTTAAAGAAAAATTAATATTTAATTCTAAAATATTAATAAATATGAACATTTATTATTCTTTATTTACCTGGGATGTTACATCCTGCCCCCCTTTTGGGAATTGCGTCCTCGCAATTTTATTCACTTATCAAAATAAGTGGGGGTATTTATCCCTCATAGAATTTTCAGATTCCCACGTTGCCTCTTCAACCATATGGTTTTTCCACAAAACCTTTACCTGATGAATCACCTTATTCCGTAACACCTACTCCCTGTGGTCAAGAATTTGGACCAGTTGTTCCTCATAAGATAGGTTATTTTCCAGCTAAACTACATCTGGACTCAAAACATGAGATGGATCTGGCATATACATTCTCAACATCGAAACATGAAAAACATTGTGTACCTGATATAAAATCGGAGGTAAAGCCACTCGGTAAGAAACTGATCCAACTCTCTCTAGATTTTCATATGGTCCAATGATCCTTGGACTCAACTTTCCTTTCTTACCAAATCGCATCACACAATATCTTCCCAAATCTCAAATCAAAATCACTATCAATGTTGAATTCATTCAAATAACCTTTCTGAACCAGCTCTACCTTTTTCTACAACTCACTGTCTTGCTTCTGTGCTTGCTTGATTCTGTCTGATAGAGAAGATCTCACTGATAACTGAGACAAAACAGAAGGACATCCTGCACCAACAACTTCTATGCCAAAGTTCATCAAATCAAAAACCAAAGGATCTCGTTCCAAAAGTAGAATGGTTAATGAAGCATTACTTTTTCGACTCAAAGCATCAGCCACTTTATTTTCTTTTCCTAGATGGTAGTGAATTTTACAATCACAATCCTTGATTAATTCTAGCCATCTCCTCTATATCATGTTCAATTATTTATGAGTGAATATATACTTTAAACTTTTGTGATCAGTATATATTTCACACTTTACTACATACAAATGATGCCTCCAAATTTTTAAAGCAAAAACAACAACAGCTAATTCCAAATCATGTGTAGGGTAATTTACCTCATGAGTTTTCAACTGTCGTGAAGCATAAGCAATTACCTGATCATTCTACATTAGGACACAACCAAGTCCTTTCAATGAAGAATCACTGTATATAACAAACTCACCATTCCTTGAAGGAAGTTCCAAAACTGGAGCATTCACCAATATTCTCTTCAACTCCTGAAAACAATCATCATATTCTTTTGTCCAGATAAACTTAACACCCTTCTGAGTTAGCTTAGTCATTGGACTAGATAACCGTGAAAAATTTCTAAGAAACCTTCGTTAATAGACTGCCAAACCATGGAAAATACAAATCTCAGTTACATTTTTTGGTCTTGGTCATTCTTCCACAACCATTGTTTTTGTAGGATCAACAGTTAACCCATCTTTAGAAACAATATGACCAAGGAAAGAAATTTTTTGCAACCAAAACTTACACTTGCTGAATTTTCCATATAGTTTCTTTTCTTTTAAGGTTTCCAAGATAACCCTTAAATGTCTTTCATGCTCCTCTTTAATTTTAAAAAACACAAAAATATGATCAATGAAAACAACCAAAACTTTTCACCTGAGTCAACTGATCCATCACTGCAACAAACTATTTAGTTCTGATTCTGACCATCTCAGGATACTGATTTGAAAGGTTATTTCCTTCTGTATGACTTCCCAGAAAAGCTGTTATGTTTCCTCAACAAAAAACCATTCTTAACACAGAAATATCTTAGGCTAAGCAACATGGTAATCTTTAAATGCTATATCATTTTAATCATACCATAAATTAACTTATAATTTTACACTTTTCTAACTCCTAAAGTTGTCTAAACCAACCTTTGATACCAACTATAAGGCCCCGACCTTAAACCTTACTTAATATTGAATTAAATGAATAATTCACATTGAGTATCTTTTCAGGTTTAGAGTTTTAGAGAATTAGGTCATAATTGTTACATCTCAAAAGATTACAAAGTATACACTTCTATTGAGTTTCCATAGAATAAAAAAAAACTCTTAAAAATAAACAAGTCTAGTTCCATGTTTTATATAGAATGACTTTCACTTGATCCCATCCTTCACCCTATTCCACATTAAGTCCTGTGAAAAACATTTCAAAAAAACTTGGGGTGAGCATAAAAAGATCATTAAGGGATACACAAAGAATGAAAACTGTTAGTTTATCAAAACAACAAGTAAACCATGTATACTTTATCAAAGTAATGATTTTCACCTTTATGAAGTAGTAAAATCTCTTCACTGAATAAAAGATCATTACTTACCATTTTGTAACCAAAAGATTACCATAAAACCCATAAAATGATCACATAACATATAAAGGTAACTTGGGACATTAACATACTTAAGTGGAATAACCATACGATCGACTTCCACACATATCACTTAATGGAATAGCCATTCGGCCAACTTCCATACATACTTAATGGAATAGCCATACGGACAACTTCCATACCCAATGCATTGGATGTTATAACATAACCACCCGTCCTGGTATTCATGGAACCACCCGTCATATGGTTTATCACGTAACCACCCGTTAAATGTCCAAGTACCATAATAAAATCATAAGACATAAAACAAATATAATGGAAAGAAAACATTTCCACACTTTGATCACAATATATCACTCAAATATATTGACATAACAAATCCATTATAAAAACCATTTTCAATACCCAAATACATAAAAGAGTATATGGTATTTATTTCATTTAAAAAACATCACGGCTTTTTGAGGAAGCCAAAGACCAAATAATACTCATGGCGGCTGAAAAGGTCATTGTCACCGCGTACGTTAAAAGAAACATTCCTTTCTGTCATTTTGTAAAAAGCTTCATAGAAAAATATTCCTTTTGTATAAAAGTAAAAGTCAAAGGGTTTTATACAACGTATAAAAAAAATTTGTGTATAAAACGAAATATGCCTCAATGAAAGGAGATTGAGACGAAGTCCCTTACCTCAGGTCCGACTTGACTCGATCGTTCTTTAACGTCTTGAATAATAAACTTGAGTTAATTTTCATTTTCTTAAGAACCTTTTTTGAGTTCATTATTCCTTTTATATCACTTATTTCCATGTTATAAACATTATTTAATCATTTAAGTTAATAATGTTTGTTTTGTCGATATTTGGTCGTTAAGTCGAAAGTGGACTTCTTACGATTACATGTTGTTCGCGTGGATAAAGGTTCTTTATATCCAGAGTGACATTCCTGATTTGGATATCATATATATAATATATATCCAGAATATACATGTATTTATATTATTACATAATCATTTAGAGGTATGAAATGAAATGCACTATTCATGGAGACGGTAAGCCGTACGTACGCATGAACGCTACTTTCATTTCTATGTCATATTAATGGAATTAAAACTAAATGAGAGGTATGTATATTTTAATTCCAGAATTATACTCATCATTTAGATGTATCATACATCATATATATCCATTATATATATGTACTTATAATAGTACATTACTTTTGGGGATAAGAAATGAAATGCACCGTTCATGGAGACGGTAAGCCGTACGTACGCATGAACGCTACTTTCATTTCTATCTTATACATTAATGGAAAATATAATAATGATATATAGGTATATTATAATTCCAGTATAAAATCATATATAATAACTTTAAATCCATCCTTTTTATATCCTACATACGGCATTAACGAATCACATCACTTTGAGGGGCGGTAGTCCGCACTTCCTAAAATGAAATTATCGTGTTTACCCACAATGGAAACCATAAAGGTATTCCCAAAATAAAAAATACAGAAGCTTAAGGAAATCATAAACATATTATATATCATATATAAATATAGTTACATCTTAATGTCCACCTTTGAAGGTGTTAGAAGAATACCGAACAATCATCGTTTCGTGAGGTAGAAATTCGCCATCCACGGAAATAGTATGTTCTTTAACCATTAGACGTAGGTGTGTGTAAGTGTAGCTCTAATACTTTTTATAACAACATACTATTATATGGAATATACTGGATTTGTTACAAAAGAAAAGAATAAAATGATTTTAGGGGGTTGGAGAAGAAAAATAAAACAAAAGGACTCAAGTGAAGTCATTACCTTATAATCGGGTAACTCCCTTTGGTTTGAGCTCAAAGTCTTCCTTGGGAAGAATTCTGCCCAAAGTGAGGATTCAAAGAGTAAGAGAGGGATGTGGAGAGACAAAATGAGAAGGGTTTGGTCGAGCCAATGGCTTTTTAAGTGTGGGTAATGAGGTAGAGGTGGGGGCCTTTTATAAGAGGAGAGGAGGGGCACTCTTGGAATGTAAGGAAATGTTATTTTATTTTAGAATGAGTGTCGGTTATTAATGGTCCCACATTGATGTGTTTTGAGGATAAGGTGATAAGAGTTCGAAATCTACCCATCCAATAGGTTTTGGACATGTGTAGGTCTTAGATTTTACATTATATTTCCATTTTATTTAAATCGTTAAATAATGAGGTAATCGCTGTATCATCATGGTGTCTTAAATAATTTAATTTATTTAATGTCTAAAAATTATAAAAAAAATATCATGATGTAGGAAATATTTTTAGATTTCTAATGAATATTTATAGTAAGAAATATGACTTGTATAACCCCATGTAAAAATTGGTTTATTAAAACATCTCATGTTTGTGTCATTTTTACTTTAACTTTATATAAAAGGCATAAATGTCATTATCATAACCAAGTGGATCCATGGGGTACCAAAAATCGACCCATGGGTTGTATTGGTCGGCCATAACTCATAAAATAGGGTTAGGACAAGTGTCAAGATATTTTCATTTTATTATAATATCATTTTTACCTTAAATTACACTAATTACCTTTAATCGTGATTAATATAACATAAAAGTTACTATTCACCAAAATTTATTTTAATCTCATTGAACCACATTTTAATTAATAATGAAAATCATTTAAATTGGACTTTTTAGATTCAAAACACAGAAGTGGTAAAGTCCCATTTAAATGAAAAATCAAATTTTGTAACCACCACTTTGCGGTTTCACTATTCATCAAAAATTAAAGTTTTTCAGAAAAAAACAAAAACATCACCCTAAGATATATTTGGTATTCCGAATTCAAAAATGAATTCCATTTTACAAAATTCAAAACATATAAGTTGAATTAATTAATTTAATAATTAATTCCCGCTGTCAAAACAAATAGCATGTTTTTATGAAACAATAAGTATCAAAAGGTTGACACCAGTTTAAGTCCAATTTCAAAGTGAAATTGATTCCAATGACCACCATTCGATTAAATGGTAAAAATATATTCTAATTTCACTTTAAAACCAATTAAAAAGATAATCTAATCATCTTAATAAATTAGATTAAAAATCGGTTTTGAATTAAAATATAACATTTTACACTATTCATTAAAAAATGAACTTTATCGGAAAAATACCAAAAAATAACACAAAGTAATATTTGATGTCCCGATTCTAAAGAAGAGTTTTATTTGGTCCAAAAAAATATATAAGAGTGGCCAAAACTATATTTAATGACGGTTCGCCATCAAATGTTGATAAGTGGACCTTTCGTGAAAATTAGAGTATATAAGCCTAAAATTGAATTCTTTTCGTATTTTAAGACTTTATCCTTTATTAGATAAATGTAAAAACATTTAACAAACATATATAATAATATTTTAGTTATTTCTATCCATTCCCGCCAGTACAACGGCTACGTGTTAACTAACATTTAAAATAATATTATTTTATTACTAGTGTGCAACGTACATTTTCAAAGAAACTCTTTATTGCGTATCAGGTACGCTATCGAACATAGAAACCCCTTTAAAGTAAAATTAATATTTAATTAGCAAATATTAATAAATATGAAAATTTATTATTCTTTATTTACCTAGGATGTTACACATATGGTTTGGATACATAGTTATCCAAACCATACACCACCCATGAATATCACTCTATCCAAGACGGAGGATGCTGTACAATTTTTTAAAAGAAACCATAGAGGTTGTAAAACCATTTGTTGAACATGTTACATATACTGTTCTAAAGGGGGTATGCCTGCATGGTTTTCCTCGCCATGTGCTTGGTTTTTACAAACCAAATGCCAAATTCACATTGTAATCTGTTTCACCTCTTTCCTCCTCATTTTGTTTCTCAAACAGCCAAAATACCCACAAAACATCCCATACCCCCAAGAACCACTTTATTGTCAATAAAAACATATCTATAACAAAAAATTAAACAGGGACACACCTCTAGGAAAGGTCTTTATCTTATAACATGAAATATATGCATTTTGAGTATAAACCATTACAACATCCCTAATATGTAATATTTATCTAAAAAAATTTGGGAAACCATAAATCACTCCAAAAATATTACTTTTAGATATTATAAAATCAATTACATTATCTTTTTACAGCTTGCAGAACTAGTGATATGGTGTTGTTTAATCATTTAAGGTAATTATTTAACTATTAATTTTTTAAAAAAAGTAACAGGATAAAACTGAATAATTTTTCTTCAAAACAAAAATGTTTAAAAAAATTACACTACTTATTCTTATATAATAAATTTACATGTATTAACATCTAGATAATTACATTTTGGATTTTTCATTAATTAAAATAAAATAAATATTGTTATTAGTGGAAAATGGACTCAAATTCTATATAATAAATATTGTTATGGATAAGGTAAAATTACTCTAATACTATGAAAGAAATTTTATTAAAATATTTAATTCTATATAATATTATTTTTAACTCTAAATACCATGTAAACCCTTTACTAAGGAGATAAATATTCCACAATTTCTATTAAAAATGCATAAAAATAAAAGCACTATACTTAATAAATATGAAATAAAAATTCAAAATATGGAATAAATTTTATGAAATAAAATTCATTGGTGTGATAGAAATTATTTTAAATATAAAGCTATAAAATTTGATGAAAACAATTTTCTAAAAAATCCATATTTAAGAATAATAGTTGACTTATATCAAAATAGTGTAAAATTATGATGCAAAACTAAATTAAGTATATCATATATCACTTCAATACCAACTCCATAATATAATGATTCTATTGAATTATGTGATATAATTAAAGGAAATATTTTTCAATAGAAATAATTATTTTCCGCTATTAAATGAAAAAAATAATAATTTTAGGAAAAATCATAGAGAATTACATATGTTAATACTAACATATCAGTTTCAAAAATAATAAAAATATATAGTAATAATATTGAAATAAGTTTTAAAGGTGATTTTAAAATCTATTTTTCTGTAAATAATTATATTAAATAAATTTAATTTATTTGATGATAAATATATCCTAAAATCTCATAGTATTATGCAAATCCTATTGGAATATTTTAAATGTGACCCTTCACAAAGAGTATTATATAGACATTGTTGAAAATGATTTATATAGTGGATACATGATAGAAATATTTTGACATTAAGGTTCTCCACCCTCTTTGTACATGGATCATGATTCTTCCTATAGGAATTATTCCTCAAAGGATATATAAAAAAAAGTTCACAAAAAATGAACATTTTCTCAAAATCCATTATTTAAAATATTATAATTTCCTTGAAATTTATTGAATGGATGTGTTTATATTTAATCTTAATAACTCCTAACTTGATGAATATTTAACATATAAAAAAATACCATCTATATAAAAAAAAATTTCTGTTCAAAAAATATAGGGTATTTCGAAATAATTCATTTGGTTTAAAAATATTTAGGTAGTAGAAAATGATTTCAAAACCACATGAGATTCAATTGGTTTTATAAAATCTCCATCTTCATACCTCAAATGAGATCATGGCCTTATAAAATTATTATAGTCAATTAAAATATCATTCTTATAACTATAAAATACTTCTCATCCTCTTAATTCAATAATAGTGATAAATAAATCAAACCTTTACACCATAATTGAAAGTACACCCACATAATTATTTCATGTTCATAAATTAATACCATATTTATATCATAAAATATGAACCCACAATGCAGTTGTTTTTAATTCATAATTTATATTTTTACTTTTCAGTGAAAACAACATCACATCCAAAATGGAATCTAAGATTATAATCTTACATCAAGGTGTTTTTATTTGGATTTCACTTGAGATTAAAAAAATTAAAAATCACTCATTTAATGTGTTAATATACCCCAAATATTACATTAAAGTGGGTTATCTCAACGGGAGAAATATATTCCATATGATCCTAGAATTCAAAAAAATGGTTCATGAATTAGGATATCAATCCTAGATGGATTTTTAGACCCCAAAAAAATGTGTATTTTAATATGTGAGAAACCCAAGTTAATTATTATGCGATAATGGGAAATTGTAAATAGGGAAACATATTCTTTATGTAACACAAATCTCACATTGGATTTTGTTTTTATAAAAACAAATGAGTTACATTAAATATTTTTAAATTTAAAGATGGTCATGTTGTTTTTTATAAATTGGGAATCCGTATATGAAATTTTTATATGGGTCCCACAAAAAAAATATTATACAAGTAGTTCTAAAAATGTTTTATATGGACGAGACTTGGTTTTAATTTTTTTTTCATTGTTGGTCCTCTTCCTCTTCAGACCTATAATTGTAGTCTAACTGAGGGAATTATTCCTAAAATTATATATAGAAAATTAATTGTTTATAAATGATATGATTTTTTCAAGATACGGGCCTCTAAATGTCTATAGGTATATATAAATTTATATAAAGTGTATATTTATAGGAAAAAAACATAATCGGTCACCCATAGAATTTCATTCATATAAATCTCATAAACATATAAGAATATATCATTAAATTAAAAAAAGGGGAAGATCAATAGATTCACACAAACACAAAATTTTCATGGATTCTCACATGACTCAATGGCTTCATAATATTTAATCGGTAGCATATCATTTCAAACATTGACCCAAAAATTATATTATCCACATATAATCATAACAGTTACATAGGATATCCACTTTCATACCACAAGAAAACATCTCATTAACCATATTAATTCATATAAAAAATTAATATGGCCTCAAAACCATATATGAAACATATTGATATTTTGAAATTATAAAATTAGGGTTGATAGTGTATACGACACACAACACCAATCTGAATCAAAACACAATAAAATTTATTATTTAAATATAAAAATTATAACCAAGCTATTGAATTGGTGGTTATTAAATTTATTAAATTAATTAAATATATATATAATATACTGACATAATAAAAATTCATTGATTAATTTTCTTGAAATATGTACTGAATTTTATGTCATGTTATTTTATCCCCCAAAAATACATTATCTTCAAAATTGTTTTTAATTATTTTGGTGACAAAAATTATAATTAATCTTTCAAAATTATATAAAATTTTTCTTCTAAAAAATATTAATTTTTAAATCCTAATATCAAAATTATATTTTGGGTATTTTTATGTATTTTTTTAAGATGATTGATTTTATAATGAATTGTGAAAAGTACTGCTTTTATTGAAAATTGTATTTTTGATTTATGATTTTGAAAAGATAAATTTTATTTTAAAATTATTTCACATTACAATAATGTAAATTATATAATTAATAATTAAATTAACTTCATTTGAATCAATTACATGATTGAATTCGGTATAGAAACTATTATATACATAAAAAGGTATTTTTCTAACAAGCGACATTTCATTGCCTTTTTAATTTTGATTTTAAATTAAGTAATTCCATATATAGGTACTGAATTTAATAAAATTGGTTTTTTTGGAATCATGGGGTTTTTATTTTCTAAATAGTTCCATTTTATTTTTTATTATTACAAATTGTAACCATGGTAAATTTTAACCCCTACATAAAGGTAAAATTCGGTTAATCTTAGTTAAAAGAAAGTGGTAAGTCCATAATTTTTCATCCTAATGCTTATTGAATTAAGGTAATTAGAACCATTTCACCTAAGGATTTATATTAACATGTATAATTCAATCTTTTCTAGGAAATAAAAAATATTAAATAATATAATTTTACCAAAATTCACTTTCTTAGTTTTAAATATCCATCATGTGTCTACATGGGGAAAACCAAATGTTATGAATCATTCATAATAAAAAATTTATTAATAATTAAAATTTATTTTTATTTTTAGTGATTATATATTACCCTAAATACTTATACAGTTCTAATATGGAATTTATTCAATAATATAAAAAAATTAATGATATTTAAAATATTAAAGGTCATTTAATTTGGGTGAATTATAGTGTTTCACTAATTTTTAGATGAAACATATATATTATTTATTTTTAAGTGAATTATATTCAATATGAAACATTTTATTTAACTATTTAAAATAAAATTAAATCAATAGTTTTAAAATAGACATTATTGTTAATTTATCAAAATAATATTTTGTCAATTTATTTAAAAAACATTATAATATTTAGAGAGAACAAGTTGAATCATATATGGTAAAAAAATATTATCTCTTGTACATTTATTATCTATTTTCAACTAATATGTTAAATTATATTCTTTTATGAGTGAAAAAGATGTTATCATGGTTAGTGTTAAAATAGGGTAATTAAGGGGTTAAAGAAAATATATATTGTTTAAAACACCACATAAATATATCTAAATTTTATTCCATGTGATATTTAAACCATATAATACTCTAAATACGAATACCTATCCATTTCAATACATTTTTTTTGAAAATTTATTTATTATAATTTAATCATTTTATAAATTCCAAAATTTACCCTCACCTCAATTATATATGGGAAAATCCTCCCTTGCTTATTTACACCACATTCAAACATATATCTTGACCACCCATACAAAATCCCTAATACAATTTCTTGTAAACATTATATATTTGTTCTTCATTCCTAAATTCTAACTCAATGACCCTTAAGAGGATATTTAGAGGAGATGTTTCAAGTGAGAGGCAATCTTCTTAAATGATCACTTACTTTTTACTTATTATTTACAGCATATAAATCAATGTAATTTAGAATTAAATAATAAATTTAGTATCCAAGATATAATGAAATTTTATTATTATTATGAAATCACCATTATCCATCATCTTTTCCATCAAATGGGAAAGGATGTTATTTCTCATGCATAGGTATGACTTATATTTTCCATATAGCGATACAATTCATTTTACCCCACCATATATTATAGATTTTTATTATGATATATTTAATTTTTTTGTGATACTCCTTACATAATTATATGTATTTAAATATTATATCAAGTCAACATTCTTACCTTATAATATGAAACAATATAATAATGTTGTTTTTCTCTATGTGTGGACTTCCACCTCCATGAAGTTATGTTATTGGGTTTTCATTTCAATTTTACATGGATAGAAATAAGGATATTTTTTATGTATATATATTATGTATATGATATAATAATTATTTTGGGAAATGTTATTTATTATTTACCTTTCATTCATTCTACTGGTCAAAAAATTAAAACATTGTTCATGTATACGTACAACCTACTATATCAATGAATGATGTAATTAATTTTTCTATCTAGAATATTTAAGGATTACCCAAAATATAAATATAATTAACATATTTATAATTATATAATGATGAAAATATTTGAGATAAAATAACCATGATCAAGGTACAAATACCAAAACATACATGAAAAATAAAGTAGTTATCACCCGAAATTGTGATTTTAATAAATAGTTATTAACAAATTGGTGATAAAGGGTTGTAGGAAAATAATATATGGTATGGTATATATTAATATGGTTTAGTATTATATTATTAATAAATTTATATTTATTATAATGTTGGTTCAAACACAAACAGAAAAACTGAACCACATGTAAGGGTTTATTTTACAATCTCATCATTATTTGAGATTTCATTGTTTATGTCTACCATTGAGTAATTATTTGATATTTATTTATTAAAACTAATATATTTTATTCCCCTCTGGTAATTCATGAAATTTTCATGTAATAGTAAAATTTTTAACTACTTAACACTTCAAATGATTTAAAATTCTTTTAGAAAAGGTAAATATATTTCTTTCTTCGGTAAAAAAATATTATTTCCCATATCCATATTTTGAAACAATATATTTTAAAGGTTTAAAAAATTGTAAAAAATATTTATTAAATAATTTTTTACCAATTTTTGACTTTTTGAAAAATATTTTGAAAGGAATTTTCCTAAATTTTTCCAAATGAGGTACTTTTTACCTTTTTACAAAATAGTGAAAGGAATGTTTTCCTAACTAATATGACCTGAATAGAATTTCCAACCAACATGACCTATATTTTATTTAATTATAAATTTATAATTTTTATATTATTCATTCAATTAAATTAGTTTCTTTAATATGATTAAAGTTTCTAGATATAAAAAATCATTTACAATGTGAAATGTGTATTTTTTTTAGAAGTAATATTACAGTAATATATTTAATTTATTTTCATATATGTCTATATTCTTTATTAGATATTATGTTTAGGATATTCTAAAATTATAACATCGAAGGTATTCATCTTGATTATTTTTTATCCTATTAAATTGGGAAATTATTGACATTTTTTATGCTACTTCTTCAATACATATAGTTTTTTATTTTTAAGGAATATTGATTATATTGTATTATTTATTCAAAGGAGGAATGAATTTGTCCTAGAATATAAGATCATGAACATTTGATGAGGTACATTCTAGTCTGGGTTTAGTTAAAATACCTTTATTTTTGGTTAATCGAATGGTTCTCAGGTGTTTGAGGAGTCTTTTGTGGTGTCTTAATATTTTGTCTCATGAAAGGTGTAAAGAAAGACAATCCAATGCATATTGTTTCGTAGAACATAGTTATTAGTAATAGTGTTCCATAATTGTGAGATCCTTGAGGAGGCAGATGAATGGTTAAGATACCATTAAAAGGGGAGCCCAAAAGCATTCAGTCTAGGAAGAAGCCATCCCACATGGCTACCACACCGTTTTTCAAACCATTCAGGCATCCAAGATACTATGTGGCCTATACCCCCTATTAGATAATTGGTGGCCCATGGTTTGTACAACAATGTATCCAAACTTTGTTCCTCATTAAAGTGGTGAATTTTCCAATTTCCCCCCTCATACATTATAAACTCTCAGTATATTTTAACCCCCATTCCATTAAATATTCTATATTATGAACTTCATAATCACAAGATTCCGAATGATGTTTATACTTTTATTATTTTCCACAGAGAGCTTCGTTAAATGAAAATAAAATATCTAGATTCTAAGATAGGGATTTAATGGTTGTTTATGTTAGAATAAAAGGATAATGTTAAGAAATAATCAATCTATGATATTGAGGTAGATGTTATATAATTTATATAACATATTCTTGATTCCATAATGTTTGTGTATGTACTTTTTATGTTGTATCTACTTTCTATCTGTATATTTTCCATCATAGGAGATGATAAATGGATTAATTGACTCATAAATTTAACCCCACATGATCGCCAAGGTATCCATTGAGGATAAGTATATGAGGTATAAGGTCATATATGAGGTTTTCCTCTTCCTTGAACCTTTGATTGAGTGGATAAACTTTAAATTGAACCATTTTGGATGTAAAACTAAAGATAGTTTTTTATCTTAAAAAATGGTATAGGGAGTCCTTTTTTCTTTACATGAATGTGGGAAATGAGTTATGAAAGTTTTATGGTAAATGAGAATAGTGATTAAAGAATCATGATTATGTGAATTAATGTCATGGATTCCAAATTATAATGAGGCTCTACACCCATGGGTTGGAATAAACTGATGCTCTAGGTCAACCAAGGTACATCATGGGTTAGGTTGTCAGATTGAGGCTCTATGCCCCTAATGAATGCACGTGATGTGAATGTGTGGACTATGTCTCCGGGGTATGTTAATTTATATGTATGGTTTCATGAAATTAAATTTCACTATGATGTAGGTAACTTGACTCTCGTTTTGAATATCATAGATGACATATATTGATTATTTTATTAGTATTTACTAAAGTATGTTTGATGAATATGGGTAAAACATGGAACTTCAGATGAAAGACTCTAATGTAAACCCTATTAATTAAGTGAAATTGGGATCTATTTTCTAAAATTTATATATTTCCATAAATCTGTATAAAACATTTAGACTTCCTATTTTGTAGATTCCATTGGTGGTGGCCTATTGCTTTGTACTCAAACCTTTCATGGGTAGTCTTTGGGTACCTGAGCAGATTTCATGGTTATAGTTCAGGATATGGGAAAGAGACCTTTGTTAGAAAGTTGATTTGGGGATTAGGGACGTGAATGAATGAGGAAACCATGCTTGTTGTTAGGACCTATTGTGGAGATTCAACATTTTGACTTTATTTTGGTATTTACTTTACACATGGATTTATAATACATGACATGGAACACATACTACTTAGTTATTGGTATAAAATCACTTTTTGGAAATGGATTTTGATGCATGTTAATTTTTTATATTATTTCATAAAATTATTTTTTTATATTTTTTGGATTAATCTAAGAATTATTGTATAGTCTCCCCACGTTTCTTATTAGACCATTGTTACTGGTCTGTAACCTCAGGCATGCAGGATGGTGAACCTGAGATCATGTGGTGCACCAACTCAGGGAACCAGTTTAGTGGATCATGTGTAAGGCTGTTATAATGTTTTATGAGAGTTTTTATTTTATTTTATTTATTTTTTTGGTATGGTAGAAAAGTTATTAGTAGGTGTCAAGCCTTTAAAATTAGCTCGTTCATTAGAGCATGTAAACCGTGTGTGGGAGAAAACTGAGTGCCCAGGGTGGGATTGTTGTTCTTAATGATTTTGTTACAGTTTGAGGTTATTTCACCCTGGGTGATGCATTTGATGTGTGAAGTTACTATTTTATGTTCTTTTTATCATGGGATAGTATGGTATGAGTTTTTTATATTCATGTATAATTCTTATAACTTGGATACATGTGACGTGCATCATGCCAAGAACACATGGGAAAATAGGATATGGTCAGGTATGGGAGTGGGTTAGGTATTCAGATTCTACATTGATTTTAAAAAAAAGTTCATAATAAGGATGTTAAAACAATTTAATTAATTGATAAAAGTGGGATAGTATGGAGTATAACATGATCATGAATTTCGAAATTTTGGTTTTTATATATTAGCCATGAACTATTATAGAGATGGTTCATGTTCGGGATAGAGACAAGATAATTTATGTCGAGATAGTGTGTGTGGTTTTTGTTTTTTATGACTAGTAATGAGACTTATTTTTGTGTAAACTATGGAAACATTATGTTATGTGTTCAGAAACTTGTGTTTGGAATTGAAGAGAGATTCCACTATGATGGTGTAAACAAGTTGAGTGACAATAGGTCATAACTAAGAATGTTACACTAGTATCGGGGTAGGAAACCCATATGGTTCTGTTCAATTGAGGGGAAGCTAATTTCTATGAGAACTTATCTTATTTTATTTATATTATGGAATAAGAACAAGTGAATGTATTGTTGATTATGCTGGATCTGACTATAGGATTTTAGTTTCAGAACCCACTGACATTTTTCGAAGAGGGTGGACCGAAGGTATCCATGTTCTTGATAGAGTCAATATAGATGATTCTGGATCACATAGAGACTCCTCCAAAGATGAATTTTAATTTGGAGGATTTTATATTATGAAGACCATAAAAATGCTAGTGGGATATCATGGTCCATATTCAGTGAGAATATGGTATAAAGTGGAAATGTTACAAGAAAAATTTTCCATAACACTACTATCTAGAGACTCTGAGATATGAGAGAGTTAATTAGATTATAAGGATCACTCAAGGGAATATGTACCTGATGGATTATGTTAACCACCTCAAAAATATGAAAAGATTTATTTCATTATTGGTAGAGGATGAGTCAATTATAGAAATACACTTCTTGAATGGAATTAGATATGAAATAAAGCCCTCGGTAAATATATTATGTTTGAAGAGGTCTGATGAGGTTGTGGATCAAGAAATGATTTATGATGGAAACCTAAAGGAGTTTATTTGGGGTGTACATATGGTTATTGTTTCACCGTATAGTGGTGAGACTCCCTATAATAGGAAGCACCATTTTGAGGGTTTTCTCCAGTTCTGATATAGATAGAGCATATAGTGAAGATGATTGATCCCTCATGGTGGTGACTTGGTGTTCAATTATCAGTGTAGCAGGATGAGACACATGTGTGGCTAGTTTCTCCAAACATCAGTTGAGTGCGGAGAATATATAAATATTGTACATTTAAAGGTCTTCTAAAATAACACTTTGTAAGTGGGAATTGATGGAATGTCTAGACAGATGTAGACTATAGTGAGGGGTCCACGTCCACATACCATGTAGGTGGTTGGAATTATAATTGTTTTACCAGATAGGGAGTTATAGGAGGTTCTTAAAGACATGAAAATAATTTCAAGAAGGATAGTGTTGCACTAGGAACTCAAAACAAAGCCTGAGGTATAGGGGTAGGTCAGATTCATGCAGTTCGGCCAATACCTGAAGGTACTTATGCCTGACAATCAACTGTTGGATGTACGATCCTTATATATTCCATGAATTATATAATTTTTTTGATTTAGGGGCCCCATATTCTTTTATATATATCTATTTTATAAATGTATTGCATATATTTGATGGAATATAAGTGGGAGTTATGTTAATAGACACACTATTTTGTGTTCAATAACAAATTATATAATAATGTAAGGATTGTGCACACAAGGTTTGTGGGTATAATTTCCATTAAGACATATTGTTTCGTGAGATGTTATGTTTCAACATGATATTGCGAATCAAATTGATGGTGCTTTCTCAATCCCGCATTGAATTTTATCCTCAAAGGTTAATGTGTATATCACTTGAGGGTGACACTTATGTTCATAGAGGGTTATCAAATATCCAATCAGGTCGTGCAGAGTGAGTTCATTAGTAGTTTTGTGAACACATTGCCCAAGTAGAATGTATTATTTTTGATAATGTGGGATTGGATCATGACATATTCTATCCTATGGTGGATCAGTCCCAGAATGTGTTTCTTAATTATTTATCTAGGTTTCCACCTGATAGAGATCTTTAGTTCACATTTTATTTGGTAACGAGAGCTAATCCAGTAACAACTCTACCATATAAGATTTCACTAAGATATAATTAAGACCATAAGACTCGGTTATAGTAATTGGAGAATTATGTGGATGTACGTCCGAGTACTTCACCATGGGGTTACCTACATTTATTTTCTAAGAATGATGATGAGACATTGAGTTTATGTGTTTATTAATGGATGTTGAATCATATGACATTTAGGAACTAATAAGCTCTTCCATGTATCAATGAACTTTTTGACCTACTAAAAGGTGTTTCTAATTTTTCCATAATTTATCTAATATCAGGTTATCATCAACTAAGGGTGATTCACTATAATATATTGTATACTAATTTCAAGACCATGTATGGCATGTATGTGGTCATTGTAATTCCATTAAAGTTGAAAAATTATCCAGAAGTATTTATATAATTAAATGAAAGAAATCTTTTTTTCATTCCCTGGATCAGTTTATATTCATTATTGTGGAATATTTCTTGGTTTACTCCAAAACTCATGTATATCATTCCAAACACCTTGAAATCATCATAAGTACAATAAGAGAGTGTATTATATATTAAAAACTATAAAATTGTTAATACTGGATTGACGTGGTACATTTATTTGGTTACTTCATCTCTAATTAAGTTGTGTCATTGGACCCAGATAATGTTTAGGAAGTTGTTTCTTGTGTGCACCCTGAGAATGTATTTGGTATCAGATGATTTTTTGGATTTTTATGCTATTACTGAAGGATCATCAATGAATTTTATCACTCAGAATCACCAATTTTAATATTAACCAAGAAGGGTATTAGGTTTTAATATTATGGAACATCTGATAAGTATTTTTAGTAATTGAAAAACTTATTGGCTACTACATTGATTTTGATCCAACCCGAACAAGGTAAAGAGTACACCAACATTTGTAATACATGTGGTATTGGTCCTAGGTATTTCTCACTTAGGGAGATCATTTTGTGGATTATGGATCGTGATATTTGATCCCAAATGAATAAAATAACACTATGAACATTCTTGATATGGAAGAAGTGGTTATACTATGAAATGGTGCTGGTATTATATTTTGGTGGAACTTTTTTTGTTTATAAAAACCATAAAAGTACAAAGTGAATGATTTATCAATTTTATTTAAATATTCAGAAGAAGATATTGGTTGAGTATGTTAATTATTTTGATTTTGAGTTAGTTTATATACTAGGAAAGGGAAAAGGTGGTGTAAATGTTTTGATCCTGAAGACACCATATCAAGCAGTGAAAAGTCTATTTCAATGTTGAAGTTGATGTATTTGATTCTTAACATTCATATAGAGGTTCATGAGGGAAGATATATATGATTTTTGTATCATTTTTAATTGATTCCATGCTTCTAACCCAGATCAATGAGAGGTGATTTGAGTTTTCAAAGTGTCTGTATTTGAATGATGTTCTAAATTCAGGGAGTCACCATTCATTGGAATTTATATAATGATAAAATAATTTATGTTCTGGTCCATGTTTTTGTGCCCACAAGTATTCAAGAGGATCTTTTGTGTGACTTTCATGTCTCAATGTAGGAGATGCACACAGTTTTGACCAATATGTATCATAATATTCATATAATATATTGGAGTATTGGGATGAAGAAATAGTTTTCAAGCTCCATGACATGATGTTACACCTGTCATCAGGTGAAGGCAAAGTATCAGAAACTTGGTGGTTTTGTACAGTCATTAACCATTCAATAATGGATGTGGGATTACATCAGATTGGATTTTATTGTAGGTAACCCAGTGATTCCTCTGAAAAATAACATGATATGGGTAATTATGGACTGGTTGAACAAGTTAGCACATTTCTTATTGATTCAAGATACTGTTATTAGGGTCCATTTTGATAACATGTATAATTAATAAATAGTACTTTTGTGTGGTAAATTTAGGTATTGATTTATATCAGGATTCACATTTAACTTATCACTAATGGACAGTGTAATAGATGGTGTCTCATACCTAGGTGTTTTTTAGTACAGACATTATCCCACAGTCAAATGGGTAGTCAATGTATACTATTTATGTGTTATAGTACGGATTGAGGTAATCTATCCCATATTTTGGTGGGGTTTTAGACAAGAACATGGATCCCATGGAGTACTCCTATAAAAAATTATCAAGAGACTATTCAAATAGGAAAATAAGAGGAACTCTATTATTGATTTTTTAGGTCTCCCTTATGTTGGATAGAGTATGGGGATTTAGAGTTTTTGACACTGAGTCTCTTGTAAGAGACATTGAAGTAGTTTTAGTTGATTCGAAATGGTATGTATAATTCTCAGTGTAAGAAGAATTCATATGCATAACAATATCATCACCATCTTGAATTTAGAGTTGGTGATCATTTGTTCCTTTGGGTATCACCAAGGTGGGGTCACCAAAAGGTTGTGAAACATGTCGTGTTTTCATCCCTATATGTGGTGTCATTTTGGATTGTAGAGAGGATCGGACCGGTGGCATAGTGATTGGATCTTCCATATAGGTATACTGGTAAGAATGATGTTTTCATGTGTCCCAGCTTTAAGAATATCACCTTTACTCTTCTTATGGGATCGATGTAGATGTTGTTGAGCTTGTGGATAATGTGTCCTTTTAGGAACATCGTTATCATATTTTTTATCATAGTGCGAATTTATTGAGAGGTAAAATTGAATCTCTTTTTCGAGTGTTGTGGAATCATGGCATCATTTAGAAGGATACTTGGGAGTGGGAGATATATATTCATGCCCAATTTACAAAACTTTTTACCTAGGACACATAGTAATACATGGGAGTGTGGTTTGAGTTTTGTATATTATATAGTCAGATGGTTTTAAGACCCCAAACATTTAATGGGATATATTATTGTTTATGTTTTTTTACACACCCTTTATTTTTTAATGGAATTTTTATCAGGTATATGTGGAGTCTTGTGTCTATATGGGGGGTCATCTCTTGAAATGAGGAATGGAAGTCTATACAGTTATTGTTTTAGGGTTGTTTCATGGTTTGTATTATTTTTTTTCATAACCATATGACCCTAGAGGAGGAAGGTGAATGGTTAATAAAAAATGCAATGGAGAGCCTAAAATTGTGAGGGCTGGGTGGTGAACTTCTTCCCCATAAGATTCGAAAGTTTTTTTCCTTTGATTCAAGGATTCTTGGAGTGTGGTTGGATATGAATGGGATATTTGGATTAAAGATGGTTCATTTAAGGTTGTTTGAGTTCAAATAATTGGCTAGGGTTAAGCGATCCTTCATTTATTAACATGATGTGGGTGGTATACAAGTCATATCTTATAGTCATGATACCCTAATGTATTTGTATGAGGTTATTTTGGGGTAACTTCTTGTTGTTTATATGGTTTCTTTGATATGAGATGATAAATGGGCGAACTGAATCATTAATTTAACCGAATGTGATCCCCACGGGATCTGTTAAGGATGAGTGGACCAGATCTATAGAAACACCTGGGGTGTTTTACTTCATTGAACATATAATTGATATTCAAAATGTCAAATTTATTGTTTTAGGGAGGGGAATTAATGATAATTGTGTTATCATGAAATTTTTTTAAAGGGTGTGTTTGACCCAACATGAATGTGTGTAATGAGTTATGACATGTGTGTGGTAAATCTGAATAATGAGTAAAAATAATTCTTATATGAATAATGGTATGGATGGGGTTCTATACTAAGGCTCTACTCCAATGAGTTTGATTAGAGTGATTCACTAGTCCCACTGAACTAGTACATTGGTAGGGGTATTGGACTGCCTCTTTATGCCCCTTTCAAATGAACATGATATGAATTCATGTACTAGAGCTCTAGGGAATGATGATTTATATATTTTGTTTTGTGAAATGAAATTCCCATTTGATGTAGACAAATTGACTCCCCTTATTCATTATATTGATGGAATATGTTGATTAGTGAGCCTGTATTGACTCTAGTTATATTTTTTTTTATTTTTATTTTTTCACACTTACACATAAATTATTTATAATGGATATTTTAAAGAAATCATTTTTGGTGGCATAATAAGTTGTACTAACTTCCTTTTTAGTCTATAATTAGGTACCGAAAAATATTTCATGGTTTTATTTCTGAATAAGGGAAATGGCCCTATGTAAGAGGTCATATTTTGTGTTCAAGGATGCGCATGGATGAGGGAACTAGACATGGTGTTTGGACCCGTTTTATGGACTCTATATTTTTTAGTTATTTTGTGATTTCATTTACACATCTCACTATAATACATGAAATGGAATACACACTACTTGGTTGTTAGAATGTACCCAGTTTTGGGAAATGGTTTTTTGATTCAGTTTTATTATTAATTCTATTTTCATTATTTTCTATTTTATTTATTTTTATTACACAGATAAAGATCATGTAGTCTCCACAAATTTCATCTTAGACCCTTTCTACATGTTGATAGCCTCTCAAATATGGGGAGCCACACCTAAGGTAATATGGTGCACCAAATTGGGGATCTGGATTAATTTCTCATGGGTTTGGGTGTTACATAGTTTGTGATAAGAGGGGCCCACTATTGCCCCTCGATGAATCAATAGGTATCATCAGACAAACTAGATTAGATTTTTGGTAGAGACCTGATACATTTATGTATATTTCATAGAATAATTAATTGATTATTTTTCTATATTTCTTGGTCGGGGCCTCAGTGGTATGTTTCAAATGTCCAATAGTATGAATTCCTTGATTTTGAAATCGGTTATTCATGTCCAAGGGATTATTTTATTTTTTACTATATCTATGGATAATATAATTAGTTGTGATATTATATAAATTTATTTATTTCATTATAATTTATTTATATCATATTATTTAAGCCTTATCTAGCTTCATTTGTATGTGTAACCTTATTGAGCATTTAATCCAACACCATTCTTATTTTCCTTTACCAAGGATAGGAGGGTGTGTTTTATGATTGATTTTAAGGGATATTCTAAAGTTTAATATAGTGTTTTAAAAAAATAAAATATTGTATTTTATATTTCTAAATATAATGTAAAAATCTAGTATATATCATTTTTTCAAAACAAGTAAACTATTCAGTCAATTGGTATGTGATTGATTGTATATAGTTATAATGTAAAAATGTAACCATCATCTTTGGGGATACTGTGGTGAGGGTCCTCACTTTGGATTTGAGAAAGATTAGAAAAAAATATAAAAATTGGATTTTGGAAAACATATATTAGATAACATAATCATATAAAAAACATTATGAGTATTCCAAGAGAAACCAAGATCACGTTTTTGAAAATTTTTATACATAAATTCTCAATTTATGATAATTATTTTCCTAGTTTTTAAATCATACGTTATAGTTTATAATTTCATGAGCTAATAATTTATATGGAATTATTTTTAAATGTCTCATAGTAGAAGGAATACAAACTATATAAATACATGTAATCTATATGGGGATTTCCCTCCATGGAAATATAATGAAGATGTTGATAGAGATCGAGTTATAGCTCAAGATAAACTAATTTTATCTATATTATGCTAGTTGAGTTTGTTTATAACCAATAAAAATTCTATTTTGAAACATCCTATTGATCTATAATAGGGTGTGACTATGTTAGACCGCTTCATGTGTTAGAAACCTTTATCATTCAATATGATTTTAGACCCATTAATAGATTGTAAATTTATATATTCCACAGAAAAGATATTTCTCAACAATAGGAATTAATGGAATGTGGAAGTTTTTTTTGAATGTTTATAATCTCTTAGATGATTAGGGTAAATGGTGGTCATTGATTTAAAACAATAAGGATGGGGAGAAAATATGAAGCATATAATGGAAGGGTTTTAATGAAATATCCCAGGAAAAATATTTTCCTCATGAACTATGAGATGAAATGAAAGTAAAACTCTTGCGTGTAAGAAACAAAGAATACAAAAATGTTATTATATATGAAGCTAAAAATAAAAGGATAGAAAAGAATATTTTGGAATATGTATATAATCCAAAGATCATGATTTACTATTTATTTTTTGGGCTAAATGCAATCCATTAAAGGGAACAAGTCACCCAAAAATTCTCATCATATAAGGATATAATATAATGTGCTATCAACATAGAGAATGAATACTCAATGTATTATGGATATAAAAAAGTGCAAGATAATATTCGGATGTAATAGAAAAAAATGTATAAGGGAATGAATAAAAGAAAAGGTTTTTCCCACATTTGATAATTGTCAAAATAAACACTGCAGTTCATGTATGAAGTGGATTTGAATTTTATTTATGTGTGGAGAGAAAGACCATAGAAAGAATGAATGAAAGGGTTAGAAAAATAATTCCAACAATTATTATTTTAATGGTATTGATATGGGAAACTATAAAAATTTACTTAAGTGTCTAGGGAATACACGTCAAAAGAAACTACAGTTTTTAGGTCAAGCTTATGATATTACTACTATTGATGTGTAATGATTAAACGGATTGTGTATTTGGATAAAATAATTATGTTTTATAATTATTTGTATCAATGATATTTTGGTCATATGAAACGTGACACCTATAAAGATTATACTACAATACTTTTTTGTTAAGTGTTCGAAAGTCTATGATGAATTCTAAAAATAACCAATATAATTGATTTAGAGATAAGGATATATTTTTAAGGAATACATGAATAATAGAAAGATAAACCCCAATATGTTCATTTTTTCTCTTAATAATGATTATTAAGGATAAAAAGAATATTATAATTTAAGAAAAATATGAGATAGTATTGGTGACCTTCCAAATGGTCAATTATTTGATAAAAATGTATTTTAGGATGATGTTTACTTTATTTTATTTTTTTGATTTTTATCTGATAATATGATATTTGATTTAAGGAATAATGTGGGAGGTAATTCTTGCACAAATGTATATATTAATTAAGTCTTTATTGTGATTTAATTTATTACTATGTGATCAAGGTATTTACATGTGACATTAAAAGTAACTTTACATAGAATTAATGATCGGTTTATTTCGAAAATTTAGAGACCCTATTCCAAACGTTTTGGATTTTGGATATTTTTTTGATATATTTTTATGTAACCTAAGAGTTTATTGTGTATTAAATTGATTGTTTTGAACTTTAAATATATTTTTTGGTGTTAATATATGATTTATCGTATTGGATAACCGTTTCTAACCAATTTTTTGTAAATATTTATAGTTCATGGGAATGAATTGTAGATCTTATGATTTTTTAAAATATTATTTCAGTGTTTCGTCAATGAAATAATTCATCTCAAATAACCATTTACCAACATAATATATTAATATTAAGTCAGTCAAAGAAAAACTAAAGGATGAGATTGTGCTTATGACATATGAAGAAATCAAGTATGTTTATTTACACATCTGCTGTATATATATATTAAAATAATCCGTTGAATTTTGAAATAATAACCTTAATATAAAAACATTATCCATTTAATTTTCTTTCTAATAATTCATTGGTCTTTTAACCCATCATAGAATTATAGCCTTGTGATTGTTAACATTATCCTCCAAATGTTCTATGTCACTCTCTACATGTCCTTACACGTCATATTTTTCTTCTATGCCCATATTTTTTATTCCCATTAATTTTCTTCTATTTGGAGACCTATTTATGTGTTATTCCATATACCCTTCATATTTCCATTTCTCTCATTTCAGGAAGATTATTTATTAATCCTTTTACAATTTTAGTTTTTTGTTAATGAATTTTCCATTTTCAATATGAGATAATCTAAAAATTGTGAAGACACAATCTGTTGAAGTGTAGGACTTCATAAAACCCCAATATTTTAAAAGATGAAAATTTGGTTGAATAACATATACATAATGAAACACTATTCTTAAAACCCATGAAATATTATTATTTAAATGTGACTATAACCAAGTTGTTGAATTTTCAAGATTGACAAGCATTAACAAGATTATGAAATATAAATAAAATACCACCTGAAAACATGTTCATTGATTTATTATTATTAATTAATATTCAATTATCATTCAATTTATTTTATGCTTCAAAAATATTTTTTAAAATGATTTTTATTTATTTAAATGAGAAAAAATTATAATTCATTTATTGAAATTATAAAAATTTTATTTCATTTAATTAATATAATTTTTTTATTAGATATCAAAAGTATCATAGGTTGAATTTTTTTTATATTTCAGGAAATTTTAAATTTTCAATGAATAATGAAAATTATTTTTATTAAAAAATGTATTTTTATTTCATGAATTTAATGAAGTAAATTTTATAATATGGTTTAAAGGTAAAATAATTTCTATTATGTTGTTTTGATTTATTTTCAAATTAAGCGAATCTATTTTATGATTGGATTAGCTATAAAAACATTTTAAAAAATAAAACAAGTTTTTTTCTTAAAAAATTCTTTTCAATACCTTTTCTGTTTTTATTTTAAATTATATTATATAACTTATAAATATTTAGTATAGTAAAATTTATTCAATATTTCTAATTATGTGGTTAAAATTATTAATTTAGGGCCCTTTAAATTTTGGTCAATTTGAGTTGTAACTATGCTAAAAATTAATACCTTGGTAGAGGATAAATCCGCTTAATCTAGGTTAAAAATAAGTAATGAGGTCATATTAATTCATCATAATTATTATAAGATAATGTTTACTCTATCTCTATCACCATAGGCTCAAAATTTTTATGTTTAATATAAAATTCTCCATGAAAATTACTGACATGATGTTTAAATCAATGAAAGTAACAAAACATCACTCTATATATTTTAAATATATATTATGTGTCTACATAGGGAAAAAGAAATTCAAAAATAAATATCAAAGTATATTTTTTTAATAACTAAATTTTCATTCTGATTATAATTAATTTATAACTTTTAGTGATTATATAACCACCTTAAATGCATGTACATTTATAATATAATATTTATTCAAATAATAGAAAAATAAAACAAATTATATTAAAAATATTAAAAGTTATATAATTTGAGTTATTTATATTAATAAATAAATAGTATAGATGAATATGAAATATTCTTGTTGTTTCAATTAATTATATTTTACATCTATCTTTTTATTGAACTATTTGAAGTTAAATTAAATTATTATTGTCAGAATTGACATTGATGATAATTTGTCATAATAATATTTTATTAATTTATTTAAAATAATTGAAATATTTAAAATTAACAGTATGGATAATATATGTTATAAAATGATATGAATCCATTTAATAGTGCTTTTTCTGTATATGTGATATTATATACTTTTTAGAGTATAAAATATGTTATCCCGGTTAATGTTAAAAATAGGTTAACTAAGGAGTTATGCCAAAATATAAGGATTAAAACCCCATTAAAACATGTCAAATTTTTATTATCTAATGAGATTTAAACCATATAATTACTTATTTTCTAATTCATTTCCATTATGATATATTATTTTCTAATTAGTTTTTTGTAATTTAATCTTTTATGAAATTCTAAAATCCCTCTCGCATCAAATATAAAAGGGAACCTCCTCAATCACTAATTTAAGCCAAATTGAGAATTATATATTGACCAAACCCTGAATAAAATTAGTTTAAACTTTTTTATAAACATAATTGAGGTGTTGGTCATCCCAAAAGACCAACCCTGTGAACCTTTAGAGTATAATTAAGAGAGTTCTTTCAAAGGATATGCAATCTCTTAAATTGATCACTTTATTTTTTTACATATTCATTAATTCTTCTTAAAAAATTATATTTACTATATAATATTATATTTATTATCCTAAATATATTTAAATTTTATTTTTATTATTAAATAACCATTTTCCACCCTCCTTCCAATCCAATTATTAGTGGATGTATTGCTGGAGCATACGTATAGATTACCATATCCACAAACTAATTTAATTCATTTTCAACCACCAAAATTCATAGATGGTTATTATGACTGGTTTAAAATTTAAATATTATAATAATAACCTAACAATAAACATATAATTATAATACCACATTTATTTTCTTAGCTTCTTTTATTTTGGAATAAAATAACATTTCATGTGCGTGCATATGGACTACCACCTCAATGAATCAATGATAAATTTTTTATTTTCTTTTTACTATTATTGTAATAAATATAAGTTTTATGCATATATTTAAATTATATAATATAATAATTATGTTTAATATAATAATTATTCATTACCTTTCCTTTTTCCCATCCATCAAAAAATGAAAACAGTGATCATATGTATGTATGGCCTACCAACTCTATAAACAGTATAATTAATTATTTTATCAATAACATTTATAGATGAACATGAATATGTATAAAAATAATATATTGAATAATTATTTCTTGATTAGAAATCTCAGTTTTTTATATCCATCATTAAAATGTAAGGACCAAAACTACTAAACCAAAATAGACATAAATGATGAAGAAGTTATCACCTGAAGTAGTGATTCAAATAATGAATTATTATAAAAGAGGGATAAAATTATATAACTAAATCAAATATGGTATAATATATATTAATATGGTTCTATAATATATTTATAATTAATAAATATCTATTATGTAGGATGTTCAAACACATAAGAAGGAAGAAAAACATGAGTTAAGGGATTACATCACAATCTAATCATTATTCAAGACTGTTAATTTTTAAGTCTCTCATGTGGGAATTATCTTATATTTATTTATTAAAACCATTATATTTTATTCTATAATAGTTACTACAAAAAATATTATCTAATAGTACCACTTTCCTCTCCTTTATAAAAAAAATTATTGAGAAAATGTTTTTAGGAAAAGATGACTTCATTTATATCTCCAGTGAAAAAACTTTTCTTATATTTACATGTTTTATAAAAAAATTCACGAATGTCAAAAAAATTATCCTAAAGAATTATTAAAGAAATTTGAAAATATATTTTACTTTTTATAAAATGGTATGAAAGGAATCTTTTTTATATTTTTGGAATGTTGTACTTTTTAACGTTTTTCAATAGTGCGAAAGGAATTTTTTTAACTTATAGTGCATGAATAGGATTTCGTACTATCATGAAAACACTTTTATTTAATTATTACATTTATGTTTCAATTATTAATTTCAATTAAAATGGTTTCATTAATATGTTTTATGTTTTTATATTTTCAAGGAAAAAATCAAAGTGAAAGGGTTAAAATCTTTAAGAAATATTCTAGTAATATCCTTAATGTATTTTCATATTTTTCCATATCTTTTTTTGAATCTTCTATGGAGGATATAATATAATGATACCGTACAATATATTTATTATTTTATTTTATAATCTTCTTTACTATTTAATGTATTTATATTCTGTATACTTTTTATTCCAATACTGACAGTTATAGATTTTTAAGTCATGTTGAATAAGTTTTATTATTTATTCATATGGGGTATACATTACTAATTATGTGATGTTTGTGCCTCTATATATCCCATTTATTCATTTTTAGGTCTCATTGGAAAAACTATATTAGGTTTTGGTTGATTCCTAACATATTTATGTATATTTTAAGAAATATGGTCTAGATGGTATTTTTTAATGTCTTGTCGAGGCCTAGACGGTATGTTTTAGATGTCTAGAATTTTTCATTCCATTGTTAAGAAATAAGTTACTGATATCTATGTGATTATTTCATTTTTTAGGATATCCATGCATATTTTTCTATATCATTATATTATATAAGTGGAATTATTTTATCATCTTTTATTATTTCTATATTATGTATGCCTTGTTTATCTGGTTTAGTTTGCAACCCATTTTTGTTCATCTTAGCCCACCCCTTTCTTGAGTCTCCCTTCCCCAGAATACCTAGAAATGTTTTATTGTTTATTTCAATGGAAATTATAATGGAGACATTGTTTTTATAAAATAAAATAGAATGTTTTATTTTATTTTTTCAAATATAATGTGAAACTCAAGTATGTATCTAGTTTTCTAAGACTAATAAACTATTCATCCTTTTGGGGTGTGATTTCATGTATATAATGATAATATAATAATATAACCACCAACTTTGGACTAATGGGTTTAGGGTCATAATAGTATTGTATTTCATCATGATGTTGTTCTTTGGCATCCTTGTAATTTCTTCCTGATCACCATCCTCCACTTATGAAAAAAACATTCTTAGAAGAAAACAACGATAACTTTTAATTTTGATATCCATTTTAGCTTCACAAGTTGTAAAACCAAATTATAAAAAATTAACTACCCCTATACTACTGGTTTTACATATATAATGTTTCTCTGAGTAATAAAATTGTCCATAAGTCTATTAAAATTAGCATTTGATATTTTGGTATTCTTTCCATTTGTAATAGACGACAAAATTGGTATACTTCTAGTATGAGATTCTCACCCCCCACATCATCAGACTAGGAAAAACAATTTTGTAATCACTATCAGTTTCTTTACTATCATTAATTTGGAATATAGAGATCCAACTGTTATCTTCTTTTTTCATGTTTATTATTTTCTACCTAAACATGAATTATGCTATCTTATTGAGGAATAAATCATGTATTTTATAGAAAACTATATGGTATACATTTTCTAGTACCAATAGTGTTTTAAATTGCTCTATAAACAGTTATATATTTGAATAAATTATTGTAAATTTTAATATAAATGTATAAATAAAATTTATCATTTATTTTTAAATCCATTTTGTAAAGAATAAGATGTATTATAAAATAAAATATCATATATATAGAGTAATATATTATTATTTCTTTAAATATCTATATTTTATATTCAACCAATCCAATTTTAGATAATTATTATAAATAACATCCATATATTGTCTTAGTATATTTAAAATCTATATACTACCGTTTTTAACAATAATATATCCTAGAAAAACTGTCATATATCAGTTATTTTATTGAATTTTATTTCGTCTTTTGTAAGGTCATCCACTAAGTACATTCCATCATGCCATTGTGTTCTTTGATATATTATTTTAATATTATATTAAAGATCATATATAACCTATAATTTTTTATTTTCCATCATCTCTAGTTATTTTTCAAATTTTTTATATTATTTAGTTTAATTTTATTTTACAATTCATTGGATAATGCATTTTATATCAATTACCAGTTGGGAGAAAAATTTTAAAATAAAATAAATGATATTTTTATGATATTTTTAGGATATATATATATTTTCTTATATATATGATAAAAAAAATTTAATGGTAAATTCGTCTGAAAATAAAAACAGAACTTAAAATGGAAGTGTAAAACTTCATAAAACTTTTATACCCCATTTATATTAATTTTTAAAAGTATTTATTTTTATTTTTAAATTTAGGGGATATATTTTATATAAAATAGAAAAATAAAATAAAATATTATTTCCATGTAAATATTATGCTTAAAATGTACATTACATCATATAAAAAATATTGTTTTATTTATTTTTAAATAATAAAATCATCTAAAAATGGAATGGTAAACACTGTCACCAAAATAACATCAATTTAATTATATATTTTTTTATTTTATTCTAATTAAAAAATTATAATACCGACCTTCAACAAACCAATCAACCTCAACCATGTTTTTCTTATTTTCAATATCATTTTCAATAGCCACTGTAGTCTTTTAGAGGTATTTAATTTTTCCTAATTAGACATTTTTAATCTAGATAGTGTTTTAATTATATATCTATTTATTGAAAAAAAATCATTTACATGTATTGTATGATCCATTCCCTAAACTAAGAATGAAAGGATTTATAATAATATTTAAAAAAATCATTTCAATTTTATAATTATTATTTTCCAAGTATTATTTTATTTATATTGGATAAATAAAAGTTCTATTTGGTTTAGAAATGGAACCTCACATTAAGAAATTTTAGGATGAGAAATTTATATTCAAGAACATGTGAATAAAAAATCTAAACAATTGATAAAGATAAAAGTTCAAACATTGAATAAAGATAAGATATTAAATCATGTTTGTGACTATGTATTATACCATTACCATGTGTATGATCATGTATTTATTTTTTAAAATGCATCATTTAATGTGGCGCTTTAATGTTTTATCTAATTTTCATATAATATTTTTGTAATATGTTTTTTAAAATTATATCATATGGATCATTATTTTACATGGTATACAGTATGTCATGTGGATATTAAAACTAAATCTAATCAAGGTACAGATAACCTCAAATATCTAATAGTTTATATTAGATCATGAATATGTGTGATTTATATCATCTATCTGAAATTTAGGTTACCTTATCCATTTTAACATACCATTTTAGTTTTTTGGACATATTTGTATATAATTTGAAAATGTTACACCATGTATTTAGACCATAACCTAATCATGGTATTCTCTTAATCAAGAAATGTGATTAGTTTTCAAAATTCTATCATATAAGGTATGATGAACCAAGTTTTATTCAAATGAATTTTTTATACATAATAAATTTATACTTCATCTGAAAGATAAGATTCACTAATTGAATAAAAAATTTTATATATAAATATATAAATATTTAAAAATTCTCTAGATCTATATAAATTCCTTCTATCCCCATCCAATACAACATACACAAACATCAAAAGTTATTATAATTTTTTATTTAATTTATAATAATATTCTTTTAGTAAAATGATTTTATGTATTTTTAATGAAATACATTAAAAATAATAATAATTAATCAAATTAATACATTTCATATATATATGAAAAAATTCATTATTTACCCAATGTACTATATCTTTTTTGAGGTTTAATTTACTATAAAATAGATCAAATGTATAATGTGTATTGACAGTTTCCATATATACTCATCCGGTTGAAATTATTATCTCTTATTATCTTCAGTAAAATAAATTATATCCACTATTTTTCAAGTGTCCATTTTTTTTACGTAATTGGTTTTATTCGTCGATATAATGTTTATGTGTACTTGAAATATAAACTGGTTACTATGGGTTCATCCCCAAAATGACCAGCCTATTTAAAAAAACTACACATTTTCTACATTTTTATTATTAAAAAATTAGATTCTATAAAATGAAAATTTGAAAGAATTTATTTTAAGATAAAATTTAGAAATGAATGAATAAAATCACATTTAAAAAAATTTAAATGTACATGAAATGAATTTTTTATAACATTATATACCCCTCCCATGTTATTTATTTTCTTTATTATAGGGGAAGGAGGTGTCTCACCTTTTATTATAATGTATTGTCATGAGTAGTTTTCATCAATATCACTATTCATATATATTCCATATAACAAAATGGAATAGCTAGTGGGTGGATCCAACCAAAATGGAATCACTTTATTTCTCCACTATTGATGCACTAATTCTATTATTATGTATCAATAAACCATTGATTATAGGATTACCCATTAAAAAAAATTTCTAGAAATTTTGGTGGGATAAAAACTGAAATAATTATAAGTGTACAGTCATGTTAGGATTCTTCTAAAAATTATTATATAAGAAAAAATAATATTTTTTTGACCAATGCATCTCTATATCATGAACAATTTTTCTAAAAACTATAATAGAAGGTTCAATTAGGAATATATTTTCCACACTATTATTTGATAAATAATATTATATATTACTATTTCTATTCTTTATCAAACATTTACTGAAGGTAATAAATTATGGTGGGATGTGTTTTTTATAATCACATTTGATCTAGTAATCCATTATTTGAGTGGAACCCGTAACATTATTTTCAAATGATACTGCCAAAATTATTTTCTTCGTGAAAAAATATTCATTTAAATATATTTATTTCTGGGTTTTAACCATATAAATTATATATAGAGGCACAAAAAATCATATTTTTTTACATTGTGAAATTTAGATATTTTTTTCAATGAAGGTTAAAATGAAAATTTTACTATTCCCAAAATAAACTTTTTAGTATGTTATAAGCATTGGGAAATTTAATTTAACCTTGGAATATATATTAATATTTTTTAATGGTGTCTATAAAATTTACTAAATAATCAATATTGTTGGTAGATATTAATCTTTTTCTTATGTAATTAGTTTAATATGTTTTTTCTTCAAACGATTTATGTTAGATATTTTATGTGTTGGTCATCAACCTGAGGCCTTAAATGAATTGATGGATTATATTTTATAATAAATTATTTACTGACACATAGTATGATCTATGGATTTAATGTAATTCTTGAGTAGGATAATTGATGAGGGAGAGAGAGGGAGAAAGTAAGTGGACAAATCTATTGAATGAAATTGAAGTGGAAATACCGTATTAACCATCATTCAATGAAATTATCGTCACCAGTATAATATTAGGATATTATAACTCTATTTTAAATATTTTATATCTATTATTTAATCATTATTAAATGAAAACATTTTTATATTTATTAGGGAATATAAAAAAAAGTGATTGAATAATATAAATAGACAAGAATCCAGTGAACAACATCGATCGATTGGAGAATTATGATCCTCTTAGAACTATGGTAAGTAGATTTTGGCCATTACATTCATATCTTATTGTCTATTTAAAGAAAATAATTTTTGTGAATTATGAAAAATTATTGAAAATTGATAAGTAAATTTGTTAATTTGTAATTTCAATATTTTTAAAATTGTTGTTAAGATTTAAAAACACTAGAAAAGATAACTCATTATTAATATAATAATAAGATGATTTGTTTAATGAATAGTTTATTTATGTTGATTTATATGTTATTCTTCATGTTCTTGTAGTGAATAATGATCCATAATTAGTAAAATAGGTGGAGGAAAATGTGTGAGTTAATTTAATGATATTCAAAAACTTTGTCATTAAAAAACCTCGTAAATTAAATAACATATTGTTAGGTGATTTATAAAAATCATTTCAATTTATTAAATTGACATGGTATTTTCTTAGATTATTATTTTATTTCAGAAAACATTATATAATAAATTGAAAATTTTAACACATGATCTATTTTTTTCAAATGAAAATATATCATTTTTTCAACAAACATTCATTGTTCAAGGTAACACCTATATATTAAAATATGACTTTATTAAGTTTTCAACCATTCTTAATTCCCTATGATAAATCATTTTGAAACATGGTATGAGAAAAAAAATCTTAGTAGGGGTCATAAAATAAAATAATATTGTTGTTCTTTTTTTAAAGATAAAAAATCAATTATAAATATTGACATTTTTGTATTGAAAATTTCAACACAAATATCCATTTATATTTTCATGAAAAATTATAATTCCTTAATATACATTGATATAA
This sequence comes from Viscum album, assembly GCA_963277665.1. Classification (NCBI taxonomy): domain Eukaryota; kingdom Viridiplantae; phylum Streptophyta; class Magnoliopsida; order Santalales; family Viscaceae; genus Viscum; species Viscum album. Next base: position 910,752,379 of record OY728131.1, on the reverse strand, counting down.
GAATTTATATAAAATCATATATGAAAAACAATGACCATAGAAGTGTAACACCTTAAGATTTATAAATTAGAATACTATATTCAATAATGTATATGACATGCAGCACCAAGCATAGACTACAACATTAAACACTAATAAACTAAGATATATTTTATTTTGAATAAATTTAATCTTTTAAATATCTTATGGTACATGAAACTCTAATATTTGTATGCTCCATAGCATACAATACACTCAACACTGAGCTTTAAAGGACCATGAAATATTATTATTTCATATATGACTGTTATAATATAGCTAATAAATTGGGTGGTATGAATAGTATTAAATACATTATTAAATATATATATATATATATATATTCCCTAATCAATAAAAATATGTTGAAAAATTCATATTAAAAAATGAAACAAATTTTTTAAAGTAATTTCATTCATTAAAATAAAGTTTCATTTAGAAAAAATTATTTTTCTTTTTAGAAAGTATTAATATTATTTTTTAGATATTTTTAATAATAAAATTTCTAAAAATAACTGATTTTTTAATATTTTAAAATCATAAATTACATTGGGTATTTTTTTTATTTTTCTCAAAATATTGATTCTTCAATGATTAGAGAAAAATAAATTTTTTTTAAAAATATCATTTGTTTCTAATAAATTAAGAAAATTAAAAGAAACATTATTTTCATAATATAATTTCATTTAAAATTAGTAATATTTATTTATATATTAACACTTAATTTCTTTTTAATCAACTCCATATTTAATTTTTCAATAAGTTTGTCGTTGTGTTAAAAAAGAATATTTTTCTAAAAACTATTTTAATGTCTATAATGTTTCCCCATTTTTATTAATTAAAAACCCATAATTAATGATGAATTGAATGAAATAATAATATAATATATATGTTAAAATTAATTAATTTTTCATATAATTATTATTACTTGTCATATAGTTAACATGAAATCATCTTTTTTCATGAAAAAAACCAATTCTTAAATCCCACTAGTTTATCATGTCTGTGAGTTTAATTTTAAATTAAATTTTGATAATTATTTTAATTGAATTAGTTAAAATGGAATCCATGTTTTTATTAAAAAATATTTCTATTATATAATACTGTAAAATTTATTTTTCAACTTAATGAATAGTGAAAAAAGAAAAAATAAATTATCAAGATGAATGTGAAAATGGGTTTACAAGAGATTAAACTAAAATAATAAGGTTCAAATTATCTGAAAAACATATCGTAAACTACTTTTATGGAAGTATTTAGACTATATCATGTATAATTATATATAATTATCAATTTTTGAGTCTTATAAACTAGAAAAAACATGGTAACAACTTTCTATTTTCATACATTACGCTTGTGTCCCTCTCCTCATGTATAAAAGGCCACCCGCTATCCCCTCTTATTCACACAATAAAACCATTTCTGTTTGGAAAATTCCTAAAACAATAACTTTCCAACTTCAATTACCAATAACAGAAACCTTTTCATTTTATAAAGGTATTCTATAAATACATTAGGTATAATCCTAAAGAGTTTCTCTAAGAAGAGGTAAAATTCCTTACTATGAATTTTTATTTTATTTATTCTTCCACTACCTCAAAATTGTAATAAAATATTATCATATGATAAATAAAATTAAACTATATTTTCTGTGATTCTATTATATTAATTTCACAACCTAAATCCATCTGCACTTTAATAAACTTATATAAAAATCATCACTCAAGTGTATGGCAGACTACGGTCTTGCTAGCCGATGTCATTCATTTTCCATCATCAACTGTCACCGATTACTGTAATGATGGATTTAAATTATATATTTTAACTTTGTAAAACCTTATATACATTTTTAGTCATTAAATCATATATAAACATTTACTTTCCATCTTGTATGGGATATGATAATATCTCTCGTGTGTATAACAAACTACCAGCTTAGGAACCAATCTGTTTCATTTTTCACTAATTCTTTAAATAGAAAGTAATAAAGATAAATATTATGAATATATTTCATGTAAATGACATAATTACTATACTCATGACATATTTATCATAATCTAGAGTTGATATATATTTTTCCTTCTTACACTAAAAAATGATAACGCAATTCCTGGACGTGTGGACTTCGAACTTCAAAAAGTGATTTAATTCATTTTATCATCCCCAAAACAAATTAATACTATATATAATTATATATTATTAAATAATATTGTATTTATAATGTGATTATGATTTTTTAAATATAAAATATTACATACGTTTTTTTTCATAATGACCATTGAAAATTGGAAACAATACTCATGGATACGTACCACCTCCCACCTCCATGATTGTAGCATAGTTAATTTTTTATTACCTAATTTCATGATGAGTTTTTAAAATTATAATTGAGGTATAAATATTATAATAATTTCATGATTATTTTTTTATATTTTTAAATAATTACCACTTTTACAATGATCAACACACTAAATCTATTTTGAAACAATGCAATGAACTTCCTCAAAACACATAACATGGAATTAAATAATAATTAAATTAATAAGTATATAAAAAGAAATAAAATAAATTAATTAATTATAAGGTATTTATCAGTAATATATTTCATATGAATCAAATAATTGATATAATCTTATTATATAAGTGTTGAAGGAAAAACATGGAATATATGGACTTGAGGTAATGGATTTCAATATTCACTAACAATATCATTTTAGTGATTTATATTCTACACGTGAAGGTATTATATGGTTCTTATCCTAAAAATTATTGGGATTTAAATATCCATTTCTAGATCTCCTTTTCATTGGGTATACATTTCAAAAATTACCAATAGGGTAAGTGATTCTTGTCTTAATTTTCCTTCTTTGCGAAAAATGTTACATTATGCACCTACGTACTTTTATGACCTGTATATTGATGTCACATTTGTTGAATCTTTTCAAAGTTTAATTATTTATATTCCCAATAACTACTATATATGTGGAAAGCAGAGTCGGACCGACAGAGAATGGGATTTTGACCAAAACATTTCTAAAACTTTTAAAGGACCCCACTATTGTTATTAGTGGAGTAGATTTCCTATTTTTTATTTTTTTATATTATTTTTATGTTTTTTATAAGGAATTAAAGAAACAACACAATATTTTCTATTTTCTATTCTAAACTATAATGAAACAAGAAATAGGCGAAAAACAGTAAGTAACAGAGATATAAAAGGCTGATAAATGAACCATTAGGAGAAATAGGTCCGGGGAAAAATTTAAATTCTATTGGTTTTGAAAATATTCATTCTCATGATAGTGATTAGAACTAGTAACACTTAAAAGGAGTGGTTTATTTCCCTTTCCAAGAGATAAATCACTCAGGATGACAAATCATCGATTTTGCCACTCCAAGATTAATCAAGTGTGAGAATTTTGATTTTAAAAAGAAGAGAGAACGAAATCACCGTATGTTCTGAAGTTTTCAGTTCAATTTAAATGTTTAATAAAATTATTCTAAATTACGACACACCAAATGATTGTGGAGTTCTGATATTAATTGATAGTTGTACGTTTTAATTGAATGCGTTTAGAGATGATCTTGCAGATCAATTCTAATAACATTAAAAATTATACTGAGAAGGAAGAAGAAATATAACCAAAAGACTCAATTTTAACCTTAAACTGGAACAATTAGCCTAAAATCCATTCTATTACATAAAATAAATTCATTTTATTACAAATAAAGAAATTGTGAATGAAAACAGAGGATGAGATCTCCATCTTCAAGCTTGAATCATTTTTGCTCATGGTCCTTAGGTTCCAAGGAAGTGGTTCTCTAATAACTGTTCCAAATCTTTCCCCATGTACTTGCCATACTCTGGACAGAAGTGGAAGATCAGATGAATTGAATGAATGAACTCCAAAAATTCCCACTTCTCTTCTTTGGTAACTTTTTATCATAAGTCACACGTCACCCCATGTTTTCCACTGACTAAAATTGTCTTTCCTTTATGCATCACATTCATGCGTTTTTCATGGAACTCGCGGCCATTTAGAAATTCCATTGTAACTAGCATCTGATGAGTAATTTGAATAGATGTGGATTTATTTTTTACTCTACATTAAACCTACACAGGAATAAACAAACAAAACAGCAAAAAAACTAAGAAATTTAATTAAAATATAAAGTTATTTTTTAAATAAATGTTATATTACTTATTAAAAAATTAATTAATGTTAACATGTAAATAATTAATTTGATAGATATTAATATTAAAATTATTAATTTATTATAAAAATATTGAGTTTTTAATTTAATATTATTTATTTGATTATTTAATTAAAGTTACTATTTAGTTGAAATAAACTAATTATATTCTTAAATTTGAATAACTTTATTAATTTACTAATTATTATTATATATTTAAGAAGATAAATTCTAATTAAAGCATTAATTTTAATATTTTTATTTTATTTATCAATTAATTTTATTTATAAATTATAATTATATTTTTAATAAAACTTAATATTTTATGTCATGTTTTAATTTATAACTTATTTAATTAAATTATTATTGTTATATAATATAATTAATATATATTATATTTTTTTATTTGTTTTATTTGTTTTATTTTTATTTTTATTTTTATTTTTTTAATTGGTAGTTTATTAATTAATTTATTTTACTAGTTAATTCTATATTTTATATTTTTTTATAATTATTATTTATATATTTTTATTATTTTTATTTAAAATAGTTAAGTTTTAATTTATTAGGTTTTGGTTTATGTTTTTTATCATATAATCTTCCTCTCCCTAATTATGATGCACATGGGGGAGGAATTTTCTATTATCTTTTGGATAGGTGGCCAGGGAAACGCGGTCTCCCATAGTGAGTGGCGGCTTGGCCACCGCTTTTGTCTGAATCACGGCGGTTATTATTCCTCCCAACTCAGCCTTGTCTTGCATATTCAATCCAAGGGTCGATGGTAAGGGCAATGTGCAGGGCTCAGACAATGGTTGTTTTTTGAGCTGAAGACTCGGTTGGGTGTGGCTAGAGACAGATGTACGGAATCTGTTGAGCTCTCCATGGAAACATTAAACCATAATCACCACGGTGGTTGACTACCTCTTTGATGCGATGGTGGATTCCTAGTTCTGTCAGCGGCATGGCGTCGATTACTCCAACCCATGCAATGACTTCTGTAGCGATCACAGCGCCTCTCTAGTAGAGACCAATCTCTAGTATCAGTTTCACAGGGAGTTGGAAAATCACTACAGTGTGGATCCTAATCTACTCAACTCTGGTGGACCCTCCTTCAAGATTCCACAACCAGCGGTGCCTGCTTCCGGAGCAGGTTTTAGATCTACTGTGGTGGCCTTAATTCATCAACTAAACCTCAATTTTCAGTTTTGTAAATGTTAAATTATTGGTAAAGTGAAGATGAACTACAATTCGTCGATAATGGAAATTATTGGTGGCACCGGTTTGAAGAAGTGACGCTAGTGAGAAGATAATGAACAGTGTGTTAAAAGGCTGGGAATGGTGTGTTGAAACCGTGATACTAGGGTGATATCAGTGGGTGAAAAGAATATGGAAATAGTGTCTACGGCTTGATGGTCGTAGGGGTTTGGTTGCATAAACAGAGAGTGTGGGATCAAACGGTAGTGTCGTAAGAGGTGAAATTGGTGGAAATGCATTGGGGTGAAACATGTGGCCCCATGAATGAAGGAACTGGTGGGACAACAGAAGGGGTTTGATAGTGGCATCATGAATGAAATGGTTTGAGGAGTAAGTTGTGCCATTACTACACTACAAAACAAATAAAAATTATAGATATATTAAAACATAAATTATGAATAAACTAAATAATAAATTTATAATTAATAATTAACTAAAATAATTGAAAACTAAAGAACTAATAAACTTTAATAAATTTATTAAAAAAATATAAATTTATTAATAAAAACATCAAATTATACAGACTTAACTAAAACTAAATAGACAAATAAATTAAAAAATAATTTTGGTTAATATGATAAGAAAGTGAATTTAAATTAAACAATTATATATTGAAATTAATTAATCATTAATTAATTGAATTAGAAGTAATAAAATTAAGAAATGTGATTGAATTTAATTAATAAAGTTATTAAATTTTAAAAATACAATGTTAAAAGATTAAAAGTTGAACTAATTAATTAATTAATTAATTTAAAATACTTAAGTTAATTGATTAAATAATAAGAATATCAAATTTTAGTAAAGCAGTAATTCTTCTGAACAAAATAATAATAATAAATATTATAAAATTAAATAAAGTAAATTACTAATTACTTTAATTACTAAAAAACACAATTAATTATTAAAATTGATTTAATAACAAATTTATTATAAAAATACAAAAGTATGCTTATTTAATAAAAAGTGAAAATTTAATTATATAAATTGTTAAATATCAAAGTAATAGATTTGGAAAATTGTGTAAAAATAATGCCACATCAAATCCCCCTACACTCAAGTCTTGTTAGTCCTCAAACAATCCCATGCTTTATTATCCAAAAAAACAGAAGTATGTTTATTATTCAAGTCAAAATTTAACATGTTGATCAGTTTGAAACAAAAGAATAAAACATGTCAATAGGAATTACATAATGAATTGTTCAAATTTAGTTTTTCCTAGAACAAATATTCAAATGGTAATCAATATATCAAAGATTCATCAATCAATGAAGGTGTTCTGGCTCATATGTGATACAACTTAATAACTCATTTCAATCCAAGCTCAAGATCCATGTCCAAGAGTGACAAGAGGAAAAATAACAGTGGAATAAAAAACTTAACCAGAGGAACATTGTGTTCTGAATCATCGCCTAGGTTCCTTTTTTCCAGTTCACCCTAATGATACAACATAAATGATTCCCAAATAAACTGGTTTTTCCCCTTATTCATTCACCGTTCATCATTCTATTCACCTTAATGAACTCATTTTTAAACCTAGACACTTTATTTAATTTTTACAAAGCCTTGTATAATGTTTTGAGCATTGTGCAATGCACTTCTTCAAAGCTAATAGAGGGATTATAGTAAATAGAAATCCATCGAGCATCTAGGGTATTAGAAATTCAAAGTGGGATCCAAGATTATTATACTAATCTAGTTTCAAAATATTTTTTTAGAAATCATTTACATTGTCTAACTAAGGTAATTAATTTAATAATTAATAGAAAAAATGAATCCCCTTGGATAAAAATCAGACTTCAAATTCCAAGGTTTATCATCATAACTCTACTATCAGGTTTCCCATATCACTCTCAAAAGTAGTTCTTAAACCAAAATTTTTATTAAATCACTAAGTAGATTCACTTAGAAGTCTTCCAACCACATTATTTTCATATTCAAAGTTGTTCTTAACTATCAAATATGCATCATCTTTTGGCAATACCCAATTGGGTACAGTGTAAAACCTATAATTGTGCATGAATTTTGAAAAAAATTAATGATTATATACAAAATGATTGAATTAGAAGTGTGAATTGATGGGATTACATTAAATCACTATTTAGAAAAGTCCAAAATTGACCCCCTCCCCCACACTTCAAACCCAACATTGTCCCCTAAGTTAAATTCGAAGAAGGAGAAAACCAATTTAACAGTGTATGTTCAAAATAGATTTTTCAATTTAATAGATTGATGGTTTGTATAAAGGGTCTCTATGAAGTTCAAAAATATTGTTTTCCAAAATGACTAATTTACAACATTTTCTAAAACAAGTACGTGCATTATCATTTTAGTCCAATGAAAAATATTTTCCATTAATGTTTTAACATGGCATGTATCATATAAGTGCACAATGTATTGAGTGTATGAATTTTAATATATTGAGATCAATAATATGTTCAATAGTGCAGAAGAATGAATGTTAAAACACCCCAACCAAAATCAGAGATAATAAAATTTTTTTTAGCCTGCATGTACCCCAACACTTTAGTTCAAGCAGTGAGATGATTTTTACAATAGTGAAATTAAATTTTTCAGTAAGGAAGAACAAACTGAATTATTTTATTCAAATTAATGACATAGAGTTAAAAAATTTTGTATGCAAGACATAAATTATATTATTCTAATAAATGCCAATTTTTTAGTAGAAAAAGTCAGAGTTTCACTGACAATACTAACAATGAGTCACTGACAGCAGCACTAATGAGTCACTAATTGGAGTGTAATGGTGGCTCATGTGAATTAGTGAGTAAATAACTCTTCGAAAGTAATTATTGTGACTTGAAGTTATTTTTATTAATGTGAACAAGGAGAAAATAAATGAAAACATGAATTAAAATAAAATTAATTCCCTAAATAAAAGTTTATCAATAATGCTTTAGCAATGGAATTCCAATCCCTTGTGACATAGAATCATTATTTTTGTACCCCAGAAATGGAATAAGAAGACCAAGAACATGTAGTAACTAGAACTTCTCAAAATCAGAGTAAAAAAGAAATACATTATTCGAGGGTAAAACGAAAGAAAGTAAAGAAAAAAAGATTATCGGTTTTCCTCCCATGTAGTGATAAGTTTTAATGTCTTCATTCATACATTATTCAAGATCAGTTCTCAAGCACTATGAAGTCAACCAAGCCCTTCAGATATCCCTCAAAATACAATTTCACTCTCTGCCCACTAACCAACAGGGGTTTGTTTTCTTCACCTATAGTTTCAACAGTTCCATTCTTCAGAACTCTCACTACAGTAAATGGGCCAGAACCATTAGACATCAATTTTCCATGAAAAAGTTTGAGGCTAGGGTTAAAAAGGAGGACCTTCTGTCTATGTTTAAACTCTTTTGGTTTTTATGATAGAATCATGAATTATTTTATTCCTCTATTTGTATATTATTTAATATTCATAACTCTCTATAATAATCTCGTCCATCTCACTTATCTCAACTAATCTACTCTCACTGACACTCTTAAAGTCATTTTTCAGAGCCTTAACTACCCAATAAAACTTGGGTTGGAACTCCACAGGTTAATGACATCATTTCCCAAAAATAATCTTGTAAGTATATATACCTTTGGGAACTCCAAATCATGAAAAAATTTATTTTTGACAAATTTAATTATATAATTGGATTGATTGATGGTAATTGCAACTACCTCAACCCACATTGACACATAATCTAATGCAACGTGAATATACTCATTCCCATGAGAATATGGAAATGGATCCATGAAATCTAAACCCTAGACATAAAAATATCTACTTCTAGAATTCCATTTTGGGGTAACTCCTTCTTCCTACCAATAATTCATAACCTTTGAAACTTGTCACAACCAACCACATTCCTCATAGAATACTTGAAAAGGGACGGTCAATAGAAACTAGATTGTAAGATTTTTTGATCAGTCCATTCACCACCATGGTTACCTCCCCAATATAAGGAGTGAAAACTCCCAAGAATGGGCAGAACTTCTTCCCCAGGCACACACCTCCTCTAAATACCATCAACACATATCCTAACCTATAGTGGATTATCCCAAATATAGTATTTAAACTCATAAAGGAATATATTTCTTTGATTATTGGACATATTTTTGGGAAAGACACATGATTCCATGAAATTGGAAAAATCTACATACCATGCAGATTTTCTAATAGAAATAGTGAATAACTTTTCATATGGGAAGGAATAGTTTATCTCCCTAGGATCTTCAGATTGTGTAAGAGGAAGCCTAGATAGGATGTCAGGAACTAAATTTTTAGTTCCCATTTTATCCCTGATCTATAAATAAAACTCTTGTATTAACTGAATCTATCTATTCAGCCTGGTTTTAGTATCTTATTTAGACCTCAAGTATTTTAACATATAATGATCAGTGAAAATGATGACTTTTGACCCTAAAAATATTGAATAAAATTTCTAGATGAAAAACAAAAGCTATTAATTATTTTTGAGTAGTGGTATAATTATTTTGGGATTTGTCTAGAAATCTTCTAGAATAATAAACAACAAGCTCCTTAATATCTTTTCTTTGTCCAAGGAAAGCACCTAAAACCATGTCACTACCATCACACATAGGTTAAAAAGGTTATTTCCAATTAGGAGCAGTGATAATGGGTGATGTACTGAGTTTCCCTTTAAGTATATTAAATGATTTCAAACAGTTTTCATCAAAGAAGAAAGGTACATCCTTGACCAGCAATGAACACAAGGGCTTAGTTATTTTTTGGAAAATATTTTATGAATCTCTGGTAGAAACTAGAATTCTCTAGTAATCTTCTAACACCTTATAAATTTTCTAGAGGTGATAGTTTTTTCCAGACTTTTATTTTAGCAGTATCAACTTCCGAACCAATCTTTCACACATTATAACCAAAAACAATATCTTTTGTGACTATGAATTTACACATCTACCAATTAAGAACAAGTTTGGTTTCGATGCATATTTCTAACACTAACTCAATATTTCAAATACATATATCAAAAGTGCTACCCAAAATGGAGATACCATCATTGAAAACCTCAATGATTCTTTAAATCGTATCTAAAATGATAGTCATCATACAACTTTGAATGGTGGAAGGAGCTTCACACAACCCAAAGGGTATCCACCTATAGGGAAATATCCTAAAGGGGCATGTGAAAGTGGTATTTAACTGATAATCTAGAGAAAATAAATATTATTGTAACTAGAATACCCATCCTGGAAACAGAAAATTTCATTTCCAGCAAGACCCTCAAGAATTTTATCCAAGAAGGGCAATGGGAAATGATCCTTTCTTGTGGCTGAATTCAGCCTCCTATAATCTCTATACACTATTTATTTAGTGGTTTTCCTAACTTGGATTTCTTCATTATTTCCATTTTACTACAGTGAATCCTCCCTTCTTGAGGGACAACCAATAAAGGGATGAACCAAGCACTATCTAAGATGGGAAATAAGATTCCAGTGTCCAAGAATTTAATGACTGATTCTCTCCAGACTTCTTTCATGTTTGGACTCAACCTTCTTTGACACTCTACCCTCAGTTTATGGTCAGGCTCCATAGGTATCTTGTGCATGCAGAATAAGGGAACAATACCCATTATATTAGTTATAGTTTAGTCTATGGTAGATTTAAATTTCATCAATATAATTTAAAATTTTTCCTGTTGATTCTCATTGAGATTAGAAGAAATAGTGATAGTAAAAGTAGAATTCTCTCCCAGAAATGAATATTTCAAATGAATAGGGTTTGGTTTTAGTTCAAGAGTGCGTGGTTCTACGCTAGAAGGAAGACTCTTCGGCCTATGTGGTCCTATATCTTCAACATATCTCTTATAATGATATTTAAATGATGACAGATTTTGTAATTATAGCTCAGATTCAGACATTACACTACTACCATCCAAATTGGAAAGTACACTATCCAGATTTTCTAGATCATAATTCAACAAGTTAATCAACTAATAATCATATATTTGTCTTATAAGTTCTCCCTCAAAATAATCAAAAATATAAGAGGTGTTGGTGTTAACAGAAACACCATAAAATTTAATAAAAAATATCCCAATATTAGAAATATAGGACTCTTATATAGTAAAAACTAGATAGTAGTCCAATTCAGGAAAATTTTCTAGTTTTGGTGTTTGAGCATAATTTTTAACTTCCAAAACATGTAAGTTGTGATTTCCATCTTCCAAATGAGTTTCTTCAAACAATTATTTATTTTTATATTCATCATATTTTTTGGTTGAATTTTCATCCTTTAAGGACTCTACCACAGAACATTTTTCAGAAAACGTTACTCCTTTAACATTGTTAAACACATTGAATTCTTCTTGTTGTTCCCAAATTTTGAAAATAAGATGAACCTTATAAACATCAATAGCAGCACCCCATATGGAAAATAAGGGCCTACCCAAGATTATGGGAACCTCATGATCACACTCTATGTCCAATCCATGAAAATTAGTAGGTAAAAATAGATTCCCAACTTCATCTAGCATGTCATCTATACTACCTACATGATGAGTGAAAGATCTATCAGCTAATTGTAGTATGACTGTGGTAGGATGAAGGTAACCTAATCTCAATTATCGAAATAGTTTGTATGGGAGATGGTTAATACTATCACCTAATCCATACAAATAGTTGAGATGATTAGAATTTCCTAGGGTGCAAGGAAAAACAAAACTACCAGGGTCTTTCAATTTGGGAGGGATTTTCTTTAGAAGCACTCTACAACACTCTTCAGTGAGGATGTAGGTAGAAAATTCTTCAATAGAATTTTTTTTAAAACAATTTTTTAAGATATTTCATGTAAGATGGGATTTGTATCAAATATTGGATGAAAGAAATGTTAACATGATGTTTTGAAAAGAGACTAACGAATAGAAGGAGTTCAGCCCTCATAATAATTGGTTGTTTCAGCTTCTTAGGGAAATGGATGGGTGGGAAAAAAATTAAGGATAATAGGTATATCCCTCACCTCTTCCTCAAAGTTTTCATTCACATTATTCCTTTTATTTTCAAATGAAATCCCATTTTGTTTTTCAGGTGATGAATTTATATTTTCATAATTGTCATGATTTTTCTATTGATTTCCAGCATGTGAACAAAGTAGATTTTTATTTCAAAATTGAAGCATATTTTCATTTGGGTCATTTTCAAGTAGTTTTTCAGAAACAATTTGATTACTAAGAACACTTCTAGATACACCATCCATGGAATTCTCTCTAGTGTTAAGCTTTGTTGTTCTTGGAAGTCTACATTTTTTCCTAGATGAAAAATCTCTTACAAGATAGCCCCGTTGTGTTTCTATGTTTTTCATTCTCATATAATTTATCTTTTTATCTAACTCATATTTATTTTTTTGTTTGGTTTGTTGAGTCATATATCTTTCCACTTGAGAGTTAATTTTGTTCAAGATTAAATCGAGCTTAGAAGACATTTAGTTATCATTGTCTCCTTGTGCATTTAAAGACTCACCCTTTGTTTATTTTGAGTGTTTGGTCTTGGTTTGTTAGAGTAATTAGAGAAAATGGATTATGTAATTAATCCTTGAGCTTTCCAAGAAAGATTGGCATGGTTATTATATCCCTGATTGTAGTTGTTAAAAAGAAAGTAACTTCTTTAGGAGGTATTCTAGAACTATAATTGACAAAGTTTGACTTCTATTATGGTTGCGCTAGCATATCAGAGTTTAGACATAAACATTCAGTATTCCCATTCAATCCACATTGTGACCATTTTTCTCTTAAATATTGATTGATGTTTTTACATCCAAGTTGATTAACAATTCTTATAGTGTTCTGATTCATTAAAGATTTTAGTTGGTTGGTAATTTCAGCAAGTTGGTCTTGATTCTAATTCATTAAACCAGTATTTTGGGTAACATTTATATTGACACTTTTTCTTCTTGAATTGTTATATTGATAGTTTAATGAAAGATTAATAAAAAGTTGTCTAAGTTTTTCATCTGTCTTGTGATTGTAATTTCCTTAGTAGCCTGATTAACAAGATTCTTTCTAGAGGCGGAAAACCCTTCATAGAAGGTAGCCCTGAGAAGGTGAGATGAGAGTTGATGATGAGGACACTGCATAAGGAGATACCTGAATCGATCCTAAGAATCATGAAATGCTTCTCCATCCTCTTGATAGAAACTAGTTAACTTTGTTCTCAATTTAACTTTCAGTTATTGAGGATAGAACATCCTGATAAATGAGTTATACATATGATCCATGTTTTCTAAAATTTTCTAATCAATGCTCAAAACCCATTTCCTAGCATTCCAATTATGGAAAAAGGTTTACTCCCATTATTATCTCATTCTCTGTGATTCCTAGAAGATGTAACTACATCACAATATTGTATAAGTCTCTAATGAATGTTAGAGAGTCCTCATTAGGGAATTCATTAAATGGATAAAGTAGTGAAATGTGTGATTATTTCAACTAATAGTTTCTAGATATAAAAATAGTCTAAGGGATGATGGATTGGTTGAAACTTGAAGAAGTTTGAACTACCTCATCATAGGCCTATCATTTTCTTCTAAGAGATATGGATGATTTTTGAAGTTGTTAGGATCCGGAACCCTATTGTATATATTATCCATTTCAATTTTGTTTTTCATCCTACGAGTAATCAAATGTATGTCTAATTATATGTTCAAGGGATCTAAAATAACACCAGAAGTTTGTGTGCTCATGAAAACAATAGTAGAAATTATTCAGTAGTAAAAAAATTGTAACAATTCAGCAAGAAATGAAGCATATTTTTTAATTTTCTTAAAATTTTTCATTTTTCTATTTTTTACAGTTTTTAAATTATCCCTTTCGAGGAGAAAAATCAATCAGGTCAAAAAATCATGAAGCTTGGAACTCCATGCTTAATCAACTGTGATAATTTTTATTTGAAAAAGACGACAGTGTGGACTCACCGTAAGTTTGGACGTTTTGATTTCAATTTAATTATTTTTGAAAATTATTCCACTATCTCACTCACCAAATGATTGTGGAGTTCCAGGACTAAGTGCTAGTGGAATTTTGTAATTGAATGTGTTCAGTGCTAATCTCACTGATCAATTATGATCACATTAAAAATTATAGTGAGAATAAAGAAGAAAGGTAACCAGCACACTCAATTTTAACCTCGAACTGGATGAATTATCCAAACATCATCTTTATTAAGTAACCTAAAATCAATAAATTACAAAGAAATAAATTTTGAATTAAAATAAATGACTACATCTCCCTCTTCAAGCATAAATCACTACTTCTCTTGGTCCTTGGGTTTCCAAGAAGTTGTTCTCTGAGAAGTGTTCCAACATTTTCCCCCTCTACTTTCTCTGCTTTGGACATATGTGAATGATCGAATACATCAAATGAATGTCCCCCAAAAATTCTCGATGATCTTTTTTTATATTTTTATGTCATAAGATGCACCTCACCCACTATTTTCCACTATCTTCTAGTGTCCTTCCCTTTTGCACCACACATGTGCATTTTTTCAAGAACTCACTTTATTTTAGAAATCCCATCATAACTAACTACAGATGAGTTAGCCGAATGGATGTGGACATATTTTTTTACTCTACATTGAATGTGCATAGGAATGAAAAAACAAAAAAGTAAAAAACAATGAATGTTAATTAAAATATTAAATTTATTTTTTAAAATAAATGCAAAATTACTTATTAAAAAGTCAATTAAAGTTAAGAGATAAATATTTAAGTTGATAGATATTAATATTATAGTTATTAATTTATTATAATTTTTTTTTAATTTAATATTTTTATTATTATTTAATTAATTTTATTATTTAGTTGAAATAACATAATTATAAACTTAAATTAGATTAACTTAATTAATTTAATTATTATAATTATTCTATTTTAGATGTTAAATTCTAATTAAAGAATTAGTTTAAATATTTTTATTTTAATTATAAATTAATTTTATTTATAAATTATTATTATAGTTTAATAAAACTTAATATTTTATATTATGTTTTATTTTATAACTTATTTAATAAAATTATAATTATTATATATTATAATTAATATATATTATATAATTTTTTTTATTATTACTATTATTAAATTATTTGTTAATTAATTAATTTATTTAATTAATTAATTTTATATTTTATATATTAATATAATTATTAATTAAATAGTAATTTTTTTATTTAAATTAGTTCTGTTTTAATTTATTAGATATTAGTTTAGTTTTTTTATCTTATCTTCTTCCCTTCCCAATCACGATGCCCATGGGGGGGGATATTTGCTTTATTTTGCCTAAGTGACTAGGGAGATGGAGTCTCCCTTAGTATGTAGAGGCTTAGATTCCTCCTGAGTCCGAATCGTGGCGGTAATTCTTCCGCCCTACTCAGCCTCAGCTTAGATCTGGAATACATGGGTCTATGGTAGGGAAAATGCGCTAGGCTCGAACAACGATGGTTTCTCTATCTCGTGACTTAGTTGGGTGCAAGAACATACAAATGTGTGGACTTATTTGAGCTCTCCATGGTGGAATCAAACCTTCAACACCACAGTGGTCGACTCCCATTTTAGGCGACGGTGGAAACCTGGTTCTACCAGTGGCAAGGTGTTGATGACTTCGGTCCTTGCACCAGCTTCTCTCACAATGGAAGTTACTTCCTAGTAGAGACCATCTACATGTATCAGTTTCACAGTAAGATGAAAAATCACCATAGTGTGGCTCTTCCTCTCCTCATCTCTGGTGGACCCTCCTTTGATATAGAACAACAAGTGGTGCATGCTTCCGTAACAGGTTCTAGATCTATAGTGGTGCCCTTAATTCATCAACTATGCCTCGGTTTTTAGTTCTATAAATGGTAAATTGTTGGTGGAGTACGAATGAACTGCAATTTTTTGACAGTGGAAATTACTAGGGGAACCGGTTTAAAGAAGCGTATCTAGTGAGATGATAAATAATTGTGTTTGATGGGGTTGCGAACAGTGTGTTGAAACGGTGAGACCGGAGCGACATCAGTGGGAGGAAAGATGAAGGAAACAACGCCAAAGGCCTGACGGTGGTAGGGTATTGGTTTCCTATAAAGTGGTGGTGGGATGAAGTGGTTGTGTAACAATAGATGAAACCGGTGACCAAGATGAGGGGTGAAATGGGTGGCACCATGAAAGAAAGAACTAGTGGGACAACAGAAGGGGTTTGACAGTGGAACTATGAATAAAATGGTCTGAGGAGATAGTTGTGACATAGTTACACTACAAAACAATGAAAAATTATAAATAGATTAAAACAAAAATTAAGGCTAAAATAATAATAAATTTAATGTAATTATTAACTATAATAATTTAAAACTATGGAACTAATAATCATAAATAAAATTTATTAAACAAATAAAACATAAATTAATTAATAAAAACATCAAATTATAAAAACCTAAATTACAACTAAATAGACACATAAATTATAAATTAATTTTGGTTAATATAATAAGAATGTGAATTTAAATTAAACAATTATATACCGAAATTAATTAATTAATAATAAATTTAATTTGAAGTATTAAAATTATTCAATGCTATTGAATTTAATTATTAAAGTTTTTAAATTCTAAAAAGATAAAGTTATAAGATTAAATGTTTATGTAATGAATTAATTAATTAAATGAAAATACTTAAGTTAATTGATTAAATAATAAGAATTCCAAATTTCAATAAATAATTCATTCATCTAAAATAAATAATAATTTATAAAACTTATAAAATTAAATCAAGTAATATATTAATTACTTTAATTACTAAAAACACACAATAAATTAGAAAAAATTTATTAATTAACAAATTTAATATAAAAATAAAAAAGTTTGATTATTTAATAAAAAGTGATTACTTAATTAATTAAATTGTAAAATATTAAAGTAAAAGATGTGGTAAATTGTGTAAAAATAAGGCCACATCATATATACATACCATTAGAAATGTGATATAATGAATTTTATATTTATCAACCTATTTTATGTTTCAATTAATTTTAATACTTATTTTTTTATTAAAATTCAATCTTACTAAAGTGTTCATAGTTTTTTGATACAATCTAATCATTTATCAAGATTTTTTATGTTTATGCTTTCAGTGATTAAATATTATTATCCCACACTTAAGAAAATCATGCATTTTATTTTCATATTTTTATTTCAAGATAATATGTGTTTTATCTTTATTTTACTCTATTTATGTACTCCTGATTTTAAAAATAAATTTATGAAAAATCATTTTTATTCCACTCGTTAGTCAAAAAAAATTTATTTCAAAACCATGTTTTCTAAATATGCCTTTATAAATATTTTTAATATTTTTTAAATGAAATATTAAAAAAAAATTAACCCTTTATTCTTTTTTACATGATTTTTTGAAATTAATTTTATTTTTGATTTCAAAAAATTTCTTGTTTGTCATTCACTAAAAATATATAAAAAAATCGTTGTATTGCCGTGTATAGAAATAATGAAATTTCTTACCATTATAAATATTATTTAAATTGAATATTCATTTTTAGGTTTTCAGTATTATTTTAAATGAATTGGATTTTAAAAATGTATTATGTTTAAAAAATTGTTTTTCCAAAGGAAAAAGATATTTTCCTCATGAAATGATTAAAATAATATTTTTTCTTCCTTGTTTATCTTCAATTCTATTTTCAATGAAATTAAGTCTCAAAAAATTTTATGTTTTAAAAATTTATTTTGAAGATAAAAATAATATTTCTCATCAAGAAAATTTTTTTAAATTTTTTTTAAATATTCCTTTATATTCTTGCAAGGTTTTTTTAAAAATGCAATATTTTGTGAATTTTTAATTTTTAAAAAGTTATTTTTAAAATGAAAAGTTTATTTTCATCGAAATTTAGTTATTGATACGGTAAGTGTATTTCTATTCCTCAATATTGATAACCCTTATTTAAACTTATAATTTAATGGGTATATATTTTTAATCATTCCATCCTCTTTATATCTCTAGATGGATTTGGATTTCTTCAAAGAAATTATTACCAAACCATTTTCCCTTCCATTGGTCAATCATCATTCAAAGAGATTATTATGTAACTCAATTCTTTTCACCGAACTAATCATGATTCAAATATATTTTTTAGAACCCATTTTTTTATAGAGTTAATCATCTTTTATAGATATTGACATGTAATACATTTATTTTCTATGGGTCAATTATGTTTGAAAATGAATAATGATTGTTTCTTTGATTTTTATTGTAAGCTACACAATCTATGTTATTTTTTATGTTTTTTTTTGAAATTTTAATAGGATGGTTGAATCTAGAAAGCATCACTTGATATCGACATAGATTATATTATCGGTGCACCGAAGTAGAACTGGGTGAACTTAATATACCTTATACAATTGGTGCACCCAAATATCACTATAATGTACTTGGTAATGATTATATTCTCTAAATAATTATATAGTACATCAGTAGTATGGTTATTCAATTTGTATGGATTTTATAAAATAAATATTATGTTAACATTCCAAGATACCAATATGATTTTTCCATGGTTGGTATGTGTTTATAATGTTTCTTATGATAAAAAATTATATCCCATGGCTCGTGATTATTGACTTTGATGTATCTTTCCTTTTTTAAAACCTTATTCCATGTTTTCGTAGTTGATGGTATTGGTATTTATATATATAAATATTCTTATCTTATACTCATACAATTTAATTATGTTGGCATACCCTTATTCTCTTCTTATGTTCACTAAAAATATTCAATAGTCACTGCATACTATTACCCATATTGGTAATTCTGGCTCACCATTCTTATGTTTACATTTCACTACATTATAATGAATAAGGTTAAATAAATTATATCTATAATTATTTTCATATGGATTATCAATATGACTTAATTTTAAATAAGAAAACATGGTTTATGTAAGATACATGCTCATTTAAAGGCTTTGGTATTGTTTACGAAAGAGTTTATCCCAATTATGTAAATATCTAAACCTAAAAGCTCCATTATAATTAATCTAATCCAATATTTCATTTTGATTATATAATATTTTTATAGAAAAAATTGGTTACAATTATCCATATAAAATAAAAAAAATTAACGTTCGTGTTTTTAAAGCAGTACCCCAGAGTGGTTTTATAGGTTTCTATAGTTGGTATAAGAGGAATGGTTTTGATAAATTTGGTTATTATGATGTCTTAATTTGAGTTTATCATAGGAGTTATGGATTCTCTGATATGTATATAAGTTTATGTATGATCATAATTTCAAAATCATAGAATCCAATTTGAGTTTTTATGCGATGAGATCATAAATTGATTATTGACACATTAATTGATGTCTTGTTCGGTTGAATAATAAGTAATTATTTTATTTAATTTGAAGTATTAGATTACATTTTCTAGTCATGTGTTTTTGACATATTTATAATCTATCGGGTTTATATGATCTTGGATTTTTACACCACAAATTTTATCATATAGATTACTAGAGGATGTGGTTCAATGACTAAGTGATTAATTTTAATGAAACATTACATCTCCATATTATTAGTCTGGAAATATGAAAGGTTTGATATAACAATTGAGGCCAAAACACTCTTTAATTTTGTAGTTATTTAGTTTATTTGGGATATTGGGTTATGGAATTATTTAGTTTTAATTTTGGTTTTACTATTGAATTTTAAATATTAATGTATCATATGAAGATTAATTCATTTTGGTGATTATTTTACCATGTGATAAACGTTTTGGTTTTGGTTATTGTATAAAGATAGTTGGAAAATAATTTTATCTCTTTTATTGTTATGGGGTCTTTAAAATTTGATTTTTGTGCTTCACGCATGAGGAATTCATCTTGAATACACATCATTTAAAGAAAAAAGATTATATTCTTGGGGGAATTTGAAAAAGGATGAAATTATACTCAATAATTATGTATATTTCCTTATTATCTTATTCTAGATGTAAACTAATTCTTAAAATCTAGTAAACCAATATATAAAACAAATGTCTGTCTTATTACCATAATTTCTGATGAAATCAATGACCATTTTTAAAAATCATTATTTTTAGGTTTTGAGGTACTCAAAATTATATTGTACATTCACATTCTTATGATCAATTATCTATATAACTCTCGATCATTATTTATACATAACTCTATTCTTCTATGTCTAAATCATATCTTCCCACCTATGTTCTCTAATTTGGAAAACAAGTATGTGGTATTCCTGATTACCTATGTACTTTCCATTTATATATTATCAAAAAGATGTTTTGTTATCCCTTTTTATGATGTGTGTTTCAAAAAAAGTATTTCCATATTTTCATCCATTTATTTACAAAACAAATTTCATATTGTAAAGAAGATATTTATTAAAGGTGGTATGGTGTAAAAACCTGATTTTTTAAGAGAAGAAAATTATCTTCGATAACATATACAACACATAACTCTAAACTTAAATGAGAATTCAAAAGGTCACAACATTAATATATATAAAATTTTGAAAAAAATTGATCTCTTAAAAATATTAGAGTACATGAAACCCCAATATTTTTATGCACGATAGTGTATAATAGGCACAACTCCAATATTTAAGGAACCATGAAATAATTTTATTTTAAATATGAATGTTATATCCTAGCCATTAAATTAGATTGTATAAATAGTATTAACTAACAAAATAAGTATTTGAATATATATATATATAACCTAAACAATATATTATTTTCAAAAAAAAAATATCCTAATCAATATAAATGTATTGATAAATTATTAGTAAATAATTAATCAATTTTTATTAATGTACATATATTTTGAACAAATATGTAACCTTCAAAAAGGATTTTTAGTTAATTTTGTGAGAAAATATTAAAATTAATTTAGGAGTTTTTTATAAATAAATTTTATGAAATAAATATAATTATTTCAATTGGAATATAATATTTTTCATTTGGTGAAATTTTGAATTTTTTTAGAAAACTTTGATTTTTTTTAATAGTGAAAAATAACAATTTTTGTAAAATAGTCATTTATTATAAATAAATTAAAAAAATTTAATGCTCTATTTGATTTTGAATATATTTTCAAGTGACATAATTATTATCTATTTAACTTTATTCATCTTAATTTAATTTTAATAAAGATCATATTTTTTTAATAAAAGTTTGTCTTTGGATTTAAAAATGTTTTGCTTGTTAATATAGTTTTGCAGAGCATAATGTTTTTCCATTTTTCTTAAACATAAAAAACTAAAATGATGTACAACATAAATTAAATTATAATATAATATAATATTAAATAATAATTTAGATACATATAATTATTATTACTTATCATATAGTTAATATGAAATCATGCTTTTCGGAAAAATTAAACTTCTTGAAAACCCGCTTTTCGACGCGTGTTTAATATTAAATAAATTTTTACAATTATTTTAATTGAATTATGTAAAATTAATTCCAAAATTTTAATATTAGAAGTTTCTATTTTAAAATAAGTGAAAATTAATTTTTTACCACAATAAATAGTGAAAATACTAAAAAATAAATTACCATGATTAAGGAGAAAACAAGTTTCTTATTGGTAAATCTAAAAAAAAGATTTCAAATGATGTAAAAACCTATATAAAACCTATTTTATGGATACATATAGAAAAAATAATTTATATATAAAAACAATACTTCCGATTTCGTCGTTTTGGAATGTAAAAAATGTGGGTACACCTTTTTCTTTTGAAAAATAAGAAGTGTGCCACTCACATAACATATAAAACACCACCCCCTCTCCTATCTTATTCACACAATAAAACCCTTTTTGTTTTTACAATGTTCAAAAACCCACCTAATAACTTCTTTAACCTCATAATATAACATTTTTTCATAACTACAATCTAGTAAAACTAAATGTATTATCCTAAATAAGTGATCTGTGAAAAGATAATATTCCTAACAAGGTATGTTTTATTCCTACTTACACCTCCTTAAAAAATAATTCCACTATGAAAATATTATAAAACAAGTATAATATACATAATTAAATGTTATTATAATAATTTCAAAACATAAATCCATATTCTATTCCATCAAATGAGATATGGAATCATCATTTGTGTTTATGGCAGTCTACCACCCCATGAAATGATGTCATATGCTTTCAATCGTCACCTCTCACAATTTTTTAATGATGTATTACTGTATATATATATAATATATTTGAAATATATTTAAAATTATATAGTCATTATATCATATATACAATTTTATTTTTCAATTCTTATAGTATATGATAATGTCACTCGTGTTTATGGTGGAATACCACGTCATGAAGCGATGTGATCCATTTTTCAGTAACCCTTGAATGGAAGGAAATAAGGATATATTTAATAAATATATATGATATAAATTACATAATAGTTATATTCGTGAAATTTATCTATTTATATGATGAAAATATATATTTTTTTTCTAGCACTATAAAATGATAACGTCATTCGTGGATGTGTGGATTATCACCTCCGTGAAGTGATGTAATTCCTTTTTCATCACCCAAACACATTAATGATTTATATATATATAAAATAAATTTATATTTTAATTATGATATTATTATAATTATTTAAAGTAAAAAATATTTCTTACCTTCTTTCCATAATGAACATTGAAAAATGGGAACCTTACTCTTCCATAAGTATGACCTACCATCTCTTTGATCGTAACATAGTTCATTATTCTTAACAGTTTTTCATGATTGGTATTAGAAATTATTATTGAGGATTAAATAAGATAATTATTTCAACATTATTATTCGAGATATTTAGATATAATAATCTCTTTAACCTATTCAACACACTAGTTTCGATTTGAGACAATGAACTGAACGTCCTAATAACACATGATGCAAACTTAACTAATTAAGTATTTTAATATGTATATAATATAATAATAAAATATTAAATTTAAATTATTTAATCTAGAAAATTTAATTATGGAATCAATTAATTGATATAATCTTACTATATAAGAGTTAAAGGACACATATGGAATGTATGGACTCAAGGTAAGGGATTTTTATCTCACTTTTTACTTCATTGATAGTCATAAAATATTCCCCACACATTTAATTCATGATGTTTATAAAACAAACATGAATATATATTATGGTTCTTATCATGAAATTTATTGTGATTTACATTTCCATTTTAGGATCTCTATTTCATGGGATTTATGTTTCAAAAGTAAGAAAGTAGAAAGTTGTCTCTGTTTATAGATTTTGAGACATATATTATATCACAAAACTATCCTCTATTATAAATTGTTTATAAATACACATTTATATATAATATCATGAGTTTAAGTATAATTTTTTTTTATTATGTTTAATTTTATTTTATTTTCTCATTGGGATAATGATTCAATGTTACTATGTTGTAATAGTTTTATAATACAATACATCATTTATCAAGATTATTTATGGTTATAATTTCAATGAGGGAATATTATGATCTATATTTTTGGAAAATAATAAATTTTATTCTCATGTATCTTTTTCCTGAGAATATATTTTTCCCATAATTTTTATCTCTTTATGTACTCAAGAGTTAAAAAAAATTATTAGAAAACAAATTTATTTCTATTTTTTGTGAGAAACCTGTTTTATTGTTAAACATCATTTCCTAAACATGTTTATAGAAATGTTTTTAAAATTATTAAAAAGGTTTAACAATATCATTTTTACCTATTTTTTATTTTTTTACTAAATTGTTTGAAATTAATATTCATATTTTATTTCAAATAGTTCTTTTTTGTATTATACTAAAAATGTGAAAAGAATACTTATTTTCATATATACGGTATAAAATAAAAATAAATTTTCTCATGAACATTATTTTATTTGAATCTTACTTTATATATTTTCATGTTTATTTTTAAAGGAATTAATTATCACATTTTTTATGTTTTAAATTTTTTTAAATGGTATGGATATTTTCAACAAGAATTTTTTTAATTATTTTGTATCTTCCTTTATATTTTTTGAATGTTATATAAAGTAAAAAGTTTTTTCAAAATGTATTATGTTTTAAAAATTAATTTATTCAAAATGGAAAATATATTTTCCTCATAAAATGTTTCAAATGATTTTTAAAGATTAAATTATTTGTTTTCAAGGCTATTTTGAAAGAATATGATTTATGGAATATTTTTGAATTTTTAGTTTCTAAAAAATTATTTTTAAAATGAAAATATTATATTTCTCAAAATTTATTTAATAAAATTTTAATGTTATTTCCATTCATCAACATCAAGAAACCTTATTGTTACATGTTCTCTAGTGTGGATATTTTATAATGATAGGATAGTCATTAATTATATGTTTGGATTAAGATTGATTCAATGATATTTTTATAAAAACAAATTATTTTCCATAGTTTATTAACATTTCAAAGAGATAGTTAAAGAACCCATTTATTTTCCACTATTTATTAAGGATTCAAAAGTGTTATTGTGGAACCAATTTATTTTCAATTGTATATTTTTGTTTCAATGATATTGATATTAAAAACATTTCTTTTTCATGGTAGAATCATGTTATAAGATGAATAATGATTTTTTATTAATATTATAATAAAAAGAAATCTATATATACTTTATTTTTTTTAAAGGAAATTGTTATTTGATGGGTTTTTTAGATAGTATTATCTTATCCTGGTATAGTTTGTACAATTGGTGGTACATATTTCACTCTAATTTATTGTGTATTGGTAATTTTATCTAAATAATTATATTGGAATTTGGTCGAATAGTTATTCCATTTGTAAGGGTTTTATAACAGTTATATGATTATAATTTTCTAAGATGCCAATATATTTTATATAGGCTTTCTACGAGTTTATAATGTTTCATGTGATCATAGTTTATATCACATGGCTAATGAATATCTTTTCTAATGACTCTTTCTTTTTCTAAATCCTTATATTAAGTTTTCATGTTTTATGATCCATGTATTGATGGGTATGATAATTTTCAGATTATAATCATGAAAATTGATTATATCATTATACCCAAATACTCTTCTTATGCTCATTGATGATATTACATTGTTAATTCAGTTTTCTACCATTAATAATTATTTGAGATCACCCTACTATTGTTTCTCATTCCCCAAGTTATAAATAATGAGGTTGAACAACTAATGTTTAGATGAACATCTTATAAATAACGAGGAAGACATATTGTTAAATAAAAAAGACAGGTTATGTGGGAATAATGCTCATTTAAAGGCATTGTTACTACTTAAGTAAGATTATAAAATAATTATATAAAAATTTAAACATAAAAGGTCATAGATAATATTTGTGATTCAATATTTTATTTAGAAAGTTTAGGATTTTGATTGAAAATATTTGGACACGTTTATTGATATCATAGCCGAAAATATAATTTTCATTTATTTAGAAATGGATTCGTGAGTGTTATATTGGGGCTATAATAAAGGGTTTCATGGAAATCATGAAAAATGATTAATACCTTTTGATGAAAACAATCCTTCCATCAATAGTTTCAAAAAAAGTCATCAGCATTCCTTTAATACATGAGCTGGTTTTATTACCTTAAAATATAAAAAGTTTTCTTTTCAAAAACATTAGATGAATATAATATATGTACCATGGGACATTATCCTAAATTTCACCCTTAAAAAAACCCTTATAGTATAATCACATAATTGAATAATTATTATATCTCTTTGGAGTAACCTATAACTGATAAACTCTATCACTTTCCCCAATGCATTGGACACTTATATCAGGCCACAAGTCATCAGATCTATATTGGGTTCACCCATAAATTATATATGATTTATATGAACTATATAATGAGTAAAAAAAATATATCTTACACACTAATTATCAACCCAAACAAAATTTAAATTCATTCCCAACATCAATTACACTTTCAGTTATCTCATAAAGATGAGAAATAATTTTTCTGATAGAATTTATAAATAAATATTAAAAAATGAAAAAATAATTAGGGAAATATTTTCTTTGAAAATAACCATGTAAAATATTGTTGAATTTTTTATAATGAATAATTATTATGATGGTTGGAAAAGTTGGTCAATTTTTACATTTTAAAAATAACATTATTTTTCATCATGGTAAAAGAACGTAAAAATGACCTCTTTGGGGAATGTGTTAATGATTTCATTTTATACCATTAGAAATGAAGTTAAAACCTATTTTTAAATGAATATCATAAATTTTTTATGTATAAATAAGAAAATACATAGAATATTTTTATGAACATGGATATGGTGGAAAAATAGTTTAAATAAATACATTAAAAAGGTTTTAAAGTAAAATCTCTAACCATAATTTGGGTTTACATTCATACATTTTTTTCACTCCTAAAAAATCTAACAGTATTATTTTTATAATTTTATAAGAAATTTTTTCATTTTCATTTCGTAATTTTTTTTACAATGTTTTATTGGTTTATTATAATTTTTAATTTTATGGTGTCCATTTTGATGATGTTATTCTTATAACTTTAAAACAACATCTGTATATTTATGGTGGTTAAAGTTGTTATGGATCCACACCCAAAAAATTTTAATCATAAAATTTTTACCATATTTATACATTATAATAAAATTTAATTCCAACCATGAAAATCATTCATAAAAATGAATCATGTTTTTAATGGATATTGTAGACCACAAAAATGCAAGAATTTTGTGTCATTTTTCTATTAAGTTGAAATGAAATATAGTAGATAATTTTTCACCATTAAAAATAATAAATATGCTATAAATTTAATATTAATTCATTAGTTCCATACTTTCATCCATCCATGTAATATAGAGAATAAATATGAACCACATCGCTCTATGGATGTGGTATTCCACTTGTTCGTATGAGAAAAGTTATCAATATCTAATAGACAAAAGAGTAAGAAGGTAAGTAATGTATCATATAATTAGAATATTAATTTTATCATAAATATAAAATGTATTCATTTTTAAATAACTCTAATCATTCATATGATCCAATGGTGTAAAATGAATGACATCACTTGACGGAGGTATTAGTATACATATATGCAAAAGTGATGTATCCATTTCTCAAAAAGTAGAAAAGGTTGTTAAAATTGATTTTATCCAAATAATAATTAAATTTATATATATTTAAGATATTTATCTTATTATTTCATCATTTTTTATTAATATTATAATTCCATAGAATAAAAATAGTCTGGAAATTGGTTTCGACTTATAGCTTCTCCTTTGTTATCAAACATTGTCTTACACCTTCATCCTTCTTGGATGGGTATTTTGAGAATAAACAGACCTCTTGAACGTGGGAAATTATTTTTGGTAAAGTTATGGGTTGGTATTTTATGAAATATTTTTCTCAAAATGTGATACTATGAGAGGATATGATATACCCATTATAATTGAGGGGAGTGACACACTTGAAATTTTTCCAAAAATTTAAATATTATAGAATCGTAATCCTGAGAAATTGGTTCATAAACAATAAAATTTAGAATATAAGGTTATAATGGTCAATATAAAATTATAATGTAATAATTATGATAATATTTTTCATCCTTATCACTTATGTTTTTACATTAAATAAACAGATTTACCCTTATCATGGTGAAATTTTTTTACCTTGGTTACCATTCAAAATAGAAAAAAATTGAAATCATTAATAAATTTAAAAGTAATTATTAAAAAGAGGGAATCAATATTTAGGGTTTATATTTTAATAAGTGATACAAATAAATTTAATATATATGACAAAAATTAACAAAAACATGTTTTAATAAAAATTTCATTTTTAAGCATAAAAATGTACCTATGCCAAAATATAATATAATGCCGATTCATATGAAATTATTTATATTACATTTAAATTATTATCTTCTGTTAATTTGAAACCAAATCCAAATATATAATCGGAATTATAATTTTCTAAATTTAATAAAAATAAATGACAATTTCCATAAAATCATAATTTTCCATAATTGACTCAAAAATCAATAATTTCATAAAAAAATAATCCTATGTTATTTTTTATGTGTAGATTTCAAAATTAAATCACTATTTATAAAATTAAATTGTTATAATAAAGAAATTTAACTTTTAAATAAAACCATTCAATTTATGAATAAATAATTTCATTTACTAAAAGTATTCTTTTTTTCAAATGAATACTTTTATAAAATAATTAATAAAACTATAATGAATACAAATATATAAATTGAACTCTTTTAAACTATAAGAATTATTTATTTTCATGATGTTATAGGTTTTCACATAATTCCATTTAAGAAAATTATGTCCTAATTTGATTCACTAATTAAACAAGTCAGAAAAGTTTTCCCACGTAACATTTTCCCGTTCCAATGTTTCTTCTTAAATCATGCGATTCTTCTATAAATAATACTATTGAATCACCATATTTAAAAGTAATCTACATATATCTCTATGTGATCTAAGATCTAAACTGGATTTTCATTATTAGATATATTCTTCTAAAACTATACCACATCAATGGTCAAAACATGATATGTATCAGATATGTACCTTCTTAGCAAAAAAACATCAAACCTATGATGCACCTAAGATAACATTGACTGTAAGGGTACTATATATGTTACTAATCCGTCTTTTTATAGAATTTAATAGGTTCCAATGAATCATGTTCCCAAATATCCTTTTTTATTAAAATATATTACACATTTCTGATGAGATATTTTGAAAATGACACGATCACTTACAACAAATAGAAGGCCTTTACTCAAGTTATTTTCATAAAACTTTTTCATGCTCTATGCTACCCTCATGTGTTGTTAAACTATCTTTAGATTCTAAATAATTTGATCTACCAATTATGGTTCCAAAAAGTTCCTCCCACTAAATTTACCCCATTATTCTAGAGTCTTACACCATTTTCCATATAATGACTCAAATAGATTCATCATTATAATTAAATGAAAACAATAATTATAAGAAAATTAAAAAAAATGAAAAGTATTGATCCAAACACTCATGATAATACAACGAAAAATCCCAATTCATATCCTATGAAATTTTAATTTCATTCTTCTATTTTCCATTATATTGAGGATGAAACGTAAGCCTCAGCCTAGTCGTTAAGAACTCTACAAGTGCATCTTAGAGACCTGAGATAAAATCTAGGAGGATACATATTTATAGGTATTGTATTAGTACTATAGTCGAAATTGTAGCCGAACTATAGTTGAAACTATAGGTGGAATTGTTCATTACTGTAGCAGACGTAACTATTCATCCATATGGGCCTTTGGGCCATCGGTTTTGTCATCGGGTCCTGCATGGATTTCGGGCCACACAGGGCCTTCAGACCAGTTTTCTCTCAAGGTCTTTGAGACACATTAAGGTCATAGGGCCACCCAAGGCCTACATTCCACATGATGATGCTGATTTACCAGTAACATTT
The DNA here is from genome assembly GCA_963277665.1 of Viscum album. Lineage (NCBI taxonomy): Eukaryota > Viridiplantae > Streptophyta > Magnoliopsida > Santalales > Viscaceae > Viscum > Viscum album. The sequence goes on along the minus strand of OY728131.1, from coordinate 910,722,380 downwards.
CAAGAGACAAGGATTCATATGTGGATTCAGGGTAGGTGCATTAACTAAACAAGAACTAACTAGAATTTTAAGAATAAAAGGGTATAGCATTGCCATCGGTATTGGGCATGTGCAACTTTGTATAAGACATCTAGAAAAACATCCTCTCAAAGTTGGAGTGTTTATATCGTGACATATGCTGGGGTGGAGCAGTTCCATGTTGTCTTATCTGAGTGCTTCCCTCTAAGACCTATGGCTCATGTAATTATCTGTAAGACTTTGGGCCTTTTAAGGTTTCCACCTCACCCATTTGAAGGTGGATTTTCAAAAATAATAAAAAATGAAGTTTTTCAGGCCATTCTGACTGACCATTATATTAATAATGAATGGTTGTAATGAAAATCAACTCATTACCCATTGACTCTAAAGAATATTCTATAAAATTTATATAAACCTATATCTTGATCAGATAAAAAGGATAAAGGGGACCAATTTAATCTCACTATCTCTTCAAGATAAATTATTCCAAGTTGATCTAAAGGCATAATATCTCAAATAGAATGAAAATGTTTATATTTAGTAAAATGATCAATAAAAACCCAAATGACATCATTACCTTGAGATTTCATTTGAAATTCCAAAACAATTTCCATAGTTATGTTCTCCCATTCACATTTTGGAACTGAAAAAATAATAAAAAACACCTTCAGTTGTTTTCATTCATCTTTAAAAAAAATACTTATTAATATATTTTATTTTAAAAGAAAATATATCTTTCTTTCATACCTTACCACTGAAAAAGGTAATTGATGCATTGAGTCAATTGTATAATTAATCATTACCAATTTCATCATTGGAATGTAGTTATTTAGTTAATTATTTATTGAATTTTGACCTAGAAAATATGTATACATAAACTTTTTCTATTTTGGGTCATGTATCCATGAGATCATATTTTTCAAAAAAATATATAAAGAGGCTCAAAACGAAGATATTGGTTTGTATGAAAGTGAAGAATCATTCAATAAGGGCATGTTTTCTACATTTAATGCTTGTAATTTTTTTTATCATTTTTGGAATGGTATTAAATGTGACATTTTGTTCCTAGTTGAAGGTGTAATTATTCAGTGAAGCTCACTAGGCCTTCGAGCTAGTTGTCGCTCAAGGCCTTCAGGCCACCTTATGGCCTTAGGGACACCCAAGAGACTTTGGGCCACATTATGATGCAGATGTACTAGTAAGACTACAAGAGACAAGGCATAAGATGAGGATTCAGGAATGGTGAATACACTAGAGCAGAGCTAACCAGTATTCGAAGAATGAGAGGGGATGTCATTGCCATCACTATCGGGAAAGTGAAACTTTTCAATAGGATAGCTATCCGACCAGACCTACAATGGCAGAGTGCTGATATCATGACATATGGGAGGGAGGATCGGTTCTATTTTTTCTTTTATACATGATGCCCTGTAAGATATATGGATCATGTAATTGTCTCTAAGCCTTAGGGCCTTGAAAGGGTTCCACCTCACCCCTTGAAATGTGGATTATCAAAAATAATAAAAAATTAAGGCCTTCAGGATATTCCAATCGACCATTATATTTAAGATGAATGGTTGTGATGAAAATAAATTAACTACCTAGTGTTTATAAAGCACATTCTAAAAAATTTATGTAAACCTATATCATGATCAGATACAAAAGAGAGAGGGGTTTAATTTAATATCATTGTCTCTTCAAGATAAATAATTCCAAGTTCATATAAAGGCATAGTAACTCAAATAGTAATAAAATGTGTATATTTAGTTAAATGGTGAATAAAAACCTAAATAAAATCATTACCTCAAGATTTATTTAGAAATGCAAACACAATGTCCATGGTTATGTTCTCCCATTCACATTTTGGCACTGAAAAATCCAAAAATTCAATTTCGGTTGTTTTTATTCATTTTTACAAATTAAATATTAATACATTTTAAGTTAAAATAAAATATATCTTTATTAATACCTTACCACTAAAAATATTCTAGATTATCTCTCTAAATCATAGTAAATCTAATATTAATATAAAATTGAGACTTTTGAGTTTTACATAATAATTCCTTCTTCAACTGGGAATCAAATGGCACAAAAAACCACTTTCCAAATATGATAACACATTCTTTACTCGCATTAAATGTAGAAAACATGCCCTTATTGATTGATTCTTCTCTTTCTTACAAACCAATATCTTCTTATTGAGCCTCCTTGTATTTTTTTGAAAATGATGATGGCTTGGAAACAAGACCCTAATGAAATGAAGTATATGTGTACATAATTTCTAGGTCAAAATTCACTAAATAATTAACTAAATAACCACATTAAAATGATGAAATTGTTAATTATTAATTGAAAATTTGATGCAAGGAATCAACTACCTTTTTCATTTACTTAGATGAGAGTGAATTATTTAGTGAATTTATTTAGTTAGATATATCCATCTTATCGTCCACATGTTCAAATATTTTTTAGTGAATATATACTTCAATATTTTATGATTAGTATATATTTCAAATTTATCCTCATATAAATGATATTACTTTATTTTTAAATCTTAAATAACTATATACTACTCAATGTAATTTGTTGGATAATTCTACTCATGTGGTTAGAATTAGTGCATTGAATATCTACAAACTCGATCATTCTGCATAAATACACAACCAAATATATTAAAATAAGCATCAATGTATATAAAAATACACTATTTATTGCTTGGAATTCTAATAATATAGAATTAAAATAATCATTTAAATTCAAAAAAAATCACATTCCTTTATCCTGAAGAATTTTACTCCTTTTTAGTTTGCTTAGTTGGTGGGATAGACACAACAAAGTTATCAAAAAAACATCAGAAGTAACCCAATAATAAAAAAATATTTTTTAATTTCTATGGAATTTTTGAGTCTTTTCTACTATTTAACAACTTTGGGTTTTTTCTGATTAATTGCTATTACATCACTGGACGAAATGTTCCCAAGAAAATAAATTTTGTATCTAAAATTCCCATTTATAGAATTTTACTTATAACTTCATTTCTTTTAATGTTTGAAAATAATATCATGTGTTTCTCAAAATCTCAACATATTTTATAGCATACCAAAATATCACTGATAAACATAATCAAAAATTTAAATCAATACTCATTGAAAAATCCATTAATAAGATCTATAAATACAACTAGTATGTTTATTAACAAGAGAGGCATAAACAGAGACTCATAATGACCATACTAAGTACAAAACACCACCCTCAAAAATTTTTCCTCATTTAACTTCTAATAGTGACGCCTTATCTGAAGATAAAACCATGGAAAATGTTATGCGCCCTATAGTTGATTAAATAAGTCGTCAATATGTGGAAAATTACAGTCATTCTTAACAATAAAATTATTTATTGCTCTATAGTATACAAAATGTACCATTTAATGATCCTTATTTTTAGCATTTATAATAGGATCCCTCGTGGGTATGTGATAGGGCAGATGAAATTAGTATCATGAAACTCGTGTGATTTCTCTTCAAATTTAGAAAACTCAACATACGATAATCAATTAACAGGTTTTAAAATTATATTTCCATTAGGAACAAAGTTAATAGTATACTCACTCTCTTGATCAACAATAAAAATTGTAAAATGAACACTAAATACAAATCGATATTCATTTACTAAGGAATATCAAGAATTTTAATAGTTCTTTTTTTCTTAATTATAACTGCAAGATAATTTTCACTTCAACCATTTATCAATTTTTCGACTACATAATATGTTATCAAATGAATCAATTCACTCTTATATAAAAATAGAAACACATACTGAAAAATAACTTCTTTAGATCTACAATATATCTTACAAGGATAAACTGAAATACAATACATACCCAAAAGAAAATCAATCTCTAAAATGATAAATAATATATTGTTTTCATGAATAATCCTTTAAAATATGATAATATAAATATTTTTATAAATTATTTTCCATTATACTAAACATGTGAGATTTTAATAAATGTTTTTACTTCATTTGATGATATTTTATTTACATTACTATTTTAATTTTACCAAATATAGATAGATTTTTTAATTTAAAATTAAACAATATATTATGATAGTCAATATAAATAAGTAATCTACATGTTAACAATTCATTTAAGGGTATAATATCTTCAACGGTAGTAGAAAAAGACTTTTCTACACCATTAGGATTTTGATATTCATGATTCCCACCATGTGTTTAATATCCCACTAATTTTTTTAAATAAAGGTTATGTTCGATAGCATACATGATACACAACACTGAGATTAAATAAATAATGAATTTTTATCATTTAAATATGACTCTTATAACATAGTCATTAAATCGGTTTGAATTAATAGTTTTAAAAAATTATGAAATATATATAATGTTACTACTCAATTCTAATGTATTTCATAATGCATTGTAAATTATCTCACAATTTGTTTGTAATGAAATTTTATTCTAAAAAATATAATTTTATCAAAAATGTGATTTCTCGATTTTTATGAATGAAATTATAATTATATTTCCAAAATTTTAGAAAATTTATTTGAAAAAATGGTATTTTTTAATTCAGCATTTCCAAATTATCGTAGGATAATTTTTTGTGTATTTTAAAAAAATATTGATTTTTTAGTGATTAATGAAAAATAAGAAAATTTATTGAAAACTGTATGTTATGTTAAATTATTTTAAAAATTAAACTATATTTAATATTAGTTTCAAAATATCATTAATTCCTTTTTAAAATCCAATTAAGGTGTGTGAATTATATTGCTACTTTAATTTAGTATGAAAATATTTTATATTTAAAAATGACATTTTTCTTCTAGAAAATCATTTTTAGTGATGTTTTGGCATTTAATTTTATATTAAATTCCCAAATTTTGACTATTTTTAATTTTTAAAAATGGATTCCATTTTTTTAATTAGTGGGTATTAATTTAGTAAATATAACCCTTCTATTTTTGTTCAACATGAATAGTAAATGTAGTAATTATGGTTTCCATAGTAAGGGGTAAATCGGGTAATTAATGGTAAAAATAAAATGATATGGATTTCAAAATGACCATAACACATTGCTTAAATTTATTAAATGATTCCATTTAATCAATACTCATCCAGTATTCAGTTATATGTCCTTTTTTATATTTTTGCGACTATAATATTTTTAATGTTTTATTTAATGAAAAGTCAAAAGATGTCACAATCTTGTTTTTAATGAAAATAATATCTTTATAATAGAATTATATATCTGATATGTTCAATAACAAATATTTATTTTAAATTTAAACTATTTATCTTAATCATGGTAATTTATATTTAATTTTCATTGACTAAAATAAAGTACCATAAAAATTTACACAATGGTAAGGCAATAATAATTTAATTAATGAAAAAATCAAATAAATTATACTAAAAATATTAAAAAAAATATCATTTTAGATAATTAGTGTGAAAAAAATTTATAGATGAATTTGAATTATTATATATATTAAAATAATTTTTTCTAATATGGCATTTTTACTGATGTTATTAAAATCATAGTAATGAATTGTTCCAAAAGATGGAAATAATGATTTATTATAAATTTTAATATGTTTTTAAATGATATAAAAATATGAAAAATATTATAATAAGAAAATATATTAGGATATGGTTTATAATATCAATTATAGTCTATTTTTGGGCCTTTTTTCCTATTTATACTGACAATATAAACCCTATATAAGTAAAAATATATATTCCCATGGTAAGAGTGGAAGGGGTTATTGAGTGATTAAACCAAAATAATATGGGAAAATGTAAACTAAATAAGAAAAAAAATATTTTATGAGATTATTTCCAACTATAATATTTCTGTATTCGAGCTAATCTATTTTTTAAAAAAATTAAATGGAATATTAATTTATATTGATTTACAATTTTTGAGGAATTACAAGAGTATCCCACCCCTCTCTTATAAAAGGGAACCATTTATTCTCACATATTCACCACTAAGAGCCCATTTGATTAGGAAAGTACCTAACTAATTCCTTTTTCATAATCCCTCCACTAATTCTTGATATCTTTTTATAATTATAAAACTAGCTATTTTGGTCTTAAGCTTTAAAGTATAAATGACTGTTCGAAGAAGAGTTATCATTTTTAATCGACCATTTATATTTTATTTATTTTCTATCTCATTTAAATATCCTTCAATCGTGATAAAATAATAAAATAATTATCAATAATATACTTATATGTAATTATTTCAATATAATAACCTATATACATCTCCTCTTCCCTCAAAAGGGAAGAAAAACCATCGTTCGTGTGTACGGAGGACTACAACCTCACGAATATATGTAGTGTGTTTTCATGAACCATGTCACATGGATAGACTATAATGGTCTAATTAATGGTAATATAATATATTCATGACATATTTATCAATATAACTTTATTAGATTTTATTTTCCTTCTTAAATTTCTATTCACTGAAAAATGACAATGTCATTTGTGCGTACAAGTCGAATACCACCTCTATAAAGAGATGTGATCAATTTTTCATCTTCACATCACAATGATGATGTATATAAGTATATATAAATACTAATATGATATTTATAATACTATTATAATTATTGAATGGTAAAATAATACTTACCTTATATATATAATGATTGCTGAAAAAAATATAAATGCTACTCATGTGTACGTATGGCCTACCGTCTCTATGATTGTAACATAGTCCATTTTTCATAACCATATTAAATGGGTGGATTAAAAAGTATAATATATTTATGAAAATTATAGTTATTCCATTATTATTTTTATTTAGTTGTTATAAAAATTACTTATTTGACCACATTAAATCTATTTGAGTCTTCTTAAAAACCATCATGATTCATCAATTCCTTGAAGTTTCCTTTATAATTTCCCACATTTAATTTAAAAAAATTATTTCTTCATTATGTTCATAATTTTTTTAGTACATTATACTCATTAACATTCCATCAAATATTTTCAAATCAATAATTTTACCAAACATTTGACCTTCTTTTCAATATAACAAAAAGAATTTTTCCAATTTTAACTTATATAGTTTCAATGAATTTTCCAACCACCTTAACCATTATATAAATATTGTATTCTTTTATATTATTTCATGTTTTCTTAAAATAGATTATAAATTTTACCTTTTTTTATAATTTGGAATTGAAAATGGTTTTTATTAAGAATGGGTATTTTAATATCCAAAATAATTTATATGTATTTAAATGTTTTTTAATGTTTTTTATTCATGATATAGAATGTGGACATTATTTAAGAAGGGTTGATGACCATTATAGCTCATAGGTGATCCAAATATAGATAATATTATGGGATCTCCCAGATGGCGTTGGGGGTCTATATATCATATATGATCGGTGCACTAAGAATACACTCCAATGTACTGGTTAATGATTACATTCTCTAGATAATTATATTGAAATTCAGTTGTATGGATATTCTAATTGTAAGATTGTATTAAAGATTTTACGATGATGATGATGTCCCAAGGAACCTACTTTAATTTTTGAGGATTTATAATTATTTTTGATGTAGATTATTTATTTTAAAAAAGATATTATTTTCAGATAAAAAAGGATTGTTTTTTAAGAAAGGAATTTTCATATGTTTTCATGATTTTCACTATAATAGCTTATTTATTTTCCTTATAATCCTTACTAATATTTTTATTTCCATCCAATAATTTTAAAATGTTTTTTACGGGGTTTTAAGGATGGTCAATGAAAATGAAGAAGTTAAATTGAAGTAATGACGTTTTTTCATGACAAAAATATCATGTATTATTTTAAGGATTTTATTTATAGGAATAACATATATTTATCAAAAGTTTACTCTTTATACAATATGTAATATTCATGACTTAAATCACTAAAACTATTAAACTGGAATAACATAGGGGATGTAAGAAAATGAATCATAGTCTAATGTCACTAGAATATGGAATTTTTTTATAAAGTTTCTTGCAATTGGTTCCATGGTACGGTTTCGATAAATTTAGAGATTAGTATGTTATTTTATCACAATTTAAAAATCTTTGTAATCAGAATGGCCAGTATGTTTGGGATAATACCAGCTATTTTAGATAAATGAAGGGTGTTTCAGATAAAATAAATAATGAAAATATAGTGTTTTCCATCCTTATAAGATAGTTTATTGTGATTTTATTAAAGTTTTCACAAAAAACATTTTTGTGTTAGTCAAAGTATTGACCCAATAAGAACCAAAGTTACAATGGTTATAAAAAAATGAGGTGGTATCTAAATAAGAAACCGGATGGAATGGGATATGTAGTGGGAATTCCTATAGTTATTATTTACTAGTTATCCAGATTCATGAATAACAACTTGAACCTAAGTGAGTTTCCTAATGAATCAAATAGAAAGGAAATGAATCCTTCTAAAAGTTTAGTTGATAATTATCATTATGGTAAATATAAATATGTCATACCCCCCTCTCACAATGTGTACCCTTCCTAGGCCAGAAATGGTATAAAATAGATAGTGACCCCATGATTCACCCCTCTAGTAGGCCTCGAGTTTTTGACATGAAACAAGGGTATAATAAACAAGAATATGGGATGCATTACCCTATAAGAGAACACAAAAATATAAGGGAGGTAAGATATAAACCAACCAAATCCTGCTCAGACCATAATATAAAAGAAATCCAAGTACACAAATGTAATGTCATGCAAGAACTACTACTACTAAAATGAAAACATTAAGTACCAAACAAATGTAATGATGACAATGACCACAAGTCCCAAAAATATTCTACAACCCACAATTGTAGTAACTAGCTTGATCACCAACCTACTCCAACTGACCCAAAAATAGATTATATATATGTAGGGTGAGTATAACAGTATACTCAGTAAGATCCCCCTCATTGCCTATCATGCAAAAGCAATGAAATCATGAAAAACACAGTGAATAAAAAGTGATACTAACGGGTCACCTAAACATGTATAATACGTTCCTAGCCTCACCATGGATACTCTCAACAAGTATTTCTTACAATATCATATAATATAATAAAGAATATCAATGGTACCTTTCTACCACATCCCCAATAGTTTTTTATTTTTCCCTAATGTTATACGTCTTGGGCATCACTCTTCAAAAAGGATAGCTATAAGGCCCCGGCCTTAAACCTTACTTAATATGGAATTAAATGAATAATTCACATTGAGGATCTTTTCAGGTTTAGAGTTTTAGAGAATTAGGACATAACTATTACATCTCAAAAGATTACAAAGTAGACACTTCTACTAAGTTTCCATAGAATAAAAAAAACTCTTAAAAAGAAACAAGTCTAGTTCCATGTTTTATATAGAATGACATTCACTTGATCCCATCCTTGACCCTATTCCACATTATGTCCTGTGAAAAACATTCCAAAAAAACTTGGGTTGAGCATAAAAAGCTCATTAAGGGATACACAAAGAATGAAAACTGTTAGTTTATCAAAACAACAAGTTAACCATGTATACTTTATCAAAGTAATACTTTTCACCTTTATGAAGTAGTAAAAACTCTTCACTGAATAAAAGATCATTACTTACCCTTTTGTAACCAAAATATTACCATAAAACCCATAAAATGATCACATAACATATAAAGGTAACTTGGGACATAAACATACTTAAGTGGAATAACCATACGGTCGACTTCCACACATATCACTTAATGGAATAGCCATTCGGCCAACTTCCATACATACTTAATGGAATAGCCATACGGCCGACTTCCATACCCAATGCATTGGAGGTTATAACGTAACCACCCATCCTGGTATTCATGGCACCACCCTTCATATGGTTTATCATGTAACCACCCGTTAAATTTCCAAGTACCATAATAAAATCCTAAGACATAAAACAAATATAATGGAAAGAAAACATTTCCACACTTTGATCACAATATATCACTCAAATATATTTACTTAAAAAATCCATTATAAAAACAATTTTCAATACCAAAATACATAAAAGTGTAAATTTTATTTATTTCATTTAAAAAACATCACATCTTGTTGAGGAAGCCAAAGACCAAATAATACTCGCGGCGGCGGAAAAGGTCGTTGTCACCGCGTACGTTAAAAGAAACATTCCTTTCTGTCGTTTTGTAAAACACTTCATAGAAAAAGATTCCTTTTGTATAAAAGTAAAATTCAAAGGGTTTTATACACCATACAAAAGAAAGTTGTGTATAAAACGAAATATGCCTCAATGAAAGGAGATTGAGATGAAGTCCCTTACCTCGGGTCCGACTTGACTCGATCGTTCATTAACATCCAGAATAATAAACATGAGTTAATTTCTATTTGCTTAAGAACATTTTTCGAGTTCATTATTCCTTTTATATCACTTATTTCCATGTTATAAACATTATGTAATCATTTAAGTTAATAATGTTTGTTTTGTCGATATTTGGTCCTTAAGTCGAAAGTGGACTTCTTATTATTACATGTTGTTCACGTGGTCAAAGGTTCTTTATATCCAGAATGAAATTCCTGATTTGGATATCATATATATCATATATATCCAGAATATACATGTATTTATAATATTACATAATCATTTAGAGGTAATAAATGAAATGCACCGTTCATGGAGACGGTAAGCCGTACGTACGCATGAACGCTACTTTCATTTCTATGTCATATTAGTGGAATTAAAACTAAATGAGAGGTATGTATATTTTAATTCCAGAATTATATTCATCATTTAGATGTATCGTACATCATATATATCCATTATATATATGTACTTATAATAGTACATTACATTTGGGGATAACAAATGAAATGCACCATTAATGGAGACGGTAAGCCATACGTACGCATGAACCCTACTTTCATTTATATCTTATACATTAATGGAAAAAATAATAATGATATAGAGGTATATTATAATTCCAGTATAACATCATATATAATAACTTTAAATCCATCCTTTTTACATCCCACATACGACATTAACGAATCACATCACTTTGAGGGGGCGGTAGTCCGCACTTCCTAAAATGAAATTATCGGGTTTACCCTCAATGGAAACCATAAAGGAATGCCAAAAATGAAAAATACAGAAGCTTAATGAAATAATAAACATATTATATATCATGTATAAATATAGTGACATCTTAATGGCCACCTTTTAAGGTGTAAGAAGAATATCGAACAATCATAGTTTCGTGAGGCAGAAATTCACCATCCACGGAAACAATATGTTATTTAACCATTAGACATAGGTGTGTGTAAGTGTAGCTCGAATACTTCTTATAAAAAAATCCTAGTATATGTAACATACTGGATTTGTTACAAAATAAAATAATAAAAAGAGTTTAGGGGGTTGGAGAAGCAAAATAAAACAAAAGGACTCAAGTGAAGACATTACCTTATAATCGGGTAAATCCCTTTGGTTTGAGCTCAAAGGCTTCCTTGGGAAGACTTCTTCCCAATGTTAGGCTTCAAGGAGTAAGATAGGGGTGTGTAGAGACAAAATTAGGAGGGGTTGGTCGAGAAAATGGCTTTGGAAGTGTGGGTAATGAGGTATAGGTGGGGGCCTTTTATAAGAGGAGAGGAGGGGCACTCTTGGAAAGTAAAGAATTGATATTTTATTTTAGAATGATTTTCGGTTATTAATGGTCCCACATTGATGTGTTTTGAGGATAAGGTGATAAGGGTTCTAAATCCACCCATCCAATAGGTTTTGGACATTTTTAGGTCTTAGATTTTACATTATTTTTCCATTTTATTTAAATAGTTAAATAATGAGGTAATCGATGCATCATCATGGTGTCATAAATAATTTAATTTATTTAATGTCTAAAAATTATAAAAAAAATATCATGATGTAGGAAAGAGTTTTATCGTTCTAATGAATATTTATAGTATGAAATATGACTTGTATAACCCCATGTAAAAATTCGTTTAGTAAACCATCTCATGTTTGTGTCATTTTAACTTTAACTTTAAATAAAAGGCATAAATGTCATTATCATACCCAAGTGGCTCCATGGGGTACCAAAAATCTACCCATGGGCTGTATTGGTCGGCCATCACTCAAACAATAGGGTTAGGACAAGTGTCAAGATATTTTCATTTTATTATAATATCATTTTTACCTTAAATTACACTAATTACCTTTAATCGTGATTAATAAAACATAAAAGTTACTATTCACCAAAATTTATTTTAATCCCATTGAACCAAATTTTACTTAATAATGAAAATCATTTAAATTGGATTTTTAAGATTCAAAACACAGAAGTGGTAAAGTCCCATTTAAACGAAAAATCCAATTTTGTAACCACCACTTTGCGGTTTCACTATTCATCAAAATTGAAGTTTTTCAGAAAAAAACCAAAACATCACCCTAAGCTATATTTGATATTCCGAATTCAAAAATGAAGTCCATTTTAAAAAATTCAAAACAAATAAGTTGCATTAATTAATTTAATAATTAATTTCAGCTGCCAAAACAAATAGCGTGTTTTTATGAAACAATATGTATCAAAAGATTGACACCAGTTTAAGTCCAATTTCAAAGTGAAATTGATTCCAATGAAAACCATTGGATTAAATGGTAAAAATATTTTCTAATTTCACTTTAAAACCAATTCAAAAGATAATCTAATCATCTTAATAAATTATATTAAAAAGAGGTTTTGAATTAAAATACAACATTTTACACTATTCATTAAAAAATGAACTTTATCGGAAAAATACCAAAAAATAACACAAAGTAATATTTGATGTCCCGATTATAAAGAAGAGTTTTATTTGGTCAAAAATAATGTATAAGAGTGACCAAAACTATATTTAATGACGGTTCGCCATCAAATGTTGATAAGTGGACCTTTCGTGAAAATTAGAGTATATAAGCCTAAAATTGAATTCTTTTCATATTTTAAGCCTTTATCCTTTATTAGATAAATGTAAAAACATTTAAAAAACAAATATAATCATATTTTAGTTATTTCTATCCATTCCTGCCAGTACAACGACTACGTGTTAACTAACATTTAAAATAATATTATTTTATTACTAGTGTGCAACGTACGATTTCAATGAAACTCTTTGTTGAGTATCGGGTACGCTATCGAACATAGCAACCCCTTTAAAGTAAAATTAATATTTAATTTGAAAATATTAATAAATATGAAAATGTATTATTCTTTATTTACCTGGGATGTTACATCCTTCCCCCCTTTTGGGAATTGCGTCCTTGCAATTTTATTCACTTATCAAAATAAGTGGGGGTATTTATCCCTCATAGCATTTTAAGATTCCCATGTTGCCTCTTCAACCATATGGTTTTTCCACAAAACCTTTACCTGGTGAATTACATTATTTCTCAATACTTGCTCTCTTCGGTCACGAATCTGGACTGGTTGTTCTTCATAAGAGAGATTCCCTACCATCTGAACTACCTCTGGGCACAAAACATGAGATGGATCTGGCATATACTTCCTCAACATCGAAACATGAAAAACATTGTGTACCTGAGATAAACTCGGAGGTAAAGCCACTCGGTAAGCAACTGATCCAACTTTCTCCAGAATTTCATATGGTCCAATGAACCTTGGACTCAGCTTTCCTTTCTTACCAAATCTCATCACACTTTTCCATGGAGAAATATTGAGAAAAACATGATCACCTACCTCAAAAGATAGATCTTTCCTTCAGTTATCTGCATAACTTTTCTATCTGCTCTGAGCTGTTTTCATGTGTTTCTGAATCAACTGAAATTTTTCTGCCATCTCTTCTACCAATTCTGGTCCCATCAGCTTCATTTCACCCACTTCATCCCAAAATGCTGGAGTTCGACACCGCTTCCCATATAATTCCTCAAATGGTGCCATCTGTATACTGGAATGAAAACTGTTATTATAAGAAAACTCAACCAAAGAAAGATGTTGGTCCCAACTTCCCAGATAATCCATGAAAAAAGCTCATAGAATATCCTCCAAGGTATGAATTGTTTGATCTGACTTCCCATCTGATTGCAGATGAAAAGCTGTACTAAAATTTAATTTTATACCCAACGACTTCTGAAGGCCTTTCCAAGAGTTAGAAGTAAACCTGAGATCACGATCAGACACAATGGAGAGAGGAACTCCATGTAAACTGACTATCTCTTTAAGATACAAACAGGAAAGTTGATCTAGGGAAAAAGTATCTCGTATAGCAAGGAAATGAGAAGATTTAGTCAAGCGATCAATAATAACCCAGATTGCATTATTACGTCAAGGGGTCTTTGGAAATCCCACAACGAATTCCATGGATATATTCTCCCATTTCCACTCTGGCACTGGTAAAGGCTGAAGCATCCCTTTCGGTAACTGCCGCTCTTCTTTAACCTGTTGACATGTCAAACCCTTCACAGTAAAATCAGCAATATCTCTTTTCATTCCATCCCACCAGTAATACTCCCGCAGATCTCTGTACATCTTAGTACTGCCAGGATGAACTGAAAACGGAGAACTATGAGATTCACATAACAACTCTCTCTTCAACTGTGAATCACAAGGCACACACAATCTCTTCCCAAATCTCAAAACACAATCAATATCAATGTTGAATTCATTCAACTTACCTTTATGAACGAGCTCTACCTTTTTCTACAACTCACTACCTTGCTTCTGTGGTTGCTTGATTTTGTCTGATAGAGAAGATCTCACTGATACCTGAAACAAAACAGAAGGACTTCCTGCACCAACAACTTCTATGCCAAAGTTCATCAAATCAAAAACCAAAGGATCTGGTTCCAAAAGTAGCATGGTTAATGAAGAATTACTTTTTCGACTCAAAGCATCGACCACTTTACTTGCATTTCCCGGATGGTAGTGAATTGTACAATCACAATCCTTGATTAATTCCAACCATCTCCTCTATCTCATGTTAAATTCAATCTGAGTGAATATATACTTTAAAATTTTGTGATCAGTATATATTTCACACTTTACTCTATACAAATGATGCCTCCAAATTTTTAAAGCAAAAACAACAGCAGCTAATTCCAAATCATGTGTAGGGTAATTTACCTCATGAGTTTTCAACTGTCGTGAAACATAAGCAATTACCTGCTCATTCTGCATTAGGACACAACCAAGTCCTTTCAATGAAGCATCACTATAGATAACAAACTCACCATTCTTGGAAGGAAGTTCCAAAACTGGGGCATTCACCAATCTTCTTTTCAACTTCTGAAAACAATCATCACATTCTTTTGTCCAGATAAACTTAACACCCTTCCGAGTTAGCTTAGTCATTGGACTAGATAACCGTGAAAAATTTCTAATAAACCTTCGGTAATAGCCTGTCAAACCAAGTAAACTACGAATCTCAGTTACATTTGTGGGTCTTGGTAATTCTTCCACAACCTTTGTTTTTTCAGGATCAACAGTTATCCCATCTTTAGAATCAATATGACCAAGGAAAGAAATTTGTTGCAACCAAAACTTACACTTTCTGAATTTTCCATATAGTTTCTTTTCTTTTAAGGTTTCCAAGATAACCCTTAAATGTCTTTCATGCTCCTCTTTACTTTTATAAAACACCATAATATGATCAATGAAAACAACCAAAACTTTTCACCTGAGTCAACTGAGCCATCACTACAACAAACTATTTAGTTCTGATTCTGACCATCTCAGGATAGTGATTTGAATGGTTATTTCCTTCTGTATGCCTTCCCAGAAAAGCTGTTATGTATCCTCTAAAAAAACAATTCTTAACACAGAAATATCTTAGGTGAAGCAACATGGTAATATTTAAATGCTATATCATTTTAATCTTACCATAAATTAAATTATAATTTTACACTTTTCTAACTCCTAAAGTTGTCTAAACCGACCTTTGATACCAACTATATGGCCCCGGCCTTAAACCTTACTTAATATTGAACTAAATGAATAATTCAAATTGAGGATATTTTCAGGTTTAGAGATTTAGAGAATTAGGACATAACTGTTACATCTCAAAAGATTACAAAGTAGACACTTCTACTAAGTTTCCATAGAATAAAAAAACTCTTAAAAAGAAACAAGTCTAGTTCCATGTTTTATATAGAATGACTTTCACTTGATCCCATCCTTGACCCTATTCCACATTATGTCCTGTGAAAAACATTTCAAAAAAACTTGGGGTGAGCATAAAAAGCTCAGTAAGGGATACACAAAGAATGAAAATTTTTAGTTTATCAAAATAACAAGTAAACCATGTATACTTTATCAAAGTAATACTTTTCACCTTTATGAAGTAGTAAAAACTCTTCACTGAATAAAAGATCATTAATTACCCTTTTTAACCAAAAGATTACCATAAAACCCTTAAAATTATCACATAACATATAAAGGTAACTTGGGACATAAACATACTTAAGTGGAATAACCATACGATCGACTTCCACACATATCACTTAATAGAATAGCCATTCGGCCAACTTCCATACATACTTAATGGAATCGCCATACGGCCGAATTCCATACCCAATGCATTGGAGGTTATAACATAACCACCCGTCCTGGTATTCACGGCACCACCCATTATATGGTTTATCACGTAACCACCCATTAAATGTCCAAGTACCATAATAAAATCACAAGACCTAAAACAAATATAATGGAAAGAAAAAATTTCCGCACTTTGATCACAATATATCACTCAAATATATTGACATAACAAATCCATTATAAAAACCATTTTCAATACCAAAATACATAAAAGAGTATATGGTATTTATTTCATTTAAAAAACATCACGACTTGTTGAGGAAGCCAAAGACTAAATAATACTCACGGCGGCGGAAAAGGTTGTTGTCACCGCGTACGTTAAAAGAAACATTCCTTTCTATCGTTTTGTAAAATGCTTCATAGAAAAAGATTCATTTTGTATAAAATTAAAATTCAAAGTGTTTTATACACCATACAAAAGAAAGTTGTGTATAAAACGAAATATGCCTCAATGAAAGGAGATTGAGACGAAGTCCCTTACCTCGGGTCCGACTTGACTCGATCGTTCTTTAACTTCCTGAATAATAAACTTGAGGTAATTTCTATTTTCTTAAGAACCTTTTTTGAGTTCATTATTACTTTTATATCACTTATTTCCATGTTATAAACATTATGTAATCATTTAAGTTAATAATTTTTGTTTTGTCGATATTTGGTCCTTAAGTCGAAAGTGGACTTCTTACGATTACATGTTGTTCGCATGGTCAAAGGTTATTTATATCCAGAATGAAATTCCTGATTTGGATATCATATATATCGTATATATCCAGAATATACATGTATTTATAATATTACATAATCATTTAGAGGTAATATATGAAATACACTGTTCATGGAGATGGTAAGCCGTACGTACGCATGAACGCTACATTCATTTCTGTGTCATATTAATGGAATTAAAACTAAATGAGAGGTATGTATATTTTAATTAAAGAATTATATTCATCATTTAGATGTATCATACATCATATATATCCATTATATATATGTACTTATAATAGTACATTACATTTGGGGATAAGAAATGAAATGCACCGTTAATGGAGACGGTAAGCCGTACGTATGTATGAACGCTACTTTCATTTCTATATTATACTTTAATGGAAAAAAATAATAATGATATAGAGGTATATTATAATTCCAGTATAAAATCATATATAATAACTTTAAATCCATCTTTTTTACGTCCCGCATACGACATTAACGAATCACATCACTTTGAGGGGGCGGTAGTCCGCACTTCCTAAAATGAAATTATCGTGTTTACCCACAATGGAAACCATAATGGAATGCCCAAAATGAAAAATACATAAACTTAAGGTAATAATAAACTTATTATATATCATATATAAATATAGTGACATCTTAATGGCCAACTTTGAAGGTGTTAGAAGAATATCGAACAATCATTGTTTCGTGAGGCAGAAATTCGCCATCCACGGAAACAGTATGTTCTTTAACCATTAGACGTAGGTGTGTGTAAGTGTAGCTAGAATTATTATTATAACAACATCCTAGTATATGGAATATAATGGAGTTGTTACAAAAGAAAATAATAAAAAGAGTTTAGGGGGTTGGAGAATCAAAATAAAACAAAAGGACTCAAGTGAAGACATTACCTTATAATTGGGTAACTCCCTTTGGTTTGAGCTCAAAGGCTTCCTTGGGAATACTTCTGCCAAAAGTGAGGCTTCAAGTAGTAAGAGAGGGATGTGGAGAGACAGAATGAGCATGGGTTGGTCGAGCCAATGGCTTTGGAAGTATGGGTAATGAGGTAGAGGTGGGGGCCTTTTATAAGAGGAGAGGAGGGGTACTCTTGGAAAGTAAGGAAATGTTATTTTATTTTAGAATGAGTTTAGGTTATTAATGGTCCCACATTGATGTGTTTCTAGTATAAGGTGATAAGGGTTCTAAATCTACCCATACAATAGGTTTTGGACATGTTTAGGTCTTAGATTTTACATTATCTTTCCATTTTTTTTAAATCGTTAAATAATGAGGTAATCGCTGTATCATCATGGTGTCATAAATACTTTAATTTATTTAATTTCTAAAAATAATAAAAAAATAATGATGTAGGAAATATTTTTATCTTTCTAATGAATATTTATAGTAAGAAATATGAATTTTATAACCCCATGTAAAAATTGGTTTAGTAAAACATCTCATGTTTGTGTCATTTTTACTTTAACTTTAAATAAAAGGCATAAATGTCATTATCATATCCAAGTGACTCCATGGGGTACCAAAAATAGACCCATGGGTTGTATTGGTCGGCCATAACTCAACCAATAGGGTTAGGATAAGTTTCAAGATATTTTCATTTTATTATAATATCATTTTTACCTTAAATTACACTAATTACCTTTAATCGTGATTAATAAAACATAAAAGTTACTATTCACCAAAATTTATTTTAATCCGATTGAACCAAATTTTACTTAATAATGAAAATCATTTAAATTGGATTTTTGATATTCAAAACACAGAAGTGGTAAAGTCCCATTTAAACGAAAAATCAAATTTTGTAACCACCACTTTGCAGTTTCACTATTCATCAAAAAATTGAAGTTTTTCCGAAAAAAACCAAAACATCACCCTAAGCTATATTTGATATTCCGAATTAAAAAATGAATTCCATTTTACAAAATTCAAAAGATATAAGTTTCATTAATTAATTTAACAATTAATTCCCACTGTCAAAACAACTAGCGTGTTTTTATGAAACAATAAGTATCAAAAGATTGACACCAGTTTAAGTCCAATTTCAAAGTGAAATTGATTCCAATGACCACCATTGGATTAAATGGTAAAAATATTTTCTAATTTCACTTTAAAACCAATTCAAAAGATAATCTAATCATCTTAATAAATTAGATTAAAAAGAGGTTTTGAATTAAAATACAACATTTTACACTATTCATTAAAAAAATGAACTTTATCGGAAAAATACCAAAAAATAACACAAAGTAATATTTGATGTCCCGATTCTAAAGAAGAGTTTTATTTGGTCCAAAATAATGTATAAGAGTTACCAAAACTATATTTAATGACGGTTCACCATCAAATGTTGATAAGTGGACCTTCCGTGAAAATTAGAGTATATGAGACTAAAATTGAATTCTTTTCATATTTTAAACCTTTATCCTTTATTAGATAAATGTAAAAACATTTAACAAACATATATAATCATATTTTAGTTATTTCTATCCATTTCCGCCAGTACAATGACTACGTGTTAACTAACATTTAAAATAATATTATTTTATTACTAGTGTGCAACGTACGATTTCAAAGAAACTCTTTGTTGGGTATCAGGTATGCTATCAAACATAGCAACCCCTTTAAAGTAAAATTAATATTTAATTTTCAGATATTAATAAATATGAAAATTTATTATTCTTTATTTACCTGGGATGTTACACTAGCCCACATACACTTGGGTGAAGCACTGCAATATACACCTCATGCATCAACATGCACCACATGAATCACACCACCATATCCATATAACCAAATTTCCCAGGTAGTTTTTGAGATCCACCACATCCATCATAATGTGTATCATACATCAAGTATTATACCTCGATCCCTTACAGCAAATTCATTGAGTAAGGATCCTGAATCCATCATAGATCATACATGTTATACCTTAAGTATCCTTTAGAAACTATATACCAAATATATGTGTGTGAATAACCACAACCAATTACAGCCATCTACACACATATATGGGGAAAACTAACAATCATGAATTCCCATACATGTAACTACCAATAGAAGAGAGTGGGGCCAATGAGGGTAGTCATCCATCCATCCTCCAACCAGGATGTAGGGGAAAACCCCCTATGGCACAGAAGCCTAGGGGTGTCAGTTTCCCAAACCAATAGGGTAAAGTAGCATATAGAAATAGAAAAATTGCATGATATAATACAGGTTAGGACCATATTATGGGGTCAACCTAGTCTTAGACTCAACTGCAGCTAGCATCTCTCAGACTCTCAACATCCACTAATAAGACTATATATCATATAAGCATAAAACATTTTAAATATTTATATTAATTTAAATCATCCTTTTTTGAAATTTCACTATATGTTAATTAATTATTTAACCATTAATTAATTGTCAACAACATCATAATTTCATTACATTAGCATCACAACAAAGTTCCATACCCTGTATCAATAACCAAACTGGGTCCATGGTTTCTCAGAAATATTACCTCATCATTGAATCCCAGCAAGATCTAACCCCATGGGTTAAACAATAATTCATTTATTTAAAAATCATTATCACTTTCCATAATTCATTGTATAATAAAAGAACATCACATCCTATCAAGGACAAGGGGATCGACATGGTGAGTAGATGATCTACCTATTGACTCTTTCCCACCTATTACCGGAGCGTAGCCCCATCTGACCCTGAGACGATAAATCCAAAAATCATGTGGCATACCCCATGCATCTTTTCCTCCCTTGGATGAAGAGTAAGAAAAACCATCTTCCTTAAGAAGTGGGGAAAGTAAAGAAGATAATGAAAAAATAGATTGAATAAGAATACAACTTTCATATTAATATGTGATATCATCTTCAACTCATTTCAGCATATCCAGTTCCCTCTCTAAAACCACAGTCATAAACTAATGCATCTCACCACTCGAGGTTTCATGTTCTGCCACAAAAACCAAGCCACCCTACCATACATACTAAAACATTTCTTTAGGCTCATCCATCCTAGGCTCATGTCACATTTGGGCCTCACTTCCCCACATACCAAAAGACTTGTATCTAGAGAACATCAAAAGTAGTAGGAACAAACATAGAAATGGTTACTTGGTGATAAAAATAGTCATCCACCATCACACACAATGAGCTCTCACGACTCCAAAGCATAAGGCACCTAGAATTTACAAGAAATTGTGTAACTCAAACCCTATAAAGGAATTATTTTTATCACATAATCAGTTCATACTGCATCTTGAATTAACTAATTCATTATTCACATGTCCCAACTATAGGAAACGGAAAAAATATAGTATCACAAGCTATAAGAAATTAATTATATATTTAATTTAGTAGGGCCTTAATTATTTTATCAACATGTTTCAGGTATTTAAAAAATTCCATTACACATTCATATCATCATAAATTTGATTTACATCAAATTATAAAAACATTAACTAGATTTATTAAAAATGTCTCTTTAACCAATTGACCAATTAATTATCAATTAATTTTGTCTTTACATTATTTCCCAATTCTATCAAGAACGTCATGATATACCAAGAAAGACATAGATATCACACTATCTAGAAAATAAAGAGTCTTGTATTTATCATGGTACAAAGAAAAAACATTATTACATGGTCATTCCAATTATATTATGAGGTTGAATCATGGGACTATGTACATGATGGATTATGTTAACCACCTCAAAAACAAGAAAAGATTAATTTTGTTGTTGGTAGGGGATGAGTCTGTTATAGAAATAAACTTTTCGAACAGAATTAGATATGAAATAAAGTACTAGGTAAATATATTATGTTTGAATATTCATGATGAGGTTTTGGATCAAGTAATGATTTATGATGGAAACATAAAAGAGTTTTATTGGGGTGTACATGTGGTTATTGTTGCACAGTATAGTGGTTAGACTCCCTATAATATGAAGCACCATTTCGAGGGTTTTTACTAGTTCAGATATAGATATAGCATACAATGAAGATGATTGATCCCTCATGGTGGTGACTTGTTGTTCAATTATTAGTGTAGAAGGATGAGATACATGTGTGGCCAGTTTCCCCAAACATCAATTGAGTGCGGAGAACATAGATGTATTGGAAACATGAAGGTATTCTAAAATAACACTCTGTAAGTGGGAATTGATGGAGGGTCTAGAAAGATATAGACTATTGTAAGGGGGTCTACTTCCACATACCATATAGGTATTTGGAATCCTAATAGTTATACAATCTAGGGAGTTATAGAAGGTGCTTAAAGACAAGAAAATAATTTCAAGAAGGATAGTGTTGCACTAGGAACTCAATACAAAGCCTGAGGTACATGGGCATGTCAGATTCATGTTGTTCAGCCAAAACCTGAAGGTAGTTAGTCTTGAAAATCAACTATTGGATGTATGATCCTTATAGATTCCATGAATTACAAAAATATATTTGATATAGGGTCCTCATATTCATTTATATCTATCTATTTTATATATGTATTGCATATATTGGATGGAATATATGTTGGGAGTTATGTTAATTGACACACTATTATGTGTTCAAGAACAAAATATCTGATAATGTAAGGATTATGCACTCATGGTTGGTGGGTATCATTTCCATTATGACATATTGTTTCTGGAGATTTTAGCTTTCAAACTGATATTGCGAATCAAATTGATTGTTCTTTCTCAAGACCACATTGGATTTTATCATCTATGGGTAATGTGTATCTCACTTGTAGGGTGACACTTATGTTTGTAGAGGGTTATTGAATATCCAATCAGGTCATGTAGAGCGATTTCATTAGTAGTTAGGTGAACTCATAGCCCAAGTGGAATGTCTTATTCTTGATAATGGGGGAGTGGAGCATGGCATATTCTTTCCTATGGTGGATCAGTCCCAAAATGTTTTTTCTAAAGATTTATCTACGTTTACACATGATAGAGACATTTAGTTCACATTTTAGTTGGTAATGGGAGCTAAGACAGTAACAACTCTACCATATAATATGGCACCAAGATATAATTAAGATCATAAGACTCTGTTGTAGTAATTTGTGAATAAAGTAGATGTATGTCTAAGTACATCCCCATGGGGTTCGTTGAATTTATTTTATCAGAAGGATGATGAGACATTGTGGTTATGTGTTTATTAATGGATGTTGAATCACATGAAATTTAGGAACTGAGAAGATCTTCCATGTATCGATGAACTTTTTGACCTACTAAATAGTGATTTAATTTTTTCCATAATTTATTTGATGTCAGGTTATCATCAACTCTGGGTGAGTCATTCTAATATAATGTATACTAATTTCAAGATCAAGTGTGGCATGTATGAGGTCATTGTTATTACATTCAAGTTGAAAAATTCCCCATAAGTTTTTATGTAATTAAATGAAATGAATCTTCTTTTTTGTGCCTGGATCAGTTTATATTCATTATTGTGGATGATTTCTTGGTTTACTCCCAAACTCATGAATATCATTCCAAACACCGTGAAATCATCATAAGAACAATAATAGAGTGTATTATATATTCAAAACTATATAAGTCCCAATACTGGATTGACATGGTACATTTATTGGGTTACTTCATCTCTAATTAAGGTGTGTCAATAGACCTAGATAATGTTTAGGAAGTTGTTTCTTGTGTGCACCCTGAGAATGTATTTGGTATCAGATAATTTTTCTGTTTTTTCAGTTATTGCTGAATGTCTATTAATGAATTGTGTTACTCCGAATTGCCAATTTTAATATTAGCCAAGAAGGGTATTTGGTTTTAATATTTTGGAACATGTGATAACTATTTTTAGGAATTGAATAATCTATTGGCTACTTCACTGATTTTGATCCTACCCGTACAAGGTAAAGAGTACACCAACTTTTGTAATACATATGGTATTTCTCCTAGGTGGTTCTCACTTAGGGAGATCATTTTATGTATTATGGATCGTTATAGTTTATTCCAAATGAAAAAAATTACTCTATGGCCATTATTGAGATAGAAGACTTGGTTATAGCATGAAATGGTGGTGGTATTATATTTTGGGGGAAATTTTATTGTTTATAAGGACAATATAAGTTCCAAGTGAATATTTTATCAATTTGATTTAAATATTCAGAAGTTGATATGGGTTGATTATGTTAATTCTTTTGATTTTGAGTTCGTTTATATACTAGGATAGGTAAAAATTGGGGTAAATGTTTTGATCCGAAAGACACTATCTCAAGCAGTGCAGAGTCTAGTTCAATGTTGAAGTTGATGGATTTTTTTATTGACATTCATATAGAGGTTCATGAGGGTAGATATATATGATTGTTGTATCATTTTTAATTGATTCCATGCTTCAGAACCTGATCATGGAGAGAAACTTTTAGTTTTCAAAGTTTCGGTATTTGAATGATTTTCTAAATCTGGAGAGTCACCTTTCATTGGACTAAAAATGATGACGAAATAATTTATGTTCGGGTCCATGTTTTTGTGCCCACAAGTATTCAGGAGGTTCTTTTGTGTGAGTTTTATATCTTAAAGTCGGTGTTTCACCCAGTTTTGACCAATATATATAATAATATTCATATAATATATTGGAGTATTGGGATGAAGAAATATGTTGCAAGCTTCATGACATGATGTTACACCTATACTCAGGTGAAGATGATGTATCAGCAACATAGTGGTTTTGTAGAGCTATCAACCATTCTAGAATAGAGGTGGGATTAAATTAGCATGGATTTTATTGTAGGTATCCCAATGATTCCTCTGAAGAATGACATGATATGGGTAATTATGGACTGGATGAACAAGTTAGCACATTTCTCAACTATTCAAGATACTTTTATCATGGACCATTTTTCTAGCATGTATAATTAATAAATAGTAATTTTTTGTGGTTAATTTTGGTATTGTTTTATATCAGGACTCACATTTAACTTATCACTAATGGAAAGTGTAATAGAATTTGTCTCATATCTAGGTGTTTTTGAATGCAGACATTCTCCCACAGTCAAATGGGTAGTCAAAGTATACTATTTATTTCATATAAGATATGATGAGAGAATATATCCCACATTTTGGTGGGGTTTTAGACAAGAACATGGATCCCATTGAGTTCTCCTATAAATTTTTTTATCATGATACTATTCATATGGGACAATATGAGGAACTCTATTGTTGGTTCTGTAGATCTCCCTTATGTTGGATAGAGGACGGGGAATTAGAGTTTTTAGGTCTGAGTCTCTTGTAAGAGACATTGTAATAGGTTTAGATGATTCGGAATGGTATGGATAAGTCTCAGTGTAAGATGAAGTCATATGAAGATCGACATCATCACCATCTTGATTTTAGAGTTGGTGATCATGTGTTACTTTGGGTATCACCAAGGAGGGTTCACCAACAGATTATGAAACATGTCATGTTTGCATCCCGATATGTGGTGTCATTTTAGATTGTAGAGAGGATCAGACTGGTGGCATTGTGATTTTCTCTTTCATATAGGTATATTGGTAAGAATGATGTTATTCATGTGTCACAGCTTTAATAATATCACCCTGACTCTTCTTATGGGAATGATGTAGATGCTGTTGAGCTTTTGGATAATGTGTCCTTTGAGGAACTTAGTGTTCGTATTTTGTATCATTGTGAGAATTTATTTAGAGGTAAAATTGCATCACTTTTTTGAGTGCTGTGGAAGAATAGAATCGTTTAGGAGGATACTTGGGAGAGGGATATAGATATTCAAAACCAATATCCTAAACTTTTTACCTCGGACACATAGTAATCCATGGGAGTGTGGTTTTAGTATTGTATATTATATAGTCAGATGGTTGTAAGACCCCACACATCTAATGAGATATGTTATTTTTTATGTTTGTTTACACACCCTTTATTTTTAATGGAATTGTTCTCTTGTATATGTGGAGTCTTGGGTATGTCTGGGGAGTTCATTACTTGAAATGAAGAAATGGAAGTCCATACAGTTATTTTTTCAAGGTTGTTTCATGGTTTTTAGTAATTGTTTTCCATAACCATATGTCCCTAGAGGGGAAAGGTGCATGGTTAATAAAAAAATGCAATGGAGAGCCTAAAACAGTGTAGGCTAGGTAAAATCCATCTCACATTTCTACTGAATGGTTTGAAAACCCATGCAGTATTCAAGTATACATTGTGATCCATACCCCCTATTCGATAGAGGGTGGCACACAGTTGGTTCATGGTTTTCCCAACCATTTGGCCAAACCATGCACCTCATTAAATAGGGGGAATTATCCATTTCCCCCCTCTCTCATGATTTTCACCCCTTTTCATCCTACAGTATCTAGGTGATGAAATTCATTCTTGTAAGCTTCCAAAGGTTGGTTTTCCATTGATTCAAGGATTCTTGGAGTATGGTTGGATATGAATGGTATATTTATATTAGAGTTGGGTCTTTTAAGGTTGTTTGAGTTCAAATAATTGGATAAGGTTAAGTGATAATTTATCTATGAACATGATGTGGGTGGTTTACAATTAATATTCTATAGTCATGATATCCTAATGTATTTGTATGAGGTTGTGTTGTGGTACCTTATTGTTTTTATATGGTTTCCTTGATACGAGATGATAAATGGGATAACCGAATAACTAATTGAACCAAAAGTGATCCCCATGGGATATGTTAAGGATGAGTGGACCAGATATATTGTAACACATGGGGTGTGTTACTTCATTGAACTTATAATTGATATTCAAAATGTTAAATTGATAGTTTTAGGTAGTGGAACTATTGATAATTCTGTGACCATGAAAAATTTTAAAAGGGTGTGTTTGACCTAACATGAATGTGTGAAATGAGTTATGTCATGTGTGTGGAAAATCAGAATAATGAGTAAAATTATTTCATATATGAATAATGTTATTGATGGAGTTCTATACTAATTATCCACTCCAACGAGTTTGATTATAGTGATTCACTAGTCCCACTAAACTAGTATATTTGTAGTGGTGTTGGAGGGACTCTTTATGCCCCTTACAAATGAACTTGATATGAATTCATGTACTAGAGCTATGTGGAATGATTATTTAAATGTATTGTTTGGTGAAATGAAATATCCCTATGCTATAGATAAATCGACCCCCCTTATTCATTATATAGATGGAATATATTGATTAGTGATCCTGTATTGACTCCCCTTATAATTTGATTATTTTTCTTTTTTCATACTTACACATAAACTATTTATACTGGATATTTTATATAAATAATTTTTGATGGAATAATGAGTTGTACTAACTTTATTTTTTGTCTATCATTGGGTGCCTTAGAAGATTTCATGGTTTTATGTCAGAATAAGGAAAATGTACCTATGTTAGAGGCTATATTTTGTGTTCCAGGACGCACATGTATTAGGGAACTATATATAGTTTTAGTAACCATTTTATGGACTCTATATTTTGTATTTATTTTTTTGATTTCCTTTACACATGTAACTATAATACATGAAATGGAATACGCACTACTTGGTTGTTGGAATGTTCACAGTTTTGGAAAATTGATTTTTGATTCAGGTTTATTATTAATTCTATTTTCTGTATTTTCTATTTTATCTATTTTTATTACTCAAATAAAGAGAGTGTAGTCTCCCCACATGTCTTTTTGGACCCTCGCTGCAAGTTGATAGCCTCTGAAATATAGGGAGGCACACCTAAGGTTATGTGGTGTTACAGATTGGGGAACTGTATTAATTCCTCATGGGTTTGGGTATTAAATAGGTTTTGATAAGAGGGGAACACTGTAGCCCCTCGATGAATCAATATGTATCATCAAAGAAACTAGATTAGATTTTTGGTAGATACCTTATAAATTTATGTATATTTCATAGAATAATTCCTTGATGATTTTTCTAGATTTATGGGTTGTGGCCACAGTGGTAAGTTTTAAATTTCCAACTGTATGCATTCCTTGATTATGAAATTGATTATTCATGTCCATGTGATTATTTTATATTTTAATATATCTATTGATTATATTATTAATTGTGATATTATATAAATATATTTATTTCATTATAATTTATTTATATCATATTATTTAATCCTTATCTATCTTCTATTGAATGACTAACCTTATTGAGGATTTAATCCAACACCTTTTATGTTTTCCTTACCAAGGATAACAGGCTATGTTTTATGATTGATATTAAGGTACATTCTAAATGTTACTATAGTGTTATAAAAAATAAAATATTGAATTTTATCTTTCTAAATATAATGTAAAAATCAAGTATATATCATTTTTCCAAAACAACTAAACTATTCGGTCCGTTGGTATGTGATTGATTGTATCTAGTTCCAACATATAAATGTAACCATCATCTTTGGGGATACTCTGGTGAGGGTCCTTAGTATTTTTTTAGAAACATTAGAAGAAAATTTATAAATTGGATTTTGGAAAACATATATTAGATAACGTAACCCTATGAAAAATATTGGGAGTATTCCAAGAGAAACCCAGATTACGTTTTTGAAATTGATTGTACATAAATTCTCAATTTATGATAATTATTTTCCTTGTTTTCAAATCATACATTATAGTCTATAATTTCAGGAGATAATCATTTATTAGGAATTGTTTTTAAATGTCTCATAGTAGAAGGAATAGAAACTATATAAATTCATGTAATATATATAGGGATTCCCCTTCATAGAAATATAATTAAGATGTTGATAGAGATGGAGTTATAGCTGGAGATAAATTAATTTTATCTATATTAGGGTAGTGGAGATTTGTTATAAACAATAACCATTCTGGTTTGAAACATCTTATTGATCTGAAAAATGGTGTAAATATGTTAGACCGCTTCATATGTTAGAAACATTTATCATTAAATATGATTGTAGACCCACATGTAGATGGTAAATTTATATATTCCACAGAGAAGATATTTCTCACCTTAGGAAGCAGTGGAATGGAAAAGGTTTTTGTGGATGTTTATCATATATTTTCTGATTTTGGTAAATGTTAGACATTGATTTAAAACACATAGGATGATGAGAAAATAGGAAGCATATAATGGAAGGGTTTTAATGAAATTTCCCTGGAACAATATTTTCCTCATGAACTATTAGAAGATATGACTATAAAATTCCTATGTGTAAGAAAATAAGAATACAAAAATGTTATTATATATGAAGCTAATAATAAAAGGTTATAAAAGAATATTTTGGAATACGTATATAATCCAAATATCAAGATTATTATTTATTTTGTGGGATAAATACAATCATTTAAATGAACTAATCACCCAAAAATTATCATCATATAAGGATATAGTATAATGTGCTATCAATATATAGAATAAATACTCAATTTATTATGGATATAAAGGAGTTCAAGATCTTATTCGGTTGGAAGATAAAAAAATGTAAAATGGGAAGAACAAGAGGAAGGATTTTCCCACATTTGATAATTTTCAAAATAAACACCACATTTCATGTATGAAGTGGATTTGAGTTTTCTTTATGTGTGGAGTGAAAGAACATTGGGAGAATGAATGAAAGGGTAAGAAAAAAACCTCCAACATTTATTATTTTGATGGTAATGATATGGGAAACTATAAAAAATTCCGTAAGTGTCAAGGGAATATACCCAATATGAAACTAAGGTTTTTAGGTCAATCTTATGATATTAATACTATCGATGTGTAATGATTAAAGGGATTTTATATCTGGATTAATTAATTATGTTGTATAATTATTTGTATCAATGATATTCTGGTCATAAGAAATTTTAAGTATATAAATATTGTACTACAATAATTTTTTGTTAAGTGTTTGAAAGAGTATGATGAATTGTACCAATAACCAATTAATTTTTTTTAGATATACAGATATATTTTTAGAGAATACATGAATAGGGGAAAGATAAACCTTAATATGATCATTTTTCTCTTAATAATGTTTTTTTGGATAAATAGAATATTTTCACTTAATAAATAGATGTTATTGTATTGGTGAGCTTCGAAATGGTCAATGATTTGATAAAAATGTATTTTTTATGATGTTTACATTATTTTAGGTTTTTTATTTTTATCTGATAATATGATATTTTATTTAAGCAATAAGGTGGGTCATAATTCTTGTAAGCATGTATATATTAATTATGTCTTTATTGTGATTCATGTTATTAATATGTGATCATGGTATTTACATGTGACATTAAGAGTCACATTATATAGAATTATTGATAGGTTGATTTTGAAAATTTAGAGACCCTATTCCTAAATGTTTGGATTTTGGATTTTTTTGAAATATATTTAATTAACATATGAGTTTATTATGTATTAAATTGATTGTTTTGATCTATAAAAAATATTTTTTGGTGTTAATGCATGATATATCGTATTGGATAAACTATTCTAACCATTTTTTTGTAAATTTTTATAAGTCAGTGGAATGCATTGTAGATCTTTTGATTTATTAAAATATTATTTCAGTGTTTCACGAATGAAATAATTTATCTCAAATATCCATTTTCCAACATAAATATTTTAAGATTATTTCGGTCGAAGAAAAACTATAGGATGAGATTGTGCTTATGACATATGAAGAAATCAAGTATGTTTATTTACTCATGTGATTTATCTATATATTAAAATAATCTCTTAAATTTCGGAATAATAACCTTAAAATAAAAACATTATCCATTTAATTTTCTTACTATGAATTCATTGGTATTTTAACCCATAATAGTATTATAGCCATGAGATTGTTAACTTTATCGTCAAAATGTTCTATATCACTCTCTACCTTTCCTTGGGCGTCAGATGTTTCTTCTATATCCTTATTTTTTCCACTAATTTTTCTCTATTTGGAAACCTATTTATGTGTTATTCCATATACCCTTCATATTTTCCTTTCTCTTATTTCAAGAAGATTATTTATTAATCTTTTTACAATTTGAGTTTTCTGTTAATGAATTCTCAAATGTCAATATGAGAAAATGTAAAAATTTTGGGGAAACAATTTGCTAAAGTGGAGGACTTGATAAAACCCCAATATTTTAAAAGATGAAAATTCGGTTGAATAACATATATAGAATGAAACACTGAGCTTAAAAAAACATAAAATATTATTATTTAAATGTGACAATAACCAAGCTACTGAATTGTTGGGTTTCACTAGTAATAACAATATCATGAAATATATATATAAGACCTACTGAAAAAATGTTCATTAATTTATTATTATTAATAAAAATTCAATTATAATTCAAGTTATTTTATACTTCAAAAATATATTTTCATCACAAATGATTTTTATTTATTTTAATGAGAACAAATTATAATTCATTACTTGAACTTCTAAAAATTTTATTTCATAAAAATAATATAATTTTTGGTATTATAATATCAAAATTATCAAAGGGTGAATTTTTTTATATTTCCGGAAATTTTAATTTTTCAATGAATAGTGAAAATGATTTTTAGTAAAAACTATTTTTTTTGTTTCATGCATTTAAAAAAGTAATTTTTTTAAAATGGTTTCAAGGTAAAATAATTTCTATTAAATTATTAAGATTTATTTTAAGTTCAATAAAATCTATTTTATGATTGAGTTATCTATATAAACATTTTAATAAATAAAACAAGATTTTCTCTTAAAAAAATTATTTTGAATACCTTTTGAGGTTTGATTTGAAATTATTTGAATTAACTTATAGGTATTTAATTTAGTAAAATTTATTCAATATTTTTAATTATGAGGTTAAAATTTTTAATTTCAGCCCCTTTTAATTTTGGTGAATTTGAATTGTAACTATGGTAAAAATTAACCCCATTATAGAGGATAAATTCGGCTAATATAGGTTCAAAATAAGTAATGTGGTCATAATTATTCCTCAAAATTATTATAAGTCAAATATTATTCTATCTCTATCACCATAGGCTCAATATTTATTTGTTTAATATCCAATTCTCTATGAAAATTACTCACATGATATTTAAATCAAGGAAAGTAACAAAACATCACTCTATAAGTTTTAAATATATATTATGTGTCCACATTGGGAAAAATAAATTCAGAAATAAATATCATAGTAAATATTTTGAATAACTAAATTTTCACCCTGATTAGAATTTATTTATAACTTTTAGTGATTATATAAATACCTTAAATTCATGTATATCTCTAATATCATATTTATTCAAATAATAGTAAAATTAAACAAATTATATTAAAAATATTAAAAGTGATATAATTTGAGTTATTTATAGTGATCCAAAAATATTATATACGAATATGAAATATTATTGTTGTTTCAATTAATTATATCTTACATACAACTTTTTTTGATGTATTTGATGTTAAATTAAATGAATATTGTCACAATTGACATTGATGATAATTTATCATGATAATATTTTATAAATTTATTTAAAATAATTGAAATATAAAAATTTTACAATATTGATAATATATGTTATAAAATTATATAAATCCCTTTAATAACCATTTTACTGTATATATATAATATTATATAATTTTAAGAATATAAAATATGTTATCCCGGTTTTTGTTAGAAATAGATTAACTAAGGAGTTAAGCCAAAAGATATGGATTAAAACCCCATAAAAACACGTCAAATATTATTTATCTAATGATATTTAAACCATATCATTACTTATTTTATAATCCATTTCCATTGTGATACATATTTTTAAAATTAATTAATTATAATTTAATCTTTTAGGAAATTTCAAAATCCCCCTCACCTCAATTATAAAAGAGAACCTGCTCAATCACGAATTTAAGAGAAATTGAGAATTATATATCAACAAAACCTTGAATAAATCTAGTATAAACTTTTTTATACACATTATAGAGGTGTTGGTCATCCCAAAAGACAAACCCTATGAACCTTAAGAGGATAATTAAGAGAGTTCTGTCAAAGGAGAGGTAATCTCTTTAACCGATCACTTTCTTTTTTTACTTATTCTTTACCTCATCTTAAAAAACTTTATTTACTATAAAATATTATATTTATTAACCTAAATATATTTATATTTTATTATTATTATTAAATCTCCATTATCTGCCCTCTTTCCAATCAAATGATTAGTGGATTTATTTCTCGAGCATACATATGGATTACTGTCTCCACATAGTAATTCAATTCATTTTCAACCACCATATTTAATGGATGGTTATTATGAATGGTTTAACATTTAAATATGATTATTATAAAATAATTATACCCATATAATTATAATACCACATTTACTTTCTTATTATTATTTCTTTTGGAATACAATAACATTGCATGTGCGTACATGTGGACTGCCACCTCAACAAATCAATGTTATTTTTTATTTTCATTTTACTATTATTGTAATATATATAAGTTTTATGAATATATATTATTTATATAATATAATAATTATTTTTAATATTATAATTATTATTTACCTTTGCTTTTTCCCATCCATCAAAAAATGAAAACAGTGATCAAATTTATGTATGGCCTACCTGCTCCATGAACAGTTTAATTAATTATTTTATCTATAAAATTTATTGATGAACATGAATATGTATAAAAATAATATATAGAATAATTATTAACTAATTATAAATCTCCATATTATATATCCATGATTAAACTTTAAGGACCAAAACTACCAAACCAAAACAGACATAAATGATGAAGTAGTTATCACCTGAAGTAGTGATTCAAATAAAGAATTTCTAATAAATGGTCGATAAAATTATATTAGTAAATAAAATATGGAATAATATATATTAATATGGTTCTATAATATATTTATAATTAATTAATATTTATTATTTAGGAAGTTCGAACACATACGAAGGAAGTCAAAGTTGAGGTAAGGGATTATTTCACAATCTAATCGTTATTCGAGACTGTTAATTTTTACGTCTCTCATGTGGGAATTATCTAATATTTATTTCTTAAAATCAATATATTTTATTATATAATAGTAATTAAAAAACATTTAATCTAATAGTACCACATTCCTCTCCTTAATAAAAAAATTATTAAGAATTTTTTTTAAGAAAATATGACTTTATTTCTCTCTTCAATCAAAAATATCTTTTCTTCTATTTACATGTTTTATAAAACAAATTCACCAGTGTTAACCAAATTATCCAAAATAATTATTAAATAAAAATGTAAATATATTTTAAAATTTATATAATGGTATGAAATGAATCTTCTTTATATTTTTTGAATTTTTTAACTTTTAAACCTTTTTCAACAGTGCGAAAGGAATTTTTTTAACATATACTGCATGAATAAAATTTTATATTATCATGAAAACAATTTTGTTTAAAGATTACATTATAATTTTTAATTTTTAATTTCAATTAAAATGGTTTCATTAATATGTGTGATGTTTTTATATTTTCACAAAAATATTTTAAAAGTCAAAGGGTTAACTTCTTTAAGAAATATTCAAGTAATATCTTTAAAGTATTTTCATCTTTTTTAATATCCTTTTTTGAATATTATATTGCGGATGTACTTTAATGATACCATATAATATATTAATTCTTACTATTTATAATCCTATTGACTAGTTAATGTATATATATTCACTATACTTTTTATTCCAACACTGACAGTTATTGATTTTTAGGGTATGTTGAATAAGTTTTATTATTTATTCATATGGGGTATGCAATACTTATTATGTGATTTTTGTGCCTCTATATATCCCTTTGATTAATTTTTAGGTCTCATTATAAAAACTAGATTAGTTTTTCGTTGATTCTAAACACATTTATGTTGATTTTATGAAATATAGTCTTGATTGTATTTTTTAATGTCTTATCGCGGCCTTGACTGTATGTTTTAGATATCTTGAATTTTTCATTCCATCATTAAGAAAAAAGTTATTGATATCAATGTGATTATTTCATTTTTTAGGACATCCATGTATATTTTTCTATATCATTATATTATATTAATGAAATTATATTATCATCTTTTATTCTTTCTATATTATTTATGCCTTGTTTATCTGTTGTTGTTTACAAACCATTTCTGAGCGTCTGAGCCCACCCCTTTCTTGAATCTCCCTTCCTCAGAATACCTGGAAGTGTTTTATTATTGATTTAAATGGATATTATAGTGGGGCCATTATTTTTATAAAATAAAATATTGTATTGTATTTTATTTTTTCAAATGTTTTTTGAAACTCAAGTAGGTATCTAGTTTTCTAAGACTACCAATCTATTCATCCTTTTTGGTTGTGATTTCTTATATCTTGTGGTAATTTAATAAACTAACCACCATCTTTGGTATAATGGGTTTAGGGTCTTAATAGTATTTTATTTTATCATGATGTTGTTCTTTGGAAGCCTTGTATTTTTTTCCTGATCACCATCCTCCACTTATAACAAAAATATTCCTAAATGAAAACAACCATAACATTTAATTTGGATATTCATTTTAGCTTCACAAGTATTAAATTAAAATTAAAAAAAATTAACCACCCATGGACGACCGATTTTACCTATATAATGTTCCTCTGGTTAAATTTTTTTTCCACAAGTCCATTAAAATGGTATTTTATATTTTGGTATTCTTTCCATTTGTAATGGATTAAAAATTTGGTATACTCTTGGAACGAGATTATCAACCCCCCCCCACATCATTATACTATGAAATATATTTTTAGAATCACTGTCAGTTTCTATAATATCATTGATTTGGAACATAGAGATCCAACTATTATCTTCTTTTTTCAGGTTTATTATTTTCAACCCAAACATGAATTTTGTTATCTTATTGAGGAATAAATCATGTATTTCATAGAAAACTATATGGTATACATTTTCTAGTGCCAATAGTATTTGAATGTTCTCTATAAACATTTATATATTTGTAAAAATTATTTTATAATTTAATATAAATTTCTAAATAAAATTTATGATTTATTTTTAAATCCATTTTGTAAAAAATAATATGTATTATAAAATATGATGTCATATATTTAGAATAATCTGTTATTTTTATTTTAAATATCTATATTTTCTATTCATTGAATCTTCTTTTTAATAATTATTATAAATAACATTCATATATTGTCTTAGTATATAAAAAATCTTTATATGACAATTTTTAACAATAACATTTCCTAGAAAAACTGTCATATATAAGTTACTTTATAGAATTTTTTCCCTCTTTTGTAAGGCCATCTAATAAGGACATTCGTCCATACCCACATGTTCATTTTTATATTATATTAATATTATATTAATGATTATATATAACCTATAGTTTTTTATTTTCCATCTTCTCTAGTTATTTTTAAGAATTTTTATACTATTTAGTTTAATTTAATTTTAAAATTCATTTGATAATGCATTTTATATCAATTGGCCGTTGCGAGGAAAATTTTAAACTAAAATAAATAATCATTTTAAGATATTTTTAGCATATATAAATTTTTTTATATTTATGATAAAAATCAATTTTTGATGTTATATCCATCTTAAAATAAAAATATAACTTAAAATTAAAGTGTGAAACTTATTAAAAAATTTATACCCCATTTATATAAATTTTTAAAATTATTTAGTTTTATTTATCATTTTGAGGGTATATATTTTATATAAAATATAAAAAAATTATTAATTCCATGTAAATATTAATCATTAAATGTACTTTACTTCATATACAAAATATTGTTTTATTTATTTTAAAATAATAATATTATCTAAAAAGGGAATGATAAACTCCATCACCAAAATAACATCAATTTACTTATATTTATTATATTTTATTCTAATTTGAAAATTATAATACCAAACTTCAACAAACCAATCAACCTCATCAATGTTTTCCTTGTTTTCAATATCATTTTCAATAGGCACTGGAGTCTTCTAGAGGTATTTAATTTTTCTTAATTAGAATTTTTTAATCTTGATAGTGTTTTCATTATAAATAAATTTATTGAAAAAAAATCACTTACATGTATTATATGATCCATTCTCTAGACTATGAATGAAATGATTTATAATAATATTTTTAAAAAGTGTATTTCAATTTTATAATTATTATTTTTAAAATATTATTTTATTTATTTAGGCTAAATAAAATTTGTATTTGGTTTTGAAATAGAACCTCACATTAAGAAATTTTAGGATGAGAAAGTTATATTAAAGAACAGCTGAATAAAAAATCTAAATAGTTCATTAAGATAAACATTAAAACATTGGATAAAGATAATATATTAAATAAAGTCTTTGAATATGTATTATACCATTAACATGTGTATGCTCATGTATTTATTAATTAAAATTCATAATTCAATGTGGTGTTTTAATTTTTTATCCACTTTTCTTATAATATTTGTGTAATATGATATTTAAAATTATATCATATGGATCATTATTTTACATGGTATAAAGTATGTCATGTGTATATTAAATCTAAATCTAATAATGGTACAGATAGCCTCAAATATCAAATATGTTATATTAGATCATGAATATGTGTAATTTATATCATCAATCTGAAATTTATGTTACCTTATCCATTTTAACATACATTGTTTTGGGCATATTTGTATATAATTTCAAAAATCAACACCACATATTTAGACCATAACCTAATCATGGGATTCTCTTAATCAAGAAACATGGCCAGTTTTTAAAATTCTATCATCTGAGGTCTGATGAACCTAGTTTGATTCGAATGAATTTTTCATCCAAAATAAATTTATACTTCATCTATAAGATTAGATGCGTTAATTTAATAAACATTATTATATATAAATATATAAATATTTAAATATTCACTAGATCTATATAAATTTCTTTCATCCCCCTCAAATACAACAA
This sequence comes from Viscum album, assembly GCA_963277665.1. Classification (NCBI taxonomy): domain Eukaryota; kingdom Viridiplantae; phylum Streptophyta; class Magnoliopsida; order Santalales; family Viscaceae; genus Viscum; species Viscum album. The sequence continues at coordinate 910,684,194 of OY728131.1, read as the reverse complement.
ACACAAATGTCGAAATTTATGAGGATTGTTTTATATAATTTATATGAATAACTTTTTAGTAAAATGATTTTATTTATTTTTTAAGAAATACTCTCAAATTAATAATAACTAATCAATTTAATACATTTCATATATATTTGAAAAAATTAATTATTTACCCAATGTACTCTATCTTTTTTAAAGTTAAATTTACAATGAAGAAGATAAAATGTATAATGTGTATCGATAGTTTCCATATATACTCATCCAATTGAAATTATTACCTCTTATTATCTTCTGTGAAATAAATTATATCTAGTATTTTTCAAGAGTCCTTTATTTTTTACATAATTGGCCTTATTCATCGATATAATGATCATGTGTACTTGAAATATGAATTGGTTATTATGGGTTCATCCCCAAAATTACCAGCCTATTTAAACAGACTACTCATTTTCTCTATTTTTATTATTAAAACATAATATTATTTAAAAAGAAAATTTGGTAGAATTTATTTTAAGATAAAATTTTGAAATGAATGAATAAAATCACATTTAAAAAAATATAAATGTACATAAAAGGAATTGTGTGTAATATTAATATGCCACTCTCGTGCTTTTTATGTATTATAGGGGAAGGAGTTGTCTCACATTTTATTAAAATTTATTTTCAAGGGTAGATTTCATTAATATCACCATTCATATATATTCCATGTAAAAAACATGGAATAGATGGTGGGTAGATCCAACCAAAAATGGAATCACTTTATTTCTCCACTTTTGATCCACCAAATCATTTATATCAACAACCCATTGATTGTGGGATTACCCATTAAAAAACTATTCTAGAATCATGGTGGGATAAAAACTGGAATAATTATAAGTGAACAGTCATGTTAGGATTCCTCTAAAAAATATTATATAAGAAAAAATAATATTTTTATGACCAATGCATCTCTATATCATGAACAATTTTTCTAAAAAATATAATAGAAAGTTGAATTAGGAATATATTTACCACACTATTATTTGATCAATTATGATACATATTATTGTCTCTATTATTTATCAAACATTTATTGAAGGTAATAAATTATGGTGGGATGTGTTTTTTATAATCACATTTGATATGGTATTACATTATTTGAGAAGAACCTATAACATTATCTTCAAATGACACTACCAAAATCATTTTCTCAGTGAAAAAATATTTATTTAAATATATTTATTTCTAGGTTTTAACCATGTAAATTATATATAGAGGCCCAAAAAATCATATTTTTTTACATGGTGAAATTTAGATTTTTTTCTATAAATGGTAAAATAAAAATTTTACTATTCCTAAAATAAATTTTTTAGTTTATTGTAAGGTTTGAGACATTTAATTTAACCTTGGGATGTATTTTAATATTTTTAAATGGTGTCAATAAAATTTACTAAATGACAAATATCGTTGGTAGATATTAATTTATTTTTTATGTAATTAGTTTTATATATTTTACTTCAAATGATTTATGATAGATATTTTATGTGTTGGTCATCGACATGAGGTCTTAAATGAATTGATGGAATATATTTTATAATAAATAATTTCATGACACATAGTATGATCTATGGATTTAAAGTAATGTTTGAGTAGGATAATTGATGAGAGAGAGATATGGAGAAAGTAAGTGGAGAAATCCATTGAATGAAATTGAAGGGAAAATACTGTATTAATCATCAAAAATGAAATTATAATCACCAATATAATATTAATATATTTTAACTCTATTTTCAATATTTTATCTGTATTATTTAATTATTAATAAATTATATCTTTTTGAAATATATCAGGGAATATAAAAAAGAGATTGAATAATATAAATAGTCAAGCATCTAGTGAACAACATCAATCGATTGGAGCATTGTGATCCTTATGTAACTATGGTAAGTGGATTTCAGCCATTACATTCATATCATATTATCTATTTAAATACAATAATTTTTGTGATTTATGAAAAATTATTGAAAATGGATAAGTAAATTGTTAAATTTATAATTTTGATATTTTTAAAGCTGTTGTTATGATTTATAAACACTTGAAAATATAACTTGTTATTAATATAATAATAAGATGATTTGTATAATAAATAGTGGATTATGTTGATTTATAGTTTATTTTTCAAGTCCTTGTAGTGAATATTGATCCATAATAAGTAAAATATGTGGAGGAAAATGTATGAGTTAATTTTCTGATATTAAAAAAAATTATCATTACAAAACATAGTAAATTAAATAACATATAATTAGGTGATTTATCAAAATGATTTCAATTTATTAATTTAACTTGGTATTTTTTTATATTATTATATTATGACTGAAAATGTTATATAATAAAGTTAAAAGTTTCACACAAGGTTTATTTTTTTCAAAAGAAAACAGATCTTTTTACAAATAGACATTCACTGTTCAAGGTAAGGCCTATATATAAAAATATAACTTTATTTACTTTTCAACCATTCCTATGTCCCTGTGAGAAATAATTTTGAAACATGGTATGAGAAAATCAACTTAATAGGGTTCATAAAATAAACTAATCTCGTTTGTCTTTTTTTTAACATCAAAAATCAATAAGAAATATTGACATTTTCATATTTAAAATTTCAACACAAATATCCATTTAATTTTTCATGAAAAATTATTATTCCATAATATACATTTATATGACCATTTATATGAAATCATAGTTGAAAAACTATGACCATACTAGTGTAACACCTTAAGATTTTTAAATAAGAAAACTATATTTAATAATTTATATGACACACAACACCAAGAATAGACGACAACATTAAACTCTAATAAGCTAATATATATTTAATTTTGAATAAATTTAATCTTTTAAATATATTTTGGTGCATGAAACCCAAATATTTTTATTCTCCATAGCATACAACACACTAAACACTGAGCTTTAAATGACCATGAAATAATATTATTTCATATATCATTGTTATAATATAGCTAATAAATTGGGTGGTGTGAATAGTATTAACTACACTATTAAATATATATATAATCCCTACTCAATACAAATATGATGAAAAATTCTAATTATATAATGAAACAATTTTTTAAATTAATTTTATTCATAAAAAATGTTTCATTCAAAAATATTTTATATTTCTTCTTTGAGAAAATATTAAAATTATTATTTAGATATTTTTAAGCAATAAATTTCTAAAAATAATTTTTTTTGAAACATTAAAATCATAAATTACAATGGGGGATTTTTTTTTGATTTTTCACAAAATAATGACTCTAATGATTAGTAAAAAATACCAATTTTTTAAAAATGTCATTTGTTTCTAATAAATTTAGAAAATTAAAATTACAATTATTTTTCTAATATAATTTCATTTAAAATAAAAAATATTTAATTATATTTTATCACTTCATTTCTTTTTAATCAACTACATCTTAAATTTTTCAATAAGTATGTTGTTGGGTTAAAAAACAATATTTTTCTAAATACAATTTTAATGTCTATAATGTTTCTCCATTTTTACTAAATAAAAACCCATAGTGAAGGATGAATTAAATGAAATCATAATATAAAATATTTTTTAAAATTAATTAATTTTCAAATATAATTATTATTACCTTTCATAGAGTTAATATGAAATAATCTTTTTCATGAAAAATACACTTCATAAATCCAGCTAGTTTATCACGTCTGTCAGTTTAATTTTATATTAAATTATAGTAATGATTTGAAATGAATTAGTTAAAATGGAATCCTTGTTTTTATTAAAAAATATTTATATTATAATATACATTCAAAGTTATTTTTTAACTTAATGAATAGTTAAAAAAAGTAAAAATATATTATCGCGGTTAAGTTGAAAACGGGTTTACAAAAGGTTAAACTAAAATAATAAGGTTCAAATTGACTAAAAAACATATCTAAAACCACTTTTTTGGAAATATTTACACCATATCATGTATGATAATATATAATTATCAATTTTTGAGCCATATGAAATGTGAAAAAACTTGGTAACACCATTCAGTTTTCAAACATTATAGGTCTTTCCCTCTCCGAATGTATTAAAGGCCATCCGCTATCCCCTCTTATTCACACCATAAAACCTTTTATGTTTGTAAAATTCATAAAAACATAACCTTCCAACATCAATTACCCAAAATAGATACATTTTCATTTCATAATGTTATTCTAGAAATAGATTAGGTAAAATCCTATGGAGGTTTTCTAAGAAGAGGTAAAATTCTATACTATGCATTTTTATTTTATTTATTCTTCCACTGCCTCAAAATAATAATGAAATATTATCATATGATAAAAAAATTAACATATATATACTACGATTCTATGATATTAATTTCATAACCTAAATTCATCTACACTTTAATCAACTTATATAAAAATCATTACTCATGTGTATGGAAGACTACTGTCTTGCGAGCCGATGTCATTCATTTTCCATCATAAATTGTCACCGATTATTGTAATGATGGATTTAAATTATATATTTTACCTTTGTAATTTTTTTTATACTTTTTGATTTGTTATATCGTATATAAACATTTACTTTTTATCTCATATGGGGTATGATAATGTCCCTCATGTGTATAAAAAACTACCACCTTAGGAACTAATCTATTTCATTTTTCACTAATTCATTACATTGAAGGTAATAAATGATAAATTTCAAGAATATATTTCATATAAATTACGTAATTACTATACTGATTACATATTTATCATTATATAGAGATGATATATCCTTTTCCTTCTTACACTAAAAAATAATAACGTAATTCGTGGACATGTGGACTTCCACCTCCAGAAAGTGATGTAATTCCTGTTATCATCCCCAAAACAAATAAACATTGTATATAATTATATTTAATTAAATAATATACTATTCATAATGTGATTATGATTTTTTTTGAATATAAAATATTACCTACCTTCTTTTAATAATGACAACTAATAAATGCAAACGGTACTCGTTCATATGTACCACCTCCCATCTCCATGATTGTAGTGTAGATCATTTCTCACTACCAAATTTCATAATGAGTTTTGAAAATTATAATTAAGGTATAAATACTAAAATAATTTCATGATTATTTTTTTGATGTTGAAATAATTACCACTTTTACCATGATCAACACACTAAATCTATTTTGAAACAATGCATTGAGCATCATCAAAACACATGACATGGACTTAACTACTAATTACATTAATATGTATATAAAAATAAATAAAATTAATTAATTTATTATAAGTTATTTTTCTTGAATATTATTCATATGAATTCCAATAATTGATATAATCTTATTATATATGTGTTGAAGGACAAACATGGAATATCTAGACTTGAGGTAAGGGATTTCAATATTCACTAACATTTTTATTTCAGTGATTTATATACTACCCATGAAGGTATTATATAGTTATTATCTTGAAAATTATTGGGATTTAAATATACATTTTGGATCTCTTTTTCATTGGTTATACATTTCAAAAATTACCAATAGAGTAAGGGATCTCGATTTTAACCAGCTGACTCGATTTTAACCTTAAACAGGAAGAATTAGCCTAACATAACCTCTATTACATCAAATAAAACCATTTGATTACAAATAATGAAATTTAGAATGACTAGGACAATGTGGTCTCGGACAATGCGGTCTCCCACAGTGATTGGCAGCTTGGCCTCCTCCTGAGTCTGAATTGCGGTGGCGATTCTTCCTCCCAACTCAGTCGTGTCTTGCATCTCGAATCTAAGGGTCGATGGTAGGGGCAATGCGTAGGGATCAGACAATGGTGGTTTTTCGAGCTCGCGACTCGATTGGGTGTGGCGACATACAAATGTCCGGAATCCATTCAACTCTCCATGGTGGCATCAAACCATAATCACCACATTGGTCGAATTCCACTTTGAGGCGACAATGGAAGCGTAGTTCGGATAATAGGAAGGCATCTATGACTTCGTCCCATGTTGTGGCTTCTCTCGCGATGACATCTCTTCTCTAGTAGCGACCAACTTCAAGTATCAGTTTCACAGGGAGACGGAAAATAACTATGGTGGGGCTCATAATATGCTCAACTCTGGTGGACTCTTCTTCAAGATACCACACCCACCAGTGCCTACTTCCGAATAAGGTTCTAGATATACTATGCTGGCCTTAATTCATCAACTAAACCTCGATTTTCTATTTTGTAAATGTTAATTTATTGGTAGAGTGTGGATGAACTGCAATTCTTCGACACTGAAAATTACTAGTGGCACCAGTTTAAAGAAGTGATGCAAGTGAGAAGATAAAGAACAATGTGTGAAGGGTCAGGGAATGGTGTATTGAAATGGTGATACCGGAGTGATATCACTGGGTGAAAATTGGAATGAAAATGTTACTAAGTCTTGACAGTTGTAGGGGTTTGGTTTTTTTTAAGGAAAAGATAAATTACTGATCAATGAAGCCAGGATTACAAAGCCAATTAGGGAACGAGTTCACTCAACAATAATCACCCCAATGTTTTCCAAAATGAGCCAAACGATGAGCCATTGAATTACCATCTCTTTTGATGAAAGAAAATTTGCATGCATCGAATCCATCGTTTAGAGACTACATCTTCTTCAAGATGAGGCCATAAGGCTGGGAATCCAAATATTTTGTTGAGAGAGCATTCACCACTTTGAGGCAGTCGGATTCCACCAGAATCTTAGGACAAAATTTTGAACAGGAAAAAACAATCCCCTAGAGGATGGTCGAGGCCTCTGCCCCCACAGGGCTCCATGAGTTAGGCACTTCCCTACACTAGGCTTCCACAATCTGGCCCAAACTGTTACGAGAAATGAGCCCAATACCGACCCGTGAATTAGTAGAGACGGCAACATCAATATTATCCTTGAAGAAACCCTCAGGGGGGAGACCAAAAAGGAGAACAAATTATAGGGGGTTGGTTTCATGAACATAGATGGTGGGATGAAATGGTAGTGCAGAAAGAGGTGAAACTGGTGGCAATACATTGGGGTGAATCCTGTGGCCCCATGATTGAAGCAACTGATGGGACAACAAAATGGGTCTAACAATGGCAGCATGAATGAAATTAAAAAATTATACATCAATTAAATAATATAAACATCACATTATAAAAATTTAACTAAAAATAAATAGATAATTAAATTAAAAAAATAATTTAGGTTAATATAATTAGAAAGTGAATTTAAATTAAAAAAATTATATATTGAAATTAATTAATCATTAATAAATAGAATTAGAAGTATAAAAATTATGTAATGTGATTGAATTTAATTACTAATGTTATTAAATTTTAGAAAGACAAAGTTAAAAGATTAAAAGTTGAACACATGAATTAATTAAATAATTTAAAATACTTAGGCTAATTGATTAAATAATAATAATGTCAAATTTTAATAAAGCAGTAATTCTTCTGAACAAAATAATAATTTATAAAACTTATAAAATTAATGAAAGTAAATTATTAATTACTTTAATTAATAAAAACACACAAATAATAATAAAAAATTTATTATTTCACAATTTTACTAAAAAAATAAAAAAGTATGATTATTTAATAAAATGTGAAAATTTAATTAATTAAAATGTTAAATATTAAAGTAATAGATGTGGAAAATTTTGTAAAAATAAGGCCACATAAAATCCCCCCACCCCACACTCAGGTATTTGTTGTCCTCAAACAATCCCATTTTTTATTAACCATGAAACAATAGTTTGTTTATGATTCATGTAAACAAATTTAACATGTTGATGACTTTGAAACAAAGGACAAAAACATGTCAATAGGCATTAGAAAATTAATTGTTCAAATTTATTTTTTCCTAGAAAAAATACTCAAAGGGTAATCTAGATGAAAAAGATTCATCAATCAATGAAGGTGTTTTGGCTGATATGTGATACAACATAATAACTCATTTCAACCAAATCTCAAGATCTATGTCCAAGAGTGACAACATGTAAAATAAAAGTGGAATAAAAATATTATCCATTGTAACATTTTATTCTGAATCATCACCTAGTTTCCAATAATAGAAATTTTTTAATTCAACCTAATGATGCAACCTAAATGATTCCCATATAAACTGGTTTTTCCCCTTCTTCAGTCACTGTTCATCATTATCCTAACCTTAATAAACTCATTTTTAACCCTAGAAACTTTATTTAGTTTTTACGAAGCCATGTATATTGTTCTGAGCACTATGAAATGCACTTCTTCAAGGTGTACAGAGGGTTTAGAGTAAATATAAATGCACCGAGCATCTAGGGTCTTAGAGATTCACTATGGGATCCAAGATTCCTAAACTACTCCAGTTTCAAAATATTTTTTTGAAATCATTTATATTGTCTCACTAAGGTAATTAATTTAATAATTAATAGAAAAAATGAATCCCCTTCGGTCAAAATCAATCTTCAAATTCCAAGGTTTATGATCATAACTCCACTATCAGGTTACCCATATCACTCTCAAAAATAGTTCTTAATCCAAAATTTTCATTAAATCAATAATTAGATTCACTCAGAAATCTTCCAACCACATTAAATTCATATTCATAGTTGTTCTTAACTATGAAATATTCATAATCAATAGGAAATACCCAATTGGGTACAATGTACAACCCAAAATTGTGTAAGAATTTTGAAAAATATTAACAATTTTTACAAAATGTTTGAATAGGAAGTGTGAATTGATGGGATCACATTAAATCACCATTTAGAGAAGTCAAGAGTTTCCCCCTCCCCCATACTTAAAACCCATCATTTTCCCTAATGTTTAAATCAAATAAAGAGGAACTGTTTGACAGTTTAAGTTCAAAACATATTTTTCAATTTACTAGATTGATGATATTTATAAAGGGTCACTTTGTAGTTCTAAAATTTCATTTTCCAGAATGATTAATTTACAGCATGTTCTAAAACAAGTACATGCAATATCATTTAAGTCCAGTGACAAATATTTTCCATTAAAGTTAAAACATTGCATGTATCATAAAAGTTCATAATGTACTAGGTGTAAAAATTTTAATATATTGAGATCAATATTATGTTCAATAGAGCAGAAGAATGAATGTTAAAACACCTCAACCGAAAGAAGATTTAATTCAAAAAAAATCAGCCTGTATGTACCCCAACACTTTAGTTCAAGGAGTGAGATGATATTTACAAAAGTGAAATTCAATTTTTTAGTAAGGAGGAACAAACTGAATTATTTTATTCAACTTAATGACATGTAGTAAAAAATCAGTATGCAAGACATGCAGTAGCTTTTTCTAATATATGCCAAATTTTTTAAAAGAAAAAGTCACTGTGTCACTAACAATACTAACAATGAGTCACCAACAGTAGCACTAATGAGTCACTTATTTTAGTGTAACGGTGGCTCATGTGCATAAATGTGTAAATGACTCACCGATAGTAATTAATGTGACTTGTAGTTAATTTTATTAAAGTGAACAAGTAGCAGAAAAATGAATACAAGAATTAAAATATGAAAACTTTCCTGAATCAAAGTTTGTCATTAATGCTTCTGCAAGGGAATTCCACTCCCTTGTGACAAAAAATCATTACCTTTGTAACCCTAAAATGGAATTTGGATACAAAGAACTTGTAGTAAAAAGAATATCCCTAAAACAGAGCACATAAGAAACACATTATTCAAGGGTAAAAATGATGCAAAGTAAAGACAAAAAGAACATCGGGTTTCCTCCCATGTAGCACTTTGTTTTAATGTCACCAGTCATACTTTATTCAAGATCAGTTCTCAAGCACTGTTACGTCAACCAAGCCCTTCGGTTGTCCCTCAAAATACAATTTCACTCTCTTCCCATTCACTAACAGGGGTTTTTTCTCTTCACCTACAATTTCAACAGCTCCATTATCCAGAACTCTCCCTACATTAAATGGTTAAGACCACATGAAATTAAATTTTCCAAGAAAGAGTTTGAGGCTTGGGATAAAAAGGAGGACCTTATTTCTAGGTTTAAACTATTTGGTTTGTTTGATGGAATCGTGAATGATTTTATTTCTCATTTATATATTATTGCATTATCATAACTCTCTATCCTAATCTCATCCATCTCACTTTTCTCAAGTAATCTCTTCTCATCAGAACTCTTAAAGTCAATGTTTAGAGCCTTAAATACCCAATAATACTTGGGTTGCAACTCCACTGGTTAATGACATAATTTCCCAAGAAAAATCCAGTAAGGATACAAACCTTTTGGGGTCTTGAAATAAGGATAATATGACTATAAGGCTTCATTAAATTTAAGAGGCCAGTCATTCCTAGAATTTGACACAGTTTTCTCAATTATTTTTTTAGTTCTATATGTTATATTAACACTTGTATACTAGTATTTGGATGATAAGGAGTTCCAGTTTTGTTAACACAACCATATTTCTACATCAAAGCTTTAAATTTTTAGTTCTTTAATTGTGTTCCATTATTAGATTGGGAACTCCAAATCATGAAAAGATTTTATTTTTGACTAATTTAATTATATAATTGGCTTGATTGTTGGGAGGTAAAACTATCTCAACCCACTTTGACACATAATCTAATGCAATATGAATATACTCATTCCCATGAGAAGATGGAAGTGGACCCATGAAATCTGAACTCTAGACATAAAAAATATCTACTTCCTAAATTCCATTTTGGGGTAACTCTTTCTTACTACCAACAATTCATAACCTTTGACAATTTTCACAATAAACCACATTGCTCCTAGAATAATTGAAAAGATAATTCCAATAGAAACTGTATTTTAAGACTTTTTTATCAGTCCTTTCACCACCATGGTGACCTCCCCAACGTAAAGAGTGAAAACTCCATTGAAAGGGAATCATTTCTTCCTCAGGCACACACCTCCTTAGAATACCATCAACACATCTCCTATACTATATAGGATCATCCCAAATATAGTATTTAGACTCAAAAATGAATCTATTTTTTTTGATTATTGGACATATTTTTAGGAAAGACACATGCTTCCAGAAAATAAGAAAAATCTACATACCATGCAGATTTTCTAATAGAAACAGTGAAAAACTATTCATTTGGAAGGAATAGTTTATCTCTCGAGGATCTTTAGATTGAGTAAGAGGAATCCTAGATAGAATTTCATAAACTAAATTTTCATCTCCCAACTGATCACTGGTCTCTAAATCAAACTCTTATAGTAAAATAATCCATCTAATCAGCCCGGGTTTAGTATCTTTTTTAGACATCAAGTATTTTAAAGTAGAATGATTAGTGAAAATGATGACTTTTAAGCCTAAAAAATATTGAATAACATTTATAGTGGAAAAAAGAAAGTAATTATTTTTCAGTATTGGTATATTTTTTTGGGGCATCATCTAGAAATCTACTAGAATAATAACCCACAAGAAACTTCTTATCGTTTCTTTTTCCAAGGAAATCACCTACCACTATGTCACTAGAATCACACATAAGTTCAAAAGGTGATTTAAAATTAGGTACATTGATAATGGGTGATGTACTAAGTTTATATTTAAGTATATTAAATGATTTCAAACAGTTTTCATTAAAGAAGAAAGGTACATCCTTGACCAGAAATGAACACAAGGGCTTAGTCATTTTTGGAAATTATTTTATGAATCTCTTGTAGAAACTGGAATTCCCTAGGAAACTTCGAACACCTTATACATTTTCTAGAGGTGAGAGTTTTTTTGTGACTTGTATTTTAACAGTATCAACTTCCAAACCTCTCTTTGACACTTTATGAGGTAAAACAATAAATTCTATGAACATGAATTGACACTTCTCCCAATTAAGAACATGGTTGGTTTTGATGCATATTTCTAAGACTAATTCAAGATTTTCAACACATGTATCAATGGTGCTACCCATAATAGAGAAATCATCATTGAAAACCCAAATGATTCTTTCAATCATGTTTGAAAAGATATCCATCATATACCTTTGAAAGGTGGAAGGTGCTCCACAACCCAAAGGGCATCCGCATATAGTAAAATGTCCCGAAGGGGCATGTTAAAGTGGTCTCTAACTGATCCTCTAGGGAATTTTTTTTGTACCCAAAATACCCATCCCGGAAACAAAAAAAATCATTTCCAGCAAGACTCTCAATAATTTGATCCAAGAAGGGTGTTGGGAAATGATCCTTCTTTGTGGCTGCATTCAGCTTCCTATAATCTATACAGACTCTTTATTTAGTGGTTTTTCATACTTGGATTTCTTCATTATTTCCATTTTACAATAGTGAAACCTCCATTCTTGGGGAAAACCTATAAAGGGATGACCCAAGCACTATCTGTGTTGGGAAATATGATTCCAGTGTCAAAATATTTAACGAATTCCTCTCTCCCAACTTCTTTCATGTTTGGACTCAACCTTCTTTGACACTCTACCCTCGGTTTATGGTCAGGCTCCATAAGTATCTTTTGTAAGTTTAATAAGGGAATAATTCCCATTATATCAGCTGTAGTTTATCCTATGGTAGATTTAAAATTCTTAAAAACAATTTAAAATATTTCCTCTTGATTCTCATTGATCTTAGAAGAAATAGTGATAGGAAAATTAGATTTCTCTCCCAAAAATGAATATTTCAAATCAGTAGGGATTGGTTTTAGTTCAGGAGAGGGTAGTTTTACACTAGAAGGAAAACTCGTAGGGTTAGGGGGTCTCAGATCTTCAATATATCTTCTATATAGAGTTTGAAAATGATGACATATTTTCAATTTCTAGCTCAGATTCAGACTTTAATGCTCTTTTGTCCAAATTGGATAGCACAATATCTAGATTTTCTCGATCAGAATTCAACATGTTAATCAAATCATAAACCAAATGTTGTCTTATAAGTTCTCCCTAAAATTAATCGAAATGATTGGCGGTGTTGGTGTTAACATAAAAACCTTAAAATTTACTAAAAATATCCTAATATTATAAATATAGGACTCTTCTATAGTAGAAACTAGACAGTAGTCCAATTCTGGAAAATTTTTCAGATGTGGTGTTTAAGATGAATTTTCATCATCTAAAACATGTAAGTTGTGATTTCCAACTTCAAAATGATTTTTTCCAAAAATTATTGATTTTTAGATTCCTCGTATTTTTCAGTTGAATTTTCATATTTTAAGGACTCTACCACCGAACATTTTTCTGAAAACATTAGTCCTTTAACATTTTTAAACACATTGAATTCTTCTAGTTCCCAAATTTTGAAAATAAGACGATCCTTAGAGACATCAAAAAAAGCACCTCATGTGGAAAATAAGGGCCTTCCCAAGATTATGGGCAACCCATGATAACCCTCCATGTTCAATACATGAAAATCAGAAGGTAAAATCAGATTCCCAACTACAACTAGAAAGTCATCTATCCTACCCACAGGATGAGTGAAAGATCTATTATTAAAATCCAGTATAACTATGGTAGGATGAAGGTAACCTAATCTCAACTGTCAAAATAGTGTGTATGGGAGATGGTTAATACTAGAACCTAAGACACAAATATAGTTGAGCTGATCATAATTTCTTAGGGTGCAATGAATAATAAAACTACCAGGGTCTTTCAATTTGTGGGGGATTTTCTTTTGAAGCACAACACTGCACTCTTCAGTGAGGTTGTCGGTAGAAAACTCTATAAAGGACTTATTGTTTAAAAAATTTGATAATAGATTTCAAGTAAGATGGGATTTGTATCAAATATTGAATAGAAATAATGTTTACTTGATGTATTGACATGAGACCAAGGAATAGAAGGAGTTCATCCCTAGTATTACTTGGCAGTTTCAGCTTCTTAGTGAAAGGGATGAGTGGGAAAAAAATTAAGGATATTAGGTATATCCCTTATCTCTTCCTAAAAATTTTCTTTCACATTATTCCTTTGATTTTTTAGATGAATTCCCATTATGTGATTCAGCTGATGAATTCATATTTTCATCATTTTCATGATTTTTCTGTTGATTTCCAGCATGTGAACAAAGTAGATATTTATTTCCTGATTGAAGAATATTTTCATTTTGGTCATTTTCAAGGAGATTTTCGGAAACATTTAGATTACTAATACCACTTCTAGTTATAAAATACATAGAATTCTCCTTAGTGTTAAGCTTTGTTGTTCTTGTAAGTCTAACTTTTTCCCTAGATGAAAAATCTATTGCAAGATGTCCTAGTTGTGTTTCCATGTTTTTCATCCGCACATAATTTTTCATTTTATCAAACTCATATTGATTTTTCTGATTCGTTTGTTGAGTCATGTATATTTCCTCTTGAGAGTTAATTTTTTTCATGATTAAATCAAGCATAGAAGACATTTAGTTATCATTGCTTCCTTGTGCATTTAAAGACTCACCCCTTTGTTCGTTTTGAATGTTTGGTCATGGATTGTTATAATAATTAGGAAAAGTGGATTGTTTAATTAAAAATTGAGCCTTCCAAGAAAGATTAGGACCATAATTGACAAAGTTTGATTTCCCTTTTGGTTGGGCTGGTATATAAAAGTTAGAACATAAACTTTATGAATGCCTAATAATTCCACATTGTGACCATTGTTCTTTTAAATATTGATTGGTTTTTTTACATCCATGTTGATTAACAATTCTCATAGTTATCTAGTTCATTAAATATTGTAGTTGGTTGGTGATTTCAACAAGTTGGGCATGATTTTTATTCATTAAACCAGTATTTGGGGTAACATTTCTATTGAATTGTTTTCTTCATGAATTCTTATATTGAGAGTTTAAGGAAAGATTAATACAAAAATCTATGCTTTTCATCTGTCTTGACATTGTAATTTCCCCCAGTAGCCTGATTAACTAGATTCTTTCTAGAGGTTGAAAACCCTTCATAGAAGGCATCAATGAGAAGGTGAGATGGGAGTTGATGATGGGGACACTGCATAAGGAGATCCCTGAATCGATCCTAGGCATCATGAAATGCTTCTCCATCCTCTTGATAAAAACTAGTTATCTTTGTTCTCAATTCAACTTTCAGTCATTGAAGATAAAACATCATGATAAATGAGTTATACACATGATCCTAGTTTTTCAAAATTTTCTCATCAATGCTCCAAAACCATTTCTGAGCATTCCAATTAAGGAAAAAGGTAAAGAGTCCCATTCTTAGATCATTATCTCTGATTCATAAAAGATATAACTATAACATAGTATTTTATAAGTCTCTAATGAAGGTAATGAGTCCTCATTAGAGAATCCAATAAATGCAGGAAGCAGTGAAATGTGTGATTGTTTCAACACATAGTTTCTAGATCTAGGGATAGTCTAAGGGATGATGGATTTCCTGAAACTTGAGAAAGTTAGAATAACCTCATCCTAGGCCTTTCATTTTCTTCTAAGATATATGGATGATTTTTGAAGTTGTTTGGATTAGGAAGCTTATTGTCTATGTTCTCCATTTCAATTTTGTTCTTCTTCCTTAGAGCAATCCAATGTTTGTCTATTTCTATGTTCAAGGGATTTAACTAACACCAGAAGTTATTGTGCTCATGAAAACAATAGTAGACAGTTTTCAGTAGTAAAAAAATAGTAACAATTCAGTAATAAATAAAGCATATTTTTTTACCATTTTCAAATTTTCCATTTTTTGTAGTTTTTTTACCATTTATAAATTATCCATTTATTGGAGATAAATCACTCACATCAAAAAATCTTGGAGTTCATCTCTCCAGGCTTTATCAACTGTGATAATTTTTATTTGAAAAAGATGACAGAATGGACTCGTTGTAAGTTTGGATGTTTTCATTTCAATTTAAATGTTTATGAACATTAATCCACTATCACACTCACCAAATGATTGTGGAGTTATATGATTAAGTGCTAGTGGTACGTTGTAATTGAATGTCTTTAGAGATGATCTCGTTGATAGCGAGAAAGAAAGAAAGAAATTGAAAATGATAGAGAGAATGAAGATGAAAGATAACCAGCACTCTCAATTTTAAACCCGAACTGGATGAATTATCATAAAATCATCTCTATTAAGTAACCTAAAATCATTAAATTACAAAGAAAGAATTTTTTTATGAAAATATAGTAATAGATCTCCCTCTTCATGCTTGAATCGCTACTCCTCCTGGTCCTTGGGTTTCTGATAAGTGGTTCTCTGAGAAGTGTTCCAATATTTTCCCTATGTACTTTCTCTACCATGGATGGATGTGGATGATCGAATGAATCAAATGAATGTCCCCCAAAAATTCTTGATGCTCTTATTTTATATTTTTCTATCATAAGTTGCACGCCACCCCTATTTTCCACTGACTTCATGTGTCCTTCCCTTATGCACCACACACGTGCGTTTTTTCAAGAACTAACGTCATTTTATAAATTCACTTATAACTAACTCTAGATGAGTTAGTTGAATGGATGTGGACATATTTTTTTACTCTACAATGAACATGCATAGGAATGAACAAAGAAAACACTAAAAAACAATGAATGTTAATTAAAATATTAAATTTGTTTTTTAAAATAAATGTTAAATTACTTATTAAAAATTCACTTAAAGTTAAGTGATAAATATTTAAGTTGACAGATGTTAATATTATATTTATTAATTTTTAATAAAATTATTTAGTTTTTTATGTAAAATTATTTATTTTATTATTTAATTAATGTTAGGTTGTAGTTGAAATAACTTAATTATACACTTAAATTAGATTAACTTTATTAGTTTAATTATTATAATTATTCCATTTTAGATGTTATATTCGAATTAAAGAATTAATTTATATATATATATTTTAATTAACAATTAATTTTATTTATAAATTATTATTGTAGTTTTCAAAAAAGTTGATATTTTACCTTATGTTTTATTTTATAACTTATTTAATTAAATTATAATTGTTATATATTATAAATAATATATATTATATTTTTTATTTGATTAATTTATTTATTATTTATTGTTAGTGTTATAAAATTGATTGTTTAATAATTATTTTATTTTATTCATTAATATTATATTTTATATATTATTATAATTATTATTTAAATAGTTTTATTATTTTTATTTAAATTAGTTATGTTTTAATTTATTAGATTTTAGTTCAAGTTTTTTATCTTATCTTCTTCCTTGCCCAATCATGATGCGCATGGGGGGAGGGATTTTCTACTTTATTTTGCGTTAGTGAAAAGGGAGTTGTGGTCTTCCATGATGAGTAGAGGCTCAACTTCTTCCTGAGTCCGAATCATGGCGGTGATTCTTCCTACCACCTCAGCCTCAGATTGGATCTCAAATACAAGGGTTGATGGTAGAGGAAATGCACAAGGCTCAGATGGCGGTGGGTTTTCTGTCTCCTGACTCAGTTGGGTGCATGAACAGAAAATGTGTGGACTTCTTTGAGCTCTCCATAGAGGCATCAAACCTTCAACACCATAGTGGTTGACTCCCTCTTTGAGGTGACGGTGGAAACTAGGTTCTGCCAGTGGTAAGGCGTTGATGACTCTGGTCCTATCAGCGGCTTCTCTCGTGATGGAAGCTACTCCCTAGTAGAGACCAACATCATGTATCAGTTTCACAAAAAGATGAAAAATCACCACGATGTGGCTCCTCCTCTCCTCATCTCCAGCGGACCCTCTTTTAAGATAGCAAAACAAGTGGGACCTGCTTATTTAGCAGGTTCTAGATCTATAGTGGTGCCCTTAATTCATCAATTAAGCCTTGGTTTTTAGTTCTGTAAATGCTAAATTATTGGTGTAGTGCAAATAAACAGCAATTTGTTGACAGTGGAAATTACTGGTGGCACCAGTTTGAAGAAGTGATTCTAGTGAGATGATGAAGAACAATGTGTGAATGGGTTATGAATGGTGTGTTTAAACGGTGAGACAGGAGCGACATCAGTGGGAGAAATGATGAAGGAAACAATTTCTAAGGCTTAACGGTGGTAGTGGATATGTTTCATAAAAACTGGTCGTGGGATGAAGCGGTAGTGCGACTATATGTAAAACCGGTGGCAATGTTGAGTGGTGAAAGTTGTGGCACCATGATGAAGGAACTGGTTGGACAACAGAAGGGGTTTGAAGGTGGAACCATGAATAAAATGGCATGAGAAGATAGTTGTTACATCGGTACACAACAAAACAATGAAAAATTGTAAATTGATTAAAACTAAAATGAAGTCTGAAAAGATAAAATATTTAAAGTTAGAATTAAATAACATAAATGAAAACTACAGAATTAATAAAATTAAATAAATTTATTAAACAAATAAAACATAAATTATTTAATAAAAAAATATAATTATAAAACATAAATTAAAATTAAATAGAAACATAAATTATAAATTCATTTAGGTTAATTTAATAAGAACTTGAATTTAAATTAAACAATTATATATCGAAATTAATTAATCATTAATAAATTAAAATTTAAGTATTACAACTAAGAAATATGATTGAATTTAATTAATAAAGTTATTAAATTAAAAAAAGATAAAGTTAATAGATTATAAGTTAAAGTAATGAGTTAATTAATTTAATGAGAATACTTTGGTTAATTGATTAAATAATAAGACTGCCAAATTTTGATAATGAATTCATTCTTCTGAACTAAATAATAATTTATAAAACTTATAAATTTAATGTAGGTAATTTATTAATTACTTTATTTACAAAAAGCACACAATAAATTATTAAAAATTTATAAATTAAAAGATTTAATATAAAAATAAAATGTGTGATTATTTTATAAAAAGTGATTAATTAATTAAATAAATTGTAAAATACTAAAGTAAAATATGTGGAAAATTATGCAAAAATAAGGCCACATCATATATACAGACCCTTGGAAATGTGATATATTGAATTTTCTAATTATCAACATATTTTATGTTTCGATGAATGTTAATACTTATTTTGGATTACAATTCAATCTTCCCAAAGTGGTAATAGTTTTATTATACAATCTAATCATTTATCAAGATAGTTTATATTTATGCTTTCAATGATGAAATATTATGACCCCACTCTCAGGAAACTCATGCATTTTATTTTCATATTGGTATGTCATGAAAATACATGTTTTCTCTTCATTATCCTCTATTTATGTACTCCTGATTTCAAAAGAATATGTTTCGGAAAAATATTTTTTATTCCACTCGTTTGTCAAAAAATATTTCTTTCAAAACCTTGTTTTATAAATATTTTTTATAAATATTTTTTTATAAATATTTTTTATATTATTTAAATGAAATATTAAACAAAATTTTACCAATGTTTTATTTTTTACATTATTTTTTGAAAGGAATTATCATTTTGATTTGAAAAAAAATTATTGTTTGTCTTTTACTGAATATATAAAAAGAATCATTGTATTGATGTGTACAGAATTAATGAAATTTATTACCATTATAAAAATTATTTAAATTGAATATTCATTTTTAGGGTTTGAATATTACTTTCAATGAATTGGATTTTAAAAATGTATTATGTTAAAAAAATTGTTTTTCCAAATGGATAAGATATTTTCCTCATAAAATGTAAAAAATAATTTTTTTCCTTCCTTTATTATCTTTGAGGATATTTTCATTGAAATTAATTCTCAAAAAGTTTTATGTTTTAAAAAGTAATTTTGAAAATAAAAATAATATTTTTCAAAAAAAAAATTCATGAAATTATTTTTAAATATTCCTTTATATTCTTGCAATGTTTTTTAAAATAATTTTTTTTGTTATATTTTGAGAATTTTTAGTTTTTAAAAAGTGATTTCTAAATGAAAAGTTTATTTTCATCAAAATTTATTTATTGATACAGTAAGGGTATTTTTATTCCTCGATATCGATAACTATTATTTTAATGTATAATCTAATGGGGTTATATTTTTAATGATTCCATCCTATTTATATCTCTAGATGGATTTGGATTTCTTCAAATAAATTATTACCAAACTAGTTTTCTTTCCATTGGTCAATCATCTTTTAAAGAGATTATTATGTAACTCATTTATTTTACACCAGTTAATCATGATTCAAATATATTTTTTAGAACCCATTTTTTCCTTGAGTTAATCATCTTTCATAGATATTGACATGAAATCCATTTATTTTCTATGGTTTAATAATGTTTGAAAATGAATAATGATTGTTTCTTTTATTTTTATTATAAAATACATAATCTAGGTTTTTTATGGTTTCTTGGGATTTTAATGGGATGGTTGAATCTAGAAAGCATCACATGATATCGACATAGCTTATATTATCAGTGCAACTAGATAGAACCAGGTGAACCTAGTATATCATATACAATTGGTGCACCCAGATATCACTCTAATGTACTATGTAATGATTATATTCTCTAAATAATTATATTCTATATCAGTAGTAAAATTATTCAATTTGTGTGGATTTTATAATATTAATATTTTTTTAACATTCCAAGATACCAATTTTATTTTTCAATTTTTGGTACGGGTTTGTGATGTTTCTTATGATCAAAAATTATATACCATGGCTCGTGATTATTTATTTTTATGTAACGTTACTTTTTTAAAACCATATTCCATGTTTTCGTTGTAGATGGTATTGGTATTGATATGTATGAATATTCTTATCTTATACTGATACAATTTTATTATGTTAGCATTCCCTTATTCTATTCTTATGTTCACTAACAAAATTCATTAGTCAATGCGTAAATTTACCCTCATTAGTAATTCAGGCTCACCATTCTTATGTTTACATTTCACTATGTTATAATTAAAACAGTTAAATAAATTATATTTAGAATCTATTTTATATGGATGATCAATATGACATAATTTTTAATAATAGAATATGGGTTAAGTAAGAGACATGTTCATTTAAAGTCATTGGTATTGTTTATGAAATATTTTATCCCTATTTTGTAAAAATCTAAACATAAAAGCTCTTTTGGAATTAAACTGATCCAATATTTCATTTTGATTATGTAATGTTTGTATAGAAAAAATTGGTTATAGTTATCAATATAAAATTAAAAAATTTAACGTTCATGTTTTTAAAACAGTATCCATAAGTGGTTTTATAGGTTTTTATAATTGGTATAAGAGGAATGGTTTTGATAAATTTGGTTATTATGATGTTTTATTTTGAGTTTATCTTAGGAGTTATTGATTCTCCGATAGGCATATAAGTTTATGTATGATCATAATTTCAATGTCACAGACACTCATTTGGGTTTTTATGCAATGAGATCATAAAGTGATTATCGACACATTAAGTGATTTATGGTTAGGTTGAATGATAAGTAATTATTTTATTTATTGTGAAGTATTCAATTACATTTTGTAGTCATGTTTTTTGACATATTGATAACCTTGAGGGTTTATATGAACCTGGATATTGACACCACAAATTTTATCATATAGATTACTAGAGGATGTGGTTCAGTGACTAAGTGATTAATTTTACTGAAAAATTACATCTCCATATTATTAGTCATGAAATATGAAAGGTATTACATAAACATTGAGGTTAAAACACTCTTCAATTTTAAGGCTATTTAGGTTATTTGGGATATAGGGTTATGGTATTATTTTGTTTTAATTTTGGTATTACTATTGAATTTTAACTATTAATGTATCGTGTGATGATTTATTCATTTTGGTGGTTATCTTACCATGTGATAACCGTTTTTTTTTGTTATTGTATAATGATAGGTGGAAAATAATTTTATCACTTTTATGGTTATGGGGTCTTTAAAAGTTGATTTTTGTGCTTCATGCATTAGGAATTCATCTTGAATACACTTTATTTGAAGAAAAAAGATTAGATTCTAGGGGAAATTTAAAAAGGATGAATTTATACTCATTAATTATGTATATTTCCTTATTATCTCATTCTATATGTGAAATAATTCTTCAACTCTATTAGATCAATATATAAGACAAATGTTTGTCTTATTGCTGCAATTTCTGATGAAATCAATTCACTTTTTTAAAAATCTTTATTTTTTGGTTTTAAGGTACTCAAAATTATATTGTACATTAACATTATTATGATAAATGATCTATATAACTCTCGATCATTTTTTAGACTTAACTCTATTCTTCTATGTCTAAATCTTAACTTCCCACCAATGATCTCCAATTTGGAAAACTAGTATGAGTTATTCCTGATGACCTATGTACTTCCAATTTCTATCTTATCAAGAAGATGTTTTGTTATCCATTTTTATGATGTGTGTTTCAAAAAAAGGATTTCCATATTTTATTCCTTTTATTTACAAAATAAATTTAAAAATTTGAGGAATAAATTAAATAAAGGTGGTATGGTGTAAAACCCTTATATTTTAAGAGAAGAAAATTGTCTTCGATAACATATACAACACATTACTCTCAACATAGATGAGAATTTAAAAAGTAAAAACATTAATATATTTAAAATTGTGAAAAAAATTAATCTCTTAAAAATTTTACAGTACATTACACCACAATATTTTTATACTTGATAGAGTATAATACATAGAACTCCAAGATTTAATGAACCATGAAATAATTTTATTTTAAATATGAATGTTATAACATATCCACTAAATTAGAAGATAAAAATAGTATTAACTAACATAAGAAATATTTTAATATATATATATATATCCTAATCAATATAAATGTATTGATAAATTATTATTAAATAAGTAATCAAATTTTTTAGTGCACTTTTATTTTGAACCAATATATAACCTTAAAAAATGTTTTTTTTGTGACAAAATATTAAAATTATTTTAAGAGTTTTTTTATAAACTAATTTTATGAAATAAAGATCATTATTTCAATTAGAATATAATATTTAAATTTTGGTGAAATTTTATAATTTTTTAGAAAAGTTTGATTTTTTAATTAACGGTGAAAAATATAGATTTTTGTAAAACAATCATTTATTTTAAATTAATTAAAAAACTTTAAATATATATTGGATTTTGAATATGTTTTAAATTTAACTAAGTTTTATCTATTTATATTTTATTCTCTTAATTTAATTTTAATAAAATTCATATGTATTTTAATATAAGTTTGTCTTTGGATTTAAAAATGGGTTGTCTCTTAATATAGTTTTACGATGCATAATGGTTTTCCATTTTTATTAAACATAAAAAACTAAAATGATGTAAAAAATAAATTTAATTATAATATAATATAATGTTAAATACTAATTTAGATACATATAATTATTATTACATATCATATAGTTAATATGAAATCATGCTTTTTTTGAAAAAATAAACTTCTTGAAAACCAGTTTTTCGGCGCGTGTTTAATATAAAATAAACTTTTAAACTTATGTTAATTTATTTGGGTAAAATTAATTCCATAATTTTAATATTAGTAATTTATATTTTTAAATAAGTGAAAATTAATTTTATACCACAATAAATTGTGAAAACACTAAATATAATTTACCATGATTAAGAAGGAAAAAGGTTTTTTATGGGTAAATCTAAAAAATATAAGCTTCCAAATGATGTAAAAAACTATATAAATCCTATTTTATGGATATATTTAGACATAATAATTTATATATAAAAACAATTCCTCAGCTTTCATCCTTTTGGAATGTGAAAAATCTGGGTACACCTTTTTCTTTTGAAAAATTAGAAGTGTGCCACTCACATAACATATAAAACACCACCCATCTCCTCTCTTATTCACACAATAAAACCCTTTTTGTTTTTACAATGTCAAAAAACCACTTAATAACTTCCATAACCTCATAATATAACCTTTTTTTCCTAACTTCATTCTTGTAATACTATATGTATTATCCTAAAGAGGTGATCTGAGAAAAGATAAGATTCCTAACTAGGTATTTTTTTTCCTTCTTGTGTCTCCTTAAAATCTTCATCAACTATGAAAATATTATAAAACCAGTATAATCTACATAGTTTATTGTTATTATAATAATTTTATAAACTAATTCCATCTTCTATTCCATTAAATTAGATATGAAATCATGATTTGTATGTATGGTGGACTACCACCACGTGAACTGATGTCATACGTTTTCCATCGTCGCCTCTCACAATTTTTTAATGATATATTACTTTAAATATATATAATATATTTGAAATATATTTTAAATTATATATTCATTATATCATATATATATTTTTACTTTTGAATTCTTATAGCATATGATAATGTCACCCGTGTCTATGGTGGACTACCACATCATGAAGCGATGTGATTGGTTTTTCAGTAACCCTTAAATAGAAGGTAATAAGGATATATTTAATAAATATATATGATTTAAATTACATAATTATTATATTCATGAAATTTATCTCTTTATATGATGAAAATATATCATTTTCTTTCTAACACTAAAAAATGATAATGTCATTCATAGACGTGTGGATTATCACCTCCATGAAGTGATGTAATTCCTTTTTCTTCACCAAAACACATGAATGATACATATATATATATATAATTATATTTTCATTATGATATTATTATAATTATTAAAAGTTAAAAATATTTCTTACCCTCTTTCCATAATGAACATTGAAAAATGGAAACCTTACTCTTGCATAACTATGACCTACCATCTCTTTTATCGTGACATAGTACATTATTCTTAACCATTTTTCATGATTCATATTAGAAAGTATAATTTATGATTAAATAATATGATTATTTCAATCTGATTATTTTGGATATTTTGATATAATAATCTCTTCAACCAGTTCAACACACTAGATTCGTTTAGAGACAATGAACCGAACGTCCTCAAAACACATGATGTGGACTTAACTGATTAAGTATTTTAATATGTATATAAAAGTAAAAAATAAAATAAAATAAATATTAATTATTTAATTTGTAAAATTTAATTATGGAATCAATTAATTGATATAATCTTACTATATAGGTGTTAAAGGACACATAAAGAATGTCTGGACTCAAGGTAAGGAACTACTATCTCATATTTTTCTTTATTGATACTCATACAATATTCCCCACATATTTAGTTTATGAGGTTTATAAAAAAAGATGAATATATATTATGGTTCTTATCATGAAAATTATTTTAATTTACATTCCAATTTTAGGATCTCTATTTCCTCGGATTTGTGTTTCAAAATTAAAAAATCATAAATTTGTCTCAATTTACCGTTTTTTTGAAATATATTATATTATTAACCTATCCTCTATTATAAATTCATTATAAAGACACATTTATACGTAATATCATGAGTTTAAGTACAATACTGTTATATTAAGTTTAATTTAATTTTAATTCTTCATTAGGATAATGATTCAATGTTACCAAGCTGTACTTGTTTTATAATACAATCACATCAATTATCAAGATTATTTATGATTATAATTTCAATGAGGGAATATTATGATCTATATTTTAGGAAAATAAGTAATTTTATTCTCATGTATCTCTTTCATGAGAATATATTATTCCCATAATTTTTTTTCTATTTAAGTACTCAAGAGTTAAAAAAATTATGAAAAAACAAATTTATTTCATTTTTTTCTCGGAAACCCTTTTCTTATTAAAAATCATTTTTTAAAAACATTTTTAGAAATGTTTTTAAAATTATTAAAAAGATTTAATAATATCATTTTTACCTATTATTTTTAGAAAATCATTTGAAATTAATATTCATGTTTTGTTTCAAATAGTTTCTGTTTGTATTTTACTAAATATGTGAAAATAATACTTATTTTAATATATATGGTATAAACAAAAATAAATTTTCTCATGAACATTATTTTATTTGAAACTTACTTTATATGTTTTCATGTTTATTTTTAAAGGAATTAATTTTCAAATTTTTTTAGGTTTGAAAATTTTTAATTGGAATATACACTTCTACAAGGAATTTTTTTAATTATTTTTTAGCTTCCTTTATATTTTTTCAATGTTATATACAATAAAAAGTTTTTTCAAAATGTATTATGTTTTCAAAATTAATTTTTTCAAAATAGAAAATATATTTCCTTCATAAAATGTTTCAAATTATATTTAAAGATTAAATTATGTATTTTCAGGACTATTTTTAATGAATATGATTTATGGAATATTTTTGAATTTTTTGTTTCTAAAATATTATTTTCCAAATGAAAAGGTTATTTTTCTCAAAATTTAATTAAAAAATATTAATGTTATTTCCATTCATCAACATCAACAACCCTTATTGTTACATGTGCTCTAGCGTGGATATTTTATAATGATAGCATCCTCATTAATTCTATGTTTGGACTAAGATTTCTTCAATGAGATTTTTACAGAAACAAATTCTTTTCCATAGTTTATTGAAATTTCAAAGGGATTGTTATAGAAGCCTTTTATTTTTCACTGTTCATTAATGATTCAGAAGTATTATTATAGAACCAATTTATGTTCAATTGTATAGTCATGTTTCAAATATATTGATATTAAAACCATTTCTTTTTTATGGTATAATAATGTTATAAGATGAATAATTATTTTTTTATAAATAATATAATAAAATGAAAGAACTATATGATTTATTTTTTTCATGGAAATTGTTATTTGATGGGGGTTTTTAGATAGAATTATCTAATCCAGGTATAGTTTGTACAATTGGTGTTACCATATTGCACTCTAATTTATTGGGTATTGGTAATTTTTTCTAAATAATTATATTGGAATTTGGTCGTATAGTTATTCCATTTATAAGGGTTTTATAACAGTGATATGATTATAATTTTCCAAGATTCCAATATGTTTTATATAGGCTTTCTATGAGTTTATAATTTTTCATATGATCAAAGTTTATATCACATGTCTAAAGAATATCATTTCTAATGACTCTTTCTTTTTCTAAATTTTTATGTTATGTTTTCATGTTTTCTGATCCAGGTTTTGATAGGTATGATAACTTTTAGGTTATAATCATGAAAATTGATTATGTCATCACACCCAAATACTCTTCTTATGATCAGGGATGATATTAAATTGTTAATTAATTTTTCTACCATTTTTAAGTATTAGAGATCACCCTACTGATGTTTCTCATTCCCCAAGTTATAAATAATGAGATCGAACAACTAATGTCTAGATGGACGTCTTATGGATAATGAGAAAGACATATTGTGAAATAAGAAAAGATTGGTTAAGTGGGAGTTAAGCTCATTTTAAGGCATTGGTACTGTTTATGAAAGATTATAAAATAATTCTATGAAAATATAAACCTAAAAGATCATAGATAATATGAGTGATTCAATATTTCCTTTAGAAGTTTTAGGATTTGGATTGAAAATATTTGGACACATTTATCGATATCATTGCTGAAAATATAATGATCATTTATTTGGAATTGGATTTGTGAGTGCGGGATTGGGGCTATAATAAATAGTTTCATGGAAATCATGATAACAGATGAATACCTTTCGATGAAAACAATCCTTAAATCAATAATTTAAAAAAAGTCACCAGTATTCCTTCAAAACAATAGCTGGTTTTATTACCTTATAAGATAAAAAGGGTTCTTTTCTAAAACATTACATAAATATAATATATGTACCATTGGATATTATACGTATATTCACCCTCACAAGAACCGTTATAGTATAATCACATTAATAAATAATTATTATATCTTTCTGGTGTAACCAATAACTAATAAACTCAATCACTTTCCCCAATGCATTGGACACTTATGTCACAACCCATCCTCGAGGCCTGTGTTGTGACTACCCCAAGCCCGCCTTCCATAGGCCAGGTGCTGGCAACTAGCACCAAAGGCGCAAATTCCAATGTTGGGAAGGAATTGCCTTTATAAAAAGTAAACACACACAATCAGAGTACACAACTGGATGAAAAACACTAAGAAATATTGTATACATAAGCAGTGATGGAAAGTAAAAGAGGCCGGAAATACAAGCCCAATAGTAAAGCACATGTTCAACTGAAGTAAATACAACTAAAGGAAAGTAAAACTGAATAAGTTTCAAACAACTGAAGAGTAATGAATAGCTCATGGATCAACCTCCGAGGTTCCTACCTGATGGGTAGGTATAGATGGCCGCCTCATCACTCCACATTCGTCAAACTCCTCTATGTACCGACTCATCGTATGGTCCACCTCCGGGTACCATCTAGTCCTGGCACTCTCTGCCTCTGTCAGCACTGTCTGTCGTCTGCATCCAACACAACGAGGTGTGGGCATAGCCCGTTTAGGGGTGAGTATAACGATACAAAGTAGGGACCTCGAGACACTCAATGTCTCACAAAATCCAACAAGGATAACCAAAAAGTATGAATTCAACGGATAACCCTTACTTCAGTATATGCCCATACATATACCTAAGTTATTTAGTAACCCAACTCAATCATTAGGAAAACACAAAAGTCATTAACTCAGCTCAAACAAGGATTTTTATTATCAAAACCATTGCTGGTGAAGTATAGAAGTAAATATGATTAGTCACGAAGCTATATCATCTTATTCTGTCAAGAGGAACTACTTTTGACCATACGAAGTCTGACCCACATAGGATCGATAAGTACTAACCCCCGCAATGACCCACATAAGATCTAACCCACACAAAATCAGTATGCGCTGACCCACACAGGATCGCTGAGTGCTGACCCACATAGGATCTGACCCACACAGGATCGTTATGCACTGACCCACACAAGATTGTTGAGCGCTGACCTCCGAATGATCTGTCTCCAACCTCCAGCTCACCGCCAGCTACTAGGTCTCCGTTCTCTACATGCTCGTCTCTAGGAAGATCTTCTCCATGAGCTATAGTTCTATACTCCAAATGTCATGTAGTTTTGTGTAAAAATATCTCAAAGTTACGATACGCCATAGGGGTCTCAACGCAACAGACGAGGCATCAATCAGATGCTCAGTCTGTAAATTACTAGCATTTTAGTCCCAAGAGCCTGGTTGGATTCGAGTACGAACCAACCTGACCGTATCTCAAAAATACCCTGAACTCCAGTGGGGTATTCTCAAAGGGACAGTCTCTCATATATATTACCATCACTACTTACAGTTCGTCAAACGGACATCCGGTGCCAAAGATATGGCCAAAGTAAGCAACGGGTAGGTAGTGGGCCCGGGTCTGGTCGGACCGACTCGGCCCAACCCAGTCTGGCCCGACCTGGTCTGGGTCAACCCGGACAAACCTGATGGGTTTGACCCAGCCCCTTGGGCGGGTAAGCTTGCTATGTTAGGCCCGGTCTGCTGGGCCCGACCCAGTGGACTGCGAGGGCAGTTCGACTCGGATGCCGCCATGTAGGTGGGTTGGCTCGAAGGCTGGGGCTGGTTCAACCAGCACCGTGAGGGGCACGACTTAGGGGTGTCGACAGGTGGGAGTCCAGCGGGCAGGGTGC
This sequence comes from Viscum album, assembly GCA_963277665.1. Lineage (NCBI taxonomy): Eukaryota > Viridiplantae > Streptophyta > Magnoliopsida > Santalales > Viscaceae > Viscum > Viscum album. The sequence goes on along the minus strand of OY728131.1, from coordinate 910,654,857 downwards.
GCAGGGTGCAGGCCGGCCGGCTGGACAACGGGCAGGTCGTGGGGGTTCCGGGCAGGGTGCTACGTAGGCCGTGGCAGGGGCTGGCCTAGCGAACCCTGCGCTGGGGAGGGCTCGGGGGCACCGGCTAGGCCACTTGCAGGAGTCGGTCAGGCAAGCCGTTCACCGGGCATGGCACGGCCAGTGCACAGGGGTGCGGGCAGTGCACCAGGGCGCGGGCAGCGCACAGGGGTGCGGGCAACGCACCGGGGGTTGCCAAGCAAGGAGGTAGGGCACCACAGGGGGAGGGGGGCGCCGGGCAGGGTAGCAGGGCGCCGCGGGGGGTGCTGGGCAGCCGTGTCAGGGCCGGGAAGCACGCCGGAGGGGCCACGGGGTGCGCGGGCAGCACACGGGGCAAGCCACGGTTACCACGATAGTGTTCTCCCGCGACATCGGTGGGCCACAGGAGCGGCGCGATTCGCGGAGGCCGCGGGTAGCGTAACCTTTGCTCACTGTCTTTTTCATCATCGCCTCATTGTCACGCCATCATGGATTCATCACAAAAATAACAACAGAGGGGTTGGGTTATGTTGGTTTGTCCCGCAGACTCCGCGTTTAGGGTGGTAGCAATTTTTTCGTATGTTTGAAGCACAACAATTCTTCGTTCTTTGTTTTTTAGAGAAAGGAAGAACGTAGATAAAGATCATACTTAGTCAAAAGTAAACCCCTACCTTTTATTTTCTGGTCTTTGTTCATTGCATCCGCCACACATCTCAAATCTCAAGCTACGTCGGCTTGTTGACGATGATCCACATCCGTAGGATTTGAGGAAGGAAGTCAAAGAAGAAAACGTCGCCGACGTTCATCGCCTTCTTCGTGAAGGAAGCGTAGTCCTCCAAGTGTTGGGCGTCGTGTCACATTACCAGCGTTTCGTCGCTTGGTGAAGCCATCCCAAATCCCCCTCCCAAACTCCATATATAAAAAAGAGGGGGAGAGGTATGTAACCATCGTGGAATTTAAGATGGTTCATTTATTAGGAACCTTCCTAAATTCTAAAGATGCAGTTACTTAATTTAAAAATGGGGGTCAACCGAATTAAGAAGCGTTGGCGCATAAAATTAAATGACAGAAATTAATTTAATGTTGACACATAAAATTAATTGATATCTTTAATTTTATGTTGACACATAGAATTTTACTTCACTTTGACACATAAAATTAATTTGACAGTAAATTAATTTGCGAGTTCAATAGTGCCCTCATATTTAAATTCCGAGCACTGGTTCAAAAGTTACAAATCGCCGCTCGTGCGTTTACTGAACGTACCCGAAAAAAAGTTCATAAAATTATTATCAGTCATCCTAGACATGCACCAGTTGAGGTTAGACTCTTCCTAGGTGAAACACGCCCCAACAAACCCAACAGTACTCTCGGATTTTCAATCTGGGTTACGGTTTAGAAGTTATGAATTATACAATAAAATAATAGTCACTTAATTGTTTTCTTTGCGGCCAAAATTTAAAATTCTCCAGTGGATCGTGCCGTCCAAAGTTAGTATCTTCATAAAGAAAGAATACTCACATGAGTTCAACAGTGGTCTCTAATTTTTAATCTGAGTTACCATTTGTGAGTTATAAGCATTATAAAAATAAAATAATTTATTTTATTATTTTATTTACAATTATTCCATTTTTGGGTTTTCTCACAGGAGGCTCGTGCCGACTAATATTAAGTCTCTCCAAGGGTAAACCCACCATCTTGAGTGCAATGGTGCCCTCAGATTTCTGATCTGAGTTACTGTTTTAGAGTTATTCTAATTTTTCAAGAAAACTTCTTACGCATGTTAACTTAAGTATAACAAAATCTTCAGTAGATCATTCTGGGAACTCCGGTCCTCATAATCGTGAACCGTCAGATTTCGCGGACCTTTAAAATTCCTATTTAATTAAAAAAAAATTATATGGAAATTCCTGGTCTTTACAACTTTTATCAGTCTCACATATCATCCAATCTATATTGGGTTCACCCATAATTTATATATAATTTAGAAGAAATATATAATGACTAAATCAAATATATCCTACACATTAATTATCAACCAAAATTAAATTTATATTCATTCCCAAAATCAATTACACTTTCAGTTGTCTCATCAAGTTGAGAAATATTTTTTTTCGATAGAATTTATTAAAAAATATTAAAAAATCACAAAATATTGGGGAAAATATTTTCTTTGAAAATAACCATGTAAAATATTATTGAATTTTTTATAATACATAATTATTATGATGGTGGGAAAAGTTGGTCAATTTTTATATTTTAAAAATAAATTGTTTTTCATCATGGTAAAGGAACTTCAAAATGACTTGTTTGGGGGAATGTGTTAATGATTTCATTTTATAAATTTGAAAAGAAGTTAAAATCAATTTCAAAATAAAAATCATAAATATTTTATATATAAATAATAAAATACATAGAATATTTTTATGAGCATGGATATGGTAGGAAAAGAGTTTAAAGAAATACTTTAAAAAAGGTTTTAGTGTAAAATCTCTTACCATAATTTGGGTTTAGATTCATACATTTTATCACTCCTAAAAAATCTAACAATATTATTTTTAAAATATTATAAGAAATTTTTTCATTTTCATTTTCTAAATATTTTTTATATTATTTTATTTGTTATAATTTTTTATTCGTTTATTGTAATGGTTATGTTTATGTTTTCCATTTTGATGATGTTCTGTTTATAACACTAAAACAACATCAGTATTTTGATGGTTGTTAAAGTTGTTATGGATCCACTTATAAAAAAATATTAAACTTAATATTTTTATCATATTTATATATTATATAAAATTTTAATTACATCCATCAAAATAATTCATAAAAATGATTCATGATTTTTAATGGATATGGTACACCACAGATACGCAAGAATGTTGTTTCATTTTTCTGTTAAGTGGAAATGAAATATAGTAGATACTTTTGTACCTTTAAAAATAATAAATAGGGCATAAATTTCATATTAATTCAATAGTTCCATCCTTTCATCCATCCATGTAATGTAGAGAATAAATATGAATCACATCGCTCCATGGATGTGGTGTTCAACTTGTTCATATGAGCAAAGTTATCAATATCTAATAGATAGAAAGAGTAAGAAGGTAAGTAATATATAATATTATTAGAATATTAATTTAATCATAAATATTAAATGTATTAATTTTTAAATCACTTTAATCATTCATATGATCCAATGGTGTAAAATTAATGACATCGCTTCACGGAGGTATTAGTATACATATATCCAAAAGTGATGTATCCATTTCTCATAAAATAGAAAAGGTCGTTAAAATTGATTTTATCAAAATCATAATTAAATTTAAGTATATTTAAGATATTTATCTTATTAATTCATAATTTTTTATTAATATTATAATGCCATAGAATAAGAATAAACCTGAAATTGGATATACCCATTATAATTGAGGGGAGTGACACACTTTGAAAATTTTCTAAACATTTAAATATTATTAAATCATAATCTGTAGAAATTGGGTTATAAAAAATAAAATTTAGAATATAAGGTTATAAGGGTCAATATAAAATTATAAAATAATAATTATGAAAATATTTTTCATCCTTATCACTTAATGTTTTACATTAAATAAACAGATTTACCCTTATCATGGTGACATATTTTTACCTTGGTTACAATTCAAAATGGAAAAAATAAAATTGAAATCATTAATAAATTTAAAAATAATTATTAAAAATAGGGAATCAATATTTAAGTTTTATATTTTAATAAGTGGTACAAATAGATTTTAATATATGTGAAAAAAACTAAACAAAAACATGTTTTACTGAAAATTTCATTTTTAAATATAAAAATGTACCTATGCCAAAATATAATATAATGACGATTCATATGAAATTATGTATATTATATTTAAATGATTATCTTCTGAAAATTTGAAACCAAATCTAAATATATATTGGGAATTTTAAATTTCATAATTTAATAAAAATAAATGACAGTTTCCAAAAAATCATCGTTCTTCATAATTGACTCAAAAATCAATATTTTCCTAAAAATTAAAAAAAAAATCCTACGTTATATTTTATATGTAGATTCAAAAATTAAAAAACCTTTTATAAAATTAAGTTATTAAAATAATGAAATTTAATATTTAAATAAAACCATGGAATTTATGAATAAATAATTTCGTTAACTAAAAGTATTCCTTTTTCAACTAAATACTTTTATAAAATAAATAATAAATCTATAATGAATACCAATATATTAGTTGAACTCTTTTAGACAATAAAATTTATTTATTTATATTATGTTCTAGTTTTTCACATAATTCTCTTTAAGAAAATTATGTCCTTCTAATTTTATTCACTAATTAAACAAGTCAGGGAAGTTTTCCCACATAACATTTTCCACTTCCAATGTTTATTCCTGAATCATGTGATTATTCTATTAATCAAATATTATTGAGTAACCATATTTCAATGTAATCTAAATCTATCTCCATGTGATCTAAGATCTAAACTATATTATCATTATAAGAGATATTATTCTCAAACTATACCACATCAATGGTCAAAACATGATATGTATCAGATATGTTCCCTAGAAAAAAACATGAAATATATAATGCACTTATGTTAAAATTGATTGTAAAGGTACTATGTAAGTAACTAATACTACTTTTTATAGAATTTAATAGGTTCCAATGAATCATGTTCCCAAATATCCTATTTTAATAAAATATATTACACCTTTACAATGAGATATTTTGAGAATGACATGATCACATACATAAAATAGATAGCCTTTTCTCAAGTTATTTTCAAAACACTTTTTCATTATCTGTGCTTCCCTTAAGTTTTGTTAAACTATCTTTAGATTTTAAATAATTTCATCTACCAATTATGGTCCCAAAAATTTCATCTCAATAACATTACCCCATTATTCTAGAGTCTTACATAGTTTTCCATATAATGACTCAAATACATTCATCATTATAATTCAATGAAAACTATAATTATAAGAAAATTAAAATAAAGAGACATTTTTATCCCAACACTCAAGATAATACAATGATAAATCACTATTCATATCCTATGAAATTTTATTTTCATTCTTCTATTTTCCATTATATTGAGGATCACATGTGAGCCTCAACCCAATCGGTGATGACTCGGCTAGTGAATCTCAGGGACTAGAGATAAAATCTGGGAGGAGACATATTTCTAGGAATTGTTGAAGTAATGTCGTAGGAATTGTAGTGGTACTATAGTTGGCACTATAGCAGGCACTATTCGGTACTATAGGAGCCGAAACTATACATCCATATGGGCCTTTAGGCCATCAGTTTGGTCATCAGGTCCTACATGGATTTTGGGCTACACAATGCCTTCAGACCAGTTGTTTCTCAAGGCCTTAGAGAAAACTTAAGGTTGTTGGGCCACCCAAGGCCTTCAGGCCACGTGATGATGCTGATTTACAAGTAAGACTACAGAGACAAGGATTCAGATTAGGATTCAAGGTAGGTTCATTAACTAGACCAAAGCTAACCAGAATTGGAAGAATAAGAGGGTATGACATTTCCATCAGTACTGGGCCTGTGTAGTTTGGCATAGAACAAATAGAAAACCATCCCTGCAAAGGTTGAGTAATGATATCGTGACATATGTTGTGTTAGAGTAGTTCCAATTTTTCTTTTATGGTTGATTTCTTCTCAGACCTACGGGTCATGTAATTGTATCTAAGACTTTGTGCCTTTTAAGGGTTTCAACTTTCCCATTTAAAGGTGGATTATCAAAAATAAAAAAATGAAGGCCTTCAGACCATTCTGACCGACAATTATATTGAAAATGGAATGTTGTAATGAAAATCAACTCATTACCCATTGACTCTAAAGAACATTCTATAAAATTTATGTAAACCTCTATCATGATTAGACAAAAAGGAGAAAGGGGTTGAATTTAATCTCACTATCTCTTCAAGATAAATTATTTTAAGTAGATCTAAAGGAATAGTATCTCAAATAGAATGAAAATGTTTATATTTTGTTAAATGATCTATAAAACCCCAAATAACTTCATTACCTTGAGATTTCATTGGAAATCCCAACATAATGTCCACAGTTATGTTCTTCCATTCCAATTTTGGAACTGAAAAAATAATAAAAAACACCATCAGTGGTTTTCATTCATCTTTTACAAATTAAATTTTAATATATGTTATTTTAAATTAAAATATATCTCCCTTTATACCTTACCACTAGAAAAGGTATTTTAGGCCTTGAGACAAATGTGTAATTAATCATTACTAATTTCATCATTCGAATGTGGTTATTTAGTTAAATATTTAGTGAATTGGGACCTAGAAAATATGTATACATAAACTTCTTCTATATTGGGTCATGTATCCAAAAGATCATATTTTTCAGAAAAAATATAAAGAGGCTAAAAATGAAGATACTGGTGTGTAAGAAAGATAATAATCATTCAATAAGGGAACGTTTTATAAGTTTAATGCTTGTAACGAATTTGTTATCATATTTGGAAAGATGTTTTAAGTTCCATTTGATTCCCAGTTGAAGAAGGAATTATTCAGTGAAGCTGAAAAGGCCTTCAAGCTATTTTTCTCTCAAGGCCTTTGGTCCACCTTATGGCATTAGGGCCACCCAAGGGACTTTGGGTCACATTTTGATGCAGATGTACCAGTAAGACTATAAGCTAAAAGGCATAAGATGAGGATTAAGGGAAGGCGCATACACTAGAGTAGAGCTAACTAGTATTGGAAGAATGAGATGTTATGACATTGCGATTAGTATCTGTAAATTGTATCTTTGCAATAGGATAGCTGTCGGACCAGACATATAATGGCGGAGTGCTGATATCATGACATATGTGAGGGAGGATCAGTTCTATGTTTTCTGTTATTCATGATTTCCTCTAAGACCTACAGGTCATGTAATTGTATCTAAGCCTTAGGGCCTTGAAAGAGTACCACCTCACCCCTTGAAATGTGGGTTATCAAAAATAATAAAAAACGAAGGCCTTCAGGCCATTTTGATCGACCATTATAATTATGATTAATGGTTGTGATGAAAATAAATTCATTACCCAGTGATTCTGAATCATATTATAAAAAATTTATGTAAACCTATTTCATGATCACATATAAAGGGGAGATGGGTTTAATTTAATCTCATTGTCTCTTCATGATAAATTATTCCAAGTTGATATAAAGGCATAGTAACTCAAATAGTAAGAAAATGTGTATATTTAGTTTAATGATGAATAACAACCCAAATAACATCATTACCTAAAAATCTATTTGGAAATCCAAACCCAATGTCCATGGTTATGTTCTCCCATTCACATTTTTAGCACTAAAAAATCAAAAAAATCCCCTTTCGTTGTTTTTATTCACCTTTTACCAATTAAATATTAATATATTTCATGATAAAATAATATATTTCTCTATTCATACCTTACCAATAAAAATATTCTTTATGATCTCTCTAAATCATAGTACATTTAATCTGAATATAAAATTGAGACTTGTGAGCTTCACTTAATAATTCCTTCTTCAATTGCGAATCAAATGGCACACAAAACCTCTTTCCAATTATGATAACACATTCTTTACTCTCATTAAATATCGAAAACATGCCCTTATAGAATAATTATTCTATTTATTACAAACTAATATCTTCTTTTTGAGCCTCCTTGTATTTTTTGAAAATCATGATGGCTTGGAAACATGACCCAAAAGAGAAAAAGTATATGTGTACATCATTTCTCAGTCAAAATTTACTAAATTATTAACTAAATAACCACATTCAAATGATGAAATTGTTAATTGTTAATTACACATTTGACTCAAGGCATCAACTACCTTTTTTATTTACTTAGATGAGAGTGAATTATTTAGTCATATCTTTAATTAGATATATCCATCTTATCAACCTCATGGTCAACTCTTTTGTAGTGAATATATACTTTGATATTTTATGATTAGTATATATTTAAAATTTATCCTCATATAAATGATTTCACTTGATTTTTAAACCATAAATAACTATCTCCTTCTAAATATAATTTGATTTATAATTCTACTCATGTGGTTAGAATTAGTGCATTGAATATGTGCAAACTCGATTATTCTGCACAAATACACAACCAAATATATTCAATGAAGAATCATTTTATATAAAAAATACACCATTTATTGTTAGGAATACTGATACTATAGAATTAAAAAATCATTTCAGTTCCAAAAAAATTACATTCCTCTATCGTAATGAATTTTATTCCTTTTTATTTAGCTTAGTTGGTGGGATAGACAACAAAAAAAGTTTTCAAAAAACCAACCGTAGTAACCCAATAATAAGAAAATATTTTTGAATTTAAATGGAATTTTTGAGTCTTTTATATATTTCATCCACTTTGGTTTTTTTGACTAATAGCTATTACATCATTGGAAGAAATGTTCCCAAGAAAATTAATTTTGTATCTAAAATTCCTATTTACAGAATTTTACTTATAACATCAATTCCTATAATGTATGGAAATAATATCAGGTGTTTCTCAAAATATTAAAAGATTTTATAGCAGACCAAAATATCCATGATAAACCTAATCAAATTTTAATCTCAATACTCATTAGAAACACCATTCATTAGATCCATAAATACAACTAGTATGTTTCTTAACAAGAGAGGCATAAACACATACTCGTAATGACCATACTAAGTACAAAACACCACCCTCAAAAAAATTTCCTCATTAAACTTCTAATAGTGACATTAAACCCATATTTCACATTGTAAAATATTTCTACTATATGGCATCAACCCCACATTAACACTTTTAATGCTCCCTGTATCGATCTTTCAACACCCTAACACCTCCAGACATCCTCTGAGCCTCCTCTGAGCTTTACAATCCTCAAAAACATGCAAAGGGTTTATCTACACTGATTTGGGGCCCTACAATTCAAAAACATATGTGTAATGAATATGTAAAGCATCAACCAAATAAACACCATAAAACAATGGTAATATGTTATATATATGTTGAAAGAGCTCATAAAGGAATAATAATCCATGAAAAATAGGAAGCGTTTAGATGTATATTTTAATGGGAATGAATTTTTCCCCTAGGTATCAATTGAATGTTATAAATTTTGGGAAAATATTCATTATTCAATTCAATTTCCTAAGAGGAAGGTTCGTGAATTGGATCAAAAAGACAATATTGATAACTGTTTAGTAATACCTAATTCCAATACAGTTGAAGATGAAGAAACTACAAATAACATATGGATGGTATGTATTACTTCCTTGCTTATGAATTGAAATTGTTGACTCATATAACAAGATTAATATTTTGGTTTATATGAATGAACTATTAATGAATAAGATGGTGAATCATGGTTTTGGTATTTGGAAAAAACTGTATGATTATAGTGTCTAAATTAAATATTTTTATGTGGTGATAGTTTTAAGGTTGATCATATGTTTAAAATAATTAATACATTTTTTATGATGTGAGTACTTCTGGATAATTGTATTTGGTTTTGTTGGATGTTTGAGTCATATGTAACCCATAAGTTTATCATGTGAAAAATTTCTTATAGGAAAAATAATTTTTTTCATTTCATTGAAAAATGTTTGATGATATTGATAACCATTAGGGTTTATATGATAATTTGTTTTGATTTAATATTTTGATTTTTGGGGTGAAAAATGAATTGTATGAGATAATATTCGACGTTAAAACATTTATTTTATATTGAATATATTGTTGTTATTTTTTAGGATGTTTATAATATTTTTCGGAATGTTATATGGATTATATTTTATGAAAAGGATAACTCTTGGTCAATGAGACAATCCATCACATCTGAAAATATTGTTAGGCTTGAACACACAATCAAAGGGAGAAAAGGGTGCACCACCTACAAGTGGCCAATTTGATTTAATGGTTAGTATGTATTTTTTTAAAAATGATTAAAAAACATAGGTTAAGTTCATTTTTGGAATGGGTATTTTATAAAATATATAATCATGGGAATTTAAAATTATTTGGAGATTATGTTATTAATGTTATTTCTTCAGAAGGTCACTATAACATCAGGGTGAATTATATGATTTAAGTAAATATAATACTATGGGGTTTATTTTATAAATAATGGTTGAATTATATTTTGGAATCAAATACGATTTTATATAAGATTATGGTGATTCAGGTTATTTTTTGAAATTATTAGCATGTCTTGGAAATTATGTGATTTGGGCAATTATATTTTTAGTATGAGATATTAAGAGTGATTAATGTTATTTTGGTAGATAAATATTAAATTTATCTTGTAAGATTATGTGATCAAGTCCTTTTGAGTTTTTTATTTCAATATTAGTCTGTAATATATATGGTTAATTTTAAGGAATGTAATTTTTTTAATAATTTGTGTTGCACTTTGGGTATTACAGTTAAATTTTGGAAATTGAGGTAGTTTTTCTCTACATAAAGGATAATTCTTTTTTAAAATAATATTAAAATACACTAACATTTTTATGGTATATTCTGATTGACAAGAGGAATAAATTGATATTATTTATAGATTTTGTGATAAGTAACTGTTTATTAAAGTATTTTATGTATGGAAAATACATCTTGAATACTAGCCGTTTGGAAAAAAAATTGAGATTGTGTTAGGAACTGATTAAAGGATTACATTATAATTTTCACATAAGTATATTTCATTATGTTCGTAGTATATGATGAAAAATAATTCCTCATCTTTTATAATATTATTTTGAAGATAAAAATGTTAATTGTTAACTTTTCATACTGATAAATTAGTGGATTTTTAACCCATAAATGATGTACTATTTTGTGTTCATTAACTTAGTCGTGAACATGGTATCTATCACACTCCAACATTATTTTGAAGATAAATAATTATCCTATGTCTATGTTATCACATCCCACTTGTTTTCTCATACATTGAAGAAATTTCTCTGTGTGATTTAGAATGAATTTCATAATTCATTTTCTCTCTTTTCAAGAGGACCTTTTATTGACCCTTTCTATGATGTGGGTTTTTAAAAGTGATTTATTGGAATTAATAACTAGTTAATGGTCCTGGATTAAAAATGTGAGGATAAATTTTATTAAATGGTGATAATTTATTGTCCCCATATTTTAAAAAAAAAATAAAAAAGACCTTGTTCAATAGAAACCTATATACACAACACCAAGCGTAGAAAAATAATTGATTATTGTTATTTAAATGTCACTACTATGATGTACTCATTGAATTGGTGGTAATGAATAGTATTATCCACATTAGATAATATATATACTGGAAAAACTCATTTCGAATTTATTAATTAAGGATTTTTCTATGGGCTCTTAATTTTTAGTAAAATCATTTTATTCATCAAAAAAAATTCTTCAAAAATGGGTTTTCATGATTATTATGAGAAAATATTATAATTAGTTTTTTGATATTTTAGAAAATTAAATTTAAAAAATTAATTTCATTTTTTAATTATGTATTTTAAAATTTTCTTATGATGGATTTTTATAATTTTCAAAAAAATATGATTTTTCTATAAATAATGAAAAACATTATTTTAATAGAAAATCAAATTTTCATCCAATGTATATAAGAATAAAAACGATATTTTAGATTAGTTTAAAATATTAATATTTCAATTTTTATATTCTATTTATGTTTTTTGAAATAGAATATATAATTTAATTTTGTATAAAGATATTTTATATTTTAAAAGGTAATTTTTCTAAAAAAAATAAACATGATTTTCATCAATTTTTATGGTTTCATTTTAAAATATATTATTATATTTTTTTGTGTTTTTGACTCTTAAAAAATAATTCAATATTTGTAATCTGGGAGTCCAAATTTTTTAAATAGTAACATTTTTTTTCAATATGAATATTATCTTTCGTAATTTTTGTTACCATAGTAATTGGTAAATGGGGTAATTAATGTTATAAAATTATAAAGATTATAAAATTTCCATAAAATTATCCTTAAGTTGATTGGATGAGTAAATTTCATCGATATTCATCCAATAATCAGTTATATGTAATTTGTTCCATTTGGGTGTGGATATAAGCTTAATAATATTTTATTTATTTAAAATTCAAAAATGTCATAGTCTTTTTATAATAGCTACAATATTATAAGAGAACTTTTAAGCTGTAGAAATTTTCATTTATGAATATTAATTTGAAATATTAATGATTTATCATAAAAGTGGTAATTTATTTTTAATTTTTAGTGAATAGATAATTTCTATAAATATTAAAACAACTTTAACGTAGTAATTATTCAAGTAATGGAAAAATAAAACAAATGATATTAATAACTTAAAATGTAACATAATTTTATATAAATGGGGTTTTCCATGAATTATATACCTTACCATGACATATTTAGGATGTATTAAATTGTTTTTTCAAATATTACTTTTTATCTTGATGATATTAAATGTTATGTAGTAAATAGTTCTAAAAAATTACATTAATTGTATATTTTAATAAATAATATTTTATTAAATGATATAAAATTTATAAAAAGATTATATTAGGCCAAATTATTATGACATGGTTTCTATATCATCCATGTTCATTTATGATCATTTTTTCTACTAATAGTTACAATATTTTGCCTCAAAGATATAACATTCCATGCTATAATTGTAAGAGTGAAAGGGGTTAATGAGGGGTTAAAACAAAATTATATGGGTAAAAAAGTGACCTAAAATTGTTAAAAATGTTATTTAATGAGACTATTTTCACCCCACCTAAAAATATATTCGACATAAACTTTTTTTGATTGACTAATAATTGACTATTATTTTATTTTGGTTTAATAATTTTAGGAACTCAAAGAGTTCCCCCTCCCCTATATTATTAAGGGGTACCACTTATTCTTATTTATTTTCACATAAAAACGTAGTTTGTTATACCAATTGTTTCAAAAAATAACATCCTAAAATCTCTACCCTCATTCTAGAGGTCTTTTTTATGCATTAAAATAGACTTAATGGTCTTATGATGTTGTTAGAAAAGATTGTTTGAAGAAGATGTATCATTTCTTAATCGATAATTTCAATTTATTTCTTATTAATCCTCATTAAAATAATATTAAACAATAATAAAAAATAGTATCCTAATTATACTACTATTTTATTATGTCAATTTCATAACCTATATTTATCTCCTCTTCAATAAAATGGGAATTGAAACCCTTTCTCATGTGTACATCGGACTACCACCTCGTGAATCGATGTATTTCATTTTCCAGAACCACGTCTCATGAATTAATTATAATGATTGAATTAATATTAATATATTATATTCATAACATATTTTTCATTATTAATTTACAATATATCATTTACCATCTTACATATACATTCAATGAAAAATTATAGTGCACTCATGCTTATATGTGGACTACCACCCCCATGGAAAGATGTGAATAATATTTCATCACCACATCACATTGATTACTTTTATAAGTATATTTATATTTAAATATGAAATATATGATATTAAGATCATTTTTTAAATATAAAATTATTATCACTGTGTTTAAATAATGATTTTTTAAAATTGTATATTTTACTTATGTGTATGTACGTCCTACTGTATCCATTATTAGAACATAGTACAGTTTTGGTAACCATATTTAATGGTTGAACATGAAATTACCATTTTTTTATAAAAAATGATAATTATTTCATTACTATTAGTTTTTATGTGTTGTAATAATTACTTATTTGACTATATTAAACCTACCAATGTCATTTTTTACATCTGATGCAAATATCATCGAAATTCCGGACGTGAATTTAATCGATTAAGTAATTATATATAACATGGTATTAAATGAAATAAAAAAAATAATGAAAATGAAAAATGTACTTATGCTAATATAAAATTAACATACCTTTTTTCAAGAATATAAATATTGTATGTGATGATATAAACTCAACGTAAGGTAATTCCTTTTAAAAATACTCTTTTAATGTTCCATATTCAACTAATTTTACAAAAGTCAGAATGAATATATTTTTTACATATACAACATGAATTTAATTTCTCACCATCATGATTCCTCAATTTCATTAATTTTTTTATAATTTCTTATTGTTATTTTCAAATAAAATGTTTTATTAATTATGTGTTTAGTTTTTAGATTATGATAAATGATTTTATTTAACATACATTCAATTTTTTTACAAAATGAATATTTTTATACAATCTTTAATAGTCTTTACAAAATAATTGTTCTATTTTAATGTATTTTGTGAAAATTAATTTTCCTTCTACTATAATAGTATTTTAGGTTTGGATTCATCGCAAATATTTTATTTTTTTCTTTAACGAAAAAACAGCATTCCATTTTTCAGGATATTTTTTTATTTAAAATGATTTTATAAGAATAATGGGTATTTTTTAATTAAAATGTTATTCACCTGGGTTTAAAAGGTTATTTCCCAGGGTTTTATTCATGATATGGTCCTTTTATATCAATTATGATGGATTGAACCCCGTTATAGCTCACAGTTGAGCCCAATATAGCTTATATGATGGTTGCACCAAAATAGCATCGACTGAACCTCTTATAACTTATAGGATTGGTGTTCCCATATAGTTATCCATTGTATTAGGAAATTATAATATTCTCTGGAGAATTATATTATAAGATAATAATATGGTTATTACCATTGGAAGTATTTTTTAAGGGTTTTAAGATGATGATGTCCCAAGAGACCTACATGACTTTTCTATACATGCTAATGAGTTTTTATAGAAATAGTTTTATATCAAAATGTAATATTGTTATATTATTAAAGGAAAACAAATAATTTTTTAATATAAATATATATTTTATTAGAAAATGTATTTTATAGGTTTTCATGATTTTCAATTAACTGGTAGCTTTAATTTCTTATTCCCCTTGTTAATAATATTTAGCTCATCCTATATTTTGAAATTGTTTTTCATAGGAACTTTTTTGGGTGGGTACTTAAAAAGAAAAAGTCAAGTTGATTTCTTGATGTTTTTTCATGAAACAATCATGTATTATTTTTAAGGAATTTGTATTATTGGAATAATGGATTTTGATCAGAAGTGTCCCGTTTATAAAATATATAAGAGTTATGACCAAATTCTTTAAAACTATACACCTAGAAGATATTTGGGAATGTAAGAAATTTAATTTTATTATAAAGTAACTATAATATTTCATTTTTAAGTACGGTCTTTACATTGGGTTACAAACATTAGGTATGAATTACTACAATGATCCATCTCCTTGTAATTAAAACATTTCTCTTACTTCTTTCCATTATCAATCTACTCATTATCATTGAACTTTTCACTTCCTTTACGAGACTTGTTTCAAGGATTTACACATAGAAAACACTACCCGGATCTCATAATAAATTTTCAAAAATTATTCTTCAACACTTATAAAAAATAAAATTGAATTTTTTTACCTTTATGTTTTTTAATGAATACATCCACATTTCCCACAACCTGTATCCCATCATATCCTTAAAATTGTAAATTTCAAAAAAAATATCAACTTAGTCAAAACACAAATAAATTTACTCATAAATTCAAAACTCACAAGTAACAATAACCCTTTTTAACATTGGATAAAATCCTGAGCAAAATTGTTCAATTTTTCTCTCATGGTATGGAATGAAATATGTAGTATACCTACCTAATCTAGTAAACTTTTCTTTAAAGGTAGCAATACAATCTTCTATTTTCTTCAACTCTAGTAAATTTATTTTCATTCTATGATGAATAACTTTTGAAAACAAATCAAGGATGATATATTTAAATATCATTCATTCCATGTAATCAATTTCTTTTTCCCTTATTGTACTTAATACAAGATCATTATTGATCTGTTCTGTGTTCAAAATGAAAAATAGAAAGGGGTGCATTTGAATGTTCTTAACATCCCCAAATATAAAATATCTTTTCAAGAGCATTAATCTATCTTTTATTATTCCCTAGGACTAATGATACACCAAAATATAGAGGGAGATATTTAATGAAATTATCTATTTTAGATATGTTACTTTACGGATAATTTTTATTCACTCTTTCATTTGCTCCTCCACTAATAGTCCATATCTACTATTTTAACATATGTACAAATTTATCTATTATAATTACATCCATTCTAGGATACTGGTTTGTAAGTATATTAACCTTTTAATTCCTTTATACTTCAACTAACATGTTTTCTATATAAGAAATCATTCTAAAAAAATTTGGAATACATTAAATAACATTCTAATATTCATAATATATCTTTTGAAAATATAACCATAAACTAGAACCTCTTTTAGTTTTCATTTATCATATCCCTAACCTCTATTGTTATCAAAATAGTATCTCTACTATGAACTATAATACCAAAAACCTTGAGGACCCATAATTATTTTATTTATAAAAATGGTTGTTCTTTAATATATTTTAAGTATCAATTTCATTAATAGTTATAGAAAATTACATTAAAAATTGCATAAAAAAGAGGATATTTTTTAACAGTACCCATTTTACCTATAAATCATGTTCTTTATAATGACACAATTACTTTGTCCATGGTAACTCCCATATCTGGAACACTGACACTATTAACTTCTCTACCTATTTTTAATCCCAGTGAAATATCATTTAAACATAGGGGATAGGAATAAAAAAATGACATTGATGGACATATAATAAAAGATACACATTATTACATTTATAAAACTGAAAAATTGATTAAAAAATTTCCTTTTTCAACATTAAATTTTGTCCTCAAATATATATTGACTTCTATAAGAAAATAACATATTTTCCTAATAGATTTTATTATAAATTTCATTTGAAATCATAAAAGAAAAATCATAATTATAAATCGTTCTATTAAAACAAGAAAACTCATGAATACCATTCCATGAATATTTTATTTCACCTCTATTATGAAAAAGAATATAATCTTTACTAAAAAACATAATTTTATATTTTCACCTTCCAAAATAAAATTACTTCTCTTATATATCATTATTAGAATATAATATAGGTACATTTATAAATTATCATCACATTCACCCCAATAATAGCCTTTATAGTGGAATCACCTAACAAGATAATTCTCATAGCTCTTAGTAGTAACATATAACTGATAAACATCACCTTTTTAGCCATTTCATTATAGAGATAAAACAGACCAACCCATAATTAATATAAAACATAAAATAACCATATAATGAATAAAACATATATATAATTAACATTAATCATAAATTCCATTGGAAATTTCTTTCATTCCCATAAACTAAAACATTTTTAGTTATCTAATAAAGATATGAAAAGTTTTTTTCCTTCTAAGAACTTCTGAAAAATTAATTATTCCTAAAATATTGTGGAAAACATTTTCTTATGAAATAACAATGGAAAAATTTATAATAATCATGATAACGAATAATACATATTATGTGGGGAAATATTTTTCATTTCATACATGGTAAATACATTCTTTTTCACTTTTTTAAAAACATTTAAAATGGATTATATGGAAAATGTTTCAAATATTCACATTAAAAAAATTAAAAAAAAATAGAAACATGTCATAAAATGAACATTAATAATATTTTATGTTTTAATAGTAACATACTTATATTATTTTAAAGAATAGGAATATGCTGAAAAAATATTTTGATTCAATATATTAAAACAAGTAGTCAAATAAAAAAACTCTTTCCTTAAGTATATTCTGGATTACTACATTCTCTTGCACCAAAATATTGAAACTATATGTGTTTTTCAACATGATTAAGAAAATTTTTAATTTTAATTTAATATTATTGTTTCTTTTATTTACTTTATTATAATGTTTTATTTATTTAATAAAATGGTTATGTTCTGGTTTGAAATTTTGAGGATATTCTGTTTATAACCTAAAAATAAAATTGATTCATTGATTATGGTGAAATTTGTTAGGGTTTCATTATGTAAAGTATCATTAATATTTTATATATATTAAATTTATATATTATAACAACAATTATAACCAATCATTATAAGAGGTCATGAAAAATTAACCACATTGTTCTATTGATACAATTGTCTATACGTATGTATGAACTCCATTTCCATTAATCAAATGTGTGAAAAAATTAAAAATATAATATTTTACATTATTATAATCTCAAATATATTATAAATCTCATATTTATTCATTATTTACATATTTATAACCATCACTTATATTTAGAGATGGAAAATTAATCACATCGCATTAAGTTGGTGTTATTCTGTATGTATGCATGATGGATGCCATCAATTTATAACAGAGAGAAAGAGTAAGAAGGTAAGTAATATATTATGATTCTATACTTATCATTATATAATAAATATAATATATTCTTATTTATTAAATCATTTAAACCATCAATTTTATACAATGATGAAAAACGAAACTCGTCACTCCATGGAGATGGTAATCCATTTTTAAGCAAGAGTGATTATTTTATTTATCATAAGATGGAATAGGAGATAAAAAGGTGTTATACCATAAAAATAATAACATTTCATTATATTTTAGATACTTATTTTGTTATTTTTTACATGGTTTAAAATGGTTTTAAGGAGTAAAATGATGAAATAGACTTCAAATTGGTTGGTCATGACTTATAACTTCTCCTCAAACATCTTCCTTAGGATAACACCTTAATCGTTTTAGGATTAGTACTATGTTAATATCCTAAAATTTAAGACATGTTTAAGGATGTTTTTAAGTGTTTTGGGAAATAAATTTCTGAACTAGTGTTCTCAAAATGTGTGAGGTGTGGAGGAGATTAGGTTCCCATTCATAAGTGAGGGTAGTGGCACACATGTAATGTTTCTACACATTTAAATATTTTAAGGACATAATCATGGAAAAGTTTCTTAAAAATCCTATTTCAAATATAATGACATAATGGTATAATTAAAATAATACATTAAGAATTAAATTAATATTTTTTGGCCTATCACTTCATTTTTTCCTTAATTATCATATTTTACCCTTTTTGGGTGATATATTTTCACAAAGGTTATTATTCAAAATGAAAAAAAAATTTATCATCATTACTAAATGTGTAACATATAATTAAATATATAGAATTTAGTTTTAACAATACAACTTATATAATGTAATGAAATTTATTTTAATATAATTACTTTAAATGAACATAAATTAGTTTTTAAAAAATTTTATTTTTAAGAAAAACAATAAACTTATACAAAAATAAAATAAAATAATGATTATTATGGAATTATTTAGATAATTTTTAATTAGATTTATCTTATATTATATTAAAGAAAAATTAAAAAAATAATTATTTTAAATTACATTACATAATTAAATGAAATTGTGGTTTTGAAAAAAATGATATTTTCACTATTCACTCAAAAATCAATATTTATAGAAAAACCCCAAAAGTGCATCATAATTTATATTTTTCGTTTTTATTAAAAATTTTAACTATATTTATAATGTTAAATTTATTAAATCAAGATAATATTAATTTATATAAAACCATTTAATGCATGGGAAAACAATTTAATTAAAAAACTATTTCTTTTTTAAATAAAAATGATTATATAATATTTATAAATATACGAGGAATAAAAATCCATAAAATGGAAAATTTTAAAACATAATATTGATTTATTTATAGTATTACCTTGGATTTAACAATCATTGATCATACCATAACATCGTCAAGATATTCTATTCTCTACAAATAATTACCAAAGTATTTATGATAGTTTGGATTAAAGTGTAAATGAGTTACATGGGGGTCATGATTCATAGGAAATGAGTAGTTATACATTCTAGAATATAGTTACATTGTTAGGTTATTAAATAGGGTTTTGTATAAATAGTATATGAAATTTCCACATTTCAATGGGCCATCCAAATCTTACAAATGGGTTGTAATAATATATGTTTCTAAGAATCCTTGATGTCACTGGTATATTGAAATTATTTTATTTATTTTTTTCTTCATATTTTTGGAGTTTAGATTTGAAAACATGAAAAATTATAGGATATTACATGATGCATGTGGACTACATTGTAAGTAAAAATAGTGAATATCATCAATGCATGTGATAGTTTGAATTCCTATAGAATAAACATGGTTAGAATATGGTTTCCCTAATCATAAGTCAAAACCATGCAGCCTGCCCAGGAAACTACAAAAAATTTCATTCCTGGATTATATTTTCCCAATCCATTAATCTTTACTATGTAAGATACCATGGAATTTATTTTTGAGTTTTTTATTTTACACTTACAAGGGAATTTCCTCATTTAGCCACCTCTCAATTTGTTCATACTTCCAAGATCCCCTATAGTTAACAAAATCTTCTCCATTATCAGTCCTTCTCATTTATCAATTGGTTTAATTAGTTGTAACCAATATAATATTTATATACTATTCATTTATTCCTTGTCACTTCTCTTTCGTCCTAATTTTCCAGTCTCTTTTTATATCATTAACCAAGTTATCCTTCATGGTTACCTTTATGCCTATGGAATTTTATAATCAACGGTATTTTAGTTTATAAGGTTCTATGGGGTCTTATCTCATCCCAATCCCATGATATTCTATGAATGTTAATTTAATTTCATTCATTGAGGTAGGGGTTTCTACATAAACTCCAATTGTTATAAATACTCTTAATTCATAAAACTCTCTAAGTGTTTCAACAATATTACAATATAAAAAATTTATTTTTTTGGGATTATAATTATACTCAATGTTTTGATTATTTAAAAAATTATATAAACTGGGTTCTATTAATTTTAAGGATCATTTATCTATCACTACCTTTCATTCCTATAATGAGTTATTTAAAAAAAATTGAATAGTTAGTTTAAATTAAAAATATTAAAATGAATATATTGAAATTTTTATTATATATAAATATATAAGATTTTATGGTATTGTATTACATTACATCTTATGAAGGCATGTTTTTCACTCTGGTTATCAAAAATTGACTATGTGTGTTCTTATTATGCATTATGATTACTGAAATTGGTTTAATTATTAATATTTTCATATTGATGGATGTGTTTTGAGTTTTGAATTTGGATTAGATACACATAGTGACTTCATATTTTGACATGGGTAATGAAGATGAGTTCTCTACTGGCTTAGATTATAAATTTTACAATGTCCCCACATGCAGGTCATTCTATTTGTAGGGTCTTGTCACCTAATTAGGCTATGATGTTAAGTTAGAGTTTGAGTTTTTCTAGATTATGTTAGGATATAATTGTTCCATAGGTAAGGTCCTTGGATACCCCATTAGACTCAAGATTAGAGTCCAACATTGGGTTTTTTCGAGGTATGTTTTACTAAATACCTTGATTCTCATTTTTACTTATCCCTAACATAATTTTATTTTAGACTTTCTTTCATAACCTCAAACTCTGTCTTTTTATCAAACTAGATTATTTTATAAATAAAATTGAAAATTTTATTTTTCTTCTTGCTCATGTAACAATAACAAGGTAATTTTCAATGGTGTTTCAAACTAGTTATATAGTATGGTTGTATAAAATACATATTAAATATTCATAGTGGTGTCATAGTGGTTTCGTGTACCCAATATACAACCATAGGGTGTGTGTACACCTATTTATATTTTATATAAGTAAGGGTAAAGGAGATACATCCTTTTTGGGTTTGTTTTATAAGCCTTATTTCTACTTTTAGATATATGATGACTGAGTGGTGCTAATGGGAAATAAATAGATTATTTTTATCGTATCATTGGAACTCTTGTAAATTTTTACAATTCAATTTTATTATATAACAAAACTATTGTTATTTCTTATGATTTTGTATTCAAATAATAAAAAATATCATCACTTTACTTTTTTTACTAAAGCTATGTCTTTATGATTATTTTAGATTCCTTATTCTTATACAATGTTTGGACAGAATAAAATTTTTGAACACTTTGTTAACTTTTCGTGGTTATGTAATTATAAATACCACAATCAGAATCCGTTATTAGAACCTATTAAGTGGATTAATATTTTGAGATGGTGGAATCATTTCTAATTAGTATCCATTGATACCCATTGTGCTTTTTATATAATGTTTTTTAGGAACACCCTTTGATCCTTGTGTAAAATCATATTAGGTGATGTGGTGGGTTGAGAAAGGTTTTTTTTAAATTATATCACAACACTCATTTTATATTTGTAAGAATGTTGGAAATTTAATAATACTATTTCCTACCAATAGATATACATGAGGATGTATTTGGATAAATATGTCTTATATTTAAAATCAAGTTAAAATGTGTTCTCTTGAATTATTCCTTGAATTTTGGATTTATTTATAATATATATATATTGATGTATTTTATAGTAATTTTCTGTTTTAAGAACACACTAGAAGTTATTTTCTGAAAAAAAACATTTTTTAGAGTTAAATGGGGGTGGATCCAAGGATACACGGTCCCTATGTGTATTCTTGAAAACCATGTCCAATGTGTTTATATGGTTATAGAAACCCTCTAGTGTGTTATTAACTGTTAAAAAATGGTTTTCCAAAACAAACAGCCAAACCATGCATAGTATTTAATTTCTTTAATTTTATGTTTTCATCCCCTAATGATTTTAAATATTCATAGACGCAATTGATACTTGTTTTTCAGTAAATTGGTATATTTTTTGGTTTATTAATTTTATTTGAGGTAGATTTATGTATTTATTAAATATCATTTTTCATGGTTTATAGAAAATTCCTCACCGAAATTCATTATCTAATCCAAGAGAGGGGATTTTAGATAATTTTCACTAAGCTTACTCTCTTGATAGGAAAATAATTTTTGAGTCATTTATTTGAAAAAATCTGTATTTGCGGAGATAAGAGGAGTAAGATAAATCTGGAAGAATAAATTACACCCATGAATTCACTGTGAAAACTGTAGATTCATTTCATGAAGACTAAGGCTCTCAGGTACCTAGTAAATTGATAAAAACAGAATATATTTTCATTTTCATCGAATACATGAGTCACCAAGAGTCAAATTCACCAAATATTTTTGGGAAGGACTAGGCCATAAATTATTCGAATTGGTAGTCGTGGACAAGATAAATTGGGGTGGTCAACTTGGATAATTTTAAAGATATATTTGATAAAAAAATTACACTTCGATGCAATGATGATTTCTAATGGAAGATAGTTTGTGACAATGGATAATAGAAATTATTATGTGACGGAATCTATCACTTGGTTCCTTAAGTTGTTATAATTTTCTTTTAATTTTAATATAAATTATTCATACAAGTAATGTTATTTTTAAATGTCTCAAGTCCTCAAATTCAATAAAATATTGTTCTATATTACCTACAAAAATATTTCGAGGTATTGAATAGGGTAGTCCTAGATAAAACATATAATGAAGGGTAGATTGGTTGAGGTGTGGTTCTTGTTGCTACATGTAACTCCCCACAATTTTTATTAGGCACATCACTTCTAATTAATAAAAAAACCCACGTATTTTTATTAGAAAAATTTCAAAGGGGATTTGGGTGGTTTTAATAATTTATGGCAGGGCTCGGGGTTTAGAGGATTTTGTTTTTTGGGAAATGGATAGGGGGAATGTTTTGTGTATAGTTTTCAACAACCCTTCTCCTCAACCATGTGGGGTTTAAAATGGTGAAGAACAATTATTCAAATAGTTTTAAAGGGTTGAGGAATCATTATACCCTTCAATTTATTATATGGGTGTTCCATATGGCCTTATCACAATTTGTCAAATCATGAACCAAACCATGTGGGGTGATGGGTTTCTAGATAGTGGAGGATGAAAATTTTGGCTAATCGTGTATGCAAACAATGTAACTATGTAAAAATTGATAAAATTATCCTTTTTGCCCATATGAAGTCTCAACCATTTTACCAAACTTTCCCCATATTTTTTCTTGAAACACGCTGCATTTGTGCCCCTTTTTTCATCTATTCCTTCTTGGTGGAACTCCTTCAATATTTATCTATTAGATGTGATCATATATTTGAGGTATTTTTATGAATCCTTTACTCACTTTTCACATTTTATTTTGCTTTTAATAGTATACCAATTGTTTTTCTTTGTTTTTTTAATTTTATGGGTATTTTTCATGATTGAATGAAATATCTCATTTCTAGTGGAGAAAAGGTTCAATATAGGGCTTATGACCTCTCCTAGACCTATTCTAGTGGGTACCTAAGTATTTATTATAGACATTATTTCATCCTTTAACTATTATTTGATGCATCTCAGGATGAGTCTCTGTACTTGAATTAAAATTATATTTTTTTCCTAATAATATGAACTTTTCATGTTATATCTTACTTCATTGAAATAAATATTTCTTTCAAATAACTTGTTCATGGAAAAATTAATGTGCTTTTGAAATGAAATTTTTTTACATTATAAGAAACATTGCAAATAGATTTTATTTTATAAAATTATAAAGTATTTTTTGAAGGAACATGGTAAAAAAATCCCCATTGAGGCCTTCCTACAAGATTCCATTTTCATATTAGTGGTTATGATTTGAAAATAGGAGTTGGAATTTATAAATAAATTCCAATGTTAATTGAACCCATAATTCATTTAAATTTCATTATGGATATCTGGGTTATTATTATTAAACCCAAGGTGAAGGTTTACCCCATATTGATGTAGGATAATATGGTTAAAATCATGGTGAATGTTGATCATGGGTTGATGCTGGATATTATAGTTAAACTCATGGGGGAACATGACCCCATTGGTAGATTATTGGGACCTGGGGATTGATATATTTCCATTGGATATCAGATAAGACCATATGTAGGCATTTACCTTGTCATTTCTGGTTTGGGGTGGCGTAGTAAGTGCTATATGCTCATAGTCATCCAACACTGGCTGAAAAAGTTGGGTCTAACCAAAGATTCTACCATATATCTATAGTTCATAATTTATTATTATTTATTTATTTACTTAGTAATTTATTTGAATTTGTCCCACAAGTTACCAGAACATGAACTTATTATTTCAAATAAAATTATTTAGGGATGTTGTTGGCAGTGACCTACTAAGTCATACTCACACCCTTTATAGGGATACATTGGGTATCTGATCAAACAACATGGATATAGGTATCTATGTGGAAGATAACTCTAAGATAAATTCTTAATTTATTGTTAGGATAGTACTGGGATTAGTTATGGGATAGAGCATAGGTCTCTTTTGAGACATGTTGTTTTTTCCCTTTTTGTGAATATGATAAGTGATTAGGGAAATGTTGTATTTACTATATAGTATCATCATCATTGAATATTGGAATGGGTTGTGTTTTATATTTGTACTTGTATGATTATCATCTTGTGGTGTTTTGTGTTTTATGTTACTTATATTGATTAATTTTATTGCTTCACTCTAACCTTCACTGAAGGAAATGAACCCTTTAACAATGGTTCCAAACTGTTTGTAAAGGCTGGATAAATATTGGTTTAATATATACCAATAGTTATCCAAAACGTATGGAAGTAAGCTGTAGAGAAAAAATATGCCAACAGTCTCTGGAAAACCAGTGGTATATGTTAGAAAATCTACATTAAGCTAATGGTTATGTAAAACTATTGGTATAACTTTTCACCAACAGTTTGAA
The DNA here is from genome assembly GCA_963277665.1 of Viscum album. NCBI lineage: Eukaryota > Viridiplantae > Streptophyta > Magnoliopsida > Santalales > Viscaceae > Viscum > Viscum album. The sequence continues at coordinate 910,629,086 of OY728131.1, read as the reverse complement.
ACCATTGGTAAATATATTATTCCAATGGTTTCAAACCGTTAGAATATGGTTTTGTAAAGTTTTTTACCAACGTTTTACACAAACAGTTGGTAAATATAAACATTACACTTATATCCCAATGGTTTTAAACCATTGGGAAATTATTTTTTCCAATGGTTCTCCAAGAACTGTTGGTATAAAACACATTCATAGCCCTATGCCAAAGGTTTAAAACCGTTGGCATAACCTTTCTTGTGAAACTCAGGTAGCAACATGCTGCTCTGTGATTTCTATTAGCAGGCTACCCTTTTTGCATTTCCAGCTTCCCCAACTCCAGTTACCTGCAATAACCAACTACAACACATACATATTCACAATTAATTCATATATATTTAACACATAATTCACCCTTAAACTATACACATACAAAATTAAAACATAATTCATAAGGTAATTATAAACCTACATAATTTATTTAGAATTCAATTCAGAATTGAGATGACAATTACATTGGAAATCCAAGATTCAATTCATAATTGATTAATAAATTTAATACATACATTATTTAATTATAAATTATGAATAAAATAAATAAAAAACCGAATACGTAATTATATGTGTAATACAGAATTAAGAATACAGACAAAATTTCATTTTGTATAACACATACACGATTGAATTCAGAAATTACAAGGTAATAACCCCAAAATAAGGAAATGGATAAATGACTTCATCCAAACACAAATATAATGTCCCATGGTTTGGGTCGGTGTCTTTGAACTTAGTGATGATGATAATGGGTCTGTATAAATGATTTTGTGTGACTTAGGGATTGTAGTTGTCCTTGGAATATTAAATGTCATGTGTTTTAGAATAGTGGTAGGAGTTCCTCACAAGAGAAGTGGATTGTGTGAGGCTGGACCATAGATCCTTGTGCTTAAGTATCAACATAATCTGAATACATATGGTCATTTTTCCATATTCTAGTTGTTTTTCCATAAAATGATGTCCATTTTAAACAAAAGACAGACACTTCAAGTGACATCGGGCACACTGTTCCCCAAATTGAGGCGAGGTTGACTCGTACATGTCACATATGACCCATGGATCGTTTTCCTAAAGTATTAACACAATATGAATGTGTTTGGTCAATTTTCCATATGCCAGTTATTGTTTTCACTTCAAATTTTTTCCATTTAAAATAAAAGTGAGACACATTGAGTGGTACCAGCCACATAGTGCTTTTGATTGAGGAGGGTTTGACTCATACACGACAAAAAATGTCCCATTTATCATTGTGATAATGTATCAACACAATCCGAATACGTTTGGTCATTTTTCTTATGCTTGTTTTTTTTAAATAAATTGATGTCCAATTCAAACACTGAGAGACACTTAGAGTGATACCGGCCACACCGTGCCTCGGATTGAGCCGGGGTTGACTCGTCCGCATCACAAATGACTCATGGATCGTTGTCTAGAAGTATCAATACAAATTGAAATCATTTGGTCGGTTTTTCATATATAAGTTGTTGTTTTCACTTAAAATACTATCCATTTTAAATAAAAGTGAGATAGTTTGAGTGGCACTGGCCACACCGTGCCTCAGAATACGGCAGGGTTGACTCTTACAGGTCACAAATGACCCATGGATCATTTTCTTAAATTATCAATAGTATTTGAATGTGTTTGGTCAGTTTTTTGTTTTCCAGACATTGTTTTAACTTAAAATGTTGTACATTTCAAATAAAAGTGAGACACTTTGAGTGGTACCGGCCACATCATGTCTCGGATTGAGGCGGGGTTGACTCATACATGTCACAAATGACCCATGGATCCTTCTGCTGAAGTATCAACAAAATCCGAATATGTTATGTTAGATTTCTGTATGCTAGTTGTTTCTACAGAAAAGGGTGTTCATTTAAAACAAAATAGTAACACTTTGAGTGATATCGGCCACACTGTGACATGGATTGAGGTGGGGATGACTCATACACATAACAAATGACCCATCGATCATTTTCCGAAAGTATCAACGCAATCCGAATGCGTTTGGTCGTTTTTCTGTATGCCAGTTGTTTTTTTCACATAAAATGGTGTCGATTTCATATAAAAGTGAGACACTTTGAGTGGTACCGGCCACACCATGCCTCAGATTGAGGAAAGGATGACTCGTACATGTCAAAAATGACCCATGGATCCTTGTTCTAAGTTATCAACACATCCGTAATACGTTTGGTCAGTTTTCCATATGACAGTTGTTTTTACATAAAATGATGTCCATTTTAAAAAGAAGATAGACACTTCGAGTGATACCGGCCACACCGTGCCTCATATTGAGGCAGGGTTGACTCGTACATGTCAAAAATGACCCATGTATCCTTGTGATATAGTAGCAACACAATATGAAAACATTTGTTTAGTTATCCTTATGCCAGTTGTTTTTACTTAAAATAGTGTCCATTTGTTCAGTTATCCTTATGCTAGTTGTTGTTTTCACTTAAAATGTTGTCCATTTCTAATAAAAGTGAGACACTTTGAGTGGTACCGGCCACATCATGCCTCATATTGAAGCAGGGTTGACTCATACACGTCAAAAATGAACCGTGGGTCCTTGTGATAATGTATCAATAGAATCCAAATATGTTTGGTAGGTTTTCCATATGCTAGTTGTTTTTACTTAAAAGGGTGTCCATTTTAAACAAGAGAAAGACACTTCAAGTTATACCAGCCACACCATGCCACGGATTGAGGTGGGGTTGACTCGTACACATCACATATGACTCATGGATCGTTTTTCTAAAGTATCAACACAATCCAAATGCATTTGGTAATTTTTTCATGTGCCAGTTGTAGTTTTAACTTAAAATTTTGTCCATTTCAAATAAATGTGAGACACTTGGAGTGGTACCAGCCACACCGTGCCTCGGATAAATGCGGAGTTGACTCGTACATGTCACAAATAACCCATGGATTTTTGTTCTAAAGTATCAACACAATCCGAATACGTTTGGTCAGTTTTCCATATGTCTGTTGTATTTACTTAAAACATTTTCCATTTGAAACAAAATAGAGACACTTTGAGTGACACCGGCCACATCGTGCATCATATTGAGGTGGGGTTGACTCTTACACATCAAAAATTACCCATTTATTGTTGTCCTGAAGTATGAATTCAATAATAAATCATTTGATTTGTTTTCCATTTGCATGTATTTGTTTTCATTTAAAATCTTATCCATTTCAAATAAAAGTGAGACAGTTTGAGTGGTACCAGCCACACCATACCTCATATTGAGACATAGTAGACTCGTACACATCAAAAATGACCTATGGATCGTTTTCCTAAATTATCAATAGAATATGAATGCATTTGGTCAGTTTTCTGTATGACAGTTGTTGTTTTCACTTAAAATGGTGTCCATTTCAAATAAAAATGAGACACTTTGAGTGGTACCAGCCACATCGTGCCTCGGATTGAAGCAGGGTTGACTTGTACATCTAAAAAATGACCCATTGATCCTTGTGATAAAGTATCCACCCAATCCAAATGTGTTTGGCTAGTTTTTTATATGCCAGTTGTTTTTAAATAAAAGGGTGTCTATTTTAAACAAAAGAAATACACATGGAGTGATACTAGCCACATCGTGTCTTCAAGTGAGGCAATGTTGACTCATACACATCATATATGACCCATGTATTATTTTCCTAAATTATAAACACAATCGGAATGTGTTTGGTCAGTTTTCTATATTCTAGATTATTGGTCGGAGTGGATACTCAAGAGGGGGTGAATTGAGTTCCAATTAAAATTTCTGTTAAAATATTGTCTATTTAAAATCCCCTGATTTATAAAATAAGTTAAACTGTAGTGAATTTATACAGATGGTAAATGATCACATAGCTTCTCAAAGATTTATTAGATCTCAGTTAATTTTACCACAAGATCAAACTAACTTTTGAAACTAACCTACAAATTTACAATAACTGTAAACACTTGCTCATTTAACTATCAAAGTAGCTTTAAAATAGTTTTGTATTTCAAAGTAATAGCAGCAGAATAAATAAGATATATGTAGTATACTTTGAACTTAAACTAAAGATGTACAACAGATATAACAAGAGGTTCAGTCTCAAGTTGAGACTTAGTCCTCTCAAATTTATATAAATTTGATCCACACCCTAGATTGGGGTTAACAACAGTTTACAGAACTGTCCAGGCCACACAGGGACCTCTACCATTGTTCTTCATGGGAAACAAAACAAAGACCAGGCCACACAAGGACCTCTTCCACAGTTGACGTGGGTAAACAAGAGTTAAGAGTTTTGGAGTGAGGATTTGATATCCTCCAGTTCAGTACAGGAGACAGTGTGTGTATAAGAAATACAGAGTACACCACACTGCTCGAAAGTCAATAAATAAATCACTTAGAGAGAACAGATAAGAGTTTAGAAAGCTCTAGTGATTATCAATGTACCTCTGGACTCGTTGGATTCAAGAATAATTCTTCTGAGTCCTTATCTGGTTTTTCTGTTGAAAAACAGAGTGTCGTAGTTAAGCTTGTGTTCTACAGGAGTGAGAATGATCTGTTGATTCGTCGTGTGTTCTTCAGTGGTGTTAGATTGCATTCATGAGAGTTATTTGAAAGTCTCACAATCTCCTTCTTGTTCAGGACTGTTCTTCTAGTTCATCATCATGCTCTCGGGTGTACGTAAGTTCTTCTTGTTGTATTTTCACACTTTTCTCACTTCACTTCTTGCACGTGTACTGCATCTCAATATTTCTTATATTCCACAAATTTCGGTAGTAGGAATGAATCCATTTTCATAGTTATGAGATATGGTTTCCTGACATGCCAACAACTATCATTAAATAACATTAATTTCATTAAAAACATCAAAAATGACCGTTAGCATTATTTAAATAATATTGACAAAAAATTAAGAAACGGTGTCACGGTAATTATGTAAACGGTTTCTTCTTCACGTTTTATGGTTCACAGTATGAGCATTACGGTATGAACTTCACGGTATGTCCATGTCACAGTGTCTAGCTCATGGTGTCGAGGTCACGGTTTGTCCATCACGGTATCTGGTTCACAGTGTCTCGGCCACGGTGTCTGGGTCACGGTGAGTCCTTCACGGTGTCTGGTTCACGGTGTCTGGGTCACGGTGAGTCCTTCACGGAGACTCCATACTTAGACAAATATCTGTATTTAGACTTAGGCAGTAATATGCAGAATATGGATTAAGTTTAATCACTAGAGAGTAAGAGAACATGAATCATAAATATAAAGGTGTGATAATATAAGTGAGATTTGTGATCATGAATAAGACTTTTAAATAATACAGAGAGTAATTAACATCTATAAGATTTGTTATCATTAAATCATGATGTGTAATTATTATTGAAATTTATTAACAGTAATAGGATTTGTGATCTTGTGCAATTAATATTGAGATTAATTAATAGTAATAGGATTTGTGATCTTGTGTAATTAAGATTGAGATTAATTAATAGTAATAGGATTTGTGATCATTAAAACATGATTAACACATGAGGTGTCCAACAATCTCCCCCTTTTTGATGATCACAAATCAGATATAGTTAGAATATAAATGGAATGTAACATTAAAGAAACTAGCATATTAGAATAGAAAAAATGAAAGAATAAAAGATTATTTAATAACATATTGCATTATAGTACTGATTCTTGTAGTTTTCTCCCCCTTTTATACTTGTAGTTTTTCTCCCCCTTTTGGAATTATCAAGAAGTAGAGAAAAAGAAATGAAACACTGCATTTTTCATTAAAAAGGGTTCAGAAGAGAACATATAAGAGAAATAAAAACAAGAAACAACAAATGACATCCCATCAAAAAGTAAACAGTCCTTGGATGCTTCAGGGATCCACCTTTTCCTTGACTTTATCAGCAGCAGGAGCTGATGCTGAGGTAGAAGAAGGCATAGATGTGGTAGACAAAGAGGGTAAGGGTAGACCTTCAAAAAAAGATGGATCTAAAGTAGGAACAATAGAAGATCTAGGCAGTGGATGGTCAAGAATGACTGGCTGGATCCGAGAAAGAGCTTGGCTAACTGTCATGGCAGTTGAGGCTTAGGTAGGTACACCAGGTCTAAGGGGTGCAGCAGCTGGAGAAACTATAGCAATACTCTGCACATGAAGATACATCTTCAAAAGATTGATGAAATCAGTAATGATTTCACAACCATATTTCATAGACTTTTCAAAATTTTCCTTATTCTCCATAATTTTTTCAAACAATATGGTGAACTCTGTATGTTTCTGAACATGAGTTTTAAAAGCTTGAGTCACCGGAGGGAATCTAAAATTTTCCACAAGATATCTAAAGTGATATGTCATATCACTTTTTGATAAAATCCGGGTGAGATAAAAATCTATTTTCTTGGTGACCTCTTGTTGATCATCATTGGCTATCTTAGAATGAATTCTAACCAAGTCCAATGCTCGATCACTATTCTTAACCACTTCTATCAAAGAAGATAGATCCAATCCACTGAAGGCACTCTTAAGTTCTTCCTTGATTATGGATCTCAGCATAGAATCATCCAAAGAAGATGTGGAGGTCTGACCGGAAGTAGGTGAAGCCTTGATAGCATTGGATAGAACTTTGAGCTGTTTCAAAACTTTTTGCAGGAATCCAGTGTATTCATCTGTAAGCTTATTCATATTTTCTACATGCTCCCTCATGCGTTCCAGCATCTTGGTGTGTCTTTTTCCAATCTTTTCATCAAAATAAAGTAGATATGGATGAACTTGAGAAACAATTTCCCTAGCAAGGAGGGAATCAGATGGATCAAGAGAAGTAGGAACAGGTGAAGGGGCAGAAATAAGAGCAGGGTCTGATCTCAAAGACAACTCATTCTGCAAATTTGCTACCATATTTTTCAGATTTGCAACATCACCACTCAACAGCTTATTTTCTACTCAAAATTCTTGAATTTCTCGGATCATCCTTGGTTGAATATGCAATATAATATTTTCCAATATAATTGATGCATCTTCTTGACTTAACTGATTCATTGGAAGAGGTTGAGTGGAGACAATTTTCTCAACTCCAACTAACAAAGTTTCTCCAAAAAATTTCATATCATCATTGGTCACAAAGGAGTGTAGCTCGGGTAAGTGTAGAGGTAAAGATAGAGGAGTAGGTTCTTGTTGAGGTTCAAAGTCATCTTCAGACTCAGATTCTGACTCAGATTGAGGTTAGGGCTCTGGTTCTGGTTCTGGATGAGCTACAGACTTCAGTTGAAACAGAGAAGAAAGATCCATTCCTGTTGTAGTTACTTGATGTGACTCATACACATCATAAAAGCTTTGGAATTCATACCTAGTGTACACAAAATATGTGAAATTAGGTTGAGAAGCTACAACAGATCTAGCTTCTATAATCTCATGGTTTTGAGGTTCCTCTCCCTCAAATTGTGTTTCCATTTCAGAGAATATAGGCTCAGGAACATGGTCAAGATCCACAGGATAATCTCAAATATCTTCAGCAAACTCTTGCCTTTATAGGTGAAATGCAATTTCCATCCTCTCTTCAGCAGAGGGAATAATCTCAGGAACCTATTGTTCCACTGGTTGAGCTTCCAGACTTGCTTCTTTCTCAACAGAAAGATCCTCTTCAACATGATCTATCTCTAAGGTTGCATGCTGTTCTGAATCATGAAAAACCAAATTTCTTGCAGCTGTAGGATGAGTTTCTAGATTGACATCCTCATTAGAAGCAGGAGATTCCTCTTAACTCAAACCAACTACAAATTCCTCTCCATGAGGTATTTCAGTAGAGATAACAGCAGGGACAACCATCCTTTCTTTTTCAACAGGAGTTGTTTCCATTTGTGGTCTTCCAGCTTCTTCTCTAGGAGATACTTCAGTTGTTACTTCCTCTTCTTCTTCTTTTGAAAACTTATCCACTTCATCTAGTTCCAAACCAGGATCAGATAGATTGTTAGGACTTCTTGGATAGTCAATAGGATTAAACGTTTTATAGAGTTGATCATTATCCTCAACACACTGCTTCTTCTAGGGGTTCCAGCTAATCTTCATCCTTCTGATGATAGGCATGGATAGGCAGAAATCAGAGTCCTCTAACTTTTCTTCATTTGGTCCAACCATCCCTTTGGAAACTAACATAGCTGAAATCATCCTTGAGTAAAACAAGGAGGTGGATTTGGAAGTGACTTTGATCAGCCCACATATATGGTTAATAACATACTTACAAAGGTTGATCTTATGGCCATTCTTCAATAGGTGAATCAGGAACACATCCTGATACTTCATTCTACTAAAATATTTTTTTCTCGGACTAATCAAATTTTGAACAAATTTGAAAAGAAGTCTAGATTCTCCATCCATCTCTGTAGCAATGGCACTTCGCTTGGTGCCATTACCAGTTAAAATTTCCAAGTCATTTTTCAGATTGAATATATCAGTTATTGGAGGAGGCTCTCCCTTGTAGTATTCACAAACTCCTTCATGTGTAATTATTAGGCATGCATCCCACAGCCTCGAAGAGAAATAGAACTTCTGACCATTTATCTAGCTTGTCACCATAAATCTTTCTCCAAACTTAAAAGAAAACATCACATACTGATAGAATTGAGATATCAGCCTTGGGTAAATCGGTCTATTCTATCCAGAGAACCAATCAAGCCATCCTTGTTCTTCTAAAACATTCAAAACTAAAGACTTTCTAGACAGCAAACACTCTGGGAAATCCTCTTTTTCAGGTACAACTGTGCGGCTAACCAGGTTTTGGTTTAGAGGTCCTTTGGGAGCTATCCTCGGTATCCTCTTTTATTTCTTAGAGTGGCGCTTCTCAGACGAGGGAGAAGATGGACGCTTCATCCTTGGCATCCACTGAAGGTTCGGGCGAGAGGAAAGATAAGGTTCAGGAGAGAGTTCGGGTAAGGAATCAAAATAAACCCTTAAGTTTTGTCATTTGGTAATGTCAAACTTCATAAAAAACGTGGGAAATCAAATAGCGGTGAAATAAAAATTACCGCGATACGGGTTAAAAATAAGAATATAAATAATCTTCATGGTGAGGCTGTGAGTAATCATTACGGTGTGATGAAAACTTGTCATCACGGTGAGACAGTTGGTAGTCTTCATGGTGAGACAGTGAGCATTCTATGTAGTCACGATGAGACAGTGAGTAGACAGACCGTGAGCATAAAGTCTTAACAGTGAGACCGTGAGCATGAAACAGTAACTGTAACACAGTGAGTATGAAACTGTAAATTAAAATACAGTAAATTATTAAACATTAAGATTAGTAAGATATTTACTTATGATTAATCATACAAAGATCATGTATGATGTAGTCTAATCTTTCAGAATTTAATGGTTTAGTGAATATATCAGCAAGTTGATGTTCAGTACCAATGAATTCCAAAGTGATATCACATTTTTGATAATGATCCCTCAAAAAGTGATGTCTTACATAAATATGTTTTGTCCTATAATGAGAAACATTATTCTTAGAAATATTAATAGCACTTGTGTTGTCACAATTTATTGGGACATGTCTGAATTGATATCCATAGTCTAGTAATGTGTGTTTCATCCACAAAATTTGTGCACAACAACTGCCATCAGCTATGTATTCAGCCTCTGTAGTAGATAATGCAACAGAATTTTGTTTCTTACTACACCATGATACTAGTGACTTTCCTGAAAGATGACACGTTCCAGAGGTGATGTTTCTATCTAACTTACATCCAGCAAAATCAGCATCAGAATAACTAACTAGTTCAAATGATTGTCCTCTGGGATAGAACAATCCTAAATTGGGAGTATGCTTGAGGTATTTGAAAATTCTATTCACAGCATTTAAATGTGAGTCTTTGGTATTTTCATGAAAATGAGCACACATACACACACTAAACATAATATCAGGAAGACTAGCACTTATGTAGAGTAGACTTCCAATCATTCCTCTATAAATGGGTTGATCAACAGATTTACCATCTTCCTCAAGATCTAACTTATAGGTGGTACTCATGGGAGTGTCACTACTTTTTGTGCTATCCAATCCAAAACATTTTAAAATATCTCTAGTATATTTACTTTGAGTTAAAATAATTCCATCATCATTTTGAAAGATTTGAAATCCAAGAAAGAATTTTAAGTTCACCCATTAAACTCATTTCAAATTCATTTTGCTTCATTTTAGAAAAATTATTACATAGGGAATTTCTTGAAGATCCAAAAATAATATCATCTACATAAATTTGTACTACTAAAACATCTTTAGAAATTCATTTTATAAAAAGTGTAGGGTCAGCTATACCTTTTGTAAAACCTTTTCAAATTAGAAAAGCACTTAATCTATCATACCAAGCTCTTGGAGCTTGCTTTAAACCATAAAAATATTTTGATAATTTGAAAATATGATTTTGAAAATGAGGGTTTGAAAATCCAGGTGGTTGTTCAACAAAAAGATCCTCAACAATATATCCATTCAAGAATGCACTCTTGACATCCATTTGATATAGTTTGAAATTTAGATGTGCAGCATAAGAAAGTAAAATCCTAATGGCTTCTAATCTGGCTACTGGAGAAAAAGTCTCCTCATAGTCAATACCTTCTTATTGACTATAGCCTTGTGCAACGATCCTAGCTTTATTTCTAACTATTTTTCCAGATTCATCTACTTTATTTCTAAACACCCATTTAGTGCCTATTGTGAAAGTGTCCCTATGTCTTTCAACAAGATTCCAAACTTTATTTCTTTCAAATTTATTGAGTTCTTCTTGCATAGAAATTACCAAAAATTCATCATTAATAGCATCATCAATGTTTTTAGGTTCAAGCTGTGACATGAAGGCTTGATGTTCAACCTGATTTCTTAGAGAAGCTCTAGTCTGTGTCCCTCTATCAAGATTTCCTAAAAAAACATCTAAAGGATGATTCGTTAGAATTATAGTTGATCTAGTAAAGGTAGGACTAGAAATTTCAGGCTCTTCCCTAGGTTCGGGTTCATTAGGAGAAGATTCTGGAATTAGTCCAGAAATGGTTGTCTTTATATAAGGTTATTTGGATTTGTCATTAAGGTCCATAACAGATAATTTTTCATCAATATTTTCAAGAGAGGTTTTAGGCTCATGTGGATCAGTTTCATCAAACATGATGTGAACAGATTCTTCCACACACTTGGTTCTTTTGTTGAAAAATATATAAGCTTTTCTAGTTAAATAATATCCTAAAAAGATTCCTTCATCACTCTTAGAAGCAAACTTATCAATATCATCTTTTTTATTGAGAATAAAGACTTTGCAGTCAAAGACTCTAAAGTAACTAACTTTAGGTTTTCTATTGTTCCACAACACATATGGGGTCTTCTTAAGAACGGGTCTAATTAAGACTCTATTAATAATATAACAAGCTGTATTCACAGCTTCTTCCCAAAGGTAAATAGGCAGGTCATATTCATTAAGCATAGTTCTAGCAATTTCTTGCAGGGTTCTATTTCTTCTTCCTACTACACCATTCTGCTGAGGTGTCCGAGAAGTAGAAAATTTATGACTATAGACATTATGGGAGCAATAGGATTCAAATTCATTATTTTCAAGCTCACAGCCATGATCACTTCTTAGATTTTTAATCTTATGTCCACTAAGATTTTCTACAGATTTGGAGTATTTAACAAAGTAAGAACATGATTCACTTTTTTGAGCTAAGAAGTATACCCAAGTATATCTAGAAAAGTCATCTACTTGGACATAGACATAGTGTTTCCCATTTAATCTGGAAACTCTATATGGTCCAAACAAATCCATGTGAACCAACTCAAGAGGTTAAGAAGTTGAAACTTCTTTATTTGATTTAAAAGAATCATTATGTTGCTTTCCCTTTTGATAGGGATTACAAACTTTGTCATTTGGAAACTCAAGTTTAGGTTGGTCTCTAACTAAGTTCTTCCTAGTTAGTTTTCTAAGTGAATGTATATTGCAGTGTCCTAATCTTCTATGCCATAACCAGGACTCTTTATGAAAATCATTTAACGAGGTAACATTTTTCTTAGCTAAGTAATTTAAATCAACTTCATAAATATTTTCATTTCATAGAGAAGAAAATACTAAAACATTTTTAGAATTAAAAACATTAAAAGAATTATTTTCAAATTTGACATTAAAACCATCATCACACAATTGAGAAATACTTAATAGATTATATTTAAGTCCATCAACAAATAAAACTTTAGAAATTAAAACTGAATCAGTGTTACCAATTTTCCCTAGGCCGATGATCTTTCCTTTAAAATTATCACCAAAGGTGACATGGCCACCATCAACCTTTATTAAACTCTTGAAGCATGAGTAATCCCCATACATATGTCTTGAACATCCACTGTCCAAATACCATGTCTTCTTGTGGGAACTCTTCAAGAAGGTTTCCTACAAAACAGATTTAGATAGGAAATGATTTTGGTACCTAGATCTTCTTGTGTCTAGAAAGGTTAGAAATCAAAGCTTTTGGTACCCAAATTTGTCTTATGGGTCTCATATAATTTACAGAATCAAATGTTTTTTAAATATAAACTCTATTTGATTTATAACTATGTGAATAACTAGTTTATGCATATAAATTTCTAGAACTAGAACTTGCAGTATTCTATCCAGATTTAGGAATAAATCTACTCTTAGTAATTGGTCTCTGTCCAGGTTTGTAGCCTATTCCAGTAGTGTATTTTGGTGGAACATACTTTCCTAGAATTTGAGTTAGTGTATATTTTCCATTTGTGAACTTCTCTAAGTCCTTCCTAATTTTCTCATTAGACATTTTTAGTTCAGTGTTCTCCTTTAACAGTTGAGAATTTTTCTCTTTTTCAGTAGTATGTTCAGTTTTAACAGATGAAGTGAGGGAATGATGTTTCTTTAATGATTTGTATTTATACTTAATTTCATTTCATGTCTCTTCCAGTATATTACAGTATTCAAGTAATTACTCACTAGTCATGTTTTCAGAATCAAAATCAGATTCTGCATCATCTCCAAAATAATAAAAATTTAAAACAGGAGTATCTAAGGTTACCTTAGATGTGTTTGTCACGAAACACATGTTGGCATGATTTCTTTCAGAATCAGACATTTCAGATTCACTTGTGTTGTCTTCAGAAGCACTCCAGGTAGCCTTCGTAGCCTTCTTATACTTACTATCCTTGTAATAATATTTCTTCTTTAATTTTAACTTTGGGCAGTCTGCTTTAATGTGTCCTTTCCTTTTTCACTCATAACAAACAACTTCATCACTTTTATCTGGCTTTTTCCAATCCTTCTTCCAGTGTCCCTTATTGTCATACTTTCCTTTGTAATTTGATTTTCTGAAAAATTTCTCCTTCCTATAAAATTTCATAAACCTTCTGGCTATTTGAGCCATTTCAACATCACTATCAGAGTCTGAGATTTCACTTGTTGAACTGTCAGTTTGTATTTGAGCTTTTTCTTTGTCCTTACTCTTTGAAGCAGTATTCTTGAAAGCCACAGATTTTCTCTTAGGTTGATCATCTTCCTCTTTATTCACGTTTATTTCATCCTCATACATCATAAGCTTACCAATGAGTTCTTTGATAGGTAGAGGAGCAATTTCACATGACTCTATGATTGAAACTGATGTACCTCTCCATCGGTCTGGTAAACATCTCAAGATTCTCATAATTTGTTCCTTTGTTGGAACAACCTTTCCGAGTGACTTAATTGTATTTACTATCTCATTAAACCTGAGATACATATCAGAAATAGTTTCATCAATCTTAATTTTAAAATTATCATATTTAAAAGTATAAGTATTTAATCTCATTTCTTTAACATTGGTTGTTCCTTCATGAGAAACACCCAAAGTATCCCAAATTTCAAAAGCAGTTTTTCAAGCAGAAATTCTATTAAACTATTCATATCCTAAAGCACAATACAGGGCATTCATCGCTTCACAATTATTATTGTAGGTAGTATTTGTAGGTTCATCCCAAGTTATTCTTTCAGTTTCTGGAATTTTATATTGTGACTCTATAGCAGTCCAGATATCAAAACTCATGCTTTCTAAATGAATTTTTATTTAAAGATTCCACTGAGCATAGTTTGTACCATTGAAGAAAGGTGGCTTTTTAGTAGCAACACCCTCTAGTATATTACCCATAGATGGATTTTAGAAAGATAATTTAAAGAGATAAAATTTAGAACTAAAAGAAATTTAAGATCTCTAAAGATGCAACAAAAATCACAGTTGAAAAATAGAGTCTTTCAAAATTCGTTAAACAACAAAAACCTCTAATACCAAATGTTGGTCGGAGTGGATACTCAAGAGGGGTGTGAATTGAATTCCAATTAAAATTTCTGTTAAAATATTGTCTATTTAAAATCCCCCAATTTATAAAATAAGTTAAACTATAGTGAATTTATACAGATTTTAAATGTTCACTTAGCTTCTCAAAGATTGATTAGATCTCAATTAATTTAACCACAAGATCAAACTAACTTTTGAAACCAACCTACTGATTTAAAATAAGTGTAAAACTTTCTAATTTAACTATCAAAGTAGATTTAAAATTGTTTTTTATTTCAAAGTAATAGCAGTGGAATAAATAAGATATATGTAGTATACTTTGAACTTAAACTAAAGATACACAGTAGATATAACAAGAGGTTCAGTCTCAAGCCGAGACTTAGTCCTGTCAAATTTATATAAATGTGATCCACACCTTGGATCGGGGTTAACAATAGTTTAAAAAATTTTCCAGGCCACACATGGACCTCTACCACTATTCTTCTAGGTAAAGAAAACAAAGACCAGGCCACACAAGGACCTCTTCCACAGTTGATGTGGGTAAACAAGAGTTAAGAGTTTTGGAGTGAGGATTAGATATACTCCAGTTCAGTACAGGAGAAAGTGTGTGTATAAGAAATACATAGTACACCACACTGCTCGAAAGTTAATAAATAAATCACTTATAGAGAACAGATAAATGTTTAGAAATATCTAGTGATTATTAATGTAGCTCTGGACTCGTTGGATTCAGTAGGAATGCTTATGAGTCCTTCTCTGGTTTTTCTGTTGAAAAAAAGAGTGTCGTAGTTAAGCTTGTGTTCTACAGGAGTGAGAATGATCTCTTGATGCATCGTGTGTTCTTCAGTGGTGTTGGATTGAATTCATGAGAGTTCTTTAAAAGTCTTGAAATCTCCTTCTTGTTCAGGACTATTCTTCTAGTTCAGCACAGTTCTCTCGGGTGTATGTAAGTTCTTCTTGTTGTATCGTCACACTTTTCTCGCTTCACTTCTTGAACGTGTACTGCATATCAATCTTTCTTATATTCCTAAAATTCTGGAAGTAGGAATGATTCCCTTTTCATAGGTATGAGATACGGTTTCCTGACATTCCAAAAACTATCATTAAATAACATTAATTTCATTAAAAACATCAAATGTGATCGTTAGCATTATTTAAATAATATTGAAAAAAAGTTAAGAAACAGTGTCATAGTGATTATGTAAACGGTTTCTTCTTCATGGTATACAGTTCACGGTATGAGCTTCATGGTATGAACATCACAGTATGTCCATGTCACGGTGTCTAGCTCATGGTGTCGAGGTCACAGTTTGTACTTCACAGTGTCTGGTTGACGGTGTCTAGGTCACGGTGTCTGGGTCACGGTGAGTCCATCACGGTGTCTGGTTCACGGTGTCTGGGTCACGGTGTCTGGGTCACGGTGAGTCCTTCACGGTGTCTCCATACTTAGACAAATATATTTATTTAGACTTAGACAGTAATATGTAGAATATGGATTATGATTAATCATTAGAGAGTAAGAGAACTTGAATCATAAATATAAAGGCGTGATAATATAAGTGAGATTTGTGATCATGCATAAGACTTCTAAATAATACAGAGAGTAATTAACATCCATAATATTTGTTATCATTAAATCATGATGTGTAGTTATTATTGAAATTGATTAACAATAATAGGATTTGTGATCTTGTGCAATTAAGATTGAGATTAATTAATAGTAATAGGATTTGTGATCTTGTGCAATTAAGATTGAGATTAATTAATAGTAATAGGATTTGTGATCTTGTGCAATTAATATTGAGATTAATTAATAGTAATAGGATTTGTGATCATTAAAACATGATTAACACATGAGGAGCCCAACACAGATGTTGTTTGCACTTAAATTGTTGTCCATTTCAAATAAAGGGGATACACTTTGAGTGGTACTGGCCACACCGTGCCTCAGATTGAGGCGGGGTTGACTCGTACAGGTCATAAATGACCCATGGATCGTTGTGCTAATGTATCAACACAATATGAATATGTTTGGTCATTTTTTCATATGCCCGTTGTTTTTACTTAAAATGAAGTCCATTTTAAACAAAAGACATACACTTTGAGTGATACCGACAACACCATGCCTTGGATTGAGGTGGGGTTGACTCTTACACGTCAAAAATGACCAATGGATCCTTGTGCTAAACTATCAACACAATCCGAATATGTTTGGTCAGTTTTTCATATTCCATTTGTTTTTAATTAAAAGACTGTCCATTTTAAACAAAAGAAATACACTTCGAGTGTTATCGGACACACTAAGCCACAGATTGAGGTGGGGTTGACTCGTACATGTCAAAAATGACCCATGGATTGTTGTCCAGATGTATCCATTGAATCCAAATGCATTTGGTCAGCTTTCCATATGCCAGTTGTTGTTTTCACTACAAATGTTGTCCATTTCAAATAAATGTGAGAAACTTTGATTTGTATCAGCCATACCGTGCCTCAGATTGAGGCGGGGTTGACTTGTACACGTCAAAAATGAACCATGAATCCTTTTTCTAAATTATAAACACAATCCGAATACGTTTGTTATGTTTTCTGTATGCCAGTAGTTTTTGCTTAAAAGGGTGTCCATTTTAAACAAAATAATGATACTTCAAGTGATCCCGACCACACCATGCCTCATATTGAGGCGGTTTTGACTCGTATAAGTCACATATTACCCATTTATTGTTGTACTAAAGTATTAATACATTCCAAATGAATTTGGTCAGTTTTCTGTATGCCAGTAGCTGTTTAAAATTAAAATGTTGTCCATTTCAAATAAAGGTGAGACACTTTGACTGGTGCCGGACACACAGTTCCTCGAATTGAGGCAAGGTTGACTCTTACACGTCAAAAATGACCCGTGGATCATTGTGATAAAGTATCAACACAATCAGAATACGTTTTTTTGGTTTACAGTATGTTTTTTGTTTTTACTTAAAACAGTTTCCAATTTAAACAAAAGAGAAACACTTTGAGTGATACCGGCCACATCGTTTCTTGGATTAAGGAAAGGTTGACTCGAACATGTCACAAATGACCCATTGGTCATTGTACTGAAGTATTAATTCATTAAGAATGTGTTTGGTCATTTTTTCGTATGCAAGTTTTTGTATTCACTTAAAATCATGTCCATCCCAAAAATAAGTGAGACAGTTTGAGTGGTACTAGCCGCACCGTGCCTCGGATTGAGGCAGAGTTGACACGTACACATCACAAATGACCCATGGAACATTTTCCTAAAGTATCAACAGAATCTGAAGGTGTTTTTTTATTTATCCATATGACAATTTAACTTAAAATGTTGTTCATTTCATATAAATGTGAGACACTTTGAGTGGTACCAGCTACACCGTGCCTCGGATTGAGGCGGGGTTGACTCATAAACATAAACAATGACCTATGGATCATTTTTCTAAAGTATCAAAACATTAAAAAGCTCCCAACATATCTTAATTGCAGATATCCTTCGATCCTTGGGTGTTTTGAGTGTCGTCAACTGTAGATTGAAGATCTGGGTGAGTCTAATCCCCACCTTGATTCCACTTTTCTATTAGGGTTTTAACTCTTCTCTAATATTATTTCGAAGCACTAAAACCCTCTTTTAATTTGGGATTTAGGGTTAATATTGAAGAGAGTATAGATTGGGATTCGAGACACCGAATTAATAGTGTGATTGACTCCAGAATCTAGGTAGGTGGTCCTTAGACTTTCATGAATTGTCATGTTGTTTTATATATGCTGAATCATTGCTCGCCCAATTATGGGGTGTCCAGTCAGGTGGTTGTCCGAGGTCCATGCATGAGGGTGGGGGCTGTCCGGGGGGCTATCCAAGGTCTAGGAAGGAGGGTGGGGGCTGTCTAGGGTCCAGGGAGGAGGGATGGGAGCTGTCCAGGTTCCAGGACTGAGGGGGCTGTCCAGGGAGTTCCCAAACACACAAAACTCTGAAAACATTCTCAAGATACAATTGCATAAAAAACAGACCCATAAAACAACCTAGCCTGCATAATACACAGCATACACCTGCATAAAAACACACATAAAAAGAGCAAAAAAACAGACACACTGCATAAAAAACTACATAACACACTGCATAATACACTGCATACACATCACTGTATACCCCAACATAAAAAATTACACAAAAAACATATAAAAACATACTTCAAACACCACAAAAAACACCTTTATTAACACAAAAGAACAAATATGTCTAGAGAGAGGGGAGGGGGATGTCCGGGGTCCAGGGGGTGGGGGGATGTCCGGCGGTAGAGAGTAGGGTGGGGGTTGTCCATTTTCTGGGAAATAGGGGGATGTTTCGGGGTCTAGGGGGTGGTGGGGGGCTGTCCATGGGGCTGTCTGGGGGCTATCTGGGGGGCCTGTCCGGGGTCCAGGGAGGAGGATGGGGGGCTATCTAGGGGGCTATCCGGGGGGTTTTCCGGGGTCCTAGGAGGAGGGTGGGGGCTATCCGGGGGATTTTTGGGGTCCATGGAGGAGGGGGGTTGTCCGGGGTCCTGTGAGGATGGTGGGGTGGCAGTCTGGGGGGGGTTGTCCGTGGGGATGTCTGGGGGGCTGTCCAGGCGGTTGTTTGGGGGGCTGTCTGGGGTCCAGGAAAGACGGTGGGGAGGCTGTCTGGGGGGTTGTCTGGCGTCCAGGGAGGAGGGGGGGGGGGGGGGTTGTCCTGGGTTTGTGGGATGGTATTTACATATTTTCTAATCGAATTATTTGATGATTAAAAATATAATTTCATTATATCAACTTCTAATCTGACCACAAATTTTCTAATTTCCACTACAAATTTACAATTTCATTAAAATAGGTGGATTTCACAGCATGAATGATTTTTAAATGTAAAACATTTATAATACATAAATAATAATTTAAATCATATAGAATCTAATTTACTATAAGTCATTAAATTTAAGGTTTCATTTATTGAGAAAAATATTATGGAACCACTAGTGTTTTATCATTATTCAAATCAACAACCATAACTAGACAACCCATGAACAGAGGGTGGGGGCTGTCCTGGGGGTGGGCGAGCTATCCACGGGGGTGGGAGGGTTGTCCCTGTGGTGGGCGGGCTGTCTACGGGGGTGGCGGGGCTGTCCAGGGGGTATGAGTTGTCTAGGGGGTGGGGGTGTCCCATGGGGGGCTGTCTAGGGGAGGGGTGAATCCATCATAGCAAATCATCATGTAAAGTTTTATTATTTATAGATAAAAAAATAAAGATAATGTGACCTACCTGATCACACATATATCCAGGAAAAACAAATCAATAAACATCAGAGGTCTGAAATATCAGTAAAAAATGCAACGTATCAATCTGTCCCTCATCATCGTCACTATCATCACCATCGTCATCACCATCACCCTTGTCCTCATCGTCATCCCAATCATCATCCCCGCCCTCCTCCTCTTCCTCGTACTCAGCCTCGGCCTCCTCATCGCCCTCCTCCCCAACCTCATCCTCCTCGTCGTCCTCCTCCTCCACCTCATCATCCTCCTCACCCTCCTCCACCGCTGCCTTGGCCTCCCCCCCACCATCATCTCAACCACCAGTAGAAATTCCACATGGTGCACCATATATAGAACGCATTGATGACATATATTCATCACAAGCAGCGTTGGACTCTAGTGGAAGTGTTGGACGTAAAATTTCCATCAGTTTCATAAATGCGGTGTTCTCCCAAGCAGACTGTTCTGTCATCTATGTGGCCCTTTTTTCATAATGTTCTGTCTGTGCCTTAACCTACTACAACTTGGTGGTACTACAACTCGTACCTGAGGAGGGACAATACCTCATCAGAACTATACTCTTCCCAGGTCAGCAACATACCCTACCAGGGTTCTAATCTCCCAACACCTGATGTAAGTGATCATTTGGCCAAAAATTGTCATGTTCCTGGGAATCAAGGGCCTCTAAAGCATCATGTTTCAAATATAAATATATTATTAAGTTACAAAATAGAGATTAAAATTTAAATGTACAGAGTAAATCTTACAATCTTCTACTGAGTTGGTTCATTAGCCACACTTCCATAATTAATCTTTCTACTTGAGAAAAATAGTTTTGCTCGAGGAACATGTCCTTCTAGATTCAATTTATGCCTCTATAATGACATTGAGTGTAAGAAACCATAATTAACAATTGGATACAAAAAAAACAATAATTTCATAACTGAAATTATATAACAACTTTAGAAATAAAATAAATTTTTGAGGAAGCAATAGAAAGTGTAAGTCATAAAGAAAGATTATAAACTGTCATACCTGCTGCCTCTCCTGATCTGGCATCATAGTACGTCCAAATGTGTCGACGTATTTCTTAGAATCAATTTTTTTTATTTCTTCCAAATGCATAATAAATAAAATTAAATAATTAGTATTAACGAAAAACAAGAAAATATTAATTTAAATACCTCTAATTTGATTAATACCTTAAATTGGCTAGTCTTCCAATAAGTAATCATCTATCGGTACTATTCTAACAGACAAGCATCCACGATATGGACTACCACTAACTCTTTGCCCACTCTAGCACACCATCCAATGTAAAACTCATGATTATAAGCTCTCCAAATCTTTCCTAAATCCTTTAGATGTGCTGGTAGTGCACCCTCTCCATCGGGGAAATTAAACAGCAAATGACACCAAAATATTAATTCATATAAATAAAAAAATAAATATATTGCATTAAATACAACAAAATTTTTTACCCATATCTTTTCCCATGCTTTATCGTTGACTTAATTTGGCACCTGTCTCCATAAGAGAGGTCTAACAGGAATGATGTCAGAGTATTTGGCAAGCGTCGCTAAAAAAACACGACATTACTGCCTTGATTTTTCAATCATCTGACTATCTTCACTATAGTCCACAATCAACTGTGTGCGGCAGTTCCACATCGCACACATGTGTGTACGCCCCCACCCCACCTTCTATTATTAGATGTATATGTTATGAAATAAAAAAAATATTTTATCAATACATGATATAATAGAAATAAATAATGGTGTTACAATTTGTTAGGGTTGTATAAGAATACCTGCGGTGGTTAGATCAATGGGCATTATTGGATCCGTAGAAACTAATGGAACACCCTGTACAGATGGAGTGGGTCCCAATGTATGCTCCATAGGGACAGACTCTAACAGATCTGGAATCGAAGAATATGGAATATAAAAGCCCATAAAGAAAGAAGAAGAAGGTAAAGATGATGATATGGATGGCTGGCCAAATGCTGGATATGGACTGGGAATCATCATCGGATATGGTACAGATGGATGAGGAGGCTCATATGTAAAGGGTGGTGAAAACATGGGAGGCCTAAATTTCATGTGTGTCCCTAATGGAACATCGGGATCAGAATTTGGGATGGATGGTATGTTAGTGGGAGGGGCAGGGTCTAATCGGGTAGGCCGACCAGATCATCTAGCTCCCGTACCACCCCCCATACGAACACCCTGAGTACTGGGACCACTACTTGGCTGATCATCAAATAATTATCACCTAATAGATGGATCCTCAAAAAATGTTTAAAAAAATTAATCACATGAAAGTATATATTATATAAATAAATATATTTGAAATAAAATTCTCACTACATGAACTAGTGGTGGAATTACCAACTCAGTCATGCGACGATTGATGTCCATAATCTGTTTTTGCTGCCTCTCTTCAATTGTTTTCATTTCCTGCATTTGAAAACAAATATAAAGTAAATAGAAAATGATAACTAATGTGTAACACTAAAAACAAAATAAATGAGAGGGAATAGGAGGATTCATGGTTAATTTAACTAACCATTGTTTTAGGTAAGCTTGGAAAATATATAATGAAGTCAATAAATCCTATAAAATGTAATACAAAAATTTAATTTTTAGTAGGATGACAATTTACTAAGTGTCATCAGTCTATTAAAATCATGGAACCTTGATTCAACCAGATTCATGAGTGGTAAAGCAGTTGTCAAAATTAAGGAAAAAATTAATTTATTTTGATCAGGTAGATGATGCAGGTATAAATACATGTTTTGTAGAATAATAAAAACCATCATGTTCATTACCTGGTAAAATGTTTAAGAGAGGTCATAGAGTCATACAAATTTTATACAAATCATAGTTGAAGCATTGAAATGTTCACCAAGTTCAAAATTATGGTTTCGTAGGTTTAAATATAGTTCAATTACAAATTTGAAAATTCAATTCAAATAAAAATTTCAACTAATAAACAATCAAAATTTACATAACAGTTCATGTCGGATATAACATATTTTTAATCAATATTAAATCAATATGAATAGTAGAAACCTTAACAACCCAACTCAAGGTAAACCAAAATAATTGAGAATATGGATGGATGATTCTATATATTTTCCACCATAACTTCATGTTCATAATCAACTCAGAAAATTGTGCTATTAGAGTCATCAAAAGAAATAAATGGATTCGTTCCAATGGTAGTAGGGAAAATGTCAATTCCATCATCACCATCATCACAAATATATCTTGTAATTACTTCAATTTTGACACCAAATTCAGGTCAAAGTTGGTCTTTGAAATAAAAAATTTATTTACCATTGATGCCAATACATATGGTTTTTCAGTAGCAAGAGTGTGATACATGTTAATTACTCAAAATCCACAATCATCAATAAATGTTCCCATTCTTGTCATCGAATAAAACCAATGACATTTCATCATCATGACTCGTCCATGAGAGTAATAATACAATATTTTTTTTTGAATGACTCTATAACAACCCACATTATCAAATAGTGGTCTACTATCTAATGAAATGGAATAACAATCTATTGTGGAAGTAATAATAACACCATCATGTTGTGTTCTAATTCTCATCGCTCATTCAGTGACAATAATTTTCTACCCATTGATAATAATTGATTTACTGTCATGAACCATGGTATTAGGAGCAAAATCCAAAGCTCTTATTTCCTCAGAGACAAAGTCAGCAGGAAAACTCAATAGATGCAATGTAAATTAATATTAAACTTAATTAATTATTTATTTCAATCTTTTAAACAGTAATATTTTTTCATTCAATTTTAACCAAGAAGAAAACTCTTTGGTATGAAAAGTCTCCCTCCTTCTCAAAGATAAAGAAAGATTCTTTCTATTTATCATTGTTTTATATTCCTTGGAGGTAAAAAATATGAATAGTCTAATAGATATATATGTAAGATATACATATTGAATTTAGTTACTTGATGTAGTCAGCGAACCAATCACAGTTGAACAAAATGGTGTGATGTGCCATCTCCCACTCTCCAAGGCTTAATGTCTTCAATGTATATGATCTTTTAATTCTTCCTATTTGAGGAAGTGATGGAAAAATAGGTTCAATTTTCTCATACTCTTCTTCTTACTTTCTCATTGGTCTGTTCATTCTTGTAGTAAGATCAGACAAATATATTGAGCATAAATCCATACATTATTGATCCAAGTAATCGTTCATGATAGAACCTTCAGAATGATTCTTGTTTTGTATATAAGACTTTAATGTGTACATAATTATTTCAGCTGGATACATCCAAAGAATGTAAACAGGTCCTCTGAGAAGTATTTTAGGGGAAATATGGACCATCAGATGTAGCATGCATGTGAAAAATGATGGAGGAAATATTTTAACCAACTCACATAAAATTAATGGGGAATCTGTCAACATTTTTTTGCAAGAAAGACGTAGACAACATGGCACAAAGATCTCTAAAAAATGGCACAACCAAATAATAGTCACACTTACATTATTGTACAAAAGATGATGGATTTCTATTAGAATGATCTCATACAGAAGAACAAGATAATCATGAGTCTTCAAAGATTTTAGCTTCAAATCTCTTCTGTTGACCCATTAAGATATGTTTCTTGAATATCCATCAGGAAATCTAAAAGTCTATAATACTTCCAAAAATTGTTTTTTTCTTTGGTTTCATCACATAAGAAGCACATAGTACCTTCCATTCATTTTCACTGATATGCACAAGATGCAATTCTGGTATGATGCCCCAGTCCACCAAGTCACACTGAGATCGTAAATCATCTTTTTTATTTCCCTTAACATTTAGAAGTATCGAAATAAAGATTTCACATATATTCTTTTGAATGTGAATTACGTCTAAGAAATGACATAAAAAATTGGTTGACAAATAAGGCAAATCAAAAAAGATACTCATCTTCCTCCAATTGTAACAGGATTCAGTGGAAACATTCTTTCTCTTTCTATATTTCATTTGACCCTTCCTGAATGAAAAACTAAAATCTTTAAATTCATTAAGCACATTAGTTCCAGACATATGCTGAGGTGGATCATCGGTCTCTATGGTATTATCAAATTTTTGATGATTATTTCTATATCGATGGTCCGTTGGAATGAATCGTCGATGTCCCATAAAACTGAAACTACGGTAATGTTTCAGTCTATTGGATCATTTATTCTTCATAAAAATAGGACATGATAGTTTTCCCTTCGTTCTCCATCCAAACATCATTGTATAAGTTGTAAAATCATTGATCGTCCAAATAAGCATAGCACTCATCTGAAATATGTCTTTCGAATATGCATCGTATGTCCGCACACCCACACCCCAAAGGATTTTCAACTCTTTTATTAAAGGTTCCATGTATACGTCAATATCAATGTCAGTATTATAAGGGATAGATATGAGTATACTCATGAATTTGAAAGGTTTTTTCATACACAACCATGGGGGAAGATTATAAATGTGTATAAAAACCGTCCATGTGTTGTGCGATGTAAGCATTTTCCCAAACAGATTAAAACTGTCGCATGAAAGACCCAGCCTCACATTACGCAGGCTAGTTTCAAAATCATGATATCGAGCATCAAACCTCTGCCATGAAAATCCATATGTTGGGTGAACCAACTCATAATTAGTCTTCTTTCTCTCAGTATCATGCCATATCATTTTTATTTATATTTCATCATACATAAAAATATTTTGGATTCTGGGGATCAATGGAAAGTTCCACATTACTTTCGGTGGCACATGTGATGGTGTACCATTAGATGTTTACTTCCAATGGGATGTAACACATTTTATAGAATCATTTCATTTAGAGATTTCCTCCCTGAATAAATTACAATCTTTCGGGAAAACTTGAATTTTTTTTCTTGAAAATCATAGCTCCTCAACTAAATTCCATGCCATATAGTGGTTTGAGGGAATATCTACATCATCTGGAAGTAAATCCTTCAAGAAGGTAAGAATTTAATCAATTTTTTTATTAGAAATCCCCTACATAGTTTTCCCATGAAACAATCAAATTAAAAATTCTATCTTTTTCATTTTATATCATTATCAATATACTGGAGTCGTGGAAGCATCATTAAATTTTTTCACCTAGACAATATCATCATATTCAATAGATGCATCACCATTCCTCATATCAAAGTCTTCTTGAGTCTAAATCCTTTATTTTTCATGATGTCGAATAAACAGAAACTGGTCATCTATCAAATTCCCCAGTCCAGTCCTTTAATTTCGATCATCAGCAATTTGAGATTTCATTTTCTCCCCATTGTGATGCCACAAATAGTAGTTTTCTTGAAAAACATATTTGGTTATGTGGTAGTTGACTTCTTCACGACTCAACCATGGTCTACCAACACAATTAGAACATGGGAAGTGTATGTGACCACTATCCGAATCATTTTGAAATGCAAAATCTAAAAATCTCTCTGGATTGTTTTGAAAAGAGCTATAGATCTGATTGTTTTCATACATAAAACTTATATCCATTCTGTAAAAAGAATTTTTATAAGTCATTTTGTCATAATCAATTCAATATGGATGAAGTTTAATCGAAAATATATTTAAGTAAAAAAAGGAAGGAGTATATAGTTGAGGTAGTGAACTATTAAAACAATGTAATGATATAAAAATTTAGTTATGTGTGCCTAAATGTTAGGTGAGATGTGTTTTGTAATTTTTTCATTTATCTCATTAAAGAAGTCACCATAGACCTGATAGAACCTGGATAAAGATATTACTAAGTAAAGGCTTTTACTGAAAGATAATGAATGTGTAAAACGTGTTTTTTTAATTAGTTATTTATGCTAAAAAATGGAAATATTGTGAAAAGTTAGTACATTTCATAACACCCAAAATAAAGTCCATAGAAATTACCATATCACCCCCACTAAAAAAAAAGGAAAACCACCCACCTCACTACCCCAACCATCCCCAATCCCTTCACAAGGATCATCCTAATATCCATTACCCATCTAGGGAAAATATGACTAAACAAACCATTTAGCATCTTTGAGTGGGGGCACATCTCACCAGCACCTCCATTAGTTGATATGATTCACTAAGTACATAAAAGGAGTGGCTATGATTAATTCAAATCAAGTTGATTCATATAATCATGACACTTGAATTATAAAACAAAAATAGAAAACAAATCAAACTACACTTATTGGGTATTTCATGCCACACATGTCACCACTTGGTTTAGGTCAAATAAAAATAGAAACAATGAATAATAGATGAAAAACATTAAAACTAAGTTAAGTCATATATATTTGGTGTGTAGAACTAAAAAATAGATTGACTTCAGATGGATCTAGAGGGAGAAATGAGTTCCCAACCTATGTAAATAGAGAGGAATATAGTTTAGAATCCAAGGGGGGCATCCACAAGGCTTCCTAAATCAGAATCACTATGAATCCAAGGTAGATTTCCACAAGGTATTCTAAAACAAGTCATCATAAATCCAAGGGGGTTTACAAATGTAATTAAAAGCTATGTTTTAACATGAACCCTAGGTTGGTTTCTTCATGGAATTCAAAATCATAAAGAAAATAACAAGTACTCAAAAATTATATTAAAATTTATTTATATTCATTTTCAATAGGTCTCATATAAGAGGCACATGCCTCAGGTCCCATTATGTGTTATAGGCATCCAAAATCATTCAATCTTGTTTAATAACTCATTCTTGGCACCCTTATGGTTATACCTTTCATTACCCAATTAGTTCCCCAAGTCAAGTGCACCCTATGGGTGGATAAAGTTTAAGCTTTTACAATAATAGGTTATTCGGGAATTGTAAAGAGGTTTAATTTCATAAATTATAGACAAAATCATTTATTATTAAATTTGAGATTAATAATAAAGTATGTTAGTGATAGTACACATCATAAAGAACACAAAACAGTGACACTTTTAAGGGATAGTTTATAAACCATCATCTATATACTCATAGACATCAACCAATCATTTATTAGTCATTGATTCAATATCAAATAGTGTGAATCATGAAATTTTCCAAAATCCCTAGAAATAGGGAATAATGATGTGATATTTCAACACTGTGAAATAAATGGAGAAAGGTTAAGAATAGAAGGATATCCTTACAACTATCTCATAGTTGGGAATAACAACACAAGAAATAGATAAGATACCTCAACTCACCATGTTAGCTCACACAGTTTGGTAGACCACACACCAACCATTCAAATTACCTCAATGAGGGCTTCTATGTCTGTATTTGGGAAGAGGATGAAGGATTCAATCCTAGATGGGGGAGCTAAAGCTGATCGGATGTAAGACCTAGGGTTAGGGTTCACAAACATGGGGGCTTCTGGAAATCCGGGGAAATGTAGAGTTATCTGCTTCTGTGTAATTGTAGGTGGTTTTGCTGCATTTTTGGGGGGACTTTTCCTGATGGTTTTTAAAAACCATTGGGAAAATCATGGACTTTACCAATGTTTTGTACAAACCATTGGCAAAGGGAGAAAATTTTGTATATTTCACAATAGTTTCTTCAAACCATTGGGGAATCATTCACTAACTCAACCTTTACCAATGTTTTATTCAAACTGTTGGTAAAGGAACCCTATCCCAATAGTTCTGTTGAACCATTGGTATAAAAGTTATGGGAAAACCCAGCTTCCAAGTAGTGTGTGAGGATATAGTGTCCCCATGAAACCATATCATACCCTCTCTGATATTCATAATACTTTTTTGTATGGGTAGGAGTGCCTTACTAAGATATTTCGTAGTAGATCCGAGTGTTGGTTAGTGTTCCAAGGTGTAAGGATGATAAAAAGTTGTAACATAGATTCATATTATATTTATTTTTTGTTGGTACGAAGGAAACTAAAAATGACTCATGTATTGGTGATGATATTTTTCTTAGGTGTATTTTATCCCCATATAAGGTAATAACTATGTTTCCAGTGTTGGAAATTTTATTATCAATTCTTCTTTTATAGTTATTGGATTTCCACCTAGAGTGGCGCACTTATTGAATGTCATTAATTGTTCTTGGATTCATCTATCTTAGATTGGCATCACATGATAGATGGTATATGTTCATACATTATGTTATGAAAATAGGGTTTCCTTTTTTAACACATCAATATTTTATGAAATATTTATTTCACATGAATTAAATATTTTTGATATTTTTCATTACACGTAACATGGATTTTAGCTTGCATTACACACAATAGTGAGTTTAAACAAAACAAGTCATATTATTAAAATATTATTATATGATAGTTATCAAAATTATTTTGTAATTGTGGGTATGAATATGATTTACTAAATTATAAAATTATATGGTTTACTCATATATGTAAAATGAATTATTTGTTGAAAAATTAATTAAAAGGAAAATAATTTGAATGTAAATAAAATATTTTGTTGAAAAAATATTTTTATGAAAATATAAACATTTTACCCCAAAAAATTAAAAACCCACTTTTGGTGAATTATTGTTATATAGTTTTTGTTTTATATATACAATAAACTATTTAGAATTCAATTTTGTTATATAAGTGATAAGAAGAAATCATATTTTACACTTAAAACTGTATTTTTCTAGAGAAACATTTTTATTGCTGTTTTGAGAAATTATTTTAAAACTAATTTTTGATACATTTTGGAACATTATTTGAAAAAAATTAATTTTATTTTTCAAATAATCATTTGAAAATTATCTTTGGAATATTTTTTGATGCTTTTATGAAAAAAAAATTCTTAATGAACAGTGAAAAATACAAAATTGTAATTAATAAACTCCATTTTCTGTTAAGTTATTTATAAAGTAAAATTATATTTTAATTTTTTAAAAAATAAAATTAGTTAATTTATATATCTATGAGTCCAATTTTGTTCATTTGTGTCTTTTTAAAGTTTCATATATATATATATAATATCCTTGTAAACTTTTTAACATTTTTTCTTTGAGAACCTACTTTCTCATCACATGTGCAAGATTAATTTTAAATTAAATATTTATAATTATGTGAAATGATTTTGTAAAAATAGATTTAATATTTTGAAATATGATAATTAATATTATCTAATAATTTCATCTTAATTTTCTATCAAAATTAATAGTGAAAAAATAAAAAATATTTTCCGCAGTAAAGGAAGAAATATTTTTACCAAGGGGTTAAACTAAAAAGATAAGTATTACAATGACCATAATGTTTTCTAAAATATATTTTAATGACACAGTTCTACCTTATAATTTTTTAGCCTCTTTAATACACCATGATTATCCTTTTTTCAGGATAAAATCATTCGTATACCTTATTCTGTTCAAATCATCACACGTGTGCCACTCACCTCACTTGTAAAAGGACACCCCTCTTCATTTATCTTCACAAATTAAAAACATTTATTCAGACATTTCCTACCAAAATAAATTTCAAAATACCATACCCTCATTATATTGGCCTTATTTGTAATGACACAAAAATTCATGAATAAAATTCCCTTTCTTTTAATGTCTTATGGATATAGAAAAGACATGCATAGTTTTTATTGGGATTAAATAACCATTAATTATCATTAGAATTTATAATATAACGGTTGAACGGTGATCACATGACTAGTATATGTATAGGGTTTTAACAAATCCTTTTGACACATAAAAAGAATGTGATGGCCCCAACTAGTAGAATATTTCGCTTTGAATCTCATTTATCAGATCTTTTGAGAGAGTTGGCATTGTTGGTATTTTACCTAGAACAATCCCAATCATAGATCCAGCAACATATGTTTTAGAGAAACCGTTTATAGATGAAGTTCAAGCTCATCGAGATCACTTCCCAAACCATATAAACCGAACGACCCCAAGAAATCCCCATCATCGCACACCATACACTTAGGGAATATGCAGTTGTAATAAATCGATATGTAACAATTCCCTAACATTATGATTTTGTGCATTATTTTTTGTATAGAATAAATAATATACATTCCTTTTATTATTGTTACTTTGTAAATGATTTGCAAAGAACAAATAGTGTTTTAAGTTAATTTTTAAATTCAATTAAGAAATCTATTTTTGATGAATTAATGGATTTTTTAATCAAATTTTATTTTAATAAAATATTATTACTAAATTAATTTTTATTAAATATAAATGATCGAATAATTTTTTTAATACAGTTGTAATTTTATTCGGGTTTGAAAACTGTTTTTGTCAAAACACAAGAATTTTCAATAAATGTAAGTTTTTATTTTTGAAGATAAAATTAGAATATTTATAAAATTAGTTATATAAAATGAATATTATATTTTTAATCAGGATGTCAAAATTATCCAATGGTAAATTTTTTATAATTTTCTGAGATAATTGATTTTTTGGGTAATAATTAAATTCTTTATTAATATATATGTGTTTTATGACATCATAATGACCTAATAGTGATGTAATAAAGTACTATTAAAGGTATATTCGACCAATATATTGTTTAAATTTAAAATAATGTCATTTTATATTTGTTTGATTGATTTTACAATGCCTTAGAGGACCCTTCAATACTTATAAAATATTTTAACTCTTTAAAATGATTTCCTTGATAGTGTGGATCACCTCTACATTATAAAGCATAATATTTTAATATTTTAGGCCATTGGCCATATAAAATAATGTTTTACACTTCTCTTTAGAAAAAAACATGTGAAAAACCCCATGGTAAGGATTGTTGTTTTGAATATTTAATTATATATATTCCAAAACCTATGTTTGTGAAATATTAAAGAATTCCCCTCTCATTACTTATATAAACCCACAAAAGATCACACATCGATTCAATAAAATTTATTCTATAACGTCTCAAAATTTCCATCCTCTGTATATATACCTCCCAGGTTTCCCCAAGCCCTAAATAATCCCATCCTCAATCTCTTGATGTTACACACTCAAGTAATGGATTTCTTCCTTTCTCATTTTTTTCCTTGTTTCTTTATATTGATATACCAGTTTATTTAAAATTAAAAATTTCCAGGTATGATTTTTCACCTCCCCATACATTTCTACCTATGTTTTAATTATTATATACCTCTTTATATCTCATTAATACTTCCCACATACACTTATTAACATTCCAAAATTTCGTAAGAGTTATTACATTTCTCCACATTCTTCAAGTTTTTTTATTAAGGTACGCCATATATTTCCAAATTCCAAGTGTTGGGAAATATATCTATATAACAACATTAATGTCAATTTCATGTAATTATAATTAGATACCCCATTCTTTCTCATCAACCTTTTTTTGAATTTTTATGTCTCGCCTTTAGACTGTCGAACTTGCACCACGATTTTCCAATCCAAAATCATCGTGTAGTAAATACCATACCCATTTATCTATCAAGGGGATTAACCATTATGCACATATAATTATATAATGGAACTTAATTGTATGTATTTAACATTCCTTAATAGTGTAATAACTTATTAATTATAATAATTCCATGTTATATTATTCATGCGACACACTTATGCATGAAATGAAATGTTTGTGAAGGGTGGGCCTTGAAAGCACTCCAATACACTGGGTAATGTTTAGTATCATGATACACCATGTTGAATGAGGGTTTATAAATTATAATTCTTGTGAAATAAGTTTTTACTCATGATAATTCTAGTGCAATTAGGGTTTACTAATTCTAATCCATGTGTAATGAGCCTTGTCTCATGAAAATGTCATGTTTTATGTTGTTTCCACATTTCCATGTTATGATAATCATCATATATCATGCCTTTATGTTCATGTTTCTCTTGTGAACCATTTATATGCATATTTCCTAACATGAACTTTATTATTCATGTTATGCCTCTTTAACTCCCTTACTAGGCTTTATAGCTCACCCTTTTATTATGAATATCCTCAGGTTATACCATGAAATGCTAAGTATGTAGGAATGTTGTGGCCATGTAAAAGATGTTTTCAATAAAGATGTTGTATATTTTATGTCTTAAATGGGCATATAATGTTCCTAATTTCCAAATAAACTAGACCTTTCAATCCTTGGAGTTATCTAATATTCATTTTTATGTGATAAATCATGTTTAAATATGTAATAAAGAGCAGGGTTGTTATAGTTGGTATCAAATTATTGGTTTAGTTATTTTTGGGATTAGGATTATAAAACCCTAGTCAAAGCCTAAGGAATTAGACTAAGTATAAGGAAAACATCCCTAAATTTTTGTGGGTATAGATTACGTGGTTTATAAAGAAAATAAATCCCTATATGGATATGAACAAGAGGAGGTGTCTTTCGAATAGTTGTATCTTGGGGTAAAACCTGAAAACACTACTTTGAGCTAGACTAAAATGGGAACTAGTGTGTGAAAATGGGCCTTGCATCACTCTTTTTCAGACACTCCCTGGGGATATTCTTTCCTAAATCCATTTTCTTAGTATTAACCATTATTAATGGAATAAAAAATTTCCCTAAGAATATATGTTTGGAAGTAGATCATGGATAACATTTATTGAAGCTTATAAATTCGTAAGTTAAGTAAATAAATGTAACTTATATGTTTTCTCTTTTTCATTAGATTCCCATTTATGTTTTACCCATAACCTTCCTTTTATTCAATCTAATGGATGGTAATATGAAGGAATATTCTAACAACAAATGTGGATATAAATGTGATGACTGTTCTAATGAGTTTCCCAATCTGATGGGAGAACAAATCGCAAACTTTTTCATGATACTCTATTAGTTAAATCATGTTTTGAATAGAAATATGGGTCAATAGAAACGTCCACCCCCAACCAATAATGAACATTCCACAATCAATATATTTATGATACAAATTCCTCCTAAGTTAAATGGATCATATCATCCCTCAATTTCTAAATATTGGATAAATTCCATTGATAAGATCTTCTTCATCCTTCAATTTTTAGAATAAGAGAAGGTTATTCTAGTTGCTTATCATATACAGGGTGAAACAAATAAAAGGCTGAATTTGATCAAAAATACAAAGCCTGAGGAAGAGATCGAGGTTTTGGAATGGAAGGATTTCCAGAAAATGTTTTTTTGAGAAATATTTTCTTTACACCCTCCCACTAAATATGGAAAGGACCTTCCTTGACCTCAAGTAAAAAATATGAAGAATACATCATAGTGTATGATGAAACCTTCAAAAGGCTTGAACGATTAACCTCTACCTTTGGGATTTCCCTTGAAATAATGGTTTACATCTTCTTTTGTTGGGTAAAACCTAGACTACAGAAATCCCTAGCGATTTGTGACTTCGATATCTATGATAAAATTGTCAGATGTAAGTTCAAAGTCCAAATGGAGATTATCGAATCTTAAGGGTATCATGGGGATATGAAAGAGAAAGTGGAATTTAATTTTGGTAGTCTGATGGATAAATATAATAGTTTGAAGAGATTTTAACAACCTACTAGCCAATAGTGCAGAAAGAAGCAACAGGTAAATTGCCTGAAGGGGATGGGGAAATGATTTAGGTGTGGAAGAGAAAGGCACCTGGCCATTAATTTCCAACATGAAAAACCCACTACTATGATAAATGATAAGAACACTCCATTTGACCCTTAATTCATTTTTCATTTATTCAACTACAAATAAATAGGGAACTTTTCAAACTAGTTCCCTAACCCAAGGGTTTTCAAAGGAAACCAACAACCTCCAAGGTAGCAAGGGTGGTCTTTTTCCATCACTATCGTTGAAGAAAATCCCAAAAATAAAGTGGTGATAGATACATTATTTATTAATTCAGGAATATTGAATTTACTTTTTTATTATGGTTCTATGAATTCTTTTATATCCCGAAAGATTATAAGAACACTCCCAACACCACCACACATAATAGATGTAGAGATGTCAGTAAGAATGGAAAATGGGGTGATTATCTCATCCCATTAATATAACTAATCCCTTTTGAAAGTTTGTGGATTGAACTTCCCAGAAAACCACTTCACACTCCCTCTGGTATAATTTGATGCAATTCATGGCATAGATTGGCTTTACCTATATAGATCCTATATAAATTTCCATGAGAGGTAAATCACTCTCCATATGGAGAATTGGCCTAGGATTCTGTACAAGTGCAAGGAGGGGGATGAATCTTATTTAGCAACATCATCTGAAGCATAGATATTAATTCCCTATAAACATGCATATATTTCTTAGATGATTGAGTAAAAAAAGAAACTATCCTTTAAGACATGCCTAATGTGAGGGAATTCACTATAGTGTTTCCCGAGGAATTTCTCGGTCTTCCTCCAAGAATAGAAGTGGAATTATCGATTGATCTTGTACATGGAGAATTTCCAATATACAAAACTACATATAGAATAGTTGTTGTGGATCTTGAGGAGCTAAAGAGACAACTAAAATAGAATCTTTATAAAGGGTTTATAACCCCAATTTATTCACTATAGAGTGCACCGGTCCTCTTCATCAAGAAGAAGGATGGGTCAATATGCCCTTGCATTGATTATCGTGAGCTCAGAAAAATCACAATAAAGAATAAGACTCTTCATCTCAGAATTGTTAACTTGTTCTATTAGTTATTTGATCACAATACTTCTCCACGGTAGATCGGTGGTTGGGATATTACCAGGTAAGGGTGAAGAAGGATGATATCCCCAAGACTACTTTTTGTACTGGGTACGAGAACTATGAATTCATAGTAAAGCCTTTCAGACTCACTAATGCTCCAAAATCATCATAGACATAATTAATAGAGTCTTTAGAGATTTCCTAGAAAAATTAATGGTTGTATTTGTAGATTATATTCTAATATACTCCAAAACCAAGTAGGATCATGAGAAGCATCTAAGCATTGTACTATAAACCTTGCAAAAGGAGAAGCTCTATGAAAAGTACAATAAGTGTGATTTTTGGTTGAATAAAGTCTCATTCTTGGGTTATATCATCACAAGCAATTGGATATCTATGGAAAATTATAAGAAAACTTAAATTTATGGATGTTAGAGGCCAACATCTCTGATGGATATTCATAACTTCCTTGGGTTAGTTGGATATTATAGATGATTTGTGGGAACTTTCTCACAATTTTCAAACCCTCCTACCAAGCTAACTTGGAATGGTGTCATGTTTTCATGGAGGGATTAATTCATAGATAGCTTCAATGATTTCAAAGGAGGATTATCACTATTCATGTGAACACACTACACAGAAGTGGATAATGTTTCATGGTATTTAGGGATTCTTTGAAGAAGGGCCTGGGATGTGGGTTTATATAAAATGAAAACGCCATTGCCTATGATTCGGGCAATTGAAAGTTCATGAGAAGAACTATCCAACACATGATCTAGATTGTGCTACAGTAATATTTACTATAAAAATTTAGCAACATTACCTCTTTGGGGAAAATTTTGAAATTTATATGGATCACAAAAGCCTCATGTATATATTAACACAGAAGGAGTTGAACATGCGCCAACAAAGATGGTTAGAGGTGATCAAAGACTATGACTAATCAATTCACTACCATCTATGTAAAGGAAATAAAGTGGAAGATTCTCAAATTATAAAGGACCCATTGATTCTATCATTGATGAGAATTGAAAAGGTTATAATCTTCTTATATTTGATGAAGATGGACATCGAAATCATAAATAAGGGAATATCATCTATCCTTTAACAACTGATTTCTCGACTGTCTCTTTTGGAAAGGTTGAAGGATGATCAAAATAATGATATGACGATTCAAAAGAAAGTGAAATCTATCTGAAAAGGTAAATCCTTGGAGTTCAATGTTAAAGAAGAAGGAATTGTGAGATTTTGGTCAATACATTGTGTTCCAAGAAATTCGGAGCTAAAGAAAGACCTTTTGGATGATGCACATAGTTAGAATTTCTCCATTCACCGAGGAAACACAACAATGTATCGAGACCTATGAGGGAATTATTAGTGGGATAACATAAAGAAGGATATCACTGAGTATACATCATCGTGTATGCTATGTCAACAAATGACAGCGGATAGGAAGAAGATGAAGTGGATGATGTAACCATTAAGCATACCTACATGAAAATGGGGGAACAACACCATGAAATGTTTCACTGGACTTCTGAAGACATCCAAAGGAAATAATTCATTCTGGGTTATTGTGGATCATATTAAAAATTATACACACTTCATTTCAATTTGGGAGGATTTCTATTTAGATCAAATAGCACAGATATACATCAGATAAGTGGTAAGGTTATAGGGAGTACCACTATCGATTGTATCTGATCAAGATCCTAGATTCACCTCTATGTTTTGGAAGAGTATCAAACACACTCTGAATACTTAGATGAACTTCAGTATAGCTTATCATCCTCGAAATGATGTCCAATCTGAGTGGACTATCCAAACACTTGAGGACATGTTGATAGCATGATCAATATACTTCAATGGAAGATGGGATCAACACATTCATGTAGTTGAGTTCTATTAAAACAACAGTTTCCCCTCAAGAATCCAAATGGATCCTTATGAATCGCTTTATTGGAAGAGGCGAAGAACACCAGTATGATGGGTTGAATTTGAAGAGTAAAAACTCCTAGGTCCAGATATGGTCGAATAAATGGTGGATAAGGTTAAAAATAATCATCAGGACATTAAATAATCTCAGGGTTGACAAAAGAAGTATGCTGATAATCATCGACAACACCTCTAGTTTGATGTTGGAGACATGGTATTCATCCTCATATCACCATGGAAGATAGTTATGAGATTTTTAAAGAGGTGAATGCTTAGTCTAGGTACATTGTCCCTTTTGAGATCCTTGATCACATTGGAGCAGTAGCCTATAGACTATAACTCCCACCGAACATGTCCCAAGTACATGACATATCCTATGCATCACTCCTGAGAAAGTACATACCTTACCCATCAAATGTAATCAATCCAAAGGTGGTGCCATTGGATAATTAACTCTCCAATAAAGAGAAGTCGATGGAGATCTTAGATCATAGGGAAAAATTTCTAAAAAATAAGACAATTCCCCTTGTTAAAGTGTTGTGGATTAACCACAGGTTTGTAGAAGCAACAAAGAATCAGAGGAAGTGATGAGGTAGAGTTACCCACATTTATTTTAGTGTAGGAAAAGGAAATTTCAAGGGAAAATTTTCTAAAGGGGAGAAAGTTTTAACGGCCCGAATATTTATGAATAAAATTATTTTTCTTATAATGTCTTATGGATATATAAAACACATCCACTTTTTTGTTGGTTTTAAATAATCGTTAAGAATCATTATGGTTGATAATATAACCATTTAGCATTGATCACATCACTGGTATATTTATAGGTTTTTGAAAAATACTTTTGACATAGACAAAGGAATAGTTGGCCTTGACCAGTATGATCGTTCCCATTGAAGCCCATTTATCAGATCATTCATGGGAGATAACATTTCTGGGATTTTTCCTTGACCAAGACCAAGCCAAGATCCAACAAATTAAGCTTAATATAAATTTTTTACGGGATAATACCAATCTCACTGAGATCACAGCCCAAACCATGTTCACCTAACTACCTGAAGAAATCTCCACCATCACACACCATACTCATAGGGCATATAGTGGTGTAATAAATGGATATGTAACAAGACCATAGAATTATTATTATATGCATTATTTTTGTATAAAATCAATAATATACCTTCATTTTATTATTTTTACTTTGTAAATGGTTTTTAGAACACAAATAGTATTTTTTAGTTAATATTTAAATTCAATTATTAAATCTATTTTGATGAAATAATTTATTTTTGAAATAATAATATTTTAATAAAATATTATCAATAAATTAAATTTTATTAAATATAAATGATCGTATAATTTTTATGTTTACAATTGTCATTTTTATTAAGGTTTGAAAACTATTTTTGTCAAAAAACATGAATTTTCAATAAATGTTGGTTTTTATTTTAAAAGTGAAAAATAAAATATATTGAAAATTATTTATATAAAATGAATACTTGTTTTGGAATCAGGATTCTTAAATTATCCAATGGTTAATTTTTCATAATTTTTTGAGATAATCAAATTTTTGGGTAAATATTAAATACCTTATAAATATATAATGTATTTTATGACATCATAGTAACCCAATAGTGATGTAATAAAAAACTATAAAAGGTATATTAATCCAATATATTTTTCCCCTTTAAAATAATGTTATTTTTTGATTTTTTTTATTAATTTTACAATGCCTTAGTGGACCCTCCAAGACTTATAAAATATTTTTAACTCTTTAAAATGATTTCCTTGAGAGTGTGACTCACCTCCGCATAAATAAACTAATATTTTAATATGTTTGGCCACTGGCCTAATAAAATAATGTTTTCTACTCCAATTTTTCAAAAACAATGGGAAAAACCATGGTAAGGATTCTGGTTTTGAATATTTAATTATATAGATTCCAAAACCTAAGTTTGTGAAGTATTAAAGAATTCCCCTCTCATTTCTATATAAATCAACCCAAGATCCCTGTTATCTTCTCTAAAAATCTTTAGAGCACGTCCCTAATCTTCCCTCCTCTCTCTAGAAACCTACCAAGGTTCTCCAATCACTCAATAATCCCCTCCTTAAGTTCTTCAAGCCACACACTCAAGTAAAGGATTTCTTCCTTTCTCATTTTTGTTCAAGTTTCTTTATGCTGTTATACACTTTTATTTTTAATTAAAATGTTTAGGTATGATTTCACACATCCTCCATATTTCCCACCTTATGTTTTAATGATGATATACCTCTTTTTATTTCATTAATCCCTCCCACATTCACCCATTACCATGACAAAATTTTGTAAGAGTAATTCCATTTCTCCTCTTTCTTCAGGTTTCTTTATTATGTTAATCATTCTATTGTCAAATTACATTTGTTGGTAAATATATCTATATGACCCAATTAATGTCTATTTCATGTAAATAGGATGATATACCCATTTCTCTCTCATTCACCTTTTTTATGAATTTTTATGTCATGCGGTTAGGCTGCTGAATTTGCTCTGTGATTTTCCATGCCAAAATCATCGGGTTTTCAATACCACACCCACGTATCTATCAAGTGTATTCACCTTTATTCACATATACTAAATTAATGATACATACATTTATGTATTCCAAATTCCTTAATCATGTAATAACTTATGATATTGAATGATTCAATGTTATATGATTTATGTGGCACACTTATTCAAGAAATGAAATGTTAGTGAAGGGTGCGCCC
The DNA here is from genome assembly GCA_963277665.1 of Viscum album. Classification (NCBI taxonomy): domain Eukaryota; kingdom Viridiplantae; phylum Streptophyta; class Magnoliopsida; order Santalales; family Viscaceae; genus Viscum; species Viscum album. The sequence continues at coordinate 910,589,227 of OY728131.1, read as the reverse complement.
TGATAGCCCTCCAATACATTGGGTAATGGTTAGTATCATGATACAACATGTTAAATGAGGGTTTAGTCATTATAATTTAATTTAAATTAAGGTTTACTCATGATAATTCAAGTTCAATGAGGATTTACTCATGTTAATCCATGTGCAGTGAGCATTGGATCATTCTTATATCATGTTGTATGTCTTTACCACATTTCCCTATTATGATAATCAATCTATATCATGCCTTTATGTTCATGTTTCTCATGTACTCCATTTTTATTGATATTGCCTAACATGTACTGTATTATCCACGTTAAGACTTCTTTAATCACTTACTGGGATTTATAGATCACAATTTTCTTATGTATGTCCTCAGGTTATCCCATGAAATTCTATGTATGAAATAATGTTTCCGTCATGTAAAAGATGTTTTTAATAAATATTTTCTATTTTTATGTCTTAAATTTTCATGTATTGTTCCTAATTTCCCATCACACAAGACATATTGATCCTTTTTGTTTTCTTGAGTGCAATTTTATATAATAAATCATGATTAAATATATAATAAAGAGAAGGTTTTTTAAATTAGTTATTTCATAAATCCAACTTATAAAGGATTTTGCGAAAACCTAAAGAGGATATCTGAAGAATATATGACTTTTTTAATGATTTTTTTGTTTTACTTATTCCTCCACCACATTAAATATTTATTTAACCATTATTAAATAATAACATAGGTAATATAAATATAATTATATGTTTTTAGGTTAATATCATGAATTAGGACCATCTCATTTTTCTTCAAATCAGTTATAAAAACATTACTCTTATATATGATGGACAACCCCTAGAACACTATTGTAATTAATGTTTCCATTACCAAATCAAATGGTTGGGTTTGATGATGAATATAAATTATATAAATTAAATTTATAAAAAAATTATTCATCTATATTAATTAAATCATAATAAAATCTTTACTTTTTTTTATTTATGGAAGATGATGATGCCGCTCGTGTGTATGGTAGACTACCTTCACATAAAGGGATGTGATTAGTTTTTCACTTACACATTACATGGATGTTAATATGTAAATGTTTTTGAATATTAGTGATATTGATGAAATAATTATGATATTTATTAAATTTTTATCATTCTTAAAAGATAACATATCATTTTCATTCTTACATTTTCACTCACTCAAAGAAGATAATGGCATTCATGTAGTCGCAGCCTATCAACTTCATGAAGCGATGTGACTCTTTATTTCTATAACCACACAAAATTAATGATATATATGTATATTAAAAGTAAAAATATGTTATTTATGATATTATTATCATCTTTTAATGAAAAATTATTATTTACCTTCTTTCTATAACGATCTATCAAAAATGAAATTGTTACCCATGCATATATTCAACCTACCATATTTCTGATTGTAACGTTATAAATATAAAAAATAAATAATTCATTATTGTTTTAAAATGAATATTTTATGTATATATATGTTAATTATGTCATGATTATTATTCAGGAGATGATATATTCATGATTAGAGTAATAAGACTTAAAATAACAAATCAAAACATATATGAAAAATGAGGTTATTACAGAAATGTGGATAATAGATAATGAATAGTCATAAGTTAATATTATATGGTATAATATATATAATTATGGTTATTTAATAGATTTATAATAATCATAAATTTATAGTAATGGAGGTTCAAATGTGTATGATGGAAGTCATGCCTTAAGGTAAAGGGTTTCTAGTCTCTCTTTTTTTTATGAGAGATAAATGAAAATTTACCTCTTGATTATTTTGTGTGATGTATAAACTAAGCCTTTTAACTGTTATATAATTAATACCATTTTTTAAATGTCATTTAAATTTTCTTTTGTTTTTTTTATATTTTGATTCGAAATATTACTAAAGCGATAAGGGGGTTTTTCTCAATGTTCTTTCTTTCATACTTATGTCATGTTATGAACCTATATCCTTTTATAATGTGTATATAAAGCCCAATTTACTTGTAATTTCATTAATTTGTTCATTATTATGATATGTTAAGTTTAATTTAATGTTATAATTTCATGGGTCTTATGATTCGATGCTATGAAAGTAAAAATGGTTTTATGTTACAATATCATCGTTTCTCAGGATTTCTCATGAGTATACTTCCATTGATTAAATATTATGATAAATTTCTCAAAAAACTCATAATTTTTATTATATTATTTTTATATCATGGTAATACATGTTTTCTATTTATTTTCCACACTTTATTTACTCATAATTTTAAAATAATATTTCTAAGACAAAAACGTTTTTATTTCTCTCTTTGGTCAAAAACCCTATTTTGTTCCAAAACCATGTTTTCAAAAATTGTATTCAATTTTTTAAATATTTATTTAGCTGACAAATTAAATAATTTTTTACCCATGTTTTAATTTTTACAAATTTTTTTAAAAGGAATATCTATGGGATTCTCTAAATAATGTTCACTTTTCTTTTATCGAAAATGATAAAGGAGTCTTTTTAGCAGGTATATCATGAACAAATTTTCTCATTATCATGTCCATTGTTTTATTTGAATATTCTCTTATATTTCTTCATGAATATTTTAAAATAAAGTTATTTAAAGAAAATAATATTATAAAAAGTATTTTTCAAAGTGAAGTTGTTATGTTGCTAAAGAAATGTTCCCAATAATCTTTCTATAGAGTGATCTATAAAATAAAAAATACTTTGATATAACTTGTTCATTTTTGTAGATATATTCCATGGATACCCTTATTATTCAGTTTATGAATGGTATATAATAACAGTTTTTTTATGAAACCTTTTTATCTTCCATGGGTTACACCATGATAAAATTCTAATGAAACACGCTCCCATTTTCCTTGGGTTATGCCATGATCAAATGATTAAATAATTATGAAACTTGTCTCTTTTCCAATATTTAGGATGTGATTAAATGTTTATGAAAACTATTTCATTTCATGGTTTATGATATGATTATTATTATATCTTTTTTCATATATACTTATAATTTTTTCTATTTAATGGTTGGGACCTATATCTCCCTCACTTTCATTGGGTAAAGATAGATATCTCATTCATAAAGATGTTGTGCTTGAACCTGATTACATATTCTCAATGTTATGCCTGAACCTGACTACATTTTCACAATTTTAGGCATGAATATTATTAGATGCTCAATATTTTATGTGTAAACCTAATTTCATGTTCATATTGTTATGTTTGGACTTATCTTTAATGACCATAATTTTATATGTGGACTAGGTTTCATATCCATAAGATTATGTGAGGGTATAATTTCATGTCCTTGATTTAATTAGTGAACATGTCTCAATTTCTAAAGTCTCACAATGTTATAATATGATGTGTTGGCCAAAAATATATGTCTTATTGAAATTTCATACTCTCATGGCTTATATTATTTGATTCCATTTTGATTCATGTCTTATGAACTTCCAATCCTAATTCCATGAGTCATTATTATGAGATTTCATGTGATGGGTATAGTTTTCAAATGTAACTCACGTGTTCTTAAAACCTTATATTCAGGTTATGATTATGTATCTCCCTTCTTTACCCTTATTAATCATCTAATCTCTCCCTATTATATGTGTTTCCCTAGGTTAGGAATACTGTTTTTAAGTATATTATGTTTGTGAGGAGTACTAAATGGAAAATCAATATGGGAGATGTTGATCATATTTCAAAACATTATAATATTATGTACATATGTTCTAGGGACACTAAAATTTTATTGTCCTCATGTGTGTGTCTGTGTAATGTATTGAATATCAATCTAAAATGATGTAATATTTATATATGATAATAAAGGGTTTCTATCATTGGTATCATAGGAAATGTTTAGTTACCCTTTGGAAACTAGGATTTCAAAAAATTAGTGAGATCCCTAGGTATATTTTTTGGGAATAAATATATGTATGTATCTAAGGATAACTCTATGTATTGTTAATAGTATAGTAAAATGTCCTTGAATTTTGGTAAATTATAGAGTGAGTGATTTCCCTAAGATTAAATCCATTTCTAGAAACTACAAGTAGATGTGGATCTAGAATATAGGTACCTAGGCATAATAACTCAGAAAAGGGTGGATTGAGCTAGAGTCAATCATTACTTGAGGCATAAAAATGTACCTTACTACATACCTGGTTTTACACTCCCTTAGGATATTCTTTGAAAATTAAAAAACATTCTAAGAACCATCATTAAGTATTTAAATAAATTATGACAGTGAATAACCTAGGATAAACCTATGGTATCATGTATTAACAATAATATATCATTATGTATATATCATATAAGTTATTTTCTCATTATTATGTTATTTTCCACTATGATTACTTCTTCGCACACAATGATTTTGGTTTTAGTCAATAGACGAAATGAGAAGGGGTTGGGTTAATAGTGAATGTGATAGACAATTTGGTGAGGAGAGGCTAACTGGTATGATGACAAGAGTGAAGTAAATTTTTATTATAACTAATCAGTTATCACAGAACATGATTAAAAATGTGAACAATAACAAACTATATGACTCATCAAAGAAGATAATGATAAAGTTTTCTTATTCTTTAGGTAGTGTACACCATGAAGGAAGGAAGATTTAGTTTCAAATATATCGATAATGTGGGAAGAATCATCCAAGAGAATGTCGCATAGGGATGAGAAGATGTTTGCGTGTAGAAAATATTGACAAAAATAATGTAAGTGTAATAAAAAAATAAAAAATTTGGTTAATTAAATGGATGATAATAAAGGCCTCCATATGGTATAATCTACTACGGAATGTTTTAAATGTTGATATTTAGTGCATTATGGCTTCGTGCCCTGTTTTTCCTTATTTCTGCATCTGTCTCTATTTAGGGTTACTCCTTTTTTCCATTAAAAAGGAGTTTCTTTCTTATTCAATAAACAAGGGCTTTCCCCCATACCTTTTTTTAAAGAAGTAAAATTAATGGAGTGTTTACCTAATAGAATATAAGAATTATGAAATATATGTGTATTTTTTAGTATAAGTATTTCATCAGGGATTTCCGAGAACATTTTAAATGGTGTTAATGACCATGAAAAGTTATTTAATAGAAAGGTGATAATCATGTAAAATGCATTATTAAAGAAAATATAACCCTTACTGATGTTGAGATATTTATGTTGGGATAATAGATGTTGGATATGAATAAACTAATTGGATAGTTTTTAAGACACTATAACTGATAAATGAGTTGTATACAAGATGGTTTGTGTTATAATTGATGGAGGTTACAAAATTATTGCATATATGTAATATATTTAATAATTTGGGTTTTATTCCTGAAATGATGAAGTAAGTCTATTTTCATTAATGTATTATTGTAAATTATTTTATTTATATGTTTCAATAGAATATGTGATAAATGAATTCACATTTTTTGGTATGAGAAAATCAAGATCCAAATTATGATAAATATGATATTAAGGTTTTGTTTATTTTGATAAATTTAGTAACCTTATATATAAATTTTTATTTTTTTAAGGGTTATAATGTTAACCATTTATGGAATGGATTAAGTTTAACATTGAATGAGGTTTTAGATATTAAAGTATTACTTCACTATAAGACTATTTATCTGTATTGGATAACTAGTGTTAAATTTTGTTTCTATATATAGATGGAATGAATTATCATTATTTTGAGGATCTTATTTAGTGTCTTAGACACACAAAAATCCATCTTATAGAGTTGGAGATAATGTATAAATTTATCAAGTCACAACCAATGGATAAAATTTTCCTATGAAATAAAAAATATATCAAGTAAGAGAATTTTCATATAGTCTACATATAAATTGAAAACTATCTACCTAATATTAGTAAAAGGGTATTAAAATTAATTTTTTTCAGATTATTTTCATTTTTGATGATATAAAATACCTCTTTCACACATTTTTGGTATATGGATTTGTGGTCCATAATTTTCTCCTCATCATATTCTTCATCACTCTTCATCAGTATTTGGGTACTAGTTTTCTCTTATATGTCAATATTTTCACTTTCAATTTATGTTATAATATTTGGGAGCCTAGTATGTGTTATTCTAGATAACGTTTTCAAATCCCTTTCATTTTTTCAATTGTATGTTTTATTAACACTTTTACAGTGTGGGTTTCTTGAAGAAAATTTCAAATGCTAAAATATTGTTGACTAAGAAGAATTTTGAGAGAGAAACTTATTTTTTGGTGAGTATAATGTAACGCCATGATATTTTGGGAAATATATTTATTTAAAATGAATTTAAACTTTTTGATATTTTTAATTACACATAACAATATGTTAATCTTTAGTTACATGCAACACTAATTTTAAATGAAGTGTTTCATATTATTAAAATATTATTATATTATAGTTTTCACTAAGCAATTAGAATGGTGGGAATGAATTTGATTAAAAAATTATAAAAATTTATACTTTAATAATGTATATAAAATGAATTATCAAGTGAATAATTAAATAAAAAAAAACTATTTTAAAATAAAGAAAATCATTTTCTGAAAGAACTATGTTGTTGAAAAAATTGTATTTGATCAATAAATTTAAAAAATTGATTTAATTTAATGAAATTTATATGGTTTAAATTCAATAAACTATATAACATTCACCTTATGTGTTTTCTAGAAAATAGGTAATAATAAATATAATTTTATGCTTCAAACTCAATATTTCTTAAAAAGTAGTTTTGTAGAATTTTAAAAACAATATTTCAATAGTGATTATAGAAAATTTTAGAAAATTTCTTTCAGAAATAAATTCCATTTTTAAATTATTATTTAAATTTTATCATTCTTTGCATTTTTTAAAATTTTCTAAAAAGGTTTTTTTTATGAGTTGTGAAAATTAATGAATTTTAATTAAAAATAATATTCTCTTTTAAATTGTTTATAAAGATAAATTACAATTTAATTTGGATTCAAATTAAAATTAGTTTAATTATATATTTAAATATATCAAATTTACGTCATTTAAATATTTTTCAAATTGAATAATGATATAAAAACCACAAAAACTTTTGATCTTTTCCCTTTGAAAACATGCTTTTTCATCATGTTTAGGGGATTAATTATAAATAAAATATTTTTATTTATTTGAATAGAATTTGGAAAAATGTATTACATTTTTTGAATCAAAATTTTATTTTTGTATAATAAGATAAAGTAATTTTTTGACTAAAATTACTTGTGAAAATAGTAAAAATTAATTATAGTGGTTAAGGTATAAATGGGTTTATCATGGGGTTAATCTAAAAAGATAATGGTTTAAATAACCTAAAACCATGTCAAAAATTCATTGGATGACTATATTTAGACCCAATAATGTATAATTCAATAAAATACTTCAATTTGTATCCTTTTTTAATGATAAAACTGTGGGTTCACCATTTTATTTTTAAAAAATTACTAGTGTGTCACTCACCTTACTCATGTGTATGTACAGCCTATTGTCTCTGTGATTATAACATACATCATTTTTCATAAAAAATTTCATTATTTTTATTATAATATAATTTATGTATAAATATTATTACTATTTTATTATTATTATTATAGGTATTATAGAACCATGATCAAATTATGAGGAATTAAAATAACAAATCAAAACATATATTAAAAATAACATGTTTATTACACGAAACCTGATTACTGTGTATTAAATAGTCATAAGTAAATCATATATGTTATAATATATATAATAATGATTTTATATTTTATTTATAATAAATATATAAATATTATATATGAGGTTTTAACATGTATGTGAGAATTTAATACGTAAGTTAACAGATTTCTAGTCTTTCTTTTTCTTCTGGGAGACATATGCATATCCACCACTCGTTTCTGTTGTGTGGTGTATATAATTAAATTTTTTCTTTTTTTTGTTTATATAATTAAAAAATTTCATATTATATCATTGATACAATTTTCATGATATTTTAATTTTATTTTAAATTTATAATTTATCATATATTATGATTCCAAATATTCGTAGTGTGGTAAAGGATTTGTAGTCCCAATTTTACTTCTTTGAGACTTATGTGATTTTAAGAACATGTATTACTTTATAGTGTGTATTTATAGCCCCTTTTATTTTTTATATCATGAATATATTTATTCCCTTGATACTTTAATTTTAATTTAATGTTTTTTATGGGGATTTTGGTTCAATGTTATGAAAGAAGTAATTGTTTTATATTACAATCTCATCCTTTATTAGGATTACGTAAGAGAATTCTTCCAGTAATCAAAATCTTGTGATCTATCTATTAAAAAATAATGTCAAATTTATTCTCCTACATTAACTTTATTAGGATACATTTATTCCTTTATTTATCCTCTTTTTATGTACTCAAGCCTTTAAAATAATGTTTTTAGTAAAAAAATATCTTTATTTCTCACTTTGGGTGAAAACCGTTTTTTATTTTATAACTATGTTTTCAAAAAACATATTCAAAAATATTTTTAACATTACATGAATAAATTAATAAATATCTTTTTATAAATTTATTAATATTTACAGGACTTTTGAAAGGACTGTTCATGTAATTTTCTAAACAATGATCATTTGAATTTTACCAAAAATTTGAAAGTACTTTTCTTAACGTGTATTTCATCAACAGAACTCATTTCCCTCATTAAAATTATTTTGTTTGAAGAATACTTTTAATATATTAATTTTCATTTTCATAGAAATTTATTTTCAAAAAAATGTTATTTAAAAAGTTTTTTCAAAGTGGAAAGGTTATGTTCCTCAAGAAATAGTTCAAATAATCTTTCTAAATATTTCCCTATATATAATGAAATTATTTGATATAGATTATAATTTGTTGGGTATATAAACCAATGATACCATTCATATTTGTTATATTAATGTTTTAAAATGAAAATATGTTAATGAAACCCAATTTTCTTCTATTTGTTATAACATTATAACTATTTTATGAAACTCTATTTTTTCATGTGTTATTTCATGATGATATTACTATAAATCCAATCTATTTTCCATAGGTTATGATATGACAGAATTTTTTTAAGCCCATTTAATTTCATGGGTTAGTATATGATGACTATTTTATAATCTTGTAAAACACATACATATGATTTTCCTTATATGATGAGTGGGACCTATATCTCCCTCTACTAATATTGGAAAATATGAATAATTCATAAGTAAATATGTTATGCATGAACCTGATTACATGATTAAATTATTTTTCATAAACATTATTACATTTTAAAAATGTTAAGAATTTACCTTATTACATGATAATAATGTTTTTCATGAACCTAAATATATTTTCAAAGTGTTATGTGTGTACCTATATTTTGAGTTCTTAATGTTATTTGTGTACATGGTTTCTTGTCCATAAGTTTAAGGGATGGCTTGATTTTATTTCCATATCTTAGTGTGTGAGAATGTCTCTATTTATACATGTTCATAATGATATAATATGATATGTATTCAAAAAATGTATGTCTTATTCCAATGATATGATCTCATGGGTCATATTCTTTGATTTCCTCATGATCTATGTCTTATGAACTTTCAAAATTTATGCCATGACTCAGTATTATGATCTTTAATATTCAAGGTATGGTTTTTTAATTTTATGCATAGGTTCTTATACTCAAATTTTCATGATATTCTGATTTATCTCCCTTTTTTCCTTTATTTAGCATATTATCTCACCCTTTCTTATATTTATTTTCCTTGGTTTATAAAGAAATAGGTTTTGAATAGTATGATTGTGAAGAGTAATGAAGGGGAATAATGTTTTGAGAAAATTTGATGGTATTTCTCCAAATTAGAACACTTTGTACCTAGAATACAAAGACCCTCAAATATTATAGTCCTTATGAATGTGTTTATGTAATGTATTCAATATCAAATGATATAATATCAATTCTTGAGAATAATTGGTCACTACACTTGTTTTGTGTGTTTGTATTACTGTCCAATATACATGTGTGTATATTCAACTACTTTTAGATAAAAAGTGTCTCTATATTTAATGATATAGTATCCCCTTATATAGTGGTTTCCATTACAATATTTTGGGGGAATATTATTTGGAAAATTCTTTGGATGAGGATTTCACTCAAAGGATTTTATAAATGGGTCAATATATAATGGTTTTGGATAAAGAAGTAATTAGTAATGAACATGTAATGTTTTTTCCTTGTATATTATTAATTAAACTCTATTTCATCATACCTTTAGAAAAATGGTATCTGATAATGGAAATGTGAAATTATTAGGAAAAAAATTTAAATATTGGACATGGTATATAATTCAATGTCATCGGTTATTCTATCTATTTTTTTAATCATGGGCTTGGTAAATACTCATTATCTATACCATTCTAAGATATGTTTTCCATGTATATTTTTTCCATCATGGGTCTTCAGGGTCCCATACCCAGAGGGATTGGAAAAATATGACCCTCTATTGGGGGGACCAGCACCTCTGGGTATTCAGGGCCCTGTTGTTGATGATCTTCTCCATTAGTGCCACTTGTGGGTATATGGTGAATTGTATTTGGGACAACCTTGGGGCGATTAGTCTATTATAAACCTTAATTATGGGTTTCAGAATCATCACCCAATAATAGTCAATGATGATGGTGTTCTGCAGGCAGAATACACATGGATTGAGTCTATAAATACCATACATGACAACATAGAGATACCCTAAGAAAAAGTTTGATATTAAGCATGTAAAAAATTCATGGAAATCCCGTTTGTGGGAAAAAAACCTTATCAATGGAAAAAATCATGATGGAATGATCTAGAATGATTTTCATGCACTATTCTTTAGTCACTTCTTCTAATAGACATATTTTTAGAAAGGACCCCTAAGTTCTTGAGGTGATATTTGGGATAGATGAATTTTATTTATTATGCTACAAATTATACTAAGAATAATCAATTTTACAAGAACTTGGTATATGAAGAGGCTTCTATATCCAAATACTTTGTGGAGGGTTAGTGTTATGAGATCATGTTCTAGGTAAACATTTTATATTTCACCTCCTTAACAAATAACATGAATTAAACCTTGATCTCGGAAATTAATATAAGTGAGATCTATAGAATTGGATGAATCACATCATCTAGGTCATTCATCAGTATTCTTGGGTCATCTTTTTGTGGAATAGGTGATATTGTGAGTCACTCTTAGTATGAGTTAATCAGTTGACATAGTTTAGAGACTCAACTTCTCCTTCATGAGGTAGTGGCATGGTGTGATGTTACCAATGTGGGCACATGGGTGACAAGAGACCTTATTTCCCTAACCACCCATAGAGTTCCATTTATATGGAAATATGTTTCATTTACCCCATTATGTTGGAATCATTCAATTCGTTGTAATGATAGAGTTGTAGGATATTTTCGGACATAAAAATTAGGGGAAACTACAATGACACAATAGTCATTTATTTGGGATTCCACTAGACACTCAGGGCATAGTGGTGGGGGTGGGACTCGGGTATGAAGAAATCAGGGACTACATTGAATTATAACCCAAGTATGGTAGGTCAAATAATAGGTTGACGGTATTAGAAATCTATATATAGTCGATCCTATCTAGACGAAGTAGTATGAAAAATTTTCAAACATTTGAAGTATGGTTTTGGTTGTTTCTACTTTTTCTTCAACTATTTTTTTACAGAGGGGAAACTTAAACATTTTAAATATAATATTTTTTTGAATTCTTTCTTCTGGTGGTGTAATACATCTATGGTATGAATTTTCTAAACATTCCCTTAGGTCTAATGTTCAAGAAGATTTTTAAGTGTTCTAGTTATTCTCCAGTTATCGGTGAGTATCATTTTCTCTTGGACTTATTCTAGTTAGAAGCGGGTTGATTTGATATGATTCTAGGAATAGAATAGTTCATTAAAAACTAATCTAAAATCAAATATTATCTTAAAGCTATCTCTTTTATATTTCATAAATGTGGAATCCTCATGTATAAGTGAGAGTGTGATGTTTGTGCGGGTCGTGTTGTACTCAAAACACTATGGTTAAGTGGAATCACGGCCCTGGTGTCTAGTATCATCATAGATTAGGGGGAAACTAATAATCCTATTTTAACTTCTGTAGTGGGTCTATTTGAGTATGTATTACTAGACATCTTTTAATGGATACCCCCCTATCATGGGGTTTGGTTTATATTCAAGGGGTTTCTATGTACAAAAGAATTTTTCATCCCTCCTTACAGAATTGTTCCAATAGATCTACATGAATAAAAATATCAATTGGAATATTTAGAAGAAAAGTGTTTCATCCAAATATGTATTTCCCCTTGGGGTGATTTGGATTTATTTTCCATGAATTTGAACATCACCTTGAAGTAGTGCATAGATTATCGGATACATAACCATGTTATATTTAAGAACCAGTTTCCACTCTATTAAATTGATGATTTTTTAACTAGGTCACATGTGATAGGGTTCTATATATGATAAAATTATGTAAATGGTATCCCAATATCATATTTTGATAGCTTTATATTTCACATACACATTATTAGATCAATTAGAGTAGTTATGAGTACATTTTTATATCATTTGTGCTGAAGAATTTTATTGAGGTCTTTATGGATCTAATAAATATATTTCTTCACCTATATATAGATTATTTTTTAGTTATTTTTTTCAATTAAACCTTGTTTTATTCTAAGTACATAGTGGAATATTCTAGGAATATGATATTTTTTGGGGAATTCGTTGAGTTTGGAAGCTCTATGAAAAACTATCCAAATGTTATTATTGATTGTAGTGGCTATACTTTTATTCCACAATATGCATAAGTATGGTGTTTTAGTAGATCCTAAGAAAGAAGAAATTTTTGTTTCAAGGGTGAGGACCAAGATTTTGTTTGAGATCTATATCTTCCTGGGGATATATAGAAATTATCATTTCAATATTTGGGACTTCTCTAGCAAGGAAGAACCGTTTAAGGGCCTAACCAAGGAGGGGGTGAAATTCATATGGTCTATTAACTACAATAATTCCAATATATAGTAGAAAAATACACTAAAAGTTATTTTAATTATTCACTTTACTAGTATAAAAAAGAAATGCACCCAATTTTTTGATGTCTCGGTTTTCATATTGGGTGGTGGTTATATAGGATTTGTGATTCGTTTTTTTACAGATTCAGGTAGTTAAGACCACAAGAGCACAAATTCTTGACCCATGATTTTGTTCTTCATGTTGTGGTATAAACCCAAATATGTCGGTAGTAATACCTCATGTGGGTGAGGTTTTTGGTTTAACTAGATCATTAATGTCTCAAATACATATTGTCCTAGAGTGACATAAATATTGGTAAAAGGATGTGGTTTAAATATTTTAAATCATTTGGATTCATGATATCCTACATACCTAGGATGGAAAATGTGGTGGTAGACACCTTGAGTGGGAAGACACATCTATAGGTTATTTAGGAATTTAGTTTTGAGTGGTAGATCAGGACCTTATTCATGGAAATACACCTTGATATTAAGTAGTTCCATGTAAATGTAATGTTGGATTCTTTATCCTTTATGTACCCACTCATTGAGAGGATGAAGAAGATCTGGTTACTTGATTACAACTATCTTGTAATGGGGGACAACATTTACAATGATGATGAAAGGATGTATGTTCATAGAATTTTGGTAGTTCACATGATCATGTGTGATAATTGGATGAGGGAATTTCAATACTTGAGATACATTTTGAATCCTCAGATAACCACCGAGTATTGTGATGTGTGCATGAAATATTTTTTTTATAATGGGATTGGTTTTCACAATTTCTATTCATGATGTTTCATGTATAAGAAAGTGAATTTTGAGCACCAGCATCCCATGGGACTTATCTAGTAACATACCATTCTGTAGTAGAAATTGTATAATGTAATGATGTATTTTTTTATGGTTTTAAGATGTAATCCTCATCTTTATGATATAGTATATGTTATCATTGATCATCAGATGAAAATAGATCAGTTCTTACCCATAAATGAGTGTTCTACTATTGAAAAGCATAGAATATTGTATATATTAGAGATATTATGCCAGAATTGGGTTCTATAGGGAATAATATCATATAGATATACATGTTTCACCTATGTTTTTGGAATGATGTTCTGAAGGAAATGGACACATAGGTCTATCTCAGATCAACATAACATCTAAAATTGGATGGGTAGTTAGAGAAGACATTATAGGTACTCATGGACATTCTCCAAACATGTGACCGAAATTATAGATACTCTGGGGTCAGTCATATATCCCTGCTGAATTTTTTTATAACAATAATTACCAAGAATCCATTCAATGGGATTTGTTTAAAAACTTATATAGTAGGCCATGTCGATTACCCCTATACTAGTTGGAAGATGGTCAGTCAGTTATACATGCACTAATTTAAGTAAACGAAAATTCTGAGTTTATTTAACAGATACATAAGTGGATAGAAACTACATATAGTAGATAGTGGTTTTATGTTAACCTATGACTACATAATTATGATTTTGGGTCAGTTACTAGGAATTTTTATATGTGTCTCTATATTTTAGGAAGCATTAAATTTAGAAGTAGGGAATGCTAGTGCAATTGTTCATCGAAACATTTGAGATCATATATAGGTTCATCCCAACACCTTAATAATAGTAATATATATATAAATACTGTCACGACCACCTCCCCACAATGTGAACCCCTCCTGGGCCAGCATTGTGAGAAGAGCGATAATGACCACCGAGTCCCGCCTCCAGTAGGCCCCGGGTTGGCGACTAGCACCGAGGGTATGGTAAACACACAAATGGGAGGTATTACCCTCTAAGAGAACACATGTGGAAGAGAGAGATAGAATGGACACCAACCAACTCCATCTCAAAACTGCAGTATAAAAGAAACCCATGTACATATACGAAATGCCATGAAAAAGTACAACAACTGAAAGGGAAACCTACAAGTATCCAAAAGAAAGTAAAACGGCAGTGACTGCAAGCCCGAATAGCTCCTCCAACCATAAGCTAGTAGTAACCAGCTTGATCTCCAATCTTCTCGAAGTGACCTGAAAAATATTTTATATAAACGTAGGGTGAGTATAACAGTATACTCAGTAGGATCCTCCCCGAAGCCTCTCATGAAAAAGTAAATAAAGCATGCTAAAGCCCAGTGAACAACAAGTGAAACTAACTCTTCACCTAAATAGGTATACTAAGTTCCCAACCTCGCCATGGCTACACTCACCAAGTAATGCATACACGAATATAGCATATAGAAAAGAATATAAAGGGAACCCCACTACTACTTGCCCACTGTTTTGCCACTTTTCCCCAATGACATACATCCTGTGCATCTCTCTCCAAAAGCTTACCCGTATAAACTAGGGCTAAGCTCCACAATCTGCACCACGTGCACCACAAAGGCTTGCCCGCAGATACCTGGTCTAAGCTCCACACCATCCTCACAACCAAAAGTAACCAGGTAGGTTCCAGGAGCCACCACATCCCGCATAATGTGTATCATACATCGGGTATTGTACCTCAAGCCATTATATCCCATACGCTGAGTAAGGATCCTCAAGCCATCATAACCTATACACGTTCCACCTATAGTAGTCCATAGGATACTATATCTAGAATATATGTGTGGAAATAAACAAAAGCCATTACAACCCTCTACACACATATATGTGGAAAACTAACCGCTCTGCCCACGACACTAATATCTACCAAGAGAAGAGAGCGGGGTCAAAGGGGGTAGTAAGCCATTCATCCTCCAATCGAGATGTTGGGGAAAACACCCCCACCCCAGGGCTCAGAATCCCTGTGGTGTTAGTTTCCCTTACTGACAGTGTTGAGTAGCGTATAGAAACACAAAAATTATAGAATATATGTAACTCACAACCACACTATGTGCATAACCTTGTCTTAGCCTCAACTGCAGCTAACGTCTCTCGGACTCCGGGATGCTATTTCTAAGACTAGGCATCCTATAAGCACACAACCAGTTAAAGAACTTCATTTGGTTACTTCATTCCCTTTTTCATCCATTCCACTTTACATTAATTAATTCTTTGCACATTAATTAACCATGAACAACCCACATTCAACATCATTTGCATCACACCCAAAGTCCACTTTCCCTTTTTCAAATTACCACCACTTCATTAAGTTCCAGCGAATTCCAACCCCATGGGTTAATATCATTTATTCAGAATTTCAATACATAATTACTTTCCCCTATTCCCAGGGATTATAGAAAAGCTTCCTATGCTACTAAACACAAGGGGGCTGAACACGGTGAGTAGATGTACAACCCATCGAGGCTTTACCGCCTATAGCAAGATCGTAGACCCATTCCCCTTCGAGAGGCTAAACATGGAAAGCACGTGGCATACACCATGTTTTTTCACCTCCTTCAGGAGAAGGGTAAGCAAGACCAGCTTCCTTGACCAGTGGGGAAAAGTAAAGTAGATAATCAACCAATTAAACCACCAAACATCCATCCATCACATCCATCCCATGCCATCATCCCCAGTGTCCTCCCCGACACCCACATGCATAAACCGATGCATCTCGCCACTCTAGGCGTCATCTGCTGCCACAACCACAAGGACTCCCTACCTCCACATATTACCACACCCCTCCATGGTCACGTCACAAAACAAGTAGCAGGAAATAAAACATCATATCAAATGGGATCTTGGCCCTTTAACAAGGCATCCAGCCTTCATTCATAATGAGCACTCATAGCTCCAAAACAAAGGTATTCGGCCTTATAAGCAAGAGGGTAACTCAGAGACCTTCGGGGAATTCAATCAATCAAGTTCTAAATCCATCTTGAATTAACATATTTAATTCGTTGGTTCCAACATCATGAACAAAAACAGTAAGCTATCACAAGGATTAAACATGTTTACTATGCCAACTTAATCAACACCAAATTACAACAAGAACCAGATTCTTCTTCATGCCCCTTTTTACTTAGACAATTAATTATCAATTAATTCTGGATTTACGTTCTTTATCATTTTCGTCAAGAACAACATGCTAACAAGTGAGGCATAGATATCACACTATCTAGAAATTCAAGAGGTAAACCGTTATCACGGTAAAAAGCAACACAAGCGATCAAACCAATTCTTTTAATCCGGTTCAAGTATTTAATTAGGTCAATTTCATTGTGATCCAAAGGGATAAATCATTATAACTCTACGATTGCACACAAAATTTAGAGAGAAGCATGAATCCCCTACCTAAAGGGTTATTGACAAAAAAACACCCCGGTCAAAGAACGCTCAAGGAAACCTGGTTGATTCTCTGAATCCCCGCCTTAGATTTCTCCTCCTAGCAAGATCAAGACCAAGACATGTCACAAAGGAATCCACACACATAGATCTACCCATAACGGGCGTAGATCTAAGACACCAAGAGAAGAGAAGGAGTAGATCTAAGTAGATCTAAGAAACCAACTAGAATGGGGAAGTACGGCCACATACCTCAAGAATCCGGCTTCTATTTGCCAAGAGAAGACTCCGGATTGCCTCCAAACATTTGGGAGAGGTTCTTATATCTCCAAGGAAAGGTAATACAGAGTTATGGCCAATTAGGGGCTTAAACAAGCAAGATATAGGCTAAACGGTCAAGATCTTAAAATTCAGGATCTAACATTAAGTGACTGCATGGCCTAGTCGCACGGTTAGACAAACCATGCACTAACCGTGTGGTCACCACTGCCTTAGCCACCCAGCTCGCACGGTTTGGAAGCACGGTTTAGACAAACTGTGTGCCTCCCGTGCAGTCTCTTCTTCCATCAAGGCCAGCTACGCACAGCTTGGCCAAACGGTTTAACAAACCGTGCTCCAACCATGCGAAAGCTACATCACTTCTAGTTATCTTTAAAAAGGCCACCCTAATGCACCTCCAAGCCGCCTCGATCCCCCAGGACACCTCTAACATCACATTTTCACAAGGTAATGGACCGGAGAGGTCCGGGCCATTACAAATAAACTATAATTCATGATGTGTTTAATTTCTCTTTATATCAGCTACATCATCCATACTCAACTCATTGTATTGATGATGATGACATTGATATGGAATTTCATGATTCATTTAGGGAGGAACACATTTTTATTATAGAATACAGTGAAAATAACCATCAATGGAAGGAAATACCTATAGTACATGTCAAATTGAAATATTTGAAGAATAAAAAAAGTAAACTTGTGATTGGGAGAAAAACATTTAATCCAAATGCCCAAAAAAATTATCAGGGAGGCTGAAAGATCTCAGAATCCTGGCTTGAAGAAAATAAAACATTTGGTGGGGTGGACTAAATACCATTAAATTACAATGATTTTAGATGAATATAATTGATTCCAATACCCTTGGTATTAACATTAAATAATTTTTTAATTGGGTTCATCTGGTTTCGAGAATTTTTGGAAGGGAGAGGGGTTTAGAGTTTCACATTTTTTGGAAGTTGGAAAGGGCACGCAGATAGAAAATTATTTGAGAAAATAATTCACATCAATCATGAGAGGTTTAAAGGAGGGAAATGATATTCAAACTGTGTGAAGGGGCCTAAAGATTCATATGACCATTCCATTTATTTCAGACCTATTTTTTACAGGTTACCCATTTTATTTAAAACAATGTTCCTATACCTATGGGGTGCGGGTTTTCTGAACAGTTGAGGTTGCATGGTTTATGAAATGTTTGGACATTATTGTAACAAAACCATTTACCTAGTATTAATTGGTGAATTTGACATTTTTTCCCGTAAAAAATATCACCCCTTTAATCATATTTATTCATTCATTATGATATAAAATCATATTTCACATTCCCCCATTCAATTATTTTACTTCATATGGAATCTCCCCCAACCCTTGACTATTTGGGTTCTCATTTGTTGGAATAAACATCTGGAGAAAATTATACAAGTATTTTTATCCCTCTTATCATTTACTTTAATTATTTTTTATGTCCCAACGGTCTTACCTTTTTTCTATTTTCATGGGTAATCTCGCTTAATATCCATAATCTCCCTTTCTAACTGAAAACAAGGGTTGATATAATAATTATAACCCATACTAGACCTAATGTAGGTAGTCCTTATGTATTTCCCAATTTCACTTATTATTCCTTTAGGATTTATGTGATGTGTATCAATCCTGGTCTCCATGATGGAATTATAATTGAATTTTTAGCCCAAAAACAAGACCATGGAATTATATATGACCCTACTTTGAAATAGGAACCATTTAGGAATTAATCATTTAGGGGAAATACATATGTGACGGAGAAGGAAATTTTTTTCTTTTTTAAGATATTTTGGAAATGGATTTTGTTTTTAAAAATGAAAAATGATTTTGGGAGGGAACTTGGTAAATGGGTTTTAACCCTTGTGGTCATCCTCATTAAATCAAGGTTGGTATTTGTGGTCATGATCTAAAAATTGAAAAAAGATTTAATAAGAAACACTAGTGTTAATTGAATTTATAATTATTTTTTATTGCATTATGGATATGTGTGTTATTAAGGTTAAACATGGGGTGAACTTTACCCTTAGTTGGATGTAGGATATTATGGTTAAATGCAGGGTGAATAATTATTCTAGGTGGATTCTAGATAATGGTTGAACATGGGGGTGAACATGCCCCCCATCGTAGATGAAAGGTCCCATAGGATATGTATATTTCCATCAAGTCTCATATTGGACCATAGGATGTTTTATAATCTTGGCCATTTGTGGTATTGGTTGGCATGATCTCTATGATATGCATAAAGATGTATGGAACTAGATGAAATTGGTGGGTTCGACCTCAGGTGTCACCATAGAGACTAATTTAATATTATTATTGTTATTATTGTTATTTTTATTATTATTATGTAATCTATCAATTATTTTAAACTTTTGTACAAGGTACAATCAAACACAATTTTGCTTTTCTATTAAATTATTCAGTTATGTCATTGGATGTTTCATACTAAGTCATACTCACACCATGATCGTATAATCATTTGGTACCTAGGTAGACTTCATGGATGATGATGGGTTAAGGTATGGCACCTAATGAATGATTATTAACTGTCTTCTAGGATGGATGTGGGATCGGTGTCGATCTAGAGCTCATGCCATTTTTTATTCATATTGTTTTGCTACATTTTTTAATTTTTTTCATGTAATATGTGATTATTGAATTGTTGTTCTGGTAGTATTGTATCATCATTTTTGGATATTGGATTGGGTTATGTTTTATATTAGTACATATATAATTATTATCTTTTTGTATTTTTATTTTTTGTTACTTTCATTATTCATCGTTGTTTCAACACATTGACTATAAGGATATTGTCTTCATAAAGAACCTTATTAGACCATCACCACTAGTCGAAAAACATTAGTATATGAGAATTTATGCCTATGAAAATGTAGAATTTTTTTAATATGATATTTTTTTCATTGCTTCGTGGTGGTGGGACATTACACTATTTGTAGAAACCAAAGTTCCTCATCTTATTAGATAATAAAGTGAAAAGGGTTTTATATTGGTTATTGTGGGAGAGTTCAATGCCTACTCTAAACACACTTCTTCTAATCCATTGGAGGGGAGGCAACTTTATTCATTCAATTTTGGAATATTTAGAAAAATAGAGTAATTATCCCAAATATCTAAAATATATTCACTCATATTCACATATGGGTAACCTGCAAGACTGATGTAAGGTTTCTTCTTTGAGTATCATAGCTACATATTCCTATAATATCGGATACTAGGTACATTATAATACCTCTAAGTGATTGGGGGTATTACTCTTATAAAGGAGGGGAATGTATTAATATTAAGTTAGAGTCTCATCCTAATAGAAAATCTCAGAGTGCGATCGATTATATACATTTATATATTTTGAACAATCTAGCGACAGGGTTAGAATCTATGAAAGTGTCTATTGGAGGTGTGGTATTTATTTCTTCTTTTATTTTACTATATTTTTTTAATAATGGTGATTTACATTCCTTCATGTATCTTAATTTATTGATTCTTGGGGATTGAAATCAAATTTTATGCCTCATATGATAGAACATTTCACTTCATTGGGAAAGAATTTGAAGAAAGGATTCAAATTCCATTCATGTCATCTGATAATCACTGATATCTAGACTATATGGTATTTTCTCATTCTAAATATGGATATATTTTTTTATTTTTTTCATTGAATTGATGATCATATCATATGTAAAAATTTGATAAATTCAACATAAGGTTATGTTCCTTAATCATGATCAAACAATCACATTTTCTAAGGTTAGTGACATACAAAAATAAGTATAATTAGACCTATCCTTAAATATATTAGGTGTATCTCATATGATATATCCATCTTGATATTGGATTCTAACAATGGGGATTGATTTATTATCTTTTCTATGGTGGGGAACAAGTATCCTAAAGATTTCAATGATGACTTATTTGGGATGATGCAAAAGATTGGGATTAAATTATCCAATTAGGGATAAGTCCCTTATCTTTTTCAATATGTTGAATGCCACCATAAAAGTTGAATAAAATGAATATCTAGTATGAATATCTTGTGATCAGGGGTTTAATATAGCCAAGTGTGCCTCTACGGGTAACATTTTTTTACATTAAAAATAAGTAATATATAAGTCCTGGCCTTTTCATTGATGATCAGAATCTCAACCAGGTCATTGTAAAATATAAATACAGATTTCCTTTTTAGATGATTTCTTTGATCAAGTCATGGAGAGAGTCTGTTATCTAATATTGCGGTACCACTAACTAATAGGAAATGATGTATGAATTTTTGAAAACTCCTTTAGAAGTATGTATGTTAATTAATAATATCATGTTGTTCCTTTCTAACATAGTAATACCCTAGTGGTCATTGTGGATCTCTTGAAGTATATCATTAATTGATATCTCAATACCATTATTATCAAGTTTGAGGGTGATATCATGGTATACTCTATAATAAATGAGGATCATGAGATTCATTTACAAATTGTTCTAATCACAATAAAGGAATATATCTTATATTCAATACTATCTAATCATCAATTTT
Source organism: Viscum album (assembly GCA_963277665.1). NCBI lineage: Eukaryota > Viridiplantae > Streptophyta > Magnoliopsida > Santalales > Viscaceae > Viscum > Viscum album. The sequence continues at coordinate 910,567,054 of OY728131.1, read as the reverse complement.
GGAATCCATAAGTTATATTTTTGGTCTATGAGGTATCAAAAAAAAGGTATTTATAAGGATATTTATAATATTTATGTTTTTATGTCTATAGAATAACCCTATAATGTTATTTATTATAAAATTATTGACGTTGACTGGATATTACATGGATTTTGATAATGGAATTTAATGTTTGGAATTTTCCCTAGTGTATTTATCAAAGAAGGATGAAAATATGAATGGAGTAATAAGTTACATACATCCTTTGATGATTTTAAGTAAATAATGATGTGTTATCATGTCCAAATACTATCAAATCACGGTGAAGGATACATAGGGTTTTGGGAATCTATTGTTATGATAATAGGGTGTGATTTGATGAAAAGTAACCATGTTTATGCATATAGGTCTCAATGATTATTCCCCTCTTGAGAATGATTAACCCATTCAGGAGTTGGAGTTTATAGCGGTGATGAATTAATTAAAGACATGGTTCTACAATGATAATGGCTATAATTTTTTAGTATGTAAAGATTTTAAAATAATTTTATTGAATGGGAAGATCTGGATTTTAAGTAGAGGAGGAATTCATTTGGGGGAGATCCTAGATGGTTAAAAGAAAATGGGAGGAAGAGAAATTGAATAATTTCTAACATTATCTCTTTAGAGAAAGTCTATTACTTTATTATATATGTTTTTGATGAATTGTAAATATAGGTATGAAATAAAGAAATTTTTATTTTATGATATAAGATTAATCAAATAACTCTTTTTTATAATATATGTTGACTAATTGTTGGGGTAATAAGTTGGATTTTGGGGGATACCAATGTCACATGAATTTTGATTTTTTCCTTTATTGAGTTAATTATTTGGAATTTTAGATCATTTTTATTTGAAAACATTAAAAATGGGAGGATGTTGTGGATACATGGTTAGTGTTAACCATGTATCCTAACTATTCATAGGGGGGGTTCAATTCCATAAATATATACATCGTTTGTGTGGAGCTTTCCAAACCATGTGGACAAACCATATTTCCATCCCATAAAACTCTAGATGTGTTAAGTAATTTTATGAATGGTTTCTAAAATAATGCCTTTAAACCATGTAATATTCCCATGAAATTAATTTTATATTTAATATTTTATACATAATTATATATTTTATCTCTTATCAGCTTCCCATTTTGATCAAACCATCTAGGATTAACTCCATTAGACTTCATTTTATTCTTGAATCTATCTTGCTATTCCTAAATTCATAAAAGTTATTTTTTACAAGGTGATCATTTTTATACTTATTTTCTTATATTTTCCCTTGTATCCTTATTCACTATGTTCTTAATTCTCTCCTCTCATAATCTAGTGATAGTGGATACCTCCATGGCCAGAAAATAGTGTTATTAAAATTATTTTCCTATTTTGTGGATTTCAAAGGGTAATTTTAAACCCTATACCTTGATATTTTATGAAACTGAATTGACTACTAATGATTGTGGTGTGTGTTTATATATAACCTCATTTTCTATGATATACTATCTTTTCTGTACAATTTCAAATCTTTTTATATCATATTCTAATATTAATAAATTTTTTATGTTCAGATTATAAATTTTTCTAATGTTTTGATGATTTTGACCTTGATATTATAGGGCTTCTAAAGATATAAAGTATAACTTACCTCAATTGTAAATCATTCTCACAGGGTGTCTATCAAAAATTTTCATAGAATCTTTTGGTGTTCAAATTAATTTACAATTTTTTTTTGAAATATGTGCTATTTATATAAAAAAGGTATCATGATTTTTTATTTCTTTATACCATATAAGAGAATGTTTGGAAGTCTGATTAGTTAATATTTATTATTGATTATCTTGTTATTTAAATTCCTTATAGAGATTGATATAATTATTGAGATTTTCGTATTTAGTGTCATTTTATGACTTTTGGATTTGGACTAGATTAACATTGGTTCCTTGGGTATTCATATGGATAATCAATATAATTTATCCATTATCTTACATTATGATGTCCCTAGTTTCCCCTAGTATATTTCATTCCCTATATATGGGGTTTCTTCCCATATATTACAAGAGATAGTGTTAGGGTTTGAGTATGTTAAGATTACATTGTACTGATATTGATTCATAAATAAGGTAATAATTTATAATGTTAGATTCAATAATGGAATACGATATTGAGTTACGTTCAATGAATGTTTTACAAATTACCTTGAATTGAATTTTTGTATTTCTATTATATGTTTTTGTTTAGACTTATATTATTACTTATTTACATTTGATAATTTTTAAACTATTTGGGAAATAATATTTTTCATCTTACTCATATAATGGAAAAAAATTATTTCTAATGGAATTTGAAACCATTTTTTGGGGTTTCCTTATAAAATGATTTTTATATATTTATGATGGTATCTTACTAGAATATTTCTCACACCACACATACACTAACTAGGTGTGGTTAAATCTTTTTATATCTATTATGTGTAGTGAAAAAAGAGATACCTCATTTACTAGTGTTCAATAGATTCCTTCTTGGAACTTATAGATACATCCTAACTAGGTGGTGAATATTGGTTATGAAGAGATAATCCATGAGGTATATTTAGGAGTCATGGTTTTTTTGGAATACTCATATATCACCCACATTTTCCTTTATTATATTGTTTACCTTTTTATATATGACTCATACTAAGAATACATTTATATTTTTTTTATAAAGTTATGTTTAGATGTTTAGTTTTATTCTCCATTCTTATTCCATATTTTTCAGATTTATAATTTAGAACTACTTATTCAATTTCCATGGCTATATAATGTTTGGAAACCTCATATAAGATTACCAGTTAGATTCTTTTATTTTTTTTATCAGTTTTATAGGGTGAAATCACTCTTAATTAAAATGTATTGATACCCCTAATACTTTTTTACATCCCATGGAGATTATAAATTCATTCAATACCTATGGTATATCAGGTTAGGTGATGTGGCAGGTTGAGCTGGGATAGATCGTTATAGTTCCTATATAGATTTCCCTTTACTCCTTTTTAGTACTACAGTTTATCATAGAGTTTACATGGGAGAGGTTATAGTGTAATTTAATTGTGGATTACTTCTATGAGGTAGTTATATATAGTTACAATTAAATTGTGAGTATATATAAGGGATTATATTTAATGATAATTCATTGAAATCAATTAATTATTTAAAAGGTTGGTGAAATTTTTTATAGGAATTAATTGAATGGATGTAGATATATTTATAGATACAGACTTTGTGGTGGATATATGAATTGTAATGGCTGTGGAAATAAACATGGTTTGGTGAATAGTTGTATACATGCCTATACATTTGTATTTTTGATAGTGAATTCATGTGGGTAGTGTGATGGAATTTAATATTGCATAATTACCATTTGAGATTTTAGTTAATTATTAGTGAAGTTATAATTATGTTATTAAAATTATTCTAGCTTAATTAAAAATAGCACTTCTAGGTAATTTACAATATGAAATACTAGTTAAATAATAATAGTGATTATATAAAAAATTAAATCATTATAGGTGATGAATTATGCTTAATCATCAATGGGGATTCAGGTGATTAACAAATATGTTATGTCAAGAAAATTTGAATATCTACCCCTGGTTCTTCTAGGTAAATACCAAGGGATCTTGGTGCTAAAATTATATGAAATTAAAATGATTACTCATGGTAATTACCAATGGTGATAGTTCTTGGTAGTTGTAGCTTTCATCCATACTCTATGAAAGGGAGTAAATACATATCTTTATAGGAGATCTTTTGTATAGTAATGTTGTATATACTTACATTTAATTTATTTTAGCAGTAATTTCTACTCATCATGTTCTATTCTACATCTTTTAGATAAGAGTGACTAATTATGAGCACTATCCACTAGTAAAAATAGGATATTGTATAATAAGATAGTTTATTTCCATCTACCCCTCACCCATGACTATATTTGGGCTAGTGTAAACATGGCCTTTTATATAGGGACTTATGGTAAGACAACTTCTAGGAGTCAGTATGTGGGGGACCTACTTTTATAGTTTACTTATTGTGATATACATATATATATATATATATATATATCATTAATTTAGTTTTTGGGTTCTTGTGGTTATATTTGAGGATACCTTGAGATATTTATCAATGGTTATTCTATTTTTCTAATCATCTCACATTTTCATTTTTATTATACTCTTTAAAAATTGATATGTTTTTGTACCGGGGAGGAACCTAATAATCTTTTTATGCTCATCCCTCCCCTATATTTTTTCATATTACCAATAGTGTTTCTCTTGTGGTTTTTGTAACCATATCTTGGTCACCCATTTCTTTGAAGCTTGGTGGTTCTTGTGTTTTTTTTTGAGATATAATCATGGTATAATGGTGTTTTCTCATAGTTATTCCATGTGGTATTGATCTATTGTATAGAATTATCATGTATTTTTATATATTTATTTAAATCTGATATTTAATTTATCTAATTGTTATAGTTTTCTTCATTTATAATAGTTAATTCCTCTCATATTATCTTTGATTTATACCCTCGATGCGAGTTAACAAGCCCTATCCTATTAGATTTTGGCAGGGGGGTCATACTCTATCTTGTTTCCAACATAGCAGGAGTCATGGTGGGTTCAAGTTCTAAAGAAATGGTATTAGAGTGATTATTTATATAATGGAGTTAATATTAGGCACTATTGAGGTTTTTAATTGGGTTGGTATGGTAATAGTATATCTAAACATAAGGTAGATCATATTCTGTGTAAATGACAAAATGGTATAGGTGGTTGATTTATTCCTATAAAATTACATTTATTTACATTATATTATACCTAAGTGGTGGTTTGATATATATAGGGTAGTATATTTTTATTTTACATGAATCATATTGTTTCAATTCATGATTATAGTGCGGATTGTGGACAATAAAATTTAATGAATGGGGGCCTAAGAAAAAATAGGTTTCTTAAAAATCCACATTTATGATATTATATTAATGGAATCGTATTTAATTATAGATATTGTTATAGTATTATGTAAAATAATTCATTTTTTTATGATCTTGAGTAGGTTCATTTGGAACTAACAGTGCATTAGAGGATTTACACGACTTAAGATTTAATATTAATTTATTTCCAAAGGTATATATTTTCAGAGTTATAAGGTGGTACTTATGATGCATGGACTAAGAATTAACTCAATTTGGTGTATTATTACTTTTATATCTTATGTGTTGTGTACGAGAAATTTCTTATAATTTATAGTATTTTTTCATCAATTTATATGCTACATATAAAATTAAACAATGTTATTAAACTATTTAGTCTTCCACAACATAGACTAAACCCAAGCATTTTTCAAGTCATTAAAAGGATAAAACTATATTATTGGATACTAAAATAATTTATCATATATATAATAGTCGATGGATTAGAAATGTGTTGGTATTTCCCAATAAAAATATTTTCTAATTGGTTAAACATTAAAATATTGAATTGGTATCGACCCACTTGTAAAATAGTTGTTGTGCGTGTATAGGGAACAATGGAAAAAACAAGTATACAAATTTATCATTTTCTATTACTGACCAGATGATATATATGTTATAAGTAATTATCCACTCCTATTTATTTCAAGTGTGTTCAGGATATTTCTAGATCAATATTACTATAGAGTATCGGAAAAAATACATCTTTTACTTACTCCCTTGGAACATTTTCATATTGGAGGATTCCATTTGACCATTACAATACACTATGTGAATTCTAGTGGTGAATTGTTTTTATTTTTCATATTATCAATATTATTTCATTGATATATACATATATGAATAAATTAATTAAATTTCCTCTTTAGAAGGTTTTTTAGTAGTATAAATTTTTCCTTCATTGTTGTATTGAAATGAATCATATATTAAATTATGAGATATTCCATTTCATTGAATGGTATGGGATAGTACAAGGGAATGATTTTTTATGGAATGGTATTGTTGTTGTTTTATAAAAATTTATGTCATTTTATCTATATAACAATTTAGAAATGTGTAGGATTAAAAAACATTCTTTGGTCAGATTATATTTTGTCACTATTTCATTCATTATTTAAAAAATATTTTTCTTCCCTTCCCAACATTACTCCAAAAATATAAGTAATTTATGTTTTATGAAGACTCTAAGAATTATTTCTTCTAATTTAAATTGTGTTTCATATCACCCCTAGTAGTCCTACCACCTTTGATGGATTTACCATTGGACATCATATGTGATGCTTCAAACTATGAAATTGGGGAAATATTTTTATGACATGTCAATCAAGATCCACAGTTAATTATATATTCTATATGAAAATTATATCATATCATTGAAAACTAACCCACAACTAATAAATATTTTCTAGTATTTTCATTTTCATTCAATAAATTCATGTCATACCTTTTAATTCCGAAAATGATTTTTTGTTCTGACTATGAATCCCTCTGGTATCTCTATCTAAAACTAAAATAAAAAATACGCCTTATTAATTTTATGAACCTACTTAATTAATGTAATCACTAAATTAAGGATTGAAAATAATAATAGAATGTGTTTTTTACTATATTGATTGGATCCTTCCACCCTTATACAGTAACGCATCCCCCTATATTCCCATAAATTACATGTAACTTAATGAGAAATTGTACCGAGTGTCTAATGTTATTCTATGTGATTCAGTAATTTTAAATTATTTTTAACATGTTTCATTCCTATTTATTTAAATAAAATATATGATTATAATCTTATCAATTAATCACATTGGTACAATTGTGATATCTCATACATTTATCCCATATATATCGACCAATTCCTTAAAAATGTATTTATAATGGGTATTTTTAGTCAGATCTATGGCTTTGTCACACTATTTCATGTCAGGAAAATATGGTCCTAAATAGATTTCTTAAAAGGAACTATATTCTAGAATATTTTGGATTCTATTGTTATGGAATTCACATGTTTATTGTATAACAGTATCTCATTTTCAAAGGATTGGTAATGTTTCTAAAATTAGCCAAATGTATAAAACCCCTTGTTAGTTTATGAATGTTTTCATTTTATGGAATTGAATTTATTATTCTATTTCATAATTTATTCTATAAATTTTAAATTATTATTGAAGTGGATTATGTTTCTCAATAGGTAATAAAATTAATCATAAGGATAGTCGGCCCAATGGTTTTTGTGTAACTTCAAAGAACAAAAATATTTTTTTAAAATATATTTCCTAGATTAATCATTATGGAAAAGGATTTTCATTTCTCCAATTTTATAATGGATGGAATTTTACATTTTTATTAGGTCGGGTATCATGTTTCCATATTTTATCACCCCCTAACCAATGGGAAAGATAATTTAACTATTGTAGTGGTTAAAAAATATTTCAAAAAAATAGTTCAATCAAATAGATTAGATTGGGTTATTGGAATTTATTATACTTAATATTCATAATGTATTACTTTTAAAACACAAATTTTAATGTCACCATATCACCTATATTTTGAAATGAGTAGTCACTTCCCTATTGATATCAAACATCGCCCATATTGGGATATACCAAAATGTTATTCAAATATTTCCGGTGGAGGTGATCAACGTAAATCATATATTCTAGAATTAGAAGAAATATAATGTGATACATATGAGAACTATTACATTTATAAAAAAACCAAGGACGGTCACAACCAAATCATCCTTCACCTATAGTTCCACACTTGTGAGAATATAATTTTTTTCATTGGATTTATGAAGTTAAAATTTGGTATTCTTCATTCCCAATGGTATGGACTATACATTGTCACTAATATCTACAATTTTGGTGTTTGGTGGTTTAAAATAATGAAAAACAATATAAATTCACTAAAAATGATCAGTTGAAGATGAAAATCCATTAGACCATTCTGGAGTCCTTAGTATATGGACTCCACCTTCAAAATTACATTTATCTAAAGAAACCACAAGGTGATATAATTTATTCTCATTTACTATTTAATTATAGTGAGTAATCAAAAACTTGTCAATGTAGGAGAGGAAACATTCCTAATATAGTTGGGAATTTGTTTTTTAATTTTTTCTTCTTTTATAACCTTTATTCATTTTCTCACTTTTTACCTTATTTTATAATATTTTTATGTTTCTTTATTTATTTCTTATTTCTCTAACTTTTTATATTATTTCATGGTATTTGAAGTTTTTTTCACTTATTTTTATATTGTCTTTCTAATTTTTGTGTTCGATTACTCAGATCGAATGTTTATATCATCATGGATACTTTTGAAAACTCATGTTTAATTTCCAAATTTCATATTTTTTAAACATTTAATTAAAATTTCATTCACAATTTTCATGTGAGTATACCAAGTAATTGAACTTTAATGGGTGATTTTTTTAAAAATAGTTATTTTTAGTGATATGGTTCGTTATATATTTATGAAACCATTTATATATTGATATTACCTATTTGAATTTTTTATGTAAGAAGTATATCATATAATACCTCCAAACATCATTACATGTTATAATGAAATTTTAATCTTTTCTACTTAATTAAAGTTATTTTTTAGATTCTTTAATATTATTTGGAAATAAAAAAGTCTTTATTTTCACTTCCTATCCAAATTATTTCATTACTGTAGAATATTGGTTAATTATTGATACCTAATTTTATTCAACAAGATATTAAAAAAAATTAAAAAACATTAAAAACATTAAAGAAATCGAAAACAAAGGGAACACTACATAAATGTTTGAATTTGGAGAATTTATAAGATATTGGGTTATTTAAATTTGATTTCATAGGGTGGGAATTGGTTCAGGGTAAAATAACTAGGTATGTTTAAAAATTCAAAAACTACCAATATTTACTAAATATAATGTAGAGAGATGTGTTTCAAAAAGTTGTCCCAAACACAAATGTGGGGATTTCATTTAAATCCTAGACTTGATTCACTCATAAGTAACTAAAAATATATTTTTTATGGCCTCAAAAATGATTCCTCATGTACTAGAGGCTATTGACTAGTAGTGAGGGTCGATTATAACACCTCGAACCCAGTTACCCAGATTCGGTGCATTATTTTAAAACATTGGCATGATTACAAGGAATCAAATCCTGAAGGACCGACCAGTTTAGCAGTCTTGGAAAATATATTACATACATTAAATTTACATTATAATTTCAAACATAAAATACAACATAAATAGTTCTTTGAAAACTCCATTATTCCCTTTAGATTAACCTTGCATATCAATCATAATACGCTTCATGGAATCCGGGGAAAATAAAACATAATATAGGGGTGAGCTCAAATGCTCAGTAAGGGTAAGCAATATAGCGAAAGATTACAAAAATATTAAGCATGGTGAATAATTGAAACCATATGCCTTTACCAATAATAAACATGAATAATTTTATTGAAACAATATGAGCTGAGTAAATAATGCCATAATAAAACATAATCATGGGTATTCTACTAGTCGAATGACCACATGAACCATTAATATTATTTTCATAATGTGGGAATGTATAATGCCATATATTCTAAAACATTTTGTCAAGGTCTCGTCCAAGACGTCTAAAAATGATTAAGGCCTCGGCCAAAACCATATATCAAATTTGGAAAGGTTCATGACCACTTTCACATCTAGTTGTCTCATGAGACCTGCCGATGCATCGAGGAGCGATAGCAGGCTCCACCCATCACTTGCTATATCCAATACATTCCTCGCACGAAAAGGTTAGAAATGTAACATTAACATTATTATTAAAACTAGCATATGAAATTTCAATACATTAACCATAAACCATGAATGATATAAAAATAAAACATCCATAGTCAAACATGTCACAAAACCTTCAATACAATATAGAAGATTGGTATCATAATAAATCAACTTCAAACAAGTTTAAATTCCATCAAAGGATGTTGACATAGATAAAAATGATTTCTAAAACTCTTTGAGAGAAATATCCCTTTTTCATGAAAACATTTAAAAGTTACAAAATTTATAAAGGAATACATTTAAAGACATTTTTGAATCAAAGTTTCCCATACCACTTTAAAACTTTTTAAAGGAAATAACATTTTTAAAACATTCATGTCCATTTAAATAAATCCTTAAAACCCATTTTTAAAACATGGACATTAATGATAGTGATTTAGAAGAATAAATATTTAAAACATTTAAAATGATGTTTTAGTAAAAATTAACTTAAAAATAATCCCTTTGAAAACTCTTTTATGAAACATGGACATGGATAGTAAATATGTCCCAGTAGATACTTATGCAAAACTACCTCAGATAATAATGAGATTGTGAAATTAACCCTTACCAATTTGGTAACTTACGAATCATACACCCAATAAAATAAGTAACATAAAATGAATATGTAAATACACATAAATTAATGTGTATTACATAAAGAATACAATTATGGTCATTACATACACCACACAAATGTTAATAGTGGCAATATGGCATGAATCTCACGGGAATAAGGAGTGACATGAAAACCCCTTACCTTGCACTTTCATTTAGTCGAGGGTGTGTTTAACCTCTGGTATGATGACCATAGTATGTTTTTGAATTATAACAGAACCATATTAATATTTATGATATCATACATTATTCATTTAGGACTTTTTGCTAACCATTTAATAATAATTTCCATGTTAAATTAGTATTTCGGGTAATAATCTCTTTCATTATCGTACGTGTTTTAACATGTTAATCTTTATTGTATCACTTAGATCATGATTTAAATACTTCAAGAATATACAACATGATTTATATATCATATATATTTAGAATATAATTATGTATAATATATATATATGTTAAATGGAAAACATCGTTTATGAAGATGGTTGTCCGTACGTATGCACAAACGTTGCTTCCATTTTTCATAACATTTTGAACGAAACTAAGTGAATAAAATATTTTTAAGTACATATATATATATCCCGTATCATTATTATGTCATATATTAAAAACATATTACTAATATATATTTTTACAATAGTCGATTAATGGTGAATGTGGAAATGAATCTCATCGCGTCGTGGAGACGGTAATCCATACGTACGCATGAGAGACAATATCATTTCTTTAAAGGTGTGGAATTGGATGGTATATTAATTTTAAAGAGACATTATTATGTTATTTTCAATATTTATATACATATTACACATCATTATATCCATCTAAATAACATATTGTTGAAAAACAAATTACACCACGGTGTGGAGACGGTAAACCGTACGTACGCACGCATGGTGACATTATCATTCATAAGATGGATAGAATAATGAATATAGTTGTGAAATATTTATAATAAAATCACAGTATATAAAAGATACTGGAGTTATTATTTTTTAATTGAAATAACAAATAAAGAATAAGTGGAAGAAGAAGGGAACTTGAAAGAGGGTGGTGAAAACATTACCTCTTCTTCGGGTTCTTCCTTTTTATTTGATCAAAAGGGCTCCTTAGGTTGGATTTATGATCAAACTAAGGCATCTAGTTTTAAGTGAGGAATGTTGAGAGAATATTTGGGCAGGGTTTGGCTGAAACAAAAGTCTTTGAGGGTACTAATTTGAGAGAAGGGGGAGTGGCCTTTTATAAGAGGGGTGAGGGGCACCTTAGGATAAGCTTGAAATATTATTTTATAATAAACTTATTTTAGGTTTATAATGGCCCAAAAGTAAAATATCTAAAGTCTAAGGATGGTATCGGTTGAAAAAAACTCAACCAATAGGTTTTAGATAGGTTTGGGACACATTATTAACATTCTTCTTTATTTTTAACTCTTAGTTAATTAGTTTGACATTCACCATGTCACTTTGTATTTTACTATTATATGGTTACTAAACATACTATATACTTCCAAAAGAACCTCATGGGGTCCATTAATGATACACCTATCATGATATAAGTCCTTTATCCGAACCTTATATTTTTATGAATAGAATTTCAATTAATAATATAATATTTGTTTTAAAAACTCTTTTATGTCAATTTTGGTAATATTCAATAATTGATTTTTGTTAAAGTCTTAAACACTTTATTAATTCTAAAAAAACTCATTTAAGTAATCCTGACATGTCATAGTAACCAATAAAATTCGTTTATGTCATCATAACTTTCAAATTATATTTATTTTAACATTTATAATAAAAATTATTTTATTCCTTCATTAATAAGGAAAATACCACTTCATTATTTTGTCATTTATAAATTTACTTATTAAATGTATAAAAATTATAAATAAAATACCATAATGTAGGAAATATTTTTATCTTTTTAATGAACATTTATAATATAAAATATAACATATATAACCCTATGTAAAAATTTTATTTCTAAAAGATATATGTCTATATCATTTTTGTATTTATTTTAACTTAATTAATATAAAGTGTCCCTATCACTTACAAGTGGCTCCATGGGGTCCCAAAATCAACCCAAAGATTCCCATGGTCGGAAATGTATCAACCAATAGGGTTAGGACACATTTTAGGGTAAATTAATATTATTATAATATTATTTTTTACCCTTATTTACTGGATTTACCCTTTAACCATGGTAAAAAAAATATTTACCGAAGTAATTTTTCAAAATGTCTAAAAATAAGAGTTATTTATTTACAAAATTGGGACATCCAGATTAAAAATATGGAATCCATTTTTCCAAATTCAAAACACAGATGTTTCAGAAATTAATTTAAAATTAATTCCCGCTATCAAAACAAAAAGCGTCTTTTTAAGAAGTAATAACTATCAAAAGATTAACACTTGTTTATCTCCTGTTTAAATGTGAAAATACGTCGAATGACCAACATTTTATTATATGGTAAAAATATATTGTAAATATACTTTAAAACCACCCAAATTTGTAATTTATAACAGTTGATTATTTTGATTAAAAAAGTTGTTTTAAATTAAAATTTAGTAATTTTCATTATTCGTCAAAATATTAAAGTTATCAAAAAAGTACCAAAAATTCAACCTAAGCTAATTTAGATATTCCAAATCCAAAAATGAAGTCCATTTTTAATGATAAAATTTATAAAATTTGAAAAAGTGGGTATTACTATTCATAACGGGTAGTTAGATTGGTTGTGGTGTGTGTTAGAACTCGAAGTTGTGTATAACACACGCTATTGTATTATTCAAAGAGAAGCGTACCATGGAAGATTGAGGTGTTACATTCTCCCATTCTTCAATAAATTGTGTCCTCTCAATTTATGCTCAGTATTTGAGACTTGGGGTTGACATTTCAAAATATCGTAGTTGAAATCCCATATCGAAAAATGGATTAATGGGGCCTCTATTTAAAATAATGAGTGGTAAGTATGAAGGTTACCGAAAATAACACATACTAGGGTTCCTTATAGAAAAAATTGTATATGGAAGAGAAATATAACCATCAATATCTGATGGAGAGTGGTAGAGAACATGGCTATGAAAAAGCCAACAATCACAGAGCCATAAATTTGTGATGATCTAAGGTGCAATCTAGGACAACATTTTTGTACTAATTTCCATTTATTAATTTTGAGTAATTTACTTATGAGATTGGATAAGATCATTATGAGATATAATTAATTTATAATTAGAGTTTTATCCATTAATAAATTTCTAACACAAACTCATCTTTCACTCCAAATCATAATACAACTCAAAAATACTCTATTTATTTTAATCGTATAGGGTTCCAAAAATAAAAATATACCATTTAAATGATGAAAACTATTCTGTAAAAACCAAGGACATCCTGTAGGCTTTTGGTGGGTAATAAAGGCCAGTTGCACTATGATTGTCGGTTCGATTCCTGCAGCACTGTCTGACGCGATGGGTTATCGCCCGACCCGCAGGTTGTCCTTTTATGGCAATCAAAAATAATATCAAACTAGAGTTATCCTAAACACTTTTGTCCAGACTCACAGTCCAAAATTTGTAACGAAGGTAAACACAATGAATATCCTTTTTTCCATGTAATAACATGTGAACACCTTCATCATTTATTCTATTAAAACACTGCACATCCTGATTTACCACAAAACCCTATTGATTGCATTCATGGTCCTTTATTCCTTATAGAATACTGGATATACTCCTTCTATCCAAAAATGTTGTAAACTCCAACAATTATGGAATATACTAATCATTAATCAGTTTCAAGGTAGTCAATAATATCCAATATAATTTATTCAAATCAATCATCTCTTATTCCAAAATCATTACCTCATTATCGGGACCATATTAAGGACTACCTTTCCTTCAACCATGTATTTTACAATAAGTGTTGCTTACTATTAAATAACTAATCATAGAACCATATAATCTCAAATCCTCAATAAAATAGTACTGCAGTAAAATCCTTATTTATCTCCATAATTCATATAACTAGAATATTATTGATACAACACTCAAATGAAATAATCCTATAATAACAACATAATAACACTAGTCATTCTTCTTCATCTGAGGTAGTATCATAACTTGATTATTATCCAGTATCATCATTTGTGGCATACTCTAATGATTTGGAAATTGGTTCGCGTAGTGTCCCAACTTCTTACAAATGAAGCATTGTACATTTGAAACCCTTTTCTTACCCTTGCAGTCACGTACTTGGTGTCCTTTCTCTCCACACTTATAACAATCTCTCATTCCCTTCAGGCAAGTTCCCGGTTGTTTCTTCCCACAGTTATCACATATGGGAAAATTCTTCTTTTCTCTCTTCCCTTTATCCATCTTTCTCTCTTACATACTTTTCTTCTCTTGTTTCCCTTCAAAACTATAGGACTCTGAGAATTATTTACTTATCTTTTTAACACATGATACTATTTCTTCATATGTTGAGAATTCTTGGGAGACTATTTCCCTTATTAATATAGGCTTAATACCATGAAAGATATGATCCTTATTACTCTTTAGATCATACGTATTGTTGGAGTTCTCATTCCTTCTATTGGGCACCATTTCTAAACAATGGCATAAACTAGGTCAGTTTTTGAATCGCAATTCATAATTCCATTCATGTAAAATAACTAACGTAAATTGAATAGTTTATGGATATAATCCATAATCACAAAACAAAATTCTTTTAGGAGATATATACTCATAAACCCTTTATATTTGTTTTTAAAGAAAACGAGAATTATCTAAAGCATATCCCCCAGGAGTATCGTAACCAAGAGTGCAGCAAGGCCCATTGTCGTGCTCCAGTTCCTGTTTGAGTCTAGCTCAAAGCAGTGTTTTCGGGTTTTACCCCTAGGTACATCTATTCCAGAGCCGCCTCACCTTCTTGTATCCAGACATGTATGTATTTTCTTGGAAAACTCACAAAATCTCTACATTACCAAAATTCTAGGATGTTCTTATATACTAATCCTCAATGTTATTCTTAGGGTAATGTGTATTAATCAGAGGTTATCTAAATATAATTTCCACGGTTATTTCTAAATTTCCTCTGATACCAAATATAACATCCTGACCCCGATTACCTAGAGTCGGTGCATTATTTTAAAACATTGGCATGAATACAAGGAATCAAGTCTCAAAGGACCAATAAGTTTAGATGTCTTGGAAAATAGATTATATACATTAACATTACATTACAATTTCAAACATAAAACACGACATAAATAGTTCTTTGAGAATGCCATTATTCCCTTTATCTTAACCCTGCATATCAATCATAATACAATTCTTGGAATCCTATGAAAATAAAACATAAAAAAGGGGTGAGCTCAAATGCTCAGTAAGGGTAAGCAATAAAGCGGAAGATTACATAAATATTAAGCATGGTGAATAATTGAAATGACATGCCTTTACCAATAATAAACATGAATACTTTTATGGAAAGAATATGAGATGAGTAAATAATTCCATAATAAAACATAATCATGGGCATTCTACTAGTCTAATGACCACATAAACCATTAATATTATTTCCATAATGAGGGAATGTATATTGCCAGACATTCTAAAACATTTTTTCTAGGCCTCAGCCAAGACGTCTAAAAATGACTAAGGCCTCGGCAAAGACCATATATCAAATTTGGAAAGGGCCTCAGCCTGTTCCACATCTAGTTGTCTCATGAGACCTATTGATGCATCGAGGAGCTATAGCGGGCTCCACCCATCACTCGCTACCTCCAATACATTCCTCATACGAAAATGTTCAAACATAACATAAACATTCGTATTAAAACTAGAATACGAAATGTCAATACTTTAACCATAAACGATGAATGGTATAAATATAACACATCCAAAGTCAAACATATCACAAAACCTTCAATACAATATAGAATATTTGTATCATAATAAATCAACTTCAAACAAGTTTAAAATCCATCAAAGGATGTTGAAATAGATGAAAATGATTTGTAAAACTCTTTGAGAGAAATATCCCTCTTCCATGAAAACATTTAAAAGTTATTCAATATAGAAAGGAAGAAATTTAAATAAATTTTTGAATCAAAGTGTCCCATACCACATTGAATATTTTTAAAGGAAATAAAAATTTTAAAACATTCATGTCCATATAAATAAATCCTTAAAAACCATTTTGAAAACATGGACATTAATGAGAATGTTTTAGAAGAATAAATATTTAAAAAAATTTAAATGATGTTTTAGTAAAAAGTCCCTTAAAAATAATCCCTTTGAAAACTCTTTTATGAAACATGGACAAGGATAGTAAATATGTCTTATTAGATACTTACGCAAAACAACCTTGGATAATAATGAGATTGTGAAATTAACCCTTACCAATTTGGTAACATACAAAACATACACCCTATCAAAGAAGTAACATACAATGAATATGTAAATACACATAAATTAATGTGTATTCCACAAAGAATACAATTATGGGCAGTACATACATCACACAAAAGGTAATAGTGGCAATATGGCATGAATCTCACGGGAATAAGGAGTGAGATGAAAACCCCTTAACTTACACTTTCCTTTAGTCGAGGGTACGTTTAACCTCCTGTATGATGATTTTAGTATGTTTTTAAATTATACCAGAACCATATTAATATTTATGATAACATCCATTATTCATTTATGAGTTTTTACTACCCATTTAATAATAATTTCCATGTTAAATTAGCATTTCAGGTAGTAATCGCTTTCTTTATCGTATGTGTTTTAACTTAATACTCTTGATTGTATCACTTAGATCATTATTTAAATACTTCCATAGTATAAAACATTATTTGTATATCATATATATTTATAATATAATTATTTATAATAGATATATAAATATATGTTAAACGGAAAACACCGTTTATGGAGACGGTAGTCCGTACGTACGCATAAACGTTGTTTCCGTTTTTCATAACGTATTGAAAGGAACTAAGTGAATAAAATATTTTTAATTACATATATATATTAATATATATCTCCAGTATAATTATTATGTTCTCTTTTACAAACATATTAGTAATATATATTTTTATAATCGTCGGTGAATGGTGAATGTGAAAATGAATCTCATAGCGTCGTGGAGATGGTAATCTGTACGTAGGCACGAGCGAGAATATCATTTCCTTAATGGTGTGGAATTGGATGGTATATAAATTTTACAGAGACATTATTATGTTATTTTCATTATTTATATACATATTACTCATCAGTATATCCATCCAGATAACAAAGTGTTGAATAACAAATTACACCGTGGCGTGGAGACGATAAGCCGTACGTACGAACACATTGTGACATTATCATTAATAAGATGGATAGAATAATGAATATAGTTGTGAAATATTTATAACAAAATCAAATTATATATAAGATACTGGATTTATTATTTTATAATGGAAATACCAAATAAATAAGAAGTGGAAGAAGAAAGGAACTTGAAAGAGGGTGGTGAAAACATTACCTCTTCTTTGGGTCATTCCTTTTGATTTGATCAAATGGGCTCGTTTTGTTGTCTTTATGATCAAACTAAGGCCTCTAGATTGAAATTATTGAAGTTAAGAGAATATTTTGACAGGTTTTGTCTGATCCAAAATGCTTTGAAGGTATTAATTTGAGAGAAGGGGGAGTTCCCTTTTATAAGATAGGTGAGGGGCACCTTAGGAAAAGCTAGAAATATTATTTTATAATAAATTTATTTTCTGTTTATAATGGATCCAAAGTAGATTATTGAAAGTATAAGGTCAGTATAGGTCGAAAACAACTCATCAAATAGGTTTTAGACAGGTTTGTGTCACATTATTAACCTTATCTTTTAGTTTTAACTCTTAGTTAATTAGTTTGACATTTACCATGTCACTTTGTATTTTTATATTATATTGGTAATAAACATACTATATATTCAATAGACCCCCAAATGGTACATTAATGATACAAATATCATGATATAAGTCCTTTGGATGAAACTTATATTTTTAGGAATAGCATATCAATTAATAATATAATATTTGTTTTAAAAACTCTTTTATGTCAATTTTGGCACTATTCAATCATTGATTTTTGTTATAGTCATAAAAACATTATTAATTCGAACCCAATTCATTTAACCAATTATAACATGTCATATTAACCAATAAAATTAGTGGATGTCATCAAAACTATCAAATTATATTTATTTGAACATTTATAATACAAATTATTTGATTCTTTCATTAATAAGAAAAATACTGCATCATTATTGTGTAATTAATAAATTTAATTATTCAAGGTATAAAAATTATAAATAAAATACCATTATGTAGGAAATCGTTTTATATTTCTAATTAATATTTATAGTTGAAAAGATAACATATATAACCCTATGTAAAAATTGTTGTGTAAAAAGATATATGCTTATATCATTTTTGTATTTACTTTAACTAAATTAATATAAAGTGTCTCTATCACTTACATGTTGCTCAATGGGGTCCCAAAATCGACCCAAGGACGGACATTGTCGAACATGTATCAACCAATAGGGTTGGGACACGTTTTAGGGTAAATTAAGATTATTATAATATTATTTTTTTACCCTTATTTACCATATTTACCCTTTAACCATGGTAAATAAAATAGTTACCGAAGTAATTATTCAAAATGTATAAAAATAAGAGTTACCTATTTACAAAAGTTGGAAATCCTGATTCCAAATATGGAATCCATTTTTCCAAATTCAAAACATGGAATTAACAGAAATTAATTTAAAATTAATTTCCGCTGTCAAAACAAAAAGCATGTTTTTAAGAAATAATAACTATCAAAAGATTGACACTTGTTTATGTCTAGTTTAAATGTGACATTACATCTAATAACCAACATTGTATTAAATGGTAAAATATATTCTAAATATACTTTAAAACCACTCAAATTAATAATTTAAAACTATTAATTATTTCAATTTAAAATGATGTTTTTAATTAAAATTTTGTAATTTTCACTATTCATCAAAGTATGAAAGCTATCAGAAATGTACCAAAAATTCACCATAATCTAATTTCGATATTCAGAATCCAAAAATGAATTCCATTTTGAAATATAAAATTTTTAAAATATCAAAAATTGGGTATTAATATTCATAACGACTAGTTTGATTGGTTGTGATGTGTGTTAGAACTCGAAGTTGTGAATAACACACGCTATTGTATTATTCCAAGAGAAGTGTATCGTGGAAGCATGAGGTGTTACATATATTATGGTACTATGGGGAGATAATACAATCTTTATTAGAGTGGTGCATAGTGGAAAATAATTATAATCCTGAATCAAGAGAAATAATAAATAAAATACATAATAATAAAAAAATAGATAATAATGAGTATATAGAGGAAATAAATATTATCACACAAAAAATTATGACATTACAATGCTATATGAAATTGGATAAAGGGGGAAAGGCATCAAGAATACACAATATATGTTGTACAATACTGTACAAATATATCAAATTCTAAACATTAATAACATCACAAGAAATAGCTCGGTACTCTTCTCCCATAATACATCCTAGTATAAAGAATCATGTATCCATAGATTGGAACTTCCCCTTATCCTAACCTATATCCATGACGTCTATCTGGGTACTATTCGGTGGCCTGAACTGGGTGTGAGTAAAACTCAATTGGCCACCCAAAAATATTTCTATAACAAATCAAGTCCATTTTTTTAATTTATAATGGTATACAATATGTAATAGAGATAATTTAACATTTTTTTACACACTTTTAGGTATTTCCCATCTCTCTTTTCCTTTCCCACTATGTTTGGGTGTGTTTTGGGGGCATCCGATAATGGAAATCCTTTGATGAGAAAAACATTCTAGTGTTTAGGAATGTATTTTTGTTATAATTTAATAAGTTTGGGTATAAATGTAAAGAAGGATTAAGAGTATTTTCTTTGGGTCTATGTTGACTGAAGGTATTTTTCAAAGTGTTTATCTTGAATTTCTCTCCTAGATGGTTTCATGTCATGAAATGTTTACACAATAAGATTTTGTTGTCAAGATGATGCCATGAAATTTTTTGGCATATTAATTGTTTTACATGTTGTGATCCTGGTTCCCATTATGAAATATTTGATCGATGTTTTTTTAACTAAAGAGACATATTTTTCAGTATATATGGATTTCATGGTTTTCGAATCGTGGACACAAGATTCACATCATGTAATTTATACGGTCTATAGGTTTTTATTAACTACATATGAAATTTTATTTTCATTCACCTATTTCCTTATCTCTTGAGGTGTTGGATCTCTCACATGTAATTTTTGGAGATATCCAACCCTTTTGGATCATTTATTTCTATAATTAATCTTCATTATGGTTTTGTTTAATCTCTATAGGTAAGTGATCTTTCTACTTCTTCAGTTCTAATGGTCACAGTTACATTGTTATTTTACATTTTATGATTTTTGATCTTATGGTGTTGATTTTATTGATCCGTTCAAGATCAATTGTTTGATCTTCCTAAAAAGAATGACAATTATATTTTTTAGGGTGTGGCATGTTATTTTCTTTAGTTACATGTTTTTTATGTTATCAGTTGACCACATTTCTTATTGAATAGATTCTGAAATGTATGTAAATATTATAAGCCCTCAGTGGTAGTCTTTGCACTCCTCTATTATTGCGGATCCCGTTACGGGTGTGTGTGAACCGAGTTTGAGGTATGTGATTTTATCTTCATCCTATGATGAATGAAATTTATTTCTCTAGTTTGACAATTTTTAAATAAATTAATTTCCATGATTGAATTGTGTGTGTAGAAACATATTTGTGAAGAAATGATGTTTTCCCACTTTTTTGGTAAAAGAAAAGGTTTTTCGAAATAATTATGAAATGGATTTATGAAATTGTTTGAAATCTGGGTTTTGATGAAATGGGTTGGAAAATATAACACAGTGTAATCCTTGCATACTTAGGTGGAAGATGTAGTAATATGACCAATTTTTTGATACTGTTGGGGGGTTCACTCATGGGGTGTTCCACTTATCCAAAGGACCATTGTTCTCGTGGATTTTTAGACTTGTTAGGAGGATAAAATTCTAATGTTATCATATGGCCTCTATATTTGATTAATATATCTTAAGACCTGATGTGCTTGATTGTCTATGTTTGGGTATGAGGGTCCAAGCTATCATGACTTATTGAAATCCTTGGTGTGATGTTACTTGTTCTTTGGTTTTGTATTGATATGGATTTCAAATGACATGTTATAAATGCTTTACATTGATAGATTTTCTGAATTTTAAATTCTTTGATAATATTTTACATGAATTATGTTGAAATTTTTAAAAAGTTGAAATGATTTATAATGATTTTTAAATAAATTGGTCTAATTGATTATCAAGTCCTGTTTTCATAAAAGATGATAATTTATCATATTTCTATATTGAAATTTGGTATAAAAAACTTGGGTGGTATCCTGTTGATATTTTTAATGTCACATCATGTGATCCACTTTGGTTATGCATAAACCATGTTATTTTTTCAATTTAGGGAAAAGAATGCTTCCACAGTTAGGTGGTGTTGTTTTTGTTAGCTTTGTCTGGGTAGCTAGTGGTGAGACCATGGGTGTTGTCCCATGCTGTCACATAGAGTATTTTTTTGGTTTCATATTTCTTTTTCTATACAACTAGTGTCTTGGAGAATGTTTATTATATTTTTATTTGTATAAATTATGTTGATTCCTTTTTCATATGATATATATTTCTTTTTTACTCTTCTATTACTTATTCCGATTTTATATTTATATTTGTGTGTGTGTGTATCTAGGTGTGTTAGTGTGTCTTTTTTTCAACTTTAGGTTGGGAAAAATTGTTCCCTCTGGTTTTGGTTGATGCATGGGTGATACTCACGAGCCCATGGGGATGTGGAACACCCTTTGGTGATGTGATAGTTTTGATAGAGAATAAATTTTAGAGGGTATCTAAGTTAGGATCATTACATTTTTTTATCAAAGGAGGTTTTCCTTAGTTTCAGGATGTTGGTAGACTATAGATAGGATTGTTAGGACATAGTAGGTGGAATGTTGTGAGTTCATGGTAAGCTCTTTCCATTATTAGGATCAAGTTACCATGATATGTTAGAATGTGTGACTCTTATTCTTATTTTTTTTATCATAATATCTATTTTTCCTTAACATTTTCTGGTCTGAAATGATATCATCTTATTGTCTGATAAAATATTATATTTTAATGTGCATCGGTATGCCTCTGAGACATCTTCCATGAGCACATAAGGAGGGTGCATTGGATTCTCCACAAATCAATCAACCTCTATATTATAATCTTATTGAGGCTATCGTGAATTCATTTGGTTATATATACCAAAATATACTACAAGTCCATAACAAAAATGTTGTGTTATTTACAAGAGTTAGAGGGGAGAGGCATCGATGATGTGTGTTCCTACATGATAATCTACTATCCATAAAGGTTATTAGTTATCCTCAAGATGAATAGAGCTGGATGGACAACATTGATCAGATCATTGACTTCCTAGATACCCCTGTGAATATCATGGTGTAGTGCATGGAATTTTGACATGAGGGTCCCAATAAGAGATGGTGGGATTATATGGTGTTGTTAGAGAGACATGGGCTATTTCACAAGATGGTTTTCAAGAAAAACTTATTCCGGACATTTTTATTTGATGATAGAGAGGTCACAAGAGTTTCTCTCCTTATAGTGGGAAGAGTGTTTAGTGTCTTCATACACCAATTGATTTGTAGAGTAGCTTATTTTTTCGAAAAAGGTAATAAAGAAAGACCGGTTGATGTCTTATAAGTAACTGCATGGTTTATGAAAATATATTAGATCATAAGAATTAATACTATATCAATAAAACTATGTAGAGATAGTATGTTGGTAAAATATGGTGGATATTGATATGGCAGGTTTGGACGGTTATTATTCATGTTCTCTTCCACCCACAGGTATCATTAGTAGCGTGTAGGGGAGGAAGAGGAAGTGACATGATCATAACTCAATTAACAAATTAATATTGGCAATTATATAAAAAATAATCATCTCTAGGAAGAATAGGATCCATAGGAATTTGTAACAACAATTATAAAGGGAAAGTTTGTGCATTAGTTTAAAATTTATGATAGTACTCCCAACAAACTATAAAGATCCATCACATCACAAAAATAAAAAAAATCAAAAGGAATTTCCTGATATCAATGGATTTAAAATAATTTGAGATACATTTTTCCAAAAAGTAATATTCTACAGATGACGCTAGTAGGATCGTACCTCATATTATAGAAGGACTGACACTCTACTCCTCATATATATATTGTACTACATGTAACTAAAATGATCCATGACCTTGATTCACAACCTTACCACCCAAAGAAGGTATGATATATTTGAACTATATCTCATAACATTGGAACCCTCACCCATGAAAACCTAATTGGCCTGATTGACTGATAGTGCTCCAACTCCAATACTTAAATGGAGCTACTGGTCCCTCTCCAAAACCAAAAACATATGAAGATCCTATCCCAGTAGACTCTTGTTGAGTGGTCCAAAAAATATCTGAATATGGAAAAATATTACTTATTACATACACATATCATGGTCTCTATCACACTAAGAATTTATATGTCCTTACCATATTGATGGAATACTATAAAACTGCCAGTATGCACACCTTGACTAGTAGTGCCCTTAGGACAAAAATCGAAGTGGCACTTCCTTCCACTGGATGATGCACTACCCAACCTAGAAGTTGAACCACCATGTCATCATTTTTTAACTTCCCTTAGATAATTCTTGTATATAATAACCTTTTTCACTATCATAGACATTGTAGACAACCAGATGACTTTCACCTGAGATCAGATGTCGTACCTAAGCCAATCCTCAAAATGTCTTATTGTTGAATGTTTTCACCACCAACATTTTGTGTCGATAACTATTTAATAGTGAAGTTTGTTGAATAGACCATGAAATAAAAAGTAAATTTCATAAAGTGTGTAGAATTCATAGAACAATAATACCTTAATTTTTCTGGGAAATAATAATCATAGAAACTAGATTAAATTCCATTAAAACCATGCCTCGGTAGTAATAATCTTATTTTAGAACATCTATTATGTCCTGGTGCATCGAAAAACCAGGTAAAATAAGGGATTGGCCCTCTTTCCTAAAGTTGTATCCATATTATCATAGATAGATATAATGGATTAGTTCTATAACTCGTAAACCTGAGGGACACCATCCCCAAATATAGCAGGAGGATGTTATTGATTGATCTATCATATTAACTCTAACATTATCAGTATAGGTCATGGAGTTCCCTACATAGATTGTACTATATACATGTAACCCTCTTAAATATGAGTGAAAATTCATAGTACGGGAATAACGAGTTGTACTACAAGATGTTTTGTAAGTTGAATTACATGAAATTTAGGTCCCACCACTTTAGGAACATGGTCATCACCACATTCCGGGCATTCGACCCATGGCCTTTGTGGAGGTATATAATTTTTAATACCAATAAGAGGCCTCAAAATAATAATGTAATAAAGATAAAATACTGATAGGAAATAATACAGGTATAAATATTCACTATCCTATATAAACAAAAACACAAATACTAGATACTAAGTCTTCGGTATTGGTAAGATTACATGTTTCAATCACAGGGGTTCCATTATATGGAGTGAAAATACTAGGTTATTGAGGGAAATTCCTTTTAAATATTAATTGAAATCCCAATTTAATGGATACCATTCCATTTATGATTCATAATTAAAAAAATATACATTTATTCAATGTTCAATTTATATAAATTATTATTCCCATGATATAAATTCCTATGATTTATAGTTCATAATTGGTATTCTTGTATCTGCTAACAAAACATTACACCTGGTGTTAGGATTTAATAATCCCATAAATTATGGTTCAATTATACGGTTCACTATTCCAAAATTATATAGGAATAAATATTATAAATTAAAATTGGAATAAATTTAATTACAGCAAAAAAATAGTTCATCCCCTATAACTAAATTTTCATTTCATAAACATGTCCTCATTATCTAGATAAGGCACTTTCATCAAGATAATAGAGAAAAAACTATTTTGGTTGTTTTATATATTTTAAGTTACAAATTATTTCTTCCCTATAAGAAACAATAGCACATTTACAGGTATATAAATCAAGGAATATATGATTTTCATAAGTAAATGTAAGAAGTAAGAAAATATCATGGTTTATTCATCACATATAAATATCGATGTGCCTATAATTATGAATTAATAATTATTCCTTATCATTCAGGGGCATGGATAAAAATATATAGTCATATGTAATTTAATAAATCTTGAGCATCAGCCAATGGTGAAATTATAACATCTGTAATAAGAGAATATAGATCAATATGTTTCATCCTATGCAATGAGGCTTTTTTCCTATATGTGGGATAGCTAATCCCAAGCATAGTAACATTAACAAATTCTCACACATCTTAGTCTCCTATTATACAATACAAAATAGTAGGGTAATGATATGAAAAGCTCTAATTCCACTTTTTGATTTCCCAGACCTTGTTCAATCATAAGTAACAGATACTGGTTGTCCATATAGCCTCAAGCAATTATTTCTATATGTTAAAGGTTGTTGACTAGAAGTAAGGTTCTATGGTGGTATGGTGGAGAGACGGTACCCTATTAATCATAGTGGATCACAATGTAAAATAATTATAATCATGAATCATTAAAAATAATAAAAATTTGAATAATAAAACATCTAGATAATAATTAGAAAAAAGTAGAAATAATAGTATCATAAAAAATGATGATGTCATGATCATATAAAAAATGGAAAGAGATGGTGAAATAGGAAGCATAAATATACATTGCATGTTTTATAGAACTATCAGAAAATGAAAAATATAAATTCTTAGAAAATTATAAAAACTAACTCGGCCATATTATCTCATAGTATATTCTTTTTTAAAGAATTGGGAGTCCATAGTCAGGCACTTCCCCTTGTCCTTACATGCATCCAATATGTCTGTCTAGCTACCAATCAGAGGACTGAATAGGGTGTCAGTAATAATCAGTAGGCCACCAACAATGATGTTTTTAAAAAATCTATTTGTCTATATAATATGAAACATTTTTCATTATATAACATAGTTATATCTATAAATTACATTATAATGCAATCAAATAAATGAATATAATTAGTTTCAAGGTGTAGTTTGTAAATAAGTAATAATTTTAAACTCAAGTTAAATAATAAACTATATTATATGCAATATATATCAAGTATCAGACCTATATAGGTCAGGACCCAAGGCCATTAACCAGGGAATCCTCTTGGAGTCCAAGGAGATAATATAATATAAACTATTTGTAATGTATAACTACAATGGTCCTAGTACCTAATTCCCATGTATAAGTTTTCCTCATCAATTCTAGGGACAATGACTAATTTAAGATCAATAAATACTTGAGTGGAGACAAATAAACTAATTTGATGTGGTAAAAAAATCTAGGATCTTTGATATATTCGAAGGTATACTATTTTTCTAGATATTTAAGTGAATTGATAGTTCCATAATGTGATGTTGGTTCCATATTGTGATACCCATGTTCGGTGACATTCTGCAATATTTATGGTCAGTGTATTACAACAATATCAATGGATGAACATGTCGTAATGAATAAAAATGAAATTTTAATGATAATTCCATTTTTTAATTCAATTCATTAATCATAACACATACGAGTGATAAAAGGGACTTATTAGGGTCCATGAAAAATTAAAATCCATTCCAATAAATAAGAATATGAAAGGTGATTATCCATCTTGATTCAAAATTCTAATTTATTCTATTTTTTATCCTTTTCATTTATAGATATAAAAAAGTTCCAATAGTGGTATTCAACCATTTAACAAATCATTTAATTTATTTTACTCCATTCGTTCATAAGTATAATTCTCAACACATCATATGGTTTGTTTAGTCACCTTGAAAGAAAAATAATCAAAGGCATTTAAAAGAACCCACATCAAGTGTTGGTTTGGGTGGAATTCATTAGCCTCTAACCATATCAAAGGGTAAAAATAACATCATGACATTTTCTATGAAATTAATTTTTGTTATTACTTATTTTGGGAGAAACGCACGTTATTTTAAACATATGAAACAATGCATATAGGCATCAAAAATCATGTATTTTTTAGAAAATGCCTTGACCACCTCCCTTAACTCAGTAGTAGACTCCTCATGCAGTATCAGTAATTTATTTGAGATACAACTAGAGAAAACTAGGAAACTATAAATACTCCCTGAAAATAGGGCATATAATCTCACAATGGAATAATGTTGAAAATGGATATAGAAAACCTTAAAATAAGAGAGAAGAATATTAGACAAATCAATGGTGGTCCAACATGATGAATAATGGCCGAATTAGAGCTTATATGAAAGAGGGATCTCAAATCCTAGAAGAAATAGAAGAGGAATCTCAAGTGTATATTGTTTATATGAAATGGGGGATAATGAGGGAAAAAATAAACTTAAAGGATGGAGGGTAAAATTCTAAAATCAACTTTTAAAGGTGTACATGGTTTGGCTGCATGGTTTTCCCAACTGTGCACCAACAATGTAACTTCCAATGTCCATGATTCACACCTCATAGGATTCATGTCGATGGTAATAAAAAAACATGCTCAATTTGGTTTTTGGAACTATCTCGAACCTCACACCCCACACAACCTATGTGCATGATTAAACGAACCTTGAATACACTATGTGACTTCCCCCTATAATAAATTTCATGTTTTTCATGGCAATTATCCTCATATCACATGGTTAAAAAAATCCATGCACCTTCTTTATAAGGCTATATGACTAAACAACATGGTTAGTGATAATTGTTTTCCAACAATGTGCCCTATACTATTTCTTGACAAACTGAAACTCCAGGCCCTAATCTAAGCCAAGATACACACAAAACCTTACTTAAATTTCTATAAAATTTTATTTTGGTAAAAAATAGATATTTAGACTCAATGAAAAGGTTACATACAACATGATAAAAATTAGGATCATACAATTTAGTTTAATGGTTAAATCATGAATTTTTTCTTAGATGAATATTATTCAGCTACTTTTCTTTTGTTTTGATATGATTTTAAGACACTCATCTCTATTCATTATAAGATTGACACCTTTGTGTGGTTATTGATTTGTTCACATTATTTATATGAATTGAATTACCCTTACATGTTAAATTTTCATGTATTAGGTGAAATATAAATATATATATATATATATTCATAACATTATAGGCTTACCAAAATATGAATTTTCCTATGAGTTCAAATGTATAGGTATTGGGTGTGACTATGTAGTTATCACTATTCTATTCCAGCCATTTATCATTGTTTTTAACTAATTTGGAATTACAATTTCACAATATAATAATCAACTTCATTTATAATATGACTCAAATAATTATTGTTAAATACTATAAATATGGTTAATTTAACTTTTTTATGTTTTCATTATATGTTAATGTTATTTGGAGAGGTAAAGATTTAGTGAAATTAAAATAGGTTAAACTACATTGAATAATAAGAACAAATGTGTATTTTTATTAAAATTCCCAGTAAAACTAACATATAACTAGGTTAATATTTGGTGGTTAGATGCATAACAAGTTGGGATACCACTCTATAGAAGAAACATATGCCCAGTTAGTCAACTTTAAGTCATAAATGAAGGTATCTATTTAGAACTCTTAAAATTTTCATACTTACGAGTACAACTTGGTATTTTTAAAATATAACCCACTATAGAACTATAATTATCCCAATAATTTATGGGGAGTTATTTAAGAATCCATCTATTAACTACCTAGTTTTTAAAAGACATTATAAGTTTATTTATTGACCAAAACCAATATATAATAGGTATTATTTAATCAGGAGTAAAAAAACATGTTTCATGTTTTCATACAAATTCAACCCATTGGTACAAATTTTTAAAGTTCATATAAGGGTAATACCTTATCAATTTAAGGATATTTAGGGGTCCTATCATCACTATTTTTACCCTAGAAAGGAATATTTAAGAGGGGTTAATTGATGTTTTTAAAAACATTACAATTCCAATCACTCAAGATAATAAGTAGTTTAAATTGTTTAACTTATAAACTAATCCCTAAAAAACATATAAGTAACACATAAATAATTAATGTATTCATAAGAAAACAGTTTACCAAATATATTAAATATAATGGAATAAAAAAATATAATAGAAAAAACAAATGATTTAGTAGAGTTTCATATTACAATCTGTAAACTCTTTAGAAAATATCGTTAACAGATATCACAGTTCCAACAACTAAAATTATTCTCTTTTAATCAAAAGTGGTTGGAGATTCAATCCCTAAATCCAATGAAAGCAAGTGAAATGACGGATTCCATTGGAAACCCAACCATTCACACCTCAAATATGGAATTTTTTGTAAAATATCACTAGGAAGTCATAACACATCTATGGGAGATCATATCCTATAAACCTATAAACATCCATGTATATCATGTGACTATATTTATATATAAATGAAAAGAAATTATTTTGGAAAAAAATCCAGAGTACATAATTCTTATAAATATAGCCAATATAAAAATAATGTAATACATCCCAAAATAAATATACAAGGAAAAACTCGAATCTCAGCAACATAGTAAATCAACAACCTCAATAAGTGGTAAAAAATGAACGGCACATCGCGACACAACCATTTCTAGTAACAAGAACCACCAATACAGAGAACTACTAAGATCCACTAATCACATTCTCCACTATCCCCTCTGAGGCAAACACTAAATTATACATCATTCACATAGAAACAATATGTGGGGTCATGAATAGTTTTCATGGTTTAGTATAAATATACAAAGTATGATTCCCCAAAAAATGGATAAAGTATAAAATAAATCCCTCTCAAAAAAATATCCTGATACTATTTTAGTAAAATAGATTACTAATTTCAATTATTTGGTGAATTAAAAAAATAAATATAGTATGATTAAACTAATACAAGACACCTAATTACTCTTTATCATCATATACCTAAGCACAAAAACACTCAAAACATCATAATAACATCACTATGAATCAGTAGTTGGAGACTACATTGATATATATGAACTTAAAGGGGGTATATCACATCATGGTGAAGGTGTTTCCGCCCCTTAGATAATACAATAATCCTCATGTTATAAGATATTACTCTATGGATATTGGATTTCCAACATATGTGGGAAACATACTTTGTTTCTTTAGTGGTCATTAATAAATAACTCAAAGAAGAAGGAGGCCACAACTTATGGTATATTGGCATGTGTTTCTTTGATATTTCTTCTAAATTGAATATTTAATTGTAGATGAATCGATTTACATCGGGTTTATCCTTTTTAAATATTATATTATGGTACCCTTAAACGCATCAATGTTATCAGATAAAGGTTCTTCAAGGGTATAATGGTTTTAATGCATTTATTTTTCGCACCATGGAATAATGTGTTGTGTTTGAAGTTGTATCATATAATACGATACATTGAAATATTTTTTTACTTATTTAATGAATGATTGATCTATATCAAAGAATACAATATATTTAAAACTATGATATTTTATATCTCTCATATCATACGTCATGGGATATCATAAAATACAACACTATCCCCAGTTTCTAAATAATCGTGAATCCTAGCATAAGTACAATGCTTGATGTATCATAAATTATTATTCAGGGTATATGATATATCCAGTCTTATCTTTTGATATGAATAATAGTATATAAATTAGGCATATAATAGAATATTATTAATAGTAAAGACACCGACTTTCAATTATCAGTCATATTTTTCGATAGATAGTTAGTCATAAAATATGACATGTATAAAATATTTTTTAAAAATTTATATTTTATTGATACTTTATATATTTTTCAATCTATTTTTAAATTATAAGTATTTTTCATTATAAATTGATATTTTTTATTCCAAAATATTATATAATATGTTTATATTTACTTCTCATGATTTTGAAAATAAATAAAGTGTTTATTTATTGGTTATTACTTTTTGTTATTACTTTTTTAATTGTTTATATAATTTGAATAATATGTACTATTTATTTATATGATAAATGAAATCGAGGAGACATATAATTTAATTTCATGAAGGGTATGCCTCTATATTTTTTAGTTTTCATGTACCTTGACCACAATTGTTTTTAGAGTTATAATATTGAAAATATTTGTTAAATACAATTTGTGTATATTAGGATTTAGAGATATCGTGAATTAAAATTTATTTTGAATAATGTCTCCCATGAGATATGGGCTTGGGTTTTTTTGAAATCCAGATATTTTAAAAAAAATATATATTTGATATCATATATAACATGCAACATCGAGCTTAAACAAACCATTAAATATTATTATTTAAATGTTATAATTATAACCAAACCATTAAATTGGAAGGTATCATTATGATTAAAAATATTTTCAAATTAATATATAAAAAACATAAATAATAAAAATATAGTGATTAATTATTAGTAAATAAGAACTCAAATTTTTAGTAATTTCATTTTATTCTTTAAAAATATGTTCTCTTACAAAATGGTTTTCATTTATTTTTATGACTGAATATTTTAAAAAATTATCAAAATTATAAAATTTATTTTATAAAAAGGTTATCATTTTTGAAATAAGGAATTTAGAATTATCATAGATATATTTTTTGATAATTTTTTTAAATGATTTATTATTAAATCAATAGAGAGAATACTGATATTTATTTGTAATAGTCTTTTCTTTTTAGGTACTTATGAAGTCACACTATATTTTGGATTAGTTTTAAAAATGTAATGATTTAGTTTTTCTTTAAGATAATATAATAAATGTTATTTTAACCAACAATATAATTGAATTTGGTATTAAAAAATTTATAATTAAAAATATATTTTTCTATATAATCATTTTCCTCGTGTTTTCAGCTCTAATTTTAAATTTAATTATATATCCTCTTTGAATTGATATTGATAAATTTTATTTCATTTTTTGAATCAACGTAATTATTTATAGTTAATGATTTCAACAAAATTTTTACTCAAAATGAATAATATCCATAATAAATTATTATTACCATGATAAAGGTAAATTTGGTTAATTATGGTTATAACTAATGTGATAAGGATTCAATATTGAAAAAAATTGTAAAACGTAGAAAAATCAAGTAAATAATTTTTAAAGCTCCAAAAATAATATTTTTTTGTTAATTTATAATGTTCCATGATTTTTATAGATCCATTTAACATATTAGGGATATGTGAATCATTTATAATCGAATTCCATTACTATCTTGATGACATGAAAGTGAAACTAAATGAAGACTATCAAATATTTTGGCAAGAACTTAATTAATTAATTATTTGAATCAAACTTGGTAATAAATAAAATAAAATGAATAATAAAACTGAAAATTCTTCATAGGAAAGCAAATAATTAACATAATTTTATTATTGAAATTTATAATAAATGTATGTGATGAGTCATTCTCGAAGTATGGGATAAAATATCATAAAAACTTCATTTTTTAAGATTAATTTTCTAAATCCTTTCCATCCATGCCCATATTTTTAAAATAGATATATTAATTTATTTATTTGTTCATAAATTAATTATATATGAATTTTTATTTCCTTTATTAATTTCATTATATATTTTTTCAAAGAAATCTTTTTATGTGGATTATAATGAATGTTTTTAAATGCTTTTAAAACAGAAAAAGGTATGATCTATTTTAAAAATTAAAAAATCAATTGATTTTTCTAATGAAAAAATTCTGATTTCATGTTTTGGATACATTAGAATATTTCATTTTTTATTTAAATAAAAACAATTATCCCCTTTTTCATGGTTTTTTTGTTTTGAAAATTGGGATTAAAAGAATAGTGATATATCAACATTCTAATATGTTTTAATTATGGGTTAAGAAAGAAATGTTTAGGAGTCAGATGATATAAATGAATGATTTTAGTTGTTTTATGCTTGTTATACTTCTTATATATTGTGTACAATAACCTGTGATCATGCTATAGCTCTTGATGGTATATGGTCCTAACATATATCTCAAATTCATTGTGTAATTATTATATTCCCTAGATAATTATACTGGAAATTTACCATATTGGTTATTCCACTTGTAAGAGTTATTGTAAGGGTTCCATGAAGATGGTATCCCATGGAAGCTACTTGAATATTCTAATTTTGTTAATGATTTTTCATGAAAATCTTTTTATTTCAAAAGAACATATAATCATATATGGTTTTAAATGAATTATTATTCCCTTTTAAGGTAAATAGGTATGTTTTTTAGAAAAAAAATTATTAAAAATTCAAATTTTCTAAGAAACTTCCATGATTGTGATTGTTACTTTATCTTTTCACAAAAAATGTTTTATAAAAAACATGGTGACGTGAAGTTTATTTTATAAGTTTGTAAATTATTATTTTAGTTTATAGATTATTATGTTAAAGGATAACTCTCTTTCATGAACTTGTGATTTTAAAATGGGATAAAGGGTTTCATTTTTTCTTTTTATATTTCCCTTACTTTTATTTTTGTGCTAATGCCATTTTTAAAAAAAAAATCAAAGGTTTTAAGGATGTGTAAGAACAAAAAATAAGTAATGTTGTTGAAATTCAAAAAAATTTATCATCAAAATAAAACATGATTTATTTTTTGAAAGTCCTGTGTTGTTGGAAAGTTGATTCTAAGTTGGAGTTTCCAACATGTAATGTATGTGTTTGTTATGTAAGATTTATATAATAATTCCATAAGACTATAAACCTAAATGTCTTTAAAATAAAATAAAGTGAATAATGATTAAATTTAATTATTGTTTGAGGACTGGTCCTTATATGTTGGTCTACCTATTTCCCTAGAGGCTTATCCCATGTTCAAGAAAGGTAAGGTTTGGATATCTGCTGATTAGGATTACACAAGAAGATATTTACAATATCATATAAACCTATTCATATACATGAATTTGTTTTTACATTTTTCAAGAGATACATCTGGATTTGTATTAATATGAATGGCATATGTTTTTGGGTAATTTCCCAAAAAGTATGAGTTTTATATAGATTTAAAAATGAATTTTGTGTAAACAAATTAATATTACGAACATAATAAGATTCCCAAAATAAATAATTAATTTAATTCAAAAACAAAGGAATAAATAAATGAGATAATTATATTTGATGAGATAGAATATGTATAATATACATGAGAGAAACTTTTCAAATAAAACCCTTAATATAATATGTGTGAGATTCCTTTTAAAGTGACACTTATTAAGACCTATATCATAAAACTTGGTAGTTTTGTGCCTTAGTTTGGTTTATGTGGATTATCCTATAACACCTCGAGATTTTATGAAAAATATTCTTTTAATTTCATTAATGTCTTGTGTTGTCCGCTACACCAAAAGGATCTTGCACAACACGCATCCTTGACTTGCCTTGCATTACACGCAATCGCAACCTTCCTCGATTGCGTGTGTAGTACGCAATACCAAGTTTCACTAAACAACGATATGCTATTAAAATATTATTAAAACTAGCCGTTATGAATAGTAATAACCACTTTTTGAAATTTTTAAATTTTTTTTTTCAAAATGGACTTCATTTTTGGATTCGGAATATCGAAATTAGCTTACGGTGAAATTTTGGTACTTTTCGGATAACTTTCATTTTCTGATGAATAGTGAAAATTACTAAATTTTAATTAAAAACAACCTTTTTAATCGAAATAATTAATAATGATAAATTATTAATTTGAGTGGTTTTAAAGTATATTTAGAATATATTTTTACAATTTAATACAATGTTCTTCATTGGATTTAATTTTATATTTAAACCAGACATAAACAAGTGTCAATCTTTTGATAGTTATTATCTCTTAAAAACACGCTATTTGTCTTGACGACGGGAATTAATTTTTTTAAATTAGTTAATGTAACTGATATGTTTTAAATTTGGTAAAATAAAAATCATTTTTGAATTCATAATATCAAATATAGCTTAGGCCTAATTTTTGGTATTTTTCTGGAAACTTTCATTTTTTGATGAATAGTGAAACCACTAAGTGGTAGTTAAAAAACTGAATTTTTCATAAAACATAATTTTACTGCTTCTGTGAGTATAATTTCTAAAATACAAGAGAAACGGTTAATATAATGGTCTAAAATGTGGTTCAATGAGATGAAAATAATTTTTGGTGAATAGTAACTTTTTACTTTTTTTACCACGGTTAAAAGTAAATATGGTAGTTAAGGGTAAAAATGATATTATTATTACCCTAACACATGTCCTAATTCTATTGGATAAGTGTAATTCGACCAAAAACAACCTTAGGAATAAAATATGACCATTTAGGCCCACTTGGATTAGATTAGGACATTTATTATCAATTAATTTAAAGAAGGGTTAAAATAGTTAAAATCAAAGTTTAATAACTAAAGCATTTTTAATATAGGGTTATAAATACGATAAATTCGACTATAAATATTAATTATAAAGATAAAAATATTTCATACATAATGGTATTTTATTTGTAATTTTTAGACATTAAATAATTTAATTTATTTATGACACAAGGATGATGCAGTAATTATCTTATTAATGAAATATTGACATAATTGATGTTATAAATACCCAAATAAATGTAATTTGAGACTTTATATGAATTCCATTAATTTTCAAGGTTAATATGACATGTTATTATTGATTTAATTAACTTTTTTTGAACTAATCCTTCTGTTATGATTTTCAAAAAAATTAATTACTAAATAGTGTCAAAATTGACATAAAATAGTTTTTAAAACAAATATTATATTATTAATTGTTATTTTTTTGATAAAAATCTAAGGTTCGGTAAAATGACTTAGATGAGGTTATATATATTAATAATAAACAACTTCGGATTCGTTTGGCTTGTTATAGTAAGTTTATTAACCGTATAGTGTAAGAACACAAAAAGTCACGGTAAAAGTAAAATTATCTAACCTAAAGTTAAAACAAAATGATAAGGTAAAAATAGTAAACTAAACGTGTCCAAATTCTATTGGATGAGAGGATTTCGACCCATACCCACCTTAGCTTCGAAATAACTCAATTTATAGCTATTAAAAACCGAATATGACTTTATAATAAAATAATATTTTTAGTTATTCCAAAGGTGCCCCTCTCCTCCCTTATAAATGGGCACCTCCTCCCTCTCTTCCTCACACCACTTTGAGCCCTCATGCTCGGCCAACCCCTGCCAAATTCTCTTCTCCACTTCCCTATAAACAGCCTAGAGGTCCTGGTCTTATTTAAAGACCAATTTTAGTGCCCTAAGAGGAGGACTCAAAGAGGCGCTTCAAAGAAGAGGTAATGTCCGTTACCGATTCTTTCAACTTTATTTCTTCTTCCACTTCTTCTTATTAGGTTGTTTCATTATGAAGTAATAACATCAGAATCAATCATATACTGATATGTTATTATAAGTATGAAACAACCCTATTTCATCATCTATCCATCCTACGGAAAATGAAATCCCCACACGTGTGTACGTACGGAATACCATCTCTACGTCGTGGTGTAATCTATTTTCCACCACCACCTTACTTGGATGGGTATAATAGTGTACATAATAACTATATATGATTATTGTAAATTGATATTGATTCTGAAATAGTATACATACACTCCAATACAATTCCATGATCATGAGAATGATATCATCGCTCGTGCGTGCCTACGGACTACCGTCTCCACGACGCGATGAGATTTATTCTCCACATTAACCATTCATGAATGATTATAAAGTATATATAATAAGTAATCATGAAATATATGACATAATAATGATACTGGATTTATTTGTATATATATGTATGTCATCTACTTAATTCCATTCAACTCAATAAGGAAACGAAAACAGTGTTCATGCGTACGTACGGCCTACCGTCTCCAAGAACGGTGTATTTCTTTCCATTTACTGATTTATTATATATTTGTATATTCTGAATATATATTATATATAAATCATGTTTTATATTCTGGAATTAAGTAATCATGATCTAATTAATCATATGAATAATTACAAGTCAAAACACGGACGACAAATGAAACGATTTTACCCAAAACGCTCTTTAACATGGAATTTACAAAAGAACAGGTAATATAAAGTCATAAGTGAACCATATATGATATCATAACAATGAGTATGATTCCAGAATAAGTTAATGACTTTATTTAAATCATTATATAGGAGGTTCGGACACTTACAATGAAAATCGGACCTAAGTTAAGGGAAATATCACAATCTCATTTTTATCCGAGATTGTTTATACTTTGGTATTTATTGTGGTGTATTTTATCATCAACATCCATGTTTCCTCAATATGTAATATTTCCATCCACCGACAATTGTTTAAATCCATTTTTACCCTTTGGTGAGTTTATAGTAAAAGATATTAAAGGAATCTTTTTTCGTTTTTCGTACGAGGTACTTTTTGACTTTTCTGACAAAAGTACGAGTAGAATGTTTTTTTAACTTATACGGCATGAATGGATTTTTAAAACATTATTTCCAAGAAGCTTACTTTACAAGTTTTCATGTTTATTTTTAATCAACCTCTTTTAGTTTAAAATTGTATGACATGTTAAGAAAGGAAAATGTTTTTGGAAGGATATTTTCCTCAAGAATGGAGTTCAAGTGTTTTATCAAAATTATTTTCCATCTAAGATAATATAGGGTTCTGTTTCTATGCCTATTATTACATTAATTTGATTATGTTGTGATGGAATTATTTTTATGAATTCCTTTATCTTATATGAATTGTTTTATGATTTCATGTTGTTTAAGAATCCCATTTTTATTACATGGGTTATGCTATGATGTATGGTTTATAATTTTGTGGCACACATAAGAATGGTATCATTATGAGATGGGTGGGACCTATATCTCCCTCCAATGCATTGGGTACGAATTTTATATCTCATGAGATAGACATGGCTGGAACGGAAGGTTAAACCGGTTCAGTGAAACATGACTGAAACGAGCAGTGAACTCGGTTCAGAAATGGACTTTGTCCACTAAGATATTCTTGGAAATGAGTCTTGAATAATAAGAAATTATTCTCTATGATTATGTGTTTATGCCACAAAGTTTCATGTTTTATGTTATGATTATTGGGATTACATTTCACTACTATGACTTATCCCATGTTATGATATTATGATCTCATTTTCAGGTTATGATTTCCAAAATTTTATGTTCTTATGAATATGATGTGATTGATATTTCTTTTGTTTACCCTTAATAAGAATTTGAGCTTACCCTTTTATGTTTTATTTTCCCCAGGATATAAAAAATGGTTTTAGTTTTAAAA
Source organism: Viscum album (assembly GCA_963277665.1). Classification (NCBI taxonomy): domain Eukaryota; kingdom Viridiplantae; phylum Streptophyta; class Magnoliopsida; order Santalales; family Viscaceae; genus Viscum; species Viscum album. The sequence goes on along the minus strand of OY728131.1, from coordinate 910,528,002 downwards.
AAAGGAATATCTTTATGGGAGATGTTGAAGATCTTTCACCACGATTAGAAGATTATATTCCGAGTTTCCAAAGACACTAAACTATTATGGTCCTTGTGTGTGTGTTTTTTTATGTACTAAGTATTCCGCAAAAGTAATGTAATGTCCATGAACGTTAAGCATCAGGTCTCTACAGTTGGTATTAGAGGAAAGATTTAGTCAACCTTTGGAAACTAGGATGCAAAAATGTTAGTGAGATCCCTAGAGATATTTCCAAGGTATGTCTAGGGATGTACCTAAGGATAAGTATACATATAGGATATAGTCCTAGAACTGTGGTAACGATCATATAATTTAACCTTAGATGTTAGATATTGAGGGTGCTCCCCCTTTACTATGTTGATTTCCCTAGCATGATTTTTTCATCTCACACTATTCTTTTTGGGTTTTAGAAAATGGTTGGAAACAGGAAGATTCATGATAATGGAGGTTATGACGGATAATGGAATGATATTCTTCATGAGAAACCAAATGAAATGGGATTTGGAAGTCCAAACATCGTTATTATGCCTTATCAGAAATCTCATAATATGATCAATAATCTCATCTTTGGTAAGTTTACCGACTCAGATAATAAGAGAAAGATGGATTTTCATGATGATAATAGAGGAAAGAAAGTTCAATTTCCCTCATGTAAATCATGTGGGAAGAGGCATCGGGGAGATTGTTTCAAAGGAACTGGAAGATGCTTTGGGTGTGGAAAAGAAGGACACAAAGCCAGTAAGTTCAAAGGAAAAGGTTTAGTTAACACCAGGGATGAGGATAATGGTATTGCTATGACATCAACAATGGTTAAATTTTTTAAATGTGGAATGTATGGGAATTATGCAAACCAATGCCCTAAGGGAAAGTCTCATGAAGAGAATCAGTACAGTCGTATGGGTAGTATTTATGTTGATGATGATGAAGAGACTACAAATGATATGTGAGATGAAAAAATTGTTGAATCTCGGTCAATGGTTTAAGAAGGTAGTGGAATGATTACATGTTTATCAAGTGTAATGTTGTATAAGTAATCTCATGGTACTATGGAATAAAGAGGCATCTATGGATTGTTACACTATTGTCTTTCCATGAGTTTTGAAAGTGTATGATTAATGGTACCAGTATCCATGAAAGGTTATTCAGATATTTTTTGAATGTAGATGATATGCGCATAATGAAGGGATACGGAGAAAATTAAAATTTTTATAGTATTCATGAGCTCATGACTGATATAAGGAGAAGGTTATATCATGGTTTGAGTATATAAGATTTTTGGATTTTGGTATGTGGAAAGAGTTATCTTTTGACAGCATTCATGTTTTCACTATGTTTTAATGGGTATTCATTTTTCAAGAGAATACATGATTAAGGTATTCACATGATTGGAATTTGACCAACAAGATATATGGGGGATAAATGATGGTATTCACATGCTTGGTTGATGACATTTCAAGTAATCGTTTTATTTATACTATGAGCTTGGACCGAAGTATTTTAGATAAGCCTAATGATTGGAATGGATTATGTTGGACATAAGTTAGTATTGTTTAAGGATAGAAGTTTTTTTGATATTATTTATGGGATGTTATAGTAATGTAGTTTTAGAAAAAGGACAACCTGCAGGATGGGTGACATCCCATCACGTCAGACAAGGCTGTGGGAATCGAACCCACAACTGAAGTGCGACTAGCCTTTATCGCCTACAACTGGCCTACAGGAAGTCCCTGTTTAGTAGAAACTAGTTTTATTATATTAAGCAGTATGATATAAGAAGTATAAGTCCATTTTAGGAACCATATATGATTAATCTCACTATAGATGGACTTATATATTTTTTGATAACTTTTCTAACGTTTTGTTTGAGACAGATGGAATGACCCATCATTCTATCACATGATCTGCTAACACATCATTAATGGAAAATTCAACTTCATTTATTTATGAGATTAAGTGGAAATTGTTTAGGGCACGAAAAACGGTGAGATTGTACAAAAATCAAGTAAGTATTTCTTTTGATTCGAAAATTCTTCAACACTAGAGAAATGATCCTGAAAACCAAAAATGTTGTCCTAGTGCTCTTATATCTGATGAATCAGATGGTACCTTAGATCATCACAAATCTATGGCTTTGTGATTGATGTATTTTTCATAGCCATGTCCTCTACCACTCTCCATCAGAACTTGGTGGTTAGATTTTTCTTCCATATCCATATTTTCACCTATGTTCTCCTACGTGGAAACCCAGTGATGAGTTAATTTGGGTAACCGTTAAATTTCATAATTTATTTTTTAAAGCCAAGTTTTGGTATTCCTTTTTACGATGTGGGTTTCTATTAAACAAACTTTCGAGTAGTAAACCATTTATAACCCTGACGAATTTCGAGGGCGAAATTCATTTTAAGGGGGGTAGAATGTAACACCCCGAGATTTTATGAAAAATATTCTTTTAATTTAATTAATGTCTTTTGTTGTACGCTACACCAAAAGGAGCTTTCACAACACACATCCTTGACTTACCTTGCATTACACGCAATCGCGACCTTCCTCGACAGCGTGTGTAGTACGCAATACCATGTTTCACTAAACAACGATATGATATTATAATATTATTAAAACTAGCCGTTATGAATAGTAATAACCACTTTTTGAAATTTTGTAAATTTTATTTTTCAAAATGGACTTCATTTTTGGATTTGGAATATTGAAATTAGATTAGGGTGGAATTTTGGTACTTTTCGGATAACTTTCATTTTCTGGTGAATAGTGAAAATTACTAAATTTTAATTCACAACATCTTTTTTAATCGAAATAATTAATGGTGATAAATTATTAATTTGAGTGTTTTTAATGTATATTTAGAATATATTTTTACAATTTAATACAATTTTGTTCATTAGATATAATTTCACATTTAAACCAAACATAAACAAGTGTCAATCTTTTGATAGTTGTTATCTCTTAAAAACACGCTATTTGTCTTGACGACGGGAATTAATTTTTTAAAATTAGTTAATATAATTGATTTGTTTTAAATTTGGTAAAATAAACATCATTTTTGAATTCATAATATCAAATATATATTTGGCCTAATTTTTGGTATTTTTCTTGAAACTTTCATTTTTTGATGAATAGTGAAACCACTAAGTGGTAGTTAAAAAAATTGAATTTTTCATAAAACTAAATTTTACCACTTATGTGAGTAGAATTTAGAAAATCCTAGAGACAAGGTTAATATCAAGGACTAAAATGTGGTTCAATGAGATGAAAATAATTTTTGGTGAATAGTAACATTTTACTTTTTTTACCACGGTTAAAAGTAAATAGGGTAGTTAAGGGTAAAAATGATATTATTATTACCCTAACACATGTCCTAATTCTATTGGATAAGTTTAATGCGACCAAAAAAAACCTTAGGAATAAAATATGACCATTTAGGCCCACTTGGATTAGATTAGGACATTTATTATCAATTTATTTAAAGAAGGGTTAAAATAGTTAAAATCAATGTTTAATAACTAAAGAATTTTTAATATAGGGTTATACATAAGATAAATTAGACTATAAATATTCATTAGAAATATAAGAATATTTCCTATATAATGGTATTTTATTTGTAATTTTTAGACATTAAATAATTTAATGTATTTATGACACAACGATGATGCAGTAATTATCTTATTAATGAAATATTGACATAATTGATGTTATAAATACCCAAATAAATGTAATTTGAGACTTTTTATGAATTCCATTAATTTTCTAGGTTAATATGACAAGTTATTATTTATTTAATTAACTTTTTTCGAACTAATATATCTATTATAATTTTCCTAAAAAACATTTACTAAATAGTGTCAAAATTGACATAAAATAGTTTTTAAAACAAATATTATATTATTAATTGTTATTTTTTTGATAAAAATCTAAGGTTCGGTAAAATGACTTAGATGAGGTTATATATATTAATAATAAACATATTTGGGTTCTTTTGTCTTGTTATAGTAAGTCTATTAACCTTATAGTGTAAGAACACAAAAAGACACGGTAAAAGTAAAATTATCTAACTTAAAGTAAAAACTAAATGATAAGGTTAAAATAGTAAACTAAACTTGTCCAAATTCTATTGGATGAGAGGATTTTTACCCATACCCACCTTAGCTTCGAAATAACTCAATTTGGATCTATTAAAAACTGAATAAGACTTTATAATAAAATAATATTTTTAGTTATTCCAAAGGTGCCCCTCTCCTCCCTTATAAAAGGGAACCTATTCCCTCTCTTCCTCACACCACTTTGAGCCTTCATTCTCGGACAAACCCTGCCAAATTATCTTCTAAACTTCCCTAGAAACATCCTACAGGTCCTGGACGTCTTAAAAGACCACTTTTAGTTCCCTAATAGGAGGACTCAAAGAGGCGCTTCAAAGAAGAGGTAATGTCCGTTACCGATTCTTTCAACTTTATTTCTTCTTCCACTTCTTCTTCTTAGATTGTTTCATTATATAGTAATAACATCAGTATAAATAATATACTGATATGTTATTATAAGTATTAAACAACCCTATTTTACCATATATCCATCCTACGGAAAATGAAATCACCACGCTTGCGTACGTACAGAATACCATCTCCACGCCGTGGTGTAATCTATTTTCCACCACCACCTTACTTGGATGGGTATAATAGTGTACATAATAAATATATATAATTATTGTAAAGTTATATTGATTATTAAATAGTATAAATACACTCCAATACAATTCTATGATCGTGAGAACGATATCATCGCTCGTGTGTACGTACGGACTACCGTCTCCACGACGCGATGAGATTCATTCTCCATGTTAACCATTCATGAATTATTATAAAGTATATACAATAAGTAATCATGAAATATATGACATAATAATGATACTGGATTTATGTGTATATATATGTATGTCATCTACTTAATTCCATTCAACTCAATAAGGAAACGAAAACAGCGTTCATGCGTACGTACGGCCTACCGTCTCCATGAACGGTGTATTTCTTTCCATTTACTGATTTATTATATATATGTATATTATGAATATATATTATATATAAATCATGTTTTATATTCTGGAATTAAGTAATCATGATCTAATTAATCATATGAATAATTACAAGTCAAAACACAGAAGACAAATGAAATGATTTTACCCAAAATGCTGTTTAACATAGAATTTACAAAAGAACGGGTAATATAAAGTCATAAGTGAACCATATATGATATCATAACAATTATTATGATTCTTGAATAAGTCAATTACATTATTTAAATCATTATACAGGAGTTTCGGAAACTTACGAAGCAAATCAAACTTAAGGTAAGGGAAATATCACAATCTCATTTTCATTCAAGATTGTTTATACTTTGGTATTTACTGGGGTGTATTTTATCACCCAAATCCATGTTTCCTCAATATGTAATATTGTTTCCATCCACCTAAAATTGTTTAAATCCATTTTTACCCTTTGGTGAGTTTATAGTAAAATATATGAAAGGAATCTTTTGTCGTTTTTCGTACGAGGTACTTTTTGACTTTTCCGACAAAAGTACGAGAAGAATGTTTTTTTAACCTATACGGCATGAATGGATTTTTAAAAAATTATTTCCAAGAATATTCCTTTACAAGTTTTCATGTTTATTTTTAATCAGCTTATTTTAGTTTAAAATTGTATGACATGTTAAGAAAGGAAAAAGTTTTTGAAAGGATATTTTCCTCAAGAATGGAGTTCAAGTGTTTTATCAAAATTATTTTCCATCTAAGATAATATAGGGTTCTGTTTCTATCCCTATTATTACATTGATTTGATTATGTTGTGATGGAATTATTTTTTCGAATTCCTTTATCTTATATGAATTGTTTTATGATGTCATGTTGTTTAAGAATCCCATTTTTATTACATGGGTTATGCTATGATGTATGGTTTATGATTTTGTGGCACACATAAGAATGGTATCATTATGAGATGGGTGGGACCTATATCTCCCTCCAATGCATTGGGTGAAGATTTTATATCTCATGAGATAGACATGGCTGGAACGGCATGTTAAACCGGTTCAGTGAAATAGGATTGAAACGAGGAGTGAACTCGGTTCAGAAATGGACGTTGTCCACTAAGATAGTCTTGGCAATGAGTCTTGACTAATAAGAAATGATTCTCTATGATTATGTGTGTATGCCACAAAGTTTCATGTTTTAAGTTATGATTATTGGGATTACATTTCACTACTATGATTTATCCCATGTTATGATATTCTGATCTCTTTTGCAGGTTAAGATTTCCAAAATGTTTTGTTTTTATGAATATGATGTGATTGATATTTCTTTTGTTTACCCTTACTGAGCATTTTAGCTCACCCTTTTATGTTTTCTTTTCCCCAGGATATAAAGAAATGTTTTAGGTAAAAAAAGGATGATCTTTATGGGAGATGGTGAAGATCATTCACCACGATAATAAGATTATATTCCGAGTTTCCAAAGACATTAAACTATTACGGTCCTTGTGTGTGTGTTTTTGTTATGTACTAAGTATTCCGCAAAAGTAATGTAATGTCCATGAACGTTAAGCTTCGGGTCTCTACAATCCTATGTTATTAAATAAAGTTACAATATCACCATCAAAGTTAGTTCCTTGTAATTTTAGTTTTCATTAGGTAATACTTAGATTGGAAATCCCAGTGGTTAGGATACTAGAGGATTATAGTTTTTTAAATTTATTTGTTGTATTTGGAAAAAAATTATTAGCTATATTATCTAAAAATCATAATTACTACGATTTTTATGTTACAATAACTAAATTACTTAGTGGTGATACGAATTCCCTAGAGGACTCATTACATTGTAAAATATGGATCTTGGATCACTAAATTGATGTGATTTATGGGGTTATCATTTTTAATTGATTTTATTTTATTTAGATACACTTGATTGAAAGATAAAATACCTAATAATCACCCATATATATGTCTTTATTATAGGTTAGGTATGTTTCGTGTCATAATCATATTAAGTTCCCTCATATGTGTAAACTATAGAATATTTTGAGATTTGAATCGTGGGGTGAGAAGTTTTCTTGAATAAAATAACTATTATATGAATATGAATATGAACGATGTAGAGTTAAATTTTAATAAATCTAACTTAGGGGTATTTTATATTATGTGGTAAACACATGTTCTTGCTAACAAAAACATACTCTTAGATATGAGGGGATTTACTATGTGTGAAGTAGATATTCATTTTAGTAAAGGGGAACGATTTACTGCATTAGAGGTTTGAACATATGATCTTAATTTACTAAGTGTATTATCACTATAATTGTAGAACTATTATTATGATCCCATAATAGAAAACTTGATTTTAGTATCTTATTTAGATGAGAAGGTATGCTCAAAAAAATTTAGAACATGATTATATATATATAAATAAATGAGATGGTTTATTAAATTTTGAATATGATAAATGGTTTATACACTATAAACATGGATATTTTTTTATAAAATTTATAATAAGACATTCAGGGTTAATTCTATACCATCTATCTTTAGTGTTATCTCCTTATTCATATAAATGAGAAATGCATCCGAATACTCTATAGATATGGACTCTTTGAAAAATTCAAATATGAGAAGTATGACAATTTGAATTTTTTTATTTGTAAAATTTACCAAAGATACTTTTAGTTGAAGAGGATAAAGGTATATTCAAATATTATGTAAGATCCCAGATCTCTCTCAAGGTATGTTTTTATTTATGTCTCAATTTTGTTCCCTTATTTTGGTTAAATAAGTGTTTCCCCAAGTTCATGTGAAGGCTTGTGGGTGTATCGGGGGTTCTGGTCATGAAAAGGAGGTAAAGGAGTGTTTGGCCATGTTGCGTGGTTTGTGTACGGTTAGTGAAAACTATGTGTAAATATTATATAACTGTGTGAGGGGTTTTTTGGACATTATCATCTATAGGGTTTAGAAAACCGTGTGGGGAAATCGTACGACCCAAAAACGATGATAAATTTACAAAAATTCCATTAAAGGATTTTATGTTCCACACGAGATATTCCTCCTCCTACCCTCTTGAAACTCTAAGAATGAACCAAAGCTCCTATAATCTCCTAAGGCTGATTATCCTTAAATCCTAATCCATTTAGGGTTTCTTTAGTTGTGGGTTGACGATACGGTTAAGGATAATCCCCTCTTTTATTGTTTTTCTTGATTAGGGTTTTTATTATTCTCTTCTCTCCTTCTGATGCTCTAAAACCCTTATTTTTCGGTGATATTTTTGGTGAATCATTTAAGGGGGTTTCAATCGAGATCTAAGGCCTTGATTAATGGTGTTTTTTCCAATGGATTCAAGGTAGGTGGTATAGAAGTTATATCCCGTAAATTTAATTTAGATTTTTTCATGTAGGGATTTATTATTGTTATTTTATTGATGTGTTCTCGATTACACTATAAAGATGTGGTATATTTGGGGTCTAGATAACCAATAAACCCCTCATGATCCCCACATGATCCATGGGGGATGGCGTAACATATTCTAGGGACACACGTGATGTAACAACCCAGGTAAATAAAGAATAGAAATTTTCATATTTATCCATATTTGTGAATAAAATATTAATATGACTTTAAAGGGGATGCAATGCTCGATGGCGTACCCAACACGCAACAACGAGTTTCTTGGGAATCTTATGTTGCACTCTAATAATAAAATAATATTATTTTAAATGGTAGTTAACATGTAGCCGTTGTATTGGCGGGAATGGATAGAAATAACTAAAATATGATTATATATGTTTTTTAATGTTTTTTACATTTTTCCAATAAAAGCTAAAGGCTTAAAATACGGAAAGAAATCAATTCTAGGCTTTTATACCCTAAATTTCACTAAAGGTTCACTTAACACCTTTTGATGGCGAACTGTCATTAAATATAGTTTTGATCACTCTTATACATTATTTTGGACCAAATAAAACTCTTCTTTAGAATTTGGACATCAAAATTTACTTTGTGTAAATTTTTGGTATCTTTTTGATAAAGTTCATTTTTTTAATGAAGAGTGTAAAATGTTATATTTTAATTCAAAACCTCTTTTTAATCAAATTTATTTATATGATTAGATTATATTTTGAATTGGTTTTAAAGTGAAATTAGAATATATTTTTACCATTTAATCCAATGGTGGTCATTGGAATTAATTTCACTTTGAAATTAGACTTAAACTGGTGTCAATCTTTTGATACTTATTGTTTTATAAAAACACGCTCTTTGCTCTGACAGCGGGAATTAATTATTAAATTAATTAATGTGACTTATATGTTTTGAATTTTGTAAAATAGACTTCATTTTTGAATTCGGAATATCAAAAAATAGCTTACGGTGAATTTTTTGTAATTTTCTGAAAAACTTCAATTTTTGATGAATAGTGAAACCACTAAGTGGTAATTATAAAAGCTGATTTTTCGTTTAAATGAAATTTTACCACTTATGTGTTTTGAATTTCAAAAATCCGACATACATGGTTGTCATTAAGAAGTAAAATGTGGTTCAATGGGATAAAAATAATTTTTTGGTGAATAGTAACTTATTATGTTTTTAATCGCGTTTAGTGATAATTAGTGTAGTTTAAGGTAAAAATAATGCTTTAATAAAATGAAATGAACTTGACACATGTCCCAACCTCATTGGTTGTGTCATGTCCGACCATGACAAGCCATGGGTCAACTTGGGGACCCCATGGATCCACTTTTTTTGGGAAATTACATAAATTACGTTTTATTTAATGTTAAAGTGAAAATGACACAAACATAATATGTTTTACAGCAACAATTTTTAAGTGGGGTTATACAAGTAGAAATTTTGATTATAAATAGTGATTGGAAAGATAAAAAGATTTAATATATCATAGTAGTTTTTTTATAATTTTTAGACATTAAAGAAATTAAATTATTTATGACATAATAATGATGCAGCGATGACATCATTATTTGACGATTTAATTAAAATGGAAAGATAATGAAAAATCTACAACCTACACATGGACAAAACCAATTGGATGAGTGGATTTCGATGCCTTATCACCTTATCCAAGAATTATATCAATGTGGGACCTTTTTAAACCGAAACACATTTTCAAATAAAGTAATATTTCTTACTTTCCAAAAGTGCCCCTCCTCTCCTCTTATAAAAGGCCCCCACCTCTACCTCTTTTCTCACACTCCTCAAGACTTTGGCTCGGCCAACCCCTGCCCATTTACTCTCTCCACATCCCTCCCCTCATCCTAGAGGTTTCCCTTTGGGCAGAATACTTAGAAAGGAAGCCTTTAGGCTCAAATCAAAAGGAGTTACACTTTTAAAGGTAATTCATTCTCTCATGTTCATTTGTTTTATTTTGCTTCTCCAACCCCCTAAACTCTTTTTATTTACTTCTTTTGTAACAACACCAGTATCTTCAATATACTAGGATGTTGTTATAGGATTTATTTGAGCTAAACTCTCACAAAACTACATCAAATGGTTAAAGAACATACGGTTTCCGTGGATGGAGAAATTCTGCCTCCCGAAACGATGATTGTTCAATACTCATTTAACACCTTCAAAGGTGGCCATTATGATGTCACTATTTTTATATATGATATATAATATGTTTATGTTTTACTTATGCTTCTGTATTTTCCATTTGTGTCTTACCTTTATGGTTTCCATTATGGGTAAACGCGATATCTTCATTTAAGGAAGTGCGGACTACCACCCCCTCAAAGTGATTTGATTCGTTAAATACCATATGTGGGACGTATAAATAATGGAACTATGATATTATATATATACTGTAATTATAATATACCTTTATATCATTATTATTCAATTCTATAAAATACGAAATAGAAATGAAAGTAGCGTTCATGCGTACGTACGGCCTACCGTCTCCATGAACGGTGCATTTCATTTCTTACCTCTAAATGATTATGTAATGTTATAAATACATGTATATGCTGGATATAAATGAAATATATGATATCTACATCATGAATAAAATTCTTGATATAATAAACATTTGGCCACACGAACAACATGTAATTGTTAGAAGTCCACTTTCGACTTAAGAACCAAATATCGACAAAACAAACATTATTAACATAAATGATTAAATAATGTTTATAACATTGAAATAAATGATCTAAAAGGAATAAGGAACTATAAAAAGGTTCTTAATAAAGTGGAAATTAACTCAAGTTTATTATTCAGGACGTTAAAGAACGATCGAGCCAAGTCGGACCTGAGGTAAGGGATCCTACAACTCTCTTTCTTTTTAAGTACACTCTTTTATGTAATTTCTTTTAAGCTCATCTTTCTTATGATTGGGATGTTATTTTATATTAATCCTACTATAATTTTTATGTTCATGTGATGACAGACCCTATTCTCTCTCATCAATGCTTTTGGAAGTTTTATGTGGCGCCGTTAGGCTGCCGAGATTTTGTAAGGGATTTTTCATCTCACTTTTATCCCCGTGAGATTTATGCTACATTTGCCACAATTTCCTTTGAGTGGTGTATGTACTTCCCATTATTCTACTCTTTGTGTAATATACTTTCGTTTATGAGTATTTACATCAATGATTTATTTCCCTTCTTTCATGGGGTGTATGTTTTGAAAGATACCCAAGTCGGTAAGGGAACCTTTCACCCTCCTCTTTTTAAAAGACTTCTTTTATTGGGCCTTTTAATTTACATATTGTTATGTTGGGATATGTTCTCATATATCCTTAATGATGTAAATTTTGTGTCCAAGTGATGAGATACTCTTTTTATCTCTCATCAACTCATTTTGATGTGACGCCGTAAGGCTGTCAAGGGAACTTCCTAACCCAATTTCGATTTCTTTGGGTTGAACATGTAGTCATTGAATATGTCATCCATTGAATATGTGTGAATGGCCTTTTATTGTTTTACACTTAATATCCACTTATATTGGGTGTATTTATATTTGTCACACATATTTTTGAGATTGATTTGTCCTTAATTTAAGGATACCTTCTTTATAAGGGATTTCATCACATTTGACATTTCTATTGAGGGTTCATTGTTGTTATGCACCAATTCACTCTTATATGGTGTATATACTGTCCTTTGGAATATTATATCATGAATCCATTTATTCTCATGATATTATAAAGTTCTTATTAAATTTTATTCCTCAATTATTGTATTCAAGTGTCTCTAATTTTGGTAAAATCCCTTTTGACCAAAATATCGCTTCAAATGTTTTAATGATTTGTTCTTATTAATATCCATGTTTTAAAAATGGTTTTAAGGATTTATTTATATGGATATTAATGGTTTAAAATGTTAAAAGCTTCAAGGTGGTATGGGACTTCGTCTCAATCTCCTTTCATTGAGGCATATTTTATTTTATACACAACTTTCTTTTATACGGTGTATAAACCCCTTTGACTTTTACGTTTATTCAAAAGGAATCTTTTTTATACGAAGCGTTTACTAAACGACAAAAGGGAATGTTTTTGTCGTACATATGCGGCGACAACGACTTCTCCGCTGTCGTAACCGTTATTTGAGTTTCGGCTTCCTCTACAAGCCATACCTTCTTTTTAAAAGAAAAATAAATACCATGTTTTACTTTTCTTTTATTTTAGTATTGAAAATCGTTTTCTTAATGTTTTTATATCAATGTGTTGTATTGATATCTCGTGATTGAAATGTGGAAATTTTATGTTTCCTTTATGCATGTTTTATGTGATATGATTATGTTATGGTTCTTGGGAATTATTATGAATACGGGTGGTTCCGTGATAAACTAAGGGCGGGTGAGCCCGTTATAGCTCTCCAATGCATTGGGTAACGCGAAGGAGTGAAACGTTAAGGTTTCTCTGAAGAGATTTTAGTGAATATACTATGATGGGTATTCCAAACGTAACCAAGAGGGTTACTCCCTACGTAAGAATGTTATGAATGCCTCAAGTTACCTTTATGTCTTATGATTTCTATGTTTTATTCATGATTTGATGAGGTAGGTTAAAGTGCCTATGTTTTATGGGTAAATTATGATTTCATTCTTATGTATATATGAACTCATGTTTCCTTTCCATATTTTTTATATCCCTTACTGAGCTTTTTATGCTCATCCCAAGTTTTTGAAATGTTTTTCAGGTCAAGGGAAAGGTACATGATAAGATGATAGAGTCAAGGATGTGTTAAGAATGAATCCATGTTTTATTTTCAATATGTTTCTGTTGATGGGAAGAATTAATACGGTCTTTTATGTAACCACTTTGTTTAAATGTGGAATGTAATGCAAGTTTCATGATCTAATTCTCTAAAACTCAAAACCTGAAAAGATCCTCAATGTGTAATCTTGTAATAACTCAAGATTAAGTAAGGTTTAAGGCTGGGGCCTTATACGTGAAGTACGCTGACCCTCCTGAATGAGCTAATGGAAATATATAGTTCAAAATTGAATTAGGATGATATAGAGACATGTCGTGTTGGTTAATTTGTTTACTAAAAGAGTTTATAGGGATTGTGGTTTTTTATGTCTAATGTGGTTAAATGTTAAGAGATTTTTTTATTTATAAGTAAATTGGTTAATTGGTATTAATAGGAATATTATTCAAAATAATGTTTACACATGAATTTTCATAGTGAGATAGGAATGGAAAATGAGAATTGGGGTTAAATGGTTATATTCCATAAATGATGAATTTGTTAATATATTGTGGAATAATGTTAATTTACCCTTTTTTTATATTGTTATGATGTTTCAAATTATATTGTCTATGATTTGATGTCATGTGGTTAATTTTGGTAATTGAAAAATAAGCATGTGTGCACGGCTTGGTAGAGTGGTGTATAGACTTGAGGTTCTACACCCACAGGCCGAGTTGGACTGAGGTTCTAGCTCCACCCCTAAATTCACAGGTTATTGAAGGGTTCAGAGTTATATTCTAGTAATGGTTTCATTCCACCTAGACTAAGGCTTTGAGGTGATGATAATGTGATTATTTTGATTTGATTCCATGTGATATAGGACATGATTTATTCCCATATGCCTTGAGAATATTGAACATGGATAATCCATTGAACACATGAGAATAGTGTGAACTAAACCATGATATGTGTAAGAAGTAAACATGGATTTATGTATAGAATAACTTAAAGAAATATAATCTATAATGGATTATCGAACTGTTTCCTTTCCTTTCCATTATTTATCACATTCATACACTATTTACATTGACTGGATATTTTGTATGAAATAGTTGGTGGTGTCCTGCTGAGTTGTACTCACACCCTTCTCAGGCTATTGTTGGGTACCCAAGTAGCTTTCATGGTTGTAGGTCAGGAAATAGGCAAGGGCCTCTTTCTAGAAAAGTGAGTCAGATTCGGTATGTGCATGGAGGAGGTTCGAGACTTGGATCCAGGACTGTTTTGGGGATTTTGTTGTTTTCATATCTTTCTTTATTGTTCACTTGACACTGTAGCATGACATGGGATATTTACTATTGGATATGGTTTGTACCCAGTTGGGGGTTGGTTATTTATGCATGTTCATCATTTTTTTTATATTTATTCTACAATTTTTCATATTTTCTGATGTGTATTACTCTAAAAAAAAGGGTATAGTCTCCCCACTTGACACTTATACCCTCACCACTGGTCATCAACTTATGGCTTATGGGGAGGCATGCTTGAGGTCATTTGGTGACCTAGCTCAGGGCACCGGTTTCATGGCTCCCAGGTCGGGGACATTACATAGTGGTGTAAGATGAGTTCTTTTCTATTTATTACTTTTTGAGATGGTAGGTATAAGGTCAGGACAATGTCAGGCCTTAGTAATGAGCTCATTCTTGGGATTAGCTGACCCATGTACAAGGGAAACCTAAGTCACACTAGGCTAGAATTATTTTTCTTGATATGTGTTGTTACATTTGATGATATTTCACCATAGGGTGATGCACATGTTGTGTGATTTGACCATTTTATGATATTTTACTCATGTCCAGAATAAAAAGAGTTTGTACATTCATGAATCATTTTAGGAACCCATGTAAATAAGTGACATGCATCATATTAGGAACACACACAGGACAGACATGTGGGGCATATATAATAGGATGCATTTGACTTTTTTTGAAAATGAATAAAATTGGTTTTAATAAAATGGTTGGAATGATGTGAATTGTATGGTTTGTAACTATGTGATTTGGTTATCAAGTTATCCATTACCATTGTGGGGTGTCGGAGGGTAGTGTTCTGAGTGTGACTGGGCTCATTTGGGTAGTTTTTGAGATATTATTTTTTATGGCTAGTGATGATCCTTTCTTTATATTATCATGAAATCTTTATGGAATGTGTTATAATTCTTGTGTTTGGAGTTGTAGATAAATGCCACCATGAAGACGTGTGTTGGTTGGCCGATAGGAGGAAGTTTCTGAGAATTCTTCCCCAATAGTGGATCAAGGAGACCTTGGGGTTCAAGATGATAGGTATGAGAATTTACATGAGAAATTCCCTCATTTTATGAAGATGATGGAATGAGACCTAGGGCGGGTTTCACTGAGTATGTTTGATCTTACCAAAGAATTTCAGCTGAATCACCCTATGTCCATTACCAGAGTGGGTGGGATAAGGGTAGAAAAAATCTATATAGAGTCCATCCAAACTTTTCTTGACCATATAGCGGCTCCTCTCAAGAAGAGAGTCATGTTAGAAGCCTATATGCTGAGTGGTCAAGATAAGTGTTGGTGGAACATCATGGTTCAAACAAAAATGGCTGAGGGAATTATGTGGAATGATTTCCAAGAAACTTTTCATGAAATATTGAGAAAAAATAAGGTTGTGTATTTTATGAGGTTGAACCAGGGGATGATTTCATTAATGGACTATGGTAGTCATTTCGTGGATTTGTGATGCTTTGTTTCAATGTTGACAGGAGATGAGGCAGGTATGGTAAAACACTTATAGGATGCACGGAGACACAAGAGCAGATCTAAGGTGAATATATTTTTCCTGAAATGTTTTTTTGAAGTGGTGTACCAAGCCATTATCTCCTAGGGGAACCTGAAGAGAACATCGGGTAGTGAACTTGTGGTTCCAATGGGGCAAGAAAGGGGTGAGGATTCTGAGTTCATGAAGAACCATTTTTGGAAACTACAACTAGAGTGGTATTGAACATGAATGTCTGAAGAGGGGTCAAACTTGAAAGGTGGTGACCAGGTATTCTGTAATTTATGTGGTAGGATTGGGCAAAATAATGACAAGTTTCCCCACCCATCGGTTGTGTGTCGAGCGTGCGGAAGGCTAGGCCATGTATAGATGTTCTGCAGGAACCCACGATAGTTGAGAAGTGATGGTAGTTAGGCGCTGATTCCGAGTGTAGGAATGGTTCATTTTCTCTATATCATGCAAGTCCATGGATCTTCACATTTTTTACAGGTAAAGGTGGTGGATGTGGAACTCTGAGGTGAGATCATCTACATCAACAATGATGTGTAGTTTAGGGTACTTAGGTTGGATCTAAGGGTAGAAGGTCAATTCATTTCCAAGAACATCAGACTACAACTGAATGTTGTGGGGTGGGACCATCTAACATTCAAGGTATGATTCTTATAGCATCCATGCTATCTGGTGCATTATTTGATACAGGTGCTATGCATTCTTTTATTTCTTCTTAGTTTGTAGTTTTGTTGGGATTAACCATTGTTTCGCACGGAATCCGAGGATGACCTCCTGGACGAGAGATTCAAACGTTCCGATCGGTTTCTAACGGGTTTGTTCGTAGAACCGGAAACATCCAATGATTCCACATCCGTTTGGACCTACTTTCCAAAGGCAGGCGCTCATTAGCTTGTGGACTAATGAGGCTTAGGAATTTGCATTGGTCTAGAGGATGGGAGGTCGGACTCATCACACCTTTTTTAGGGGAATTATTGTCTACTCCGGGACTCTCTTTATAGATTTAAGTTATGTTCATGAATCCTTATCACATTACCAAGTATAAAATGTGCTTTCCTTTAGTTTTAACAATCAATGATTAAATATGCAAGAAAGTTAGAGAATCTTTTATATGTATTCGAGGTTCTTCATCAATAGAGAATCATCTATATCTATTTAGAGATTCTTGGTCAATGGTATCCTTCAAAACATTTATATAAAAGTCTCTTGGTCATTTATGATGACCAGGCTGGTTTTAAAGCCACTCAGTGGGGCACTTGAAGTTTATCGTCATTCAGAAGGACAGAGATTATTTCAAAGTTGGGATTGAACCCATAAATGGGCTACCTACGTATCCTTTGTTTTAGAAAAGGAATCAGAACCCACGTAGTTCGAGTTATAGAGTATGATGTTTATGATTGATGGCTCAAAGATGAATGTCATAATTACTTTTACACTCTGCGCTCACGTGAGTCATGCTCGGTGTGAGAAACAAGAGGTATTGGTAAAAATTAGACAATTTTGCCATGAAAGATGCAATCATAAGAATTTGTTTGGGGCTTATGTATGGATGACTGCCCAGATAGATGAAGGTTTAGGATTTACTTTTAGGGAGAAAATCCATGAACAGGGTCCATAAAGTTATATGTGCTTCATGGAGATTTGAATACTCTAATCTTGGGGCTTACTCCTAAGGAGGATGCCCAAGTTAGGAGGGGACTTATGATTGGGTTTTACTCCTAAAAAGGAAACCCAAATCAAAGGTAAATTATGACTGGTTAAGAGAAGTTTAAGGGGACTTGGGGCTTATTCCTGAAAAGGAGACCCAAGGTTATGACTGAGTCTTATTCCTGAAAAGGAGACCCAGGTTAAGGGACTTGGGGCTTATTCTTTAAAAGGAAGCCCAAGGTTATGACTGAGTATTATTCCTGAAAAGGAGACCCAGGTTAGGGATTAAGGTTTGGGGCTTACTCCTGAGGAGGATGCCCATATTTGAGGTTGGGGATTATTCCTAAGAAAGATGCCCAAGATTAGAGGACATGATTGGGGCTTACTTCTGGGGAGGATGCCCAAGATTGGGAACTTTAAGAATTTGGGGCTTACTCCTGAGGAGGATGCCCATATTTGAGGTTGGGGCTTATTCCTAAGAAAGATTCCCAAGATTAGAGGACTTGTTTGGGGCTTACTCCTGAGGAGGATGCCCAAGATTGGGAACTTTAAGAATTTGGGGCTTACTCCTGAGGAAGATTCCCAAATTAAAGGTTTTTATAACTGGGGATTATTCCGGAAAAGGAGACCCAGGTTAGGGATTCTCTCATTTTAAAGGATGAGGTTAAATGAACGAACTCTCAATCTTTGGTGATATAAGGATATTTAAATCCCTAGGTTTTGAGAGATATTCCACAGAATTCCTTTCAGATAAGGAATTCAAATCAAGAAATCATTCCATAAATGGCTTTGAAGAGAGTCTTAAAGACTGAATCTTGAAAAGGAAAGGTGAAATGGCTTAAGAGGGGTAAAAATGGGCTTGATGGGCACCCAAAAAGATAGGGGCGCGCAAGTCTTGCAGGGCGCGCAAGTTTTCCGTGGGCGCACAAGTATGGTCGCGCAGGTATACCTGCGCGGCACATAGTGTACTTGCGCGATTTTCAACCAGTATTGAAATACTTGAGCGACTCTTTTTTAAACCCTTTATAATGTTCTTGAGGTTCTTCCAGAAAAGGGACGCGCAAGTTATATTGAAGGAAATAAGTCGGTGCACAAGTGTTTGATAAGTTTCAACACTTAGGCCTTCCTTCTTCTCTTTAGATCTTCCGTTCTAGGTAAGAAATTACCTTAGAAGTGTTCCGGAAGCTTTGAGAAGAGACTTGGGCGTCGGGAGCTTCAATCCGAGTTTCTGGAAAAAAGATCCTCACGAATGGGGGGGGGCCACAGGGTCTATTTATAGGCAAAAGAAGGCCCTGGGCGGTTACCGGGCGGTTACCACTTAGGTCGCGCAAGTCACTTGCACGACCATAAGGTGTCGCGCAAGTACTTGCACGACCACTAGGCGGCGCGCAAGTGTACTTTCACGACCATGAGGGAACTTGCGCGACCTATGGGCAAAGTTCTCCTTGTTCATCCCTTTGTCGATTTTTGATGTTTCTTCAAAGGATGAATCACTTTTTGCTTAGATATTCCCCTTTTCCGATCTTTATATTCTGTGACGAAAGGAGTGTCAACAAAAGTCCCCCCTCAGAGTTGGATCCAGAGAGAAATGAGGATTTGACTCTGAGGAAATCAAAGACATCCAAAGGAAAAGGTTGTTTCCAAGTCTTCAGTGCGCAGAAGACAGCGCACAAGTGTGCTGGAACTTGACTTTTATTCAGAGTTCCTTTGTCTTTTGTGGGCAGTTTAAAGTCATGCATGTCGGACATAAAGGGGTTAATGTTTATGGTCGAAATAGCATTGACCGAAATGGATTAGAATTGACACAATTCCTTGAACGTTCATCTGAAAACATACTACCATACTCAAGTATGAGGGAAAAAATGTAAACTATGGCTTAAGAATATTTGAATCTAAGGAATGATATGAAAAAGAGCTAAAAGGCATTAGAAGATGTAGTTTCCAAGAATGAAGTTACTATTATTTAACAAAACCCGTTAGGGGGTTGAAATATGCAGCGCCACCTATGGGCATTGGCTGCATGGTCAAATAAATAGCATCTTTTGGCTGACAAGTCTGTTATGTGGGCTGTTTATGCAAGGCCACCTATGGGCACGTGCTGCATAGTCAGGCAAAAGAACTCCCAGAAATTTACTTTCCTAGTGCTAAAAGCTAGTGAAAGTTTATGGAGATTCAAATTTTCTAAAGTATAGAGTTTGTTGTATGGAAAAGGGTACTTGAATATGGAGAAGATATTTCCGAACGAGAATATCAAAGAACTGGATGAATATCACTCCTACGAAGGTCTGACCCAAACGTAGGGAAGAAGAATAAACCATAGACTTGAATACTTTCAGATCATGAAAAAGGATATGGGACAAATATGTTAAGGATGGCTATTTTTGCGGATCCCTATATACTTTCGTTTTAAGACAAATAAGGACAAAAGAGGAATTCTTCTCAAGAATGAAGTTACCATTATTTAACAAACCCGTTAGGGGGTTGAAACATGCAGGGCCACCTATGGGAATTGGCTGCATGGTCAAATAAATAGCATCTTTTGGCTGACAAGTCTGTTATGTGTACTGTTTATGCAAGGCCACCTATGGGCACGTGCAGCATAGTCAGGCAAAAGAATTCTCAGAAGTTTGACATTTTTGTGACTAGAAGTCATGAAAAGGGTTATGAAGATCTGAAAATATTTAAGGTTAGGATTATAATACATAAAGATGGGTATTGTCCAATGTATATAGAGATACATAGGTCAATGAAAACCATAATCATGTTGTGGCTGGGTCCTGAATTGAAACTTGGACTTCACTACGTATCTCATAAGAATGAGAATCAAGCCATACGTAGTTCTTGAAATGCAGTTTAACGTCGTGCAGGACGAAAGTATGAGTGATCTTAGTTTAGGGTCATAGAATTCGGACCATAATAATGAATACACAGTGTGTGTTTTCATAAGTACTTTTCATCCAAGGGACTGAAAGTGAAATTTGGGGTTAGGCCCAAAAGACTTGGGACTGGATTCGAGGGACACTCGAATGTTCCTACGTATCCCATAAGGATGGGAATCAAGTACACGTAGTTCTACAAATTCCCATTGTACAAATTTGGTTCGTACATGTGAAGGGTGAAAGGGGACTTTAGTGCAATGATGGTTTAACCTAAGATAAAAAGTTTAGGCATTACCATGTATGCACGTAGTCTTTTGAAAATGAAACATGATTTAAAAAATCAATGTCAATAATGGTTCCTTCTCAAATGAGGAAATCAAAGAATATTGTAGTTTATTGTCGTACCAGACAAAAGTGTTGTATAGTTTAACGTCATATAACAAGGATGAAAGTGAATCAATGTAAAGATATTGATTCCAGGGGCGGTTTCACAAATCATCATCATATGAGATGGTGGTGAACCGATGTGAAGAGATTATTTTTGGGCTTGAACCCTGGGAGGTTGCCTACATACCCAACCTGGAGGGCAAGGATCAAAGTCCGTGTAGTTCAATTTAAAGAATGAATTAATGATCAAGTTGTTCTTGGGGACAATGATCCATTTAAAATGTTGTTGGGACTTACACATGGTTAGCGGCCCAGAGAGTGTGTTATGGTTGATGTTCGCTCTAAGCTCACGTGAGTCATACTCGGTGTGAGAAACAAGAGGTAATAACAACCTTAACGATGCACAGTTTAATGTCATGTAGGACATAAAAAAAGGGGATTATGCAGTTTAAAGTCTTGCAGTTAGGACTATTGGTGCTGCCCAGTTTAGTGTCATGTAGCAGGGACAAAATAATGTTTAATGTCATGTAGGACCTATCAAGGATTTTCTGTATAGTTTAGCGTCATGTAGTTTGGACAATGGGGATAAAATAGTTTAACGTCTTTCCGGACGTGAGGTACTTTTATACAGTTTAGCGTCATGTAGTTAGGACGTCACAGTTTAACGTCTTGCTAGACATAAGGGATTTGCAAATAGTTTATGGTCATATACATGGACCAGGGATGATGCAGTTTAAGGTCATGCTGGATGGTTTATGGATCTTTTTCACAGTTTAATGTCGTGTGGGACGAAGTTGCAATTTAATGTCATACTGGACCATTGTTGTATAGTTTAACATCATATAGAAAGGACGAACTGGTTCTGTACAGTTTAAAGTCATGTAGCTAGGACTAAGGTGAACCAATATAAGGATATCAGTTCTGGGGACTTTTTACAGTTTATCATCATGCTGGACGATGAAAGTGCCACATAGTTTAATGTCATGTTGCTAGGACACAATATAGTTTAATGTCATCTCGGACAAATAAGGAACTTCTGTATAGTTTAATGTCATGTAGATAGGACATTATACAGTTTAGTGTCATGTAAGACATATAACAGGGACTATGCAGTTTAAAGTCTTGCAGTTAGGACTATTGGTGCTGCACAGTTTAATGTCATGTTGCAGGGACAAAATATAGTTTAATGTCATCTCGGACAAATAAGGAACTTCTGTACAGTTTAATGTCATGTAGATAGGACATTATACAGTTTAGTGTCATGTAGGACATATAACAGGGACTATGCAGTTTAAAGTCTTGTAGTTAGGACTATTGGTGTTGCACAGTTTAATGTCATGTTGCAGGGACATAATACGAACCAATGTGACTATTTTGGCTCTGGGAACAATATTTTGTGTTTATACAAAATACTTCTTCAGAAATATGGCATTAGTTGGAGTCGTGATGTGTTCTCCATCCATTGAGATTAGAGAATACGCTCCATTGGAGTAGACATTATGTATTGAATAAGGTCCTTCCCATTTTGGATCAAGTTTGGGAGGCTTCTTTCCTGGTATCATTGGTGCTCTGAGAACCAATACCAATTCTCCCTGAATGAATGAACGAAGACGAACTTTTTTGTTAAAAGCTCGTGCTATCCGATTCTGATAGATTTCCAAGTGGTGCAAAGTGCACAATCTTTTCTCATCTAACTATTCCAATTCATTCAACCACTTTTTGGATTTCTCATCTGTTGATAACTGATCACAAATGGCTATTCTGAGTGAGGGCAATTGAACTTCAATTGGCAAGACTGCTTCTGTTCCATATACCAATGAATATGGAGTAGACCGCGTTGCATTACGAGTGGTAGTCCGATAATCCCATAAAGCATGAAAGAGTTTATCAGGCCATGACCTCTTATCTTTATCCACCATCTTTTGCAGTATATTTGAAAGAGTCTTGTTGAAGGACTCTATCTGGCCATTAGCAGCTGCATGATATCGAGATGAATGGTTGGACTTAATGTTGTATTCTTGATACAATTTCTTTACCTCAGAAGAAAAGAAGTTGGTGCCGTTGTCCATCAATATGGTATGAGGGACACCAAATCTAGTAATGATGTTAGACTTGATGAAGCTAACAATGCATTTAGAACTGAATTCTTTGAGAGGTACTGCCTCTGCCCATTTGGAAAAGAAATCAGTAGCAGTAAGAATGTACTTAAACTGCTTGGCTGTAGCTGAAGGGTAAGGTCCCACCACATCCATTCCCCATGTGGAAAATGGCCATGAGTATTTAGCTTTATGAAGCAACTCTGGAGGTTGATGGATGAAGTTGTCATATACTTGGCATGAATGACACTTCTTTGTGAAATTAACACAATCTTGTATCATTGAAGGCCAAAATTATCCAAGCCTTCGAATTTGATCAGACAGTCTATGTCCAGACTGGTGGGCACCACAGACTCCTGCATGCACTTCTTTTATGACAGCCATTGTCTCTTCACCATCAATACATCTGAAGAGAACTCCATCAAAACCACGTTTGTAGAGAATTTTCTCGAGGTGGTTTGGGCTATCATAAAGAGTAAAATTGACCACACGTCGCCGAATTTGTTCTTTCTCGGCTCTATCAAGTGGAAGTGTTCCATTTTTAAGGTATTCCCTGATAGGTGACATCCATCCTGTAGTATGACCATACGGTTCAGGAATGGGACTAATTTCATTAATTTCCTCTGTTCTGACTTGACCATAAGGTGAAATTGCACGATGGTGGGCAATACAGATGGTTGTCTCGTCCCGATTTGGATCTGCTAAAGTTGTGGCTATATTAGCCAGTGCATCAGCTTGAGCATTTTGTGATCTTGGGACATAATAAAATGCCGGTTCTGAAGGGAATTCTGACATTAACTCTCTGACGTAATCATACAAAGGGATTAATTCTTCTTTTCTGATGGCATAATCCCCATTGACTTGTTTGATTACCAGGTCTGAATCACCTTTCACCTTTAAGTGATTCACTTGTGCTTGAAGCGCTAACTCCAAGCCTGTAATGAGAGCTTGGTATTCAGCTTCATTATTGGTACCACCTTCCCACAACAAAAAGGAATAAGGTAACACTGCCTTATCTGGATAAATGAGCACAATTCCTAAACCAACTTTGTTGAATTTAGGATTTTCCATTTTCTTCCCTGTTGGACTTCTAGAAGCACCATCAAAATACATTTCCCATGTTTGAGGACTCTCTTGAATAGAGAAAACTTCCTCATCAGGGAGTTCGATATCTGAATATGTGTCTTCTACTGAAGGATTTTCAGCCAGGAAATCAGCCAGAGCTTGGCCCTTAATTGCCTTTTGAGACACATACTGAATGTCGAACTGCTGTAGAATAACCGTCCACGTTGCCAGACGTCCTGTAAGAATTGCACGACTAAGGATGAATTTGAGCGGATTATTACGAGATACCAATTGGACCTCATGATGTTGCAGGTAGTGTCTCAGTTCCTGAACTGCAAAGATTAATGCTAGGAAGCACTTTTCAATACTTGAATACCGGGTTTCTGCTTCAAGCATAGTTCTACTGAGATAGTAGAGACTATTTTCATTACCAGCATCATTCTTTTGAGCGAGAAAGGCACCCAATGATCGCTCTAAAGCTGTCACATAGTGGATAAGAGGTCTACCCTCAACAGGCGGCATGAGTACTGGAGGACTCAAGAGGTATTTCTTGAGAACATCAAATGCTTTTTGACATTCTTCAGTCCACTGGTAAGTGACTCCTTTCTTCAATAATTTGGTAAAGGGTAAACTTTTGCCTGCCAAATTGGCGATGAAACGCCGAATATAGGCTAAGTGTCCGTGAAGTCCTCCTAATTCATTCAAATTCTGAGGAGGTGACATACCAAGGATTGATTTGGTCTTCTCAGGATCGACTTCAATACCACGATGGCGTACAACAAAGCCGAGGAATTTTCCTGAGGTTACCCCAAAAGCACATTTTAAGGGGTTCATCTTCAAATTATGTTGTCGAAGCTTGTGGAATATGACTTCCAAATAAGCCAAGTGATAAAAACGTTGTTTGGATTTAACCACCAAATCATCTACATAGCATTCAACAAACTTCCCTAAAAGAGGATTGAATATACGATGCATGGCGCGTTGATATGTTGCACCTGCATTCTTTAAACCAAATGGCATCACCCGGTAACAAAACACACCTTGAGGAGCTCTGAAGGCTGTATATTCCTCATCTTCTGGGGCCATTTGGATCTGATTATATCCAGAATATCCATCCATGAAAGAAAGTACTTCATAACCATCCGTCGCATCAATTAAGAGTTCTGTAATCGGAACTGGGAAATCATCTTGAGGACAATACCGATTAGGATCTCTGAAATCGATACAAACCCTAATTTGTCTGTTCTTCTTCTTTACAGGGACAATATTAGCTAACCACTTGGGATATTGAACTTCTATAACGAAGTTAGCTTTGATAAGCTTATCCACTTCAGCCTCGATTTTGGAAGCATAGGTTGGGTGTGTTCTTCTCGCGGCTTGCTTGAATCCTCGATGTTCTTTTGGCGAACCCAAATGATGGGTGGCAACATCAGGATCAAGGCCAGGCATCTCTGTATAATTCCAAGCAAAAATATCTTTATTTTGCTTTAGAAAAGAAATATACATCTCTTGCTCTTCAAGGGTCATGGCCGCACTAATTAAAGTGGGGCGTGGATCTTTCTCTGTACCCAGATTTACTTCTCTGAGTTCATCCACAGTGGTAGAGATACCCTTTTCAAATGCTGGAGGAGCATCTCTAAGATCTTCCTCTTCCTCTTCATCATGTGTTATTTCTTCCGTTTCTACTTGCAAAGTAGATGAAAAAACGAAATTCTCATGATCATAAGAGATGTCAAAATTTTCACATTTTGAAGAAGAAGCTTCCATTTCCGACCCTATTGATGATAAAGGGTCTTCTTTGGGAAATAAAGTGGAGATGATGGATTGAGAATCGACATCAATATTCACCTCTGGTGTTGCTATAACTTCTTCTGGCCTGATTAGCGAAGTATAGACTTGTTGGATTTCAGCAGATGAAATGAAAACGTCACCACTTATGCTTTCATCACTGCTTGGTAAGTTACCAATTTCTCCCATGTTGTCTGGCTCGATTGCCGTAATTGACATTATGGATCTTTCCATAAGAGTATTTTGATTTGGGCCTATTTTGTCAATTTGACTGATAGGTAACACATAATCTGTACTCACATGTGAAAATGGATTTATTGGAATTTTTTCCAAACCATGTGGAGCATTAACTTTGGTAATTTCCTTCATTGTAGATTTTTCTCTTCCCTTCATGTGATAAAATTCCGCCTCAATGTATTGAGACTCACATGTCTTGAACAGGGCCTTATCACCATACAATGTTCCAACTTGACCATCGAAACAGTATTTGAGACATTGATGGTATGATGACGGAATAGCTGCATGCTAATGTATCCAGGGTCTTCCAAGCAAGATATTGAAAGCTGAGTCTTGATCAACAATCATGAAATCCGAATTGGAAACAAGATCTCCAAACTGAGTTCTGAGCGTAACTTCTCCCAGTGGTTCTTGTTCATTTTTATCATATCCTTGCAACATCATGGTAGAAGGAGATAAATAAGATTCCGTGAGGCCCAATCGACGAAGTGTACGAATGGGCATGAGGTTGACTCCTGAACAATTGTCAATGAAAGCTCTTCGAACATCTATACCATTGACTTTTCCAGATAAGTACAAAGGTTTTATGTGCCCATGAACAACATCATCTTCATCTTTATCAGTAAAAGATATCACTGCATGGCATTCTGCAGGATTATCTCTATGTGATAGATTTCAGCTGCAGCAATTTCAGCTTCAAACTCCTGAGGACTTGATAAAGCTTCGATGAGTGCTTCCCGAAGATCTTTTGACAGATTCAAAGCATCCAAAATTGATAACTCGGATGGTACTTGGGCCAAGTGTTTCAATATATCATACTTTTGATCTAAAGGTCTGCGTTTCCCAATAGGAAAATGCGGTTTAGCAGGTACCTTGGAAGCAGATGCTTTGGAAGCTGATGCATCTTGTATTGAAGTTGGCAACATCCTTGGTTTTGGAAGATTAGACTGATTAGATCCATTTACTTGCTGAGATAAAGAAGATGGAACTTTTAATCGGTCTTCCAAAATAACTGTGCCGAAACTGAGTTGGCCATTGGCAGAAGAACTTTCTTGTTCTTTTTGAGCTCGCTGAAGGGCTCTACCACGAGTTTCTGCTGCATATACAGTGCTAGCAGGGGTAGAATTAGAGTAGTGGCTTCGGAAAGATCCACGTCTTCCCCTATATCCTGAACCTCTAGAACTTCCTCGGGTTCCCTTATTTGATACAGGGAATTCAGGCTCCTCAAGACTGGAATATGAATCTGTTAATTGAATCATATTAACAGAAACAAAGATTAACTCTTCGTCTGATAAAGACTCTGCCTGGTTAGCCTGTTTAGGCTGTGCCGTTTGGTGGGACGGTGCCCGTGGCTTCGATGTAGATGGAATGAAATCTGCCAGAGTCAAAGACAATTTTGGCTTTGCTACATACTCATCTTCTCCTGATTCCTCTTTCTTCTTTGAATTGCGCTGCCCTTTTGAGGATTTGTATTTTGATGGAGGCTTTACTGCAGCTTTTGTAGGAGACACAATTGGTTTCTTCAGTTGTGTTCGCAAAATGGAATGGGTCCGATTGATTGTCTTTCTGACCATCCAATCATCATATTTTTTCGTAGTTTTTCTTTTGACTTCCTGCCACTCGCCTCCTTCCTCTGGATCTGTAGCGGTAATACATGCTACATGACCTGAAGAACCCTTCAATTTGACTTGTCCCAAGTCGACCATCTTTTGCAGGAGGTCTTTACAGACAAAACACTCCTGGATGGGATGCCCCAACATTTGATGAAAGGGACAATAATTGGGACGGTCTTCATATCCTTCCTTGTTTGGCCTCTTGGGCACTGGTAATTGAACCAAATTATTTTCCAGAGGTGAAATGAAGTAACTAGGAACTTTTTTACTTCGGAAAGAGTATCTTTTACTCTTCATATCCTCAAATTTTTTCCGTCGTTGATCTTTTTGATCATTTGGACGAAACAACCTTTGTTGTTGGCGTTCAGGAGGTGAAGCCCCTCGAGAAGATGAAGGTTTTGAAGTAGAAATAGGTACAGGTGCTTGTTTAAGCATAACTGTAGCAGTTTCTGCTTTACCCATTCTTCTTCCTGGAGGTGATGGGATTACACGAGATTTAACCTTAGCCTGTATAAGGGAATCTTCAATCTGTTGAGCGATTGAAGTAAGGTCTCGAAACCCTCCTGTGTATTTCACAGGGATCAATGGCGTGCGTAATTCGTCACGCAAATGTGCCACACAGATTGGCAAAAATTCTTCCTGAGGGAGTGCTAAACTCAAGGAATACGTTAATCCCTTCCAACGAGCAATGAAATCAGAGACTCTTTCATTTTCCCTTTGCTTGCAGTTTGTACGATCGAAAACTGTCGTTTTTGGCAAAGTTGAGCTAAACTGAAGAAGGAATTTTTGACGAAGATCCTCCCATCCGATGACTGACCGGGATTGCAAGCTTGTATACCATACAAAAGCTGGTCCTTGCAAGGTTCGCACGAAGCATCTGAGTTTCACTGCTTCTTGCTGTTCTGGAGTTCCCATCATAGGATCACAACAAGACACGTAATGAATCAAATGTTGTTCCGGGTCGCCTGATCCATTGAAAGTAGGGAAAACAGGGTTTCCCAAACTGGATGGAGGAGAAATTGAATCTACCCATTCAGGGTAAACTTTCTTTTCAGGTTGAACTTGCGCCCGTTTCCCTTCCATAGTTTCTAACCGAGCTGTTAATGACTCAATAGTAGTTATTAACTTTTGAGAAACATCAAGTTGAACTTGGTTTTGGGTAGGTGCTATGAATGGAGATTGGACAGACGTTGTGGTTGGTGCAGCAACTGATGGTAGTGCTGCCAACCGTTGTTGCGTTTGACCCATAAGATTAGACCTCTGTGGGTGTACTGATAAAGGAGGATATTCTTAATCCATATCAGTAGTTACAACAAATTCCTTCGGCTGTCGGACTTCAGAATTCTTAAGAAGAAGACTACTCTGAAGTAGTTCTGCATTAAACCTTCTTAATTCTTTCATTTCTTCCTCCTATTGTGCAAACCTTTGCTCTAATGAGAGTGATTGACCTCCTTCAGAGGAAGGGTGAGAAGTAACCTGATTCTTTCCTTTCCCCTTATTGGATCCTTTTCGGAGAGGGGGAAGTGGGTTACTTGAAGGAATACCCAGATTTTGGGTAAGCCTTTGATTACGTGTGCGCACACCTTCTTCATTTAGGTCTGTGTGCGCAACTTCTTGAGCAGGAACCTCTTCGTCTGATCCCTCTGATTGAGCCTCATCTGGTGAATCAGCAGCAACGGCATTGATGACATTAATGGATTCATATTGCATGGAATCCTTTCTATCAGCATTTCTGTGATATTGTCTTCTTCTATGTCTATGATGAGACATGGCATTCCGTTGACTTGATCCCTCAAGAACTTCTTGGAGAACCTTCACTTGGAGTGAATCTCCTGACAGCTTGGCTCTTCGTTCCTCTTGAGGCTTATTCCCTAATCGAGAGAATACTAACTTTCTCTGAGGGAGGGATTGAGGATTTGAAAAAGTCCCCAGTCCGGTGGACTAGGGATGTTCCTGCTGCTTCCGCTCAACTCCTCGAATCCCATTTGTTGACTCTGAGGGTTGGGTTAGAGAAGTCCCCAGTCTGGCAAGCTGGGGTGTCTCTTGACATGCTATGTCTGAGATCTTCTTAAAATCTCTCTTGATCTTGCGAATTTTAGTTCAGAAATTAGCTGGATGCATTAACCTGTATCCACTTTTATCACCTAGTTCAACAGATCGTTGGATGATTTCTGAAACTTCTGTCATTTGATGACGTGTTTGCTCCAGACGAGAGGCTTGTGCAATATTCTCGCCTGCTTGATGTTGGAGCAATTCAAAAAATTGTTCTCTATATACTTGATTTTGAGAGGAACTAGTTGAAGCTTGTTCTTGAGAAAGCTTTTGATTATGAACAAAGCCCATTGACTGTGGCCGGCCATGGGAAATAACATTGCATGAGACCATTTTCGGCGGGCTTTGCTGACTGGAAAGCACTGTGAAATGTAGTGCTCCGTGAACACCCCATCCTCTGATATGAACATCAGATGAAGCATTGGCAATTAACTGACGCAATCTTCTTAGTGCGCCAAGGCATGAACGTTGAAGGGTTCTCTGTTGCTTTTCAGCCTTCAGATACCGAGAGACTGATAGAGATGCCAAATCAATCTGACGTTGTAGCCCTTCTATTATCTTAAGATGATTTTCATATTCATCGTAAGATAATACCTTCTTCTTTAATTGACAATGATTTTTCCATATGTTGAGACAAATATCATGGATTCCATCATCCGTCAATATCTTTGGAATGTCGTACTGAGAGTCAGCCAAAGGCCAAAACATGACTGGTACTTCACCTTTTGCCAGTTTTTTCCTCATGTTCAGCATTTCCTCTTTATCATTAAATGAAGATTCTTCTACCTGTTTGGACCAGAGTTGGTGTCTCCTTGTTTCTTCATCGGATTCAAAAAGATTGGTAGAGAAATCACTATTCATGCTGGAAGATGAATGACCCAGAGATGGTTCGGAGAATAACCTGAACCCCAGGCTATCTTCTGATGGAGAAAGAGTTTCACCTGCCGATAGTAAAGCATCAGACATGACTGGTTTTACGTTTGCAAGTGCCTCGAGATAGGAGGGCTTTCTCGTCACTACATTGCCTTCTGAAGAATTTTCGAGACAACGTGAATCACTACTGCAGAGAGGACTTTCGCAGCGAAGTTCATCACCATGAGGAGGACCGTCATGATGGGTTACAGCAAAAGATGAAATATCTTGCTCCTTGGTCTTCTGACCACACAGAGGGTTCCTGTGGCTCTCATCTGAAGAAGAAACTTCAAGATTGACCGAATTTTCATGAAGCAAGTCATCATGAGGAAGTGTCTGTTGAAGACCTTCAGAATTAATGTTCCCGTTATTGGGAACTGAGGGAGTAGAATCTTGAATTCCGACAGATAAATTTCTGAGGGCTTCAAGAACTCCACCATCGAGCAAGGCTTGGTTACAGATTGGCCTTTGATCTCCTGACTGTGCTGGGCAGATCTTTTTCTTAGATGCCTTCTTACTCACTTTAGAAAGCACTTGATGACGAAAGTGATTGATCTGAGCACGTGTATGTGCCTGATCAGGAAAGATGGTCAGCTTAGGCTGACGATCTCCACTCAAATCAGGTGTATGTGCCTGACTTGTTTGTCCGTATGATATGGGGGAGTATGTCCCATAACCCTCTTGGACTGGAACAGATGTGTGTGTCTGTTCCGGAGTGAATCATTGATGTGTCACTCCACTGCTAGGGATAGATTGATGTGTCTGTCCCTGATATGATGCTGAAGTTGTTATGATATCCTGGCAAGCATCCAAAATATGAGCAGGGATTTTCTTCTTCTCTTTCACCATTGACAAAATATGTTTGGTGACTTCAGCTGCCGGAATGGGGATATACGTCCATTCTGGGCTTGGAGTAGGTGTATGTGCCTGCTCCTTTCCTCATTTTCCTGTCAGTGAATCCTGACGGTATTCAAGTGTGGAGGCAGAGAGTTGAGTCTGCCCCCTGTTTGTCGTCGGGACTTTCCGACTGACTTCTCCGTGCGCTACCAAGCGAGACTGTTGGTAGGCTTGATTAGTATTAGCAGGTGTATGTGCCTGCTGATTACACTTCGCCAAACGCGGTTGACGAGATCCATCATATGTAGTCAGACGAGCCTGCTGACTAACTAGTGATGTATAAGCAGGTGTATGTTCCTGCCTATGGTACTCCGCCGGAATTGCCTGGAGGGATAGGCTTGATGCTGCCAGACGAGTCTGCTGGACAGCGGAATTAAAACGAACAGGGGTGTATGCCTGCTCGTTGTTTGCCACCAAGTTAGGTTGGTGGACTTCTCCGGAGATGGCAGGGATGACAACCTGCCTATTGTTAACCGGATTCCATCTCTGGTGGTTCATCTTGCCTGCTCGGGTTCGAGGAACCTGAGCTGAATGCCTGGAGTCGGTACCCTCATCATGTTGAGGGCACACTACCGCACGAGTCTGGCAGCGATTGTTGATGGGAGCCCTCGGGAAGGACTCCTGTCTTTTTGAACTAAGGCCCTGAGGGACCTGATCATTCACTTCCTCAGAGTAAGGGAGTGAATGGAAATTGCGTTCCGGGGATAACGACCCGAAATGGTTGGAGACGGTAGTCAGCACCGTCTGCTTCTTGATCGCTGGCCGCCATTGTCTGGACGACCAGGTTGAATTGTTAACTTGGAGGGCTTGATGATCAGCCTCCAGAGTTGGGATAGTACCGTTGCGACGGTACTCCTTAACCAGTGCATTAAAAACCCAGCGTTGAAGACGCTAAGTTGGTGATGTCATCCTCAGAGCGGATGACATTCCAGCAGGAGTAGTAGCATTGGTTTTCATAGCAGCAGAGCTCACAGTAGAGGTGTTCACAGCAGCAGTATTCACAGGGGTGAATTTAAGGAAAGCCATTTTGCAGAAGATCTTGAGAAAAGAGTGTCTGTTCCATGTAACAGACATAATCAAGATGAATCCGGCCACTGCATCTTTTGGATGAGCATATTTCAATGATTTCTTTTTTGGCCCAAGGGGCCTAACAAATAAGAAGAACATCACTTTAACTTGGTTAAGGATTCACATCGGGTTCACCATTTTTGTTTCGCACGGAATCCGAGGATGACCTCCTGGACGAGAGATTCAAACGTTCCGATCGGTTTCTAACGGGTTTGTTCGTAGAACCGGAAACATCCAATGATTCCACATCCGTTTGGACCTACTTTCCAAAGGCAGGCGCTCATTAGCTTGTGGACTAATGAGGCTTAGGAATTCTCATTGGTCGAGAGGATGGGAGGTCGGACTCATCACACCTTTTTGAGGGGAATTATTGTCTACTCCGGGACTCTCTTTATAGATTTAAGTTATGTTCATGAATCCTTATTACATTACCAAGTATAAAATGTGATTTCCTTTAGTTTTAACAATCAATGATTAAATATGCAAGAAATTTAGAGAATCTTTTATATGTATTCGAGGTTCTTCATCAATAGAGAATCATCTATATCTGTTTAGAGATTCTTGGTCCATGGTATCCTTCAAAACATTTATATAAAAGTCTCTTGGTCATTTATGATGACCAGGCTGGTTTTAAAGCCACTCAATGGGGCACTTGAAGTTTATCGTCATTCAGAAGGAAAGATATTATTTCAAAGTTGGGATCGAACCCATAAATGGGCTACCTACGTATACTTTGTTTTAGAAAAGGAATCAGAACCCACGTAGTTCGAGTTATGGAGTATGATGTTTATGATTGATGACTCAAAGATGAATGTCATAATTACTTTTACACTCTAAGATCACGTGAGTCATGCTCGGTGTGAGAAACAAGAGGTATTGGTAAAAATTAGACAATTGTGCCATGAAAGATGCAATCATAAGAATTTGTTTGGGGCTTATGTATGGATGACTGCCCAGATAGATGAAGGTTTAGGATTTACTTTTAGGGAGAAAATCCATGAACAGGGTCCATAAAGTTATATGTGCTTCATGGAGATTTGAATACTCTAATCTTGGGGCTTACTCCTAAGGAGGATGCCCAAGTTAGGAGGCGACTTATGATTGGGTTTTACTCCTAAAAAGGAAACCCAAATCAAAGGTAAATTATGACTGGTTAAGAGAAATTTAAGGGGACTTGGGGCTTATTCCTGAAAAGGAGACCCAAGGTTATGACTGAGTCTTATTCCTAAAAAGGAGACCCAGGTTAAGGGACTTGGGGATTATTCTTTAAAAGGAAGCCCAAGGTTATCACTGAGTCTTATTCCTGAAAAGGAGACCCAGGTTAGGGATTAAGGTTTGGGGCTTACTCCTAAGGAGGATGCCCATATTTGAGGTTGGGGCTTATTCCTAAGAAAGATGCCCAAGATTAGATGACTTGATTGGGGCTTACTCCTGAGGAGGATGCCCAAGATTGGGAACTTTAAGAATTTGGGGCTTACTCCTGAGGAGGATGCCCATA
Source organism: Viscum album (assembly GCA_963277665.1). NCBI lineage: Eukaryota > Viridiplantae > Streptophyta > Magnoliopsida > Santalales > Viscaceae > Viscum > Viscum album. The sequence goes on along the minus strand of OY728131.1, from coordinate 910,493,841 downwards.
TTTGTGGTTGGGGCTTATTCCTAAGAAAGATGCCCAAAATTAGAGGACTTGATTGGGGCTTACTCCTGAGGAGGATCCCAAGATTGGGAACATTAAGAATTTGGGGCTTACTCCTGAGAAAGATGCCCAAATTAAAGGTTTTTATAACTGGGGATTATTCCTGAAAAGGAGACCCAGGTTAGGGATTCTCTCATTTTAAAGGATGAGGTTAAATGAACGAACTCTCAATCTTTGGTGACATAAGGATATTTAAATCCCTAGGTTTTGAGAGATATTCCACAGAATTCCTTTCAGATAAAGAAGTCAAATAAAGAAATCATGCCATAAATGGCTTTGAAGAGTGTCTTGAAGACTTAATCTTGAAAAGGAAAGGTGAAATGGCTTAAGAGGGGTAAAAATGGGCAAGATGGGCACCCAAAAAGATAGGGGCGTGCAAGTCTTGCAAGGCGCGCAAGTTTTCCGTGGGCGCGCAAGTATGGTCGCGCAGGTATACCTGCGCGACACATAGTGTACTTGCGCGATTTTCATCCAGGATTGAAATACTTGAGCGACTCTTTTTTAAACCCTTTAGAATGTTCTTGAGGTTTTTTCCAGAAAAGGGACGCGCAAGTTATATTGAAGGAAATAAGTCGGCGCGTAGGTGTTTGATAAGTTTCAACACTTAGGCCTTCCTTCTTCTCTTTAGATCTTCCGTTCTAGGTAAGAAATTACCTTAGAAGTGTTCCGGAAGCTTTGAGAAGAGACTTGGGCGCAGGGAGCTTCAATCCGAGTTTCTGGAAAAAAGATCCTCACGAATGGGGGGCCCACAGGGTCTATTTATAGGCAAAAGAAGGCCCTGGGCGGTTACCAGGCGGTTACCACTTAGGTCGTGCAAGTCACTTGCACGACCATAAGGTGTCGCGCAAGTACTTGCATGACCACTAGGCGGCGCGCAAGTGTACTTGCGCGACCATGAGGGAACTTGCGCGACCTATGGGCAAAGTTCTCCTTGTTCATCCCTTTGTCGATTCTTGATGTTTCTTCAAAGGATGAATCACTTTCTGCTTAGATATTCCCCTTTTCCGATCTTTATATTCTGTGACGAAAGGAGTGTCAACAACCATGTAAAGAGCTTGTGGAGTAATATCACTTGACACTATATTAGGTGTATGAGTTTAGGACATCAGTAAGTGTAAATTTTGTGCTCTGAAGGCTTGTAGAAATCATTTTTTGTGGGATTTATTCTTCTAGATATGTCATGTTTTGACGTAATATTGGGGATGGATTGGTTTTTGTTGTATGAAGCACATATCAATAGTCACCGACATTGGGTAACATTCATATCTCTCTATAGGGATACTCATGTCCTTCATGATGATTTGGATACTTGAGAAAGCCATAAAGGGCCTCTATGCCAGCAGTTGGGAGAACACACAACTCAAGTGGCTTACCTTATGTTAGATTATGGGGAAAAAGAGCATCCAATTTTCCCTCATATTGTGGACCGGTTTCAGGATGTGTTTCCTGGGTATTTCTCTATGTTACCACCCATTATATATGTTGAGTTTATAATTTAATTGTTTCCATAGTAGATTTAGTTTCTATTACTCTATATTGAATGACACTGGAAGAGCTCCAAGAAAATAAATTTCATCTCTCGGAGATGGAACTTAAGGGGTTTATCCACTCTAGTACATCACCTTTGGGATATCCTGTACTATTTTCAAAGAAATATTATGAATCACTAAGGATATGTGTCGATTATAGCAAGATAAACATGATAAGGGTTAAGAACTGATACCCTCTTCCTAGAATCAATGACTTGTTTGACCAACTCCATAGAGACTTAGTATTTTCAAAGATCTATTTGAGATTAGGATATCATCAGTTGATGGTGATACCTTCTGACATAACCTGAAAATCTTTTAGAAGTAGGCACGGGTTGTATAAATATTTGGTGATACCATTTGGATTGACTAATGTTTCATCCATGTTCATGGCTACGATAAACTGAATATTCCACCCATATCTGGGTTATTTTATAGTTGTTTTCATCAATTACAGCTTGTTGTACTCTATAACTCATTATGATCATACCCAACACCTAGAAATCATCTTGAGTACACTAAGAGGGAAGAGGGTTTAAGAAAAGTTATCAAAATGTCAGTTTTGGATTGGTTACGTTCACTTTCTTGGACACATAATTTTTTAGTTATTAAGGTCAGTGGATCTAGAAAAGGTGAAGTTTGTGGTGTCTTGGTGGAATTCCAGGAACATCTCTGATATTCGGTGTTTTCTGGGTTTTTACAGTTATTACCGAAGGTTTATTAGAGATTTATCTCATTTGGAAGTGCTTCTCATAGGCCTAAATATTATGGAGTTATGTTTGAATGGTCATAGGCTTGTGATAATTCCTTTTAAGAGCTAAATAAGTGGTTAAAGATTACACAGATTTTGATCTTACCCAAACCAGGTAATAAGTACACCTTGTTCTACGATGCATCTAGTATTTAACTTGGGGTAGTGTTGATGCAGGATGATCAGGTTGTAGATTATGGGTTGATTTATCTGAGACCACATGAAATAAATTACCCTACTCATGACCTTGAGCTACCCACTATGGTTTTAGCCTTGAAGAGTTGGAGGAATTACTTTTTTGGAGAACCCTTCATGGTGTTTACCTAACATAAAAGTATAATGTAAAAATTTTCCCAGTGAGATTTGAATCCTCAATATAAATGGTGGGTCAAGAACCTATAATCCTTTTATTTTGAGTTTTCCTATACACTAGGGAAGGTTAATAGTGTTCATGATGCATAGAGTCGAAAGAATCATAATCATGTGGGACAGGAATCCAATTCAGATTGAAAGATGATAGCCATGTTTGTTGAGAAGCGTTTGGCGGTACATGACGGGCAAAAAATAATTACTCTCACATATATGGTTATTTAATCTTCACTTTTGTGTTAGTTTTAGGAGATTAATCTAGGGGATCTAAAGTGTTATTCTATAATGTAAATATATAAAGGTGAGAAGTCTTCCTCCAGTAGGGAATTTGGTGCAACTGAAGTTTCTTATGTTAATGGTTTTATTTTAGTATCAACAGGTGTGTGCAAGGATTTGATGCATGACTTCAATGAATCGAAGTGGGCGGTGCATCCCGGTTTTACCAAGATATATTGTAATCTTCGTAGGTTGAATTGGTATCCATGAATGAAGAAAGAAGTTGTGGGTTTTGTGGCATGATGCCTTACCTCTCAATAGGTTAAAGACAAACATCATAATCTAGGTTAGTTATTGTAGTCATTAACCATTCTATAGTGGAACTGATATTATGTAATGATGGACATCAAAATTTTTCTCCTGAGGACTTCTTATAAGAAAGAAGCAATCTAGGTTGTTGGGGACTAGTTGATGAAATTAGCTCATTTCTTGTCAATCCAAGATACATATACAGTGGACCAATTGAGTGATTTATATGTTTGAGAGATAGTGTGGTTGCATGGTGTGTCAAGAACCATATATTAATATCATGATCTAGGTTTCACCATGCATTTCTATAAGGGTTTGCAAGAGGTTCTTGGTACGCAGGTGTTTCTAATTATGGCTTATCACCAACATATTGACGGTAATTCAGAACATATAATCTAGGAATTTTTGGACATGTTTAGAGCTTGTGTTCTAGATTTAGGTGATTCATGAGATAGGCACTCGTCAATCATTGAGTTTTCTTATAAAAATAGTTTTCAAGTCACAATTTAGATGGATCCTTTTGATGCTCTCTATGAGAGATTGTGTAGATGGTTGTTGTGTTGGTTAGAAGCTGGAGAGTTTGACTTGTTAGGACTGATTCTCATGCAAGAGATGATAGAGAAGGTATTATTTATTCAAAATAATTTGTAAATGGCCGAGAGTAGGCATAAGTCATATTAAAATTGGAATTGTGGACCTCTCGAGTTCAGGGTGATTGATAGTGTGTTTCTCTGGGTGTCGTATTAGTTGGGTAACCAACGAATTCGAATGTAGGGAATGTTTAAACGTAAGTATGTGGGTCTATTTTAGATTTTGGAGAGGATTAGACTGATGGATTACTAATTGGCTCTTCAATAGTGGTATTGTGGGATGCATGATTTTTCTATGTTTTACAGCTCTGACAGTATCACCTTGATCCATCTCATGTGATAAATGCTGATGACGTCGAGAATGTGGCTGATGTATCCTTTGAGTAACATCTTAATCGTATTGTGGATAATAGTGAAAAGTAATTATAGGGAATTTTGGTGCCTTTGGTTCATGTTCTATTGTATCCTGGAAACATTATGGATGAAACATTGGAGTGAGAATTAGATATGCGGGCATAGTGTCCATCTATCTTTTCATTGGGAATTCAGTGATGCTTAGAGGTACCGGCTCAAGGATGAGCCATTATAAGGTGGAGAGGTTGTATTATCCTGGATATATCTTGAGTTATTTTATTTATATTTTAATTTAATTATATTATTTTTCTTAAATAAGTGTTTCCCCAAGTTCATGTGAAGGTTAGGGGTGTTGTGGGGGTTAGGGGAATGAAAAAGGAGAAAAAAATGAGGTTCTAGGTATGTGGCACAGTTTGTTCATAGTAGCTCAAACCGTGCATAAATCCCTGGTAACCATGCGAAGTGGGTTGTTTTTTGGCCAATAGAATCCACATATTTAATGCATGGTTTGGAAAACTGTGTGGACCAGAAAGGTTATGAAATTTAAAAAAATCCCATTATGGGAATTTTAATTCCACTCTGGATTTTCCCACTACTTCCCTCTTGAACCCCTAGAAACAAACCAAGGATCCCAAGATCGACCAAGGGTGATTCTTCTTCTCTCCAAGGCGATTTGATGTGTCATCAGTTTCAAATTGAAGATCCGGGTAAGTATAATCCCCACATTGCATCGTTTTCTTGATTAGGGTTGGTATCTTTCTATTCTCCCCTTCTGAACCTATAAAAACCCTTATTTTTCGTTGAAATTTAGGGTGAAGCTTACGAGGGGGTTTAGATCAGGATATAGGTCCTTTATTAAGGGTGTGTTCACCAATAGATTCAAGGTAGGTGGTCTCCATGTTATATCCCATATTTTGTATTTATATTTGTGCATATGAGGCTTTATTCTTGTTCTTTTATTGATGTGTTCCTGATACCATTGGCAAGATGTGGTATATTTTGGATCTAAATAACCAATGAACCCGACAAGATCCTCACAAGATTTATTGGGGATAACGTGAAATATTCTAGGGCCACCCATAGGGTGTTCTGACCCTCACGAATGGGCTAATGGAAATACAGGGGGCGAAATTGATTTATGATGATGTAGATACTTAGTCGGATGGTTAATTTTTTTTATGAAATGAATTAGTATGGATTATGGTTAGTTTTATCTAATGTGGTTAAAGGTTAAGGTATTTTTTGGTTAACATGTAAATAGGTTAATTGGGATTAATGGGAATATGATACGGAATTATGTTTACACAAGAATATGTTTAGTGAGATAGGAATGTGAATTGGGAATTGGGGACAAATTTATAAGTGTTTTAAATGATGAATGTGTTAATGGATTGTGGAATAATGTTAACATCCCATTTATTGATATTGTTGTGATGTTGAAAATGATATTGGTTATGATTTTTCATGATGTAGTTAATTATGGTAAATTATAAATAAGAATGTGCACATGGCTTGGTAGATTTGGGTATAGACTTGAGGTTCTATGCCCACGGGTTGAGTTGAACCGAGGTATTAACTCCACCCCTAAATGCACGGTTTAAGGAAGGGGATACAGTTATATTACCATAAAGGTTTCTTTCTCATTGGATTGAGGCTTTGAGGTGGGGATAATGAGATTATTATTATTTGATTACAAGTGATATAGGACTTTATTTATACCCATATTCCTTGAGAATATGTAACTTGCCTAATCTATTCAACATATGAGAGAAAGTAGAATTAACCATGATATTCATAAGTAGTAAACCTATCTTTAAGGGTAGAATAACTTAATGGAATATAATCCAGAGTGGGTTATCGAATTGTTTCATTTCCTTACCATTATTTATCACTTTCATGCACTATCTACCTTGACTGGATATTTTTTAGACATCGTTGGTGGTGGCCTACTGAGTTGAACTCACACCCTTCTCGGGCCGTCGTTGGGTACTCAAGAAGATTTAATGGTTGCAAGTCAAGAAAGAGGTAAGGGACTTGTTCTAGAAAATTGACTCGGTTCTGTATGTGAATGTAGGTAGTCCGAGACTTGGATCCAGAACCGTTTTGGGTATTCTGATGTGTTCCTTTCTTTTTTGGTGGTTCACTTGGCATTGTAGCATGACATGCAGTATTTACTGTTTGATATTTTTTGTATCTAGTTAGAGGTTGGTTATATATGAATGTTAATCAGTTGTTTATATTTATTCTTCTATTATTTATATTTTCTAATCGGTCTTACTCTAAAAAAGTGGGTATAGTCTCCCCACTTGACTCTTATTTCCTTTTATCTGGTCAATAACCTCTAGCATACGGGGAGGCACACTTGAGGTCATGTGGCAACCCAGATCGGGGCACCGTTTTAGTGGATCCCATGTTGGGAATGTTATATATTATATCTCATACATAGTGATATATTTATACTAGTGAGTACTCTATAAAGTGGTTGTTTTAGGAACTTCATTACCTATTTTGATGACTTTAGTTTCTATGGATATGTTTTTTTGATAAAACAAAAGTATTAAACTTTTAAAATGTCCGAATAGTTTCTAAACTAAGTATAGAATCAAATGGGAAAAAGATATTTGGATCCAATGGTTGAATCATGGTATAGAATACAAATTCCATGATTTGAATGAATATTTAAGGTATTATAGAATAGTTTCATAACTCACTACTCTTGGATCACCATAATGGAATGGTGTGTATGAGAGGAATAATCATAAATTATTTGTGATGGTTCAATTGATGAAGAGTCAATGTGACCTTATTATTACATTTTAGGGTAATTATCTATTAACTAATCCATTTCAATTAAATTTAATTACACTTAAATAAATCATAAAAACACCATATGAGATATGGTATCAGTATAATACCCAACATTATTTTATAAAAAAATTGTTCTAAATAACTAAAATTATGATGGAATTTTATTAATATTTTCTCCAAGTCTGATAAATGATTATTTTTTTGTTATTATGTGGAAACAATATGATATTTTTTCTATAACCCTACTAAAAAAGTGTACATGTGATGATGTGTTTCTTCCCTTGAAAATAAACACATAAGTTGATGAGTTAGTGGGATGAATATTAAACATAGTGATGTTCAAGATCAATAAACATTAAATGTTTCTAATATGGAGGTTGTGTTAGTCCTATAATGTTCTGTGGAAGAAGAACTGAACCATGCTAAAAAAGTTCCTCAAAGGTCTGGTTGGACTTTTCATGATCTCAGGATATATGAATTTATCAAAGAAAATGATGATGAGGTAATTTTCATAAATGTTTTACCTACCACTAATTGTGATACCTTAGATAGTTCCACTTTTGAATAAAGGTTAAAATACATAGGATTATAAATTGACTCCAGGTACAATAACTATGTTTGGATCATGGTTGATGAGCCTAAAAGGGTAAGAAATGTAAGGGGGAAGTTGGTTTCTTGTAATTAAACTAACATGGATGGCAGAGTTTATGTTTATAAATAATACCTATTTCATATTTTTATAAGAAAATACATGGTATTCATAATAATGAAACCCATTCACTTGTTCAAATGATAAATTCTATTTATATTTTTCATTTCATCACAACATCTTTTGATTATTTGGTATATCAAATAGATGTCAAAATCATTTTCCTAAATGATAATTTAGTTGAGGTTGTATTTATGATACAAACAAAAGGATATAATGTTCCATATGTAATTTATATGGTAATAAATATATAATTATCCATTTATGAAATGAAGTAGACCTCTTAAAGTTGGAATATATAGTTTAATGATTCAATAAATTCATTGGTTTCATAAAAAATTATATTTTTCCTCGTTATAAAAGAGTATTAGTGAGATCGTTGTAATATATTTGATATTTTATATTCATTAAATACTTATTATAAAAAATGATATCTTGACACTCTACTATATGAAGATTTTTCTTGGTAAATGATTCTTTATGAAAGACAGGGGTGGATAAACCTATATATTAGCTATGTAAATCTATAAATATTGACATAAGAGGATTATTAGACTCAATAATAACACATGCATTGGTAAAGTTATAATGATGTTTATCATAGAAAATTCCCAAAGGGGGATTTAATTGGTGTCATATGGAATGAATATTAGTTTTATCTAAGATCCTTATAATGCTTTTCAAAGGATGTATTGAATCCATATACATCCACCATAGTTTCAATAATTCATTCCATGTTGTGTACTCAGCCTAATATCTCATATGATAATAGCATTATTTTTTGATATTTAACCAATCCTTGTGAGAATAACAAGATTTCATTGAAAAACATACTTAAGTACCTGATAATGAATAAGGATATTTTATTGATCATTGGATGAGAGGATTAGCTCCCTATAAAGGTTTATAAGGATTTCACTTTCCAAATCAATTGAGATTATATGAAATCTCATTCAGGATGTTGTTCTTTGGTTAACAATCAAGAAATTAGTTGGAAGAGTTCTAAACAAGACACCATAACATACTTGAAAATATTGTTGGTGTATATCACTACATAAAATGTTGAAAAAAAATGTCTATATTAGAAATTTCAGCTCTGAACCGGAAGTGGTTCCTGGAATTGAGGTAGTGATTAAGCATTACTATGAAAAAAATGGAGTTATATATTAGTAAAAGGAACCATAATCTCAGTAAATTTCTATTTAAATCCTTTTAAAATACCATATTATATGTTAGATCATTTATAAAGGAAAATTTTGGATATTTTGGGTTTCTACATTTAACAATATGGAAAAAAATTGATGAAACCATTGGTATAGTTAAAGCATGAGGGTCATATAGAGTCTCTTTGAATGTGATACTTAATAGATTAATGAAATTTTTTCATAATGTATAATATTATTATAATAAAATGAAATAACCATTTATCATCAATTAACATGTGTGCAAATTTACTTTAAATAAATGATGTAATTATAGTATCCCATAAATGTATGACATTGAGTTGTCCCATATCGATGGCTATACTAATATGTAAAAATTACCATGTATAGTATACCCCTAAGATAATAAGTGGAGATATATTATTTAGACCATCCCACCAAGTATATCTCATGATACTTAAAACATATGTCGATATACTAAGGGTAGTAATCTTATAGTAAGTCATTCAACCGTGGGGTTAAAGATATACCTTTTATAAGAATATTAATACATTGAAACATTTATTATAAAATTTTTTGTGAATTTTCTAATTAGGGTTGTTTGGTTATGTTTTTATTCATGTTTTCAGTTGCAGGATGTCTAAGTTTGGATTTCTCTACTAATCTAACGAAAAAAGACATATAGCCCTTAATTTAATTAGATTGAGGAAATAAAATACCATACATAGTTGAGTCGCATTAGAAGTGTTTAGATATTTGTATAAGGTGAATGTGATATTCTCATATAATAAATTTATTAAATGTGATGTTTACATCTATCACCCTGGTCTTTTTAATATAACCATTAAAGATGAGATAGCCTATACAAAAATTACATTATTCCTTATATCAGAGTCAGTCAATGTCATGGGAAAAGGGGTTATATATATATAAATTATATGATATATCATGTTGTGTGGATGCTCATATGAGATATGAATATGTTTTACGGAGATCACACTAGACCTATTAGAATTTTTATTATCATTTATTCATTAAAAGGGGATTCTCTTTTCTAATATATAAAGATTGGAATTTTTAGGTTTTGAAAAAAGTGATTGTTCCAAAATAATGATGGTTTGATAAAACTATAATGAAAAGAGTTTTTAATGGATTTAAAAGTGTTGTGATGGTTTTTATTAAGTCTATGGTATTTAAGTGTGAGTTTTATATTGTTAGATATGAACATAAAAAGGAATATCGTTTTTATATATATACCCCATATCATATACAATTAATTTCATAAAATGAAAGTCATGAATTTTGATTCGATGAATCATATGGGATTCTTGAAAATCCTATACTTCCTACAATCTAATTGGCCTTGTGATTACATGCATGAGATTTTTTCAAAGTTTCACATCTATCTCCTACATGGATTTTCCATTATAATCTATTTTGAATAGATAAATCATGGGTTTTTAATTCATCTAATAATTTCAATGAATTCCTAAACTAGAAGTGATGATATGGTCCCATGATTTGGAAATTAATTCATTTGAGATAGTATATTATCTTTGTTAAATGAAGAGTGCTGATAATTCATATAAAATAAAAAGATAGTTCAACTATTTGGTTACCCTGGTTCGTTGGATTTCTTGTTATAGCTCTCTTCTCCTTGGTATGAAATTTACGAAATCACAGTAATGTTACTGGTATTTTAGAATATGAGAACAATAAATTTTCAATGTGAGATTTAGGGGTTTTTGGATTACCTATGGAGGTAGAAAACATTATTTTTTTTCATTAGTGGACATCATTAAACAACTTCAAGAATTTGGGGGACATTGTTTATTATATATATATACATATTTCTTTGATATAAAATATAGGATAAATATTTAGACAATTATCAATACATTTTTTTATTTTTTTCCACTTATTAATATCATATAACAATTACATAAAAAACATCACAAAAACCCTCTAGGAATATTGATATCGATTGAGGGAGTAGCTGACCATTGTAGAGGTTTGTTCCCTAATAAAATATGGGAGTAATAAATCTATAAAAATACGAATATACCACAACATATATGGGATTACTGAATAAGGTTACCCATGTATAAAATATATAAATATTTATTAATTTACAAATAATATTAAACACATTTCACAAAAATACACATCTAAGGAGCATAAAGGGTTATTTTTGTTCCATACTAGACACATATTTAACTTATTTTATAGAATATATTAAATGTCTACAACAAATTAATTCTCTAAAGGAACCCTTATTAGACATTTATTACTTCATTACATTCTACATAATGTGGGAAAAGTGTAAAAATTAAAAAGGGTGAGCTCAAATACCCACTAAGGGTAAACAAAGGAGATATCGATCAATGATCATAAGTGATCATAAACATAAGTGTGTGTGAAAATGATCATAACTAATGAAAGTAATACATAATTATTTATATATAAATAATAATTAATCATGTAATAAGGTTTTTTCATAAAAAATAAATGACATAAAGGCGTCCAAAATAATTAATAATCAATCATTAACCATGAGCACATATCATAAGCATAATGCATTGGTTTGTTCCATGCACATAAGTATAGAAACCCATTTTACTATTCAAGGATCACTACTAAGGCTATTATAATAGATTAGGTCAACTATTTGTTCCATTATTTCCATATTCAAGGTTCACTCCCAAGACTATCATTTTGTATAGAGTCCCATACTTAATTGGGTTCACTCCCCATTTTTGTCCATTTATTTCATGAGATATCTTTCTTTACCTAGTCCATTAGAGGGCTATATAATTATGTTACCACTAATCACATAATTAATAATATACATATGGGTGCCACAAAATCATAAAATATTAATCAATTTTCCATATCAAAACCAATAAAAATGAAATGAGTTTCATAAACATTCTATCATATCATCATATCATAACCCATGGGATAGAAATAGGTTTTATAGAATCAACCTCAAATCATAGTAATTAATATATAGAATTAATTTGGATGGTATTTTATGATCACATACAATATTGAACATGTAAATCCTTAAAGTTTATCAATATAGATGGAAAATAAATTTAAAGGTGCATTTATACATTTCTTTGAATATAGGGAAAATTCCATTATATTTTGGTATCTTTAAAAAATAAAAATTCCTATAATATTTAGAAAAACAGTTTCTTTGAAAATAAACATGTAAAACTATAAATGATATATCAATAAAAATTATATTCATGATGTTTTTAAATCTATTTCTACGATAAATGATAAATCAATTAATCATTTCACAGTTTTTATAAAAAATCAAAAATAACCATTTCAATGAAAATTCAAAAAAAAAATATTTTAAAATATATAAAATGAATTAATATATTTTTAAAATTACTATAAAAACTATTGGATAATGGAAAATAAAATTCCTGAAAACATTCAAAATAACGTTAACCTGAAAGAAAAATTTGATCAACCAAAGTTGATATAAGGCCTATTTTTAAAAAAATCTAGATAATTTTAATAACCAATGAGAGGAAAATGGTATTATTCCATGAAAATTACTAGAATGACTAGATGATATTAAAATATATGGTTTTAAACTATAACAACCATATAACTTCGCTAAATGAAAATGTTTCTTATATAATCCAAAAAAGAAATGAGATTATAATATATAGCTTTAACTTAAGTCTTTTTGTTGCATAATAATTTATACCTCAAGTATAAAAAAAATATATTTATTTTACATATATTATGGAACTATATTATTTCGTAAATTTATATGTATCCTTCAATTATAAAAACAAATTATTTTTTTATTAACAATTTCTTCCTTAAAAATAACATTGGGTTGAAAATCGATCTATTTTCAATACATGTTTTGGTTCGATGGTTCTAGTACGTACTAGTACAGAAAACATTTTAACGCTATTTTTTTATGGTGGTTTATAACCAACATCTATAAAGGTGATGTAAATAATATTATTTTTTCCATCAGTTTTCTAAAAAACTGACACCAAAAATTAAACAGAATCGGGTTTACTATGTCGGTTTTGGATAAAACCGACATTGAAAACCTGTTTTTTTTAATATCAGCATCGGTTTTTAAAATAAAAGTATACGTAAGTTAAAAAAATTAGAAAAATTGGATAAACGACAATTCCAATAAAATTGAAACCCCTGTAAAATACACAATATACAAAAATAAAATAGTATTTATCATTCAATAAAAATATATTAAATACATACTTTTATCTAGTTCATAAAAAAATTATCTACGCTTTTGTATTATAATGTAGAATTAAAATACACGTACCTGTAATCAAATAATTCTTTTAAACAGTGTGTGACCTTTACAAGTCCCACGACTCAAGAATTTTCAGTTTAAACACCACCCAACTATTATTTGATATCAAAGACAATACAATTGAGTCAATAAAAATTTTAAATAGATTCCAGTTAGATATCAATGCATCGATAAATCTTATATAAAATTATTCAAAGGCATTGTAGAGGAACTTGAGAGAACTTGATAAATTCTAGTTAAATATCAATGCATCAATATATCTCATGATGACATGTATTATGATTCCTTTGATGATATTTCTTATTGAATGTATTACCTTACCTAAGGAATCATTTTTTTGTTATTGGAATAAGTGTCCCGTCATGATATGATTATACTTGTGTGGTTGACCTGGCATGAGACAATGACCACTATGTACTTGTGATAGGCATGTGGTTAGAACTAAAATTCAATTCATTGTGGAAACCAAGTACCATGCAAGAAATTGATGCCTTGTGGATATTAAGTGAATTTCCACTCGTCATCACTGTGGCCTAAATCAATACTAAATGCCTTAAGGATACCATGTAATATATATAATTAACTTTTGGATAGTTTTTGGTCACTTCTAATGTCTTTTTTTCCTCTTGGCATGGAATCGTAGTAGGTAAGACATGGGTTCATCTCAGCTTGGATTGTACATGGCCTCCCAGCCCATGGTTGATTGATTATGTATTCTTTCATATACCAAGCATAAAAAAAACTACGTCGAAAGTTACCAAAAAAACTTTTTAGAAGATTTAGAAGATTAAACATTAAAAATAAAGTAGAATTAAAATACACATAACAAAAATTTATGGCATGTTCATTGTTGGTTATTTTTGAAGAATTCATTTGATAATTAGAAGGTTCAAACACCTAATATATCAAAAGTGTGTTTTTTAACCCATATTTAATATTATTTATAAATATTAGAATGTACATACATAAAATCCAAATTAGACATAAAAAATACATCGAGAAAATAGATGGAATATGAGTCATATCAGATAGGTAATAATACTGTGAATCATTGAATGCCTACAATAACATTGAATGATATGAGATAAAAAATAGAATAATATGGCAGTAAATATAAATAAATCAATACAACTAACCTTATCAAATACATTAGTTTCACCAGTTGTGATTATCTCATACAGGAATCATAGAATATAATAACCACATTCAACATTTCTATTTTAACGATGACACTACAATTATAAAACATTAAACTATTAATAAAAATTAATATATAACAAAAAATTAGAACAAATTATAATATAAAAACTAATTATATGTACTTCCACATATTTTATTTTATTCATTGTCTTTATCGATTTGTATTCCTTGTTAAAATTTTTCCACGAACTACATTTTCATATATATGAACTAATAATAAATATCTAAATAATGAGAATAAAAATAACGAGCTTATAGAAAACAAAAACAAACATACCTTTCTAATAAGGTGGGAATGTTTTTAAAAACGCTCCCTAAAAAAGAGAAAAACCAATATATGGTGCATTCACTTCGGTACAATAGGTTTAACATCCAATGCCCCCTAAAATACCAAAAGATCCCAATTAATGAAATTATAATGATCATTAGTTCATAATTATGTTTCTCTTATTACTTATCAAGAAATGGCAAAAACCATCATAGAATATTCATATATGATAATCTCTCACACATATATGAAACTCTATCATGATTATTCACTTGTTCCACTTCTATGGAAATAAATTATGGATCTATAAAACTGTAAATGTATGTACTTTCATTTTTTATAAGAAGCATGTGTAGATACCTAATTTAAAAAAATATAGTTAGTCAATTTAAAATCTTCTTTTATTAAATAAATACAAATTCAAATGTCAATTTACATACATGGTAAACAACTACACCACATTCTGGATGAGCTCTTCAAAATCTACTAGATGCATGATATGTTCTTTGAGTAATCTCAATTGATATTCTCTTCTGAATGTATCATTCTTCATCCAAAACTCATAGATTTAATTCAACTAGAATATTCCTGAGATATTATTTGTATCCCATGAGAAATATATGAAGTATCTAGAATCGATTGTTCCCGAACATTTTGTTTCATTTGGGTATCTTTTTCTCTTTTAGATAATCCTATATAAGTTAAATGTCAGAGGACATTATAATAAATTTTGAGTCATTTGTAATTAATATTTAAAAAAACACATACCACATATGAAATATAATGAAGCCAACCAGTTCTCCAAAGTAAACAATGACCCACACAATCCCCAACTCTGGTGATATCCACGATAGGAAAAGGTATTAGAACATTATTATCTACAATATCGAGTACTAATACTCTAACATGACCCATATTCATTGGATCGCGATGTACAGAATCACCCAAAAAATGCACGAGTCTTAATGCAACAATATGTATGTGAGGTTCTCTAGAAAAAAAACTCACAATATTTGTTTTGTTCTGAGCAAGGTCATGGAGAATCAATGTAATTAAATGGGGTAGGGTAGTCCAGGTGGGAAGGCTGGTAAGACTAAAAAATGAAAAAGTTATATTAGTGTTTATAATTTATAAAATGGAAAAATTGATAACAAATAAATAATATACCTGGGAAGGCTTCTCATATTTTGTGGGGTAGGTAGTTGGGGTAGGGTAGTCTGGGTGAGCAGGCTAAAAAACAGAAATGTTATATTACTGTTTATAATTTATAAAAAAGAAAAACTAATAAAAAATAAATAATATACTTTGGAAGTATCCTCATACGAAGCAGGGTAGGTAGATGGGGCAGGGTAGTCCGAGTGAGCAGGGTGGGAAGGATGAAAATTGAAAAAGTTATATGAGTGTTTATAATTTATAAACTTGAAAAATTGATGAAAAATAAATAATATACGTGGTATGGCTGATCATACGGGTTGGGGTAGGTAGATGGGGCATGGTAGTCTGGGTGAGCATGCTGGGAATGCTAAAAAATGAAAAAGTTACATTAGTTTTTATAATTTATAAAATAGAAAAATTGATGACAAATAAATAATATACCTAGGAAGGTTGTGCAAGCTGTGAATACTTCTCCATGTGTTCTGAAACAGGATTCTACACTGATTCTTGAATTTGATAATACATAAATGGTTTCCTATCTTTTAGCTCTACTTTTAAGGATTCAATTTTCAGGTCTCTTGATTTCTTACTCTAACCAAAAACCATCTGAATACTAACACTCGTGTGATATCCTCTAACACGACCTGGGTGTTCATCCATTCCAAAATCAGTGGCTAGGATGTCTATCCTACCCTCAGGGATAAAATCTCCAGGTGTCTCTTACTATTGAAGTTCATGCTAAAATGAAAAATAAAAAAGATATATTAGTTTTTATAATTTAAAAAATATAAAAATTTATAACAAATAAATAATATTTACTTACAATATTATCAGCTACTTTTATATCTTCCTCTATAAGATACTGTTATTTTTTCCTTCTTATTTCTCATTTCCATTTTTCTTGGCGAGTGGGAAGTGATGGATGACCAAATTGGACCTCTTCTAAACCACTACTAGATTGAGCCCTTAATGATTAAAATTTTTCATCAATAATTTTTTGATATAAATACGAGTACCCTCTACGTGATAAAGTATGATGGTATACGTTTCTCAACTGGATCTCCCGATGAGAACTCCTAGAGGCCTATTGTATAAAAATAAACTACTATGAAATAAAATATATATATATAATAAATTTTAAAAAATAAAAAAATTATCCTACTAGAAATTATTCTTCATTGCGACTGTCAACAAATTGCTTCCATGTATCTTCATCTATAAATGGACACTTGAGGCAGGGGTCTCAAAACTTTTCTTTTCAAAAACTTATTTTTTGTCAATTTTGGTTTAAAATATCTCCATCAAACCACTGCTAAAGAGATATGTATTTTCTTAATTTCTTTGGTTTCCTCAAAATTGATGGTCATATGTAATTGCATAAATTAAATATGTCATTTAAAATAAATAATATTAAAAAATGAGATAGAACAAAAGATTAAGATATTTTACCATCACAGCCTCCCAAATACTTTTCTTCGCCATCCTATCCACTAACATCCAATTGGGATATACAATACTAATCCTGCAATGGCTCTGCATCACTATATAACTGACAAACTAAACTAAATTTGGGCCAATTCTATTATTATCATCATCAAAACGGATTTTTAGTCTTTCATTATTACAAGAAAGTGATAGTTTTTGTAAAGGTGTAATACCAAATTTACCAACATGAGAACATGATACTGTTGTAGTAACAGGAGAAGCCTCCTCCGCTGAGGACACATGGTAGTCCTGCAAACAAATTGTTAATTAATAGATTTATTTCATCAAATAATTATATTGTTGAATATTTAATAATATTTAAAAATATATATACCTCGTTACCAACTCTTCTCTATCTGTATCTGACATTGCTACTAGAAAGTGTAATGAAATTTTGTGCACATGCATATAATTAGAAAATGGAGTATTTAGAAACAAGGAATGAAAAAAAATAAGTTAGTAAAAAAAGAGGAATGCATTTGTATGTTTCAAAAAGAGAAATATATATATATAAATATTTACCATAAAAATTAGGATACTAGTTTAGTGTTTTCCCACATTCCTTCATCTTGATCATTACGTATTTCAGGCACTGTGTCTGTCTTATACTCATTGTAATCATCCAAAAATTACGTAATAGATGAATAAGGCATATGTAAATCACAAACTTCATCAGCATCATCCTCATCACCCAAATGGTATCTTTTTTCCTTTTAAAACAACAAAACACTAATAATTTGATGGATCAATGACATAAAATACATTATTTTCATGTGTCGCCCAGATAAAAGGTTCCTCGTTATAAATAAATTTTTTTAAATCAACCGTTTTAAACCCATCCTAATCATGTTTCACACCACTATTACTATCAACCCAACCTCACATAAAAATGGTGTCTCGAAATTTAATATACTCAATTTCCCATCATTATTATAGAACTCCAAAATATGGTGTTGATGCAGAAATTGGGTTTTTATCTTTGGCACTCAAAAAATGCAGTACTTCAGTAAAAAACATCACTCCACTATTCTGAACAGTACTATTTTTATCTAGGTTTTTTTGTGTAAAATGTGTTGACATTAATATAAAAACCAGACCATGTGATCAAAATAAGAGATGGTCTCCCTTCTAACCACTTAAATGTTTCTGATGAGGATATATCTAGGGTGACTTTCTCTTTAAACCATGAAACAAATTTCTTCCTATGATCAATTGAATTTGCAAATATATTTTTTAAATGTTTTTATGAAGATATATCTAGGGTTACTTTCTCATTTGAAGAATATATTTGCAAATTCAATGTTTCTGATGAAGATATATCTACAGTGAATTTCCCATTTTACATAGTTCTTTCATTATTTTGATGTTACTTATGTCAAAATTATTGAAGATTTCATTAATTTAAAGGGTGAAAAATTAGTTATTATTAGTAATATGAAATAATAATTAGAGTAAATGTTCATATTATAAGTGAAATCAATCCAAATACTCCAAAAATAATGACAGATGAAATTAAATACAAAACTAAATTGATATATCTCATAACACATTTGGTTGAGAGAACAATAGAATCAATTGAGGAATAATATGTGGTTGTGGATCCATTGCATGTTCTAATGAGTATATACATAGATTATTTGGTGAAACTATGAAAGAAAAAAGATCTATGAGTTGTGAGGAATAACAAATAGTTTGTGTGATTTACCTGAGAGTTCTTAACACACAAATAATGAAATGAAGAAATTGAAAAGGAATCCAATCTATGTTATATTGGTTAGGATCACTGCTAATTAAATTAGTGGATAATTCCCTCAACTAATTCATAATAATTGGGAACTAATCAAAACATCAGAGTTTAATATAAATATTTTTATTTCATGATGATCTTCATTCATTCAAAGATATTGTGGTGAGGAATAAGGCCTACCAATTATATGTAGTGACAACCTTCGTATTAGTTATGAGTAACTTCAATAAGATGTAGTTTGAGAAAGAACCTGGGAGATTCCAATACAATGGTGTTTTGGGATGTAGTACTAAGTTTTCATGGGTAATATTATGTATCTTCTTATGAATTATTTAAAATTTAGATTCAATATAATCCTTGGACACCAATTATAAATGATTAGAATATTATATCAGAGAATATATGTCTCAATAGGAGTTGAATAGTTTAGGGAGTTGGTTTTCTAAATCTGGTCTAAAGCATGTACAAATAACACATATAGATTTTATATTTATATTATATATTAATTGTGGTTGTGTATTATTGGGTAAAAGATAAAAAAATCTATTTATGTCATAACTGGCCATAGAGTTTCAATTAACCAAGTAGTAGAAAAGAATTAAAATAATTCAATTGGTTTTTTGTATAATTTAGGTAGACCTGATTAAAGCACCCACCCCCACTCCTTTTAGGTGTAGTTTCTTAGTCCTATGAGGACTCATAATGTCAAATAAAAATAATGTCAGTACATTTTTTAGTGAATTTGTCAAGATAAAAATAAAGTTAGATAATGAAATTCAACACATTGATTAATACAATTGGACAAGAACACTGACCAATACATTTATACATAATTTTAGATAAAAATGATGTCAGATAAAAATAATTCAATTGGTTTTTGGTATAATTTATTCAAGAACATTAACTAATACATTTATAAATAATGTGAGATAAAAATTCATAACCTAAAATCAGACAACTCCAATCAATATCAGGAACATTGACAAATCACCCAAAGGGATTACTATTAACTATGTTCCAATACATTTTAAATAAACTATAAACTAATATTTGATGAAAATCAAAATTAAAATTAAACAATCAATAATTTATCATCCGAAATAAAAAACCTAAAAAATTCAAAGTTTAACATGAAAATCAATCCCCAATCTAAAATTTGATCCCTATAAAGCTTTGTAAAATTAATAACTGAAATATCTAGACAAAAAATAGATTGTAACAACTAAAAATAAAAATAACCAATAAACTAAAATCAAACCATGGTTGATAGTTTCTCAAAATAGAATTTGGAAGAACAAATAACTCATAGACGATCAAAGAAGAGAATATAATGAGGAAAACAGACCACATATCATGAAAATGGAACAAAATCATCAAAAATAGTGGTTGGAGATCAATAATATGGATTCTAAGTCATTTTGAGTTGAGAGGATCTATTATGGGTTTATATTTCAAAGAACAAAAAAGATGAGGTTTTCCTGATCCCGAAATTTTTTAAATGATTTCGGTGTCAGTTTTTACCAAAACAGATGGAAAAAAATAAATAAAAATCCACACTAGTTTTTTCCAAAACCTACAACCATAATATATTTTTTTATTTTTTCTATCAATTTTGGTAAAAAACGAGGCTGAAAGTATTCGGTTTTTTTATTTTTGGATTAGGTTTTTGGGAAAACTGACGTTGAAAATTATACCTATGGTGTCTATTTGCTTTAAAACTAATGCGGAAATCCTTTTTTATTTTTTCCGTGTGTTTTAACATAAACCAATCCCAAAAATCATTGTAATCTAATTTTTGGCGTCAGTTTTTAGTAAAACCGATGAGAAAAATTTCTCACACAAACCATCGGTGTCGGTTGAGAAATACCTAATGTTCTTAATTCGATCTTAAATCTCGTATTCCTAAAAGTGGACCTTGGTCATGGTTTCATCATATAAATATTATTTTTTTCATGACATAATTATAATATTTATTCATTATATTAACTTTTATAACAATTTATATTTGTAGTTGATAAAAAATATACTACATCACTTCATAGAGATGATAATCCATAAATACGCATGTGTAATGTTTTCAATTATTAATGGATAGAATGAAATCAATGTAAATAGTAATTAACCATTAATGAATACTAATTTTATCATATATATAATGTAAATTAACTAAATCAATCTTTATTACAAACATTGAAAGGATGAATTGAAAAGCAAATCCCATTGCTTCTTGGTTGTGGTAGACCCCACATACTTACAACCAATGTTATCATTTTCCAAAGGTTTTGTTGGTATGAATATAGATAACATATTATAATTAAATAATTATAACTACTCAACAAAAATTTTAAATGAAAATTAAATTCCTCTATATTACAATCTAAGATATACAATGATTAAAATAAATCATTTCCCATTATGGATGTGGTGGTCCATACATACACACAAGTGAAACATTCATTTTCCATTTATTTAAATGTATAAGAAAATGGATGGATCGTATGAATAATAAAATAACAATTTATTTATTATATAGTATTAATTTTTTTAGTATTTATAAATTTGATGAATTGTAAGTATAAGATAAAATAAATTTGGAAGGAGACGGGTAAAACGATTATTGTAACACGCCATGTTTTTATGGACCTTTTTTCAAATAACGTAAATGTTAATTTTTTCATTGACATGAAAAAATTCAAAAATTCCTTTCAAATGGAATTGTTTATGTATGTTATGAAGAACCAAATCTTTATATATTACACACAAAACCACCTCTCCATACGTTAAATGCAACAACTGTGTTTCTACGAAACATCCATTTATTTTTATAATTATTTAAATGAGATAATTATAACCTACCCATTAAACATAGTTATATGAACACTAATAAATATTTTTAAATATTTATATTTATTTTATATAAATAAAATATATAGATAATGAAATATATTATTTTTTGTAAAGTCATTTTATGTTTAAAAATACTGCATTTTCAATCGAACTACTTTTAATGTCTTTCTCTGAAAAATAAAAAACGTAAGTCTAGACAAAAAAAAGAAATTTACTTTGATAAAATAAAAATAATTTTTTAATACGTAATTTCTAAATTAGATTTAGGTAATGTTTTTGGATTTTTCTGAGAAAAGTCATTTTTGGATGAATACTAAAAAATACGGGATTTTAATTCATATTTTTTATTTCATGTAATTTATTTATATAGATAAATTATATTATAAATTGTATTGAAATTTTAATTAGATGAAATTTTATAAATTAATCCAATTTATTTAATTGGTAACAATTTGACACTGAAATTGGATATAAAAACATAAAAAACTTTTGATCGTTTTTCATTAAAAACCTATATTGTTCACACAACTATGGGATTAACTTTAAATTAATTTATACCAATTTTAATTTTTTAATTTGGAAAAAATGGATTAAATATTTGGAATCAAAATAATTTATAATTTATAATAAGTTCATCATAGTTTTCTCGCAAAACTATATGTGAAACTTGTTAAAATTAATAACATCGATTAAGGTAAAATTATGCTTAACTAAGGACTCATCCTTACATTTTATACCCAAAACAACATGTTCACTTATACAACACCAATTTATTGGAAATATTTAGACTAAATAAATACATTTATAAAATATATACCATTATTGGATCCCCATAAAACATGAAAAATGTGGTTGGAATTCTCTCTTCATAACATTACAAGAGTGCCACTCTTCCTCCACTATAAAAATGGTTCCTTTCTCCCAATTCCTAACACAAATCAAGTCTTTATTCATGAAAAAAAATCTTCCCAAATAATATCTCAATTTACCACCTTTAATAATTGAATCATCCATTTGGGCATGAGGTCTTCCTAGGAATTCTTTAGGTATAACCCAACAGGATTTACCCGATTAATAGGTAATGTCTTCCCTCAAGTCCTTTATTTTATTTTCCTTTCCCACCACCTAAACTCAATTTATTACATTAATGTATAAAAATACCATCATAATAAATATACTAGGATGTT
The DNA here is from genome assembly GCA_963277665.1 of Viscum album. Classification (NCBI taxonomy): domain Eukaryota; kingdom Viridiplantae; phylum Streptophyta; class Magnoliopsida; order Santalales; family Viscaceae; genus Viscum; species Viscum album. Next base: position 910,470,776 of record OY728131.1, on the reverse strand, counting down.
TTTATGATATTATTTCAGTCTAAACATCCACACACCACCATCTAATGGAAAACAAACATACTCTTTATGTGTACGGTGAACTACCACCTAACTAAACTATAATGGATAAATTTTCCTTACCACCTATCATGGTAGAGATTATGATGTAAAATAAATTTATATATGTTATATATTATATTTATTATTTAATTAATATTCTTTATACCTTTTACATTACATATCATTTAACTTTTAATTTTTTGTTAATACGATAATTTTGTTTGAGAAAGTGTGGACTACCGCCCCATGAAAGTGATATGATTCGTACATACACTACATGGAAGGTATTAAGGATAGGTTTTGTGATTATATATGATATATATGATACCATAAATATAATTTAATATGGATATAAATATATACATATAATTATTTTACTTTTTTTCTTTTAACATGACAATTAAACAGAAATAACATTTATGCGTACATATGGCCTACCAGCTCCATGAATGGTGTATTCCATTTCATACTTAAATATTCTATATATTATTATATTATAAATATAATGAATATAGATTATATTTATATCATGGTTTACATTATATAATCCTGATATAAGTATATGGACCAAATATATAATAGATTAAGACACATGTGAAGAACAAAGTGAATATTACCCCAAGTGAAACCTTAGCATAGGATTGTTAAAAAGTGGGTAATATATGGTCATAAAACCCATATATGGTATTAGATATAATAATATTTCTCTATAAATTATTTATAATATATTTATATTTTTTATACATGTGGATTTACCATGTACGATGAGATTCAATACACAAGGTAAGGGGATTTCATCGCACTTTGCATTTACTTGAGATACATTCTATGTTCGCCACTCATTCCATTTGTGAGGTGTATGTTCTTACCATGAATGTATTGTATGTATAATATAATTAAATTTATTAGTATTAACAAATCAATTTTATGACCTTTATTTCATGGGTTCTAAGTTTCAAAAGTTACCAAATCAGTAAAACAGTTTTGTCATGATTTTCCTTTGTTGAGACTCATGTTTTATTATAAACCTAAATTATTTTTCAAGGTTTATATAATTACATTTTATATTTTGTTTAATGAATTTACATTATTTCATTATATTATAATTTTCTTGTAATTTTCTTTTTCTTACATGGAGATTAGGATCCCAAGTTACCAAGTTATAAGAGGTTATTGAGACAATCTCATCACTTTTATAGATTGTTTATGTTTATGCCTCCTATGATGAAATAATATAATCCATATCTCAATAACACTAATTATTTTCCTTATCTTATGTTTATTAAAGATATATCTATGTATTAATACCATGTTTTCAACTCATTGGTACTTAAGATAATTTTTTTATGTAGAATGAGACCATCTCTCACTCTGGTCGGAAATCTATTATATTCAAAAAAACATGTTTTCAAAAATGTTTTCAAAAGTTCTTGGAATCCCATTTTCAAAGAAAACTGATTTTAAAAACATTTTATATTTTTCGATGCTTCTTTTATATTTTTTCAAATATATTTTCAAAGAAAAAAATTCAGAAGGTTTTATGGTTTAAAAATCATTTTTCAATACATAATGATATTTCCCTCAATAAATGTTTTTTAAAATTTATTTAATGTTATTTTCCTTCTAAGAAAACATCAATTGGTGTTATTCATGTATTTATGGGGAAGTAATTATAAATTTCCATTCATATTATTTCACTGAATGAATTATGATTTTATGGAATGATATTGATGAAACTCATTTCTATTTCATGAGTTGTATACTTTTGAAACAGCTTCTTTTCACAGGATATGTTTTTGATGAAATTATTATGAAACCTATCTTTATTCACAGGTTATGATATGATTACATGTTTATAATATCCATTTCATTATAAGGTTAATAATATAATCATTCATTATCTTTTAGAACATTTTTATATGATTTCAATATGAGATGGTTGGAATTGACATCTTGCTCTAATGCACCCGGTAAATATTTATATCTTCCTCTATGACCATGGTGGTGAACCAAGTTTACCAAGATGGTATGAGGTGTGAAATAAAGCTACTAAGTTGGCTAGGGAGTGAACCATGACTACGAAGATTGTATAGGGAGTGGACCGATAATACCAATATGGTCTTGGAAGCGATTTATTTAATACTATGGAAATAATATTATATACTTATGTGTCAGCCACAACTCTAGGTTTTATTCCTATATTATTATTTCATGGATTATGGTCTTTATTTCCTTATGATTCATGTATTATGAAGTACCAATCACTATTCCATGTTTCATTTTTATGATCTTTGATATACAAGGTATGATCTTCTATTTTCATGATCATGTTTTTATTCCATTATGCTAATGATTATGCTTACATAGATATCTTGTTTACCATTATTGAGAATCTTATCTCACCCCTTTTTTTCCTTTCCCCCATGTTATAAATATAGGTATTATGTTTAGTGTGTATTAGAATGGTTATAGACATGAATAACTTAATTGGAGATAATGTAGCTTAATTATGTACAAGTGTTTATGTTTCCATGTTTCCAAAGGCACTAGACTAGTGTGGTATTCATAGGTCTGTTTTTGTAATGCTTTATGTATTCTATATAAGTGAGGTAATGTTAATGTTTTCTAATACAAGGTATTTATAGTTGGTATTAGAAAAAAGGTTTAGTTATACTTTGTAATCTTGGATGATAAAACATTTATGAGAACTCTAAGAACACATCTATATATAAGTATAAGGATAAGGAAAAGTATAGGAAAATATCCAGGAATTTTGGTAAATGATAGAGTGAGTGGTTTCCTAGAAATACATCATATTCTGGATACTATAAGGGGATGTGTCTTTGAAGCAGATTTATCTAGGGGAAACAACTCCAACAAGATGTTCCGGTCCTGACTCAGGGTAATCCTCTACGTGACAATGGGCTTTGTTTCACAACTAGTTTGATACTCTCAGGGGATATAATATGAAAATTCAAAAACTCATCATGAGCCTTCATGAGAGATTTAAATACAATTTGAAAATTAATAACCTAGAATAAACTTAACTTGTCATAGATTAACAAAGGTGTCATGACATAGACATACTATAGGTGACCTTTCATGATTGTATGGTTTTTTAATATGATAACTCTTTCTTACTCAATGCTTTTTGTTTTAGTCAATGGAAATAACTCAAAAGAACTGCAGTAATGGTGTCTGTGATGGAAAATTCAATGATTTGACTCATGGGAAACCGAATTCTATGGCAACTAGAATGAAAAACCTCATTTTTATTCTCACATGGATTTATCAAGATAAGAATCATGGTTGACTTCCAATTGAGAAAATGAGAGAACTAAAATCTATTTATTCTTTCATGAGGTAAATTCCACCTTCTTTCAGATGGACTTCTTATCCACTTTTTGTTGAATAATGGATTAGTACAATAAAAAATATATTATCTATTCTCCAGTGTTTGGATAATGAGAATTTCATTATAGAAATATATCAGTTATAAGGGAAATAAGATCGAAAGTGGACTCTAATAAATAATATGAGGCCGAAAAATGAGATTGTATCCATGGAATGGGATGATTTCAAGAACCTATTTTTCAATAATCACTTTCCTCATATTTTTTGTGACAAGATTGAGAAAGAGATCCCTGAATTGAAGCAAATGGATGATGAATTTGTTGGTACCTATGAGTCTAATTTAAATAGAATTGTGAGGTACACTTCATGAATTATCATCTAACCTGAATATAATGTTGATAGGTTCTTTAGTGTCATAAATCCATGTCTCATGAGGGAGTGGGCCATAAGAGAATTTATTAGTTGAAAATAGATTGTTTGTTTTTCAATCAAGGTTGAAATATAGGTTCAATTCACATATCAATTTCATTTTTTTAAAGAATAGGATGATGGGGTTTAAAATAGAACATAAAAAACCATGAGCAGAAGAAGATGATCTTCCCTTTAAGCTCTATGTGTGGGAAGAAGCAAGGAGGAAATTTCCTTAAAGGGGATAATATTGGTTTTAAGTGTGAAAGGGAAGTCCAGTAAGAATTTGATCACCAAAGTGATGGGAAGAAGTTGGATAACATTTTTAATGTGGAAAAGGTAGCACAAAATTTACCTCCCATGATTTAGTGCTACATGTGTAAGGAGAACGCGTAGTATACTAAGCATTTCGCAAACCTAATGGATATTGATGATGATCAACATCAAAAACCACTTAAGCTGGTCGACATGGATAAATCTCATGCAATCAATATATCTTATGAGCATTGAAATAGAGGACTGTTGAAAGGTACACTTACCATCCACTCTAGAACTGCTAATGTCATATTGGTTTCTAGATCTACCCACTCTTGCATATATTACTAATTTTCTATGGTTATTAATATTCCACCAAAGTAATTAGATATTAAATTACAAATGAAAACCCCTAATTGTTTGATGATTCCATCTCAAATTTATTATTACTCTCAATTTGATGTTTGTGGGATGGTGCTTCCTTCAATTATTTTCATTCTTCCTTTGGTTGAATTTTATGATATCTTAGCATTTATTATATTTATCTTCATAAATATCACATCAATTTTTGGGTAAGGGATGGTACTTTTGATATTTAAAACCCTCCTATCTTCATCCATCCATGTGATGATTAGTATGAACTTCCTGTATATATTACATTCAGTGTATGCATATTAATTCCCATTCAAAAGGGTTTTTTTATCTCAAATGGTTGGGGTAAAAATCAACATTGATGATATGCATGTGGTTTGTGATATTTTAACTGTTTTTTAGAGAATTTCCTAGTATTCCACCAAAATTAGAAGTTGAGTTATCAGTAGAACTTGCACCCAATTCCACAATAATTTATAAAAATACATACAGAATGTATCTGATTGAGTTTCATGAATTAAAGAAGAAACTCAAAGAAAACTTTGATAATGGATTCATTTGGCCAATTGTGTCACCTTGGGGAGAACCTGTTATTTTTCTGAAAAATAAATAATGATTAATGAGTCTCAGCTTTTATTATCGAGAGTTGAACAAAATCACGATCAAGAATAAGTATCCATTCACCCATATTGATGATATCACTGATCAATTGTTTGGATCTAAATAATTTTAAAAGATTAACGTTCATTGAGGATATCATCAATTGAGGGTCAAGAAAGAGGATATACCCAATACAACATTATGTTCTTGGTATGGACATTGTGAATATATAGTGATACCTTTTGGTCTTATAAATTCCCTAACTATCATCTTGGATTAAATGAATATAGTATTTAGATATTACCTCGATCTGTTTTTGGTATCCATTATAGATGATGTTTTTATCTATTCCAAGATAAAAGAAGATCACCAAGATCACATGAGAATTCTTCTAAAGATCCTAAAGAAGTATAATCTAAATTCAAAATTTACAAAGTTTGAATTTTGGCTAGATAGAATTTCATATTTGGGTCAGATAATTTTAATAGATGTTATATCAGTAGATACATTAAAGATAGAGGCTATTAAATGTTGGCCTAGACCAACCACAGTGACTGTGATCCATATCTTTCTTGGTTTAACTATTTATTATTAAAGTTTTATGGAGAATTTCTCATGACTATCTAATCCTCTAACCAAGTTGACTCATAAGTTTGTCAATTTCCTCTGTTCAGATGAATGTAAGGAAAATTACAAGGAATTGAACAAAAGGTTAGTTAGTGAACCTATTCTTAAATTACCCTGTAGTGGAGAAGGGTTTTATAATCTTTAGTGATGAATCCAATAATGGATTGGTGTTTGTTCTTATGAAAAATAACATGGTTATAACTTATACCGCATGAAAATTAAATATTCATGAGTAAAAATACCCAAATCATGATTTGGAGTTAGTAGTGATAATTATTTCTTTAAAGATATAGAGGAATTATATTCATAGAGAAAAATTTGATATATATACTAATCATGAAAGTCTTAAATATTTTTTCACATTGAAGGAATTGAACATGTTCGAGATAAGTTAGAAAAAGTTGATAAAGGAATATGAATATTCAATATATTACCACCTTGGGAAAGAAAACAAAGTGGTCGATGATTTATGTATAAATGATCATGTTGGATTATACATTATGAGGATCACAAAATATCCAATATTTCAGGATTTCTAATGGATGAATCTAGAAATCTAAGAGGAATTGGAAAATTCTTCTCTTTCTCAAATGAATTTTCAACGGTCTATCCAAGTGAAGATTAAGGAGGTAATGAAGAGATACAAACAACTTCAAAATAAAGACAGAAATGTTCATGAGTTTAACCTTGATCAGGATTGATTGATGAGGTTCAGGAACCATGTATGTTTTCCTTCTATACCAGATTTGAAGAAGGTGATATTAGAGTAAGTTCATAGTTTGTAATTCTCTATTCACATTTGATGTATAAAGATGTATAAGGACTTGAAAGAATGCTTTTTTGGGATGGAATGAAGAGGCATATTGTAGAGTTTGTATCTTGATACATGGTATGCCAACAAGTTAAAGATAAAAGACAAAATCCAAAGGGGATTTTACACCCATTACCCATACCAGAATGGAAATGGGAGAACATCACTATGGATTTTGTCATAGGACTACCCGAATCCTATAAATGGTTTAATTTTATATGGGTGGTAGTCGATTACCTTACTAAGTCAGAAAACTTTATTGCTATTTGATAATAATTGCCTCTTGATCATCTTTCTAGGATATAGATTAATTATGTGGTAAGGTTACACGAAGTACCACCTTCCAATGTATCAGATCAGGATATAAGGATCCCCTCAAAATTCTGGATAAGTATTAAGAAAAAACTAAATACATAATTGAGTTTCATCACAGCTTATCATCATTAGACAGAAGGTCATTTTGAAATAATAATTCAAATCATATATGATAGGTTGAGATATTTTTCTCTAGATTCCAAAGGTTTTTTGGATCAACACCTTCCTCTAGTTTATTTTTCATACAATAATAGATTTTACTCAAGAATTCATATAGAACCTTATAAAGACTTTTATGAGAAGAAATTTAGAGCTACAACATATTGGGATGATGCTGGATAATGAAAGCTATTGGGTCCTAAGAATTATGTTGAAATATTCAAGAAGGTTAGAACCATTCAGCAGCATATCAAGGTAGCTCAAAGTGGGTATAAAATTTATGATAATCATCATTTCAGCCTAGAATTTTATTTTGAGGAAATTTTATTTATATGAATCTTACCATGGAAGAAGGTTATGGTATTTAAGAAGAAAGTGAAACTAAGCCCTAGGTATATCGGTTCCTCTAAGATTCTTGATCGTATTAGGATGGTAGCATGTCACTTTCCATTTCCTACAAATCTCAGTCAAGTTCCTAATTTTTTCCAGGTATCTCTCCTAATGAAGTACATACCTGACATATCACATATACTGAACTCATAGTTCACACCGCTAGAGCAGGATATGTCTTACAAAGAACAACCAGTTGAAATTCTACAGTGATCAAAGAATGTTCTAAAAAACAAGACCAATCACCTCGAAAATTTATTGTAGATAAATAACTAGTTAAAGGAAGCTACATGGGAACTTAGGATGTGATTAAGTAGATGTTTCCTCATTTGTTTTTAGATGTGTGATAATTTTTTTGGGAGAAATTCATTTTAAGGGGGTATAATGTAACACCTCGAGTTTTTATGTACCTTTTTTTCAAATAAAGTAAATATTAATTTATTTCTTACAATACACTAATTCAGACATTCTTTTCACATATAATTGACATTAATTACACTATGCGGAAACCACTTGGCATAAGTTACATTCAACATGGACATGGTGTATGTTACATGATACAACGATGTTTCTAAGAAACATCCTTCTATTGTTATATTTATCTAAATGAAATAATTATACCCTAGCAATTAAAATTATTTATATGAATAGTAATAAAAATGTTTCCAATATTTTTCATTATTTCTTTATATAAATTTCACATATTGATAATGAAATATATGATTTTTGGTAAATTCCTTTTATGTTTAAAAATACCGCTTTCTCGAATTAACTGTTTTTAATGTCCTTTAGTGAAAAATAATAAAATTAATTTTAAAAAAAATTAGAAATTTAATTTTAAATAATAAGATTTATTTTTGAATATATAATACCAAAATTAACTTAGTTTTAATTTTTTGGATTTTTTTGAGAAACTTAATTTTTGGATGAATAGTAAAAAATACTGAACTTTAATTCAGAACTGGTATTCCATCTAATTTATTTATTAAGATAAATTATATTTTAAATTTTTTTAAATTATAATTAGAAAATATTTTTATAAATTTATTCAATTTAGGTTATATAACAAATTTCACAATGAAATTGGATATAAAAACAAAGAAACCTTTTAATCATTTTTATTTTAAAAACACACATTGTTGACCCAACTACGGGATTAATTTTAAATTAATTTATACCATATATGGGAATTGAATTTTGAGAAATTGATTAAACATATATAATAATCATAATTTATAATTTATAATATGTTCAACATAGATTTTTACCAAAAATATTAGTGAAATTGATTAAAATTAATTACATTGATTATGGAAAAATTAAGCATACATAAGGTCTAAACCGTAAATTTATGAATGAGAACAACCTATAAAATTGAAAAAATACATTATTGGACATATATTTACTCTATAATCACTGTTTTTGACTATGGAACATTATTTGATCCACATTAAACATAAAAAACACGGGTCGAATTCTCTCTTTAGAAATTTACAAGAGTGTCACTCTTCCTCCACTATAAAAAGTGGTCCTTTCCTCCCAATTCCTAACACCTCTCAAGAACCTTGTATCTCAAGAACACTAATAAAATAATCTTCCAACTTCATTACCTTACTCATTGAAGAATCCCTTTGGGAATTAAGTCTCCCATGTAATCCTTTTGGCACAAACCAAAAGGAGTTACACGATTAAGAACTAACGTCTTCTCTCAACCCTATTATTTTAATTTACTTATCTACCCCTCCACTATCTATATTCTATTATTGTATAACAAAACAACATTGATCAATATAATAGTATTTTTTTCTATAAATTTTTAAACTTGAACTTTCACACACCAACATCTTATTAATAACGAACATATTGTTCTTATGTACGGTGAATTACTGCCTCACTAAACGATGATTGTTCAATTTTCCTTAACACCTCTCATGGTGGAAATTATGATATAAAATCTATTTATATATGTAATAAATTTTATTTATTATTTAATTAATCTTATTTATACCTTTTACAACATAAATCATTGTTTACTTTCCATTTTTTTATTATGTTAATTTCATTTGAGGAAGTGTGGACTACCACCCCGTCGAAGCGATATGATACATTAATACACTACAAGGAATGTATCAAGGATAGGTTTAGTAATTATATATGATATATATGATATCATAGAGATACTGTAATAATTATATAAATATATACATATATTCATTTTACTTACATTCTTTCAACACGACAATTAAATGAAAATGACATTTATGTGTATGTATGGCCTATTGTTTCCATGAACAGTATATTCTGTTTCAAACATATATATTCTATAGATTATTATAATACACATAAATGAATTTACATTATATTTATATAAATTTTCCATTATATAATCATGATATAAGTATAAGAATCAATTTTATAACAAATTAAAGCACATGCGAAGAACAATGAGAATACTACCCTAAGTAAAATCGTAACATTATATTTGTAACAAGAGGGTAATTTAAGGTCATAAAAAACATATATGGTATTATATATAATAATATGGTCATCTAATGTATGTATAATAAATTTATATTTATTTTACAGGTGTTTTTAATGAGTAAGAAGAGATTCAAGACACAAGGTAAGGGGATTTTATCTGACTTTTTATTTCTGTGAGATACAGACTATGTTCACCACTCTTTCCGTATGTGTGATTTATATATTTCCCATGATTGTATTCTATGTATATTATAATTAGTTTTATTTTTTCTCACATATCCATTTTATAATCTTTTTTTCATGGGTTCTATGTTTCAAAAGTTACAAAATCGGTAATATAATTTTGTCTCAATTTCCCTTCGTTGAGACTCATGTTTTATTATGAACCTAAATTATATTTCAAGGTGTATGTACTTCCATTTTACATGTTATATCATGAAATTAATTTCATTCATTTAATTTTAATATTTATTTTATTTTATTTTATTACATGGAGTGTATGATCTTAATTTACTACGTTATAAGAGTTTGTTAAGAAAATTTCATATCTTTTCTAGATTTTTTATGTTTATACTTCCTATGATTAAAAATAATGATCCATATCTCAAGAAAACTCTTTAGTTTCCTTATAATATGTTTATTAATGATATATCCCTGAATTAGTACCATTTTACACTCTTTGGTACTTAAGATAACGTTTTTATATAGAATCATATCATCTCTCTCTGGTCAGAAATCCATTGTGTTAAAAAACCATGTTTTCAAAGTTTTTTTCAATAATGTTTTCCAAATATATTTGAATCCTATTTTCATGGAAATTTTTTTTGAAAAAACTTTTTATAGTTTAAAATTCTTCCTTTATATTTTTTCAAATCTATTTTCAAATAAAAAAATTTTCAAAAGGTTTTAGGATTTAAAAATAGTTTTTCAATGCCAAAAAGGAATTTCCCTCAAGAAATGTTTTCAAAATTAAATTCAAAATTACTCCCCATATAAGATCAGATTTATCAGTATTACTCTTAACATTATAGTGAAATCATTCTATGTTTCTGTTCATTTTTTCCTCTGAAAGGATTATTTTTTATGTAATTATGGTGAAGAAACTCTTTTCTCTTTCATGAGTTATATGCTTTTGAAACCCCATTCTTTTCCCATTCTATGTTTATGATGAAATGACTATGAAACTTCTATTTTTTCACAGGTTATGATATGATTACATGTTTATAATACCCATCTCATTTCATGTGTAATGATATGATTATTTATAATATTATGTCCCATGTATGTATTATTTCATTATGATATGGGTGGGACCTATATCTACCTCTAATGAAATGCGTAAAGATTAATATCTCATGAGATATAATAACATGGTCTTGGGAATGAACCTTGACTACTAAGATGTCCATGGTAGTGAACCATGACTACCAAGATGGTATGATGAGTGAAATTGTGATACTAAGATGTGCATGGGAGTGAACCATGACTACCAAGATGGTATGAGGAGTTAACTTATACAAAAAATATTTTCTTGGCAGTGATTCCTTAGCTACTATAAAAATAATATTATATACTTATATATATGCCAAAATTCTAGGTTTTATTACTATTTTATTATTTCATGGCTTATGTTATTTGTTTTATTTTGATTCATGTCATGTGAACTGCCAATATTTATGAAATGATTCATGTTTTGATGATTTATATGTTGGATATGATCTTATATTTTCTTGATAATGTTCTCATACCCTAATTATCATTATTTTACTTTCTTGTCTCCCTTGTTTACCCTTACTGGGAATCTGAGCTCACCCATTTTTAGGTTTCCTTTCCCTTAGGTTATGAAGATAGTTATTATGTTTGATGTGTCTAAGAAGGTTGTTATTAATGAAGAACACAATGGGAGATAATTTGGCTTTCTTATGTACTAGTGTTTATGTTTCCATGTTTCCAAAGGCACTAGACTTGTACGGTATTCATGCATCTATTTTTGTAATGTTTTCTATATTTTCAAAAAGTTAAGTAATGCTAATATATTTCAAGAATGGGTCTCTATAATTAACATTTCATTGAGAGACATCATTTGACTTACACATTAATCATTTTTGGGATTGTTCAAAAGAATACCAGAAGCTCCATAATTAGAGGAAGTAATAAAATATGTTTTTGGGAATGCAATTTCTGAGATAGAGGGATCAAATATTATGAATACTATAATAAAAGAGGTTCCCTTTTATATGTGATCAGAGTTATTCACATGGAATTACATAAAATATTTAAAAAAATAATTACACTATCTTGTGAAAGTAGCAATAAATTTTCAAGAAATAGAATTCAGAATAAAATAAGGTCAAAATATTTTCAAAAATTATATTTATTATGGTTTATTTGGAATTTTTACACTTATCATAACCCCCCAGTAAACTCTTTTAACCATAATCATGGAAAAAAATATTATAGTATTTACTATTCATTATGAAAAAAAATAAGGTAGACTCCTTACCAAAGTTATAAATTTTGATTAAAAGTGTAGAATCCATTTTTTAAAATTCAAATTCAATAAGTGGTATAAAATAATTTTAAAATAAACATCAATAATTCAACGAAAACAATTTTTTAAATACCATTTAAGCATAAAACTGATTTTAATATTATTTATTGTTTAGTAAAATCTCTAAGATGAATGTTATAATATTTTGTTAAATATATAATCTATGAAATTAATTATAATCATTAATAATGAATGATTTGATTAAATTATTTATTTAAAATAACATTGTCCTTATTAAAATAATTTTATGAAAAATAACTCTTTTTACCCTCAAGTGATGTTATCTTCGATTTATAAAAAATTGAAAACCAATGAATTTATTTTATTAATATTTAAACAATAATTTTTGGTAATTTTTTTCTATTCATAACCACCAATCCAATGGCTTAGAAATAAATATCATATTAATTAATAACACTTTTTTATATATTGAGGTTTGTTTAATATTAGTGTTTCATGTAAATAAAGAAATCAAAAAATATATTTAGAGAGAAATAAATCATAAAATATCAATGTGTTACATTGAATAAACTAATGGAGGACCCTACATAAACATATATGAGATTAATGAATCCTCCAATATAGGTCCCAATATCTACATATGAGGTAGGACCTAAACTCCATATATACATGAATGATTGTTCCATCTATTGAATATGTCGCAAGGGGAGTGCCTGAACCCATAAATGGAGGGTATCTTACCAAAAAATGTGATAAAAATCTATTTATACACCAAAAATGTAACATGTATCCTGAAATTGCCTCAGTAGAGCTATGATCCGTTAAATATCCAAACCCTATTGTGAATAGCCTCCAATGTTTGAGTGGGTCATCCTCTTAATATCTACATGAGAAGATACTAAGAAAAAACAATTCATATATATATATATATATTGAAGTTAAGAGATTATTAAAATAAAAGAAATTAAATTCCCAAGTAAAATGAATGCCTAGTAGTGTGCATGGAATATATCTATCCCAGTAAAGGTTGGTTATATGTTGTTGTCACTCAGTCCATATGAATTCAACATATAAGATATGGCCAAAATGGGTACACAGTGTGGGTGGATGAGAGGTAACTGACATAACCTTTCATACCTAAAAGTAAATATAACATATTCTTACACATACTACATAGTGTATTTAGATGGTACAAAATTTGTAGAACCTAGTTGTACATGAAGTCTCTATGGAATACCCAGTGTATATGAACTACATGGATTTTGGGCATATACTGTAAGTACATGTAATTCCTTATATCTGAAGGTACATATCATGTGTGATATAGAACATGGTATTTAAGAAATTATATATATAATGGGAATTTATGTAAAATACATGTCAAGATAAATAATTTTGAAGTATAAAGTATATGATACAGAGTCACACAACATGTAATATTTATCTTATCACAGTATCACTTCCCATGTACAATGGCATGTCACACAATAAATATTTTATAAATGCATTATTTTTGGAATTAAATTCAAATTTGAAACTCAAGATAGCAACATATGCATCCTATAACATGGGATTACATTCAATATTGATTTATTATTTCTAGAAAAACTTCATCATTTTATTATTGTAAACATTATCTCCACCTTCACCTTCAGAAGTGCCTCCCTTGAAAATCAAACATAACTCTTATTAAAAAATTGCATTTTAACACTGGAATGATATTCAACCATTGATCATCATTAAAACTATCATAATCCATCTCAAAATAGAACTACACCCAGAACTCATCGTGATTTCACTACCACATGTCTAAAGCAATGAATTCTCTAGTTATCCTCCATTGCAATCATATAGAAGTGCTATAAAACTAAAATTCAATGAATGGGTGAATATTTGATATGTTAGTGTCCATAATAATTCATGATAACAAATTAACAGTCACATATTCAAGATTCTTAAAATAACATGTGTATAAGATAAGAAGTGGATTTTCTTTTTTTTTTGTTGTAAATATTTCTCTATTGTTTTCTATTATTTAATTTAGGTTTTATTTCAAAATAAAAAAATTAATAAAATAAAAAGTTTTATCTAAGATTATTATATATTTTTAAATAATCAAAACACAAAAAAATTACCTTAAAGAAATAATCCATGGAAAAGTATCATAATAAAAATTCATGAAAAATGTGGAGGCTCCAACCCGAATTCATTCCATGCTAGAAATAAATTATTAAAATAATTGAATTACCATGATCAAAATTGCATCATAAATTAAATAAAATTATTATTTTATTATATGATTTGATGAAATAAATAAATTATATTATTTAATATAATAATATTTAGATATATTCATTCATACAATGATATAAAATATGGAAATAATTAGAGTTGCGTAATGAATCCATATGAGTCAAAATAAGGGGATTTGATTTCATGTTTCAAGAGGTAAAAATTATTTTAATTGTTTTTATTTTTCTTATGGAATTATAGGAAAAATTAACTATTGAAAAATTGACACAAATTTGTATTTCCCTTTATAGGCCACATAATAAAACCTCCTTCATTATTACTGAGATTTTCCTTTTCTTAGTGGTGATGTCATTCCAAAATTGGTGATTCTATAATCCCACTTTTTAGTTATTACATTTTAGAACCTCCTTTCCATGTCACATGACAAATAATTACTAAGTCACTACACACTCAAGGAAATATTAATTATGTTTTATTTCTCTTAAATAATTAAAATTATCATTCCTGTGGTTTTAAGACTTCAAATACCTCTCTTATGAAAATACCATAATATCTAAAACAATTATAGTTTTTAACAATTGATTCATGGATCTGTTTAAGAGTTATTAAATGTTCATACATTCATGGATAAAAATAAACATTTTAATATTTTATTTAATAATAAAATCTTACAATGCTATAATTAAATTAACCAACAATGCAAAAACCATTGAAAATATTATTAACCATTTTTAATTCCATTACAACAATATATATTTGTTTATTCATCCTCCCTACCATAAAACGTTTTCAACCCAAAGGAACAAAAAATGAAAATAGGTGAGTATGTTGAACTCAGATATAAGTCTTTTTCTCTTATGAGTTCTCTATGATGGTATAATAAAATATAAACCACTAGAATTACTCTCCCATGAAGGATAATCTCATGCCAATACTGAATAGTTCTCTGGTACTTATTAAAGGTTGAATCATACTTTGCATCCAACTCACAGTAGTAAAGACTTTGTGATGGGTCATTCAAATACTAATTTATCTATGATATATGAAAAATTTTGTGCACCTGTTCTATATGTGAAGGTAAGTCAATGTGATAAGAAACCTCATGAACTATAGCTAGAACCTGTAATGGTAAAATAAAACTCGGGGACAGTTTACTACCCCATCCCAACCTCCTCAAACCATAATTAGGTGAGACTTTCCTGAACACATGCTCTCCTTAATCAAAATCCAAAGTTCTTCATAAACTACTTGTATAGAAATTGTAATATATGTAGAATATCTTAATATTATCTTAAAAAACCTACACATTCTCTATCTTCAATCTCACCAACTCATGTCCTAAAATATATGAATAAAAAATCTTCATCTAGTAAAGGGGTGTCCTACATGGTCTCTGATACAAGTTCATAAAATATTTAAAACCAACGTTATAGTGATATTTGTTTTTTGTGTAGAAACTTTGATAAGGTTAGTTGATCAAATAAACATCTACTGATATCCAACAAGTAAGATCAGAACATGTTCTCAAAAACCAATATGGTCCTCTAATTTTATCCACTTGAATGGGGGTGAAAATATTTACTCAGAGGAACTTAGAATTAGAAATCCCCCTATAAAATCAACTGTAACTAAGATGTGAAATGATAATTGAGGTCATATAAAATCATCAAGGGTAACCAATAGAGTTTTAAAAATTCCTCTCTATATAAATTTATTATTAGCACTATTTCGAAGGGGAAATATGTGAGAAGAATTGTTCAATTGGTAAAAAATCACATATATAGTTTCATAAATAGTACTTGGTCATCGAATTATATTCCTAAAGTCCATGGCCATTCCATCCCACTTCCACTCATGAACCTTAAGTGGTCATCTTAGTTGTTTGGGAACTAAGTGATTGGTATTTACCTTCTAATTGGTGAAGCACCAGGAAATGAACTCAAACTTTCTTTCCCATATTGCTATCAACAAAAATTTCTTCCTTTAAGACTAATAAATTTTCATCACATAGGGATGTACTTTCAAATGGGTTGTATGGAAACCCCTTAATACCACCACTTGCATTAATTTTAGTATCATGGTCTATCTTTAGAAATGATGACATCTTATCCACCTTCAAAAAACCTTCAAGTGTATTTCCAGATTTAATTAGATCTAACAAAACCTTTTTATTTATATATACAGGTAGAAGCTCCTTCAATTTTTTTAGAAGTATAGTAGAAAAAACTATCAACAAATGGTAGGTATCATCTCCTTCCTCCATATATTCTAACTATAAAGATACCAACTGTCTAGATGAATACACTAATAACTGAGATTTAGATTTTTAAAAAGGGACTCATCTCATATAGTTACATTACCCAAGTTATAGACTATCTTAAAATAATATTCCTTTAGGAACTCCAATAATCACCTTTGTCTCATATTGAGGACTATTTGAGAAAATATATACTTGAGGAACTTTTGGTCTATAAAGAAAAAACCCTCATAAATAAGGTCACATGTCTATATCATTAAATAATATACAATACTCATTATAACAATTTCATTGTTTATATAGTTTTGACTATTTTTTCCCAGATGTATGGGACTATAAGTAATCATATATGACTATTTTATCATCACACAACATAGTATAGACTAGGATACATCATAGTTTGCCTCATAATCTACTCTAGCATTCAGAAACATAAATACTATAGAATTTGTCAATATCCTATTAAACACCTCAAATAATTAGTATAAATCCTCTAATAGAACCAAATTATACCTCATTCAGATGAGGGAAGTCATATGGTCTATAAAATTGAATATTTCTACTATATATCTCTCTCATAATATCCTATATTACTAAAATATTTGTTCACTTTGAAAACCATCATGGGTGGATTGAAATCAATCACTTCAAAAATATTCTTAGGATCAACTACAATATAAAATTTTTAGATGATGTCCCCATGGAAATAATCATCATGTATCCAAAAATGTATCCTCACTAAATTTACGTATAGATAGTTCTCTTAAAGTATTTCTATTACAATCCTTAGATACTCTGCATTCACAACCTATATCCAAGAATAAATAAGGATTTCATCAATGAAAATCACCCAATATATCCAAGTATGGATGGAAAATTAATTTCATGAGTCCCATGAGCATGTTTCGAGAATTCATTACACCAAATGACATCACTATGAACTCATAGGGTTTGATGTGATAACTAAAAATTATCTGACGGATATCCTCATCTACATACCAAAGCTGGTTATATCCTAGACTGTTATCAATCATAAAGAACCATAATGATCCTTTCATCAATTTGAAGTTTTTTTTTAATCCCAAAATAGTTTATTTTTCTTTGAATTCCATCATATTTAAATGGTGGTAGTCAATAAAAACACTAAATATCTCATTTTTATTCTTAGTGAACAAAATAGAATCTTTCAAGTGGGACATAATGGGTCTGATAAAGCCTTTTAAAAATGTTCCTACAACTAAAATTTAATCTCACTGGAGTCAAATTGGTACGTGAGATAAATTTATAAGGAAATAAATATAGTTATAGGGTGTAATTAAAGACCAATATTGACATCATAGTGAGGGATAAACCGTAGATTTTCCTCTGGGAAAATGAATGAATAATTCTCAACTATTTCAAGAATATTCTCCTCCAAATAATTAGAGGAAAAATGTTCCAGTGTTTTCAAATAATAGTAAGTCGGACTCAATTTCCTTAAGGTCAACCTTGGTCATTCTTCCTTAGGGTCCCACTTGATACTGAAGATCAACATTAACCTACCAAATAAATGAAATAAATTTTTATGTTGATGGAAATCTACCCAATAATAGAATGAATATATCTATTCTATATAGACTATGATGTGATATGGTATTATCTCTACCATGATGAGGTCTCATGAGAATGTCTTTCTTCTAAGAGAAATATTACACGAATGGTAGATAAGAGAGAGAATGTGGCCATCGATAATGTTTTATCTAGTGAAACCATTCATTCTAAGAGGTTTAATAATATTTTAATGATCATTAAGTAATACATGGGAATAAATGAGTTAATTTTACTAATAATAATGAGTATGAAAGCTAAGGTAAAAACCACAAATTTTACCTCAAAGCATGTATGATATCATCTACTCATAGTCCTCCATCATCAACATTCACCATATCTCTTCAAATATACTATGTTCTTAAAGTGGTCATCCTAGATGTGGTAGTCTAATACTATGTTTTATACCACCTCTAGATTCTCCTCTATCATGTACACCTCTTGAATGGTCTCTTTGACCACCTCAAGGAGGTCCATGGTGTTTTGAATGCCTCTATCAAGGATGTAAATCCACTTTGTTATACTAACTTCTATCTATTTCTCATCAACTTGTGCAACATCTAGACATATGTACATGGCATAAAAGGAAAAATAAATCCTAACACCCAACTATTTGGACCACTATATTATCCCTCCACTGCTAATCCCCTAGTTCGGTATCAATTGTGGTGATTCCTCTGATGAGGATAACACAGTGCGTAACATTAGATATCAACTATTAATGATTCATCATTAGAAAGAAAAAATCATCCTTTTTAAATTTTTATGTCACATAGAATAAATAAAATATCACTACGGATGGATCCAATACCCCCTATATAGGCAGGAATTCAAAAAGTTGTTTTCCTAGCCCAAATTTCCCTCCAAAGTATGTGCTTGAACTTCTAAACTCAGAGGTATTCATCATAAATCATATCCTAGGGAGTACAACACTGCTTTCTATAAATCTCATAAAATACATTGTGACAGATATACTTACCTACTAGAGGTATAATAGATTTGGAAACAACATTATACTCATAGTTATTAGGTAGCACTCCTCCCTAAATAAGCTCTCAAATTCTAACCAATATAGGGTGACCCTGTCATGTGTTTCCAGGATCAATGTTTTCTAAAATATTATTATACTATAGAGAAGAATCATCATAAGAATGACCATCTAATCTATGAGTGTGAATAGTATATGAAATAAATTTCTAATATACTATATCAAATTATCTCTTGCGTAAGAGTCTATCTTACCCTAAAACTAAAACTACCTTTGTCTCTATAAATTTTGAAGGACACATAACATCTAAGTAGTCTTGTCCTAAACTATAGGTAATTCCACCTATATTTTTGGTTGGTATTCTCACTTCTCAACTTATACTTTATCATTCCACTGACCCACTAGAGTGGGAATATCCTCCCAATCATATCCATAAAAAGAATCCCCATCATTCATTTTGTTAGTGTCAACCCATAACTACCTCTAATGATGAGATAAAAATTTAAATGGTGTCATCCAAAATTTAATAAGAGGAAATAATGGTTAATACACAATATTTGGAATATCTAACTCAAATTTTGTTACATACTTTAAAAATAGCATGAAATGTGATTTATATATTTTTCCAATTGAATCAAACAACTTATGTCTTAGAATTTTTTGTAAAATAATATAAAATTATATCCCTTAAGAAAGGTAATGTAATTTTCCTACCCTAATCACTAGGTTCTTGGTCTTTTAAATGAACTCAATACCCATTAAAACTATTTCCCTCTGTATGACACACCAAACCTTACAAGTAAAATAATTTTGAACTCTATCCCAATGAACCAAATAGCTCTGATACCATTCTTACATAATCAAACCCATCGAGATCCAACATAGGTCAAAAGAAAATCATGTATGTCGTCCCAAGACTATCTCCAATATTCAAAGGGTTGGAAAAAGAAAAATTAGTAATACCACACATATGAGAGGTTATTTCCTATAAACCTATAAACATTCACACATATCCATGATTTTATATCTATTCCAATGTCATCTCACAAATAAAGGAACCAACTGAAGTGAAATTTTTGTGTACCTTTGACCAACATCCCAAAATTTTAAAAAATAAGAAAACCCATAAATAAGATAAAGTAAAAATATCAAAACACAATTCGAAGAACAACCTTATTCATTGGTAATATATGAACTCCACATCATAAACCAATCATTATTAGTAACATTCAATTCCAATAATGACCACAAATGATAGTCTAAAAACCTTCTCCTTTTATCCTGAATCCAAACTATAAGTATTTTACACAGACATAACAATAATGTTCTTGAATACTATGAAATTATTACAAAAAATATACCTATTAAGAAGCCTAGAAAATCATAAGACGAAATTACATAAGAAATTAAACTCAACACAAAGTATCCATTTATTATTTAATGGAAATAGATAACCAAATTTAAGTTGGTTTAAAACTTCACAACTCAACTCATTATGATTAAACTAATAGGATAAAATTGATTAATCATCATCACCAGAGGCCTCAATGAATAAAAAACTCAAAAATTCATAGTTATATTACTCTACATTAGTAGTGGAGGCCTTTCATTATTGAGAAAAATAGATATTGGATGAGGGTGTACTTGACACCTATGGAGGACTATCTCCCGAAAAATATGGGATGGCTTACTCCACTAATAGTGTACCATGTTCCAATATATTAGGGTATTTAATCCTCTAATAGAGGAATATAACACCACATATAGGGGTAATAAATCCACTAATGGAGGGCCTTTCCCCGATATACAGTGGAGTATATGAAATT
This sequence comes from Viscum album, assembly GCA_963277665.1. Lineage (NCBI taxonomy): Eukaryota > Viridiplantae > Streptophyta > Magnoliopsida > Santalales > Viscaceae > Viscum > Viscum album. The sequence continues at coordinate 910,449,542 of OY728131.1, read as the reverse complement.
CAATTGTATATGGGGGACTATTCCATATCATGAACATACTACCAGGGGAATACCTAACCCCATATTTGAATGATAGTTCACCAACACATGAGATACTTACTAAATCAATGTATATGCTAAAAATCCCACTCATATTATATCATTTCTTTAGTGGAGCTAAAATCCTCAAACTTTCCAAACTTTAATGAGAATAACATACATTGTATGAGGATCCTACTATTATAATATACATGGGATGATACTCATAAAGGAACAGTAATATGGTCATAATTGGTACTCATGTGAAAAATTATATATAATACCTTAAATTTCCTATTATGTAATGTTTGTTAAATAGTACATGACGTTTATAGAACTTAAGAAACAATGTTCATGTATTTTCATAGCTCAATACTTGATAAGTAAATATACATGGTGGGTATAATATAGGTACCCCACATGTGCAGCTAATATGTATAAAACATTTACTTAAATATGAAAAAATAACTCCATGTTATTTATATGATAATTATATGGAATATTTAGAAGTAAATGTTGTGTATCACCTAGTTGTACATGGTGTCTCCCCAGAATGTTTATTGTGTTTGTCTTATGTGGATTTTGGGTTTGTAATTCCTATAATAACTAAGTCATATTTGATTGGGCATATGAAATTAATAACATTAAAAATTTTGGGTAAGTTTTACTAAATATACAATAATATATATGGAATACACACAAAGACACATAGTCTGGCAGAACATAGAGTCTCACTGCATGTATTATTTAATTTATCACTGTAATGGCTAGTAAATATCACTATGACTAATGAGAGGGGGTAAATCAATGGTCATGGATTTAATGTTTTTTTCATTTATAACAACATTTTACTCCTTTTAGAGTGAAATGACTCTACTGAACAAAGAATACAAGCACACCTACAAGAAAATAGGAATAAACCAGGTTTACTACTCAATAATAGTGTGCAGTCCTTAACATGATCAATAAATAATTAAATATCACAAATTCCACTACAATTAAATAATTTTTTATATAAGGTAAGGTACATCCAACACATTCAGTAAAATATATTCATTTGATAGTATATGTGTTCCTCATACATATAATGGGATAATATGAATTTTTTAACCAATGGAATCGACCTTCACAAAAAATCTTCAACAAGTTTACATTTTGATTATTGTATTCTTCAAACTTGTTATTCTATATAAAATATTTTCAAATTATTTTATTTCTTACATAGTAGTGAGAAAGAAACTCTTTTATTCTTTACTCTCTCTCTCTATATTCTTATTTAATTATGTGATAACTCCCTCTTTGTAACATTCACCTTATAAAACAATCTATAATAAGTATAAATATATATCATATAGTTTTTTTAACCTTCCTCTTATTATATATCTCTTATCTAAAAGATATCATGTAAATCAATCGTTGTTAATTACTATGAGTTTTGACAATTCAAGGAACCTGAAAACTAATCATATTCACACTCCATTTAAAATAGAAGACATGTATTTCTTCATAACTACCAAAATCATTGGTTTGTAATCATTACTATCTTAAAATATTTTAAAGAGTCAAACACCTTACCTCATTTTATTGCATAATAAATTTTGAAATCATTCACCACTTAATTTAGAATGTTCCAAAAAATCTAAATCCTAAATATCTCCACAAATGACAAATCTTAAATCCATAGACATCTCCAAGTCTGGATGTTTAATATAAAGGGATTGCAGTCTTCGATTCTTTGATTCGTAGAACATGGATAATAGTTGGATATCAAGAACTCAATTGTGATTGTGCATGTTGATCATGGATAAATGAATATAAAAATACCTTCAAAAAGTCATTCACAAATGTAATTCAATTATCGTAAGTGGCCAATTATCATGTGTATACTTTTCATATATAGAATAAACTTTTGGTACATATATTTTTTTATGTAACTAGTTTTCATAAAGGAATAATTTACATATATAGAAGATTATTAGGGTTTGTTGATTTACCTATGTAAACCATCTTATATTCAAATTCTCATACACAAACTATTTATCCAATTTGAAGTCACAAAACCAAATTCCCCTACATGAACATTCAACTAGGAATCCATTCCTGTAACAAAATTATTTACAGATGGAGATCTTATTATGTGATAATTCTGATAAAAATCAGTGAATTAAAATATAAATATTTTCTAAAAAAATAATACCCAAACATGGATATTTCATTACATGATGAATGTATAAATATTTTCATGCGGGGTTATGCACTTCTCAAACTGGTTTCCAGACTTCATCTTATCTAATATAAAAACTTATGCATTATTCCAAATTTTATCCAAAAAATTATTGGATGAATAATGATATCCATTATCGTGATATTTTAACATTATAATAACACTTTACTTATCATCATTATATTTAAAACTCTTCATATAACTAATCTATACATAGAGAAAGAAAGAAAAAAAATGACCATTCCCACTTATTATTCATCATCTTCTTTGTCAATCCAATAATAACAAATCAAAACCTCTTAGTATCAACAATACCCCCTTTTGTATTTTTTCAACCATGGAATAGATATCATTGAATATTTGAAAATCAATATGTGGATCACTATTCAACAAGTCTAGGCCAACGTGAGCTTGATCAATGTAAAAATGAATAATAGAAAACTAATTACATGTTACCCATAAAGTAGTAATAAAAAATTATTATAAACATATTTCATTACCCAAAAATAAAACATCACAACATCACAATCAAAATAGAATAAAACCTATAAAACATCTCTTTTACCAAAATTAAAAAACTTTAAAAATAGTTCACACATATTACACATGTCAAAATAATAACCTAACCATTTTGAAACTACCAAAAAAAATATACACTCCCAAAAAAGTTGAAGAACATTTTTTTGTCATATTTATCACCATTAACAAATAATATCCAAAGATAAGATGAATGGGGGATGAAAAAATAAACATACCATATACTTGAAATGAATTACATTAAATAACCACTATAATCATTTTTTTCTACAAAGTATCATTTTTCCATGTTTTATTAAAAATATCGGCCACCAATTCATTCATAGTAATAAACTAAACCTTTACTTAATTTCATTCAAAAAAACTCCTAGATGAAGTGATATTTAATATCAGTATGCGTTATTCGTGGATTTTTCACCGGATTCATCGTGAGACTAATAAAACTTCTATTATCATAGCCCAAGAGAAATACAAAATTCACATAAACCCATAATTATTATAAATATATTTTTATCCACGTTGATTATGGTATATAATGAGGGCTAGATACATACTCAACTATTTTATCTTTGAGAGTCACTAAACTACACTTCTTTCTTTTCCAACTATCACATTTTTTCCCAAAAAGAAAACTCCACAATAATTTAATCTATTTTTATCAACCCAACCTAACCAATCAATATCTGTTTTTCTAGATAATTTCAATTTTACCTTATTTTCATAATTTATCACATAATTTTAAGTTCTCTTAATGTGTATGATAATTATTTTTATAACCAAAATATTTGATATTTTATGTGAACATTAAAATAGGGTATTGAGGGGAAAATCATAAACTAGGAAAGGTATATAGGTGGTTAAATATAAAAGTCTTCCAGTAAATTTACTAAATAAATTAGGATCAAAATCCCTTCCTACATCATTCTTAAATACGTCAGTTTTCACATAGATAAGTGTAATAATAGGTTTTGAATCATCCATTCCAAATATTTTAAGTAGTTCCAGGGAATATTTATATTATGATCAAGAAATGTGGTTATTCTCTTGATAGATTTGAAAGCGAAGAATGTACCTCATTTTTACTTGCATTGAATATTAAAAAACACACATTAATCTCTTTATAAAAACATTCACATTATTCTTCATTATTACCATAAAATATGATATCACCAATATAAACAATTATAATGAAAGAAACCTCTTGATTTTATTTTATTTATGGGTTTTCTATCAACTCTTCACTTTACAAATTTAATATTATTTAATGAAGAATAAAATAGAGGATTTGATTCTCTTAGGGATTTAATTAAACCATGTAAATACTTTTTCAAATTACACTAATTTTTTTCTTGATTTACTTAAATGAAAACACTTGGCTTCTCAATATATACTTTTTATTATAGCTTTCCTTTGGGAACTATAGACTTAACATCAATTTATAAAATAATATGTTTCCTCCATGTATCAATTGGAAAAAATATTCTAATACATTCATGTCAAAATATTAGTGAATGTGTATCATCAAATTCAATGCTTTCTGCCTTTGAATAGCCCTTACAAACTAGTCTTACTTTCATTATTATTGATTCACCATTTTCATTAATATTTTTTTTGGAAAACCCACCCTTTCAAATAACATGTTTATATTTATGTCTAGGTACAATCTCCCATGTCTCAATTTTATCAATCTGGTCTAGTTATTTATTCATGGAATCAATCGACTCATGATGATCCAATGATTCATTGACATCTCTTGGATCATCCTAGGAAAACAAAGAGGTTTTTGAAACGATCATCAATGTTATTCTAGTTTAAACCTGTGATACTTGATCCCATATGATATTTTGAACCCCCCACTTAATTCATCATCACTTCATGAGAGAAACATGATCTCCACAAGTCATTTAAAATGTATGAATCAATATCATCAACATGTACATATTATATATCATTTTGATAGTTAAATACATTTAAATGTTGTTTAATATTATCATCTTTATGTTCACTTCTTATTATATCTCCAACTGTCTATGAAAATTTTCTTTCCTAATTTCCTAGTACTTTCACAATAATTATATAAAAAATTACACAATTTTCATTGTCATAGAATCTTTATTCTCTACCATTTGGAGGGTACAAAAGGATTATTCTATCATCACCTCTTTGATTACATTTCCCTCACCTTTATCTTGGATAATACAAGGGATTCCAAATCCCTTTAAGTATATCAAACATGGGATATTATTATAAAAAATATCATATGGAGACATGTCATGGATATTTCTAAAACAAATATTTTTGATGTGGACTCCTACACTAAAAACATATCAAAAAAAACAAAGAAGTATCATGTTCAATCAAAATTGATCAATCCCTATCAGCCAAGATTCTATTATTTCATTAATCCACACTAGTTTGTTGTGGTTTTTATGGTACACTAATATCATGAAGATTTACATGATTCTCAATATTACTTTAAAATATACCACATGTGTATTCGATAGCATTGTCAGATCATATCTTTTTTATAGATTAGCCACATTCAATTTTATCACATATCCTAATACTTTTTGAGCATGTTGTGAGACTATAATTTATGTTTTAGAAAAAAAATTGTAATATAACTAAAACAAAAAGAAAATAAAATAAAATAAATTTATTAAAAATATTTATTATTTCCTCGTAGATCCACAAATTTTAGAAATAATATTTTTCAAGGGTTGAGATGTGTGAATATCAACCTTATTGGGTGAAGAATTTGATTATTTTCATATATGGAATACATACTAAAATAAATCCTTTATTATTGTCATGTTATGGAAATTATAAGCATTTCTGCTATATGTTAACTTTTTAATGTTTCTAAAAACATATATCCAAGCCTTGTATTCCATAATTTATTTTTCCCCTTCATACTTGAATAATATGAATTCTGTGTGACACAAACCTGGGACAAATATCCCTTGGTTCATCATCCTTTTATTATAACTTATCCATCTTAAATATTTTTTTACTATGAATCCAAATTTTTTCAGAATTACAAAATTTACTTCATCATAGATCTAAGAAACACATGAAATATTATATTTCAGTCCAACAATATCTAAAGAAATTTTGAATTTCAATTTTTATTTTCTAATACCAATGTATTCAATACCTCTTATTTTGAGAGATACAGTATTTAAAAAAATAATTGTATCTTGTTTTATGTATTTAAAGTTTTACAAAAATTTAAAATCTCCATTCATGATGGTGGGAAATACATTATCTAAAATACATAGCCATTCTCCTTATATAGGATCAAATGAAGCTTATGACACAAGTTCCTTCTCTTTTCACATTTATTCCTCCGCTTAATTCATTGGAGTTTTTTTATAAAAACCATGTTGTGATATAAACATAAAATGAAAAAAAATTACGTTTTATAGTATAATCATACCTCTCACAAAGGTTTTAATGAATTTATGATCTAGTCTTCTTCTTCAAATTATATATTTCAGAGTTCTTTTGAGTCTTTCTTCTCTGATTGGGATGAAATCTCCCTAAAACTCTACATCTAATAACTCATAAATCCATAATTATATTTATTATTGAACATTAACATGTTTTTTATTACCTAATACTAAAAAATATAAGTAATATCCATAAAAAATCATAGTTTCATTGAAAACATACATGTGGTGTAACAAAGTTTATCTATTTTCAAAACATTTTTCTACCACTAGTATTGGATCCTTTTTATAATCCAAAATTTTGTTATACTGTTGAAATATTATTATTTATATTATATTTCTTATAATACTAATTAGATTCTAAAATTATCATTGTTTTTTATTAATGATTTATTTCTATGAAATTATAAAAATTAATTTTCTTAATTTGGTATATATAATATCCTTTTGAGTTTATTCTTATAATCATGGAATTTCCTAAAAAATACAAGATTATATATATCCTTTTAGTATCATGTTTTCAAATATTTATGATATTCAAACTCATTATAGTTTTTTGTAATATCTTGAAATGAATTTTTGAAGTTAGATTGTTCTTTATTAGCTTCAACTCATTTTTATCATACAAGGTCAAATTCTTTCTCTGTCTCCTTTAGTATTTGTTCAAGATTTATGTTGTGTATTTTCACATCATCAAGTAATATCTTTAATTTTATATTATATTTTAAAAATATGGATTTTTATTCTTCAAAAACTATTTATTGAATGTTAACAGATATATCATCATTATTTTTCTTCTTATTTTGTTTCTCTAACATTGTAATTTTAAACAGACACTCATTGAATTCTTTTTTATAATTAATTCCATCTTTTTTTCCTCTTCTTATTCTTTTTTAGAGTTTCTTCTTTCATCACTAGTAAAAATATAAGTATTCCACTTTTAAATAAGAAAATTCTCAATAACTTGAATAATATAATTCTCAATATTCACTTATTCATTGATATAATTATATTACTCATATTTTGAAAAAACAATTCACTTTATAATCTGAAAATTTATTATTCCTAACTATTAAATATGAATTTAATTTTATACATTATTTTTCATGTTACTTTTTGGTCTTAAATATTACTAAACATTATCTTTATCATCCTTTAGACATATAAAATGTACAATAAAATTTCCAATGGATTAATAGTTGAAGAACTTAAATGGTAACATTCCAAGATATTTTAAAATGGAATATTTCTTATTTCAGGAAAATAAAGACATGAATTAAAAAAAAGAATAAATTTATATTATAAAGAAGAATCACTGAATTATTTATCAATAATTAATTAATTTATTTTTATTTCATAGTGGATTTGAAATAAATTTCCCCATATGACTTTTATTTTAACTTGACCACATTCTATCTACATATTTCATATGTGATGAGAATACTATACTAACCATCCAAAGACATCATTTAAGAATATATTCCTTATAATTAGGATACTTTTTCATCAAATTCCTTAAGAATAATTCTCAATATATTTTTAATAATGGTTTACTCCTCTAATGTTTCTCCATAGATTCTTATGGTTCTTATAATATCATTCATACTTATAAAGAACCCACCAATATATCCATAATCTCTAATTTTTATATCTAATTATTTGAATATCTAAATTTGTAACATAACATTATTCACTTCCATGTTTTTTTTAATATTCTTCAAAATATCCAAAATTATTTTAGTTGTTCCAATTCCTTTAACCCTTAGGAATTCACATTTTGATAGAGAATAAAGATTAACATTTCTAGATCTTTTATCATTCTAAAGATTCTTCTAATATATAACAATTAAGGGACCACCCAATGATAGTGGATTGAAACCATTTGTAGTATCTTCATGTACATTATAGAAAATGTATAATAGATATGGTAGCATTATATCCTTCCATATATGATAGTTATCACTATCAAATATAGGAATCTACTTATTATTAAATGAGATGGGGATATCTAGTACATTATTCTTCATTTTCAAAAAAATAACATCTTGTATTCAATGAAGGAACCCATATATGATACTAAATATAATTATAATTTAAAAAAATGACCACTGAGAGGGATTGAATCAATGGTCATCACTTTTTATGTTTTCTTATTTTAAAAATACTATACCCCATTTTAGGGAGAAATTTCTATGTTGAACACAACATATAATACAAACCAAATTAACATAGTTATTTTAAAGTTCTACTACTCCATAAGAGTATCTCATTCTTGTAATGATCTATATAAAATATGAGATCACACAATCCACTCTAAAATAATTTTTTTTCGTTTACAGCAAGAAGGGTATATCCATTACTTTAATTACACTATATGCTTTAACATGTCATATATATTATTATTTAAATTATTCAAAATTTTACTTTTTCATTTCATATCTTCTTCATCTTTGTTAAATTACCCAAAAATAAGTAATAATCTCTCCTTTTCTTCACCCCCTCCCCCTATTCTCCTCTATTCAAGTTATTTTTCTCTCTTTATTACAAACACTACATCATATAATCTATGAAAATAGTAAATATATTTCATAAAAGTACACTTACCATACTAATATTTTATCTCTTTGATATAAATAATGCCACATGAATCAATGAATTCCATTACTATTATTTTTTTAATTCAAAAAACATGAAAAAATTTCTTATTTACTCTTCATTTTAAAATCATACAAGTTTTCCTCCCAACTTCCATGATCAGTGGTTTACAGTCATCAATATCTTAAAATCCCCAAAAGGCTCATGAACCTTCAATTATTTTCATTCATGATATATTCAAAAATCTCACAACCTTCAATTTAGATCATTCTAGAAAATCTTAATCCAAAATATATCCACAAATATCTAATATTAAAACCATTCATGCATCCATATAATTATTATTAATATGTATTAGATATGGTCATGAATTTTCCCATCATAACACATAACTTGCAGTTCAATTTTATACTTTAAGTCATAATTGATTATTTCAGACATGGATCAATGATGTAGAAAAATCTCAAATGGCTCTCATTCATATACATAATGTTATTTTCATACATGGTAATTTCTTATCTATGTCCATTTGTATACTAGAAAAACATTTCTATATTTAGATTCAATTATGTGAAAACTTTTCCTATGTGAAAAATCCTAAATTAAATAGAACATTTGGGATGATATATTCTCCTACATAAACCATCATGTATTAAAATTTTCATATGTGAACTACTAAAAATATGTGATGTAATGTATCTAAATTTACTAATGCAGAAATTTTCTTACACGTCCATTAATTTATCGAAATTCTCCATACATGTAGATCATCTTCTAAAAAAATCAGATACACATCAGTGCATTAGGATATATAGATTTTTTTACATAAGAAACGTGTATGTGTATATTCCATTACATAGAGAGTTATTGAGAATTCTCATATATGGTTCTTTACTTATTCAATATGTTTTTAGACTTCATATTATCCACTATGAAACCTTCTGACTTGTTTGAAACATCATCCATAAACCAAATGGAAAAATCATGAAATCCATTTTCATGATATTTTAATAATAGAATAATAATTTACATTAAATAATCATATTTAAAACACTTCATATTGTATAAATTAATTTATTTCTTGACTAAAAAATACAACACCCTGAGCATTCCCGCTTTTTATTTTTCATCATCTTCATGAATCTAATAACAACCCAAAAACACTTGGTCTTGTCAATCACACCAACATTGCCCAAGTCAAATGGAATGTCACATGATGAATATCTCAAAGATACATTCCATGTTGCATTAATTAAAAATTTAAAACCCAACCTGGTGACATATACATCATTTATCCTTGGACTACATGTTATGTAGTTGAATAAATTCTAGAACTAGTACTTTTCTCTCACTAATAACATCACTAACTCATTTACCTTTGATAATTACTCAAGTAGTGGGGGGACCCATCACTTATGAACTCATAATCACACACTATCAGGATGGTATTTAGCCATATATCAACATATGTACTACCACCATCAATTACATTATCAGAACCCCACCCAAAAATCATTTCCTTATCACATCCATGTGTCTAAACCGATTCTATATCTTTTTTCTATAATAGTCTCATAGAATCAGAAATAAAAACAAACATAAATAATGGTATAATATTATAGATGGTGTTGGACAAAAGAATATTGAACAACCCATTAATAGGTTCATAATTGGGTTTATTTTTATATCATGATTTTGAGGCAAGAATTATATTTTTAATTCCTTATCGAAAGTTTATCAAAGGGTTTTGTTTATTTTCATTCATATTTATTAAAAAAACTAATCAAATAATAATTTATTATATAATATTTTTTATCAATGATAATTTTATTTTTAAATTATCATCACAATGAACATTTTTTTATAGAAATAATACATAAAAAAATTATTCAAATTAAAATCTCAATAAAAATATAGAGGTTTCATCCCCACATTCATCTTATTCTAGAAATGAAATATTTAAATAAATATAACTACCATGAATAGAATAATATCATAAACAATGTAAAAAAATTATATACTTACATGCATTGAGAAACTAATAAAATTATATTATCTCATTATATTCTCATTACAAATCCTCATTTATTCTATGATATGAAAATAGAAAAATAATCAAAGTTTCATAATGAATTTGTTTGAGAAAAAATGAAGGGGTTCCAATGAGATTTACATAATATAAAAAATAATAGTTTAATAATTTTTATTTTTCATAGGTAATTGGAGTTATATTAAATTATTAACATAATTTCACCCTACTAAATTCTCTTCATAAATCACGATATAGTCCCCCTCCCTCTCTATTACCAATATTTTTCATTTAATAGTGGTGAATCCATGCTAAAAGTGGTGATTATAGATTATCCCTTACCACTTCATTACCACATGGAACCTCCTCTACCAAATCACATAAAACATCACCACCACATCACAGTACATAAAAAATATTAATTTATTTTTATTAAATTTAAATCATGAAAATTTTCAGCCCTAAGGTTTAATTTTTTTTAACTGAAATTTTACCTCTCCATGGAAAATAACCTCATTATTAATGTAGCTAAAGTATTGGAATGTCTATCAAAGAATCTATATTGGATCTATTAAATGTTTTTACAATCACTTTAACACCCCATTATTTTTAATATATTTACCACTTAAATAACTTTTATGTGTCAAATTCCTTGTTTTACACGCAATAGAAAACCAAAAAAATATCAAGATACATCCTTTATAATATATCCATAAAATGTTTTTCTATAAATAAAGGTTACCATATTATAAATATATATATATATATAGAAAAATAATGTTCCTTTTCAATACTAATTCAATGATAAAATCCAATTAGGGTATCTAAATTACTATTAATATCCTTTTATGTATTTTTTATAAAATTTTATTTATATTCATTATGTATATCTATTTCAAGAAACTAAAAATATTAGGGTTAAATTATGAAAATGTATATTATTTATTAAAATTATTTATTAATGGTAATTTAAATATTAATTTATAGAAAATAATTTTAAAACATTTACGGTATAAAAAGTCATCTTTTTGAAAAACGTTTTTTTCTATATATCTTAGGTTTTAATTCTAAATTTAATTTTATCATATTTCAAATTGAATTTGATTTAATGGAGTCCAAGTTTAGAATAATCACATCAATACTTGGTAATGTGGGTAATATTCAATTTTTAGAAAAAAATAATTACTGTGGTAAAACATTTATCATGGTAAATAAAGGTAAAAATTGGTAATTTAGGTGGCTCAATTATTGTTGATTTTTTGTAAAACATAGACCTTATAAAAGAAATTTGTTAATTTTTAAATTATTAATCAAAATTATGACAAATTATTACTCACCTAACTAACTAAACTATCATGAAATTTCATTATTTCTCCTTACCAAACATTAATTTCAAATTAAAAGTCCCCATTTTCCACCCATAAATGGATATCACTTCCACCCATACCAAGCCACCTCCAAAAAATATTTCTGGTATTTTATAATAACAAACTTTTTAGTTAAGTGATAACCTTGATAATTTAAGGAACTAATTGTAAAACATCCTTGAAAAAAACTTCCAAATTCAAATTGATTCAAATTCCATAAACCCACACTAGAAAATCCAAATTTTAAATTTCAAAAGAAACTGCAAACATCACCTCTCTGACCTAAAACCTTAACACACATCAATTTCATAGACTCATTTTAATCCTAACCAAATAATTACAAGTGAGACCCCATAATAGTTGGAAGCCATATGTAGTCAATAAAAAAACCACTGAATATACCATGCCAATAAAAGAAGTTACTGTAAAACTAGAATCCCAAACTCTATTTGTACCATCCTTGGATGAGTCATTTAAGATCTCCATAGAGACAAAGATGAAACCATAAAGAAAAAACTCACATGATTATGATCACACCACCACCATTCCAACCACTACAGACCAAAAACACCCTAAAACCATCACACCTAACTAAGCTGTGGGATAGTGCTTCTGAACAGACTGAAAAATATGAGGGAGATAAGTATAGATCAATCCACCCCAAAGAGCAGAATCAAAACGTGCTTAAAGACACCTTTCATCCAGCAAAACACTGTCAATATGTACCAAAAAAACAATAAAATCAAATTCAACTAACATTGAATGTATGAATCCTAGAAGACCAATTATAATACAAGAAAAAGAACCATCAGAATAAAACTTATAGGAAGAAAACATCCACCATAAAAAGAAACTGATGTCCAATACAAGAGTATCCCCTTGTAACGCTGTAAAAAAATTCAACCAAATTGTCCCAAAACACCCATGCAATAATATTCAAAAACCCAATATGGGGTCTAGTGAGATATAACTGGAATTAGGATAAGTTCGCGTAAAACTTTAAGGCCTAATCATGGATCATAACAATAGGAGAAAAACCTGATGAAAATACACCAAAAACCACTGTAATAAAAGAAACTAAACTCAACACAACACACTATAAATTCTTCCACAATACCATTGTGCTAAACCAAGATATCCTTAAGAGTGATGGTGGAATATGAAAAGAGATTAAGGGGGATAAAATTGAAAAATATTTCGGATGATCCAATAATAGAGATGAAATGAAAGGAAAGAATATCAAGAAAGTGACCAATAAGAGAGAAAAATTGGGAAAACCCCTACATGAATCCAATAACTAAGTAATAATAACATCTACATAGATGGGTGAAAAATATAATTGATAGAATTAAACCGAAGGATCCCCGTGAATGTTGAAGGAAATGAAAGTGTTTCATGGGTTACCTATAGACTACCGCCTCTAAGGATGACGTTTCTTGTTTTTTATCAACACCATAAACAGATGGTTTTTAATTTTTTTATTGAATTAATATTTGATTTATTACATAAATAATATTCTAGATAAATAAATTAATCATTTTATTTATAATATAATAAATTATAAATTGAAAACATCACTCGTGTATACATGCGGACTACCGTCACCATGGAAAGCATGTCTCATTTTCATCACCACCTTACATGGATGGTTAAAAAATGTATTTGATAAATATATATGATATTGAGGATTAATATATGTAATTAATATGGGTATTAATGGGTGAAATAAGAATTTATTATCTTTATAAAGTGGACCATTAATATCATAAAATTACCCAAAACAAGGTCATCATGTATCATGAACTCAAAAAAATTCCCTTAGTTTCCATGAAATAAACATGGGGATGCATAATTAATTTTAAAAATACTATTTAAATATATTTTATTATTTTTAAATAATGAAATTCAAATCAAATAATATGGTTCGACTTTGCAATTACAATACCGTCATGAAATAATTCAAATGACTAACATATAGTGATAAAAATAAACAATAACAAAATAATGAATGTGTAGTGAATGATTATAATTGAATAATATAATAGGTAATAAATATGAATAAGGTTCTTAAATAAGTGGTTAATTTGGTAACATTTTTTTATAAAAGTGGTTAAGGATCTTTTATAAAAGTCCAGATAAAAATATAATTTTCTTCTCATTCTCACTTTTATATAATGATTTTTATGAATAAATTTAAATATAGGGATGAATTGGGTGAACCTTATCACTAAATCCTCAACCATTTTATTCTCCTCTTTTTATTTTTTTTTATTTTTACATGTCCCATCTCAATTTAATTTCCTATAGTAAATAATTTAAGCTATCTAATTCGTGTAAGTGAAAACAACCCCACATCTTCTTCTAGATAAATAATATTCCTAATTTATGTTTTTATTAATTTTATAGATTTCATTATACATGATTCAATAATTTATTATTATTTTTTTACTATTTTAACTTTATTTTAAAAAAAATTAAAGGAATTTTTTAATAATTTCAATAAGTGTCATTTTGAAAAAGGTATCCCTTTTAATGTTTTTATGCGAAAAAGTTTTTTAAATATTATGTGACTTATTATTTATAAATATTCCTATTTATATTTTAAAATATTTTTCAAATATAATTTCAATCATTAAAGGTTTAAGAAAAAATGGTTTATTCTTTTTTCTTTAATTAAGGGATTTATTCAAATCTGAAAAATGTCTTTTAATATTTATCAACATACTTTGGCATTCCTTATGATAAACTTTGGATATATTTGTATTCTCACATACAACTTATTTATTTAGAAATATTATGAAATTTTCATTAAATTATTATATAAACACATCTCTTTCCCTTTAAGAAATTAGGTTTTTTTTAATATGAATTTTTTCATGTTCTCATGGAACCCATGTTTATTGTTTTCATTATGTGATAGGTGGGTCCAAAATTATATATCCATGTAATTAAATTGGTAAATCTTAATATATCATAGGATAATATAAAAGGTAATGGGAAGTGATCATAATACACTATGAGACTCAGTCTGTAATGTTTATCATAATTGGTAGTGAACCAAATCAACTATGGAAATCTTCCACTATGACGATCTTGTGTGTTATCCTTAACTAATGAAAGGATTTTACATTTTCTTCATATTCCATACTATTAGGTTATATTCTTATTCTTATTATATTATCTCATTTTTAGTGATTGATTAATGGATATTTTTCACTCTTACAACTCATTAATTTTTTTTGGGAAAAATATTTATGTTATAACTCTTGATTTATGATCTAGGAATTGTTGGGTATGATTTTAATTCTATATAATCATTCCCTTATTCTTATATTATTCTCACTTATGATCATCTATTATTATCTCTGATGTTTACTCTTATTTTGAATTTGAGCTTTCCATTTCTTAATTTTACTTTTACAAAAGTTATAAATAATGGTATTAAGTATGATAAATCTATAATGATACCATAAGAGAATAATTTTTTCATGAAATATTGATGTTTTTTCATAAATAAGTTCATTGTGTGTATAGTCTCCCAAAACACTAATCCTTTATAATTATCGGGATATATTATTTTTAGATGAATTTAATATTCATCTAAATGGTATAATATTTATATTAGTGATTAATTGGTACTAAATTTGGTATCAATGTTTGTTATAGATAATTTTGTAGATTAGTTAAACTATTTTAAGGATTAAGATTAACAAACATTGATGAAAACCCTAAATATAAGCCTAAATGTTTGAAAACATCCAAATTTTTTGGAAATGTATAAACCTTATGTTTTCTAGAAATGGAATACCTATATTGATACAAAAAAATTGGATATAATAACAATCATATATTCAACTAGTGGTAAAAACCATAAAATTTGATGGTTGATTATTAACTTGATTCTCACTTGGTGATCAATAAAGAGGCCTAACTACATACATTGTTTGACTATCATATAGGGCATTCTTAAGTTAATTTACATTCTCTTTATAAACCATTATAATGGATTTTAATATATTTAGACTTGAAATCCTAGAAGTAAATGACCATGGGTAACTTATTTTTAAACTTAGAAGTTCATAAATTATGGTGTAAACATTATTTATAAGTTATTTATTTTACATTATTAATTTCTATTTTCAAATTATTATCATCCATAAAATTCTTTTATTTTAGTAAATTTATTGGAATAGGAGGATCCAAGTTAACAATGGGTGTGATGGAAAATGTGGTGATTATCCAACAGAGCATCCAAATGGGATGGAAGATGGTGTGCAAACATGCGTAGAAATACTCATAAAACTTCTTAAAGATATGAATAATAATATGAACCATGTTAATATTTTCAATTACCTATGGAAAGATAATTTTTATATGTATTTATTTATAATAAAATATCCACCTTATTTTAGTGGTTCTTACAACTAACTAATTTCTTAGTAATGGATTAATTATATCAAAATTATATTTTTTATTCTCTAGTTCTCAATCCTTGAGAATATTATTTTAGTTATGTATCATTTGGAAGGTAAATATGATCAATGGTGGAAATTATCAATAATACTAGGAAATAAGAAGTAATCAACTCATTGGAATGGTAAGAGTTTAAGAAATTATTTCTCAATCGGTATTTTCCTTATACTCTTCGTACTAAAATGGAGAGGGAGTTACTAGAAATGAAGTTGAATGATGAGAAATTCATCAGTACCTGTGAGGAAAATTTCATAATATTTTCAAGATATGTTTCTGGTTTTATTATCAACCCTGAAAGAAAAATTTATTTATTCTTTAGTAGATTAAGGCCAAGTATCCCAAATTCATTATCTATAATAGAATTTTATAGGTATAAATAAAGCATTTGATTAAGACTCAATGTGGAAATAGATACTGAAGACTACAAATATATTCAAGGTTTTTTGGAGAAGAATATAGATATGGATTTATGGATGATTACAAATAAAAAACTCCTAGATGAATAAAAATTAATCTCCCTTGATGATTAAAGTAGTGAAATAAGAATGGGTGAAATTAGATTAAGGGTATATGTAAATGATTTAACTATAGAAAATATTAAAATATATAAAATTAATGTATTCAATACTTAATGAGTTTGATCAATGATGAGAATAAGGATAAACCATATAAAAAACGGACTCTCTAATGAATTAATTACAATGATTATGAATATTTCACCAACTAATGCTTGAATCAAATGTTAATGATGATAATCGGTGTCAATTACCTCCAAATCCAAAGGATAAAGGTAACTATTTTTCAATCAAAACTATTAAAGTGAGTCAATAGAAAGAATTGGTGAAAGTTACACTTTTCATCCACTCTAGAACTACAGATTTATTATTTGATTCATGTTATACCAAAACATTTATATATATTGAATTTTATAAACGTATATTATCACCACCTAAAAAATTATGTTTTTTATTATACCACTGAATACTCATTATTATATGATTATTACATCTCAATTATATTTCTCTTCTCTGATATAAATTTTTTGGAATGTTCTTATTAAAAATATTTTTATTCTCCCTCTAGTTGAATTTGATGTGGTTTTGGGCATGGATTATCTCTCTATATAAATTTATTATAAATTTTTTATGAAGGGATATTATATTTGATATTCTGAATCAAAATTTAATCATATATTATTGTGCTCATAAACATAAATATCCCATATAATTTACATATATTATATTACTCTTACTAACTATTCATGATTGGTATTTATCCCAAAATGGTTAGGGGTAAACTCTACAATAATGATTTAACAATTTTTCTGAATATTCAAATTTATTTCCTATAATGTTTATAAGTCTTAACCAAAATAATAATGTTGAGTTTCTAATAGAACATATACTCAGTGATATTCCTATTTTAAAGAAATCTATATAGAATGGCTGAAATTGAGTTGTAAGAGTTGAATATGTAACTTAGGGAGAATCTAAAAAATGGATTAATATTCCCTAGTGCATCACCATGTGGTTCACCTCGAATTTTTATTAAGATAAACAATGGTTAAATTCATATTAATATTTATTATTAAGAATATGACATAATCCTAATCAAGAAAAGGTATCATCTACGCTGAATTGATTACTTGTTTGATTAACTATATAGATATCATTATTTTCAAATATTGAACTTTGATATAGATATCATCAGTTAAGGATTAAAACGGAGGTTTTAACCTTAAAAACCGTCTATATAAGGTATATACATTATCAATTTAGAGTGATTCTTTTTTCAATTAAAAATTTCCCCACTATATTCATGTATCTGATGAATATAATCTTTAGATATTACATTGATCTAACATTGATGGTCCTTATAGATGATATTCAAAAATATTAAAATAGTTATGAGAATCATTAAGATCATTTAAGGATTGTGTTAATGGTCATGATGAAGGATAAGTAGTATTCAACCTTTATACAATTTGAATTAGGGTTACAAAAAATATCACACTTCGTTTCTGTAATTTCGACAGAGGGTATATCTATAGATTCTTATAACACAGCAGATACTAAATAATGGACCACACAAACCAATGTTACTAAGATATATAATTTTCTAGGATTGTGTGGAACATACTTTTACTTTATGATATATTTCAAATTTCTATCAAATTCATAACCAATTTGATGTGTAAGGGAGCCAACATCCTTTTGAAAGATGAATGTGACCAGAAATTCATGGATATAAATAGAAGGGTGTCTAGTTTAACTATTCATTGACTTCCATATAGTCAGGATTGATTTATGATATATATTTGTGTTTAAAATAAAGTATTATGAGGTTTTATAATGAAAAATGACATGGTAGTAGCATATACCTCATGATAATTAATGGTTCATGAAATAGATTACCCATCTCATGATTTTGAATAAGAAAATGTAATTTTTTTCATAGAAGATATTGAGGGGTTATCCTTATGGTTAAAAGTGTGATATATATATATATATTGATCATAAAATCATAAAGTATATATTCAAAAAGAAAGAGTTTAATGTGTTTCATATAAGATGTTATAGTTGACTGTGTATTTTTATTACTCTATAAATTACCTCCCTAGGAAGGTGAACAAGGATGATGATGATTTGAGTCAAAAGGTTCATTTTTTATTATAAATGATAAGTATTAAAAAAATAAATACTTATGTATTTATATAATATGGACCATGAAATCATAATTAGAGGGTATAAATCCTAAATTAATCATATAATTGTTCAACTATCCAAATATGTAAGGATTAAAGAGGGGTAGAAGGTGGATTTAGATCATCAAAATAAGCTAATTATTCCATTTTTGTTCATCCTTGAACGTTATGGAAATATAATATTCAAGATATGAATATGTGGCCCTTTAATACTTGAAATAAATAGGGAGTTATTGAATGTAGAACATATAGCATCATTATTTAAACATCTTAGAATTACAAATATGTATATCGATCATAAAGAGAATTTTTGGTGGGACAACATGAAAAAGGATATCATAGAGCATGTATCGTGATGCCTTCTGTGTTTGTGAGTTAATTGTGAACATCATAAGACTCTACGAAAATGTATCCATTATCTATACCTATATGGATATAGGAAAACCTCTTCATAGATTTTATCATAGGACACCCCATTATATTTAAAGGTCATAACACCATTTGGATTCAAGTCGACTACCTTATAAAATAAATGCATTTAATTTATACTAGATATGATTTCTTTCTAGATAAAATTTATATGATACACATTAAGTGAGTTTAATTTCACATGGATTACCATTATCAATTGTACTTTATTGATATATGAGGTTTACATTGGGGTTCTGGATTAATATTTCAAACTAATTGAATTTAAAGATGAAAATTAGCACTTCATGTCATTCTCATACATATGGTTAGTGTGAGAAGACCATTCAAATCCTAGAATATGTGTTGAGAAATTTCTTTTTGTGTTTTAAATGGGGTTGTTATAAACACCTTCTTATATCCAAATGTACTTTCAATAATATCATCCACTCTATCATTCATATGCCTCCTTATGAAGTCAGTTTTTTAAATATGGGATGAAATCCAACATGTAGGGAATAAGTTAGAGAAGTAATGATATTAGTACTTTATCTATCTATGGAAATGGTAGAGAAAGTTATAGTTATTTAATAGAACATCAAGGAATCTCAAAGATGATAAAAGAGTTTTTCGGACAATCGTTGAAGAGATCTAGAGTTCAAAGTTGGGGATAACATATTCATTTTAATATATCCTTGCAAGAAGTTTATGAGATTTAGAAATAAGTGGATGAAAATTCCTATATATATCGGCCCCATTGATATTATTGGACATATCCAGATTGTAGCTTATCACTTGGAACTTCCACATAAACTATCCAAATTACATGATATGTTCCATATATATCTTCTGAGGAAGAACATACCTAATTCTTAATGTGTACCAAAATTAGAGCTTTTTTACTTGGAACACTATATTTATTATTAGGAATAACTTGTTGAGATTCTATAACAAATTGATAATGTTTTTTAGAATAATACCACTCACATATTCAATGTTTTGTCGTGAAACCAAAAAATTTGGAAGAAATCAGGTGACCTAAATATTTAATGAGGTAGAAGTATCCTCATTTATTTCATCAGGTTAATGTAATTAACATGGAAAATTATTATAAGGGGAATGAATATAACACCTCATGATTTCAGAATATATTAACCACATAGGTAAATTCAATTTTTTTGAGGTCTGGATTCACATTCCACATCAAACAAAAAAATCAGAATACATCCATTATAATATTTTCATTGAATTAGTGGGTATAATTAAAGGTCACAAAATTATGAAATATTTTTTGAAATAAAAAAATGGTTATTTTTAATACTAATTCATTGATAAAATTCAGTGTTGTGAAATAATTAATAAAATCATTGTATGTATTTTTTCTAAAATTATCTTTTCATTTTCTATTTATTTTTATTTTAAGAAACTAAATAGATTATGGTTTAATGATTCTAACTTATATTTTTTATATGAATAATATATTAACACTAAAAAATTATTAATTTATAGGAAATAAAAAATTCATTTAATGTATAAAGATTCATATTTCTATGAAAATAGATATTTCTATATATCATATGTTTTAATTAAAAAGTTTATTTTCACATATTTACATATTAAATTATATTAAATGGAGTAAATATTCATAATCATCATGTCCAAATTTGTTAAGTGAGTTCATCTTATATATTTAGTAAAAAAAGTAATTTCCATAGAAAGAAATTAATAATGGTTAACAAATGTAAAAATGTTAAAATTAAGTGAATCAAATTTTATGTTGTATATATGACACATAGATCTTCTAGAATTCCTTTTTTGTTTGTCAATACATAACCACATATCTCATAAACTTTTAATCACCTAAATCAGATAAAACCCATGAAATTTTATTCTTACTTATTTCCTAACATTCATTTACTAGTAAACATACCTCACTTTAACTTATAAAATGATATCACTTCCACCCACTCAAAGCCACAACTCATATTTGAAATTATGATGAACTTATTCCTATTTTACCTCCCCCAAATTCTGCTTCTGTGTTTTTCATCCCTTTTCACCTAGAACAGTACTTGATTCCCTCATTTCAAAAATATAAACAATATATATGATTTTAAGTATTAATATAAATCAAGAATATGGTTCTTAAATAATGACACCAAAATTAAGGATAATTATGATGTAAACTGTTGATATTGGAAAATTACCTGAAACAAGTTTATTATGTATCACTCTCTTTTGAACATTTTCCATAGCTTCCATCAAGTGAAAATAGGAATTCATAAATCATTAAAACAAATTTATTTAAATTTATTTTATAATTTGGGAATGATGAACTTTGTATCAATGAAAGGGTTTCGATGTTTTTATTACAAAACATTTAAGAGATCATCTAAATTATTAACATTAAATGATGAAAATAAAAAATAACTAACTAATACATGTGTATTGGATAATAATAATTTAAAAAACAATATGTAATAAATATGAATATAATTCTTAAATAAGTGGTTATTATGGTTATGTTTATTATAAATGAGGATAAAAATATGTTTTAAAATTTTGGAGAAAATGTAGCGGTTTATTTTCAATATCATTATGAAATAGATATTTTTATAAATAAATTTCCATTTGGGGAAAATTATATGAATTTTATTTTTAAAACACCATAAAATTTATTATCATATGGATATTACTATAGGTTTACATGTACTCTGAAAATTTCATTTCCCTTGGTCATTAATTAACCCGATGTGATGCCTGTAAGGATGTCCCCATATTTAATTTTTTGTCCATAATATTCCTCCTCTCTGTTCATATTATTTTTATAGATTCCCTGATCCATTCCTTAATAATTTATTAATGTCATTTTATATTATTTTTAAATAATTTTCAAAATTTATAAATGAATGTTTTAACTTTTTCAAATGTTACTTTTTTTAAAATATATCCCTTTTTATGTTTTCCTCTTTGGATACATTCTATCGTTATTATGATTATACTTATATAAAAATATTATTGTCTTTTTTTTAAATAGTTTCCAAAATAATTTCAATGCTTAAAGGTATTTAATATAAAATGAGTATTCTTTAAAATTTTACAAAGTGATTTTTTCATTTCATAAAAAATGTGTTTTCATCTAAATCAATATCCTTTTATATTTCTTATGTTACACTTGGTATATGATCTAATGATACCATACACCTTCCTTCTCTATTTGGATTATGAAATTTTCTATGAATATTATCATGTACCCATCTCTTTTCCATGGGTTATAAAAGTATTATTGAAATATGAATGTATTCATGTTTTTGTGGAACACATTTGTATGGTTCTGAATATGTAATGGGTGAGTGAAAATTTATATATCCCTAAAATACATTGGGTAAATCTTTATATCTCATGGGATAATATAAAAGGGAATGGGTAGTGACCCAATATATTGTGTGACTCAATCCTCTGTGTTTATGAGAATGGGAAGTGATCTTTATCCGCTATGGGACTATATCCAATATGATAATCTTTGTGGTTAGCCTAGAATATGGAAATTATTTTATATACATATGTGTATACCACAATATTATTTAATATTATTATTATTATGATATTTTATGATGTATTATGATTAATTAATGATGATTTAGTACTCTTATGACTCAAGTCTTTTATTATAAAAAAAATCAATGACTTATGATTTACGATCTATAACATTTTGTGTATGATTTTTGTAAGTTATGATAATGTTCTCATTAAATTATACTTATGTTATTCCAACCAGTGATCTTTAATTTTCATCTCTCATGTTTACACTTACTAAGAATCTAATGTAACTCTTTTTAATGTTTCTTTTTCTGGAGGCTATAAAGAAAGTAATTTAGTTTGATAAGTCTAAAATTATATCATCTAAGAAGATAGATTGTAGGAAATATTTATGACCATTAATAGATAAGTTGATTATATATTAGGCCTCCAAACACACTAAACCATTATGGATCTTGGGAATGTAATATTATGAGATATATTTAATATTTGATTAAAATATATAATATTTATGTAACTGATTCTTGCGACCCCTCACTAATGGATAAAAATTATATTTTAAATTTATTTTTCTTTTACAAAATTCCACAACAATAAAATTAAATGATCCATATTCCCAAAAACCATTAAAAATATTATGAATAATTGTCAAATGAATTATTATAAAAATTTATGTCATTGAAATATTTTTTGAAACTATGGAACATCATAGATAAAAAGTTTCAATATCACAGGTCATATCCTCAAAATTATTGAATATATATTAGGAGTAGTATGATCGTACAACAAAGATATTCTTCTATCAAATTATGAAAATCATCAAAGTCCTCCTTCTCAAGACTTATTTGAACTAGAACATCAGAAGAATTAGATATTATCCCTTAAAAAATATGATCATAATTTAATAATAGGTATAAAATTTAAAAGCAGATCATTATGATTTTAAAAGTAACCCCATATAAAAAAATGTCTAAGATCACAATGAAAATTAAAACAATAAAAATCTACCAGGTCAATGAGGTAGTGAATATATCTCAAAAGTCATCACATTATCATAGGATGGTGCATTTTCCTTGAATCTGTAGTCATCTATTTATTGGTATTCGGTGTAAAAAAATCCAACTATAAGTGTAGCTATTTTTTTAAAAAACTATAAATCTCTTACATGATCATCTTGTCGAAGTAGTTTCTATGAATTCATGATGTTCCATATGGTATAAGGTTTGGAATTAGTTTTTCAATCATATATTTATTCAAACATTAAAACTTCATACACATATTAAACAAAATATTAAAGTTAACTCAAGTAAAACATGTAGTGAATTGTGATTTTTCAAACAAATAAATACATAAGAACACATTTATAAATAAAAGTCAATAGTCTCTTCCTTTTTAATAATCATAAGATATGAAAAGAAATACAAGTTTAAGTAAAAATAATTGAACAAAATACATGTATCATCCAAAAAATATGTTTTAATGAATCTTTGCACAGATTACCAGGAACCTGATTGTATCAATGTGAATAAAAAGTATCATCTATAATGTATTGATGTGTTTTTTGATGAACTATAAAGGGATCAATAGTTTTCAATGAATGATCTTCAAACTAGATATCATCAGTTAAGGAAAAAAGGAGGATGTTCGCATGAACATCTTATATAATAGGTCTACACTATGAATTTATAGTGATGATATTTGGAATTAAAAATACCCTTTTAATATTTATGGATCTAATACATAAAATATATAATCATTACCTTGAACAGTTTTTAGATTTCTTTATACTCTGTATTCTATAATATTCCATGATTAAGGATGAGCAAGAAAATTATTTGATGATTGTGTAGAAAAACTTGTTAAAGGATAAAATGTATGAAGAATTTAGATAATTTTTATTATGTCTAGAAAAAGTTTCATTCTTAAGACCTATAATTACAAGAAAGGGAATCACTACTGATTCTTAAAAGACAAAAATAATTAAATAATGGACCAGAAAAACCAATGTGACTGAGGTCAATTTTTTGATTAGATCATGTGAATACTACCAACTCCTTGTGATAAATTTTGAAGAGGTATAAAATTCAAAAAAAAAATATTTCATATGGAAGGTATATAAGTTCCTTTGTATAGATGAATATGAATAAAATTTTGAGTATTTGAATATAAGGATAACCGACATACCTATTATTAGACTACCCTACAGTGTATATGGGTTTGTGATATACAATAATGAATCAAAAAATGTGTTGTGATGTTTTCTCATGAAAAATGACATGGTGGTAGTATATAACTCATGTTAATAAATGGTTCGTGAGAAAAATTAACCAAATTTTTATTTAGAACTGCTAGGTGTAATTTTTTACCTTGAAAATATAGAATCATAATCTTTGTGGTGAAAGGTGTGATATATATACTGATTATGAGATCGTGAAGAATGTATTCTCATAAGAATAGTTTAATATATACCAGGGGAGATGGTTATAGTTGACTAAATATTATAAATTCTCAATATATTACCACCATGGGAAGGAAAATAAGGTGGTTGATTTGCTGAGTCGGAAGGTTCATGCAATATTATCCATTATATGGATTGAAAAAGATTCAATACTAATTGATTTATATATGTTGGAACTTGAAATCATAATGAAATAAGAGAAAAATTTTCTATATCATATGTCTTTTCAACCATCCTTCTATGTAATGATTAAAGAGGTGCATAAAGTGGATTGGGAACTACAAAAGAATGTGAGGATTATTATATAGTTTGACCGTGACCATGATGGATAGATATGATTTAGGACACAAATATATTTCCCTAAAATATAAAATGAAATTAATATATATTGTATGAAACCCAGATCTCATCATTTTGTATCCATCCTAGAACTATAAAGATGTATACTGATATTAATGATTAGGTTTTATGAGGAAACATGAGGAGATATATTTCATATTAGGAATCTCATTGTCTAATATATTATAATGTTAAGTATAAATATAATAATAGGGGATGATTTAACCATTATCCATACCAATATGTATTTTCGAAAACAACACCATAGATTCCATCATAAGACTCACCATGACATATAAAGTTCATAAATTCATTTGGGTTTTAGTACACCACCTTATAAAATCAATAAATTTCTTTTCTATGGTAGAATATTTCTCACTTGACCAAATTATTAAAATATAAATTAATGAAATTTCACCATACTTGGCTTGGGAGTTACTATAATCAATTCCCCAAATTGGAGTAGTACATGACCACAAACATGACTCCCCTTATGATAAAGAAGATACTAACGAGAAATGATGGTCTAATAGATCTTGAGGGAGACTATAACCACATTATCCGAGTAATAAAAAAGTGGAAATCAAGATAAAAATAAACATAAAATAATAATAAATTCCAAAAACATCACATACCACATTTCCAAGCTTATTAAGTACCCATAGTCCAATACATTGAAATTTTACATGTTATAATAGTTTATAGTTCCATATGTAAATAAAAATAAAACATTAAATATAATCCCCAAATCAAATCCTAACATCATATCCCATCCCATATCCCTTATAATCCATCAAGACTATAGACATTTCCCTTATATTGACCAGTAACCATGGATTCTTTTCATATAACCATCAGTATCCCAAACAAGGTATTGGTACAAATCAATGGGCCACCACCAATAGCGTCTAAAATAATTTCTAGTTTAATAACAGTGTATTCATAAGTACAAATAATATATATATATATATATATTAGTTTCTTGTGGGTAAAAATACAGTTAAACACACAAATACCTCATAGTTCAATAGTATTTAAATTGACTACTCTTGTTCTTATTTCCCTACGTCACCCATACTCATCAAACATGCTTACACCCAATTTCATTTGTCTGAACCCTGTATCACATGTTTCATGGTTTCAAAAACAAGGACCATCAGTCCATGTATCTAACCGAGATTCAGAATACCATTTCTAATCATCCCAACCAATATATATAATTCCATGTGTTTAACCTTGGAGTCATGATTATCTTTCCATTATATGATAGTTTTTATGCATAGTTACACCTGAAGCATCATTTTGGCCGACCTATGTGAGCAGAGCATAATTTATATACCTCTAGCAAACAAATCACATATTTAATGGTTCATTATAATTAATCTTTTTATCAAACAAATAAAACATTGTTTTTTCTTTTCATTTATCACAATTCCATGTTTTAGTACATTCAACATATCCTAAATTCTCATAGTTATTCCATTTTACCCTTATAGAACCATTAAATCCATTTTAACCCCTTTCAATCAAATTCAACACATGGAAAAATCCATTTTATCCACATAACACGTTTACTCATTCACTAGACATAACTCATTAAACATATTCATGTTAATCCAAAAACCCCCCTTATTCCATTCTAATGTGCTTACCACAATTGCAAGTGTTATAATAACATAAAACCTTAAATTCATTATTTAACAATTCAATTCTCATATTCGTGGAAGTGGTACACCCCATGGGTGACAATAATCCCAGTCTAATCAACCTAAATGAATCCAAAGGGGGTCATGAGGGGTTTAATACACCCTTTACACACCAATTTTGTCATTTCATACCATGTATTAATGTACACAACACAAAAGTACAAGGGTAGAAACTTATATGAATAAATTAAACATCCAAACTATAGGATATAACATGTAGACCACCTACCTCAAGTTCATAGAGGAATTATCACTCAAACATGTCCCTTGGTTCTAGCCCAAACAACCCTTAATGAAAAATCTATGAATCTATATGAAAACAATGGTTTTGATTCTTTTTAAAGATAAGGAAAATTATACAAGGCATCTTCCCTAAAATATAAATAATATGATTTGTATATTCACTTGAAGCATTGATTTTCAACCAATAGTGCTTAAAATAACCATGAATTGAAGGAGAACCACCATCCAGAATATTGGGTGGATTTTTTTGTAACATAGGATACCGTATGAGGTAATGATCAGAAAAATATGATGATAATTCATAAATCCTGATAGGGAAATGGGAAAATATTACACCTTAATTAGGCACATGATTTAACCACATGGTTGTCCAAACCACACCCTAACCATATGCCTCCATCATTCTAATAGGGGTATGGGTCACACTACATCCTTGGAAACCAACACAGTTTTCTAAACCATGCAGAGGCCATGTTTTTAGATCTATCAAGAGATACATAGTTTTCAAGAACCCCTTTCATAGTTTGTAATCGATCCACCCTCCCAATACATGTTGCATGATTAAGTCACCCAGTTAGAACTAACCATGTTCCCTATATAGTATATCCTCTTTTATTCCTTTTTCATGTCTATAACCCTCCAAACACCCCCAAGTTTCCTCATATTCTTGAAAAAAATCATGAACCATTATAAAGGGAGTTACCTAAAAATTTAAACAAAAACATACCTCCTCAAATGTTTGGGATCTTAAAACCTCTCAACTATATAATAAATCATCCTCAAGTTTCACTCCCAAACATTTCTAAGCCTCTAAGGAAGAATATAAGGCCACTGGGCCTTCATATCTACCTCCCTATCCAAATATTCATTCTGAATGTTACTATTTTTCCACATAACATAGTCCAATGATAGAGTCTAACCTACAAAACTTTCCCACTTTGATTCACAACATGAACTGAACACTCCTCGAAGTATGAATCATCCCCAAGATGAATATCATCAACAACAATCACATGAGAGTGGTTGGTTGATACTTTGAAATATATGACACATGAAAAACATCATACATGACTCTATACCACATTAGAAGATCTAATTGATACCCCACCAGCCTAAACCTCTTAGTGATCTCAAATGGACCCACGTATCAAGTTGAAAACTTTTCCTATTTCTTAATTCGATCTTGACCCAACATTGGTGAGAAAAGAAATAATACAAATTCATCCACTGTAATATCAAGAGGTATAATTTTTCAATTCAAATAATATTTTTATCCACTCTATGCCATTTCAATATGCTACTCAATCAACTGAACATGCTCTGATCTCTCTTCCATGAGTCTCAGTCCCGAAAACTCTGATTTCCCTACCTCCATTAAATCTAACCGATATCTATATGGACCAATTTAGAGTTCCATGTATGGTGTCATCTAAACTGTCACATTAAAACTATATTTATTTGTTAAATCAATTAATATTAAGTGTTTCTCACCATATCCACCAAATTATAGGACACATTCCTTCAGTATGTCCTCTAGAACATGAATAGTACATTCAGATTTTCTATTTGTCTACAGGAGGAATTCCATAAACATAAATACCTGATTACCATGTGCCTTTTAAAAACCATACCACAAGTTAGTAGTAAAATGGGGAACATTATTCAAAACATTAATTTTTCCCCCCATACAGACATATTATCTCCCAAACATTCAAGTCACTCAGCTGGTCAATAGTTAAAGTCTCTTGAATTTGTTATAAAATAGATACCATTGTCAACCAATCCATAATTTCCAAAATTTTATCACTCTAATGAGGCATCCTAGGGGAACTATCCTAAAATCCATGGTAACATCATCCCTCTTCAATTCTATAATGGAAAATTGATTTAACAAACCACCTGGAAACTGATGCTCAGCCTTTACTTGCTGATGGGTGTAGAATTATTCCATAAAACATTCTATATACTTTTTCACTTCCAATGACCAATGTTATTTGAAAATATCTTAATACATCTTGGTCATTCTAGGGTTCCCCGACCACTTCAAGGAATGAGACTCACACAACATCTCTTCCCGTATACAATTAGGCACAAAAACATGACCATGAATGTGAATAATCTTATCCTCATAAATATTCAAATTAGAAGGTGGATCCCCACCCTTAGAAATATGGTCAATGAAAGATAATAGGAATTATGATTCTGTATTCTCTTAAAATAGTTAATAAGATAAGGCTCAAACAATAAAGACATGAGTTTCATTATATCATGCTCCTCTAAGACACCTAAATGCATATCAGTAAACCAATCCATCACTACATATTCATAGATTGAATCATGAACCACCTGAGTCTACTTATTCCAAATCGTCACATCTATGAAATTTTTTCCCATCCCTTCCATATAAGTTATCTCAAAGCCAAAATACTTCAGGAAATAAACACATCTCTACTACTCACGATTCAAATCACATTGGTAAAAGATGTACTTCAGGCTTTTATAATCGGTATAGGAAAAAACACTTCTCACCCAAAAGGTAATTTTTTGAAAATTTGATGGAATAAACAATACCAACCAATTATATAATATCTATAGGATATTTTTCATGAGGACTCTAATCCATTTATTTATACACCGTGACTTGATCTCTTTGAAGAAACACTTCCCCATGTCTAATCCCAGATGCATCAAAAATTAAGGGATACTCCTTAACTGGATCAGGTAAGATCAAGATCATTGTAGTGTCCAAATGGTTCTTTAGTTTTTGAAAATAATTATCCAATGATTCAGACCATTCAAATTTTACACCTCTTGGTTGGGCATGCAAATGGTGTTTCTGATCATGAACAGTATTTGAATGACCACTTTTAGTAAATAAATAATCCCAAAAATCATCGAATATCAAAAACGTTTTTGGGATTATTCTAAGAAACCATTACTTGAAATTTATATGGGTTCATTAAAACACCTAGATCTAATAAAATGTGACCAAATAATTCTATCTTTTCGATCTATAAGTGGCACTTTATTATCTGGGCATATAGTCGAAGTATTCTCAGTGTACTTAGGAAAATGTCAATATGTTCGTCATGATCATCAAGAGTTTGGGAGTACAATAATATTACATCCACAAAACAACTACAAACTGATCCAATTATTCATGAAAGTTGCATTTTATTCCATCCAAAAACATAGTATGAGAATTACTCAACCTAAACAACATTTCGATAGCCTCATATAAACCTTACCTCATTTTAAATGATTTCAGTAGTATTTTAGATGGTCTCATCCCTAGTTTATGGTACCTTGACCTCAAATAAATCTTATAAAACACACAATCACCCTTCATATAGTCAAAGAGACAATTGATACATAAAAGGGGATATCATTTCCTATCTATTAACCAATTATTAGTAATCGACACACCATTACAACATTCTTTCATCCTTCTTAGAGAAAATTATTGGAGAACCCCATGGTGATGTGTTTGTATGGATTAAAACATTTTTTTCTAATTACTATAATTTTGTTTTAAGTCACTAGAGTTATGTTGGTTATATTGTATAAATGAGAATAGAAACTAGCTCACTTCTAGGAAAAACACAATCATAAAATCAGCCTCTCTCTTAGGTGGTAACCATGATATGTCCTTAGAAAACACATCCCAAATCAAATCCAATATAGGGAGAAATACATCATGTAAACTTCCTCACCATCCAGAAAAATAATCACAATTTGGGTTGCGATCTCTCCTAGTTGTGGAAGAATAGGTCATACAGGACCTTACATGAAATCTCATTCCGCTCAGGGAATATAAGTTTTTCTCTTATAAGATGTGAAACTCACTATCCTATAGTAATAATAAATGTGTCCCAGGTATGAATCCAACCATTCCATCCCCATTATCAGGTCAAAACCATAAATATCAAGCACTTACAAATCCAAAAGGATATGGTACCCACTAACCTTGAGGGAACACTCCTTGCATTGTCAGATATTTTATGCTCGTACTCCCAATAATGTTTCAATAGACATACCCCCACACATATATTCCACCACTATACCAAGAACATTCAAAAACTGAGTATATATAAAATAATTTAAGACCTCATATTAAATAAATCACTATAAACTATGGAAACTATAAGAATCATACCTCAAATAGTAGATGGTCTACCCTCTCCACCATTAGGTGTTGGTTGAATAGTATATAATTGACATGTACCTCTAATCTAGGATCCATTATATGGTCTTGGTGTTGTACTACCCTACTGATATGGGCACTCTAGTTTGGAATTACCATTTCTCCTACCCCAACTGGTATTGTTGGTGGTACTCCAACAACCTAAATGATTTAGGGTGGTAAACCCTATGTTAGTTCCTTATATCGGCTAGATCCTCTACCACTTCTCTCCTTCTATGATATCCTACAGAACCTCAGTATATGACCTTTCCTACCACATGATTTTCATTCCACTAGTGGTCTAAGACACTAACAACTAAAGTGTCTCAATCTACCACACTAATAGAAGATGACTTAGGTACTACTGAGCGAGACAATTCCTCTTTCCTAACCAAATTTTCTACCATGGAACTAGAGGATATTATCATAATGTTTCTTCATAAAATTATAATTCAAATCACCAAACTTCTCAACTGAAACAATTTTTATACCGCTTTAATCCTCTTTCAGGTTGTCTTTATATATGAGAGCATTATCCACTACCTCATCAAATCTATTAAAAATAAATATATTTAACTAATACTCTATCTCACATTTTATTCCATCCTGAAAATGGTTATCCATAGATACCACATCTTCTATCTGTGTAAGATAAAAATGCTACAAGTATACTTCCCCAAATCAATCCAATAAACTACAAAACTAGAAAATTCACCTAAATCCACAGTTTCAAACAATTTTTTTAGGCCAAAAAACCATTCCAATAGCTTACTCCATGGTTTTCCAAAACCATGGAAGCTATCATTGTGTAAATAGGCCACCAATAGCCACAGTTTTAACCACAATAATAATCCACCTATATCAATGGTTTAAACTTATAAATTGGAGTATACTTACATGGTTAAATCCCTAGATAAATCCTTTATATATCCTAAAAAACTAATACTCGAACCTCCAAATGTCAGAATCCACACTCCTGAAACAAACAACAGAAATGAGCAACAAAATCAACTAACTACATAAATGATCAACATCAGAATAGAGAAACAGATTCCAAAAACTATAGAATCCACAAACTG
Source organism: Viscum album (assembly GCA_963277665.1). Lineage (NCBI taxonomy): Eukaryota > Viridiplantae > Streptophyta > Magnoliopsida > Santalales > Viscaceae > Viscum > Viscum album. The sequence continues at coordinate 910,416,187 of OY728131.1, read as the reverse complement.
TAGGATAAATAGTTTGATTATATTACCAAATACAAAAACACACAGCAGAAATGAGCAAAAGAAAATTATTTTACCCAATGAAGAAACAATCAGTAGAAATGGAACCACAACATTCATCTTTTACCTGATCAACCCACCGGTATGTTGCACTCTATTTTTATGGTCTTCCTTGGCTTCTTTTCATCCTCAAAAGTTCATTTGACAAGAACTAGAAAGGTTTGAATCCTCTTTTATACATTTAAAAATCACATTCATGGAAACAAGAACTCCATAGCATCACCATCATTCTGAGTCTGGTTTCATATGGATGTTATCAACCAGTCTTGGAAACTAGATCCATGGACGCTTTCCAAATTCAGATAGTGAAGTACCAATATATCTTTCATAAAAACATTTAACATTTAATTTATTTTCATAACCATTATAAATATAATCAATTAATCATCAAAAACAATACATTAATTCTTGGAATTATTTTTTTTTAAATCAAGATTTCACTGTTGTGGAAAATAAAATTATTTTAAAAACTAGTGATTAGTGTTCCTTAAAAAAATAGTACATTTTCTGAAGAATAATTTAATTATAGTTTTTGTATCCAAGGGGGAGAACATGGGGTTATAACATAATCAAAATAAAACAACTAGGCTCGATAAAATACAACAGACTCAAGAGCTAAAATGTCAGAGAGAAGCATTTGTACAAAAAGAACCATCAGTCCTCTAGCATGGAGATACAAAAATCTATGACTTAGATAGATTGTGTAGAACCATAATACAAGGATGGATGTGTTTTGTGGTTATCTTCATGGTTAGATTCTAGGATACCATGGATTTGTGTTAAACTTTTAGACACCAATCAGTATTCATAAATACAAAGAGATTGTGAGGAAAGAATTTGTCTTTGATATTACATATTACTCTTTGGTTCTAGGTTGATTTAGCTTCTTTATTGGTTCTCAGAATTGATCAATATGATTTTGTTCATAAACATTATAATATTTTCAAACATATTATTTTTTGGGATCCATAACTATTGAGTTTCATATTTAACATTTATAGTGCATGACAGGAAAGTAGATGTGATATGGAAATATTATTTGGGAACCACTGAGGCTTGCTTTAGTTGGAATACATCGGCTTATATAGTGATGGGAACTCACTAATTGTGGAATTCTAAGCACTCATCACTAGTAATTATCTCTATAAAGAAGTCAATCTCTCTTTATGTTCCATTTAATCATACTCAAAACTGATAATCATGTTAAGTATCAACCACTCCTAAACACATTGGTCAGTTATTAATATAATTATTTCTTTAAAAATCTTGATGGATCCACACATTCTTATTTCTTATTGGAATGGATTGTTGAAGGACACTTGAATATGCCCGTTTTTTTTTCTAAAAAGGTTCACTCTCATGATGAGTTATGATCTGATGGTTCTATCCACCAGTTCAGGTAAACATAAGGAGCTATTAAGAGGAATCTTTTAACATATTGATCAATTTTCTACTATGAGGTTTGTATTTATGATTTGAGGATGAATCTCATTTAATAAAAATTTAGATCATTCAGTTAATGTAGTTGATTCGTAATATTTTTTTTCTTCCACTACTGGAGCTAATTTATGGACTCTTTGATTTTACAATGAATGGCTCAGGTGGTTCTGGTACTGTGAGTTCATAGTTGTGGTTTGTGTATTTCTAGAATTATCCAGATCAATGATTTCACGATACTATATAAGGTTCATTGTGGAACTCTCAGCAATTAATTCTTGGTTGGGTTTGTCGCAACTATTCTAGTCATTTTACATGCTACTGTAGACCTGATATATAATTCTTTTAATATAAAATATGATAATGGTTTTTGGTTAATGTAGAAAATATGGATGTTAATCCATATTTGTAGTCTATAGACATGTAGATGAGTTCAGATTGAGGTTTCATGTTACAGTGAAATATAAATTGGTTCCAAATTTTCTTTGAATAAATACCTAGATTTACTATTGTTGGGATCGTTTTTAGAGAATTTTTGTCTTGTGGAAGTGGATTTCGATAACTGAAAAATAGTTCAATAATTGTATTCCTTTTACATAGATTTTTGGATCTCTGTGTGGGTGGAAGAATTCTATATGGGATAATACTTTGCTAGTGTGTTAATTCCTATAGATATAGGGGGGATAACTATTTCAAATATATCAAAAAGATGGTGAGTTTTGAATTCTTAATCAAGGGGATAGTCTATGGGGGAAGCTATTTTCGAAGTTTAAGCATGCATGAAAAACATCAATGTTTTTTCATGAGGCGAATTTCACATAAATCATTATTCTCACACCAATATTTAATGAAAATTTCTTATAGTTGGTGACTAGTTATTCATTAATAAATTCTATAATGGTAATAGGCAAATATCTAGTCATTCCATATGCTTTCCCCCGATCTTGTGATTAATTTTATTTCTGGGGATGTAATGGATTGTGAACACTCACCAGGGGGATATTTTTAGTAAAGATCACATATATCCATTTCTAGGTGGTGTTTTATGAATAGTATTATAGAGAGGTATCAAAGAAGAAACCCCATCATTATAAAGGCATGAATGAGTTTTTGAAATGTTTTATTGGTTTTTTATACTAGAGAGAAGTTTCATTGTGATTCTTATGGTCATTACACAACCTTACCAAGGTACATGAGCCTATCTATAGTGGATGGACATGAGGAAACCTCTTTTATGACAGGATCCCATAAGTTCTAGCAAAGTAGACTATTATTCCATGAATTTGGAATACATGATTCCAAAAAAGGAAAATTCCCTACATTGTAAGATTAATCTTAATTTTTATAAGGGATTCTAGATTTTTTTTACATTTTATACACTACGAAATGTTTTGAACGATTTTAGTCAGGCCTTAAGGATAATGACCATGTCATAAAGGGATTACTGCTAGAATTTTGTTTCAATCCCTATAGGAAGCGATATCATGAGATGAGGGTGTTACACCATGAAGACTCAATATACAGAATGATGATTTTGAGAGATCATGAAGTCACACTATGAAGACACACGTGATTCCATGAGTCAAGGATGACGAAGATTTAGTAGTACTATCATTTAAAATGTTCTTATAATATGATGTTTTTGATGCACTGTGATTGGTATTGAAGGGTTATAAGACTTTTTTAGTCTATATTATATGATTTGAAGAATGATATAGACATATTATAGTTTTTCTATCCATTTACACATCACACCATGGAGAAGGAGATCATTCTTGGAGAAAGATTCTGAGTTACTGGAGATTAAAAGATCCTTCCTGATATTACATGGACAAAAATATAAGATATTAACTAGATTCCATGAATTGTTTTTCTGAATCTATATTAAATGGGAACGAATATGTATCGTGATGAAAGGATATAATTTGAGACTTGTCGCGCCATTAATGTAGGTGTCCCACTGTGAGACGTTTTTTTTTCTAAAGTCCTATATAAACATTATCATAGAACAATACATATGAGGAGAGACACAAAGGAAAATATGATATACTAGAGATAAAAGGGGGAGTTCTATATCATTACTGAAAATAATGAGGAAGAAGAATATATCCAATAGTCCCTCTAACTAATCATTAAGTGAGGTCTTCAAGAAGAAGGTGGAGTAGTTCAATTCCAAAGAGTAATATTATTAAATGGACATATATATTCAACGATGTTCTTTGGTGAAATGAGATTAATAAGTTTTTATGAGTATTAAGATTTCTATTTTCTATGATGATTTTAAATGTGAAGGGTTAGGGTGTTTAATTCACATTTTAATACAGGCAATTAATGGAGTTATAAAGTCCCTGAAAGACATGTAAAGGAAGTTAAAATAGTAAATAAAGTTGGTATGGTGTGGTATATTTTCAATAGGATACTATTAGAAATGTTATGTAAATTATTTCATTGTGATTTGATGTCATCTCGAATCTACCTACATAATGTTCATAGATGATGTTTTTGATTTTATAATACTATCATCATTTCTGTAATTATGTGACATGATAGTAATGAAAATTAGAAATTACTATGGGAAAACCAACATGGTGGTTGAGGATATTCATAACATAATTATGAATGAATGAATCACTGGATGGGATAATCTAGAGCCTTTTGTAACCATGCTAAATGTTAAAGGGGGTTCTCACATCAATGGAGATGTCTGTAAAAATTGGTAGATAAATCAAGATAAATAATTTGATGAAAAATGGAATGTCATTTCATCACATACTATAATTATGGGAATAGAGAAATTTTCATGGATGAATGTTTAGAATGATGTAAAACTTCTAAAAATTATGATTTTTGATGTTCAAGATCTACCAATATAGCAAATTGAGATAAGGAATTATTACTCAGTGTCAACATTCCACTAGATTCATGGGTGACTGACTCTAGAGAATCATTAAACTCAATAATGATGAAGGTATGTGTAACTAATTATATATCATGATTATTTGGAAATGTTCTTTTATAAAATGATGAATATCTGGAAGTTGTGAGGAAATGTGATGATAAAGTCTCGATAATAAACATATGCCTCTTTGGTTGAAAGTAGTGAGACACATACCTGGGCTATATAATAACTTATTTTTTTTATGTCATCTAGATAAGTTAGGATATGGTACTAACTTCACAAATGGGGTTTGAAAGGAGACTTAAGGATCCATGGTGGTGGCATTAATAGTAAAGAATGTGACTTTTTAGCCAACTAGAAGATTATATTGAGTGGTAATTTCTAGATAAATCACATCCACAAATCCATAGTTCCGAAAGTTCTAGCTCAAATATCCCTATATAAGCTTTTCATGATTTATATAGGGATTTGATAGGGTAAATGAAAGATTTAAATTCTAAAAAAATCAAGGAATTGAATGATATTTGTATGATCTTGTCTCTTTTATTGAATAGAATTTTGTGTCTTTAAAGGAGAGCAAGAATAAAATAATCGAGATTCCCAGAATGCTTTCAAGGTATCAAAGTAATGGGAAACTTATTTCAATGGTAATATCTAATGTTAGGATGATAATAAAAAGGATATTATTAAAGGTATTGAAAATTTGGTTCTCAATGAATTCAATCCTGAAAATGAAGAATATAAATTAATACAATGAAATATAGTTCATTAAATGTGTAGATGAAATATGTATCGTTGAGTAAACAAACATCATTGGTCTATTACCGAAGTCATTTGTCCATGTACATGCATCATATGAAACCACATGTAATGAAATAATGGTAAAAGAAGTGAGATATAATGACTTCTTATTATATATATGTGATTAGTGTGTCAATTTTACATGATAAATGAAACTTGACTCAATAACCAACAATGAATAAAGAATATTCATATTGATATGTATATCCCAATATAAACTGCAATATTAGTGCATGATACTGCATATAGAAAGAAAATGTTTTGTGCACTAAATATTTTCATACATAAAGTATAAGGGGAAAAACGAAAAAGTATAAACCGAAAAAAAAATCAATTACATGAATATGGTGATGGATTATATCCCGAGCACTTCCAACATCAATTTATTTGAGATTCTCAACATAAACACATTTCATTGTGTCTTTCCTAATCTCTAACAAGTCAATCACATACATTTGTATCCATTAGATATAAGAAAATGTAAAATGAATAAAAAAATGCTAGAAGTAAATTAAGGAGTCTTGGGAATGGCTCCAACATGGTCCAAACTAAAAATGAACCTGATTGATTCCTATAAATGTGTGGATGATGGATCAAGGAGATCAAAAATATGTTCATCGTATATTTCCAAAAATGTACACTTGGACATAAATATTAATTTTCCATCTCTTAGAGATTTCTTTTAATGTCACATTAATAATAAAATGAGTATTTAAAATAAAATCAACTTCTTAATAACATGTATGTGGTTACTTTTCACGTTGATAGGCACCTACCATATGGATTTTTGAAAATAAGTATTCAAAGACTCTAGGTGTTATTCCACAGTGTACATTGTGTCTTCGACTACCTCCCTCAATATCTCCCAACATTTTTTAAGTCTTACTACTTCTAGTATATCAATTCACACTACATTTTAGGGGGGAAAACAAGATAAAAAAATCTAGCATAATAGACTTCAAATGAGTGAAATCTTGGTGTGAAGTGATGCAAAAAGTAAAATTATCTCATTGGTGTGATCTATGAGCACATAATAAACCAAATAAAGTTTAGTATAAGTTATGTTACTTCTATAAAGATGACATTAAGAAATATAATAAAATTATAATTTAGTAATATGATAACTTGTTCATATAAAAACATGCGACTATTGTATCCTCCCATGAAATTATCAACCATCAGAAAACCAACCATTTGAAATAGCATCTCTTTCCAAAGTAGTTTCAAGAATGAGTCTAAGGTGCCTAAAATACCAATTAAAAATAGAAATAAATAAATGAAAAATTTAAAACTTCAGTTTATTTTTATAGAAAGATATGCCTAAATAACGTGTTCATCTGATACGACAACAAAGGTAAAATGTGATTCTGGAAACCATTTCCACATAATTGGTTCATAGATATCTTGCGTAACGCATTTGTTATGATATTTTGTGGATAATTTAGAGTAACTAAGAGGACTTATTCTAATTATGAACTAAAACACCCATCTAGACTGGGGATTGGGATGTCTTGCAGCCCCTCCCACTCAAGTGAAATTCTAGAGTAAGTCCATATGTCTACTACATGGAAAAGGGGAAAGTTTAAATAAAATTAGTACCAACAACCATATTTTGTAATATAGTAAGGCATATACTGAATAAGGGATAAAAAAACTACCCAATATAGTGTACTGGTATGTCAATATTCAACTAACCTACTCAATGAATTTATAATAATAATAACTTATACACATATACCCCTTCCATTTTACTCATGACATATCAATGATTTATCATTTCATGTATAAATATAGTATATCAGTCATCATTTTTATCAATATAAAAATTTGGAAATTCAACTCAATGATATACTAGATATCATATCAATATTCCATAAATCTTTCAAAATCCCATAATTTAATAACATTAATTCCAAAAAAATATATAATATCTACAAGAAAAAATGTAGAGAGTAAACATTATTAGTGAGGTGAAAATTTGAAACATAATCTAAAATTTGATCATCATTCAATATTCTATTTCATGTTTTCCAAAAAAGAATATGGGTATATTAATAAGGTTCTATGATTCCAATAGGGATAACTATGATACTAAATGTTTGTTCCAAAATTATCATGAATTTCAGGATGGTGTGACACATCAACACAAATAGATCATTTAATTAGATAATATTCATTTCACTACTACTCACCTAGATCTTCCACCCCACAAACTATGTTTTCCAATATACTTCACTGTGTGAATCCAAATACCCGAAGTGTAATAGAGTAATTATTCATCAAAACTACTATTCTTAGTTCTTATTATAATGACCAAACAAATTTATGTCTCTAGACATGAATCAAAAAATAAATCTAGGGAAACGACCCTCATACATATCATTTAATCTATATGTTTGACCATCTTGTTCTTGGTGTTGAAGCATTAATTTCTTTACAATTTAATCATATAGATGTTATTTGAAAAACAATTCCAAATGATTTGAATTTATACACACATTTATAAGAAATAAATTGAAAACATGTCTCAAGGGATATTAGGGTGCACTAAAAAATACTAGGAACCTAAATATAACAAAAAAAACAATTTAAATTTGGCTAAATGAAAATTTAAATGCAAACCAGCCTCAATATGGTCAAAATGGTATGATATTCATTGAATTTGAAAGAAAATGATGAAACACACCCTAAGCCTACCCAACAGACTCATTGCTCTCCCTAATAATGGAAGAAAATCAAGAGATTCTGGTTAACCCTTGAATTGGGGTTCGGCCGAATAAAATAGGGTAATGAGGAGGATAGAAATCAGCCAAAAGTGGAAGAAGAATGGAAAAGGATAGATTACCTCAAGATTCGTACCAATAAAATAGAATAAATTTGGTAAAATCACTATGAGAAGAAGACTCAGTAGAGGGACAGTGGCGAATGTACCTGGAGTGGAGAGGGGAGAGCTGGTCGCACAAGACGAGAACTGGAGATTTGGTGGGGATGATGCGGCGAGAACCGGAGATTCAGCGGGAGGGTAAGGTAACCATAGAGGATGTAGGGATCAATTTAGATTAAGAAGGGATAGGGTGGAGGGTTCAGTCAAGAGGGTATTAAGGTGTACAGTTTGTCGTGGTGTCAAATAAAATGTGTCTTATTTCCACAGTTCTGACAAAGTGTGAAAATATATGTGTGTAAATAGGGTATTTTTCTAGTTTCACTATTCAAATATACTTTTCCCCATGATCTCAAGGTAAAATTTATCTATGATTTTCTCCTGGAATTCATTCCATGTCATTCCCTTTTTCAATTCATCTTGACCATGTATATCCAGCCAGTGCTTCACTAGCCCTCAAAACATATAATTTTCTAGCTTAACTCTTTTCCTGGAAGGTGTCTCAAAATGATCTGGAGTTTTCTGCATAGATTCAATCTAGAACACAACTTCCTTAGGTCCACCATCTTTGGAAAACATTAGAGGTTGGTGCATCATAATCTCTCTAGTTAGCTCAAACATAATCGGTGCAACCCACCCCAGGTCTCATGCCATAAACTGCATAAAATGGTTGAAGATATCGTAGATCTCCCCCCCCCTATTTAGAACTAATATTTGTTCTTGAACTACTATTAGAGGATCATTATTGGTGATTCCTTGTATGAACAATACCAATGGATAAAAACACTGCACCATCACTACGATCAACCATATCTATCCTTGGATATGCTCAACATGGGTTAAATAAAACATACATAATCACAAATCTTTCATTGGAAACCATTTTTATCATTCAAATTTAACACCTCAAACCAACCACAACCAACTTCTCATGTGTGGCTAACATAATTTAGCTCACGTATATCCCTATGGTCCTATAATAATTCATGCATTTACAAAACTAATGCCATGTAAGACAGGAATAAACCCTTATTAAAAATAACATCACACAAAAAGTGCATCACCCAAGGTTAAATATTGTATAACATTGATAATTGAACATTAAGACTATTAATCAAACCCTGGGTAATTGTGTTTTATACCACACATGGGTTAGTTATTACCATGAACAATCTCATTTCCAAAGCCTAAAGCATCCTAAAATACCATTAATAATTCCCAGTTAATAAATAAATAGAAAATAAAACACAATAATAACAATTTAAAATGTCCTTAGACTGGGAGACATTATAACTAGTTCCCTGAGGCTGAGTGGTATGTGACCTCAAGTATGCCTCTCCATACTCCAGAGGATTTCTTCTAGAATCAACGGTCTAATAAATCTTATGGGGGGACTATAATATATTTACCATAGTAAAGTAACTACATAAATCAATATATACATCTATGTTAAATAATAATAAATACCAAAAAACAGCATCAACCACATTCCCCACCTAAGGAATTACCCACAAAATAATACACTAAAATATAACATTTCATGAAAGTTTATAGTGCCAAAAGTAAATTAATATAAGAGACTAAATACAATTCCATATTGATTCCTGACATCAAGTATGGTCTCATCATCCATTATCTAACCCATATCCCACATAAAATATCTAGCATAGGTCCTTTTCCATAATCCTAACTTATAACCACAAATTTTTCATGGGTACCCAGTAGTGTCCTGATCAGTGTGCCAGTACCACTCTATAGTCCACCACAAATGGCGTCTATAAAAAAATTCAGTTTAATAAAAATGTACCCAAAAGTAAACAAATAGTAAGGCAAGGATGTAATTAGAATAGTTTTCATTATTCAACAATATTTAAATTTACTTCTCTTATTCTTATTTCCTTGTCTCATCCATACTCATCAAACCTATTAAAACCTAATGTTGTTCATCTGAACCATGTTTCAAAGAAGTCACGGGTTGTAAAACACGGAAAACTAGTCCAAGTATTGAACTAGGATTTGGAATTCCACATCTAACCATCCCAACCATGATATAGAATTCCATGTCTATACCATTTTATTCAGGACTATCAATCATTTCTCCAAAACATACTATTCATAGGGGCACCGAGTGCATCAATTTGGCCTACACAAGGGAGAGGAGCATCCGTCCAACATCCCAACTAATTTTTACTTCACATTCTCAAAGGTTAATCATCCTTAACCTTTTTATCAAATAAGTAAAACAAAACTACACCATTTAATTTTTTACAATTCTATTGTTCAATACATTCAACATATTCTAAATTATAATAGTTATGTAATTTCACCCTTAAAGTACCACTATAACAATTTATCACTCCTTTAAACTCAATTAACCACTTGTAAACCCCCATTTTACACATTTACTAGACATAAATAATTTAACTTATTCAAGTCAATCTGAACACCCCCCCCCCCACCTTATTCCATTTTAAAATTATTACCATAAATACAAGTTGTTTAATCTATTGAACTATTTAATTCATCATTTGAAATCTAAATTATTATGTTCATGGAAGTGACACACCACATGGGGGACCATAGGCCCATTATACTCAACCCTAATGAATCTAACAGGGATCCTAAGAGATTTTATACACCTTTTACACACTCATTATATCATTTTGTTCCAATTATTCAAATACACAATAATACAAGAGTATAACTAAATACATATAAATTAAACATCAATACTATGGGATATGAATTATAGACCACCTACCTCAAGTTAATAGGTGAAATATCTCTAAAAAACATCCCTTAATTCAATCCCAAACAACCCTAAATTCCCAAACTATGAATCTGCTAAAAATTAGTGTTTTGAGGCTTTGGAAGGAGATGAACAATTATATAGGACATATTTTGGAAAATGGAAGATATTTTATAGGTATAATCACCCAAATATTATATTCTCTATCAACGACACATCAAATAACAAATAATTGAAATATAAAAACCCCTATAAATATTGGGATGGTTTGGTACGTAACATAGGATACTTGTGTAAGAACCCTGAAATTATATAAGGTATGTAAACACTAAATCTTGGTTTCAATAATTACTTTTAACCTTATAAATGTTTCTTATGGTTTATGGAAGGGTTTTAAAGAAACCATAGATTTCTTGAATAATATAGATCTATTTTTTAAGGGAGACAGTAAAGGAACGTGGTTAGTTCACTATTAAGATAATCGATCACCCCAAACTGTGCAGTTTAGTTAGTGTGTCATGTAGTTTTTATAAACTATGTGATGGAATTTTGGAGCATTCAAGGGTGATATAGAGGGTTTTCATGGTAAACAAGTGGTTTTTCTAGCCATGCATTACAGGTTGAGTGGGGTGTTATCTCTAGGTAGTGGGGTTTTCATGGTTGGTGTATGGTTTTAGAAACCATGTAGAAAAGCCATGTGACCACTTAAAAAGTGGTGAAATTTCATTTTCAACTCTTTCTATTAAACTCGCCTCTGCTATTTTCTTTTATCTTCATGTACATAACACCTCGTCTCTCCATGTAATGCTTCCTTCATTCTTAAATCTGGCCTTGGAAATATCTTCTTCCACTAGACTCTGAATCACTCATTGTCAGTATCATTGGTTGTATATCGATAATATATCTATTCATTTATCTCCTTTATTCATTCCTACTTATTTTAATAGAGATATTTTGGTTCAATATCACATTCTATACTTTTTGGGTGGTTGTTTTTTTCATTTTCTTCTTGTATAGACTAAACCAGAGGCTAATAATAGATGATTGTTCATTCACAGTTATAAAGTAGGTGGTTTAATATTTATTCCTCCTATCATTTTTTCCTTATTTTTTGTTTCATGATGCCACATATTGGATTCTCAATGAGTTTCATTTAAAATACACATAACCCATGTTTAATTTGTTATCCTTCATAGGGATGGCATAGAGTCTTTCTAATTGTGTTGGGTTGGGTCCCCGCATCATGACTATAGAATTTTACTTGGTATTATATATGTTTATGTGAAAAAACCATCTATTATATGGTTTTGGATTGAAACGTAAATGAAATAACTATAATTAATTAAATTGAAATAGATTGGTATGACCATGTGAATTGTTTAAATTGTAACACTTGTTACACCCTTATTTAAGTGAAACGTGAAGCAATCATAAATCCTATTTGAATTTTTATACATGTATACACGGGAATGGAGTCCCTTATAATTCTGATACATGGACCTAGTGTCCCCATACTTGAGATAATTGAGTATGGAATCCCTTTAACCTTTGATACATGGTCATGGAATCCCTTAAACTTGTGATACTCGATTATGCCATCCTTAACACATGTGATACCCATACAAGGTTTTCTTTAGACATGTGATATTCGAGAGTGGTGTCCATTATAGTTGTAATACTCTGTCATGGAGTCCCATATACCTATGATACATGGGAATGGGAAACCTCTGTGACTTATTATACTTGGGCATGGAATCCCTTACTACTTTACGATACTCTAATTACTGGACATAGAAGCCTAAGTTAGGCCTCAGGTCTTGGCTTGTACAATATATATATAAATGGAAATAAATGTCACTAAATACATAGAATATATATATATACATATATATATATATATAAACTTATATGTATATGTTTATAGTGACATATGTTGAAAGGTTTTCCCAACACTATCCAAAGATGGTAGTCTCTGGCTTGGGTCCTTTAAGAACCATATATGACCCATTACAGTTTATATATACTGATTGACATTATTATATCTACTCACTACTCATATTATATGAACTGGATGGATAATTCTAGATACCATTGGTTGGGGCCTACTGAGCATATCTCACAACCAATTCTAGCTATATTTTGGTACCCAAACAGACTTCATTGATATTGGAAGGGACATACAGAAGTGTCTGGTTGTTGATTATTTATTTGACTATATCATGGGAATGGGGAGAACAGGTTTTATCTATGGCTCATGATGATATCTAAAGATAGTATTTTGGAAATTTTTAGTACTTTTTTATACATTTTTATTTAGTGACATGAAAAGACATCATTCTGTATATTGCACTGGATATTGATATTGATGATTGTTTATTTATTCTGGGTGACTTACTTTATATTTTTTGGATGATTTAATAATTCCATTATTTAATCAGTTATTACATCATTGTGATACTCTGATTAGGTGGATATTGTATCCCCATTGTATCATAATAGTTCCTCACATCCAGTTAGGAGAATCTAGCATATGGGGAGGTGTTCTTGAGACCATATGGCCAACTGGATTGGGGATCTACTTAGTGGCATATGGGTTCGAACATTATAAAGTGGTATCAAAGGATTATTTAGTTACATTATATTTTGGGATGATAAAAAAAGGACAAGGAAATGTCATAATATTGTAATGATACTATTATTGGGATTATCGAACCCATGTATAGAGAAAATCCAAATTACCAAGGAAAAGAATTTCTATTTTTGATTCCATTTATTATAGGTGACGTTTTTTCACCATTTGGTGAAGCACATGATGTGTGATGGTTATATTTATTATTTTAGATTCCATTATGCCCTTGTATGGTGTGGTACTCATGCATCATTCTAAACATAAAGATATTCACACATCATTTACTATTTCATTCCATGTAGGTTCATCTCATTGATTGTATTGTATATGATTGTTATGATTTCCTTGACTTCTATAAATTAAATTGGGATAAAATTTATTGAAGGGGAATGAGAAAAATAATTGGTTACTTAAATTTTATAAATCAAACTAACATTTTTTCCTTCATAGTTGGATGATGAAACCATAAGTAATCATTTATAGCCTATTGAGTCATAGACCATTGGTAGCATGGGCTAGAACGTGTTTATGGTTCTGATTAAATGGATGAAATATTTCAATTTATAAAGTGTTTGAGTCTTTATAAATTATAAGTGGTTATATATATAATTCAACCATTAAAAAGTTGTTACATAAATAAATATATTTTTTAAATGATTTAAACACTAGAATGGAATAGTCACCATTAAACGTGGATGCCAATTAGAACATAAAGGGTGTGCCCTCTATAACCTTCATTTTAAAATCTATATACCTTGACTATTGACCAATAGAAGACAAATTCACCCTAACCCAACCTTAGTAGTGGGCATTAGATTGTCTCTCTTGCGATATTTATGACCAGTACTTCACACAAGCCTAGATTTAGGAGTAGGTATAATGGTTTGATTATTATATAAAAAGGCATTATATAGATTTTCGTCTTACAAATGTGGAATATAACATTATGAAATCCTAACTATGGACTGTTCTTAGAATTTTTAGATCTATTCCACCAAAACCTCCTTGATTTGTGAACTAAAAGGGTGGTGATGTCTATGCTCCAGAGGTGGTGGGCTTTAAGCCACCAATGTTACACCTGATAGTGCCTCCAATGAAACATTATATTGTACTTAACATGAGAATAGATTCACAATTTTTTATGGTTTTCATTCAACTTAAGAAAATTTTTTATGGAACTACACATATTTTCTATTATATGGAAGAGATGACATGATAGTTTTAGTAGAATCATCCAAACATGTTTTCAGGGGATGGAATCCCTCACGCTATAGATTTATTACTGTAGGCCATTATAATTACCTTAGATCGCATTAAGATGCATCTTAATTGTAGAGTGAATATCTATTTGTTTATTCTTTGAGATACTTCCTAGTGATGGGGGGATTTTATTACCTAGGCGGATCTTCCCCATAGTATGTCCTGGGCTAGTTTTCATACAATTTTTTACAACTATTTATTTTCTCAAATAATGATAGTGGACTGGGATAGGGAGTTTTTTAATCTACATTAGGGTATTATGATTTTGATGGGCTATTATTATCTATTTATAAAACTCTAGCATGTGGAACTTGGTTTTTTTGTAATGTGATGACAACAACATAAAATTATGTTGATGGAGGTATATACGCCATCTGATCTCAGTTGAATTCCTTTGAGTTGACGAACTTCATGGAAATATTAAACTAGGAACTTATCACCAATCATAACCTAATAGAATTAGTTAGTGCGTTCCATGGAGGTTCAGAACCGAGATAGGGATTTTTTTTAACCAGAGGCGGAAAATGTTCATTTGAGATTGGGCATGGAATAATTAGTAACTAGATGACACCCATTGACAGTTATGTGGTTTTCCCCAATGTGGTTGGATAGGGGGTAGGAGTCCTTCATGCCCTATAGACCCTGTTAAGTGCTGAGGTTGTGGCAGGTTGGACCATCTATAGTGTTTTTGCGGGACCTCACTATCTATTCTTAGTGTGAGAGGTTTCATATCAGTTCTACCTTCTAGATTAGGATTAGTAGCTTTGTGTTAGACGAAAATATAATTTACCACTATTCATATAGGCCAAGAAGTTGGATGTGAATAAGGTATGCAGGATTCAGATGCACATCCCCAGTAGACTGGACATGATCAGGGTAGTCATGTTTTAGTACAAGGCCATGGATCATGCCTGATTTATTCGGTGAAATCAATACCCAAGGAGCAGAGTGTTAGACCTTCTACAGTTAGATGTATAATTGTGGTGCCCTCTACTCTAGTATCCACCTTTTTATATGGGTTATTTACATTGTTTTTGTCACTATGGCTATTGGAAAAACCTTGGGGTTGATATTCTTTTTTTGTGGATTGATGACACTTGATACTCTATTGGGTATTCAATTGGGGTGGCCGCACCAATTTCATGAATTCCCATTGAGGTAGGTAGTTATAATTTCTTATGGGACCTCTTTATCCATGAAATTATGGGATTCGAGGTCATTCTTAGGAAGGACTGGTTGGTCCCCTATAACACTTATGTGGATTTCCATCACCAAAAGATTTTTTATATCACTAAAGGGTAGTATGTATCTTTATAAGGGTCAATGGAATGTCCATATAGGTAGATCTGGACCGAATAATCATTGTTTAAGAGAATTTACATCCCATATTTGTAGTCTTTATCTAGAGGATTGGGGATTTCACCATACTTAATTCTCTTATGTAGTAGATAATTTTAGAAATGTGTTCCCAAATGACTTTTCAACTTTACCACCTAAGAGAGAGGTAGAGTGCATTATTTCCCTAGTACAAGGAACTAAAATTATATCCACTCCTTCTTATAGGATGGCTACAAATGATTTCCATAATCTTAAGAGACATCTAGAGGATTTATAAGCTAATGCTTTTATATGACCTACCACTTCACCATGCGGTTTAATGATATTTTTCACCATGAAGGTAGCCAATACCCTCATACTATATGTGGATTACCATCAATTGAATTGGCTAATAGTCAAAATCCAGTATCATTTTCCTCACATAGATAACCTTTTTGACCATCTCCATAGAGCAAGGGTTTTCTCCTCGAGATTTATTTGTAGTCATGCTATCACCAGGTATGTGTTTGACCTTTGGAAATATCTCGTACAACATTTCACTAAAGGTATGTTTTTTTCTGTATATTCCCATTTCATTGAGTCTCATGAATGCATTGAGCATTTTCATGGCTTGGATAAATCGGGTTTTCCACCCATTTTTTGATTCATTTATGGTAATATTTTTTCGTGATATCTTAGTGTATTATCAAAATTGAAATGACCATGTTAAACATCATGAGATAGTTTTGAATGCACTAAGAGAACACAAAATGTATTCTATGATCAGTAAATTCCACTTTTATATAAATAAATATAACTTCCTAGGTTGTACTATTTGGGTGTTCATGGTTTCTATTGAACCATAGAAGGAGAGTGTCAAAGTTACTTGGGAGCATCCTAATAATATCTTTGGTATACATGTTGAGTCAATAAGGTTTTCCTTATGACTTTTCCATTCCTTCTTGTTTTGAAAATCACAAACACCTTATCTTTAAGGAAAATTGCTTTCTTAAGGAAAATTGCTTTTATAAGGAAAATTGCTTTCTTAAGGAAAATTGCTTTCTTAAGGAAAATTGCTTTTATAAGGAAAATTGCTTTCTTATGGAAAATCGCTTTTATAAGAAAAATTATCCTTATCATATTTTCATTCATATTTTTCTTAAGTATGAGTTTCGGATTCATTTTCTCAGAATCATTGAAACTTTGATATAAAGCATTCTGTTTTAGGGTTTGAATTCTGGACAAGAACTATAAGGAAGTTTCATTCCGAATTCCGGATATGAACTCTGACTAAGTTCTATTCCAGATTCAGGATACGAATTCCAATGAAGAATTCTCATTACGAATTATAATGAAGAAATCTCATTCCGAATTCTCATTACGAATTCTGATAAAGAATTCTCATTACGAATTCTGATGACAAATTCCCATTACGAATTCTGATGATGAATTCTCATTACGAATTCTGATGATAAATTCTCATTACGAATTCTGATGATAAATTCTCATTACGAATTCTGATGATGAATTCTCATTACAAATTCTGATGATGAATTCTCATTACGAATTCTGATGATGAATTCTCATTACGATTTCTGATGATGAATTCCTATTCCGAATTCTCATTCCGAATTCACCTGTTAAACAGAATCTGATTATCATTGTTTTATACACTCTGAATTTATTCACTCCGAACCTTCACTCCGAAGTTTCTATTCTGAACCTTTATGTTAGAGTTTAAAACGATGTCGTACATTCTGTTACACTTGTTTTGTTATAAAACGATGTCGTCCATTTTGTTATAAACTAACCGTTGTCTAAGTGACACGTGTACAGGTCCCTCCGATCATTAAGGAAAATATGACCGTTGGAGAAGGAGCCGACCTTACCTATAAATAGGAGCTCATTTTAAAGAGCTCGTAGCTGTTGGAAAAACAACTGAGTTTTGTTCCTACATGCTGTTGAAGTGTTTTCTAGAGAGAGAGTCTCTTATTAACTCTCAAAGCTTCGTGCGACTCCGAATGTTGGTGATTACATTCGAGGGCTTCCGGGGATAGGAAGACAGAGGTGCCGACTACCTTAAAGATCGAGGGCTTTCTTGCTGAGAAAGACAGAGGTGCCGACTACCTTAAAGATCGAGGGCTTTCTTGCTGAGAAAGACAGAGGTGTCGACTACCTTAAAGATCGAGGGCTTTCTTGCTGAGAAAGACAGAGGTTGCCAACTACCTTGAAGTTGAGGGCTTGCGGGGATAGCAAGACAGAGACTCCGATCTTCGTATCGAGGGCTTACCCTGGTGTGGGTAAGATAGACTTGCTTGAAAGTATAAATCAAGGGACCTTTATCCAAGGTTGTTGGATACCCTTCTCTTTGGGTTAAAAGACTATTATCTTGTTACTAGTAGTTTTACTACTTGTCTTTATTCCGCTGCAATTTGTATCTTAAGGAAAGTATAACTTTCTTATACTTCCTTACTTACTCTGATTAGTTTAGATTCTATACGCTTTAAGGTAGAATCTCATATTGTAACTTTTGTTAAGTTTCAATTTTCCGGAACTATATTTCTGGAACCTACTTTTGGAATCTCTTTCCAAGTTTAGTTCGGTGTTAGAGGTGTTGTGAATTTACTCAGTTTAACTTTGTTAAACTTAGCCCTTTCCTTTTCTTAAGGAAACTCTAGTTATTCATAACTAACTTTAAAGGTTCCAAAGGAATTTTTAAAGTATACAATTCACCCCCCCTCTTGTATATTGAGCATCTCATATTATATTTCGATCCTACAATTGGTATCAGAGGTTGGAAACCTCTTACTCTATACCATTCTTACAATACAGACTTTCTTGGGGCTGGATAAATATTATAAGATCTTTATTCTGGACTTCTCGTGCATTAAATTTCCTCTCATGGGTTTGAATAAAAATAGTTTGAATTTTATATGCTCAGAAGACTATGATATTTCCTTTCATAAGCTTAATGGGATATTGAATTCAGTGTAAATCTTGTTTTTTAGAGCCGAGAAGAAGCTATATATTATATTTTTATGCATTAGGTATCGAGATATGAGTAGTTTTGATGCTTTAAGATCGATTTGTGTCATAAGGATCTCATAAATTGAGGCCACGTGAGAGGAATTCCCTGATGCATGATCTCGCGTTGGATGCTAGAATTCGTGAATTGCATTGTTGGAGGACTTACCTACAGGTAGATCAGTTTTTAGTCTTTATAGACAAAAATTTCCTCAAGTATATTTTAACGTATAATGAATTGAACCTTAGGTAGAGAATATGGTATGAACACCTTTAGTAATTTGATTTTCATCTTCTCTATATGCCTTGAAAATAAAAAATTTCACCGAATGCTCCAAACTAAAGGACTAAAACAAAAGAAATTTTGGAGGCCAGTAGTGAGTAGTATCTTTTGGACCTATTTGTTGAGATTCTCATAGAGGTTAAGGACCATCATGGAAGGTATTTACTTACAACATTATTAGTTACCTCTATAATTTTGGGGAGAGTAAAGATAAGTCAACTATCGGATCCTAAGGGATTGGTCCTAAGGGAGTGTGTTTTAGGTAATGACCCACCTCTTAGCTGGGTCATGGATGAGGATGAGAACTTACACATCCTGGGATGCTTTTGGGTTACTACAGACATTTGAAAGGATATGATATAAGTGTCACATTCTTCTACATGGGCAGTACACCTTGGGATTTTAAATATGTATCATGATCAACATCGCCAAAATTGGTGGCCTGAGATTCAATGGGAGATGGTTGGTTTTGTTACTTAGTGTTCCACCTTTTAGAAGGTGAAGGAAGAATATATGTGACTAGTAGGGATTATAAATATGTTTCCCATTCCTATGTGGAAATGAGATGATGGAATGATTGATTTTGTGACTGTATTTAAAAGATACTCATGAGGTGGTGATATTGTATGGGTGATCGATGATCAGATCATGAATGTCACTAATTTCTTACCAATCAAAGAGACCTTCTAAGTGAATGATCATGGGAGATTGTATGTCCTTGAGATTATATGTTTACATGGGGTCCCTCATACTATAATTTTTAATAGGAAATATTTTTTCATGTGGAGGTTATGGTAGGGGTTATAAAGTTTTTTGGGTACACTGGTAATTTTGATCATAGCCTTTGACCCCCAAACCAATAGCCATTCAGAATAGACAATATAGGTTTTAGAGAGAATACTAATAGAATACATCAATTATATTGAAGTTTCCTGGGGGAAAATATAACTATTTTCATGTTATCCTATAATAACAGATTTTAAGAGACAATAAAGATGGATTTTTATGAGACCTAATTTGGTAGGTCATGTTGTTCACCTTGGTGATGGTTAGAGGTAATGATATTGGGTCCACATCACCTTCAGGATACTTTAGATTAGGTTAAACTTATTAGTAAATGGATGTATAATGCTCGGTCTTGGAAAATGTCATTCACCAACTTTCTATATCAACCACAAGATTTCAACGTGGGAAGTCAAGTTTTCTTATGTTTTTTACCAAGACTGGGGAATTGATAGTTTAAAAGGTATGAGAAGATTTCACCTAAGTTCATTGGACCTTTTGAGAGTGTGGAGATATTCTTTCTGGTAGCCAATAAGTGGAAATTACCTCATAGGTATTGGTTTGTGCATGAAATTCATGTTTCATAGATTCTTCAATACCATGTCGACCCATCAAATAATTTTGACCCTTAAGATGTCGGGTTGGAGGTCAATGATTATTTTAAGGAGTACCCCATTCGCATCGTAGATTGAAGCATGAAGGATCTCAAAGGTAGGTTTATCCAACATGTATTGTTGATATGGAAGCATGTAAATGTACAAGATGAAACCTATTAGTGATAGGATAACATACATTCTCATGGGACTAAGTTATTCTGAGAAGAATGTTTACCACCCTCAGAAGGGAAATTCGGGGAAAATTTCTTTAAGGGGAAGGATTATAAGAACCCATATTTTCTATGAGGTATGTATTCTTAAAATCATGTTTTTAATCCTTAATTATATCATTATAATTATTTCATATGTTTTAAGGGTTTGGAATCGTCTATGTCATGTTTGGAGGCCAAATATCCAATTTATAGAGGACATGGTAGAGGTGCCTAGTCAGTTCATGGTTAGGGATAACCGTGATCCTCAAACACGATGGACTAGTTATGGTTCCATATTGTTTTGTTTTTCAATTCAAGGGTGGTTTGGACCATTTGGGGCTGATACATATGGTTTTCATGGTATTTGCATGGTTTTTCTAACCATGTGGTATATGTCATGTGGGGTGTGCTCCATGTGTGGTGAGGTGCACACGGTTGGCACATGTTTTGAACAACCATTTTAAAAAACTATCTTTCCTCATAAAAAATAGTGAATTATCATTTTTACCATCATTATATTTAACTAACTCAGTCATTTTATTTTCTCTCATTGTGCATAACACCTCTTCTCTCAATTTGAAGCTTCTTTCACACCTGAAGCTAGGCTTGGTGATATCTTATTCCAACAAACTCTAGACTGCTCATCATGAGTCTTGTTGGTTGCATATTGGTAAGATATCTATTTATTTGTCTCCATTATTAATTATTATTCTTTTTAATGGATATATTTTTTTGTGAGATCATATGCCCTATTTTCAGGGTAGTTTCCTATTTTCTCATTTTCATATGATCTAGGACAAACAAATGGCTGGTACATGATGAGTGTTCCCCTATAGGCATAAGGTATGTGGTATACTATTTATCCCAAATTTCATGTTGACTTATTTTATTAATTTTAATTCCACAAGCCACGTTCTCCATGTGTTTCTTTCAAAATTCACATAACTCTTGATTCATTTGTTATCCTTGATAGATATGACCTAGAGTCTCCACATTCATACTATGTTAGGTCCCCACCGACCATTACCACACCTTGAGGTGTGCCTATACAATTGACCTTTAAATTATACATTCTTATATGACCAAACCATCTACTATATTGTTTGTGCTTGATTCCAAAATTAAATGTCTAAAATTAATTTACTGGGAAGTGAGTGGTATGATCATGTCACATGTTTAAATAGTAAAAATGGTTACACCCTTATTTTAGTGGAACATGAATGAATCATAATGAAAATTTTTCTTCTTATACTTGTGATTCATGGGTAGGGAATTGCTTATAATTTTGATAAATTGTAATAAAGTCCCTTATAATTGAGATATTAAGGTATGAATTCCCTTGAACCTATGATAATCTGGCATTTAATCCCTTATACTTACAATACTTGGGCATGAAGTCCCTTACACTTGTGATAAACAGTCATGGTGTCCCTTATACTTATGATAATCAAGTATATAATTCCTTATACTTGTGATACTCATGAATTTCATCCCTTACGCATGTGATACGTATGCATTGAGACCCCTATAATTTATAATACTTGGTCATGGAATCCCTTACTACCTTATGAGACAATGATGACCAAATATGGATGCATAAGTTATTCCTCTAGTCCTTTCTAGCAATATGTATATATATATATGTATATAAAAATAGAAATTTATATATATTATATATATGAATACATACACAAAAAAATATACATATATGTTTGTGGTGATATATGTTCATAAGTTTTCCTGTAATGGTCTAAAGTAGGTACTGTCTACTCGGCATCCTTTATGAACTACAACCAACCCCTTATAATTTATATTAAAACTTACCTTTAGTATATCTTCACACTATTCTTATTATATGCACTAGAGGAATTCTTATAGACATTATTAGTGGTGGCTTACTGAGTATATCTCAAACCCTATTTGACCTTCCATTTGGTACCCAGATAGACTTTATCGATGCTCTTAGGGATAGGAACAAGTCCCTAGTTGTTAATGCTTGATTTTATTATTGCATGATAGAGGGATAATATGACCGATCTATGGAATGTGATAAAATATAGAGATAGTATTTTGGTATTTTTGGTTCTCATGAAAAACCTATTTAGTTTAGATTCATAACATAACATCATGTAGTACATAATACTGGATATTCATATTAATGGTTTTTTATTTATTCTAGATGACTTATGCTCCATTATGGGTTTATTTTATTATTTCATTATTTATTATTTTATTACACAGCTATGTTACTATGAATATGATATTATAGTCTCCCCATTATACCACCATGGACCCTCACTCCTAGTCGAAGCCTCTAGAATGTGGGGATCCCTACTTGAGTCCCTCTAACCAACTATATTGGGGAACAACTTAATAATAACTGGGTCTAGATGTTACAACTACATAATTTAAGGCATTGAAATATAAGGTAAGAAATCAATAATAATGAGGGTGAGAAAATGGGAAATTCTGCCACATTAATGAGGCGGTCTGTTTTTCAATATATGTGCACAAAGTGCACTACACTCTATCCAATGGGGGATTTGGTCACAAGGTCTCATTGCGAGTGCACATAGTTTTCCAAACTATGTAGAGGCCATTTGTTTGGATCTATCCAAATTTACATTGTTTTAATGTTCCCCTTACATGATTTTTCAACCACACACCCACCACCCTACAACCTTCATAGTTAAAACGCATTGTTTGTAGAAACTATACACCAACAATGTTCCCTATATAGTATATCCACTTTTCATTGTATTTCATGTCACTATCCCCCAATACACAATCTATTTTTCTCATATTCTTGGAAATAATTTCATTAAATGTTATAAATTTATTTAAAACAAAATTTAAACAATAATGTAGAATCTTATATAAGTGGTAAGGATTCATGGATTTCTAATCTCAATTATTTCTGATCATTATCTGAGGTTTACCTTTAGGTTTTGGAGAAGTATTCCGAAAGTATTGAATATAAAGATAAAATTTATCCCTGTATGTCATCCTTCAAATGATTTTCAGTTTTATATGACTATTAACACGCTATAAGATGTTTTTAGAGTTATCATTTTAAGTTTTTAATTTACTTCAGATCAACACCTTTTTATGGCCTAATTTTCATTCAGTAATAGCCTCAAATTAATAATTAAGATGTCTCTTTATGAATTATTTAATGGATGGTTGTGTAAAACTCCAACATGATGTGATAATGTTTTATAATTAAATATCTTAGTACTTGATATATCATAGGAAATGATAGAGAGATTTAGAGTCATTTAATTTCACTTCAGGTCAACCAAAAGTCACTAAAAGTGTGTTGCTAAAACATTTCAAATGGATTTAGAGTTAAATGTTGGTGATAACATATTATTTTAAATATATCATTAGAATACGGTGATTATATTTAGAAATAAGGGGAGGTTAATCCCTAGATATATCTTTTCTTTTTTAGATCATTTATTGTATCGAGATAGTATCTCATCTCTTAGTGATTCCATCGAATGACTCCCATGTTTGTGATGTGTTCTAGGTATATATTCTAAAAAATTACAAACCTGCACCCTTATTTTTAATAAACATTGAGTTTTTCATTCTAAAACAATAATATTAAAATGATGAAAAATGGATGGAGATTTTGGATTTATGAGATAAAGTGTGTAAAATAAAACAACTAACCTAGTAAAAGTTTTATGGTGAAACCAAAAAATATAAGGAAAATTTTTATTAACCCTAGGATGTAATGAGGTAAAAGTATTGAGATTTGTTCATCATGGTGATATAATTTCAAGGGAAAAAATCTTAAAAGGGGGGAATAATTTAACACCCCTTGATTTTTGAATATATTTCCCCGATAAATAATTTAATGTGTTTGACAACTTATTTTACAAGAAATATCAAACCAAAAAAATCATAGCAAAACCATTATAATATAGTCATTGAGTTAGAAGGTATGGAAAAGGGTATTTTAATTATGAAAGATTTATTGAAAAATAATTAAATTACAAATTTATTACTGGTGAATTGATAAAATTCATTCAGTGTAACTAAATAACTAATATTAACATTTTATATATTTTTTCTGAAATTGTATTTTAATTATTTATGTATTTTTATTTCAATAAACATAATATTATATAGTAAAATATTGATAAATTATATTATTGATATGAATAACATATTAACATCAATTTAATTATTAATTGGTAGCAATTATGAATAAAAAAATTTAATGTATAAAAAGACATTTTTCTATAAAAATAGTTCTTCTAAATATATTATGTTTAAATTTAAAAGTTAAATTTCTCAAACTTATAAAATTATTTAGATAAAATGGATTTAAAATTTATAATCATCATTTCAAAATATTGTGAGACAGTGGAACTTATATTTTTAGTAAAAATATTTACAATAGAAAATTTTTAATTTATATTTATAACTGTAAAAACTGGTAAAATAAGTGGCTTAAATTTTCTTAATTTTACAAGAATAATAAACATTTTAAAATAAATTTTTGTTTTTCAAAGACATTATAAAATGTATTATCAACCTTGCCTCAACTAAATCGCCTAAATCCCTTGAAATTCGATTTTTAAATCTCATTTAACAATCATTTCTAAAGAAAAGTCCCAAGTTTTCACCTTTAAAAGGATCTCACTTCCACCCACTCCAAAACACAAATATCATTCATAATTTTCATGAAAATATTACCATTTTTCTTCCCCTTTATTCTTATTATATTTTTTTGAGCCTCTTTTTTCCAAGAATATTCCCTATATCCCCCATTTTCAAAGGATTCTTCAATAGATGATTCATGTTCTCAACACGAGTATAATCCACTCCTTAACCATTTTCATTATTTATATTCTTCATAAAATTTATTTTACCAATTATAAAATAATTAAATCATTATTATTAGTATAAATAAGTGTTATTATATTTATGTAATCACCATTTTCTTACACCTTCCCATTCTCTATAAATATGAAAGTGTAGTTCATGTTATCTATGGACCACCACTACCATGGAAAACAGGTATTTTTTTCATCAATGCATTACATGGATTCATATAATTATGTATATAATGAATATATATTATATTAATGATGTAATTAACATTCTATAAAAATAATTTATCCATTATATTAATTCTCTCATTTAATAAAAATGTAAAATTTCACTTGTGTGTATGTGCAAACAACAAATGTTATGGATGGTGTGTCATGTTTTCATCACCACCTTATATGGATGGTTATAAAATATATTAGATAAAAATGTATGATATTATGGATTTATATATTTCATGAATATGGTTATTAAAATATAATACCAAAATTAATGATTATTATAACATAGATTGTTGATATCAATAAATTTCCAAAAACAAGTTCATCATGTATATTGCTGCCATGAACCATGCCCATAGTTTCCGACAAGTAGAAATGGGGAAGAATAAATCATTAAAAATACTTTTTTCTATTTAATTAATAATTTGGGAATGGATAACTTAGTATATGATAATAGTGTTCAATGTTGCTATTACAAAACATCCACCAAACAATCCAAATTACTAACATAAAATAAAAATAATAATAATTAACTAAATAATACTTGTACAATGAATGATTATAATTTTAATCCATAAAAGATAATACATGTGATTAATGTTATTAAATAATTTATTAATATTTTTACCTTTTTTATACATGAATTTAAATATATTTTTTGAATGTGAGGGTAAAAAAGTTAAGGGTTTCATTTCAATCTCATTTTCAAATCAAGATTATTATGAATGAATTTATATATTGGAAAAACTTAGGTTAATTTTATCTATTTTACCTCAACCATTTTATTCTCCAAGATTTATTATTGTAGGTTTATATGTAGTCTCTAAATTTTATTTTCCATGGTAAATAATTTACCTAATGTGAATCTTGTAATTGTAATCGAACCCACATCTTTGTTTCATTCAATAATATTCCTCTTAAAAGTCCATATTCATTTTATAGATATCCTTATACAATAATTAATAATTTATTAAGTTCATTTTATATTATTCATAATTTTTTTTAAAAAAATTAAAGTAATATTTTAATGATTTCTATGTGTTTTTTGGAAAAAAATGTATCACATGTTAACTTTTTCTACCTGAACACATTCTTTTATTTTCAAAAGAATTCTTATGTACAAAGAATTATTTTATTTATTTAAAGTAGTTTTCAAAAATATTTTTAATTTATAATTGTTTTTAAAATAAATGAAACTTTTTCCTCCATGTTTATGGGAATGTGGAGGGAACCCAACACATTGTGGGACCATGTCCACTATGATAGTCTCGGAAATTTTCCTTAAATAAGAATATGATTTTCAAGGCATATGTATGTTCCATAATCTTATTTCAAATTCTTATTCTTATTATATGAACTCATTTCTTATGATTGATTAAAGATGATTCTATACACTTATGGATTATATATTTTTTAATGAAAAATATTTATTCTATGCCTCTTGATTTAATATTTATGAATTTTTTGGTAATTTGTTTTATGTTTTGATCGTATTATCAAACCATTATTATTATATATATTTTTATTATATTCAACTGTTATCTCCCATGTTTACCTTTATAAACCATTTTATCCCACACTTATTTCTGTTTTATTTTCCCTATGTTTTGAAGAATTGTATTCAGTATTATAAATCTATAATTCTACTAAGTGAGAATAAAGTTTATGGAAAATATTTAAGATAATTCATAAATAAATTTATAATGTATCTATTCTCCAGTGAAACTAAATTTTTATGGACCTGGGCAGGTATTATGGTGAGATATATTGAATATCCATCAAAATGGTGTAATATTTAGGTGAATGATGCTTGGGTCATCCCATAGAAGGATAAAAACATTTTTTTTAATATATTACTTATTTTAAATAGCCCATAATGATAAAATAATTTCAACCAAAATTTTAAGAACCTCTAAATATATTATTAAAACAATTCAAAGGAATTTTAAAAAAAATCTTGTTAGTTATAATGAGTTGTGAACCCCTGAAACATAATTGATCTAAAAAACAAAATCACAAGTCATATCCTTAGACTTTTACAACATACATCATTAGTAAAAAGATATTACTGAGGATAAGCTCTTTGATTAGAAAATTTTAATCAACCAAGTCCTTATTCTCATAAATTATTCAAATTAAAATCTTATAAGCACTAGTTATTATCCCAAAAACTCTTCAATCACAATCCATTAATAGGTATAAAATTACACTATGAAATTTAGATCCTTTACAAGAAACATCATATAAAAATAATCTCTAAGATCAATTTTAAAACTCAAACACTATGAATCTCTCAATTCAATAACGTAGTGAATAGATCTCAAAATTAAATACTTCTACATAATCTAGTGTCTTTTATTAGAAATAACATTCATTTATTTATAGTAATTGGCTGTAAAAAACGTCCAATACTAAAATCTATAAAAATTAGGTAGAACTATCACAAGACACAAACTCAGAATCCTCATATTGATCTTTTGATTGAAGTATTTCGTTGGAAATCATGATTTTCCATAAGTTACCCAGTTTGGAGTCATTTTTTCTAGAATATTACGGTATTAAAAGAAAATCTTTATGTACTTCTTAAAAATTTATTCAAGTTAACTCAATTAAAACATGGAGTGAATTTTTATTTTCCAAAAGAATATAGAATATGTTAGTTCGTAAAATCATTCAATAATCACCACTTTTAAATAATAAAAATAAATGAAATGAAAGGAATTTTTAATTGAAATTAATGGAAATAAAATACTCATGTCATTCATAAAAACTCCCCATAAGAATATGATTCCAAAAGGTATCATTTATCCCCCTTTAAAACAAGAAACTTACTAAACACAACACTTAACCCTCTTTATAAATGAAAATTTAATTGAAATATGCAACACATGAGAATGATGAAGGGCCAAATGACTAAATGACATGACTCTTGTTGACAAGGTGTTCCATTATTTTTAGGAGTCTTCCTGATTAGAACTCCAAAGTAATTCATGCTTAGTCTGGAGTAATATTCAGGATGTGTTGCCACCAATGAAGTTTTCCAAGGTGTGTGTGAGTTTGGAAAAATTACACTATAAAAAACATGTGTTGGCCTATGGGGATAGTCATCAGTATTATGAATAGTTTGGGCATGTGGGTGGTCCCTAGTTAGGGGACCACATGTCTTCATGGAAAATAGTGGTACCTTGTGCTCCATGAGCCAACAATAATGTCATGGTGTGGTTATGTTCTATCAGTGGGGACTAGTTGTTAAATTGTTATCAGAGGGAGGAACCTAGTAGGAAGTGTAGTGGAACAGCCTTGTTTCAGATGTAGGGTCCCCAATGAAGATTTTTTTTCTAAAGGGGGGTGAATGTAACACCCCAGAATAATAAATGGTAAAATAATACAATGATATGACTCATGTGAACAAGTTGAAGCTTTCTTTTTAGGAGACTACCTGATTATAAATCCACAGTTAATTGTTATTGGTGTGGAGTAGAAATCATGATTGGTAACCTCTTGGAAACTATCCCAAACGATGTGTGAGTGATGAAAAAGAACACTGGAAAAAATATTTTTTTCCATATGAGGACAGTCGCCAATGGGAAGTTCCCCATGCTTTCTGTGAGTGATGAAAAAGAAAACTATTTTGAATTTGTGTTATCCCATGGGGACAATCATTAGTCTGTTGACCTATTCAGGCATGTAGGTGGGTCCTAGGTTGGGGATCGCGTGTCTGTGGAGGAACTAGTGGTTCCTAGCAAGATAAGACCTGATTTCCATGTTAAGGATGAGTGTGTGTTCAATTAGTGATGCCTAGTTTTTACACAATAATTATAACTCAATGATATTTTTTCAAAGAAAATATAAAGAGTAAAATAATAAAATACATGTATGTTAAAAGAAATATATTTCATTAATTTAACACAAATTCAAATGAATAAATAAATTTAGAATTTAAAATTCTATGTAAAAGTTTCCAACCATCTCCTCATGCCTCTCTAAATTATTCTCTAGATCACTCAAATTTTGGTTTTAATCATTCTGCATTTATTTTTTATTATTCAAATTTTACAAAATATAAATTTATTCCTTCTTCAAATATTTATATTAAACTTGTTGTTTCTTGATTTAAAAAACCTAATCCTTTATGTATTTTATTATTATCTTATTCTTCTATAAATTTGCATGACTCTCATATTTGATATTGAAGAGATCAGTATTTATCTTTACTAATTGTTCTATAATTAAATTTTATAATTAGGAAACATGAGAATCAAAATTTCTTCTTACATATCACATAATCTATTATTTAATTTATATATAATTGATATATCATTGAAAACTATATTCATATATTTTTTTAGTAGGAATAAATTATTATCAAAGAAATATAACGTCATGTTATAATCATGTCCTCACACTTCTTTTCAAGTTTAATTTGACTCATATTTTTCAGCCATTTCTTATGGAATGACTTCTTAATGTGATATCTTCTTTCGAGTAAGATCTAAAACATAAAAAAAATTATTATTTCAATTCATTTTCTTCTTCTTCTTGATTTTCATTTGGTATTTAAATACAAAATACATATCTTTCCTCAATTATAGAGGCACTTATTTATTTGACTTCTCTATATCTTCTCCCTGTATATATTTATTTACATTTTCTATTTCACTGGAAGTAAAACATTAATTAAAGTTTCTTTCCTCCAATGAAATTTTATATTCTCGTGATTATGAAGATAAAGCGTCTACATAAGGTAGTGAAATAAATATTTCTATCTTGGTTAATCATCTATATAGAAATTATTATATAAATAATTCCGATTCTCTAGATCTTTCTCTTTCTTCTAATGGTGATTCAAAAAAAGGATTTAGAATATGGTTTAACATTAAACATTATAAATTTAATCTTCCCTATATGCTTTTCAGTTTCATATAAAACCAAATTCTATCATATTGTTTGAGTTAGGTGACCATCCCTCTAATTTTCACCAACGGTAGACCTATACACAATTTCATTAACATAAGAGAAAATCTTTTATTCTTATTCTTCCCAAATGGTTTTAATGTATATTTTAGATAACTAACATATGATTTAATACTTTTCTATTCATAAATACTAAATTTAATTTCTTCATCTTTATTTTCTACATCTTCTACATGGTTAGATACTAATTTATTTTCCATCTCCATAAGAGTTTCCAAAACCTTTTCATTCTTCTTCAATAACGAATACATTATAAATTCCTCTAATATTTAATACTTAATTGATTCCTCAATCATTCTTGATATTATTTCAACCAATACTATACCATTATTCCATTATTAAAAAAATCTTCTTAATAAAATTATAGTCTAAAATAGTCTCATTATTCAAATGAATATTCTTAAACCTTTCTATATATCTATAATATTTCAATCATAATTTCAAAAAAAATTCAATAAAAATCTGATTTAAGATCCATGAATACATAAGAATTTTCAACATAAATATTCAACTATAGATATAGTAAATATATTCCAGCATAAACATTATAATTTTAAAATATCACAAATCATACATAAAATCTAATACAAAAACAACTTTAATATTTACAGTGTGCTTATCTCACATCCATGGCTGTGGTAACCCTTGGATCTATTGAAACATGATACTTGATTCCAGAGCTAGTTGTTCCATCTTATAAATATTATCCATTATCTAGAGTAAGATGTTTATAACTCTATCCTTATTTAATGTTCTATATTCTTATGGGAAATAAACAATCACTCCCCCATAATAGGAATAACAATAGATTCGATAAAATTATTCACTGTTATAGAAAACTCATACCCTTTTATTTTATATATAACACTTTTATATTTATACAATTGCTTAAAATATATTTTATAATAAAATTACTAGACAATTAATGGATAAAATAATGAAATTTCTTACATTTAAATGAAATAGAATCACATCATTAAAATAGAACAACTATATTAAAAAATAATTAATTTTTAATATGCTAATAAAAATCAATCATCCTTGCAGGTATTATTTCCCTTGTGGAGATATAACTAAAATATTCTATTAAAAATATAAGTTACGAACATTATTTTTGATATTCAATGAAAACAAATGTAGTTTTACTTAATAAAAATTAATAAAGAGAATGTGGGGGTCCACTTCTCTTTTTATAGACACCCATGGTGATATAAAGCAATTGATCTTAAAGATGGTGAATGGTTAGATTAACTTCCTACCAAGAAGGTGGTTTTAAATTTATATAAAATATTAAATCAAAAATTTCATGAAAAATGAAATTGATTACCTCTTGATTCTTAAATTACTAAAAAGTACATTAAAATATATAAAAATACAATATTCATTTATCATCACTCAAAAAGACACGCATTATTGAAATTACCTTCTGGAATTTATCACATGATAATCATAATGATATTATTCCAACGAATATGGTTCCAAAATAAGAATTGAAAACACTTTTAACTTTGGTAAAAAAATATAGAAAATATGAAATCCCTATAATATGTTTATAAGTAAAAACCTCCATATTTCTCAACAAGTAAAAAAATTAATAAAACTTATATATAAGAAAGAAAATGAAGTTAATATGTGATTAACCTTTCACATTAATCTCACACAACCATGTATCAATTGATTTAGTCACTGATATTTAACTCCTCTTCCTGAAATTAAATTAAGTATATGGTACTCAAAACTAATTGGATTCATATGTTTTATAAAATAATACATTTATAAGACAAATCCCTATAACTCTATAATTTTAAACGACCATATATTCCTTATAAATAAAATAATTTAATGTTATAAATTAATGAACCTTTTTCAAGGAACAATTGTTTTTGTGGTTTCCTATCCCTAAAAATTTATTAAAAAATGATGAACTTTTCCAAAAAAAATATTAATAATAAAAATTGGACTAATAAAAAATAAGAATTACTAATTATATATTATCCTTTAGGTATTTTTTTCCATAAATGAAGGTCAAAACAATTCTCTCTTTCAAATTAAAATTTGAAAGAATCTTCATGAGGCTTTTGATTTTGGACTTTTTTCTAATGACCATATTCATATATTTGGGTAAGAAATCTAAAATAGATTTAGTATTCAATTTGGAAATAATCCTTGAAATTTTACATCAATATTTAGAAATACCTTCACTAGTCTCGGTATATTAATCGATAAAATTTTCATAAGTTTTATCAAATTATGTCACATAATATTTCATATATTAATATTAAGGGAAAATACATCTTTCATTATCAAAATTATAATTATAGGTAGATTATAAAGACATTGAAATAATATTTCCTCGGGGAATATCTAACCTAGTTCCCAAACAATCCTAACACTTTCTCAAATTGAATTCCCAATAATTTTGGGCCAAAAACTAGTTCCTGGATATCACAAAACATACCTTGGGAAAAATTTTACCCTAATAAAATAATTTAAATTAGTATCTAAAATAATTTCATAACATTACCAAATTGAAGATACGAAACATGATCATCTTGAAA
This sequence comes from Viscum album, assembly GCA_963277665.1. Lineage (NCBI taxonomy): Eukaryota > Viridiplantae > Streptophyta > Magnoliopsida > Santalales > Viscaceae > Viscum > Viscum album. Next base: position 910,382,661 of record OY728131.1, on the reverse strand, counting down.
AAATATACAACTAAAGTGTAAATTAATACATTGTGGAGGAAAATAAAAAAAAGTTGAGTGAAAAATATAATAGGAAATAGAGGCTAATAAAAAACTAAATGAAAAAATAAATTCTTGATATACTTTAATAAGACTCTATGTGACCCATAGTTTCCATCAAAACCCAAAAATCTAATAGTCAGACCAAATAAATCAAAATAAAGAAACCACATTCCAGCCAAAACATAGAACCATTAAAATATATGTGTGAGCTAAACATCCTACTAGGTCCCCACCCATTGATCATAAGTTGTCTCATTTATATCACATCTTCAAAATTATAGTTTTAAATACAATATAAAAATATTTATCTTTCATAATACTCTATAAGAAGAAAAAACACCATATCCAAATTGTATTAAAAAATTATTTTTCTCCATTATATTAAAAAATAACAATAACTTGGAAACAAATGTCCCTATAAAAATACACATTTCAAAAACCACTATCTTTGTGTTACTCTATAAAACAAACTCAAAAATATTAATTTTAAAATAAACATTAAACCCCAAAATAAGGTTTTCAATTTGAAACAGTTTTCCAAAATAACCATGAAAACCTATTTAATGTAAACCATGAATGGAATCCTAAAATAATTATTTTAAACACACACACTATTTTAATGCCTTATAAATAAAATAAGGATTCTATGTTTTCAAAATCAAAAAATCCATTTTTTTTTCTTATCAGAAAACATCAAAAACTCTTTATAATACACCACTTCTCATTTAAATAACACACCTTCAATACTCAAAATAAAACAATTTGAAACCACACCAAACCCACTCTTTAACTTTCCATCATTCAAAAAAATTTCCTAATACATTTTCAAACATTATAAAATAATAAAAAATATAAAGAATATTTAAATCACACAAACATATCCAATACATGGGTAGATTTAAATCATTCAATAAGTAGTGAATACAATTATTGTTATGGGAATAAATCCACCAAGTGATTTTAAATATGATCCAACAATCATAGACATATTCCTCAGACGTAGATAAAAAGGACCAAAACTGGTGATGAGGAACTCTTTCTAGCACAACTAAACATAATATGTCACTGGTGGTCCCATTTAACTATCTAAATATAAACCTACCAAGTACAAAATGCTACCATAATATACAATAAATTATTCTATCTCACTCAGCCTAGTAGCTAGAATCCCTAGTCTATGCATTTTCTATACTAGGGATTTCAAATATTTGGATCTCAACCCAGTCCTCTAGTTATTTTTTCACATCAAATAAGGAGGTAATAAATTAAGTTGGTGTATGTAAACAACACTAATCATCTAAAAAATATTTATAACCAAGTTATTAACTCATATTCAATACCATCACATGAAAAATCCCAATTCTTTCATTAACTATATATCAAAAACATATTCATGGACCATAAAATATTGGATACAGATACAATATGTACAAATAGAGTAATAAGTATTTTTTTTTAAAAAAATTATTATAATGATCCAAATTGTAATTTTTCATAAAAACAATTAGTATTCAAATCCAACACATACTATTTTCAAATCATATATAAATCCACTCTTGGGACTGATTTGATTAAAACATATCTTGATTTTTATTTGGGAACACACACATCTCTAAATTGTTTTATACACTCTGAATTTATTCACTCCGAACCTTCACTCCGAAGTTTCTATTCTGAACCTTTATGTTAGAGTTTAAAACGATGTCGTACATTCTGTTACACTTGTTTTGTTATAAAACGATGTCGTCCATTTTGTTATAAACTAACCGTTGTCTAAGTGACACGTGTACAGGTCCCTCCGATCATTAAGGAAAATATGACCGTTGGAGAAGGAGCCGACCTTACCTATAAATAGGAGCTCATTTTAAAGAGCTCGTAGCTGTTGGAAAAACAACTGAGTTTTGTTCCTACATGCTGTTGAAGTGTTTTCTAGAGAGAGAGTCTCTTATTAACTCTCAAAGCTTCGTGCGACTCCGAATGTTGGTGATTACATTCGAGGGCTTCCGGGGATAGGAAGACAGAGGTGCCGACTACCTTAAAGATCGAGGGCTTTCTTGCTGAGAAAGAAAGAGGTGCCGACTACCTTAAAGATCGAGGGCTTTCTTGCTGAGAAAGACAGAGGTGTCGACTACCTTAAAGATCGAGGGCTTTCTTGCTGAGAAAGACAGAGGTTGCCAACTACCTTGAAGTTGAGGGCTTGCGGGGATAGCAAGACAGAGACTCCGATCTTCGTATCGAGGGCTTACCCTGGTGTGGGTAAGATAGACTTGCTTGAAAGTATAAATCAAGGGACCTTTATCCAAGGTTGTTGGATACCCTTCTCTTTGGGTTAAAAGACTATTATCTTGTTACTAGTAGTTTTACTACTTGTCTTTATTCCGCTGCAATTTGTATCTTAAGGAAAGTATAACTTTCTTATACTTCCTTACTTACTCTGATTAGTTTAGATTCTATACGCTTTAAGGTAGAATCTCATATTGTAACTTTTGTTAAGTTTCAATTTTCCGGAACTATATTTCTGGAACCTACTTTTGGAATCTCTTTCCAAGTTTAGTTCGGTGTTAGAGGTGTTGTGAATTTACTCAGTTTAACTTTGTTAAACTTAGCCCTTTCCTTTTCTTAAGGAAACTCTAGTTATTCATAACTAACTTTAAAGGTTCCAAAGGAATTTTTAAAGTATACAATTCACCCCCCCTCTTGTATATTGAGCATCTCATATTATATTTCGATCCTACAATTGGTATCAGAGGTTGGAAACCTCTTACTCTATACCATTCTTACAATACAGACTTTCTTGGGGCTGGATAAATATTATAAGATCTTTATTCTGGACTTCTCGTGCATTAAATTTCCTCTCATGGGTTTGAATAAAAATAGTTTGAATTTTATATGCTCAGAAGACTATGATATTTCCTTTCATAAGCTTAATGGGATATTGAATTCAGTGTAAATCTTGTTTTTTAGAGCCGAGAAGAAGCTATATATTATATTTTTATGCATTAGGTATCGAGATATGAGTAGTTTTGATGCTTTAAGATCGATTTGTGTCATAAGGATCTCATAAATTGAGGCCACGTGAGAGGAATTCCCTGATGCATGATCTCGCGTTGGATGCTAGAATTCGTGAATTGCATTGTTGGAGGACTTACCTACAGGTAGATCAGTTTTTAGTCTTTATAGACAAAAATTTCCTCAAGTATATTTTAACGTATAATGAATTGAACCTTAGGTAGAGAATATGGTATGAACACCTTTAGTAATTTGATTTTCATCTTCTCTATATGCCTTGAAAATAAAAAATTTCACCGAATGCTCCAAACTAAAGGACTAAAACAAAAGAAATTTTGGAGGCCAGTAGTGAGTAGTATCTTTTGGACCTATTTGTTGAGATTCTCATAGAGGTTAAGGACCATCATGGAAGGTATTTACTTACAACATTATTAGTTACCTCTATAATTTTGGGGAGAGTAAAGATAAGTCAACTATCGGATCCTAAGGGATTGGTCCTAAGGGAGTGTGTTTTAGGTAATGACCCACCTCTTAGCTGGGTCATGGATGAGGATGAGAACTTACACATCCTGGGATGCTTTTGGGTTACTACAGACATTTGAAAGGATATGATATAAGTGTCACATTCTTCTACATGGGCAGTACACCTTGGGATTTTAAATATGTATCATGATCAACATCGCCAAAATTGGTGGCCTGAGATTCAATGGGAGATGGTTGGTTTTGTTACTTAGTGTTCCACCTTTTAGAAGGTGAAGGAAGAATATATGTGACTAGTAGGGATTATAAATATGTTTCCCATTCCTATGTGGAAATGAGATGATGGAATGATTGATTTTGTGACTGTATTTAAAAGATACTCATGAGGTGGTGATATTGTATGGGTGATCGATGATCAGATCATGAATGTCACTAATTTCTTACCAATCAAAGAGACCTTCTAAGTGAATGATCATGGGAGATTGTATGTCCTTGAGATTATATGTTTACATGGGGTCCCTCATACTATAATTTTTAATAGGAAATATTTTTTCATGTGGAGGTTATGGTAGGGGTTATAAAGTTTTTTGGGTACACTGGTAATTTTGATCATAGCCTTTGACCCCCAAACCAATAGCCATTCAGAATAGACAATATAGGTTTTAGAGAGAATACTAATAGAATACATCAATTATATTGAAGTTTCCTGGGGGAAAATATAACTATTTTCATGTTATCCTATAATAACAGATTTTAAGAGACAATAAAGATGGATTTTTATGAGACCTAATTTGGTAGGTCATGTTGTTCACCTTGGTGATGGTTAGAGGTAATGATATTGGGTCCACATCACCTTCAGGATACTTTAGATTAGGTTAAACTTATTAGTAAATGGATGTATAATGCTCGGTCTTGGAAAATGTCATTCACCAACTTTCTATATCAACCACAAGATTTCAACGTGGGAAGTCAAGTTTTCTTATGTTTTTTACCAAGACTGGGGAATTGATAGTTTAAAAGGTATGAGAAGATTTCACCTAAGTTCATTGGACCTTTTGAGAGTGTGGAGATATTCTTTCTGGTAGCCAATAAGTGGAAATTACCTCATAGGTATTGGTTTGTGCATGAAATTCATGTTTCATAGATTCTTCAATACCATGTCGACCCATCAAATAATTTTGACCCTTAAGATGTCGGGTTGGAGGTCAATGATTATTTTAAGGAGTACCCCATTCGCATCGTAGATTGAAGCATGAAGGATCTCAAAGGTAGGTTTATCCAACATGTATTGTTGATATGGAAGCATGTAAATGTACAAGATGAAACCTATTAGTGATAGGATAACATACATTCTCATGGGACTAAGTTATTCTGAGAAGAATGTTTACCACCCTCAGAAGGGAAATTCGGGGAAAATTTCTTTAAGGGGAAGGATTATAAGAACCCATATTTTCTATGAGGTATGTATTCTTAAAATCATGTTTTTAATCCTTAATTATATCATTATAATTATTTCATATGTTTTAAGGGTTTGGAATCGTCTATGTCATGTTTGGAGGCCAAATATCCAATTTATAGAGGACATGGTAGAGGTGCCTAGTCAGTTCATGGTTAGGGATAACCGTGATCCTCAAACACGATGGACTAGTTATGGTTCCATATTGTTTTGTTTTTCAATTCAAGGGTGGTTTGGACCATTTGGGGCTGATACATATGGTTTTCATGGTATTTGCATGGTTTTTCTAACCATGTGGTATATGTCATGTGGGGTGTGCTCCATGTGTGGTGAGGTGCACACGGTTGGCACATGTTTTGAACAACCATTTTAAAAAACTATCTTTCCTCATAAAAAATAGTGAATTATCATTTTTACCATCATTATATTTAACTAACTCAGTCATTTTATTTTCTCTCATTGTGCATAACACCTCTTCTCTCAATTTGAAGCTTCTTTCACACCTGAAGCTAGGCTTGGTGATATCTTATTCCAACAAACTCTAGACTGCTCATCATGAGTCTTGTTGGTTGCATATTGGTAAGATATCTATTTATTTGTCTCCATTATTAATTATTATTCTTTTTAATGGATATATTTTTTTGTGAGATCATATGCCCTATTTTCAGGGTAGTTTCCTATTTTCTCATTTTCATATGATCTAGGACAAACAAATGGCTGGTACATGATGAGTGTTCCCCTATAGGCATAAGGTATGTGGTATACTATTTATCCCAAATTTCATGTTGACTTATTTTATTAATTTTAATTCCACAAGCCACGTTCTCCATGTGTTTCTTTCAAAATTCACATAACTCTTGATTCATTTGTTATCCTTGATAGATATGACCTAGAGTCTCCACATTCATACTATGTTAGGTCCCCACCGACCATTACCACACCTTGAGGTGTGCCTATACAATTGACCTTTAAATTATACATTCTTATATGACCAAACCATCTACTATATTGTTTGTGCTTGATTCCAAAATTAAATGTCTAAAATTAATTTACTGGGAAGTGAGTGGTATGATCATGTCACATGTTTAAATAGTAAAAATGGTTACACCCTTATTTTAGTGGAACATGAATGAATCATAATGAAAATTTTTCTTCTTATACTTGTGATTCATGGGTAGGGAATTGCTTATAATTTTGATAAATTGTAATAAAGTCCCTTATAATTGAGATATTAAGGTATGAATTCCCTTGAACCTATGATAATCTGGCATTTAATCCCTTATACTTACAATACTTGGGCATGAAGTCCCTTACACTTGTGATAAACAGTCATGGTGTCCCTTATACTTATGATAATCAAGTATATAATTCCTTATACTTGTGATACTCATGAATTTCATCCCTTACGCATGTGATACGTATGCATTGAGACCCCTATAATTTATAATACTTGGTCATGGAATCCCTTACTACCTTATGAGACAATGATGACCAAATATGGATGCATAAGTTATTCCTCTAGTCCTTTCTAGCAATATGTATATATATATATGTATATAAAAATAGAAATTTATATATATTATATATATGAATACATACACAAAAAAATATACATATATGTTTGTGGTGATATATGTTCATAAGTTTTCCTGTAATGGTCTAAAGTAGGTACTGTCTACTCGGCATCCTTTATGAACTACAACCAACCCCTTATAATTTATATTAAAACTTACCTTTAGTATATCTTCACACTATTCTTATTATATGCACTAGAGGAATTCTTATAGACATTATTAGTGGTGGCTTACTGAGTATATCTCAAACCCTATTTGACCTTCCATTTGGTACCCAGATAGACTTTATCGATGCTCTTAGGGATAGGAACAAGTCCCTAGTTGTTAATGCTTGATTTTATTATTGCATGATAGAGGGATAATATGACCGATCTATGGAATGTGATAAAATATAGAGATAGTATTTTGGTATTTTTGGTTCTCATGAAAAACCTATTTAGTTTAGATTCATAACATAACATCATGTAGTACATAATACTGGATATTCATATTAATGGTTTTTTATTTATTCTAGATGACTTATGCTCCATTATGGGTTTATTTTATTATTTCATTATTTATTATTTTATTACACAGCTATGTTACTATGAATATGATATTATAGTCTCCCCATTATACCACCATGGACCCTCACTCCTAGTCGAAGCCTCTAGAATGTGGGGATCCCTACTTGAGTCCCTCTAACCAACTATATTGGGGAACAACTTAATAATAACTGGGTCTAGATGTTACAACTACATAATTTAAGGCATTGAAATATAAGGTAAGAAATCAATAATAATGAGGGTGAGAAAATGGGAAATTCTGCCACATTAATGAGGCGGTCTGTTTTTCAATATATGTGCACAAAGTGCACTACACTCTATCCAATGGGGGATTTGGTCACAAGGTCTCATTGCGAGTGCACATAGTTTTCCAAACTATGTAGAGGCCATTTGTTTGGATCTATCCAAATTTACATTGTTTTAATGTTCCCCTTACATGATTTTTCAACCACACACCCACCACCCTACAACCTTCATAGTTAAAACGCATTGTTTGTAGAAACTATACACCAACAATGTTCCCTATATAGTATATCCACTTTTCATTGTATTTCATGTCACTATCCCCCAATACACAATCTATTTTTCTCATATTCTTGGAAATAATTTCATTAAATGTTATAAATTTATTTAAAACAAAATTTAAACAATAATGTAGAATCTTATATAAGTGGTAAGGATTCATGGATTTCTAATCTCAATTATTTCTGATCATTATCTGAGGTTTACCTTTAGGTTTTGGAGAAGTATTCCGAAAGTATTGAATATAAAGATAAAATTTATCCCTGTATGTCATCCTTCAAATGATTTTCAGTTTTATATGACTATTAACACGCTATAAGATGTTTTTAGAGTTATCATTTTAAGTTTTTAATTTACTTCAGATCAACACCTTTTTATGGCCTAATTTTCATTCAGTAATAGCCTCAAATTAATAATTAAGATGTCTCTTTATGAATTATTTAATGGATGGTTGTGTAAAACTCCAACATGATGTGATAATGTTTTATAATTAAATATCTTAGTACTTGATATATCATAGGAAATGATAGAGAGATTTAGAGTCATTTAATTTCACTTCAGGTCAACCAAAAGTCACTAAAAGTGTGTTGCTAAAACATTTCAAATGGATTTAGAGTTAAATGTTGGTGATAACATATTATTTTAAATATATCATTAGAATACGGTGATTATATTTAGAAATAAGGGGAGGTTAATCCCTAGATATATCTTTTCTTTTTTAGATCATTTATTGTATCGAGATAGTATCTCATCTCTTAGTGATTCCATCGAATGACTCCCATGTTTGTGATGTGTTCTAGGTATATATTCTAAAAAATTACAAACCTGCACCCTTATTTTTAATAAACATTGAGTTTTTCATTCTAAAACAATAATATTAAAATGATGAAAAATGGATGGAGATTTTGGATTTATGAGATAAAGTGTGTAAAATAAAACAACTAACCTAGTAAAAGTTTTATGGTGAAACCAAAAAATATAAGGAAAATTTTTATTAACCCTAGGATGTAATGAGGTAAAAGTATTGAGATTTGTTCATCATGGTGATATAATTTCAAGGGAAAAAATCTTAAAAGGGGGGAATAATTTAACACCCCTTGATTTTTGAATATATTTCCCCGATAAATAATTTAATGTGTTTGACAACTTATTTTACAAGAAATATCAAACCAAAAAAATCATAGCAAAACCATTATAATATAGTCATTGAGTTAGAAGGTATGGAAAAGGGTATTTTAATTATGAAAGATTTATTGAAAAATAATTAAATTACAAATTTATTACTGGTGAATTGATAAAATTCATTCAGTGTAACTAAATAACTAATATTAACATTTTATATATTTTTTCTGAAATTGTATTTTAATTATTTATGTATTTTTATTTCAATAAACATAATATTATATAGTAAAATATTGATAAATTATATTATTGATATGAATAACATATTAACATCAATTTAATTATTAATTGGTAGCAATTATGAATAAAAAAATTTAATGTATAAAAAGAAATTTTTCTATAAAAATAGTTCTTCTAAATATATTATGTTTAAATTTAAAAGTTAAATTTCTCAAACTTATAAAATTATTTAGATAAAATGGATTTAAAATTTATAATCATCATTTCAAAATATTGTGAGACAGTGGAACTTATATTTTTAGTAAAAATATTTACAATAGAAAATTTTTAATTTATATTTATAACTGTAAAAACTGGTAAAATAAGTGGCTTAAATTTTCTTAATTTTACAAGAATAATAAACATTTTAAAATAAATTTTTGTTTTTCAAAGACATTATAAAATGTATTATCAACCTTGCCTCAACTAAATCGCCTAAATCCCTTGAAATTCGATTTTTAAATCTCATTTAACAATCATTTCTAAAGAAAAGTCCCAAGTTTTCACCTTTAAAAGGATCTCACTTCCACCCACTCCAAAACACAAATATCATTCATAATTTTCATGAAAATATTACCATTTTTCTTCCCCTTTATTCTTATTATATTTTTTTGAGCCTCTTTTTTCCAAGAATATTCCCTATATCCCCCATTTTCAAAGGATTCTTCAATAGATGATTCATGTTCTCAACACGAGTATAATCCACTCCTTAACCATTTTCATTATTTATATTCTTCATAAAATTTATTTTACCAATTATAAAATAATTAAATCATTATTATTAGTATAAATAAGTGTTATTATATTTATGTAATCACCATTTTCTTACACCTTCCCATTCTCTATAAATATGAAAGTGTAGTTCATGTTATCTATGGACCACCACTACCATGGAAAACAGGTATTTTTTTCATCAATGCATTACATGGATTCATATAATTATGTATATAATGAATATATATTATATTAATGATGTAATTAACATTCTATAAAAATAATTTATCCATTATATTAATTCTCTCATTTAATAAAAATGTAAAATTTCACTTGTGTGTATGTGCAAACAACAAATGTTATGGATGGTGTGTCATGTTTTCATCACCACCTTATATGGATGGTTATAAAATATATTAGATAAAAATGTATGATATTATGGATTTATATATTTCATGAATATGGTTATTAAAATATAATACCAAAATTAATGATTATTATAACATAGATTGTTGATATCAATAAATTTCCAAAAACAAGTTCATCATGTATATTGCTGCCATGAACCATGCCCATAGTTTCCGACAAGTAGAAATGGGGAAGAATAAATCATTAAAAATACTTTTTTCTATTTAATTAATAATTTGGGAATGGATAACTTAGTATATGATAATAGTGTTCAATGTTGCTATTACAAAACATCCACCAAACAATCCAAATTACTAACATAAAATAAAAATAATAATAATTAACTAAATAATACTTGTACAATGAATGATTATAATTTTAATCCATAAAAGATAATACATGTGATTAATGTTATTAAATAATTTATTAATATTTTTACCTTTTTTATACATGAATTTAAATATATTTTTTGAATGTGAGGGTAAAAAAGTTAAGGGTTTCATTTCAATCTCATTTTCAAATCAAGATTATTATGAATGAATTTATATATTGGAAAAACTTAGGTTAATTTTATCTATTTTACCTCAACCATTTTATTCTCCAAGATTTATTATTGTAGGTTTATATGTAGTCTCTAAATTTTATTTTCCATGGTAAATAATTTACCTAATGTGAATCTTGTAATTGTAATCGAACCCACATCTTTGTTTCATTCAATAATATTCCTCTTAAAAGTCCATATTCATTTTATAGATATCCTTATACAATAATTAATAATTTATTAAGTTCATTTTATATTATTCATAATTTTTTTTAAAAAAATTAAAGTAATATTTTAATGATTTCTATGTGTTTTTTGGAAAAAAATGTATCACATGTTAACTTTTTCTACCTGAACACATTCTTTTATTTTCAAAAGAATTCTTATGTACAAAGAATTATTTTATTTATTTAAAGTAGTTTTCAAAAATATTTTTAATTTATAATTGTTTTTAAAATAAATGAAATATTCCTTCTTATTTTAAAAGTTGTTTATTAATATCTTAAAACCCTGTTTTTAACTTTTTTAACATCCTTGGATGTTTCTTATGAAATACTTGGGATGTGTTATATTGATACCATACACATGTGTTTTGTATTAATTATGTGGAGAGTGGTCTCAAATTCATATATCCCTATAACGCATTGGGTAAATATTTATATATCCTTAGATAATATGAAGTGTAATGGGGAGTAAATCCAATACAGTATAAAACTTTTTCCTCCATGTTTATGGGAATGTGGAGGGAACCCAACACATTGTGGGACCATGTCCACTATGATAGTCTCGGAAATTTTCCTTAAATAAGAATATGATTTTCAAGGCATATGTATGTTCCATAATCTTATTTCAAATTCTTATTCTTATTATATGAACTCATTTCTTATGATTGATTAAAGATGATTCTATACACTTATGGATTATATATTTTTTAATGAAAAATATTTATTCTATGCCTCTTGATTTAATATTTATGAATTTTTTGGTAATTTGTTTTATGTTTTGATCGTATTATCAAACCATTATTATTATATATATTTTTATTATATTCAACTGTTATCTCCCATGTTTACCTTTATAAACCATTTTATCCCACACTTATTTCTGTTTTATTTTCCCTATGTTTTGAAGAATTGTATTCAGTATTATAAATCTATAATTCTACTAAGTGAGAATAAAGTTTATGGAAAATATTTAAGATAATTCATAAATAAATTTATAATGTATCTATTCTCCAGTGAAACTAAATTTTTATGGACCTGGGCAGGTATTATGGTGAGATATATTGAATATCCATCAAAATGGTGTAATATTTAGGTGAATGATGCTTGGGTCATCCCATAGAAGGATAAAAACATTTTTTTTAATATATTACTTATTTTAAATAGCCCATAATGATAAAATAATTTCAACCAAAATTTTAAGAACCTCTAAATATATTATTAAAACAATTCAAAGGAATTTTAAAAAAAATCTTGTTAGTTATAATGAGTTGTGAACCCCTGAAACATAATTGATCTAAAAAACAAAATCACAAGTCATATCCTTAGACTTTTACAACATACATCATTAGTAAAAAGATATTACTGAGGATAAGCTCTTTGATTAGAAAATTTTAATCAACCAAGTCCTTATTCTCATAAATTATTCAAATTAAAATCTTATAAGCACTAGTTATTATCCCAAAAACTCTTCAATCACAATCCATTAATAGGTATAAAATTACACTATGAAATTTAGATCCTTTACAAGAAACATCATATAAAAATAATCTCTAAGATCAATTTTAAAACTCAAACACTATGAATCTCTCAATTCAATAACGTAGTGAATAGATCTCAAAATTAAATACTTCTACATAATCTAGTGTCTTTTATTAGAAATAACATTCATTTATTTATAGTAATTGGCTGTAAAAAACGTCCAATACTAAAATCTATAAAAATTAGGTAGAACTATCACAAGACACAAACTCAGAATCCTCATATTGATCTTTTGATTGAAGTATTTCGTTGGAAATCATGATTTTCCATAAGTTACCCAGTTTGGAGTCATTTTTTCTAGAATATTACGGTATTAAAAGAAAATCTTTATGTACTTCTTAAAAATTTATTCAAGTTAACTCAATTAAAACATGGAGTGAATTTTTATTTTCCAAAAGAATATAGAATATGTTAGTTCGTAAAATCATTCAATAATCACCACTTTTAAATAATAAAAATAAATGAAATGAAAGGAATTTTTAATTGAAATTAATGGAAATAAAATACTCATGTCATTCATAAAAACTCCCCATAAGAATATGATTCCAAAAGGTATCATTTATCCCCCTTTAAAACAAGAAACTTACTAAACACAACACTTAACCCTCTTTATAAATGAAAATTTAATTGAAATATGCAACACATGAGAATGATGAAGGGCCAAATGACTAAATGACATGACTCTTGTTGACAAGGTGTTCCATTATTTTTAGGAGTCTTCCTGATTAGAACTCCAAAGTAATTCATGCTTAGTCTGGAGTAATATTCAGGATGTGTTGCCACCAATGAAGTTTTCCAAGGTGTGTGTGAGTTTGGAAAAATTACACTATAAAAAACATGTGTTGGCCTATGGGGATAGTCATCAGTATTATGAATAGTTTGGGCATGTGGGTGGTCCCTAGTTAGGGGACCACATGTCTTCATGGAAAATAGTGGTACCTTGTGCTCCATGAGCCAACAATAATGTCATGGTGTGGTTATGTTCTATCAGTGGGGACTAGTTGTTAAATTGTTATCAGAGGGAGGAACCTAGTAGGAAGTGTAGTGGAACAGCCTTGTTTCAGATGTAGGGTCCCCAATGAAGATTTTTTTTCTAAAGGGGGGTGAATGTAACACCCCAGAATAATAAATGGTAAAATAATACAATGATATGACTCATGTGAACAAGTTGAAGCTTTCTTTTTAGGAGACTACCTGATTATAAATCCACAGTTAATTGTTATTGGTGTGGAGTAGAAATCATGATTGGTAACCTCTTGGAAACTATCCCAAACGATGTGTGAGTGATGAAAAAGAACACTGGAAAAAATATTTTTTTCCATATGAGGACAGTCGCCAATGGGAAGTTCCCCATGCTTTCTGTGAGTGATGAAAAAGAAAACTATTTTGAATTTGTGTTATCCCATGGGGACAATCATTAGTCTGTTGACCTATTCAGGCATGTAGGTGGGTCCTAGGTTGGGGATCGCGTGTCTGTGGAGGAACTAGTGGTTCCTAGCAAGATAAGACCTGATTTCCATGTTAAGGATGAGTGTGTGTTCAATTAGTGATGCCTAGTTTTTACACAATAATTATAACTCAATGATATTTTTTCAAAGAAAATATAAAGAGTAAAATAATAAAATACATGTATGTTAAAAGAAATATATTTCATTAATTTAACACAAATTCAAATGAATAAATAAATTTAGAATTTAAAATTCTATGTAAAAGTTTCCAACCATCTCCTCATGCCTCTCTAAATTATTCTCTAGATCACTCAAATTTTGGTTTTAATCATTCTGCATTTATTTTTTATTATTCAAATTTTACAAAATATAAATTTATTCCTTCTTCAAATATTTATATTAAACTTGTTGTTTCTTGATTTAAAAAACCTAATCCTTTATGTATTTTATTATTATCTTATTCTTCTATAAATTTGCATGACTCTCATATTTGATATTGAAGAGATCAGTATTTATCTTTACTAATTGTTCTATAATTAAATTTTATAATTAGGAAACATGAGAATCAAAATTTCTTCTTACATATCACATAATCTATTATTTAATTTATATATAATTGATATATCATTGAAAACTATATTCATATATTTTTTTAGTAGGAATAAATTATTATCAAAGAAATATAACGTCATGTTATAATCATGTCCTCACACTTCTTTTCAAGTTTAATTTGACTCATATTTTTCAGCCATTTCTTATGGAATGACTTCTTAATGTGATATCTTCTTTCGAGTAAGATCTAAAACATAAAAAAAATTATTATTTCAATTCATTTTCTTCTTCTTCTTGATTTTCATTTGGTATTTAAATACAAAATACATATCTTTCCTCAATTATAGAGGCACTTATTTATTTGACTTCTCTATATCTTCTCCCTGTATATATTTATTTACATTTTCTATTTCACTGGAAGTAAAACATTAATTAAAGTTTCTTTCCTCCAATGAAATTTTATATTCTCGTGATTATGAAGATAAAGCGTCTACATAAGGTAGTGAAATAAATATTTCTATCTTGGTTAATCATCTATATAGAAATTATTATATAAATAATTCCGATTCTCTAGATCTTTCTCTTTCTTCTAATGGTGATTCAAAAAAAGGATTTAGAATATGGTTTAACATTAAACATTATAAATTTAATCTTCCCTATATGCTTTTCAGTTTCATATAAAACCAAATTCTATCATATTGTTTGAGTTAGGTGACCATCCCTCTAATTTTCACCAACGGTAGACCTATACACAATTTCATTAACATAAGAGAAAATCTTTTATTCTTATTCTTCCCAAATGGTTTTAATGTATATTTTAGATAACTAACATATGATTTAATACTTTTCTATTCATAAATACTAAATTTAATTTCTTCATCTTTATTTTCTACATCTTCTACATGGTTAGATACTAATTTATTTTCCATCTCCATAAGAGTTTCCAAAACCTTTTCATTCTTCTTCAATAACGAATACATTATAAATTCCTCTAATATTTAATACTTAATTGATTCCTCAATCATTCTTGATATTATTTCAACCAATACTATACCATTATTCCATTATTAAAAAAATCTTCTTAATAAAATTATAGTCTAAAATAGTCTCATTATTCAAATGAATATTCTTAAACCTTTCTATATATCTATAATATTTCAATCATAATTTCAAAAAAAATTCAATAAAAATCTGATTTAAGATCCATGAATACATAAGAATTTTCAACATAAATATTCAACTATAGATATAGTAAATATATTCCAGCATAAACATTATAATTTTAAAATATCACAAATCATACATAAAATCTAATACAAAAACAACTTTAATATTTACAGTGTGCTTATCTCACATCCATGGCTGTGGTAACCCTTGGATCTATTGAAACATGATACTTGATTCCAGAGCTAGTTGTTCCATCTTATAAATATTATCCATTATCTAGAGTAAGATGTTTATAACTCTATCCTTATTTAATGTTCTATATTCTTATGGGAAATAAACAATCACTCCCCCATAATAGGAATAACAATAGATTCGATAAAATTATTCACTGTTATAGAAAACTCATACCCTTTTATTTTATATATAACACTTTTATATTTATACAATTGCTTAAAATATATTTTATAATAAAATTACTAGACAATTAATGGATAAAATAATGAAATTTCTTACATTTAAATGAAATAGAATCACATCATTAAAATAGAACAACTATATTAAAAAATAATTAATTTTTAATATGCTAATAAAAATCAATCATCCTTGCAGGTATTATTTCCCTTGTGGAGATATAACTAAAATATTCTATTAAAAATATAAGTTACGAACATTATTTTTGATATTCAATGAAAACAAATGTAGTTTTACTTAATAAAAATTAATAAAGAGAATGTGGGGGTCCACTTCTCTTTTTATAGACACCCATGGTGATATAAAGCAATTGATCTTAAAGATGGTGAATGGTTAGATTAACTTCCTACCAAGAAGGTGGTTTTAAATTTATATAAAATATTAAATCAAAAATTTCATGAAAAATGAAATTGATTACCTCTTGATTCTTAAATTACTAAAAAGTACATTAAAATATATAAAAATACAATATTCATTTATCATCACTCAAAAAGACACGCATTATTGAAATTACCTTCTGGAATTTATCACATGATAATCATAATGATATTATTCCAACGAATATGGTTCCAAAATAAGAATTGAAAACACTTTTAACTTTGGTAAAAAAATATAGAAAATATGAAATCCCTATAATATGTTTATAAGTAAAAACCTCCATATTTCTCAACAAGTAAAAAAATTAATAAAACTTATATATAAGAAAGAAAATGAAGTTAATATGTGATTAACCTTTCACATTAATCTCACACAACCATGTATCAATTGATTTAGTCACTGATATTTAACTCCTCTTCCTGAAATTAAATTAAGTATATGGTACTCAAAACTAATTGGATTCATATGTTTTATAAAATAATACATTTATAAGACAAATCCCTATAACTCTATAATTTTAAACGACCATATATTCCTTATAAATAAAATAATTTAATGTTATAAATTAATGAACCTTTTTCAAGGAACAATTGTTTTTGTGGTTTCCTATCCCTAAAAATTTATTAAAAAATGATGAACTTTTCCAAAAAAAATATTAATAATAAAAATTGGACTAATAAAAAATAAGAATTACTAATTATATATTATCCTTTAGGTATTTTTTTCCATAAATGAAGGTCAAAACAATTCTCTCTTTCAAATTAAAATTTGAAAGAATCTTCATGAGGCTTTTGATTTTGGACTTTTTTCTAATGACCATATTCATATATTTGGGTAAGAAATCTAAAATAGATTTAGTATTCAATTTGGAAATAATCCTTGAAATTTTACATCAATATTTAGAAATACCTTCACTAGTCTCGGTATATTAATCGATAAAATTTTCATAAGTTTTATCAAATTATGTCACATAATATTTCATATATTAATATTAAGGGAAAATACATCTTTCATTATCAAAATTATAATTATAGGTAGATTATAAAGACATTGAAATAATATTTCCTCGGGGAATATCTAACCTAGTTCCCAAACAATCCTAACACTTTCTCAAATTGAATTCCCAATAATTTTGGGCCAAAAACTAGTTCCTGGATATCACAAAACATACCTTGGGAAAAATTTTACCCTAATAAAATAATTTAAATTAGTATCTAAAATAATTTCATAACATTACCAAATTGAAGATACGAAACATGATCATCTTGAAAAAATATACAACTAAAGTGTAAATTAATACATTGTGGAGGAAAATAAAAAAAAGTTGAGTGAAAAATATAATAGGAAATAGAGGCTAATAAAAAACTAAATGAAAAAATAAATTCTTGATATACTTTAATAAGACTCTATGTGACCCATAGTTTCCATCAAAACCCAAAAATCTAATAGTCAGACCAAATAAATCAAAATAAAGAAACCACATTCCAGCCAAAACATAGAACCATTAAAATATATGTGTGAGCTAAACATCCTACTAGGTCCCCACCCATTGATCATAAGTTGTCTCATTTATATCACATCTTCAAAATTATAGTTTTAAATACAATATAAAAATATTTATCTTTCATAATACTCTATAAGAAGAAAAAACACCATATCCAAATTGTATTAAAAAATTATTTTTCTCCATTATATTAAAAAATAACAATAACTTGGAAACAAATGTCCCTATAAAAATACACATTTCAAAAACCACTATCTTTGTGTTACTCTATAAAACAAACTCAAAAATATTAATTTTAAAATAAACATTAAACCCCAAAATAAGGTTTTCAATTTGAAACAGTTTTCCAAAATAACCATGAAAACCTATTTAATGTAAACCATGAATGGAATCCTAAAATAATTATTTTAAACACACACACTATTTTAATGCCTTATAAATAAAATAAGGATTCTATGTTTTCAAAATCAAAAAATCCATTTTTTTTTCTTATCAGAAAACATCAAAAACTCTTTATAATACACCACTTCTCATTTAAATAACACACCTTCAATACTCAAAATAAAACAATTTGAAACCACACCAAACCCACTCTTTAACTTTCCATCATTCAAAAAAATTTCCTAATACATTTTCAAACATTATAAAATAATAAAAAATATAAAGAATATTGAAATCACACAAACATATCCAATACATGGGTAGATTTAAATCATTCAATAAGTAGTGAATACAATTATAGTTATGGGAATAAATCCACCAAGTGATTTTAAATATGATCCAACAATCATAGACATATTCCTCAGACGTAGATAAAAAGGACCAAAACTGGTGATGAGGAACTCTTTCTAGCACAACTAAACATAATATGTCACTGGTGGTCCCATTTAACTATCTAAATATAAACCTACCAAGTACAAAATGCTACCATAATATACAATAAATTATTCTATCTCACTCAGCCTAGTAGCTAGAATCCCTAGTCTATGCATTTTCTATACTAGGGATTTCAAATATTTGGATCTCAACCCAGTCCTCTAGTTATTTTTTCACATCAAATAAGGAGGTAATAAATTAAGTTGGTGTATGTAAACAACACTAATCATCTAAAAAATATTTATAACCAAGTTATTAACTCATATTCAATACCATCACATGAAAAATCCCAATTCTTTCATTAACTATATATCAAAAACATATTCATGGACCATAAAATATTGGATACAGATACAATATGTACAAATAGAGTAATAAGTATTTTTTTTTAAAAAAATTATTATAATGATCCAAATTGTAATTTTTCATAAAAACAATTAGTATTCAAATCCAACACATACTATTTTCAAATCATATATAAATCCACTCTTGGGACTGATTTGATTAAAACATATCTTGATTTTTATTTGGGAACACACACATCTCTAAATACTACCTTTGAAATAATTCAGAGCTATAAAAGGGTTTCAAAATATTAATCGTGTTGATTAATACAGCCCTTTAAAATGAAAACAACCCATATTAAATAATTTAAAATACATTAAATAATCAATTTTAAAATCATTTGATGCAAAACTGTCATTAAAAAAAATTATTTCAGTGTCATGACCTAAATTAAAAAAAACTCAAATGATTTTAAAAGTTACTTATGAAGTTTCACAAACACATAGTAGTGAACCTGTTACATATTAAGGCTTAAAACCATTTATAAATCAACATTTTAATTCATGGATCACATACATAGCTATAAATTTAATAAATAGTCACTTTAAAATAAAAAATATTATCAAGAAATTTATTACAAAGTGATATCAAATAAAACTTACCTTACTGCAATAATAAACAAGATTGAAGTTGATCCTTCGATAGAGAACACCAAACCAAGAGACGATATGTCATTATCAATATATATAAAATAAAAAAACATGATTAAATCCAACATAACCCTAATTTGACCCCTATGGATTTTTTGATTCATGGGACAAACTGAAACTTAAGAGAAAGAGGAAGGGAAATGAGTAAGAAAAGTGGAGGGAGAATACATTAAAAACCCAGATGAATCCAATAAGAATAGTAAAAATAGAAGGGGGGAGTGAGGAATCTCCCTTGGGTTTCTTCTAGTCTGTTTGAATGATAGGGAGTATAAAGGGAGGCTTTCGAATTCAAATCAACCAAGGTAAATAGTATAGTTTGAAATTACAATAATCCTAGGAAGACTATATGGTTTGTCCACATGGTTTCACAAATCAAGCATCAACCATGTGGAGTCCACAACATAAGAAAACTCACATCACATTGATAATCATTGTAAATTCACACTATTGGGAAACCATACACTAACCATGCCAAATGGTACTCTAAAAATGAAATCCCGCAACAGATTCTTATCACACGGTTTACCTGAATGTGTGAAATTCATATGCCAATACCTGTAGAAACAAAATGTCACATAGGGTTTCTCATTGGATGGAAATGTTTTAGACTAAACCATGTGCTACCGACAAAAAAAACTATGCAAAATAGGTCTCCCAAATATTGATAAATGAACTAAAATATTAAAAAAACTGACAACCCCACTTCCCTAAATTAGGAGGATATCCACAAATAACCACATTCACAAAATCTCTAAAGTAATTAAAAAATATCTTCAATAACAAACAACCACAAATAACCATCTCAAAACCAAAAATAAATAATTATATCATGAAATGTCAGAAAGGATAACGAGACTAGATCATTAAACCTAAGGAAAGATAAAACCAAGAAGAAGAATAAAAATAAACACTCATTATATAGAAATAACAAGTTTCAAACACTATAGTCATAAGATCATTATGGGGTTATTAGATCCAAATTCATGTAATAACTTTCCACATTTATTATAAAAGATAACTAAACTTGTTGTCACCCATATTATAACCTAAAAAACCACACCCCCTAGTCACCCATGAAAAAGACCTACATTTCTCTGAATCCAAAGAAAAAAACTAAATCCCAATACATGGACCCAAATATGTAAAATCCATAAAAACACTAGTGGGAAATGATGTAAGAGCATACCAAAATTAACCATCAGTTACACTAATAAACCAAAGGAGGTACCCAAAGAATAAATCGTGCAATGAATTCCTCGGGAAATAACTTACCAGAGTCACCAACCACAAATCCAAAAAAATACTATCCTCCAAAAGAGACACAAACAAGAATTTGAAGGATAAATTAAATGATATCCAACTCATCCAACATAATATTCTCCATTAATATTGGTTCTCTAGTCCAAATATTCAATAAAGGATCATGGGTCAAAACCACTCGACCCACATGATTCTCAAAAGATAAATTAGAGAAGAAAATCAAAGATAAATCCATTACCCTTCACTAATACGATATAAAAATACTCACCTATCTATTTAGATCCTTAGTGGTGTTAAAAAATAGATGTAAGAAAGTACCTTAAAGACAATCACTTTATCCTTACACTAGAAATTTTTGGGAGGATTAAGACAAATGAACATAGGATATCCACACTTACATGGTAATCTCCATAAAATCACATTAAGAACCAGAAAAGTAAAATTCTACCATATTTTCCTCTATAGAACCATGGGCTCATATAGAAAAGAGTACATATAAAACCATTCTAAAAACCAAGTCACCATTAAAAATCATTCCACATTTTACTAAAATAAAAACAAAAATAGTTTTTACAATCACAGCTTAATGAACAAGTCCAAATTGGTTGTTTAAAAAACAACTTATAATTGACTTTGTCATAAAAATAAATCACTTTTAAACATCTTTCAGATTTTAGGATTAAAATATACACTAAAATTTAAAATAATATCAAATAATTTACCCATTTTAAATAAAATACCAAGGGTAAAATCCCAAAAAATATATAAAATCAAATTTCACAAATCACCGGGTTATATTAAAAGAATATCCATTATTTAAAAATTTAATTTTCAGTTTAAATACCTCATTAATTTAAACCTTTAAAAACACCTTTAACTTGTTTAAAACCAAAACACCTTCCATATTTAATAATGAAATCAGCTACTTCAAAACATTTTATCAAACCTAGAAACATTTCTTGAACAATCCATAGGACTTTATTTTAAAATGCATAAAATGTTTTCATGACATCCAACTTCTCTCACATAGAAATATATTTCCCATCACAAAAAAATCACATAAAAACATTCATAAAAATGCACTCAACCAAAAAAAAGTAAAATAATTCCAACAGATAATAATAATGACCTTGACTCCTTTCTTAATTCCCTAACACTGTTTGAAATCAATGCTCCATGGGCTCTAAGTAGTGAAATCAATTTGAATATAAAATCATGCTCGACTTAGTCACATGATTTTTATTAATTTTAAAATCATGAATTGGAACCATAGAATGAGTCAAGTATTAGTCACATGGTTTTTTATGAACTATCAGGCCTAGTAAGAAAACCTAACAACTTGATTCCCTCTTCTCATCCCTTCCTAACAAAAACATGATATGACCCCAAAGGAAAATCAATATATGAAAATAAAGATCAAAACAAAACTTCCATAAATTTAAAATCCAAATACAATTAACAAAAAAAGGTAATCTAGAATCAAAACTAAAATCCAAATTACCCATGGAAACTCATGGCTCAGGGAGAGAAATAGCTCACAAAACTCTCCCCATACATTCCTCCAAAGTCCCAGCATCATTATCTCTAAAATAAAAAGTCTATATATAATAAGAGATCACTTCTAGAACATGCTCCCCAATAAGAACTAAATTATTTGATATCATTTATAAGGAAACCACCCTTGAAACTATCTAATACGGTTCCCAACCTAATATTTCATAAACCCAAAGGGTATTATTGATCCCTATAAGATAAAATATAGTTCCTAGGAATCACGGAACACACCATGGGAATGATTTACCCCTATAAAATAATATAAATAAGTAGAAGAAAAATTCCAAAACCCAACCAAATTAGATATCATCAATACTATCATACAATAAAAGTATATTTATAAAGATAAATGACTATATTGAAGAAGAAAATACAAATAAATCCAAGTGACCAAATATAATATGAAAAAGAGGCTAGTGGAAAACCCATATCCAAAATAAAACCCAAAATCAATATAATAACCCAGTTTATGCCCCATGGTCACCATCCAAACCAAAAAATCATAATTATTTTATAAAAATAAATTCGAATGAGTAAACCTCAAACCAACTACAACTTGGAACCTTTAAAATATACAAGTGAGAAAATTTTCTCATTAGGTCACCACCCACCGAGTCTAAGAATTCCCTTTTCTACCTCATCCTGAAAATCCTATTATGAAATTATATATATATATATATATATATCATACTCCTTTACAAGTTGAAATAATAACACATCTAAATTATGTCAATTTTTTTTATTCTTTTCATTAAATGAAAATAATCACTTGAAAAACATTATTTCCCAGTAAAAGCCTCTTTTTCTAAAACACTATTTTAAGGTTCCATTTCAAACCCATATCATAAAAAAAATTCGAAATATATTTCTAAACTATAATAGAGGATTTTAAATTTCAAATGGTTTTCTAAAACAACCATCAAGACCATTTTAAATTAAACCTGGAATGGTTGCCAAAAATCATTCTTTTAAAACCAAAACTATCTTAAATCCCTTAAAATAAGATAAATGTTCCATGGGTTCAAAATAAAAACATTCATAAATATTTCTTGTCGAATAAATTCAGAAAATATTTGGAAATCAAAACTTAACATTTAAATAACACACCATCCAAAATCAAAATGAAATATTTTAAAATCACAAAAAAATAATCTATCACATTCATTTCATTCAAAAATACTTTCACAAATCCCATTTAAATTATTTTAAAAAAAATACACAAAATAAGTAAGAAGTAAATCACACAAATATACACTATAATATCAGTGTCAGGATATATAGGGAAATATATTATTAATAAAATGGTGCTAATAAGTCTTACATTATTTATAACACATATGAGTGTTAATTATAAATTATATTTATATGAATTTGGAAAAAATTTAGATAATAAACTCTTTTGAGGTAGTATATCAAGTTTATTATATTTAACCAGTTCAAGGTATGATATAATGTGTAGTGTATAAATGCGTTAAATATATTGATCTAATACTAAGGGAAGTCATTCAATGGTTGTTAAATGATTAATTAAATATATCAAGGGAACTATAAATTAAGGTTTATTTTATTATTGAATGAAAATTTTGGATTTAATTTCTTATTCAGATTATGATTTTAGAGGTTTAAGGATTGATTAAAAAAGTTCCCAAGATATGTATCATTTTATTATTATAATCATGTTATCCTGGAGATAAAAAAGTAATTATTTGTTTTTTTATTGGTAGTTGAGGTTGAGCATAATACTTCTGCAAATTGTTATGTTCAATGTTTATGGACTAAATAATAATTATCAAATTTTAAGGTTTCTTTAGATAAAATTCATATTAATTTTGAAAAAACATCTATTACTTCAGTTTCAAATAATCTATTAAAATATTAAATAATTATGGATTTCGATGTTAAATTTCATTTTACCATATATAATATTAATAACATAAATATTGTTTTTTATGGAAAAATAAATTGGATAATATTTTTACAAAATCCATGGATCTAATAAAGTTTTAGAAGATCAAATTTTGACATGGTATAATGAATATTTTGTTTAAACTAATAGATATTAAATTTTGTATTACTAATTTTTATTTCTATATAATCTACTTTATATATTGGATTAAATATTTTTTTTGAGAACATTTTTAAATTTTTTGAATTTTATTATTTTTTTCTGGAATTTTTGAGATTTTTTATTTCTTATAATTATGTTTTTTATATTATGTTTTTTAATTTTACTCAGTTTATTATTTCTCACTTTTTTGTATGATTTTAATAAATCAATATAGATGACCTGATTGAGAAATTGAGTGAATTTGTTTGATACTTTATTTTCTATATTTTAAAAAGTTTTTTATAAATTAATTATTTGGGGTCGTACATGTTTCTATGTTTATAATATTTTTAGTTTTAATTTTTTCTATTTTAATGAAAATAGGGGAGGTATTTTGTGAAAATTTTATTTGTTTCATCGTGAGAACTATATTTATGGTTGTATTTTATTTTATAGAAATAATGTGGAAGTAATTTTATAAATTATTCGTTAGTTTTAAAATTGAAAATAGTTTATATTTTTAGTGCTATGTTTGATTGATAGATTTTTTTAGTGTTACTTATTTTATTTTATGTTTTAAATATTATAGATACCACACATGTTTCTAATAAGTAATTATTTCATAATTGGATCATTATTATTTTTTATAGCATGGCTTTCTCATAGTTTATTGGTTTATAATCTTTTACATTTTTATTACTACTTATTATATAGTTTTTATAATTTCATAGTTTTCAAAAAGTATGAAAAAAGGATTATAATTAAAATACTAGAATCTTTATTATGCACATTTTAAAATTCTTTTTATACAATTCGGATTTTATCCATACAAATTTATATTTCATCCTTATGAAATGTATTTTTTTGGAAAAAATATATCCCTATGGTTTTCGAAATCATACATATGGAGTTAAATTTTATCAGTATAAAGTTTATAATCATGTTTAAAAACTAAATTTAAGTATATATAAAAAATAGTTCATGATTATGAGGAACTCAGATTTATAATTATGTAAAATATCCTTATAATAATTCTAAAATATATTTATGTGGAATTCAACCATACATGGTTTACTCTTTTGAGAATTATATCACATGAGAATAATTTATCTTATAAAAACTATATCAAACTGTATATTTATCTATCTTATAAAAAATTTATTATTCATTTAAAAAGTAAATATGAAACTCTTTGATTTTATAGTTTTTATATTTTTTATTAATGGTGTGTACTATGATTTATTTTAACAATTTATTATTTTTGACTACATATATCAGATTTAATGAGTATACTTAATTATTTTGTTATTATTACTTCAATATTCATTCCATGCTTTGTTTTTTTCTCTATATTGGTGTTTTTTATTTTTGGAAATTTTTTTTAAAGTATCAATGCGATTTAAAAAATATGGAAACCCATGTGTAGAAGATCATAAAGGTCATGAAATTACTATTGGGAGTTATGTTTATAAATTGAGTTCAAAAGAATTAGTTGTTGAGATGATAAACGTGTACTGATTTTCATTCAAGAAATTAAAAATTATTGAAGTTCATCTATTTTTACTGCTATTTTACTATTTGTTCCCAATGTAGCTTTAATGTGTCATATTTTTAAATTATTTGATGAGATATATCAACTTTATTTTAATCTATATTTATTTTCTGGTTTTTAATGTTTTTCTTATTCTTTATTTTTTTAACATTATCTATTCATTGGTTAAAAATTTTCCATTCAAAATATATAATATTATTGGTTATATGGAAAACATGAAATAAATGACTTCTAAATTTTTACTCTCATCAAAATAAAATCTTGTTATAGGTTCTACCTTGTTTTGTATAAAGGCATGTTTTTTTGGGTTGTGCCTCCAGGTGAGAAAAAAGAAGGTTCTTATAAAAAAATTTCACATATTTTCAAAAGTGAGGTTCATTTTAGTGGGTTACATTTCCCTATAGGATAATTGAGGATTTAATAGTGTATTTTTTATCTCATTGATCCAAAATACTATTAAAATATAGGTTTCATTGTTTTAGTTTTCCATTTCACATACACTTATATTTTCTTTCATTTTAACCTTCAATTGTGTCACATGAAATTATAATTTCATAATATGTATGTATATAATATATAAACCAATTTTATCAATATATTTTCATTTTTAGGATGTTTTATTCACCCCCCCCCCCTATATTCTAATTTGGAGTCATGCACTAGTAAAATAGTGGTTACCTGGTGTGGGAATAAGAAATAAGGTATGTATGGATACATTAACATAAATGCAGTCATAATCATGTTATATTAGAAGTGTTGTTATGGATGCATAAAATTTTCTAGAAGAGGTGAGTTTGAATAAAATTTTTAGTATATTTTAATGTCAATTGTGATTTTACAAAAGGTTCATTCCTCACGGTTTAGTAAAAAATGAAATTACATAAGATTAATTTAATTAAAATATAAGAGTAACTTTTTTGGTTCATTAGAAGTTTCTGATTAAAGAAGATATTTCTCTAAGAAATCATTGGTTTATTAGGTAAATGGTAGGTACCATAGGAAATTCATAAGTATGTGTTACCAATTGAATGGTTATTCCCTACAATATTAGTAAGAAAATTCCTTGTTTGCAATGTATGTTGAGTATTGGATACAAGCATCAGAAGGAGGCTTTAGTGTTGAGTTGGAGCGTCAAAGCATCAAAGTCCTTAGTGTTGTAGGTTAGTGGTTATTTTCTATAAATTAATAAGACCTCTATGAGAAAAATTAAAAAAATGAAACTATCATTTTTTCCATATACCCATTTATGTTTTCACTATTGTTCACTTGAGGTGGAATATTTTCATAGAATGAACTAGTGGTATTCTATCATCAATCGGGGTTGGAAAAAAATTCAGGATTATCTTTTCAATAGATCTAGGTTTTCCTTTCATGAAAGGAAGTGTGTTCTCTCATAGATGTAGAAATAGGGATGTAACCACATAATCCTTATATGTTGTTTGTATAACATGTGATGATTTATTTCATTCCCATTTTTCGAGGGAGGTAGATATTAAATACCATCTAGGGAAGTGGAACCATGGTGTAAAATAAATTTGATAGTTGTGGGATGACAAATTACAAAATCTAGATAATTAAACATATGGTTGTAGCTATCATAATGTGTAACATTTGTGTGGAAATGAATTGTGATCCCCAAAAAACCTTACAAACCACAAAACTACCAAATAATCATCTTCTCTAATTGGAATGGATTATACCGTCTTAGAAACATCATCAATAATAATTAACATATAAAGTTATCAATAAGAATTGGGAAATTTACTCATAAATTTTATCCAAAAAATATCAAAGACGTAATACAATATAAGTAGAGATTATGAAAATTTATTTCTCTAAGAAATATTTCATTGTAAATGAATGAGTTTACATGCTCTAAAAAATCAAAAGAATCCTTGAAGATAATTGACCAAAAAATTAATCAATGAATTTTCTATTTTTTATTTACTAAAAACCATTGACAACATATCGAAAGGTATCGAATAAATGTATAGATTATTGGATTTAAAAATCTATAAGTCATTTCTTAATTATTTGATCACTTCCAAGGTGCTAGATGTAAGGATTATCAAACATGTACTTCATGGATTCACTAGCCAACATATAAACATACTAGTTTTGAAGGAAATGGTCAATTTAAATCAATATAGAGTTTCTTATATGGTTATTAAACTAATTAATTACACTTTCTAAAGTATTAAATTTATCATCAATGGATGTTTTCTTAGTAGGTTGATAATTTAAATAGTTTTTTTTAAATAGTGTCTTACATATTTAAATACATAGGAACTAAGTTGTCACTTACCTTACTACCCTTTGTTTAAATAAAAAATTTATATAGTAATGGAACCTACCTAATAATCCTTTGTTTTCTTTCATTATTCCTCATCTAATATCTAATGGTATAATGTTCAGACAACATTATCACTTTGGATCCCAATAAGTAATGTCTAAAATGGTAATAGTCAAATAAATTGACCAATAATTCATTCATGGTGGTTGTATAATTGACATTTTTCTAATATAGAGTTATAGATGTATAAGATATGACATGATATTTCTTTTCCATCCATTGACATAAAACAAACCCTAATAGAAATATTTGATGCATTACCCAATGTTTTAAATAGAATATTCCATCTAGGGGGGTGAATAATCTATTTGGATGAAAGATTTTATTTTATTTCCCTAAATAATCTTTATAAATCACATATAAGGGAGGTAATGAATCTTTCAAGATAATTCTCAACAAGGTAAGGGAAATCAAACTGAATTCCATGATAAATATCTAATTAAATCTTACATAGATAAGGAAATATCATACATCCTTCACGAACCTAGGGTCAAGTATTGAGGATACAAATTTTAACATGGACATATCAACCTTAATTCCATATCAATATACCACATGTCAAAATAAAATACCTCTCTCAACCAAAAAGGACACTTTTCAATGTTAAGAACATGGTTTTTTCATTGTAGGTTTTGAGGAAAGACCCTATACTTTCCAAATGGATCTCAAAAATATTTTTTATAGACTAGGAGGTCATTTATAAAAATATACATATAATACTATAAAAATTCACCCAATAAACTCATCATACACCATTGAAGGATTCTTAGATCATTGAAAATTCCAAAAGGAATTCTATTATATACAAAGGAAACAAAAGATTTGATAAATGTTTACATTTCCTTATCCACTAGTACTATATGTGTCTAAAATATCATTATAAACTTTATAAAACGTTCTATTGGTATTTTCTAATAAATATCCCAAGGATTCGATAAAGGAATGGAATTTTTAGGTGATATTTTCTATTGACAAGATAAAGCTTCTTATGTTCTATGAAAGCCCTTGATGTTTAGGGACTTTTATTGGTACAATATCACTAAATTCCTTTTTTACCACTATGAAACAAAAAAATTTAGGAAATATTTAGAATTTAATAACCCACTGACTACCAAAAATTATAAAATTTATTTTAATAGCTAATAAATTGGTAATTTATTTTTTATAAATATAAAAAATCGGATTGTTACTTCTTTAAAACTATATAGCATGTTCATATTTTTTTATCTAAAAATCATAATCCTATAAGTTGAGGAGTTGTTTGTAGTCAAGGTGGCCAAGATCTATCCTAATGATTTGTTTTTCTCCTTTAGAAACAATAAAATTTATTTTCTTATCCAATATAAAATCCTTATTTATGATAACATGAACATTTTAGTTGTATTTTATGAAGGTGTACTTAAGGTTTTTTGGCATGGTTTTTAAGACTTTGTTTAGTGGGATATAAAAACAAGTATGAGTGGGTTTTATCGACACTTTGATAATAAATTTAGTCACGCAAACACTCTTTAAACTTTTTTATTTATTATTAATAAAAAATTAATTAATTATTCATCATACTCTATAGGAGTTTTGTTTAGTAAATTTTTTAGATTTAACACAATAGTCATGATGTAATTTATATCGATGATTTATTTTTTATTTTGAGAAACCAAAAAATGAATTGAATGAATAATTATCATTTTTTATATTAAATAATAACATATTGAATATAAAAATAAGTTTCCAAATTTTTAAGATAATCATCTAGTAAATCAACATTTATTATAGATTTTCATGTATATATTTTAGTAATTATACCTATTTAATAAGAAACAATATAACAGTTATTTATCATATTCAATAGTAATAAAATATTCATTTTTAGAAACATTAAATGGTGACTACTTATAATATCTGGAAATAAATTATTTGGGAAGCATTCAATAATATCGACTTGGTGAGAGGATTGATCCTCCATTGCATACATCATAAACTCAAATATTTTAAAGTGGTCAATGTTTATCCTAATTTGAGTATAAGTGTGCCTTCACGAATTTTTTATTTATATTATAGTTTTTATTAAATTTATATATATAATAATTTGTTTATGTGTGCTAAATCTATTATCTTCCATTTCCGAAACATAAAAATCAAAAGGAAATACCAAATCTTTCACTCATACCAAAACCTAATCATTTACTCTATCAAGTTTAGTTGTAATTGTATTAGTTAATTGAATCACAATACTTGTGGGATTCATTTATCCCACATGATATAGGGACTAAGGTTAGTGATAGATTACATTTATTGAATCTCACGTGTTAACATAACATCTTGAAACTCAATCTCAACTATTATACATGTAAGGGTAAGGGTTTCATAATACTTTTACATAATTGTAAGATAGTATTATATCATTGAATTCAAAAACCTCTAGAGATTAACTTATTCTACTAATTTCAATATCCTCTTATTGGCTCACATTTCCTATCAAAATTTTGAATATTTTGGGTTTTGGTTCAATTAATTTATCAATATAATGTTATCCTCATCATTCCTAAAGGTAAAATACTTTTCATTATAGAGGGGCTTACTGGAGGGTAATTAATTGGTGGTTTGAGAATTATTTTTTCATATTTTATAATATTATTACCACCCTTATCTCCGTTCAATTTCTTTTTATCCCTCTTGTTTCTCTCTATGTAAACACTCCCTTTTTCCCTAATTTTATCTCTAATAGTGGGCCCAATTTGATTAAAAAATAAAAATGTTTAATTCTCTCTTCTATATGTTCTAAATAAGGGATTAAATATTTGTAACTCTCTTTAGTAGGTTTTCAATTAGAAGTAGTATTTTATGGACTATTTATTTTAGTGTAATTCAATGATTCATTACATGGTAATTTTATTTTCTCTTGGGATGAATCTTGATTTTGGAAGGTAGATTATAATTCCTTTTATATTTGATACTATTTATTACAATTTCTATTTTTTATCATTTGAGTTACATTAATTGGAATGAAATTTTATTTATTTTTACCAATTCATTGTGATTAGATTCATATTATTGTGGTGCTAGTGGTGGGGGATGTAAATTTTAGGAATATCAGTTGTTTCTTTCTAGGTGTTGATATAAATTTATAATAGCTTAAGAATTGTTTTCATTCAAATAATACCAAGGATATTGATTGTAGTATTGTAATTGGAAACTTTTTCATTGTTTTTTAGGTTGTCCAAAAAAATATTTTATTGATCATTCCACCCCTTTTTGTAACCAATTCCTAATTTAAAGTACATGGTTTTTGTGTTAAAATTAAATTTCTTTATAGAAACATTTCATTGCAAGCATCATGAGAATTCTAAATATAAGGGGACTAATCGCAAAATTGGTATATTGAAGAACAAATACCAAAGTATATTTATGTCTGAATGATATTTTTATCTTGGATTTTCATAAGTGAATATTAATTTAACATCATTGATCACACTGTGGTGGTAATATCACTTAATTGAATTTGAATAAAACTATTTTTGTAACTTAATTAGGGCACTTATTTTTTTTTTACAGGAATAATACCCAATGTTACAATTTATTGTATATTTTATTACACATTAAAACATGATTTTCTAGAAATAGCTATATCATTTTCCAATGAAATTGGGGAGAATATATCCTCTTTATCATAGTGGAACACTATGGAGGAATATAGATACAAATTAACATAATTAGTAATTTTGTAAAAATTGGAAATAAAACATCCAAATAAGGAAACTGACTGAAATACTACCTAGTTTTATATATAGAATAATTATTTCATGATTATATAAAAAAATTAAATCAGTCATTCAAGGAATCATGCATACAATATAATGCTGATACAAAAAAAGGAATAAAAACCCAAAAACAAACCAATAAGCATCCTGAGAACTGGCTTAATCATTAGATACTAACTCCCTTTCTAGCAGATAATAAAGCTTCCAAAACATCAAAGTTCCATTTTCCCTACCTATATCCATGAGGTCTATTCTGGTACCAATCGGCATCTTGGATTGGGTGTGAGTAAAATTCAGTAGGTCACCATCAATGGTGTCTATCAATATCCAACCTATGAATGTACAATGAGCAATGTGAAGGAAATAATCAAAGTAAATAAAAAATAAATAAACCGAAATGGTTTGGGTTCCTCATAGGACACTCATATACTTTATCTTAATTTGTAATTTCCCTAAACATTTATTAATAATGAATTAATTATATTACAGGCTCAGGACCCAGGCTCATATATAAGGCATCCCTAGATGATCATTCTCACATAATGGAAGAATGAGTCCCTTTGAATTTATAACATAACAAGGAAAGTATAAAATTATGGCATATATGAATTGTATTGACCGAATCCAAGTGTGTTCCTTAACTTGGAATAGTAGTTGTTTAAGTAATTAATCCGAAACCTGAGCCTATACAAGTGTAACACAGAGGGAACACATGTATCTCTCTCAGTGTATGATGAACTCGTCACCTTAAAATATATTATATAGAATTCTAGGTAGGAATTGAGGTAATTCCATTTTCATGGTACATTGACATTTCCCTCTAAGAACATCCAAGTAAATCCACATAGGAAACACATGTGTTATTCATGTCATGGTATAATGGAATTTTACACTGAGCATGTCCAAGGCATTCAACATAAATAACCCAAGTTTCACAAATGGGATAACATAAATTTAGCCACCTAGTGATATTTTCCAAGGTATTATATATAAGGATCAATGTCTCACCCATGGTGTGATATAATCCTTTCGTAATTCATTTACTTCACTATTCTTGAAAATCCTATCCAAGGCTTTCCGAGTTGGAATTCTTTTATTTCCCTTATCACTATTTAATGGATGGTAATTGGATATAGGTGGACCCATACAACTTAAAAATACACTTAGTTTAATTTTTATATTCAATTCATAAGGATAAACCAAGTTATATATAACAAGATACAAGGAACATGGAACACGGGATTTCTAGTCTCTCTTTGTCAAATTCAAATTACATTTCTTTCATTAGGTTCAACTAGAAAAACCTAATTTTTTTTAATAATTTCATTTCAAAGAATAAAATTCATATGAATTTAAAACAACACACCCAAAGGGGTGTATCATATCAAGATCAAAAACCAAAAAATCTATAATTTAGGGTTCAAGGATAACCTAAACATGATGCTAACAATTTAATAAATTAGTTTCGCATTTGAAGGGTGCCTCATAGAAAGTCCAGCTTGTTTCACGATGGATAAATTATATAAATATCAAGAATTAATGTGAAAAATAATTGTCCTACCTATATATTTCCATTATATGACTCATCATCTGATATTAACATCAGATTCGATCACTGATTAGTGAAATCAAAGAAATATACAAATATCGAGAAAAAATACCGCATATTAGCTTGCATAGATTTAGCATTCAATGTGGTGAGCTAAATGGAAAAAATAAGGTAATAGATTCTAAGGATTATTATGGGAAATCCAATGTAACTGATGATGCTTTAATCAGATGTCATATAAATGAGTGACCATATTTCCTAGGTTAATGGACAAAGGATAGATCTAAAAAGTTATGTTTTTGTGTGGAAAAAATAAGACGATGAAGCCATTTAGGTTATAATTTATTGGGGGGAAAGGGTAATTTTCACCTCTTTGTTAAGCTACAGGGCCTTTTTAGGATGTAAATATGGGATTTAAATTATATATCCCCCCACTTTAATGGGTTCTCTGGAGTAAATTACAGCGTAAGATTACAATTTAAACCTTAATAATATCTTACAAACATTTACCTACTCTATTTTAGTATAAACTCCCACAAAACCCAAAATATAAACAGATATTCACAATAGGGTAAAGACCAGGACTGAAAATTAAAGAATCATACCCTGAAAAATATCGGATCTTACAACATCCACTCACTAAAACAACTTGTCCCCAAGTTTCCCTTATATGGTTGGAAAAGAATCTTCTGAGAATAATTCCTTCCACTGAGCATGTATGTCTAACTCTTTCTACTAGGTCTCATCTTATACATTTTTTTCTTCGATAACACTCATACTAGAGGAACGGACCTAACTCACAGAGAAATTATGTTATAATAAACTATACCAACTAGATGCTATGAAAACAAAGGATCAACTTTAAACTCAACCTCATTAGGATAAAAGACATGTGATGGATCTGAATGGTAATAGAGAAGATATAAAACAAGGAATAAATCTTGCATGGCTCAGAACCTATGAGGTAACTGGAACTGATTGGATACTTTCTTGACTCTCCCCAAAATCTTAAAGTCTCTAAGAAACCTATGTTAAATCTTTCCTTCTTTTCAAAACTATTTATTCCCTAGACTAGTAAAAACATGAAAGATAACTCAATCCTTGACCTCAAACTCTAGAGTTAATTGATAGATATCAGAGTTATAATTATTCCTAGATTTATCTATATCCATATGCTTCCAAATAATTAATACCTAATTTTGTCTCCTTATCTAGATGAGGTATTTGTAGCAGTGTATCTCCTGCCTCTAACCATCATAGGGGTAAATGGAATGGTCTACTATATAGGTACTTGTAAGGAACCATATGTATAGTAGCATAGAAGATATTATTTTCATCGAACATGGAATTATATAAATTTTTTACCCAATAACTTATAAAATCAAGGACATAATCTCAAAGTATTTCATATGACACCTCTATCGTGGGTTCAGAATTTTCATTGGTCTATGGGCGATAGGTTGTACGCAGAAGTACAAGTAAACCTAGTGTCTTTTCCAACACCTTGCATATCCACAATGTAAAATAAGAATCCATGTCTAATAAAAAAGTATGTGGAACTCCATAAATACTTATGATATCCCAGATGTATATCCTTCATAGATCATCCATTAAAAAGTTATCCCAAATAGGAAAGAAGTGGGAAGCGTTAGTAAATATATTAATGATCCTCAATACAACGTCATTTAATTAAGGTGGTTTTGGTAATTCCATCACAAAATCTATAGTTATGTCATCCCATTTTCACTCAAGAATAGGTAATGTTTAAATTATTCATATTGGTCCCTGGTGTCCCTATTTCACCTACTAATAGGAGGAACACCAAGTAACAAAACTAGTTTTTTCCAATTTCATACAAGGACATCAAAAACGGTTGTATATTGCATGATCCATATTGGTAAGAGCGAGTTGTAATACCCAAGAACATGAATGAGAATATCACATCAACTCTTCTTGTATGTCTTCCAAAACAATAAAACACCAATGAATGTACTAAATCTATTACCCATAAATTACCCAACTAGGTGTTAGGACCTCTCTAGAAATTATCTCCCTTTAGAGTAATCCCATGGGATAAAAATTTTGCCTCATTTTTTCTCTATCTATAAGTGAATGTGTCACTAAAAACAAAGTAAGAAAAAGCTACACATATAAGTCATGAAGTTCCAAATGCATCTTAGACAATAAGTCTATCCACATCCATTCATCAAAGGATTCTATCCCTAGTTGCATCTGAGTCTTCCTACTCATAGGATCTTCCACTATGTTTCTATTACCATATGTATAAGCAAGCTCAAGTTCAAATGTTTGTAGGTATTAAACCCATATTTAAAATTTCCAGTTCAATTCAAGTTGAGTAAATATATACTTTATGATATTGTGGTCAGCCTACACTAAAAATCATTCTCCAAACAAGTAGTTCCTCCAACAATGCATGGTATGAACCAAAACTCTTATATCAAGGTCATGTGTTGGGTAATTCCACTCATCAGTTCTCAACTAGAAAAACATGTACATCATGACTTGATCTCCATGAATCAAAACTGCTCTCAAACTCTATATCAATGTGTCATAATATATAGTATATATTTTTTCCATCTCTCAATGAATCATAAATATCTCTAAATTATTTCTTCCAGTCAACACCTAAAAGGCTTCCTCACATGATTTAGACTAAATAAATTTCACATCCTTCTTGGTCAATCCCATATGATATGTTTTCTAGTCTGAGGAATCCTAAATAAAATATATATAATATCTATCTATCTCCAATTCACTCTAAATATGAATTATGTTCTTCGGTTAATCCTAGGAAAAACATATCTCACCTTCTTTGGTTCAATAGAAAATACTACCACTAATATAATGTAACCCATGAGGTGTAATGTAATAATTCAAAGGAAGAATTGTGTGATCCTGGCATACAACCTATGATTTATCATTGTACTCTAAATAATCTCAAATTGATTAGCATGATCATGTTGAGTCTGAGAGTACACTAATATGATATCCATGAAAACCACAATGAAATAGTCTATATAGGAGTGGATATTACAATTCATCAGATCCATGAAAAAATCCATTGTGTTTGTTAAACTGAACAACATGACCAAATAAAAGTACAAACCATATCTACTATAGAATTTTGTATGTGGAAAATCTGAAGTGTTGAATTATTGTAAATGATAACCCAATACCATATCAATATTTTAGAAAACATAAACTTTTCATATCTGATTAAAGAGGAAATCTATGTGATTTAATGGATACCAATTCTTAAACAAAAGCTAGTTCAATTTCTATTAATCTACACAAATTTTTAGGGTCCCATCCACCTCCATGGTTAAATGAATAAGTGTACCCCCAAGGTTTTGTATTATGTCATATAAACCCATTATCATACAAATCCTCTAACTTCCTGATATCTTGATTCTCAGTAGGAGAATTCTTGTTTGGACTAATAGACACTTGTGCTACTCTTGGTACCAACTAAATAGAAAACTCAACTTCTACCTTAGGAGGTATCTCTAAAAGTTCTTCAAGGAAAACATCCTTAAAGTGATCCACTATAAGATAGAAATATACCAGAAATTTTTCTCTAAAAATAAAATAAAAGAGTAGTAATATGGGATAATACTCCACCCAAATGATGATGCTCTAGTCTAGATCAAGCTTATCAGACATCCCATTCTCCATTATGAATATAGTTAATTCCCTTCTGTGATGTAAAAGACACCCTCCAGCGATAGAAATCAATATTAGCATGGTATAGAACCATAATGTCCATCCTTATAATAATTTCAAAAACTTTAATATCTTGGAAAAAGAGGTTCCATAAGAATAAGTAACCACCTATCTCAAGAGGTCAATCCTTTCACATGAATAAACTTTCTGATCAGATCCCTAATGAAGTATAAAGTGTCATCACCCCACTGAAATTCTAAATTTCAAGCTCAAGTATTCCCACAATTAATATATATATATATAAATTAATGTGAGGAATCTATATGAAATAATGTATATACTTGTGTATAGGATACTAAGATAGTACCTCGTACAATAGAAGTCATGTAACTCTACTCCTTGTGAGTGGCCTACACTCCATACAACTAGCATGATCCATGGCCTTCAACTATAACCTTACTACCTTGAGCATGATCTCTCTTATAGCATTGTATCTGATAGGATTGGAACCCATGGCCACATCCATCTCCTTAGCCTAAACAACCGGTGGTATTCCATCTCCCTTCTTGATTCAATGTTGGAATTCCCACCAAGGAAACCTAGAGAAGTGAATATCCCGTATCACTAGCCACGGGAGGGAATGATATAGAATTTTTTTGAATATGCCCTATTTTTTTACTAGA
Source organism: Viscum album (assembly GCA_963277665.1). Lineage (NCBI taxonomy): Eukaryota > Viridiplantae > Streptophyta > Magnoliopsida > Santalales > Viscaceae > Viscum > Viscum album. The sequence continues at coordinate 910,344,378 of OY728131.1, read as the reverse complement.
TCAGCACTCAATTAGGTCCTTGGTAAATGGGGGCTTCTTAGATCCCAGCATACCACAATGTTGACATAAAAATTTACTATTAGTTTATGTGATCTGACTGAAGATTCCCCTCTGCGTAAACTCACAGAAATTCTTCATGTTGCTAGACATGATTCCTACTTATCTTGGTACTACACTACCCTAGAATATACCATCATCTTCTATAAGTTTTTATTTGGGGATAAGGTTCTCTTTTACTATATCAAAAAAATACATTTAACCAAAAAACATTCTGTTATAATCATATGGCATACATGAGCTTATCCTTAAACCATCTCATAATTTTCAACTCATCACTAACAAGGTTTAGTGTGAATCATTGTAGCTCAGTAAAGTGAGCAGAAAAATCCCTTACAAACACATCACTATATTCTAGGTGTATAAACTCTCTAGAATAGTCTTCTCTTAGCATATGTATAAAAAATTAATCGTAAGAGGTCATTTGGAAATATCTTCAGATCATATCATGATGATTATCTTCCTGAGTAATGACTTCTCAAAAATTCTTAGTGGAATCCTGAAACATATAATTCATGAAATTGACCCTCCTCTATGGAGGATTTTCATCAAAGATAGATAACATGTCCTCTATCCATGACTCAGTATCATGAGTACCACCTTACCCAGAAAAGGTATGAGGGTACTACAGTTGTAATTCTCACATCAAATCTTCCATAGTAAGGGTGGGACATTGGTATCCCTATATAGACTTAACCAATGGAATGAAAACCCCTTTAAACTATGAATTAGAATCAAGATCAAGTTTACAATTAACTATTATAGGTGGAAATGTATGAGGTAATACTGGTTGCTCAGGTCCCAGTAACTCTGGCGTATAGTCATCACCACCTTTCTTATGTATGGCATGAGGCTGTCTTGGTGGTATATTTATACAATTCCAAAATTAGCCCTTAGAATATAATTTTATAATAGAATAATTTCAAAAATTTAATGGACAGGTACACAACCTTCCAAGATAAGGGTTAGTACTCATATTCCTACTTCTAAATCTAGGTATATGTAATATAAAATATCATAAAATTTCATGGGAGAGAGTCACATCACCCAATACTAAGGTTACTTCTTTTCCATGGTATCATATCTTATATCGAAGGATTTGGTATATAGAGTTTCAATTTCAAATTATAGAGAAAAACCCTCCATATGTTGCAATTTGTGTCCTCATTTAACAATTACCATTTCATTTCATTATTTAAATTTATTTAAGTTCCTACTCATTTAAATGTATATGTATACCATGTTCTTGTTAAATGAGTCACCACTCCTAAGTTATAAAGTCATAAGATTTTTAATTTGCAATTGGAGTGTAATATAACAATAGATAGAACCATACATCTAGTATTGTTATATAACAAGTTGTATATGATAATTTGATTATATGAACCATAATTCTTAATTTATAAAATTACTAGATTTATAAATTACAATTATCATCTATGTAATCAAAATAAACTAATGTTTTATCCCATTGATCCAATCGTTTATTGCTCAAAAATATGATAATCGGTTAATTAACTTCCACCTGTAATCTATGTGGGAGAACATTATTTAGGTTGAGGGATACACATTAACTAATCCAATTATTTTTATCCCTAAAAGAAGCATCATTCCATTTAGAATATATTAATTATGGCATCACAACATGATATAGGAAACTCAAGAAATAAAATAAAGATGTCATGTTATATGCATGACATGTGAATTCTCAAATTCCTATCATGGTGCATGCAATGATAACTCTTTGCCTTATTGGGTTAAGGGTGAAAGAAAACTCAAAATGATAAGAAACATCACAACTCAAATTCATCACACAATGGTGAAACCAATACATTTATAATAGGTAAAAACCCAAAAAATAAGCCCTAACCAAAGTAATTTGGATTTTACCTGTATGTGGGTTAGATACTCACAAGAACATAACCATTACCAAACTACAACACATTCCTAGTTTCCTATCTACTAACCCAAAATAGTAATAAAAAAGGAATGGAAACAACCACTAATACCACTTGTAGCATCCTGTAACTGATAATGAGTAATTGAACCCGAATGTCCACATGGCCTCAAGAACACCTCCCCATATTATAGAGGCTTCCAACTAGTGTTGAGGGTCTATGATGTTATGGTGGGGAGACTATACCCTATTTATCATGATAGAATATAGAGGAGCAATATATATAAAAATCAGTGGAAGCAGCAATAAATTAAATAATGTAAGTAAATCGGCCATACAATGTAAACCGGTGTAAATAATACCCAAGTTTATGTTTAAAATAATGAATTCATGTTTATAAAAAATGAAATCAATAATAAATGGAAGCAGGCATATAATACAATGGATGTATAATAATATGAGCAGAAAGACTAAAAAGTATCCCATAAACATCATGAGAACTAACTTTTTCATCTTTTACTAGATCAAATAAAAACAGATAATAAAGAATCCAAAACCTGGTGCTTCCCTTTTTCTCTACCTATATCCATGATTACTATTGGGGTACCAATAGAAATCCTGAATAGGGTGTGAGTAAACTTCATAAGGCCACTACTACTATTGTCTATAACTATCTAGTCTGTGAATATACAGTGATAAGTTCCCACATAATAATCAACATAAATCATGAAATTAATAAATATCATCAATTATGGTTCCTCATGAGACACAAGTTTGACTGTAACGTCTTGGACTCGGATGACACTCAATAGTGCCCTAAGCCCAGTTGGTTATGTGGCTTCAAGTGCATCTCCCTAAACACCAGAGGCTATTAACTAGCAGCGTGGTCCTAGGTGAGTCTGTGGGGAGACTATATCCTCATTACTAGAGTATCACTGTGGAAGTGAAATACATACAGTAGCATAAGCAAATAAATTTGAAGACCAATATAAGAAATATGATATAGGAGTACATATTAATTACCAAAAAAGAATCATATTTAAAATGATGTAGATGATACATGTATCTAGAAATCATCCAAAATAGTATATTTAAATAAAATACCGTATAGCTAACCAAAAAGAACAAAAGATCAAAAAGTGAATGTAGCATCGCAAGCCCCAGATTGATCCTATTCTCCTCTTCTCTAAAGCCTCAATCAACAACCTATATTAGGGAACTTTCCCCTATCAACACCTGCACCCATATAATTTATTTTGGTCCTCAAGGTGGCCCAAACAGGGTGTGATATAAGCATACCAGTATGCAACCACCAATGTCTATACAGTTCTAATAGAATTATCCAGAGTTCTAGAAAGTGTAAATAAAGAAGTAAAGTAAGTGTGCATACCCAAGGGATAAGTCTTCTAAAAAAAGAAATACTAACGACCCCTCAAGAATACCTACAACAAGAGTCAGTTATAAGTGAAGTAAAAAAGTCACATGGACACTCCATACATCCATTCATACCATGTAACCCACGACCATGTCGTATAAAGAGTTCAGGAACCCCACAGCCACATCATATAATGAAGAGTAGACCACAATGGTTATATCCAAGGTATCATGTACCAGGGAATCCATGTAATTAATCTAGACCACGAAGGTTCATATAAAATGAATTCATCCAAGGCATCCACATTAAGTCCCATGGGTGTCCCAGTGGAAACTCAGTCTAGGCACTGGTTGGAGTCCTAGGAGCATGTGTACCAACATGTCCTATGTGAGTCCAAAAAAGTTGAATCCACGGGTAGAAAGGCCTGAGGCATCCCACAGAACAGACCCAAGGGGAAGAGTCAACCCGAGGAATCCTCTACCATGTTCCAAATCCATAGAGAGAAGTCCATGTCATTTATCAAACCATTCATTCAATTCCTTCAATTAAACAATTAAATTCTATGTGAATATACCCATTCACCTAACCAAGTAATATCAATGAGTATACTCACTAATGTAATCCATTTATCACTCACCATTCACATGGGCCTACCCTCCCATATTAACCATTTAACATACCATTAGTCAGATTATATAGGTATACCCACCCATAACATCCTTTACATTTAAGAAAAACTACCAAAATAGGTATAATGTCACAATATATCAATATTTAAAGAGGTAGTACATCTCCTAAATTGTTTTTCACAACTATCAAGGAATTAACAGGATTCCTATACATATAAAATAATGAGAACACACCACTTGGGTGCTTTATACAGACATAAATTGGTGAAACCCAAAAGGTTCACCCCATGGTAGACCTTGAAACAAGCAACAAGTGCCAACTTGCCTAAATAGAACCTACAGGCATACATAATAGATCTGACTAAGCCTATGACAAGTAGATCGCCCAAAAATGGGGTCGTGCTAGATAGTCAGTTGGTCACCATATCGACCAAATGTCCAAAAACACTAGAAAAGCCGAAAGAAATTATAGACCGCCTACCAAGGCTCTGTAGTAGAGAGATCATCCTGTATCAAGTCCGGATTCGTCCTAGTTTAGAAGATATCTAAAAAACATAGAATGAAATAATAGTGAATTTGAGCCTAGAATCAAATAGCATAGTTGTTTTCCCAAATAATCAATAATGACTAAAAAGGAAATTAGGCCTTATAGATACAAATCTGATGAGACAAACAACGATCGAAACGGAGATTGGATGGAGACGCAGGATTGATTCCTAGGTTAGACACCAAAGGAGAGCTCGAAGACTGAAAATTGATTTATTTTTTTATTATTATATAAAAACATAAATGGAAAAACCCCTAAAACCAAACAAATATAGGGTGGTCTAAAATAGTGGGGTCCAAGGGAATCCCCTTGGAAAAAATTATTACAATCAATAGGCAGCGATCCCAAACTTGACTAAATGATCATCTGACCCTGAGAAATGCACCCTTGAGAAAGGGAATATGCTGCTAAGTTAGCCTCCCTTCTGATGTGTCGAACCAAAAAACCCTGTATGATCTTAAAAAGACACATCCAGACCATATAAGTCAAATTCCATGGTGGAACCGCTTTACATTGAAGCTCTCAGACTAGAGTTTTTGAGTCTGACTCAATATCCACCACCATTAATGAACGATTACAGAAAATCTCAATACCGGAAATAAAAGCTCTGACTTCCACATGTAGTGAACTCCCTAGACCATAAGAGGTGCTGAAAACCACCAAACTGATCCATTCTCGATACACATGAGTCCAACACCACACATCTGGCCATTCATAAATGAACAATCCACATTGAGTTTAAAACCCCAAAATAAAGGCCTCCATGAAATCCAACTTCCACACGATCTGGGATGATTCATAGTTCTGTTGAGAAGACTACAAATGGCAGAAGATTGTAGTCCACCGTTAATCAGAGAGCCTAACTCGTTCAACAACACATTTAGTCTAATCTGTAAGAAATAAATCAAAAGAATCATCTCTAACCTTTCCTTGTTCTGAGCCTCCCAATGTGTCCAAACAAAAGGGATAGAAATTATGGCACGTACCATGGACTCTGATTCCTAAGTAACCACATTCAAAAACTAGCAGCTAATATAATCTTTAATGGAGGCACATGAAGAATCAAAATAGCCCCACTGGCCCAAAGCAAACCAAAGACTAGCCGCCCAGTCGCTTGATGAAATATAAGTGATGAAATGATTCATTTTTGGGAGACGAGCAGTAGAAACATTAGAATCCAGATAAACACCTTTCCTTTGCACGTTATCCTTCATATGGATAGCTTGGTTTCTCACCCTCTAAACCAGGAAATTCATCTTCATTGAATCCTCTTTGCACCATAAGCAGGAGTCCCACTCATCCCACACACAGCCCGTTTGAAACATCTCCTGATAAGAATGACCATCGAAGAACCCAGTAATTGAACCAGTAAAGCAGCACCAGTCATCCTCCTCTGAGAATACAATTTCATTAAAAGTGTCCAACTGCTTCAGATTACGGATGCACTCCAGAAGTCAGGGATAGTGGCTATCATATTTGATAGAAATATCCCACACAGGGCACCTATAAAAGAACAGTTTTCCTCCACCTAGTTATCATTCTACAAGTTTATATCCCCTCTCCCAACCACCCAGCGAGATTATCCATTCAGAACTTCCATATGGGAAAAATAGTTTTCGCAAGACCCGAGAGTCTCGGTTTGTCCTATTCCTCCCAATGTTGCCCATATTTATACTTTACCATTCTAAACCAAATAGATTTACCCTTAATGACATCCCACATGAGATAGCCATGCATGGATTGCATGGAAGACGACACATCTATGAGGCCCACTCCATCCTCCTCAATCGGTTTCACAAGGTGACCTCATGAATCCCAGTGAAAACAGACCATTTCATTGGCATACCAATGGAATTTATTCATAAGTTTCTCCATCAGAAAAATAATCCCTTTGGGGGAGTGATGATGGAAAGGACATGCATCAGAATGGAAACCATGACACTATTAATAAGGGAGACACAACCAACAAAGGATAAAAACTTATTAATCCAGCTATGAATCTTGTCGAGCATCCTGTTGACAAGATTCTCAACGAACTGTTTCTTCACTCGTCCAAAAGAAATAGGGGTTCCAAGGTACATCATTGGAAACTGCTTATGCTGAATTCCCAAGGACTCTTGAATGGAACAAACCCTCCTTCTAGAGCACTTATTAGAAATGAAAATTTGATCCTTATGAAATTGATACATTGTAACGCCCCGATCCTAGATACCCAGAGTCGGTGCATTATTACATAACTTTGGAATGATCACAAGAAAGATCAAGTCTCGAAAGACCGATTAGTTTAGTAGCCTTGGAAACACAAGATATATTCATAAAGTTTACATTACATCAATAAGTGAAAAACTACAACTACATATTGTCTTCATATCCCCTCATACTATCCCTGCAGGTCATTTATAAAATACTTCTTCACATCCTGGGAAAAATAAAACATTGAAAGGGGTGAGCTCAGATGCTCAGTAAGGATAACAATATAGCAGAAACTTTCATAAATAAACATAAAAATTTAAGGCAATGTATAACTAAAACAAAAGCCTTTTAAACTTGAACTTCAGCGTAATATGGAAAGGATAAAATGAAATAATGCCAATTACTTATTCACATGGATATTCTACTAGTCAAATAATCACATGAAAATATTAATAACCACTTTCATAATGACAAAATGCATAATTCCAGACTATCATAACCACGTAGCCAAGGCCTCGTGCCAAGACTACAAATAAGATGTTGTCAAGGCCTCATGCCAAGACGCTAGTTTGTCTCATGTGACCTACCGATGCATCGAGGAGCTATAGTGGGCTCCACCAGTAACTTACTAAGTCCAATACATTCCTCATATGAAAATATGAAATATGACATAAACATTCGTATTAAACTAGCATAGGAAATGTCAATACTTAATCGACAAACCATGAATGGTATTAAAATAGCACATCCACAGTCAAACATAACTCATTAGATACAATATGGAAGATTTTATTGTATCAGATTAATCTAAATCAAGAATAATGAAGGATATTTACATAGATGAAAATAATCATCAAAACTATTAGAGAGAAATATCCCCCTTTTTCTTGAAATCATTTAAAAGTCACATTATTTGTCAAGAAGCCATTTAAAAAGAGATTTTTGAATAAAAGTGACCCATACCACTTTGAAACTTTTAAAAGTATTTTTAATTTTAAAACTTTAATGTCCATGTAAATAAATTCTTAAAACCATTTTTAAAACATGGACATTAATGAGAAATATTTAGAATAATAAATCTTTAAAACACTTAAAAATGTATTTTAGTTAGAGTTTCTAACCAAAAGAGAGACACTTGAATACAAATAATTGAGGTAATAAAAACATTATAATATCATGATAATAAAGGGATTCATGATATACTATGTCAAATTTCATTATATACACCATATAAAAGTGATTTGGTATATAATAACAAAGAAGTCTCAATGGAATGTAAATTGAGATGAATTATCTTATAAAGACCATATCCTTAGGTTAAGGATAAATCAACGAAATAATTATGTGTGACAAATATAAATACACTCAATATGATTGGATATTTAGTGTAAATCAATCAGATGACATTCACACATATTCTTGGAAAAACAACACCAATGAATTTGATATTTAACTCAACAAATGAAGATTGAGTTAAAATTACTCTTATCAAATTCATACCGATGACTTGAGAAATTATCAATGGAGTGATTATGTGTATAAAAATTGTATCCACAGAAAGGGGAGTGGAAATTATGACATAATCAAATGAATAGTTATTCCACACATAATCTTGGAGTAAAATAATCAATGAAGTATGCCTAAAGTCGAATGAGTGCAAATTGAAATTTCAAATTCCTTTATCAATTAGGTAACTTAAGAAACATGCAACCCTGAAATAAGGATCATACAATGATGATGTAAATACCCATAAATTAAATTATATTACACAATGAATAAAATCATGGGCAATACACATACACCACATGCAATAAATAAGTAGTGATCAATGGAATTCTCACGAAATTAAGAGTGAGATAAGAAACCCCTTACTTTGTACTTTTTCCTTGGTCGATGGTAGGTAAACCTACTTTATAATGGTGAAATAATTGTTATTGAATTATAAAAGAATAATTTACATTAATATTATTTCATATATGATCTTTTAACATTGATTTGTTAATAATATCTTAGTATTATCGTCATTTCGGGTGTTAACTTACTCGTTTTCCTTTATATTCTTTGTTACGTAAGTCATGTTTGTTATGGATAGGTTGTATCTTATTCATATCCAGAATTATATCAAGTCCTTAAACATTATTTTTAATCATCAAATGAGAATTATACTTTAATGGATACGATGGAGAATGAATCTCATCGCGTTCGTGGTGACGGTAGTCCGTACGTACGCACGAGCGACAATATCATTCTTTTGCTGTTAAAATAATATATAATTGGATGGTATATCATATAGACAGAATAATTATCATGTTATATTTATTATTTACATGAATTACACAACATTATTATACCCATCCAAATAATAATTTATTTACGGACAATTACACCACGACGTGGAGACGGTAAGCCGTACGTACGCACGTATGGTGACATGCCATTCAAAGGATAGATAGAATACTGAATATGGTTGTACCATATTTATAATAACATAATATTATATAGAATATACTGTAGTTATTAATTTATAATAGAAATAAAAAATAAAGAAGAAGTTGAAGAAGAAAGGAACTTGAAAGAGGGTGGTGAAAACATTACATCTTCTTCGGGTTCTTCCTTTTGATTTGATCAAAATGGCTCCATAGGTTGGCTTTCTGATCAAACTAAGGCATATAGGTTGTAGTGAGGGAAGTTTAGAGAGTATTTGGGTAGGGTTTTCCAAGATAAAAGGATTTTAATGTGTGAATTAGTGAGAAGGTGGAGTGCCCTTTTATAATAGGGGTGAGGGGCACCTTTGGAAAAGCTAAAAATATTATTTTATAATAAATTCATATTCGGTTTCTAATGGCTCCAAAGTGGATTATTTAAAGGTTAAGGTGGGGATGGGTCGAAAATCACTAAACCAATAGAATTTAGACAGGTTTGGATCATTATATTAACCTTATCGTTAAGTATTAACACTTAGTTAATTAGTTTCACTTTTACAATGTCTCTTTGTATTTTTATATTATATGGTAAATAATATTACTATATACAGCCAATCGACCCCCAAGTGGTGCATTAATGATACAACTATCATGATATAAGTGTATTGGCTGAACATTAGATTTTTAGGAATTGAATATAATTTAATAATATAATATTTGTTTTAAAAACACTTTTATGTCAATTTTGACACTATTGGGTATTTTGTTTTTGATAAATTCATAACAGCATTATTACTTCGAAAACAATTTATATAATCAATCCTAATATGTTCTATTAACCTATAAAATTAGTGTAATTCATAAAAAGTCTCAAATTACATTTATTTTGATATTTATAATATCAATTATTTTAATATTTCATTAATTAGGTAATTACTGCATCACTAGTGTGTCATAAATAAATTAAATTATTTAATGTCTAAAAATTATAAATAAAATACGATTATGTAGGAAATATTTTTATCTTTCTAATTAATATTTATTATTGAATTTATCTTATGTATAACCCTATATTAAAAAAAGTTTAGTAAATAAACTATGATTTTATCTCTTTTAACTCTTCTTTGAATTAAATAATAATAAATGTCCTAATCTAATAAAAGTGGACCTAAATGATAGTATTTTACTCCTAATGTTGTTTTTGGTCGAGATACACTTGTTCAATAGAATTAGGACATGTGTTAGGGTAATATTAATATTATTTTTACCCTTAATTACCCTATTTACTTTTAACTATGTTAAATAAAAGTAAAAAGTTACTATTCACCAAAAATTATTTTCATCTCATTGAACCATATTTTACTCCTTGATATTAACTTTGTCTCTCAGAGTTTCGAAATTCCACTGACATAAGTAATAAAATTATGTTTTATAAAAAATTTTGTTTTTTAACTACCACTTAGTGGTTTCACTATTCATCAAAATTTGAATGTTTCCAGAAAAATACCAAAAATTAGGCCTAAGCTATATTTGATATTATGAATTCAAAAATGATGTCTATTTTACCAAATTCAAAAATATCAGTAGAATTAATTAATTTAAAAATTAATTCTCATCGTCAAAACAAATAGCGTGTTTTTAAGAGAAAATAACTATCAAAAGATTGACACTTGTTTACGTCTGGTTTAAATGTGAAATTACATCCAATGACAAAAATTGTATTAAATGGTAAAAATATATTCTAAATATACTTTAAAACCACTCAAATTAATAATTTATCACTATTAATTATTTTGATTAAAAAAGTTGTTTTTAATTAAAATTTAGTAATTTTCACTATTCATCAAAATATGAAAGTTATCCGAAAAGTACCAAAATTTCACCCTAAGCTAATTTCGATATTACGAATCCAAAAATAAAGTCCATTTCGAAAGATAAAATTTATAAAATTTCAAAATGTAGGTATTACTATTCATAACAGCCGGTTTGATTGGTTGTGGTGTGTTAGAATCTCGATGTTGCGTACAATGGACGTCATTGCATTATTCAAAAGGAAACGTACCATGGAAGCATGGGGTGTTACATTCTCCCATCCTTCAATAAATTGTGTCCTCGCAATTTTTTTAAAATTGGGCTTGAGAATATAATGGAAAGTCCCACATCGGAAAAAGATTCAATAAAACTATCACTTTATAAAAAATGAAGAGAGGTATAAAGGTCACCCAAGATAACCCATACTAGGAATCCTTGTAGGAAAACAAGGATATGCACGATATACTAACTGTTAAATTCTGATGGAGAGGGATAGAAAACATGATCAGGAGAAAGTTAACAATAATAAAATCACAAACTTGTGTTGGGACAAACGGTCATTAGTCTCCCAGTAGGAAAAGTAAACGGACAACATTTTTTGTTTTAAGTTACATTTCATAAGGACGAGGAATTCATTTATGATATTGAATAAAAACATAAATAGATATACTTACTTTTTAAGTAGAGATTCATTCTTTAATAAATTTTTACCACTAACTCATTTTTTTTTTGAACACTGAGTATTCAAGAAGACTTGGTCACAATGGAAGAGCTAGAATAAACTTCTATAGAGATACATGATCCATGTAGGATAAACTATATATTTACCTTGTCTTTAGAGTTTAATCAGAACCAAAATGGTTAGTATAATATCTGATGATCCCCCAAATGGATATTCCATTAGAGAAAAAAAACTCTAATCTTAATTTCCAAAATTAAACCATCAATACCCCAAAGATAAATAAATACCATTCAATAATCAATTGTCCTTAAAATCTTTCTATATAATCCAAACTAATATTAAAACCCAAAACGTATAAGAATTTAGTCTTCCACATAAAATTGTATCTCCAAATGACATTAATTAATCTTAAGGTCACATACTTAAAAGTAATTAACCTAATCATTCCCACAAATAACCCAAATCACTATAAATCCACAATAAAAACATAGATAAAAATCCACCATTACTCCTCAAATGAAATCCAATACTATTCTATTTTCCTTGGGAATATAGTGTTCACAAAAAATCGAACAACTTCCAAAATAACATTTATCACTTAATCACCAAATCATTTCCCTATAATAAGGGTATTCATTTGATAATACATAAGATCCCAAATCAAATTATTATTGATCAATAAAATCATTTGACTAAAAATAATAGTCACACTAACCAGGGACTTCACGTAGTCCAGTGGTAGGCGATAAATCCCAATCGCACATTGGTTGTGGGTTTGATTCCCACAGCTTTGTCCGACGTGACGGGTTGTCACACGGTCTGCGTGTTGTCCTTTTTCAAAAACTATATTTTATAACATTACCGAAATGAGATAAATTTCTCAAAATAACTATAACATAATTTAACCACAAATCTTATCTCATACCTTGCATTTTCATCCCAAATTATAATAACTTATAATTGCCTCAAACCCAACAATCATATAAAACCAAATGGTTATTTATAACTATATCCACAAGAGAAAAGATAATTCTTACTCAAATATCATTCTCACATGGAAAACTGTATGGTTAAAAATACAAGAGAAAATTATTCCAAAGTAAACCCATAAACAAGGATCACTAATACTTTTTAAACATTTCTCCAACCATTTCTTCCCACATAGCTTCTTCTTTGACCAAAAAAATATCCTATAGAATAGGGCATTCACTCGGGTAATGTCCAGGTCCCCTACATTTACGGCAAATGACTGTAAATGGATTCTTGGGACCATTTTTATCTGTTTCTATAGTACTCTTCATTTTTCTTCGGCAATTCTTCACATTATGTCCTTACTTCCTGCACGTAAAGCATTTCTTTGTCCCATTGAGGCACTTTCCTAGGTGTCTCCTTCCACATTTCCTACATGATGGAAATTGATGATTCTTTTCTCCATGGTCTCCACTGCTATAGATCTAATCATTCATCACCTTTCTCTTCTTTGTTGTGTCTGGTAATTGGTTAATATATATATTGTTGATCATATTTTTGGAAAATTGATTTGGCATAAAGATGATATCTTTTACGCCTATCAACATTCCATTTTGTTGCTCATTTCCACCACCTTTCCCACCATGTACATCATTCTCAAAGTCACTATGACTTCCTTGTAATCTAGCCATTGACTAAAACCAGAAAGCATTGTGTGAGTAACAGTAGTCATAAAATCATTTAGAGATTAACATGTCAACATATTCTCAATTTAGAACACACTAGGATTAACCAAGGTCATTTACTCTCATCTTATATATATAATACTTCAAATTGGTTTGTAAATAAAATTTAAATTATCCTAAGCATATCCCCTGGGAGTGTCGTAACCAAGAGTTCAGCAAGGCCCATTGTCATGCACCAGTTCTCGTTCGAGTCTAGCTCAAAGCGGTGTTTTCAGGTTTTATCCCTAGGTACATTTGTGCCAGAGCTGCCTCTACCTTCTCGTATCCAGACAGGGATGTATTGCTCGGAAGACTCACAAAATCTATACAATACCAAAATTCTAGGAAGTCCTTCTATACTAATCCTCAAAGTTCATCTTAGGTCTACGTGATCTAATCAGAGTTTATCTAAATCTAGCTTCCAAGGTTTGTACTAATCTTCCTCTGATACCAACTGTAACGCCCCGACCCTAGATACCCAGAGTCGGTGCATTATTACATAACTTTGGCATGATCACAAGAAAGATCAAGTCTTGAAATACCGATTAGTTTAGTACCCTTGGAAATACTAGATATATTCATAAAGTTTACATTACATCAATAAGTGAAAAAATACAACAACATATTGTCTTCATATCCCCTCATACTTTCCCTAAAGGTCATTCATAAAATACTTCTTCACATCCTGGGAAAAATAAAACATTGAAAGGGGTGAGTTCAGATGCTCAGTAAGGATAAAAATATAGCAGAAACTTTCATAAATAAAAATAAAAATTTAAGGCAATGTATAACTAAAACAGAAGCCTTTTAAAATTAAACTTCAACATAATATGGCAAGGATAAAATGAAATAATGCCATTTACTTATTCACATGGATATTCTACTAGTCGAATAATTACATGAAAATATTAATAGCCAATTTCATAATGACGGAATGCATAATGCCAGACTATCATAACCACGTAGCCAAGGCGTCGTGCCAAGACTAGAAATAAGATTTTTTCAAGGCCTCTTGCCGAGACACTAGTTTGTCTCATGAGACCTACCGATGCATTGAGTAGATATAGCGGGATCCACCCGTCACTTACTAAGTCCAACGCATTCCTCATATGAAAAGTTTGAAATATGACATAAACATTCGTATTAAACTAGCATACGAAATGTCAATACTTAATCGAAAAACCATGAATGGTATAAAAATAGCACATCCACAGTCAAACAAAACTCATTCGATACAATATAGAAGATTGTATTGTATCAGATTAATCTCAATCAAGAATAATGAAGGATATTGACATAGATGAAAATAATCGTCAAAACTATTAGATAGAAATATCCCCCTTTTTCTTGAAATCATTTAAAATTCACACTATTTGTCAAGAAGCCATTTAAAAATTGATTTTTGAATAAAAGTGTACCATACCAATTTGAAACTTTTAAAAGTAATTTTAATTTTAAAAATTTAATTTTCATATAAATAAAATCTTAAAACCATTTTTAAAACGTGGACATTAATGATAAATATTTAGAAGAATAAATCTTTAAAACACTTAAAAATGTATTTTAGTTGGAGTTTATAACAAAAATAGAGACACTTCAATACAAATAATTGAGGTAATAATAACTTTATAATATCATGAGAATAAAGGGATTCATGATATACTATGTCAAAGTACATTTTATACACCATATAAAAGTGATTTGGTGTATAACAACAAAGAAGTCTCAATGGAATGTAAATTGACATGAATTCTCTTATAAAGACCATATACTTAGATTAAGGATAAAGCAATGACATAAATATGTGTGACAAATATAAATACACTCAATAAGATTGTATAATTAGTTTAAATCAATTAGATGACATTCACACATATTCTTGTAAAAACAACACCAATGAATTGGATATTTAACTCAACAAATGGAGATTGAGTTAAAATTACTCTTATCAAGTTCATACTGATGACTTGAGAATTTATCAATGCAGTGATTATGTGTATAAAAATTATATCCATAGAAAGGGGAGTGGAAATTATGACATAATCAAATTAATAGTGATTCCACACATAATCTTGGAGTAAAATAATCAATGAAGTATGCCTAAATCTGAATGAGTGCAAATTGAAATTTCAAATTCCCTTATCAATTAGGTAACTTAAGAAACATACAACCATGAATGAAGGATCATAATATGATGATTTAAATACCCATAAATTAAAGTATATTACACAATGAATACAATCATGTGCAATACACATACACCACATGCAATAAATAAGTGGTGAACAATGGAATTCTCACGAAATTAAGAGTGAGATAAGAAACCCCTTACTTTGTAATTTTCCCTTGGTCGAAGTTAGGTTAACCTCCTGTATAATGGTGAAATAATTGTTATTGAATTATACAAGAATCATTTACATTAATATGATATCATATATGATCTTTTAACATTTATTTGTTAATAATATCTTAGTATTATCGTCATTTCGGGTGTTAACTTACTCGTTTTCCTTTATGTTCTTTGTTACGTAAGTCATGTTTGTTATGGATAGGTTGTATCTTATTCATATCCAAAATTATATCAAGTCCTTAAACATTATTTTTAATCATCAAATGAGAATTATACTTGAATGGATACGATGTAGAATGAATCTCATCGCGTTCGTGGAGACGGTAGTCCGTCCATATGTACGAGCGACAATATCATTATTTTGATGTTAAAATAATATATAATTGGATGCTATATCATATATACAGATTAATTATCATGTTATATTTATTATTTAAATGAATTACAAATAATTATTATACCCATCCAAATAATAATTTGTTGAATGACAATTACACCACGACGTGGAGACCGTAAGCCATATGTACGCACGTATGTTGACAAGCCATTCAAAGGATGGATAGAATACTGAATATGATTGTACCATATTTATAATAACATCACAGTATATATAATATACTGGAGTTATTATTTTAGAATATAAATAAAAAATAAATAAGAAGTTTAAGAAGAAAGGAACTTGAAAGAGGGTGGTGAAAACATTACCTCTTCTTCGGGTTCTTCCTATTGATTTGATCAAAAGGGGTCCTTAGGTTGGCTTTATGATCAAACTAAGGCCTCTAGGTTGTATTGAGGGAAGTTTAGAGAGTATTTGGGCAGGTTTTGGCCGAGAAAAAAGGCTTTGAATGTGTGAATTAGTGAGAAGGGGAGTGCCCTTTTATAAGAGGGGTGAGGGACACCTTTGGAAAAGCTAAAAATATTATTTTATAATAAATTCATATTCGGTTTCTAATGGCTCAAATGTGTATTATTTAATGGTTGAGGTGGGGATGGGTCTAAACCACTCAACCAATAGAATTTATATAGTTTTGGGTCATTATATTAATTTTATCTTTAAGTATTAACTCTTAGTTAATTAGTTTCACTTTTACAATGTCTCCTTGTATTTTTTTATTATATGGTTAATAAACATACTATATACAGCCAATATACCCCCAATTGGTCCATTAATGATACATCTATCATGATATAAGTCTCTTGGACTAACCTTAGATTTTTTTTGGAATTGAATATAAATTAATAATATAATATTTGTTTTAAAAACACTTTTCTGTCAGTTTTGACATTATTGGGTATTTTGTTTTTGATAAATTCATAACAGCATTATTACTTCGAACACAATTTATATAATCAATCCTAATATTTCATATTAAGCTATAAAATTAGTGTAATTCATAAAAAGTCTCAAATTACATTTATTTTGATATTTATAATATCAATTATTTTAATATTTCATTAATTAGGTAATTACTGCATCACCATTGTGTCATAAATAAAGTAAATTATTTAATGTCTAAAAACAATAAATAAATTAACATTATGTATGAAATATTTTTATCTTTCTAATGAATATTTACAATCGAATTTATCTTATGTATAACCCTATATTAAAAATGTTTTAGTAATTAAACTTTGATTTTAACTCTTTTAACTCTTCTTGGAATTAAATAATAATAAATGTTCTAATATAATACAAGTAGACCTAAATGATAATATTTTACTAATAAGGTTGTATGTGGTCTAGATACACTTGTCCAATAGAATTAGGACATGTGTTAGAGTAATATTAATATCATTTTTACCCTTAATTACCCTATTTACTTTTAACCGTGGTAAATAAAAGTAAAAAGTTACTATTCACCAAAAATTATTTTCATCTCATTGAACCACATTTTACTCCTTGATATTAACCATGTCTCTAGGATTTTCTAAATTCCACTCACAGAAGTGGTAAAATTAGGTTTTATGAAAAATTCATTTTTTTAACTTCCACTTAGTGGTTTCACTATTCATCAAAAAATGAAAGTTTCCAGAAAAATACCAAAAATTAGGCCTAAGATATATTTGATATTATGAATTCAAAAATGTTTTATATTTTACCAAATTCAAAACATATTATTTGAATTAATTAATTTAAAAATTAATTCTCGTCGTCAAAACAAATAGCTTGTTTTTAAGAGATAATAACTATCAAAAGATTGACACTTGTTTATGTCTGTTTTAAAGGTGAAATTACATCCAATGACCAACATTGTATTAAATGGTAAAAATATATTCTAAATATACTTTAAAACCACTCAAATTAATAATTTATCACTATTAATTATTTCGATTAAAAAAGTTGTTTTTAATTAAAATTTAGTAATTTTCACTATTCATCAAAATATGAAAGTTATCCGAAAAGTACCAAAATTTCACCCTAAGCTAATTTCGATATTACCAATCCAAAAATGAAGTCCATTTAGAAAGATAAAATTTATAAAATTTCAAAAAGTAGGTATTACTATTCATAACGGCTAGTTTGATTGGTTGTGGTGTGTTAAAATCTCGAAGTTGCGTACAATGCACGCCATTGAATTATTCAAAGGGAAACGTACCATGGAAGCTTGGGGTGTTACATACATTGACCACTAAGACTATCATAAACCATAATATCCTCCATAAAATTTCAAAGATAAGACCTCCTGTCATTCATGAATATAAGAATATCCTCAGCAAACATTAGGTGAGAGAAGGTACCATCCAAAGTGCGTGAATGAAATGAAAGGATCTTCCTATCACCCAATCGTTTGAACATATTCTGTGACATGATGAATGTATTTGGAGAAAACTGGTCCCATTTCCACACACTGTGGACACTTTTTAATAAACTAAAACACTTCCCCATAAGAGAAACAGTTATCCAGAGAAAAGAATAGCATCAGAAACAAATATCACAAATCCATTCATGAAAACCAAGTTTCTTCATAATCTGAATAATGAAGCTCCACTCTAACTTATAAAAATATTTATCCATGTCCAATTTAATGACAATGTTCTATCCAATAACCCTTCTATTAACATCATCCATAAGTTATTTAGCAATCCCAATCACTCCTTGAATACCCCTGCCTTTGAAAAATATGTGTTCCTCCTAAGAGATGATGTTTGGAATGACCTTGTCCAACATTCTATAAATTGATATTTCCAAGATCTTGAAAGAAACATTACACAGTGAGATGGGATGATAATATTCCAATGCCGATTGATCCTTAATTTTTGGGATCCAAACCACTCTGAAGAAGCATGTACACCTATTTAACGGGCCTCCCCAGAAGAAGTCCTATATAGGCTCAGTCACCTGTGCCCCCACAAAATACCAAGCCTCTACATAGAAAGCTTCCAAAAATCCATCCAGACTAGGAGTGATGTCCAGGGACATGTTACGAATAATTTCTCAGACCTAAACTGAATCTGGAAGAGTCCTGTTGAGATCATTCTCAGCTTCCCCCACAATGGGGTGAATGCCATCCATGAAGGCTGCTTGCCCCTCCGACACGGAAAGAATACTAGGAATGTTATTATAAAGGAGTGTCTTGATGTGATCAAATTCCATTCAGCCAGTGACATTAATATCATCCGAATAAGAACCATCCTTAAGCTTAAAGTATATATTCATCGACGAACGTTATTTGACACATGCATGAAAAAATGAAGAGTTACAGTCACCCTCCTTCAACCATCTAACTCTTGAACATTGTTTGTAATCTCTTTCCACCTCCATGAACCGCTCATCCAGAACTCCACACTTGTCACAGATCCTAATGAAGGTACGATCATCTCAACCCTATTGAAGTTCGTCCTCCATCTCGTCAATTTCAGTTTGTAATGATTCTAACGAATTATCTACCACGGTGTTTTAATGAAACCCCAACCTGATATCTTTCTTGAGATGCCTATTATTCCAAGAGATCCTAACCTAAGATCTCTACAATAACTTATGTTTCCATGAGAACTTCATCATTTTCATGAATCCCTCCTTCCAATGCTAGTAGGGAAAGTACATGAAAGTTTTACAGCGTTGTCTCCCTAGCTTCAATTTGACCAGGATTGGTGCATGATCAAAGAGAATGATGGAATGATGAGTCATCGAAGAACTAACATAGGATTCTAACCCTTGGTTATTTGAGAGACACCTGTCTAATATACTCAAGGTCGTGCATCCATCGTGCCGATTCACTACTACAAAAACTGGCTTTATCAGCACTCAAAATGGGCTTTAACAGCGCTAAAAGCGTTGTAAAGCTCAGTGCTGATAGGGGGTCGTCTTTATAAACACTAAAAGAGCACTGATAAAGTGATCCTTTATTAGTTCTAAAAAGGCACTGATAAAGGCTCCCTTTATTAGTACTAAAAATGATTATAAATGGAATCCCTGCTGTAACATAAAATTATGCTGCAGCACACCCAAACAAGACCTCAAAAAGAATCGGCATATCAACAAGTATACCCATAAAAAAATCACACATAATTTATAAGGTAATTACAGCAAGTATGCCCATACAACAAGTATACCCATTCACCATTAACACATAATTCATATGTTAATTAAATACATAAAGAATTCAATTCAGAATTCAGGGGGTTTGGGGGATGTTCAAGGGTTTGGGGTGGCTATCCAAGGGGGGTGGGGGTGTCCTGGTGGTGGGGTGGTTTCAAGGAGGTGGGGCCATCTAAGGGGATGGTGGGGTGTCCAGGGGTGGGGCAGTCCAGGGTGGTGGGGGGATATACATGGGGGTGTCCAGGGGGGTGGGGTGGTGTCCAGGGTGTTGGAGGGGCTTTCCAGGGGGTGGGGGTGTCCAGGGGTGGGGTGGTGTCCAGGGGGTGGGGGTGGATTTCCATGGAGGAGGGGTGTTCAGGTGGTGGGGTGGTGTCTAAGAGGTGTGGGGGTTCCATCCAGGGGGTTGGTGGGTTTCCATGGGGTGGGGTTGTCCATGGTGGGGGTTGTCCATGGGGGTGTACAGGGGGTGGGGTGGTGTCTAGGGGGTTGGGGGGCTTTCCACGCGGTGGGGGTGTCCATAGGGGTGGGGGTGTCCCGGGGGTGGGGTTTTGTCCAGGGGGTGGGGCGGTCCAGGGGTTGGTGGGTCTATCCAAGGGGGGTGGGGTGGTGTCTAGGGGGTGGGGGTGTCCAAGTGGTGGGGTGGTGTATATGAGGGGTGGTGGTGTCCAGGGGGTTGGGGTTGTCCAGGGGGTGGGGATGTCCAGGGTAGTGGGGGGGGGGGTTGTCCATGGGGGTGTCCAGGGGGTGGGTGGTGTTCAGGCGGGGTAGGGGAGGTCTAGGGGGTTGGTGGGGTTGTCCAAGGGGGTGGGGTGGTGTCTAGGGGGTGGTGGGGTTATCCAAGGGGGGTGGGGTGGTGTCCATGGGGTGGGGGAGGTTGTCCATGGGGGTGGGGTGTCTAGTGTGTGGGGTTTCCAGGTGGTGGGGTGGTGTCTAGGTGGGTGGGGGTGACGTCCAAGGGGTTGGTGGGTGTCTAGGGGGTGGGGGGTTGTCCAGGGCAGGGGGGGCTGTCCATGGGGGTGTCCAGGGGGTTGGGTGGTGTCTAGGGGGTTGACTTGTACAAGCCACAAATGACCCATGGATCATTCTCCAAAACTATCAACACTATCCGAATGTGTTTGGTTGGATTTCTGTACGTCAGTTGTTGTTTTCTATTAAAATTCTGTCCATTTTAAAAAAAAAAGAGAGACACTTGGAGTGATACCGGCCAAAATGTTCCTCGGATTGATGCGGGTTTGAATCTTAAACATCAAAAATGACCCATAGATATTTCTCCAAAAGTATCAACACAATCCAAATGCGTTTGGTCAGATTTTCATACATTATTTGTTATTTTCACTTAAAATTCTCTCCATTTAAAACAAACGAGAGACACTTTGAGTGATATCAACCACACTATGCCTCAGATTGAGGCAACGTTAACTTTTACACATTAAAAATAACCCATGGATCATTCTCCTAAATTGTAACACAATCTGAATGTGTTTTGTCTCATTTCCATATATCAGTTATTGTTTTCACTTAAAATTATGTCCATTTTAAACAAAAGAGAGACACTTTGAGTGATACCGGCCACACCATTCCTTGGATTGAGGCTGGGTTGTCTGTTAAATGTCCCAAATTACCCTTGTATCGTTCCCCTAAAGTATAAACACAATCCTAATGTGTTTGGTCAGATTTTCGTATGTCAGTTGTTGTTTTCACTTAAAATTCTGTCCATTTTAAACAAAAGAGAGACACTTTGAGTGATACCGGCCACACCGTGCCTCATATTGAGGAATGGTTGACTTGTACACATCAAAAATGACATTTGGATCATTCTCATAAAGTATAAACATAATCCGAATGCTTTTGGTTAGATTTTATTATGTCATTTGATGTATTCACTTAAAATTCTAACCATTTTAAACAAAAGAGAGGCACTTTGAGTGATACTGACCACAAAATGCCTCAAATTGAGTCGGGGTTTACTCATACATGTCAAAAATGAACCATGGATATTTCTCCTAAAGTATAAACACAATACAAATGTGTTTGCATGGATTTACGTATGTCAGTTGTTGTTTTCACTTAAAATTCTGTCCATTTTAAACAAAAGAGGGACACTTTGAGTGATACTGGCCACATCGTACCTCAGATTGAGGCAGGGTTGACTTTTACACATTAAAAATGACCCATGGATCATTCTCCTAAATTATCAAAATAATCTGAATGCATTTTTTCAAATTTCGTATGTTAGTTGTTGTTTTCACTTAAAATTTTGTCCATTTTAAACAAAAGAGAGACGCTTTGAGTGATACCGACCCCACCATGCCTCAGATTGAGGTGGGGTTGACTCTTACACATCATAAATGACCCATAGATCATTCCCCTAAAGTATTAACACAATCCTAATGCATTGCTTTGGATTTCTGTATGTCAGTTGTAGTTTTCACTTAAAATTCTGTCCATTTTAAATCAAAAGAGAGACACTTTGAGTGATACCGGCCACATTGTGCCTCATATTGATGCGGGGTTGACTCTTAATCGTCACAAATGACCCATGGATTGTTCCACTAAATTATAATTACAATCCAAATGCGTTTGGAAAGATTTACATACGTCAGTTGTTGTTTTCACTTAAAATTTTGTCCATTTTAAACAAAAGAGAGACACTTTGAGTGATACCGGTCACACTGTGCCTCGGATTGAAGAATGGTTGACTCTTACACATAAAAAATGACCCATGAATCATTCCCCTAAAGTATAAACACAATCTAAATGTCTTTTCTCATATTTTCGTACATCAGTTATTGTTTTCACATAAAATTCTGTTCATTTTAAGCAAAAGATAGACACTTTGAGTGATACCGGCCACACCATGCCTCAGATTGAGAAGAGGTCGACTTGTACACGTCAAAAAATGAACAATGGATCATTATCAAAAACTATCATCACAATTAAAATGAGTTTTTTTGGATGTGAAGGTATTTTGGATATTTTACTGGTTTTTCTCATCCAAATCCCAAACAAAAGTGGTTCGTCATTCTTGCATGTTGCTGGTGAATTTCATCAGTTAAAATGGGAAAATGACTCATTGGAGAAAGGATGTTTTATTTAATAACATTTATAATTTTCCTAGAAACATTTATATACAACAATGTTTCATCTTTTGATCCCCTTAACCCCACTCAAAAATTACCACCTATTGTACACGCCCCTAAGTAAGATCATCATGTTATTTTTTCACAATCTTCCATCAGGTATGTGGTCCACTCATTTCTAAAAAAATCTATATCATCTTGTGAGTATGTGGATTTTTTACATTCATATTAGTACTACAAATTATATAAATAAACAATTAATAAATAATTTAATTGATGTTGAAGTTGTTTTTGAAAATACCTCTTTAGGGATGCTAGTTTGTTGATGAAAAATGATATCTTTCATAAATTTAAAACATAATAACTGAAATCATTATTGTTTGTTTATTACAGACAATTAAAGAAATTTGATCATTATGAGAATAAGTAACTTGTGTTGATATGTGTTTAGATAGTGAAATTTTATTATATATACCCTAATATTTGTCTATACGTAGTACTTGCTCGCCTCCTTATGCTTCTCCCCTATCCTCATTCCTTTTTCTAGATGACAATGATACACTTCCCTATAATAAAAAAATCCTCATTAAAAGATAATATAAATTATATTACTTGATGTTTATACCTAAAACATAGGACGTAGTGTCTTACAGATTCACAAACTCCATCATGTGTGGTCAGTTTGTTGGATATCCTTGGATTGAATCCAAACAATAAGTCTTTTAGAGTATCCAAGTTCACCAAAATTAACTGCCAATGTTTCTTAAAAACACAAAAAGGAATAAGTAATAAAGGAAGTGAAAATATAATTGATATGCTTTAATCATATAATTTTACCCATGCATGGTTGGTATTAGGAAGAGTCTGACATCCGTTATTTTTCATTCAATTGATTTTAGCAAGTCATTCACTATTTTATCCTTCTCTGATGGCTCTAATTTCTTTCGTTGTGTTGATGTGTTATGAGGACTAACGTGTCCAAATTTTGCCTCATGGGAAAATTCCTTCAACTATTTTTCATATATACATTTGTAAATAATATAAAATGCATTTAGTCATAATTTGCGCATTATATCAGCTTTTAGAAAATCAATTCATGAAAAGATACCTCATATATAAATTTACAACTCTGATGTCTAGCCAATCGTATTCATGGATCTCATTTACATTTTCAGCAACAATGAAATATTGAATTTCCTCTCTGTATAAATTCTTTTCAAAAACCACTATATGACTACTACCACCTCTTTTCTTCATATCCACATGATACTTCAATGCTAGTAAATGTGGATAAAGAATAGGTGGTGATATTGTGCATTCAGTAGCTCTTTGGGATCAGTTGTTCGATCCTTTAGATTCTTTTAAGACAACATTTTTTGTCACCCCTTTCCATTCTCCATCTATAATAACATTCATTGGTTTAGACCCTTTTTTCATTAATTGTTAAATTTTTGGCTTGAAAAAATGGAAATAAATACATATTTTCCCACTTGTACTCTTACAAGTTGTGATGGACATGCAATTAATGTCCCAATATCCTTTTCGACCGTATGAATATCATTTTCAACAAGTGGAATAGGTAGCTCTGCATTTTCCTCATGATCTACAGTAATCGTCACTTTCAGATGATCTTTCGGAAGTGGTATATTATGTAGATTGTCCTCTAGGATGTTGAACACTATAGCCCTCACTACAAGGTTATGGGTGGGTGTTGACAGATATAAATCACAGTCATTATCACCCTGTAGAAGATCAGTACAAGAAAAGTATCAGTTTATGTATGATTCACATTTCATGGGAACAATTATTAGAATTTTGATTACCATGGCTAAGACAGCTCTTTGAGGGGATGGATCACCTCAAAGCTGGTGGGAGTGGTGTGGGATCTTCACGCATTGGTTGTTCTTTATTTGTGTCTTCTCCTTGATTCCCACCCATAAAAATTTCTATAAACTCTTTGTGCCATTGAAATCGTTCTTCAAGAGTTGCTAGTCTATCACTCAGTTGTTTCATTTTTGCATTTCTATCATCTATTTTTTTCTCAAAATATAATCAGGGTGTCACCCCAAACCCCGCACCTCTGACTCGACCGTATTATTCCGACCTCTTCAGATTCGTCGACAATAGGTCTACATCCGCTACAGGAGTAGCTGATTCCAGTGATAGTGGGATATAGGAAAATAACTAATTATTTTTATGTAATATAAATTTAAAACAAATCTTTTTATCATGTCATACTTACATATATTTCCCACACTTTTTGTGTGTTTTCATCTACTAGCTTCCCTTCCTTATTCACAAGTGCCTCCTACCATAGCACATGACGTGGTATGGAAGTGAATTTGGTTTTAGTCTGATCAATCTACATATAAATATAGAAATATAATTATGATGTTGTTTCCTGGCACCTAACAGTATTATTGTATTTTTAAAATATGTTCCATTTTCTTTTTTAGTGAAGCGTACCCCATCCTGATTTACCATAATGGTATGTTGGTTTTGATGCACGTTATTTATTTTCAGTACTGAGTTGTTTCATAAATGAAATATTGACAATCAAAGTGATGAATACATGTATCCTCAAACAACGTATTATCATCCACAATTTACCTGAAACATATTATCCCCATAGTGTCCAATAAATGCATCCCATGATTCATGGGATATCAGGTGAGCATATACAAGGGGTGGGTGCAGGTTTATTTTACCTTTGGAATCTTTCAGGTGACATTATGTTAAAATAGTGCAAAAACTTCGATGAATCCTTCCTGCAAACCTTAATACATAATTATTGTGTGAATAATATATTATAAATGTATTATACAAGATATTGAGAAGAGTAAGTCATTGTTTCATTTTTTTTTTCTAGTAAATTAAAGAAATAATATCATAATGTTATCATAATTTCTTCCCAGATTAAAGCCTTCAGCCTGGACACAACATGGTTCCATGAATCTATGTCAATCGGCATGAATTTCCAAGTGACAATTCCAATGTAACTACTAAACATAGCCTTGATGGGATTCACATGTTGGCCTCATGCATTCCATCTGACATCAAATTTTATTCCTTTGCTTTTCACCTTAAGAACATTGGCTAACATTGTCAAACTACGATGCACCCGTGTTTTCTGTGACATCAGTCCTTCATCCTCAACCATTTCATCTATATCAACGTCATCTATATGTTCATCTAAAATGATAGAAACGACATGTGATGATGGTTGTTGGACCTCAATACTAGGAGCAGCAATAGGTTCAGAAACTTGTTGTTGCTCTGCACTATGAGCAGTCGTAGAAGCAGTGGTGCAAACAACTTGAGAGACATGTTCATCCTCGAGGTTTGGAGCACCAGAACATGTAGAAGTCATTATCTACAAAAGTGGTTGGACAGATAATTTAGATTATATAAATTCAGTAATAATAAGATAATAACATTAGATAAAAAGATCTATATTACAAACAAAATATATCCTATTTATTGAACTCTGTTTATTTTTTTCAATGGATGAAGGAATTTGACACCTTTATAGATTATCCAAATCCCTTCATTGTGGTCCCCACTAATAAAAAAACATCATCTACATTGGAACCGTCGTGAAATGATTTTGATGTACCACTTCAATGATCATCCTGAACTGAGTTTTCATCAGACCCTTCAGTAGTTTTGGACGATAATAGAACAATCGACCACTTTTAGTTTGCAGGATCTGGAATATAAAATACTTTTACTACTTGTGATGCGATTATAAAATGTTCGTTATTATACCCTTCTTTACTAAAATGAACTTTCACAAATCCTAATTCATCTATTTTAACACCACTATTTTTATCAAACCATTTTCATTGAATAATTGGCAATTGGAATGTCATATAATCCAACTCGCATATTTTTTTGATAATGCCAAAGTATGACATATTTTTATAAATTGGATTTCCTTCCTTACTACTAGAAACATGCATCGCTTCAGCAACAAGTGTAACTCCACTATTTTTCATGGTACTATCTTCATCATTTCATCTGTATAGAATGTATAACCATTAATTACATAACCATTGTAAGATAATACATACATACTTGGTATGGTGGCTAGCCATCTAAGTCATTATGAAATTGAATTCAGATGATCATATAACTCCTTAAAAATATGGTCTTGAAACCATCCTATAAACTGGTGATTATGTGTATTTGATATCCATTTTTCATCCCTTTATGGATTGAACTACTTAAGAATTTCTTTTGGTGTTTCAATATATGGAGAAACCTCCCAACTATTATGAAAACCATAAAGGTGGGCCTACTCCTGATCTGTAATATTGATTATCACAACATCTCTTCCAGAAATTCCCTCGCCCTCAATGCGTCCAGTGTAATGAGATTTCGGAAGACCAATGCTTTTCACATCAGATAGGTATTCAGTACAGAATTCAATGGATTCCTCAACAATATATCACTCCACTATACAACCCTCTGGATGAATTCTATTTTTGACATACCCTTTCAAAATCTTCATATATTGTTCAACAGGGTACAACCATCTATAGTTCAAAGTACCATAATGTCCAATCTATTCACCAAGTGAAGCGTCAAATGAACCATCATATCAAAGATTTTTTTCCGGAAGAACATTTCTAATTCACATAATATGATGACAATTTCTCTTTGCATAGCTGGAAATTTCTTTGGGTCTAAAACTTTGCTACATATAGCTTTGAAAAAGAAACAAAGTTTGGTTAATGTATGAAAAATATTCTTGGTAAAAATGCAACGTAAATCTATAAGAATTAAATCGTGAATCAGAACATGGAAGTCATGTTATTTCAAACCTTTTAACTTCAAATCATTTATTGATACAATGTTATTGATATTTGATGAATACCCCACTAGAACCATTACATCATTGAAGAAGTTTTAA
This sequence comes from Viscum album, assembly GCA_963277665.1. NCBI lineage: Eukaryota > Viridiplantae > Streptophyta > Magnoliopsida > Santalales > Viscaceae > Viscum > Viscum album. The sequence continues at coordinate 910,316,184 of OY728131.1, read as the reverse complement.
AACTGATATCTCTCCTCCCTGGAATGAGTGTAAGCAGCTGGAGGATGAAACATTCGATTTTCACCCTTAATGGGAGCCAACTCTTCTTGTTTTCCCATGTCAACCATGTACAACATTTCCTTAATTTCATCCTTTATTTTGCCAGCAGAATTTATCAATGTTCTAATAACACTGTCACATAGATTTTTTTTCCACATACAGCAAATCAAGAAAATTTCTGACTTACAAACAATTCCAATATGGTAATTCAAAAAAACTGATCTATTGTTTCAACCGATTTTCATAAGGTTTTTAAAAAAAGGTTTTCCAAAAACATTGTTCACATATTTTACATTCTCAAATAGCTGATCTCATTTTAGTGGAAATGATGTTGTGTGTTGTTCTGAACTTCCATTGAATGATGTCGTCCAAGATTGGTACTTATGTCGACGAGGTAGAAATCTAAGATGTCCTAGAAACACAAATTTCAATGAATGTTTCAACCTAATTGATTCTATAACTTCTTCGCACATGGGACACCCTTGAGTTCCTTTAATGATATAGCCTTCTAAATTTCCATAAGTAGGGAAATCATTTATCATCCCATACAATATCGCCCTTAATGTGATGTATTCTCTTTAATAAGAATCATACAACATAACACCTAAATCCCACAATAACTTCAAATCATTGATCAAAGGAGACAAATAAACATCAATATTGTTACCTAGTTGTTTTTGTCCTGATATAAGCATAGATAACAAGATGAATTTCTGCTTCACGCATAACTAGGGTGGCAAGTTTTAATTTACCAACATAATAGGCCATGTACTGTGAGTGATGGTTTGAAAACCAAAAGGATTCAATCCATCTGTAGATAATTCAAGACGATGATTTCTCAGATCTTTTCCAAATTTAGGATACTCATGATAAATTATCTTCCATTGATGAGAGTCGGCCATGTGATGTAATTTCCCATCTTTATTTCTCTTATCTTCATGCCACGACAATTGTCTTGTAATTTCTTCACTTCAATATAGACGCGTAAGCCTTAGAATGATTAGAAAGTGCCATAGAACATTCATAGGACTGGATCCATCTTTCTTGTATCGAAAAGCACCACACTTTGGGCATTCTGTAAGTGATTTTTTCACCTTTAGAAATAGTATACAGCCTTTCGAGCAGGAATGTATTCTTTCAAAAATCATACCCATCGATCATAGCATTCATTTAGCTTCATATTTCTGGTTTGGGAGCTCATTATCTTCTAGGATCATGTCATTCAAGAGAGAAAGTAATTCCATAAAACTGAAATCACTCCATCTGTTCCCTGCTTTCAGTTTATACAACTTCAGTACAGCTAAAAATGTTATATATTTAGTGCAACCAGCATACAATGGCTTCTTTCCATAGCTCTTTAACTTTTCAAACAATTTTGGGAAATCATGGAGTTCATCTTCAACTGTCCTTGCCATTTACTCAATATAATCTTCATCATCATCGACTTCTATAATCACATCCTCTATATGGTCTATCTTCGTTATCCATATTTGTATTCATATCCAATGATCTATAAAAATAAGTTTTATACCAGCCAGTAGCTACATTCTCTTTTTCTCCATGTTTATTCCAACATTTATAAATCCGATCTATTCCGTGACAAATCAAATGTTATTCCAACTCCTCTGGAGTAATTACTATAGAATAAAAACAATGTAAACACAGACAAAGGATTTGAGAAGGATCCTTTGTGTGATCCCTTGCAAACATGATGAACTCTTTTCCTTCATTCCCATACTCTATTGTCAAACGATTAGAATCCATCCAATATTTATTCATCTCCATCCTATTTGATTATAAAATATTAGTATTTATTATTCAAATACACAAAACAAGACTTCCAAATACAGTATAAGAGAACCACTTATAAAAATTGAGATTAATAGAGCCTAACCATTTCCAATAAAGATTTGGAAATCAACAGAACTAGGATGGAACCCCATCAAAATCAACAGACTTTCCAACCCATTTACTAATAGTTCTAGCACCCACCACCCTTGTAGAAAAACATTACACATCCTTTTAACCACCCCTACCAACCACCTCATTCATAATAAAATAATAACATTAAACAGCCCAAAACTAGTGACCAAACTCAAATAAAATGAAAACAATTTCGATGAGAAAACTAAAATAGTGGATGCATTTCAAAACAAAAAGGGGTTCGCGGGGGAAAAATAACCTTGGTATATCCAAAATTACTATGGAATACCATAGGTTTTGTTTCCTAAATTAACATAAGAAATATAAAATTAAGGTTAGTGAACATAAATTCTATCATGAAAATCTAAAGAATGAGCAATAACTCTCCCTCACTAACATGGGGCTCTACCAACGCCTACCAAATACGTAGATAATAATTGAAAAAATTAGGAAAAATAGTTTCTTATACCTATTTCTAATAGTAATACAATTAAAGTTTAACAAACATAGATCATACCTCCAAATACTTCTGGAGCCTCCTAGTAAAAAGACTCTAGTGACTATAACTATCTAAGATTCTAACCACTAACTTCCCAATATAGGAGTGGTCTACTTAGGGGTAGTATTATTAGAATCTAACCAAAGTTCTATCCACCACATGCTTCTACCCGATCTCCTCTATCACTTTAGTGTTGTACATACCTCCTTTGTCTAGTTCCTTTCTCTACCTAGGCTATTTGTCGACTACCTCTCTGACTATAGCATGAATGTTAAGAAAATGCAATGTGATATGTCTATACCCATAACAATCATATTAAATTACTTGGAGTAATGGGATATCCTTGAGGTACCTATGAATGATAGTGCCTCCTGAGATGAGACTTGCATCACACAACTATTGTGGGTGGGTGTTGCTAACCCTACATCCCAGAAGATCAATACATTACAAGATTATGATATCAACTCAAACCATAGGCATACTCTTAGAACACTAATATATCCATCCAAATATTAGTATTACATGTTGAATTCCCCCAAACCACTAGAGGTCGGTCTATTAATTGATCAACATAAATTAATGGATTTAACAAAAAGAGCTCAAATACAATCCAACCAAGTGAAAGACATTTACAATCTCCTGAGAATAAATTCATCCCCCATAACGTAATAGATTTCTCTATAGAGTAGGTGTACTTAACCAAAATCACTTGGCCTGACACACCAAGGGTAGTTCATTACTAGTGCAATCTCTATTCAAAAAAACAATCTTGATACCCATAATAGGTATCATAGAAGAATCACTATCTACACAATGAAGTGCATGGTGTCACCCCGTTTTTAAGAAAAAACATTCTAGACTAGAACCTAGGAACAACTAGTCATAGAGGTTCACTATGTTGACACCACTGTTAAATTATCCTTGACATAAAAGAAATATGTGTGGAATTTACCATTGATCAAATTCATGAAACATCCCATAATCCTAAAAAGAATTAACCACTCAAATACAACTGCTCACGTGTTTATACCACTATCTAAACCAAAAGTCCATTTCCAAGGAATACCAATCACTTTTCCATGGATGTGCTACTCTGATCTCCTCATCTTCTGTGGCCCTAGTGCATGAAGACTGGAGGCCACTCCATGAATCTTGGTTTAATAATAAATGAACCTAAATGGTTTATAGGCTCCACTATGAACTATCTCAAGGAAAGATTCAATTTAGAACACTATAACTTCACAAATACACTTATCATCTCTAGTATATGGGTTGATGCATGCACTATATCCTTACAAAGAGTTAACCATAAGTCTCCCTTATAAAGAATTCCAGAATTCTTGTACATTCATATTGAAGAAAATTATTCTTCTTGCACACATCAAATAAAGACATTCTCACCAACTAAGAGAAATATAACTTAACATCCACATGTTTGGATACACTTTCTATATTTGGGGGTCCTAATAACTATCATAAATAGATCCTTACACATAAACACAATCACCAAAACATCATGACACCCACAAAGTGTAACCATTTAATAATGAGACAGGTACTATCAAAACTCTTCTTTTTCATGAAGGGGTTTATAAAAATACCACTTTACCAAGTATAGATAAACCCACTCCACCAGAAGGATGAGAAAAAAACACTCTACATTAATAGAATATTCATGTATAACAAGGTCTTGCATGAGGTTTCATGAGAATATCAAACCCTCATACATATGACACTTGGTGAAAAATAAATTCTAGTTCCAAACATCATAAGGAACCATGGGGAATCATAAAAAAGTCATAATTTAGTTCAAATCATCTGCTAACCATGTATAAGAATCCACTATGTGTGTTATTTCGTGAAATAGATTGTTATAACTCTATGTTAGTTAGCATCTAACCCAAGGTTGGGGATATTGGGGAAGAATCCAAACATCACACTAATGGAAAATACTCTCACAAAACCTATCCACAAAAAATAAACCTAAAAGGAGAAGTGGGAGACTTACCTAGAGTAGATCGCACCTGCGGTGGAGGGAGAGAAGAAGTGTCGAGCGGTCAGGGATCCTTCTGCAATACGTTGGGAGGGGAAGGCATGACCTACATAGGAGGAGGTGCATGAAAGGAGACACCAACCATTGAGAAATAGAGGAGTAGGGTTTGTGGGGAGTAGGGTCTAGTGGATAAGAGAAGAAGTAGGGTTTATAGGGAGGAGGATCCATAGAAGGGGTTCGAGGGGGAGGATAAGGAGTAGGGATAGCGGTGGAGGTCTGATAAAGAGAATATCGAGGGGAGGGGAGTTATCGTAGGGGTACAGTACTGCGATGTCTTGAGGGCATGATGAACAGAGGATATTGTGCACCAAATTTTATAAAATATGGGACTACGATATTATTAGCGCTAAAAAAGTGTTGATAAAGGATTCCTTTATCAGTGCAAAAATTTTAGCGCTGATAAAGAATTCCTTTATCAGTTCTACAAAAGCGCTTATAAAGAATCCCTTTATCAGCTCTAAAATTTTATCACTGATAAAGGGAGCCTTTATCGGTGCTTTTCTATCACTAAAAACAGAATTCTTTATTAGTTATTTTTTAGCACGTATAAAGCGTACCCTTTATAAGTGATAAAATTTTAGCGCTAATAAAATTTGGTGCTTCCCTTGACCGTTTTTGTAGTAGTGATTGTTGCACCAGGTAAACTTTCACCCTTTTAATCCTAAATCCAAGAGACCCTTACCAAAAATGATGGGCCAAAAATCAATCATGCCATTGATAGAGCTTCCTGATCCACTTCTCTTATGAGAAATTTCAACAATCGAGTTGAAGTCACCACTGATGAACCATGGAAGGCCCTCCAGATAAAAGGAGTCTAGACACTCCAATAAGGACCTTCTAGAAAGGAAATTAGTATTGGAATAAATTAAGGATAAAAGTGAAACCCACCCTCTAAACCTGATCCAAACTGTAATACACTGATCTAAGTTTTCACTGACTCCACCTACGAAGAGTTCTTCCAACAAATTCAGATATGTTTTTTTATAGGGTGACCATGCTAATGGAAACCAAAACCCATCTTTTTAGTGAATAAATTTAACCTAGTGGGATCCTACATGCATTCAAGAATAGATATCAGGGAAGCTCCCAATCTTCGAGACTCAGAGGCCAAGAAGGCATATTTTTCGAGAGTACCCAGACCACGAGCATTCTATACAATGTATGATATAATTAAATGAGAAACCTTTTGGCCTTATGCACTCTAAATCCTGATCCTGGAGAAAATAAGATACTACCACACACCTCCTTATCCATCGGACAAGTGACTGGTCTGGAGTCACCTTCAGTGGAAAAACTCTTCTTTGGAAAAAGATTCATTTTATTCAAAGGTCTATCTAACTCCTATAACCAAGAGAACCTCTTTCTAATGGGATAACCATGAGGATTGACTGGATCCACATCATTTTGAAGAAGAGACTTCAGAAACAGATGACATGGAGAGTTCTGAGATAGGACAATATGATTCCAAACTCCTTTTGACAAAATCCCCCCAAAGAGAAGCCACAATCCATATTGCATCCCCCCATTGAGACCAGAAACAAAATCTTGAGAGACTAAAGTGATAGATAAGGGGTAATTCACACACTAAACGGGGGAGGAGCCAGCTCTCTGGGCATGTTTGGTAAATCACACAAGAATCCAGAGATCCCAAACCCAAATCACGGAACCACTGATGGTAGAAAACTCCACTCCGTCGGACCCTTGCACGAGAACTCTGAGAAACCCGAGGTAAGGGCCAACAATAACTGTTCAAAAATATCAATGGATTCTGAAAAATCTCTGTCCACGTGAGCCCTCTCATTAAAATCATTACACTTTTTTGAGAGTCCTCCAACAATTTCTAAAGATTAAAAAATTGATTTAGTAGAATTGACTTTATCCTCACCTGAAGACAACGTTGCTACCCAAACCCTATATGACAAAGCCTCATCAGTGGATCCCTGTATGGAAGAGGACTCAACAAAAATGACAATCTTCGCACACACCATAGATATTCATGGAATTCACATTTTCCTCCAAGAAAATTCTAAAGAGTGACCTTGGAAGATGCATGTCAGAAAAAACTTGGGAGGAGAAAGATAAAACAGTCGTTTACCTACATGGTTTCCCAAATCGTACGGCATTCATTCATAGCTCACTATCTCCAAGGTAAACTTCTCATGGTTCCTCTCCATGGTCTGACTAACCATGTGGTAACTATGTGAAACCATCTATTAAAAACATGCAACCTTTTCAGAAATTTTTAGGGTCATGCGGCCTCTACCACATGTTTATACAAAACCATGTAGAAGCCACTGCCTCCACTCACACGGTTAGAGTAATTGTGTACATTCCATGAGAAAACCATGCGCTAGGCCATTTTCATCCCAAAACTTGGTTTGTGCTCCAAACACACCCTGAACACCTTCTAATCACCCATGATAAAGAGGGGTATATACGTAAGGCCATAAAAAATAATTTAATCTAAGAAGGAAAAGATATTTACCTCATATAAAAACTTAGGTGCTTACAATCTTCCCCCTTAGAGCAATTCATCCCCTAATTTCTCTCTAAAGGGTGTTCAAGATTCATTTGAGAAAAACTCTGGCCACAAAGCACGTAATTCATCCTCCCACTCCCTAGGTATCATCCTATAAATGAACATGTTTCCAGAGCACCTATACCCAAGGAAATGACCAACATCAGATAACATTTTTCCTCCTATCAACAATACATCTCATATGCTCCTCAAAGGATGCATCAACCTGAAGATCAACCTCTTTAGGATGAAAAATGTGAGATAGGTCTGAATGATATGGGCGTAGCTGAGATACATGGAAGACATCATTCATGGATCGATACCTATGAGGTAACAGTAACCAATAGAAAATCAACCCAACTCTCTCTAAAATTTCAAATAGACTAGTATATCTCGGTGAAAGTTTACCCTGTCTCTTTATAATCCTTTTTCCCAACCTTAATGACACACGAAAGAAAACCCAATCCCCAACCTCAAAATCTAGAGGTCGTCTACAATGATCAGTGTAAGACTTAAAAAAAGAATGTTTTTTATTCATCCCCTTCTGAATCAATTGGACCTGTTCAGAAGTCTCTTTTATGAGATGTGGTCCCAGTAAATCTCCCTCTAACCAGCATAGGGGAGAATGGAATGGCCTACCATATAAATACTCTTAAGGTTCTATCTGTATAGTCTCAAAATAACAATTATTATAGGAGAACTCAACCAATGGAATTTTCCTCTCCCAAGAGCCCCTAAAATTCAGGACGCATGCTCGTAACGTTCCCTCTAGAACCTGTATCGTATGCTCTGACTGGCTATCATTCTATGTGTGGTATGTTGTGCTCAGAATAACCTGTGTACCCAACACCATCTAAAAACATTTCTATAAATGATATATAATGTGAGTGTCCTTATCTTAAATTATAGTACATGGGACCCCATGAAGTCATACCACCTTGCGAATGTATAACCATCCAAGATCACCCACACTGGAGGTCTCCTAGATTGGAATGAAATGAGAGACCTTTGTAATCCTATCGACAACAACCCAAACAGCATCGTCACCTCAAGACGACCTTGGTAAATCATTCATGAAATCCATCACGACGTCATCTCATTTTCACTCTGGAATAGATAACTACTATGAAATCATAGCTGGTGGTTGATGTTCTACATTCACTTAGTGATAGGTGGAGCACCTCATAACAAAACTAGCTACCACTCGCTTTATTCTCGACCACTGGTACTGACGGAACAATTCACGTAACATATTGGTGATCGCGAGATGAACTTACAAAGATGAAGAATGAAAATACTACATCAACTACTCACATATATATCCATTCGAACCCAAACATGTACATGGATATATAGGATTTCATCATCACCTACAATCCAACTAGGAAGAGCTTCCTCACTTGTGACACACTCTTGTATAACTGGGACTTCTAAATCTGATAGCTGCCTCATCAAAACTCTATCCAATAGGATAGAGTTAACAGCTAAGGTTGAAAGATAAGTATACCATTTCATGTCATGAACCTCTAAATGCATCTTAGAAAACAACACCATAAGCTGCCACTCACTACTAGCCTACTGTACTTCTTGTATATGAGCCCTCCTACTCAGTACATTGGCCACTACATTGCCATAACCAATCATGTAGGGAAGATCGATGTAGAAGGACTATTGTTACTCCACCCACCTTCATTGTATCATATTCATATCACAATTTGTAAAGAGATACTTGAGGTTGTTCTGGTGTGTGTATACCACAAAATGCTCTCCTAGTAAATAGTGTCTCCAACAGAAAAACATGTTTACAACTGCATCTAAATTCAGATCATGCATGGGGTAATTCCTATCATGAGGCCTCATCTTCCAAGACCCATTCTCCATGACTTGATCCCCCTACATTAGCACTGCCCCCAACACAATACTTGAAGCTTCACAATACACAGTGTAACTCTTTACCTTCTCTGTCAGTACCAGGACCAGTGCTGATCTCAACCTCCCTTTTAGCTCTTCAAAGGCTATCTCACAAGAATCTGACCACATGATCTTTACTCCCTTTCTAGTCAAGACAGTTAATGGTTTTTCTAAACATGAGAAGACCAATATAAAACACTTTTAGTAACTATCCATCCCTAAGAAACTTCATATGTCCAAAATATTCATGGGTTATTCCAAGGAGACTATAGCTTTCACCTTATCTGGGTCCACCAATACTCCTGTCTCTAAGATGATGTGACCTTGAAATTGAATCTGGTCCATCCAAAAGTGGCATTTTGTGGTCTAAGCATATAACCAATTCTCTCTCAAAGTATTCAAAACGATCTCAATATGGTTGGCAAGGTCATGTTGATTGCGATAATACACCAAGATATAATCAACAAAAACCACCACAAAACAATCCATGTAAAGATAGAACACTCAATTCATCAGTTCCATGAAAACTACTCATGCATTTGTAAGAATGAATGGCATAACTAGATACTCGTATAGACTATAACTACAATGAAAGGTTGTGTAAGGTATGTCTATAGGTCAAATGGGCACCTTGTGATATCCTAACCTCAAGTCTATTTTTGAGAACACTCGGGCTCCTCAAAGCTGATCAAACAGGTCATCTATAAATGGAAAGGGATATCAGTTTTAACTATCAGTTGGTTAAGTCTATAGTCGTCCACGCATATCCTAAGGGTTCCATCCACTTTTTTCACAAAAAGGGCCGGTGAACCCCATGGAGAAGTACGGGGTCTTATAAACCCATTCACCTCTAAATCCTCTAACTACCCTTTGAACTCTTTTAACTCTAGTGTAGCCATATTGTAAAGAGGAATGGATACTAGTGAAGATCCCAGAACTATATCTATAGAGAACTAAACCTCTCTCTTATAAGTTTACCCAGAAAATTCATTATGAAATATTCCTCTAAATAGATAAACCACTGGAGGAATGTTCGTCGGACTCACTCCCTAATCATCTAGAAACAAACATGAAATCTGGGTTGTCATCCTACACAGTCAACAATTCTTAGGACCATATCGGCTTTCTTGGACATCCCATTCACCCTTGTGAATGAACACTACACCCTTTGGTGATGTAAAGGTCACATTTCGGGGATAACAATAAATTTATGCTCAATAAGTTTCTAGATATTCCATTTAAAGGATGATATAAAACCATTTCATCACTAAAAAATATAGATTATAGTTAAGGTGACACCCTCCAACCTCAATGGGACACTCTATTAACTAACATACATAACTTGTTTTGACTCCCAAAAGTGTATCTAGCATCAAAAAGACCTCAGAGATCAAAAAACAACCAATGCTTTTAACCACTCGTGTAGAGATAAAACTATGAGAGAAACCTATATTGAAAAGAGAATTTGCAACAATATAAGCTACTAAGATCATAATTCTCACTATAGATGTTCCAAGATATTGATCTTGTTGCGTATATTTAACATGATATGTCGGGCATGTACCATAGCCCTGTGACATTGTCTGCCTACCTTAAGTTGATCCACCATGTTGTCTATGAGAACCTGGTGTCTAGATAACACATACATGACCACCACTACCTTTCTCTGACTGGGCCACACTTCTCCAACTCCCATCCTAACATATAGCTAAAGAACCTTCTCCTAAACTCGGATTCAAAGCTAACCCCCTACCACTTAGAACTGGAGGGAAGGGTCCTGCAAAACTGATGCATGTGCCCCCATCCTACCGTAGGCTCAACAATCGAATGGGTCGTGGTCACAATGATTCTTTATGTGGCCTCACCTACGACACTGATGGAAAAACCCCAAGCCAACTGCACCCATATCATGGCTAGGACTAACATCACAAGGATCCTAAAAACAATGATTCCTTCCTAAAGATGTAGATCCACTAGGCTGAAAAATAGCACTCCCATGTTATGTACCTCCAACTTCACTCAGGGTTTGTTCTGTATTTAGAGCCAGATTCACAATCTCAGTGATAGACGCCAATATGAACACATTGAACTAATATTTGATAGCATTTTTGAGGCCTTCCTTGAAGCATATTTCCCCCACCGGCTCATCAATTAGATACATTAGTGAAAAACACTTTATTTTTGTAAACTATGTCGACTATTCCATAACTATTATTGCACCTTACTCCTGACACATGTACTCACTGGCCTTCTCTACTAGCAGAGTCCCAGGGTAAAAGTAATCATAAAAGAAGGTCTAGAAATCAGTCCAACCCATATCTCGTAACCCATTCAGTAGGTTCAAAATTCCACACAAGCGCTTTTCCAATCCACGTAACATATAAGTCGTGAGCTTGACCCTCGACTGAGGAGGCATTTCCATATGCTCAAAAATTGCTAAAATGTTCTCAAGCCACAGTTCTCTAGCTTGTGGATCACCATACCAGGAAAAATAAGAGGATGTTGCGACTATAACACTCACATCATCTCATTAAAAGAAATATAAGGTTGTGGTGATCCCTAGAAGGTATGCATATATCAAAAGAAGCCTTTAGGGAACTGTGCCTCAACACCTATGTCCGGAGCATCTCTTGGTGCCTCAACTAGCACTAAAAGAGGATCAACTAGTATCTCCTAGCCCACAATCTACAAATTATGGGCATCGCCTCCCATTCTGCATACCATGGGACATCATCATGGTGTAATATCTCTATATTTCCAAAAACACGCCTCAAGAAAGATCAACATAAAAGAATAGAACTCAAAATTGTAGGACAGGTCAAAATTGTCCAAAAAACCCAGTCAAACCCACATCCTTCTCCTAAATCTAAGACTGTATAAAGAATAGTCATCAAAACACTAGAAACTATTACTCTTTCCCAATTAAAATATGAGACTGGGTCAAGTATCATTCCATCATTTCAAGTTTCAATTTCCATTTCACATTTAGATATCCAAGAGATTCTTCCTGGGGTATACCAATTCTGAATCCATGAGGGTCCATAACACCTTACGAATCCAAAACTTGGCTCCCATTCAATCCATACATATATCAATTTAATTTAACATTTACATTTCATTAGTGCGTCATTCCCAATTCATAAGGGTCCATAATATTTATGAATTTAAAGATGGAGTCACTCATTTGTGTACTACACCCAACTAACACAACACCAGGCACAACTATCACATCAAATATCACAACAACATGCAATAACTAATGAATCCTAAATGGCATGGAATAATGTATGGCATGTGGTTTTTTAACAAGTTCATATATGATTCATGAACTGGAATACCCTCATATCATCGGGTTGAAACTAAAATATAACCCACATTTTCATCAATAATAATAGAATAATCATGTTTTTTACTCAATTGTGAAATCAATGTAACTGTAACAATCAAAATCCATAAATCATATTTTCATTTGAGGTAATTTTTATTTTCCCTGTACTTGGGGTAGCAACTCCCAGGAACAGTTTATTACCAAATCCCATTTTCTTCCTATCCCTTTCTAACATCTCCAAACAGTGAGGCAAACCAAAAAAGAACCTCCTTTGATAACACTTTTTAACTTCCCGGACCGGATGTCACTCAACTGTGCCCAGATACTGTTTGGTTACATAGCCAGAAGAACATATCGCAAAATTCCAGAGGATATTGACTAGAAGTGATGTCCTAGGTGAGTCTTTGGGCAGGATATACCCTCATAACCAGATTATCATAGTACAGGTCAAATGCATACAATTGAGGAAGCGAATAAATAAGTAAACCATTAGAAGTAACACAATAAAAGAGTACATTTTAATAATTATGAAATTATCATATAAAAAATGATTCATATGATACATGTATCTTGAATGTATCCAAAATAATACATGGAAATACAATGCATTACATGTAACAAAAAATAACAAAAGACCAAAAAGTTCTCACAACATCGCATGCCCTAGTTTGGTCTTATGCTCCCCTGATCCAAAGCCACAATAAACAACCTATACCCAGACCCTTTCCCATATTATCAGCTAAAACCATATAATATATTTGGGTCCTTGAGGAGGTCCAAACAGGGTGTGAGATAAACATCCTAGTAGGAAACCTCCCATGTCTATAGAGTTCTAACAGTAATATCCTGAGTGATAGAAAGTGTACAGAAAGCAGTAAAGTAAGTATGCATGCCCATGAAATATGTCTACAAAAATAAGAAAAACTAATATCCCATCAATTCTACCTGCAATAAGAGTCAACTATAAATAAATTAAACATTTCACCGGGCGATACCATACATCCATCCATACCAAGCACCCCACGGACACACTATATAAAGAAATTAGGAATCCCACATCCACATCGTATAATGAAGAGTAGACCACAAGGGATGGATCCAAAGTATCATGTACAAGGGAGTCCAAGAAATTATTATAGACCATAATGGGATGGATCCAAGGAACTCATCAAAGGCATCCACAATGAGTCTCATGGGTATCCTAGTGGAAACTCAGTCTAGAAACTATTTGGAGTTCTAGGAGCATGTGTGTCGACATTTCCTACACAAGTCCAAGCAAGCCGGATCCATAGGGTAGCAAGGACCAAATAATTCCACAGTATTACGACCCAAGGGGGAGAGTCAACCAAAGGAATTCACTACTGTATTATAGATCCATGGAGAGAATTCCATGGAATCTACCAATCTATTCATTCAATTAATTCAATTAAACAAATCTATTCTATGTGAATATACCCATTCACATAACCAAGCAGAATCCATTGGTATACCCACTCATGCAATCCATTTATCATTCACTATTCATATGGTCCTACCCTCCCATATTAACCATTTAATATTCCATTAGTCAAATCATATCAGTTTACCCACCGATAACATTAATTCTATTTAATCCAAACAATCAAAATAATTATATTGTCACAATATATAAATATTCAAGGAGGAAGTACAACTCTTAAATAGTTATTCATAAGTATAAAGGCATTAATGATATTCATCTATCTAGGAAAGAAAAAGAACACACCCGTAGGGTGGAATATATGAGAATAAAAAGGTCAAAACCATAAGTTTCACCCCATGGGGGATTGAAATGAGAAATGAGTTCCAACACACCTAAACAGAATCTATGGACATCCTCATTATGTCCAACTAAGGCTATGGCAAGTAGATCTCCCAAAATGAGGCTGCGCTAAAATGTATGATGGGTATCATATAGTCCAAATTCCCAAAAAACACAAGAAAATCCAAGATAAATTATAGACCACCTACCTCGACTCGATATTAGAGGTCGTGTCCTGTATCAAGTCTAGATTTTTCCTGGTTTATGAGATATTAGAAGAAATAAAGGAGAATGGAATATCAGTGCATATGATCCTAAAATCAAATATCACATTCAATGTTCTGAAGAATGAAGAATGGCTAAAAAGGAAAGTTGGACTTTATGATATAGATCTGATGAGACAAACCATGATCAAAATGATGTTTAGATGGAGAGTTGAGATCAATTCCTAGGTTAGGCGCTAAAGGAGAGCTCCATGGGAGGGGGTTTTTTGTGTGTTGAAGTGAAATCCCTAATTGAGTATAAAAATAAAAATTTTACTTTAATTAACATTTTAAAGAACTCATCCAAAATTTTTTCATGGTTTTCCCACAGGGTTTTTCAAATCGTTCGACTACCATATGTATCTCACTATCTCCTAGGGGTGCTTCGTACAGTTTCTTTGCACAGTCTAACTAACTTTGTGGTAACTGCACGAAACCATCTGCTAAAAAACTAAAAAAACATACTTTTTCATGTTTGTGTGGCCTCTACCACAAGGATTCCTAGAATCGAGTGGAATCTACTGCCTCCACTCGCACGGTTAGACTAATTATGCACAAGACATGCACAAACCATACATCATGGAATTTTCATTCCAAAACATGGTTCAATGATCCAAACAAGCCCATGACGCCTCCAAAACACTCTTGATCAAGATGGGTACATAGGTAAGTCCATAATAAATAATTTAAAAATAAAAAGGAAAATATTTGTACCTAGTATGAAAACTCGGGCTCTTACAATGACACTTTTTTATTTGGCCTAATCCAAAATATCAATAAACAATTATTAATTATGAATTAATAATATTATAGTCTCGGGACTCAAGATCATATCCAAGGCATCCCAATGTGATCATACTCACATAAGTGGGGAATAATTCCAATGGAATTAAGTCCATAACAAGAAAAGTAGACAAATATATCATATCTATAATCTATTTACCAAATCCAAGTGTGTCCTTTGACTTGGTAGATGAGTTGTTTTACTAATTAATTAGAAACCTCATCTTGTCCATGGAATTCCACATCGAGAACCCATGGATCATTCTAGGTGTATGATGAAATCCTCACACTATGATTCCATACATCATATTACATGATAGAATCTAAGTATCACCCTATGCATTTTATAATGACATTCCCCTATAAGAAATAAAATACATTCCACGTAGGGAACACATGTGTTTCTCGTGGCATAGTGTAATGGAATTTCCCTCCGAGATCATCCAAAGCATTTCACAAAGGGAACCCATGTGTTACTCATGGAATAATATAAATCCATCAACCCAATGATCTCACCCAATGTATTCTATATAAGAATATTAATATCATCATTGGCATTGTATAATCCTATCATAATTCATTAAATTTACTATGAATTATGATCCCATCCAAGGAATTCTGAGTCAGAACCCTTTTATGGCCCTTGTCATGACATAATGAATGGTAATGGGATAGTATTATACCCATACCATTAAACAGTTAACTTAATTCAATATGGTCATTCAATTCATAAGGATAACTCAATATATATGTAAGAAGAAATATAGTCCTAGATACATGAAAATACCATTCTACCTTTGTTTAATTCAAATTAAATTTCATTTATAAGATCCAACTCAATACACATCACCTGGTGGTTTGGTTTCATTTCAAAGAATAGAGTTAATAATAATTTAAAACAACACAGACAAATGGGTGGATCTTTTTTAACTATAAAACCTTTTATGATATAAGTTACGGTTCAAGGAAAACCTAAACATGAAGCTAAAAATTTTATATTATTTCCATTTAAAATGAGTCACATGGAATATTGAACACACGACATGATGGTGAAAAATCATAAACATCCTTATTTTATTGAAAAAGAACTAAACTTACTACTTTATTCTAGTAGATGACTCCTCCTCCGATATCATATTTGGGTTCATGCTATAATGGGAGAAGTCAAAGAAATAGACAAATAACCTAAATATAGTGTATATTAGATAGCATATATTTAAAATTTCATACGGTGAGTTAAACATATAAAATAAAGTAACAAATCCAAAGGATTATAGTGGTGAATCCAACATGACTGAAGGGACATGAATCAAACATCGTATAATGAATTTATCTTATAGCCTTGGATGATGGCCAAAGGAGATCTCTCAACGGAGGTGTTTCTATGTAAAAAGAAGAATAATAAGGGATTTAGGTTATATGAAATTAAGGGTTAAAAGGTAATTTCACCCTCTTTTTTAATCTCTAAGGCATATCTATGGTGTAAATAGAGGATTTTCATTGTAAACCCCCCCCCCCTTTGCGAGGTCCTCCTGTAACGAGATGAACTTTTTAATAATATTTGTTTTCTAATTTTGTGTGTTATTTTATTTTTATACTCAGAAAAATTGTATCCTTTAATTAATGTAGTGAGTATAATTAAACGATACCATTAGGTTTTGACTATTATATGATCGTTGGTCAATATGACCATTAGACACTAAACTCATTACATTACAATTATTGTATATAAATTCAAATGGTCTTGGTTAATTAATACATAAAGAAGAATTGATGGCATCATCCAGTAGAATTGGGTCATATGAAGCCCATCTGTTAGAGCTTGGGAAGGAGGTTTCATCACTGGGCTTCACTCTGGAACAAACCCAAGATGAACTTCAACATGTGAAGATTGAACGGAATCACCTAAGGCAGAAGTTAAACTGATAGAAATCACCACTCTATAAATGTTTTCCGAGCCACCCCAAGATTCTATCACCATAGCACAATGTACACTTAGGTCCAATGTATGGGTTATAAGGGGCTATATAACAAATCCTTAGTTACTTTCTGCAAAAATTTTATACAAATAAAATTTTTACTCCTTATTATGGTAAAATTTGTGAATTTCAAATGTCCAGATAAATATAGGATGAATTTATAGAAGTTCCATATTATTGATGAATTTTGTAAAAAAGGGGTATTTTAAAGAAAAATTTATTGTTTGAATAATTAATAATGTGAATTGATTTTTAAAAAATGGTCCTCTACAGTTGTGTTCAGTAAGAAATTTAAAGTCTTATACGAAAAACGTAATTTTTTGTAAATAGTAAAGTATGAATAGTAACATACCTATATGAATATTAATGAATAGTAAGGAATAGTAAATCAACCAAAAAAATAGAAACTGCACCCATGATTGTATAAATACATTTTAGACATCTTAAAAGTGAAAAAATAGTCATAGTATAAGGTTTGGTATTTTTGTATGTCATAAATATTTTATTTACAATTTTATAATTAATTTAATAATATAAAATAGAAATTTATTTTCATAAAATTTAATCATATATTGTTACATTATTGTCTTATGGTTATATGATAATTTTATGGGACCTTGATTACTTTCTTAAGGTGTTACAAAAAGAGTTATTATTTTAAAGTTGTATTTTTCGAATAAATAATAATTTTATTTATAAAATTAAAATTATTTATAAAATTATTTTCATAAATGGAGTTTATTTTTTAATTCAGAGCATCAATATTAGGTTAGAATGAATTTTTTGGATTTTTCTGAAATAGTTGATTTTTCGGTGAATAGTAAAAATATAGTATTGAGTTTCAGGTGTTTAATGGCATCATTGATGATGTAATCATGATATAATAAATCTGGTAGAATTTTTTATAGTATGATATGTTATGAGGTGTCCCAAGTGGCCAATACCATGGCCAAATACCATGGGCAAGCCCATGGTTTTGCAAATACCAACGATGAGTTGTCCCTTGCAAATTAATTAAATATGCCGTCTTTTTTTGCTATAAATTCAAACCCATTCCCCCATTAATTTCATTCCAAAATCCTCCTCAATGAAGATATAGTCTTTTTACTTCCCAAGGAGTCTTCCCAAGGTTCCCTCAATCCCCCCAAGGTCCCAACCTTCAAACTTTCGAAGTTACTCTTCAAGGTAAGGGAAACTTTCACCCTCCTCTTTTAGTCATGATTTCCTTTTAAGTTATGTCTTCCAGTTTCCATATTCATATGTGGGTGTATGTTCTTATCTATTATTATTATATTCCATTTCATTTCCAGATGATTATAGACCCTTTCTTCTCTAATCTGTTTATTTTTAGAATTTTTAAGTGACGCCGTTAGGCTGCCGAATTTTCGTAAAAGAAATCGCATCTTTTCTTTTCTTTCGAGTTTCATTTTCATGTTGTATATTCTTCAAATATCCAAAAAATGATCTTATTTATTTTTATTCTGTACACCTACTATATAATAAGTTATTTATTATTGGGTGACTCTTGTCTCCTCTCTTTTCAATATTTTCAAAAACCATGTTATATAGGTGTTATGCTGTAGAAATTTCATCTCAAAATTTCTTTCGCTTTCTCTCAAACAATTCTCTTGGTTTATTTATGTCAATACCCAGAACAATTTAGTTTATATGGGTGTTCATAAATACATTAAAATGGTATATTTGATTCTATAATTGACATACATATAACCCAAACTCCCTTTCCATGGGTTATAAATGACATAACGATCATGTTTTTTAAGAACTTTTAAAACGCCACGATTTTGAAATGAAACCCATTTCTTTTATTCTCCATGGGTAAATTATTAAATGTTTGATTATGATCTATGTGGGTCCCATGAAAGTAAATAAATATTAAGGTTGTTCCTTGATATCACTCCAATTCATTGGGTAAAGAATTTAATATCTAGAGATGATAAGTTTCATGATACCTTGGTGAATAAACTTGGTAATTTTTTTATTACACCTTGGGATAAACCTTGGTGATACGGTCATGAATTTATAAATGAAATTTTGTATCCACGTATTCATGTTGTGATTATTTTTCTTTTTATTATGATATTCCGCTTTTTTCATTGATCATGTCTTATGGTTTTCATCAAGTTCTTGTTGATATCACAAGTAAACTGATTCCCTTGCTTTCCTTACTGGGCCTTCAGATCACCCTTTCCTTTGAGGTATGTATCCAGGTTATGAGATACAGTAATTGTAGATAGGATGAACATTTAAAGAAGCTTTTCATGGGGATTTAATAGAGTGTTTTAAGTTTTCATGTTTTATTGTTCCTGATTTCCAAGACACTAGACTTTAAATATCCTCTATTTTTAAAATGTAATGAAAAGTTATGTAATAAAAAGGCGGGATGCCATAGTTGGTATCTAAGGATAGTTTAGTTATTTATAGAAATTAGGCTATGAAAAAATTATGAATAACCCTATAAAAAGTTTAAATATATGAATACTTCCTAGTATTTTGGTGATTATTTAGTAAGTGGTTTATCAATCAAATACATTCATATTTGGATATGAGCAGGTAGAGGCGGCTTTCGAATAGATGTACCTAGGAGTGAAAAATCTAACAAGGAGTTTTGGGCTTGACTAAGGGTATCTGGGTACATAACAACATGCCTTGTTTCACTCTTGGTTACGATACTCTAGGGGGATATTTTTGGTTAATCATAAACTTTTTATGAATCATTATGAAGGATTTATAGGAAAATGTAATAGTTTAAAGCATAAAGTTTTAAGAAATAAAATCTTTTATAGTTAAAAGATTCATAAATGAAATAATATTCTCACTAAGTTTCTATTATTTTATAAAATCGTGGGCAATAGGAGGAACCATAAAAATGGTGATAGTAGTGGACCATACGCTGATGGCCCTCTGAGAGAATCTGGAATGGAAACTATCATGAGAATGAGGAACCAACTGACTAATGTTATGGGAAATAACTTGAATCAAGATGAGAGACCAATATCACCGTGAAGGGAACAACATTCCATTGATTACTTTATGCATCAATGACCACTAAACTTCAGTGGATCAACTAACCCACTGATTACTAAGTAGTGGATCAGTTATATCAAGAAGATCTTTTCGGTGATCTGTTGTTCACAGCAAGAGAAGGTCACCTTGGTTGTCAATCGCTTAGAAGGAGAAGTTGATCAGTGATGGGAACTGATTAAAAACACAAGGAAAATAGTGTAGGTTGTAGCTATGGAGTGGGAAGAGTTCATATAGATCTTATTTAGAAAGTATTTCCCTCATTCCATGAGAATAAGAATGGAAAAGGAGTTTCTCGAGCTGAAGCAGAAGGAGAATGAATCTGTGGGAAGCTACGAGATGAAATTCACAAGGCTTTGATATTACACCTCTAGCTTTTTCATAGATCCAAATGGTAAGGTTGATTGATTCTTCAGTGGACTGAGACCTCATCTGAAGAATAATCTAGCCAACCAAGACTATGATAGCTATAAGGAGATCATGTGCACTGTGATGAAAGTAGACCTAGATTTGGTGAGACGTTGTGGTATTATAAATCTAATGATAAGAAGAGATCGATGGAGCCAAATATAGGGAGGAACTTTGATCAGGTAAGATGATGCAAGACTGTTCAATGTCTCATGAGTAATAAATGTGGGAAGAAGCATTCAGGTAACTTCCTGCTCGGGAGCAAGAAATGCTACAAGTGTGGAAGACATGGCCATATTGTGAGGAATTTTCATAGTGAGGTGAAACCTCAACTTCCAAAAACTAAAGAAAATGGGAAGATGGAGAAGTCCCTACCTGATGACCAGTGATTTAAGTGTGGACAACTTGGGAACTTTTACAATAAATGTCCAAATCTGAGGGCAATGGAGGGAAACCACCATCAGCCTCAACAAAGGCCAAGGGATCAAGGTCGTGATTTTTATTTCATGACAACTGAATTTGAAGCTCTGAATAATTTGGTGACTGGTACTCTTGTTTTTATCTCAAAGATAGCAAGTAATTTGTTTGATTATGGTTCTATGCATTCATTTATTTATTCTAAGTTTTCAAAGAATTTAGAATCAACCCCCTATTTGTTAAAAGTAGAGTTATCAGTCAAGACTCCTAGCGGGATTATCCAAGCTTTGTTAGTGTTTAGAAACTCTAGTATTTAGTTTAGTGAGAAAAATATTATCGCAAATCAATTAGTCATTCCCAAGATAGAATTCGACATTATACTAGGAATGGATTTTCTCTCAAAGTATAATGCTAAGATCAAATGAAGAAGTAAGGAAATCTCAGTAGTATTGAATAGAAAACCTACAGTTATCTTCCAAGGAGAGATATCTCAAACTGATATTTTTATAGAAGAACCTACTATATCCTTATTTATGGAGTTGATCTGTTAAGAAGAAGAAGGAAATAAGAGTCTTTGGATAGAAAATGTCCCCATCACCCTAGATTATGTTGACGTATTTTCTGAGTAGTTTCCCGGACCTCCCCCAAAAAGAGAGGTAGAGTTCTCTATTTAACTTGTACCTGGATCTCATCTGATATCAAATATCTCGTATAGGATGGAAAATGTGGAGCTGGAGGAGTTAAAGAAATAACTCCAATAACTTTTATATAAGGGTTTTATCCAACCATGTGTGTCTCTTTGGGGAGAACATGTTCTCTTTGTGAAGAAGAAGGATGGATTGATTTGGATATGCGTTGATTATAGAGACCTGAACGTGATCACAGTAAAGAACAAATACCCTCTTCTAATAATTGATGACTTATTTGACCAACTTTTTGGGGCTCAATTCTTCTCTATAATTGATCTTCATTATATTTATTATCAATTGAGGGTGAAGAAAGAATATATTCTGAAAACTGCATTTCGATCAAGATATGGGCATTATGAGTTTGTTGTTACGCCCTTCAGACTGACTAATGCACCTGCTATTTTTATGGATTTGATGAATATAGTCTTTAAGGACTACATTTATAACTTTGTGGTAGTATTTATTAATGATATTCTGATATATTCCAAAAGTATTAAGGACCATGAAGATCATCTAAGGGTTATTTTGAAAACTCTACAGAAGGAAAGGCTTTTTGGGAGGTTTAGAAAATGTGAATTATGGTTACAACGAGTTGCTTTCTTGGGGCATATTCTTACCAATGAAGGAATCCAAGTTGACCCTACAAAGACCAAATTTGTAGAGGAGTAGCCTCATCCTACAATAATAACGGAGATTTTTAGTTTACTTGGACTAGAGGGATATTAGAGGAGGTTTTTGAAAAACATTTCAAGACTTTCAAATCCATTAATCAAGTTAACTCAAAATGGGTCATGTTCTTCTGTACAAAAGAGTGTGAGGAAAGTTTCCAAGAGCTGAAGAAGAGTTTGGTTACTACGCCCATGTTAACTCTTCCCTCAAGTAGATAAGGATTCGTTATTTTTAGCGTTGAATCTCTAAAAGATCTTGGGTGAGTCCTCATGTAAAATGACAAAGTCATTACTTATTCTTCTCAACAGTTGAAGACTTCTGAGCAGAACTATCCTATGAATTATCTGGAGTAGGTTGTGGTTGTTTTTTATATGAAGATATAGAGGCACTATCTTTATGGGGAGAAATGTGATATATACACAGACCATAAAATTTTGAAGTATATTTTTACACAAAAGGAATTGAACATGGGAAAATGGAGATGGTTTGAACTTCTCAAAGACTATGATTGTTCAATTCATTATCTCCCTGAAATAGAAAAAAAAAAGATACTGATGCATTAAGCAGGAAATACCCAGTTGTTCTTTCCTTGGTGAGGATTCAAAGAGATCCATTGATCAATGAGCTAGTAAAACTAGAAATGGGAATTATAAGGGAAGGGACATCATCAACCCAAACCCAAATTATTTCTCAACTATCATTACTAGAGAAGATCAAGAAAGATAAAAAATAAGTACCTTTATTATAGAAGAAGTTTGAGGCTATGAAGGATGGGAAGTTTCTTGAGTTCAATATTGATCAAGAAGGTGTACTGAAATTTTGTACAATATAATGTGTTCTATCTATTCTATAAATAAACAAGGAGCTGATGGATGAATCTCATAGCTCTATATTCTCTATACATCATGGAAGCACAAAAATGAATAGGGAACTTTGTGATCATTATTAGTGGGATAATATGAAAAGGGATATTTATAACTACACTTCAAGGTGCCTAGTATGTCAGCAAGTGAAGGTAGATTGAAAACATCCTGAATGGGAATTGCAACCACTACCCATTACAGCATGGAAGAGGGACAATATCACTACGGACATCGTCACTGATCTCTTGAGAACATCGAAAGGAAACAATGTGATATGGGTTATTGTGGACTGTCTCCCCAAGACTTCCCATTTTATCCCCATTCGGGAAGATTTATCTCTTGATAAACATTACCGGATTTATGTGAAGGATGTGGTAAGGCTAAGTGGAGTTCCACTTTCTATCATATCTGATCATGATCAAAGGTTCACATCAAAATTTAGGAGAAGTCTTCATCATGCTCTGAGCACTGAATTGAATTTTAGTACGGCCTATCACCCCCAAATTGATGTCCAATATAAAAGGACTATTCAAACACTAGAGGACATGTTGAGAACATGCTAAATAGAATTTAAAAGGTGGATGGGATCAACACCTCCGTTTATTTTAGTTTGATTACAACAATAGCTTACACTTGAGAATTCAAATGGCACCCTATGAAGCTCTATATGGAAATCGATGTAGAAATCTGACTTGTTGGAATGAAGCTAGTGAGAGAAAGCTTCTTGGGACTAATCTTGTGCAAGATATGACAGAAAAGGTCCATTCCATCCCGCAACACATTAAGGCTGCTCAGGGTCGGCAAAAGATCTATGTCGACAACTGTAAAAGGGACTCAGAGTTTGATGTTGGTGACAAAGTCTTTATTCATATTTCACCTTGGAAGAGATACATGCGGTTTGGGAAGAACGGGAAGCTCATCTATAGGTATATTGGCCCTATTAAATCCTTGACCATGTGGGATAAGTGTCCTATTAGCATACACTTCCTCCAAATATATCACATGTTCATGATGTCTTTAACATATCCCTCTTAAGGAAGTACATACCTGACAATTCACATGTACAAAATTCAGAGGTGGTACAAGTGGAACACAACCTCTCTTATGAGGAGCAGCGGGTGGAGTTCTTGGATCGTAGAGACAAGTTTCTATGAAACAAGACTACTCACCTTGTATAGCTGTTGTGGAGGAACAAAAAATTTGAAGACGACACCTGGGAACAAGAGGATTCTATGAGACATAAGTACCCACACCTTTTCTCATCAGAGGGTATGAGATAAAATTTCTGGGATGAAATTTCTTAAGGGGGAAATAATGTAATGGGACAAACATTTTAATAATATTTTTTTCCTAATTTTGTGTGTTATTTTATTTTATACTCAACAAAACTATATCCTTTAATTAATGAAGTTAGTATAATTAAATGAGACTATTGGGTTTCGACTATTATATGATCGTTGGTCAATATGAACACTGGAAACTAAACTCTTAACGTTACAATTATTGTTTATAAATTCAAATGATCTTGGTTAATTAATATAGAAATAAGAGTCGATGGAATCATCCAGAAGACTCGGTCCATATGAAGCCCATCTATTGGAGCTTCGGAAGGAGGTAGCATCACAGGGATTTGCTCTGGACCAAGCCCAAGCCGAACTTCAATATGTGAAGCTTGAATAGAATATCCTAAGGTGGAAGTTCAAGATGATAAAAATCACCACTCGGGAAATGTTGTCCGAGCCACCCCAAGAATCTATCACCATAGCACACCTTACACATAGGTCCTATGCATGTGTTATAATGGGCTATGTAACGAAGCCTTAATTTTTTTCTGCAATCCTTTTGTATAAATAAAATATTTACTCCTTATTATGCTAAAATTTTTAATTTCAAATGTCTAGGTAAATATATGATGAATTTATAGAAGTTTTATATTATTGATGAATTTTGGAAAAAAGGGGTATTTTAAAATATTTTTTGTATTCCATAAATAATTAATAATGTGATTTTATTTTCGAATAATTTTCTTCTACAGTTGTGTTTAGTAAGAAATCTAGAGTCTAATACGATCAACTTAATTTTTAGTGAATCGTAAAGTATGAATAGTAACATACCCATATGAATTGTAATTAATAGTAATGAATAGTAAATTGACCAAAAAAATAGAAACTTCACCCAAGAATGTATAAATAAATTTTAGAAATCTTAAAAGTGAAAAAATGATCATAGTATAAGTTTTGGTATTTTTGTATGTCTTAAATATTTTATTTACAATTTTATAATTAATTTAATAATTTAAAATGGAAATTTATTTTCCTGAAATGTAATCATATATGTTTACTTTATTTTCTTATGGTTATATGATAATTTTATGGGACCTTGATTACTTTCTTAAGGTGTTACAAAAGGAGTTATAGTTTTAAAGTTGTATTTTTGGAATAAATAATGATTTTATTTAAAAAATTAAATTAAAAATATTTAGAAAATTATGTTCATAAAATGGAGTTCATTTTTTAATTCAGATCATAAATATTAGGTTAGAGTGAATTTTTGGGATTTTTCTGAAACAGTTGATTTTTTGGTGAATAGTAAAAATACAGTTTTGAGTTTCGGATGTTTAATGACATCATTGATTGTGTAATAATGATGTAATAAATCTGGTAGAATTTTGAATATTAAGATATGTTATGAGTTGTAACAAGTTTCCAATACCATGGGCAAGTCCATGGTTATGGAAATACCACTGATGAGGTGTCCCTTGGAAATTAATTAAATATTCCCTTTTTTGCTATAAATACCAAGACATTACCTCATTCATTTCATTATAGAATACTCATCAACAAATTTATAGTCTTTTTACCTCCCAATTAGTCCTCCCAAGGTTCCCTCAAGTCCCCCAAGGTCCCAACCTTCAAGCTTTCGAAGTTACTCTTCAAGTTAAGGAAAACTTTCACCCTCCTCTTTTAGTCATGATTTCCTTTATGTTATATCTTCTTTTTTCCATATTAATATGTGAGTGTATGTTCTTATCTATTATTATTACTTTCTATTTCATGTAAAAAAATTTAGAGACCCTTTCTTCTCTCATAAATTTATTTTCGTAATTTTTAAGTGACGTTGTTAGGCAGCTGAATTTTTGTAAAAGAAATCGCATCATCTCTTTTCCTTCAGTTTCATTTTCATATGGTATTTCATCAAATATCCCTAAAATGATCTTATTTCTTTTTATTATTTACACCTACTGTATAATTATTTATTTATGAGTGGTTTACTCTTTTCCCCTCTCTTTTCAATATTGTCTAAAACCATGTTATATAGTCATTATGCTGTGGAAATTTCATCTCAAAATTTCTCTCTTTCTCTCAAGAAATTCCCTTGTTATATTTATGTGAATACCCAGACCTATTTAATTTATATGGGTCATCATAAAGACATAAAAATGATATATTTTATTCTTTAATTTACATACATATAACCCACACTCTCTTTCCATTGGTTATAAATGACATAATGATCAATTTTTTTAAGAACTTCTAAAACATCACAATTTTGAAATGAAACCCATTTCTTTAATTCTCCATGAGTTATTTATGAAATTATTGATTATGATATATGTGGCTCACATTAAATTAATGATATATTAAGGGTTATACCTGATAGTGTAATAATGCATTGGGTAATGAATTTAATCTCAAGAGATGACAAGTTTCACGATACCTTGGTGAATAACCATGGTAATTTTTGTAAGACACCTTGGATGAACCTTGGTGATATGTTCATGAATGTATAAATGAAATGTTGTAGCCACATATTCAAGTTGTGATTCATGTTCTATTTATTATTATATAACTTTTTTCCATTGCTTGTATCTTATGGTTTTCATCAAGTTCTTGTTGATATCACAAGTAAACTGATTCCCTTGCTTTTCTTAGTGGGCCTTCAGCTCACCCTTTCCTTTGATGTATGTCTCCAGGTTATGGGATGTAGTAATTGTACATAGGATGAAATTTTCAAGAAGTGTTTCAAGGGGATTTAAAATATTGTTTTAAGTTTTCATGTTTTATTGTTCCTGATTTCCAAGACACTGGACTTTAAAGATCCCCTGTTTGTAAAATGAAATGAAAAGTTATGTTAAAAAAAAGGCAGGATTCCATACTTTCTAGGTAATTTATGGCTTAAGTTTAAAATTTACACTGTAAGCTATAAAAATATAGTGTAAATTATAACTTTATGTCATTATACTATCCGGTATATATTTCCCTTCTATATTTTGTTCAAACCACCCTAAAACTCCAAAATTTCTATAGATCTATCTACTATGCTCAAAACTAAGAATTAATGTTAAATAATTATACCCCAAAAAGATGGGATCTTACAAAATCACCCATTAAAACAAATTTTTTCATTCTTGTACCATTTAGAACTAAACCCACATAGAAATACAGAATCAATAACTACTTACTTATCTAATATTGGGAATATATAGAGCACCACTTCACAAACCTTTCCCAATATTCATTTAAGGATTCCCCTATGAGTTTTTTTAGTATAAAAATATCTTTATTATGTGAATAATCCCTATAAATAAGGAAAATATTTTCTAAAAACATTATCCTAAGGTCATAAAAATTCTTATTGAAGTATATTAGTAGTAATACAACCTCTATTTTACTAATACATCTCAATAAAATAAAATATTAATAATTTTTATTTGACATGAACTAAATTTTCACTATATAATTTTTATAAAAACATAGTGAAATTATTTCAGGTGTTTATTTAGATTTTCCACTATAATTCCATGAAATTTTGGAAATTAATAATTTAAACCATGCCTTAAATAAAAAATATTATCCATCTCTAGGTATTCTTTTTAGTTTTTTTAGTTTTAAAAATCTAGTAAAACTAATTAATTTCATGTTTTTTCTACAACGTGATACCTTTATGTCACTGGTTTGTTAATATTTCATTAATTTTCTAATTTCTTGAGAATTTTTTAGTTTTTAAATTTAAAAAATTAGAAATTGTAGGATAGTGTAGTATAAACTTTTAATGAAACCATGCATAGGATAAATATTCATTCTAGAAGTAAATGAATGGTTGGAAAATTGTTTTCTTAACTATGTAGATAAACCATATATCCTACCTTGATAACTCTAGAAACTATCACATAGTTGGAATACATTTTTCCAAATAGTACAGAAAAACGATATTAGATTCCCATGTGTTTAATTATGAGTTTTTTATTTTACCCTTACATGGTTATTTCCTCATTTTCCCTCCTCCCATATCATTAAAACCATCTAGGATCCCAACCAATAAACTTCATCCTATCCAACAAGATTTATTTATCTTCATCCATTGATTCGATTAGTTTTTTCAAAGTTAATCCTTCTTTCCTCTTCATTTATTCATTATCCCATCCCTTATATCCTTATTATCCATGTTCTTTATTCTATAATTTCCCTAGATAGCTATGGTTACTACCTCTATGGAATGTTAATAACCTAATCAATGTATTTTAGTTTATATGGTTATTAAAGTGTGAAACTAATCCAAATCCCTCAATATTTAATTAAGGTTAATTTACTTCCAATTATTAAAGAAGGTTATTCTACAAAAAAAAATTATATAATACTCTTGGTTCTTGATAATTTATAATATTATGAAATTTTAATCTAAATATTTCATTTATGTTGGAGTTATAATTTTTCTAAATGTTTTGATTTTTTCTTCCTTAATATAAATGGGGTTTAATGGCATTATAATGGGGTTTTAGAAAAATTTCAATGAGTTTTTTGGGTTAAAATTCATTTATAAAGAAATTTTTCAAAGGTATATAATTTATATAAATGAAGTTTCATGGTTTTTTATTGATTTATATCATTAAGGGGATTGTTTAGTACAATTATTATTTGATATTTATTGTTTTTGTTCATGTTTTGTTCATGAATTAGTGAGATTGATATTATTATTTTAATTTTTAACTCAAAAAAATTTTATATATAAATATTAATATGGGATATATCAATCTTCACTCGCATCATAAAACATTAAGTGGACTATGATATACAATAAAAATATTATTATTCAAATGTGACCATTATAACTTAGCCACTACATTGGGGTTATGAATCGTAACAACCACATTATGAAAAATTTTAATAAAGGTTTTATATAATTTAATTTTTTTTATTAATTAATAATAAGAAATTTCTCATTTTTTTAGTAAATTCATTCCACGGTTTTATAATATGTTTTCTTCAAAAATGGTTTTTATATTATTTTATGTTCCAAAATTATAATTAAATTAAAAAATCAGAAAATTTATTTTAGAAAATTAATATCATTTTTTAAATCATAAATTCAATATTTTATTCAGGTAAATTTCTAGTAATTTTTATAAATATATATTATTAGGTGAATAATGAAAAATGCTGATTTTTGTAAATTGTTACTTGTTTTCATTAAAACAAGTAATGTATAATTATAAATATTATTTTAATATGATCATGATTATAAATTAGTGTCCTTTGATTATAAATAATTTAATTAATTACATAAGAATCATCCTTATACTTATATTAGTATAAGTTCATTTTTAGGATTAAAAATGCATTTTTTCAAAAACTGTTTTGTTATGTTTTATTCATTTATATCAAAATTGATTTCAAAATATTCTAGAAATCTATCCCTAAAAATGGATACATTTTTTAATATTTAATTTAAAATTTATTAAATAGGTAACTTTTATTTTTTTCCAATATTTATAGTAACCATGGTAAATATTTGTTAACTCGATAAGGGTAAAAGAGTTAAAACTAGGTTAAAACAATGGTGTAAAGCTTTAAAATCTCACTAACACTTTAAATTATTATATTGGATGATTTTTTTAAACTAAATATTTGTTTAAGTAAAAAAATAATATATTTAAAATATTATTTTGAATTTGTGAACCCATGCTTGACTTTTATAAACAAAAATTATATTTTAACAAATTTATAAAATATTTCTGGGTATTATCAATTAGTAGTATAATTGGATGGATTAATTATATTTTTTCTAGATCAAGGAGTATAAAAATTTAATTTTTATTATTTAACAAATATAATTTCATAAATCAACTTCATACTTTATTTCATTGTTTAATTATTTTTTATGATTAAATTTGGTATTTTTAAAAAATTATTTTTCATGTGTTTTCTATACTTATATTAAATTTAATTTCTACAAACTAGAGATTTTAGATATAATAAATTGGATTTTAAATTTTTAATAATAATTTCCAAATTTTTTGTAGCTATCCTTATATTTTTAAACATATAATTATGTTAACAAGGAAAAAAGGTAAGTTGTCAAGGATAGGAATAAATTGGGTTTAAATGTGACTTAACAGGAAATAAGCCTTAAGATTTTTCCCAAAATTGTCTAAATGTGATTTTTTTAGTGTTTATTGACCTTGTCACATCTTATCTATTAATTTGCGGTTATTTTATGGCACTTTACATGATTATGATATATATTATATTTAATTTTTTTATGTAATTCCAAATGTGTCATTTCTATCACTTATAAAATAGAACCTACTCTTCTCCTTTATTCACAAAGTTTGAGGACTCTATATCATAAAATACTTACCCTAATACCTTCCTAGTTTCATTTACATTATACTATAGTGTATTTGATTCACCTAATACCTTATTAAGATCACATAATTTGTAAACTGATGGAGGTCCCTCAAAGATAAGGTAATCGCCTTACCTGACTCTTTTAAATTTTATTTCTTCTTCTAATTCCTATAAATAATTTTTAACGGTACTAAAATTATTAGTATTTTATAATTAATATTTTTAAATGTTATTATTATTATGGGGTATTAATTTTCCACCTCATTTCAATTAAATGGGAAATTAAACTATTGATCATGTGTATTTATGGCAATGTGATTCATTTTCCATAATTTTCATTCATTATTGGTTATTATGATGGATTATATATATATATATATATATTTTATGAAATAATTTTAATTACATAATTATAAAATATTATCTACCAACATACCTTCTCATTTTTTGGGAAATGATAATGTCACTTGTGCGTACCTGTGGACTATCACCTTAAAGAAATGATGTGATTCAGTTTTTATTTCGGATTTAAAACGATGATTATAAGGATAGATTTAATTATTTTGAATTATATTTATTATATAATAATGATTTTATAAATTTTAATTATTATTTAAATTTATTTCATTCCATCCATCAAAACTTGGAAACACCTCTCATGCATATATATCAACTACCATCTCCATTAAGTGATGTAATTAATTTTTCATCACTAATTTTTTTATTTTTTTATATATGTGTATATAATGATTAAATATTATGCTTATGAAATGATTAATATTCTATATATTTTGGAACCATGATCAAAGTGAAACGATCCCAACTTCTGAACTCAGAAAACATTAAAAACAAACTAGTTAACTCAAAAAATGTTGATAATAAGGAAATATTTTTAATGAATGGCTGATAAGATATTATAATTAAACCATGATTGGTATTATGAGTTTTAATATGGTTATATTATTAATTTATGAAAATTATATATTTATAATATAGGATTTTTTAATGTATACGAAACATGATATGACTTTGGGTGAGGGTTTTTCTTCTAATTTTGATTGTGACACCTACGTCATATTCCCTACTTGTTTTTTCTATATAGTGTATATTTTTACCATTTTATATTTTATATCATAAATCTATTTATATGCATGTTATTTTAGGTTTCATTTTAATTTTTTAATTTTTTAATTTCAAGTTATTGTGATTCAAATTTCCCGAAGTGGTGACTGATTTATGTTACAATCTCATTTCATTTCGAGATTCTTTATATTAAATTTCTATTGATAAAAATTATATTATATTTAACCATTAAACCCCATATATTTTATTTTAATATATATTTATAAACCCACAAAATTATAGAATAAATCTTTTTTATATTTATTAATATGAATTAGATACTTATATTAGTTATAAAAATATTCACAGATTTTGAATCAAAAATAAAATTGTTTTAATTAAAGACATTTATTATATTGTTTATTTATAAAGAATAATTTATAAATTTTATAATATTAATTTCATAAAATTAATATCATTTTTTAAATAATAATATCAAATTTTACTTTAGGAGAAATTTTTGTATTTTTTGGAAAAAAAAATTTTCAGAGAATTTTGAAAAGTAAAACTTTTTTAAAAAAGTGTTTTATTGTTATAAATTAAGTAATTTAAGAGTCCAAATTTTTTTATAATATAATTTCAATTAAACTAAGTATTATTTAGTTATAGTTTATTCCCTTAATTATTTTAAATCGAATTTATATCAATTTATAATATAAGTTTGTTTTTGGGTTTAAATACATGTTTTTATAAACAATATTTTACTATATTTTTTTTATTAATAATATTTTAATTTTTACCAATTATATGAATTTATTTTGAAGAAATTGATTAAATATTTTTAATAAAAATAATTTATAATTTCTCAAATTTTCAACATAATTTTTTTACTTTAGTGATGAGTGAAAACAATTGAAATTAATCACAATAATTAAGGTGAAAATGAGGATTAACAATTGACTAAACATTAAACATAAGGGGAAAATTACATAGAACCTTGTCAAGAACCCATTGATTGGTAATATTTAAAACTTTTCTCTTTTATTTTTGAGAATTTTCCATTATTAGATCCAACTGACATCGAAAAAAACATGGGTGGAATTTCCCCTTTCAAAAATTTTCAAGTGTTCCACTCACCTTCATTATAAGAGGACTTCCCCTCTACACATAACTTCAAGCCATTAAAGTCCTTTTTCTTAGTCAATCCTAGCCCAAATCACTTCTCCACTTCCCTCCTCTCATCCTAGAAGCCTTAATTTGGGCATAAATCCAACCAAGGAAGTATTTTGGAGCAAACCAAAAGGATTTACCTGAAGAAGAGGATGGTAAAGACATGTGTGACATATTAGACTCAAGGTAAGGGACTTCATCACAATTTCCATTCATTAAGGCAATTCATTATTTTTATTCACATTTATTCTTTTATAAGGTGTACATGCAGCCCCTTTATCATTCTATATCATGAATTTATCTATTCTCAGGATATTTAATGTTTCTTTAATGTTATTCTATAATAGGGCTTATTATTCAAGTATTTCTCAAGATATAATGGGATTTTGATTGAAAAAAATAAATTTTTAATGCTTTCAATGAAACTCTATTTCTCTTCCTATTAAATTTTTTAAAATTATTTTTGAAATATTTTATATTTACATAAAATATTTATAACGTTAATTTCAGGTCAATTTTACTTTATTTAAAAAGTTTTCAAAAGAAACTTTTTTACTTCTTTTAATAGAACTACTTCACAAACAAAAAAACGAAATGTCCTATTGTTAAATTATCATAAAAATGACCATTCATTTCATTTCAAATTTTATTCTATTTAGGGATTCCCTTACAATATTACATGTTTTCATAATTTAAAAACCATATTATCCTTTTTGGGTATTTTGGTATTGAAAATGCTTTTTCAAAAAAAAATTGTATTGGAATGGTTTTTTGAAATAAAATTGTATTTTAATATCTGAAAGTGTTTTGAATACGATTCAAAAAATGTTTTTCAAATGATGAAATATTTAATTCCAAGTTGTGGTTCTTTGACGTTATATAATATGGGAGTGCCCAAATAGTTCTTGATGATCCTATTATAGCTTAAATTATGGGTTCACTTATATAGTGATCCAATTAATTGGGAAGTTATTATATTCTCCATAGAATTATATTGGAAGTTGGCCATATAGTTATTCCAATTTTAAGAATACTGTAAGGAATCTATAAAGGTTTAATGAAATGATGTTCTAAGGTACCTACATGAATGTTATATTCTTTATAATGAGTTTTCATGGTGATAATTTGTTTCCAAAAGGTAAAATAAATTATATTTTTAATAGAATTATATTTCACTTTATGGGTAAAATTTTATATTTTCACGAAATGGTTTTTCACGGGTTTTAACTTTTTTCACTAGAAAAATAGTTTCATTATTTTGGTTTCACTTACTAAACTTTTTGTACTCATCTCATATTTTAAAATGTTTTCCATAGGATTTAAGGATTATTAAGGGATTTGAATAGGTCAAGTTGAAATTCCTGATGTGTTTTTAGGAAATGAGATTGTTCTTTATTTGAAAAGTTTTATATTATGGGAACAATAGATATAATTGAAAGACCCCACATTGTATTTTATATTTTTTTAGGTATGATTTATAGAATAATTCTCTAAAAATAAAAATTTAAATATATCCTCAATGTGATAGAAAGTAAAATTACTGAATTAAACTCTAAATTATGTAATGTTTATCTTTTAAGCATTATAGTTTGTATAAAAGTTTTTTTATATAACATTATAGGTTAGGGTAATATTAATAGATTTCCCTTGAATGATTTTACATTATGGTTTTATAAAATGTTTCTATATTTGAATATTACCATGTTTCTTATTTTAAACTATTCTTGTTTAGAATAGATTTATGTAGTGGAAATAGGGAAGTTGTAGTCAGAAGGAATTTATAGGAAGATATCATTCAAATCAGCATCCTAAGATGGTTGGAATCAGACTAGTATATTTTTTTGCAGTTATGGTTTAGTTGACTAAAAAAATAAATGGTGGTGGTATCCATACTACTGTGGAACCTAATATACCATGAAGTAGTATTTATTTTGCAGATCATTTCATAAGACAACGCCATGTATCATTTAGTGGACCATCTAACCATGTGGTAGGCGATGTATGGATCAGTGATCTATAAAAAATATTTGGAGTCATGGGATGTTCGAAACTTCAAAATGTAACCATTTTCATTTATCATTTGGATGTTGAATATAACCAACAATGGTCTTTGATTAAGAAAACCATTGAGAAATATGATCTTGATTCCCTGGAATGGGAAATATTAAAGGATATTTTTTATGAGAAGTATTTCTT
Organism: Viscum album; assembly: GCA_963277665.1. NCBI lineage: Eukaryota > Viridiplantae > Streptophyta > Magnoliopsida > Santalales > Viscaceae > Viscum > Viscum album. The sequence goes on along the minus strand of OY728131.1, from coordinate 910,280,964 downwards.
TAAAGTTATTCGACTCTATATAATAACAAATTACTATAATTAATGTATAAGGGTGAATATTATATATTAGAGTATATTTCAAACATCACATGATTGTAAGGTTATGTGAAATATTTTATTCGAGACACTAATAGGAAGGATAACAGGTTTTAACCAGGATTGAAACCAAGCCTATATAGAGCATTGTATTTTTTAGAATTTAAAATCTGTGAGAATTTTGTTCATTGTCATAAAAAGGTTAATATGGAGTTTTCTAACCCTTATGTGCACTGAGATAATGAAAGTAAAATGATGTTGGGATGAAAGGCGATGATAAAACATACATTAAATAAATTTGGAGGAAATAAATTGATGTTCTCATATTATGGTATGTGTAATAAAAAGAACCCTAGAAAATTTCAAATAAAGTTATCGAAGTTTTACCAATGTGGAAAATATGACCAAATAGAATATGAATTTAATGGAAATAATCCCAAGGATTCCAAGAATAAGGTAATTGATAGACATCCAATTGTGAGTTTTTTTAGTTGTAATGAGTTGTTTCATTATGGTAATTTTTTTCTAAAGTCAGTTTCATAGGATGTAAATCTTCGTGATCAAAAACATAAAGGTGTAGCATGGTTATTTTCTACAACTACATTTGATGTTGGGCCATCAAATGAAGTCGTGATCGATATGTTTCTTATGTATTTATATTATTCCAATACCCTATTTGATTAAAGATCTTTATATTCTTTCATTTATGATTAATTTTTAAGTAAATTTGGAATATCACATAATTAAAGTAAGATTGAGATTTTAATTAAAGGTCTATGTGGAAGTATTAAACAAACCAAGATTTATTGGAATTTTTCTTTTACTATCAACGTGTTGGTCATTCCTAAAAATATTATTTAACTATCCATAGTAAGGTTTGATATCATTTTTGGTATGGATTTTATTTTATTTTATCATTATAAGATAGTTTATAGTTCTATAAAATTTTCTTAATGATTTTAGGCCTTTTATAACATACCAACAAACTAAGAAATTTATTAGAGTTTGTATCAAAACTTATATCGATCATATTTTTGAAAATAAATAAAATGTTTAATTGGTCATATTATAGTCATAAATGAATACGTGAATATTTTTTTGGATTATTTTCTTTATTTTAATATTTATTGAGAGGTTAAATTTACTATTAGCTTAATAAATGTTTCTAAGACTAAATCTAAACACCCTTATCAAATGTCTCAAGTTGAACTTTTATATTTGAAAAATAAATTGTAGTAATTATTATATAATGGTTTCATTCAACTAAATAATTCACCATGGGGTTATCTTATCTTGTTTTTTAATAATAAATATGGTTCAATGAGCCTTTTCATTGGTTATAGAGTCTTGAATAACATCAATATTTATAAAAAGTCTCATTTTCCACATATTGATGATTTAGTTGATTAGATCTGTGGAGAAAATTATTTTTCAGAGGTTTTTCTGGGATTGGGGTAACATATATTGAAAGTGAATGAATCATATATTCTGAATAATGTGTTTCAAACTATACATGGGAACTATGAGTTTGTAGTTGTTCGATTTAGGTTATAAAATTCACCTGATGTATTTATATTCCTTATAAATAAAATTTTCCTAGAGTTCTTGGAAACTTTTGTGGTTATTTCAATTAATGAAATTTTGATATATTCTCAATGTAAATAGGGACATGGAAGAGACATAAGGGTTGTTTTTCAAACATTAAAATATTATAAATTGAATGGGATTTAAAAAGTCTGAATATCAATTGAAAAAAATTATTTCCTTGGTTTTATTGTTTCTAAATATTGCATAAATATTGAACCTACTAAAACAAATGTTGTTTAAGAATGGATAAGACTCGAAAATGTCAAATAGATTCATAGTTTTCTTGGATTTTTGGGTTACTATAGTCATTTTGTTCAAAACATTTCTCAGGTGTCTAGCCCACTAACTAAGTTAAATTGAAAAATAGTAAAGTTCATCTTGAAAAATAATGTGATGGTTTTTTAGAACTAATAGGGAGTTTGGTGAATGCTCAAGTTTTTTTCCTACCTTCTAGAAATATTGAATTTTTTCATTCACAATTTTTATTCTTTAAAAGGACTTATTTTTTTCCAAATAAAGAACAATCGGGTTATTTATTATGCTTCACGTTAGTTGAAACCTCCAGATCTAAATTATCATACATATGATTTGGAATTAACTTATGTTTTTTTTAATTTAAATTTTAAAGGCATTTTTTTTATGGAGTAAAGTGTGAAATATATACTAATCACTGAAGTTTGAATTATATATTCACCAAGAAATAATTTAACATAAGATAGAGAATATGGATAGAACTAATAAATGATTATGATTTCATGATCCATTACCAACCAGAAAAAAACAATGTTTTTGACGGTTTGAGTTGAAAAGGTAATGATACATTAACCATGATACATTTGGAATGTGACAATTTGGTTAAGGATTTAACAAAAAAATCATAGAAGTTATGGATTCAGGTAAAACCTCTTTTTGGTTTTAGTATTAGTGAAATAAACTTATATTAAAAGAATTAATAGATCTTAAAAGGAAGATCAATTTTTTGGAAAAAGGTAGAGTCTGTTAATAAGGTCTAGTTTCCATAATTTAATATTGATGAAGAAGGTGATTCATTATTTTTAAAATGTATATGTGTACCTTGTGATTCCTAGTTGAATAAAGTTTTTGACTGAAGCTCATAGTTCTATATTTTCCATTCATTTGGACAACACTAATATGTACATACACCTTCAAGACTATTTCAGTTGGGATAGAAAGAAAAGAGATATTCATGACTTTACCATGAAGTGTTTGACTTTTAATCATGTTAAAGAAGAATAAATGTTACCCGTAGTGATGCTTCAAACTTTTCCAGTACATGATAGGAAATTGGTTAATATATCCATGGATTACATGCTAGGATTTCAAATCATATTGGGATGTAATAATGTGATTTGGTTTGTAGTTGAATGAGTAACTAATTGTGAGAATTTCCTTCCAATTCAAGATACGTTTATTTAGATTATTTTTCTCGATTGTAAATTATAGAGATATTCAGGTTACATAGATTTCCTCTCTATATTATATTAGACCGTGATCCCAGGATTAGATCCAATTTTTTTAATGGAATTCAGAAGTCATTGGTTTATAAATTAAGTTTCACTACAACTCTTCAGCATCAATACAATGAATAGTCTAAGTGGATGATTCAAACCATGAAAAATATGATTTTCCCTTATTCAATGGAGTACCATATAATTTGGGATCAATATATTTCTTTGATTTAGTATTCTTATAATAATATTTTTCATTCCCCTATATAGATGGAACCATTTGGGGAAATATATGGAAAAAGGTGTCGAACAACATATTTTTTGGATAAAGTATGAGAAATCAAGTTTATGAGACTATATTTAGTAGAGGAAATGGTTTAGAAGGTTTAGTTGATTCAGTGACACATGAGGACAGCTCATATCAGGAATAAAATATATGAATATAACTCGAGGAAAGATATTTCTTTCAAGGTAGGTGATCATGTCTTTCTCAAAGTTTATCCATGGAAAAGTTTGATGCATTTTGCTAAGAAGGGTAATCTGAGTTGATAATTCATTGGACCATATGAAATGTTAGATAATTTTGTATCATTTTCCTACTAAGTTTCTTTATCTCCAAGTTTATCTCAGGTACACAACATATTCCATGTTTCAATGTTAAGAAAATATATTATTCATTTGTATCATGTTTTGAGACCAAAAGTATTTTAATTGGAAGAAAATGTTTCTTATGAGTAAACGACAGTTCATGTCCTCGACCAAAGAGAGATTGTTTTTAGAATAAAGTGATTTGTTAGGTTATGTTTTTATTGAAAACCCATTAGTTTGAATATGAAACATCATAATCATAAAATGTTATGAGGAAAATATATCCACACTTGTTTGATAAGTGAAAAAAATTGCAAGGGTGAAATTTATAAAATTGGGAAGGATTTAACAACTATTATAATTATACAATATATAATTTTCATATTTATTAATATTAATTATATTGTTATATTTTTTATAAAAATATTATGTAATTTTCAATCAAAAAGAAAATTATTTTAATTAAACAATTTTATTATAAGGTTATATTTAAAAACATAAATTATAAATTTTAGAATTTTAATTTATTAAAATGAATATAATGTTTTAAATAATAATGTAAAAAAATTTACTTTGGGTAAAATTTTGGGATTTTTTGAAACATATTGTATATTCAATGAATAGTGAAAAAACTAATTTTTTGTAAATAATCATGTATTTCAATAAATTAAGTAATCTAAGAGTCCTAATATCATTTTAATATATTTTCAAGTAACCTAAGTACTATTTAGTTATATTTTATCCCCTAAATTATTTTTTAATTTACTTTATGTTGTTTTTTAATATAAGTTTTTTTGGGTTTATTGACGGGTTTTTCTAAAAGATATTTTTAAATGCATAATATTTCACCTTTTGACTTAATTAAAAGGTGAATCCCTAATGGGTAATGTTTTCAAAGAAATTTATTAGATATATATATTAATAAATATTATTATTGTTTCATAAAATGATTATTATTAATAATGGAGTTAATAGAGAATCATCTTTTTCTAAAAAAAATTCTCTTTCTAAACACCTGATGTCTCACTGTATCTCTAGGATTAATATAAAATTAATTTCTCTCACTTATGTGAATTGAATTTGGAAAAAATGATTTTTTTTTATTTCCAATAATAATAATTTATAATTTATAATAAGGTCAAATTAATTTTTAACCAAAGTTATTAGTGAAAAAAATTAAAATTAACAATAGTGTTTAAGGTAAAAATGAGGATTAATAAGTGACTAAGTATTAAAAATAAGGGGACAAATGAAATATAAACATGTAAAGAACTGATTTTATAGACATATTTATACCTTATTCCCTATAGGATCTACTTTGGTTCATTATTGGTTCCACTTTACATGAAAAAACATTGTTAGAATTCCCTCTTTCAAAAATATACAAGTTTTTAACTCACCTCCCTTATAAAAGGCCTTCCCCTCACCTCTCTTCACACATATCAATACATTTAACACAAAAAATACCTTCCCGAATAACTTTTACACTTCACTCCGCTCATACTAAAATCCTTAATTTGGTCATAAATCCAACTAAAGAATTCCTTTGATCCAAACCAAATGTAGTTATCTAAAGAAGATGAAGATAAAGACACACGTGGCAAGACTAACTCAATAAAAGGGACGTAATCTTACTTTCATTTCATTTAAGAAGTTATTGATTTTATAACCCTTTATTATGATATATGGTATATATAAAACAACTTTAAAATTCTATAATAATAATTTATCTATTCTCAGATCATTTAATATTTTATTTAATGTCATTTTATAATGGGGTTTAGAATTCAAGTGTTTCTCATGTGATAAGGGGATTTTATTTTGAAAAGAAATCTTATTCTAATGATTTCATTAAAACTCTATTACTATTATACTTCCTTGTTTTAAAATGATTTTGGAAATATGATATATGGAAATTAAAGATTTATAATATTCTTTTTATGTCACTCTTCCTTTATTTCAGAGGTGTTCAAAAAGAATCTTTTTATGTGTTTTAAAGAGAATGTTTTAACAAATGAAAAATGAAATATTATATTAAAAATGTATAGAGACAATGAAATTTAATGTCATCACAACTTCTATTTTATTTGCATCTTTTTTTTCAATCTTACATGTTTTCTTAAAATAAAACCTCTCTTTACCTTTATGGGGTATTTTGGTATTGAAAAGTATTTTTCAAAAGAAATGTGTAATTTTTATTAAAATTGCCATTTGAAAGAAAATGTTATTTTAATATGTGAAAGTGAATTTATATAATTTTAAATATATTTTTTCAAATAATTAAATGTTTAGTTTCATGTTGTGGTTATTGGATGTTATATAAAATGGGTGCGCCTAGAAAGCACCAAGTGAGGCTATTATCACTTGAATGATGGGTGTTCCCAGATAATGATCCAATGCATTGGGTAATGATTATATTATCTAGAGAATTATTTTGAAAGTCTTCCATATGGTTATTCTAATTTTTATGGTTTCTATAAGGGTTCTATGAGATGATCTTCAATGTACCTACATTAATGTTTTATGCAATCTAATGATTTTTCATGGTAATAATTTGTTTTCAAATAGTATAATAAATGATTTTAAAGGAATGATATTTCTATTTAAGGGTGAAATTTTATTCTTTAATAATTTTTTTAATGGGTTTAAAGTTTTTTTCATTGGACTAATAGTTTCATTCTTTTTTGTATTCCTTACTGAGATTTTTGTGCTCATCCCTTTTTTTTAATTTTTTTCATATGATTTAAGGATGGGTAATGGATTGGAATATTTCCAAATTAATTTCAAGAGGTGTTTTCATGAAAAAAATAACTATTTATTTTAAACATTTTATATTATAGTAAAAAATAATACTAATCGAGACTGTCCACTTTATATTTAATAGTTTAGTTATGTATGTGTTATGACCTAATTCCCTAAGAATCTAAACCCAAAAAAATATTCAGTGTCAAAAAAAGTAATATTGTTGACATAAACTCAAAAATATGTAATTTTTAAGGTCAATTCCTTATATTAGATATTTCTTGGGTTTTCATATTTTCATTTCTTTTTCTTCAATTTGGTATATAACATAGTTGAGAATTTTTTTTTAAGAAATATCAACTTTATTTCCTCTTCGACCAAGAATCTTTTTTTTATATGTCCATGTTTTAAAAAAAATTATTCAAGAATATTTTCTATAATATCTAATGACTGAATGATTTAATTTTTAACATTTTTTTAATTTCTATAAAATTTTAAAAAAATCTTTTTATCATTTTCTGATTGAAGTACTTTATATTGATGGTTTGAACAAAATTTTTGTTTTAATGATTAAGACATGAATGAAATTTCCTTCCATTGTGAATGCAAAAATATTTGAATCATCCATTTCCAATTTAAATGGTCATTTTCAAAGAAAATATTTACATTAATATTTATTAAATTTGAAGGTTTTAGAAAAGTCATTTCAAAATGGAAATTGTATTATCATCATGAAATATTCTTCGGGTCATTTAAATGAATTATTTATCTATGATAACATCCTTTGATGTTACTTATTATTTATTGGGGATATTATCCAATGATATCATCCAATTATTATCAATTGATTTTTTAAGTGACACGTTAATATTTTAAAAGGTATTGATTAATTGAAAATTATTATTTAAGTGTCCATTTTATAACATATTCATTAAATTAAAGTATATGAATAGAATTTACTAAATTATTAAATATATATAATTTCCATACCCAATATAAATGTATTGATTAATTATTATTAAATAAGAACTCAATTTTTGATAAAGTCATTATGCTTGAAAAATAGGTTTTCTTCATAAAGTTTTTTTATATATTTTTGTGGTGGAATATTAATATTAATTAAAAAAACATGGAAAAAATGTATCTGATAAGAAATATAATTTTTGAGATCAGAATAAAAAAATTATATTAGGTTCAAATTTTTTTATTTCTCTTAAAAGATTGATTTCTTAATGAATAGTGAATAACACAGATTTTCAAAAACTAATTTTCATTTGGTTTTAAAAATTACAATTAAAATTGACATCTATAACTTACAGAAATTTAATATTGAAAAATTGATTCTTTATTTTAAATTAGTATGTTAAAATTTGGAAAATAAGACCCTTTTATTTTTTTCATTATGACTAATACATTACTAAATATTTCTCACCCTAGTATGGGTAAATCGGTTAATTAATTTTAACAAATATGATAAGGAATAAAAATAATCTTAAAACTTTAATATTATCTATTTTATGAGTGGGTTTTGACTATCCTCATCCAATATTATAAGTTATGGAAATTTTGTTCCATTTTTCTTTGAAAATGACTTATATAATACTTTCAAGCAAGAAAAATACAAAATGTAACCCTATTACTTTTAAATTTCACTTATAAGTTCACATAGGGATAAAAATAAGTTATTAATGAATATAAAATATAATTTTTATAACAATGAAATTATTTTTTTTATGGTAATTTATTTCAAATTTTTAGTGATTATATAATTTCCTTGAATGCTTATACAACCATAACATAATGATTATGGAAGTAGTATAAAATTATAGTTATTAATTATAAAAATTTTAGAATTTATATTTTTTGGATTATTTATAGTTTTACATGAATTTTATTGTTAACAATATTGTATACGTGATTTTATAAAAACTTATATTCAAATTTCAAGCTTTTATTGATTTTTTAAGGTCAAAATATGTGGAAAGTTCTTAAAATTACATTAATGATATTTTATGTTATATAATATCTTATTAAATGATTTAAATATCGTAAAAATATTTAAATGGAAACATTTGAATGATAAATGGTCTGAAATTTATTACATGGACCAGTTATGAATTAATTTTTCTTTAGAAGTAAATTTATGACCTTTAATGAGTGAAAAATGGGTTATTGCGGTTAAAGATAAAAATGGTTAATTGGGATTAAAACAAAAAGGTAAGTGTTAAAAATTTAGCAAAACATATAAAATTTTTATTTTATATGAGGATTCCGAAACATCCTCTCCAAAATTTCTAATATATCAATTTTTCTGCACTTTACCATTAAGATTAATTTATAGTAATTCAATACTTAATTTAATTCCAAGAGTGTCTCTCTCCTCACTAATAAATGGGCATCTTATCTCCTCTCTTCCTTGTATATTTTTAGGACTATATTTTATCCAATATTTTCCCAAATACCTTCCAAACATCACTTCTTACATCTAGTATGTCTTCTATTTGTAACAACACCAGCCATATCAGGATTTATATATAAACCAAATGAGGTTTTTTTAATAAGATGTATAGTTTTTAACTGAATGTTTTATTTTTATTTTTTCTTATAACTCCTTAAAAAATATTCAAACCATTGTATTTAAATTTTCATCACAACCTATTATGGTAGATTTTAATAATGGATTTAATTTATATATCTGATATTAATGAAATAATTTTAATTTTTGAAGATAATATACCATATATTTTTTTATCATCCCATCTATTGAAATATGATAACGTAGTTCATGCATTCATGTGGATTACAACCTCTACAAAGCGATGTGATTCGTTTTTAATCAAAAAAAACCTGGATGATATATATAATGTATTGAAAGATATAAAATGATATTTATAATATAATAATAATTATTTAAATATAAAATAATACTTACAAAATATCATTCATGTTATTTGAAAATTGGAAGCATTTGTCATGTGTATATATGGTATATCATCTCCTTAACCTTAACATAATTCATTTTTCATAACCATGTTTTATGGTTGGTTTTAAACTTATAATTAATTTATAAAAAAGATAAAAAACTAATTATTATTAGCATATATATGGTAAAATAATGACCCTTTGACCATGGTGAAAACTCAAAATATATTTTAAAATTATGAACAGAACATCCTCAAGAACAACCAACATGGATATAACCAATTAAATAATTAAATATATCATTGTAATAAATGAAACATAATATTTAATGATAAGTTAATAAAAGTGGATAATTATTCTTAAAAAATTATATAATTGATATAATTTCATTATATAGGTGTTAAAGGGTATTCATAGAAAGTATGGACTTCATGTAAGGGATTTTATTTCAATTTTAATTCATTGAGGAATTTTTTAATGTTATATAACCATTTTTCATATACTCTGTTTATTGACCTTTTACATGTTATATCATTAATCCTTCAAACTTCATGGTATTTTATGTTACCATTAAAATTATTTCATCAAAGGGAATTTTACTTTAATGATACCAAGAGGTAAGGTTTTTTGTAACTTAATTTCCTTTCATTACATTATATAACTTTCTCATTGAGTAAATTATATCATGGTTATGTGTGAAATGATATTTTTTTTATTAATACTAGATTTTTAGCTTTTTATAGATATACATTTTTTTAAACATAATCTTTCCATTGATTAATTCATAATACAATGTTATGATATTTTTAAGGGTTTATCATATTTAATTGTCTTCTTTGGAACATATGTTATGTTATTTAACCATCTTATTTTTTTGGGTGAATATATAAATCCTTAAACATTTTTTATTATAAATATTAATTTTTAATGATATTTAATGTTTTTTTTATTTCTTAATGGGGCTTATAATTCAAAATTTACCAAAATGATAAGGGATCCATGCTTCATTTTTATTTAAATCATGATTTTTTATTGTTGAGTTTACATTGAGAAAATTATATAATCCTTATTTTATAAAGACCTTTATTTTTTATACTCATTTGGATATTTATAAAAAATATATTTCCATATTTCTCTCTTCGGTAATCAAAGTGGTTTAGAATTTGATTAAGAAAATATATTATTATTTCAACTATTTTGGTCACAAAATATTTACCATCCACATCCATGTTTTCTAAAATGGTTTCAATAATGTTCTTTTTTAATCCAAAATAATTTTATAAAGTTATTTTATAGGATCTTTGACCATATTTCATATGGTTTTAAAATGAAATTACATAACATTTTCAACATGGGTTACTTTTTAATCTCTTTAAAAAAGTTTGGAAAGAATGTTTATATTTAATGTTTATGTCATGAATGTCTTTTCCCACCATCATTACCGTTGTTTTTATTAAACAATAGCTTATAATTTTACAAGGTTACTTTCAAAGAAAATCATTTTCACAATAATTTTTGAATTCTTAGTTTTAAAAAGTGATTTTCAAAGTGGAAAGCATATTTTACTCAAGATCATTTTAATGATATTTTAAAGGTATTTCTTTTCACCAATGTAAACAACCCTTGATGTTATTTACACTCAACTGTGGATATGTTGTGATGACATAATCCTAATTATTTATCATGATGGATTATGATTATTTCAAAGTTATTATTAAAGAAATCATTTCCTTTCTATGGATTAATCAAATTATTAAAGGAATTATGGTTGTTTCAATGAGTTTTGTGATGAAATTCAAGCTCTATATACACTATTTATTTTATGGTTCTTGGAGATTATTTATGATGATGGTTGGTTCAATTAAAAACCATGTGTCTGTGGTTATTTTATAAACAAAGAATGGGAAATCCTAATATATCTCTCCAGTGTATTTGAAAAAGAGACATAGGTAACTAGTTATAGGTTTATCCTAAGATATTGTTAGAATTTTTTGGGTTTTTTATTCTATTTTAAGTGTGAATGTAAGAGGTATATGATAATTATGTTCCAAGATACTGACATGTTTTACATATTTTTTATAAGGTTTTAATGGATCTTTACTCAAGGATTATTTTCACATGCCTAATGATGGTTGAATTATATGAATATTATCTTATATTAATTCTGTATTCCTTGTTTCATGATTTATTGTAACACCTTGATATCATTAAAAATTATATTGTGTTTAATAGCATATACAACATGTAACACTGAGCTTAAACGAACCATGAAATATTAATATTTAAATTTCATAGTTATAATATAGTGGTTAAATTGGTGTATGCGAATAATATTAGTCACATTATTATATATATTTATATATATATATATAAATTTCTTACTCAATACAAAATATCGATTAAGTATTGGGAAATAGGAACTCAATTTTTTAGTAAAGACATTTAATGATTCAAAAATAGTTCTTATTTATTTTTTTGAGAGAATGTTCTAATTAATTTATGAAACTTCTATAAATACTATTTGATAAAAATGATATAATTTATTACTTAATAATGATAAATTTATCTTAGGATTAATTTTTGAGTATTTTTTAAAAAGTTTTATTTTTCAATGAATAAAAAAATTATTTGTATTCAAAACATACTTTTCATTTCAAACACATACAAAGTCACATTATATTTTTGATTAGAAAGAAAATAAAATTTGTTACTCTAGTTTAAAAATAATCTAATAAATTTTATCATAATAAATATTATACTTAAATTTGTTATAAAATTATTTTTGTACTTAAAAATACATTTTAAAAAAAATAATTTTTCATCAAATTTTACAGGTTTAATTTTAAATTAAATTATTCCAATTATATGAATTGAATTTGAAAAAAATATATTAAATATTTATAATTCGAATAATTAATATTATTAAATAATTCAAACCTAGTTTTTGATCATAATGAATTGTAAAAAGAGTGAAAATATGTCACCTTAGTTAAGGTGAAAACAAGTGTACTCAGGGGTTAAACTAATGATTTAAGTGTTAAAATTTCATATACAGAAGACTTTATCCTATTTTCTGAGTGTTTTTAGACCAAATATCCTTTTATGTACATAAATAATTCATTTTAAAAAATTTTGTTCAATTATGGAACTCAAGATTGACTTTTGAGAAGATAAGTAATATTTTATTCAAATCAAACACTATTTTTTGGTCTATGCATTTAATAAAATGTTTGAAAGATTACTTTCAATTTTTCCTTAATAAAGATATCTAAGACCATCCTTTTTATTATTTATCCAGAAAAATTCATGGAATCCAATTTATTAATTAATTTTATTTTTATTTTTTTTACACCTATTTCGATTATTTTCCTAAAAAAATATTTTTCATGGGTCTTATGTTCTTATATTAAAATAAATTTATTCCAATATTATATTTTGATCCTGATAAAATTTATTAAATATTTTGACTCGTAATTTTCATTTTTCTTAAAAATTACGCTATTAGTTTTTTTAATACAATTAATTTATCATACAAAATTTAAGTTAACACGGTTAATGGTAAAATGAGTTTAAAGTGATTTAACTAGAAGATAAGGCTTAAAATGTATCCAAAACTTGTATAAATGTGAATTTTTAGTTAAAATATACCCTATAACACCTTATATTCAATTTTGGTGCACCATTGTGCCACTTTACATTATTAAGAGATTTATATTATTTAATCTTTTATGTAATTACAAAAGTATTCATCCCCTCACTTATAAATGGGAACTTCCTATCCCATCTTCCACAAAAAAAATTAAAAAAACATCTCAAAAAATTCATACCCTAATACCTTCCTAACAACCCTACCCACATTATATATTTCTTATTTTGGGAAGAATACCAACCATATAAGGCTTAAGATGTATAGAAAATTAGGTTTTCCAAAGTAGAGTTATAGGTTTTAATAAAATGTGTTTGTTTTATTTCCTATTATAAAACCTTCAAATCATCTTCAAACAAGATGAAATAATTAAAATAAATCCTAAATATACATAGATATTTATATGTTATTTTAATAACATGAATCCATCTCCTCTTCCATCAAATGGGAATTCAAACTATCATTCATGTGTACGATGGACTACCACCTCACATACCAATGTAATTTATTTTCCATCGCCACCTATCACGTATGGTTATAATTATGGATTTAAAGTATTTATATTATATTTGTGACATATTTATCATTATATAATTACAAAATAATACATACAATCTTTGCATCATGTTTTTTGGAAAATAGTAATTTTACACATGTATATATACGGCCTACCGTCTCCATGATTGTAAAGTAACTAATTTTTATTAACATTATTCTTGGTCAGTTTTAAAATTATAATTAATGTATAAAAAATATTATTTTTTCATGGTTCATATAATATTGATTATCAAAAAATTATACATTTGTCCACAGTCAACATACAAAAGTTTTATTGAAACAATGAATCAAACATCCACAAAACACCTGACTTGGACATTACCAATTAATTCATTAAATATAAAATTAAAATAAATAAAAAAATACAACAAGATTATGCCCTAGTATTAGAGGTTCCTTCCGTACATGTGAAATACCCAAGGTAAGATTTGGTGGGGTGAGTTTTTGGGTGACCATAGTAGTATTTTAGCAGTCATTCTAACAGGTATTGTATAAGGTATTGCATTAGCATGATGTATTCAAACTATATGGTCCTTGATGCAACTGATTTGGTCCAACAGGTCTCCGAGAATTTGATCTAACTCAGTTCATTTGAGCCATGGGGAATTTAGGCTACCTCAACCCTTAATGCTAAGGGATTTTGAGCCATAAGGACATGGAAGCAGTCTAGGTACACCACACATAAGAAAAAACGAAAAGAGGATTTAGATAAAGTGGAATCTGCCAAAGTAGATCTAAGTATAGAGGAATAATGAGATGGTATGATAGTATTCATCAGTACTAGGAACTATGTTGCTCTACACCAGGAAATGCTAGGTGATCAACAATGTGAGGTGGGAAGATATTCTTTCAATGATGAAGATTCTAGGGAGGTTAATTTCTAGTGTATTTTGGTTGTGACATGAGTATATGCAATGGGCCTTATGCCTCTATTCCATTGTGTCATGTATTAGGCCTTGTATCACTGGGTCTATGGGTCATGTAAGGGTTCTATCTCGTCCCATTTAAAAAAAATATTATCGAAAATTAAATAAAAAACCCAATTCATTTGATCTGTTCAGGTCTGGTAATAAATGAAATAAATTGTTTAATGAAATTTTAATAAAAATATAAATGTTTCTTAAAAATTAAATGATTTATATATGTTTATTATAGATTAGTTAAAGAACATTAATGTAAATTCTAGACCCAATTTATGGGATTTCTAATTAATTTCCTTTCAATGAGGAATATATTAATTTTTTTGTACCTAATTTATTATATATAGTATATATGTTGACCATTTTAAAATTTTACTCCATGAATAATTCATAATTCATGGTATTTATGTTTCATGTAAATTTATTTCATCCAAGGGTTCTTAACTTGAATGTTACCAAGTGGTAAGGGTTTTCCCAACCCAATTTCCTTTCACTGGGTTATGACTCTTCTTTATTGGATTTGATATTCCATGATTATTTGTGAATAAATCTGTAAATTTTTCTCTTATGTATTTATAATTTTTTATGTGGATTTACTTAATAACTTCATGTATTAATTATCACTTCAAAAGTTATTATGACTTCAATGGTTTTATTTTTCTCAATATAATTTTCTTGATACAATTTACATGTCTTGCTTCATGATTTCCTTATTTGGATAACTTACTAAATCATGATTGAATTTTGAAATATCAATTCATTTAATTTATGGGATTTATAGATAAATATTATATTCATTTTACAATAACATTTGATTTGAAAATTACCAAAGTAGAAAAGGTTTTATGTTTAAATATATTTTATTTTTGTGTACATTGGAGGAAACAAAGTGATATTATTTTCTAAAACCACATATCATTTCTTCTCCTTTGGTTATGAATTTTTATTACATATTTAATTTCCATTTCCACTCTTATTAATTAAACAACCATCAAAAATGATTCTTGTAAGTGATACTGATGTTATATCTTATTTTAGATTGGGAATATTTCTCTTTCATATCCATATTTTATAAAATTATTTCATGAATTTTTTTTATATACATAAATGATTTCCTAATATAATTTTACATGATATATGAACTTGTTTTAAATGGGTTTAAAATGAAATTTCTTAACAATTTATATATGGAAAACATTTGACTCTATTTACATTTTTTTATAAAAAGATAATTTTAACATCCACATCATGAACAGATGTTAACTCCATCATGAACATTGTTTTCTTTGAATCTTTCTTAATATGTTTTCAAGGTTATTTTCAAAGAATATTTTTTTCACAATATTTTTTGATTGTTTGTTTTATAAAACTGGATTTCCAAGTGGAAAGCTTCTTTTTATCAATAATATTATTAATGATATTTTAATGGTTTTTTATTCGTCATTAACTACAATATTTGAGGTTATATATGCCCCACTAAGTATATGTTATAATGATACCATCAGTATTATTTATCTAAATTGATTTGGATTATTTCAAATACAGTTTCATGGATCCTGTTATTTTCTATAGGTTAACCTAGTTATGAAAGGAGTAATGATTGTTTCTATGAGTTTTATGATGAAATTATACATCAATTTACTTTATTCCTATTATGATTCTAGGAAATTTTTTATGATAAAGGTTGATTCCATTATAAAATAAGGATGATTGGTTCCGTTATGAACCAAATATTAATTGTTATTTTATAAAACAAGTATGAGTGGGTCTATAATTTCTCTCTAATGCATGGGGTGATGATTATTTTCTCTGTATAATTATGTTGAAAGTTGACTATATTGGTTATTCTACATGTAGTAGTGATTATAAGTGTGATATGATGATTATGTCACTAGGAATAGATATTACTCTTCTATTCTTTCTATTTCTTTTTAAGGGAAACAATTTTTTTATAGTCCATGTTTTAATGGGTTTAAATTCTCTTATGTTATGCTCATTAACTTTTATTATGTCATCATACCCTTATAATCATCTTATTCTCACAGATGACTGCCAATTTTGAATCATTATGTTTACCCTTATTAAACATTTGATCTCACATTTCTTATTTTTCATTTCCCTATGTATTAAAGTAATGTTTTCAATATGATATTTGTAATAAGTTTACTAAAATTTAATTGATTTATTGGAGATTGTTTAAATTTTTATGAACTAGTTATTCATTTATTCAAGTTGTTTTGTAAGATTTTTCTTAATTATCTAAAATAATAAAATTAAAACTTTCTTGGCTATGTGACTATTCCAACATTTCCTTTTAGTATTTTTTGTTTTGGATGGTTTTAATTGGGTAAAATTTATTTGTATCAAAGACATAAAATTTAATATTGTCCTTTTAGCACCGGATAGTGGAGTGTGGGTCAGGGGTTGTTATAGTAGACATTAGAGGTATATTTTAGAAGACTTTTGTGATTATGATGATTTCATGTGATAATAAATTAATATTTTGGATACCATGATCGTTTTATATTTTTATGTTTTATCATAAGTAAAATTGAAGAGACACCCCTTTTTGATGTATTAAGTGATGATATTTTGAGTTTATTTAAATAATTTACTAGGTTTAGGAATAATTTTTATTGAGGTTTAATTAACCATTTTGTTTTTTATATTATGTGATTTTAAGTTAATTATCCTCTATTAGATAGTGGTATATAGTAAATATTGATGTTTGAAAATTTATTCATTGACAATAAAAATTTTTCTGAGATATTTATGGTAAATCTAAGGATAACCTTATAGTTTAGTATATAAATAAGATTCATAATATTTTGGTGAATTTATCTAAATTATAATATTTTAATGTTATTTATCATGGTTATTAGTGATATTTTGGGAGATGTTACATTGGGTTATAATATATATAACCCTTTTGATTAACATGAATTATTATTTCAAAAAAAACTATTAAATTTTTTGGGGATGCAATATAAAATGTATGAGATAACATTTCATGTAAAAACATTATTTAATATTAAGGTTATTGAGGATATAGGATTATTTATTTTTGGAATGATATATGTTGAACCTTTTGTTTTTTATTGACTTTTTCTGATTAGTTATTCATATAAAGGTTTATAAATTATGTATATTATCTTACTAGTTGCTAGCTATTTTAGTTTTAGTCAATATCTAAAGTCATGAGGAGTATATTTTTATTCTTTTGTACATTATTTTATCTATTATAAGTTGATTTTAAGGATTCATTAATGAGAAAATTAATCTTGAATTCTCATATTTGGAAGAAATTTAAGATATTGTTTTGAAAATTTATTAAAGGATACAATTATAGTTTTTAAGTAAGTATATTTCCTTTTGTTCTTAGTATAGATGGTTAATGAATTCTTTATCCCTAAAAAAATTATCCTAGAATAAAAAATTTATTCTATTACCTTAATTTATAGTTAATTGATGGTCTTTTTTAAAACTCATTATTTTATGGTTTTTTGGCAATTGACTTTCTCATTATCACTCACTTTCTTATGATTAATGTTCTTTATCACTATAAATCCTTATTTATACATTAATTCCTTAATAAATGTTCATATTTTAAATACCACTAATATTTTCCTACATTGAAACCTATATTTGTGTTGTTCTAGATGACCTTCTCTATGACAACCCTTCTTTTTATTACACAATTAAACATAATTTATTACATAAACTTAACTTGATACAACATAGAAGATCGAGAGGTATAGTGTCTTTGGGGATTAGTGTAATTAAATAACAACTTAAAACATGAACTACAACATCTTTATTGAAAACATCTTTTACATGACCACTACATTCTCTCGTACTTAGCATTGCATGGGATAATCTGAGGACATGTATAAGAAAAGGGTGAGCTATAAAGCCCAATAAGGGAATAATCATGGAATAAAATTAGGAATACAATACATGTTAGAAAATAGGAATATCAATAGAGCGCAATAGAATCAAAAACATAAAGTCATGATAAAGAATGATAATCGTATCTTGGAAATGTGGCAACAACACTTAACATCGAATTAGCATGAGCCAAGGCTCATTGAACATGAAGCATGAGTAAATCCTCATTGCACATAAAGTACTAGTAAAACCTCATTGAACTTGAATTAGCATTAGTAAACACCCATTTTACATGACGTATCATGGTACTATACATTACCCAATGCATTGGAGCGCTATAAGGGTGCATCGTTCTTAAACATTTCATTTCATGCATTAGTGTGCCACATGGATCATATAACAAGGATTCATAAAATATCATAATTTATTCCACGATAAAGGAATGTGGAATTTATATATGAAACTTTATAATCAATAAGTAAATTTTAATAAAGGCGAATACCCTTGATAGATAAATGGGCATGGTATTCACTACACAATGACATTGGCATGGAAAATCGGTGCAATTTCGGCAGCGTGATGGCGTGACGTAAGAATTCATAAAAATGGTTGATGAGTGAGAAAGAGGTGTCTCAACATATTTACATAAAATGGAAAGTAATGGGGTCATATAAATACATTTCCCAACAATTTTAATGGAATTTAGATTTAGGATACAAAAGAATTTCTTGAATGTAATTGAGGAGAGAGAAATTCCATTCAGAATTTCGACATAGTAACGGGTGTACATGGGATGCATTTAATGAGAGATAAAGGAGTATCCCATCATTAAAACATAAATAGGGAAGTATGGGGGAGGTGATAAACCATACCCCAACGTTTATAATTTAAATTAAAAGGGCATAACAATTTAGAGAATATTGGAAAAAAATAAGAAAAGAAGAAAAACCCTTACTTGGAAGTGTGCTTCCAAAGGCTTTAGAGAGGATTGATAGAGGCTTATTGGGAGCTTGGGGATACTTGGGAGGATTCTAGAGAGAGTAGGGAATAGGTTGGATGAACGCTAAAGTCTTTTAGTTGCAAGGAAGTGGGATCTTGGGTTGGTTTATATAGGAAAGGTGAGGGAATTCTTTATTATTTAGGTTTGGGACACCTCATATTAAACTAATCCAAATCACAAACCATAACATGGTTTTTTTCCATGGTTTTTGGAAAAGTTAAGTGGAAAATAACATTTTTTAAGTCCAACATCCGAACTTCTTAAAGTAATTGGGTTGCTTATGTGGAGGTGAGTCACACTCCCAAAGAAAACAATTTAAAAAGACAAGATGATTATTAAGTCATGAAGGGTCCATTAATGCTTTGTAAAATAAGTCAAAATAACCCAAAATAACATTATTTTAATGATAAAACATATATTTTCAGAACATAAGGATTATAGTATTTCATTACATCACTATTGGGTCATTATGATGTCATAAAACATGTTATGTATTTAATCGGTATTTAATTTCTGACCCAAACATTTGACTGTCTCAGAAAATTATGAAAAATTCACTGTTGGATAATTTCGACATTCTGATTGCAGAAATAATATTCATTTTATCTAAATAATTTTTTAAATATGTTAATTTTCACTTAATAAAAACCGACATTTATCGAAAATTCATGGGTTTTGAAAAATATGGCTTTCAAACCTTAATAAAAATTACAATTGCATTCATAAAATTATACGATCATTTATATTTAATAAAAATAAATTTAATAATAATATATTATTATTAAAATATTATTTAATTCAAAATCCATTAATTCATCAAAATATATTTCTTGGTTGATTTTTAACTAAAAATTACTATTTGAGCTTTAAAAACTATTTACAAGGTAACAATAATAAAATGAAAGTATATTCATTATTATATACAAAACAAATGTACATAACCATAGTGATAAAGTATTGTTACATAACCCCTTATAACACCCGCATAAGAACGAAGAGTAAGGTGTGTGATGGTGATAGAATCTTGGGGTGGCTCGGATAACATTGCTCGAGTGGTAATCTCTATAAATTTCCACTTCTCTCGTAGGTGGTCCCGATCAAGCTTAACATATTCAATATCAGCTTAGGCTTGGTCAAGAGTGAATCCCAATGATGCCACCTATTTTCCAAGCTCTGAAAAATGGGCTTCGTATGGGGCATGTCTACTGGATGAGGCTATTGCTTCATTTGTCTTAGTAAATTGGAATTTTTAAAAGCGAATATTCATACTAATCATGTGATCACTGTTCAATGAATATACTAGCAACGGTCTCCATTCTTAACATAAAACCAAATAATTTGACATTTTATATAAACATTTTACATAAAGATATATTTAATTAGATCAATATGGATTTCCATTAATGAATGTTTGTGTCATTACAATCTTCTCCCCTTATGAAATTTCACCCACAAAATTTTCTTTTCACACACTAAAACAGATGTGGGTAACTCTTCTTCATAATTTTCTCTGATTCCCACATCGCTACTTCAAACTTGTGGTTTCACCACAACACCTTGACAAGAGGCATAGTCTTATTTCGTAGAACTTTTTCTCTATGATCTAAGATCTTCACTGGTTGCTCCTCATAAGAAAGATCATCCTCTAACTGTATCACCTTTTAAGATAGTACATGTGAAGGGTCCGGTATGTACTTCCCTAAGAGGGATACATGAAATACATCATGTGCTTTTTCCATGGTAGGTGGAAGTGGTAGTTGATAGGCCACAGCCCCGACACAATCAAGAATCTTGAAGGGGCAATGTACTTGGATTTAACTTCCCTTTCTTTCCAAACCTCATGACCTTCTTCCATGGAGATATGCGTAGAAGTAACATGTCTCCAACTATAAACTCAAGGTCTCGTTGATAGTTATCTGCATTAATCTTATGTTGACACTAGGCTGCCTTGATATGCTGCTGAATGGATTTCACATTCTACATCATTTCTTCGACCATTTCTGGTCCAAGAAGCTTACGCTCACCGACCTCATCCCAACATGCCGGTGTTCTGCACATTTTCCCATAAAGGGATTTATATGGAGCCATTTGAATGTCTGAGTGGAAACAGTTATTATAAGAGAACTCTAGCAGAGGAAGATGTTGATCTCATCCTACTTTAAAGTCCATTGAGCATGCTCTCAACATGTCCTCAAGTGTTTGGATAGTCTGCTCTTATTGGACATCAGTTTGAGGATGATAGGTTGTACTAAAGTTCAGTTCAATATTTAGAGCATGTTGAAGACTCTTCCAAAACATAGAGGTGAATATTGGATATCGATCAGACCCAAAAGATAATGGCACTCCATGCATCCTTACAACTTCCCTGATATATATTAGTTCCAGTTGATCCAATGAGAAATCCTCTTGAATTGCAATGAAGTGTGCAGCCTTTGTAAGACTGTCCGCCACAACCCAGATTGCATTGTTGACTTTGGATGTCTTTCGAGATCCGGTGAAAAAGTCCATGGTGATTTTATTACATTTCCATTCTAGTATGGGCAATGGTTTCATCATCCCCTTAGACGCCTGCCTCTCTGCCTTTACTTGCTGACACACCAAGAACTTTGATGTATATTCAGCGATCTCCTTCTTTATATTAACCCGCCAATAATGCTCTCGGAGATCTCGATACATCTTTGTGTTTCCTGGGTGAATAGATAAATTTGAACTATGTGTATCATCAAAGAGTTCCTTCTTCACCTACAGACTAGATGGAACACATAGTCTTTTCCCAAATCTCACAATTCCCTCTTTATTAATATTAAACTCCGAGGATTTCCCTTTTCCAATAGCTTCCACTTTTTCTGGAATTCCCACATCATCCTTTTGAGCATCCTTTAACCTTTCCAAAAGTGATGGTTGAGAAATCATTTGTGAAAGGATTTAGGATGTTCCCTTCTTTATGATTCTCATCTCCATCTTCATCAAGTGTAAGAAGATTGGATCCTTTTCAATTCTCATCAATGATAGAATCACTGGGTGTTTTCTACTTAGGGCGTCTTCCACCTTGTTCGCTTTCCCAGGGTGGTAATGAATTGAGCAGTCATAGTATTTGATCATCTCTAACCATATTTGTTGGCTCATGTTCAACTCTTTCTGTGTGAATATATACTTGAGGATATTTTCATCTGTATATATTTCACACTTCTCTCCAAAGAGATAATTCCTCCGAATTTTCAAAGCCAAAATCACTGCAGCCAACTCGAGGTCATGTGCTGGATAGATTTGTTCATTAACTTTCAATTTCCTTAAATCATAGGCAATGACTTTTTTATTTTGCATCAACACACATCCCAGGCCCTTCTTTGAAGCATCACTGAATACCAAAAAAATTTATCCACTTGTGGGTAATGTGAGAACGAGCGCAGTGATAAGCCTCCTTTTCAACTCCATGATGCTTTACTCATAGTCATAACTCCAAGAAAACATTACTCCCTTCTAAGTTAGATTGCTAATAAGGTTGGAAAATCATGATAAATTTCTCACAAATCGTCGATAATATCTTGTTAACCCCAGGAAGTTACAGATATACGTTATAGATGTTGTCCTCGGCCATCCCTCAATTGCATCTGTTTTGCAGGGATCTATAGATATCCCATTGCTTGTGATGATATGGCCCAATAATGAGACCTCCTTCAACCAGAACTCACACTTTTTGTAATTTTCATAGAGATTCTCCTTCCGCAATGTCTCTAGTATATATCTTAGATGCTCCTCCTGATCATCCTTGGTTTTGTAGTATATCATAATATCATCTATAAAAACTACCACAAATTTGATGAGGTAATCTCTAAAGACTCTATTCATCAACTCCGTGAAGATTTATGGATCATTAGTGAGTCCGAAAGGCATTACTATGAATTCATAGTGCCCATATCTTGTATGAAAAGCAGTCTTGGGGATATCTTCCTTCCTCACCCTTACTTGATAATATCATGACCGCAAATCCACATTGGAGAAGTATTATGCTCTATATAGTCATCAATTTATTGGAGAGGATACTTGTTCTTTATCATGATTTTGTTAAGCTCACGATAATTGATGGAAAGGCGTATTGACCCATCTTTCTTATTGATGAAGAGGACTGGTGCACCCCATGGTGAAACACTTGGGCGTATAAACCCTTTATCCAGATTCTCATGTAGTTATTTATTCAGCTCCACAATAGCTATTCTATATGGAGTATTGGATATTGGATACACCCCAGGTATAAGATCAATTGTGAATTCAACATCTCCTCTATAAGGAAGACCAGAAAATTCCTCGAGAAACACTTCAGCAAATTCCCTCACAATAGGCATGTCTTTAAGGATGGTTGCTTCCTTGGAATCAATAATCTAAGCCAGATATGCATGCTCATAGTGCAGTAATATCCATGCTTGAGATAATAGATCTAAAGAAGGCTCATCTTCCTCCTTTCACTTATAAAGAATATGGGGTCAATTCTCCACATGGAGAGTGATTTCCCTCTCACAGAAATTTATGTTGGCTATATATAAGGAAATCAAATCCTTGCCAATAATTGCATCAAATTTCACCAGAGGGAGTATGAAGAGGTTCTCTAGGAAGTTCAATCCATATATTATGACAGGGGAGGATTTATATTCATGGGATGAAATGATTTCCTGATTTTTTGTACTCAAAAACATCTTCACTTCCATGATTTTTGGTGGTGCTGGGATTGTTCTACTAAACTTTTGTGATATAAAAGAATGTGTTGGACCTAAATCAAAAAGTACATTTTCTATTCTTGAATGAATAACTAGCGTACCTATCACCACTTCGTTTTTGGGGTTCACTTCGGCAGTAGTGATGGAAAAATCTCACCCTTTCTACCTTGGAGGTTGTTGGTTGCCTCCGAAAACCCTTGGCATAGGGCACTAATTTTCAAGATGCCATGATTCTTTGCAGTTGTAGAAATGAACCACATGTTGAGGTTCGAACAAAGTGTTCCTCTCCTCTGTCGTAGTCACGGGTCTTTCCTTCTAATAGTTGACAGCTAGGTTCCCTTCTCTTCCACACCTAAAGCATTTCCTCATCCCCTTCAGGAAATTTCCAGGGTGCTTCTTTCCGCACCTTTGGAAAGTGGGGTGCTGGATCTTCTTAGCACCGTTGGATTTATCCATCAAACCTCAAACATTGAATTCTACCTTACACTTCATATCCCCATGATACCCTTGAGATTATCTGATCTCCATTTCAACCATGAAGGTACATTAGACAATTCTCTCATAGCTGTAGAAGTCACAGATCACCAGCGCTTTCCATAGGCTAGGTTTCAGCCCACCAAAGAAGTAGTCAACCTTACATTCAGGGGTAATGACAAAGCTAGAGGCGTATCATGCAAGCCTTGTGAAGTTCTCATCATACGCTCCAACATATTAGTTGCCTTTTTTCTTGAGGTAAAGGAAGTCCCTTTCCATCTTAAGTAAGTGGGTGCGAGGAAGATATTTATCGAAAAACATCTTCTGGAAATCCTTCCATTCCAATGCCTCAATATCCACCTCAGGCTTCATATTTTTGATCAATGTCCACCATTGATCAGCTTCACCCTCCATACAATAAGTATCCAGGAGAACCTTCCCTTGTTCAGAATATTGAAGGACAAAGAAGATCTTTTCAATGGAGTTGATCCATTGTTCAGTGATTGAGGGATCATAAGATCCATTAAAAGTATGAGTCATTTGTCTCATGAAGCTCTTGATAGCGACTTGTTCTTTCTTGGGGGGGGGGGGGGGGGGGTTGAACATTCCTCTTGACCCATGTTTCTATTCAAAGCTTGAGTTAGCTGAGAGCGAAGCGTGACAAAGTTTGTGATTCCCGCTCCCATTGGATTGGATATCTCATTAGTACAGTCATCACATTGATCTTCACAACGGTTGTTAGCCTAAGTCCTCCTATTACCATCCATTGGCTGGAATAAAAGGAAATTTAGGGGTAACACATAAAGGGTAATCCAAATAAAAAAGATTATGACTTATAAATAACTTTTATTTCTTAACTTATGAATCTAGAGGCTTCAATCTATTTTATCTCTGATCTAATTTCTAACATATATTCTTAGGGGAATTTTTTTTAATTACCTTAATAAGGGTTCATACTATGCTTGTGAATTTACCAAAGCATATCCCCCGGGAGTTTCGTAACCAAGAGTGCCTCAAGGCTCGTTGTCGTGTACCAGGATACCCCGAGTCAAGCCTGAAACTCATTGTCGGGGTTTTCACCCCTAGGTACATTTGTGCCAGAGCCGCCTCAACCTTCTAGTATCCAGAGAGGGATGTATTTGCTTGATAAAACAGTTTATCAATACTCACCAAAACATAGGGATGTTTTTATTATACTTAGTCTTGTATCTAAGGCTTGACTAGGGTTTTCTAATCCTAATCCAAAAAATAACTAAACCTATCCTCTGATACCAACTATGATAACCCTGCTTTTTATTACACAATTAAACATAATTTATTACATACACTTTACTAGATACAACATAGAAGATTGAGAGGTCTAGTGTCTTCGGGGCTTATGATCATTACATAACTACTTAAAACATGAAACACAACATCTTTATTGAAAACTTCCACTACATGACCACTACATTCCCTCGTACTTAGAATTTCATGGGATAACCTGAGGACATGCATAAGAAAAGGGTGAGCTATAAAGCCCAGTAATGGAATAATCATGGAATAAAATGAGAAATAAAATACATGTTAGACAATAGGCATATCAATAGAGCACAATAGAAGAATAAAAATAAATTCATGATAAAATATGATAATCATAACATGGAAATGTGGCAACAACACTTAACATGGAATTAGCATGAGCCAAGGCTCATTACACATGGAGAATGAGTAAATCCTCATTGAACATGAATCATGAGTAAAACCACATTTCACTTGAATTAGAATGACTAAACACTCATTTCACATGACATATCATGATACTATAATTTACCCAATGCATTGGAGCCCTATAAGGGCACACCCTTCTTAAACATTTCATTTCATGCATAAGTGAGCCACATGGATCATATAACATGGATTCATAAAACATCATCATTTATTCCACGATAAAGGAGTTTGGAATTAATATATGAAACTTTATAATAAATAAATAATGTGCATAATGTTGAATACCCTTGATAGAAAAAAGGGCATGGTATTCACTACACAATGACATTGGCTTGGAAAATCGGTGCAATTTCGGTAGCGTAACGGTGTGACGTAAGAATTCATAAAAATGGTTGATGATAGAGAAAGGGGTATCTCATCATATGTACATGGAATTTACAGTAAGGGGGTCATATAAATACATTTCTCAACAATTTTAATGGAATTTAGATTCATGATACAAAATAATTTCCTGAATGTAAATGAGGAGAGAGAAATTCCTTTTGAAATTTTGGCATAGTAACAGGTGTACATTGGAGACATTTAATGAGAGAGAAAGGGTTCTACCATAATTAAAAAATAAAGAGGGAAGTATGGGGGAGGTTATAAACCATACCTCAGAATTTATAATTGAAATCAAAAGGGCATAATAATTTAGAGAATATTTGACAAAAATAAGAAAGGAAGAAAAACCCTTACATGGAAGTGTGCTTCCAAAGGCTTGAGAGAGGCTTGATAGAGGATTCTTTGAAACATGGAGCACCATGGGAGGATTATAGAGAGAATAGGGCATAGGTTGGAAGAACTCCAAAGGCTTTGAGTGAGGAGGAAGTGAGATATTGGGGGGGTTATATAGGAAAGGTGAGGGAATTCTTTATTATTTAGGTTCGGGACACCTCACACTAAACTAATCCAAACCACAAACCATACCATGGTTTTTTCCCATGGTTTTTTTGAAAAGGGATGTGGAAAACAATATTTTATATGTCCAAAGTCCGAACTTCTTAAAATAATGTGGTTGTTTATGTGGAGGTGAGTCACACTCCCAAAGAAACAAATTTAAAAAGACTAGATGTTTAATAAGTCTTGAAGGGTCCATTAATGCTTTGTAAAATAAGTCAAACAAACCCAAAATCACATTATTTTAATGGTAAAACATGTATTTTCCGAAAATAAGGCTTATAGTATTTTAACATCACTATTGGGTCATTATGATGTCATAAAACACATTACATATTTAATCAGTATTTAATTTTTTCCCAAAAATTTGATTATCTCAGAAAATTATAAAAAATTCACCATTAAATAATTTCGATGTCCTGATTCCAGAAATAATATTCATTTTATCTAAATAATTTTCTAAATATGTTAATTTTCAATTCTAAAATAAGAACCGGCATTTATCGAAAATTCATGGGTTTTGACAAAAATGGCTTTCAAACCTTAATAAAAATTACAATTGCATTCATAAAATTATATAATCATTTATATTTAATAAAAAATAATTTAATAATAATAATATCTTATTAATAAATTATTAAATTCAAAAATCCATTAATTCATCAAAATAGATTTCTTTTTTGAATTTTAACTAAAAAACCATTTGAGCTTTAAAAACTATTTACAAGGTAACAATAATGAAATGAAAGTATATTCATTATTATAGACAAAAATAATGTACATAACCATAGTGCTATGGTCTCGTTACATAACCCCATATAACACATGCATAAGACCGAAGAGTAAGGTGTGTGATGGTGACACACTCTTGGTGTGGATTAAATAACATTGCTCGAGTGGTAATCTCTATCAACTTCGACTTCTCTTGTAGGTAGTCCCGATTGAGCTTAACATATTCAAGTCAGCTTGGGCTTGGTCAAGAGTGAAGCCCAATGACGCCACCTACTTTCTGAGATTTGACAAATGGGCTTTGTATGGGGAATGTCTACTAGATGAAGTGATTTCTTCCTTTGTCTGAGTAAATTGGATTTGTTGAAACCCTATATTTATACTAATCATGTGATCACTGTTCAACAGCTATATTGTCAACGGTCACCATTCTTAACAAAAAACTAAAGAATTTGACATTTTATGAAAAAAATTTACATAAAGAGACATTTAATTAGATCAAGGTGGATTTCCATTAATGAAATTTTGGGTCGTTACATTCTCATTTCTCATTTCCCTCTTTTCAAAATGATGTTTTAATGACCATTTTTACTATGTGGGTTTTCGATGAAGGGGTTTTCAAATGTAAAAATCTTGATTGAAAAGATCATGTTAAAATTTTTTGGATGAAATTTTATGAATGGGGGAGAATATAAAACCCTAATTTTTTAAAAAATAATATTATTTTTGATATCATATACAATATGAAATACTGATCTTAAACGAACCATCAAAAATTAATATTTAAATATTACACTTATATCATTATTGTTAAATTAGTGGCTGTGAATAGGATTAAAAACATTATGAAATATAAATATACATAGTTCAAATATAAATTTGTTGACTAATAATTAGGAAATAAGCAATCATTTTTTTAGTAAATTCATATTATGCTTTAAAAATATGTTTTCTCATAAAATGTTTTTTATTTTCTTTTGTGGGTGAATATTATCAGAAATTTATTAAACTTTTAGAAATTTTATTTGTTAAAAAGGGTATAATTGTTTCATTAATTATGAATAAAAAATATTAGGATTCAATTTTGATTATTTTTTGAAATTGTTTTTAATGAATAGTGAAAAATGTTGATTTTTATTTAAAAATGTTTTTTATTTCAAAGTATATAAAATGTCCTATTTTATTATATATTACTTTTAAAATCTATTTAGCCCATTTTGAATAAAAATAATACAATAAATTCTATTTTAATTAATCTTATAATTGAATTTTTTATAAAATAATTTTTTATTTAAAAACAATCTATGAAAACCCAATTGTCATCACGTTTTATAAGAGAAATTTTAAATTGAATCATTACACTTATGTGAATTAAATTTTATCAAAAAGATTAAATATTTTAAATAAAAATATTTGATATTATGTAATAAGTTAAACTTTGTTTTTTTTCATAATGAACAGTAAAAACTACAAATATGTTACCATAGTTAAGTTAAAAATAGGTTTACCAAGGGTTGAGCTAAATGTATAAGGGTTAAAGTTACATAAAAACATTCCTTAATTATATTTTATGTGTTTTCTTCAACTAAATATCTTTCTATTCCGTAAAATTATTTATTTTAAAACATTATTTGGAATTTTGGAACTCATAATTGTTATTTAGGAAGATAAGTTATATTTTATTCAAATTAAAAACTATGTTTCGGTCTTCTCATTAAATGGTATGGTTGGAAGACTGCATTAAATTTTTTCTTCTTGAAAATGTATAAAAATCTTAATTTTTGTATTCTTTGAAAAAAAAATCATAGAAACCAATTTATTTATTTATTTCAAGGTAAAATATTTTTTATACATAAATAAAGTATTTTCCCACTAACTTTTTTTTATGTGTTTTATGTTATTAAATTTTATGAAAATTCACTTATATAATTTGGACCTGATAAAATTGATGGAAAATTTTAGTTCATTGTGTTATGTTTTATTAAGAAGTCCCCAATATTTTTGGTTATATAATTAAGTTATCCTAGTAAATGTTAAGTTATCATGATTGAGGTTAAAATGAGTTTAAAGTGGTATAACTATGAGATAAGTTATAAAATATATCCAAAAATTGACTAAATTCCATTAGTTGAGTGTATTTAGACCCTTTAATTAATTATCTTATAATTTTGGGTTCCTTGGTTCCACATTATATTATTATGATATATATATATATATATATATATTATTTAATATTTTATGCAATTCCAAAAGTACCCCTCCCCTCACATATAAAAGTTTACCTCATCTGATCTTTTCCTCATACCATTTAAGCACTCTTTATTGGAAAATACCTACCCAAATACCTTCCAAACAATCCCTCCCCACATTTTATATGTCTTATTTTTGGTAGAATACCAATATTATCAGGATTAAGAGGTAATGAAAAGAAAGTTATTCAAATAAGATGTAAAGACATTAACCAAATGTTTTAGTTTTATTTCTTCGTATACCTTCTCGAAATATCATTCCAACATTATGAAATAATAATAAAATTATTTTCCATAAAATGGAAATTTTTATTTTAATTTCATAAACTATGTCCATCTAATGGGAAATGAAATAATAATTCTTGAGTATGATCGGCTACCATCTTGCAAACTTATGTAATTTCTTTTCCATTACTGCATCCCACTACTATTTATAATGATGGATTTAAATTATTTATTTTATATTCATGAAAAATTTATAAATATTTAAATATAAAATAATACTTATCTTATTTCCATCATGTTCGTTGAAAAATGGTAATGTTACACATGTGTACATACATCCTATCATCTTCTTGATTTTAACATAATTCGTTCTTGATGACCACCATCCGTAGTTTCTTTTAAAAGTATAATTAATATAAATATTATAATTATTTCATTATTATTATATATATGATGGGATAAATTCCGAATTGAGCACGATAAACATTTCAAGTTTATTTTAAAATTATCATCTGAATTCCATCAAAACACTCGACGTGGACCTGGCCAATTAAGTAATTAAATATATAATTGAAAAAAATAACAAATGGTTTCTAGATAATGTAATAAACTAGGTAATTTTTCTAAAATAATTAAATTATTGATATAATTTTATCATAAAATAGTTAAAGGACATTCTTGAAAATTTTGTACTAGAGAAAAGGGATTTCATCACAACTTCCTTTCATTGAGGAATATTTAAATGTTATGCACCTAATTTATTTTACATATTGAATTTGTTTCCAATTTTTAGATGTTATATCATAAATAATTTATAATTAATGTTATTTCATTTTTAAATTCAAATTATTTCATTCAAGGTAATTTGACTAGAATGTTATCAAGCGGTAAGGTGTTTCCTAACTCAATTTCCTTTTATCGGGTTATAACTCTTCTTCATTGACATTTTTATTCCATGATAACTTGAGGATTTATATATACATTTTAATACTATTTATTTCCAATGTTTTATATATATTTAAATAATCAATTCATTTATTAATTATCACTTAAAATTTTATGAACTTTTCAAGGTGTTACATTATCTTAATCCCATTTTCCTAAGACGTGTTTCATGTTATAGACCATGATTTAATTGTTTTATGTAATTACTACCTCATGAATGAATTTTGAAATATGAAATAATTTAATTCATGTTATTTAAAGATTAATATCATATTATTTATTCAGTGAAAATTTCAAAGCGGTAAAGTCTTTATGTTTCAATTTCCTTAATTTCAAGATTACTTATGTTTAATGTTTTTTTGGAGGAAATATGATGATATTATATTATTGAACCATATATATTTATTTTCCATTAGTTATAAATTTATTTTACATTTTAAATTTCTAGTTCCTCTCTAATTTATTATAGAAACATCAAGAAAGTTTTCAGTAAGTGACTTCGATATTATATATTCTTTTATATTAGGTGGATTTCTCTTCCATAGACATGTTTTCTTAAAATGTTCAATAATGTTATTTTATAAAAATAAATTATTTTCTAATGTTCATTTTCATGATCTTTTAACTTCTTTTAAATTTTATGAAAAGGAAATTTCATAACATTTTACCCTTGGGTCACTTTTGACTCACTTTATAAAATATTGAAATAAATGTTTATTTTTTACGTTTACAAAATGAATAAATTTTCCCTCAATTATGGACATTATTTTCTGTTAAGATTAATTTATATTTTTTCAATATTATTTTCAATGAAAATAATTTCTACAAAAAAAGTTAACTTTTTAGTTATTAAAAGTGATTTTCCAAGTGGAAAGGTTATTTTCCTTCAGAATGATTTTAATGGTATTTTAATGGTATTTATATTCATCAACAAAAATCCCCTTAATATTACATATTCCCTAATATGGATATTCTTTAATGATAATATACTAATTATTTATCTGGTTAGATTATTATTGTTACAAATAGATTATCGTGGAACTTGTTCTCTTCTACAGGTTAACCACGTTATGTATGGAATAATGATTGTTTCTATGGGTTTTATGATGAAATGTGATTATCCATTTAATTAGGCTATTAATAATTATTTATATTGAAAGATTAATCTTATTAATTATTTATAAATGATTATTTTAGTGCAATTTACAATTTAGACATCCTTTTGCATCATGTTTGTAATTTTTACTAAAAGTGCATGATAAATTTTTACATTCTTCATCACCCTATTGAACACACTCTATTCATAATTTTGATTTTATATTTAGATATATTTTTATGAATTTAATTTTTAATATTTAATATTTCTATATCACTACAATATTTACATTTTATGGCACTCATATTTGGTTGTAAACCTAAAAAATTATCGGGAAGTGAACAGGACACCGGCCCAACAAAACAACTATGTGAGCCATGATCTAAGACCAATGATGCTTAAATTTCAAATTTATATATATGAAACTTTTACTTACATTTCATTAAACTCTGTGTAGATCTAATTTAGAAGTTTTAGTGGTTATCTAGGAGGTCCAAGTGGTAGAAAATATTATGGGCCATATTTGGACGTCGAGAGTAAAAACATACTATTTTCATAATAACTCATAAGATATGTAAAAAATGGGATAAAATTTATATAGGTGTCGGAAGAAATCATAGGATTAATTTTCTTGTTCTATGTACCACCAAAATTCTACAATCTATATGCTCGTTTTAGTGTGTCACGTGGGTGGATACAAGAAAACTCTGGATTTTTTATCAACGGTGGAAAATTCAAAGATAAATATATTTCCACCCACCTATACTTACCCTCATTAATTATAATTAGTTTTAATATTGGGTTATCACAATAAGGATCCTAAATTTTATATTTTAGGGGGTGTTTCTAAAGTATTTTGGAGGAATTTTTTTATGTTTTCATTGTAATGTTATGCTGTTAATTTCATGTTGTAATCACATTTCTTTAATTGTAAATTGTTGTATTTAACTCTAGTTAGTTAATAATAGTTATTTATGTACTCTTGTTATATTATTATTTATATCACATTGATAATTTTATCTCTAATTTTGAATTCATACACATTAAAATCTATGAAATTATTTACACAATGGTGGAGTGATTATTATTTAATTTTTCCCCTCTCTTCAATTCCACCCTTATAAGTCATATTTTATTTTCCATTGACATATTTTCATCAATTAATGGATAAAACTTTGATGGTAAGATTCGGTGGATTCTATTGGTGTTGTTTTGGATGTTACTTATTATTATTTAAATTTATAATCATTTCTTTTATATTATATTTTCTTTCGATGATTTTATTTATTCCTCTTTATTTTTGAATTTTATCATCACAATTTTCAATTGATAATATGATGTTTTACTCTAGAATGATCATGAATATTAGACTCCTCATATATTGGTGATTAACATGTCTATGTGGAGGTACTAAACAAGGAAGTGATGGGGTTTATTTTATTTCCTTTCATTAATCCCACTAGATTTAATGAAATTAAAATAATCTAAAAAATCATCCAATCCACCACTAGAAATAACCTAGTATCAACTCATCATCCAAAATTTAATCCACATAGTTAATTTAGTTCTTTGGCAATCCAACAAAAATGATACCCAAATTTGGATACTTTATAGCTAAATATAATTTCCTAAAATGTACTTGTATGTCGGATTCTTCTTACATCTTTGAGGATTCTACAACCTAAGTTATAATAAAAGAGACTACTTCGACACTAAACATGGTTAAAATTTTGAGGGACCAAATTTTGGAAAATTTGTATGGGAATAATGTAAATCACCTTGACACCTGTTCTATTCTCCCTTGTTTCTCTTATCTTGCATCAATTTATCTTATATTTTCCCTTTTTCTCAATTTTCATAGAACATGTTCGCATATACCCATGAATAATAAAACCATCTAGTTATAGTGGATAATTTTGGGTTTGAGGAGTCAAGAACATGTAGGTTTATCTTTCCATTAGATCATAATATTCCTAAGACTCCATATTTAAAATTTTAGTTCATTGAAAAGTAGTTTCTTCCATAAAATCATATCATTAGCCTGAGTGGGAATCCAAATCAAGTAGCCCCAAACAAAGGAAATTGA
This sequence comes from Viscum album, assembly GCA_963277665.1. Taxonomy (NCBI): domain Eukaryota; kingdom Viridiplantae; phylum Streptophyta; class Magnoliopsida; order Santalales; family Viscaceae; genus Viscum; species Viscum album. The sequence continues at coordinate 910,246,443 of OY728131.1, read as the reverse complement.
ATTGATCAACCAATGAAAAACTAACTTACACCTACTTGGACCAAACAATCCTCATTCATTAATCATTCTTCCATAGGTTATTCCTACTATATCTTCAAACCCCATGTCATGAACCACATACCGACATTTCATAGGATATAATTATAAATTTCATGCATTCATGTTAACAAATTCCATGAAATTACTGAAACCATGTGCCCATTACATCAAATTGAATCATCAATGATGAGGATCATTAATTATTTAATATAGGATTAGGTTAAAAATTCATTAAATAATTTAAGATCATCTTCCATTCACTCGTAAAACTAAATGAAAAGAAAATTTTACAAAAAATTTTTTCCCTATAATAAAATAATTACACAAAAATAATATCCAATGTTTATTGAAAGAGGTAGAGAAATTATATTAAACATGAAAAAGGTTCAAATATACTCTTTAAGTTGTACCAAATCAAGTTTTATAAATCCTAAAACAAGTGAAAATTTTCAATTAAGAGTTAGGTTCAGGTAATAAATAGTTTATTGATGTGATTTATAATGTATCCTTGAAACAAAATCCCAAAATAATGCTTAAGAGTATCTATAAAATCTTACTGAATAGGAAAAAACATGGGTAATATCACATATTTATGAGAATCCACCAAGAAATGTTAGAATACAATATTATAGATTTGAATAAATCCTTAAGGAATAACTTTTTTCACTCACTAACAAGGTCTTCGATATCGATCTTAATAAAGTGTAAGAAATCTAAAATTTTGACCCTATTTTCACAATTTGTGAAAAATATGACCTAAATACTGAAACCATCCAAAAAAATCTATCCATAAATTTTATTATTTGAGGAGGAACACTATCAGAGGTCAATGATCTAAACTTTCATAAGTTACAGTACAAAAACACTTTCAATCCCTGGGACAACGACCATATAGGATTTTGTTAAAATGATAATCAATAACCCATCTAAAAACACAGTCAAATACAAGGACCAAATTCATATCCTCTATATATATCTCCTACCCATAATCAATTCTAACCAAAAATAGTCCAATACCAATATCCCCATTTAAAATTCCAACAACCCATCCAACAATTGATTCAACATCCCAGCCAAAAAACTAAGTATCTATATGAAATAAACCAAAAAACTAAAAACTATTCCCAAGAAGTCCTTCTCTAATTACATGAACAATTGTTCGTAAAAATTGAAAGAATTAATTCTTAAGTGTCATTAATTAAACAATAATTTGAAACCATTAAAATAGGCAAGGCACTCGTGCCTACATAAGTTGTCCCGTACCAAATCTTAAGTGGAGAATCATGCCACCCCTAAAACTCTAACTAATAAATAAATTTTGTGTCTATTTTAAGGATATGGGAAACCAATAAAAACCCAAAAACAAAAAATCATAATCCATATAATGTTTCAATCACTCATGAAATTTATTAATAACCACCTATTGAATATAGAAAATATGATAACAATGTTGGGTAACCATAACTTCCCAAACAGTAAAACAGCCTACTCCATTCGCACAACAATTGAAAGAAAAATCTAAACGTAAACTGGATGAAAATTTTAATTAAATATTATCACATGTTAATTTCAAAATACCCTTTGTAAAATCAATCTAAACCATACCTACATACTCTATATACCTGAAGTACCTATGTATATTCAAAAGTATGTTCTCACAGAAAAACCAAGTCCTTTTAGATGTTAATGTGAGCACCACAATCCAAGGAAGAATTCCTACTAAGTTAAAGGAACTAGATTATCATTAAATCAATTTTTAACATATATATATATATATATATGTGTCTGTGTGTGTGTGTATGTGTGTGTGTATGTGTGTAATTAAAGGAATAATGTGATCTAGGATCCAGTGTGAACTGAATTCCATAGGTAGTGTATTTTAAGTTATGTCTTGAGGAACTCCAACCCACATCTCTCACCCATGATCCCATTGCTTATAATGTTCATGTTTCTAATGGGATATTAAATAAGGTTTTTGTATAATTTAAAAATTCCATTTAACATGTTGAGTTATTTTTCTTTGATAATAACAGATGATTATGTACTAGAGATAAAACATTCATCATCCATAGTCATCCCTTTTTATAAAAAATATACTCAATCATCCAAGTTAGTAATGAGAACATGGTAATAAACTTCAGAAACATGAGCCTTGGTCCCTAATTCTATAACCAGATATCTCAAGTTAGTAATGATGAGTATGTTCAAGAGTTAAATTGGATATCTAGTGTAGAAAGTGAACCTAAGGATGATCATGGAATTTCTGATAGAGGTCCAAGTGATGAAGAAATCAGTTTTTTTATTCACATGATGGAAAATTGTATCCATGGCTTGGATCTCTCTTGTATGGATCCGATAAAGATCTTTCTGGATCACCACTCAATAAAACCTTTAGAGAAATCTCAAACTATATTTCCATACCCATTCCCAACACTCTTTTATCCAATTTTTTTAATGAAACATATGTTTGAAAGGATCAAATAGTTTCAAAATGTTTTTAGATAACAAATAACTTCAAAACAAAGTAAAAACATTTCTATAAATGTGTTAACTAACCTATTATTGAATTAAAGTTACCTAATACATCACTTAATTATTTCTTATTAAGTTATTACTAACCCCCGACCCCTACCCCCTTATTTTCAATTCATCTTTTCTCATGGCCAATCAAGAAAAAAGGATACAAGATTTCTTAAATCTAATATTGTATATGTTGTGGGGACTATATCGAGTGAACAACATTAAACAAAAAAAATTTTAAAGAGGAAATATTGCTTCTACCTATACCTTGACTCAATTTTGGTGTTAAAAAATAATAGGTATGTTTTTTCTTCTTTTTTTATTTTCCTTTTCTTTTTTTTGGAAACTCAAGGGGTTTTAATTATGATTATAATTATATTAGTGTGTATGATTCAAGATTTTTAAAGGTAAATGTATATCAGGAAAATAACACTTCTTACCAAGGTTTAAACATAATCTTTAATCATTTATGATCAATCTCCAAGTTACATAGTGTTCAATGGAATAGTTGATTTCAAAAAAATCATCTTCGATATTGCAAGTGAAATTATTCCATATCACATTGGAAAATTTTATCTTTGAACTAATCTTCTCTATTAAATCTCTCTTCCTACCCCTTTTAATTTTATATTCTATTAACATTTTGTATTTCATTATTCCATATTGAGAGAACGAAATAAAAAATAAATTTTAATCATCTGAAAGAAATTATATTTCCATTGTGTCCCTAGTGAAATGAAAAAAAATGTGCATAAATGGTAAATAAATTTCTTTAACTTTTTATGTGGAAATTTACATTGAAAAAATTAAAACTAACTATTGGATAATTTTTCATCCGCTAATTTTGATTTTAATCCAACTCCAACTTCATGAACATACATTATTAATGGTGGGTTAGTTTGACTTGATTTTTCACTATTATCATTTTCTTCTTTTCTATAAAAATTTCTCAAAGAACTTCCATTGGATTATGGGGTATTAGCTTTATTTATAGGGTCCTCAAGAAAAGCATCAGTTTTTTTATCATTTTAATTTTAGGATATGTATTCGAAAAAATGTAAATAAAAAAATAAATTTGTTCGTAGAACAATTTATTAACCTAATTTATAGATTTTTACACTTAAGCATCGTGTCTCTATAGTTTTCTATACTATGTTAGATGAATTTAAATATTTCCAAGTTATTTATAATTATTTAAATATATTTAACTCAATATGATACCCAATTTTGTGGGATTCACTTGGTTCCCTAATTTCTTTGATCCTGGGAGACAACGGCCAAGTCTCACTATAGGGTTGACTCGATTGTGTGAAATTTCAATTACCACGGAAAATTTTTAAAACAAAAACAATAATACATAAAAAATAATAAATATTTATATTAGGATTAAAATGTAATTCCACCTTTCAATTCCATCATTTCCCCATTGAATAAAAATAAACCCCCATCTCTATTATGATCCACAATACATCATTAAGCTTAATTGAATTTAGATTAAGTGTGATGATGAATTTGAAAAAATGATTGAGATTTGGATTAAGATATTTTTATAAACTTGTATTTTGTTAAAATACTTTTATAGTAATTATAATTGTTTGCAATGAGGTATTTTTAGAATCATTTCAGGTTAAATTGTAATTGGAATGAGAATTCAATTTTTGTCTTCTTAAAATAATTTTTCTCGGGAATTAAAAATTCAAGTTGGTGTGGGATTATCCATTGAAAGAGTAAAATTATATATTTTTCAATTACTATTTGAATTCCCTTCATGGTCCATAAATGTTGGTTTTAGTGCAATTTACAGTTTAAACTTCCTTTCACATCATGCTCATAATTCTTGCTAAAAGTGCACTATTAGTCGATATATTTTTCATCACCCTGTTGAACATACTCTGTTCAAAATTTCCATTTCATATTTTAGAATTAGTTTTCCAAATAAATTAGAAACATTTCATTTTTTTACCACTTTGATAGTAACATTGTAGGAACCCATATTTGACCTTGAACATAGAAAATTGTGGGGGAATTAAACTAGAAAAAAATCCCATTAAAGGAATATATTTTCCATGATACAAGCCTAATAAAGATCAAATTTTAACATAATATAGAGGAAATCGTGAGGGAAATTTAATTAAAATATTTTAGACATAATTTTTTTGTTTCAATGGTGATCTAAGTGAACCAAGTGGAAAAATAAATTTTGGGCTAGATTCTGTGTATATGAATAACATCCCACCATTTTAATCACAACTATGAGAATATGAGAGAAAATGGGATGATATTTCGAAATATTTTAGATTATATCATGTTATTAATTTTCTCCTACTATAAAACAATCAAAAAAATTCATCTAGAGTCTATTGGTGGGGAATTTATTAGTTGTATAAAAGATAGATCTTATTTTTTTCAAGGGTGTAATTATCAAATCTTAATTAAGATTACACCTACCTATTCCAACCTTCATTAATTAGAATGACTTATAATTTTAGGGATCGAACCAATTCTTCCAAAATACATATTTAAGATCGTTTTTTGAAGGATTTGGGAGTAATTTTTGTATGTTTTAATTGTAATTTTATGCTTCCAGTTTGACGATGTAATCACATTTCTTTAATTGTAATTTATTTAATTTCACGCTGGTTTCTTAGTTAAAGTTATTCAGATTCTCTTATTTTGTTCTTATTTATATCACATTGATACTATTATCTTAGCATCTGAATTATTTCACATCAAAAAATTTTAAATTCTTCACACAAAGGTGCAGTGACTGTTAATTGTTTTTTTCTATTTAATTCAACATTTATGAGTCATCCTTCATATTACATTGATATATTAACATAAATTGAAGTAAAAACCTTCTACATGTTGATGAAAGGTTGTTTTATGGAGAAATGTTTATTTTTTCTTCTTTTTCAATAAATATATAATAATTTCATTTGTATGATATTTTCATTTGATGATTTTATTTATTTCTCTTCCTTATTAAATTTTATAACCTAACTTTTCATGTTTAAATATAATCCTTTACCATGAAGTTCTCATGAAAATTTTCCTCCTGTTGTATAGGTGATTAACCTGTGGGTTTTAAGGTTTTAAACTAGTAATTGATGTGTTTAGTTTTATTTTATCTAATGAACCCCTATTGAATAAATGAAATTTAAATAATCTAAAAAAAATTCATCCAATATACAGCTTGTAATAACTTAGTATATACACATTATCCCAAATTGAATCCACATAAGTATTTTAGTTATTTGGTTATCCAACTAAAATCAACCCCAAAGTTTTCTAATTCATAATCTAAAATCACTTCATAGAATTTAGATTCATATAGGTTTCATTTTAGGTATCTAAGAATTGGAGAAACTAAGCTACCCTAAAAGTGAAAGCTTCAACCATAAACATGAGTAAATTTATGAAAGGACAATATGAATTACATGTGTAGTTTATTCCTATTATATTTATTTTATAATTTTTATGATGATGAGTGGTTCCATTTTAAAATAAGTATGGGTGGATTCATTATATATAAAATATGGGTGGTCACGTTATAAACTAAGGGTAGGTGATTCCGTTATTTCCCTTCAATGAATTGGGTAATGATTACATTATCTAATGAATTATTTTGGAAGATGAATATATTGGTTATTCCACTTTAAAGAGTGATATGAATATGATTTACCATTGAACTAACATGACTATTATATTCTTTACAAGTAGCTTTCAGGGAAATTGTTTGTTTTATGATCTAGGTTTTCATGGGTTTGAATTCTCTAATGTTATGATATTGAACATGGATTATTTATTTATACCCTTATGATTTTCTTATGTTCATTTATCAAAGTATTTATTTAATTTTTTATCCTAATTCTCTACAAAACTAAATCTGACACTTCCTTGGATATGTAATTTATCCAAAATTTCCTTATAATTTTTAATTTTTTTGAATATTTAAATTGGGTCACATTTCTTTATATCAAATATAGAAATGTAAAGAATATGTTTTTATCCCTGAATTTAGGAGTAAGGGTTTAAGGGTGTAATATTTATAATCTAGGTTTTTATGGGTATGGATTCTATTATTTTACTCTCATACATGTTGATTATGTCATCATACCCAAATGATCATCTTTTCCTCATTAATGACATTCAATTATTAATTTTTATGTCTACCATTAATAAGTGTTTGAACTCAACCATTTTAGGTTTCATTTTCCCCTGTTTTTATGAAAGATTTTATATATACTATGCCTTATAAGGTTACTAGTTATAAAGAAGTTAGTGGGAGATAGAATATATTTTTATAAACTGATTGTTTTTTATCCATATTTTTCTTTAATAGTTTTTCTTAATTATCTAAAAAACTAAACCTAAAAGGTCCTTGGGTATATAAGTAAACCAATGTTTTAATTTCATTTTATATTATTTTAAGGGTAAAATTTTGGTCATTTTTATCGGTAACAAATACGTAAATATAAATATTATGTTTTACCACATGATCAGGGTGTATAGGTTCTGGGTTATTATAAGTTATATCTTTACAGGGTTTAAATAACTTTTGATATTATGTTGTTTTCATGTGAGTTTAACATAATAGTTATGGATAACATCATCAATTTAAAATTTTAAGGTTGGTCATATGTTCAATGTCTTAGACACCCCTTTTCATGTTTTATGTTATGGTATTTTGAGGAAATTAATGATATTTTGAGAGATTATTAATCAGGTTGAGGTATATATAACCCTTAGGCTTAACAAGAATGATTATTTCAAGATAATGCTATTACTTTTGGGGATGTAATATAGAAGTTTTGAGATAACCATTGATGTTACAACATTCATTAATTTTGAATTTATTGAAGTAATTTATGATATAGGGTTATTTATTTATGGAATGATCTGTATTTAAAATTTTGTGTTATTGTTGAATTTTGGAGATTGATGTATTATTTATTAATATAAAGGTTTATAAAATTTGGATATTATCTTACATTGTGAAAACCATTTCAGTTTTGGTTAATATATAAAGAAAAGATTAATATATTTTTATCCTTTTATATATTATGTGATCTGTTGGATGTTGATTTTTAGGCTTTAGGCAAGAAAAAAGCATCATATATACTCATAATTTGATGTAAAATTTGATATTTTGGATGAAATTTATTAAAAGATGATATTATACCTATTATTTAAGTATATATCCTTATATTCTCAATATAGATGGATAATTAATTCGTCAAATCTTGTAAAATTATCTAGAAGCAAGTAAATTAACATATTAACGTCACTTTTGATGAATCAGTTGTTTTTTTCACACCTTATTGATTTATGGTTTTTTGTTCATTATATTTTACTTCATCATTAATTTTTTATCAATGACCTCTTTCACCCTTCATTATTATTTTTAAATTATGTTTTCCTCTATTTTAATATTTCCACTTTCAACTATTTTTATCTTATTTTTAATCCTAGTTATGTGTGGTTCCACATGACACTCGTATTTCCCTTTCCCTCATTTCAAACGAAATGTTTATCAACCCCTTTTAAGATGTGGGTTTTCAAAAATGGTATTTTTAAATTTCAAAAACATTGTAACCAATATCAAGTTAAAATTGCGATGATTCAATTTATTAAATGGTATAGAATGTAACACCATTATATTTTAAAAAAATACGATATTCAATAGCATATATGACATACAAAACCGAGCTAAAACAAACTATGAATATTATTTTTTAAAAAATATAGTTATAACCTAGAAATTTAATTGGATAACATAAATAGAATTAACCAAATTATGAAATATATATAAATTTAATAATCAATCCAAATGAATTTATGAATGCATAGTAAATAAGCACTTAATTTTTAGAAATTTCATTTTATGGTCCAAAAATATGGTTTCTTAATAAAATGTTTTTATAGATTTTTGTGAGAAAATTTTATAATTAATTTATATAATTTTTTTAATTTTTATTTTATAAAAATAATATCATTTTTTAATTTAGTATACCAAAAAATATTTAGGATTAATTTTTGTGATTTTTTGGAAAAGATTGATTTCTTAGTGAATAGTAAAAAATACTAATTTTTATAAAACATAAATTTATTTTGATTAAAAATACCCATTATGATATTAAAATTATCTTAAATTAACATAATACTTATTTAATTTGATATAATTTAGTCATTTACATTTAAATCATCATTATAACGGATTTTTTTAAGTTCATTGTTGGGATTAAAACGCATTTTTCTAAAAACTGTTTGTCATTGTGTTTTACATATATATTTTAAAATTAATTTCATCAAAATATATAAATTGAATCAATAAAAAATTATTTCTTATTTGAAATTATATGGTTCAAATATTTTAAATATGTTCTTTTTATTTATTTTTCATTAGTAATAGTAAGCATAGATAATATGTGTCACCTCGGTAAGGGTAAATTGGGTAATTAAGGTTAAAAATAATTTGATAAGGACTAAAAATAATCCTAACACATGAATTTAATATATTTTAGGAGCTTGGTTTGACCATAATCATCCAATATTCTAAATTATGGTAATTTTTTCCATTTTTCTATGGAAATGACTTATATATTATTTTAAGTAATGAAAAATAAAAAATATCACTCTCTTGTTTTTAAATTTCACTTATATGTTCACAAAGGGATAAAAATATATTTTTAATGAATATTTAAGTATATTTTTATCATAATTAAAATATGTTTATGATGTTAATTTGTTTTTAATTTTTATTGATTATATAATTACCTTAAATACTTATATGACATAGACATTGTGCTTTTGAAAGCAGTAAAAAATAAGATTAAATGATTTTTAGAAACAAAAAAATAATATTTTTTGGGATTATTTATAGGGTCAAAAAAAAGTTTTGGTTAATAATAACATATAGTTGATGGTTAAAAAATTCATATTCTAATTCCAATATTTTATTGATGTTTTTGAAGTCAAAATATGTGAATTGTTCTTAAAATGGAATTAATGATATTTTATGTTATATAATATTTTATTAAATGATATAAAAATAATATAATTTTTAAATATGATAATTATAATTTTAAGAGATATAAAATTTCATAAATTGACCTTGTGTGAATGGATTTTTTTCATATTGGAAAATTTATAACCCATAATGATTGAAAAATGTATTATTGTTGTTAAAGATAAAAAGTGTTAATAGGGGTTAAAATAGGTAGATAAGGGTTGAAACAACACCTAAACTTGTAAAAAAATTATGGCGGGTTTTTTTAATCTTAAACATCCTAAATTATAAATATATCAATTTGGTTATAATTTTACATGAAATTTTATTTCTACTAATTTAATATTTTAATTAACTTCAATAGTGACCCTCCACTCACTTATAAAAGGGAACCACCTATCTTCTCTTCATCATTCCTTTTTACAACCCTATTTAACCCAATCCCTTCCAAAATATCTTACCAAAATCCCTATTGATATCTTAGAGGTATTAATTTTGGTATAATACCAATCATATAGTGATTATTGTTTATAGAAAAGGAGGTTTTTTAAAGATGATGTAATGATTTTGACAGAATGTTTTAGTTTTATTTCTTCATCTAACTCATTCAAAAAGATTATAACCATTGAGATATCATAACATAATTATCTACAATATACTTATATGTTATCATTTTAATTTATTTTCCTTAATCTATAGTGGACCATACTTTTTATTCATAGATACCACATTTAAATTGATGAATATTCATTACATAACAGAATGATCCACACCAGAATCATATAGGGTTAGTGGATTTGGAAACATAGATTCATAAAAATCTAGTTCATAAGTAAATCACATCATCTCCCACTAATTTCTTCATAACTATAACCCTTCTTAGACATATAAATATTAATTCCTTTCTTCATAACATGAGGAAAAGAAACGTAAGAAAGGGTGAGCCAAAAAGCTTCGTAAGGGTAAATAAGGAAGATATCAATGATCTCTTTAATGTAACATGAGAATAAGGGTATGAGAACAAGAACATAATATATTAAACCCATACCCTACATATCATAGGTCATAATATTGAGTCATAGAATAAGTCATGTTATTTTACAAAACATGATTCCTAAATGAATCAATGGACATAATCAATGAGATCATAACATTGGAATTATACATAGATATGTGTAATACACATAAGAATATAAAATATTTTATTCAGTATTCGTAGATAATTTCAAAGACTATCATTGTGGATTGGGTTTGATGTGGCCTTAATTTTAATGAATTTTCCACATTTTTTATATGGTTTTTAATGATTTAATTAAATAAGTTTACACATTTTGATGAATATTCACACTTTTGTATTTTTATAATTAATGTTATTAATTAATAGATTTTTATAATAAAGTATGTATTTTTAGTCTTTATGATTATTAATCTAGTCTTACTAATTTTTCTAGTTTGATAATTTATTAATTAGTTTTGTGCTTTTAATCTTCATGTATTTTTAATAATTTTATATTAAATAATCATTTAATCATATTAATATATTTAACTAACTTATTTTTTAATTTAATATTTTATCTTTTAATTTATATCGATTAATGTAAATTAACTCTATTAATTATAAATTTTAAAAACTTAGTTAGGTTTTCATATAAGTTTAAAACTAATTTTTTAACATAATAAAATAATGAGTTTTTCGTTTTTATTCTTCATCATGTTATATAATTAATTAATTTAGAATTTTAAATCTTTAATTTCCCAAATATCTTAATTTCATGTATGAAATTAAAAATATTAAGTCACATGGGGATCGATGACTCATTATTTACTTTGACATTTTTTATTTAGTTTTTGACTCACTGATAGTTGTCAGTATATCTCACTGACACTATATTTTTACAACCGTTGGTGACTCAATGAGTCACCGATGCAAATCCATCTCACTCACTATTGCCCCTTTAATTAATTTATTTAACAATTTTTAACGTTAATTTATTATTTTAGTCATTTTCAATGTTTAGTTTAATCTTAATTCACTTGATTGATTTAATTTTATTCTAGTTTCATTTTATTTAGTTAACTTTATTTTACTTTTTAATCGTAGTTTAGGTTTATTTTAGTTTTATGTATTTAATTTTTTAGTTAATAAATTTTTTATCTTTAATTAATTTAAGTTTTTGTTTCTTATAATTAATTTAATTTAAGTTTTTTTTTGTAGCCAATTTTTTATGATTCACCGACACAATAACTTTTTACACAGTTGGTAAGACCGACGCACAAAATTTTATTTCCTTCTGTTGGTGAGACATGTCTCACTGACACCAATACAGTTCATCCATCACGACACATTGGAAGTCATATCTTTCCTCCTACCGACGTTGCATCGGTCCCTCCCTTATGACTGACACCGATCGTCGGTGATGGTCTCACTGATACCCAGCCTCCCTTCTTCCTTTCATGCACAGCCTAATATCGACGCATCCCCTCATTTCGCATGGGTGAGACCGACGCTGCCAATTCTTCACCATCACATGGTTCTACCAATCTAAATCCAGACTCAATCTCAATCATTCTAACTTCATCAAATCGGATTCTAACCTGAATCTAATCAAACTAGATCAGGATCTTAAAACTCAGATTCATATGAATTCAAACCCAGATCTGAAACTATGAGAAATCGATGTCACCATTGAAGAGTTTCATTGAGAAGAAGGGAAAGGAACTGCCCTAGCACTGCATCATGAGGATTATCCAAGCAAGAAAAAAACCCGCTAGCCTCCTTCCACTATTTTTAGATTCACCTCGTGTCGTGTATTTGATGGAGAAAGAACCCGATCCGGTCACATGGGTAGGATATGCCGCAATCCCAACCGTCAAAGGATGAACCTGGCAATGTGGATGAAGAAGCTAGATGTAGCCTCTTCTATCCTTCACCATCGCAAACCTTTTTCTTATAGGTTGAAGCTGAAATCCCCCTGGTTCTTTGGAGAAGATGATGGGGGGAGGAAATAAAAAAATAAAGTAAATCCTAAGAAAAAATAAATAAAGAATATAATATATAAAATACAACCAAATAATAATAATAATTATAAATTACAATAAATAATAAATAATATAAATAAAAAAATAAAATATAAAATAAAATATAAAATAAATTAATAAAATTTATAAAACTAAAATACAAATAATAATAATTTATAAATAAATTTAATTATTAATTTTACACAAATGAAATTTAAATAAATATATTTAAGTAAATAATTTATTTATAATTTAACTTCTTAAATAAAATAATTATAATTATAATAGAAAAATTATTAAATAAAATATTAATTAATTTAATTAAACAAATAATAATGTATTAAAATAAATAATTTCTAATAATATCAATTTAATAAAATAATCAAATAAATTAATATTAAAATATAATTTTAATAATTTAATCTAATTTTCAATGTATAAATTAATAAATTAATAACTATAATAATAATATTAAATAAAGTAAGTGATTAACTTAATAAAAATAATAACACTTAGTAATCTAAATATAATTAAAATTCTACTTTAATAATACTATGTATATGATCATATAATTAATAAAATTTATATTAATAGATTATAATAATTATCAACTAAAATATTTTTTAATTAATAACAATTAAAATTTTAATATGTAATATAACTTTAATTTAAAAATAATAATAATATTTAATTAATCATTTTATCGTGTTTTTAACTGCTTTGTTTTGTTCTCAATTTTACAGATTCATTTAACAGTTCAGTTTACGTCTACATTCCCTCGACACAGGTGATAAAAAGTTAGTTATGAGGGAGTTTCTAAGATGACTTGTGATGTATGAAAAATTTCACGTGTGTAGTGCAGTAGTGAACCACCAACTAATGTCGGTGGAAGGCAGTGGTGACAAGTAGTTTTTGACAATAGAGTTATCTGGAGTTAGAGCAAAGTAGTGGTTATAGACATACCATTAATATACCATTCATTCATTGGAGAATCACTCACCCAACACATCTAACAGATCACTTTTGATAGATACTTGGAAATCCATCTTTGGAAGATCCGAGGAGCATCAAGAGTAGAGCAAGAAAGATTTTTTGTAGTTCATAGGGTAGTTATAACTCTTCCCCTAAATTTTTTCAATTTCTATATCTATAACTAAATGTTTTCTTTTCCAAATATGAACATGATTTTAGGCTAAATCTTAGTTCCATGGATTGTCTTTATCTGCTGGTTGTATTCAATTAACCTCTTCACATATTATTTTAATACTTTCAGAATTGATCAGTGAGATCAATTCTGAAATCAGTCAAATTATCCATACCACATGAACATAATTTCAAAAATTCCATGATCATTCATTGAGTCTGACTGTGGATAAAATTTCTAAATCTTTTAATACATATAACTTTAGAACATATGATGAGTTTGTTCTATTGTAATTTTCAAATTTTAATCTCACAATTGAACTTTCTTGGAGTGGAGAACTTCAAGATTTATCAATCTGAGGGACTTATCTCCTGGAAATGGAAATAAGTCATTCATTTTTCAATGGTATATTTCATCCACCTTTAAGTGATTAGGAATCCTTTCAAAACTAGTATAATATATTTTCCTTGGACATGTCTTGGGATTGATCATCTTTTAGCATCTATTGTTTCTGTTGTTCATTACTACCCTATCTTAGTTTACTTTTATCCCACATTTCATCATAATTCATTTTATACTTAGTTCTCTTTAAAAAAATAAAAAATTAAAATATAAAAGTAAAATATAATTATTTCTTATCCCACTGCTGATGACAATGGGTTTGTTTAGAAAACTGTTTTCGAAATTTAGTCACCATCTTTCCCTATGGGTTCGACCCTACTCTCCATTAAATAGTAGATTGTCGAAAATTATAAATAATTAAACTATGACAGGATTCAGGGATAGTTTGAGTTATGTTTTACTCCCAAAACACATTAGTAGTTGAGGTTCACACCCACGAATATCATAGTTGATAAAGTCCATTATTGAACTGGGTTCATTATCTATTCCAATCTTATTTATCTTATAAGATATCCATCGTTAACCATTTATTTGGTTGAATATATAATTCTAATGACACTAATCACATTTCTAAAATCATATAGATGGGTTTCACAAGATCATATGGCATTAATAATATCATAAACCATGAAAAATAAATGAGTTTCATAAAAATGACATCATGACATAAAACATGTAAAATAAATGGGCTTCATAATCATATTTCATCATAAACATAGTCCATATAGAGAATGAATAAGTATTCTATCATTGGACCATATCACTAGTACATTTTAGTCAATATAAAAAATATATTATTTGAGAAAAAAATCCTTCAGATGATCAATTGGAATATTTTTTTTAAGAATGTAGATTTTTTACTCTGAAATCACTTCTTTAAAAACAAAAAAACTAAAAGAAATATGGAAAAATTAATTTTAAATAACCTTCAGCATAAATGTGTTTACTGGTCATGAAAGTGGTAAATTCTTCTCATTCCATTTAATTTAAAAGAAAACATCCCTTTCATAACTTTGTAAAAAAAGTACCAATGTACCTAAATTGGAAGACACCAAGAAAAATCCTTTAAAAATATTTTGAAAAATTCAATCATGGGTAAAAATAAATTTAAATAGTAATATTAGAATATTAAAAATTCTTGAAAAAAAACTTTGTAAAATATGGACATGGTAAAAAGCGTATTTTCAACCAAAGAGAAAGATAAAGTTAATTTTCCTTAAAAACATTGATTTCGTCTCTTGAGTACATAAAGAGAGGAAATTGAAAGGAAATATGTATTTTCAAGATAAAACTAGACTCGAATAAAAATAATGAGTTTCATTATATTTATATCAGTAGATTTAAAAATCTAATAATGTAATCACAAACAAACCGTATAAACAAAGAGATTGTAACATAAAACCCTTACCTTAGGTTTGACTATCCATGTACATGTTCAAAACTTCAATACGATAAATATATAATTATTATGTATAAATTATAGAAAAAAAATAATATATATAATACTATATATGATTTACTTGTGACCTTTTATCACTTATTTATTAATAATTTTTTATTAAAATCACTTATCTAGGTGATAACTACATTATTTTCCATGTATATTTTGGTTTGGTAGTTTTGGTCCTCATACTTTGATCATGGTTTTAGAATCTGTTGAATCTTAATAAGGATATAAATATTATATATATTCATTATATATGTACTTAGAGTCATCTATATCATTTAAGGGTATAAAAAATATAAAACATAGTTCATGGAGACGGTAAGTCATATGTACGAATGAACATTATTTTTATTTTTTTATGGATGGAAAAAAAATAAAGATAAATAATAATTAACATTTAAATAATCTGTATTATATCATATTTATCATATATATTCATTAAATCTATCCTTATTACCATCCATGTCAAAATGAAATGAAAAATGAATCGCCTCGCTTAATGGAGGTGGCAGTCTACGCATACTCACGAGTGACATTATAATTTTCAAACAGATTGGAAGGTAAGAATGTATATGTGATATTATAACTAAAAAAGTATAATTATATAATATATATCTTATATATACATTAAATAAATAATTATACCTATTGTAACTCACTTTTTATTGAATCAGGACATAACCTTGAAAATAAGTGAAATAAAATGGAAATTAAATTCTCCTCCTAGAGTGCCCACAGCTGGCACATGTGTGACCAACACATCACGTATGACCCACTTTCATGACCAAAATTCATTCAGGTCCATCCCACATGGTCCCCCTGCATGGATCACTTGTGCATACATCCTTTATATATTACATATGGAATCTACCTATGTGGGGGACTTTGGTGGAAAGCCTCATTCGCCTAAGGTGTAGGGTTTTCCAATAAATAGGATCCTTCAGATTCACATTTTTCATGACTATAAGATAAAGAGTTAACATGGAATTCTTAACAACCAATTACTTTACTCTATTTCTCTAAACCCTCAGGTATCTTTTTGAGCTAACAAAATATGATGTAATTTATCAAGAGTTAAAGGATTAAGAGTGCCTCAAGGGTATGAACACTAAAATTATACATGAGTAACCACTTCCCCCAGTCTAAACATACAAGGGAAAAGGGGCATTTCTTAGCTCAAAATATGAGGGCCATATTTCTAAGATCACTTAATTAACCCCATGGTGATCAGATCAAGGTCTCTCCAAAGTAAGGTTTCCCAAGTAGTTCTTCCCCCAAGAAATTAACCCAAGTTCATTCATATATAACATGGGTGAGGTACCTATAAGTTCACCCATGTAATACTTGGGTGAGGTTCCCACCATATCACCCAGATGTCACCAAGGTGAATACATATCTAGCTCTTCAATGTATCAACCATGTTAATTTAGAGGTATCTCACCTACGTATAACCCGGGTGAAGCAGTCTCCAACTCACTAAGGTATCACTAGGGTGATGAACCCTCTGCGCCCTCTATCATATCACTAAAGATATGGAACCCCTTACTTGGTAATTTTTATTCAAGGGAGGCCAAATCAAAAACATCACAAAGGCCTCCATAAATGTATGATCATAATATAAGCCACACCATCATTTCCTCTAGATCATCTATTCTCGTGGTAAATGTAGTCCTATATTTAACCTCCCCATAAGTTGAGGCCCTGAAAATGATCACAATATTGAACTATCATGGTAAATATGACCTCATATTGGAGGTAGTTCCAAGGAACTTATCATTTTGTTTAGTGAGGGTAACCACTTTCCTTTCTCTTTGATGAGGGATCGAGTTGTATCCTTATTTCATCATCCCTAAAAGAGTAACTATGCATCCCTCTTATATTTATCCCTTAGTGTTTATTATGGGATATCTCACACCATTTATACCTCATCTCTAATTCACAATAGGATGAGATAGATTTTGAAAAGTTCTAGATCTTCCACTTTCTCTTTTTCTCACACTGAATATGGATCATGTGGGTTTGGAGGTTAGTGGTGATCATGTCCCTAGATCAATAGAATATACCATATGGGCCTCTTAAAAGTTTTAAGTCCCGAAGAACTTGTTATAATCCTCCCGAACATAAATATTCGTTATGAGAAGAACCTTCATGGGGACATATATTCCTGATGAAGAAACCTTATGGTCCTCCCTCCTATGTGTAATACCCAACATTTCCAAACTATGCGGGATTTGATTCCTGCACTCATAGGATACATAAGAATCATCTCTAAATTTAAACCCAATACATTCAATCCATAATCACCCTTATGGGTCCATATTCCTAGTAATATCATGGTCCCAACCTTAGGGTATATATTCTCTCTATGTTCTTTTTACCTCACCCTAATTAGTCCAAATTCATGAAGTATGTTTTATAATTTCATGGATACACACCCTACCAGATCAACCATTTTCATCTGCTCATTGTAATTGTTTCACCACCCTTTTCTTGGAATATTTCACCTATATTTCATTTCTTAACGACACTAAAATTCATTGTTTGTTCCTTTTAACATGACCCTAAAATGTATAGTGGTCTCTTTAAGTGAAACTAAACAATGTGGGTTTTTATTCCTTTCATAAGGATATGTAGGAAGACACTCTTATGGTTATAATCCAGATATCACAACTCTTAATGTCTCCCTAGAAAAAAATAAACTATAGAGAACATAATAATGATAATTTAATCCAAGAACCTTTTAATAAAGCATTACCAAGTAAAATGACCAATCATGATAGAGAACCTATGATACAAACAAGAATATTTCTCACTGAAAATCATTATATACATATAGATGGTTCCATTGGTGGATTACCCTTGATACATACAAGTGTTCACTCCTAGATATATATGTGTGTGGTTATTTGAAAATGAGAAGGGTGGTCATTTTTATTTTAATGTTTATAAAGTATTCATGAATATTAAGTAAATATATAATAGAGTCCAATGGTAGGAAATAAGTATCCAAAATAGTGTATGATGAGTCTGACCTCTCATCCTCTTGACTAGTGTGAGTTCTTGTGATTCATTGGAAAAATCCTTCAATGAAACCCTACCTCTGTAAAGCAATTCCACTAACCACCTTGGATGTGGGAACCATTGGATGTTTTTGGTTCCATAAATAAACCCTAATAGAAACCACCCTGAATGAGAATAGGGTGCGAACTAAAAATGGTTAACCAAATTTGTATACTTTTCTTAACCAAAGTTAGCATGTTTCCCATGTGTTAGACCATTTAAAACTATATAAAAATAAAATGGGCTAAAAATTGATCCTTTAAAGTAATCAATAACATGTTAGTTTGTTTTTATATGATGATACTCTGATTATTTTTCTTTCTCATTTATATTATGAAACACTCGATAATTTTTAATAGAACTCTATTAAATCCAAATGGAATATACAAGATGAAGAAACTTATTCATTGGTTGTAAGAAAATTATGGTCCTCATCGAGCTAAAGGATATTGTCACTAACCTAGCATATCAAATGCTGGGTATCATACAAACTCATTTAAAAGTAACACCTCAATGGAACTATTCTAAACTTGTATGTTATGCATGAATCCCTTCAGGATATAAATCCCCATGAACCATAAAACCAGTGATGGATAATCACAGAGAAGTAGACCGTACCATTTTCATCTGAAACCATTCCAACATCCTTTCCCCAAAACACATCAAAAAATTATTACCTTACCATAATGTGGTAGATAAATTAGTCTCTAGGGGAATCATTTCATTGTCACTATATTTTCTATGAAGGGATCTGTCTAGTAACTTCTTCCACTAATGTTATGCATCATCATACACTTATCTTACTAAGGATTCCTACTTAATAGCCCTGATATAGATCACGAAGACCTATGTTCCTGGGAAATCCTAATAAGGAAGGAATATAAAAACAATAGAGAGGGAATTCATATTCCTGTTACATCTAGAGAAGAAACCCACCAACATTCTATAATGGAAAATTGTGAGCAGGTATGTATACCTACCTGCATTCATCAATCCTACCAATATAGTTTGGCAGCACCTGTATAAACCTATCGACACAACCATAAAAAATTATAGGTACACCGATATCTTTTACTTCACACGTGATGACTATAGATATATCCTAGAAATAAATGGAGGATATGAGCTATGATACGTCTCAAATCCAATAATATAATGGGTATATATTCATGTTCCCATCACAGAAGTCACTCAGAACATCCTAACAATGATAGATGAATATAAATTCATCCCTTTCCACATTCTACAAACCTATTATGATTTAATTACTATAAAGTCCAAGGAAATGAGTCAGGCATGAACCCCAACATCTGCGATTGGAGAGTCCCATTAATATAATATGGTCACTCAGCAGTAGATGTATAGTTCTTCTCCAGCCCTTGAGGTTAATTGGAAAAATATTGTGATAAATGGATAATAATATCAGGAATGTACCTCGATCCAACTAGATATCATTGATCTATTTCATTGGTATCCCAATTAAAGAATATATAACTATATAAACCCCATGATTTTATTTGTAAAATCCTGATAAAGATGTAGGAGTTGCTGGGTGGGATCCTGTGACGCCCCAGGTTTTATGAACTGGTTTATGTAAGAAGTGTTATGTCCTTATTAATGTCTCTTGTTTTATTCGTTTTGCTAATAAGGAATTAGAAATGAAATAAAACATAGAGAACAAGGTAAACTGACATTTTATTTAAAACATTACTCTACAACAAGACCCATCTAATTAAAAGTGCCCTACACAAGACCTAACACGGCCACAGCAAGACTACAAAGAACCACAACACGGGCAATCGGATAGTCGTCATCCTCAGGATCCAACAGTGTGAAAAGTATAACCGCCAGAATCACCGCGCACGCACTCAGCACCAGAGGTATAAGGAGAGCCATCCTTCTTGTTCAAGTGTTCTGTTTTAAAGGACACCCCACATTCCTGTATTTATACTAGTTCTTTGAGTTATGACCGTTATGTTTAAATATATATATCCGTTGGGTTTTTAAAAGCTACCGTTGTGTTTTCCACTAAAATTTACTTTAAAAGAAAACTAAGTATTATTCCCTCATAACCTCTTTCTTAAAAACATTCTTTCATGGAAGATACTTCGTTTTTGTTCTTAAAAGTAAATTTCTTCGTTTTTACAAAATCCCGAGAAATACCTAGGTAGTTGGAAACTTGATAATATTTTTATAAAAAAAAATATGTTTAGAGTGAATTTGTAATAATTATACCTTTTTATCTCTTAAATGATGAAAAATCTTGGGAAAACTTTTTGTTCTTTAAAGGAATTTTATAAAACTAGTAGTAGAGTGTTTTAAAAATACTAATGATTTTAATGTACAAGAGGTATATCTTTTTAATATTTAGATCAAGAGTTAAGATATTTTATCTAAATTTGAAATTTGTTCTAACATTTTGAGTTAAAACAATTTGTTTTTCTAAATCCCTAATTTTCACTACTTTGAGCTAAGTATATAATAAAACTTTTTTCAAAAAAAAAAAAAAATGTTGCTTGAGTCCCGGCCAGCCAAGGGCATCCCACAAGGGACAAGCCCTCAGGCCAAGGCCGAGACCCCATAGGGAACCCGAGGTACTGCCATCGGGCTCCCCATGTGCGTGCATACGCGTTTCAGGAGCCAGCCAAGCAGGAGCTCGGGCAGGGTCGGCCGCGCATAGGTTACCAAGGGGTCGCGCGAGCGGGCCCGTGTGTAAGGCCACGGCTCGCGCTGCGTGAGGGTGGGCCAAGGCCCGCGAGGGGCCCGTGTATAAGGCCCCGAGTGCGTGTGTGTGTTGTGTTATTGCTCCGGTACCCGAGCGGCTTATCCTTTATACCGCGCCTCAAAACTTTGCGGTTTCGATGTGGGACGCGCTCCGCGCGACCAGAGCCGTCCGATCGACTTCTGCGTCGATCTCCGCCGTCCATCCTGTTTTAAACGCGATGCCTCTCCCGCGGTATCTCCATCGCCGTCCGATCTCTTCGGCGATTGAATCGCAGCCCTCCATCTCTTTAACCTTTTAAACTAAAATCCCGCTTCTCCCTCAGCCACACGATCTCGACTTCTTCAAATCCAGACCGTCCCTTCATCTCCCGCGTCACCCCATCGTCCTCTTCCTCGAGTCGGCCCCGACCAGTAGGTCTGCACCAAGGACGTCGGGCCCCTCCCTTCGCACTGCACCGCTGACCCCCGAACACTCCCCTCCTCCTAGCTCACTGTACCTTCGTTCTTCTCCCACAACGGACTACCCATGGGCCGAGTTACCCTCCTTGCACCGATGCTGTACTTAAACCCTCGCACCCCATGAACACACAGCGGCTCCTCCCCCTCTTCCTCACCCTTGATCTCCCCGAAATCTAGCAAGCTCACCACCGTTCCAAACTCCCTCCCCTAGCAGGTAAGGGTTTTTTTTTCTTGCATTCATACCTTGTTTCGAAACAACCTCCCTTTTATTATACTCACGGTATAAATATATATATGGTTTATGTATATGTATGTACTCAAATATAACCCTCTCGGGTTGCCTTCCCCTCAAGGATCTTGGCCTTCGTAAATTTTATGGGTTGTTCACGCATGCTTATCTACCTTTATAAGGAACTTTCGGTTTAAACACAACTCAAGTTTACCTATATACACTCGAGGTATAAATACGCCTCGGTTCTGTCTTCAAGCAGTCGGCCTTGGGGTTTCCAAGTTTTGTATATGTTAGGGTACGTACATGCCTTGTTTTTTTCGGTTTTCCTTCAAAACCTATATATACTGCCCACATGTGTACCGGTTATTATACATTGGGTATATACGGTTTCATATCTATGTGTACCGGTTATTATACATTGGGTATATACGGTTTCAGAAATATATTTGCAAACTATGCCCTTTTAGTTTAAATGAAGTTATGTTTGAAAAACCTTAATTTTTTATACATAGATACATTTATAACAAACCTTATGTGAATTTAGTTTCAACCATTTAATTGCATTATGGTTGGAGACTTGAGTTACCTATGGAGTTTAATAAACTTGTTTTAATTATGTAAAACCCATATATACACCTCGGGTATATATATTTGTGCACGTGTGTATATATACTTATAAAAAATATTTCCTTTATAGAAGGACTTAAACTGTTCTTGGATGCTGGGATGATTTTATTTAGATATGAATTGTGTGATTGCTAAACCAACATGTTTTAAAATACACATAAATGAACATGTTTTATCAAGAAGACTTATCTAATAATTCCCTGATAAGTTTTATGATAAAACATGTATTTTGATCCAAGGGTCTGTTTACCACCATAATTGATTTCGTGTATTTTTCTTAAGATTTTCCCTTTTTCAAAGTTTTATAATGACAAAGATTCACCATTTAGTATGATTCTGTTTATATGCCTTAGTGAAAAGGATGTTTTATCAAACTATGTATGTCATTAATTTGTCCTTGCCTTTTTTTTAGTGAGAACTGTCACATCATGTAAAATGTGTAATGATGTATTAATTATGTTAGTTATTATTTACATAATGCATTTTTTGACATATCACTAAATGGACTAAGAAATTGGATTACCCAAAGTGGTATGGGACACCTTGGGTAAAAATTAAAATGAATGAGATGTTCAAGGTGGTATGGGACATCTTGAATTACGTACCATTTCAATAAAGAATGAACGATGTGTCTCACATGATAATAAAGGCAAATTTAAGGGTGCGCCCTGATAGCGCTCCAATGCATTGGGTAATGATGTAACCACTAGAGATTACAATTTTCACGATACCTTGGTGATTAACCTTGGTAATTTTTAACGACACCTTGGGGATGGACCTTGGTGAAACGAAACGATTGTCAATATTAAAATGTTGATGCCACATAATTCAAGTCATGTAACAAGTTTTCCAAGTTAAAGTTCTTTCATGACTGATGCCTTTAATGTTTGTATAAAGTTCATAATTCCCTAGTTTGAAGTTTGAAGCATGCCTAGTGTTATCACTTAATAGAATAGTAACCAACATATGAACGTTTAGTTGTTTCCTTGTGCGCAACTCTGATTATGCATTACTTTTAACTGTTTAAATTTTATGCTCAAGTAAATCACATGTAGTGCTTGTTTATATCAACCATTATCACTCCTTTAAGAGTTAACGTATTCGTTTCATGTTTGTCGTGATAACTTTGATTAAAGCATTGTTATGTATGTTGTGTTAAAATATTTCTTAGTGGACGCTCAAACTCTTTTAAAAGAATGTTTTCAAATGCTACTGTATTTTAAATTCTTTTTAAAACCCCCTTACTGAGTATTTCAATGCTCACCCTATGTTTTGGTTTAAAATTTTCAGGTGTCAGCTTTTGTAAGATGGATGGTTTCAGAAGTTTCCGGTTTCCCGGAACCCGAACCGCACACGATCCTCTGTATGGGACATGATGTGTTGCTAACAAAGTGTATTTTATTTTAAGATAACACATCATGTTCAGAAGGCACCGACCCCTATGGTTATCTGGGGTCGGGGTCTTTACAGTTGGTATCAGAGGTTCGGTTTGGATAACTCTGGAAAGCCAGAAACTGAAACAAAAATATATATGTATATGTATTTCAATTTTATTAAAAAAAACTTGGTTTTCTTAAATTTCAGATGGAAAATGAAGGCACAAATCTCTTATCTCTCCCCACTGAGACCCTAGAGACCATTGTGTCTTTAGCAAGCCGTGAGGACTTTCTAAATTATGCCCATATTCGTATGACATGCAAATACCTTTACGATGTATCCAACTCACCTCGAGTGCTTAGTCTGCACCAAGGGTTGGGATTGGATTACCTCCTTATGATAATAACCCAATTTCCCTCCTATGTACGTCGAGGAAAGTACTACGAGGGACTTTTCCGGATTTTCACGGCGGGTGAAAACTTTGGCACTATGCTTGATAACCCCTTTCAAGAAGCTGCTGCTGACGGGGACCTCCGAGCGGGCTACCTTTGTCAGATTTTAAACTATGGCTTCTGGGGTGAGTTGTTGGACTTCGGAAGGTTAGAAGACGAGTCCACCCGGTTGTCTTACAGACGACAAGTGTATGAAGATGTCTCTCAACTTCACGTCCCCCATGCAAGACTCATAAGACGTCATAGGTGTCCTCATGAGTTTTTCCCTGAATGCTCGGCCTGTGTTTGGTTCGAGGAGTTAGGGAGTTTTGCTTCTCTGTGTGGAGTTCGTTTAGTCAATGAGTAAAAGAAACTCAAGCACTAATAATAATGAACGTATGTTTATTGAAATGTTATCTTCCTCCTTTCCTTGTCCGTATCATGTTTTTGCCCTTGTATGATTTTCAAGTAATGGAACTCCTGTCTTTAAACTTTCAGATGGAAGGACAAACCCACCTGTTATCTCTTCCCACCGAGATTTTGGAAATCATTGCGATCAAAACGTGTGAGGACGAGTATGACCCCTTCGCAAATTTGCGAAGAACGTGCAAGCAATGGTTTGAGATAACAAACGGTCCGGAGATTCTCCGCACCTGCCAGGGGAATGCCTCCATCTATTACCGCATTGGCTCTGCTCAGCTAGCCGGACGTGAACGACGAGGAAGTTACCACGAAGGGCTCTTTCTTTGTTTCACCCTAGGCCGAAACTTCACGGCCAGAGTGAAATTCCAGGAGGCTGCGTTAGAGGGAAATCTTTATGCAGCTTATATGCTCCAACTTCTCAGCTTTAGCCTGTTTGACCATATCTATGGCATCGATATCCTCGACCGAGACATAATTCAGAAAGTTCTTCGAACGTTGGTCTGCAAAGACATTTCAGAACTTTGTACGGTTCGAGCTTCCCTTTGGAGGCCTGAAAGCCCAGAGCATAAGTGCTACCCCTCCTGTCTTAGGTGTGTGTGGTTTAGGGAGCTGGATGAAGTGAGCTTCGCTACGGGGATCCCTCTAAATATACCGGTTGACCCTTATCGTTGGTGGAGGTGGTAGGAACTTTTCTGAACCTTGTAATGTCGTGAAATAAATTACGAGGACGCAATTTTCTAAAGGGGGGGATAATGTGACGCCCCAGGTTTTATGAACTGGTTTATGTAAGAAGTGTTATGTCCTTATTAATGTCTCTTGTTTTATTCGTTTTGCTAATAAGGAATTAGAAATGAAATAAAACATAGAGAACAAGGTAAACTGACATTTTATTTAAAACATTACTCTATAACAAGACCCATCTAATTAAAAGTGCCCTGCACAAGACCTAACACGGCCACAGCAAGACTACAAAGAACCACAACACGGGCAATCGGATAGTCGTCATCCTCAGGATCCAACAGTGTGAAAAGTATAACCGCCAGAATCACCGCGCACGCACTCAGCACCAGAGGTATAAGGAGAGCCATCCTTCTTGTTCAAGTGTTCTGTTTTAAAGGACACCCCACATTCCTGTATTTATACTAGTTCTTTGAGTTATGACCGTTATGTTTAAATATATATATCTGTTGGGTTTTTAAAAGCTACCGTTGTGTTTTCCACTAAAATTTACTTTAAAAGAAAACTAAGTATTATTCCCTCATAACCTCTTTCTTAAAAACATTCTTTCATGGAAGATACTTCGTTTTTGTTCTTAAAAGTAAATTTCTTCGTTTTTACAGAATCCGAGAAATACCTAGGTAGTTGGAAACTTGATAATATTTTTATAAAAAAAAAATATGTTTAGAGTGAATTTGTAATAATTATACCTTTTTATCTCTTAAATGATGAAAAATCTTGGGAAAACTTTTTGTTCTTTAAAGGAATTTTATAAAACTAGTAGTAGAGTGTTTTAAAAATACTAATGATTTTAATGTACAAGAGGTATATCTTTTTAATATTTAGATCAAGAGTTAAGATATTTTATCTAAATTTGAAATTTGTTCTAACATTTTGAGTTAAAACAATTTGTTTTTCTAAATCCCTAATTTTCACTACTTTGAGCTAAGTATATAATAAAACTTTTTTCAAAAAAAAAAAAATGTTGCTTGAGTCCCGGCCAGCCAAGGGCATCCCACAAGGGACAAGCCCTCAGGCCAAGGCCGAGACCCCATAGGGAACCCGAGGTACCGCCATCGGGCTCCCCATGTGCGTGCATACGCGTTTCAGGAGCCAGCCAAGCAGGAGCTCGGGCAGGGTCGGCCGCGCATAGGTTACCAAGGGGTCGCGCGAGCGGGCCCGTGTGTAAGGCCACGGCTCGCGCTGCGTGAGGGTGGGCCAAGGCCCGCGAGGGGCCCGTGTATAAGGCCCCGAGTGCGTGTGTGTGTTGTGTTATTGCTCCGGTACCCGAGCGGCTTATCCTTTATACCGCGCCTCAAAACTTTGCGGTTTCGATGTGGGACGCGCTCCGCGCGACCAGAGCCGTCCGATCGACTTCTGCGTCGATCTCCGCCGTCCATCCTGTTTTAAACGCGATGCCTCTCCCGCGGTATCTCCATCGCCGTCCGATCTCTTCGGCGATTGAATCGCAGCCCTCCATCTCTTTAACCTTTTAAACTAAAATCCCGCTTCTCCATCAGCCACACGATCTCGACTTCTTCAAATCCAGACCGTCCCTTCATCTCCCGCGTCACCCCATCGTCCTCTTCCTCGAGTCGGCCCCGACCAGTAGGTCTGCACCAAGGACGTCGGGCCCCTCCCTTCGCACTGCACCGCTGACCCCCGAACACTCCCCTCCTCCTAGCTCACTGTACCTTCGTTCTTCTCCCACAACGGCCTACCCATGGGCCGAGTTACCCTCCTTGCACCGATGCTGTACTTAAACCCTCGCACCCCATGAACACACAGCGGCTCCTCCCCCTCTTCCTCACCCTTGATCTCCCCGAAATCTAGCAAGCTCACCACCGTTCCAAACTCCCTCCCCTAGCAGGTAAGGGTTTTTTTTTTCTTGCATTCATACCTTGTTTCGAAAAAACCTCCCTTTTATTATACTCACGGTATAAATATATATATGGTTTATGTATATGTATGTACTCAAATATAACCCTCTCGAGTTGCCTTCCCCTCAAGGATCTTGGCCTTCGTAAATTTTATGGGTTGTTCACGCATGCTTATCTACCTTTATAAGGAACTTTCGGTTTAAACACAACTCAAGTTTACCTATATACACTCGAGGTATAAATACGCCTCGGTTCTGTCTTCAAGCAGTCGGCCTTGGGGTTTCCAAGTTTTGTATATGTTAGGGTACGTACATGCCTTGTTTTTTTCGGTTTTCCTTCAAAACCTATATATACTGCCCACATGTGTACCGGTTATTATACATTGGGTATATACGGTTTCATATCTATGTGTACCGGTTATTATACATTGGGTATATACGGTTTCAGAAATATATTTGCAAACTATGCCCTTTTAGTTTAAATGAAGTTATGTTTGAAAAACCTTAATTTTTTATACATAGATACATTTATAACAAACCTTAGGTGAATTTAGTTTCAACCATGTAATTGCATTATGGTTGGAGACTTGAGTTACCTATGGAGTTTAATAAACTTGTTTTAATTATGTAAAACCCATATATACACCTCGGGTATATATATTTGTGCACGTGTGTATATATACTTATAAAAAATATTTCCTTTATAGAAGGACTTAAACTGTTCTTGGATGCTGGGATGATTTTATTTAGATATGAATTGTGTGATTGCTAAACCAACATGTTTTAAAATACACATAAATGAACATGTTTTATCAAGAAGACTTATCTAATAATTCCCTGATAAGTTTTATGATAAAACTTGTATTTTGATCCAAGGGTCTGTTTACCACCATAATTGATTTCGTGTATTTTTCTTAAGATTTTCCCTTTTTCAAAGTTTTATAATGACAAAGATTCACCATTTAGTATGATTCTGTTTATATGCCTTAGTGAAAAGGATGTTTTATCAAACTATGTATGTCATTAATTTGTCCTTGCCTTTTTTTTTAGTGAGAACTGTCACATCATGTAAAATGTGTAATGATGTATTAATTATGTTAGTTATTATTTACATAATGCATTTTTTGACATATCACTAAATGGACTAAGAAATTGGATTACCCAAAGTGGTATGGGACACCTTGGGTAAAAATTAAAATGAATGAGATGTTCAAGGTGGTATGGGACATCTTGAATTACGTACCATTTCAATAAAGAATGAACGATGTGGCTCACATGATAATAAAGGAAAATTTAAGGGTGCGCCCTGATAGCGCTCCAATGCATTGGGTAATGATGTAACCACTAGAGATTACAATTTTCACGATACCTTGGTGATTAACCTTGGTAATTTTTAACGACACCTTGGGGATGGACCTTGGTGAAACGAAACGATTGTCAATATTAAAATGTTGATGCCACATAATTCAAGTCATGTAACAAGTTTTCCAAGTTAAAGTTCTTTCATGACTGATGCCTTTAATGTTTGTATAAAGTTCATAATTCCCTAGTTTGAAGTTTGAAGCATGCCTAGTGTTATCACTTAATAGAATAGTAACCAACATATGAACGTTTAGTTGTTTCCTTGTGCGCAACTCTGATTATGCATTACTTTTAACTGTTTAAATTTTATGCTCAAGTAAATCACATGTAGTGCTTGTTTATATCAACCATTATCACTCCTTTAAGAGTTAACGTATTCGTTTCATGTTTGTCGTGATAACTTTGATTAAAGCATTGTTATGTATGTTGTGTTAAAATATTTCTTAGTGGACGCTCAAACTCTTTTAAAAGAATGTTTTCAAATGCTACTGTATTTTAAATTCTTTTTAAAACCCCCTTACTGAGTATTTCAATGCTCACCCTATGTTTTGGTTTAAAATTTTCAGGTGTCAGCTTTTGTAAGATGGATGGTTTCAGAAGTTTCCGGTTTCCCAGAACCCGAACCGCACACGATCCTCTGTATGGGACATGATGTGTTGCTAACAAAGTGTATTTTATTTTAAGATAACACATCATGTTCAGAAGGCACCGACCCCTATGGTTATCTGGGGTCGGGGTCTCTACAGATCCTATGTATAAAGGTCATTTTCTACACCATGTCACTCTAGTTGACCAAAGGAGAGAATCTAAAAAAATCTTTCCAAAGGAAAGTATAAATTCAATAGATGACCCATGATCCTTCTCTACTCAATAATGATTTTATTGAGGTAATCAAACTTCTATCAATAGTGTCTTAAGATCTTACTAATTCATTATCAAATTAAAAAAAGTAGTTTTCTTGGTTTTTAAAGACCTATTCACAACATTTCTACTAGAAACTCTGGAGTTCATCCCCATAATAGTCACCACTAAGGCCAATTTAATGATCTTAAAGTGATCAATCATAAGAACTTATCTCTTGATGAGTGCCATAGAAACCATCCTCATGGTTAGAAGTTAAAATTTTGAGAAGTTACTCCCCTTTCTATCATCCAACCTAAAGTTAATATTTAAGTTATAAGACATACTTATCCTCCCTTTGATCAATATTTAGTTATGATGGTATTCCTACCCATGATGGTGTTCAATGTGAAGATCCTCCCCACAAAAATGTTTCATTTCAACAATAAAGTATTCCCCTTGCTAAATCAATTTTGAGAAATTCCTCATATCATGAGGTGCTTGTTAAGAAAACGTAATCCTTGATTGATGCACTTTCATTTAAAATTTATTTACTTTCTCAACCAAAATACGTCATGAGAAAATGGTCACTCCATAAACCACCATTTGATCGTCAACCATCCATCATAGAGGATGAGATCTATACCAATCCCACTATCTATAATAAAATATCTTGGAAATAAATTATATGGTTAGACCAATTGTAAAAACATACTATAGAATATGAAAATAACATACTTCTCATAAGTAAACTACTCACCAAAGACAACATACCGGTCATATTTTAGACCTTGGCTACTCCTTAATATGATATCCTAGGGAATTCGTTAGAAGAATGCATAAAAACATTAGCTTGAATCTCTAGAAAACTATTTGTATCTTTAAAACTATACTATTTCATTATGATTGATATTAAATTATATTCATGTTAATAGAAAAATATCATCTTCGGATTAATGTAACACCCCAACATTTTATAGCATTCCTCTTTTTAAATTTAAATTCTTTGATAACTTACCAGCTTAACAAAGGATTTAAAAATTAATATTTAATTATTATAGTTATATCTTAAATGTTTTTCATGAATGTTATTAAGAAAATTATGATAAAGTATAATACACATGTTTAAAAAATTAACACATTGATTACTAATAAAATAGAAATGAAAATAAATTGATCATAAAGGATGTACTTTTATAAAAAAACATTTTTATGCACACAATGATATTTTATATTAACAAATTGATCCATAATTAGTGAAAGATATTAATAAAATTTATATAATATATATTCAATAAATTATTTTTACATTCATCCAAAACATTTTTAGATGCATAAGATAAGAATAAATCTATTTTTTCACATAAAAAGCCTTTATTTTTCAAAACGTGTTTTTACCACCTTTTAATGGATAAATTGTTTTAAATTAAAGTTATGAAACTTTTGTAAATTATATTTGATGAAATAATAATTCATAATATCAATATTTACTTTGGTTGAAATTTTGTATTTCTATGATAAGTTTCATTTTTTATAAATAGTAATGTGACCGTTGGAATAACAATATGACTTTTAGGAATATTAATGTAGAGACCCGTATCTTGATGTACATGGACATTACATTACTTTGGCCAAATACTTAGTACATAACAAAAACACACACACAAGGATTGTAATAGTTTGGTGTCTTTGGAAACTCGGAATATAATCTTCTAATCGTGGTGAAAGATCGTCAACATCGCCCATAAAGATCTTCCTTATTTTTTTACCTAAAACCTTTCTTTATATCCTGGGGAAAAGAAAACATAAAAGGGTGAGCTCAAATGCTCAGTAAGGGTAAACAAAAAAAATATCAATCACATCATATTCATAAGAACATAACATTTTGGAAATCTTAACCTGCAAAAGAGAGCATAATTTCATAACATGGGATA
This sequence comes from Viscum album, assembly GCA_963277665.1. Taxonomy (NCBI): domain Eukaryota; kingdom Viridiplantae; phylum Streptophyta; class Magnoliopsida; order Santalales; family Viscaceae; genus Viscum; species Viscum album. The sequence goes on along the minus strand of OY728131.1, from coordinate 910,214,799 downwards.
AATCATAGTAGTGAAATGAAATCCCAATAATCATAACTTAAAACATGAAACTTTGTGGCATACACACACAATCATAGAGAATCATTTATTATTAGTAAATACTCATTTCCAATACTATCTTAGTGGACAAAGTCCATTTCTGAACTGAGTCACCCTCGTTTCAGTCCTGTTTCACTGAACCGGTATAACCTACCGTTCCAGTCATGTCTATCTCATGAGATATAAAATATTTACCCAATTAATTGGAGGGAGATATAGGTCCCACCCATCTCATAATGATACCATTCTTTTGTGTGCCACAAAATCATAAATCATACATCATTTCATAACCTATGTAATAAAAATGGGAATCTTAAACATCATGACATCATAAAACAATTCATATACGATAAAGGAATTCATAAAAATAATTCCATCACAACATAATAAAATCAATGTAATAATAGGGATAAAAATAGAACCCTTTATTATCTTAGATGGAAAATAATTTTGATAAAACACTTGAACTTCATTCTTGAGGAAAATATCCTTTCTGCTTCAAAAACACTTTTCCTTTCTTAACATGTTGTACAATTATAAACTAAAAGAATTTGATTACAAATAAACTTGAAAACATGTAAAGTAAGATTCTTGTAAATAATTTTTTTAAAAATCCATTCATGTCGTATAAGTTAAAAAAACATTTTTCTCGTACTTTTGTCGGAAAAGTCAAAAAGTACCTCGTACGAAAAATGACAAAAGATTCCTTTCATATCTTTTACTAAAATCTAAACAAAGGGTAAAATTGGATTTAAACAATTGTAGTTGGATGGAAATAATATTACATATTGAAGAAACATGGATGTGGATGATAAAATACACCCCAGTAAATACCCAAGTATAAACAATCTCGGATAAAAATGAGATTGTGATATTTATCTTACCTTATGTCCGATATGCTTTGTACGTATCCGAACCTCCTGTATAATGATTTAAATAAGGTCATTAACTTATTAAAGAATCATATTCATTGTTATGATATCATATATGGTTCACTTATGACTTTATATTACCCGTTCTTTTGTAAATTCCATGTTAAAGAAGCGTTTTGGGAAAAATCGTTTCATTTATCGTAGGTGTTTGGAATTTTTTTTCTTGAAATTATTATTACTAATATCATGATTGACTTACTTCCAGAATATAAAACATGATTTATATATCATATATATTCAGTATATATATATATATATATATATAATAGATAGATAAATTAAATGAAACACACCGTTCATGGAGACGGTAGTCTGTACGTACGCATGAACGTTGTTTTCCTTTCCTTATTGTCTTGAATGGAAGTAAGTAGATGACATATATATATAAATAAATCCAGTAGATTTACCATGTCATATATTTCATTATTATTCATTATATATACTTTATAATCATTCTGGAATGGTTAACATGGATAATGAATCTCATCGCGTCGTGGAGACGGTAGTCCGTACGTACGCACGAGCGATGATATCATTCCCAAGGTCGTGGAATTGTGTTGAAATGTATGTATACTATTTCAGTATTAAAATCACTTTATAATAATCATATATAGTTACTCATTACACCATTATACCCATCCAATTAAGGTGGTGGCGGAAAATAGATTACACCACGGCGTGGAGACGGTATTCCGTACGTACGCATGTGCGGTGATTTCCTTTTTCCGTACGATGGATAGAAGGTTAATTAGAGTTGTTTCATATTTATAATAACATATCAGTATATAAGAAATACTGATGTTATTACTTTATCATGAAACAACTAAATAAGAATAAGTTGAAGAAGAAAGAATTTGAAAAAGATCGGTAATGGATATTACTTCTTTTTGACGCGCCTTCACTTAACCTCCACTTAAATAAATAACGATGGTCTTTGAAGAAGACCAGGACCTCTATAATGATACTAGGGAAGTGTAGAAGAGATTTTGGCAGGATTTGGCCGAGCTTGAATGCTCAAATTGGTGTGAGGAGGAGAGTGAGGAGGTGCCCTTTTATAAGGGAGGAGAGGGGCTCCTTTGGAAAATCTCAAAATATTATTTTATATTAAGGTCAAATTCGGTTTATAATGGTTCCAAAGGGTATTATTTCGAAGATAAAGTGGGTATGGGTCGAAATACTCTCATCCAATAGTATTTAGACAAGTTTAGGTTATTATTTTAACCTTATAAATTAGATTTAACTCTAAGTTAAATAATTTAACTTTTACCGTGTCTTTTTCTTTTCTTACACTATATGGTTAATAAACTTACCATAACAAGCCAAACGAACCCCAAGTTGTTTAGTATTAATATATCTATCCTTATCTAAGTCATTTGGACGAACCTTATATTTTTAGGAATTAAATACAATTAATAATATAATATGTTTTTAAAAAACTAATTTATGTCAATTTTGACACTATTTGGTACATGATTTTTATAAAATTCATAACAGAATGATAAGTTCGAAACAAGTTACTTATATCAACAATAACATTTCATATTAACCTATAAATTAATTTAAGTCATAAAAAGTCTCAAATTACATTTATTTGGGCATTTATAACATCAATTATGTCAATATTTCATTAATAAGACAATTACTACATCATCTTTGTGTCATAATAAATGATACTTATTTAATCCCTAAAAATTCTAAATAAATTCCTATGATGTATATAATTGTATTATATTTCTGGAGACTATTCATGTTCTAAGTTTCATGAAGTTTATCACTATATTAAAATTATTATACTTATAAGATTTAAGAAAGTGACATGTTGTCACATTCTTTGGTTTTAATAATAATTAAATTACTTTCATTGAAAAAATTTAATTAAATGAATCTAATCTGACCCTTAGGTGATATGGGTATACTTTTAGTCACCCAATAGGATTTTTAAATTTGTTAGGGTAATTTTAAATTATTATATTTACCCTTAATTACTCGATTTACCTTTAACTATGGTAAATAAAATTTACCGTAGTTACTATTCATAATTCCCAAAAATAAAAAGTATCTTATTAACATAATTTTGACCCACTGATTCCAAATATGGAATCCATTTTTAGAAATTCAATACCAAAAATATGAAGAAATTAAATTAAAATTAATCCCGTTGTCGAAAGAAAACAGGTTTTTCTTTAAAACATTGCAAAAGATTGAATTGATTTAACCTACGAATTCAAGGTAAAATCAATGCTAATGACATACATTATATTAAATGGTAAAAATATATTCTATTTATACTTTAAAACCATTAAATATTATAATTTAACCACATAAGATATTACGATGAAAAAAGTTGTTTTTAATTAAAATATAGCGTGTTTTTACTATTCATTAAAATATGAAAGTTATCGGAAAAATATCAAAACTTTATCTAATGTAAATTTTTATATCCTGATTCAAATGAAGAATTTTATTTTGTCAAATTGAACTTATAAACATGTCAAAACTATATTTAATGTGGGTGCTCCATCAAAAGGCGGCAAAACTGCATTTTTTGAAAAATACTTATTTTACCCGAAAAATTTATTTTGTTCTTATACCATGTTCTAGAAATGTGTAAGATGAATAATAATGTTATAAAATTCAAAATTTAGTTAACACTATTCATAACGGCTAGTTCATAACAATATTATAATAATATATTGTTGTTTAGTAAAACCTAGTATTGCGTACAACACACACTATCGAGGAAGGTCGTGATTGCGTGTAATGCAAGCCAAGTCAGGGTTGCATGTTGTGCAAGAATTCTTCGTTGTTTCATATAATAGAATCCAAACATATTTCATTTATACATTGAATATATATATATATATATATACTCAATGTTGCGTAGAATAACTATTATCAAAATTGTGTGTAACACGATCCAAGAATAGTGTTGCGTATACTGCAAGCTAATACGGTGTTGCGTATAGCGCAAGATAATCTTGGTGTGTCGTACAATAGAAGATATGAATGAAATTAAAAAGAATGTATCTTATAAAATCTCGGGTTGTTACAATTAATATGGCCATTAGAACAATAAACTCACCTATTAAAGTATAAATAGAATTAATGAATCTTATAAATGATAATATGATATAATTATATCATGTATAAGTAAATAAATATTTTAGAAATTATTATTTAAGTGTTGGTATTTTTGTAAGTCATTAATATTTAATTACAATTTTATAATTAACATAATGATTTAAAAGAAAGTTAATTTTAATAAAATTGATTAATATATTTTTTCAATTATGATTATAGGATAATTTTATGATGCCTTAATTAATTTTTGAAAGTGTTATAAAATTAGTTATAATATTAAAAATGTATTTTTCGAATATATGATGATTTTATTTAAAAATTAAATTTCTAAAATTTAGAAAATTATTTTCACAAAATTTAGTTCATTATTTAATTCTAAATGTCTATAAATTGTTAGGGTGAACTTTTTGATATTTTTTCTAAAATACTTGAATTTTGGGAATATTAATATACAATAATTTACAGTATAAATACATTGCAAGTTAAATACACTATTACTTGATACATGAATGATGTAATAACCATAATATCGAAATTAACTTCATTATTTTAATATATTTGGTGATAATTCTCAACCTATTCATATTATTGATCCAAAATAATAAGCAAGTGAATTAAATATTTGAAAATCACCCCTCTCCTCCGCTATAAATGCCACCCCTCACCACCACTTCTCCTCACACCTCTAATCCTTGAAGCTTAACAAAATTATGCACAAATGCTCTTCCTAGGTCTCCTCCTCATGTTCAATAGCACTTTTTATTTCCAAAAGACCAAAAATTCCTTTCTCTAAAGAGGTTCTCAAGGAGGATAATTCAAGAGGTAAAGCCTTTTCCTTTTTCTTTTAATTTCATTTCAATTTATTTACTTTTCTTATCCTATCCTCACCTAATATACTCAAATGATCATGATAAATCCATTATAATATATATAATTTAATTATATATTGTTAATAGAATACCCATTTTCAATATCCTTAATCTCTATCTATCTTATTTTAAAAACAAAATCATCGCTTTTGAGGTGCTGATTTACAATCTTTATGGACGATGAACTTTCGTTATTCAATTTATCTTTCAAGTCCTATCATGAAACAATTTTTATGGTTGAAATAGATTTTAAAATATGTATTATATCTGATGTAATGTTTTGTAACCACTATATACATATCATGTTAATTAATAAAAAAACTAGTGTGTTGTGATTGAAAAACCTCCAAAATTAAGAAAAACAATTATCATTCATATGTTATCTAATTATTCATCCTTATAAATAAAAGAAAAATGCCAATTAAAATTATGGTTTTTCATTATTAATTTTAAGTTACAATTATGGATAATTGTACCCATTTTACATGAACTCCGTTACTAATAATCAAGCAAACCATTCATGAAAATCAAGGAAACAAACACTCTCGAATGACAGAATTCAATCTTATAAATTATCAAAAAGGACATAAATGTACTTAATAAAATTTTAAAAAACTCTATACATGTCTAATAGATTAGTAATTAAATTTTTAACAAGTCTAATTTCATATTAAAGGACCTTTAGGTCAAGTACAGAACACATTCGAATATAAAGTAAGGGGTTTCTCATCTCACTTCTATTTTCATAAGATTTCCATTACTCAAAACTTATTTCTTGTATTTGGTGTATGTATATTGAAATTTGATATATAATACCATGAATCTATAATATTAATGGTACTATATTATTTTTTTATGCTTATTAATTTTTGGACATATGATTCGATTGATTACAAAGTTGTAAGGATTTCATTCTGAACCTCTATTTTTCTTTCAGGTTACGATATCTATCTCTTCACCCAAATTTAATTCTCCATTATTTTTAGATACATATTATATATTATTTTTATATGTTTCAACCTCTTGTATTCATATCATTTTATCTTTTTTTGATGGGATAATACATGTTTTAATCTGGTTCCCTTTTCAATTATTCCTGATAAACAAGCCTGATTCAAGAGAAATTCTCGAATTATTACCCATTTTTAAGTGAACTATATAATTGTTTTAATCCATAGTTATTTTTATAAAATAAAAAAGTTTATCTTGAAAAAAAAATATTAGATAATTTATAGTTTTATGAAAAAAATATTCTTTTCTGCTTCAAAATCTCTTTAATATTTTCCTTAAACTGTACTAAAATGTTTTCTTTATAATGTTTTTTAAAAACACTTTTTACATGATTTGAATTCAGTGGTACATAAGTTATGCCTAAAATATAATTTAAACTCCTTTTAAATTTTCTCTTATCATATATACATGTTTAAAAAATTATTTTATTAAGAAACCAAATGATTTTCTGAAAGAAATATTCTTTCCAAAAAAAGTGTTTTTCTCGTTTCACTTTTACTTCTATAAGATATATTCCTTATTGACCAATTATTCATTATGTGTGTGGTTTATTTACTTCCCTTTGATATATCATATCATGATTATCTTTATTATCATGATATTATAAGGTGTTATTATTTTAATGTTACAATGTTGTATCGAACACTTTTTAATGTTTAATGATTAATTTCCTCAAGAATGTTTCATTGGTATCTCCATATATATCGACTAACTATGTTAAATATTTTAATTAATTGATTTTTATCTCATATGATACTGTCTGCAATATGTTTTTGATGGTTTTAGGATTAGTTTGACTAGGGATGTTCTTTTTGATAATATTAATAGATTACAGTTGAAGTAATCAAATTTTTTATTCTAGTTTTTTAGTATGATTGTTTATGTTGTTTATGTTTTTCACTTTCATATGAGTAATTAATTAGAATTAGTAAATGTTATGTGGGGCCATCTATATCCCCTCAGTACATCAGTAGGTATCATAAGACAAACTAGTTTGGTTTTTTACCCATTTATGTATGGTCTTGACCTGAGGCCTTGACAGTTTGATTATGAAGTCCCAAAGTATGCATTCCCTCATTATGAAACTTGTAATTTATAGTCCATGTGGTTATTTGACAAGTAGAATACCCATAGTTATGTTTTATTATAGAATTATTTAATCATCTTTTATTCCTACCATATTATGTAAATGATTATTTTTAAAAGGAATATTTAATTTTATTTATTGCTAAAGCCATTTTATTTATACTTCTCTTGTATTTCATACTCTTACTAAGTAGTTGAGCTCACCCATTTATTATATCTTATTTTTCCCTAGAATGAAAATATAGGTATTATTAATTACCTATAGGTATAATCTAGGAGTTTATGTGCGATTAAAAATAAGTTTATATGTTGTATTAAATTTCAGGTTATAATGTAAAGTTCATATATGTAATGCGGTTTTCCAAATATAATAAAATATTCAGTACTTCAGGATGTGTCTTCCTTGTTTATATGAAAATAGAATAAAATTAGGTTTCGTATCCAAGAAATTTTGGTTAGGTTCCTTATAGTTGGTATCAGATTAATTGTATTATAAACCTTAGAAACTAGATTTATAAAACATATAATAGGGAACAAAACCCTAAGATAGAATTTGAGGATAAGAATACAAGAATATCCTATAATGTTGGTAATGTGGTGATTATGTGGATCATCCTAGAAATAAATCCCTATATGGATACTACAAGTGGGAGTGGTTCTATTACATATGTACTTATAAGTAAAAACTCTGATAGGGTGTCATGGGCCTGAATCTGGGTAACCTGGTACATGGAAATGGGCCTTACTGCACACCTGGTTTGACACTCCTGGGGGATATTCTTAGGATAATTCAAACTTTTTTACAAACAATTATAATGTATTTTAGTATATAACCTAGTTTAAACCTAAGGTGTGTATATTGAAAATAAGGTTTCATGATATTATATAAGTGTTTATACATTTTTCTCACTATGACTGTTGTTACTCACACTATGCTTTCTAGTTTTAGTCAATGGAAGGAACTCAAGGGTGTCATGTTAACATTGAACATGATAGAAAATATGGTGGAAACGACCAACCAAATGAGATATTTATAATAGTTAAAGATATTTTGATCAAGACTAATAAATGTTTCAGAAATATTATTAACAGCATAAACCTTAACCAACTCCCAAGCTCACCAAAGAAGAGAATAATAGAGTTTTCTAAGAGCTGCAGTGGTGGAGACCATTGTGAAAATATGGATCGAATTACATCATTCAAGAGATGTAAAAGGAGAAAATAAGGAATTTCTCTAAATGGAATAGAGAAATTATTTATGTGGGGGAATGAAGGAAATAAATAAAATAATTAATGAGTAAAAATAAAGAGTACAATGGAAGGAAATAAAACTAATCCTAAGAAACTATATGTAGATATTTTCATTAAATATAGGAGAAATTTGCATTACCCAAGTCAATGTCCTATTCTATAAGATAACATCTAGACCAGGGAAGGGACTATGTGGAAATAAATTTATTATGTATTTATGTATTGAGGTTGTATTGAAAATAATAGTTAAAATAATTTTTAGTGATTAACCTTATTTCAAGGACATCCATAATATTAATTTTGGATGTTATATGGTTTTATAAAAAGGAAAACTTTCATTACTAGTGATAATTCATAACATTTGGAAAGTCCATTGGGTTTGAACCCATAACTGATGGGAGAAAAGGGTGAAGTGCCTATCACTTGCCAAAATTAAGTCATAGTTATCTTGACTTTTTAGTTAAAACATTTAATGGATAAATTTTATTTTTATTTCAGAGAATTTATTTATCAAATAGATAACTTTGTGAATCAAGAATGATTTGGTGATTAAGTGATTAATGTTTTTTCATAATAACTTCTCAATTTTTGGAATCTTACAATATTTTTTTAAATAGAATATTTTGAGGAATAAATGTTGAATTGTATTTTGGATTCCAACCATATTTTAATATGGACTTATGGTGATCTAGGTTATTTATGGAAATGATTAGAATATCTTATAGAGTAATTGACATAGGAAATTTAATTTTTGTTATAATACATTAAGATTTATTGATGTAATCTAGAAGACTATATTAATAAATACTTCTAATTTTTGGGTCATAGTGTAGAGAAATTTTTTTAGGAATGATAGTAATTTTAAAAATGATCTATGTTAAACTTTAGGATTTACATTTGAGGTTTAGATATTAAAGTTCTTTTTATTCCTATAAAGGTCTGTTATTTTTGAGTAATTATCTTATCTTATCCAAACCATTTTGGATTTAGTTAATGCATAAAGACAAGAGGGATAGATATTTATTATTTTGTGGTATATGTGATCTATAGAAGTTGATTCAAATTCTATGGGCATGAAAAATTCATCTTGACTGTTCATTTAAAATTATAAAGAATGAAGTGGAAATGGATCAAAGCCCAACCATATGATGATATTATTCTTATTACATGGAAATTAATAAAGTAATTTTAATTTCTCAAGTTCTTATCTAGATAGTAACGGAATCCCTCAACTCTAAGAAAAGGATTTTGAAACAAAAGAATTATCTGTTAAGTTTCCTTACTAAGAGACCAGTGGTCTTTTAACTATTCATAAGATTTTTGGTTTTAATGACCATGACCTCTATCATTTTCTATCATAACTTTATGGCTATATTTCTCTTTATGTCCAAGTTTTCACCTCCCTGTATTATTCTCCTATTTGAAAGCCTAATATTGTTGTGACGTTCACATTTCCTCTTTCCATGTTATTAAGAGGATGTTTTATTAACCCTACTTCTAATGTGGGTTTCTGAAAAATGAATTTTCAAAAACAAACCTCTATTTTTAAAAGTGAAATATCAAATTGAAATGAACCAATTTATTAAAGGATGGAAGAATGTTACACCCTAATATTTTAAATAATTCATCTATTTAAATTTTTCTACTTCGATAGCTTACCAGGTTAACAAATAATTTAAATATTATAATTTAATTATTTTAGCTATCTTTTAAATGTTGGTAATGACTAGAATGAATGATATTAAGTAAATTATGATAATATAGAACAAAAATGTTTATAAAATTAACTCATTGGTAACCAAATAATTAGAAATTAAACCCAATTGAACATACAGGATTTATTTTTCTTAAAATCATTTGAATGCCCTGTAACGACCTAAACTCTTAGGAATAAAAATCCCTTTTTCGATTTAATTAAATTTATTTTGGTAATAGAAAACACATAAACTTATTTTCTTATATACTATTGGAATATAAATGATTTTTTATGTATCTTTATCATTGATAATATAGCTATTGAACATTGATCACATGACAAGTATAAATATGGGATTTTAACAAATCCATTTGGTAGAGAAAAGGAAGTGATGCCCTCAACCAGTAGGACTGTACACTATGAAGCCCATTTATCATATATTCTGGGGGAGATAGTATTTATAGGATTTTCCCTAGACCATTCCCAATCTTAGATCCAACAACTTAAGTTTGAGAAAAAACTATTTATTGGAGAAGTTTAATCTCATCAAGATCACAGCCCAAACCATGTTCATCAAACGGCCCCATGAAATCCCCACCATCACCCACCTAAATATTAGGGAATGTGGTGGTGGGATAATGGGATATGTATCAATATCCTAGAAATAAGAATGTGTACATTATTTTGTTTGTATAATAATAAATATATTTTCTTCCTATTATTATTACTTTGTAAATAATATTTAAAGAACAAATAGTATTTTTGGTTAATTAAGAAATATGTTTTGAAGAATTAATGAATTTTTTAAAATAAATAATATTTTAATAAAAAATTATTATCAAATTACTTTTATTAAAAATAAGTGGTTATATAATTTTTATGAAGTCTAATGAAATTTTTTATTAATCTTTAAAAACTGTTTTCTTCAAAACCCATCAATTTTCAAAAAAAATAATGTTTTTATTATAAAAGTGAAAGTTGATATATATAAAAAATTATTTAGATAAACTGAATATTATTTTTTGGATTCATGACATATAAATTATCCAATGGTGAAATTTTCAAAATTTTCTAAGACAATTGAATTTTTGGGAAAAATTTAAATATCGTATAAATATATGGTGTGTTTTATGGAACCAAAATGCCCCAATAATGATGTAATAAACACTATAAAATTTATATTTGTCCTAAAATATGTTTTACTTTAAAATAAAGTAATTTTAAGTTATTTTTATTTATTTTATAAAGTCTTAGTGAACCCTCTAAAACATATAATATATTTTAATATTTTAAATTTATTTCTTTGAGAGTGTTACTCACCTCTACATAAGCAAGGGAAATATTTTAATAATTTTGCCTCTTTAACTTATAAAATAATATAAAACACTTCCCTTTGATAGAAACCAAGGGAAAAACCATGGTATGGTTTGTGGTTTTTGAATATTTTATTTTGTAGTGTCTAAAACCAAGATAATAAATAAATCCTTATCCTTTCCAATATAAACCCACCAAGTTCCCATTTATATTGAATAAAACTCTTTGAAGATAGACTTAAATCTACCCCTTACACCCTAGAGTCCTCCCGAGGCTCCCCCAAGCTCCAAATAAGCCTCTTCCAAGCCTTTTGAGTCACACATCCAAGTAAGGGATCTCCCTCCCTCCTCTTTTATCAAGCATTCCTTTCATGTTATGTCTTTTTAATTTCATTTTTTCTATGTTGGTGTGTGTTATTAATTATACCCCTTACATTAAATTTTATGTTTACATCTTTAGATCTTCGTTTCACTCTCATTGATCCCCCCTATGATCCTTCAAGTACACATGTTATTATGCCAAAATTTTGTAAGGGATCCTCTCCTCCTCTCTTCATTTCAATTCAAGAGCCTTGTTTGAAATTTTCCTTTTAAATTTCATTTGGTTATATTTTAATCCTTTTTTAATAAAGTACCTACTATCCATTTTATGTTATGCGAATTAATTAATTTCTATTCCCCCTCATTTGGACCCTTACCTAAGTTGTTACTATTCCGAAATTCCTTAAGAGAATTCTCTCTTCTCATTTCCATTCAAGCACTTATTTTATATTATGAAACCTAAATTCCATTTAATATATTGGGATATTATATTACATGATCCCCTTACTATATATATATGGTATAAATTATAAGATACACTTTTATCTCTCATCAACCCATTTTATGAATTTTCCTATGACAATGTTATGCTGCCGAAATTGCACCGTGATTTTTCATGCCAAAATTATCGTGTAGTGAATACCATGCCCAATTTTTATCAAGGGTATTCAAATTTATGCACATATACTTATTTATTTAGGACTTAAATATATTTATTACACATCCCTTGATTTTGGAATAAAATATTTTGTTGAATGAACCGAGGATATATAATCTATGTGGCACACATAAGCATGAGATTAAAATGATTATGAAAGGTGTGCCCTAATAGAGCTCCAATGCATTAGGTAGTGTTTATTATAATGATATTTCATGTTGGTACAGGGGTTTAACAAATTAATTTATAGTAACTTTTTCCACCATGAATTATTTTAAGTTTAGCTTTGACTTATGTTTATGATGTAGTGTTTAAAGTTGTTATCACATTTCCAAGTTATGATTATCATGTTATATCATTCCTTTATATTTATGTTCCTTTATGTATCATTGATATTCCTTGTATAACATGTGTCATTATCCTCATGTTATTCCATTTTTATTCCCTCACTGGGATTTATATCTCACCTATTTCTTATGTATGTCCTCAGGTTATCCCATGCAGTGTTAAGTATGAAAGAATGTTGTAGTCATGTAAAATAATTTTTCTAGAAAGATATTATATTTCATGTTTTAAGTTGTTGTGTAATGTTCCTAATTTTCCAATACACTAGACCTATCAATATTTTTAATTTTATTAAGTGAAAATATATGTAATAAATCATCTTTAAATATGAAATAAAGAGGAGGGTTTTTATAGTTTATATCAGATGATAGGTTTAGTTATTTATGGTATTATGTTTAGAAAACCCTTGTGAAAATCCTTAGGTATAAAAATAAGTGTAAGAAATAATCCCTAAATTTTGTTAAGAATATATTAAGTGTTTTATCAATAAAATAAATCCCTTTTTAGATATCACAAGTGGACATTATTTTAAAATAGATGTGCCTAGGAGTGACAACTCTGACAAGGTGTTCCATGCTTGAATCAGGGTAACCTTGTACATGAAAATGGGCCTTACTGTGCGTCTATTTTGACACTCTTAGGAGGTATTCTTTGGTAAATTCATAATATAATTACAAAACATTATTAAGGGAACCAAAAAATCCCATAATATTATATATTAGTAAGTATATCATGAATTACTTATAATGAATCATTGAAACTCATAAGTAATGGAGATAAATGTAATTTATAAGTTGTCACTTTAATGTCATTAGATTCTCCATTATGTGTCTAACTACTTAAGAGACTCATACCTAATTTTTCTTTTATTCTATCCAATATTCGGAAATATTATAAATCGTGCTAATAACCAATGCGAAGGGTAGAGTGAGTATTTCTCTAATGAGATGCCCAACCAAATCGGAGCGGGAATCAAAAATATTGTCATGATACTCTCTCAGTTAACTCATGTTATGAATAGAAACATGGGCCAAGAAGAGTTCCCAATCCCCCTAAGAGATAGAAACTTGCAGTCGAGAGCTTTAAGAAAAAAAGGCCTTATAGTTTCAGTAGATCATCCAATCCCTTAATCACGAAGTAATGGATCAATTCCATAGAAAATATCTACCTTATCCTTCAACATTTTGAACATTCAAAAAGGTTCATCTAAATGTTTATCATATAGAGAGATAATCTAATCAGTGGTGGACATTGGTCAAGAATATGAATTCTAAGGAATATATTGAATAAATGGAGTGAAAGGAATTCCAAAAAAAATATTTCGATAAATATTTTCCTCGCACCCTCTGTATTAAGATGGAAATAGATTTCCTTTCACTCAATTAAAAAGATGAAGAATCTATTGGGGCGTACAAATAAAACTTTAAAATAATTCCATGATATGCTTATGATTTTCTCGTTACCCTATAATTCAAGTTTGAATGCTTCTTTGGTGGGATAAATCCTAGCCTATGAAAATCCTTAGAAATCTGTGACTTTGATAGCTACGAGGAAATAGTCTTATGTGCCCTCAAATTCAAGATGGAGATCGGTGAATCTTAGAGGTGTCAAAGGGATAAGAAGTGAGAAGTAGACTTTAATTATGGTGGTTTGATGGATAAATCCAATGGTGGTAAGAAATTATAGCACCCCGCTTGTAAAAGGAATGGAAAGAAACACCCTGGAAATTGTTTAATGGGAACAAGGAAATACTTTACATGCATAAGAGAAGGGCACCTAGACATTGATTGTCGACATGAGAAACCCTCCAATGTGACTGAGGAAATGAATGCTCGGGTCAATCCTCAATATTTTTCTCATTTCTATAACTATAATTAATCAGGTTATTTTGTGAACCAGTGCCTTAAAGCAAGGGTTTTAGGAGGCAACCAACAACCTCCAAGGTTGTAAGGGGGAGCTTTCTCCCTCACTACATCCGAAGTGAATTCCAAAAATGAAGTGGTGAAAGGCTTTCTTGTTATTAATTCAAGAATAGGGAACATACTTTTTAATTCGGTTTCTATTCATTCCTTTATGCCACATAATTTTAGTTGGTTGATTCAAACATTACCATAAATAATGGATGTAGAGATGTCGGTGAAGATGTAAAATGGAGAAATTATTGGATCCCATGAATATAACTCCTACCCTATCATTATTTGTGGATTTAACATCCTAGTGAACCATTTTATACTTCCCTTGGTAGAATTTGAGGCAATTATGGTCATGGATTGGATTTCCCTATATAGAGCCAATATAAATTGCCGCAAGAGGGAAACTATTCTTCATATGGTGAATCGACCCTTGGTTCTATACATTTGCAAGGAACGGGATGAATCTTCTTTAGAACCATCATATCAATCATGGATATGATTTACCTAAGAATAATAATATCTATCTAAAACTATTGAGTATAAGGAATGAAAATTTTTGAAATACATTCATATTTTGAGGTAATTCATTGATGTGTTTCCCTAGTAATTTTTTGGTCTTTATCCTAGCCTAGAGGTTGAATTTTTTAATGAACTTATACCATGGGTGTTTCCAATATCCAAGAATCAGTATAGAATGGATTTTATGGAAATTGAGAAGCTAAAAAAACGACAAGATAATCTGGTTAAATGGTTTATACGCCCAAGTGCTTCACCATGGGGTGAACAAGTCCACCTCGTTAATAATAAGGATTGGTAAATGTGGCTTTGCATTGATTATTGTGTGATCAAAAAAAATCATGATAAAGAAAAAGTATCCATTTCCTTGATTTTATGACTTTTCTAGTAATCTAAGTGGATCATAAAAATTCTCCAAGGTAGATCTACAATTGGGATATTACCAAGTAATGGTTAAGAAGGATGATAACCCCGAGACTAATTTTCATACATGGTATGAGCATTATGAGTTCATATTGATTCCATTATGAAATGGTAATGCTCCAGAAATCATTATGGACTTAATAAATATAGCCTTTAGATATTACCTGGACAAATTTTTGGTAGTATTTATAGATGATATTCTAATATACTCTAAAACTAAGGAGCAAAATGAGGAGCATTTGAGCATTGTGCTAAAGAACTTGAGTAAGGATAATCTATATGAAAAGTACTGCAAATGTCAGTTCTAGTTGAAGGAAGTATCATTCTTGGGTCATATCATCACAAGCAATGGAATATATATGGATCCTTCCAAGACAAATGCAATGGAGGGATGGATGAGGCCAACATATGTGACAGATATATGTAGCTTCCATGGGTTATCTAGATATTATGACCGATTTTTGAGAAATTTATCATGATTTTCAAACTCCCTTACCAAGATAACTTGAAAGGGAGTAAAATTTTCTCAAAATGATGAATGAGAAGAAAGCTTCATGGAGTTGAAAATGAAGCTTGTTACATCCCCTATTCTCATAGTACCCACAAATGGGGAGATTTTCATAATTTTCAATGATTCTTCAAAGAAGGGATTGGGATGTGTGTTGATGAAAAATGACAAAGCAATTTCCTACGCCTAAAGGAATTTAAAAATTCAGGAGAAAAACTATCCCATCAATGATCTAGAGTTAGTAGTTGTGATCTTTGCATTGAAAATATGGTGACATTATCTCTTTGGGGAGAAGTGTGAAATATATACAAATCAAAAAACTCTCAAATATATATTCACCCAAAAAGAGATGAATATGATCAAACGAATATGGATAGAGATTGTTAAGTATTATAACTAATCAATCCAATACCATCCTGGGAAAGAGAACAATGTAGATGATGCTATAAGTAGAAAGGGACCATAAATTCTATCATTGATGAGAATTGGGAATGATTTGATCATCTTAGAATTGAAGAGGATGGACATGAGAATAATAAATAAAGGAACATCATTAACCCTTTCACAAATGATTTGACAATTGTACATTTTGGAAAGGTTAAAGTATTCTCAAAAATATGATGTAAGAATTTAGAAGAAAGTGGAAACTATCAGAAAAGGTCAATCCTAAGAGTTCAATATTAACAAAGAAGGAATTGTGAGATTTTGGTCAACACTATGAGTTCTATAAAATACTAAGTTAAAGAAATAACTTTTGTATCATGCACATAGTTCTACTTTCGGCATTCACCCAAGAAATAAAACGGTGTATCGAGATCTCTGGTATATCTATTGGTGGGATTGGTGGGATAACATGAAGAAGTAGATCATTGCATATACATTAAAGTGTCTAGTATATCAGAAAGTGAAGGCTCAAAGATAGAAGTATTAGGGGATGATGAAACCATTATCCATACCAAAATGGAAATGGGAAAAAAATCACCATATACTTTTTCATTGGACTACCAAAGACATCCAAAGGAAACAATGATATTTTGATTGTTGTGGATATTCATACAAATATTTCACACTTAATTTTTATTTGAGAGGATTTCTCACTGGATAAACTAGAATGTATATACATAAGAGAAGTGGTAAGGTTTCATGGGGTACCACTATCTATTATGTCCAATCGAGAACCAATATTCACCTCTATGTTTTGGAAAAATCTCCATCATGATCTAAAAACTGATATAAATTTTTGTATGGTATATCACCCTCAAATTGATGGCCAATATGAGTGGACCATAAAAACACTTGATGACATGTTTAGCTCCTTCTAAATGGAAATAAAAGGTGAATGGGACCAATATATTCCTTTGGTGGATTTCTCTTTCTAAAATGGTTTCCACTCACACATCCAAATAGACCCTTATGAAGCCCTTTATGGGAAGAGGTGAAGAACACCAGTATACTAAAAATCATCAACTAGAACTATATTTTAATGTTTGATACATGGTATTCCTTCACATATATCCATGTAATAGAGTCATGAGATTTGGGAGGAAGGGAAATCATAGTCCAAGGTACATCGGCCCTTTTGATATCCTTGATCACATCAGAGTAGTATCCTATTGACTAGACCTCCCACCAAACCTATCTCAAGTTAATGATGTATTCCATGTATCCCTCTCAAGAAATTACATATCAAATCCATTAAATTTACTCAATATAGAGGTGGTACCATTGGAAAATTACCTTTCCTGTGAAGAGCAGCAGGTTAAGATTGTAGATCCTAGATAAAAAGTTCTACAAAATAAGGTAATGCCCCTCATCAAAGTGTTGTGGTGAAACCACATGTTTGAAGAAGAAAAGTGTGAACTATAGAAGGTGATGAATTATAGTTACCCTCATATATTTTAGTGTGTTAAAAATAAATGTTTTGGAAAACATTTCTTAAGGGGGAAGGTTTTAATGACCCAAATGGTTATGAATAAAATTCCCTTTTTGATTTAATTAGATTTCGTATGGTTATTGAAAACGCATAAATTTATTTAATTATATCCAGTTGGATATTAAATGATTGTTATATATACTTAGTGTTGATAATATATATGTTTAATAGTGATCACATGACAAGTATAAATATGGGATTTTACCAAATCCATTTGGCATAGAAAAAGTAAGTGATGGCCTTAACCAGTATGATCATACTCAATGAAGCACATTTATCAGAGATTCTGAAGGAGATATAATTTTTTGGATTTCCCCTAGACCAACCCAAGCTGAGATCCAACAACTTAATCACGAGCGAAATTGATTATGAGAGAAGTTCAATCTCATTGAGATCACGGCCAAAACCATATTCCCCAAATGGCCCCATGAAATCCCCAACTTCATGCACCTTAGTCTTAGGGAATATAGTTGGTGTGATAAATGGATATGTATCAAAACCCTATAAATAATAATATTTACATTATTTCTTGTATAGTATAAGGAATATATTTTCTTCCTTTTATTTTTACTTCATAATAATTTTTTATACATAAATAGTATTTTTGGTGAACTAAGAAATCTATTTTGAGTAATTAATGAATTCTTTGAAATAAATAATCTTTTAATAAAATATTTTTATTAAATTTCTTTTATAAGAAATAAATGATTATATAATTTTTATGAACAGAAATGTAATTTTTTATTATGCTTTGAAAACTGTTTTTATCAAAACCCATCAATTTTCAATAAAAGTTGGTTTTTATTTTAAAAGTGAAAATTCACATAAATAGAAAATTATTTAGATAAGATGAATATTTTTTTGGATTTAGGATGTAGAAATCATCCAATGGTGGATTTTTAATAATTTTCTAATACAAATGAATTTTTGGGTAAAAATTTGCTATCATATAAATATAAAGTGTGTTTTATGACATCATAATAGCCCAATGATGATGTAATAAATACTATAAAAGGTATCTTCGATCAAATATATTTTTTAATTTATAATAATATATTTTTATTTTTATTTTATTTATTTTATAAAACCATATTGAATCCTCTAAAACATGTAATTTATTTTAATATTTATATTCATTTCTTGAAGAGTGTGACTCACATCGACATAATCAAGGGAAGTATTTTAATAAGTTTATCCCTTACCATTATAAAATAATATAAAACAATTTTTTTTACAGAATCCATTGTAAAACCCATTGTATGCTATGTGCTTTTTAATATTTTATTATTTAGTGTCCAAAACCAAAATAATAAAGAAATCTCCCTCCTTTTCTATATAAACCCCCCAAATCTCCCATTTATCTTCACTAAAACACTTTTAACCTCTACCACCCTATGAATATTACTCCCTATAATCCTCCAAAGGTTCCCCTAAGCTCTCAAGAATCCAATCCTAAGCCTTTGTAATCACACATCCAAGTAAGGGATCTTCTACCCTCCTCTTTTATCAACCATTCCTTTCATGTTATGTCTTTTAATTTCCATTTTTCTATGTTGGGATATGTTATTAAATATCCCCCTTAGTGTACATTTGATGTATTAATTATGATATCTTACTTTCACACTCATTGATCACCCCTATGATCCTTTAAGTACACCCATTACTATGCAAATATTTTGTAAGGGATCCTCACCTCCTCTCTTCCTTTCAATTCAAGAGACTTGTTTGAAATTTGTATTTTTAATTTAAATTGGTTATATTTTCATCTTTTTTTAATAAATTATATACTTTCCATTTTTTTATGTGAATGAGGGATCATTTATTCCCCGTCATTTGGACCCTTACCTAATTCATTGCTATGCCAAAATTCTCTAAGTGATTTCTCTCTTCTCATTTCCATTAAAGCACTTCTTTTATATTATCCATCTTAAATTCAATTTCATATGTTGGTATGTTATGTTCCATGATCCCATTATTTTACATTTAATTTATAAATTATGAGATACCCATTTCTCTCTCATCAACCCATTTTATGAATTTCTATATGATGTTGTTATGCTACTGAAATTGCACTGTGATTTTACAAGCCAAAATCATCATGTAGTAAATACAATACCCATTACTCTATCAAGGTTATTCACCTTTATGCATGTATACTTATTTATTTAGGACTTACATGTATTTATGCCACAAACCTTGATCATGGATTAAATTAATATGTTGAATGAACCCAAGTTATATGATCTATATGGCACACTTTAGCTTGATATTGAAATGATTATGAAGGGTGTGCCCTAATAGCACTCCAATGCATTGCGTAATGTTTAGTATCATATGTCATGTTGGGATAGTTTTCTACCTTATTTATGTATGGTACATTTTTTGACCATGATATCTTTGCAGTTTAAAATTTACTTATGATTATGATGCAATGTTTTAAGTTATTAACACATTTCCATGCTATGATTATCATGATACATCATGCCTTTATATTTGTGTTCCTTTATTTCTAATTTATATTCTTTGTATAACATATATCATTATCCTCCTGTTATTCCATGTTTATTACCTTATTATGATTTATATCTCACCCCTTTCTTATGCATGTCCTCAGGTTATCCCATGTAGTGGTAAGTACGAAGGAACGTTATGGTCATGTAAAAGGTGTTTTTAATAAAGATGACGTATTTCATGTTTTAAGTTGTTATGTAATGTTTCTATTTCCCAATACACTAGGCCTCTCGGTATTTTGAGTTGTGTTAATTGAAAATCTATTTAATAAATCATGTCTAAATATGAAATAAATATCGAGGTTGTTATATGCCCGTAATGACATTTTATATTAATAAATTTATCACTAATTAGTTAAATATATTAATTAAATTTTTATATTATATATTCAATCAAATTTTTTTACAATCATCCAAAACATTTTTAGAGGCCTAAGATAAGAATAAATCCGATTTTTCACCTAAAAAGCCTATATATTTCTGAACACAGTTTTACCACCTTTTAATGGGGAACTTGTTTTAAATTAAAAATTTTACAATTTTATAAATTATATATGATTAAATAAACATTATTTTGTAATGATTAATATCAAAATTAATTTTGGGTACATTTTAGGTGTTTTTTGATAAGTTTTGTTTTTATGAATAGTAATGTGACTGTTGGAATAACAATGTGACTTTTAGGAATAATAATATGAACATTTTATAAATAACCTCACCTATGAAAGTATAAATAAAAATAATACGACTTATAATTGGTAATATGGTAAAATTAAATCATATTATAAGTCAATAAATATTTAATTAATTGTTGGTATTTTTGTAAGACATAAATATTTTATTTCAATTTTATAATTAATAAAATGAATTAAAAGAAAATTTATTTTTATAAAATATATTAATATTTTATTATTTTATTATCTTATGATTATAGGATAATTTTATGAGACCTTAGTTTTTTAAAGTGTCATAAAATTGGTTATAATATTAAAATTTATATTTTTTGAATAAATGATGATTTTATTTAGAAAAACATTTCTCATATTTGTAATATTATATTCATAAAATGGAGTTCATATTTTAATTCTACACATTTAAAATTATTTATGGTGATGTTTTTGGGTTTTTCTAAAATACATGAATAATTGGTGAATGGTAAAATACTATAATTTATTGTATAAATACATTATAAGTTAAATAAACTATTACATGAGTCATGAATTATATTAGAACCATAATCTCGAACATACATTATTTATTTTAATATATTTGGTGATAATTATCAAAATATTCATATTATTGACTCGAAATAATAAACAAATTAATTAAATATTCAAAAAACACCCCTCTAATCCACTATAAATATCACCCCTCACCACCACTTCTCCCCACACCTCTAAGCCTCGAATATCATCAAAATTAAACTCAAATATTATTCCATAGTCTCTAAAAAACATCCAAAAGTCCTTGATATTTTCAAAATAACAACAACCCCTTCCCCTATAGAGGTTCTCAAGGAGGATAATTCAAGAGGTAAACCCTTTTCCTTTTTCTTTTAATTTCATTTGAATTTATTTTATTTTCTTATCCTCTACTCAACTCTTATTTCAAAAGGATCCCAATAACTCAATTATAAAATATATAATGTAATTATATAATGTAAATGAAATATCCAATATCAATCTCCTTACTTCCTCTCTATTTTATTTTTAAAATGAAATCATTGTCTCGGAGGTGTCGATTTACAACCTTCATGGATGATGAACTTACGTTATTCAATTTATCCTTCAAGTATAGTAATGAAACAATTTTAATAGTTGAACCTGATTCTAAAATATTTATTATATCTTATTTAATGTTTTGGAACCATTATATACACATGATTTTAAATAATAAAACAAAACTAGATCATTATGATCAAAAGGCCGCTAAAATTAAGCTAAACGGGTACCATTAACATGTTATCTAATGATTCATCCTCATATGTAGAAAAAAATAAAACAAATATTACCAATAATGCTTATGGATTCTTATTAATAACAAGAATGTGCAATTATATAGAATAAGTTCCATTTATCATGAACTCCATTACTAATAATCAAGAAAACTAATCATGAAAATCAAGGAAATATGCACTCCAGAACGACGTAATTTGACATTATAACATATCAAAATGGCCATAAATGAACTTAATAAAATTATAATAGACTATATACATGCCTAATAGTTTATTAATTAAATTATTAATGAATATAATTTTATATTCCAAGGCTTTAATTTCATGTGCAGAATGTATTCGGACATGAGGTAATGGGTTTCTCATCTCACTTTAGTTTTCTTGAGATTTCCATTATTCACCAATAATTTCTTATAGGTGGTGTATGTATACTAAAATTTTATATATAATATCATGAATATATTTATCTTTATGGTATTAAATTATTCATTTTATGATTATTAATTTTTCGACATGTGATTCAATTGATTACAAAGTGGTAAGGATTTCATCCCGAACCTCAATTTTTCTTTCGGGTTACGCTATATCAATATTTAACCCAATTTAATTCTACATTGTTTTATATGGATAATAAATATTCTTTTTATATGTTCCAAAATCATATAGCTAGATCATTTCATCTTTTTTTATCATAGAATACATCTTTCAATATGGTTCCCTTTTCAATTCATCTCGATAAACAAGCCTGATTTAAGGTAACTTCTCGAATTATTACCCATTTTCAAGTGTGCAATATATAAACTATTTTAAGCCAAAATTATTTCTATAAAATACAATAAAAGTCATGAAAAAACTATATTGGTTCATTTCTGGTTTTATGAAAATAAACATTCCCTTCTGCTCTAAAAATCTCTTTAATATTTTCCTTAAACCGTACAAAAATGTTTTATTTATAATGTTTCTTAAAATATCTTTTTACATGATTTAACTTCATTGGGACATAATTTATGATTAAAATATAATTTCAATGTCCTTAGATTTTATTTTATGTGATATAAATGTTTTTAATATTATTTTATGATAAATACAAATGATTTCCCAAAAGAACTCTTCTTTCCAAAATAAAAAGTGTTTCTCTCTTCTCACTTTTACTTCTATGAGATATTTTTTGTGTTCAACACTTATTAATTTTGTGTGTGGGGTATTTACTAAACTTTTATATATCATATAAATAGTCTCATTATTCTCATTATATTCTATTTTATTATGATTTTAATGTTTCAACTGGATATGGGACACATTGGAATGTTTAAAGATTAATTCCTCGAGAATTTTTCAATGGTATCTCTATCTGTGTTAAATAACTTTGTTGAATATTTTATTTCATTGAGGTTTATCTCTTATGATAATATCTACCATATTTTTTTTAAGTTTTTATGAGTAGTTTGACTATGGATGTTCTTTTTGATACCATTCATATATTATGGGGGAAGTATTCAAATTTTATATGCTAGTTTTTCAATACAAATGTTTATGTTGTTTATGATTCACCATTTCATATGAGAAATGAATTGTACTTAGTAAGTATAAGGTAGGGCCCTCTATATACCCTTGGTGTATCAGTAGGTCTCTTGAGACAATCTAGTTTGGGTTTTTACTTATTTATGTATGGTTTTAGAATGAGGCCTTTATGGTATGGTTATGATGTCCCACATTATGAATTACCTCATTATGAAACTAGTAATTGATAGTCTCTATGGTGATTCAACTAGAAGAATACCCATGGTTAATTTTTATTATGTTATTATTTAATCATATATTATTCATTCTATATTCTGTTCAAGATTATGTTTTAATGGAATGTGTACTTTAAGTTATTTACCATTTATTTTTATTTATGCATCTGTTGTATTATTACCCTTACAGAGCATCTAAGCTCACCATATTCTTCTATTTTATTTTTCCTCAGAATGTGAAGATGGGTATTATAAATGACCTATAGGAATAATTTTAGATTTTATGTGTGATTAAAAAGAATTTTATATGTTATATTTCATTTCATGTTGTAATATCAAGTTCATATATGTAATCTAGTTATCCAAAACTACTAAACTGTTTAGTCATTCAGTATGTGTCCTCTTTGTTTATATGCCTATGTAATAAAATAAGGCACCAGCTTCAGAAAACTCGGGTCAAGGTCCTTATAATTAACATATCTTCACTTTCATCTTTGTTACACCCAAAATTTTGAAAATAATAAGTGGTTCTTCATTGTTCATGTCTTAATGTTTTTCTTAAACAATGTCAGTTTTCTGCCAATGCCCCATCCCGAATCCATATTAGGGGGTGGGTTGAACATGGGTCATTGAATTTCACTCTGTTCCCTGATCAAAAAATCCTTCTAGAAGTGAAAACATGAAATTTTATTGTTTCTATCTAGATCTTAGAACAAATATATACTTATAAAAAATTGTAAGATTAGAAATAATTGACATCAAACAAGTCTCAAAAACATATGGCCCAATAAGAGCAATTCATTGAATTACACTTGTATCAGGCATCCAAAAATAATGAGAAAGATTCTCACTTAATGGAATCTAATATTTAGGTACCACTGATACTTTCAAAACTAAATGTCTAATATGTAGACCATATAGTGCATCTAACATAGTCTTGAACAAAGTTATGGAAGATCAAGAGATTTTCTATAATATTTGTAGCTATGGTGATACAATAGTGTCCCCATATCACATGTCTAGGGGAATTTTTACCATAGTATCATTTTTAATGCTCACTAAACCTAGTTTGAAGTGATCAAAAATTATATCAGGGGAAATCCCATCCTATAGGGATAGGTTCATTTTTACCTCAACCTCCTCCCTAATAGAAATAAGTCATACCCCATTTAGGAGGATCATAACCAACTAAATCCTCCTAGTATGTCCCATATTAGGACTCAGCTTCCTCATTGAAAATTCATATTTCAAAGTTGTATGTATATTGTCTTTGGGTCTTCCTTCATAAAATGGCTTGAATATAATCCATTAAAGAAGGTATGATGCTTTATAACGATTACAAACAAAAGCAATCTATCTTGTGTATATCTTCTCCTGAAGATCAAAAATCTTTTAGAAAATATTCTTGGACTAATAGTAACTCTTTCCATCCTAGTAAAAATGATTCACCTGAAATGAATTATGAATTAGTGAAAATCATTATAGTCACCCCTACAGATGCCAAAAAATGTGAAGTTTGTGAGAAGTAATAATAGGGATTGTTTTCATTTGAAATATGGTCCACACTATGGTAATTGGAGAAGGTGTGAAAACCATAAATCAAAATATCACCAAGAAATTGGGGGGTTTATATGAATGCTCAAATACCACTTCCTTGATGATTTTAAACTAATGAAAATTGTAAATATTTGGCTACATATCATCATATTCCTGAAATATTTGAATTGCATTCATTATAGGTGATATTAAATAAATATTATATGGAGATGAAGGAGTTGAAGAAACTAAATATATAACTACTCAGAGGTAATACTACCAATAGATATTTTATTCCATTAGAACATCATCTCACTCAGCTAACTAAAATCCATCAATAATAAGGGATAGTCATACCAATAAGATTGTATCAAAAACATCTACTACACATGGGATTCAAACAACCAATTTATTTAGATCCTATAATGGTGAGATATTAAGGCTTTCCTCCATTATGGGTGAAACTAAAACTATTTCAGATGAATCCTCATAGTCCGGATCAAGTAGGTTAGAAACCAAAAATCTAGGAACAACAACTACCTCTTGCCTTGATAGTTTCTACTCATGTTGATACTCCTACACTACTTTTCATCCCCCCAAGCTCATTGACACTATTAAATCATTGGTAGATTAATTGAAACCTATAGAAGGAATATTTGCACAAATATATATAGATGGGAAAACATACCCTAAATGGGTATATGCAACTATTAACCCTCCAAACTTTTAGAATACTAAGTTCCCAACATTCAATGCTTTAGTGGATCAGTAACAACATCTAACACACTTCAGGTATCAATTAGGACCCATGATGGGAACTCTTGAGCTGCAAGAAGTAGATAAGCTCATGTGGTTCCTAAAAACCTTATAATTATCAACCTTTATTTGTTATACCAATCTACCAACCAAGTCAATCAATGGATAGGAATACCACTTCTGATAGTTTATTTATGAATTCAGCTCTAAGCTATGAAAAACAACAATCATTGACCTCTCAAATTTGAAATATTTATAGAATGTGAGAGTCTTGAATTTCATTTCTAGGTTCAAGGGTTTGACATAATCCTTGAACTTTTATATTCATTAAGAAGTCCTATTTTTTATTTGTATAGAGAACTTTCATGATGAGTTACAAGCACAACTCATTCCCAAGAAATACTCAGGTGGATTTCAGTACCTTGTCATGGTTTGTCAAATATAATAAGACTACATCTTGTGAACCAGATCTATGTCTCAACTAGTTTCCTTGGATTTGGAAAATATAACAGGTATATTTTAAATTTTAGTCGTCACCTTAAATTCAAGCCCTATATTGGCTCTAGCTCTAAATCCTACATTGTACCATGCGACACCTCCTCTTTAATGGAAACATTAGAAATGGCACCCCATTCAAGATGATAAAAGTGAAGCTATACCTTATTAGTTCAAATATAGGAAGAAAAAATTTTATTCTTACTGAGATTAATAAGTTCTTAACCACTTTAAATCATCCAACTAAAACAATTTATTGAGCCTTAAAAACCCTAAGAGGTCCAATCAGGTTGGTCTCGATTACCACCTAAATTATTTCTCATTTTAGAGAATGTTGGGATACACCGTCTTGTATTTTTTAGACATTCTGTAGAATATGGTTGATTCTAGGTAGTTAAAGCTGGGAAAATCACCAATACAAGTTCAATTTATTTCTACTAATACTCTAGAGGAAGAAGGTGATTGGTAGGAAGATACTATAAGGACATCATATAAGTTTAATGACTGGATGAACATAAAGACAATCAATTTAACTAATGATATCCACATGGAATAGTTGTATAAACCAACTGTGCCCCAATTTATTTTGCCATATTTCAGACATCTTTTCCAGCATTACAGTCCCCCATGAGTTGATATTCCAAGAAACAACATAACAAAAGAATCAAAAAATAAAGAATATGATGATGATCATTTGATGATGCAAAATCCATCCTTCAATCTCTCTAATTTTATGCCTCCAATCCAGAGAGGATTGAAAATGTCCAATGAAATGGTATCATGGGATCCACCCTTGTCAAATATAATATGTATCAAATAAATATTTTCTCTTTGGATCCATTAATTTCTCTCATATAATGGAACCCTTGACAATGATGATTATTTTAATGAACTCAAATACACTATGCAAGATTTTGGGAATAGTGGTAAAGGTTGCATAAGCTGAGGAGACAAGGGAAGACGTGGTTATGGAACAACCCAAACTTCAGGATACATACCTTCTAGATCTATTTATGCTTCTGAAACTCATGGAAAATCCATTCAAAGAGTTCATAAAGTGAATAAAAATGCACTAACATTCAATTAGATCCTTATAGGACTGATTATTTTGGATGATAGGTTAGAATGGGTTTAGTAGTCTCTTAAACCTATATGAGTGTACAAGCCAATTTGTCTTAGTCCAATAGTAGTAAAGATGCACTCAATTTATATTCAACTACTTAACTCATCTACTTAGATCACTTTACCCCCTAAAACACTAGTTTAGAGAATCCCCCATGGGAAGGTGTAGAACTTTAATATAAAAATACGACATCCTAAAACTTTTGGCTACAGTTCCAGCCAAACTATCAATCTTGGATGCTCTTAATTTATCAAAGGATATCTAAGAATCACTTGTAGAGGACCTAATAATCCCTCAAGAGTAAGAAGCCAAATTCACTACTTCTAAGGTATATCGTGTAGAGATCAACCCTTTAGAGGGTCATGTTGTTATCTCTTTCACATAAAAAAATATGTGGATGTTATTATACAAGGAAACATTAGACCCATGTACGTGTTTATAAAACTAGATGGCATTGAAATCCAATGAAATTTTATTAATAATGGATCAACAGTCAATCTTATTCCAATCCTTACACATTTTGATTAAACCATAGTTAAGATGAATTGTCCCCATCCCCTTTGATTCTTCAATGGTATGAAAAGAGAAAACAAAAACCCCTCTATCAAGTCAATATTAGGATATATTTTGGAGACCTAGAATACAATATTGAATTTTTGGTTATTTGAAAAGATAAATCCTTCAATTTTCTACTTGGAAGGACTTGGTTTCAATAACATATGATAATCCCTTCATCATATCACTGGTGACTCAAATACTATGTCAATAAGAGAATTGAGACATTAAATGGTTATAAATATATGTTGAAGTCTTGTGATTCTAAATACATTGATGTAGGATTTTATTAGGGCGAATAGACACTACCGATGATCGATGGTGTCGCTCAGGTTATAGTTCCAAATGGTTTTCAAATGACACAAAATAATCTATTTAATGAGCTCAAAGATGAATATGTGCTACCCATTAACCATATTTAAGATGTCGATTTAGAATTTGGAATGAAATCATCATCCCTCATCATACCAGTCATGTCAACTAAACTCAACAATAATAAAAATTTATTTGACCTTCCCATAATTTATGAAATTTCATGTGGTAATTATCTCAATTTATTCACAGAGCTTTAGTGAACCCCATTCCATTAGCTAAATCAGAAAAACCCCTTACATCATAGATAGAAATTGGGGATACCACTTCTCCATCATTTAGATGTCAGAACACTAACATCTCCTATAACTGTTGGGAGTTCCCTTCATTAAACATCTCTCCTAAAATTAGTATGGAAAATAAATAGGATGTGGAAGAGGAATAGTATGAGGAAGTGGATGAGGAAGATGACCTAAAATATTATCCTCAAGTATTAGAGAAGGGTGTCTCTACTATCATTGATGGACTCCACTAGATAAACCTAGTATGTAAATGGATCCATAACCTATGTAAATTATCACATCTATACCCATATAATAGAAATAGTTATATTCCTACTACTTAATGTAGCACTGAGATGTGTTCACTTAGAGTTACACCAAAATTCCAGGCATTGATCCCAATGTGGCTGACCACTACTTGGGATTTCCAAAAGATCGTTGTGGTTAAAAAAAAGAAACCAGAAGGACATGTCCAACTTATGGAACCAAATTCAAGGACAATGTTAATAGACTCGTGAAGTAAAACTTCATTTGGGATGTATAATATCTAATTTTTCTATCCAATATTCTCTCAATCAAGAAGAAAAATGGATAGATCACAATTTTTTGACTTTATAGATCTCAATTAAAACTATCCAAAAGGTGATTTCCCAGTTCTTGTTACAAAACATCTAATTGATGTGAAGGTAGGTGATAAATATAAATCCTTTATACAAAGATATTCAAGATACCACTAGACTCAAATGGATCCTAATGGTAAATAATCCACTATATTTAGGGAACCCCAAGGGGTATACTTCTACCAAGTAATTCCCTTTCCTCTAAATAATGTTAGCACTACATACCAATATTCCATGTGTCTTATCTTCAAACAATTCTTGTTAAAGTCTATCGTGTACAATGTTTATGGTCGGGTGGTGAAATAATACTAGTATTTAGTTCATATTACTGATATTCATATCATTTTCAGTATGTTGTGGCATAATTTCATAAAAATTAACCCCTTATAGTTTGATTTTGGTGTTACCTCTAGAAAGTTTCTTAGATTCATGGTACACCATTGAGGAATCAAATTTGATAATAATAAGAAAAGGGATATCCTTGTCATTTTATCTCCTTGGAACCTTAAAGAGTTAAGAGTAATATAAGTATGCATCACATACATTTGACATTGTATAGAAAATATTTTGAGAAAATATCTTCCCTTCACTAATATGATAAATAAGGGGGACAGTGGTTAGTTAACTAATTACTTCTAATAATCATTTTATCCTCTTAAGAAATATCTTTTTATTTCACCAGTTTTGAAACCACATGTCAAATGAGATCCATTCATCTTATATGAGCTTTATAGAAATACATGGGTGACTTCATCACACAAAAAAATAATCCATGAATTAAAAAAACCTATATTATCTTAGTCATACTATGCTTGATACTGTGACTTATTATTTAGATATTGAGAATAACAATATATTGTTAATTTGTTGCGGTTCAGAAACTGAGGTACTACTTGTATCACTACTAGTATCTTTTGGTCTCTTTAAATTCCCCACTAAAATACATCCTTAACCATCCCATGTTTACTATCCATTTTTCATAGTTGGTAGACATATTACAGTTATTTGACATTTAGTTCATACTAAAAAAGGTGATAACATGTAAGGAGTTATCAAATTTCCTTGAAGATTATACATATTCAATGGTAATATCGGTGAATACCAAACTTTTAGATGGGTAAATATTCTCTTTCAAAGATTCCCCTTATATATGGGAGATGTATTTTTATAGAGTATCAAAAATCCCAAAAGGAAAGAGAATGGCGGACCCCAAGCTCTATAAAGTTGGTTTATGATTCATCCTTATCTATACAGTAATGAAGCTTTTTCTTTATTCTTCCTATTATCATAAGGTTTCACTAATAATGAGGTAGAATAGTAATCCCATATTATAGGCTCGTAGTAAGAACTACAACTTCCAGTTACCCACTTAAAGGTCAATGGTGATTTAGAGTTTCTAATCAAATAAGTAAATGGTGATCATTCCATTAGAAATTAAGATTTGATCCCCCTACATGATTATGTACAATGGTAGATAGCATAATTCCCTTCTAAATAACATTTATTCATGTCCCACACTCATAGAACTCCTAGTTCAATGCATTAGAAAATGAAGCTACATTCTTGGAATTCCAGGAAAATGATGAAACATTTATTTGCATTGCGCACCATTGAATAGGGTCACCATTAATTCATAACAGCATAGAATATATCAATAAGGTTATTCCATCCCTAAACCAGACAATCCCACCAATTGTTGGATGACACAGATACTAGACTACCTTTGAAATCGAACTCTTCTATTTGAAAGATCTAGGAAGGATAATATCTAATTGTTGGTGGTCAAATTCATCATTTATGATGGCCTGGATCATCAGGGGATCCTTTATAAATATGGTTTCAATCAAGTCCTCCACAAATATATTAATAGGGAGGAAATTTTTTCCTTCATAAAAGAATTCCATTTTGGTGATTGTGGTGACCATAAATCTAGAATAGATATTTCTCACCAAATTAGGAGGCTTTGGTATCTCTAGTCTTCAATGACATAGGATTTCACACAATTCACTAGTAAGTGTAATTCCTTTTAAGTGCATTCAAACTTTATCCTTTGATTTTCTTAGTTGTCTCACACTACCAAATGCCCTTTTCCATTTTCAATATAGGTAATGGATGTTGTGTGGCCAAACCCTCCCACTAAATCCAATCATATTATGTATATCCTCACTTTTATTTAATTCTTATCCAAATGGTCCAAGAAAATACATCTCAAAGAAGTTTAGATGAATAATATCATCATTTTTTTTGAAGTCTAAATTAATTAATAGATTTTGTGTCCTTCACATGATATTGATAAAATGGTACTTATTTATATTCTAATGAATTTAAAGGGATATATAATGAATATAATGTTGAATCCAACCTTTCATCCTGCTATCATGTGGAAAAAAACAAACAGATGGAGGCTTTTAATAAAACTCTATCAAACATACTTCGAAAAATGGTAGAAAAAGATAATAAGTATTACCACAATAAACTTAATCATACCTTGTTATCTTAATAAACTAGAACTCCTACTACTGGACAAGAAACATATTATTCACTAATACACAAGACAAAACCTATTTTTCACTTTGAATCCTATTTTTCTTCACTCTAAATTTCTATTTGATGTCATTTATCCACAAAAAAGCAGTACCAAAAGTTAATAGATGAATTATAATGGGTTGATGAGAAGATACTTCATACCTTGCATCAATTAATGGTTTACCGAAACTGAATAGCGCAATCCTTTAATTAGAAAGTTTTCCTTCGTTCATTCCTATAAGTAGAACTAGTTTTGGATCTTAAGGCTCTAATGATACAAGGGAAAAAATTTAAAGCTTCCAAAGTGGGAAGGAAATATTATAATATATAAGGTATATTTAAAAATTTTAATACACACTCATTACCATGTAAAGTGAGTGAAATACACCACCCATCAATTATAGTTTTCTTAAGAAATACTTCTTGTGATCAACAACATAAACATCATAATAACATGATGCGAAACTACATGGATTCATCCTTACCACATAATGTTAAACAAAAAAGAGGGGTCCTTATCACAATACCTTAAAAGAAATGACTCATACCATACTAATCACAATATGTTAAACTATATGAAAATAGCTTCAGTACATGAATTTGAAATGATGTATTACACTATGTTCCATTAATAGGATTCCTTTTGAGAAAATACTTGGAATCCTTGTGCAATGAGTATGATATGCCTTTCATGAGATAATTCTATGAATATCTACGAACCCAAAATTCATAATCCCCATTCCATCTCTTCATGTATCTCCTTCCATGATACATGTTTATGAAGGACCTCAGAACACCTTGATATAGGAGGGGTGAATTAGGATGTCAAGTTTCTCTCCTAAAGTGATAGATCTTATTCCCACATTAGTGGGAACTCATTAAACCTATATGATGGATTCGATCGGAAATCAAACATTCACATGAATAAAGTTAACCAAATGGATTTAATTGGTTCTCCATTAAGGGATAGTCCAAGGAGAACACACCTAAAGTGTATCAGTCGTACCAAATTCCACTAATCATAACTGGTTGTGAAATAAAATATTTTAGATATAGTCACTCTATTCTAGGAACACTTCCTTTACAACATTTTAGGGATAACACACTGGATCTCTTGGAACACTTCCATTCACTCCCCCTATATCACTATCATTGGTGAAGTCTTACTCAGTTTATCGACTTGAAGGAGACCTCAATAGATTGTCATTACAGTATTTGTCACTATCTAGAAAGAGACTCTAATTTCACCATAGACCTGAGTTGATGCACATTGAAATCCCTATTCACTGAAAAACTGATATTCAAACTGCCTTTTATGTAGCTCCTTCATGAAGCTCACTTTCTTTGGAAGCTCCCTACCTTCACAGAACAAACTGCCTTCACGAATCTCCATACATTTACAGAATAAACTTCCTTCACAAAGATAACTAATTCAACACGAGATACCCCATCATAGTGAAGAACCCTTTACTTAGAAGCATTGGAATCAGTCCAGACTAATGTAGTCTTTTCATGATGATCAAACTCTCTAAGAAACCATATTCAAAAATCTACCCCAGCTTCTCAAAATCACAGAAATTATAGTTTTTCCATGGAAACATTCATGTAAAGTGAAAATGGGAAGCCTTATATTTATAGTCTTATCCATTCTTGATGTTCCACCGCCTCTTAGTGGATTTTCTAGATCCTTCAAAACCACCTTCGTGTACCTCCTCCATTCATGATTCTCTATTGTGATTTGACATTGTCTCGAAGATTTCCATCAAACAGTGACATTCCATGGTTCTCCAATTCTCATAATTCTGGAGATCACTATCACCATTCGTGATTCTCAAATTATTCATAATTCAGGATACCCATCAT
Source organism: Viscum album (assembly GCA_963277665.1). Classification (NCBI taxonomy): domain Eukaryota; kingdom Viridiplantae; phylum Streptophyta; class Magnoliopsida; order Santalales; family Viscaceae; genus Viscum; species Viscum album. Next base: position 910,180,634 of record OY728131.1, on the reverse strand, counting down.
TATCACATAGATCATTGTCATCTTTCTTTGACCATTCACTAACCACAATTCATGAATCTCGTCTTTGAAAAAATCATGATTTTTCCATATTTTCATAAGGCCTTCAAGGAAATCCTATTTTCAAGAAGCAATCCATCCTCCAAATTTGGGACCCCAAAAATTGGGAAAACATTGGGAAACGACACCACCTTCAATATTGTTTCCATATTGAACTGTAAGATCCCTTTCCTTGAAAACTACATGATCTTACCTTTGAGGATTTAAAACAAACACCAACTATATTTCATTTCTATTAAAGAATATCTTTGGTTCCAACAATCTCCCCATTTGGGTTTGTTATAAATCAGCAGAAAATTCAATGAAGCACCCACTACAATCAAAACCTGATATGCGAGAAACAAAAAATTTGATACTCTATGTCTATCTGACCAAATATCAGTGTAGAAAATAAGAGGGTAAGAATGAATTTTGTTCTTGTGTTTTGGAATGCTTAAAGATGTTCAAGATACGCTATGATCAACTAAGCTATGATTATATCGTAGAATCATTTCACACCCTAAACTGTATAAACTAGACTATTTCTTCATAACACCTGATTTTCATCATGTCACGAAAGCATTACATGGTTTTTCAAAATCCTTCTTGCAATTACATTCTCCATTCTCCATTATCCATTGAATTTATTTTCTCTTATAGAAGCATTGCATGGTGTGTCAAAAGCCTAATTTAAACTAAATTATAAATTATCCACTCTCAATTGAATTTATTTTCACTTTTCTTCATTCTCCCTCATTGGAAATAAGACCAAAGAACATATATGTGTACATTTATATCTCATAAGAAACTCCCCATTGATTGTATCTCCCCTATAAACCTGCATCATTCCCACAAATAGATTAAAATAGTTAACACACATGGAGAGAGGGGACTACTTGTAACCTCCTCGTGAACTAGGAGTTGGTTGAACACCAAGGTCCAATAGATGTTTCTCAAACACATTTTCTAACAATGGCGTGGTCAGTATATTACTAGTTTATCATTAGTTCCAACATGATCCACTTTAATCACGCATTGTTCATCTTTTTCCTTGATGAAGTGATATCTAATTTCAATGTGATTCATATGATAATATTAAATATGATTATTCATAACATCAATGTAACTTTTTCATCACAGTGAATGACCATTTAATGTTACACCTTATCACCATTATCATCCATTTGTTTCTTCATCCAAAATATTTTAGTGTAATCCTTTGTAGAAAAGATATAATCAGCTTCAACAGTAATAAGAGTACTTTCCTATTTCTTAATGAACCAACCAACACATTTCTTTCCAATAAATTATTCCCCATCACTTTCAGACTTTCTATCAATAACACTTTTGGCCCAGTAAGAATCATAAAACACTGAAAGGTCGCTATCTCTTACTACATCAAAATATAGTCCATTCTTATGAGTGCATGGAATGTACCTCATGATTCATAACTTTCAAAAAATGTTCTTCCTTTGGATTACTTTGAAATTGTTTTGCTAAGCATGTTGGAAAGATGATATCTATCCATTTTTCAGTCAAGTATAATAAGCTACCAATGATTCTCCTATACACGGTGGTATCTACCGGTATCCTATCCTCATGATTTCTATTTTTTTTCCAAGCCGCAATCAGATTCGAAATTGTTTTGAAGTCTTACATGTTTAATTTCTTATGGAATTATCTTTTATATTTAGCCTATGAAATGAAATTTTAATCCTTATTCTGAATCACCTACATCCCCAAGATGTATGTGAGTTCACCAATAATAGACATTCCAATTTCCAATTTCATGTGATTAGAAAATTATTCCACAAATATATGCATAGTTCCGCAAAATATAATACTATCCATGTACAACAGTACCATAACTTGGTCTTATTTTTAATTTTTGGCATAAATATTGTATCTGAACCCTCCTATTTAAAATTTATGAATCTTTATATATGAATCTAAATGTTAATACCATGCTCATGGATCCATCTTCAAACTATAGAGATCATTTTTCAATCAACAAACCTTCATTTCATCATTACCAATTAGAAAATACACTAGTTGTTCAATGTAAACTTCTTGTTGAAAAAATCATTTATGAATGTTGTTTTCACATCAAAATTATAAACTTTTTATCCTCCTTGGATTTCCATTTCAAGGGAAATCTTGATCGACTCTAGTCTCACCACTAGAGAAAATGTTTCTTTGACATCAATTCCTTCTACATTTTAATCTGTTCAATGTCTACTGATCATGGTACCTCATGGGATGATAAAACATATAATTTTCTTTAAGTTTCATTCACTCCCATTCTAGGTTGAATATAATAAATGTGATAAAAATATTTTGAGTACATTCAACATGAAACTCATTTTCTAATGACATGATCTTAAAGAAATTTCCAGAATAATAACATTTTATAAAAATTGAAATAATGATTTTGGTAGTTTCTACACCATTCTTCATTTTTCACCCCGTAAAGGGAAAAATCCTCCATATCTTCATAATGGTGAATCTCATCAAGACTGAATTTCATGAAATTTCAATATGATGAATACACTAGAATGGGTATTCAACTTGTGATTGTCCACATTGGACAACCTTCACCATCACCAATGATAATCTTCTTGAACACTTTTTCTCCAGGATAATATAAATAAGATAAAGACATGATGGTACCTTATTTATCTTAAATGTTCAGAATATAACATATATATATTCATCAAAAAAATATCCTCCATCATATCTATATTTGAATATTTAATTAAAAAATCATTCAAAGATGGTGAATTCTTCATCTTGGCTATCAAGAATTGATAGCCCTATCATCTTCTTAGGTTCTCCCATGATAACTTTATTCACCTTAAATTAGTTTCCTTATAAGAAAAAATACAATACACAAAAGAATAAGGGAATAAGGTGGATCCTCATTGATTAATCTATATGAAATTCATAGTTGAGATGTTTTTCTCAGCCAAGTTATTCTATTTAATTCACTCTTCATGCTAGCACATCTAAACATTTATTCTGATTTATTTTGAGGCATCATGGATCTCTTCACATCCTCTTCCACTTTGTGAGGTGAATTTTTCTTATTAACAACCTTTATGGAAGATAAAGTCTTACTCTTATTAAAGAATGGTTCTTATTCTAGTATTAATGTTAAATATCCTTTCACAATGTGACCAGATTTCTGGTATCTCTCACACATGACTTCTTTAACACATGATTTATTTTTAAAACTGTCATGAACTTTGACATCATCATGTGGAATATTTTATTTTCCTTTTTCAGCAGCCTTATCATTTGTATCATCATGTTTCCTTATTTTTTTACAAATCTTATTGATAAATAACTAACATATCATTTGGAACTATTACAGCATGTTTGGATCATCCACATGGGTTCATCTGAGTCTCATCCCTCTTAGTAGTTCTTTTTTATGAACTACCCTTCAACTTCTTGGATTTAAAATCCAAGGTATTCTCAAATTCATTACATGTGATCTTATTGGGAGAATTTTTGTACACAAAGTTTTTCTGATTTCATCCCAAGGAATATTCTTCATACTTTTCCAGAATTTATGGCCTTCTATTCTTATCAACAATTAATTCATGTGGAGATAATCATGTACTAACTTTTTAAACACTTTTATTGCATACATCATAGATGTTATCAAGATTCCCAAATCTGTTTGTAGTAAACATATAATTATGGACCTATGGATGTTTTATATTCATCTCTAGCTTTATCCACTATAATATAGGATTCCTTTTTTCTTTTATATTTTTAGGATTATACCAACAAAATAATGAAAAATGCCCAAATCTATTGCAGCACCAAAATTGACCCACAAATCATGATTTCTTTATATCTCTTTTTTAGGGTTTTTGTGTCTTCTTAATTTATTATTGAGCTCTTTATATGAAAACAGCTTCCATAATCTTTTTCCAATATACCCTAGTCATGGTGGTAGGCTTCTTGTCACTTTTGTTTATATATACTATTCATGTATTTTTCTTACATCATACACTCTTCTTGATATTATTTTTATAGTAATTAACACAAGATGGTTTTGATGGTACTTGTTTCTTCTTAGGTACTTGAGATAGATCATAAAAATATTTCATGATCTTGTTACCACCTATTTGAGGCTTTTTAGCTTTAGAATACTCCATTGATAATTGAGTAGCAACAACAACATTTTTCTTCTTTTATGGAGTCTCAATATGTGTCTTCTCAATATTGGCCAAATGATCTTCCAAATGTAGACATTTCATGTTGATTATTATTTTAAATTATTGAATAATTATAATCTATTATTTATAATACTTATTAATTATAACAACTTATTCTTCACGTAGGTTAACTTTATTCTGAATCAATGAGTCAAGTTTCTTGATCTTATTGGATATTTCTACCAATTGTAAACCCTTAACATAAGTGCTATGTTTCAATTTCTCTTCAAGAACATGAATATTTTATTTAAGTGTCTTTTTTACTCCCTCTTTCTCTTTAAATTCTTTAAATTATTTTGAGAATATTATTTCAGGTTCCTTATTTGATTATTAAAAGGTTCCAACCTATTTTGAGAGCTTAAATCATTCTAGAATTTTTCTTTGCAATCATTCCTCTATATAATTTGATAATTTACTCAATTGGTTGATTTCTACCTGTATACATTGAAATAATCCACAAATAAGAGAGGATCTTTCTTCTGGAATATCATTCAGAAAATTTCTTAATCTATCAATTGAAAATTCTAGTGAGGTTGTAGATTGATCATCATCGCCACTTTTTCTGGGATCCTTCTTTTGAGTAAAAAATTCAAATGTGAAAATACATACCTCATGATCCCTGGAATATTTTTATTAACATTTTTTATAAAGGTTTTCCTTATCTTAAGTGGAAACCTGAGCCTTTTTCTCTTTACATTCCAAACCTGGAATAACTTCATTGTCAAAAAGGCATGGAGAACAAGATACTACCACTTCTTTAAATAATTGGTTCTTCTTCAACTATATCTTCTCTTTATTTTTCTTTTTCATCATGGTCTTGGTGGATATAGGCATATACTTATAGATAACTAGATCTTCATCAAAACTAAACATCATTATTGATACAGGAAGGAAACTCAATTCTTCAAAAGAGAATAGATTTACTATAGAGTATCCAACATAGTTGAGCATTGGCTCTGATACCATTTGAAGGACCCTAGAACACCCTAAGAGGGGAGGCGTGAATTATGGTGTTAACTATTTTTTCTAAATTAATGGATCTTTTCCCCACATTGGTAGGAAATCATTAAGCCTATATGATGGATTCAATCAGAAATCAAACATTTACAAGAAGGAAACACAACGGTTTTACTTGGTTCACCACTAAGGTCTAGTCCAAGGAGCATACATCGTTAGTGAGTATATCATACCAAAATCCAATAAACATAAATATTTATCGAATACAAGAGTTCATACACATTTAGTATGTTCCAGGACACTTCTTTTACAATATTTTTGTTATAGTACACTACAACCCTCAGAACAGTTCTATCGACCCCCTATAGATCACTACCTTGGGTGAAGTCTTACTCAGTTTATCAACATGAAGGTTGATTTCATGGATTGGAATTAGAGTATTTTTCTCTGACTATTATGAGACTCTTCTTGCAACATAGACCTAATTTGATGCACTTTGAAATCATTATTCACTGAAAAAATGATATTCAAAACTTCATTTTGTGATGCTCCTCTATGAAGCTCACTTAAATCATAAAGCTCTCTGCATTCATAGAAACAATTTCCTTCATGAAGATCCTTGCCTTCACGGAACAAACTACCTATACGAAGTTCACTGAGTCAACATGGAATACCCCATCATCGTGAAGAACCTATTACTTAGAATCATTGGAATCAATCAAGACTAAGCTATTTTTTTATTCTCAAGATCTCTTATAAACCTAGATTCATTAATCTCCCCTAGCTTTGTAAAATTAAATAAATTCTGGTTTTTTATTGAAAAGTTTCGGTAAAGTGAAGTAGGGTAGCCTCATATTTATAGGCTTGGTCGTTCGCGATGCTCCACTGCCTCTTAGAATATTTTCCAGATCTTTCAAAACCACTTTCACGTAGCTCCTCCATTCACAGTGCATAATTGTGATTTGACATTATTTTTAAGATTTATATCAAATCTTTATGAAATTTAATTCTCCAATTCTCATAATCATGAAGTCCACTATCACTGTTCACAATGCCCTAATTCTTCATAATTTTTTATGCTCATCGTTGTTACATAGATCACTATTATCATTCCTTCATCCTTTATTAAACATACTTCATTAATATCATATTAATAAAACTTTTTAATTTTTCATATTTTCATAAGGCCTTCGAGGAAATAAAATTTTCAAAAAGAAATACATCCTCCAAATTTTGGATCCCAAAAAATTGTAAAACACTAGGAAATGATGACTCTTACAATACTGATAATAGATTGAAATGTAATATCCATTTCCTTGAAAACTCCGTAGTATTCCATGTGAGGATTGAAAACAAACACAAACCATACTCTATTTCCAGCAAATAATTTACTTGGTTCTAATAGTTTCCTTACCATACAATGTTAAAATGCATAGAATAGTCTTGGATGTATGGATTTAAAATGCACTAGGCTCCTTATTACATGGCTTTAAATGGAATTGATGATGGTCCTAGATGCAAGACCTTAAAAGGTACACCATACATCCTTTACAAAAGACGTCAAACTGTATGGTTGATTTCCCTTTCATACATCATTATAATATGCATTATTTTGTCCCTCCCCTAAGAGATCCACCAATCTTAAGGTCGGTCTCCTATTTCACCATTCATTTAGAACTATATGTGGATTGATTATTCCTTTGAATATATACGTAGAGACACATATATCCTTCATCTTAATCCAACCTAAAAAACACAAAATACCCCCACTCGGCTATGTATAATCTATATCTTCAGTGGAGAATCTATCATGGGTTTTCTTTTCATTAAAAAACTCGTATTAAAAAGAAAAACAATAAAATATCCCTCTTCTATATATAAGGGCAAGAAATATGATGGAAACATTCTACAAAACTAAATTTATCTTTATTCTCATCCAAATGAGATAAAAATTAATGCTTATATTCTATATCCTAGTCCGTCCACAATATGACAAAAAATACCTCTCCCTACATGAGAATTTCATTAATATGGGTAATCTTTTATAGAACTACATGTGTAAGATCTCAAACTTCATGGAGGCATGTCCTTGTTTAAATTATAGTTTAAATCTATTAAATTTGGTTAATGGAATGTTTATTGGGTGTATGAGGAGGATTAAGGGTTTCTTGAGGGTTTGGGACATGAAATAAACGTAAATTGGGCCATCCTATGCTTGTTGCCTCGTTTTCACATGGTTAGTAGAAATCATGTGCCCAAACTTTTCTATCCCAGATGAGCTGTGTGTGGTTTAGAAAACCATAAAAGGGGGAGGCCAAACTTTACAACATAAGATAGAGGCAATCCTCATGGTTGGTGCATGGTTTTTAAAACAGTGTAGGCTCCCTAGGTAACTGTGTTAATTGAAACCATATTTGACAATGTGAGGTGAATGGTTGGAACATGGTTTGGTAAACTGTGTCACTAAACTGTGTACCCCATTAAAAGTGTGTTTTTACCATTTTCCTCATTGTGGTTTTAAGTTTTCTACCCTAATTATTTTTCCATTTCTTCTCCATAAACCATAGTAACAAACCAAAATTACCAAATCTTCCCAAGGATTAATCTCATTTATTTCTAGGTGGTTTGGAGTGTCATTCGGTGTGGATCAAAGCTATGGGTAATTCTAACTCTCCTCTTTCTTCAATTTTTAGGATTAAGTATTGTAGTTTCATTATACTTCTTCTAAATCCCTAAAACCCTCTTTTTCCAATGGTTCTTACGTTGGGGCTTCAAAGGGTGTCTAAATCCGTGTCTAAATCCAAGGTTAAGTGAGTGTATGTCTTCGGAATAGAGGTAGGTGGTTAGTAAGTTATATACCATAGTCTTATTTATTTATTTATCTGTTTTTGGTTTTACTATGATGTATTCTTATTTTGAATTTGATTAAATATTTGATAAAATAGTTGGATAAATGAAAAATTGAACCACTCGTGATCCCCATGGGGTGTATTGCGATTGATTATAATGGTTTAGGTCCACCCATGGGGTGTTCTAGTATTCACAAACATGGAAAATTGTAATTTTAGGCATTAATTTGACTTGTGATTAAGGGGATCTGATGATGATCATGTTGATATGTCTATTGAGTTGAAAAGGGGATATTGATAATTTTTTTCTATAATTGGATAATATCATATAGGATTTTTTGGCTTGATATGAAATTTTTTTGGATGAGATAATGTGGTTGTGATAAATGGAATTTGAATTTTACTTGAAATTCATAAGTGGTTTAATGCATGTGAAAATATGAAAATGTTAAATGGTAAAATTCTTGTAAATTCATGAATGAGTAAAATGGGTTAATGTATGTGAATTTGATGATTATGTAAAATAGGCCAAGGAATGAGAATTGTTAGTTATTCGAATGGTTCAAGTCATGACAAAGTGAAGTGGTTTAACTGGGTTATTTAATGTAATTGGTAAATGTGTTAATGGGTTAAGTTTTAATGTTAATTCACATGTTGAATAATTATTATATTTGAATGTTATGTGTTTTGATTTGTGAATGGTTTGGAATATGGTATATGTGGTAAATGGATATAAAAGCATGTGAACATGGCTTGGTAGTTGTGGGGTATTGAACTTGTGGATATACTCTCATGGGTCATGTTATAATCAGGATCTAAACCCCAACTCCTATAATGCGAGTTTTTTGAAAGGGGACTGAGGCTCTATGCCCATAATAGTTTCATTTGATGAGACTATCTAGACTAAGGATCCAAGGAAAGTGTGATGTATTTGTTTATGAAATGTTTGTCCCTAGTGATATGGGAAACTTGACTTATTTCCTTATGCATAGTAATTTACCATCTTAAATATTTATGTAAATGATTTAAATTTCTAACCCATGAGACATGTGATGAAAATGGATTTAGTGATTAAAATAGTTAGTTGAATATTGTTAACTAATGGAACCTGAATTTTATTTTTTTACCTTTACATTTATTTAGTAACTTCATGCACTATATATTTGGAATAAATACTTTTTAGACACTATTGGTGGAATTCTGAGTTATACTCACACCCTACTTGGTCCGCCATTGTGTACCCAAGAATATTTCATGATTGCAGGTCAGGAAACGGGAAAAGGAATTATTCTAGAGAGTTGAGTTGGGCTTGGGATGTGCATGGAGAAGGATCTAGACTTGGAGCCAGGACCCATTTTGTGTATTTGGTCATTCATATTTATTTTGGGTTTTCCTCACTTTGGTACTATTTACATTCCATGAAATAATTATCTTTGGTTTGTGTTTCGTGTCCTGTTTGGGAAAAGTGATTGATAATGCACATTATTGGTTATTGTCTATTGTTTTCGTTATTTCTTATTTTTATCTGATATGGCCTAATATGATAAAGAGGGTATAGTCTACAGATGTTTTTTTACCATAGATACTAGTTGGTAGCCTCAGGTATATGGTGAGGTATGCCTGAAGTCATATAGCTACCCGGATCGGGGCACTAGTTTAGTGGCTTCCGGGTTGGAGACATTACAATATGTGTCTTTATTCTTGTTACTAATATATATGTAGTGATTCTATGATCTAAAATCTTAGTCTCAACTATATTATGATAAAAATGGTATCCCTTCTCATGTTTATTAAATCAATACATACAGAAGAGACCAACATGGGTTCCCTTATTTACAAACTCGTGGTTAAGATAAACGTTCCCTTCCTTATTCACTAGTCAGATCTGTGGAAGGAATATTCTGCCCAGTCTTTCTCAATCCCTATCTAAATGATCATTCCATACTCAAGAACCTTTATTTTTCAAGTCACACTAGAAATCAGTAAAAATAGTGTTCAACTATGAAATACACCTTTGTTTTTACTATGTATAATATTATTAAATGTTTCTATCCATAATTTTCCCCAATGTGGTCTGTCAACCGGAGGTACCTTCTTCCTTACGATAATTTCCTTTTATCATCACACCCCCTAAGAAAATCATAGAAAAACTTCTTTTCAAACATGTTGTGCATTCATTCCTTACATATTTTTTCCATCCTATTTTATCATATCTAAGAACCCCGATATCATGATTTGAACATTCCCCTTCATGTATAGAGAATGTCATACCATTATTGACTAAATTACCCTAAAATAGAAAAATAAAGTTGTTCCCAATAGAAGTATTCATTGAATAATTTTTTGGTTCAATTTTAATAACTCCTTAAATTCTATTCTTTCTCACATTAAGCATAAATAATGTGGGCTTAGATATTTTAGGAAATTGTTCTATTTTTCATAGACAATTCAAGCCATAAGTAGAATAGACTACCATTTCTTATCACAAATGGAATAGTTGGTCCTGGGTGAAAGACCTTAAAAATCACAGCATGGGTCAAAGTTGCATGACCTGAAACTTTATCCACCCACCTATCCAAGCACTATGACTTTAAACTAAGTTTTCATATTTGTGAATTATTATACACCAAAATTGTGACTCTCTATTAACATTGGGTTTTCCTCTCTACCTTGTCACATAGGCCACATCACCAAAAATATTTATAGAAAAGTTTCATTCCTTTAAATTATATCATCCTTTCATCATGGACATATGAATCTAAACTGCATGGCAATGTCTTTGTTGCAAGACATTAAACTGCATGGTTTGTGTCCCTATCATATGGTGTAAACTACACATTGTTGTGGTCCTATCCTTAGTATACCACCATTCCCAGTGTCATTATCCACCACACATATATCCCTGATCTACATGTGGATTGATTCTCTTTTTTATGAGATACATAGAAATTCCTAAATTTCTTTTTCTAGAACAGCTACTAAAAAATAATTTTTTTACCCACATATTTTGTTCATTACCCCAATCTTTACAGTAGATTATAACATGGTATCACTCATTTATGAACTTGTGATGGAAAAAAAGTTCCCCTTACTTGCATACAAATCCGATTTATGTAGGGGATTTACCATTTTTGTTTAAGGATAGTTTAAATTATCCCTTACATTTGAATCATATCTTTCTAGGAAGTAATTTTAAATCCATATATGGTTAATACCAGTTTAAAATTCCCCCATTATTCACCTTGGATAAATCTTTTTTTCAGAATCTAAAATTTGTGTTCTCAAGAAATTTATATCCTTGCAAACATCCCTTGTATATTAGTGATAAGATAATCCAACTCCAAAGGAAACCTTGGTTTTTACTATGCACAATATTTTCAAATATGGATCTTTATTTTATGCCCAGCATGGAATGTCAACAAGAGGAACCTTGATCCTTGGAAGGAGATTATTTTATCTACATACACCAAGAAAACATCATAGTAGAAACCATTTTTTGAACATATTTGGTGGTCGTCATTTATGTAATTTTTCCAATACATTTTTTCAGATTTAAAATTCCCCAAATCATGAAATAAAACATCTCCCCTCATATCCTGGAGGTTTTGGATCATTCTTGGCCTACAAACCCTACTTGGATCAATATTCCCACAACTCATGGTCAAAGTTATTTATCTTAAAATGGTTATATTTTCCTTTCTTATAAGACTCTAAAATACCAATCAAAATAGACTTGGTATTATCCTGGATAAAGCCCCACAAAAGATAACCCTAGGAAAACATAGAGTATCTTCTCTCTATAAATGATCCCCACATGATCTTGGAATATTGAGTAATTAAAATGGAAAAGGCATAAAACTCATTAGGTCAAAAACCTACAAAGGGTGGCCTAAGAAAAAGCCAAGGTATTCCTATTAAGTATTCTTTGTAATAGACTTAGGAAAATGTTTGGTTAGTTACATAGAAGGAATAAAATTTGTGGGTTCAATCATGTGACTCTATAAACAGTCAGATTTTTCTCGATATTCCTCATGACCTAGGATAAAATTAAAGTATTCTCTTATTCCCATCTTTAAGATTTTAAAAAACTGATATAAAGGTATTCATTAAAATGAACCACTTTCATTTTTATGTTATAATTGAAAGAATAATAAGAGTGAAAAAACAATTGATCAAGAATAAAATTCCTTCCATTTATGGATAAAAATTTAGTAAAGCATCCACAAACTGGAGTCTCAGTTAACTATATCCCTGGATTAAAAAATTCCAACAAAATAAATTTTTAATTATTCGAGGGTTGCTCGAACCTTGTCAACAATCTATTAAATCCCAGTTAGATCGGTAGCAGTAGCCTCTTCAACAAGGAAGAGATCCTCTATAATATTAGTAATGACAACCTTTCCCTTAGCTAGGACCTCTTCCGACTATTAGGGAAGTTCTTCAAGCTACCCTCTAGCAGTATACAGCTCTTGTTTGAGATGTGTTATTTGAAGGGATTTCTCATCAACTTGGTTCTTGTAGTCCTATAAATCCATAGAATGGTTAATATCTACCTGGTATAGTGTATCTTGGAGATCATTGGTTTTTTTAATCTTTTTTTCTTTAATAAGGAGCTATTGTAACCCTTCCCCCTCCCCCTACAACCGGATGACCTCCTTCACAACATAATGGATCATACAGTATTTGAATCCACCATACCCTAGCATGTTGAACAAGATATAGATCCAATAAAATTGTGAAATTAGATATGACAGAGGACAATTTGAGATTATATCCCTGATATCTTTCCAAATTAATCAGAGAAGGACCCTATTAGTAGTCACAACAATACTGCACAAGATACCTATTTGATATACATGATTGGATAACCTACATGAGATACCTATTTGAACCACCCTACATGATCTATTTTTATGTCCAATATATGTGATATATTAGTATGTTCCCCTTTTCATGAGAAATAAGCAAGAATTTTTTCCAATCCTAAACATTAATGTCCACAATTACTTGGAGGCCAAGAAGTAAATAATCCATTAATGCTCATGCTTCTCTCTACCAAAGGATTAAATCCTCATTGTTGAAAATGGATCTAATCCTAAGGGGGTAATTTATTAGAACAAACATTTTATTAAAGCTTGAGATAACCATAAAAATATGTTAAATATAGAACAAATACAATTCTCCATCTAGATTGCACCCAGTCAACACCTATGTGAAAAACACCACTCACAAACCCCACTTATGTAACCAAACTTCACATAAGTCTAGCCTGCATGATCCACCTATGTGGATCACCTATTCAGACCAGCCTATAAAGACCACATGCATAATCCACGTATGTATGGTACATTCATATACAACCTCTTTCACCTAGGGTGTCGGGGTTTCCATTAAATAGGACACTAGGGGTCCCCATTTTTCATGACTAGAAGATAAAGTGTTAGCTCAAAGCTCTGATCAACCTAGTCCTTCTCTCTCAATTCCTCCAAACCCTCAGATATATTTCCAATATTACAAAATAATATGTAATTAGAAATATTCAAGGTATTAAGTGTTCCAAAAGGGTCTGATCACCCATGACATACATAAAGAACCACTTTACCCAGTCCAAACATATAAGAGAGAAGGTCCCTTACTTGGTTTAAAACTTGAGCACCAAATGTCCAAGATCACTTGAGGATACCCTTAGAGATTAGGGTAAGGTCTTTCCCATGTAATCTTTCCTAGGTTGTTTTTCACCCATGAAATTATCCAAAGATCACTAAAATATAACTTTAGAAAGGTATATCCATGTTCTCCCAAGAAACACTTGGGTGATATCCCCCCCCCCCAACTCACGTACTTAATACCTAGAAAATGATAAAGATAGATCACATAGGTATCACCTAGGAAAATACAAAGCTATCTCACCTAGGTATCACTAAGGTGAATTCAAATATAGCCCACCCTAGTATCACCTAGGTGAATCAGTCTCCAAATCGACCAGTTATAACCACCAAAAAGTACCCTTTAATCCCACTTCTATATCACCAATGGTATGTCACCCCTTAAATTGGAACTTCCATTTGAGGAAGACCAAATTAAACACTCCACCAATGCCTCCATACATGTATGATCAAAATATAGGAAACAACAAAATATTTTCTAGATAATGAATTCCCATGGTAAAGTATGTCCTTTATTTAACCTACCTAGTGGGTGGGGCCCTCAGACTATTTATAATCATGCATCCTAATGGTAATGAAGACCTAATCCTTGGAGGAAGTTCCAAGTACCTACTGATTTCTGATAGTGATTAGAACTACTTTATTTTCCCTTTTATGATGTCTAGTCTTGTATCCTTCTCTTATCGACCCTAAAAATGGGAACCGGCATCCCTCTTGGAGTAAGTCACTAGTCTTTATTACAAGACATCTCTCATATTCCTTACCTTATAGCTCACCCACCATAGAATGAGGGAGATTTTGTGAAGTGAAATATCCTCCACTTCCAATTATTTCTCACATAGAGTGTGACTCGTGAGAGCTTAGAGGTTAGTGGTGACCAATTCACTAGCATAATCAAATATATCATATGGTCCTCTTATTAGGTGTAAGTCCCAAAACCATGTTACCATCCTCTAAAATGGACATATTACCCATGAAAAAACCATTCATAGGGATATACACCTAATAAAGAAAACATATATGACTCCCTCATAGTAGTAAGCCCAAATATTTCCAAATTACATGGTATTTGATTCTTGTACTCACATGATAAATAAGAAGCAACCCTATGGTTTAAACCCAATACCTTCAATCTATCTTCATCCTTATTAGGCCATATTCCAATTAAGATCAAGATCCTAACCTAGGAGGATATATTCTCTCTATGTTATTTTCACCTCATCCTCATCGAACCAAATTCCAAATGAAGTTTATCCCATTTTAAGGATATACTCCCTACTAGATCAAAATTTTTTGTATGATCATGTGTAATTCCCACACCACACTTTTCTAGGAATATTTTTCCTAGACATCCCCATTGTACAACACTAAATTTCATTGTTTAGTCTATGTCACATGACCCTAAAAGGTATGGAATGTCCCTTTAGGTGGTACTAAAAAATGTGGGTTCTTATTCCTTTCACAAGGTTATATAGGAATCCCATTTTATGGGCTTGATCCCGATATCAAAACTCTAATAGCCTCCATAGAAGGAAATAAACACCATGGCACTCAATCATTAGGATTTAAACTATGATACTTTAAATAAATAATTACAAGTAAAATAAAAAAATAGATGCAGAACCATTGATACACATAGGTTTATATCTCATTAAAGAACTTTGAATACATATATATGGTTATTTTCATAGAAAACCCTTGATACATACAAATGGTCACTACCACATGTCTATGTGATTGATTTAAAATATAAAGGGTTACCAATTTTTTTAATTTTTTTAAATAATTTAGGGATATAAAGAAAATTAGAGTAGGGGAAATTTCCCCCTAAAAGGGTGTGATAAGCCTTACCTCCCTTCCTCTCAACCAAATTGATTTTATATGAATAATTGGTAAAATCCCTCAATAAATGTCTACCTTTGGAAACCAGGTCAATAAACCACCATAAATATTGGAATAATTGTCTTTTTCTTGTTACACAAATAAAAACCATTGGAAAAATCCATAAACAATAAAGGGGTGCAAAATAATATCCCATTGTGAGATTTAGTGATGTATAATGAATTACATTTGTTCACGAGGTGATAGTCCTCCATACACATGACAAACAGTTTCATTTACCATCTGATTAAAGATGATATTGATAGAGGTTATTACATAAACATAATAAATCTCACTATATATAATATATTTTAGTTATTATTTTAGAATTCTTGAAGAATATTTGAAGGATGTAGAATAAGAAATAAAGTAAAATCCATTGTTAAGAACTATAAATATTCTTCAGAAAACCACTTTAGGTTTGATCCAAAATCTTTCATTGGATGGTTTTCTGATAAAACTAGGGAATGTATGTGATGGGAGGTATTTAATGGAGGTATTTTGGTAGGTAATGTCTCAACAAAAAGGCATTTTAATTGATAACAGGAGAGGAGAGGGAGTGTCATTTTATAAGTGGGGGAGATGACCCACTTGAAAAATATATTAATGTCTTATTCACTCTAAATGGATCCAAAATGGATCATTACTGAATATTATATTGTATATGGTCCAAATATGTCCATAAAATATAATTTAGGAAGGTTTCTAGGTCATTTTAACCATTATATCTATTGTTAAACACCCTGGTAAACTTGTTTTAACTTTTACCATGAAAACGGATTTTTACTATTTTTACTATTCATTAAATACAGAAATTAACAAATAAATATTACCTAAGATAAATTAATGTAATTAAAAATGGAATCCATTTTATAAAATTCAGTTCACGGAATTGGAATATGTAAATTTAAAACTAAACCCACAAACATGACAAAATGTGATTTTACAAAGAAATCATTTTCTTTAGTATAAATAAATTTTATATAAAAATTAAAAATAAAATTTATTCCAATGAACTAAATTGGATTAATAATAATATAATTATACTATTTTTAATTTTAAAAACATTTTAAAAAAAATTCAACCTTTTAACTTCTTTAAATGAAAAGAAAATTTTTAATAAAAATATGTAATTATCCCTATTCAACAAAAAAATAATCTTTTCAAAAAAATATCAAAACATCACTCTAAGATATTTTTTAAACGTTTCTTTCAAAAACTAGTATCATTTTTTCAATAAATTTTATAATAGTGTCAGAAATTTTTATATTTTTTCTCACAGAAATGGTTATATTATTTTTCCTCGGTGTTTTCTGGTTTGTGACGCTCTCAATCCTTGTTGTTGTAAGTTTGTTACACCTCATGTTTGTACTACCACTTTTTTTTTAATAAAGTCCTTTAGGGCGTGAATTGGGTGACCAATTCATGTCACCACTTTTTTTTCAAAAAAAATGGGTTATAAGCTTTTGTTTTATTATGATTCATTTAGACATGGGGTTGTGTGTATCACAAGCTATCAAAGTGATTAAATTTATTTAAAAATAAATATATCATAAAATGTCATTGTATTACATTATACCACCCCCACCCCCACCTAAAATTAATGTTTCCCACAAAATTATATCACTATGATATAAAAAATGATGATATCTCTTTTTCAATACATCCTTCGATTTCCAAGTAGCTTCTTCAAATTTTTGATTCCACAATATGACTTTGACCATGTTGGTAGTCTACTTTTATTTCACTTTATCTCTATGATACATGATTTCTACTAGTTGTTCTTAATAAGAAATATCATTCTCCAATTATATAACCTTTGAGTTTAGTACAAGTAATGGATCAGGTATATACTTCCTTATGATTGATATATGGAACACATCATGAACTTGGGAGACATTTGGTAGGAGTGCCAAGCGATAAGCTACCTTCCCTACTCGATCGACAATATCAAAGTGGCCAATATAAATAGGACTCATATTTCCTTTCTTCGTGAATCTCTTAACCTTATTCCATATAAAAATACAAAAAAAACAAATTTTCACCAACTCCAAACTCCAAAACTCATTGATGATTATCAATATAACATTTCATTTGCCTCTAATCTTCCTTGATGCATTACTGAATGGTTATGACTTCCTCTTTCATTTACTCATCTATATAAGGTCCCAATAGCATTCATTCTCCCACTTCATCCTAACATGTAGAAGTTATGCAGTTTCTACCATAGAGATCCTCATAAGGATCTATCTAAATACTAAATTGAAAGCTATTATTTTAAGAAAACTCAAATAATAGAATGTGTTTATCCAAAACACATTTGAATTCAATCAGACAAGATCTCAACATTTTCTCTTGGGTTTAAATGTTTTCCTATACTATTAATATATATTAGGAGATAAGCTATATAGAATCTCAAATCTATATCCATATCCTACTAAATAATTCTCCAAAACATTGAGGTAAATGTCAAATCCTGATCCGATAAATTATAATGTGGTACTCCATATAACATGACCACTTCCTTAATATATATTATATAAATATGGTCAAGAGATAAATCTTTTATAGTATCAATTAAATGTTCATAATTTTTAATGAAATTGACTAAAAACTAAATATTATTATTTTTTTTAGATTTTTTTGAGAGTCTGATGATAATATTTATGGTGATTTTTTCATATTTCCATTTTAATATTGGTAATGGTTGTAACATCCCCTTAGAATTCTGTCTCTTAGCCTTAACTTGAAAAAAAACTAATCAACATGATACATACTCTGTAATATCTAACTTCATGTCATCCCGCTAAAAATACTATGGTAGATCTCTATATATCTTCCTAATTTCAAAATGAATAGAGAATCATGAAATATGAGATTTATCCAATATCTCCTTTAAATTTGGTATGGATAGAATACATAGATGGTTACTGAACCTTATCATTCTATAACAATCATGGATGAACTCAGGAGTATTTATTACATTGTTTTTTAGGTCTACATATTCTTTTTGTGCCTCTTTGATCATCACCTGGATAAATAGTTGAACACTCATTTGATTAAGATATGATATATCCCCTTTATTTAATAATTCAAGATCCATCCTTTTAGAATTTAGAAATATTGTATCTTTTTTTATCCTCATCATAGATAATCTGGCATGATCATTTCAAATTAGAGTATCTTCCACCTTTTTAGCCTTTACAAAATTGTAATTATTGAGTAGTCATAATCATTAATCAGCTTTAACCATCTTCTAAGGCCCATATTCAACTCTTCCAATGTGAATATGTACATTAAACTTTTATGATTATTATATATAACACACATTTAACCATACAGATAATTATTACATATATTTAATTCAAAAAATACCATAGCTAATTCCAAATACAGTGTTAGGTAATTTTTCCCATGAATCTTTAATTTTCATGATCCATAAGATATAACCATATCATTATGCATGAGAACACATCTCAAACCCTTCTTTGTTGGAGCACTATAAATTACATACCATTATCCACTATATGTTAATGTATGCATAAGTTTTTTGACTAACCTTCCCTTCAATTCTTTGAAATTTTTCTCACATTAATCAGTCCAAATGAACTTGGATCCCTTATGAGTTAACTGGTGAGTGGAATTGGTAGTTATGAGAAATTTTCCACAAAACTTTGATAATATCTAGAAAAACCAAGAAAACTATGTATCTAATTTATTGTAATTGGTCTAGGCCAATTTTTAATAACTTTTATCTTTGACGGATCAATAGATATACCCTACCTTGATATTAAATGATCAAACAATGGAACTTTTTTTAGCCAATATTCACACTTTTTTAATTTTATATATAGATTATCTATCCTTTTGGTATTTAGTAAAATCCCCAACTTATCATCATGATCTTATTTTCTCTTAAATATATAATAATAACACCGATAAACACTACCAAAAACTTATTAGGTTAATCTCTGAATAATATATTCATTAAATCCGTGAAGATATTGGGAGAGTTAGTAAGACCCAATGGAACCACTATATATTCATAGTGTTTATACCTTGTATAGAATGTTGTATTAGGTATATCCTCTTTATTTAGTTTCAATTGATTATATCCAAAAAAATATCAATCTTGTAAAAGTATATAGCTTCATAAAATTGATCAATAAATTCATAAATACGAGGTATAAGATACCTAATATTTTTTTCTATCTTGTTATGTTTCTCATAATCAATGAAGTGTCTCATTGTTCTATCCTTATTATTTCTATAATTGAATTGATGCACCCTAAGGTGATGCACATGGCCAAATAAATCCATTTTCAATATTCTCTTATAGTCTCTTATTCAATTCCTACAACTTAATTAGGGTCATTCTATATGGAGTCTTTGAAATAGGTGTATCACTAGGTATGATTTATATTTAGATCTCAACATCACAAATTGGTGGAAGAATAGGATACTCTTTTGAAAATTTATAAATAAACTCCCACATAATAATAGTATCATCGATTTTGAGTTTCTCCATAGACATTTGAGATAAACAACCCTTTTGAATAGAAATCGAGATCTACACAATGGATGTGATTTTCATAGAAATTTCATATTTATCATCACATTGATAGATGATCATAGGTTGGATTGTAATATCAATTATAAATTCCTTTACTTAGAAATTTATATGGGATTATTGTATAGAAACCTAATTAATGGATAAAATTACATCAAATTCAACCAGATGGAGAAAAACAATATTTTGAGGAAGCATATTCTTATAAACTTCAACATAAAAACAATCATATACTTGATAAGTGATTATTATACCATTCTGGGTTTTCAGTTCTAATTCAACATATAATCATTGGGATGTCATTTTGATACCATTATAAAATTATTCATATATAAATGATTAAATAGATCTAAATTCGAATAATACATTTTTAGTTCTATAGTGAATGGTAAGGGTACTTTTCCCCCACATTATTATCATACCCTCATCATAAATAGTGATCACATGAGATTTACCTATATATATAGGCATAATAGGTGTCAAATTTCATTCATCTCCATTTAGATTTATTTTTGAGCACTTGTTAGTATAATTCTCGCAATCCTTCTATTTTAATCACTAGAGTGTTGGTGGTTCATTCTATGAAGCTTTCACTCTATTATCATTGTTAGATAACATCTTCCCATAACATAATTATTCGATTTTTCAATAACCTTCCTCTATAAATTTTAAAAAATTAATCTTCCCTTTAATAAAACATCCTCTGCATTTCCTTCCACACTTCAAGAATTAAAAAAGATCATCTTCTTCTCTCCATGGTTCTTATAATTTACTCAGAATTATATATTTATTTTCCTATAAAAAACATGATATTGATGGGTAAATCCAACCTCTATTTTCACCATAATAACACATTGAATGATTTCTTCATAGATATGGAATTCCCTTATGGATAAAACTATGTGATAACTTGGTTTTAAGCCATAGTATAATCAATCAACCTTACATTTTGGTGGGATGACAATAACAGAAGCATACCTCACAAGCCCTAAGAAATTTTTCTCATATGTTCCAACATATTCATTATCCTTATATTTTAACACAAGTAATTATTTCTCCATTAATGTATGTAAAATAATATGAAAGTAAATATTGAAAAATAATCTCTTAAACTCGTCCCACTCTATGGAGTCAATTTATTCATGTTTCCTCATATTCTTGTTAATACCCTATCATTTATCTCATTAACCTTACAAATTAAAGACTACCAAAATGAATTTTTCTAGATCTAAACACTGGTGAATAGAAAATAACTTTTCAATGGTACTAATACATTTATCAGTAACTAGTGGATCAACAAACCCACTAAAATAAGGTGGGATTTGATTCATGATGGAATCAATAGAATTTTGTTCCATCAATTTCTCATTTGGATGTTTAGTAAGATTATATTGAGAAATTTTCATAAGCATAGAAATAATATTTTTCATTACATCTCCCATAAAATTTGGTCACTCAAGAAGATAGTAATTTCTTTATCTATCACATTCAGTATTAATATGTTTCCTTCAGGTTCAATCCATTGACTAAAACTAAAAAAAATATTGTGGGAATCAATAATCATTGTGAAAAACCATATAATTATGAAAAAAAATTATAGGACTTATAAATCATTACACATTCTTTTTAATATAAGACACATAAGGTTTTAATGAGGTCATTCATGTTCATTATATATTCAAATAATCCAAGATGGTTCATAAATAAAATGTGAAATAACCTAAGAATATCCCCCAAGAGTGTCAACCTAGGTGCTCGGAAAGGTTAGACTCACCGTGCACCAAAATAATGGCCATGATATACCCAACAAATTATTTTTAGAGTTATTACCCCTAGGTGTGTCTACTCCAAAACCACATCTACTTGTAGTATCCAAACAATGGTGTTTTAAAGTAAAATCATACTCCCTTATTTACTATGAGTTAGTATGTTCTTCTAAAAATTGTACTGTCCTATGGTCTCTTACTAAATTGTAATCATCCTAGTTTACAAATGTAACAAACATTTCTATGATTCCAAATATTTTTATCGATAATTTTTATACGTAGAAGTCAAATCATAATATATGAATATCCATTACATAACATAACAATACATTCCAAAATCATATAGTTCTAGTGCTTCTGGAAACATCGATACATAATCAACTATTTCATAAGTTAACTAGATCGTATCCCACTAATTTCTTCATAACTAATACCCTACTTAGACATCTAAAACTTAATACCTTTATTCGTAACATGAAGAAATGAAAAATAATAAAGGGTGGTATTAGATTCTCAATAAGAGAAAACAAGGGAGATATCAATGATTACATAAACAGAACATGAGATTAAGGTTATGATAACATCATCATAAAATTTTAAAATTATTCTTAACATATCTTAGATCATAATCTTGATTCATGGAATAAATTATATTAGTTCATAAGACATGAATAAAAAATACTCAAATAACATAATCCTTTTGATCATAACATTAGTAGAAGACATATACTTTTGACATGAAAAAAAGTATAGAAAATAATTTACTTTATAATCTAGACTATTTTCCAAGACTATCATAGAATATTAGGTTCACTCCCAAGACCATAATAGTAGTCAAGGTTCACTCCCAAGTCTATTATAGTGGATAAAGTCTCTTACTTAACTAGGTTAACACCCCATTCTAGTCCAATTTATCTCATGAGATATCCATTTGTACCCAAGGAATTTGTGGTGCATGTAATTTCATGACAAACCATTATATAATTAAAATAATATATATTTGTTCTATGAGACCATGAAACAATCATCATATTATAACCCACAAAAAATATATGGGTTTCATAAATATCTCATCAAGGTATGACCAATAAAAAAGAAACATTCTTCCGAAAAATCTTTTCACCATAACAATAATCCATCTAGATAAAGAATATAGATGGGGCCATTGGATCATATCCATATTAAAGATTAGTTAACATTAAAGGATTTTGTTTTAGATGAAATATTTCATTAAGATATCACATTAAATATTTCTTGAGGAAATTACCCTTTTAACTTTAAAATAACTTCTTTAAAATCCTAAATTTCCATAAATATTATGGAAAAATTTATTTAAAAAAAACTCAAAAACTTTTAAAGGATTATTCAATGTATTTATTTTTCATGATGGCAGTAAATTTTGTTCATGTTGTAGAAGTTAAAATAAAACCTTTTATTTATACCTTTGTAAAAAATCAAAAAGTACCTTATTTGGAAAATAACTAGAAAATTACATTTAACACATTTCATAAAAATTAAACCAAGGGTAAAAATAACTTTAAATATCATATCATAATAGTAAAAAATTCTTCAATACATACACATGGAAGAAAATCGATTTTCGACTAAAGTGATAGATAAAGTTGATTTTCCTTAAAAATATTTTTTAGTCTCTCAAGTACATAGATAGAAGAAAATTAAATGAAAAAATGTGTTACTAAAAATACCTATAGGATAAAAAATAAATAATTTTTCTGATAGGTGGATTATGAAATTTCATCATCTGAAAACTTAATCACAAATAATTCCAATAAACAAATGAGATTTTAATATAAAACCCTTACCTTAGGTCCAACTTCCATCAAATGTGTTGTAACCTCATGTATAATTAATATATATTTATTATAAATATATTATAGAACCATAATATTATATATCATGTAATGGCCCGGACCCACCTGGTCTATTACTTTTCTAAAACACGACTCCACTGAAATGGTGGCACCGGTCAAGGGGGCACCGGTTATTGTGGAACCGTGATGGACACACACTAGTCACGGTGGCACCATGAAGGTGGTGCGGGTCACGGTGGCACCATGATGGTGGCACCGGTCACAGTGGCACCGTGACGGTCTCACACTGGCCACGGTGGCACCATGTCCTCACCAAGGGTCTTCATCCCTTTTTCTAGTTTCTGACTTTTTCCGCTCCCGCAACATATCTTTTAACGTAAAGATGATTTAATGCCCCTTTAAAATCTATTTAAAGCCCATAAATAATATTTAAAATCACCCAAGATCCGGGAAAACTTTAAAATTACCAAAACGTGTGGTTTTTCCTTGGTGTCACGTCCTTCCCCATACCTTCCAGTTCCGCCCCTGTTGCGTGTTTTTCCTCCGTTTAAAAGAAACTGTTTAACGCACAGTCGTTATGCCACCACCCTGATGTGAATAATTTAATAAGAATTAATCCCTTTGTCTGTAACCTCCCAACCACATAGGAAACCACGATCTGACTTTAAAGTGGTTCAAAATTCCTTATCTCGTAACAATATAATCTCATCTTTATATCACGCTAGAGTTTCTTCTTCCCCCTTCTTTGCTGGATTTGTTTCTACTCTCTGGTGCGCTTGGAGTCCCTCCTTCCCGAGGCTTGTGGTGCACCTATGATGGAGTTTTTTTGCTCATCCTTGGAGTCCACGAAGTTCCCCCTTTGTAAGCCTCGCATCCTTAGTTCTTGGAGCGTGTAGAAAGACTTCATTCGTTGATCATCCAAGTAGGGTTTTACTTCATCTCTATTTATTGTGT
Organism: Viscum album; assembly: GCA_963277665.1. Lineage (NCBI taxonomy): Eukaryota > Viridiplantae > Streptophyta > Magnoliopsida > Santalales > Viscaceae > Viscum > Viscum album. The sequence goes on along the minus strand of OY728131.1, from coordinate 910,155,894 downwards.
ATCATACAGGGTGGGTACGCTACTGTTTCAATGCGAATGCATGAAACCAAACCTTAACAAAGATAATAAATAGACTGTTAAAGAATGATGGGGTGTGTTCGACAATTCTGTTGTACTGTTTTATAATTTCTATATGTTGTGAACTGTATGGGATTATGCTCACTAAAAATCATGGTTGTTGGTGGTCTTTATTTGTGCATTAATGAACCTCCGTCTTCTATGATGATTGAATGGCTCCAATATGGGAATTTGGTTAATCACGTAAACTCGGCCGATTAAATGAATGTCCACTGAAAAACAATCCTTGTGTGATCACCCCGATTAACCAAAAATAAAGAAGAAAACTTAGTGAATGATGTACTTGAGTCTAGAAACTTCCTTGCTCTATCTTGGTGGCTTGTCTGTTTGTTCTAATCGATGATTATGGGGTGATGTGGATGAGTATGGGATCCTCTATTGTGGCACGGTTGTTGGTTGTGAATCTGAAGTTGTGTGGGGCTGTATCTCGAGGCTTGGTTTTGTTCCAGTACTTTGTGGGATCTCACTGATCCCTTTGTTGTTGTGACTTCACAAGAGAACCGGGTGTGAATGCTTAAATTGTTGTTTGGCTGTTTCTCTTTCTCTGGCTTGTGGTTATGCTGGTTAGTTGCCCAGTAGTGTATAATTCACATAAATGGGATCACTTGAACATGAAAACAAGAATGTTTTAAATGGGGAATTGGTTTTGGGAATGATTTGTGACTTGGGCGTGAGTTCTGTGATTTTCTTTTATGAATGAATAGTAATGAGGGTGTTGTGCTTAAGATAGCTTTGGAAACCCTAGGTTGGGATGAGTGATTGTTACCTATACATATATCTCTAGTTTTTTTTATGTTTCTTATTCTCACCCCACTCGAGTTGAGCATTTAGTGTAGAACACCCCCATTTCATGGGGGAGGGTGTTTTTACCAACACTTCTGTGAGTGGCTGGTTATTAGCTACTTTTCTGCTCCCTTTTCCGAAAGCCTAAGACTCTTCGGGTGGGCTTTGATGGCCTGAGGTTCATTATAGCATAATATTCTTTGAGCAGGGTAGTGGTGGTAATTGGCCCAGGTGTGTGCAGGCCGGTTGTTTCCCAAGAGAATTCGGGATGAGGCCCAAGTGTCATCAGGTATGGCAGTAGTTGTTCTGGCCTAGGTGTTTGCGGGTGTGGTTATACGTGGTGGTTGTGTCCTAGGTGTTTGTAGGTGGTATGGTGGTTGTGTCCTAGGTGTTTGCGGGCGGGATGTGTGGTTGTGGCAGTGAGACCTCAGTGAGAATGGCGGGATAGGATCGATGCCTAGGATGTCTTCAATAACCAATGGGAATGTGGCACGGGGTACCCAAATATCGATGTGCTATTACTATACATTACTTGACTTGAGTTATTTGAGCAGTGTTCCTTGGTTAGTCTTGGGTGTATAGTTTTCCTTGATAGGTGCTTTGGTTGTCTCTTTTCTCACGGAGCATTAGAATGCCTCCCCACTTGTGCACGAGAGTCTTTGGTTTTCCCTAATGAGTATACTTGTATGCTCACCCTATGAATATAAAACTGCTTTTAGGTTTCCAAGAGGACTTCAGGGACTATAAAGGGCCATACTAGCTCATACGTTGGGATATTTGTAGTTTCTTTTTTTCTTTCTTTGGTACTTTACCTTTGTAGTATCCTTGTACTTTGTGGTATTTACTTTTGTAACATGCATATGGGAATGGTTTTCTTTTGGCTTTACTTTTACCCCTCGTTTTGGTGTTGTTGGGTTTTACTATCTTATCTCTCGATCCTATTAAATAAAAAGGGTAATGCCTTCCATCTTGTGTGTGATTCTATACCCTTGGTGCTAGTCGCCACTCTGGGACCTATTGATGGCGGGTCTCGGGGGTCATTCTCTCTCCTTCAACTTGAAGAAGAAAGGGTCTGAAAATCTGTGGTCCCTTCTCTCATCTTGGTGAAGGTGGATCATGAAATATCATACCATATATAATTTACATATAACCTTTTATCACCCATTTATTTACAATTATTTATTAAAATTACAATTCTGGTGTTAAATGCCTTGTTTTTCATGTATATTTTATTTCCATAGTTTTGGTTCTTATAATTTGAGCATGGTTCCATCATCTATATAATATTAATAATTATATAAATATCATATATATTCCCTATATACATATTTATATTCAACTATAAAATTATGATGTAGAAAAAGTAATTATACCGTTCATGGAGATGGTAGATCGTATGCACGCATGAATATTGCTTTCATTCTTTGATGTATGGAATAAAAGAAATGTAAATAATAATTTACCTTTATATAATAATTATTATATCATTTATATCATTTATATTCATTAAATATGACCTTATTACCATATATTTCCAAATTAAATAAAAAAATCACATCACTTTATGGAGGTGTTAGTCCACACATATACATGATCTACATTATCATTTTCTAACACATTAGATTGTTAGAAGGTAGATATTATATTACAACTACATAAGTATTATTATTTAATAAATATCATATATATATATATATTAAATCCCTCATTATATACCGCTTTGAGAGGCGATGATAGAGAATGAATTATATTGGTTCGTGATGCGGTAGTTCGCCGTAGACAAGATCGACGGTTTTATTTCCCATTTGATGGAAGTTGATATGGTTATAATTTATTTAGTAAACATAAAAACATACTGATATGTATAAGATAATTTTTTTACTATTTTATAATGGTTGAAGAATGTTTTAAGTATGTAGAAGAATAAATAAAACAAAAAATGAATGGGTAAGAACTATACCTCTTCTTCAGAAAACCTCTTCAGGTTTATAACAAAATAATTCCTAGGATGGTTTTATGATAAAAAAAATAGAATCTAGGTCATGTGTAGGGATGTAAAGAAGGTATTTGGGGAGTTATTGGATAAAAAAGGCTCTTTAACTATGTAGAGGATGCGGGAGGGGATGTCCTTTTATTAGTGGGGGAGAGGATCCACTAGGAATTTTTGAAAACAATAAAATAAATTAATGTCTTATTCACACAATATTTCTCAATAATGAAAAATTAAATAATATTATATGATATAGGATTTTAATATTCCCATAAAAAATAATTTAGATAATTTTTTAGGTAATTTTAACACATGTATATTTAGTTTAACCCCATGGTGAACCTATTTTGACCTTAACAGTGGTAATAAAGTTATACTGTTTTTACTATTCATTATGACCAAAGATTATTTTGAACTTATTTAATAATATTAATTATGATAATTACAAATATTTAATAAATTTTATCAAATTAAATTCACATAATTTTAAATTAAACTCACAAACGCGGTGAAAAGTAGTTTTCTAAAGAAAAAACTTTTCTTAAGCATAAAATGTTTTTATATAAAAATTCCACACAAAATTGATTCCAATAACATAAATTACATTAATAATAATATAATTGTACATATAATAATTTTAAAACCATTTTTTAAATAAAATATACTTTGTAATATATCAAAATATTACTTTTAAAACCTTTTTAAAATTTGGTTATTCCTATTCGTACCACAAATTTAACAGCTATGTTATAATGGTGTGATACATTATTATTAATTTAGACTAAGGATTCATCCATAATATGATATAAAAGAGATTAATTTTATTTTAAAATAAATATATCATAAAATCTTAGTGTGTTACATAATTCATCTCTTTCCTCCATCAAATGGGAAAGGAAACCATTGTTTATCAGTATGATCGACTACCGCCTCACTGACTAATGTAATTCATTTTCCATAATAACATCTTTTGTTTGGTTATGGTGATGTATTTACTGTTTATATATATGATATTAATGAAATAATTATCATTTTGTAAAGATAATATATCTACTATTTTTTTACCTTTCCATCCATTTAAATATGACAATTTCATTCATCTTTGCATGTGGATTACCACATCCATGAAGCTATGTCATTAATTTTTCACCACCGCATCACATGGATGGTATATATAAAATATTTTAAGATATAAAATTATGTTTATAATATAATAATATTTCTATAAATATAATATAATAATTACCTTTTATGTTCATTGAAAAATGGAAACATTACTCATGTGAATGTATATAATATCATCTCCATGATTATTAATTAATTAATTTTCTATAACCATATTTAAAAATTAGTTTTAAAAATAAATTAATTTATAAAAAATATAATTATTTAATGATTATTATTTTGTATATTATGTAATAATGAACCCTTTTACCATTGTCAACATGCTGAAGTTGTTTTGATATTATGAACTAAACATCCTCAAAACACCAAATGTAGACACAACTGATTAAGTAATTAAATATGAAAATATAATAAATGAAAAAAAGTTTTAATGATAAAGTAATAAAACTGTAAATTGGTTTTTAAAAAATAAAATGAGTGATATATTTTTATTATATATTTGTTAAATGACAACTCGAGGTAAGGTATTTTATCTCAATTTACCTTAATTAAGCTATATTTTAATGTTATACGCCTATTTTATTTTATATAGTGTATATATATCCATTTTACATGTTATATCATGAATCCTACAAACATCATGGTAACATATGTTAAAATTCAAATTATTTCATCAAATGGAATTTTACTTGAATGTTTCCAAGAGATAAGGGATTTCTTCACTCAATTTATTTTCATGGGGTTATATCACTTCCCCATTTATTAAATTATGTAAATATTATGTGTGAAATGAAATTTTTTATTTATTTTTTATTTATACTTGTTTTTTTATTTATATTTTTTACACATAATCCCTCTATTGATAAATTCTCAATTCAATGATAAAATCTAGGTAAGGGTTTATCAACTCAAATTGTATTCTTTGGGGCATATGTTTTGTTATTCACTTATATTATTTTCTAAGGTGTATATAAAGAACCTTTGATATGTTATATCATGAATATTCTTATGTTCATGACATTTAATTTTTGTTTGATGTTATTATTTCATGGGGCATAGGATTCAATAGTTACCAAAGAAGTAAGGGATTTATGTTTTAATATCACATTAATTGGGATTATTTATGCATGAATTTCGATTAAGTAAATTAAGTGATACTTATTCTAAAAACCCCTTTCATTTTTCTTCGATATTCGATATTTTTAGAGTCTTTAATTTTTAGTACTATCTTTTTCTCTATTGTACTCAAAATGGTTCAGAAAATGCTTGTAAAAAAAGTAAACATTATTTCTCCTATTCTGGTCAGAAAATATTTCTCTTCCATATCCATGTTTTATAAAACATTTTCAAGAATTTTATTCTATAAAAAAATTATCTTATAATGTTATTTTTCATGATCTTTGACCTTGTTTTAAAATGTTTTTAATGAAAATTTCTTAATGTTTTCTACATGATTCACTTTTCACTCCCTTTAAAAAATATTATAAAGAATTTTTATTTTCATAATTTATATCATGAACATATTTTACCACCATCATGCCTTTTATTTACTTTTAAACTTCCTTTATAAGTTTCCAATATTATTTTCAACGAAAATTAATTTTACTATATTTTGTAAATTTTTAATTTTTAAAATTGATTTTCAAAGTGGAAAGGGTATTTTTCTAAAGGATGTTTTTAATTATATTTTAATGTTATTTATATTAAAAATCACAAAACCCATTTATGCTACCTAAACTCCACTGGAGATATGTTGTATCGATAAAATATTAATTCTTTCTCAAGATATATTGTTATTTTTTAAAATATATTTTCATGGAATCCATTTATTTTCCACTGGTTAATCAAGTTATGAAAGGAATAATGTTTTTTTCTATGAGTATTATAATGAAATGAAATCTCAATGTACTTTATTCATGTTATGTTTCATGGAAATTTTTATGATGATGGTTGGTTCTGTTATAAACTATGTATGGGTGGTTTCCTTATAAACCAAGAATTGGTGAGCCTGATATATCACTCTAATTAATTGTGAAAAGAGATTAAAAGAACCAGTAATAGGCTTCTCTTAGGATATTTTTAGAACTTTTTTGTTATGTTATTCCATTAGTAAGAGTTATTATATGATTGATATGATAATTATGTTCCAAGATACCAACATGTTTAATCTATGTTTTCTATGAGTTTCTAATGTATCCTTTTCTAAAGTATTGTTTTCCCATTACTCGATATTATTGAAATATATTACTCTTTCCTTATATTAATTCATTATTCCATGTTTTATGATTCATGATCCGGGTTTTTATGGGTATTAATTCTCTTATTTTATTCTCTTACACTTTGATTGTTTCATCATACCCTTATTCTTATCTTATTCTGACTAGTAACATTAATTTTTTAATTTTATTGTTTTCCCTTATAAGGAAATATATCTCACCCTTATTAGGTTTCATTTTACCCTGGTTGTGAATAAATTATTTAATTTTATTATCCCTAAAAGGTTACTAGATGTAAATAATTAAGTGGGGGGTAATGTATATTTTTATAAAAATTTGTTTATGTATCCAAATTTTTATGAATTATTTTTTTATTATTTCTCTAAAACTATAAACCTAAAAGGTGATTTGGTATGTAAGTGATGAAATACTTAAATTTCTTATTATATATTTTTATGGGTCAAATTTGGGTCATGGTTATTGCTATCAAAGAAAAAAATGTTAATATTATGTTTAGAACAGTAACTTGGTGTGCATGTATGGATTTCTTATAGTTTATGGTGTTGATGTTTTATGGATGATTCTATGAAACACGTTACTTTAATATGGGTGAATTAAGTTAAGAAAAATCTTTATAAAAACCATTTCCTTTACAAGAGATATACTATGATGAAATGATGAATGTTTTTATCAAATTGGGTATCACTTATGGTTTAAGGATATGTGGTTAGTGGGTATATTATAGCTCTCTAATTTATTCTAATAAATCAATAAGTTTTAGTTGTACTTTTCTAAAAATATGTGTGTTTATATGGTGTTGAATTTATAAAGGCTACTTATATATTTAAATAATCCATTTTTCATTTAATTTTGTGATAAACCTTTAAATTTATCTTTATTAAAATAATAGACCATTAATTCCCTTATATGATCCATATTTTAATCTGAAATTCCATACAACCTTTCACTTTAGTTGAATTCATAACGATAGTGAAAGCTAAGCATGGGGGAAGACACCTCATGTTATTTATAGAATCCCATAATTATTTGAGAAGTTTTTTTATAGAAAAAAATATGAACACATATATACTCTTAAAATAATCATAAGGTATATAAAAAAATTATGGAGTCAAGATAAAATAGATGAAAATAATTTTTTGTGTTTTTATGAAGTAAATAAGGGAATTACATTGGAGTTAAAAAGAACATTCATAAGATGATAAATTCACATATAATTTTCTATATTAAACATTCATTATTATAAAAAGATTAAACCCATGTTTTAAGCCTCATTTTTATTAAAAATTTAACTATCGACCTTTTACCAAATAAGTTAGTTTTTTTAAATTCCATTTGATTAACACTAAATTTTCTCATATGAGTAGTGGAATGATTTATGCATCAAGACTATTGAAATTGAGTTTGTTTTCTATAATGATACAAACCTTTCTAAAATTTTTTAGAGTGTGATAGAAATAAAATTAAAAGGATATTTGGTGAAGTTTTCAAGGGTGTAGAAGAAAATTATAATCATGTTAATAAAAAACAGAAAATAAATTGGTTCTTAAATGAAGCATAATGAGTTTTAATTTTTTGAAAAATGATTTTCCATTTTAAATTATTTTAATTTTCAATGGATTAAATATATAATTTTTCTTAGGGGATCAAAATGATAGTTTGGAAAATTTTATAAGGAAAATATTTTTAATATAATTCATTATTAGTCATGGGAATATTTCCAATTTATTACTTTAATATTATTAAAATATATATGTTTTTATTATAGAACTTTTTAGTGGTTTTTAATAAATCATGATAAAAGTATAATTTTAATAATTTGAGAATATCTTGGTTTCTACTTTAATCAACATTCATTTTTAATCAATGAATAATTATTGATAATAATTTTATTTTCATGTCCCGGCCCAGTTTACTTTATAAATAGTAACCATACTGGTTGGCGATAAGGCCTCAAGAACACATCCCCATATGTTATAGGCTTCAAACTCGTAGTAGAGGATTAGGGTGTGTTAGTGGGGTGTATATTCCATTGTACTAGAGTAATAAAAAAACATAAATATCCCAATATAATCCATAGTTTTAAATGAATAGAGTACTTAAGAAATAAATATAAACAAGGTTATAATATAATAGAATTTAGTAAAGTCCCAAATGGCCATGTCATACATACAACACTAATCTCCCACTGGACCAATAACATATACATGAGCACATAAAAAAGAAATATAAATAAAATTACATGGATCTACTACTAACTCTGAGCCAAACCACAATCCCGATCTCTAAGACACTACTAAGCAACTCCAGCCCGATCATAAGAATCCATAAAAATGGATTTTCTTAATCATGTAACCATAGGCCTCATCCCAATCCATATTTAATAATTGCACATCCAAAAAGGATACACAAGTTCTACATGAAAACCGAGATGCACATACAGGGGTTGAGAATAAATCTCAACAGGCCACCCCCAATGGTGAACCTATAATCTATTGGCATAATTTCATGATCATGAAATATTATTATCCTAGATAAGACACAAATGAATAAAATAAATAAAGTAATACCATACTATATCCTTGGTTCTATGATCCCAATTGACCATACCTATTATAACCATGGCTGTAAATTTCTATGATCACACCACTATGACCTTGAATCCCAAGTAAAATATGGTTCCACGTCAATGGTGTCCCTAACCAACCACTCAAAAATATGGAATACTCCCACTAAAAAACTATCACTTAGTCTCCTAATCTATGTTACCCTCTATGATGTCCCATGACTCTAAAGATGCAACCCACAGTAGTCTTATAATAAAAACTGAAAAGAATACATTATTCCCATAACATTATTCTAAAACCTAAACCATAAAGAATATTATCTAAGCTCAGAACCTTAGTATATCGTCTCAACTGTATTTTTTGACTTACATGTTCACTATACTCAACTTTATATATATATATATATATATTGTTTGTTGGTGTGTAACATCTTGTTCGTCATTATTAATTAAATACTTGTGGAAAAATATTTCCCCCAATCTCAATCAAATCACCATGGAACACCATGTCCACCAATTTCTATCATGTGATATGAAACATCATTTCCACTAATCTCAATCATAACTATGAAACACCATGTCAATTTTTCTGATCTAAGTTGGTGTAGAAGGTATTTCCGTATAATTCCAAATAAATGATGTGGAACGCCATGTACATCAACCAATCAAGTAATGATCATAATTTGGATATCATGAAGTACATTGGGTATCCCAAAAAGTATATTCAAACAACTAAGATCAAAATTAGAGAGCCAGGAACAAAAATTGGCCATCCTAATAACATATTGCATCATATCTGGAACATCATCTTAGTGAAAGGAAGAACCTCTAGAAATCATAGCTTCATCGAGAGTAACCATGTGCAATAATAAGTAAAGGGTGAGGGAAGAATAATGACTAAACCCATCACTAAAACCACATACCCATGGGATTAAAAATTTGGTATGTATTCCAAGGTGACACCCACAACTATCACAACCCAAAACCCTAATGTACAATATCAGGATTGTTCAATCACTGAGGCACCCATAGGGCCCCTCAGGTCAATATACAGGAGAGGCAACCTACTTGGGATCCTCTAAGTTAGCATATAATAAAAATTCATCCCTCTTGGGATCCCCATAAATAGTAATAAAGTGGAGGGATCCTATATGGGATCCTAGGAAAAAGTATTCAAGTAGAGGCATTCTTTAGGGGATCCTTGAAAAAGTACCTAAGTGTTTTCATCTTAGATCGATCCTCTATGTCAAAATATAATAATGGGTAACCCTCTTGGGAATGTATAAGTAGATCCATCAATGTATGCACCTAACATGGGATCATCAATCACGCTATAGTTTCTAATAACCCATATCCTTACACACCATTAGAGTAATACCTATAAAGGGAAGTTTCCTCAAGGGAAAAGTTACTTAAACACTTGTCTAGAGAGATGGATAGTGCATTATACCATATCAATGTATCACTCTATATTGGACCAAATAACCAACAAATCATATCTCATTAGGTCACATCTTGGTTTTTATATCCAAAAACTATCCCAATATACATCATAATGAGACCTTGGTGAACCAATTCCAATCCCACTAACCATTTCAGGTGACCCTTAAATGTGTCTCAACCCATGTGTCCCTCACATGATATAGTTGAAAATATTTAGCAGAATAATAACCTCTCCATCAAATATTTCTAACCCATAAACACATACTAGGAGTCCTTAAATAACCCTGTAGTTTCCATCATCATGATCTATGTGCAAAAAAACTCAAAATAGACTCTTATTATGTCCAATTTCCACTAGTGTGTAAAAACCTGAAAACCCTTAAAAGGGTAGCGATGAAAAAATTATACACCATGTATACTTGTGTACATGGTGTATACTCTTAAATCACCACATTAGAATATAATTAATTCGGAATTGGCATGTTAAGCCCAATTACATAGAATTAAAATCTTGTACCCAGCATGTACCTTAGAGAGGGTACCTTCCCTTGTACCTCACATGGTTTGGCCATTTGTCTTTTCTTGACAATGTACTTCTACATATTATGTATCCCACATGGGGTCTATTCTTACACCATGAATATTCATGTTCCCCTATATGTTTCGATGCTCCATGTACTCGGATACATGGCTAATTATGACAACACGACATATACCTTGGGTAAAGGACGTGTAATTATAAGAACTGGATCTTCCCATATTTTCATATACAATTATATGTACCAGGAAATAGGGTATACTCCATGTACATATCATTCACGTCCAAAAATTAATCTCCCCTAAATAAGAAGAACACACATTGTGTGTGTTATTGATCTATACACTGTTTGATTGAGATTTTTGAATGGGAAAACCCTACTATAGGATCAAAACACCGTTTTTCCTGGTTAATCATAGATCGACCACATGGGGTTACTTAGCTATCATAATAAGAATATGAAACTACAAAGTATTAAATATATGTGGATTTATGGAATAAATTTAAAAAAATGTCTTTATTTAGGAATAATTCATCAAAGTTTCACCTGTTTCTGCATTTCATAGTTGCCACATGAAGATCTGGCTCCTCACAAGCTTCACATAGGAACCTCTCTTATTTCCTATATCTATATCTCTATCCTTATCCCTTTTCTATATTATTATTAGAAATGGTAGTTCTACTAATGTAATAAGTGAGAATCTAGGGGAGGATAATAAATAAAATTGAAAATTAAAAATAATTAAAAAATAAAAGTAAAGTAAAAAGGGGTTCGTACCTATCCCTAACACCCAATAAGAATTTGTTACTCACCTAGGAAAAACCTTCCGTTCCGAACTCAACCTTGGAGATGGAATCTCAATCAGGAAAACTGATCAAAATATATTGATGAGTTGGAACATTCAAATAAATTAATATTTAATTAATTTAATATTAATAAAAAATTATACCAAAAAAATTTGAATGACTCATAATTCCATAAAAGTCTTATCCTATAGTAAAACCCATATTTTCGGACTAATAGAGTAGTTTGAATAATTATCAAAGGTCGAATTCTAGTCTGAAAAAACTATTTTACCCCTCATAATAATCTAAAAGAAAAAATTCAAATTTCTACTTAATTTCATAGTCTGGAAAAACATGGGTCTTTAAAACATCCCCACCATAACACTTCCCATCCCTAAGAAGACTTAGTGGTCAGATAGCAGTCATGCACCCATCCTAAGAATTTTCACAAATGTGATATATTCATTGTCCAATAATTGATCCCATACTTCTCATAACTCTCTATATGTGGGTGACATTTCATCACGAAAGATTTAGTACTCCCCACCATAGTAGTATATTTATTGTCACCTCACAACAAAACCCCAAGATCAAAGTCCCACACTCCTTCAATCACCTAATGAAATGATTAGCATGGCCAAAACTGCTCATTCCCATATCCCAACTCCCAATATCAAAAAATTACCCATTCTCATTCCCTAAGAAATTTTACCATTGAAAAATATTAATTTTAACTAATAATTATTGTCACCACCATCCATTGGAAAATGGTGTACTCCCCAACATATGGATTACATTATACAACTCCTCAATCATAACTCCCATGGAGTTCATTCATCAAACTATAAAATATATTTAAATAGCTCATCGTATAGGCACTTCTCTCTTAGTGTAACCCCAAGAAATTTTCACGATATTGGGAATGATTATCTGTAGATTAAGATTTCACTAAGATTCCATTGATATACATGTATTTCTCTCTTCGATCTATGATCATGTCAAACCAATCTATATTTTCCTTCAGCCAATCCTGGAAACCATATTGCTAGAAAATGTTTGTCCGAGTTGAACCATGGGTCATCCACTTCATTGAACCAGATACATTCTCAATGTCGCCTCTACCACAGAGGTACCTTCCTTATTTTATCACAAATCCAACAAAATCATGTCTTATATTTTTTTTTAAACCATTGTTTCTCAACTCGAACATTTCTGATCTCTGATTTATGATTTAAATGGTACCACATACAATAGACATGTACCATTATCACCCGACCCATGCTCCCATGAGTCACCCATCACAAGTCCAAGTTAACCACGATACATGACATGTTAATCTCATTAATATAGAGTTCCCTCATAAATCTTCATAAAATTTAGGCACATCACATGTGCCATGACTTATTCCACAACATCCCATCACTTGGTGTTATTTATTGAATCTAAACTGTTAACCACAAAACAACTACTCAATAGTTCGAGGAACTTGAACAATCCTACCCTTCAAAGCCAATCTCGATACCTAATCACCCTAAGTGATTCACAAAAACCCAAATTCATTTTCATTAAAATATTTCAAAACCCTAGAACCAACCATGAATTGATCTAAAAATGAGAATATAACCAAGGCCACTTCCTAAAAAGTAATTATAAACCTAATGGATCCCCTTTCATAGGTTTCCCTTGATCAAACTTAATATTAAATAATAAGGGTCTAATTCACAACTATGAGCCTCTATGTATCCCACCTATCCAACTGATCAGGTCATATATCAAGGTCACTAAGTCGGGTCACCTAGCTCATATGTCAACCTCTTACCAAGGTCAAATCTCACTTTGAATCATCCACATACCCATATCAATTTAATTCACCTAACATGCTTGAAAACTCTATATAAATGAGGTAAAAATAATACAAGTAAAAATATAATTAACATATGAGGGGTAAAAATTTGTTAACATGGAATCACAGGGAATGTATCCGCCTATTAGGACCACATCCTATTTGAGAATACTCATATAGAATTGGTCCTTTTATGGAGATGATGTCAAGTAAAATAGATAAATAACTAAACCCTCATCTGTAATCTTTATACAATAATACCCCCATGATGTTCCATTTTACAATAATCTTTTAGGTTCCTATCAGAATCGCACTGGAGGATCTGAATAGATAACCATAAATGAAGGTTGGTTTAGTAAAGTATCATATCAAACAAGAGGGGACAACTCTGTGTAGGTTGTTAAGAACCTTTAATTAACCACAAATAAAAAGGATACACCCTCCAAGGGTCTACTAGACAGCCATCATTGTCAACATTGACCTATAAGGGTCAATGGTATACACTCATAGCATCATCTCAACTATATACATTGTAAAACACTAATATTTTTCAGTTAAGTAGAATTTTATTACATGATATGCATAAAAACACTACATAGGTTTTTAATAAAACATTAACAACCAAACCTAAAAAAACAACCCCCAATGAGGGGTCCCAATCTTAGGCAATCATGTGAAATCTTAACCTAATAGGGTCACTTCACCTCATGTGCATTAGGAATGTGTAATCATGCACATCATCAAAAGTATTTTTGTAGATCCACATGACCTACCATCAGAATGAATTATATATATATATATTGATTCAATTGATTATAATTCTACTAAGAACCTATATGAGGAAACCGTTTTTGGGTTGTTGACACTTTAAATAGTTATCCTCATCGTTAGTAATAAATCACACACAATTATACCTATAATATTTTTCCCCTACATGCTGAATATAATGCATTAGACGATTATTAAATTTTTCGACAAAGATTCAAAATATATCATTGGCCTCTCGCAAATAGTCAGGATAAAAAAACACAATAAATCATACATTACACACTGAATTTTCATCTATCAATGTGAAATTCATATAAAATTGTAACATCATATACTAAGAGTAGTAATCATATATTCCTATAAACTATGACTACTTACCAGAATGAGTGTTCTAGATGAACTGTGCTAATATTCATTAAAATCTTTGACACATTACTAATAATCCTATCCACCATATCCTAAATAGTAAAACAGTAGTAATATAAATTGATTTGATGCCACTTTTTTTCATCCAGAACTAATTCACTATATAAACAATAACAAGAATGTTTTGTGACAAGGATTAAAGTGTGCCTCACTCTATACTAGATGCCTCCAACTATTATTAAGGGACTAGTTTGTGTTTATGGAGAAACTATGAACTCATATTAGAGTAAACAAAACAATAGAAATAAAAAAAACATCATCTATAGTAGAAAATTATCAGAGTATGGATGTAATAAATATAAAAAAGGATGTATTAAAATGGAATGTAGTAAAATCTTGGATGGTCATGTCAAACATACAACATTGATCACCCATTGGGATAATCACATATATAGACGTACATAAAATGGAATATAAATAAAAGTACGTGTCTCTACAGAAAACATTGAGCTGAACCACATACTCGATCTCCAAGACACGACCAAGCTAATGGCTCCACTCGATCATGGAACCCTATGCCTCTTCCCTATCCATCGTGCATTTTTTATCATCCTGAAAGAAGAGATAAGTTCTATATGTACATCAAGGTACATGTATATGTGGTAAGAAATAAATATTAGTTGGTTAGCCATAATGATTAACCTATAATCTATTTTTATAAGTTCATTCTCATTCAATATTTTCATCATAGAAAAGTCATAATTGAATAAAATGGACAAAGTAATACCAAAGCTGAACCATGGGTATGTGTTCTTGATCGACCATACCTACTTCAACTAGTGCTAAAAATGTCTCTGAGCATGTCACAATGAATGTGAATCCCATGTAACATACAGGTTCCACATCCATAGCATCCCTAACCAACCACCCTAACCTAGGGAATCCTACCATAGAATACATTTCACTCAGCCTCTTAATCTAATATATAATTTATCATATCTCTAGAATCGGGGTATGAAACCTGCAGCAATCCTATCATCGCAACTATGAAGAATAAATTGTTCCCATATCATTAGTCTTCTACCTAAACCATAAATTATACTATCCAAGTGTGGTACCTTATCCCATCATTTCAACTATATTTGTGGGATTCCATTTCCACTATTCTCAACTATATATATATATATATATCTAAGTGTGTTTGTGTGTGAGATTTCATGTCTACCATTATCAATAATATCATCTTGAAATTCTATGTCCACCAATCTCAATCCTATCATTGTTGAACACCATGTTTACCAATATCAATCTTATCACTGTGTAATTCCATGTCCACTGATCTCAATCATCATAATAAAAATCCATGTCCTCTATCCTGATCCAAGAGGGCATGATTCATCTTGTCTACCAATTCCTAAAAAATGGTTATAAACTTCATGTCCATCATCCAATTTGGTGAGTCTCATAATCTGAATACTAGGAAGTATATCATATCTACCTAATAAAGTAACATTTAAACAAGTAGACTCTGAATTTAGATCCCCAGAAGTACAAATGGGCATCCTTATCACTTTTTGTATCACATGTGGATCATAAGCTATGTTCAAGGAAGAACCTATGGAAATCTTAGTTTTTTTTACACTAACCCTGTGAAGTCATAAGAGTTAGGATGGTCAAATTATTAAACCCATTACTATTTCCACATCCCCTTAGGCTCAAAAACGTTTTCTGGGTTCTAACTTGACACCCTCTACCAACACTACCCAACCCCCCCCCCCCAATGAACTAGCTCAGGCTCAGTAGAACATCGGGGCACCCACTAGGTCCCTAAGTCCAATACATAGAAGAGGAATACTACTTAGGATACTCTAAGTTAGCATGAAAGAAAAAATAATACAACTTGGGATCCTCTAAAATAGAATGAAATAAGAGGTATACGACATGGGATATTTGGAAAGAGTAACTAAGAGGATTCTTCATTCAGGGGATGCTCGGAAAATTTAGTAAGTGAAGACATCCTACATGGGATCCTCTATGGTGAAACAAAAGCATATGTAACCCACTTATGATCCTCTAGGTTGATCCAAAAATGAATACATCCTACACAATATCCTTATACTCACTCTGGTTTCTAATAACCCATATCCTAACAATGCCTAAGAGGTGGACCTCCAAAAGGGAAGTGTTCTTAATGGAAATGTTACTTGAGCATTATTCTAGATAGATGACCTGTGCCACATCATAGATCATGCTCAAATGCCAGGTTTTTCTAAACACACAATAAAATATATCATATCAAGTCACATCTCAATCCCAATAACTGGGAACAATTCTGGGATACATTAAAAGAGGACCCTAAAGAAACTATTCGCAGTTTACTAACCATTTTTATAAACCTCAAATGGACCTCAAACCAAGTATCACTCATAGAATGTAGAAAAAACCATTAAATATAGGAATAACATCTCTATAATAGCTTTATCTCCCCAAAACACCTCTTAGGAGCCCTCAAGTCACGCCATAGTTTCCATCATCATGATCTATGTGGAATAACACTAAAAATGGACTCCACTTCTGTCCAATTATGAATTTGGGGAGTAAAAACATAGAAAACACTAAAAGGGGTGGTAAAGAATAAGAAAACAATGTGTATACACAATTTCATGTGGTATACTCTCAAAGACCCACATGGGTGTGTACTCCAGTTATAAATTGCATGTAAAACCCATGTACATGTTGTGTAAATCATGTACACGGGGTATATGCCAGTGTTCCTCACATGGAATAGCCATGTGTATTTTCCAGATCATGTACTTCTAAATTTAATATACCCCAAACATTTTCTATCCACGTACCCTATATGGAAAAGTTCTCCTATAAAGGTTTTATTTCCATGTACTTGACTCTTTGGTTGAGTACAACTACACGACATGTACCCCAGGTACATGGCGTATAATTCAAAAAACTACATATTATCATGTACTCATATACATATCTGAGTACTAGTGAATGCAATGTACTCCAGGTACATCTAATGTACTTACAACAAAATCATCTTCATAAATAGTAAGAACACATGTCATGTGTTCCTAAACTACACATCATGTGATAAGAAATTCCAAATAGGAAAACCTTGAAATCAAACTGAAACCTTGTTTTTCTCCTTATTAAGCATAGATCAACCCCATGGAGGTCATTAGCGATCATAATAGGTCTCTAAAACATTAAATCTATAAATATACATGGATTTATGTTATAAAAAATAAAACATCCCACCTTTGTGTAGAACCACTAAAACATCACCCATTTCTGCGTTCTACAGCTGGTGCACGATGATAAGGATTCTCACAAGATCTATAGAAGAATCTACCTTCTTCCATATATATATATATATATATATATATATCCCTCTCATTTTTATCTCTCATTCACGGTAATGGGAATATCATAGGGGACATACGCAAGAATCCATGGGAGGAGAAGAAATAAAAGAGGGAAAATGAACAAAGTGAAAAGAAAAGAAAAATGATCTCGACCCCAATCCCAGCACCTAACATGAGTGAATGACTTCTCTAGGAAAAACCCCTCACTATGGACTTATCCAAAGAGAAAAATCTAAATATTATTCTCTAATCAAAATATATCATCGAACAAATGCATGCAAATAAATTAATATTTAATTAATTAAATATGAAATATTAATTGTTCCATTAAAATTATAATAGCTCAAAATTAATCTAAACTAATTTTCTAGAATAAAAACTCTATTTCAGGACTAATTTAGTGGTTTTAATACTTATTTTAGGTCATATTATATGGTAAAAAGACCATTTTACCCTTCGTTGGTCTCCAAAAACAAAAAAAAATCAAATCCCTGCTCAATTTCACAGTCTGGTAAAACATAGGTCTTTACATGTATATTTTATGTCATTATATATATGTTTAATTTTAATTTTTAGGATGACTAATATTGGTTTATGAATAACCATTTATCATTCATAAATATTTTGAAAGTTCTTCACATATTATAGCATGATTTTTCAAATCAAGTAATGTAAAAGTAAGTACCTTTATTCGATGTTTAGGGAATATACTACCATATGTGTAACATTAAGTATATTTTTCAACACCTAGTGTTAAAAAATTATTAATTAGATTAATATAAATAAATTATGCACAAAACATGCAATGTAAATTATTATTAGATAAAATTGATTTGTTTTAGAGTAAATTATTGGTTTTGTATGTATATTTTAGGTAACACATAATAACCCTTCTCTTTATTTCACATTAATATATGATTTATTACATAAGATTTCACTTAATAAGAACCAGGATATTTATAAGTAAAGTTTATTTAGGAATTAAGTACATTACATAATAACCTAAAATAGTAAAAACATCATCTTTATTGAAAACTTCTTTAACATGCCCACACTTAAAACTGCATGGGATAACATGGGGACATGCATAAGAAAGGTGTGGGAAATAAATCTAAGTAATGGAATAACATGAATAAATTAATACATGTTAAAAATATTCATATTAGTGGGTCATAAAGGTAACATGAATAATAAGGCATGATATAGAATGATAATCAGAAAATGGGAAATGTGGTAACAACTTAAAACACTTCATCATAAACATAGGTTAAGGATAAATTCCAAGGAATTATAATGGAAAAATTCCCATAAATGAATTAGGTTCACTCCCTATCCCAACATGACTTCTATTGATTATGAACATTACCCAATTCATTGGAGTTCTATATAATTTTTGATGCACGTGTCATTTTATTTCATTCTCATGCTTAAGTGTGTTACATAGATCATACAACATGGATTCATTCATCATCATATTTTATTAAATAATGAAGGATTGTGGAATAAATAAATATAATTACCAATTCGAAGAAGTATTAGTTTATAAATTTGAACACCCTTGATAAGAAATGGGTATGTTATTCACTACACGATTATTTTTCCTTGAAACATCACAGTGAAATTTCAGAAACATAATGAAGTCACATAAAATTCAAAAAAATGGGTAAATGAGAGAGAAAGGGGTATCTAATAATTTTTAAATAAAATTGGTAGTAATATTGACATGTAAATACATATCACAGAGTATGTAATTTTAAATAAAAGGAATAATATAATAAAGAATATTGAATAAATAATAAAAGGTGGGGATCCCTTATTGATTGTGTGACTCTAAATGCTTGGAAGGAAATTATTGAGAGCTTGGGGGAACCTTGGTAGGACTCTACAGATGTTAGGTAAGAGTAATTATGTGATTAAAGGTATTTTAGGGAAGATAAATGATATCTTGGGTGCGTTTATATAGGAAAATAGTGGGGAATTGTTTATGATTTATCAAAATTAGGTTTTGGAACCCAAAACCACAAACCTTACCTTGGATATTTCCCATGGTTTCTAAAAATATGGATTGGATTATATTATTCTATATTTAATATGTCCTAAATTAATAAAATATTATCCTTTCTTATGTGTAATTGAGTCGTACTCTTAATGAAATTATTTAAAAACTTTGAAATATATTATACATTTAGGAGGATTCATAATGGCTTTATAAAATAAAAAAATAAAAAAAACACATTATTTTAAATTAAAAACATATAATTGGTCTCTTATATTTTTTATATTATTTATTATATCACTTTTGGGTCATTATGATATCATAATACACAAAGTATATTTATATGTTATTTAATTTTTACCCAAAAATTTTAATACCTTAGAAGTTTATGAAAAAATTATCGTTGTATAATTTAAAAATTATTATTCCAAAAATAATTTTAGTTTTGTCTCAATAATTTTCTAAATTTGTGAATTTAAACTTTTAAAATAATAATCAACACTTATTGAGAAATGTTGTGGTTTTTTTACAATAGGAGTTTTCGAACCAATATAAAAATTACATTTGACTTCATAAAAATTATATGATAATTTATTTTTGAAAAAAATATTTAATAATAAAATTTTACTAAAATATTATTTATTTCCATAATACAATAATTCATAAAAATAAATTCCTTAATTTAAGTTTAATATTAAGCAATAATACTATTTATGTTTGATTGTATCAAAATAAAAATAATTTATAAAGTAAAAAACCAAAATGAATGTATATTCACTATTCTATAAAAATAATGTACATAAAAATATTTCTAGGTTATTGATACATATCCATTTAATACACCAAAAAACACCCTATTTGTAATGTATGTGATGGTGAGACTTTCATGGGGTGGTTCATGCGTACATGATTTGGGTTGTGATCTCGATGAGCTTGAACTTCTCCAGTAAACAGTTTCACCCATGCCTAAGTTATTAGATCTCATCTTGGAGTTGATCAGGGGAAAATACCAAATATTCTATCTCCCTCCGAATCACTGATAAATGTTTTTATAGGGTATGATCCTACTGTTCAATTCCATCGCTTCCTTTGTCTTTGTAAATTGTATTTGTTAAAACCCTATATTTACACTAATCATGTGATCACTGTTCAAAGGCTAAATTATCAATGGTAAGGATTCTTAATGGTCTTTTTAATCTGATAAAATAATAAAACCAAATAATTTCATGTGTTTTATATAACCATATTACATAATAATACTTTTAATTAAATCAAAAGGGGGAATTTACTTATAATAGTTCGGGTCATTGCAATACTCCCCCTTAAGAAATTTTCATTTCCCACACTAAAACAAAAAAGGATAACTATATTTCATCACCTCCTCGGGTTCCAATGTTTCTTTTTAAATATTTTCATTTTACCACAACACTTTGACCAGGTGAATTTTCTCATTCCATAGAACTTTTCCTCTATGATCTATGATCTTCACCAAATGCTCCTCATAGGAAATTTCATTGTCCAATGGTACAACCTCTAGATTGAGTACATCTGAGGGGTTTGGTATGTAATTTCTCAAGAGGAATATATGTAATATATAATTTACTTGAGATAGGTTATGTTGTAGTGTATTTCAATAGACCACCACTCTGATGTGATCATGTAGAGACCCGAAGCCTGACGTACATGGACATTACATTACTTTTGCGGAATACTTGGTACATAACAAAAACACACACACAAGGATCGTAATAGTTTAGTGTCTTTGGAAACTCGGAATATAATCTTCTAATCGTGGTGAAAGATCTTCAACATCTCCCATAAAGATCTTCCCTTTTTTTTTACCTAAAACCTTTCTTTATATCCTGGGGAAAAGAAAACATAAAAGGGTGAGCTCAAATGCTCAGTAAGGGTATACAAAAGAAATAAAAATCATATCATATCTTTTTGAAAATCATAACCTGCAAAAGAGATCATAATATCTTAACATGGAACAAATCATAGAAGTGAAAATGAGATCCCCATAATCATAACATAAAACTTGAATCTTTGTGGCATGCACACATAATCATGGAAATCATTTCTTGTTAGTCATGACTCATTGCCAAGACTATCTTAGTGGACAAAGTCCCTTTCTGAACCGAGTTCACTCCTCGTTTCAGTCCTGTATCACTGAACCGAAATAACCTTCCGTTCCAGCCATGTCTATCTCATGAGATATAAAATCTTTACCCAATGCATTGGAGGGAGATATAGGTCCCACCCATCTTATAATGAATCCTTTCTTATGTGTGCCACATAATCATAAAACATACATCATCGCATAACACATATAACAAAAATGGGATTCTTGAAACATCATGACATCATAAATCAATTCATATATGATAAAGGAATTCATAAACATAATTCCATCACAACATAGTCAAACCAATGTAAAAATATGGATAGAAACAGAACCCTTTATTATCTTAGATGGAAAATAATTTTGATAAAACACTTGAATTGAATTCTTGAGGAAAATATCCTTTCTTCTTCAAAAACATTTTTCCTTTCATAACATGTCATACAACTTTAAAATAAAAGAAGTTGATTAAAAATAAACTTGAAAACTTGTAAAGGAAGCTTCTTTGAAGTAATGTTTTAAAAATCCATTCATGCCGTATAAGTTAAAAAAAACATTCTTCGTACTTTTGTCGGAAAAGTCAAAAAGTACCTCGTACGGAAAAACGACAAAAGATTCCTTTCATATTCTTTACTAAAAACTCACCTAAGGGTAAAATTGGATTTAAACTATTTCAAGTGGATGGAAACAATATTACATATTGAGGGAACATGGATGTGGATGATAAAATACACCCCAGTAAATACTTACGAATAAACAATCTCGGATAAAAATGAGATTGTGATATTTCCCTTACCTTAGGTCCGATTTGCTTCGTATGTGTCCGAACCTCCTGTATAATGATTTAAATAATGTCATTGACTTATTACAGAATCATATTCATTTTTATGATATCATATATGGTTCACTTATGACTTTATATTACCCGTTCTTTTGTAAATTCTATGTTAAAGAAGCGTTTTGGGTAAAATCATTTCATTTATCGTAGGTGTTTTGACTTGTTGTTCTTGACATTATTATTACTTATATCATGATTTACTTACTTCCAGAATATAAAATATGATTTATATATCATATATATTCAGTATATATATATATAATAGATAGATAAATGAAATGAAAAACACCGCTCATGGAGACGGTAGTCCGTACGTACGCATGAGCGCTGTTTTACTTTCCTTATTGTCTTGAAATGGAAGTAAGTAGATGACATACATATATATATACATAAATCCAGTAGCTTTATAATGTCATATATTTCATTATTATTTCTTATATATACTTTATAATCATTCTTAAATTGGTTAACATGGAGAATGAATATCATCGCGTCGTGGAGACGGTATTCCGTACGTACGCACGAGCGATGATATCATTTCCATAAATATTGAACTGAATTGGAGTGGATTATAAAATATATCAGAGTCAATATGATGTTGTAATAACTATGTATAGTTATTCTTTACACCATTATACCCATCCATGTATGGTGGTGGTGGAAAATAGATTACACCACGGCGTGGAGACGGTATTCCGTACGTACGCACGCGCGGTGATTTCTTTTTCCGTAGGATGGATAGATGGTGAAATAGGGTTGTTTCATACTTATAATAACATATCAGTATATGAGTGATACTGATGTTATTACTTCATAATGAAACAACCTAATAAGAAGAAGTGGAAAAAGAAATAAAGATGAAAGAATTGGTAACGGTAATTACCTCTTCTTTGAAGCGCCTCTTTGAGACCTCCTCTTAGGGCACTCAAATTGGTCTTTGAGGAAGACCAGAACCTCTAGGATGTTTCTAGGGAAGTGGAGAGGAGAAATTGGCAGGGGTTGGCCGAGCTTGAGTGCTCAAATTGGTGTGAGGAGGAGGGGGAGGAGGTGTCCTTTTATAGGGGAGGAGAGGGGCACCTTAGGAATTCTTAAAAATATTAATTTATAATAAATCTAACCCCACTTAAAAACCTCCAAAAATGACTCATATTCGAAGCTTAGATGAGATAGGGTTGTAATCTCATCAACCAATCAAATTTAGACATGTTTGGATCTTATTTTAAACCTTATCAATTAGATTTAACTCTAAGTTAAATAATTTGACTTTTACCGTGTCTTTTTGTTTTCTTTCACTATATGGTTAATACACTTACTATAACATGCCAAACGAACCCCAAATTGTTTATTATTAATATATATATCTTTATCTAAGTCATTTGGCCGAACCTTAGATTTTTAGGAATAAAATAACAATTAATAATATAAAATTTGATTTGAAAACTATTTTGTGTCAATTTTGACACTATTTGATATATGATTTTTGTAAAAGTCATAACAGAATTAAATGTTCGAACCAAGTTTATTAAATCAACATTAATATATCATAGTAACCTAGAAAATTAGTGGAATTCATAAAAAATTTCAAATTACATTTATTTTGGTGTTTATAACATCAATTATGTCAATATTTCATTAATAAGATAATTACTGCATCATCGTTGTGTCATAAATAAATTAAATTCTTTTATGTCTAAAAATTACAAATAAAATACCATCATGTAGGAAATCTTTTTAGCTTTCTAATGAATATTTACAATCGAATTTATCTTATGTATAACCCCATATTAAAAATGATTTACTTATTAAACTTTGATTTTTAACTATTTTAACCTTTCTTTAAATAAATTAATAATAAATGTCCTAATCTAATCCAAGTGGGCCTAAATGGTCATATTTTATTCCTAAGTTTGTTTTTGGTCGAATTACACTTGTCCAATAGAATTAGGACATGTGTTAGGGTAATAGTAATATCATATTTACCATTAGTTACCCTATTTACTATTAACCGCGGTAAAAAAAAGTAAAAAGTTACTATTCACCAAAAAATTATTTTCATCTCATTGAACCGCATTTTAGTCCTTGATATTAACCGTGTCTCTCGGATTTTCGAAATTCCATTCACAGAAGCGGCAAAATTAAGTTTTATGAAAAATTCAGTTTTTTTAACTACCACTTAGTAGTTTTACTATTCATCAAAAATTGATGTTTTTCAGAACAATGCCAAAATTTCATCCTAAGCTATATTTCATATTCCGAATTCAAAAATGAAATCTATTTTACCAAATTCATAACATAGAATTTGCATTAATTAATTTTATAATTAAATCCCGCTGTTAAAATAAATAGCGTGTTTTTAGGAAACAATATATATCAAAAGATTGACACTTGATTATGTCTGGTTTAAATGTGAAATTACAACCAATGACCAAAATTGTATTAAATTGTAAAAATATATTCTAAATATACTTTAAAACCACTCAAATTAATAATTTATCCCTATTAATTATTTCGATTAAAAAAGTTGTTTTTAATTATAATTTAATAATTTTTCACTATTCATCAGAATATGAAAGTTATCCGAAAAGTACAAAAATTTCACCTTAGGCTAAATTCGATACTCCGAATCCAAGAATGAAGTTCATTTTGAAAAATAAGATTTACAGAATTTTAAAAAGTGGTTATTACTATTCATAACGGCTAGTTTTAATAATATTTTAATAGCACATCGTTGTTTAGTGAAACTCGGTATTGCATATTACACACGCTATCGAGGAAGGTCGCGATTGCGTGTAATGCAAGGCAAGACAAGGATGCGTGTTGTGCAAGCTCCTTTTGGTGTAACGTACAACACAAGACATTAATAAAATTAAAAAGAATATTATTCACAAAATCTCGGGCTGTTACATTCTACCCCCCTTAAAATGAATTTCGCCCTCGAAATTCGTCGGGGTTATAAATGGTTTACTATTCGAAATTTTCTTTAATAGAAACCCACATCGTAAAAAAAGAATACCAAAACTTGGCTTTAAAAACTAAAGTATGAAATGTAACGATTACCCAAATAAACTAATCACTGGGTTTCCACATAGGTGAAAATATGGATATGGAAGAGAAATCTAACCATCATGTTCTGATGGAGAGTGGTAGAGAACATGGCTATGGAAAAACCAGCAATCACAAATCCATAAATTTGTGACGATCTAAGGTACCATCTGATTCATCAGATATAAGATCACTAGGACAACATTTTTGGTTTTCCAGATCATTTCCTAAAGTTGAAAATTTGAATTAGAATAAATACTTTCTTTATTTTGGTACAATCTCACTGTTGTTCATGCCTTGAACAATTTCCACTTCATCTCTTAAATAAATGAAGTTGAATTTTTTATTCGTGAAGTGTTAGCAGATCATGTGATATAATTATGGGTCATTCCATCTGTTTCAAACAAAAGGTTAGCAAAAATTATATACATAAGTCGATCTATAGTGAGATTAATCATATATAGTTCCTAAAATGGACTTATACTTCATATATCATACTGCTTAATATAATAAAACTAGTTTATACTAAATAGGGACTTCCTGTAGGCCAGTGGTAGGCGATAAAGGCCAGTCGCACTTCGGTTGTGGGTTCGATTCCCATAGCCTTGTCCGAAGCGATGGGTTGTCGCCCGTCCTGCAGGTTGTCCTTTTTCTAAAACTATATTACTATAACATCCCATCAATAATATCGAAAAAACTTCTATCCTTAAACTAACTTATGTCCAACATAATCCAGTCTAATCTTTAGGCTTATACATAATACTGCAGTCCACTCTCATAATATAGTGAAAACAATTACCAGAGATTTAATACTATCGTTGATCCCCCATATATCATAAGATATATCTTTTTGGTCACATTCCAAACATTCAAAGGCCTTAATCTTGTACTCTCTTGAATACCCATTGAACCTTATTGAAAACATGAATTCTATTAAAAGTTAACTCTTTCCATATACCAAAATCCTCAAAATTATATATACTCAAACCATGATATCACTTAGTCCTTATATCAATCATGAGCTCATGAATACTATCAAACATTTAATTTTCTCCTTATCCCTTCATTATGCGCATATCATCTACATTCCAAAAATATCTGAATAACCTTTCATGGATACTGGTAACATTAATCATACACTTTCAAAACACAAGGAAAGACAACAGTGTAACAATCCATAGATGTCTCTTTATTCAAAAATTACACATGATAAACATGTAATCATTCCACTACATTCTCAAACCATTGACCGAGCTTCAAAAATTCTTTCATCTCACATATCATTTGTAGTCTCTTCATCATCATCCACATAAATACTACCCATATGACCATACTGATTCTCTTCATGAGTCTTTCCCTTAGGGCATTTGTTTGCATAATGCCCATACATTCCACATTTAAAACACTTAACCATTTTTGATGTCGTAGCATTACCATTATCCTCATCCATGGTGTTAACCGACCCTTTTCCTTTGCACTTACTTGCTTTGTGTCCTTCTTTTCCACACCCAAAGCATCTTCCAGTTCCCTTGAAACATTCTCCTTGATGCCTCTTCCCACATGATTTACATTGGGGAAATTGAACTTTCTTTCCTCTATGATCATCATGGAACTCCATCTTTCTCTTATTAGTCGAGTCAGGAAACTTACCAAATTTTACTTTATTGATCATATTATGAGATTGCTGATTCGGCATAATAATGATGTTTGGACTTCCAAATCCCATTTCATTTGTTTGCTCATGAAGAATATCATTCCATTGTCCATCATATCCTCCATTATTGTGAATCATCTTGTTTCCAGCCATTTTCTAAAACCCAAACAGAATAGTGTTAGATGCAAAAATAATAATAAAGGGGAAGTAACTTAAATATCTATCATCTTTGGTTTAATCTAATATCGTTACCATAGTTCTAGAACTATATCCTATACGTATACTTATCCTTAGGGGCATCCCTAAACATACCTTAGAAATATCTCTAGGGATCTCACTAACGTTTTCGCATCCTAGTTTCCAAAGGTTGACTAAACCTTTCCTCTGATACCAACTGTAGAGACCCGAAGCCTGACGTACATGGACATTACATTACTTTTGCGGAATACTTGGTACATAACAAAAACACACACACAAGGATCGTAATAGTTTAGTGTCTTTGGAAACTCGGAATATAATCTTCTAATCGTGGTGAAAGATCTTCAACATCTCCCATAAAGATCTTCCCTTTTTTTTTACCTAAAACCTTTCTTTATATCCTGGGGAAAAGAAAACATAAAAGGGTGAGCTCAATTGCTCAGTAAGGGTATACAAAAGAAATAAAAATCATATCATATCTTTTTGAAAATCATAACCTGCAAAAGAGATCATAATATCTTAACATGGAACAAATCATAGAAGTGAAAATGAGATCCCCATAATCATAACATAAAACTTGAATCTTTGTGGCATGCACACATAATCATGGAAATCATTTCTTGTTAGTCATGACTCATTGCCAAGACTATCTTAGTGGACAAAGTCCCTTTCTGAACCGAGTTCACTCCTCGTTTCAGTCCTGTATCACTGAACCGAAATAACCTTCCGTTCCAGCCATGTCTATCTCATGAGATATAAAATCTTTACCCAATGCATTGGAGGGAGATATAGGTCCCACCCATCTTATAATGAATCCTTTCTTATGTGTGCCACATAATCATAAAACATACATCATCGCATAACACATATAACAAAAATGGGATTCTTGAAACATCATGACATCATAAATCAATTCATATATGATAAAGGAATTCATAAACATAATTCCATCACAACATAGTCAAACCAATTTAAAAATATGGATAGAAACAGAACCCTTTATTATCTTAGATGGAAAATAATTTTGATAAAACACTTGAATTGAATTCTTGAGGAAAATATCCTTTCTTCTTCAAAAACATTTTTCCTTTCATAACATGTCATACAACTTTAAAATAAAAGAAGTTGATTAAAAATAAACTTGAAAACTTGTAAAGGAAGCTTCTTTGAAGTAATGTTTTAAAAATCCATTCATGCCGTATAAGTTAAAAAAAACATTCTTCGTACTTTTGTCGGAAAAGTCAAAAAGTACCTCGTACGGAAAAACGACAAAAGATTCCTTTCATATTCTTTACTAAAAACTCACCTAAGGGTAAAATTGGATTTAAACTATTTCAAGTGGATGGAAACAATATTACATATTGAGGGAACATGGATGTGGATGATAAAATACACCCCAGTAAATACTTACGAATAAACAATCTCGGATAAAAATGAGATTGTGATATTTCCCTTACCTTAGGTCCGATTTGCTTCGTATGTGTCCGAACCTCCTGTATAATGATTTAAATAATGTCATTGACTTATTACAGAATCATATTCATTTTTATGATATCATATATGGTTCACTTATGACTTTATATTACCCGTTCTTTTGTAAATTCTATGTTAAAGAAGCATTTTGGGTAAAATCGTTTCATTTATCGTAGGTGTTTTGACTTGTTGTTCTTGACATTATTATTACTTATATCATGATTTACTTACTTCCAGAATATAAAATATGATTTATATATCATATATATTCAGTATATATATATATAATAGATAGATAAATGAAATGAAAAACACCGCTCATGGAGACGGTAGTCCGTACGTACGCATGAGCGCTGTTTTACTTTCCTTATTGTCTTGAAATGGAAGTAAGTAGATGACATACATATATATATACATAAATCCAGTAGCTTTATAATGTCATATATTTCATTATTATTTCTTATATATATTTTATAATCATTCTTAAATTGGTTAACATGGAGAATGAATCTCATCGCGTCGTGGAGACGGTATTCCGTACGTACGCACGAGCGATGATATCATTTCCATAAATATTGAACTGAATTGGAGTGGATTATAAAATATATCAGAGTCAATATGATGTTGTAATAACTATGTATAGTTATTCTTTACACCATTATACCCATCCATGTATGGTGGTGGTGGAAAATAGATTACACCACGGCGTGGAGACGGTATTCCGTACGTACGCACGCGCGGTGATTTCTTTTTCCGTAGGATGGATAGATGGTGAAATAGGGTTGTTTCATACTTATAATAACATATCAGTATATGAGTGATACTGATGTTATTACTTCATAATGAAACAACCTAATAAGAAGAAGTGGAAAAAGAAATAAAGATGAAAGAATTGGTAACGGTAATTACCTCTTCTTTGAAGCGCCTCTTTGAGACCTCCTCTTAGGGCACTCAAATTGGTCTTTGAGGAAGACCAGAACCTCTAGGATGTTTCTAGGGAAGTGGAGAGGAGAAATTGGCAGGGGTTGGCCGAGCTTGAGTGCTCAAATTGGTGTGAGGAGGAGGGGGAGGAGGTGTCCTTTTATAGGGGAGGAGAGGGGCACCTTAGGAATTCTTAAAAATATTAATTTATAATAAATCTAACCCCACTTAAAAACCTCCAAAAATGACTCATATTCGAAGCTTAGATGAGATAGGGTTGTAATCTCATCAACCAATCAAATTTAGACATGTTTGGATCTTATTTTAAACCTTATCAATTAGATTTAACTCTAAGTTAAATAATTTGACTTTTACCGTGTCTTTTTGTTTTCTTTCACTATATGGTTAATACACTTACTATAACATGCCAAACGAACCCCAAATTGTTTATTATTAATATATATATCTTTATCTAAGTCATTTGGCCGAACCTTAGATTTTTAGGAATAAAATAACAATTAATAATATAAAATTTGATTTGAAAACTATTTTGTGTCAATTTTGACACTATTTGATATATGATTTTTGTAAAAGTCATAACAGAATTAAATGTTCGAACCAAGTTGATTAAATCAACATTAATATATCATAGTAACCTAGAAAATTAGTGTAATTCATAAAAAATTTCAAATTACATTTATTTTGGTGTTTATAACATCAATTATGTCAATATTTCATTAATAAGATAATTACTGCATCATCGTTGTGTCATAAATAAATTAAATTCTTTTATGTCTAAAAATTACAAATAAAATACCATCATGTAGGAAATCTTTTTAGCTTTCTAATGAATATTTACAATCGAATTTATCTTATGTATAACCCCATATTAAAAATGATTTACTTATTAAACTTTGATTTTTAACTATTTTAACCTTTCTTTAAATAAATTAATAATAAATGTCCTAATCTAATCCAAGTGGGCCTAAATGGTCATATTTTATTCCTAAGTTTGTTTTTGGTCGAATTACACTTGTCCAATAGAATTAGGACATGTGTTAGGGTAATAGTAATATCATATTTACCATTAGTTACCCTATTTACTATTAATCGCGGTAAAAAAAAGTAAAAAGTTACTATTCACCAAAAAATTATTTTCATCTCATTGAACCGCATTTTAGTCCTTGATATTAACCGTGTCTCTCGGATTTTCGAAATTCCATTCACAGAAGCGGCAAAATTAAGTTTTATGAAAAATTCAGTTTTTTTAACTACCACTTAGTAGTTTTACTATTCATCAAAAATTGATGTTTTTCAGAACAATGCCAAAATTTCATCCTAAGCTATATTTCATATTCCGAATTCAAAAATGAAATCTATTTTACCAAATTCATAACATAGAATTTGCATTAATTAATTTTATAATTAAATCCTGCTGTTAAAATAAATAGCGTGTTTTTAGGAAACAATATATATCAAAAGATTGACACTTGATTATGTCTGGTTTAAATGTGAAATTACAACCAATGACCAAAATTGTATTAAATTGTAAAAATATATTCTAAATATAATTTAAAACCACTCAAATTAATAATTTATCACTATTAATTATTTCGATTAAAAAAGTTGTTTTTAATTATAATTTAGTAATTTTTCACTATTCATCAGAATATGAAAGTTATCCGAAAAGTACCAAAATTTCACCTTAGGCTAAATTCGATACTCCGAATCCAAGAATGAAGTTCATTTTGAAAAATAAGATTTACAGAATTTTAAAAAGTGGTTATTACTATTCATAACGGCTAGTTTTAATAATATTTTAATAGCACATCGTTGTTTAGTGAAACTCGGTATTGCGTATTACACACGCTATCGAGGAAGGTCGCGATTGCGTGTAATGCAAGGCAAGACAAGGATGCGTGTTGTGCAAGCTCCTTTTGGTGTAGCGTACAACACAAGACATTAATAAAATTAAAAAGAATATTATTCACAAAATCTCGGGCTGTTACATTCTACCCCCCTTAAAATGAATTTCGCCCTCGAAATTCGTCGGGGTTATAAATGGATTACTATTCGAAATTTTCTTTAATAGAAACCCACATCGTAAAAAAAGAATACCAAAACTTGGCTTTAAAAACTAAAGTATGAAATGTAACGATTACCCAAATAAACTAATCACTGGGTTTCCACATAGGTGAAAATATGGATATGGAAGAGAAATCTAACCATCATGTTCTGATGGAGAGTGGTAGAGAACATGGCTATGGAAAAACCAGCAATCACAAATCCATAAATTTGTGACGATCTAAGGTACCATCTGATTCATCAGATATAAGATCACTAGGACAACATTTTTGGTTTTCCAGATCATTTCCTAAAGTTGAAAATTTGAATTAGAATAAATACTTTCTTTATTTTGGTACAATCTCACTGTTGTTCATGCCTTGAACAATTTCCACTTCATCTCTTAAATAAATGAAGTTGAATTTTTTATTCGTGAAGTGTTAGCAGATCATGTGATAGAATTATGGGTCATTCCATCTGTTTCAAACAAAAGGTTAGCAAAAATTATATACATAAGTCGATCTATAGTGAGATTAATCATATATAGTTCCTAAAATGGACTTATACTTCATATATCATACTGCTTAATATAATAAAACTAGTTTATACTAAATAGGGACTTCCTGTAGGCCAGTGGTAGGCGATAAAGGCCAGTCGCACTTCGGTTGTGGGTTCGATTCCCATAGCCTTGTCCGAAGCGATGGGTTGTCGCCCGTCCTGCAGGTTGTCCTTTTTCTAAAACTATATTACTATAACATCCCATCAATAATATCGAAAAAACTTCTATCCTTAAACTAACTTATGTCCAACATAATCCAGTCTAATCTTTAGGCTTATACATAATACTGCAGTCCACTCTCATAATATAGTGAAAACAATTACCAGAGATTTAATACTATCGTTGATCCCCCATATATCATAAGATATATCTTTTTGGTCACATTCCAAACATTCAAAGGCCTTAATCTTGTACTCTCTTGAATACCCATTGAACCTTATTGAAAACATGAATTCTATTAAAAGTTAACTCTTTCCATATACCAAAATCCTCAAAATTATATATACTCAAACCATGATATCACTTAGTCCTTATATCAATCATGAGCTCATGAATACTATCAAACATTTAATTTTCTCCTTATCCCTTCATTATGCGCATATCATCTACATTCCAAAAATATCTGAATAACCTTTCATGGATACTGGTAACATTAATCATACACTTTCAAAACACAAGGAAAGACAACAGTGTAACAATCCATAGATGTCTCTTTATTCCAAAATTACACATGATAAACATGTAATCATTCCACTACATTCTCAAACCATTGACCGAGCTTCAAAAATTCTTTCATCTCACATATCATTTGTAGTCTCTTCATCATCATCCACATAAATACTACCCATATGACCATACTGATTCTCTTCATGAGTCTTTCCCTTAGGGCATTTGTTTTCATAATGCCCATAAATTCCACATTTAAAACACTTAACCATTTTTGATGTCGTAGCATTACCATTATCCTCATCCATGGTGTTAACCGAACCTTTTCCTTTGCACTTACTTGCTTTGTGTCCTTCTTTTCCACACCCAAAGCATCTTCCAGTTCCCTTGAAACATTCTCCTTGATGCCTCTTCCCACATGATTTACATTGGGGAAATTGAACTTTCTTTCCTCTATGATCATCATGGAACTCCATCTTTCTCTTATTAGTCGAGTCAGGAAACTTACCAAATTTTACTTTATTGATCATATTATGAGATTGCTGATTCGGCATAATAATGATGTTTGGACTTCCAAATCCCATTTCATTTGTTTTCTCATGAAGAATATCATTCCATTGTCCATCATATCCTCCATTATTGTGAATCATCTTGTTTCCAGCCATTTTCTAAAACCCAAACAGAATAGTGTTAGATGCAAAAATCATAATAAAGGGGGAGTAACTTAAATATCTATCATCTTTGGTTTAATCTAATATCGTTACCATAGTTCTAGAACTATATCCTATACGTATACTTATCCTTAGGGGCATCCCTAAACATACCTTAGAAATATCTCTAGGGATCTCACTAACGTTTTCGCATCCTAGTTTCAAAAGGTTGACTAAACCTTTCCTCTGATACCAACTGTAGAGACCCGAAGCCTGACGTACATGGACATTACATTACTTTTGCGGAATACTTGGTACATAACAAAAACACACACACAAGGATCGTAATAGTATAGTGTCTTTGGAAACTCGGAATATAATCTTCTAATCGTGGTGAAAGATCTTCAACATCTCCCATAAAGATCTTCCCTTTTTTTTTTACCTAAAACCTTTCTTTATATCCTGGGGAAAAGAAAACATAAAAGGGTGAGCTCAATTGCTCAGTAAGGGTATACAAAAGAAATAAAAATCATATCATATCTTTTTGAAAATCATAACCTGCAAAAGAGATCATAATATCTTAACATGGAACAAATCATAGAAGTGAAAATGAGATCCCCATAATCATAACATAAAACTTGAATCTTTGTGGCATGCACACATAATCATGGAAATCATTTCTTGTTAGTCATGACTCATTGCCAAGACTATCTTAGTGGACAAAGTCCCTTTCTGAACCGAGTTCACTCCTCGTTTCAGTCCTGTATCACTGAACCGAAATAACCTTCCGTTCCAGCCATGTCTATCTCATGAGATATAAAATCTTTACCCAATGCATTGGAGGGAGATATAGGTCCCACCCATCTTATAATGAATCCTTTCTTATGTGTGCCACATAATCATAAAACATACATCATCGCATAACACATATAACAAAAATGGGATTCTTGAAACATCATGACATCATAAATCAATTCATATATGATAAAGGAATTCATAAACATAATTCCATCACAACATAGTCAAACCAATTTAAAAATATGGATAGAAACAGAACCCTTTATTATCTTAGATGGAAAATAATTTTGATAAAACACTTGAATTGAATTCTTGAGGAAAATATCCTTTCTTCTTCAAAAACATTTTTCCTTTCATAACATGTCATACAACTTTAAAATAAAAGAAGTTGATTAAAAATAAACTTGAAAACTTGTAAAGGAAGCTTCTTTGAAGTAATGTTTTAAAAATCCATTCATGCCGTATAAGTTAAAAAAAACATTCTTCGTACTTTTGTCGGAAAAGTCAAAAAGTACCTCGTACGGAAAAACGACAAAAGATTCCTTTCATATTCTTTACTAAAAACTCACCTAAGGGTAAAATTGGATTTAAACTATTTCAAGTGGATGGAAACAATATTACATATTGAGGGAACATGGATGTGGATGATAAAATACACCCCAGTAAATACTTACGAATAAACAATCTCGGATAAAAATGAGATTGTGATATTTCCCTTACCTTAGGTCCGATTTGCTTCGTATGTGTCCGAACCTCCTGTATAATGATTTAAATAATGTCATTGACTTATTACAGAATCATATTCATTTTTATGATATCATATATGGTTCACTTATGACTTTATATTACCCGTTCTTTTGTAAATTCTATGTTAAAGAAGCGTTTTGGGTAAAATCGTTTCATTTATCGTAGGTGTTTTGACTTGTTGTTCTTGACATTATTATTACTTATATCATGATTTACTTACTTCCAGAATATAAAATATGATTTATATATCATATATATTCAGTATATATATATATAATAGATAGATAAATGAAATGAAAAACACCGCTCATGGAGACGGTAGTCCGTACGTACGCATGAGCGCTGTTTTACTTTCCTTATTGTCTTGAAATGGAAGTAAGTAGATGACATACATATATATATACATAAATCCAGTAGCTTTATAATGTCATATATTTCATTATTATTTCTTATATATATTTTATAATCATTCTTAAATTGGTTAACATGGAGAATGAATCTCATCGCGTCGTGGAGACGGTATTCCGTACGTACGCACGAGCGATGATATCATTTCCATAAATATTGAACTGAATTGGAGTGGATTATAAAATATATCAGAGTCAATATGATGTTGTAATAACTATGTATAGTTATTCTTTACACCATTATACCCATCCATGTATGGTGGTGGTGGAAAATAGATTACACCACGGCGTGGAGACGGTATTCCGTACGTACGCACGCGCGGTGATTTCTTTTTCCGTAGGATGGATAGATGGTGAAATAGGGTTGTTTCATACTTATAATAACATATCAGTATATGAGTGATACTGATGTTATTACTTCATAATGAAACAACCTAATAAGAAGAAGTGGAAAAAGAAATAAAGATGAAAGAATTGGTAACGGTAATTACCTCTTCTTTGAAGCGCCTCTTTGAGACCTCCTCTTAGGGCACTCAAATTGGTCTTTGAGGAAGACCAGAACCTATAGGATGTTTCTAGGGAAGTGGAGAGGAGAAATTGGCAGGGGTTGGCCGAGCTTGAGTGCTCAAATTGGTGTGAGGAGGAGGGGGAGGAGGTGTCCTTTTATAGGGGAGGAGAGGGGCACCTTAGGAATTCTTAAAAATATTAATTTATAATAAATCTAACCCCACTTAAAAACCTCCAAAAATGACTCATATTCGAAGATTAGATGAGATAGGGTTGTAATCTCATCAACCAATCAAATTTAGACATGTTTGGATCTTATTTTAAACCTTATCAATTAGATTTAACTCTAAGTTAAATAATTTGACTTTTACCGTGTCTTTTTGTTTTCTTTCACTATATGGTTAATACACTTACTATAACATTCCAAACGAACCCCAAATTGTTTATTATTAATATATATATCTTTATCTAAGTCATTTGGCCGAACCTTAGATTTTTAGGAATAAAATAACAATTAATAATATAAAATTTGATTTGAAAACTATTTTGTGTCAATTTTGACACTATTTGATATATGATTTTTGTGAAAGTCATAACAGAATTAAATGTTCGAACCAAGTTGATTAAATCAACATTAATATATCATAGTAACCTAGAAAATTAGTGGAATTCATAAAAAATTTCAAATTACATTTATTTTGGTGTTTATAACATCAATTATGTCAATATTTCATTAATAAGATAATTACTGCATCATCGTTGTGTCATAAATAAATTAAATTCTTTTATGTCTAAAAATTACAAATAAAATACCATCATGTAGGAAATCTTTTTAGCTTTCTAATGAATATTTACAATCGAATTTATCTTATGTATAACCCCATATTAAAAATGATTTACTTATTAAACTTTGATTTTTAACTATTTTAACCTTTCTTTAAATAAATTAATAATAAATGTCCTAATCTAATCCAAGTGGGCCTAAATGGTCATATTTTATTCCTAAGTTTGTTTTTGGTCGAATTACACTTGTCCAATAGAATTAGGACATGTGTTAGGGTAATAGTAATATCATATTTACCATTAGTTACCCTATTTACTATTAACCGCGGTAAAAAAAAGTAAAAAGTTACTATTCACCAAAAAAATTATTTTCATCTCATTGAACCGCATTTTAGTCCTTGATATTAACCGTGTCTCTCGGATTTTCGAAATTCCATTCACAGAAGCGGCAAAATTAAGTTTTATGAAAAATTCAGTTTTTTTAACTACCACTTAGTAGTTTTACTATTCATCAAAAATTGATGTTTTTCAGAACAATGCCAAAATTTCATCCTAAGCTATATTTCATATTCCGAATTCAAAAATGAAATCTATTTTACCAAATTCATAACATAGAAGTTGCATTAATTAATTTTATAATTAAATCCCGCTGTTAAAATAAATAGCGTGTTTTTAGGAAACAATATATATCAAAAGATTGACACTTGATTATGTCTGGTTTAAATGTGAAATTACAACCAATGACCAAAATTGTATTAAATTGTAAAAATATATTCTAAATATACTTTAAAACCACTCAAATTAATAATTTATCACTATTAATTATTTCGATTAAAAAAGTTGTTTTTAATTATAATTTAGTAATTTTTCACTATTCATCAGAATATGAAAGTTATCCGAAAAGTACCAAAATTTCACCTTAGGCTAAATTCGATACTCCGAATCCAAGAATGAAGTTCATTTTGAAAAATAAGATTTACAGAATTTTAAAAAGTGGTTATTACT
This sequence comes from Viscum album, assembly GCA_963277665.1. Taxonomy (NCBI): domain Eukaryota; kingdom Viridiplantae; phylum Streptophyta; class Magnoliopsida; order Santalales; family Viscaceae; genus Viscum; species Viscum album. Next base: position 910,117,561 of record OY728131.1, on the reverse strand, counting down.
ATTCATAACGGCTAGTTTTAATAATATTTTAATAGCACATCGTTGTTTAGTGAAACTCGGTATTGCGTATTACACACGCTATCGAGGAAGGTCGCGATTGCGTGTAATGCAAGGCAAGACAAGGATGCGTGTTGTGCAAGCTCCTTTTGGTGTAGCGTACAACACAAGACATTAATAAAATTAAAAAGAATATTATTCACAAAATCTCGGGCTGTTACAGATCAAGTATCCCAAAGGGATCGATGTATCTTGGACTAAGATTTACCTTATTTCCAAATATCATGAATTTATTCCATGGAGATACGCTGAGGAATACCATGTCACAAGTATCAAACTCTCATTCTCATTTATGTTTTTCATCATATATCTTTTATTGAATCTAAGAAGCATTAATGTGATACTGAAAAGTCATAAACATTTCCACCATTTCCTTATCCATTACAAGACCTATATGTTTTCATTCCCCAACTTCATCCTAGCATGCAGGTGTTCTTTACCAATTCCTATAAATGGATTCATAGGGAGCCATTTGGATGCCTAAGTGGAAACTGTTATTATATGATAACTCAACTAGAATAATATGTTGGTCTCATTCTCTTTGGAAGTAAATTGTTCTTGTTATCAATATGTCCTCAAGTTTCTGGATAGTTCAATCTGATTGGCCATCAGTTTGGGGGTGATAATTCAGGATAAAGTTCAACTCAGTGATTAGAGCATGTTGTAGACTTTTCCAGAACTTATAGGGGAATATAGGATCTCAATTGGATACAATTGATAGTGGTAATCCATGTATCCTCACCACTTCTTTAATTTATATCCGTGCAATTTGATCTAGTAAGAAATCCTATGAAATTTGAAAGAAGTGTATAGTATTTGTAATATTATCCACAATAAACTATATAGTATTTTTTTCCCTACAAGTCTTCTTATGTCTAGTGAAAAATTCCATGGTGATGTTTTTCCATTTCCATGTTGGTATGGGTAATGGTTTCATCATCCCATTGTACTTATACCTTTCAGAATTCACTTGCTAACATACCAGAAACATTGATGTATATTTAGTGATCTCCTACTTCATATTGTCCAACAAATAGTGCTCTTTGATATCTTGATACATCTTTTTAATTCCTGGGTGAATGGAGAAAGTCAAATTATGTGAAAAATATAGTAGTTCCTTCTTAAACTCGATATTTTATGGTACACGTGGTCATGACCCAAATCTCACAAGTCCTTCTTCGCTAACATTTAACTCTAATGATTCCCCTTTTCTTATAGTTTTCATTTCTTCTAAATTCTAACATCATTTATCTGATTATCCTTTATCTTTTCCAAAAGATATATTCAAGAAATAATTTTTCAAAGGATTGATAATTTCCTTTCCTTTATGACTCCCATGTCTACATTCTTCAAGTACAAGATGATCAGATCACTCTCAATTCTCATCAAAAATAGATTTTTCAGATCCTTTCTACTTAGAGTTCTTGTCACATTATTCTATTTCCCATGAAGATAGTGAATTGAACAGTCGTAGTCCTTAATTATCGATAAAAATATTCATTGGTGTATATTCATATCTTTTTTTGTGAATATATACTTGATAATTTTCTAATTTTTATATATTTTACACATATCACCAAATAGATAATAATTCTATATTTTCAAAGAGAAGATCACTACATCTGACTCCCTATCATATGTTGGTAAGTTTTATTCATGAAAATCCAACTTCCTTAAAGCATTGTCAATGATGTTTTCATCATTCATTGTCACACAAACCAATCCCTTCTTCGATGCATCACTAAACACCATAAAAATCCATTTATTTGTGTGTATTGTGAGAACAAGTTCGGTTATAAGCCTCATTTTTATCTCCTTGAATGTCTCTTCACATTCATCATTCCAAGAAAACATGACCCCTTCCAAGTTATCTTGGATAGAGAGTTTGAGAATCATGATAAATTTCTCACAAATCAATGATAATACCCAGCTAATTCATGGAAACTACGGATATCAATCATAGATTTTGTCCTCATCCATCCTTCAATTGATTCAATTTTTGAAGCCTCAATAGATATCTCATTGTGTTTAATGATGTTCCACAATAATGATACTTTCCTCAACTAGAACTCACATTTTTTGAAATTAGAATAAATATTCTCTTTTCTTAAGGTATTTAGCATAGTGCTCAGATGCTTCTCATACTCCTCCTTGTTTTTGGAGAATATTAGAATATCATCTATAAAGAATAACAAAAATTGTTGAGGTAATATCTCAAGACTCCAATCATAAAGTCCATGAATATTGGTGGAGATTTAGTGAGTCTGAATAGAATTACTATGAACTCATAGTACTCGTACCTTGTATGAAAAGCAGTCTTGTGGATATCCTCCTTCTTCACCCTTACATGGTAATATCACGATTGTAGGTCCACCTTGGATATATATTGTGATCCATATATCTGATCTAAAAATTAATCAATACATTTAATAATATATTTATTTCTCATGGTCAATCTAAGCTGCCAATAATCGATGAAAATGTGCATAGACCCATCATTCTTCTTGATGAAGAGGATTGGTGCACCCCATGGTGAAGCACTTGGGCGTATAAACCCTTTATCTAGATTATCTTGTAGTTTTTTCTCTAACTCCTCAAGTTCCAAAATATAAATTCTATAAAGTTCCTTGGATAATGGAAATTACCTAGTTATAAGCTCGATTAAAAATCCAACCTATCAGCTAGAACAAAAATGGGGAAATTCCTCAAGAGACATATCGATTTATTCCCTCACAATAGAAATATCTTAGAGGATGGTTATTTCCATATACTCAATAATTTTATCTATATATTAAATATTATAGGTCAATAATATCCATTATTGATATATTGGTGCTAAAGTAGATTCATCCTCCTCCTTGCATATCTATAGAGTCAAGGGTCAATTCACAGTATAGAGAGTGATTTCCTTCTCACAAGAATTTTTGTTTGATGTATATAGGGAAATATAATCTATATCAAAAATTGATTAAAATTCCATAAAAGGACATATGAAAAGGTAAAATATGAATTCCAATGCACAAATCGTGATAGGGGAGGAGTTATATACTAAGAATTCAATAATTTCCCCATTTTTCATTTTCACCAACAACTCTACTTCCATGAATTGTGGTGGTGTTTGAATAGTTCTTCTAAAATTTCATTAAACAAAGGAACAAGTAAAACCAGAGTCAAAAATTACATTCATTATTATTGAATGAGTAACTATCTTACCTATCACCACTTATTTTTCAGGATCCACCATAGTGGTTTTGATGGAAAAATATCAACCTTTCTACCTTAGAGTTTGTTGGTTGTCTTCACAACCCTTTGGATTATTGCATTTCTTTGAAAATTTACTTATATCCTTGTTTTTTGATCAATAAACAATTCCTAGTGTGTTGACCATATAATTCCTTTCCTCCATCACATTAGTGGGTTCCTCTTGTCGGAAATTTTTAGTTAGGTGTCCTTCCTTCCCTCGCCTAATCCATTTCCTCATACCCCTTAAGAAATTTTTGGGGTTCTTATTTTAAAACCTTTGACTATTGGGATTCTAAAATTTCTTGCCATTGTTATATTTTTCCATAGGACAGCCAGAATTAAACTCTAATTTCCTCTTATTATCCCCATGATACCCTTGATATTCACAGATCTCTATTTCGACTTTGAGGGCACATCAGACAATTTCCTTATAACTATCAAAGTCATGGATTGGTAGGTATTTTTGTAGACTATATTTTATCCCACCAAAGAAGTCTTAAACCGTGAATTTGGTGGTAATGACAATGTTCAAGGTGTATTGTGAATGTCTGGTGAATTTATCCATATAATCCTTGATTTATTCGTCGTCTTTTTTTCTTAAGGGAATGGAAATCCATTTCTATTTTAATACAGACAATGTCAGGAAAATATTGATTGAAAAAATTTCTAGAACTCCTTCCACCCCATAACTTTGATATCTCCCTTGGGTTTCGTATTCTTGATCAATGTACACAAATGATCATATTCTCCCTCTATATAATAAAAAACCAGTTGAACATTCTCTTATTCAGAACATAGAAGGATGGAGAAGATCTTCTCAATGTAGTTGATCAATAGTTCTATGATTAAGGGATCAGATGATCCATTGAAATTCTGAGACCTTTGTCACATAAAGGACCTAATTGAAGATTTTTCTTTCATAGGGGGGTTTTGGAACTCCTCATCTTGGTTTCTATTCCAAACCTAAATTAGTTGAGAGGGTATTCTCTAAATGTTTGCAGTTCACACTCCCATTGAGTTGGAAATCTCATTGGGGAATCTATCACATTGGTCATCACATTAATTTTTTACCTGATTACTCTTATTTTAGGCCATTCCCTAGAATAAAGGGAAAATTATGGATGATTATTTTTAAACTATTAAACACATAAACATAAACTTAATTAAATTAAATGGATAACTTATAACTAACAATTATTTCTTTAACTTATGAATTTTTATGCATCAATATATGTTATCCATGATTTATTTCCTAACATGTACTCTTATGGGTATTTTTTGTTCCCATAATAATGGTTCATAATGAGATTTTGAATTTAACAAAACATATCCCTTGGGAGTTTCAAACTAAGTGCACAGTAAGTCCTGTTTGCATGTACTAGGTTACAATGAGTCAGGCCTGACACACCTTCTGAGGGTTATTACCACTTTGTACATTTATGCCAAAAGAATGTCCACTTATAGTATCTATATAGGGATTTATTTTCTTGATAACCCACCTACTCTGTACTTACCAAAATTTAGGGATGTTTTCTTATAATTAGTCTTATCTTTAAGGATTTTGATAGAGTTTTCTAATCCTAATCCTGAAAATAACTAAACTTTTCTTCTAATGCCAACTATAACAACCCTAATATTTATTTTACATTAATAAATTATTTATTACATAATATTACAATTAATATAACCCATAATATTGATAATTATAGTTTATTTGGGAATTAGGTACATTACATACCATCTTAAAATAGGGAAAACATCATCTTTATTGAAAGCATCCTTAACATGATTGCACTTACAACTACATGGGATAACCTGGGGACATCCATTTGAAATGGGTGAGCTATAAATCCCAGTATGGGAATAAACATGGAAAAAAATGAAGAAATTAATACATGTTAGTTAATATACATATCAATAGGTCATAAAAGGAACTTGAATAATAAGTCATGATATAGTATGATAATCATAAAATTGGGTATGTGGAAACAACTTAAAACACTTCATCATAAACATGAGTTAAGGATAACTGTTAAGAAATAATAATGGAAAAAGTTACATAAAGGAATCAGGTTAACTACCTATCCTAAAATTACATCTCCTTATATTGAACATTACCCAATTCATTGGAGCACTATATAATTATGGGTACATCTATCACTTTCATTTCATTCTCATGATTACGTTTGCCACATAAATCATAAAACATGGATCCATTCATCATCATATTTTATTAAAAAATAAAGGAGTGTGAAATAATTATATTTATATCCCAATTCAATGAATCGTATGTTTATAAAGGTGAAAACATATGATATTAAATGGTTATGGTATTCACTACATGATTGTTTTGGCATAGAAAATTACTGTGAAATTTTGACAACATAATGATGTCACTTAAAAATTAATAAAAATTGGTAAATGAGAGAGAAATGGGTCTCTCATCATTTGAAAATGAGATGGAAATTAATAGTGACATGTAAATATATATCCCAAAATATGTAATGGAAAATATAAGGCATAAGATAAAAAAATAAACTTTAATAAAAAGAGACGTTTGGGATCCCTTACTAGAGTGTGTGACTCCAAATACTTGGGAAGAGATTCTTGAGAGCTTTGGGTGCATTATGAAGACTCTATAGTGGTTAGTAAAGATTAAGGATGTTCTAAAATTATTTTTAGTGAATATTAATGGGAGATTCGATGGGTATATTTAGGAAAATAGTGGGGAATTCCTTACCATTTTTCAAACCTAGGTTTTGGACTCTATATAATAAAATACCCAAAACCAAAAAAATTCCCATGGTTTTTGCCCATGGTTTCTACAAAATGGGAGTGTTTTACATTATTTTATATATACAATGTCCTAAAATAATAATTTAATACCCTTTATTATGTGGTTGTGAGTCATACTCTTAAAGAAATGATTTAAAAACCTTAAAATTTATTATAAGATGAGGAGGATTCATAATGGATTCATAAAATAAATAAAATAAAAATAAAATAAAATTATTTTAAATTAAAAAAATATTTGGTATTTGATACCTTTTATAGTGTATTTTTCATCAATTTTGGGTCTTTATGATGTCATAATACACAAAGTATAGTTATACTATATTTCATTTATTCACAAAAATACGACTCTCTTAAAAACTTGTGAAAAAATAACTGTTGGATAATTTTTATGTTATAATTCCAAAAATAATATTCCATTTATCTAAAAAAATTTATAAATATTTAAATTTACAATTTCAAAATAATAATCAATATTTATTGAGAAATACTGTGGTTTTTTTGACAATATTAGTTTTCAAAGCCTTATAAATTTAACATTTGACTTCATAAACATTATATGAAAATTTATATTGGATAAAGAGTATTTATTAGTAATATTTTATTAAAATATTATTTATTTTATAAATACATTAATTTATTAAAATAAACTCCATAATTGAATTGTAATTTTAACCAAAATTTTATTTATGTTTTATTGTATCAAAATAAAAATCATTTATAGAGTAAAAACAACAGGATGAAAATATATTCATTGTTCTTAAAATAATAATTTAAAAAATCATATTGCTAATATATTGATACATATCCATTTAATAAACTAAAAAATAACCTAATTTTAAGGTTCATGACTGTGAGACTTTCATGGGGTGGTTCGGTGTACATGGTTTGGGTCGTGATCTCAGTGAGCTTAAAAATCTCTTGCAAATGGTTTCACTCATGCTTAAGTTGTTGGATATCATCTTGGGATTGGTCAATGGAAATCCCAAAGATTATATCTCCCTATGAATCTCTAATAAATGGGCTTCATAGGGTATGATCCTACTGATTGAGGTCATCACTTCCTTTTCTTGTGTCAATTAGAATTATGAGAACCCTGTATTTATACTAATCATGTGATCATCGTTAAATTGATATATTATCAACATTAAATATGGTTAATGGACTTTTAAATATTATATAATAAAAAAAATAAGTTCATGTGTTTTCTATAACCATATTACATACTAAAACATTTAATTAAATCAAAAGGGGCATTTTATTTATAACAGTTTGGGTCATTACAAAACAAATAGGAATCATAAGTAATTTATTAATAAACTATTTCATGTATGTTTTAATTAGAACTCATGTAATATATTCATGATTGAACCTTGGATCATATAAGAGTAATCAAAGTCTCACATATCAAAGGCATATTGTGTTTGAAAAAATTGATTTGATATTTTTATAGAGAGACATATTTTTCTAAAAAAATTAGCTAACTAAATATTAGGAATCTGAGAATTAAAATTGAAGTGTTTTAATATATAAAACTTTATGTGATATTTACCATGATATTAAGGTTAATTCTGAAGTTTAATTCAAGTTGGAGTGTTCTTCATCTATGAATTTCTAGTTCAATCATCGAATAAATGTTTCTATACCAGATCTAAATAGAGATTAATTGGGTGATGTTGGTGTTTCTTGATGGAACTAAGATGATAGTATGAATATTATTTAGATTCTAGGTATTGATTAATTACTTAAGTTTTATTGGTGGAAGTATTTTTAAAATTTATATGAAGGATATAATCAAGTAAACCCTTAGATAAGACATTAAGATAAAAGAATGATGAAGCTAATAAGATTTGAGTCTGTATTGTGACATGAATTTTGATTGTTGGTTGATTAAATTGGATTTAGATCTGATTTATATTGATCAATAGGGATATTAGAGTTGTTTTTTAATAAATCCAATTAGATATCAACGATGAGGTTTTGAGTCACTAATGATTACTCATGTAAGATGAAGGGGTTGATTGATTGATTAAAAAACCATTGATCATGTTGTATGAGTGGATAACTATGAAGATTTGGAGACCTTGGCTGAGTGATTTCATGATAAACCTACAATTAATTAAATATTGAACCCACTTGAGTGTAGTATAGTAAAATTTGTTTGAGTAAATCATTCATGGGTTTCAATTTATTAGATAAAATCAAGAGTCCCAAGGCACAGTTGATGAATATTTAATGAACCCATTTAATTTGTGGATGATTTGGAGCTCCAAATTGAAGTTTTGAATTGTAACTTAACTAAACTAGAGATTTTATATCGTGAAATTTTAAAAGGTGTGTTATATGTTTTTTTAGGGTGTATATAGAGTGCTGATCATTTTATTATTTTATATATTCATCATTGCTGGTTGAGATTAGAAACACTGAGTAGGATAGTGCTTCCTATGAAGTTACTTTTCTAATTTCTTTTTTTACTCAGTCAATGTACAATATTTTATTATTTTTAAATTTTTTTCATGATAAATAATATTTCATAGGTATGTTTTTTTATTATTTTCTAGTTATAATTTGATTAATACTTTTTAGGCTGATATCAACCATAATTTAACAAAAGAAACTGATATAATAGAGGAGTGAGGTTGTGGTGTGTCATTTAAATTTTCCAGTTATTATTGAAGTTTTTCTTAAATTATTTTATATACACATGAAGGTTTTAGTGTTACCATTGAATTGGTGTTAGGTGTATAAAATAGTTTGGTAAAAAAAATTCTATAATGAAGAAGATGAGAACCAAAAATATAAAATAGTTAATATCTATAGTTTGATAATATTTATTTTATTCTTTTTAATTCCCTGCCACTAGTTTTGATCCTTTAATAGTTTTACATAAAATACCATTAATAATTATCAATTGACAAAAACAATACAGTGGTAATTGTGTTTTTTTAGTGAAATATCTTTGACATAAAACCCAAGGAACTGTTATACTATATATTTAAGGGTATAAAAATACACTGATTGAGCCTCAAAGTATGACCCAACTTCATATACCCTAATTCAACCTCCCCACCTCTTATTATCTCTCTTTATAGACCTAAAATATATGGTATGATATATTTTTTTAGGGTTCTCACCTTATATAAATTTAGGTTTTCTCTAACCTCTTAGAAGATCACACTCATTATTTCGCACAACTACAACATCATTCACCACTATATTGGAACTATTTTTTATTTCATTACATAAGGAAAGGGGTGTGGTTACAAATAGAGACACGGATAATTTCATTTTCCTCCAATATAGAGTCTACCCTGACCACCCCTATTTTTCATCCTTCTATTTTCAATCCCTTTTCATTAGCATTCAGTGTAACCAAAATGATGTATTTTATACCACCTAATTAGATAATTACTTTGGGGTGTTTCAAATATGTTTAACCCACAAGAATTTAGGGATACTCAAATGGGTAGACTATCTCATACATTACTTCATGAATACAGTCTATAATAAGTGAAACATATATTCTAACAAGTAACTCTTCTAAAAAAGCGGAGGAGTCTAAAATATGACTCTTATAACCTAACAATAAGATTGGTGGGTATGAATAGAAGTAACTGTATTATGATATATATATATATATATATATAATTTTTTCTAATATAAATATATTGATTTATTCATATAAAATTATTATTCAATTTTTAATTATAAGTATTTAATCATATAATGTTATGAATATATAAAGTTTAAATGGGTCATTTTTTATATAAAAGTGTGTTTTATATATTTTATGTATATTTAATTTAAAAGATAATTTTCTCATATTATGAGTATTAAATTTATTTAAAATTTATTTTTATACATTTTAACTAATGAATATTCATTTATACATTTATTATCAAATTTTTAAAAAAAGATAAAATTATTTGATGGTAAAAAGAGATACTTTTCAAAAAACTATTTTCAAATGTGTAATGAATTTTTATCATACTAAATGAAGTTAATAACTATTTATTACTTATTTTAAAGAAATTTATTGGTCACATATTCAATAAAATAAATTTACAATAATCAAATGGTTGTTACTAGTTAATTGATGAGAAGAAATTCACTTTATGTTTCAAAAATAATTTTTTTCTAAAAATAGTTTTTACATGTTTGTGAGGGGATATTAGAATTATTTTTAGAAACTTTTTTAAATTTAATTTCATAAAATAAATTATTTATTATTTAAATGTATCAAAATTATCTTAGGGTGAATTTTTTTTATTCTTTATAAATAGTTGATTTTATATTTAATAGTTAAAATTACTGATTTTACAAATAATGTAACTTTTATGTAATTAGCATGATATAAGAATGAATTTAAAGTTTATGAAACCAATTTGATATAATAAATAAATATTTAATAAGTAATATAATCAATTTAAAAATATTTGGTTGATCTTAGAAATATATGTTTGACATTTTGGAAATCAATGTAATGATTTTTATTCAAAAAAAACTATTTTAAATTTTTCTTTAAAATCAAGTATTGACAAGGTTACTTTAAATTTTAGTTTGGTTTAAAAGAAAAATTAGTTTCATATAATTTAAAATAATATAATTAATTCCATTGGAATCAATATTATTTATGATTTTGGTATAAAATTAGTTTTTCTCAAGTGGTCATTTTTCAACAAACGGATTTCATTGTGTTTTTCAAACATATATTAAATGTATTTTTTACTAAATATAATAATAGAATAATGAAAAAATTTATCCATATTTTTAATCATAATAATTTATATTATTTAATGAGGTCAAATTAATTTTTGGTCATACTGTATAGTAATAGTGGTAAAATTTTATCATCTCAGATAAGGGTAAAATGAGTTAAAAGGTTTAAAAATAAAGGGATAAGACATTAGGATAACACAAAAACATTCTTAAAACTCATTTTTTTGTTATATTTAGGACCTAACATCAATATCCTAGAATCTATTATAATTTTAGACACTTTAATTATTTAAGATATATTATATAATAAATATTCAAGTCTTTACAAATTTCTCACCCACTTCACTTATAAAATGACACCTCATCTCCTCTCTTATCGACACTTATTTACCCACTCATATTGAACAATACCTACCAAAATACCTTCATAAGTGTATTTTTCTCATCCTATATGTCATATTCCCACCTAAATAACACTTTATAAAGGGTTAAAGTGTAAACTAAATAATATTACCAATGGAATATGTATATGTTCTTATCAATATTTTCCAAGTTCCATTATTCTTAAACCACCTCCAAATATTAAATAATCATATTAAAATAATTAAATAATTATATTTACTATACTTAGATGTTTTTATGTTAATGTAATATCTATTTTATATCTCTTTTCCATCCAATGGAAAATTAAAATATCGCTCATGTGTACGTATGGACTATTGTCTCCTCATAGTGGTGTAATTATTTTTTCATAACTACTTCACTAAGATGGTTATAAAGATGAAATAAATGAATATATATAATATTAATGACATAAATATGATTCTTAAAATTTATGATATCACCTATCTACTTACCCTTCCATCCATTGGAAAATGATAATGTCACTCATGTGTACATGTGGACTGCCACCACCATGAAGAAATATGATTAGTTTTTCTATTACCACCTTACAAGTATAATTACAGAATTTTATATAATTAATAAAAATTATATAAATAGATTATTAATACTATGGAGATGATGAAACCATTTCATAACACATTTAACCGTGGTCAATATACTGAAACAATTTTGTAGAAATTGACTAAACAACCTTATGTGGTCAACATAAGCAAGAATTATTCAATGAATGGATGCCAAATGATTATAAAAGGACCTTAGAAAATGTAATATAGATTAAAAGGGTTCCCCAAAAATTATTTAAGAAATTTAAAATTATTAATCAAGAGTATATAATGTATATGGACACACTGGAATCCACGCTAAGGGGTTTTCATTTCAAATCCACTCTATTAAGATAAATTTTTTATTGTGCACCTAATTTATTTTATATTGTGTATCTATTTCCCATTTGACATGATATATCATGATTTTTATTTATTTAAGATATTTAATTTTTCAGTTCATGTTTTTGATTTTAATGGTTTTTGATTTAAAATTTATTAAAGTCATAAATTCTTAATTAATAATCTCACTCTTATTCAGGATTAGTCATGATTAAATTTATGTTGGAATAATTATATGTTTTTTATTTTATAAAAACTAATCCATTCTATTATCCTCTAGTTATTTTAGTGTTTTACAATTTTTTCTTCTAATTTTTCCTCTCGTTGGAGCTCAAATAACAAAATAATATTTTTTTTTAAACCGAACTTATTTATTTTATTTGGTCGGAAATTAGTCTCTCCCATATTCATATTCATCAAATTTTTTGTGAATTTTTTTATCTAATTTTAAATTGTTGTAGAAGTTAAATTTATACTAAATTTTACATTATTTATAAAGTTTAAAAATTAATTTTTTTAATTTTTACAAAATTTTGAAAGGAATATTATTTTTAACATATATGGCATGAATGGTTTTTCCCGCATCAATAACAGTTGGTATCTATTTAGATTAATCTAAAAATTCCCATGTTTTTTTCAAATAAAACCCTTTTTATGTTATTCTATGAATTTTATGTTTTTATATTAAAACAAAAATTCATTGTTTTCTAAAAGTTTGTAATGAATTTTGTAAATGATTTATAACATTGTTTTTATAACAAAGTTACAAAATATTTAAGGAACATTATTTTTAAAGTTTTTCTCCCATTTTCTTATCTAATTCTCAAAAAAATAATTTATTTAAAATCTTTATTTCTATAATGGATGGTCTTCTATCATCCTTTACTGATTTACATATTATACCTTATTTTGTGATCATTCACTATCTTGTGATCATATTATTTATCACTCGCCATTATGCATTGATCATTATTTTTCAAATTTATGTTCAGATTTTCAGTATCATATATGTATTTAGTCTTATTTATACTACTTTGGTATTTTATTAATTGTATATCATTTCAACATATGTTGTTATTTGAAGGGAGATTATTAATAAAATTATTTCATGTGAAATGGAAATATTGATCTCTATATTATTGATTCAATACATTTCTTTTTTTATTAGTCACATTTATTATATATTATAATATTTATTCAAAATATAATGATTACACTAGAAATGTTCATATAACAAGTTGTTCCTAGTTATATATATTTATATATCCCATTGATGTGTCAATAGGTCACATGAAAAAAATGGTTGTCCAAATTAGTTAAGTATTTAGTTTATACATACACATTCATTAAAATGACCTAGAAGAAGTACATGATGGTAATGTAACTCCCTAGCACCAGAATCCTGGAGCAAATGAATTATTATATAACATTGTCCTGATTACAAGAAATAAATTCTTGAAGGACTGATGAGTTTATTAGTCTTGGAAAATAGATTACATACAAGATCATAACATTACAATTTTTAACATAAAATACTACATAAATAATCCTTTTAGGATGACATTATTCCTATAGATCAACCCTACATATCAATTATTATTAACTTTTTTGCATCGTGGGAAAATAAAACATCAGAAAGGGGTGAGCTCATATGCTCAATAAGGATAAACAATATAGCAGAATCTATCATAAATAGTCATAAACTTTAATGGAAAGGTATAAAATTGAAACACAAGCCCTTTACACGTAAACTTCATCCTAATATGGAAAAGATAAATAAAATAATGTCATTTAATTATTCACAAGGATATTCTAAAAGTTAAATAATCACATGTAATATCAATAACTAATCTCATAATGATGGAATGCATAATGCTGAACATCTTAACCACAAAGTAAAGGCCTCATGAAAAGACCCTAAATATAAATTTTTTCAAGGCCTTGTTCCAAGACACAAGTTTATAACATGAGACCTACTGATGCATCAAGGGGCTATAGCGGGGTCGGCCCGTCACTTACTAAGTCCAATGCATTACTCATATGAAAAGGGTGAAACATAACATAATCATTCATATTAAAACTAGTATATGAAATGTAAATACCATAACCCTAAACCATGAATGGTATAATAATAACACATCCATAGTCAAACATATCATAACTCATTCAATACAATATGTAAGATTGTATAATAATAAATCAACCTCAATCAATAATAATATCTAGTACAGGATGTTGACATAGTTGAAAATGATCAGTAAAACTCTTTGAGATAAATATCCCCTTTCCATAAAATCATTTAAAAGTCACACGTTATATAAATTAATTCATTTAAAAGATATTTTTTAATCAAATTGTTCCATATAACTTTGAAACTTTTTAAAGGAATTAACATTTTAAAACAATCATGTACATATAAATAAATCCTTAAAATCATTTTGAAAACGTAGACATTAATTAAATAGAATTAGAAAAATAAATCTTTAAAACATTTAAAATGATAATATAGTTAAAGATACCCTTCTATAAAACCAAAAAATATTCCCTTTGAAAAAAAATTATGAAACATATACATTGACGATAAATATGTTCCAATAAATATTTACACATAAACAATATTGGATAATAATGATATTAAAGAATTAACCCTTACCTTGTACTTTTCCTTAGTCGAGGGTACGTTAACCTCCTATATAATAGTTAAATAATTGTTATTAAATTATAAAAGAACCACATACATAAATATGATATCATATATGATCCTCTAATATTGATTTGTTAATAATATTTCAGTAGTATCATTGTTTCGGGTGTTAACTGATTTGTTTTCCTTTATATGTTTTCTTACATAAGTCATGTTTGTTATGGATATGATGTATTTCATTCATATACAGAATGATATTAAGTTCTTAAACATTATTTTTTAATCATCAAATGAAAATTATTCTTGAATGGTTAGGATGGGGAATAAAATCTCATCGCGACATGGAGACGATAAACTGTACGTACGCACAAGCGAAAATATCATTCTATTAATGGTAAAATCGTATGTAATTGGATGGTATATAATATATAAATAATAATTAACATGTTATATTTATTATTTAAAACATTTATATTCATTATTATACCAATCAAAATAATGAAGTGTTGAATAACAAACTACACCATGACGTGGAGACGGTAAGCCGTACGTACGCACGTATAGTGACATTGTCATTCATAGGATGGATAGAATAATGAAAATGGTCTTACCATATTTATAATAGCATCTCAGTATGTATAAGGTACTGGAGTTATTATTTTAGTATGTAAACATCAATGAAATAGGAAGTAGAAAAAAACATTGAAAGAGGTGATAAAATAATTACCTCTTCTTCGGGTGCTTCCTTTTCATTTGAACAAAAGGGATCCTTAGAATGGATTTATGATAAAATTAAGGAATTTAGGTTTAATTAAGGATAGTTTTTAGGATATTCGATCATGGGTTGGCCTAGCCAAATGTCTTTGGAGGTTTGAATTTAAGTGAATGTAAAGTACCCTTTTATAAGAGAGGTGAGGGGCACTTTAGGAAATGCTTGAAATATTAATTTATTATAAAATTTATTTTAGTTTATAATAGCTCCATGTAAGAACCCGGTTCTTATTTTTGAGGCACGGGTCTCTTCTTTTCCCTTTTCCTTAAGTGCTTTTGAGAATATAAGGAAAATAGGGGAAATCCCAAATTTTGTGGGTACACGCCATGTACTTTTCCACACGTCGTTTACTTTGGCTGTGTGGGATGAGTACACAGGGCGTGTAGGCATGTCGGTAATGAAGGGTATAAAAACTAACTACACGTCATTTACATTGTATTTACATGCCGCGTAATTAGTCGGCAGGTGAACAGTAAGGTGGTGGAAGCATCCACCAGCGGAGCGACAGTACAAACCATGTAATCGGGAATACACATTGTGTACTCATGTCGACGGATGAGCAGTGTCGCGGTGGAAAGAAGATGCCATATGAATAGTTAAAAATGAACAATACATTCCATGTACTTGAGACTACACTCCATGTTGTTTTTTTCGCTTAAAATAGGCAGTAGTCTCCTCATTCGGCAGAGGAGGATTTGAGTTCGTTTTGGAGCTCGGAGAGAAGGTCATAGCTTTAGAGATCTCCTAACCGCACACTGAGAATCTGAATCCTTCTATGACGGTCTCGATTGAACCGAACAGGTGATTTATTCCCTCTCCTTGTTTTTTTATTACCAATTCTTTCCTGATGTAGATTTATTTGAGTTTGAATGAGTGAAAGTTTATCCCATATCTATGTCGTTCTTGGACAATTCGGGAGGCATCGTTCACGTATACCAATCAGAGACGATCGAGGTAGGTGGTCTGATGTTCCTTTCTACTATTTTTTTTGAATTTTGCATCGTTTTGATATGCTCCCATGGTTGGGGTGTCTTATGTCTGAGGCCTTTACGGAAAAGATATCTAGAATTGCGTAGATAATCTAATGATAAGTTTAAACTGTTGTTTTGGATCACTGCTAGGATCCAAGACCACCCCGGGGGGTGCATTCCTTTGTTTGTCCATTTGGATAGGATATCTGAGGGTATGGAATGATTATATTGTGCATTTCATTTTCTTGAGATAAATTCTATATAAATTTTTGTTTATACTTTGGGCTCAGCCCAGTTCTTTTAGCCTATGGGCAGTGTTCTACTAGCCTGTGGGAAGTGTTTTACTTAGCCTGTGGGCAGTGTTTGGTTATCCTAGGGGTAACCTTTGTTTATTGTTGTGGGTAGTAGTCTCTATACCTGAGGGAAATATCATGTACGCTTGATGGTAATGATCGTTATGCCTGAGGGAAATCACTTGTGGGTATTTGATTTTGTTACCTGAGGGTAAGGATAGTATGTCTGAGGACACAACTATTTATAATATTCACTATGGTGATTTTCTATGTTGTACCTACCAAGCCGAAGAAAAATATTGAAGGTGATAAGAAATAATTAAAATAGAAATGAAACCAGTACTAATTGTTACTTTTGAGTACTTACTAGTTTACTGCATTTACTTTTGCACACTGTTGTTTCACATTTTCACTGACAGTTGGTCACATGCCTCTGGTGGGTGCCTAATGGGATTTATTTCTCACACCCTGTTTGGGTCATGTCTTCATCCCAAAAATACTATATTTATGTAGGTGTCGATATGGGAAAGGGTCCCTATAAAGGTATATGATTGTAGCAGAGGAGTAGGAGAGCATGGGACCGAGCATAGGCTTGTGATGTTGATGCGTTCTGTTTACTCCACTTTCTTTTGTTTGGTTGTACCTTGTACTTTGAGTTGTATTGTATTTTATTGCAGTGTATCATGTTCTGGATTCTTTCATAGAATTACTGACATGCTGCATCCTTGTATATATGACTGCTGGTTCTCTTTTAACTTCAGTTTCCCATTTCAGTTGTATATTATTTACTGCTTCCGATGTTGTATGTTATTTATCTTTTCCGCAGCGCTACCCTTTGAAAAATAAGGGAATAGTTTCCCCACTATCATAACTGGGCCCTCACTACTAGTCGGCAGCCTCTGGTATTTGGGTAAATGCATTTGAGGTCATGTGACCAGCCGGGTTCGGGGCACCCTTTGTGTGGCTTCTAGATCCGGGACATTCCAAAGTGGTATTAGAGGGGTTCTTTTCTTTGAATTACTGTTTGGATCCTTAGTCAGGGATAGGATGGAAATTGTAGTTGGTAATAAGTTGTTCAAAGGAGTAGCTAACCTATGTATAGGGAAAATTCAATCTACCTCGTTATTGCAATTATTACTGGTTTTTCAATTTTATAGTTGATTTGATTTTTACCGTTGGGTGACGCACTTGTGATTGTGTTATTTATATGTTATACATGGGTTCTATTTAGTCGCAACCCGATGATATGAGGGTTCTCCACCTCATACATCATTTATGCACATTCTAGGAATCACATTTCATGCATTCCTTCCATGCCATGTAGGTGCATTATAAATTGGATGTTGTTGTGATAGTCGATGTGCTAGAAGAGCATGTTGTTGTGACAACTGCTTTGATAAATACATTCTTTTTTTAGTGTATTTTGGTGTGAGGTTTTGATATAATGAATGCCAAACTTTGGTTCTTAAGGAGTATGGGCCCTCAATGACCGGAATTTGGTGGATCATTAATGTGTTTTCCTTGTTATAACATGTATAAGATGCCAAGCTTTGATTCGCTGGGATTATGGGCCCTCAGGTATCAGAATTTAGCATTTGGGTGTTTTTTCTGTATTGTTCTGGGCTCTGGAGTAGTTTCTGAGGCTTACAGTCTGGAAAAACCCAGCATACACATCGTGCAGTTCTATGGACACACGTCGTGTGTTCTTCTATTCAGGAAGAAATGACAAATTTTTAAGTACACGTCGTGTAGTCTCTTCCTGTGTTATAGGTCGTGTGGGCGGGAACATGGGGTGGGGAATGGCTTGGGGGAACATGCCATGTACCGGTTGTGCACGCCATGTAGTGTATACCTAGTGTACGCCCGTGTAACTAACAACATGGATGGAGGAAACCTTAAGATATCCACATCATGTCAATGATGAATATGTCGTGTAGTTTGACCTGGGGATTCGGACGTGTAACTAACAAACACAGGTCGGTGTTATCTCTTCTTAAAAATGCCTTGTACCTAAGGGACACGTTGTGTAGTCTTGACCAGTGAAAGGTCGTGTGGACTTGGTCGTGTGGCTAGGAAAAATGGGGTGGTGTACACGCCGTGTGTGGTTGTAACACGCCGTGTAGTGTCAGTCGGGTACCTGATCATGTCCTGAACAACACGGGACGATGAAAGCTTGTAGAGTACACGCCGTGTCGACCCCTGAACACGTCGTGTAGTCTTGTTTTAGGAGGGTATGTGGCTTAAGCCGTATAGAAGGACTCACGCAGGGAAGAAGGATTCAAGTACACGATGTGTGTTAGGACAACACGTCGTGTGTTTGGGGTGTTACATGATCAGTTTTAGCTGGAGTACACACCCATGTGGATGGCCTGTGAGAACACGCTGTGTAGTATTTATACACGCTGTGTAGTCAAGTTTTGTAAAACTTGAATGCTTTTCTTCTCCTATTCGCTTCTTACACTCCTTGTTTTCGGTCCTTGATGACCTTAATCTAAGGCACATATTTGACATTTTAGAGTCATGTCACTGAGACGACCACCGGTTGATTTCCAGGAGAGCGTCGACAATTTTACTCCTGAGATAGTGGGCCATGGGCTACAAGTGGATCCTCCATCAGTTCCAGATGTGGCGCCTGTCGTTATACCGGACACATGCGTGGATGTGCAGTTATGTGAAGGCTTTATGTGGTTCATGAAGACCTTCCAAGGAGCACCGTGGGCCGCCACATATATGGCAGAGCTGATGCATATCTTTCAGTAGCAGGATCCGCCAATATTTTCAGGGGATGGCGGACCACAGGCTATGGAGTCATGGATGGATTCGATGAAGATGATATTCGAGCATCTGGAGACACCTCCTGGGAGGAGGGTCAAGCTCTCTACATACATGTTGTGTGATTCCATCAAGAGGTGGTGGGATGTTACAACCCAGTCTGAGCATCACCGAGACATGGTGTGGGATGATTTTCAGGAATCCTTCTATGACTTCTTCTTCCTGGAGATGCTACGGGCAGATCGAGCTCAAGATTTCATGAATCTGCAGCAGGGTGCCATGTCAGTGATGGATTATTCTGCTCTCTTCACTGATCATCAGTGTTTTTCACCTGTTCTGGTGGGTGATGAGGCATTGAGGGCTAGAAATTTTGAGGACGGTCTTTGGTGTGACATCTGAGTGCTGGTGAATGTTTTCAGGTTGCCTACCATGCATGTTATTGAAAACTAGGCACTGATTATAGAGTGGAACCTACGGGAAGCTAGTAGAGTGGGCCAGGGTGGTTCGACACCAGTTTCTGGTACTATTTCTACCGGTAAAAGGAAGATGTAGATGGACTTCACTCAGAGTGGTAGTAATAGTTATAATAATACTTTAGGTGGCCAGTTCATGTGCTACCGGTGTGGTAGACAGGGGCACAAGAGACCTCAGTGTCTGCGTGACCCAGTGGAGTTCAGATCTTGCAGAAAGATGGGTCATATCCAGCATTTTTGCAGGGCGTTTCCACTAGTGGCTAGTGAGAGGTTTCTGTGCAGACTCCGTGTGCGGGAGAAGGACCCGAAGATTCTTACCAGTCGGGAAATTGGGGTGTGTTTGGGTGTGTAGACAGAGATGGTGGTCGTGGTCATGGTAGCCAGACACCAGGATCTTAGAGGAAGTAGGGCGGGTCACCTCAGGGTAGCCAAGCTGTGTCGTAGGGCCGCAGCACTGGGCAGGCATATGCAGTGCAACAGACCCAACAAGAGCAGGATCCCGGACCTTTTACTATCATAGGTACTATCCTAGTTACTTATGTTCTATCTTCTATACTTTTTGATATGGGTTCTACACATAGCTTTATATCTGAGGCCATTATGGAGAGCCTTGGGCTCTGTGTTTCTTCTTCTTCTGATACCATGACGCTAGACACTCTATTGGGAGTGAGGAAGGAGAATGTGCATCAGTGCAAGGAGTACCCCCTTGAGTTTGGTGGGTATCACTTCCTATGGGATCTCTATGTCATAGAGATGATAGCTTATGAAGTAATTCTTGAGATGGACTTGTTGGTACCCTTTCGAGCCTTGTGGATTGCTATTGTCGGAGGGTAGTTTCACGTCACCCGAGGACAAAGAGTTTCTATACAAGGGAGAATGGGATGTTCATGTGAGCTGAGTTGGACCTGAGCATCATGGGTGAGGAGGATTGACAGCCCAGATTGTGATGTTATATCTGGATGATCAGGGAACTTATCGGAAGTATTTCCCTCCATCAATTGATCATTTCAGGGATGTCTTCTCGGACGACTTTTCAGGTCTACCTCCGGAGCAAGAGGTTGATTTATCTATTGATCTAGTGCCAAGAGCAGAACTGGTGTCCATTCCTCTTTATAATATGGCCACACCAGAGCTGCAAGAGCTCAAGAGATAGTTGGAGGAGTTACAGGAAAAGGGTTTCATCTGACCCAGTACTTCCCCATGGGTTCGCCTATCCTGTTTTCTATGAAGGTAGACGGTACCCTCAGACTTTGTGTGGATTATCGGAAGTTGAACCACTTGACGGTCAAGAACCGATATCCCTTTCCGAGGAATGACGATCTTTTTTATCAACTTTGGGGAGCACGAGTGTTCTAGAAGATTGACTTGAGGTCCGGATATCATCAGTTATGTGTTAGACCATTCGATGTACCACTAATAGATTTTCGGAGCAGATATGGTCTATACGAGTACTTGGTCATGCCATTCGGACTAATGAACATGCCAGCAATTTTCATGGCTCTGATGAATCGTGTGTTCCATCCTTATCTGGATTCTTTTGTGGTAGTCTTCATGGACGATATCTTGGTGTACTCTCACACCTGACACGACCATGCCACCCATCTTGAGATTGTATTGAGCATGCTGAGAGAGCATCAACTATATGTTAATCTCTCAAAGTGCCACTTCTATATTGACCAGATACACTTCATAGGTCATATTATCTCAGAGGAAGGAGTTGCAGTAGACCCAGAGAAGCTGAGAGCAATAGTTTCCTGGGAGAATCCCAAGAACGTGTTTGCGATACGAAGTTTCTTGGGGATGGAAAGTTACTACAGTCATTTTATACAGGACTTCCCCCACTTAGCAGCGCAATTTATGAGTTTGACTAAGAAGGTTGCGAAATTTTTTTGGTCAGAAGCTTGTGAGACAACCTTTTAGGATATGAAGGGAAAGTTGGCATCAGCACCAGTCCTGATACTTCTGGAGCAAGGGAAGAAATATATAGTTTACTATGATTCATCGGGTATTGGGCTGGGATTAGTGTTGATGTAGGGTGATCAAGTTTTTTCATACAGGTCTCGGAAGTTAAGGCCACATGAGAGGAATTACCCGATGTATGATCTCGAGTTCGTTACAGTTGTTCATGCGTTACGCTGTTGGATACATTACCTCTTGGGAGAACATTTTGTGGTGTTTATAGAACAAAAAAGTCTCAAATATATCTTTACCCAGCATGACCTGAATATGAGATAGAGAAGGTGGGTTGAATACCTTCAGTCCTTCGACTTTGAGCTTGCCTATACACCTAGTAAGGGTAATGCAGTAGCTGATGCACTAAGTAGGAAGACTCAGACAAAGGAAAGGTAGGAGGCTAGTGGTGAGTGGAATCTTATGGCATTATTCTCTGAGATGCATTTGGAGGTGCACGATAGTTAGGGGTAAAGCTATCTTTCTTCCTTAGCTGTGACTTCTACCCTCCTGGATAGAGTGAGGATGAGACAGTTATCAGATTCAGAAGGCCTAGTTCTAGGGGAGTCGGTGGCAAGTGAGGACCCTCCTCCTGGATGGACGATAGGTGATGATGAGGTGCCATGTTTCCATGGATGAGTGTGGTTTCTAGGGGATATACACAAGGATATGATGCGAGAGTTTCATGCTTCGGCCTAGGCAGTGCATCTCAGAGTTACCAAAATGTACTGTGACTTGAGACGTCAGTACTGGTGGCCAAGTATGAAATAGTAAGTAGCTGGTTTTGTTGTGATATGTTCCACCTGTCAGCAGGTGAAGGCGGAGCATCAGAGGCCAGCCAAACTGTTACAACAATTACCCATTCCGAAGTGGAAATGGGATGATGTCACGATGGACTTCGTGACCATATTTCTGAGGTCACCTCGAGGCAGTTATTCCATGTGGGTTGTTGTAGAGAGATTTATGAAGTTAGATCACTTTTTTCTGATCAAGGAGACCTTCGGTGTTGACGATCTCGAAAAGATTTATATCCGAGAGGAAGTATGTCTTCATGGGGTCCCTTGTTCTATCATTTCTGATAGGTACACCCACTTTATGTCTCATTTTTTGGCAGAGTTTTCAGAGGTTACTGGGTACACAGGTTCTTCTGAGCACAAATTACCACCCTCAGACTGATGGCTAGTCAGAGCGTATGATATTGGTGCTAGAGGACATGTTGTGTTCATGCGTCCTAGACTTTGGGGGCTCTTGGGAGAAGCATATACCCATGGTTGAGTTTTCATATAATAACAGTTTTTAGGCAACTATTAAGATGGAACCTTACGAGGCTTTATATGGTAGGCCATGTCGATCACCCTTGTGCTGGTTGGAGGCAGGTGAGGTAGCTTTACTGGGGCCATGTCTCGTGCAGGAGACTTAAGAGTAGGTCCAATTGATTTAGAAGTGGATGGATGCCGCATAGTCTCGTCAGAAATCTTATGTTGATCACCGTAGATGACCATTGGATTTCGTGGTTGGGGATCGAGTTTTCTTGCATGTTTCGTCGAGGTTGGGACATAGGCGGATCAGGAGACAGGTTAAACTTTAACTGAGGTATGTGGGGACATTTTAGATTCTAGAGAGAGTTAGGCCAGTTGCCTATCAGTTGAAGTTACCATAGAGGTACCGGTCCACGCACGACGTCTTCCATGTATCTCAGCTACGTCGTTATCACTCAGACATGTCTCACATTTTTTCAGCCCAAGGAGGTTGAGCTTCAGATCGATGCATCCTTTGAGGAGGATCTAATTCTTATTGTTGATAGGAGCATGAAGGTTCTCCGAGGCTAGTCAGTTCCTCTCGTTCAGGTGTTATGGCAGTATGGCCGAGTGCCAGACGAAACCTGGGAGCGGGAGACCGACATACGTGCTAAGTGGCTAGAGTTGTTCACAGTTGTATCTTCACCACCCTTGGAAGGGAAATTTGGGGGCAAATTTCTTTAAGGGGGAAGTTTGTAAGAAACTGGTTCTTGTTTTTGAGGTACGTGTCTCTTCTTTTCTCTTTTCCATAAGTGTTTTTTTGAAAATAAGAAAAATGTGGGAAAATACCAAATTTTGTGGGTGTACGCCATGTACTTTTCCACACGCCGTGTACTTTGGCCGTGTGGGATGAGTACATAGGGCGTGTAGGTCGGTCGACAATGAAGGGTGTAAAAACTGACTAAACGTTGTGTACTTTGTATTTAAACGTCGTGTAATCAGTCGGCAGGTGAACAGTAAGGTGGTGGAAGCATCCGCCAGCGGAGTGATAGTACACGTCGTGTAATCGCGAATACACATCGTGTACTCATGTCGACGGATGAGCAGTGCCATGGTGAAAAGAAGCCGCCAGAGGAACAGTTAAAAAATCAAAAGTACACGCCATGTACTTGAGAGTACACGCCATGTAGTTTATGTATTTTGATTAAAATGGGAAATAGCCTCCTCATTTGGCAGAGGAGGCTTTGAGTTCGTTTTGGAGCTGGGAGAGGAGGCTGGAGCTTCGGAGATCTCCTGACCGCACACCGGGAATCTGAATCCTTCTCTGACGATCTTGATTGAATCGTGTGGGTGAGTTCTTCCCTCTCCTTGTGTGTTTCTCACTAATTATTTCCCGAGGGAGAGTTATTTGAGTTTTAATAAGTGAACGTTTATCCTAGATCTACGTCATTCTTGGACGATTCGGGAGGCGTCGTTCATGTATACTGATCGAAGATGATAGAGTTAGGTGGTATGATGTTCCTTTTAACTATTGTGTTGAAATTGTGTATCATTGCGCTACGCGCCCATGGTTGGGGTGTCGTTTGGATGAGGCCTTTTCTAAAAAGATATCAGAATTGCGTAGATAATCTAATGATAAGTTTAAACTGCTGTTTGGGATCACTTCTTGGATCTAGGACCACCCTGATGGTGTGTTCCTCTGTTTATCCATTTGGACAGGATACCCTAGGGTATGCCATGATTATATTGGGCATTGAATTTTCTTGAGATAAAGTTTATATAATTTTTTTTTATTCTTTGGGCTCGGTCTGGTTCCTTTAGCCTATGGGCAGTGTTCTATTAGCTTGTGGGCAGTGTTTTACTTAGCCTATGGGTAGTGTTTGGTTAGCCTGAGGGTAACCTTTGTTTATGCCTATGGGAAATAGTCTCTTTAACTAAGGGAAATATCACATACGCATGAGGTAAATGATCGTTATGCCTGAGGGAAATCACCTATGGGTATTTGATTCCATTTCCTAACGATAAGGATAGTATGTTTAAGGACACGACTATTTAGAATATTCACTGTGGTGATTTTCTATGTTGTACCTACCAAGATAAAGCATAAGATTGTAGGTGATAAGAAATAATTAAAATGGAAATGAAACTGGTAGTAATAGTTACTTTTTAGTACTTACTAGTTTACTGCATTTACTTTTGCACACTGTTGTTGCACATTTTCACTGACAGTTGGGCACGGGCCTTTGGTGGGTGCCTATTGGGATTTATTTATCACACCCTGTTTGGGTAATGTCTTCGGTCCAAATAGACTATATTGCTGCAGGTGTCGACAGGGGAAAGGGTCACTGTACTGGTACATGATTTTAGCAGAGGAGTAGGAGAGAATGGAACCGAGCTTAGTCTTGTGATGTTGTTGCATTCTGTTTACTCTGCTTTGTTTTGTTTGGTTGTACCTTGTAATTTGAGTTTTATTGTATTGTATTTCAATGTATCATGTTCTAGTTTCTTTCATAGAATTAGTGACATGATGAATCATTTTATATATGACTGTTGGTTCTCTTTTTACTTCAGTTGTCCATTTTAGTGGTATATTGTTTACTGCTTCCGCTGTTGTATATTATTTATCTTTTCTGTTGTGCTACACATTGAAAAATGAGGGCATAGTTTCCCCACTATCAGAAATGTGCCCTCACTACTATTCGGTAGCCTCTGGCATTTGGGGAAATGCGCTTGAGGACATGTGACCAACCGGGTTCGGGGCACCCGTTGTGTGGCTTGATGTATCTTGTTTTTCTTTTAAGGTGAATAGTTTTTTTTGTGAATAGATAGGCCTAGGATAGCAAGTCCTAACATCACCACAACAATCAAGCCGTATATAGGAATTGACAAATGGCACAGTAAGGTACCACCTTTGGAACATCCCAGATCTGGAAGCCACACAACGGGTGCCCCAAACCCCGTTGGTCACATGACCTCAAGAACATTTCCCCAAATGCTAGAGGATTCTTACTAGCAGAAAGGGCCCAGGTCTGATAGAGGGGAAACTATTTCCCTCATTTTTCAAAGTGTAGCGCAACGGAAAAGATAAATAACATACAACAGCAGAAGCAGTAAACAATATAAAACTGAAATGGACAACTTAAGTAAAAAAAAAAAGGAACCATCGGTCATATATACAAAGATGCAGCATGTCACGAGTTCTATGAAAGCATCCAGAATAGGATACATTTCAATAAAATACAATACAACTCAAAGTACAAGGTATATCCAAACAATACAAAGTGGAGTAAATATAACGTAGCAGCATCGCAAGCCTAAGCTCGGTCCCATGCTCTCCAACTCCTCTGCTAAAATCATGTACCTGTATAGAGACCCTTGTCCCTGTCGACACTAAAAGAAATATAGTCTTTTTGGGGCGAAGACATGACCCAAACAGGGTGTGAGAAATAAATCTCAATAGGCACCCACCAAAGGCCTGTGCCTAACTATCAGTGAAAATGTGCAACAGTAGTGTGAAAAAGTAAATGCAGAAAAGAAGTACTCAAAAGTAACTGTGACTACCAGTTTCATTGTTGTTTTAATTATTTCTTATCACCTATAAGCTTGTGCTTCGGCTTGGCAGGTACAACATTGAAAATCACCACAATGAATATTCTAAATAGTTGTGCCCTCAGACATACTACCCTTACCCTAAGGTAATAGAATCAAATACCCGCAGGTGATTTCCCTTAGGCATAACAATCATTTCTCTCAGGCATACGTGATATTACCCTCAAGTACAGAGACTATTTCCCACAGGCATAAACAAAGGTTACCCTCACGCTAACCAAACATTTCCCACAGGCTAAGTAAAACACTACCCACAGGCTAATAGAACACTGCTCACAAGCTAAAGGAATCGGGCCGAGCCCAAAGCATAAACAACAATTTATATAAACTTTCTCTCAAGAAAATTCAATGCACAATATAATCAAGGCATACCCTCAGGTATCCTGGCCAAATGGCTAAACAGAGGAATGCACCCCCGGGGTAGTCCTGGATCCAAGCAGTGATCCCAAACAGAAGTTTAAAATTATCATTAAATTATCTACGCAATTCTAGATATCTTTTCAGCAATTTCCCCAGCCATATGACACACCAACCATGGGTGCGTAGCACAACAGTACACAATTTCAACACAACAGTTGAAAGGAACATCAGACCACCTACCTCGATCATATTTGATCAGTATATGTGAACGACGCCTCCCGAATCATCCAAGAACGACGTAGATCTGGGATAAAATTTCACTTATTCTAACTCAAATAACTCTCCCTTGGGAAGGAATTGGTAAGAAACACAAAAGGAGAGGGAAGAACTCACCTGTGCGGTTTAATCGAGACCGTCAGAGAAGGATTCGGATTCCTGATGTGCGGTCAGTAGATCTACGAAGCTCCAACCACCTCTCTCGGCTCCAAAACGAACTCAAAGCCTCCTCTGCCGAATGAGGAGGCCATTTCCCGTTTTAAGAGAAAAAATAAACTACATGGCGTGTAATCTCAAGTACACGGCGTGTAATTTTCATTTTTTAACTCTTCCTCTGGAGGCTTCTTTCCACTGTGGCATTGCTCATCCGTTAACATGAGTACATGGCATGTATTCCTGATTACACGGCATGTACTGTCACTCCACTAGCAGCTGCTTCCACTGCCTTACTGT
Organism: Viscum album; assembly: GCA_963277665.1. Taxonomy (NCBI): domain Eukaryota; kingdom Viridiplantae; phylum Streptophyta; class Magnoliopsida; order Santalales; family Viscaceae; genus Viscum; species Viscum album. The sequence continues at coordinate 910,089,649 of OY728131.1, read as the reverse complement.
TCACATGTCGACTGATTACACGGCGTTTAAATACAAAGTACACATCGTGTAGTCAGTTTTTACACCCTTCAATGCCGACAGGCCTACACGCCCTATGTACTCATCCCACACGGCCAAAGTATACGGTGTGTGGAAAAGTACATGGCGTGTACCCACAAAATTTGGGATTTTTCCCCATTTTCCTTATTTTCTCAAAAACACTTAAGGAAAAGGGAAAATAAGATACCCGTATCTCCAAAAAAAAACCGGGTTCTTACACTCCAAATTGATTTATTTCTAGTATAAGGTAAGGATGGGTCGAAATATTTTCAACCAATAGGTTTTAGACAAGTTTAGATCACCATATTAACCTTATCTTTTAGATTTAACTCGTAGTTAAATAGTTTAACTTTTACCATGTCTTCTTGTATTTTTATAATAATGGTAAATATAGTTACTATAAAATTCAAAGAGAACCTAAATTGGTTTATTAATTATATATCTAACATTATCTAATACCTTTGGATGAATCTTAGATTTTTAGGAATATTATATCATTTAATAAAATAGTATTTGTTTTAAAAACTCATTTATGTAAATTTTTACACTATTTAGTATTTGGTTTTTTTAGTCATAAAAACGTGATTAATTCTCAAAAAATACATTCAATCAGCCCTAATATGTAATATTTACCTATAAAATTATTTTATGGCATAAAAAGTTTCAATTTATATTTATTTTAATATTTATAATATCAATCATTTTAATCGTTCATTTATAAGGTAATTACTGCATCCTCATTGTGTCATAAATAAATTTAATTATTTAATGTCTAAAATTTATAAATAAAACACCATGATGTTGGAAAAATTTTTAGAGTTATAATGAATATTTTTACTCAAATTTATCTTATGTATAACCCTATATTAAAAAAATTAGTTATTAAAATTTGAATTTAACACTTTTAACTCTTCTTTAAATAAAATATAATAAATGTCATAATCTAATCCAAGTGGATCAAATAGGATAATATTTTTGTCCTAAGGTTGATTTTTGTCAAAAAACACTTCTCCAATATAATTAAGGCATGTTTTGGGGTAATTTTATATTATTATAATATTATTTTTACCTTTAATTACCCAATTTACTTTTAACAGTGGTAAATAAAATTCAAAAGTTACTATTCACCAAAAATTACCTTCATCATATTGAACCACATTTTACGTACTGATGAAAACATTACAAAATATTTAACTTTTTCCAATGGGGAAAAATATGTTGGTAAAAGTGCATTTTTTGTGGGTAAAACGTTTTACCAACATATATGTCTCTGTCACTATACTATTGGTAAAAACTCTGTCGTTAAATGTTTTTGCGATGGATAACATAGTTTTGTTGCAATTATAATAATACCAACATATAATATATTTGTTGGTTAAAGTGTTTAGCAATAGGTTGTGGTGAAACATTTATCTGTTGGTAATAATATTATCATTATATAATATTTATTTATAAATTACATTTAATTATAAATTATAAATTTTTATTGTCACTAAAATTTCATATTATATTTATTAATTTATCATATATAACACAAATGTTTTAATTATTAAACCAATGAAGATTTTAACACATGTTCAAAATTAGAAAAGAATTAAATATATTAATAATAAAATTCATTATAAACAGAACTTGTTCAATACCCACCAGGATTGTTCCACAATTCTATCAGTGGAAAACTCTCCCCCCCCCCAATTCTGTTCCACAATTCTATCACTGGACAACCCTAACCACACATCCCACCCCACCCCACCCCCAATAGCAGCTTTAACCCATCATCGATAGTGACTCCAGCACCAGTAGCTCCAGCCCATCCTTGTCAGCTCCAGCCCCGTCCATTTCATCTCCAGTATATGTTAGCTCATCCAGCTCTAGCCCCATCCATGCCAGCTCTAGATTCCGCCCCATCCATTCCAGCTCCATTATGCACAAATAGATGATCACATGGATGAGAAAAGACCTCGTATGTAATTTAGGGAGGTAAAGAAAATTGAAAAAAAATATAGGATTACACTATAGGGATAAAGTTAGTACCGACACAACAAGAAATAAATATTTTTGTTGAACTTCCTGTATTTGTGTTGAACATCCTTTTGACTTTCAAAAAAGGTAGTACATGCACACCAATAAAATAAACATTCATAGACATTTATTCGCGTTATATTTATACCAAACAAAAATATGCATAGGTTAAAAAATATTCCTGCAACCCAATAATTGCAGAATACTTTCTAATTACTCTCATCAGATTTAACTAATGCACATTTCAGCTTTCCAATGGTTTTATATATCAATATAATTGATTAATTGGAAGAAATAGATGTGAATATACTTTTTTTCTTGGGCAGATTTCCCCTTTACCAGCTAGTTGAAAAATGTATATCAATGTTGATTCATCCCTCTAATAAATTGTACAGTTTCATGAGAGATGCAATTAAGAGTTGAGTTAGAACTTACACTGTTAAGGGGTATATTCTATGGTCATTATCCAAGGAGAAAGTGAGCGATTAATATACATTGAGAGTTTCTAAAGGTGGTGGGTGGAATGATATATAAGTCAAACATAGTGTAAAATTGAAATATTCATTTTAAACAATGACTGCACTGGAAATAATCAAACCATGATCCAAATCAACCACTATTATATAATTAATACATGTAAAAAATCAAAAATTTGAGGGGTTGAGGAGGAAAAAGATTACATGTTAATTGTAAGAGTTACAAGGCGTCGCCCTGCTTGTTAATGCATGATACCCACCCTAAAAAAAACTGATTAACCTAGACACTACAATGCCAAAAACGAGCTTGAGAATCAAGTAAAAGATAAAAAGACTGATAATGGGTGGTCATAACACTCATTAGTAAATGAACCATGAGGATCCCATCTACTGGAACCTGAATATGAATTCCAACTCCTATAAATCACTATCTTATTCACATGCCCTATCAGCAATGATTATGAGAAAATAAAAATAGATTCTAGATTCAAGATAGAATGTAATTAAAACACTAAATTAGATTACAGATTCTAGATTTCACACATCAGTTGTCTGTGAAATATGTAGATATTAGGCCATGTGTGAATAGATTGCATATATACCACTATTCGTTATATTTATACAAAATAATAATGTAGATGAGGAGATAGACTGCATAGACTATATATATAACACTCTATGTTAAATTTATACCAAATAATAATATGCGCATGCCTACAAATATTCCCTTCCACCCTACAATTGCAGTATACATTCTAATTACTCTTATAAAATTTAACTAGTGAACATTTTAGTATTTAATTGGTTATATTTAGATGGGTAAATGATTAATTAGTAGAGAGATAGGTGAATGTACCTTTTTTAGGTTGGACTTTCCTTTTACCTACTACTTCACTCCAATTCGCATGATTTTTTTAAAGAAATAATCAATGTGATAGGGGAACACAAAATATAAAATGTTATTCAAAAATAGTGGTTAGTATCCATGAAAATATGAATAAAATCAAATATTTTAAGATGCCTTAAAATAACTTTTTTTCAAAAAATTGAGACAAATTGGATTTTTTCTCACCTGGACCTTAATCACTACTTCCAGATCAGATTCTGCAGCATGTTAAAATACATAATTTGTGTTCTCAAAGATCTTTCTTCACATTTCCAAATCTTCTTTCACTCAAATTCTATAATTATAACCAAATATCTAGCATTTGTGCGTTGGATCAAAAATCCTCCTTACCATGTGAAAATATTCAAATTGATGAGAATGGAAACTTTATGATCATGGGGAAGAAATGTAGAAATATACAAACGCCACTCCTATAAACCTTGGATGTGGCCTGAAAGAACCATGTAAATCTTAAAATATAATACACATTTAGAAACACAGAATCACATGTATACCATAATGAATTCTTAAGAATACTTGGAAACAAATGAGGGATAGAAACACAACAAAAAAGAACAATGAGGGATAGAAACATAGTACAAAATAGATGTTATAATGATAATTAGTATAGAGAAATTAATGAAAATAATCAGCAAGAAGAAGAAGAAATAGAAGTGAAACAGTCGAAAAAATAATTGGGAATTTATACTAGAATGTAGTAGCAGGGTAATTGATTAATTAGGTAAAAGAGAAGTGAATATACCTATTTTTCATGGATTGATTTTCCCTTTACCTTCAATTTGAAAATGCATTTCAATATTGATTCATCCATCAAATAAACTATCAGGCTATAGGTTTGTCAAGTATCTTCATATCTGTAGGATATCCGGTCTCTTCTTTGTGACAACATACCACCCCTTCCAAAGCTGGAAATCTTGGGTTACAGGCCCAGACTGTTTAGGCCAGGACTTTGATGCTGACACTATCCCCACAAAGAAAATTTCAGATTTCATAGATTCCAGATTTCACACATAGTAAATAGATTATAGATTTCACAAACAGTTTGAAACCCACCTGCTTCTTCTAATAATGCATACACAGATGATGAATAAATTTCCCAAACAAATGAGGCATCAATATATTATTAGTGAGAACACTAAAAAAGATTCTAGATTTCAAACCATGAAATTATAAAGAGATGAGGAGAATTAATATGTTAGTGAGAACACTAAAACAGCAATGTGACTTCAATATATTACCTTAAACATGCAGTCCTGAATGCTCCACACACTCTATGACAAACTGTGGATGAAGCAACACCTTCCAACTCTTCATGATACATATTATCAAGGAATCAATGGAATAATATATGTCATTTTCAACATCTTCAATAACTTTTTTCTTTTCATCCACAATAAGTAGTGGAATCTGATGGTAAAAACACAAGTAAAAATGTCATCATTCCTGTATTATTATCACCAGGAACATTGAAAAGATGTTTCATAAAACCATCAATTTTTACCATGTGAATACATTTATCCTTATAATTTTATTGATAAAATTGTAATTGAATTCAAAGTGATCTACCCCTATTGATGTTTCTAGAATGCACATCCAAAGGCTTCATTCGAGCAACATTTGATCACACAAACACAACATTTGATCACACAAACACAACATTTGTGTCACAAGCAACATTTGATCACACAAACACAACAATTAGAATATAGTTTTCATTTAAATGCAAGATATAAAAATGAAAAAACATGTAATAAAAATATCATCCACCACAACAAGAGGACTATCATAACAGTGAAAACAAGAACCTCCATGAGTCTTCACTTGATCACAGTTTCTACCATGTTCTAGAAATTTCAATCATTGGTTTATTTAGTTTGTTCGATTCAACTGATAAAAACTCTTTATTTTTCTTACAACTAAATCTTTTCAAGGCCTTTCCCAAATCTTCTAGCGTCCCCCAACCTCCATATTCTAGATGTTCATAGACATAAAATGGCCCCAATTGATTTTTCTTTTGTGTATTCTATTTGTCTATTGATATATGATCCCTTATAACTAGTGGAAACATCCAACATAAGATTATATAACAAGATACTACAACAAAAAAAAGATTATCCATCTAGTGACCAACCAATGACCACATCCATCCAGTGACCAACCAATGGCATATAAATATAACCACTGAGCACAACTAAAAAATTACTAGAAGAAAAAAAAATTACAAGTGACCACAAAAACTCAAAATAACAACACATGATATAAAAATAACAAGAATCTCATCAATCCTGTTACAAAAAACCATTGAGAATGACACAAATTTCAATTAAGAGTGACACAAAACTCAAAATTATATATTCTAGAAACACTATCATAAATCCCATATTCTAGTAAAGGTGCTTTCAAATTATAATGACACTAATTTCAATTTATAATGAAACCTAATTCAATTGCCGAAAAACCAATTGCAATGAAAAACATTAGGTGTTAAGGATAGAGTTAAAAAGATGGTATTGAAGGAAAATTTCAAATTGTATGAATATAACTAGAAAATAATTGTCTCCTGACATTTGGTTTGAGTTAAAATGAAACACATTCATTTATCTTAATGGATTTCAAGATAATGTTACTTTTTATGAGGTTGTGTAGGAGTTTTCCAAGTGTGGGATAATAAAGGAGGACCCCGAAACAAAAACTCTCCGAGTGGATCTATGTTGACAAGGAAACATGATGAAAAAATGGTGATTCACTTATTAGATATTTGAACGAACCTTCAGTTTCTTGGGGTATAGAGATCTTGGATGGAAGACCTATGTGACTAGGTTGCAATGCCCCCATGTCGGTGAGCCAAGACATATTTGAGAAAAGAGGTGAGAAATTTGTAGCAAACAAGTGGACAAGAGAGAAATATAAACCTGGTTAAATAGAAAATTATTAAATGGGGTGGTTGTGATGATTCCCATATGTCGATTCCTACTACTGTTATCCTTCTCCATATACTTAATACTTTTGAAATGAGATCTGATGTGAATCTGTATTCAGAATTTGAAGCAGACAATAAAGAGGAATGACTGATTATTGGTCCAATTGACTCCATCAAGGTTTGTGAGAATCATCCACATGGTGTTATCTTGGTAAAGTTAGAGGATATAAAAGATGCAGAAGTGAATAGAGGGAAATGGTTCGATGGGGGATTGGTTCATGCGAGCATGGATTATGGGAGTGTTAGCTACACAATGGTATGAGGCTCGGATTTTGATGCTTCACTGCTGGAGAAGTTCAACACCAAGAAAATATCAACAAACACAGCTAAAACGCGGCTAAAATGTGACTAAAATGAATAGATTATGAAATACCCTAAAACAGATTACACACTACCCTAAAATGGATAAAATTCATTTAACAAACACGACTAAAATAAACAAGTTATATGCTACCCTAAAATGAACATATTTTTCACTACCCATGAACATATTATGAACTACCCTAAAACACCTTCAACAAAAGTGGCTAAAAAGAACCTAAATCGAGTCTCACAAACCCTAACCTTTAATAATAAACAAATAAGACACCCAAAATAGGGTGAGGGTTCATATGGGTCACACGCACCACAAGGAAGAGAATGAAAAGGAAAATTAAAAGAGAAGAATAGAGCCGAGGAGAAGGGATGCTAACCTGGGGAGACTGCAAGCGAAATCAGAAAGAGAGACATCCATGGCCAGAAGAGGAGGGAGGCGCACATTCGGGGATCCTTCTGGTTGGTGTGGTCGACAGGGGATAGGTTGGGGCAATGACGTTGAAGGAAAATTAAAAATAAAAAAATGTAAAAATAATAATAATAACAAAACATCTTATTTACAAGATGAGTCATTTTATTGGTATAATTTTAAAAACATATCCTGATATATAATAAATTTATATATAATTTATATATAATGAATTTTTTTTAAATTTATATATATTCTGAATAAAAAAATATATTATATAAATATAATGAAAGTATAAATAAGTTACTTTCTTTTGTAGTTTCTACGGGTTTAAATTAGATCTTATCCGAGTTTTCAAAAATTATAATCATTTATCATAGGTTTTATATCAGATATATATATTATATATCACAAACATATAATTTGTCGATGGAAACATATGATTATATGATTTTATTAAAATACTTATAATTTATAACATTCACTGAAAATAATATACATATATCAAAATGTTAGTATTGACATGATAAAGTAATAGATTTAACTATTGGTAAAAGATCTGTTGGTATTAAATGATCAATATTAACAGATATAATTATTGGTAAAATCAAGTGTTGGTATATAAAATCAATACCAATAGAAATTAATATCTATTGGAATTGCTCATTTTTACCAATAGATATATTATATGTCAATAAATATTTGTTGGTATAATCCATTTTTCTTGTAGTGAAAATATGTTTGTCAGATTTTTGAAATTCAACTCATAGAAGTGGTAAAATTACATTTTATACAGATTTGCAAATGATCCTAGAAGATCGGTAAAAGACCTTATTAAGTTCAACAAAATTTTATATATCTATTGTTATTTTAAAATGACTCCAATAAATTACATTAGGCTAATATAAGTATTATGTATCTATTTTCACTTTAAAATAAATTTAAATTTAAAAATAATTATTTAAAAAATTTGGTTTTAAACAATAATGTAGTGTTTTCACTATTCATTAAAAATTGAAAGATTTCATAAAAATTAAAAAAAATCACCCTAAACTAATTTTGATATTCTAAAACCAAAAAAAGAAGTCAATTTGGAAAAATAAAATTTATAAAATTCAAAAAGTGGTTATTACTATTCATAACTTCTTTTTAAACAGCTAGTTGGATTGGTCGTGGTGTGCTGGAACATGGAGCTGTGTACAGTGCAATCTATTATATTATTCAAAATAGAATCGTACCATGGAATCTTGGGGTGTTACATTCTTCCATCCTTCAATAAATTACATCCTCAAAATTTGAAATTTTTCTTTGAAAATAAAAGGTTTAAAATAGAAAATACCTTTGTGGAAAACCTACATCGGAAATAGGGTTAATAAAATTTAGTCTTAATAAGAGGGAACGGGAAATGAAAAAGTCGATACCAAATTAAGATTTAGAATAGGATAACATAGGTTGAAATTAGAGACACATAATTGGAGGGAAAACTTAAATATTTATAAGGTGTTATTGAGGTCATCCATCACAAACAAGCAAACAATAAATGGAAAATTGAGGGCCTCAAAGCCCAAAATCTATGATGATTGAAATTATTATTGGTTCAACAAAACATAAGGTATTAGGATAACACATTTTTTTGAAATTTTTTTTTCAAGATGAGGTATTAATTTACTATCAAAATAATAACTCAAGAAAACATACTTGATTTCATTACTTTTCATAATCATAATATCATCATTTTGTTATGTTTTGATATGTTTTCACTCCATCCCTTACAATAGGAAATTAATTGTTAAAATGATTTTTTTAATGCTTAAAACACATTTTTTAAATCATAAGGCCCACAAGTATTTCCTTAAACCTTTATATGTTTACTGAAAACCAAAAGGTTAGGTCAAATTATCCAATAAATTATACTTTAACCTCAAACAAAATATCAAGTTCCCAACATACTCAATTCCTACATTTAGACTTATCCAAAATACTTGTGTCCAAACTCTCAGTCCAAAAAATTATATGGGAGGTAAAAATAATTAATATCTATTTTTTCCACATAATAACATGTGACTACCTTCATCATGTATTCTCATAAAACATGGAAACACCTTGAATTGCCATAAACCTTATTGAATACATTCATGATCCATTATTCCTTATAGAAGACTGGATAAACTCCTTAAATACAAAAATGTTGTAAACCCCAACAATAATGGAATAAAAAAAGAATTAATTAGTTACAATGTGGTCAAGAAGATCCAATATAATTTATCCAAATCCATCATCTCTTATTCCAAAATCATTATCTTAGTATCACGACCATATTAATGTTTATATTTCCCTCAACCATATATTTTCCAAAAAAAATTAACTTTCTATTGAGTAACTTTTCTTAGTGATATACAATCTCAAATCCTTAATGAAATAGTACTACAGTACAGTCCTTATTTATTTCCATAATTTATATAACTAGTACATCAATGATACAAAACTCAAATGACATAATTCTTCAATCCAGAAACACAAATACAATGATTATTCCATGTCGACTTTAGTAACAGCTTATGCTTGACCATGATCCCTTTGATTATTTTGAACTATATTTCCTTGATGATTAAAACATTCATTTGTATAATGTACCATACCTTTACAATTATAACATTTCACATATGCATTCTTTCCCTTACAATCATGAGCCTAGTGACCTTTTTCTCCACATTTTTAACAAACTCTCATTCATTTTAGTCAAGTATCAGGGTGTTTCTTCCCAAAATTATCACATAAGGGAAAATCCTTATTTCCCTTTTTCCCTTAATCGGTCTCTTTATCCATTTTTCTCTTATTATCTTTCTTTACTTTAATTTAATAAGACTTTGAGAATTCATTTTTTGTCATGATAGCAGACAATACTATATCTTTGTATGATGAGAAATATTGAAAGACCAATGTCTGTCAGAGGAAAGGTTTCAACCCATCAAAGAATCGATCAATATTACTTCTTGGGTTATGTATATAGTCTGTATCATGCCTTGATAACCCTATGAAGTTATCCTCATACTTTGCAACATTATCATCCTCCTTTTTCCTCAGGTTTAGAAATTTCCTTTCTTTAACATCTCTTTGTTCATGAGGAATGTATTTCTCTAGAAAAAGATCTTTAAACTCCCTCCATTCCATATTTTCCACTACTTCATCCTCTTTTGTATTTTTAATTAATGACCACCATTGATCTGCATCTTATGAGAGACAATAAACTGCCATGTAAACCTTTTCCCTTTCGTTACCTCCCAAATCAAGAAATATTTTATCTAAGTAACTTATCCATTGCTCAGCTATAAAAGGATTTATAGTCCCATTGAGTGTTGGAGGATGTTGTGTCATGAAGAGGTCTAACATTGATCCTCCATATTTGGGATAAGGATGCTCCATACGGGTATGTTTGTTATTCATAACCTAAGTCAGCTATCTCAATATGGTTATAAGTTGTTCATTACCAGTTGTTTCCCCAGTTCCACTACCATTATCTTTCATAGGAGGGAAATCCCTACATGGATTATGTGCATTGATACGATTTCCATTTCTTCCACTAGGCGCCATTTCTAAACAATGGTATACACTATATTGGGTTATAAATCATATTTCATAATTCCAAAATAGTGAAATAGTTAACATAAATTGAAAAATTTATGCATATCTAATCCATAATCATAAATATAGTTCCTTTGAAGACGTATTTACTCATAAATCCTTCTGAATGGTATGTAAATAAAATATGAATTATCTTAAAAATATTCCCTGGGAGTGTCAAACCAGGTGCGTAGTAAGGCTCGTTGTCATGTACTAGGATACCCCGAGTCAAGATTAGAACACCTTGTCAGAGTTTTCACACCTAGGTATATCTATTCCAGAACTACATTCACTTGTAGTATCTAGATAAGGATGTATTTTCTAGGAATGCGTACATAATATCTATTTTAAAATTCTAGGATTATCTTTAATACATATCCTCAAATTCTATCTTAGGTTTATGATCCCTAATCACAATTTTTTTTAATATATTTCCAAGGTTGTCGCTAAACATACTCTGATACCAACTGTAACACCCCGATCACAGAATCCCCGATCTAGTGCATTATTACATAACATTGGCATGATTACAAGAAATCAATTCCCAAAGGACTGATCAGTTTAACAATCTTGGAAAATAGATTACATACAAGAACATAACATTACAATTTCTAATATAAAATACTTCATAGATAATCCTTTGAGGGTGACATTATTCTTTTATATTAACCCTTAATATAAATCATTATTCACTTTTTGGAATCCTGGGAAAATAAAACATAAGAATGGGGTGAGCTCAGATGCTCAGTAAGGATAAACAATATATCGGATGCTATAATAAATAATCATAAACTTTTATGTAAAGGTATAAAATTGAAACACAAGCCATTTAAAAATAAAATTTAGCATAATATAGAAAAGTTAAATCAAATAATTCCATTTACTTATTCATATGAATATTCTACTAGTCTAATAAACACATGTAATATTAATAGTTAATCTCATAATGATGGAATGCATAATGTTAGACATCTTATCCACAAATTCAAGGCATCATGCCAAGTCCCTAAATATAAATTTTTTCAAGGCCTTATGCCAAGACACTAGTTTGTCTCATGAGACCTACCAATTCATTAATGGGATATAACACCCCCCATCACTTACTAAGTCCAATTCAATCCTCATATGAAAAGGGTGAAATATAACATAATCATTCGTATTAAAACTAGCATGCAAAATGTCAATAACATAACCATAAACCATGAATTTAATAAAAATAATACATCTAAAGTAAAAAATATCATAAATAATTCAATACAATATGGAAGATTTTATTATAATAAATCAAGCTCAATCAAGAATAATATCGAGTAAAGGATGTTTACATAGTTGAAAATGATCAGTAAAACTCTTTGAGAGCAATATCCCATTTTCATGAAATCATTTAAAAGTCAAAAAAAATATATAAACGAATTCATTTAAAATATATTTTTTAATAAAATTTTATCATACCACTTTGAATCTTTTGAAAAGAAATAACATTTTAAAACAATCATGTCCATATAAATAAATCCTTAAAATCATTTTGAAAACATGGACATTAATTAAATAGATTTCAAAAAATAAATCTTTAAAACATTTAAAATGATTATCTAGTTACATATAACCTTCCATAACACATTAAAATATTTGTTTTGAAAACATTTTTATGAAACATGGACATAGATGATAAATATTTCCCAATAAATACTTACACATAAACAATCTCGGATAATAATGAGAATGATGAATTAACCCTTACCTTGTACTTTTCCTTATTCGAGGTTAAGTTAACCTCCTTTATAATAGTTAAATAATTTTTATTAAATTATAAAATAAACACATTCATAAATATGAAATCATATATAATCCTCTAATATTTATTTGTTAATAATATTTCAGTAGTATCATTGTTTCGGGTGTTAACTGATTCGTTTTCCTTTATATGTTTTTCTATATAAGTCATGTTTGTTATGGATAGGATGTATTTGATTCATATAAATAATTATATTAAGTTCTTAAACATTATTTTTTTAATCATAAAATAAAAATTATTCTTGAATGGTTATGATGGGGAATGAAATCTCATCGCATCGTGCAGATGGTAAGCCATACGTACACACAAGAGAAAATATCATTCTATTGATAGTGAAACCGTATATAATTGGATGGTATATTACATATAAAGAATAAATATCATGTTATATTTATTATTTAAATCAATTATAATTCTTATTATACCCATCAAAATAATGAAGTGTTGAATAACAAACTACACCACGACGTTGAGATGGTAAGCCGTACGTTAGCACGTATGGTGACTTTGTCATTTATAGGATGGATGGAATAATGAATATGGTTGTACCATATTTATAATAACATCTCAGTATGTATATGGTATTGGAGTTATTATTTTAGTATGGAAACAACAAATAAATAGGAAGTAGAAGAATAAACGAACTATGAAAGAGGTGATAAAATAATTACCTCTTCTTCGGGTGCTTCCTTTTGATTTGAACAAAAGGGGTCCTTAGGTTAGATTTATGATAAAATTAAGGCCTCTAGGTTTAATTTAGGGTAGTTGGGAGAATATTTGAGTAGGGTTTGTCCAATCCAAATGGATTTGGAGGAGTGAATTTAGGATAAGGTAAAGTACCCTTTTATAAGGGAGGTGAGGGATACTTTAGGAAAAGATTGAAATATTAATTTATTATAAAATTATTTTCGGATTATAATAGCTAGAAATGAATTTATTTCGAGGATAGGGTGGGGATTGGTCTAAATACTCTCAAAAAATAGGTTTTAGACAAGTTTAGGTCACCATATAAACCTTATCTCTTAGATTTAACTCTTAGTTAAGTAGTTTAACTTTTACCAAATCTTCTTGTATTTTTATTGTACATAGTTAATATAGTTACTATAAAATTCCAAGAGAATCTCAAGTGGTTCATTAATGATATATTTAACATTATATAAGTCATTTTTCAATAATTATATTATTAAGAATATTTTATCATTTAATAAAATATCATTTGTTTTAAAAACTCTTTTATGTGAATTTTGACACTATTTAGTATTTGGTTTGTGTGAAAGTCATAAAAACTTTATTACTTTGAAAAAAATACATTGAATCAAACCTAGAATGTCATATGTTCCTAGAAAATTCTTGGATGGAATCAAAAGTTTCAATTCACAATTATTTTAATATTTATGATATCAATTATTTTAATCTTTAATTAATAAGGTAATTACTGCGTCCTCATTTTTTCATAAATAAATTTAATTATTACATGTCTAAAAATCATAAATAAAATACCATTATGTAGGAAATATTTTTAGATTTATAATTAATATTTATTTTCTAATTTATCTTATATATAACCCTATGTTAAAATGTTTTAGTTATTAAAATTTTAATTTAACACTTTTAACTCTTTTTTAAATATAATATTATAAATGTCCTAATCTAATCTAAGTGGATAAAAAAGGAACATATATTTTTATAATTTTTAATTTTATCTAATAACACTTATCCAATATAATTTTTACATGGGTTGGGGTAATTTTATATTATTATAATATTATTTTTACCTTTAATTACCCTATTTACTTTTAACCGTGGTAAACAAAATTCAAAAGTTACTATTCACAAAAAAAAATTGTCTTCGTCATATTGAACCACATTTTACTTATTGATGAAAATAGTTTTTGTTATATTTTTGAAATTCAATTCACAGAAGCAGTAAAATTTCAGTTTATGCAGATTTGCAAATGTGCCTAGAAGGTCGGTAAAAGACGTTAAAAAGTTCAAAAAAATTACATATCTAATGTTATTATAAAATGACACCATTGATTTAAATTGGACTAATATAGGTATTATGTATCTATTTTTACTTTAAAATAAATTTAAATGTAAAAATAATTATATAAAATAAGTCAGTTTTAAACAATAATGCAGTGTTTTTCACTATTTATCAAAAATTGAAAGTTTTCAGGAAAATACCAAAAATTCACCCTAATATAATTTTGATGTTCCGAATTCAAATAAAAAGTCCATTTTGACAAATAAAATTTATAAAATTTAAAAAGTGGGTATTACTATTCATAACTTCTTTTTAAATAGCTAGTTAGATTGGTCATGGTGTGCTAGAACTTGAAGCTGTGTACATTGCAAACTATTGTATTATTCAAAGATAAGTGTGCCGTGGAAGCTTGGGTTATTACATTATCCCCTCATTCAATAAATTTCTTCCTCTCAATTTGAAATTGTTCTTCAAAAATAAAAGGTTGAAAATATAAAATACCTTTGTGGAAAACCCACATCAGAAATAGGGTTAATTAAATTTAGCCTTAATTAGGGGAAAAGAGAAATGAAAAAGTCACCAAAAAATTTGGATTTTGAATAGAAGAAAATTGGTGGTAATTAGAGACACATAATTGGAGGGAAAACTTAAATATTTATAGGGATTGATTGAGGTCATAAATCATAAACAAGAAAACAATAAATGGAAAATTGAGTGCCTCAAAGCCATAAATCTATGATGCTTTAAATTATAATCGGTTCAATAAAATACAAGGTATTAGGATAACACATTTTTTTAAACTTTTTTTTGAAGAGAAGGGATTAATTTACTATCAAGAAAATAACTCAAGAAAACATACTTGATTTAATTACCTTTCATAATCATAATCTTATCATTTTGTTGTGATTCAATCTATTTTTACTTCATCCCTTACACTAGGAAATGAATGTTCAAAATGATTTTTTTTAAATGCCTGAAACACATTTTATAAATTATAAGGCCCAAAATTATTTCCTTAATCGTTTATATTTTTATTAAAAACCCAAAGTTTAGGTCAAGGTATCCAATAAATTATAATTTTTACTCAAAAAAATATCAAGTTCCTGACTTAATCCATTCCAACATTTAGACTTATCCAAAACACTTGTGTCTAAAACTAACAGTCCAAAAATTTATATTGGAGTTAAACATAATGAAGATCTAATTTTTCCACATAATATCATGTGACTACCTTCATCATGTATTCTAATAAAACATGTTAACACCTTTAATTACAATAAACCTTATTGAATAAATTCAAGCTCCCTTATTCCTTATAGAAGACTGGATACACTCCTTAAATCTAAAAATGTTGTAGAATCCAATAATGAGGACTATATTAAGGTTTATATTTTCCTCAGACATGTATTTTCCAAAAAAGTTTAAATTGCAATTGAGTCACTTTTCTTAGTACCTTACAATATCAAATCCTTAAGTAAATAGTACTTCAGTACAGTCCTTATTTATTTCCATAATATATATAACTAGTACATCGTTGACACAACACTCAAATGACATAATTCTTCATTCCAAAAACACAAATAAAATAATTATTCCATGTCGACTGTAGTAACAACTTATGCTTGACTGTGATCCATTTGATTCTTTTGAACTATATTTCCTTGATGGTTAGTACATTCATTTGAATTATGTCCCATATCTTTACAATTATAACATTTCATAGCTTTTTTCCTTACCTTACAATCATGATCCTAGTGACCTTTTTCTCCACATTTATAACAAACTCTCATTCCTTTTTGGAAAGTATCAGGGTGTTTATTCCCACAATTATCACATAAGGGAAAATATTTCTTTCATTTTTTTCCTTTTACCAGACTCTTGATCCATTGTCCTCTTCTTCTCTTGCTTTACTTTAATTTCATAAGACTAAGAGAATTATTTTTCTATCGTGATAGGACATGATACTATATCTTTGTACGATGAGAAATATTACGAGACTAATGCCCGTCGAAGGAATGATTTCAACCCATCAAAGAATTGATAAGTCATACTTCTTGGGTTATGTATGTAGTATGTACTATGACATTATAACCTAGTTAAGTTAGCCTCACACTTTGCAAAATACTCATCCTCATTTTTCCTCAGGCTCAGAAATTGTATTTCCATATCAGCTCGTTGTTCATGAGAAAATTATTTCTCTAGAAAAATTTCTTTAAACTCCCTCCATTCCATATTTCTGACTTCTTCATCCTCATTTGTGTTTTTTATTAGTGACCACCATTTATCTGTATCTTCTGAGAGATGATAAAATTAAATGACAACCATTTTCCTTTCAATACCTCCCAAAGCAAGAAATATTTTCTCTAAGAAACATATCCACTCTTCCACAACAAAAGGATTTTTAGTCCCATTGAATGTTGGATGTTGTTGTCTCATTAATTGGTCTAACATTGATCCTCCGTGTTGTGGATTAGGATGATCTATATGGGTAAGGTTATTATTCATAACCAAAGTCAGCTATCTAAATATGGTTATAAGTTGTTCAGTACCAGTTGTGCCACTAGATCCACTATCGTTATCTAGCATATGAGGGAAATCCCTACATAGATTACGTGCATTGATATGATTTCCATTTATTACACTAGGCTCCATTTATAAACAATGGTATACACTAGATTAAGTTATAAATCATATTTCATAATTCCAAATTTGTAAATTACATAACATAAATTAAAAATTTTATGCATATCTAATCGATAATCATAAATATGGTTCCTTTGAGGACATATTTACTCATAAATCCTTCATAATGGTTTGTAAATAAAATATTAATTATCTTAATAATATCTCATGGGAGTGTCAAACCAGGTGTGCAGTAAGTCTCATTGTCGTGTACTCGGTTACCTGAAGTCAATCTCGGAACACCTTGTCAGAGTTTTCACCCCTAGGTACATCTGTGCTAGAACCTTGTTCACTTGTAGTATATAGATATGGATGTATTATCTAGGAATACCTACATAATATCTATTTTAAAATTCTAGGATTCTCTTCAATACTTATCCTCAAATTCATATTATGGTTATGATACCTAATCTTAGTTTATTTAAATCTATATTTAAGGTTGTTGCTAAACTTACTCTGATACTAACTGTAACTCCCCAACCCCAGAATCCTAGATCCAGTGCATTATTAAATAACATTGGTATGATTATAGGAAATTAAGTCCCAAAGGACTGATCAGTTTAGTAGTCTTGGAAAATATATTACATACAAGAACATAACATTACAATTTCTAACATAAAATACTACATAAATAATCCTTTGGTGATGACATTATTCACCAATATTAACCCTTAATATCAATCATAATTCACTTTTTGGAATCCTGGGAAAATAAAACATAAGAATAAGGTGAGCTTAGATGCTCAATAAGGATAAATAATATAGCAGAAGCTATCATAAATAATCATAAACCTTTATGGAAATTTATAAAATTGAAACAAAATATATTTAAATATAAACTTCAGCATAATATGGAAAAGATAAATCAAATAATTCCATTTAGTTATTCACATGGATATTCTACTAGTTGAATAATCATATATAATATTAATAGATAATCTCATAATGATGGAATGCATAATGTCGGATATCTTAACCCCAAAGTCAAGGCCTCATTCCAAAACCCTAAATATAAATTTTGTCACGGCCTTGTTATATGACACTAGTTTGTCTCATGAGACCTACTGATGCATCGAGGGGCTATATGAGGCCCTGCCTGTCTCTTAATAAGTCCAATGCATTCCTCATATGAAAAGGGTGAAACATAACATAATCATTCGTATTAAAAACAACATAAGAAATGTCAATACCTTAACCATAAACCATGAATGGTATAAATATAGTATATCCATAGTCAAACATATCATAACTCATTCAATATAATAGGGAAGATTGTATTATAATAAATCAACCTCAATTAACAGTAATATCCAATAAAGGACGTTGACATAGTTGAAAATGACCAGTAAAACTCTTTTAGAGAAATATCCATTTTTCATGAAATCATTTAATAGTCACACAATATATAAAGGGTTTAATTTAAAATAGATTTTTTAATCAAATTTTCCCATACTACTTTGAAACTTTTGAAAGTAATAAACATTTTAAAACAATCATGTCCATATAAATAAATCCTTAAAATAATTTTTAAAAAATGGACATCAATTAAATATATTTAGAAAAATAAATCTTTAAACCTTTTAAAATAATGATCTAGTTAAAGATACACTTCCATAAAACCTTAAAATATTACTTTTGAAAACATTTTTATGAAATATGGACATGGATGGTAAATATGTCCCAATAAATACTTACACATAAACAATCTCGGATAATAATGAGATTGAGGAATTAACCCTTACCTTGTACTTTTCCTTAGTCGATGGTACATTAACCTACAGTATAATAGTTAAATAATTGTTATTAAATTATAAAATAACCACATATATAAATATGATATCATATGTGAAACTCTTATATTGCCTTGTTAATAATATTTCAGTAGTATCATAGTTTCGGGTGTTAACTGATTCATTTTCCTTTATATGTTTTGTTATGTAAGTCATGTTTGTTATGGATAGGATGTATTTGATTCATATCCAGAATGATATTAAGTTTTTAAACAATATTTTTTAATCATAAAATGAAAATTATTCTTTAATGGCTACTATGGGGAATGAAATCTCATCGCGCCATGGAGACGGTAAGTTGTACGTACGCACGAGCGACAATATCATTCTATTGATGGTGAAATAATATGTAATTGGATGGTATATTATATATAAATAATAATTAAAATGTTTTATTTATTATTTATATCAATTATACTCATTATTATACTCATCCAAATAATGAAGTGTTGAACAAAAAATTACACTGCGATGTAGAGACGGTAAGCCGTACGTACGCACGTATGGTGACTTTTTCATTCATAAGATGGATAGAATAATGAATATGGTTGTACCATATTTATGATAACATATAATTATGTAGAATGTATTTGATTTATTATTTTATTTTATAAACAACAAATAAAGAGGAAGTTGAATAAGAAAAGAACTTTGAAAGAGGTGATAAAATAATTACCTCTTCTTCGGGTGCTTCCTTTTGATTTGAACAAAAGGGATCCTTAGGTTTGATTTATGATAAAATTAAGGCCTATGGGTTATATTTAGGGTAGTTGGGAGGATATTTGAGTAGGTTTTGGAAAAGAAAAATGGTTTTGGAGGTGTGAGTTTAATAGAAGGTCAAGTACCCTTTTATAAGAGAGGTGAGGGGCACTTAAGGAAAAGCTTGAAATATTAATTTATTATAAAAAACATTAGGTTTATAATAGCTCTAAATGGATTTATTTAGATTCTAAGATTGGTATGGGTCGAAATCCTTTCAACCAATAGGTTTTAGACAAGTTTAGTATACCATATTAACCTTATCTTTTAGATTTAACTCTAAGTTAAATAGTTTAACTTTTACCATGGCTTCTTGTATTTTTATACTCAATGGTTAATATAGTTATTATAAAATGTCAATAGAAAATAAAGTCGTTAATTAATGAAATATCTAACATTATATACGTTCTTGGGATGAATATTAGATTTTTAGGAATATTATATCAATTAATAAAATAGTATTTGTTTTAAAAACTCATTTATGTCAATTTTGACACTATTTAGTATTTGGTTTTTGTGAAAGTCATAGAAACATGATTACTTCGAAAAAAATACATTGAATAAGCTATAACATTTAATATTCACCTAGTAAATTCATGTATGTCATCAAAAGTTTCAATTTACATTTATTTTAATATTTATAATATCAATTATTTTAATCATTCATTAATAATGTAATTACTACATCGTCATTGTGTCATAAATAAATTTAATTATTTAATTTTTAAAAATTATAAATAAAATATCATGATGTAGGAAATATTTTTAGATTTATAATGAATATTTATAGTCAAATTTATCTTATGTATTACCCTATATTAAAAAAGGTTTAGTTGTAAAAATATGAATTTAATTCTTTTAACTCTTCTTAAAATAAAATATAATGGTTGTCAAAATCTAATCCAAGTGGATAAAAAAGGATCATATATTTGTTCCAAGGCTGATTTTGGTCGAAAAAAACTTATCCAATAGAATTATTACATGTGTTTGGGTAATTTTATATTATTATAATATAATTTTTACATTTAATTACTCTATCTACTTTTTACTCTGGTAAGTGAAATTCAAAATTTACTATTCACCAAAAATATTTTCATCATATTGAACCAAATTTTACTTAATGATGACAACCATTTCTATTAGATTTTTGAAATTCAATTTACAGAAGTGGTAAAATTACATTTTATTCAGATTTGAAAATGTTCCTAGAAGGTCAGTAAAAGACGTTAAAAAGTTTAATAAAATTATATATATATAATCTTATTATAAAATAACTACACAAAATTACATTAGACTAATATAAGTATTATTTATATAGTTTTACTTTAAAATAAATTTAAATTTAAAAATAATTATTTAAATAAAAAGTTGTTTTTAAAAAATAATGTATTGTTTTTCATTATTCATCAAAAACTGAAAGTTTTCAAAAAATTACCAAAAATTCACCCTAAGATAATTTTGATATTATGAATCTAAAAAAGAATTCCATTTTGAAAAATAAAATTTATAAAATTCAAAAAGTGGGTATTACTATTCCTAACTACTTTTTAAACGGCTAGTTTGATTGGTCATGGTGTGCTAGAACTCAAAGTCGTGTACAGCGCAAGATATTGTATTATTCAAAGAGAAGTGTACTGTGGAAGTTTGGTTGTTACAGGTAAGGTTTTTGATGTCTTAGAACAATGGGTTAATATAAAGATCATGAAGTCTGGAATTATGCATTCCTTTATTAAAATTTTAGTTATTATTATCCATGTGTTTTTTATGTTGATATTTTCGATGGACATATTTTAGATCTCAAGTTATTGATTAAACGGAATATGTATTGATTATTCACTATGTCGTATTCTTTACACCTTATCTACTCATGATTTATTTCATTGTATGATTTACATTTCTTAGAATCAAATCTCATCCCTTATTGTTTCCCTTTCCTCGTGATTTGAATAAGTAATATTTAAAGGGTTTTTAAAGATGAAATAAAGTTTTCAATGATATGTTTTTATATTTTGATGTAATATAGAATTAATATATGTATCTATTTTTTGCAAACTTCTAAACAAGTAATTATTTTGTGGGGTGATTCCTTGTATGTTATACTGATATAATAAAGTAATCAATGACTCTAGGTTACCGAATTTGGGGTTACTATATTTTTTATCCAATGAAATTTATTTGGACCATTGGGAACTAGATTTTAACAGAATATAGATAATAAGATATTTATGATAAATCCCTTAGACTATTTTATAACTTTTACCTTCAAATGGATTTTTATTCCATGTCTCAATATTCATGATAATTCTGAGCAAACTATGTGTGTTCTATTATTTAAATATGGCTCCGATTGGAAGGAAGGTAAATCATATCAACATCCATGGTAAATGAAGAGATTGAACACAAGAAAAGTTAATATGGTTGGTGTTGTAGCTGAATAAATTATGCCTATATTAGATAAATTGCCTCAGGTTATTACCAATAACCATACCCATATGGAGAAACATGTTTCTTCTCAGAATAGTACAATGATGTTAGATCACTTTATGTGAAATAAGAATCCATACTTTAATGGATCTACTAATCTATTGGTAGCTGAGAAATGTATCAAGTCCCTTGAAAATATATTTCTATTTTAGGGAAGTTATGAAAAGTAAAAATATTATTCTAGCATTATGTTTTTTAATAACATATTTTAATCAAAGCTGGTCTTGGATTCCAAATAATAAATAGAAAGACGAGATCAAAAATATTTAATAGATAACTTTTTAGTTGATTTTATATTAGAGATATTTTCCTTTAAAATATTAATCTAATAAGGAAAATAAATTTTTAATTTACAATAGAATAATAAGGAAAATAATGTTAAGTATTAGAGTAACTTTACCCTATTATGAAAGAATATTTTAGACCCTATATGTAATCTAGAAAGTAGGATTGATAAATTCTTTGATGGTATTAATAAAATAATTAAAAGGGATATATTTTCACAATAATTTTTACCATAGTATGATATGGCATCAACAACTATTATAATACTAAAATATTTCTCCAAGTCTTATATTTTAAAAGGAAATGTAATGAATAAGAAGAAGGGAAGAGTAGAACATACAACAAGTTACAATTATGGAATGAAAAACCTCCGAATTTTTTTAAAAATTTGGGAGTTTGTTATAATTTTGGATATAAAGTACATAAGTCTCATGAATGAAAATACAAGAAGGAATCCACCAATATCTGGTTCTACGATTTTAAAGATATAGGGCATTCTTCAAATAAATTCCCCAAGAATCAAGGATTATCTTGATAACTTTATTATGTTATTTTTTGTGGTAATATTTGCATACTAAAAGTAATTAAGATTATGATAATGACTTGTGAATAATACATGAGACTCCCAAAGGAAATGTTTTATTTGAGAAATTTAGTAAGTGTGAATTTTTTCTTCAAAATGTTTGTTTTTTTGGAAATATTACCTCTAAGGAAAGAATATGTTTTTATATGAATAAGACAATGTAAACCTTCACTATCATATATAACCTTTAGTGTTAGTATTCATTTTTAATTAAAAGTGATTATGATAAATTTTTATGAATATATCATTATAATGTACTCAAATTTGGAATTGCATATTTGGAATAGTTTTACAGTTTAATAATTGATGTCAAATGTAACATCCCAGGTAAATAAAGAATATGAAGATTTCATATTTATTAATATTTTTTAATTAAATTTTAATTTTACTTTTAAGGGGATTATATGTTTGACGGCGTACCTGATACACAACAACGGGTTTCTTTGAAATCTTACGTTGCACACAACATTGGGTCATACTGAAAAATAATAATATAATATTATTTTAAATGGTTATCAAAACCTAGTCATTTTAATGGAAGGAATGAATAGAACTAACTAAAATATGATTATACATGTTTGTTAAATGTTTTTACATTTAACCAATAAATTCTAGAGCCATAAAATAACAAAGAATCTAATTTTGAGCATAAATACTCTAATATTCATTAAAAGGTCGATTTACAGTCTTTTAATGGAAAATCCACGTTAAATATAGTTTTGGTCACTTTTATATGTTTTATTTGACAAAATAAAATTATTCTTTAGATTTCAGACATCAAAATTTACTTTGGGTAAATTTTTGGTATTTTTCTGATAAAATTCATTTTTTAATGAATAGTGAAAAATAATGTATTTTAAATCAAAAATACCTTTTAATATAATTTTATTATATGATTTTATTATCTTTATAATTGTTTTTAATGTGTAATTAAATTATATTTTTACCATTTTATCCAATTTTGGTCATTGTAATTAATTTCACTTTCAAATTGTACAAAAACAAGTGTCAATCTTTTGATAGTTATTATTTCTTAAAAACACGCTATTTATTTTGACAACAAGAATTGATTTTAAATTAATTAATGAAACTTGTATGTTTTTAATTTAGTAAAGTAGAAATTATTTTTGAATAAGGAATATCAAATATATCTTAGGCTAAATTTTTGGTATTTTTCTGAAAACACCAATTTTTGATGAATAGTGAAACCACTTAGTAGTAGTTATAAAACTAACATTTTCATTTAAATGAAATTTTACCACTTTTGTGAATTAAATTTCAAAAATCTGATATCCATGGTTGTTATTAGTAAGTCAAATTTGGTTTAATAAGATGAAAATACTTTTTTGGTGAATAGTAACTTTTGACTTTTATTTACCGCGGTTAAAGGTAAATACGATAATTCAAGGTAAAAGAGTATTATAATAAAACAAAATTACCTTAACAGTTGTAATAACCTTATTTGATGAGTCATGGAATACTATGTACATCCTTGGATCGATTTTGGGACCTCATGGAGTCACCTAAGAGTGATAATGACACTTTATTTTAATTAACTTTAAGTAAAGACAAAAATGACATTAACAAATATCTTTTAGTATATGAATTTTTACATGGGGTTATATAAGTTATCTTTTCGACTATAAATATTCATTGGAAATATAATAATATTTCCTATATTATGGTATTTTTTTATAATTTTTATACATTAAATAAATTAAATTATTTATGACACAATAATGATGTGGTATTTACCTCATTAATAAATGATTTAAATAAATAAGATTATTGATATTAAAACAATATCCAAAACCTGTACAATTATTATTGGATGATTATATTTTTAACATGATTCATCTTATCTTCTACGTTAATGAGTTTTGGACCTTATGAAACCGAAGATAAGTTTATAATAAAATAACATTTTCAAACTTTCCTAAAGAGCTCATCCTCTCCCTTATAAAAGGACACCACTTCTAACCCATTACTCACACCTCTCAAGCCCCTTTTCTCATTCAAACCCTACCCAAATAAGATCTCAAGATCCATCTCCTCCTCCTATAAGCCTTACATTTGTATAAGGCACTTCAAGAAGTCTTTTTGGTTCAAACCAAAGTGGGTTACCCAAATTAAAGGTAATCGTTTCTCTTAACTTCATTTCTTTTATTTTACTTCTCCAACCCCTAAACTCATTTTATTCCTTTATTTTATAACAACACCAGTATCCTCAATATAATAGTATTTTTTTTTGAGAAGTATTCGAACTACACTTATAAAAAACTCCATCTAATGGGTGAATAACATACTGTTTCTGTGGATGGAAAACTAACGCCTCGTGAAGAGATGATTGTTCAATTATATCCTATTACCTCTAATGGAGGCCATTAAGATGGCACTTTATTTATATATGATATATATTATGATTATTTTTTCTCTATTATTCTATAATTATTATTTACAAACATACCTTTATGCTTTCCAATATGTGTAAACACAATAATTTCATTTGAGGAAGTGCAGGCTACCACCCCCTGAAAGTGATATGATTCGTTTATGACATACACGAAAAGTAATAAATAAGGAGTTAATGAAATTATGTAACATATATATCATATTATATTATGCTATAATTATAATATACCTCTGTATTATTATGTTTTCATCCCTTTAAATGTAAAATAGAAATGATAGTAGCGTTCATGCGTATGTACGGCTTACCATCTCCATGAACGGTGCATTTAATTTCTTAAATCCAAATGATATGGAATATTATAAATACATATCAACTGGATATATATGATATATATGATATCTAAATAATGAATACCATTCTGGAGATAATGTACTTTTGACCACATGGACAATTTGTAATTATAACATGTTCATTTTTTACTAAAGTTATGAACATCGACCAAATGTCTCATATGAACTCAAATAATTAACTAATTGTTATAGCAAGGTATTAAGTTTTATAAAAGAAATAATAAAAAATAAAAATGTTCTTAAGGAAGTATAAATTAACTTAAGTTTATTATTCAGGGAGAACATGTAACATATGAGTCAAGTCAGATACGAGGTATTTATTTACACTGAATATCCAATCATATTGAGTGTATTTATATTTGTGACACATTATTATGTAATTGATTCATCCTTAATCTAAGGATGCATTTTTTTTATAAGGTTTTTCATCTCAATTTACATTCCATTGAGATTTTATTGTATTTATGCACTAGTTCACTTTTATACGGTGTATATACTCTCCTTTGGCATATTATATCATGAAACCCTTTATTCTCATGATATTATAAAGTTTTGATTGAATTTTATTCCTCAATTATTTGTATTCAAGAATATCTCATTTGGTTAAGATATCTTTAACTAAAATATTGTTTTAAATATTTATTCTTGTAAATATTTCTCATTAATGTACATGTTTTCAAAATGGGTTTTAATATTTATTTATATGGACATTAATGTTTAAAATTTTAATTCCTTTAAAAGCTTCAAAGTGGTATGGGACACTTTGATTCAAAAATATATTTATTAAATGTTTTAAATGGTTTTGAAAATGGATTGATAAAGCACTGTTTATTTCAATATCTTGATTTGATATATTGGAATGTGGAAATTTTATCTTTACTTTATACTTGTGTTATGTGTTATGATTATGTTATTGTTATTGGGCATTGTTTACGTATACGGGTGGTTCTGTGATAAACCTAGGGCAGGTGATCCCGATATAGCTCTCCAATGCATTGGGTAACATGGCGGAGGTAAACGTGATGTTTCTCCTAAGACATTTAGGGAATATACTGTGATGGGTATTCCAAGTGTAACTCCATACGTATCTGTGATAGCTACAATCTATGTTTTCTATGGATACCATAAGTTACCTTTATGATTTATGATTTTTGTGTGTTATTCATAAATCTTATGATTTCATGAGGTATGTTATGATTGAAAAGTACGGTTTCTTTGATTTTTATTTATTAATGGGCTAATGTTTTCTTTCCTTATTTTATAAACCTTACAGAGATTTTTATGCTCATCCCATGTTTTTGAAATGTTTTTCATAGGGTATACGGAAGGGAAAAGAAGTATTCAAGAATATTTATATCAAGAAAAGAACTCTTGTTTTATTTAAGGAGTTTTATTTTTGTGAAACATTTGATAGAGTAGAAGTGTCTAATTTGAAATTTTTGAGATTTAATGTAAAATTTATGGCCTAATTCTCTAAAAATCTAAACCTGAAAAGATCCTCAATCTGAATTCTTGACTTAACTCAATATAATGTATTTTTTAAGGTCGGGTCCTTATAGATGGTATCAGAGGTCGGTTTAGACAAATTTAGGGATTATGAGTTTTCATTAGACACGTGGTTAGTCCCTATGTCTATTATTTCAGTTAAATCCTTGTTTTATAACTTTTTCAGATCAAGGAATGTCAGTTACAAATGGAAGGAGGAGGATCTCAAACGAAATTCATATCTCTTCCTGATTACTTTCTTGCAATAATTATTGCAAAGTAATGTTCAGATGATTGTGAACCATTTTCTAGCATACAAATCACTTACAAGCAGTTGTTTGAGATATCAAACACCTCCACTATACCTCGTTATCATCGTGGATCATGGGTTGTATTTAAACAAATCCTATTTTCATAATATTCTCATATTTTCAAGAAAGGTAAATATTATCAAGGCATTTTAAAACATTTTACCTTATCATAAGATTTTGAAGCATATTATGATTTTGAAAACGAAACTAAAGAATAAGACCCTTGCACAACCTATTTATATTTTCTTTCAAAATATAGTCCCTCAGCATATTCCTATGGTATTTTAAAAGAACCATTAATTGAAAGTTTCAACTCAAATTCGGTCTGACTGTTTTATAGAAACCATGTTTTATCGGATGTTTTAAAATTATATGTTATACATGATTATTTTCCAAAAATATTTTTCTGTGAATACCCATATGACCCATGTTGTACAAGGTGTATTTGGATGAAGGAAGAAAATGATTTTGAAGGATCTCTAAATCATTGTCGTAATGCATGGACCTTATACCTCCGTGAACAAGATGACGATGAAACCAAATGTACACCATGATCAAGGTATGATGTTCTTTATTTTGGGGATCGTTTTATTTTATCATATGGCGGTGAAATAAAAAATGAAACTATATATAACACTTCAAGAATTACGATGTTGAGATCATAATGAATTGGGATGAAAATGAGAGGAATAAGGAAACTGTTGAGGTTAAAACATTTTAGGATTATTTTTAAGATTTATAAAAAGGATAACACACAGACTTTGTGACAACCCTTCGCATCAAAAAAACCTGCGGGAGTCAAACCCACAACCAAAGTGCGATTGGGATTTATCGCCTACCACTAGACAACGTGAAGCCCATGGTTTGTATGACTTATTATTTTTAGTTAAATGATTTTATTGATCAAGAATAAGTTGATTTGGGACCTTGTGTTTTATCAAAGAGATATCCTTAGTATAAGAAAATGATTTGGTGATTAAGTAATAAAAGTGATTTTGGAAGACGTTATCTCTTTTGTGAACACTATATACTTAGGAAAAATAGAATACTTTGGGATTAAATTTGTGGAGTAATGGTTGAAATTTTATTTTAGAAGAATGTCTGTTTTTATTGTGGACATATAGTGATTTGGGTTATTTATGGAAATGATTAACCTATCATAGAGAATATGTGATTTAGTTAATTATTCTTTTGTATGAGACTTTAAGATTAGTATATTTTTTTGGAGTTAAATGTTAAGATTTACTATGGAAGACTATGTGATTAAATCCTTCTGAGTTTTGGGTTTCAATCTTAGTTTGGATTATTTTGAAGAATTTTAAGGACAATTGTTTATTGAATGGAATTTCTTGAATTTTGGGTACTTTTTGTTGAATTTTGGAGATTAATAGTAGTATTTCTTTTTATAAAGGATTATCCTTATGGGGGATTATATGATCTCGTATTAACCATTTTGGTTTTAGTTGATGTCTAAAGACAAGGGAAATATATAGTTCTTCTTTTGTGGATTATATGACTTTATAGAATATGATTCTTGTGCTTTTGATGTGACCAAGTCTTTTTGAATGCTCATTGTTTAAGAAAAGATTAGTTTTTGGTAGAATATTATTAAAGGATGAAACTCTACTTGAAGGTAAGTATATTTTCTTATGTTATTATTCTATGTAGTAAATTAATTCCTCAAAATTATGAAAAGGAACGTAAAACAAAAATTTTGTTGGTTTACGTTTCCTATTGGGTAATCAAAGACTGTTTAACACATCATAAGTTCGTGATTTTCTGGTGGTTAACTTTCTCTGAATCATGTTTTCTATCACTCTCCATCAGAACTTGATGGTTCTTTTTCTCTTCCATATCCATGTTTTTTTACATGGAATCCTAGTTTGGGTTATCTCAGGTCACCTTTGAACTTATCTTTATTTATTTTAAAGTGATAGTTTTATTGACCATTTTTCCGATGTGGGAATTTCAATCAAGTTTCAGAGCCCAATTTCAAAATTATGAGGACACAATTCCCAAAAGGGGGGAAGGATGTAACATCCCAGGTAAATAAAAAATATGAAGTTTTCATATTTATTAATATTTTTGAATTGAATTTTAATTTTACTTTAAATGGGATTCTATGTTTTATGGAATACCTGATACACAACAACGGGTTTCTTTGAAATCTTATGTTGCACACAATGTTGGGTCATACTGAAAAATAATAATACAATATTATTTTAAATGGTTATTAATGCCTAGCCATTTTAATGTATTTAATGAACAAAACTAACTATAATATTATTATACATGTTTTTTAAATGCTTTTACAATTATCCAATAAATTCTAGATCCTTAAAATAAGAAAGAATATAATTTTAAGCATAAATACTCTAATATTCATTAAAAGGTCGATTTACGGCCTTTTAATGGAGAACCCTTTTTAAATTTAGTTTTGGCCACTTTTATATGTTTTATTTGAAAAAATAAAATTCTTCTTTAGCTTCGGGACATCAAAATTTACTTTGGGTAAATTTTTGGTATTTTTCTGATAAAATTCATTTTTTTAATGAATAGTGAAAAATATTGTATTTTAATTCAAAACTGCCTTTTAATATAATTTATTTATATGTTTAGATTATCTTTATAATGGGTTTTAAAGTGTAATTAAATTATATTTTCACCATTTTATCCAATTTTGGTCATTGGAATTAATTTCACTTTGAAATTGTACATAAATAAGTGTCAATCTTTTGATAGTTATTGTTTCTTAAAAACACACTATTTGTTTTGAAAATGGGAATTGATTTTAAATTAATTAATGAAAATTATATGTTTTGAATTTGGTAAAATAGACATTATTTTTTAATTCAGAATATCAAATATAGATTAGGCTGAATTTTTTGTATTTTTTCTGAAAAACTTCAATTTTTGATGAATAGTGAAACCACTTAGTAGTAGTTATAAAACTGAATTTTTCATTTAAATAAAATTTTACCACTTCTGTGAATTGAATTTCGAAAATCCGAAAAACATGTTTGTTATTAGTGAGTAAAATTTGGTTCAATAAGATGAAAATAATTTTTTTGGTGAATAGTAACTTTTGACTTTTATTTACCGTAGTTAAAAGTAAACAGGGTAATTCAAGGTAAAAAGAATATTATAATAATACAAAATTACCTTAACACTTATCCTAAACTTATTGGATGAGTCATGGAAGACCATGGTCATCCTATGGTTGATTGTGGGACCCCATGGAGTCACTTAAGAGTGGTAATGACATTTTATTTTAATTAACTTAAAGTAAAGACAAAAATGACATTAACAAATATCTTTTAGTATATCAATTTTTACACGGGGTTATATAAGTCATAATTTCGACTATAAATATTAATTATAAATCTAATAATATTTCCTACATTATAGTATTTTTTTATAATTTTTGGACATCAAATAAATTAAATTATTTATGACATAATAATGATGCAGTATTTACCTCATTAATAAATGATTTAAATAAATAAGATTATTGATATTAAAACAATATCCAAAACCTATCCAATTATTATTGAATAATTTTATTTCCAAAATTAGTCATATTATCTTCTACTTTAATTAGTTTTTGACCTTTTTAAAACTAAGATAAGTTTATAATAAAATAACATTTTTAAACTTTCCTAAAGAGCCCCTCCTCTCCCTTATAAAAGGACACCACTTCTAACCCATTCCTCACACCTCTCAAGACCCTTATCTCATCCAAACCCTACCCAAATAAGATCTCAAGATCTCTATACTCCTCATAGAAGCCTTAATTTTGGTAGATGTCACTTCAAGAAGTCTTTTTGTTTCAAACCAAAGCAGGTTACCCAAATTAAAGGTAATAGTTTCTCTTAACTTATTTTCTTTTATTTTACTTCTAAAACCCCTGAACTCATTTTATTCCTTTATTTTATAACAAAAACAGTATCCTAAATATACTAGGATGTTTTTATGAGAATTATTCGAACTAAACATACACATACCTCCATCTAATGGGTGAAGAACATACTGTTTATGTGGATGGAAAACTAACACCTCACAAAGCGATGATTGTTCAATTATATCCTACCGCCTCTCATGGTGGCCATTAATATGGAACTGTATTTATATATGATATATATTATGTTTATTTTTTCACTATTCTTCTGTAATTTTTATTTACAAACATACCTTTATGCTTTCCAATATGTGTAAACATGATAATTTCATTTGAGGAAGTGCGGACTACTGCCCCCTCAAGGTGATATGAGTCGTTTATGACATACATGGAACGTATAAAAGATATATTTAATGAAATTATGTAACATATATATCATATTATATTATACTATATTTATAATATACCTTTTTATTATTATGTTTTCATCCCTCTAAATATAAAATAGAAATAAAAGTAACATTCATGCATACGTACGGCTTACTGTCTCCATGAATGGTGTGTTTCATTTATTAACTCCAAATGATATAGAATATTATAAATACATATAAAATGGATATATATATATGATATCTAAATCATGAATATAATTCTGTATATAATGTAATTTTGACCATATGGACAATTTGTAATTATAACAAGTTCATTTTTGACTAAATTTCCGAACATCGACCAAATGTCCGATATGAACTCAAATAATTAATTAATTGTTATAGCAAGGTAATAAGTGATATAAAAGGAATAATAAACATTAAAAATGTTCTTAAGTAAGTATAAATTAACTTAAGTTTATTATTAAAAAAGAACACAAAACATACGAGTCAAGTCGGACACGGTCTAATGGGTTTCTTATTTCACTTTTAATTCCATGAGATTTCCATTGTTCACCACTTATTTATAGAATGTGGTGTATTTTGTTCTGCCATTTGATATATATTATCATTATTATATTTATATTAATGGTATTATATGATTTATTTGGTGTTTATTAACTTTTTTTCATACAATTCGATTGATTACAACGTGGTAAGGGTTTTTAATATCACTTTTTATTCCCGTGAGATTCATGCTATATTTTCCACTATTTACTTTTGTGTGGTGTATGTACTTCCCATGATTGTATTCATTGTGTAATATAATTCAATTTATGGGCAGTTACAGTTTCATTTTATGATCCTTCTTTCATTGGTTGTATGTTTCGTAAGTTACCAAATCGGTAAGGGAACATTTTTACCCAATTTCCATTCCTTGGGTTAATCTTCAAATTTTTAATAATGTCATGATATGATTATGTGTGGAATCACTATTTATTTATTTATTTTTTAATTTCAACTCCCCTTTGTGTGGATATAATTTTGATACACATAATCACTCCATTGATAAATTCTAATGTCATCGATATGAACTTTATATGAGTAATTTTTACTCAGTTTCCATTCATTGAGTTAAACATCCAAGTCATTAGTTTTGTCTTAAAATGAAAATGTGTGAATTTCCAATGATTAATTTACACTAAATATCCAATCATATTGATTTAATTTATATTTTCACACATTATTATGTAATTGATTCATCCTTAATCTAAGGATGCAGTTTTTATAAGGGATTTCGTCTCAATTTACATTCCATTGAGACTTCATTGTCATTATGCACTAATTCACTTTTATATGGTGTATATACTGTAATTTTTTATATTATTTCATGAATCCCATTATTCTCATGATATTATAAAGTTTTTATTGAATTTTATTCTTCAATTATTCATATTCAAGCATATCTCATTTGGTTAAGAACTCTTTAACTAAAATATTGTTTTAAAGATTTATTCTTGTAAATCTTTCTCATTAATGTACATGTTTTCAAAATGGGTTTTGGTATTTTTTTATATAGACATTAATGTTTTAAAATTTTATTCCTTTAAAAGATTTAATGTGGTATGAGACACTTTGATTCAAAAATCTCTTTATTAAATGTTTTAAATGGTTTTGAAACTGGATTGATAAAGCATTGTTTATTTCAATATCTTGATTTGATATATTGGAATATGGAAATGTTATCTTTCCTTTATACATTTGTTATGTGTTATGATTATGTTATGGTTATTGGAAATTATTTATGTATATGGGTGGTTTCATGGTAAACCTAGGGCGGGTGAGCCCGAGATAGCTCTCTAATGCATTGGGTAACGTGATGTTTCTCCTAAGAGATTTAGGGAATATACTGTGATGGGTATTCTAAGTGTAACTTCATACGTAGCTGTAATAGCTACAATGTAAGTTTGATATGGATGCCATAAGTTACCTTTAAGATTTATTATTTCTGTGTGTTATTCATAAATCTTATAATTTCATGAGGTATGTTATGATTGAAAAGTATCTTTTCTTTGATTTGTATTTATTAATGGGATAGTTTTTTCTTTTCTTATTTTATAACCCTTACTGAGATTTTTATACTCATCCCAATTTTTTGAAATGTTTTTCACAGGGTATAAAGAAGGGTAAGATAAAGGAAGTATTAAAGAAGATTTATATCAATAAAATAACTCTTATTTTATTTAAGGGGTTTTATTTTTTTTAAACATTGGATAGAGTAGAAGTGTCTACTTTGTAATTTTTGAGATGTAATGTAAAATTTATGGCCTAATTCTCTAAAACTCTAAACCTAAAAAGATCCTCAATGTGAATTCTTGACTTAACTAAAGATTATGTAATGTTTAAGGTCAGTTCCTTATATCAAACCATGGATGTTATTATTGTGGTTTTGGACATATTACTCCATAATTTTATGGTTTAATTTATTGATTATTATTTTTTTTTATGTTAACCATTTTCTTATTTAAATAATAGCTAGAAATGGGAGGGATCTTCAGTCAAAAAATCTTTCATACAACAAAAACATTATCATTTAATGGATCTCAAGATCCCTTAAAAGATTAATTTAGTTCTTTAAGCATGAAAAATTAATTTTGTTCATTTATTTTTTGGAAAATGAAATGAATCAAATGTTAAAAACTGAACAAAACGCAACTCAAGAAAGAAATCAAGTAAATATATTTTTTCCTGAATATAATGAAGTAGAAGATAAATATATATATTTTTATATGGAAAGTATCATATATATATCAAGGTACACTTATAGAAACACATTCACAATTTTAAATCATATAAAGGTATATTTTTTTAAAAAAATATTTAATAAATAATAAGTTTCCTAGTCCTAACCAAGAAATTAAAATTCATAATGATATGCTTAAAATGAATTAAAATTATGAGGACACAATTTCAATAAGGAGGGTAGAATATAACTCCATATAATTTTAGTCTATTACTATTATGTATGACATATTATGATATATGTAACACTAAGTTTAAATGAACCATTATATAATATAGAAACATTATCATTTACATATGACTATTATAACCAACTTGTTGAGTCGGTAGGTGTGAATATGAGTAAAAATATAATGAAATATATGTAGAAATTTTTTACTAATACAAATATATTTATTAATTCCTATGAAATAAATATTAAATTTTTAATGATAAAAATTATATCATATAAGGTTAAAAATAGATAAAGTTTAAATGGGTTATTTTTTTTATAAAAGTGGGTTTTCTTTATATTATATATGTTTCAATTAAAAGATAAATTTATTTTATTTTAATTATTAAATTTATTAGAACAATTATTCTTAATACATTTAAAATAATTATAAATCATTCATACATTTATTATCAATTTTTTATAAATGGATATCAAACCATTTAATGGTATAAAGAGATAATTTTCAAAAAAAACATATTCTTAAATGTGTAATGAATTTATTATTAATAAGTTAAATTGATCAATATTGATTTATTATTTTAAGGAAATTTATTTATAATATATTTAATAAAATAAATTTACAATCATTTAATTGTTTCTTACTAGGAAAGTAATGAGAATATGTTCATTTTATGCTTCGAGAATACATTTTTACAAAAAAATGGTTTTTACATGTTTGTGTGAAAATAATAGAATTATTAAATTGCACATTCAAAAATTATATTTGATAATATTAACTTAATTTTTTATTTTATTATATCAAAATTATCTTAGGGTAAATTTTTATGATTTCTCAAAAATATTTTATTTTTGGTTGAATAGTGAAGAATATTGATTTTACAAATAATGTCAATTTTATGACATTATCATGATATAAGAATTAATTTAAAGCTTATGATACATTATTTTATAATATATATATATATATATATATTTAATGAGAAATATAATTCAGTTAAAAATATTATGTTGAACTTTCAAATTTATTTTTAACATTTTGAAAATCTAAGTAATGTTTTTAATTCATATAAAAACTACATTTGGTTCTACTTTTTAATCAATTATTCACTAGTTTCCTTTTTATTTTGGTTTGGTTTTAAAGAAAAATAAATCTCCCTTTATTTAAAAGAATATGATTAATTCCATGGTAATCAAAATTATTCATGATCTTGGTATAAAATCATTTTTATTCTTAAACAAGCATTTTTCTAAAAAACAGATTTCATTGAGTTTTGAAAACTTATATTAAAAGTAATTTCTTTCAATTTTAAAAATTAAATAATGTAAAATAGATTAAATATTTGGAATAAAAATAATTAATATTATATAATGAGTTCAACATGTTTTTTTTATCTAAATGAATAGTTATCATGTTAAAAATGTATCACCTCAGGTAAGGGAAAATTGGGTTAAAAGGGTTAAAAATAAAGGGATAAGGATTAAATATAAAACAAAACACATAATTAAATCTCATTGGTTTGTTTTATATCCACCTTAAATGCCCTATCCTATAATATAATATAATTTTTATCCACTTTAATTGAGTATTACATAAATCATATAATAAAGTTTCAATTGTTTATAAGTTTCTCACCCACTTCATTTATAAAAGCGAACCTCCTATACTCTATTATCCACGCTTCTTAATCTACATAGATTAACCAATTCCTTCTCAAATACCTTTAAAAACTTATTTTTTTCAACATATAAGTCCTTATATTATAAAAACTATAATTCAAAAAGGATTAAGGTGTAATCTAATAGATATTACCAACGGAAGAGGTATATGTTATTACCAAGATTTTCAATGCTCCTTTATTCTTAAACCTCCTTCAAATAATCAGTTATTGAACCTATAATTTTTTTTAGGATTAAAATAATTTACATTATTTTTAAACATTTCTTAGTGTATTTTAGTTATAGTGTTTGAAAATCATCAAAATAATTTAATGGAATAAGTGAAGGAATCAAGAGGAGCATGTAAGACTCATTCCATGGTCCTCACAACCTGGTAGTGCTTAATAGTTTGTATAATACCACCAACCATAGAATAAAAGAAAAAGAATAAATTTTATCATTTTGAATCCCAATCTCTAGATAGTGGATCTCACTACATACCCATTGGAGTCTACAAAAACATGGAGAGCTACAGAGGTCCCACCGACTAGCTGATGGGATCGTCCGTCAAGTCAATGACTTCAATCTAGAACTATCAAAAGGGTATTAAATATTGGACTAAAAGCATTATATCAACTCTTTAATGGATTTAATCATCCCAAGGCTCGTATATATCCTATAACGGATATAAATAGATATCAAGGGAAGTTTGTATCTCAACCAAAAACTCTAATTTAAATAAATATATCCTTGATTAATCCACTATGAAAAATCATAGAATATTTTTAAGAGAACTTCAATATCAAATCAATAAAAGGAAACTAATATTTATCTTCTCCAGTTATATTTATTTTTCCTCATCTCTTTTCTCCTTTTTCTCCCTTTATTTTATTTCATAATTCTATTCTTCTATATTCTCTCTATCAATCCCTTTATGATTCATATTCATTATATCTTCTAAATATATTTTTGTTCTTTATAATGGGTTTGTAAAAACAACCCACCCCGTGTTCTTAAAATTCTTTTTTAAGTTCTCACCACCATTAAAGTGAGGGTTTTTTGTTTCTTGATTTTAGTCAATACCAAGGGATTTAATTCTTGTTTTGTTTCTTGGTTTCTAATAAAACCAAGGTATTTTTCCATCATTAGTTTCTTGAGTAGAATTAAAATAAAGGCATAAATATTACCCTTTCAAAAATTATTAATTATAGGAAACATAAGGTCTCATTTTTAATATGGAATCATTTTGAAACAGAAATGGTGGTCCCAAATGGAAATTAATGGGTTGTACATCACATTTTGATGGTTCTAAATATATTTATTGGAATAAATTTACGTAAAAATTTCTTAGAAGTATTGGTTATCTTGTATGTAAAATTTTTATACATGATTATATTCCGACTAGTTAAAATGAAGAAAAATATACACTTGAGGATATTTCTAATTTTGAATTAGATGGTAAAGCTATGAATTCCTTGAATTTTTGTATATACTAAAGTGAGTTTAATCCTATATCTACCTACAAAACTAATCATAAAATATGGAAACTCTTATAGTATACTCTTGAAGTAAGATATAATGTTAAAGATGTTATATGTTATCTATATAGGAATGACTTTTAAAGAATTATTAAAATTCCTAAAAAATATATTACAAATATTTTTATGTGCTTTACTGACATATTCCATAGAATAAAGTATCTTGATGATACTCTTAATACAAAAAATGTTATTAAGAAAATAATTTGGGTACTACAAAGTATTTGGTCACCCAAAGTAACGTGCATCCAATAAGAAACAGATATAAAGATAATTCCATTCTAGGAGCTCATTGAATCTCTCATTACTTATGAGATCTTAATGAACCGACAAGCTAATAAGAAAAAAAAATAAGTCATTTAGAGAAAATGATTTCTTTTAAATCAATTAATGATTACTCTTACAAAGGTAATTAAATGGATCATCTAACAAAGAATATTAAAAAATAATTCAAAATAAATAAATCCTACCGATGTGAAAAAAAAGGATAATGATCAAAGGGAACAAGAATTAACAAGCTTTGAATGTAAAAAATAAGGGACACATAAGTCCAGAATATCTCTTGAAAAAAAAATAATGAGAAGAAAAAAAAATAAAGCCTTCAAGGATTGAAACTAGAGTGCAATAAATGAATCCATATACCTAGTAGAATCAAAAATGAAATCTCTAAGTGTCTCACAGTTGAAGTCATGGTTAGTAATGAAGTAATCTCTAACTCATCTTATTCTTCCTCCAAATATTTCTCTTCTTCTTCTTCTTATTCCAATAAAATAAGCTATAAAGTTATAAAAATTCTCATTTTCAACTTAAATATGGTATTTTTGAACTTAATTCATTGAATAAAGTGAAAAAAAATAAGTATAATTAATTTCTCAATGAAAAATATCACCTTGTAACAAAAAAAGATGAATTATTGACAAAATTGAATGATATAATGAATGTTCGTGATTTAAAATCAACAATCAGTGATATTAAAAAATATATCAGGAAATTAACCCAAGGAAAAAATATAAATAAAATATTGGTTTCATAATGTAATGAAAATAATAATTTTTGGAATTGGTTTTTTAAATAATTCTAGTTTTTTTAAAAAAAGATGACTTTGGTAAAAGGGATTTCTAGAAACAAGTTTGTAATTCTTATAATATAATTGGGAATATAATTTATAAATGTAATTATAAAAATGATCAATATGGTATTAAAAAAATTATCCATATTTCGTCCCATATCACAACACAAAAATCATATTTAAAGAAAATTTGAGTACCAAAATCCCTCTTAGATAACATTTTGGAACCGAATTATGGGTACAAAAATATTTTTTATTAATTTTCAAGGAAATATGTATAAATATTAAATCCCAAAACACAATATAGCGTTCTTATAGTGGGTTCTATTGACACATGTTTGGTGACCACATTGAATTTAATAAACTTGAAAACATGATGGAGGATATATGAATTTCAATAATAATCAAGAAGTAAAATCATCATAATAGGCACAATCAATTTTCTCAAATCCTCACTTATAAAAAAAGTTTTATTCTTTGATGGTTTTTTAAAAAATATATATAATCATTAAGAAATTTTTAAATAA
Source organism: Viscum album (assembly GCA_963277665.1). Lineage (NCBI taxonomy): Eukaryota > Viridiplantae > Streptophyta > Magnoliopsida > Santalales > Viscaceae > Viscum > Viscum album. The sequence goes on along the minus strand of OY728131.1, from coordinate 910,049,920 downwards.
TTGTTCTAAAATATATTTCAAAAATGATTCTTTTAAAGTTTTTAATTTCAAAGGAAAACTTATTTTAACCACATTTCATTTTCAAAATTTTTATATTATCAATTTAAAATCACTTTATTCTCAAAATGTTAAATGTTTTATGTTTTAATATAGTTATTATTGGATTTATCGGTTAAACTTTGGTTACTATAGCACACACACACACACTATGCTCAACTGACATCATCTAGTTCAATATTTACTAAACTTTCATTTCAAATATAATGTTATTAGTGAAACTTTAAAACTTTTTAAGCAACACAAAAACTTCTTTTAAAAATAAAACAAATATATTTCAATATGTTAATCCCTTGATCTTATTCAATTTGATATTTTTATAAAATAAAGTTAAAATTATCAATGTAAAATCATATTCCTTTGTGATTTTCATTTATTATATATGATTCACTTGGGTATTTTTATTAGCACAACAAAATAAGGATTGAAAAGTATTCATAATAATTACTATAATAATGTTTAAAATTAAAAAGGGAACAAAAATAATTTTAATTTTTAGTGATCATGGGGGGATAATTTTATAATAAATAGTTTGATGAGCTTTGTGATTTACATGGTTATAATCATAATTTTTTTCTCCTAGAACACCTCAACAAAATAGGGTTTTGGAAAGGTAGAATCTAACACTTAAATAAATCTCAAGATACCTATTAAACCATTTAAAACTATATTAATAATTTTAGGCCAAGGAGGTTAACACTGCTTGTTATATCATAATTTGGGTTCTTTTAATACCGATCCTCAAAAATACCCCTTTATGAACTTTGGAAAAATAAAATTCAAAAAGATGTCTTTTTGGAAGTGTTTAGAATTAAATGTTATATTATAAATAATAAATAAAATATTTGGAAATTTTATCAAAAATACAATAAAAAAATATTTCTTGGGTACTAAAACTCAAATAAATTCTACTGGGACTTTAATAAAAGAACCAAATTCATTGAAGGTTCCATTCAAATCAAATTTGATTAAAATATTTATAAAACTTCATCTCGCTTTGAATTTTTTGGGGATAACCTTGAAATTTTTACATATAATGGTCCACATTATCATAAAGATCCAATAAAATATGAATCTCATTAAATTTTTTTACCTAAATATTTAAAAATAATCTAAATACCAACACTTGGAAAATATTTTCAGTGATCTACAAGCTAGTACTCTTGCTATAAGTTTTTTCTTAAATTAAGTTGAGAATAATTCTTTTATTTCATTTATAGAAGCTAAAAAAACCTTTATTATGTTATTAATGATGAAAAATAGGCATATTATATGAATGTAAAGATTAACTAATTCCAATGTAATAGTGTTTGGACTCTTTTTCAAAGATATATAAATTAACTTTTTATTTGTACAAAATGGGTTTTTTAAATAAATTATATGAGTATGGTAATATTACATTTAATAAAGATATAATAATATCCAATGGGTATAATAAAAAAGAATTAAATTATTATGGTAGAACATTTTCACCTTTTTCTTAACTAGAATCAATTAAAATCTTATTGTCATTCTCCTCTCATAAAAATTTAAAAAAAATAAAATGCATGTCAAAAGTGATTTTCTTAGTGGGTTTATTTCTAAAAATATTTTTTTTAATAAACACCCAATTTTAAAATTCACTTTTAAGTTAACTGAGTCTTTACATGGTTTAAAATAACCCCCTTAGGATTGGTAAGAAATATTAATAAGTTTTCTTTTATCAAATTATTTTAAAATGGGAAGATAGGATTCCATATTATTTATAAAAAAAATTAAATTATATTTTCATCATTGAAATATATGTCTGAGGTAATTTTTGTTTCAAAAAATGAATATCTTTGTAATGGATTTTAAAATCTTATCAAAAAATAATTTGATATGAGTTGTATGGGTTTGTAAAAATTCTTTCTTCTTTTTCAAATCTCTCAAATTGAGGATGGAACTTTTATAAGACAAATCAAACACAATAATGAACTTATAAAGTGTTTTGGAATGGATCAAGATAATTAAATTAATAAACCAATGATTATTTCATGTAATCTAATCTTCTATGAAATTGGTAAACTAGTTGAATACAAGCATTAAAGAAGTTTGACTGGGTGTCTTATTTACATTAATGTTACCTAGTCAGACATTATGTTTAGTGTTTGTATGTTTTCTTACTTTCAAAACAATCCTAAATAATTGAATTTAAAATATATTAAAAGGGTTTTTGATTTTTTAAAAGGTTATAAAAATCATGTCTTATTTTATCCTAAAGGAACCACTTTTAATCATTCAAGTTTTTTCAGTGATGGTTTTGGGTATTTCCACTAAATAGGAAAAGTTCAACTGGGACATACCACTATCTTGGAGATTCATTAATCTCTTAGAGTAGTAAAAAAAATTAAGTTTCACTTTATATATTAAAATCTAGATATATAGGAATAGGGAGTTTCTACACCCAAATTTTATAGATGAAACAAAATCTATTAGATTTTAGGATAAAATTTTTTATGTTCTAATTAAATGTGATGGTTCTAGATCCATAATAATATCTTGAAATATCATTCAACATGAATTCACTAATCAAATTCATATTAAACATCACGTTTTGAGAAACCACTTTTAAAAAAGAGATATCATGTTAGAATATATTTCTTATAACATTAATTATATAATATCTTCACATAACCCCTTTATTTAGAACATTTTAATTTTACTATGGGGTTAATAATGGTACAATTGTAATAATTTTTATTATATCTTCTTTCAACTACTTTCTATTTTAAAATATTGATTGTTTTTTAAGATAATTTATATTATTATTTTTGAAAACATCTTTTTCAAATTTTTAAAATCATTTTTTTATGATCGTTTCATTATCTAATGCATGTTTTATCTCTTGTCTATCAAAACATTTTAGTGTATAAGTATTTAATATAAAAAAAGTTGTAGAAATGTATAATATATATGGGAAAGTAAAATTTCAAATAAAAGAAAAAATAGTTTTTGATTTAAAGGGAGTAAAGCTTCATCAACACACATGAAGTAAGCTTCGTGAAAGGAAGGATGATATCACAGAAGGGTAAGTAATCATTTAAAATATAATGGTTTCAAAGGGATATAAGGATATTTATTCAAGGGGGAGAAATTTTCTTTCATAGAAATGGTATTTATAAATCTTTTATATTTTCCTTCTATTATGTATTCTTCTTCCATTTTTCTTCATCTCCTCCTTATATTTTATTTTAAAATTAAATGAGTATTTTTTATCATCAAAATTGGGGGGGATTATTGAACCTCTAATTTGTTTTTATGATCACAATCACTTAAGGTATTCATAACATTAATTTTGATTGTATTTTAGTTAGAGTATTTTAATATAATAAAAGGAAGTTAATGGAATAAGATAAGGCATTAAGTGGATCATGTAATACTCATTCCAAATTCCTCACTAATAAAAACAATATCTAGCTAGTAAAAGAAAATTTCCCATCTGGTAGAAAAAATATAATCACTTATAGTACAGTAAATCCCACCGACTAGTCGATGGACCACATTGGCTACCCGGTGGATTCTGCAGACCTAGAGAGCTATAGGAGTCTCACCATGTATCTGGTTGGATATTTTTCTTGTTGATGGATTCAATCTAGAACTTTAAAAAAGGAATTAAATATTGGTCTAAAATATTTTTCTTTGCTATTTAATGACTTAACTTGAACTATGGATATTTCCGTACCTATGAAGGATATAAATAGGAATAAAGGGAGGATTATATTTCAACTAGGAACACAAATTTCCATGAATTTATTCTTGATTGATTATTCATGAATAACTTCAAGATATTTCCATATAAACTTCAATTCTTAATAAATAAAAGGAACTGGGATTCATCTTCTTCAATCCTTTTTCTTGTACCTCTTCTATCTCATCCTTTTTCTCAATTTATTATATTTTATAAGGATATTATTTTAACTTTTATATCTCTATTAATATTTTATATTATTAATATATTCTAAATAGAGTTTAGTTATTTGTAATGGGTTTGTAAAAATAAACCTCTCTTGTCTACATCATCTTCTTGATGTTCTCACCGCCATTAAGGTCATGGTTTTTTGGTTTTAAGGATTTTTCTAAAACCAATTAAATTTTCTTCTTCTTTAGTTTCTTGGTTTCTATTATAAAAAATTTATTACATATTTCTTTGGTTTCTTTATTATCATTAAAGTCAAGGGAACAATATAAATCTCTCAAGCATTTTTAGGGGAGGAGATATAGGGGCTCATTCTTGGTCAATTATTGAATTTTTTTATAAAAGTGTGCATTTTAATTAAAATATATTATTTTATATAATTCTTACAATTTTAATTTCAACTATTCTCATTTAATTTTATTATTTTATATATAAATTTATTTCTTTCATGATAATCTCTTTTATTTTATATCAATTTTAAAAAAGTTCAATTTACCCTCCCCCCTCCTCTTTCCATTTTATCCTACTCTATCCTACATCTATTACCATATTAACGTAATTAAATAAATATATTTTATTAAAAATGATGTTTTTATATTAATGTAACATACATTTTCAATCTCTTTTATATAATATGTAAAATGAAAACATTTCACTTACGTGCATGTGGGAGACCATCTCCACGTTGTGTTGTAATTCATTTTTCACCACCACTTCACTTGGATTGTTATAAATATGGTATTAATGAATTTATATTATATTTATTACATAATTGTGACTCTATAATTTTAATATATCATTTATATTCTTAAGCTTCCATTTTTTGGAAAATGATAATGTCACTCGTGGGTATGTGTGTACATCTACCTCCATGAAGTGGTGTGATTTGTTTTTCTATTACCACCTTGAATGGATTATTATTTAATTTTAAATAATTAATAAAAATTATATTCATGAAATTATTAAAATTATATACATTATGAAACCATTTCATAATATCATTGACCATGGTCAATATACCAAAGTAATTTTGGATAAATTGACTTAACAAGCTTAAGTGGTCAACATAAGCAAGAACAATTTAGTTAATAGATACCAAACGATTATAGAAGGACCCTATAAAATGAAATATAGATGAAAAATATTATTAATAAGTTATTTATTAAACTTAATTTTATTATTCAGGATAATATAATGTGACTGAACAAGTAGGAATCCGAGGAAAGGGTTTTTCATCTCAATTCCATTCTAATGAGAGCTATTTTATATTATACACAGAATTTATTTTATATGTTGTATATACTACCCATTTTACATATTATATCATGAATTCCAATTCATATAAGGTATTTAAAGTATAAATTTATATTTTATCATTTCATGTTTTTGATTCAAAATTTATTAAAGCTGTAAATATTTATTTAACAATCTCACTCTTATTCAGGATAATTTATGATTAAATATATATTTAAATAATAATATTCTCTATATATTCCTAAAACCCATTTATTTTATAATAATCTAGTTATTTTAGGGTTTTATATGTTTTTATTACAACTTTTCCTCTCTTTTAACTCAAAGACCGAAATATTTTTTTAAATAACACTGACCTTATTTCACTTTTTCAGTCATAAATCATTCTCTTCCATATCTATATTATTAAAATTGTTTTATGTATGATTTTATCTATTTTAAAATTATTTTGAAAGGTATTTTTCTAAAATCTTCTTATTTTTTAACAAATTTTTTAGGGAATTTTTTTTAATGTTTTCTAAAAATGTTGCTTTTTGATTTTGTACAAGAGTGTGAAAGGGATGTTCTTTTTAAAATAAATGGAATAAATATATTTTTTCAACTCCATGGATGTTATTCACTATTAAGTTCCTCTACATTTTTCCATGGATTTTTCAAAGAAAATCATGTTTACATTATAATATGAATTTTTATTTTTCATATTAAAAAATGTATTATTTACTAAAAGTTTCACATGAATTTTGGAAATGAATTATAAATTTATTTTTTTCACAAAGTTACGAAAGCATTAAGAAAAGTTATTTTCAAAGTTTTTCTTTAATTTTCATTTATAACTATCAAAAGAATTTTCTTTGTTTCAAAACTTCATTTTTGATGAATTAGTGGTATTATAACATCCTTTACTAATTTAGAGATTATGGATTATTTTGTTATTATTAACTTTCTTGTGTTCATGTTCTCTATCATTCTCAATTATTCATTAGAAATTATTTTCACCTTTATATCTATATTTTAAATATCATTGATGTATTTAGTGTCATTTATAATACTTTGATATTCTCTTAAATGTATACCATTTGAATATATGGTGCTAGTTGATGTAATTTTATTAAGAAATTTATTTTATTTATTGGTTAAATATTGATGTCTCATATTATTGATTAAATAAATATCTTTATTTATTGATAATAAATACTAATTAAGTATTTTATTTTTGATTTAATATATGATTAATTCATTGAAAATATGAATGTTACTAGGAGATCCTATTTATAGATATCCCCCCAATCTATCTATAGGTATCATGAGACAAATAAATGGCTTATAAAGTTAGGTATTTTTTGTATGCCAATCCATTCACTAAAATGTCTTGGCATAATTCCTGGATGGTAAGGTTCATGAGGTCTTGGAAAGAGGCCTTGACGGAAAGATCATGACATATGGAATTATGCATTTCTTCCATTAATATTTCAGTTGTTATTATCCATGTGATTTTTATATTGATGTTTCCTATGGATATATTTACAAACTCGTGTTATTGATTAAATGGAGTATGTATTGATTGTCCACTATGAAATATTATTTATGATTTATCTACTCATTATAGATTCTATGGTATTATTTCACTTACTAATAATATGTTCTCTTCCTTTATTTTTTTCTTTTCTATAGGATATGAATAAGGATCATTAAATGATTTTCAAGTATTTAATAATGTTTTTAATGATATATTTTTATTTTCCAATGTAATATGTAATTCTAGAATATATATAGTTTTCCTAAACTACTAAATGGATTTGTTATTTATGGTTTGATCTATTGAATCGTATACCAATACAATAAAGTAAACATTAGTTCTAGGTTACTAGATTCATATTTTCTACACTCTTCCTCCCCTCACTGTCAGTCGACACTCCTTGGTGCATGGGTAGCTTCTCCCCCTTCCTCCTCTTCAATTTGGTGTCTTCTTATCTAATTAAAGTGGGTTCCTCAATGTATTCTCATTACCCTACCTGTATTTTTATTTTCTCCTCCATCTCTCCATTAACCCTATGGTTTTCTAGACACATAACAACCCTAGGTCATCCATGGCCATTACTTGGGTCCCAGGATGGTTCTATTTTTGGGATTTTGGTTTTTGTGGCTTGAGAAGGACCTCTTTTAGCTTGTTTGGGTGTTAGCTATTGAATTATACTACTTCCATCAAGTTTATCATTGAACTGAGGTAAGTGTTCCTATATTTTTTCTTTGTATTAAATTATTTGATATTCTTGTATGTTTTTAAGTGGTTATTTATCAATTTTATGCCTATGCATGTGTCTCGCAAGGGATGGAAAGTGATTTCCAAATGGTTTTAACGCTTGGTATGGAATAGTTTTCATTAAAAGTGTTTTTATAAATGTATAAATAGATTTAAATGGTATATAAATGTTTAAAATTGGTTGTATCCACTATTTTGAGGTTTTTAAATGGGTCACTCATATAAATTTATTTTCATGACAAGTTTTTGATGGAGTTTAAAGTGTTTTAATTGGGTTTTTTGATGTTAAAAGGGTGTATTGATCGATGTCATTGATTCTTTGTACTGGTGGATAGATTTTAAATATTTCAAATGTGTTTTTAATGTATGTTTGAATTTAATTTTTTTTCAATTGGTGGATTCATAAAATTAGTCTCAATAGGTGATTGGGATGGAATTTAAAATGAATTAGTTGGCTTATATTTCTAATTATGTTTTGAAAAAAGCTAATTTTCTACCTTATGAGAAATTTTTTTAATGAAATATTTTTTACCCTATTTTAACCCCCTGTATCTACCCCCCTCCCTTTATCGGTGGTGAATATATATGTATTTCCTAAGTGATGTAAAATTGGGGTTATTTCATGTGAGTGTATTGAACTTGAGGTGAGTGTTTATTTATAAATGTATTGAATGAGATTTATACCAATTGTATGGATATTATTGATTACACACCTCCTTGTTTGATGTCGTGGGATTTTAAAGGGACTAGTTAGAGATCCAAATAAGTGAAAAACCTAATATAGATAGTGAATAAACTAGAAAGAGTGTACTTCTAGACTAATGGTGCTAGTGAAAATTAATTTTCACCCACTAAACTGAGTTTGATAGTGTAAATATATTATGTCACATGGTATCATTGTGAACCTAATATTTTTACCTCTATAAATTACTATGGTAATATCGAGGATGAGATAGGTTTTCTGGTGTTTAATTGGGTTTCTTCTCACTGGTTTGGGTTCTTATTGCCTAGATCCTAAGAAGATTCCCATTACATTATGGTCCTGTTTATTATCAATTTAGGTGATTCCTTATTTGGAATTTCTTGTAACCCCGGTTTATTATTTTAATTAATGGTTCCTCTTAAGTGATTATTTTATTTTTCATTAATTTCAATTTAATGGTGAATGATTTGGTTGTTTCCCATTTTGGGTGTTGTTTTGGTAATTTTCCTATTGTCTTAAAATGTGTTTTGAAAGGTGTAATTCCTTGAATAAAATGGTGTTTTCCAAAGGTTTTTTGAAATATTTTAGTAAGAAAATTTAATGAATGGTTTTGTTTCAAGAACTCCATTGTGTGGGTTTTAAAATTTGGTTTAAAGTCATTATTCCTGGGTTAATTTTGAATTCTTTTTCAGTGATGTTTTGGAAAAGTGTTTTAAATTGAATTGAAAACCTCATTTTGGGGTTTAATAGTGTGTTTGAAAAATGGATGTTTTTTAGATGGTTTTTGAAGTGTAATTTTAAATGGTGGCTTATAAAAGGAGGATTCATCCTAGGAAAATTGTTTTCCAATTGATTGTTTTCATTTAATTGAAAAGAAGAAAAACGGAGTTTTAACATGACTTGGATGTGGTTTCAGTTTCTTATTTTAATTCAATATGAAAATAAAAAAAAATATTTTCTATTATATTACAAACTAGTATTTTTAGGATGTTCTATAAAAGTAACTATCTAAACTCAGAAGGTGGTTACCTACTGGGTTGTTTAGTCCATGCCTATACTTTACAAGTTCCAAGTTATAAATAAACTAAGGTTCATCTTGGCTATTTTTGGACTTATGAGGGATATGTTGGCTTGGATAGTGAATGTGGGTCATATGGAGGATTTTTGTAGAAGTTTGCGATTTTATTTTGGTTTTGGGGATTTTATTGAACACTTCATCCTAGTGTATTTTTATTCTTCAACATCATTTGTATTTGTTTCCATTGTGTTCTTGTATGATTATGTTTTATTTTTTATTTTTTTTAGTTATTATTATCTATTATTTATTTAGTTTATTGTTTTTAAATTTTTTGTTTTTTCATTTTTTATAGGAGGAACGAATCATTACCAAGTTATTATCCATAATTCTTAAGAACTAGTTTCAGCCCATGGGTATTGAAAATTTCCTTTGATCTAGTGAAACACTAGGTTAGAAATCATGTTAAATGGAACCATAGGATGATTCATTACACAAAAAATCATATGTGTAAATTCTATAGTGAATATCTCCTCTAATTCCCATTTACAAAAAATCCTCATAAACTTTATTCTATTTAACCTATTATTGTATCATATACAATAACTTGAGAAACCATATCAAATAATACTTTTGGATACCTTCCAAAACACTTTTGAAAATATTTCATCAACATCATCATGTATTAAATCGTATTCAATACCTTGTGAACACCCATCCAAAACTCTTTTGGATTAACTCTAAAATAGTTTTAAAGAAACTATTTGATTCAAAAATAAATCCCTATTTAATCAACTAAAAAGTATAACCACATGGTCCCTTGTATCATTAGAAACAAATATGAATCACCATATCCATAAATTTTATTAAAGAGAGGACTATATAAAACAATTAATGCTACTCATGACATAAAGGGATATGACATTATCTCCATAAAACACATATATCACTATGCTTGTGTCCCCTTGATGCATCATATGAAATTATGTAACCTTATATGATCTATTTTTCTGATACATCAAGTAACCATGTGATATGGAATATATGAATCCCATATAGACACTATATATGTTCTGGATTCTTTGAGCATAGAATGACCAGGTCGATGAATACATCATATATCATTAACCTATATATAGTATCACATCACATGTCCCTCACATGGATAGATAAGTACATCATGTGTACTTTCTAAGTGTGGCTGCACAAATCCTCAATGTATTTTAATTGAGAAACTTCACATAATAATCATTATATGAGAGTATAATCCCATCCTAGTTGATCTCTATCTAGTGACGTTATCAAAAACATACACAAACAACCTTGGATTAGATCAAACTCAAGGATTGTGTGAGGAATATGTTAAAGCATCAAGGTTCTCAAGCCAAGTATCTCACCAATATTAGGTAATGATGACTCTATATATTTTTCATACACCCCTGATATATTAAATTCATAGTATATTACACTTCATGTGGTATACTTAGTGGGCCATACAATGGAAAAATCCCATTTTGTACCTTATGAGCATATTCCAAATCTCGATACAAGAATCATACTATGACTAACCTTAGAATTTAAATATAACTAATAATACTCTAGAATAAATATAAGTTGGTGATAAATAGAGGTCTCACCTTGATAGGTTAATTATCATTACAATTCATAAAATTCATATTGATATATATATATATATATATAATGATAAAGTGGTTATTTCCTTTTGTATAAGATGAAATATTTTATATTCTAAAACACCTTTAAGAATACTTATAAATCTATAAATAAGAACATGTAGAACATATCCTATATGATATACTTATAGATCCACCTAATATTTGATACATGTTAAGTGTTTTTATTAACTCATTAAATCTATATGTAATTCATTCTACAAATCTATATGAAAACCTGATAAACCCCTCACACTAAACTCTTTAGTGAGTAACATATTTGGATTATGTTAGTTTGAATAAGGGTGATACTTAATAATAATATTATGAATGTTCAACTCATTGAACATAATCAAACTCCTTAACTCAACAATAATAAATTTTATGATGTCAACTTATGTTATCTACATGGAACTCTTTTCTAAGTAAATCTCCATTATTCAAAGAACTCATTCCAAAAAATGTTTCCTTAAAATATTTTGGTAACTAATATAACTATTTATCTTATATATTTACTAATATATCTTATTCACATTTAGGATAAATTGAAATTAACATTTTATGGTAACTAAATGTAACTATTTACATTTCTCTATACTATTATACCCTAAAATATATTAAAATATTAAGTGAAAATTGCACTGAAGTTTTATTAGAATAATATTTTATTTGTTAATTGTGAACTTATAAAAGTATAAACATAGTCCTATTATTATCTTAGACACTATATTCCCTTTAGAATATCATAATAAGATTCACAAGCTCTTTTCGTTTTAGAATTAACTCTTATTTACTTTAGTAGGAATATTTAACAAACAAAGTATTGTATATACATAATATATGGTATTCCATGTGTTTAAATAATTTTCTTGAAAATAATATTATTCTTTAAAATATGTCACTTATGGATAGTAGGATCATGTCACTCATATTTTAACAAATATCTCAATAAACTCCATTATCCTAGATAAAACATTTTTAATAATATCTTCTTCTCAAAACATGTTATAGAACTTGATGAATCATAAACAATGTTCATAGAATTTAATATCTCGTATTGTTCATAAAAAGAATTTAACAAACAAGTGATCTCGTTACATAATAGAAATTAGATAATTATACACATCCTTTACATAAATAAATATGAGTATGACAAATTCTATTATATTCAATTCTTTGATTTTGCAACTCATTTCTTCACCAATTGAATGTAAAATAAAATATATTTCAATTATTCCATTTATTTTTAACTACTATATATTTATAATATTTTTAAAGTATACATTTAGTGTCATGTACCCATTAAAATATAAGAATTAGTTTCTATAACATTGATACCTAACATGGACATTCTATGTAGTTTCATAAAATCTTTCAACTATCCTATATAATTCCATCTTATGGAATCAATAATCTTTATTCTTGATTACTCTAGGTTTCAATGACCAATATTGGATACTTACCAAAACATTACTAGACTTTCTAACTAACATTTCTTTTTTAGTTTTAATCTTTTACACACTTGTACAATAAACATGGAACTAGAACCCTAATGTTATATGGATTGTTCACCTATCCTCAACAATATCAAAATAATAGGGTTAAAATTTATTGATTTAATTCATCTTTCTGGAACATTTTCATTTATTCTAATAGGATGAATTTCAAAAAAATAATAATTATTAAGGAAAATTATATTCTCACCAAGCCATTGACATACATAATAATATTGAGTATATGAGTGGGTACTAAATTTCTTTAAGTCATTATGAATCTAATTCCTTCGAAGCATAAATGGAATCATCTTATGAATCCCATGAGCATCCTGATTCATTTTTTTAACTACTTAAAAACTTGATCATTCAATAAGGGGTTACTCTATTACATTAAATTTTCATTTACTTGAGAACTTTTCTTATATTACAAGTATTAGGAGTTTCTTACATTAAGATTATTTTTTCAAGGATTGATTTAAAAGTAATGGTTCATGATTATGATATAATTTATCAACACTAAAATCTTATATAATATAATTATCATGTTTTATAAATGTTTAATAAGGACTTTTATTAAATGGATCCCACTAAAATGATAATCCCTTTTATGTTCACCATACCCCTTAGTGGTTTAAGATCCATATTTTACTAATATGTTGGTATATTTAGTGTTTCTACCATTGAATATATATTTAGGTGGGTACTCATCCCAATAATATCTTATATGAATCTTGTATAGTTGATCGGACAACTCTTTTCCCAGTCCCTCAAGTGGATAAACCAACTATATTCCACAAGTAACCTAATCCTAGTATATTCTCTCAGATAAGTGTGGCTGAAATAAAGAACTATTAAAAATAACTAAATTCTATTAGGGTCACCCATTACCTTATTTACTTATACTAAATAACCCATGGGAACCAAACTTTTTCATGGATGACACGATTGGGTGATCTAGGTTTTGAAAAGTGTCGCTTTGGATGGAATATAACACTTGGTATTTTGAAATGGATCTAATATCACAATATTATCTAATTTTATTTCCTTTATTTATGAATTCTTCTAATTATTTAGTTTGGAATCATATTCCTTACACTAAACCAATCTATTCAAACCAGATTGTCGTGTAACTCTTTACACAACTAACCACTTTTGTTTCCAAAAAATATAAGCCAAACCTATTTACACATATTCAAATGTATCATATGCATAAGGTATATGAAATTTTCTTGTAAAGGTTTAGAATTATATGAAATTATAAATACCCACAAGAGTAATTTCTTGTACGTGATCCCACTGGAACCCCTCCTGAGCCTACAGTGATGGAGAGAGTGGCCCATGTAGCCTCCCTCCAATAGGCCCTTGGGAAGTCACTAGCCTTGATGGTATAAAATATACATATTTAATAAACCATCATTCATACCCTAGTACACTAATACCTAGACTAGTCCTCACATGGAATCATTTTTAATCCCCATTAGTTGGCGACTAGTACCTAACATCATATCAAACATCAAAGGAAGTGGTTTTTGACCTAAGAATAAAGCATCGATGTATAACAGTGGAAGGAAAAAAAGATCAATAGTTAGTATTAAAAACAATAAAAAAAAGTAGAAAAGTACCACAATCAACCAGATAAACATCCCAAAGTTAAACATCATCCAAAAGACAATGAAACATCAAAAAGATATAATCTCCCAAACCCTGTGCAACAAGTGGACCATATCTCCACTGGTCACCATCATCACTCTAGAATCCCACAAATCAAGCATAACTATCACCTCCAAGTGGCTCTTTCCATTTCCATTAACCTGGTATAACAAAATATATAAATTCTTTAAGGAAAAGGTAGGGTGTGGTATAAATAGCTGAGTGGGATCTCACTAGTTGTTCCATAATCAATTCCATAACAACTAAACCATTTATGCTTTCAATTTAAATAAAAAAATGCATGCCAAGTCATTTTCAGATTTTAAACCAAAACATTATTTAAAAAAATATTATAGATATATCAAAACATGTCTTAAATTAACATTTTATATAAAACATTTATATAAATAATATGGCATTAGTAAAACAGTTCTATAAAAAATGGCATGTACAATCAAGTTAAACAAAACAAACCGCTATGGTCATAAGCTCTGAGGTACATTAGTTTTTTTATAGGATCACTTTACTTGTCAATAATCATCATGACACAAGTATGTGTGTGCAATTTATAATACTCAATCCATCTAGATAATAAATTAACACCCTATTATGGGTCCCATCATGTGAAATCATATTGAACTTGGTTTAGTTAGTGTTGTCATATTCAATCCATTTTAGAGGGATAGATTCATAGAATGATTTTACTAATCACCTACTAACTACTCAAGCTCGTATTTATTTAAATCAATAAATGAATCAATAAATAAATAATGAGGAAATCATTCATTTCAAATCAATTCATCATTCACAATTTAATTTCATAATTTAAAGATAAACATTACCTTTTCAATTTCAAAACCAAATCATAGGTTTTCATTAAATTCATGAATTTCCAAATAATATTTCATTTTAATCAAACTTTCTTAATATTCAACATCAATTCATTTCAAAAAATAAACTTTCAATACAAGAAACAATTTTTCTCAAAATCCACCCAATAACTTCAATTCCATTGAAATTGGGAATTTTCACAATTTCCATACCCTTTTTAAATCATACATCATATCATCTAAAACATGTGTTTTATATCAATTAAAAACTCATTTAAAATAAATCAAGAATCTTGGGTTTCAATTTTAGGGTAAATCATTATAGAACCACCTTCCCTTAATCACATGATCAAAATAACACTTGAAACAGGAAACACCAATGAAGGAAAAAGGTGAAGGAGATCAGGGAAACAAAACATGAATAAAGATCCATGAAATCAAAGATTATATCCTAAAATTACATAATGATCTATAAATCTTGAAAGAAGAGATAATGGAAGATCATGAGAAACTGAATAAGAGTATATTCACTTATTGGAAGGATATAGAATGCAATCACAAGTGATTTGATCTGCAAATAGAAGTGGTATAGTAGTAAATTTTTTCTTCTAAGGCCCCTTAAAGACCAAGGATTCATATTAGGGTTTAATGGGTGATATTAGGGGTTAAAATAGGGGTCCTGGTATTTTTAATAAATTTTTCATGGCATTAAAAACTTATGTGCATGGTTTCTTGGTTGGGTTTCATGGTTAGTAGTACATGTGCTCCCTAACCATGCACCCTTACTGGGATTCTAGTTAGGGTGCACATTTTTTTCACACTATTAGTTTAACCATGTTTCAATCATGAAAACCCCCATTATCTAAGGGTATAAGGTTTATAGGGGTTTCCACATGGATTGTACAAATAGTGTACCCCTATCCAGTGGCACGTCATAGGGTGCACAGTTTACTGGGTCAAACCACATGATTTTCCATAACTATGGGCCAATTGCTCCAAGACCCAAAAATATCAAAAAAAATTAATACTAGATTCAAAATAACTTAAGGAAGGACCCAAATAAGAGGATATCAAAACAACTTGTTAGAATTACCTTAAATAAGGCAATGATATGTTACAACCACCCCACTATAAAAAACTTCATATCCCCATAAAGCCTATCAAGAAGATTCCATATCAAATAGTTGATGTCGTAGATCACTCACTAGTGCCTCACACTCCCATGTCTCATGTGAATCATAAATATACTTACATATCACATAGGTTGAAGGTATAATCCTCCCGTGAGGATCCTTTATCTCAGAATTAACAATCATGATCGGATGCTCAGTTGCAGATAAATCAGGTTCACCATTAAGGTCTTCCCATATCAAGACATGAGAAAGGTCATAAAGATACCTCTAGAGATACAATACATGAAACATATTTTGTATCGATTTTAACTATAGATGTATGTATAAATGGTGAAACACATTTGCATCCAAATCAATTATCTCAACAGGACCCAAAATATCATCACAAGATTCCCCTATTTTCCAATCCATCGGTGAACCAATCAGGGTGAAACTCTCAAAAATACATGGTCAAAAATGGAAAAATACAAATATCTACATTTATGATCAGTATATGATCTATAACAGATCTGTTCCATCAATATTCCCTGATAAATCAAATAGATCTTTGATATCATCTCTTGGAAAAAACTTAGTCTAACTAAGGAAGCCTCATCAATCTCCATCCAACAGAGAGGATATCTATATGGCTGGAAATACAAGGCCTAAAAAGGATCCATTTAAATAAATACTAGTATATATTATTATAATAAATCTCAACCAGTCTCAAATAGACATTTGGAGCTCCACCAAAGTAGAGAACTCAATCATGAATCATGTCTTCCAAGATCTGTATAGATCATTCTATCTAGTCTTTCATCTACGGATGAAACACTATGCTCAATCAAACATGGGATCACATAACCTCTTAGATGCCTCTCCAAATACGATAAGTGAACTAAGAATACCTATTAAATACTATAGTATAAGGAAATTTGTGAAATAATATGATCTCTTTCACAGAGATACTTCCCAAATCCTCAATATTGGTCATATATAAAATGGGTATAAAGTGAGATGATTTGGTTACCCGATTAATCATAATCAATATCAAGTTCTTCCCTTGAGGGGTACATGGAAACCCAACCAAAAAATCCACAGAAATCTCACCCCACTTCCTAGTCAGAATAAAAAGGTGATGAAGTAAAACCAAAGGTTTTTAGTGCTTGGCCATGACCTAGTAATTGGTATAACTATGAGAAACAAATTTAATGATGTCTCACCTCAAACTAGGCCACCATAATCATCACCACATATCATTAAACATCTCCATGTTAACATGGTTCACTACCCACTAAGAATTATGGAAATCCCCCATCAATAATTTTCCCATTTTCAAAGGTAAAACCTACCAGTTTGGAGAAAATAGGGCACCATCAAAGTAGAATGACCATTAAACAGTGGTCTACACACTATAAAGAGAGTCTCTAATTCCATATAATTCATCAAAAAAACTACTTATCCTAAATAATAATCTTAATAAGATATGTTTCTAATTGAGAATTTGTCAAAAAAATCTCAGTCACATCCTCTTAGAACCCCAAACTCAGTTGATCAAAGTGATCCACCAAATTCCACTCTTATTATGATTCTTTCACAACCTCGTTTGAATTTTCTTTCTCAATGAATCAAAAATTACATTCTACTTACCAGAGGTGTAGGAAATGTCAAAATAAATAGACTATAGGTACTCTACCCAATTCATATTCTAAAGGTTCAAATATTTTTTAAAGAAGATATAACTCAAGATTTTGTGGTCTGAATAAATGGTAAACCTTTCTCCAAAAATGTAATGATGCCAACTCTTAAGATCATGCATCACAGTAGCTATTTTAAAATCATGGGTCAGGTAGTTCTTTTCCTGTGGACTAAGTTATTGGGAACCATAATCCACCACATGATCACTCTTCATGATAATGTATCCCAAACCAAAATTGGATGTGTTGGAAAAGACCACATAGCCTTGTCCAGCCTCTAGGATTTTCAACACTAATATAGAAGTCAAAATATGATTCAAATCATGAAAATAAATTTTAAATTTAGAATCCCACAAGAAATTACACCTTTCTAAGTGAGAGTGATCATTAGAGAATCCAACTTCAATAAATCTTTAGCAATACTATGGTAATACCTCTCCAAGCCCAAGAAGCTATGAATCTTGAAAACATTATACAGTTGATACCATATCATAACATCCAACACCATAACATGATTGAATAAAATTAAATGTTTCAATACCATGTTCCCCATGAAATTCACTTTTAGAGTAAAGAAATTAAATTTTGAAATATTTGAGTAAAGTTTATAATCTCCCAAGATTTATAAAACTACTCTTGAATGATGTTAATGGTATTCCTCAGTTTTAGAGTAAAAAAATGTATTCTATAAATACTAATAGGAATGATTCTAGGTACTCGTGGAATATTCTTCTCATCAAAGCCATAAAAACTAAAGGATCATTGGTTAGACCAAAAGGCATAACAAGGTACTCATAATGACCATACTTACTCCTGAATGTGGTCTTCAAAATATTAGACTCCTTAATTACCATCTAGTGATAACAAAACTAAAGATCAATATTTAATAACTACTTCACCCCTTTAAACTAATCAAACAATCATATATCTAGGGAAATAGATTAATTTTCATTATAGTAACTCTAATTAGCTTTCAATAATCAGAAATAATTCAAAGTGTCCCATCATCTTTCTTGGTGAAAATAACTGGTGTCGCCAAAGGTGACACACTCAGATATATAAATCCTTTTTGTATCAAATCATACAATTTATTTTTTAACTATTTTAATTCATCAAGTTTTATATGGTAAGAAGTGATAGAGAATAACTGAGTGTAAAGTAACAATAAATAAAAAAATCAACATCCCATATCAATGGAAAGCCATAAAAATTAGATGGAAACACATAGAGAAACTCGATGACAAATAGATGTAGATCACCACTCAAAGATTCCCACTTCAAGTCAAAATTAAACACTGATATTACCCTAACCTACTTCAAAAAATAAGGCCCCACTCTACTTGACCTTGTGCCCCATTTTCCTTGAAAAAGATGACACCCCACAGGGTACTATAAATGATACCCACTTAAGATAAAAGTAAATCTGGCCCTTATAATCAATCAGATAATTCATCCTGAGAATTAATTCAATAGGTTTCATATTGAGAACTAGAAAATTCTAGGTGAGCTCAATATTTGATATAGATAAAATACAAGAGGTAAATTAGATACCCTTTTGTCTCTTCTTTTTGAGGGGTATAGTAATATTCACCTGATAAGAAAAAAATATCTATATGAATATTTATAAAATTTACAACATGAGTAGACATGAACGAATGAGATAAACCAGTATCAAATAAAGTATTCACTAAAGATTAATCTATAGTGGTGGTACCACTCACTATTACTAAACCTGCTTCTACTTACCCTAGATACTCCTTCAGTATGTGGAGAATATTCATTTTAGATATATGTACATGGAAATACTTATTTATTAAAGCATTTGATTTCATTATTTTAATTTTATATTATGATGGCCCATTCCACTACATAGCATGTAAAAGGCGTGATAGGACTTATGCAGGTGACTTGAGTGTCCACATAAACCACATATCCTAGGTTCCTTAGTACAAACCTGTTTTAAATTCCTAACCCTTC
Organism: Viscum album; assembly: GCA_963277665.1. Taxonomy (NCBI): domain Eukaryota; kingdom Viridiplantae; phylum Streptophyta; class Magnoliopsida; order Santalales; family Viscaceae; genus Viscum; species Viscum album. Next base: position 910,030,259 of record OY728131.1, on the reverse strand, counting down.
TACACTAAAATAAAGTCATATATAATCTTCTTGGAACTGTAGGATATCTAGATGATTCCTACTATCTAGAACCACCATGAGACTTATCACGATTTCTCTTTCCTTTAAAGTAACTAATATAATTTCCATATGAAGTAAGAGGGACTCCCATCAACCCTTACTTTCCAGCCAAGTCAAGCTTATCCATCATTGATATATCTAGAAAATCTATATAATAAGTGAGTTTCATCAAGAAAAAATAAGATTAAATATCAGATTGAATACTTATCTCAAATATTCAAGCCTTAAATTTATCATTATTCACTACCTCATGGGAAAATATAACATGTTCAAAAAATGGTTCGTATACTGAGTCATGATTCGATTTATTTTCTAGAGGGTGAGAAACAACATGGAAATTTCTAATTGCATAGATTCTGGATAGAACTGATCAGTAAATAGAACTCAAAAGGCTTTTTACACTAAGACCTTATGTTTATTCACTACAACTAACAAATCCCACCATATCCTAATATGACCTTTAATCTTAAAGGTATCACACTTCACCTTTATAGTTTCTAGAATTTCAAAGAACTAAAAAAAGTTAGATCTTTTTCAACTAATCCTTATCCTTTTGAGGATCATTCGAGGCTTCGAAAGTTAGTGGTTTCTAAAAAGGGTACTCTTGATCAAGATCTCTAGATCCATCCCTTTAAGGTTTAAATATTGGAGACATAATGGGAACTATTTCAGTTATTAGTCTCATATATTGGACAGTGCGTACCACTATCTAAACAAGATTTTGGTAAACTAGATGATTCGCTTACTATGGTACACCAACATCTTCCTCCTATGAAATTTTCAAATATCTCCTTATAAGCATGATGTGACACAATATCAACAAGAAACATGAAAACATCAACAAGGATACACATATAATCAATTAAATAACGATGTACATAGATATCAGTTCTATTAAACGTAGTTCAACTTTATGGGATTTAAAAACAATCAGATCAAGTTTAGGGAAAAGATAAGAATCAGATCAATTTATTCCTTAAGGATGTTTTTTCCAAATACCCATGGTGACTTAAGTCTTATTGCAATGATATATAGTAAGTAATTCACTCATAATGACCTATTAAGTCCCAACATTCCCACCGACTTCATAGCATGATATCCCAGACTATATACTTGCATCAAAGAAAGATATTAAAACCTCCCTTAATACTATTTTTTTGTGAACCATCACAAATACCCTGGTACACTGATACCCAAAATAGTCTTTACATAGCTCTAATGGAATTCCAAATCCCTATGGGTTGGTTACAAGAATGTGGAATCATATTAAACATTAAAGGGGATATTTTTTTCCATAATAATAAAGAAATGATGCATAATAGTGAAAGGAAAATATATCAATATTCAGTATGATAAACACTCATCAAGGAGAAAATAACCATTATAAGATAGATAAAAATACCAAAGTGAGACATCATTCAAAAGACAACACAACATTAAAAATATAGTCTCATATACCATGTGCAATAAGTGGACTATAACTCCACCAGTCACTATCATCACTCTAGTGTCTTGTGAATCAATTTAAACTACCACCTCTAAGTAGAATTTTCTCTTTCTCTATACATAGAATAACAAAATCTAAAAACATCAGAAATAAATGGTAGGGTGTGAGATAAATACCCTATTATAATATAACCATGTGTTCATTAATAAATTTTATAATAATTAAACCATTTATTCTTTCGTTTTAATTAAAATAAGGCATGGAAAGTTATCTGTATATTTTAAACCAAAAAAATTATTTCAAAACAAAATACCGAAGATATATCAAAACATGGTTTAAATGAGAATTTTATATAAAAATTTAATATAAACCAACTGACGTGAATAAAATAGTTCTATAAATAATAGCATGTGTAATCATGAAAAATAAGACAAAGCGCCATGGTCATAAGCCATGAGGTACATCGGAATCTGGATATAGGATCCTCACAATTCTCAATAATCATCATGGGTTAAGTATTTTCACACACTCTATAAGTACCAATACAAAAAGATAATCAATCAACACTATATTAGGGGACTCATCATGAGAAATCATGTCAAACTTGGTTTAGTTAGTGTCTTCATTGTCAATCCATTTCTAGGGAGTCAGATTCCTATTGTAATTTTTTATAATCACATACTAACAAATAATTCTCACATGTGCTTCAATCAATCATTCATTCATTCTTGGGAAATCATTAATTTCAAATCAGTTCATCATTCACAATTCAATTTCCCAATTTCACGTTTATTATTCCCTTTTTAATTTCAAAACCAAATCATAAGTTTTCATTAAATTAATTCTATTCTAAACCATAATTAATTTTAATACAATTTTATCTAGATTCAACATCAAATCATTTCATTAAATAATATTTCAATTCAAGCAATCATTTTTTCTTAAAATCCACCCAATAATTTAAATTTCAATGAAATTATATGTTTTCACAATTTCCATGCCCTTTACAAATAATACATTGAGTCATCTAAAATTTAGGTTTTTATATAAATTTCAAACTCATTTCAAATCAATCAAGCAATTAGGATTTAAAATATAGGGTAAATAATTATATAACTACCAACCTTTAATAACATGATCAAAACAACACCCATAATGGAAAATGCCAACAATGGATGGAGGATAAGGATATCAAGGAATCAAACCTCGAATAGAGATCCATAAAATCAAAAACAATATCAATAAATAACATTATGATCTATCATTCTATAAAGAGTAGATAAGGTTAAATCAGTAGAAACCAAATGAGAGGATATTCACTTACTAGAAGGAGATTGAATATAATCGATGGTGTTTCGATCTGAAAAGAGAAGAGGTTTTAGGATTAAATTTAACCTCTTAAGAGCCTACAAAGACCAAGGAATCATATTAGGGTGAAATGGGGGTGATTAGGGGTTAAACTGGGGGTCCTTGGGTTTTTAATTAAATTTTAGAGGGATTAAAAACTCATTCACATTGTTTCCTTGTTAGGTCACATCGTTAGTAGTAATTGTGCGCCTGAAATGTGCATACTTTCTAGGATTCGAGATGGGGTTCATGGTTTGTCCTCATGATTAGATTGACCATGAAACAACCATTGAAACCACTACTATACAAGGGTGAAGATGTTGTAATTTTTGTCACCTATTTTGGACAAACCATGCACCCCCTTCCAGTGGCACATTATATAGTTCACGGTTTTCTAGGCCAAACAGCATGATTTTCCCAAACTGTGTACCAACCATGCATAGCCAAAAAAACTTAATAAAAATTAAAACTTCACCCAAAACCTGATCAAATACTTGATTAATAGGATTTAAAAATAAGGGGTTATAATTACCTAAAATAAGGTAACATAATTTTACAATAAATGGTATAAATTACCCTCCTAAGACTATAGGAATAATAAAATAAAAAAACAATCAGCACCAAATAAATTACATCCATAAATAAATACATATATTGAAAATGAAACTTATATTTTAAATAAAAAATTGAAAAAATACATGAAATAATATGCTCTAAAACTCTAAGTCATCTACCAACTCCATCCAAGCTACTCAAAGAGCAGCTCCAATCTTTATCGTCTTATCCTAGAAATACTTAACAAACTATGGTGGGGTGAGAAATTAGGAGTACTCAGTAGGATCATCCCTATAAATAAATAATAATCTGTATAAAATTAATATGCAAGAGTATATATGATATATAAAAACTATGAAAACATAACAACATATATAATAAGAACATGAATTAAGGGTATAATCATTGATCATCATGTCCACACCAATTACTAGTGCTTCTTCAGCTTTTCAAAACATTATAAATTATTTACCATAATCAAAACCCCATACAAATTATTATAACCCAAACCAATAAATTTCATCAACATCCCAACCATCATCAATACCATCAAAATAAAAGGGTCTAGAAAATTCAACTTAACTCCTACCTGTCAGTTCATGGTCTACTCCAACTCAAAACAAAAGTGATATGGTATGAGATCTACTCAACATTGACCCTATATGTGAGAATAAAACAACACCAATAAACCATCATATTTATCTCATACCACAATAAATCTATAACCACAAATCCATGCACCATAACATTTATTTGTATTCTATCATTTCCCATCCATAATCACAATCCACCAATATATTTTACACCACCACATATCTACAATTCTATCACCACACCTCTACAATTTCATCCTCATAATTCCACTTTAACAACCATAGGTTGGTTGGGTAATGTATACATAAAGTAAAACAACCTCGTTCCTCCCTTATTCCATGTAAATCATCCACCTAATACCATCACAACCACCTCCACAACATCATAGTAGGGTATTACGAACATAGAGGGAATCTACCTCATGCCCACCCCATACAATACAAGACAACCACTGTGTAATATCACCACAAGGTACCTCCACAAACTGCATATCACCACCAACTATCAAGTCATTACATCTCAAGAAGTTCTATCTCATCATACTATCTTTTTCTGCATTACATACCCACAAAAACTTCCATAATTATGTTCAAGCATCATAGAAATGAACATGTTAAAACAAAAAATTTCATAGCAAAACATCATCACCAATTGCACAATTAAGCCACAAAGAAAAACAAATATGTGGTAAAAAATACCATTTCTCATCTTTCCCAAGTCTAACCATTTATCATGTAATATCTTCATTAAATTCATTATTATATTAATTTACTCGGGCTAACCCATTCATCAATCCATATCTCATTTCAATACATTCACTCATTTATCATCATATTAATTTATAATATATTTATAAATTCCAATTAACAATTAACAATAATTGTTTCCTCTTATATTCTAGCCCATTATCACAATCATAACAACTATCCCCTCCCTTAATTTAATTTTAGTTCCACATACCACTAATAATTACATTAAAACATTTTCATCCAATTTTCAGTTTACCCAATTTAACCATTATTTTATTAAACTTATTCTCATTACCTTATTAAACTCACAAACAAGTCATAAATACTCAAGAGAATACACAACAGAACAACAATTAATACCCACTATCCCTTCACCATTTCTTTTAAATTATATTTAATTTATCATTTTGCTATCACTCAAACAATATTTCTACTTCCCATTTCCATTACCCATTACTATTACCATTTCATCATTACAGGATGAAAATAATCAGTTAATAATATAAAAAAATAATATCAAAACACCCCTTTCAATATATTATAATACAACTACAACCACAATCTCAACCCTTGTTAAGAATGGTGGTTATAAAATCAAAAGTTCTAGTAATTCCCATTTTTATTTCAAGCTTTTGAGTAATTATTTTTTAAAATTAGTTATAATTTTATTAAATTATTCTAAAAACAAGGAGAACATAGTATAAAACTTTAATCATTTGTGATCAACACATAGAAATTAGTATTAGAATATATAAGGTACACATAACCCTGTTTCCCTTCCAATTACCTTTTATTCATTTTTTCATCTTAATTTATTTTCATTATTCATTAAAGAGAGTTTCCCATATGTTCTTCACTTTACCATAAACCAAGATCACCCATAAATCCATATCAAATAATATAAAAGGATAATATATGAAATATTTTGAAGGGATAATAATGAAAATTTTAAGAACATATATTTAAAATGATAGAAGAATAGTCTATAAATACCCTACCTTTTTTGTAGGTTCAATGATGCAACACCATAAAGATAAATAAACCAAGGATCAAGAACAACCCAACCCGAAAGGATATCTATGGAACCTAACCATAAGAATTTGTTATCAAGAATTTTATCAAAAATATCTAGATACTGAAGGAACCTACTTAAATAACTTTATGAAAGAGTATAACTTGAAACTAGAAGGAAAGGAACCTTAGATTAATGAAAGGATTCCCTACTTGATCTAGGGGTTAATATACCCAAGTTAAAAGCTAATGAAACCAATATATTTCTCGGGGTAAACTAGGGTTTGAAAGATTGTAATAGAACCAAACATAAGGGTGTTTAAACCTATATTTATAAAATAAACCCAACATGATTTCATTGTGGTCTGATGACTACCACCACACCAATAGTAATTCTTGTTAATTACATATTTGATTCCCCCATCTTCCAAAATGTCTATATTCATTAATCTTAGAAGTTGTTTCAGCTACTCAAAATGAATTCAACCATCACCGTGGATTTATCTATGGTGTAGGGGATTATCTCTCTTCATTTTTACACATCACACCAAGGACTATAGAAAGGTGTTTCTCTACTTTTTATTATCAAAAAGCCTATGTAACGTGACTTTCACTCAACATAGGGCCACCACACCCACAAAAATGGCATGTTGGCCTTATCTATTTCCTATAAGGAAATGATCTAAATGAACCAAAACACCACACCCTCTAAACATAAACCATTATAGCATGTATACATCCCTATTAAACATACAGAAGAACCACCAGACTCACTGCACACTCTGTCTTACACCATGGCACAAAGTGAATGCCCTCACTATTTCCAACACAACTGCACAATCCAACCTCCCCCTTGCCTTACAGCACAACCATATAGGATAAAACATGTATAGTTCCCCTCTTAGTTTACATATAAAAACATTCCATGAATAAAGACATCCAACATAGGCATTTCAAAACTTGTAGTGATTCAAATACCAAAACCACCCATATCTATAGCCATGACTCAAAAATGGCCAACTAAAAACTCTTATAAAACTACACTGACTTCCATTATGGCCATTACCATGGCGTGGTGAGCCTTTATCAATCCAAAACTCACATGAGGCCTCTGAAACACGTCCAAAATCCCACTAGATTACTCTAAATCCCAAAACCTATAAATTAATAGGCTAGAGAAGTATTACTCATAAAAATAAGCATAGATCCACATATATCAAATCCCCACCTTTCTAGAACAAAAAATAATCCTCCAAGATACTAATAAGTTTAACCCAAAGTCCTCTACCCAGGTATACTTTAATTAAGAAATATTTCAATCCATCATAACTCTAATACATAATATGTATAACTTCTATTAATAAATTTAATTACAAATCAATATCAAGGTAGATGAAAACTAAAACAATTATCATACCTTTCATGTAACTTCTTAGATTGTTTTTTGAAAATTTAGAGAAGCATGTCAACATTTAAACTAAAGAATACAACCATAAATAATATAAAAATTATATTTATGAATAATAAACTAGGAAATAAATGAAAAAATCATTATTTAAACATGAGATATGAATCTATGAACAATTCATACATAAAGATAATTACCAACTTTTTATAAATTACTTTATCTTATAGACATTCCATAATATTAACTATAAATACTTTATATTCAATAATATTAACTCTTTAATATCATTAACTATATATAATTTAATTTAAATATATTTTATTAATGAATAATAATCATTTTATAATGCAATTTTTATTATTCCAACATTTTGAATAATCTAAATATTACATATTTATCATTATTTAAACCTTAATCAAATCAATCATCAAAACTTATTTTGATGTGGTTTAAATATTTTCTCAAATAAGGCCTCAATTTAAACAATTCAAATTATGTATTATAAATATTTCATAACATAAGTATAAAATATTTTATTTTTTGAAAAAAAAATTAATTTATAAAAAAAATTAAAATTACACTTATAATTTTCATATAATCTATTTTTATACAAATTATAAGTCATTCCATTATTTTTAGAATTTATTTTAATATTATCATTTAATATTATGGAATATATATTAATACTTTTTCTTAAACATTTAATTAATAAATTATAAATACTTTATAAATAATTAATTTATAAACACATTTATAAAATAATAAATATACTAAAATGACATTTACCATAATTTATAAAAAATTTATAAATTATATAATTCAATTTATAAATGAATTTCAAGAAAAAAAATCTCTTCAAATCATATATAATGATTTCAAATGAATCATAAACTCTGACAGATAGGTCATTGTGATTAAACACTTTAAATATTATCAGTAATATTTTATGACTAATAATGTTACCATCATATATGATAAGCGGCATGTGTAATGTTTTTCCACTCCAATGGAATGGTAAGAATCCTTACTCATCATTGTAACCCTTGAATGAAATCTATATTACCTTTGTGTGTTAAATGAGAAAACCTTACATATCATATCGAATTTTACAATTCACATTGATATCACTAAGGTGATACGATGATCTATTTTTTATAATATGAAACAACCCTATCATTTAATATGATATCTCAATGTTGTATGCTATGACCAATACAAAACCAAGGGATTTTTATTGATTCATCATCTATGATATCTCATATTTTAAGCCACAACTCAATCAGGAAGAAAAAAATATCCAATCATATTTAAAAATAGAGAATAATATGGGTATTAAAATTTTAAAAACATCATTTTCAATGTGATTTTGTGAATAAGAATTCATGGTAAGGATTACATACCACTACTAGTTTTTAAATAATCTAATAAAAAATTTCAAATATAATTAAATCAATATATAAACCAAATCTAATATCGACATTTATAGAGAAATGAAATAATAAAAAATGTAAATGAAGAAACCTTTGAATGTATACCTTTCACCACTGATCATATCAGTGAAAATTTTCATCCATGCTTGATGAAGATCAGGGTGTAGGTAGCCAAAAGGAATATATCCTCCATGAGTATCCATAGATTATACTAAATTTCTTAACACTTGATTAGGAACCACTCATCACTAATGACATGTTAGTTCCTTCTGAAGGATAAGAATGAAGTGGATGAGATTTTTTGGATGAGAATGCTTTTTCTATATATATAAAAGAATCTCAAATACCCATAGAATGGGTATTATCTATTTTTATAGGGTCCTCAAGTATTCTCCTAGAGTGAGCATGCATTTACACATTCTTTATAATGCATGAATAAATTATAATTGGATTGTTCATGTACTTATTTCATGAATACATAAAACTCTAACTATTTCATCAAATGAAATGTTAAATAAATAATATCTTATGTGTAGGAGAGGTTATTATTAACTCATTAAAACTTAACTACCTTATATGAATCATAAAAGTTCCAAATGAATCGTACCTTATGATTTATGGAATTAAGATTCCACCATCTCATCTAACATGACAATCTAAGTCATATTAAACAATATTTATATATCATATTATATGATATTCCAAAAACTAAGAAATATCACATACCCTTAGTTTCTACATGTCCCACCATACAATATATTTATATAGTTCTGTATGATATAATTCAAAAAAATCATATATGTAAATGATTTAGGGAATTTTGCTTCATTAATATTGTTTCTATAAATTTCCAAACTGATTCTCACATGACAGCAGACTCAAAAACATTGACTATAGGACTCAACCACTTTAATTCTATTCTGACATGTCTTAACCCACCTAATACCCTATTATGATGGTGGTAAGTTGATTTTGGAACCCCAATCTTACCTACAATAGAAAATGAGCTAGTGAATAGAACCGAGTAAGCATATCACACAATATGGTTGGCCTTATCCTATATCAACTTTTAATAGACACACATATCTAATGCATAAAATAACTAGTAATACCAAAATTATATATTTAAAAAACTAAAATAAATACAATGCATGGATTATAAATAAAATGGTAACTAAATTTCCACATATGCATAATATTATAGGAACTATACATCTAACAATATATCCCATCCCAATGAACAAGTAACAGGGGATAACTCATCCTTATTATAGTGACTCTTAGATCGTTCTCCAACTACAACAGTCAACACCACTAACATGAACCACTAATATCCTTTGAAATCCTCCATGGGCCATTGAGTCCCCCTGAGCACCATTAAGCATCAGTTCTGAACAATCTGCATCTTCTCTACATCCACCTAAACCACTTCTAAACTTGTACATCGTCTATAGAAATTCAACATGTGTGGTAATAAAGCTTGTTTATAGGTAATTATAAATATAAGGTTTCATCCTTAAAACATTATATAATATTGAGTTAAGTTGATAATTTTACTTTATTTCACATTGAGGATATTTTCAGATTTAGAGTTTTATATAATTATACCATAATTCATACAAAATAACTCAAATGTTATAATTTAGACACTTCTACACAATATCTATTTTTCTCAAAAAAACTTTTAAAATGAAACATGGATTCTTTTCATTTTCAATCATCACCCTTGATATCATCCTTGTCTCTATTATCCCTTAATTTCTTTGAAAAATATTTTAAAACTAAGGATGAGTAAAACAATCTTAGTAAGGGATTCACATAGAATTAAAATTGTTATTCTTGTGGAAACATGAAAATCCATGAATAATTTAACATAAAGTAACACTTTTCACCCTTAAGAAGCAGTAAATAATTTCCTATGAAAATAAGCTCATTTATTACCAATTTTTTAATCAAAATATTACCATAAATCTCATATAAAGAATACATAACACATAAAGCTAAATTGGGACATAATTATACTTAAATGGAATAATCATGTGTTTGATTTCCATATATGTCACTCTTATAAAATGGAATAACCATATGGTTGAATTAAAACCCCAATGCATTGGATGTTATAACATATAAACCCATCCTTGGTTTATCATGGAACCACCTATATTTGTTTTATCATGTAACCACCCATAAAATTTCCAAGTACTATTATATAATCATAACGCATTAAAGATTGCAATTTTCAACATTTCACTGAAAAAAATTCATTTATAATCAAAAGAAATCATTTCAAGATATTGAAATAATCTTTCCATTTTAAAAAACATTTTCAATAAAAAAAATACCCTTAAAATTAAATAATTTATTTCTTTTTCTTTTAAGAAAATTAATTCTTGTAGAGGAAACCAAATATCAAATAACGGTCATGGCGGCGGAGAAGTTATTATCACCATAAATATTAAAAAAAACATCCCTTTCTTCATCTGTAAAGAAATTAAAACCATCAGTATATAAATATTATTTTTTGAAACCTCTTATTGAAATTAAAATTCAAACGGGTTTTTTATACATCTCATAGAAGAATGTAGTGTATAACATCAAAATATGGCTCAATAAAAAGAGATTGAGACGAAGTCCCTTACCTCGAGTCTAATTCGTCACATGTGTTCTTTATCTTCCTAAATAATAAACTTATATTAATTATTTAATTTTTTTAAAACCTTTTTAAATTTTATTATTCCATTTATATAACTTATTATCATGTTATAACAATTACATAATTATTTAAGTTGAGGTCAGACATTTGTCAACATTCAGTACATGAGTCCAAAATGAATTTGGTATGATGTATATAGTAAAAAGTGGTAATTATTCCATCATCTATAGAATAATATTAATGACATATTAATAAATTTTACACATTAATTATACTTTTAAATCAAACCATTAACTATGGTTATAAAAAATGTATTATGTTATAATCATGGAGATGGAAATTCGTATGTATGCATGAGTAAAGTTTCCATTTTTCAATGATAATTACTGAAAAAAGTTAAGTATTATTTAATATTTGTATAATTATCATAATATTATTAATATCATTTAAATATAGTTATATATTATTCAAGTGATTTGGTGATTAAAAATGAATCACATCGCTTCGTGGAGGCGATAGTTCTCACATATGTACGAATGACGTTATCATTTCTATGTGCATGAAAAGTAAGAAAATAATTTTTATATTATTATATTATAATGATAAATATGTCATTAATATCACATATGAACATTAATTCCATAATTATAACTAATATTTATATAAGGTTATGGAAAATAAATTATATCAGTTCATGGAGGTCATAGTTCACACATACGCACGAAGGATTAATTTTTATCCCATTTGATGTAAGTGGAGATGGATTTAGGTTATTATATTAATATAATAACATCTAATTATATTTAGGATACTGGATTTATTATTTCATAATTTATTAATAATATTTGAAGGAAGGTTAATAAGAAATAAAATAGAAATACTTAAATAAAAATGATACCTCTTCTTCGGGTGATCTCCTTTGATTAACACCTTAACACCTATAAGAAGAGTGTTATGCCAAAAATAAGGCCTCTAGAATGTGGTAATAATCCAATGAAAATTAGATAATCTTTAAATATTTTTAAATCGTTGTATTTTTGTTTTAACTCTTTTAACTCTTACCATTTTATCAAGTAATTTACATTTTGATGATTAATATAATTAACATAACATGCATAATAACCAATAAAATAGTAATTTATCACATTTTAGGACTTATCCTAATTATTTTTCTGAATCTTTTATTTTTTAAAAATTTTATATCATATAACAAAATATTTTATATTTTAAAATATCATTAGTGTCAATTTCGATACTATTTATTTTTTGACTTTTTAAAAAAAAAATTACATCATGATATAATAGATAAAACTATTTTTTAAAATAAATAACATGTAAAATTAATCCATAAAACTATTTTATGACATAAATTATATAAAATTATATTAATTATAATATTTGTAATATCATTTATTTGATTCTCACATCCATGAAGCAATTACAACATCATCATTGTGTTACCAATTTAATTTAATTATTCCTTTCCTAAAAATTATAAATAAATTACCATGATTTAGGTAAATTTTTTATATTTATAAATAATCCTTATAGTATAACTTATCCCTTATATAACCTCATATTAAAAATATTTTACTTGTTAAAAATAAGTGTGACAAAAAAAATTCCTTTGAATAAATTAATATAAATGTCCTAAAGTCAACCAAGTGGATTCCAAAGGTTATATTTTAGACCAAATATTATCTTAGGACTAAAAACAATTATTAAATTAAATTATGACAATTTTTAGGGTAATTTATAATATTATTTTTACCCTTAAATACCTAATTTATCCTTAACATTGGTAATAAAAATAATTACTAAAGTTACTATTAATTTTAAAAAAAAAATATGTTTATCCTATTAGATCAAAAATATCATACTAATTACAACCTCGTATCTCTATTTTTCAAAATTAAAAACACAAAAGTGGATTAAATTAATTTAAAATTAATCTCATCGATGGATCAAGAAAACGGGTTTTTAAATTTAAAACATTAAGAAGCTCATAAAGTTTTTACAACCAATTTCAATGTTAAATTGATTCCAATGACCTAAATTGGATTAAATGATAAAAAAATATATTTAATTATACTTTAAAACTCGTTAAAACCTAATTTAACTATAAAATGAATTGTCTGAAAAATCAATTGTGAACTAATATTTTGCATTATTCACTATTCATAAAAATATGAAAGTTCTTAGGAAACTACCAAACATTCAACAAAGTAAATTATGATATTTATCTTTCAAAAATTAAGTATAAATTTTTATATAAAAATTATAATGTTTTTAAAAAATTATATTTAAAATGGGTTCTCCATCAAAAGGCACCAAAACTACCTTTTACAAATATTAGTGCTTTTTGTGCTTAAAGCTATATTTTTTATTATTTTAAGTCTATAAAATTAATTGGATGAATTTAAAATTTTTATTAAAATTTTTTAAACATAATATAGGTAATTTTATTCATTATCACCAATACAGTGGCTAGGCAATAACTACCACTTAAAATAATAATATTAATAATATATAATTTTTTGGGTATAACTGAGTCTTGTGTGCATTGTAAGATTTCAGAGAAACTTATTGTTGCATTTAAGTTACTCTATCGGACATAGATTCCTGTGTTAAATTAAAATTACTATCTAATTCATAAATATTAATTAATATTAAAAAAGTGCAGTTCGATAATTACCAAGGATGTTACATCCTTCCCTCTTTTTGAAAATTGTATCCTCAAAATTTATTCACTTATCAAATAAGTGGGGGTATTTTTCCATTATAGTATTTTTATATTCCCATGTTGTTACTTAAACCATCTGGTTTTTTCATAAATATTTTACCTGATTAATCATTTTATTCCACAACACTTTCACTATGTGGTCAAGAACCTGAAATGGTTGTTCCTCATAAGAAATATTCTCTTCCAACTGAACTACTTCTCACCTCAAAACATGATATGGATCTGGAATATACTTTCTTAACATTGAAACATGAAAAAAATTATGTACGTTGGACAAAATCAAAGGTAAATACACCTGGTAGGAAACTAATCCAACTTTATCAAGGATTTCATAGGGTCCAATAAACCTTGGACCCAACTTCCTCTTATTACCAAAATGCATCACACTTTTCCATAGAGAAACTTTGTGAAAGACATGATCACCTACCTTGAAAGAAAAAATCTCCCCTCTAGTTATCCGCATAATGTTTTGGTCTTCTTTGGGATATCCTCATGTGTATCTAAATCAACTAAACTTTCTCAGTTGTCTCCTCTACCAAATATGGTCTCATAAACTTCTTTTCTCCAACATCATCCCAAAAATATAGTATCTGACGCCGCTTTCCATATGTTTCCTCAAATGGTGTCATCTTTATACTATAATAAAAACTATTATTATAAGAAAACTCAACCAATGAAATATGTTGATCCCAACTTCCCTAGAAATCCATTGAACATGCACATGGATTATCCTCCAAGTTCGGAATTGTTTGTTCTGACTGCCCATCTGATTGAGGATGAAAAGTTGTTATGAAATTTAATTCAGTTATCGTTGACTTTTTAAGGCCTATTCAAATTCTAGAAGTGATCCTAGGATCATGATTAAATACAATGAATAGAGGAAATCCATGTAACTTGTTTATCTCTTAAATATACAACTGAGAAAGTTAATCTAGAGACAGAGTGTCTCCAACATGAAGAAAATGAGATGATTTTGTCATTTGATCAACAATAACTCAGATCGCATTGTTACCTCAATAATTATTTGGTAATACCATTATGAAATACATGGATGTATTTTCCCATTTCTACTTTGTCATTGTAAAAGGATGAAGCATCCCCTTTGGAAACTTCCATTGTTCTTTAACCTATTGACAAGTCAAACACTTCATGGTAAATTTATAAATATATCTTTTCATTCCATCGAACCAATAATACTCCAAAAGGCCTTTGTAAATCTTAGTGCTTCCAGGATAAAATGAAAATGGGGAACTATGAGATTCACATAACAAATATTTCTTCAATTGTGAATCAAAAGGAACACTTGATATATTCTCAAATCTCAAAACACAATCTTTATCAATGTTAAATTTAAGTAACTTACACTTTTTAACCAATGATACCTTTTTCTGCAACTCACTATCTTCCTTATGCACTTACTTAATTAAATCTGATATAGATGATTGTACTAAAACCTAAAACAAGTTATAGTAATTTTCTATACTAATAATCTCCATGAAAAAATTCATCAAATCATTTACCAAAGGGTAACATTTCAGACATAGCATGGTTAATGTAGCATTACTTTTTTGACTCAAAGAATAAATCACATTATTTTCTCTTCCAGGATTTCAATGAATCATGAACTCACAATATTTGATTAGTTCCATCCATCTCCTATGTATCATGTTAAATTATTTTTTATTTAATATATACTTCAAAAAAAATTATCAGTATATATTTCAAACTTTATGCCATACAAATGATGCCTCTAAATTTTTAATTCAAAAACAACAGCAGCAAATTACATATCATGTGTAGGGTAATTTAACTCATGTGGTTTAAACTAACATGAACCATAAGTAGTTACCTGATCATTCTGCATTAGGAAACAACCAATTAAATTCAATAAAGTATCATTTTAGATAAAAAATTCACCATATTAGGAAGGGAGGTCCAAAACTAGAGCATTTACTAATTTTATTTTAATTTCCTGAAACCAATCATCACATTCTTTTTTCCAGATGAACTTAACTTCTTTATGTGTTAACTTAGTTAGTGGGATAGATAACCGAGCAAATTTTTCAAAAAACTATCAGTAATCACCTACTGATCTAAGAAAACTTCAAATATCTGTGACATTGGTAGATCTTGTCCACTCTTCAACAATTTTTATTTTATAAGGGTCAATAGTTATATTATCTTTCGAAACAATATGTCCAAGGAATGAAATTTTTTTCCACCAAAATTCACTATTAATAAAATTCCATATAGTTTCTTTTCATTTATGGTTTTCAAAACAATCCTTAAGTGGCTTTTACGTTCTTCATATACTTTAGAATATACAAAAATATCAACTATAAAAACAACCAAAAAGTGATCCAAAAACTGATGAAAGACATCATTCATAAGATTCATAAATATAGTAGGTGTATTAGCTAACCCAAAGGGCATAACCATAAACTCGTAATTCCCATATCTTGTCTGAAACATTATCTTCAGAATGTCATCCTCTTTTACCTTCAGCTGATGGTACCCAGACCTCAAATTAGTCTTTGAAAAATACTAATATCCCTAGAGTTGTCACAACTTCATTTGATGGTTCGACATCAACTGTAGTATTAGAAAAATATTTATCCATACCCTTTTTCTTTTTATATTTTTGGTTTCTACCCTATTTAATCAAATTTGGACACACATTGGCATAATTCACTAACTCATTATAATTAAAACATCTTACTACTAGATCTTAATTGATTTCCTGGTCATCTCTTAGGAAGTCACGAGAAATATGACCAATCTTACCATATAATAATCACTTCCCAAACTTTGAAATACATTCTCCTAGATGCTTTGTACCACAAATATCACAAGGTAGAAATTCATTTTTCTTACCTCCAAACTTCATTGATGAATGCTTTCCCATTTCTTTCCAAATGTACCTCTACTTTTTATTGTTATCATGGGACACATAATCATCATAAAACTCCATTTCTACCTTCTTAGAACATCAAAAAAGTTTCTCATGGGTTTTGAACTCATGAGAAGCCAATGCATTTTGAAATCTTGGATTTAGTACTAAGTAAAACCAATTGATCTTACTATCTAGATCCTGAATAAAATTTGGGACATACCTTTCAAAATAAGTGAAATTATATTCATATGCATCCACTGAATCTTCTTCCTTTCATCTCAATTCTATGAATTTCTTTTCCATCCTAATTCAAACAGCCAAAGGAAAATATTTCTCAAGGAAGATATTATTAAATTCATTCTATTCTATGGCATCAATATATTCACTTCATATGATATTTTTAACTATTGACCACCACTAATCAACTTCACCTTCAAAATGATAAATTTTAATAGTTACCTTTTGTGCTCCGAAAAACCCATGACATTGAATATCTTTTTTGGGGCTTTAATCCAACCTTAAACTAATAGGGTATTAGATGATCCTCTAAATGATGGGGGATTATGCCTCATAAAATGCTCCACTATCATCATTTCCCTCTATGGTAGATCAAGTTACTCTCTAGCATTGATACCACCATCATTTATCACCTAATTCAACTGATCCATCACTACAAAAAACTGCTCAGTTCCAGTTCTGACCATCTCAAGATATTGATTCAAAAGAATGGTTTCATCTTGATTCCTTCCCACTACTTCTTCCTTATTTCCTCTATAAAAACCCATTTTAATAGACATATTTTATATGAATCAACATGGTAATCTTCAAATTCTATAACATTTTTACTTGACCATAAGGTAAAATATTTCAAGGGTAAATTATTAATATTACCCTAAACTTTAAAGTTATCTAAACCGGCCTTTGATACCAACTATATGGCCCCATCCTTAAAACATTACATAATCTTGATTTAATTCAATAATTTTACTTTATTTCACATTGAGGGTATTTTTAGGTTTATATGTTTATAGAATTATGTCATAATTCATACATAACAACTCAAATAATAAAATTTATACACTTCTACTCAATATCCATTTTTCTCACAAAATAGAAACTTTTCAAATGAAACACGATTTTTATTCATGTTCAGTCATCACCCTTGATCTCATCCTTATCTATATTATCCCTTAAATATTGTGAAAACATTTTAAAACTATGGATAATCACACAAAAAATCTAAGTAATGGAATAACATAGAATAAAAACTGTTATTCTTGTGAAAACATGAAAACCCATGAATACTTTATCATAAAGTGATATTTTTCACACTTAAGAAGTAGAAAATACCTTCCCATAAAAATAAGATCATTTATTACCCTATTACCCTTTTTTAATAAAAATAATACCATAAAACCCATATAAATAATATATAACACGTAATGGTAACCTGGGACATAATTATACTTAAATGTAATAACCATGTGGTCAACTTCCATACATGTCACTTTTACAAAATGGAATAACCATATGGCTGACTTCTATATCTAATGGATTGGAGGTTACAATGTAATTACCCATTCTTGGTTTATCATTAAACCACTCGTACTTGGTTTATCATTTAACAACCCATCAAATTTTCGAGTACCATTATATAATCATAACACATAAAATATTGTAATTTTCAGATTTCACTCATAAAATTTCATTTAAAATCAAAAGAAATAATTTCAATATATTGAAACAATAATTCCATTTTTATAACCATTTTCAATACAAAAATACCCATAAAAGGAAATAAGTTATTTCTTTTTGTTTTAAAAATATTAAGGGTTGTATAGGAATCCAAATATTAAATAACAATCATAGTAGTGGAGAAGTCATTGTCAATGTATATGTTAAAAAAGAACATTCCTTTTTTCATTTGTAAAGAAAGTAAAACACTATGTATAGAAACATTCCTTTTGAAAATTTTTGAATGGAATTAAAATTTAAAGGATTTTTTTATATACCTCATAAAATAATGTGTTATATAACATCAAAATATGCCTCAATGAAAAGAGATTGAGATGAAGTCCCTTACCTCGAGTATTATTCATCACGTATGTTCTTTATATTCCTGAATAATAAACTTATGTTAATTATTTACTTGATTTAAAAACTTTTTAAAGTTTATTATTCCTTTTATATCACTTATTTTCAATTTATAATAATTATTTATTTATTTAAGTTCATGTTGGACATTTTTTGATATTCGTTACATGAGTCCAAAATGACTTTGGTATGATGTCTATAGTAAAAGGTGGTCATTAGTACATAATCTCCAAAATAATATTCATGAAATAATAATTACTTTTACATATTAATTATACTTATAGATCAAACCATTAATTATGGTTATGAAAAATGAATTATGTTACAATCATGGTGATGGTAAGTTGTACGTACGTAAGCGTACGTTTCCATTTTTCAATGATCATTATGGAAAGAAGGTCAGTATTAGTTTATCTTTATAAAATTATAATAATATCATTAATATCATTTAAATATACTTATATATATTATTCAAGTTATTTGCTGATTAAAAATGAATCACATTGCTTCGTGGATGTGATAGTTCATACGTATGCACGAACAAAGTTATCATTTTTATGTACATGAAAAGTAATAATGTAATAGATATATTATTCTTTTATAATGATAAATATGTCATGAATATCATATATGAACATTAATTCTATCATTATAACTAGTCTTGATATAAAGTTATGGAAAATGAATATTATTGGTTCATGAATGTGATAGTTCATATGTACGCATGAAAGATTAATTATTTTCCCATTTGATTGAAGTGGAGATGGATTTATGTGATTATATTAACATAATAAAATATAATTATATTTAGGATACTATTTTTATTATTTCATCATGTATGATGAAGATTTGAGGGATGTGGGATAAGAAATAAAATACAAACATATAAATAAAAATGATACATCTTCTTCGAGCGATCTCCTTTGATTAACACCTTAACACCCATAAGGAGACTTTTATGACTAAACTAAGGCTATATAATGTATATAGGGTTTCTAATAAGGTATTTAGCCAAATCTCGGCCCAGCCAAAATGGTTTTGAAGTGTGAATAAAGGAGAAGAATGGGTGAATTTATATAGTAGAGGATAGGGTCACTCTTAGAATTCTTCAAAATATTAAATTAATATAAATTAATTTTCTACTAAAAATGAATCCAAAATGATTAATTTATAATAAAATATTAATATGTGTAGAAATATAATCATCCAATAAAAATTAGACAAATTTGGAATATTTTTTTAATCCGTATCTTTTTGTTTTAATCAATTTAACGCTTAACGTTTTATCAAGTAATTTACATTTTTAGGGTTAATATAATTACCATGACATGTAAAATATCCAATAAAAGAGTAATTTATGAAATTTTATGTTGTATACCAATTAATTTTTTGCATATTTTTTTTTATTTTATATCATTTAATATAATATTTTATATTTTAAAATATCATTAGTGTCAATTTTAACACTACCCATTTCTTCACATTTAAAAAATATCATAAAATCATTATATAATTGAACCATCTCATTTAACACATCAAGAAAATGTCTAATTTATTCATAAAAATTCATGTATGACATAAATTATATCAAATTATATCTATTATAACATTTTTAATATCATTTATTTGATTCTTCAATTAGTGAAGCAATTACTTCATCATCATTGTGTCACCATTTAATTTAACTATTTATTTCCTAAAAATTATAAATAAATTAAAATAATATAGGTAAACATTTTATATTTATAAATAAAAATTAAATTCAAATGTATCCTATATATAGCCACAAATTAAAAAAAATTACTTGTTAAAAACAAGAGTGTGAAAAAATTATCATTCCTTTGAATAAAATAATATAAATGTCTTAAAGTCATTCAAGTGGCTTCCAAGGGTTATATTTCAGGCCAAGGATTATTTTAGTTCAATAAAAACTTATAAAATAAAATTATTACATGTTTTAGGGTAATTTATAATATAATTGCTACTCTTAATTACTCGATTTACCCTTAACTGCGGTAATAAAAATAATTACTAAAGTTATTATTCATATTTTTCAAAAATTATGTTGATATTATTAGATCATAAATATCATACTAATTAAAACTTTTTATGTCCATTTTTCAATATTCAAAACATAAAAGTGTCTAAAATTATTTTTAAATTAATCACATCGATGGATTGAGAAAACGGGTTTTTAAAGTAAAAAAACATTCAAAAGTTCATAAAGTTTTCATGTCCAATTTCAATGTTAAATTTATTCAAATGGCCTAAATTTTATTAAATTATAAAATATAAATTCAATTATAATTTAAACCTATTTAAAATCATAATTTAACTATATAAATAAATTCTATGGAAAAGCATTTTTAAACTAATATTTTGTATTATTAAATATTCATTAAAATATGAAAGTTCACAACAAAATACCAAAAAAATAATATATTGTAAATTATAATATTAATATTTCAAAAATAAAGTTTAATTTTTCATATAAGTAGTATAAAAGTGTTGAAAAGTTTAATTTAAAACGGGTTTTCCATCAAAAGAAGGCAAAACTATATTAAAAAAATATTATAGTTTTTTGTGCTTAAAATTGGATTTATTCTTATTTTAAGTCTATAAAATTTATTGAATGAATGTAAAAATATTTTAATAAACATGCATAAAAATAATTTATTTAGTTCTATTAATTCTCACTAATATAATGACTATGTGATAACTTCCACTTAAAATAATAATATTAATAATATATTATTTTTTTGGTAGAAATCAGTCTTTTGTGAAATGTAAGATTTCGAAGAAACTAATTGTTGTGTGTCGGGTATGATATCAGACATAGAGTACCCCATTAAGTTAAAATTATTATCTCATTCATATATAATAATTAATATGAAAAAAAGTATTATTCTATTATTATATGGGATGTTACAATAAATATATTCAGTATGATGCTCTAAAACCACTATGGAAAGATGAGTAAAAAAGTCATCTCAACTTAAAAATAGGAGGGTAATTGGAATAAAGAAAATTAAAATATATATATGCACTAACAACCATAATTCTTATGTATATAAATAATTCTTTTTCATCTCATCTCTAATCCATGAATTCTTTTATCTCATGATAAACTATGGACTCTTATAGTAATGAAAGGCTTTATAAAACCTAAAATTGATATTCCGTTTATATGTCACATATTGAAGGTAACCAAAGGGTTTATTAAGAATCAAAATTATTTAAGTATTTGAACTTCACTACCTTTTAAAATTATAAATTTTCACCAGTAATTATAAATGGGAACATGATCCTCATCAATATATGTGTGTCTTTTGAGGGAGAAATTCCCCATTCTACCCACCATTATCATGCCACCATTCTAGAAACATATAGGGGAACCCACACCTCATCCAAGAATAGATACATATCAACAGAGTACTAAAACTTCTTATCATAACTACATGCACATGGAAACCCAGGCGTCTCATAGAATCTATAATGGATTAATTTCCCCTCACTTAGGGATTCACATTAAATGAGGGACTACCCAACCCCTAGATAAAGGATTCACACCCTACATAAGTGGGAGGGGGGGTTTAACTCTATAAATTATGTAGTGGACTTGCACCTTTTATAGAGTAAGGGAGTACTATCCATGTTCTTGATCTGAAGGACCTAGTCCCCATGTTGGTGGGGGATTACCAGACCCCATTAATAATAATGTGTAATCATTCCATGTCATTGTAATGTCATTAGTGGAGTTTCTAACATTGTTACCACTTTTTCCATCATATTTACTACTAGTCATCGGCCTTATAGAGAAAAACTACCTAAAATACCTCTCATATCACCTCAAATATTGGATATGGATATACCATATCATTCTAATATAAGGAAAAATTATAAGGATATACTACTCAAGTTCCCAAATATGAGTCCTAAATTGAAAGATACAAATTTACACTAATGATGGATAAGTAAACAGAATATACCCTAAAGGAACATGGTGTGTATCTCCTTGGGGGAAGATAAATTGTGTACTTCCCTTAAAATGGAATGTGAATCCTACCCATATGGTGTATCCTATAGTATAATAGGTGTGTGGTACCAATAAGGTACTAACTATGTATCCTTAATACACTGACCCATGTTGTATCGGGGTACATTAT
Source organism: Viscum album (assembly GCA_963277665.1). Taxonomy (NCBI): domain Eukaryota; kingdom Viridiplantae; phylum Streptophyta; class Magnoliopsida; order Santalales; family Viscaceae; genus Viscum; species Viscum album. The sequence continues at coordinate 910,007,109 of OY728131.1, read as the reverse complement.
GTGTCCAAGGTGGTACACGACATGCGATTCCCATTTGAGAACTAGACATGTGCCACCAGTTGATTGAGTCATGTAGTTAAAGTGGTAGAGTATGTTTTACAATAGGTACATGGTGAATGGTCCATAGGAATTTTCTTGGGTGTGTATTGTTTCCCAAGTTGTGTTTCATAGTCCAAACATGGCATATACTCTAACTACAAGCCATGTGGATGGGTGTGCTCTCTACCACCAAAATTAAACTTAAATAAATGTAAATAAATGTTATATAGATTACATGGAATTTAAATACATACCAGATGATTTTTGATACTTATAATCTTCTAAAACACTAGCACCATATCCTAGGTGAACATGAAATGTACTTCTCTGAATTACACATCATGTAGTAATGTTATTTACCCAAATTATGGATTTCTCGAATTTCTTAGCCACTTCTATTATTTTAAAACCCAATCACACCTTTAGTGTTGAAAATAACCATCAACGGCCATCATGGATCCTTCATGGTGATTTTATCATCGTCTTCACATCATCGAGAAGTCATTTTATCATCCCTCAGTAGAATCTTCATTGGAAATCCACCTGAAGGTCTCCCTATACATGTCGACCATTGTCTCATTTTCTTGATATCACTAAGTTCTACTCATAATTCAATTTTTATTTAAATTAAAACCTTGATTAATTATCTAGGGTATATACTAACTATATATTCCATTGTGAGGAAATAAGATGAACAAGGAAAGAGAGAGAATCATAGCTGGTAAAAACCCAGCCTCTCAAGGTGCTCGATAACACTTGTGGAAACAAATAAATTGAGAAAAATAATTGAAAAGAGGTTGGTGAACCCATAATTTCTCTAATAAGATATATTTCTCCACTAAATTTTTTATTGGTGAAAATAATACTAGATGATAATTATCGGTTAACATTTGTGGACATGAGATAAATTATTCATTTTAGGAAACAATATAACTCTAGAAAACTCATGGGAATAACATGAAGAATGTGGAAAAAATAAAAATAAAATACCTAAATTGGTGGAAAATAATTACCACTTTAATCTATTTTTACTTCCATGGTTTTTTCATCATTTCCACACAATACAATCATTGATTTTATCACATATCTAGTCTCATTCCTTCGATATAACGTCGATTATTCCAAGATAAGGCCCCACTCCTCTCTATTGATCCAAGGTTTATATCTATGGAAATCAGATTAACCCTAGGGATAGATTATAATAGGGATTTTAAAGCAAGATTTTATGGTTCACACATTAATAATAATTTAATTATTTATTTGTAACACACCTAAAATGGGTTGTATCAATGTTTTTTAATGGAAACAAAGTCTACATTTCCTCTGGGGTAAACCCTTTGTTTTGAACTCAATGGTTGTACCAAAATTTATATTTGATACTCCATTTAAGAGACATTGATATCTTCCATCACATGATAAATATTTATGTAAATAATAAATATTAAATATCTTCTAAAATTCATCGTGCTTGAGGACTCAAAAAAATGTTACCTAGGGGTAAACATTACACCTCGAGGTCAACATAACCATCAAAAAATATTTATGAGGTCGTATAATGGGGTAAAATTATTGTTTTACCCGAGGGGAGGTCTTGGGACTCTGAACTCAAAATTGGACTAAGTTTCAATTAGAAAAATATGGGTTTCTACGACACCTTCTAACCACTAGAGACTGGATAATAGAATCGAGGCTCTAAAAAACAATTATGAAAGATTTTTTTCCCCTTAAATAAATATAAATAGAAATAAATAAGATATTTACTACTGAAAAAAAAATTAAATTTCATTCAAGAGATACAAACTAAAACCCAAAAAACATTAAATATATGAACTTTTATCCCTCAATAGTAGAGGCTAAGTTCCAAAATTGTCTCCAAAATCATGATCCATACCAAATAGAGCTCAAACCATACTAGTGAGGACTATTAAGTGAATAAAAATAAACATCCAAGTATTAAAAAGTTCTTACAGACACCTATAGAATAGACAATGAAGTTATATTTTCACTAGAGTATAGATCCAATGTGTGAACACGGTATAATCAGTAAGAAAACACCAATATTCCAACATATATGAAATACACTCATGTTTGTACTTAAGATTAATATAATAATTTAAATAAATATATATAATAATTTATTAGTTGGTGGATATTAATTAGTTCATATAAATATAAGATATCAATGAATTCTACAAATCAGAGTTAAACACAAATAATAACTCCCTATAAAAGAATAGTTTATACCTTTCATGCATGATTCAGTCCTTATCTTGTAATATAATATGTGTAATACTAGTAAATATTACATTTATCCCTAATAAATAAGCATAAAAGAGTCTAAGTGTAATAAATGACCCATAGGGGATAGGGGACCATGTATACTTGAGTCAAGGAAATATTTAAGACCCTTCCATATGCTCAACCATCATACCACTAAGTGGGTACCTTTATACAATTAATATAATAGTAATAATAACAAAAGGTGAACCTAAGAACCTTTATATAACAACACATGATATACCCCTGTTACATTTATAAACTAACATTTTTAGATATCAAATTATTATGCATGCTCAATGCACATTAGTAGTTACACAAATCAATATGCTCGGTAAAACAAATTAGCAGCCAGGATAAACATATCAAAGAGATTTCATTCCTTACATAAAAAAGAAATAACATTCTTAATATAATAAAGTAAAAACATGTTTAACATGGTAAATAAACAATAGGTATCACTCTTATAATTTTAAACAAGAATGTTATAAAACAAAAATATGTCCATGGAAACTATATTCTATGGAGTAATTAAGATAATGGAATTTGATCCATAAAAATCAAAATTCATCAAAAATTATTTCCTTTAAAACCCCCTAGGGTATGTTAATCCCAACTTAAGTGGTGGGGTTGGAATTTATTCAAGGATTATTATTTTCTAGCCAAATATGGCATTAAGAACAACATGGGTGGTCACTATCATGCATAAGCGATGACTTGGTGAGAAATAAAATATAAGAAATAACCAAAACCTACTCTTAGAACCCCAAGTAAGGGGTAAATAAAAGTTATTTATAAACTATAACATTATTAGAAACTAGTGTCCAATAATAGATTACTAGTGATAAACCAAAGAAATTATCATTCTTATACTAAACATACCTAAAGCATCTGAGAAAAAGAGTTAAATGTTATTTAAGGTTTGATTTTAGGATACTGTTTTTAAATTTAATTTTTTTTAAATTAGTCATATATAGTTGAAATATACTTTAAGGAAAACACATATTTAGGTTTTATTATTATTAAAAGTATCAATTTAAGGAAATAGTGTAATATGTAATTTAAAAATAGAAAAGTTTTTATAAAACCATTTTTGGTAAAAAGTTTGTCAAAAATCAAGAACATGTCCAAGGCCTTATAGAAAAAAAAATAGATGAAGGTTTTTAAGATAAAGTATCAATTAAAGGTTGAGAACCCATTTAATAAAACAAAATAAGTCTCAATATCACAACACACCTTTCCACTAGTGGTCAACCTAGTCATCACCTCGGCATAATGAAACTCTTAACCAAAGTTAATTTTTTTATCATGAATTGTTACTCATATTTTTTATAGTGGAAATATGTTATTTTAAAATTAAAGTTTAACTCACAATAAGGGATTATTATATTAAAAATTGTCCATATCACCCAAATTTCTCAGCTTAATCCTCCAAGGAAGTTGTTTCCTTATTCATTACAAATCTGTAAGGTTCTAGGGAGAAAATTTTAAAGATATATAGTAATATTAAATTCTCCCACAAAGTTTATTTAATAAACTGGGGTGGACAATTTTTTAACACTACTAGACACATGCTTAATATTTTAAAAACTTATTTAGAGGATTATAAATGTTACATAAACTAGAAGGAATTTATAATCAAATTCCTATATAATCAAATATTTAGCTTCATTTGGTGTAAAATTTACTTATAATTAGTCAATACAAAGTAATTAACCAAATTGGGAAACATGCTCTCTACCTTATATTTTATTTATAAACATAAAGAGAAGTGAAGGGTGTCTAATAAAATTATCACAAGTCAATTGAACCATAATTTTAAATTGATAAAAATAAATTTAACACTTTTTTACAAGTAATAAAGAATTATATATCTAAAATCCATTTGAATTTAAGGTAAAAGTATTCATCAAAAAAATTAATTTATATCCATCAAAAACAGGAAAAATTTGATTTCTTAATTTAATATTAATATTGAAAAATAAACACAAACCAAGTCATAAAAAAATTTATATGGGTCAGAACCACATACCGCAAATGTTTTCCAAGAGAAACTTATTCGTTCCGCTAAAAAGCATCATAAAAACACCTAAAAGCCACTAAAACCCAATCCATAATCATTCACATTTCATTTTGAATACCAAAATGAAAATAATTAAAACCATAATAAATCCTAACCAAAACCCCGATAGATAACAACAATAATTATATTCACCACTAAAAAAAGGAAGCACCAATAAATTTAGACCTAAGATGGCCTAAATTAAGTTGAGAAATTAAGAAAACCCTAAAAAATCACTTCACCTAAAGGATTTTTTAATAAAACAGACAATTCTAGAGTAAAAAGGTATTAAGGATTCATTTAACACATATAATAATAAATTAAATCATTATAATGTATTTCACAATGACTATAATGAAATCCCACTTTAGATAATCCACTTACAAAAAATTTGTATAACAAAAGACATGGGAAGAGGAGATGATAGGGTTAGAGGACTGATTGCTACAGATCATAGTAATAAATACCCTCATAGATTCACCTTAGATCAAAGGGGTAATAGGATAGGGTTTGAAGAACCTTCAGCGGCCAAGGAAGAGGGCTATGGATTCTAGGAGAAGAGTGAGCCTAAAGGAAGGGAGTAAAATATTAAAGAAAATAAGTTAAATGGAAAAAAATAATGATTTTAAATAGGGATATTTTTTATAAGACCATTAAGTACCCACTATAATTCCACTGAGTACCTAGTGGAACTCTCAATAAACCGCCACCTTGCCTCACTCTTCCGGGTATCTGATGCCTACCACCAGGTACCTAGTGTCATTTTTAGTTATAAGACTGCATGTGGCACCACCTATCAGCACATAAACCCAAAATATTTCTCTCAAGAATCAAACCAAACCTAAAAGCACATAATAAATCATCTTGATGATTAATATTCAATTATTTCATTCCAAAAAAATTATCCCCTCTCTATATCTAAAAAATAAAATTTCTTCTTGGTTTCATAATTGAATTCCCCTTAAAACATAATGACCAAGGTTATGTCCATTATAGTTTGGTATTTATTTAATCATTAACTTGGGAAGTATTATAATCAAAAGAATATAATTTTTTGAGAAATTTCTTATATCTATGTTCCACTATATTTTCATCATCTTTTTAACTATAGCCTCCACTTTTTTATCCTTTTTTTCATTTTCTCATCAAGAATCTTCATCATCTTTCTTTTTCCTTCCTATTTTAAATCTATAAGTATATAATATTATTTATTTATGATAATATCAGGATAACCCTCATGTTTAAATCCATGTTTCACTGCCTTCATCAATTCAAATATCACTTTCCCATATCCAATAGGGATGATCAATCATCCTTGATTTGCATCAATGGGTTCTTTACTAATAGAAAGTAAGGGGCGACAAAAAATGATTGGTACTTATCCATCCTATTTTAACCCAACGATAATAAAATTAGTGGGGGTTAAACTTTTACATATTCACTAAGATATTATCAAGTATTCCAACTATGGCATCCCGCCTTTTTATTTCATAACTTTTCATTATATTTTACAAACATATGATCATTAAAGTTTTGTGTCTTGGAAATAAGGTACATAATACATAAAAACATAAAAACATTATTCTAATGCACTTGAAAGGTTTATTAATTTTTTTCATCATATGTAAAATTATTCCCAATCATAACCTGGGTACATATATCAAAGTAAAGGGCGAGCAAAAGGCCCAATAAGTAAAAATAAGGGAATTAGTTTACATGTGATCTTGAGATATATCAATAAGAACATGAGAAATTTAATAAAGGCATTAGAAAGAGGCATATAATAACAATAATAACCTAAATAATAACTTGAAAATTTTTCTACAACATTTAATTTATAAATTCATAATAATGTCACCAAGATTTATCCTCAAGGTGCCATAAATATTACCAAGGTTATTCACAAAGATAACGTAAAAATTTTCATCTCTAGAGACTAATTTCTTTTCCAAATGCATTGGATTTATATCAGGGTGAACACATAATATGTATTTATTTTAATGTGAGACACATATATTATAATAAAACATTTCATAAATTACTCATAGATAGTAAAAGAATCCGTTTTTATATGAAAATCATGGCATTTTAAAAAGTTCTTAAAAACATGATCATTAGTCCATTTATAACCCACATAAAGGGAATGAGGGTTTTATGTATGTAAACTACAGAATAAAATAAATAATGTTTATGTATTTATGAATAACCCTTGAAATTAAATACGTTTTGATATTTACATAAATAAAATAATATAATTTCTTGAGAAAAAGAGAGAGATTTTGAGATGAAAATTCTACAGCATAACGTGTATGAAACATGGTTTTATAAAACGTTAAAAAAAGAGGGGAAAAGTGTTTAACATTAATAAAAGACTCATAATAAAATATATGGATAGAATAAAATATAAATAAAAACATGGTATTGAAATTTTAAATACATATAGCATAAAAGATGATTTGAAAGGAAAAGAGAAGTTGAGAATTCTCTTACCTTGAAGAGTAACTTCTAAAACTCTAAGATCGGGACCATGGGGACTTGAGAAAACCTTAGTAGGACTCCCTATGAGTAAAGACAATCATAGATTCTAGGGGTATGCTTTTTAAATAATTTAAATGAATGAATGGGTGGGTATTTTTTGTAAAAGAGAGGGAGTTTTTTATTAATTTCACAGGACACCTCATTAGTGGTATTTGCAAAACCATGGTCTTGCCCATGGTATTTTCCACTTGGGAAACATATTGAGTTAAATTAGCACATAATATTCAACCATCATTTTAAATTAATCAAAACATCATTATGACATAGCTATGATGTCATTAAACTTATCAGAAAACTCAAACTATATTTTTACTATTTATGAAAAACTAAAGTATTTTATAAAATTCTCATAAATTCACCATAACCTAATATTGATGTTCTAAATTCGAAAATGATATTTATTTTATCATAATAATTATCTAACTATGATAAATTTAACTTTTAACTATAAAAATACTTGATTATTAAAAATAATAGCGGACAAAAAAGGCATAGTAATATTTTTAACACTTGAAAAAAAATTATTTTATCATTTATAATTAAAAAAATGTTTTTTATAACACTATTTCATTATAATAAAAATTATTAATAAAAAATTAGTTTAATATAATAATTTATATCTTTCTAAAAAATACAATTTTTACCTAAAAAATCAATTTATCAAATTTCGTCTCAAATTTTAAGGAAAACTATTCTTAAAATAGAAATGATTATATAAAAATTTTACTAAAAAAAGATTACAATTTAAGTGACTAAATACTTGAAATATAATCCCTTAAAACACCCACATAGGACCAAAGGGTAAGGTTTTTGATGGTGATAGACTATTGGGGCGGCTCGGATAACATCGCCTGAGTGGTAATCACCACCAACTTAGACTTCTCTCGTATGAGATTTTTTTCAATATTAACATGCTGAAGCTCGTATAGGGCATGGTAAATATTGAATCCTAGTGATTCTACCTCCTTAAAAATCTCCTACAAATGGGATTTTTATGGAAATAGTTGACTAGATGAGGCCATCGACTCTTCGTTTTTTATTAATTATACATTATCATCTCTATTTATAAACAACAATCATAACTTTGAGAGTATAGCTCCAAAAAATCATATTGACTAATGGTAATAATTGAAAAATGGTCATATAACGATTAAAACTCGATGGTCACATTTCAAAATATACTTACTTAATTATTAATGAGATATAGTTTTTTTTCATAAATTAATATAACACAGATTTTTTGGAAACAAAATTATTCAAAAATTTTTGGTTGTTACATTCTTCCCCCCTTAAAAAATTTTGTCGTTGAAATTTAATCTCGTTCCCTTGGTTAAAAAAAGGTGTGGGTACTTTTTACTCGTTGTTTCCTCTAGTTCCCACATGGATTTTTTATATTAGTGGTTCCTCCAAAACACTTTAACGAGGTCTGTAGTCTTATGGTGTGGAACCTTATCTCTATGGTCCAAGATCCGTACTATCTACTCTTCATAAGAGAGGAAATTTTCTAGTTTTACCACGTTAGGATTCAATACTTTAGAAGGTTTAGGTATGTTCTTCCTCAATAGAGATATGTGGAAAACATCATGAACTTGTGCTAAATTTGGAGGAAGTTCAAGCCGATAGGCCACTGCTCCTATGAGATCAAGTATTTAGTAGGGGCCAATGTACCTAGGGTTGAGATTTATTTTCTTCCCAAACTGTGTGACTCTCTTACATGGAGAAATTTTAAAGAAGAATATGTCACCAAAATCAAACTCCAAGTCCCTTCAACGGTTGTCGACATAGCTCTTCTGCTGAATCTAAGAATACTTAATGTTTTGTTGGATGGAATGAACCTTTTCTATCATCTCTTACACAAGATCATGTCCAAGAAGATTTTTCTCACCAACTTCATCCCAACAAGTAGGATTTCTACATCGTTTCTCATATATATCTTTACAGGGTGACATTTAAATGCTCAAATGGAAGTTGTTATCATAATAGAAATCAACTAATGGAAGATGATTATCCCATACACCTTTAAATTCAATTGAGATTGTTCTCATCATATCCTCAAGTTTATGAATAGTACTTTAAGATTGGACATCAGTTTGGGGATGATAGGTCCTACTAAAATTCAATTCAGTACTCAATGCAAGTTGAATACTTCTCTAGAACTTTTATGTAAACCTCAGATCATGATCAGAAGTGATAGAGAGTGGTATTCCATATATTCTTACCAATTCCCTCACATAAATCTTGGAAACTTGATCAAAAGATAAATATTCCCAAATAGAGATGAAATGGGTAGTCTTGGTCAGACGGTCCACTATAACTCATATCGCATTGTTTCCTTTGGAAGTTCTTAGGAGACCAGTGATAAAGTCCACAATGATATTGTCCCACTTCCATGCTGGTATGGGTAGTGGTTATAATACCCCTTTAGGAAGTTAGTGCTCTGCTTTCACTTGCGGACACACCAGGCATCTTGTAGTGTAGTTTGCAATCTACCTTTTCATGTTATCCCACCAATAATGATCACGAAGGTCCCTATACATTTTAGTGATTCCAGGATGTATATAGAGTGTATAGATATGAGATTCATCCATCTGCTCCTTTATTTTTGGAATAGATGGAACACATAGTCTAGTCTGAAATTTTAGTACACCTTCTTGGTCAATTTTGAACTCAGGAAACTTCCCATCCTTCACAACCTCAACTTATTCTATAACAAAGGCTCCTATATTTAAATTTCTTGATCCTCTCTAGTAATTATGGTTGACAAATCATTTGGGATAGTCTTGATGAGGTCCATTTCCTTATGATTCCCATGTACAGTTTCACTAGGTCTTTGGTCAAGGGATCTCTTTGAATCCTCATCATTTCCATAATAATATGGTATTTCCTAATTAATGACTCAGAGACTTTGTTTTCTCTTCTAGGGTGATAATAAATTGAATAATAAATGTCCTTAAGAAGTTCCAACCATCTCCTCTATCTCATGTTCAATTCATTTTAGGTTAAAATATACTTTAGACTTTGATGGTATATGTATATATCACAATTATCCCCATAAAGATAGTGCCTCCAAATATTCAGAGAAAAAATATTGTAGTTATCTCCAGATCATGTGTAGGATAATTCTGCACATGAGTATTTAGCTATTGAGATGCATAGGCAATCACCTTTTCATTTTTCATGAGGATTCACCCAATACCTTTTATAGATGCCTCGCAAAAATAACGAATCCTTATCTGATTGAGAGAAGAGTTAACACGGGTGTAGTAACCAATCTCTTATTAAGATTTTGGAAAATATCCTCACACTTCTTTTTCCATATAAACTTAAACCCTTTATGAGTTAACTTGGTTAGTGGAATATAAAGTTGTGAAAAAAAATTCACAAACCTTCTATAATATCCTTCTAAACCAAGGAAACTACAAATCACTGTTACTGTTGTAGGATGAGGCCACTCCTCCACAACTTTTGTCTTTTCAGGGTCAAATGATATTATTTAATTGGTTAAAATGTTCCCTAAGAAAGAAACTTGTTGTAACCAAAACTCAAACTTGCCAAAGTTTCCAAAAATCTTATCCTTCTGTAGAGTTTGAAAAATAACCCTTAGATGATCCTCATACTCCTCGTGACTTTTGGAATATATAATAATATCTTCAATAAAACTACCATAATGTTATCATGGTAGTTCTTAAAGACTCTATTCATCAAATCAATAAAAATATCAGGAGCATTAGTCAAGACAAAGGACATAACAAAAAACTCATAATTCTTATATATTAATCAGAAGGTGGTCTTTAGAATATCTTCTCTCTTCACCCTTAGTTTATGATAACCAGATCAAAGATCAATCTTGGATAAGAATTGAGCCCCATGAAGCTGGTCAAATAAATAATCAATTCTTATAAGAGGGTACTTATTCTTCAATTTTATCCCATTAAGTTCTCTATAATCAAGGCCTAACCACATTTATCCATCCTTATTTTTTACAAATAGAAAATATTCTTCCCAAGGAAACACACTTGGCTAAATAAACCCCTTCTCCAAAAGATCTTGGAGTTGTTTCTTTAGTTCATCCAACTCCAAATTTTCTATTCTATATAGGGTCATTGATATCAGATGAGATCCAGGTGCGAGTTCAATGGATAACTCTACCTCTCTTTCTAGGGGAGGTCTAGGTAACTCTTTAGGAAATACATCAATTTATTCTTGAACTATGGGTACAATATATTTCCTTATAATCTCATTTCATTATTATTATTCACTGATCAACTCCATAAACAAGTCTATAGGAGGTTATTCTAGACAAAGATCAGGTCGAGGTATCTCTCCTTGGAAGATAACTCTAGGTATTCTATTCAACACTACTCATATTTCCTTGCTTCTTCATTTGATCTTAGAATTATACTTTTAGAGATAGTCCATCCCTAGTATAATGTGAAATTTTAACACGGGAATGAATAATATATTTTCTATGAGATTGTGCATGCCAAAGTGGATACTAGAGTTTATATACACTGTTGATGCTTGGATAATTCCTCCAAGAGTATTGACTGATAACTCTACTTATAGCAGTTCAGAGATTGATTCTATATTTGTTGCAAACTTGAAGGAAATAAAGGAATAGATTGAACCAGAATCAAACAAAGTACTTTCTAGATTTGAGAGAACAAAGATAGTATCTATCACCACATCATTTTGAGATTCAACTTTAGCCATCGTGATATAAAAAACATGACCTTACTCCCTTGACCTATGATGAGGCTGATGGTGAATCCCATCCACTGCCCTTATATTTGGACAATGATTATAAAAGTTACCAAGTTTTCCACACTTGAAGAATTGGACTTCATGTAGAGTATGCACCATCCTCCCTTTGTCATTAGTGTTGGGAATTTGATAATTCACCTCACTATGATAGTTTTGAGCAATATTTCCATCTCTTCTACACTTGTAACACTTTCCACTCCTGAAAAGGTAGTTCTCTAAATTCTTCTTCCCATATTTGTTGCATGTGGAAATTTTCACCTGCTTTCCTCCTCTTCCTTGGTCAAAGATCCTCACCAAGTTTGGATCTATAGATCTCTTCTTCTCATTCAATTTTTAAGACCACTTCATCTAAACAAACTCCACTATGACCTTCATAGCACTCCATACGATTTCCTCATAACAATCATAGTCTCAGTTGGCTAAATTCTTCTGTAGATGAGGTCGTAGTCCACAAAAGAATCTATCAACATTCACATTAGAATCCATGCTAAAGCTATAGGTACAATAGGAAAGTATTGTGAAGTCAATATCATATCTTCCAATGTATTAATTCTCCTTCTACCTCATTTCGAGTAATTATTTCTCCATTTTTGTTCTCATCAAATGAGGGAAATGCTTATTATTAAAGAATATTATCCTCAACTCTTCCCACTCCATAGATTCAATATACCCTCTTGGCCTCATGTTTTAATTATTTACCACCACTGATAAACTTCTCCCTCTAAATGGTACATAGACAGAGTGACTTTCTCTTATTCTGAAAAATGAATTACAGAAAAGATATTTTCTATAGATCTTATCCACTTTTTTGAAATCAATGGGTCAATAGATCCACTAAATGTTCATGGTCATTGACACATAAAATACTCAACAGAAATTTGTTCCCTTCATGGTGAAATCGGTCTCTCAGCTTGATTTAAGTTATTTCCCATAACTTGAGTCAGTTGATTCATCACTCTCAAAAAGGTTTCTTTCCTAGTTTCCATCAGAAGTCCATCAGTGCCTAGTCTGTTGTGCTTACCATTTATGCAGTTTCTACAATTTCACACTATTTTATAAAAGAAGAAAACCTTAGTGAGAAACATGTTTCATTTAATAATTTTATAATTTCAATGGAATTTTTATGTCATGTAACATCATTCTTAAACATGATATTAATTTAAAACAATTAAATTTTCTATAAATCCTTCATAATGATTCATAAAAATCTTGTGATTAACCAAACATATCCCTTGGGAGTATCAAACCATGAGTGTAGAAAGGCCCGTTTTCGTGCACCCATTCCTATTGAAGTCTAACTCAAAGTGTTTTTTTCAGGTTTTACCCCTAGATATATATATGTTTCATATCCAGATCCACTTGTTTGTATCTAATGATGGATTTCTTTGTTCGGAAACCACTTACTTAATATTTCACCAAAATACCAGGATGTTGCCTTATATTTAAACTTTTCTATAGGTTTATTCCAAAAGTTTTAAAATTATAATTTCAAAAAATAAATAAACTATCCTTTTATACCAACTATGGCATCCCACCTTTTTATTTCATAACTTTTCATTACATTTTACAAACAGCATATCTTTAAAGTTTAGTGTCTTGGAAATAACGTACATAATACATGAAAACTTGAAAACATTATTCTAATCCACTTGAAAGGATTATTAATTTTTTCATAATATGTAGAATTATTCCAAATCATAACCTGGGGGTATACATCAATGGAAAGGGTGAGCATAAGTCCTAATAATGGAAAAAAAGGGAAATCGTTTACATGTGATCTTGAGAGAAATCAATAAGAACATGAGGAATTTTATAAAGGCATGAGAAATATGAATATCATAAAAATAAGAACATGAATAATAATTTGAAAATGTGGCTACAGAATTTGATTTAGACATTCATAAGTATATCACCTATTTTCCATCCCTAAGGTGTCAAAAAAAATAAGAAGGTTATTCACCAAGGTAATGTAAAACTTGTCATCTCTAGAGATTAATTTTTTTACCCAAGAAATTTGAGAACTATCAGGGCACACCCTTAATATTTATTTGTTTTATTGTGAAACACATATATCATAATAAAAAATTTCATAAATAACCCATATAGAATAAAATAAACAGGTTTCATATCAAAATCATGACTTTTTAAAAAGTGCTTAAACCAGGATCATTATGTCATTTATAACCCACAAAAAGGGAATTATGGTTTTATGTATGTAAATTATAGAATAAAATAAATCATTTTTATGTCTTGATTAATACCCCTATAAATTAAATAGGTTTGGGTATTCACACAAAGAAAATAAAATAATTTCTTGAGAAAAAGAGATATTTTGAGATGAAAGTTTTACAGTATAACAGGTATGAAATATGATTTTATAAAACATTAAAAAATGGGGGAAAGGGTCACAAATTAATAAAATACTTATAATAAATTATATAGATAGAATAAAATGGAAATAAGAACATGGTATGTAAATTTTAAAAACATACCACATAAAAGAGAACTTGAAAGGAAAAGAGAAGTTGAGAATTCCCTTACCTTGAAGAGTAACTTCTAAAACTCTAAGATCAGGACCTTAGGGGATTTAGAAAACCTTGAGAGGACTCCTTTTGAGGCAATACTATCATATAATAGAGAGTTATGATTATTTAATGAAAGTAAAAGAATTAATGGGTGGGTATTTATGGTAAAAAAGAGGGAGTTTTTTATTAATTTCTGAGCACACCTCATTAGTGGTATTTGCAAAACCATGGGATTTCCCATGGTATTTTCCACTTGGTACAAATATTATGTTACTTTAACACATAATAGTCTCACATAATTTTAAATTATTCAACACATCATTTTTAAATATCTATGATTTCATTAAACTTATCAAAAAACTCAAACTGTATTTTTACTATTCATGAAAAACAAAAATATTTTATAAAATTCTCATAAATTCACCATAACCTAATATCAACATTCTAAATTAAAAAAAAAATTATTTTATCATAATAATTATATAACTATGATAAATTTAACTTTTCACTATAAAAATACTTTATTATTAAAAATAATAGAGTACAGAAATGCATTGTAAAATGCATGGTAAAATTTTCCACACTTGAAAAAAAATTATCATTTCTAATTAAAAAAGAGTGTTTTTATAACACTATTTAATTATAATAAATATTATTAATAAAACCTTAGTTTAATATCATAATTTATATATTTCTAAAAAATAAAAGTTTTACCCAAAATATCAATTTATCAAATTTCATCTCAATTTTTAAGAAAAAATATTCTTAAAATGGAAGTAATGGAATAAAAATTTTATTAAAATAAAGAGATTAAAATTTAAGTTACTAATTACTTGACACATAACCCCTTAAAACACTTTAATATGACTTAAGGGTAAGGTTTTTGATGCTGATAAACTCTTGGGGTGACTCAGATAACATCGCTCGAGTGGTAATCTCTACTAACTTTAACTTCTCTCATAGGATATTTCATTCAAGCTTAACATGTTGAAGCTCAGATTGGGCTTGGTCAAGAGAGAGACAGTGATTTTTTCATCCTTCCCAAGCTCTAACAAATGGGATTCATACAGTAAGAGTTTACTAAATTAGTTCATCGACTCTTCTTTCTGTATTAATTATCCATTATCATTTATATTTATAAACAAAAATCATAACGTTAAGAGTATATCTCCCAATGGTCATATAACAGTCAGAACTTGATGGTTACATTTCAAATATACTTAATTAATTATTAATGAGATATAGTTTTGTTGTGTAAAGTAATATGACACGAATTTTTAGGAAACAAAATTATTCAAAATGTCTGGGTCGTTACACAAACTGGGTATTTAAAAGAATTATTTTCATGTTAATGAAACACTCTTATGGATTTTTTGTTTTTTATACAAAGTTTCTTGAAAAAAATGAGTGGTATAAGATTAAAACATGCCCTATAATCTTATATGATTTTATGAAATGTGAATGTTCCAATGGTGAATAGAATTAAGAATATACTAATGTATTAATTTTTGGGTGGGATTTTTCCTTAAAACACAACTAAACACTCCTTGCTAAGAGAAATCACTCCTAAGACGTCCATTTTTTCTTGTTAGATAGATCCTCCTTGATGAATTTTGTGTACATGGAAATCTATGAAAGTCCCACAATGAATGAAAATCGATGTAAAAATTTTTAAATATATTCATAAAACATTTATATTGAGATTCCATTTTCCCATGGAATATCCACTATGAGAATAGAATAGTTTTCCTATAAGAATACACTTTGGGTTTCTTTGTAATTTCCTTGGTAATATATATTTCATCATTATCAACCTCCTTACTTAGCTACACTAAGAATAATTTTCCAATTACTCCAACTATTTTTCCTTATAATCCTCTTTATCATGAGTGGTTTCATTTTCCTTTATCCATTTTATACTCCTCAACATCATCTCCTTCACCTCCTACCTTAAAACCTTGATATTTCTAGGAAGTGTGTTTGGGAGTATCTTTCAAATTTTTTGTAATAATCCTGACACTAATAACTCAGAGCTAGTGTCTGATTTATTACATTGGCATAACATACAAGGGATCACAAAATGAAGAACTGGATAGTTTATTAGTCTTGGTAATCTAGATACATACATGATTCACATATCACATTTGAATTCAAAAATTATAACATTATTTTTTCAAGAATATTTTTATTCCTTATAACATATCCTTTCATATTATACATAGTAAACATCTTGGACTCCCAAAAAATAAAATAGAATAAGGGTAATCTAAAACGATCAGTAAGGTTTAAGTATATTGGAATCTATCAGGAATCAATAATAATAATCAACATAAAATATAAATAACTAAACACACATTTCATTTAATAAATAATGTTTCTATCATGATTAGATAAAACATAATAAATATGGTAAGGTAAATAACTGAACACACATTAAATTTAATCAATAACTTGACTATCATGAATAAATAAGTAAAAATAAATATGAAAAGATAAATAATTGAACACATGTTCCATTTAAATAACATGACTATCATAAATATATAATTCATAATAAATATGGAAAGGTAAATAACTAAAAACACATTCCATTTAATCAATAAACTAAGAATGAAAATTCATCCTGAGATAATATCATTTTGAAAATACCATGGATAATAATAATTGAATTCTCAATGAAGAAAATTTTTAATTACTATATTTCATGATCTCAGTCATCATGATACCTCTACTGTTAAGACCTTTCACCAGACAGTTTAAAACTAATTGGTATGTATACACCAGATAATTGTTTAACTAAGGCTAGCTAACTGATTCATCTCATGGTACTACTGATTCATCGAAGGGTTATCTATAAATGTGACTCACTCATATCTTCATGTCTAAATCCTTCCTTATATATCAAATAATTTATTTACTTCATAAATAATATATCTTATCATTAAATATCTGTATTTAGTAAATGATGCTGATTTATCAATATTTCCACAATCAATAAAAAACTTTCAATGTAAAACACCATATATAGAAATAATATATAGTTTAATAAATAATCATATCCATGATAAATAATATATATATTTAGGGTAAATTTAATGTCCAATGATCATAGGAAAGTAAATATTTCATGGTAAAGTTTATAACTAAAAAATGAATAAAGAGAGTGAATTTCAACACTTACCTTGGTCAAAATGATCATAAACCATCCATGTAAATAACAATTATGGTATCAATACAACATTCACCCAATGAAGTATAAGTAAAATAAATTTTTTTTCATTGATGAATATAAATACCATAAAAAGATCTTTAAAAACATTCTTGAGTAAAATATACTTTTCATTTTGAAAATAACCTTTTAAAACTAAAATTTCACAAAACACTTTGAAAATAAGATTGTAAAATTATAGAATAATATTTAAAACATTCACTGGTCATGATAGAGGGAAATTTCATATATGTTTTATAAGTTTAAAAAATCATTTCTCATTTTTTATAAAATAAAAATGGACATTGTATGAAAAATTAAATGAATATTATTTTCAAAAAAAAATTTAAAAAGACAAATATGGGTAAAAATTTAATTAATAAATCATTTTGATAATGTTAAAAACATTTTGAAAAAAAATAGAAAACACGGTTTTGTAAAAAAAGGATTTTCGACAAAATATATAAATGTTGTTGTATTTTATTAAAAAAAATCTTAATAATTTTAAATACCAAAGATAGGAATATGTTACTAATAATTGAAAACATCATGAATAACCAGAAGATAATAAATTTAAAGGGGTTTAATAAACAATGGTCAAATAATTTACTTCAATGTAAATTCAAGTATATAAATCCTAATTAAAATTATATCTTTAGATAAATCAATAAAAATATCATAATTTTGAATTGATAATTAATCAATGAATAAATTATGTGTATCAAATGTAAATCCCTATAAAACAAGTGGAATATGCTCTTATTACTTGTTTTCTAATGCATGTTTTAACATGAATGTTCTGGTTCTTGATAATATTATATAATTACATCATATACAGAATGATATCAATGTTATAAATATCATTTTTTTCATTAGATACAATTTTATAAACATTTTTAAAATTTGAACATGGAGAATGAATCACATCACTCCATGGAGATGGTAGGTTGTATGTACACATGAGCGACATTATCATTGCCTTAATGGGTGAAAGGGTAAGAAATTGGGTGATAAATTAATTTTTAAAAATCAATATGAGGTAATATATATCACATATATTCCTTAAATTTATCTTTATAACATTACATTTATAGTGTAAGTGAAAAAATAATCATATCCTTCGTGAGGTAGTAGTCGGTCGTACACACGAGCAACGTTGTCATAATTTAAATGTAATAGAAAAAAGAAGGTATATATGATATTATAATTAAATAAGTACAATAATGTCATAAATATTATATATATATATATATTAAATCCCTCATTATGTATAATATTGAGATGCGTTTATGGAAAATGAGTTACATCAGTTTGCGAGATGGCAGCCCACCGTACACACGATGAACAATTTTGTTTCCCATTTGATGGATGATGATATGGATGAATGTGATGCCATTAAAAAAATAACATCTAAGTATATGGGTGATAATAGTTTTATTATACTAGCATTACTAAATAATATTTTAAATAGGTGTAATAAGAAAAAAATAAAAGTGATCATTTAAGAACATTACCTCTTCTTTGGGCGACCTCTTTAGGTTTACACCAAAATCCTTCCTATGATGGATTTATGATCAAACAAAGGTATTTAAAATGTTATTAGGGGTAATTAAGTGATTTTTTCAAGTATTGGTTAAACCAAATGTATTTTTAACTGTGAAGAGGGTAGGATGAGGGTTAGCCTTTTATAAGTGGAGGATAGGACACACATGTATTTCTTTTTAAAGAATCAATTACACCTATATTTTTGTCGTGATAAAGCCTACAAAATCATTAATTATCTACCATTAGTGGTGATAATGTTGAAATATAGTCATAAAATGGGTTTTTTTCTAATTTATATTTTATTTTAACTCTTATCTCTTTAGCTTAACAGCCCAATAAATTAGTTCTTACCCTAACTGCAATAATTAATCTTTACTACTTTTACTATTCATGATGGTAAAAATTTAAGTTGACCTTATTACATAATATAAATTATTCTGATTAAAAATATGGAATATATTTTTCCAAATTCAATTCAGTGAAGTGGTAGGATCGAATTGAGATTATATCTGTAAACGTGATGATAATATAGGTTTTGCATAATGTATGCATGCTAATACATGAAACAGGAATAAATGGAAATTATATAAATGGGTTTAAATAGTGGATTACCTAGACATGTAATCATAGTATGTTACCACCAAAATTATTATAGAAGGTAATGAACTTCTTTTCTCTTTTCTGTATGCTAGCTGCGAAGTCACCGAGAAAGTAACTCTATTGCAACAGCTTGGCTCATTTTATTTGGGTAATCTTCCATGGTTTATTGGTGGGGATTTTAATATAGTGATTTAAGTGTTTTAAAAAATATGAGGCATGGGTTTGAATAATGGTGTATCTCATGAAATTAAATAATCCATGGATTCAAAGGGTGTAATGGATATGGGGTACACAGGAAGCAAGTACACATGGTGAAATAATCATAAAGGGGAACTCCAAATATAGAGTAGTCTCAATAAATTCCTATCAAATTTTCAAGGGTTGGATATATACTCACATTCAATGGTTACTCACCTCACTGGGTCCCTATTGGATCATTACCCACTGTTGATCCATCTCAATAAGGTGGATTTGAGGAACAACAAATTTTTTTACTCTACTTCTTTGCATTAGAAGGAAGATTGTATGAAGGTGGTTAAGAAGTCTTGGGATCAACCAGATAGGGGATCAGTATGTTTTGGTCTGATGCAGAATTTTCAGTTCTTAGAAGGGATACCCACTAATGGGAAATGGATAAAAAAGTTAATGATTTCTGTCTGGAAGTAATAAGAGTGAATATATATCATCTTTAAAGAAGCATATAAAATGATTAGGAGGATGATATATTTTCCTTTCTAGTTGAAAATAAAAAAAATTGTCTAAGAAACTTCTAGAGTTCGAGAGGCTCTATAGGTAAAAGTCATTTTCAGTTTGGCTGAAGTAGGGGGTAAGGACATGGACTTCTTTCAGACATTCTTGAAGGAGAAACAAGTCATCAAGAGGATCAATCTCAAAATAGAGGATGGTACTTTCACTTCGGATGTGGAGGTGGTTGGAAGCCTAACCTTGATTTATTTTGAGGCTCTCTTGGAGGATCCAATCATGGGAAATGATAGGAGGCATAGAATAAGAAATAAAGAGGATTAATTCATGGAAACTATTCCTAGATTTATTGATTATAGAGCCAATAGTTTTTTTGGAATCACTCTCTGAGGAGGAGGAAATAAAATCTACCGTTTTTTAACATGAAGAGAGAGTGCACCCCTAGCCCTGATGGGTTTCCTGGAGCCTTTTATGTTTCTACTTGGGATGTTTTTAAATATCATTTTTAATAAGGTGATACAATATTATTTTAGGGGTAGATAAATGAATAGGGTGACATGTCCCTTAAAAGTTATCTTGATTCTGAAAGTCAAAAAAACTCATTGCCCTAAATCAGTATAGACCAATTTTCTTGTGCAATTTTGCATACAAGATCTTGGCTATTCTTCTCAATTAAAGACTTAGTAGTGTCCTTCTAAGAATCATATCATAGGAGCAGCATGGTTTTTGTAGAAACCTGACCCTAGATTTCCTGGAGCTGATCTCTACTATCAATTAAATTGTTATGATTATAAGGAATAAAATCTTAAAGGAACGAGAGTTTGTTACTCTTGGTAAACCAGATACATACATGATAAAATAATACACTAATTACAGCATATATTTTTTATTCTTATTTCTAAATAAATAACTTCAAGGATAATTCTAATCCATCTAGTAAATCCCGTCATATATTTCATAGTATGCTTCTTGGATTCTTGGGGAAAGGAACATAATAATGGTTATCTCAAATACTCAGTAAGGGAAAATATAGAGAAAAAAATAAATAATAAATTATAATAGTCAATATAGCAAGGTAAATAAATAAACACACCAACCATATAATCAATAAACTAAATAGAAGTGTATAAATAATATGGAAAGGTAATAACTGGAAAAGAATACCATTAAAATAACTAGATAAGGTATAATAAATATGGTAAGGTAAGAAAATGAAACACATGCTATCTATATAATTGAAAATTAAATGTATCCATAGATATGAGGATGTAAAATCTCATGATTGAATAGTAACTGAAACTAAACAAGGGAAATTCTTAATTATTGAATTTCATGTTTCTACGGTACATGGAACTACTACCATCAAGACCTTTCACAAGATGGTTTAGCTATCAGGTAAAAACCCATCTAAAGTAGCTTGCCAACTATTTTGTCCCATGAGAATACTGATGCATCGAGGGGCTATCTATAACTGGGTCCTGGCCATATCATACCAGTATAAAACATTCCTCATATATCAAATAATATATTTAACAATATGCCTTATCAAATATTCTAATTGAGTAAGAGACGAATTTATCAATATTTACCCAAATAATCAAATAATATTCAAAGTAGACACTGTATTTAAAAGGTTATATGGTTTAGGAAATTTTGATATCCATGATGATGTGAATAATTAGGGAAAATTTAATGATCATAAGAGATTGAATATTTCAAGGGGACAAAAAAATAAAATAAGTGAATGTGAATAATATCCTTGTCTAAATTAGTCATAAACCATCCATATGAATATTAAGGATAATATCAATACAACATATACCAAGTGTAATAAAATAAAGGGTTGTTTTCATTTATGAAAGGAAGTATTATAAAAAGATCTTTTTAAAACATTTTTAAAAACATTTTAATAAAACTTGGTTTTTAGAAGAAAATAGTTTCTCTAACTAAAGAGAGAAATAAAGTCAAGTTTTCTTAAATATATTTTTAAAACACTTTGAGTACCAAAGAGTGGGAAAATAGTACTAATAATAGAAAAGGTAATTAATTACTAGAGGAGAGAAAAATTTCAGGGTTTATTTAAAAATGGTAATATAATTTCCTTGAATGGAAATACCATTGAAATATCATTAAAGTTATTATTGAGGAAAATAATCTTTAAAAATACAAAGTGTCCCATACCACTTTGAAATATTTTTAAATCATAAACTTCATGAAGGAATAATATTAAATGAAATCCTTAAATATCATGAAGATAAAGGAATCCATGATATAATATATAAAAATGGTTAGTAGATACACCACACAAAATATGTAAGTGGTGAACATGATATTTATCTCACGGATATAAAAAAGCGAGATGAGAATCTCTTACCTTGAATTTTTATTCAGGTGAATGCTATTTAACTTCCTGTATAATAAAATTATGTTAATTTATACATTATTTATAACCTTTTTCATTTTTATCATTAATTTTTTTTTACTTATTTATATGTTGTATACAACTACTTAAACAATTAAGTTAATGTTGGGTATTTTGACCAGTCGGTTTATGTGTCAAAAATAACTTTGTTAAGTCAACTAAGGTTAGAGGGGTCATTATATAACAACTAAATAATAATAAAAATGACATAAATATCATGTTTATAAATTAATTATACTTTTAAAATCAATCATTAAATATGGTTACAAAAAATGAATCAACTTTATGATCATGGAGACGGTTGGTCGTACATACGTATGAGTAACATTCTTATTTTTCAATCATCATTATGGAAAGAAGGTAAGTAACACAATATCTTTAGAAAATGATAATTTTATCATAAATAAAATATTATTTAATCATATATACTTATATATATAATTCTTGTGATGGAAAATTAATCACATATTGTCGAGGAGGTGGTAGTTCACACCTCCACGAATGACTTTATAACTTTTTAAGTACGTGAAATGGCAATAAAGAAAATGATATATTTATATATATTATATATCTATAAAGTTAATTATGTAATTAGTATAATATATAGGTTTTTTATTCCACATATTTTTAATTAAAACCATCCTTTATACATTCCATGTTTAGTGTAAACAAATCACAACGCTTCGAGGGGGCGGTAGTGCACACTTCCTCAAACAATGTTATCATATTAACGTAAAATGGAAAGTATTAAAGTTATGTGTAATAAATTATTAAATAAGTATAAAGACATAACAAATATCATATATATAATATATAAATTTATTTTCCATAATAATGTTCAACCATGAAAATTGGTATTGAAAAATGAATAATCATCGTTTCATGAGGCAGTAGTTCTTCGTACAAAGAAATAGTATTTTTGTTACCCATTAGATGGACGTGTGTGTATGTTTATCTATAAATATTATAAGAAAAAAATCCTAGTATATTTATGATACTGGTGCTTTTATAAAATAATATAATAATAATATATGAGGGGTTTGATAATGTAAATAAAATTAGAATGATTGAGAGAAGATGTTACCTCTTAATTGGGTAACTACATTTGGTTTGTACCAAAAGGCTTCCTAGGAAGGATTTATGACCAAAGGGAGGCTTAAAGGTAAATGTGAGGGATGTTGGAAAAATATATGGGCAGATATTAGCCAAACCTATGTGGTTTGAGAGGTGTGAGGAATGGGGAGAAGTGGTGGCCTTTATAGGAAAGGGAAAGGACTCACTTGGAATTTTTGGAAACAAGTTAGGTGTACACATGTTCTTACCAAATAAATTTATAAAAAACCAACCAAACTAAATAATGTAAGTTTCATGGCCTAATTATGGCAGCCAATGGGTTTTGTACAAGTCTCCTGGTCATTTGGGCTCCTAATTTAAAGGTTTAGTCTTTTATTAAGCTAAATTTTGTCTTAATAATTGTAATTAATTTTAATTACTTTCACTAATATTTTTTGTAAAAAACCAAGTTGGTATTATTATAAAATATAAATTATTATTATTCCCAATATTTAATCTATTTTTATAAATTCCAATCATATAACTGGCATAAATTTAATTAAATTTAATCCCGTATATGGGAAGATAATGTGGGTTTTAAAGTAAAAACGTTTTAAAGTTTGTTATGTTCTTATAGTCAATTTCAAATTAAAATTGAATAAAATTACATAAATTTTATTAACTGAAAAAAATATTCTCTAATTAAACTTTAAAACTAATATAAAACATAATTTAACCATATAAATAAATTACATGAAAAAACAGTTTTGAACTAAAATGCATTATTTTTAACTATTCATTAAAAAATGAAATGTTTCAAAAAAATATAAACAATTCGACCTAACCTAATTATTATGTCTCCATTTAAAATATAAATTTTATTTTTGACATATTAAATCAATTACAGTTTCAAAATTCATATTTAAAATGGGTTTTCTATTAAGCATCGTTAAAATTGACATTATAAAAATATAGGTTTTTATGTATTAAATAGGGTTTGTTCTTATCTTATGAAAATAAAAAATAATGTATGAATATAAATAATATTTGATTCAATATATAACATATATATTTCATTAAAATCATTAAATAATTTCAATTAATTATGTTTATTAAGATAAAAATCCTTTGGAAGCATAGAAATAATAATATTTCTTTTAATATCCAATTGGTTCTTATTATCATTTCTAATTAATTGGTAACCAGTTAATAAATTTCATATTTTCATAAGTTAGTTAATACTATTCATAATCACTAACATAAAATCTAGGTTATATCATATTATATTAAATAATAATATTTTAATAATATATAATTTTTCGGTAAAACTCGGTCTTATGTGTAACACAAGACATCGAGGAAGGTTGATCTTGCATGTAACACAATATAACTCATTAATTCATGAATTGAAATATATAGAATATATATTTAATAGTAAATATTTTATAATATATTTATATATTATATTAACTTATGTGCTTAGTGTTGCATGTCATACACACTATCGAATAGAAGGTTCTTACTTTAGATTTTCGTGGAATCACATTCTTCCCAGCTTATTTAAATTTAATCCTCGTAATTTAAAATTGATCATGGTGATAAATTTTTTGATATTTTCTATTTTTAAATCCCACATCATGATAATTTTTTATCAAAAATCCTCTATAAAATAGAGAATGAGAAGTGAAAAGTTCATATGGACTTCCATGTAACTATATATCTAAGTAGGAGAACATCAGTAGAAATTAGAGATACGTACTTGAAGGAAAAGTGTAAATATTTATAGGGAGTGAATGAGGTCATAAATAAATAAAAAAGTGAATTATAAATGGAAATTTTAGGGCCTCAAATCCATATATCTGTGATGATTTAAGAAACCATCGATTCAACATAAATTAAGGTATTAGGAAAACATTT
Source organism: Viscum album (assembly GCA_963277665.1). NCBI lineage: Eukaryota > Viridiplantae > Streptophyta > Magnoliopsida > Santalales > Viscaceae > Viscum > Viscum album. The sequence goes on along the minus strand of OY728131.1, from coordinate 909,981,457 downwards.
TATTTCTAAGTCATTTTCTTAATGTTGGATAATTATTTTACTGCCCTTGAATATAATGAAATATTAATACCAGGTATATTAAAATTTAATTTAAAAAATCCTAACTTTTTTTGTGCTTCAATCAAATTTTAATTCATCCCTTTATTACCAGAAATTAATTACCAATAATGAATTTTTATTATTCCTGAAGCACTAAAATAAACTTTTAAAAGATGTAAGGCCTATAAAATATTGAAAGGTCTAACTATTTATCTCTAGCTATTTTTCAAAACTAATATATTTAATAGATTAATATCTAATCCTCAAAAGTGATTCTACTAGTTTATCATTAATATTTATTCATTAAATTATTTAACTAAAAACAATGAATAGTTAACTAGGTCATTACATAGGTCAGTGGTTTGAGTGAAACCCTTATTATCATTCAGTCATGGGTTCAAGATCTACGGCCTTGCCATATTTGATTAGTTTTCACCCATCTTACTGGTTATCCTTTTCTAAAACAATATTAATATAATTTTCAAAATAAATTTAATGGAAAACCTTGAAATATGGTAAATTTTTAAATAACCTTTTAACAAAAGTTTTCAATACAACCCTAATATATAAATACTTCATCCATTTATTTACACATAGGTCCTTCCTTGGTATGGGGTTTATCCATAATATCATTTGTAGGATTTCAAAATCATGAAACCTTATTTTCAATCTAAAATACCTTTTAGTTTAACCTAGGTTGCTTATTATGTATCCAAATCCTTCATAATGGTTTGTAAAGAAAATTTGAATTATCCTAACCATATCCCTCATGAGTGTTAAATCAGGTACATAGTATAGTCCGTTCTCATGTACCAAGTTACCCCGAGTCAGGCCCGGAACACCTTGTCAGAGTTATTACTTCTAGTTACATATGTGTCAAATCCACATCCACTTGTAGTATCTAAAATGGATGTATTTTTAAGAAGATCCACATAATATCTACCTTTAAAAAATTCTAGGATGTTCTTCTATACTTATCCACAAAATCTACCTTAGGGTTATGTTCTCTAACCTATTTTTTCCTAAATATAGTTCTCAAGGTTTCTACTAAACTTTATCTAATATCAACTGTAGAGAACCAACAACAAATATCCCAGATCTGGTGTCTACTATAAATTACATTGGTATGATTACAAGGAATAAAATCTCAAAGGAACGAGAGTTTTGTGGTCTTGGTAAACCAAATACATGCATGACAAAAGAATACAAAAATTACAAAATATATTTTTCCTTCCTTCTAAATAAATAAATTTTAGTATAACTTTAATCTATCTAGTAAATCTCTGTATATATTTCATAGTACGGTTCTTGGATTCCTGGGGAAAGAAACATAATAAGGGTGAGCTCAAATGATCAGTAAGGTAAAAATATAATGAACAAAATAAATAATCATTTAGAATAGTCAATATGTAAAGGTAAATAACTAAACACACATACCATGTAATCAATAAACTCAATGGAAGTGCAAAAAGAATATTGAAAGGTAATAACAGGAAACCCATGCCATTAAAATAACTAGATAATGAAAAATTAATATGGAAAGGTTAGAAACTAAAACACATGTCATCTATATAACTGAAAATTAAATGAAACCATAGATATGTCAATGAATAATCTCATGGATGAATAGTAACTGAAATGTTAAGACCCGTAATTTCTGTGGAAATTTTTTTCTTAAATACATGGGAATTTTACGAGTCTGCGAAAATTGACGGTGCGTTATTCCAAGGACTGGTGTTTCCGGAATCAATTTCTGAAGTTTTGTTCGGGTACATTCAGTAAACGTATGAGCGGGTTTTTATAAATTTTGAACTGGTACTTGGAATTCAAATCTGAGGTCATGGTTGAACTCGCAGCGCTGGTATTCTCTTAAGAAGACTTTCACCTCGACAGCAGATGGTCAGAAATAAAAGATAGTTTTTGGGTTTTTAATGAATGAGTTAAATAAAAAAATTGTGGCTTTATTTTTATTTTGGTTGGTTGAAGCCTCCATGTGGAAGTTGGAGGTGGGGACCACCACACCTTAACCTCCCATGAGAGGTTATAGTGGTGGGCCCACCCGAACCTAACCTCCTCTTCAAGTTTAATATGGTGGGGACCACCTGTGGTTGAAACCTCTTGAACTCCCCATTAAGTGGGGAGAAACCTCTTGATCTCCCCACTTAATGGTGCCACCACCCCTCCACCTTAACGGAGCCAACACACAAGCATTTATGGTGCCAAATCCTCCACATTAATTTTGTGCCAACCTTTTGAATTAATTAATTGGAGATAACCTAATTAATTAACTCATTTTAATTTTGTGCCAACAACTAAATAATAGATAAACTCAATCTATTATTTTGGGGTTGGCATTGGTCTTTTGGTGGAACTTGGGAGAAGAGAGAAAAGCTCTCGCCATCAAAGAATGAAGAACGAGTTCTTCCAACGAAGAACACCAGAAATGGTCTCCTTCAACCTTCATCCTCGGATCCTACCGAAGTGGGACTTCTTCAACCAACATTCCCTTCACATCGTCATCAACGAGCTGACGCAGCTCAGGATTGGAAGTGTGCGGAGGACGCGATGAATGACGATCTCCTTCATCTTCTTCCTGCGACTTCATCGTCAAAAAATGATCAAAGGTAGGGGTTTATTTGTGTAATATTACTTTCCTTATTTTCTTCTTCGGTTGGAAAGGAATCATTGCAGAGGTTGTAAAAATTGAAGTTCATCTTTCTTCTTGCTTGATGAGACATATGTTACCACCCAAAACGCGAAGGGTGCAGGCCAAACCAACATGGCCCGACCCCTCTGTCATTCTTGTTTGTGGTGATATTCGGCTTGGAGACGAAATGACAAGATGATGAAGGCGGAAAAGACAAAGGTCACGCTTCTCACAGCCTCCATGATCCGCACTGCCCCCACGACGTCCTGCACCGCTGAGGGCCAGCCCAGCCTCCTCCCGGCCACCCACCAGCCTATCTTCTGGCCTGCTTGGCCGCCACCCGGTCGCCTCCCGGCTGCCCTCCGGCCTTCCCGTCCACCGCTCGGCCGCCTCACGGCCCACCCAGCCACCACCCGGCCTGCTGTCGGCCTGCCCGCGCCCCGCCAGCCTGCCCGACCGCTTCCAAGCCGCCCGCCGGCCTGTCCCCCGGCCTGCCCATGCTCTGTCGGCCTGCTTGGCCACCCGCCGGCCTACCCATCCAGGACCTGGCCGCCACTCGACTGCTCGCCAGCCTCCCGGCTGCCCGTCGGTCACCCGGCCTCCCGAGCCGCCTCCCGACTCCCGGTGGCCCGGCCTCCCAAGCCGTCTCCCAGCTCCCGGCCTCCCGAGCCGGCCCGCGGCTCCCCTCGCGATACCCTGGCCGAACCGGCCCCGGCTGTGCCCTCTAGGCCGAGCCACATCGGGCTGCACAAGTGGCCCGCCCAATGGGCCAAGCCGGACCCAACTACTCAGGACAGGCCAACCTGAACCGGGTCGGCCCAGAATAAGTCGGGTCGGGTCAGTCTGACTGGGTCGGTCTGGACCCGGGCCCACTACCGACCCTGTTTACTTTCTTTTGGCCATATCTTTGCCAGAGGACATTCGTTTGATGAACCATCAGTGGATTTAGTATTCTTGGAAAGTGTAGGTCCCTTTGTTTATACCCCACTAGAGTTTTGGGTATAGTTGAGATACGGTCAGGTTGGATCGAGCACGAATCCAACCGGGCCCCCGGGACTAAAATGCCAATAACTCTCAGACCGGGCGTCCGATTGACACACTGTCTCTCGTGTTGTATTTCTATTGGTAAGACGTATATTTTAGATACATCAACTTGAGACTTCGTGGCAGTTGATGTATAGAAACTTGGCTTGAGGAGCGGACCCTCCCGAAATCGAGCATGCTTTGTGTGGAACCCTATGGCTGGTAGCACTCTGATTACTGTTCCTGGATCCTGTGTGGGTTTGACAGCTCTGACTACTATTCCTAGATCTTGTGTGGGTTCGAAAGCTCTGAATACTGTTCCTGAATCATATGTGGGTTCGATAGCTCTATCTAATATTCCTAGATCCTGTGCGGGTTTGACAGCTCTGATACTATTCCTGGATCCTGTGTGGGTTCGACAGCTCTGACTACTGTTCCTGGATCCTATGTGGGTTCGACAGAATAGATGATTTAGTGGCTACATCTAATCATCTCTAACACCCTACAAGAGTTTTATAGTTGTGTGATCTGAGTCAGTAACTTTTTGTTTTCCTCATGATTGATATGGATTACTTGATAACTTAGGTATATATATGGGTATATACCTAAGTGGGGTTATCTGTTGATTTCATTATTTTGGTTTATCCTTGTTGGATTTCTTGAGACCCTGAGGGTATCGAGGTCTCTACTGAGTATCGTTATACTCACCCCTGCACGGGCTATGCCCGCACCTCGTTGTGTTGGATACAGATGAAGGACAGCACTAACCGAGGCTGAGAGTACCAGGACTGGATAGTATCCGGAGGTAGACCATACGACGTGATGGTACACGGAGGATACTGATGGACGTGGAGTGTTGTGGAGGCTATCTGTACCTACCCTTCAGGTAGGAATTCCGGAGGATAACCCATCAGATATTTTTCCTTTCTTCAGTTGTACTTGTACTTCCAGTTTCTTATACTTTACAGTTGGTCTTGTATTTCTGGCACCTTTCACTTTTCAGCACTCTTTTATTATACAGTTTTACTTAGAGTGTTGCTTTCATCTTGTACTCTGTTGTGTGCGTTTTCATGTTATAAAATCAATGCCTTTCAAGTTTTATGGATTTACTTCTTTGGTGCTAATCGCCAGCCCTGGCCTATGGAAGGCGGGCTTGGGTTAGTCATGGCATGGGCCCTGGGAGACGGGTCGTGACATGAAACTAAATTAGGGAAATGCTTAATTATTGGATTCCATGTTTCCGAGATACATGGAACTAGTATCTTCAATACCTTTAACAAGACGGTTTAACTATCAGGTAAAAACCCATCTAAAGTATCTCACCAACTATTTCATATCATGAGACTATTGATACATCAAGGATATATATATAACCGAGACCCACCCATTTCATACCAGTCCAAAACATTTCTTATATATCGAATAATCAATTTAAAAATGTACCTTATTAAATATTTGTGTGGAGTAATAGATATGGATTTATCAATATTTACCAAATAATCAAATAACATTCAAAGTAGACATCGTATGTAAAAGGGTATACGGTTTAGGAAATTATGATATCAATGATAAATGATATGGATAATTAGGGATAAATTAATGATCATAAGATATTGAATATTTCAAGGGGATAAAAGAAATCAAGGAAGTGAATGTAAATACTATCCTTGGCCAAATTAGTCATAAACCATCCCTATAAAGATTAAGGATGGTATAAATACAACATACCCAAAGTGGAGTAAAATTAAAGGATGTTGTTTTTATGAATGGAAATATTATAAAAATATATTTTAAAAATATTTTTGAAAATATTTTAATAAAATGTGGTTTTTAGAAGAAAGTAGTTTCTCCGACTAAAGAGACAAATGAAGTTGAGTTTTCTTAAAAACATTTTTTAAACACTTGGAGTACCAAAGAGGGGGGAAATGGTACTAATACTTGAAAAAGGTCATGAATTACTAGATGAGAGTAAAATGAAAGGGTTTATTGAATAATGTTAATATAACTTCTTCAAATTTAAATACCATTGAAAGATTATTAAAGTTATTTTTTAGGAAAATAATATTTAAACATTCCAAAGTATCTCATACCACTTTGAAACATTTTAAATCATAAACCTCATGAATGAATAATATTAAATTAAAGCCTTAAATACCATAAAGATAAATTAATTAATTATATAATATATAAAAATGGGTAGTAGATACACCACACAAAAGATTTATGTGGTGAACATGACATTTATCTCACGGATGTAAAAAGTGAGATAAGAGTCCCTTGCATTGAGTTTTCTTTTGGGTGAACATCATTTAAATTCCTATATAAAAAACATATATTAATTTTATACCTTCTTTAAAACATTTTTCAAGTTTATAATTACTTTTATTTTACTCCTTTATATGTTTTATACAACTACTTAAACAATTAAGTTTACGTTGGATGTCTTGAAAAAATCCAGTTTATGTGTCAAAAATAACTTTGGTAGGTCAACTATGGTCAGAGGGGTCATTATATAACATCTAAAAAATAATAACCATGACATAATTATCATATTTATAGGTTAATTATAATTTTAAAATCAATCATTGTGTATGTTTATGAAAAATGAAACAACGTTGTGATCATGGAGATGGTAGGTCATACGTACGCATGAGTAATGTTCTCATTTTTCAATGATCATTGTGAAAATAAGGTAAGTAACAAAATATCTTTCTAAAATGATAATTATATCATAAATAAAATATTATTTAATCATATATACTTATATATAGAATTATTATGATGAAAAAGTAATTAAATCATTTTGAGGAGGTGGTAGTCCACAGATCCACAAACGACATTATCACTTTTTAATTGTGTGACACTGTAACAAAGAAAATGATATATATATATAGTATATTTATAGAAAGGTAATTATTTCATAAATATAATATATTGTTTTTTATGTCAAATATTTTTAATTAAAACCATCCTTTATACATTCCATGTTTAGTGTGAACGAATCACAACACTTTGAGGGGTCGGTAGTCCACACTTCCTCAAACGATGTTATCGTATTAACATAAAATGGAAAGTATTAAAGGTATGTGTAATAAAAGGATTAAAAAAGTATAAATAAATAATAAATATAATATATAAATATATTTTTCATCATAATTTCCAACCATGAAATTTGGTAATGGAAAAATGAATAATCATTGTTCCGTGGGCCAATAGTTCACTCTACACAGAAACAGTATGTTCATTACCTATTAGATGTAGGTGTTTGTATGTGTAGGTCAAACACTTAGAATAAAAACATCCTATTATATTTATGATTCTGGTATTGTTTTACAATAAGAGAATAATAATATATTAGGGGTTGTATAATTGAAATAAAACTAGAGAGCTTGAGAGAAGACGTTACCTCTTAATCGAGTAACTACTTTTGATTTGTGCCAAAATGATTCTTTTGAAGGATTTATTCCTAAATGGATTATTCAAAATAGAGGGTATGGATGTTGGGAAACTATATGGTCATATCTTTTCCTAACATAAGTGGTTTGGGTGGTGTGAGGAATGGGGAGATGTGGTGGCCTTTTATAGGGAAGGAAAAGGAATCACTTGGAATTTTTTGAAACAAGATAGGTGTACACATATTATTACCTAAAATAAGTAATAAAAAACTAACCAAACTCAATAATTTAAGTTTAATTTACTAATTATTTAATCCAATGGGTTTTAGACAAGTTTATAGGTCATTTGGGCTCCTAAGATAAAGATTTAGTCATTTGTTAAGCTTAATCTTACCTTAATAATTGTAATTAATTTTAATTACTTTCAATAATATTTTTGATCAAAAAAATTGGACTTTTTAAAAATCACAGAAGCAGTAGGAATTTATTTAAATTTAATCCCACAGGTGGGATGACAATGTGGGTTTTAAAAGTAAAAACGTCTGAAATTTTGCTATGTTTTTATAATCAATTTCAAAGTGAAATTGACTCCAGTAACATAAATTTTACTAATTGATAAAAATCTTATCTAAATAAAACATTAAAACCAAGATAAAACATAATTTAACCCTATAAATAAATCAAATGAAAAAGCAATTTTGAACTAAAATGCAGTATCTCTAACTATTCATTAAAAATGAAATATTTCAAAAAAATATAAAAAATCCACCCTAACCTAATTATTATGTCTATATTTTAAATATGAAGTTTATTTTGACATATTAAATCAATTAAATTGTCAAAAGTAATATTTAAAATGGGTTTTCCATTAAAAGGCGGTAAAATTGCCTTTATGAAAATATAGGTTTTTATGTATGAAATAGGGTTTGTTCTTATATTAGGAATATAAAATATAATATATGAATATAAAAAATATTTTATTGAATATATAAAATATATATTTCATTAAAATAATTAAATAATTTTAATTAATTGTGTTTATTAAGACAAAATTCCTTTAGAGTCTTAGAAATAAGAATATTTCTTTTAATATCCAATTGGTTGTTATTTTCATTTCTAATTAATTGGTAACCAATGAATCAATTTTATATCTTCATAATTTAGTTAATACTAATCATAACCTCTAACATAATATCTAGATTATATCATATTATATTAAATAATAATATTTTAATAATATATTATTGTTTGGTAAAACTCGATCTTGTGTGTAACGCAAGCTATCGAGAAATGTATCTATTACGTATAACGTAAGATAACTTGGTGCTTCATGCATTGAAATATTTATATAATATATTTTAAATATATGTCAAACATGTTATCGAATACAAGGTTCTTACTTAAGATTTTTGGGTCATCACAGTTTTGTGTGGGGGAGAACTATCCAAGGGGAAATTAGTATCACCAAAGAAATATTGGATGATTTGAACAATAATTCCATCAGATCAAATTTCATGGTTAAGGTGGATATGCATAGGGATTGTGATAAATTTTAATATAACTTCATTATAAGGACAATGAGGTATCTTGGATTTTGAGAATGGATCTATGATTTGGGATTCGGGTGTTATTCATCACCCTAAATTACTATTTCTTTAATGGGAAGAGGTTTCTGGTTTTTCTTGATAGTGAGAGGTTTTAGGAAAGGGGATCCACTATCCCTACTATTTTTATTATGTATCAGGAGTCCCTTATAAATAATATCAAGAAAATTGTGGAGGAAAATAAAATTGTGCCATATAAGAATAGGTCAGGGAGTGGTATTGTGTCTCATATCATGTTTTATGATGACATGTTATTTTTTATGAATGGTAGGTATAGATCAATTACTGAATTAATGGTAATATTGAAGATTTATGGGAATATTAGTGGAAAACTATAAACTAGAGGAAAATTCATGTTTATATTTCAAATAAATTCTCTCGACTATGCAGTAATGAAATACAAGAGAAGCTTGTCATTCAGAGACGACAACTTCCAATGATTTATCTCAGTGCTACCATTTCTAATGGATGGATAAAAAAGTCCTTGTTTTATGTGATCATTAATTTAATCATGGTGCTCATTTATAATAAGAAAAATAGGTTTTTATCTTTCAGAGGAAGGATTACTCTAATCAAAAGTGTTTTACGTCCATACCAATGAATGTGCTCTCGATAATTAAACCTCCAAAGGTGAAAATAAACAAGATAGAAAATGTTGTGAATGGTTTTTTATGGGATTCCAATCAGAAAATACACTACCATTGGGAATTTTGGAAACACCTTGCAAAGCAAGTTGAGGAAGGCGGTATCGGGATGAAAAGTGTGAATGAATCCTTTCAAGACATGCACGTGAGGTTGGTGTGGGATATAATTTAATTCACGTCACTATGGGAAAAAATTATCAGAGATGGGTATAGTGATGACTATAGGAAGTGGACATATTAAATAATAATGCTTTCTAGTCTCTCATGGTATATGGTTGAGAATTTGGAGGTGCTACAATGCATGGCTCGATGGATCATGGTGTGAGGTGATCTCAATCTATGGGAAAATAACCGGGTAAGTGAAACACTTCATTTTTTTGGGTGTCCAGTGCCACATATTTCCTTCAAGTAGGTGTGTATATTTCCAAAAATTATAGAAGTTGTTCTAAATGATGATTAGAGACAAATATATGAGAGTATTATGTTGACTGATGAACCAAATCATTGTATCTTCTTTGAATCATACTAATGTAAGTTTTTCAACAAGGAGTACAAGAATACTAATCATGTAAGTAGTGGAGTGGATTACTGGGCCTCTAAATTGTAGTGAAAATAAATCTTGGGGAAAATGAACTTATTGATATAGAGAGTAAAAAATGATGCATTACTGACGGATGAACATGTTAAAAGTAAAGGATTGAATTTAGCATCGAGGTGTCAGGGCTACATAAGGCATCAATAGGAAACGATATACTACGTTTTTTGAGGGAGAGTGGGTGGTCGCAATTTAAGAATTCATGAGGCAAGGGTTTATTTTTAATGGTGGTGGAAGCACAATATAGGGGGAAATTACATCATGGTTTCATGAAGCAGATCAAAAAGGAGTAGAAGCCAAAGTTTGAGCTATGACCTTCATGGATGCTTGTTTGACTTTGTCAGAAGCAAGGAACAAATCTAAAGAATGAAGGAAGGTCTATGTTTATTTCATGTAGGTAAGAGTTAAGGAATTAATGGATGATATGGGGGCTTGATTAAGGGTGGTATGAGCAATATTTTCTTAAGTATACTTCTACCATATCCTTTCATGATACTAGGTATAGCAGTATAGAGTGTGCAAGTTCAATGGGTTATATGGAAACCCCCTGATAAGGGACTAAAGTTAAATGTGGATGGTTCATGTATCAATGTCATGAAAAGATGTAATGGAATCATTAAAGAAAGTGGGGGGTTGATTTTTCTAGGATTTTTTTCCTTTTATGATCTAGGGAATTATATTGGAGTGAAGGCGATATCAATGGATACGGGACTCTTGCTTTGAAAAGGTCGTAATCTTCAGATTAAGGAAGTCGAATCAGACTCTTCTCTATTAGTCGTGATACTTTAAAGTAATTATAATGTTCCATGGGATCTTTTTTATACTATTAAAAGATCCAAGGAATAAATCAACCAGAATATTTGTGTTATCCACACTTGGAGATAAGGGAATTATGCAGTTGATGCCTTAACCAGACACGGATGGTTAGAGGAAATAATTTTTGTGTTCTCTGGTTTGGGGTCCTCACCTACCGATTATAAGTTCTTTATTAATGGTGATTCATTGGGTATTCATCGTTTTCACCCACCAAGATCCATGGGCTGGTGTTTTTTATGTTTTTAATTCAATAAAAATTCACTTTTCTGTCAGTATTTTTCGCTATTTAATGAAAATGAAACATTTCTGAAAAATCCCAAAAAATCACCCTAATATAAATTTCATTTGATTATTTAAAAAATTAATCTAATTATATAAAATAAACTTTCTAAAATTGGTAAAAAAATATTCTAAAATTATGTGTAAAAGCACGACTAAACTAACTTTTAGAAAAGTAAAGTTTTTAAGAAAATATTTCTATTTATTTTAAATTATTCTTATTTTATTTCTAATCAATATATAACCAATGAATTTTTTTTATTCATGTTTAAACTGTATAATTTTCATAATTTAGTTATTACTACTCATACTCACCAATTTAATGGTTAGGTTATAATGGTATACTATATTACAGATCATTTAGACTCAGGGTTTCATGTTTTTAATGCTATCGAAGAGGTCGAATTTATTTAAAAATAAATATATCATAAAGTCTCAGGGTGATACATTCTCATCAAAACTCAGTGTTTCATGTCATATATGACATCTAACTCAAATTTCTTGTCTTAAAATCTTGGGTTGTTACATTCTCCCCGCCTTCAATAAATTATATCCTTATAATTTAAACTTGATTATGATAATCAAAGGTTTGACATTTAGGAATACCATTATTAAAATAAACACTTCATAAAAGGGTTAAAAATCATATTAAAATTGGGAAAGATAAATATGAAAGATAATTTTTAATAAAAAATAACTAGTTTTAAATGTATGATAACATAGGTGGGAAGTGATGATATGGACATGGAAGAAAATATTAATTCCCAAATAATGATAGAGGATGATAGAGGTCATTGATCACGAAAATGTGAATGATCAAGAGAAAGTTAAAAACTGCCAAACTATAAATATATAATGATTCAAAAAACCATTGATTCCTTCTCTATGAATGTAATAGGATAAAAAATCAAGATATTTTTCCTAATGTTAAGGAATTATTTTATTTTCTAATCATATAAGGAAATATTCTTACTTGATATATTTCTGTTTCATAAGAAAAAAATTATCCTTTGGTTGTGCTTTGATCAATTTCCACTTCATCTCTTACTCCAATAAATGAATCTCCAAAAATGAATTTTTTAATCCTAAAGTACTAAAATTAACTTTTAATGGATTAAAAAATCCACAATAGATAGAAAAGTCATTTTTCCTATTTTTAAATATTTTTCAAACCTAATATGCTTAGCACAAGTTATTAAACTCTAGACCTCAATATTAACACCATGGGTTCAACATTGATATTTATCCATAAATTTTTTTAAGTAAAAAATTGATATATTAACCAGAACATCACGTAGTCTAGTAGTAGGCACTAAAACTTAATCGTCCTTCAGTTGTGGGTTCAAGCCCTGCAGCCTTACTATATGTGATGGGTTGTCACCCGGTATGTGGGTTTTCCTTTTTCAAAAATCATATTAATATAAAACCTATAATTTTAATAAAACATTATGACCTATAATTACTATAATATCAATGATATGATAAAACTTAAAGGTAACCAATACCTTTAATCTTAAGTCTAAAAAATTTAAAGACATTCTTCCAAAAATAAATTTTTCATATACTAAGCCAATGGGTTGTATTCCCATAACTGTTTTCTAAAAATATCCTTAATAATGGTATATTCTCATCACATAAAACCTAAAAATTGGTATTTAAGTTATTAATCTCATGATCAATCTTAAACTTATCGACGTAAAAAACATTAGGTTTAACCAAGGTCATTAATTGTCATCATATATTCAAATCCATCATAATGGTTCGTAAATAAAATGTGAATTTTACTAATCATATCCCCAAGAAGTATAAAACAAGTTTTGTAGTATCACCCTTTTTCATGTTCTATGTAATAATCGAGCCAATTCTGGTGTTCCTTTTTTGGAGTTTTTAACCCTAGGTACATTTGTACCAAAACCACATCCACTATTAGCATCCATAAAGGGGTGTATTCGTAACAAAAATCACTTAATATATACCTTAACAAAAATTTAAGATGTTATAGTATAATTATCCTCAAAGTATATCATACAGTTATGTTCTCTAATATATTTTTTCCTAAATCTATTTTCTAAGGTTTTTACAATACTTTATCTAATACCAACTATAGGGACCCTGAGCCCTGTAACCCAAAGTTGGTGTCTGCTTTATTACATTGGAATATGATACAGGGAATCCCATATCAATGAAACAAATAGTTTAATAGTAATGGTAAACTATATACATACATGATTCCCATATTACATATAAGGCATAATCAATATGGAAATTTAAATAACTAAACACACATTCCATTTAAATAATATGACTATCATGCATAGATAAGGCATAATTAATATGGAAAGTTAAATAACTAAAAACACAAGTCATTTAATCAATAAAATGATAGTGAAAATCTTCCAAAGATAATATCATTACAAAAATATAATGTATAATAATAACTAAATTTTTAATGACATTAATTCATAATTATTGGATGTCATGGTATCAGGTATCATGATACCTCTATTATCAATACCCTTCATGAGATAGTTTAAAATAGAAGTGTGTGTATACAAAAGAAACACATTTAACTAAGGCTAGCCAAATAATTTGTCTCATGAGACTAAAAATTCATATAAGGGTTACATATAATAAATCCCTATCCATATATATATGTGAAATAATTCCTCATATATCAAATAATCAATTTAATTCATGAACAATATGCCTTATCATCAAATATTCATATTGAGTAAAGGATACAGATTTATCAATATTTCCCTAGTCAATCAAATAACTTTAAATTTAAAATACCATGTGTACAAATGATATAAATTTTAAGAAATAATCATATCCATGATAAATAATATGGATATTTAGGTAAAATTTAATGTCCAATTATCATATAAAATTGAATATTTCAAGGGAAATTTAATGACTACAAAAATGAATCAAGAAAATGAATTTCAATAACTTCATTGATAAAAATGATCATAAAACATTCATAAAAATAATAATTATGGTATAAATAAAAAATATCCTCAATGTATAAGTAAAATAAAGGGTTTTTATCATTTATGAATAGAAATTCCATTAAAATATAATTAAAAACATTCTTGAGGAAAATATCATTTCCATTTTGGATGTCACAATTTAAAAATAAAATTTCACAAAATATTTTGAAAATAACACCATAAACTTTTAAAATATTCTTTAAAACATTTATTGGGCTTGATGAATGAAAATTTCATACTTTCCATTTAAGTTAAAAATTGATTCATTTTACATTTTCGTTGAAATACAAATGAGACTTGTTTAGAAAATTACATGAATATTACATTCAAAACATTTTTTAAAAATAAAAACTTGGGTAAAAATTTCTTTAATAAATCATTTTTATAATGTCAAAAATATTTTTGAAAACATTTTTAGAAAACATGGTTTTGTAAGGAAAAGGATTTTCAACTGAAGGGTGAAATGATGTCATATTTTATTAAAAACATTTTCTAAATCATTTTAAGTACTAAAGAGAGGAATATGGTGATACTAAATAAAAACATAATTAATAACCAGAGTATAATAAAATTATATTTCTTTATTATACAATTATCAAATAATCTCCTTAAATGGAAATTCAAATATAAATAATCCCAATTAAAATGAGATTCTATAATAAACCCTTACAAAGATAATAACATTGAAGTGATAATTAATCAATGAATAAATTATGTGTATCAATTTTAAATCCACATAAAACAAGTTTAAATAAAAAAATATAGTCAAAATTATTTATTCAAATAAACTTATAATGTTATAGACAATTCAGAATCAATATAACCCAATGAAAATAAATTGAGTTATGAAATTATTTACCTCTTGGTAACTTTTAAGTAAAATTACCTTCGATTAAATAATTTAAATTGAAACTTAAAATGCCATTAATTGTTAAGGAATAATTTTATTACATTTAAAATGGGTAGTATATACACTAAATAATTTAATTTTCATGCATTACATTACAATATGTCTCAATGAAGGGAAATTGAGATGAAGTCACTTACCCCGTGCTTCCTTTTTGTTAAACATAATTTAACCTCCTATATAATGGTTTTAAGTATGTTATTTATTTATAATTTAACCATATTTATATTTATAATATCATATAATATCCTATTATACCATATTATGACACATTCATTAAAAGTATTTCATTAATACTATTGTTTCAAGTGATAATTACCTTATTTTCTCATGCATTTTTTAATGTGAAAGTTCTAGTTCTTGAGAATATTATATAGTTATATCATCTACTTAATTATATTAATTTTATAAATATAATTTTTTCATTAGATTCATTTTTATAATCATTATTTAAATTTGAACATGGAGAATGGATCATATCGATTCATGGAGATAGTAGGTCATATATATGCACGAGTGACGTTATCATTTCCTTAACGAGTAAAAGGGTAAGAAAGTGGGTGATATATTAATTTTAAATAATAAATATTATGTCATATATATCACATATATTTATCAAATTAATCCTTATTACATTCCATGTAAATTGTAATTGAAAAATAAATCACATCACTTCGTGAGGCAGTAGTCTGATGTACACATGAACGATATAATCGTCATTTAAATGGCATGGAAAATAAGAAGGTATATGTGATAATATAATTTAATAAGTATAATAATATCATAAATATTACATATATATATATATTAAATAAATAATTATATACAACTGTGAGATGTGTTGATAGAAATGAGTTACATTGATCTGTGAGGCGGTTTTCCTCCATACAAACGATCGACAATTTTGTTTCCCATCTGATAGAGGAGTAGATAGATAAAGGCCATTAGATTAACCTAATAATATCTAATTATATTTAGGATGTTTTTTTATTATAAAATATTGATTGAATAATATTTTAAGGAGTTTTAATAAGTAATAAAATAAAAATGATGGTTTAAGAATGTTACCTCTTCTTTGGACGACCTCTTTATGTTTTCACCAAAAGTCTTCCTATGATGGATTTATGATAAAAACAAGGAATATATGGTGCTTTAGGGTATTAAGTAAGAGATATAGTTAGTTATTTTATGAACCAAATATATTTTTAATTTTTAAAAGGGGATTATAGGGTTGAACTTTTATAAGTGGTGGAGAGGACACACATGGAATTTTTTAAAATAATCAATTACACCCATATTTTTATCATAAAAAAGCCACCAAAATGGTTCATTATCTACTCTAATATGTTATAAGGTCAAAATATGATCATAAAATGGGTTTTGGATAATTTTTTAGTTTATTTTAACCCTTATCATTTTAGTTTAACACGCTAGTAAATCAGTTTTTTCCTTAACCATGGTAATTAATTTTTATTATTTTTTACTATTCATAATGGTAAAAAATTAAACTGGATTTATTGGATAATATAAATTATGATGATTCCAAATATGTAATAAATTTTTCTAAATTCAATTAATATAATTTGAATAATTCAATTTAAAATTATACCGGCACACAAGACGAAAAAGCGAGTTTCCAAAGAGAAAATTATCATAAGTATAGAAAGTTATAATAACAAATTCAATATTAAATTGATTAAAATGACCTAAATTGGTTAAATTTTAATATAATTTATCTATTTTTAAAAATAATTTAAAATATAATTTACTTTGGTAAATTGTTAAAATGAAAAGGCGGTTTTCAATTAAAAATTTCTGAATTTTTCACTATTCAACGAAAAATGAAACATTTCAGAAAAATCCAAAAAATTAAACCTAAAAAAATTTTGATATTACTATTTGAAAAAATTTAATTTTATCAAATATATTTTATAAAAAATTATTAAAAATTAATTTTAAATTATTTACGCAAAGCTCGACTAAACTGTCTTTTAGAAAAATACCTTTTTTCATAAAACATTTCTTTTTCTTTAAAATTATTATTATTATATTTATAATCAATAGATAACCAATGAATTTTTTATACATGTTTAAAATATGTACTTTTTATAATTTATTTAGTATTATTCATACATGTCAATTCAACTACTAAGTTATAACGATATACTATATTACTGTTCATTTATACTTGGGGTTGCATAATCGATAAGCTATCAAAGAGATCAAATTGATTTAAAAATAAATATATCATAAAGTCACAGGGTGTTACATACTCATCTAATATCAGTTTTTCATGTCATGTACATGATAAAACCCAACTTTGTTATTTTAAAATCTCTAGTTGTTACAGTTTTTGTGAGAGTTATATGAAATGGTGCTCGATATCCCAAAGTGAAGCTTGGTGATTGGTCAAAATTATATCATGGTTCTATATTTTTCACTCAAAATGGGTGAAACAGTTCCCATTTTTCATGCTATTTTGGGTCACCACTAACTCAAAAGATGGTTATTTTTCTTAATTTAAATACTATAAATGTTGCATCTAATTTATTTATAGCCTCAAGGGTTACAATTTTTGAGAAATGGTGATAATGGATTAATATCCTTGTGTAAATACTAGTAGAACATGAACACTGTTGAAATTTTTATACCTACTTCTTTCTTAGATCCTTCATTTTGGATCACAATACTATATTATTTCTTAAATTAGTTTTTGAAAAAAAATAAGTCCAATTATTCCCAATAAAACCTACTTCAACCTCATAAATTTACTCTCTTATAGATTATAAATCTTATAAGTGGTTTGTTCATCCACAAATCTTACAAGAAAGTAGTTGTGACTTGGGTGGTGCTCTAATACTTTAAATGGCTAAAAATTCCCAGAATTGTTTAAACATTATTTCAATTTGGGTTTCCAAATTTGTAGTCTCCATGACATAATGAATTCATATCCAAGGTAGTTCACATTATTTTTGACATAGGATCACATATTTTTCTAACTCAGCTGAGATCACTTGAGAATATCTTGGAGTTTTATTCATCCACCCTCCTCTGGTGGTGATATCAAAAACTAATCAAGATTTTGTTTTTAATCCAAAGTATTATATTTAGATTTATATCTATAGGTTCACTCCATGATCAATTAAATTTCTTATAATCACCTTCAAACATTCCCAATACTTAAAGGTTGAGTCAATATCCTATTGAGTGAAGTTTTGAGTTTCATTTCAAGGATTCAATGTTTTGAGTGTGGGAAATATTTTTCTTGAAATTTTTTTAGCTAGTTCATTCCATGTGGTGATTGATCAATACTGGAGTCATTTAAAATAATATCTCTCCCTATACATTATTGAAAAAGGAAAAAATATCAACCTTATCACATTATTTGTGATTCCATTATTCTTGAAATTTCCATGTATCTCTAAAAATTTAGAAACATTTTCATGTGGTTCCTTACTTTTCATTCCACTAAAATGATCCACATTTTGAATCGATTTTAAGTAATATTTTTTTAATATCAAAGTTTTTTATAGAATTGGTGGAATCATAATACTTACAGTAACCCCTTTGATCAAATGAAATATGTAATACATGATCATCATCTGTATTTTCATTTTTGGGTCTTCCTCAATGAGTAATTTAATCAAGTAATAATTTACATTATTTATGCTTCTTTAAACTATTACTAATTATTAGAAACTCAATAAGTATTTATCAATCTCAGGGTTGAAATATAAATAATTTATGTAATAAACAATCCTTTATTGAGATATTACAATCCTTCTCATGTACTTGAGACATACAATGATATAAAATGAAAAAAAAATCACAAAAATGAATAACATAAAAATATAAAATAAAATAAAATTCTTGACACTGCCAACTAACTAATTTCTATAGTATATTGTTTTTTGTGTTTTTTTGGTCAATTCCTTGAAAATGGTGGGAAAACCCTAATCGGTCTTTAGAAATCTTTAATTCCCACAATGATCAAAATTTATAATTTATAAATGTTCTTATCTCTATAACTAAACTATTAAAACACGGTATAGGTTAAGTATGAGATTGTTCTTATAAAGGAACCAAAAAATCAAGATCATAAGTCATAGTAACCAATAAATTACAGAAATAATGAATTTTAAATATAAAATTCAATGGAAACGAAACTTAAAAAAACTTTGAAAATATTTAATTATTATGAAAAAGTATGAGTTGTAAATTAATTTAAAAATATGATTTATCTAAAAATAATATTTCATTCACTTGTGAATAATAAAAGTTCATCTAGTTATAATATTAATCATGTAATCATTATTCATTTGATCTATTTCAACCAATACTATCCTAATTCATTCAATTATTTATAGGCAAAATAACTTAATTGAAAAATGATTCATTAATTACCATATTAAAAATAAAATAATTATCAAGGGTACTTTCATAACTAAATTCCTTCCTTACCATATTAGTGTTCCTGATCTATTGACTCTTTTCTCAAGGAATCAATAAAGGATGAAATTTATCAAATTAACTCAAAACAATATTGTGTTAAAAGGAAGCATTCATAAGGTATTTCAATCTTATATCATGCATCTATCCTTATACTATTAATTCTCTATCCCTTAATGAAACTCTTTTATAATGATTGATAAAGAATCAATCACTAATAAATAAATCATCTCAAAGGAATTATTAATAATTAAATAAAAAAGAATTAATCAAATAGTACTCAAGAGATTCAAGAAACTCTATTTTTATAAAACTTTGATCCAAACCTTGCACAATATAATTATAATCATTATAAATCTCTCAAAAAATTAAAAATTATTAAAAATTATATAATAATTTAAAAACAACTAAAATATATATTATCTAGAAAATCTCAGTTTAATGATAATCATTGTGTTATAATGTGTGGATTTATCAATCTTTATCTTTTTTTCTCCAACATTCTCTTCTTAAATATCTATTTTAAAGTGCATATCATCCCATAGTGTGGTATAATACATGTGGTTGCATTGTAATCTTTATAGGTTCCTAATTTGAATAATTTGGTCTCCAAGTCAATAGGGTATGTGTCCTTATTCTTTATTCGTATCACTCCTTAATTTTTATCTATCTTTCAACTGGTTATGTAATAAAATAAAGAGAATTACTGTGTGGTTTTTCTTGTATAGGTATTTCCATTACTCCATATTCATTATGATATAGCTTGTACCTTGGATCCATCAGTTTCAATCTTACATGAAATCTATTGTATAATCACAACTCCATTTCGACATAATATGTACTTCTTCAATCTTTCAAATTCTAACTCACACTAAAATTATAACATAGTAATTACTCCATAAATCATAATATTATCCATGAATTCCAAATTTAATCACCAAAATAAAAATGTCATAATGTAATTGTGTTGTGGCGTTATTTTTTATTCCAATCTTTAAAATACTCCATACTATTCCAAATTTATCCCCAAGCTTCATTATGTCACAAATTACTAAAAAATAATGAAATTGGGTAGTGATAAGCTCATTTATAAATTTAATTTATAGTAAAAATGTATACATAAATTAGGGTTATCAATTTTCATAATAAATAATCTAATTAACTTATTTATTAATACTAAATATTTATTATTCATTTTATGGATTATTTTTTAAATATAACTATTTAAATTATAAATGTTATATAGTATGTTTGCAGTGAATGTTTTTAAAGAAAATTAATTTTAGTATATTATGTTTAGAAAATATTATATGTGGGAAATAGAAAAAAAATTACATTACAGAATCATAGATGAATATTTATTTGAAAAAATATGCATGGTTCTATTATAAATCATGTTTATGTAGTGAGTGTTAGTCAATTTCTTGAATTTTTAGCCTCATATATATAATTTTTTTAAAAAAATGGTGAGTAGGATTCCTTATAATATAAGTGATCTTATGTCATGACCCGTCATAATGGGGCCCGTGTCACGACTCCCCAAGTCCAACTACAATAGGCCAGGGGTAGGTGACTAGCACTGAGTAGGCATACCAATAATATGAGAGTCCTTAGCCTAGGTACCTGTACACATGCACACATCTCCAATCTCATTAAATTCTGAAATGTAGAAACAACTTAGAAAAATTTCATCCATACATCTAAATCTTACAACTAGGGTACGATAAGAAGGAATAGAAAATAAACATGGCCAAATATAAGCCCACTATAGAGTCTGAAAACAAGTCCAACCTAAAGGTAATGATGGGGAATTATATCAAGATACCATAGGAACACACCTCGATTTGTCTGTCTCACTAAGAACCAAATGGTCTTGGTCTCTCTAGGACTCTGTCAAAAGGCCAGTTTTTGTAAAAAAAACATGACACACACCCACAAAGTCCATGTAGGGGTGTGTATAACAATACCCATTAGAAAATCCCAAAACCAAAAGTCATGTGATAAAATAATAACAGTCATCTCTACAAAATTATATGTATACAACACATATAATAAGAATATCCATATATACTCAACAAATATACGAAGTCTCAAGGTGAGGTCAAAATCATAATGTCAACCTTGGATTCAAGCTCGAAGGTTCCACATAGCACTTGTCTATGATAAAAAACTTCATGATTTAGATAGTACTGATGATTTCCTTACGAGAGGTACTTCTCATAATGTCTCACCATTAGATGTATACACTAGAATTCTGAAGAGATATGGTACACAAATGAGGATCACTCCCAAGGTTTTGGGTTATACTAAAAACTCAATCTGGATTAACCTACTAAGTAGTGGATCGATTCTCGTGTAGTGTTAGTGATGAAAATACAAATAAATACACCTATAACTACTACAAAATTTACCATTAGTGACCACCAACTAACGACCAATGGTGGTCGAAGTTATCTTGTCGCTATAGGGGGTCCACGGCCAACCGCAATGGCGGTCGCTGGGAGGAGTAGTAGCGACCCCTTTTGGCAGTCGCTAATTCTCTGAAAAATAAAACCATTAGAGACTACCTAAGGCGAGCTCTATCCTGATAATTTTTAAAAAAATAATACATTTCCACAATATCCAAGGAACCAAAAAACAACATGAAACAAACAGAAGCACATGAAAAAGGTTCAGCGTGGCTATGTGTGTGGATTAAGTGGAAGAAAACTGCAATTTAGAACTCACCTAATATGAACAACATTTAGTCACCCATGACCAAAAGATACCTATGTTAAAGTAAGGTTGGAGAATTTAGTCCACCAGAAGTATGATAATGGAAAATATCATATTGATATAGCTGATTGGAAGAATGTGTGACTGGAATCCATTTCAATCACAACTCATGCTGAAGCAATAAAGCTAAGTAAAAAATATATTCAGATAAATGCAAATGGACAGAAAATAATTCATCAAAAATTATAGTAATTTTTTCATGAGAGATACTGAAATCCAAGCTTGATGATTATTGGATGATCACCAGATGTATTTTCATATAATGACATGCATGAATCCATGTAGATTTTATGTAAGTTCTTCATGTTTCTTGAATGAAGTCAAGATCATGTGAAATAAAAGGATATTATGCCTTCAATGACCAAAGAAACTCATAGAAGTCTTAGGCTATACTCACTAGTCTTCTCATCTGTATTCATTATAATATATCCATTTTAGTCATGAAATGTAACCCAGACATCCTCATTAAGTTCAGATCTAGTTTTGATAAATAAAATCTTGATATTGAGGTTTCTACTAAGGGAAATGATCAAATAGATATTCAATATAAGTTACTTGATGTTGAGAATATATTTAATAAGTTGATATGTAATATTAATAAATACCAAGATATTTATACTCAATACTTTAATACTAATAGAAAGAAAATTATAGAAAGAAACAAATTTAATTTGAAAAAAAATGACTGAAATTTTAATTGGTAGGAATTATATCTACAAAAAAAATAATTTGAAATTAATGATACATTTTTGGTGCTGTATACAGGCTCAATGAAAATTTAAATGTATTCAGAAAGAAAATATACCTTGATTCCAAGGATCTGATATTAGGTGATATTGATTTTTTGCATTCCTGAATTAGTCTGCCTCTCCTAGTGCTACCTTGGGTACTATGTGATGACTCCCTTATAGAAGGTAGGTGATTGGTTGTTGAAAATGAAAACATTTCTTGATGTCCACAAAATTAAAAAAATAGAGGAAACAATAGTTAAAAGTTGGTTGTGTACCTATCCACTTAGACTAGTCATGTTGATGTCATCCATGAGCTCTTCCAGGTGCATGCATGTACAAATATTAATGTCAAATAGGCTTCCAACATATTTCCATATCTTTTGAGAAAATATGAATCTCATGAATAGGTGTTTAATGCTCTCTTCAGTGCTCAAGCATAAATGGCATGCTGAAACAAGTTGTTGCCCAACCTTCTTCTTCCAAACCTAGAAACACTTCCACCACAAAACATTTACCTTTAATGGAAAATAAAATAAAAATCCAAACTAAACATAAAACTTACAATATGCTTCAAACTCTAGTGATTCATACTCACACCACTGATCTTGGTTGTTTACCGCCTCTGTTTTCAGTTTTATGAAGGAGATGATGGGCCTTTGGGTGCTCAAATGTTTATGATTTGGGGTTTCATGTGGATACACACAGTTTATTCCATATTTTATACCAAAGGAATCTAAGTGTCTATTTTATAGAGGTTTTTATTTAACCTACCAGTATGTTTGTGCATTAAGTGATAAAGTTCATGTAGAGCTTTATGATTTCATGATATGTTGAGCATCAGAAACATTTAGGTTTGTGAATTAATGAGAATTTGTATAAATACTAGAAGTGTATTTATGAGTTAACTCAATAGTTATAGTGTCTAGTTTTTCCACAATTGTAATCATCGCTGGTTTTATAAGTACATTTGAGTAATTTTAAAGAACTAGAATCTATAGGGTTATGTGTGAACAAAATTGTGCATTCAATTGTGCAAAGAAGATAATACAATCCATATTTCGTTGTTTCTCAATCGTATAAAGTAGATAAACAGATGTTCATATATATGTTTAATGATTAATTAAAAAATAAACACATTTACATTCATATATACCTTGACCCTTAGACTCATATGGCTCTGCAAAATGATATAGATATGGTGTTTATTCCCCTGATATATCTGCAGTCATAGAAAGCATTAATAAGGAAAGGATTTGATGCCTATTACAGTGCCATATAATGTGAACTACAGAGGATTCATGTACTTTTTATTTAATGCAAACATATTTCATCAAATATAAAGTGGTGTTTAATTTTAATGATTTTATTTCTAGTTATAAACAATTTCTATAGACTCATAAAAATGAAGAGTTCTTGGAGTCACAAGTGGTTTTCATTGCTTATATATTAAATTTCAAACCACACCTCACCAATGACCTAAAATGTAAAACCATATAAACAATTAAAACATTGTTTATACACTAAAATAAATCATTTTTCACAAATTAAATACATTATCTAATACATTCCCTTATAATTTTATTCTCTTCATTCATCAATGCATCAAAAACAAATTTATAAAAAAATAGTTGGAAAGTGCATTAGTGAATTTAAAAATTCTCTCTACCATAGTAAATATTCATTCTCGTGGCTTTAAAAATGAGAGTTTAACACATAATTATTCCTTTCCTTGGAAACCACCATAAGAAAGCTTCATCTATTCTCCTTCCACTAGGATATCCCAACATATGAGAAATCACATTCCGACCCAATCCCCTAGAATCATGTCCCAAATAAGGCCATGTCTGATGAAGAAAAATTACCCAATTCATATTATTTATATCGAGATACATAAGATTATAGGAATCTATATCGTCTTGGACAGATTTATTTAAACATTTTAGCATTGAAAGGGCAAAGCAGCATAGGAATTACCTTCTCTAGACTGATGTTTTTCATCATGATTATGAACGTGTCTATAACTTAAAGGGGTATTTCAATTCTGCCTTCCATATTTATAGAATATGTAAAGTGTTCTAGATATATATCTCAAGGAACTTGGTTTTTCAGTCATTTTAGTTTCCACCCTATAAATTATATTAAAAAATTATTTCAGATCATAAAATTGTTACGAAAGTATCATAAAAAGTGGATAATTAGTGGCGTTAATTTCTTGTGGGGAAGATCTTATAATTACCGTGATTAAGTTTAATCATATCATCATTCATTCACTTAAAACCACACACCTTTGTGGTCACACCAATTTTTAAATACGTATGGGGAAGAAATGAGAAAAAAAATTAATTTTACAAAGACTACATAATCAACAACAAACAAATCACAAAGCCAATGGATTATGAACTCTAAGTGATGGAAGTGCCCAAAATCAAAACCCTAAAACCAAAATTATGGATTACCAGATAGCGCAAAAAGTCTATAACCAAGTAAATACATGGATTCTTAGGCCGGGTGAGATGCAAAGGAGTGGCATCGGTGAGGGTGGATGGGCGGTGCGAGGCTCTGGGTGCGGACGCAGCGATGAATGATCTACGAGGAGAGGGGTCGGGGGTGAGGGAGGCAGAGGCAGAGGTGGGGAGGGGATTCAAGGAGGGAGAGGTAGATGAAGTAAGAGGGATATAAAGTAAGAGGGAGCTAGATTTGGGGTCAGGGGCGGGTTCGGCGAGGGAGAGGATGAGTGGCAGCGAACGCAGATATAGGGTTTGCTGAGGGTGGGCGGTGCACGACGGAGGAGTGGGGGTGGGGGCATGATATCGTGTGAATTTTTTCTAAGTATAGAGACTGCCAATGGAGGTCACCCATTCCATGGGGCTCCAAAGCATAAATTTCTAGTAGTGTAGGGTAAGAATATGATAGTGGATCTCACTCTAGGCCTCACAGAAGGATTCCAAAAACTATATCCAAGAATTCCTACTGAAGGGATAACTGTCTTATGTATAGGATGCAATTCCAAACTAAAACTCAAGGAAAATGATATAGGGAATAAAACTTGAACTAAAATTGTCTAAGATACAGATAGAAAGGACTCAAAACCTACTTTTAAGGAGTATATGGTGTGTACTAGGTGTACATAGTGTGTCCCTTCGGCACCGTATCTTACCCATGTAAAATAGCTTGTGATCATTTCCATGTAGAAATACACAGAATTCCCTTTACTATATAGAACTACACGGGTTGTTAGATTTTTTCCAAAAAAACCCTGGTTCTTCCTCCCACGTATGCTCGAGCCATCACCGCCTTGGATTTCAGTCTTGATCTAACTAAAAATCATAGATCTAATCAGTATGAACCTCCCCACCATGAATCATCGAATTCTAGTCTTCTATTCATTGGGAAAAAAATTCAAAATCATTCCTCCATCATCAATCCAAAACCCACACATGCACACCTCTAATCTAGTCTTGATCCTTCTTTTTCATTATCTTCGCATGATCCCTATTCCATACTGAGTCTGGATCTGCAATGTCAAGTCGTTTTACCAAGAAATGGGTGATAAATGTTCAATTCCTAAATATTTGGGTCAAACCACCAAGAAAATTAATCCCCAATAATGAAGGTATGTAGAAAAAATGGTATAAATCCAAGAAACGTGAAAAAGAGGAATGGACCTTAGCCATGTTCAGTTTGCTTCGATCCATTATTATTAGAATAATAAAAAAATAACCAAAAATAAACAATTAAATCTCCCAAAATATTCTTTTAGGTAAAACCATCCCACAAAATAACTGATATGTGAATCAATCCATTGGTGGATTGATTCACGTTCATCGTAAAAATAGAGAATGGTAAAAAAATATATAATTAAAACAAATTTCCTACCTCAAGATCAATCGATCACTAATGAGAAATGAGCTTGTGTCATTATTGTTGGATAGATCTTAAAATCTCATTACACAATGCTCGGTGATATACAATATAATTGATGTTGATTTGAGAGATATCCTCTAACAGTATCTCCAACAGTTCTCCAATGGATCTAGGGTTATGAGGCTAATCCGGATAATTTGGAATAACCATATACTTATATATGAAAATAGGTCACTGATTCAACAGATAAAATAGAATAATTTATTTAATTATTTTATTCATTTTATACCCATGACTACTTTTCCAAAAATTTCCCACATCAAAAAAGTTTATATCATGCTATAGGTAAAACCTTTGTTAATAACCCAATGGTGAGCTTGAATTTATGATCTGAGTCCCCATTAATAAGTTGTTATAATTTTTCAAGAAAACTATGTGGTCATGCTATTTAATATATTTAATATATTTCAAACATTTTTTCTTTGAATATCAGGCCTCTTAATCACATGACATCTCAACTCCTAGTCTCAAAAAAATCCCTACAATATCCAAAATAATACATAGAAAATATAAGTCATTACATTATCCCCACGTTGGGGCTTGACATCCTGAAAATTCAAAACAATTGGATACACAAAGAGATGTGGGTACTGAGCATGAATCTGTGTCTCCCACTCCCAGGTTCTCTTCTAAATATTCATGGTCCACCATCAGACATGAACTAAAGGAATCGCTTCCCCGTGAAGGATCTTATCCTATCAATACTTGATCTCCACCAAGTACTAATAAAAATTAGTTACACCCTTGATGTCCAGCTCACCCCAATAAATAATTTGTGATAGGTCATAAACATACCTTATCATATGAGAAATGTGGAAGACATCATGTACCCAGTCAAATTGTGGTAGTAGAGCTATACGGTACGCCACCTCGCCAACTCTACACAGTATCTGGAAAGGGTCAATGAATCTCAGGGATATCTTTCCACCCCGGCCAAATATTCATAATCCACATCAAGGTGAAACTCATAGGAACACATGTTCTCCCTCCTCAAACTCCAAAGGCCTTTTTCTTCTATTTGTATAAGACTTCTGACCGATATGTTCATTCACCATCCACTCCTAGATGATCGTC
The DNA here is from genome assembly GCA_963277665.1 of Viscum album. NCBI lineage: Eukaryota > Viridiplantae > Streptophyta > Magnoliopsida > Santalales > Viscaceae > Viscum > Viscum album. Next base: position 909,953,562 of record OY728131.1, on the reverse strand, counting down.
ACCTTTACTATAGTGGTTCACACCAACTTGGGGCCCATAAGTGCTAATACTCCTAGGTCATTCCAGAAAATTGGTGACCTGAAGGGTCACCCATAAAAAGCCTCTAATGGTGCCATAATGATGGAGGAATGGTAGTTGTTGTTGTACACAAACTCCACCACTGGTAGCTAATCCTCCCAACTATAGCCAAAGTCCATCATTCAAGATTGAAGCATGTCCTCCAGAACCTAAATGGTATGCTCAATCTGGCTATCAATCTGGGGGTGAAACGCTATGCTCAAGCATAGCTGAGTCTTAAACACCACCTATATTCCCTTCCATAATTGATATCTAGAGCAATAATCATGGTCAAAAGTGATTGTCTATGGAACTACATGGATTCAAACTATATCCTCTATGTAAATAAATTAAAATATTTGTACTTAACTCCACTTCTAAATAACTAGTAAGTATTCCAACTTGGTGAGTTGGTCTACAATAACCTATATGGAATTATGTCCCTTAGATGTTTGTGGTATTACCATAATGAAGTCCATGGATATCTCATCCCACTTCCACTCTGGAAACTCAATGGGTTGAGCTAAACCCACTAAAACTTGGTGCTCAGCCATTACTTACTAACAAGTAAGGAATCGAGAGACAAACTCTAAAACTCCCCTCTTAATCCCGGGACACCAAAACTAACTCAGAGGTCCTGGTACATATTTTCCACACCAGTATGTAATAAAAAGTTATTTTTGTGAAACACTCTCAGAACCTACTCCTACAACATCACTGGTACCATTTTTCATCCTCTGAAAATAATTACATGCTCTCCACATTCAAAAAATCCATCAAGAGCATGTAAAATGGATATCTGAGTACCTAGGGTCTCATAGTAGGTATCCCCAAGATGTGCCACCCTAACTCATTATAAGATATGAGGGGTAAAAACCATCAATAAGAGATATGTTGCTTTATCTCCACACATAAAGGATAACTACAATGAGACCAACTTCTCTAACACCTCATTCAGCAACGAAAAACAGGATCTCCTACTGAGAGCATATAATACCATGTTTCACTTCCCATGAGTATAGAAAATCTTTAATTCATAATACTAGATTAAATCTATCCATCGACTCTATATCGAGTTGATATTATTTTGAGAGATGATATACTTGAGACTCTTATGGTCAGAATAGATGGTAAACCGCTCGCCCATCAGGTAGTGTCACCTCATCTTAAGTGCAAAGATTACCACTGCTAACTCAAGATCATTGGTTGCATAGTTCTACTCATGTGGTCTCAACTATCATGAACCATAGGCAACACCACCTACCTCTACATCAAAACAAAACCAAGCCTAGTTCCTGATACATCGTAGAACACTATGTACCTGACACCTTCCTCTAGAAATCATAAGATGGGAGAACTCTTCAATCTCTACCTCAACTCCTAAAAAATTATTCTATAACCAATATATACACATGAAAGGATACCCCTTTTAGGTCAAATATTCCATTATATATGATATTCTAGAGGTATATGGTATGAATATATGGTAATAGTCTTCCAACCAAAGAAATATCCATACCTCTATTGTTCTATTGGGTGGATCCCAAAATAACACTACCTCAACCTTTGTTGGGACCACTTACACTCCATATTTTCAGATAATATGTCTAATAAATTGGAACTTTTGAATCCAAAACTGGCATATTTAGATATTTCCACAAACCCAGTTCTCTCAGAGTACATCCAAAAGGCATTATAAAGTTTCTCGTGTGCTCCTCCTCATACGCTGAGTACACAAGAATGTTGTCAATGAATACTACCATGAACCGATCTAACAAGGGATAAAATATATGTTTCATAAGTCTCATGAATACTTATAAGGAATTAGTCACACCAAATGGAATCACCAAGTACTCATAATAACTATAGAGACATATAAATGTTATCTTCAATATGACTTCATCCCGTACTTGTAACAGGTGATAGCCTAATCTATGGTCAACCTTTGAGAACCATCATGCCCCTCTCAACTAATTAAAGAGTTCATTGGTCCTTGTTAATGGATACTCATTCTTCACATTCACCTGGTTCAAGTTCTGGTAGTTGATAAATAACCATGAGATCTCATCTACCTTCTTAGAGAATAAAACTGGGGCTACCCATGGTGAAGTACTGGGTCTAATAAATCACTTTCACTATAATTCCTCCAACTACACCCTCAGATCATGAAGCTCTATGGGAGACATCTGATATTCTGGAAAAGTTATTGGGGTCATCTCAGGTTATAGATCAATGCATAAATCTATCTCTTAGTGGAGAGGTAATCATGTAACATCCTCGATAAAGACATACTCATACTCTGTCACCACTATAAGAAATTTAAAACTCATAACATCTACTACACCAAGGGTCATTCTAGCCAACTATTGAGTAATCAACTAAACCCTCCTATGCATGATTCCATCATATGATATCTGGGTTTCATTTCAACCCACAAAGGAAAATCTGGTCCCATCACTATGGATACACCACATCCTTTTCCTGAAATAGTCAATCTAGGAATGAACTATAAATAAATAGTCTATACATAAGATGACATCATAAGGCCTTATCACTACTAAAAAGAGATCTCAACTAGAACTCTCACCTCCAAGAGTCAAGTCACACAGTCATCACAAGTGTGTGATCACTGAGTCCTCTCTAGTAGGAGTCCCTAAGTGCAAGGGTTAAGCTAAGGGCTCAAATGAAATCTCTAAGTCTCAAACCAAATAGGTGGAAATAAAGGAATTACTAGAACCTCTATCTATCAGTACTAAAGTTATGGTAGAAAATACACATATCATAACTCAAATTATTCTCTAAGCCTCTAGTTCATAAGCCTCAACTGCCTACAGCTTCCCCCGCTCCTATCCTCTAGCTCCCGAAGCTTATCATGGACCACCTGGGGGTGGTGGTGGTGACAAGTCAAAATGCATAACACCTCCAACTTCTCTCCCTACTCCTCCTCCACGCCCGGTTCCTTGAGGAAATATCTTCTCCTACCATTTTCTCTACCTCAGTGGCCCATCCACTATGCCCATTTAATCTGCATGGTAGATGGGACAATCTCATGCAAGATGTCCTCTACCTTTAAAAGAGTATAACTGCCTCTACCTGGGTTTACTGGACTCATCCTATGAGCCATAAATTGCATACCCTCTATCCTATGACCACCTCTTGAAACGTTTCACACATCCCAGTCCCTAAGACTAATGTCAGATCCCTTCTTCTAAAGTCTCTTCTTCTGTATGCCTACTGCCAGCAACCACTGTCAACATCTCCTTAGGCATAAAACTTGTAATGTCCTGGGATTTTTAAATGATATATGTTTCCTAAGAAAATGTTTATTATATTAATTTATATACAAAAAAACTATATCTATTTAATAATGATCAATACTTTAGTCACCAAAGTAAGAAATATGGATTTCTCTAATATGTTATAATCATTTCTCCAACACTACATAAATAAAAAAATTATAAAATGAAAATATATAATCTTGTTAGGAATTTTAGTCTGACCATCAAGATTTTATCATTATAAGATTTTTCGTCAAATATGACCATTATTCAAGATAACCATTGTGAAATTTAACCATTGGTAACTATACCCATTGGTAATAATTTTAAAGTTATAATTAGTATTTATAAGTAGTAATGGAAAATGATAATTAATACATAAAGTAGAAGAGATGACCTAAACCAGTAGATTCATGTCATATGAATCTTATTTTTCTGAACTTGGGAGGGATGTAACATCACTGGGATTCAACCTTGACCAAACCCAAGCCGATATTCAACAAGTGAATCATTAACAGAATCGCCTATAGGAGAAGTTCAAGTTATTAGAAATTACAACTCAATCGATGTTAGCCGAGCTTCCCCATGGATCTATCACGATAGTACACCTTACCCTTAGGTTTTATGTGAGTGTTATGAGGGGTTACGTGTCTAGGAATCAGTTACTTAAAGTGTAATTACTATATATTTATATAATTTTAATTCCATAAATTCCTTTTTAAAAATAGTTTTTCTTAATAAAATATATGTTTAATTGAGACAAATTTGATAAATTGATTTTTCAGACATAAATCATACTTCTCAAAAAAGATATAAATTTTTATAATAAACAAAGGAATTTTGAATAATATTTATTTTAATGAAATATTATTTTAAAAACACTCTTATTTAAATATTAATGATAAAATAATTTTATTATTTCCGAGGAAATTTTTAAGTGTCATAAATTTGACTACACCTTGCAACCATTTTTTTTAATAAATAATGAATTATATATTTGAAAATTAAAATCCCAACATTTAGAGAATTATTATGGTAAAATACACATAATTTTTGAAATAATCACATTTAAAATATGTTAGGGTGAATTTATAATAATTTTCTAAAATACATTAATTTTTCCATGAATAGTAAAAATACAGTTTTGGGTTTTCCGTATGTTAATGATTTAATAATTATGTAATAATGATTTAATAATTAATTAACCACAATTAATGAACTAATATATATTATTTTTTTAATATCAATTATTTTTATACATTTTAATCAATTTCCAAAACTGATAAATGACTTTCCAAAGTCTAAAATGGAAACTTTGATTTTTAAAACATTATCTTATAGAAACTTTTCTTTTACATGCCAAAAGAAGTCATATAAAATGATGATTGATTATTTTGGGTTAAAATAACTTAAAATATGACCCTAATATCCAAAACCATTGGCAAAAACCATGGTTAATCCATCGGTTTTTCTTTTTCCACAACCTAGATTCCCAAGGCCTATATTTAGAAATTATTAAACAAATCTTCTACTTTTTCTTTAAATACCCAACCATTTATCCATTTAAATTCACTCAAAATCTATAATCTATGAAGTTTTGGTAGTTTACCCTCCCTAGTATGCCCCCCAATGTTTCCTTAATCCCCAAATGTTCCATTCTTCAATATTTTGGAGTAACTCTTCAAGGTAAAGGAATTATCCTTATTTTCTCTTCAATTTAAGAACTTCTTTTTGTATGTGTCTTATAAATATTATGGTTAATCTATTTTAGTATCCTTTTCTATCATACCATTACTAAAAAATTATTTTTTATCAATGTTATTCTCTTATCCCCTCTCATTTTATCTATTTCAAAACCCATGTTTTATACCCATTATGTTGTCGAATTCACCCCTCAAAATTGCTCTCTCTACTTAAAGATTTCACTTTTATTTTATTTTTGTGAATCCACAAACCTATTTATTTTCTATGGTTATTCACCTAGATTTAAAATTATTTATTTTATTTGGGGATTAACATACATGAAACCTTTATTCCATTTCTATGGGTTAAAAATAACATATTTATCATGTCTTTAAGTACTTTTGAAATGCAGTGATTTTGATAAGAAGTCCATCTTTATTATCCATAGGTTATTTATGAAATTTTTTATTATGATATATGTGTATCAAATTAATTAATACATATTATGGGTGTTCCCTGATACTGCTTCAATTCATTGTTTAAAGAATTTAATCTCTAGAGATGACATGTTTTATGATACCCTAGTTAATAACTTTGGAAATTTCATTTATGACACCTTGGTGAAAAAACTTAGTGATATACTTTTGAATGTATCATTTAAATGTTATAGCCACGTTTTTGTGTTATGATTCATGTTCTTTTTTTATTATGTGCATAATGTTCCCTTTATTATTCCATAATTATATTTTTCAAGTTCTTATTGATATTCCTCATTATCACATATAAATTGTTTCCCTTATTGGGCCTCATGCTCACCCCCTTCCTTTGATGTATATGCCCAAGATATGAGATGTAGTAAATGTACTTAGTATGAAACCATGAGGATGTATTTAAGTTGATTTAGAATAATTTTTTATGTTTTCATGTATTATGTACCTTATTTCTTATAAACTAAACTTTAAAATATCCTATGTATGTACCATGTAATGAAAAGTTATGTAATAAAAAGGAGGGATGACATAGTTGGTTTCAAAGAATGCTTGAGTTATTTTTGAAAAATATGATTTGAAAAATTTAGGAAGAACCCTAGAGAAAAGTTTAAATATATGAAAATATCCTGGTATTTTTGTGAAGTATTAAGTAAGTTGTTTATGAGAAAATAAATCTCTGTCTGGATACAAACAAGTGGATGTGGCTCTATAATAGATTTATCTAGGGGTAACACCTAAAAATACCTATTTGAGATAGTCTTGATTGGGTACCGGTGCACAACAAAGGGCCTTGCTATATTCATGTTTTGACACTCTCAGGGGATATGTTTGGTTAATCACAAGTTGTATATGAATCATTATGAATGATATATGGAAAATGTAATTATTACTAAAGAATAACATATTTAAGCATGATGTTTTAAGACATAAAATTCCTTTATAATTATAATGTTATTAAAATAAACACATTTATCACTAAGTTTTTATTCATTTAGAAAATGTTGGGAAATAGAAGTAACTTCACAAATGATGACCATAACAGGCGATGCGCTAATGGCCCTCAAATAGAAGTTGAATTGGAAAACTTCTTGAGGATTATGAATCAACTTACTCAAGTTATGAAAAATAACTTCAATCAAGTCGAGTGACTAGATTCACCTTAAATGGAAAAAAATTCTATTGAGTCCTTCATGCATCAACGAACACCTTCTTTTAGTGGATCTAACAACCCATATATTGTTGAACAATGGATAATCTCTATAGAAAATATCTTTTATGTACTTAATTGTACAAAATAAGAGAAATTCACCCTAGCAGAATACCGCTTATAAGGATAAGATTGGTAGGGGTGGAAACTGATTAAAAACGAAAATCCAAGAAGGTAGATTCATACTATAGAGTGGTAAGAGTTCATAGGAATATTTATCAATAAATATTTCCTATGTTCAGTGATAATAAAAATGGATAAGGAATTCTTAGATTTGAAGAAGAAGGAAAATGAATTAGTGGGAAGGTATGAGAAGAAATTTAAAAGACTTTCTTGATACAACTATATCTTTGTTTTGGATCCTAAGGGAAATTTTATAGATTATTCATTGGAATAATACCCCATATACAGAGGAATCTATAAAATAAATACCATGAAAGCTATTCGGATATAGTGTGTAGTGCTATGAAGGTTGAACTAGAGTTCAGAGAGATGCATCAGTCACAGGGATCAAATGAAAAGAAGAGATCAATAAATCCAAATGTAGTGAGTAAATTTGATCATAGAAGAGGATAAAATAAAGTGAAACATCCCATATGAAACAAATGTGGGAATAAGTATTCTGGGAACTACTTTTTCAGGAGTGAAAAATTTTACAAGTGTGGTTGATATGTACATATATCTTGGAACTGTCATAGTGAGTTGAAACCTTAACTTTTCAAAAAAAGGACAAAGGGAAGATGGTGTATTCCCATCCTTAATTCCAATGATTCAAGTGAGGAATAATTGGTCACTTTTCCAATCACTGTCCAAATCAGAAGATAATGGAGGGAAATCACCATCAACCTCAACATAGGCCAAAGGAGAAACATCAGACATTTTCTATCACAATAACTAAATTAGAAGTTCCAAATGATGTGGTGGAAGGTACTCTCATTGTTCTCAAAAGGCTATCAAGTACTTTTTTTGATTTTGGTTATACGCATTCCTTTATTTCCTCCAAGTTTGTAAATAATGTAGAATCAGTCCTAGGACTACTAGAAGTAGAGTTATCAGTAAATAATCATAGAGGGATTATCCAAGAATCAATAATGTATAGAAATTTTAGTATTAACTTTGGTGAGCACAATATCATCATAAATTTAGTAGTCACACCCATGGAGGAATTTAACACTGTACTAGGGATGGACTAGCTCTTGACATATAATTCTAAGATCAACTGCAGAAGTAAGGAAATATAAATAGTTGTGAATTGAAAGCCTATAGCTATCTTCAAAGGAGAGACATCTCGACCCAAGAATTGTCTAAAAGAACCTCATGTATCCTTATTTATGGATATGATCGGTGAATATGAGGAAGGAAATGAGAGTATAATGATATAAAATCTCCCCATAGTTTAGGAATACATTGATGTATTTACTAAGGAGTTACCTAGACATCCCCTAGAAAGAGAGGTAGATTTCTCCATTGAACCCACACCTGAATCCAAGCTAATATCAAAGACCCCATATAGAATAGAAAATGTAGATCTAGAGGAATCAAAGAAACAAATTCAAGATATTTTGGAGAAGGGTTTTATCTTACCAAGTGTGTCTCCTTGGGGGGCACCTATTCTCTTTGTTAATAAGAAGGATAGATCAATGCGGTTATGAATTGATTATAGAGAACATAATGGGACCATAGTAAAGAACAAGTACCCTCTCTTAAGGACTGATGATTTATTTTAATAGCTTCATGGGGCTTAATTCTTCTCCAAGATTTATCTTTGATCTATTTATCAACAATTGAGGGTGAAGAAAGAAGATATTCCAAAGACTAACTTCCGATCAAGATATAGGCATTATGAGTTTGTTGTGATGAACTGTGGATTGACTAAAGATCCTACTATATGTATGTATTTTATGAATAGATTATTTAAGGACTAACTTGATAAATTTTTTGTAGTTTTTATGGATGATATTTTAATATATTTAAAAATTAGTGAGGAGCATAAGGATCATTTAAGGGTCATATTTCAAACTCTAAGGATATTTTATTTATAAAATTCAGAAAATTTTAATTTTGGTTAAATAAGTTTGTTTCTTGGGGCACATTTTAACCAATGAAGGAATCTCAATTGACCCTACCAAAACAAAGGTTGTAGAGGAGTGGCCTCATCGTACAATAGTAACTAAGATTCATAGTTTCATTGGTCCAGTAGGATATTATAGGAGGTTTGTGAAAAACTTTTTAAAACTTTCAAATACCCTAACCAAGTTAACTTGAAAAGGAGCTAAGTTCATCTAGACAAAGGAGTGTGAATAAAGTTTCCAATAGCTAAAGAAGAGATTGGTTACTTCACCTATGTTAACTCTACCCTCTATCTGAGAAAAATTATTCATTTTTAGAGATGCATCTCTAAAAGTTATTGGGTACATCCCTATAAAAAATGATAAGGTTATTGCCTATGAATATTAATAGTTAATGTATTAACCCTAACCCCAGTATCTCGAAGCCAGTGCCTTAATTTATTAAATTGGTACTATGAAATAGTGTTTTCATCCCAAAGGACCAAATAGTTTAGTATATTTGGAAAAACAAATAAAAACATAATTTTTTCATTATAAATTTAAAGGAAAAACAAAAAAGAAACTCCATTGGAACACCAATAAACTCCAATATTATCCCTGAAATTTATTCATAATACACATCTTCGCATCATGGGGAGAAATAAAACATAATAAAGGTTGAGCTAGAATGCTCGGTAAGGGTAATAAATACAATAAAAGATAACATAAATAATAAGGAATGGTGAATAACTAAAAACACATTCCATTAAACATAATCATAAGAATAATATGGTAAGAATAAAAGCTGATTAAATAATGTCATAAATAATCAGATGAGAAATAATCTTTACCATGGATATTCTACTAGTAGAATAATCACATGGATTATCAATTACTCATATTAAAATGAAGGAATTAATAATTATCGACAACTAAAACTTACCGTAAAGTCCTCTTCTAAGACATATGAAAATAAATGGTTAAGGCCTCAGCCAAATCCATATCTAAAAATAAATGGGAAAGGCCTTAGCAAAGCCCATATCTATTTTATCTCATAAGACATATCAATGCATATAGGGGATATATATGGCCCCTCCCATCACTTAATAAGTCTAATTAATTCCTAATATGAATGGGGTGAAACATTAACAACATATAAATATAAAATGTAAATAACTTCCCCCAATAATTAATCATAATCACTAATCATTATGAGTAAAATGGTGAATGGTATCAAGATAGCACATACACAGTCAAACTGATCATAAACTATTCAATAAAATATGGTAGAAGATATCATAAAATATCAATCCCAATTAATCAAAATATTCAATAGTGTATGTTTAAAAAGATGAAAATACTCTAATAAATTCATCGAGGAATTCTTGAGAGAAATACCCCTTTTAATTTATAAAGAAGAGTTCTTTTGGAAAAGTCATTTTTATTTTTCATAAAATAATATTGTAAATATGAATATACTAGAAAATAAAAGGGAAGGACAATGAAATTATTTTTGTGACAAAAATTTTTTCCAACTGAAGTGAAAAAATTTAAAAATAGTTTTTAAGAAACTTTAGAAATGGGCCACTTCAGTGCGGTTTAAGATAAAATATAAGAGAGTCTTTAAAGATGACAAGGCTTAATTGTTTACATAAAACCAAAAAAGTGCTAAGATAGTTTTTCATGATAAAAAGTGTGATTTTAGAAAGATATTTGTGACTAAAAATAGATTGTGTTGTGTGCTTGAAAATGGGAAAGAAATTGAGAAGTACCCTTTAATCAGGCTTGCTTATCAGGAGGAATTGAAATGGGAAACTTATAAAATATGTATTTCCCCATAAAAAAAAGATAAATTGATATGGATACATTATTTTGGAACATATACACAAAATATACAATAATTATATAAAAATAATAAATAATTACATTAGGGTAAAGAGAGAGAAAGCGTAACCCGGATGGAAAATGGAGGTTCAGGAAGAATCTCTTACCTTATATCTGAAAACATTCTCCACTTGTACTTAACATCCTGGATAATAAAATTAAATCAATTAATTAATTAATTAATAACATTTTATACATTTATTTAATTTATTATAATTTTATTATGTTTGTTTATGGCCTTTTTTATGAGTTATCAGATACAATTTTATCATTTAGGAGTGTTTATTTCCTTGGTTTTCATGACTGGTTTACTTGTATACATGTATGGAAAACCGTGAAAAATGAAAATAGTTGTCTAGAATTAAAATTATATGTTATTAATGAAATTAAAGAATATTAAATGGTATTTTATATCATTTTTTGAATATATGTGAGGATGATTCATTAGATAAAATGTTAATGATAACTGTTTAGATTATTTGGCATTTTTTTGATCATCACGAACTAGTTTTGTTTTATTAATTAATATCATGTATATATAATGGTTCTAGAGAATTAAATAGGATTTAATACATATATTATAATATTTTTAACCATAAAAATGGTTTTATGACCATCCTTGAAGGTGGATTTCAAAAATGAAAACTTGTCATACATAAAGGGAGTAAATCAGCACCTCATGGATGATGTTTTCATTTTTAGAATAAAAGGGGGAAGAGAACAGAATTAATGGTGGATATCTCATTATCATAATAAAATTCTAGTATATATAAGATAATGGAGTTATCATGAATGTTTGGACAGATGAGTTGAGGAGATTATAAGAAAAAAAAAGTGAAAAGAAAATAAAGAAGGTGAAAGAGGATTTTACCTCTTGAATTCTTATCCTTGATAACCTGCTTAGGGAAATTTTTTTTGGTATTTTTTTGAGACCATAACCTCATGGAAGTGTGGAAGAGTCTTGGGAAGATGATTATGAAGAAATTTGACAAGATTCAAGGCTTAAGAGGTGTGATGAGAATAGGTAGTGAGAGGTGGTATTTATAGTAGAGGAGAGGAGTGTTTTTGTATTATTTTATTCATTAGTTTATTATTTTGGATCAAGACAAGATCTTCTCCAATTGTTGGGCACATTATCCCAATTATCACCATACTCTGTAGGATTCTTGGGAAAAACCCAAGTAGGGTAGACTCTGCATTGGCTTTCAAAATAATCTTCGGTGCTTGAAAAAATATCTTTCTTCTTGGAATAGATCTGGACCAGACAACTCTCAAGATATGGATGCTCTCAAAGAGGATATAGCTAGTGGATAATCCAATCTTGAAGATGTGTGGTACACGGATACATTGGCTTATCTTTCTCTTAAAAACAAACAACTTAATGATGTGTTGTTGGAAAAATAGAGGTTGGCTTGGGAATGCTCCAAATCCACTTGGCTCAAGGAAGGAGACAAAAACACTTCTTACTTTCATGCTTGATTAAAGGAAAAGTGATGTGAATGAACTCCCAACATTCATCTGGATGACGGTTCCTTCTCCAGTGACCTGGTGGTCGTGGGATGTATGGTCGAGTCTTACTTTAAATCTCTTCTTGGTTCTTCTAACACTTTTATGCAGAATGGTTATCCAGATGGGCAAGGTAGAATCTTCAATTCTATCCCGAATATGATCTCGCCTGAAACCAAAAACACTCTAGAGAGTCTTCCAGATGAGAAAGAAATTTGGGATGCGATTTGATCTCTCAATCTAGAAAGCTCCCATGGGCCATATGGCTTCCCATGATCATTTCATGTGAACTCTTGGGAAATCATTATAATGGGGATCATTCAATACATTTAAGACATATTTCAAGGTTTTTATCTCCCTCAGGTTTCAAGTGCCAAAAAAATTATCCTCATTCTGAAATTGAATAATCCCACTTCCATAAGGCAGTTCAAACCCATAAGCATGTGTAACTTACCTTATAAATTCTTGGCTTCTATAATCAATAGACGTCTCTCTCTCCACATTCACGTATGGGTGTCAAGCGAGCAACATGGTTTCCTCAATGGAAGATCCATTCAAGGCACTATTGGAATCACTCAGGAAATGATATGAGACATTAATAAGAAAATAGTGGGTTCCAATATCGTTATTAAAGTGGATATGGACAAGGTGTATGATAGAATCGAGTGGAATTTCATTATCTATGTGATGAGGCATATGGGATTATCAAACCAAGTAGTTGTCCTTCTCTTTCATTACTATAATTCACTATGGTTTTTGATTATATTCATGGGAAAATCTTGCGTATTCATTAAGACGGTATGGGGGTTAAGGCAAGAAGATCCCCTTTCTCCCAACATTTTCGTTATGGTGCAGGATGCCCTCAGCAAATATCTTGATCACTACATGATTATTGGTTACATCAGGCCCTTTTACTGCATACCCCAATTCCATGGGGTTTCTCACCTCCTCTTTTTAAATGAAATGGTGTTTTTTATTAATGGGTGTAGAGCTTCCATTAAAGGCTTCATCAATCTCATGGAGGAGTATTCTAAATGGAGTTTTCAAGTTATAAGTTGTGACAAGATTTGTGTCTATTTTTCCTCCTCCTGCTCAAAGTGGCGTGCTAAACATAATGAATCCATTCTTGGTATTCGCAGAAGGTCTTTTCCCATGGACTACCTGGGATCCACTCTTTCTCCTGTACATATCTGAATTTTTCACTTTTAAGGTGTGGTTGACAAGATTGAAAATATAATTTCTAATTGTAAGAATCGTTTCCTTTCCTTTGGTGGAAGAATCACCTTGGTTAATTTTATCTTGACCTCTATTCCGATGCACATTTTCTACATTCTCAAGGTCCCCAAGGAGGTTCTCTATGGTATTGAGAAGCTCTTGAACTCCTTCATTTGGGACACCCATGACTATGGTAGATTCCATTGGGCTTCTTGTAATAATATTTCTAAGCCCCCCTCTAATGGTAGCATTAATGTAAGGAATGTTGTGGAAATGATAACCTATTTACAAGGTAAAATGGCATGGGAAGTGATAGAAGGACACTCCCTTTGGTGAAGATTTATCATCAACAAGTATAGAAAATACCTGAATTCACCTAAATGGAAACTCTCCCCTATTTGGAAGAACCTTCAAAGTCACATCCCAACTCTTCATAATCTTTCTTATTGGATTATTGGGAGGGGGGATATCAGCTTCTGGAACCACAACTGGGTGGGTTAAATGTTGGGCTATCTAATCTATCCTACTCCGGATATGTCCTTCCACTACTACTCGTCCTTCATTCAGGCTGTGCTGGACCACATCCAAAAAAATGATTTTTGATAGCATTACCTTGGAGGAAACAGATGACTTATGTATTTTCTCGGGCTCCTCTCAGGGCACCTTTTCTGCAAAGGCTTACAGGCAATCACAGTATGATTCATCCAACAACGATCCATGTGGAAATATTCTTTGGTGAAAATAACTACCTACCAAATACTGCTTCCTGTTCTAGCTCATCCTCAACCAAGCCATCTCTACTAATATGGCTATGAAAGGTAAGGGGGTTTTTCTCATTTGCAGGTGATCTTGCTTCCAGGTTCGCAAGGAAGAATCCACCAAGCATTTTTTCTTTAAAAGAAACTTGGAAATTAGACTTTGGAAGTCATTAAGGGAATTCACTAGTTTCACCTCACCTGCAAGCAGCATCGACGAGTTTCTGCACTAATGGTTCAACGGAGCTGGTTCCAACTTGACTAAATAGAAGGCAAGTTCCTTAATCCTTGTGGTGGGTTGCTAGTGTATTTGGTATGTGTGCAACCAATTTCGTCACAATAACTTCCATTCATAAGGTTTAGCCTTGATCATCGGGTACATATGCCTTGACTTAGAGCTCTTAGTCTTATTGAAATGCTGGTATTAGGCTCTTTCTCTGAATAATATTGTGTTGAATAAGAATACAATTCTCTCGGAAAGTCCCCATGGCCACTGGATCTGTTGGATTCCCCCATGCTATAGCCTTAAACTCAATGAAAATGGTTCATGATGTGGAATCATCATGAGGGGTGGAGGTGTTGTCTGTTATCATAATGGCTCTGTGCATCTTGCTTTCAGTTCTTCCTATGGCCAAGTCAATTCGTTGGGTGTAGAGGTTAATGCCATTCTCAGTGGTCTTGCCTTGTGTCATTCTAAAGGAATCACCTTAACAGCGGTTGAATTGGCTTCCAAAATTATCTGCGACTCTCTCAAGGGTCTCTCTCCCACTCTATGGAATATTTATTATGTGATCCATAATTAAAAGAAGTTTATTAGCAGCAGGACGGTCATTATTCACACTTGGAGCGAAGGGAATAGTGTAGCTGACTTCCTCGCCTCAAAGGCGCCCTCCGACTCTTCTCTAATGGTATACACCGGAACTGGATCCCTCTCCTTAGGATGTTCTTATTATGTAATTTGGGACTCCCTTGGTCTGCATAATTTTAGCCCCCCTTAAACATTTTCCTCTGCTTCCCTCCTTCAATAAAATAAATATCGTTGTATGGATATGTATGATCAAGACAAGAAATAGTGATGATTCTATGAATAAATACAGTAAAGATATCAGGATAGATTGATATTATGTTTCATACATCAGATATGACTCAAGGAATAGATTATTTAACTTATAATTTATATATACCGTAAATTGTTGTATTTTACTATTCACCAAAAATTCAACTATTTTAGAAAAATCCAAAAAATTCACCCAATCAATTTTTCAACATGTATAATTCAAAAATGAACTCCATTTTATGAAAATAATTTTCTAAATATGTAAAATTAATTTTTAATTAAAATGATCATTTATTCAAAAAATACAGATCTTAAAATTATAACGGGATTTATGACACTTTGAAAATTTAATTAAGGTCTCATAAAATTATCATATAATCATAAGATAGTAAAATAATAATTTATGAGTCTATTTTATGAAAATATGTTTTATTTTAAATCATTATATTAATTATAAAATTGTAATTAAATATTTATGACTTCTAAAAACACAAACACTTAATTTATCATTTTTAAAACATTTATTTACTTATTCCATGATATAAATATACCATATTTTCAATTATAAGATACCTAAATTTTATTTATATTTTCATGGGTGATTTTAATTTTCTATTAGTCATATTACTATTCTTAATGATCGTATTAATATTCCAACAGTCCTATTTAATAGTATATTACTCTTTTAAACTCGGTGTTATGTGAAGAATAAACTATCAAAGATTCTAAATTTTAAAAGATACATAAATTAAGATCTTGGGGTGTTACTTTTAAAGTCCCATGAGAATAATTATCTTACACATCACCTGGCACTAGCTGTAGTAATTTTTACTCTGAATATATGGAGGCACTATCTTTATGGGGATAAATGTGATATATACATAGACCACCAAATATTGAAGTATATATTCACATAAAAGGAATTGAACATGAGACAAAGAATATGGTTGTAACTTATTAAAGACTGTGAATATTCAATTCATTATCACCATGGAAGAGTAAACAAATTCAATTATTCATAAGTAGGAAAGACCTTTTTGTGATGATAATGATGATGATTTAGGGAGATCCATTGATCAAGGACCTATTAATATTGGACATGGGAATAATAAGAGAAGAGACATCATCAATTATATCCCAAATGATTTCTAAACCATAATTACCAGAGAAGGTCAAGAAATATTAAAGAGAAGATCCTTTGTTACAAAAGAAGATAGAGGATGTGGAGAATGGGAAGTTTCCTGAGTTCAATATTGGTCAAGAAGGTGTACCAAAATTTCATAAAAGGTTATGTGTCCCATCTATTCCAGAGATAAAGAAATAACTGATGGATGAATATCATAACTCTACATTATCTATACATCCTAGAAGCACCAAAATATATATGGATATTTATGATCATTATTGTTGGGATAATATAAAAATGAAGATTACTCACTACACTATAAGGTTCTTGGTATGTCAATAAGTGAAGGAAGAGCAAAAAAATCTAAAATGGGTATTACAACCACAACCCATACCAACATGGAAGTGGGTCAATATCAATATAGACTTTGTCACTAGTCTCCTAAAAACATCCAAATGAAACAATTTTATATGGTCTATAGTGGACCGACTCACCAAGACTACCCATTTTATCACTATTTGAGAATATTTATCTCTTGAACAACTTTCCAAAGTATACATAAAGGAAGTGGTGGGACTGTATTGGGCGACACTTTCTATCATTTCTTATTGTGATCCAAGGTTAACAACTAAATTCGATAGAATTATTCAACATGATCTGAATACTTAATTGAATTTTTGTATGACCTATCACCCCCAAACTAATGGCCCATATGAAAGAACTATTTAGACACTTGAGGACATGATGATAACTTGATCAATGGAATTGAAAGGTGGATGGGATCAACACCTCCCACTAGTTGAGTTCTCATACAATAACATCTTTCACTCTAGTATTCAAATAGAACTATATGAAGCTCTATATGGAAAGTGATGTAGGACTCCATGTTTTTGGGATGAAGTTGATGAGAGAAATTTGCTTAGTCCCGATCTTATGAAATAGATGAAAGAAAAGGTTCATTCCATATAAAAACACATAAATCTCATCATATTCAGCATAAGAACTATAATTGAAACCATCAAATGGAATTCAAGTTTAACATTGGTGATAAATTTTTTCTTATAATATCACCATGAAATAGATTCATGTGATTTGGGTATAAAGGGAACCTTATCCCCAAGTAAATTGTCCCTTATGAAATTCTTGATTTCACAGGATAATTCGCCTATTGTCTAGAACTTACACCAAATATATCTCAAGTTCATGATGTATTTCACATATCTCTCTTGACTAAGTACATATCAGACACCTCACATGTTGTAAATTAGGAGGTGGTATAACTAGAACAAGACCTCTCTTATGAGGACTAGCTAGTAGAGATATTTCACTATAGAGATATGGTTCTACACAAAAAAACTACCCACATTTTCAAAGTGTTGTGGAGGATCCATAAGTTTGAATAGGTGACTTGGGAACTAGAGGAAAAAATAAATCATAATTACCCTTACCTTTTCTCAAAAAATATAATGATTTTAAATTTTAGGGATTAAATTTATTAAGGAGGCATAATGAAATGACATAGGATTTATAAATAGTGTTTTTTTCTTGAGAAAATGTGTATTATATTAATTTACACACAAAAAAACCATATATATTTCATAATGATCAATACTTTAGTCACCAAAATAAGAAAATATGGATTTCTCCAATCCGTTATATTCATTACCCCAATACTATAGAAATAAAACAAAATGTTAAAAAATGAAAATATATAACCTTAGTAGGAATTTTAGTGTGACCATTGGGATTTTACCATTATAAGACCATTGGAAAATATGATAGTTAGTCAATATAACCATTTTAAAATTTAACCATTAGTAAATATACCCATTGGTAATAAAATTTTATAATTAGTGTTTATAATTAGTAATGAAAAAGGATAATTAATGATGAAAGGAGAAGCGATGGCCTCAACTAGTAGATTCATATCGTATGAAGCCCATTTTCCTCAACTTGGGAGGGAGGTATAATCATTGGTATTTTCCCTTGACCAAGACCAAACCAATATTCAAAAAGTGAATCTTGAATAGGATCTCTTATGGGATAATTTTAAGTTAGTGGAAATTACCACTTGGTGGATGTTATTTGAGTTTCTCTATGAATCTATCATCATCGCACGCCTAACCCTTAGGTCGTATATGGGTGTTATAAGAGGTTACATGTCCAGGACTTGGTCACTTAAATTATAATTCCTTTTTATAATTAAAATTTTTATTCCATCAATTCCTTTTTAATAATGTTTTTTCTTAATAAAATATATGTTTAATTGAGAGGAATTTGATAAATTGATTTTTTCAGACACAAATCATACATTTCAGAAAAGATATGAATTTTTGTAATAAAAAAATGTATTTTGAATAATATTTATCTAAATTAAATAGTATTTTGAAAACAATATTATTTAAATATAAATTATAAAATAATTTTATTATGTCCTGGTAAATTTTTAAGTGTCAAAAAATTGATTATGTCTTACAACCATCTTTTATTTAATAAATAAATATTTTTATATTTAAAAGTTAAAATTATCATATTTGGAGAATTATTTTGATAAAATAAACATAATTTTGAAATTATAATGTTGAAATTAGGTTAGGGTGAATTTATGATAATTTTATAAAATACTTTAATTTTTTCATGAATAGTAAACATACCGTTTTGGGTTTTTGATATGTTTAATGACATAATAATTATGTAATTGTGATGAAATAATTAATTAACCACAATACAAGACCAAAGATATGTTATTTTATTAATATAAATTTATTTAATATATTTTAATCAATTTCCAAAACCTATAAATGACTTTCCAAAGTCTTAAATGGAAACTTAGATTCTAAAAAATTATCTTGTGGAAACTTTAATTTTCTATGACAAAATAAGTCATATAAAATGATGATCGATTATTTTGGGTTAAAATAAAGAAAAATATGACCCAAATATCCAAAACAATGGGCAAAAACCAGGTTTAATACAATGTTTTTTCTTTTTCCACAACCAATATTTCCAAATCCTATATTTGGAAATTATTAAACAAATCCTCCAATTTTCCAATAAATACCCACACATGTATACATTTTAATTCACTCAAAATATATGATCCATGAAGTTAAGGTATTTTTTCCTACCAAGTAGGGCCCCCAAGGTGTCCTCAATCCCCCAATGTTCCATTACTCAATATTTAGGAGTAACTCTTCATGGTAAAGGAATTATCCTTCTTTTCTCTTTAATTCAAGAACTAATTTTTGAATGTGTATTCTAAATATTATGGTTAATCTATTTTATTACCATTTTTTATCATAATATTACTTCTAAATTATGATTTATTAATTGTATATCCTTTTACCCTCTCATTTTACTCTTTTATAAAACCATGTTTTGTACCCATCATACTGCCGAATTTAATCATCAAAATTTATCATTCTACATAAGAGATTCTCTTTTATTTTATTTTTTTGAATACCCAAACCTCTTCATTTTATATGGGTATTCACCTAGATTTAAAATTTATTTATTTAATTTGGGTATTAACATACATGAAACCTTCATTACCTTTATATGGGTTAAAAATGACATATTGATCATGTCTTTAAGAACTTTTTAAACTTCAATATTTTGATAAGAAATCTGTTATTTATTCTCCATGAGTTATTTATGAAATGTTTGATTATGATATATATTGATAATATTAATTAATACATATTAATATTGTGCCTTGATAGCACTCTAATTCATTGGGTAAATAATTTAATCTATGTAGATGACATGTTTTATGATACCTTGGTGAATAACCTTGCTAATTTTCATTTATGACACCTTGGTGAAAAACCTTGATGATATGCTTATGATTATCACATTTAAATGTTTCAGTAAAATTCCATGTTATGATTCATGTTCCTTTTATCATTATATTACTTATGTTACCTTTTTGATTCCATAATTATATTCCTCATGTTATTATTGATATTCTTCATGATCACATATAAATTGTTTCACTTACTGTGCCTCATCCTCACCCCTTTCCTTTGATGTATTTACCCAGGATATGAGTTGTAGTAAATGTAATTAGGATTAACCCATGAGGATGTATTCAAGTGTATTTATAAGAGTTTTTTAATTTTTCATGTATTATGTACCTTATTTCTAAGAAACTAAAATTTAAAAGATCCTTTGTATATACCATGTAATGAAAAGTTATGTAATAAAAAGGTGGGATACCATAAAAATCTCAACCACCAAAGCTATATCTCAAACCCCATCATAGGAAGGAATGAACAAAGGTATAAATATGGATTTTATGTCCCTTCATAGTCCTTTATCAAAGTTTTTATCCTAGAAGAACTAATCCCAAACTATATCCATCAATTATCTGGAGAGGCTAGTGAACCTCAATGAATAATCAGCTACTATCATGTAGACCTAGTAGAGATATAGAATCTAATAGATAATTACATCCCTTATGTTAGCTAGAGATAACTCATATCTAAAAAGGAGCTCAAACTATGAACATGAAAAAGTCTCCTCATTGTAAGACTGGGTCACAAAACTCCACCATCGTCCTGCTAAGCCATGGAGAAGGCTCGCCGCCAGGAGCACCATCTGATCTGCTGGGGTCCTGACCAGTCAAAAAACTCATGACACTACCTCAAGCTAGTCCTCATCCACCTATGGGTCAGGATCATCTCAAAACCTGAAGTGTCTCTTTTCATTGAAACCTATGAAGTGTGCTCAACCTACACACCTCATCTACTGGTAATGCGGGTATCATCTTTATCCCTACAGGTGGTGGTATAGATGGTTCACCACCTGGAGGTAACACCTCTGGAATAGGACCCTAAATCGAGGCTTCATCACTAAGGGGGTCATCCTCATGATCCTAATGTTGAATCCTAGCTGGAATACATTGCAGAGGAATCCTAAAATATACAAGATATACCACGATCAATGAGTATATATAGAGAGAGTTAACTCAAAGAGGAAATGGAAACCACAACTCATTCCTATATGATGCATGTAACATTGTTTTCTCTACAACCAGTGTTATAGTGTACTAAGTTGAAAGGAAGGTGATTAGATTCCTGGTGTATGGTTATGTTGGTTCTCGCACCAACACTGGGGTCCCTATCCTAAAATCTGAACTCGAAACACATAACACTATTTCCCCAAACCAATATCACAAACTTCAATCCTAAGGTAGAATCGAATACTTTGATATCACTCTTTCATGACCCATCCCAACGGGTCCCATGTCATGAATTCCCAAGCCTACCTCCAATAGGCCAGGGGCTGGAGACTAGTGCTAAGTAGGCATTACACTAACATGGGAGGCCTTAGCCTAAGTACCTGTATAGACACACATCTCCAAGACCATACAATGCTAAAATATAAAAGAAACTAAACAATCATGCATGCATACATCTAAATCCCACAAACATAGTACAAAAAGAATAATGGGAAGTAAATATGATCAAATAAAATCCCACCATAAAGATTCTAAAAACAAGTCCAAACTGAAGGTAAAGATGGTGAATCTTGTCAAGATACCGCAAGAACACGCCTCAGTCTATCCAGATCATTAAGCACCACCTAGTAATAATCCTTCTTGAACTCCATGAAAAGGTTGATCGTCTTCACAAGACATGACACATGTATGAAAATCCTATGTAGGGTGAATATAACAATACCCATTAGGACACCCTGAAACCACAAATCACATAACATAATAATAGTTTTTGGATCTACAATGGTATATGTCTATAACATATATAACAATATTATCCAGATACACTCAATAAAGACACATAGCCTCAAGCTAAGGTCATAACCATAATTTCACCCAAGGATTCTATCTCGAAGGTCCCACATAGCACTCATCTAGGAGAACACACTCCATGAATCAGATAGTAGTGATGATGTTTTTAAGAGAGGTATTTATCGTCGAGTCTTACCATTAGATGTATACAATGGAAGTATAGAAAGATAAAATACATAAATGATGATCACTCTCAAGGCCATGGGATATACTAACAACTCAATCTGGATTAACCTACTATGTAGAGGATCGGTTCCTAGGTAGTGTTGGTCATGACGATACCAAAAACTCCACCTAGGGTAAGAATATAATAGAGTATCTCACTCTAGGACTTAGGAAGGATTCTAAAAACTCTATCCAAGAATTATTATTGAATGGATCAACATCCTATATGTAGGACTTGATTCCAAAATAACCCTAAAGAAAAAGGATATAGGGAATGCACCCTGAATGAAACTTATCTAAGATAGAGAGGATAATGGATCCCAGACTACTTTTAAGGAGTACACGAAATGTACTAGGAGTACACAGCATATACTAGGAGTACACGGCAAGTACCTTCGGCACCGAGTCTTTCTCATGTAAAATATATCATGATCATGTCTATATAGGAGTACATAGTGTTCCCTTTCCCATGCACTTCTTCCCATGTCCAAGTACACGGCTAAGCCCATGTACATCCAGGATGGTTGTATCCATGTGGGAGTACATGATGTTCCCCTATATGTGTACTCATACCCATGTCCAGGTACCATCCAAAGTATAGGCTGATCCATCTAGGGAGGATCACAAGTTGTGTGATAGGGGTCACAAGTCGTATGATCCTTAGCTTCATCATGAAACCCTATCTTCCACACAGGGGTCCCACGCAGTGTGTAGCTCCATACACACCGTGTTGTTTGGGATTTTTCAAAAACCCTAGTTCTTCCTCCCTCATACACTTGAGTCACTACCACCTAGAATTTTAGAATAAATATCTCCATAAATCATGGATATACTCGGGACAAACCTCATCGTTGTCAATCACCATATTCTGGTCTTTGATTCTCAAGGAAATGCAACCGGAATTCGTTCCTCCATTGTTCATCGAAAACTCATGCACACTTGCCTCTAATATGGTCCCAATCCTTCATTTCCATTATAACAACCCATACTTTACATACATTGTTAATACTTCAAAATTGAAGCACACTTATTACAACATATGACAAAACCACAAAGGACCGTATAGGTATAGTGTCTTTAGAAACTGGGAAACATAAACAACTGGTTCATAAATCTTTTACAGTGTCTCCCATTTATTTCATCATATATAGGGTCCCTTTTAGCATATTCTACTTAATATCCATATTCCTGACCTGGGGAAAAGAAAACATAAAAGGGTGAGCTCAAATGCTCAGCAAGGTCAAATAAAGGAAATAAAAATCATATCATATCTTTTTGAAAATCAAAACCTGCAAAATAGATCATAATATCTTAACATGGAATAAATCATAGAAGTGAAAATGAGATCCCCATAATCATAACATAAAACTTGAAACTTTGTGGCATGCACACATAATCATGGAAAATCATTTCTTGTTAGTCATGACTCATTGCCAAGACTATCTTAGTGGACAAAGTCCCTTTCTGAACCGAGTTCACTCCTCGTTTCAGTCCTGTATCACTGAACCGAAATAACCTTCCGTTCCAGCCATGTCTATCTCATGAGATATAAAATCTTTACCCAATGAATTGGAGGGAGATATAGGTCCCACCCATCTTATAATGAATCCTTTCTTATGTGTGCCACATAATCATAAATCATACATCATCGCATAACCCATATAATAAAAATGGGATTCTTAAACAACATGACATCATAAAACAATTCATATAAGATAAAGGAATTCATAAAAATAATTCAATCACAACATGATCAAATCAATTTAATAATAGGGATAAAAACAGAACCCTTTATTATCTTAGATGGAAAATAATTTTGATAAAACACTTGAACTCCATTCTTGAGGAAAATATCCTTTCTTCTTCAAAAAACATTTTTCCTTTCATAACATGTCATACGACTTTAAAATAAAAGAAGTTGATTAAAAATAAACTTGAAAACTTGTAAAAGAAGCTTCTTGGAAATAATGTTTTAAAAATCCATTCATGCCGTATAAGTTAAAAAAAACATTCTTCGTACTTTTGTCGGAAAAGTCAAAAAGTACCTCGTACGACAAAAGATTCCTTTCATAGATATTACTAAAAACTCGCCGAAGGGTAAAAATGGATTTAAAAAATTGTAGGTGGATGGAAATAATATTAAATATTGATGAAACATGGATTTGGATGATAAAATACACCCCAGTAAATACTTACGAATAAACAATCTCGGATAAAAATGAGATTGTGATATTTCCCTTACCTTAGGTCTGATTAGCTTTGTACGTGTCCGAAGCTCCTGTATAATGGTTTAAATAATGTTATTGACTTATTCCAGAATCATACATATTGATATGATATCATATATGGTCATATTCTTAGCTTCTTGTTAGTAATATTTCATTGTTACTTGTTACTCTGGTCTTTATTGCCTTTTGTTCTTATGCGTGTTTTGCCGAATACATTCTTATTCTTCTTTTAAGGTTATAGATACCTTATATCCAGAATTGTATTAGTGTAACATATATCATATTTATTCATTCAATTCATTTATATAATTACTATGTAATGATGATCATGTAGAACGAGTCGCATCACATCGTGGAGACGGTATTCCGTACGTACGCACGAGTGATGATATCGTTCCTATGATCGTGGAACTGTATTGGAGTATATATATATTATTTATAATAATCATAAATAGTTACTCATTACACCATTATACCCATCCTTGTAAAGTGATGGTGGAAAAATAGATTACACCATGGCGTGGAGACGGTATTCCGTACGTACGCACGCGCGGTGATTTCATTTTTCCGTGGGATGGATAGAAGGTGAATTAGGGTTGTTTCATATTTATAATAACATATCAGTATGTAAGTAATACTGATGTTATTACTTTATCATGAAACAACTAAAGAAGAAGAAGTTTAAGAAGAAAGAAATTGAAAAGATCGGTAATGGATATTACCTCTTCTTTGGAATGCCTCTTTGAATCCTCCAATTAGGGAACTAAGATTGGTCTTTGAAGAAGACCAGGACCTCTAGGATTATTCTAGGGAAGTGTAGAGGAGAAAATGGCAGGGTTTGGCCGATCTTGAGTGCTCAAATTGGTGTGAGGAGGAGGGGGAGGAGGTGCCCTTTTATAAGGGAGGAGAGGGGCACCTTAGGAATATCTCAAAATATTATTTTATATTAAAGTCAAAATCGGTTTATAATGGCTCCAAAGGGTCTTATTTCGAAGATAAGGTGGGGATGGGTCGAAATCCTATCAACCAATAGGATTTAGACAAGTTTAGGGTATTATTTTAACCTTATCAATTAGATTTAACTCTAAGTTAATTAATTTAACTTTTACCGTGTCTTTTTGTTTTCTTTCACTATATGGTTAATACACTTACTATAACATGCCAAACGAACCCCAAATTGTTTATTATTAATATATATATCCTTATATAAGTAATTTGGCCGAACCTTAGATTTTTAGGAATAAAATAACAATTAATAATATAATATTTGATTTAAAAACTATTTTGTGTCAATTTTGACACTATTTGATTTATGATTTTTGTGAAAGTCATAACAGAATTATATGTTCGAACCAAGTTGATTAAATCAATACTAATATATCATAGTAACCTAGAAAATTAGTGGAATTCATAAAAAGTCTCAAATTACATTTATTTTGGTGTTTATAACATCAATTATGTCAATATTTCATTAATAAGATAATTACTGCATCATCATTGTGTCATAAATAAATTAAATTATTTAATGTCTAAAAATTACAAATAAAATACCATTATGTAGGAAATCTTTTTAGATTTCTAATGAATATTTATAGTCGAATTTATCTTATGTATAACCCCATATTAAAAATTATTTACTTATTAAACTTTGATTTTAACTATTTTAACCCTTCTTTAAATAAATTAATAATAAATGTCCTAATCTAATCCAAGTGGGCCTAAATGGTCATATTTTATTCATAAGGTTGTTTTTGGTCGAATTACACTTATCTAATAGAATTAGGACATGTGTTAGGGTAATAGTAATATCATATTTACCCTTAGTTACCCTATTTACTATTAACCGCGGTAAAAAAAAAGTAAAAAGTTACTATTCACCAAAAAATTATTTTTATCTCATTGAACCACATTTTACTTACTGATATCAACCGTGTCTGTCGGATTTTTGAAATTCCATTCACAGAAGCTGTAAAATTAAGTTTTATGCAAAATTCAGTTTTTAACCTACCACTTAGTGGTTTCACTATTCATCAAAAATTGAAAGTTTTCAGAAAAATACCAAAATTTCACCCTAGGATAATTTCGATATCTGAGTCCAAAAATGAAGTCCATTTTGAAAAATAAAATTTATAAAATTTCAAAAAGTGGTTATTACTATTCATAATGGCTAGTTTTAATAATATTTTAATAGCATATCGTTGTTTAGTGAAACTCGGTATTGCGTACGACGCAAGCTATCGAGGAAGGTCGTGATTGCGTGTAAAGCAAGCCAAGAAAGTGTTGTGTAGAAAAATATTCCTTTGATGATTTATATAACATAAAAGTCTCGGGTGTTACATCCATTATTCTCACATGATCCCTACACCATACCGAGTTCTGATCTGCTATGTTGAATCTTTGTGTCAAGAAATGGGTGTGTAACATTTGATTTCTCAGTATTTGGGTTGAACCATCAATAAAACAAATCCATGATGATGAATTCATATAGAAAAAATGGTATTAAACCAATAAACATGAAAATGTGAAATGAACCTCAACCATGTTCGGTTGGCCTCAATCTGTTTCTATTAGAATGATGGATGAAGAACCAAAAATAAACAATTCAATCTCCCAAAAGATCCCCACAGATAAACTCATCCTGAAAAATGATCGATACACAAATCAATCCATTGGTCAATTGATTCATGTTCATCATGAAAATATATAATGGAGAAATAATCCAATTAAAACAAATTTCCTACCTCAATATGGATTGATCGCTGACTAAGAATGATCTTGCACCATTACCATTGGTGAGATCTCTAAATCTCATTTCACATTAATCGTCGATCTATGATCTGATTGATTTTATCTAAGAGATATCCTCAAATGCTCTCTCAAATAGTTCTCTAATGGCTCTAGGGTTATGCAGATAACCCTGATAATTTTTCAAAACCATATACTAATAGATGAAATTACTTTGTTGCTTCAACAGATGAAATAGAATAATTTATTTAATTATTTTATTCATTTTCTTCCTGCGATGACTTTTCTACAAATGTATTTTGGTGAAAAAAAATTATGTCACACCTAAGGTAAAACCCACATTCTGAACTAAATAGTTCCCTCAGATTTCTGATATGGTACCCTATTTATAAGTTATTCTACTTTTTCAGGAAAACTATGTGTGTGTGATATTTAATATATTTAATATATTTCAAACATTTATTCTAGGAACACCGGGTCTCAGAATCTCACATTATCTCAGCGCTTGGTCTCAAAAATAATCTATAAAATATCTAAAAATAATACATGGAAAATATGAGTCGTTACATCTTAGTATATATGAATATTTTATTACTATTAGAATTCATTTATCACATTTTAGTATTCAATTTGATTATATTTTTTTATATCAATATGGTAAACATAATTCATAGAGAAACATAGAGTATTTTTATTCATTCATAACAATTTCAAAATTTATTACGTGAGGTTATTGGTCTATATTTTCAATAAATAGAAAACAATAATAATGATTAAAAATTTCACTTTAAATCATCTTAATTTTATGATATATTGAAATCCTCCAAGGAGTTATTTTATCTTGGATACAAGATCCATAAATTAGAAAATTTTATAAAATTTATGGATATTTAATGTTATTTCTTAGAATATTATATTTTTTAATTATGTACTTGGATTTATTAAATATTTATTATCATATGGAAATACATTGCTATAAAAGATTTATAAAAGTAAGAATATTGTGCATAATTTAGGTCTTAATTATTAAAAGATTTGAGCATGATCAAATGATTTCATCTTATATTATGTTGATTGTCAATATTTAGTTAATTATCAAACATGTGGATTTTTGAGGTAAAAATAAATGTAACATATAAAAAAATAAACATGTGTATGCTAAAAGGTTAAGAGATTTTCTAATTACACCAATATTAAAGTGTTTTTTTTTTGTCCAGCAACACAACTTTATTCATAACATGGCATTGATTCAGTATATTAATAAATAGTAGATTAAATCATATATGTGATGGATACACATGGAGAAATTTTGACCAGTGGTATCTATTTTTTTATTTAAAACATCATAATTTTCATTTAGGTTATTCAACAGATGGTATTTATCCACTTTGTGGTTATGGTAGTCAATATTCTTATTGAACTATTTTCATAACTTTATCCAACTTACCTCTTAGGATATTAATTAAATAACCATATCTATATTTGACCTTATTAATTTTGGTATATCTAAAAAATATTGATATTTATTTAAAACCATTGATTGGTTAGTTAAAATTATTATTAAGTGATGGTATAACTACATATGATGTAGTTACGCAATAAAATTTTTCATTGAGAATATAATTATCATATACAATTAGTGAACTTCAAGTATATGATACATTAATTGGATGGAATAAAAATGGTCATAAATGATGTTAATATTGAATGGGTGATAATAAATATTTAATCTTATCAATAAAGTAAAACATTTTTCTGAATTTCAACATATATTTATTCATGTTAATCATCCCTTTCATATAAATAAAAAACATTCTAAAAAGGTTTAATTTAAAGAGACTGGACTACATAAATGCTTTCAGGTATTCAGTTAAAAACTATTGTTTATTCATTACTTGATATTAGTTTTGGGCCAACTATAAACTATTAAAAATTATTTGGTTTTCGTAGAGATCATAATTGGACAAAGAAAATTATCTTTTGGGATTTACTACAAATATGTGATTTTATAATATATTACAAGTTTGTTTTAATGCATATTGGGAAAAATGTTCATATAAAATATTATAATCTATATTAGATATACCTATAAAGTCAAAGGATATCATCAAGAAATAGATAGATCTCCGATAAATTTTTAGGCATGATGAACTTGAATTATTTAAAAATGATAGATCTCAAAGTTTAATAAATACAAAATCAACTTACTCACTTTTAAGGGAAATCAATGTATTAGTCTATCAATGGATTGAAATTTTGAGGTTGTCAGATGGATCTTCTTATAATTTAGGATGTTATGTTATTAATAGTTATCTAAAAAGGTTATTACGTAATTATTATTATGTTATAATAGAAATATTATTTCATAATAGTCTTAAATGGATTTTTTATTCATCAATTTGGGATTTTTTGGATAAAATTACATGTTTTTCTTTGACATTTGTGTTGAAACATGAAACTATAAGATAGGGAGTAAGTTTTAAGAAGTGGTTGTTGTAATTTTTTGTAAATTAGAAAAGATATTTCTACTGACCATATCGAATACAATAGAACATTTAATAATATATTTTTCATATGAATAAAAATGTGGAGGGATTATACAATTTCTATGGATGTAACTATTTGAGATATGTGTGTAGAAATTAAATAAAAAGGTTTGTAATGAAGAAATAGTATTCGAATAAATTATAGAAGCATATTTTCATAATGAAATTTTAAATTTCTTCTTATTTTGTTTTCAATAGGAATATGATTCAAAACATAATAGAATATTTCATGATAAGAAAAATACATATGGTTACACATGAAATAAATTAATAGTATTTAATAAAGAATTTATTGGTTTGGGTGGTAAATATAAATGTTCACTTTAAAATGAGGAACAACAAAGAACTCATACATGTTTTCTACTCAATTGTGAATAAATGACATGATTCGTACAATAAGTGATACTATTACCTAATTTTTTATTTCATAATATTTTATAAAATAAGTTTTTATAACTTTTCTTGTAGATTATAAGATGATCATATTATAAAGAAAATTCTAAACCGTTAGTCTGATAACTCTCAAATAACATAGAAAAATATAATTTTATATTCTGGTTTCAAATATTATTAAGCTAAATTTGTTTATCTTAGTAAATAGGAAATCAATATGCAATTTATAATTATAATAATTTATAAAAAATTATGTTTTAAAATATGAAAATATAATTGAAAATAAATTATATACATTGAGTATGCCCCCATATAAATTGGTAAAATTTTTTAATGGTTATGTGGTTAATGGATTTCAATTTTATAAATGCACTTAAAACAAGTCAATGGAATCAAGGAATGGTGGTGTTTTTAAATGGAATTCATTACATAGAAAGTAAAATTTAATTCTATGACATATTTTTTAAAACAATGAATATATATTACAAGGGAAAAAATATATTGTAATGTTTAAGTATGTTTGGTTTAAAACTAATCAAGAATTGAGTATGCATCATTTAAATAGTGTTATTAACATAAAATAAAAAGGTTATCTAACATTAAATTAACTATCTATTTTTCCACATCAATGAAATCAATTCTATTGTAAAAATTATTCAAATTAATGTCGATATTGATCACCCACTCCCATATGAATTCCTTAAACTAGTATATATATAGTAGGGGTGGGCATAGAAGTACAGTCAGTAGGTTTCTCCCTAGACTCTCTTATAGGAATGTTGAAAAAGAATGCTAAAACATTCATAAATAAATAGTAAAAAAATTGTTACCTATACCAGGTCAACTACAAATCATCCTCACTAAATCTCAGTCACTTAAATCCAAAAACAAGTAGAGTAATATAATAATCAAGAAAATATATTAAGAGAGGTACTCTATATAAACTTAACCATTAAACAAGTCTCCCACATGACCCAGAAACATATGTCCTATAACTTTCATCCCTTTCATATACATATGCCATATTTCATATAACAACACCACATCCACATGCCATATACCATGACCACATAATACATACCACAACCATATACAATGTACCAAAACCATCTACCATTATTTGACTAATATTTATCATGAAATACATCAACCCCATGCCCTCCTCCCCATAAATAACTCAACGTCACATCCCCACCATTACCTCATCACCATATAAAATAATTGTAGGACACTACAACCTATACTATGTCTAAAATAGAGAGTGGGGAAGGGAAAGTAGTCATCCATCCATATCATCAACAACCTAGATGTTGGAGTAAACACTTAGAACCCAAAACCTCATATGGGAATTTTTCGGGTCACTCAAATTAGGTGGTGGTGTGTTAGAAATAATATAAAAATATAAAGAATACAATAGATAACACATGATTCCCATAAAAATGGTTCACTACCTATTAAAACACTATTATAACCACATCCATCAACACTTCATAATTACCATGCACTAACAACCATCTAATTCCACCTCTAGGCACAATACACACCACATCTACCATAACCACATAACCTTCATGAGTGAGAAATTTTGTTTGATCATTAGAATCAATCCTCATGATGATGATATATAGTAAAACCAGATCATCTGGCTGATCAACCTCAGATTTTTGTGTTAGAAAATAAGAAGTCGCACACCCTACCCACCACACCAAGTCAATCCTTTCACAAACTAAGATAACTAATACCTCACCAACATTCAAATGGAAAAACAAAGGAAAGGTTATAGGGATGTTTGTGGTTCATATAATTTTTTCTATATTAATGGGGGAAACACTATTTTTCTTTCCATTATAATCAGAAGCTATAAGTTTTACAATTCAACTAAAAAATCATGTCAGTATAGATTAATTAAATGAATTAAATCTTTTATAATTTTCATATCAGTGATATATTTAGATCATTATGCAAGTAACTATGCATGGGGCCACCGCTTCCCTTTTATAGAAGTATCTAACCAATCACGGGAGAAAAATTGAAACATTAACACTTGTCCCAATGAACATTTTAAGCTACATTTTTTCATTAAATTGTGTTCATCATATAGATAAAATCACCTATACACACTTTCATCTAATGATATCAATATTAGATCACCTTGTTATCTGATGGAGAGATTGTGTTGTCATTTTACACTCATTAGGATGATCCATATCCATAGTATCTATGTTTGGTTATCTACATCCAATTAACTAAATTAGAACTCACATTCCAATAATATCCCACTTGAATACTAATTTAGGGAACCTATGGAAACTCTATAACACTTTGGATCAAAAAACAACCTTCTTCCATTTCTATAGCAATCATTTATCTCCATTCTCAATCCATTCACCTAAGTCCTATTAAGTCATAATGTTGCCTCAGAATTTCCTAGACAAACACTTCAGTAAACATATTGTTGGACTTTTTTTCTAGATATCTCCTGCAAATAAAACTCCTTGTCTATAATAAAGTTATGAATTAAGTGTTATTTTAGGCCAATATGTTTCATACTTGCATGAAAAATGGTATTTTAAGCTAGGTGAATTGTACTCTGATTATCAAGAAATGAGAATCTAATCTCTTAAATCCTTATGATATTCTTAAATAAGTGTATCAACCATACCATATTATTTCTCACTTCCATTTTTGAAATATATTTAGCGTTTTGTGTGGAAAAAGTGACAATCTATTGTATTCGTGACATCCAATAAACTGACATTCTTCTATAGATAAACATAAACCCTTTGGTGATATTTCGGGTATCTGAATCCCTTGTAAAGTATTTATAAACATACCCTCATAATAGATAATACATTCCAAAACATAAGGTTGTATCTTTTGATCCCTTTAATTATTGGATGATCCATTTCATAGAATCTTAGTATTCTACTCCTAGATTCAACATAAATCATATTATGACTCCCACTATAAATTTAATGTCTGGTTAAGTACTTATCATGGAGTATTTTTTTAATTCAAATAACTAAATAAAATAGAAATGTATCCATGTACATGACCTCGTATTCCATTTTTGGTTCCTTATACTTGGATAATTTTAAGTGTCTATCCAATGGAGTTGAGACTATATTACATATGATCATCATAAATTTTTTTGATGATTTTAAGAATGCAATCCCTTTGAGATAAAATCAAATTTTTGGATTTCTTGTCTCCCTCAATCTTCATTCCCAATATATTATTTTACTTCCTAAAACTATTCATCTCAAACCATCTAGAAAAATCATACTTCAACTTCTAAATCCATTTAATATCTTGTATATCTATCAAAATTTCATCTATTTACAAGAGAATAATGATAAAGCACTCATAACTCTATTCCTTATGGTAGAAACAATGGTTTGTGTTTCTCTAAGTGAATTCTTTATCTTACATAAATGCATCAAACTTATGATTCCATAGCCTTAGCAATTTATTCATTACATAAATTATTTTCTTCATCTTACATTCCATGTTCAGTTTCACATCATCAGTAAAACCCATCAGCTGCTTCATATAAATATCTCCCTTTAAATATCTATGATGGAAATATGTCTATACATAAATCAATTCTAATCCTAGATTATCAGATTCAAACATACTTTTCACTACCCAAATGGTAACAAACTTAGCTTCCAGTGAAAAAAATTATGAGAAATCAATTCCCTCCCTATATTAAAATCCCTTCACCATCATCCATGATTTATACTTCCTACCTATTTCATATTCTTACTTAAAAAAAACACACATTTATTCTCTAGTTCTTATTTACCCTATGGTAAATTAGTCTCATATCCCATGTTTTATTGGATTTCAATAAAATAATTTCATATTTAATTTCTGACTCCCACTCCCCAAAGTCACTGAGAGTGACCACCTTATCTGGGATTTCTATTTCACCATCATCTATTAGAAGTGGGAAGTTAATGACATTCCCAAACCTTTGTACTAGTTTTCTGAATTTGTAATGTCTTCTAATTTTAACTTTAGATTCATATCTTTATGGTTTTACAATGTATAGTTCTTTTACTTTCAGAGCCATATCTTCTGATTGTCCCACTTAAGAATTAGCATGCCTTAAGCTCTCTAGAATATCTTCTAATGGCCTATTGTCCAATATTTTAGCACTACTATTTTAATTTTCTATAATTTGTTCCCTTATAGAATTATTATTCATATTGACTTGTATTTTTTTGGTTAAATATTTTACTTTAACTTCATTATCTTTTAAGTTATGTTCTTTCCAAATAACCTTGTCATTAAAAATAATATCCCAACTCCTAATGACTTGTCACTTGTCATCATCTCATATCCAAAATCCCAAATTTTCATCCTTATATACTATAATGAACCATTCTTTATAACTTGACTTAAGATTGACTTTGATATTTGAATCCATAAGAATGTATTAAAGGTTTCTAAAAATTGTGTTCAATGTTTGGTCTTTTACTAGACCATAGTTGTTTCAAAACCACTTTTCCCATAGGAGCAGATGGACTTCTATTAACAAACTATGTTGTCATTTTCACTACCTCTACCCAAATTTCCTTGGGAATTCCTATGTGTACTCGCATACATTAATGATTTTATATCAGTTTTGAATTCATCCTTTCTACCAAACTATTTAGATTTTGTTTATTTGATATAGTTTTCTCTATCCTAATCCCCTTCTTCCAATAGACATTTAGAAAGTTTAATTTGTTGTATTGATTACTATTTTTAGACTTGACATATTTTATCTTCTGACCTATTTCCCTCTCCACCATGACCTTCTATTCAATGGAATCTAAATAACATAATAATTATGCATCATGAAGTAAACTCATAATTTCTCATTAATATCATCAATGAATATCACAAAGGAAAGTAACCCACTATGATATCATGAAGGGGAAGGTCTCAAAACATCTAAGTGAACCAATTCTAACCTCTAAGCTCAGAGCTTCAATATGTTCAAGTTGAATGACACCCTTCTCTTTTTTCCTAGAATGAAACTCTCACAATTTCCAATTTCATTGTGTTCAATATTCAGTATTCCTTTTTCCATTGGATCCTTCATATTGTTCTCATTGTGGTTTTTGAGTCAGTAATGTCATAACTTCAAACTATCAGATGTTGTTGCTCTGGAAAATACCACTCCATCTATTTCTTCAGGAAATCAAATATTTCTATTCTTCACTCCTTATGAATCCACTATGGAACATTGATTCACATTCTAAGATCCATCTAAAAATCTAGTCCCATAACCTACTTATTTAATATTTCCTATGGAAATGAATTTATTCTATATCCATGGGATGTGTTTTGATTCTTTTAACAACAATAAGAATCAATTATTTCTCTATATATTAACATATCCTTCCATAATAATCTTCAGAGCCTCTTTGTTTGCAAAAAGAACCATTTTAAGTTTTCAAAACATAAAATTCTCCATGAATAATTACTCTACCAATAAATGGAAATATTTTTTAGAGTCATCCACAAAAGACTCCATCGAAATGTTGACACTAAGAAAAAAAATTATTGCCTCCCTCAGTTATTCTCATGGAATTTGATCTTTTAGAAGATGATATCCTTATGAAATTTTTATTGAAAATTATGCAATTATTTTTGAGATATCCATTCTTCCCACAACTCTAGTATGTAGGAATAGTACTAGATGACTTACCTTGACTTCCCTCAAGTGATTTATCATCCGATTGTTTCTTATAATTTCTTCTCTTGGGTGATTTTTGTCATATGTATGTGTTCAGTGCACTACTAGATAGTTCTTAGACTTCCCTTCTCAAGAGTTATTCAATTAGGATCAAGTCCTATACATCCTAAAATACCAAATTAGTTCTCCCAAAATAATCACTCATTATCATTTCCATCACATCCCATGATTTTGAAAGTGATGATAGTAGTAAAAGTGTGGATACAACTTCTATTAATTTTATCGTTATATATTCAAGATTCCCTCAAATCATATTAAAATTATTTACATAATATGTTGCGGGTTTTCCTTTCGATAACATAATACTAAATAATCTCCACATCATAAACACTTTATTAAGTTTTTTAGGTTTCTCATATATATCTACTAGGGATTTTATAAGATCAACCATAGTCTTCACTTCTATTATGTTAAAGGTTATGTTTCATCCTAATGAAATCCTCATAAACCCAAGTTCATTCCTATCCAAATGTTCTCATTCTGTATTTTCCATATTTTATGAACATACTATAGTTAATAGAATATCTAGGACCTTTTAAATAAAATGATCCTCCATCTTTACTCTCTGAAATCCAAAATTTGTTCCATTAAACTTATTTATCTCGACCTAACATTCATCTTATTCCATACCTTCCACTTTTAGTGAAATATAACTAAAAAAAATAAATAACATCAAAGAAAGATTTAGTGTTATATAATATGCCTATGAGTGTGTTGATAAGTGATCTGAACAAACCTAAATCTCTCATACCACTTTTTGGGAGTTGACCACCATGTCTAATCACCAGACACAATCCTCTGTATGATGTTACGTAGTATATTCGGGTCTTTTGAATAAAATCACTCAAATTAGTGTACCAAAATATAGGAATCCATGCCCCATGATCACTACACCATGTCAATCCTCACACACTCAAGAGAACTCACACCTCACAAACATTAAATAGAAAAAAATAAAGGAAAGTACACATAAATTTATATGATTTGAACAACGTACTCTACATCCATGGGAGAAACATTATTTCTCTTTCTGTTATAATTGGAAGCTAAAAGTTTTTCATTTTCATAGAAAAAATAGTCAGTAAGGATTAATTATATTAATTAACTATTATATAATTATCATATCAATTTCATATCCAAATCACTATGTAATTCATTGTGCATGAGGTCCCCACTTATCTTTTATAAAAGTATCTAGCTTGTTATTTTAGTAGCACCAAACTCCTATATCCATGGAGATCCATATATTTTGAATGATGAATACTGATCTCCCCTATAATTATGAAACATAATCACTTATCCTAATTAACATTTTAAGATACACTTTTCAAATAACTTTTTTTCTCTATGTATAAACCATGGCCCATGCACACTTCAATTAAACAATATCACCATTTGATCGCATTGTCATCCACTAAATAAATTTTTTTATCATTGTACACACATAAGGCTGAGTCCCATCCAAAGAATATCTTTCTAGTTATTTGTCTCTAGTTAACTAAATTTAGATTCAAATCCCAATAAAAACCACCACACAACTTCCCATTTCATATTATATTACCACTTCTATATAAAATTATCATTTATCGTGTTTAATTCATTAAAAAATGGTTTTAAAAATAACATATCTATATAACCATTTCTACTTGACATCATTTATATTTCAATTACTAGATATTAATCAACCACACTATTTCAATTATTAATCATTTCATCAATACATCTTTAATTTATATTCAACACTTTAATTTCTCAACAAAACACATTTCCCATTTCTCTTTTCAATTCGTTCATTTTTTAATCATTATTTTCATATCCTAGTGAAACTACCACATGATAACCATGACTACCTCATCACATGTATATATAAACAACAATGATAATAATCCACAACATCACATCCACCACCTCAATAAGAACAACCATGTCACACTATGTCAACCACATCCAACCATCACCACACAAAAAATCATCATCTCATCCACCATAAAAAACCAATCATAATAATACCAAAACTACCAAAATAATACAATCATGTACACATAACAACATCAACAAAGTAAAATATCACACCAATGACATGCTTCAAACTTTAATTTCGTTATCATACAAACCAAATTACTAATTAATAAAAAATTCCAAATTTTCAACCTCTTCATTAATTTACCATATTTAAATTATTTAACCAATTTGAACATGTTATAATATATCAATAAGAATAATAGAATTCTTACAATAACATATTAACACAAAAATAAAGTAATAAAGAATCAAAAATAACAATGAAACATATAATAATATGCTCACTACACTTACTTTTCATTTCATTCGTATCCAGTTTATTATCTTCCTTAGGAAAAATTATAATTTCTGCCCAAGGATAACAATAACATGTTAATTCCACATCAACACAATAATAAATAGAAAGTATGAATCACCTACCACTATTTAAGCTTCAACAAGGAAAATGTTAAGAAAATGAAGAAAATTTTGATCAAAATCACTAAGATTCTGATAGAAACCTTCAACAATCTATGACACATTGTCCTATATAAAGAACCTAAAAATATCCACTAAAACTAAACACAATGACCATACCCTAACCTTATAAGAATAATAAAAAGGGAATATTGAATATTTAGGAAATGGAATTGTTCCATGGATCATAATTGATCTATCACGTGAAGAGAAATAATTAGGATCCACCACCAATGTAAAAAATCATAAAAATGAACTTCTAGTCACCTGGGGTTTAGAGAGATCAATATAACCAGCTAGAGAAAAGGGTGCATCTTGAATTTATAATAAAACCCCAATGGACTCCGCCAAAATAAGGTGATGGATTCACCGTGATATAGATGAGTCCAGTCAAATGAGGTTTGAAATTAATAGGCTTTAAAATGAACATTATTACCTTTAAATGGAACGATTATTTCACCACAAGAATAAGGTCTAACCTCCAAAATGGAATAGTCTATAGACCAAAATTGCCTCTCACTCTCATCCTGACTCGATCCATGAACCATTATGGAATATAGCCATATTTCCTCATTGTTTCCATCATGCCTCCATGACTCTACCATGGTGAATTGTTCACTTGAACTCACTATAAATAAACAAAAAAACCCAAAACACATATTTCCACAAACCCAAAAAAACAATCTACCAAACATGACCACAGAAATATTGTGATTAACACCAACTCCATCATGGCCTAGTGACAGTCACTATACCCATTTTGGATCACAAAACACATTTTTACCAATTTTTCACTTTAACCACCTCCAATATCTACTCCAACACCTCTAAACCTAAGCACCACTATATAAATGGCCAAAAAAGTCTAGAACTCTACATTATAAAACTCTTAAAAGATTCTAATCCTTAATAATCATGGGAAACCCTGAAAAGAAAGAAAATAAAACTCATAACCAAAACACCCCATGAGATACCTCTCAAACAAGAATCATTTCATCATAAAAAAACACGACACAAGGAAAAAATGACTTTAATAATATTAGTATAAAATTAGTTTCAACATCGATACAAGAATCAAAGTACCAAAATAACTCTAGGTACTAAGATATTATCTACAACTCACATTTCCATAGAAATTATTCCAATAAATTATGCCTTTATAGTACAAAAAAATAGGGTAATGATGTGCCCATATGAAACCTTCTCTTGATGGTCCTAAATATCAATAATTTTATTCATGAACATCATCATCCTCAATATAAAAATCACCCCAATTAATTACATGTGAGTCGTCATGATGTAGCCAAAAAATCTATGATGCATGGAAAACATCAGGAATCTGATCTATCTATGGAGGAATAGCTAATCAATACACCACCTGCACAACATGTTATAACACCTCAAAATGTATTACAAACCAAGAATAAAGAATATTGACTCAATTGAATGTGAGCTACCCAATCAGAGGAGAAACCATTAGAAACATAAGATCGCTAACCTCAAACTTCATAAACCTACTCCTCTGATCAGAATATGAATAATGAAAATCATGATCATCGTTTATTTAATAATTAATTACCTATACCATATCTATCATACCTTATACCAAATATATTCCAAGAATCATTGACACTCAAAACTAGGTCTAGCACAACAAATATCATTAATACTACCCATAAAACACCTTAAATAGAGCTAGGTCAATGGAAGAGTGATATTTATTATTATAGGAAAACCAACCCAAAGGTGAAATCATCACCCACAAACCCTAAAAATCAATAACACATGCATGAAATATCCATCAAAATATCCTACCATTTAAACTAAGTAATATAAAATGGTTGTAATAAACTAACAAGGACACTATTCTATGATTTCACTTGGTGGAAGACCAAACATCGAGATATGAACTTATCCACCAACCTCTTCATCCCCGACCACCACAATTGAATCCTCGTGGCATGATATATCATAGATATACTAGGATGAGTTGTTATATGTGATCTATAGAACCCATTCAAGATCACATATCACATCATCTATGGAACTAACATATTCCTATAAAATAACACATAATGTTTATCATCCTTAGACCACCCCTTAGGAAAAACTTTAATAACGACATTGTCTCTCCATATATCTACCTAAGAATATCTTATATATGATTCCCCCACCACCTATAGCAACAAATAATGTACTTTCATCTGGTATGGGAAAAAAATATCACTGACTGCCTCCATATTCATATGTAAACATGAAATATCCTCTACGACCCTCCACTCATCTCAAGAATCTCAATGAATATCACTATGGGACTTCTAACTTGGTGTATCATGTCACACCCTGATATCACTTTTTTCTATTATTTTATTTTAATTATTAAGTCTCTTAAATTTAAGGGAGTCCTATTTTGAATTTTTTAAATTTTTATAAGTTTTTAGTACTTTCAAAGTTAGTTCATATTTTAGATAAATCATGTGTCTTACCCTTATATACCTAGGAGAAACCATGTATGGTACTTTTACTTATAGATTCCTTGTGTGCGATTTGTGAATGGTTTAGTAAAATGTGTTTCCAAAAAAATGTGTAATCCTACAAGATTTTCCTATGATGGTTTCATGGTTGGTGCACGGTTTACTAAACCATGTAACTAAACCATGAGAGAATCCCAAGTTATTTAGTTGGTTCTACATAGTTGGTGTACAGTTTGTTAAACCATTCCATCAAACCAAGGATCTTACCCAAATTATTAAAATTTTTATATTCCCCTTATACACTCTTAAAAATAAATCCCCTTAGGGACTCTCCTTCCTCTCAATCACATGTCTCAACTAGAAGAAGATATATAGGAAATTTTCCCTTACTCTACTCTGTATTTTGAGTTGATAGTATTTAATTTCAAGTGAGGTTCTTACGGTTAGATCGTTATTTCATCATTCATTTTATTTTATTCTTGTTTCTTATTCTTCCTTATTCATGGGGACATGGTTTTTAATCTTTGGATTTGGGTTTTTTCTAAAGACTTTTTATTTTTAGGGTTATTTGGTACCACTAATAGGGTGGTTGAATCAGTGTTACACTTATTATAATTCATTCTTTTAGAATTAACTTATATGACCTTTTAAAGTCTCGATCCTCTCAAGTTTAATTAACTCAGGCACACCTTGTATAAAATAGAATAAAATGGAGTAAAATATAAATTTATTCATAAGTATTGGACTTAAAATATTGAACCATGTCTGATATAATATATTCTCTATTATATACCCAAGTAGTTACACCAAGGACCTTCCTAATCCTATCAACATAGAGTCCCACTATATTCCTACTCTAGAGTCCCACTGGAGAATTCATATTCCTTGTAATAATACTGACTCAAGTAACCTATATCTAGTGATTAATTTACTATATGGGTACAAAATTCAAGATATATCATCCAACATAATCAAATATTTTACTGGTCTTTAGATATTATATACATACATTATTCTCACATTAAATTTGAAAAACATGAAATAAAACATAAATCCCATTGAGAACTTTATTATTTCTTCTAGTATATCCTTGAAATAATTAAATGTTTACATATTGTTACCTTACAAGAAAAAAAACATAATAAAGGGTAATCTCAAATGCTCATTAAGGGAAAGTGAACAAACAGAAGATATCATAGAATAAATAATGCATGAATAATTTAGAAGAGATAAATAATAATAAAATATGTCATATAACTAATATATTAAAAGGTAAATATATCCATGGATAAAATAAAATCATAAATAATCACATTTATAATAATAAATAGTTTAATAATTATAGAATACATAATTTTGGACATTATAATCTTACCATCAAGGACTCATGCCAAGAAAACATACATAAATAGGTAAGTAATATGCCAGATACCCAAAATAGTTTGTCTCATGAGAACTACTGATACATAAAGGGGATATAATAGGCCCCACCTATAACTTAATAAGTTCAATTCATTAATCATATGAAATAAATTAATATAAATACAATACATAATCAAAATAAAAAAATCGTATTGAAAAACTTTCATATGAAATGTCAATATTTTCCCTGGTAAAAAACAACAACATAATAATAAGATATACAAATAAATAAGGTGGATAGTATCATTACATTATATTCCTATTAAAGTATAAAATTTATTAAAGGATATTGACATAGATAAAAAATCTCTTTTACAAATACATTAGAAAGTATTTTTGAAATTAAGAAGAAATATCATTTTTTTAACATTCTAAAACTAAAAATTCCTAGAATAATAGGAAAAAATTATTTGAAAATATATAGAAAATTTTAGATTAATATTGATAAAAAATAATTTCTATGATGGTAAGAAAAGGTAGTCATATGATAAATGTTAAAAAATATTCTTTTCTCACTTTATAAAAAGTCAAAAATTTATCATAACTGAAAACATTTAAAAAAATATTTTTATTTATTTGTAAATAAAGTAAATGTTATTAGAAAAAAACATTATAAATAATTTAAAATTAAATGATAAATTCCATAAAAAAATTAAAAATATAGATAGGGAATAAAAATTTCTTGGACTAAAGAGGATAAAGAAGGTTGGTTTTTCTTAAAAACATTCCTTTGGTATTTTGAGTATAAAATATATAAAAAATGAAAATAAAATATTAAAACTTAAAAATAACTAGATTATAATAAAATATAATCTTTTTAATATATAAATATTATATAATTCCCCTAATATAAACTTAAACATAAACAATCATCAATAAGAATGAGATTGTGAAATAAACCCTTACCCCAGACTTTCGCTTGGTAAAAAACA
Source organism: Viscum album (assembly GCA_963277665.1). NCBI lineage: Eukaryota > Viridiplantae > Streptophyta > Magnoliopsida > Santalales > Viscaceae > Viscum > Viscum album. The sequence goes on along the minus strand of OY728131.1, from coordinate 909,910,308 downwards.
CTCCAATATATTGTATAATAAATTTTAACTTATTATAAATATATATTTGTATTATATTTGTATTTATATTACTATATATTATTCACTAATAATTTCTTCTAACCAATTTATTAATAATTTTTGTTAAAATTGATATTTGAATGTAAACTGTTCTTTTTCCATACATGTTTGAATTTGATGGTTTTGATCCTTGAACCATGTTCATGGTTTCATTATCTCCATAATATTAAATATATTATAATTATAATTTTATACCTTAAATTTAATTTTATAACCATACATTAAAAAAATTATTAAAAATTAAATACATCATATCATGGAGATGGTGGTCTGTACGTGCGCATGAGCGATGTTTTTATTTTTATAATTAATGAAAACAAAATGAAATAGATAAAGGTTTAATTTTATATAATATTAATAATTATATAAATATAATAATTATTCATTAAATATATTATTATTTCTATTTATGTAATGTATAAATTAGAAATGAATCACATCACGTTGTGGAGGTGGTAGTCCACACGTACACACGACTAACATTATCATTTTTCAAGAAATGAAAGTATAAGAAGTTAGATGGTACATTATGTTTTTAGAATCATAATTATGTTATTAATATCATATATATTCATTAATTCCATATTTATAACCATTAATGTGAGTTAGTGATGAAAAATTAATTGCATCTCTATGTGGATACGGTAGTCTGTACATATGCATGAGCGATGTTTTCATTCTCCATAGAATGGGAAAGTAGATGAAAAAGGGTTGTACCATTAAAATAATAAAATTTATATATTTTTTAGATATTAATTTAAATATAATGGTTTGTTTATGATAGGTTTAAAGTATATAGATTAATAAATAAAAATAAAATAACTCGATTAAGAGTTGCACATGTTCTTTGTAAAACATTCTTTGGCTTACACCATAAGACTTCATTGGTAGGTCTTATAGTGAGAAAAGGACCTCTAGGATGTGGGTATGAGTTTCAAGGATGGATTTTTTTTTAGATAAATTTCTCAAGTGGTGTGGATAAGTGAATATATGAGGTACCCTTTTATAAGTGAGGTGAGTGGAACACTTGTAATTACTCTTAATTTTTAAATATTATAAGTGCTTTACTCATGTAAAAGTGGAACTTAAATTTTTTAATTTTTAAGATAAGGTTATAAGGTTATATATTATTTTATCCAAAAAATTAAGATTAGATTTTATGACCTTATCACAAATTTTTAACCCTAATTAACCTTTTTTTCCTTTTATTGTGGTGACAACATTTTTACCAAGGTTACTATTTATAATGACCAAAAATGAAGTTGACCTAATTAATAAATTTTAAAATCCTGATTCAAAATATGAAAACCATTTTTTAGTATTCAATTTTTATAATTGGGATAAATTAATTTTAATATAAATGTGCAAAGCACAATGAAAATAGTTTTTTAGAAAAATGTGTTTTTAATAATAAAAATGAACTTATACCAAAATGAAATATAATATTTATTACCATATAATAATTTATATTATGTTTTATCAAAGGGATATTATTTTAATTTAAAACCTAATCCAAAATATAAGAATACTTTTAAATTAATTGATTTAAGGAAAATAAATAACAGTTTTTAAAAAAAATGTCACTTTCACTATTCACCAAAAATCAACTATTTCTTAAAAATATAAAAAAAATCACCCTAATATAAATTTTTACTTATGAAATAAAAAATTATATCCATTTTATATAATTAAATTTTACAAAAAAATGAAATTTTACTTTTAAATATAACCATGTATTATTTCTATTATAATGACAAAATCATAGGATGTGTATTTGGAAATAGTCTAAGAATGTAGTGTTTACCTACTATAGGACGGTATTGGGTATTAAATTATTCCCCCATAAATAATTTAATCTTAAAAATTATGATATATTTCAGTTCTTGAAAAAATTTGTGTAATCCGTCTTCATAGCTTCTTTATTCTCTCATGTTTCCTCCTCTAGTTTGTGATTTATCCAAAGAATATTCACCATTCAAGTTGTCTGATTCAATAAAACTTTCTTCCTGGAATTAATAATTTTTATAGGAACTTTATTATAAGATAAGTCATGTTCTAACTCTGTACCCTTATAGGTTAGTATATGCATTGGATTTTCTTCAATAATATAACATTTAAGGCATCGTGTACTTTAGAGAGGTTGGGTGGAATTTCCAATTGGTAGGCCAAAACTCCAATTATCCCTAAAATTTCTAAATATTAAAATACATAGGGTTTAACTTTCCTTTTTTACCAAATATTATAACTCATTTACATGGAAACACCTTTAATAATACATGATCCCCTACTCAAAATACCAAGCCATCCCTCTGATTATCAGTACAGCTCTTTTTTTTATTTTAATATACTTTGATATGATTATGAATAGATCATGATTTTATAGTTGTATCTTCAACAATTTATAGGCCTACTAGATTCTTTTCTCTAATTTCTTCCCAACAAGTTAGAGTATGAAATCTATTCCTGTATAATTCTTCATATTATGCCATCTGGATGCTTTAATGGAAGCTATTATTATATATAAATTACACAAAAGGTAGATAGTGATCCCACATACCTTACAAGTTAAGTGATCTAGATATTATCATGTCTTATAGTGACTAAATAGTCCTTTTAAACTACCCATTAGTTTGATGATAATAGGTGGTTAACAAATATATCTCATTATTGAGATCCTTTTAAAGACTCCTCTGAAATTTTGATGTGAACTGAGGGTCACGATCAAATAAAATTGATATAGTTTCACCATAAACTCTAAATAATTCATTAATATAGAACTAATAAATGTTATCATGAGTTATATCTTCCATTACTTCTAGAAAATTTTCATACTTGGTAAGTTAATCAATAATGACCCATATAGTATTATTCTTCCTTGGAGTATTCGGAATTCTAATGATAAATTCTATTGCATCATTATCCCACTTCCTTATTGGTATAGGTAAAGGTTGCATGACTCCCTTAGGATGTTGACTTTTATCCTTTATCATATAGAACACCAAGCATCTAGAATCATATTCCACAATTTCCCACTTTGTACCATCCCACCTGAAATTTTCTCTTAAATCCCTATATATCTTTGTGTTACCATGGTGTATAAAAACATTTGAGATATGTTCTTTATCTAGTAGTTACCTTTTCATCTATAGTATCTATAGAACACATAAACTCTTAAATATCATTAACACTCCATCTTTATGGATGAAGTCTACCAATTTCCCATCATTCACTACTTTCCAATTACTTTGTAAGTTCTTATCATCTAGCTAGGACTTCTCTATATTTTTTAGTAAAGATGGTTTAGAAATTTATTAGAAAATGAATGATGTTTCCTATTTCCTAGTGGTTACCCTATCCTACATTAATAAATCCCTAAATATAGAATCCTTGTTAATCCTCATCATGGTTAGAACTCCATGATCCCTCTTACTCAATACACCATCCACTTTGTTTGACTTCCCAAGGTGTGAAGGTATCAAGCAATCATAGTTATTTAGTAGTTCTAACCATCTTCATTGCTTTATATTGATCTCTTTATGAGAGAATATGTACTTTATAATTTTTTATCCATATATATGTCACATATTTCACCATATTTATATTTACATCATATATTCAAGGAAAATATTATAGTTTCCAACTAAAGATCACAAGTTGGATAGTTTGGTTCCCATATATTTAAATTATTTTATGTATAAGCAACCACTCTATAATTTTGAATAAAGATACAGCCCAGTACTTTCTTTTAAGTATCACTATATATTATTAATCCACTATTTCTATATGGTAATGTAAATACTAATGAATTAACCAATATCCTCTTTAGCTCTTCAATCTTCATGTTCCCTTGACCATGTGAACTTAAACCCTTTGAATGCCAACTTAGTTAACATGTTTTTCAATCGATTGTAATTTTTAAAAACCCTGTTGATAGTAACCAACATAACCAAAGAAACTATGTATCTTAGTTATATTCATCATTATAGTCCATTAATTGACTACCTTTGTATTTATAGGATCAATAGATATTTCAACCTTGGAGACAATATAACCAAGAAAAAAACTTCTTAGATCCAAAATTCACAATTATTGAATTTAATATATAATTCTTTTTACATGAGATTTGTAATGATTATTCACGAATTATTCTCATAATATTCTTGTATTTTATAGTATATCAATATATCATCAATGAATACCATTGTGAAGTCATCAAGATAATATTTGAATACTCTTATCATTATATCCACAAAGATATAAGATGTATTATCCAATCTAAAGGGAATTACCATAAACTCGTAATGTACATAACTCGCATGAAATTTCATATTTAGTATATTATCCTTCTTCACCCTTAACTGATGATAACCAAAGTGAATATTGATGTTTCAAATCTCTCTAAAGTTGATGAAATAGTCATTAGTGTGTGGTAAATAGTACTTATTATTTATAGTAATGACATTGATCTCCCAGTAATCAACACACAATATCATAGACTCATCCTTATTTTTTATAAATATGATAGGTGCTACCCAAAGTTAAACTCTTGGGTATATAAATTTATTGGGTCTAGGTGTTACATTTTGTGACAATGATGTGTCAATATGTGTTTGGTAAGTTGAAGGTGAAGTAGTGATGGTAGAATAATTTTTATGGATTCATTTGATGGAAATAGATGTCATGGTTGATCAATTCTCCTTATAATTTTCAATATTTTTTCTCTGATATTAAGTTCAAAGAAACTTTTTTCAATAATAATGACACATTTTTTACCACAATTTTTGGAGAAGAATAATCATTTAAATAATTCCATTCAATGTGGATATTATTTCATGAGGAATTTTCAATAAAAAAGTATAAGTCAATGAAAAATGTATTTATATTTTCTGTGGTGTTTTTGAGGAATTATTTGAATTATATTTTATGCTTATAATTGTTCTACGGATTTTATAATGGGAATTAAACAAAAAAATATGGTCCAACCACATCAGTCATCCACCATAACCATGATTTTGTGGGATCTGGGATCAACCACACGCATGGGATCCAACCAAGCCAGACTGTATGGCAGCTAAGATTGGGTGGGTGTACAGGACCATAGGAGCCCACATGATGTTGAAGAACAGGTGGATGGGCTAGTGTGTTAGTGGACCTACACAGGTGAGTCACATCTCATGAGGTATGTGTGATTTTTTGTGGGTGTCGAACCTTCTACCATCTCAAGTACTGACCAACACATATTGATTAATAAAGAATCCCTATGACAACCCTTATCTTTATTACACATTAATTCATGATTTATTAAACAAAATACAACACATAAGATTGAAAATCATAGTGTATTTGGGTAATTAGGAACAATACATAACCACTTAAATAGGGGGTACATCAACATTATTGAAAACTTCCTTAACATGCTCATAATATTCCTTAATTCTTAAAACTGCATGGGATAACCTGGGGACATACATAAGAAAGGGGTGAGTTATAAATCCCAGTAAGGGAAAAAACATAACATGAAGAAATTATTGCATGTAATACAATAGTAATTTCAATGGGATATAAAAATAGGTGAGAATTATAAACATGAACAATGTGGCATGTTGTAGCATGATAACATAAAGTCAACATGGGAATGTGGAAACAAATTTAAACATGACATCATAAGCATAAGTCAAGATTAACCACCAAGAAATCATAATGCAATGTTATTAGGATAAACTCACATTCACCATACATGGAATCTCATGAGACTAAAACAATACCCAATGAATTGGAGTTCTATCTAGACGCACCCATCATAATCATATCATGTTCATGCATAAGTGTGTCACTTAGATCATATAACATAAGAACATATTTCATCAAATTTAATCCCACGATTAAGGATAGTGGGTTAAATAAATGGAATTATAAAATAAATTAAGTATATCCACAACTAGGTGGATTTCCCTTGAGGGAAAATAGTGATGGTATTCACAATAAAAATGTTTGGCATGGAAAAATTGTAATGAAATTTTAGCAGCATAACGGTAAAAAATAAAGATCCATAAAATGGTTTAATGAGATAGAAAGGGGTTTATCATAATTTGGAAATATAATTTACAGTAATAGGTATGTGTAAAAAAATATCCCAACATTATTAATGGGAAATAAAATCCATAAAATGAATACGATGCTAGAATAAAGAGGATAAGAGGATCCCTTACCTTGAGAGGGTGATTCTAAAAGCTTGGGAGGAGATTATTGAGAGCTTGGTGGAACCTTGGGAGTACTCTAGATAGGGTATGGAAGATTAAATACATTCTTAAAGTTTTTTTAGTTAATAATAATAGGATCTTGGGTGGGTTTATATAGTAAAAGAGTGGTGAGTTCTTTATTATTTCCCAAACTTTGGTTTTAGGATCTATATAATAAGGTAATCAAAACCACAAACCTTACCATGGTTTTTGACCATGGTTTATAAAAAATAGGAGTGGTATTATTTATTTTATAAATAAAAGGTCCAAAAGTAATAAAATATTACCCTTGGTGATGTATGAGTGAGTCATGTTTATAAAGATTTTATTTTAAAACCTTAAAATATAATATAGGTTTTTGAGGATTCATAAAAGCCATATAAAATTATACAAATAACATAAAAGTAACATTATTTTAAATGGTAAATGTATATTTGGTCGTGGATACCTTTTATATCATTTATAACATCATTTTTGGGTCATTATGATGTCATAATACACACCGAATATTTATATCGTATTTAATTTTTACCTGCAAATTCGATTGTCTTAGAAAATTATGAAAAAATAAATATTGGATAATTTCAAAGTGATTATTCCAAAAATAATATTTATTTTATCAAAATAATTTTCTAAATATATTAATTTTTACTTTTAAAATGGGAAATGATATTTATTGAGAAATTTTAGGTTTTCGACAATAACAATTTTTGAACCCTTATAAAAATTATACTTGACTTCATAAAAATTATATTATCATTTAAATTTAATAAAAAAATTATTTAATTGTATTATTTTATTAAATTATAATTATTTTTAAAATTCATGAATTCGTAAAAAATGAATTTCTTAATTGAAATTGCATATTACACAAAAATTCAATTTTAGTTTTATCATATCAAAATAAAAATCATTTATAAAATTAAAAAAATTAAAAGTAAATATAATAATTATTCTATTGAAAACAAAATATACATATTTATATTATTAAGGTATTGATACATATCCATTTATTACACCAGCAAACACCCTGAGGGTAAGGTGAGTGATGGTGATATTTTCATGGGGTGGTTCGGCATACATGGTTTGGGTCATGATCTTGATGAACTTAAACTTCTCCCATAAATGGTTTCGCTCATGATTTAGTTGTTGGATCTCAACTTGGTCTTGGTTAGGTGAAAATACTAGTGATTATAACTCCCTCAAAATCTTCGATAAATGGGCTTCATAGGGCATGATCCTAAAAGTTGTTCCATCACTTACTTTTTATATTAATTAGATTTATCAAACCTTAAATTTATACTAATCACATGATCATTGTTCAAAGAATATATTATCAATAGATATGATTATTAATGATCTTTTAAATTCAATAGGATAAAACCAAATAATTCCATGTGTTTTCTATAATTGTAATAGGTCATTTAGTTCATTCACAAATGGAATTTAATTTATAAAAGTTAGGGTTGTGAAAATATTCCCCCTTCAGAAATTTCACCCTTGAAATTTTCATTTCACACACTAAAACATATGAGGGAAGTTTTATTTCATCACCTCCTCTGGTACCTACATTACTTCTTGAAACTTTTTATTTCTCCATATCAATTTGACTAGGTGCATTGTCTTATTTCATAGAACTTTTTCTATATGATCTAAGATCTTTATCAATTACTCTTCATATGAAAGATCAATATATAGTGGTACTACCTATGGATTCAGCACATGTGAGGGGTCTGTTATGTACCTACTTAATAGTGATAAATGGAACACATCATATACTTGAGATAGGTTAGGTGGGAGTTCTAGTCGATAGGCCCCCAATATAATTAAATCAAGGATATCAAATGGACCGATGTATCTTGGAATAAGCTTTCACTTATTCCCAAATCTCAGGAGTTTATTACATGGAGATATATTGAGGAATACCTTATCTCTAATTTCAAAACACTATATATCATCAATTATTTTCAGCATAACTCTTTTATCGAATTTAAGCAGCTTAGATGTGTTGCTGAATAGACTTTCCCTTTTCCACCATTTCCATGACCATTTTTGGACCCAGTAGTTTGCATTCCCAAACTTCATCCTAGCATGAAGGTGTTCTGAATCTCTTACAATAAAGGGATTCAAAGGGATCTATTTGGATTCTTGAGTGGAAACTATTATTGTATGAGAACTTGACAATATGAATATGTTGATCCCATTCGCCTTTTAATTCAATTGAGCTTGCTCTCAACATGTCCTCAAGTGTCTGGATAGTCCACTTAGATTATCCATCAGTCTGAGGGTGATAATTCATTTTGGATTTCAACTCAATATTTAGAGCATTTTGGAGACTCTTCCAGAACATGGAGATAAATCTTGGGTCTCTATTAGATATAATCAATATTAGTGTTCCATGAAACCTCACCACTTCTCTAATGTATATACTTTCAATTTGATCAAGTAAGAATCCCTCTAGAATTGAAATGAAGTGAGTAGTCTTTATAATATGATCCACCACAACCCATATAGCATTATTTCCTCTTTATTTATTCAAATTACCAGTGAAAAAGTCCTTGGTTGTTTTTTCCCATTTCCATGTAGGTATGGGTAATGGTTGCATCATCCCATTGGATTTTTGACTTTCATCCTTCACTTTTTGATATAAAAGACACCTTGATATATATTTTATGATATTATTATTTATATTTTCCCACAAATATTACTCTCATAGATCTTGATAAATATTTTTTCTCCCTGGATGTATGGAGAAGGTAGATCTATGTGCATCATCTAATAGCTCCATATTTAACTCATGATTTGATAGTACATATATTCATGAAACAAATATAACAAATACTTCTTCAATAATTTTGAACTCTGAGGATTTACCTTTTCTTATAGCTTCCAACTTTTTCAGAATTTCCACATCATCTCTTTGAGAATCCTTTATCTTCTCAATAAGGGATGGTTGAGCAATCATTTTTGATAGGATTGATTATTTTCCTTCCTTAATGATTCTCATGTCCATACTATTCAAGTATAAGAAGATCAGATCCATCTAAATTCTCATAAATGATAAAATTATCAGATCATATATACTTAGAGTGTCTACTAATTAATTTTATTTACTATGATGGTAGTTGATTGAGTATTCAAATTCCATAATTAGCTCTAATTATCTTCACTGGTACATATTTAACTCATTATATGTGAATATATACTTAAGGATCTTATGATCTGTATATATATTTCACACTTCTCCCCAAAGAGATAATTCTATCATATTTTTAACATGAATATTACTGTGACCAACTCCATATCATTCTTTTGGTAGTTTTGTTCATGAAATTTCAATTTCCTTGAGTCATAGGCTATCATTTTTTTTATTATACATTAGTGCACAACCCAATACCTTCTTTTAATCATCGATGTATACCATGAAAATCTCCCCACTTAATGGTAGAATAAGTAAATATGTACTGATAACCCTATTTTTTAACTCCTTGAATCTCTCTTCACATTCATTATTCCAAAAAACTTGACTCCCTTCCAAGCCATTTGGTTTAGAGGATTTGAAAATCATGATAAATTTCGCATAAATTGTCGATAATATCCAGCCAATCTAAGGAAACTATATATATCTGTCACAGATATTGGTCTTATCCATCCTTAAATTTCCTCAGTCTTTGAATGGTCTACATATTTCCCATTACTTGTGATAATATTCCCCAATAATAATACTTCCTTTAAGAAAAACTAACATAATATATACTTTTCATAAAGGTTTTACTTTCCTAAGTTATTTATCATAGTTCTCATATTCTCCTCATTCTCCTCCTTACTTTTGGAGTATGTTAGAATATCATCTATAAAGACTACCTCAAATTTTTTAAGGTAATCTCTAAAGAATATATTCATCATGTACATAAATATTTCTAGATAATTATTGAGTGTGAATGTCATTACTATGAACTCATAGTGCTCATACCTTGTATGGAAATCAGTCTTGGGGATATCCTCTTTCTTCACCCTTACTTGATAATATTCTAACTAAAAATCCACCTTGGATAAGTATAAAACTCCACGTAGCATATTGAACAATTCATCGATCCTTGGAATAGGATACTTGTTCTTTATCATGATCTTATTGAGCTCAAGATTCTCAATTCAAGGGTCCATTAACCCATTATTCTTATTGATGAAGAGGATCGGTGCACCCCAAGGTAAAGCACTTGGGTGTATGAACCCTTGATCCAAATTCTATTATAGTTTCTTTTTCAGCTCCTCAAGTTACATAATATCTATTCTATATAGAGTCTTGGATATTTTCAAATCCTCAAGTATAAGATCTATTGAAAATTCAACCTCTCGGCTAGAAGAAAGACCTGGAAATTCTTAAGTAAACACAATAGTGTATTCCCTCGCAATGGGCATGTCTTCAAGGATAATCTTTCCTTAGACTTAGTCATTTGATCTAGATATGATTTCTAATAGGTAAATAATATCCACCCTTGAGATATTGGTTCTAAATAAGATTCATCCTCTTAATCTCACTTGTATATAATTAGAGGATGATTTATGATAGGGAGAGTGATTTCCTTCTCACGGTAATTTATGTTGTCTCTATATAAGGAAATCAAATCCATACCCATAATTGAATAAAATTCCACTAAAGGGGGTATCAAAAGGTTTTTTGGGAAGTTCAGACCAAAATTTTTGATAGATGATGAGTTATATATTTGGGATTCAATAATTGACCCATTTTTCATTTTCACTAATAGCTCTACTTAAATGCTTTGTGGTGGTGTTTGAATAGTTATACTAAACTTGTGTGATATGAAATAATGCATAGAAATAGAATCAAAAAGTACATTCACTATTCTTGAATGAATAACTAGAATACCAATCACCACTTCATTTTCAGGATCCACCTCAGTGAATGTGATAGAATATGCTCACCCATGCTACCTTAGAGGTCATTGGCATTGATTTTCTCTGATAACCCTTGACTTTGGTAAGTGTTTTACATGGTTTCCTTATTCCTTGCAGTTAAAACATTATATAATAGGTTATGGGTTCACTGGATCATTCCTCTCTTCCATGGAGGGGTTTTTTCCATCGGTAATATCTAGTTAGGTTCCCTTCCATCACACACCTAAAGCATTTACTTATCCCTCTTAGGTAATTTCTAAGATGCTTCTTTATACACTTTTCACAAGTGGGATGTTGAAATTTATTACCACTATTTGATTTCTCTATAGTACTTCCATAATTAAACTATAATTTCCACTTCTTATCCCTTTGATACCCTTGATATTTGTTGATCTACATTTCAACTTTTAGGTAACATAATACATTTTCCTAGTAGCTATCAAAGTCCTGAATCACTAGGTACTTTCATAGACTCAGTTTTATCCAACCAAAGTAGCAGTCAACTTTTTATTCAGGGGTAACAAAAAAGCTAAAGGTTTTTTATAAAAGTATTATGAAGTTTTCCTTTTACACCTCAATGGATTCATTATCTTTTTTATTAAGGAAAAGGAAATCCCATTACATTTTATGTTTTAGAGTGCGAGTAAAATATTTTTCAAAACAAAATTCATAAATTTCTTCCACCCCATTACTTTGACATCTTCCTTAAGTTTCATATTCTTGATTAATGTACCCCACTAATCAGATTCTCCCTTCATATTATAAACAAAAAGTATAATATTCTCTTGAACAAAACATTGAAGGATGTATAAGATCTTCTCAATTGAGTCGATCCATTGTTCTATGATTAACGGATCGGATGATCCATTGAAATTTAGAGGCCTTTGTTGCATAAAGATCTCAATTTCAGCTTGTTCTTTATTAGGGGGATTTGGTAATTACTCTTGATTTAGGTTTTTATTCAGAAATTGAGTCAAATGAGATAGTATTATCATAAAGATCTCAATTTATACTCTCACTGTATTGTTCAACTCCTTTGGGTATTCATCACATCTCCCTTCACATTGGTTGTTTACTCAGTTCCTCCTATTTCCAGTCAATAACTATAATAGGGAAAACTAGGGATGATTATTTTTAAACTATTAAACAAGTAAATGGGAATCCAATAACATCAAAGGGATAATTTATAAATAAAATTTATTCCTTAACTTATGAATTTCTAGGCTTCAATCTAAGTTATCCATGATCTATTTCCTAACACAGACTCTTATGGGAATTTTTTCCGTAAATAATGGTTCATAATGAGATTTTAAATTTACTAAAACATATCCCCCTTGAGTTTCAAACTAGGCTTTTCGTAAGTCTCATTTTAATGCACTGGTTCCCAATCGAGTCTAGCTCAATACGATGTTTTCAGGTGTTACCCCTAAGTACATTTGTGCCAAATCCACATATACTTGTTGTATCCAAACAAGGATGTATTTTCCTGGAAACTAATTACTTTATAATTTACCAAAATTTAAGGATGTTTTCTTAGGTTTTGTCTTATCCTTGAGTCTCTTGTTGGAGTTTCCTAATCCTAATCCCAAAAATAACTAAACTTTACTTTGATACCAACTATAATAACCCTTAACATTATTACACATAAATTAATGATTTATTAAAAATAATAAAACCCATAAGATCAAAAAAATTAGTGTATTTGAGTAATTGGGTACATTAAATAACCACTTAAATAGGGGGTACGTCAACATTATTGAAACCTTCCTTAACATGCGCATAATATTCCATTGTTTTTAAAACTACATGGGATAAACTAGGGACATACATAAAAAGGGGGTGATATATAAATACCATTAAGGTAAAAAAACATAACATAAAGAAATTATTACATGTTAGACAATAGAAACTTCAATGGTACATGAAAATGGGTGAAAATCATAAATATAAACAATGAGACATGATGTATCACAATAACATGAAGGCAACATGAGAATATGGAAACAACATTAAACATGACATCATAATCATAAGTAATGATTGAACACCAATACATAATAGCATAATGTGATTAGGATAACCTATTCATAAGACTAAAACATTATCCAATGCATTGGAGTGATATCTGGGTGCACTCATAAGAATCATATCATGTACAAGCATAAGTGTCCCACATAGATCATATAACATAAAACATATTTCATCCCAATTAATCCCATGATTAAAGATATGGGATACATACATAGAATTCCCTAATAAATTAATTATAGGTAAACTAGTTGAATTACCCTTAATTATAAATAGTGATGGTATCCACAACACAAAGGTTCGGCAAAAATATCGTAGTGAAAGTTTGGTAGTATAACGGTAGTATATAAAGCTTCATAAAATAGATTAATGAAAGAAAAATGTGTCTATTATAATTTTTACATAAAATGGATCAGAATAGGGATGTGTAAAATCATATCCCAAAATTAGTAATTGGAAATAAAATTCATAAAATAAAGAAGATGCATAAATAAATAGTAGATTTAGAGGATCCCTTACCTTGAGATGGTGATTCCAAAAGCTTTAGAAGAGATTCTTAAGAGCTTGGGGAAATATTAGGAGGACTCTAGAAAAGGTAGGTAAGATTAAGTACATTCTAAAAGTTATTGATTTAAGAAAAATGGGATCTTGAGAGGGTTTTCATAGGAAAAGAGAGGGGAGTTCTTTGTTATTTCCCAAACTTAGGTTTTGGACTCTATATAATAAAGTAATCAAAACCACAAACCTTCCCATGGTTTTTTCCCATGTTTTTTGCAGAAGAGTATTTATTTTATTTATTTTATAATTACATGGTCTGAAATTAATAAAATATTACCCTTGGTGATGTGTAAGTGAGTCATGTTTATAAATAATTGATTTTAAAACCTTAAAATATAATATAAGTTTTGGAGGATTCATAGGGCATTATAAAATTAATAAAATAAGATAAAAATAAAATTATTTTAAATTTTAAACCTAGATTTTGTAATTTATACATTTTATAGAATTTATTAATTCACTTTTGGGTCATTATGATTTCCTAACGCACATTTTATATTTATACCATATTTATTTTTTATACAAAAATTCGACTCTATTAGAAAATTATGAATAATTAACTGCTGAATAATTTTGACGTGCTTATTCCAAAAATAATATTTATTTTATAAAAATAATTTTATAAATATCTAAATTATTACTTTTAAAACAATAATTGACATTTATTGAAAAATGTTGAGTTTTTTACAATAAGAGTTTTTGAACCCTTATAAAATTTACATTTGACTTCATACAAATTAAATTATCATTTATATTTTATAAAAAATATTTAATTGTATTATTTTGTTAAATTATGATTCATTTTTAAAATTCATGAGTTCTTAAAAAAGGAATTTATTAATTGAAATTTCATATTACACAAAATTAAAATTTGTGTTTTATCATATCAAAATAAAAAACATTTATAAAGTAAAAAAAATAAGATGTAAATTAAATAATTATTCTATTGAAACTAAAATATATGTATTTATATTATTAGGGTCTTGATACATATCCCTTTATTACACCAGAAAATTCACTGAGGTTAAGGTGCGTGATGGTGATATTTTCATGAGGTGGTTCGACGTGCATGGTTTAAGTCATGATCTTGATGAGCCTAAACGTCTCCCATAAATGGTTTCTCTCGTACTTTAATTATTGTATATTAGGATGTGATTTGTTAAGGCAAAATTCCAATGATTATATCTCCCTCTGAATCTCCTATAGATGGAATTTATAGGGAATGATCCTACTGGTCAAGCTTGTGACTTCCTTTGTGTCAATTGGATTTATCAAAACCCTATATTTATACTAATCACATTATCAGTATTCAATGGATATATTATCAATGGTTATGATGATTAATGGTATTTTAAATTCAATAAGATAAAACCAAGAATTTCATGTTCTTTCTATAACCGTAATAGGTTATTTAATTTAGTCACAAAGAGAATTTTATTTATAAATGTTTGGGCCATTACAATCACTCAATAGTTCATGGGTTCGATGTGGGATAGAAGTGACATGGTACTATTACTCTATCCTTAAAATATACATATATAATCGCAACCACCCGATCAATCCAATCTCATCCATTGATCACTATAGAACAATAAACTTCAATATCAACATCTATCTTAGAACTATTCAAGGGGGTTCTTCATGAAAAGAGCATCCATGATCATGTCGAGCTTAGGATTGTTCGTGATTAATATTTCAAGAAGTGTAAGATGAGTTTTCATTCATGTAATATTCATCTTTCAATCATATGGTTATTTTGAAGGTTAAACCATTCGGTAAAATGAAAACGGGGTTTAAAAAGGTCATATAACATTCATGGATAATTTTGAGCATTCAATGTACATGGATATGTTAGGATTATAAAAATGAGAAGAGTTTGTCATGAAGGAAGAGGTACAATGATTATAAATATCATGAGGATTAATAGGAAATCTACATTTGATATTTTATTTTCTGATATCTATAGGAATTAAAAGTGTTGATATACACGGCATTATTTGTGTAGGACAAGGTGGTGAAGGAACAAACCAAAGGTAGTTGAACTCACCTATATAAATAGAGGCAAGGTCGAGAGAGTGGTTTCTAGTAGTTTTTGAGAGATCGCATTTTTTCAAATAAAAATAGAGCACCAAAAATATATTACTTTTTATAAGAGTAAGACCTTCCATGATATTCTTACATGCAGAATAAAAAGAAGAAGACATGGACCTTTTAACATGTGAATATCACACTCAAGGCTCTTGATATCATCAACAAAATTACTTTTTTATTAGAAATAAGACAATACAGTCGGGCCACCAAAGGAAACAAGGAAGAAAGAAACCTAAGGGGTATAAAATGGTGAAGGCCAAGGGCATCCCCTCTAATTAGGTTAACCCATTTGGGTTTCAACGTAACAATATCATTTTGGGTTTGAGTGTTACCCTAATATGAAGGCTCATTGGTTTTGCAATAACATTACTAAAATAATTTGTACTCCTTGCATGAAAATAAATAAGGAATATCACATTATAGAATTATTTTAAGGTAGTAAGATTTAAAAGAACTTGTGATATATATATATAGTGTGTCAGTTTATGTGTGAAGAATGTGTGTGTACATGAAGAAAGGATAATATCTTCTGCATGAATGTGTAGATTCATGCACAAGTGATTACATAACAACTTGAGAATATAAAACTGAAGTATAATAAAGATAATTTAGTTTTCACATAAAATAATAAAGGGATAAAATATATTTGTAAGGGTTTCACCACTAAACAAACACCATGCATGTGGCATAAGACTTGGTGAAAAAATTTTGAGGTTTCAAGAAGAGAAGAGTTTGATATTTTTTAATTATATTGTTGAATAAAATATTAAAGAACATTTTTACACCACTTGTATACATTTTAGTGATTTTGAGACTTCATAAATTGAAAGGAAGAATTGCCTGAGAATTTATTTCACTAATGAAGCTGATCAAATGTAGGTTATTAGAGATATTTGGGAAAGACCAGAAACCTATAAAGGTGCTTGAATAGGTACATGAGAAAGTGTGATTTAGAAAGATCATGGAGGAAGATAAAAGGATCATCCTATAAAGGGTCTAAACTTGAAGAAAGGTAGAAGTCTATTGGTTATAGTTGGGAGAAGAGAAAGTCTTTCAGTTAGAGATGGATGTAAAAGGATCCTCTTGGTTGGAACAAGAGAAGAAAAAGTCTCTCAGTTGGATTTAGGAGCAAGATAAGTCTCTTGTGTGATTAAAGAGCATTCTAGTGTGGATTCTAGTAACATTGTGGGATGTAGAATAAATAAAATCCTAGTTAGATTTAAGATTTAAGATATGGGGTGATTTTTTATAGGCCATTGTAATTGAAAAAAATATTATATTGGAGAATCAATGTTGGGAGGTATAACCAACATGGAAAAGAGTAGGTATCTATATCAAACCTTATAAATATTGTATGATTCTATATATATTATTATTACTACACAGTAGGTGATATTTATAGATATCATAGAGTGGATCGAGAGACTTAACAAGTTCAAGGGGTTGAATTCAAAAGTATAAGAATTCATAAAATGAGTGTACCACTGAGTCACCACTCCCCCTCAGTGGAACCAAATCTATCTTGGAAATCTACAAAATCCCTTATCACACAACTCCTATAGTTGTTTCTTAAACTCAATAAATACTATTGGTACCATTTTATAATTATTATTTGATATTTTTTTGAATCAGGGGTGAGTTAAATAGAAAACTCAACTTCACACTTAGGTGGATGTCTCGATAAATATTATCAAGATACTTTAATGCATTTCTTTTATAACAAACATATCATTTATCCTTAGTATGTATTACTCATCTAAAGGTAGTGTTTTCTCTTCATATTCTCTTGGAATTTTGTTAATGTGTTCTATTAGATGTAGATTCATAAACGATTCATATAATGAAGTATATCCTTTAAAAATAAGGGATTCACTACCCCTTTCATAAATAGTAATTTCCTTCACTTGACAATATATTATTGAATTATACTTTGAAATCCAATCCATACCGTGGATTATGTAAAATTATATCAAAGGTTTTAGAATCTATTCTAAAACTTGAGAATATCTATGCTTCTGAATAGAGACTTCTCGACATATCCTTATTGCAATAAAATTCCCACTACATGTCTTGATTGATAAGACTTTACCTAGAGTGTTAGGGGTTGATTTAATGTTTTTAGAAAACATGAAAGATATAAGAGTGCATAGATATTGAGTTAAATAAATCATTAGATAAATTTGAGTTTATGATAAAAGTATTTTCTATCACATCATTTGATTTTATGATCAAAGTACCTTTTGTCACATCATTCATCACTTAAAACTCAGTTATAGTGATCACATAAGCTTGGAATTGATCACTTGTACTTTTCTGAGGTAAATTTTCTTGATGATTAGGTAATTTGTTTCACTAATTAAACACATATTTACAGTTTAATCATTGGATATTAGAGGCTTTTTTCCTTCCCTTTCAATCATAGGCATGGTTGTCTTTATCTCTACACTTGAAGTAAACTCTCATTCCCATTAATAATGTTTGATGTTGTGTCTTTCCACAATTATTACATGTTAGAAATTTCACCCTTCCCTTATTCCATTTTTCCATATTTATTTTCACAGAGTGCTCAGTTTCCATCTTCTTTTCTTTATTTCTTTAGAAAAAATAATACATATAGAATTTTTTTCTCTATCTTGGTGACACTTGATATTGTATCCTCATATACTAAAAATGTATGAGAGACTAATTACCTTCAAATTATAGGTTTTTCTAATAAAATAATTGATCATTATTAATTTTTGGATTATATACGTAATCCATAGCATGATTTTCTAGCCTTGTGAAGTTATCTTCATATTCAGCAACATTTTCTCCTTACTTTTTCCTTATATTGAGTAATTAACTCTTTATATCATCTTGTTTATCATCAAGAAAGTATTTTTCAAAAAATATCTCCTTAAAATTATTCTAATACATACTATTTATTTCCTTTTACTCCTTATTATTTTGAATCAATGACCACCATTGATTAGTATTGACCTTAAGATGATAAACTACCATAATAACTTTCATTCTTTCACTACTTTCCAAAGAGAGAAATATATTCTCTCGGGACTTGATTCATTTATCATATACTAATTTATTATTAATACCATTAAATGATAGAGGTTTTTATTGCATGAAGTGTCACAAAATTGTTCTTCCATGCTATGGATCAGAAAGTTTCTCCATACAGGCAAGGTTATTGGTCATTACCTGAGTCAACTATCCCAATATAGTTATAATTTGTTCAACTCCAGCTCCAACTTCATTATCTTTACCAGGAGGGAAATACCTATATAAATTACACGAATTAATACAATTTACATTCCTTATACTATGATCCATTTCTAAATAATGAAAAACATTATATTATCTTATAGTATTATGAATATTAAATCATAATGTATAATTCTAAATATAGTGCAATGGGTAACATAAATTAAAAATTTATGCATAGTTAATCTCATAATAATAATCTTAGTGTTTTGGGAAATATCTTAAAATCATTAAAAAATATTTCAAATCCTTTATAATAGTTTGTAAAGTGCATGTTAATTAACCAAAGTATATCCCTTGGAAGTTTCAAACCAAGTGTATAGTTAGGACCACTTGTTGATCACCAAGTAGAGATTAGGTTAATACCCAACCTACCTTTTTAAAAGTTTTTACCCTTAGGTGCATCTATTCTAGGGGCTGTATCTACATGTTTATATCTAAAAAATGATTTAATTTCTAGGAAAGACAACACTCTATACATAAAAATATTTTATAATATTCTTTATATAAATAGATATATCCCTAGAGTCTATCATAGGGTTATCTTCTTTAATATATTTTTTCATATATTTTAGTTCCCAAGGGTCCTAATAAATATGATTTCATACCAAATGTAACAAACCCAACTCTAGTAACTTGAATTCAGTGGTTAATTTTCTATATTGGTACAAAATATAAGAGATTTCATCTGATGATATTTAATAGTTTAGTATTCATGGGTGACTAATTTTATACAGTATTCTCACATTATATTCAAAAAATATGAAATAAAACTTAAAATTCAAGTGATAAATTTACTATTTCTTCTAGTATATAATTAAAATCATTCAAAGTTCAATTCTTAGTAACCTTGGGAAAATAAAACAAAACAAAGGATGATATCAGATGCTCGATAAGGGAAAGTGAAAAATAGAAGCTATCATAGAATAAATAAATCATAATTAATATTATAGAGATAAACAATAATAAGATACTAAATATAAATAATATCTTAAAAGGGAAACATATACTTGAATTAAATAACCACAAAAATAATCACATGGATAACAATAACTAGTTTTATAATAATATAATTCATAATGCTGAACATCATAATATTAGCATCAAGGCCTTATTCCAAGAAAATATACATAAATAGGTAAGGATTATGCCAAATATCCAAGATAGTTTGTCTCATGAGACCTATTGATGCATTTATGGGATATAATGGGCCATATACATTACTTAATAAGTCCAATGAATTCATAAGATTAAAGAAACGAATAATAATACAGTACATAATCAACATAAACATTCATATTGAAAAACTATCATATGAGATATCAATATTTTCCCTAATAAATAAATAGAATATATGATCATAATACTTTAAAATACATCAGGTGTATAGTACCATTAGATTATATCCCGAGTAAATAATACCATTAATTAAAGGGAATTAACATAGATAAAAAAACCTATTTTACAAATATATTAGAAAGTCACTTTGAAATCTGGAATAAATAACCATTTATTTTGAAAATATTTTCAAAACAAAAATTACCAAAATCCTATAAATAATAATATATTTGAAAAACTATGGAAAAATTAAGAGGAATATTGGTAAGGAATAAAGGATGTGATGGTGGGAAAAGGTGGTCATGCGGTAAACATTAAAAAGAATTAGTTTCTCACTTTATAAAAAGTCAAAAGTGTTCCATAGAAGAAAACATTTAAAAAATGAATTTTAATAATTTGTAAATAAAGTCAAAGGTAGTAAAAAATAAACTTATAAATCAATTAAAATTAAATAAAAACTTTTATAAAATAATTTTAAATGATATGTAAAAAAATTCCAACCAAAGAGAATAAATAAGGTATGTTTTTCTTAAAAATAATCCTTTGTTATTTTGAGTACCAATGGAGGGGAAATGAAAGGAAACTGCAAAAAACCTATAAATAAATACAGAAAAATAAAATATATGGGTTTTAAGAGATAAATTTTATACAATTTTTCCAATGTAAACTTAAAAAATAAATAATCCCGAATAAGAATGAGATTGTGAAATAAAATCTTACCACAAACTTCTGCTTAGTCTGACATGCTCTAATATCCTGTATAATAAATTTATAATTATTATAAATTTATATCAGAATCATATTTTGATTTATATTACTATATAATATTCATTAATTATTTCTTATTATCTATTTATTAACAATTTATTGTTAAAATAAATATTTGAGTGTTAATCGTCCTATTTTCCATATATGTTTTGGTTCGATGGTTTTCATCCTTGCACCTTGGACAAGGTTTCATAATCTATAGAATATTAAAAATTTATAATTATCATTTTTATGACTTTGATATACTTTTAGAACTATTCATTAAAAATGGTTATGAAAAAAGAAATACATCATGTCATGGAGATGGTATTCTGCACATTTGCATGAGCGGTGTTTTCATTTTTCTAATAGATGAAAAGTAGCCAAAATGGATAAATGGTTAATTTTATAGAATCATAATAATAATATAAATATCATAATTATTCATTAAATCCATCCTTATTTCTAGAAATATAAGGAGGAAATGAAAAATTAATCATATCGCTTCGTGGAGGTGTTAGTACACACATACGCATGAGTGATGTTATCATTTTCCAACATATGGAAAGATAAAAAATTTAAATGGTATTTTATAATTAAAAAAATATTCATTAATTCTATATTATTTACTATCCAAGTGGGTAGATATTGAAAAAAAATGACATTGTTATGTAGATACGGTAATCTATAAGTATGAATGAGCAATGTTTACATTTTCCATATGATGGAAAAGGAGATGAAAAAGAGTTGGAAAATAAAAATAAAAAAATTTCAGTATAATTGAGATAGTTATTTTATAATACCATAATGGTTATGATAGGTTTTAAGGAGTTATAATAATTAATAGAAATGAAAGAACTCGGTTAAGAGTTATAACTCTTCTTTGGAAAACCTCTTTTAGATTTCACCTTAAGCCTTATTAGGTTGGTATTTTGGTGATAAAATACCTCTAAGATCTGTGTAGGAATTTTGGGGAGGTATTTTTTTATGGACTGTTTAATATAAATTTTCCAAGTGGTGTGGATAAGTGAGGATATAAGGTGTCCTTTTATAAGTGAGTTGACTAGCACACTTGTAATTATTCTTAACTTTTAAATATTTTAAGTGTCGTACTCATGTAAAAGGGCCACTTAAACAATTAAATTTAAAATATTAGGTGGTAAGGGTAAAAATAAACTCATAAAATAATAATTAATATGATATTTTATGTCCTTATCACAAATTTTTAAACTAAATTAATTTTTTTTCTTTTTCACCGTGGTGACAACATTTTTATTAAGTTACAATTCATAATGACCAAAAATGGAATTGACCACATTAGTAAATTTAAACATCATAATTAAAAATATTTGGTCTATTTTTCAAGACTCAATTTATATAAGTAGCATAAATTAAATTAAAATATAAGTGTGTAAAATGCAAGAAAAAACGGTTTTTTAGAAAAATGTGTTTTTATGTATAAAAATGAACTTATATAAAAATAAAATATGATGATGATTCCTATATAATTAGTTAGATTCTGTTTCATAAAAGGGATATTATATTATTTTTAACTAAATTAAAAACACAATGATACTTGTAAATTAATTTTTTTAAAGAAAATAAATTATAGTTTTTCAAAAATCATCATTTTCACTATTCACCTAAAAATCAACTATTTTTTAAAAAATACTAAAAATTCACCCAAAGATAAATTTAAACTTATAAACTCAAAAAATATATCCATTTTATCTAAATAAATTTATAAATTTTATAAATTTTACTTGTAAATATAACCATAAACTATTTCTTATTATAATAATAAAATAATAGGATGTTCATTGGGCAACAGTCTAAGTATGTATTATTTAACTACTATAGGATGATAATCGGTATTAAATTTCCACTACCCATTAAAAATTTATGATCTAAAATAATAAATATATCATTTTGATACAGGTTTCTTTAGTGCTTCTTGATGTATATCTCCCTCCACAAACACACTAGATCAACTAGTTTACTCATGTACAATATCTTCAAGAACATCAACAATCAATAGTCATGATCATATCCTCTAATATCAAAAACTCACTTATGATTTTAAATTATCTAAGCCTCTTAACGTATTGAACACTCAATCACTCTGGTATCCACCTTCTTGAATGGCTCCCATCTTTGATCACGTCTTTCTCTCCTTGGTTCTATAGTATATCAAGTTCTCAATACTTCTCACAAACTTCTCACACCATTTATACTATCTTTTATCCACATATATATTCACGAAAAAATACCATAAATATTAGTTTCCATAACAGAATTTTGGAAACTACATGATTTTTAGTAGCAGCAATATCATCCTTTAAATAGGTTAACAAAAATCCCAATTTTATTTTCTCATTCAAAATCATTTCAATTATTTATTAGCATTAACATTTAAAACCCATAATAATTATGCTTCCTTTACCTTAGGTTATATTTTAATATCATAAATTTTATTTTCTCCATGAAATCCAAAGTTTTATATTTAATTTAAATTTCTCCACATGTGTATGGAACTATGATGTGGTGCCTCATCATGTGATGTGGAACACTTCTCAACACTCCTCAAGTATCTATCTTGAATCAAAATCCATGATTATCATGTATGATTTATTTAATATTAGTTAAATGGAATCTATTGATTTTGATATCATATTTCATATTTTATTCTTTCATAAATATTACAGTTTGATTTCATAATATTGGATGAATCTTATGGTTTTCTTATCTTATGAAAATAGCTCTTCTAATATTGTTCCCCTCTTACATATGATAGACATATTACATGATATAATCTTACATGGAAGATTATTATGAAATAAATTAATATGTGACATGTTGTAGCTTATGAAATTCCTTGATATCTTATGAAAAATCGTCATATTATGAAGAGGCTATCTTATGAAAACTCACTTATTAGGTGGAATAATTATAATGTTAATTGTATCTTATGAGAATTCCCATATTATGAATAGTTTATATTATGAAATAGGTATATCTTATGAAATGTAATATATCTTATGTGGGATTATCATCTTACAAACTCTTAAAATTCATTAAGGAATTTATTGTTATGAAGTGTTTGAGTACTCTTTCGAAGTCTATGGATACTCTTCTTAACTTTGTGTTTACATTTCTAAAATCTATTGGTTACTATTATAAATTTGAGATTTACTATTGAGAATTATTCCATGGATATTAAAAATTAATAGGATGGTGCTTTCAAAGTAATAAATAACCATTTTTTACTTTAGTTCCATCTTTCATATTTTCTCAAATGACTTCAGCTCAACTCAAATCATCTCAGGGACTTCCCCAGCTCCATTAATAAACTCAAAACATCATTAAAAGATTATTTTTCACCTGTTAGTGTATATTTTATAATTTTAACTCAATTAATGGATTTTAAAACTTAAATATAGCTTCCACCTTTGAGTATTCAAGTATTAAATCTCTATATTAGACTAACTGACTTCTACCTTATTAAAAGATGATATGGACAATATAATTAACTATTTATCATTTGTATCTAACTTGAATATTATTTCACTAATCATAAAAAGTAAGTTATGATCTTGAAACCTATCTAACTAGATGTTCCAAGAAGCATCAGTTCATTTTCGCCACCGTAAATTAACTTTTTCCTAGATTAGATTGACAAAAAAATATAATTACATCTTCAAAAATCCATTTGATAACTTAATCTTTGTGGGGAGGTTATAGGTTGTATATATTACTTCTTTGATCATGTTTTCATAGTATTAAAAGGTTTTGTGTTAGTCATTCTTGAACTAAGTAGGTGTCTCTGTGAGACCCTATTTATTTAACATACCTTGGGTGATTGAGTTTTTTAATCCCTTTTTTTGTTTAAATTCCATTGAATTATGTTATTCTTGAAAATGATATAATTTTTTTCCTTATCATTTTTATTTTAATGAATTATATAGATGGTCTTTTAAATGGATCTTAAGTCATATATTATTACAACTATTTTCTAATACACTCTAGGTGTTTCTATAAATTTCATAGAGTAACTTTTCACACAACTAATGTTTTAATATGATGCTCAAGTTACCCAATGACCTTGGAAAGTTTTCTAAAAGTAATAACTTGTGAATTATAACTTGTTTTATAATTAAACGGATCCAAATATGGGGATTTTATTATTTCTTGACTTTTGGGTTCTTTTATTCTCATTTTATGATTCTTACATAATGATTGGATTTCATAAGATGTAATGATATCTTGAATTATTTTTTGATTCCCTGATATATGTGTTTGATATACTTATCTTCAAATAAAATTATATTATGGTTTAAAAGAGTTTTTTATGAATTATTGAACCATATTTGGTCTTCAAAATTGGTTTTCAAGTCTTGAAATTTGGGATTAAATTATAAATCTTATTTAGAAAAACTTTTTAAAGGATTTTATGTTTGGTTATCACTAAAGTGGCAAAGGGTAAATTTTCACTTTATAAATTGGATTTTGATAACATAATAAGTATCTTTGGATTATATCCCCTTTATGATGTATATTTCATGAAGTTTATGGTTATGTGAAGTGAGCCAGTTTTCATTGTTATATGCTATTATTAAAAAACAGGGTTTTCAGTGAGGGGTGATTAGAGGTGAGATGGGGGATGTTTTATGTGTAATTAATGTTTTATGTGATTGATTTAAGGATTGATATAACACTAATACATTTTATTAATTATGGTAAACCCATATAATTTGAACATAACCTATGATAAGTACTTGATAGGAATTGATATTCCCTCTCTGTATTTTGATCACATCATTAAACCAACTAGGAATTAATACTCTCTCCCTATATTTAGATAACATCTTCATACCTATTAGGCATTGATATGCTCTATCTATAATTTTATTATATCATTATACATATTATAAATTTATATTCTCACCTTAATAGTTTCACATTACTAGTTCTAAACATAAGATAGAATGAGGATCCTAAGGTTCCTTGATATTATTATTTCTAGGGATACTCCCATGATGTTGAGTTATTTTCCCTTTACTTGAGATTGCTATTTATATTCAATTTCATGTAGTAGATTATTATATATGGTGTGGTTTTATATTTTTATTTTATATGAAATTCTATATATAAACACATGTTAAGTATTTAGTGTTCATACTTCCTGATATCTATTTTAAACAAAGTTATCAAAATATTTTGGAAGTGAATTTGTAAATAAGGTATTTTAACTTATTATTAGTTTCTCATGGTTTTAAGGAACTAATTTAATTTCTTTAAAATGTATTTTTAAGTGAATTCCATAAAACACATTGATTTTATTATAATAATATGGTTTTCACTTGAAATGGAAAAGTGGGGTTTTGATTATGTGGTTTGATTTCATTAAATGTTAAAAAGGTATTATTTTTATAGATAATATTTCAAACTAGAATTAATGGAATGAAATATAAAATGAGTGTACTAAATTCTTTTATTGATGAAATACTACTAGGAAACTTTTCTCACACCCAACTTATACCACTCATTCTCAGTGGACTTGGTGTCTTTTAAAGGTTTAGGTTTATGTTCTTTATAATCTCCTTTATGTGGCATTCATATCTTAGGTCAATTATGGAGCGGGTTTTAGTAATAATGTTTTATGGAGAACTTGGATCACAAGGAGGTCGTAGGTTATATATTTTTTATAGGATTCTTTTTTTTACCTATAGTTGTGTAAATACCATCTATTTCAGCCTTCTTTTTATTTTTATTGATCTTATTTTCTTCATGTTTATTAACTTATTATTTATATTATGTGAAATGTGATTTGGATGTATGTTTTAGTTATGACTCATTTGAATTTTATTTTTTTTTAAACTATTTATTTAGTTATGAATGGAAGCCCTAGCTATGGACACACCATGTCATATTCTATGTAATATTTCACTCCATATTTATTTAATTTTGAGGGTGAAATAATTATCAATGGTATTTTTGTATTAACCAACACTAGTTTTAATCTCATGGAGATTGAGAATGTTCTTTTAGAATTCTAATGGGCTAGATCGGGTATCGGGGTTAGGATAGCTTGAGTTGGATCATGATAAAATGGTATAAAAACCCATAACTCTTTTTATCTAGGAATTAATGGGAGATTATAGATAGGAATGTCAGAAATTTAAAGGTAGGTTTGGGGAGAGTATATTTAACTCTTTATCATTTAAATCATTAGGTTTTCATGGGTTATATGGCTGACAGTTATGAGTTTTTAACCTATTATTTATTTAATTTTGGTGTATTTTGATTTAGAATGATAGTGTTTGGAATTTTATTGAGGTTATACGAGTTATTTGGAGGTTTTTCATGTTTTGGGTTGAAAATTGGATAAGGAATGGAGGTTAATGGTTATATTTCATAGTCTGGAAACATGTGTTGATCTTTTACACTTATTTATGAAAAGCTCTCAGTGACAATTTCATGGTTGATGCATACTCTACTAAACCATGCATCCAAATTATGCATAATCACTAACCCCTTTAAATTTTGTGTTATACTTCCTATTTCTTTCAATTTTATTTGGGTTTTGTGTGTTTACTTATGATTTAATGTTATTTGGTTGGATTTGTTTGATATTTTTTAATGATAAAAATTGGTTAAAATGGTAAAGGTTAAGTTTTAAAATAAATAAATTGTTTTTAAAAATGGATTAAAATAAATTTGATGTTATGTATTTAATAATTATTTCCATGATAGATTTATTAAACAAAAAATAAAATTTTAAGTGAAGTTTTATGATATTGAAACTAATTTATATTATTCTAGGATTCATTTTTGGAAAAAAAATGATATGTGGTTTAATTTATGGTTTCATAGTGAGTATTTTTTTCTATATTATGTATACTCTTTGCGTTTTTGGGTATTTTTCTTCCATCCCATGATTTATTTTTTGGGGGTGAGTTAATCCTTGAGTGTTCTCAATTTATTATTATGTTCCTTATTATTTAGGGTATTCCTCTCATAAGAATATCAATAAATTATGGGAATTATGTATCATTTTATGTGGCATAGATTAGTATCTCTCAAGGGTTGGGTGTATTCATTCCATTTTCTAACCCTACACACACTCCAGATAAAGTAGTAGAGACAACCCATTTTAAGTTCTTGGACCATGTCTAAGGATTCTTCACTCAAAATTAATTTTTTTCACTAAGATGGTTACTTTTTCTAATTTAGTTATTGAGGACTCATTAGAAGTTTGGTTTTTAAAAAGGGGCTATTTTTTAGACTTCAGTTCGAAATTTTTCTCATTTTGCTGGATTTATTTGAGGGTATAGTCAAAAAAGTCGTAATGGTGGTATTGACCTTTGTAAGGTAGTCCACGATGGGTGGAGCCTCTTTCCTTCTTAGTGGTAGAAAATTTTCACTAACTTATAAAGAAATAAAGTTGGATGAAGCTAATTTAGAGAGTTAGGATGATTTGATAGGGTCTTTTCATTCTTTTATCATTACTCCTATTGAAAAAAATCTTTGTTATGTTTTCATTGTGGTAATATTGGTAATTATAAGCCACCTTATTTGAAATTTATGATGACCTATTATGGTCTAGTTCTTATTATTATTCTGGTGGATCCTGTTTGAGGTGTTTCTTTCCTTTTCATCTTCTCCTCCTTATTCCATCAATGTTTTCATTTTTTAGTTCCTAATATTTTATTTTTGGGATATTTAGGATTTCTTATATTTTATAGGATTTTAATTTTTTCTGTGACCATAGATGTGCCACCTAAATAGTTTTACTATCTTGGGAAGTAGGTCATTCTTCATGGTAATTTTCCTTGTAAAGGCTTGGTTTTTTTTCCCCGTCATGTTAGTGTAAACCTTAAATGGTGGGTAGACCTATTAAAGGTCTTAGATTTTTATTATCTAATTATATTTATATGTTAATTTATAGTTTTTATAATTTCTTGGAATTATTGGGTGTTATTTGTGGATTTAGAGAGGTGTTTTGACATGTTGGTTTTCTCAGTTCAGAGATATTTTGGATATTATTTTATCCAGTGTTTCTTTTTTAATATTTAATTATTTTGAGGTATTTTATCCATAAATATTTAGTGATTTTTTGTGTAATAAATTGGTATGGTGGGAAGAATTTTTTTACCCAAATAATACTTTTATGTGTTATTTTATTTAATTATTTATATTCTTGGATTTAAAGAAGTTTTTGTTAGAATTTTCAAAAAAAAATAATATTTTTTACAGGCACGTAGGTAACACATGGTTTTAGGAAATCATGAGACTTACACGTATATACCCAGGAGAAATTGTGTGGCGTACTTTAATATATGGATCCCTTGTGTTTGGTTGGTGTAAAATTTGGTAAACAATGCATCCAAACTATGTATTGCCCTCTAAGTTTTTCCAATGATGGTTACATGATTGGTTCATGGTTTCCTAAATTTTGTATCTAAACTGTGCAAGCTTCTTAGGTGATTCAATTGGTTCCACATAGTTTTTTCATGGTTAAGTAAATAATGAGGCTAAATAATATATCTCACCCACATTATTAATATTGTAAAGTTACCCGTATACCCTATTTTAAATAAATCACCATAGGCATATCCTTCTTCTCACTCACACGTATTAGTTAAAGGGAGAGACATAGGTGATTTCGCCTTGATAAACTTTAAATTTTGAGCTCCTACTCTTCAATTTCAAGTGAATTTATTCAAGGTTAGGTCTTTATTTATTCTTTCTTATTCTTCTATTATTTTTTCTTCTTCTTCCTTCTTTATAGGGACATAGTGATCAAACCCTAGGTTGGGGGTTTGTCAAAATCCTTGTGGTTCTTATTATCTAGGGTGTTTGGATTTATTCTTTGGTACTCTTATCCTTATATTCAAAGGTTTCTCATCATCCACACTTGACCTAAGTAAGTGTCTTTATACAACACCATTTATTTGACATGCCTTGGGTGATTGAGTTTTCTAAACCCTTTATTTATTCAAATTCCATTAAATTATGCTAGTCTTGACAATGAATAATTGTTAGCCTTATCTTAGTGATTTTAAATTCATACATAAATGGTTTTTTTAGTGATCCTTAAGTTTTATATTATTATAACCACTTTCTAATTCACTCCTGGTATTTGTATAAATTCTTTAGAGCACCTTTTTATAAATCAAATATTTTGAAAGGATGTTCAAGTTACCTAATAACCTTGTAACATTTTCTAAAAGTAAAAAATTATGAATTTTACATTTTTTATAATTAAATGGAACCAATTATGGGGATTTGGTTGATACTAAACTTTTATTTTATTTTATTTTATTCTCATTTTATGATTCCTACTCATTGATTTTATTTGTTAATATATAATAATATCTTAAATGATATTTGGAATCAATGATTTTTTTATTAAATGTTTTTATCTTGGAATTGAATTATATTTTGGTTTAAAATAGTTTTTTACTAATTATTGAACCATATTTGGTCTTCAAAATGGGTTTTCATTTCTTGAACTTTGGGATGAGTCTCTAAATAATTTTTTGAAAAAAACTAATGGATTTTAGGTTTTGGTTATCAATAAAGTATCAAAGGCCTGATTTACACTTTATAAATAGTATTTTTATAAAATAATAAGTACATTTGGATTAGATCCTCTGTGTGATGTATTTTACATTAGTTTTATGGTTATGTGATGTAAGTTAGTTTTCATTGGTGTATGATATGATTGAAAAGAAGGTGTTATTTTAGTGAAGGGTTTTTAAATGTGAGATGATCAATCTTTTTATATTTTATTGACATTTTATATGATTGACTTCATGAATGATATTACTCAACTCTATTGGTTTGATCATGTTAACCCTGAGAACTTAGTTATAAACCTAGTAAAAGTACTTGTTATTCATTGTTAAACTCTATGAATTGATACAACTTAAACATGGCATAAAAAATAAATTAAGTTTGTGATTTTAAAAAAATAACTCTCAAAAATAGTCATAGATCCCAATGACCAAAGGTGTCTTTGATATTAGATACATAAACATATTAATTTAATATACTTGTGAACATTTCCCCACAATCATTCTCTTCTATACCTTTTACTACATATCTCACATGATATAACCATATTCATAACCTAGGGAATGGAAACATAATAAATGGGTTAGCTCATAATCTTAGTAAGGTAAAAACATATCATAAAGTGTCAAATCATAAAAATGAGGGAGAACATGAGGATGGATTAAATATATTAATATGTGATCATAAGACCATAGAATATAATCATAAAACATGATAAAAAAAATAGGATCATATAAATAATGTTAATGGATCATAAAATATTGTCCTAGATCAAAATAAATATCAATAACCAAAAACATATGAGAATGAAATACAATTATAAAACACATTAAAAATACTAGGTAATCATGAAAACATGGATTTATTCCATAATATAAATACATAATTTTGAGTATTAGAACATTTGGTTTGGGATTTATTCCACAAGAGAATTTCTAAAAGTTATCTTCTAGATTGTGGGTTCTCTACGCCAAAAAGTGGAATAATATCTTGTAGTTCATAATGTGTTGGGTCAATGGGTTTTATAATTAGACACATTTGGTTATATCTATTTTCTTTACACTTTTCATTCAGTTATAGTTTGGTTTGAGAAAAATTTAATTGGAAAAATATAAGGTTCAGATAGATCAATTTGAATAATGGTATTTTAGATAATGTGGTATGTGAGTTGAGGATTTTTTATACCATAAGGATATTGATATTTTTTTGAATGGGTAAAACTATAAGTGATGGATAAATTGGAATATGAAAGGCTTGAAAATTTTTCGCTCTTAGTAGTTCAGATGATGTGGGCACATAATGGTTCCTTTAAAATTTTGGAGGTAATGACCATTGAGGAGATGATAAAAACTCTAAATAATATGTATAAAAATACAACCACTATAAATAAAGTTTTTTTTATGTGGTAATTGCTTAGAATAAATATTTTAAAATGAATAAAGGGGAATTATTATTTTAATTACTTTAATATGATCTAAAGCTGGATGGAATTGATGGGAGTAAAGTTTTGAGGGATAGTATGGTATCTAAATCTAATTTTATTACTCCTAGAATCATGGGAATTGATGGTTACTATCATGAATAACTCTAGAAGTAAAATATAATTAGTATTTTAGGATGTTATTTATCTTATTTTGAATGAATATATCAAGTGAAATGAATTCAAGGCACCTACCAGAATTACATTCAATATAGAAGGTAGAGGCCATTCCATTCAATGGAAAAAATCAATAGAATGGTGAATAGAAGTGGTAAATAAGTTAATGTAAAATGGATGGTATTGGATTAGTATTCTATTATTGAGGGAATAATGGTCACCTGAAAAAGTATTTTAGAGACAAGAGGGTCAATTCTAGAAGAATTGATTCTGGATGTTCAAAAAATACAACATTCAAGAAAGAAAATAGTATATTATTAAGTGTAAAAATTATGTTATGATCATGAATAATAGATTCTGGGAATTTTTACACTCTACATCTGAGATAGGAAGCATGAAAAACTATTTTTTAGGAAGGTTTATAAATTTTCATTTGGTGGACAATGAATCTATCATGATCATGGGGAAACGCAATGTGAAATTCTAAATCTAAAAAGGTGTCTTGCTTGAACTGTGAGAACTTTGGAAAATAGTAGGTTTATGGAAGAATATAATCTCAATAGTATATCTATTTAAATTGGGTTTCTATACAACCATTTAGTATGGAGGGTGAAATATCACAAGTGGATTCATGGTGATGGCCAAAGGTTTTAAAGATGGAACATTATATATATTAGGAAAGTTGTATGGAGAAATTTATACTAGAAAAACTACTTTCAAAAGTTTTAAGTTATGGAATTTTTGTATTGGGAACATGAGTGAGAATAATATATAAATATTTTCATCTAAAGGTGTACTAAATCTTGTTCACATGGAGAATAAAACATGTGAATGTTATATCCTTGGGTATAAAAAGAAGGTGTCGTTTATTACAAATGGAAGATCACCAAAGACTCTAAACCTAGAGATTATTCATATAGATTTTTGTAGGAAAACTCTTGTTCACTAACATGGACGGTCACTATACAATGTTACCTTCATCGATGATTCAACATGGAAAGTGTGGGTGTTTTTACTTAATCACAAATATAAGGTTTTTAGAACATTCATTTTATGGAGATCCATAATGGAAATGAAGACTGTGATGAATCGGAAATTTTTGAGGTCTACTTATATAAGTAATTATAGTAAAATATAATTTTAGAGGATTTTATAGAATAAAGGTATATGATTTGAGAAAAATATACTTAGAATTCCATAGAAAAATGGTGGGGTGGAACGAATGAAAAAAAAATACAAATGAGAGAGCTTGGAGAATGAGGTTTCATGCAGGTTTCCTATAGGAATTTTATGTATAATCTTTAAAATATCTCTCTTATCTCATAAATTTTATTTCATTTACACCGTTGGGATAAAAGATTCTAGAAAAAAATTACTAGATTGCTAGTTAATGTTTCTCATCATAGAGTATTCGGAAGTTTCATACATGTCTATGTTGATATCAGCGAAAGGGATGATCATGATGTAAAGTCTTGATCATGTTTATTTATAGGGTATATAAATAAAAAAATGGGTTTCAACTCTAGTATAATATCTGATAGGATGACATTAAAATTTGAATTTATATATTCAATGAGAATATCCTATAGAAGGATAAAAACTTGATAGAAGATGTTATTGAGATCAAATAATAAACTTATCATATATAAGTTGATCTTAATTTAATACTATATATTCAATAATTTTTAGGGAGTACCAAAGTTATGAAATATCCTTTCAGAAAAAATCCCTCAAGATGTCATTTTAGGTTTTTTTTCCTTGTTGTGTTTATTGATAGATTTAGTTAATAAAGTTATGGTGTGTTTATTGAAAAATCATGTTAAAAATGTACTAGAATCATAAATTCCTTGAAACATTCATAAAGTAGTAGTTCAATAAGTTTTATAAGGTATTTTTAAAGTTGAAAAAAATGGAGAAAAGGATTTTCATGCAAGTGTGGAGTTTCGTGAACTTGGTGACTTAGAGTAACTACTTTTTAAATATGTGGATGGATTCCCATATAAGACTAGAAAACTCACATAATTATAGTTTCATGAACATGGATTTTTAAAAAGTTAGCATCAATAGATGTGGCATTATTTTTTGGTGTAGAGAATTTTCACAATGGGTTTTTCATACCTATAAAAATGATAAAAATCGATTATTAAATTAGGGATCAAGAATTAAAAAATATATATGAGAGAAAATTTTTCATAAGAATTATGAAAATTTATTTTTAGTGAAAATAAATTTTAAACAACCATCAGTTTCATGTATAAATAATGCTATGTTTTTTGAAAAAAAAATTCTGAATGTGAGTTATGCAAACATTTTTCAAGCACAAAGTTTTGTAAAATTAAGTTGAACAAAGGTGAGTTGTGAAAACCTCAAGGGAGTTTCTGATAATTTATGTGGTCAATCTAGATCATCATTTGGATAAATTAATAACTTCATGAAATACCAATTATAGTGTAATAAAAGGTTATTCAACTCATTAAAAGTTTCTATTGAAGGAATAGTGAGCACTCTTCAGTGCAGATAGTAGTGAGATTTCAATAAGTGATTAATAATGAACCATGAGGGAAAATGAGTCTACTATCAACCTATAAATATGTATTTATATTGATTAAGAGGGTAGTTATTTCTCCTAATATTATTGGAATTGAACCAAGAGGAACAGTGAGTCTACTCAAAACATTATACATAAGTAGGTTTTTAGTGAATTCTTTCACTTTAGCACATCACCATTATATGCTCCTTGGATTAGTCTGGTGTGATTGAACCAAGTAAAATTTCTTATTCCTCTCTTTTACTTTCATTATAAATTCATATATTATATGATAGAGAAAGGTGTTCCTACTAAAATTGGAACAAAATCATTTGTGAGGGTAGTTTAAATAAATTTTCATGCCTTGATTCACCCCCCCCCCCAGGGTATTTACCTTTTTTGGGCCAACAAGTGGTATTAGGGAAAAATAATTTAACTATCCATTAATTATAATCAATAATAGAAATTAATTACAAAGTTATTCTGATATTTGATGGAAGAAAACTTCAACTCTTGAAGATTTATATGTGGTACCATTTATTATCCTTATACATAGATATCTAAATAGATATTGTACATGGGATTTTGGTCAGTATAGGCAGTAGTGAATTATCAAAAGGAGACTATAAATAATTGTATTTAGAAACTAAAGGAATAAATTATTTAAGGGGATCCTTATCCAATATAATTTACATGAAGGTGATTTTGTATAAATCCTCACATTCTATGTGATAAAATATACTTAATATATACAAGAGTAACTTAAGAATGAGGGAAGAAAAATTACAGGTACTATAGAGATAGTATGATGAATTGAGGATGTACCCAAATGAATAGATTATTGCATTATTTTATTCAATAAATTTTATTATGGGGGTATGTGTATTCTTGGATAAATCCTTGATTATGTGGAAATCATCAACCATATCTTGATACTATTTCCACCTTGGTCCAATCCAAAAGCATTTGTGCTTGAGGATAATGATCCAAAGGATATGATGTTGGATAGCCTCCATAGCACTCTTATTTCATACCAAATGAATAATTATGATAATGAAACTATAGAAAAAAAAGTAAGTCCAAGAAGGTGGCATTTAAGTAATGGAAGAAGCTCATCATGGAGGATGACCATTAAGAAGAATATTTTTATAAGGTCGTGTTATTCCTTTCCTAAAATTTGAAAGGGTGAAATTAAAGTTTAAATGGAAACTTACACTCATGTTATTTTAATTTGGAAAGTTTATACATGTTTTAATAAAGTTTTCTAATAATTTTCAAGATAATTATGAGGATGATGAAGTTAATATGAAGAAGTTTTCAAAAAATATAAAAGGTAGGAGAAATACTAAGCATAATTTCCTTAAGAAGAAGAAAATTTTGTCACAAGAGGATAATATCTCAAAAATATAAGAGGAAAAAACTTATTTAGTATTGTAAATACCTCAAATAATATTCTTCCATATCTATTATAGAAAATTCAAAAAATAAGGTTGACATAAATGATGATGAGATGGAGTTAGAAGAGAGAGTTGATCTCTACATAGTGTTAGAAGATGCACTGAATGAAATAGATGATTGGATGTCCAAGATGAATAAATCCAATGGTGTGGTTCATGATTCCAATATCTATATGTATCATCAATGAGAAGATATTTTTGAGTTGAAGGAAGATATTGAAAGTCTAAAATATGAAAAAATATGAGATCTCAAAGAAGTTTATTAAGTAAAAACTCAAAATCAAAGAGAAGCCCCAGGTTATTGATGGTTTAACCAACATGATGAAAGATTATGTTAAATTTATTATAGATATTGAACAATAGGTCTTTGTCATATAAAAAACTATATGATCGGGAGAGAATATTCATTCCAACATGACAATAGGGAATCAGGTCGAACAAGCGACAGAAAAAGTGAAGAAGCGGCATGGAGGTCCAACCAGATAGTCATAGGATTGTTACTAGAAGAAATAGACATTTCGGAAATAAAAATACATCATAGTGATTAATAAAAAATAGAAGGAAATGGTAATTTATTCAAGTCCATAATCATCCACTCCAAATTCGAAGGTTTATTTGGGTTTGACTCAAAATAAAATCATTTCAATAACCTAAATATCCATTCATGTAGTGTAAAGGAAACCCAAGGGTACAAAAATAATCAAGTTTTATTGTTTTGTAAATATATAATACTCTCAAAATGTGTGTTTCATAGATTAAAGGTACCGAAGGCATAAGATAAATGAAGTCGAGTGACAACCACTAGCACATGAGTTTAAAAAAATATTTACATCCTAGGTTAAATATAGTATGGTGGAAATATAGGGTTATCTCTATAGGGGGTTCTCAAAAACTTTTTTCACATAAAGTTGGAAAAAGGGGGTTTTTTGGTTTTTTTAGTTTTAAAAAATATAAAAAAAATGATAATATCTTGATTAGGAAGGTGATGGGTTTAGGTTCGGTTATCCACTTGTAATGTTATCATATACTTTGAGGTATTTTGTCTTTTATAATTAACTAGATAATGGAAGGCTCTATAATAATTTTAAATTTCACCCTAGGTGGAATAAATTTGGTGAGGATAAACTTAATAGAAATTTTTTTCTGGTTTACCCTTGTTTATTGTGTATCTAGTCATATAGAAACACACTCTTAGTTTACTTAGGCAATACCCAATCAGGTTTTGTGTTTCCTAAGTCCACAAAGAATGTTATATTACCTTTACTCATGAGATAGAAATAACCAATATTTTCACCATTAATACTTTTATATTCCATAATATATAGATTAAGTTGAGTGGATAAAGATGAATGATCATTGACTAGTGAAATAAACAATGAGAAGAAATAAATCAAACACAATCACATTCAATAATACAAAATGTGTTGAAGATTAAGACTAGTCGAAAAAATAAAGATTTTTATTCATAGGAATTTAGAGAATCAATCATTACATACAACCTTCCCTTACCTAATCACCTCAATTTTTACCCCTCTATGTGATAAGTAACAAAGAATAAAGATAAATAAGAAGGAATTATAGAAATAAAGAATAAAGAAAATAAAACAATGAAAATTGAATGGTAAAAGCAGTATCCTGAAGTCCCTCTCCTCTCAATATTCTCTTTTTCTTGTAGGTTTCTTCTTTCCTCCTTCATAGGCTGGTCAAATCCCCTTAATATATCTACTCTTTTAATTTTTGGAATGTTTAATTCTTCTTTAGAATCCCACCTGATAGTCATGTATTAATCTCCCTTAAAATTTGGGTATTTTATTCATTTTTTTATTATATTATAAATTTTTTATTATGATTGATATTATTAATTATAACATATGTGGTTTCATGTTATTAGTGTTCATGAATATTTATGTGGAACATTGTAGCTTCTAGTTATAGCACTAGTGGATATCAAAAATTCCTTGTTTACTCCTATAAACCTTCTTTATATCCCCTCCTGATGACCAAAATTCTCAAATGAATGACTCTTCCACACTTACTTTAACTCCTCTGAAGTTTGGTATGACTCTTCCAAAGTTGGATTTACTCTTCTACAACAATATTTTATTCTTATAAAGTCACTTGAGACTCATATAAACTATAATTTTACTCACACAAAGCTGGGTTTTACTCTCCCAAAGTCTAACTTGACTCTTCCAAACTGTATATTTTCTCATATGAAGTGTCATTTTACTTATCTTAAGTGGCTCGAGACTTATATGAAGTGGATTTTTACTCATCCAAACTCCCTTATGACTCTTTCAGAGTGAAACTTAGCCAAATTTTACTCATCCGCAACCAAATTCCTAAAATATTAAAACAAAGTATAATGAAAAGCAATATAAATATTTTATTCTATAATTAAAATAAATAAATTCAATTAATAATTTATCCATTTTAAAAAAATATTAACAAAATAAAATGATTTGAAACTTTAACTCCAAAACACCTTATAACTAAATAAATTAATAAACATGTGGGAATAAAATAAATTGAATGTTAACAAACTATAATGAATTTATTGACTATATCAATTCCACCACACTTAATCCTTGGACTCCTAGACATGTAAACTTAAAAAATATTACCCAAGAAAAATTTAAAACACTAGCCAATGTGGGTTTCCTTTTTCAATACTATGATTCTCAATATCATCATGCCTCCTTAATGTACTTAGTTATATTTTCTTTATGAATTTCATTCAATTCAAGACCACGCCTTTCATCCTCCCATGATCACTTATACATACCTTTATGAAATTATTTCACTCAACACTCAAGTATGAATTTGAAGTAAATTTTATCTCATTACAAGTTCATGAAAGGTTCACTATAAGATGGATGAATTTATTCATCACCACCTAATGATTTAAGTATTTATTTCATATCATGGGAAATTTTCAAGGTTGTTCTATTTCTTAAGGGTTGGCAGTTTCTATTGAGAAAATTTGAAGGTAGAATAGAATATATGGCTCTATTTTGAATTATAATGAATAATTTTCAGTTTCCTTCAAGAATGAAATCCTTCTTCTCTCTCTCTTCTATTTATTCAACTCCACCCCCATTGAATTTTAGTAGGGTAGTCCAAACCTTTAGAATTTAAATAGTATCATCAACTCATCTCTCTATTTCTTTCAAAAAACTTCATATATTTTTAACTTTATTTTACTTTTGAATATAGAAAGGAACTTTTTATTGAGTAGATATGAAATATAATTTCACCAAATCAATAAATATTATTCTTCAGTTCCTTAAACCTTGATGATTTTCAAGGACTCTCTTCAAACATATTTAGAAATTCTTATAAGTAACAATTCCAAAACAACTCATAGTAGTACGTTTTAGTGTTTATACAGCTTCAATTTGAAATATACAACTTACCATATTCACACTATGTAATTTTATTGGGTAGTCAACACTTTAAAAAAGAATTTGTAGCAACATTCCCTTCTTTTTCCCTCATTTATTATAGTAATACTATCCAATTTTTATAGATCTATAATTCATTTAATATTCTTATTTTTTAAGATAAAAAAGGTCATCTTTCACTTCAAAATAGTTGTAGACTTCCATTTCTAGCTTTGAATGACATATATACCATCCCCCCATTATTACCAGTATAATTTTCCTCACAAAATAATATCATATATAATGTAGTTCTTCTTCAATTTATCCCAAGAGGATTATTTAGAATAGCTTGTTCCATCTCACCCTTTCCCATACACTAGTATTATAATTTAATTCATGCATTAACTTATAAATAAAGGTGGATGAAGATTTTTGGATTGTAATTTTTCTGCCTAACAAGGTCATTCATGGATATTAAAGGCTATAATATTCAAATTTTAGGGTAGTCTAGTAAATAGAAGTTTATTAAAAGAGGTATTTTGATCAAAATAATGCCTCAATCATATATATAATAAGGTTATTAATTATCATAGTTTTTAACTATATTTCTCATAAAATTATGATTATTCAAACATGAATTGGTTATCTCAATAAATGAGATAATTTTAATAATATGTTAAATTATGTTTAAAATCCTCTCAAGTAAGTGATTTAAATGTAGGGTGGTATGACATGGAATGAGTTTCAAAAATTCGTTGGTTTTTCATGAATTACCTCACTTGGAATTTGAAAAAAAAAATCATTTCATAATTCATCTATGGTGAGAAACTGGGTCAAGTTAGTTCTCTTTTATCATAGGTTCAAAAGTTATAAGAGACTTCAAATTCATCTTAGTGGGTTTTAAAACACCCTAAAAAAAAGAAAAAGTAACACATAAAAAAAGAAAAATTTAAAATTTAAAATCCTAAACTATAAAAGTTTAATCCCCCATACATAAATGATGTAGTGTATTCAATATAGTATAATATATTCATAAATTGAAATAGAATTAAATAGAATTGAAGAAATAAATTAAGTGTCAAGGAGAGGTATAATCTAATGGTTCTGATTGATAGATAGGTTGGATGAGTGTGGTATCTTCCACTAGTGTTTAGGGTAGATTTCCATATAATTTCTTCATCTAGTGGCCATTAATAGTAAATGGGTTATTACCTACTTATATAAAAACCTAAACATTTCCAAAAGGGTGAAAATTAGTGACAATAAAGGGTCATTCCTATCTATAATGAAGTTTACCTTTCATAATCTTGAGTCTAAAATTGTAAATCATTTTTCAGTCTCCTATATGAAAGTCTTTCTTCTAGATTAAATTTTCATGATCCACTCTAACTCATTCCTTATAAATCATTTATTTTTGAAAATATTCTCTTCAAATTTATTTAAGTTCGTAAAATGTGGTATTCTTTCTCTCCTAGTTGTTCCCAGATCCATATTTACCTCTTTAACTATCCAATAAGACTTATGTTATATCTCTACAAGTAGGTGAGAGGTATTCCCATAAATCATCCTATATAGACTCATTCCAATGTTTGTTTTATCAGTTATCTTAAATGGACATAAGGTTTCTTCCAACCTTTGGCTTTAATATTTCCTATTTAGTAAGAAAATTTTCTATAGGATCCCCTTGATTTCTCTATTTGATACTTCAAATTGTCCATTTGTTTGTGGGGGTAGGGTGCAGATGTATTTTGAGTTAATACATACTTCATCATCAAAGATTATGTGTTCTTATTGTGGAAATGGGATCCTTGTTCATTGATGACATATCCTGGGACTTTAAACCTAAAAAAAATTTATTACTAACAAAGGAACATGCAACATTAGCATCATCAGTATTGTTGGCCTTAGATTCCACACATTTTGAGACATAATAAACCACTAAAAGAATATAAGAGTTCCCAAAAGACATGGGAAAGGGTCCCATAAAGTCTATTCCCCAAAATTCAAAATTTTCACAATTTCTTATGGTTCATTGAGTCCTTTATTTTCTTTTGGATATGTTTCTATTAAATTTACAATGTTAACATAGTTTATAAATTCATAAGAATATTTAAACAATGTAGGATAATATATTCTTAATTATAAAACTTTTTTGGAAGATCTTTGAGGTCCATAGTGGAAAATGAAAGATAGAGTAATGAAAAAGTCAAGAACAAATTATATCTCACTCTTTGGTAAACATCATCTTATCATTTGATTATTTAAAATTTTCCATAGGTATGGATATTCCCAAATGTAAAATTTTTATTTATATTTGATTCTAATAAATTTTTGGGGGTTTAAGTGATATGTAACTTGAGAAGATTCTAAAAAGTTAATCATGTCATCATACCAAGGTATTTATCCTTTAATAAAGTACAACTAAACTCTTGGAATTAAGTCATCAACTAGTTCTCAGTCTGTAATTTCCACTTTAGTAGTGTTGGGAAACCTACTTAGGAGATCAGCATCCTAGTTCTCAACTCCTTTATCATCCCTGATCTTTAATTTAAACTCTACAAGTAGCATCATCCATATAACCATACTTGGTTTAACCTATTTTTTCTTTAGTAAATACCTTAGGGTTGCATAGTCAAAAAAATAGTGTCTTTAGTTCCCAATAAATTTGATCTGAATTTTTTCAAAGTAAATTTAACTATTAAAAACTCTTTTTTAGTGTTTGTGTAATGGTTCTAGGTGTAAAATAATGTTCTATAAGAATATACAATGGCTCAATGGTTTTATTTAATCTTTCAGTACAGAATAGCTCCCACAGCATGGTTATAAACATCACAGAGTAGTTTAAAGGGGTGATCCCAATTGGGTGAATGTATTACTGATGGTGTGATCAGCCTATACTTTAATTCATCAAAATATTCCCTATAATAATCATTAAGAATGAAGAAAATATAATTCAAAAGTAAACTAGAATATATAATATCAATCATACTAAAATCCTTCATGAACCTCTTATAAAATCATGCATGTCCTAAAAAAGATCTTACACATTTTATACAAGTTGGATAAGTAAATTAATTTATCAATTCAATTTTAGCCATATCCACCTCAATTCATTTTTTATCAAATAACATTCCTAGGGACTATTCCTTTTTCCACCATGAAATGACACTTTTAAAAATTCAATACTAGGTTTTTTCAATACAGGTTTTCAAAAAAAATTCTATATTTTTCAAACAATGATCAAAATAATTGTCGAAAACAGTGACATAATTTAAAAACCCTTCTAGTTATTATTCAATATGATAATAAAATATACTTAACATGCATATTTGGAATGTACTTGGGTCATTTCATAATTCAAATGTAATACTTCTATAAAAAAGGTTTCATAGGTATAGGTAAAGGTAGTCTTCTCCTAATCCTCATGTGCAATGGGAACCTAGAAGTAACCTAGAAATCCATCTAAAACAGAATAATGAGTTATTATTTCAAAACTTTATAACATCTAGAAATAAAGATAATGGTAAAATGATTATTTCTAGTGACCTAATTCAACTTCATATAGGTTTTACACACATTACATCTATACTAAATTATAATAGGGATCAATTCATTTTTTTCATTACTCACTATGGTTGGTCCAATTTTTGTAAGAACCATGTGAATGGGATATACCCACTATGAATCAAAGATTAGGTAAATTATTCTATCTTCTAGAAACTTCTATACCTTATTTTTTACTACCTACATCATTGTTATATTTAACCTCCTTTAGGGCTACCTAATAGGTTTATAATTTTCTTCAATAAAAATTATAAGAATGCATATTTTGGGATTTATCCTAGGGGCATGTCCTAAACTCCAACCTATTACTTTTATATTTTCTTCAAAAAGTTCAAACAGATGTTTTTTTTAATCTAAGGATAATTTTCTACAAATGATTACTAGAAAATTTTACCATTCTATGAGGTATACATATTAAAGTTCAGTTGGTAATGGTTTTAATTCTTGATTAGGGGGTTATTCCACCACATCATTGTATTTTATCTCTTTTATTATTTTATTTATTTAAATATTATTTTAGGTTATTTTGAGTTTTGATAATATTGTCCTTGAAATTTAAAAAAAATTAATGATTTAAAGGGCCAAATGGTTAGCTCGCATGACTAGTAAACCAAGCAGTGAATGTGTCATTGGGCTTCTATCTTGGGCATTTCTATTTTAATGGTTACTTCACACCAAGGTAAGTCATGGAATCT
This sequence comes from Viscum album, assembly GCA_963277665.1. NCBI lineage: Eukaryota > Viridiplantae > Streptophyta > Magnoliopsida > Santalales > Viscaceae > Viscum > Viscum album. Next base: position 909,866,270 of record OY728131.1, on the reverse strand, counting down.
CGTTGGAGTAACCATGTGTAATGTTTTTGTGGAATATAGTTTGGATCGCACAAGAAATGCATGGTTTATTAAACCATGTAGGTTACCTGAAAATAAAAATTTTATTTTCCCTTTTATTTAATTTATTTTTTTAAGGCCTAATATACTCTCCCCCCACCATCACACATCACACCTAGGGTTGAGCCTCCTCCGATATTTTGACCTCCCTCCTCTAAACTCTCCTCTCTCTTGCCTCATATGTGACCCCAATCTTGTATACCCCTTTTGGAAAGTATCCCCTCTCCCTTGTCTCATGTGAAACCCCCAATAAGCCTCTCCCTCTCTAATTATAACAAAAAATTCATGCTAAAGAAGATATATATCCTCCATACATGGAGATTCACCTTAGTTTCTTGAAAAGTCAGTGTTTTTTAACTAAGGTAATGGTTCCTATTCCCTCTCTTCCTTCTTTCCCTTTGGTTTTCTTATCCCCCATCACTGCATGAGATTTGGCCAAAACATGGGGTTTTGGTTTGACCTTATTTTTAGGTTTTCTTTATTTCTATCATTTTGTGTGGGTCTTACCTTGCTTTTTGAGGCCTTCTCTATTAAAGGTGATGTGTTCCTGTTATATCTTCTTCAATTTCAGGTAGGTTTTCTTCATGGTTTAGCTTTTAATTTTGGAACTGTGATTTTATTAGATTCTTAATTTATATTTTAATTATTAGATCATAGTGTTTAAATTTTTTAATAATCACTTGAAATAAAAAAAATTACTTGATTTTAATTTTAATGTATAGGGATTATAAAATTTTAAACATGTTAAAAAAATAAATAGTCTTACACCACAGGTGTTTGTGAAACTGCCTGAAAGGATTTTTAATAATTTAATTGAAACTATTAGAGGTTTTTTAGGATTTTAAATTTTTCTATCAATAATTAATAAAAATTAGAGAGAATTTTTTTATTTAAATTGATATTTTTGAATTATTTTGACCTCATTTGTGTCTTGAACAAATTTGGAAAGTGGTTTTTTAGATTTTAAAGGTTTTAATGGGGAATGTTTTGATTTTTAAATTGGTTATTTTAGTGGATTTTAAAATGTAATTGGTAAGTTGTTTTTAAAAAAAATTATAAATGAATTTAAAAGGTTGGATTTTAAATAATTTTTTGAAATTGAATTTCAAACCATTTGTAAAAATGATTGGAATATCGAGCCCCATATTATAATGGATCATTTGAAACTTGTAAATGATTTCTAACTAGTTTGTGTGAGTGTATGACCCACTTGATCCCCTTCTTAAATTGAAACCCCATTAGGGGAATTGGTTATTATTTTGATATGTATTTTAGACTAAGGTAAATATTTTATATTGTGAATGAAATATGGAGGGGATTTTTCTTGCAAGGGTATAGGGGGTGAGATGATATTTACTAATTTTTATTATATTATTGATTATCATCATTCACCTATTAATTATTGGCATTCATGGGGATATTAGGAATTTTATTGAGGGATTAGAGATACTTTAATCAATTCCCAATGAGAAAAACTATATCCCCTATGGTTTCATATAACATTTGTGGTGTTTTGCTGGTGAGGAAAATTAAGAGTGAACCAGTTTTTTATAGACTTATAAATACATTGATAGGCCTATAATTGGTTCCAAACCAAGTACATATAGGGTCACCTCATGAGATCTTTAGAAATTTTCCATTCTTACCTGAATATTATAATTGTGGAACATTTTTTCATTGTATTCCCTTATTTTATTAGCACTTAGGGAATCAAACTTCATTGTTTTCTTCTTCATGTGAATCCTAGGGGTTTATTTATTTTTTATTATGGATTTATCCTATAAACTTCTAAAAATGTTCTTATAAAATTTTTAAAAATGGTATTTGTAAATTTACCTTGAAAATGGATTTGAAATGGATTTTTTAATCAAAAATTGGTTGAGGCGTGATAAATGGATTTTAAGTGATTGTTTTTATTTAAAAATAAAAGAATAGGAAGTTTTAAATGAAATTGTATATGATCTTTGTTTTTTTCACACTTAAATAGGAAGACATTATTTTTATAGTTGTATTTAAAACTAGCATAAAACGGGTCTTGAATTATCATGTGTAAAATCTAGTGGTGGCGTACTGAGAATTTTTATGCTCAAGCATATTTACATTTTAGTTTTAGTCTTGGGTTCAGATAATAAAAACTCTTAAATAATTGATTGATTTGGGGGATTGAGGTTAGTATTATTCAATTTTATTTTTCACATTCATCAAGTGGTTTTTATGAATTTATTTATAAGACTTTACTTTTATTTTCATAAAATTTCAAATGTTTTTATTCCTTTAAATTATTTACATCACCCAAATAGGTCTTTAATACATTTATTTACTTTATCAGAGGTTCATAATATATGTGGAGTTCATCAGAGAGGCATCAGAGTTTTTGAATGTTGAGGGAATTTGAGGGTGAGCTAATATATTGGTTTATATTGTTTGTATCTACTAGTTTATTTATTTCTGGATATTTTCTTTGGCTTAGATGTCTGACATACATATGATGCAGACCAATTTTTTGTTAAAATTTTAGTGTTTCTTTTACTTTTATTTAAGGTAGAAATCATTCTTATTAATTGTATCTGATGCATCGGTGATTATCGCTAGCCCTTGGGGATTGGTAATACCCATGGTCCATGTAGCGGGATAGATTAGGCATTCATAATATGGAATAATCTAGTTATTTTATGAAAAAATAGTATCAGTTACTAGGTTCTATGGTGGGTGTATAGGTTTTGTATTATCCCTTATGTTATTTGGGGTGTTGGGTTAGGATCGAGTTAGAATTGAACATCAGGACTTAGGAGGTTAGTCGTGAGCAGGTTCTTGAACAATATCTATCATGGTGATATTTTAGTTACCATGAGTAGTTGGGATTTCAATTTTAAGTTTTAAATTTTGTTTGAATTATTGTTGATGGTATGTTTATCTACATTGGAATGATGATTTTACTTAGGGATTTTATTTATTTTGGGATGAAAATAAAAATGAGTTCAACGGTGTGAGGTCAGTTTTCTATCTTAATAAACTAGATATCAACCAAACTCTCAATCTTGAGACATATTATGAATCATGGTGTAGCTGGAAAATATTCCCCCATACCATGTGGTTTAGTTATCCATGATTCTTTATCCCATTTGGTTTTGATATTTAGACTAACCTTGGGCATAACATAGGGATGGGTGTGAGTTTAAGTAAGTATAGTGATATATTGATGATGTATTTTGTATTTTTATATAATTTTGGTTGCGTTCATTTAATGGAAAATAAGTTTTAGGGGAAAATATTTTGGAAAATGGAATGTTTTAAGGGGTTTGGGGGTTTTAAAAAGAATTTGTGTTGAATAAGTTTTGGAAAAAAATTATTAAGTAATATTAATTTAAAATTTTGATAAAGTTTGAATCAATTTAAATTGGTTTTAAAAAATCTTTGATTGTTTTAATATATATAGATTTTAAATTTGTTTTTAGTAAAATGGGTTTAAAATATTTTTATGGGGGTTGGAAATTTTAAAGGAAAAGGAAAATTTTTTGATATTTGATTGATGTGTCATGTTTTATTGGTTTTATTGTATTGGTTTTATCCCTTGGTATAGTGGGACTATTTGTTTTATGTGTGAGACATGAATAAGATGATTTCATGTATGGTGTTATTTAAATTATACCTCCCAGATAAATCACATAAAGTATGGATGGTCTATTTCAATGGATGACCCTTCAGGTTATTATCTCTTTTGATAGATGTAGTTCCTCTGGTTAGTGGTCCTACCCAAAATTGGAATCAAGTGGTGAGGAAAAAATATTTCTTTCAATTGGATTTGGTTTGAGATTTATGGAATTTTAATCTTCCTCTTGGTAATTTTGGTCAAATTTAGTGCCTTATAGGTAAGTATTATAGGGGTATTCTTGGAGATTCATGTCTGTCCCTGAGTAGTTTCCTATTTTAGAGAGTTCAATTTTAGTTTGTGTCAAGGAATTATTAGTTTCCCCTTTTATGGGAGTAATGGATTATATATCATTGTGTTGGACTTTTTATTTTTTGATAGTGTTGAGTCTTTGGTTTTTGTGAATGACTAGTGGATTTGGGGTTCTCCACCTCTATGGATTCAGATGTTTCCTTATCTTATGGTAGTTTTGATGTCGGTTTTATAATGGTTTGAATAGGGGGGACTTCGGGTAAATTATTGGGGAACTTAGACAGGTGTTTCATTTAGGTATTTGAGAACATTATGGTGATAGTTTTATTGTATTCTCTATTAAATTTTGTTCTGAGTTTGAGGTTTTAGATACCCAACAAATATGATGACTCGATTCAAAAACACCTATCATCCCTTATTGTGGCATGTGTGTTGGTATTTATTCATGGGATTCATGGTTGATATGTGAATTTGATCCATGTGATAGTTTTATATGGATTTTTGGGTTTATTTTAGTACATATTCTCCTTTGAATTTTGGTGGGTTCCTTGGTAATTGTTTGTGATTATTGGATTTAGGTGATTCTTGGAAATTTCTCGGTGACATATTCTCATGCCTAAGGTTTTGGTCTCATGATGAGTTCTCTCCTCATCTCAACATTTATATAATTTTTAATGGTGGGGAGAAATATTTTTGTTATTATTCTTCTCATAGGATTTGCTTCATAATTATATATAGTTTCCTTAGAGATGCCTTGTGGATTTGAGGATTAGGGGTTGTTTGGTTTAGAGGAATTTTTTTCTAGATGAATTTATTCCCTAAGTTATCTCTAGTTTTTTCACCACCTAACTCAAACTCACTCCAAGGTGTTTGATTAGGTTTTTATATTGGGTACTATCATCTTTCGTCAATGTATTTAAGGGGGGAAAAGTGTTGTGATGGGGAGTGTTATCACACCCTGATATTTTATCTCTTTTATTATTTAATTTATTTAAATATTATTTTAGGTTATTTTGAGTTTTGATAATTTTGGACTTTAAATTTAAAAAATATATATATTTAAAGGGATGCACAATTATCCCTTTTGGTTAGTTTACCATGTAGCAACCGTGTAATTAGATATATATCTTGGTCAGTGTCGTTTTCATGGTAAATGTATAGCCAGGAAAGCTCTGAGGAATCCTTGTAGTAACCATTCATAATGTTTTTGAGGCATCCATTGTGGGTTTCACGGGTATCACATGGTTTATTAAACTGTGTGAGTTTCTTGGACTTAAAAAATCTATTTCCCATTTTTATTTTATTTCTTTTTATTAATCTATGATCTACTCTCCCCCTCTCCTCCCTCGTCATACATTATACCTAGGGACACACCCCTTCCCATGGAATGAACTTACTCTTCTGGCCTCTTTTTTCCCTTACCTCATATGCAACCCTAGTTTTAGGTCCCCTTTTTTGGGTGTCTCTCCTCTCTTTTTCCTCATGAACAACCCTTGGGAATCCTCCCCCTCTTTCATTTATTCAACCTAGCTACACTAAGGATGATCTATGACAACTTTACATGGTGATTTGCCTCAATTTCTTGGAAATTTAGGGTTGGTTCTTTGAGTTAAAGGTTCCTCTTTCATCTCTTTCTTCTTTCCCTTTGGTTTTCTGCCTCCATGTCACTGTGTGTGATTTGGACAAACCCTAGGGTTCCATATTGACCTAATTTTTGGGGTTTCTTTATTTATAAGGTTTATATGGGTCATATATTTCTTGTGGGATGCTTTTTCATTGAAGGTTACATATTCCAGCTAAATCATCATTAAGTTTAGGTGGGTTTTTTCCATGGTTTATCGTTTAATTTTGAAACCATAATTTGGTTTCATTTTTAATTTATGTTTTAATTTTTATATGATAGTGTTTAATTTTTTAAGCATTACTTGAAATGAAAATCAAGCTCTAATTGATTTTTATTTCAATTCATTAGGTTTATAAGTTTTTAAATATGTTAAAATTTTGTTTTAAATAGTCATACACCCTAGGTGTCTATAAAATTTCATGAAATTCATTTTAATAATTAAATTGAAATTATTTGATATTTTTTAGGATTTTAAATTGTTGTGAAATGTATTAAGAAAATTTTGAAATAATTATTTATTTAAATTGTGATATTTAAAAAGTGTTTTGAACTTTCTTGATTTATGAATCAATTTGGAAAGTTTGGTTTTATCTTTTAAAATTTTTAATAGGGAAGGTGTTGATTTTTAAATTAGCTCTTTTATTGTATTTTCAAATAGATTTCGTAAGTGAATTTTTAAATTTATTAGAAATAAATTTCAAAGGTTGTATTTTAAAGAATAGTTTGAATATAATTTTAAACCAATTGTAAAATGGCATGTATTACTAAGACCCTTTTTATAATGGCTCATTTGGTACTTGTAAATGATTGATAACCAGTGTGTGCATGTAAACCATCTTGAGCCCCTTCTTGAATTGTGAACCCGAGGAGGATATTGATTATTATTTTGATATCAATTATGGCCTAAGGGGAATATTTCATATTGTGAATGAAAATTGAAGGGGCTATTTCTTGTGAGGTAATATGAGGTGAAATGATATTTTCTAGTTTTTGTAATATTAATACTTTTTACTTCTCACCTTCTATTTATTATTGTATTTTTATTTCAAACTAACTTAAAATGGGTCTTGAATTAAAATTTTGGCATGTGGAAATGTGGGTGGTGGCATACTAAGCATTTGTATTCTCATGCCTATTTAAATTTCAGTTTCAAGATTAGGTTTATCTTTTTTCTACTCTTGGATCATTGATTGATTTAGGGTATTGAGGTTAGTATTATTCATTTTTATTTATTGCATTTTTCATGTGGTTCTTGTTACTTAATTTTTTATACTTTACTTTTATTTTCATTTAATTCCTTATGGGTGGATCCCTTTAAATGATTTACATTAGATAAATAGGCCTTTATTACTTTAGTTTAATTACATAGGTGCATCATATATATGGAGATCGGATGAGACGCATCATAGCTATAGCCTGTTGAGGGAATTGGAGGGTGAGTTGAGGTATTAGTTTATATTTTTTTATATGTCACAAACCAGCCCAATCCATACATCTAGTGGATGTGCTAACTAACCTGAGATATACTCATGGGGCATCCTCAATCCCCTTGGGCAGATGACAGCCTTCATAAGCATCCAAAGTAATCATTGGGGTTGATTTCACATTTAAATTTTAGTCAAAGTGATGATAAATTTCTATAGAAATTTTGGTATAACACATCCATAGGTCGGACATCCATGGTAACTATGAAATAGAATATACAAGTAAATAAACAAATAATAGATAAATCATATCATAAAATAAATCCCTCATCTCACGCTCCAAACTCTTTCACCAAGCTAATACCCTCTAATTACCCTTAAACTACATCAATATATTATATCTCCCAAATCACTCATACTCTGCCTAAATAATTCAATCCACCAATAACCATGATTAAAATTATTAAAGAAATCATTTAAAAGGCACACTTAGTTTCTCATTCTATGAAAATAAAAACAAGTCCTACAAAATTATGTAATATTCACACTTAGCTAAATACAATAAATAAAATAAAAACTAACCTCAATCCCTACTAGTCACTAATTGGCCTTAACATTGAATATGCCCCAAGAGTGAGCAAGAATAGAATAAAGGTCTAAAACTGAAAATTAATATGGCAGTGAGTATAAAACGCTCAATAGGACACCACCCGCCTTTCCACATGTCTAAATTTTAATTAAATACCCATTTTAAGATATATTTAAATATGAATAGAAAATAGGTTTTTTATACTTAATTATATTTTGAACCAATAACATCTCAAAATGGTTTTATAAACTTTCATATTTTTTTCTTAAATTTAAACAATAACTTTAAAAAAATTATTTAGAAATCACACACAACATATAAAACAACTCATTTTGTTATTTTAAATGTTACTTTAAAACTATTTCCTATAATTTTTTAGAAAAACCAACACATCCTGCACGAATAGAAATATCAATAAAGAAAGGCATTGTTTCATAGATAAAATAAATAAATAAAGGTGTCTAATCATAGGTACCATACATTCTAAGAAAAAAGTGGAATCTAAATAAGAAATAGGTTATCCCTTTATTAATCCCCCAATAAAGTAAATAGTTTCATGGGCTCTACCCTATAGTTACTAAATAAAATTTTACTTAGATATACTTCATTGGTATCTAGAGTAAAAGTTAGTAAAACATCTCAAATCAGTGGAAGGGGGAACTAAATATATACTTCACTATTATAGCTAGAGGAAAGGGAACTCGTCGTGTCTAAGTTAGGCTACCCTAGAAACTGGGTTCCCAGTACCAAATTAAAGTGAGGGTGAGAAAACAAGTAATGAGAAAAAAAATCTCTTGCTCATATTTAACCCCCTCTAAAGATTTATCCCTAATCATATATCCATTATACCATGAAAAATATAAAAACATACTTCAAAGGAATATATTCAAGTCATTCAAAATCAAACGGGGATTAAGAGGGTTACCCACACACACCCATTTTGGAAAAAAACTTAACCAAATGAGCCTCACTATAAACCCAACACGATATTCTAATCCCTATCACAATGGTTTGAAATTAAATTTCAAACTATTCCTTTAAAAATATTTATTAAAACCCAAATTCAAAATCATTCTAAAACATTTTCCTAAAATAATACACATAACACTATTTGAAAACTAATTTTAAATACTCAACATACTTTCATTATAAACCAAAAAATTCCAAAACATTAGCCTTTAATCAATTTCATGACCCAATCAGGGTCAAAACACTTTTAAGACTCAAATTTTATTTTAAAAAATGTTTAAATAATTTATTAATTACTGTAATTTCAAGTACCACTTGAAATGGTAGGTAAAACCATTGTAAAATTAATTTTATAACCTAAAAAAATAATTACTTCAATATAAATAAAATTTATCTGAGCATTTTAATAAAAATTTACATTTTTGGTTTAGTAAAAATGAATTTTGACCATTATTTAAAATTGAGAAACCACTCACTTTCTATGGAAACCAGGATAAAACAAAATTTTCCTATTTGAAAATTCAACAAAAATAATTTATATAGTAATTATATAATTGAAACTTAAATTAAAACCCAAGAAAATCGTGGTTCTAATAATTAAAAAGAAAAACATGGGGAAAAGATACCTGGAACCGATGATGAATGGTCCAAAAAACATTGCCTTCAATACCAAAGTCCCCACAAACAAGAGAAGACCCACACAAACCCTATAAATTAGGAAACCCCAAAAATTGATTAATATAAAACCCTAGGGTTCACCTAAATCATGAAACCATAAGGGGAGAGAGACAAAATGTGAGTAAATAAAGAAATGTAGGGATAAGAGACTCTACCTTAGGGATTCATCCAAAAATCATCAAGATCATAAGAGATGTCATTGAAGTGAGGCATGACCAAGAGGGGAAGAGCATGATATTAGGTGGATTAATACATGGGGGTCACACAAAAATGAGGGTGAGAGTAAGAGGAAAGGAAAGAAAAAAATAAATAAAAAGGGAAAAAGAAAAGAAGAAAAAACATTAAAAATCAGTCAACACATACAGTTTTTAAAACTATGTGGTAACCATGAAATTCTCACTACCTAGTCCAAAATGTTCCTACACAATTTCTTATAATGTCCCACACTATTTACTAACTGTGAACTAACCATTACAAACTAAACTATTAAGGGACAGGTCCAAACACACAATTTTTACATAGTTTTCCAAGTCATGTTTTCTAACCATGTAAAACTTAAAAAGATTTAAAATTTAAATATTCAAACTCAAAATATTATTTTAACTCAAAAAAATAAAATAAAATAATACAGCTTCATGCTGGTGTGAAAATTCCCCCCTCTATTTCACTTTCTATCCCATAAATTCATCAGTCAAATTAGAAGTTATTAGAAATAAAAGTTCAGTCTACTTCAATTGATGAGGTGAGAAGGTCTGGGAAAAACTTAACTGAGACTGAACTGAAAGAAAGACACTCAACATAATCCCTCAACCAAACTATCCATAAAAAATCCTTAAAATATCCAAATGAATCTATTAAAATCATGATATGTCTCTAAGCATAATACAACCAAAAAAACTATAGCATCTCCTTAGATGGGTCCTAGAGAAAATGAATACCCACACGAGGCTCCCTACTATTTTAGAACTATTCTAAAATGTTAAAAACCAACTAAGTTTAATACCTTTGGAAAAAAATCCACTAAGAACCTCAATTCCACCAAAATCCCAAGAATAACTAATACATTAAAAAAACTTAATGTCCACCAAGTAACCAAAACAAGGATCTCAAAAGGAAACTCAACCCATGATAAGCCTTGCCAAAAAATGACATGGGCCTTAGACTCGGGTTACCATACTCTATATAGTTATACTATGACCTCAACAACATTATCATTATCCCATATATACCCATAAAAGTTTTGTCACCCTTAATTTCTTACCCTAAACGATACTGGTCCAAGATACCCAAGCACAACTTCCCATGTTCTTCCCATGTTCAAGACAAAAAGAAACCAACCTCCATAAGGCACACACAAACCCACCATTCCATAAACACTCCTAAAGAGTCACTCAACACATGAACCCAATAAAAATGCCTCAAAATCACTCATTGACTCCTAATTCACTAAATAGGGAAATACCAACCCAAAGAATGACCATAAGAGAAAAATATTTATAGATTCGCATAGTGATCAACTAGTTCCTTCCTAAGCACTCATTAAAAACCTAGATAACAACCAAATAAGGAGTTAAGTGATTTAAGAAACCTTTAACAATATCTAAGAGAAATAAAAAAATCAATTCCACTCAAATTCAACTCTATGCAGGGCCACCAGCTAGAAGAACAACACCTAAATAATAGAGATAATAACCCTAAGGATCATCCCTCAAGACAAGATTTCTACCATTTTCCTTGACCATTAACAGATACATATGTGAAATAATATGATACATAAAACCATTCAATTCATGTATCACAATACACACCCAACAGTTTGGCCATGAAGGTAAAAATATAAGAACATAAATTACCCAAAAAAACATGTTGTTCACACATTAGAAAACTCTTTTCCTTAGAAATCACCATATTTCAACAAATAATTTTAAAACACCATGATTTATTTGAAAAAAAACATTTTTGAGTTTTATTATCATTTGAAACTATTTTTAAATTGAACATATTTATTTTAAATCATTTCCATAAAAACCCACTTTCTTTCCAAAACATTTTTCTCAAAATCCATAATAAGATCAACTACTTTATAAAACACATTTTAAGTAATAAGAAACCCCTTTTAAAATAACCCACTAAAACCAATTTTGAAACCAAAAATTTCTTATAAAAAAATAAAACTCCATTTTTCACCCAAATAAGCATTTAAAATTTCCAATCAAAATACAGGCATAACATAAAACACCATATCAAACTCACTACAATAATATCAAACGTAACTAAATTCTTATTTTATTTTCCTCCAACAAGTGATAAGTCACTTTAGGAGTGACTCTAGAATTAAAAGTGGTCATTAAAAATTACAAAATGAAATAAAAATTACTTCTCCTTTTAGAAGATTCCTTAAAACCATCTAAACAATCCCTATCTGGTTTTCTAAATCATGGGGCCCGGTTTTGTAGCTTTATATCATCATCCACCATTACCCCAAACTCAATAGAACCCCCAAATCATAAGTTCCATACATACCAATAAAACATGGGAATATAAATAAGAAATAAGATCCCCCTATATAAATCCACTAATCAATGATAGAGTATCATGGGATATACCCTATGGTTACTAAAGATAAGGTCACTTAGATATACGTTGTTACTATCTAGAAGAAACATTAGTAACACATAACTAGATATTATAATGTGTAAAAAATATATACTTCGCTATCATATCTAGTGGAAAGAAAAATCATTCCATCTATGTTATCCTACCCAAGAACCCGGCTTACCATAACCAAAGTAAAGTCAGGGTGAGAAATAAGCAATTATTACAATAACCAATAAGCATAAATAATAATCTCAACCTAACCTATAAAACTCTCTTAAGAAATATCCTCAATATCACATACATCAAGCCATGAAAAATATAAAAACATTCCCCAAGGGACACCATCTAAGTCAATCAAAACCAAATGGGGCTCAATAGGGTTACATACACATGCATCCATTTGGGAAAAACATTTAAAGTTTCAAATGGGACTCACTAAAAACCCATTTTCGTATACAAAACTCCTTCACAATTATTTAAAATTCAATTCCAAACTATTCCTTTAAAAATATTTATTAAAACCCAAATTTAAAATCATTGAAAAAAATCCTAAAACAATACACTTACCACTATTTGACAATAAATTTTAAAGAATCAACTCACTTTCATTAAAAACCTCAAATTATCTAAATCATCACCCTTAAATTTATTTCATGACCCAATTGATTAAAAATTATTTTAAGACTCAATTTTTATTTAAAACATATCTTTAAAAAAATAATACTTATAAATTCAAGTGTCACATGAAATTCCATGTAAAATATTTAGAAATTTAATTTGAAATATTAGAACAATTTTAATAACTACAATATAAATTATAAAAATCTATCTGGCCATCACAATAAAAATTGATATTTTTAATTTAGTAAAAGTGAATTTAAACCATTATTTAAAATTGTAAAATGCCTCAATTTCTATGGAAAATGGGATAAAATCTAATTTCCTATTTGAAAATAAATTATAAAATTATAAAATAATTATATAATTAAAAAAATAAAAAACCTAATAAAATTATGGATTTGAAAAATAAAATCTAAACATATGGAAAAGCTACCTGAAACCGATAAAATGTGGTCCAAAACACGTGGCCTTTGATAAAAATGACTCATGAAATAATGAGAAGACCAACACAAACCCAAAAAACAAGGAAACCCCAAAAATAAGTCAATTTAAGTCCCTAAGGTTTATCCAAATCATGATTTCATAAGGGAAGATGGATAAACCATGAGGAAATAGAGAAATAATTGGAGAGGACACTCTACCTTGGTGATTCCAATAATTACTAAGAACAGAGGAGAAATAAGATAAGTGGTTGAATCTAATAGTGCAGGATCGTATGATGATGGGGATTAAACCAAGGGAGTTCATGAAACAAGGAGGGGAGATGGATATGAAAATAAAGAAAAAATAAAGAAAGAGAAAAAAAGAAATGAAAAATAATTTAAATCAAGTAACCAATTCGGTTTTTCAAACTGTGTGGTAACCATGTTGCACTCACTTCCTAGGCTAAAATTTCCTCACCTATTTTCCTATAGGCCCCCTTATAGTTTACTATTCATGAATTTAACATGTCAAATGGAACTATCAAGTGATAGAACCAAATGCACAATTTCCACATAGTTTTATAAACTATTATGGTTAATCATGCAACACTTAAAAAGAATTAAAATTTAAAGATTTAAACTCCAAAAATTATCAAAACTCAAAATAAATCAAATTAAAATAAAATAAAATACTACAGTCACATTTGGTTGTGAAGATATATTCCTGTTCATTTGTTTATGCATATTTTATTTGGAATGGTCGTTCGACATATAAATGAGTCATGTGGATTTTTCTAGAATTTTTCTATTTATTTTACTCTAATTTAAGGGAAATATTATTTTTATTACTTATATATGATGCTCTGATGCTTTTTGTTGAACCATGGGATTAATAGTTCCACTTAGGCTATGTCTTGGGTTGGATCGGTTGTCTGTTAGATAGATAAATTAGGCCGGTACATGAAATGTTCTAAGGATGAAATCATATCTAAATTTCTCACCTCTAGGGATGGTATTTCCTATATATAAGATGAAAAATTATCATCTTATTTATGAATAAAATAATCATCTTCATCGAAGAATTTATAATTTTCTATTTCTCCCAAACTGAAAATGGATTTTATAGATTTATAAAGGTCCCCCTTCTCCATGGGGTTTTCAATCATAAATTATTTACCTGTAATTAAAATTCCAAGAAACATAACTGGATCTTAATTGGGCTCAACCTCCTTAATTTTTAATAGTTTAATAATGGAATTATCCTCTCGAGGGTATCTCATAGAGTCAAAGATGTTGAAGTGGACCATTTTTTCTCCAAAATTCATGGTGAGAGTTTCTTTATATACATTGAGGATATTCTTTTCAATTTTTAAGAAAGGTATACTAAATAATATGGGTGATTGTGCTAGGTTTTTATCATCCTCTATATTGAGCACATAAAGTTCGGATAGGAAGATGGGGTTTTTACCTTTAACTAAGATATCATCCAAGAATATTACTTGAAAAGTAGTGGATCAGTTTACAAGTTAAATAACCACCTTTTTAGGAATCAATTTTTATATCTGTAAAGAAATAAAAATATATTAAGTCATTAATTTAATAGATTCACCTAAATAACATAAATCATCTAAAAATAATATATCCAATTATGTAAGGGATAGAAAATGTCCCTAGATTTTGATATTTTGTGGGAAACTAAGGGTTACCAAGATGAATCACTTCTTCCCAAATTAATCCTTTCACTGACTTGGAGCCACCACTTTTTGGTGTATAGTTCCCTATATATCTTAACATAATTTATAATTTTCGTGAAATATTATAGAAGAGTAATTTTGATCTAAACTTTTCATAAATTTTCCAAAATTTTCTTTTAAAGATATTTCTTTTAAATATTTTTTGGATTGGATCATTATTGATAGGAATGGAAGTGGAAGATATTTTATCTCCCTTTTCTATTTTTATAATGTTGTTTATGGTTTCTTTTTTTTCTCATACCATTATTCCTTGGCTTTCTCCTCCTCAATGCTATACTCATTTTCAGGAATCTACACATATTTTCCAGAATTATTTTATTCACTCTAGAGTTGATTCCATTAAAGTTACAGTATGGTTGGGGAATGAATTTAATTTACACTTATTATGTTCATCATTCTCACATTCCTATTTGGAATTGGAATTTTTTTAGCTGGTAGTTTATTTGATTTTTTTTGTATATGATTTATACAATACTTCCAAGATGGTTCTTTAGTTCCTTGGTTTCACTCCTGGGGTCCTCAACCTTTGATCCTTGCTATTATTATACTGAGGTTTGTGTGCCAGTTATGGGTTGTTCAAAAGATTTGTTTTTCTAGAATGGGGGGTGGGTAATATGGCTAACTGAAAGTTGGTTTGTATGGATGTTGGAAATTTTTTATTAATTGGTATGGTAGTTTTGTTGGTACTGGTTTTGATAGGGTGGCATAGCCTAATTATATTGATTTAAAAATCTATATTAGATTTGGGAAGTCTCTCTCCATCGTAAATATTTATACTGAAATTGTATTTTATAGTATATTATGGAATATATTTTAGTACCTTATATCTTCATACACTAAACAATATAATGGTTAAGTGATGAACAGAAACCACACACATTCACTGGTGTTTGATTTTCATTAGATTACTTCAGTGCTAATCATCTAAAAATATTGTTTAGTTCTTCAAGTTTAGATTCCAATAATGGAAATGAGTCAGAAGACCTTACCTCATGTAAATATATGGTACTATTACTACTAACACCAAACTATTGGGAGTTTTGGGCTATCTTCTCAATGATTCATTTTTCCTCTATTGTTGATTTATCTATTAAATATCTTATCAATTATGCATCTAGTGGTTTCTTATCACTGTCAAGTAAACCATGATAAAATAATACAATGAAATGATTTTCCTGCAAGTATTAGTGTGGGAAACTAGCACACAGGTTCTTGAATATCTCTCAATACTCATAAATATTCTCTTTAGAATATTTTTTGATTGTATAAATTTCCTTCATGATATATATTCTTATAGATGTGGTAAGGAATATATAAATAAAATACCTATGAGATCATCCAAATCAAGTAATTATCCTAGTTATAGACTGTATAGCCACTCATTATCTACTCCTTTTAAGTGATAAAGGGAATTATTTCCACTTGAATTTTTCCTCATCCACTCCTCTTAGTTGAGAGTGAAGAAAATCAGTGGGAACTCCATCATATTATCATTTTGGTCTTCACCTATAAGACCATAGAATCTTGTTAGTAATTATATTTGACCAATTTTAAGTTCAAAATCATTCTTTAAAGTGGGAATGGTAATTTTATTATTCTTATTTATGAAGTGGAGTGCACAAAAATATCATAAGGTTTTATTAGTATTGGTTGCCATGGTGATAGGATCACATTGAACACTTGATGTTTCACTTGAGTCTATCAAGGAAACTTTCTAAAATTCATATTGTAAGTTTAGTAATCTAAGCATTATTGGTAGGATTCTCTTTATCTCAAGTTCAAGAGGGGTGAGTGTGTTAGGATTAGACCTAGTCATATAATTTTAGGTCAGTGTTTCTGGAAACACCTCCCCAAAAACGATGATAAGTTTTTAATAACCACTATCATGGGGTTTATAAAAATATATGTATGTCCTAGGTTAAATATAGTATAGTTTCAACCTAGGGATTTCCCTAAAGATGTATTCTTAATAAAATATTTTCAACTAATGTTATAAAAATATGGGTGTTTTGGTTTGATTTTTTTTAAAATGATTTATGATTTATTATAGATTGATTGTGAAATTTATGGGTTTAGAGTTGGTTATCCACCTATAATGATATCATAGTCTTCAAGGTATTTTATAATTTTCTAATTAACTTTCGAATAAAAGGCTCGAAAATAATTTTATGTTTCACCCTAAGTGGAATGAATTTGGTGAGGATAAACATAATAGAAATTTATTCCTAGTTTATCCTCATTACTTATTTCTAAAGTGATAAAACAACCTACTTTTGGTTTATTTAGTCAATACCCAATTAGGTTTTATGTTCTCTAAGTCACCCGAGAATGTTCTACCACCTTTACTCATGAGACAAAGATTACTAAGATTTTTACTATTCATCTTTGTCTATTCCATTGTATATATATTAAGCTAAGTAGAGGGAGATGAATTATCATTGACCAAGGAAATAAAAATTGAACATTAATAAGTTAAACACAATCATATTCAATAATATAAACTATATTGAATACTGAGACCAATTAATAAAAGAAAGAGTTTTATTTTGGGGAATTTGGAGACTTAAGAATTATAGATGGACTACCTCCCATTCCCTGATCATCATAGGTTTTAATCCTACATTTGAGAGCTAATAAAGGGGGAAGAGAAATAATAAGGTATTAAAATAAAGTATAATGTATAAAATAAAACAATGAAAGAAAAAAAAACAATGGTAGTGGCCTGATGAGTCCCCCACATCTTAGTCTACTCTCCTTATTATAGGTTTCCCCTTTCCTACTTCTTCAGTTAGTTAAATACCCATGAGAACCCTTATCTATTAATTTTTATAATGTTTTCTTCTTCCATGAAATCCCCCTTCAAATTCATGGACCATCCTCTCTTAAAATCCAATGATTTTTTTCATTTTTTTTAATTGGATTATCAATCGTGTGTTACTATTGATAGTATTAATCACAATTCACATGGTTTACTACTATTAGTGTGAATGAATCCTTATGTGGAACATTTAATATTCAAGTTATATCGCCAATAAATCTCAAAAATTCCCAGTTTACACATCTAAACTTTCCTTGTGTCCCCTCCAGATGGCCAAAATTTACAAATGCGTGGGTCTTCCACACTTTTTTTCTTCTCAAAAGTCTATACTAACTCTTACAATATTGGATTTACTCTTACATAGTTGGATTTTACTCTTCTAAATTCACCCAAGACTCATCTAAACTTTATTTTTACTCATATGAAGTCGGTTTTTACTCTTTTGAAGTCTATCCTGACTCTTCCAAACTCAAAATGAACTCATCTAAAATGCTATTTTAATTATCTGAAGTGGCCTAGGACTCATCCAAAATGGATTTTTAATCATCTAAACTCCCGTATGACTCTTATGAAGTAACACTTAGCCATATTTCACTCAACTTAAACTCAATTCCTAAAATATTAAATAAAGGATAATAAAAATCAAGCCATAAATTTTATTGTAGAATTTAAATAAATCAATGAAATTTGGATTTTTATATTTTAAAAAATATTACCAAAATCAAATTATTTGGTTCTTTAATTCCAAAACTCACTAGAATTAAATAAATTAATGAACATATGAGAATAAAATGAAATTAATCTTCAAAAATATAATGAATTTATTTTCTATGTCAACATCCAAGCAGATTTTAACATTTCAACTATGCTTTTGATGGAAATTATCTCCAATGTGGTGGATATGGACATGTGGCCAAGTATTTCTCATCGATGATGCAAAGGAATATTCCCATGAAGACCCAAAGGGTTCATACATAGTATCTCAAGGAATTATCAAGCATACTAAAAATTAAAAATCTAATTTCTACTTTATTGGATGAAGTCAGTTCATCATATTCAGAGGAAGATCAAATGTATTTCATAACTTGGTTTGAAGCCATAAATATGGATTATAAAGGAAATAGATGAAAATTAATTGCTTTTAGATATTTACTTAGGAGAATCAGATCTTGTTGGTGGATATATTCTTAATAGTGGATATACCTCCCATATAATGGAAAAGAAGAATCTATTCATAGGTATCATAAATGGAAAATAAATATTCATAAGATTTGGAAAAATGAATATTTAAAATTATTATATCAGGGAAAGAAAAATTTGGGGTAAAGGAATGAGGTGTGAAGATGTCTAGGTTGTTTATTATCTTTGTCACAACCCATTTAGTGTAAGTCTATTTTGTGACTCAGAACATGTGGTGAAATTCACTAAGAATAATTATACCATCAATTTATAGGATGGTGAAATAGTGATGAATGGGATGCACAAAAATGGGAATACCACCTCATCATTAGAGAATAAGATGTGTGATTTATATCCAACTAGGAAGATAAATACATAATGGGCATGGTCACTTGATCCAATAGTCCGTCGAAGTTCTGGTGAAGAATGATAGAGTTTGTGATATCCCTAAACTATCACATGATCATACACACACCTGTAATTTTTTTCAAAAAGGAAAAATTGAACATAAAATATATAGATCAAGATAAAAAAAGTAAACAAGGGTGCTTGAATTTTTTAATGTTGATTTGTGTAGACCAATATCACCAAGGTTCATTTATGGGAAGGGATACTATGTGTCGTTTATTGATGATTATTGTAATATGGAATGGTTTATAGTCATCACTCACAAGTATGAGGTAATCAGTTGCGTTACTTGGTATTGAGTGATGTATGAAAATATACTTGGTTAGAATATTATAAAATTCTGAACCAAAAATGGCATAGAGTTTATTATCATTCCTATGAATAAATATCTCAAGAAGAAAGGGATAATGTGCTAATTTTTATCAGTGGGGACTCCCTAAAAAATGGTGTAGTTGAGAGGAAAATTTGGATCATAAATAATATTTCTAGAATGATGCTCATTGAAAAAGACCTACTATAGAGTTTTTGGAAGGAAGTAGTCATTTCATCTATTTATATCTCTGATTGAGTATTTTTGTGTATAGGGGAAGAAAAGACTCCATACAAGATGTGGATGGAAATAATACAATGTTTAAATACTTCAAAATAGTTATCAATAAATGATTTATTCTCAATAAGGATAAATGTGGAATGTTTTATTATTTTATAGAAAGAGATATTTTTAATAGATACTCTTCCAAGAGAAAGGTATATAAGTGTTTCACCAAATGTCTTAGAAAAGTTGTTAAAATTCAGGATTCTAATATAATGTAGATTGAAAAGACTATATGGAAAATTAGTAAAAAACTCTAAAAGAGATTGATGAGGATCTGAGGAACTCAGGGGGAGAAAAATATACTAATTTTTATTCTAAATAATATGTCATTGATGAGAAAATTTAGGTTTGACCAATAGATAAATAGAATCCAAAAAAAATATATAAAATTGATTTCTAGAATATCATCAATGACTAGAGAACACTAGTGAAAACAAAGATAATGAAGTCTCTATAGAAAACGTTAATCTTATCATAGATGTAGCCAAATTGTTTTGAAGAATCCGTTAAATATGATAATTGGTTTTAAGAGATGCATGAATAACTTGACCAAATTGAAAAAAAATAGTTATGGGAAATTGTTCTAAGGTTGAAAGTCATAAATTTAATCAGAACCAAGTGGGTGTTTCATAATAAACTCAATGAGTATGGTATGGTGAATCAGAACAAAGAATTTCTAGTGTGTAAATGGTATTCCCAAATTGATACAATTTATGTGTATGATACTTTTTCAACTATTTCATGGCTATAAACTATTCAAATTTTCTTGTAAATATCAGTGAAAAGAGGATTCAATGTTTATCTTATGGATGTTAAATTGGTATTTATCAAAGGGGTTCTTTAGTAGGAAGTCTATAGAGAAAAATAAGATGTTTTCATTGTATATTAATATGAGATAAAGGTGTATCAGATGAATAAGTATTTGTATAAGCTAAATCAAGTAATAAGGACATGTTATTCTAGGTGCTATCAATACCTTAGAAATCTAGGATTAAATTGAATTATATTTGACCACAATCTCTACATTAAGAAGACAAATGATCAAATCATGTTAGTGCTTATCTATATGGTTGAAATAATCTTTATAGGATCAGATGTCGCAGAATGTAATCCATTTATAGAATACATGATGTGTAAGTTTGAAATGTACATGATTGGGGAGTAATCATTTGTCTTTGGTCTATAGGTAACTCAAGGAATGGTTGAAACATGTATTTATTAATAAAAATATTTCAAATAAGTTATTAAGAGGTTTAGAATATAGTATTAGAATATAATAACAACATTGATAGCTTCTAGAATGAAGTTTTCAAAAGTTGATGGTGAAAAGTAGGTTAATATCATGGAGTATAGAAAAATTATCATGAACCTCTTGTACTTAACCGAAACACAACCTGAAATTATTTTTTCCACATACCAAGTTACACAGTACCAAATGTGTCCCAAGTAAAGACACATTATAGTATTGAAAATATTACTTTTATATTTAAATAATACAGTGGAATTCAGGCTATTCTATCATCAAACATCACAACTAGATTTATTAGGCTATAAAGGTGTGGATTGGTTTGGTTCAATAGATAATATAAATTCAACATCAGGTGGTGAATTCTACCTTATAGGATTGTGTATTTCTTATCTTAATAATAAACAAGACAATATTCACTAAGCATAATAAATTTTGAATGTTTTACAGCCACTCAAGATTACAAGCAACTATTTTCGATGAAGTGATAGATTAAAGTCATGGGAGTTGATGTGAAGTATCTAATTAGAATCAATTATAATAATTCAACTTCTACCAATATTAGAAAAAATAATGTCCATCACTCAATAATAAAGTACATTGAAATTAAGTATCACTTTATAAATGAGAAAGTGGTGCATGGGTTGGTAAAATTGGAGTATGTGTCTATTGAACTCCAAGTCACATACATCATGATAAAGGCCTTACCCAAGGAAGAATTTGAAAGGAATATTCTAGATATTTGACTCTATTCAAACCCCAATTCTTAAAAAGTATGCATGTTGAAACCCCACTTGACTAGGTGTGTTAGAAATTTGTTTTTATACTAACAACTATTCAATTCCATGTTTCAAACCACAAAGGAGTGACTTTTTTGTTCTTCGAGAAAGGTGGGGAAGTATTATTCATAAAAGAGGGAGTCATTTCTCAAACCTGTTATCTAGGAGAGTAAAGTTGATAAAGGGGGGTACTTCTTCAATATGGAATCAAGGGGAGAAAGGATGTATATTATTTTAGATAAACATGATAATAATGAAGAAGTTTTTTCATTAATAATATATCATGAAATGATGACCTTTGGGTTCATGATTAAATCATTTTACCAATTTCATTCAAATAAGTGGTCTTGAGAGCTGACCATGATTCAAAAATTGGTACTATGAATGAAGTGATTCATTGATTAACATTGTATATTACTCTTGTTTCTCACATTGATCTTGATTTTTGTAGTATTAGAGTTCATGTTGTGTAAGTATTTGATCGCTATCTATAATTACAGAGTGTGAATGTTTCATTTCAAGGTTTTTGGGTTGTTTTTTTATTGATAGAGACGGTTTAAAATGTTCTAGTATTTTTGTTGAAAAAGTGTGTTAACAAATTTATAGGATTTTAGAGGTCTTGAAACATTCATTAAGGAGTGGTTTTGTAAGTATTTGAATGTTCTTGGGAAGTTTCATGGAAAATTATAGCAAAGTAAGTACTTTTTAAAAAGTGTGGAGTTGATAGAACTTAGTGACTCAGAGATGTCAATTTTTAAAGAAAATAAATGATTATAACATGAGTTAGGTTGACTCATATAATTGGAATCATAAAAACATAGAGTTTCATGAAGCTATCATCAATGGTATCTAATAATTCTTCTATTGTATAGAATTTATGAAAATTGTTTCACATGCCTATAAATAGGCCTCTAATCCATCATTAAATAAGAGAAGAAGGATTAGAGAAAATCTCATAGCATTGTTTTCATTTAATACTTATGAAAAAATATTTATTATGTGGATATTTTTTATGATGCCATCAGTTGTGAGTATAAATAAGGTTATGTTTCACGAATAAGGTTCTGTGTGAACATGAGTTATGCAAACATCTTTTGATCACAAGGAAAATTTCATGAATGTAAGTTGCATGAAGGTGAGTTATGATAACCTAAAAGGAGTTTCCTAAATTTTTTCGGGGTAAATTGGAGTTCATCGTATGGATGAAAAAATATCTTCATGACACACCAATTGTAGTGAAATAAAAGTTTATTCAACTCATCAAAATTTTCTACTAAATGAACAGTGAGTACACTTTATTAGAGAAAGTAGTGAGATTTTAACAAGTGATTGGTAGTGAACCAAGAGGAATAATTATTCCACTCTAAAAATGTAAACAATAAGTGAGATTTATTGATAGATAATTTAGTTCTCCTAACATGCTTAATAGTGAACCATGAGGGACAGTGAGTCCACTTTTAACATTTTACACAAGCAGCTGATTAGTGTATTATAGTGCTTCAACACATCATCATTGTATATTCCTTGGATTAGCCCAGTATAGGTGAAAAAACTAAAACTAATTGTGTCTTATATTTACATTATTTATTTATTTATATCTACTTTGATAGAGAAAGGTGTTCCTATGAACATAGAAAAAATATTATTGGTGAAGGTCATTTTAAGAAATCAACATACCATAATTCACACCCCCCTAAGTATTTTCCTTATTTAGGACAATTGAGTCCATTAAGTCTAGAAGTACTAGAATGTTCTAGAATAGTGGAAGCTCGGGGAATATTTTTGAAAGATGTAGTTATAGAAGGAGAATAACCTCAGAGTGAATTGAATAGTCCAACCAGGATCAGATGTTTGATACAAATTTTCAATAATAATCTTCATTAATTCCATCTTATAGATGGTGAAATCCTAGATGATTCTACTACTATATATGATTCGGAAGATTGGTAGTTTTTAATGAAGGAACAAATGGAATCCTTGATTACTGAAAAAACTTGGTATCTAACAAAACTTTCTACTAAGAATAATACACTTTAGAATAACTGGGTCTACCAGTTGAAGGAGAAATAATATGGTGGAAAATAGTATAAGTTTTGGTTGACTATGAAAGGATTTCAACAAAAAGAAGGTGTTTATTTCTCAAAAAAATATCATATTATTAAGCATAAAACTATTCAGATATTTCTCAAATTAGTTTCTTTGAAAGGATCGCATCATGAAAATATAAATGTCTAAAAAAATTCTTCATGGTGGCTTGTAAGGGGAAATATCTATGAGGCGGCTGGAATGATTCATGGAAATATGCAATGAGTGACTATTATATAATCTCAAATGGATTTTTTATGGGTTGAATCTAGTATCCATGCAATATAATTAAAATTTCAATGCCTTTATGGTATATAATAGGTAATTATGAAGCAATGTGAATCATTTCTAATACTATAAGGTGTCCAATGATAAAATTTTCATCATAATTATCTCATATTTGGGAGATATTCTCTAGGTAGGTCTAGAAATAAAATAGATTAAGGATATTAAATCTGATTTGTTTAAAAGGTTTGAAATGAAAGATCTCAGTAAAGCTGGAAAAAATTTGTGGATATGGATTAGAAGGGACTGGAAGACTATAACATAGTCTTATCTCAATCATAGTGCATCCAAAAGGTCTTGGAAAGATTTTGAATGTTTGAATCTATGCCTATAACTACCCCATTGGTCATAAATTTCAATTTTTCTAAATATAATGCATCTAAAGTGAAATATAAGGTTATATACATAGTGAAGGTTATATTTTCACCAATGTTCAAAATTTTGATATATTCCATGATTTATTCAAGGCCATAAATTATAAAAATAGTGAAAGTTGATCGGGGTTTATGAAAAATCAGGTAAAGGAGTACTGGGAAGTGGTAAATTGTATTGTCTGATATCTCAAAGGAATGAAATAACAATCCTTGTATTTTAGAATAGATGATCTGTTATAATGATATCTTGATGCATATTTTGGTAGAGATATGAAAACATATAAGAGTACCACAAGATTTGTGTTTACCATCAAAGGAATGAACAAAAGTTTTATGTAAAAAATGGAGACAGTGATTTCACTTCCTAATATAGATGCAGAGTTCATAGATATCATGTAAGCAAGGAAATAGATTCTATAAATGAATTATTTGTTTGATGGGTCTGGAATGAACCAAGGAAATGGAATGTTTTTCTATGATAGTCATAGTATAATCGATTTTGTGAAGAATGTGGGGTTTCACCCATGGAAGAAACACATTCAGTTAAAGTATCACTTCATCTAGAATCGATTATAAGATGGAGTGTTGGAACTGTATAAGATAAGGATTCATAATATGATAGATATGCTAACAAAGGTCGTTATCTGGGAAAGTATGAGGTGGATCAATTCCTCAATTGAGCTTGGATAACTAGAATAAAGTAAGGTGGATCCATTTCCTATTTTTGTGAAGTAATCGAAATGAATAAAATTCCTAAGTGTCTGGTTCAATCCTTGAAAGCATTATTCAAGTGAAATATTGTAAGTATTGGTTGTGTAAAGGTTATTTTCTCACTACATGACTTATGTTCTAGATTGAGTGATTCCAAAACATGTCTTGTGGAATCAAAAAGGGTTTGGTGACAGTGATAAATATGCAGTAGTTCTTGTTGTCTTTTGGGAGTGGCATGGGAGGATGAGTTCTAGATATGACATTGTTCACTGGATTTTTGTAGTTGAGGTAGTGAAATTAGGGGGTTGTGGCTGTTTTTCATAACCAAGTGGAGGGTCTTCCACATATATATTGGATAACAGTGAAGCTGGATCATTTTTTTGGACTTGTCTATATGTATGAGTGGGGTCACTTATAATATATATGATGTAACTATTCCCTCATTTTTTCATTTATATTAAAAAGAACTGATTTTTATCCCATGATGTAGGGTATTTCTGGAACAATGTAAACTTCTATTTTTATCATTCCTTGTAAGTGTGTTTACACTGGGTTTTTTTATTCCAAAATTTTTTTCTATAGAGGGATTGTGGTGATTTGGTGTATTTATATGGTGTTTAGTCATCTTGGCTTCAAATACATCATTTCATGCATTACAACATTTCATAAGTTCTAGTATTTTTTCATAAGAGAAGTTCTAAAACTCATATTATGGTTTGTGGGTTCCCAATGCCAATTGTCTCATCCACCATGTTACAATTATGACCTTTAGTGTATATTCCAAACACATGCATCATCGGTTGATGGTAAAAAACATTTTTTATTACTTATAATTTTTTTATATTTTGAATACTAAATGTATATGCTTAATTAATGTTGTCTAAGACTGATCCTTCTATTATGAAATTCGATGTGTACAAGATGATGTACATCAATCATATAAGTGGGGAATTTTTTGGTGAGAGAAAATGAAATATTATGACTTGTGTATTTTTTACCTTTTCTATATTTAAAAAATATATTCATTTATTATTTTTAATTGGATTTTATTTTAAATTTTTCATAGGAGACCTATGAGTTAGATACTCACATGTGAGAGATTTATAATGAGACCCAAGGCAAGGTGGATGGTGATCAAATATCAATCCATTTTAACTTTGATGAGGAGGAATAAAATTGAATGATTGGTACCAGTAAAGGTTGGGTGATTGATATTGGTTCATGTCGACACCGATCAATTATCATGGTACCACAATTATGTCATCATAAACCACCTAAAAAAACATGTGGGATCATCATAATTTATACTGATTAGTATGGGGAGAGGTTGAGATATCATAATATTATTATTTAGAGGTTAAACATGGAGAAGGAATATAAATAACATTTCTAGCAATAACAGATATAAAATTTTTTTGAATACATCCAATGAATCGAACGAGTTTTAAGGGTGGAGTACCATTTTCCAGCACCATTTTATGATGTAGCCACTTTATATCCACACTCACCCACCCCCCTGTCCATACTGATTTTTATGAATCACTATTGTATAAATTGAGTATGTAATAAATGTAATACACAATATTTTACTATAGTAAATAAACATTTCATCACAACTTTTGTGGCATAATGAAAATTCTATTATTTAATTATAATAATACAACACACTCTAATACAATAGAAAACTAGGAAATTACATTTATAACAAAATTTAAAACCAGTACCATAAAATAATTTCACAATAATATAATTAATAATTAATAATGTATATATATATATATATCAATGAATAATATTATTATTACACATATTCTTTTTGGAATAAAAAGAGAAGATTTTTCAAATTTTAGATGTCAAATGCGTCATTTTGAAATGCAAAAGTGTTTTTATTTAATAATTATATTTCACATAAATGGAGAATTATTTTCATAAAATGGACTTTAAATTTTAAATATACACCTCAAAAATTATCCAATGGTAAATTTTTCATAATTTTTTGAGAAATTCATTTTTTGGGGTAAAAAGTAAAATATGGTATAAATATATAGTAAGTATTATGACATCATAATGACTTAAAAATTATGTAATGAGTAATATAAAGAATTTATCAACCAAAAATGGGTTTATTCATTAAAATTATTTATTTTAAATTAATAAAATTAATTTTCCAAACCTATAAAGAAACTTCTAGAACCTAAAGTATATTTTAAAGATTTTAAAAAAATATTCATGAATAAGAATATTATACATGTGAAAAATAATATATTTTAAATGTTTTATGTTATTAAACACTTTAAACCCAAAAAATAGGCCCTATATGTCAAATATTATGACCAAAAATCATGTTATGTCCAATGGTTTTCTTTTTTTATTAACTTAGGGCCCAAGACCCATGTTTTGAAATTAATAAAAAAACACTTGTTCAATATAAATAATCACCCATCCTCCAATTTCTCTTCACACTAAAATTATTTAGCATGTATATACTCTTTTTTCTCTCTTAAGAGTCTCTTTAAGGTGTTTTTAAGGTTATAAGGTTCTCTTATCAAGATTTAAGCAGCTATCTTTCAAGGTAAGGCTTCCCAAACCTCCTCTTTTCCTTTTCAAATCATTTTCTTATAATATCATTTAAAATTATTTTTCATATTTTTTTGTGCTCATGATTATAGGGTATTATCATCAATTTGGTAAATTTTTAATGATATATTACTTGTTCCCTCTCATTATAGGCTTTTCTTAAGCCATTATTATGCTTATAAAAGGGTCTTCAATCCCTTATTATACTTTATTTATGTAATCCTACCCAATTCATTGTAATTTCAATATGAAATGTTATTATACTTCATTGTTGTTAATTATTTATCATATTATCAATGATATATCACCAATATCTCTCATTATACTACCTTCATAATCCATTATAATTCTTAAACATTAATAGAAATCCCAAGGATAAATCTAAAACATCATAAAAGTTTTGTAAAGTAAAGAGTGTGTAGTTTCCTTATAATGAAATCTCTATCTAGATACTATAAGTGGATTTAGGATATATCATAGATGTGCCTAGGGGTAATAACCCTAAAAAGGTTTTTTATGTATTAACTCGATCTTCACTCAGTCCATAAAAAGGGACTAAACTACACACCGAGTTTGATACTCTTGGGGATATGATTTTGATGATTCATAAGCTCTTTAAAAACCATAATAAAGGATTTGAATATATCATTAAAAACAAATTGATATCCTTGAACCATGAAAGCAACCTACTCCATTATTTCATTATCATTCCATTGTTAAAGGTAATTTCCATTACATTTTAAATATATTATAGTTTCTAAGTTGATTGTTGGATATTCACCTTGATAGTTGTATTATTCCATTGAATGGTGAAATATTGACATTATTTACACCCTTTATTTATACATGGATACCTATTTATTACATATCTAGGATTATGTATGAGGTTTCTTTGGGACCATTATGAGATGTATTATTTATCCATTCTCTTCATATGATAGATGCATTAGACTAGTAATTTGATGGGTGGGTCTTGGATTATATATCTTCTCAGTGTATCAGTAAGTATCATGAGACAAACTAGTTGGGTATTTGGTATAATACTTACCCATTTATGTATGAATTCTTGGAATGTGTTCTTGATAGTATGTTTATTATGTTCAACATTATTAATTTCATCAAAATTTGATCAGTTATTCTTATCCAAGAATTTATTTATTGTTATTATAAGGCCTCGACCTTAAACATTACATAATCTTGAATTAAGTTAATAATTCACATTGAGGATCCTTTTAGGTTTAGGGATTTAGAGAATTATGTCATAACATATAAATAATAACTTGAATATTACATGTAGACACTTCTACTCAGTATCCATTTTTTTCATAAAATTAAAAATCTTAAAAAAGAAACATGTCTAGTCCCATGTTTTAGATAGAATGACTTTTTCTTGATCCCATACTTGACCCTATTCATCTTTAAGTCATGTGGAAAACATTTCAAAAACTTGGGATGAGCATAAAAAGCTCAGTAATGGATATAAAATAAGGAAAAAAATATTTGTCCATTAATACATACAAGTCAATGAAATAATACTATTAAATCTTTAATATACCACACAAGATCATAATATTTATGAATAAAAAATGGAAATCATAAATCATAAAGGTAAATTGTGGCATCCATAACATACTTACATCATATCTTTCACAACTACGTAGGGAATTACATTTGGAATACCCATCGTAGTATATTCCCTAAATCTCTTAGGATAAACATTAACATTTACCTCTATCACATTACCCAATTCATTGGAGAGATATCTCGGGATCACCTACACTAGGCTTATCACAGAACCACCAGTATATGTAAACAATTCCCAAGAACCATAACATATTCATAACACATAAAACAAACATAAAGGAAATACAAAATTTCCACATTTCAATAACAATATATCATTTAAATATATTAACATAACCAATCCATTATCAAAACCATTTTCAATACCAAAATACATAGAAGATTATATGGTATTTATTTTCCTTTTAAAAACATTATAACTTGTTAAGGAAGCCAAATATAAAATAATGTTCACGGCGGTGGAAAGCTCATTGTCACCGCGTATATTAAAAAGAAACATTTCCTTTTTCATTTATTAAAACACTACGTAGAAAAATATTCCCTATGAAATAAATTTAAAAAAAATGGGTTTATACACCGTATAAAAGAAGGTCGTGTATAAATCAAAATATGCCTCAATGAAAGGAGATTGAGACGAAGTCCATTACTTCATGTCTGACTTGACACGTTCATTATTTAATCTCCTAAATAATAAACTAAAGTTAATTTATAATTTATTAAGAACCTTTTTCAAGTTTATTATTACTTTTATATTACTTATTACCATGTTATAAACACTACATAATCATTTAAGTTAATAACAATCATTTTTTTGATATTTGGTACTTGAGTCAAAAATGAACTTCTTATAATTACAAGTTGTCCATGTGGTCAAAAGAACATTATCTCCAGAATTATATTGATGATTTTTATATCATATATATCATATATATATATATATATTACATATATTTATTTATAATATTACATAAAATTTGGAGATAAGAAATGAAATGAACCGTTCATCGAGACGGTAATCCATACGTACGCATGAACGCTACTTTCATTTATATTTCTTATTTAATGGAATGAAAACTTAATAATACATAGTTATATTATAATTATAGTATAATATCATATATAATTTCAGTAAATAAATCCTTTATATGTTCCATGTATTTCATGAATGAGTCATATCACTTTGAGGGGGTGGTAGTTCGTACTTCCTCAGATAAAATTATCATATTTACCCATTATGGAAACCATAAAGGTATGATATTAAATGAAAAATAAATAAGCATAGAGAAAATATAAATATAATATATATCACATATAAATATAGTTCTATATTAATGTCCACCATAAGAGGTGGTAAGAGATAATTGAACAATCATCATTTCGTGAGGCAGTAATTCTCCGTCCAGAGATACAGTATGTTTGTATCCATTAGATGGAGGTGTGTGGAAGTGTAGCAATAATAGTTCTCATAAAAACATAATAGTATATTTCGGAAACTATTTTTGTTATAAAATAATATTATAAAGATTTTTTATGGGGTTGTAGAAGGAAAATAAAAGAAAAGAACTTGAGAGAAGATGTTACCTTTAAATTGGGTAACTCCCTTTGGTTTGAACCAAAAGGCTTTCTTGAAGTGTATTTTGCCTAATTTAAGGCTTCTAGGGGGAATATATGGATGTTTGGAGCTTATTTTTTTCAGATTTTGGATTATTCAAGTGGGTTGAGAGGTGTGAGTAAGGGTTAGAGGTGATGTATTTTTATAAGGGGGGCTCTTTAGGATAGTTTGAAAATATAATTTTATTATAAACTGAATTTCAATTTAAAAAGCTCCCAAACTCATTTAATTAGAAGATAATGTGAGTATTTTTTTTAAATCCTCTCATCCAATGGGTTTTATAAAAGTTTAGGTCATAAAATTAATCTTATCTTTTATCTTTAACCTTTAGTTAACTAATTTTACTTTTACCATGTCCTCTTGTATATTCATATTATATGGTTAATTATTTTCTATAAATTCCAAGAGACCCAAAAATGGATCATTAATAACATTAGTAACATCATATATTTCATTTGGACAAATCTTATATTTTTAGGACTATTTTATCATTTAATAAAATATTGATTGATTTAAAAACACATTTATGTCAATTTATAAACAATTCATATCAATACTTTTAAAAAAAATCTATAACAACTTGATTATTTCTGGAAAACTACATTAATTAAAATATAGAAAGTTATACTCATCCATAAAATTAGTGTATGGTATAAATAGTTTCAAAATAAATTTATTTTAATATTTATAATCTCATTTATTTAAAACATTCATTAATGAGGTAATCATTACATCATCATTGTGTCGTCAATAAATTTATTTATATGATGTCTAAAAATTATAAATAAAATACCATAATGTAGGAAATAATTTTAGATTTCTAATTACTATTTATAGTCGAAAATATCACTTATATAACCCATTATAAAAATTGTTTTATTAAGAGATATATGTTTATGTTATATTTTCCTTAACTTTAAATTAATTTTTTTAGTGTCATTTTCACTTACAAGTGGCTCCATGGGGTCCCAAAATCAACTCAAGGATTTTAAAGGTCTGAAATTTATCAACCAATAGTATTAATACACGTGTTAAGATAATTTAATATTTTTATAATATTTTTTTTTACCCTTATTTACTAGATTTACCCTTCAACCATGGTAAATAAAATATTTACTGAAGTTACTATTCATAATGTCTAAAAATAAAAGTTATCTATTTACACAATTTGGAACTCATGATTCCAAATATGGAATCCATTTTTCTAAATCCAAAACATAGAAGTTTCAGAAATTAATTTAAAATTAATTCTCGTTGTCAAAACCAAAAAGCGTGTTTTTAAGAAATAATAACTATCAAAATATTGAAACTTGTTTATGTTCAATTTCAAAGTAAAATTACTTCCAATGACCAAAATTGGATTAAATGGTAAAAATATAATATAATTACACTTTAAAACCAATTAAAAATATAATATTACCATATAAATAATTTAGATTAAAAGGCGATTTTAAATTAAAATGTTGTATTTTTCATTATTCATTAAAAGATGAACATTATCAGAAAAATTACCAAAATCTATTCCAAAGTAAATTTTTATGTCCCAGTTCTAAAGAATAATATTATTTTTTCAAATAGAATATATAAAAATGACAAAAACTAGATTTAAAAAGGGTTTGCCATCAAAAGACGGTAAATCGACCTTTTAAAGAATATTAGAGTATTTATGCTTAAAATTGGATTCATTCATATTTTAAGCCTCTAACTTTTATTGGATAAATGTAAAAATATTTAACAAACATTTATAATCATATTGTAGTTAGTTATGTTCATTCTCTCCAATACAACGGCTAGGCATTAACTACCATTTAAAGTAATATTATATTATTATATTTTTTCAGTATGACTTAGCATTGTGTGCAACATGAGATTTCGGAGAAACACATTGTTGCATGTTGGGTATGATATAGAACATAGCGTCCAATTGAAATTAAAATTAATATTCAATTCATAAATATTAATAAATATGAAAATTTTATATTCTTTATTTACTTGGGGTGTTACAGTTATGTATTTCATGGATATATTATACTCACAGCTCCATTTGTTAAGGAATTTATTTATTCTTATCGTATTATTGATTTCATGCTTGTGTATGATAACTTCCACTATATGATACCCGTTACTAAGCATCTGAGTTCATTCCCTTATATTTTCTCTCATTTACCAATGAAACCATGAAGATTACTACAAGTGACTCATGGATTTGTAAGGAGAAATAATAAATTTTCATGAATTTAGTTTATGTACCTTATATAGAGACTTGATTTTTCTTACATTACCATTACATCATTGTGAAGATAAAAAACATAATAGTATTAAACCTAGAGGATCTAGAGGTTTAGTGTCTTGGGAAAACTAGTACCATACATAACATTTACAATATCAAACATAAACATTTATTTAGTTCATTCTTCTCCATCTTCTTATTGTCCCTTGAAAATTCATTAGTACACATAATCACTTAAGGATATACATAAAAAATGGGTGATCTAAAATCCCAGTAAGAGGATAAATATAAAAAATATAAAAATTGGTGAGAAAATTATAACATAGGCAATGGATCATGAATATGAGAGGAATCATTAATAAAATACTTGAAATGTGGCAATGTATAAAAAAGAAACATCATGTCTTAGTGGTCAACTACCACACATAGTTGAGAAAAAAGATAAAATCATGTTCACACATCATTTAAATTTAACTCATGAGATTATTAACTTTACCCAATGCATTTAAATTCTTTATAATTCCAGTCCCACCCATCACATTCAAACATTCATATTGGGCTATATAATTCTGAGCACACCTGACACATCATAACATTTTCATTATCATGCATGCCACATAGAACATATATCAAACTTAAACATAAAATAACCCATGTAAAGGAATGGGTTTAATATAATAAATAATACACTCATAAACATTTGTCTCCCAAAATAAAGAGGGGATAACATTCTTGACTTAGAATAATAAATGATGAGTGAAGTAGAAACAATCTTTGAGAAGTGAAAAGAGGGTGTTTGTTTGTAAGAAGAGTTCATTTCTAAGAAAATTGGGTTTGTCATAAATTCAATTAGAAAACATTTATATCCAAGAATAGGTAATATTAGGAATAATAAATTATTATTTAAGGCATATCCATACTGAAAATGGATTGAAATAGGGAAAACCCCAAAGTATGAGAGTTGGGTTCAAGAATTTCCCCTGACCTTGTAACTGAACGCCTTCTTCACTTTAATGTCCTATATAATCACATTAGATTCATTAATTAATAATTACAGAACCTTTTATACATTAATAATATTCATTAATGTTTTATTAAGTTCATTTATGAGTTTTTGGATGAGTTATAGAGTTTAAATTCATTGTTTAGGAATGTTTGTTTTTATAGTTTTCTTGAACGGTTCACTTGTATTCATGAATGGAAGTTAATTTAAAACATGGATAAACATAAATAATTATAATTATATGTTATTGATGATTTTACATAACTTTAAATGATATTATATATAATTTTTTATATACCATGAGAATGAATCATTATAAATGAATTTAATGATGATCGTTTGGGTTAATTCGGGCGGTTTTTCGACCACAATGAACTTGTTTTGTTTAATAATTTAGTAATATGTACATAAGTTAGTTACAGAACATTAAATAGGATATAATACATATAACATAATCTGGTTAAACCATAAAAATGGTTTCATGACTAGATCTGAAGGCGGTAAAGAAAAATAAAAACATGTTGTTCTTGAAGGTGATAAATTAACACCTCACAAACAACGTTTTCCTTTCTAAAAAAATAGGAGAAGGGTGTTGAATGATATATTATATCATTATTATAATAAAATTAAAGAATATTTAAGATAATTTAGTTACCATACCATGTGGATGAGGATATGTGGGGATATATTAAGAAAAGAACTTGAAATTGAAAGAAAATTAAATGACAAAGAGAGGGGGAAATTACTTATTGAATCCTCCTTAAGGAACATTGGATTGGTCTTTTGATGAGGAAAAAAGATCTTGGTGTAATGTCCCGACCCGGAAGCCACTAAACTGGTGCTCAGAGCCGGTTCTCCACAAGGCCTCAAGCGTGCCTCCCCGTATGCCAGAGGCTGCCGACTAGCAGCGAGGGCCTAGGGTGTGATAGTGGGGAGACTATTCTCTCATACCAAAGTAATAAAACAGCAGAAATAACTAAGTATCATACATAGTGGAAAGTAAACAGAGTGCGGAAGCAATAAACAACTGAAATAGAACAATATGTAATAGTAAAATGTTGTAAAAGCCCGAACAGCTATGCAATACAATACAACACTGGTCACCCACCGAGCCGACCATACAAATACAAGTACAAAAGAAACTGAAAGTCAAAGTACATGGCTCTGCTACTAACTCTGAGCCAATCCACGTACCTGATCTCCAGACATTGTCGAACTGCAGTAGCCCAATCATTAGAACCACTCGAGAAGCTCCACTCGATCATGCAACACTGGGCCTCAGCCCTATCCACCATGCAACTCATGCTCAACCTGAAAAGCAGACATAAGGTCTACACGTACACCAAGGTGCACGTGCAGGGGTGAGAAATAATCTCAGTAGGGAACCCCTACAAGAAACCTATAACTATGATACTAAAAGTGTATGTAACAACAATGTGCTCAGCCTAGATGAAACACAAAAAAAAAGTAAACTAAACGTGCAACCACAGTTGAACTTAGGGTATGTAATCTCTGTCAACTGGGAAAGTGCCACCATGGATTTCCATATCTATATAAGTACTCATGTATAGTTCCATACCTATACACATATACATAAATATGAATATTCATGATGAAGTGATTCAAATAATAAGAAACAACATCAGTAGTCAATCCTTGGGACCATAAGCCCGATCTCTTGGACATCCTATTCAAGGGAATTAATCTAGACGTAGTGCCACTCAAGCCATATATCAAATAAGTTAATCTCTGGGTTCTTAATCCCATCGAAATTTACATGCTTCATCCAATGCCAGAGATATGCCTCTGAACAAGATAAACAAATACAAGTTACCCTCTAGTTTAACCAATCAATCACAAGCAATAAGATAACACAATAGGTAACCCTCTGAGAATTACTCACAGCCATCCCCTCTGGTCCTACCTAACAAGTACCAACAACCCTCTAGGCAGTACACTCAGCCTAACCCCTCTGTTCTGGTCATATGAAAATTATAAGACTCTCTGAGGAAGCTCACTCGGTCAATTCCCCTTATAGTCTGAGGTAGTCAGGGACTCTCTGAGGAAGATCACACGGTCAATTCCCCTTATAGCCCCAAGTTCTAGAGACTCTCTGAAGAAGCTCACTCGGTCAATTCCTCCTATAGCCTCGGGTCAATCACAGACTCTCTGAGGAAGCTCACTTGGTCAATTCATCTTGTAGCATGGAGTGGTTTAAGGAAATTTAAACAAAACAAATACTCTCTAAGGAAGCTCACTCGGTCTATCCCCTTATAGTCTATAAAGCTCAAGACTCACTGAGGAAGCTCACTCAGTTTATCCTCATGTAGTCTATAATATCCAAGACTCTCTGGGAAGCTCACTCGGTCTATCCCCTATAGTCTATAATGTCCAAGACTCTTTAAGGAATCTCACTCGGTCTATCCCCTTATAGTTTATAGCACCAGGTTCTCACAGCCCCGTGCCAATCAGTACATAATAATGCTATATGGCCAAAGTAAACCTACATAGCTACTTGGATAACCAGTCTATAGCATCTCAATAAGTCAGAAAACAACACTCCATCCTATAATGCTAGGCATGGAAACAAGGTAGCCAATAGGCAAGCTAGACCAAATGGTCTAAATCAAGTAACATGGGCAAACACATCCACAGCAAGGTAAATAACCCCATTTACAAACAAACCACCTCTACCTAGGCACACAAGGAAAAAGTAGGCATTCCAAAAAACAATAAAGATTCCTCACATCAGGCTCAATAGCCACCAACCAGGAAGCACCTCTGTTTAACACTACAGCATCAGCAAACCAAGTCAGATATAAACAAACAGTGCGGGTGGCCCGAACGACCAACCCAACAATACATCCAAAGCCCAAAGGGATTACCCATTTGGAACGGGTTCTAGGTGACACCCGATCACCATATCTACCCAAACCTGACATAAAAACTTAGGGTCGGTCAAACAATGGGCACTTGATGGGTCCCTCAAGTTAAACACAGAGGAGGCATCATACTCGGGATCCTCCAGGTAAACACAAGTGAAGGCATCCAACACGGGATCCTTAGAAAAGAGTAAGGGAAGAATCCTACACGGGATCCTCAAAGGAAGGACAACATAGGCATTCCACAACATGGTTCCTATCAAAGGAAGAACAAGAGAGATATCCTACAAGGGAATCCCTAGGTTAGCACACAAGCAAAGGCATCCCTCAGGGGATCCTTAGAAGTACCCGGTCTCAAAGACTCATAGGCCAGAAGGGAACGTCTCACAAGGGAAACGTCCTCTAAATCGTACGTTGTGGGAGATATCTCATAGCTCATCTCCTATTAGAGTTCTCAAATAATTTGGTCCAAACACCCAACCTATCATCCATGCCAAGTCTCACTCTTAGGTGTCAACTGAACTTGATAACTATAGGAAGAAACCCTCCATTTAGATAAAATCCCCACAAAACCCCATTTATATGACCTATAAATGTAAAAAGGATTCCACCATTGTGATATACATGGAAAAACGCTCAGAATCGACTACTCACATGCCCAATTCTGACTTCCAGATCCCAAGATATCCCAAAATTACTAAACTGGAGCAGTATATGGCCAGAACACATGGCCAGAGCACATAGGGCATGCATGTGTAATAGTACACGGCATGTACTTTACTGTACACGGCATGTACTATTCAAAAAAAGTTACACTATTTTTGTTTTCACTAAAACACATGCCCAAGTACCACTACATGGCGTGTACTTTACTGTACACGACGTGTACTCCAAAAAAACCATTATTCGGTGTTCTACTCCACACGGCCAGCCACACGGCCACCGACTACACGGCGTGTACTCAAAGTACATGGAATGTACTTAAGAAAACTTCTTCTTCCCCGAACGAGAAGAACACATGGTGTGTACCCCTGGAATACACACTGTGTATTCTGGGTTTTCCGACGAGAAAACCCTGAAAACACCCGAAACGCCCATTTTCACCCCCCGAAACATTAGATCTGGCCTTAAGAGGCCACAAGCAAGAAATATAAGGCTTAAAATACTTAAAACAACATGTTTAAGGGGGATATATGGTGAAAACATAAACGACCCTACCTTCGGGCGGAAACCGCCGAAGCTTCGATTGATTTCACGGCTCCCGGTTGCCGCATGTCGACTCAGCACGTCGAGAGCTTCGAATCGGTACCCCTCTCACCTACCTTCTCTCACGTTTTCTCGATCTAAAAATTCTCCCATAGTTCACGGCCAAGTAGGAGCGTCGTAGGAGACGTGCACAAGGAGGAGGAGGAAAGCAGAGAGAAGAAAAGAAAAGGAAATGAAGAGAAGAAAAGGAAGAAAAAGGGGCTCGGGCCGGCCCCGACGCCTGACATGAGTTTATGCCTCCCCTAGGATAAACTCCCCATTCTGGACTCAACGGTGCAGACAGAATCTCAATCCAATGCTCCATTTAAAATTTATTGTCAAACGAACCTACGCGAATAATTTAATATTTAATTTAATAATATTAAATATTAAATATTCCGCCAAAATTCGAACAGATCATATTTCCTCCAAACTCCTATCCTAGGGTAAAATCCTTATTTTGAGACCAACGAGCTGTCAAAAAATTATCCGAGATCATCTGGTACAGGAAAATGACCATTTTACCCCTCACGGGCATCCAACAGCAAAAATTCAAATTTCTGCTCAAAACTGTAGTCTGGAAAAACATGGGTTCTTACACTTGGAATTGGGGGGGATAGGGAAGATGTTTGGGTAGAGTTTAGAAAAGTATTAAATCTTTAGAGGTGTGAGGAAATGAGGGTGTGAAGGGTGGTATTTTAGTGGAGGGGAGAGGGGTTTTCTCAATATTATATTCATTAATTTATTATTTCTCCACAAGATAAGTAATAGTGATGATTCCATGACCAAGAATAGTATTTTTTTTCATGTGAGTTTAAGATAATGGTCTTACATCATCCATAAATCTTCTGATGACATCATAATTCATGTATTTAGCATTTATCACAAATTATTGTATTTTACTATTCACCAAAAATTCAAGTATTTCAGAAAAATCCCAAAAATTCACCCTAACCCTTTTTCGATGTGTAGAATCCAAAAATGAACTCCATTTTTCAAAAATAATTTTCTAAATATGGTTAATTTAATTTTTAATTAAAATCATAATTTACTTGAAAAATACAGATTTTAAAATTAAAACTGATTCCATAATGCTTTCAAAATTTACATAAGGTCTTATAAAATAATCTTAAAATAATAAGACATAGAATTTTTAATTTATGAAAACATTTTAGTAAAATACATTTTATTTTAAATTAATTAATTATTTATGACTTACAAAAATACCAATACTTTTACTGTGGTTGTATTTTCACTTATAAGATGCCTAAATTTTATTTAATCATTCATGGGTGAGGTTACTATTATTTTGGATGATTTAATATTCTTAAGGGTCATATTACTATTCATAAGGGTAGGTTACTATTCATAAGGGTGGCTTACTATTCACCAAAAATTATGTTTGTTCTATTAGACTCCAAAAATCACCATGAACGCAACCGTGTATGTCATATTTTTTAAATTCAAAACATAGAAGAGGAAAAATTATTTTTAATGATCACATATTATTTAGTATCATGATATTTCATTGTGATTCCTAATATGATTATACTATAATGCATAATTATAAGAAGGGATTTCCATTGATAAAACTTTGGGTCGTTACATTCTTCCCCCTTATGAAATCTCGCCCTCAAAATTTTGTTTTACACAAACAGGTGAGGGTACTTATCCTTCATCACCTCTTCTGATTCCCAAGTAGCTTCTTCAAACTTATGGTTCCTCCTAAACACTTTAAAAATATGGGTTTTCTTGTTGCGTAGGACCTTATCTCTCTTGTACATAATCTTTACTGGTTTCTCCTCATAAGAGATATCATCTTCCAGCTGTACCACCTCTGAGTTCAGTACATATGAGGGGTCTGGTATGTACTTCCTCAAGAGTGATACGTGAAACACATCAT
This sequence comes from Viscum album, assembly GCA_963277665.1. NCBI lineage: Eukaryota > Viridiplantae > Streptophyta > Magnoliopsida > Santalales > Viscaceae > Viscum > Viscum album. The sequence goes on along the minus strand of OY728131.1, from coordinate 909,826,117 downwards.
GAACTTGAGCCATATTCAGTGGAAGTCCAAGCTGATATGCCACAACTTCTATGTGTTAAATGATTTCAAAGGGGCCAATGTACCTTGGACTTAAATTCCCTTTCTTTCCAAACCGCATGACTCTCTTCCATGGTGATATTCTAAGGAATACTTTATCTCTAACATCGAACTCCAAGTCCCTTCAATGGTTATCAGCATAGCTCTTTTTCCAGATTTGAGCAATTTTGATGTGTTTCTGGATGACATGAACCTTCTCTTCCATATCTTGCACAAGAGCAGGTCCAAGTAGTTTTATTTCTCTAACTTCATATGAACAGGTTGGATTTCTACATCACATTCCACACAGAGCTTTATATGGAGCCATCTAAATACTTGAGTGGAAGCTATTGTTGTATGAGAACTTATAAGTCCCTAGCCTTAAACATTAAATAATCTTGAGTTAAGTTAAGAATTCACATTTATGATCTTTTTAGGATTATATTTTTAGAGAATTAGGTTGTAACTATTACATTACATCTCAAAATATTACAAAGTAGACACTTATACTTTATCCAATTTTTTCACAATAATAAAACTCCTTAAATAAAAAAAGAATTTTTTTTTCTTGATATAAATCTTCTTGAATTCTTCCTTTATCTAATTCTTCCTTATACCCTATGAAAAACATTTCAAAAACTTGGGATGAGCATAAAAAACTCAGTAAGGGTTATAGAACATGTAATGAAAACATTAGTTAATCAATACATACAAAACATAAGCTCATTAACATACCTCATGAAATCATAATATTTATGAATAACACATAGAAATCATAAATCATAAAGGTAACTTGTGACATCCATATCATACTTACATTGTATCTTTCACAGCTACATAGGGATTTATGTTGGAATACACATCACAGTATATTCTCTAAATCTCTTAGGAAAAACATTAATGTTTACCTTCATCACGTTACCCAATGCATTAAAGAGCTATCTCGGGCTCACCCGCCCTAGGTTTATCACAGAACCACCCATATACGTAAACAATTCCCAAGAACCATAACATATTCATAATACATCAAATAAGCATAAAGGAAAGATAACATTTTCACATTGCATTCACAAGATATCAGTTCAAGATATTGACATAATAAATTCATTCAAAAATAAGTGTTTTGAATCAAAGTGTCCCATACCACTCTAAAACTTTTGAAAGGAATTTACACTTTAAAACACTCATTCCAATATAAATAAATCCTTAAAATCATTTCTAAAACATGGACATGAAAGATAAGTATTTATGATATTAAATCTTTAAAAAATTTAAAAGGATGTTTTAGTTAAATAATCATTTACCACTTAAGAAACTCCTGAACAAAAATAATCAAATAATAACATCAAAGTAAACTATAAATATCATGATAATATAGAAATTCATGATATAAAATTTCAAAATGATTGTATATACACCTTATAGGATAATAAAGGTTCACAATATCAAGATATTCCTCAATGGAAGGAGATTGAGACATAGTCCCTTACAAAGATTGTACCATTAGATTAAGGATAAATCAATGAAATAATTAAGTGAGAAAAATATAAATACACCCAATATAATTGGATATTAATTGTAAAACAATCATAGGTCATTCATACATATTCATAGAATGACATAATCAAGAAGTATAATTTTAACCTAAAGAATGGAAATTGCACTAGTGGAAAAAATGTTTAACACGCCGGCATTTTTCACGTCAGTTCTATATCACTGACGTGAAAAGCTGTAAAAATCGATTTATCACGTCGGTTATTTTATAACCGATATAATAAATCAATAAGAATCCATTTTTTACATTGTTTATTTTATAACCAACGTAAAAAATACTAAGATTATCTTTATCACGATGGTTATTTTATAACCACCGTGAAAATAGAATCTAGGGGCTTTATCACGTCGGTTATAACATAACTGATGTGATAAAGGAAATCTAGACAATTTATCACATCGGTTATCAAAATAATCGATGTGATAAAGTTCCATTTATCACGTCGGTTATTTTATAACCGACGTGATAAATTATTTTCTATGTTAGTTATTAAATAACTGATGTTATAAATATAAAAAATAGTTTATCATGTCAGTTATAAAATAACCGATGTGATAAACCTTTTAAATGATTTATTGCTCCCTATATTCATTCATTATGTTTTCTTCGATCTGGAGACCTATGACTCATCTCTCCCACATGGAAAACCTAGAAAGGATTCTTCAAATTTGTGACCTCCATCCTCATTTTTCCAACATCATTCATCGTCTTTATTATCACCAGATCTATCAGGCCGACTCTCAACACTCAAGTAAGCTTCACATGGCTCAGTTTCAGTTTTAATTTGTCACGATGCCCTAAAATAATTTTTTGAGATGTTATTTTTCTATCATTGTTCTTGATATCATGGTAAGTTTCATAGTGTTCATTTATACTATGCTAAATTATTTTATGGTAAAAGAAACAATAGAAGTGATATCATGAATCTTTATGCTTTTTGTGTGTTCCATAATGTGTGTGTGTGCGTACAGGGGGTGTCAAAGGTGGTGGGGGATATCCAGAGGGGTGGGGGATGTCCAAGGGTGGGGGGATGTCTTAGGGGGTGGGGGTGGTGTCCAGGGGGTGCGGGGGATGTCCAAGGGGTTGGGGTGTCCAAGGGGGGTGTCCAGGGGGTGAGGGGGTTGTCCAAGGGGGTTGGAGTGTCTGGGGGTGGGGGGATATCTATAGGGGTGGGGGTGTCAAAGGGGGTGGGGGTGGTGTCCAGGGGGTGCGGAGGCTTTCCAAGGGGGTTTGGATGTCCATGGGGTGAGGGGTTGTCCAAGGGGTAGGGGTGTCCAAGTGGGGTGGTTTTTAGGGGGGTGAATGGGTTGTCCAAGGGGGTAGGGGGTGTCTGAGGGCGTGGGGGTGTCCAGGGGTATGGGGGCTGTCTAGAGGGGTGGGGGCTGTCCAGGGGGTGGGGGTAGTGTCCAGGGGGTGAGTGGGTTGTCCAATGGGGTAGGGGGTGTCCAGGGGGTGGGGGCTGTCCAGGGGGTGGGGGTTGTCCAGAGGGGTGGGGGTGTCTAGGGGGTGTCAATGGGGGTGGGGGTGGTGTCCAGGGGGTGCGGGGGTTATTCAAGGGGGTGGGGGTGTCCAAGGGGGTGGGGGTGGTGTCCAAGGGGTGAGGGGGATTTCCAAGGGGGTAGGGTGTCCAGGGGGTGGGGATGGTGTCTAGGGGGTGAGTGGGTTGTCCAAGGGGGTAGGGGTGTCCAGGGGTGGGGGGTGTCCAGGGGGTGGGGGTTGTTTAGAGGGTTGGGGGCTATCCAGGGGGTGGGGGGCTATACAGAGGGGTGGGGTGTCCAAGGGGTGTTAAATGTGGTAGGGGTGGTGTCCAGGGGGTGTGGGGGTTGTCCAAGGGGGTTAGGGTGTCCAAGGGGGTGGGGTGGTGTCCAGGGGGTGGGGGATGTCCAAGGGGGTAGGGGTGTCCAGGGGTGGGGGTGGTGTCCAGGGGGTGACTGGGTTGTCCAAGGGGGTAGAGGGGCTGTCCAGATGGTGGGGGCTATCCAGAGGGGTGGGGGTGTTGTTTAGGGGGTGGGGGGCTTTCTAGGGGTGGTGGTGTTCAGGGGGTGTCCAAGGGGGTAGGGGTGGTGTCCAATGTGGTAGGGGGGTGGACATCCCCCTCACCCCCCTAGACACCACTCCCCCACCCCCATGGACATCTCCCACCCCCATGGACAGCCTCCCCACCCCCTGGATAGGCCCCCACCCCCCTGGACACCCCCCACCCCCCAGACACCCTGGACAGCCCCCTACCCCCCATGGACAGCCCCGACCCCCTTGGACATCCCCTCCTAGACAGCCCCCAACCCCCTTGGAAACCCTCTTGATATATATATATATATATATCCCAATGATTTCATTTAAACCGTTGGAATATTTTAACTTCAAGTAATCTATACCAACGATTCTTGTAGAATCGTTGGTATAGGGCTATTGCAACGACCATCATGACAACGGTGTGTGAAACCGTTGGGTACCCCAATGGTTTTAGGGGTTATCCCAATGTTTTCAAATTATTGGGATTTGTGTAATTTTTAGTAGTGAATGTATACATATTTTAATATTTATACTTTATATTTATTTTTTACGGAAGGGTGAATTTGGTATTCAATTGCACCAGAATATATTCTTTGTGTACCTTAAGAAGAAAGGATCCAATATGAATTTAAAACTGTTATATATAAATATATTTTCTTTTTAAAATTACTTTCATGTATATTTTTTTCAAATACACATAGATTTGTTTTATATTTCAAAATTGTTTTTACATTAAAATTATGATATTCTTCATATAAATATATATTTGTCTTATCTTAACAAGATGTATAATTTTGATATTTTTTATAGGTTAATAATGAGTCAAAGTTGGATTATGGCACATCGAATGAGTAATGAATATGAGGATGGTGTTGATGCATTTTTGGAATTTTCTAAACAAAATGTTCCAAGATGTGACATTTTTTATGTCCATGCCTGAAATCTTTGAATATGAAGAAGTTGAAAAGTAAAGAGATAAAAGATCATATGATTTGTCATGGTTTTAATCCGAGTTACAGCTCTTGGATTTGGCATGGTGAAACTGGAAAAAATGTTAGATCTACTGATGATGATGATTCGCAAGATGGTAACTCTGATGGAATTGAAGAAATGATTCGTGATATTGAAGCAGAAGAAATTGAGATAGAACCGATAGTTGCACGTCTATATGGTGATGATGAAAAACCATTGTATCCTAGTTGTACAGATTTTATAGTTTTTTTGGTGGTGTTAATATTGATTAACCTGAAGGCGAAACATGGATGGAGTGACATAAGTTTTACAGAGCTGTTAAAATTGATGAAAGACATTCTTACAAAAGATAACGATCTTCCAGATTCACATTATAAGGACAAGAAAATATTATGCCTGATGGGATTGAGATACAAGAAAATACATGTCTGTCTGAATGACTATATGATATATAGCAAGTAATATTAATTTCTGTTAGAGTGGCCAAAATGTGGGACATCACGGTATAAGTTGAAAGAAAAATCACAAGCTGATGTAGATATTACAAAGATCCCTTCCAAGGTATTTTGGTATCTTCCAATAATTCATCGTTTGAAATGTTTATTTGCTAATTCACATGATGCAAAAAGGTTAAGATGGCATGCTGATGAGGGGATATGTGATGAAAAAACGCGTCATCCAAAATAGTGTCCACAATGGAAGAAAATTAATGAGCAGTATCCTACATTTGTAAATGAAATTAGAAATCTCAGACTAGGGTTGTGCACAGATGGAATGAATCCATACCAAACCCTTAGTAGCACACATAGTTCATGGACTGTTTTATTGGTAATTTACAACCTATCTCCTGAATTTTGTATGAAGCTCAAATATTTCATGTTGAGAATAATGGACTTTGGTCCGATGCAACCCAGAAATGATATTGATGTTTTCTTGTCACCGTTGATTGATGATTTGAACCTTTTATGGGAGGATGGTATTAGGGTGTATGATTCTTATAAAATTGAATATTTTCAGCTGCATGTAGTGCTTATGTTCACTATAAATGACTTCCCAGCATATGGAAATTTTTATGGATACAGTTTTAAGGTAAATAAAGCATATCCAATTTGCGAACAACAGACTTCATATTGTCAATTGCATCATGGGAGGAAAATAGTGCACATGATTCATTGAAAGATTTTGCCTATGGATCACTCTTATAGAATACTAAAAAAGGTATTCAATGGCTCACAATAATTTTATATTTCTCCAAAACCTTTATCCCCTGATGTTTATTTTGAGAGGGTGGAAAACCTTGATGTGACATTGGGAAAGACACGGAAATATGGTAATTATAGACATATTTTGAAGAAAAGGTCAATATTTTTTGAGCTACCACATTGGAGATATCATGAATTTAAACATAATATTGATTTCATGCATGTAGAGAATAATATATATGATAGTTTTATTGGAACATTTTTAGATATTAAAGAAAATACAAAAGATGGGTTGAATGCAAGATTAGACTTACTATCAACGGGAATACGTTTGGAGTTAGCTCCCATTCCTAATGGAAGACTAAAATTTCTTCCCCGGGCTTATCATACATTATCCAAGAGGGAAAAATTAGCTTTTGTTAGTGTCTAAATGATATCAAAGTTCCTCAAGGTTATTCTTTAAATGTAAAAAAATTTGTCTCATTGAAGGATTTAAAGTTTATAGGTATGAAATCTCATGATTGTCACATCATGATGCAATAACTTCTACCAGTTTCATTGCATGGAATATTTCCCATCCATGTCAGAAAGACTATAATGAAGTTGTGTTATTTTTTCAATTCAATTTTTAATAAGGCGATTGATGTGAATGCTTTGAACATTTTGTAAAAGGATGCAATTTCTATACTTTTTCAATTGGAAATGTATTTTCCTCTATCTTTTTTTGATATAATGGTGAATTTAATGATTCATATGGTTTGAGAAATAAATCTTTGTGGACCTGTATATCTTCATTGGATGTATCCTTTTGAAAGTTATATGAAAATATTGAAGGGGTATGTTAAGAATCTATATCGACCTGAAGCCTCAATTATTGAAAATTATATTTATGAGGAGGTTGCGGAGTTTTTTACGAGATGCTTGGCTATGGAGGAGCACATAGGTTTGCCTTCATCTCACCATGAGTGAGTTAATAATGAGGGAAAGGGGATTCATGGATTGAAAATCAAATCGTTGTCAACTAAACAGATGAAGAAGTTAGAATTATACATCTTGAATAACATAGCTGATGCTCAACCATATATCACATTGCATATTAATGAGTTGAAACAATGTTATCCAAAGAAAAAAGAAATGTGGATTTTGAATGAGCACAACAAAACATTTTTTTCATGGATTAAAAAGACCTTGCTTGATAGATCAGATGTATCAGAGACATTAGGATGGATAGTGGGTGGTCTATATTTAAATGCGATAACATGGTCCGGTTATGACATTAATTGCTATAAATTTTATACGAAAGCTCAGGAAAATAGAAGTGCAGTTCAGAATAGTGGTTTATTGGTGTTTACAGAAGCAATGAATTTTTCGAGTTTTAAAGTCAAAAACCCAATTTCTGCATCAAGTGCATATTATGGAGTTATTGAAGAAATATGGGAGTTTGATTACTTTAAAATTAAAGTTCCTGTTTTTAACTATAAATGGTTTATCGATAATAATAGTGTCATACACGATGAATTTGGAATGAAAGTTTTTAATCTGAATAGATTAGAAGACACAGTTTATTATTTTATAATGGAAACACATGAAAAACTGATTTTCTATGTAGTTGATCAATCAGATATGTAGTGGTCTGCTGTTTTACACGGGAAAAAACAATATGTTGGTGTTGTATAAAAATCCCTCAAGGTATCATTGAATCATTTTTGAGGTGATTGTGTTTTTTGACAAAGTGGAAATTTGTGATGTGATTATTGACAAAGAAAACCATGACATACAATTTTGTTGAAAAAGAGGATTTCATGGTGGAATGTCAAGTTCAAGAGCTGTGGTCAACAATCCATGTTTGATTCAAGAACGCCAACAAAGGAATAGATGATCTGGAGGCGGTTCAAAAAGAACAGATACAAGGTGGCGTTGTTTTCCAGTGTTTGCCAAATTTTTGGGCCTGAAAATCGACAATAGGAGAGAAGTGGTTTTGGAAAAGAGTCTTGCGCACCCTGTACTTGAAGGAGAGGAAACTTGTGCGTCTAATATTTTTCAGGATCAGAAGGTAAAAATATGGAAAAGGAAATATTGTTGTGCAGGTATTGGTGTGGTCGCACAGGTGACTTGCGTGTTGTGAAGAGACTTGGGAACTGATGCCTAGGAGGCTTGGGAACTGTGCGCCTGTTGTTTTTCAAGATCAGAAGATCAAAATTTGGAAAAGGAAAGTTGGTCACGCAAGTGACTTGCAGGGGAAGAGACCTGCATGCCAAGACTTGCGCGTCGAGGGTTGACTTGTGCACCGTCGCGCAGGGTGACCAAATGCCTATAAATACTAGACCACCCCTCCTCATTTTTAACGGAGTTCAACACTTAGAAAAATCAGAGCTCCCGTCGCGCTGGTGTGGTGGTCGCGCAGGTGGTGTGTGGTCACGCGGGTGGACTTGTGCGCCAGTGTTTGAAGTTGCGCGTCGGTTGGTAGTCGCACGCCAATATTGGCTTGGGCATAAAAGGGATTGAGTCGCGCAGGTTTGGAGTTGTGGAAGATTGTGTCGTGTAGGTGGTAGAGGCAGACCTGCGCGCCAGTTGTGACTTGCACGTTGATACTTGCGCGCTGGGTTAGACCTGCGCGCCAAGTAAGGTTGATTCCCCGGTAGTGTTTTCGGGCTGCGTGGAAGCTGTAAGTTTGCCATATACCTTCGGTGGAAAGTGATATTCATCTATGAGTGAAATTTGTACTTCAACATAGCATCTACATATAGAGGAAGATGAATTCTTTCATGAAAATGAAGTGACCTACAAGTCTATAAACTGGGAGTGGATCCTTTCTGGAGCAGTGAGAAAAGGAAGAGGAAGAAGGTGATCCTCTCCACTGGCAGTGAGCCAGAGAGAGAGAGACAGGGAGTGACCCTTGGGAAAGCAGTGAGCTGACCCTAAACTTTGTAAAGGCAGTGAGCCTGGGACAGAGTGACTGTGCCCAAACCTTGTAATCCACGGCTAGTGAATTTTAGTGGAATTTGGTACGACTGACAAATTGTCGACGTATGATCCTTGGACGTAGCCCTCAGCGGTGAACCAAGTAAAAGTTGATGTGTCTTGTGCATGCTTTACTTTCTGTTTATATTATGCAACATGAAAGATAGAGAAGAGTGTTTTACTTAACAGTGAAACAAGGTCAGAACGGGCTTTAATTTTAAATTAGTCATACCCTGATTCACCCCCCCCCCTCTCAGGGTACTCAGCCTTGTGGACCTAACAATTGGTATCATAGGGAAAGGTTGATATTAGTTCTTATCTCAATGGAGGTCACTAATCATAAAGGGATTCCGATCTTTGACGGATGTAACTTTCAGATATGGAAGAATCGAATGCAACACTATTTCTGATCCTTGGGAATGGATGTGTTTTCAACATCTATTCATGGTATCACAGCTGATATTAATAGTGGTTCATTATCAGAAGCTGAGCATAGACAGTTGGATGCTGATTCCAAAGAAATAAATGCCTTAGGGGGAGCCCTTTCCAATCCCATATATACAAAGGTGATGTCATGCAAAACATCACTTTCCATTTGGGAAAAGCTTTTGAATATATATGAAGGGGATACAAAGGTTAGAGAGGCAAAGCTGCAAGTGTTGTGGAACAAGTATGAAGATCTGAGAATGAAACCGAATGATTCTATTGATGCATTCTTTGGCAGGGTAAATGTTTTGGTAGAATACATGTGAGGTCTTGGTGAAATTATCGAATACATAAAAATTATGAAGCGCATCTTGAGAAAACTTCCACCTCGGTTCAATCCGAAAGTTTCTGTTTTGGAAGATAAATACCCGAAATAATTGACATTGGATAACCCGCATATCACCCTTATTGCATATGAAATGAGAAATGATGACAACGACGCTGTGGAAAAGGGTAAATCCAAAGAGGTGGCATTTAAGGCCATGAAGAAGCTCACCATTGAAGATTTTCAAGAGGAAGAAGATACAGATGAGAAATGTCATTCCTCTCCTCAAACCTTCAAAGAGGAAAAGGAAAGTTCAAAGGGAAACTTCCTCTTGCATGATTTATATGTGGAAAGGTTGGACATCTTGCAGCAAGATGCCCCAAAAAGTTTCAAGAAGAAAATGATGAAGATGATGTTGAAATTCCAAAGAAGAAATCTTCAGCCTATGTGAAATGGAAGAAGCAGTTCAAGAAAAATTTCTTCAAGAAGAAGAATCTTCTTTAACAAGAAATAGATAATTCAGATGAGTCTGAGGTTGAAGAGGTTGAGGAGATTGAAAACTGAAAATATCGTGGAGAAAATTCTATGGCGGCGGTCATCGGTAGTTCTCATGAAAAGGAAGAAACTGACGCTGGAGAAGAAGAAGAAGAAGTTGGAGGAAGAGTTGATATGGAATCCGAATTGGAAGCAGCTCTTGAGGAGATAGATGTTTGGATAGCCAAAACGAAGAAAGCCAATAAAGTGGTTCATGATGCCAAACTCTATATGCAACAACAGGATGAAGAAAATTCTGAGCTGTTAGAAGAAATTGAAAGACTAAAATCCTCAACACCAGAGAGATCAGAAAATATTGTTGAGTATAAGCTTAAAATTGAGGAACAAAAGAAAGAAATTGATTGTTTGACTAACACAGGAAAGGAGTAAGTCAGACATATCAAAGAGATTTAATAAGAAGTGGTCAGTCTGCGACGAAAAATGAAGGATCAAAAAAAACTGTTGACCTCCAATGTGATGTCAGGAAATCAGGTCATTTCGAAGACTGAAAAGGTCAAAGAGGAGCCTAGTTGTTCAGCAGGAAAGAAGAAGCAATTGAGCTCAGACGTTAAGGCTGATTCAGGGCTTGATAAGAAGCAAAAATCTGTGGCAATTGAAGTCAGACTGCAAGCACCTGTCCCGAAATTGAAGGTTGATTTGGGCATAAAGCAGAATCAGAATATTCATAGAACCCAAGGGGAAACTCATAGTGCTGAAGTAACATGGAGGAATGCACCTTATATCAGGTGTTATTGTTGTGGGAATATGGGACATTCATAGTATGTGTGTTCCATAGCCAAGAGATATTGAAGGGAACAAGAACAGAGGTGGCAGCCAAACAGAGAACAGTTTTCCAGAACATATTTTGAAGGACACTGTTTTTGGTGCGGAGGATTTGGGCACATGGCTAGGTACTGCACTTTGACCATTCAGAGAAATGTGTCAAAGCAGAATCAAAACATTCACAAGTAGTAGATCAATAAACTGACATGTGAGTTAAAAATGTAGAATAGATTTGTGGCTTTGTAAGATGAATTTGGTTCATCATACTCTGAGAAAGAACAGAAGTCTCAATCCATGCCGAGTGTGAAGGAAAAAGTATGGACCAAGAAGAAGAAAAATGAGAAGGCCGTGGTGGCAGAGATTTCCCTTAAAGCATCAGATCGCTCTACTGTGTGGATCCTTGATAGTGGTTTCATATCTCACATGACGGGTAATAAGGATCTTATTACAAGAATAAAATATGACAAAGAAGGAGTTGTCAAATTTAGAAACGATGAAGGCCTGAAGATTGTTGGCTTAGGGAAATCCAAGTTTGGGGGAAAAGAAATGAGACGTGTTGATGTCTTGGTAGTAGAGGGTCTTAGTCATAAATTGCTCAATGTCAGTCAACTATGTGACTCTGGGCATTCTATCTGATTTACCAAGAAGATGTGTGTTGTGAAAGGAAAAGATGGAGCAGTTGTTTTGTAGGGGAAAAGGACAAAGGTAAATCTTTACCTTGTAGGTGGGGAAGAAGACACGTGCCTTTTATCCAAAGTGGAAGAATACCAGCTGTGGCATAAGCGACTTGGTCATATATTCCAACCATCTATAGAAGGTCTGGTAAAGTGTGATGATGCTAGAGACCTTCCCAAACTATCACATGATCGCACTCATACGTGTGATGCTTTCCAACAAGGGAAGATCATCAGAAATACATACAGGCCAAAGGAACAGAAATCAACTAGAGTGCTTGAATTGGTGCATGATGATGTATGTGGACCTATCTCACCATGAGCTATAAATGGGAAAAGGTACTATATTCTTTTCATTGATGATTATAGCAGAATGGCCTGGGTATTTTTCATTACCCATAAGATAGAGGTGTTCAGTTGCATAAAGTAGTATAAGAGGGAATCATAAAAGATGCTTGGGAAGAAAATTTAGATGTTTTGTACTGATAACGGTACAGAATTAACAAACAGTCAAGTTGAAGACTCTCTCAAGAAACGCGGAATAAGGAATCAAGTTTCAACAGTGATAAGTCCCCAACAAAATGGAGTGGTTGAGAGGAGAAATTGGATCATCAAAAACATAGCCAGAACAGTGCTTATTGAAAAGGACCTACCAGAGAAATTTTGGAAGGAATCAGTTTTGACATCAGTATATATTTTGAACAGGTCTCTGTTGTGTCCGAAGGAAGGGAAGACTCCGTATTTAATGTGGTACGAAAATAATCCAACTTTGAAATACTTTTGAATCAGTGTTTCATACTCAACAAAGAAAATCACAGGATGTTTGATTCATGAGGAGATGGGGGGATATTCCTTGGCTACTCAGGGAAAAGAAAAGCATATAAATGCTTCAAAAAAAGGATAGGAAAAATTATTGAGAGAAATGATTTCACTATAGTTGAAAATGATAAGAATGCTCAATGACCCAGTGAACAGTTTTTGGATGAAAGTGACGAGGAGGTAAGCAACGCAGGAGGAGCAGAAGTAGTTGATGCTGATTCAGAAGAATACACTGATGATGAACAAGAAAGTGTCAAGTATGTGTCTGCAAGGAAGCCAAAGAGCTGAGCTAAAATTGATAGACAGAATATCATTGGTGATCAGGCATCTCCAGTTCAGATAATAAGAATGAATTCACTACAACAGACATCCTTACTATATCAGGTAGAGCCGAAATGCTTTGCTGATGCAGCTAAAGATGAAAACTGGGTTCGGGCTATGAATGAAGAGCTTGATTAGATTGAGAAGAACCAAACATGGGAGATTGTTTCGAGACCAGCCGATAAGAATGTCCTCGGGACTAAATGGGTCTATCGCAACAAGATGAATGAATATGGTGTAGTGGTTCGGAAAAAATCACTGCTAGTGTGCAAGTGGTACTCCCAAATAGAGGGTATTGATGTTGATGAGACATTTTCACATGTTGCAAGGATGGATACAATCAGATTATTTTTAGCCATAGCAGTGCAAAGAAAGTTCAAAGTGTTCCAGATGGACGTCAAATCTACATTTCTAAATGGGGTTCTGGAAGAAGAAGTGTACATTGAGCAGCCAGATGGTTTTCGCATTCATGAGGATGAGAACAAAGTTTTTAGACTAAAGAAGGCGTTGTATGGGCTGAAACAAGCACCAAGAGCATGGTACTCAAGGCTTGATTAGTACTTAAAGAAGCTTGGTTTCCAACATAGGGGAGTTGATTACATTCTTTATTTCAGCAACGACAGTAATCAAAGGATGGTGGTGTTGGTTTATGTTGATGACATAATATTTGGCGGATCAGATGAAGCTCAGTGCAGAAAGTTTTCCGATTTCATGAAAACTGAGTTTGAAATGTCCATGATTGGAGAGCTAACGTTTTTACTTGGTTTACAAGTGACACAAGGAAGTAATGGTACTTTCATTTCTCAATCCAAATACGCCAAGGAGGTTCTAAGAAGGTTTGTAATGGAAAATTCAAAGGAAATGAAGACTCCGGTTGCTACCCTGATGAAACTATCTAAAGATGAGGATGGATAGTTAATTAATATCACATAACACAAGCAAATTATTGGGAGTTTGTTGTAATTGACCACAACAAGGCCTGACATTGTTTTCACCACATGCCAAGTAGTGAGATATCAGAGTAATACCAAGGAAATCCACATGCTCGCAGTCAAAATAATACTTCGGTATATCAAAGGCACTGTGTATTTTGGTCTAATGTATAAGGACAAATCTCAATCAGTGTTATTAGGTTACACAGATGCAGATTGGGCCGGATCAGCAGATGACAGAAAATCAATGTCAGGAGGTGAATTCTATCTTGGTGGATTGTGTATTTCTTGGATAAGCAAGAAGAAATATTGTATTTCATTGAGCACCGTAGAAGCTGAGTATATTGCGGCCACTCAAGCATGCACATAGTTATTATGGATAAAGCAGCGGCATGAAGATATGGGAGTTGAAGTGAAGTCTCCGATCGTAATCCAGTGTGATAACTCAAGTGCTATAAATCTTAGCAAAAATCTCATCCATCACTCAAGGACAAAGCACATTAAGATAAAGTATCATTTTATCAAGGAGAAAGTTGAGCAGGGCATCGTGAAGTTGGAGTATGTGCCTATAGAGCTACAAGTTGCAGATATTCTGAAAAAGGCCCTACCCAAGGAAGCTTTTGAGAGGCATCGACTGGATCTGGGAGTTCAGTCGACTCCCCGCACTTAAAAGAGTGTGTGTGGATGTGGAACCACCCCCCCCCCCCCCTCTCCCCGAGGTATGATTTGTTTTTCCCAAATGTGCTGATATGTGTTCTCTACTCTGTTACAGACTACAAAGGGGTGACCTTTGGGTTCATTGACAAAGGGGGAGAAAATAGTGATTGTTCAAGGGGGAGACATTGTGGCTATTTGAGAAATCATGATAGATATCGGGAGAAGCTGGCAAGTGAAGCAGCGAGATAGGGGGAGCAATGAGAAAGGGGGAGAGTATTAAATCTGACGATGTTGGAAGTGATCAATCAAAGAATAGATATCATGCCAACTAAGGGTCATGATAAAAGAAGAAGAGTGGTGCGGAAGAGTAGTGTTGGAATGCGGTAAGAATATTTCCAGAAATTGGTATCAGTTTGGTGTCAATAGTGGGTGTCAGAGATGAAGTGATTCATTGATGAACTTTTCATTTACTATTGTTTCTCACGCCAAACATTGCTCATGTGGGCTTAGAGTATGTGTTGAGTAAATCCTTGATCGCTATCAGAATTGCAATAGGTGAATGGTGGATGAAGAATTAATGATGTATCTTTTTATGGAAGAGTTTTCAACAAACTCAAAGGGGGATATTGTTGGTCAAAAATCCCTCAAGGTATCATTGAAGTATTTTTGAGGTGATTGTGTTTGTTGACAAAGTGGACATTTGTGTTGTGATTATTGACAAAGCAAACCATGACATACAATTTTGTTGACAAAGGGGATTTCATGGTGGAATGTCGATTTCAATAGTTGTGGTCAACGATCCATGTTTGATTCAAGAACATCGACAAAGGAATGGATGATCTGGAGGCAGTTCAAAAAGAACAGATACAAGGTAGTGCCATTTTCCAGTGTTTTCCAAATTTTTTGGCCTGAAAATCGACAAAAGGAGAAAAGTGGTTTTGGAAAATATTATTCCGCGCCTTGTACTTGAAGGAGAGGAAACTTGAGTGCCTCATGTTTTTCAGGATCAGAAGGTCAAAATATGGAAAAAGAAAGAGGGTCACACAGGTATTGGTGTGGTCACGCAGGTGAATTGCGCGCTGTGAAGAGACTTGTGCGCTGATACCTAGGAGGCTTGGGAACTTGTGCGCCTATTGTTTTTCAAGATCAGAAGATAAAAATTTGGAAAAGTAAATTTGGTCGTGCAAGTGACTTTCAGGGGAAGAGACATGCGCGCTGAGACTTTCGCGCCGAGGGTTGACTTTCACGCCATCGCGTAGGGTGACCAAATGCCTATAAATACTAGACCACCCCTCCTCATTTTGAACGGAGTTCAACACTTAGAAAAATCAGAGCTCCCATCGCGCTGGTGTGGTGGTCGCGCAGGTGGTGTGTGTTCGCACAGGTGGACTTGCACGCTAGTGTTTAAAGTTGTGCACCGGTTGGTAGTTGCGCACAAATATTGGCTTGGGTGTAAAATGGATTGAGTCGCGCAGGTTTGGAGTTGCAGAAGATTGTGCCACGCAGGTGGTAGAGGCAGTCCTACGCACCAGTTGTGACTTGCACACCGATACTTGCGCGCCGGGTTAGACCTGCGCACCAAGTAAGGTTGATTCCCCGGCAGTGTTTTTGGGCTGCGTGGAAGCTGGAAGTTTTCCCGATACTTTCAGTGCAAAGTGAGATTCATCTACGGGTGAAAGTTGGACTTCAACATAGAATCTACATATAGAGGAAGATGCATTCTTTCATGCAAATGAAGAGACCTACAGGTCTATAAACTGTGATTGGATCCTTTCTGGAGCAGTGATCAAAGAAAGAGGAAGTAGGTGATCCTCTCCACCGATAGTGAGACAGAGAGAGAGAAATAGGGAGTGACCCTTGGGAAAGCAGTGAGCTGACCCTAAACATGGTAAAGGCAGTGAGCCTGCGACAGAGTGACTGTGCCCGAACCTTGTAATCCACAGCTAGTGAAGTTTAGTAGAATTTGGTACGACCGATAACTTGTCAGCGTATTCTCCTTGGACGTAACCCTTAGCGGTTAACCAAGTAAAAATTATTGTGTCCTGTGCATACTTTACTTTATATTTATATTGTGCAACAGGAAAGAGAGAGAAGAGTGTTTTTCTTAACAGCGAAAAAAGATCAGAACGGACTTTAATTTTAAATTAGTCATACCCTGATTCACCCCCCCCCCCCTCTCAGGGTACTCAGCCTTGTAGACCTAATAGTTAGTGAGGATCAACTTGATGAAGATTCTTATTTATGTGAGATCCCTACTTCCATGGAAATATTAGCAGAACATAATGATGAGCATGTTGAAGACATGGTTTGTGCCATAAGGAACGATCATGAAGAAGGAATTTGGGAAAACAATCCATTTGTACATTCCTAATATTATAGGTAACGTATGTTTTTTTCTTGTTTACATTTATTATTTTCATAAAATGTTAGATATTGTAATTTTTTTCTTTATTAAAACGCATATTAAAACAAATAATTAGAAGTTTTTGTTTATTTTAATTTTTTTTAGTGTAGTTTACCATGTTTACCATAGTTTACCATTGTTTACCATAGTTTACCTTTACGTAATTTTATATATTTATCGATTTTGTTGAATGAAAATTACACTACCATGTTTAACATGCTTACCATATTAACCATGTTTACTATTACATAACTTAGTTAAATTTTCCATTTTTTATTTACATTAGTATTGTAATATTTGAATTTGTATATTTGTGAACTAATGTTTGTTTTTTTTATTTGAAGGATAATGACAGATCAATTAGTCGATCAACCACATGATTCTGTAAATGATCATAATGATCATACCTCTTGGGAGGAACATTCACATGCTCCTCTTGATGTTCCCCAATCTTCCTCATGTGCTCCCATAACAACAAAGAGTTCAAGAGTTAGTAAATGTGGGTGCACACATTTACCAAAATTATCACTTTCCTGTACGCAGGACCAGAGGATACTCGTCGAGTTTGATGAGAATGATATTCTTAGAGGTCTAAATGTAAAAGATTTTAAGAGTTTTGTATCAACTCAGGGTAAGAGAAAAGTAAACATTTTGTATGATGATTGGAGAAGTATGGACAAAAAGATAATATCTCAGTTGTGGGAGATGATTTTGGTAAGTTATTTTGCTATTGTGTGCCTATTATTTAAATGTTTCTAGTATATTATGTTTTACCTCTTCTTTATCAAATGACATTTGATATTCCTGACATTGGAGGAGTCATGAAGAAATGCTTATTGATGGCTGCTAGGAGAAGGAGGGATTTTAAATCAACCCTCACATCTGATTTCATTTTTGTTCATAGGATTCATGACAATCCATGTCATATATATCCTTTCATAGATTAAGACACATAGAGATAGTTTGTTGAAAGTAGAATAAAATATTCATTTTTGGTAAGGGCAATGTAAACTTTTATAATCTTTCTTATATAAACGATATTATTAATGTTTTGTTAATTATTTATTATTCTGAATTTACATAAAACAAGGAAATATCATTAGGAGATCCAATCTAAAAATGTATACCCTCATAGTTTATCTTGGGGAGGGTATACATTATTGGAAGAACAAATGATTGAGGAAAAATTACAAAAACTAAGAGCTGAGTCTTAAATATCTGGAGAGTTTTCCCCTCCATCCCCTCCATCTAGACATGAAAAATGGAAGAGAGATAGGATGGGAAAAAAGGGGCAATATATTTCGAACGATTTGATAATTGTAGCTGAGATGATTGTAATATATTTATTTTATTTATTTAAGTTAACTATATTCTTCATATAATTTGAATCATTATAGAAATGTTCAATTAATTAATATAGGATTCTCTTGAGGAGTAGAGCTCACAAGGGATATTTATAGCTGTTGGGAGGCCAGATATTTTATCTGCAACATTGGGAAATCCCAAAAATCCTGGTCATATATGAGGATATCCGACGGGTGTATCGGTAAGAAAAGTGTTGTCACGTTCTTCTACTTCTTCCGTTGAGGGTGTTTATAAAAAATAGAATCCTTGGAGGCTGAAGTTCATAATATTAATGCGACGATGGAGGAAAATATTAGAGTGTCGGTATAGTCTATGTTTTCAGACATGCAAAGAAAATTTCAAACTGTAGCTCCCACTCCTCCACCTCCCCCTACAGACCCCATTATTTATCCTCCACCTCCACCAGTAGCTCCCACTCCCCAACCTCAGCCTACAAACCCTTTTTCTTATCCTACTCCTCCACCACAGCTTCCGACTTATTGCGAGTTGTATTTTGATGATCCTAAACATCATATAATTGTATATGGTCTGGTATATTGTATAGGAGATACATTTCATCATCAACAGTTAGAGGTAGAGCATCATAGGGTCACTGTACATGATATTATAGATAGATCAGCTCGAGTAACATTACCTACAGATGAGGTGACGACAGTTGAACATAGTATCAACTATTTTTTAATTTTTCCATCCAGACTTCTGCGACTCATTACCATAGAGGTATGTATGTTAAATATTCTATTTTATTTTTTTATTAAAGTTGTTTTAACATCTGAAAGCTAATATATTTTTCTATTTATTTTTACAGGAATACTTCAAAGGTACAGAAATATTGTATAGAAAACAACAAAGACAAATGGATATGACATCATATACAAATTCTAGTAGTCTTGACAGATTTTCAAGATATTCAAATTTGTTGGGGGATCATTATGAGTTTCCAATAGAAGCTCATGTTTTTGGACGTGCAATAACTGTGGGGATTATGAAAACTAATATCATGGAGCTTGTTACTGGAGATAATTTTGGCATCAATGTGGTGCAAATTTTTTCCATGTAAGTATTAACACCTTTTCCTTGCGTTATATTTATTAAAAATGTATAATTATGTCTGTTTTGTATTATTTATATTTATAACATGTGTGAGAATAATGATCGGAAATATGTATATGGATTAATGGACCTGAATTTGATTTCCCCTGAAGCACATGCATTGGATAAGGAACAAATAATGCTTTATATTGCTGAAATATTTGAATAGAATATAATCACACAGTGTTGGATGATGCCTTTTTGTGAGAGGTATGAAACATATCTCTGGAAAATGGTTCATTATCTTTTAACATAAAAAACCACTAACCTTAAATTATATTTTATCAGTGATCATTGGATATTAGGTGTTTTTTGCCCAAGGGAGAAAACACTTTATTGGATATTCTCTGTCCATGGCGATGTGTGGGAAAGATTTAAGAATATGTTGGAAAAGTAAGTTTCAATTTCTTAATAGTTTTATATTTATAATGAATTATAAATTTAATTTATTCGTATTATTTTTTAACAGGGGATGGGTCTACTTTTGAAAAAACACAAAGAAAAGGAGTTCCAAGATCAAATATGTAGAAGTAAAGGTAAATATCCATTTATAATTTTTACTTTTTGATGTATTACATAAAAATAATATTTTAAATTTACACTCATTAAAATAGAATTTTCATGAATAAAAAGGTGTTTTCGAATGCGGATATTATATGTTAAGATTTATGTATGAAATAATTACAACTATAACACTTGTGAACTTTGACATGGTAAGATTTCCTTTTAAACTTTGACATTGTAAGATTTAATTTTAAACTTTTCCATAATATTTCATTTGATTTATTCATTATACATGTTAACTAATATCCTTTTAATTTGTATCTATTTGATGCCCTCAACCCTATAGTTCTCAAGAGGTCAACCACTTACAAGTGGAATGGTCAAATTATTTTACAGGTTTGATTGGATATTAGTTTGTTTGTAGTGTAAAATGTAATTTTGAATATTGTCATTATAATTGTGTATTTGGTAGTCGTTTAGGTTGGATTTAGGTTTTTTGTGGACATTTTAAGTTATTAATGTTATATATGTGACTGTTTAATTTTGCGCTACTTCTTGTTTTGGTCTAGTTCTGATGGTTTTTCTGGTATGGATTATGGTCTGGGGGGTTTCCAGGGGTGTGGGGAGGTGTCCAGTGGGATGGGGGAGTTTCCAGGGGTGTGGGAGGGTTTTCCAGTTTAGTGGGGGTGTCCAGGAGGGTGGGAGGGCTGTCCAGGGGTGTGGGGGTGCCCAGTGGGGTCAGGGGGCTTTCCAGGGGTGTGGGAGGGTTGTCTAGTGGTGTGGGGGTGTCCAGGGTTTCTATGAAGGTGGGGGTATTCCAGGGGGTGTCTAGGGTGTGGGGGGTTTCTAGGGGTGTGGGATGGCTATCCAGGGGTCTAGGGAGGGCTGTCCAGTGGGGTGGGGGCATTCCAAGGGTGTGGGAGGTCTGTCCAAGGGGTGGGGGTGTCCAGGGTTGTGGGCAGGCTATTTAGTGGGGTGGGGGTTTTTAGGGGTGTGGTACGGCTATCCAGGGGGTGGGGGAGGGATTTCCAGTGGGGTGGGTGTGTCCAGGAGGGTGGGAGGTCTATCTAGGGGGTGTCTAGGGGTGTGGGGGTGCCTAGTGGGGTTAGGGGGATTTCCAGGGGTGTGGGAGGGTTGTCTAGGGGTGGGGGTGTCCATGGTGTCCATGAGGGTGGGGGTAGTCTAGGTGTCCAGGGGTGTGGGGGGTTCTAGGGGTGTGGGATGGCTGTCCAGGGGTCTGGGGAGGGTTTTCTAGTGGGGTGGCGGTGACCAGGGTGTCCATGAGGGTGGGGGGAAGTCTAGGGGTGTCTAGGGGTGTAGGGGTTCTAGGGGTGTGGGATGGATGTCCCGGGGTCTGGGGAGGGCTTTCTAGTGGGGTGGAGGCTTTCCAAGGGTGTGGGAGGGTTGTCCTGGGGGTGGGGGCTGTCCAGGATGGTGGGGGTGTCTAGGGTTGTGGGCAGGCTGATTAGTGGGGTGGGGTTTCCAGGGGTGTGGGAGGGCTATCCAGGGGGTGGAGGATGGATGTCCAATGGGGTGGGGGTGTCTAGGAGGGTGGGAGGGTTGTCCAGGGGTGTGGGGGTGCCCAGTGGGGTCAGGGGGATTTCCAGGGGTGTGGGAGGGTTGTATAGGGGGTGGAGTTATCCAGGGTGTCCATGAGGGTAGGGGGCAGTCCAGGTGGTTTCTAGGGGTGTGTGGGGTTTCTAGGGGTGTGGTATGGCTGTCCAGGGGTCTGGGGAGGGATTTCCAGTGGGGTGGGGGCTTTCCAGGGGTGTGGGAGGGCTGTCCGGTGGGGTGGGTGTGTCCAGGGTGTCCATGAGGGTGGGGGTAGTCCAGGGGGTGTCTAGGGGTGTGGGGGTTTCTAGGGGTGTGGTATGGATGTCCAGAGTCTTGGGAGGGCTGTTCAGTGGGGTGGGGGCTTTCTAGGGGTGTGGGAGGGCTGTCTAAGGGGTGGGGTCTGTCTAGGAGGGTGGGGTGTCCAAGGTTGTTGGTAGGATATTTAGTGGGGTGGGGGGTTTCCAAGGGTGGGGGAGGGCTGTACAGGGGGTGGGGGAGTATTTTCCAATGGGGTGGGGGTGTCCAGGAGGGTGGGAGGGCTTTCTAGGGGTTGTCCAGGGGTGTGGGGGGTTCCTAGTGGGGTCAGGGGGCTTTCTAGGGGTGTGGGAGGGCTATCCAGGGGGTGTGGGGGTTTCCAGGGTGTTCATAAGGGTGAGGGGAAGTCCAGGGGGTGTCCAGGGGTGTGGGGGTTTCTAGGGGTGTGGGATGGCTGTCTAGGGGTCTAGGGAGGGCTGTCTAGTGAGGTGGGGCTTTCCAGGGGTGTGGGAGGGATTTCCAAGGGGGTGGGGTGTCCAGGGTTGTGGGCAGGTTGTTTAGTGTGGTGGGGAGTTTCCAGGGGTGTGAGAGGGCTGTCTAGGGGGTAGGGAGGGCTGTCCAGGGGGTGGGGGTGTCCAGGAGGGTGGGAGGGTTTTCCAGGGGGTTTCCAGGGGTGTGGGGGTTCCTAGTTGGGTTAGGGGTCTTTCCAGGGGTGTGGAGGGTTGTCCATGGGAGTGTGGGGGTGTCTAGGGTGTCCATGAGGGTGGGGGCAGTCCATGGGGTGTCTAGGGGTTTGGAGGGGTTCTAGGGGTGTGGGAGGGATGTCCAGGGGTGTGGGGGTGTCTAGGGTGTCCATGGGGGTGGGTGTGTCCGGGAAGGTGGGAGGGCTTTCTTGGGGGTGGGGGATGTCCAGGAGGGTGGGGTGCCTAGGGTTGTGTCCAGGCTATTTAGTGTGGTGGGGGGTTTCCAGGGGTGGGGGAGGGCTGTCCAAGGGGTGGGGGAGGGCTGTCCAGTGGGGTGGGGGTTTCCAGAAGGGTGGGAGGGCTGTACAGGGGGTTTCCAGGAGTGTGGGGGTGCCTAGTGGGGTCAGGGGCTTTCTAGGGGTGTGAGAGGGTTGTCCAGGGGGTGGGGGTGTCCAGAGTGTCCATGAGGGTGGGGGCAGTCCAGGGTGTGTCCAGGGGTGTGGGGGGTTTCTAGGGGTGTGGGATGGTTGTCCAGGGGTCTGGGGAGGTCCGTCTAGTGGGTTGGGGGCTTTCCAGGGGTGTGGGAGGGTTGTCTAGTGGGGTGGGGGTGTCCAGGGAGTCCATGGGGGTGGGGGGAAGTCCAGGGGGTATCCAGGGGTGTGGGGGTTTCTAGGGGTGTGGGAGGGCAGTCCAGGGGTGTGGGGGTGTCCAGGGTGTCCATGGGGGTGGGAGTGTCTAGGAGGATGGGAGGGCTGTCTAGGGGGTGGAGATTGTCCAGGAGGGTGGGGGTGTCCAGGGTTGTGGGAAGGCTGTTTAGTGGGGTGGGGGGGGTTTCAGGGGTGTAGGAGGGCTGTCCAGGGGGTGGGGGAGGGCTGTCCAATGGGGTGGGGGTTTTTGGTCAGTTTTTGTTCTGTTTTAGGTATTATTTTGGCTGGGCATAGTTGTGGGGGGTCCAGGAGTGTGGGGGCTTTCTAGGAGGGTGGGGGTAGTCCAAGGGTGTGGGGGGGTGTCCAGTGCGGTGGGGGAGTTTCTCGGCATTTGGGGGGCTATCCAGTGGGCTGGGGGGGTTGGTCTGTTTTTGTTCTGTTTCAGGTATTCTTTTGGCTGGGCATAATTTTGGTTGAACAGTTTAATTAAAATATTGGTTTTTACGTCGGTTATTTTATAACCGACGTAAAAAATGCATCAATATTGGTTTTAACATTGGTTATTTGAAAACCGACGTAACATATGCATGGGAATGGTTTTTACGTCGGTTGTGAAATAACCGACGTAATAAATGGAAAGGAATAGTTTTTTACGTCGGTTATAAAATAACCGATGTAGCAGATATGTTCTCACGTCGGGTATTATTTGACCCAAGGATTCCCATGGTCAAACATGTATCATTAAATAGGGATAGGACACGCGTAAGGGTAATTTAATATTACTATAATATTATTTTTTTACCCTTATTTACCATATTTACCCTTTAACCATGGTAAATAAAATATTTACTGAAGTTACTATACATAATGTCTAAAAATAAAAGTTACCTATTTACACAATTTGGAACTCCTGATTCAAAATATAAAATCCATTTTTCAAAATTCCAACCACATAAGTTTCAGAAATTAATTTTAAATTAATTCCCATTGTCAAAACCAAAAATCGTGTTTTTAAGAAATGATAACTATCAAAAGATTTTCATTTGTTTATGTACAATTTCAAAGTGAAATTATTTCCAATGACCAACATTAGATTAAAAGGTAAAAATATAACCTAATTTCACTTTAAAACCAATTAAAAAGATAATATAACCATATAAATAAATTATATTAAAAGGTAGTTTTGAATTAAAATACAGTATTTTTCACTATTCATTAAAAATGAATATTATCAGAAAAATACCAAAATTTCATCCAAAGTAAATTTTGATGTCCCGATTCTAAAGAATAATTTTATTTTTTAAAATAGAATATATAAAAGTGACAAAAATAGATTTAAAAAGGGTTCCCCATTAAAAGGCGGTAAATCAACCTTTTAGAGAATATTAGAGTATTTATGCTTAAAATTGGATTCATTCACCTTTTAAGTCTCTGACTTTTATTGGATAAATATAAAAACATTTAAAAAATATGTGTAATCATATTTTATTTAGTTTTGTTCATTCTATTCAATACAATGTTTAGGCGTTAACTACCATTTAAAATAATAATATTATTATATTATTTTTCAGTATAACTCAAAGTTGTGTGCAACGTACGATCTCAAAGAAACCTGTTGTTGTGTGTTGAGTACGCCATCGAACATAGCATCCCCTTGAAATTAAAATTAATATTTAATTCATAAATATTAATAAATATGAAAATTTCATATTCTTTATTTGCCTGGGATGTTACATCCTTCCATCCTTTTGGAAATTGCATCCTCACAATTTTAAAATTTGTCTCAAAAACTTCATTAAAAGTCTCACATCAGAAAAAGAGTCAATAAAAATATCACTTTAAAAGAAAGAAAGATAAGTACAAAGGTCACCCGATATAACCCATACTAGGAATCCATATAGTAAAACATGGATTTGGAGGAGAAACTAAGTGTCAAGATCTGATGGAAAGTGATAGAAAACATGACTAGTAGAAATTTAACAACAAGAAAACCACAAACTTATGATAAGTTAAACAGTCTTTGATTCCCCAATAGGAAAAGTAAATGGACAATGTTTAAGTTCCCTTTCTTAAATTTAGAGAATTTATTTATGAGATTGACTAAGAACATAAGGAAATATAATTACTTTTCAAGTAGAGTTTCATCCTTTAATAAATTTTTACCAAAAACTCATATTTTCTCCAAAAAATGAGTATTCAAGATGACTTGGTCACACATGAAGCACTGGAATCAACTTCTAGAGAATCACATAATCCACAAAAAATGAACTATATATTTCCCTTGTATTTAGACATTAACCAAAACCAAAATGGTTAGTACAACATCAGATGATCCTCAAAAAGGATAATCCTTTATAGAAATAAATACTACTCATAATCTCCAAAAATCAACAAAAAATACCCAAAGTTTAGTAAACACCATTCAATACACAATTGAACTTAAAATTATTCAAAGTAATCCAAACTAAGATTGAAACCCAAAACTCATAAGGGTTTGATCATGTAGTCTTCCATGGTAAATATTAACATTTATATCCAAATAACATCAACTACTCTTAAAGTATAATACTGAAAAGTAATTAACTTAATCACATATTCTCAAAGATAGGTTAATCATTTCCATAACTAACCTAAATAGCTATAAGTCTACAATAAAATCATAGATTCTTCCAAAATAATATTTCAACCATTCCTCCACAAATGAAATCCCATAGTATTCTATTTTCCTTAGGTATATAGTGTTCCTAAAAGAGAAAATGTCTTCCAAAATAACCTTTATCAATTAATTACCAAATCATTTTCTTATACTAAGGATATCCATTTGATAAAACATAAGGTCCCAAATAAACTTATTCTTGATCAATAAAATCATTTAACTAAAAATAATAAGTCATACTAACCAGGGACTTCATGTAGGCTAGTGGTAGTCGATGCACCCTTATCGCCCTTTGGTTGTGGGTTTGATTCCCATGGCCTTGCCAGACGTGATGGGTCGTCACCCATCCTGCATGTTTTCCTTTTTCAAAAACCATATCCTTCTTATAACATTCTAAAAAATAATATAATTTCCTCAAAAATAATTATAACCTATTTTATCTTCAAAGGTTATCTAATACTTTTCATTTTAAATCCCAAAATGTAATAACCATTTATCACCTCAAAAACAAAATATCATATGAACCCCTAAGTTTATCCATTATGTACACACAAGAAAAGATAATTATTCCTTGAATAATATTTTCACATATCAAACTTCAAGGTTACACATACTATAAAAATTCTTCCAAAGTAATCCCATCATCAAAAGAGCCTTAATAATTTTAAGCATTCTATCATCCTAAAATATACCATAACTATTGAATACCTTATATATAGACTTCTTACTCATTCAACATTCTTCATGATCCATTTACCATTATTTTCCAACTTATTCTGTAATACTTATTTCCTACAAAAAAATCATGAATCATATCCTATGATTCAATAATGTCAAAACATTAGCTAAGAAATAATCCTTACCTTTCATTGGTCTTTATCAATTTCATCATCCTCAATTGGAATGTCATTAGGTATTGGTAAACATATATTTTTACAGTTCTTATGATCTCATTCCCAAACCTTCTTCTTAGGAAATCTATTTGTATAATGACCATACACACCACATTTAAAACATTCAATTGATTCTTCATAAAGAACTTATTTC
Organism: Viscum album; assembly: GCA_963277665.1. NCBI lineage: Eukaryota > Viridiplantae > Streptophyta > Magnoliopsida > Santalales > Viscaceae > Viscum > Viscum album. Next base: position 909,799,700 of record OY728131.1, on the reverse strand, counting down.
CATTTCCTAGAGTCAATTGGAAACTTCCTTTTTGCATGGAATGTTCTTGTTTTATGACATTAATTACCACATATATAGCATTTTCCCATCCCTTTGAAGCATTTTCCTAGGTTTTTCTTTCTATATCCTTGACACATGGGTTTTTTAATATGCTTACCTTTATGGTTATTACCTGAACACCCATTGGGATTCATTTCTTGAATATATGATGCCTTATAAAAATCACCAAGGTTAAGGTGGTAAATAATGACTCCAAATATTTGGTTGAGAATAACCATAAGAGTTTTCATTACAGCTCTCATTTCCTTCAGTTTTTTATTAAGAAAACAGTCACAGTTTTCTTCACATCCATTGTTACTTTGGTGCCTGCTAGATCCAGCCATTTACTAAAATGAAAAAGGTAAGTGTGATTATATCAGTAAAATAATCATATAATATCTTATGAGGAGGATAAACACTAAGATATACTTATTCATGTTATATTAAACCCATTAAATTTATCTAAAATAATTATGACTCTTTCTAATATTATAACCATTATGGTTATGTCACTTATGCTTAAATAACACCCTAACCTCTAAATTTATCTAAATCTACCTATGATACTAACTATAAGGCCCCAGCCTTAAACATTACATAATATTGAGTTAATTAAAGAATTCACATTGAGAATATTTTCAGGTTTAGAGTTTTAGATAATTAGGTCGTAACTATTACATTACATATTAAAATATTACAAAGTAGACACTTCTACTCTATCCAATTTTTTTCACAATAATAAAACTTCTTAAATAAAACAAGAATTATTTTTTATTTATATAAATATTATTGAATTATTTATTTCTCTTACCCTTCCTTATACCCTATGAAAAACATTTCAAAAACATGTTATGAGCCTAAAAGGCTCAGTAAGGGTTATAGAACATGGAATGAAAACATTAGTTCATCAATACATACAAAACATAATCTCATTAGTATACCTCAATAAATCATAATATTTATGAATAACACATAGAAATCATAAATCATAAAGGTAAATTGTAGCATCCATATCATACTTAAATTGTAACTTTCATAGCTACATAGGGAGTTACATTGGAATACCCATCACAGTATATTCCCTAAATCTCTTAAGATAAACATTAATGTTTACCTCTATCACGTTACCCAATGCATTGGAGATCTATCTTGGGCTCACCCAACAAAGGTTTATCATGGAACCACCCGTATATGAAAACAATTCCCAAGAACCATAACATATTCATAACACATAAAACAAGCATAAAGTAAAGATAACATTTCCATATTTTATTCACAAGATATTAGTTCAAGATATTGACATAATCAATTCATTCAAAAAGAAGAGTTTTGAATCAAAGTATCCCATACCACTCTAAAAATTTTGAAAGGAATTTAAAATTTAAAACACTAATGTCCATATAAATAAATCCTTAAAATAATTTCTAAAACATGTACATGAAATAGAAGTATTTAGAGGAATAAATCATTAAAACATTTAAAATGATGTTTTAGTTAAAGAATCCTTTACCACTTGAGAAACTCTTGAATAAAAATAATTATATAATAACATCAAAGAAAACTATAAATATCATGATAATATAGAAATTCATGATATAAAATTTCAAAATGATTGTATATACACCTTATAGGATAATAAAGGTTCACAATATCAAGATATTCCTCAATGGAAGGAGATTGAGACATAGTCCCTTACAAAGATTGTACCATTAGATTAAGGATAAATCAATGAAATAATTAAGTGAGAAAAATATAAATACACCCAATATAATTGGATATTAATTGTAAAACAATCATAGGTCATTCATACATATTCATATAATGACATAATCAAAAAGTAGAAGTTTAACCCAAATAATAGAAATTGCGTTAAGAAGTTCCCTTACGAAAATTCAACAGCCTAACGGTGTCACTTAATAATTCAAAAAAAAAGATTTGATGAGAGAGAAAGGGGTCTCTCATCACTTGGACATAAAATTTACAGTAATAAGAATATGTAAACACATATCCCAACAAATTAAAATGGAAATTAAAAGACATAACAAAGAAGAAGTCTTTGACTAAAAGAGGAGGGTGAAAGGTTCCCTTACCTTGAGTCTGACTCATCACGTATGTTATTTGTTATTCCTGAATAATAAAATTAAGTTAATTTATACTTACTTAAAAATCTTTTTAAATTTTATTATCACTTGTTACCTTGCTACAAAAATTAGTTAATTATTTGAGTTTATAATAGACATTTTGTCAATGTTCGGAACTTGAGTCAAAAATGAACTTGTTATAATTACAAATTGTCCATGTGGTGAAAATTACATTATATCCATATTTTTATTCATGATTTAAATATAATATATATCATATATATCCGATATATATGTATTTATAATAGTACATATCATTTGGATATGTGAAAATGAAATGCACCGTTCATGGAGACGGTAAGTCGTACGTACGCATGAATGCTACTTTCATTTCATTTTTTTCATTTTTAATGGAATGAAAACCAAATTATACATAGGTATATTATTATTATAGGATAATATAATATTTTATATACATTACATAAGTTCATTAATACTATCCTTTATACGTTCCATGTATGGTATGAACGAGTCATATCACTTTGAGGGGGCGGTAGTCTGCACTTCCTCAAATGAAATTATCGTATTTATACAACATGAAAAGCATAAAGGTATGATATAAATGATAATTAAAAAAGTATATATATAAAATTAATATCATAAATATCATATATAATTATGATTCCATCATAATTTCCACCATTAGAGGTGGTAGGAGAAGATTGAACAATCATCGTTTCATGAGGCAGTAGTTCACCGTCCACAGAAACAGTATGTTCATATCCATTAGATGAAGGTGTGTGTAAGTGTAGATATAATCCTTATTATAACAACGTCCTAGTATATTTATGATACTTTTGATTTTATAAAATAATGAAATAAAGATATTTTAGGGATTTGGAGAAGGAAAATAAAATAAAAGAACTTGAGAGAAGACGTTTCCTTTAAATCGAGTAACTCCCTTTGGTTTGAACCAAAAGGCTTTCTTGAAGTTCCTTCTGCCTAAGTTAAGGATTATATGTGGAAGATAGGGATTTTGGGAGATTATTATATCATAGGTTAGATGATACAAGGGGATTGAGATGTGTTAGTAATGGGTTAGAGGTGATGGATTTTTATAAGGGGGAGGAGGGGCTCTTTAGGAAGGTTTGAAAATATTATTTTATTATAAACTAAATTTCGATTTTAAAAGTTCCCCAACTAATTTAATTAGAATATAAAATGATTATTATTATATATCCTCTCATAAAATTTGTTTTAGACAATTTTAGGGCATAAAATTAACCTTATCTTTTATCTTTAACCCTTAGTTAACTAATTTAACTTTTACCATGTCCTCTTGTATATTCATACTATATGGTTAATATGTTTACTATAAAATGCCAAGAGATCCAAAATGAATCATTAATGAAATTTTTAAAATCATATATTTCATTTGGATGAATCATATATTTTTAGTATTATTTTATTATTTAATAAAATATTAATTGTTTAAAAAACTCATTTATGTCAATTTATAAACTATTCATATCAACACTTAAAAAATCTATAACAACTTGATTATTTCAAAAAACCTTCATTAATTAAAATTTAGAAAGTCATTTTTAACCCTAAAATTCTTTTATGGCATAAAAATTTTCAAAATAAATTTATTTTAATATTTATAATCTCATTTATTTAAATCATTCATTAATAAGGTAAACATTACATCACCATTGTGTCATAAATAAATTTATTTATATCATATCTAAAAATTATAAATAAACTACCATGATGTAGGAAATATTTTTAACTTTCTAATGACTATTTATAGTCGAAAATATCACTTATATAACCCATTATAAAAAAATTACTAAGATATATTTGTTTATGTTACATTTTCCTTAACTTTAAATTAATTTTTATAAAGTGTCATTTTCACTTACAAGTGGCTTCATGGGGTCCCAAAATCAACCCAAGGATTCCCATGGTCGGACATGTATCATAAAATAGGTTTAGGATACATTTTAGGGTAATTTAATATTATTATAATATTATTTTTTATCCTTATTTACCATATTTACCCTTTAACCATGGTAAATAAAATATTTACTGAAGTTACTATTCATAATGTCTAAAAATAAAAGTTACCTATTTAAATAATTTGGACCTCGTGATTCCAAATACGAAATCCATTTTTCCAAATTCAAAACACAGAATTTGTAAAAATTAATTTAAAATTAATTCTCATTCTCAAAAACAAAAAACATGTTTTTAAGAAATAATAATTATCAAAAGATTGAAATTTTTTTATATCAAATTTCAAAATGAAATTACTTCCAATAACCAAAATTGGATTAAATGGTAAAAATATAACCTAATTATACTTTAAAACCAATTAAAAATATAATCTAAGCATATAAATATATTAGATTAAAAGGTAGTTTTGAATTAAAATGCAGTATTTTTCACTATTCATTAAAAAATGAACATTATCGGAAAAATACCAAAATTTCATACAAAGTAAATTTTGATGTCCTGATTCTAAAGAATAATTTTATTTTTTAAAATATAACATATAAAATTGAAAAAAAAAACTAGATTTAAAAGGGGTTCGCCATCAAAAGGTGGTAAATCGACCTTTTAAAGAATATTAGAGTATTTATGCTTAAAATTGGATTCATTCACATTTTAAGCCTATAAATTTTATTAGATAAATGTAAAAATATTTAACAAACATTTTTAATCATATTTTAGTTATTTATGTTCATTGCTACCAATATAATGGCTAGGCATTAACTACCATTTAAAATAATAATATTATTATATTATTTTTTGGTATAACTCAAAGTTGTGTGAAAAGTTAGATTTTAAGGAAACTCGTTGTTGCGTGTTGAGTATGCTATCGAACATAGAATCCCCTTGAAAGTAAAATTAATATTTAATTCACAAATATTAATAAATATGAAAATGTCATATTCTTTATTTATCTGGGATGTTACAGAAGTCAACCAATGGAAGATGTTGATCCCATACACCATTGAATTATAAAGAATAGGCTCTTAGCATGTCTTCAAGCATCTGAATATTCCTTTTATATTGGACATCATGTTGGGGGTGATAGGTCATGCTAAAATTTAATTCAGTACTCAAAGCATGTTGAAGACTTCTCTATAATTTATATGTGAACCTTGGATCACGATCCGATATAATCGATAGTGGAACACCATGAAATCTCACCACTTCCTTCACATATATCTTTGAAATTTGTTAAAAATAGAGATCTTCACAAATAGTAATAAAATGGGAAGTCTTGATGAGTCAGTCAACCACACACCCATATCGCATTATTTCCCTTTGGCATCTTCGGGAAACCCATAAAAAATTCCATAGTGATATTCTCCCATTTTCACATGGGTATAGGCAATGGTTGCATTGTCCCTTTTTAATTTTTTCGCTCTTATTTTACTTGCTTACATACCAAGAACCTTGAGATATATTCCGCAATCTCCTTCTTCATGTTATTCCACTAGAAGTGTTCTTATAGATCTTGGTACATATTGGTGCTACCAAGATGGATAGAGAATGTTAAGCTCTGTGAATTTTCTAATAGCTCCTTTATCTCGGGTAATGCAGGCACACAAAGTCATGTTCCAAACCAAATCATACCATCGTCATCGATATGGAACTTGTGCAGCTTCCCTTCCTTTACTACATTCACCTTCTTTTGTAACTCTAGATCATCCCTTTATTCCTCCTTAATAATCTCTTGGATTGATGGTTGCACAGTCATTTGGGAAAGGTAGGATGTATCCCCTACCCCTATGATTTCCAAATCTATCCTTTTAATATACAAGAAGATAGGGTCTTTCTCAATCCATAACATGGATAGAGTAGCAGGTTATTTTCTTCTTAGAGCATTAACTACCTTTTTTGCCTTTCTGGGATGATAGTGAATAGAGAAATCGTAGTCCTTGATTAGCTATAACCATCTCCTTTGATGCATGTTGAGCTCCTTTTGTGATCGGTGTATATGTCACACTTCTCACCAAAAAGGTAGTTCCACCAGATTTTCAAGGAAAAAAACACAGCTTCCAACTCTAGATAATGCATCAGGTAGTTTTTCTCATGGATCTTTAGCTTCTATGAGGCATAGGATATCACATTATCATTTTTCATGAGTACACAACCCAATACTTTCTTTGAATCATCACTGTACATCACAAAACTTTCTCCACTTTTTAGTAATGTGAGTACAAGTGTAATGATCAGCCTTTTCTTTAGCTCCTTAAAGCTTTCCTCACATTCTTCCATCCAAACATACTTTACCCCTTTCCTTGTAAACTTTGTTAGTGGGATTGAAAATCATGAGAAATTTCTCAAAAAACGTCAGTAGTACCCATCTAATCCAAGAAAACTACATATTTCTATGACACTAGAGGGTATGGGTCATTCCTTAATCGCCTTTTTTTAAGGGTCTATAGAAATTCCCTCACTTGTGATCACATGTCCAAAGAACATGACTTGATTCATCCAAAAGTAATACTTGATGAACTTGGCGTACAACTTCTCCTTTCTCAATGTCTCTAACACAATTCTTATATGTTCTTCATGTTCCTCCTTGTTCTTGGAGTATATGAGAATATCATCAATAAACACTACCAAAAATTTGTTAAGGTAATGTCTAAATACTCTATCCATAAAATCCATAAATATTTCAAGGGTATTAGTAAGTTTGAAGGGAATCACTAGAAACTCATAGTGCCCATGCCTTGTACGGAATTCAGTCTTCTGAATATCTTCATTATTCACCTTTAGCTGATGATATCTAGAATGAAGATCCACCTTTGAGAAGTATTGTGCTCCTCTTAACTGATCGAACAAGTCATAAATCCTTAGAAGAGGATACTTGTTCTTTATGGTGATCTTGTTGAGTTCCTAATAATCGATACACAACCACATTTATCTATCCTTCTTCTTCACAAAGAGCACTGGCACACCCCAAGGTGATGCACTTGGGAATATGAACCCTTTTTTCAAATTCTCTTGCAACTGCTTCTTTAACTCCTCCAGTTCGATAAGATCCATCCTATAGGGAAACTTTGAGATAGGAGTAGCATCGGGTATGACTTCTATGGATAACTCTACCTCATGATCTGGGGTAAGTATGGGTAACTCTTTAGGAAATACGCCAATGTATTCCCTCACAATGGGTATTTCTGCTAGGTTGACACTTTCCTTTGACTCAACCATTAGAGCGAGGTATGCCTCTTCACATGGAATCAATACCCACACCATTGAAGGATTTTTCAAAGGAGATTCATGTTATTCCTTGACTTTTTAGAGGAGAATGGGATGATTTTGAATATGAAAAGATATTTCCTTTTCCCGATAGTTGATATGTGCTCTATATTGCGAGATCCAATCCATTATCATTATAGCATCAAATTCCACCAAGGGAAGTATTACGAGATTCACTGGAAGAATCTTCCCACATAAACCAATAGGATAAGAGTAAAACACTTGAGTTTCAATTATTTCAACACTTGGTGTTTTTACAGATATCTCTACTTCAAGGTTTCAGGGCTTCGATTCTATAGTTCTAGAAAACTTGCAAGATATAAAGTAATGCATAGAACCAGAATCAAATAATAATTTTTCCATTATTGAGTGAATAGGAAGTGTACCTTGTACAACTTCATTATCTTACTTCACTTCTATAGTATTGATGGAATAAGCCTTACCTTGTTCCTTTGTATTTGGTGGATACTGACACTGATTACCCTTGAGGACTCAAGGTTTAGTGCGCTGGATTGCATAGTGCCCTTTCTACCTACAATTTTATCATTGGACCATGGGTGGTTCTATCATTTCCACCACATTATCATTCCTTCTCATGTATTTTCTACACTCTTGAGCATAGTGGCCTTCTTTCCCACACTTGAAGCATTTCCCTGTCCCTTTGAGATAGTTCCCATGATGAATCTCCCACATTTTTGGCATGTGGGTGGTTGAGTTTTCTTCCCACCTTTATCATTAGATCCTCTAGCTTGAAACTCCATCTTTTATTTATTATGACCATATCCATGGGACCATTCTCAAAAATCCATCTCTACTTTGAGATCACATCAAACCACTTCTTCATAACTCCCAAATTCTCAAATTGCAAGATCCTTTTGAAGGTGTGGTTTTAATCCACTAAAGAATCTATCAATTTTTCTATCATTGTTGGTAACAAAAACTGAAGCTTACCTTAAAGGACTTGTGAAACTCACTTCATAGGTTGTGACAGATTCTTTTTCCTTTTGCTTGATATCTATGAATTATATCTCCATATTCATATGAAAAGTTTGTGGGAAATACTTGTTAAGAAACATGATCTTAAAGTCTTCCCATTCTATATCTTAAATTTCATCTCTTGGATTGGTTTTCTTAATAAAAAACCACCATTGATCATCCTCTCCATCTAAATGATAAATAGTAAATTTCACCTTCTCCATATCAGAACAGTGAATCATATAAAATATCTTCTCCATGGATTTTACCCACTGTTCCTCAACTAGTGGATCAAAATATCCACTAAACTTTGATGGTCATTGCTATATAAAACACTTGGTAACTAGTTGATCCCTCTTTAGTGAAGAAGGGCATTCCTAATTATTCAGGTTATTATTCATAACCTGAGATAGTTGGGTAAGAATTTCCATGAAGTTTTTAACTCCATCTCCCAAAGCATTAGGGATGTCATTTAAGAAATCATTGCATTGGCTCTCGCACAGGTTGTTGGTCTGGTTTCTCCCGGTTCCCTCTATTTTCTAAAATAGAAAAGGTTAAAAAAACATAATTAAATGAGTCGTGATTAACTTATTCATTTGTTAAATTTAAACTAAAATAATATATTATGTGATCCCTATGTTTAAAAAATCTTCTTGTGTTCTTATTGTACTTAGTTGCATACTAGAGGTTTTCTCTAAGGTTCACTAATCCTAATTCCCAAATTAACTAAACCTTGCCTCTGATACCAACTATAGTGACCAGGACTTTTCTTACAATACTATTACATCATTATTAAGATAAAAAAATAATAGTATTTCACCACTAGGATTGGGAAAACTAGGATCATACATAACATTTACAACATCAAACATAAACATTTATTTAGTTCATTATTCTCCAGCTTCTTAGTGTCCCTTGAAATCTCCTTAGTACACATAATCACCTGAAGATATACATAAAAAGGGGTGATCTAAAAGCCCAATAAGAGGATAAATATGAAAAATATAATAATTAGTGAGCATAATCATAACATAGGCAATATATCATGAACATGAGATGAATCGTTAATAATAAAATACTTGAAATGTGGTAATTCATAAAAATGAAACATCATGTCTTAGTGGTAAAATACGACACATAGTTGTGAACAAAGATAGAATCATTTTCACACATAATTTAACTTTAAATCATGATATTCATCACTTTAACCAATGCATTGGAGTACTGTATAATTACGGGCGCACCCATTATATTCAAACATTCATATTTCACTATATAATTTTGGGCGCACTCATCACATCATAACATTTTCATTATCATGCATGCCACATATAACATATATCAAACTTAAACATAAAATAACCCATGGAAAGTAATGGGTTTTACATCATAAATAATTAATTAATAAAAATTTGGCTCCCAAAATAAAGAGGGGATAACATTCTTGACTTATAACAATCAACGATGAGTGAAGTAGAAACAATCTTTGAGAAGTAAAAAGATGGTGTTTATTTGTAAGAAGAGTTCATTTGTAAAAACATTAGGTTTGTCATAAATTCAATTAGAAAACATTTATATCCCAAAATAGTTAATGTGAGGATGAATAAATAATTCTTAAGGAATATCCATATTGAAAATGGGTTGAAAGAGGGAAAACCCAAAGTATGAGAGTTGGGTTCGAGAATTTCCGCTTACCTTGAATTTGATTGCTTTATTCAATTTAATGTCCTGTATAACTGCATTATATTTATTAATTAAAAATTAAAGAACCTTTTATAAATTAATAATATTCATTAAGGTTTTATTAAGTTTATTTATGGTCTTTTGGATGAGTTATAGAGTTTAAATTCATTGTTTAGGAATATTTGTTTTTATAGTTTTCTTGAACAGTTCACTTGTATTCGTGAATGGAAGTTCATTTAAAACATGGATAAACATAAATAATTGTAATTATATTTTATTTATGATATTACAAAACATTAAATGATCTTATAAATAATTTTATTATATACTGTGAGAATGAATCATTTGAAAATAATTTAATGATGATCGTTTGGGTTAATTCAGGCAGTTTTTCGACCACAACGAACTTATTTTGTTTAATAATTTAGTAATATGTATATAAGTTAGTTAAAGAACATTAAATAGGATATAATACATTTAACACAATCTGTATCATCCATAAAAATGGTTTCATGACCAGATCTGAAGGTGGTAAAGGAAAATGAAAACATGTCGTTCTTAAAGGTGATAAATTAACACCTCACGAACAGCATTTTCCTTTCTAAAAAAAGAGGATAAAGGGGTTGGATGATATATTATACCATTAGTATCATAAAATTACAAAATATGTAAGATAACGGAGTTAACATACCATGTGGATGAGGATATGGGGGTAGATATTAAGAAAAGAACTTGAAATTGAAAGAAAATTAAATGAAAAAGGGAGGGGGGAATTACCTCTTGAATCCTCCTTAAGTCACCTTGGATTGGTATTTTGATGAGAACAAAATATCTTGTATGTGGGTGTCTAGGTAAGATGTTTGGGAAGAGTTTATAAAATTATTTAAGCTTGAGAGGTGTGAGGAAATGAGGGTGTGAAGTGTGGTATTTTTAGTGGAGGGGAGAGAGGTTTTCTCAATATTATATTCATTAATATATTATTTCTCCACAAGACAAGTAATTATGATTATTCCATGAACAAGAATAGTATTGTGTGCATGTGAGTTCGAGATAATGTCTTTACATAAACCATACATCAGTTGATGATATCATAATTCATGTATTTAGCATTTATTGTAAATTATCATATTTTACTATTCACCAAAAAATCAAGTATTTCAGGAAAATCCCAAAAATTCACCCTAACCCTTTTTCTATGTGTATAATACAAAAATGAACTCCATTTTTCAAAAATAATTTTCTAAATATTATTAATATAATTTTTAATTAAAATCATAATTTACTTAAAAAATACAGATTTTAAAATTAAAATTGATTTCATAATGCTTTCAAAAATTACATAAGGTCATATAAAATTATATTAAAAAAGGAGACGTAGAATTGTTAATTTATGAAAACATTTTAAAAAAATACATTTTCTTTTAAATTAATTAATTATTTATGACTTACAAAAATATAAATACTTTTATTGTGGTCATATTGTCACTTACAAGATGCCTAAATTTTATTTAATCATTAATGGGTGAGATTACTATTATTTTGGATGATTTACTATTCATAAGGTTCGTGTTATTATTCATAAGGGTATATTACTATTCACCAAAAATTATTCTTGTTCTATTAGACTCCAAAAATCACCCTGAACGCAACTGTGTATGTAAGATTTTTGTAATTCAAAACATAGAAGTGGCAAAATTATGTTTAATGATCAGATAGTATTTAGTATCATGATATTTTATTGTTCTTCATAATGTGATTATACTATAAGGCATAATTATAAGAAGGTATTTACATTGATAAAACTTTGGGTCGTTACACCTTTTGTTTTCAATGTAATGTAATGTTCATTTACATATATAGTTTCATGAGACTATTAAACTGCATGATACTATGTATTTTTATCTATGTATTATGTACCATTGTAATAAAATAACCACTAGCTATAGATACTGGAGTTTTGGTATTATAGTTGGTATTAGATAAAGTTTAGTAGAAACCTTTGGAACTATATTTAAAAGAACATAGTTAGAGAACATAACTCTGTTACAAACCTTTAGGATATTCTAGAAATATTTCTAGATTACATGATATGTATTTACAATTAATTAATTGGAATTATATATTATGATTTATAATTCATAGTTTTATTCATGAACTAATTAAGTATATGAAATTATTTATAAATGATTCCCAATAGAAGGAATGTAAATGGTATCAACACCCATAATCAATGTATTGATTTCCCTCCCAACAAATTCAATGAGGGTGGAGTTAGTGAGAAGTAGATTGTAACTACATTAGGGTAGTTGACACAAGTTATGACCAATAACCTTGCTCGTATGGAATAACCTTCTGCTTTAGAACATGGTATAATAATGTTGGACCGCTTAGTGAGGTAGAAACCGCCATCCTTAAATATAACCATGAATAAATTAGTAATTTAACAAAGGATCAAGTCCCTATATAAGGTATTACTTAATTTTGGATTTAGTGAAATGGATAAGGTTATCATGGTTATATATCATTTAATATAATATGCTAATCAATGGTAGTATTTTATTAAAAACACTAAGAAGAAAGAAGAGATGGAGAATCTATAATATAATTCTTTTAAGGTGATATTATTTGAAAAGTACTTTCCATATGATCAATGAGATGACATGGAAAAGAAATTCTAGATTTTATGATAAAAAGAAGAGGAAGTTTTTGTTGAGTATGAGGTTAATGTTAAAAGGTTATAAATACATGCTATGGACTATGTATATAATCCATAAAGTAAGATTGATTACTTCTTTGATGGGTTGAATTTAAGCCTTTAAAGGGCATTAGTCTCTCAAAAAATTTCCTCATATAAATAGATAGGGACAAGTTTCATCAAGACCAAGAAGGAATTATCCAAGTCTTTTACTTTCAAAGGAGAGAAATAGAATAAAAAGTTAACTTATCACCATGGTGAGAGAAAATTGGTAAAGGAAAATAAAGGAATGTTTCAATACTCAACACGAAATAATTGTGGGAAGAAACTCCCTTGGGATTACTTGAATTGAATGGGAGTTTCTATAAGTGTGTAGATAAAGGCCATCAAGAACATGAGTGAAAGAGAAAGAAAGAAGCCACTAATTTCTAATGTTTAAATTATAAGGATATGGGGCACTATTTAAATCAATGTCCCTAGGATCAAGGGAATCTACCCCATAAGAGGAAAAGGGAGTGAGGACAAGCTTATATAATCACAAAGGTAGAAATTGAGGTCCCAAATGATGTTATAGAAGGTACTTTGATCATAAACTCAAAGTTATCTAATACATTATTTTATTCTGGATCTATGCACTCTTATATATATTTCAAGTTCTCAAATAACATTTAATCACCTCTTGATGCATTAAATAAGTAGTTTCTAGTTAATACTCTTATTATAAATCTTATAGCAATAAAATTATATCAGTTCATCTCTAATAAAATTCATTGTGATTCTTTAGTTGCAAACTTGGTGGTAATACCAATGGTCGACTTTGATACAATCCTTGGGATGGATTTTCTATCAATGTATAATGAAATAATTTATTCTTATAAGAAGGAGATTACAATATCTAAGGACGGAATATAATCCCTTATTTTTATAGGAGAGACTTCATTTCATGAGTATCGTTCATAACCACCTCTTGTGGCTTGTCTTAAAGAAATTATTAGGGAATATGAAACAATTAATGATAAGGGTATCCTAAGAATAGAGAATGTATCTATTTTTGGGGATTATATTGATATATTTCCCAATAAACTACCAGGATATCCACCTGACCATGAAGCTAGATTCTATATTAACCTTATCCCTGATAAAAAAACCCATATCTAAACCTCCCTATAGTATAGATCCAATGTAATTGGTGGAATTAAATAAACAACTATAATAGTTATGTAATAATGGATTCATACATTCCTAGTGTTTTCTTTAATGGGTAGGGGGAATCCCCCCCCCCATTTATTGAACCATACAAACCCTCTTATTATTAGGTAGAGTGAGCCCATTACATCTTACATAGGCCTAGTGGGTATGACACCCCATGATAACAACTCGTGGGTCCAAATTTGACCTGAAGTCCCAGAGCTTTGTAGATATTACCATGCACCATGCACCCCTAACCTAACACCTCGTGTTTCATGTTCCCCTCACTCATCAGGAGCTCCATCCTCGTCCACTTTGTAGTCACTATGGCCCACTCTACTAATGTAGTAGTCCTCACGATCCATGCTTGATAGAGGATGACACTTCCATCTCCATTCCTGCCCTCCTGCTTACCGATGATGCCACCAACATCGCCATTTCCATCCTCCTGGAAGCCTTAGATGCCACCATGAATCTCACCCTCAGCCGTAACAAAAATCCTCATCTTTATAGATAGTTCCCACACCTTCTTTCCTTGTATTGTCCAGTGGTCATGTTTGACCCACTGCGCACAAGCAACCGGTGGAAATCCACCCGCCCCACAATTGGGTAAATACCTATTGGGTGGGAGTCAAACCCTAGACTCCACATTGGGTAGAATATGTCTTATGTGTGAAAATAAAGGATTGGTTTATATGGTTTTTCATCTATTAAAAAAATATCATTACTATAAAGAACAAGAATCATTTACCTCACATTGATGATTTATTAGATCAACTTCAAGGGGATTAATAATTCTCAAAGATTGATCTATGTTTTGGTTATCATCAATTAAAAGTCAATAAGGTTGATATACCAAATATGGATTTCCATAGATTGTATAAACATTATGAGTTCATAGTAATGTATTTTGGGTTAAAAAATTAACCCTTGGTGTTGATGGATCTAATGAATAGAGTAAAAAGGATTATATTAATAAATATGCTATGGTTTTTATTGATGATATATTTAGATACTATAAGTTCTATGAATATCATGATAACCATTTATGGATTTTCCTTAAGACTCTAAGGGATAAAGATATATATGGGAAATTCAGTAAGTGTGAATTTTTTATTCAAAAGTTTTATTTTATTGTCTATATTACCTCCAAGTATTGAATATCAATTGACCCTACAATGATAAAGGTTGTTAAAGAATATACCACACTGAAAAATATAACTGAGATATACAGTTTACTTAGTTTATGTGGTTACTATTGGTGATTTATTGTAAATTTTGAATGATTAGATAATATGTTAACCAATTTAACATTTAAAAGGGTTAAATGCACATGGTCTAAGGAATATGAAGAAAACTTTAAGGGATTAAAAAAACATTTATCAATGTGTTGGTGTTGACCTCGCCACTTGGAAAGGAAGGATTTTTTATATATAGTGATGCATCAAAGAAAGGATTATGGTGTTTCCTCATAAAAATGAGAGAGTTGTTACTTATGAATCAAGGAAATTAAATACCCATGAATAAAACTATTTGACTCATGATCATGAGATGGAAGTTGTATTCTTTGTGTTGAAAATATGGAGGCACTATATTTATAGGGAAATATGTGACATATACACAAATCGCCTAATTTTGAAGTATATATTTCCTTAAAAAGAGCTAAAAATGGGATAAAGGGGGTAGTTGGAACTACTCAAGGATTATGAACATTCAATACACTACTATATGTAGGATAGGATAGGTAATGGGTGTATCATTTTATTAGAATGGTTGAGAATCACTTTGTAGAACCAATTCAATTGCCTATGAGATACTATTGATAAAAAAGAAAGGATGAGGTTGGATAAACATAAGGAATAGAAAGAATAAGAAACTACAAATGAATTTATGGTTGAGAGAAGTTAGCACCTCGGTGGACTTTGAGAATTCATAGGCCATGTTGTAAGAATATAACCAAAATAGATCTCTAAAAGAGGACTCAGAAGACCTATCTAACACAATAATAGAGGATGGGGTGTACCTGATCTTCAATGAGAAATAATAAAGATAACATAACTTATGATTACTTTAGATCAAGCTTAGGTAAAGTAAAAAAAAGTAACTTTTTGCATCGAGGGGCATCTATTTGACATTAAGGAAGAAGGAAAAACAATGAAAGTTTTGTTACTATTTTTCAAGCCAATGAAAACAATATCAAAACCCTAGGTTGTGGGTCTAAAGAAGTCTGATAAAAATTTCCTAGAATATGATATTTAGGTAAACCTAGAACTTTCTACTCTGAATTATAATTCATTGGAAGTATGTGAGCCTATTGTGCATCAAACATGTGCCAAGGGTTTATACATGAAAGAACAGGGAATTGGGGGAATTTACTTACTTTCTCAATTATCTAAAACATTGAAAGGGTTCTATGAAAATTTTGGTAAGGATTCTTCATAAGATCATAATATAAAATAGTGCACAACAATTGAGTTGTCACCAGAGGAGGATCTCAAGTAAGAGGGAGAAAATTTCCATTACGACCTCAATGATAAACTTAAGAAATGGTATGACTTGCAACTGGATGTTGTGATATTGGAATCAGAAGATAAAGACTCTCCATTGATGGCTAAATTAAGGATGTGGAATTCATAACCATAATGATCAAAGATAATCAATGGATATATCCCAATATCAATTTAAATGATTTATCTTGGAAATTCTAAAACTTTTCCTGTGGATCATGATTCAGACTTGTGTCTATCTTTTTATTTTATGGTTGGATCTAGGGAAATCCATGTGAGGGTTCCCAATCATCCCAAAAAATTATAATATAAAAAAATAGAGTTAGATAGCAATACACTATCACCCTGTAAAGGTGAACAAAGTGGTTGATGCATTGAGCAGGAAGGATTATAGAGTTTTATCCATGATGAGAATTGACAAGGATACTATATTCATAAATTTAGTAAAGTTGGATATGAAAATTATTAAGTAAATTAAATCATAGTTGTTTTTATAAATAATTTCCCAACCATATTTATGATATAAGATAAAGAGGTATTAACAAGATGATAAGGGTTTACAAATGAAAATCATAGCCATGAATGATAAGAGATTGATAGAATTCATCTATAAAGATGGTGTGTTGAATTTTATGAAGAGACTATATGTACCATAAATACTAGAGATAAATAGGGAATTACTAGTTGAATATCATAGATTAAACTTCTCTATACACCCTAGTAGTTCCAAGATTTATAAGGATCTAAAAGATAAATTCTAGTCAAAAAACATGAATCGGTAAATTGAAAACTATGTATAAAGATGCTTTTTATACCAATAAGTAAGGTATAAGAGACAAATTACAAAGGGTTTCATGAAAAATCTTCCTATACAAATGTGGAAGTAAGACAATATCACAATGGATTTTTTTTATGGGTATACCTATGATATCTAAAAAGAATGATGTCATATGGGTCATTATAAATTGACTTACCAAGTTTTCACATTTCCTTACAATAAGGTAGGTTCTACCCCTTGAAATTAGTTCATGACTCTATATCAATGAAGTTTTGAGACTTAATGTGTCTCCTTTATCAATTATATCTAATTGTGACCCTCGATTCACATCAGAATTTTGGAGAATTATTGAAAAATATGTGTACATCGAGATGCATTTGTGCACCGCCTATCATCCTTAAACTGATATCTAGTCTTATAGGAATATTTGAAACTTTGAGGTTATGTTTATTTTATCACTTGAATTACAAAGAACATGGGACCAATTTCTACCTCTAGTTCAATTTTTGTACAGCAATAGATTCTATTTAAGCATTAAAATGGAATTGTATGAGTCCTTTTATGGAAAAATACTTCATACTCAAACCTATTGGGATAAAATTGGGGAAAGGTGGATATTTATTTGAGAAATAATTGAGAAATATAGAATCATATTGATGCATATCAGATCAGACAGAAAATCTATATTGATAGTCGAAGGAATGACTTGTAATTTCAATAAGGATATTATTTATTCTTGAAAGTATCACCATAGAAAGAAGTAATAAGGTTCGATAAGAAGGGGAATATGGGTCTAAGGTATAATGGTACTTTTAATATTTCTGAGATAATTGGAACAATGGATTATAATTTGTTTTTCTACCTAACTTATCTAAATTGAATAGTGTATTCCATGTTTCAATGTTAAGAAAGTTCATGCTAGACCCTATGCATGTACTCAACAATAATAAAATAGAGTTAGAACATGACCTATCAAAAAATGAAGAGCCTATCCAAATTATTGGTATTTGAGAAAAAGTGTTATAGACTTAAACAACTTGACTGGTGAAAGTTTTTTAGAGGAATTAAAAGTTGGAAGAAGCGGAATGGGATCCTGATGAATCAATGAAGAAGAATTACCCTGATTTTATCATGTATTAATATATACCCAAAAATTCAAGGAAAATTTTATTTAAGGGATGAGAATATAATACCTAATATTATATTATAGTAAATAAACATTTATTCACAAAAATTATGGCATGATAAAAATTCTATTATTTCATTATAATAGTACAACACATTATAATACAACAGAAAACTAGAAAATTATGTTTATAATAAAATCTTAAAAAAGTACCATAAAATATTTTGGTGATAAAATAATTTATAATTTATAATATATATATATATATATATTGATGAATAATATTATAATTATGCACATTCATATCAAAATAAAAATGAGAAGAGTTTTCAAATTTTATGTTCCAAATGCATGATTTTGAAATACACAAGAATTTTTATTTGATAATCAAATTTAATATATAAAGAGAATTATTTTTATAAAAAAACTTACAATTTGGAATCAACATGTCAAAATCTTCCAATGATGAATTTTTCATAATTTTATGATATAATAGAATTTTTAGGTTAAATGTAAAATATGGTATTAATATATAGTAAGTATTATCACATCATAATGACTAAAAATGATGTAATAAGTAATATAGAGGCTTTCTCAAAAAAATGGATTTATTCATTAAAATAATGTATTTAAAAGTAATAAAATTAAATTTCCAAACCTATAAATAATCTTCCAAAACCTAACGTATATTTTAGAGTTTTTAAAAAAAATTATTCATGAATAAATAAATTGAACATCCAAAATAATAAATTTTAAAGGATTTTGGTTCTCAAAAATTTTAAATCCAAAAACTTGGCCCTAGATGTAAAATACCATGAACTAAATCTATGGTAAGGCTAGTGATTTTCTTTTTTTATTAATATAGGGTCTAAGGCCCATACTTTTAAATTAATAAACAAATCCCCCTCATTTGTAATAAATACCCACCCATCCTCTCATTTTTATTTACTAAAAAGTTAGTGAGCGTTGATATCCTTACTTTTTATCTCTCAAGAGTCTCTATAAGGAGTTTATAAGGTTATAAGGTGCTCTTATCAAGCTTTAAGAAGCTACTTTTCAATGCAGGTGTTCTCAATCCTCTTCTTTTCATTTTCAACTGCAATCCTTTTGTTTTCATTTCATTTAAAATTATTTTTCATATATTTTCATGTCAAGGACTAACCCATAAAGGCACCTCTTGGATGAAATTAAGATAATAGCGACACCACAGGCTCTCCTCCTATAGGCCAAGGTCTAGAGACAATATCTGAGTAGGAATATCACTAAAAATGGGAGGCCTTATCCTAAATTAATTGTACACACACGCGTGCATGCACACACATCTCCATAAAACAATGCAGAGATATACAATAACCAAAACGTATTGAGATTAATAAATGCATGATACAACCTCTAGGAAATATATCAAAGTTTAGAAAGGTAATAAAAAGATATAAAGCGAAAAATACATGCCCAACTGGAAAGGAGGTACCCACCTGACAACAATTGGAAAACGGGGAAAATTGAAGAGATATCATCTCACAATCTCTAAGACTAGACACTAAATATGGCCAGTTCCTTTAATTACTATTTTGATCCACCAATACCAAGTCTACCAAATTCATCATCTATCTTCTTTTCATCAACATGTGTGGTCATATCCCATGGAGGGGTGAGTGTAAATATACTGAGTAGGATGCCCTAAAAACAGAGGGAAGAAATAGAATAAAAAATTCATCTTAACCCATAGTTATAGAGGGAAAAGAAACTCAACATCAGATATACTCATACAGAAACCATAGTTGAAAAGGGAGAGGTTTCTCAATCTCCACAACTAGCTAAGGATTATGATAAGTCTTGTTATAGCTCCAAAGTTACCATCTCTGATGCCAAGCACCACATGAAAAATCACAAGAATTGGAGTGGAGGGACCTCTCCTCTCTACTAATCTTCTAAATGAGGGATAACTATATCTAATGGAGGACCTGATCCCCAATGGATCTTGATGACAGGGTAGTATCACGATGTAGATAGAGGATGTGTGCCCTCTATAGTGTGGGTGAGTACTAAATCTACCTATATAAAGAGTATTAGGGACAAATTCCCTAGTGATATAGGGGAATACTAACCCCAACATCTTTATGATGATCAAAACCAATCACTACCATCATCCAAGAATTGATGGAATAATTTTATTTCTCTTAACACCTTATTTCATATCTTTGATGTCAAAATAAAGGATTCCATTTCATCCTATGTGAAAAACTACTTCGGCTAGGTTACCCGTGGTCCCAAATATAAGTCACAATGAAGGAGATACACAAGGTAGAGGATTCTGGGAAAATTACACATCATTTCCATAGGTGCACATGGTGTTTGACATCTCCTGAAGGCCTAGGAATGTTCTTCTCTAGACATGGCTCAGCTTTCCATGTACCTTCCCATGGTGTGTCCCTACGGCGATATGACATGTTTTTTCACCCAGGGTCTAGGGTGTGTGCTCTCGACACACAGCTCAACTACTCAGGTAGTGTTACATATTTTGTGGGCCCGGCCACATAGTGTGTGATACTTAACTCAAGATGAATCCCTATATTTTTCAAGAATCCAAGAAACAAGGTGTGTGATCCTACGAATTACACAACATGTAGTCACATTTTTCACAAAAATAAGGTATGGTATTCACATGGTCACTATATTCTCCATTATCATAATTAATCTCACTGTTTGAATCACCTGAATCCTCTTAAAAGGAATAAAATTTCTTCAAAGGACAATTCCAACCTCTGGTGGCCAAAATTCATATTTCCCAATGCCCACGCACGATATGCCATCCCTCTCAATTCCAAAATGTGGTTTAAATACCTATTATAGACCATATTTGATCCATTGTTGTCTCTTAATCCAACCACAAGCTTTAAACTATTCTCATTTTCATATCCATCATGTTTCTAGAGGTTTTATTTCACTCAAAAATTTTCATCAATGTCAAATCACCAACCCTGTGATCCAACAAAAAAGAACGGTGGTGGGAAAAAGGCACAAGGAAGAAGTTATATTATCATTATCCAATGTAAAACCATCCAATGATCAAAAAATTTAGAAATAAAAATGGTCAAACATGGGTGAAACATAAACAATTAATTATAATCTCAAATGTTGATTAAATTCCAGATCATGTGATTAACAATATTCAAGGAAATTAAGTGAATAAATTATACATACTAAATATTCAAATAAAAATATAATAAATTCATAAAATAATTATCTTTACCTCAATAATGGATTGATCATTGTTGATGAACAATTTTACTAATAATGAATATGAATATCTCACTGCATTCGGCATTTTTCTAAAAAATTCCTTGATCATTTGTTATCAATCCATGTTCTCAAGTTTTTAAACACCCATAAGGATCTCCCTTACTCATATAAAATATTATAGGGTTATTCATCTAACCATAGAGTTTTTTCAAAGTGGTATATTTAAATATAAGGTTCTAGGTTAAACAAGTTAAGACATTAAATAAATTTATTTATTTTAATGCACCCACCAACGATTTCTTTCCACGGCATGCCTGATGTTAACTGGACTTATATCATGCCTAGGGTAAATATCACATTATAGAAACAATTGTCATCTTAGATATTATATCTTAGGTTCTGGTCAATGGAAAACCCATTTATTTTGAAAATATGTTCATGTGTGCTTTAATATATATTAAAAAAATTAATGTATTAATTTCAAGATTCTGAGACTCCCAAAACATGGATCCAACTCTAAGGTAAAATAAAAATATATATGTATAAGTATTAAAAGGAAAATATATAGAAACTAGATTTGTTACATTCTCCCCTCCTTCAAGTCATTTTTCCCTGAAATGTACAAGCTATACAAAAAGGTGGGGGTACTGAGTCCATATCTGACTCTCATGCTCACATGAGAACTCCTTCATGCTCTTATTCTATCAGTGCACTCAAACCATAGGAATAGTCCATCCACACAAGATCATATCTTATCAATCCCCGATCACCACCAGTTACTTTAATAAGGTGTCTCTATCCTCGATGTCTCACTCAACCTAATCAATAATGCACAATGGGCCATGCATGTATCTCCTTAATTATGGAACATGGAATATGTCATCTAATAAATCCAAATATGAGGGTAATTACATGTGATAAGAAAACTCACCAACCCTCTTTAGGATTTGGAATGGCCTGATGAACCTTAGGGATATCTTGCATCCCCGAAAAAAACTCAGAAATCCTCATTATGGGGAGACTCTAAGGAAAACATGGTCTCCCTTCTCAAACTGAAAAGGTTTAAAACATCAGTCTATATAATAATTTTATCAATTATTGGTTGTCATCATATGATCATGGATCACATAAACCTTCTTCATAATTTCCTAAGAAAAAACTGGACCAATAATATATTTTTTACTCATATTAATCTAACGCAAGGGTGGAATTTAGGGTATCCCATATAGTGTCTCGAAAGATTCTATACTGATAGTGGTGTGATAGATATTATTATATTCAAACTACACCAATGTAAATTGATCCTCCTTACTATATATAAAGTTTGACACATTGGTTCTTAGCATATCCTCTAAAACCTATATGGTTCACTCTATCAAGACATTTGTATGGGGGTGAAATTTTGTGCTCATCCATAGTTATGTCCCAAAATACTCCTGAAAAACTCTTCACAACTATGAATTGAACCGATAATCATGGTTGGAGATGATATTCATGGGTACCCCATGAATCTAGATGATCTACTATACATAAAAATGCCTCAAAATCTCAATCAGGATCTGCTCCCAGATGGAAAAAAGTGTGTTGAATTGTTAAGTCAATAGATAATCATCCGGATAGCTTTATGGTCTCTCACTATCTATGGAATCCCCATCACAAAATCTATTGATATTCCATCCCACTTTTATTCTAGTATCTTAAGATTTTGAGTCAAACTGGTTGGAACCTGATGTTTATCCTTTACATACTAACATGTGAGGTATTGAGAAACAAACTCAATGATATTCTACCTCATTCCCACCCACTAAAACTACCACTAAAGTTATTTGTACATTTTTTCACACCCAGATAAACAACAAATGGTGGGTATGAAGCACCCTTAACACCTCCCCATACAATGTGACCAGAACTAACATTCTTTCCTAGAAAAGTATGACATGATCTCCACCATTATAAAATACATCAGGTGCATCTCTTGAGGATATATGGTTGCACAGAACCTCCCATTCAACATCTCCCAACTGAGAATCTCTCAAATGTTGAGTACATAGTGGAGTCACCACCATCAGTTGAAGGTAATTTGTACCCATATCCACCTCTAGGGTCATCTTTAATGAGGTAAACTACTCTAACGCCTCCTCCATTAAGCGAAAATGATATTTCCTATAAAGGAAATCTACCACCATGTTTCCATTCCCTAGAGTATAGATTATCTCAAAGTCATAGTCTTGAAGAAATTAAACCAATTCATATATCTTAGATTGAGGTCTATCATGGTAAATATGTACCTAGGACTCTGGTGGTTTGAGTGAATAATGAAATTCTCACTCATAAGATAATTCCTCTATAATTTCAAGGAAAATATTACACTTCCAACTCCAAGTTATGGATCATGTAGTTTTGTTCATGGGGTATTAACTACCTCAACCCATAATAAATTATTATCTGCCTTTGCATCAAAATTAATCTATTCCCAACTCCAGAGGCATCATAAAACACCACGTACTTGACACTCTCCTCTAGTAGTCTCAACATGATATCACTGGTTAACCTATGGCTCAACTCCTCAAAGGATCTTTGACACTATTCAGTCTAAGAAAATAGTTTCCCATTTTATATTAAGGTTCTAAAAGGGGATGAAATCTTGGAAAAAGTTCCCACAAACCTCTTATTTCCAAACTAAAAAAAACTCTGCATCTTTGAAATTCTCTTGGGTGGTTCTAAATTGAGAAATTCATCAATATTTTTTAGATCCACATCTACACCATGATTAGATATGACATTCCATGGAAGGTGAACCTCTCAGATCCAAAAATGTCATTTTTAGAGCTTATCATATAATTGGTTCTCTCAAATAAAGTTTAGGACCATCTCAAATTTTCTATATTCTACTCCTCATACATAGAGTATATAAGAATGTAATTTATAAAGACAACCATGAATCGGTGAAAGAATGGATGGAAGATTCAATTCATAAGTTTCATTAAAAAGTGGTGGAATTAATCACACTGAAAGGCATCATCAAGATCTCATAATAATCATAGAAATTTCATAATGATATCTTCATAATATCATCCTTATGAACCCTCAACTAATAGTAGTCAGACCTGAGATAAATCTTTAAAAACCAACTTTCACCTTTCAACTAGTTGAAAAGTTCATCAATCCTAGGCAATGGAACTTTTTCCTGATCATCACTTGGTTCAGGTGATGTTAATAAATGTAAATCCTAAATATTCTAACTATCTTTTTCATGAACAACCCTAGAGCCAGCCAGGGGGACACATTGGATATGAGAAAACCTTTCACTTGAAGGTATTCCAACTACACCTTCAACTCCCAGTGCTTGATAGTGTCTATTAAATATTCAATAGAAGTTATCAGTGTAGTATTAGGTTGAAAATAAATAAAAAAAATTAATCTCTTTCCTTATAGGTAGTCCCATCACATCTTTAGGAAAGAAGTATATATAATCCTCTACTGCAGTTGGAAGCTAGATGTCTAAAGTTCCCACTACACTGAGGTCCAAACTCACTAACTGATGGGTGATAGGTTGCAACTTCCTACTTGTGAGCCCCTCTCACTCAGTCATAAGATCCTTCTCCCCCATGAAGTAGAATCTTATCCCATTTATATGTGGTCATATAACTCTCCTATGATGATAGTATATCTGGGAATGTACTATAAACAACCAGTACATAATCATGATGATTTCATAAGGTTTCATCACAATGACCCATAGGTCCCATTAGAAACTCTCTCCATTGAACACTAAATTTCACTTCCAATAGATGTTTGATATAGATGAATCACTCCCTATAGGAACCTATAGCCAAAATTGAGGAGCCAAAGAATATAAAAGAATCTCTATCTCTCTCTCAAGTGATATAGAGATAAAGTAATAACTCACTCTTATATATAAAATTATTGTAGCTAAAGTATAGAAGACACATATAATACCTCAAATCAACACATGATAATCTTGGTCATATCCCTCCATAGCCTGCAACTATTTGTGCCCTTAACTTCCAACCCTATGAACCTAGCATGGGAAACCTAGTTGTGGTGGTGGTAGTGGGAGTAGTTCAAAGTATTATCCTCCTCCTGAATCTCCTCCCTATGGGGCCCCACCTACCCCTCTATCATCACTTCCCCCCTAGGGTCTACCCTAACCATTCTTGGGAGATCCCTATTCATGATGATGTCTCTTCCATAGAGGTTCATCCATTATTTTTCCACCATCCAAAAGATTTGTGATATAGAAGAATCACTCCCTATAGGAATCTCTATCCACAGGTGATGATCCAAATAATCTACCAAAATCTCTATCTCTCACTCAAGTGATATAGATATGAAGGAATAACTCACTATTATATCTAAAATTATTATAGCTAAAGTAGAGAAGAAACATATAATACCTCAAATCATCACATGATAATCTTGGTCATATACCTCCATAGCCTGCAATTGTTTGTTCCCTCAACCTCCAACCCTCTAATATTATCATAGGAAACCCAGTGGTGGTGGTGGTGGTGGGAGTATCTCAAATCATCATCATCCTCCTGAATCTCCTCCCTCTAGGGCCCCACCTGCCCCTCTGTCAGCACTTCCCCCTGGGGGCTACACTGGCCACGCCTAGGAGATCCCTATTCATGATGATGCCCCTTCCATGGAGGTTTATCCACTATTTTACACCATCTATAGTGTGTAGGCTTGGTTAATCATGATTCATGTGACCAATACCATCACAATCATAGCATCATCAATCTATAGGATTATTAGACCCTTTGTGTGAACCCTACACTACAGATCCATGTGTCTGAGTCTAAGAATGAGTATGCCTCATGTGCTGAGACCTTGATGAATGATGATTGATATCCATTGTAGATAAATTAGCCTCACATTTTCTACTAATGTCTCTAAATTCCTAGCATCCCTCTTCTATAAAATTCTCTATAACCAAGGACCACTCCCGCACTCCAACATAAGTGGGAATGCATAATGATTCCATGATTTATCAGATGTATATGTGAAAAAATTACTCAAAATTATGTGCCTAGAAGTATCCATATCACACCATATCAAGAGAGTTATGTATGAGGTCTATAAACCTTGAGTCTTACTCAGAAACTAACATATCGACCAACTATAACTCAAGAAGATCATGGATCCACATAGAGCGTAATATTAGAGGATTATACTCATCATGGAAAAACTTATAAAATTATTTCCGTAAGAGAATCATATCATCATGGGTCTGAGTGATTAGACCCCACCAATTCTCTGCAGTTCCATAGAGATGACTAGTTGAAATCGTAACCATCTGATCATCCAGGTTCTGTACAATCTAGAAAACACGGCCCACTACCTCGAGCTAATCCTCTATGGTCTAGGGGTCTATCTCGCCATGAAACCAGAAAAATATCTATAACTAGAACTCACACAATGTGTTAATCCTATGTGCATTATCATCCTTAATATCTAGAGATATCATCTACCCAACATGTATTCTATCATCCACCTAAACCACTGGAGGTGGATCCACACATTGACCATCATGTGGAAGAAGATATCTATACTCTCTTGAAGGTGATATATTTAGAATAGGTCCCTATAATGAGGCATCATCACTAAACTAGTTGTCTTCATGATCCTGTATTGGTATCCTATCTTTTTGTCATCTTAGAGACATCCTGAAAGTTAATAAGATATAACATATTTAGATGAACATATCTAGGGAGCTAAATCAATAAGGACATGAAAGTAAAAAAGAATCAATCCTATATGATGCATTTCCCATTGGTTTCCCTATAACCAATGCCTCAATAGGATGAGTCAACAAATAGGTAGTCAAAGTTCTTGTGTATGGATACATCATCCACTGCACCATCACTGGGTTCCCTTTCTTAAGATACAAACTTGAGACACTTTGATATCATTACCCTGAGTTCTCAAACCAATTATCACGACATGTCAAACTCCAAATACTAACCCTAGTACAAACTTACTCTGATACCGATCTATCACAACCCAACACACTAGGACCCCGCCAAGGCTAGCAGTAAGATGATAGTGACACCCCAAGCCTACCTCCTATAGTCTAGGGGCCGATGACAAGTTATGAGTAGGAATACCACTAAAATAGTAGGTCTTAGCCTAAAGTACCAATATACATGCACATACACACACATATCCATGAAACGGTGCAGATATTTGTAATAAATGTAACATCTAGAGAGTAATAAATGTATGTGAAAACCTCTAGAAAATACATCAAAGTGAATAAAGGTAATAAAAATATATAAATAGGAAAAATATATGCCAAACCAGAAAGGATATCCCCACCTAAAAAACTTTAAAAAGGGGGAAACTAAAGAGATACCAACTCACAATCTCTAAGACTAACCATTGAACATAGACAACACCTCCAAGTAATGTTATGCTCCACCGATACTAGGTCCACCAAAGTCATCGTTGATCTTCATATCATCTACATAAGACATGACACACACAATCATAGCCCATGTAGGAGTAAGTATCAACATACTTAGTAGGATGTCCCAAAAACAAAGAGGGATGAAATATAATAAAATATTCAGTTCAACCCATAGTTATATATGGAAAAGAAACCCAACATCAGATATGATCGTACTGAAACCCCAATCGAAAAAGGAGAGGTGTCTCAATCTCCATATCCTAATAAGGGTGGTCATAAGTCCGCATGTAGCTCTAAATGTCCCAACTCGCCAAGAACCATTCATAACCTCATAAGAATCGGAGTGGAGGGATCACTCCTCGCTAATAAACTCCACATCCAAGGGATAACTATCTTTAGTAGAGGACCCACTCCCCATTGGATCTTGATGATGGGTGAGCACCACTCCTAGATAGAGGACTCTTTTCATCTATAGTGTGGGGGAGTATCAACTCTATCTATATAAAGAGTATGGTGGACCTGAACCCTGGTGAAATAGGGGATTACCAACTCCAGCATCTCTTTGATGATCAAACCTAGTCACTATCATCGACCAAGTTTCATTGGAAGAATAATCTCACTCATAACACCTCGATTCATATCTATGATACCAAAATCAAGGTTACCATTGCATCCTATATGGAAAAATACTCATCATAGGCTACTCACGGGCCTAAATTCGAGTCCCAAAGAAGGATATATGCAAGGTAGAGGATTTTGAGAAAAGTACATGGAATGTAAATAGGGACATGAAGTGTGTGACATCACCCAAAGATCTAGGTGTGTTCTTCCTTGGACATGGATCAACCAACCATATACCTTCATAGGTCATGTCCCTATGAAAACAAGGTGTGTCTATTCACCCAGGGTCCTAGGTTTGTGCTATCAGCATAAGGCTCTATTACCTAGGTAGTGTCACATGGTATGTGGGCCCAACTAGATGGTGTGTGATACTTAATTTGGTTCAAAACCCTAGTTTCTGTGAGAATATGAGAAACATGACATGTGTTCCTACAAATTATAGTGTGTAGTTAGGTTTTTCAAGGACAAAAGGTATGGTCTTAACATGATCATTAGATCCACTATTCCCACTGTTTGAATCTCCTAAATTTACTAAAAAAATAATAAAACACCTTCAAAAGATTATTCCCAGCCTTTTATGGATAGAAATTATATTTCCCAACACCCAAGCATGATCTTCCATACCTCCCAACACAAAAACGGGGTTTTGATTCCCGGTATAAACCATTTGTGATCTGTGTTTCCTCTCAATCCTTCCATGAGATTCAATATATTACCATTAACATAGCCATCACATGTTTAGAGGTTCAATAATGCTCCAACCGTTCTGGTAATGTCGAATCGCCGACCCCATGGGCCAAAGATGAATAATTCAAAGAATGATGGTAGGAAAAAGGAATAGGAATGAAGTGATATTATCATTGTAAAATGAAAACCCAGCCAATTATCATAGATAAAATAAATAAAAGGGGTGAAAATGGGTGTGACATAAAAAATTAATTATAATATCAATTACTAGTTAAATTTTAGATCATGTGATTAACAATATTCAAGGAAAATAAGCGGATAAATAATACATGCTCAACAATCAAATCAAAAGGCTGTAAATCTACAAAATAACCATCTCTAACTCAAGACTGGATTGATCATTGGTGATGAACATGTTTGTTAGTTATAAATATCTATGTTCATCATTAACTTCATGAATCCCTTTATATTTCATCATCAATCCACATTCCCAAGTTTTTTAATGTCAAAGGGGCTCTCCCTTCCTCCTCTCTAATATCCCAAGGTTATGCAGCTAGCTCAGAATTTTTTTCAAAGTGGTGTATTTAAATAGGAGGAGAAAGGTTAAATAATTTAAGACTTTAAATAAATTAATTTATTTAATTTATTTAATTTATTTTAACACACTCGCCAATGATTTCCTTCCAAAGAACTTTTAATGCCGACTGAACTTATGTCATGCCTAGGGTAAACCTCAGGTTCCAGAAATAACTATGGTCTTAGATTTTCCATCTGAGGTACCAAACAATGCAAAAATATTTATTATAAAAATATGTGTGAGTGTGGTTTAATGTATATTAATATTTTTAATATATTAATTTTGGGGTCCTGTAACACTCAAAACATAGCGACAGCTCCGAGGAAAAATCCATAATATATATTGAAATATTCAAAGGATCAAACTATGGAAACCAAAGTTGTTACATGTCATTATTGTAATTCCATGGTACTATCATCAATTTGATATATTTTTAATGATATATTACTTATTCCCTCTCATTATATCCTTTTATTAAGCTGTTATTATACTGGTATAAGGGTCCTTAATCTATTCTTATCCTTTATTTGTGTAATTATCTCCAATTCATTTTCATTTCAATGTGAAATGATTTTATAGTTTATTATTATTAATTAATTATCATATAATCAATGATATGTCATAATTTCCTTTAATTATAATACTTTCATAAGTTTTTATAATGCTCAAAAATTAGTGGAAATTCAAGGGATAAATCTAAAACATCCTAAAATTTTGGTAGAGTATGTGGTTTCATAACAATGATATCCATGTAAAAATATTACAAGTAGATGAAATCTCTGGATAATATGATCCTAGGGGTAATAACATTGAGAAAGGTTAACGGGGTATTAAATCAATTTTCACTTGGTGCATAATGAATGGGCCTAACTTGTTTGATAGTCTTGGGGGATATGCTTTGGATTATTCATAAGATCTTTATAAACTATCATAAAGTAATTGAATATATTGTTACAAGATAATTGATATTGATATCCTTGAACCATTAAATTACCCTACACTATTATTTTATTATCATTACATTGATAAAGTTACTTTCCACTACATTGTGAATATCCTATAATTTCTAAGTTGATTTTTGGATATTCACCTAGATAGCCATATTATTCCATTGAATGCAGAAATATTGACATTTCATATATCCTTTATATTTATATAGATACCTATTGATTACTTAGAAATGATTATGTGTAAGGTTCCTTAGATAAAATTATGATATGTATTTTTTATCCATTCTCTTCATGTGATGGGTGCATTAGACTTGTTAT
Source organism: Viscum album (assembly GCA_963277665.1). Taxonomy (NCBI): domain Eukaryota; kingdom Viridiplantae; phylum Streptophyta; class Magnoliopsida; order Santalales; family Viscaceae; genus Viscum; species Viscum album. The sequence continues at coordinate 909,768,516 of OY728131.1, read as the reverse complement.
ATGATGGGTGGGGCCTAGAATTATATATCCCCTCGATGCATCAGAAGGTCCCATGAGACAAACTAGTTAGGTATTTGGTATAATCCTTACCCATTTATGTATGATTTAATGACACGTGTCCTTGAAGGGATGTTTATAATGTTTAGAATTTTGAATTCTATCTCTATGTTATTAATTAATCTTATCCAAGAATTTATTTATTGTTATGTGATCCATGGATATAATATGCTCACAAATCTATTTTTTATAAAATTTATTTATTCATGTAATATTATTAATTCAATTTTTATATATGATAGATTCCATTGTACACTTCCCCTTATAAACTCAATATTTTATATTGTATCTCGATTCTATAGTAATCCATGAATATTAATGCATAGGACTTATGGATTTTCAAGGAGAACTAGTAAATTTTCATGTATTCATTTGATGTACCTTAAGTTTTTAGAGTAATGTAACGTTCATTTATATATATATATATATATATATAGTTTTCTAAGACTAATAAACTGTAATATCATATGTATTATGATCTATGTATTCTTTACCATTGTAATAAAACAACCACAAGATTTGGGTTACCAGAGTTAGGGTTTTATAGATGGTATCTGAGAAAGTTAGTATAAACCTTTGGATTTAGATTTACAAGAGAATAATGAGAGAACATAACTCTATAACAAACCCATAGGATATTCTAGAAATATTTCTAGATTACATGAAATGTATTTACAATAAATTCCTAAAAATATACACTATGATTTATAGTTCATAGTTTTATTAATGAACAAATTAATTATATGTCATTACTTATAAATGGATCCTAATGGAAGGAGTTGAAACTATGTCAATACTCATAATAAATGTAAGGATTTTCCTCCAGATCAATTCAATGATGTAGTTGTTGGAGAAGAGAATATTTTAATTATATTAGGGTAGTTTATTCAGGTTATAACCAATAACCTTTCCTGTATGAAATAAAATTTTGTTCCAAAACATGTTGTAATAATGTTAGAAAGCTTAATGAGGTAGTATCCACCATCCTTCAATGGAAACATGAATCCATTGGTAGTTGAACAATAGATTAATTCCCAAGAGAATGTATTTCATGCTTTGGGATACACTCAAAGGGATAAGGTTATCATGGTTTTATATCATCTAAGAGGAGATACTGATCAATGGTGGTATTTGATTTAAAACACCAAGAAGGAAGAGAAGTTAGAGGATATGGAATGAAAGTATTTTAAAGTTATATTATTTGAAAATTAATTTCCTTATAATTAATGATCTGACATGGAAAATAAATTCCAAAATTTAAGATAAAATGAAGAGGAAGTTTTTTTTGGTTATGAGGATAACTTTACAAAGTTAGAAAGTCGTGTTATGAACAATATACATAATCCAAAAAACATGATTAATTAATTATTTGATGGGTTAAAGTAAATCCTTATAAGTTCATTAGTCTCTCAAACATTTTACTCATATAAGGAGATAATGACAAGTGTCATCAAGACTGAGAAAGAATTTTCCATGCCTTTTACTTTAAAAGGAAATCAAGAGATTAATATGGAGTTTAAGCACCATGGTGAAAGGAATTAGGTAAGAGAAAAGAAAGGAAGGGTGGAATTCCCAACATGAAATGACTATGGGAAGAAAAACCTTAGGTTTTACTTTAAGGGGATATGAGTTTGCTATAAGTGTGGTGATAAATTCCGTAAAACTCGTGAGTTTAGGGGAAAGAAAGAAGCCGCTAATTTCTAATGATTTGGTTTCAATGATATGGGACACCATTCAAATAAATTCCCTAATAATTAAGGTAATATACCCTAGAAGTGTTCTAGGTATCAAGATCAAGATTATGCAATCAAAACAGAAAAATTTGAGGTTCTAAATCATGTTTTAGCAGGTTCTTTTACCATAAAATCAAAGTTAGATAATACAATATTTTATTCTAGATCTATGCACTCTTTTATATCTTGTAAGTATTATAAGAAAACTAAATCACCTATTAATGCATTAATGAAGGATTTGTTAGTTAATAATCCTAGTGTAAATATTATAGGAAGGAAAGTATATTGGTTTGTATCTATTAAAATGCATGGAGTTTCTTTAGTTACAAACTTGGTGGTAATACCAACTGTTGACTTTGATATAATAATTGGGTTTGATTGGATCTCAAAGTATAATGAAATAATTTATTATTATGAGAAATATATTACAATAACTAAGGCTATAATATAATCCCTTGTTTTTAGAGGAGATACTGCATTGACCAAGTATTGTTTAGAACCACCTCCAATGGCTCATCTTAATGAAATTCTTAGTGAAGATGAAATAATGAATGAGAAGAATATCCTAATAATAAATGATGTGTTAATTGTGAGAGATTATATTGCTATATTTTCTAATGAACTACCTAGATATCCACTTGACCGTGAAGTTGAATTATTTATTGTCCTTATACTTGATGAAAAACCCATATCAATGACTCCCTATAGAATGGTCCTAGTGGAATTAGTGGAATTAAATAATCATATGCAAGAGTTGTGTGATAAGGGATTCACACACCCTAGTGTTTCACCTTGGGGATCAACTATCTTATTTTTTAAAATGAAGAATGGTTCTATGAGGTTGTGCATTGATTATAGAGAAATAAATTTCATTACTATAAAGAACATGTATCATTTACGTCATATTTATGACTATTTGATCAAATTTGAGGGGATCAATAATTATCAAAGATATATCTTTATACTGGTTTTAATTAATTGAATATCGATAAGTATGATATTCCAAAGATAACTTTTCAGACAATGTATGGGCATTATGAGTTCATAATAATGCCTTTTGGGTTAAAAACTTCAACCTCAATGTTCATGGATATAATTGATATATTATTAAAGAATTATCTTGATAAATTTTGTATGTTTTTTATTGAATATATTTTTATATACTCTAAGTGGTATGAAGATCATGGATATTATTTATAGATTTTCCTTGAGGCTCTAAGGGTGTAACACCATGATATTTTAAAAGAAGAAAATTATATTTGATAGCATAAAGGATATACAATATTGATTTTATCTTTCATTATAGGAAACACTTAGTTTATCTTAAAATACACACAACAATAAGTTTCTTTAATATCTTGTGTTATGCATAAGACCAAGTTTTACTGAACAATAAAATACTAATAATATTATGACAGTTATCACCTAGACATTGGAATGGAGGGTATGAAAAGGATTAAATTAATTATGAAAATATTTTTTACAAGTGAATATATAATGAATTCTTTTTTAACCAATTAATTATAAATTAAAATAAAACCCTTTTGAAAATAAACAGAAACCTTTTTCAGAAAAACTATTTAAACGCGCACATGTGTGTTTTATACCAATTAAATAGAAAATTCACTCTTGTTGTATTATATTAATGAAATTTATATGTAATATATTCAATATAATTTTTAAAATTCATCCTATTTGTTTTATATACAATATATAAAAATAAATCCAATTTTACACTTAAAACTATATTTTTTCTAAAAAATAGTTTTGTCGCCTTTTTATGGCGCACTTATTTAAAAAATATTTTTTGAAAAAATTATATTTTTTATTTTAAAAAATAACCTTGTTTTTTTAAATTGTAATATAAAAATTATCTTCAGGTGAATTTTTGTATTTTTCTAAAAATTTTCAATTACTGATGAATAGTGAAAATACTGAATTTTAATTAAAAACTGTCTTTTCACCTAAATTATTTACAAAGTTAAATTATATTTTGAATTGGTTTCAAAGTAAAAATATATAAATTATATATCTATTAATCCAATATATGTTATTGAAAAAAAATATTGAATTTTTATATAAAAACATTGTAAACTTTGGAACTTTTTCACTTTAAAAACATGTTTTCTCATCACGTTTGTTGGGTTAATTTTAAATTAAAATTCTAAAAATTATATGAATTGAATTTTAAAAATGGATTCCATATTTGGAATTATAATAATTTATATTATCTAATAATTTCATCTTAATTTTTTATCAAATTTAATAGAGAAAAAAATTAAAATTAATTATAGTGATCAAGGTAAAAACAAGTTTACTTAGTGGTTAAACTTAGAATATAATGTGTAAAAATGACCCAAAACTTTTCTAACACCCATTAGATGGACATATTTTGACCCGTAGGACCTTAGACTCTAAATTTATAAGTTTTTGGGACACTTTTCCATGAAAGTGACCCATATAATAAGTTAAGAAATGAAAAAAGACAAAAAAAATGTACCTTTATTCCTTTTAATTTTTATAAAGGTTTGGGGATAGGTAAAAACTAAATAGGTTAGGTTATAAATATTATTTTTAAATATAAAATAATTTTTTTATCATAATAATTTATCTTTAATTTTTATAGATGATATAATTACATTAAATTCTTAAGAAATGCTAATGCATGGATTATTTAGTTAATAATTAAATAAAATAAATGATACTAAAAATATTAAAAGTGAGGTAAATAGAATGAATTTTTGTGTTTCATTATTTTTTTAGATGAATATATCATGATACACATATTTTAACTTAATATATTTTAATTCCATTATTTTCTTGATATTTTTTAAATTCAAATTAAATAAATAATTTCAAAATTGGCATTAATGTTATTTTACAATAAATGATATTTTATTAAATTATTTAAAATTAATAAAAAAACTGTATTATGTAAAGTAATTTTTAAATGTTAATAAATATAAAATATGGTCCATTCATAGGCCAATTGATATTTTATAATTAACATATTGACCCCTAAATAGTAAAAACATTATTGGCACAATTAGGGTTAAAGGAGTGTTTTTGTGCGCTACATGCGCTTATGTTAAAATTAATTTCCAACACACATGGTACTTTTATTTTATAATTTTTATTTGAAATTTAAAATAAGTGGGTATAAATTTTATAATAATTATTACTTTAATTTATTCTTAATGTATGAATTATATAGGTTAGAAAACTAGTTACCTTAATGAAAACCCAAAATGAAAAAATAAGGAAAATTAGGAGTTAAGTGAAAAATGTTTAAAATGTATTTTTTTTGTGTGGTGGAGGTTTTTATAAACCAAATAATACCTACCCTCCATTATTATTAAATTTTTTAGGCACATTAGGTAAGGGATACCTCCCAATAGTAAATACTTTTGAGTATTTACAAGAATTTCACTCCTTCTCAACTATAAAAGGACACTCACTCCCCTCACTTATTCACACATATCAATCCATTTGAATCATCAAAAATACACCAAAATAACTTCTTAGATTTCCTAATATCTTCCTATAATACTAAATTTGTGTAGAAAATAAACCAAGGAAGGCCTTTGGTTCAAACCAAAAGGAGTTACCTGACGAAGAGGTAACGTTCATCAACGAACATTTTTGTTTTATTTCTTCCTCAAACTCATTAAATTATTTTTATATATTTCTTATATAATAACCTCAGTATAATAAATATAATTAGATATTTTTATTCTAAGGGTAATACCTATAACCACACACACTTCCATCAAATGGGTTACAAAATTATCATTCGTGTGTACGAAGGACTACCTTCTTGCGAACCAATGTCGTTTTCTTTTCCATTACCACCTTTAAAGGTTGAGAATAATGATATAGATACTATTTATATATGATATATATGATTTCACTACTAGAAAACTAACCTATACTAATGGTTTGGAACCGTTGGTATAGGCCTCTAAACCGTTGGTATAGGCTATACCAACGGTTTGGAGAACCGTAGGCAAGTAAGCCGTTGGGATAGGTCTATACCAATGGTTTTTGGAAAACCGTTGGTATAAGTAATATGAAAATCTATACCAACAGTTCCTTAAAACCATTGGTATATGTACTTCCAAAAAAACATTCGCTGGGATTTGATCCCAGGACCTCTGGTTTATCATTGAATGACCTAACCAGTAACCTAACATGACTTTTGTGAACATAATTTCATAAATATATATATGTATTATCATAATTATTTTAAATTTTGATTTATAGAATGTTCTGTTTAAGAGGATCCGATAAAAAATCAAAGGACCTATACCAACGGTTTTCAAAACCGTTGGTATAGGTTCCTAGAATATAGGAATGGATGTTGAAATATTGGGGACCTTTCCCAACGGTTTTACCAAACTGTTGGGAAAGGATAGGATTTCCCAACGGTTTGGCCAAACCGTTGGGAAAAGTGGCCACAAATTGGACCTTTCCCAACGGTTTGGAAAAACTGTTGGGGAAAGTGGCCACAAAGTGGACTTTTCCCAAGGGTTTGGCCAAACCATTGGGAAAGCCTACCCTTTCCCAACGGTTTTGGAAAACCGTTGGGAAAAGTGGCCACAAAGTGGGCTTTCCAAACGGTTTGGCCAAACCGTTGGGAAAGGGGGTATAGAAGTGTTGGGAAAGGTCACATTTCCAGTAGTGTTTTTATAATTTAATTATAATTCTTTAATTATTATATAACACATACCTTCGTGTTTTACATTTTTTTGGAATAAGATAACGTTGTTCATGTGTATGGCGGACTATCGCCTTACGAAGCGATGTGATTCATTCACGCATTACATGGAATGTATTAAGTATGATTTTAAAAAATATATATGATATATATGACATAAATATTATACTTTAATGATAATATATATATATATATATATATATATAATTTACTTTTATTTATTTCAAAATTACAAGAAAATGGAAACAACGTTCATGTGTACGTACGGCCTACCGTTTCCATGAACGATGTATATCATTCCCAATCTCTAAATTTTATAGATTAATATATATATATATATATATATATAATAAATATATATTATATTTATATCATGTTTTATATTATTTATAGTATTAAAAAATTATTTAAGTAATCAAACCAAAAATAGCAAGTCAAAACATATACGAAAAACAAAGCGGTTATTACCCGAAACGTAACTTTAACATGAAATTGTTAATAAAAGCATAATAAAAGTTCATAATAAAAACATGTATTATATTTAAAATATTAATATGGTTCTTTAGAAATTTAATAATATGTTTAAAACTAATATACATGAGGTTAAAGCACGCTCGACCAAAAGGAAGTGTGAGGTAAGGGTTTTTTCTCGTCGCACTTTTATTTCTGTGAGATACATGCCATATTCACCACTTATTTTTGTTGTGTAGTATATATACTGGAAATTAATTTATTTTATTATTAATATACTTAAATTTATTTGGAATTAAATATTCATTTTATGATCTCTCTTTTTTGTGTTTTACGGTTTCAAAATTACCAAAGCGGTAATGGATTTTTGTCACAATCCTCCTTCTTTGAGACTTATGTTGTGTTATGCACTTATATTATTTTATGAGTAGTATATAAATATCCTATAATATGTAATATCATGAATTTATTTATTAACATGGTATCTTAAGTTTCTTTTAATGTAATCCTTCCATGGGGATTGTGATTCAAAGTTACCAAAGTGGTAAGAGTCTTTTGTTACAATCTCGTCATTTATCAGGATTGTGTATGATTAAGTATTCAATGTTGAAATATTATAATTCTCATGAAATATATTCTTATATTATTATTAATGATATTTTCAAGTAATTGTACCAATTTTTCACTCTTAGGTACTTAAAATTTTTGAGAAATTTCTTTTAATAAAATCCAACTTCATTTCTCTCTTCGGTCGGAAATATGTTTTCTTCCAAAACCATGTTTTTAAAAATATTTTCAAATTTTTTTTAAAAAGTGTTTTAAAAATAAAAAAGGATATTTTCCTTAATAAATTTTTAAATTATTTTTAAAACTTATTTTATATGTTTCTAAGGTTTTTTTCAAAGAAAATTATTTTCAAAATTTTTTATGTTTTAAAAAAAATCAAAATGAAAATGATATTTTCCTCAAGAATGTTTTTTATGATATTTTAATAGATTTCCATTAATCAACATCAAAGACCATTTTTATTACTTATACTCTAATGGTTATATTTATTATTGATACCATCCTATTTCTTTATCTAGATTCATTATGTTTATTTCAAATAGATTGTTATGGAACCCATTTCTTTTCCACGGGTTAATCATGTTTCAAAGAGATTCATATGGAACTTATTTCTTTCCCATGGGTTAATCGGGTTTCAAAGAGATTATTATAGAACCTATTTCTTTTCCATGGTCTAACCATGTTTCAAATATTTTGTTAAGAAACCCATTTTTTCCACAAGTTAATTTTGTTTCAAATATATTGGAATGAATCCCATTTATTTTACACAGGTTAATAAAATTATATAGGGAATAATGATAGTTTATATGAGTTTTATTCATGTTATGGTTCTTGGACATCTACATGATGGGGTGGTCAATATAGCTACGGGTGAGCCTGTCACATCTTTGGTGATGGGGTGTCTCAGATAACTTCAGTTCATCCCGTTACAGCTTAGACGATGGGGTAGCCCAGATAGTGTTAGGTGATCCCATTACAACTTTGATGATGAGGTGTCCTAGATAGCATCGGGTGATCCTATTATAGATTATATGATGGGTGTTCCCAAATAGTTCTCCAATTAATTAGGTGATTATTATATTATAATTTGACCATATGGTTATTCCAATTAAAAAGGTTTTTGAAAGGGTTTTATGAATACGATGATCCAAGTTATCAAAAAGGGTTTTAATCACTTTATATGGGTTTATGATGTTTCATTTGATCAATATTGATATCACATGGCTCATGATTATTGATTCTGATGACTCTTGTCTTTTCTATATTTTCATATTTGATGATCTAGGTATTGATGGGTATGAGTTCTTTTATTATTATCTAATTCACTCTAATTATGTCTTCATACCCTCATGTACTCTTATGCTAATTTATGACATTAAATTATTAATGATTATGTTTACCCTTACTAAGAATTTGATCTCACCCTTATTCTATTTCATTTTCTCCATGTTATAAATAATGAGGTTGAATAAATTATTTCTATAAAGAATTTCACAAGGATAATTTTGATGATCTAATGTGAAATAAGAAAATTTGGGTATAATGGGAGATGATGTTCATCTTTATGAAACAGTTGTTTATGAGTAAATTTTGATATGATTTGGTCATAATTCTATAAATCTCTAAACATAATAGGTCCTATATTTTGTGAGTGATCCAATTTTTTCTTTTTCTTTTTTAATATTTAGCACATGAGCCTCAGCCCAGTTGGTGAGGACTCCTTAAGTGAATCCAGGAGACCCAGGATCAAATCCAGGCGGAGGCTAATTTCTAGGAGTACTGTAGTAGGTACTGTAGCAAGTAATGTAGTGGGAACTATGCAGAACTGTAGCAGATACTGTAGTGGGGAACTGTAGCAGGCACTTTTTGGCACCATAGAAGCCGGGAATATTCCCCCGTTTGGGCCTTCGGACCACTGATTTGGTCCCCAAGTCCTTTAAGGCCTTCATGCCACCCAGGCCTTCGGGTTAGTAAGGCCTTTGGGCCACCTCAAGGCCTTTGAGCCACCTTAAGTGAGAATGAAAACTAGACAACCTATAAGGAACAAGCTTTAAAAGGAGGAGAAATGAGATTTCACCATAGCAGAAGCTAAACCGATTACAAGAATGAGAGGGTATGAAACCTTCCATCGGGAAAAGCCTGTGCATGCATGGGAAAACCTAGCTGAACATCCATGCGAAGGTGGAGAGCTAATTTCAGTATGAAGATGCTAGGGAGGATCATTTCTAAGTAGTTAATCTGGGTTGTATGTAATGTTTGAAGCCTACGAGCAATGAATTCCTCTAAGGCCTATGAGCCATGTAATACTTATGCCTATGGGCCTTGTAAGGATTCCACATCTCTCCTTGAAAGGTGTATTATCAAAATCAATAAAAAATGAAGGCCTTCGGTCCATTGGAGTAATGTTTAGATGAAAAAATTGGGTCATAATTATCAGCTTCAAATCCAGAAATGTAAAGTTTACGATTTCAACATAGGATTCAAAATTAAGGGCCCTGGTTATTATAGTTGGTATTAAAGGTCAATTTAGATAAATTTTGAGATTACGACATTTTCATGTGAGTTTATCTTAAGATTTATTTATACCATAATAAGACTATAATATTAAGGATGATCATAAGTTCAAATTCATAGGCACCCCTTTCAAGTTTTAAGTGATGAGATCTTAAAGTGATTAATGAGTTTTTTTAAAGATATTTTTTTAGGTTGAGGAATTTATAAACTCTAATATCAACATGAAATTTCATTTGGGGCATAATTACTTTTCATTTTTAAATAAAAAATACAACTCATATGTTGGGTTACAACCCGTCGCATCCAGCAAGGTGGTGGGGCTTGAACCCATGACCAATGAATTATAAGGGTTTCGTGCCTACCACTGGCCTATATGATGTCTTGGTTAGTATGAAATTTTTATAGGTAAATATTAAGTTTATTTCAGAAACATATGGTATTATATTTTATAAATAATTGTTTATTTATCTTGGAAGAATATATGATCAAATCCTTCTAATATTTGGGTTTAAAACTTAGTCATAAAATGTTTCATGAATTTTAAGGATAATTATTTATGGAATTTTTTAGTTTGAACTTTGGGAATTAATTTTAAAGAATAATGTATCATATGAAGGTTTACTCATTTTGTGTATTATCTTAGTATGTGCTAACCATTTTTTTGGTTGATTTCTAAAGACAGTTGTAATAGATTTACTATCCCTTTTATGGTTATGTGGTCTTTAAAAATTGATTTTAGTGCATCAAGAATTAAAAATTCATCTTGAATACTCATAATTTGTAGAAAAAAATAATATTGTGGTGGAAATTGAAAAGGGGATTAAATTATACTCATCAAGTAAGTATATATCAATCCTTCTCTTATTCTATATGGTAAGATAATTCTTTAACTCTATAAAAAGGATATTAAAACAAAAAAATTATCATGGTACCTTCAATTTTGATGAACTGATGGTCTTTTCAATCATCAACTGTTTATGTTTTTGAGTCCCTTAACTTTCCATTTATCATTCACTTTCTTGTGACCAATGTCCTTAATCACTCCCTATAATTATTTACGTTTTCCCTCATTTCCACCTATATTCTCCAATTTAGAAACCTATTTATGTGTTATTCCATATAAAATTTCTAATTACATTTATATTTTATTAATATGATGTTTTAGAAACCATTTTTAAGATTTTGGTTTACAAAAAAAAGTATTTTCAAATGTCCAACCTTTGATTGTTGAGACAAAGTTCAAATTGTGAGGGTGCAATTTATTAAAGGGGAGAGGATGTAACACCCCGATATTTTAAAAAAATAAAATTATATTTGATAGTGTAAAGGACTTAAAACATTGATTTTATATTTCATTACATGCAACACTCATTTTATATTATCATACATGCAACAATGAGTTTCTTTAATATCTTGTGTTACATGAAATACTAGGTTTTATCAAACAACAATATACTATTAATATTGTGGTAGTTATCATATAGATGTTGGAATGGAGGGTATGGATCAGATTAACTAAATTATGAAAATATTTTTTAAACATGTATATATAATGAATTATTTTTTTACCAATTAATTTTAAATGAAAATAAAACCCTTTTGAAAATAAAAGGAAGACTTTTTCTGAAAAACTATTTAAATACGCATAGGTGTGTTTTATACCAATAAAAAAAATACTCTTATTAAATCATATTAATTAAATTTATATATAATATATTCAATATAAAGTTTAACATTCTTCATATGTGTTTTCTATAAAATAGATAAAAATAAATCTAATTTTACGCTTAAAACCCGTTTTTTTTTTGTTCTAAAAAGAAGTTTTGTGGCTTTTTTTAAGGAGTACTTATTTAAAAACTAATTTTTGAAAAATTTATAATTTTTATTTGAAAAAATAAAATTAATTTTTTAAAATTTAATACCAAAATTATCTTAGGGTTAATTTTTTGTATTTTTCTAAAAGGTTTCAATTTTTGATGAATAGTGAAAAATACTGAATTTTAATTGAAAACTATCTTTTCACCTAAATTATCTGAGCAAATAAATTATATTTTGAAATGGTTTAAAAGTAATAATATTTAAATTATAAATATATTAATACAATATAGGTCATTGGAATAATTTTTATATTGAATTTTGATATAAAAACATTGTGAATTTTTTAACATTTTCACTTTAAAAACTCACTTTCTCATCACGTCTGTGGGATTAGTTTTAAATTAAAATTCTATAACTTTTTGAATTTAATTTATAAAATTGGATTCCATGTTTGGAATCATCATAATTTATATTATATAATAAGGTGAAATTATTTTTTTAACAAAGTGATTAGTGAAAACAATTAAAATTAGAGCGATTAAGGTAAAAATGAGTTTATTTAGTGGTTAAACTTAGAATATAAGGTGTAAAAATGGCCCAAAACTTGTCCAGAACCCATTTAATAGACATATTTTTACCCTTAGGACCTTATTCTTGAAATTTATAATTTTTTTTGACACTTTTACATGAAATCGGCAAATATAATAAGTTAATAAAATAAAAAAGACAAAAAAAATGTATCTTTCTTCATTTTAATTTCTATAAAGCTTTGAGGATAGGTAAAAACTACATAGGTTTAGTTATAAATATTATTTTGTAATATAAGTAAAAAAACTTTATCATAATAATTTATCTTTAATTTTTAGAGATGATATAATTACATTAAATTCTTAAGAAACGTCAATGCATGGATTATTTAGTTAATAATTAAATAAAACAAATGATGCTAAAATTATTAAAAGTGAGTTAAATATAATTAAATTTTGTGTTCCGTTATTTTTTTAGATTAATATATCATCATACATAGATTTTAAATTAATATACTTTAATTCCATTATTGTCTTTATATTTTTAAAATTCAAATTAAATAAATAATGTCAAAATTGACATTAATGTTATTTTATAATAAATGATATCTTATTAAATGGTTTAAAATTACTAAAAATCCTATCTTATATATAGTTATTTTTAAATTTTAATAAATATCAAATATGTTTCATTAATTGACCAATTTATCTTTTATAATAAACATATTGACCCCTAAATAGTAAAAACATTGTTGGCATGATTATGGTTAAAGTAGTGTTTTTGTGTGTTTCATGCCCTTCTGTTAAAATTAATTTCCATCACACATGGGATTTTTATTTTATAATTTTTATATTATAATTTTTATTTCATATTTAAAATCATTGGGTCTAAATTTTTTAATAATTCTCTCTTTAATTTAGTCTTAATGGGTGAATTATATATGTTAGAAAACTAGTTACCTTAATGAAAAACCAAAATTAAAAAATAGGATAACTTAGGAATTAATGAAAAAAATGTTTAAAAAATGTATTTATCTTTTTTATTTTAGGTTTTTATTGACCAAATAATCCCTCCCATATATTATTATTCAATTTTTTAGGCACATGAGGTAAGGTAGACCTCCCAATAGTAAATAATTTTGAGTATTTACAAGAATTTCACTCCTCCTCAACTATAAAAGGGCACTCACTCTCCTCACTTATTCACACCACTCAATACATTTAGATCATAAAAACTATACAAAGATAAATTCACAACTTCCATACTCTCATTCTAAAATCCTAACTTTGGTCAGAAAACAAACCAGGGAAGGCCTTTGGTTTAAACCAAAAGGAATTACCCGATGAAGATGTAACATTCATCAATGAATGTTTTGTTTTATTTCTTCCTCAAAACACTTAAATTGTTTTTATATCATGTTTATATAATATCCTCAGAATAAAATATATAATTTTATGTTTTTATGATATGGTTACAACCTATAACCACACACACTTCCATCAAATGGGTTATGAAATCATCATTCGTGTGTGTGGTGGACTACCGCCTCACGAACCGATGTCGTTCATTTTTCCATTACCACCTTTCAAGGTTGGTAATAATGATGGAAATACTATTTATATATGATATATATTATTTTTATGATGTAATTATTATTTTTTAGTTATTATATAACACATACCCTCATTCTTTCTATTTTGTGGGATATGATAACGTCGTTCGTGTGTATGGCGGACTATCGCCTCACAAAGCGACGTGATTTGTTCATGCATTACATGGAATGTATTAAGGATGATATTAATAAAAAATTATGATATATATGACATAAATATAATAATATAATGAAAATATATATATATATATATCATTTACTTTTCTTTCTTTCAAAATGAAAAGAAAATGGAAACAGCATTCATACGTATGCACGACCTACCATCTCCATGAACGGTGTGTTTCATTCTCTATCACTAAATTGTATGGATTACTATAAATACATATATACTGAATATATATGATATTTATATCATGTATTACATTTTTTAGAGTATTAAATAACTATTTTACTAATCATACTAAACATAGCAAGTCAAAACATATATGAAAAACAAAGCAGTTATTACCTGAAAGACAACTTTAACATGGAATTGTTAATAAATAGGTAATAAAAGGTCATAAGAAAATAATATATGATATTAAAAATATTAATATGGTTCTTTAATAATTTAATAACATGTTTAAAACCATTATACAGGAGTTTAAAGCATGTTTTACCAAAAGTAAGCTTGAGGTAAGGGTTTTTTCTTATCTCGCTTTTATTTATGTGAGCTACATGTAATATTCACCACTTATTTTTGTTGTTTGGTGTATATAATTCCCATGAATATATTTTATTATTAATAAACTTAAATTTATGTGTATTTACATATCCATTTTATGATCTCTATTTCATGGGGTTTACGGTTTCAAAGTTACCAAAGTGGTAATGGATTTTTGTCACAATTTTCTTTATTTGAGACTTATATCATGTTATGAACTTATATTATTTTATGAGGTTTATATAAATACAATTTAACATGTAATATCATTAATTAATTTATTCTCATGGCATTTTAATTTCTTTTAATGTAATCCTTTCATGGGTATTTTTATTCAAAGTTACCAAAGTGGTAAGAGTCTTTTGTTATAATCTCATCATTTATCAGCATTGTGTATGATCAAGTCTCCAATGTTGAAATATTATAATTCTCATGAAATATATTATTCTTTGGTTATTCATGATATTTTAAATTAATTTTAATATTTTTTCCACTATTTGTTACTTAAAATGTTTGAGAAATTGTTTTTAAGAAAATCCAACTTCATTTCTCTCTTTAGTCAAAAATTTGTTTTCTTCCAAAACCATGTTTCCTAAAAATATTTTAAAAAATGTTTTAAATAGTGTTTTAAAAATAAAAAAAAGTGTATTTTCTTCAATAAATTTTTTAAAATATTTTTAAAACTTCATTTATATGTTTCCAAAGTTGTTTTCAAAGAAAATTATTTTCAAAATATTTTATGTTTTGAAAAGTGATTTTCAAAATGAAAATGATATTTTCCTCAAGAATGTTTTGAATGATATTTTAATGGAATTTCCATTCATAAACATAAACAAACATTATTTTTACTTATCCTATAGTGGGTATATTTCATATCGATACCATCCATTTTCTTTGTTTGTATGGATTATGTTTGTTCAAAAGATATTTTTATGGAACTCATTTCTTTTCCACGGGTTAATCACGTTTCAAAGAGATTTTTTATAAGAATATGGATTTTAGATGAGCTAAAAATCCTTTAAATTTTATTATAATTATTTATCTTGTACATAATATGGATTCCTAATGATATTGTGGGAGTTTTGGGAGTGTCTGGGGCTTGTTCGGAGCCCGAGGGTTCGATTTTTGGAAAAAGGAAACTGGGTTTCACGGTTAGTATAAATTATGTGACAAAGTATAAATAGTTTAAGTAGCCATAAAAGGGGTGGAAGAAGGGCCTCAAGAGGATTCATGTTTTGAGGAAACCCTGTCACCTGAGGCACACTCCCTTGTGGGTATCTTTTTAATTTTTAGCAGAGGTGTTTGTACGGTTTGTGCGTGGTTAGTCAAACTGTGTGCATGAAAACGTGTGGGGTCCTTCCTTAAGTAGTGGAAGGTGAAAGGTCAGAACATGGTTTAAATAACCATGTAGTAAAACCATAAAACCCTGTAATTTTGTGGTGAATTTACCATTTTTTTTCTTAAAACCTATTAATCTTACACCTTCCTCCTATTTTTCATTTCCAGTGGAAGTAGGGATTATTATTTACATTGGATCTCCCACCTTTTCCTAAAAAAGGTTTCTTGATAACTCTTACCTATAAATTTTTATTGAGCTTATGTTCATCTTTTTGGATCTGTTCTGGTAAGTTCTTCGATTATCTTGCGAATTTCTCAATTTGTCTTTATCTCAACATAGTTATTGAGGTGCAAGATCACATGCCCTATTTTCAGGGCGTTCATCTATTTTAACATTTTATTCTAATATAGACCAAATAAAAGGCTTATATTGTATGAGTACTCCTATATGATATTGAGGTAGGTGTAAGCTAGGGTGGTTCAAAACCCAGACAGGTTACTGGTTCAAATAGCGATCAGAAGCGATGCTTTGAGACTATGTGTGGGAGCAACGGGAGCCAGGTGATACCCTATGATACTTATGTGGTTTTTAAAAAGTGTGGGAAGCCTAAGAATAAGAATCCCCAGTGTTCTGGAGACCCTATCAAGTGTAGAGGCTGTGACAGATTGGTGCATCTACAACATTTCTATAGTACCTTCCCATCTGTACCGATTGGGATAGGATATGTACTAGCTCCTCCTCTAGGATTAGGATCGGTAACACCTCAACAAGCAGGTATCTAGAATACTACTACTCATACAGGCATAGTAGGAGGTCATGGACATGGTATCTAGGATTCAAATATATAGCATCAATAGAGAAGACCTTCTCTAAGTAGTCAGGTTGTAGCATAGGGTCAGGAATCCGGCCATATTTATTCAGTTCAACCTATACCGGAGGAGTAGGACACGAGCCATCTACTTTTTGAGGTACTATTCTAATAGACTCCATTATATTGTCTTACCTTTTTGATACAAGTTAATCACACTCCTTTATCTCTGTGGATTTTGTTTAAAGCCTTGGACTTTATATTGAGTTTTCCTATGGCCTTATGAAACTTGACACCCTTTGGGTTTATGATTAGAAAGTGTATGCCAATGTAAGGACTATCCACTTGAATTAGTTAGCCATCATTTATTATGCAACCTATTTTTCATCAAGATGAAAATATTTGATGTCATTCTCATGATGGAATGGTTGGTTTCATATCATTCATATGTAAAATATTATCACTAGGGGTGTCATTTACATCACCAGAGGGTGGTACATATATTCATAAGGGTGAGTGGGATGTCTAGGATGGTAGAGCTAGACCAGAGCATACTGGGCTATGTGGTGTTATTTCCCATATTTCTAGCCTTTACATGGATTATTAGGGGCTATATTAGGCTGAGTTCCCTCTTATAATCGATCGATTCAAGGATGTTTTCCCTGGTGACTTTTTATGACTACCTCATGAGAGAGAGGTATAGTTTAATATCAAGCTAGTGCTTGGAGTTGAACTGGTATTCATTCCTCCTTATAGGATGGCTACTACTATGTTTCATAATCTCAAGAGGTAGATAAAATATTTAGAGGCTAAGGATTTTATATATCCCAGTACTTCTCCCTGGGGTTCACTGGTTATTTTCACCAAGAAGGTGAACAAAACCTTTAAGATTTGTGTGGATTACCGAAAATTGAATCAACTTACTGTGAAAACCTAGTATCCCTTACCAATTGTAGATGATATTTTTAACCAGCTTAGAGGAGTGAGGGTATTCTCAAATATCAACCTAAGATTGATTTATCATCATGTTCGATTCAGGCCTTCAGATATTCCATATAATGATTTCTGAAGTCAGTACAGTTTATATGAGTATCTCGTTATGTTGTTCGGTCTTACAAAAGTGAATGTTGTATTTATGGATTTTATGAATAGGGTTTTCTATCCCTATCAATATTTCTTTGTGGTGGTATTCATATATGAAATATTGGTGTATTCTTATACTTGAATTGATCATGCCATACATCTTGAGATTGTTTTGAATACACTGAGAGAGCACCAACTATATACTAATCTCTATAAATGTCACTTATGGATTGACAAGGTACACTTATTGGGTCATATTATCTCAGAGAAAAGAGTTTCAATAGACCCATAGAAGGTGGGAGAAATAGATACCTAGGAGTATCCCAAGAATATATTTAATATATGGAGTTTATTAGGGATAGAAAGTTATTACAATCATTTCATATAGGATTTATCATACTTAGAATCACCTCTTGAAGGATTGAATAAGAAGGGTGTGAAGTTAATATGGTCTGAATCCTACAAGACAGCCTTTTAGGAGCTGAAATGGAGATTAACTTCAGCACCAATCCTGATTATTCCAGAGCCGATTAAAAGATACAAAGTATATTGTGATGCATCAGGTATCAGGCTAGGAGTAGTTTTGATGCTGGAAGATCAAGCCATTATGTACAGGTTGTGGCAGTTAAGGTCTCATGAGTAGAATTACCTAATGCACGAACTTTAGTTAGTTTTTGTTGTTCATTCCTTGCATTTTTTGGAGGCATTTCCTACTAGGAGAGTGTTTTTTGGGTGTTTATGGGCCACAAAATCCTCAGGTATATTTTCATGTAGTGTGACATTAATATTAGGTAGTGAATATGGGTTGAATATTTACAATCCTTTGACTTTGATCTAGACCATATGTCAGGGAAAGTCAATGTTGTTATTGATGCTCTGATCAGGAGGACTCAAACACAAGAAGTTTAGGAGTCCAGTAGTGAGGGAAAGCTTATGGATCTATTTTCTAAGATGCATATCGATCTATAGGACTTTCATGGATAGTCTGTACTTTCGTCACTATCAGTGATCTCTTCAACTATGTAGAAAGTAAATATGGGGTAGTTTTTAGATCCTAAAGGATTGGTCCTATAAGAGAGTATTTATGGTGAGGATCTACCTCTAGATTGGTCTATTGATGATTAAGACATCCTGTATGTACATGGTTATATTTGGGTCCCTATAGATATGAGATAGGATATGATGTGTCAGTCACATGATTCTTAGTGGGAAGTTCACCCAGTTATCTCTAAGATGTATTATGATGTGCATCGATAGTATTGGTGTCTAGGGATGAAATGTCGAATAATATGTTTTATTACTAATTGTTCCGCATTTAAGTAGGTGAAAGCAGAACACCAGCGACCTTCTATCTTTGTTACATCCATCACCATTCCCATAATGTAAATGAGGGGATTTTGTGATGGATTTTGTAGTCATCTTACCGAGGTCGCCTTGAGGTAGTGATGTGGTTTGGGTAGTTGTGGATTAACTAAAAAAAGTATCCCACTACCTTCCTATTTAGAATAATTTCTTAGTTGATGAGATGGGAAGACTATATTCCCATGAGATTATATGACTATACGGGGTCCCTCATAGTATCATTTCAAATAGGTATGCTTGTTTTACATCAATATTATAGCAGGGGTTATATAGATCTATAGGCACACAGGTGATTCTGAATACAACCTTTCACCCTCAGACTGATGGCCAATCATAATGGACTATATAGGTGTTGGAGGAAATGCTTCAGGAATGTTTCCTTAATTTCTATTGTTCTTGGGAGAATAATATCCCTCTCATAGAGTTCACCTATAATAATATATTTCAAGTGATGATTTCTATATCTCCTTATGAGGGCCTATATGGTAGGTTGTGTCATTCACCCCTATATTGATTAAAGGCGGGAGAGGTAGTGCTACTGGGTCCTCGTCTCATTTAGGAGACTTTGGAGTAGGTTCATTTTATTAGGAAAAATATTTCTACCACTCGGTCTAGATAGAAATCTTATGTTGATCTTCATCAACAACCTCTAGATTTCAAGTTCGGATATTGAGTTTTCTTATGAGTATCACTTAGGCATAGGAATAGATAGATATGGAGGCAAGGGAAGTTTTCATTATGCCATGTCAAACCTTTTGAGATCTTGGAGAGAGTCAGGAAGGTAGCCTATTGATTTATATTAAATTATAGGTACCAAGTCATGCATGATGTCTTCCATGTTTCAAATCTTCTTCATTATCATGCCGACCCATCTCATAATTTTGATCCCAAGGATGTGGAGTTAGATGTCGATGCTTCTTTTGAGGAGTATCCTATACGTATTGTTAACCGGATCATGAAATATATATGAGGATGGTATGTCCCTTTAGTATAGGTTCTATGGTATCATGACTAGGTATAGTAAAAGACCTGGGAGTGGGATGCCAACATATGTGCTCAGTGACTGGAGTTATTTTCAGATAGTGTTTCTCCACCCTTAGAAGGTGAACTTGGGAATTAGTTCTTTTAAGGGGGAAAGACTATAAGAACCTAACTTTTATATGCATTATAAATCCTTTAAATTTCAGTATAATTCTTTATCTTTGACCTAATATGGATGAATAATGAGTTTATGGGAGTTTTGAGAGTGTTTAGGGATTTTCTGAAGCCCAAAGGATCAGTTTTTAGAAAAGAAAATTGGGCCCCACATTTAGTAGAAACTATGTGATCTGGTCCTCATGGTTTGAGTAACCTTTCAAGGGCTAGATAGAGGTTCCTTAAGATCCTGCATAGTTTGAGGAAACTATGCATCCTGATTCACACTCTCGTATAGGTAACTCTGTAGTTTTTAGCAGAGAGGTCTGCATGGTTTCCACATGGTTAGTCAAACCATGCACATGAAATTGTACGAGGTCCCTCCTTAAGGAGTGGGAAGAAAATGGTTGGCACACGGTTTGTCCAACCATGAAGACAAACCATGTGATCCTGTAATTTTGGGGTGAATTTACCATTTTTCCCTTAAAACCCTGTTAATATTATCCCTTCCTCATATTTCTCATTTCTAATGGTAGGAGGGATTCTTCTTCCCGTTGGAGCTCTCACCTTTTCCTAAATAAGTTTTCTTGGTAACTCTTCCATCCAAAGTCTGGTTGATATTTCATTCATATTATTATATCCACACTAGTATATTCTTCAATAATCTTGTTCCTTTATCTACTTGTCTTTCTCTCGATGGATTTATTAAGGTGTAGGATCATATGCCTTATTTTCATGGAATTCATCTGTTTTTTATAATTTCTTCGAATCTGGACCAAATCAAAGGTCGATATTGGACGAGTACTCCTCTATGAGATTGAGGTAGGTGTTCTAGTCTTTATCCCTCAATTATTTATGTTTTATAATATGTTTCATTGTGTTTTATGCCAGTTTCACTGTGCATTGACCCTAAATTGAAACTACCTTAAAATAGTTGCCTTATTTGAGAATTGTGTGACCTTATTAGGTCCCCTATACTTGAGGTGTGCCGAATGAATTTCCATCATGGTTATAAATTCCTAAATTACCAAACCATCCTCTTTATAGTTTAACATGGCTTCTAAATTGTGACATTATAAATGATGGATAATTTTTTTGTTGCGTCATGGATAACACACTTATAAAATCATGTTGAAATATATGGAGGTGAGTGGAATGCCCACATCACCCAATTAAATTGAACAATGGTTATACCCTTTTTATTATTAAATGATAATTAATTATGAATTATCCATTAGCTCATATTAAGTCTAATGATTACTATTCATTGTTATGATGTATGGTTATGATGACCCTTATGATATATTATAATATGGACATGGATACCCTCTATGAATTATAAAGAATTTTCATAGAAAACCTCTGTGAATAATAATGATATTGGGAATGGCATCCTTATACTATGATATGGGCATGGCATCCCTATACTATGATACGATCATGGAGTCCCTATACTATGATATGGGTATGGAATCCCTATACCATGATATGTGCATGGAATCTCTATACTATGATAGGGGCATGGAATCCTTATATGTGATATATGGGCATGATGACCCTTATTATTATATACGGGTATGATGAACCTTATTTTGATCAGGGTATGGTGTCCCTTACTATGATACTGGGCATGGATTCCCATACTCTAGTGATATGGTCATGGTGACCCTATGATTATGATAATGGTAAATGGTTACCCTTACTACTATGATACTGGGCATGGCGTCCCTTGATACTTATGATACTCATGCTACAGCTTATGGATGTCTGGGTTATTCCTCAAGTCCAGGATTGTAGTACTAGCCACATATATGGTTGTAAAAATAACTATGTATACAATCCATATATGTGTATACATATGATTACATGTTCATATAGTCCAACTAAGGCTGAAATAGGTACTGTCATCCTAGTTTCCTTCTAGAACCATATCTAACCCTTTAAAGTTTTATTTACTATTTTCCATTATTACATGCACGCTATCATATTATATGCACTGAGTGGATATTTATTGACACCATTGGTGGTGGCCTACTGAGTTTATCTCAAAACCTATTTTGGTCGTCTATGGAACTCATGTGGAAAATATGATTGCAGGTGTAGATAAGGGGAAACATCCACTTATAGATGTGTGACATCTTGTATAATTTGGGATGGGATCTTGGTAGAAAATGACTGGGATGGAGCTCGGAATTATTGGATAGATTTTGGATTTTTTTTTCTTTTTGTATATCATATACTATATTAACTACATTATTACATGTATACATGTTTTCCCAGTTTTTTAGAGACATGACATCATTATCCATTCAGTTCACTGTTTTGATTATTATTCAGTGCTTGTATGTTTATTCTTGCTTTAGTTGTATTTTTTATTATTGATATGATTATGCTACTTATTTATTGATTACTCTATTGTTCTACTCTGACCAGAGGGAATAATATCCCTATGGACACACCCTAGTCCCTTTCTTCTAGTCTGTAGCCTCAGGCGTATGAGGAGTCGCGCTTGAGTCCATGTAGACCACCATCTCGGGGCACCTTTCAGTGGCATCCAGGTTGAGGTGTCACATTTTTATGGAACTTGTTTCTTTTCCATGGGTTAATCATGTTTCATAGATATTATTATGTAACCCATTTCTTTTTCATGGGTTAACCATGTTTCAAATATATTGTTATGAAACATGTTTCTTTTTCATGAGTTAATCGTGTTTCAAATATATTGACATGAAACCCATTCACTTTACATGGGTTAATCAAGTTATAAAAATAATAATGATTATTTCTGTGATTTTTATTCATGTTTCGGTTCTTGTACATATTACATGATGGTGTGTCCTAGATAGCATCAGGTGAGCCCATTGTATCTTTGATGATGGGTGCCCTAGATAGTGTTAGGTGATACCGTTATAGTTAGATGATGGGGTAGCCCAAATAACTATAAGTGATCCCATTATAGATTTGATGATAGGGTGGCCCAGATAGCATTGGGTGAGCCTGTTATAGATTATATGATGGGTGTTCCCAGATAGCACTTCAATTCATTGGGTAATTATTATATTGGAATTTTTTTGTATGATTATTCTAATTAAAAGGGTTTTGAAATGGATTTATGAATATTATGCTCTAATTTACCGAAAGGGGTTTTAATTACTTTTTATGGGTTTGTAGTGTTTCATTTGATCAATATTGATGTCACTTGGATCATGATTATTGATTCTGATGACTCTTGAATTTGTAATGTTTTCATATTTTATGATCCAAATATTGATGGGTATGAGTTCTTTTATGATAATCTCATGCAATCTGATTATTTCTTTATACCTTTATACACTCTTATGTTCATTTATGACATTAAATTATTACTGATTATGTTTACCCTTACTAATAATTTGAGCTCACCCTTCTTATGTTTCATTTTCCCTAGGTTATAAAGAATGTGGTTGAATGAATTATGTCTATAAAGGATTTCACAAGGATGATGTTGATGATCTAATGTGAAATAAGAAAAACTAGTTATAATGGGAGATGATGTTCATCTTTATGAACTAGTTGTTTATGATTCCATTTTGATATGAGTTGATCCTAATTCTCTAAAACTCTAAACCTAAAATTTCCTTGAGGTTGAAAGTGATCAAATTTTTCCTTTTGATTTTATAATATTTAGATGAAAAAATTAGGTCGCAATTATCGGCATCAAATCTGGAAATGTAAATTTTATGATTTCAACATAGGATTTGGGAATGCATTTCTTTTTCTATTATAAAGGGAGAAGGAGATATATGGGAAATTCACTAAGTGTTTATTTTGGATTTTTATTTTTTATTTTCTTGGATATAATGTCTCCAAGGATAGAATATCAGTCGATCCCACAAATAAAAAGGTTGTTAAAGAATAGACCACACCAATAAATACAAATGAGATACACAGTTTCCTTAGTTTATATTATTATTATCAGTGATTTGTTGAAAAAATTTCATGATTATATAATCTATTAACCAAGTTAACACATAAAGTAATCAAATTCACATGGTATAAGGAATTTAAATAACTCTTTAATGAATTAAAAAAAAATTGATTAATGTGTTGATATTGACCTTACTATCTATAAAAGAAGGATTTTTTATATATATAGTTATGCATTAAAGAAATTACCGGGGTGTTTCCTTAAGAAAAATGATAGATCTATTACTTATGCATCAAGGAAATTAATTTCCCATGAACAAAACTATCCAACTCATGATCTTGATCCAAAACTTGTGATCTTTGTATTGAAAATATAGAGACACTATCTTTATGGAGAATTATGTGACATATATACTAATCAAAAAAAATTAAAGTATATATTCACTTAGAAATATATCAAAATGAGACAAAGGAAATGGGTGGAACTACTTAAGAACTATGATTATTCAATACACTACCACCTTGTTAAGGTGAACAAAGTTGTTGATGCATTGAGTGGAAGTATCGTGGAGTTTTATCTGTGATGGGGATGGATAAGGATCCAATATTTATGGATTTAGTAAATTTGGGTATGGAGATTATTGTGGAAATAGAAGCATCATTCCTTTTCCAAATAATTTCCCAACCATATTTATTAGAGAAGATAAAGAGGCATCAACATGATGATAAGGATTTATAAAATAAAATCAGATCTATGCATGATAGAAGATTGAAAGGATTCATCTATGAAGATGGTGTGTTGAAGTTTGGAAAGTGATTGTGTGCCATTAGTACCAGGGCTAGAGATGGAATTACTATACTAAGATCATAGATTAAACTTCTCTATAAACCCAAGTATAAACAATATGTATAGGGATTTAAAATATCAGTATTGGTGGGAAAATATAAAGAATAAAATTGAAGACTAAGTTTCAAGATGTTTGGTATGTTAAGAAGTAAAGTTAGAGAGAGAACTTCCAAATGGTGTCACACAACCTCTCCCTAGACTAATTTGAAAGTGGGATAACATTACAATGGACTTTGTTACCATACTTCCTAAGGCATCTAACAAGAATGATGATATATGGGACATTATGGATCAAATTTCCAAGTCTACACATTTCCTAGAAATAAGGGAGGATCTACCCCTTGAACATATTACACGACACTATATTAATGAAGTTGTGAGACTTTATGGTGTACCTTTATCAATTGTATTTGATCAAAACCCTCAATTTACATAAAAATTTCATAGAATTCTTCAAAAGGATTTAGACACTAAGATACATTTGAGCATCACCTATCATCCTGAGATTGATAAGAAATATGATAGGACCATAAAAACCTTATAGGACATGTTTATTCTATGCTCACTTGAATTATAAGGAACATAGGACTAATACCTACCTCTAGTGGAATTCTTATACAATGATAGATTCCATTTAATCATTCGAATGGAATTGTATAAGGTTTTGTATGGAAAATATGCCACACTCTAAACTATTGGGATAAAGTTAGGCAAAGAATTATAGTTAGTCCAAAACTCATTGAGGAAGAAAATGAGAAGGTGAAAGCTATCTAGAATCATATCGAGATTTTTCAGAGTATAAAAAAACATTATACTGGTAATTGGAGGAAGAATTTTGAATTCCATGTAAGTGATCATGTATTCTTAAAAGTATCACCATATAAGGGAGTTATAAGGTTTGTTAATAAGGGAAAGCTAAGTCTGAGGTATGATGGGACTTTTAAGATTTTGGATATAATTGGATTTGTGGCTTATCATTTGGTTTTTACACCCAAACTCTCTAAAGTGTATGGTGTATTCCATGTTTCGATGTTAAGTACATACCAAACCCTAGGAATCTACTCACCACTGATGAAATATATCTGGAATTTGGCCTCTTATGTAATGAAGATCCATTCTAGATTCTTGTAATCATAGATAAAGTGTTACAGAATCAAAAAAACCCAAATGGTGAAAGTTATTTGGAGTAATGACAAGTTAGAAGAAGCAATATGAGAGCCTGAGGAAGCAATGAGGAGGAATTGCCCTCATTTGTTCATGTATTGATATACACCCCAAATTTCAAGGATGAAATTATTTAAGGGGGTAGAATTTAATGTTTTATATTTTAATATATTTAATAAACATTTTATCACAAAAATTGTGGCACAATGAATATTCTATTATTTCATCATAATAGTACAACACATTATAATACAAAAGAAAACTAGGAAATTACATTTAAAAGAAAATATAAAACTAGTACTATAAAATTATTTGGTAATAATATAATTAATAATGAATAATATATATATATATATATATCAATTAACAATAATATAATTACACACATTCATCTCATAGTAAAAAAATGATAAGAGTTTTTGAATTTTAGGCGCAAAATGTGTGATTTTGAATTACACAAGTTTTTTAATTTAATGATTAAATTTCACACACACACACACATATATATATATATATAATTATTTTCATAAAAGGAATTTAAATTTATAATCATCACATATAAATTGGTCAATGATGTATTTTTCACAATTTTCCAAGACAAACAAATTTTTGGTTAAAAAGTAAAATGCGGTATGAATATACGATAATTATTATAACATCATAATGACTTAAAAATGATGAAATGGGTAATATAAAGGATTTATTGACCATAAATATTTTATTCATTAAAATGATGTATTTCAAAGTAATAAAAATTATTTTCTAAACCTATAAATATTCTTCTAAAACCTAAAGTATATTTTAAAGATTTTAAAATCAATTCTTCATGAATAAGAATCTTTTCCACATCTATAATAATATATTTTAAATAATTTTGGTTCCTAAAAATTTTAAAGATAAAAATCAAGACCTTAATGTCAAATACCATAGTCTAAAACCACAGTAAGTATAATGGTTTTTTTAAAACCTAGGGTCCAAGGCTCATGCTTTGAAATTAATAAACAAATCCCCCTCATTCACTATAAATACTCACCAATACTCCCATTTATCTTCACTAAAAATTCAGTGATCATGGATATCCTATCTTTAACTCTCTCAAGAGTCTCTCTAGTTATTTTTTAAGGTTCTAAGGTTCTATTATCAAGCTTTAAGAAGCTACCTTTCAAGGTAAGGGTTCACAATCCTCCTCTTTTCTTTTTCAATTGTAATATTTTTTTATTATAATATCATTTAAAATTATTTTTCATGTATTTCAATGCTTGTAATTTCATGGTATTACCATCCATTTGATATATTTTTAATGATATATTTCTTATTTACTCTCAATATATCCCATGCCTAAGCTGTAATTATGTCAATATAAGGGTCCATAATCCTTTATTTGTGTAATACTCTATAATTAATTTTCATTTCAATATTAAATGTTATTATTATTATTTTTTATGAATTCTTTATATTATTACCAATAATAGACCAATATTACCTCTCATTATATTACCTTTATAATTTGTTATAATTGTCAAACATTAGTGGAAACATAAGGCATAGATCTAAATCATCCTAAAACTTTGGTAAAGTAAAGAGTGTGTGGTTTCTAAATAATGGCATCTATTTATGAATAATACAAGATTAGATGCTTATAAGGGTAATAACCCTAAAAAAGTTTGATAGGGTATTAACTCTACCTTCACTCAGTTCACAACGAATGAGCCTAACTAGTTTGATACTCCTCAGGGAGATACTTTGGATGATTCACAAGCTTTTTACAAACAATAATAAATGATTTTCATATATCATTAAAAACTAATTTCTATTTACATACTTGAACCAAGAAAGTACCCTACACTGTTATTTCAGTATCAATCCATTGATAAAGTTAATTTTCATTATATAGTGAATATATTATAGTTTCTAATTTGATTTTTTTATATTCCCCTAGAAAGATGTATTATTCCATTTAATAGGGAAATATTGAAATTCTATATGTCCTTTAATTTTGTATGGATACGTATTGATTACTTATCCATGATTATATATGAGGTTCCTAACAAAAAAATATGATATGTATTATTTATAAATTCTCTTCATATGATGGATGCATTGAACTTGTTATGTGATGGGTGGGGCTAGAAATTATATAACCCCTCGATGCATCACTAGGTATAAGGTGAACCAAGAATTTAAAGAATAAATATGACATCATTTTATATGAATATTCAATAAATCACATAACAATACACCCCCTCATAATCATAAAGGTTTAGTGTCTTTGGATACTAGATATATAATCATATTATTTCTTGAAATATCTTCAATATCTCTCAAAAAGTTCTTCCCACATAGGACACTTCTTAGACATACCATACTTAAAACCTTTCTTCATATCCTGATAAAAGAAAATGTAATAAAGGGGTGAGCTCAAATTTTCAGTAAGGGTAAACATAATATATATCAATCAATGAAAACGAGTGGGTATAAGATAGGCATAAGGGTATGAGAACATGTTTCTAACTTATGAAATTATTACCCAATCATTCAAAGATAATTAATCATAACCATAAAATAAGGATTTTACATAACAAAATACATAATTCATAAGTGTGTAGAATCATGAATAATCAATCATGATCCATGAGAACATATCATAAGTATAATACATAATTTTTTTGGCATATACATAAGTATAGAAAATAATTTCTTTAGTCAAGGCCCCCTACTAAGATTGTCATAGTGGATTAAGTTATCTTCTTATTACATCATTTACTTAGTCAATGTTTACTCTCAAGACTATCATAGTGGATAGAGTCCCTTATTTAACTGGGTTCACTTACCATTCCAGACCTTATTATCACATGAGATATCATCTTTACCCAATTCATTAGAGAGATATATAATTTTGAGCCTACCCATAACATAATGAAAACCATACATATATATTACACAATATCATAAAACATTAATTATGTCATTATATAATTATATAATAACCTATGGAAAGTAAATAGGTTTCATTCAATAATTTTATCATAGAATGTCCCATAGAAAAGAAATAGGTTTCATAAATATTTCATCATAACATAATTAACCCATGGAAATGAAACAGGTTTCATAGAATAATCCTTAAATCATCATCAAAGTAAGCCATATAGAGAATAAAATTGGATGTTTTAATAATTTAATATTCTTTTTTAAGCATAAAAATCATTAAAGGGTGTTTACATAGATGAAAAATATCTTTAAAATGATATTTGAACATTTCTTAAAAAATAGGGAAAATACTGATTTCTTTCATAATCCTTAAAAACTAAATATTACCATAATTTTGATAAAAATATTTTCTTTTAAAATAAACATGTAAATTTATAAAGTAATATTCAAATAAAAAAAATATTCATTATGGTGGGAAAAGTTGTCCGTTCAGTAAATTTTAAAATAATGATTCATTTCACACTTTTCGTAAAAAGTCATAAATAACTAGTTTAGAAAACATTGAAAAAATTCCATTTTAAAACTTTGAAAATAAATTAAAATATAGTTTAAATGACTTTAATCAGTCATTTTATCATAGAAAAGAACATTCTTGAAAATATTTTAAAGAACATGGATATGGAAGAAAAAGTTCATCGATTAAAGAGTAAATAAGGTTGGTTTTTCTTAAAAACATTTCTTGATCATTTTAAGAACCAAAGAGAGTAAAACATTACTATTAATTAAAAATTTCAGGAATAAACATATTAGAATAAAATAGTTGGGGTTTAAAAGACAATACCCATATGATTTCTCTCAATTTAAATGTAGTATAGACAATCTTGAAAAGAAATGAGATTATAACATAAATTCTTACCCCAAGTACCGTATTGATTCATTTGTTTCCAAAACTCATGTATAATAAATATATATTTATTAAAAAACTATTAAAAAACAATATTCATACTTATAATATCATACATGGTTTACTTATAACATTTTATCACTCGTTTATTAACAATCTTTCATTATCATCATCATTTCGGTTATTAACTGCTTCATTTTTCATATATGTTTTGGTTCAGTGGTTATGGTACTTGGAATTTAATCATGGTTATATCATATCCAAAATATTAATCATATCATAAGTATCATATATTAATCATTATATACACTTTTATAACCATTTATATAAAGCGGTGATGAAAATTTAATTACATCACTTCATGGAGGTGGTAGTTTGTACATACGCATGAGTGATGTTTCCACATTTCGATTGATGGAATGAAAAAATATAAATAATAATTTAACTTTATATAATAATTATTATATCATAAATGTTATATATATTCAGTAAATATATCCTTATTAACATCTATTTAAAGTGTAAATGAAAAATGAATCACATCGCTTCGTGGAAGTGGTAGTCCACACGTATGCACGAGTGATGTTATCATTTCACAAAGAATGGGAAAGTAAGAAGGTAGAGAATATATGATAATTATAGAAGAATAATTATTTTATAAATATAATATATAAACATAAAATATATCATAATAACCAACAATGAAATATGGTGATGAAAAATGAATCATATTTCTATGTGGAGGCAGTAATCCACATATAAGCATGAGCGATGCTTCATTTATAATTTGACGGAAAGGAGGTTGAAAATGGTTGTAAATGAATTATAATAACATATAATTATATTTATTATATTTAAGTAGTTATTTTAGGATGTATAAAATATATTTATAGAAAGTATAAGAAGAAATAAACTTTGAAAGAGTAGGGTAAGGTGATTACCTGTTCTTAAAGAGACCTCCTTTGGCATACACCTTAATCCTTATTAAGATGGTATTAAGAGAATAAAAGAAGATATATGATGTTTTTAATAAATTTAGTAAGGTATTTGGGTAGTTATTGGTCAATATAAGTGGCTCAAGTGGTGTTAATAATAGAGGATAAGTGGTTCCCTATTGTAAGTGAGGGGAGTGCCACTCTTGTAATTATTCAATGTTTTAAATTAATATAAGGTCTTATTCAAGGTAAAGTGGAAAAAAGGCACACTAAATTTATAAATAATATGTGATAGGGTTTAAATAAACTCAACCAATTACATTTATACAAGTTTTTGAGATATTTTAATCCTTATCACCTAGTTAAACCCCCTTTAAACCCAATTTAACCTTAACTGTTAAAACTTAACTTTTTACCATGATAAATTAATTATAAGCACAAAAATAAAAGGGGATTTATAACCAAATTTGTAGATAATGATTTTTAATTTTTAATCCATTTTATCATATTCAAATTATATAGGTAGTAAAAATTTCATTTAATATAAGTACACAAAACGCATGAAAATGGTTTTTAGGAAAATACCTTATTTAAGCATAAAAATAATTTCACATTGAAATCAAGTAAGAATTTTACTCAAATGAATTTTTTTGGTTAAATAATAATAAAATGACTATTTTTAGAGTTTTGGATCAAACCAAAACCAAATGTAACCTTCTAACCATACCATTAAATGCAAATTCCCAAATATAATTTTTAATTGAATAAAATATAATTTATATTCATAAAAGTCAATAATGAGTTCCCAAATTCAAAATAAAGTTTAAAAATACATTATTTAACTCCTTAAAAATATATTTGGTCTAAATATACTCATAAAATAGGATAAATATGAGTTTTATAAATATTTTAAAGCCTTAGCTCATAGTTTTAACTAAGTTTTACTTGTTTTACCCTTACTAAGGTGAAAAATATTTATCATGGTTTCTATTAATAATGGAAAAAATTAAAAATGGAACAATTTAACAAATTTGAAACACCAGATTCCAAATATGGAATCCATTATTCAAGATTCAATTTCTAGAAGTGGAATAAAACCATTCAAAAATAAGCGCACAAAACGCAATGAAAACTATTTTTAGAAAAATACATCTTTTAATCATAAAACTTGATTTATTCGTATTACATGAATAGTAAAAAAACATTAGATGAATTTAAAAAAATTAATATTTATAATCTATAAAATTCATTAAAATCATTCATTAATATCGATTAATTTAATTTATTAATATAAAAACACATTGGGCGCATAAAAATTGTTTTTTAGAAAAACAATTCTTTTTACCTTCAAATTATGTTATTATCATTTATAAAAAATTAATAAACAATGAATTCATTATATTAATTTGTAAAAAATATTTTTTCATAATTTAGTTAGTCATATTCATACCCTTCAATCCAATGTAAAGGTGATAATAGTCACATTAAATAATAATATTTTGATAGTATATCATGATTCGTTCAAACTTAGTGTTTCATATAAAGCAATCTATAAAAGAAATGAAATTTATTTAAAGATAAATATATCATAAAATCTTGTGTTATTACATTTCACACCATTATAATAATTTTTCCCTCAAAATTATATTATTTTGATACAAACAACTGAGGATAATTCTCCCTCATCACAACCTCATGTTCCTACATAGGTTCCTCAAATTTATGGTTTCACCACAAAATTTTGACCAGGTGAGTGGTTTTGTTTCACAAAACATTATATCCTTTATCCATAATCTCCAACATTTTTTACTCATAAGATATATCTTGCTCTATTGGTATAAACTTTGAGTTTAGTACATATGAAGGATCAAGTGTGTACTTACTCAAGAGAGATGTATGGAACACATCATGAACTTGATAAATATTCAATGTAAGTTATAAGTAACAAGAAACCATACCTATATGATCAAGAATTTCTAAGGTAGTGATATATCTAGGGCTTGGATTTCCCTTATTTACAAATCCCATAAACTTCTTCCAACGTGATATTTGTAGAAATACCTAGTCACCAACTTTGAACTCTAGATCTCATTAAAAACTATCAGCATAAATTTTACATTGACTCTGAGCTTCCTTGATGCAATGTTGAATGGATATAACCTTCTCTATCATTTACGTATCTAACACGAATCTCGGTATCTTTATTTATCCACCTTCATCCCAATATGTTGGAGTTCTTCACTTCCTTCCATAAAGGACTTCATAAGGAGTCATCAGAATGCTCGAGTGAAAGTTATTATTGTAAAAAAAATAAACTAAATAAAGGTGTTAATCCCAACCACCTTTGAAATCCATAGAATATACTCACAATATATCTTTTATGGTTTTTTTTAAAACCCAAAATACCCTAAGAGGGGAGGGGTGAATTATGGTGTCAACTTCTTCTTAAAATTAAATAGATCATGTCCCCATATTTGTAGTTACTTATGAAACCTATCAAGTGTAATTTTGAAATCATCCAACAAGCATATATGGATATAAAAAACACAACGTGGAAGTTTTACTTGGTTCACCTCTAAGGGTTATTCCTAGGAGAATACACCAATAGGGTGTCAGTTGTACCAAAATTCACTAATATTCACTAGATTTTGTGAATTACAATTGTTTGGTAATGATTAATATATTATAGGATCATTGACTTTACAATAATAACATATTTCCTCCCTCAGATCACTTTTGTCAACTCCCACTTGCTCACTATTTTGGTTGAATTATTTTTCATTTTATCTACTTTAAGGTTACAACTATATTTGAGCATATGTTTATGAAGTTTTACATCATGATATTATTAATATGATAATTTAATTCATTTCAAAAACTTTTCCCAAATGAAACTAAATTCTTTCAAGTAATTATTCATGTAGCTCACTTGTTTGTGAAACCCATTTCTTTTTCTGAAAAACTACCAACTTTCATGAAACTCTCAAATTTTGTGAAACTTATATCTTTCAAAAAATAACTACCTTTCATGAAACCCCTTCAATAAAACCCCTTTTTTCTAATTAGTTCTTAACCATTATTTTTATGAAACTTGTGTTCATGTAAAGTTCTTGATTCATGTAAGAATCATATTCGACAAAATATTCCATGAAACCAAAGGAATAAGACCTCCTCCAAAAACCTCAATACTTCAAATTAAGGTCAATGACCTATTTATAGGATAGAAACACCATTTCACAAAACTCTACGACTTTCACAAAACTCCATTTCTTCCATGAAAATTTACCTTGCCTATAAAACATGTCACCTCTAATTATCCAATGTCAACTTTTATTTCATGATATTGTGAAACTTTATCTTTCCTGATCCTTTTGGATTTTCCTTCTTTCAAAAAATTTCCAAAATTTCACAAACCCTACCTTTGATACATAGAAACTTCATTTTTTTAGAATGTGAATTTCATGAAATTTTCCTTTGCTCTAGATTTTCATGACCAAAATATTGGTAAATACTATATATTTATGCCACCTTCAACACTAAAGCCACCTACACTAATAAGATCACTTAGCTTGTAAACTCCTAGATCAACCCAATGTGAATTGACAACAAACACAACATACTATCAATTTCTAGCTAAAAAACATGTGTTCTAATGGTTTGAATGGTCCTATCAGACTTGAAATCTATCTAAGGATGATATGAAATGATAAAGCTCAATCACGTATTGAATGCCTACTAAATAATTTTCTAGAACTTTGAGGTAAACCTTGGATCCCGATCAGATAAAATATCATTTATTACTTCATGAAACCATAAAACTTCCTTAATGTATATTCTATAAAGTTGATCAAGAGTGAAATATTTTATTATTATAACGAAATGTGTTGACTTATAAAGGCAATTGACTACAACCTAAATAGAATTTTAATGTCCTAGATTTATCTGTATATTATTTTAAATATTATATGAAATTATTATGAGACTAGGCTCTGCGACGGCATGCGATTTCGAGGCCCAGTGTGCCTAGAATAAATGTTTGAAAAATATTAAACTTTAAATAGCACATGCAAGTGGTTTTTCTTAAAAAGTGGAATAACTTATAAATGGGTGCCCGGATTAGAAATATAAGGGAACCATTATGTTCATATCAATGATTTTACCCTAGGAGTGGCCTAACATTGGCCAGTGTGGGTCAACTATGAAAAGTAGTTTTCAGGCGTAACGGGAATAAACATATTTTAATAAAAATATTTTTATTAAACATAAATATGTCTCTTTTAAATTTTCCTTTTAATTAGGGATATAGGGTTAGGATCATAACCCTATAATTCCCTGAATACTCTAGAAATAACCTTGTAGAAATCTCTCAATGGACGATGATAGGACGGTGGATCGAGATCGTTCTTGACGGATCACCATCAGTAATGAATCCTCTACAGTGAACGATCCTTTCCCAAGTAGAGTATGGTTCTTTTATTTTCTTTCCTCATTTCTAGAATCAATGACAAACATTAATCAACCAACCAACAGGTTGACTTGCAGTTTTATCATTATTGCAGGATGGGTTTAATTGCGAGAAATAATTGGGGTTTATTATTATATGTTCTTGTTTATTCATTCTTTGTTATAATGAGAAAGGATTGATTACAATATGAACAATGGTCTAGTTTCATTCCTTATGGTGTTCTTTGTGATTTTTTTACCCCCATTCTTGGCATTAATCATCGTTGGACCCTCATGGTTGCAACTCAACTTTTTGGGAGGCTTCAAACATGATCGGACCCCCGGAGTGATGGAAAGATGAATCAGAGGCCAGAGTAGTGTAGAATGTGACCCAAGGATCATGGAAGTGGATTTGTTTTGAAAAAATAGAGCACCAAAGCAAGATTGGAATCCCACAAAAGTATGAGCGTCGGCGGCCGGCGCAAGCGGCGGCGGCTGGTGGCGCATGGCGGCACAGCATGCTGGCACCATGTGGGATGTTGCTTGATCGCGTGGAACATGGATCATCCATAGAGAATGGGACCATGTAAGGCCTACCACATGGGACGTGGTGTGGCACCGTGGGGACCAGAGGGGCACGCGGCCAGGGCGGACTGCGTGCGGCGGACGAGCTGGCATGCATGCATGTGGGCTGTACCAGGGGAACCAGGTCATGCCAGGTGTCCCAATGGGCCCAGTAGTCTAGACTGAGCCCGGAAGACCAAATTGGGCTAGGTCCAGTGAGTCAGGCTGAGTCTGGCGGGTCGGATCGGACCTGGACCGGACCTTGGTTAGATTTTTTACTAAAACGCTCATAACTTTCAAACAGAGCATCTGTTTCACGCACTTTTAACAACGTTGGGACCCTTTTGAAGAGATGGTACTTATGAAACCAATGGTGGGTATTATATTGGACATATTTTTAATGACATGGTACATTTTCATGGTCATTACTCAGGGTCAAGGGGCATGGAGGGTGTGACTACTACTCACTGTGTACCCTATATTTTCTATGTGAATTAATTTTCCCTCATCCACCATATCTTGGAAGAGTTTAATTAGGGTTTTTTCCTTTTATTGTTTTCCTAAAGGTTTGTTGGTATCGTTTCCTACTCATAGGAGTATGATCCCTTCAACATGACTTAGAGGATAAAGTTCTTGGAATCCCCTGAGAGGCTTGAAGCAGATCCTTTATTCCTTCTTCATGCCCTAGGTAGAGTCTTCAGTATTGACGTGACCAACTTCACTGGGAATCGATCCTTTACTTAGTGGGTTAATCTATATGGAATCACTTGTATCACCTCATGGACCTGGATTTAATCCTCCTATGACATATTGTATCTCTCTTCAGATCTTTCAACGTATCTCTCTCATGAAATTTTCTGATGAACATCACTTCTCAGATAGACATCATCAGTGTTATTGGACTCAGGGGTGTGTTCTCTTGGATGAGTGGTTTTTGGAATCTTTGAGCTAAATCCCTAGTGGCAGTATGCAGTAGTTGTGACTTACCCTAGAATGTGTGGTATGGTTTCAGTATATATGGATATTCTTGTTATATGTTATAGACATATACTTATGTAGAGATGACTGTACTCTTCCTTTGTGTTTTTATTTCTGGTTTCAAGGTATCCTACTAAGTATTATTATACTAACCCATGCATGGGCTTTACCTTCACGTGTTATGCCTTTTACAGACGAGTGACCTTTTAACAAAGTCTAGGGTGGACTAGGACCGGACATAGCCTTATGAGATCAGATAGACCGTGGTGTTCCTATGACTTCTAACAGTAGCCCTAATACCTTTCCCTCAGGTTAGATCAGGTAGGTTTTTATGTGGATGAGTTTTAGGAACTTATTTACATACTTTCTTTTTGGTGGGATTGTATTATGACCCTATTTACTTTCCATCACTTTCACTATTGTACTCTAGTTGTAGGTTATAGTGGTTTGCATGCATTATTTACTTAGTTCTTTTTACATTTCAACATTTGTAGTCTTGGAGTTGTGTGTGTGCATACAAGTACTAAGAAAATGCCTCCCATGTTGGTGATATGTCTACTCAGTGTTATTCACTAGCCCCTAGCCTATTGGAGGTGGGCTTGGGGAGTCATGACATGGGCCACTTTGGGACAGGTTGTGACAGAGTGGTATCAAAGGGAGGTTGGTTATACCTTAGGACCAAGAGTTTGTGAGATTGGTTTAGGGAAAAATTCTTAAATGTTTTGAGTTTGGATTTTAGGCTAGGGACTCCAGTGTTGGTGCGGTGGCCGACATATCTATACACTAGGACTCTGATAACCTGTTTTTCAACTTGGTACATTAGAAAACCAGATGCATGGAAAATAATGGTACATGCATCATATAGGAATGGGTTGTGGATTTCATTTCCTTCTTTAGTCAGCTATCCAAATATACTCATTGACTGTGGTACATCTTGTTTCCTTACAGGATACCTCCACAATGCATACTGGCTAGGATTCAATAGCTTGATCATGAGGATAACCCCCTTAGTATCGAGGCTTCAATATAGGGACCAGTTTCCTAGATCTTACCTCCATGTGGTGCACTAGCTGTACCACCACCTGTGGAGCTACCTGTGGAACCTACAGTACTAGCAGATGAGGAGTGCAGGCTGAGTGCGCTTAATGAGTTTCAAAGATAAATACCCCTTGGGTTCTGAGGTGAGCCCAACCCTCGGGCGGTTGAGTATTGTCTTGAGGTGGTGACATGAGTTTTTCATCTAGTCAGGACACTAGCAGATCAAATGGTGGTCCTGACAATGAGCCTTCAACAGGGCTCAGTGGGGATATGGTGGATTCTGGCTATCCAGACTCGTGATGAGGCAACTCTCTCATGGTAAGAGTTTAAGCACCTCTTAAAAGAGGAGTTTTCACCAATTATTCTGAGATTTGTGCATATACAATAGCTTCTTCATCTCTATTAGGGTAGTATTATAGTATTTGATTATTCATTAAGGTTCACCAACCTTTCTAGGAACTTGATGGATATGGTCAAGGATCATTACTTCTAGTATTATACCTTCGAGATAGGTCTGTGTAGAGACATCCAAGCCATTATTATCTCTCTAATAATTCCTACTTATGTTGGGGTACTTGAATGGGCTTTGGTGGTCAAGAGCTTCCTGGATGAGCAGAGACAACCAATGACAGTCAATAGTGGATGGGAAGGTGTAGAGACCTCAACGGTATGGAGTCAATGTCAGTCTTAGGGATCCGAATGTGGGATATGTTTCAGGAGGAGGTCCCAGGAAAAAGGATATATAGTTCAGGGTTCAAAGGGTGGATCCAGTCAACCTAGAGAGAGGCGGTGCTACTAATGTGACGGCAGGGGATAGTGATGAAAAACTGGTCTATGGCCCGCGAGCTTCATGGGTATGGGGTGGATGTGGGGTGGGGCGAACCTAAAAATTTTGATCGTTTAGAGTGCGGGCTAATACGGGTTGAGCCCGTGCGGGTGCAGGCTAATGCAGGTTGAGCCCATGAGGGTGTATAATTACCCACGAGCCTAATTTAAAAAAAAAATTACAATATACGCTTCTTTAATATTTTAGTTTTTCTAATAAAAAATTATGATTAAACCATGAGATATGATTTCTCACCATAATTATCATACTAATTCACCATTCATTCACATGTTAATTTTAAACAGGTTTATATTTATTGTTTTAATGTGATATTATAATATTTATATTGTAATTACTCATTATATTCACATGATGTGTCATCCCGTCTCTTGAAAAATGGAACCCATCTCCCATGCACATGGTTTCAATTCTAAAAGAGTTATTATAATCATAATATTTTTTGGATCGATTTATTTTTTTATTATTTAATTTTATTTTATTATTAAGAAAATATGAAAGGACCTCATGGGAACCCTAATATCCTTTTTTAAAACTGGCTGTTGTTTGAAAAGTCGTCATTAATTCATAGGTCCATACATTTGCATCGCAAAAATTAGCCATCACATCGTCATTATCTCATGCCACCATTAACCCATATAAAAATATTTCATCACATCCCTTAAAACTCTAGGTATTGTCAATCCACACTTCTCCTAACAACAACCATTAATAATAAGAAAAAAATAAAATATTTAAATGATTATAAATAGTATATATTTTTTAAAATATGGGAAACCCATGGGCTTATGTGGGGTGAGGCGGGTTTGAAATTTTTTGTTCGCATTATATGCGGGCTTTTAAGGACAAACCCGCGTAGGCTCAAACCCACACGGGCTTGGCTCGCCCCGCCCCGTACTGCCTGTTTCGCATTACTAGTAGGGGACATCTCACTTGAGATTGTCCAGCCTGTCATGCTACTAATAGGGATATAGTGGATGGACCACCAAGGTAGAGGAAGAGGTGGGATTAGACATATATGCATGGTAATGGATGTGGTAGAGGAGCTAGGAGAGCAGTAGGAGGTGGTCGATGTTTCGACTTGCTACCATCACCACCCCTAGGTGGTCTGCGCCATGCTCAAGGAGATGGAGGATAGGGGAGTGATAGCTTCATGTGGTAGAGGGTTATGACCTAGGTGCTCCGGGGATGATTCGATGTATGATCTGTGTCTTTTCTACATTAGTCGTGGTACTAATAGACACAAGTTCTAGTCAATCCTTTCTCAGCACATATCTTATTTGAGACTTTGATATTCTGGTAGAACCATTGACTCGACCCTTATTCTTGGAGGCACCTAAGGGAAGATACTCAATGATCACACATTTATGTTGACAGTGTGACCTTACCCTTGGAGGTGAGAGTTTCAGTTGGAACCTCTTGGTGGCAGCATCAAGGCCTTACGATGTCATTCTTGATATGGATTGGTTATCTTCGGTCCATGCCTAGATTGATTGTTTTAGGAAAAGGGTTCGGTGTGTCCACAGTGATAGAACAAGGTTTTCTTTTGTCGATGAAAAGGAAAACTAGGCAGCACAAGATGGACTCGTGCATAGGAGGGTGCAACTGATCACTTGTCACTTGGTTAGCCTAACCCTTAGTGCAACATATGTTATGAGTTTCCAGTTCGTAGCAGTAGTAGTGGGGTATGATGACATATTTTCTGAAGATGTTCCAGAATTACCTCCCCACTGGGAGATATACTTCTGCATCGACTTACACCCTAGGACAGCACTGATATCCTCACCAGTATATTGGATGGATCTAGTAGAGCTTCATGAGTTGAGGTTTCGGTTAGATTATTTATAAAGGAAGGTCTTTGTGATACCCATCGTTTCACCCTGGGTGACCTCAGTGTTGTTTTCCAAAAAGACAGAAGGGATCTTGAGGTTGTGTGTGGACTATCGGTGCCTAAACCAAGTCACTATGAATAACAAGTATCCACTATCAAGGATTGATGACCTCTTTAACCAGTTCAAAGGTGCATGATGTTTCTTAAAGGTTTACCTTCGATCAGGCTATCACCAGTTGCGAGTAAAGTATGAGGATGTACCGAAAACGGATTTCAGGTGTCGCTACGGTCACTATGAGTACTTGGTGATGCCCTTTGGCATGAAGAATTCCCCAATAGTGTTCATGGGACTCATGAACCAGATCTTCCAGCCTTAGAATGGTTTTTGGTAATCTTCGTCGATGATATTCTTATGTACTCAGTATCCAAGGAGTAGCACGTGATACACTTAAGGATGGTTCTGGACGTACTCTAAGAGCACCAAATTTATGGGAAACTCTCAAAGTGATAGTTCTAGATTCAGGTGGTCCACTTTTTGGGACATGTTATCTTAGCATATGGAGTGGCTATGGACCCGGCCAAGGTCGAGGCAGTGTTAGCATGGGATCCACCTAGGTTCGTGACAGAGGTGTGGAGCTTCCTTGGGATAGCTGGATATTACTAAAGATTCATACCTGGTTTTTCCAGAATATTAGCATCTATGACAGTTTTGACCCTAAAGGGGAAGCCTTTTGTGCGGAAAGAAAAGTGATAGTAGGCTTTCTAGTAGTTGAGATAGAGTTTGGTGAGTGCTCTGATCTTGATACTATTAGAGGAGGGTGTCGAGTACATAGTGTTCTGTGATGCATCAAGAACCGGTCTTGGTTGCGTCTTGATGTAGAGGAAAGTGGTGATTGCCTATGGTTTGCACCATTTGAGACCACATGAGAAGAACTACATGACCCATGGTCTTGAGTTGGAAATGGTAGTCTTCGCATTGAATATGTGAAGACACTACCTAATGGGTGAGCGGTTTATCATCTAATATGATCATAAGAGTCTCAAGTATATCTTCTCTCAAAAGGATATGAACTTGAGACAGAGGTGGTGGCTAGAGTTCCTCTAGGATTATGACTTTGAGATTGTTGATACTCCTATGAAGGGGTACATGGTGGAGGATACTCTCAGTAGGAGATCGAGTTCGTAGTTGCTGGATGAGGTATCAGATCAGTTGGTCTCATTGCAGTTATCCTTTGTGGATGGAGATGGGGGAACTTACCTCCAGTCGATGGTTGTTACCTCTACACTCTTACAGTGAGTTAGGGAGGCATAGCTTGGGGATACTGACTTTTAGACTCTACGTGCTCAGTTATCAATAGGGCATACTCCTGATGGATATTCGAAAGGTGGGGATCACTTCGTTCTTTTCAAAGGAAACAAAGTTTTACCAGTGACGTTATAGGAGGAGGTGTTGATGGAGTTTTACATATTCCTTTTGGTGGTACATATTGGTGTGGAAAAGATGTATCAGGACCTATGATGTCAGTTTTGGTGGTCAAGGATGAAGAAGGTAGTGGCAGAGTTCATTTCTCGATGCCTTATGTTCCAGTTGTGAAGGCTTGGTACCAGGTTCCAGCGGGTTTAGCTCAACCCCTTGAGGTTCCATAATGGAAGTGGGATGGTATATTTATGGACTTCATGATAGGTTTACCACATATTTCTAGGGGACACGATACCATCTGGGTGATCATTGACCGACTCACCAAGTCAACCCACTTCATACTTATCTGATATTAGAGTTCATTAGAGAGCTTGGGACGCCTCTACATGCAGAAGATAGTTTTTATTCATGGAGTTCCATAAACGATTGTTTTAGATTGTGATAATTGTTACACTTAAGCACGAGGTTTCATCCCCAGATGGATGGCTAGACAGAGAGGACCATTTAGGTTCTGGAGTACATTTTGTGGGATTGTATGTTAGACTTTGATTGTAGTTGGTAGGATCATCTACCACTGGTGGAGTTTTCTTACAACAATAGCTATCACTCCATGATTAGTATGGCACCATTCAGGGATTTGTACGGGTGACCCTATAGGTCACCACTTTGTTGTACTAACTTAGGAGAGTCATAACTCATGGGCCCAGAGTTGGTGCGAGCTACTACTGAGAAGGTGGAGATCATCCAGAAGCGGATGAAGACTATGCAAAGCTAGTAGAAGTCATATGCTGACATGAGACAGAGACATTTGGAGTTTGAGTAGGGAGACCATGTGTTCCTTTAGGTATCACCTCGACATGGGTTGTGGAGATTTGGCCAAGGTGTAAAGTTATCTCTGAGATTTATCGACCCTTTAAAGATACTAAGTAGAGTTGTCGAGGTGGAATACCACCTAGATCTACCCCCGTAGTTGAATTAGGTATATAATTTCTTCCACATGTCACAACTGAGGAGGTATGTGCATGACCCATCACATATCATTGACTGGGATGAACTGGACATTGAGGATGAGGTGACTTTTGTGGAGTAATTGGTGGAGATTGAGGATCGATAGGAGAGGATCCATCATGGGTGATCTATTCCCATGGTGCATGTCTGGTGACAGCACGAGAATATCCAGGAGAGCACGTGGGAGTGGGAAGCTCAAATTCATGCATAGTACCCATATATTTTTTAGTAGCCTTTTGTTTTGGCTTTTTGAGGACATAAATCCCTAAGGTGGGGAGAATGTAATGTCCCGGATTTTTCTGTATATTATTTTAAATATTATATAGAATTATTATAAGACCAGGCGTTGAGATGGCATGTGATTCCAAAACCCGGTGTGCCTAGAATAAATATTTGAGAAATATTAAACTTTAAATAGTGTGTGTATGTGGTTTTCTTGAAAAAGTGGAATAACTTATAAACGGGTGTCTAAATCAGAAATCTGAGGGAACCATTGCATTTAGAGTGGTGATTTTACCCTATGTGAGGCCTAAAATTGGCCGGTGCGGGTCAACTGTAAAAATTATTTTTCAAACGTAACAGGAATAAAAATATTTTAATAAAAATATTTTTATTTGACTCCATGATGTTTCTTTTATATTTTCCTTTTAAGCAGGAATATAGGGTTATGCTCATAACCCTAGAATTTCCCTGAAGACTCTAGAGAGAACCTTGGATAAATCTATCGACGAACGATGACGAGATGGTGAATTGAGACCGTTCTTAACGGATCACCATCGACAATGAATCCTCTACAGTGAATGATCTTTTTCTATATAGGAAATTTTTCTTTGATTTTCTTTCCCCATTTCTAGAATTAATGATGAACACAGATCAACCAACCAATGGGTTGACCCTCGGTTTGATCATTCTTGCAGGATGGGCTTAATTATGGGAAATCATTGGGGTTTATTGTTATTTGTTCTTGTTTCTTCATTCTTCGTTTTGACATGAACAGATTGAGGCTGATATAAACAAAAGCCAAGGTTTGTTCCTCATGGAATTATTTGTTCTTTTCTTACCCCCGTTATTGGCATTCTTCACCATTAGACCCTTGTGGTCGCGGGTCAACTTGTCAGGAGGCTTCGAATACGATCGGACCCCTGGAGTGATGGAAAGATAAATTAGAGCCTAGAACAATGTAGAAAGTGACTTGAGGATCACAAAAGTGGATTCTTTTTGAAAAATAGAGCACCAAATCAAGATTGGCGGCCCTCAAAAGTAAGGGTTTCGGTGGCCAGTGCAGGCAGAGGAAACTGGCGGTGTGATGGTGGCGAGGTCGCGGGCAGGTGGAGTGCATGAGGAAATCCCAG
Source organism: Viscum album (assembly GCA_963277665.1). Classification (NCBI taxonomy): domain Eukaryota; kingdom Viridiplantae; phylum Streptophyta; class Magnoliopsida; order Santalales; family Viscaceae; genus Viscum; species Viscum album. The sequence goes on along the minus strand of OY728131.1, from coordinate 909,723,908 downwards.
ATGTGGCGGGCCAACCGTGTGGAACATGGTGCAGCACCATAGAGACCAGAGGGGCACGCATCCAGGGTGGACCACGTGCACCGAAAGAGCCGGCCCACGTGCATGTGGTTCGGACTAGGGGAATCAAGTCAGTCCATGAGGTCCAGTGGGCCTAGCGAGCCAGACCAGGCCCAACGGGCCAAGATAGACCAGGACCAGCAAACCGGACTGGGTTCGACCGGGTCTAGCGGGTCGAATCAGACCCGGACTGGACTCAGGTTGGATATTTTTACTAAAACGATCATAACTTTTAAACGGAGCGTTTGTTTGACATGTTGTCAGTAGAGTTGGGACCCTTTGACGATACGGTCCTTATGAGACCAATGGAGGGTCTTAGGTCAGACATATTTTCAGTGAAACGGTCCATTTACATGGGCAGTAACTGGGGTCAAGGGACATAGCAAGTGTGACTACTACTCACTATCCACCCTCTATTTTCTACGTGAATTAATTTTATGTAATCCACCATATCTTGAATGAGTTTTGTTAGGGTTTGTTCCCTTTATCATTTCCCTGAAGGTTTTTTGGTATTATTTTCTACTCATAGGAGTATGACCCCTTCAACAGAACTTCCAGGATAGATTTGTTGGAATCCCCCAAGAGGCTCAGAGTGGATCCTCTATTCCTTCTTTGTGCCCTAGGTAGAGTCTTTGATATTGACATGACCAAATTCACTGGGTGTTGATCCTCTACTTAGTGGGTTAATCCAGATGGATTTTTTGGTATCACCCCATGGCCCTGGCTATGATCCTCCTATGATGTATCGTATATCTATTCATATCTTTTAGTGTATCTTTCTCATAACGGTTTCCAACAAACAGTACTTCTCGAACGGACGTCATTAGTGCTATCAGACTCAAGAGTGTGTTCTCCCAGATGAGTGCTTTATGGAATCTCCGAGATAAATCCCTGGCGGTGATATGCAGTAGTTGTGAATTACCCTAGACTGTGTGGTATGATTTGAGTATATCTAGAAATTCTTGTTATATGTTGTAGACATATACTTGTGTAGATATGACTGTACTCTTCCTTTGTGTTTTGCTTTGTGGTTTCGGGGTGTCCTAATGAGTATTTTTATACTCACCCCTACATGGGTTTTTCCCACACGTGTTGTGTCTTGTGCATATGAGCGACCTTTTGATAGAGTTCAGGGCGGACCAGGACCATATGGAGTGTTGTGAGATCAGATAGACTGTGGTGTTCCTACGACTTCAGACAATAGCCCTAGTACCTTGACCTCAGGTTGGATTAGGTAGGGTTTTCTGCGGATGAGTTTTAGGAACTTGTTTACATACTTTCTTTTTGGTGGTCTTGTATTCTGGCCTTTTTTACTTTCTAGCACTTTCGATGTTGTACTCTGGTTGTGGGTTATAGTGATTTGCATTCATTGTTTACTTAGTGTTTTTACATTTCAGAATTTGTGGGCTTGGATATGTGTGTGTGCATACATGTACTAAGGGAATTTCTCCCATGTTAGTGACATGCCTACTCAGTTATAGTCATCAACCTCTGGCCTATTGGAGGCAATCTTGGGGAGTCGTGTCATAGGCCCCTCTGGGACAGGTCGTGACAGCATTGTGCCCTTTAGATGTGTTGGAGAGTTCGATGACAAAATCCATGGTAATTTTTTCCCATTTCCATTCAAGTATGAGTGTGGTTGCAACATCCTCTTATACTTCTACTGCTCAGCCTTAACTTGTTGGCATACCAAGCACCAAGATACATACCCTGCAATATCTCTCATTGTGTTATCCCATCATAAATTCTATTTAAAGTCTCTATACATCATCATACTTCCAGGATGGATAGATAATGATGAGCTATGATCTTTATCCAATGGATCCTTTTTCAAGTCTAGTATCTTAAAGATGCATACTCAGTTCCTAAACCTTATCACTCCATCACAATCATGGTTTAACTCAGGAACATTTATCACCTTCTTTTACAGTTCTACATCCTCCTTCCACTACAAAAAAATAGCATATTAGTGACGATTTTTTAGAAGGGGTTATGCATAACCCCCTCTAAATTTATTTTAGAGGGGGTTATACACAACCCCCTCTAATCATCGAATTTAAATAGGGTTCAAAACCCCATCTAATTTTTTTATCATTATTTTTTGAATATTTGGTTGTATTTTAGTGGTGATTATGTCAAAACCACTACAAATTTAATAATTAGTGTCACTATATGCTCGGTTGTATTTTAGAGTAATTATATATATATAATATTCATTTGGATGTTAGAGGTACTATATATAAAATGGAATTTGTTTTTTTTAATGGAAATAGTGGGGGTTCACTACCCCCTCTAATCACTAAAATTAAAGAGGGTTTTGAACCCCCTCTAATTTAAGATATTTGAGGGGTTTTATAAACTTTTGTAAATCCCTTAGAATATAGGTGGTTTTAAACCCCTTCTAATTTAAGAAATTAGAGGGGGTTTTGAACCCCATCTAATATATGACATCAGATGGGGGGTTTGAACCCCTTCTAATTTATGACATTAGAGGGGGTTTTAAACCCCTTCTAATTTAATAGATTAGAAGGGTTGTCAAACCCCTCTAATTTATGACATTATATAAGGTTTTTAAACCACTCTAATTCATGAAAATAGAGGGGGTTCATGAACCGTCGTTAATCCCTTTGATTAGAGGGTTTTTTTAACCCCTCTAAATTTTTTATTTATTTTTTAAAATAAATCTCATATAAATTCAAATTATATAATATATATGTGTGCATGCGCATGTGTGTATACATATATTATATAAACACATTGTATAAATGTATTTAAATGCATTATAAACATATAAATATAAAGACATTATATAAATTTTTTAAATAAATACTCATATATATAAATAAAAATGTATACAAATACAAATATTGGTATACATAATATAAATGAAATTATAAATATATTTATACAAATATATAAAATTTATAAATGGTTTTAAAAAATACTATACATTTATATTTTGATTTATATTATACATATATTATATTAAATGCGTTTTTATTGTATATTTATGTATACAAATATATATAATATAGAAAAAAACTAAATATATATATATATATATTTATATATTTATATTTATATATTATATTTATATTATATATATTTTATTATAAAATATTTTATTATATATAAATTTATATATATTATATAATTATTTTTTTTATTTTAGTGTGTGATATTAATTATAAATTAATTTAGTAAATATGTATATATTATTTAATTATATGATATATTTCCAATTATATAAATGTATTTAATTTCATGTGTGTGTGTGTGTGTGTGTGTTTACATGATATAATATAAATGTATATAATTACATATAAAAATATATAATATAAATGTATTTAATATAATATTTTTATAATATAAATCATAAAACATATAAATGTATAGTATTTATAAAACCAACATATAATTTTTAGTTTACAAAATATGTGTAATAATGATAATAATAGTTAATAATTAATAATATTATTGTTACACACACATATATATAAGTATATAAAAATAATGATATAAATATATATATATATATATTATAATTATATTATATCTATAAATATTATATAAATACATAAATATACATACACACATACAAATATAATATATATATATATATATTATACACAAATATATTGCATATTATACACGAATACAAATATATTATATTATTTAAATTTTTATAGACAGATATATATATATATATATATATATATATATTCTGTAAAATTTCCCTATATAAATAAATATATTATATTGTCTATATAAACAATAAGGTGATTTTCCTTGGTGGTTCGGGCGCAGTATTTCATTCGGTGGGTCACGACTTCAAATATAAGTATTGTTGAGATTTTTACTCCATGAATATTGGTGAAAGGCACGCTATGTGTGTTGGGACCATGGCAGATAGGTCCTCGGTCCTGGGGTAAGTCCATAGGGGCGTTAGTTGGGTGGGGGTCCGCTTGGGGGTTGTCATGGGTGGGGGTCCCTAGGTGTGTCATGGGGTTTGTGGGGCGTTGGGGTGTGTCATGGATGTTGAGGGTGTCTATGGGGTGTGTCATAGGTGTCTTGGGAGGTGTCCGCAAGGGGACCGAGCGGGTGTCATGGGGGGTTCGAGCGGGTTTCATGGGGTTGGTTGGTGGGTGTCACGTCGAGTCTGGGTGTTTGGCATGGGTGTGCATTCAGGGGTGGTTATAAAATGTAAACTCAAGACTCTATTAGGTGTAAATGAAATATTAATTTAGGGGTAGTTTTAAAACTCCCTCTAATCTAACCGTCGCTAAATTCAAGCTCATTTTACCAGCACTTACCCAAAACCACCTCTAAACATGGTAGGCAGACATATTAGTAGCGGTTATGGGTAACTACCGCTAATGTGTTTAGAGGTGGTTTTAACTCCTTCTAAATGAAATCTAACCGCTAATAAATTCAAGCTCATTTTACCAGCACTTACCCAAAACTCTATTAGGCATAAATGAAATATTAATTTAGGGGCAGTTTTAAAACTCCCTCTAATCTAACCGCTACTAAATTCAAGCTCATTTTACCGAAACTTAACCAAAACCACCTCTAAACAGGGTAGGCGGGCACATTAGCAGCGATTATGGGTAACTATTGCTAATGTGTTTAGAGGTGGTTTTAACTCCTTATAAATTAAATCTAACCGCTACTAAATTCAAGCTCATTTTACTGGCACTTACCCAAAACCGCCTCTAAACAGGGTAGGCAGGCACATTAGTAGCGGTTATGGGTAACTACCGCTAATGTGTTTAGAGGTGGTTTTAACTCCTTCTAAATGAAAAAAAACCCTTCTAATCACCCTATTTTTTGTAGTGTTTTACTCCTCTTTAATCATCACATGGAAAGATGGTTAAACATTTATCTAAGAAAGATATAATATATCACCTTTTTTCATGATTTCAAGGTCTATCTTCTAAAAATCCATAAATATTTAATCACTTTCAATAATCATCATGGAAAAACTAGCATGGTATGTGGGGTGTTTCATGGGGTTTGTGGGGCGTGGGGTGTGGGGTGTGTCATGGGTGTCGAGGGTGTTTGTGGGGTGTGTCATGGGTGTCTTGGGGGGTGTCCACAGGGGGATCGAGTGGGTGTCATGGGGGGTCTGAGCGGGTGTCATGGGGTTGGTAGTTGGGTGTCATGTGAAGTCTAGGTGTTTTTCATGGGTGTGCATTTAGGGGGGGTTATAAAATGGAAATTCAAGACTCTATTAGGTGTAAATGAAATATTAATTTAGGGGTAGTTTTAAAACTCCCTCTAATCTAATCGCTGCTAAATTCAAGCTCATTTTACCGGCACTTATCTAAAACCACCTCTAAACAGGGTAGGTGGGCACATTAGCAGTGGTTATGGGTAACTACCGCTAATGTGTTTAGAGGTGGTTTTAACTCCTTCTAAATGAAAAAAACCATTCTAATCACCCTATTTTTTGTAGTGTTTTACTCCTCTTTAATACTCACATGGATAGATGGTTAAACATTCATCTAAGAAAGATATAATATATCACCTTTTCTCATGATTTCAAGGTCCATATTCTAAAAATCCATAAATATTGGATCACTTTCAATACTCATCATTGAAAAATTGGCATGGTCCTTCTGACTTGGAGCATTAGCCACCTTGTTTGCCTTCCCGAATTGATGGTGTAATAAACATTCATAATATTTAATCAATTCCAACCATCTCCTTTGGAATATATTTAACTCTTTTTTTTGTGAATTTGTACTTCAATATTTTATGATATGTGTATATATATATATATATATCAAACCTTTCACTATAAAGATAATATCTTCATATTTTCAATGCAAAAATTACCATTGCCAGTTCCAAATCATGAGTTGGGTAATTCTTCTCATTAATTTTAAATTAGTGTAAGGCATAAGATATAACCATTTCATTCTGCATGAGGATGCATTTCAATACCTTATATGATGCATCAATATAGATCATAAACCCTTCTCCATTGCAGGGTATTGTGAGCACATATGAGATGACCAAACTTTTTTCATCTCCTTGCGATTTTCCTCACATTCATCTATCCATAGAAACTCGGATCCCTTCCATGTCAACATGGTTAGTGGATTAGGTATCCATGATAAAGCTCTCACAAATCATAGATGGTATCCACCCAACCCAAGAAAACTATGAATCTTGATTATTGTGGTTGTACTAGGCCATTGATTAAATTGATATAGCCCGCTTAAGATTATATGACCCAAGAATGGAACTTTCTATATCCATAATTTACACCTATTTAATTTGGAATATAGATTATTCTTTTTTAAGGTCTTCAATACAATCCTAAAATGATTTTTATGCTCTTATTTTCTCTTGGAATATATAAGAATATCAACTATAAAAACTATCACAAACTAATTGAGGCAATATCTAAAGACATTATTCATTATATCTATGTTTATAGTGGGGGAAATGGTAAGTCCAAATGAAATTACTATAAATTCATAATGACCATACCTCATATGGAAGGCTATGTTGGATATATCCTCATTCTTGTTCGTCAATTGATGATATCCATAATAAATTTCAGTCTTGTAAAATATTGAGCTCTATGAAATTGATCAAAAAGGTCATCAATGTGAGGTAGAGGATACTTGTTCTTGGTAGTAATCTTTTTAAGTTCTATATAATCAATACAAATATGTATTGAAACATCTTTCTTCTTAATAAAAATAATAAATTCACCCCATGGTGACACACTCGAGTGTATGAATCCCTTATCAAGATTATCTTGGAGTTGATTCTTCAATTCTTATAACTCAATTATGGTCATTCTATATGGAGTCTTTTAAATAGGTGTGACTTTTACTAAAAACTCAACTTCACAATATAGGGGAAGACTAATCAAGTCTTCAAGACATACATTATTATATTCCTAAACAATAAGCATATCTTCAATGTTGAGTTTCTCCCCAACTATTTGAGATAAATATCCCTCGTGAATGGGTAGTAAGACCCATACAATTGAATTAATTTACACTAAAAGTTAATATTCATCCTCACACTGATAAATGATCATAGTTTCATTTAGAATGTGAAATGTTACTTCCTTATTTTATTAATTTATAAGAGATCTTTGTAGAGATAGCCAATCAATTTTCAAAATCACATAAAATTCCACTAAAGGAAGAATAATAATATTTTCATAGGGAATATTGTAATAAAAATTAACATGTCATTCCCAAATCTAGAGTAGATGATAAGTGTGCCTTAACTATCATGATCTACTTAAATGATTTATATATCATAGGCCCTTCCTTGGTCTAGGAGTTATCCCTTTGATTAGGGAATTGACTTGGATAATTCTCAAGTTACCCCACACATAATACATTAAAATATAAATGGCATGTTAGGATGTACTTTATTTCCCTCCATCAAACTCTTCATTTTTTATCAGTAATTACTTTCTATATGATATCCTTTTCCACACATAAAACACATTCTCATTCCTTTGAGACATTTACATGGGTGTTTTTTCCCATATTCTTGACATATAGAAAGCTGAATCTTCTTTTCTCCATGGTATTCATCAACTAAATTCCCATGAAACTCCATTCTCTCTTATTGGGTGTATTATGAAACTCACCTAAGTTGATGTTATTGATCATATAAAAAGATAATTTGTTAGTAATAATCACGTGGTTTTTAATTACATCTCACATTTCATTTGATTTCTCATGAGTAAAATCATTGTATTGTCTGAAATATTCAGTGTTAACACAATTTATGCATGTTCCATTCATTAACTAAAACTAAAAAACATAGTGTGAGTAATAATAATCATATTAAGTAATCATATAATTATGAAAAATCATTCATAATATTCATAAATCATGACACCTTATTTTCAATATATGAAAACTTAGGTTTAACTTAGGTCATCCATGATCATTATCTATTTAAATCCTTCATAATGGTTCATAAATAAAATGTAAATTAACTCAAACATATCCCCCCATGAATGTCTAGCTAGGTGTTTAGTCTTAGTACTACTCATCATGCATTGGCGCTGATCAAGTTAATACCCAATCCACCCCTTTTAGAGTTGTTACTCCTAGATACATCTATGTCATAGCCACATCCAATTATTAGTATCTAGATAGGGGGTGTAATTTTTAATAAACCCACACAATCTATACTTTACCAAAGTTTCAGGATATTCTCTTATACTTATTCTTATCCCTAGGGTTTTCAACAAAGTTATCTAACCCTAATCCCTAAAAATAACTAAACCATACTCTGATACCAACTGGGGTGAGAAAAGAATTTCATACATAAATATTACATCATTTTATATGAATATTCAATACATATTATAACAATACACACCCCAAAACCGTAAAGGTTTAGTGTCTTTGGAAACTAGACACATAATCTTTTTATTTCGCAAAAGATATTTAACCTCACCCACAAAGTTATTCTCACATGGTACATTTCTTAGAAATTCCCTACTTAAAACCTGTTTTATTACCTGGGGAAAGGAAACATAAGAAATGGGTGAACTCAAATGATTAGTAAAGGTAAACATAAGATATATCAATCAATGATCACAAGTGAGAATAATATAAGAACAAGGGTATAAGAATATGATCATAACCTAAAAAATTCATACATAATTAGTCAAATATCATTAATCATAAATCATATCATAAGGCTTTTTTATAAAAAAATACATAAGTTATAAGTATGAAGAATCATAAATAATCAATCATGGGCAATGGTATTATATCATAAAAATGAAAAATATGTTTTCGGCATACACATATGCATAGAAAATCATTTCCTTAGTCAAGGATCATTGTTGATACTATCATAGTGTATTGGGTTCACTCCTCATTCCATCATTTTCTTAGTTAGGGTTCACTCTCAAGACAATCATAATGAACAGAGTCCCTTACTGAACTTGGTTCACTCCCCATTCTTATCCTTATTATCTCATGAGATATCATCTTTTACCCAATGCATTATAGGGATATATAATTTCAGTCTCACCCATAATATAATGAAAACCACACATATGTGTGCCACAAGATCATAAAACATTAATAAATTCATTATATCATAACCCATTAAAATTAAATGGGTTTAATTCCATAATTTCATCATATCATAACTCATGAAGAAAATGATTTCATAAATATTTCATCATGAATTAATTAACCCATGGGAATGAAAACGAGCTTCATAGAATCATCATTAAATCATTATCATCATAATTCATCTAGACAGTTAAATTGGATGGTATCATAATATCATATCCCTAGTGAAGCATAGAAATCATTAAATAATATTGATATAGATGAAAATTATCTTTATAAGAGTATTTGAACATTTATTTGAAACCAAGGGAAATACTCGTTTCTAATATTATATTTAAAAACTAAAATTTCCCAAAATATTTAGAAAAATATTTTATTTCAAAATTCCCATGTAAAAATGTAAAGGAATCTTAAAATAAAATAATATTCATGATGGTAATAAAATTCATTGGTCCGGTAAATATTAAAATAAATATTTCTTTCACACTTTTTGTAAAAAGTCATAAATAACTGATTTAGAAAAGGTTATAAAAAATAATTTTTAATTATTTGAAAAAAAATTAAAATATGGTTGAAAATGAATTTAAAAAATTACTGGATCATATAAAATAACATTCTTGTAAACATTTTAAGGAACATGGACATGGGAGAAAAGTTGGTCAACCAAGGATGAAATAAGGACGGTTTTTCTTAAAAACATTTTCTCAATCATTTTAAATATCAAAGAGATGAAAATGTTACTGATACTTGAAAATTTTAGGAATAACTAGGTTTGAGAAAATAGATTGGTTTTAAAAGATAATATTTATGTAATTTCCCTCACCATAAATTTGGCATAGGCAATCCCGAAAAGAAATGAGATTGTAATATAAATCCTTACCTCAAGTATCATATTACTTCATACGGGTCCATACCTACTATATAATAAATAAATATTTATTATAAATATATTCTAGAACCATATTCATACTTTTTATACCATACATGTTTTACTCATAACATTTTATCACTCCTTTGTTAACAATCTTTTATCATCATCATCATTTCAGGTGATAACTACTTCATTTTTCATGACTGTTTCAATTAGGTCGTTGTAGTCCTTATAATTTTTCTATGGTTACATAGTTTCCAAAATATTAATAATTTCATAATTATCATATTTAATCATTTTATACAATTTTATATTCATTTATATAAATTGGTGATGAAAATGAATAATATCACTTCATGGAGATGGTAGTCCATACATACGCATGACTAATGTTTCCACTTTTTGATGGATAGAACATAAAAAAGGTAAATAATAATTTAAATTTATAGAATAATTATTATATCATATATTCATTAAATATGTCCTTATTACCATCTATTTAAAACATAAATGAAAAAAGAATCACATCATTTCATGGAGGTGGTAGTTCCCGCGTACGCACAAGCGACGTTATCATTTCCCAGAGGATGGGAAAGTAAGAAGATAGATAATATGTTATAATTACAGAAGAATAATTATATCATAAATATCATATATAAAAATTAAATCCATCATAATAACCAACCATGAAATATGGTGATGGAAAATGAATCATATCGCTACGTGGAGGGGGTAATCCACACGTGTACATGAGTGATACTTTCATTTCCTATTTGATGGAAAGAAGATGTAAAATTGTTGTCCTATAATCATAATAATATTTAATTATATTTATGAGACTTAATTAATTGTTTTAGGATGGATACAATGGATTTATAGGAGGTAGAAGAAGAAATAAACTTTGAAATCATTAGGTAAGATGATTACCCCTTCTCTGAGATACCTCCTTTGGCTTACACCTTAATCCTTATTAGGATGGTATTAGGAGAATAAAATAAGCTCTATGGTGTAGGTAAGGAATCTTGGAAGGTATTTGGGTAGGTATTTTTTGATATAAGTGGATCAAGAGGTGTGAAGAAGAGATGGGAAGTGGTTCCCTTTTATAAGGGTGGGGAGTGGTACTCTTGTAATTATTCAAAGTTCTAAATTAATATAAGGACTTATTCATGGTCAAGTGGAACCAAGGCACCCCAAATTTGTAGATAAGGTATTATAGGGTCAAAATAAACTCAAATAATCACATTTAAACAAGTTTTGGTGACATTTTAAGCCTTATCACCTAGTTAAACTCCCTTTAAACCCAATTTAACCTTAACTGTGAAAGCTTGACTTTTTACCATTATAACTTAATTATAAGCACAAAAATGAAAGGGGACTTCTAACAGAATTTGGAGATACTGATCTAAATTTTTGAATCCATTTTATCAGATTCAAAACCTATAGGTGGCAGAAATTACATTTAATATAAGTACGCAAAACGCATGAAAATAGTTTTTAGGAAAATACCCGATTTAAGCATAAAAACCATTTCAACTTGAAATTAAGTAATAAGTTTATTTACATGAATTTTTTGGTTAGATATTAAAAAAAGTATTGTTTTTATTCTTTTGGATTAATCCAAAACCGAATGAAACCTTTCAACCACACCATTAAATGCAAAGACACGAATATAGTTTTTGATTGAACACAATATAATTTATGTTCATAAAAGTCAAGGATGGGTTCTAAGATTCAAAATAATGTTTTAAAATATATTATTTAACTCCTTAAATATATCTTTTTTCAAACACCACTCATCTAATAGGATAAAGGCAGGTGTTAGAGATATTTTAAAGTCTTACCTCATAATTTTAACTTTGTTTTACCTTTATCGAGGTGAAAAATCTTTACCATGGTTACTATTCATGGGAACCAAAAATAAAGGGGTCCTATTTATAAAATTTGAACATCCTGATTCCAAATATGGAATCCATTATTTGTGATTCAATTTCTAGAAGTATCAGAAATCCATTTTAAAATAAGTGTGCAAAATGCAATGAAAACTGTCTAGTAAAAACCATTAGATGGATGTTAACATGTTTGATTGAATATATGTAATCTATAAATTTCATTAAATTTATTCATCAATAAATATTAATTAAATTTATTAAGATAAAAACGCATCGCGCACATAAAAACTATTTTCAGAAAAAATATCTCTTATTACCTTCAAATGATTTTATTTTCATTTCTAGCCAATTGATATCTAGTGTATTCATTGTATACATGTGTAAAAAATACTTTTTCTTAATTTAGTTTGTCTTAATAATACCCTATAATTCAATGACTAGACAATAATTGTCGCATTAAATAATAATATTTTAATGGTATATCGCGGTTCATTTAAACTCGGTGCTGCGTGTAAATCAAGTTGTCAAGGAAACCAAATTTATTTAAAAAGAAACATATCATAAAATCATGGGGTGTTACAAGGTCATATGATATGGACTAGTTGGGTATTTGGTATAATATTTACCTATTTTTTTCTTCATTTTTATTGATTTTTGATAACCCCCCTTTCAAGGGATGAGGGGAACCCTTACAGGGCTCGTAGGCTCAGAGATTACAAGGCTCGTAGGCTTAGGAGATTACATGACCCGAAGGTCTTAGGGAATTCAACCAGACTATCTACAAGGAATTGCCCCTCCCCAGCATCTACGTCATGATAGTAGCTCTCCACCTTTGCATGGTCGTCTGGCTGGGCTTCCCGTGCAAGCACAGGCTGGTCCCGATGGCATAGTCATACTCTCTCATTATGACAAATCCATTTGGCTCTACTCTAGTGAGTGCACCTGGTCTGAATCCTCTTTTGGGGATGCTCCTTTTTTGTAGTGTGTCTGGGGAAACTGCATGTGGCCCGAAGGCCTTGAGGTGGCCTGAGGGCCTTAAAGGTGGCCCGAAAGCCCTACTGACCTGAAGGTCTGGGTGGCCCGAAAGCCTTAAGGACTCCAAGCCCAAACTGATGGCTCAAGTTGAATAGTTCTAGCTGCTACAGTACCGAACATTACTTGTTGCAGTACCCGCACAGTGTGCAGTTCTGCACAGTACCTGTACTGTAATGACCCGAACTTTTTTAATTATATTTGTTTCCTAATTTTGTATGTTATTTATTTTATACCAAACAAAACTATATCCTTTAATTAATGAAGTGGGTATAATTAAAATGAGACCGTTGGGTTTCTACTGTCATATGATCGTTGGTCAATATGACCGTTGGAAACTATAATCTTATTGTTGTGTTTTTATAAATACGGTTATCTTGGTTAATTAATACAGAAAGAGGTTTGAATGGCCTCATCCAGTAGACTTGAGTCATATGAAGTCTATCTGTCAGAGCTTGGGAAGGAGGTAGCATCATTGGGCTTTGCTTTGGACTAAGCCCAAGCCGAACTTCAACGTATGAATCTTGAACGAAATCGCCTAAGGGAGAAGTTCAAGCTGATAGAAATCACCACTCGGGCAATGTTGTCCGAGCCGCCCCAAGATTCTATCACCATAGCACACCTAACACTTAGGTCCTATGCTGGTGTAATAAGGGGCTATGTAACGAGACCCTAGCTGCTTTGTGTAATCCTTTTATATAAATAAAATTGTGTTTTCTTCTTATGGTGAAGTTTGTGAATTTTTTCAAATGTCCGGATAAATATAGAATGTATATTATCAATATTTTAAAATATTTATGTAAACCTTAAATAATTAATAATGTGTAATGATTTTCAAAGAATGGTCTTCTACAGTTGGGATCAGCAAGAAATTTAGAGTCTAATAAGATCAACTTGGTTTTTAGTGAATAGTAAAGTAGGAATAGTAACATACCCTTATAAATAGTAATGAATAATAATGAATAGTAATGAATAGTAATTTGACCAAAAAAATAGAAACTTCACCCATGAATGTATAGATACATTTTAGACATCTTCAAAGTGAAAAAATGATCATAGTTTAAGTTTTGGTATTTTTGTACGCCATAAATATTTTATTTACAATTTTATAATTAGTTTAATAATTTAAAATGGAAATGTATTTTCATAAAATTTAATCATAAATTGTTACTTTATTGTCTTATTGTTATACGATAATTTTATGGTACCTTGATTACTTTTTTTAAGGTGTTACAAAATGAGTTATATTTTTAAAGTTGTATTTTTGGAATAAATAATTATTTTATTTAAAAATTAAATTAAAAATATTTAGAAAATTATTTTCATAAAATGGAATTCATTTTTGAATTCAGATCATCTATATTAGGTTAGGGTGAATTTTTGGGTTTTTTCTGAAACAGTTGAATTTTCGGTGAATAGTAAAAATGCAGTTTTGAGTTTTGGGTGTTTAATGACATCATTAATGATGTAAGATTTCTGGTCGACTTATGAATGGTGAGATATTATATGAGGTGTCCCAAGTGGCCAATACCATGAGCAAATACCATGGGCAAGCCCATGGTTTTGCGAATACCACCGATGAGGTGTCCCTTGGAAATTAATATTTTATTCACTCATTTTCCCTATAAATACCAAGTCATTTCCCTCATTCATTTCATTCCAAAATCATCCTCAATGAAGTTATGGTCTCCTTACCTCCCAAGGAGTCCTCCCAAGGTTCCCTCAAGCCTCTCAAGGTCCTGACCTTCAAGCTTTCGAAGTTACTCTTCAAGGTAAGAGATCATTTCACCATCCTCTTTTAAGTCGTGACTTCCTTTATGTTGTGTCTTATATTTTCCATCTCATTATGTTGAAGGTATATTCTTATATGTTCTTATTAATGTCCATTTCATGTCCAAATGATGAGAGACCCTTTCTTCTCTCATCAATTTGTTTTCTGAATTTTTAAATGACGTCGTTAGACTGCCGAATTTCTCGTAAAAGAAATCACATCTTCTCATAGCTTTCAAGTTTCCTTTTCTTGTGGTATGTCATTCAAATATCCATACCATGTTCTTATATCCATGTTATTCAGTATTTATATTGTAATGTGAGTTATTTATGAGTGGGTTACCCTTGTACCCTCTCTTTTTATTATTTTCTAAAACCATGTTATATAGCCGTTATGCTGCAGAAATTTCGTCTCAAAATTTCTATCTCTTTCTCTCAAGAAATTATCTTGTTTATTTATGTGAATACCCAGACCTATTTCGTTTCTATGGGTATTCATAAATATATAAAAAGGATATATTTATTCTAAAATGGACATACATATAACCCTCACTCCATTTCAATGGGTTATGAGTGATATAATGATCTTATTTTTTTAGACCTTTTAAAACGTCACGATTTTGAAATGAAACCCATTTATTTTATTCTCTATGAGTTATTTATGAAATGTTTGCTTATGATCTATGTGGATCACATGAAAATAAATGCATATTAAGGGTGCACCCTGATAGCGCTCCAATGCATTGGGTAAAGAATTAATCTCTAGAGATGACAAGTTTCACGATACCTTGGTGAATAACCTTCGTAATTTTTATGACACCTCGGGGATAAACTTTGATGATATGTTCATGAATGTCTTAATGAAATGTTGTAGCCACATATTCAAGTTATGTTTCAAGTTCTTTTCATTATGATATGCCTACACTTCCATTGCTCATGTCCTTATGTTTTTATTCAAGTTCTTATTGATGTCACAAGTAAATTGATTCTCTTGTTTACCCTTACTGGGTCTTCTGCTCACCCTTTCCTTTGAATGTACATCTCCAGGTTATGAGATGCAGTAATTGTATTTAGGATGAACTTATGATGAAGTCGTACAAGTAGATTAGAAGAATGTTTTATGTTGTTTTTCATGTATTATGTTCCTGATTTCCAAGACACTAGACTTTAAAGATCCTCTGTTTGTAAAGTGTAATGAAAAGTTATGAAATAAAAAGGTGGGATGCCATATGTACAGTGTACAATTCTGTTACAGTACCCGCGCATTGTACATTACTGCTACAGTACTGGTATAGTAACCCCGAAAATATGTCTCTACCTGGTTATGAATTTCATCATTGTGAGATTAATTATTCTTATCCAATAATTTATTTATTATTATGTAATCCATGGATATATTGTGCTTACAACTCCGTTTGTTATGACATTTATTTATTACTATCATATTATTGATTCCATGATTATGTACGATAGATTTCGCTGAATACTACCCCTTAGTGAGCATTTGAGCTCACTCTTTTATATTGTCTCTCATTTCCCCAGAAAGCTTTGGATATTATTGCATGTGACTTATGTATTTTCAAGGATAAGTAATAAATTTTAACATTTTCAGTTGATGAACCTTAAGTTTTCAATGTGATGTAGTGTTTATTTTTGTATCAAGTTTCCCAATACTACTAAACTGTCAGATCCTATGTATTTTGATCAATGTATCATGTGTCGTTGTAATAAAATAACCACCAACTATGAGTTACTAGAATCGGGGCGTTACAATAAATGTTTTTTTTATAAATTTATAGTTATGTGTTTTTTATTATTCTTTTGTTTTTTCATTTGTTGTGAATTATTAGCGATGGGCGCATTCGTCACTAAAATATTTCAGAAAACCTATTAGCAGTGGTATTTTTGTGATAGACAATATTTGCGATGAAATTAATTAATTTTGATAGACATTGGGAACAATATTTCATTCTTTTTGTGGTTTTTTTTTGTGACAGATAGTCTTGTTCGTATTAATTATCATAGGCAAGTCTTACTAATTGCAACTGTCATTGTAGTATATTTGAGATGATCTGCTATGAATAATCGCAATTGCTATGTGATTTCAAGCGATGAATATCCATCGCTGATAACTAACGACAAAAAGTAACTTGTTGTGACGGTTAGTGTCCATCGCAGTTACATGAAATTCTTATTGTGATAGTTAATGTTGGACTTATCATATGATTTTCTTACCATGTTGATCATATGTATACTCGATCCCCGTGGTAATAATGGTAATTTGAATTTAGCCCAAAAGAATATGAATTATTTTGCTATTTACTTCTTTATAATTCTATAGCCTCTATGTAGTTTTATTAAGTAGTTTTTATCAAATCGCTTTGTTGCACTCTCACGCAAAGTCAACAATCCACTTGCTATGATAACTAGTTGAAACATCATTGGCTAGCAATCTATAAATAATATCTCAGCATGATCAACCTCTTGCATTCACCAGCTACCTAGTTTGTTGGATTTTTAGTAAAATATAAATAATTTTTTTTTTATTTTTTCATCGATACGCCGCCGAAGTCTTCTCCATGCTTCATCGTGGCGCGCATGCTACCAAAATTTAGTACATTTCCTTACCGGCATCCCGCGCAAATGCGCACATTAGCGTGGGCACAAATGGACTCGCCATTGGAGGCCAACGACGCATCCTCCAATGGCCCGCAAACGAGTTCGCGCCTTCCCCCGAGCCCCTGACGGCAGCGCCTTCGAAAAGTGGTCTCTCCCTCTCTCCCTCTCTCCCTCTCTCCCTCTCTCCCTCCCTGTCTCGCACACTCGTTCCCTGTTGACTGAAAAATCAAGTAAAATGCAGGCTGATTGTATTCTAAACCAATGTTTTTCAGCGATACATGCGGTCAGTCGGTGGCTATTTCTCTTCACCCCCTGCACGAATGCTCTTCGAAGAATGATTCGAAAAGGGTCAAATGCGACGGCGATTTTCAGTTTCCTGAAAAGAATAAGTTCCGCGATCAACCGAGATCGGCTTTTCGGTTCTTCATGTAATTTTGAATTTCTTCACTCCTATTTCGAAGAATTACATCGCTGCCGCTAAGCTTTGTCAATGAATGCACTATATTCGAAGTATTTATCCATTGATTAACTTCTGTTATCCCATCGAAATTTCAGGGAAAGCTTTATGGAGACATGCGGGTCAGGAAATTTATTGGATGATGATCGGAAGGGGTTCGTAAAGTGGAATAATATGTCAGAGGAGGTATGGAATATACACTCAAGCTGTTTCCGTTTATGCTAGCCCCGGAATTCATTTTGTATGGCTCAATTGATTTTCGAATCTCTGGTTTTCGAATTAGTTTTTGGGGCTTAAACACGACATGCTAATTAGAGTTTTTTCTTCCACAAATACCACTTGCAGTTGAAACGAAACGTCAGGGGAGCTTATATTCGTGTCTATATGTCTGAAACTGTTTCTTTAATCACGAAAGCTATATGAAATCATTCCGAAAACCGTTTTCATTCTGAGGGAGCTGAAAAAAAGCATCTTTACAAATGAAATTCGGTCCTGCTTATTTGAAAATGTTCCCCTTTCTGAAAGTATGTGGTTCAGCATTTTAATAGCTTTCCCAATTTTCCTTCCGCTGGTTTTTTTGATGAATAGTTAGCATAGTATCACAATTCACTGTATACTTGGCTAAATAATTGACTCATATTATATCTGATTGAGACAAAGCTTAGAGTATTACATGGATAAAACTGTTTACTGTTTGAAATGCCGTATTGCATCAATTCTCACATATTTTATTGATTCTGTTATCAACACCCAACACCTTTTTTTTTGTTCCGTGCATGTAGGAAAGAGGAGTGTACATTTTGAAAGCTGAGAAGGTGAATATGGCTTATGAAGAAACCTTACTTAAAGAGACGAAGAATTCATTTGAGGTAAATCTGGAATGCCTACTTCAGGTTAATGAAGTTAGGGGCAATGACAGTTGAGGACCAAAATAGAGCCCTAATTCTAGTTAATGACATTCATTATTCCAGACATAAGCTAAATCGTATTTTAATTTAAAATTCATAATGTTTTTGGTTCTTTGGAGTTTTTCATGTTTTTTGACCAAAACTGGCATTAACTTCCTGTTTTGTGCATAGCCTCTGTCTCTGTCATGGATGCCATGTACATTGATTCTTTTTTGTTCTGCATTTAACTGGAAATTGCATCTCCTTGAGCTCAAATTCAATGAAAATATTTTGTTCATTTTAGTCACCCAATGTTACCATATTTTCTGCAAGTTAATGCTGGATCTCTCAGATACAGTTTTTTCTGTTTCAAATGAATGGTGATGATTTACATCCTAACACCATTTTCACTAGTCCTTTCGCTACCGTGCAAGTGTTCCAAATTATATATGAAAGCAAGTCTCTTGAGCTAATTGTCTTTTAAGCAGCCCCCCTTCTTTATAAGATGCAATGGTTTAATAGAAAAAATTTATTTAATTGATCACAGGATGATGATGAAGCAGATTCAGCAATGGTGGGAAAAGTTGATCAGGTGTATTTTTTATTTTATTCTGTCAATGCACATTAGAGATCCGTCTAACAATTCTTATTGAAAATTGCTTATTGCACTTGTCACTAATGAAAAATAATTTGAAAAAATAGGAGGTTCTTGTTCCGTTTCTGTAAAAGCACTTAAATTTAAAAAGAAAACCGCTTCGGTAATAGAAAAATGCCTTTTCAATTAACAATCTGGAAACACATACACCGAAGCACTTGATAAGTGCTATATATAGATTTCAGTAAGTGTTTTCAAATTGAGCCTTGGTTATTTGCCATTGAAAAATCATTTAGTTTTTAGCAATATGTATTTGTTTTTATTTAAGATTTCTCATTGACATGCCATTCTTTGTTAACGAAGCCAAAAACCATAACTTGAACTTGAGTTAATAAAATAACCCAACATGATAGTTTAGGCATCTATCCTTTCAACATCCATTCTGATGGGCAAACATCAATCCGTTTTGTTCATGGATCAAATATAACATGAGTTACTTTTTGAGCCAACCATAACATGAACTTTGAAACCTTGCCAATATTTATCACAAAACCAATCTACCATACCAAGAAAACCCAACGTGGTACTTTAAACATGGCATAATTTAATATTTTTTCAATGTGTTACTGTGACATCATGTTTGATCCATTGAATCCCATGTCATGCAGTTCCATTTGAACCAGATGCTGGAGTTTTTACACGAGGAAAATTCTTACAGCTATGAAAGTTTCTTGGCAGAGAGCTTTGACATCCGTGACTGAGGGTACTGACATGAAAGTTTCTTACAGCTATGGAAGTTTTTCTGGTTCTATGCCACGCAGATGATCAAAGGCCTGGGCATCTCCATCTCCCAGGTTTTACCTTCTCACTTCTTGAGCCGAGCCACTTGCTAAACCCTCCTCAATCTATGGTCCCGTGTCTTTTGGTCCTGTGTTTTGGGTCAGTGAGCCTTCTCTGATTAGCCACGGTGGATGTTGTGCAGCAGGTTTTTTGTTCATGGGCAAGTCACTGTAAATCACCACTGCTAATTGTAAACTTGGACCATAAATGTTTTTATTATTTTCATTTCACGAATTTAAACTATTCTGTTCAAATCTTGCTTTTGGCTAGTAAATGAATACAAATCCATCTCCAATTGAGCATTAGGCCTTTTAAGATCAAACCATTAAAAAAATGCCAATATTCTTGGCAAATTAACATAGTTGATCTTGCATTGATTGCCAATACCCTCTATTCACACAATACAAGAATAACAACATAAAGGTGATGAGAAATTAGTTGGAATGTTATCCATATGGTCTTTTTCTATGTTGATTAATTTGGGTTCAATTGCATCCCTTATAAAGTATAACATAATGTCAATGTGCTTATATCTTCCATGAAACATGTTTTTTAGCCAAATTTAAATCACTTTGATTATCATAATATATAGTTAGGCTTTAATCAAATATTAACACTTTTAATAAATATCTTTAAGCCATAAATCCCTTTTTGAATATATATCCAGCTTCAATGGTTGACAAAACAACCATTGATTGTAAAATTTATAGCGTACAATCCCCTCAAACCAAGAAAGTGCATAATAATTGTCGAGTATCCATGTTTGAAATGCAGACAAGCAAAAAAGAAAGAAACCACTCACACAACTCATAAGATTCATTAGAGATTTATGTGGTTTGGAGCTTAATCTTATTTGATAGGAGAAACATTGTCCCTCTTTATTATCAGTAGAATCACTCTATTATTAATAAAAGAGAAATACTACAAGATTGCGATTCAATTCAATCACATGATGTGTGATCCCACCCTGTCTATTTAAAGAGTCCCATCAGTAAATATAACACCACCACCTTTTGATACATATAGGTAGTTCTTTACTTGATCAAAGCACTTAGATGCTACACTAGCTTAACTTTCCAAATCCAGTGATCAGTGCAAGGTGTCTTTATGCAACCCTCTGATTTCTATGCAGTCTTTACAAATTGTCATGCTATCTTACATAGCCATTAGAGTTAATTCCACACAAGTCATAGCTCTTTTCAAACCCCATCTAGATCCGGATTGGTGCTTTCACTAGCTCCACCTTTTGCTTTCAAACTTTGGTTTCGCTGCCCATGCATTCATTTGGTTTCAGAATATATCCTCTAGAAACATATTTTTCATAAAATATAATGTATTTTAAGGAAAACACTTCTCTTAACAACCTAACAATCTCTCACTTGATATTTGTGTTGGAGTGAGTGTCTTAACAACCTAACAATCTCATCATATATTGTTCATTGTTCTGCACGACTCTAATATAATAACGTTTTAGAGTATACATTGTATTGATAAAGTCACAGTAGTTCTTCGTTATGATAAGAACCTTGAAGTGTTATGATAATATTCTTAAATATAATTATGCGGTCGAATAACATACTATGATGTGACATAGTATATGGATTGTCAGGTTCGAGTACTCGTAAGCGGATGAGTCTTCTTCCTATGAAGTTCGCATTTGGTAATCTCCAAATTTTGTATGTTTTGGTGCAATTAGATATTCTTATCTGTGAGTGTGTGTAATGATATTTAGACTTTAAGATTATCATTAATGCATGTCATGACTCGCACACTTAGATTTGTTGATGAAAACCGTGATGTCATATGTTTGCGGCGAGGTAGGGTATGTTGGGTGTGTCACATGTCATTAATCAAATAAGCCAAAGAAGGATTTGTCCCTTCTATTTTTATGGAAGTTGATATTTTGATATTTTGATTGAAATAGAACCGTTACATTAAATTCCATGACCATGGTGAAACAACTCATTTATTCCAGATAGTCAAAGAAAGATATATCAAGCAAATAAGTTGATGACACAAATATGCAACTTGCTTGATGAGGTATTGCGACAAATAAATTATATTACATAGTGAGCGTTCATATGCGGTCGTCGTCGTTGGGATATTAAGTTCTTTATCTTGAGTGTCTTGACCTGTTGGTAGACATTAAATGCTAGAGGAGTTTGAATTGATCAAGATCATATCTGATGAAAAATATTAATTAAAAACTGGTTAAATAATATTTGTTATTGAGCAAGTTGGCGCACACTAAATAATAATAATAATAATATTATTATTATGTGGCATGAAGTTTATTAAAAATTATAATAAGAGACTACATGCAATTAAATAATATTTTAACTTAAAACTCAAACTCTATAAACATGTAGTTATATCTATTGTGTATTGCATCAAAAAATCGAAACTTGAGAATTGTTGCGCACAACAACTCTCTTTCGACTAATTTCTCTCTTCCTTTTAAGAACAAGAAACGTAAGATAGATTTCTTCAAAATTGAAGCATGAATGATCAATATAAATAACGCAAGATAATTGGTTCGTCGCGCTAATATTCGGGGATCAATTGACGTTACTTGGAGATCATAGAAGCACATGATAATCGCTGAAGGGATTCTATCCTTGGATCCTCAAAGCACAACAGACATTTTTTTTTCTGGATGATTAACATCATCAAAGAAAGAATCCTAAGTTCAAGGATTCATTTCTTCCGATACTAAATAAATTAATCATACATTTTACGTTCAAGATCCTCGCTCGAGATTTCAGGTAATTCAAAAAGAAATTTTAATATATCGTCCACCATCGCACACTCCCGGTGTGTTTGAAACTAACAAGTGATATCAGAGCGATCACGTTTAAATTTATAATTATTTATTTGATTGTTGATTCATATACAATTGTGGTTAAATTTTCATTTCATATTATTCGTTCTTTAATTTGTTTTGAATTAACATGTTATTGACATATTAATCATGTTTGTTTAATGTTTTATTTTTTTAAAGGTATAAGGACAGACGAAGAACGACTAGTGATGTCATAGGGAACTGCCAAATTTTTGGTCGGTAACACAAAGTTACACAACATGTAGCCGGAGTACACGCCGTGTACCTTAGTACGCTGCACATGGCCATGTTGTGGGATACACGACATGCCATGAAGTTATTACACGCAGTGTATGCTGTGTGTTGACTGACCAACCTGACACACAGTATGTCGGATTACATGGTGTGTATACGACGTACATGCAGTGTAGTTTGCACGGGTTAGCAACGTAAATCATGCAATCCGTGTGGTCATTATACACGGTTAAATTGCGTGAGATAGACACCCTGAAGAATTTATGATATACACGACGTGTATGCGGTGTGCATACAATGTAGTTCATCATTTCCTACATTCGAAATACACGTCAAACCATTTAGCAAGAACAACGAACACACGACATGAGGGACACACGATGTGTAGCTTGCTTGTACACGCCATGTGATCCTGCTGAGATACACACCAGACCCAGACAATATCTTAGGCACAAGACAAGTGGATATACGACGTGTAGTTGACATGTACACACCTTGTTGTCTGACTGAGTCAACACGCTGAAGCTCCAGATGTGTAACCTGGATACACGACAATCGAGGTACACAACGTGTAGCTGGATAGTACACGTCGTGCAATCTCTCAATTACTAGCAGAATTAAATTATATTAAATGTACAATTGCATTATTAAAACCTTATTGTTTTGATTGACACTTTAAGTGACAATTTAATAAGGGTTTTAAAGAATTTTAAATGCTCAATTAATTTATTCTAATAAATCTACAACTATTGGTTTTGCCATTTATTTTTCACAAATGCCTTTATGATGGTTATCTCCAAATGAATTCGGATGATCATTAAGATGAAAGAGAATTAATTAATTAATTAATGAATTAATGCAATCACGTTTATCTTAATAATAAAGAATATATAAAGAAATGAATGTTATCCAATTACTTTTGCGTATATGTTGCATGTTTGACTCTTCATGAGCCAGATCAAGACCAATGTATTTGTTGACATTTATTTAATTTAATATATTGTATGAGTTGCAATTATTTAATATTAAATTAAATTTGATGGTGTGCGAGTCATCCCTCCTTCAATTATTATGTAGGACCTGCGTGTCCAAAGATATTTATGTAATCCCCATTTAATCAATTATTTGGTTCCCCTCACCCGTGTGTGAGTTATAAATATTTATAATTAATGAAGTTTTCCAAGGTGTGTGGAGATGGTTCAAGATGGAACCATAATAATGCCAACCCAGGTATTACATAAGTGGACATGTGGAATGGTGCAACTCATACCAAGACTGACAACAAGAGTTATTTCCCATAGGTCATATGTTGATTTAATGTTCGCTCATTAAATCAACCATTAGATAAAGTTCATGAATGAGTCATTTAATTAGTTATTTATTTTTGTGTATGCATTATTTAATTTTATGGATGCAAGATCACAATCACATAATGAATGAATTAACGTGAAAAGACAAAATTTAAATAAATGGATTATGCGTGAATGTTTTATCTAACATCATTAATTAATTAATATCCACTTAATATTAACAAAACATGTAAAGGATAAAACATGATAAAATTTATGCATAATGGTTTAAAAATCCCTTAAATATATATTAAGTTTGACTTGACCTTCCATCACTTGATTAAGAATAAAAACCTTGGAACTAAGTGTTTGATCAACCATCGTTGGGATAATTACTTTTAATATAGAGTTCTTATGAAGGCTATGAGTTGACTTAATCATCATACATCAAGAGAAGTAGCTCTCGCTAGTTTTGATGTAACTTGGAGACAAGTGTTGAAGAAATCCAAATATGGATTTTAGGATAGGAGAATCCACTCAACAGATCGAGGAGTTGCACGTCCGTAGTTGACAAAGACTCACCTACCTAAATATCTTTAAGTATCTTGACCAACCCTCATTGAGGTTATGCGAAAGGGTATATGGATCATTGCCACTAGAATGTCATAACAACTAGACATTCCAAGTTCAATGGTGAGAGCTATTGAGACTTGATAAAATAGTGAGAGATTTAATAAAATCAATTAGTTTATTATTTCTCACAAAATTTTTAATCAAGCAAAGTATTAATAATCTGCTTTTTTGAGTGTAGAATAAAATGACAAGTTCATCATCCACACTATCCCTTCGATCTATATTTTAGAGAGACAATCTTCTCACTGATAGTTACTTCTAGGAATGGTTCAAAAGCCTTCGGGTTGTGCTGCGCCATGAACGAAAATCTTACATACTAGAATACACAATGCTTGATCCGCCTAACCTGGAGGTGAGTGATGAAGAGTTCATTGTATACGAAAAACATTTGTCCGACACAGTCGACGTTCAATGTTTAATGCTTTTGTCTATGTCTAGTAAACTCATAAAGTCTTATGAAACATTGATGCGTATAACATGCTTGAACACATCTGTGGTCTTTACTAAGAGAGAGTAAAGTTTGAGATTTCTAAGGTGCTCTTTCAGAGTAAGCTTGAAGAGGGTGCCCTAGTTGGGCCTCACGTAATCAAGCTGATTGACTACATTGAGCGCCTAGAGGTTCTAAGGTCTAAACTCCCCGAAGAATCTGACATTGATCTCATTCTGACATCGCTCTCTCAGTGCTTCTCCATCTTTGTTATAAATTTTAATATGAACAACATTGAGAAATTGATTTTTTCACTCTTCTTTTCCAAGTAGATAAGGAGACAAAACGTAAAAAGACTTCAGTCCTTATTGTGAACAAACAGAAAGGGAAAGTGAAGATATCTAAGTCCAAAGATTCTTCACGCCCTTTCAAGAAGAGGAAGATCAAGGGGTAAACAAGAGAATATGATGCTGTTTGTTTCACATGTGGCAAGAAGGGCCATTGGAAGAAAAACTACACTCAACCAAAGAAGCAAGAGAAAGTTTCAAATGCGTTTGTTATCAAGCACAATTTATTTGTTTCTACAAATTGGGTATTAGATACAGCTTGTGGTGCTCACATATGTATTCAAATACATGAATCAAGTAGATTTAGAAGAATCGACAGAGGGGAGGTAGATCTACAAACAACCAATAGAGCTAAACTTGATGTTGTAGCTATCGGGGACTACCATCTCATGTTGCCAATTGGAATAATCTTGGTTTTGAAAGGTTGTTATTATGTTCCCTTTATTACCAAATACATTATATTCGTATCCAGACTTGATACAAATGAATTTATTTTCAAATTTGGAAATGAATGTTGTTTTTTTATAAAGATATCATTTGTTATGGTAAAACACGTTTAAATAACGGTCTTTATGTGTTAGATCACACAAGCCAAGTAATGAAAATCGATAATGAAACTGCTTCACGACTCATACCACACCCAATTATGACATCACTGGCTAGGTCATGTAAATAAAAAATACTTGATTAAATTATACCAAATATTGACATTTAGATTCTTTTGAACTAAAACCACTTGGTCTATGACATGTATGTTTATAAAGTAAAATGACCAAAGCCCCATTTAGTGGAAAAATGAAAGAGTCAAAGAGATTTTTGCCCGAATGGCCCGAAAACCTTCATTTTTTATTGATTTTTTGATAACTCCCTTTTCAAGGGATGAAGGAGAACCCTTACAAGACCCATAGTCTTAGTGATTACATAAACCATGACCTTAAGAGACATTACACGACCCAAAGGTCTTTAGGGAATTCAACTAGACTATAACTACAAGGAATTACCCCTCCCCAGCATCTGCATCGTGATGGAAGCTCTCCACCTTCGCATGACCGTTTAGCTAAGCTTCCCGTGCAAGCACATGCTGGTCCCGATGGTGTAACCATACTCTCATTTTTCCAAATCCATTGGTTTTGATCTGGTGAGTGCGCCTGCTCTGAATCCTCCTCTATGACTGCTCATTTTTTGTAGAGTCTGTCTGAGGCTGATCATGTGGCCCGAAGGCCTTGAGGTGGCCCGAAGGCCTTGAGGTGACCCGAAGGCCTTAAGGGTGGGTACTCATACTTCATAAATTTTATTGATGATTTTAGTAGATATGGACATGTATAATTAATGAGGTGTAAGTTAGATTCTTTTGATAAATTCAAGGAATACAAAAATGAAGTTGAGAACCATCTTGGTAAGAAGATTAAGAAACTTCGCTCAGACCGTGGTGGGAAATATCTTAATCAAAACTTCATTGATTACTTATGGGAGTTTGAGATCCTATCTCAACTCAATCTTCCTTACACACCTCAGTGGAACAGTGTAAGAGAAAGAAGGAACCACACATTGTTGGATATGGTGTGATCAATGACGAGTCATGCGAGTATTACATTATCTTTTTGGGGATACGTGTTACAAATATCAACATAAATACTAAAACAAGTGCCAACTAAAGCAGCACACGGTATACCATACCATTTATGGAATGGAAAGAAACTTGTGTTTTCATACTTACATGCGTGGGGTTGAAAAACATTTGTTAAGGTCTCTTCAAGTAACAAACTTGCACCCCGAGGCACAAAGTGTACCTTTATAGGATATTCCAAAGAAACAAGAGGATATTACCTATATAACCCCTCATACAAAAAGGTAATAGTGGCAAGATACACCACATTCCTTAAGAGGGAGCACACCTCTAAAAGTGACAGTGAGAGCGAGATAGACTTCGATGAAGTTGAGGCTCAAGGTACACATGAGTTGACACATGAAAAAATTTCACAAAGCCCCATGGAAGAAGAAACTGTTCCAGAGACACAAGTACCGCATAAGAGTAAAAGAAAGTTTAGAGAACCAGAACAATATGGTTTTATAGTCACCGATGACGGTGACTCATTATTAGTTGATAATAATGATCCTAACCTATAAGGAATCAATAAGTGAAAAAGATGTTTCCAAGTGGCAAGAAGCCATGAATTCTAAAATGGATTCCATGTACCAAAACCAAGCCTAGATTTTAGTAAATCCTCTAGTGGGTGTAAAACCCGTTGATTTCAAATGAGTATTCAAGAAGAAACTAGAAATGAAAGGACAAGTTAGTACCGATAAGGCACAACTGGTTGCAAAAGGGTTTAAACAACGTTAAGACATTGGCTATGACGAAACCATTTCACCAGTTCCAATGCTGAAATCCATTAGAATTTTATTTTCCATTGTGACTTACCATGACTATGAGATTTGAAAAATGGATGTCAAAATATCATTCCTTAATGAGAACCTCCAGGAAGATGTCTATATGACACAACCCGAAGGGTTTATGACTCCAAAGGATGCCGATAAGATATGCAAATTGAAAAAAATATATTTATGGATTAAATCAAGCATCTAGGTCATGAAATATTTGTTTTGATGAAGCCATAATGGAATTTGGTTTCCTAAAGAACGAATGTGAGCTTTTTGTCTACAAACAGTTTAGTGGGAGTGTAATCGTTTTCTTAATAGTATATGTCGATGACATATTACTTATTGGAAACAAAATAACAGTCTTTCAATTTGTTAAGGTGTGATTGAATAAATGATTCTCCATGAAAGGCTTGGGTGAGACAACATATATTCTTGGGATCAAGATCCATCATGATAGATCCAAAGATTGCTTGACCTAAATCAACATACATATATTGACATGATACTAAAAAGATTAAATATGGAACAATCTAATAGGGGATTGTTGCCAGCGTCACATCACATTCATCTTTCCAGGAAGATGTGTCCTCACACACATGCAGAAATAAATAGAATGACAAGGATTCTATACGTGTCATCGACTGAGTTAGTCATGTATGCTATGCTATATACTAGGCTAGATGCCCCTACACAATAAGTGCGGTAGGAAGATATCAAGTTGACCTTGGTGACCGCCATTGGATGACAGTTAAGACCATTCTTAAGTATTCGAGGCGTACTAAGGACATGTTTCTGTTTTATGGAGGAAATGCATAACTAGTCATCAAATGATATGCAGATGCTAATTTCCAAACAGATCAAGATGACATGAAGTCACAAACGAGATACATCTTCACTTTGAATGGAGGTGTTGTGAGCTGGAAGAGTTTGAAACAGGCTATGGTTGCAGATTCTATAGTAAAGTCCAAGTATATTGCGGCTTCCGAGGTAGTTAAAGAAGCAGTATGGATGCACAACTTCATCCAAGAGCTTGACGTGGTACCGAGCAGTAAAGATCCCCTCACACTCTATTGTGATAATACTGCAGTGGTGACTCTCACAAAAGAGCCAATGTCACATTAGCGGACGAAGCACATACTTCAGAAGTATCATATCTTGAGAGATTTTTATTAGAGTAGTGAGGTTTTAGTGAGAAATATTTCCACGGAAGACAATGTGACAGACCCTTGACTAAAGCCTCGACTCAGCAGAAACATGATTATCATGTGAGGTTTAACGGACTAAAAGTTGTAGGCAGTTGGCTCTAGTCCAGGTGAGAGTTTGTTGGAGTTGGTGTCCTAGGACCAACTTCTTGTACTTTGATTACATGTGTATTCAATGTATTGAATATTAATAAAAATTCTCATTACATATTGTTCGTTGTTCTGCATGACTCTAATGTAATAATGTCCTAGAGTATACGTCACATTGATAAGGTTATAGCAGTTCACCGCTATGATGAGAACCTTGAAGTGCTATGACGATATTCATAAATATAGTTCCACAGTCAGATAATATACTGTGATGCGACACATATTATATAAACTATCAGGTGTGAGTATTTGAAAGTAGATGAAACTTCTTCTCATGAAGTTCGCACTTGGTAATCTCCAAGATGAGAGATTATGAGAACAGACCCGTCGGTAGGAATCCTGCATGTTTTGGTGTCATCAGATATTCCTATCCATGAGCGCGTGTAATGGTTCTTAGACTTTAAGATTGTCATTAATTCATATCACAACTCACACACTTAGATTTGCTGATGAAAACTATAACGTCATATGTTCGTGATGAGGTAGGGTACGTTGAGTATGTCATGATTGACATGTCATTAATAGATATATCAAGTAAGGATTTGTCTCTTCCATCTTTATGAAAGTTGATAGCTCGACCCTTTGATTGGAATAAAACCGTCACATTAAATTTCATGGTCACAGTGAAACAATGTGTTTATTTCAGATAATCAAAGAAAGACATATCGAGAAAATAGGTTGATGACACAAATGTGTAACCTGCTTTATGAGATATATAGTGAATGTTCGTATGTGGTTGTCGTTATTGTGACATTAAGTTCTTTCTCTTGGGCACATTGATTCGTTGTTAGACAATAATCTTGGACTTTAGGCAAGCCCGCCTAATGCCACTGAGAAAGAATCCTGAAGGGTCACACACTAAGTGTTTCCGATGATCTCGATTAAATTCTATTTAAATTTAATTAATTGAATAAATATTATTTTCAAGACTAAGAGATAATTTTATTCACGTTTTATCGATCACAAATATTTATTAATGAATGAAATATTTAAATTAAATATTTATTCGGGTGTTCAATAAATGCTATAGGAGTTTGAATGGACCAATACCGTGTCCGGTGACAAATTTTAATTAACAATTTGGTTAAATAATATTTGTTATTGCTCAAGTTGGTGCACACCACAAAATAATAATAATAATAATAATAATAATATGTGACATGAGGTTTATTAAAGATTATAATATTATTTAAGGGACGTCATGCATTTAAATAACATTTTAATGTAAATCCTAGCTTTATAAATAGACG
The DNA here is from genome assembly GCA_963277665.1 of Viscum album. NCBI lineage: Eukaryota > Viridiplantae > Streptophyta > Magnoliopsida > Santalales > Viscaceae > Viscum > Viscum album. Next base: position 909,693,052 of record OY728131.1, on the reverse strand, counting down.
ATTATGTCTATTGTGTATTGCATTCAAAAATTGAAACTTGAGAATCATTGTACACAACGAAACTCTCTCTCAACTCTTTCATTCTCTCTTCCTCTCAATAACGAGAAACACTAGAGGGATTTCTTCAAGATCAAACGATGAACGATCAACACGAATAACACAAGACAATCACTTCATCGTGCTAGCACGCAGAGTTTGATTGATGGTACTTGAAGATCAAAGGATCATGTGTGGATCACCGCTAGATGGATTCTATCCTTGGATCCCCACAACACAACAAAGTCAAAATGAAAGTTTTTTTTGGGACGATCAACATCTTCATCAAAGAAAGAATCCTCAAATGACATTCGTTTCTTCTGATACTAAATAAATTAATTATAAATTTTACGTGCAAGATCATCGCTCGGGGTTTCAGGCAACTGAATATTAAAAGAGATTTTAATATTTCTTCCAACAACCAGCGCTTCCGCTACGCTTGGAACCTACAGTTTATTTTCCTCACCTTCTTCACCAAGTCCTTGGATCACTTAGGCAATTCAACATTCTTTCTTTTTATCGCATCAAAGGTCAATGAGTCTCCATCCTTTACTCCTTGGCCCCCCAAGTCCCATTGAGGCACAACACTCCCCTAGACTTTCCTAGACTACGACCTTTATTATCATATCAGCTAGATTTTGACTCCCTTCTATCTTTTGTTGCTCCATCAATCCTTCCTCCATAAGCTTTTGAATGAAGTGATATTTAATTTGAACGGGTTTTTTCCTCAAGCGAAACACCAAATTCTTTGCAAGATGAATTTCCTCTGAATATCACAGAATAACACTCAATTCCCTTACTTATGATATTTTTTAACAAACTCTTCAACCATACCATCTTTTTCTCTACTTTTATTGTCGCAACATACCCTGATTTTGTGGTTGAAAGTGCAACTACTGATTGAAGCCTTAACATCCATCTTATGACAATTCCTCCGTAGATAAACACAAAAGCTTGTTACACTTCTCTATGCGTCTGCATATCCTCTAAAGTTCGCATCAACATACCTTTTCAATGGATCGACCATTCCAAAACATAAGGCTAATGTTTCCAATCCTTTGAGATACTAAAGAATCTACTTCACCGCTTTCTTGTGCTATTTCCCTGCATTTTCGATAAATATACTAACTACCATTTTTGAGCAATTTATAGTCAAGTGAAAATCATGGCATATATTAGACTTTCAATCGATGATTCATAAGGAACCTTTTCCATGAACTTAGCCTTATCTTCTGTTCAAGGTGCCTTCTCCTTAGATAATTTGAAATGTCAGGCTAATGGGGTAGAGATAGGTTTGACTTCAAACATTCTGAATCATTCCAATATCTTATGGATGTGCTCTGAGTGAGATAACACTAAAGTTCCTTGCTTCCAGTCCCCCCCCCATATCCTCATATTCAATATCTGTTTGGCTTCCCTGGGATCCTTCATCTCGAACCTTATGAATAACTCAACCTTCACCTCTTCAACCCGTTTCTTATCTGGACATGCCATCAACATACAAAAGATGTATGATGAATCTCCCATCATCGAATACCTTCCGGTAGCAACAATGATTCACATTGCATTGGATGAAATTGCATTCTACCATAAAGGCATCAAACTTCCGATCCCCTTGCATGGAAGCTTGCTTAAGCTCGTAATGTCTCTGTTTAAGTTTTCACACCATGTTACTTTCAGATTCTCCAAATCCTTCCAGTTGTTCAATGTAGATTTATTCATCGAAGTCCTTATGTAGAAATGATGTTTTCACATCTAACTGTTCAAGATGTAATCCTTCTTCTGTAACCATTCAAGTGTTGTATGGATCGTTGGGTTTTTAACAACTGAAGAGAAAATTTCACTAAAGGTCACTCTTTTTGTTGAAACCCCTTCACAATCAACCTTTCCTTGTACCGTTTCCCACCACCTACTTTTTCCTTTAATCGATAGACCCGCGTGTTCTAAAACACCTTATTTCCCAATGGAAATTTCAAAATCTCTCAAGTTCCAGAATCATGTAAGGAGTATATCTCTTCCTTCATCACTAACTCCCGCCGTTTTGCGTCATTGAGACTTTCCACCTCCTTTGGGAATTCAGGTTCTCTACCACCTGTAAGAAGAAGATGGTGTAAGTTAGATCCATACCTTTGCATCGGTCTTCTAACTCTAGTATACCGCCTCAACTCTTGAGGTTGTGCTCCTTTCAATACTGCTTCTTCCAGAACTCTTCCTCGAGTTTCTGTTGTTCCAGAGTTTTTTGTTACCTTTGGATTTGATTGAACCTCAACACGTGATGATTCTTTGTTCTTATCCGCATCTTCCACTTGGTTCCAATCCTTTGAAAGAATCCATTTATTGAAGTGAACATTTTAGTTTTTGATTATATTTCAGATGTCATTACCCCAGAGTCAACATCCAAAGTCTTCATTTCCATAACCTTTAAAGAAACATGCCCATGACTTTGATGTCACTTTGTTTCTTTTCCTGGCATCAACATGGAAATAAGCAATACAACCAAGATTTTGAGGTGGGATACATCAACCTTTATTTTGGTCCACACCTCTTTTGGAAGCCGTTGCCCCAATGGGGCGGAAGGAATTCTATTTACGTGATAAACTTCACAATTCATTGCTTTCACCCAAAACTCTTTGGGAAACCCTAAGTGAATTCTCATGCTTCTAGCTCTCTCAAATAATGTATGGTTCATTCGCTCTTCCACTCTATTTTGTTACGGAGTTTCAGGCATCATCTTATTAAAATGAATTCTCTTCTTCTAGCAAAACCGCTATAACTCTTTGCTTCCGTATTCCATACCATTGTCAGACTTCAAACACTTAAGCTTTAATACAACGTCTTTTTATACCATGGCTGTTCATCGAATATAGGTTTTGAAAATCTTGAACTTGCGCTTGAGAAAGAATACCCACACCGTCCGTGCCGCATCTGTCGATGAAGGTAAGAAAATACAATGACCCTACATGAGATTGAACTGGATATGGCCCCCATATACATCTTTATGTATCATCTCTAACTTCTAGTTCTTTGACGTTCTTCTTTTTGTATTGAAAGATATTTTCCACTACTTTCTTATGATACATTCTTCACATGTTTTGTACTATACACGATCAAGTTTATGCATTCCCTTTGCATCCGATTCATTCATCCCTTTATCACCTAAGTGTCCTAAACGACCATGCCATACTTTTTACATTCTGGAAGTTGTTATGACAAGTGTTATATCTTCCTAACTCTCGGTAAGATATAAGGTCTTGCCTTTGAATCCTTTGTACACTATCATGGAATCATGTTATATCTTCTATGCTCCTGTAAAATTCGTATAGAAACATGCATAATCCAGATGACCAACATAGATTAAGTTTTTCCTTATCCTTGGGATGCGTTTCAACCCTTATTACTCCAACAAGTATCCGCTCCCAATTCATACATTCACATATCCTTTTCCAACAATCTCAGTAGTTTCATTGTCCAAAAGATGTACCTTGTTGAATCTTCCGAATACATAGTTTCACATTCTCTCTCTCTCTCTCTCATAAGTTGAGTGAAATGAAGCTCAATAATCAATGATCCAAAACTTTAGCATACTTGCAACACTTAACAAAAAATTGTTTTCCTCAGATGCAATGTTTGCAGAAGTGATTTCAAAAGCAAACATTTCGGATTTAACCTTTTATCCCTACAATCTTTCTTCAAGGTCCACTTCTTTCCATAATGCCAACATGTGGATTCGGGCCCATCCAACTTTCCTCGACTCTTATCTTTTCTAGTTCTCTTTTGACTTCGGTTTTCCCTTCGACCATAACATTCCTTACCTTCCACACTAAATGTTGTTTCGGTAGCTCCCTGGACCTCCTTTCAGATATCTTTATCCAAGACCAGATATTGGATCTCTTCAAGTGCCAAGTCATTCTTGCTTTTGGAGTTACTAATGGTAGTAACCATCACATCCTAATATTCCAGAAGTGATGAAAGAAGGATTAAGGCCCACACACCTTTAAAGAACTCCACCATCACCGATTCAAGTTGACTCTGAATCATGTTAAAGTCATTGACATGATCATCGACCGACCTTCCTTCCGATATCCTCATATCGAAAAGTCACCGTAACAAGAATACTTTGTTCATTATGTAAGGTTTTTCATACATGTTTTTGAGCTTCACCATAAGCTTCGCAATTGTATTCTCCTCCTGGATGTTGAAGGCCATGTTTTGGGCCAACTTCATCCGAACCACCCATAGTGCTTTCTAGTCAAGTCTTTCCCATTTCGCTTTGTCCATTGCCTCTGGTTTGACGCCCTTCAACGGAAGATCAAGCTCCTTCTGATACAAATAGTCTTCAATACGCATTCTCCAAAATCTGAAGTCTGAACCATTAAATCTCTCAATCCAGACCTTACCTTCTTTCAATGACATTTCTTTTAAATTAGTAAACTCCCATTGAGGAAAAAAGTGATAAGGAAAGAACCTCCAAAAGTTTGAAGCCAAGCTCTGATACCCCACTTGTTATGTTGAGAACCTAAATTCCAGAAGTCCTTTCGAAACCTTACTCATAGAACAAGATTGGAAGTTCCATAATAGATAGCTCTCAATTCCAACATCTGTTCAAGGGAACTATGCTCCAACATCTCATGTCGGATCACCTTGATCACATAGAATATAACACCTCAAGATTTTTGTATGTATTTTTCTTTAAATAAATACTATGTTGAATAGTTTGTAAAACACGCAATATCGAACTGAAACGAGACACAACATATTACAATTACAAGAAGAATAAAATTTTAGCAAAGTGAAAGATAGTAATCAATTATGATTCTTATATTGTATTATTATATTTTGATTGGTGAAATTTAATGATTATAAAATAAATAAATAATTTTATATGATTAAAATCATTTAATGTTAAAAGAGTTTTTTTTCAAATAACTATTTTTGAAATGTTGTGTATTTTAATAAATTGATCACTTTTAAAAGATTTCAATGTATGAACTAATAAAACAACACTCAATTAATTAGAAATTGATATGGAATAAGACTAAGGACTTTTAAATTTAAAATGACCATTTTTCAATAAAAGTTGTTTTTATTTATAATTAATATTTTCATTTAAAAGCTAAATTTATATATTTTGTAATTTGAATTTGATGAAATGAACTTTACTTTTGAATTCATCATGTCAAAATTAGATTAGGATGATTACAATAATTAAATGTCCAGTGGCGATTTTAAATGTTCAACATCAGTTTTGTATTTTTTAATTTTTTTAACAAACATATTTTAAAGAATATTTAGCATCGGTTTTTAAAACCACCACTAATTATTTTGCAGCATTCTTTATTTTTATTTTTATTAATTTTTAGAAAACCATAATTTATTTATTCTTTTTTCATTACTGTAGAATGAAACATATATGTGTAGGGTGTGATTTAAACCCCTTATCTCTTGGTTATTCTACAAAGGCTTTACCACTCTACCAAACCCTTCACATGACGACAAAACAGACTTTAATGAATTATATATATACAAATAAATACATGTAAATATACATACATACATACATATATTTATTCATAATTTATAAAATCAAACATATATAAATATAATTACATATAAATTTATATAAATATAGTTATATATAAATTTATAAATATACGAAAATACATATAAATATAAGTAAATTTACACAAATGTATATAAATACATATGCAAATATATAATTATATATAATTATATATAAATACCCACATATAAATATACACACACACACAAACATAATATATATATAAATATACATACATATTTATAAATACATCTATATTTATTAGGTAGAGAGTATTACAAACCATAAACAACACAAACACCCAAACACCCTAGTGGCTCAAGTCTCGGCCCTCATAAGGAATGGTAAGAACCTATCAAACCTATTTTATTATATGGAGTGACTTAAGGTCCAAATTCTAGATGGCATGGATGCTCAGTTAATTATGGCCCAAAGGCCCTTTTAGTGGAGATGTTCTAAAGGCCCGGAAGAACAGTCTGTATATGTGTATGTGTGTGTGTAAATACACACACACATAATTAATTATAAATATATATAAAAATAAATAAACACACACACACACACACCCATACACATATATATACCCACACAATATATATAAATATATATATATATATATATATATATATAATTATAAATAAATATGCAAAAATACACACACACATAATCATATAAAATCACACACACAGATATATATATATATATATATATATATATATATATATTTAAACACATATAAATATACATAAACACACATAAACATATGTATATGTACACACACACACAATATATATATATATACACACATAAATATATATAAATATATATAAAAATATATATAATTATAAATAAATATACATCAAGGGCCTTCGGGCCACTGGGTCTTTGGGCCACCAATGTTAAGCAGTTGGGTGATATAATGGGACCAGACAGATGATGTGGCATGACTAGGCAGTGGTATAACACCCCAAACCCATACACTTAGATTCAATGCTAAAAGCATATTATTCATATACTGGATTTGATATGGACTGAAGTAACCCAAATTTAACTATCCATAGATTACAAAATCAATAACCAACATTGATCCACTTACATACCCATGAAATTTTTGGTTTAGAGTTGTAGAGAATCAGGAAAAACCATTAACTAACAAAACTCATATCATTATCATCCAATGAACATTTTTTTCTCATTATATCAAGAACTTATTTCCCAATAAGTTTTCAACATCTTCTATAAAATTCTCCACACACAATGCCCTTCTAGATATATCATGCATAATAATTTTTTTCATGACTTGGGGAAATGGAAACATAAGAAGGGTGAGCTCAAACGCTCAATAAAGGTAAACATGGCGTTAACATTCGTAGATCATAAGTAAGCATAAAATGAGTATAAGAGTATGATAATATAATCAACGTGTATAATAAGAACCCGAGTTTTCATATGAGGTACGAATCCCTTCCTTCTCAATTTGAATGCTTAAATATGGACTAGTGTGAGTACCCTTTGAGTCCACGGGAGTTGATTAGCCACTAAATGAGGATAATATTCATTATTAATATATATAATATTTATGTGTTTTATTATTCATAAACACCATCTTAGTTCATTTTACACTTTGAACATCATTTCACATTATGATTGTAATTCCTTCTTAAAATGAACTATTATGTGGTACATTTTTGAACATCATTTAAAGTACCCAATGATCTTGATTTTATTTTAATATTTAATTTTCAGGTTTCTAATTATATTGGGAGAAATTCATACTTGTGGAGTGTTGGAAGATTCACATTGGAAGACCACCAAAATGAGATTTCATGCAAACAATTCTGGAGAAGGCAGATTGGACACCAACCCACTGATGAGAATGTGGGGCCCAACATACAAGCTCAATGAATTCCAAATTTCATGGGATGCTATAAGACATATATATGAACAAATAATTCTTCAGGATCCAGTGCTAATTCGGTATCCATGGTGGTTATTAAGGCGTCCCAATTTGGAGATAAAATTTTGGGTCAGATTATGAGGCCCATAAAAGCATTCCACCAATTTAATAATATCCCGAAAAAAAAATATTATTTTAGGCTTAAATTTTACAGAGAGCTAGGGGAAATCAGGAGATTAATTTTTATCTTCTATGGCCCGCTCCAATTCGGCCATCTATAAGGTATTCCAGGCGCCTCTATTTGGTAGAAGCAAGCTAATTGCCACCTCGGGTCAAGGGTGGAAAAGTCTACTCTCTCTTAACTTTCCACCCACCTTGGCCCACCACCATTAATTGAGGTGACTTAAACTGTTGTAGGCTAGACCCAAGGCTTCAAAATTTACTATTTAAGGTAGTGGTGGTAGAGGAGTTGAGGATCTTGGGAGCTTTTTTTTCATTGTAATTTTATTATGTCGATTTGGATTTGTAATGTTCTTCTTTCTCATGTAAGTTTTTCGAATCACCTTAGTTCTTAATAACATTTCTTCCTTTCCTCTTATTCTATTTTTATTCTTATCATTTTGATATCATTGCCTTAAGGTGTGAATTTATTCACACCATACCTTGTGATATTCCTCACACAACAGTGGAGTGATTGCTTTTTTTTAATTGTTTTTTTTACTTCTCCAATTCCTCCCTCGTGAGTCTACTTTCCGCTTCCATTGAAACCATAGAATTAATGGAGGGCTAACTCTTTTATGGGTTGATACAAGGGAGTAGCAAGGGGCTGGTTTGGATGTTATTTCTCACTCCATTAATTTCTAATCACATCTTTTAATTGAGAATTTTGTTTGAAGATCTTTAAACTCTTTTATCCTTGTTGAATTTAAGGCCACACACTTCAAGTGATAATACGAACCTTTACCTTGAAGTGCTCAAAACTTTGATCCTTCAAGTGTATAGGTGATTAGTACTAAAGGTTGTAGGTATTAAACCAGTAAGTGATGATGTTGTTTGATATTCTTAAATGAACTCATCACAAATATAAGAAATTGAAATCATTAAAAAAGGAATTCATCCAATCCACCCCAAGCGATAACCTAGGATCGACTCATTATCTTAATTTGAATTAACCTAAATCTATTAGTGATACCTTAAACCCATCTAAAATCAACCCAAGTTGGCCACTTCATAGACAAAAAAAATCCATAGAATGTACGTGTCTGTAGGTTACTTCTTAGGTCTCTGAGGATTCGACAACCCAATCTAAACTACAAGGACCGTTCTACCTTCATCTCTTGGGTAAATTTGACCATGAATCAAGTGTAATAGGGGTGTTAGGGGATCGTTTGGTGTCTAAAACCCAAGTTTGGGGTGTTTTAAGCCCGATGCACGATTAATGAAAAGTATGTGGGGCATGCCACATGGTTTTACTAAACTCTGTGAGGCTGGATAGAGGGGGTATACAGGCCACACAATTTAAGGAAACCGTGCAGGAAGTGACACACGCCCGTGCGACCAGGTCTACAGTTTTTGCAGATTTTGACAGTGCATTTTCACACCGTTTTCACACAATTTTTAAATTATGTGGGTAAACCGTGCGGGTGCCCCTTGGCCTACAGGAATCCGTACATGATCGGTGTAACACCCCAGGTAAATAAAGAATATGAAATTTTCATATTTATTCATATTTGTGAATAAAATATTAATATGACTTTAAAGGGTACGCTATGCTCGATGGCGTACCCAACACGCAACAACGAGTTTCTTGGGAATCTTACGTTGCACTCTAATAATAAAATAATATTATTTTAAATGGTAGTTAACATGTAGCTATTGTATTGGCGGGAATAGATAGAAATAACTAAAATATGATTATATAGGTTTTTAAATGTTTTTACATTTATCCAATAAAAGATAAAGGCTTAAAATACGGAAAGAATTCAATTTTAGGCGTATATGCCCTAGTTTTCACTAAAGGTTCACTTATCGCCTTTTGATGGAGAACCTTCATTAAATATAGTTTTATTCACTCTTATACATTCTATTGGACCAAATAAAACTCTTATTTAGAATCGGGACATCAAAATTTACTTTTTGTAAATTTTTGGCATCTTTCCGATAAAGTTCATTTTTTAATGAATAGTGTAAAATGTTGTATTTTAATTCAAAACCTATTTTTAATATAATTTATTTATATGATTAGATTATCTTTTGAATTGGTTTTAAAGTGAAATTAGAATATATTTTTACCATTAAATCTAATAGTGGTCGTTGAAATTAATTTCACTTTGAAATCAGACTTAAACTAGTGTCAATCTTTTGATACTTATTGTTTCATAAAAACAGGCGGCCGCGGGAATTAATTATTAAATTAATTAATGTGACTTATATGTTTTGAATTTTGTAAAATAGACTTCATTTTTGAATTCGGAATATCAAATATAGCTTAGGGTGAATTTTTGGGATTTTTCTGAAAAACTTCAATTTTTGATGAATAGTGAAACCACTAAGTGGTACTTATAAAAACTGATTTTTCGTTTAAATGAAATTTTACCACTTCTGTGTTTTGAATTTCAAAAATCCGACATACATGGTTGTCATTAAGAAGTAAAATGTGGTTCAATGAGATTAAAATAATTTTTTTGGTGAATAGTAACTTTTAAGTTCTTAATCGCGATTAGAAGTAATTAGTGTAGTTTAAGGTAAGAATAATGTTTTAATAAAATGAAATAACCTAAACACATGTCCGACACTCATTGGATATGTCATGGCCGACCAAGAAAATCCATGGGTCAACTTGGGGACCCCATGGAGCCACTTTGGTTGGAAAATGACATAAATACCTTTTTATTTAATGTTAAAGTAAAAATGACACAAACATGAGATGTTTTACTAAAATTTTTTTTACACAGGGTTATAAAAGTCATATTTTTGACTATAAATAGTCATTGGAAATCTAAAACGATTTCCTACATCATAGTATTTTTTTTATAATTTTTAGACGTTAAATAAATTAAATTATTTATGACATCATGATGATGCAGCAATGACCTCATTATTTAACGATTTAAATAAAATGGAAAGATAATGTAATATCTAAGACCTAAACATGTCCAAAACCTATTATGTGAGTGGATTTCGAACCCTTATCACCTTATCCTCGAATTATATCAATGTGAGACCTCTTAAATCCGAATATCATTTTAAAATAAAGTGACTTTTCTTTACTTTCTAAGAGTTCCCCTCCTCTCCTCTTATAAAAGGCCCCCACCTCTACCTCCTTACCCACACTCCCAAAGCCTTTGGCTCGGCCAAAACCTGCCCATTTTGTCTCTCCACTTCCCTCTCTTACTCTTTGAAGCTTCACTTTGGGCAGAAGTCTTCCCAAGGAAGCCTTTGAGCTCAAACCAAAGGGAGTTACCCGATTTTAAGGTAATGTCTTCACTTGAGTCCTTTTGTTTTATTTTGCTTCTCCAACCCCCTAAACTCTTTTTATTCATTTCTTTTGTAACAAATACAGTATCTTCAATATACTAGGATGTTTTTATAAGAAGTATTCGAGCTACACTTACACACACCTACATCTAATGGTTAAAGAACATACTATTTCCGTGGATGAAAAATTTCTGCCTCCCGAAACGATGATTGTTCAACATTCTTTTAACACCTTCAAAGGTGGCCATTAAGATGACACTATACTTATATATGATATATAATATGTTTATGTTTTACTTAAGCTTCTGTATTTTTCATTTATGGTATACCTTTATGGTTTCCATTATGGGTAAACGCGATATCTTCATTTAAGGAAGTGCGGACTACCGCCCCCTCAAAGTGATGTGATTCGTTAATGCCATATGTGGGACATATAAAGGATGGATTTAAAGTTATTATATATGATGTTATACTGTAATTATAATATAACTTTATATCATTATTATTTTCTTTCCATTAAAGTATGAGATAGAAATGAAAGTAGCGTTCATGCGTACGTACGGCTTACCGTCTCCATGAACGGTGCATTTCATTTCTTATCCCCAAATTTAATGTATTATTATGAGTACATATGTATAATGGATATATATGATGTATGTTACATCAAAATGTTTAATATAATTATGGAATTAAAATATACATACCTCTCATATAGTTTTAATTCCATTAATATGACATAGAAATGAAAGTAGCGTTCATGCGTACGTACGACTTACCGTCTCCATGAACGGTGCATTTCATTTATTTCCTCTAAATGATTATGTGATATTATAAATACATGTATATGCTGGATATATATGATATATATGATATCCAAATCAGGAATTTCATTCTGGATATAAAGAACCTTTGACCACACGAACAACATGTAATTGTAGGAAGTCCACTTTCGACTTAAGAACCAAATATCGACAAAACAAACATTATTAACTTAAATTATTACACAATGTTTATGACATGTTAATAAGTGATATAAAAGGAATAATGAACTTTAAAAAGGTTCTTAAGTAAGTAGAAGTTAACTCAAGTTTATTATTCAGGAGATTAAAGAATGATCGAGTCAAGTCAGACCCGAGGTAAGGGATCCTACTCCTCTCTTTCTTTTTAAGTACACTCTTTTATGTCATTCCTTTTAAGATCATCTTTATTTATGATTGGGATGTTATTTTATATTAATCCTACTGTACTTTTATGTTCATATGATGAGAGACCCTATTCTCTCTCATCAATCCATTTTGGAAGTTTTGAGTGGCGCCGTTAGGCTACCGAATTTTCGTAAGAGATCTAACCTCTCTCTTTCTTTTTAAGTACTCTCCTTTATGTAACTTCTTTTAATCTCCTCTTTGTTATGATGGGGGATGTTATTTTATATTTCTCATACTTTAATTTTTATGTTCATATTATGAGAGACCCTATTTGATCTCATAAATCTATTTTTGGAAGCTTTAAGTGGCGCCGTTAGGCTGCCGAGTTTTCGTAAGGGATTTTTCTTCTCACTTTTATTCCCGTGAAATTTATGCTAAATTTGCCACTATTTACTTTGAGTGGTGTATGTACTGACCATTATTATAAACTTTGTGTAGTATAATTTCATTTATGGGTATTTACATCTTCATTGTATGCCCTTCTTCCATGAGGTGTACTTTTCGAAAGTTACCCAACTCGGTAAGGGGAGCTTTCACCCTCCTCTTTTTAAAAGACTTCTTTTGTTATGTCTTTTAATTCACATACTATTATGTTGGGATATGTTATTCTATATCCTTATTTATGTAAATTTTATGTCCAAGTGATGATATACCCTTTATCTCTCTCATCAACCCTTTTTGTAAAATTTTATGTGACGCCGTTAGGCTGTCGAATTTTACCAAGGGAACTTCTTAACCCAATTTCGATTTCTTTGGGTTCAACATGTAGTTATTGAATATGTCATCGATTGAATATGTGTGAATGACCTTTGATTGTTTTACACTTAATATCCATTTATATTGGGTGTATTTATATTTGTCACACAGAATTGTGAGATTCATTTATCCTTAATTTAAGGATACCTTCTTTATAATGGATTTCATCTCATTTTACATTTCTTTTGAGACTTCATTGTTGTTATGCACCAATTCACTCTTATATGGTGTGTATACTATCCTTTGAAATATTATATCATGAATACCTTTATTCTCATGATATTATAAAGTTCGGATTAAATGTTATTCCGCTATTATTTGTATTCAAGAGTCTCTCATTTTGTTAAAAACTATTTAACAAAAATATCGTTTTAAATGTTTTAAAGATTTATTATTCTAAATCTTTATATTTAATGTCCATGTTTTCAAAATGGTTTTCAGTATTTATTTATATGGACATTAATGTTTTAAAATTATAATTCCATTAAAATCTTCAAAGTGGTACGAGACACTTTGATTCAAAAATCTCTTTTAAATGGTTTTTGAAAATGGATTGATTAATTAAATATCTGGGAATTACTTATTGTGATTGCAAATGAAATGTTTTTATGTATATATTTTCAATATTTTATGTGTAATGATGGTACTTGGACATTTTACGGGTGGTTATGTGATAAACCATATGACGGTTGGTACCGTGAATACCAGGACGGGTGGTTACATTATAACCTCCAATGCATTGGGTATGGAAGTCGGCCGTATGGCTATTCCATCAAGTATGTATGGAAGTTGGCCAAATGGCTATTCCATTAAGTGATATGTGTGGAAGACGACCTTATGGTTATTCCACTTAAGTATGTTTATGTCCCAAGTTACCTTTATATGTTATGTGATCTTTATATGGGTTTTATGGCAATCTTTTGGTTACAGAATGGTAAGTAATGAACTTTTATTCAGTGAAGAATTTTTACTACTTCGAAAAGGTGAAAAGTATTACTTTGATAAAGTATACATGGTTTACTTTTTGTTTTGAAAAACTAACAGTTTTTATTCTTTGTGTATCCCTTACTGAGCTTTTTATGCTCATCCCAAGTTTTTGAAATGTTTTCCACAGGACTTAAAGATGAATAGGGTCAAGGATTGGATCAAGGGAAAGTCATGCTACATAAAACATGGAACTAGACATGTTTGTTTTTAAGAGTTTTTATTTTATGGAATCTTAGTAGAAGTTTCTACTTTGTAATCTTTTGAGATGTAATAGTTATGTCCTAATTCTCTAAAACTCTAAACCTGAAAAGATCCTCAATGCGAATTATTCATTTAATTCAATATTAAGTAAGGTTTAAGGCTGGGGCCTTATAGTTGGTATCAAAGGTCGGTTTAGATAACTTTAGAGGTTAGGGTATTCTTTAAGCATAAGTGACATTACCATAATGGTTAGGATTTCAGAAAGAGTCCTAGTTTTAGATAAAGTGAATGAGTAAGTATATCTTAGTGTTTACCTTCCTCATTAGTACATGATGGTTTTGTTGATATACTCACACTGAAATTTCTATTTTTAGTGAATGGATGGATCTAGCAGGCACCAAAGAGACAACAGGTTTGAAGGAAACTATGGTGGTTCTCTGATTAAGATACTAGATAAAATGGGGGATTCAATGAGGAAACTCGTGGTTGTTCTAAACCAACTATCAAGGAGTCATGATCAACCAATTGAACCTTGGTATGATCTATAATGCATCACGTACGAGATGACCAATCGATGTGGAAGTTCAGGTAATAATTATAAAGGTAACCATTAGGGTTTATATGATCCTTACTTTTGAGGTAATTATGGGTTATTATATGTTATGATGGAAAATGAAAGGCATGATATAAACTTGAGGTTAAAATATGTTATGATTATTTTTGAAGATTTTATCTCGTTTTGGGGAATTTTTTAAGAATTATATAGTTTTGGAAAAAAGACAACACGTAGACCGTGTGACAACCAATCGCGTCGGACAAAGCTGCGGGAATCGAACCCACAACCAATGTGTGACTGGTATTTATCGCCTACCACTGGACCACGTGAAGTACCTGGTTAGTTTGACTAATTCTTTTTAGTTAAGATGATTTTAGAAATCAAGAGTAAGTTTATTTTGGGTTATCTATGGAAATGATTAACCTATCATCGTGGATATGTGATTAGGTTAATTACTTTTCAATATGAGAATTTAAGAGCAACTGATGTTTTTTTGAGATAAAAGTTAATTTGTACCTTAGAAGACTATGTGACTAAACCCTTCAAATATTTGGGTTTCAATCTTAGTTTGGTTTACTTTGAAGAATTTTATGGAAAAATTGTTTATCGAATGGTCTTCGTTGAACTTTGGGTTTTTTTGGACAAATTTTGGAGATTAAGAATATATTTTCTTTTTATAAAGGGTTATCCTTTTCTGGATTATCTGATCATGTACTAACCTTTTTGGTTTTGGTTTTGGTTAAAGTCTAAAGACATGGGAAGTATATAGTTCTCTTTTGTGGATTAGGTGATTCTCTAGAAGTTGATTATAGTACTCTTAATATGAACAAGTCTTCCTAAATACTCATCTTTTAGAGAAAATATGAGTTTGTGTAAGGAATCTAATAAAAGTTGAAAGTCAACATGATAAGTGATTATGTTTCCTTATGAATAAATTCCTCAATAAAAAGTAACTTAAAACAAAAATGTTTTCTATTAACTTTTCCTACTGGGGAATCGAATACCGTTTAACCCATCACAAGTTTGTGATTTTATTATGGTTAACTTTCTCCTAGACATGTTTACTATTACTCTCCCTCAAGGACATGACCCTTTGCTTTTTCTTCCATGTCCATGTTTTCCTACACGAAATCCTATTATGGGTTAACTCGGGTGACCTCTGTACTTATCTTTCTTTATTTTAAAGTGATTGTTTTACCGACTCTTGTTCCGATTTGGGACTTTCAAAGATGTTTCCAAGCTCAATTTTAAAAATTGCGAGGACGCAATTTTCCAAAAGGGGGGAAGGATGTAACACCCCAGGTAAATAAATAATATGATATTTTCATATTTATTCATATTTGTGAATAAAATATTAATATGACTTTAAAGGGGACGCTATGATCGATGGCGTACCCAACACGCAACAACGAGTTTCTTGGGAATCTTACGTTGCACTCTAATAATAAAATAATATTATTTTAAATGGTAGTTAACATGTAGCCGTTGTATTGGCGGGAATTGATAGAAATAACTAAAATATGATTATATAGGTTTTTAAATATTTTTACATTTATCCAATAAAAGATAAAGGCTTAAAATACGGAAAGAATTCAATTTTAGGCGTATATGCCCTAGTTTTTACTAAAGGTTCACTTATCGCCTTTTGATGGAGAACCTTCATTAAATATAGTTTTGTGCACTCTTATACATTCTATTGGACCAAATAAAACTCTTATTTAGAACCGGGACATCAAAATTTACTTTGTGTAAATTTTTGGTATCTTTCCGATAAAGTTCATTTTTTAATGAATAGTGTAAAATGTTGTATTTTAATTCAAAACATATTTTTAATATAATTTATTTATATGATTAGATTATCTTTTGAATTGGTTTTAAAGTGAAATTATAATATATTTTTACCATTAAATCCAATAGTGGTCGTTGGAATTAATTTCACTTTGAAATCAGACTTAAACTAGTGTCAATCTTTTGATACTTATTGTTTCATAAAAACACGCTATTTGCTCTGACCGCGGGAATTAATTATTAAATTAATTAATGTGACTTATATGTTTTGAATTTTTGTAAAATAGACTTCATTTTTTAATTCGGAATATCAAATATAGCTTAGGGTGAATTTTTGGGATTTTTCTGAAAAACTTCAATTTTTGATGAATAGTGAAACCACTAAGTGGTACTTATAAAAACTGATTTTTCGTTTAAATGAAATTTTACCACTTATGTGTTTTGAATTTCAAAAATCCTACATACATGGTTGTCATTAATAAGTAAAATGTGGTTCAATGAGATTAAAATAATTTTTTGGTGAATAGTAACTTTTAAGTTCTTAATCGTGATTAGAAGTAATTAGTGTAGTTTAAGGTAAGAATAATGTTTTAATAAAATGAAATGACCTAGACACATGTCCTACCCTCATTATATGTGTCATGGCCGACCAAGACAATCCATGGGTCAACTTGGGGACCCCATGGAGCCACTTTGGTTGGAAAATGATATAAATACCTTTTTATTTAATGTTAAAGTAAAAATGACACAAACATGAGATGTTTTACTAAAAAAATTTTTACATGGGTTTATAAAAGTCATATTTTTGACTATAAATAGTCATTGGAAAGCTAAAATGATTTCCTACATCATAGTATTTGTTTTATAATTTTTAGACGTTAAATAAATTAAATTATTTATGACATCATGATGATGCAGCGATGGACTCATTATTTAACGATTTAAATAAAATGGAAAGATAATGTAATATCTAAGACCTACACATGTCCAAAACCTATTGGATGAGTGGATTTCGAACCCTTATCACCTTATACTCTAATTATATCAATGTGGGACCTCTTAAATCCGAATATCATTTTAAAATAAAGTGACTTTTCTTTACTTTCCAAGAGTGCCCCTCCTCTCCTCTTATAAAAGGCCCCCACCTCTACCTCCTTACCCACACACCCAAAGCCTTTGGCTCGGCCAAACCATGCCCATTTTGTCTCTCCACTTCCCTCTATTAATCTTTGAAGCCTCACTTTGGGCAGAAGTCTTCCCAAGGAAGCCTTTGAGCTCAAACCAAAGGGAGTTACCCGATTTTAAGGTAATGTCTTCACTTGAGTCCTTTTGTTTTATTTTGCTTCTCCAACCCCCTAAACTCTTTTTATTAATTTCTTTTGTAACAAATCCAGTATCTTCAATATACTAGAATGTTGTTATAAGAAGTATTCGAGCTACACTTACTCACACCTACATCTAATGGTTAAAGAACATACTGTTTCCGTGGATGGAAAATTTCTGCCTCCCGAAACGATGATTGTTCAACATTCTTTTAACACCTTCAAAGGTGGCCATTAAGATGACAATATACTTATATATGATATATAATATGTTTATGTTTTACTTAAGCTTCTTTATTTTTCATTTATGGTATACCTTTATGGTTTCCATTATGGGTAAACGCGATATCTTCATTTAAGGAAGTGCGGACTACCGCCCCCTCAAAGTGATGTGATTCGTTAATGCCATATGTGGTACATATAAAGGATGAATTTAAAGTTATTATATATGATGTTATACTGGAATTATAATATAACTTTATATCATTATTATTTTCTTTCCATTAAAGTATGAGATAGAAATGAAAGTAGCGTTCATGCGTACGTACGACTTACCGTCTCCATGAACGGTGCATTTCATTTCTTATCCCCAAATGTAATGTATTATTATGAGTACATATGTATAATGGATATATATGATGTATGTTACATATAAATGATTAATATAATTCTGTAATTAAAATATACATACCTCTCATATAGTTTTAATTCCATTAATATGACATAGAAATGAAAGTAGCGTTCATGCATACGTACGGCTTACCGTCTCCATGAACAGTGCATTTCATTTATTTCCTCTAAATGATTATGTGATATTATAAATACATGTATATTCTGGATATATATGATATATATGATATCCAAATCAGGAATTTCATTATGGATATAAAGAACCTTTGACCACACGAACAACATGTAATTGTAGGAAGTCCACTTTCGACTTAAGAACCAAATATCAACAAAACAAACATTATTAACTTAAATGATTACATAATGTTTATGACATGGAAATAAGTGATATAAAAGGAATAATGAACTTTAAAAAGGTTCTTAAGGAAGTATAAATTAACTCAAGTTTATTATTCAGGAGATTAAAGAACGATCGAGTCAAGTCGGACCCGAGGTAAGGGATCCCACTCCTCTCTTTCTTTTTAAGTACACTCTTTTATGTCATTCCTTTTAAGATCATCTTTATTTATGATTGGGATGTTCTTTTATATTAATCCTACTGTACTTTTTATGTTCATATGATGAGAGACCCTATTCTCTCTCATCAATCCATTTTGGAAGTTTTGAGTGGCGCCGTTAGGCTGCCGAATTTTCGTAAGAGATCTAACCTCTCTCTTTCTTTTTAAGTACTCTCCTTTATGTAACTTCTTTTAAGCTCCTCTTTTTTATGATGGGGGATGTTCTTTTATATTCCTCATACTTTAATTTTTATGTTCATATTATGAGAGAACCTATTTGATCTCATAAATCTATTTTTGGAAGCTTTAAGTGGCGCCGTTAGGCTGCCGAGTTTTCATAAGGGATTTTTCTTCTCACTTTTATTCCCGTGAAATTTATGCTAAATTTGCCACTATTTACTTTGAGTGGTGTATGTACTTCCCATTATTATACACTTTGTGTATTATAATTTCATTTATGGGTATATACATCTTCATTGTATGCCCTTCTTCCCCGAGGTGTACTTTTCGAAAGTTACCCAACTCGGTACGGGGACCTTTCACCCTCCTCCTTTTAAAAGACTTCTTTTGTTATGTCTTTTAATTCACATACTATTATGTTGGGATATGTTCTTCTATATACTTATTTATGTAAATTTTAGGTCCAAGTGATGAGATACCCTTTATCTCTCTCATCAAACCTTTTTGTAAAATTTTATGTGACGCCGTTAGGCTGTCGAATTTTACCAAGGGAACTTCTTAACCCAATTTCGATTTCATTGGGTTCAACATGTAGTTATTGAATATGTCATTGATTGAATATGTGTGAATGACCTTTGATTGTTTTACACTTAATATCCACTTATATTGGGTGTATTTATATTTGTCACACATAATTGTGAGATTGATTTATCCTTAATTTAAGGATACCTTCTTTATAATGGATTTCATCTCATTTTACATTTCTTTTGAGACTTCATTGTTGTTATGCACCAATTCACTCTTATATGGTGTGTATACTGTCCTTTGACATATTATATCATGAATCCCTTTATTCTCATGATATTATAAAGTTCATATTAAATGTTATTCCGCTATTATTTGTATTCAAGAGTATCTCATTTTGTTAAAAACTATTTAACAAAAATACCGTTTTAAATGTTTTAAATATTTATTATTCTAAATCTTTACATTTAATGTCCATGTTTTCAAAATGGTTTTCAGTATTTATTTATATGGACATTAATTTTTTAAAATTATAATTCCATTAAAAGCTTCAAAGTGGTATGGGACACTTTGATTCAAAAATCTCTTTTAAATGGTTTTTGAAAATGGATTGATTAATTCAATATCTGGGAATTACTTATTGTGATTGCAAATGAAATGTTGTTATGTTTATATTTTCAATATTTTATGTGTAATGATGGTACTTATACATTTTACGGGTGGTTACGTGATAAACCATATGACGGGTGGTGCCGTGAATACCAGGACGGGTGGTTACGTTATAACCTCCAATGCATTGGGTATGGAAGTCGGCCGTATGGATATTCCATCAAGTATGTATGGAAGTTGGACGAATGACTATTCCATTAAGTGATATGTGTGGAAGACGACCTTATGGTTATTCCACTTAAGTATGTTTATGTCCCAAGTTACCTTTATATGTTATGTGATCTTTATATGGGTTTTATGGTAATCTTTTGGTTACAGAATGACAAGTAATGAACTTTTATTCAGTGAAGAGTTTTTACTACTTTGAAAAGGTGAAAAGTATTACTTTGATAAAGTATAGATGGTTTACTCGTTGTTTTAAAAAACTAACAGTTTTTATTCTTTGTGTATCCCTTACTGAGCTTTTTATGCTCATCCCAAGTTTTTGAAATGTTTTCCACAGGACTTAAAGATGAATAGGGTCAAGAATGGGATCAAGGGAAAGTCATGCTACATAAAACATGGAACTAGACATGTTTCCTTTTTAAGAGTTTTTATTTTATGGAATCTTAGTAGAAGTTTCTACTTTGTAATCTTTTGAGATGTAATAGTTATGTCCTAATTCTCTAAAACTCTAAACCTGAAAAGATCCTCAATGCGAATTATTCATTTAATTCAATATTAAGTAAGGTTTAAGTCTGGGGCCTTATAGTTGGTATCAAAGGTCGGTTTAGATAAATTTAGAGGTGAGGGTATTCTTTAAGCATAAGTGACATTACCATAATGGTTAGGATTTCAGAGAGTCCTAGTTTTAGATAAAGTGAATGAGTAAGTATATCTTAGTGTTTACCTTCCTCATTAGTACATGATGGTTTTGTTGATATACTCACACTGAAATTTCTATTTTTAGTGAATGGATGAATCTATTAGGCACCAAAGAGACAACAGGTTTGAAGGAAACTATGGTGGTTCTCTGATTAAGATACTAGATAAAATGGGGGATTCAATGAGGAAACTTGTGGTTGTTCTAAACCAACTATCAAGGAGTCATGATCAACCAATTGAACCTTGGTATGATCTATAATGCATCACGTACGAGATGACCAATAGATGTGGAAGTTCAGGTAATAATTATAAAGGTAACCATTAGGGTTTATATGATCCTTACTTTTGATGTAATTATGGGTTATTATATGTTATGATGGAAAATGAAAGGAATGAGATAAAATTTAGGTTAAAATATGTTATGATTAATTTTGAAGATTTTATCTCATTTTGGGGAATGTTTTAAGAATTATATAGTTTTGGAAAAAGGACAACAAGCAGACCGTGTGACAACCCGTCGTGTCAGACAAAGCTGCGGGAATCAAACCCACAACCAAAGTGCGACTGGTATTTATCGCCTACCACTGGACCACGTGAAGTACCTGGTTAGTTTGACTAATTCTTTTTAGTTAAGGTGATTTTAGGAATCAAGAGTAAGTTTATTTTGGGTTATCTATGGAAATGATTAACCTATCATCTAGGATATGTGATTAGGTTAATTACTTTTCAATATGAGAATTTAAGAGCAACTGATGTTTTTTGGAGATAAAAGTTAATTTGTACCTTGGAAGACTATGTGACTAAATACTTCAAATATTTGGGTTTCAATATTAGTTTGGTTTACTTTGAAGAATTTTATGGAAAAATTGTTTATCGAATGGTCTTCGTTGAACTTTGGGTTTTTTTGGACAAATTTTGGAGATTAAGAATAGATTTTCTTTTTATAAAGGGTTATCCTTTTCTGGATTATCTGATCTTGTACTAACCTTTTTGGTTTTGGTTATGGTTAAAGTCTAAAGACATGGGAAGTATATAGTTCTATTTTATGGATTAGGTGATTCTCTAGAAGTTGATTATAATACTCTTAATATGAACAAGTCTTCCTAAATACTCGTCTTTTGGAGAAAATATGAGTTTGTGTAAGGAATCTAATAAAAGTTGAAAGTCAACATGATAAGTGATTATGTTTCCATATGAATAAATTCCTCAATAAAAAGTAACTTAAAACAAAAATGTTGTCTATTAACTTTTCCTACTGGGGAATCTAATACCGTTTAACCCATCACAAGTTTGTGATTTTCTTATGGTTAACTTTCTCCTAGACATGCTTACTATCACTCTCCCTCAAGAACACGACCCTTTGCTTTTTCTTCCATGTCCATGTTTTCCTACACGGAATCCTATTATGGGTTAACTCGGGTGACCTCTGTACTTATCTTTCTTTATTTTAAAGTGATTTTTTTACCGACTCTTGTTCTGATGTGGGACTTTCAAGGATGTTTACAAGCTCAATTTTAAAAATTACGAGGACGCAATTCCCAAAAGGGGGGAAGGATGTAACACCCCAGGTAAATAAAGAATATTACATTTTCATATTTATTTATATTTTTGAATAAAATATTAATATGACTTTAAAGAGGACACTATGCTTGATGGCGTACCCAACACGCAACAACGAGTTTCTTGGGAATCTTACGTTGCACTCTAATAATAAAATAATATTATTTTAAATGGTAGTTAACATGTAGCCATTGTATTGGTGGGAATGGATAGAAATAACTAAAATATGATTATATAGGTTTTTAAATGGTTTTACATTTATCCAATAAAAGATAAAGGCTTAAAATACGGAAAGAATTCAATTTTAGGCGTATATGCCCTAGTTTTCACTAAAGGTTCACTTATCGCCTTTTGATGGCGAACCTTCATTAAATATAGTTTTTTTCACTCTTATAAATTTTATTGGACCAAATAAAACTCTTATTTAGAATCGGGACATCAAAATTTACTTTGTGTAAATTTTTGGTATCTTTCCGATAAAGTTCATTTTTTAATGAATAGTGTAAAATGTTGTATTTTAATTCAAAACCTCTTTTTAATCTAATTTATTTATATGATTAGATTATCTTTTGAATTGGTTTTAAAGTGAAATTAGAATATATTTTTACCATTAAATCCAATAGTGGTCGTTGGAATTAATTTCACTTTGAAATCAGACTTAAACTAGTGTCAATCTTTTGATACTTATTGTTTCATAAAAACACGCTATTTGCTCTGACCGCAGGAATTAATTATTAAATTAATTAATGTGACTTATATGTTTTGAATTTTTTAAAATAGACTTCATTTTTGAATTCGGAATATCATATATAGCTTAGGGTGAATTTTTGGGATTTTTCTAAAAAACTTCAATTTTTGATGAATAGTGAAACCACTAAGTGGTACTTATAAAAACTGATTTTTCATTTAAATGAAATTTTACCACTTCTGTGTTTTGAATTTCAAAAATCCGACATACATGGTTCTCATTAAGAATAAAAATGTGGTTCAATGAGATTAAAATAATTTTTTGATGAATAGTAACTTTTAAGTTCTTAATCGCGATTAGAAGTAGTTAATGTAGTTTAAGGTAAGAATAATGATTTAATAAAATGAAATAACTTAAACACATGTACTACCCTCATTGTATGTGTCATGGCCGACCAAGAAAATCCATGGGTCAACTTGGGGACCTCATGGAGCCACTTTGGTTGTAAAATGACATAAATACCTTTTTATTTAATGTTAAAGTAAAAATGACACAAACATGAGATGTTTTACTAAAACAATTTTTACAAGGGGTTATAAAAGTAATATTTTTGACTATAAATAGTCATTGGAAAGCTAAAATGATTTCCTAAATCATAGTATTTTTTTTATAATTTTGAGACGTTAAATAAATTAAATTATTTATGACATCATGATGATGCAGTGATGACCTCATTATTTAACGATTTAAATAAAATGGAAAGATAATGTAATATCTAAGACCTACACATGTCCAAAACCTATTGGATGAGTGGATTTATAACCCTTATCACCTTATCCTAGAATTATATCAATGTGGGACCTCTTAAATCCGAATATCATTTTAAAATAAAGTGACTTTTCTTTACTTTCCAAGAGTGCCCCTCCTCTCCTCTTATAAAAGGCCCCCACCTCTACCTCCTTACCCACACTCCCAAAGCCTTTGGCTCGGCCAAAACCTGCCCATTTTGTCTCTACACTTACCTCTATTACTCTTTGAAGCCTCACTTTGGGCAGAAGTCTTCCCAAGGAAGCCTTTGATCCCAAACCAAAGGGAGTTACCCGATTTTAAGGTAATGTCTTCACTTGAGTCCTTTTGTTTTATTTTGCTTCTCCAACCCTCTAAACTCTTTTTATTCATTTCTTTTGTAACAAATACAGTATCTTAAATATACTAGGATGTTTTTATAAGAAGTATTCGAGCTACACTTACACACACCTACATCTAATGGTTAAAGAACATACTGTTTCCGTGGATGGCAAATTTCTGCCTCCCGAAACGATGATTGTTCAACATTCTTTTAACACCTTAAAAGGTGGCCATTAATATGACACTATACTTATATATGATATATAATATGTTTATATTTTACTTAAGCTTCTGTATTTTTCATTTATGGTATACCTTTATGGTTTCCATTATGGGTAAACGCGATATCTTCATTTAAGGAAGTACGGACTACCGCCCCCTCAAAGTGATGTGATTCGTTAATGCCATATGTGGGACATATAAAGGATGGATTTAAAGTTATTATATATGATGTTATACTGTAATTATAATATAACTTTATATCATTACTATTTTCTTTCCCTTAAATAATGAGATAGAAATGAAAGTAGCATTCATGCGTACGTACGACTTACCGTCTCCATGAACGGTGCATTTCATTTCTTATCCCCAAATGTAATGTATTATTATGAGTACATATGTATAATGGATATATATGATGTATGTTACATCTAAATGATTAATATAATTCTATAATTAAAATATACATACCTCTCATATAGTTTTAATTCCATTAATATGACATAGAAATTAAAGTAGCGTTCATGCGTACGTACGGCTTACCGTCTCCATTAACGGTGCATTTCATTTCTTTCCTCTAAATGATTATGTGATATTATAAATACATGTATATTCTGGATATATATTATATATATTATGTCCAAATCAGGAATGTCATTCTGGATATAAAGAACCTTTGACCACACGAACAACATGTAATTGTAGGAAGTCCACTTTCGACTTAAGAACCAAATATCGACAAAACAAACATTATTAACTTAAATGATTACATAATGTTTATGAAATGGTAATAAGTGATATAAAAGGAATAATTAACTTGAAAAAGGTTCTTAAGGAAGTAGAAATTAACTCAAGTATATTATTCAGGAGATTAAAGAACGATCGAGTCAAGTCGGACCCGAGGTAAGGGATCCTACTCCTCTCTTTCTTTTTAAGTACACTCTTTTATGTCATTCCTTTTAAGATCATATTTATTTATGATTGGGATGTTCTTTTATATTAATCCTACTTTACTTTTTATGTTCATATGATGAGAGACCCTATTCTCTCTCATCAATCCATTTTGGAAGTTTTGAGTGGTGCCGTTAGGCTGCCGAATTTTCGTAAGAGATCTAACCTCTCTTTCTTTTTAAGTACTCTCCTTTATGTAACTTCTTTTAAGCTCCTCTTTGTTATGATGTGGGATGTTCTTTTATATTCCTCATACTTTACTTTTTGTGTTCATATTATGAGAGACCCTATTTGATCTCATAAATCCATTTTTGGAAGCTTTAAGTGGCGCCGTTAGGCTCCCGAGTTTTCGTAAGGGATTTTTCTTCTCACTTTTATTCCCGTGAAATTTATGCTACATTTTCCACTATTTCCTTTGAGTGGTGTATTTAATGCCCATTATTATACACTTTGTGTAGTATAATTTCATTTATGGGTATTTACATCTTCATTGTATGCCCTTCTTCCATGAGGTGTACGTTTCGAAAGTTACCCAACTCGGTAAGGGGACCTTTCACCCTCCTCTTTTTAAAAGACTTCTTTTGTTATGTCTTTTAATTCACATACTATTATGTTGGGATATGTTCTTCTATATCCTTATTTATGTAAATTTTATGTCCAAGTGATGAGATACCCTTTATCTCTCTCATCAACTCTTTTTGTAAAATTTTATGTGACGCCGTTAGGCTGTCGAATTTTACCAAGGGAACTTCTTAACCCAATTTCGATTTCTTTTGGTTCAACATGTAGTTATTGAATATGTCATCGATTGAATATGTGTGAATGAACTTTTATTGTTTTAAACTTAATATCCACTTATATTGGGTGTATTTATATTTGTCACACATAATTGTGAGATTGATTTATCCTAAATTTAAGGATACCTTCTTTATAATGGATTTCATCTCATTTTACATTTCTTTTGAGACTTAATTGTTGTTATGCACCAATTCACTCTTATATGGTGTGTATACTGTCCTTTGACATATTATATCATGAATCCCTTTATTCTCATGATATTATAAAGTTCGGATTAAATGTTTTTCCGCTATTATTTGTATTCAAGAGTCTCTCATTTTGTTAAAAACCATTTAACAAAAATATCGTTTTAAATGTTTTAAAGATTTATTATTCTAAATCTTTATCTTTAATTTCCATGTTTTCAAAATGGTTTTCAGTATTTATTTATATGGACATTAATGTTTTAAAATTATAATTCCATTAAAAGCTTCAAAGTGGTATGGGATACTTTGATTCAAAAATCTCTTTTAAATGGTTTTTGAAAATGGATTGATTAATTCAATATCTGGGAATTACTTATTGTGATTGCAAATGAAATGTTGTTATGTTTATATTTTCAATATTTTATGTGTAATGATGGTACTTGGACATTTTACGGGTGGTTACGTGATAAACCATATGACGGGTGGTGCCGTGAATACCAGGACGGGTGGTTACATTATAACCTCCAATGCATTGGGTATGGAAGTCGGCCGTATGGCTATTCCATTAAGTATGTATGGAAGTTGGCCAAATGGCTATTCCATTTTGTGATATGTGTGGAAGACGACCTTATGGTTATTCCACTTAAGTATGTTTATGTCCCAAGTTACCTTTATATGTTATGTGATCTTTATATGGGTTTTATAGTAATCTTTTGGTTACAGAATGGTAAGTAATGAACTTTTATTCTGTGAAGAGTTTTTACTACTTAGAAAAGGTGAAAAGTATTACTTTGATAAAGTATACATGGTTTACTCGTTGTTTTGAAAAACTAACAGTTTTTATTCTTTGTGTATCCCTTACTGAGCTCTTTATACTCATCCCAAGTTTTTGAAATGTTTTCCACAGGAATTAAAGATAAATAGGGTCAAGGATGGGATCAAGGGAAAGTAATGCTACATAAAACATGGAACTAGACATGTTTCCTTTTTAAAAGTTTTTATTTTATGGAATCTTAGTATAAGTTTCTACTTTGTAATCTTTTGAGATGTAATAGTTATGTCCTAATTCTCTAAAACTCTAAACCTGAAAATATCCTCAATGCGAATTATTCATTTAATTCAATATTAAGTAAGGTTTAAGGCTGGGGCCTTATAATCGGTGCACAATTTTCCAAACCGTGCAACCTAAGAAATTTTGGAATTTTAATAATTTTAAATTAAAATAAAAATCAATTTATAAACCTAAATTGAGTTCTCCTCCCACAAAGAAAAGGGAAACCTCTTGAAGCTCTCCTATCGACTAAACTTGTTTTTGAGATCTACTATTTGTATGATCTTTGATTCAAGCACAATTTGTCTCATCAGATCCACATCGGTAAGATTTACACTCCTTTTTATCCATTCTCATTTCCTCTGGCTATCATCTGCACTATTTGGATTTAAGTGCATATGCCCTAATTTATTGTTCTTCATATGTTCTTCATATTTCTCTTAAATCGAGTCGAATCAAGACTTGATACTGGATGATCACTCCACTACCGAGTTAAGGTAGGTGGTCTATAATTTTCTTTTGACTTTTGGTGCTTTATAGAGTTGTCGGCCGTTATGCCGCTCATCGTACTTTCCGGCGCGACCTCAAAATTGAACCGACTAATGGAATTAAATGAAATATGACCTATTAGGGATTCCCATAGGTTCCTTAAGATGTGTTTGTGGTTGTTGAACCAACCCAAGTCCACCCATGGGGTGCTCCATGCCTTTGCTTTGGTTTTGACCTTTGATGAACCACCCAAGTGGTGTGTTCTTGAGTTTTCCTAGTTAAAGGAAGCTCAATTATAATTAAATGGTATTGAATTACATGCTTAGGAAATTTTCTTCCTCCTTGCCTCGTGTTATCATAATATGACATTCCTAACTTAATTGAATGACTTTAATGGAATTGGTTAAACGAGTGAGTATACTCATCAGTTGTTTTTAAATTGCCTAATTTGATTTGTTAGCAATTGTGTTAAATGGGTGGGTATACCCATGTGGCTTAATTAATTGAAAATAGTGATAAATGGGTGGGTATACCCATATGACATGATTGAATGGGAATGAAATACATGAGTGGGTACACTCATGAAATTTAATTGGGTTGTAATGTATTGAATGAGCGGGTATACTCATTGTATGAAATTAAATGTAATTGTTTATATGAGTGGGTAGACTCATATGGGTTTTAATTGTTAAATGACATGAAATGAATGAATGATTGTTTAGATTCCATGGAAGACTCTCCATGAATCTGGAATGCGGTAGTGGACACCTTGAGTAGTATTGATTCTTTGGTCTTGATTCCGTGGGATGCATTGGGATTTGTTAACCCTTGGATCTGGCTTACTTGGACTCGTGTGGGATGTGTTGGTGTCCATGTTCCTAGGACTCCAACCAGTGCCTATACCGAGTTTCCATCGATATTCCCCTAGGACTCATTGGGGATGCCTCGTTCTTCGACACCTTGGATCCAACCCTTTGTGATATGACACTTTGGTTATTATGGTATGATCGTGGGTTTGTGGTTTATTTAATTATACGGAACGACCGTGGGAATTATTAAATTTTTGGTTGTATGACAAGGTTGTGGAATATTAACATGGTTAAATTATATGGCAAGGTCGTGTGGACATGATACATATGGGAGTACGACGAGGCCGTGTTGTTTATTCATATTTCTTGTAGTTTCCTTGTTAGGAGATTGAAACTTGTTTTGCAGGGAGCCTTGAGAGGCTATTTTTTATCACTTGGTTGTAGTGGATACATGCCATGGGCACATTATTTATGTTTACCTAATTTATTTACACTGCATAGCTTATATAGCACATATTGAAATGTATAGACCTTTGGGTGGTTACCTACTGGTATGTTATCTCACACCCTGTTTGGGCCTCCCTTGGGGACCCAAATAGATTATATGGTTGCAGGTAATGATAGGGGAAAGCGCCCTAACATAGGTTGTTGATTGTTTCTTAGGAGCATGGGTGCATATGACCAAGTCGAGGCTTGCGATGTTGCTGAGACACTTTTTTGGTTTTCTTGGATTTTGGATAATTTTATTGTACTATACTACCATGTAAATGTTTTGGTTGTTTTCTAGATACATGTATCATAATCATCTGTTATGATACCGCTTCTGGTTTGTGATATATTTCTGTCCTCCTTATCTATTAGGTGTCTGCTTGTTGTATTTGCTTCCTCTATTGATTGGTTATTGTTTCCATTGTGTCATACTCTGGTGATGATGACATAGTCTCCCCACCGATACTCTTAGGTCATCATTTCTAGTCAGAAGCCTCTGTTATTTGGCAAGATGTGCTTGAGGCCATGTGGCCAACTGGGATCAGGGCACTCTTGAGTGGCATCCAGGTTTGGGACGTTACAAAGTGGAATCATACCTATTTTTTTATGGTTGCTTTATTATTTGATGACAATAGACAGGGATAGTAAGGTAATGGAGTTTGGTAATGAGTTGTGCTCGGCCGTAGCTAACCCACGTATAGAGAAAATCTAAATTACATCGAATTGAATTGTTGTTTTATGGATTTTGATAATTATAGTTGATTTGATTCCTCTGTTGGGTGATACACTTGTGTTGTGATATTACTATTGATATGATTGTGGTTCTACTTCTGTTTCAACCCATTGAGATGCAGGTATGCCATCTCATGCATCATATGTGCACCTTGCTATAAATCACATGCCATGCATTATGCCATGCCATTTAGGATGCATTACTGACACATGATGTTGTGATATGTGCTGTGATAATTGTACCTACTATTATGATAAACTTTTGTGTATTGGATAGAATAAGTGATATCATATTTCAATTCATAAGGTGTACGATCCCTTATGGACTAGAAAATGATGCATATTTTGACTCTTTTATTTAAGAGTGAACTAAATGTGATGAAATATGAATTATATGGACATCATATTTTAGTTTATGAGGTGTTATGGACCTTCACTAATTGGAACATGGTGAACCATTGGTAAAACCTTAATGGAACTGAATATTTGAAATCAAATGAAATGGAAACTTGAATAGAGACTTGACCTAGACCCGAATTTTGAGTGGGAAAGAGGTAGTGTTTCTAGTGGGTTTTGGTGACTGTTCCTTATACAATCATGGATTTAAGAGCAGGATGTGGGTTATGAATTGATTTTAGGAGGGTTTTGACCCGTCCTACATTTTTAAGCTGCGACTTTGATATTGTTCTTTTTGAGGTATGTGTTTGACATTTTAGAGGCATGCCACCACAACGACCTCCAGTGGTATGCCATGAGGGTGGAGACGACCATGCTCTGGAAGCGGTGGGCCACCAGCTACCAACAAATCCTCTTTTAGTGCCAGTAGTGGAACCCGCAATTTTTCCGGACACAGGTTCTGAGGCACAGTTCCGTGAGCGTCACTATCACTTTATGCAGACTTATTAGAGAGCATCCCAACCTGCCTTGTCTATGGATGAGCTAACGCACGTGTTCTAGCAGCAACATCCTCCCATGTTTTTAGGGGATTAAGATCCACAGGATGCTGATCTATGGATAGAGACGATGTTGTTGATATTAGAGAATCTTGAGACGCCTCCTAAGAGGAGGGTAAAGCTTGCAACATATATGCTTCGTGAAGCAGCAAAGCGCTGGTGGGATGTACTGAACCAAGATGACAGACTACGAGATATGGGTTGGACTGACTTTCAGACCTGCTTCATTGACTAATTTTACCTCGAGACTTTGCGAGAAAATAAGGCTAGTGTGTTCATGTGTCTGGAGAAGGGTGCAATGACAGTTATGGAGTACTCAAAACGCTTTACAGAGCTGCAACATTTTGCGCCAACGTACCTTGATGATGAGCTATCGAGGGTGAGACACTTTGAGGAAGGTCTTCAACATGCTGTCAAATCTCAGGTCAACATGTTCAGATTGACTTCTATTACTGATATTGTGAATCAATCATTGTTTACAAAGTGAAACCTGAGGGAATTTGGGGGCATAGAGTAGGGAAGTTCTATCTCTCGACCCAGTGGTTTAGCATCTTCGGGTAGGAAGTTCCGTTTTGAGGCTTCCCATGACACGAGTTCCATTCAGGCTGTGAGTATTGGTAGATCAATGTTTTTCTATCAGTGTGGAAGTTAGGGCCATATAAATAATCAGTGCGACTGTGACCCAGTCGAGTACCGAGCTTGTGGTAGGATGTGGTACGTGCAACAGTTTTGTAAGTCCTTCTCTCCAGTTGCGAGTGGTAGGGGTTGAATCTGATACTAGGTACAAGAGAAGGTTTCTTAGCTCCGTTTTAGAAAGGAAGATGGATCAGTTCTGGCTGATTAGGCGGTGGTCATGGTAGAGGTATCCAGACACTAGTTATACCGAGACATAATAGTGGACCTACTCCAGGCAGTGAGGTTGTGTCACAGGGCCGTGGTACATGCCAGATCTTTTTTGTACAACCAATCCCTAGGAGCAAGGTTTCAGACCATCTATAGTGATAGGTATGATCTTAGTATCCTATACCATCACATTAACTCTTTTTGATACAATTTCATCTCATAGTTTCATATCTGAACCCGTAGTGAAAAGCCTTAAGATCATTGTTTTATCTTTTGAGAGTGTTATTGTAGAGACCCGTATCTTGACGTACATGGACATTACATTACTTTTGCGGAATACTTAGTACATAAAAAAAACATACACACAAGGATCGTAATAGTTTAGTGTCTTTGGAAACTCGGAATATAATCTTCTAATCGTGGTGA
Source organism: Viscum album (assembly GCA_963277665.1). Lineage (NCBI taxonomy): Eukaryota > Viridiplantae > Streptophyta > Magnoliopsida > Santalales > Viscaceae > Viscum > Viscum album. Next base: position 909,660,521 of record OY728131.1, on the reverse strand, counting down.
AAAATCTTCAACATCTCCCATAAAGATCTTCCTTATTTTTTTACCTAAAACCTTTCTTTATATCCTAGGGAAAAGAAAACATAAAAGGGTGAGCTCAAATACTTAGTAAGGGTAAACAAAAAAAATATCAATCACATCATATTCATAAGAACATAACATTTTGGAAATCTTAACCTGCAAAAGAGAGCATAATTTCATAACATGGGATAAATCATAGTAGTGAAATGAAATCCCAATAATCATAACTTAAAACATGAAACTTTGTGGCATACACACATAATCATAGAGAATCATTTCTTATTAGTCAAGACTCATTGCCAAGACTATCTTAGTGGACAAAGTCCATTTCTGAACCGAGTCACCCTCGTTTCAGTCCTGTTTCACTGAACCGGTATAACCTACCATTCCAGCCATGTCTATCTCATGAGATATAAAATCTTTAACCAATGAATTGGAGGGAGATATAGGTCCCAACCATCTCATAATGATACCATTATTATGTGTGCCACAAAATCATAAATCATACATCATTGCATAACCCATGTAATAAAAATGGGAATCTTAAAAATCATGACATCATCAAACAATTCATATAAGATAAAGGAATTCATAAAAATAATTCCATCACAACATAATCAAATAAATGTAATAATAGGGATATAAACAGAACCCTTTATTATCTTATATGGAAAATAATTTTGATAAAACACTTGAACTCCATTCTTGAGGAAAATATCCTTTCTTCTTCAAAAACATTTTTCCTTTCTTAACATGTCATACAATTTTAAACTAAAATAATTTGATTAAAAATAAACTTGAAAACTTGTAAAGTAAGCTTCTTGGAAATAATGTTTTAAAAATCCATTCATGCCGTATAAGTTAAAAAAAACATTCTTCTCGTACTTTTGTCGGAAAATTCAAAAAATTACCTCGTACGAAAAATGACAAAAGATTCCTTTCATATCTTTTACTAAAAACTCACCGAAGGGTAAAATAGGATTTAAAAAATTGTAGTTGAATGGAAATAATATTACATATTGAGGAAACATGGATGTGGATGATAAAATACACCCCAGTAAATACTAAAGTATAAACAATCTCGGATAAAAATGAGATTGTGATATTTCCCTTACCTTATGTCCGATATGCTTTGTACGTATCCGAACCTCCTGTATAATGATTTAAATAATGTCATTAACTTATTACAGAATCATATTAATTGTTATGATATCATATATGGTTCACTTATGACTTTATATTACCCGTTCTTTTGTAAATTCCATGTTAAAGAAGCGTTTTGGGTAAAATCGTTTCATTTATCGTAGGTGTTTGGACTTGTTGTTCTTGACATTATTATTACTTATATCATGATTTACTTACTTCCAGAATATAAAACATGATTTATATATCATATATATTCAGTATATATATATATATATAATAGATAGATAAATGAAATGAAACACACCGTTCATGGAGACGGTAGTCCGTACGTACGCATGAACACTGTTTTCCTTTCCTTATTGTCTTGAATGGAAGTAGATGACATACATATATATATATACATAAATCCAGTAGATTTAACATGTCATATATTTCATTATTATTCATTATATATACTTTATAACCATTCATGAATGGTTAATGTGGAGAATGAATCTCATCTTGTTGTGGAGACGGTAGTCCGTACGTACGCACGAGCGATGATATCATTCTCATGATCGTGAACTTGTGTTGAAGTGTATGTATACTATTTCAGTATAAATATCACTTTATGATAATCATATATAGTTACTCATTACACCATTATATCCATCCAATTAAGGTGGTGGTGGAAAATAGATTACACCACGACGTGGAGACGGTATTCCGTACGTACGCACGCGTGGTGATTTCCTTTTTCCGTAGGATGGATAGAAGGTTAATTAGAGTTGTTTCATATTTATAATAACATATCAGTATATAAGAAATACTGATGTTATTGCTTTATCATTAAACAACTAAATAAGAATAAGTTGAAGAAGAAATAAATTGAAAAAGATCGGTAATGGATATTACCTCTTTTTGACGCGCCTTTTCTTAACCTCCACTTAAAGAACTAAGGATGGTCTTTGAAGAAGACAAGGACCTCTAGAATGATACTAGGGAAGTGGAGAAGATATTTTGGCAGGGTTTGGCTGAGCTTTAATGCTCAAATTGGTGTGAGGAGGAGAGGGAGGAGGTGCCCTTTTATAAGGGAGGAGAGGGGCTCCTTTGGAAAATCTCAAAATATTATTTTACATTAAGGTCAAATTCGGTTTATAATGGTTCCAAAGGGTCTTATTTCAAAGATAAAGTGGGGATGGGTCTAAATAATCTCATACAATAGGATTTATACAAGTTTAGGTTATTATTTTAACCTTATCAATTATATTTAACTCTAAGTTAAATAATTTAACTTTTACCGTGTCTTTTTGTTTTCTTACACTATATGGTTAATAAACTTACCATAACAAGCCAAACGAACCCCAATTTGTTTATTATTAATATATCTATCCTTATCTAAGTCATTTGGACTAACCTTATATTTTTAGGAATTAAATAACAATTAATAATATAATATTTGTTTAAAAAACTAATTTATGTCAATTTTGACACTATTTGGTACATGATTTTTATGAAATTCATAACAGAATGATAAGTTCGAAAAAAGTTACTTATATCAACAATAACATGTCATATTAACCTATAAAATTAATTTAAGTCATAAAAAGTCTCAAATTACATTTATTTGGTCATTTATAACATCAATTATGTCAATATTTCATTAATAAGACAATTACTGCATCATCTTTGTGTCATAATAAATGATAATTATTTAATCCCTAAAAATTCTAAATAAATTCCTATGATGTAGATAATTGTATTAGATTTCTGGATACTATTCATTTTCGAAGTTTCATGAAGTTTATCACTATATTAAAATTATTATACTTATAAGATTTAAGAAAGTGATATGTTGTCACATTCTTTGGTTTTAATAATAATTAAATTATTTTCATTGAAAAAATTTAATTAAATGAATATAATCCAACCCTTAGGTGATATGGGTCGACTTTTGGTCATCCAATAGGATTTTGAAATTTGTTAGGGTAATTTTAAAATATTATATTTACCCTTAATTACCCGATTTACCTTTAACTATGGTAAATAAAATTTACCGTAGTTACTATTCATAATTTCAAAAAAAAAAAAGTATCTTATTAACATAATTTGGACCCACTGATTCCAAATATGGAATCCGTTTTTCGAAATTCAATACACAAAAGATGTAGAAATTAAATTAAAATTAATCCCGTTGTCGAAAGAAAACAGGTTTTTCTTTAAAACATTGCAAAAGATTGAATTGATTTAACCTACGAATTCAAGGTAAAATCAATGCTAATGACATACATTATATTAAATGGTAAAAATATATTATATTTATACTTTAAAACCATTCAATATTATAATTTAACCACATAATATATTACGATGAAAAAAGTTATTTTTAATTAAAATATAGCGTGTTTTTACTATTCATTAAAATATAAAAGTTATCGGAAAAATATCAAAACTTTATCTAATGTAAATTTTTATATCCTGATTCAAAAGAAGAATTTTATTTTGTCAAATTGAACTTATAAACATGTCAAAAACTAGATTTAAAGTGGGTGCGCCATCAAAAGGCGGCAAAACTGCATTTTTTGAAAAATACTTATTTTACCCGAAAAATTTATTTTGTTCTTATACCATGTTCTAGAAATGTGTAAGATGAATAATAATGTTATAAAATTCAAAATTTAGTTAACAATATTCATAACGGCTAGTTCATAACAATATTATAATAATAGATCGTTGTTTAGTAAAACCCAGTATTGCGTACAACACACACTATCGAGGAAGGTCGCAATTGCGTGTAATGCAAGCCAAGTCAAGGTTGCGTGTTGCGCAAGAATCCTTCGTTGTTTCATATAACAGAATCCAACCATATTTTATTTATACATTGAATATATATATATATATATACTCAATGTTGCGTAGAATAACTATTATCAAAATTGTGTGTAACACGATCCAAGAATAGAGTTGCGTATACTGCAAGATAATACGGTGTTGCGTATAGCGCAAGATAATCTTGGTGTGTCTTACAATAGAAGATATGAATGAAATTAAAAAGAATGTATCTTATAAAATCTCGGGTTGTTACAGTTATGATGATAGAAACTCCATTAGGTATTAGAACAGAGGGTGTACATCAGCATAGGGAGTGTCCCCTTGAGGTTGGTGGGTGTCACTTCGTATGAGATATTTATGTCCTCAAGATGACATGGTTTGGCATTATACTCGAGATGGACTGACTATTAGTTTATCGAGATTACGTTGACTTCTATCATTGGAGGGTGACTTTCACATCATCAGAGGGTGAAACGTATACTCATAAGTGTGAATGGGATGTCCAAGTGATCCGAGCTGGACCACAACATCATGAGATGGGCAGGATGACAACCCAAATTGTTAGTTTATACCTGGATGACCAGGGAGTGAGTAATGCGGACTTTCCTCCAGTGGTAGATCACTTTAGGTACATGTTTTTGGATGACTTTTTTGGTTTATCTCTTGATATATAGGTTGAGTTCTCCATTGATCTAGTGCCAAGAGCTGCACTGGTATCCATTCCTCTTTACAGGATAACTACAACGGAGTTACAAGAGCTCAAGAGGCAACTAGAATATTTGGAGTCGAAGGGGTTTATTCAACCTAGTACATCTTTGTGGGGTTCATTGGTCCTTTGTGTGAAAAAGGAGGATGATAACCTTAGTCTATGTTTTGATTATCATAAGTTTAATCAGTTAACAGTTAAGAACCAATATCCATTTCCACAGATAGATGATCTGTTTGATCAAATTTGAGGAGGTTGAGTGTTCTCGAAAATTTATTTGAGGTCCGGATATCATCAGGTACGTGTTCGAACTACAAACATACCTCGTAAAACCTTTCATAGAAGGTATGGTCTATATGAGTATCTGGTTATGCTGTTCTGTCTCATGAATGCACTAGAGGTTTTTATGGAACTGATGAACCGAGGGTTCCATCCTTGGATTATTTTGTAGTGGTTTTTGTGGAAAATATCTTGGTGTATTCTCATAATCGACACGAACATGCCAAAAATCTTGATATTTTTTTGAATACACTAACATATCATCAGTTATATGCTAAGATCACAAAGTGCCACTTATGGATGGATCGAATTCACTTCCCGGGTCACATCATCTCAGAGATAGGAGTATCAATAGACCCTGATAAGACGAGAGATGTAGTTTCCCGGGAACAACCCAATAATTTTTTTGACACAAAAAGTTTCTTGGGGATATCTGGTTACTATATACATTTCATACAAGACTTCTCACTCTCAGTAGGGCCGCTGACAGGCTTGACTAAGAAGGGTGTGAAGTTTGTATGATCAGATGCTTGCGAGACATTCTTTCAGGAGATGAAAGGGAGGTTGGCATTAGAACTAGTCCTGATACTTCCAGATTAGGGTAAGAGCTATATTATGTATCATGACACATCAGGTATTGGGTTGGGGGCAATGCTGATGCAGGTGGATAGAGTCGTGGCGTATGAGTCTTGGCATCTGAGGCCACATGAGAGAAATTACCCAACACACGATCTTGAGTTAGTTGTGATTGTTCACACATTGCACTATTGGAGACATTACTTATTGGGGGAGCATTTTGTGGTGTACGTGGACCACAAAAGCCTCAAGTACATATTTACACAGCGTGATCTGAATCTGAGGCAGCGAAGGTGGGTGGAGTACCTTCAGTATCTCAAGTTTGATCTTGCCTACACGCTTGGTAAAGGAAATGCAGTGGCCAATTCACTAAGCAGGAGGAATCAGATACATGCAATGAACCAGACCAGTAGCGAGTGGTGAATTATGGTGCTATTATCTGAGATGCACTTGGAGGTGCATGGCAGTCAGGGGCAGACATATCTATCATCCATAGCTATGACCTATACATTTTTTGATAGAGTGAGGATGAGGAAGCTATCAGATTCGGAGGACCTAGTCCTATGGGAGAGTGTGGCAGGTGAGGACCCACCTCTTGGTTGGACCATAAGTGAGGATGAGATCCTACATATCCATGGTCGTGTTTGGGTTCCAGTGGATATACATGAGGAGCTGATATAAAAGTTTCATTCTTCAGTTTGGGAAGTGCATCCCAGAGTCACCAAGATGTACCGTGACTTGCATCATCAGTACTGGTGGATGGGTATGAAGCATAAGGTAGATGGTTTTGTCAAGAGGTGTTCCACCTATCATCAGGTGAAGGTGGAACATCAATGACCAACCGTAATTTTACAATAGTTAACTATTCTTGAGTGGAAATGGGATGATGGTGTGATAGATTTCATGACCGGTTACCAAGGTCGCCTTGAGGTAATGATGTTGTGTGGGTTGTTGTTGATAGTCTCATGAAGGTTTCTCATTTCTTGCTGATCAATGAGACTTTCTATGTTGATGAGATTGGGATTTTGTATATCCATGAGATAGTATGACTTCATGGGGTCCCATGCACCATAATTTTGTATACGGATTCCCATTTTATGTCTCGTTTTTGGTAGAGTTTGCAGAGGGAAATAGGTACACAGGTTCTTATTAGCATAACATACCACCCTCATACTGATGGTTAGTTAGAGCGTATGATACATGTGCTAGAGGACATGCTGTGGGAATCCATCCTAGATTTTGGGGGCTCTTAGGGGAGGCATATACCCACTGTTGAGTTTACCTACAATAACAGTTATCATGCGACGATACAGATGACACTTTATGAGGCTTTTTATGGTAGGCCATGTCGATCACCCCTATGCTGGTTAGAGGCATGTGAGAAAACTTTACTGGGACCGTGTCTCATGTAGGATACTTCTGAGCAGGTCCAGTTGATTTTGAAGTGGATGACTATTGAAAAATCTCGACAGAAGTCCTATGCTGATCACCATAGAGGACCTCTAGAGTTCGAATTTGGGGATCAGGTCTTCCTACGTGTTTCACTGAGATTGGGACACAAACAGATCATGAGATAGGGTAAGCTTTCACCTCGATATATTGAGACGTTTGAGATTCTGGATAGAGTCATTTCAATAGCCTATTGGTTGTAGTTACCTCAGAGGTGTTGAGCCATGATGTATTCCATGTATCTCAGCTACGCTGGTATCACTCAGACCCGTCTCATCCTTTTCAGCCCGAGGAGGTTGAGTTACAGACAGATGCGTCTTTTGAGGAGCATCTGATTCATATAGTTGGAAGGAGCACAAAGGTTCTCTAAGGCCGGTCAATTTCTCTAGTACGGGTGATATGGAAGCACAACTGTTTATAGTATGAGACTTGGGAGCGGGAGGTCGACGTACATGCCCAGTGGATAGAGTTGTTCTCAGATGAATCTTGACCACCAATCAGAGATCAATTCAGGGATGAATTTCTATAATGGGGAAGATCGTAAGAACATGGGTTTTCATATGAGGTACATATCCCTTAATTTTAAATTTTAATGCTTAAATATGGCCTAATGTAAGTACTATTTGAGGTCATGAGTGTAACAGGGGTGTTTGGGGCTTATTCGGAGCCCGAAAATCAAGTTTGATGTGTTTAAAGCATGGTACATGGTTAGTGCAAACCGTACAGGGTAGGCCACATAGTTTGATTAAACCATGTGAGTCTGGACATATGGGGTATATAGGCTACATGATTTGAAGAGACTATGCGGGAAGAGGTGCATGCCCATGCACCCAGGTCTGTAGTTTTTTGCAGATTTTGGTAGCACCTTTTCACACGATTTCTGCACGGTTTGCAAACTGTGCGGGTAAACCGTGCAGGTGCCCCTTGGCCTATAGGAAGCCATGCACAATCGATGCACGATGTTCCAAACCGTGAACCTAAACCGTGCAACCCAGGAAGTTTTGGAATTTTAATAAATTTAAATTAAATGAAAAATCAATTTATAAACCCAAATTGAGTTCTTCTCCTCCCATGCAGCAAAGGGAACCCTATTGAAGCTCTCCTTTCGACTAAACTTGGTTTTTAGATCTACTCTCCATCCAATATCCAATTCAAGCACGGTTTGTCTCATATAATCCACATTGGTAAGATCTACATTCCTTTTTAGCCGTTCTCATTTCCTCTGACTATCAACTGTACTATTTTTATTTAGGTTCATATGCCCTAATTTCTTGTTCTCTATCCGTTCTTTAGATTTCTCCTAAATCGAGTTGAAATGGGACTTGATACTAGATGAGAACACCACTATCTAGATAAGTTAGGTGGTCTATACTTTTCTTTCGACTTTTAATACTTTATAGAGTTATCAGCCATTATGCCACCCGCCAAACTTTCCATCGCGACCCCAAAATTGAACCGACTAATTGAATTAAATGAAATATGACATATTAGGGATTCCCATAGGTTCCTTGAGACGTGTTAGTGGGGTTTTCCCCAACCCAAGGACACCCATGGGGTGCGCCATTCCTTTGCTTTGGTTTTGACCTTTGATGAACCACCAAAGGGGTGTGTTCTTGAGTTTACCTAGTTAAAGGAAGCTCAATTATAATTAAATGGGATTGATTTACTTTCTTAGGCGATGTTATGCCTCCTTGCCTTGTGTTATCATAATATTCCATGACTAACTTGATTGAATGGATTTAATATAATTGGTTAAATGAGTGGGTATGCTCATTGGATGTTTTTAAATTTCCTAATTGGATTTTTTAGCAAATGTGTTAAATGGGTGGGTATATCCATGTGGCTTGATTAATTGAAAATGGTGATAAATGGGCGGGTATACCCATGTGGCATGATTTAATGGGAATGGAATACATGAGCGGGTATACTCATGAGAGGTAATTGGGTTGAAATGTATTGAATGTGTGGGTATACTCATTGTATGACATTAAATGTAATTGTTTATATGAGTGGGTAGACTCATATGGTTTTGAATTGTTAAATGGAATGAAATTAATTAATGAGTGTTTAGATTACATGGACGACTCTCCATGGATCTGGAACGCGGTAGTGGAAACCTTGAGTAGTATTGCTTATTGGGTATTGATTCTGTGGGATGCCTCAGGCTTTGCTAACCCTTGGATCTGGATTGCTTGGAATTTCATAGGACCTATTGGTGTAAATGTTCCTAGGACTCCAACTATTGTCTATATTGAGTTTACATCGAGATGCTCATAGGACTCATTAGGGATGCCTCAGTCTTTGATACCTTGGATCTGGTCCTTTGTGGTCTGACACTTTGTTTATTATGACATGACCTTGGGTTTGTGGTTCATTTCATTATACAACATGACCATGGGAATTATGACATGTTTGGTTGTAGGGAAAGGCCATGGAATATTAACTTGGTTATATTATATGGAAAGGTCGTGTGGACAAGATATATATGGAAGTACAATGAGGCTATGTTGTTTATTCATATTGATTGTAGCTTCCTTATTAAAATCTTGACAATTGTTTTGCAGGGAGCCTTGATAGTCTATTTGGTATCACTTGGTTGTAGTAGATATGTTCCATGGGAACATTACTCCTCTTTACCTACTTTACTTACACTGCATAGCTTATATATAATAAAATGAAATATATAGAACTTTGGGTGGTTACCTAATGGGATATTATATCACACCATGTTTGGGCCTCCCATGGGGATCGAAACAGATTATATGGTTGCAGGTAATGATAAGGTAAAGTGCCCTAATATAGGTTGTTGATTGCTTGTTAGGATAATGGGAGCATAGGACCAAGCCAAGAATTGTGATGCTACTGGGAAACTTTTTTTGGTTTTCTTGGCTTTTGGATACTTATATTGAACTGTACTACCATGTATCTGTTTTAGCTATTTTCTAGATACATGTATCATCATCATCATATTTTGTGAGACTACTTATGGTTTGTGATATATTCCTTTCCTTCTTATCTATTAGTTTCATGCTTGTTTCATTTTATTCTTTTATTTACTAGTTATTGTTTCTGCTATGTTACACTCTAGTGACAAGGGCATAGTCTGCCCACTAACACTCCTAGGCCCTCACTACTAGTCATCAACCTCTGACATTTGTGGAGATGTGCTTAAGGCCATGTGGCCAACCAGGCTCGGGGCATTCTTGAGTGGCATTTGGGTCCAAGACGTTACATGCATGGATATAACATAAGTGATTCATACCCAACAAAACATGTTTCATAAATCACGAGTCATGGTGTAAAACTTTAATATAAGACAAAATTCATATGAGTCAACAATTGGAACCTATGTGAAATCAAACTTTTCTTAAGAAAACCATTAAAACCCATGCCATCTTAGAAAAACCATGTAGGCATCTTGGAACATTATACTCATATCACCCTTACAAGAACCCTTATAATGGAATAACTTCATTAGTTAATTCAAAAATAATTTCCCCAGAGAATATATCATTACCCAATGTATTAGAGGGTTATATCGGACCCACACATCATCGTATATAATGTCCAAGAACCATAATTTTTAAAACACTTTTAATATTTTACTTTTCATCATAAAACTTTTAAAACATTCACAGTTTCATCAAAACTTAATTAACCCATGGAAAATAAATGTGTTTCATGATAATTTTCTTAAAACATCATCATAAACTATTAAGAGAACGAATGTGGATGATATTAATAGAATATATCTCTAGTAGAGTATAATAAACAATAAAATATATTAAAATAAATGAAAATCACTTTTATAAATGCATTATAAATACTTTTAAAAAACAATAGGAAATACCCTTTTCTTTTGGTAATTTTAAGAAAAATAAAAGTTCATAGAATAATGGAACTATTATTTTCTTTGAAAAACCATGGAAACTTGTAAAATAAGATTAATAACGAATATGATCACGACAATGAGAAAAGGTGATCAAGTGGAAAACATTAAAAAAACATTTTTTTCATACCTTTAAAAATAAATTCAAAAGTTAGATGTATGAAAAACATTAAAATGATTCTTTTTTAAAATATTTGTAAAGAAAGTCAAATATAATTGAAAATTAGTTTAAGAAATCATTGATGTGCAATGAATAACATTTTTTAAATGATATAAAGAATATAGATATAGAGGAAAAAGAGTTATGTAAAAGAATTCAAAATCTTTAAAGTGAAGTTTTTAAAGAAAACCCTTTATGACCTTTTAAAATCAAAATCATTTGAAATAAATAAATTCAAAATAAAATTTAAATAAAATTTAAATAAAATTTAAATAAAATTTAAATAAAATTTAAATAACTTTATTAAAATATAAAAATGATATAATATGTTATAAATAAATTATATACACCATATAAATGAATATAGGTTCATAATATGAAACATGTCTCAAAGAAGGAAAATTGAGACAGAGAACCTTTACAGCTTCGGTAATCTTTGAATCAAAACCACTTAAAGAAGATAACTTGAAATAAAACATAAAATACCATGAATAAAGATATAATAATGATATATAATTTCAAATAGATAGTATATGCACCATATAAAATAAAATAGGTGCATAACTTTAAATATGTCCCAATGAAAGAAGATTGAGATAAATAACCATTATGAAAATCATAACATTTAAAGTAAGAATCAATCAATGAAGCGATTATGTGAAAAAAATGAAAATGTACATAAAAAAGTGTAAATATTGTATAAACCAATATTAGTCCATAAAAAACATAATCTTTTCATAACAACTAGTGGAGAAGTGATATAACCTAATGAAATGAATTTGAGTTAAGAATCCCCTTACCTAGAACTTCCACATATATGGACACACTCTAAATTCCTTGTATAATAAATTTAGATTTATTTTACACCTATATAAAAAAATAATTATATTTTTCTTAATATATTCCATTTTTTATAATTTATTATTATATATTTATTAATAATTCTTTGTTAAAATCAATGTTTATGTGTTAACTGTCTTGTTTCCCATGCAAATTTCGATTTGGAAGTTTCGGTACTTGCACCTTGGACATGGTTTTATCACCTAAAAATGTTAACAATGTTATAAATATCATATTTATTCATTAAATATACTTTATGAACCATTCATGTATGATAGTGATGAAAAATGAAATACGTCATTTTTGGAGGCGGTAGTCCGCACGTACACACGAGCGATGTTTTCATTTTTATAATGGATGAAAAGGAAGTAAATTAGATAATGTATTATCTTTAAATACTCATATTTATGTCATAAATATCATATTTAATCATTAAATTAATCTTTATAATCCTCCTTGTGAGATGATGATGAAAAATGAAATGCGTCGTTCATAGAGGCGATAGTCTGCACGTACACACGAATGACATTTTAATTTTTCTATTAGATAGAAAGAAGATAAATAATGGTGGTCACATTAGCATAATAAAATATTATTATAATAATGAAAATTATTTCATTATATTAGTATTGTTATAATTGATTTGGAGGAGGTGGAAGAAAAAATAAATTTGAAAGAACCCAGTTAAGATAATTACCTCTTTCTTTGATATCCTCCTTTCAATTGAACTTAAGGAATTTGGAAGAGAGGTTTATGGTAACACCAGGGGCTTGGGGATGTGTCAAGGGAAGCGTGGAGATGTATTTGGTTATAAATTTTAGATAAAAATGAACTAAAATGTGTCTTTTTAAATGTTAGATTGAGTCCCTTTTTATAGACAAAAATCAATAGCATTTTCAAAAATATTCAATATTTAAGGGTCATTAATGTAATTTTAAAAATACCAAGTGGATAATAAATGGACAATAAATGGTATAATATACCATTTATCATAAAATTGGTTCAATATTATTATTTTTTTAATTTTTAAATCAATTAATAAAATATTATTTAACATTAAATACCCTTAAAAGTCATTTTTATAGTTATTTTACAAATTCAACTTTAAAGATATCTAGGTAAGCATGAAATTAAAATTTAAATGTTAAAATCAATTATTACCTATAATTTTTATCCATAAAAATCATTCAATGCCCATTTAATCTAAATATTATTACTTTTAATATTTTAAAACCATTTACTTTCACTTTTCAACTGCTTGCACAAGCACTATGTTGACAGTGCATAGTCGTTTTAGATAATTATACTATTATTTAAAATTTTAAAAAATTAATAATATAAATATATTTTATTAAAAATTAATATCATTATATATAACCTTTCATAGAATGTTTTTTCCTTATCATAATCATGGAAACATATTTAATATATTAAGTGAGAGAGAGCGACATTTATAAATATTAATTTCTTAATATAAAAAGAAAAGTCAATTTCAAGGAAAGTAAGTAAAAATTTGACAAAAATGAAAGATAATATAAGGGTGAGGTCAATAAATACATAATACACACATTTAAATATATATTTTTATGATATTTTAAGTCTTTAACCATTGATTTTACACTTTTATCCTATTTTACCTTTTACCGTGGTGACTAAGTTTTACTATGAAAACTTAATTTTTTGATTAAAAATAAAATGGACTTTATGAAATAATTTGAATACACTTATTAAAAATTTTAAAACCATTTTACATGATTCAATTTTTATAGGTGGTAAAAATTACTTTTAATATAAATATGCAAAACACAATGAAAAACAGTTTTTTAGAAAATGCCTTTTAAGGATAAAAATGAATTTACATAAAAATTACGCATATAATTGATTCTCATGAAATATACTGGTTTATAAATAAATAGAGAGTTATGTGACTTTAAAACCAATTCAAAAATATAATGTAACCTTTTAATTACTTAATTAAAGAAATGGATATAAAATAGTTTTTTATAGGTATAAAACTTTACTTAGGTCCCAAAATGTCAACCATAAGTTTCTAAATTCAAAATTTTTAAATATTTTATTTTAGTTATAAAGAACATATTTTTTCTAGACAAAAGGTTTCATAAACTTTTAAGCTTTTCTTATATCATGATGATTTCATAAAAGCGAGTCTCTATAAACATTATCTTTTTCACTATTCAACAAACAATCAATCTTTTTAGAAAAATATCAAAAATTAATCCTAATATAGTGAATTTAGGAATACAAAAATTAATTTTATTTCAAAAAAATTCTAAAATTTATCTTTTAAATAAAAATATAAAATATAAATAAAAACTATTTTTATAGAAAAAGAACCATTTAAACTTTAAGTGCTCTTAATCTTATTTCATATCAATTTCTAATTAAATGAATGTTAATGTAATATACACAATTTTTAATGATATTAAAAAAACTCTTTGTTAATAATTTATGAGTATTTTTATGTAAAAATTTAATTGTTTCAATAAAGTCAATAAATGATTTAAAATATTTACGTAAGGGAAACAACTTTGTTAATAATTTGGAATATTCAATGAAATATTTTCAAAGTTGGACGTTGAGTTAGCGTGAGATTTTGGGGCCTGTAGAGCATTAGTTTTGATATAATAAATATAATAAATATAATAAATATACTATATCATGCATGCATGGTTTTTTTATCAATAATGTAATATCTACCGAATGGTGTTTCAGATAGAAAATATGAGACTGTCATTAGATTCAAAATACAGGTTTTACTCTAGGTGTGATATAACCTCTGTGTGCATTGGGTATTTGGTTAAATCACACCTAAGGTTAATTTCATTTAACCATTTTCAGTTTGAGAATTTTATTAAAAGCTGGAATATATGATTATAAAGAAATCTATCAAATTATTTTTGTAAATTTGAATTGATAAAGTTAACTGGTATCTAATTTTTTGGTTGGGTAGTTAAAATAATAATAATAATAATAATAATAATAATAATATTATTATTATTATTATTATTATTATTATTTGTGTCGAAGAATAAATGGAAATATACTAGTGTAATCGATAACTGTGTTACGGTGAAATATTTATTAGTGATCAAAGTAATAACAGTGATATTAATACTTGTGCTAAATAAATGAAATTGTGTGGTTAATAAAAATTTATTAACTGTTATCAATATTTAATGAAAGTTACATTTGAAATGTTAATGGTGAAAATGATGTGAGATATTTAATAATAATAATAATTGTTGTTATTATTATTATTATTAAATTAGAAAAATAATATTTATGAGTGATAAATTACAATGTATATGCAGGTGTATATATATATAATGTGTATATGTGTGTGTGTTTGTAGATGTATATATGAATATTAAGGTTTGTGTATATATGAGTTATATATATATATATATATATAAGCGGGTGTGTATGTATATAAAATGTGTATGTATATGGGTTTAATATGAGAGTGAAATAAATGACAAAATATTTATTTGATGGATTAAAAGAGGTCATGGGGTGTTGCATAGAGGAATTTAAAGGAAATAATAATAATAATATAAAATGGATCTTGGGGATTTTGGCCATAGTGAACACCTCCTCCCCACTCACACCTCTATCCCTCCCCTTCCCCTCCTCTCTTCCCCCCCCTCTCTTATATATTTTTATTTTATTTTATTATTATTATCTTTAAAATTATCTTTTCTATATATCCTGCAATATTGATCAGATTGACGCACCGTTGACACCATTGAGTTTGTCTCAATGAGAAGAAATTTAATCCTATTTTTTTTCCAAAGGAAGTGAGGATTAAGTAGTGAAATTAAACTCATATGTCAACCCTTTTTGTCAATCGTCATTGTACCCAAGGTAGGAAGTCCTTAACTTTTTCACATGTATTATACAATTTATTGACAAGATTGTTGATGTGCATGTGTAGACCTAGGAAGCCCTTAACATTAGAATATATTTTATTATGGGTTATTGGATTGATTTTTGGTGTGCGTGTGTAGCCCAATGAGAAACCTATGATTGATTCTTGATCACATGATGTGTGTGTGGTGGCCTTTTACCTATGCTTGTGTTGCTTGCATATGGATTTTGATGAATATGTTTATGGTACTGCTTGAATTGAAGTGACATTGATTTGTAATTTGAATTTTTGTTGTAAAAAAATCCCTCAAGGTGTCATTTTAGTGTTTTTTTGGGTTGTTTGTGTTTGTTGACAAATATGGTTTATAACATTCCAGCATGGTTACTGTCAAAGTAGATGTTTTCAAGGTGGCATAGTTTTCCAGTGTTTGCCATTTTTTTGGGCCTCAAAATCATGATTTTGGTTTATGTAAAAGGAATGATTTCCACATATCATAATTGGAGAACCGCAAAGTAGGTAGCTAGAATCGTGAAGAAAAAATCAGCAAAGTCAAGTTTTCTATATAGAAGCTGTGCTATACGAACTGCATAGGAAGTTTTTGGAACCATAAATGAGGCATGCCATTTGTAGAAGGTGGTGATTTAAGGGGTTCCACAATGGTATTTTCGTTTGTGGATGAAGGTGGTAAATTAAATCCACCACAAATGGTTTTTCACTATGTGAACTACAATGGGAAACTAATCGTTTGTGGAAGATGGTGATTTAAGGTGCACCACAAATGAATAACTACACTATACAGACCGTATAGTGAGTATAGTATGTAGTGATATCCAGGACACAAAGGAGTTAATGGTAATTATGTTTAGTGGGTTTTCTAGGATTTATTTTCCTATATAAAGGACCCTAATCACATCATTAGTCAGAGTGAATTTCATTAAAAAAATATCATCGCTGGAAGAATTTGGATAAGTCTGAAGTGGTTTAAGAGGGATAAATTCCATGAAGGAGGTATTCCATGAAGGATAAAGTGGTTAGTGAGGGAGTATTCCATGAAGGAATATTTTGCGAAGGAAGTTTTTTTATGGGTAACTGTAGCTCGCAAAGGAAAGGTGATTCATGAGGTGTAATCCATCCATGAAGTGAAGGACGTCTGTGAATCCAAGGTGGCTCACGAAGCACTCATGATACATGGTGCAAGGGTTTTCAAAAAGGGTCTTAAGAAGTTCACGAAGGAGAATAAATAGTTTGTGAAGGGTCTCTCCGCAAGGCAAATGCCACATGGTGAAGTGTATTTCATTTACTGGGTGAAAATAGGACTTCATGGAACACTTATGTGTGAAACTATTTTGAGGGTTTCTCATAAGGTGGTACATTCTAGGATTACCCAGTGAATAATATCATTATTATATTTGAATTATGAATGATAAAAAGATATATGATCTGCACCATCCAATTATATTTGTAGAAAGATTATATTCCTTTCTATATTCAAGGTAGTGAAAGGAAGACTTGGAATCTATTAAAGATCATGCTAGAGCCATATAGGGGGTAATTTCTATGTCTATAGTAAGGAGAAGTCTGTTCCAGTTGTCTAGAAAGTTTAAGTGTTGCATCTAGGTGTTTTCACAGAAGTGAAGGAGCAGCCGAGAAAGAACTTCAATAGTGAATCTCCTTACAATTGAGGATGCATTCAGTATTTTTGATGAAGGGACCTAGATATCTATAATTTGTGTGTGAATACTTTCTAGAGTAGTGAGAAAAGGAAGATGAATAAGGTGATCATTTCCACAAATAGTGAGTGATCAAAGGAAATTTTAAGGGAGTGACCCTTGGGAAGCAGTGAGTCTTCCCTAAATCTTGAAATGTAGTGAACTTGGGAATAAAAGTGATTTAGTCTAAACCTTGTATTGGTAGTGAGATTTATTGGATTTGGTATATCAGTAATTTTCTATTATACGATCCTTGGACATATCCCAGTGAGGGTGAAACAAGTAAAAATATTTGTGTCCTTGTGCTTATATTCTTTCTTTACTTCCTATGCATCATCATTAGATAAAGTTAGAGAAAGAATAAGATTAACATAAAAATTAAAGAGAAAATAAAGTGACCCTTATAATAAAGAGTTCAAGATAAAGAGGGGTAAGAAGAATATTGAAAAGAATATCCATACCCTAATTCACCCCATTTCTCAAGGTATCTAGGCCCCTTTTGGACCTATCAATTGGTATCAAAGGATTGGTTTATTTTATCAGTTTTTTTTGTTCTGACTTGGTTCATTCAATTATTGAAACTAAAGTTTCAGTTTTCTCTTATATCGGCGTTCCATGGAAAATGGAAGTATCTCAAAGAAGCAGTAGAAGCCTAGTGGTATTCCTTAGTGTGGAAGTATCTACAGAAAGTGCGTGATTCATTTTAAGGAAACTAACAATGTACTACAAAAAGGTTTGGATGAATTAGACAGTGAAAATATTTACTCATTCAATGATGCTGCAGGAATGAGTGAAGAACCTGGTAGTCCAAGTGATGCTGGAACTACTAATTATGAAGAAATTCCAAGAAGTCCAAAAGTTGAAGTTGTCCATGTAACAAATTAATTATATTATAAATTGAAATAATAAAATGAGTCTAAAGATATCTATATCCAAGTGCAGGAAATTGAAGTAAAAAAGATAAAAGGTTTAAATAAAATACTTGTTAAAGTGTCCATAGATCTAAGGAGGAATAAATATTCCCAAACTAAAGAACTACAAAAACTCAAAGATAATGAAAAGGGAAAGAATATAAACTCATAAGAAATTCATAATTTGGGATCCAAAAATGAATATCTTTCTAAACACCTATCAGAACTAGTTTAGGAGAATTCTTTATTTAAAGATTCTATTGCTCATATGAATTCAAAAATAAAGATGAAAACTGGCATGGTGGATAAGCTCTCTCAGGATTTGGAATATGATATGACTACTGGTAAGAATCTCAAGATATAAATTAATTATCAACTTGAATCTAGGGACCATAAGATACAATAATTGGTAAAAGAGTTAGAGTCAGTCTAGAAAGAAGTGAAAAAATCTAATGCTGAAGGTAAACCCAAATTAAAGGATGCTTTTCATTTAGTATTTTATTATCCTTTGACATGTGATAATGAAAAGAAAAGAAAATATTATACTTTAGAGTAAAAACATGAAATGATTGTGTTATCTCAAAGGCATTGTAGTTTGGGAAAATCTAGCATTGGATAGGATGAACCCTCTCTCATGCATGAGAGGAAGATATCCATGATTAGTTCTAGAAGTAGGAAAAATCCTACAGAGATTGGAAACATACCTAAAAAGGATTTTATAGGAAGTAATGATAACATGCGTTATTTCCATGGTATTCATGGTCATATTTCAATTTTTTTGAAGAATTAGAATATATTTCATATTGTGAAGACTAAAATATTTCTAAATATGAGAATAAGATGATGCTTCTTGAAAATTTTGAAAGAAACGTCTCTCAGAAGAAAGTATCCATCAAATGATATTATTATGGAAGACATAGACACACTATGAGTATGTGTCAAGAATCCTGAGGGATCAATATCGGAAGAAGAACTCTGGATGCATCAACATCTTGGATGAGAAATGATGACACATGGTATGTTTTTAATGGGAGGTGTTTTATATGTTCTAATCATGGGAATTTAGAAAGATATTGTAGTTGTAAGAAAGCATTGAAGGAAAAAGAACTCAAAAGTAGACCCCCAACTCCAGTGGTGTATAACAAGAAAGCCTATAATAGAAGAAAACCTACTAAGTTGGAAAATAAATTTACAAAATTAGAAGAAATATAAGGAACTGATCCATTTATAAGTAAAAATAACGCACGCTTAGTGAAAGGATCACTCCAAGCACATTATGGTGAGTTGACATGGATAACTGATAAAATAAAACCAAATAAATAATGACTCAAAAAATTTATGTGTCATAGCACATAGAGAGAAGTGAATTAAAGAGAAATATACCTCTAATAGAGGAATAAGAAAGATTAGAAAATATTTGTAAATATTACTTCTCAAAGAAAGCATCATAAAAAATGGAATATAAGTGAAGTGTAAAAGAAATAAATTTGTACCAATGGGATTAAAACACAAATTGTGAAAAAAGACAAGCCTACAGAACCAACATATCTAAATAAGACTGAGCATGTGGGTAAAGAATGTATAGTTATATGTCCAGAACATATGAAGTTTTATGGACAGTTAGAACAAGCACAAAAAGAGTACAATTCTTTACAAGAAAATATCAAAGGGTTGGTCCATTAGGATCGACCATAATCCTCCTCTTGAGGATTCCATAGGTACCGTTGTCCCTATGTGTTAAATGTTTCTAATATCCATTGAAAGTTTTGCAGGACTAAGGGGGGAGATACAATCCATAGGGTGTGTGTGTGTGCTAAAATTGAATGAGTGTATAAGTTGAATGGAGATACATGCAACAAGAATAATCTGAACTCTTGAAATTCACATATGGTGTTATATTCAAAAAGTTGTGTTACACAAAAACTCTATTTTTTTGAATCTATATCTGAAATTTGTGTGCTACATAAAAATATATATTCTATAATAAAGATCCTGATGTGAAAATTAAGAGATACCAAATCTATACATGAATGATCCATTAGTATCAAGTCACATTGAATATTCAACCATTGGTATCAGTCCTTACTTCATGTTTTATTTTTCCACTAAGAGAAGGATGATTGGTGGAAAAGAAACAAAATTCATGTACTTTAGGATTATATATTTTGTTCTTACAATGTGATATCAAGTGACTATTTTTAGGATATCTAGGTTTTTAGGGAAATATAATGATAAGAACTCTAGGAGATATAGAATCATCCGATAATAGATTCTGTAGAATAATTGAATAAAGTCATGCTTCTAAAATCCTTGAAAGTAAGTGAGTGACATGGATAACATTGGTGTTTATTGGTATAAACTCTTGTTTCATACAAAGATTTATGACTCATTTGTCTTATAGGATCTATCAATAACTCAATTTCAAGTGGTCATTTCACTTGCTGAAAATATTACAGTAGTGCGAAACTATAAAGAAGAATATGACTCAGATCTTGAAAAGTTCTAAAAGAATCAATGATTCAATATGAATATGATAAATGGAGTCAAAGGTGAAATTTCAAATAATTGATATATCCTGGTGGTGTTTTTAATTCAAAATATAATATCTCATGGGCTAAGCAGAAGTTCACAACCAAAGGGGGAGTGTAATTTCTCTTTATCTAGATTTTAGGAGATAAAATAATAATGTGTATCCACTCATGATTTTGAAGATTATTAAAAATCTGATACATAGAGATAATTGAATATAAAAAAGTAAATTCATAAATGAAGGAATCCCCAATATAATTCTATGAGAAATGGGGATATTGAAGTAAAATTTATAATCAGTATCCTTTTTGATAATTCAAGTGAAATAAATCTTAGAAAAAAAATCTAGTCAATCTTTCAAGGAAAAATCACATTTAAATCAAATATAATTTTATCAATGAGAAGGTGGAGCATGAGATTTTAAAGTTGGGGTATATTCTTACAGAATTACTAGTTGTAGAAATTATAACAAAGGTCTTACCCAAAGATGAATTTTAGCAAAATTAAATGGGTCTTGGAGTTCAGTCGACTCCCAACACTTGAAAAAGTGCGGATGTGGGATCCCTTCTCCCTGAGGTATGGTGTGTTTTTCTCTTATGTGCTAATATGTGTTCTATACAATGTTACAACCACAAAGGAGTGACCTTTGGGTTTATTGAAAAAGGGGGAGAACATATATTGATCATGACAAGGAGAGAATCTAATAAGGGGAGAAATGAAGTTAGGGGAGTTTAAAATCTGAGGATGCTAAATATGATCGATCAAAGGTTATATATTAGGAAAAATGTGGTTCGTGATGAAAGTAGCTAACTGGTGTGGTAATGGAGTATTTCATTGATTAAATCTTCATGTCACTCTTATTTCTCACACCGAGAATGGATCATGTGGTTTTAGAGTGTGTGTTAAGTAAATCCTTGATTGCTATATGGAATCACAAGAAGAAAAGTTTGGTAAAAGTATTAAATAAATTTTAAGTGTTTTCAAAAAACCCAAAGGGGGATATTGTTGGAAAAAAATCCATCAAGGTGTCATTTCAGTGTTTTTGGGATGTTTGTGTTTGTTGAAAAAGATGATTGACAACATTCTATCATGATTGTTGTCAAATATGATGTTTTGAAGGTGGAACAGTTTCCTAGTGTTTTCCATTTTTTTTGGGCCTCAAAATTGGTTTTTTTATTTAAGTAAAAGGAATGATTTCCCCATAGAATAATAGGATAACCACAAAGCATGTATATAGAACAGTAAAGAAAAATAAGAAAAGTCAATATTTCTGTATAGTAGCTATGCTATGCAGACAATATAAGAAGTTTGTGGAACCGTAAAGGAGGCATGTTGTTTATGGAAGAAGGTGATTTAAGGGGCACCACAAAGGTATTTTCATTTGCGGATGAAGGAGTAAAATTAATTCCTCTGCAAAGGGTTTTGTTGTAACATCCCAGGTAATTATAGAATAAGAATTTTTCATATTTATTAATAATTATGAATTAGATAGTAATTTTAATTTAAAAAGGATTCTATGTTTGATAGAGTACCTAACACAAAACAATGAGTTTCTCTGAAATCTTACGTTGCACACAAGACTGAGTTATACTGAAAAATAATATATTATTAATATTAAAATTTTTAAGTTGTAGTTATCACATAGATGTTGAATAGAGAGAATGAATGATATTAACTAAATTATGAAAATAGTGTTTAAACATGTTTATATAATTATTCATTGGTTAGAAAATTAATTAGAAATGAAAATAAATACCAATTGAATATAAAAGATGTATTTTTAGGAAAATCTATTTAAGTGTGAATAATTGTGTTTATAAAATAATCAAATCACTATTGTTGGATTATATTAATAAAATATAAATTAAATACAATGTTTAAAATTCATATTATATATTTTCTAGACATGATATACGAAGAAATTCAATTTTATGAATAAAAGAAGTATTTAAAAAAAAGGCATTTTTACCACCTTTTGATGGAGAACCCTTTTTAAATATAGTTTTTTTTAACTTTTATATGTTCTATTTGAAATAATAAAATACTTATTCAGAATAAGGAAATAAAAATTTATTTTGGATAAAATTTTGGTATTTTTCTGATAACCTTCATATTTTAATGAATAGTGAAAAATACTGCATTTTAATTCAAAAATGCTTTTTCATCTAATTTATTGATATTGATAGGTTATAATTTTACATGGTTTTAAGGTATAATTAGATGAAGTTTTTATAATTTAATCCAATTTAGTTAATTTTATTCTTTTTCAAATTAAA
Organism: Viscum album; assembly: GCA_963277665.1. Classification (NCBI taxonomy): domain Eukaryota; kingdom Viridiplantae; phylum Streptophyta; class Magnoliopsida; order Santalales; family Viscaceae; genus Viscum; species Viscum album. Next base: position 909,637,333 of record OY728131.1, on the reverse strand, counting down.
ATTAAATAGAAAAACTATGTGAACTTTTGAACTTTTTACTTAAAAACCTGTTTTCTCGATCTGTTAACGGGATTAGTGTTAAACCTAATTTAACCACTTTTGTGAATTGAATTTTTAAAAATAGACATTCATGGTTATACTCAATATAAAAATATGGTCCAATAGGATCAAAATAAATTTTGGTGAATAGTAACTTTGGTATTTTATTTACCATGATTAAAGGTAAATAGGGTAATTAAAGGCAAAATTAATATTATAATATTATAAAATTACCCAAAAACTTGTCATAAACTTATTATATGAGTTATTATTGATCATGAACATCCTTGGGCTGAAATTTTGATCTTTGGAAGACACTTGGGTGTGATTATGACATTTATAACATTTAATTTAAAGTAAAGGCAAATATGTCATAAAAATGTCTCTTCTTACTAAAATAATTTTAATATGGGGTCATGTAAGTGATATCTTAGACTATTAATAATACTTATAAATATAAAAATGTTACCTACATCATGGTAATTTATTTATAATTTTTATGAATTAAATAATTAAATTTAATTATGACACAAAGATGATGCAGTAATAGATTTATTAAAGAAAGAATCAAATAAATGATATTAATAATATTAACATAAATATAATTTAAAATATTTTATTCCATAATTTTTTTGGATGAATAAGACATGTTAGGATTAAGTTAATGTAGTTTTTTTTGAAGTAATCAAGTTGTTATGATATTTTAAAAAATTCATGTAATGAATAGTTTCAAAATTTACATAATTCATATTTTAAAATATAAAATATTTAATTAAATGATATAAAATTTATAAAAATATAATATTCATCCAAAAAGTTGATATAACTATAAAAATTTCATTAATGACTCATTCATTGGACGTTTGTCATGATTTGGTAATTATTTTAACCCTCTAAGTGTAAATTTCTTAATAAAATGGTAAGAGTTAAAAGAAGTTAAAACAAAAAGATAAGGATTAAAAAAAAACACTAAAACTTATCTAATTTTTATTGGATGATTATATTTAGACCTATAATAATCCTATATTATAAACAAATGAGTTTTTATTCATTCGGAGTCGAAACTAAATTTATATTAACTCAATACTTTTAATAATTCTAGGGGTACCCCTCCCCTCTCCTATAAAAAGGAACCCATTCCTCTCTATTAATGACACTTAAAAAACCTTTTGGCTTGTCCAAGATCTACCCAAACCCCTTACTAGGATCCCTAACCACATTATTGAGGCCTTAGTTTAGGTATAACACCATTATTAGAGGTATTAAGGTGTTAAGAAAGGTGACCATCCTATGGAAAGGTAATGTTTTTATTTAAGTATTTCTATTTTATTTCTTATTACATTTACTTCAAATATTATTCATATATTATGAAATAATAACTCCAGTATACTAAATATAATGAGATGTTATTGTGTTGATATAATCACCTAAACCAATCTCCACTTCCATTAAATGGGAAAGGAATTAACCGTTCGTGCGTACGTGAGAACTATCACCTCCGTGAACCTATCTAATTCGTTTTCCATAACTTTCTCTAATGATTGGTTATAATAATGGAATTAATGTTAATATGTGATATTAATTTCATATTAATCATTATAAGATAATAATATATCAATTACTTTCTTACTTCTCATGTGCATAAAAATGATAACGTCGTTCGTGTGTACGTGTGAACTATCACCTCCACGAAGTGACGTGAATCGTTTTTATTAATTATATCATTTGTATGATATATATAAGTATATTTAAATTATTAATATGATATTAATTATTATATTATAATTATTGAAATATAAAATAATACTTACCTTTTTTCTATAACAATCAATGAAAAATCGAAACTGTTACTCATGCATACATACGACTTACCACCTCCATGATTATAATGTTGTTCATTTTTCATAACCATAATTAATGAATTGATTTAAAAGTATAATTTATGTATAAAAATGGTAATAATTTCATGAATATTATTCTATATATTATGGAATTTTGACCTCATGTACTATTGATATCATACCAAGTTCATTTTTGACTCGATTACCAAATATCGACAAAACATCCGACATAACCTCAAATAATTAACTAATTATTATAACATGGTAGTTAATGATATAAAATAAATAATAAAAATTAAAATTTTATGAAGAAATTATAAATTAACCTATATTTATTATTCCATAATAATAATGAACATACATGATGAATCAGACTCAAGGTAAGGGACTTCGTCTTAATCTCATTTCATTGAGGCATATTTTGATGTTATACACCACCTTATTTTATAAGGTGTATAATAAAACCATTTGACTTTTAATTTATTCCAAAGTTTTAAAAAGTAATATTTTTATATGAATAATTTTACTTTTTTTCCAAAACAACAAAAGGAATGTTTTTTAACGTATGCGGCGACAACGACTTCTCTGCCGCCATAACCATTATTTGATATTTGGATTCCTATATAAGCCTTAATGTTTTTAAAAGTAAAATAAATACCTTATTCACTTTTTGGGTGTTTTGGTATTGAAAATTATTTTGAAAGTGGATTGACTATTTCAATATCTTTAAATGATTATTGTGATTCAAAATAAAATTTTATGAGTGGAATGTTGATAATTTCAATATTTTATGTGATATGATTATATAATGGTACTTGAACATTTGATGGGTGGTTACACGATAAAAAAAATATGGTTGGTTACATGATAAACCAAATACAGGTGGTTCTATGATAAACCAAGGATGGGTGGTTACGTTATAACCTCCAATGCATTAGGTATGAAAGTCGACCGTATGGATATTTCATTTGTAAGAGTGATATGTGTGGAAGTCAACCATATGGTTATTCCATTTATGTATGATCATGTACCAAGTTAACTTTATATGTTATATGTTATTTCTATGGATTTTATGGTAATATTTTTATTGAAAAAGGGAAAGTAATGAGCTTATATTAAGTGAAGATTTTTTATTACTTCTTAAAGGTTAAAAACATTACTTTATGATAAGTATTCATGGTTTACATGTTTTTGAAAGGATAATAAATTTCCATCTTTTTGTATCCCTTAAAGATATTTTTACGCTGATCCCAGGTTTTAAATTATTTTTCACAGGTCTTAAGATTGGTAAGGACAAAGAATATGTCACGATGAAAGAATTGAGGATGTGTCTCGAAAAGTAATAATGTTTTATTTTAAAAGGGCCTCCTTTGGTGAAAAAAATGGATACTGTTTGGAAGTGTCCACTTTTATTTATTATGGTTTTTGTTATGTAATAGTTATGTCCTAATTCTCTAAAAATATAAACCTAAAAAGATCCTCAATTTGAAATAAAGTCAAATTATTGACTTAACTCAAGATTATGCAATGATTAAGCTCAGGGCCTTATAGTTGGTATCAGAGGATAGTTTAGACAACTTTAAAGGTTAGGGTGATATTTAAGCATAAGTTAAAAGTTATATATAACCACAATGGTTAGAATAATAGAAAAATTCATAGTTATTTTAGATAAATTTAATGAGTTTTAGATAACATGAATAAGTATATCTTAGTGTTTATCTTCCACATAATATAGTATATGATGATTTTATTGATATACTCACACTAACCTTTTTGGTTTTAGTAAATGGATGGATCCGATAGGAACCAAAGTAATAATGGATGTGAAGGAAAATGTAGTGGTTCTCTAAATAAGAAACCAAATGAAATGAGAGTTGTAATGAGAACTCTCGTGGTTATTCTAAACCAACTATCAGGAGTAATGATTAACCACTTGAACCTTGGTGATTTTTTTGATGCATGATATATGAGAGAAACGATTCCCTATGGTAGTTTATGTAAAAATGATCATAAAGGTAAGCATATTCATCAATATATGTGTCAAGGATGTGGAAATAAACACATAGGAAAATGTTTTAAAGGGACAAGAAGGCGTTATATATGTGGAAATAAAGGTCACAAAGCAATAACCTTCCAAGGAAAAAGGAAGTGTCCAGTTAACTCTAAGAAAGGGAAAGAAGTTCTTTTCGAGTTATCAATTGAATGTTTTAAATGTGGGGAGTATGTAATTATGAAAATAGATGTCCTGTGAAGAAGGTTCGAGAATATGATCAGCAGGACTATACAAATATATATTTAGCAATACCTAATTCCATTCCAATTAAAGATGAGGAAACTGAAAATGTCATCTGAAAGGTATGGATTATTTCTTAACTCATGTTTTGACATTATTGAATCTTAGGACATGATTCATGTTTTTGTTTTTAGGAAAGAAGTATTAAGGAATACGATGAAAAATTGTGGTTAAAGAAAAATTAAAAATACTGAATGATTAATAATTCTACATATAAGGGATTTGAGAGTTATGTTAGACACTACTACAAAACCCACATTTAATAGTGCTAGAAAAAAATGCTAATACATGACATATTTATCAGTGCTAAGGAAAACAATGATAAATTCAACCCTTTATCAACAATGGTAAAGGGAACCTTTATCATTGCTTTATTTTTAGTGTTGATAAAGGGTATCCTTTATCAACACTTTATTTTTAGCACTGATAAAGGGTACCCTTTATCAACGCTTTATTTTTAGCATTGATAAATATTTCTTTCATCAGTGCTTTTTTAGCATTGATAAAGGTCTAAATAAATAAAATATAATAATAAAATAAATAAAAAATAAAAAATGAGTTTATTAAAAAAAATATTACAAATTTTATTAATTAAATAATTATTGATAAAAATGAATAAATTAATTATACATTAATAAATATTAATCATTTTATTAATTAGATAATTATGACAATTAATGTTATTAAATTTTATGTATTAAATATATATATATATATATTAATGTATATAATATGATTTATATATTGCAAAATATTTATGGGCTTTACATTAAATAGTCATATATTTATTGAATAATGGATTATAATTAAAAATTAATATGAATTAAAAATATTGACTATTTGCATAGTACTCGACATATAATTGAATTTCATTTGATTTTTTAATTTAACATAGATCAAATCTATGTTATATTGATTTCACATATATGTAATTAATGCATTTTTATATACAATGCACACACATAAAACTCATCCATTTTTTCAATATTGTTAAAGTGTACTTATTCTTAATTTATTCAATTTCACTCATTTTTAACATATATGCATGCACTTAAAATTAGATATTCATTAATAATGTTAAAAATATATTTGTAAAAAAATATGTATAAATAAATATATTTATAAATGTATGTTTAATATATTTATAGAATTACATATTTATAATTATAAATAAATAAATATAATTTTTAAAAGTATTTATATAATTATAAATAAATAATTATATATATTTAAATAATTATTAAATTTATAATAAATTTACTTAAATAATGAATATATTTACTATATTTATATATATTTATTAGATATATATATATGGATAATTATATAAATATATATAATGATATAAATACTATTTTTAAAAAATATTTCTATAATTATAAATAAATAATTATAAAACTATAATAAATATATTTAAAAATAAATATATTTACTATATTTATATTTCTATATATTTATTAAGTATATATAAATATTTACATTTTTTTATTTACAACTACAATTATAAATTCTTTATCAGTGCTTAAGTAATAAGAGTTGATAAAAGGACTCTTTATCAATGCTTATTTGTAAGCGTTGATAAAAGTTTCCTAATATAATTAAAAAACCCTAACCATTTGAGAACTCGTGATATCAGAAGCTTTCCATGGAAGCCACCTATTGCCGATGCTCCTCCTTGGTGAATCAAACCTCGAATCACACCACTCGATTACCTCTCAAACATCTCATCCGACATTCGATGTTCGATTGAAGTTAGGGTTTCTGAAGAGGGTTTCAAATTTTCTTCAGCCTAGCGAGGTAGGCCTTATGATTTTCTTTGTGTATTTTTGGTTTTGTTTTTGATTTCTTGTTTGATGATGTCATTATTTGTGGTCCGGTGATTGTATACTAGCGAGTTAGGCCTTCCGATTTTCTCAGTTTCCAATTTGGATTCAACTATTGACCGCTCATGGAGATTTTATTGTTTCTGGACTCGATGGTGACACATGGAGTCACATAGAGTTTAGTTGGTTGTCTTATTTTGTTTACATTTCCCAAATTGTTCGCCCAAATCTATCATACATATTTTTCATTCTTTATTTTATCAATGGTATTCCATACATATAAAATTTTATAAATTGAAACTAGGGATTTCATGTGTGAGAGAGTTGAAGGTAGGTTAAGGTATTTCTTTTATATTATATTGATTCATATCTTCTTTTTTCTACTTATCTGGGTTGGTGTAGGAATCCAATGTATGGATTCATCATGCCAGTTTTTATTTAAATTTTTTCTACTAGTTTTATTTATTTTTTGGGCCAAATCATTCCCACTGTGTTGTTTTTCATGGCCTGGTGCTTGTTGCCAGGCCAAGGGGGGTCGAGAATGTCTTGTGGACACTACCATGGGCCAGATTGGGTGTTTGATATATGGTTGTCTTGGGTTTATTTTGGAAACCATATCTATTGTTAAATGTGTTGTACATTTTCTCAATAATCCAAATTTTTATGTCACTACACTTTAAAAAAAATATATTTTATTTTTCTCCCTCTTTAGATTAATCCAACATTATTTGTAAATACCTTTAATAATAATATATGAAATATTTTGGAAACTATATCTATTGTTAAATTTGTTGTAAATTTTCTCAAGTATGTCCCTCTCATATGGGTGCTATGGTAGCACGACCGAGTACAAGACGATACTTGGGAGAGGGAAGCCGATGTATGTGCCAATGGCCAGAGTTGTTCTCAAACAGTGTTTCTTTACCCTTGGAGGGAGAACTTAGGGATGAGTTCTTTTAAGGGGGGAAGACTGTAAGAACCCGGGTTTTCACTCAGGTATGGATCCTTTAATTTTTTGTTTAAATATTTACTTTGGACCTAATATGGATTCCTAATGAGTTGGTAAAGGTTACGAGGGTGTTTGGGTCTTGTTCCGAGACCAAAACCCATCTTTTTTGGGAAAACTGGGTTGGCACATGGTTTAGAGTAAACTGTGCAGAATTTTTCATGGTTTTCTAAACCGTGTGGATGATGTTTTTTCAGACAAAGCCACCTCTCATGGTTGGCACACATCCATGCGGCCTAACCGTACGAGCACCCTTTTTTTCCCAGGTACCCATGCATGGGTTGCACACGATTTGACAAACCATGTGGACCAAACCATTTGGGTAGATCTGTCCCACACGGTTTAAAAAACCGTGTAGACAAACCATGCATTGGCTAATTTTCTAGATAAATTTCCAGTTTTTCCCTTAATGATATAATTAAGTCATCCATTCCTCCCTAATCCGAGTTTATGTGGGATTGACCTTTTTATCTCTCAATTTGGGGATTTTTGAAGATCTAAACTCAGAATCAAGAGATCTCCATCATTCGGCATCCAATCGAGTATTCTTTCATCACGTCGGGTGCACAACGGTAAGTACTCGAGTTCTCTTTAGCCGTTATTATTATCTCTTTCTATCAACCTAGGTATCTTCATGTGAGAGTTTTCACCATTTCTTAGATCTACTCTGATATGAGTCAAATAAAGGGATGATATCGGAGAAGAAGCATCATACAACCCTAAGGCAGGTGGTCTATAAATTATCGCTAAAGTTCGTTGTTTTTGGAATGTTCTTGTGGGGCCCACCAATTTCATCGGAAGCCATTTCTTAAATTTACATGCCATGATTATACTTTTTAGAGTCGTATTGTTATGCTCTTTCTAAATATGTGATTAGTTGTTAGCGGTTACACCCACAACTCAATCCACCTCATGTAGAAGGTTATTCTATAATTAGGTTTTTAGTGTTTCATCACATTTGAGCCACCATTCAGGTGTGACCTTGTTGCCCTTCATAAAGGAGAGTATTCTTATAATAAATTACTTGTTATTAATGAGAATTTCATAATGGCATGTACCATGTATTCTCACCACTTGACCCACCTAAGTTAAGTGCTTCCAAATTATTATTAAATGTGAAATTTGAAATGGAAAGTATACTAAGTATATGACTTGGATTTAACAAATGAGATTGAATAAATGTTACATGTCTGTAGCACCCCTTGCCATGTTGATGGAAGGCAGTGGAGTGAACCCCAATGATTTAATATACCTTAATGGTTAATTAAGACTTGATTAAATGGTTACAATGCTACTTGGCCTATCCACACTAATGGAAGACAAGTCTTGGACCTATAAATAAATTGTTTCAAATCTACTTGACCTATCTACACTAATGTAAGGAAAGACTTGAAACAAATGAATTATTACATGACTACAATATCAAATAGTAATGGACTGACTCAAGCTCACCTTGGATTCTTAGAGGATAATACCTTGGGTCTCGAGAACCCCATTTCGATTCAAGGATACAATTTTCTTATGTTGATACCCACCTAGACTCCTCCTAGGATGCCCAGTATACTACTGTAGGGTCCTTTACATTATTACAGGATACCTTAGATACACTCCTCAGATCCAGAATTATCTAGTAGGTTCCATGGTGAAATCCCATAGGGCCCTATCTTTTCTTAGCCCCGTTTTACCTTAGTCGATCACATTAGACTCAGTAGGCACCTTATTGTGGAATGCCATGGATTACGCTCCTTGGATTACACTCTCACCCCTCATCCAGACTCTAATACTACCAAGTTATCATTCAGTGAGATTTATGTTACCTTGTTTTTTACCCTAGAACTCCCTCATTGGATATCATTTTCAGGTTGCCTTGTTACATCTTGGGACCTTCACTACTTATACTATCACAAGGTGATGTTAGTGTTGTCTATGTCTCATGTAACCTATTAACATTAAATGGTGATTAATTAATAAAATTAATTGGTTACATGTTCAGACACTAGCCGAGGGATGAAGTAGGTACTTGGGTATTTTAGTTATATTGTACAACTTGCCTTACTTTATATATACATTCTTGTACACTACTATATTTCATTACATGGGACGGATGTTATAGAAACCATTGGTGGTGTCCCACTGATATTTATCTCACACCCTCTCTGGGAACTGTTTGGTACTCGAAGTAGATTACATGGTTGAAGGTATTGATAAAGGGAATTATACATCTTCCAACACTTGATTGCATGCTGATAGGATGGAGCTTGATAGCATATGACTGAGTAGGATTTCGGGATGCTTGGAGTAGCCTTTGTTTTAATTTACCTTGAGGAACATGTTATTATTACTATCTTGTATCCATTATTTATAGTTTTCTAGTGACATGGTATTACATTATCATTGTTCTAGTTGATACAATTATTATTATTATCGTTTATCCATTGCATCAGTTTGATTATGCTATTTCATTATATTTATTTTGTTGTTCATTATTCATTTATATTCCTTATACTATGCTACACTCTACTAATGAGGGCATAGTCTTCCCACAGATACACCCTAGGCCCTCACTGCTAGTCGGAAACCTCTGGCATTTGGGGAGATGCACTTGAGGACATGTGGCCCACCGGGATTGGGGAACTTGTTAAGTGGAATCCAGGTCCAGGTCATCACAAAGTGGCATCAGTGGTGGTTTATTTTCTTGCCTTACTATTTGGAGACAATATATTGGAGAATAGGAACACTTATAACTTGGTCATATTTCATGCTTGGGAGTCATGAACCCATGTTCGGGGTAAAAGCAAGTTACCCAAAATGAAATTTTTGTTCTATTTTTCCTATTACAGTTGATATTATTTCACCATTGGGTGACACACATGCGGTGTGGTGTTATTGATTGTTACTCTTTTGAGAATTTATCTCATCCTTAGACCAATGATATGAGGTCAAGGTGCATTGCTACATGAACCATTATAGGAACCTAGAATTCACATGTCATGCATATTTCCATGCCATATAGGTGCATTTAACTACTTTGCATTGCTTGATATTCTTGTGATTATTGAGTGATGTGGTGATAGTTTACTTGTACTTGTATTACTTTGGATGTGATTGAGTGATTTCCTGTCTCAATTCATGAGGTGTATGGGCCCTCATGGGTTGGGATGAGTAATTTACTGAGTTGATCCATTATGATATAAATAAATGGGTGTTGTTTCCAGTGATAGGTGTATGGGCATTGATTCATAAAAAATGTATATCCATTATAAAGTGAATCCTGGAATCTAAAATAAATTGGTTGCACATCCTTATCCTTCATTTTCATGTCTATGAAAGGTAAAGGAGTGAACCTGGGAATTAATTGAAAAATAACATAAAACTTATACTTGAGAACTTACCGATAGCTGGACATCTAAGTGGGTAGTTGGGGTAGTATGGCTTGGGTAGCGAGTTATCTTGTGTTCAGCTTCCATTAGTGATGATATATCATTTCTTCTATTCTTTTTATGAGGTTTGTTCTTGGAATTTGTAGACTAATGTCACCATGACGTCCTCATGTCGTTCATCAGGAGGGTGGTGACGACCAGGCTCCAAACATAGTGTGCCCTGAGCCACCAATCTTACTTCCAGGATTTCCACTTGAGGCACCGCCTGTTGTAACTAATCCGAGAATTGATTCTCAAGTTCGTGATAGTTTCCTACATCTGATGCAGTCCATGAAAGGTGTTCTACAGGTTGCACCTACGATGACTAATCTGACCCGCACGTTCCAACAACAACATCCTCCTACTTTTTTAGGATATGATGGTTCTCAGGATGTTGAGTCTTGGCTCGAGGCCATGCTGTCTATATTTGATCATCTAGAAACACCTATAGAGTAGAGAGTCAAGATTTCTACAAACATGCTTCGGGATTCGGCCAAGCGTTGGTGGGATGTGGTTACCCAGGCTGGTCATCATCAAGGCATGTTATGGGTTGACTTCTAGACTTCCTTCTATGATCAGTTCTTTCCTCAAGAACTGAGAGCTGATAGATCCAGAGATTTCATGCATCTCAAGTAGGGTTCTATGTTAGTTATTTAATTTTCAGCACATTTCACTAATTTACAGTGATTTTCACCTCTTCTAGCTGGTGATGAGCTTTTGCGTGCTAGAAGTTTTGAGGATGGGCTCTAGTACACCATCTGAACTCTGGTGAATGTTTTTCGTCTTCCTAATTTTTCTGCAATATTTTATCAGACCCTTATCACTGAACGTTACTTGAGGGATTACATAAGTACCGAATTTAAAGGATCAATGTTGCGTCCGATCAGTAGTTCTTCCGGAGGTAGGAAACTTTCCTGTGAGGTTTCTCATCAGGGCAGTGGTAACCAAAGTATCTATTTTGATAGATCTATGGTGTGTGATCAGTGTGGAAGACTGGGGAATAAGAATCCCCAATGTGATAGATACCCTATATAGTGCTGATATTGTGGCCGTATGGGTCATCTTCAATGATTTTGCAGGACATTTCCACCAACTTCGAGTGAAAAAGGATCAACTTCAGCTCCACCTTTAGGAGATAGTTCTTTTGCACCAAGTCAGGTGGGGAGTTGGAATAACACTGGAAAGTCTGGATGAGGGGGAGGTCGTGGTTGTGGTAGTCCGACCCCTGATCACTAGTAGCACCATCAGAGAAATCATGATCATGGTAGTCCATCTGTTGCACAAGGCTGTGGATCAGGTTAGTTGCATTATTTATAGCTGATACCTGAGGATCAGGCTATGAGACCATCTATAGTATGAGGTACTATTCTAGTAGCCTCCACTATTATCTTTTCTTTGTTTGATATAGGTGCTTCAAAATCTTTTATTTCTGTATCTATCATGGAAAGTATCAGACTAAAGATACAGTATCACTATGGTGTAATGACCCTCGATACACCATTGGGAATATGAACAGAGGGAATACACCAGTAGAAGGACTCTCCCCTTGAGGTAGGCAGTTACCCTTTCTCGTGGAATCTTTTTTTTCTTAAGATTATAGGATTTGATGTCATTCTTGGGATGGACTGGTTAGTCCACTATCACACCTTTGTAGACTGTTATCACCGTAGGGTTTCTTTTACATCACCAGAAGGCAGTAGTTATGTTTTAAAAGGTGATTGGGATGTACAGGTTGGGAGAGATGGACCGAAGCATCATGGGCTAGGTGAAGTGATTGCCTAGATTGCAAATATTTTCATGAAAGATCAGGGTTTTCTTCAAACTATTTTCCCTCTAGTAGTTGATCCTTTCAGGGAAGTCTTTCTTGATGAATTTTCTGGATTACCTCCTAAGATAGAGGTAGATTTTACAATTGATCTTGTTCCAGGAGTATCTCTAGTATCCATTCTTCCTTATAGGATGGAACCTACTGAGCTTCAAGAGCTCAAGCGGAAGATAGAGGACCTAGAGGCCAAAGGCTTTATATGGCCTAGTACATCCTCTTGGGATTCACCTGTGCTTTTTCCTAAGAAGGTGGATGTAACTCTTCATTTATGCGGAGACTATAGAAGGATGAACTAGCTTACGGTCAAGAACTAATATCCACTTCCTCAAATAGAATATCTCTTTAACCAACTCTAAGGAGAAAAGGTTTTCTCTAAGATTGACCTAAGACCGGGTTATCTTCAGGTGCGAGTCAGACCATCAGACATACCTTGTAAAACTTTTCATAGTAGGTATGGTCTGTATGAGTATCTTGTTATACCATTCAGTCTTACAAATTCTCCTATCATTTTCATGGCTTTGATGAATAGGGTTTCCACCCCTATTTGGAATATTTTGTCGTGGTCTTTGTGGATAACATCTTGGTGTATTCTCGCAATCAAAATGACCATGCCAAACATCTTGAGATCATTTTGAGTACACTGAGAGAGCACCAGTTTTATGCCAAGCTTACTAAATGCAACTTCTGGATCAACAAAGTCCACTTCTTAGGTCATATTATTTCAGAATCAGGAGTATCTATTGATCCTAAAAAGGTTAGTACTGTAGTTTTATGGGAGAATACCAAGAATGTGTTTGATATAAAAAGTTTCTTAGGGATAGCTAGATATTACAGGAATTTCATATAGGAATTCTCAAATATTTATTCACCTATTACTGGACTTACAAAGAAGGGTGTTAAGTTCCTGTGGTCAGAAGCATGCGAGAAAGACTTTCAGGAAATGAAAGGGAGGCTTGTCTCAACACTGATTCTAATTCTTCCAGAACTAGGTAAAGGTTATATTATCTTATGAGATGCATCAGGAATTGGCCTAAGAGTATTGTTGATATAGGAAGACAAATTTGTTGCGTACAGATCTTGGAATTTGAGTTCTCACGAAAGAAATTACCTGATGCATGACCTCGATCTAGCAGCAGTTGTCCATGCCTTATGTTGCTAGAGACACAATCTATTGGGTGAGTTATTTGTGGTTAATACAGATAAAAAAAATCCTCAAGTATATCTTTTCTCAGCATGACTTAGACCTCAGAAAATGAAGATGGGTCAAATATCTACAATACTTCGATTTTGAGCTTGCCTATATGCCTGGAAAGGGCAATGTGGTCGCTGATGCATTGATTCAGAAAACTATAGCCTAGGCCGTATAAGAATCCAGTGATGAATGGAAGTTAATGGAACTCTTTTATGAAATTCATCTAGAGTTTCATGATAGTCACGAGTAATCTTACCTCTTAGCCTCAAAAGTTACCTCTTCCCTCCTTGAGAAGGTGAAGAGTAGGCAGTTTTCAAATCCTGAAGGTTTGGTTCTCCATGAGAGTATATCAGGAGATAACCCACCTCCAGATTGGTATGTGGATAGAGATTACATCCTATGTCTATGTGGATGTATCTGGATTCCTATAGATATGAGAGAGGAGTTGATAAAAGAGTCCCATGCTTCTCAGTGAGTAGTTCATCCAGAAATCTCGAAGATGTATCGAGATATGTGACGCCAGTATTGGTGGTATAGAATGAAACGTCAGATTGCAGGATTTATCACTAGGTGTTCCACCTATCAGTAGGTGAAGGCGGAGCACTAGAGACCTGCATGCTTGTTACAGACACTTCCAGTCCCAAAATGGAAATGGGAAGATGTTACTATGGATTTCATAGTCAGATTAACTAGGTTGTTGAAGGGTAGAGATGCTATATGGGGAGTCATTGACCGACTAATGAAATCATCCCACTTCATTACTATATGAGAGACTTTATCAGTTGATTTTTTTTGTAAAACTATATGTCTGTGAGATCATATGACTACATAGGGTTCCACGTACTATCATTTTAGATAGTAATGATCATTTCACTTCACGATTCTGGAAAGGCTTACAGAAAGATATGGAAACTTAGGTGCTTCTAAGCACAACTTTTCACCCTTAGACTGATGGAAAATCATAATGGATAATACAGGTTGTATAGAATATGCTTTGAGCACGTGTCCTTGATTTCGGCGGTTCTTGGGAGAATAATATCCCTCTCGTTGAGTTCGCTTATAATAATAGTTTTCAGGTGACAATTCAGATAGATCCTTTTGAGGACTTATATGGTAGGCCATGTCGTTCACCCTTGTGCTGGCTAGAGGCAGGTGAGGAAGCCCTGCTAGGTCCTCATCTTGTTCAAGAGACTTTATAACAAGTTTAGCTGATCAGAAATCATATGTCTACTGCTTAGTCTAGATAGTAATCTTATGCTGATCACCATCGATGACCTCTTGAGTTCGAGTTTGGGGATCATGTTTTTCTTCAGATATCACCCATGCTATGGAATAGACAGTTACAGAAGCAGGGAAAGCAATCTCTTCATTACATCGGGCTGTTTGAAATTATAGAGAGAGTCAGCCCAGTATCCTATTGGTTGCTACTACCTCATAGGTACTATTCCATGCACGACGTCTTTCATATCTCATAACTTCACCAATATAATGCCAACCTGTCTCATACTTTTGATCCCGAGGAAGTTGAGTTAGATGTCGATGCTACCTTTGAGGAGTATTCAGTATGCATTGTTGACTGAATCACGAAGGATATCTGAGGAAAGTTTATCCCTCTCATACAGGTGCTATGGAAGCACGACCGAGTACAAGATGAAACTTGGGAGAGGGAAGCCGATGTACGTGCTTAGTGGCCAGAGTTGTTCTCAAAAATTGTTTCTTTACCCTTGGAGGGAGAACTCGAGGGAGAGTTCTTTTAAGGGGGAAGAGTGTAAGAACCCAATTTTTCACTCAGATATGGATCCTTTAATTTTTGGTTTAAATCTTTAAATTGGACCTAATATGGATGCCTAATGAGTTGGTAAATGTTCCAAGGGTGTATGGGGATTTTTCAGAGCCTGAAACCCATCTTTTTGGGGAAAACTGGGTTGGCGTACAGTTTAGAGTAAACTGTGTGGAATTCCGCATGGTTTGCCTAACTATGCAGATGGTGTTTTTTTGGACAGACCCACCTCACATGGTTGGCACACGACCATGAGACTTAACTGTGGGAGCACCTTTTTTTCCCAAGTACCCATGCATGGGTTGCGCACGGTTTGACAAACCGTGCAGATCGAACCGTTTGGGTAGACCCATACCACATGGTTTGTGCACAGTTTGAAAAACTGTGCGGAAAAACCGTGCATGGGCTAATTTTTTGGATAAATTTCCATTTTTCCCTCAATGATCTAATTAAGTCACCCCTTCCTCCCTAATATGAGTTTATGCGGGATTGACCATTTTCTCTCTCAATTTGAGGATTTTTGAAGATCTAAACTTTGAATCAAGAGATCTACATCACCTAACATCCGATCAAGATTCCGTTCATCATGTTGGGTGAACAACGGTAAGTACTCAAGTCCTCTTTAGCTGTTCTTATTCTCTCTTTCTCTGAACCTAGGTATCATCATGTGATAATTTTTTACTCTTTATTAGATCTACTTTTATTCGAGCCAAATCAAGGGTAGATACTAGAGTAAAAGGATCATACAACCCTAAGGTGGGTGGTCTATAAATTATCCCTAAAGTTTGTTGTTTTTGGAATGTTCATGTGGGGCCCACTGATTTCATAAGAATACATTTATTAAATTTACATTCCATGATTATACTTGTTAGAGTCGTATGGTTATTCTATTTCTAAATATGTGATTAGTTTTTAGTAGTTACACCCACAACTCAATCCTCCTCATGTCGAAGGTTATGTCATAATTGGATTTTTAGTGTTTCGGCACATTTGAGCCACCATTCGGGTGTTACCTTGATTAACCTTCCTAAAGGTGAGTCTTCTTATAATAAATGACTTTTTATTCATGATAATTTCATAATGGAATGTACCATATATTCTCACCACTCGATCCGCCTAAGGTAAGTTCTTCTAAATGATTATTAAATGTGAAATGTGAAATAGAAAGTATACTAATTATATGACTTGGCCTTAACAAATGAGATTGAATAAAGGTTACATGTCCATAGCACACCTTTACATGTTGATGAAAGGTAGCAGAGTGAAAACCAATGATTAAATATAACTTAATGGTTAATTAAGACTTGATTAAATGGTTGAAATGATACTTGGACTATCCACACTAATGGAAGACAAGGATTGGACCAATAAATAAATGGTTGCAACTCTACTTGGCCTATCCACACTAATGGAAGGCAAGACTTGAACCAAATGAATTATTACATAATTACAATATCAAATAAAAATGGACTAACTTGAGATCGCCTTGGATTCTGAGAGGAGAATACCTTGGTTATTGGTAACCCCATTCTGATTCAAGGATAAAACTTTCTTAGGTTGATACCCACCTAGACTCCTATTCTTGTCTATTCCTTAGATGTCTAGTATATTACCATAGGGTCCTTTACATTATTACAAGATACCTCGAATACAATCCTCAGATCCAGCATTGGATAGTAGGCTCTATGGTGAAAGCCCATAGGGAACTGTATTTTCTTAGCCATGTTTTACCTTGGTCGATCACCTTGGACTCAGTAGGTACCTTATTGTGGAATGCCTTGGATTATGGTCCTTGGATTACACTCTTACCTCTTAGCTAGGCTCAGATACTAATGAATTATCATTCTATGAGATTTATGTTACCTTGGTTTTTACCCTGGAACTTCTTCACTGAATATCATTGTCAGGATTCCTTGTTACATCTTGGGACCTTCACTACTTATACTATCATGAGGTGATGTCAGTTCTGGTTATGCCTCACATGACCTATTACCATTAAATGGTGATTACTTAATAAAATAAATTGGTTACATGTTCAGACACTATACGAGGGTTAAAGTAGGTACTTGGGTGTTTTAGTTATATTGTACTGCTTACCTTACTTTATATATGTCTACCTTTACATTGATATATTCCATTACATGGGACAGATGTTATAGACACCATTGGTGGTGGCCTACGGAGATTTATCTCACACCCTCTCCAGGCACCGTTTGGTACCCAGAGTAGATTAGATGGTTGCAGGTATTGAAAAAGGGAAGCATACAACTTTCAAAACTTGATTGCGTGAAGATATGATAGAGCTTGATAGCAGATAACTGAGTGGGATCTCAAGATTCATGGAGTAGCCTTTTTTTTTACCCTGAGGAACATGTTATGCCTTCTATCTTTTATCCATGATTTCCAGTTTTCTAGTGACATGACATTACATTATCATTTTTCCATTTGATACAATTATTATTATTCTCGTTTATCCATTGCATCATTTTTCTTCTGCTATTTCATTATATTGCTTCTGATTTTCATTATTCATTTATATTCCTTCCACTGTGTTACACTCTACTAATGAGGGAATAATCTTCCCACATACACACCCTAGGACCTCGCTGATAGTCAGTAGCCTATGGTGTTTGGGGAGATGCAATTGAGGCCATATGGACCACCAAACTCAGGGCACCCATTAAGTGGAATCCAGGTCCAGGTCATAACATTGACTCAATGTGTTTGTTATGAGTTTAAAATCAACATTTGACTTTAAAAAGTTTCACTCACTAAAAAATGATAAAACACACTCATTTTCTTTATAAATTAAATAATTGATTCATAAATCATTTGTGACATTTAGGAATCAGTCTCATGTCAAACCGATACACAATGTGATCCTTATGATTCAAAATGCGTGTTTTAAGTTCAAAATGACATTTTAGTAAAAAAGAAAAGTAACATACTCAAAACTGAGAAAATGCATTCAAATTGTTTTGATAATTTAGGAAAACAATCCATAAGTGATTTGGAACCTGTAGGAATAATCCACACCTCAATATGATGCATGATTTGACCATTATGACTCTAAGTACATCTTTATTTAAAATTGACATCAATTTTAGTAAAAAACAAACCGACCTACTCAAAACCGAACAAAAACATTCAGATTATTTTGATACTTTAAGATAATGGTCCATAAGTGATTTAAGACATGTATGAATGAGACACACCTCAATCTGATGCACGGTGTGACCGATATGACTCAAATTTCATGTTTTTATTTAAAATTGACATCAATTTTAGTAAAAAGGCCAACTGACCTACTCAAAATTGAGAAAACACATTCAAATTGTTTAAATACTCTAGGAAAATGATCCATAAGTCATTTTTGATATGCAGTAATCATTCACACCTCAATCCGATGCATGGTGTGACTAGTATGACTCAAAGTGAATCTTTTTATTTAAAATTGACATCAATTTTAGTAAAATTAACACTTTATGTTAATTTATTTCTTTACATTATTACTAACATAAGGATTTTTTTCTTATATAGTTGCATTATTTTTCTTGAGTAGGGATGTTTTGTTCGGGAATATCATGAGTTGGTTCAGGATTAAAAGATAAAGGAACATTTATGTTTTTGAATGTATGTAATAATTTGTATTTATATAATTGTATGGACCAATGTTTGAAATGTCTATAATATAGAGTTTTTTTCTTGTGTTTGTGTTGTAAATTTCATTTCATTTAAATCATATATTGGGAATTGTTTTTGTTGATATCTAGTGTGTTTATGGTGATGCGGTGTGCTATTACAACACACTGCAGTATGACCCTTTATCAACACTTATAGAAGCACTGATAAAGGTCTATTTGACCAGTGCTCATAAAAGTGCTGATAAATGGTTCCTTTAGTGGCATTAAATTAAAGCACTTATAAATGGTTCATTTATAATCACTTTTAAAAGCACCGATAAAGGTCCCATTTATCATCACTTTTTTTAGCACTGATATAGGACCCCTTTATCAGTGCTTTTTCAAAGCTGATAAAAAACTAGGGCTTTTAACCTCACGCATGTAGTCAGTGCTTTTATAGAACTGATAAAGTCTATTCCTAGCACTATTAAAGGCCAGTTTTTAGTAGTGATATCTATGTATGACGGAATGTTTAAAAGTATTAATGCTCTTTTGATGATGGGATTACTTTGGAATACTTTTTCTAGTATGTGTAACCTTGAAGTTTGTTATGTAAAAATGTTATTCGAGTAAGAATTATCTTCTCTTTTATGAAAATAATTATAAAGTAATGGATAAAATTTAGGGTTCATATAATATTTTTTTAGGTAATTAAGGGTTATTAAATTTTGGGATGAAAAATGAAAGGTATTAGATAACCTTTGAGGTTAAAATAGGTTATGGTTATTTTTGAGTTTTATAAAAAGGGATAACTCACAAGATGGGTGACAACCCGTCGCGTATGGAAAGACCATGAGGATCAAACCCACAACTGAAGGGAGATAAGGATTTATCACCTACCACTGGCCCATGTGAAGTCCCCAGTTAGTATGACTTTTCCTTTTTAGTGAAATGAGTTTATTGAATAATAATAATTTGATTTTGAGAACCTATGTTTTATCAAATGGATATCCTTAGTATTGGAAAATGATTTTGGGGATTAAGTGATAAATTTTATTTCATAAGACATTCACTATTTTGGGAACTTTATATGATTAAGGTAAATAGAATACTATGGGAATTTATTTTAGGAGTAATGGTTGAATTATATTTTGGAAGAATATATGATTTTTAATTGTGGACATATAGGAAATTAGGTTATTTATGGAAATGATTAACCTATCATGGAGAATATGTGATTAGGAAATTACCTTTTGGTATGATATATTATGAGTGGGTTATGTTATTTGGAGATAAATTTTAAAACTTATCCTAGAAGTCTATGTGATAAAATCCTTTTGAATTTTGGGTTTCAATATTAGTTTGGATTATTTGAGTAATTTTAAGGAAAGTTATTTGTTGAATGGTCTAGGTTGGAATTTGGGTATTACTTTTGAATTTTAGAGATTAAAAGTATTCATTCTTCTTTTAAAGTTTATTATATTTGGGGAATTATATTATTTTATCTTAATTTTTTGGTTTTGGTTAATTTTTCAAGATAGGATGAATAGATAGTTAATATTTTGTGGATTATGTGATTCTCTAGAAATTGATTCTAGTGTTTCAGGTGTGAAAACAATTCCTCTTAAATACTCATCATTTGGATTAAAAGATGATTTTGTGGTGGAATTTGATTAAAGAATGAAACTCTACTTGTTAGGTAAGTGTATTTCCTTATGTTCTTATTTTAATTAGTAAAATAATTCCACAACTCTTTGAAAATGATCTTAAAACAAAAACGTTTTCCATTTATTTTTCCTACTATAAAATCAAATACCATTTAACCCATCACAAGTTTATGGTTTTCTAATTGTTAACTTTCTTATGATCATGTTTTCTATCACTATCCATCAGAATACAATGGTTGGTTTTTCTTCCATATCCATGTTTTCCTACATAGAATCCTAGTATGTGTTATATCAGGTGACCTTTTTACTTCACTTTACTTCTTTTAAAGTGGAAGTTTTATTGACACTTTTTCTGATGTGGGATTTCAAGGAAGTAATTTTGAAAACTGAAACCTTAGTTACCGAGCTCAAATTTAAAAGTGCAAGGATACAATTTCAAAAAGGGGGAAGGATGTAACATCCTAGGTAATTATAGAATAATAAATTTTTATATTTATTATTATTTTTAATTATATATTAATTTTACTTTAAAAAGATGCTATGTCTGATAGTGTACTCGACACGCAACAATGAGTTTATCTGAAATCTTATATTGCATACAAGACAGAGTTATACCAAAAAATAATATATTATTAATATTATTATTTTATGTTGTAGTTATCACATAACCATTGAATAGAGGGAATTAATTATATTAACCAAATTATGAAAATAGGGTTTACACATGTTTATATAATGATTCATTAGTTATAAAATTAACTATAAATGAAAATAAAAACCAATTAAATATAAAGGATTCGTTTTATGAAAAACTATTCATGTTCGGATAATTGTGTTTATAAAATAACCAAATCAATATTTTTGGATTATATTAATAAAATATAAATTAAATATGATGTTTAAAATTTATCTTATATGTTTTCTAAACATGATATAAGAAGAAATTTAATTTTATGAATAAAAGGAGTATTTTTCAAAAAAGAAATTTTTACTGCCTTTTGATGGAAAACCCTTTTTAGATTTAGTTTTTTCACTTTTATATGTTATATTTTATAAAATAAACTACTTATTTGAAAGTAGAACATAAAAATTTAGTTTGGACAATTTTTTGGTATTTTTATGATAACCTTAATATTTTAATGATTAGTGAAAATATTGCATTTTAATTCAAAACTTCTTTTTTAATCTAGTTTATTTATACTGTTAGATTATAATTTTACATGGTTTTAAGGTATAATTAGATTAAGTTTTTATCATTTAACCCAATTTAGTTCATTGTATTCCTTTTCAAATTAAAATTAAATAGAAAAACTATGTGAACTTTTGAACATTTTACTTAAAAAAACCATTTTCTCGATCCGTCAATGAGATTAGTGTTAAACCTAATTTAACCACTTCGGTGAATTAAATTTTCAAAAATGGACATACATATTTGTTCTTAGTATGAAAAATGTGGTCCAATAGAATCAAAATAATATTTAGTGAATAGTAATTTTAGTATTTTATTCACCATGGTTTAAGGTAAGTAGGATAATTAAAAGTAAAATTAATATTATAATATTATAAAATTACCCTAAAAATTATCATAATATTATTGGATGAGTTATTATCAACCATAAATATCCTTGGGTTGAAATTTTTACCTTTAGAATCCACTTAGGTGTGATTATGACATTTACAACATTTAATTTAAAGTAAAGGAAAATATGTCATAAAAATGTCTTTTCTTACTAAAACAAATTTAATATAGGGGTTATGTAAGTGATATATTCAACTATGAATAATCATTAGAAATATAAAAAATATTAACTAAATCATAGTAATTTATTTATAATTTTTATGAATTAAATAGTTAGATTTAATTATGACACAAAGATGATGTAATAATAGATTTATTAGAGAAAGAATCAAATAAATGATATTAATAATATTAAAATAAATATAATTTGAAATATTTTATACAATAAAAGAATTTTATAGAGGAATATGAAATTTTAGTATTGATTTAATATAGTTTTTTAGAATAAATCAAGTTGTTATGATATTTTAAAAAAGTCATGTAATGAATAGTGTCAAAATTGACATAATTCATATTTTAAAATAAAAAAATATTTAGTTAAATGATATAAAATTTATAAAAATATAATATTAATCCAAAAAGTTTATATAAATCTAAAAATTTCATTAATGAATTATTCATTGGACATTTTTCATTATTTGGTAATTATTTTAACCATGTAAGTGTAAATTATCTAATAAAATGGCAAGAG
The DNA here is from genome assembly GCA_963277665.1 of Viscum album. NCBI lineage: Eukaryota > Viridiplantae > Streptophyta > Magnoliopsida > Santalales > Viscaceae > Viscum > Viscum album. Next base: position 909,614,555 of record OY728131.1, on the reverse strand, counting down.
TTAAAAAGGGTTAAAACAAAAATATAAGGATTAAAAAAATACTAAAACTTGTATAATTTTCATTTTATGATTATATTTTGACCCATAGTCATCCTATATTCTAACTAAATGATTTTTTACCCATTTTTAATCTAAATTTAATTTATATTAATTTAATACTTTTAATAATTCCAAGGGTACCCCTCCCCTCTCCTATAAAAAGAAACCCATTCCTCTCTATTAATCACACTTCCAAAACCTTTTGTTTTAGAAAATATCTTCACAAAAACATTACTATAATACCTCCACATATTATAGAGGCATTATTTTAGTAATAACACTTTTCGTATAAGTGTTAAGGTTTTAAAAAAGGTGATCATCTAAAGGAAACGTAATGTTTTTATTTAAGTATTTCTATTTTATTTCTTATTACTTTTCCTTAAAATATTATTCATCCATGATGAAATAATAAATAAAATATCCTTAATATACTGATATATTATTATGTTAATATCATCACCTAAATCCATATCCACTTCTATTAAATGGGAAAGGAATTAATCGTTCGTGCGTACGTGTGAACTATCACCTCCACGAACCGATCTAATTCGTTTTACATAACAGTATCTCATGACTGGTTATAATAATAGAATTAATGATCATATGTGGTATTAATGACATATTAATCATTATAAGATAATAATATATCAATTATGTTCTTACTTTCCACGCTCATAAAAATGATAACATCGTTCGTGTGTACGTGTGAATAATCACCTCAACAAAGTGAAGTGACTCATTTTTATTCATTATATCATTTTTATGATATATATAAGTATATTTAAATGATTAATATGATATTAATTATGTTATGATAATTATTTAAAGATAAAATAATACTTACCTTCTTTCTATAATGATCAATGAAAAATGGAAAACGTTACTCATGCGTACGTACGACTTACCGTCCCCATGATTATAACATTATTAATTTTTCATAACCATACTTAATAGTTTGATTTAAATGTATAATTTATTTATAAAAATGATAATAGTTTCATTAATATTATTATATAGATGATGGAATTTTGACCTCATGGATTATTGACATCATACCAAGTTCATTTTTGACTCTAGTACCGAATATCGACAAAACATCCGACATGAACTCAAATAATTAACTAATTATTATAACATGGTAATTAATGATATAAAAGGAATAATTAAAATTAAAATTTTCTTAATGAAGTATAAGTAAACCTATTTTTTTTTTATTTAGGAAGAATAAGGAACATACGTGATGAATCAGACTCAAGGTAAGGGACTTCATCTCAATCTCCTTTTGTCAAGGCATATTTTCATGTTATACACCACCTTATTTTATATGGTGTATAATCAACTCCTTTGACTTTTAATTCATTAAAAGGTTTTAAAAAGGAATATTTTTATACAAATCATTTTACTTTCTTTACAAAACTAAAAAGGGATGTTTTTGTAACGTATGCGGTGACAAAGAATTCTCCACCACCGTAACTGTTATTTGATATTTGGATTCTTCTATAAGTCTTAATGTTTTTAAAAGAAAAAGAAATCCCTTATTCCCTTTTTGGGTGTTTTTTTATTTAAAATTATTTTTAAAGTGTATTGACCAATTCAATATCTTGAAATGATTTCTTGTGATTTCAAATGAAATTTTATGAGTGGAATATTTATAATTGTAATATTTTATGTGATATGATTATATAATGGTACTTGGACATTTTATGGGTGGTTATGTGATAAAACAAATATGGGTGGTTATGTGATAAACCAAAGATGGGTGGTTCCATGATGAACCAAGGATGGATGTTTATGTTATAACCTCCAATGCATTGGGTATGGAAGTCGGTCATATGACTATTACATTTGTAAGAGTGATATGTATGGAAGTCGACCGTATGGTTATTCCATTTAAGAATGATTATGTACCAAGTTATCTTTATATGTTATATGTGATTTATATGGGTTTTATGATAATATTTTTATTAAAAAAAGGCTAATTAATGAGATTATATTTAGTAAAGAGTATTTACTACTTTTTAAAGGTGAAAAGTATTAATTTATGATAATTATTCATGGTTTACATGTTTTTGAAATGCTAATAGTTTTCCTTCTTTGTGTATCCCTTACTGATATTTTTATTCTCATCCCAAGTTTTAAATTGTTTTTCATAGGTCTTAATATTGGTAATGAAAAATAATACATCATGATGAAAGAATTGAGGATGTGTCTCGAAAATAAATCATGTTTTATTTTAAAAGGGTTTCCTTTGGTAAAAAAATGGATACTGTTTAGAAGTGTACACTTTGATTTCTTATTTTTTTATGTAATAGTTATGGCCTAATTATCTAAAACTCTAAACCTAAAAAGATCTTAAATGTGAAATAAAGTAAAATTATCGAATTAACTCAGGATTATGTAATGATTAAGGTTAGGGCCTTATATTTTCACTATGTGAACCAAAAGGGAAACTCTTTGTTTGCGGAAGATGGCAGTTTAAGGGGCACCACAAATGAATAACTACGCTATGCGAACTGTATATAGAGCACAATATGTGGTGATAGAAAGGACACAAAGGAGTTAATGTTAATTTTGATTTGTGGGTTTTTTGATATTTATTTTCTTATATAAAGGAACCTAATCACATCATTAATCAAAGAAAATTTCATTAAAAAAATATCATCTCTGAAAGAATTTAGCTAAGTTTGAAGTAGTTTGTGAGGGATAAATTCCATAAAGGAGAAAGTGGTTCACAAGGGAGGATTCTATGAAGGCATAGTTTGTGAATAATTTTTATTCATGGCACTATAGATTGAAAAGGAAAGGGTATTCCCAAGGAATAATCCATTTTCAAAGCAAAGGCCATCCATGAAGCCGAGGCGGATAGAAAAGAACTCATGCTACATGGTTCAAGGGTTTTTATGAAGGGTCTTAAGTAGCTTGTAAAGGAGAATAAATAGTTCCCAAAAAGTCTATCCACAAGGAAAATGCCACACAGTGGATTTTATTTAATCTATTAGGTGAAAATAGGGATTCATGAAACACTTATGTGTGAAACTATTATGAGGGTATCACATAAGGAGATACATTTTAGGATTACTCAGTGAATAATATCATTATTATATTTGAATTATAAAGAAGAAGAATAAAATAGAGGATCTTCACCATATGACTATATTTGCAGAAGGAGTTTATTCCCCACTTCATTCACGATAGTGAAAGAAAGATTTGGAATATCTTGAATATCATGCTAGATCTAAATAGGAGGTAATTACTATGTCTACATTAAAAGAAGTATGTTTCAGTTTTTTGGAAAGTGGAAGTGCTGCATCTAGGTGTTTTCATAGAAGTGAAGGAGAATCCCATAAAGAACTTCAACAGTGCATATACCTACAATTGAGGATGAATTCATTATTTATAATGAAGTTACCTATATTCCCACAAACTGTGTGTGAATCCTTTATGGATCAATGAGAAAAGGAAGAGGAAGAAGGCGATCCTTTACACTAGTAGTGTTCCATCAAAGAAAATTTCAATAGAGTGACCCTTGGAAAGCAGTGAGCTTTCCCAAAATCTTGTAAGGTAGTGAGCCTGATAATAGAAGTGATCTATCTCGAACATTGTATTAGTAGTGAGATTTAGTGGATGTGGTACATTGATACTTTTCTGTTGTATGCTCCATGGACATAGCCTAGTGAGGGTGAACCAAGTAAAAATATTTGTGTCCTTGTGCTTACATTCTTTCTTTACTTTATATACATCATCATCAGATTAATTTGGAAAGGATAAGATCAATATAAACACCAGAGTAAATTAGGTGACCCTTATAATAAAGAGGTCAATATTTAGTGGGAAGGAAGAAGATTGAAAAGAATATCCATACCCTGATTCACCCCCCTCTCAGGGTATCTAGGCCCCTTTTGGACCTAAAAAGTATGTATCATATATGATGTATTATTGTCTACTTCATTTGAGAATGTAGGTTTGGTCTATTTGGTCGACATGAGATACATGGAACATGTTTTGGATGACATTGGATGACATGTGTGATGTGATGCATATTGAACAACATGTGAGATTTGATTCATGTTTGATACTATACTATGATAGGGACATGCTAGGATTGGTTTGACATGTACTTGGACTATTCTAGTCTAAAGGGTGTGTCACATGCTTGGGATATCCATACAGGACGTATGTGTAAGGATTTGATCGACATGTGAGATTTGATGCATGTTTAGGATATCCAATTGAGAGTGATGTGCAAGACCTTGGGGCCGACATGTAATTAGACTATCACTTTTGATAGAATGTGTTACATTCTTGGGGATATCCACTCAAGGAGGAGGTTTCATGCTGGTTACCAATGTTTCTACCAGCATGGTGCTGAAGCAGGTATGTTCTTATCGACATAGTACCAAAGAAAGTAGAGACGATCCCCATAGACCTGATGTATATTTTTTTGATTATGTGATATATTTTTGTTTATATATTAACCTTTTTTACGATCATGACATACATTTTTATATCTTATGCACTGATATCAAGGTCTGTTGGTGGTGTCCTACTTAGTTTTGCACTCACACCTTACTCGAGCATTTCCATGTGCTTGTAGATTTCATGACTAGATACCTGACAAAGGGAAAGGTACTTATGGTATACGACTGATAAGAGGAGTATGGAGTTGTTAATGGACAAGGATAGGAACCTAAGTACTCCTTATATGTTTATTTATTTATCTGTTGCTTACACTTTGTAAAAGCTTACCACATTGGGAGTTATTTTTATATGTATTCCATATTTAGTTTCCATATTTACTCTAATTATTCATTCATTTATTTAATATTCATTGTGTTATGACTTTATACAGAGGGTATAGTCTCCCCACTATCATACTTAGACCTTCGCTACTAATCAACAGCTTCTTGTGTATGGGGAGGTGTGCATGAGGTCACGTAGTATCCGTCTCAGACCCGGTGGTTAGGGTTGAGATGTTACAATTAATATAATAGTATATATATTTGAAACATTATATATTATTAGAATCATATATTAAAAGTGATAAATTTAATTTACTAGGATAAAACACACAACACTTTAAAAAATATTTCTTTAAAAAATATCCCTTTTTAAGATTGAATGATTTTAGTCACATCACATTAATTATTTATCCCCTAATAATTAAATTTAATCAATTTATTGGTATATAATATCATTTTTGGAGTGAAATAAACACATATACATCTTAAAATAAACATTTCTTGAATAAATATAAATTAATAAAACATTAAAATAATATATTATTAAAAATACACAGGTTCTTACATTCTCCTCCATTAAAGAAATTATGTCATAATTTTAATTTTTTCTCACCCAAATGAGGCTATTATTATGAATAAAACCAAAATTGTTAGAAAGAGTAAAGATAATACCCAATTAAATATGAATAAACCATGATATGAAGAAGTAATACTTTAATCTCTAAAACCTCAATATAAAAATTATAACTCATGTTTAACTTAAATCATTCCACAAATAACTAATCCCAAAAAAATTTCAACACATTCCTGAACAAATTAAAAACCCCCAAAATTTGAAAAACCCAAATACATATTCTTAACTTTTTATGGCATCCTGCCTTTTTATTACATAAATTTTCATTACATTTTACAAACAGAGGATCTTTAAAGTCTAGTGTCTTGGAAATCAGGAACATAATACATGAAAACAACATAAAACATTCTTATAAACCACTCGTATGGCTTCATAATATGTTAATAATATGTACAATTACTACATCTCATATCTTGGAGACATATATCAAAGAAAAGGGTGAGCAGAAGTCTCAATAAGAAAAACAAGTGAAACAGTTGACACGTGATCTTGAGAAATATTAATAAGAACATGATAAAAGTCATAAAGGCGTGAGCAATGGAAGAATAGGAATATAATAATAAAAATAACATGAATCATAACTTGAATACGTGGCTACAACATTTCATTTAGACATTCATGAACATATCACCAAGGTTTATCCCCGAGGTGTCATAAAAATTACCAAGGTTATTCATCAAGGTATCGTGAAACTTTTCATCTTTAGAGATTAATTATTTACCCAATGCATTGGACCGCTATCAGGGAGCACCCTTAATATGTATTTACTTTCATGTGATCCACATAGATCATAATCAAACATTTCATAAATAACCCATAGAGAATAAAAGAAATGGGTTTCATTTTAAAATTGTGACGTTTTAAGAGTGCTTAAAATAAGATCATTATATCATTTATAACCTATGGAAAGGGAGTGAGGGTTATATGTATGTCAATTACAGAATCAAATATATCATATTTATATATTTATGAACACTCATAGAAACGAAATAGGTCTGGGTATTCACATAAATAAAACAAGATAATTTCTTGAGAGAAAGAGATAGAAATTTTGAGACGAAATTTCCACAGCATAATGGCTATATAACATGGTTTTAGAAAACATTGAAAAGAGAGGAGAAAAGGGTCACCCACTCATAAATAATTAATAATAAATTATGGGTACTTAATAAGATATTGGTATGGATATTTGAATGACATACCACATGAAAAGGAAACATGAAAGAAAAGAGAAAATGTGATTTCTTTTACGAGAAATTCGGCAGCCTAACAACATCACTTAAAAATTCAGAAAATAAATTGATGAGAGTGAAAAGGGTATATAAAAAATTATAAATGAAATGGATAGAAATGAGAACATATAAGAACATAACCTCATCATAAAGAAATGGAAATTTAAAGACACAACATAAAGGAAGTCATGACTTAAAAGAGGAGGGTGAAAGGATCCCTTACCTTGAAGAGTAACTTCGAAAGATTGAAGGTCGGGACCTTTGGAGGCTTGAGGGAACCTTGGGAGGACTACTTGGGAGGTAAGGAGACCATAAATTTGTTTAGGATGATTTTTTAATGAAATGAATGAGGGAAATTTCTTGGTATTTATAGGAAAAGTGAGTGAATAAATTATTAATTTCCAAGGGACACCTCATCGGTGGTATTTGCAAAACCATGGGCTTGCCCGTGGAATTTTCCCATGGTATTGGCCACTTGGAACACCTCATAGAATATATCACTATTCATAAGTCGACCAGAAATCTTGCATCATTATTACTTCATTAATGATGTCATTAAACACCTGAAACTCAAAACTACATTTTTACTATTCACCGATAATTCAACTGTTTCAGAAAAATCTCAAAAATTCACCCTAACTTAATATCAATGCTCTGAATTCAAAAATTAATTCCATTTTATAAAATATAATTTTCTAAATATTTTTAATTTAATTTTTAAATAAAATCATTATTTCTTCCAAAAATACAACTTTAAAACTATAACTCATTTTGTAACACCTTAAAAAAGTAATCAAGGTCCCATAAAAATATCGTATACCCATAAGACAATAAAGTAAAGATTTATGATTAAATTTTATGAAATTTTTTTTCCATATTAAATTATTAAAATAATTATAAAATTTTAAATAAAATATTTATGGTGTACAAAAATACCAAAACTTAAACTATGATCATTTTTTTTCACTTTTAAGATGTCTAAAATGTATTTATACATTCATGGGTGAAGTTTCTATTTTTTTGGTCAAATTAATATTCATCACTATTCATATGGGTATGTTACTATTCCTACTTTACTATTTACTAAAAACCAAGTTGATCTTATTAGACTCTAAATTTCTCACTGATCACAACCGTAGGAGACCATTTTTAAAAAATCATTTCACATTATTAATTATTTAATGAATACAAAAATATTTTAAAATATAATTTTTTCATAAATTCATCAATAATAAACATCCTATATTTATCCGAATATTTGAAATTCACAAACTTTTCCATAAGAAGAAATAAAAATTTTATTTATATAAAAGGATTACACAAAGCAGCTAAGGTCTCATTACATAGCCCCTTATAACACCAGCATAGGACCTAAGTGTAAGGTGTGCTATGGTGATAAAATCTTTGGGTGTCTCAGACAACATTTCCTGAGTGGTGATTTCTATCAGCTTGAACTTCTCCCTTAGGTGATTCCGTTCAAGATTCATACATTGAAGTTCGGCTTGGGCTTGGTCCAGAGCAAAGCCCAGTGATGCTACCTCCTTCCCAAGCTCCGACAGATGGGCTTCATATGAATCGAGTCTACTGGATGAGGCCATTCAATCTTCTTTCTTTATTAATTAACCAAGATAACCGTATTTATAAAAACACAATGTTAAGATTATAGTTTCCAACGGTTATATTGACCAACAGTCATATAACAGTCAAAACCCAACAGTCTCATTTTAATTATACCCACTCCATTAATTAAAGTATATAGTTTTGTTGAGTATAAAATAAAATAACACACAAAATTAGGAAACAAATATAATTGAAAAGTTTGTGTCGTTACATTCTTCCCCCCTTAAGAAATTTCATCCCCAAAATTTTATCTCGTATCCTCTGATGGGAAAAGGTGTGGGTACTTATGTCTCATGGAATCCTCCGGTTCCCACATGGCTTCTTTACATTTGTGGTTCCTCCATAACACCTTAACAAGGTGGGTAGTCTTATTGCATAGAACCTTGTCTCTACGATCCAATATCTCCACTAGCTGCTCCTCATAAGAGAGGTCATGTTCTAGTTGTACCACCTCTGGATTTAGTACATGTAAAGGGTTAGGTATGTACTTACTCAAGAGGGATACGTGGAAGACATCATGAACTTGGGCTAGATTTGGAGGAAGTGAAAGCCAATAAGCCACTGCTCCCACACGATCAAGGATTTCATAGGGGCCAATGTACTTAGGGCTGAGCTTCCCTTTCTTCCCAAACATCATGATTCTCTTCCAAGGTGAAATTCGAAGAAAGGCTTTGTCACCAACATCAAACTCCAAGAGCCTTCGACTATTGTCATCATATCTCTTTTGCTGACTCTAAGCAACCTTAATGTATTGTTGGATGGTATGGACCTTTTCTGTCATATATTGCACAAGATCGGGCCCAAGAATCTTTCTCTCACCAGCTTCATCCCAACAAGTAGGAGTTCTACATTGCTTCCCATATAGAGCTTCATAGGGTTCCATTTGAATGCTCGAGTATAAGCTGTTGTTGTAAGAGAACTCAACTAAAGAGATATGTTGATACCATCCACCTTTAAATTCCATTGAGCAAGTTCTCAGCATGTCCTCGAGTGTTTGAATAGTCCTTTCAAATTGAACATTAGTTTGGGGGTGATAGGACATACTGAAATTCAATTCAGTGCTCAGGTCTTGTTGAAGACTTCTCCAGAATTTTGATGTGAACCTTGGATCACAATCAGATATGATAGAAAGTGGAACTCCATGCAGCCTTACCACTTCCTTCATGTAAATCCTGGAAAGTTTATCAAGATAGAAATATTCCCGAATAGAGATAAAATGGGCAGTCTTGGTGATACGGTCCACAATAACCCATATCGCATTATTTCCTTTGGAGGTTCTCTGGAGACCAGTGACGAAGTCCATAGTGATATTGTCCCACTTCCATGATGGTATGGGTAGTGGTTGCAATACCCCTTTAGGAAGTTGTCGCTCTTCCTTCACTTGCTGATATACCATCCACCTTGAAGTGTAGTCAAAAATCTATTTTTTCATATTATCCCACCAATAATCATCGCGAAGGTCCCTATACATTTTTGTGCTACCAGGATGTATAGAGAAAGTAGATCTATGAGATTCAGCCATCATATCATTCTTTATTTCTGGAATAGATGGAACACAAAGTCTTGTATGAAATTTCAGTACACCTTCTTGATCAGTATTGAACTCAAGAAACTTTCCGTCCTTCACAACCTCAAACTTATTCTGTAACAAAGGATCTTCTTTCTGAGCTTTCTTGATCTTCTCTAGTAGTGATGGTTGAGAAATCATTTAGGTTAGGGTTGATGATGTCCCTTCCTTTATAATTACCATGTCCAGTTTTACTAGGTCATTGATCAAAGGATCTATTTGAATCCTCATAATGGACAGAACAACTGGGTCTTTCCTGCTTAATGCATCAATGACTTTGTTTTCTCTTCCAGGATGACAATGAATTGAACAATCATAGTCTTTAAAGAGTTCCAACCATCTCCTTTTTCTCATTTTCAATTCCTTTTGTGTGAAAATATACTTCAAACTTTGATGGTTTGTGTATATATTACATTTCTCCCAATAAAGATAGTGTCTCTATATCTTCAGAGCAAAAAACGACCGCTGCCAGATCCAGATCATGCATAGGATAGTTCTGCTCATGAGTCTTCTACTGTCGAGATGCATAAGCAATGAGCTTTTCATTTTTCATGAGGATGAACCCAATCACTTTCAGAGATACATCACTAAAAATAACGGATCCTTCTCCACTTGAGGGAAGATTTAACACAGGTACAGAAATCAATCTCTTCTTCAGCTCTTGGAAACTTTCCTCACACTCCTTTTCCAGATGAACTTGACCTCTTTTAGAGTTAACTTGGTTAATGGATTAGAAATTCATGAAAAGTTTTTCACAAACCTTTTATTATATCCCACTAATCCAAGTAAACTACAAATCTCAGTTATTGTTGTAGGCTGAGGCCACTCCTCTACAACTTTTGTCTTTTCAGGGTCAACTGTGATTCCTTCATTGGTAATAATGTTCCCCAAGAAAGCAACTTGTTGTAACCAGAATTCACATTTACTAAACTTTCCAAAAAGTCTATCCTTCCGTATAGTTTGCAAAATAACCCTTATATGATCCTCATGCTCCTCATGAATTTTGGAATATATCAGAATATGATCAATAAAAACTACCACAAAGTTATCAAGGTAGTCTTTAAAGACTCTATTCATCAAATCCATAAAAATATCAGGTGCATTAGTCAATCCAAAAGGCACAACAACAAACTCATAATGCTCATATCTTGATCGGAAGGCAGTTTTTGGAATATCTTCTTTCTTCACCCTTAATTGATGATAACCAGATTGAAGATCAATCTTAGTGAAGAATTGAGCCCCACGAAGTTGGTCAAATAATTCATCAATTCTTGGAAGATGGTATTTGTTCTTTACTATGATTCCATTCAATTCTCTATAATCAATGCATAGCTGCATCGATACATCCTTCTTCTTCACAAAGAGAACATGTGCTCCCCAAGGAGACACACTCGGTCGGATAAACCCCTTCTCCAAAAGATCTTGGATTTGTTTATTTAATTCCTCCAGATCCACATTTTCCATCCTATACGGGGTCTTTGATATTGGATGATATCCAGGTATGATTTAAATGGAGAACTCTACCTCTCTTTCTAGGGGAGGTCTAGGCAACTCCTTAAGAAATACGTCAATGTATTCCTGGATGATGGTTACATTTTCTATCCTCAAACTCTCATTTCCTTCTTCTTCTTCACCGATCAATTCCATAAAGAAGGATATAGGAGGTTCTTCTAGACAAAGATCAGGTTGAGATATCTCTCCTTAGAAGATAACTGTAGGTTTTCCATTCAAGACTACTAATATTTCCTTACTTATGCATTTGATCTTATCATTATACTTTGAGAGCTAGTCCATCCCTAGTATAATGTCGAATTACAGTATGGGAATGACTACTAGATTTGCAATAAGATTGTTATCACAAAAGTAAATACTAGAGTTTCTAAAAACTGACGATTCTTGGATAATCCCACCAGGAGTCTTGACTAATAACTCTACTTTTAGAAAGTTGGGGGTTGATTCTAAATTCTTTGCAAACTTGGAGGAAATAAAGGAATACGTAGAACCAGAATCAGACAAAGTACTTGCTAGATTTGAGAGAAAAACAAGAGTACCTAATACCACATAATTTGGACCTTCAAATTCAGTTTTCGTGATATCAAAAGCACAAACTTGCTCCCTTGGCCTTTGCTGAGGCTGATGGTGGTTCCCCTCCACTACCCTTGGATTTTGACAGTGATTGGAAAAGTGCCCAAGTTGTCCACACTTAAAGAACTGGACATCAGGTAGGGCCTACACCGCCTCCCACTTATTATTAGTGTTTGGAAGTTGATGTTTCACCTCACTATGATAATTCCTAGCAATATGTCCATCTCTTCCACACTTGTAGCATTTCCCGCTCCCGAGCAAGCAGTTCCCTGAATGATTCTTCCCACATTTATTACACGTGGGACATTACACTTTTTTATCTCCTCTTCCTTGATTCTAGGTCCTCCCTAAGCTGGGCTCCATTTATCTCTTTTTTTCATTTTATTTATGAGACCATTGCATCTCACCAAACTCCAGTTCGACTTTCATCACACTCCGTACGATCTCCTCGTAGCTATCATAGTCTCGGTTGGCTAGATTCTTCCGCATATGAGGTCTGAGTCCACCGAAGAATCTATCAACCTTACCATTTGGATCCATGACAAATCTATAGGTATATCTTGAAATTCGGGTGAAGTTTATCTCATAGCTTCCGACAGATTCATTCTCCTTCTGCTTCAGCTCGAGAAAATCCTTCTCCATTCTTATTCTCATGGATCAAGGGAAATACTTACTGAATAAAATCCATCTGAACTCTTCCCACTCCATAGCTTTAACCTCCACTCTTTTCCTCATGTTTTTAATCGGCTCCCACCACTGATCAGCTTCTCCTTCTAAGCAATAGATAGCCAGGGTGACCTTCTCTTACTCTGAACAGCGGAGCACAGAAAAGATATTCTCGATAGAGCTGATCCACTGCTTAGAAATCAATGGGTCAGTCGATCCACTGAAGGTTGGTGGTCATTGACGCATAAAGGACTCAATATAATGTTTTTTAATTTCATGGTGAGATCGGTCTCTTAGCTTGATTCAAGTTATTTCCCATAACTTTAGTCAGTTGGTTCATCATTCGCATGAATGTTTCCATTCCGGATTCCATCGGAGGGCCATCAGCGCATGGTCCATTACAGTCACCATTTGCACGATTACTCCTATTTCCCACCATTTATAAAAGAATAAAACCTTAATGAGAAACTTATTTAATTTATGAATATTTTAACTATAAAGGATTTATGTTTTAAAACTTCTTTAAACAATTACATTTCTCTTTAAATCCTTCACAATGATTCATAAAAAGCTTATGATTAACCAAACATATCCCCCAGGACTGTCGTAACCAAGAGTGAAGCAAGGCCCGTTGTTGTGAAACAGTTCTCGTTCGAGTCTATCTCAAAGTGGTGTTTTTGGGTTTTACCCATATGTACATATGTGCTAGATCCGCTTCTACCTGCTCGTATCCAGACAGGGATATATTTGCTTGATAAACCAATTAATTAATACTCACCAAAATACCAGGAAGTTTTCCTTTATTTAAAATTTTATATAGGATTATTCCTAAAGATTTTATAGCCTAATTTCCATAAATAACTAAATTATACTTTGATACCAACTATGTAATCCTTCCTTTTTATTACATAACTTTTCATTACATTTTACAAACATAGGATCCTTAAAGTCTAGTGTCTTGGAAATCAGGAGCATAATACATGAAAAAAACATAAAAAATTCTTCTAAACCACTCTTAAGTCTTCATCATAGGTTTATACTATGTACAATTACTGCATCTCATATCCTGGAGACATACATCAAAGAAAAGGGTGAGAAGAAGGCTCAGTAAGGAAAACAACTGGAACAGTTGACATGTGATCTTGAGAAATATTAATAAGAACATGATAAAAGTCATAAAGGCGTGAGAAATGGAAGAATATAAATATCATAATAAAAAGAACATAAATCATAACTTGAATATGTGGCTATAATATTTCATTTAGACATTCATGAACATATCACCAAGGTTTATCCCTGAGGTGTCATAAAAATTACCAAGGTTATTCACCAAGGTATCGTGAAACTTGTCATATCTAGAGATTAATTATTTAACCAATGAATTGGAGTTCTATCGGGGTGAACCCTTAACATGTCTTTACTTTCATGTGATCCACATAGATCATAATCAAACATTTTATAAATAACCCATATAGAATAAAAGAAATGAGTTTCATTTCAAAATTGTGACGTTTTAAGAGTTCTTAAAAATAAGATCATTATATCATTTATAACCTATGGAAAGGGAGTGAGAGTTATATGTATGTCAATTAAAGAATAAAATATATAATCTTTATATATTTATGAACACCCATAGAAATTAAATAGGTCTGGGTATTCACATAAATAAAACAAGATAATTTCTTGAGAGAAAGAGAGAAATTTTGAGACGAATTTTTTGCAGCATAATGACCATATAACATGGTTTTAGAAAACATTGAAAAGAGAGGGGAAAATGGTCACCCACTCATAAATAATTCATAATAAAATATGGGTATGGAATAATATCATGGTATGGATATTTGAATGACATACCACATGAAAAGGAAACATGAAAGAAAAGAGAAGATGTGGTTTCTTTTACAGGAAATTCGGAAGCCTAACAGCATCACTTAAAAATTCAGAAAATAAATTGATGAGAGTGGAAAGGGTATCTCAACAATTAGACCTGAAATGGAAAGAAATGAGAACATATAATAACATACCCTCAACATAAATAAATGGAAATTATAAGACACAACATAAAGGAAGTCATGACTTAAAATAGGAGGGTGAAATGATCCCTTACCTTGAAGAGTAACTTCGAAAGTTTGAATGTCGGGACCTTGGGAGGATTGGGGGCACCTTGGGAGGACTCCTTGGGAGGTAAGGAGACCATAAATTCATTTAGGATGATTTTTTAATTAAATTAATGAGAGAAATGGCTTGGTATTTATAGAAAAAGTGAGTGAATAAATTATTAATTTTCAAGGGACACCTCATCGATGGTATTTACAAAACCATGGGCTTTCCCATGGTATTTTCCCATGGTATTGGCCACTTGGGACACCTCATAGAATATATCACTATTAATAAGTCGACCAGATATATTACATCATTATTACATCATTAATGATGTCATTAAAAACCTGAAACTCAAAACTGCATTTTTACTATTCACCGATAATTCAACTGTTTCAGAAAAATCTCAAAAATTCACCCAAACCTAACATCGATGCTCTGAATTCAAAATAAAGTAAATTTTATAAAAATAATTTTCTAAATATTTTTAATTTATTTTTTAAATAAAATAATTATTTAATCCAAAAATACAACTTTAAAACTGTAACTCATTTTGTAACACCCTAAAAAAGTAATCAAGGTCCCATAAAAATATCATATACCCATAAGACAATAAAGTAACAATTTATGATTAAATTTTATGAAAATATATTTCCATATTAAATTATTAAATTAATTATAAAATTGTAAATAAAATATTTATGGTGTACAAAAATACCAAAACTTAAACTATGATCATTTTTTTCACTTTTAAGATGTCTAAAATGTATTTATACATTCATGGGTGAAGTTTCTATTTTTTTGGTCAAATTACTATTCATTAATATTCATATGGGTATGTTACTATTCCTACTTTACTATTCACTTAAAACCAAGTTGATCTTATTAGACTCTAAATTTCTCACCGATCACAACTGTAGAAGACCATTTTTTGAAAATCATTTCACATTATTAATTATTTAATGAATACAAAAATATTTTAAAATACCCTTTTTTTCCTAAATTCATCAATAATACACATCCTATATTTATCCGGATATTTGAAATTCACAAACTTTTCCATAAGAAGAAATAACAATTTTATTTATATAAAAGGATTACACAAAGAAGCTAAGGTCTCATTACATATCCCCTTATAACACCAGCATAGGACCTAAGTGTAAGGTGTGCTATGGTGATATAATCTTGGGGTGGCTCGGACAACATTGCCCGAGTGGTGATTTCTATCAGCTTGAACTTCTCCCTTAGGCGATTCCGTTCAAGCTTCATACGTTGAAGTTCGGCTTGAGCTTGGTCCAGAGCAAAGCCCAGTGATGCTACCTCCTTCCCAAGCTCTGACAGATGGGATTTATATAGCACAAATCTACTAGATGAGTCCATTCAATCTTCTTTCTGTATTAATTAACCAAGATAACCGTATTTATAAAAACACAACGTTAATATTATAGTTTCCAACAGTCATATTGACCAAAGATCATATAACAGTCGAAACCCAGCGGTCTCATTTTAATTATACCCACTTCATTAATTAAAGGATATAGTTTTGTTGAGTATAAAATAAAATAACACAAAAAATTAGGAAACAAATATAATTGAAAATTTTGGGTCGTTACACTTTTATCCCTAAATAATATCCCATACCAAACAAGTATAACATGTTCTCCCAAAATATAGTGATATTTTCAAAAAATAACCCTAATCACCATGAAATAAAATAAAAACAAAATCATATATGCTTCCAAAAGTTAACTCAATAATATAAACCACTTGGACATGAAATCCCATGTTAGAATTTTTTCCATTCATGTTAATCCTATAATGTTCCTAAAAATATGATAATACTTTATCCCAATTAACCATAATTACGACAACATCTAAGACTGTATTAACCCTACAGTTTATCCATACCTTTCAGTTAATGTCCCAAAAAATATAGTAACATTTTTATCAAATAAACTTCACTTTAAATAACATGTTAAAATTAAGGGTTGCACTCAATAATTTGTTAAAACCCAATAAAAAACTCCCAAAATATCACTAATCAATTTAAATTCCCATCAAAAAAAACTTAAAAAGGGTATGTGTGCCTTTTAAATTACAATAAACCTTAAACTTATAAACCTATAATGGTATCCAAAATCATTAAAATATCCCCATATGGAATCACTCTAACCTATAAAGTTATCTAAACCCTGAACCGATACCAACCATAATTCCTCAGACCTGTACGCCTAGATCTAGTGCTAAAAACATATTCTTTATATACTGTCTTTGATACCAACCGAGTGATCCAAATTTAACCAGCGATAAATTATAAATCAATAACCAACATTGAGTCACATACATAACCAATGAATTTTTTATTTTAGAGTTTTAGATAATTTGAAAAAACCATTAACTATAAAAACCCATATCTTTCTCATCCAATGGAAATTTTTACCATTATACTAAGAGCTTCTTATTTCCCAATAAGCCTTCAATATCTCCCATAAAATTCTCCGCACATGATACCCTTTTAGACATATCATATGTAATAATTTTCTACATATACTAGGATAATGGAAACATAATAAGGGTGAGTTTAAGAACTCAGTAAGGGTAAACATAAGTGTTAACATCCATAGATCATAAGTACGAATAAGATGAGCATAAGGGCATGAGAAAAAAACAAAGTACATGGAGATAACATAAGAGATTTATACCCAACAAAACAAGTTTCATAAATAAAGAGCCATGTGAAATAAACCTTTACTTAATGAAACTATTAAAACAACTATAAGTATAGAAAAACAATGTAGTCATATTGGGAAATTATATTCATATCACCCTTATAAAAACCTTTAAAATGTAATAACTACACCAATTAATTACAAAATAATTTATCCAATGAAAATTTCATTACCCAATGAATTGGAGGGTTATATCAGAGACACCCATCATAATATACAATATAAAAAAACTATAATTTTTAAAACACTTAGAATTTTTCAATTTTAATTATAAAAATTTCAAAACATTCATAATTTCATCGCAAATTATTTAAACCATGTAAAAGAAATAAGTTTTATTAAATTTTTATTAAAACATCATCATAATCTATCCAGAAAAATAAGGTGAATGATATTATCAAAAAGTAACCCTAGTGAATTATAAGAAACAATAAATTATGTTAACATAGATGAAAAAACTTTTATAAAAGCATTATAAATATGCTTTAAAAAATAAGAGGAAATATCCTTTTCTTTTGGTAATTTTGAGAAAACTAAAATTTTATAGAATAATGGGAATATGATTTTCTTTGAAAAATCATGGAAAATAGGAAAATAAATTTAATAAAAAATAATGACCATGATAGAGGGAAAATGTGATCAAGTGGTAAATGTTAAAAAACATTCTTTTCACACCTTTAAAAAGAAATTCAAAAGTGACTTATATGAAAAATGTTAAAAAAATTCATTTTTAAAACATTATAAATAAAGTCAAAGATCATTGGAAATGAATTTAGGAAATTAATGAAATTTAGATAAGGATATTCTTGAAACAATATAAATAAAATGTATATGGAGGAATAATTATTAGGTAAAACACTTCAAAACCTTTAAAGTGAAGTTTTTAAAGAAAACTCTTTATGAATTTTTAAATTCAAAATCCTCTGAAAAAAGAACATGAGAAGGAACTTTAAATACCATGATTAAAATAGAAACATGATAAAATATTTCAAATAAAAATTAGATACACCATATAAATTAATATAGGTGAATAATATGAAACATGTCTCAAAGAAGAAAAATTGAGACGAAGAACCTTTACGACTTTGGTAATCTTTGAATCAAAACCCCTTGAAAAAGAGAAGTTGAAATGAAGAATAAAATACTATGAATAAATAGTTAATCATGATATAGAATTTCAATTAGAAATTAGATACACCATATAAAAAAATAGGTGGATAACTTGAAATGTGTCATGAAAAAATGATTGAGACAAAGAACCCTTACGAAGATCATAACATTTGAAGTAAGAATAAATCAATGAAGTGATTATATGAAAAATGTAAATCCATATAATTTTTTTTAATTACAACATAAAACAATAAAAGGTCATAACACACACAATTCTGTAATAATATAGTCAATTGATCGATAAGTGATATTACTTAATGAAAGGAAATTGAGTTAAGAATCCTCTTATCTCAGACTTCAACTTAGTCGGATGTGATTTAACTTCCCTGTATATTAAATTTAGATTTATTATAAACCTATATCAAAACCATAATTATATCTTCCTTCTATATACCATTTTATTATATTTATTATTACCCATTTATTAATAATTATTTATTAAAATTAATGTTTATGTATTAATTGTTCTGTTTCTCATGCATGTTTCGATTCGATGGTTTCTGTTCTTACACCTTGGACATGGTTTCATCACCTGAAGAATTTTAATAATGTTATAAATATCATATTTATTCATTAAATATACTTTTATAATCATCCATGTATGAAAGTTATATGAAATACGTCGTTCATAGAGGCGGTAGTCCGCACATAAACACAAACAATGTTTTATTTTTTCTAATGGATAGAAAAGAAAGAAATTAGATAATGTTTTATCCTTATAGAATTATATTTATGTCATAAATATCAAATTTAATAATTAAATCCATATTTATTACTATATATGTGAGGTGGTAATGAAAAATGAAATATGTCGTTCATGGAGGTAGTAGTTCACATGTATACATGAGCGATGTTTTCATTTTTCTAATGGATGAATACGAAGTAGATAATGGTTGTTCTATAAACATAATAAAATATTGGTATAATAATTATAATTATTTAACTATATACTTATTTTTACAATAGATTCATAGTATATGGAATAAGAAAGAAATTTGAAAGAAACCAATTAAGCTAATTACCTGTTCCTTTGATATCCTCATTTTGATTGAACTTAATGTCTTTGAAAGAGAGGTTTATGGTCACACTATGGGCTTAAGGGTCATGAATTTAATTTTAAAAAATCCAAGTGGATAATAAATGGATTTTTTATGGTATTATAGATCATTTATAATCAAATTGACACAAAATAATATATTTTTTAAATTAATTAATAAAATATTTTTAACATTAAATACCCTTAAAAGCCATTTTAGGGTTATTTTCATAAATTAACTTCAAATATATATAAATTAAAATTTAATTCTAATTTAAAAAATTAAAATTAATTATTAACTATCATATTTATACCTAAAAATCAATCAAGTCTCTAATTAATTCAAATATTATCGTTTTTAATATTTTTAAAATCATTTACTTTAATTTTTTTATTGTTTGTACAAGCACTATGTTGACATTACATAAGCCTTTTAGATAATCATAATATTGATTTATATTTAAAATAAATTAATAAAATAAATATATTTTATTAATCATAAATATTATTATTTATAACCATTTATAACAAGTTTTTATCCTTACCATTATCACAAAAATATATTTAAGATATTAAGTAGGAGAGAGTGACCTTTTTCAAATATTAATTTCTTAATATTAAAAGAAAATCAATTCTCAAGAAAGTAATTAATTTTTTTAAATGAGAGATAAGAAAAGTTTTAGGATTATAAATACCTTATCCACTAATTTTAGGATAGAGTTTTGTGTTATTTAAGCCTTTAACCCTTGATTTAACACTTTTACTATATTTTATCTTTTAATGTGGTGACCAACTTTTACCATGGTAACTTAGTTTTATGACTAAAAAAGAAATGAAAATTATTAACTAATTTAAAACTTAATATTCCAAATTTGAAACAAATTTTACAAGATTCAATTTATAAAGGTTATAAAATTACTTTTCATATAAATAAATAAAACATAATGATAAATAGTTTTTTTAGAAAAATGTATTTTTAGATTTAAATAAAAATCATGCATAGAATTTATTATAATTAAATTTATTGGTTTATGAATAAAAGATGAGATTTATTTCACTTTAAAACCAATCCAAAATCAAATTTAACCTTTTAATTACTTAATTAAAGAAAAGTATAAAAATAGTTCTTTTATTAGAATAAAACATTACTTAGGTTCCAAAATGTCACACAGAGGTTTCTAAATTCAACAAAATATTTTTGAATGTTTTATTTTATTTCTAAAACACATATTTAGTCTTGATAAAAGGTATCATAAAATTTTAATATATCCTTATATGATGATGTCATAAAAATGATAATATTTTTAAAACTGTATTTTTCACTATTCACCAAAAAATCAAACATTTTTTAGAAAAAACCCAAAAATTCATTCTAAAATAATTTTTACATGATGAATATAAAAATGAAATTAATTTAATAAATTAAAATTCTAAAATTTACTAATTTATCTTTTAAATTAAAATAAAAAATATAAAGGAAAACTGCTTTTATATAAAAAAGACATTTTAAACTTCAAGTGTTCTTAATCTTATTTCATATCAATTTCTAATTAAACGATTGTTAATATATTAGTTTATACATTTAAAAATTTATATATTATTATAATAATCTTTTAAAAGTGATCAATTAAATATATTAGGAAAAAATACACAACATTTTAAAAACAGTTCTTTGAAAAATATCCCTTTTAAACATTGAATGATTTTAATCATATCCCATTAATTATTTATCCTCTAATAATTAAATTTGATTAATATATTGCTATGTTATATCATTTGGGGAATGAAATAAAATAATATACATTTTAAAATAAATATTCCATGAATAAATATAAATTAATAAAATATAAAATCAATATATTATAAAAAATACCTGGGTTGTTAGTGGCGGCATGTCATGACTACACACAAGCATCACTGAGTGGGTGGATCAAAAGAGCGATGTGTGCATTGGAACTTATCATCTAGCCCTTTACACACTTGAATATATGATGTGGGATAGAGGAATTCCCTGCCTCATAGTGGTGGGAAGAATGACACAATGATTACTAACAGGGGGGGTGGCAGTGGTGTAGCATGCTGACTGGAGACACTACTTCTCATGTGACCTGATAGATGATGTGACACAACTGGAAGGTGGTTCAATGTGATAACATGCAAAGTGTTTCTTGGTGGGAGGTTTTAAAGAGTGATGGGTGCATTTTTACTCATCAAATTTTCCTCTTCCTACATGATTTTTCGATGTAGGATAGAGGTGACCTGCCATGGCGCGGTAGACCAACACAACATGATGATGCTGATAGGAGGGGAAACACAAGAAAAGACCGGTAACTTTGAGTATTTATTATCTGATCATCTAGGTCTCAAGATAACTTTTTACGGGGCTTTTAACCACATTCATCTGGGCCCTTGAGCCATCATGAACATGGGCCTTTGGGGCATTAACATGTAATAAAAGAGGTCCATTGGGTGATTTTCATTCCCTATAGGGAGGGATGAGACTTGGCCCATTGGAGTGCCTGAGTGTGTGTGTTGTTTACAACTTTTAAGCCCCTCTACCTATAATGAATAAATAAATATACATTAATATATATACATACATACATACATACATACAAATATATAATTATATATATATATATATATATTAATTCATATAAATATACATAAACACACACAGACACACACCCACATAATATATAAAAATATATAAAAATACATATAAATATCTGTAAATATCTATTACTATATATAAATTCACATAAATATATATAAATACAAACATATATATATATATATATATATAAAATTAAATATAATTATATATAAATATATATATATATATAAATATAAAATTTAATTCAAGGCATAAAACTTTGACTAATTATATTGAAAGAAATTAAAAAACTCGTAAAGTGAGGGTTTTATAAATGTCAAGTTCCACTAAATTAGGAATATAAATATATATATATATATATATATATATACACCAACATAATATATATAAATATATATAAATATATATAAATATATATAAATATATATAAATATATATAAATATATATAAATATATATAAATATATATAAATATATATAAATATATATAAATATAAATACATATAAATATAAATGAATATAAATATTAATAAATATACATAAATATATATATATATATACATATAAATATGTTTAAATATAAATAAATATAAATAATTTTTCACATATATATATATATATATATATAAATACACAGACATAAAATTAAATATATTTATATTTAATATAAATATAATTATATTTAATATAAATATAAATATAAATATATATATATATATATATATATATATGAAAACATAGATACACATAAATATATATAAATATATAAATAAATATAAATAATCTGACACACACACACAGACACACACACACATCGAAATATAAATATCTATAAATATATACACACTCACACAATTCGTAACCTTGAAATTATCACTATAAGGAATGCACATGACCACTAAGGTTTAACCATGAATTCCATCCAACTTCAAGCCTTGGTATTCCCATGAGAGAAGTATTTAAGATTAACCATTCCAAGGAAATTCTTGACACATAAGACACATTAGAAAAATAAATCATCAAAATAGGGAAGACTACAACAATTTTAAAAACGTCATATCAATAAGAATGTATACCTAAGGAATAAATTCATACCCCACTCCAAAAGGATAAAAGACCCTCTTTAATGAAGCATAAATTACATAAAATGAACCAAATTAGGGCACATTAACTTAAAAATTAGTTTTGGAGGACTTCCATACCTCTGTTGACTAAGAAAAAATGGATTACCAAATGTCATTGAGCTTATCATTAGCTTAAATTTGATAGGTCATGAATCCTAAATGGACACCTAGATCAAAAGTTATAGCCATTTGAAGTTGAAGTCCGATTTTAAAATTATATTAGAACATTAATAAAATTATTATTATTAATTATTACTAAATTTTCATCCTATATGATTTCATTTCTTTTTATAACCTTTAATTTGGTAGGTTGAGGTGCACAAATGGACACCTAGATCAAAAGTTATGGTCATTCGAAGCTGAATCCTAATTTTCAACTTCTCTTAGAATATTAGTTAAGTGAGTAAGTTTAGACCATGATTTTAATATATGTGTGTGTGTTCATATTTTTTTTGAACAAATTGAGACATGAATTGGTCACCCAACTCATGCCCCTAGGAAATTTATTAAAAAAAATCAAGGTTATAATAAATACATGAGGTGTAAAAAACTTACACCATCAAGGATTTTAGGGAGATACATGCTAAAGTAACATAAAATCACATATAAAAGCATATATTTCATCTCAACATTCTAAAAACCACCCGGAATCTACCTAGAAATGACCAGATACAAAAAACACAACCACTCCATGAAAAAACAAACTCCTCATAGACATGATTCTACAGCCTCTGGGAGACACATCAATAAGAGTGCTGAGGTGCATCAACTAAAATGTATGAAACAACCAAGAGAAAAATGTTGTGTCTTCACCCAAGCTCAAAAGGATGATATGTTGAGAGAAAATTATCAAAATAATTAGTAAAACCTTTAGTCAGAGAAGAATATCATCAACAGTGGTATCATCAATGCCATGCATTGTCCCATCTTAGTCAGGTTGCACTTTGGAGTTCCCTTAGGTTCCATAAAGAGAATCAACACAACAATATACACTACAAAAAAAAAACATGGTTAACAGTGGTTATTTAGTAGTCTAGAGGCGTTTTAAACCGTCACCTAATTTTTTAGTCGCAGTTCATAAAACTGCTATGTATTTCATGGTTGTTAGTAAATTAGTGTAAATTTATTTTATTTTGTGGCATTTTTTTAAGTGTCATTTTTGGAAAATTTAACAGAGGTTTTATGATTAATTAGAGGCAGTTATTTAATAAAAAAATATCCTCTGGGAATATAAATAAAATATAATTAACCACCACAAAGTATTTAACAACAGTTAATCTAAACCACCGATAAATACATTTAATAATATATGTTTAGCGGCGGTTACAACAAACTGCCGCTAAATCTATTTAGATTTTTTTAAAAAATATTCATTAAAAAACTATAAATATAAAAAATCTGACATTCTATAAACTAAAACATAAATATATGATAAACCCATCATTCATACATCACACATGCATAACCATACAAACAACCATGATCATTATAACCTAAGTTTCAGCCACCCCACACATCATCCAATACCTCAGTCATCAATATATTAATATAAAATATGTCCAACAACAACCTATGCCCAATATAAATCCATGTCATGACCTCCACTAAATCTATTTTTCTCCATATCATCTCATCAATGAAAACCGACCACATCATCTCATTATCTGTAATAAAAAATAAAACAAAAAATTAAAACTAAACATAATAAATCATAACTAGAGTAGAATAATTGATAAAAATTTAATATATCATAGAAACTAAGAACCATCAGGAATGCCTTCTAAAAAATTTTGTGGATTGGAATTGTCAACCTCCCGCTTACTATTGGCATCTTCCACCTATAATGAATACCAAAACATTTAGGAAAAGAAATGCAAAATAGAAAAGACACAAAATATATTCAGAATACTGCACATAATTTTTTTATTTTGTTAATAAAACAAAATAAATTTTAACATAAAATAAATAATATATAATGAAAAATACTTTGAAAACATAAACATACCTATTTAAGATAAGATTCAACACATGAAACCAAAAAGGGGTAAGTAAATATTCTAATTTATTTTTAAAGCAACATGAGGTGTACTTGAAATTTATTTAATAGATTTTTTTTAAGATTTTAATATCATAACATGTAATATAATTCAAAAACAACTAACTAGTGGTTTTCCTATGATTTCACATCAATATGAGGTTGTTTTCTATGGTTTTGACCGTTTCATGCATGTTTTAGTGTTTTAAAATACTACAAATGCGTTTACGATCATAAAAGGAAAATCATTATTTAGAATGATGTGTATCAGTTTCTAAATTTAAAAATTAAATCTACAGTCATTGTACCATAATTTCAAGACAATATGACATCATTTTCCTAGTTTTGACCATTTCATGCATGTTTTAGTGTTTTAAAACACTAAAAATGTGTTTACGACCATAACAGGAAAACCGTCACTCGGGATGATGTGTTGTCAGTTCTTAAATTTAAAAATTAAATATATGGTGGTTTCCATATGATTTTAGGACAATCCAACATTGTTTTTCTGGGTTTGACCATTATATTCACATTTTAGTGTTTTAAAACACTAAAAACGCATTTATGGCCATAACGCGAAAATCGTCATTTTGAATGGCATGCCATCGATTACTAATTTTTAAAATTAAATATACTGTATTTTTCCTATTATTTCACATCATTATGAGGTCATTTTCCTAGTTTTGACCGTTCCACACATGTTTTAGTTTTCTAAAACACTAAAATTGCATTTACGGCTATAACGAACAAACCATCATTTGTAATGACGTGATGTCACTTCCTACATTTCAAAATTAAATATATGGTTATTGCACCATGATATAAGGACAATATAATGTAATTTTCCTAGTTTTGACCATTCCATGCACATTTTATTATTTTAAAATACTAAAAATGAATTTACGGTCATAATGGGGAAACTGTTATTCAGAATGACGTGCCAACGGTTCCTAAATTTAAAAATTAAATATATGGTGGTTGTACCCCTGATTTCAGGACAATATGACATTGTTTATCTGGTTTTGATCATTCCATGCATGTCTTAGTGTTTTAAAATACTAAAAATGAATTTATGACCATAACGAGAAACCTGTTATTCAGAATGATATTCCGTCCATTCCTAAATTTCAAAATTAAATCTATAGTTACCCTGATTTTAGGATACTATGACATTGTTTTTCTGGTTTTGACCATCCCATGCATGTTTTAGTGCTTTAAAACACTAAAAACATGTTTACAGACATAATGGGAAAACCATCATTTGGAATGATGTACCGTCAGTTCCTAAATTTCAAAAGTAAATCTATGGTCATTTCCTCTGATTTTAGGACAATATGAAATCATTTTTCTTATTTTGATAGTTCCACACATGTTTTAGTGTTTTAAAACACTAAAAACACATTTATGACCATAACGATAAAACCATCATTCATAATGACATGTTTTCACTTCCTACATTTCAAAATTAAATCTACGGAGGATTTCCCCTGATTTTAGGGAAATACAACATTGTTTTCTTAGTTTTGACTATTCCACACACATTTTAGTGTTTTAAAACACTAAAATCACATTTACAACCATAACAGGAAAACCGTTATTTGGAATGATGTTCCATTAGTTCCTAAATTTTAAAATTAAATCTATAGTCATTGTAGCATTATTTCAGGATAATCCAATATCATTTTCATGGTTTTGACCATTCTACACACGTTTTAGTGTTTTAAAACTCTAAAAATGAATTTATGACCATAACAAAAAAACCATCATTCGTAATGACGTGTCATCAATTCATACATTTCAAAATTAAATATATGGTGGTTTTACTTTAATTTTAGGACAATCTGATGTCTTTTTTCTAGTTTTGATCATTCCGTGCATGTTTTAGTGTTTTAAAACACTAAAAACACATTTATGACCATAATAGGTAAAGCGTCATTCAAAATGATGTTCTATTGGTTCCTACACTTAAAAAATAAATTTAAGGTTCTTTTCACCAGATTTTAAGAAAATATGAAATTGTTTGGCTGGTTTTGGCTGTTCCACACATGTTTCAGTGTTTTAAAACACTAAAAACATGTTTATGACCATAACAGGAAAAATGTCATTCAAAATGATGTGATATCAATTCCTATATTTTAAAATTAAATATATGGTATTTTTTCTATGATTTTAGGACAATATGACATTTTTTCCTAGTTTTGACTGTTCTGTACATGTTTTAGTGTTTTAAATTACTAAAAATGCGTTTACAACCATAATGGGGAATCTGTCATTCATAATGACATGTTGTTGGTTCCTACATTTAAAAATTAAATATATATATGTTTTCCCTTAATTTAAGGGAAATATGAAATTTTTTTTTTCTGGTTTTGACCATTCCACACATGTTTTAGTGTTTTAAAACACTAAAATTGCGTTTACAACCATCACAGGAAAACCTTCATTTGGAATGATGTTCTGTTGGTTCCTAAATTTCAAAATTAAATCTATGGTCATTGTACCCTTATCTTAGGACAATACAACATAATATTTCTAGTTTTGACTGTTCCATGCACGTTTTAGTGTTTTAAAACACTAAAAATACATTTACAGCCATAACGGGTAAACCGTCATTCGGAATGACATGCCATAATTTCCGACATTTCAAAATTAAATATATGGTCATTGTCACCTTATTTTAGGAAAATATGACGTATTTTTCATAGTTTTTACCCCCCTGAAACATGTTTTAAAGTATTTTTTACCTTTTATAAGTGTTTACTGAGTCAAAATCGAGCAAATAAGCTCAAATTATTTTCAAATTTATAGATAATGATATATAATTTATTTTTGAAATGTAGGAATCAACCACACATAAATATTGAATAATATGTGGTCTATATAACTTGAAATTCATGTTTTCTATATAAAAGTTTCATTTTAGTTTTTTTATGGATGTTATATGTTTTCTTTGCAAAGTCCATGGGCGTGAAACGGAGTGAGAGACCTTAAAATGAAAAAACATATTGAAATAAAAAAATATAACACTTTATAAGTATATTAAAAAATTTACTCATGTATTTTAAATTAGTTATAAAGGAATATTAAATTAATATTACCTTTACTTGAGTATCAAAGACCTCATTTTTAAAAGGTATAGAAATATGCCTCCAATAATTATAATTAATGGAAAATATCACTGTCACATAAGTAAGCCACCAAAGAATCTACCCATATATTCTGAAAGCATCACCAGTAGGCACCTCGAACTCATCAAATGGAACGATAATCTTGAAGTCCTTTAGGTCCCATACATATTCTATGTTGATATTTGTACCCCTTCTATGATTGTCTTTATCTGTTTGAAAAATGCATTTAAAATTAATAAAATATAATGTTTTTTTAGAAAAATGACATACATACTAGTAATGGTAACCTTCTAATATCCCATAAATAGAGGGGTGACCAATTTCTCTATCTCTGGAGGTGAATTAGGCGATGGGATACCAATAAAATCTAGGGAAATGGATGACTCTCTAGAATTATCGGGTACAACAGAATCACTAGGATCCATAGAAGATGACGGTAGTGGTGGTGTGCCCCAGATGTTGATAGACTAGAATCCTAATTTCTTTTCTCAGCATTCCTTCATTTTAAATGGTTAATGTATATTAAATATATAAAAATGAAAAACTAAAAGATTAAAAAAGAAAGAAAATAAAAACTAGAACAATGTATATATGTACAAAACACTCATTAATGAGAAATTGTAATATAACTTCATTTCCAACTTATACATTCAATTATATTCATCTTTATCATCTTCATTGTTATCAACCTCCATTATGGCGAGTCCTTCATTTTCAACCTCACTTGAAATTTCTACCATTTTGATATTGTCAAGAAAAAAATATTCAATATTTTGTGGTTGATGAGGTTAATTATCACAAAGCACCAATTGATCTTCATCACCCATATCATATAAGTCTATCTACTTTAAGTGTACAACAACACTTCAACCTTCATGTATTTCATCATCCACATAATAAACCATCATCGCTTGTGAAGCCAAGATAAATGGATCATGCTCTGCACACTCACTAGTATCCATCAAGCGAGAGAATTTGACAGAAGTAAAATGTAACAAATCCTTAATTATACCCCTATCAATGTTGACCCACTTTCATTTGAATAAGACAACTGAAAACTGGCCATGATAGTTTACTTCAATTATATCAATCAGCTTCTCAAAGTATCCAACCTATTCAAATGTAAATACACCACTATTTTGAGTTTTCAATTATTCTTCATGATAAATTGTACAAAACCTGAATCCATGAATATTATAAGCATCAAATCTCTTAGACTTCCTTAGAGGGCCTCAGGCCAAAAACTTAAAATCATTTGATATTTTAGCTCAATTGTCTACATTAATTATCTAGAAAAATATATATAAGCTACTACTTTTAGCATAGTCAAAATAATTACACGTTAGTAATATTAATATGAGTATATACTTACATGATGGGAGAACCATTCGACAAGCTCTTGTTAATTCCATCTCTTTTCAAGCTCAAACCCTTAGTCAACTCTTTGTTTGTAGTCATAATTTTTCAATAAATGGATCTATAATAACACTATTGAGTGTAACATATCTATGTGATTATAGAAACTCCGATTCAGTTAGTGTAAAATTTGACCCCTTTCTAATTGTTTGTCCAATAGTTAGAAATACTGATGACTGATTTTTAGAACTAGAATTAGTAGAGATGTCATCAAAATATCCATAACGATTGAATCTAGTCTCATTCCCATCCAAATACCTATAATTGAAGGTCAATCACTCTTCAATTATGTAACATTTAATAATAGATCCTTTTGGTTGAGATTTATTTCTCACATATGATTTTAAATTACCTAAGTACCTGATGAAAAAAATAAGAAACCTATTAAAAAGTTTTATACAATGATTTGATAAAATCAAATTCACTAATGAAAATAAAAAACTATCGTTGTACCTCTCAATTGGATACATCCATCTATAGTGTACCGGTCCACCAAGTTTAGCTTCTTCAACCAAATGAATAGTCAAATGAATCATGACTATGAATAATGAAGGAATAAATAAAATCTCTAAATGACATAAGGTCAAAAAAATTCTTCTTGAAGTTTATCAAGCTCAGTTGGATTTATAGTTTTTCCAAAATCCTTTATGAAAATGTACAAAAATCAACTAGAACTACAATTAATTTTTCAAGTAAAGTATTATGAAAATCCAATGAGAACAATTGCTCCATCAAAATATGTGAGTCATAAATTTTCAATCCATGTAAATTTTGATGTTTTAAGTCAACATACCTTGATATGTTACTTGAATATCCATATGAAACTTTTACATTCTTTAAAGTTCAAAGGAATTCATCTTTATCATGGATTTTCATTCTAAAAAAAGATGAAGTATACATTCCATCCTCATTTTCCAAGAAACCATGCTTTATATTCATCGAATCCAAATCCTTACGAGCATTAAAGTGATCCTTCGATTTACCTTTCTCATTAAGCACTATAAAAATTATATTTTCATAGATGTTCTTATCAATATGAATTACATCAAGATTATGACATATCAAATTAAATTCCCAATAAGGAAGTTTGAAAAATACACTCTTTTTATTCCATTATCGTGTTCTAGATTCTTCAGATACTTTAACTCATACCATTCCCCCCTCCTCTAGACCAATTAAATTTTACAAATTCTTCAGTTAAATTCATTAATTATATCAATATTTATGAACTAGATAACACCTTTGATGACTTTTTGATTTCAACATCTGCATTGAATCAGGTCTTGTTAAACCTGAATTTATGAGAAGCATTAAGAAATCAAAAATGACATATAAAACACCATTTTATACTATGAGGTAATCATTGAGGTTCAAATTAAAAATTACAAACTGGACAAGTCAAACCAATATGAATGTTCCAACTAGATAAATTTACTTGTCTTAAAAGTCACTAATTGTCCACATTAAAGAAACATTCCTTTTTAATAGTCGTCTCGTTGAAGCATTATATGTTTATTTCCATCATCCCATAATTCTTTCAATTCTTTGATTAGAGGTTGAAGGTATACATAATTTTCATTTCTATACATTTTCTTTCTAGGAATAATCATTGAAATTATGAAAGAATTATTCTTCATACACATCAATGAAGGCGGATTATAAGGGATCAAAACAAATGGCCAAATAATATAATTAGTACTTAGAGTACCAAAAGGGTTAAAACCATTACAAGCCAATCCCAAATGTACATTCCTAGGATCCAAAGAAAATTTGGATATTGAGAATCAAACATCTTCCATAATTTTAAATCTTTTGGATGTATCATCAAGTCATCGTTACTATCCTAATCCTGCCACTTCATTCCATCTATAGTCTTAGATGACATGAATGATCTTTTCAAGCATGGTTTAAGAGGAAAGTAACATAATACATTTTTTTGTAGTTTTCTTATTCTATTTCTTCTCAGGGTTTCGTTGATTTATACTCTCACTATTTTTCATTGACTTCTATCTGATTGTATGAAATCTTGCACATTCTTCTTTATCAGACTCTTTTGCCCGATAAAGAATTAAATCATTAGGTCATGCATGTATCTTTATATAATCAAGTCTAAGTTTGTTAATGGATTTATTCATCTCATATAATGATGTAGGGATCTTATATTCACTAAATACATCATGAAGCAACTATAAAATCATAGACATTTCTTTTTTAGTAATTCCATAGAGACACTTGATATGATACAACTTAAGTATAAAATACAAATTTGAATACTTGGCACACCCTTCATAAAGTTATTTCTATATATCTTTAAATAATTCATAAAAATAATTTTTTTTGGTTACTGAAGTTTTGAGCAAGATTAAACCTCTCAGGATCAACTGAAGGTTTTTTTAATCTATTGAAATTTTAGACATTGTATTCTGCAAAAAAAAAATTTGTTATTTAACATATTTATAACTAAATTATCCTCTACCGGGTCACTATGTATTTCATTGATAGTATTTTTATTGTTTTTAATTTTCATAACACTTGATTCACCATGCCAAATCCAACAAACATATAGAGAAAGAAACTATTTCAATATCAAATACTCATATACTTAATTTTTATTCAACCATCGCTTGAATTTACAATTAAGACTCATACATTTTATTCTACCATCCACTGATCGATTTGTAATTGAATAATCTAAAAATTCATCTAAACCCTTTGCATATCCAGGTGTGTTTTGAGGTAAATTTGTAAAGACCTGTAAATTTCAAGGAAATTTTTTTCTTAAATTTCTTTGGAATTTTTCAAGAGCACAGCTTCTGACGGCACCTGATTCCGAGGCCCGGTGTGCCTGGAATCATGTTTCGAAGTTTGGCTCGGGTACGTTCAGTGAACGGACGAGCGGGTTTTTCTAACTTTTGAACCGGTGCCCGGAATCGAATTCTGAGGGCACCGATGAAATCGCAGCGCCGGGTTTTGCCTAGAAACGCCTCTTCCGGAGTTGCGTTTGCTCAGGTGTGGTTTTTAAATTTTGGGACTTAAGGTTAAGAAATAAAATAAAGTTGTTACGACAACTTTATTTTTATTTCACTTGAAGCCACTTGAAAGCCACATTAAGCTGGTTAAGCTTAGTTGAAGCGGATAGGGTGCAACTGAAATATCCTATCCTCTTGATAGGATATTTGTGGGTGGGGCCCGGACGAGCCCCGCCGTTTCTTCCGCTAAGTAACGCACCCGCGAAAACCCGTCAAAGAAACTGAAAGTCAACTGACGCGGTTTCTTAGTTTCTTAACAGACCATTAAATTGGGCTGTTTCTTTCGTCCAATTAATTGGGCGGTTTCTTTGGTAAATTAATTCTTGGAATTAATTGTTCGTTTCTTTTTTTTTAATCGTTGCTTGTGCGTTAATAAAATAAGATTACTCTTATTTTATTTTGGGTGGAAGCTTGTGGCGTGGGGAGAATTTGGAGGAGAGCGTTCTTCTTCGGCGAAGAACGCGAAGAACGCCGGCCTCCGGCGAAGAACGCCGAAACCGCGGAAATCAACGACGCTTCTTCCGCGACGTTTCTTCCGCGACGATCGTTCCTTTCCAAGCGACGTTCTCCCTTCGGACGCACCTCGACGACAACGGAATCAACGACGTTTCTCCGGCGACGTTTCTTCCGCGACGATCGTCCTCTTCCGCGACGAACTCGCGAGCGACAACGCTTGAGGTAGGGGTTTTAAACCTTTTTAAAGTTGTTGATCTTTCCTTCGATCTTGAAGGTTCTTTTTTTTTGTCGGCCCTTGTTTCTGAATCTTTTTATTTATTTTTAAAAAGATTGTGATGGATTATCATTCTAGAAAGGCCGATTGTTATCAATCTAATGCGAGGGGGGGTCGGGCCGCACAAACACGGCCGAACCCCCCCCTCCTTTATTCTTGTTGTTTCTTGTGGATGGAGCGAGATGGCGTGGTGCCGTCGCACTACGCGGGAATCGTACGACAACTATTGAGCGGCGCCGTCGCGCCGCGCTGTGGAACGAAATCAAACAAGATCGAGACGCCTTCGCGCCACGCCGAGAAGTCGATCAAGCACGCGACGTCGTCGCGCCGCGCCAAAGAGGCCGCAGATTAAATTAATTTTATTTTGTTCTTGAGCGCAGATTGACGGGCGACGACAAACGAGGCCGCAAGTTAATTTTGAGGCCTCCGCAGTGAAGGTCGGGTCCCGGGATGACCGTAGGCGCAGACGGGAAGCAAATCGGACCACCGGAGCGTCTCCGGTGGCCCGCGGAAGCCGGCGGCGGCGCGGGTCGCCGGCGCGGCGGCGCCGGCGGCCGGAGGCGGCGGCACCCCGCGGGTGCCGCGGGGTTGTCTGGCGACACCCCGCGGGTGTCCAGGGTGGCACCCCGCGGGTGCCGCGGGGTTGTCAGGCGGCACCCCGCGGGTGTCCAGCGCGACACCCCGCGGGTGCCGCGGGGTTGTCAGGCGGCACCCCGCGGGTGTCCAGCGCGACACCCCGCGGGTGCCGCGGGGTTGTCAGGCGGCACCCCGCGGGTGTCCAGCGCGACACCCCGCGGGTGCCGCGGGGTTGTCAGGCCGCTCGGCCGAGCCGAGCCGGACCGGCCCTGGCCGGGCGGGGCCGGGCCAACCGGGTCGGACCCGGTTCGGGCCGACCCAGGGGGGGTCGGGCCGGGTCGGTCAAATTCACATATCTTGATCTCCGGACGTCCGAATGACGTACCGTCAGCTTTGTTGAATTCCTCTCAGTGAGACGAAACTTTTGGCTTACTCTGCTCGAGGTTTGGATGCCGACGGAGTACGGTCGGTTTGGTTCGTACACGAAACCAACCGGGCCCCTGGAACGAAAAGGCCAATAACTCACAGACCGGGCGTCCGATTGACGCGCCGTCTGTTTCGTTGACTTCCTCTTGATGAGACGGAACTTTTGACATACTCCGCCTGAGTTTTGGATGTAGTTGGAGTATGGCCGGATTGGATTGTACCCGAAATCCAACCAGGCCCCTGGAACGGAAAAGCTGATATCTTTCAGCCAGGACGTCCGTTCGACGAACCGTCAGCGGCGTTGGTGATCACGTTGAGAAACGGTCCCTATGTGCTTACCCTATGAGAGTTCGGGGTACAGTTGAGATATGGCCGGGTTTGGTTTGCTCACGAAACCAACCAGGCCCCCGGGACGAAAAGGCTAATAACTCACAGACCGGGCGTCCGATTGACGCACTGTCTGTTGCGTTGAGACCCCTGTGACGAGGCGGACTTTTGTGACACTTCTTTGCGGGACCTTGTGATACTTGGAGTATCGACCAGTAGCTCATGGAGAGGACCCTCCCGGAGACGAGCGTGCAGAGTACGGAGACCGTGTAGCCGGCTGAGACCTGACGACTGCTTGACCGAATCGACTTGGAGTGAGTCGACCAGCCCAGTGGACGGAGCGCCCGGTATTTGGCGACAGACCCACGGCGGACGGAGCGCCCGGTAGTTGGCCGCAAACCCGCGGTACTCGACAGGAGGAGTACCTCTGTAGGCTATTGGGGGGAGCGCCCGATATTTGGCGACAGACCCACAGCGGACGGAGCCCCTGGTAGTTGGCCGCAGACCCGCGGTGCTCGACAGGAGGAGTACCTCAGCAGTCTTAGGTTAGTGAGCAGTACCTCGGAGTCGTGACAGGACCACTGTACACTCCAGAGACGGAGCTCTTCAGCAGTTACGGTTTCGATAATGAAAATCCTGGTTTGAGCTGAGTTAATGAATCTTTGCGTTTCCTCATGATTGAGATGGGTCACTTGATAACTTAGGTATATGTATGGGCATATACCTGGGTGATGGTTATCCGTTGATTTCATGATTTTTGTGTATCCTTGTGATTGGATGGGTTACTTGATGACTTAGGTATATGTATGGGCATATACCTAAGTAGAGTCTGATGTTACTTCGTGATTGCTGTCTTTACTTTGTGGATATCCATGTTGGATTTAGTGAGACCTTAAGGGTCTCGGGGTCCCTACTGAGTAGCTTATACTCACCCCTGCACGGGCTATGCCCGCACTTCCTTGTGTTGGTTGCAGACGACGGACAGCGCAGATCGCAGTTGAGGCTTGCGGAGCAGGTCGGTACCCGGAGGAGGACCACTGGGCGGACATACCCGGAGTAGACGACGGGACCCGAGGAGTAGAGGAGCTATCTGTACCTACCCTTCAGGTAGGATCCGTGGTGGACGATCCAGGAGCTGAGCCATCTGTACCTACCCTTCAGGTAGGAATCGAGGAGGACGACCCAGGAGCCGCTTCGTTCTTCCAGCTGCTGTTTTTCCCTTTCGAGTTGTACTTTACAGTTGGGCTTGTATTTCCGGCCCTTTTACTTTTCTTCGCTTGTGTTTACTTTTCCGCTTGCTTACTCTGTGGTGTTTGTTTGCTTTTGTAATGGCAATGCCTTCCCAGTTATCGGGATTTACGCCATTGGTGCTAGTCGCCAGCCCCTGGCCTATGGAAGGCGGGTTTGGGGTAGTCACGGCACGGGCCCCGAGGTCGGGTCGTGACAGATTGGTATCAAAGGTGGTCGGTTCTACCGTAGACTCTGATGTTTCCTTTTCTGTGAAGCAATAGTGTTAAGAGTACCGAGTATGGTTTTCAGTTCAGGGAGTCCAGTGTTGGTGCGGGCGGCCAACGTATCCATACACCAGGACCCTGACAACTGAATTCCGACTTTGTGCACGAAAACACTGATTGCGTGTGTGTTTCCAAAGTTTAAAAATGTCAGCTCAAACCAGGTCAGCTCACCAGGTTTAATCGTTTGACCGTGTTAGGATGTTTCTTTTAGGATGCCTTT
Source organism: Viscum album (assembly GCA_963277665.1). NCBI lineage: Eukaryota > Viridiplantae > Streptophyta > Magnoliopsida > Santalales > Viscaceae > Viscum > Viscum album. Next base: position 909,577,797 of record OY728131.1, on the reverse strand, counting down.
TCTCGGACGACCAGCTTTAGCCCAGAGGGATGTGCGTACTGACAGCCTGCCGACCGACGAGGCTTCGGTTCAGGGCCCTCTTGCAGTCGAGGCACCAGCAGAGGCACCAGCGGTACTACCATACGTTGGGCCACTGATGCCACCAGCCCCAGCGGTAGGCGATGCACGCTACTTGAGAGCGCTGCACGAGTTCCAGCGCTAGAGGCCACCCAGGTTCCAGGGAGAGACGGACCCGCAGGCGGCTGAGGTTTGGCTGGAGGCTGTGGTGGGAGTCTTCAGGCTAGTGGGGACGCCAGCAGACTTTATGGCGATCTTTGCGGCTAGCCTTCTTCAGGCAGCAGCAGGCAGGTGGTGGAGCCACTTGTTCCAGTTTTGCCGTGGGATGGCCTTCTCTTGGGAAGACTTTGAGACCTCCTTCAGGTTGGAGTATGTGCCAGTAGCTCTACACCCCGAGCGTGTTCGGGAGCTTCTGCCTTTGTCGCGTGCTTCTCGATCAGAAGCCGAGTCATCTGTGGGCAGTAGACAGATAATGCAGAGGCCCAGAAAGACCAGACCAGCAGTTAGACGGTCTCGGGTTTTACGACCGGTGGTGCGGGGCAGCCGGGGTGGGGCCAGAGCTAGGCGTGCCAGAAGCAGACTGTGTTACTCTTGTGGCGGAAAGGGTCACCTGGCACGTGACTGTCCGACGCCTCGTACAGATGATGCGCAGGTTTTGGAGGAGCCACTGAGGCAGAGGCAGCGTTGAGCACTTGAGCAACAGCCGAGCAGTGGACGGGAGCGGAACTAGTGGATGCGTCCCTTGTACTTCTAGTTCCTTTATGCTGTTGTATTCGTGTCTTTGTATTATGAGCTGCAATAATAAAGAAGACACTTATCTCTTTGATGTTCACTTCCCTATCCTTTGTTTGGTTAATACTGAGTGGTCCCGGTTAAAAAAAAAACTGTTGACTTGACCCTCACTTTCGAGATTTCTACTGGAGGAGACCCAGTGACCTCACACTGATGCCGACAGTGTGACTCGACCCTTGGAGGCGAGAGTGACAGTTGGATCTCTCAGTAGTTACGTCGAGGCCTTACGACGTCGTCCATGGCATGAATGAGAAATTTATGTCAGGATTGATTGTATTAGGCAATGGGCGTGGTTCATCCAGGGGATGAGACCAGGTTTCTCTTTTCGGCAAAGGAGAAATTTTAGCAGCTCTTTCAGATCGCAGGCAAAGAAGGTGCAGATCATCCAGGAGCGGATGAAGACTGCACAATGCAAGAAGCAGGGAACCGACTCCAGTCTTAGAGACTCGAGCGTGTTAAATGTTTAAAGATGGGGAAGCTTAAAGGACAGATGAATCTGTGGAGTAGCAGACGTGGAAGTGGGGCCTTGAGAGCAGCAGGTGGTGGTGTACATCTCAACATGTTACAACCACCCACCTTTGAAATCCCCGCCAGGCTCAGGGAGCAGGAGGGCTGGGAAGGAGAGTAGCTGCATGCGGTCAAGTAGTGTGACCCAGGGGCTCTAAGAATGATTCGGGGTACGAGCTATGTCTACTATGAGCTGCCATATCTTTAGACATAGGTACCAATCATTCTTTCCTTCCACGAATCTTGTCCCAGACCTAGAGGTTCCGGGTAAGCCGTTGACTTGACCCTCATGTCTGGAGATACCTTTGGGAGGAGACTCGATAATCACACTTACGCCGACAGTGTGATCTGACCACGAGGTGAGAGTTTCGGTTGGAATCTCTTGGTGGCAGCGTCGAGGCCTTGCGACGTTGGTCTGGTTATGGATCGAATTCACAGATCATACCCAGGTTGACTGTTTTAGGCAAAAAGGTTGTGGTTTATCTACAATGTTGGGATAGGTTTTCCTTGGTCGGCGAAAAGGAAACCCTGGGCAGCTCAAGATAAACTCATGCACAGGAGGGTGTAGCCGATCATTCTTGGGTCGACCCACCTTACCTTCGTGGCAGCAGGAGTTTTCAGTTTCAGTTCTAATCAGGAAGTAAAGGCCTCTGGAGTTTGAGGGTGGCAGACCACGTTCTTATACGGGTCTCACCTCGACGAGGTTTATGGAGTTGTAGCTGAGGTGAAAAGTTACTTCCGATGTTCGACGGACCTTCTGGTCTTTAATAGGGTAGGCGAGGAGGTTTACCGCTTGACCCTACCACTTCAGTTGCACTAGGTGCACGACGTTTTCCACGTATCCCAACTGAGGAGATACGTGCTCGACCCCTTCGCATATCATCGACCATGAGGAGCTAGACGGTGGCGATGAGTGTCTTATACGGAGGTTCCTGTGGAGATCGAGGATCGACAGGAGCGGATCCTAGGAGTATGGTCGATTCCTCTTGTGCACTTTCTTTGGCAGTGCGAGAACCTCCAGGTGAGCACATGGGAGTGGGAGGCTCCGATGCGTGCTCAGTACCGCTTTGTTTCCCTAAGTTTGTGGTGAAGCTTTACGGGGACGTAAAGCCCTGTGGTGGGAGTAATGTAAAGACCCGTAAATTTCAAGGAAATTTTTTTCTTAAATTTCTTTGGAATTTTTCAAGAGCGCAGCTTCTAACGGCACCTGATTCCGAGGCCTGGTGTGCCTGGAATCATGTTTCGAAGTTTGGCTCGGGTACGTTCAGTGAACGGACGAGCGGGTTTTTCTAACTTTTGAACCGGTGCCCGGAATCGAATTCTGAGGGCACCGATGAAATCGCAGCGCCGGGTTTTGCCTAGAAACGCCTCTTCCGGAGTTGCGTTTGCTCAGGTGTGGTTTTTAAATTTTGGGACTTAAGGTTAAGAAATAAAATAAATTTGTTACGACAACTTTATTTTTATTTCACTTGAAGCCACTTGAAAGCCACATTAAGCTGGTTAAGCTTAGTTGAAGCGGATAGGGTGCAACTGAAATATCCTATCCTCTTGATAGGATATTTGTGGGTGGGGCCCGGACGAGCCCCGCCGTTTCTTCCGCTAAGTAACGCACCCACGAAAACCCGTCAAAGAAACTGAAAGTCAACTGACGTGGTTTCTTAGTTTCTTAACAGACCATTAAATTGGGCTGTTTCTTTCGTCCAATTAATTGGGCGGTTTCTTTGGTAAATTAATTCTTGGAATTAATTGTTCGTTTCTTTTTTTTTAATCGTTGCTTGTGCGTTAATAAAATAAGATTACTCTTATTTTATTTTGGGTGGAAGCTTGTGGCGTGGGGAGAATTTGGAGGAGAGCGTTCTTCTTCGGCGAAGAACGCGAAGAACGCCGGCCTCCGGCGAAGAACGCCGAAACCGCGGAAATCAACGACGCTTCTTCCGCGACGTTTCTTCCGCGACGATCGTTCCTTTCCAAGCGACGTTCTCCCTTCGGACGCACCTCGATGACAACGGAATCAACGATGTTTCTCCGGCGACGTTTCTTCCGCGACGATCGTCCTCTTCCGCGACGAACTCGCGAGCGACAACGCTTGAGGTAGGGGTTTTAAACCTTTTTAAAGTTGTTGATCTTTCCTTCGATCTTGAAGGTTCTTTTTTTTTTGTCGGCCCTTGTTTCCAAATCTTTTTATTTATTTTTAAAAAGATTGTGATGGATTATCGTTCTAGAAAGGCCGATTGTTATCAATCTAATGTGAGGGGGGTCGGGCCGCACAAACACGGCCGAACCCCCCCTCCTTTATTCTTGTTGTTTCTTGCGGATGGAGCGAGATGGCGTGGTGCCGTCGCACCACGCGGGAATCGTACGACAACTATTGAGCGGCGCCGTCGCGCCGCGCTGTGGAACGAAATCAAACAAGATCGAGACGCCTTCGCGCCACGCCGAGAAGTCGATCAAGCACGCGACGTCGTCGCGCCGCGCCAAAGAGGCCGCAGATTAAATTAATTTTATTTTGTTCTTGAGCGTAGATTGACGGGCGATGACAAACGAGGCCGCAAGTTAATTTTGAGGCCTCCGCAGTGAAGGTCGGGTCCCGGGATGACCGTAGGCACAGACGGGAAGCAAATCGGACCACCGGAGCGTCTCCGGTGGCCCGCGGAAGCCGGTGGCGGCGCGGGTCGCCGGCGCGGCGGCGCCGGCGGCCGGCGGCGGCGGCACCCCGCGGGTGTCCAGGGTGGCACCCCGCGGGTGCCGCGGGGTTGTCTGGCGACACCCCGCGGGTGTCCAGGGTGGCACCCCGCGGGTGCCGCGGGGTTGTCTGGCGACACCCCGCGGGTGTCCAGGGTGGCACCCCGCAGGTGCCGCGGGGTTGTCAGGCGGCACCCCGCGGGTGTCCAGCGCGACACCCCGCGGGTGCCGCGGGGTTGTCAGGCGGCACCCCGCGGGTGTCCAGCGTGACACCCCGCGGGTGTCCAGCGCGACACCCCGCGGGTGCCGCGGGGTTGTCAGGCCGCTCGGCCGAGCCGAGCCGGACCGGACCTGGCCGGGCGGGGCCGGGCCAACCGGGTCGGACCCGGTTCGGGCCGACCCAGGGGGGGTCGGGCCGGGTCGGTCAAATTCACATATCTTGAGCTCCGGACGTCCGAATGACGTACCGTCAGCTTTGTTGAATTCCTCTCAGTGAGACGGAACTTTTGGCTTACTATGCTCGAGGTTTGGATGCCGACGGAGTACGGTCGGGTCGGTTCGTACACGAAACCAACCGGGCCCCTGGAACGAAAAAGCCAATAACTCACAAACCGGGAGTCCGATTGACGCGCCGTCTGTTTCGTTGACTTCCTCTTGATGAGACGGAACTTTTGACATACTCCGCCCGAGTTTTGGATGCAGTCGGAGTATGTCCGGATTGGATTGTACCCGAAATCCAACCGGGCCCCTAGAACGGAAAAGCTGATATCTTTCAGCCAGGACGTCCGTTCGACGAACCGTCAGCGGCGTTGGTGATCACGTTGAGAAACGGTCCCTATGTGCTTACCCTATGAGAGTTCGGGGTACAGTTGAGATATGGCCGGGTTTGGTTTGCTCACGAAACCAACCAGGCCCCCGGGACGAAAAGGCTAATAACTCACAGACCAGGCGTCCGATTGACGCACCGTCTGTTGCGTTGAGACCCCTGTGATGAGGCGGTCTTTTGTGACACTTCTTTGCGGGACCTTGTGATACTTGGAGTATCGACCAGTAGCTCGTGGAGCGGACCCTCCCGGAGACGAGCGTGCAGAGTACGGAGACCGTTGTAGCCGGCTGAGACCTGACGACTGCTTGACCGACTCGACTTGGAGTGAGTCGACCAGCCCAGTGGACGGAGCGCCCGGTATTTGGCGACAGACCCACGGCGGACGGAGCGCCCGGTAGTTGGCCGCAAACCCGCGGTACTCGACAGGAGGAGTACCTCTGTAGGCTATTGGGGGGAGCGCCCGGTATTTGGCGACAGACCCACAGCGGACGGAGCGCCCGGTAGTTGGCCGCAGACCCGCGGTGCTCGACAGGAGGAGTACCTCAGCAGTCTTAGGTTAGTGAGCAGTACCTCGGAGTCGTGACAGGATCACTGTACACTCCAGAGACGGAGCTCTTCAGCAGTTACGGTTTCGATAATGAAAATCCTGGTTTGAGCTGAGTCAATGAATCTTTGCGTTTCCTCATGATTGAGATGGGTCTCTTGATAACTTAGGTATATGTATGGGCATATACCTGGGTGATGGTTATCCGTTGATTTCATGATTTTTGTGTATCCTTGTGATTGGATGGGTTACTTGATGACTTAGGTATATGTATGGGCATATACCTAAGTAGAGTCTGATGTTACTTCGTGATTGCTGTCTTTACTTTGTGGATATCCATGTTGGATTTAGTGAGACCTTAAGGGTCTCGGGGTCCCTACTAAGTAGCTTATACTCACCCCTGCACGGGCTATGCCCGCACTTCGTTGTGTTGGTTGCAGACGACGGACAGCGCAGATCGCAGTTGAGGCTTGCGGAGCAGGTCGGTACCCGGAGGAGGACCACTGGGCGGACGTACCCGGAGTAGACGACGGGACCCGAGGAGTAGAGGAGCTATCTGTACCTACCCTTCAGGTAGGATCCGTGGTGGACGATCCAGGAGCTGAGCCATCTGTACCTACCCTTCAGGTAGGAATCGAGGAGGACGACCCAGGAGCCGCTTCGTTCTTCCAGCTGCTGTTTTTCCCTTTCGAGTTGTACTTTACAGTTGGGCTTGTATTTCCGGCCCTTTTACTTTTCTTCGCTTGTGTTTACTTTTACGCTTGCTTACTCTGTGGTGTTTGTTTGCTTTTGTAATGGCAATGCCTTCCCAGTTATCGGGATTTACGCCATTGGTGCTAGTCGCCAGCCCCTGGCCTATGGAAGGCGGGTTTGGGGTAGTCACGACACGGGCCCCGAGGTCGGGTCGTGACAAAATTAATCTATCTTTTGTCTATAGGTATTGGATTTTATTCTCCTTGCACATTCATATATAAATATATAAATGTTTAATCAAAGTAAAATCAAAATTAAATATCACCCAACTTCTCCATTGACTCTTTCATAACAACTATAAAGGAAAATGGGATGAATCAAATAGTGAAAATTTTCTTACTAAAATTATAATATAAATACATGAATCAAATAAATTATCATTTCTCAAAAACATAGATGAATGGTACGAATCAAATAAAAGATAATGGTGTATTCCACCCTAGTGTTGTAATTAAGGAGGGTTCATTCCATTGAAAACTTAGCTACATTAATCAATGTCCAAGCCATTTCCCATGATATAATAATGACCAAGATCACCCATTTAAAAATATTATTGAAAATTATACTTTATTTGGATATCACGATATGTCATGAAAACCCAAAATATTTAAATCTATATGCCTATATTCTATTGAAATGGTTTAGTGTGACTTCATGTTGTTCCATGAATTATATAAATCAAATCTATTCACATAACATCAAATTTAATGTTCCTTCAATTTAATCTAAACATAAAAAACATGATGTTAACATATATTTGAATAATGTCTATTGTGATTTTCAAATCAAATGATAAAAAATTAGTCATTTGACTAAAAAATCTACACACTATAATTACTTTTATTAAAAATAATGTTAGTTAAAATAAAATAAATGAAACTATGTTGGATATTCTAGTTACAATAATCAATAATAATCAATAATTTATTATCATTCATGTAAAACTTAACCCTAAATACTCTATCATTATTTGATAGATTTTATTAAACTAAATGATTTCTTACATATGCATAAAACATGAAGCATTATGATAAATTTAAAAAGGGTCTAATATATCATTTTCAAGGCCTTTATCCTTAGATACCTTTCCATGGTTTGTGATCAAACCATGTGTGACCCCAAAACCTACCACCAATTGGTCATGAGTTGGAAAATAGCCTCAATTATGTATATGTCAAAAATTGGCAGCAGTAGAATATATAGAACAAATTGGAATTCATTAATATCAAATAAAAACCATGGAATTATGAATGATCTCAATTCCATAACTGTATTATATCATAAAAAAAATTTATTTTTTAATTTAATATAACATAACCGAAATTAATGATTATTATAAATCCAAAAAACTAACTTCAAAATCCAAATAACACATTATAAACCAAAATTATATATATAATTATTGGACACTGAATAAAAAAAATTCTATACTATTTTTATCACCCATTATTATCTATATAACGCTACCCAATAATAAAATTAGGGTGAGGATTATGAAAACTTTAGGGGGTCTGCATTACTGCTAAGATCTGATCTAGGTAGAGGGAGCTCAGGAGGGGGGGGGGGTCCACATTACTGCTGAAGAGGGAAACTGAGCTGTGATGAGGGAGGTCAGAGGGGAGGGGGGTTTGAGTCATCGAAAAGCTGTCTAGAGAGGAGTTTAAAGGGGGAATGGTCACAAGGGTCGGGGTCGGGGGGGGGGGGGGGTCGTGGGGGTTGAGGGTCGCTGGCTCAGGATGACCATTAGGTAGAGAAGAGGAGGAGGGGTGGGGGGGAGGGGGTTGTGGGTTTGGTTTCACAATCAGGGAGAGGAGAGGAGGAGATTAGGGGAGGTGGGTTGGAGGGGGGAAGGGGTTGGGGTCTTAGAGAGGGAGAAGGGGAGGGGGAGGAATTATGGTTTTTTTTAAATGTCATCAGCGGTTTAATTAAAACTACTGCTAATTAAAAACATAAAAAAACATTATGGTGGTTTTATGAAACCACTTCTATATTATATTTTTAACCATATTTATTTCATGGTGGTTACTATAACTTCCATGAATTAACTTCCATTAACCATCACTTTTTTGTAGTGATAAGAAACACCACATCAGGTGAATACCAACAAGTGCAGATCATCGGACCAGGAAAAAAACTCTAGAAATCATAATATAAAGGATATATTGATAAAAATAATCATATATTGATCTCTATTGATTGAAAAATTATCAGATAAACCTATTAAAGTGAGAACCAATAGAATAAGAATCTTTTGACGAGTAACAACCTTCACTAATAACAATTACAAATGGAAACCAATCAACTAGAGATTTATAGATAAATAATATCAATCATCAAATCAACATCTTAGAAAAACTGAAACCTAAGACCTATGTCACCCTTAGGACAGATCTGGCCTTATTTCAAATCAATATAATGTATCCATTTAAACCAAATAAATAAACAACCGAAAACAAACATTAAAAGAGATCAACAACTTATGAATCATACAAAAATAAATGAAACTAAAAATCCAGAGTTGTTAGGTTGAAATTTCCTAGAGAAACCATCCATCATAAATGATATATTAAAAAAAGATCAAATAGCTCATATGTCAGAATATCTAGATGTGGCAATAACATCCTCCACATTAAACAATCAAAAAGAGAAATGAAAAGAAGATTTATTTCCATGGAATATCCCTATACTTAAAGTCAGGGTTCTTTTTAAAATTATTTTTCCATTTTAGAAAGCATTAATTTTATGATTTTAGGATATGTTTCCACAATGATTTCACCATATTTGTATTTTTTGTAAAACAAATACATCTTGTTCCTCCAACCAAGAAAAAATTTCCTCCCCAAGATCATCTTTAATCCTATATGCATCTTTCACAGTAGGATAAATATCTTCCTTAAAGATGAAACCTTTAAAAGCATAATAAATAATGGAATATGGTTCAACATCAATAGGCTATGAGGGGGGATATTTTTTGTGGCCTAGTGGGATCAAAAGATCTAGTAACAATTGTTCTTTCTATGTTAGAATAGTCTCTACATTTCTGAGTCTTCTCGGGATTTAGTGTTATGTAACCATATGAGTCAATCACTAGTTTTTTTACCTTTAACAGAGACTAATTTCAAATAATTATCCTCAATTTGATAGGATTGAACATCAAAATCATGTAAATACTAACTGGAATCAGATTGGACATCTTTTTACACCTCTTGAGAGGCTTCATGAGAATCACTAGGTTTCTTCTGATCCCCCACCCAGGTAGGGGAATCAGAGGTAGAACCTATAGCACTGTGAAAATAATTAAAAAAATCATAAAAGGTCATTGGACTCAAATTTATTTTTCAAAGATTTCCTAGTCTGGTTATTGTCCACAACTTGATTCGTACCCTAATCATGCTTCTCATCAGCTTCATTTTTCCCTCCAGGAGGATCTTGAACCCTAGAAGGGCCAGAAAAAACTATATGACTATCATTGCACTCTTACAGACCTAGATTTTTCTTTCCCTTTTCATCCCATGTCACTCTACAAACTAGAAGTAGAACTTACCTTTTTTCTATAGACCTTAGAAGAGTATCCAAGATTAAGGAAAACACTACAATAATCTGGGAGATTCTCATATACCACTTTATAAAAGGTTCTATAATTTCTATTTTGAATCCAGATCTAGGATGATAGGGCACGTGAAATATCAATACCAGTAGAAACCCTAGCTACTAAGGTTCTTGAAAGGTTCCATGAAGTAAAGTCCAACATTAAAGAGTTTCTAATAAGGTTGAAAATCAGAAACAGGGTAGCTTGTTTAAACAAGCAAAGCAGAAGTCCAGGAAAACCAATCTAGACCAGAATAATAGGGGAATCAGTGTAAGGATCAAAGTCTGGAGTCCATTTGAGAAATTTCATCAAACAACCCCCGAAAGACCATGAGCGTCTTGCCCAAAATCTATAGAACTCATTTTTAGAGGAGAGGCAAAAAAATGACAATGGAAGAATTCAATAAGCCAATACAGAAACCCAAAAAACCAATTGCTTCAAGAGATTTCCTTAAGAAAGTCAATGATGTTATGCGCGCGATAAATTTCCCAATGAACACAAAATAAAGATCTGAAAAAAGAAGGTTTACCTCATTTTTTGTGAAAGAAATCACCAGATGAACTCTATTAAAAAAATGATTTGGCTCTATGAATTCATCATCCAGGACAATACCCATGCCAAACTCATCATGATTGATTGATCTTCTAGCAATAACATCGGTGAAGGATCAAGGATTTGTATTAGGGTTTCTTGCTTGGTTTCCTGGGAGCAGGATAAGCAGCATCCACGACTCCATCTTCATTCAAACGTGTGTATGAGTTATGATCAAATCCTATAAGGGGGCCTCAACCATGTCTAGAGTGCATCACACATTCCTCAATTAGGTAATGACTTTGAATCGCCCTGTGCATAATATGCACAACGTCTGAGTCTAACGGGACTCGATCCTGCACTAGTTCCCATGGAGAGCGAGGGGTACAACCAAATATATTTATATTAAAATATAAAAATATATAAATAATTACTAATTAATAATTAAGAGTAAGTAAATAATTAATAATTACTAAATAATTAATAATTAATAATTAATTTATTTTTTAAATAATTATGAACTAATAATTATAAATAATTAATAATCACTAATTAAAAATTAAAAATTAATTAAAATAATAAATAGTAAATAATAAATAATAAATAATAAATAATAAATAATAAATAATAAATAATAAATAATAAATAAGTAATAATTATTAACATATAATCAACATTTTATTTAATGATAAATAATAATTATTAATTATCATTAATTTCATGACTTTTTTTTTAAAAATCACCACTAAAATTAAATAAATAATAAAAAAAAAACAAAATATTAAATTTAGAAGTGGTTTTAACTGCCACTAAATGATGGTAGTTTTTAACAAACAACCAGGAATTAACAATGTTTTTCTAAAACCATTATTAAAAAAACAAAACATTTAGTGGTGGTTTTTAAAACCACTACTAACAACCCTTTTATTATAGTACACCATGGCTTAATGACATTTGCTTTAACATTTCATAGGGTGTTGCATGATAAAAACCCTAAGATAATTCCCTGTACACCATGCTCGTTTTAATGTGAACATTATACAAATGAAAACCGTCCATTTTTATCATCATGGTGGGAATTTCTATATCTAGTTAGCTTCATTGGGTTAGAATCATTGTTAGAAATTATCCCCCATGAGTGTTTTTGGGTTGTGTTCATTGACAATGAAGTTGAAATAATCTTCAATGTGGCTTATGTAATATTGTAGAGTCTATTTCTTGAAGTTCAGGATAACTTTGGATCGAATTTAGTGTAGTTTGAAGGAATTATGGAAAACCTGGTTAAAACAACATTTTTGATTTTTGGATAAGTCTAGATTGTATCGGGATTATTCCATCCTACATAAAAATAATCTCATATATTCATAAAAAACATCTAGGGATGTGTAATGATGAAACTGTTCCATGAAAACATCATCTTGGATTTTCATAGACATCATCTTGGATCTGTGTAATCATCATTCAACTTGTGTAAGCATCATTCCAATCTACATAAACATCATCATGGATATGCGTAAACATGAAAGATCTACACAAGAATTAATGTTCATTATGTAAACATCATTCCATTTTTTAATAAACAAGAATCCTATCATCGTAAGGGTCATGCCTTGAAGATAGGGTACAACATCAGGGGCGTTTGTAAGGATCATTCCAAGCAGTGTAAACATTATCCCTTTGTGATTTTTTAGAAGTGTATTATAGTTGAAAGCTGTGATGAATTTTTGTGAATATTAAATATGATTGTTTTTTGGGGAAACTTGATAGGATAAAACCAAGTTGTGATTCAAGGGAATATTATGCAATTATATTATGATTATTTTAATCCATGTTTAAGAGTGATCATTTTGGTTTGCACTTGGCCACAAAGCTCCCATCAAGGAATCAATTGTAACTGATGTGGAGAGTTTTTTAATGTGTGTGTTTTTTTTAAAAATTTCTAGGTTAAAAAAAATATTTTTTTGTGTCAGAAAGGCGGTAAGGCTCCTACCACCTTTCAACAAAAAAGAAAAAATTAATTTAATTATACATGTTTTTATATTTATAAATATATAGGTTTTTATATTATGATATATATATATATTGTATTTGTTCTAGGTTGTTTAGAATCAAGTCATTAATATTTGAAAGTGAAAATGTTATGTTTTTAAGAAATAATGGCATATAAATAAGCTTTTACTTATTATATTTATGATTTTTTTATTTTCAATTATGATTTATTTTTAAGTATGTTTCCAAATGTATTGTTACTTACTAATATAACTAATATAATAATTTCATTTCCTATATATCTTGTTAGAAATCACTTATACAGGGTTTTATTTTTCATTTTGTTTAGTTAAATACTACTTTTTGTCATTATTACATAACTATAATATTATTATTCATTATAAATATATAAATTATAAATATATACATTATATATATATTGTTTTTTATATACTTACTGTACTATTTTCTTTCAATCTTTCAATTCATTTGTTTTAATAAAACTCATAAGAAATCAATGCGCGACTTGAATTAAGGACATTTGAACTATGAAATTTTTATACACCCACTATTTATATAGGAATGGAAGTTATCTTAGCTCAACATATTTTTTTATTTTGTTCACAACTATTATTATTTTATATTACTCCCTTTTTGGATTTTGTAAGTTAGTCCATTCTATAGAATTAGAATATATTAGTAAAAGGTAGAGCTCAAGTAGAAAGTATTCATTTTAGAAGGGTTCAACATCTAGGGTTATATTGAATATATAATGTCCCAAATTAATCAATATTTTATTGAAAATTATTTTTATTATTTTTTAAAACCATTAAAATGGTATTTATAATATTTTTTTTACATTCCTTTCATTTTCAATTATTTATTATATTAATGAAATTATTTTTATTTTCAAAATTTTTTTAGATGTTTAGGCTATGTTTTAAATTTAATTTAGTTTGTTTTTATAGTTTATATTTTATAAGATCTTAAAGTTACCTACTTTAAATTTAATAAGTTTTCCTATGTTTCAAGTAGTAAACTTTGAAAGATGATGAAATATAAACTATGACTAAAATATAAATGAAAATTGAAACAATGTATAAACATTTAAAAATATATGATAGTAAAAAGAATTTATTAATTTTAATAGAAAGAAAACATATACATGAATGAGTACAATCAATGTTTATAGTGAGGTTCTATCCCACATGTTGGTGTGTGAATGGTATGCTAGTATTGAGATCACTAAGCTTTGTGCGGGGTTAGTGTCTGATGAACTGGAGAGGGTTGATCCTCGGTCATTGGAACGTCGACAGTTGCATGATCTGCATGTGTCTCAGTGGGATGAGGTGTCAAATATATGTCATCTTGGGCACTTGATACTTCTCCCAATAGGGTAATAGAAGGACCCACCATCATCATAGGGGGAACCATATATGATACAAAGGATCAAGAACCCAAGACGGGGAAAACTGTGGATATCCTATCAATAAAGATAAAAGATGGATCCTATGCCACCTGAAGCACACCCACAATTTTCTAAGGCTAGAATGATAGAGGGAAGACCTATTCCTATGGAATAGGTGAGGCCTCACATGAAGCATGATGCAGTCTATTTCATTGTCATCGTGGATCCTTAGTATCAAAAACTGTTGGAGGAGGTTTCTGAGTAAGAACCTCCACTCCCTAGGTAGGAACCTCCGCTCTATGGACTGGATGATCGAAGATGCTATCATGAACCACATGATAAACTAATATCATCCCCAATTCTACAATATGGATCACTTCTAGGCTAGCAACCCCCTCATTCTCTAGATCACTCATAAAGATAATATTATTTGCTCGAGTATGCTGTAAAGATATTCACAATGATTTAGAAAATTTTACAATAAAAAAACTAATGGAAATTTATTTAATTACCATATCATGATGCCCTCTTCCATGTAGAGTAAGATACAATATATAATTTAGTCTATACCATGTATCATACTCGACCTGCTTTAAAAGATGGAATCGTATCATAGCTACACCCAATATATGAGGCGATGCTCATCTTCCCTAGAGGTCAAGATACTGGGCATGTCATTAGCAGTGGTCCTCATCCTACCTCCCCTTCGGCTTTAAGCCATGAAGATACTATGTCTGTATTAGTGAAAATGGAATGAGATGGACACATACAACATGGCGCATGACTCTATCAGGCTGGTTCCACTCAATAATATTAAAATGAACGAGTGACACTAAATCCCTAGCATCATTAAGTCTAGTAGTGCAATATGAATACAATTGGTCCAATAAAGTTCAATTTGGAATCCATGAAATCTAAAATGACATGTACGATTTGTTAAAAAAGTTCCTTACTAAAAACAAAAAATGATGATATTATGAAATTTTTTAGACAATGATAGATTGTATATACTTACCTCGTTAGGTAATAGACTTTCCAAATTAAGATGGTATGCACCCAAACTGTGTGTGAGAGCACTGAAAAAGCTGTGTGACTAACTCCACCTATAAAATAAAACATCAAAAGTGATAAATAATAAGAAATTAAACTCAATAACTCTTACTAGCATCAGAAACCAATAGATATGAGTGATCATACCAGCGTCTATGAAGAGCATCATGTAAAACCTATATAGGTAGCATGTGACCATTGAGATGAGGAAGAGTGAGGGGATGTGCTCCTATGCCCAAATTTGAAGAAGGATGATGCATCCCCTGGGATCCATGTGGTCTGTGTGGTATACCGTGCATAATGATCTGTAAGTGTAATCCAAGCACGCAGATTTCCAGCTGTATGTCCCGACCTGATCAAAGTCCTCCAGTAGCCCCAGATACATCATGTACACATGTTTACCAAAGTGATCAGTGCATAGTGTCCCTCTAATGATCCATAATATATAGAAACAATCATGATGCATGATATTCTTCTCATTAGTATCATTGGGTAAATGTGCAAAGTGAATCTCAAGACAACCCATAGATATTGACCCACAATCTATAGTAAAATCATCGGCCAAAATGTTGATGCCTAGAAATATCTAAAAAAACTTTGGCTAGTATGAATGGGCGGGTCCAATAATGGTTTGCCCTGGATAGAAAGACTGAGAAGGACCACCACATCCTTGAGGGTGATGGTCATCTCTCCCTCAGGTAAGTCGATTGTGTGTGTCTCTGTTATCCACCTCTCTAGGAGGGAAGAAACCATATTATGATCAACGAATGTGAAATCAGATACCGCATTTCCATAGAATCCATAACGACACATGTATGGTATAATGGCAGCTATAGGTGGCGTGTGATGATGATGGTGCGCTTGATGCACTCTGATCTGTTGAACCATACAACCCTCTTGCATGACCTGGAAAACATGCATAACCTGCTTAGTGAGTTGTATAGTATCATCCATATGTATGTAAAAAAATGAAATAAGTCTTAAGTGTAAAATGTAAATATAACGTTATAGTCAGAAGAATGTTATAATTGGTATAATGAAAGAAATGACATGTTTATTCCCATTATTTTATGATGTTTTTTTTACCAAAAGAAAAGGGAATATCTTCATGTTTCTCAAAGCATATTTATAATGTGTTTTTGAGATATGTTTTTACCTATAAAAGGGTATTTTGTAAGATATTGTTTTATATATTTATGTATATAATTTTTTTTCTTCGTTATCTATAAGTTTATTAGAAAATGGTGTGATTTGAAATTTATGTATGATTTGTTACATGATGGTATGTTTCATGATTATTTTATCACATTATTTATTTATGGTTTAGCTATGGAAAACTTGATTATGCTTTCATGTCACCTAACATGCACTTTTCATATTCATTTTAATGTGAATATGAAAGGATTATTGTTATTTGATAGTAAGAGTATTCAAAAATGTCAGAAAATTCTACAAAATGAAGGATATTATATTAACACCATATAATTAACAATATGAGAAGATCACATTGGAGACAATACATAATTGTGACTGAGAGTGTGAACTTGATCCAACATTGTTAGGGAATCATTTCTAGTTATGAACTTCTTGATGACATATGATATATCTCAAACTTTTCTCTTATTCTTGAGGCCAATCCATCTCATTCCACATCCTTCTAGACTTCGGTCTCCCTCGTCGATGAAACCGGTTGATATCAGGTATCAATATTGACTGGTCTTCGGGCATTGGGAAATATATAAACTCCCCAATAGGCATCCATGGTGTAATATAATAGTTAGAAATGGTGTTTATCTAGTACACTAGATCAACATATGCTTCCCATGATATGTTCATAGAGGCACATGTTGAGATCATATGTGTGTATAGAAACCATAATGACTGGAATATTCCACACTGAAATTTCCTCGATTCCAGTAATACCACCATTTTCCACCAATGCTATTTGTGATGGGGTGAAAACACTCTTGATCTTCAAATCGAGATTCTTCTCAGCAGAAAAGGCAAACATTATAACTAGAAGTTTCTTCAATGTTCTTTTCAATATCTCATTGAAAGTGACTTCTATACCTTACCCCCTACCGAATCCCATCTAAGGCTAGTTTTTATCTATTAATAAATCACTTCAAACAATGATAAAATTTCTCATGAACTAGGGAAGTTATAGGTAACTTACAAATCCCCTTGAAGACACTATCGATTCACTCCATGATGTTTGTGGTAATGTGTCCGTACCTCTTCCACCTACATATTCCAATGTCCATTTTTCTTTTGGAATATACATTATATAATCATAAATTTTTTGATTATCCTTGAAGATTTGTTCAAAACATTCTTCAAATATCCATTGATCTAGATCATATGCTACATAAAAGTTATCATATTTCACATAAATTGATTTTATCTTTATGTTGAAATAGTAAAAAATAACAAAAACATTGCATACTAGGCCTCATAATTTCTTTCTTCATAGGTTCGTTATGGAATTATTTTTACATTTTTCTAAAAATTTGTATGATGCGATACCAATGATGTGAATTTTGGGGTCTCTATGTATTAGTATCCACATTTATTTCCTCATTGATTGCTTGATGCCGATCAGATATCAAATAGACACCCTATATACAGGTGAAATTGTTGATGATACATGCCAAAAACCAACTCCATGATTCATAGTTTTACTTCTCTATAATGGATAAGGAAAAAAAGTGGTGAACCATTACCATATTAGGTTTCCAAAATAAACAATATGACATTGTATTTTCCATATAGAAACATTCCATTAATCTGTATGAACTATTTTCTGAAACAAAATGTGGAGATACAGGGGAGGAATGCCCATAACAACCGGTGAAATTAAACATGAGATGAATCATGTCAGTTATCTTGAGATACAAGTTCGTTCATATGAATATAGAAGAAAACTTGGTTGTTGTGTCTCAGTATGGATAGAAATTATCGACACACCTAATATGAGTCATCCCAATCACCATAGACCTTCTCAATTACCTTATGTTTCACCATCCATGCCTTATTATAGGAAATATTATAACCAAAAGTTTTTTGTATCCATTATTTCACAAGGGATATAGGAAAATATTATTAGTTCTTAATAATCTTTATGAAAATGGATAACACAAATTTAGCATCCAATTAGGTATGATCTTATGTTAGGTTTGGATGAACACAAGTATAAGCTACCTCAATCTTCAAGATTCTACAACCACTAAATGAAATGTCTGAAATCTCCCTCAATAAGAATCTATAATCATCACCATAATTGTCACACTATATGATGTATTTTTAATAGCCTGATTCTTGAACTAAATATCTATAGTGACTCTCAATTTGAAATATTTTTAGAATATTTTTCAATGCATATTTTCTTGGAAAATTCCTTTCAACATATAATGTTTTGTCTGTATCACTAAACCTATCCACTATAACTCTAGGAAACTCAGTTATTGGTTTGAGAACATTGTATTCGAATTATGGAACACATTCTATTACTTTTGACCAAGATTCGTAGAGTGGTGGATGATTTATTGTGGGTCAAGGCTACTATACAACTGCTGCATTTCTAGAAACTTTCTCCCTAACTTATTTTTCTCCCTCCTCATCAGCAATGTTGTCTCTGTTTGTTCCATCATTACAAAAATCCTCATTAGAATTAAGATTTACATGTATATCTAGGAGATCATCTAGGTTTTACTATTTTTCATCATATGGAATAAACTCAATTTCTTGGGGTGGACCTTGTTCAACCACTCTAGTAAGTCTACGTCATCATACAATTGAATGTTGTTGTTGTACAGTTGAAACATCAACATATAACTCCATCATGGTACCATATCACCACTGGGAAAATAAACTTACTACTTAGAACCACTACGCATCAACAACCAATAAACAAGATAGATTTCACAGTGTAGCTAAGAATTGAAAATATCTATAGCTCATAGACTTGATCTCTTGATCAGGTCCTAGATTTAAGGAACCACATATTCTATATTGAAGTTAACTTCGGGTTACACAATTAGATGTACTAACCAATATTGTTGGTTGTGTACTATAATAATCTCCTTTATCAGTTCTAATAACCTCCATAT
Source organism: Viscum album (assembly GCA_963277665.1). Taxonomy (NCBI): domain Eukaryota; kingdom Viridiplantae; phylum Streptophyta; class Magnoliopsida; order Santalales; family Viscaceae; genus Viscum; species Viscum album. Next base: position 909,558,960 of record OY728131.1, on the reverse strand, counting down.
AGTAGTAGACATAGTCAAACATGACTCTATACATCAAAAAAGTTTTTTGATCAAGATTCTGATAGTGTAACTAATATTGACAATGATGGTTGACCATATAATCTTTATTATACAGAAATTTTAGAATGTATTTTTTGTACCCTAAAATATGATAATAATGTTTCATTATATGAAATTTTATTAGAAAATAAGTTAAAGAATGTTTTGGAAACTGAGTTAAAAAGAAGAGAAAAAACCAAATCAGTTTATTTATCATTGATAAAATGACAATTATGATCATATAAAGTGAAATGGATAAGAAAAAACACATTAAAGGACACATGAATGCTTTAAAACAAATAAGAAATTATTTGGTGATTTTAAACAGAACAAAGTTTGGATGAGATGAGCTCGGTTTTGGAGGTGAGGTAAAATCCAGCTTATTTTCAAGTGGTATCTTACTAACATCTTCCAAAGGGATGTACTTGAATTTTTAATTTTTAAAATATTTCATCCCTATAATAAAATATCGTATATGTTATCTTATATGTAATTATATGGATGGAAGATTTTGAAAATTCAAAAGTTAAGTACATCCCTTTGGAAGATGTCATTAAGTTACCACTTGAAAATAAGGTAGATTTTACCTCACTTTCGAAGATAGTATCATCTCATCCAAAATATGTTATGTTGAAAAATTTCTAGGTATTTCTTATTTGTTTCAAATAATTCATGTGTTTTTTCTTATCCATTTCACTTTATATGATCATAATTGTCTTTTTATCAATGATAAATAAATTTATTTGGTGTTTTATCTTATTTTTACCATAGTTTCCAAAAAATTATATGAATACTATTGAACTGAAAATTCATTTTTTTGATTTTTGAAACACTTTTTGGTTAAGTGAGAACCCACCATAAAAATAACTTTGTGGCTAAGTGAGAACCAGCATATCATCACACGGAACCATTAACGGGTTGGGCAAAGAACCCTGTCCAGGACTAAACCCATCCAACAAAACACCACAAAACATGCGATACCATCACTTTGTGGCTAAGTGAGAACCAAACTCAAGATCCTATAGGATCAGAAATGTCATCATCAGATCCACCAAAACCATCCCAATTTTCCAATGAATCCTTGGAACCATCCCAAAGTGGGGGTGTGCACCAAGGGCAAGGCCAAAAGAGCAGAGAAGAATCATCAAATAAAATTACCCTAGAACACAAAAATAGAACCCCAAAGGGCCAAACATAAAAATATGGGAGAACAGGTGAGGAAATTTCTCAATCACCAAGAATTTCTGAGGTTAACCTCTATGAATACATATTAACCTAGGAGAAGACGATGACCCAACCTGTTCTTACCCTAAAGAAAACCAGAAATCAGAACTGATGAGAAGAGGACATCGTAGGTACCAAGCATTCCTACACCTGCCATCTGCATATGCGTACTAACAATGGAAAACAAACAATTCCCCTGCCTCAAAGACACCCGCTACCCATGCAAGAAATGAAACATGAATATAGATGAAAAGATCTGGAAAGAGGGGGACCAGTAGTGCAGATCACATCGGAACCAAAAAACCCTTTCCATCACAAAAGGCCAATGCTGGAAGAACCAGGCCAAAACCCACGTTGCTACCTCGCACCTCAAAGCTCTTCAGCACCAAGAAACCCTCACCGTTGCTAAAGGCTGACACCAGAAGACCCAAGCCAACATAAATCCATGATACCACACTACCTCTCGAAGATCACTAGCGTAGAAACCCTCACTGACATGGAAGGCTGATGCTAGAAGACCCACGCTAAGAGAAATTTGAACCATCTAATTTCCTGACAGAAACCACTAACACATCTAGGACCAGATCTGCAAGATGCTCCTCACAAAGGCGTGTAAACTAGGAGGAGGAGTCATACCAGGATGTGGGAGCCAAAGTGTGCAAGATCTGTCACTGTCAAGATGAGAAGAACCCTATGGGAGGGGATGATGAGGAGGGATGGAGGAATCAGCAATAGGAAACCCTAGCGCCGAGGCAGGTCTCACTTGCGTTTCGCCCCTTAAAAGCCCATCCCACCAACCACCTCTATATGAATACTATTGAAAATGAGGGTTGACCATATAATCTTTATGATACTAAAATTTTTTAACATCTTCTTATATCCTAAAATATGATACTAATGTTTCGTAGTACAATTTTTGATCATCCTAAAGGTATTTCAATAGTTTATAAAGAAAATATGAATCATCTAAAGCATATCTCCTGGGAGTGCCAAAATAGGTGTGAAACAAGGATTATTGTCATGTACTAGGTTACCCCAAGTTAGGATCGATACAAATTTTCAGAGTTTTTACTCCTAGGTACATCTATTCCAGAGCCACATTGACTTGTAATATCCAGACATGGATTTGATTTCTTAGATAACCACATAATATTTATACTACCACAATTTTAGAACATTTTATTATTTTACTAAAATATGACACTAATAATTACTTAACCATTAGTTAATCATTAGTTAATCATTTCTTAACCATTAGTTAAACATCGATTAATCATTAGTTAATAATTCCTTAATTATTATTTAATAATTACTTAATAATTATTTAATCATACCTTAATAATTATTTAATCATTAATTAATTATTCTTTAATAATTACTTAATTATTCTTTAATAATTACTTAATCAATATTTAATCAATACTTAATCAATAGTTAATCATTACTTCTTTATTCATTCCTTAATAAATCTTTAATCATTAAATAATAATAATTTAATCAATAATTAATCATTAGTTAATCATTAATAAATAATTATTTAAACATTCTATAATCATTAGTTAAACATCACTTAATTCTTAAATAATTTTGCCTTAATAATAAGTTAATCATATGATATTAATTAGTTAATTATAATTAGATAATCATTATATGTAATAATTTTTTAATCCTAGTTTATCCATTAGTTAATCTACACTTAATCATTACTAATAATAAATACTATTTCTAAAATATATATAACTAAATAAACTACTTAATAAATAGCATATTTTAAACTAAATAAAAATAATTAAATTAAATAAATAAATAACTTTAAATTAGATAAGAAAAAATACCTCTAAATGATGATTCACAAAAAAATCAAGACTTCTTTTAGGTCACCGAATCCACTGTGCACGAAGAAGAATTCATCTAGAGAGAGATAGCGGAATGTAGAGAGAAGAGTGAATTTTTAAGTGAAGAGAAGGAGGGAGGGTTTCATTTTATAGGGAGTTAAAATAAAGTTGGTGGGAGGGGGGGGGGTCTTTTGCCTAACGTAATGGTGAAAGGCACCCCTGACCACCTTTCACTTTCTCTTTACGTGAAAGGTGGCCTCCCCCAGCTGCCTTTTCTATGTCACCAATCTGGGGAAAAGGTGGTGGTGGGGGGGGGGGGGGTATATTACACCTTTAAATAAATTGGAAAGGCTTTTGAACCCCTCCTGCCTTTCTGACATAAAAAATATTTTTAACCTAGAAATATTTTCAAAAAATAACCCCCAAAACACATAATAAAACTCCTGATGTGGAGGGTGATTCAAAGTTCTGATGTGTATTTTTTAAAATACATATGTTGGAATATTTTATGGATCATTTTCTCAAATGAATTATCATCATACAAGGTAGTGTTTCTAGATTTGAGAGACATGGATACCATCCATGAGAAAGTAGAGGATAGATTACTCAGTTTTAAAAGGATATTTCATTTAAAATGAGTTTACAAAAGTTTTGGAAAATGGTGAAAAAAGAAATATTCCTAAAAATAGGAAGGGGAAAATCCTTTGTGAAAAGGAGTAAAGATTTCATCATGAAAAAATAACATAGAGGAAGACAGAGGAAGTACTCAATGTGATAAGTGCTATAGAATAAAGCATAGTGGACAATAGGAGGTATTTCCATTTTGACACTAAAAAGAAGTAGAGAAAGAAGAAGCGATACTCCAAGAGTTCACTCATTGGAAAGGCTCTATTAAATAATTTTAATAAAAGTAAGTAGAGCTTAGTGGGCACACCATCCCTGGTTTAGTTTTCATCTTTGATCACAGAGAAGAAGACAAAATAGGAGGATCAGTGAGTTACACACTATGAGGAGAGCAGTGAGCTGTCTAGTTGTGTATGGTTCTAAACCAGGAGAGTTTGTGTGACCACTCCAAACTTGTAATCATAAAAAAAGTGATCTTTAGTGTCTCCAGTACATTATAAATTTACCATAAATGCTCCTTGGATTAGCCCGTTTGGGCAAACCAAGTAAAATCTTATGTATCCTTTACTTTAAATTCATCATGATTTTTAGGAAAAGAGAGAAAGGTGTTCCTAATAAATATAGAACATGAACATTGACAAGGAAAGTTTTAATTAAAACTACTTGATTCAACACCCTGAGTTTACTTAGGCATTTCATACATAGATATTACATCATTTTAGATGAATATTAAATACATATCATAATAACCCATACCCCATAACTGTAAATGTTTACTATCTTTTAAGACTAGATACATAATCATCTTATTTCATGAAAGATCTTAAACATATCTCATAAATTTCTTCTCACATAGTATACTTCTTATACATACCATACTTTAGTCCTTTCTCTATAACCCAGGGAAAAGAAACATAAGAAAGGGTGAGCTCATATTCGTATAAAGGGTAAACATAAGATATGTCGATCAATGATCACAAGTGAGGATAAGATAAGAATATGAGTACGTGAAAATAATCAAAACTTATGAAAATCATACCCAATCATTCAAATATCATTAATCATAAATCATGGAATAATTATTTTTTAATAAGAAAATACATAAGTTATAAGTGTGTGGAATTATCAATAATCAATCATAAGCCATGAAAATATATCATAATCATATCACATAAGTTTGTGGCATAAACATAAGCATAGAAAATAACTTCCTTAGTTAGGGTTCAATCCCAATACTATAATTATGGATAAAGTAACATAATGAAAATTTCTACCCATTTATTTATAACATCCTCTTAGGAGTAACTTCTATCTAGTTAACTCTATCATCTCTTAGGAGTTTATTAACTCCATTGTATCTTAGGAGATTCATAACCCCACCATCATTACCCAATGCATTATAGGGATATATAATTATGGGACCAAATGTAACATAATCATAATCCATATATATGTGTTCCATAAGATCATGAAACATTCATTGTATCATCATATCATAACCCATGGAAAGGAAACATGTTTCATAAACATTTCATCATTTTATCATAGAATAACTCATGGAAAATAAATGAGCTATATAAATGTTTCATCATAACTTAATTAACCCGTGGTAAAGAAACAATTTTCACATAATAATCCTCAAATCATCATCATCTTAATACATACAAAGAAATAAAGTGGATGATATCATAATATCATATCCCTAGTGAATCATATCAGTTCTTAAATTATGTTATCATAGATAAAAAATACATTTAAAATATCATCCAAACCGTTCTTTAGAAACATAAGAAAATATCATTTTATTTTGATAAAGTTTTAACTAAGAACTTCAAAAAAATTGATAAAATAATTCTATTTTAAAATAAACTAGGAAAATTTTGTTGTAAGATTCAAATAAAATAACGGTCATGATAGAGGGGAAATTAGTTCATGCTATATACATTAAAAGAAAACATTCCTTTCATACTTTTATAAAAAGTAAAAAATGACTTGCTCAGAAAAATTTTTGAATGAATATTTTTTAAAAATTCATAAATAAATTTAAAGGTAGTAAAAATTATCATTTTAAAACATTTAATGCATAAGTAATAAATTTCATTAAATAATTTTTTAGAGCAATGATATCAAATAAAAATTTCATTGACTAAAATGAAAATAAGACCAACTTTTATTTTAAAAAATTTTCTTGATAATTTTAAGTACCAAAGAGAGGAAAATGGTAATAATATATAAACATTATAAGAATATCTAGAGGATAAGAAAATATATGGGGTTTAATGGATAAGATCTATATAATTTACCTCAATGGAAATTTTTCATAGACAATCTTGAAAAAAATGAGATTGTAACATAAATCCCTTAACTCAAGAACCATCTTGCTTTATACACATTAAATATTCTATATAATAAATATAGATTTATTATTCATATATTATATAACCATATTTATATATAAATTACTATGTATTATTCCTTTATAATTCCCAATTATCCTTTTATTAACAACTTCTTTATTAAAATGACCATTCAGGTGAAAACTGGTATGTTTTTCAGTACTTGAACCTTATTCATGGTTTAATCATATCAAGAATATTAATCATGATATAAGTGTAATATTTATTCATTATATACAATTTCATAATCATTTATAAAAAGTTTTTGTGAAAAAATGAATGACATCACTTCATGGAAACGGTGGCCTGTACATACACAGAGGTGATGTTTTCACTTTTTAATAGATGAACTGAAATAAAGGTAAATTATAATTAAACTTTAAAGAATAATTATTATATAATTAAAATAATATATATTCATTAAATATACCCTTATTACATTCATGAAAATTTAAAATGAAAAATGAATCACACTAGTTCGTGGAGGTAGTTGTCCATACGTACACATGAGTGACATTATCATTTTCCAGCAGATGGAAAGGTAAGAAGGTAGATAAGTTATTATAATTACAAAAGAATAAATATTTCATTAATATAATATATAAACATTAAATCAATCAAAATAACCATCCATTAATTATAGTGATGGAAAATGAATCATATTGCTATGTGGAGGCAGTAGACCACACATATGCACGAGCGATACTTTCATTTCCCATTTGATGGAAAGGAGGTGAAAAATGGTTGATACATCATCATAATAAAAAGAAATATTATTTAATATATTTAATTAATTATTTAATAATTGATACCATATATTTATAGGATTTATAAGAAGAAATAAAATTGAAAGTACTCGGTTAAGAGTTATGCCACTTCACTGAGAAACCTTATTTGGATTACACCGTAAGACTTGAAAGGATAATATTATGATAAAAAAAGGACCAATAGGACATGGTGAGGGATGTTATTAAGGTATCATAGTAGGTATTTCATGATATAAAAGGTTCATTAAGTGTGAGTAAGAGAGAATAGGCAATATCCTTTTATAAGGGAGGGAGATGACACACTTGGAATTTCTCAAAAGATAAAATATATTAATGTATTACTCAAGTAAAGTGTTAAAAAAATTCTAAAAAAAATGATATGGTATATATAAAATTAAAAAATAAAATCTAGTTGAGTTTTTTATGATATTTTAAACATTATCTCTCAGGTTAACCCCTGATAAACCCGTTTTAACCTTAGTCGTGGTAACAAATTTTACTATTTTTACTATTAATTATGAAAAAAATTAAGTTTAACTTATTAAATAATATTAATTATAATGATTAAAAATATATAATCAATTTTAGAAGATTAAATTTAGATAATTTATAGTTTTTTATTTTAAAATTAGTGGTTAGAACGCAACAAAACCGTTTTTAGAAAAATGCATTTTAAGCATAAAATTGAGTTTACCTTCATTCCTTTCCATGTAAAAATTGTTAAATGAATACTAAATTATTTCATTAAATATATAATATATAAATTTTATTAAAATCATTCATCAATAACTATTAATTTAATTTATTAAAATAAAAACACACTACATGCATAATAATATTTTTTCAGAAAAAACATATCTTTTTAACTTTGAAATGATTTTATTTTATTTTGAATCTAATTGATAACCAATTAATTAGTTTTATACATGTGTAAAAAATATTTTTTCATAATTTATTTATTCCTATTCATATCCTCTATTCCAATAACTATTTTATAACTGACACATTAAATAATAATAATTCAATAGTATATCACAGTTTGTTTAAACTCAATGTTGCATGTAAAGAAAGATATTTAACACTTTAAATTTATTAAAGATAAATATATTATAAAATATTAGGGTTCTACATTATAAAAATTTATAAGAAATTTTACCTTGAAATTCCATTACTCTGATACAAACAACTGATGATATATCTACCTTATAACATCTCTGGGTTCCCACATAGCTTCTTCAAATTTACGGTTTCACCAAAAAACATTAACCATGTGATGAAATTGTTTCACAAAACTTTATCTTTTAGATCTATAATATCCACAAGTTTTTCCTCCTAATAAATATAATTCACTAGTGGTAAAATCTCTAAGTTTAGTTCATGTAAAGAATTAGGTATGTACTTCCCCATGAGAGATACATGGAACACATCATAAACTTGAGATAGATTTGGTGGAAGTGCCAAGCAATTATTAACCATCTTGATATGATAATTTTTTTATGGGAATATATATCCAGGGATAAAATTTTACTTCTTTCTAATTATCATAACCTTATTCATATGAGGTATTCATAGAAATACATTTTCACCAACTTTGAACACTAGATTGCACCGATAATTATCAGAATAAAATTTTCATCATCTCTGTGCTACCCTGACATGCATCTGAATAAATACAATATTCTATGTTATTTACTCAAATAACTCAAATGCTAATAGATTTATTTCTATAACTTTATCCTATAATGTTGGATTTCTTCACTTCCTACCATAGAGGTCTTCACAAGTATCAATCTGTATACTTGAGTGGAAGCTATTGTTGTCAGAAAATTCTACCAAAGGAAGGTATTGATCCCAACTGCCTTTAAAATCTATATAATATAATCTCAAAATATCTTCTATGTTGGTACATAGTTAATATGGAAAAATACCCAAGAGGGGGGGGGGTGAATTGGCCTTTTTAAAAATGAATTTAAGATAATTTCAGAATTATAAAATTAAAGTTAGTGCAGCAGAAATAAATGAAAAAAAACATAGGATATTATTATAGTAGTTCAGATCTAAATGATCCTACTCTACTCTTCATCCCTATCATGAAATAATAGAGATGAAACCCACTATAACCATAATAATGGACTCTTACTATGAATTTTTACCACTTGGAGTCACAACCCAATTACAAATCCTTTCCCTTGGAGGCTTAAACCCAAACAGACCTACCTTTTCTACCTAGATTCACAACCCAAACAACTTTCCTTCTTACCACTTGGAGGAATAACCTAATGCCTAAATTTTTCATGGGAGTCACAACCCACAATCCTACCTTTTAATGGGTAGTATAACTCTTTAAAATTGCACACATAGAAATATATAGAAAGAAGTGAATCCAAAAAAATAGATAAAAGATTCACAATCTAAGAGTTGAGACAATAAGAAGCTCTCCAATAGCATAGGATAAAAAGATTATAGTTTAGATTAGATTAGTAGTTGATCACAAAAATTATTTCATAACTATAAAGTTCAAGAATATCCTCAACCTCATGTTTTGATCTAGATATATAAAACACCTTATAAAGAGTTCTTTTATGCATAAAAGATTAAAAGAAAGAATCCCATTTCCATTCATCTTTCCCAATGAAAAATATAATTTTTTCATCAAATAAGAAATGAAAAATATATCCACATGGGTTATTATGATAATCCATAAAATTTAAAACCCATTGTATAATGATAACATGTTATTATAATCAATACAATACTAAAAAATAAATATAGTCAACATTAAATTCCCTTATAAAACTCTCATAAATAAGGAAAGATAAAATGTTAAAATTCTAACCACATTTAATTTGGAACTCATGTTTTCCCAAGAAACTAGAATGAAACTTCAACCCACATGATGAGTAATTAATCCTAAATAAAATTTTTCCAAATAAAATTCCTCAGTATTAAAATAATTAAAAAATATTTAAGGAATAGTTAAATTAAGATAAAAATGTGAAATAAACATGTAGTAATTGTAAATATAAAAGAATAAATAAAACATACCATGTTTTGAGATAAAATATGACAAAGGAAATAAGTGACCATAGGTATATCATACGGTAGGTTCAACACTTTTTAAAATTTTAACTTGAGGGCACTTCATTTTTGTTCATGTAGTCACTTCATTTTTTTCATGTGGGAACTTTATTTTATTTATACAGTCACATTATTTTTTTTTCATGCGGTCACTTCATTTTTTATGAGGTCACTTTGTTTTTTCTCATGAAATAACTTCATTTTTGTTCATGTGGTCACTTAATTTTTTTTCATGTGGTCAATTCATTTTTTTCATGTTCTCACTTAATTTTTTTTCATGCGGTCACTTAATTTTTATTCATGAGATAATTTCATTTTTTTTCATGTGGTCACTTCATTTTTTTCATACAGTCACTTCATTTTTATTCACGCAGTCACTTCTCAAGGTCACTTCTAGACTTTGTCAAATTTTCACTTACAATAACTTCTCAAGGTCACTTCTAGAATTTATCAAATTTTCACTCATGGTCACTTCTCAAGTTCACTTCAAGACATTGTCAAATTTTTAACCATGGTAACTTCTCAAGGTCACTTCTAGACTTTGTTAATTTTTTACTCATGGTCACTTCTAAAGGTCACTTCTAGAATTTTTAAAAATTTCAATCACAATCACTTCTCAAGGTCACTTAATGATTTAACTAGAATATGTAAAAAATAAAAGCAAATAATTATTACTATGTATGAGAAATTAGAAAATTTTAAATTATCTAAAATACTAATAAATTTGATCAAGGATCCAATTTAATATTTTTGAGTTTGAATAGTCCCATCATATTGACTATCTGTCAAGGTATGATATGCATTACTGAAACTCAACTTTGTATCCAGAGCCTACTGAAGTCTTCTCCAGAACTTCAACATAAACCTTGGATCTTGATCATATATAATATAATGTGGTAATCCATGCAACCTTACCACTTCATTAATGTATATCCTATAAAGATGATCAAGAGAGAAATATTCTCTAATGGAAATGAAATGTGCTAATTTTGTAAGATGATAAACTAAAACCTAAATAACATTTCTCCCTTTAGATGTTTTAAGGAGCATGATGATGAAATCCATGGAAAATTTTTCCCATTTCAATTCTAGTATGGGTAATGGTTGTAACATCCCCTTAGAATTATGTCTCTTAGACTTAACTTTTTCACATACCAAGAATCAAGATATATACTCTATAATAGTTCTTTTCATATTATCCCACCATAAATACTCTTTTAGATCTTTATACATATTCATACATATAGGATGAATATAGAATTATGAACTATAAGCTTTATCCAGTAGCTCCTTATTAAATGCTGGTATTAATGAGTGATATACTCGGTTTCTGAACCTTATCATTTCATCACAATCATGGTCAAAATTAGGAACATTTATCACCTTATTCTACTATTCCACACACTCTTTCTACACCTCTTTAATCCTCACATGGATAGATGATTAAAAATTCATATGAGAAAGATATGACCTATCCCATTAAAGATCCATCTTCTGTAAATCCATTAATATTGGATCTCTTTCAATCCTCATCATAGATAAACTAGAATGGTTTTTCTGATTCAGAGCATCAATCACCTTGTTCTCCTTCCTAGGATGGTAGTGTATTAAGAAGTCATAATCTTTAATCAAATTCAACCATATCCTTTGGAATATATTCAACTACTTATACATGAATATATACTTTAATATTTTATGATTATTATATATATAACATTTCTCCATAAGGATAATGCGTCCATATTTTTAGAGAAAAAGTTACTACTTCCAACTACAAATTATGATATGGGTAATTTTGATAATGGATTTTCAATTAGTGTGAGGAATAAGTCATCACCATATAATTATTCATGAGTACACATCCCAATCCCTTATTTGATGCATCACTAAAGATCAAAAACCCTTCTCTACTATAGAGTAGTGTAAGTATAGGCGTACTGACTAACCTTATTTTCAGTTCCTTGAAATTTTACTCATATTTATTTTTCCAAAGGAACTTAAATCCCTTCAGAATCAACTTCATTATTGGATCATATTTCCATGATAAATATCTCAAAAAACATCTATAGTATCCATCAAACCCAAAAAAAATCTATAGATATCTATTACCATGGTTAGTCTGGGCCATTTTTCAATAACTTCCATATTTGAAGTATCCACTGATATACCCTCACTTGAGATTATATAACCCAATAATATGACTTTATTAATCCAAAATTAAAACTTGGTAAATTTATCATACAACTTATCCTTCCTCAGGGTCTTTAGGAGAATCCTCAAATTTTCTTCATGCTCTTCCTTTCTCTTTGAATATATAAGAATATCATCTATAAAAACTACAAAACTGATCAAGGTAATCTATAATGAATATATTCAATAAATACATGAAGATAATAGTATCATTGGTAATTCCAAATGGCATCACTATAAATTAATAATGACCATACCTCACATAAAAGACTATATTGAGTATATCATCATTATTTATCTTCAATTTTTGATATCTAGATCTGAGATTAATCTTGAAAAAATATTTATCTCCTCATAATTGATTTAATATATTATCGACATGGGGTATAGGATACTTGTTCTTGATAGTGATATTATTAAGTTCTTGAAAATCAATGCAACAAAGAATTGACCCACATTTATTCTTAATAAAAAGAACATGTTCACCCCATGGTGACACACTAGGGAATATGAATACCTTATCAAAATTCTATTAGATCTACTTATTTAATTCCTTCAACTCAATTAGGACTATTCTATATGGAGACTTTTAAATAGGTGAAACACCAGGAATGAGTTCTATTTAAACATCAACTTCACGATTTAGGGGAATAATAATCAATTATTCAATAAATACATAATCATAATCCTAAACAATAAAAATTTCTTAAATTTTGATTTTCTCCCCAATAATTTGAGATAAATATACTTCACAAATAGGTAGTAATACCCATAAAATCGAGGTAACTTCCATCAGAAGTTCATATTCATCCTCGCACTAAAATAATATCATAGGTTGATTCAAAATATCATATGTGACTTCCGTCCATCGATAATTGATATGGGATCTATATAGAGAGAGCCAATCCATTCACAAAATCACATCAAATTCAAATTGTGGGATAATCACAATATTTGTAGGAAGTATATTCACACATACTTTTATTACAGAGGAACTATAGACTTGATATGAAATCATCATACCATTAAGAGTTTTTATTACTATATCAACATCTAATAATTATGGTGGTGATGTATACCAATATAAAACTATTCAGATATAAAATGTTGGGTAGATCCAAAATCAAATAAAACATTTACAGTTCTAGAGTGGATGGTAAGTATACCTTTCATCACTTTGTTATTGTGACCCACTTTAGTAGTTGTGATCTCAAGAGATTTCATTTTTCTTCTTGGATTAAGAGTTTTATTACACAGATTATCATCATTAACCCTGATATTCATGCAATGATTAGTGTAATTTCCATAATCCTTTCAATTTTATAATTAGAGTGTGGGTGGTACATTTGACCAAGAATTTTCATCCTTCCTTTCATTGACTGGTCTCTTCATACCACTTAAACATTATTTTGATCAATAACCTCATTTTCCACACTTAAAACATTTACTACAACCCATAAGGAAATTTCCTCCATACTTACTTCCACACCTTTTGACATGAAGGAAGATTAATTTTATTTCTTCCATGCATTTTATTATTTTAATTTCCTCAAAATTTTATCTTTCTATTTTTGTCCCTAAAACCATGAGAATACTGAGTGTATCCAATTTCCAATTCCTCTTGAGTGCACATATAGCAATTTATTTATAGTTATCAAAGTATCTTATATCCAATTACTTTTAGAGACTTTATCTTAAGCCACTAATGAACAGATAAATTTTATTTTGGGATTGATGATAAAACTGAAAGCATAACTTTCAAGTTTGGTGAAATTTAAATCATAGGTATCTGTGGATTAATCATATTTATGATTTAATTATAGGAATTACCTTTCCATTTTCATGTGAAGAGTTTATTGTAAATACTTACTGAAAAATACCTTCTTAAAATCTTCCCATGGGATTGATTCAATTTCCTCACCTTTCTTTGTATTTTTGATAAGAGTCCATCATTGATATACTTCTAACCTTTTGTGCAGTCTTAGGCCCACCCATCATAAACTGGTGATAATCGAGTTAATACCCAATCCACCCCTTTCAGAGTTTTTAACATTAGTTTCCCTTGTTCCAAAGACACATCCAATTTCCAGTATCTATATATGGATGTATTTTCTAAGAATACCACACAATAAATACTTTACCAAAAATTTAGAATTTTATCCAATTCATAGAATGATCCCTAGTGTTTTAAATAATTTTTTTATAACCCTAATCTTTAAAAATAGAAATATACTTCTTTGATACCAACTGAGGTGACCTGGGCATTTAATACATAGATATCACATAATTTTAGATTTATATTTAATACATTGCATAACAATACACACCCCAAAACTATAAAGGTATAGTGTATTTGAAAACTAGATACATAGTCACTTTATTTCCTAAAATATCTTCAACATATCTCATAAGTTTATTCTCACATTGTAAACTTCTTATACATAACTTACTTAAAACATTTATTCATAATCTGTGGAAATGAAATATATGAAAGGGTGAGATAATATGCTCAATAAGTTTAAACATAAGACGTATCAATCAATCATCATAAGTGAGAATAAGATAATCATATGTTTATAATAACATGATCATAAATTATGAAAATCATACCTAATTATTAAAAGATAATTAATCATAAATCATGGAATAAGGCTTTGTTATAATAAAATACATAAGTTGTAAGTGTGCATAATTATCAATAATCAATCCTGAGCCATGATAATATATCATAATAATAAGACATAAGTTTTTGTAATACAAATATTTATAGAAAATCATTTTCTTAGTCATGGATCACTCCCAAGACTATCATTGTGGACAAAGTACCATAATGGAAATTCCTACCCAATAATTTCCAAAATTATCTCAGGAGTAACTTATATCTAGTTAACTCTATCATCTCTTAGGATTTAATTAACTATATTGTATCTTATGATATTAAAAACTCCTTAATCATTAATCAATTAGTTGGAGTGATATATAATTAAGGGACCACCTGTGACATTATCATATTCTATACATATGTGTGACACCTGATCATAAAACATTAATCACATCATTATGTCATAAAACATGGAAAAGAAATAGGTTTCATAAAAATTTCATCATTTTCATCATAGCATAACTTGTTTAAAAGGAATAGTTTTCATAAGGGTTTCTTCATAACTTGATTAACTCATTGGAAAGAAATGGGTTTCATGGAATCATAAAGAAATCATCATCGTCATAATTCATATAAATAAATAAAGTGTACGGTATCATAATTTAATATCCCCAATGAATCATAAAAATCCTTAAGAGGATGTTTACATATGAGAAAAATAACTTTAAAAGACCATTCAAACCTTTCTTTGAAAAACATGATAAAATATCCTTTTTCTTTTGATAACGTTTTAATTGAAAATTACTAGAATATTGATAAAATATTTTTATTTTAAATAACCAAGAAAACTTTTAAATTAATCTTCAAATAAAATAATGGCCATGATGTTGGTAAAATACAGTCATTCTATATACATTAAAAGAGAACATTCCTTTCATACTTTCGTAAAAAGCTAAAAACAACTTGTCTAAAAAACATTTAAAAATATTAATTTTTAAACATTTGTAAATAAATTAAAAGGTAGTGAAAATATCATTTGTAAAACATTTCAATTATAGCTAATCAATTTCATAAAATAATTTTTAAGAGCATTAACATGGAATAAAAATTTCATCGACTAAAAAGGAAATAAGGTTGACTATTCTTTAAAAACATTTTCTCAACCCTTTTAAGTACCAAAGATAGGAAAATGGTAATAATACACCAAAATTATAGGAATAACCAGAGTATAATAAAATATATTGGGTTTAAAGGATAGTATATATATATATATAATTTATCTCAATTGAAATTCAGTATAAATAATCCCGAAAAAAATGTGATTGTAACATAAACCCCTTACCACAAGAGTCGTATTGCTGCATACATGTTCAATATCCCTTATAATAAATATATATTTATTATATATATAATATAGAAATATATTAATAAACAACTTATTATGTATAATTCCTTTATAATTTTCAATTATCCTATTATTAATAATTTCTTCATTAAAATGATCATTCACGTGAAAATTGGCTCGTTTTCCATGCATGTTTCGGTTTGATGGTTCTGATAATTTCACTTGGTAATGGTTTTATAATCAAAATAATATTAATCATGATATAAGTTTCATATTAATTCATTATATACAATTTTACAACTATTAATAAAACTTTGTGGTGAAAAAATGAATTACATCACTTCATGGAGACGGTAGTCCATACGTACGAACAAGTGATGTTTTCAATTTTAGATGGATGGAAATAAAGAATGGTAAATTATAATTAAAATTTAAATAATATTTATTATTTCATTTAAATCATATATATTCATAATATCTATCATTATTACCATCCATGAAAATCAGAAATGAAAAATGAATCACATTGCTTCATGGTGGTGGTACTACACACGTACGCATGAGCGACATTATCATTTTACAACAGTTGAAAGGGTAATAAGGTAGATAAGATATTATAATTATAGAAGTATAATTATTTCATAAATGTGATATATAAATATTAAATCTATCATAATAACAAACCATGAATTATGGTGAGGGAAAATGAATCATATCGCTATGTGGAGGTGGTAGTCCATATGTACACATGATCGATATTTTCATTTCCCATTTGATGGAAAGGAGGTGTAAAATGGTTGATATATCATAATAATAATAATTTAGTAAATTTAATATACTAAATTAAATATTTTATAATGGATACCATATATTAAATGAGTTATAAGATGAAATAAAATTGAAAGTACTCGGTTAAGAATTATACCTCATCATTGTGAAACCTCCTTTAGCTCACACCTTAATCCTTGAAAGAATTGTATTATAATAAAAAAATAACCTATAGGATTTGGGGAGATATGTTAGTAAGGTATTAGGGTAGGGTTTTTATGATATATAAGGCTAATGAAGTGCGATTAATAAGGAATATGTGGTATCTTTTTTTAAGGGGGGAGATGACACACTTGGAATTTTTCAAAAAATTAAAATGTATTAATGTATTAATAAAGTAAAGTAGATAAAAAATGAAGAATATTATAAGATAATAATGATATGGTTTAAATAAAATTATCCAATCAAATTAAATCAAGTGTTTTATGATATTTTAAACCTTCTCTCTCAGGTTAACCCCCCAACAAACTCATTTTAACCTTAATTGTGATAACACATTTTTACATTTTTTACTATTCATTATGAATAAAAATTAAGTTGATATTATTAAATAATATTAATTATGATGATTTAAAATATTTAATAAATTTTAAAATATTCAATTTCTATAAGTGAAAAAATCAATTTTAAAATAAGTGTGCAAAATGCAACAAAACCATTTTTAGCAAAATGCATTTTTAGTATAAAATTGAGTTTACCTTCATTATCTTCCTTGTAAAAACTATTAGATTAATATTAAAATAAATAATTGAATATTTAATTTATACATTTGATTTAAATCATTAATAAATATCAATTTATTTAATTTATTAAAAAAACACCCTATGCGCATGAAAACAGTTTTCAGAAAAACATCTATTTACTTTCAAATACTTTTATTTTATTTTTAACCAATTGATAACCAATTAATTAATTTTAAAAATGTGTAAATAATAATTTTTATACTTTAGTTAGTCCTATTCATACCCTCTAGTAAAATGGATAGGATATAACTTTCACATTCAATAATAATAATTCAATATTATATCATGGTTCGTTTAAACTCAATGTTGCTTGTAAAGCAGGTTATATAAAAATTAAAATTTATTAAAGATAAATATATTATAAAATATCAGGCTGTTACACCCCTTATCAAGGAGTAAACCTTATTAGGGACCAATAATTGGTATTAGAGCTAAAGGTTATTTATAGAGTTATGTGTCTCCGAGGCATGATGGTGACAATGGTGAATAATAAGGGATTCCCTTTTTTTAAAGGTAGAAACTTACAACTATAGAAAAATGAATATGAAATTATATTATTTCATTAGTAATGGATGTAATATGGAAACAATTCATGTCATATTTTCAAGTATGGATAGTAGAGCATTTACATATAGAGATCACAAAGGGTTGGATATTGATGCAAAAACAATAAATGATTTATGGGGAGATTTATCCAACCCAATATATAGAAAGGTGATTTCATATAAGATATCTTATATGACTTTGGATAATATTATAAATATTTATTAAGGTGATTCAAAATTTTATCAACTAAAGTTAAAAGTATCATGGAATAAATATAAAGAATTAATAATGAGGCCAAATGAGATATTTGATTCTTTTTTTGATCATTTGAACATTATTATATAAGATATGTGAGGTATTGGGGAAATAATTAATGATGTGAAATTTTTTAAAAGAATCATGAGGAGATTTCCCTCATGATTATATCCAAAGGTTTTAGTGATTGTAGATAGAGACCCGAAGGATGTAACATTGGACACGTTGTATAACACTCCTATTTCTTATGAGATGAGGAATAATGACATTGAATTATTTATAAAAGAAAACTCTCAAGATAAAGCATTCAAGGATTAAAAAAAAGTCTAAGTTAAAGAAAAAACCACTGATGAATAAGTTGATGAGATGATATCGTTTCTTTTCTCCAATATCAAAAGAAGAAGAGGTAAGTTCAAGGGAAAACTACCAATTGATTTTTATATGGAAAATTAGGGTATCATTATGAAGAACCTGACTCAGATACCCTTTCAAACTAGTACTTGACCTGAATTTCCACATACCTGAAGGCATTCCTGATACCCACGGGCTGACGACTAGCACCCAGGCATAAAAAAACCTATAGGGAACAATTTTTCCCAACCTGAAGTATAAAACATGATATATATATATAAATATATATATATATATATATATATATATATATATATATATATCCAAGACATAAAGAAACAATGGAATAAGAAACAAATATATATTTCATAACAAAAATGAAACAGTAGATGTGATACAACTCAAAAGTAGCAAGAACAAAAAAAAAATCCAATGGAAAAGTCCAACAAAAAAGGGAAAAAATAAAAAAAGATACTCCATTTGATAGCGTGGGAAACTATCACCATCTCCCCACCAGCTACCAATAATTATCTAACAAAAACCTCACCACCTTACTGCAGTTCCTTGCCTTTTCCTACATCAAAAGACATACAAAGGTATACGCACTGCCGAAGGGGTGTGCAATGTGTGAACTAATAGGCTCAATAGGATCCCACCCATGTGTTCCATAAAAAGTATCTGTAAAAAAATACGAACATGATCAAATTTAAAGAAAAAAAGGAATGATAAATAGTTAAATAGTTTTTATATCAAAATCATGGTAAAACATTTAATTTCCCATTTTTTCCAAAATTCTAAAATAATATAGGTTAAACATTTCAAATCATTTCATATACATAAAAGTGGTCAAATCAAAGAAAATAATATATCAGATATCATATCAAATCCATGATAGTAAAATCTAAAATAATAGAATCCAAATCATAGGTAACATCACACCAAGGATCACTATAATCCAGGATAACTGGGACACTCTTACTTAAACATAGAAAATCACACACATTAAGTCTCAAGATATATTCATAGAATATAGAGAGCAGAGGAATACCCTAGAAAGTGAACCCACTAATAGGTCTATAAAGACCCAAGATCAAGGGGCCTAGGGATTAAAGGATCACCCCATGAGTTAACCCCCTGAAAAATGGATGAGTCCTATTACTACACCTTCTACCTAAGTACCCAAGGCTTCACATGTGATCTATTTTCAAACCATTTCATCAAAACCATGCTTTGAATAAATTTCATAAATATATTTCACAATGATTTGAAAATATATTTTCTTTCACCAAAATAAGGGGAAAACATATTTTCTCAAAAAACCATTTCCATACACATAAATAAATCATGAAAATTCATTTATAAACAATTTATAAAACCAGATCAATACAGTTCATTCAAAAAAGGGTATAGATCTAACTATCTAACTCAAATTTGAGTCTCACATGCCTGTAGTGGGATCCACCAACTATAAAGGAACACAAGTTCAAAAACAGAGGCCTTGAGATTGATTCCCATGTCTTAGAATCACATCCCAAAAAAAAAATAAGATGGTGGAAAGGGTAGTTTATGAAAAAACACAAAGAACACACACCCACCACACCACAACCAATAAAGGATCGACCCTCAGAAGAAGATCACATAGAATATATAGAAGGAACAACACCAAAAGATCAAAAAATATGAAAACATCAAGTAATAACACTACTGAGACCAAGGGTAATGAAGAAATAGGTAGATCAGTTACCCATAAAGACATAGTTCAAAAAACCTAATGATCAATCTTCGAATGAAGCAATATATAAGGAGAGAAGGCCCCCAAAATTACCTGGAAGAGATCCTAAGTTGATAGAGAAGAGACTTTAGTCAAATTAATAATCAATCACCCTTGTAGTTCCCTAAAAATCATAGACTGTGAGAATTAAATGGAATTAATACTCTTTAAATCATTTAATTTCCAATTAAAAAGTTCTTTTAAAAAATGAATCACCTCATATTAAAAATACCAATCCTGGCTATTTCATAATGTGTAAACTTTTCACGGTGCGTAATATTTTCATGACCTAAACCAAACTCAAGAAATATTCCTGAAAATAAATATAGAAAGTGAAAGATTTTCATGAGATGTAAACAATTCATGTTGTGTAATAATTTCATGACATGAAATCTCCCAGCAGACACCAAATAGTCTAGATTATTCTCAAAATCCCAAACCAACACTGGTGTTCTCCAAACTTAGGGAGAACCCTACAAAGCCTTTAATGCTTTTTTACCCAGACTCCATTAATTACAAAAAACATACATCCCTAAAATTTGGGTCATTTTCCCCAACAAATGATCTCTGCCCTTAAGAGTCTCAAAACACACCCAAAAAAAGAGGAATGCGAAAGGAGAGATGGGAAATACCTGAAAGAAGGTAATGGGATATTACAAACTCCCCACTATAAGAATTCCTGTGACCCAGGAAGTCATGTGTAATAATAATGTCTAGAAATATGTGAGTCCGTTTCTCCCTTATCAATGACTCACACTCCTAAGTCTTGTAAGAATCTGATCTGTGTTTCCATAACTCTCGAACCAATGGAATTGGCTTCTCACACAAGAGTTTCACTTGAGAGTCAATGATCTACCCTGGTTTCTCTACAACAAAAATCTATAGATCTATCTCAATATCTTCACAACTTAGAATGTGAGAGGGACCATGGTAGTTTTCCCTGAGACGTGATATATGGATAACATCATGAATACCCATCAATTGAAGAAACAATGATAACCGATAAGTAACATGACCAAGCCATCAAATGGTCCAACATTTCTCATATCCAACTTTCCCTATTTTCTAAGTTGAAAGTTACCCAAATGAGGAGAAACTTTCAATAAAACCTAGTTAACAATGGAAAACTCCAAAGGATGATGTCTCCAATCCACATATAATTTCTTTTGACTCTAATCTATAACTAGACATTGATGTATATCCTAAATCCTCACCAATGTCTCCTAAACGAGATTCGATAACACCAAATGGCCTCACCCACCTCTTCCCAACAAAGAGGTGATCTTCACGAGTGACCATACAAAGACTCCAAGGTATCCATTATAATCGATGAATAATAAATGTTGTTATAATAAAACTAAACTGGTCCCATATGGATATCCCATGATCCACTGAAATACAAGATACAATAATAGATCCTATCCTCCAACATCTAAATAGCACGCTCTGTCTGGATGTCTATTTGTGGATGGTATATTGTACTCATCCTATCTTGAGTCCCTATCACCTTATTTAGACTCCTCTATAACCTCAATTTAAATCTAAGATCCCTATATGAAACAATGTCAAAAGGAACCCCATGTAACCTCACTATATCTTACACATATAACTCGCACAAGTCTTCAAATTTAGTGGTGTCACTAATTGAAATGAAGTGTTATGAAATTATCAACTGATAAATCGCCATAAAAATAGAATTTATCACTTAGGGAGTCATTGGCAATCTATATAAAACATCCATGGACACCTCATCCCATTTCAAAACCTTCACCAGAAGAGGTTGGAGAAAACTAGAGGGTTTCAGATACTTCGCCTTTATCGGTTGACAGGTGTAATAACAGAACACATAATATGAAATGTCTTGCTTCATACCCATCCAAAAGAATTTAAATCTCATGCCATAATACATATTCTTAGTGATTGGATAAATATACCATGAAGAACTATGAAAGAAAAAAATTGATCTCATTACAGATGCTGGGACAACAAACCGATCCACAAAACAGAGAATACCAACTAAAGAGAGAGACCAACCAGAAATGGGCTCCCCACCATATAGGGTTTATTAAATTCCTATGAAATCATCATCCTACTACTAACCCTTCATAATAGACTTAAATAGAGATGATTATAATTGAACACTGTCCAAAACCATACTTGAAACATCCTCCTGATCATCCAAGTGCAACTGAGCAAAGATCCCCATAAGGTTCCACTCTTCCCTTGATTCTAGAATAGTCTGCATTAGTACTTTCCTACTAAGATCATATTCAATGACATTACCCTTCCCTAAGGTACATGCGATGTTGAATTCAAACATTCAAAGGCATTCCACCCACCACCTCTATCTGATATTCAAGTATATTTTAGAAAATATATAGATTAGTCTCTTATGGATTGAAAAATATGTGAACCTCTCTCCAAAAATGTAGAGCTGAAAAAACTTAAGTGCATGCATAACCAAGAAAATTTCTAAATCATGAATGGGGTAAATATTATAATGTGGTCAAATATGGTGAGATCCATAATCCACCATATAATCATCTTTCATAAACACACAACCCAAAACAACACTAGAAGCATTATAAAAAACACATATTTATTATCAGGATTAGGTAATATTAGAATAGAAGCTGATGTAAAAAGTCATTTTAGCTCATAGAAATATGACTAACACTTTTCATCCCATATTAATTTCACCCCTTTACTTTTAAGAGTAGTCAAAGGTGAAACCAAATTTGTGAAATTCTTGATGAACCATTGATAATATCTAGCTAGACCAAGGATTCTCTAAACCTCAAAGACATTTTATGGATCTTAACAAGTCAAAACAACCTTCACCTTCTTAGGATCAACTGATAATATATAGTTAGAAATCACATGACCTAAGAACTTAACTTATTGGATCTAGAAATTTCATTTTTAAATCATTCTATATAAATGGTGACTCCTCAAGATTTCCAGAACCATACTCGAATGGTGCTCATTCTCATGCTTGGATCTCAAATAAACCAAGATATCATCCATAAACACTACCAAAAAAGGTAAAGATACTCATGGAACATCTGATTCATCAAATCTTTGAAAAATGTAAGAGTGTTATCTAGAACAAATGGAATCAAATAATATTAACAATGTCCATAACTTCTCCTCAAATCCATCTTTGGTATATCATACTTCAGAACTTTGAGCTGATGATAACCCAAACAAATATTGATCTTCAAAAACTACTTTACCCCTTTAGTTGATCAAACAAATCATTTACACAAGGAAAAAAATAATTGTTCTTAACCATTACCTAGTTTAACTTACGATAGTCCACAAACAATCAGAATGAACAACATGCCTTCTTGAAAAAGATAATAGGGAATAACCAAGGAGAAACACTAGGGTGAAAAAACATTTTTTTATTAGATCATTCAACTAAATCTTGAGCTCTTTCATCTTTAATAGTGCCATAAAATAATAGGTCATTAAAATCAGTTGTGTATCTAGAACCAGATAAAACATAAACTCTACCTCTCTCTCTAGATAAAGATAAGAGAAATCATCAGAGAAAACAACAGGAAAGTCCATAACAATATAGGGAAGTTCAATAACAGAATAAAATTCATTGGGATCCACTAATACAATAGAAAAAACTCAAAAACTATGGCTGGTAAGGTCCTGTATAACTAGACCTCAGATCCCACTCTCCCTGAAACACCCTTGAGCTACCATCGGCTGCTAGAAATGTGACACAATGATGATAGAAATAAATCTCAACATGATGAGAAAAAATATAATACATCCTAATGATGATGTCAAACAAATCTATATTTAGAATGAGGAAATAATATACTAACTCTTTATTAACTATTTATCAAGAATAAGTAGGATAATGAAACCCCTACTATTTCTTCTTCCAAAGAGGTGTCACTAAATCCATAAAAAAGGACATGAGCTCCATTGGAAGTTTAAGAATATAAAAAATTTGGATAGATATAAATGATAAGGAAGAACCAATATTTAATAAAGAAATCTATACTAAAGATGTAATAAAGATGGTACCTGTCACTTTCACTAGACCCACATCAACCTCTATTGGAAAATAATCTACTGTGTGATGGAAATTCACTCCTTCAACCTATGGATTGGTCTCTATAGTCTTTGAAGCATCTTATTGTGCCATAATAGCCATTAGAGCTGATGATCCCTGAATACTACAAGTAATAGACATAGCCTAATAGAAATGCTGCAGATGACCATAACGTCCACAACTGTTACACATATTTATAGGTGCAGAACAAGAACGTTAGATGTGTTTGAACTTTACACACTAATAGAAAGTCATGGGAGCACTAATATCTACAACTAAAGGTGCATAGGAGGACTTTCACTGAGAAACACCACCACCACTCCTGTGATGATATTTCTACTTCCTCTATTTCCCCTTAGTTCCATTGAAGCTACTACTGGGTGGTAGAGAAGGGCCATAATAACCAAACTTTCCCTCCATATTCATCTCTTCCATCATTTTCCTATCACTATCTCCACATATGTTGAAAGATTTATCATAAATACCTATGATATGATATCTGGTTGCAAACACTATAGGTACTTCTAATCCTTCAGATAGTCATTCTTTACCACTTTGGGAGAAAAATGAATCAGCACCACAAACCTATTGGTGTATGCCAACACCGAATGCTCTCCCTAATAAAAATAGATGAACTATAGATACTTATTCATCATCAATAACTTTGGAAAAAACTACTGGAATAAGAGAGTCTTGAAACCCTTACAGTCTAAGCTCACATACCTATCTACCTATACCATGGAACCCCACTATCTCTTTCTAGGACCCTCGATTCTGGATGCCACACACTTCACCTTGTTACTCTCAGGTGTATCCAGAAATTCAAATATATGATCAATATTTTTCAAGCAGTACTCCACCTCTTGAGGTTAATTTTCACCCTTAAAGGATGGTGGATTCTTACATACTAACTCCCATGATTGATCCCTTTGTTATTCAGCTCCTGGATGTACCTCAATAACTATGTTATGGAATTTCAATATATTATGGTTGACTGCACAAAATACCTGTATGATATCCTTGATATGATTATGTTCTATAGACGAATTACCTTGAGGAGCATTCGTTGAACCCTCTTGAGGAACCCATGGAAGATGTATCAGATTCATACTACTACACACTGAAATAAAGGAAATTATCTGACAATAATATATTCTCATTTCAAAAAAAAATTGAGATTAATATCAAGAACTCAAAATAGGAGACACACATCCTAACATACCATGGTAAATTGAGTCTCTTCCTAGTAAGAGCTAGTCAGGAACTCACCAAAATCTACCTCTCAAGTCTCAACAATCCTATCTATAGTCTACCAAACATCCCAATATAAGGAATCTTGAGGTAAAAACACCTATGATACCAAAATGTGATGAACCTAACCCATATACCCTATCAAACTAGTACTTGATGTAGATTTACACATACCCCAAGAGAATTCCTGACCTCCATAGGATGGAAACTAGCACCCAAGAATCAACAAAAACTACAGTGAATGATTTTACCAAACTAAAGTTGAAAAAATGATATATATATTCGTAATGTTAAGAAACAACAGAATAAAAAACAAGTGTATATGTCATAACAAAAAGGAAACAATAGAAGTGATACAAATCAAAAGAAGAAGAAAACTCCAAGGGATAAGTCCGATAGTATAGGACAACAAAAACAAAAATGGCTACTCTATGTGATAGCATGGGAAAATCCCACCATCTCACCACTAGCTATCCAGACATAGTTGAAAGAAACCTCACCACCTCACTATGACACCTTTCCTTTCCCTACATCAAATAATATACAAAGGTATACACACTACTGACATGGTGTGTAGGGTGTGTTCTAACATGATCAGTAGGATCCCACCCAGGTGTTCTATAACAAGTCCATATACAACAATCTGAACATGATCAAATTTAAAGAAAATAATGCATGATAAACAGTTAAACATTTTTTATATCAAAATCATGATAAAACATTTAATTTATCCTTTTTCCACATTTCCAAAATAATCTAGGTAAATAAGTTTAAAGGATTTCATATAAATCAATGTAGTCAAATCAAATAAAATCATATATCAAATATCATATCAAATCTATGATAGTATAAGATAAAACCGTACAAGACAAAGTATGATTAACATCATGCCAAGGATCACTATAGGTAAATCTAGCTAGATTAATCATACCTAAACATATAAAATCATGCACATCAAGACTATAGATATATGAATAGAATCTAGAGAGAAGAGGAACACCCCATAAGTGAACCCACTGAAAAATGGATGGGGCCTATTACTACACCTTCCACCTAAGTACCCAAGGCTTCCCATGTGTCTATTTTCTAAACCATTTCACCAAAACCATGTTTTGAATACATTTTATAACTCCATTTCATATTGATTTTAAAATAAATTTTCTTTTACCAAAAAAAGTGTAAAACCAACTTTTCTATAAAACCCATTTCCACACACACAAATTAATCATTACAATTCATTTATAATTTTTTTTATAAAATTAGAGCAATATAGTTTATCCAACATAAGAAAGGTACATAACAACCTACCTTAAATTTGGGTTACACACACCCATAACGAGATCCCCCAACTAGAAAGGAACTTAAGGTAAATAATAGAGGCCCTGAGATTGATTCCCATGTCTTAAAATCACATACCACAAAAAAAGAAGATGGAGGAAAGGGTAGATCATGAAAAACCCCAAAGAACACACACCCATCACTCCAAAACCAATAAAGGATCAACCATCAAAAGAATATCACATAGAATACATATAAGTAACAACACCACAAGATAATGTTTTTTGAAAAATAACGAAATGGAATTGCTGTGATAAAGGAAAATGAAGAAATAGGAAGACCACTTACCTGAATAGATTCATCCCAACAACCTTGATGATCAATCACAAAAAAAAAGTGATCTAGAAGGAGAGGAGGTACCCAAAATTACTTAGGAGAGATCATAGGTTGAGAGAGAAGAGCCTGCGGTTGAATGAATATTCAATTACACATGTAGCACCCTAAAAAACACAGATCATGAGAATTACACAGCTTGAATCCATTTCACATTAAGTAATTCATGATTTATAAGTTTCACTAAAAAATGCATCGCCTCAGATTAAAAATACTGATCCCAACCATTTCAAAACTTGTAAACTTTTCACAGTATGTTCTATTTTCACATCCTGAACTAAACTCATGAAATATTCCCAAAAACCAATACATGATGTGAACACTTTTCACGACATGTAAAAAATTCATGACATTTAATCATTTCATGACACAAAATTTCCTAGAAGATAAAAAACTGTCCAGATTTCACTCAAAATCCCAAACCAACACTAATATTCTCTGAACTCAGGGATAAACCTATAAATACTTTAACATATTTATACACAAATTCCATTAATTCCAAAAAACATACATCACCTAACTTTAGGTCATTTTACCCAGTAAATTATCTCCATCCTCGAGAGTCCCAAAACACACCCCAAAAAAGAGTAATATTAAAATAGAGATGATAAATACCTAAAACAAGGTAATATGATGTTACAATCTAGCTACTAGGTGTCCCAAGAAATTATAAGATATTGATAATGAATAGAAACCCAAAAATAATTTATTCAAATACATGAAAAACAAGTGGAAAATGAGGCATGATTTCTTCAAGAAAAGAAATTTATATATAAATAAGATGAGGAATTGATGGAGATAAAATTATAGGGGGTTGAGGATTATAGAGACCTAAGTGAATAAGTCTTTGCAGCTATTCTAGATAAGTATCAAGAGGAGGAAAACGATGGTAAAAATTTTAGAATCATGGGAAGAGTTGATCTTGAAGCTAAACTTGAAGCGTCCCTTTAAGAAATATATATCTATAGAGCTAAAAAAAGAAATATAATGGGGTTATACATGAATATGAGATTTATATTCAATAACCAGAAGAGGATATGTTAGAACCAAAATCAGAAATTGTAAAACTCAAATTTTTAAATTCTAGTATCTCATAAAAAGAAGTTAAGTTGAGGCTTAACATTGAAAAAAATTCCTAGATTATTCTTGGAAAAACTAATTATTTGAAAGGGTGGATTAAAATAATTGAATAATTTGAAGTAGAATTAATGAAGTGGTGATGAAATTGTAAATATTGATAAAGACTCCTCACTCTCAGTGTGAAATTAGTGAGCACTAGTACATCGATATAAGGAAGTATGTGGGGGTGTGAATTGAATAAATTATTCCTATTATAAAAGTGTAGTGGTTTAGTGATAAAGGCAATTAAGTGTTAGTGAAAATAACTAAAAAAAGGTATTGGTAGTGAATTTAAAATCTAAATCACCAATACCCCAAAAGAATATTGAGACGCATGATACTCATAGAACCGTTTTCAATGCTGTAAATGAGGAAAAGAAGTCACCCAATGTTAAGTGTTATTGTTGTGGGAAGTTAGGACACACCCAATATTTTTGATACATCACAATAAAATAATTTAGAGACTAATAAATACAAAAATATATGAGTATTTTTTTCCTACTCTTGGTATTCTTTTTATGGGTGCTGATATTTATATAATGTTTTTGGAAACAAAGAAATAAATTTTTCATTTAAATAATGAATAAACAATTCTAAATAGACCCAAAGAAGTGGTAAAAAACTATTGGAAGAATCCTCAAGAAATATGAAGACTCAAAATAGATTTGAGTTATTGAATTATGAGGAATAAAATGAGAATCTTGAGGTAAATTAACCTTGATATTAATCAAGTAAATGAAACTAGTGGACATGGATCAAGAAGGGAAGGGATGAGAAGGAAAATGTTAATAAAATTTACTTAAGGTCAACAAATAGGTTTGAAACATGGATTATGTATAGTTGGTTTACTTCCCATATAATGGGAAATCAAGACCTCATCACTAACATAAAATAAAATGTGGATAGAGTTTTCTACTTTGATAATGATGAGGGTCTAAAGATTATTGGCTCTGAAAAATCCATGGTTGGTGGAAAAGTCCTGATAAAAATTGATGTTATCTTATTTCAAGGTCTTAGTCATAATATTCTAAGCATAATACAACTATGTGACTCATGAAATATAGTGGAATTTAACTAGAAGACATGTACTATTAAGTAAATATATGGTTCAATTGTTCTTCATAGTAAATTAATAAAGGAAAAATATTATCTTATTGGTGAGGATAATTTGTGCTTACTATCCAAAGAATATGAAAATAGGATCTGGCACCAACAACTTATCCATTTGTGCCAAAAATATCTAAAAAACATCATAAAAAATGATAATACTTAAGACCTTCCCAAAATCACATGTGATGACACTCACACATGTGATTCATGTCAAATGAAGAATATTGGATGAAAATCCTATAAATAAAAGAGAGGAAAACCATTAAGGTTACTCAAGTTTGTTTATATGGATTTTTGTAGGCATACCTACCTAATTCCAAAGATAAAGAATCCTAGAAGGTCACACACTAAATTTTTTCACTGATCTTGATTAAATTTTATTTTGAATTTAATTAATGTAATAAATATTATTCTCATTACATAGGAATAATTTTATTCAAGTTTTATTGATCTCATAAACTGAATAAATTTTTATTCACTAGACTGTGAATAAAAAAATATATTATCAAATATTTAATAAATATTTATTATCTCGTTTGTGAATAAATTATTTATTTAAGTGAATAAAATATTTATCTAGGTATTCAATAAATTTCAAGAAGTTTGAGTGGACCGAGATCATGTCCAGTGATAAATAATAAGTTACAAGACAGTAAAATAATATTTATCATTGTGTGAGTAAGTTTACACTGTTAAAATAATAATAATAATAATAATAATAATATATGGCATGAGGTTTGTTAAATATTATAATATTATCTAAGGGTCGGTACACAATTAAATAATATTTTAACCTAATCCCTAGCTTTATAAATAGATGATTATGTATTTTATATAGGGTTAATAAAAAATCTAGAACCAAGAATCATTTCACACAATAAAATTATCTCTTGAATCCTTTTTCTTTGTCTCTCTCAAGAACGAGAAACACAAGAGAGATTCCTTCAAGATTGAAGGATGAGCGATCAACATGAACAATGAAAAAAAACCTGATTCTCTATGATAGAATCCAGTAATCAATTGGATATGCTTAGAGATTAAAGGAGCACATGTGGATCACCTCTAGAGGGATTATACACTCGAATCCTTACAACACAATAAAGGTAATCTAAAAGGGTTTTTAGAAGATCAAAAACTTCATCGAAGAAAGGATCTAATGAGGTTATCTTTTCTTCTAGATCCAAATAAATTAATTATCAATTTAACATGAACAATCCTCTCTTGAGGTTTTAGGAAACTCAACATTGAATGAAATTATTACATTATTCCCACCAAAGGAACTTTTGATGCACCCATAACCTTCAAGTGGTATCATAGGTGTCACATTTTAAAATTTTAATTATTTATTTGATTTTTGATCTATATATGAAATCATTATTGAATTTATTCATATTATATTATTTTTTCTTTAATCTGATTTGAATTAACATATTTTTTACATATTGATAATCATTTTTTAGTGTTTAATTTTCTTAAAGGACTAAAAAAATTCGAATAATGACCAGGGATTTTATCGGGAAGTGGTGAGGATTCTGGCCAGATAGCATGAACATGTAACTAGAGTACACTCCATGTATCCAAGTGCACTATACCTAGACATGTCTTGGGATACATGGAATATTGATAATTAAATACACATGGTTCATTTATTATACACCCTATGTAAAATGAACCAACCTAACACATGATATGTCTTATTATACATCATGTAGATAGCATACACGTCGTGTAGTATATATGGTTTAGCAGTAAAATATACTCATCTTGTGTGGTTATAAACACGGTAAAACCATGTGAGAATGACATCTTAGAGAAATAATGACATACATGGTGTGTAACTTCCATATACATGCTATGTGGTTGAATATTTTCCATATCCACAATACAGGTAGAGTTCCTTAATGAGTTATACACACACATGACATGAGAGATACATGGTGTGTAGGTGTATTTTACATGTTGTGTCTTCCCCATGTTCGAAAAACAAGTAGAGTCCTTCAGTGGGTTGTGTGGACACACATAAACCATGATACATGACATGTATCTAGCATGTACAATCATGTAGTCCTACTGGGATACACATCAAAGCCCCATGCATGTAACCCGGGTACACAAAAAACGAGATACACAATGTGTATATTGATAATACACACCATGTAGTCTCTCAATAAAGAACAAACTTAAATTAAATTGAAAAGTATAGCATTAAAAACTTATTTATTTGATTGAAACTTTATGTATTTGAAAATTTAATAATGGTTTTAAATTATTATTAAATGATCAATTAATTTATTGTAATAATCTGTAATTATTGGTCTTGATGTTTATTTTCCATGAATACCATTAATGATGGGCATCTCCAAATGAATTCAGGTGGTCATTAAGATGAAAGGGAATTAATTAATTAATTAATTAATTAATTAAATATTGTTTATTTTAAAAATAAATAATGAATAAGAAATGAATGTTAACCATTTTAGTTTTTTATGCGTGTTTCATGTAAAACCGTTCATGATCTTGACCAAGACCTATGTATATGATGAATGTTTTAATTTAATTTATTGCATGAGTTTTCAATTATTTAATATTAAATTAAATTTGATGGCCTGTGTTTCATCCCTTCCACTATTATTATATAATACATGTATTTATTTCATGGTTATTTATGTAATACCCCTTAACCAATCCTTTGTTTCCCCTCACCTGTGTGTGAGTTATAAATACGTGTAATTAATGGAGTATCCTAAGGTTCATAGAGGTGGTTCAAGATGGTAACATAATGATGCCAACCAAGGTGATAAATATGTGGACAGGTGAAATGTTTCAACTCATTCCAAGATTATTATAAGGAGTTATTCCCTTAGGTCATAGGTTGGTTTATTGTTTGATCAATAAATCAAGCATCATATAGTCTCATGTTCCGGTCATTTATTATTTATTTATTTTTTGTATTATGAATTATTTATTTTAAGGATATAAGTTAACTATAAATATTCATATATTCTATATTTTGAATGTTTCTAAGACTTGATACAACTGGTGAGTATTCATGAGAAACTGGACATGGATGGTACAAGACAATTCTAATAAAAAATGTTTGATTTTTGAAAGTTCTAATCTATGAAAAATCCTATACACCAATCATCACTGCTGAAATCCTTTTTGAATTATACCTTGTCAAAATAATATTCCTATGATCATCATATTGGGATATTGATTGTCAAGGCCTCCTCATTTTGAGGAGTCCAAATGGAATATGTCTATATGACATGACCAATAGGAGACCCTATGGTATATGTCTACAAGGAATAACTATAAAGGGTTGGTGACATCAATAAATGCCTATAAGATATAAAAATTAAATAAATTCATTTATGAATAAGTCTTTCATTGTGATCATAAAATATTCATTTGGAAATTAATGAGTGACATGTGTCTTTATTTTTTTATTGGGAGAAATATAAGTTTTCAAGATAGATATGTTGATAACATATGAAAAAATGTTTCATCCTACTAGTTTGTTAAGAAAATGGAATAAAATTCCTCTAAATATGACTTAAAGAAGCAACTATATTCTAGGGAACAATATCTAAAAGATATATCCATGGGTTTTCTTAATTTAGTCATATTACATATATTAAAAAAGTATTAAAAAATATAAGTTGTAACAATTCAAGATGAATTCTTGTTGGCATATAGTCCTTTTAGTAGAACACGCATGGGTATTGGAAGAGATTAATGAGATTAATATAATTTCACAAGCTTAAGTTCTAAAAATTTATCTCATGTTCCATGATATGTACTAACCTTTGATATTTTTAATACATGATTCATAATATGTGAATATAAAACAAATCCAACATAACTATATTGACTTTAAAAAGTTGAACTGAATGAGTTCTTGGTGTTTGGAGAAGTGAGAATACTAGTGATCAATAGAATTGAAAACTTGCCTTCATTTAGTTCAAATTGATATAGTTTCACAAAAAAGTATAAGTTAACATTCCATAACAACTTATTACAGACAATGGAAGCCATATCTACAATACATGAGTATATTACAACTTATGATAAAACTTAAAGAGTGGTTTAGAAATTTCATATTTTGATTTTGGTTTATACCCAAATAAAGAGTTTTATCATTATCATGAAAAGCTTTGATTATAGATTTAGTCAGGATATCAAAGCCTTTGACAAGGGAACAATAGGAGGATACTCAGTTATATCACCACTTAAGATATTTTCTCAAGGTAGTAACATTGCAGTAAATAGATTCACCACAAAGACATGTGTATTTTCCAACCCTAGCCATAGAAACATTACAGGATTAACAACTATAACCATTCTTAGAAGAAGCATGTTTTTACATGTGATAACTAACCATTCATTAGTAGCTGGTTTAAGTGAATGTGGAAGTTAGTTAAAGTTAGTGCCCTAGAACCAACTACTTTTTATTTTAGATTACATATATATTCAAATAAATTAATATCAATATAAATATATTATCACATTTTTATTATTATTTTGTATAACATTAATGTGATAATTTCTAAGAGTATCTGTCACATTGATAAGGTCATAATAGTTCCATGTTATGATGAGAAACTTTAAATGATATGATGATATTATTAATATAGTTTTAAGGATGGATAAAATTCTTTAGGGACACATAGAATGTGAGTACTAGGTATGATTACTCGTAAGTTGATGTGACTTCATCTCTTGAAGTTTTCACTTGGTAATCTCCAAGATGGAAGATTATGAGAATCGACCATCCAATATGAATTCTACATGTTTTGGTGTCATCAAATATTCCTATCTAATAACATGTTTAATGGTCCTTATACTTTAATACTATCATTAATTCATTTCATGAGTCACATACTTAGATTTTTTGATGAAAACCATAACAACATATGCTCATAGTGAGGTAGGGTATATTGGGTGCATCCCAATTGAAATGTCATTAATAGATAAGTTGAGGAAGGATTTGTCCCTTAAATATTTATGGAAGTTGATATCTCATTCATTTGATTGGAATAAAACTATTACATTAAATTCCATGGCTATGTTGCAATGACATGTTTATTTATATAGTCAAAGAAAAACATATCGAGTACATAGGTTGATGACACGAATGTGCAACCTGATTGATGTGATATTGAGAAATATATATTATACTACACAAAGAGCATTCGTTTTTTGGTTTTTTATGTTGTGACATTACATTCTTTCTCTTAAGTGACTTGACCCATTACTAGACAGTAATCTTGAACTTTAGTCATATCTACCTAATGCTAATGAGAAATAATGGTAGAGGGTCACACACTAAGTGTTTCTATTTATCTTTATTAAATTATATTTTTAATTTATTTAATGTAATAAATATTATTCTCAAGATCGATGAATAATTATATTCAAGTTTTATTAATCACATAAACTAAATAACAATTTATTCACCAAATTGTGAATAAAATATATATTTTTTGAATATCTATTAAATATGTATTCACTAGTCTATGATTATAATATTTATTTAAGTGAATAAAAATATTTATTTGGGTATTCAATAAATTATGAGGAGTTTGGGTAGACTGAGATCACATCTGGTGATGAATAATAATTTATAAAAAGGTAAAATAATATTGATCATTGCATGAGTTAGCACACACCATTAAAATAATAATAATAATAATAATATATAATGAGTTTTGATAATTATTATAATATTATTTAAGGAATGTTACACAATTAAATAATATTTTAACCTAAATTCTAGCTCTATAAATATATGTTTATATCTATTATGTAGGGTTAATCAAAAATCGAGAACTGAGAATCATTGTGCACAATAGAATTATCTCTTGAATACACTTTCTCTCTCCTTCTCAATAATTATAAACTCAGGAGATATTCCTTCAAGATTAAAGGATGAGTGATCAACACAAACAATGCAAGATAATTTATTTTCCATGCCAGCTTCCAGAAATCATTTGACATTGCTCGAAGATTAAAGGATCATGTGTGGATCACCATTAGAGGGATTCTACACTTGAATCTATAAAACATAAAAAATGTAATTCTAAAGGGTTTTTATAATATCAAAAACATAATTGAATAAAATATATAATTAAATAATCATTTATTCGAGATCTAAATAAATTAGTTATAAATTTAACGTGAAAGATCCTATCTCAGGGTTTCTAGAAACTCAATATTAAAAAAATTATAACATTACACCCACTAAATGTGATTACACTATGATCAAAACCTTAAAATGAGACATAGATGAAAAATGTACTTTATATTGTTTATTTATGACTTTATATGGATGAAATTTATTGTTGTTATTACCCAAACAATTGAGGTATTCAAATGCATCACTCTATTTAAAAGAAAAACTGAAAATATGCTTGGTATAAAAATGAAAAATCTCTACATCTAAACTGGTACAAAATTTAAAAATAACCAAGTGGAAGATACTTTGAAAATCATGGGATTTGATATCAAGTGTTGGTGGTGAGGAATCCTTAACAAAAAAGATACATTGATAGGAGGAACTGAATCATATACAATATGTATTAGGATATTCTTATAGAAATATTGAATTAATATCTCATATAGGTGCTTATTTATCTAGATGAAATATTTTTTGGGGGATTGAATAAAGAAAAATTCATGTTGTTTTTAGTTTACATGAGATATTAATTAAAGATTTATTTTATTGATGAGATAACATTTTTAATTTTCTTATAGGCGGTTCAAAGGAAGAAATAACATTAATTTTTCAAGTAAAATATTCTAAAGAGGTGATAAAAAAGTTTTACATGGTTGATTCAAGGCCAATGAAATCTTTAGAAGAGGCCTGGATGAAATTATCAAAGGATGGATATGTAAATGAGGTTTATGTGACCCAATATAGTTTATCATTATGATACTTTTTTACTTGATAACCACTCTACCAAATATTGTGTTTGATACTTGACATGTTTCCTTCTATCAAATCTACCCCAAAGAAATCCAGTTGAAATTTATAAAGAAAAACTTTTTTACATCAGTCACATAGTAAAGTTTAGAATATTTTATTATAGAAGTTCAAAACATATATTATTAGGTTATACTAACAAGTATTGGTTAGGTTTGGTGGATAACTTAAAGTCAACTTTTTTAGGTGTATTCTTTCTTGGCATTTCATGTATCTCTGGGATAATAAATAAGAAAAAGTGCATATATTTAACATGAAGGATTTTTTATGTAGTTTCCACTCAATATTTTTACCAATTGATATATATGAGACAATGTCTTGAAGAAAATGGGTTAAAAGTGTACTCTCCTATTCCCATAAAGTGTGAGAAATTTAGTGTGATGCTATACCCACACTCCTAGATCCATTACTATAAAAAATAATTCACATATTCACTTTGATATAAACTATAAAATCCTTGATACAACAATACTTAATTATAAATTCAATAATTATTATTGAATCTCTTACATCCGAAGGATTTTTTAAGTTTAGATCTTTAGAAAATTACAAAAAAACATAAACTAATAAATCCCATGTCTTTATCAACTAATGGACATTTTTTCCATTATATACAAAAGTACTTAATCTATAACAAGTATTCAAGATATTCTATAAATTATTTAACCTATGCTATACTTCTAAACATGTCACATGAACTAATTTTCTTTATAACTTAGGTAAATAGAAACATAATAATATGTGAACTCAAACAATCAGTAAGGGAAAACATACAACTAAGGAAATCTTTTCATAAACATGCAATAAATATTATAGCAAGAATAATTAAAAAAAATGAATCCATAATCAACATGAAATTGAGAACATTCTATATTCATTAAAATATATGAAAACTTATATATCAATAATACTGATCTTATATCAATGGAATTCATAATAGAGAACATAAAAAATATATTGTCAAGTCTATGTTCCAATACATTTAGTTGATGTCGAGACATGGATCATGGTATATTGATGAATTGGTCAAGCATACACCAAATACCCAAACTTTTTTTGTCTCATGAGACCTATCGATGCATTTAGGGACTATATAATTCTAGGACCACTCATCACCTAATGAAGTCCAATATATTCACTATAAGAGTCAATAATACCTTTCATAAAATTCTTTATGGAAAATTAAGATGAATAAAAAAACATGGATATATGTATAATAAAGAATAAAAAATATCACTACATGATCAACCAATGTTAGTAGATAATAATCATCAATAATATCAATAACTTTCCCCATGTCAATAAAGGGATAATATGACCATAACAGATCCCAAGAAATATGGTTAATGTTCAAACAATTCATAGTCAACTTTCCAATAATCATTCGCATTGGAATAACAATATATGGTACACTAATCATTTTCCCCATGTCAATAAAATGGATCAAATTATCAAATCCCATCTAGAGAAATAAGGTGGTTGATGAAACAATAATAGTCAACTTTCCAATAATCATATGTATTGGAATAACAACACATGAAATATTAATACTTTTCCCCATGTCAATAGAATAACATTCATTATAGGTGAACATTATCTAATATGAATTTTGTAAAATGAGATGTTTAGGCCTTCTAGAGAAATGTGTATATGACTAAGTCAATACTAGAATAACATGACCATCCATATAGAGATAAAAGGCATATGGTTTCAAAGGAATATTAACCCAGAAGTGAGGAATATTGGTTAAAGGGTTTATGTGGTGGGAATTTATATCCATATAAAATAACAAGAGAATAAAAATTAATAAAATGAAAGTGTAGTATTTATCCAAATTATATAAAATAAGTTCAAGGGAATGATCATAACTCACTGAACGAAAATTAAGTTAATAAAAATATTTACTATTAGGGAAAAAACTAAATCAATATCCACTTGAATTAGGGAAAACGATTTTGATAATAAATATAATTAAATACAATGAAATAAAGTACAAAAAATTTATGGGATAGTAAATAAATATAACACCATTC
Source organism: Viscum album (assembly GCA_963277665.1). NCBI lineage: Eukaryota > Viridiplantae > Streptophyta > Magnoliopsida > Santalales > Viscaceae > Viscum > Viscum album. The sequence continues at coordinate 909,520,119 of OY728131.1, read as the reverse complement.
AAAGGGAACATAGTGGATAACATGTAATATGTCTCAAAGAATTAGAATTGAGAGTAAGAAAACTCTTGCGGCTTGAGTAAAAATTTAATCAATGCCAATTGAAATATAGGACTTGTAATTGAACTTAAAATTCCATGATTAAAATATAATTTATGATATGATATATCAAATATATTGTATATAAACAACATAAATGAAATTAGGTGTATAATACCAAACATGTCCTAATGAGAGGAATTTGAGATGAAAACCCTTACCTCTTATCCCATTTTCTATGAACATACTTTAACCTCATGTATCAAAAAAATATATATATTAATTACTTAATTCATAAACTTACTCATATCTAATTTCGTTCATAATATTCATAAACAATCATTATCTATATGAATTCTTCTGATTTTCCATATCACATATTTATAGTTTTGACCATTTGTAATGGTTCCATAATAGTGGTGTCCATATTATTTATTCTTCTAAATTTTATCACTAATATGAAATTGAAGTTAATTTTAGGAATTATTTATAATTATTTATTATGTTTCAAATTCCTTTCATTAGTGTTTTAATCTTTATCCTTAAAGATGAAATTAATAACAAGCATGTTTCTGTGATTCTTATCGATCAAAGGGTGTTTTTTAATTGATGAATAAAATATTGATATAACATATCCATCATAAAACAATAATTATTTACACATTTATATTATATTTTTCTATTACTTATGTGGTCCCATATTAATTTATGATATAAATTCATAGTATTGTTCAAGTAGGTTGTTAAACCGACCAAACATGAACATACCCCGATTTAATGAATGATTATCATATTTTTTTTAAAATATCATTATACTAAAAGAATAATGATATTATTCAGTGTTTATTATTTTTAAATATATTAATTGGAATTAATTAGGGTAATAATTAATAGATATAAAAATATTAAACAATTTGAATAAAATATTATTCTCTTAGTACACTTATTTTAAATGATTAAATTAAGGATGATCGTTTTTTGATCATATTATTAATAGGTTCTACAATTCATCATAAAAAACCTTAATGATGTTATAAAAATAAAATTCCCTCATTAAATACATTATAGGAACCATCCATGATGGGGGGTGATGATAAATAAATTTCATTACTTATGGTGGTGGTAGTTCGCACGTATGCACAATCAACAATTTTGATTTTTAATGGATGGAATAGATAAATAGGTAGTGATAATGAACTTAAAATTGTAAAATTAAAGTATATAAATGATACTAATATCATTAAATTAGTTTTGGTATAATAAATTTTAAATTTGATAAATAAGAATAAAATCCAAGTAGTTGATAATACTCATGTCGAGGACTTGAATTTTCCTTGGAAGTCTCCTTGGAAATGAAGGACTTATACTAAATAATGGTTGAAATAATATTTTTAAAGTGGGAAATGGTTATAAGGGGATTAATTTTGAATATTTTTAAGGAGAAAATCAAAGGGAAGGTGAGTCTTTAAGTGGTGAATATGTTACTCTTCTATAAGCGAGGAGAAGGGTAGTTTTGGGAGTAACCCTTACATTTTCAATAATGTAGGGTTACTATTCATGTGTCAAAGGCCAAAAAATGGAAAAAATAGGTGGGTATAGTAATTTTTGTGTTATAAATAACCTCAACCAATCATTTTTGAGGAAATTTTGAGTGCTTTTGGGATTTTTGTATTAAATTTTAACTTTTACCCTAATTTACTTTTACCTTGGTAATTAATTTCTATTCTTAGTAATTAATTTTAATGGAAAATATTATGATTGATTCTTTAAAATAATTTCATACTTTATATTTTAAAATTTAAAATAATTTTATCAACTAAAATTCCTAAAGGTGTAAAAAGTTAATTTTAAAATACACATTTAATCGTGTAGAAACATTTTTTTTGAAAAATAACATTTTTAAGATTTAAATTTACATATAAGATAAAATTTACTTGGATGATGATTTATTGATATAAATTGATTTATTATAAAACAAATAAATGTTATGAGTCTTTTAAGGCAATTCAAAACCAAATCTACCTTGAAAATACTTGATTTAAAGAAAAGAGTGAAAATAATTGTTTATTAAACTAATGTTTTAATTTAGTTATAAAAATATTCGACATAGGATTTATAATATCAAATAATATTTTAAAATGAATTATTTTATTCCATAAATTCATATTTGATCACCTAAAATGTTTTTTAATGTTATACATCATTCTTATACACTAATAAGGCCATAGAAATTACAAGTTTCGTAAAACTGTATTTTTCGACTAAAAACCTACCCTTTTAAAAAAAGATCAAAAATTAATGCCAAGTCAATTTTTATATGAATAATTTAAAAATTATGTTTATGTTATTAAGTTAAAATACCAATATTTATAAATTCAGTTTGTTCATAAAATCATAAAATATAATGAAAAATCATTTTATTTGAAAATGACATTTTCAAATATTAAATATTATTATTATTATTATTATTATTTCAAATCACTTACCAAATAAATTTATGTTAACCAATTATTAATATAAATCTTAATTTTTTCATAATTAATAACATATTTATTTAAATAGAAATTAATATCTGATAGAATAAAATATTTTCTAAAAATACTTTTTCTAAATAATTAATGATCTTATTAGTCATTTTGTTCAACTAATTGAATTTCATTTATGTTAAATGCGGCCTTTATTTTATTTATTAATATATTTAATAAATATGTTTCTAATATTTATTAACTCTAATTAATATCCAAGGGTGTTACATTCTTCCTCAAATAAACTAAGTCCTCACAATTTGAATCATAAAATTATAGTAATTTCTATAGGGAATTCATAATTAACTATACACAACTCGATGGTTATGGGTTTATTTTAGATGTGAAATGAGATTTATCTTTATGAAAAATTATTATAAGATCTTTATAAATATATCTAAACCATTCCTAATTTTATATAGAATTATAATAAGGGAATAAGATATATCTCTATAAGGAATAACTTCCTATAAAACCTAAAAACTATTTATATTATAATAATACCACTCAATATACAATAGTTGGTGAAACATTACTTGACATAGGAAACTAGAAAATACAAAGTGAAAACTCACCATTTGATAAATTTATTATACTTGCATAGGATTTTATTTGTTCTCATGGTTTCTGGTGACTATATCCCTTATTGGACCTTGGATTGGAACACTGATCCACATAATGTTCAACTCTATTGCATTTAAATAATTGGATTTTTGTTGATTATATATTTCCATTACACTTGTGAGTATAATTACCTTCACATCCACACTTATAACATTTACTCCCATGTTTCTTACCACATTTTTGACATGTATGAAATTGAATCTTATTTAATTTGTCATCTTGGTCACCTAAATTTCTATGAGATTTCATCCTTATATTATTTGGTCTATTTGAGATTTCAAATATGTTCAAATTTTTAATTATAATTCTTGATTTTCAGTTTGGAATAATTATAATATTTATCATTCATGTTTTTATCTCATTTGGTTATTCATTGGAATAGTTTCTTCATTGTCCATGGAATCCATTATTAACTTGGTTTATTTTGGATTTATACATTAATAAAACTAAGAGAGTTAACATGAGTGAGAATCATTACAATATAATTATCATAAATAACCATAGATAATTTTAATCTCAAGATTTCTCACTTTATAACACTATCATCTTAGCCTATAGTTATTATAACTTAACTTATATCAAAATTGATTCAAACTATATCACTCTTAGTTTAAGATAAATCATTTTTGGTTCAACCTAGGTTACTTTGAGTTGGGTTATTTCATTCTTATTAACCTAATACTTAAAATAGAGATCTCAAATTACTATAAACTTTCTTAAAATATTCTAAACCCAATAATCATTGAAATCGATGATCTCAAAATCCAACTTATCCTTCCTCAAACAAAAATAATTATTCCTAAAATTATATACACAAGTATTTATATATCCTAATCATATAATCTCAATAACACACCTTTCCCAAAACCATTTTAATCTCAAATACATTAAACCACAATGATATTATATATTACTCTAAATGTTAACTCTATATTTAACCTTAAAATGGTATTAACCACTAGTTCACAAGGTCACACACTACTCACTATATATCATAATCTAAAAAGTGATATGAACTTCTCGAAAAATATCATGAATCAATTTTTGACCCCAAGGTTAACAATTAATATCTATCTTACTTCATCAAAATCAAACCACCCATTATTATCTAAACATCATGTGTATATTAAACTTAAGAGTTATACATACCTAAATAATTTGTTCTCCAACGGTTATACCTACAAATATGAACCTATTAAAAAATATATTTTCAAGGTTATTGATTTCAGTTAATATATGTTTCCAAGCCATTAAAGTATAACCACCAAATAACAATCCTTATATGTTTCACATAGTCTTTATTTTTTTTATTTATTTTTTCACATAATCTTTATAACTTTTAGAATATACTAGAATATCATTGATAAATATCACTCACTAATGAGAATAACTAAGATTGTATAGATTATTAAAATATAAATATCATTACCTTAGGTAATACTAGGAAACTCACCTTTTCCATCATAACATTAAAATAATAAGATTCTCAACAATTTTAGTATTATCCCATATTCAGTTACAAGACATAGTTGTTTCTTGGTACATACCTTTCTTAGCTTCATTTTTATGATCCTATTTTAACCAAATACTCCAACCAAAATGGTTATGATAATATAAAAAATATGAATATGAAAAAATCTATCTAAATATGCCTTCCCTTATTTATTTTTAATATATGATACTTTTAGAACAACCTATAACTATCTTTGTTCAATCCTTGGTTCTCTATGTCCATTTTCCCATTAGGTCATCATACCTAAACATGTTAAAATCTCTAATAATGGTTCATAAGGAGAATGTGAATTAACTAAATAATATCCCCCAAGAGTGTCTATCCAGGTGTGCATTAAGGCCTCTTTATCATGCACTAGGTCATAGTTGAGTTAATACATAACAAACCATCTCCGGGTCTATTACCCCCATGTATATTTGTGATAGTACAACATCCAATAACCAGTATCAAGATAGGGATGAAATTTCTAAGAAAAAATCCTACTCAATAATTTATCAAAACTTGAAGATGAAATAATATAGTTAGAGTTATTCTTAGTAATTTTACTAAAGTTCTATCATCCTAATCCCCAAATAAAAATACATTATTACCTTAACATTAAATCATATACTTATCCCAAAGGGTTGTATATACCATTGAAATTATGATCAACCCTAATATATCAACCATTAAATTATCCTTAATAAAACATATTAATATCCAAATTTATCTAAACCTTTCCTTGGATACCAACTATGAAGCCCATACTAACACTATTAGATCTGGTTCCATAAACACATACTTTACATACTCAATTTGATACCAGCTATAAAATACTGGATACAACCATACTTAATTACAAAGTCAATAATGATTATTTAATCTATTACATTTGAATTATTTTTTTAGGTTTAGTGCTTTAGATAATTAGAAAAAAACATAAACTAATAAATATTATGTATTTCAAAACTAATAGACATTTTTTTCATTATATTAAAAAACTACTTAATCCATAATGAGCCTTCAAAATATCCCATAAATTATTTAACTCTTTCTATCCTTATAAACATGTCATGCGTACTATATTCATTCATAACTTAAGGAAATGGAAATATAAGAAGGGGTGAGATCAAAAACTCAATATGAGAAAAGATATAACTAATAAAATCATATCATAAAAAATATATTATGGCAGGAATAAGTAAACAACATGAAGCCATAATCAATTTGAAACATATATTATGATATATCCATGAAAATAAATAAAAACATAGATATCAATAATAATGATCTTATATTAATTAAATCAATAATGTTGAACATCAAAAACATGTTTTCAAGGCCTTGTTCCAAGACATTTACTTACCATTGAGACTGAAGTCAATATATCTTGTTGAATTAGAAAGATATACACAAAATACCAAAACTTGGTTTGTCTAATGAGACATTTTGATGCATCATGAGGATATATAATTTCAGGACCCACTCATCACCTAATTAAGTCTAATGCATTCACCATAAGAGTAAATAATAAATTTCATACAATCCCCTAATAAACCTTTTTCTAAATATAAAAACATGGATATCCATATAATACCGAATATGGAATATCAATACATGATCAAACTACATTAGAAACCAATAATTATCAAGAATTTCAATAATTTTTCCCATGTCAATAAAGGGATAACATGCTCATAACCTATCCAAATAAAGAAGTTGGATGGTCAAACAACACATAGTCAACTTTCTAATAATCATCCATATTGGAATAAAATTATATGGTATGCTAATACATTTCCCCATGAAAATAAAAGGGATAAAATTATCATAACCCATCTGAATAAATAAGGTGGATGGTCAAAAAATACATAGTCAACTTTTCAATAATCATCTATATTGGAATAACAACATAAAGAATGCAAATAATTTTTCCCTTGTCAATATAATTGTAATGCATTGGACCTGAACATCCACCCGAGCAGTGCTAAATGGGTCAGGTGTTACTACCTTAGGCGCATCTCCCCGAATTCCAAAGGCTGCCAACTAGAAGGGAGGGTCTAAATAGGTATAGTGGGGAGGCTATACCCTCTCAAAGGATAATAATGGTACTGGTCTAAGTAATAATATATAACATGAAACAAAAATTAACAACTCAACAGACTTGAACTAGACCTGCAGAGCAGAAGCACATTCAATAGTAGATAAACAACAGAAGTAAAGTAGAAACATCAGAAACAGAAAGTAAATAGAACAACATGCCAACAATCAATTGAAACAACTATTAAATAAAAATCATGCATCTATAGCAGATCATACGTGTCAATCTATATAAATGGAACTAATAGATAACCAACATTTTATACATATTAAAGTAAGAATTATGATACAGTAAAGAAAGTAAAACCAAATAAACTCCAGCTAAGCATGACCAAAAGTTCCATAACATCTCCATGTCAAACAACACTATGATCCATCTCCTGAGGCTGATCTCTTTCCTACACGTAAATCCATAAAGTCTACACTCGCCCCAAAGGGCCCATGTAGGGTGTGAGACAAATCTCAGCAGGATACCACCCAAAGGTGTGTACCTATTATAAGTGTTTAAGCAGGAATGCATTTATAAAGAAAGCAGTAAACAATATGATGCACAAATAAACATAAAATCCATTGGTGCTCAATATCCACCATGGAGTGTCACCTGCTTCGGCCAATACCATAATCTCTATCATGTTACCCAACACCATGTGCCTCTTGACACCTCATGTCTCAAGAACTGACGCCCTGAAGGCACCCCAAACAATATTAACCCTGCTCGAAAGCCCATGCCTATCCATGGTACAACAATCGGAGGAGTAGCGATGCCTGTCCTCAAAATAGGAACTGGAGGGACAACAATGTCTACCCTTAAATCAGTAACTGGAGAGACATAGATTTCTTCCCTAAAATTATTAACCGAAGGGACATCGATGTCAACCCTCAAATCATGGAGAGCCTCTACCCCAAACCTGATAGCATCAATACTATCCCCTAAAGGTTCCTCACCTTCCACATGGATTCCTATGGAAAGCACCCCCAAACCAATTGTACCTAACCACATCTATTGGGGGGCTCTACCCAATGAGTGGTCAAAACCACCTCATCACAGAGTCAACCTATGTGCACATTACTCAAAGTTACAGGTGAGCGGTAATCATGAAAATATGTTCCCAAGCCACAACATCTCTGACACGTCATATCCCTATGACTATGTCGCTCAAGTCCGATGGCCCCACCATCCAGGTAACCCGGTCCATGCACAACCTGACAGTTACACTGCCTCAAGCCGATGTCCATGATACCCAATCCCATGGTCAGAAACACCCAATGTAATCTGGGCCCAGCCCAACCTGTGATCATCATCACTCAACAAAACCCAAGCCATGACCAACACAACCCGAATGTTCCAACATATGAAATATCACACATCACATATATATAATCAAATGAAATACTTCTAATATCCAAAACAAACTAACAGTTGAATTTCACTAGCCATGTCCTCCCTTAATCATTCTTATCAAGTTTATACTCAAAAGTTTAATCAAACAGTTCAATTATACCCATTTTGGAACTCTCATCCAAAATACCCCAAATGAGAAACGACCTCTAACCTGACCTCTCTCAAGCATAACATGGTGAGGGAATTCCCAATGACATTCCATAAGGCATAAAATCAATTTAATATAAAGAAACATGGGTCGCACTCAATACCCGACGTTGCGCTAAAAAGACACAACCCCCAATTATCTACAAAAACACAAAATAAGGTATGCACCACCTACCTTAGACTCGTAGATGTAATCACGTTCGATATCGAGATCCAATTCAAAGCCGATCTTCGTAGATATATGTTTTCATCAAATCCCAACAATTTTGATCGGATGTAAATTGTGGTGTGTGAGGAAAATAAACTAGAATGAAAGATGATGCACGAGTTTAGCCTTGATGATGTGATCCTATAGCCATTGATGAATTGAAGAACGAATGTTGAATGAAGAATCTAGGAGAAGAAATGTTCTCGGCCTCCTGGAGCGTCAAATTCCAAAACTGGGGAAGAAGAAGATGTTTTCTGAAATTAGAGGTGATGATCTTTCATATAAGTGAATAAAAATAAAAGTACATGGAGTGTATGATGGAATACATTCTGTGTATTAGCTTTTTCCATACTACAACTTAAGCAGCGGTAGCCACACAAATTTCACGTGCTACACGGTTCAATACATGACTAAAACTCAGCCGATACGTGGAAAGAATATACATGACGTGTCATGTAACACTACATGTCGTGTAGTAGGAAATTCTTTCATGGTCACCACATGGCATGTACTTGGCCAGTACATGGATGGTATATGCCTAACATACACACAACGTGTACTTGGGAGTACATGACATGTAATCTGGAATTTTCCAGAACTTCCCATATTTTCCCATTTTTCTCAAAAGCAAGTCAGAAATTCAAACAGGTTCAGGATTTTGAACCATTCTAAAAACATAGGATCTTACAATCTCCCCACCTTAACATAGCTCATCCCCAAGCTATAAAAAAACCAAACAGGGCATTGAACATACCCATCCTGGTCAAAGAAACCCAGACTACCCCAGTCTTAACAGTTTTGGATAAATTTCTCAAGGGGCTCCCCTTCTTAGAAATTACCTAACTTGGTCTCAAATCAACAAAATTCAAACCAAGAAAAGGTCTAACGACCCATTTCCTGGACCCATGGTCCTCCCATGACACATCGTCACACCTGAATGTCATTGGTGTTCTCATGTTGTTTCCGACACCCAAGCACATCCCACACCACACCTGTGTTCACCTCCACAAGGTCCTGCATCCCATGGAATCTTAGAATAAAACATGGTGCCATGCACCTAAAGTAATCTACATCCTCGATGCCCCAATACCCAAAAAACCTCAAGTAACCCGAATCCTTGATGCTCCTAATGATTTGCATCTCCGAAACATATATATAAATATACCGTACACCCAATATGGTGTCAATCCCACTGAACAACATCTAGTCAGTCCACTTATATCATGTGCATCACGTGCACTCAAAACGAACATCCCTCAATAGGTCATGCCAAAAAGAAAACAAGGAATTCATGAACACACCTGTGGTGTACCTCTAACCATCATCATCTCACCAGCCCGATCCACCACTAGTAGCTCCATTACATGAAACTATCTTGAAGTATGAATTCCTGATGCCTGAACTCCCTGCAGTGCTAATCCAGTCACCATCCACGAACCCCTTAGCTGGGTCCCGTTGTCTCTGTCATGTCCTCCTCACGTATCTTAAATTCAACTACCCTATTTTGATACCAAACTTGAACAAACTCTAGATTCCACATTCTATCCTGGTCCATGCCTGCCAACTGTCTGAGAAGGATACCTGCAGAACGTCTCAAGATTCCCAACCGATCCACATGCCCATAACTCCTTTGGAGGCCTATCACACTGAGTCCAGACATGCCCTGGATGCCTACACTAAAAGAAAACTATTTAATAAATGCTACGAGGTTGTCTAGCTGAGTCCTTGTCCTGACTGCCTTACTGGAACTCATCCCGTCCTCACTTTCTGTTATTTGAACCATCACCTAAAGCCGTCATCCGACCTAATTGTGACCTATATTTCTCGTTACCCTCCACTACGAGCACCTGATTCACCGCCTATGAGAACGAACCCAACCTAAATATATTTACCTGGATCTAAATGACGTGTCGTAATCTATCCTCGAAGTGCCTCACCCTTTCCGAGTCATCACTTACCATTCTAGGTGAAAAGAGAGATAGCTCAGTGAAAGTAGATTCATAGTCCATGACAGACATGTCTCCCTGTTAAAGGTTCAAGAACTCCCAAGCTCTCTTATCCCTTAGTTTCTTTGGGTAAAAGTCCTCGAAGAACTTGTCCTTTAAGTATTTCTATGATAGTCCCTCATGTTTGAGATCCTGAACCTATACATCCCACCAATGATTTGCCGGTCCTCTCAGTATGTAGGTCGCTAGTTTGACCCTCCACCCAGGAGGCGTCTCGAGTTGCTCGAAGATCATCTGCATGATCTCTATCCAGTTCTCAGACACCTATGGACCAAGATCACCCTGAAAAAGTGGCAGGTGCTGAGAATGGAACTACCATGTTAGATATTTCATAAATGGATCTGTACCCTGTGTGCCTCTATCGATCCCCTACAAGATATGTACCAGAAGAGCTACTCATCGAGCCACGACCTGAATGCTGCCAAACCTGACTGCTGCCCTTCCTGCACTGGATCCTGAACCTAATCCTATCCCTAAGCTTGTACCTGTGGCTGATGCTCTTCCTGTCCCTTAGGTGTTGAAACCTGATCATGCACCTGCTGCACTATACCATCACCCGCCTGATGCTCCATCCGAATCGTCTAGGAGGAACCTGATGAATACTATAATGGTTAAACAACCCACATATATAACAATATATATATATATATATATATATATCATGCAGATAAGGGAATAAGTGAAGAGGAAGTGTATAAAAACTACCCTTACTTCTCCCCATCGCAACCCATGCCCATGGCATCCCAGCCTCATGGAATCCTTACCTGCCCTCAACAGAGCCAAGTATCAAAATTACCTTGGTCCATACCCATCCTGACAACAAACGTTGCCTCAAACTGATGACCTAGTTGCCCAATATTGGAGACTAAAATCACCTCAACCATAGTACCTACCTACTCATATAAGATCCAGGCCCAAATCTCACACCACATGCAACTCTAAAAATATATATAAAGAATGACATATTAATTTGCAATCAAGAAGAAATTCCATCAAGATTTTCACCCTTCAAATTTCAAAGAATTTATAGCCTGGAAATTGATATTTTTCACATGGTATTATCACTTCACAAATAATACACATAGATATGAAATTGAAATACCCTAAAAACGTGCCTATAAAAATCCAAGCAATCACACCTTGCCATACCGGGCCAAGGTCTAATTCTCCCTTACCACACCAGGTCAAGGATAAAATATCAAAACCAATAATATCACACACCAAGTGAGCCACCGAGGTGGAAATCATATAAACTGTAACATGAGTAAAAGAAAAATAGAAATTTCCACCCAAGGTAACTTGGTTCATCCCTCATACTTAGGGCTGCAGGCACCCAAGAACAAGCTAGAAACCTAGTTCCAATTACAACCTATCTTCGGTCTACCATATCCCAAATAGTAAACCAACAAAAATAAAAAGAGAAGTCTCAATCTCATTAGTAGCCAGAAAAACACAACTACTAAATCCCTATCAAGAACTCCTTTGATACCACTTTGTAACATCTTGGACCCGAACAACCACTTGAACAGTGCTAAATGGGTCGGGTGTTACTACCTTAGGCACACCTCCCCAAACGCCAAAGGCTGCTAACTAGCAGTGAGGTTCTGAATAGTTATAGTGGGGAGGTTATACCCTCTTGGAGGATAATAATGGTACTAGTACAAGTAATAATATATAACATGCAATAGAAATTAACGACTCAGCATAATCCAACCAGACCCGCAGAGAAGAAGCACATTAAATAGCAGATAAACAACGAAATAAAAGTAGAAACAAAAACAGTATAAAGTAAACATATCAACATGTCGTCAATCAATTGCAACAACTAATAAATAACAAGCATGCATCCATAGAAGGTCATAAATTTCAATCTATATAAATGGCGCCAATGGATAACCAACAGTTGCTACATATTAAAGTAAGAATTATAATATAAGAAAGAAAGTAAAATCAAATAAACTCCATATAGTCATGACTGAAAGGTCCATACCATCTCCATGTCAAACAGAACTATGATATAGTTCCTCAGGCTAATCTCTTTCCTTACGTAAATCCATAGAGTATACACACATCCTGAAGGGCCCATGTAGGGTGTGAGACGAATCTTAACAGGATACCACCCAAAGGTTCATACCTAGTATATGTGTTTAAGAAAGCATGAATTTATAAAGAAAGAAGTAAACAGTACAATGCACAAATAAACATAAACTCCACTGGTGCTCAGCAGCCACCATGGAGTGTCACCTTCTTCGGCCAACATTAGAATATCTTTCATGTAACCTGGTACCATGTGCCTCCTGACACCTCATGTCTCAAGCACTTAAGTCCCGAAGGCACACCAAAAAATAATAAATCTGCTCGAAAGCCCACACCTGTCGATGGTACAACAACCGAAGGAACAACGATGCCTGTCCTCAAAATAGGAATAAGATGGACAACGATGTCTGCCCTAAAATCAGTAACTAGAGGGACAATGATGTCTACCCTCAAATCAGTAACTGGAGGGACAAAGATGTCTTCCCTCAATTCACAACGAGCCTCTTCCCCCAACCCGATAGCCACAACGCTATCCCCTGAAGGCTTCTCACCTTCCACATGGATTCCTATGGCAAGCACCCCCAAACCAATTGTACCTAACTGCATCTAGCGGGGACCTCTACCCAATGAGAGGTCAAAACCACCTCATCAAGGAGTCTACCTATGTGCAGACTACTCAAAGTTCCAGGTGAGCAGTAATAACCAAAATACGTTACCAAGCTACAACATCTCTGTCACCTCATGTCCCTGCGATCATGTCGCTCAAGTCCAATGGCCCCACCATCCAAGTAACCCAGGCCATGCCCAACCTGATAGTTACACTGCCTCAAGCCGACGTCCATGATGCCCAATCATGTGGTCCGAACCACCCAATGTAATCCGGGCCCATCCCAACCTGTGATCAACATCACTCAACAATACCCAGGACATTCCCAAAATAACCCCAAGGTTCCAAAATATGCAATATCACACATCACATCTATATAATCAAAAGAAATACTTCTAACAGGAAAAACAAACTAACAGTTTAATTGCACTAGCCATGTTCTTCCTTAATCATGATTATCAAGTTTATACTCATCATTTTAATCAAACAGTTCAATATACCCATTTTGGAACCCCGACCAAAATGCCCCAAATGAGAAAAAACCTCTAACATAGCCTCTCTCAAGCATAACATGGTGAGAGAATTCCCGACAACATCCCATAAGGCATACAATCAATTTAATATAAAGAAACATGGGTCTCGCTCAATACCCGACGTTGCGCTAAAAATACGCAACCCAAAATTGTCTAAGAAAACACAAAAAAGGTATAAACTACCCAACTTAGACTTTTAGATGTAGGAACGTCCGATATTGAGCTCCAATTCAAAGCCAATCTTCATAGATCTATGTTTCCGTCAAATCCTGACAATTCTACTCGGATAGAAACTATGGTGTGTGAGGTAAAGAAACTAGAACAAAAGAGGGTGTGTAGGTTTATCCTTATCGATGCGATCCCACAACCACTGACATATTGAAGAAATAATTTCAAATAATTAATCTAGGAGAAGAAACATTCTCAGCCTCTCGAACCGTTAAAGTCTAAAATCAGGGAAGAAGAAGATTTTTTTTGAAATTAGACGCGAAACACTTTCATATAAGCGAATAAAAATAAAATTACATGGCATGTATGATGGAATAAATACCGTGTAGTAGCCTTATACATACTTCGACTAAGGAGGAGGTAGCCACATGGCTTGTATGTGCCACATGGCTAAGACTCAGCCGATACGCGGAAGGAAGATACACGATGTGTCAAGTAACACTACACGTCATGTAGTAGGAAATTCTTACACAGTCACCACACAACATGTAATTGGATAGCACGTGGATGGTAAATGACTAACATACACACGACATGTACTTGGGAGTACATGGTGTGTAATCTGGAATTTTCCAGTTTTTCCCAGATTTTCCCAGTTTTCTCAGAAGCAAGTCAAAAATTCAAACAGGGTCAGGATTTTGAACCATTCTAAAAACATGGGTTCTTACAAGAATAACATTATTTCTAGGTGAAAAAAAACTAATCTAAATTATGTAAAATTTATTGTTCACACCATATATATAAATGAGTCTAAAACTAAGTCAATACTAGAATAACATGATCATAATTCATCTAGAGAAATAAGGTGGATGGTTTCAAAAGAACATAACCCAATAAGTGAGGAATATTTATCAAAGGGTTTATGCGGTAAGAATGTATATCCCTATAAAATAATGAGATAATACAACATAATACAATAAAAGGTTAGTATGTAACCAATTTATATGAAATAAGTTATAGAGAATGATCAAAACTCAATCAATGAAAATTGAGTTTACAAAAATCTTTACTACCTGGGAAACAATCAAATAAATAGACACTTTAATAAGGGAACCTGATTTGGAGAGTAAATACCTTTAAATACAAGGAAATAAAGTATAAAAAATTCATGGGATAGTAAATTAATAAGACACCATAAAATGGGAGCATGGTGCATAACATGTAACATGTATCAAAGAATTAGAATTGAGACTAAGAGAACTATTTCGGCATGAGTAACACTTTAATCAAAACCACTTGAAAAAATGGATTGTAATTGAACTTAATATACCATGATTAAAAGATAATTCATGAAATAATATCTAAAATAGGGATTATATACACCACATAAATGAAATTAGGTGAATGATACCAAATATATCTCAAGGGGAGGAATTTGAGATGAAATCCCTTACCTCTTATCCTGACTTCCACATATATAATTTAACCTGCTATATTACAAACATATATTTATATATATATATCTGAATACCTTAATCCATAACCTTACTAATATCCATTTTTATTCATAATATTTATAAATAGTCATTCTCTACATGAATTCTTCTTATTTTTCACATCATATGTTTATAGTTTTGATTATTTATACTAGTTTTATAATAGTGGTGTCCATATTCTTTCTTATTAAAAAATTAATAATTAATGGGTAATTAAAGTTACTATTAGGTATTATTTATAGTTATTTATTATGTTTCAAATTCCTTTCATGAGTGTTTTCGTCGTTATCCTTGAATTTGAAATCGATAATAAACATTTTTTGGTGATTCTTGTCGATCAAAGGGTGTTTTTTTAATTGATGAATTAAATATTGATATAACATATCCAGAATAAAAAAAATTATTTAAAAATTTATATTATATTATTACCATACTTATGGTCCTAAATTCATTCATAATATAAATTCATTGTATTGTTCTAGTAGGTGGTTAAACTGACCCAAACATGAATATACCCTAATTTAATGAATGATTGTGAGGTGGTTTTGTTATAATACCATTATAACAGACAAATAATTATCTTATTTAGTGTTTATTTGTGTTATATTTCATAATTTTAAATAATTATAATAAGTAATTTATATTAAAATATTATACAATTTTAATAAAAATTATCCTCTCAGTACACATATTTTAATAATTAAATTAATGATGATCATTTGTTGATCATATTATTAAAAGGTTCTCAGTTTTTTCATAAAATAACATTAATAGTATCATAAAAATCATATTAAATAATTAAATTGATTTTAGGAACCATAAATTATGGGTGGTGATGAAAAATAAATATTGTTTCTTGTGGCGGCGGTAGTCCGCACATACACACGAATGACTATTTATTTTTTCTTAATGTATGGGATAGATGAATAGATAATGCTAATAAACTTAATATATTAACATTATAGTATATAAATTATAATAATATAATTAAATTAGTTTGGGTAGGATAAATTTTAATGAAAATAAATAAGAATAAAATCCAAGTAGTTGATAATACTCACATCGAGGAATTGAATTTTCCTTAGAAGTCTCCTTGGAAATGAAGGCCTTAAGTAAAATAATGGTGACCATAAGATTTTTAATGTGGTATAAGGTTCTATTAGGTGAAAATTTTCATAGTTCCAAGGATAAATTTGAAGGAAAGGTAAGTTTTTAAGTGGTAGAGATGTTACTTTTATTTTATGTGTGTTTCTTGTATTTGTTTCTTGTTTCTAGGTGCCTGTGTTTCCTTGACTTTCCTTTGAATAAAAATTTGACGTTGGATGGATGGATAAGGGTAGTTTTGGGATAAATACTTAAATTTTTAGCAATGTAAGGTTACGGTTCAAGTTTAAAAGGAAAAAATGAACAAAATAGGTGCCTATAGTGATTTTGGGTCTAAATTCACATCAAAGACTCCTTTTTTCGAGACAACTTCGAGTTTTTAGGGC
The DNA here is from genome assembly GCA_963277665.1 of Viscum album. Taxonomy (NCBI): domain Eukaryota; kingdom Viridiplantae; phylum Streptophyta; class Magnoliopsida; order Santalales; family Viscaceae; genus Viscum; species Viscum album. The sequence continues at coordinate 909,503,248 of OY728131.1, read as the reverse complement.
CATTTATTTCAACTTTTAGCCTAATTTACTTTTACCATGGTAATTAATTTCTAATATTAATAATTAATCTTAAGGAAAAATATTATTATTGAAAATTCTAACTAATTTGATATTTATGATTTAAAAATTGAAAATAATTTTATTAAATAAAATTCAAAAATGTGTAAAAAGTTAATTTTGAAATAAACACACTTAATCACACAAAAATAGTTTTTAGAAAAATAAAGATTTTAAGATTTAAATTTACATATAAGATAAAATTATCTTGGATACTAATTTTAATGAAATAAATTGATTTATTATAAAATAATAAAATTTATTATCCTTTAAAGATAATATAAAACCAAATCTCCCTTGAAAATAATTGATTTAATGAAAATATAGAAAACTATATTTTATTAAACTAACATTTTAATTTTGTTCTAAAAATGTTGTACATAGGATTTATAAGATCAAAGAATATTCTAAAATGAATAATTTTCTTCCATAGATTTATATTTTATCACCTAAAAGGTTTCTTAATCTTATATATCATTCTTATATAAGGATAAAGTCAATTAAATTACAAGTTTCATGAAAACTGTATTTTTGACTAAAAAAAGTATTTTTAGAAAAGATAAAAAATCCATACTATGTCAATTTTGATATGAGGAATTAAAAAATGAATTTAAATTTATTAATTTAATATTCAAAAATTTAGAAATTCAATTTTTGAATAAAATCATAAAATATAATGATTTTTTATTTGAAAATTACATTATCAAAGATTAACTATTTTTATTCTTATTTTATATCAATACTAAATAAATTAATGTTAAAAAATTATTAATATAAAATATAATTTATCATATTTAATAACATATTTCTTGAAATATAAATTCATATCACATAGAAGTATTTTATTAAAAGAAATATTTTTCTAAATAATAAATAATAATTTTAGTCATTTTTGATAAACTAATTGATTTTCATTTATATTAAAAGTAATATTTATTTTCTTATTATATATATATTTCATAAATTTATTACTCCTATTCATTCCCACTAATTAAATGTTTAGGTTTTAACATTCGTACTTAAATATTTTTATTTAATCTAAATATATCATGGTTTTGTTTAAGTTTATTGTTGCGTGTGGAGCAAGCTATCAAAAACATTGACTTATTTAAAGGAAGTAATATATTAAATTATTTGGGTGTTACATTGAGTGATTTAAATATTATAAAAAACATCATTAATAATTTTAGGACAAAGAAGGTTGAGATCAAATAGTATTTTATCAAGGAGAAGGTGGAGAAAAAAATTATGAAGTTGGAATATTTGTCTAATCTAGTTCAAATGGATGATGTAATGACCAAATCACCACCAAAGGTGGAATTTGAAAGGAATTAGTTGTCTCTTAGAGAATAACTGAATCCTTCCAACTAAATTTTTTGGATAAGGGACCCCCACTCCCCCATAGAAATCTCTCTTATAGAAAGGTATGTTTTCTCTCTTATGTTTAATGTATGAACTCCTAATTCTCTCTTATTACCTTCCCAAGTAGTAGTCTTTAGGTTCATTGACAAAGATTGATAAATGTTCAATTACACTACTTTAAAGGGGGATAAGTTCATATGTTAAGGAAGGGGGATAGTATATTAAATGGTTTATTAGTGGGAGAAGTTAGTGTTTGGGATAAAAGAAATAATTCTTGAAGACCAAAATCTTACGTTCATGAAGATATTTTTTTCAACTCTTATTTATCACATTGATCATGGATCAAGTGAGATTAGAGTTTTTTATTAGTGAACCATCATTAAAAACCTTGAATAAAGGAATTTTAGTTGTGTATATTCAGTTCATATTTGTTATTTTCTATAATTTTCTTGGCTGAAGAATTAGAATTACATCTTTTAAGTGATTTTAGAATTTTCAGTGAACCCAAAGGAGGAGATTGTTAACAAGCATCCCCAAGGAGTGATTTTTTGGGTTGTTTTGATTGAAAATAAAGTATAAGGAATCAAAAATGTGGCCTATGCAGTCTTGTGGAGTCTATTTCTTGAAATATGGAAGAGGTTTGGATTGAATCTAGTGTGGTTTGAAGGAATTCTATAAAATCTGGTTGAACTGACAATTTTTATTTTTGGATAAGTATAGATTGCATAGGTATCATCCTGTCCTGCATAAAAATCCTCTAAGATTTTCATAAATTTCATCAAAGGATATATAAGGATAAAAATTATCTTTATAAACATCATTTTGGATCTACATAGACATCATCTTGGATCTGCTTAAGCATAATTTGACTTGTGTAGAAATCATTCCACTCTACATAATTATCATCTTGGATCTACATAAACATCAAGGCTATGTATAACCATCAATGGTTACTATATAAATATCATTATAATTTTTTGTAAACATGAATCCTGTCACTATAAGGGTCACACCCTTGAAAATCATTAAGATTAGTCCAAAGCACTAAGGGAGTTTGTAAGGATCCTTCCAAGAAATGTAAATATCACCCCTTTGTGATTTTTATGGAATTTTTAGATAGTTTTAGGATGAAATGGATTTTCATGGATATTAAATATGATTATTTTATGGGGAAATTTTAAAGTATAATATTAAGGTGTGATTCAATGGAACATGATTCCATGATGTTCAGATTATTTTAATCCAAGTTTAAGAGTGATTAGGTGGGTTTTTACTTGGATATTCACCTCACATTGAGAAAACTATTGGTGCTAACATGGAGGGTTATACAATGTTGACATGTGTGTATTTTTAAACATAAAATTTATAAGATTTTTTGGATCATTATATTGGATGAATTCACATAATAAAAGGCAATGTTTCCAAATTTGGAAGACATGCAGGCTGTCCATAAAGGAATGGAGGATGGGATACCTAGTTTTAAAATGAAATTTTATTTAAAATGGATTTGTAATAGTTCTATAATTTTTTTAAAAAAATAAGTATTTCTAAAAATATAAGGGGAAAATCCTTTATAAAAAGAGTGAAAATTTCAAAATGAAAAAAACACATAGGATGGTAGAAGAAGTACTCAATATGAGAAGTGCTATAGAAGATATCATAGTGGAAAATATGATTTATTCTAGTTTTGAGGTTCCCTAGACCCACACTCCTGAGTTCATAACTAAAAAAAATACTTTTAAAAATTAAATTTTATACCAAGTGAGATTATATAATATAAAATTGCACAAATTTCACATTAGTATTGTTTCTCATAATAATCCAAGACAACACATAGAACCTTTTGGTTTAGTGTTTTTTAGGACCAGTTATATAAGAAACCTATTTTACAAAACTTTTGAACATTTATCTGTAATAAAAACATACTATAATACCTTATTGACTTACCATAGGTTATACTCATCTTTAGAACCTGAGGAAATAAAACATAATAAAGGGGTGAGCTTAGATGTTAAATAAGGATAAACATAGGTGGTGATATTCAAATTTTATAAGTGAGTATAATATGAGCATGAGTATAATCAGGTTATGTAATAAAATTATATCTAACAAAACAAATAGCATAAATCATGTAGTAAATGAAAATTCACGAATCAAAATAGTGTGGAAACATTAGTCAATAAACATGATCCATGAGAACATAACCTCGAGACAACTAAGAAATATGGAATAAACATTATCATAGGAAAACATCACTTTCATAATCTATACCGTTATATAATAAGATAATAATACAAAACATCTTTCAAATATGGAACATGCATTAGTATAAGGAACATTACTTTCATGAGCCACACCATCAGTGCCCATGCTTATGAGAAACCAAAAACATACTCGTGAATGATTTTCTCATGAGATATAGAATTTTTACAAATTCACTGGAGGGAGATATAGTACCCCACCCATCATTACTGCATACTTATATATCTCATAATAAATTAATAATTAATCATATCATAAATAACCCATGGAAATAAAATGGATTTCATTCATCATATCATAAATAACCCATGGAAATAAAATGGGTTTCTTAGCCCTTTCAAATGGATTTTCATAATGAAATCATTCATAATTTCACCAATACTAATATCATGATAAATCCATGGAAAATAAATGGATATCTAAATATATTCAATAAATTTATAGGTAAATACCCTTCAATCAAGACAAAAAATCATATGCTATTTACACTATATAGATAAAGGGTATACAATTAAGTCAATAATTTACCCAATGAATTGATGTATGACATCTAGGTGAACACCCTTCAATAAAAGGAAGGAAATAGAGAGTTTTTACAAAGTTAATATGAAAAACCAGACCTAATAGTATGTTAATTGGATGTCTTGAAGAAAATATTTCATTACAATTCATTCCAAATACCTTTTAGGCTTAGAGTTTTAGCGAATTAGGATAAAACATTAACTAAAAAAACTCATGTATTTTTGAACTAATGGAAATTTTACCACTATAATAAACTACTTGATCTATAAAAATTATTCAAAATATCCTAATAATTATCCACATAATATATTATTCTATAAATTTTATACTTTCTTATCTTTATAAGTAAGGAAATGGAAACATGATAAGGGGTGAGATCAGATTCTCGGTAAGGGTAAACATAAGTGGAAACAATAAAAATTCACAAGTGAGCATGAGATGGGAATATGGTTATAATCAAGATACATAAGAAAATCATACCCAAAAAATATTAGGTCATAAATTATGGAATAAATATTGATATAAAATAATTCATGAATCAAAAGAGTGAGTCAATACATATAATCCATGAGAGCATAACATAGTCATGCGAATAAGCATAAAATTGTGAAATTTACTTCAAATGTGGAATATAAATTAATATATGGAACATAAAATTCATGAGTCATACCATCTATACTAATGATTATAAGAAACTAAATCATACTCATGAATAATTATTTCTTGATATAAAAACTCTTAACTAATACATTGGAGGGTGATATAGGACCCTATCCATAATTATATATAATTATGAATTCCACTTGAAAATCATTCTCTTATCACATCATAAATAACCCCTAGAAAGGAAATGGGTTTCATTAAACACATTATAAGAAACCATGGAATAAAATGGGTTTAATATTTTTTTTAAAATAGAATCACATAAGTAAAACATTCAAAATTTCATTAGTGATCATAAAACGATAAACACATTGAAAATAAATGGGTATCCAATGACATCAAGTGAGTTTTTATGTAAATAATATTAAATAAAGATAATAAAGAATATGGTATTTACATCATATAGATAAAGGGTATATAGTTAATAAAATAGTTTCCCACTCAATAAATGTATGACATCTAGGTGAACACCCATCAATTAAAGGTATAAAAAGTACTGTATTCATATAGGTAAGACATTGGTAGAAAAATTAGGTTTATAAACCTTCAATGACTAGGAGAAAAAAGTAGCGATGCATCATTTACATGAAAGGAAATAATTTTTTTAATACGTCCAGAGAAAGAAGGTGGATGGTATCATTTGAATAATATCCTTGATTGAGAATAATATATATAAAAGGATAATTTATTAGATGAAAAAAACTTTTAAATTTTTAAGAAAACTACCTTGTAAATATGAAATATTCTTGATATTTTGAAAGAATTTTAAAATATTTTTTTATAAAACTAAGAGAAAAATAATTTATTTTATAAAACATATAAAGATTAAGTTTCATAGAGAATACAAATATATAAGTAAAATTGAAAATAAATTTTATAAATAAATTTTAAAATTGTTATAAAAAGAAGAATTTAAGAGTCACCTTCAAAAATTATTTTCAAAAAGTGTGAATTGAAAAAATTTATTTGGAAAAGGTAAAATTCAATAATTGATCCCATAAATTACATAAAGGTTATCAAAATAAATTTAGGGTGTATAATAAAACATTTTTTTAAAGGATTGAAAACTATTTTTTTAACATTTTGAAATGCCTTTGTTTGGAAATCCAAATCATTAAAAAGATTATTAAATTTTAATTTTGAAAAGGGTTAAAGATAATTATTTGGATAATATAATATAATCCATATAAAATTTCCCAAAAATATAGGATAACATTAGTTGGAAGTAAAAACATAGATATTGAAGAAAAATCCATTAAAATAAATGATAATTACTCTTAACAAAAATACATTTTATCGAAACAATATAATCATCAAGGAAGAATAATTTTTTTGAAACATGATTTTACCCAAAAAATAAGATTTAAATATAACATAATATCATAATAGGTTAGATTATATCAATCTTGAAATATAATAGTCAAGGAAGAGTGATTATGATCCAAGGAAAATATTTGAGTCATGAAAAACCATTACAACCTTTATAACTTTTGTATCAAAACCCCTTGTGTGGTATATCATTAAATAAAACATTTAATATATTTAAATATGAGATTATAATGATAAAAAACTAAAACATGGAATTATTTACACTATTTTAAAGGAAGCATGGTGAATAAATTAAACATGTATCAAATGATTCACATTTTAGATAGAGAATCCGTTACCTTATTTCCCTTCTTAGTTGATTTCACTCTAAGATCCTATATAAAAAATATAAATATATTTATAACATATTTCATAACATTTTTTATATACATAAAATTTTATAAACTTCATTTATAATTATTCTCTATATTTATATTAGTTAGTTCTTGACTATTTTTGATGTTGGGTGGGGGAAATCTTGATCGTTTTGAACTAGTTTTGTAATAACATTGATGCATTCATTATTATTAAAAATTTAATCATTAAAATTTCATTAATTATTTCATAATGTATGAATTATAATGGTTTATAAAGTTTAAATTTCCTTTCATGAGTACTTTACTCTTTATCCTAGAAGTAGAATTCGACATCGAATATTTTTCAGTGATTTTCAACCTATGATGGGTGTTTTCTTAATTAATGAGTTAAATATTGATGTATCCTTTAAAAAAATTAATATTTATTTAAATATTTATATAATATTATACCGGTAATAATTTTTTCATAATCATCCATGCTATAATTTTAAATCATTCTTCAAGCATGTGGCCAAACCGACCTAACCATGAACATCACATGATTTACGGATGTTTATGAGGTTATTTAGTTTCAATATCATTAAACAAGTAGTATAATGATATAATTTAGTTTTTATTAGTATTATAAATCATAATTATAAATTAATTATAATAAGTAATGTATATGAAAATATTATATAATTTGGATTAAATATTTTCCTCTTAGTACGCTTGTTTCAAATGATTAAATTAAAAATAACCATCTGTTGGTCATATCATTAATAGGTTATACATTTTGTTATAACATAAACTTAATTATATAATAAAATTAATATTTTTTCATGACCATCGATGTAAGTTAGAGATAAAATGAAAAATAGAAAATGATCATTCCATGGAGGCGGTAGTCCACATGTATGCATAGATGGCATTTTCATTTTCCATGGAACAATAAAAGGATTAATATGTTTTATAATTTAATAATATAATATATTTCATATATATAATATTTATATGTTAAATTACTTATTATTTCCATAATTTTATGGTGGTTAATGAAAATGAAACACGTTGTGTCATGGTGGCGGTAGTCCACACAATGCACATTTCACGTTTCCATTTTTATTAATGGAAAAGGGAAGGGTGGTTAATGCTTGTATGATAATTGTGATAACATAAAATTATAATAATTTTACTTATATTATAATTATAATATGGTAAAATGAAATTTTGGGAAGAATAAAGGCACATAAAAGAAAAAATAAAGAGAGTTTAGGAACTTATACCTCACTTCTTCGATTATATCCTTTAAAACGAGGGTTAAGACTTTGATGGATGGTCTTTTGAGAAGTACAAAAACTCATTAAGGTATATATTAGTGCATAGGATAGGATTGGGAAGCTTTTAGGCCAAAATAATGGGTTTTTTGTGAGGTGAAGTGAGGAGAGGAGAACCCCTTTTGTAAGTGAAAAAGGATGAAATTTTTGTAAATACCCTAAATTTTTCAATAATGAGAAGTCACTATCAAGAAAAATGGCTCAAAAAAATGATAAATATTGGATTTTATAGGATATTAGGTCAATAAAAACCTCCATAACAAATTTATAAATTTTTTTAAACATTTTTGTCCCTTTACCTCTAAGGTTACCCATTTTTTACTATTCTAGTTTTCACCATGATAACTAGTATTTTACCAAGGCAATTTATCCTTTATCCCCAAAAATAAAATTTCAATTATTATAAAATATGGACCTATTGATTTAAAATTTTAAATCCATTTAATAATATTAAATTTCTAAAAGTGATAAAAATTAATTTTAATATAACAAATGTATAATGGATTAAAAACATTTTTTTTGAAAAATCATAACTTAAATTATAAAATGTAAAATATAAGTTTATAAATTGAAAAAAATATTTTAAAATTATACATTCTATTATAAAATACATATTTGGTCTTATAAATGGATTTATTTTATTTCTAATTCATACATATATACTAATAATGTCAAAGAAGTCATGTTCTTTGTAAAAATGATATTTAACACTATTTACCTAATAATCAATATTTTTAAAAAAAATACCAAAAATTCATCTTAAGATAATATTAAAATTTTAAAACAAAAAATGAAGTTATTTTTTTTCAAATTAAAATTTTAGAATTTATAAATTGGAATTTAATTGAAAATACAATATATTAAGAATTTTTTAAAATAACCTTTTAAAAATTGAAGTGTTTTTAATATTATTTTATATATTTATAAATAATTTAATATTAATATATTAGTTTATAAATATTAATATTACCCATTCAGATAAAATTTTAACTATGATCAATTTTAATTTTTTAATGTAAACAATAATACTTTTTTTAAATGGTTCTTCAAAAATATTTCTTTCTTTAAAATATTAATCAAATCAAAATAATAACATGTAACTATTTTAATTAGTTATTATCCTTTTATTTACTAATAATTATTTTATTCATGTAATTTAAAATTTCATGGTTTATTTTAGATGAGTGTTGTTTTAGTTCAGTGTTCCGTGTGACACAAGCTGTTAAAGATAATATTAATTTATAGAATAAAAAATCTTAGTCATTATAATAAAGGAATTAGAAGAAAAGTTATTCCTATTAATGATAGATGGTTAGGAAGGAAAAATTTTGTAATGAATCATATATTTGATATAAAATAACATTATGTAATGCATATAGAGAAATAACATGGATGGTATCATTTAATGAATATCCTTGATGAATCATAATATATATCAAAGGACAATCACTTAGATAAAAAACTTTTTTAAGAGTTTTTGAAAAATTAATTGGGGGGGGGGGGCAGCGGGAGATATATTTTACTGGCGATTTTAATGAATATTTATACTTCTTAGGCCTTCGTATCATTCCCTTTATGAGGGAGTTTTTCTGGGCCTATGGATCATTGGGTCCTTTAGACCATGTTTGGGCCTTTAGGTCATGTGTCACTCTAGAATACATGCCTTTGGGTCTACGAGTCATGTATTGGGGCCCCCCTTAACCCAATTTAAAAGGGGTTTACTTTATTGTTTTAGTAAAATAGGTATATTCCCTAAACCTATTTAAGAAAATATACATAACTTTTAATTTAAAATTACAATGGTGGAGGAAAGATGTGTTTGCATAGAAAACATTAAAAAGAGATGCTTTTCACACTTTGATGAAAAATACCCATATAAAAAATATTAAAAATTTATATAAAACTTCTAAATAAGTTAAATTATTATAAAATGAACTCTATAAATTATTTAGGTATAGATAAGGAAATTATCAAAAGCATCCAATGAATATGGACATGGAAAAGTGGGGTTCCTGACCGAAAAGAAAAGGTAGGGTTGGTTTCATTACAATAGGTAAATAATGATACAAGGGGAAAAATAAAATATGGAGAAGAAAATTAAAACCCCATTAATTAATATAGGATAATAAAATGATAGGTTTTCTAGAGATAAAAATATACAAATTCTCTAGATGCATTATATTTCAAAATAAATATCTATTTGAAAATGAGATTGGTGAAAAAATTCCCACGATATAGCTAACGTAAGAATCAAAGGAGACTGAGAAGAAGATCATGAAATGGAAACTAAAACATCATTACATAGAATATATTTCACACCATAAGTAATGGGGTTGTGATTACACTATATAGAAGATATAATGTTGTGAAAAATCAAATATATCTCATGAAATTAAATTTGATACAAAGAACCCCTTATAAACTACAAGAATTTTGAGTCAAAATACCTTGGAAGATATGATTTAAAATGAAACATTAAATAAAATTAATAATTATAGTATTATGATACAAAATATTAAATTTTTAGTAGACACACCATTCCAAATAAGATATGGTGTATAACTAGAAATATGTCTCAAGTGTGAAAATCTCAGATAAGAAACCCCTACCTTATTTCCTGAATTCTACTAAAGCACTTGAATATACACTATAAGAAAGATATATATCTTAATAATATATTTATTAACATTATTAATATTCATAACCTTTTATCAAATTCATTTATAATTACTTTTAACATTTATATAAGTTATTTATTATTTCTTTTTAATATTAGGTGTGTGTAATCTTGATCATTTTGAACATATTTTGTAATAGTAGTGTTATTCTTAGTTATTATCCCAAATTTCATAATTAAAATATAATAAAATTTACTAAAATTTATGTTTTATAATTATTTATAATTTTATAATTTCATTCCTTGACATTTTTTGTTTATGGTTCTTATAGATGAAATTGCCGACAAGCATGTTTCAATGATTTTTAATGAATGAATTTTGGTATCTTAATTAATGAGTTTAATATTAAAATTAAAAATATAAATATATAATAAAATATTTATTTTCTTATTTATATCATATATATGAGTAATTAAGTTCTCATATCCATCCATGATGTTATTTTATATTATTGTTCAAGTTGGTGGTTAAACCGGACTAAACATAAACAAGCCATAATTAATGGATGGTTATGACTATGAAAGTGGTTTATTTTGGGAATAATATGATTATTATAGAATAATAATGAAATTATTTAGGTAATTTTAATTTTTTAAATCATATTTTTATGAGTTTTTATTAAATAATAAAGAAATTATGTGTAAAACAAGATATATTACTTTGTAGAGGTGGTAGTCCGTACAACATACAATTAATGTTTTTATTTATTGAAGAATGAGAGTGAAAGAATGTGGATTATTATTTGTATCTTAATAATAATAATTAAATTATATATTTCATATTTAGTTTTTAATTTCACCCTTATAATCAGTGAAGAGTGGTTGTGGTAAAAAACAAAAGTTGTCGCTTCATGGAGGCGATAATTCACACAACACTCAGATGATAATTTTATTTTTCTTAATGGAAAATGGAAATGGTGGTTAATAGTTATTATTTTAGGATAATAAAATTAAGTATCAAAAAATAAATATTTCATTATACAGAAATTATAAAATTATATTTGGAAAGTAAGAAAGAAAAGAAAGAAGTTAGGAAAAAAGTACTCACATTGAGGACTTGGGATTCCCTTGGAAGACTCCTTGAAAATAGAGATCTTATTCCAATATCTTGTGAAAAGAGGCTCAAGGAAAAAGAATATTATTCCATGATAAGAAAAATTTAACATTTTTAATTGAAAACTTAATTTTTAAGGTGGTATTTAAGGGGTGGTGAGAGGCCCCTCTTATAAGTGGTGAGAATGATATTTTTGTAAACATTTCAACTTAATATAAAGAGATAACATGTTTCACAAATAAATAAGACTAAAAAATGGAAAATAATGGATTAGATGATGATATAAGGTCAATAATTTCTCAACCATTCATTTTTACACAAGTTATAAACATGTTTTAAGTCATTTCTCTTAGAATTTTTACTTTTACCATTTTTGGTTTAACTGTGGTAACTATTTTTTACCTAATTAATTTAATTTTAATGCCTAAAAATAAAATACCCATTATTAAGTAATTTGTAACTAATGATTAAAAATATTAAATCTATTTTATAAAATAAAATTTCTACACGTAAGAGAAATTAATTTTAACATTAGCACATGAAACTTGTAAAAACCCATTTTTAGAAAAAGTATATTTTTAAGCTTGAAATTTATTTGTAGGATAAAATTATCATTGTATTTTATTTTCATGATATAAATTAGTTTATTATAAATCATATAAAAGTTATGTTCCATTAAAATCAAGCCAAAAAATAATTTTACCAAAATAATATTTAATTAATAGAAAAGATGAAAACGAGTTTTTATTAGAAAATATTACTTATGATGTTAAACATAGGTTTTATAAATTCATAATAATTTTTTAAAAATACATATTTTTAATCCTTAAATAAATATTTTATTAATAAAATTTTAAATAAAATTATATTTCTTTCTTATATAATGATATGATTATAAAATTTAGAGTTTTGGTAAAAACTATATATTTTTTTCTATTAACCTAAAATCAACTATTTCAGAAAACTACCAAAAATTAATCATAAGATAATTTTGAAATTAAAAATTCAAAAATAAAGTTATTTTTAACAAATTAAATTTATAAAATTTATATTTTTAATTTTTGTAAAAGAAATACAAAATATAAAGAAAAACTGCTTTTATTAAAAAAAATTCTTTTTGAACGTTAGGTGTTTTTAATATTTTTTCATACAAATATATAATTTAAATAATGTTAAAAAATTATTTGAAATATTTAAATTCTAAATATTATTATATTAATATTTTAAATTGGTGAATTCATTTAATTAGGGTAAATTACACAATATTTTTAAAAAATAGTTATTTAAAAAAACAACCATTTTTAATATTAATTACTTATCTTCCAAATATAAGCATTTTAAATCGATTAATATTATTTTATTTACTAGTGATTTTTTGTTCTTATATTTGTCTTAAAAACAGTCAACTAATATTTCATGGATCATTTTAGTTCAAAGTTGTGTGTATTTGGTGTTGCATGTGACACAAGTTATCGAATACAGTATTAATTTAATGGATAAAAAATCTTGGGTTGTTACATTCTAAAACCTTAAATAAATTACATATTTATAATTTTAATTATTAATCACTAATTAAATTAGGTGAGGGTATTCTTACCATATTTATCATTTGGGATAAAAATTATAGTTTGACATCAACCTATCCCTCTTAGGATTTATTAAGTTGCTTTTCTTTCCTTAAAAAAGTTAATATTTCATACAATCATATACTCATGTATGTATATACCCTAATCACACATTCTAAAAAATATACCTTTCCAAAACCCATATGAATCTATAAGACATTAAACCACAATTAAACCATATATTTTTCTAGAAATTATCACTATCTTTTACCCTAAAATGATATTAATCGCTAGATCATAGGAAACACACTAGTCGATATATACCAAAATCCAAAAAATATAATGAATTTCACTAAAAATACCATGAATCAATTATAAATCCCAAAGTTACCAATATTTTCTAACATAATTTTTTTCAAAATAAATCAACCCTTTATTATCTCAACATCAAGAATATATTAAACCTAAGAGCATACCTCAATAATGTGTTCTTGAATAGTTCCCCCCCCAAATATAATTTTTTCATAAAATAAAATTTATAGGTTATTGATACTATTTCATACATGTTTTCAAAACTTTAATGAAAAATACTAAATAATAATCCTAAGAAATTTCACATTATCCTCACAACATTTATAATATACCATAATATCATTAACAAATATCACTCACTGATGAAAATAGATAATATTATCAATATTTAATTTCTATTATGATATTAAACTCACTAACTAAGGTAAGACTAGTAAACTCACTTTTTTCATCATAAAAATAATATAATAATATTACCAACTATTTAATTGTAACACCTTATTTGGTTTTAAGACATAGTGGTTTCTAGACACATACCTTTATCAACTTCATTTTCATGAAACTGTTTCAACAAAATAATAAAACCAAAAATGGTTATGATAATATCCAAAATATGAATATGAAGAAATATATATAAATATCTCTTCCCATATGACACCTTTGTTTTTAAAATATGATACTTTTGGTTCAACCTATGGCTCTCTTTGTTCAATCCTTAGTTATCCATGGTCATTTTTCTATTAGGTTCTATAAAATAATTGGTTAACATCATACTCAAATACTTTATATGATTTATTATAGATAATTTGAATTAACTATAGCATATACCACGGGAGTGTCAAACTAGGTGTGAAATTATGTCTCATTTTCATAAATTGGGTGATGATCAAGTTAATAACCAATCCAACCTTTTGGGGTTAGTAACCCAAGATAAATATATTCCATTTCCTACATCAAATTTTAGTATCCAGAAAAGGTTGTAATTTCAAGGAGAACCACATAATCCCTACTTTACTAAAACTTTAGGATGTTATCCTATAGTTAGACTTATCCCTTAGACATACCCTTAGGGTTTTTACTGAAGTTATCTTAATAAAAATAAATATACTAATCCCCAAAAATAACTTAATATTTCTTTTATACCAACTAATGTTCCCCATACCTGAACTCTCATGTTTGGTGCTAAAAACACATACTTTTAAAAATTATCTTTGATACCAAGTGAGATGATACATGTTAAACTTTTATAAATTTCACATTAGTATTACATCTCAATACAATCTCACAAAACCTGGAGAAAATTTTGGTTTAGTTTCTTTAAGGACCAGTTACATATGAAACTTATTTTATAAAACTTTTGAACATTTCTCCATAATAGAACCATACTATAATCCCTTCTCGACTTCCCATAGTTTACACTCATCTTTGTAATCTCAGGAAATAAAACATAAGAAAGGGGATGATCTTAGATTCCCAGTAATGGTAAATATAGATTATGGTAATAAAATATCATAAGTTCTCATAATAAAATTATATGGGTATAAATAGGATACCTAAAAATGTTATACCTAACAAATCATAGATCATAAATCATGACATAAGGAAAAATTCATGAATAAAAAGAGTGTGGAAGCATTATTCAATAAACATTATCCATAAGAACGTAAAATAAGGATACCTTATAAATGTGACACAAACAATATCATAGGGAAACATTTCTTTCATGGGCCACACCATGAGAGTATAAGACAATAATGTAAAACATATTTCAAATATTAAACACACATTAGTATAGGGAACATTACTTTCCTGATCCAAATCATCAGTGGCCACACTTAAGAGAAACTAAAATAAACCTGGGAATGCATTTCTCTTGAGGTATAAAATTTTAACCATTGAATTGGAGGGTGATATTGGACACCACCCATCATTCATCTATACTTATGCATTCCATAAGAAATCAATCACTCATAATATCATAAATAACCCATGGAAATAAAATGGGTTTCATTCAACACATCATAAAGAAACCATGGAATGAAAATGTGGTCCATATCCTTTTCAAATGAATTTACATAATTAAATCATTTATAATTCCATAAATAATCATAACATGATAAAACCATATGGGATAAATGGGTGTCCAAATATATTCAGCAACTTTCTAGGAAAATACCCTTCAATCAAGATAATAAATCATATGGTATTTTCACCATATAGATAAAGGGTATATAGTTAATTAAATGATTTCAGTAATTAATTGATTTATGATATCTAGGTGAAAACCATTCAATCAAAGGAATGAAATATATAGTATTCACAAAGTAAAAGTCATTGGAAGAAAATTTACACTTATTCACAGTGGATGGTTAAGAAGGTTATAGGTAGTAATAGATCACATCTTTGATATAAAAGTAAATTACATATTCTATCTAGATATAAAAGGTGTATGGTATCATTTTATGAACATACTTGATCAATCTTAAGATATATCAAAGTACAATGACTTAGATGAAAACAATTTTTATGAGTTTTAGAAAAATCACTTTAGATACAAAAATACATCCTTAAACTTTTGAAGGAATTTTAAAAGAAATATTTTATAAAACTAGTAGAAAAATAATTTATTTTAATAAAAATGAAAACATAGAGAGAAAGTTTTACAAAACTTTATAAAGGTGGTTAAAAGATGTATTTACATATAAAAGATTATAAAGATATTCTTTTCACACTTTGATGAAAATGACCTTTACATAAAATGTTAAAAATTTCTTTAAAATTTTTAAATAAGTTAAAATTATATAAAATGATCTTAATTTATTATTAAGGCATAGATAAATATATTCAAAAAAACATACAATTAATATGGACATGGAAAATGAGAGGTTCCCTATCGAAAAGAAAAGGTAGGGTCGGTCTCCTTGAAATAATTAAATAATTATCCAATTGGTAAATAAAATAAGGATAAGACAAGTAAAACCAAAATAATGACTATTATAGAATAATATGATAGAATTTTTAGAGATAAAATTATACACATTCTTTAGATGTTTTATATTTCAAAAGAAATTTCTATTTGAAAACAAGATTAGTAATGAAACCATCACGATATAGGTAACATAATAATAAAAGGATACTGAGAAGAAGATAATTAGATGGACATTAAAATCTCATGAAATGGAATATATTTTATACCTAGAAGAAATATTGTAGTGAATAAAACATAAAAATAAATAATGGTGTGTAATATCAAAACATGTCCCATGAAATTAAATTTGAGAAAACTAACCCCTTACAACCTTAGAAACTTTTGAGTCAAAACCAACTGAAGGATATGATTTCAAATGAAACATTAAATACAATTAATAGCGATAGGATAATGACATTAAATATTAAAGGGGTAGTGTATACACCATTCTAAATAAGATATAGTGTATAATAAGAAATATGTCTCAAGTGTGAAAATTTGAGATAAGAAACCCTTACCTTAATTATTGACTTACAATAAAGAACTTTCATCTCCTAAATAACAAAAAAAAACCATCTTAATAATATATTTAATAACCTTATTAATATTCTTAACCTTTTATAAAATTTATATATAATTACTTTTAACTTGCATATTAGTTAGTTATTATTTATTTTCAATATTGGGTGTGTGTAATCTTGATCGTTTTGAACTAGTTTTGTAATATCAGTGTTGTTATTCATTCATATACCAAATATCATCATTTATAGAAAATAAAAGGTATTGTAATTTATGTTTTATTATTATTTATAATGTCATAATTTCATTATATGGTATTTTTGGTTATGATTCTTGTGGAAAAAATTGGCGATGAGCATGTTTCAGTAATTTTTAATGAACAAACATTGAAATATTAATTTATGAGTTTAATATTAACTTTAACAATAAATAATAAAAATAAATTATTTATTTGATTATTTATATCATATATTATCAATAATTAATATATAATATTCATACATGATATTATTTTATAGAATTATTCAAGTAGGTGGTTAGACTAACCCAAACATGAACATACCATAATTAATGGATAATTATGATTTTGAAAGTGGTTTACTTTGGGAATAATATCATTATTATAGAAAAATAATGATATTATCTAAGTAATTTTAATTCACAGAACCATTTTTAATAGGGTTTAATAAAAAATAATTAAACTAGATAAAAAACAATATATATTACTTTGTGGAGGTGATAGTCCGCTCACCGCACAATTAACATTTTCATTTCTCGAAGAATGAGATGAAAATAAAGTGGATTATACTTTCCATATTAATGATAATAATTTCATAGTTAATTTAAAATATATTCTTTAATTTCACCCTTATATTCAATGAATAAAGATGATGGTGAAAAATACAATCCATCACTTTGTGGAGGCGGTAGTTCATACAATGCACAAATGAAAATTTCATTTTTCTTAATAGAAAAGGGAAAATGTGGTTAATAGTAATTACCTTATAATAATAAAGTTAAGTATAAAATCAATACTTATGTAATTATATATAAATTAAAAATTATATTTAGTAAATTAGTAAAGAAATTAAAATAAGTTAGGAAAAAAGTACTCACTTTGAGGACTTGAGCTTCCCACAGAAGACTCCTTGGAAATGGAGGTCTTAAGATAATATATTATGAAGAGAGTCTAAATGAAATTAAATAGAATTATAGGGTAATTAAAAATGTTATTTTTTCAATAGGAGCTCAAATTTTTTAGTGTGGTCTTGAAGGGGTGGTGAGAGGCCCCCATTATAAGTAGCGAGAATGATATTTTTGTAAATATTTAAACTTAATATAAAAATAAAAAATGTTTCACATGAAAAGAAGAATCTAAAATTGAAAATAATGGAGTGGGGTATGATATAAGGTATATAAAACCTCAACCATTCATTTTAACACATGTTTTAAACATATATTTAAGTATTTTTCTCTTAGAATTTTCACTTTTACCATTTTAGATTTTACCATGGTAACTACTTTTTACCTAAGTTATTTAATTTTAATGAATAAAAATAAAAATAATCTTATTAAATAATATTTATCTATGGACTAAAAATATGAAATAAATTTTATCAAATAAATTTTTTATTTGTAATAAAAATTAATTTTAATATTAGCGCGTATAATGTGTAAAAACCCATTTTTTAGAAAAAGTGTATTTTTCAGATTAAAATAATATTGTGGAAAAAAATATAAATATATTTTATTTTCCTAATATAAATTGGTTTATTAAAAAACATATAAAATTTATGTGTCTTTCAAATCAAGTTAAAACCAAATTTTACCAAAAATAATATTTAATAAAAAGAAAAGACTAAAAACAATTTTTATCAAAAAATACTACTTAAGTTGTTAAACATAGGTTTTATAAATTTATATAAATATTTAAAAAAATACACATTTTTACTCATTAAATACATATTTGATTAATTAAAAGGTTTTATAAACTTATAGGTCTTTATTATATAATGATAAGGTTATAAAATATACAGTTCTCGTAAAAACCTTGTTTTTTACAATTCACCTAAAATCAACTATTTCAAAAAAATAACAAAAAACAACCCTAATATAATTTTTAAATTATTAATTTAAAAATAAATTTATTTTTGTCAAACTAAATTTATAAAATTTATACATTTAGTTTTTTAAAAGGAAAAACAAAATATAAAGAAAATCTGATTTAATTAAAAAATGCCTTTTTTGAACATTAAGTGTTTTTAATAATATTTTATACCAATATATTATATAAATAATGTTAAAAAATTATTTCATATATTTAAATATCATAAATTTTTATAACCATATTTTAAAATTGGTGAATTTAATTTATTAGTGCAAATTGTACAATATTTTTAAAAAATAGTTATTTGAAAAAAAAATATTTTTCGTTGTGAAATCGATCGAATGCCAATTGAAACTACGAAGAATTTTGAAACCAGAAATGTAAGACTGATCATAGGAAAATCACATCATTGAGAAATCGAGCATCGAATTTGGGTATGACGATGACGACGAAAAATAGAAATACAAATACAATAGATTTACAAAAGGTAAAGAATGCAATGTAGAGCCCCAAAAAAGCATCCATATTTCATTAATCATTCCCATGTATTTATAGTGTACAAAGAATTCCAAAATTTTGAATATGAAAGGTTGGTCACATTAATGGGTTTATTGAGAATGGGAGTTATCATAATTATGAAATTCATATTTAATATTTCATAACACTCCCCCTTGAATGTCATAATTTCATGGAATCATATATGATATTCACTTAAAAAAACCTTGTGGGAAAAATAGGTGAAGCCAAAGTAATTGAATTCCATGTCATTCTACCTCATTAAAAACCTTACCAGGAAAACCCAATGGAAAAAACCTGATGAAGGGAAAAAGAGTGTAGCATTCCCAGCTCCCCCTGATTATATCATTTAATCATGTCTCTAGGAAATAAATTAATATTATTATTTAATTATGTCTTAGAGACATGGTAAGAAGACCAAATGTAATAATTAATGGTCTCATTGAAAATTATAACTCATGGGGAAGGCTAACAATTGCCATTAATTATCGATATCGATAATAGTTTATAACATTCCCTTAGATATCTATTATGATGTATTATTGTCTCATTAAAAACCACATCAAGTAAAACCTCTTCAAGGGAAAACACTTGACTAGGGAAAAAGAGTACAATAACATCAATCCCCTAGAGTGTTTCCTCGTTAAAAACCATATCAAGAAAACCCAATGGGAAAAAACTTGACTAAGGGAAAAAGAGTATAACAGTTACCTCCTATTCATAATGATGATCATTTAACTCATAAAATTTCCATGATCAATTCATATCCAAAACATTCAGTTTTGAATTTTGGAATAATAATAACTTATAAACTTTATATTTCAATTAATGGGGAATAACATTACCTTGTATCATAATATGATTTATTGTTATTTACAAGGTACATATTCACATTTACATGTATATCCTTCAGGGATAAATAAATTGTGAATTTATATTTAATATTTATGGGATAAGTATGTTATTTATCAACCCCTTATGTATGAAATATATCACTCATGGAAGAAAGAGATTTAATTATTCATTAATGGTAAAACCACTCAAAATTTAACATTTTATCTTTAGGATGATTAATTCAAAATACAAGGACATTCCCTACAAGTCATTGATTTCAGAAAACTCTTTGAGAGTTTAGATGTTTTTCAAAACACTTTAATAATATTATGAATACAACGATTCATACAAACCATGGGATTATAAATTCAATTTATATTCTTACTTAACTTAATATGGATAAATCTTATTCAGTTCACCACATAATTTACCAGATTGGGTGAAACTTCTATAATTTTGAATATGCTTCAGGCATTTAAAACCCTTCCGAGATTCATATAAATATCCAAATATACAAGGAATAATATTTCTTATAATAAGATCATCGATATGAAATAGTCTTAGTAGTTTGGATAATCAATCTAGTACATTATATATGGAAAATTTCATAAGTTCCTTTAATAATTTTGGCCAATTATTATGATGTAAACATCTATAAAAATCCATTATCATCAATGAGTTTTAAAATCATTCAAAGAAAATATGTCATCAATAACATTTGATTGAGATCTCATAATTTTTCTGGTACTAGTTTCACTTTAGGGATAATATCTAAAAGATATAATGTTGTTGATATATTCATTTTCCTCTTTAAGGGAAAATATATTTATTAATTTCTACTCACGAGGAATAATTATTTTTTATAATCAGTTAAAATAAACTTCAGGTGTGTATAATCAGACTATTGATTTACAACACTTTATATTCTTATAATTGCTGTGAGCATCACGTCAATTGTTCTACAGAACCATATATTTTATGATACTCAATATATATTTTAATCAACATGCATAACATGCAATGTATACTCACCAGGTGAAAATAACACATGTGATCATTTATTGGATGCATATTTCATATAGATGGATCACATGGTAGGTGGGAGCACCTATATATACTTCTTTATAAGTATATGGGAAATTTATTTCTATAATAGCTACTAATGATATAAATAATTTACCTCAAAAATGGGTACCTCAGGGTAAATTATTATACAGGGGGTATTCATAATAACTTAATGAGAATGAGTTCATTGATAATTTAGTAAACATTCATCCATTAAATAAATTCACCATTTCCTCCCTAATGGATTTCTACTATGTTATCAACAAATCGATTCTCGTGTATACATGAATCAATATTTCTCATTATAATTGATCCTGGATGGACTAAATCATCATGTCATATATTCGAAGTGTTAGGATTGGTAAACTTATGATTTACCATTATTGATTTGATTGTACATAACAAATTCTTTATAATCAATTTTTATGAATTCTTGTTACATATCTAGGTACCTTTTTTATCTAGTGTCTCTATATGATATTAATTTTCAAGAACACCATTAATATATCTCAGAAAGACTTCAGATATAACAAATCATTAAGAATTTGTACTACCAGGTAGGAATATATTCCCTCTTCTGGAGTCATTACTTAATTTTCACTATTGGTAAATGTACTTATGAGCATATACTAATGCATATATGAGTTCTTTTGAATCATTTAATAAAAATAATATTTATAAATATTTTTCTTCCAGATCGACATATATAAGATCTCCGGGATATTTTATTGTGCAAACTCATATTTTTCATTATAATTTCCACTTATGGTGGTTGATAAATTCATAATATAATCACAACGAG
This sequence comes from Viscum album, assembly GCA_963277665.1. Classification (NCBI taxonomy): domain Eukaryota; kingdom Viridiplantae; phylum Streptophyta; class Magnoliopsida; order Santalales; family Viscaceae; genus Viscum; species Viscum album. The sequence continues at coordinate 909,480,962 of OY728131.1, read as the reverse complement.
TTAGGCCCATCACCAAGAGAATTATTGAATAATTTATAACTTCTACCAAAAATACATTGGAACTTTAGGCCCAAATATTATTTCACAATACATCGACCTAGAATAGAATCCCCCATGTCTTTTGAAGCTGGTGAATGTGGTAGCATGAACCAATGTGAAAGAATATTCTAGATTCAAAACACACACCTTATCACCATCCAAAATAATAATTCATAAAAAACATTCAATTTATCAAATGAAAGATAAATCATTTGATCAAACCTCATGAACTCTCAAATATTCCTGATATCATAAATCATATAAAAAAATTTCATGAATAATTTTATTCTCTTCAAGGAATAAGATATAGTAATTAATACTATATTCACATCAGGGAATTCATTAATTCATTGGATTTTATGATCCATGAATGATAATTTATTATTTATCAATAATAATCATCTTTCATAAAATATAAATTTTATTAATTATGATGATCATTACTTTTAACCACTTCGGGTGGTAAAATCATTTTCATAATATATATCGGATTATTAAAAATATGTAATTAAATCATTTAATTTATGAATTATATGAAAAAAATACACTTTAGGGGATAGATTAATTACATTATATGATATTGATAATCCCTAAGAATATGATAAATAATAATGTTTCCCCTGATATTGATGCCATGAGAACAATAAATGATAAACGAAGATATTCTTTAATATAATGTTAAAGGAAATTATTTTCATATCATCCTTCAGGGATGAATTATTTTATAAATATTCATAAAATATACTTTTCTATGTAAATATTTATTATCATTAAACCACTTCTAGTGGTTATATTATTATTATTTGTTATAAACAAATACAACACAATGATCATTCACAAAACATCATATTCACTTTGAACTTGATTTAAAATAAAATCATGTATATTTTCATTCACTTTGGGGAATGAAATATATAATTTTCAAGAAATATTCTCATTCACTCTAAGGAATAGAATAAAATTATTTGTTCAAGTTTTATAGTATCTTCAAGACAATTACATGAATATTAAATTCATCAATTTAATTAATTTTATCCAATTTAGGAGATTAATATATATAAAATATATTTACTCTTTTTCATCAAGAACATTTAATTTATCTAAAACATTTTATAAGAAATAAAATAAAGAGAAAATAAATAAAACAAATATTTACAAATATTCAAAATAAATATCATCTCCATCATGAACCATTATATAGCATAATCAAACTTTACACCTTCAAGGTGAATAAGAAATAAGAGATATGAAATTTCATGGTTCATGGAATGATTATCGAACTTCAGATTGATGTACGATAGGCACACGATGATCATCAAACTTCATCTCAATGTATGATGAGTACACGATGTTCATCAAAATTCAGCTTGATGTACGATGGGTAAGCGATGTTCATCAAAATTCGGCTCGATGTACGATGAGTCTGCGATGTTCATCATTCAAGCACTTCTGGTGGTGTATTTTTTTATTCATTTGATGAATTATTTCTATCTCGACATTGATCACATCAGTTATTAACCAAACACATTCTTTTCTAGTAATATAGTGAAAAATTTTAACTGTGAGTCACTATATCTCTTCAGGAGCTCATTATTTTTCCCACAACAAAAGATTATGAAAATCATATATTATTTTCAGATTTATTAAGAGGGGAAAAATAAATGTAACAATATCTTACATGTAAAATAAGGCTCATATTTTGATGTATATCTTTTAATGAGTGAGTTTGACACACACGTGAAATATTATGTTGAAAGAAGAATGTTTATAAAATGCATGTGACATTGCTTTTTCCCATGATACTTATATTATTTGGATAATAACACTGTCTTTATGATGTGCAATGCGAATAAGACGATCGTGATGATAACGTGTTGTGAAATCGATCGAATGTCGATTAAAATCCTGAAGAATTTTGAAACCGGAAATGTAAGACCGATTGTAGGCGAAGCGCATCGTTGAGAAGGCAAGCATCGAATTTGCGTATGATGATGATGGAAAAAAATAGAAATAGAAATTCAATAGAAATACAAAAGGTATATAACCCAATGTAGAGCCCAAAAAAACCATCCATCTTTCATTAATCATTACCATGTATTTATAGTGTATAAATAATGCCAAAAGTTAGAATATGAAAGGTTGGTCACATGAAGGGGTTTATTAAGAATGAGAGTTATCATAATTATCACATTCATATTTAATATTTCATAACATTTTTAATATTAATTATTTATCTTTTAAATATAAGAATTTTAAATTTATTAATATAGTTTTATTTACTAGAGGTTTTATTATTATTATATTTTTATTAATAATACTCATTTAATATGTTTCATCTTATTTTAGTTTAGTATTTCATGTGTTCAGTGTTTCATGTGACACAAGTTATCAAAGATAATATTAATTTAAAGAATACAAAATCTCAATTCGTTACAAGGTTTGATGTTATAAATAAGTAGAGAATAGAGAAGAGGTAATCTAGGAGTTAAATCATTAGAAAAGGGTTATTTTATTTCCTTCAAATAGAATTAAGTGGAGTTTAGTTGATACACCATCCCTAGTGTAGTTTTCATATTTGATCATGGAAAAAAGACAACCCAAGATGAGAAGTGAGTTACACACTATGAGGAGAGTAGTGGGATTTCTATTTTTAAATGGTTGCAAACTAGGAGGGTCAGCATGACTAATCCAAACTTATAATCATTAAAGTAGTGATCTTTATCCTTTTTTAGTTCACAAACACATTTCCATGCATGCTCCTAGTACTTGAAATTTTTTTAATATCACATTTCAATTATCTGTTTCACATGAAGGTCACCCATGAAACGTTTCTAGGCTATGCATATGGAATTTCACAAACCCTATCTCATTGCAAGGGTGTAGTCATGTACCATCTTCATGTGTTTCAATTTTTTAAATATTGGTTCAAAATTTCATCCTTTTTCTTCCCCTTTCAAAAATTAATTCAAACTTAGATGTTTAATTTCTCATGACCATATAAAATAAAAACAATAAAAATTAGGCAATAGTAATCAATTTAAAAATGAAATATCACTCTAGAAAATATACACAAATTGTATCTATCAACATTACCAAATACAAGAATGACTATTGGTATCTTGAATTGAGATAATTATTAATGTTTATCATTCAATCATGAACTTTGATACATGATGAAAACCATGATAGTTTATGATTTTTTCAAGGTATCATGTGTTAGGTACGTTATTAGCAGTATGAAATTTCTTGAATGATCAAGACACGAACTTTCAATTTCAAATATAAGATAGAGATATCATTTAAAATTTTAAAGGGATGGTATTTCTTTAACTAAGTCCATATATATGGTAGATAATGGAAATTACCTTCTAACACAGTCAAATAATGATAAATAAGTCTTGAAAGGAAGATGACACAAAGTATGTATCCTACATTATAAAATATGATAAGAAAAATAAATTATATTACATAATAAGTGTTCATAAGAGGTTGTCATAGATATGAATTATCCTTATCTCTTTAGATTACATGATGTGTTTCCAAATATCTATCTTCATCTATTATTAAGAATCATTTTTATAGAGACAAGTAACTATAAGCAAATATACAATGTATATCCAAAAGTTATTCCAATTCAAATGAATTATAGTTTAAGATGAAGTGAGATCTACGTTTAGGGGTCAGTGAAAATAAAAGTGTGAATGATTGCAAGTTAATTATTTTAATAAATTTAATCACATGTTATTGAAGTTTATAATAATAATAATTGAATTTATATCTCAAGGTATTCATAGGTTATTTAAGTTAAAATAAGAGAATATAAGAAAATTGTTTTTCAAAAAAATATCAGTCATTAAAGGTTTGTTAAATCTATTCAGGAGTAATGAGCCTAATTAATGGGTTTTATTTCAATATATTATATTTAATAGTGTTATACATGAGTGATGAAATTTTTGTAACCCTTATGATGAGTTTACTAAGTTGTTCATGAAATATTGGTTCAGTTTAATAATTTTAACTTCTCTAAAGACATAAATTCAATTTTTTTGAAGTTTAACTAAGTTATATTAGTATATTTTAGACCTAAAAACCTTATGAGAATACAATTCAATGAATTATAATCCTCTAATATCTTATGTCAAGATTTAGAGATAAACAAATATGTACAAATAAGTTTTTGATAATTTGGATTCATAAATTGGTCACACATTCTTCACACAATCAATGGGGAATAATAAAGTTATTGATGCTTTTGTGATAGAAAAAAGAACATAGAATAATAAACTAGTAGCTATAGTGCATGAATGGATGATATAAAGGGTTTTTTCCTTTACTTACTTTGATCTAGAACACACTGACGATGAGTGGAACATGTTGATGTATTCGAATCAAATGAGGTACTGTTTTGATTTTATTATTCATACTTAAAGTTATTTTCACACAATCCATAGTGTGAATCCAACAATTATATGCCAAATATATTGTTTCATGATAGATATATTTTAAAAAAAAATTAAAATTTACCAATTTTCACTTGTCTATTGTATACCGGGTTTATTTAGTTGCTATCAAATACATCCATATTTTTTTTCTCATCCAAGGATTTAATTATATTTTATCATATTCAAGTAAAGGGTTTTGATGTATTACTAATGCTGTATATAGTTTTTTTATCACAGTTTGGATGATTGAGAAATGACCATACAATGACTGACACAGATAATGCAGTTTAGTTTTATAAAATTAAAATTAAAAATGAGTAAAATTAGGTAGGTAGTACCTGTATTCCATCATAACCTCCAAAAACTACCCATAGTCAATGGGGGGGGGTGTCGCATACATAACCCACACCTAATAAGAATGGGATATTTGTATTGATTTTTTATATATGAGTGATGGTGTGAGGGAACCACCTCACTTACCTATTATGACATGTACCCCAACACAAACCTTAGCTAGGATGGATTGGTTTAGATTCGACCCCCTCAACTCAAAAGACTCCACCCATACTTGTTTTACCCATTGGGGTGCATTTATATCCCTAAAAATCTTTAAAAAAGTATGGGAATTTTTTTAATAGATTATGAATTTATTAAAATTATTTTTATAGACACGTGATGTATATTTAGTGAATTAAATATATTATAAATTTTCTTTATTGCATTAAAATAACCATTGAATATAATTTTAACTTATTTCATTTTTATTAGGCAATTTTATGCATGTGGATAGATCATGAGATGAGACAAAAACTGTGTAGTTTGGATTTTCATTATTTAATTTGATTATTTCATTGTATATTGTTTTGTAATAATTAAATTATGATATATTTATTTTAATAATATTTAAATCACCTGTATCTCTTAAATGTGTAAAAGGGATGATGTTTTTACATTTTATGTAATTAAATTCAATCTCACATCTTTATTTCCCATCTCATGAGAGAGTATGCATGTATTAAGTCAAAACTATTGATGATGATGCGGTTCAAAGTGAGAATTGGAATGGACCCAAATAAAAGAAAACACATGAGTGAGATGGGTGATGTAATTCAAGTCATTTTATGACTCAATGAATTCCTATAGTGTCATAGTTGATCCATAATTCATTTTATGGATCAACTAGTAATACAAAACTCAAAATCATGTCCTTGTTTATTTATTTTGTTATGCAAGGTTAATGATTTTATAAATTTTTGGGTGATACAAGATCACATAGGATAGTTTACAAGAATACATAGATAAAATAAATAAATTCATGATGAATGATTTATATTGATGCATGGTTAATGTTTTAAAGGTGATCACATAGATAGAAGCATGATAAATAGAATCTAATTTCTTTTTCCAAGTAAATAAAATACCTTAAAATTTCTTAAAGTAAATATTAATTAATAAATACCTACCATCACTTAAGTTAGAATAAATCTATATTTTGGAATAATTTTCATCCATAATTGAGAGAACCTCCTTCTATTTGGGAATTTTAATAAGAATTGTTGGTTGAATTAACTAAAATTGGCATAAAATAAGTATCCATATATATATTTTTTCAATTTTAGAGGAAAGTGGTAAATAAATCCACGTTTATGATTTTTGGGAGATGGAAATCCACTCAACTAATCAAAGAGGCGGAGTTAATGTGGTTGGCTAGAAAAAATAATATCTCAAAACACTATAATCATTGGCATAACCATAAATTATACTATAGGTTTTAACTATCCTTTCCACTAAAATATTTAAGTTTCTAAATATTTAAAAATTTAATAGTTTTGGGATGTTAATATTTGAATAAAACAGTGTGATACATTTAAGTTTAATAAATCTATAACATTAAAAAAAAATTAATCAAGATAATAATAATAATCTACTAAGTTTTATTTTTTAGAAAATGAAAAATAATACCAAATAATTACTATTATTGATATTGGACAATGAAAATGTTATCAATGATATAAATTTACAAGAGTGGTATAAGAAATTACACATAACATTATGATATGAAAGGAATATTATATGCCAGAGTCCCTACTAACTGATGATCCACCTTTGGATAAAATTGAGGGTGGGAAGTAGGTTTAGAGGATACTTATAGATGATTAATTTTAGGTTTAAATTATGATATTATAATCACTATATAGTGAGTTGAAAAAGAAACACGAGGAAATGGATAGTTACACCATGTTTTCTCATCTCTATGAAGTTTAAAAGGATAAAGTAAAGTAATAAACTAATGAGATTATAAATACAATTTATAAGTGTATGATGGAAGATGGAATATAGATTGGTCTTCATGTACTCAAGATGACATAGTAAATTGACCAAATAGTAAATTTAGTATTCTAATTAAATAATGATAATTCCACACATCTCATACTGATATCCTTATCACCTAATTTCTTAAGTTTTTTTGAAAGTTATAAAAAATGGTATAAAGAAATCACTTTAATAACTTTTATAGAAGGTTCAAAAAGTTGATAAGAATATTAAGAGAGATAAATCTATAGATCTTATGGTGAATAAAGAGAAGGGTAAGGAAGATAGAAAAAAACAAGTATAATGTTAAAGTAAACCTTTTAATTTTCTTTCAAGAAACCAAATATAAATAAGTAGAAAATTGAATGGTAGGATATTTTATTTAAATATCGAAATAAAGACTAGTAGAAGAGGAATTTAAATGAATTGAATAAGAAGAAAGAAATATCTTTTACTTCAGATAAATTCATCATTGTATATGATATTTCTGTTTTAATTATTGGGAATTAGATACAATTTGTGACTGAATTTTTTTTATTCTAATATATGAACCAAATAAGTTCATAAATATTACATGGTTGAAGTATATATTCAAGCTTCTGATATATTAGGACTACTATATAATTTATAGAAGACTAAAACTTTAAATTTTCTAGTGGAAAGATTATTGTATTTGAAAACTATTACTATGTATTTTTTGTTACCAAAATAATTATGTCAGAGTGATGTTCAGAAAAAAATGAGATTTTATTTCAAGTTTGGAAATAAATTCAATTATTTTACACCATACTTGAATAATATTTTAATTATACTTGAACAAAATATATCTTATATAGGCAATTAATGATGAATATAGAACATAGGGCTCAAATTATACTTAGTTATGACAAGATAATACTTGGTTAATTAAAATTATAAGAAAATATTATGGATATAACAAGAAGAGTTATTAGACTATTTTAACCTAAAATTATTAGGTGTTTTACATGCATGATTATAACGTATAATGAACAAGGTAAAATTTAATTTTAGGGGTGATATTATTTAGTTTAATTAGATATGCCACGACCCCCTACCCACAAAGCGTACCCCTCCTAGGCTGGCAGTGTGAGAAGGGAGATAATGACCCCTGAGTCCCACCTCCAGTAGGCCCTGGGTTAGAGACTAGCACCGAGGGTATAGTGAACACACAGATGAGAGGAATTAACCTCTAAAATAACACATGTGGAAGAGAGAGATAAGATATACACCGACCAACTCCAACTCAACGAGTAAGTTAAAAGAAATCCCAAGTAAACATATGAAATGTCATGCAAAACTACTACAAATGAAAGGGGAAAAAACTACAAGTACCCAAAAGAAAGTAAAATAGCAGCAACCACAAGCTTGAATAGCTCCTACAACCATAAGCTAGTAGTAACTAGGCTGATCTCGAACCTGATCCAAGTGACCTGAAAAGAAGTTTATATATACACAGGGTGAGTATAATAGTATACTCAGTAGGATCCTCCCTGAAGCCTCTCAGGAAAAAGTGAAGAAACCATGCTAAAGCACAGTGAACAACAAGTGAAACTAACTCATCACCTAAATAGGTATACCATGTTCCCAGCCTCACCATGGCTACTCTCACCAAGTAACACATACAAGATTATATAATATAATAAAGAATATCAAGGGTACCCTACTACTACTTCCCCACTAGTTTGCCGCTTTGCCCTAACGTCGCATGTCCTAAGCATCTCTCTCCAAAAAGGCTTGCCTGCAGACACCTGGGCGAAGCACCACAACATGCACCTCGTGCAACAAAACCACCACGTCCACATAAGCAAAGTATGGAGGTAGTTTTCGGGAGTCACCATAGCTCGCATAACGTATATCATACATCGGGTATTATACTTCAAGCCATTACAACCCATACACTGAGTAAGGATCCTCAAGCCATAACATGCTATACACGTTACACCTATATTAGTCCATAGAAAACTATATCCAGAATATCTGTGTGTGAATAACCACAATCCATTACAACCCTATACACACATATAGAGGGAAAACTAACCAATGTGCCTGCTAGCACAAGTAACTACCAAGAGAAGAGAGCGGGGCCAAAGCAGGGCTCAGAATCCCCAAGGTGTCAGTTTCCCTTACTGACAGGGTGAAGTAACATATATAAACACAAAAGTATAGAATATACTATAGATCACAACCACACTATGGGAATAACCTAGTATTATACTCAACTACAGCTAACGTCTCTTGGACTCCGGGTTGCTACTTTTAAGACTAGGTATCCTATAAGCACACAACCATTTAAAGAGATTTAATACATTACTTCATTCCATTTTTATTAGTTGCACTTTATGTTAATTAATTCTTTAAACATTAATTAACCAATAAAAATTCCACATTTAATTTCATTAGAATCACACCCAAAGTACACTTTTCCTTCAAATCACAACCTCAACATTGCACCCCAACAAGCTCCAAACCCCATGGTTTAACATCATTTATTCAATTATTTATTTACAAAATTACTTTTCCATATTCCCAGGCATTCTAGAAAAACAATCTATGCTTCTAAACACAAGGGGCTCAACACGGTGAGTAGATAAACTACCCTTCGAGTCTTTTCCTCCTATAGAAAGAGCGTAGACCCATCCTCTCTTGAGAAGCTATACAAGGAAAGCATGTGGCATACCCCACGTGTCTTTTCCCCTTTCAAAAGAAGGGTAAGACAGACCAACTACCTTGAGTAGTGGGGAAAGTAAAGCAGATAAACAACCAAGAACAATTAGCAGAAAACGAAACATTCACATCCAACCCATTTCATCATCCCTGGTGTCCTCCCTGACAGCCACATTGATAAACTGATGCATCTCGCCACTCTAGGTTTTAACTGCTACAAACACCAGTAGGCCTCCATGCCCCAACATATCACAACACCCATCCGGGCTCACATCATAACAAAAGGAGCAGGAAAACAACAATCATATCGGTTGGGCTCTTAGCCCTTGAACAAGCAAGAGGGTAACTCAGAACCCTTCAAGGAATTATCAAACAATAAATTATTTAATCCATCTTGAATTAATCTATTTATTATTCTTAGGTTCCGTATTCAGGAAACCTAAATAGTAAGCTATCACAAATAAATTAAACATTCTTACTGCACCAATTTGACTAACATCAAAAAAATACAACAAGAAGAACCAGATTCATTTACATGCCTCTTTATCTTTATCCAACCAGTTATCAATTAATTGCAGTTTACGTTCATTACCAATTTCCATCAAGAACTAATAGCTAAACAAATAAATCATGTATATCACACTATCTAGAAAAACAAGAGGCAATAACATATGATCGATATCAATTTATTTATCCGGTTTAAATATTTATTATGTCAATTCCATTGTCATCCATTGGGATAAAACATGCTAACTATACAAATTCACATAAAATAAAAGAGAAGTAACAAATCCCTTACCTTAAAAAGGTTCTTAACGTTCTTTATATGAGAACGATCCACTCAATGGATCATGATCGCCTCCTCCCGTGACAACTGCATCCACCCGAGGATGTCGCAGCACGACCGTACCAACTGAAACCCAAGAAACTCCATTAAAATCATGTAAATCACATGCCATAATATGGAAAGTAGAAAAAATTGAAGGTGAACCCAAAATAATGATGATAAATCAATCCTTATATCGAAGATTGATGGATACTGCTTGGTTGCACCAAAACAGTTGGTGCACTTGCAACAAGAAGAACGTCGAGGGAAACCAATCCATCGGGAAAATTTTAATCTCATGATTCCTATGGGAAGTAAGGAAAGGTTCGAGCATCTCGCACCATAGATTAAGGAGAAAGAACTAGGGAGGAAGATATCTTGTCCCTTTAGAAGATTTAATGGAGCAGCGATTTAAGATACAATGGATTTTCCATTAAAATCGGATCACATTAAACCACGCGGTTAGACCAAGTAAATGCATACTAGGCCTTAGAAAAATTAATATAGGAGTTATGGGATTTGATTCGACCTTAAATCCCTTAATACAAGGCCATAAATTCATTTTACGTCAAAGAAAATGTTAAATTGGCGAAACTGAAAAAATCTAGAAATTTGGAAAAGCAAATATGAAACAGTTCTGGAAACATTATTCATGAGCTGTGACACTATTTCTGACTCACCGTTTCTAACTCACTATTTCTATCTCACCATTTCTGTCTCACCATTTCTGACTCACCAATTCTCTCTCACCATTTCTGTCTCACCGATTTTGTCTCACCATTTCCGACTCACCATTTCTGTCTCATCGTTTCTGGGACACCGTTTCTGAATCACCATTTCTATCTCGCCATTTTTGTCTCACCGTTTACGTATCACTGTTTTTGACTCACTGTTTCTATCTCACAATTTTCGTTTCACTATTTTTGTCTCATCGTTTCTGTCTCACCGTTTCTGACTCACCATTTCTATGTCACCGTTTCTGACTCACCATTTTTTTCTCACCATTTCTGTGACACTGTTTCTGACTCACCGTTTCTGTCTCACCATTTTTGTCTCACCGTTTCTGACTCATCGTTTCTATCTCACCATTTCTATCTCATTGTTTCTAACTCACCGTTTCTGTCTCACCATTTCTGACTCACCGTGACACTTGTTCATAAAACTGGAAACACTGTTCAGAGAACTGGAAATTTGGAAAAGTGTTGGGGATGAGTCACCTTGACCTCCCAGAACACATCAAACACTAGATTTCAGCTAAGGGATAGACCAGAGAGGTCCGGGCCATTACATCAGATACCTATCAAAATATTCTCATCCTTGAGAATCCAAAACCAACCCAAAAGGAAAATGAAAATGGGTCTGAACAACCACTCCTCAAGATACCTCTCAAAAGATAAAAAGCCATAAGAAGCAACAAAAGAAATTCATCTTATAAAAATTAAAGGTTTATAACCACAAAGGGAACACCGTTACATGAAAAGAGTTTAAACATCAAACAACTCTGGGTACTGAGCACGTATCTGTGACTCATGTTCCCAGGTACTTTCCTCCATGACACTGTGTCACCACAAGACACAAACCAAGGGAATAGAATGCCTATGCAACACCTTCTCTTTGTGGTCTTATTTCTCCATAGTTCGCTCCTCGAAGGTTGCATAGTCATCAACATCGATCTCTCCCCAATAAATGACTTGAGAGTCATCATGAAGATAACGACGGAGCTGTGACACATGAAAAACAATGTGTATCCAGCTCATATATGGGGGAAGTACTACTCGATACGCCACAACTCCAACACGAGCTAACACCTCAAAAGGCCCAACAAACTGGGGATAAAGCTTACTCCCATGACCAAACCTTCGCTATCCACAATGGGGAGTCACCTTCAGAAACACGTGATCCCCAACATCAAACTCTAAGGGTCTCCTCCTTTGATCAACATATGATTTTTGATGATCCTGCACTGTCTTCATCCTCTCACGAATCACCAGAACCATCTCTGTTGTATTATGCACTAGTTCTGGTCTGAGAATTGCTGACTCTCTGACCCTAGTCCATCACAATAGAAAATGGAAAGGCCAACCATACAGGGATTCAAATAGCGCCATACCGATGGTAGAGTGAAAAATATTATTGTAAGTGAACTCCACTAAGGGTAAGTGCCTCATCCACGAACCTCCAAAATCAAGAACACAAGAGCGTAACATGTCTTCAAGAGTATGGATGGTTTGCTCTATCTAACCATCCGTTTGTGGATGAAAATAAGTGCTAAGGCATAACTGAAAACCAAAAGCATGCTAGAGAAATATCCATACCCTAGAAGTAAATCAAGGATCTCGATCATAAATGATCATCCTTGGGAATCCATAAAGTCTCACCACCTCTTCCAGATACTTCCTCGACGAAACTTCCACTGAGATCGACTCCTTAATCGCTATGAAGTGGGACAATTTTGTTAAATGATCCAATATCACCCAAATAGAATCATGTTCTCCTAGAGCTCAAGGAAAAACAGTAAAAAATTCCATTGAGATGTACTCCCCCTTCCACTGAGGAATATTTAATGGCTGGAGCAAACCATCGGAGACACGGTTCACAACCTTGACCTTATCACAGACTAAACATCAAGACACAAACTCTGAAACCGCACGCTTCAGCCCAGGCCACCAAAACTACCTTCTCAAGGCTCGATACATCTTTTTTAGGCCAGTATGCACTGCTAAAGGAGAACTATGGAACTCTTTGAGAACCGTCTCACACATTTTCAAATGAAAAACATCCTTTCATGATACAAAACTTGGTGTTGTTCATCCTCAGTCCAACCATCAGGGGCCTTGTCACAAACAACTCAGTCTCTCCAGACCTCCACCTCAATATCCCCCAACTTGGACTCTTCCAACTGCTGCAACATAGATGATTGCACCGTCATCTGGAAAAGACAACCTCTACCCCCAACTTCTCCCATATCAAGATGTAATGCTGACAGTTATTCCATTACTATCCAGGAATCACCAGATTCATGCACAGCATCACTACGTGACTTTCGACTCAGCGCATCAGCTATAACATTTCCCTTTCTAGGTGTATATGATATTTCAAAGTCATATTCCTGTAAGAACTCCATCCACTGAAACTATCATAAGTTCAAGTCACGCTGGGAGAAAACATAACTCAGGCTCTTATGATCGGTGAAAACGATAAATCACTCACCAATGAGGTAATGTATCTACAACTTCAGAGCAAACACCACAACTAATAACTCAAGATCATGGGTGGTATAGTTACGTTTATGAGGACGAAACTATTGAGACCCATAAGAAACAACTGGTCTTTACTACATCAGAACACAACCTAACCCTAGATGTGAAGCGTCGTAGAAAACATCAAACTGAACTCCCTCTACTTGGAGACAAAGAATCGAAGAACTTTCTAACTTCTCCTTTAGATAATCGAAAGCTGTCTGACACTAATCAGTCCATATGAACTCCTGATCCTTCTTAGTCAAAGATTTATGGGAGTCACAACTTGAGATAAATCGGCTACGAACCTCCTATAGTTTCCTACGAGACCAAGGAAACTTCTCACCTCTGACACTGTCTTGGGGGATACCCAAGAAAAAAATGCTTCTATCTTCGATGGATCCACAACTACCCCCCACTGGAACATAACATTCCCTAATAAAGGGACTTTTCAAGCCCAAAACTCACACTTTGATAACTTCCAAAACAATTGATGTTGATGAAGAACTCCCAAAATGGCGTGTAGATTCTCTGCATGCTCATCCTCAGACGTGAAGTACACAAGGATGTCGTCGATGAAAACTACCACAAACTTATCCAGGATCTTACGGAACACAGCGTTCATCAATCCCATGAACACAGCTAGATCATTTGTCACACCGAATGGCATTACGACAAACTCATAATGCCCATAACGACAACAGAAAGCAGTATTTAGGATATCCCCATCCTTCACACACATTTAATGATATCCTGACCGCAAATCGATCTTTGAGAACCAACTTGCACCCTTCAGGAGATCGAATAAATCATCAATCCTCGAAAGAGGATAGTGATTCTTTACTGTCACTTTGTTTAAGATATGATAATCGACACATAACTGCAAGATGCCATCAACCTTCTTCACGAACAAAACTGGTTCACCCCACAATGACACACTCAGGCAATCAAACCCACACTGTAACAGACCATAAAGTTGTATACGTAACTTTCACAACTCAAAAGGGGCCATCCTATATGGGTAAATAGAGATAGGAGACGCTCTTGGTTGTAGCTCGATCCCAAACTCAATCTCTCATCGAGGGGGTAATGCTACAACCTCTCTGGGAAAGACATCGGGCTACTCTTCTATGACCCTAGGAAACGCCAGCTGCTGAACCTCTTAAGAACTCAACATCATCTCAGCCATCATGGATGATAAGGATGAAACACGCCTATGACCCATCCGAGGGTCTCGCTCACCAACGAACACCACCGGCTCTCCATCCACATCGAAGAACACAACCTGCCTCTTGAAGCAATCCACGATAGCCTGTACCGAATTCAACCAATCCATGATGAGGATAACATCATATGGTTGTATTAGTAAACATATAAAATCACCCCAAGAGCGGTGCTACCCCAACACTAGCTCATGGTTTATACATACATCAAACAAGTCATCTCGATCTCCAACTGGCGTAGTCAACGCCAAGGGCACTGGAAGCCTCTCTACCTCAAGTCCTAGATCATGGAAAATGGTAGGTGATATGAAGGATTGTGTCACTCCTGAATCAAACAAGGCATACACCAAGGTAGAAAATAAGAAAAGGGTACCTCGAACGACCTTTGGATCACCTGGTGTTGGCAATGCTAAATCATGAAGCTAACCATGACCTCCTCCACGACCTCTCTGACTGAG
Source organism: Viscum album (assembly GCA_963277665.1). NCBI lineage: Eukaryota > Viridiplantae > Streptophyta > Magnoliopsida > Santalales > Viscaceae > Viscum > Viscum album. Next base: position 909,465,737 of record OY728131.1, on the reverse strand, counting down.
ATGACGACCACCACCATGGCCACACTCTGCTCTATAAGGATGGGGAGCGTCATGGGGTTGTCCTCTGCCTACCCCATCTACCCTCTGCTGATCTAAAGCTGGTGAAACCTGCTGTTGTTGTCTCGGCTGGAACTGCCTCAACAGAGGAACCTGGAGTGGAAAACATGGTGCACGATGACTGCTCTGAAAGGTTGGGCACTCTCACTAATGATGACCTCAACCACCATAAGAAAAAAAGTGCCCCACCCCTTGGCATAATCCTGAGAGATGATTCCCCCAGAGAAACAAGATATTGAGGGCGGGGACCTACCCCCGGCCAAACGGAAAATATTCTGCCCTAAAAACCAGGAACCCCAGACCATAGCTCTGATTCATGAGGAATCATGATGACTCCCCTCTCGTGATGATCTGGTTCTGGAAAAAGTACTCTCGACGACCTCTTCCCGTGATAGCACCTCAAGATATGTCTTCAACATAAAATGGGTGACCTAGCACTGGATCTCTGGACGCAAAGCCTCCTCGAAATGCCTTGCCCTAACCTTTTCATTTGGCAATAGGTCCGAAGCATATCAAAAAAGGTTCCTGAAACAGATTCCAAACTCTCACACACTGAAGATCCCCTGTCAAAGGGTAAGAAGCTCCTGGTGTCTGGAAGCCTTCGCGGTCGAAGAAAGAAACTCGACTCTAAACTTGTCTCGGAACTTCTCCCAGGAGATCACCGACTCCTCGCAATCCTTGAGGAACAAGAACCACCACTACCTCACTACTCCATGTAACATCATCACAACCAAGGAAACCTAATTATACTTCTGAGAATGGATCGAACTAAATCCTATCTTAACCTCCTCCAACCAGTCTTCTGTGACTGCATCTGAAACAGAGCCCTCATACTTCTACAGACCTAGGTGCTGAAACTCTTAGAGTGTCCTTCTCCAAGTGTCATTATCGTCGACCTCTACCTGACAGCGATTTGCTATCACATCTTGCTGGACATATTCTATGCGATCCTGACGAGGACTCAACCTGAAGCCATACCTGTAAAATAAAAAACAATGAGAGTTCCTAAACCTAGAATTTGGGAGACTCTTCATTAGTTAATTATTTAATTATTTTCTTTTATTCATTTTAGGTTGACCTATCCCAAGGTCTACCAATTCAAACACAAGCACAAAGATGAATGATGCATGATCCTTTACTAGGTCTCTACCCTACAACTAGTATCACCTTGTTTAGTAGCCATTGTAAAATTAAAGGTCTGTACATAAGATCACAGGGGTCCCTAAACGCCTATGTCTCAGATAGTCTCTAGTGTTTACATCAATTTATAAATATGAATGACACCGTTTCCCTACCAACCCATGCAACCTAACTTATGCCTAACTCTAATCTCCATCCTATCTATCAACCTGACCCTCTGATACCACTCTGTCACGAACCCCTCCCCACAAATTGCACCCCTCCAAGGCCGGAAATGTGATAAGGGAGATAATGACCCCTGAGTCTCGCCTCCAATAGGCCCTAGGTTGGCGACTAGAACTGAGGGTATGGTGAACACACAAATGGGAGGAATTACCATCTAAAATAACACATGTGGAAGAGAGAGATAAGATAAACACCAAACAACTCTAAATTAAATAGTAAGATAAAATAAATCCCAAGTAAACATATGAAATGTCATGAAAAACTACTAAAACTGAAAGGTGGGGAAAACTGCAAGTACCCAAAAGAAAGTAAAACAGCAGTAACCACAAGCCTGAACAGCTCCTGCAACCGCAAGCTAGTAGTAACTAGCCTGATCTCCAACTTGCTCTAAGTGACCTGAAAAGTAGTTTATATATACATAGGGTGAGTATAATATTATACTCAGTAGGATCCTCCTCGAATCCTCTCGTGAAAAAGTAAAGAAATCATGCTAAAGCATAGTGAACAACAAGTGAAACTAACTTTTCACCTAAACAGGTATACCATGTTCCCATCCTCACCATGGATACTATCACCAAGTAACACATACAAGAGTATATAATATAATAAAGAATATCAAGGGTGCCCTGATATTACTTCCCCACTGGTTTGCTGCTTTTCCCCAACGCCGCACGTCTTAAGCATCTCTCTCCAAAAAGGCTTTCCCGCAGACACCTTGGCAAAGCACCACAACATGCACCTCATGCAAAAAAACCACTACGTCCACATAATAAAAGTAAACAGGTAGTTTCTGAGAGCCACCACAACTCGCATAACGTAAATCATACATCAGGTATTATACCTCAAGCCATTACAGCCCATACATAGAGTAAGGATCCTCAAGCAATCATAGCCTATACACGTTACACCTATAGTAGTCCATAGAAAAATTTATCCAGAATATATGTGTGTGAATAACCAAAATCCATTACATCCCTATACACATATATATGGGGAAAACTAACCAATGTTCCTACCAGCATAAGTAACTACCAAGAGAAGAGAGCGGGGCCAAAGGGGTTAGTCAGCCATCCATCCTCCCACCGGAATTTTGGGTAAAACACCCCTAGGGCTCATAATCCCCAAGGTGTTAGTTGCCCTTACTGACAGGGTGGAGTATCATATAGAAACAATAAAAGTACAGAATATACTATAGATCACAACCACACAATGGGCATAACCAAGTCTTATACTCAACTGCTGCTAACGTCTCTCAGACTCTGGGATGCTACTTATAAGACTAGGTATCCTATAAGCACACAACCATTTAAAGAGCTTTAATACATTATTTAATTCCCTTTTTATCAGTTTCACTTTATGTTAATTAATTCTTTAAACATTAATTAACCAATAACAATTCCACATTGAATTTCATTAGTATCACACCCAAAGTACACCGTTCCTTCAAATCGAAACCTCAGAATTGCACCCCAGCAAGCTCCAAACCCCATGGGTTAACATCATTTATTCAATTATTTATTTATAGAATTACTTTACCATATTCCTAGGCATTCTAGAAAAACAATCTATGTTTCTAAACACAAGGGGCTCAACACGGTGATTAGATGAACTACCCATCGAGTATTTTCCGCCTATAGCAAGAGCATAGACCCATCCTCCCTTGAGAAGATAAACTCGAAAATAACATGGCATACCCCGTGCGTCTTCACCCATTTAGGAAGAATGGAAAGCAAGACCATTTATCTTGAGCATTGGGGAAAGTAAATCTGATAAACAACCAAGAAGAATCAGCAGAAAACCAAACATTCACATCTAACCCATATCATCATCCCTGGTGTCCTCCCTGACACCCACATGCATAAACCGATGCATATCTCCACTCTAGGCATCAAATGCTACAAAAAATAGTAGGCCTCCATGCCCCCACATATCACAACAGCCATCCAGGCTCACATCATAACACAGGCAGCAGGAAAACAACAATCATATCGGTTGGGCTCTTGGCCCTTGAACAAGCAAGAGGGTAACTCAGAACCCTTTAAGGAATTATCAAATAATAAATTATTTAATCCATCTTGAATTAACCAATTTATTATTCATAGGTTCCATATTCAGGAAACCGAAACAGTAAGATATCAGAAATAAATTAAACATGCTTACTGCACCAATTTTACTAACATCAAAAAAATACAACAAGAAGAACCATATTCATTTACATGCCTCTTTATATTTATCCAAATACTTATCAATTAATTTTGGTTTAAGTTAATTACCAATTTACATCAAGAACGAACGTCTAAACAAAGAAATCATGGATATCACACTATCTGAAAAAAAAGAGGTAATAAAATACGATCGATATCAATTTTTTATCTAGTTCAAATATTTATTATGTCAATTATATTGTCATCCATTGGGATAAAACATGATAACTATACATTTTCACATAAAAGAAAAGAGAAGCAAAGGATCCCATACCTTAAAAAGGTTCTTAACGTTTTTTATAAGAGAACGATCTACTCAACAGATCACGATCACCTCCTCCCGTGACAACTACATCCACCCAAGGATGTCACAGCACGACCGCACCAACCGAAACCCAAGAAACTCCATTAGAAGCATGGTGATCAAATGACATAATATTTAAAGGAGAAACAAGAGAAGGTGAACCCAAAAGAATGATGATAAATCATACCTTATATCGAAGATTTATGGATACTTCTTGGTTGCACCAAAACAGGGGGTGCACTTACAGCAAGAAGAATGTTGAGGGAAACCAATCCACCGAGAAAATTTTAGTCTCACGATTCCTACTAGAAGGAAGGAAAAGTTTGAGCATATTTCACTTGAGAACAAGGAGAAAGAACAAGGGAGGGAGATATCTTGTCCCTTTAGAAGATTTAATGGAGCAGTGGTTTAACATACAGTAGATATTCCATTAAAATCAGATCATATTAAACCACGTAGTTTGACCAAGTAAATGCATCCTGGGCCTTAGGAAAATTAATATAGGATTTACGGGATTTGATTCAGCCTTAAATACCTTAAAAAATGCCATAAATGCGTTTTACATCAAAGAAAATGTTAAATTGGTGAAACTAGAAAAATCTGGAAATATGGAAAAAGAAATATGAAACAGTTCTGGAAACACTGTTCTTGAGCTGTGACACCGTTTCTGACTCACCATTTCTAACTCACCATTTCTGTCTCACCATTTCTGTCTCACCGTTTCTGACACACTGTTTCTATCTCACTATTTCTGTCTCACTATTTCTATCTCACCATTTCTATGACACCGTTTATGACTCACCGTTTCTGTCTCACCATTTCTGTCTCACCGTTTCTGACTCACTGTTTCTATCTCACCGTTTCTGACTCACCATTTCTATCTCACCGTTTCTATCTCACCATTTTTGTGACACCGTTTTTGACTCACCGTTTCTGTCTCACCATTTCTGTCTCACCGTTTCTGTCTCACCATTTCTGTCTCACCGTTTCTGTCTCATAGTTTTTGACTCACCGTTTCTGTCTCACCGTTTTTGTCTCACCATTTCTGACTCACCATTTCTGTCTCACCATTTCTGACTCACCATGACACTTGTTCATAAAACTGGAAACACTGTTCACAAAACTGGAAATTTGGAAAAGTGTTGGGGATGAGTCACCTTGACCTCCCAAAACACATCAAACACCAAATTTCAGCGAAGGGATAGACCAGAGAGGTCCAAGACATTATAAGATACATGTGAACTATTTCAAGTAGAATCAAGATGTAAATTATTATAATTCATGTGATTAATTTAAGATATTTAAAGAATATAAAGGTAAAGTATATAATGAGATTGGTAAGAAGATAAATGTAGCTTTGCGCAAGACTATTGAAGAATATCTTAACCAATAATTCACCAATAATTAAATTTAGAGTGAAAATTATTCCTATACTAACATTTTCTTATACACATCACACTCATGAAGTTAATAAAATGAGGAATTACACCTTTATTTTCATTATGAGATTAATGATGATTATTGTAAGACTTGAAAGTCTTTTATCATCCCTTGTGATATATGGTTAAAAAATAGTGAAATTACCACTTAATCATATACCTACTAAAATGAAAAGTGGAATTTCATATGATTTATGTTATGAAATAAATCCATCACTTCATATATTTATATAATAGAATGTAAAGTGTTTGTTAAGGATAAATTTTGAAACAAACTTGTGTTAATATGAACAAAAAGTGAATATATATGAATTATATTTATAAGAGTATCATTTTTTTCCAAGTAAAATATATTCATAACATAAGGTAAACACATATTAGTCTGACAGTATGTTAAAAATATGTTAAAACTATAATTCTAAGAATGACTTAATGTAGAAACACAAGTTTTAGAGAATAATGTAACAACCCCAACTCCAATGACCTAAAGTTGGTGGTTATTTTATTAAACTAGCACCGAATACAAGAGATCACATTACAAAAGATCTAAAAGTTTAATAGTATTAGAAGACTGGATACATACATTATCCTTAAATTACATTCAAAAACTTAAAATACAATAAAAAAATTAGTGAAACTTAATTATTCCTATATGATTATCCGTAGATCTTTTTATTACTCCTTTTGGTTTCTTGGGAAAAAGGAAAAAATAAAGGGGTGAACTTACATATTTAGTATGGGGTAGCATATAATAACATATAACCTGTCATAATCAAGGCATAAATAATATGGCAGAAATTTATAATCAAATGGGATCTAAATAAGAAAAATATATCCATGGATTATATAAAAAGGGAATAATAATTACATGGATAAAAATAAATGAATTAATAATGATGGAATGTATAATTACATACATCTTAAAAATACCTTCAAGCACTCAAACAAGACATTATAACCATATTTTCAATGTCTTTTTCTAATAAAACATACATAATAGGGACAACATACAATAATTACCCCAAAATTGTTTGTCTCATGAGACCCAATGATGCATTGAGGGTATATATAATTCTAAGCCCCACCTGTCACATAATGACACTAATGAATCCATTGCATGAAAGAGTCGGGATAACAATTCATATAATAATATTCAAAAAGGGACCATTCACATACACATGTTTTAATAGTTAATACTTGTCCATATAGGATTAATGGGAGATTTTTTTTTTCAAATTTTCCCCAGTAAATTTAATTACATAGATATCTAGGTGAATATCCATATGCCTAGTAGGAATTATTGGATATTTATAATGAAATGGAATGTATCCTTGATGATAATGTAGTATATTGGGTTAATTTTATCAAATAGGGTTTTTATTAGTGTAACACCCCAACACCAGAAGCCCGGAGCTGGTGAATTATTTTAATACATTGGCAGGATTACAAGGAATCAAGCCCCGAAAAACCGATTAGTTTAGTAGTTTTGGAAAATAGATTACATACATAAACGTTACATTAAACATTCAAACATAAAACAAAACATAAATAATCCATTGATAACACCAATATTACCATAGTTTAACCATACATATCAAACATAATACACTTCTTGGAATCCTGGGAAAACAAAACATAAGAAAGGGGTGAGCTTAGATGCCCAGTAAGGGTAAATAATTTAGCAGAAGCTGTAAAATTTTAAGGAAATATGTGTAATAAAAAACAGCTTTTAAATATAAACATGAATGTAATATGGAGAAAATAATTAAAACATTTCTATATAAACATGCACATGGATATTCTACTAGTTGAATAATCACATGTAATAATTAATTTCATAATGAGGGAATGCCTATCGTCGGACATAATTACCACATAGTCAAGGCCTCATGCTAAGACTACAAATAAATTTTTTGTTAAGGCCTTGTTCCAAGACACTAGTTTGTCTCATGAGACATACTGATGTATCAAGTAGCTATAGCGGGATCCACCTGTCACTTACTAAGCCCACTGCATTCCTCATATGAAAATGTTGAAACATATCATAAACATTCGTATTGAAACTAGCACACAGAATGCCAATACTTCAACCATAAACCATGAAGGGTATAAAAATTGAACATCCATAGTCAAACATATAATAAATCATTCAATATAATATGGAAGATTTTATTATAATAAATCAACCTTAATCAAGAATAATATACAGTAAAGGATGCTGATATAGTTGAAAATAATCAGTAAAACTTTTTAAGAGAAATATCCCTTTTTGTGAAATCATTTAAAAGTCACACATTTATAAAGGAATTAATTTACAAGATATTTTTGAATCAAATTGTCCCATACCACTTCGAAACTTTTGAAATGAATTAAAATTTTAAAGCAATTATGTCCATATAAATAAATCCTTAAAACCATTTTGAAAACATGGACATTAATGAGAAATACTTAGACGAATAAATATTTAAAACATTTAAAATGATGTTTTAGTTGAATATTACCTTAAAAGAATAATTTTTAAATGTATTTTATGAAACATGTACATGGATAATAAATATTTCCCAGAAAATACTCACACACAAACAATCTCGAATAATAATGAGATTGAGGAATTAACCCTTACCTTGCACTTTCCTTTAGTTGAGAGGATATTTAAACTCCTGTATAATGACAATAGTATGTTATTAAATTGAACAAGAAGCATATTAATATTTATTGTATCATACATAATTCATTTATGAATTTATGCTATCCATTTAATAATTATTTCTATGTTAAAGTAACATTTCGGGTAATAATTATTTTTTTATTGTACGTGTTTTAACTTGTTATTATTGATCGTATCATTTAGATAATAATTTAAATACTTCTAGAATATAAAACATGATTTATATATAATATATATTTAGAATATAAATATGTATAATAGATAGATATATGAAATGGAAAACACCGTTTATGGAGACGGTAGGCCATACGTACGCATAAACGTTGTTTCCATTTTCATATCGTGTTGAATGGAAGTAAATGAATGATATAAATGAAAATAAATACATACATATACATATACATATACATATATATATTTCTAGTTGAATTATTATTTCATATATTACATACTAATAATATGTATTTTTATAATCATCGTTGAATGGTGAATGTGGAAATGAATCTCATCGAGTCGTGGAGACGATAAGCTGTATGTACACACGAGTGACGATATAATTTTATTAATGATTAAAAGGTGTGGAATTGGATGGTATATTAATTGTACAGAGAAATTATCATGTTAGTTTCATTATTTATAGACATATTACTTATCATTATATCCATCCAAATAACATAGTGTTGAATAACATATTACCCCATGACACGGAGACAGTAAGCCGTACGTATGCATGCATGGTGGCATTATAATTCATAGGATGGATAGAATAATGAATATGGTTGTACCATATTTATAATAAAATCCCAGTATGTATAAGTTACTATAGTTATTATTTTGGCATGGAAATAATAAATAAAGAGAAAGTAGAAGAAGAAAAGAACCTTGAAAGAGGTGATAAAATAATTACCTCTTCTTTGGGTGTTCCCTTTTGGTTTGAATAAAAGGTCTCATTAGGTTGGCTTTATGATCAAGGGAAGGCATCTAGATTGAAGTGAGGGAAGTTGGGAGGATATTTGGGCAGGTTTTGGAAGAGCCAAATGGATTTGGAGGTGTGATTTTGAGATAAGGGGAAGTACCCTTTTATAAGAGAGGTGTGGGTCACTTTAGGAACAGTTTGAAATATTATTTTATTATAAAATCATATTCGGTTTATAATGGCTCCAAATTTATTTATTTCAAAGATAAGGTGTGGATGGGTCGAAATAATTTCAACAAATAGGTTTTAGACAAGTTTAGGTCACCATATTAACCCTATATTTTAGATTTAACTCTTAATTAAATAGCTTAACTTTTACCATATCCCCTTGTATTATTATAATAAATGGTTAATAAAATTACTATAAAAAGTAAAGAGAACCCCAAGTGGTTAATTATTCATATATATAACCTTATCTAAGTTTTTTAGTCGAATATTTTATTTTTAGAATATTATATCAATTAATAATATAGTATTTGTTTTAAAAACCTATTTATGTCAATTTTGACACTCTTTGGTATTTTGTTTTTGTTAAAGTCATAAAAACTTTATCAATTCAAAAAAAAAATATTTAATCAACCCTAACATGTCATATTAATCTAGAAAATTCTTGGATGGCATCAAAAGCCTCAATTTACATTTATTTTTATATTTATAATATCAATTATTTTAATCTTTCATTGGTAAAGTAATTACTGCATCATCATTGTGTGATAAATAAATTTAATTATTTAATATCTAAAAATTATAAATAAAATCCCATTATATAGTAAATAGTTTTATCTTATTAATGAATATTTATATTAGAATTTATATTATGTATAACCCTATATTAGAAATGGTTTAGTTATTAAACTTTGAATTTAACACTTTTAACTCTTCTTTAAATAAAAAAATAATAAATGTGCTAATCTAATCCAAGTGGACCAAAAGGATCATATTTTATTACTATGGTTGGTTTTGGTCGAAATACAGTTATCCAATAGAATTAGGACATGTGTTAGGGTAATTATAATATCATTTTTACCTTTAATTACCCTATTTACTTTTAACCGTGGTAAATAAAAGTCAAAAGTTACTATTCACCAAAAAATATATTCATCTTATTGAGGCACATTTTACTTACTGATTTTAATTGTGTCTCTCGGATTTTTGAAATTCAATTCAGAGAAGCGGTAAAATTATGTTTTATACAAATTTTCAAATGTGCCTAGATGGTGGGTAAAAGACGTTAAAAAGTTCAATAAAATTTTATACATGTAATTTTATTATAAAATGACTCAAATGAATTACATTGAACTTATATAAGTATTATATATATATTTTTACTTAAAATAAATTTAATTAAAATAAATAATTATTTAAATAAAATGTCGGTTTTAAACAATAACGCAATGTTTTTCACTATTCATCAAAAATTGAAAGTTTTCAGAAAAATACCAAAAATTTACCTAAAGCTAAATTTGATATTTAGAATTAAAAAATTAATTCTATTTTACCAAATTCAAAACATATAAGTTTTATTAATTAATTCAAAACACATGTGTTTATGTCAACTTTAAATGTGAAATTACTTGTAATGACCTAAATTGTATTAAATGAAAAAAATATAATCTAATTATACTTATAAACTATTCAAACTTATAATTTAACACTATAAATTATTTTTATTAAAAAAGTTGTTTTCATTTAAAATTTTGTATTTTTCACTATTCATCAAAATATGAAAGTTATCAGAAAATTTCTAAAAATTTATCCAAACTTAATTTTTATATCTCGCTTATAAATAATTATTTAATTTAATTAAATTGAATATATAAAAGTGTCAAATATTGGTTTTAAAAAGGGTTCTCTATTAAAAGGTGGTAAAATTGCATTTTTTGAAAAATACTTCTTTTATCTGAAAAAATGAATTTGTTATTCTATTTTGTCTAAGAAACACATAATATGGATTCTAAAATTATATAAATTATATAAAATTCAAAATTCAATTAATACTATTCATAACTGCTTTTTGAACGACTAGTTTGGTAAGTCGTGGTGTGCTCGAACTCGGCGTTGCATGTAGCGCAATTTATTGAATTAATTTGAAGAGACAACGTACTATGAAATATTGGGGTGTTACATTATCTCCTCCATCAATAAATTTTGTCCTCACAATTTGAAATTGTTCTTCAAAAATAAAAGGTTAAAAATAGAAAAATACTTTTGTGGAAAACCCACATTGGAAATTGGGTTAATAAAATCTAGTCTTAATAAGAGGGAAAGAGAAATGAAAAAGTCACCAAAAAATTATGATCTCAATTAGGAGAACATTGGTGGAAATTAGAGAAACATAATTGGAGGAAAAATATAAATATTTATAGGGAGTGATTGAGGCCATCAATCACAAAAAAGTGTAAAATTGAGGGCCTCAAATCCATTAATCTATGATGATTTAAAATATCATCGGTTCAACAAAACATAAGTTATTAGGATAACACATTTTTGGTTTTATGATCCATTACTTAAAGTTTAATAATTAATTTATTCATAGAATAAGAGTAAAAAAATATCCTTGACAAGTAGAGTTTCATCCTTCAACTAATTCGAACCACAAACTCATATTTCACTCCAAAAGATAATAGAATTAAAAAATATTATATTTATCCTTATCATATAGGGTTCCAAAAATAATGAATTTATAATTCATTTTTCAGATTACTTAAAAACTACATTATAAAAACTAGGACATCACGTATGCCAGTGGTAGGTGATGCACCCTTGTCTCCCTTTGGTTGCGGGTTCAAGTCTCGCGGCCTTACCAGACGTGACGGGTTATCGCCCGACCTTTGAGTTGTCCTTTTTATAACAATCCAAAAATAATCTTAAGAAATTATTTAAACTTAACAATAGTATCCAATATCAAAATTAATCCATTATAAACTTTAGACTTATCCAAAATACTTCTTTCCAAACTCATAGTCCAAAATTTATAAGGAAGGTAAACACAATGAAGATCTTTTTTACCATGTAAGAACATGTGAATACATTCAACATGTATTCTTTTAAAACATGGTAACACCCTGAATTACCATAAAACCTTATTGATTACATTCATGATATCTTTTTCCTTATAGTATACTAGATATAATCCTTATATACAAAAATGTTGTAAAATCCAACAATAATGGAATAAACAAACAATTAATAAGTTTCAAATTAGTCAAGAATATAGAATATAATTTATCCAAATCAATCATATCTTATTCCAAAATCACTACCTTAGTATCATAACCATATTAAGGTTTATCTTTCCTTCAACCATGTGTTTTACAAAAAAGTTTAACTTGTTATTGAGTAAATTTTCTTAAAACCATATAATCTCAAATACTTGATGAAATTGTACTTCAGTACAGTCCTTATTTATTTCCATAATTCATATAACCAGTACATTGTTGATAAAAAACTCAAATGAAATAATTCTTTAATAACAACATAAGAACACTAGTCATTACTTTTCATCTGTGGTAGTATCATAACTTGATTATTATCCAACAACATCATTTGGGGTATACTTTGATGATTTGGACATTGACTCGTGTAGTGTCCCAACTCCTTGCAGATAAAGCATTGTACATTTGAAACATTTTTCTTACCATTGCAATCACGTACTTGGTGTCATTTTTCTCCACACTTATAAAAAACTCCCATTCCCTTCAATCATTTACCAAGGTGATTCTTTTCACAGTTCTCACATATGGGAAAATCCTTCTTTCCCCTCTTCCCTTTATCTATATTTCTCTCTAATATTCTTTTATTCTCTTGCTTCCCTTCAAATCCATAAGACTCAAAGAATTATTTACTTATCTTATTAACAATGATAATATTTCTTCATATGATGAGAATACGTGGGAGACTATTTCCCTTATAAATTTTGGCTTAATACCATTAAAGATATGATCCTTCTTACTCTTTGGGTCATGCATATTACTGGAGTTCTCATTCCTTCTACTGGGAACCATTTCTAAACAATGACATACACTAGGTTAGTTTATGAATCACAATGCATAATTACAAACTTGTAAAATACCTAACATAAATTGAATAATTTATTCATATAATCCATACTATAAAAAAAATTCTTTGATGGGGTATTTACTCATAAATATTTCATAATGGATTGTAAGGAAAATGTGAATTATCCTAAGCATATCCCATGTGAGTGTCATAACCAAGAGTTTAGCAAGGACCGTTTTCGTGTACCACGATACCTTAGGTCAAGCCCAAAACTCATTTTCAGAGTTTTCACTCCTAGGTACATCTGTGCTAGAGCCGCCTCTACCTTCTCGTATCCATAAAATGATGTATTTATTAGAAAATACACAAAATATATACATTACAAAAATTCTTGGAAGTTCTTCTATAATAATCCTCAAAGTCAATGTTAGGGTAATGTTCTCTAATCAAAGTTTTTCTAAATCTAGTTTCCAAGGTTTGTACTAAAATTAATTTGATACAAACTGTAATGCCCCGACCCCAGAATCCTAGATCCAGTGCATTATTTCAATAAATTAGCATGATTACAAGGAATCAAGTCCCAAAGGACCAATCAGTTTAGTAGTCTTTGAAAATAGATTACATACATGAACGTTACATTACACATTCAAACATAAAACACAACATAAATAATAAGATAAGAACAATATTATTCCCCTAGTTTAACCCTGCATATCAAACATAATACACTTCTTGGAATCTTGGGAAAACAAACATAAGGGGTGAGCTTAGATGCTCAGTAAGGGTAAAAAATTTAGTAGAAGCTATAAAACTTTAAAGAAAGATATGCAATAAAAAAAACAACCTTTTAAACATAAATTTGAACATAATATATAGAAAATAATTCAAACATTATTATATAGACATGAACATAGATATTATACTAGTTGAATAATCACATGGAATAATTAATTTCATAATGAAGGAATGTCTAACGTCGGACATCATTACCACATAGTCAAGGCCTCATGCCAAGACTACAAATAAAATTATTATCAAGGCCTTGTTCCAAGACACTAGTTTGTCTCAAGAGACCTACCTCTACATTGAGGATCTATAATGGGCTCCACCCATTACTTACTAAGTCCACTTCATTCCTCATATGAAAATGTTGAAACATATCATAAACATTGAAATTAAAACTAGGATAAGAAATTCCAATAATCCAACCATAAACCATGAAGGGTATAAATATATAATATCCACAATCAAACATATAATAACTCATTCAATACAATATTGAAGATTTTATTATAATAAATCAACCTTAATCAATAATAATATTCAGTAAATGATGTTGACATAGTTGAAAATGATCCGTAAATTTTTTTGAGAGAAATATCCCTTTTTTTGAAATCATTTAAAAGTCACACATTTATAAATGAATTAATTTAAAATCGATTTTTGAATCAAAGTGTCCCATAACACTTTGAAACTTTTTAAAGGAATAAACATTTTAAAACAATTATGTCCATATAAATAAATCCTTAAAACCATTTTGAAAACATAGACATTAATGAGAAAGATTTAGAAGAATAAATATTTAAAACATTTAAAATGATTTTTTAGTTGAAGAGTACCTTAAAAGAATCATTTTGAAATACCTTTTATAAAACATGGTCATGGATAATAAATATTTACCAGAAAATACTTACACATAAACAATCTTGGATAATAATGAGATTGAGGAATTAACCCTTACCTTGCACTTTCCTTTGGTCGAGGGTACGTTTAACCTCCTGTATAATGACCATAGTATGTTATTAGATTATACCAGAACCATATTCATATTTATTATATCATACATGATTAATAAATGACTTTATAGTACCCATTTAATAATGATTTCTATGTTAAATTAACATTTCGGGTAATAATCGCTTTCTTTATCGTACGTGTTTTAACTTGTTATTATTGATCATATCATTTAGATCATGGTTTAAATAATTCAAAAATATAAAAAATGATTAATATATAATATATATTTAGAGTATAATTATTCATAATATATAGATATATAAAATGGAAAATAACGTTTATGGAGACGGTAGGCCGTACGTACGCATAAATGTTGTTTCTATTTTCATATCATATTGAATGGAAGTAAGTGAATGAGATAAATGTAAATACATAAATAAATACATATATATATATCCAATATAATTATTATGTCATATATTACATAATTATTAATAATATGTATTTTTATAGTCATCGTTGAATGGTGAACGTGGAAATGAATCTCAATGTGTTGTGGAGACGGTAAGTCGTACGTACACACGAGCAATGATATCATTTAATTAATGATTTAAAGGTGTGTAATTGGATGGTATATTAATTTTAAATAGAAATTAACATGTTATTTTCATTATTTATAGATATATTACTCATCATTGTATCCATCTAAATAACATAGTGTTGAATAACATATTTCACCACGACGTGAAGAGGATAAGCCGTACGCACGGACGCATGATGACATTATCATTCATAGGATGGATAGAATAATGAATATGGTTGTGCCATATTTATAATAAACTAAAAATATGTATAAGGTACTGGAGTTATTATTTTGTCATATAAATAACAAATAAAGAGAATGTGGAAGAAGAAAAGAACTTTGAAAGAGGTGATAAAATAATTATCTCTTCTTTGGGTGCTTCCTTTTGGTTTGAACAAAAGGGGTCCTTAGGTTGACTTTCTGATCAAGGGAAAGAATATAGGTTGAATTTATTGAATATGGGAGGAGATTTGGGTAGGTTTTGGCCGAGAAAAATGGATTTGGAGGTGTGATTTTGAGAGAAGGGGAAGTACCCTTTTATAAGAGAGGTGGAGGACACTTTAGGAAAAGTTTGAAATATTATTTTATTATAAAATAATATTCGGTTTATAATGGATCCTAATTGATTTATTTCAAAGCTAATGCGTGTATGGGTCAAAATACACTCAAAAAATAGGCTTTAGACATGTTTAGGTCACCATATTAACCCTATATTTTAGATTTAACTCTTAGTTAAATAGTTTAACTTTTACCATGTCCTCTTGTATTATTATAATAAATGGTAAATAAAATTACTATAAAAAGTCAAGAGAACCCCAAGTGGTTCATTATTGACATATCTAACTTTATTTAAGTATTTTTTCTAAATATTAGATTTTTAGAAATATTATATCAATTAATAATATAGTATTTGTTTTAAAAACTTATTTATGTCAATTTTGACACTATTTGGTATTTTGTTTTTGTTAAAGTCATAAAAACTTTTTAACTTCAAATAAAATTTATTTAATCAACCCTAAAATTTCATATTAAGCTAGAAAATTAGTGTATTTCATAAAAAATCCTCAATTTACATTTATTTTTATATTTATAATATCAATTATTGTAATCTTTCATTGATAAAGCAATTACTGCATCATCATTGTGTCATAAATAAATTTAATTATTTAATCTCTAAAAATTGTAAATAAAATAATATTATGTAGGAACTCATTTTAAATTTCTAATGAATATTTATAGATTAATTTATCTTATGTACAACCCTATATTAAAAATGGTTTAGATATTAAACTTTGAATTTAACACTTTTAACTCTTCTTTAAATAATATAATAACAAATGTCCTAATCTAATCTAAGTGGGCCAAAAGGATCATATTTTATTCCTAAGGTTGGTTTTGGTAGATAAAAATTTATCCAATAGAATTAGGATATGTGTTATGGTAATTATAATATCGATTTTACCTTTAATTACCTTATTTACTTTTAACTATGGTAAATAAAAGTCAAAAGTTACTATTCACCAAAAAATTATTTTCATCTTATTGAACCCCATTTTACTTACTGATGTCAACCGTGTCTCTTGTATTTTTAAAATTCAATTCACAAAAGTGGTAAAATTACGTTTTATACAAATTTTCAAATGTGCCTTGATGGTGGGTAAAAGATGTTAAAAAGTTCAATAAAATTTTATACATAAAATTTTATTATAAAATGAATCCAATGAATTACATTGAAATTATATAGGTATTATATATATATATTGAATTAAAATAAATTTAAAAAAAATAAATAATTATTTAAATAAAAAGTTGATTTTAAACAACAACACAATGTTTTTCACTGTTCATCAAAAATTAAAATTTTTCAGAAAAATACCAAAAATTCACCCTAAGCTAATTTTGATATTCCGAATTAAAAAATGAATTATATTTTACCAAATTAAAAACATTGAAGTTTCATTAGTTAATTTAAAATTAATTCCCGTTGTCAAAACCAAAAAAGTGCATTTTGTTTAAAAAGTAAAAACTATAAAAATATTAACATGTGTTTATGTCAACATTAAATGTGAAATTACTTATAATGAACTAAATTGTATTAAATGATAAAAATATAATCTAATTATACTTCTTAACAATTCAAATTTATAATTTAACACTATAAATTATTTGGATTAAAAAAGTTGTTTTCAATTAAAATTTAGTATTTTTCACTAATCATCAAAATATAAAAGTTATCAGAAAAGTACCAGAAATTTATCCAAAATTAATTTTTATGTCCTACTTCTAAATAATAATTTAATTTAATTAAATTTATTATATAAAAGTGTCAAATATTGGTTTTAAAAATGGTTTTTCATTAAAAGGCGGTAAAATTTCATTTTAAAAAAAATACTTCTTTTATTTGAAAAAAATGAATTTGTTTTTATATTATGTCTAAGAAACACATAATATGGATTCTAAAATTATATGGAGTATATAAAATTCAAAATTCAGTTAATACTATTCATAACCACTTTTTGAACGGCTAGTTTGGTAAGTCGTGGTGCACTCGAACTTGGTGTTGTGTGTAGTGCAAGTTATTGAATTACTTTGAATAGGTAACTTACTAATAAATATTGGGGTGTTACATTTAGGAATCCTTCAAATGAATGAAATGGTAAGAGACCAAAGTAATGATAGAAAAATACACTCTTGAATATTAGGATATGGAAATATTTTGAATTATAATGGTTTATAAGGGTAGTATAATGATAAGAAAATATAATTTATCGATACAATAATGTATTTTTAATAATGAAAATAACATCATTACATAAGGAAATGTAAATTAATTCAATTAATTTTGAAATATAAATAAAGAAAAATTTATTTAAATACTTACCTTGATATTTATCTTCCAAAAACATGATAATGTACTCCTTATATCCATAGAGTTTAGTCTTTTGAAAGAGAAATATAGATAAGGGTTTTGAGAACCCTTACCTCACTAAGTATCTTGACAAACAATCTCAGGACTGACTTCAATAGATACTTAGAGATACATTTTAAAACCCTTATCTATATAATTCTCTTCTAAAATATTTTTAAGAGGAGGAATTTCTTATTGATTTCTAAACATAGGTCCTGAAATTGAGGTTATGGAAAAATAGAAAACCATTAGACTTCCCTTGGTTTTAAACTATGGTATTTGAATTTATTTCCTTTTTTTATTTTTATAATATTAATAACTGAACTTCCTGAAATTAAATTATTATTTACATTGAAAATATATTTATATATGAAGAATAATTTTTAAAATCATAAAATATACTTTAAGATTTTAAAATTTCTTTATAGTTGTATAAAATTAATTTTATTATTTTAAAATAAATTATTTTAATGAATAAAAATATTTTAGGTCGATTAATCCTTTATTTTATTTATTACATAATTTTTAATTCATTATTATTTCATTATACTTACCCTATATTCATATCATATATCAACATTCACTTAAAAAATTTGACTGTCTAAAAAAATCATGAAAAATTCATAATTGGATAATTTTTTCATGCTAATTTAAAATTTGAGGTCCTTTTTTATAAAAATAATTTATTATATATAAGATATGTAATTTTTAAATAAAAACATAGTGTATTTTAAAACCATGGATTTGGAACCAAAAAATGAGAAACTCTTCTTTAGTAAAACTTATTGTTATTCTAAGACATATATGGGTAGTTATATTACATTTCATTGATCAATATAAATTATTAAAAATTATTAATTATATTATTAACAAATAATTTTATGAATTTTATTAGAAACTTATATATATAATGTTTACATTACTATTATAACTATCATATAGGGAAGTTTATGTTCTAATGGTCTGATTCCCAATGATCAGATTCAAACGATCGACTTACCAATACAACATTCATATCACTCCTTATATATACACTTCGTTATAATATCTAAAATCATTTACACCTTTATCTTAGTTTATATACCATGTCTATTCAATTTATTATTATTTTATTCATAATAAAAATACATGTTATATATTTTTCATCCATTTTAGATTATGATACTCCAAAGTTCAAGGTCATGATAATGACCTATATTGTAATGTGTTCTGTTTCACTAGTCAAATCCATTACTATGAATGTAATTTTCTTGTTTTATGTTATACTACTATGTTTTTTACTATTATAATGAAATAATATAATTTTCATTTTATAAATTTATCAAGATAAAGTTTTTATTTACTATAGTATAATCTTGGGTCTTACATTCTACCACTTAAATAATTTCAAACTTGAAATTTATGATATAATTTAGTTTATAAATAGATGCTAATAATTCTTTATCATTACCTCCTCAGGTTCCCACATTGTTTCCTATAAATTATGTTTCTGCTAATGTAATTTCACTATTTCAATTTTTCAATTTTGAAACACTTTCTCTATAGTGTTAAGAATCTTTAAAGGCCCTTAATTATAATATAATAAAAGTTACAACTCTATTTCTTCAGTGGTGTGTGCATGAATTGGGTCTAAAATGTTATTTTTTAATTGTGATATGTGGAAGTACTCATTTAATTTAAAGATATTGGGGGAATAAATAAATGGTAATCCATAGCTCTAATTATCTCTAAAATATCAAATAGACCAATGTACCTTTGACTTAGTTTCTCATTCTTACCCATACTTATAACTTCTTTCCATGGTGATACTTTCAAGAAGTCCTAATCCCGTAATTAGAATTCCACATCCTTTATTTTATTATAAACATAAAATTTCTTTCTAATTTTAGCCATATTAACATTATTTTAAATAGATAAAATTCTATTGGATGTCGCCTCAATGAGTTATAGACTAACTAGTTTACTTTCTCCAGTTTCATCCCAATTGGTTTTATTATGATATATTTTCCCATACAAGGTTTCATTTGATTACATTTGAATGCTTGTATTAAAATAATTATTATATATAAATTCTACTAGAGGTAGATACTGATCCCACATTCCTTATAAGTTAAGTGATCATGATTTCAACATTCCTTCTAATGTTTGGATAGTCATTTTAGACTTACCATTTGTTTGAGGATGATAATTGGTTCTCAAATATATCTTAGTATT
Organism: Viscum album; assembly: GCA_963277665.1. NCBI lineage: Eukaryota > Viridiplantae > Streptophyta > Magnoliopsida > Santalales > Viscaceae > Viscum > Viscum album. The sequence goes on along the minus strand of OY728131.1, from coordinate 909,445,283 downwards.
CAAATCCTTCTAAATATTCCTCCAAGACTTCGATATAAAATGAGGTCCGAAATTATATATAGTTGATAGAGGTTTACCATGAATTATCAAAACATCATTGATATAGAGTTGTATAAGATGCGCAAGGGGTAGATCCTTACCTATTTTTAAAACATGTTTGTACTTGGTGAATAATTTCATAATGAATCATATATAATCATTTATTTTAGATATCTTGGGAAGTCTAGTAAAAAAACACATTGTAATATTGTTCCATTTACCTATTTTCATAGGGATAGATTGTATGAAAACCTTAGAATGATACCTCTCCTCCTTTACATGGTAGGACACTAAACATCTCAGAACATAGTTAGAAATTTCCCACTATAGATGTTCTCTTAAATCCCTATTCCTATTGGTGCTACCAATGTGTATAGATAAATTTGAACTATGAGCTCCATTTATAAATTCCATCTTTATATCAAGTATTTTTGCAACACATATTCTCTTTCCAAATATAAAAAACTTATATATGAATTCCTTAAGTCTCCCATCATTCAGGTCTTTAACATTGGTTTGTAGATCTATTTCAGCTTGTTTGGATTTATTTATCTTCTATAATAAATATTTCTAGGAAGTCACTTGGAAAATGAATGATGTTTCCCCTTACCTAATAATTTATATATCCAAATTTATTAAATCGATGAATATCAGATCTTTGATTTTCCTCATCATGGATATAACTCCATGATCCTTCTTACTGAATTTATCAACCACCATGTTTTATTTCCCAATTTGGTAGTGTATCATGTAATCATAGTCCTTAAGTAGTTCTCGCCATATTCCTTATCTCATGTTGAGCTATTTCAATGAAAATATATATTTAAAACTCCTGTGATTTATATATATGTCATGTATTTTACCATAGAATCATTGTCTCCATATCTTCAAGGAAATTATTATAGCTTCCAACTCAAGATTACGAGTTAGATTATTTTGTTAATGGATATTAAATTTTCTTAATGCACAAGAAAAAAATCTATCATTTTTCATAAGGATATACCCCAATCCTTTGTTTGATGTATCACTATATATATATAAAATTATTCCTTCCTTGATGGTAAAGTTAATACTAGTGCATCAACTAATATTTTATTCAGTTCATAAAAAATTTCATAACATTTCTTTTAACTTGTGAATTTGACCCCTTCCTATCTTAAATCAGTTAATAGGTTGTTTAAATGGTAATGTTTTTGAAAAAATAATCAATAGTAACCATCTAAACCAAGGAAACTATTTATATCAGCTATATTTTTTGGCGTGGGTAATTCATTGACTACCTTGGTTTTTGTAGGGTTAATAGATATTCCTTGGAGACAATATGAACAAGAAGATAAAATTATTAAATTTAAAATTGATACTTACAAAAATTTTCACATAACTCCTTTTCTATGAGAGTCTCCATAATAATTCATAAAATTTTATTATGCTCTTTATAAAATTTAGATAACATCAATATATTATCAATAAATACCATTATAAATTTATGAAGATTATCCTTTAAAAATACATTCATAAAATCCATAAACATTGATAATTTATTAGTTATTCCAAAGGGAATTACTACAATATCATAATGTCCATACCTCATATGAAATTTAATATTTGGTATATCATCCTTCTTCACCCTTAAGAGATGATAACTAGAATAAAGATCAATCTTTGAGAAGTATTGATCACCTTCAATTTGATCAAATAGGTCATCAATACAAACCAAATGATACTTTTTCTTTATAGTAACGTTATTTATTTCTCTATAATATATCTATATCCACATAAACCTATAATTATTCTTTAAAAATAGAATAATGGATCCCCAAGGTGAATCACTAAGGTGTATATTTTCATTATTACACAACTCTTAGAGTTTTTTCTTTAACCCCACCAATTCCACTAGGTTTATTTTATAGGGAGGCTTAGATATGGGTTTTTAATTAAGGATGATTTCAATAGAAAACTCAATTTAATACTCAGTAATTCCTCCTAAAATAGATCAATTTATTCTTTCATAGCAGGTACATATTCCATTATGAGGATATCATTACCATCCATAGATTTTATTTTATCTTATTTTTATCTCAAAATATCTTCAATGTGAGCTACTTGAGGTGGCTCCATACAAGAATCAGATAATTAAGTCTCTCCTCTAAAAACAAGATATTTTATACCTCCTTAACAAATTGTAATCTTCTTTTTTTGATATTGAATTATTTCATTATAATTTAACAGCCAGTCCATCCCAAGTATTAAATTATAGGTATACAAATAAAGTTTAAGACTAGGTAATCTATGTGAATATTAATATAAAATTCCTAATATATCCATGTTTCAATAAAATTTCCACTAGGTTTTTTGATTGACCACTCATTCTTTAATGTAACAAGGTATTATTTATTATTATTAGAAAAAATGCCTAATATAAAATATTTCATAGATGTATATTCAAATAATGTTTTAGATAAATTTATTTTTATGATCAAAGTACCTACTATTATATCATTAGACACTTTAACTTATACTGTATTATTTTCATAAACCTGACCTTGTTCCCTTAGACTCTTCTAATATAAAATCTCTTGAAACTTGGGATATTGATTCAAATAGTGTCCCATCTATTTCCAGTTGAATCATTAGATATTTTAATCTTCTCTCTTTCCTTTACATTCATTATATCGATGAAATTTATATCCAAAATTATAGAAGACTCCCATTCCCATCAAGAAATCATTGAGATGTTTCTTCCCATAGTTATTTCATGTTTAAAACTCAAACCTTACATTATTTCCCTTCACCTAATTTATCTCTATATAGAGCTCAAACATACTCTTATTCTATTTATTTCCTTTGAAAATATAATACTTGTAGAAATATTTTTTTAGTATTGATAACACCTATCACTATCTCCACATATGATGAAATTTTTTTAATATTATAATACCATTAAAATTCATAGATTTAGTTAATAAAAAAAGTGATCTATTTTTTATGGACTTTATATATAGTTCACAACATAAATTTCTATTCCTATAAAGTTAGAATCATAATCAATAATAACTTCCTCTTATTTTTGTATTAAATTTATAAATTTCATTTCCATTTCAACACTTTGTTCTTGAGGAAAATAATTTTCAAGGAACATCACCTTAAAATTTTTCCATTCTGCACTTCATATTTCTTCCTCTTTAGCGTTTTGAAAAAATAACCACAATTAGATAAAATATATTATTAGATAATATATTTCTCCAGTAACCTTATCCATTTTACTACTTACCAATCATAGGAATATCTTCTCCAAGGACTTGATTAATTGTTCAAACACTAATGGATTACTGGTTCCATTGAAGGATGGAGGTTGATGCCTCATGAAGCAGTCCAACATTTTTACACCATATTGAGGGGAAACAAGTTATTCCATGTGGGAAAGTAGATTTTTAATGGCTTGAGTCAACTAACCAAATATAGTCATAATTTTATACACACCAACACCAGACTCATTGACTTGATCAGGAGAGAAATCTCTATATTGATTACGAGTGGTGTCATAGTTTCAATTCCTTATATTCGGCACCATTTCTAAAAAATATAATATAATTGATTAGTTCATGGATAACACTATGAATTAAATGTTTATTTTGTATTTAAAGTATTATAGATAGAATTTACTAAATGTTTTGTTATAAAGTTTCACTTTCTAGCTATGTTATTCTAAATCTAGTTCCGCAGATTTCTACAAAACTTTCTCTGATACCAATTGTAACATCAAAAATTTAGTGAATCAAAGCCAATGATTTTTATTAAACTGGTACATAATTGAATATATCATATTACACATTATATAATATTTTTTTTGTCTTAGGAGGCTAAATAATTACATGAACCTTACATTACATATAGAAACTTAAAATAAAATAAAAATTTAGTGAAAATTTATTATTCATCAATGATTATCTTTCACGACCCCATCCCTCCAAAGGAACCTATCTTGGGTCAACAATGAAGTAAGGGAGATTATGATTCCTAAATCCCATCTTTAATAGGTATTGGGTTGGTGACTAGCACTAAGGTTATAAAAATCACATATGTGGAATGCATTACCCTCAATAGTAATGGTAGGATTGAGAGATTGAAAAAAAACCACCAATAAACTTCATCATATAATTTAAAAAGGGGAAACCAAATATTCTCATAATGAATGAACAATTTCAAACAAATATAAGTAAAGTCTCTAAGTAAAACCCAAAATATGAAAACTATGAAAAAAACTCAATAACAGCTCCGAAATCTAAGCTAGTAATGTTCAGATCGATCACCAAATTCCTCTTAGAAATCTAAAAAAATAGACTATATATATACGTATGGTGATAATAACCTGTATAATCATTAGGATCATACACAATGTCTCTTATGAAAATGTGAAAAGAGAATACTAATACACCAATGAATAAACAACAAACCAATAATCACCTAAATAGGTCAACTATCCATCCCAACCTCTCCTTGAAACTATCACCAAATAATGCATATAAGAATAATAACATATCATCAAAAGTAATATAAGAAAAGGAACTCAAATCCAATTACCTATTGATTTTATTCTCTCACACACCAACATCAAACATCATGTGCTCTCATTCCTTATATTCCATCATTTCACATATCCATCCATCTTTGATATGGGTTAGGATGCATCCATACCCATCCAAACCTCCTATAGTGTCTATCATTATGTGGTAGCATAAATTAATATCCACATCACAACATCATCATGTTAATAGGGTATTAGAGTATAATGAACATTAATAAAATCAACTTCATGCCCCCTTATACCACACATAACCCCCACCACATATCAAATCATCATCATCACTAGAAATATCCAACACCAACCATCATCTCTTTGAATCCACACCAACTAAGCCATCATTAGTTGATACTCACCACAAATTATGTACCACCATCTCATGCCATTATCAAATAAAGAGTAAGTAATAGGGGTAACAAGATATCTATTTCACCACCAACCTAGATGTTCTAGAAAACACTTAAAACCCAAAAAATTCGATCATTGGTAAGGTTTTTAAAATCAGGTGGGGTGTGTATATAAATAACATGAAAATAAAAGATAGATAGATAACACACAATCCCAACCTATGGGTTTACACTAAACAACACTAACATCACTCACAACACAACCTCATCACCCCACAACATCCTTCACTGACTACTACCACTAATAATGCAACATGAAAATTAATATTCTACACAAATTACATGATTTATATTCCCTTTAAAAGTAAACATTTTATAGATTTACTAATTATCAACAAATTTCCACTTATTTAGTCGCTAAATTCCATATTTATTTATGTTCAACTTGTTAATTAAATTACCACATGTTAATTATAGCCACACACATTTAATAACCAACCCAATCTATTCTAATTTCATTATTACAATTTCATTTGAATACCACTAGGAAACTACCACACATCCCACTCTACACCACAACATATCAATCCATTTATATCACCATAATAATTCAACAATATACTCTATACTCGAATCAATCACCACCACTATTGTACAAGACCCAATAATGTTTACATGGCCACAAGATATTCACAACAAGTAAACATCCAAAAATACATTTCGGCTCTCACTTCTAAAACAATTCATATTTCAAGGGGATTTGAATTCATTACTTCATCTATTTAATGGTTATTATCCTGAAAATATAGATTTACATAGGAAACTGATTCATTATACACATATAAGAAATAATGTTTTATAAATAGTGTGCACAAACAATCAACATAGTGATGTTAACAAATTAGAATAACTAAAAAACAATCAAGAATATAAAAAAAGTGATTATTATTAAGAACAATAAGCATAAACAACCTCATTGGAAAAATCATAAAAATAAGTAAACACATGTGATTACTCGCATCCCCTTCCATTTTAGGTTATGTTAATTATTTATCTTCTAAACAAAACCCATAATATCTACCCAAAAAAATACAAAAGAACAAAATCACCACATATTCACATAAAAAGTAGATAACGAGGATCCACTTTATTAATCATATGTTCAATGTTATTTGGGAAATAGATGAAAATCACAAATCAACAACCAAAAAAGGAAACTCCACTAAAAATGAAGGAAAACCCACCATAGCCTATCCGCAACAAGGCATCATCATCAATTATTTCTTGATTTCTAACCCAAAATAGAGGATATCCATCAAATAAAACCTCTCTTAGGAGAAAAAATATAGAGAAAAAAGAAGATAGAATAATTTAGAGTACCTCAATTCATGAGACATTTATCTAGATTAACTAAGGTGTTTAAAATCAAAATAGGTGTGGTTGGAGGGTGATGAGAGGTTTAATGGTTTAATAGGGATTTATGGAAGAAGAAAAACAAAAAAAAAAGGAAGTTGAGACACCCATTTTTATAGAGGAGGTTTTGAAATCCTTCACCATGGCATGGGGATTGAAAAATGATCGTGGTGTGTCCGATCGAAAGGGTGATCTAGTTTTTAAGGCGTTTGAATCCAAAAGATCATGCACCATAAGAATGCTTTTCAAATCATTTTGACCACCCCCACACCATACACCATGGTGTGGGGTCAAATCCCAATCTATTTTTGCACACCATGTCCAACATTATAGCGTGACATGCTCCTACACTGTCTATTTCTAATAGAAGGACTCACTTAACACTACACCTAGCCTACCTTCCTCAAAATGACTCTTTAATACATTTATTCATCCTTATTTATCATAGGATTAAATTCAAGGAAAAATTCCTTTTAAAATATCCATATATTCCATTTTTCTCATCGTGGTGCACTCCAACACCAAATGATCAACTCCACAACAAACCTCAAAATTCCCAAAGATAAAAAGACCTTCCCCACACTCAAAACACCCTATCAAAATTCAAAATGAAAAAACCATTCCTACCACCATGGAGTGTTTACTCTTTGAATGGATAGATAAATCCTCTAGCTTCCATAATACCTTTAAACTCCCATTTGGTGCCACCGAACCCTAGAAAAATATAAAATGATGGTTTTATAAATCCAGGCCCTAACATTAGACACTTCTCAAAAATTTATCATCCTTATGAATCAAAAAAATATAAAATGGAAGAGGTAAATAGAAGTTTTTAAACAACCATCCCATGAGATACCTCTCATGGATATAATTATATCCTAAACACAACCACCACTAAGAACCACTAGCAAGAGGAAAAGAAATAGTTCATAAACTAGAAATAAACCAAGAATTACATCTCTTAAGAAAAAAAACAACACCTAAATTAAAAAAAGAAAGATAATGAGAACAGATATGTGTCTCACATTCCTAGGTACTCTCTTCCAAGATATCATGCCTCCACAACACACCAACCCAAGGGATAAATTAGAAACATATCACCTTATCTTAATGATCCTAGATCTTAATTAGTCTCTCCATGAATTTCATGTCATCATCAATATCCCACTCTCCCTATTCAATGACATAGGATTAATTATGAATATATCAATAGAGTAGAGACATGTGGAGGATTCGATGGATATTTTATAACTATGGTGGAAGCGCTAAACAATATGATACTTTTCCAACTTGCTCCAAAACCTTGAAAGGAATAATAAAATGGGAAGAAATATTACTCCCTCGTCCAAACCTTTACTTCCCATGATGAGGTGAAACCCTTATGAACACATGGTCACCACCCTAAAACTACATGGTAATCCACCTATGATTAACATAGGACTCATGATGGCCCCATGCTAGCTTCATACTCTCCCAAACCATTTGGATATTCTCTATCATGCTTTTCACTATATAAGGACAAAGTCTGAAGAATCTTAAACCTTGGTCCTGTATAACAGAGCATGACATGACCACTCATACAATTCTTTTTGAAAATCCATTCCAATGGATGTATAATATCTATTATTATAGGTAAACTAATCCAAGGTTAAGTGCTTCACCCAAGATCCACCAAAACCAAGATGCATAACCATAACATGTCCTCCAATGTATGGATTGTTCTATATTTTATCCATCCATGTAAGGATAACACAAAGTGTTAAAACACAACTATGATATAATAACATGCTACAATAATCTCTATATTCTTGAGGTAAAATAATGATATAAATAAAAAATGATGTTCCTCAGTACCCTGTGAAGCTGAATAATCTCATCCACATACCGAATTGTAAGAATATACATAAAATTTGATTCATAGATCACTAGAAAATGGGATGCCCTTTTCAGATGGACCACGATCACCTAAAAACATTAGATCCTCATTGGGCCAAAGGTAACCTAGTTATGAAATAAATCAAAATTTCCTCCCACTTTCATTTGGGGACATATAGTGTCTACAAAAATTCTCTTGGAACATAGTGCTTGAATTTCTCTTAATGTCAGACTAAACACCATGCCACAAACTTTACCATTGACCACTCCAACCCAATCCACCAAATTTTCCTTTTCAATCCATGATAAATCTTAGACACACCCAAATACACCACTAAAGGTGATCTATGAAACTCATAGAGGAATATCTCACACATATCCATCAAAACAAATAGCCTTACCTAAAAAAATATGATTACAAAATCCTCTAACCACCCATATAGAGCATAACCATGACCAATATGATCTAGAATAATCACCACCTATGAGTATCCCCCTGAGACTCCTCCTCTTGCTATATTAGAGATGACTCCTCTATCATCTAATAAAGCCAACCTCTATCGCTAAAAATCTATTCATCGAGATTCATTTTCAAAAGATCTTTCATCCCTCTCCACTAATTAATGGTTTACTGAACAATATATCCTCATGACTTTATACTCAACACATTAGCCATGTCGTTTTCTTTTCCCATGGTGTAGGTGATCTAAAAATTATAATCTTGAAGAAATTCTATTCACCTCTACTAGCACATATTTATATCCTACTGATAGAACACTCACCTAAGACTCTTTTGGTTATTGAATACCATAAAGCACTCATCAATGTGGTAATGTTTCCATAAATTTAAGGAAAAAACTCCTACTGATAACTATAGATCATGTGTGGAATAGTTACAATGATGGGTATAGAATTTACTAGACTCATAAGAGATCACTGCCCTTGCTGCACTAAGATACGTCCCATACCTAAATGGGAAGCATTACAAAATACATCAAACATCACAGCTTCCTCTTGAAATCGAAGCACTAGGGTAGTGATAAATCCATCCTTTATGAAGTCAAAAGTCATTTGAAACTGATTAGTCAAGGTGAAAAGCTTATTCTTTAATGGCTAATAATTTTATAGGGGATTCAATCTGAGAGAAATTAGACACTAACATTTGGTAATAGCCAGTAAGAAAAAGGAAGATGCGAACCTTTTGAACTTTATTAAATTATTCCCAAGAAACAACTATATATATATTTTATGAGTCCATGATCGCACCCTATTGAGACACTACATGACCAAGAAAATTCACTTTTCACATCCAAAATTTATACTTGGATAAATTTCTATAGATTTTATGGTGTATAAAAACTTACATGGAGAATTTGAGATAATAAACATGATCATCCTATTAATTTTATTATATAAGGATGTCATCAATGAACATGACTACACATTGGTCTAGGAACTCATGGAACATAGAGTTTATGAGCCCAATGAACACAACTCATGTGTTTGTGACATAAAACAATATGACCATGAACTCAAAGTTACCATACCTACAATTAAAGGTAGTCTTTATGATATCCTCATATTTCTCCCTCATATGATGATATCTATACTATTGATAAATCTTAGAAAACCAAATATCTCCCTTTAGATGGCCGAATAAATCATTTTTCCTTGAAAGAGGGTAGCCATTCTTGAGTATTTCTTAATTCAACCTCTAGAAGTATATGAAAAACATCAGACTACCATCCAAATTCTTGTAAAAAAACATTGGAGTACCTCATGTAGAGATATAATAGGATGGATGAAACACTTCTATATCTGATCATCTATTTAGAGTCTCAACTCCTAAAACTATAGGGGTTCCATACGATAAGGATCCATCAAAATTAGAGATGTTCCAGGTTGTAACTCTATCAAAAACTCAACATCATGCTGAGGGGGTAATGTCAAAAAATCCTGTGGTAAGACATAAAAAAACTCCATAATGACCCTAGGAAGCTTAATTACATGGGTATCCATAAAAAAATCTACCAATTAAGATAAAAAAAAGGATCCTATCACCTGTCACCCATTCGATAGATCTACTCACCAACAAACACGACTTGCTAGACTTTCGTGTCAGTAAACGCGACTATTCTCCAAAAGAAATAAAAAATGGAACACACAGAATACAACCAATCCATGCCAAGGATAACATAATATGACTGTATCCATAATAATAATAATAAATAACCCAATAAATGATATCTTCCTATCATTAGTCAACATCCTCTACACACATAAAATAAAATAGTTTTTCCTCCAAATCACATGGATAACACTAGAGGAACTAGAATACTCTCCACATATATTTATAATGTAAAAACCAAATAAGGATAAATAAAGGAGTTTTAAGATCTAGAATCGAGTAAGGTATAAACTAGAGTATATGATAAACTGATCATAACTCAGAAACCTATGACCCCTTTGGTTCTAGAACCTCTAAATCATGCATCTTCCCATGTCAAGATCCTATAATTTACTACTAATATCCTCCATTACCATGATCTCATCTAGGTACCTAAGGACAAGTAAAATTATCGGGATAACATTAACTAGATCTATATTCTATTTGATGCACATAATCTTTTAACCTAACCACTAAACAAAATTCAGTTTCCCATATTGGTGATACTTCCTTAGTGGAAACTACTATCGTCACTGAAAATGGGCATGAACACCCTTACCATGTTCACGTCCCCAAGTGATCAATCATAGAGCTTGGAAGTTTCTACAACCTTAAACAATATAACACACAAATAGGAAGACCCCGATAGATACTCAGGAATTTATGGCCCCAAAATGGCATGAGAAGGAAATATGTGGTCAGATTATCATCAATTAGAACCTCAAATAACTATACATTCATTATCTACTTCCTAAAGATCCACTACTCACGATTCCCTACCAGACTCTATATTAGGGGCCTCCTTCATATGTATTCATCCTCTCAATTAATTTCACCTTCCTTTTCACCACCAAGTATATAGAAAATATAAATGGGGTGACTGCATATATAATCGCTAGATGTAGTGTCATATCAATATTTGATTCTCTATATTCCTCATTTAGAATGAGGTCAGTAGTAAAACATAGGAGGTTCTTGAACTTGATTTCAATATCCCTCACACTCAAGCACCCCTACTAAAGGGAGAGTACCTATCTCTCTATAAACATTATTGTAGATGATAATACCTTTAGATAAAACTCATTCTATAAGTCATACTAATAAATATCTTCCTCCATCCATTCTATAAGATACAACATCCACCATTGATGTTACTATCCTCACATCTTACTAATTATCAATATAACCCAAAAATCTACTTGAGATCAAATCAAACTGAAAGAAATATTGATCTCCACCATCCATTTCCCCATCTCTATATTAGAGACACTAACTTCATAATTTTATAGAATATTTTATTGAAATACACTTAAATCCATATTCTATGCCTTATTATCCTAAGTTGGATTGACCATTTATGATTAATTAGATTGGTTTTATGAACTTATACTACCTGAATTGTACATGAATGTCAATAAGGGGCCATTACTAAAACCAAAATGGAAACCCTAAACATGGTAGCATGTATTGTTTTCCAATATTCTTTTAATTAAATTAATCTTAACTTTGATAAATTCATCCCATTTGATTACAATCACAAAATATGATGATCTATATCTCTCCAATAGGCATCTAACCTACAAGTAGTTCCACTTTTTCCTAGTCATTCGATAAAATTAGAGTCCTTTAATTAGTTCATGGGGGCCCTAAAATATCATGTCTTTCCCAGTCTCCCTGGTCTATGTCATGTATTAGGATTTGCTGATACCATCACCCTGCCTACCAAATAAATAATAATAAGTTCCTATCCCTGATAACCATCTCATATCTCTACCAAAAACCTTTGATACCACTCTGTTATGAACCTATCCCTACTAAGGCAACCCTACTAGGTTGGAAATGAAGGAAGATAGATAATGAACACTAAATAAAACCTTTAATAGGCCCCATACTGGTAACTAGAATCGAGTGTATATAAATCACACACATGGAAGGAATTACCCTAAATAGTAAAAGTTAGATCATGAGATAGGATAACAAACACTAAGAAAATCCATCACATAATGAAAAAAATGAAACCAAACCATTCCAAAATTCATGAACAATGTTAAAAAACTATAGATAAAGTCACCAAGTAAGTACCAAAAGATGAACCTTACAATAGAAACTCAAAAACATATTCAATTTATAAGTTAGTAATGTCAACATGATCCCTGAATTCCCCTAGAAACCTAAAAAAATAGTTTATATATATATATATATATATAAATAGGCTGCACATAACATGCACACTCAGTAATGTCATACCCAAAGTCTCTACTGAGAATGTGAAAAGATCGTACTAATGCACTAGTGAATAAACAATAAAACCAACAAGCACCTAAATTGGTTAACTATCTATACCATCCTCTCCTTGACACTCCCAATAAATAAAAAATTTAATTATAATAATAAATTATTGAAACAAAGATAAGAAAAGGTTCCTCACAACCACTTCCCCACTGATTTTCCTCTCTCATGGCCCAATGTCAAATTTCATCTGCTCTCATCCATTATATAATATCACATATCATATCCACCCATCTCTGATGTGGGTTAGGATTTATCTATACCTATCTTAACCTCCCATAGGGTCTATAATCATGTGCTATCAACAATCAATATCTATATCAAAACCTCATCATGTAACCAGGGTAGTAGGTATCATGAACATTAAGGACATCAAACTTGTACCCTCTTCTAACCATGAATATCCCCACCACTTATCACATCTCCATAATCACTGAGAATCTCCAATACCAACCATTATCTCTAGGATTCTCCACTAACTGAGCCATCATTTACCGATACTCACCACCAACTACATACCACTACCTCATAACACTTATGAAGGAAGAATGTGGAAGAGGGGGTAGACAACCATATATTTCACCACTAACATGAATATTTGGTAAAACAACCAGAACCCAAAATATTTGGGTATTGGTAAGTTTATCCAACTCAGGTGGGGTTCATATATAAATAACATGAAAATACATGATATATATATAGGACACAAGCCTAACCTATGGGTTCACATAAAAAACACTAATTTCACTTATGACACAACCTAATCACCCCATGACATCCACCACTGACTATTTTCCCTAGAAATACAACATAATAATCAAGTTTCCACACACATTCCATGATTAATCTTCCCTTTACAATTTAACTTATTTCCATATTTACTAATCATCAACCATTTTTCACTTATTAAGACATTACATTCCATATTTATTGAAATTAAACTCTTTCATTCAATTAACATTTGTAATTCTATCCCATACACATTTAATAACCAACCCATTCCATTTTAATTTCATTATTATCATTTCATTATATCGCTATCGGGAAGCTTACAAATTTTCTGTGACATACTGAAATATATTTGACCATCTATCTCACCATAAAATTCCACAACATGCTACATCCTTAGATCGATCACCACCACTGTACATGCCCCAACAAGGTTCACATGGATACAATAGATTCACAATAAGCACATCAATATATAGCAACACATTTTCATCTCTCGCTTACACCAAAATCCATATTTAAAGGGGATTTCAATTATTTATTTCCTCTATTTCATAGGTTTTATAATGTAAATAAAGATTTAAATAGGCAATCAATTAATTATCTATATATAAGTAATTAAAATTTTATTAATTTTGAGAAGAAAAAAATAAATATAAGGCGGTTTACAAATTAAAACAACTAAACAACACTCAAGACTCTACAACAAAGTGATTTTCAAAAAGAATAATACAAATGTACAAGATCATAATCAAAATCACAAAAACAAGTAAACACATGAGATTAATTTGATCCCCTTAAATTAAAGGTTAAGATAATTATTTATATTCTTACTTTGACCCATAATATCTACCCATAGGAAGAAAAAACCATGCAATTTCCATGGATAAGGATAAAAAGGAGAGAATGAGGATCCCTTACCTCAATCGAAAAGTCAATGTTCCATGGTAAAGAATGGATTATCATAAGTAAAATCACACTAAAGGAAAATACATAAATAATAAAGGAATAAACACTATAACCTATCCATAATAAGGAATAATTAATCATTTCTTGATTTCCAGTCTAAAATAGAGTATCTCCACCAAAACAAACCTCCAAATGGATGATGATCAATGAGAAGAAAGAATAGAGATAGAGGTAGAGTACTTCGATTCATGATACTTAGATATGGATAAATAAAGGTGTTAAAAATACTAATAAGTGCATCTGGAGGGTGATAATAGGACTAAGGGTTGACTAGGGATTGAGAGAAGAAGAAAAATCAAACCAAATAATACAAAATTACCCTTTTTATAAAGGAGTTTTTAAAACCCTTTATAATGGTGTGGGGGCTTGGAAAGCATCTATAATGCATCCAGTAAAAGGATGATATGATTTTTTAATAAATTTTAATGATAGTGATCATGCACCTTAAGAACCCTCATCAAACCATTTTTACCACAACCATGGAATATAACATAGTTTAGTGTTAAAACTCACATTTCTTTGACACATCACACACAACACTACGACAAGTCAATATCTTAAACTTTCCTTTTTTCAAAGCAGGACTCATTGAGCACCATGCCCATCCCGTTCCTCTAAATTCCACATAATTTATTTCCTCATACTTGTTTTTTAGAAGAGAAACTTCAAATAAAAATTCCTTGTAAAATGGATATACAATCCATTTCGCTCATCATGGTGCATCCCAACAACAAATGATCAAATCCAAAGCTATCCTATAAGTTTCCATAGAAAAAATGGCCTTTCCCATGCTTAATCCCCCTAGATAACTTTAAAATGGATAACATGATGCCTACCACCCTTAAATAGTGATCCTATGAATAGATGAAACTCATCTCTAGAATCCAGAATACTTCTAAAAAATTTAAAGTGAGGGTTTTAGAAATATATTACCACATATTATCCTTAGATAATTCATGGTACTCTTATTGGTTTCTTGGGGAAAAGAGAAAAAAATAAAGATATGAACTCAGATACTCAGTAAAGGGTATCTTATAGTGAAATAAAACTTGGCATAATCAAGGCCTAAATAATATGGTGAAAATATAAAATAAAATGGATTTAATGTGAGAAAAATATATCCCTAAATTAAATAACAAAGGAAATAAATAATTTCATGGA
The DNA here is from genome assembly GCA_963277665.1 of Viscum album. Classification (NCBI taxonomy): domain Eukaryota; kingdom Viridiplantae; phylum Streptophyta; class Magnoliopsida; order Santalales; family Viscaceae; genus Viscum; species Viscum album. The sequence goes on along the minus strand of OY728131.1, from coordinate 909,429,712 downwards.
TAATAATAAATGAATTCATATTTTTGGAATGTATAATTTTAGACATCTTAATCATATCATCAAGGCCTTATCTAAGACATAATATCCATATCATCAGGGCCTTATACTAAGAAATCATACATAATAGGCCTGAAATAAACCAATTACCCCAAACTAGTTTGTCTCATGAGATATACTGATAAATAAAGGATATATATAATTCTATACCCCATCCATCACATAATAAGTCCAATGAATCCATAACATGAATGAGTTGGTATAGAAATTCATATCATAATATTCTAAAAGGAACCATTCACATACACATGTCTTAGTAATTAATACTTTTCCATATAAAAGTAATATAGACATAGATTATCCACGTTTTTTGATCCAATTGAATTATATGGTTATATTGGTGACTATCCATCAATCTAGTAGGAATTATAGGATATACATAATGGAATGGAATGTATCCTTGATGTTGGTGTAGTATACTAGGTTTCTTTCATTATAAAATTGTATTATTAGGTATAAATAAAATGAATTCAATGATTAGAGATCAAAGAAATGAAAAAAATAACCTCTTACATATTACAATATGGAAATATTTTATCATTATAATGAGTTATGATGATATTATAATTAGGTGAAAATATAATTTCTGGATACAATCATGTATTTTTAATAATAAAACTTAATATTATTATATAAGGGAATGTAAAGGAATTCCATGAATTTCAAAATTTAAATGAGGAAAAAATGTTTGGAAACTCTTAACTTGTTATGAACCTTCAAAAAACGTAAGAATAAGCTCCTTACATCCTTATAGTTTTTTATCTTGAAAGAGAAATGTAGATAAGGGTTTTTGGGAACCCTTACCTCACTAAGTCTCTTAGGGTTGGCTTCGAGAGAGAAATGGAGATGGAGTTTGAAACATTTATCTATAAAAGTATCTTAATAAAGATTCTTGCGTGGTAAGGTGAGAGAAAAACCATGCTTAATGTTTTTGGAGTGGAGAGGAATGGGAGGATGGGTGAGTATTTAAAGAAAATGAGAGGGAATTGTTTATTAATTTACAAACATAGGCCTTGTACTTTAGGTTGTAAAAAATAGAAAACCTTTGGCATTAAAATGTATTTAAAATGTGGTATTTGACATTAAGGTTTTTTTTTGAATTTTATAAGATTAGGAAATGAAATCCCTTAAATTATATTATTTTGGATATGAAAAAGATGTTTATTCATAAAGATTTTTTTTAAAATCTAAAAATATACTTTAGACTTTGGAAAACTTATTTATAGGTTTGGAAAATTAATTTTTATTATTTTAAAATAAATTATTTTAATGAATGAAAATATTTTTTTTATCAAGCCTTTATATTATTTATTATTTAATTTTTAAGTCATCATGATATCATAATACTAACTGTATATTCATATGTATTTTTAGTATTTACTAAAAAATTCATTTGTTTGGAAAAATTATAGAAAATTCATCATCAGATAGTTTTGATGCGCTGATTATAAATTTTAATAATTTTTATAAAAATTAATAATTATACATATAAAAATTATTATTTTTAAATAAAACACTTAGTTTATTATAAAACCATGCATATGGTACCGAAAATTCAAAAAAATATACATTAATAAATATTATTTTAATTCTAAAATATATCAAGGTTACTATATTATTATTCATTGATAAATATAAATTATTAATAATTATTAATTATATTTTCAAAAAATGATTTTATGTATTATATTAGTCACTATATATATATAAAGGTTACATTAATATTACAATAGAAATAAAGGGAAGTTATTATTATAACAGTCTGATTCTCAATGGTCATATTCTAATGGCCACATTACCATTTAAGAAGTTGAATTTACCATTATATATACTATTTATTCTAATATCTAAAATCATTCAAATACTTCTCTTATTTTCTATTCCATGTCTATTTTAATGCTTATTGTTTTCTTGATAATAAAATGTATCTACTATATTTTTCATTTTTAGAGTATGATTCTTCTGTGATCTAGGTTATAGTGGTTCCATATATTGTAACTTGTTCTATATCACTAGTTGGGGTCATTGTTGTGAATTTAATTTTTTTAGTTTTATTTTTCAGTACTATGTGTTGTAATATTATGATGAAATAATACAATGTGCATTATGTAATAGTTATGAACATGAAGTGTTTATTTACTGTAGTATAATATCTCTTTAAAATAACTTTTATATTATTTTGAAAAACCACTTTGTGGTTATGTTGGGATCATAGAAGCCTCATACTAGAAACTACACCAAAATATCATAATCAAACAACCAAAAAATCATCACCTACACACTATTCATGAGACACCACGGGGATTCCATTATCATCGGAAATATAAAAAACATATATAATAAATAAAAAAAAATGAAAAAGACCCATCAAACCACAATAACCAAATTAAAATGGCCTAACATTGGATTCCACTTAATATCAAATACCTTGAGTCATATAAAAAACCCAATTCTTAAACTAAGAATAAATCTTTATGTTAACATTGAGTACATAAATACCCTCAAATAGTTGGAAAACTTGAGTCTTTGAGAGCCTATTGTAGAATATAATAGATAATTTAGAGCCTATGAGTTAATGTGTCCCAATTTTACAAGAGGAAAATGATTCCTTCCTCGATTTCCAAGTAACATCCAAATATTTCCTCAATTATATGAAAATAAGTTATGAAAATTAAGATAATATAACAATAAATCTATAGATAGAAATGAGAATAAACATAGAACCAATGATTCTAGAATCCACTAAAAACACTAAACAACAAGAATTTTTTTTTCACCCAAAATAAATTGAAAAAAAACTTTATCCTGGAGTAAAAATGAAAAATAACTTCCTTCAAATTGCTTGTTGATCCATGAAGAATTTATTAAATGATAGTGATAAAAAAATTAATCTACTCTAATATAATCACCACAACCTATAGAAAATCTTGGATATAACCACAATAAATAATAGCTTCATCCTACGAACAATGAAAAAATCAGACTAAAAAAAATTTACTATACTCTTTAATACTTGTAAACAAGAAAAGTACAAGCTAAAAATTAATTACATTAGCTCTATAATAGTATTTCTAGGATAAGTCCTTGATGTAAAATTTATATTACCAATTTAGGTTTTCGTCCAGAAAAACATTTAAGAAAGTGAAAAACACTATAAATTTATTAACATACGAAGGATAAAGGAATTTTATTTAGAAATATGATAAATAGTTTCTTGAAAAACCAATGGTGAGCCTATTCCTTGAGGCCCATGGGATTGTACACCGTTTTCATTTTAATTTTTCTATTCTAGTAGTAGTAGGTGTAAGCTATTCTTCGAAACCTCAAAGCATTATTTCAATGAATATTTACCTATATTATCATAATACAACTTCATTTTTTCTTGTATAAAAAGGTAAATAAAAGTTTATGTTACTATTTTATGGTTGGTCCATGGATACATCTTCTTGAATGATCTCTTTGTTCGAGATAACCTTTAAGCTGAAATTATCTTCAAGATTTTTATGAGTTATAAAAGGATCACAAGATTTAGGGGTATCCTGATTAGCCTCCTATATAGGTTTCAGTCTCTCTAGATCCACTCCAACTATCTTTGATCCATCACCATAATTAAAGGGATTATGTTTGACCTTTTCATTCAACACCTTAATCGATTTACTCAATAAACTATCATCATAAGTTTATATAGTTTAGAATAGTATTTTCAATGTATTTACTTCCTCATTAAATTAAATGAGTGGAATACCTTTAAGACAAGGTCCATTTTACCTTATTTTTAATCTTGATAGGAAATACTCATCTTCCTATATAACATCCTCATTTTTTAAATAAATTTTACGGGGTTCCTTTTTCCTCCTCTATATCTTCATAACCATTCTTATTCAATGTCTTATAATATAATAATTTACACCACTAATTTTTCACATGACCCTCTTTTAATGGGTAAAAGTTATGCATGATCATTATGCAAGAATGAGATTCCTCTTTAGAATTTTAGTTTGAAATTTCACAACATAATCCTGAGGGGGGATTCTATTCCATCCAAATGATTTCTAGAACCAAGGTCGTCCAATCCTTCTGGTGAAGAAATAAATAATCCTAAATATAAATGCAAAGAATAATATACATATAAACTAGTGGTCCAAGATCCTTAGTATTCTTCTCAATAGTAGGGGGAAATATGGCTTAATATAACCACCAGATGTAGGGTCACATATTGAATTGTCAACCATAACAGAAAATAAGACTAGGAAGAAAATCCTGGGCACACATTTATCAAAGAAGAATGAGATCCCCATACCACATCCTTTATCATAGGAGCCACCTAAACATAGGCTACATATTGGATAAAGAAACCTTCATATAAGAAGTGATCATATAATCAATCTCTTAATTTTGGACAACTATAACTATTTATTCAGCATCCTCACCCAAATGAACATTTCCACAAGGCATCATGTGACAATTTTTTGAAATATCACCTTTAAAATTGAAATGACTATAATTAAAGATTATATAATCATACATAATCGGTTTTTTAATATATGCATCTCTTAAGATCACAATCCATATGAAATCAAGGAGGGATTTAGAGGTATCAATATCTATGTAGATATAAGAAACAATTGGATGTTTTAGTGTGTGAGTGTGATTGTTTGAAAAAATAAACCACCCCAAATCATTACTAATAAGATTAAATACTGAATAATTCTAGAACAAAATATTTTGAGATAGAAATATTTCCCAAAATGATTTTTTTTGGGTTTTTGTGCAAGAAAATATCAAAATACTACTTGAACAACATGAATTGGAGTGTTGAAAAGACTAAAGAAACTATAGACCAAGCTAGTGAAAAATATTTTTCATATGAAATTTGGGTGAGGAAGTGTTGAAAATACAACAAACAAAACATTGTGCCTCTAAAAAGAACCTATTAAAAGTTTTCATGTGAATTGAAATCATTCAATGAAGTCTGATGCTGTCCAAATAAAAAAACCATTGAAAGATCAAGCAACCTCGATGCTTCATCAAATTATTATATGGAGATATCTACCACCATAACTCACTTGATTGACTAAGAATAATGGGGGATGACCTTTATACATTTGAAGGTTGGAATGAGAATATATTCACCCATTGTAATCACCTCCACCATCGGTGAGATAGGGTCCTTATCATCCTCCATCGAATGCTAGGGAACCACTCTCCTCACCCAATGGTTAGGGAACCTCTCTCATCTATATAATATATTCTTATGTATTACAAAACATAACTAATAAGATTGATCTATAGGTTTCTTAGATCAAGTCAAAGTATATAAATTACAAAAATTATTAAAAAATACAAGATGAAATAATTTAGGTGAGAATTGTTGCCTATGTCACATAATATAAGTATATTAAGGATGATGTGTTGAAGACATAGAAGGAGATTAAGATCATGAGTAGAACACCACATGATTAAATTATGGTATATATAACATATTCCATGTTATATACTATATCTTATAGTTCGGATACATACAAAATGTTGAAAAAACATCAAATAAATCTAGAAGAATTGTATAGGGCAACACTTATAGCTATCCAATAGTACTTGAGAGGTATAGGGGATAAGTTCTTGGTACATAGAGATAAATGAGATCTATTTATCAAAAGGGACATAAATACAACATTTGAATAGATAATTTTGATCTAGTATCATAATAAATATTATTAAATGAGAAAGTGGAGCTCATTTAAGCTAACCATTATCAATTTTACAAAATATGACTACGTTTGTTCTTCTGATGGGGATAAAGAAAAAGTTTAAAATAATAACTTTATTCAAGATCTTGTATTTTAAATAATAATATTTTTTATTGGAACAATAATAAATAATTTTATAATATTATTATGGTTGTGATGTAACTAGGGATCTTAGTTTATTGGAGTATATAGAGTAAGCGCTTGAAAAAATCATCTATTTTAAAAGAGATAAAATTGAAGAAATAATAGATTCCAAAAATTAATATGTGGAATTCCTAGTTACTATATTCATGGATTAATGGAAGAATGAATATAATGCAAAATCTTAGAGGTTTATGGTTAGAAAGTTTCCTCTAGTGAAAATGAGAGTGTTGTGAGAATGGGTTCCCTTGACCCAACCAGAATAGTACTTTTAAATTATCATATTATATATACAGTTTAAATTATGCATGTTTTTTTATTACCAAAGAAGTGTTATTACTTATACATACACTATTTACATAGAAATTTTATTGTTTTATTTATCATATAAAATGGTTATAGTAGTTCCCAGCTATAATGAGAACCACATGATACTATGATAATAATCTTAAACATATATCCTATGGTTTAGATACATCATACTGATGGGACATTGATGATGTATGAATATTTGGTTATATAGGATTATAATAATTTTAACATGTTATCATGAAGTTTGTACTTGGTGATCTAAAATATAAAATATCATTAGTGATGTTCCTAGTAATCTAGTTTAGTCACACTAGGGGGTGAATTAGTGTGAATCTATTTTTACCAAATTCTTCTTAATTTTAATTAATTTGAACCTATGAACCTATTAACATTAATGGATCTTATTATAAATTCCTAACACAACACATCACATGGTAAAAGTAAATAAAAAAAATTCAACAACATATAATATTTACAAGATTCACCTCTAATGTGGTATACTACATCTTTACCATATCTAGGTCAAGTATAAGACACAAATATCTTGATATATAATCAAGTGAATACAAAGGTGGGAAGGTATCATCATTTACCCATGGTGGTAAGGTATCATCCTTAACCCATAACACCTGATATTGAAAGTCTCAGGATTTTTTTTATTTATATAGGAATACCTTTAGTATTCAATGGACCTACAACATTAACTAATGAATAAGATCACCAATATTCTCCTGTATGTCATTGCATTAATAGGATAAATCTTCTACCTTAATAGTAGGTCTTTGATTACCAGTGAAATAAAAACTTAAAAAATATGCATGTAAACCATGTTCTCTCAATATTTTGAATGATATACTCAAAAATAAGAAAGTATATATATGTTGTTTTCTTCCTCAACTTTATGAATATTCAAAATATATAGTTAAGTTTCTCTTTTTTCAGTTCTTCCTAAACTTCTGAATCAGCTTAGCTTTCAAATTTTCTCTTGATTTTAAAATTCAAATGTCTTCTATTATTTCTAATATATGTAAGTTATAGTTTATGTATCTCACTTTATTCCACAACTCAAATGATCTTACAAAACATGTAAGTCAAAATAAATTCTCCCTTAACTTTAAATGATCTTCCAGTAGATATAGGATATACTCTATCTATATCCATAGTCTCTATTTATCATCATCTTCATCATCTATCTATCTCTCGAATGATCTCTCATCATTTTATACTGAGAAAAGAGTATTGAAACCTTCATGAAAAGCAACAACATGTGTTGTAACATTTAATTTAAAACTTTTTTAATGCCTTTTATTCTCTATTTAATTATTTAAAAAATATAGATTGACCAGAAAAACTTCTCATTCATGTCTTGTGAAATACTCTATATAACTTCCTCAAATTTCATCTTGAATCATAACTTAATACTCATGGAATTTTATTTATAAATAATTTCATAGAATTTTTATATTTATTTCATTAACTCAAAAAATTATTCTTTTAAAATTTTAGGTTGAAATTTTAAAAAAATTTGAGTTTCTTTGATGAGACATTTAGATATTTTGATTCAATCATATGAACCTTGTAACATCCTCACAAATTATAATATCCTCATCTTATACTTCCTAACTTCGTTATCTTCCACTTTAAAACTTTTAGTTATAAGCATATTATCTTTAAAATAACCTTCCAGGATAACTTAATATTAGTCTTTTATAACTCTAGATATCTCATATTTTTAATCTTTCAAATAAATTAATCTTTTAGATTTTATATTATTGATTTAACTCATAATTATACTTATATAATTCAACATTAACCTTTTACTTCTTCTTTAACTTCTGATCTTCAACATCATTATTTCCATATAATTATTCTTCATAATACTTACTCTACATCTAGACTCATCTTTCAAAGCATGCTTCTTCAAGATCATTCATAAATTTTGTTTCTTATGTCCTATAGAAATACCTTTTGAATCTATCTTCATATTTCTTTGTTGAACTTTAGGCATATCTCAATGTTTTTCAAACTCTGGTCTTCTCAAATATCTTATAATAGAGAACTTTTTTAGCATTCTATAAAAAATTAAATCCATTAATATAATTTACTCCTTTTTACATCCATTATTTTTAGTTTTTAACATAATTTATTGAGAGATTTTATTAAGAGTGATGTTAAAAATATATTTTTCAAATTAATTAATAAACCTAAAAATATTTATCGTATCAGTTTTAATGGAAACCGATGTAATAAATCGTTGAAAAATTTGATACTTTTTATTTATAATAACTAGTTATTTAGTATGAGAAACATGAAAAAATATTTACCATATCAATTATTGAAATAACAAAAGTGTTAAATTATTTTTAATATTTATTATAAAAATAATAAATGTGAAAAATAATAAATATATATTTTAAAAATATCAAAGAAAAAGCAGGCTTGAGTTGTAATTGAGAAAAAACGTAAAAAATTACAATTTGAAAAAAATATAATTTTTAATATTGATTTATTGTTATGTTTGAAATTATAAAACAATGCAACAATTATTGTTTATTAAATAATCTTAATAATAATATGTACAAAAAACATTTGAATAATGGATTAAAAAAATCACATGACAAATAAATAAAATATCGTGTGGATTTTTTTCTCTATTGAGGATCCTTCAACAACAAATTTATATGAACATATAGACACACCATGGAATAAGGTTTCTAAAAATATTTTCACATACCATATATCCCATTAATAAAATCACCCTCTACCATAAAACATTCATCATCATTAGTAAATATCTGAGTTGATCAGAAATAATTAGTCATGATCTAGATGAAATTAGTGAATATCAATAAATTTTGGGGGTGAGAATATTTAGATACTGGGAGAAATTAAAAATTTTGAGAGGGAATATGAAAAATATATTTGTTACATGATAAATATATAAGTGTAATTTTTTTGAAAATAATTAATGAGGGGAGCGGTGTGGGATTTGAAAAATTAAAGTACGGTTCTAAGGATAGTTTTTTAAATTTATTTTTAACATTAGTTATTTAAATAACCGACATGAAAAATATTATAGAAATATCTTTTAGGTTAGTTATTTATATAATTTATGTGAAATATATTCTAGAAATATTTTCACATTATTTATTTAAATAAGAGAATTTAAAAATAAACACTTTTTGGTTTTTACATTAGTTATTTAATAATAGACATTAAAAATAGTTTTTTACATTGATTATTAAATAAAAAATTTCAAAAATGAGATGTTAAAAATATTTTTTCTACTAATTATCATAAGTTAGCCTTTAATTAACATTATTGATTCTTAGTCCTCTTTAACCTCAACTGTTCATTCTCGTCAACTAGTTCCACATGCCGGATTTTGGAATAATTTGTCTCTCAGAACTACTATATTATATGTCTTTAATAATTAACTAAAACTCAATATCATCACTCAATATATATTATTAAAAATTAAATTTTTTTCTCCTTATTCAACTTTATAAAATATTCTATAATACTTGGTCTTATCATCACTTTATCTTTTGAGTACATTAAGTTTACATCCACGACTCATATTTGGGTAATGTATAAGCATGTAAACATATCTATTTCTAGAACTATTACTTTGATATCTTTATATCTTTCTCAAATACCCGTATTCTATAAATAATAATTCTATATATATATTCAAATACATATATGCTCACATCTATAATGCATTTTATATAAATTTATCTTTCAAATGCAGCTTATGGAATCACTTTTACTCCCAATCAATTTATTCAACATAATCAAAGTGTAGTTCCATATAATAAGTAATTTTAATACTTGATAAAAATAATTATGGAACACCAGAGCTTAAATTCATGTTGGAGATGTATATGCTAGAAGATCTTGTATGCATGTGGTGGTATTTAGTAGTTTGTGATAAATTAGACCAAGACATTGCATGGGAGGAATATAATAATTGTTTAACAAAAAATTATTTCCTCACACGTTCAAGATTTCTATAATGATATAATTTTTCATCTTGAAGTAGGAGAATATATCGGTGATAGAGTATACAGCTAAATTTAGGAATTTAGTCTATTTTTTTACTTGAAGTTACTGCTAGTGCATCCTTAAAGGCATGCATTTTTTAATTAGGGCCGAGTCAAGATATTCACTCAAAGATTTCCATGCTATGTATAACAGATTATACAAAGATTTTCAATAGAGAGACAATGGTAGAAAGGGATATATCAGGAATTACTAGTGGAGGAAGCTTGTTGATACCTACAGGAAATGGTGGGAACTATAATTCTAGGAACAAGAAGAAGAAGGACACCAATTTCCAAGGTAGTGGGATGACTCGGAATTAGAAGGTTTGATCAGTGAATCTTTATACAAAACCAAAGGGTAAACTTGGATGTTTTCAATGTTTTTCATTTGACCAATTTAATAATATTGTACGATACCACCTAGAGAATTCCACAATTTGAAAAATATGTGTCATCTTTAGTGATATTGTCATAGTGCTCTGAGGTCGAGTGTTCGAGACACATCTCATGTTTTGAAAATGTTGTATGTTTTTATAGGATGAGGGAAGAAGAATATCTCTTGTCAGTAGAATTGATTTACCCATGGTTATTCTAGTAATACCATGACTCCTCAATAATGGCAATCCGAATTGGGTAATAAAGAACAAAGTGCATTGAGAAAGCAGTTATATTGATATGAGAAAGTTATTATGGATGATCAATCTATACCATCAATGGTGAGAGGTAGTATTCTTTTGAATTCTACCCTTATTAAATATATTTTTGATATAGGTTCATCCAATTCATTTATTTATTATCATGATGTTGACCTTTTGGGTTTAAATGTTGAGATGATTCTTTCTATTTTGAAACTTCAAACTCTTCTTGGTTAAAGAGAATGTCAAGACTTTATGTGTAAATCATGTTCTATAAGAGTTTATGGAGTTTAGTTGATATGGTATTTATATATTATTGATCTGGATTTCTATGATATAATTAAAAGTATTGATTTGTTGACAATGTTCAAGGCTCACATCGATTGTTATACTCGGATGTTTTGTTTTATGATTGATGATGGTGTAAACAATCTCTTTAGTGAAAAAAAGAATGTAAATGAAGGTGAAACAATCTTGTTGGAACAAGTGGTTGGGACTATCTCATATGATTTGATAACTTTAACCTAGGAATCATTGGATGAAATTGGTAATAGTGGTTTTCCAAAAGTTTTTGATGAATGTGCAGATGTTTTTCCCAAAAAATTTCTTAGGGTTTCCACCCCCAAGAGAATTATAGTTTGTGATTGATATAATTATAGGGAAAAAAATACTATATCACATACATATTATTGGATATAGCCAATATAATTAAAGAAATTGAAAGTGTTTTTGGAAGAGCTGGAAAGAAAAGGGTTCATTCATCCTATCATGTATTTATGGGAAACACCGCTCTTATTTTTCAAAAAGGTGGATGGAACTCTTCAGTTGTGTGTGGATTATTGTAAGCTTAACCAAGTTATGATAATTAATTGGTACCCACTTCCATGAATTTATGATATATTTGAAAAATTTAGGGGAGCACATTGGTTCTCTAAAATTAACTTGTGATCATGATATCACCAATTTCAAGTTTGGAAAGAGGGTATTGCAAAAACAAATTTCAGGATTAGATATATCCATTACGAGTATGTGGTTATTCCTTTTGATTTTATAAATGTAAAATCAATATTTATGGAATTGAATACTCAAATATTTCAAAGGTATCTAGATTCTTTTTTAGGTGATGTTTTTGGATGACATATTGGTGTATTCAAGGACAAGGGCTGAGCATGAGCAACACTTGGTGACAATGTTGGGAATTTCAAGGGATCATCGTTTGTATTACAAATTATCAAATTGTAATTTTTGGATAAAATAGGTACATTTCCTTGGAAATTTAATCTCTAAAATAGGTATTTCTATGGATCCATAAAAGATAGAGGTTGAGATCTCTTGAAAATTTCCAAATAATGTATTCAAGATAAACAATTTCCTTGGATAAAATGGTTATTACCAATGGTTTTTTTTGATTTTTCATGAATAGCTTCACCAATCACATATTTTATAAGAAATGGTGTTCCATTCCAATGGAACAAGGAATTTTAATTTTTTTTTCAGGAGCTTAAATTTCACCTTACATCAGCACCAATCTTGATTTTTTTGAAATTAGGACAAGGGTACACGGTGTATTGTGAAGCTTTGAGATCTAGGTTGGGATGTGTTCTTATATAGGTGGATCATGTAGATTCTTATGGATCATGTAATTTATGGTTTCATGAGAATAACTACCCAATACAAAATTTGGAGTTAGAGTTTGTAGTCCATGCTTTGAATACTTGGCTTCATTACCTCTTTAGTGAGAAATTTACAGTTTTTACAAATCATAAGAGATTGAAACACATTTTATCACAAAGGGATTAGAATATGAGACAAAGAAGATGGATGAATTATATCCAATTTTTTAAATTTTAATTTATGTATACATCAGGTAAAGTAAACTTGGTGGCAACTACATTAGGCATAAAGTCATATTCTCAATTGGAAAAAGAGGCTTCAGATCAGTGGTAGTTGATGTTAGTGATATATGGCATGCACTTGGATTGTGATGACTAAGGTAGTGCAGTGATTTTCTTCTTATTTTGTTTTGTTCATAATTTGGTGTATATGGTTAAAAAGGAAAAAACATATGATTCAAAATGCATTTCTATGAGGTCAAAACTCAACGGTGGGTAAACTATTGAGGGATGTAATCTGAATGTGAGTTCAATTTTTTTGTTTCAAAATTGGATGTTCATAAGTTTTTTAGGAAAACATTATTCATTCTTACCTCAATTTGAGATGGGATTTTCATCATGGAATATATAATATGTATAAGGTGTTTAAAGTATAGTTTTTTTGGGTCAGCATGAAAAGAAAGGTGGCTAAGTTTATTTTGAGATGCCTCACCTATCAACAGGACAAGTAAAAGCATCAATGACTAGCAGGTATGTTACAATATTTATTTATTACTATTTTTAAATGGGTGTAGATAGCTATATATTTTTTGATAGGTTTCCCAAGTATGGTTCAAAAACAAGATGTCATATGGGTGATAGTGGATTTTATCACAATGTTAGCTCATTTCATTCATATTTGTAAATCTTATACAATGAATGAATTTCCTAAAATATATACCCAAGAAGTGGTAAAGAGTAATGTAGTAGTAGTTTCGATAGTATAAGATTTTTATCTGAGGTTTACATCTCATTTATGGGAATCCTTACAGAAAGCACTTGGGACTCAGTTGACAATTAGTACGGTGTATTATCCTCAGATGAATGTACAATCCAAAAAAATGATACAAACATTAAAATACATTCTTTGGGCTTGTTTAATGTATTTTGGTGGCTCATGGGAGGAGTACATACTATTAGTGGAGTTCTCATATAACAATAGTTATCCAGACTTGATATATATAGATCCTTTGAAAGAATTATATGGGCATCCCTATCATTCTCTACTTTGTTGGGTGGAAACAGGTGAGACTTCACTGGTTGGACCAATCCTTTTCCAAGAGATAATGAAGAATATTCACTTGATCAAGAAAAGGATGGAGATGACTCAGAGTCCTCAGAAATCATATGCAGATCATTGTCGATGACCGTTTTCATTCTAGATGTGTGATAATGTGTTCTTGAGAATCTATCCAAGGGTTGGGTATCATTGTTTTTGGAATTAGGTCAAGTTATCTCCTTGATACATATTACCTTTTTAGATACTTCAATTAATTTTTGAGGTGTCATATTTGTCAGAATTTCTACCATAGTTCAGTTTATTGCATAATGTGTTTCATTTATATAAGTTGAAAAAGTATCAGCCTGATCCTGACCATGTGAGTCAATGGGATCATGTTGACCTAGAGATGGATTCTATGTTGGCACATATTCTAGTATAGATCATGGATAGATAAGAGAAATTCTTCCATGGAAAAAGTCTCGATCTAGTGTGGATTTTTTGGAAACATTTTCAGATTTAGCAAGAAACTTATGAATGGGAAAAGGAAAAATGGCACAAGATCTTTTAGGCCGGTGGTGGGTTTTTACTTTTTGTGGACAAAATTTCTAATGGTAGAGATAATATAACACCCATGTTTTTAATTAGGTATCAATTTCCTTATGTATTTTAAGTATGTAAAGTGTTTTGTTAAATTTTGGGAGGGTTTGAAGAAATTTTGGAATGTTTTTGGGGGATTTTCAAGAGGTTAATAGTTTGATCATGGTTAGTAGAAACCATGAAACACCTCCAGGAAACCATGAAAAGTAGAGGCTACAGGGTAGGTGCATGGTTTTTCCAAACCATGAGGCCACCTATGAGAAAAAAAATATTTTGGAACATATGGATTTTACAAGGTTAGCGCACAATTTGACTAATCATGCAGGACAACTGTGCAAGGTGCTTCTTGAGGTAGAGTCTTATGCATGGTTAGCATATAGTTTTCCTAACTGTGTAAGTGAACCATTGATAACTAAAAGTTTGGTCCAAAAATTTTGGATCTCACTCAATTTATCTCCTTAACCTCTGATTTTTCACTATTTTGAACCAAGATTGGTTTTCTATCCCCCAAAAGGCTATAGAGACTCTTCCCTTTTATCGAGGGGTGATCCATTGGAAAATCTTGGTGTGTTAAAGCCCATATTCCTTGGTAAGTCTCAGTTATTGGTGGATTTTCTTAAATATCTTCTTCTTCCCTCTCTTAGATTCATAAATCTAGTTCTTTGGGGACAAATATATGATTGTTGATGCCAATCATGATGATGTTTGGATTTTTTTGAGGACATGGAATAAGATTTAATGTGAGTTTTTGAAGTTTCAACGTATTTTGTTGAAGAATATGGAATGATATTTAAGGTGAGTTTTTGGAGTTTCAACCTATTTTGTTGAATAATTTGTGTCATTCTTTATTTTCACTATAGATTCTAAGGTAGGTGGATTCACTCTTGACTCCTCTTTTTAGAACTTGAAGGATTAGTTTAAAATTGTTTGAATTGCTTGAAATTTATTATGAAATCAATGTGAAATTCTTGGTAGAAACCATATTTAGTGATGGTTTGTGTAGAATTTTCTTATTCTGTAAAGTTCTTTGATTCATGGTTTTAAAATAATGATTTAAAAAAAATTTGGCTTGATTCATGAAAAAGTTTTTGTGGATTTTTTTAATATGAATTTTGTTTAATTGAAATGGTTTGGTGTAACTATTTTGACATGGATTTGGAATAATTGGTTGTTGTGTGTTCATTTTCATTAACGTGGCCCTGTGGAATGGGCATGTTTCATTTGGGAACTAATATTTGGTTACCTTGTAATGAGTTGGTAGATCGATCATAGACCTCTCATGAGTATTGAGCATTCACATTGGTATGTATGTTTGGATGTATGGATTGGAATGGGTTATTCCAAATAGATTTGTGAAATGGTTTGAAATACTTGTTTGGTCATTTTCCATGAAAAATGTTTTTTTTGAGAAAACGCATGGAATTGTTATGAATTGTTAAAAATGTTATAAAGTGTTTTATATAAATGTGTTAACTAGTTCTATTATATTGGTGTGAGTGAGGAATTAATTTGGGGAAAACATACTAAGCTTCATTACTCACCCCCTACTAGGTTACTTTGGTGTGTTTGATGATCTTTTTTATCTAGACACAGGTAAAGAGAAAGTATCTCATTTGTTTATTGACACATAGTGATACTTTGAGCATGGCTTGAGGTTTGAGACATGAGAGCATAAGTGGATGCTAATTGTGGTGTATAGATTCCAAAATGACACTTTTGAGACTTTTAATAGACGAACAAAGGGATGTCCATAGTAATATAAATAATATTTCCCACTTATGAGGCTTCTATTTTTATTTTTAGGGAAGGGTTGGCTAGCTTTTCGTGTATATGTTGGATTGTATCTAGTTTCACTAACTTTATGGATTTTATGGTTGTTTCGACCATGGTTATATGATGTTTCATACTCAAATTCCACTTTTTAATTAGTATTACATCATATCCCTAAAATTATGGCCATAAATACATTTTCATGTTGGTATGATTGGTATCCAAATTGGTCAAGCCAGATATGGGAGTGAACCCTAATCAGTTTATTTAATTTTTCTATGATTTTATACCATCTACCACATGTGTATCACTTAAAAATCAGCGTTCACACTAATCATAAGTTACACTTGAGTTCTTATAATAAACATGATTTTTACTACTCTTGTATCTTTGATAGGATGCTAAAAAATGGTGTTAAAGAAACATTAATGGATCTTGATTGTGGGATTTGAGAGTTTCCCAGAGATAAGATCATCAAGACTAAGTAATTAACCCATAAATATGCCTATCTAGCACAATTATTGAGGAAGCTTGAGTTACCAATGGTATTCTGGGATCTATTTTTTCTTCCCTTGGGTTTTTATAGATAGTCAAATTTCATGCATCATGCTAGGTGTTGATAGGTAGGCACAGGTAGGATTCCATACCATATCAAATGCATTCCCATTTTTTATTACTTATTTATTTATGAAACCAATTGATGATTTATATTAAATAAAAAAGTATGAATATATAAAATTTTTATCATATATATATATATATTATTATTAACATCTTGGTTAATATGAACCCAAAATTGATTCCTTTGATTGAGAAAGGTTTCATTTATTTTTATCAATATCTATCTCTTATATGACTATATTTAAGGTATGAATTAAAATATTTTTAAAATGTTTTCTAAACCATATTTAAATGTTTTCAAATCTGGTAAAAAATTTCAATGGTTAAACCATTTGATCTTATATTTAAAATATTATTAAAAGTATTTGGATGGTGTTTTGAAGTGTAAAGTCTCTCGATAAATGGGGATATGGGAAAAAAAGATGGGTAAAACCTCTCTAGTGTTATTATTTAATTATATTTAGGTTTTTAAATCCATACAAGCTAAAGGAGATATTTCTTTGATATTTCATTTGAAACTATAGGGTGAGGTCTTGAATCTTGAGCACTAGGTTGGTTTATTAGATGTAGGTTCCTTACTATTTCACGGGCTATTCATGTATTGAATTACAATCCCTCATTATTTTTGTTATCAGTCTCTTGATTTGAGAATTCATATTTATTATGTAGGTGTATTTTTTATAGCTATTTTCTCTATAGGTATGGAGGTCTTTTCAATAATTTATTTATTCAATATTTTTTAAGATGGTTGTAAAGAACATAATTTAAAGATTGAATTTTCTGCTTAATTAAATTATTTTATAATTGTTTCAAGAATTATAATAAAAGTTGGAATTGAAATAATTTTAGTTAAATAGGAATAATTTGAATTTATTATGGGAAAAATAATTTTATAAATTATTGTGAAATAACATTTTAGTGGGGTGTTTTGGAAAGTGTGGTTTCATTTTTTTTACAAAAACTTGTGATATTTTGGAGTAAATGAGATTTAAATTATTTCCTTGGTCTTTAAAGGAATTTTTTGTGGTGTTTTAAAAAAATATAAATGAATTAATTAAGAAAATAAATGGATATTAATTTTTTTTTTATTTTAATTCAGATCTAATTTTGTTTTCTCATGTTTATATTTAAGTGTTGGGAATGTTTAGAGTGTGTGTTTGGTAATGGTAGGATAATTTAATGGGCTTGTAATAGGCTTATAAGGTTTAAATATTTGAATTAATTATGGGTGGTGGTAGAAAGTGGGCACCAAGTACCCAGTCTCCTATTATCAGGCACCTGGTGAATACATCAGTAGGATAGTTCCCACTATACTACCACTATATGGATGGTGAGATATTTCATAATCACTTAAATATAATTTTAAATAAATTATTTTCCTTTTGATCCTATCAGAACCACTTTGGGTTTTCTTTAATCCTATCCTTCTCCAGTTATGGTTTTAAAGAGGTAAGGTTCTCCTCCCAAATTCATCTTTATTCCATATTGTCCTTCAACCAAGGTTTCCAAGGTGGTTTTCAACTAGTGGTGCTAAGTTAAACCTCCTTATATAATCATATCCATTTTCTATAGTTCTTTTTTATTATTTATTTCATCTCATATTGAGGGTTTTGTTTGTAGTTTCAACATGGTCTGGTGAAACTACCTCCTAGAAGGGTAATTATTCCTCTTTTGGTTAAATAATACCTCTATAGTTTGAATATAACTTCTATGGTTTATCTTTTATGTATTAATTTTGAATATTTTTTTATAAATAAATTATTTACAATCTTTATTTTTGATAATTTTTGTTCTCATGAATGAGATTTTAGTATTTTTAATTTTAATGTGGGTTTTGAAGATGCTAAGTTTATTTATGAATAAAACAAGAATTTATTTTTTGACTGAACATTTTATAGCGTAGCTATATAGTTTGATATTGTTATAGAGAGACCTAAACTCTATTTTAGAGAATATGTTTATGAAATAAAATATGATGGTGAATTCATATTCATTTTAGTTTACTTTTATCTTTTTTTAAAGAAAAATATTACATTGTTAAAAATGGTTTTGTTGGTAATATTTTCTTAAGGAGTTTTTAGAAAATAGGAAAGGTTTATTTAATATTATTTAGTGTTAATGGTTTTTATTTTTCTAAAATCTCCTTAAATCTATATAAATATATTTTATTAGTTTTAGTTAAACATGTGAAATATTTATTTTTACCTTTATAATAATTCATTTTATTCACTTTATATGTTTTTTGTTGAAGGAATAAAATTATTTTTAAGAAATTGAGTTTTATATGATTTATATAATGGTAGAAATGTGATTTCTTATAGAATTTAAAAAGTAAGTGGTTTTCCCAACATTTTGTGTGTGTGAATGTTTTGGATAACTATAGTATAGGAAATTTTGAAAGTTTTCAACCAAATCATGAGCTACTTAGTTATTGATGTTTCAAACTTCAAAGGAAATAAAGATTTAAATACTTTGGGATTTGGTCATAATAGTATTCAAAAAGTTATATTTATTAAAATAGGATTATATGAAAAATATTTCAAATTTCTATTTTTGAAAAATGATTTATATTATATGGTTTTAAAGAAAGTGTTATTTAAGTATTTAAACCTTTTATATCAGACTTTGTATTTGGTTTCTAGTTAGTTGACTATTCAAATTTCTTTTGAAATGGTGAAACCCATTAGATATTGGTAATTTATCTTTATATTATAACAAATTCTATATTTAAAGTTATTTTTAAGTCTTAAATAGTGTGATATAGAACCTATATAATATTTAAAAAGGATTAAAATTAAGCTTCCATTTCAAACTCCTTTGGTTATAGATTTGTGTATTCTAAATTTTAACATATAAATTGTTCCTTATAACTCAATTCATTTTTAGAAATTTTTTAATTTTTTAATTTGTGATAAATGTAATAAATTGATAAGATTATAACATGATTTCATGATTATAAAATAAGAGGCTTAATTATAATGTAAACATTACTATTTGGGATTACTTTTATTTATACATTAAAGTGATATAACAAGAAGAGTATACCAAGGATGGTAATATTTGAGGGAAACTAATCTATGATTTTCAGGCAAAATATATAATTTTATAAATGATCTTATTATAAAAATGAATTTTTTACCTTCATGATATGTTCATTGGTATTATGTCTCAGCTTTCATGCTTTTAAAAAATGTTTTTAACAAATAACCTCGATGTTTAATGGATGATATTTAAGTAAACAATCAATTTAACTTAAAAAAGAATTTTTTTAATGATTATCTAGTTTCTTGTTTTCTTAGATCTATTAAAACTACCATATATCCTTAATGGTTATGTTTTTTGGTAAATATTATTTCCATATTTCTATTTTTTTCTCTGAGATAATTGTTAGATTTACTAGTTTTATATTGTACCAGTTCAAGGTAATCTAGGAAGTGATTTTTTATCACTTATTTTCTCACCCTTCACCCTTAGGAGATTTTAACTATCCATTCAGTGTTTCAAATTAGTAATATTCTAATGGAAGGGAGTCTTCATTCTTTTATATCAAAATTTTGGAATTTATTATTGAGAGTTAAAGGTATGCCTTTGGTCATTAGTATTTATCACATTGTAAGTATTGGGATGGTTATTAGGGATGATATATAGAGGCTTAGATTTTTCTATGATATATACTTTATCATTTTAGTTATTAATGACATTTGGGAATGTTTAGAGGTATCCTGGTAAGAGACTGTAGGATTTTAAGCTAAATGTTGTCTTTTCAGTGTGAATAATGTCATGGAAAAGTGGGTTGTGTCGTGGTTTATTAGCTCATGGAGAGAGGTTAACTAGGTTTTTTGTGTTGTATTTTAGGGAGTGATATTGTGAAAAGAGTCATGTGTTGTATAGTGGGGCTTATTCCATGAATTTTTAGTGTCTTTTTATTGAAGTTTGGGGTTGTTGTTGTGGAATGGAGTGTCTCATTGTGATGTGAGAGGTACCCATGTTGTTTTAATTTAATATTATATAAATACTCTTACACTATGGTGATGGGAATCATGCCATGGAACTTGGATATAGGATTATTGGTTATCACTTTTTTGGGATCACTGAACTGTGTGTCTATGTTGTACCATGGTCATGGTCTGGAGTTAATCAAGTTTAAGAGAAGAGGATGGAACTTGGACTGTAATTCCCATGTATTAAATTATTACAATATGATGGAATTCATTATAACACAATTTTTATTGTTATCATTAATTTAAATTGTCGTTAACCATGGGGAAAAGGGGTGATACATCAGGTAATCATGTTACAAACTTTGGATTAGGTTGGTGTTGTGTTGTTATGTACAATGTCACACCATGATATAGGTCTCTTGAGTTTTAAATTTAAATTCAATATATATCTTATATTCCTTCATCTTCTTTCACTAGAAAGTAGTGGGAGTGTTTATTGGAGTTCATAGTTGTAAAGATCTGTAAAAATTCAAGGAATTTTTTTTATTAATTTTCTTTGGGATTTTACAAGAACGCAGTTTCTGACGGCACCTAATTCTGAGGCCCGGTGTGCCCGGAATCTTTTTCCGAAGTTTAGATCGGGTACGTTAAGTGAACAAACGAGCGGGTTTTTCAAACTTTTGAACCGGTGCTCGGAATCGAATTCCGAGGGCACCGATGGAAACGCGACACCGGTAATTGCTTAGAAACACCTTTTCCGGAGTTGCGTTTGCTCAGGTGTGGTTTTTATATTTTCGGGTTAAGTAAATGAATAAAATAAAATGGTGTGACCAATTTATTTTATTTTAAGTCGCTTAACCTATGTTAAGTGGATGACGTGAGACCCACAATATCCTACCCACTTGGCAGGATACTTGTGAGGTGGGGCCCACACGATCCCCACCGTTTCCTTCACCTTTTTCAACCCCCCTCCTTTAATTAAGTAACGCACCTGCACCCCCTATTAATGAAGTCAACCCTTGCGTTTATTCTGGTTAAGAAATGCCTCATTAATGTGGCGGTTTAAGCGTTGCAATTAATTCACTTAATTGTTTCTTTCATTTTTGAATTTTAAAACGCAAGACTTGTGAAATAAAAATAAGACAAATCTTATTTTTATTAGGCTGGTGGTGATGAGAGGCTAGGGAGTTTTCACTCAGGCTCTTGAAGATCTTCTCTTCCTCGCGAAGAACGTGAAGAACGTGAAGAACACGAAGAACGCTGGATCCTTGGAAATCAACGACGCTTCTTCCGTGACACTTCTTCCGGGACGCGACGATCCCCATTCTGCGACGCCTTCTTCCGCGATGTGATTTTCCGCGACGAACCCTCGCTCAATGAATTCAATGAGGTAGGGGTTTTGATTCAATTAAATTTTTGTGATTTATACTCACGGAATATGTTTAAATATTTGTCGGAAGCCTTTTTAAACCGCTAACGTGGTGGGTGCGGACCAACGAACAAGTCCGAACCCCCCGTTCAATCGTTCTTGGTGTGTGGATCGGCAGGCGATGATGAAACAGGCCGCACGGGCGTTGTGAGGTCTTCGTAGTGAAGAAATGGTACCGGGAGAGCCGTTGGCGAAGACGGCAGGAAAATCCGACCACCGGAGCTCGTCCGGGGGTCCGCGGAACGCTCCGTCGGCGCGGCTTGCCGGCACGGCGGCCGGCACCGGCCGTCGCCAGGAGACGGCGGCGCCCGGCGCGCCGCCGAAAAGGGCCGCTAGTCCCGCAACCGCGTGGGACCGGAGGAGGCGGGATGTAGCGCTCGGCCACGTCCATTGGCAAGGAGCGGCCCCCCATGGGGTCGCAGTTAGCAAATCAAGCGGGGGGCAGCCCCCCCCCCCCCCCCCCCCCCCGCATCTCAACGCTCGGCCGTTTCGGCCGAGCCTCCTAGCTGGTGCGCCAGCGCGCCGTGCGGCCAGACCAGACCGCCAGGCCGAGCCGGGCCGCGCCCAAGCGGGCCGGACCCGGACCCGAGTCGGTTCGACCCGGTTCGGGCCGACCCAGGGGGTACCGGGCCAGGTCGGACCGGGCCCGAACCCCCCTAATACCGGACTTTTAGGTCTGTTGCCCATAACATGAGCTACGGGCCTCCAATCAACGCACCGTCAGTTGAGTAGTGATCCTTAGATCAAGATGGTCGTTTCGGTATATTACACCCAAGGTTTCGGAGAACTTTGGGTTTGGCCGAGTTGGTTCGTACACGAAACCAACCGGGCCCTTGGAGCTGAAACGCTTATAACTTGAGCTCCGGACGTCCGATTGACGTGCCGTCGACTTTGTTGGATTCCTCTAAGTGAGACAGACCTTTTGGTTTACTCCGCTCAAGGTTTGCATGTAGTTGGAGTATGGTCGGGTTGGTTTTGACTTAAAAACCAACCGGGCCCCTGGGATGAAAAAGCCAATAACTCTCAGACCGGGCGTCCGATCGACGCGCCGTCTGTCACATTGAGTTCCTGTTGATGATACGGAACTTTTGGATACATCAACTCCGGACTATGTGTCAGTTGATGTATCAGCCCCTCGGCTCGTGGAGCGGACCCTCCCGAACGAGCTTGCTGTGTGTGAGAACCCTAGAGCTAGCTGCGACTGCGACGACGATGACGACTGTACATAAATCCTCCGTGGATTCGACGGCGACGACTACAGCACTCAGCAATCCTACGTGGATCGGTGCTACCGATCCTGTGTGGGTCAGATCCTGTGTTGGTCAGCGCTCAGCGGTCCTGTGTGGGCCAACACCTATAGATCCTGTGTGGGTCCGATCCTTTGTGGGTCATTGCGAGGGTTAGTTACCTATCGATCCTGTGTGGGTCAGATCCTTTGTGGGTCATTGCGGGGGTTAGTACCTATCGATCCTATGTGGGTCCGACGACTTAGATGAATCAGTGGCAATATCTGATCATCTCTATCGTCTTATGAAGAAGTATACCTGTGTGAGCTGAATCTTGACTTGCTTTCCTTTGTGGATTACGTTATGCTTTCCTGTGTGGATTAGGTTGTGATTTACTGTGTGGATGTGATCGAACTTGGGCTCGGAGGTTGGAGCGAACTGGAATTGATGACTTAGGTATATGTATGGGCATATACCTAAGTAGAGTCAGATGTTACTTTGTGATTGAATCTTTTCTTTGTGGATTATCCTTTGTGGATTCTGGGAGACCTTCGGGGGTCTCGGGGTTCCTATTGACCCAGGAGAAGCCTCTGTCACATTTTTTGGGGCCAAAAAAGGCCCAGAAGGCCTCTAAAACTGAGTTTTTAGTTGGGATACACCGATTTGTTAACATTAAAATAGGTATAACTTCTGATCTGAATGTCCGTTAGGCCTGTACCACATATCATATCGAATATTGTTTCATTTTATTCAATTTGACAGGTTGTGGAGTTGAAACGAGCTTCTATATTATGATTTATGATCGTTTTAACATTCTATGGCTTTTCAAATACACATATATATATGTATTTATTCATAAATATATATGTGTCTGTGTGTGTGTTTGTTGTATATATGTATGTATTTTTTTTATTTATTTAATTATAAACACACATAAAAAAAATATTTCATAAATGTATTTAAAACTAATCTTATAAGTATATATTAATATACAAATAAATATACGAATAAAAAATTATAACTAAATATATATATATATATAAATAAATAAATAAAAATAAATATTAATATATAGAATGAATATATATATATATACTAATATATGAATAAATATATTTATATTGATATGAATCTATATCAATATACAAAGAAATATAATTATGTATATATATATATAAATAAATATATATATCATTAAATAGAGAAACAAATGAAATAGCATAGTGGTAAAGGTGCAGCCACAAAAGGGGGAGGTTACGGGTTCGAGTTCGGGTGGAAGAAAAGGGGTGCGCGCATGTGAGGATGCGCGGGAAGGGCAGTGCACGGGAGACCTCCTAGCGCTGATAAAGGGGGATCAAGCACTATTAAAAGCTCTTCCCGCATTATTTGATTCTTTTTTATTTTTTTAATTATTTTACTTTTATCAGTGCTTTTTAAAATCGCTGATAAAGGTCACTTTTATCAGTGCTAAGAAAAAAGTGCTGATAAAGTGGTCTTTTATCAGTGCTTTTTTTAGTGCTGATAAAAGGGGCCTTTATCAGCGCTTTTCAGAGCGCTGATAAAAGGGACCCCCCTATATTAGAACTGAGCTTTACAGCGCTTTTTTAGCGCTATTAAAGCCCATTTTGAGTGCTGATATAGGTCATTTTTTAAGTAGTGGTAGCTTATAGAATTCCTTATTTTATTTCTTAATTCAATCTGATAATGATGACTACACTGAAACCTGAAACAAAATAGAGAAATTTCATGCACCAAAAACATCTAAGACAAAATTCATCAAATCATTAATAAAGGGATCATGTTCCAAATGTGACATGGTTAATGATGCATGATGTTTTTGAATCAAGGAATCTACCACTTTTTTTGATTTTCTCAGATGGTAATTGACTGTGCAATCATAATCCTTTATCAGTTCAATCCATCTTCTCTGCCTCATGTTTAATTCCTTCTGAGTGAATATATACTTCAGACTTTTATGGTCAGTATATATTTTACATTTGGCTCTGTATAAATGATTCCTCCAAATATTCAAAGAAAAAAACAATAGATTCTAATTCCAAATCATATGTGGGATAATTGAACTCATGAGGTTTTAGTTGTCTTGAAGAATAAGCAATTACCTGAACATTCTGTATCAAAACACAATCAAGTCCCTTCAAAGAAGCATCACTATAGATGAAAAACTCTCCATTTCAGGAAGGTAAGGAAAAAACTAGAGCATTCAAAAATCTCTTCTTTTTTTCTAGAAAATAAACATCACATTCTTCTTTCCAAATAAATTTACCCCCTTTTCACGTTAACTTAGTTTGTGGGATAGATAACTATCCAAAGTTTTTAACAAACCATCAGTAATGTGCTGCTTATCCAATAAAACTAAAAATCTTTGTAACATTTGTGGATCTTAGACATTCATTAAACACTTAAGGATCAACTTTAATTCCATTATTATTTACAATTTTCTCAAGAAAAGAAATCTGTTGCAACCAAAAATCACACTTAATGAATTTTCTATACAGTTTATTTTTCTTAATGGTTTTTAAATCAAACCTTAGATGTTTTTCATGATCTTATTTACTCTTAGAAAATATCATAATTTCATTAATAAATACAACCACAAACTTATCCAAGAACTCGTGAAATATTATATTCATAAGATTCATGAATACATCAGGTGAATTAGTTAACCCAAACAAATAACAACAAATTCATAATGTACATATCTAGTATGAAAGGTTGTTTTCGGTATGTCATCCTCCTTCAACTTCAGCTGATGGTATCTGGATCTCAAGTTAGTCTTGGAAAAGTAGTGAGCTCCCTAGAGATGATCAAACAAGTCATCGATATGAGGTAAAGGATACTTGTTTTTAACAGTGATGTTATTCAAATCTCTATAATCAATGCAAAGTCTCATGGAACCATCTTTCTTTTTAACAAACAAAATAGGAGAACACCATGGTGAAGAACTAGGATGAATGAAGCCTTTATCAATAAAATCTTGCAACTAATTTTTAAATTCAAGAAGTTTTATTTGAGCCATATGATATGGGGGTTTTGAAATTATCTTAGCATCAGGAAATAAGTCAATTGTAAATTAGAATTCTTGATCAGGTATGACACTGAGTAACTCATCGGAAAAAAACATAAAGGTACTCATTTACCACTGGCAAAACATTAATCAAAATAGTTTCTTTGTTTTCAACAATATGAGCAAGATAAAATTTATTTCAAACTTTTAATAGTTTCTCAGCTACCTGATATGTTATCAATTGTATGTGTTCGTTCTTGTATAAAAACTAAAACTCTTTCTAAAAACAATTTCTTTAGCTCTACATTCAATCTTAGCATAATAAATAGAAATCCAATCTATTCCAAAAATAACATCAAACTTGAATAAGGGAAAAACAAAAAGGTTTTTAGGTAATGTATTTCCACATACCACAATAGAAATATTTTTATAATTCCTCTTTACTATAATATTTTCCCCTAGTGTCTTAACAATAAGTTATGGTCTCATTTTTGGAGGTGATATTTCCAATTTTCTAGAAAATTTCTCAGAAATGAAGGAATGTGTGGACCCCGTATCGAACAAAACTTTATCAAAATCCGAGTGAAAAAGTACCTGATACAACTTCATTGGATGGCCTGACATCTACTGATGTAGTTGCAAAATATATCACTATACCTTTCTACTTATAGTCTGGCTTATTTTCATCATTTGGATCTCTCTTTGGGTAGGAATTTTTATAATGACTCATCTCACCATATTTAAAACACTTAAAAGTTTTTTTATCAGGGTTAGTCTTAGGATTATTTTCATTATAATATCAGGCCATATTTCCAAACTTACCACATCAAAAACACTTCCTAGTTTTGGTAAGGCATTCCCCCAGGTACTTCTTGCCACACTTTTCACAAAATGGGAACTGGATTTTCTTACCATATGATTTCTTTGGTTTATTCTTACCCATTGCTTGCCATCTAGACTTATTCACCCCCTTGTTTTCAAAATTCATGTGATCATCAGAAAACTCAATCTCTACCCCCTCAGCACATCAGACAAGTTTCTCATAACTTTTGAATTCATGGGAGGCCAACACCCTTTGATACCTTAGCTTAAATACTAAGTAAAAGAGGTTGATTTTGCTATCAAGATCCATAATAACAATTGGAGCATACCTCTTCAGTCGAGTGAAGTTTGCTTCGTACACAACCACTAAATCTTACTCTTTTTTTGCATCAATTCAAGGAATTTCTTATCCATTACAAGTCATACCACCTTAGGAAAATATTTTTCAAGGAAAAGTATTTTAAATTTATTCCACTCTAAGGTATAAATATCCTATATATCCCTAATATTCTTTACCATTTACCACAACTGATCAGCTTCACCTTCAAAACAATAAATGGAAAGACTTACCTTTTGATTATCTGAATATCCCATAACATCAAATATCTTTTCAAGGGATTTATTCCATCCTTCAGCTGCTACTAGTTTAGAAGATCCATCGAAAGAAGGTGGGTGTTGTCTCATAAAATGTTCCATTGTTTTCATGTTCCATTGTGGTACCTTTGGTTGTTCTCTTTTATGGATTCCACCACCATTTATTGCCTACATTATCTGATCCATTACTATCAAAAACTGCTCGGTTCCAATCCCTACCATTCTAGGCTGCAGATTCCGAAGGATATCATTCTATTGGTACCACTCCTATTCAGCTTCCCTATTTCTTCTATGGACAACCATTCTGAACGAACATATCTTAATTGAAGAAACATGATAACCTTTAAATGTGATAACATTTCAAATAAATCATAGAGTAAAAATCATTCATGGTATTCTATTAACATTATCCTAACCTCTAAAGTTATCTAAACCATCATTTGATACCAACTATATGGACCCAGCCTTATTAAATTACATAATCTTGAATTTAGTCAAGAAATCACTTATTTTCACATTGAGTATCTTTTCAATTTTATATCTTTAAAGAATTGTCCATAATATAGTCATAACATTACATATTAATACAGAGTGGATACCATAAAAATAGTATTCATTTCTACCAAAATATAAAATTTTTCAAAAAAAACATGATTTCTTTGACAATTCTTCAAACATTTAAATTAGATTCCTTCTTTGTATTACACACCATTATAACCTATGAAAATCATTTAAAAACTTGGTATGAGCACAAAAATCTCATTAAGGGATATAAAAAAAGGAAATAACATATTATTCCATGAATACTTGTAACGTATGAAATCATTTTTAAAAGACACACTTGTCACCCATATATAATTACTTTGTGAAACATGATATTTCCAAAATTTTCCTTCAATACATAAGAACATAAATAGAACCATAATGTTATCTTGGGGAATTACTTACATAATCTTTTAACCCTCTCGGTTACATTATAATTTGTAACCCTCACGACTACCTTACAATTTGTGTAACCATCACATTTACACTTAGAGTAACCATACAACCGAACTCCAACTTACACATAAACAATCCATTGGAGGGAGATATAGGTCCCAAAAATTCATCATAAAAAATTATTAAGAACCATAATATAATCATACAACATGAATAATTCCATAAAAATATTGCTTTTGAATTTTGTAAAACAGAATTTTTTAAGAGAGGATTTTAAAAGAAAAGACCATTATAAATATCATAAATTTAAGAGAGAATTAATAGAGTAGATTTAATATGTATATACACTGTAAATAAACATTATTAAACATAATATAAACAAAACATATCACACAAACAATTTTAATAACACATAAATAACGAAGTAGAAGGTTAACCCAAAGAATGGAAATCAAGTTAAGAATTCCCTTACCTCGGGTTTGTCTTACTTAAAACTCATTTAAACCTCATGTATAATGGTAAAAGAGTGTTATTAATATCTTAAAAAAAGATGTAAATTTTATAATACCTTATATGATAATTTCATTACATCATTTCACCCTTTAATTGCTAGTATTTTGTTCCATACAATATTTTAGGTGCGTTTTTTACATGATTTCCATGATCGGTTCATGATGGATATTCTTGTAAATTGGAAGTGAAACTCCATAATTTTAAATAAGTGTTATTTAAATATTTACAGAACCATAAATTATAAAATTTATCATTTTTAATTATTTCAGGAGGATGATTCATGATTTAAAACGTTATTGATATTTTTTTAGGTTATTTGGGTGATTCTTCGATCGTAAAGAACTCATTTTGTTTTATAAATTAATAACATGTGTGAAAAATGATTATAGAACATTATATAAGATATGATAAATAAATTATGATCTGATTCAACCATAAAAATGGTTTCATGATGAGTCTTCAAGGAATTAAAAGAAATTAAAATCACATCGTCCACGATGTCGGTAAATCGACACATCACATACGGTGTTTTAACTTCTCAAGTAAGTGGGAGAGGAGAATAATTATAATGGTGAGTCTTCCATAAAAATTATGAAATAAAAAATATGTAAGATATTGGATCATTAATTATTCTTGGATAAGGGTAGGTTAGGATAGAAGAAGAATAGAAAATAAAATGAAAATAAAAATAAAGAAAACAAAAGAGGATGTTTATATCTTGATCTCTTCTCCTTGAGATCCTTCTTAAGGCCTTTGGTTTTGGAATTTTGGGGAGAACAGAAGCTATAGGATGTGGGGAAGAGCCTTGGTATGATTATTGTGCAGAACTTAGGTATATCTCAAGGCTTGAGAGGTGTGGGAGGAAGAGGGGAATGAGGGCGGTATTTATAGTTGAGGTGAGGAGGCATTTTTCATTATTTTAAACATTATTATAATATTTTTGCTCAAGAATATGAAGAGTCTTAGTTCATGTGACCCCAAATAGTAATAATGAAATTTGAGTTCTAACCAAGTGGTTTTAAATCATCCTTGCATTTCCTATGATGCAGTACATCAAGTATTTAGAATTTATCATATTTTATCGTATTTTACTATTCGTCAAAAAAGTCTAGAATTCCAGAAAACTCCCAAAAATTCACCCTAACCATTTTTCGATGCGTAGAATTAAAAAATGAACTCTGTTTTTTGAAATTAAATTTCTAAATATTATTAATTTAATATTTAAATAAAATCATAATTTATTCAAAAATAAAAAATTTAAATTTATAACTCATTTTTTAACACCGTGAAAAATTAATCAACATATCATTATCATATATCCTTAAGAAAATAAAATAATAATATGATTTACTATTCATAAGGTTCATATTACTATTCATATCACTATTCATAAGAGTATATTACTATTCACTAAAAAGAAAGTTGGTTCTATTAGACTCCAAATAACTTACTGAACACAATTATAGATGAACATTTTTTGAAATTCAAAACATAGAAGCAGAAAAATAATGTTTAAAGGCTAGTTATAAATATCTTCTTAAAACAAAGTTTCATGAATTTCAATTTATTTTTTTAAAACCTTGGGGTTTTACAGTAAAATATTATAATCATTTGATAAAAGATTTTTTTAGATAAAGGGCATCATTATAATCTGAATTGAGCTAAATATAAAACCTTATAAAAGTATAAATTTAATGGAATAAATTTCCAAGATTGTATTAAAAACATAAGAATTGTTCTTAAGTGGAAGAAAGAAAATTATATGTGTTATAATAATACCTTCTTGAGTAACCAAATGATGAATTTGTTCAACAAGTGAATCTATATGCTTAGGAGAATCATATAAGGATTCACATAAGGTTTAAAATTCATTGGATATAAAATTATCTAAATAACTTTGGTCTCCACTCATATACTCAATTTTATTGAGTGTACTAATGACATGAAGATATTGGGTTTCCATTAGGATTTTTCTGAGTATGGGATTCATTCTATAAATCATCATTATAAATGTTTCAATAATTTGAATGAGTACAATAAAATTTTACACTATTTTCTCAATGTGTTGTATATAAATGAACCAAGCATGAGATCTCTAGGTTCTGGTGTTACGATGACAGTACAAGTGGGTAAAATCAAAAATTGGAAGAATAAAAAAACTGTTAGAAAGATTTAAAATGTTTCTTTAAATATACAAAAATGGTTATTAAACCCTAAAAAAGACATTAGAAAAAAGTGGAAATGTTTTTATATGAGAAATTTGTATGGTATATCTGGATGAGTTTGGGAAGATTCATTAAATGTCTATATTTGGTATAGGTGTTATAAAAATAAATTCTTTGAATTTTAAAGGGTATATAATACCAACTATATACTTTAAAATTTTTGTAAGTACACAAGAGTAAAAAATCAAGGAATTAATTTAAAAAACTTAGAGTTTTTTAAAATTATGAATCAAAGGGTTACTGAATCAATTATTTGAATGAAGAGGAATATATTTCAAACTCACATGGATGTAAATAAAGGATATACATTTTCAACTCATTTATATTATATGATAATTTAATTTATTTGTCAACACATGTTTTTAATGAACAATATGAGATGTTACACATGGTTTATGATACATCAGATTATGTAACATACTTTAAAATAAGATAAGGATAAAAAGATTTTTATTTACGATAAAGAGTTTATATAGATGTTTGTTAAAATATAAAGGATATGATCCCACCACCCATCATTGGTATATTTTTATTATTTTAATTTTCTTCTCCAAACACATGGGATACCATATAATATATGGATGAAATATTTTATTTATTAAATATTCCTATTAAAGGAAGTAGGTATTAATTTATAACATAAAATAGTTTGCATATATTAGAATGATATTATATAAATAATATTGTATCTAAGAGGTTAGTGGGAGATTGTTTTGGACTTGAATAAGTTCAAGAATAAAAAATAGAGGATGATACCAGTCAAAATACAAAGTTAATGTCACTTAATATACTAAATGGTTTAAGGTACATTGGTAAAAGATTAATGTAAATAGTTACAATAGTTACCAAATTATTACAAGGAAATTTTTGATGTAGTGTGTTCAATTAATGATGATAATGATATACTTATAAAGAGTTTTATGTATGGAAAAAATTATTAACATCAAAACATTTGATGTTGTGAAGAAAATAGTTTGACTTGTACAATTGGTCAAACATTATGAGTATAATTCCTAAGTCACGCTATTATTTCAAATTTATTTAATCATGGATTTTACTCATTGAAGAGTTTATTTGGATATTTTTATTATATGGCCACATAAAGATGTTTAAGGAAATAAATAGATATTTAATGAGTTTAACAAGACCCTAAAAGTGTATCAAACATAAGGCAGATCTGGAGGTCTTTCATATGTGATATGATTAGATTAATGATTATATATTTCTATGTTAAGTATTTTTAATGGATTTTAAGAATATAAAAATATATCATGATATATAAAATTTATTATCAATTTTATTAGTCTTTCATATTGGAAGAATATACTCTTGATGTGAAAAGATAAATGACCTCTCAATGTTTGGATTTGAGTTATCCCTAACTGATTTTATTTATGGAGAATTATATGTTGTGATTAAATATTAAGGCTATAATGAGTATAATTCTTTTATCAATATATTGGGTATCATTATGTAGCTCAAAATGGTTTTTGTACATTGGATAGCCCACCAAGTATACCACATAGAGAGGCGAACACAATGTCTTTGGTATATCGGGGGTTCATATGTCATATTTGGGTTTCCCAATACATAAGGATAGAGAGATACCTTATATGATAATATTTAAACTTTGATACATTTTTTATTCAAGCCTTAAGCATTAGTTAATCAGGGGTGGTTGGGAACATTTTTTATCATGTTACGGTTAGAGATTAATGAAGATAGGATTTTTCCACTCATATTAAATGTGTGAAATATGGGCCCTTGATCTAGATAGACTAAGGAATTTTGAAACTATACATATATAATACATATAATGTGCTTATCTATTGGATCATTATCATGTGATGATCTCACCAGGGTGAAATACTTGTTATGTATTCATCAGTCTGATCAGTCTATACTCATAGAATAAATAACATATGAGTAGTTATAGGGTATTGACATGTTATATGTATTGTGGTTACTTGATGTCTTGTATAAAGAGATCAAATGAAAATACATGAATTTGTATGAATAAATTAGTGGAAATGGTTATAATTTGTTTTTGATGAAGATCACACCATATCCATTCATAGCTTGAACAACACAAATAATTTTATAGAGGATTATCTTTGGATACATTTTTTAGTTTGGTAAATCGTATTTTTTTTCAATACTATAAAGTCTTGTGGGGTTATAATTTATGGTTTAATTAATAGGTATTATGATTTATAAAAATAAGACAGATGCACTAAAAGGTGTTTTATATTTTATACAAGAGGATTTTTGGATGAATATTCACATGGTATTTCCTATGATTTAATACAGGGTGAATTTAACGATAGATTTAAAATTATTTGTTGGAAGATATCAAAAAGGATTTTTGGATATGGTTTCACAAGTTATTGTATATGATACGATATAAGGTGAAATGACACAGAGTCTATGAGACTTTATTAAAAGTGGGAGATTAATGGAGATATTCCCTAAATTAATAAGTGTGTAAGATGTATTTTGTCTTTTTTATCATAGAGTATGATATAGATTATATTATCATGTATAATATATTATGCCTTGAGGTAATATATTTAGATATTATATAGGATATCATATCACTTACACATTTCCATATAGTATCAAATGATTATTGATATCATAATGAATTCTTGTGTGAGATATTTTTTTGATGATTATTAGAGATATAAGATTTTTAAACCATAATGATTAGATCTCACTTGAGTCAAAAATAATTATTATGTATTTTTTATTTGATGAAATGCGTGGGAGTTGTATCAACCAAGGGTTACAAGAAGTTTCTAATTGGTATGATATTGAATTATATATTATAAATGCTTGAGTAAATTGATATAAAGTCATGGGAGTGTCTTCAGAACTATACAAAGGATGCAATAGTTAAGAGAGTATTGTGTGATCTTTACCTAAGGATCCTTTGGATGAATATACTTTCATAAGTTCTCTTCCTCCTCCATCCTAAGACACTTAATGTACTAGTATACCATGGATAAGAGCATAACACCACCTGAAAATCAGATGATTCATATCAACCCATGTATACACTATAGAGGATGAATTCCATTGACATCCTCTTAGAGATCTTCATAAAAACAATGTGATTAAATATTTCATCTTAAAATCATTGATGAAATGTACAAAAGTTATTTATTTTATGTATATACATGATTTTGATTTGATATAATGGTTGATATTAGGGAGAGGTATCTAATGTATTCCATTGTTTTTTAAGAAGTTCTTTTTGATCCAGAGAAACCCTTCACAATCTTCTTTTGTTATATATTTTTTTATTATTAATTTTAATATATAGATTGGATGATTTTAATTATTCCCCATAACTCAAATATTTCCCATCATATTTCTATTTGGTCAAAGTGTGATAAATGTAATCAGTTGATGTAATTATAGAAGGAATCCATTAGTTTAAAATAACCTTCTTGATTATAATATAAACATGACTATCTAGGATTACTTATGTTTACTCCTTTATGTGATATAACTGGAAGAATATATTGATGATGGTAATTTTATAGGGATCCTAATTATGATTTTCATATAAATGAGATAATTTTATAAATGAAATTATTATAAAAATTATTTTTTTTACTTTATGATATTATCATTGGTATTATATATCATATTAAATATTTAAAATAGATGTTTTTAATAAATAATATTGATGTTTAAGAAATGTAATTTCATTAAGAAATTGAGTTCCCTAAAAAATTAATTTTTTAATGCTGCTGCAGTTTCTTGTCTTCCTAGAGATAATCCTTCTACCATATACCAATAATGGTTATTCTTGTTATAAATATTATATTTATATATCTATTTTTATCTCTTTGATAAATTTTAGGGTTGGTGGTGATGTAAGGTTTTAGTTGAATTTAATATTGGAAGTGATTATTTGGATAACTTCATTACTTATCCTTCTACCTTGGAATATTGGTGACTATCCATTTAGTGTTTCATATCAATAATGATAAAATGGTGGAGAATATTCATTCATTCATATTGAAAAGTCAGTGTTTATTATAGAGAGTTTATGGTATGACTTTTATTATTAATATACATCACATTGGTGATATTAGAATGATTTATGGGTATGAGAAGCCTAATGGTGGGGGTGTAACAAACCACCTTTTTCAGCATCATTTATTTCAATATCATCTAGATTTCTAGGTGCTGAGTTGGGGAATTTTATGCAGGATAAGGAATTTTATTAGTGGAGGAAAGTGAGAAGGAAAGGAGTTGAGTATAGGGGATTCTGAATCACCAATTACCTAGGGGATTTGTACTGGCTACCCAGTGGTAGCAAAGTACTATAGGTGGTTTTATTTGGGCCATCAGGTACCAAATGGACTTATATAAGGTACTTGGTAGAATCCTATGTATAGTTATTTAAATGAATTATTTTTTATCTTTTAACACCCAAAATTTTACTCCTAAAAGCCTTCTCCATATACTTATCTTCTCATTCCGCTATAAGAAACCCTCCATTGGGATCTCCATCTTCTCCTCTATCACCTGGATGGTTCTAACTTCAATCTTTTCTTAGGTTTCCTCTAATTAGTCAAGGGAGATTGTAATAAGTAAGGCATGGGTTATGTATCATCTTATATTGTTTTTCTTTTCTTTTCTCATGAAAACAACCTAAAGTTCATGTTCTTCTCATGTAGGTATTTTTAAAATCTTTATATAATTTGATTTTATTCTCACCTACATAGTGTAGAAGTGCTACCTAAGTGAAAACTAGGTGTTATTTAGGTTTCATTTTTCTATACTTCTTTTTCTTTGTTGGTGGTGATTAAATCCATAGATATCCCTTATGTCAGGTTGGTTTAATCATTCCAATTTCCACATATCTATATTTTCTGACTTAGTTATTTTCCTCTGCATAGGATAGGGTGGGATATATCTTCTCTTTCTCCCATATTATCATAGTATAGTAACTACAGTGGAAAATAGTAGAGCGAGGGATAACTAGATACATGTTTTCATTAAAAATAACTCTAGTAAAAATTATTTTTTCACTATTCATGATTATTTTATTGTATCCATGTATATTTATGATGAGAAATCCATTATATGATTTTTAATACATGTTTTATGTTCTTTTAAACATGTTTATAGACTGTAATATTTTTAATTTATTTTTAATAGAATTATTGAGTCTTTATTTGGTTTAATTACCTCAAAATGTGCTTATTTATTTCTTGTAATATCTTATAGTGTAGATAAGACCTCATCCTTAGTATATAAACATACAAATAATAATTATACCATGCCAAGGGTTGATTTATAAGTCCATTAATACTTTCCATGTTAGAGTAACTAAACATGTTGAAATGATATTCTAAATTTTTTTGTGTTGTTTCTTTATAAAGTAAAGTCGTAATGTACCATTATGGTTCAAATATAGTAGTTGATGTATCTAATTATTGATCATTATTCCTTAATGTGTATTGGATAGACCTTGAATTTGACAATATGTATTTATGCTCCCAAGAATTTTCACTAACATGATTGTGATGTCTAGTGATCACTTTGATGATATCACACACACACACACACAAAAATATATATGTATCCTTGTTCTACTATGTATTTCATATGAATGTATTCATACATTGTTTTTTAGGTTCTATTTTAATACATGTATATTGATCTCACATTGGGATGTGTATATATATGTATATTATACGATCCTCCCTATGAAGAGAGAGTCCTCATATAGTGAAGGGATGCTAATATGTAATATATTTTGGATATATATACACACACATATGTGAACATATGTTCCTTACACACCCCTTCCTATGAGAAGATGAGTGGATCACTAAGAGAGGATTATATATATTTATATATATTTCATTCCTCTATATGTGGATATTAGTGGTCTTATAATTGAGGATGATTTTAGATAAATTTATATAGTTTCTCACTATAAATTGATGTGTCGCCTCCCACGAAAGAATATTATGGATATATACATACATACATACATACATACATACATATATACTAACACATGCACAAAAACACACACAAACACATATTATTCTACCTATATAGGATGGGTTCAGATATAAATCCTTGAACAACAATACCCTTATGGTCTACATGTACTATTACTTGAATTTCGAGGATTTATAGAATCAATTTTGGATAATTCCCATTGAAAATTATCACTATGTTATTAAATAATCTTATTTTTATACCAAGTTGTTAGAAAATAATGTCTAATTTCTTATCCATATCTTCATATATTATACTACTTATTTATTTTCTCACTACCAACTTAATTTTTTACTATTATATTTCACACCAGGTTTTATGACAGAATGGATGAGATCAGATGGTGACTTACCTGGATAATGATGTAGTCACACCATATATGTGTTCCATCATAATGCATATAGAAATTATTTTGTGTGGACCAAGTAAAGGTAAAGTAGATTTATATAAGGGTTTAGACATTAAATCCTGAGTGGGTGATTCACATAGTGTATGAATTTGGGAGGGTCACTTTTGAGACTTTTGATGGATGAATAGAGAACAAACTTAGAAGTTGTGCATAGGCATCCTCAAAGGAGTTCCCACTTATAAGAATTCCATTTTTTTATTTTCAAAAATATTTGGATCACATCTCATGTGTATGTTGGATTATTTTATATGTCACCATTTGTGGAATTTATGGGTTTTTGGACCATGGTTGTATGAGGTTTGAGGGTTGGATTTCACTTTTCAACCAGTATTTCATCATATTCATTTTATTTGAAAACAAATTATACTACTATCTTTATCAGTGTCTATATTGCTTACTCCATGTATATTTGTGAACACTAGTTAGTTATTTTCCATTATCTTATGATAGATAACCATATCCCACATGTGAATCTCTTAACCCTCGTTATTTATGCCAACTTGTGGTGATTAGGAGGTGTAGTTGAGGTCGTTTGGTGAATCTGATTAGTACTATTTCGGTATCTAAGTCAGTATATTACCGTTTTAGTGTGAATAATCCAAGGTAAATGATTTAATAAATTCAATTATTGGTTATTTAATATTTTAATAACAATAATTGAATCTACATATCAAGTTATTCATAAATTTTTAAATTAAAATGAGAAAATATGAGAAAATTATTATTATTTTTCATACAATGAAGAGACTTTAAAGAGACACTACCTTTTAATGGTGTATATTAAAATACCTCTCATTATAGGAATCATCGTTTGTGGTGATTTTTAGGGGGGTGCTTCAAATCCAACATTGCATCCCACTCTCCTACGTCTTCTTCACCTATTTATTCATAATGGATGCTTGATCTTGTCCCTCATTGGTTATTGGGATTTCTCACTCAGATGGTGTTTTTCTTTGTTCAGACATGGTTTTATCCCACTAAGATGGTGTTATTCATAGGTGTAGATTTTTTTCACCCATCTATTGGAGCTTGTGTTGGATTTTATTTGGGAAAAAATTTCTCTATTGAATTTACTAATTCTATTTCTCGTACCATCTATTTTTTCTTTCTAACCTCTTATTTTTCTGAAATTTTGGTTATTTATGATTGTTTGAGATTTGATAGATGAGGCGTCATTAATATCCTAGGAGTAATAAACAATGGTTTTTCTGGAATAATTAATGATTATTTTCTTTTGTATTATAGGTTTTTATTCTGAATGGTTATGATGGTAGTTTTTTCTCCATTGAAGGTCCAAAATTAGTGTTTTTGGTTTGTCTAGAAATTTGTATTTTTCGTCATAGTTTATCATTAAATAAGTCGATAATGTTAGTGGTTTTGGTTAAAATAATGGTAGATATTAAGGAAAGGGTTGATCATATTAGAAAATTTCATGGATATCTATTGAGGCACTGGTCCACTTAAAACTCTACCTAGGTTTCCTATTCCATCGAATATCCACAATTCATTTTGGTGTTGTGGTTATAAAGGAGGTTTCAGGATGTGATATTTGAGCATTCGATAGTTTTCTAAGAGTTAGGAACTATATAGGATTCTTCCCTTCCTATAGGTTTTAGGGGGTTTTTTCTTGGATATCAGTGAAGTTTCATCAGTGGTGGTTCTTCTAATAAAACGTATTGTCCACGGTAGGATCAAAATGAAATATGGTGATAATTTTCCTATTTTCAATACAATTGATGGTAGATTTTTTATTTTTTTGGTCTTTGTTATGTGTTTTTTTATTATATTTCTTTATTGGTATTTGTTTATTATATATATTTTTACTGTGGTTATTTTATTTAGGTGTGGTTTTCAATATAACGATGAAAGGTTTTTTCACTGATGAAGGTTTATAATGATATACAACTGTGGTTCTTATACTAGGTTGTGTATTTTGGTAGTGGTTGGATATGAGGTTTCAATTGTAGTATGCATTAATTGGGATGGGTAAGATGCTCAACTAAAGGTTTATTTTCCTTAGGGTAGTGTTTAACTCAAGAGATGCCTTGTTTTCTAGTTCACCCTCACACTATCTAGAATAAATTTTCATATTTAAAATTTAAATGTTATTATATGGTATATTTTTTTAGTGGGTTGTTTCTAATTGGATTATGTTACTTTTGAGGTTACAACCTAACCTAATAGTGGTTTTTTTAAAAACCAAAAAAAGTATTTAAAAGAGAACATTTGTTTTTTAAAGAATATTAATTATTCAAGTTTTCTTAAACATATGTGGGGAGAATAAGATGGGATAATACATTATATTTCGTCCCATGACATTTAAGAGTGTGATAAGTGAGGAACACGATGTTTTTGACACTTAAGATGAGTATACTAAGTTATTAAAAACATATTTGGTTGGATTAAAGGCACAAATTTTACTAAGAACTTGAATGAAATTTTGAGAAGTTTATCCTAGATATATAGGAATATTTTGGTCCTAAAATTTTTAAGGAAGCCCTTAATTTTAATTTTAGTCCTCATATATCTTCTCTAATGTTTTATAGAGATAAATAAAAAGGAAGAACAAGTTTTCATTGATTTCTCTTTATGAATCGGTCACACATTCTCTAGACAATAAAAGGGGTATAAAGATCTTGATAATTTCATGTTGTCATACTGAGATCATAAAATAATGAACCAAGAGCTATGATACATTTTTTTTAAATATAGATAGTTAATTTTTTGGTTCATTTGAACCATGACACGCTAATGATGAATGAAATACCTTGAGGTCTTCAAATAGAACAATGTATTGTTTTTTATTCTACTTTTCACACTTAAAATTGTTTTCCTATGATACATTATTTGAGTCGTGTACTTCCATGCCGATCTATTATTTTATGATATATTTAGTTTTAATTTTTTTTAAATTTATTGATTTTCATGCTTCTACCACATACCCATTTTATTTATATTTATTTTATGAAATTTTTTGAAATTTTTAAAGTTTATGATCCCCCCAAATTAATAAATAATTTCTATAAAGTCTTCATGACTTCATTATTATAAACATGAAATATGGTGGATTGAGTTACACTTTTTAAATCACTTTTATTATTTGTTTTTACCTTAAGAAAAAGGAGATGGTTTCATATAATGGGATAAAATAAATATCCCTAAAAAGTGTTTAGATATTATATATCTAGTGTATTACCTTTGAAGGAAACAATGTGTTGATAAATTCTAAGTGGTCGTCATCAAGTGAATAGTTTTTAGATATACTAGATAAGAGGTATTTGTTTATTTATATTCTTTAAGAATTTTTTCTTTAATTTTTGTGGTTTTTCTTGGAATTTATTTTTTAATGTTTGATTTAAACATGTTTAATGACATTAAAACCCATTAGTGATATTATAAATCTTCAATGAAGTATTTAGGATTATTTTTTATTTTTTGAGAAATCTTATTTTATGAAGAAAATGGATAATGTAGGAAGTGATATAATGATATTATTTCCTATATTATATGTATCACTATTTTGGAAAAAAATATAACCATTGATCGTGATATCATGGAAACTGATATTAGATTTATTTGAATATTATATTTCCAGGGAACTCATTCAAAAATATTAGACTATATCACCATCATGTTTTAGTGTTATTTTTTAGGAATCCACCACTAATGTTTGATCACTATACATAAATCTTATAGATGATACACAATGGAAAATATTTCTTCTATAAGTACTCACTTGAAATTATTATATCAAAATATAGGAATCCTTAGACCCTTCTCTTTACACTAAGTAAATACATGCACACACTCAAGAAAACTAACACCTCACAAAATTTCAAGTAAGTTAAATGATAATGGAAGGGACACCAGAATTTATATGGTTTAGACAATGTGTCATATGTCTATGGGAGAAACTCTAAAACTATTCCCATATTCATTATAAGTAACATGAATTGAAACTATAACTTACAAAACCATTCAGTATGGATTAATTATAGGAATTAATTCTTCTTTAATTTGAATCACTATTCTGATTCTGGATCACTATGTACAAGGTCCCCACTTCCATTTTTATAGAAGTATCTTTCTGATCATTCAAATATCACTAACTTTCTATATTCATGGAGGTTTATATATTTTGAATGAAAAAATATTGATATCTAGTATCCCTTTAAACAAACATTTTATCTTAGTGAACATTTTTATCCACACTTAAATTAGTAACTTTTTCCAACCTTATATATAGAACATCAACCATGCACACTTTCATTGAATGGTATCACCATCCAAATTCCCCTTCGTCCACAGGAGAGATCTGATTCCACTTCCAAAACTCCTAGGTATAGTGTATCATATGAATCTCTCATTTCAGATTCATTTAATTATAAATTAAGTGTGACTTACACTCTAAAAAATCTCTTAATTTAATACTACTTTAGACAACCTCTTGTAACTCTCTAACACTTTGGTGTAAAATAACCCTTCCATTTCCATAATTATAAGTGTTTTGTTTTCTTCATATATTTACCAAAGTCCCTATTAGGCATAAAATTTACTTAAATTTTCTTAGAATAATAAATTGGTAAAAATTATTTTGGATTTGGGATTCCAACTATCCTCTAAAAATATAACTCCTAGTCCTCATACATGTTCCAAATAAAGAGGTATTTTAGGTTAATATGCTTTGTGTGTGCATGAAACAATGGATTCTAATCCACGTTAATCACACTCTGATTATCGTAGAATACGACTCCACTCTCCTGAATTATTCCAAGATCCTTTAGAAATCGCATCAATCCAACTAGACCATTCCCTTCCTCTGTTACAACCACCTACTCTACTTTTATTGTGTAAAAAGTGACAATATGTTATAGTTGAAACATCTGACATACTACCTTTCCTCTATAAGTAAAAAATGATCACCGTGATCTTCTTATAGGTGTATGAAACACTAGGAAATTATACATCAACAAAACCATGAAATTGATCATCCCTACCAAAGAACATGGTAGTATCTTTTGATACATTCAAGTAATAGATGATCCATTTCACAGCTTTCAAGAATTACCTAGAAAAATTCAACATGAATCGGCTTACAAAACCCACTGAAAATATAGTGTCTATTTGAGTACATATCATGGAATTCATTAGACTTTTGAAAACTCAATTTAGGTCATTTACCATTAGAAAATTTGAAGTGTCCAACCAATTGATTTGAGAATGGTTTACATATGATTATCCCAAATCATTAAATGACCTTTTAAATGTAGTCTCTTTAAGATAGTAACAAATTCCAAAACTTTATATCTCTATCAATATATATTCCCAATATCTTCTTGGCCTATTTTAAATGTTTTATCTTGATCCTTATAGATAAATCTTTCTTCAACTTATGAATCCTCTTATAATCTGGTCTTTCTAGAAATATATTATCCACATATAAGATAATAATGATGAATCTACCATCATTATATACCTTTAATTAGTAACAATGTTATATGTTTATTCAATTTAATACCTCAACTAATATAAATATATTTAACTTTTGATTCCACTGTCTTGACACTTGATTTAATCCATGAAGGATTTTCTTTAGCTTTGACCCCAAGTTTTGGTACACATCATCCATGACACCCATCAGTTTATCCATGAAAATATCTTTCTCTAACTCTACATAATAGAAGGTTATATTTACAATCACTTATTCCAAGTATCAATTTTTAGATACAAACTTTCTCAACACTATATAAATAGTTGTGTACTTAAATACCTATGACAATATCTCTAAGAAGTCAATTCCCTCCTTCTATTATAATATTATCCCAATAATACATGCCTTGTACCTTTTATTTCTTCCACTTTATTCATTTATCTAGAACACCCAATTGTTCTCAAGTTCTTATTTCCCATGTGGTAGATCAGTTAGATCCCATGTTCCATTGAATTTCAATGAAGAAATTTTTTTTCTTTATTGTTGACTCCCACTATCCAAAGTCCATAAGAGTGCTTGATTCATCTTTTATTTTTTTTCTTCTCCACTATATGTAAGAATTAATAAGTTCATGTTATCTCTAATCCTCTAAAATAATTTTCTAACTCTGATATATATTCACAATTTAACTTGCATCTCTACTTTATCACGTACTATAATTTATAATTCTCTAAATTCTAGATCATGATCTTCTAGTTCTTCCACATGAGCTTTATTATCCCTTAAGTTCTCTAGTACATCTTCAATGGT
Organism: Viscum album; assembly: GCA_963277665.1. NCBI lineage: Eukaryota > Viridiplantae > Streptophyta > Magnoliopsida > Santalales > Viscaceae > Viscum > Viscum album. Next base: position 909,385,515 of record OY728131.1, on the reverse strand, counting down.
TCTCATGTCCAGACTTCTATTTTTATTATATGAACTTATCAGAACATGTCTCTATCTAGTACTCTTATTCAGATCAACTTTGACCTAATTAGTTGATTCTTTACTTTCAACTTCATTCTCATCCAAGTTATAGTCCTTTTATTGGATCTTACCATTGAATAGAATATCTCAAATTATGATGACTTATCATTTTTCATCATATCATGGACAGAATACAAAATTATCATCTCTATATCCCATAATGAATCATTCCTTAAACTTTTCCTCAAGATTATCTCAATCCTTAGAATTCATAAGAATATATAAAAAGCTTCCAAAAATTTTGAGGTATCCAACATCAATTTATTTACCGGGACATATATATTCCATATCTTTAAATAATAATGGATTGAATGGACTTTAGTTTACCAAATTTCTTTATATCTTAATTACTTATACCCAAATTATCTTAGCCATTCCCCAGTATACACAATACTATTTATATTTTCTATCAATATCCAATTAATCCTTTCTTCCACAATTTTTTGTTGTGGTATACTAGGCACAAATGTCTCCATACTAATCCACATATTCTAAATGATGTTCTAAAATTTTCATCTTTTGTATTCACTTCTATTTTTAGACCTTATAAATTTCAACTTTCAACCAATTTTCTTCTTCTCTATGGACTTCTATTGAATAAATAATTAAAAAACATCAAAATTATACCTCAATAATTAAATTCACACTTTCCTAATTCAATTATCAATGAATGTCACAAAGTAAATCAACCTACCATGAGATCATACAATGGGAGGTCCCCAAACAACAAAGTGAACCAATTTTAACCTCTAAGTTATGGGATTCCATCCATTTTAGTCGAAAGAGACCCATATCTATTTTCCTAACTTGAAACTCTAGTAACATTAGATATTAGTGTGATCAAGTTTCAACATTATTTTCATAGTTTATCTTTTTCTAAATGATATGTTTGATTCAATAATGAAATAACTCTAGACTTTTAGGCATTGATACATAAAAAATTATGGATCTATCTGATTATCCAATCAGATACAAGGTCCCACCCTTTAATACTTATGAAACCACCATGGAACCATGATTCACCTTCCAAACATCATCCAAAAACCTAGTTCCATAGTTAGCCTCCTCAATATTCCACATAGAAATTAATTTCTTATATAGTTGTGGGATATATATTAATTATTTCAACTTTGAGAAGCTTCCATTATTCATCCTTAAATTAACATGTCCTTTCCCCATGATCTTCATATCCTCATCTTCCACCAAATGCAACATTCTAAAATTCTTAAACAAATAGTTTTCCATGAATATTAGCTCTTCGATTGGATGGAAAGATTATCCTGAGTCAATCACCCATGACCCCAATGGAATATTAACACTAAGTAATTAGTTATTGACTCTTTCAGATATAATCATGGAATATGAACTTTTAGAAGATGACGTACTTATAAAATCCTCTTTTTTACTCTTTAAATTTCTTTAGATATTTCCATTATTACCATAACTCTATCATATAAGACCTATATTATCAAACATACCACATATTATCTCCCATGACTTATCATATGATTTTTTTTCTTTCGATTTATTCTTTGGGGAGACTATCTTCATCTTTATGTACTCAATTAACTACTAGGTGGTTCTTGGACTTAACACTTCTAAAGTTATTCATTAAGAAACTAGTTATTTCATCATTTTGTTTTAACCATGGAATTTTAACTTATGAAATTTTAAGTAAATTAAAAACCATCTTTTCAATTCATTCAATTCCTTTAGAGATTTATTTTATTCCCACAACTCCGGTATATAAGACCTAGAAAAGATACTATATAGAGACTTATGTCCAATTGATTATGACTTTTTTTCTTTTGATCTATTCTCTAGGTTGACTATCCTCATTTTTATTCATTCAATGCACTAAAAGGTGGTACTTGGACTTCCCTCCTCCATTGTTATTCATTGAGGATCAAGTTACACAAGTACTCAAATACCAAATAATTTTCCCTATAAGAATTAATAACTATTACTGCTATCACATCCCTCAACTCTGGAAGCGATGAAATTAGTAGAATATCCCATATATCAACTATCAATGTCGACTTTAAATATTAAATTTTCCCTCAAATAATATTTAAAACATTCATGTGATCTTTGTCCAGTATTCCTTCTGATAGCCTCATGTTGAATAACCTCTGCAATTTATTAGATTTACATAGGCTTGTCCTATATATGTACTAATTATTTCATGAGATCCACCATAGTATTCACTTATCAAATGTTAAAGGATATGTTTTGTGCTAATTAAATCCTCACCAACTCATGTTCCTTCTTATCCAACCACTCTCATTTCACTTTCCCCATATTATTTGGAAAAAATACAGTTAATGGAACATTCATATCCTTTTGAATATGAGGATTATTCATATACATTATCTAAAAGAAAAAAACTATATTTTCAAACTTATCTATTCAAGAATTACCTTCATCTAACTCTATATTTTCTGATTATTTTAAGCTTCCACTAAAAATGAAATGATGTTAAGGTAAAAGTGATCATTATCTAATCTATCTCAAACTATGCTTCGAGTGAGATGAACCAGCCATAATATTTGGTACCGTATGTTCTGAATCCACCCCCAATGTCTGATCACTGGACATTAAACTTATAGCTGATATAAAACTGATACCAAGTCATTTGGAAGGACTCCCTCGATGTTAGTGTACCAGAATATATAAAGAATTGTACCCTACTCTCCTCACAAAGATGATACTCAAACACCCTCAAGAAAACTCACACCTCACAATAATTCATATATGAAAAATGATAATGGATGGGGAAAAGGTATTTGCAAGGTTTAGATATTGTATTCTATATCCATGGTAGAAACATTAATTGTCTTCTTATTATAATCAGAAGTTACATGAATTAAAATTGCAACTGAAAAAACAAATTAATATAGATTAATTATAGTAATTAACTCTTTTATAATTTGAATCACTTTTTTTTTTATTTTAAAACACTATGCATGAGGTATCCACTTCCATTTTGTATAAATATTTATCCAGTCATGCTGGTAGCACCAACATCTTATATTCATTAAGGTACCTCCTTTTGGAATTATGATTATTAATCTCCAATAGGACTTTAAAACTAAACTATTATCATAGTGAACATTTCAAGTTACACTTTCATCAATAACTTCTACATAAATTCTATCTAGACCATCAAATTTCCACACTTCCATCGGATGATAACACCATCTGAACACCCTATCATCCATTGGAGAGATCTGATGCAGCCACCGGAACCCCCAAAAATGATGTATAATATGACTATGTAACATTTTACTAATTTAATCATAACATAAGATGTATTTTCCCTCCCAACTATATGATTGTGAGCATCATATTTTAAAATATCATTTTTTGTATTATCACAATGAGTCTAAGAAGGTAACACTTTCCATGATTGAAACTTGAATAATATTATATGTCAATTAAAAAGTGATAACATTAATATTTTTATCATCAATAGAGATATTTGATATTTTTTTCTATAATATATAGTGAACATTATAAGTTAACATTGTAATTTTTGATCAGTGTTAGAGTCTAGGCCTATATCACAGACAATGATAAGAGATATTCATTCTGGGGATATAGTATATAAAATATATTTTTTAAAATATATGAATTATTTATATATTTATTTAAATATCTATTCAAATATTCATAAACATGAATATTTTATATTATGAATATTCATATTATTTAACTTTAATTCTTTAAATTATTTCTTATAAATATCATACTATGAATCTAAAGTGTTTGATTATAGGTGAAATAGAAGATTTATTTAGTTTAAAAAAAATTAATGATTTGTTTATTATAATTTCAAATTGATTTTTTATAATTATTCTTGTATATTTGGAGTTAAATTTATGTTGGAATTTAAGATCCCTCTTGATTAATTATCTATGGATTTTAATACTTTGGGTTGTATTTCCACTAGTTTTGGATCTCGATCTCAGTTATAAAAAAGCAAGGTCTGGATACCTATTACACGATACATGCTCTTATGTAATATTTTGGTTTTATATTATTTTAATCGGTTTTATGAATAAAATCTCATGTACCATACATATATAATGCATATGGATATGTATTGAATATTATAATTTAATTTAAATGAAAAATGCATAACAAAAATTATTAGTTGTATAAGTGTTATACATTAGCGTGAATGAAATGTATTAATTTGATTGAAGACATTATATGAATAAGTTAAATCATTAGAAACATTCATATATATAGGAATTGAATGAGTCGCATATAAGAAATCCTGAAATTTAAAAAAAGTTAAAAATACCAACTGTAAAATTATTTCCAAGGTAAACACTAATCAATATCTTGATCATTCAATATGGGTGTCCCTAAAATTTAATTTCCCGTTTATTATTTTATGTATATTTTTGCTATATGGATAAATTTAAAATATAGGCAACAATATGTGATTTCAATCTTTGGGTATCACATAACTTGTTAACCCTAAAAGTTAGGTACCAAGAGGGATATAATTGGTATGATTTATTAGATAAATCCCAAATATCTTCCACCCAACTATTTAAGAGTTATATATGATATTATTGATATGATTATCTTAATAAATAGATATGTTTTTTTATGAAAATTAAATAAGAATCAAAATAAAGTGAAATATTTATTTGGGACCACTAATTAATATGATTTAAGTGGTCTTCATTTTAAGGATAGTATATCCAATACAAATAATTATTGGATATTATTGTCAAACATGATCCTACTAAATAAATATATTTTCTTTTAGATTAAAATGAAATTAAACAAAAAAAATTATAATACTGAGATTTATTCTAGTTTGGTTTTATAACCTTATATATTGATACTATGATTGATAATTATTCTTAGTTATACAAAGAAATTTCAAGACATATAGAACTGAATGTTATTTAATTTTTTTTAATCTTGGCACTAGAGTATTAAATAGTGGTTATGATTAACACACTTGTAATGATGTATATGCACTTAGAGATAAAATATAATTGGATAAGTGATAAGTAGATATAAATATTATAAATAGAGAATTATTTATTGAATTACATGTAACACATATGATTTGAATTTAGATAGTGTATTGGTCCTATAATTAGAATATTTTTACTATGTTTTAAATAAAAATTGAAATTTTATTTCAATTTTTTTAACAAAAATGAATCCTCTTTAATTATTAAAAACAAAAAAAATATATATATATGGTTAAATTATTTTATGGAATTAATAATATGGTTTATTATTTATACATTCTAGATATGTATTTGTTGATTCAAAAGAATTATTTCTACACTTTCAAACCTATATTTTAAAAATCACAATTTAACTCCTTAATTTTTATTTTACATTTATATGTTTTATACTTCCCAAGCGTATAATATGTTTTTGTTGAAAAGTTAATTTTTTTACCGAATAGAGAATTTATTTTCTAATAGATAAAATTTTCTTAAAGTTTTCTGAATACAGGATATCATAAGGAACTCCCTTATCAGATGGAAATCTAATTTATACATTGGATAAAAAGATATAAAGTTTACCAAATAGAGGTTTAAAATTTCTAGTAGGAAAAATATAATGAAGTCCATCAGACAAAGTTCTACCAAGTCTCCCAGAAAACATTACCGGACAGAGTCATACATGTCTACCAAACAAACTTTTATTAACCTACTATAAAACAATATCTATAATTTTTACTGAACAATGATTTTATATTCTACCAAATATAACCTTTATACACTATAGTGATGTATATCATAATGAATATTGAACATAGATGATGTACTAAACATTCCAAGTGAAGATGGAGTTCATCTTATATAATTGAAACCACCTCTAAGATATGTATAATATGACCGTTGGGAATGTACTTATAAAAAAATTATTCGAAGAGAAGGTTGTGTTATGTAAGAGATAATTTTTTTGTGAAGATTCTATAACATATTTTTATAATTGAGAACTTCATTGTAATATTTAGATATTTTTATCTTAATGTGTCCGATTGTGAGGATACATTGTAATTCCCCTAAGATATTTTCTTTCGTAATCACTATGTTTGATCTAGTTTTATTGAGTACTTATGTTATTAAGGAATACATTGTTTTATATTAACCATATCATTGAGGGTTACTAGGGATAAGGGAAATAGATTTTTTGTATGATCTTTTCTATCCTAGAATTACATAGCTAGGAAAGGAGGACTAATGATAGGGTGAATATCAAGGGTACCGTAAGTCAAGGTTATTAACTTCCTTTACACTAAATGTCAAAGTGTAAAAACTTTATTATAAACTTATTTATAATTTTTTATTATGTTCTTTACAATGTTTTATTATTAATTGTTTTTATAAGTTCTTATTCTTCTATGAAATTTATAATAAATGTTATAAAAAGTTTTTTATAAACATTTATAACTCTGACTTAAATGTTTTCAGAATGGATGTTCATCTGATAAAATTTCTTAGAGAGTTTTTCAAGATTGTAAGTTTTATTTTATAAAATAAAATTCACCCCTCTTGTAGATAAATATATACTTTTTGATATTATATTTGGTATGAGGGGATATTTCTACTTTTATAAAAAAAATACACTAAAGTATTTTTATAGAAAATAGAATCATTGTTAATTTGGAAGGTTTTCTATTGGGACACTTGATAATATAAATCAAAGAAGACCACTTATCTATGATGGTGCTGATTATGAATATTGGAGAGAATATATGAAATATTTTTATATAAATACCAATATTAACAATTTTTCCAGGATTATTGAAAATTATCAGATTCTTAATAAGGAAGTCGATACTTTTAATTGAGAAGAGAAAGATGAATATCATCTTAACTCTCATGTTATAAACACTTTGTTATTATCAATGACTAGAAACATATACAGTAAAATTTCATCATGTAAAGAAGATAAAAATATTTTTACAAAACTTGAAGTAACTCATTTTGGAACTTCTAATGTTATAGAAACAATAAGATCCATGTTAAGAGTAAATTACTATGCTTTTGATTTCTTACTTGGAGAACCAGTTCCTAAAATTCATCAATGTTTTATAAACATTGTTAATAGTCTATAAATCTTGGATATAAATACTTTACTGATGAACATCTAGTTGGAAAAATCATTGATATTATACCAACTGAATGGGAATATAATAGAACAACTCGTGATGATACTAAACATCTAACTAATATTATTTTGGATGATTTGATTGGAACTCTCATGAAATATGATAATAGATTCAAAATAGGTGCAAAAAAATAAAACAAGAAGAACGGGGTAGTTTTTCCCCTACATATACCATTCCTAAGAAAGATATATCTTGTGAAAATACACTTATAAATTTATTTGTTATAAATTCAAAAATTCCAGTCATATCTGAGAAGATTTCCCAAAATTGAATAAGAATAACAATAATTCAATAAAGATATATAAGAACAAAAATAAGAAAAGTATAAAATATTATGACACTTGGAGTGAAAGTGGTGAATATAGTTCATCAAAAGCTCTTTTGAAAATAGCAGTGAAAGTCCACAATTTATGGGTTTCTATTCATATATTCAAAATAAAAACCAATGATACATGAAAAAGGTGTCTTCTAAATATTTAAAAAATTTAAATTTAAATGAAAACAATACTAATTAAAATTATGAATACAATACTTATTTAAATGAAAAAAAACCTATTACATCTGATGATAAGGATACTTTACCCAGATTTGAATAATTATACATATATGATACCTTTCTTGAAAAGCAGAATAAAAAACATTTGAAAAAATATGAAAACTATAAGGTAAAACTTTCCAAATAATATTCAAAAATAACAAATATTTCTTTAGAAATTTATAATCTTACTTCAAAATTAGATAATAAATCAAGTTATACCTCAACTAATGAATATATGGATTTTTTTCAAGCTAAGTTCATAATTATTTAGTTTTAGGAAACTTTTATCAAATTTTCCATATGGGTAGGAAAATTTTAATAATATGTATAAATAGTTGGGATTTCAGATAAATACTTCTAGGATTGGTTTTACTAATACAAAACCTCATTTTCAAAACAATTAGTTTGTTCCAAAAAAATTTCCCTTCTATATTAATTGAAAATAGGTGGAAAATGGAATAAAAATGTTATTTAAAAAAATTATCAATCCTTTAGGTTTCATAAGTCTTATATATATAAGTAATTAACATATTTAAAACATAAAATAGTTGGATAAATATGGATTCCAAAAGTCCTTTTTTTAATAATTCTTTTCCTAATAAAGTATGGGTACCAAAAACCAAATTTTTATATTTTCGGGAGATAATCTATGTACTAAAAGAAAAAATATTTTGTACATGGATAGTTGATGGTCATTAAAAATGCTGGTGAAAAACAATTATTACAAAATATTATCAAGATTAAAGGTGTAAAATTCACTTTTAGAGATAATGATCTAGGTGAAATATAGGTATAAGTGATATTTTTATTCTTGGTAAAGCTTTAATTTAAAATGTTTTATTTATTATAAGACTTAATAACATAATCATTAGTATAATTCAATTATGTGATGAAGGATATCTTATGAACATTAATAATGATAAATTTACTTTTCAAAGTTCAGAAGGTAAATTCATTATTTCTTCTTATAGGAATGAGAATATATACACACTTAACCTAAAATATCTTAGAAGCTAATATATAACTTTCTTTAGTGTAATGGAAGATAAATCTTGTTTTTGGGATAGAAGGTTAGGATACTATAATGTTATAAATTTATTCAAACTTTCTAAGAAAATAACTATTATAGACCTACCAAAGCATAGGTTTAATTCATCTAAATTTTGTGATCCTTGTAAATTTTGAAAGAAACCTAAGTCAAGAATTAAATCTATTAGTGATTTTTCAACTTATGTTTCTTTATAGTTAGTACACATAGACTTGTTTAGTTCAACACAAATTGAAATTATTGGTGGAAAATACTATGTATATGTCTTAGTTGATGACTACACTAGGTATACATGATTCTATTTTCTAACTAAAAAGTATGAATATATTTTTTTATTTTAATAAATTTTTATCCTGTGTTAAAAATGATATAAAATATACATTTAGTTATTATTAATAATGATCATGATGGAGAATTTGAAAATTATGAATTTAAAAATTTTAATAGTACGAAAGGTATTATACATAACTTATCATCTCCTAAAATCCCTCATTAAAACGGTGTAGTTGAATAATGAAATAGAGTTCTTCAGGAAATTACTAGAACTATTTTGAGTGAATACCCAATTGCTAATCATTTTTTGGATGGAATTTATTAAAAATTCTTGTTATACTATAAATCGAGTTTTACTCATACCATTTATTAATAAAACTCCTTATGAGTTTTGGACTAGCAAAAAGCCAAAACTTTATTACTTAAGAGTTTTTAGATGTAAAGTATTTTTTTTGAATACAAAATATAATTGATATAAATTAACTCCAAAATCTAATAGAGTAATTTTTCTTTGTTATTCTACAAATAGTAAGGATCCAACCATTTTCTAATAAAAATAAAATTATTATTGAGGAAATAGTGATTCTTAAATTTGATGAAAATAATCCTTTTGTTTTCAAATAAACCAAAACCATATTTTTGGATTATCTTTTTAAAACTAGTTTTCAATATATTTTTGAAAATTGTAAAAAATAAAGAATAACTGGAGAAACGTTTTTTTAAGTTACAAATATTGAAGAATTAAACATTTTATTGAAGAACATCATTTTAAAAATCTATGAAATCATAAAATCTTAAAGAATCATCCCACTGATAATATCATTAATGATTTAGATAAACCATTAAAAACTAGAAGTTACTTAAGAAATGAATGTAATCATTATGAATTATTATCACACTCCAAACCTAAAACACCATATGAGGATTTGGGTAATGAATATTAGATAAGGTAAATGTAAGGTGAACTTAATTAATTTGAGTGGAATAAAGTTTTAAATTTGGTAAAACATCAAAAATAATTTCTTATAATTGGAGTAAAATAGTTTTTCTATAAAAAATGTGATGAAAATGGAATTATAGTAAGAAATAAGAAAATAATTATTATTAAGGGTTATAATAAAAAAAATTAATATACTATGAAGAAACTTTTTTTCCAGTAGATATACATGAATCTATTTGTATTATTCTATCTTATACAACATTATTAAATTTTACTCTTTATAAAATAGATTTTAAGTGTTATTTTCTTAATATATATGCATATTAGGAAGTTTATGTAAAATAACCACCTAGTTTTGAAAACAAAAAATCTCCCGATAGTGTTTTTAGACTTCATAAGGACCTCTATGGACTTAAACAACCCCCAGATCTTAGCACGATAGAATTAACTATATTTTGTTACAAATTTTTTTAAGGGAGTTACATATTCAACTCTTTTAATCAAAAAAGTTTTTAATGAAGCCATAATTATTCAAATTTATATCAATGAAATTATATTTTTCTTAACTCAAGAATCACTTTCTGATTCTTTTTTGGATCTTATGAAGTCTGAGTTCGAAATGAGCATGATGGGTGAACTTACCTATTTCCTTGGTTTTCAAACTAATCAAATAACATGAGGAATATTTTTATATCAACAAAATTATATTAATGATTTACTTAATTTTTTTCATAAGAAAATTAGAATAGTACTATTACTACTATCAGAACCTCAAAATCTTTAGATCTTGGTGAATCTGGGAAACTATTTGATCAAAAAAATTAGATGAATGATTGGTATTTTACTATATCTTACATCTAATTGACCGAAATTAATGTATTTTGTATAATTATGTGTGATATTTCAAGATAATATAAAAAATACTTCTAAAATATGTAAAAAAAGCATTACCTTAAGAAAACTATGGATCTTGGAGTATTTTATTCTTATTGAAAATATTTTGAACTAAAACAATTTAGATCCTAACTTTGGTGGATGTAAAGTGCATAGAAATATTAAATATTGAACTTGTCATTTTTTAGGAGAACTTTAGTTTTCTAGTCTTGGAATAAATAACACTCAATGGAACTTTCCAATATAAAAGCTGAATATATAGCAGCAGGAAGTTGTTGTGCTCAGGTGTTGTTGATACAACACACACTCACCTACTTCAGCATAAGTTTTAGTAAAACTTATATTTTTTGTAATAAATCAAGTTCCATAGATTTAATTAAAAAACCATCACATCACCCACAAGCTAATAACATAGATATAATACATCATTTCATTCGGTATCACACATAAAAATAAGATATCATTTTAAAATTAATTTAAGCAAGAACAAATTACTGATATTTTTATAAAACCACTTAATTTTGATATATTTGACTATATTAAAAAAATATCGGAATGGTAAATTTAAAATAATCATTTATCTACTTATTATTTATCTATAACCTATATTAATAAAATCCTTGGAGGGAGGTGTTCCTATGTTTTGATTTTTTTCAAAAAAATATTAAAAATTTTCAGACAAAGTTTTTTTTCAGACAATGTTTTTTAGAAACTTCTTAATGTTTCAATGGAAAAAGCTCCATCTAAAAAGTTAAATAAACATTAACTTTCATTTATATTATTCTAGGAAACTATAAGTTCATATTACTGAATAAACTTTCATAAGAAAGTTTATAAAATATTTCTTCATGTGCTAAATTCTTAATCTTTTGTTGGAAATTTCTCCATATTTTGTTATAATCTCTTAAATGTTGTCTGTAAAAATTATGAAACTTATTTATAATTTTTTACAAACATTCAAGTTTCATAGAAACAAATGTTAATACAATATAACTTATATCTATATTTAAAAAATTTCAATAGTTTATATTCTTCATCTTTTAAGAAACATTATCAACCATTGATCTTTTCTAGGGACTGAATCAAAACTATTGGATTTGAGGAAGTTGTACTGACTCTCTCTTTGCGTCTATATAAAGTGTAAGTGGTCGGGCCATTTTATTATCACTGCTTGTTCTATAGATAAAAGTCTCATTGATTTAATTTTAGTTCAACCATTTTTTTCAACATCATCTGATCATCTCTCCATGGAAACCTCATAAGATTTAACTAATATAGGATCCCTTAAAGAAAGAGTTAAAGAAAGAAAATTCCTTGATAATTATGATTATTTATTGATGTTAGCCATCATTTTTCAAGGTTGTGAGTATCTATGCATATCAAAATATTATTTTTAGTTACACTATCAGGATATTGTTAGAGAATTTTATATTTCATCAATGTTTGATGAAGTTAATAGTCTCAAGGTTGTTACATTTACACTTTTTAGAAAATAATATAGCCACAAAAATTAAACAAGTTTCAGAATTGTTTGAGATTCTATTAGAAGGATAATCCAACCTTGTCACTCATAAATTACCTATAAATTTTTTTAATTTTGATAATTCTCATGATGAAACTTCATTGTTTTCCCTATATGAAAAAGTAATGAAATCATCACATTTATCTTCAGATTCAAGAATAATATCTTTGTAGATACAAAACTTTCTTATTCTGAGAAAAGGATATAAAGGAATAATTTCAAAGTACAGGTTATTTATGTGATATAATACCTATAAATACGAGAATTTTCAATATTTTAAATTTCATGGTGAGTTGAATTGTAGTAGTTAAGGTTGGTTTAATGAAGTTGAAAATTGTTCCATACCAAATAATTTATAATATTTTTTTGGTAAACTTTATGAAGGAACAAAATATTAAGAATGTGACAGTTCTTATTAGAGAAAATACATCATACTTTGGAGAAGAAACCATAAAAAAATGAAGTTCATTTTTAATCCTTCCATTAATTTTTTTTACAAATTAAAAATTTTTGTGTCTGTTAGTAAAGGTAATGTAATGAAGAATAAAGTTATGGAGAAAATAAAGTCTGGTTAAAAATCTCCACGCACTCCAAGGAACAAAAAAACAATATCTAATGAATATTTTTATAAATTGATCATAAAGGAAGGAGAAAATATGGATGAATTTTCTTCTTATCATTTAGATGATGTGGATACTGAGGCCTTAGAATAAAAATATTATAAAAAATTGTGATAACAAGAGAAGAGAAAGAGGAAAGCTTAAAAATATAGAAAAGAAAAAATTTCTAGAGACCACCTAAAAGGGATCAAAAAAATTCATTCTATAATTGAATTCTAATACCAAGGAAGATACTTCTCAGTTTGACCTTTATTAGTGTATTCAACTAAAAGAATAGCCATCTCAATTTTCAATACACCCTCTTTCTATTCCTCCTTAGACCACTCAATCGGAATAAGTTGTTTCTATTAGAAAGGATAAAGGGAAAGAAGTTTTTTTTGATGAAATCCAAACTAATTAAAAAAAATCAAGTAAGAGAATTATTGGAAATAAAATCTTATATTAGAAAAATTTATTGAAAAATTATGGTAGAATTAGTTGATAAAGAAAAATTATGTTGCTAAGTAGTTGAAGAAAGATTTGGATATAGAATAAAATTCAGTTGATACCCAAACTTCTTTATCTTATCAATCACAAAAATATAATTATATCAGTTAATCATAAGAATAATAATAATTTAAGGATGAAGATAAATAGTCTCAAAAAAACATTATACAAATTTTTTTGGTGAATAAGTTGATGTAATAGAGGTTTCACGTTCTCATTTTTTTGAAAGAGAAGAAGTTGGATCCTCAAGACATATACTACATTTAGTACCATATGTTCTGAATCATTGTACTGATTCATATCTAAGTAAAAGAATAAACAGAATGGAAATTAAAATGAACTATTTCAATGATGTTATCAATATTCTTGAATAAATTATAGAGACCATTCTAGAAATTGAATCCAGGTGAAAGTATATTCAGTGAAAAGCTGATATGTTGGAAAACTTGAGATCTTGAAAGAAACTTTTCTAAATAGTTATCCAAAATTTGGAAGAGTTAAAATAATTCAAAGGGAAATACAAGGTAGAATTAATAAATATCAAAATTATAATCAAGTGGATTAATAATAGAGAAAGTGATATAATGTTTTTAATGAATAAGTGGGTGTAATTAGAAGAGAAACAAAATCTATTTCAAAGTTTTCAATAATTATTAACAGAGAAGTTTGTGAAATTTCAAGGGTGATTGATTATCTTAAATACCCAGTTATGTAATAAGATGATGATATTTTAAATCATGTGAAGAAGATATAATATTTATAATAATAAGTTTCAAAGTTGAAGAAAATATTTGCTGACATAGAAAAGAATCAGAATAATATCAAGAAAATAAGAGTTTTAGAAGAAGAGGTTATGAAAATAAAAACTCTATTTTATGACTCGGAAAAGTATCAATATTATATTAATAATATGAAGAAAATAATCAAAAAAATCAAAAAAATATTTATTTTTTATTCAAAATTTTTAAATTCAATATAATAACCAAACTAAAAACTTTTTGATGTATATTTTAGATAGATGTTTTTACAATATTTTTGGATGGATGTTTTTTTCTAATATATTTTAATGAATGTATTTATTATATTTTTAGATTAATATTCTTCTTGGATGAATATTTATTTTCATATCAATTTTTTAGCATATATGTTTTCTGTAACATTTTAGGTAACACTTTCTACCTCCTGTAATCTTCTTGGAAATTAAAAGGGGAGAGAAATGGTATAAATTTTGAGAGAAAGTTTTGAGACAAAGGATATAAGTTTTTTGGAAAAAATTTAAGAATGGAAGATAGAGAGAGATTATGTAAGACATGAGGAGTAATATTTTCTATATTTTTATCTTTATCTTTTCTCTTCAAAAAAAGTTATGGTTTTTGATTTTCAAAAGGGGGAGATTATTGAGTTAAAATAATTATTTCTACACTTTCTAATATTTATTTTAAAAATCACAATCCAATTCTTTAGAAAAAATATATTTTTAAATTTTATACATCACAAGTAATTAAGATTTTTTTAGTAAAGTAAAATGTTTTACCTGACAGAGAATATATTTTCCAACGGATGAAAATTTATTAAAGTTATTTGGATAAAGGATATCATTAAAAACTTCCTTACTAGATAGAAATATACTTTTCACATCAAATATATATATATAAATGTTACCAGATATAGGTTTATATTTTCTAGAAGACAAAGTATAACGAAGTCCATTGGATAAAGTTCTCCAAAAGTCTCTAGACAAACTTTACTAGATGATGGTAGACATATCTACCTAACAAACTTTTACTAAACTACAAGATGGAGATATTTATATGTTCTACTAGATGAATATTTTCCATTATACCATATTGAACCTTTATACATTATAGTGTTTTGTAACATAATGACTATTGGATATAGTCAATGCACTAAACGTTCGAAATGAATATGAATTTTAATCTGACATTGTTGCAACCATATCTAAGAAATGTGAAATATGATAGTTGGGAGTGTGCCTATAAATAAATTGGATTTTGAAGAGAAGGTTGAGTTACCTAAGAAATCTAAACTTTTTTTTGAGGAGTTTGTAACATCTTTTTATGAGTGAGTGATTCATTTTAATCTTTATAGAGTTTTTTCCCAATGCATCTGATTATGAGGATACATTGTAAATTACTTAATATATTTTCTTTTTTAATCATTTCATCTGATATGGTTTGATCAAGGGATTATGTTTTTAAGGAAAATATAGGATATACTGATCATCTGATCAAGGGTTCCCAAAGCTAATTCAAATAGAGTCTCTATCTGATTTTTGTGATTGATGACTTCCATGGCTAGGATGGTAGCCCCGATGATAGGGTAAATATCAAGGATACCTTAAGTCAAGGTTATTTACTTCCTTTTCATTTAGTGTTAAAGTGTTTAAACTTTTCAATAAATTTATTTATAAGTTTTTATTATGTTATTTATAGATTTATATTATTACTTGTTTTTAAAGGTTCTTATTATGCATTGTAATTTAAAATAAACTTATATAATTTTTTATAATCTTTTATAACTTTTATTTTATGTTTTTATAATGAATCAATATCTAATAAACTTCCTTAAAGTGGTTGTAAAAATTTATTTTTTCTTTTATAAACTACAATTCACCATTACTCTTATAGATAAATATATACTCTTTTGATCTTATAAGATAATACAGTATATAACATTCAAAATAATAAATTCAAATTAAATTATTTAAACACTGCTTACATTTTACACTATCACCTTTAACATATAAATTAAAAAAACATCTAAATAATTCATAGGGATACATCATTAAAATCATTTTATATATGTAAATCTTATTTATTAGAAAAATAAAAATAATAAATTTTAGTGGGAAGGATAAATAACTAATGAGTGATTAGGAATAATACATGACGATGTATGTGAAAACATTAATCCAAAAAAAGTATTGGTTATTATTACTTTGAGACTTTTACTTATATTTTTTTTCTGATATAGTTATTTGTTTATTTTAAAACATAAGTTTTAATCCTTTTAAATGTTCAAGGTATTGAAAAATGAAGAAAAATTTAACTTAGAAAGGGTATTAAGGTACTTTTATCAAATAGACATTTAAAATACCTAAGTTAATAATATATTTATCATCAAGGATAGCATAAAATTTTTCACAACTCACTACACTAAGTTATCTATAGTGTGATGACGCACCTTAAAGGAGGAAATATATATTATTAGACATGATTTGATTAATGATGACTTAATTTTACCTTCCTATATATTTCATGGTTATATTCTTGAAATAATAATTTTCCTAATTAATTTTATTTCATACAAGTTTTTTAATGAATATATATGATATATGAACCAAAAAACATCACAACTTTTCTTTCTTGGATATTTAGTGGTTTTAAATTCATGTAAAAACAATGTTTCAGATAAGCTTGGTTTTAAATTTTACTAGCACATAGTTATTAGATATCCTAGAAAAATGATTGGTTATTAATTTTATAATCTATCATAACATAAGGTGATTAATTTATTGTAAAATATTCTTTGAGATATAATATATTCTTCATGAATCAGTGGGATAAAAGTTAAACATAGTGATGTTCAACACAAAAAAATATGAATATTATTTGAGAAATAATATGAAATTGTATCTTAAGAAGTTTTAAAATTTTAACCACCTAAAATATCACAAGAACCTTATAGTTTGATATAATTTATTTGGTTCCAAGAGATATGGATATCTTATATAAAATTATGTATAATTTAAGTCCATATATGACGAACCTAATCCATATTGAGAATTTATTGAGAATTTTGATTATGATAAATGGTTAAACACCATGAAATTTGAAATGGTTTCCATGTACACAAATCTTGTTTATAAATTTATAGATCCACCTAAAATGGTGATACCTATTATTTACACATGTGTTTTTCAAAAAAAACTAATAGTATGGTATCATGTTTAGCTATGAAACCCACTTAGTGGTGAAAGGTTACAATAAAATTCATGGAAATAACTATAAAAATAATATTTTCCCAATATAAATATTAAAATTAATTAAAAAATATTTCTATAATAACTTGTTATGATGAAAATATCTACTAAATGGATGTTAAAACCAATTTCACTCATAAAAGTATTTTTCAAGGATTTTTATATAGTACAATATAAAGGTTTTTTAGATCCAAATAGTGTTTTCATGGTATGAAATCTACAACAATTATTTTATAAATTAAATTCATAATCTCGAAGTTAAAATATTAATTTTAATGATTCATTCAAAGAGATTGTTTTATAAAACTAAAAATGATTACAATATTTATTAGTTGTTTATTGAAAGGATTTTAATATTGCTAGTACTATATATGGATGATATACTATTAATAAAAAATGATATCCTTGTCTTAAATTATGTAAAGGATTTATTAAGAAAAATATTCTTCATGAAATACATGGGGGAAACATCCTACATACATGGAATAAAAATATATAGAGATAAATATAAGAGGATTCCTATACTAGTAAAGTTAAAAAAAATTAGTATAGAAATATTCAAGGTGAAATTTATGTCTCACCCATTTTTCATTTTCATCAAATTTTCTGGTTCATTTAGAGATCTTGAGTTCCAGGGGTGATGATGTTTAAATTTTGAGGTGTATATTTGTTTCGTTTTGACCCTGTGGTTATTCCTCTGTTCGTTCGGGATTTCGTGGACAAAAGTTCAGTTTTTGAGCATGACAGTAGCCTGTGCACAGTTTTCACACGATTAGGGGAAACTTCGTGGCATATTCCAGGAAACCATATAATCCTTAGAGTTCTCTTGGTTGATGGTGCACAACCAACGCAGGGTTAGTCAAACTGTGCTTCAAAAATGTGGGAAGCCATTGTTATATAGAAAAACCATTCCACACAGTTGGCACATGGTTTGAAAACTGTGTTTCCAAACCATACAGGGTACCCAGGTGTGTCCAGTGAAGGGCACACGATTGGCACCCGGTTTGGTAAACTGTGCAAGCTTCCCAAAACATAAAATTTTTAAAATTCCAATTATTCCCCCTTAGGATTTTAACCCCAAATCCGCCCATTTTCCCTCCCACATAGTTCTTATAGGCATAGGGATGCCTCTCTTGGGCTCCTCAAGCCTCACCTTTCCTCCCTTGGTGTTGATCTTGGGATTTTTTTAAGTTGGGGAAATATTATTTAAGGTATTTCCCCTCCTATATTCTCTCTCTCCCTCTTTCTTACATTTATCCTTGAGTTCCTCTTATCCCATGGTTATGTTGACCTTGGGTTGTGGTTTCCCCTTGATTTATGTTGGGGGTTTTGTGTTTTAGGTTTTATCTTGGTAGATCTTTGATCTAGGAACCTTCTTGGTGTGGTTTCGTTGTGCATTGTTGATGCACCATGGATTTGTAGTAGGTTTCCCTTTCACTTGCCATTATAATTTAATATTTATTTATGTCGTCATTTTCGAACCTTCCTTGAATATTAAATATTGATATATGTTCCTTAAAATAATTTTTAGGTGTGTGAAATGGTTATTGTACCCTTATTTTGTGATAAATAGATTTGTTTTGCAAAATATTTCACACCAAGTGTTCTATGAAATTCTAGATTGGCCTTTACATGTGTTTTGTAAAATCTAAAGCATGGTTTGTATTTGTGAATATATTTTTGATATTCAAAATTATGATTTGAGTTCCTTGAATGAGTTTTCAAAGTGGTTTTGGATTTAAAGGAAATATGTGTTTGGTATGTGTGGTGCCTAATGGCCCGTTTGGAATTTTAATGAAGATGGATTGACTTGAAATTGTGTCATTTTTTCTAAAAAGGTAATTTTATGAAAGGTTTCTTAAATGTTAAATGGTTTGTTTAAACCTATTTTAAACATCTATTTTATATTTTATGGAATGGTAGATCCTCGGTATGGACTAATTTTTGATATATGAGTTTTAATGTGAGAGATAGATCCTTGGAGTGGCTCAGGGTGATGCATGTTGTTGAATTATTATTATTATATATGAATGTGATTGGATGCTCAGTTGGCATTGGTTGGCTCACCCCCTTTATACATGACATATGAGAACCTATCATAGTGAGAGAATTTAATGAGAAAGATTACTACACCAAATAGATTATGCATTGGTTGGTGGCCTATAGTAGGTTGATATATTGGGTTTATTACTATGGGATTAGCCCTTAGTCTAACCTGAGTTAGGGTGGATGGGTATATTTAGGGTGCTTTTTATATAATCGTGTGAGTCATGCATCTGGGGATGGGTCTCATGTATTAGTACATTCTTGATTATTAAAGATCTCCTAGTTTCACCCATGTCATTTGGTATTTAG
Source organism: Viscum album (assembly GCA_963277665.1). Classification (NCBI taxonomy): domain Eukaryota; kingdom Viridiplantae; phylum Streptophyta; class Magnoliopsida; order Santalales; family Viscaceae; genus Viscum; species Viscum album. The sequence goes on along the minus strand of OY728131.1, from coordinate 909,365,593 downwards.
TTTCTTATAAGGAATGATTATGGTGTATCATTGGTTGTTTACCCTTATATGTTTATTTTCATTTCCCTTGTTATATGATTTGTATACTTACTTCATGATTAGTGTAGCTTTATGTTAAAATTGAAAAAAAATAAAATGTTTTTTAAAAAATGTTTTGGAAATTTTTTTTCCTCCTTCTATCCCTTATAAATTAAATGTCATATTTTTCTTTTAAAATACATATGTATACTTCTTGATAATAATGTGTGGTTTAAAATAGTATATAGGGAAATGGACCATATTTTTCATTCTTTGGAAAATTTTATTAAAATATTATATTCATATATTATAGCTCAAACTTGAATTTTATGTTTCTTTTATTTTAAATGAATTTCATTGGGAATAGATTTTTTGGGAATACCTACTGAGTTTTAATATTCATGCTTATAGTTTCCTTCTATTTTTAGCTTGTGGTGCAATTATTATCTTGGTCATGCTCACTATGGGAGATGGTTGTTCTTGGTATCGAAGAGTGGCCCTTGGGGTCACATGTATATGTCGTTGTGGTTGTCAGGTTTAGTTGGGATTTGTTGTTTAGTTTTTGTACTTTTATACTTTGTGTAAAATATGTTCAGTTTGGTAATTGAAGCTATTTTATTTATATTTAAGTTGATCTGTTTAGTTTTCGTTGTCTAATTTATTGGTTTATCTTGGGTGAAATCAATCCCTCTTATATTTTTTTGATGACCGACACTAGTTTCTAGCCCATGGGGATTGGGAATGCCCTTCGGGCCATGCCACAAATTGGCTAAGGTGACCGGTTCAGGGTAGACCCTGATTGATTCGTGAAAAAATAATATCGAAGGAGGTATCATTATATGAACTTGCTTTTAAAAGTTACCTTTGTTACTTGGGTATGTCAAGGTAGACAGAGTATAATTTTTAAGACTCAATTGGTGGGAACGGGAAGGACTTCGTGAACCCTTTATCATTATTATCCTCAGGTTTCCATGAGAAGCCTAGTTTTTTTTGGTTTCCTTTGATTCTTGTGTATTGTTTAGTATTTTGGATATGAAATGAGAGTTGGGATAAATATATTCATGAGATGAAAGGACCTGAAAATCCATGTGGATCTAGGGAAATAGTCTTATAATACTCTATGTGGTATTGGTGTGATTGGCATGTGGCCTCCAACTATATGTCCAAGTCACCCACCGACACTAGTTCCCTTTGTGATTTGCTTCAATTTACTCGTGGTTATAAAAATGTTTTGGGAACTCTTGTTTTTGGAATTATAAAAATTTTATTTTTAAATGTAAATGGTTTAGTTTTTTAGAAATATAGAAAATTATATTTCATTTTCATTTGGAAAAAAGTTTTTGAAAAATTGATTTTTGGATGGAAATCCATGAGATTAAATTTTTGAGCTTGAAAAATGTATAGAATTGTAGAACTTGAAAATGATATTTTTTAATTAGTGGTTGGTAGAATTTGAGTTTTTTTTGTAAAATATGAAATGTAATACTCTGATTTGGACTTTGGAATTATCCTGAGTGCTCACATGCATGGTTAGGTGTGGAAATGTGGATGACTGCCCGAATTGGCATGAGTTTATGGGTGCTTGTGGTGGCATGGGGATGTGCATGTGAGTGAGAGTATGAGAAATATCATTGAATATTGTAAAATTCACCAAGTCCATTTTTTTCTAAAGTTATTTCAAGAGGAAAATCTTAATATCTTTAAAATGAATGTTGTGTGGTTTGTTTTCCCGTGATTTGGGGAGTTTTTTATGTGGTATTTTGATTATTAGAACTCTTATTGATGAGTTTATTTTGAATGAGATTCTGATTTTCTTACTTCCCAGTGTTTCCTCCCATATAGATTCAATGTATATTCATGATGTAGCTATAGGTGGTTCCCCAATAGCAGTCTTTCTAGTTGATCAACCTAAGAATTTGGTTCTTGGGTTTCGAAAGTTGAGTAAACCTCTCTTTTATAGTCAAGAAAATCTTTTTGAAACAAAATAGTGGATATGGAAAATGGAAGGGATCTTCAATCCCATTGAGTTTCCTGATTCATTAATGGTTAATCTTTCTACCTTTATTCTTGAAGGTTCTACCTAGAAATGGTGGAAGTCAATCCCTTGGAACAATCCTCAAGAAGATCTTATTTGGGAGTTCATCAAGGCTTTGATCATCCGTCAGTATTTCTCTGAGATGAAGAAGGTGAGAAAGGGAATAGAGAAGTGTTTACTCCAATAGGGTGACATATCAATGTTGGAATTAGAAAATTGTTTTGTGGATCTTGTAATATATGAGCTGAGGTATGTCGTGAATGATTCCTTGAAGGATTGGGATTTAAAGGTTGGGATTCTTCCTAATCTACGGTTGAAGGTGTCATAGTTCAATCCAGTTTCTTTCTCCAATGTGGTGAAATAATATCTCTGTGATGAAGTGGTGTTAAAAGTTTTTCTTGATTCATCTAACCTTTCACTAGTCCCTGTGAGTGGTTATGGGAGTTGGGGTAAGAAAATAGGGAAGGGACCTGGAGCTTTTGGTGCTAGTCATGGAATAAAAAGGCATTGAGATCTTTTTTCAACCACTCCTAGGAATGAGATCTTAGTGTGATATCATTATGGCAACCAGGGTCACAATAATCCATCATTTCCAAAATCACCAAGGCCCTTCCATGCTTGTGGATTCTTAGGTCACCTACAACGGTTTTTTCGGGGTGTTTCTAGAAAGAATCATAGAGCCAATTCACATAAGTGGTGTGTTATTTGGGGACTGGTTTAAAGTTTCCTTGTTTTAAGTTTCTTTCCAGATGTAGGGGTTATTTTTTTGTGGCCTTTGGTCTGATGGTGTTTTCTTTTTTTCAAAATGTAATGGAATTTTGGGAGTCTTTTATTAAAATCATGTTTTTTATGGAAGAGTGTTTGATCTTTTTGGAAATTTTGGTTTCTTATTTTGATCTATGTGGGTAATTCTTATGCATATTCTGAGTCTTTTTCTTGTGGAAGTGCCTCTAATGAGTTATGTTTAGAGGTTACCATCTCCTAACTATAGTGTAACATATGCTTCAAAAATTAGAGCTTCATCCATAGGTCTTAGAGATAATATTTTACACATAGTTAGGTAAACTACCATAGGTGTAGGGAGTTTTGGCTCAATTTTTTCCCCTCTTTTCTTGAATGGGTGGTCTAAATTTTTTTTTGTTTTCTCTCTTAATCATGGTTGGTAGGCCAGTGTGGAGTATTTTTTGTTGTCCTATAAGGGAAAGGACTTGTATTGGATAGTGTTGAATTTTCGATTGATCAATTTTACTTGGTTTCTTATGGTGAGGAGACCCATTATGGGTCTCTTTAAGAATGATTGTTGGTTTTTATCAGTGATATCCTTATCTAAATGTTGTGGAATCTATTCGAGCCTCTAATGTTGATAGTTTGGTGTGGTTTCTGGTGTTGGTTGGGAGATGTGTTATTCTTTTTGAGGATATCTAAGTTTTGAGTTCTTTTGGCTTGCGTAAACATTGGGATTTTTGAAGTGTGCCCTATAGTTATGTTCGAAGTATGGGTTTGAAAATTATATATTGAGTTTTCCTATTGCTTTTCATGAATTGTTTCAGGTTATTTTTTAAATTTCAAGTAAGCGGTGTAAGTTATTATTGGCTATGTTGAGATGTTTTGATTTCAAGAGGTTTGGTTATGCGGATGCGAAATCCTTAGTTGTTTGTTGATCAACTAGAAGTTTTTGTGTCTTTACAGGGGTGGAAAGCAATAATGGTAGAGAGAACTTTCACACCCAGTTTTCCATTTTCATCATCTGTTTCAGTTCTTTTAGGGATCTAGGTTTTTCTCTCGACTTCCAAGTGCGACGATGTTTAAATTTTTAGTTGTATCATTGTTTATTTTTGACCATTTGTTTATTCCTATATTTTTTAGGGATTTCATAGAGAAAATTTGGGTTTTGAGTTTGACAGTAGAATGTGCATGGATTTTTCATGGTTTGGGGAAACCGTGCGACATGATCCATAAAATTGTGCAAGCCTTGAAGTGATCTTGGTTGATGGATCATGGCCCAAAAATGGTTAGTCAAATCGTGATTAAAGCGTACGGGAAGCCACTGTCTCATGGAAGAAACATTCTTCATGGTTGGAGAATGGTATAGCAACCATGAGGACAAACCATGAAGGATTCCTAGGTGTGTCTAGTGAAGGGATCATGGTTGGATCACGGTTTGGTAAACCATGCGGTCGAACCGTGCGGGCTGCCCAGACCATAAAATTTGTGAAATTTAAATTATTTTCCCATGTAATTTTAACCCCAAATTTTCCCATTTCTCTTCCCACTTAGTCTGTACATCCCTATGGAGGATCCTCTTGGGTTCCTCAAGCCTCCTCTTCCCTCCCTTGGTGTGGATATTGGGATTTCTTCAATTTGGGTCTAGATTCTTCAAAGTATTTCCCCGCCTCTCTTGTCCATATCCCTATTTCATCCATTTCTCCTTGATTTCCTCTTCTCCCATGGTCATGTCGACCTAGTATTAGTGTTTCCACTTGAATTATGATGGGTTTTTTTGTGTTTAGGGTTTTTATTTGTATATCTTGGATCTAAGAACCTTTTTGGTGTGGTTTCAGTGTGTGTGGTTGATGTGCCATGTATTTGAGGTAGGTTTCCCTTGAACTTGCCTTTATAATTTAAGATTCATTTATATCATGCTTTTAGAAACCTTCCTTTAATATTAAATATTGATATATGTTCCTTAAAATATTTTTTGGATGTGTGAAATGGTTTTTGTACCCTTATTTTGTGATAAATATGTCTATTTTTCTAAATATTACACACCAAGTGTTCAATGAAATACCCGATTGGCCTTTCCAGGTGTTTTGTAACATCTAAATCATGGTTTCAATTTGTGAATATATTTTTGATATATGAAGGGATTATTTGAGTTTATTGAATAGGTTTTCAAATTGGTTTTAGATTTAAAGGAAATGTGTATTTGGTATGTGTGGTGTCTAATGGCCCATTTGTCATTTTAATGAAAATGGATTGACATAAAATTGTGGTGTCTTTTCTAAAAATTGAATTTTATAAAATGGTTGTGAAATGGTAAATGGTGTGTTTACACCTATTTTTAAAATATTATTTGGTTCTTTGATAAATTTTGGTTTTTTAAAATATATTGAGGCCCGTTTGGCATCATGATGAAATTGATGAAGTGTTTAACATGAAAACTCTCCTTGGACAATCATTTTTCTTTGTTTATATATGAATATTGTAAGGAATGGGAGATCATTGTTATGGAATACTTTTTGATATATGAGTTTTGAGGTAAGAGATGGATCCCTGTAGTGGCTTAGGGTGATACATGTTGTTGAAATATTATTATATATGAATGTGATTGGATACTCGGTTGACATCAGTTCGCTCGCCCCCTTTGTACGTGAGGCATGGGAACCTGGAGTAGTGAGATAATTTTATGAGAATTATTTTTTCACTAGATAGATTATGTAATGGATAGTAGACTACAGTAGGTGGATATACTGGGTTTATTTCTATGGGATTACCCCTCAGTCTAACATGAGTTAGGGTGGTCGGGTGTATTTAGGGTGATTTTGGTTTCATCATGTGAGGCATGCTTCTAGGGATGGGTCTCATGTATTAATATGTTCTAGATTATTCATGATCTCATAGTATCACCCATGTCAATTGTTATTTTTTTTTATAGCAAATGGTTATGGTCCATTGTTGGTTGGTTACCCTTGTATATTTCTTTCCATTTCCCTTACTTTATGATTTTTATAATTACCCCTTGAGTAGTATAGATTTTTGTTATAATTTCAAAAAAAATAAAATGTTTGTGGAAAAAGATTTTGGAAATGTCTTTCCCTCATTCTCTCCCTTATAAATGAAATGTTATCTATTTCTTTTAAAATACATATGGTTCCTTCTTGATAATAAATTGTTGTTTTAAATGGTAGAAAGGGAAATGGACCACGTTTGGATTTCTTTGAAAAAATGTATTAAAATTTAATCTTCATATATTGTATCTCAAACTTTAAGTTTATGTTTCTTTTATTTTAAAGGAAGTTCATTGAGAATAGATTTTTTTGGGGTATACCTATTGAGTTTTAATACTCACGCCTATAGTTTTATCTTATTTTTAGCTTGTCGTGTAAGTCTCATCTTGGCCTTGATCGGAATGGGTGATGGTTGTTCTTGGTATCATAGAGTGACCCTTAGGGTCACATCGAGATGCCATTGTGGTAGTCAGGTTCAGTTGGGATTTTTTGTTCAGTTTTTCTATTTTTTTACATTGTGTAAAAGATGTTTATTTTTGACATTAAGTTGTTTTATTTATATTTGGGTTTCTCTATTTTGTTTCCTCTATTTAATTTATTGGTTTATCTTGGGAAAAATTATTCCCTCTTGTATCATTATTGATTCCCGACACTAGTTTCCAGCCCATGGGGAGAGAGAACGCCCTTCGGGCCATGCAACAGATTGGTTCGGGTGACCGGTTCAGGGTTGACTCGAGTTGTTTTGTGAAAATTTATACTAATACTACATGATGTGGGTATTATAAAATATTGATTCCATTTTATTAAGAAAAAAATAATATAAATAAATTATGTTAATTATACTATAATGATAGAATCAACCATGTACACATTGTTTACTCAATCCAATGTCTCTTATGATTTTTTCATAACTTTCAATGCTAATATAATCCTAGAAAAAATAATTTAATTAATATAGATATTATCCTTAAATACTTGATAAGAGCTAATGGTGTACTCTTGGCCTTTATAGGTGCAAATAGCTCATTATAAATGGTTACACTAATGCTACTTTCCAAATAAACAAGAGTGATACTATATCTAAATATGGATTTATGTTCTACCAAAATGATGGATATATTAACTAGAAGAGTTCTATCAAACCAATAATGGATGATTTTATGGTGAAATATGAGAAAAACTTTTCATTTGATGTTTTGAAGGACATTGTTTGGGTAAAAAAATTAATTAGGGGAAGTTCCTATAATTTTTAAACTCATATAACTGTATTATGATAACAATGGAGCCTTTTTTTCAAGAAAAGGAACATAAACATCATGAAAGAACTAAATAAATTCTTTATAGGTAACATCTCAACATAGAAATCATTGATATGGGTAATTCAATAATTTTTGAGTGATTATAATGAAAAATATAGTAAATCTATTAAAATTTTATTAGTGTAAGAAAAACATGATAGAAACACAAGGTCCTTGGGTATTCAATATATTGGGTATTAGTAATAAGGTATTTTTTTTTCTAAATACAAAAAATCATTAATATGATATAAATATTGGGGTTGAATAATGTATCAGGGTTCTACCACTAAAAAAATTTCCAATTTGTTATTAATTCAATTATGTTGTATTTATTACATGAAAGTGGAATGATAATTAACCCCTTATAGGGTATCTTTGAGTTTTTTTGAATCGATTTTTATCATGGAAATTCATAAGCTATGAAAATATGTCAATATTGACATGATCATGATCTCTTATATAGAAACAATGTTTACTCATGAGAAAAAAACGTGCCTTATTTTCTAGATTTACTTGCTAAAGTGTATCAAATGGAATGTCATGCATAATTTATTTAATACACTCATGCATGTATGCTTTATATTAGCTAACAATATGGTTAAAAAAGTACCCTACATGTGAAGATTAATTTTTTTAAACAATTAATACATCATCCATATGACTGAGCTAATAAAGTGGTGGTTATATAACACCCTATAACATAACCAACCCATAATTATGAGTTTAATATAAAGTATTTTAAACCCTCATATACACCCATTATATTTCAGGTTTATAGTTTTATAGAATTAGGAAAAATAATGCATTTACCTATGCAACACTATCATACGGAGTAAATTGTTTCCACAAAAATAGGTTCTTATGTTTACACACTGATTTTCATCCTTGACACATTTTCTTATTTCAAGACACATCTTCATTACTATAAGTTATACATTTCTATAGTTCCCATACATCCTTAATCCCTATCAAAAATATTTTAAAATTATGGATGAAAAAACAATGCTAAGGTATATAAAAATAAAGGAAACCCGTTAGTCCTTTGAAAATCATGAAAACCCATAAAACGTCTCTCTTTTCACATAATAAACTTTGATCTCAAAATAATCACTTCATTACTCTTGAAATCAACTAATTTACTAAATTTTTTCATAAAACATTTCATAAAAAATCATAAATTAAAAAACTTAATCATGAGGGTGTCTTAAAAAACAAGAAAATGTTCTTCAAAAACAAAACTTTTATCTGAAAATGTCTTAAACTCTTTTTTAAAATAAAAATATTATTTTATCAACATATAAAATAAAAATATTTCCACAAAAACCCATTTGAAAGCATAGAAAAATATGTTTGTAACTTGTTACATTATCATCATATCTCTATTACAATCACCCTTACAATAGGATAACCAACTTAGTTAATTATAATTTATTCATAGGAGTAAAGTATAAAAAATTTAACTTTATCCTCTTCGGAGGATTAACTTATAAATATTCGACACTATCCACTTCATAGGATTAACTTATAAGTAGTTAACTTTATTCACTCTATAAGAGTAACTTAGAACCATTTAATTCTATATACATTACCCAATGAATTATAGGGATATAAGGGAAACACCTACCATCATAAATAATTACCAAGAACTATAAAATTAATGAAAAAATCTTGAATTTCCATCATAACACCCATAAAAATTGTTATTTGATCTCATACAAAAAATCAGTTTTAATTATCTTATAACAATTATCAGAAGTATCCTTCTCTTTTGAAAACATTTTAAAAACACAAAATTTATTGAACAATAAGAATAAGGTACTCGTTGAAAAACCATAAAAATTTGTATATTAATCTTGATAAAAAAATTACTATGATGGAGTTAAATTATTTAATGTGGTAAACATTAAAAACATTCTTTTCAAACCTTTAAAAAGAAGGTTAAAAATGACAGGTAAGGAAAACTTTAAAAAGATTAATTTTATAATTTTTGTAAAGCAAGTCAAAGATGTTTGAAAATTAATTTAATAACTAATTTGAGTATAAATTATAAAATCCTTGAAACATTTTAAATATCATTGATATTAAGGGAAAATATTTTGAAAATAATATTTTAAAATATTTAAAAAAAGGTTCTAAATAAAAAACCTCATGACTTTAGTAACGTTTGAATAAAAAGAAAATATAAGTATATAGCCTAAAAATTATTTTTGAACCACTTTAATTTTATGAAACAAATAATAAAAAAACCATATATTCTTGTGTACGCCACACAACACAAAACATGTTTTTAAAATGGAATAAGTCTCAAAGAAAGAAAATTGAGTAGAGAAATCTCTTACCTTGAGTCTTGAATTACCACATACATATTTTAATTTCAAAAATAATAAAATTATATTAATTATTTAATTAATTAAGAACCATTATAACTTTAATTACATTATATTCATTCCTGTTATTATATTTATTATCTTGTTCAATTTAGTTACAAAATCGGTTAAGTATAAGTCAGATGTTTTGGGGTCATTCGGTCCAAAATAGATTCGGTGTGTTAACCATTGTCATGGGGAGTCATGGTTAAATCATATAAAAAATGTTAAAAATGTTATAATTATAATATTTATGCATTAAATATAATTTTATAAACATTTATGTTAGGAATTGGTGAAAAATGAGATACATCGATCATGGAGGTGGTAGTCCCCACATACGCTTGAGCGACATTTTGATTTTTCTAATGGATGAAAGGGAAATAAATTAGAAAAAGGTTTCCCCCAAAAAAATATTATCATTATTATAAAAATAATATTTATTCATTTTATCTATCCTTATGACCAACCATGTGATATGGTAATGAAAAAACAAAATGTGTCGTTCATGGAGGCGGTAGTCCGCACGTATGTATGAGTGATGTTTCCATTTTCCAATAGATGGGAGGGTAAGAAGGTAGATAATATATTAAATTTTTATAATAATAATTATTTCAGAAATATCATATATATATATATATATATATTAAATCCAATTTTACAACAATCCATGTGATGTGGTGATGAAAAAAAATACATCGCTTCTTTGAGGTGGTAGTCCACACATACGCATGACTATCGATTTTATTTTCAAATTGATGGAAAAAAGATAGAAAATAATTTCTATACAAACATAATAACATTTAATTATAGTAAGTATAATGACTCAATTATATTAAGATGTTTATAATTTATTTTAAGTAGGTATAATAGAAAATTTTCTTAAAATAATTCAATTAATACTTATACCTCATCATTGTATAAACTCATTTTACTTACACCTTAAGCCTTATTGAATTTGTATTTTGGTGATACTAGTACCTCTAGGATGTGGGTAGGAGAGTTGGGAAGGTATTTTGGTAAATATTGGTTGAGATAATGTTCTCAATTTGTGTAAATAAGTAAGGATAGAAGGTGTCATCATATAAGTGAGAGGAGTGGTACCCTTGTAAATATTAAGAACATTAGAATATAATAAATGTATCGATCATGAAAATTGGATCCAATTTTTTCATATTTATAGTATAGGATAATATAAGGTATAAATAAACACACAAAAAATTAGATAATTTTTATAGATATTATAATCCATATCTTTTAGTTTAACCCCCTCTTTAACCCTTTTAACTTTTAATGTGGTAATAAACTTTTACCATGGTAAGTATTAATTATGATAATGAATGAAACTAAAATAATTTCCAAATTATAAAATACTTATCCCAAAAATGGAATCCATTCTATAATATTCAATTTCTATAGGTGGTAGAAAAAATTAATATAAGTTCACAAAATATAATGAAGAACAATTTTTAGAAAAATGAACTTTTAAGAATAAATATAATTTTACACCAAAAGAAAGAATGATATTAATTAAAATATAATTTATTGGATTATGTTTAAAAAATTATACTTATATAACTTTAAAACCAAACAAAAACTAAAATAAAACCTGTGACTACTTGATTAAAATAGAAGAACCAAAAATTGTTTTTATTTGAATAAAACATCACTTAGATTTCCAAAATATAAAACATAGGTTTTATCAAAAAATATATTTTTAATTGAATTTTATTACCTATTTAATATAAATTTGTTCTATAAAAAAGGTATAATAAAATTTTAAGTCATTATTATATCATTAAAATATCATAAAAGTGAAAGTATTTGTGAAATCTATATTTTTTACTATTCACCCAAAAATTAACATTTTCAGAAAAATTCATAAAAGTAAAACCAAGATAATTTTGTCATGATTAATTCAAAAATTTAGTTAATTTCATAAAATTTAAATTCTAAAATACATAAATTTAACTTCTAAATGAAAATACAGAATATAATAAAATTTACTTTAATAGAAAAATTACATTTTTAAACTTTAAGTGTTGTTAACCTTATTTCATATCAATTAACAATAAGTATTAATTTATTAGTTTGAAAATTATATATTCATAATTTATTTATATTTATATTTCTCTATAATAAAGTATTATTCACTTTGGTTTATTTTTTTAATGCAACATAAGCTATCAAATATAATTTTATTTTTAAGAGAATACATTCTAAAAACTTGGGGTGTTACTTTCCCCCATACTTAAAGAAATTATGCCCTTGTAATTTTAATTTGTTCTTACCATATTTTTAATATCCTAACCTAAATCAGTGGGTTCAATATGGAATGAAACATGACCTCAAGCATGCCTCTCCATATTTCAAAGGCTTCTGAATAGTAGTATAAGGACTCGGCCTTAAACATTGCATATTCTTTAATTAAGTTAATAATTCACATTTAGAATATTTTCAGGTTTAGAGATTTAGAGAATTAGGTCATAATATATACATAACAACTTGAATATTACATACATCTATATAGTTTCCATTTTTTTCTCAAAATAAAAATTCTTGATAAAAAAGAGTCATGTCTAGTTCCATGTTTTAGACAGCATGACTTTTCATTGATCTCATCCTTGACCCTATTCCACTTTATGTCTTGTGAAAAATATTTCAAAAACTTGGGATGAGCATAAAAATCTCAATAAGGGATACACAAAAAATTAAAACTGTTAGTTTTTCAAAATAACAAGTAAACCATGAATGCTTTATCATTAGTAATATTTTTTATCTTTATGAAGTAGTAAATACTATTCACTGAATAAATTATCATTAATTAACATTTTTTAACCAAACTATTACCATAAAACCCATATAAAGATAACATAACATATAAAGGTAACTTGGTACATAAACATACTTAAATGGAATAACCATACGGTCAACTTCTACGCATATCACTAAATGGAAAAGCCATATAGTCGACTTCCATACCCAATGAATTGGAGGTTATAACGTAACCACTCATCCTAGTTTATCACAGCACCACCCATCATTTGGTTTATCATATAACCACCTATAAAATTTCCAAGTACCATTATAAAATCATAACAAATACAACAAATTTAAAGGAATGAAAACATTTCCACATTTTAATCACAATATATCACTTAAATATATTGACATAACAAATCCATTATCAAAAAAAATCAATACCAAAATACATAAAAGAGTTTATGGCATTTATTTTCCTTTTAAAAACATTACGGCTTGTTAAGGAAGCCAAAGATCAAATAATACTCACAGCATTAGAAAGGTCGTTGTCACCGCTTACATTGAAAGAAAAATTCCTTTTTTCATTTATTAAAACACTTCATAGAAAAATATTCCCTTTGAATGAAATGAAAATTCAAATGTGTTTATACAGTGTATAAAAGAAAGTCGTGTATTAAATCAAAATATGCCTCAATGAAATGATATTGAGACGAAGTCCCTTACTGTAGAGACCTGAAGCCTGACGTACATTGACATTACATTACTTTTGTGGAATACTTAGTACATAACAAAACCACACACACAAGGATCGTAATAGTTTAGTGTCTTTGGAAACTCAGAATATAATCTTCTAATCGTGGTGAAAGATCATCAACATCTCCCATAAATATCTTCCTCTTTTTTACATAAAACCTTTCTTTATATCCTGGGGAAAAGAAAACATAAAAGGGTGAGCTCAAATACTCAGTAAGGGTAAACAAAAGAAATATCAATCACATCATATTCATAAGAACATAACATTTTGGAAATCTTAACCTGCAAAAGAGAGAATAATTTCATAACATGGGATAAATCATGGTAGTGAAATATAATCACAATAATCATAACTTAAAACATGAAACTTTGTGGCATACACACATAATCATAGAGAATAATTTATTGTTAGTCAAGACTCATTGCCAAGACTATCTTAGTGGACAAAGTCCCTTTCTGAACCGAGTTCCCCTCGTTTCAGTCCTGTTTCACTGAACCGGTATAACCTACCGTTTCAGACATGTCTATATCATGAGATATAAAATCTTTACCCAATGCATTGGAGGGAGATATAGGTCCCACCCATCTCATAATGATACCATTCTTATCTGTGCCACAAAATCTTAAATCATACATCATTGCATAACCCATGTAATAAAAATGGGAATCGTGATATCATAAAACAATTCATATAAGATAAAGGAATTCATAAAAATAATTCCATCACAACATAATCAAATCAATGTAATAATAGGGATAGAAATAGAACCCCATATTATCTTAGATGGAAAATAATTTTGATAAAACACTTGAACTCCATTCTTGAGAAAAATATCCTTTCTACTTCAAAAACATTTTCCTTTCTTAATATGTCATACAATCTTAAACTCAAAGACGTTTACTAAAAATAAACTATAAAACTTGAAAAGGAAGCTTCTTGTAAATAATGTTTTAAAAATCCATTCATGTCGTATAAGTTAAAAAACATTCTTTGTACTTTTGTCGGAAAAGTCAAAAACTACCTCGTACGAAAAACGACAAAAGATTCCTTTCATATCTTTTACTATAAACTCACCAAAGGGTAAAGAAATGGATTTAAACAATTGTAGGTGGATGGAAATAATATTAAATATTGAGGAAACATGGATGTGGATGATAAAATACACCCCAGTAAATACCAAAGTATAAACAATCTCGGATAAAAATGAGATTGTGATATTTCCCTTACCTTTGGTCCGATTTGCTTCGTAAGTGTCCGAACCTCCTGTATAATGATTTAAATAATATTATTGACTTATTCCAGAATCATAATAATTGTTATTATATCATATATGGTTCACTTATGACTTTATATTACCCGTTCTTTTGTAAATTCCGTGTTAAAGAGTGTTTTGGGTAAAATCGTTTCATTTGTCGTCCGTGTTTTGACTTGTAATTATTCATATGATTACTTAGATCATGATTAATTAATTTCAGAATATAAAACATGATTTATATATAATATATATTCATAAAATACATATATATAATAAATCAGTAAATGGAAAGAAATACACCGTTCATGGAGACGGTAGGCCGTACGTACGCATGAACGCTGTTTTCGTTTCCTTATTGAGTTGAATGGAATTAAGTAGATGACATACATATATATAAACATAAATACAGTATCATTATTATGTCATATATTTCATGATTACTTATTATATATACTTTATAATCATTCATGAATGGTTAATAATTGAGAATGAATCTCATCGCGTCGTGGAGACGGTAGTCCGTACGTACGCACGAGCGATGATATCATTCTCATGATCGTGGAATTTTATTGGAGTGTATGTATACTATTACAGAATCAATATCACTTTAAAATAATCATATATAGTTATTATTTACACCATTATACCCATCCAAGTAAAGTGGTGGTGGAAAATAGATTACACCACGGCGTGGAGACGGTATTCTGTACGTACGCACGCGCGGTGATTTCATTTTCCGTAGGATGGATAGATGGTGAAATATGGTTGTTTCATACTTATAATAACATATCAGTATATGATTGATACTGATTTTATTACTTCATAATGAAACAACCTTAGAAGAAGAAGTGTAATAAGAAATAAATTTGAAAGAATTGGTAACGGAAATTACCTCTTCTTTGAAGCGCCTCTTTGAGACCTCCTCTTAGGGCACTAAAATTGGTCTTTGAGGAAGACCAGAACCTCTAGAATGTTTCTAGGGAAGTTTAAAAGAGAATTTGGCATAGTTTGTCCGAGCTTGAAGGCTCAATGTGGTGTGAGGAAGAGAGGTAGGAGGTACCCTTTTATAAGGGAGGAGAGGGGTACCTTTGGAATAACTAAAACTATTATTTTATTATAAAGAAAAATTCGGTTTTAAATAGCTCAAAATTGATTTATTTCTAAGATAAGGTGTGTATGGGTCTAAAAAATCTCATCCAATAAAATTTAGACAAGTTTAGGTTATTATTTTAACCTTATCAATTAGATTTAACTCTAAGTTAAATAATTTAACTTTTACCGTGTCTTTTTGTTTTCTTACACTATATGGTTAATAAACTTACCATAACAAGCCAAACGAACCCCAAGTTGTTTATTATTAATATATATATCCTTAGATAAGTCATTTGTCCGAACATTATATTTTTAGGAATTAAATAACAATTAATAATATAATATTTGTTTTAAAAACTAATTTATGTCAATTTTGACACTATTTGGTACATGATTTTTATGAAATTCTTAACAGAATGATAAGTTCGAACCAAGTTACTTAAATCCACAATAACATGTCATATTAACCTATAAAATTAGTTTAATTCATAAAAAGTCTCAAATTACATTTATTTGAGCATTTATAACATCAATTATACCAATATTTCATTAATAAGGAAATTACTACATCATCTTTGTGTCATAATAAATGATAATTATTTAATCCCTAAAAATTCTAAATAAATTCCTATGATGTAGATAATTGTATTATATTTCTGGAGACTTTTCATGTTCGAAGTTTCATGAAGTTTATCACTAGATTAAAATTATGATACTTATAAGATTTAAGAAAGTGACATGTTGTCACATTCTTTGGTTTTAATAATAATTAAATTATTTTTATTGAAAAAATTTAATTAAATGAATCTAATCTGACCCTTAGGTTATATGGGTCTACATTTAGCCATCCAATATGATTTTACCAAGTGTTATGGTAATTTTATAATCTTATATTTACCCTTAATTACCCGATTTACCTTTAACTATAGTAAATAAAATTTACCGTAGTTACTATTCACAATGCCCAAAAATAAAAAGTATCTTATTAACATAATTTGGACCCAATGATTCCAAATATGAAATAAATTTTTCCAAATTCAATATAGAAAAGATGCAGAAATTAAATTAAAATTAATCCCGTTGTCGAAAGAAAATGAGTTTTTCTTTAAAACATTGCAAAAGATTGAATTGATTTAACCTACGAATTCAAGGTAAAATCAATGCTAATGACATACATTATATTAAATGGTAAAAATATATTCTATTTATACTTTAAAACCATTCAATATTATAATTTAACCACATAATATATTATGATGAAAAAAGTTGTTTTTAATTAAAATGTATCATGTTTTTACTATTCATTAAAATATGAAAGTTATCGGAAAAATATCAAAACTTTATCTAATGTAAATTTTTATATCCTGATTCAAAAGAAGAATTTTATTTTGTCAAATTGAACTTATAAACATGTCAAAAACTATATTTAAAGTGGGTGCGCCATCAAAAGGCGGCAAGACTGCATTTTTTGAAAAATACTTATTTTACCCGAAAAATTTATTTTGTTCTTATACCATGTTCTAGAAATGTGTAAGATGAATAATAATTTTATAAAATTCAAAATTTAGTCAACACTATTCATAACGGCTAGTTCATAACAATATTATAATAATATATCGTTGTTCAGTAAAACCCGGTATTACGTACAACACACGCTATCGAGGAAGGTCGCGATTGCGTGTAATGCAAGCCAAGTCAGGGTTGCGTGTAGTGCACAACTCCTTTTTTGTTGCATATAAAAGAATCCAACCATATTTTATTTATACATTGAATATATATATATATATATACACTCAATGTTGCGTAGAATAACTTCTATCAAACGAACTTGAAATTGTGTGTAACAAGAGCCAAGAAAAGTGTTGTGTATACTGAAAGCTAATACGGTGTTTCGTATAGAGCAAGGTAATCTTGGTGTATCATAAAACGCAAGACATTAATGAAATTAAAAGAATATTTTTCATAAAATCTCAGGGTGTTACACTTACCTTGTGTATGACTTGACACGTTCGTTCTTTAATCTCCTGAATAATAAAATAAAGTTAATTTATACTTTCTTGAGAACCTTTTTCATGTTTATTATTCCTTTTATATCAATTATTACCATGTTATAAACATTATGTAATCATTTAAGTTAATAATGGTCATTTTGTCGATATTTGGTACTTGAGTCAAAAATGGACTTCTTATAATTACAAGTTGTTCATGTATCAAAATTTAATTATATCCATAATTATATTCATGATTTAGATATCATATATATCATATATTTCCAGTATATACATGTATTTATAATATAAGATAACATTCTGAGATAAGAAATGAAATGCACCGTTCATGGAGACCGTAAGTCGTACGTACGCATGAACACTACTTCCATTTATATTTCGTATTGTAAGGGAATGGAAACTTAATGATACATTATTATATTATAATTCCACTATAATTTCATATATAATTTTATTAACTCTACCGTTTATATGTTCCACATAAGTCATGAACAAGTCATATCACTATGAGGGGGCGGTAGTCCGCACTTCCTCAAATGAGATTATCGTATTTACCCACTATGGAAACCATAACTGTATTCTATAAATGAAAAATACAGAAACATAGAAACAATATAAATATAATATATATAATATATAAATACAATTCCATCTTAATGTCCACCATAATAGGTGGTATGAGAATATTGAACAATCATTGTTTCGTGAGGCAGTAGTTCGTCGTCCACAGAAACAGTGTGTTCTTTACCCATTAGATGGAGGTGTGTGTAAGTGTAGTTCTAATAAGTCTCATAAAAACAACCTATTATATTGAGAATACTGTTTTTTTATTAAATAAAGTAATAAAAATAGTTTAGGGGGTTGGATAAGTAAAATAAAACAAAATAAAACAAAAGAATTTAAGAGAAAATGTTACCTTTAATTCGGGTAACTCCCTTTGGTTTGAACAAAAAGGACTTATTGAAGAGTCTTATGCCTAAGGTAAGGCTTATATATGGAATAGAGGGATATTGAGAGCATATTTGGGCATGGTTTGGACGATCCAAGGGACTTGATAGGTGTGAGGAATGGGTTAGAAGTGGTGTCCTTTTATAAGGGGGAGGAGGGGATTTTTAGGAAAGTTTGAGACAAATATTTTATTATAAACTTATTTTCGGTTTAAAAAGGTCCAAAAATAATTAAAGTAAAATATAACATGACTCATGGTAGAAATAAAATCATACAATAATAATTGGACAGGTTTTGGATATTATTTTAATCTTTATAATCTTATTTATTTAAATCATTTATTAATTAGGTAAACACTGCATCATTATTGTGTCATAAATAATTTAATTTATTTGATGTCTAAAAATTATAAAAAAATACCATAATGTAAAAAATATTTTCAGATTTATAATTAATATTTATAGTTAAAAATATAACTTATATTACCCCATGTAAAAATTAATTTACTAAAAGATATTTGTTTATGTCATTTTTGTCTTTACTTTAAGTTAATTAAAATAAAGTGTCACTATTACTCTTAAGTAAATCCATGGGGTCCCCAAATAGACCCAAGAATTTACATGGTTGGATATGTATCACCCAATAGCAATAGGACACATGTTAAGGTAATTTTATATTATTATAATAATATTTGTTTACCCTTATTTACCTGATTTACCCTTTAACCATGGTAAATAAAATTTTTACTGAAGTAAATATTCATAATGTTTATAAATAAAAGTTACCTATTTACACAATTTGGACCTCATGATTCTAAATATGGAATCCATTTTTCCAAATTCAAAACACAAAAGTGTCAAAAATTAATTTAAAATTAATTCCCGTTGTCAAAACAAAAGGCGTGTTTTTAAGAAATATTAACTATCAAAAGACTGACACTTATTTATGTCCAATTTCATAGTGAAATTACTTAAAAAGAGACCAACATTAAATTAAATAGTAAAAAAATATTCTAATTAAACTTTAAAACCAATTAAAAATATAATATATCCTTATAAATAAATTAGTTTAAAAGGCATTTTTGAGTTAAAATACAATATTTTTTCACTATTCATTAAAAATGAATTTTATCAGAAAAATACCAAAAATTTACCCAAAGTAAATTTCAATGTCCCAATTCTAAATAAGAATTTTATTTTCGTCAAATAGAACATACAAAAGTGATCAAAACTAGATTTAAATAGGGTTTTCCATCAAAAGGCAGTAAATCGACCTTTTAGTGAATATTAGAGTATTTATGCTTAAAATCGAATTATTTTCTTATTTTAATCCTCAAATTTTTATTGTATAAATGTAAAAAAAATTAACAAACAAGTATAATCATATTTTAGTTAGTTCTATTCATTCCTTCCAATGCAACGGTTGGGCATTAACAACCATTTAAAATAATAATATTATATTATTAGTGTGCAACGTAAGATTTTAAAGAAACTCGTTGTTGTGTATCGGGTAAGCCATCGAACATAACATCCCCTTTAAATTATAATTAATATTTAATTCAAAAATATTAATAAATATGAAAATATCATATTTCTTTATTTACCTGAGATGTTACATCCTTCCCCCCTTTTGGAAATTACGTCCTCACAATTTTTATTCACTTATCAAATAAGTGGAGGTATTTATCCCTCATAGCATTTTCAGATTCTCACATTTCCTCTTATACCATATGGTTTTTTCACAAAACCTTTACCTGGTGAATTACCTTATCCCGCAACACTTTCTCTCTACGGTCAAGAATCTAGATTGGTTGTTCCTCATATGAGAGATTCTCTTCCAACTGAACAACCTATGGGCTTAAAACATGAGATGGATCTGGCATATACTTCCTCAACATTGAAACATGAAAAAAATTGTGTACCTAGGGTAAAATTGGAGGTAAATCCACTCTTTAGGCAATGGATCCCATTTTCTCTTGAATTTCATAAGGGCCAATGAACCTCGGACTCGACTTTCCTTTCTTATCAAAATGCATCACACTTTTCCATGGAGAAATTTTGAGAAAGACATGATCACCTACCTCAAATGAGAGATCCTTCCTCTAATTATCCGCATAACTTTTCTGTCTGCTCTGAGCTGTTCTCATATGATTCTGAATCAACTGAACTTTCCCTGCCATCTCTTCTACCGATTATGTTCCCATCCGCTTCCATTCACCTACTTCATCCCAAAAAGATTGAGTTTGAAAACTCTTTCCATATAATGATTCAAACGGTTCCATGTGTATACTGGAATGAAGCTATTATTATAAGAAAATTCAACCAAAGAAATATGTTGGTCCCAACTTCCCTAGAAATCCATTGAACAAGCACGTAACATATCCTCCAAGGTCTGAATTGTTCATTCTGACTCCCCATCTAATTGCGGATAAAAAGATATACTAAAATTTAATTCAATACCCAATGACTTCTAAAGGCCTTTCCAAAAGTTATAATTAAACCTGGGATCACAATCAGATACAATTGAGAGGGGAACACCATGCAACCTGACTATCTCTTTAGCATTCAATTGAGAAAGTTTATCTAGATACAAAGTATCTCGAATAGGAATAAAATGAGTATATTTAGTCAATCGATCAATAATAACCCAGATTGCATTGTTACCTTGATATGTCTTTGTTAATCCCACAATGAAGTACATGGATATATTTTCCCATTTCCACTCTGGCACCGGTAAAGACTGAAGCATCCCTTTAGGTAACTACTGATCTCCTTTAACCTACTGACAATTCAAAAACTTCATAGAAAAATCAACAATATCTCTTTTCATTCTATCCTACTAGTAATACTCCTAAAGATCTCTGTACATCTTAATACTTCCAGGATGAACTAAAAATGGGGAACTATAAGCTTCACATAACAACTCATTCTTCAACTATGAATCAGAAGGCCCACATAATCTTTTCCCAAACCTCAAAACACAATCATTATCAATGTTAAATTTAGTAAATGTACCCTTCTGAACCAACTCTACCTTTTTTTGTAACTCGTTGTCTTTTTTCTGTGCTTGCTTAAATCTTGTCTGATAGAGATGATCTCACTGACACCTGAAACAAAACAGAAGAATTTCCTGCACCAACAACTTCTATTCCAAAGTTCATCAAATCAAAAACCAATGGATCTCGTTCCAAACATATCATGGTTAATGACGCATTAATTTTTCGACTCAAAGCATCATCCACTTTATTTTCTTTTCATGAATGGTAAAGGATTGTGCAATCATAATCCTTGATTAATTCCAACCATCTCCTCTGTCTCATGTTCAATTCATTCTGAGTGAATATATACTTCAAAATTTTTTGGTCAGTATATATTTCACATTTTACTCCATACAAATGATGCCTCCAAATTTTTAATGCAAAAACAACAGCAGCTAATTCCAAATCATGTGTAGGGTAATTTAACTCATGAGTTTTCAGTTGACGTGAAGCATAAGCAATTACCTGATCATTTTTTATAAGGACATAGCTAAATGCTTTCAACAAAGAATCACTACAAATAACAAACTCACCATTTCTAGAAGGCAGTGCCAAAATTGGAGCATTCACCAATCTTCTTTTTAATTCCTAAAAACAATCAACACATTCTTTTGTCCAAATGAACTTAACCCCTTTTCGAGTTAACCTAGTTAGTGGGATAGATAACTGTGAAAAATTATCAACAAACCTCTGGTAATAACCTGACAAACCAAGAAAACTAAAGATCTTAGTTTTATTTATGGGTATTGGCTATTCTTCAAAAAAATTGTTTTACCAGGATCAACAGTCATGCCATTTTTTGAAACAATGTGACCAAGTAAAGAAATTTGTTGTAACCAAAACTCACACTTACTGAATTTCCAAAATAGTTTATTTTCTTTTAAGGTTTCAAAGACAACCCTTAAATGACTTTCATGTTATTATTTGCTTTTTGAATAAACCAAAATATCATCAATAAACATGACCACAATTTATCACCTCAGTCAACTTATCCATCACTTTAGTAAACCGTTCAATTATGATTCTGACCATCTCAAGATGTTGATTTGGAAGGTAATTTCCCTCTATATTTCTTCCCATAAAAACTTCTCTATTTCCTTTACGAAAAACCATTATCAACACAGAAATATATTAGGCGAATCAACGTTGTAATTTTTCAACTCTATATCATTTCAATATTATCATAATTTAATTTATGGATATTAATTTAACAATACCCTAACTCCTAAATTTGTCTAAACCGACCTCTGATACCAACTATAAGGACCCATCCTTAAACATTGCATATTATTGAATTGAGTTAATAATTCACATTGAGGATTTTTTTAATTTTATATATTTATATAATTAGGTCATAACATATACATAAAAACTTGAATATTACATACATCTACCCAGTTTCCATTTTTTTCTCAAAAACAATTTCGAATAAAAAGAGTCATGTCTAGTTCCATGTTTTAGAAAGCATGACTTTTCCTTCATCTCATCCTTGACCCTATTCCACTTTATATCCTATGAAAAATATTTCAAAAACTTGGGATGAGCATAAAAAACTAATTAAGGGATACACAAAGAAGAGAAATTGATAGTTTTTCAAAATAACAAGAAAACCATTAATACTTTATCATGAGTAATACTTTTCACCTTTAGGAAGTAGGAAATACAATTCATTGAATAAATGATCATTGATTACCCTTTTGTAACCAAAATATTACCATAAAACCCATATAAAGAACACATAACATATAAAGGTAACTTGAAACATAAACATACTTAAATGGAATAACCATATGGTCGAATTCAACACATATCACTAAATGCAATAGACATACGGTCGACTTCCATACCCAATGCATTGGAGGTTATAACATAACCACCCGTCCTGGTTTATCACGGTACCACCCATCATTTGGTTTATCATGTAACCACCCATCAAATGTATAAGTACCATTATAAAATCATAACACATACAACAAATATAAAGGAATGAAAACTTGTCCACATTTCAATCACAATATATCACTTAAATATATTGACATAACAAATCCATTATCAAAACCATTTTCAATACCAAAATACATAAAAGAGCATATGTTATTTATTTTTCTTTTAAAAACATTACAGCTTGTTAAGGAAGCCAAAGATCAAATAATACTCGCGGCGGCGGAAAGGTCTTTGTCACCGCTTATGTTAAAAGAAACATTCCTTTTTTCATTTAGTAAAACGCTTCGTAGAAAAATATTCCCTTTAAATGAAATGAAAATTCAAATGTGTTTATATAATTTATAAAATAAAGTTGTGTATTAAAACAAAATATGCCTCAATGAAAGGAGATTGAGACGAAGTCCCTTACCTGGTGTCTGACTTAACCAGTTCGTTCTTTAATCTCCTGAATAATAAACTAAAGTTAATTTATACTTGATTAAGAACTTTTTAATGTTTATTATTACTTTTATATCAATTATTACCATGTTATAGACATTATTTAATCATTTAAGTTAATAATGGTCATTTTTTCGATATTTTGTACTTGAGTAAAAAATGGACATCTTATAATTACAAGTTGTTCATGTGGTAAAAAGTTCATTATATACATAATTATATTCATGATTTAGATATCATATATATCATATATATCTGGTATATACATGTATTTATAATAGTATATAACATTTGGAGATAAGATATGAAATTCACTGTTCATGGAGATGGTAAGTCGTATGTACGCATGAACGCTACTTCCATTTCTATTTTTTATTGTAATGGAATTTGAACATAATGATAAATTAGTATATTATAATTACATTATAATATCATATATATTTTTATTAACTCTACCCTTTATATGTTCCACATAAGGCATGAATGATTCATATCACTTTGAGGGGGCGGTAGTCCACACTTCCTCAAGTGTGATTATCGTATTTACCCACTATGGAAACCATAAAGGTATTACATAAATGAAAAATAAAGAATCATAGAAACAATATAAATATAATATATATCATATTAAAATATAGTTCCATCTTAATGGCCACCATAAGAGTTGGTAGGAGAAGATTGAACAATCATCGTTTCATGAGGCAGTAGTTCACCGTCCACAGAAACATTATGTTCTTTACCCATTAGATGGAGGTGTGTGTAAGTGTAGTTCTAATAATTCTCATAAAAACAACCTAGAATATTTAGTATACTGGATTTTTTATAAAATAAAGGAATAAAAAGAGTTTAGGGGGTTGGAGAAGTAAAATAAAACAAAATAAAACAAAATAATTTAAGAGAAATTGTTACCTTTAATTCGGGTAACTCCCTTTGGTTTAAACCAAAATAACTTCTTGAAGTACCTTATGCATAAGGTAAGGCTTATAGGTGTAAAATAGGAATATTTATAGATTATTTGGTAAGGGTTTGGATGAGGTAAGGGTATTTAGAGGTGTGAGTAATGGGTTAGAAGTGGTGTCCTTTTATAAGGGGGAGGAGGGGATTTTTAGGAAAGTTTAAAACAATTATTTTATTATAAAATTACCTTCAGTTTCAAACGATCTAAAAGTCATTAAAGTAGAATATAAAATGACTCATAGTCTAAATAAAATCATTCAATAATAATTGGATAGATTTTTCATATTATTTTAATCTTTATAATCTTATTTATTTAAATCATTTATTAATGAGGTAAACACTTCATCATTATTGTGTCATAAATAATTAATTTATTTGATGTCTAAAAATTATTAAAAAAATATCATAATGTAGGAAATATTTTTATCTTTATAATTAATTTTTATAGACAAAAAGATAACTTATATAACCCTATTTAAAATTATTTTTCTAAAAGATGTATGTTTATGTCATTTTTATTTGTACTTTAAGTTAATTAAAATAAAGTGTCATTATCACTCTTAAGTGGATTCATGGGGTCCCAAAATCGACCCATGGATGTCCATAGTCGGATATGTATCAACCAATAGGATTAGAACACATGTTAGGTTACTTTTATATTATTATAATAATGTTTTTTACCCTTATTTACCAGATTTACCCGTTAACCATGGTAAATAAAATTTTTACTGAAGTAAATATTCATAATGTCGATAAATAAAAGTTATCTATTTATACAATTTGGACCTCTTGATTATAAATATGGAACTCATTTTTATAAATTCAAAATAATTAAGGGGCATTAATTAATTTAAAATTAATTCCCACTGTCAAAACAAAAGGCGTGTTTTAAGAAATATTAACTATCAAAAGATTGACACTTATTAATGTCCAATTTCATAGTGAAATTACTTCCAATGACCACAATTGGATTAAATATTAAAAAAATAATCTAATTACACTTTATAACCAATTAAAAATATATTATTATCTTGTAAATAAATTATATTAAAAGGCAATTTTGAAGTAAAATACAGTATTTTTTCACTATTCATTAAAAATGAATTTTATCAGAAAAATACCAAAAATTTACCCAAAGTTAATTTTGATGTCCCGATTATAAATAAGAATTTTATTTTGGTCAAATAGAACATATAAAAGTGACCAAAACTAGATTTAAATAGGGTTCTCCATCAAAAGGCGGTAAATCGGCCTTTTAGTGAATATTATAGTATTTATTCTTAAAATCGAATTCTTTTCTTATTTTAAGCCTCTAAATTTTATTGGATAAAAGTAAAAACATTTAAGAGACATGTATATTCATATTTTAGTTAGTTATATTCATTTATGTCAATACAACAACTAGGCGTTAACTACGATTAAAAATAATAATATTATATTATTAGTGTGCAATGTAAGATTTCAAAGAAACTCGTTGTTGTGTATCGAGTATTCCATCGAACATAGCATCCCCTTTAAATTAAAATTAAAATTTAATTCAAAAATATTAATAAATATGAAAATATAATATTTCCTTATTTACCTAGGATGTTACAAGTAGTGACGGTCTCGAGTGGAACCCTAGGGAGATTATACCCTTAATCAGAGTAAACAATAACAAAAGAAAAAAACAAACATATAAAAATATATAATCTAAGTACATATATAACAAAAATATACCAATAATATGAATGAATTCATAAAAAATAGACTCAAACCTAAGTAGAAGGAATTGATCACCCACTGGGCCAATCACATAAAAATTAAGAAAAGAACAAAGTACAAGAGGCTCTTATCCCATTCCCATCCATATCTCATCATAGTTTCTATACTCATAGTGATATATCCCACTAAAATACCAACCCAAACCTCATCCCAAAATACACTTACAATAATTAAGGGCTTCTCAAGTACCCAAGTACCATGGCCACCTGAGTTGGGTGTAAGTACATGTCACGACCCCCTCCCCACAAAGTGTACCCCTCCTGGGCCGGCAATGTGAGAAGGGAGATAATGACCCCCGAGTCTCTCCTATAGCAAGAGAGTAGACCCATTATCCTTTGATAAGCTAGACACAAAAAGCATGTGGCATACCTCGCACGTCTTTGCCTCCTTCGGAAGAAGGGTAAGAAAGACCAGCTACCTTGAGCAGTGGGGAAAAGTAAAGCATATAAACATTCAATCAAAGTCACCAAGCATCCAACAAACACATTCATCCCATTCCATCATCACTTGTGTCCTCCCCGACACACACATGCATAAACCGATGCATCTCGCCACTCAAGGCGTCATCTTCTGCCACAACCACACGGCCTCCCAGCCTTCCCATATCACAACACCCCTCCAAGGTCACATCACAGCACAAGCAGTAGAAAATCAAACATCACATCAAATAGTCTCTTGGCCCTTTAATAAGGCATCCAGCCTTCATACATAATGAGCACTCATGGCTCTAAAGCACAAGGCACTCGGACTTACGAACAAGAGGGTAACTAAGAACCCTACCAGGCGTTATCTTTTATCAACCAACTAGTTCTTTAATCCCTCTTAAATTAATAGATTCAATTCGTAGGTTCAAATTCCAGGAAACCTAATCAGTAAGCTATAACAAAAGATTTAAAATGCATACTATGCCAATTTTATTAACATAAAATTAGAACAACTACAACAACAACAACAACCAGATTCATTTACATGCCTCTTTATCTTTAGCGAATTAATTATCAATTAATTCTAGATTTATGTTCTTTGTTAATTTCCATAAAGAATGAATAACTAATCAAAGCAATCATAGATATCACTCTATCTAGAAAAACATGAGGCAAACCATTATCACAGTACAAAGCAAAAACATGCGATCAACCCAATTATTTTAATCTGGTTCAAGTATTTAATTAG
The DNA here is from genome assembly GCA_963277665.1 of Viscum album. NCBI lineage: Eukaryota > Viridiplantae > Streptophyta > Magnoliopsida > Santalales > Viscaceae > Viscum > Viscum album. The sequence continues at coordinate 909,338,014 of OY728131.1, read as the reverse complement.
GTCAATTTCATTGTGATCAAAAGGGATAAATCATACAAACTCTAAGATTTCACATAAAAAATTAGAGAATCCACGAATACCCTACCTTGAAGAGATCTTGACGTTATTTATCCACACAATGGGTCACGATCCTCCTCTCGCGACAACTGCATCCACCCGAGGATGCCAAGGTACGTCTGCACCAACCAAACCCCAAGAAAACCCCATTAGAAGCATGGAGATTACATGTTATAAGATTTAATATAGAAACAAGGGAATATGATCCCAAAGGAACGACGATAAAAATATACCTTATATCGAAGATTGATCGATACAGCTTGGTTGCATCAAAACAGAGCAGAACTGATCTGAGGAGTGTAGTTTGATTGTGCAACTCCTACAGGAAGGATTGAAAGGTTCTATCATCTCATAGCCGAGAACAAAGAGGAAGAACAAGGGATGATGATATCTTGTCCATTTTAAAGATTCAATGGGGCGACAGTTTAAGATATTCTTATTCCCCACTAAATGTGGATCGCATTAACCCACGCGATTTGGCCAAGTAAAAACATCTCGAGACATAAAAATAATTAATATAGGATTAATGGTATTTGAATAAAAAGTCTTAATTTAAGGGTTGCAACGTCAAAGATGGTTCGCCATTTCAACACCGTATGAGGAAGATATGTTGGGTGCAAGATCCCGTAATATTATTATTATTATTATTATTATTATTGGGTGTTTTGTGGACCCGAGTCATGAACCACAATTTAATATTCCACATTATACTTGAATCAATCGTATTAATGACAGGATCACATCGCCACTGACGAGAAGTCAATCAGATGTCGCACACGGGAGTTATGGCTGGTCAAATATTTAATAATAATATTAAATCTATTATTTTCCGTGCGCTTCGGGTACCTGATCCAAAAACCCGAAAAATGCATCCAATATTGGACTTGAAATGTTCGTCTCGAAATCTAGGTCACACTGCCGCAGACGGTTCGTGAAACCGAGGTCGCACGAATAAGTTACGGTCGAAAAAGTGTTTTATCAACAAAAACAATAATATGATTTTTATATTATTATTTTTAATTGATTTATTTCAATACACAAAGCCACGCACCACTCTATCTCCTATTTGGTGCGCCTCACTCCCTTTCTCATTAATTGATTTCCTTTTCTTTTCTTTTATTACTTCCCCTTTTAATTCTCACACTCTCTCTCCAATTTATTTCCGATCTTTCAACCACTCCACAAAAAGTGGCACCTCCCCCTTCCTTTTCTCCATGTCCAACATGACCCATCACTTCCTTGATTGATTTATTTAACTTATTTTAATTTATTTATCTCATTCCCTTTTATCTCTCTAATCTAATTCTTCATTCACGATTTCTTCACCCAAGTAACGCCTAACTCCATTTCTCACTTCAACTTTATTATTAATATAATTAATAATAATAACACCCATCATTATGGAAACACCCTACTTTATGGAAACAACAACATTATGGAAATATCTAAATTTATGGAAACTACCAACATTATGGAAACATAAAAATTAATGGAAACTATCTATATTATGGAAACTCTCCATTTATTACACACCAAATATTTTCACGCCACCCTTATCAATTATTATTATCAAAAAATTATTATTATTATAACACGCGTCGTGTTTGACCATGTCAAATTTTTACAAAGTAATGGAACAGAGAGGTCCAGGTCATTACATCAGATACCTCTTAAAACATTCTCGTCCTCGAGAATAAAAAAAACAACCCATAAAATGGGGAAAGGTCCGAACAACCACCCTGCAAGATACCTCTCAGGGCTCTCGTCATAATATAAATCCAACCATTATCCTAATTACATGAGTCAGGGAATTCCTTCCCCCATGTCGAGATATTATCCGCTTTAGGCGGCACTGACTCACCTACACGGGTTTAATCACATCCACATTAATACGTCTCGATTAGGTATTAGGTCCTCCCACCCCCATAATTTAGGATTTCTCATACACACACTACCTCCATCACCGCACAAAATAAGAAACACGCTGCCCCAACACATCTATTGGGGATTTACTTCTCCCATGTCAAGTTGCAATGCTTGCAGTTCTTTCATTACTCTCCAGAAATCACCGGATTCATGCATAGTATCACTACGTGACTTTAGGCTCAGTTCATCAGGTAAAACATTCCCTTTTTACAGGTTTAAATGATATTTCAAAGTCATATTTATGTAAGAACTCCATCCATCGATGTTATCGTAAGTTCAAGTCACGTTGAGAGGAATCATACCTCAAACTCTTATGATCAGTGAAAACCACAAAGCACTCAGCAACAAACACCACTTTCTCTCCATCCGCACCAAGGAAAACGAACTTATTCCTGAAACAATCCACGATAGTCTGTACCGAATACAACCAATCCATGCTGAGGATGACATCATATGGTTGTGTTCGTAAGCATAGGAATTCTCCCCAAGAGCGGTGTTGCCCCAACACTAGCTTACAGTCTCTACATACTTCAAACAGGTTAGCTCGACCTCCAACTGTCGTAGTCAATGCCAAGGCCACTAGAAGCCTCTCTACCTCAAGTCCCAAAACATAGACAAGGGTAGGTGATATGAAGGATTGTGTCGCTCCTGAATCAAAAAAGGCATGCACTAAGGTTGAAAACAAGCAAAGGGTACCTCAAACGACGTCTGGGTCGCCTGGAGCTGCCAACGCTAGAGCATGAAGTTGACCACAACCTCCTCCATGGCCTCTCTGACCCTGATGAAGACCACCACCACAGTCGTACTCTGCTATCTGAGGACGAGGAGCATCATGGGGATGTCCTCGACATGCCCCATCTACCCTTTACTGATCTAAAGCTGGTGCAACTGGATGTTGTTGCCTCGGCTGGAACTACCTCAACTGAGGAACCTGGAGCGTAGCGCCTGGTGCACGATGACCGCTCTGAAAGTTCAGGCACTCCCGCTGCTGATGTCCATGACCACCATAATAAAAACAAGTGCATGATCCCTTGACATTGGCATGGGAGTTGCTGCCTCCGGAGAAACGAGATGTGAAGGGCTGGGACCTACCCCTGGCTGAACGGAAACTCTTCTGCCCTAAAAACTGGGAACCCCGGACCACAGTTTTGCTTCGTGAGGGATCATGACGATCCCCCTCTCATGATGATCCGGTTCTGGACAAAGTCCTCTCGACAACCTCTTCCCTTGCCAGCACCTCAAGATATGTCTTCAGCATAAATGGGGTGACCTGGCGCTGGATCTCTGGGCACAAAGCCTCCTCAAAATGCCTCAACCTGGCTTCCTCATCTGGTAACAGGTCCGAAGCATATCTTAAGATGTTCTTGAAATAGATTCCAAACTCTTGAACAATGGAGCTCCCCTGTCGAAGGGTAAGAAGCTCCTGGCGACTGGACGCCTTTGCAGTCGAGGAAAGAAACTTGACTCTAAACTTGTCTCGAAACTCCTCTCATGAGATCGCGGACTCCTCATGATCCCCGGGGAACAAGAACCACCACTGCCTCGCTGCTCAATACAACATTGTCAAAACCAAGGACACCTTGTGCTCCTTACGAGCACAAATCGAACTGAAGCCAATCTAGACCTCCTCCAACCAGTCTTCCTTGACTGCATCTGAAACGGATCCCTCGTACTTCTGCAGACTCTGGCGCTGAAACTCTTAGAGTGTCTTCCTCTAAGTGTCTTCATCGTCAACCTTTACCCGACGACGATCTGCTAGAATAGCCTTATGGACATCTTCTGCACAAACCTGACGAGGACGTCGATCTGGAGCCATAACCATAAAATAACAATTGTTAGAGCTCCTAAGCCTGGAATATGGAAGACTCAACATTAATTAATTAATTGTTTTCTTTTACCAATTTTTAGGTTAAATTATCCCAAGTTCTACCCATTCAAACACAGGCACAAAGAAGAATGATGCATGATCCTTTCCTAGGTCTCTACCCTACAACCAATATCACTTCGTTTAGTACCCATTGTAAACTTAAAGGTTCGTACGTCAGATCATAGGGGGCCCTAAACACCTATGTCTCAGTCGGTCTCCAGTGTTTACCTCACTTTCTAAACATTAATTACAATGTTGCCCTACCAACCCATGAAACCTCATGTGTACCTAACTCCAAACTTCATCATATCCCTCAACCAGAGCTCTAATACCACTCTGTCATGACCCCCTCCCCACAAAGTGTACCCCTCCTGGGTTGGCAATGTGAGAAGGGAGATAATGACACCCGAGTCCCGCCTATATCAAGAGCGTATACCCATTATCCTTTGATAATCTAGACACGGAAAGCACGTGGCATACCCCACGCATCTTCGCCTCCTTAAGAAGAAGGGTAAGCACTACCAACTGCCTTGAGTAGTTGGGAAAAGTAAAGCATATAAACATTCAATCAACGTCACCAAGCATCCAACAAACACATCAATTCCATTCCATCATCACTTGTGTCCTCCCCGACACCCACATGCATAAACCGATGAATCTCGCCACTCAAGGCATCATCTGCTGCCACAACCACAAGGCCTCCCTACCTCCCCATATCACAACACCCCTCCAAGCTCACATCACAGCACAAGCAGCAGGAAATAAAACATCACATCAAATGGGATCTTGGACCTTTAACAAGGCATCCAGCCTTTATACATAATGAGCACTCATGGATCTAAAGCACAAGGCACTCGGCCTTACGAACAAGAGGGTAACTAAGAACCCTACCAGACATTATCTTTTATTAACCAACCAGTTCTTTAATACCTATTGAATTAACAGATTCAATTCATATGTTCCAATTCCAGGAAACATAATTAGTAAGTTATCACAAAAGATTCAACATGCATACTATGACAATTTTATTAACATCAAGTTAGAACAACTACAACAACAGCAACAACTGGATTCATTTATATGCCTCTTTATCTTTAGCCAATTAATTATCAATTAATTCTGGCTTTACGTTCTTTATCAATTTCCATCAAGAACGAACGACTAATCAAAGAAATCATAGATATCACTCTATCTAGCAAAACATGAGGCAAACTGTTATCATGGTACAAAGAAACAACATGTGATCAAACTAATTCTTTTAATCTGGTTCAAGTATTTAATTAGGTCAATTTCATTGTGATCCAAAGGGATAAATCATGCTAACTCTACGATTGCACAAAAAAAATTAGAGAAGTCATGAATCCCCTACCTTGAAGAGTTCTTGACGTTCTTTATCCCCACAACGGGTCACGGTCCTCCTCTCGCGACAACTGCATCCACCCGAGGATGCCACGGTACATCCGCACCAACCAAACCCCAAGGAAACCCCATTAGAAGCATGGAGATTACATGATATAAGATAGAATATAGAAACAGGGGAATATGATCCCCAAGGAACGATGATAAAAAGATACCTTATATCGAAGATTGATCGATATAGCTTGGTTGCATCAAAACAGAGCGGAACTGATCCGAGGAGTAAAGTTTGATTGTGAAACTCCTACGGAAAGGATTGAAAGGTTCTAGCGTCTCATAGCCGAGAACAAAGAGGATGAACAAGGGAGGATGATATCTTTTCCATTTTAAAGATTCAATGGGGTGACGGTTTAAGATACGCTTATTCCCTACTAAATGCGGATCGCATTAACCCAGGCGGTTTGACCAAGTAAAAACATCTCGAGCCATAGGAATAATTAATATAGGATTAATGGTCTTTGAATCATCAGTCTTAATTTAAGGGTTACAATGTCAAATACGGTTCTCCATTCCAACACTGTATGAGGAAGATATGTTGGGTGCAAGATCCCGTAATAATATTATTATTATTATTATTGGGTGTTTCTTGGACCCAAGTCATGAAACATAATTTAATATTCCACATTAGACTTGAATCAATCGTATTAATTATAGGATCACATTGCCACTGATGAGAAGTCAATCGGACGTCGCACACGGGAGTTATGGCGGGTCAAAGATACAATAATAATATGAAATCTATTATTTTTCGAGTGCTTCGGGTACCCAATACAAAAACCCAAAAAGGCATCCAATATTGGACTTGAAATGTCCGTCTCAGAATCTGGTTCGCACTGCCACATACGGTTCGTGAAACTGAGGTTGCACGAATAAGTTACGGTCGAAAAAGTGTTTTATCAACAAAAACAATAACATGATTATTATATTATTATTTTTAATTGATTTATTTCAAATACCCAAAGCCATGCACCACTCTCTCTCTTATTTGGTGCACCTCACTCCCTTTCTCCTTAATTGATTTTGTTTTCTTTTCTTTTATTACTTCCCCTTTTCATTCTCACACTCTCTCTCCAATTTATTTCCAATATTTCACCCACTCCACAAAAAGTGGTGCCTCCCCCTTCCTTTTCTCCATGTCCAACACACCCCATCACTTCGTTGATTGATTTATTTAATTTATTTTAATTTATTTATCTCATTCTGTTTTCTCTCTCCAATCTAATTCTTCATTCATGATTTCTTCTCCCAATCAACGCCTAACTCCATTTCTCACTTCAACTTTATTATTAATATAATTAATAATAATAACACCCATCACTATGGAAACACCCTACTTTATGGAAACAACAACATTATGGAAATATCTAAATTTATGGAAACTACCAACATTATGGAAACATACAAATTAATGGAAACTCTCTATATTATGGAAACTCTCCATTTATTACACACCAAATATTTTCATGCCACCCTTATCAATTATTATTATCAAAAAATTATTATTATTATAACATGTGTCGTGTTTGACCATGTCAAATTTTTACAAAGTAATGGAACGGAGAGGTATGGGCCATTACAGTACAACTCAGTAGGACACCATCCACATAGTCATGTACCTAACCAGTAATATGTAATGTACATGAATGTGATAATATTAGTAGAAAGTAGTAGGAAAAACATAATTGTGCAAGAATAACGTAATCACCGAGCACCCACAAGCAATAATAACCATGTTTAGAGTGGATGTGTTCTAACTAATCCACCATGAACCCCAAACATTCCTACATCAGCCCCATGCGAAAAGGATAATCATAAAAAATGTCAATTGTAACCAAGATAGCCATAGGAACAGTGAATTTTTTACTCAGAAACCCCATTCCATCATACATACTTTCATATCGACATTTCCCAAGCCTCTAGTACGACATAATTCTTTAAATAATACTAATAATCGAGTGCGCTACTCACAAATCATTAGACTTTGAGAAACCAGGTACATGGAATCCAGGCATTGAGTTAATCCTTAAAAATAAATTTTGTGACAAAATTGTATCTCCCTTATTTTCTCAGGTCCATCATCTCCAACATTTCCATCATCATAAGTCATGTGAACACCCCCACCAAGGTAAAATAATTTCACAGTGGCCCACCTATTCCAATAACCAAAAACAATGTCATTTAAGGCATGGTAACATACATGAGAAGTTGAATCATACAAGTAAATCATAAAATGACATAAAATCATGAGTATTAGTAGAAACATATAGATACATGTGACCAATATTGAACATGCTAAAACAAGATACACAAGAATACTAATGGCATAAAACATCATAAAGGGCCTCATGGGTTATACACTCACCCAAATATGATTACAATCAACCATGGTAAATAAGTAATTCCATCACAAGTATCACATCAAGGGGGAAAAGTGAAAATGTAAATAGTATATGGAATGTCATCATGATTCCAAACAAATTTAAGGATCCAGACTTAAACATTACATATTTTTTTGAATTTAAACTAGAATTCACTTATCTTCCAAAAGATATTTTAGGTTTATAATTTTAGAGATTTAGGTCAGAGATATTTAATAAAAACCCCATATATTAAAAAGTGTACACTTCAATTTAATATCCATTTTTTCACCAAATAAAACATTTAAAATAAAACATGTTTTCTTTGCATGAAAAATATTCATGAATTTTTACTTGATATCTTAATTACTCTTACCCATCCTTAAACCCTATGAAAAAAATGTGGAATGAAGAAAAAAATATCAATATGGAGAATAAAAAATAAATAAATAAACCTTTAGTCCATGAATACTTATAAAAAGTTTCCTTTTTCAAAATAAACTTTGGGCTCAAAATAAAAAATTTATTTCCCAATAAATCACCTTATCTACCCAAATATTTTCATAAATTTTTTTATAAAAAATATTAAAATCAAAATAAAACTCATAAAGGTTTCTTTAAAATCATGAAAATTTTATAATAACTTATTCACAAAGTTATACTTTTCAACCATATAAAGTAGCATATACTTTCCTGTACCATGTGAAATCATAATATTTCTATAAAACCCCATAGAAATAACTGATAAATTATGTTGGTAACTTTAGAAATCATTTTCATATCATTCTTAATTACACATGGAATAACCATCATGGTTATACTTGGAGTAAAAATTGCAGTTATATTTGAAATAACCATCACAGTTATACTTGGAATAACTATCTTAGTATATTCCTATAATCTCTTAGTAGAAACCTAATTGGGTAACTCCATACCTTTACCAAAATCATTAGAGAGATATAATAGGCTCACCTAACATTTTTTTGTCAGGGAACCACTCATCATCAAAAACAATTACCAATAATAATAACATAATCATAACACATAAAATATTACCTTATAAAAACATTATTTTCACCCATAAGAAAACATTTTTGAATATTGATATATCCCTTTCCTTTAAAACCCAATTTTCAAAAATAAAATTACCATAATAAAAGGGAAAGAGGGTTTTTTGTTTTAAGAAAAAAATGAATCCTATAAAGTAAGACATAAATAAAAAACAGTAATGGTGGTGGGAAAGGTTGTTGTCAGCATATATATTAAAATATAACATTCTATTTTTCTTTTTAAAAAGGATGTTAAAACATTCCGTTAAAGATTAAATTTGAAAAAAATTGAAAGAAAGTCAAAAGTAAACATAAATTTTACTTTATAAATCACTTATATCCATATAAATACATTCATAAAATAATTTTAAAAATATGGTTATGGAAGAAAATGAGAGCTTTAAGGGAAACTTTTAAAGAGGATTTTAAAAAAATAAAGTCACTTACCTTGAGTCTGTCTTGTCACATGCATTCCCTATCTTCCTGGATAATAAAATTATGTGAATGATTTAATTTCTTTAGAACCTTTTTCAAGTTTATTATTCACTTTATTTTAATTATTACCATGTCATATACAATTACTTAATCATTTAATTTCACGTCATATGTTTTGATGACATTTGGTTCATAAGTCCTAAATGAATTTGGTATGTTTACTATAGCGGAAGATATAATTATTCCACCATATCGAGAATAATAATAATAAAATAATTATAATTTTTATACATCAATTATATATTTAAAAACAATCATGAAATATGGTTTTGAAAAATAAACGGTGTTACAATCATGGAGATGGTAGATTGAACATATGCATGAGTAACATTTCCATTTTTCAAATTATCATTATGGAATGAAGGTAAGATTTATTTTATCTTAATTGAATGAAAAAAATATCCTAAAACATATTATTTTTTAAATATACTTATATATATCATACATGTGATGTGGTGATGAAAAATGAATCACATCACTTCGTGGAGGTGGTAGTCCACACATACGCACGAACAATGTTATCATTTTTTAATGAATGAAAATAAGAGAGATTAAATGGTATATTATAATTTAATAATGATAAATATTTCATGAATATAATATAAAAATATTAATTCCATAATTATAATCAGCCTTGATAGGTAGTCATGGAAAACTAATTACATCGGTTCACAAGGGGGTAGTCCGTCGTACACGAGAATGATGGGTTTGTTTCCCATTTGATGGAAGAGGGGATGGATATAGTTTGTTAAATTTACATAAAAACACCTAATTATATGTAATATATTCTTTTTATTATATAATAATGGTTAATTAATATTTTAATGAGGTGGAATAATAAATAAAACATAAACATGCGGTTAAAAACTATACATCTTCTTTGAAAACCCTCCTTTGTTTAACACCTTAAACCCTCTAAGGTTGGTATTATACATAAAAAAGACCTCTATAAAGAGATTAGGGATTTTAGAAAGGTATTTTGGAAGATATTGGTTGAACCAAATGGTTTTTTAAGTGTTAAGTAAAGTTAATAAGAGATGACCTTTTATAAGAGATGGGAGAAGCACTCTTGGAATTTCTCAAAATATTAAAAGAATATAAATTCATTTTCAATAAAAAATGGATCTAAAATAATTTATTTATAATATAAGATGATTATGGATCTAAATAATCTCATAAAATACAAATTATATAATTTTAAGATATGTTTTCACCCTTCTCTTTTTCTTTTAACCATTCTTTAACCCTTTTGACAATTACCATGATATTAAAATTTTCTACATTTTAAGGGTTAATAATGTTAATATAAAATAAAAAAGAGACTGATAAATGGAATATGGTTAATTTAATTAACCATACACCATTAATTTTTTTGAATATAATATTTTTATGGATTTTATATATTTTAATAAAATATTATTTTCAAAAAATATCAATAATGTCAATTCTAGAACTATTTATTTTCATTATTTTTTATAAAAACAAAAAAAACAAGAAATTAAAATATAATAAATTAACATATCCCTAAGATATTATAGATATCTAAAAAATTCATGTATCACATTAATTCTTTCAAATTAGATTATTTTTAATATTTTTAATATCATTTATATCATTTTTCTATTAACTGAATAATTATAGCGTCAGTGTTGTGTAAGAATTTAAGATAATTATTTCTTTACTAAAAATTAAAAATAAATTATAATGATGAATATATATAATTTATATTTCAAACTAATATTTATAACTTAACATATCCTCTATTTATCTCCATGTTAATAATATTATAGTAACTAAAAATAAGAGTGAAATTTCTTTACTTTTCTTCAAATAAAGTATTGTAAAGGTTATAATCACACCCAAATGGAAATAAAAGGACATATAATATAATATTGGATTATTATGGATAAAATTGGATCATAAAATAAAATTAAGTTAAGTTTTAGGGCCATTTTATAGTCCTTGTAATTTTATTTTTAACTTTAATTGTTTGATTAACCCTTTACCGTGGTAACAAAAATCAGTAAGGTTACTATTCATATTGACCAAAATTAAAAGGGAACTATTTAAAAAATTTAGAACCACTGGTTGAAAATATGGAATCCATTTTTAAAAATTCAAAACATAGAATTAGTATAATTTAATTTAAAATTATACCAGAAAAATTAAGTGAAAAAAAAATATATTTTCAGAAAAATGTACTTTTTAAATATAAAATGTTTTATAATACATTAAAGTATAAAATTAATTTCAAAATGCATAATCATATTATTTTAAGTAAATATTAACTATATAAATATCCAAACCAATCCCAAAATATAATCTTACTTTGTAAATAATTTAAAGGAAAATACAATTTTTAATAAAACAATCATTATTTTTCACTATTCATTGAAAAATAAAACTTTTGAAAAAAATATAAAAAATTAACAATAGGATAATTTTGATATTATGATTAAAAAAAATATATTTATTTTATAAAATAAAATTTCAAAATTTTCTAGAAATTAATTATGTTATTCTCTAAAAATACAATCAAAATCATCTTTCATGAAAACATAACTTTAAAGAATAAAATGGTTTTACTAAAAAATAAGTTCTTGTTTCCTAATAATTAATCAATAAATTTTTATTTATTAGAATATTTATAAATTTTTTTATAAAATTATTTATTTCTATTCATACCCACCAATTTAATGGCAAATTTATAACTATCATATTTAAATAAAAAAAATCATGGTTCTTGTAAGCTAGTTATTGTGTATCTTGTACGCTATCAAACGTAGTCTGATTTTAAAATCTTAGGATATTAAAATATCCCAACTTTAATAAATTGTAACCTCATAATTTTAACTCTATATAAGTAACAATGGATTAAATTTTCAAAATACCTTTTTATAAATCCCCCCTCATAAAACGTTTTAATAAAATTTCCTCTTGATAAGAGAGAAAGGAAAGTACATAGGTCATCTAGAATAACTCATAAATAAGTTTCCATATAGTAAATCATGGTTTTAAAGTGAAAACATGGATAAATTAAATGTTACTAGAAGAGAGTGATAGAGGACATGGTCAAGGAAAAAGTTAACCATTGAAAAATCAAAAATCTGTGATGGTTTAAAAGACCATTGATTTCTCAATAAGAAAATTAAATGGATAAATTTTTTATTTAAATACATTTTTCTAGAGTTTAGGGATTTATTTATCATATATACCAATAACATGAGAAAAATATACTTACTTGAAAAGTATAATTTCATTATCTAATCAATTTTTTGCAGAATCTCATATTTTCTTCTAAACGATGAGTTTTCAAGATGGATTTTTTCATACCAAAAACATTGGAATCAACATCTAATAGATTATATAATCCACAAAAGGATAATAATCTATTACTCATATCTTTATACTTAAACCAAAAGGTTTAGGACAAGATCAGATAATTCTAAAAATAAATAAACCATCATATGAATAAATTCGACATTAATATCCAAAATTCAATACCAATACCTGAAGTTCAAACTAAATCATTCCATGAATACAAATCCTTAAAATTATTAAAAATATTCAAGACTAATATTAAAACCCAAAAATCATAAGTCTTTAATCTCATATTCTACCAAGATAAATTTGATATTTTTCTCTAAATAACATCAATCACTCTTAAATTCTCACACCAAAACTATATATTCCCTGATCATATAATCTCCCAAATATGATAATCCTTTCTTTAAATAACCTAAATCGTCATAGATACACATTTAGATCATATATAATTCTAAAAAATAATTCAAACTTGACTCCTTAAATAAAAACTCATATTTTTTTGTTTACGATAATTGTATAAGGTTCCCAAAATATTAAACTTCTTCCTCAATAACATTAATCACCAAATCACTTTTCAATATCATTTATATCTATATAATAAAATGTATGTTCCCAAAATAAAATTAATCATTATATATAAATAATTTTAAGTAAAAATATGATTTCATACTAACTAATAAATTACATATACCAATGGTAGGCATTTTACCCTTGTCAACCTTCAGTTGTGGGTTCAAGAACCATGACCTTTCCGGATATGACAGTTTATCATCTAGCATGTGGTTTGTCCTTTTTCTAAACCTATGTAATTATTATAAAATTTCCAAAATATAAACTTAATCATAAAATATCATATAAAAACTAAAGGTTATCAATACACATAAACATATGTCCACAAAAAAGAAAAGAGAATTCTTCCCAAAAATAAATTTTTCACATCCTAAAATTAAGGGTTACATACACCTCAAACTATTATAAAAACTCAATAAATGCCTCTAAAAGTATTACCCTCACATAAAACCTCAAAATTGGTGTCTAGTCCTTTGAAATTATGATAGTCTTTAAATATACCACAACATAATAACTTTTGAATCCCTATATATAGAAACCTTAATCATTCAATGTTCATTATTTTACATCTTATTTATAAATACATAATTCCTACAAAAAAATATGAATCATGTCCTAAAATTCAACAATATCAAAATATAATCCAATATATAACCCATACCTTTCATAATTAATTTATATTTTCCTCATCTTCGACAATAATGGAATTAGGCATTTCTAAACATTCATTTGTATAGTCTGGTTGATCTCATTCTTGGGATTTCCCCCTAGGATATTAATTTTCATAATGCCCATACTCCCCACATTTACAACATTTAATTTATTCCTTAGGAATAATTTTATTCCCCTTTATGTTATTAAATAGATGCATTCACATTTCTTAGTAGATTATTTATTTATGAACTTTTTTACCACATACAAAACATCTTCCCATTCTCTTTAGACAGTTTCCTAGGTTATTATCACATATTCTTGATACACAGGTCATTGAATATTTTTTCCTTTATAACCTTTATCACCTGAATTTACATGGATCTTATCTAGGTTCAAGTTGTTAATCATAACTCGTAACATCTAGTTAAAAATAACCATAATATTTTTCACAATATATCCCATTTCATTTGGTATCTTATTTAGAAAATCATAGAATTTTCCTTCACATCTATTGTTACTTTGTATCCTGCTATATCCATAAATTTACTAAACCAAAAAAGGTTAGTGTGATCATATAAATAAAATCATAATAAACCATCTTATGAGGATGATAAGTAATAAGATGTCCTTAACCATGGTATTTTAAACTATTTTCTATTAATCCAAAATAAACACAATTATCCCTAAAAACTATATTTTGTGGTTATAGAGAAATTTTAACTTATGTTCAAATAACATCTGAACTGATAAAGTCATATAGACCCTATTTTGATACCAATCATAATTAAAAATCATTAAACATTACATATTTTAGTGACCTTAAACTAGAATTAACTTTATTACATTCCCAAATAACTTTTAGGTTTAGAGTTTTAAATAATTACTTAATAGATATTACATAATAAACACATATATTACAAATTTTACACTTCTATTATGAATCCATTTTTCCACCAAACAAAACTTTTAAAATATAACATGTTTTTTCATGAAAAAATGTCACTAATTTTAACTTGACTTATTAATTGACCTTTCCCATCCTTAAACCCTATTAAAAAATTTTAAAATGTGGGATGAGCATAAAAAAACTTAGTAAGAAACATAAAAACAAATAAAGAAACTATTAGTACATGACTACTTAAAAATCCTTTTTCAGAATAAAATTTGATCTCAAAATGGACATTTTTTTACTCAATAAGTCACTTTCTCTAACCAAATCATCTCATTAAAAATTTCATAATAAATCATAAAAGAAAAATAAAACTTATAACGGTTTATTTGAAATCATGAAAAACTCATAATAACTTTTTTCACAAAGTCATACTTTTTAACCTTATCAAGTATCATATACTTTCCTTTACCATGATAAATCATAACATTTCTATAAAAACCCCAAGCAAGCATAGATAAATCATTTAGGTAACTTGTGGCATAATTTTCATATCACTTGATGCATTTGAGATCTATATTGGGATCACGTGACCTTGTTTTATCATGAAACTACCCATCATCATTAAAAATTCCCAATAACCATAACATAATCATATCATATAAAGGATTGAATTATAAAACATTATTTTCACTCTTAGGAAATCATTTTTAGATATTGATATATACCTTTCCTTTAAAAAAAATTCCAAAACTAAAATTTACATAATAAAAGGTAAATAATATTTCTGTAAGGAAAATATGAAATATATTTATTGGAATCAAAAAATAGAATAATATTTATGGTGGTGGGAAAGGTCGTTGTTGTTGTATATGTTAAAATAGAAAATTCCTTTTATATTTTTGTAAAGAACGTTAAAACATTACGTAAAATATTCCTTTTGAAAACCATTTAAATAAATTAAAAATAAACATGAATTTTCTTTTATAAATCACTTATATTCATATATATACATCCATAAAATAATTTTAAAAATATATATATTAAAGAAAAATAGTGTTTTAAGGGAAACATTAAAAGTGATTTTTTAAAAAGAAAGTCTCTTACCTTGAGTCTAACTCATCATGTATATTATTTATCTATCTAAATAATAAATGTATGTTAATTATTTAGTTTCTTGAAACACTTTTTAAATTCTATTATTTCCTTTATTTTACTTATTACCATATCATATAAAATTACTTAATCAATTAATTTCAGGTTGGATGTTTTGATGATATTTGGTTCATAAGTCCAAAATTACGTTGGTAAGTTGAATATAGTCAAAAAGGTAATTATTTTACCATATCTAGAATAATAATCATGATATAATTATCATTTTATACATCAAATATTTTTTTAACCAATCATTAAATATGGTTATGAAAAATGAACTACATTATAATCATGATGATGGTAGGTTGTACGTATGCATGAGTAACATTTACATTTTTCAAAGATCATTATGGAAATAATTTAAGTACTATTTTAACTTTAAAAAATGATAATAATATAATAAATACCATATTATTTATTTAAATATACTTATATATATCATCCAAGTGATGTGGTGATGAAAAACGAATCACATCGCTTTGTGTAGGTGGTAATCCACACGTACGCACGAATCACGTTATCATTTTCCAATGAATTAAAAGGTAATAAATTAAATGGTATATTATCCTTTAATAATAATAAATATTTCATTAATATAATATATAAACATTAATTCCATCATTATAACTAACCTAATAGGTGGTTATGGAAAATGAATTATATTGGCTCGCGAGGCGGTAGTCTGTTGTACACATAAATGATGGATACATTTCCCATTTGAAGAAAGTAGAGATTGATATAGGTTCTGAAATTAACATGAAAAAAACTCATTATATAGAATATACTAGTGTTATTATATAATCAAGGTTAATGAATATTTGAATAAGTTTAAATAATAAATAAAATAGATACATGTGGTTAAAAACTATACCTCTTCTTTGAAAAAATTTGTTTTCTTAATAGATTAATCCCTATAAGGTTGGTATTGTACCTAAACCAATACCTATATAATGAATTTTGGGATTTTATCATATATTTGATGAATAAAATGGGTTTTTAAGTGTGAAGTGAAGAGAATAAGGGATCCCCTTTTATAAGAGAGGGGATGGGCACTCTTGGAATTTCACAAAATATTAAATTAATATAAATTAATTTTCAATTGAAAATGTATAAAAAATAATTTATTTTTAATATAATATAATTATGGATCTAGATAATCTCATATAATAAAATTTATATAGGTTTTGACAATGTTTTTACCCTTAACTTTTGGCTTTAACCCTTCCTTAACCCTTTTGAAAATTACCGTAATATTAAACTTTTCTACACTTTAAGGGTTAATAATGTTACTATAAAATGAAAAAAGGAACATAAATAGAAATTTTTAATTTAATTAAACATATACCATTAATTTGGTTGAATATAATATTTTGAAGAATTTTATATCATTTAATAAAATATTATTTTCATAAAATATCAATAATGTCAATTCTAGAACTATTTATTTACTTTTATTTTTCTATAACATTAAGAAAACAAAGGAATTAAAATATAATAAATTAATATATCCATAAAATGTTATAGTTATCTAAAAAAAATTTGTATCACATTAATTTTTTCAAATTATATTATTTTTAAAATTTTAGTACCATTTGTTTTATTTTTTCATTAATTGAATAATTATTACATCAATGTTGTGTAAGAATTTAAGGTAATAATTTATTAACTAAAAATTAAAAATAAGTTATCATAATTAATATCAATTATTTATAATTATAATTAATATTTATAAACGAATATATCCACTATTTATGTAATGTAGCGGCCTGGAATCCACTAACAGGTAATCCGAGCCGGTTCTCTATAACGCCTCAAGCGCGCTTCCGAGTATGCCAAAGGCTGCTGACTAGTAGCGAGGGCCTAGGATGTGATAGTGGGGAGATTATGCCCTCATACCAGAGTAAGAAACAACAAAAATAACTAAGTATCTTATATAGTGGAAAGTAAACAAAGTGAGGAAGCAATAAACAACTGAAATAGAACAAAATGAAATAGTGAAAGGCTGTAAAAGCCAAAATAGCTATGCAATACAATAAAACACTAGTCACCCACCAAGCCAACCATACAAATACAAGTAAAAAAGATGTTGAAAGTAAAATTACATGGCTCAACTACTAACTCTGATCCAACCCACATACCTCATCTCCAGACACTGTCGAACTGCATCAGCCCGATCAGTAGAACCACTCGAGCAGCTCCGCTCGATCATGAAACATTGGGCCTCATCCCTATCCACTATGCAACTCATGCTCAACCTGAAAAGTAGACATAAGGTCTAAACATACACTGAGGTGAATGTGCAAGGGTGAGAAATAATCTAAGTATGGTACCCTGACAAGCAACATATAAATGTTCTGTTAAAGTGTATGAAACAACAATGTGCTCAGCATAGCTGGAACACAACAAAAGGAAGTAAACCAAATATGCAACCACAGTCAAACTCAGGGTTTGTAATCCCTGTCAACTAGGCAAGTTCCACCATGGATGTCCATATCTATATACATGCACATGTATAGTCCCATACCTATACACAAAAACATAAATATGAATATTCATGATAAGGTGAATTAAATAATAAGAAACCACATCAGCAGTCAATCCTTGGGACCATAAGCCCGGTCTCTGGGACATCCTCTACAAGGACATTGATCTGGACATCATGCCACAAAAGTTGTGTATCATTAAGTCGATCTCTGGGTCTGTAATCCCATCGACATGTACCTACTTTGTCCAATGCCAGATTTATATCTCTGAGCAATCTAATCAAAAACAAGTAACCCTTTGGGAAAGCTCTCAGAGTCTAACCCATTTGTTCAACAATCCATCAATAAAATACACACGACCACCTGGTCATCTCTCATAGTTTGAACCCTATGGGTCTAACATAGCATCAAATAAATTAAGAACGACCTCCGGGTAGCTCTCACAGTCAATACCCTTGGGGTCCAACATAATATACGACCACCTAGGCAGCTCTCATAGTCTAACCCCTTTAGTATTATGCAGAAAAAGACTCTCTGAGGAAGCACTCATAGTCAATTCCCCCTATAGTCTTTTAATGTTAAACAACATACTCTCTAAGGAAGAACTCATAGTCAATTCCCCTTATATTCAAAAGTGATTAAGGACTCTCTAAGGAAGCTCACATGGTCAATTCCCCTTATAGCCCAAAGTGCTCAAATACTCTTTGAGGAAGCTCACAAATTCAATTCCCTATATAGATCTAAGTGCTCAAAGACTCTCTGAGGAAGCTCACATGGTCAATTCCCCTTATAGTCTACTACACGAGGTTCTCGTGGACCTGTGTAAGTCAACGAGCATGGAAATGCAATACTTCCAAATTAAACCTCAAGAAAAACTTGGCTAACAGTCTACAGTATATCACAACATGTTAGATGAAACCACTCCATCCTAACAATACTAGGCATAGAAACAAGGAAGCCTAACAGGCAAAGCTAGAACAAACGGTTAAAATCAAGCAACATAGTAAAACACATCCACAACAAAGTAAATAACCATGTTCACAAATAAACCACCTCTACTCCGGCACACAAGGAAAAGTAAGCATCCCAACAAACAAGAAGACACCTCGTGTCAGGCTCAACATCCACCAACTAGGAATCACCTCTGGTAACCACTGCAGCATTAGAAAACCAAGTCAGATATAAACAAACGAGTGCGGGTGGCCCGAACGCCCAACCCAACAATACATCCAAATCCCAAAGGGATCACCAGTTTGGCACGGGTTCTAGGTGACCCCCAATCACTATCTCTACCCAAATTTGACGTAACAACTCAGGGTCAGTCAAACAATGGGTACGCACTGGGTCCCTCAAGTTAAACACTGAGGAGCCATCATACTCGGGATTTTCCAGTAAACACAAGCGAAGGCATCCTACATGGGATCCTTATCGAAGAGAAAGGAAGGAATACTACACAGGATACTCAAAGGAAGCACAATATAGGCATTCCATAATATTGGTCCTATCAAGGGAAAAATAGGAGAGGGATCCAACAAGGGACTCCCTAGTTCAGTACACAAGTAAAGGCATCCCTTAAGGGATCCTTGGAAGCATCCGGTCTCATGGCCTAATAGGAAAAAAGGAATATCTCACAAGAGGAACAATGATCAAAATCATATGTCATGGGAGATAGCTCATAGCTCATATTATCTCAAGAAGTCTCCACTAGGTTGGTCCAAACACCCAAACTTATCATTCACGCCAAGTCTCACTCTCAGGTGACAAAAGAACTCTATAATTGGAGGAAGAACCTCTCCATTTATATTAAAACCCAGAAAAAATCATTTATATAACCTATAAATGTAAAAAATATTCCACCATTGTGATATATGTGAAAAAATGCTCAGAATTGACTACTCACATGCCCAATTCTGACTTTCAGGGCCCAAGATATCCCTAAATTACTAAGTTGAAGTAGTACATGGCCAGAACACATGGCCAGACCCATGGGGTCTACCTTTGTAATAGTAAATGGTGTGTAATTTACTATACACAGCGTGTAATATTCACAAAAAGTTACACCATGTGTGTTTTCACCTGAACACATGCCCATGTACCACTACACGGTGTGTACTTTATTGTACACAGCATGTACCCCTTAAAAACCACTATTCTGTGTTCTATTTCACACGGCCGGTCACACGGCCACCCACTACACGGCGTGTACTCAAAGTACACGGCGTGTACTTAAGAAAACTTCATCTTCTCCAAATGGGAAGAACACATGGTGTGTACCCCAGGAACACAGGATGTGTATTCTGGGTTTTCCGATGTAAAGTCCCTCAAAACGCCCGAATCGCCCGTTTTCGCCCCTGAAACAATAGATCCGGACTTAAGAGGATACAAGTAAGAAATATAAAGCTTTAAAGTCTTAAAAAAACTTGTTTAAATAGGATCTATGGTGAAAACATAAATGGCCCTACCTTTGGGCGGGAACCGCTGAAGCTTTGGTTGATTTCACGGCTCACGATTGTCGCACGCCGACTCAGCACACCGAGAGCTTCGAATCAGTACCCCTCTTGGATTCCAACTATATCTCTTTCTCAAACTCAAATTTCTCCCATAGGTCACAACCAAGGAGAAGGCGTAGGATACATGTACAAGGAGGAGGAGGAAAGAAGAGAAGTAAGAAAATAAAAGGAAGGAAAAGAAGAAAAAGGGGCATGGGCCGACCGCGACGCCCGACATGATTTTATGCCTTCCCTAGGCTAAAATCCTCATTCCAAACTCAACAGCGCAGATGTAATTTCAATCCGACATTCAATTTAAATGTTATTTCCAAAAGAACCTATATGAATAATTTAATATTTAATTTAATAATATTAAATATTAAATATTCCGCTAAAATTCGAACAACTTAGATTTCCTCCAAACTCCTATCCTAGGGTAAACACCCTATTATGGGGCCAAAGGAGTTGTCAGAAAAATTCGTCTGAGATTAGATGGTAGGGTAAAATAGCCATTTTACCCCTCACAAGCATCCAACAGCAAAAATTCAAATTTCTTCTCAAAACTACAGCCTGGAAAAGCACGGGTTCTTACAAACTCCCCACCATAAACCTTCTCGTCCCCGAGAATCCCAGTGAAAGGACCGGAATCCATTCTCCCAACCCGAGAATTTGCACAACCAAGCTATCTGTATTGTCCAACGACCATCCTTATAGTGTTAACCACCACCTTTTACACAGAAGATATTAAACTACGACCAAACTGGTACTCCCCACCATAGAAATACCCTTTTCATCGTCTTAAAAGAAAATCTAAGCCCAAAAGACCATTGGAAAATAACGTAGTTCAACATAAATAAGGAAAACCACCCTCAAAAGGCTAATGGTTCACTTTACACAATATGGATTTTATTTCACTGCTCCAAGAGAAAAACCATAACAGGTTACATCCTCAACAGGGATAAACATTAAGAAAGAAAAAGGAGATGGATGTAAGGTTGAATCTCTCTCATCATACTCAAGATGAATCAAGATATCGCATGATCGTATCTTACAGGAGTACACTAAGATTTTACTGAAGGCGTGTCTAGCTCCCTCCAAGCCACACTAACATCCTGCCAAAACCTGACCAGGATTCAAGCATGGGTCAACCATTTCACGGTAACCCAAAATTTTACAATTCACCTCTACAACATAATGTCATTTCAACACAACTCCCAGGATCTGAGTCCACAGAAAGCCTTGAAACATCGGTCCTTGGCTCGCACCTGGCCACTCACCGATCTAGATTCAAACGATGCCACCTGCAACAGCAACATCAGAAACACTGGTCGACTAGGCCAGGAACCCAATCATGCCTTATCATTGAAACCAGTCGTGAAAAACAAACACCGCCAAAAGGCATTGGAAAATGTTGGCCAACCTTTCACTCAGAGGTTTCCCTAGAACAGAATAGACATCGACGTACAAGGGTTCGAGTCAAAACCAAGGGTATCTAGGTCTTCCACCTAGCCCTACAGAAAAAGCCTCTCAACTAGGTCGCAAGGTCTAACCACCTAGCCCAAAAGATCCAAAACCTCTCAAAAGACGATAAATATCACAACAACCAATGAAAGTCAAAACCGAAACACAACCTAAAAGGGCCCTGATTCTCTCTGAGCATCCTCAGGAGGAATGACTCCTTGGAGGTCAAAATCAGAATAGAAGAGACAAGTTGAACTAACACTCATCGGGTATCTTTATACAGCAATACCACAAGGAGGTCCAGTTCATAATAAAATATTTGGTATCTATCGACATCGTTCTCAAAGATCTGACTAGATAACCACAGACCCAAGAAAACAACACCCAATAAGGGTTAAACATAAAGGCATAACGTTCCATATCAGCCAACTGGGGTCACTGCACCACCTGTGCACAAGGAATGAGTCATCATCCTCACACAAACGCCTCAACATAGATCCACATAACCTGCCATTAGAGTAAAAAGTATGTGTAAGATGACCCAAAGGTCTCAGTCGTCAGTGAAAAACACACACTAGCAAGCCTATATGATGTTAATCCTATGTGCCTAGTATGATGAATGAGACGCCTCTTGCCTTTGCAGGCCAAGATTGAAAATCCATATATGGCCTCTTACCCAAGGCCAAGATCCAGAGATCCATAGTAAATCAAAACACCACACAACATGTGCATCGCTCAAGGCGAAAATCATATACAACTTTAACATCACAAAATCAGAACAGCAATCCCAAACCCTCAAAACCAGGACTTCTTACTGGAACAACTGTTCTCGACGCACCATCCTAAAATCCATCATAGGTTCTGACACATTCCTAATACTCCTGTCTACTATATCCCAAATAGTGAAGACCAGGAAAGAAAACTCCTCTAATACCACTTTGTAACATCCTGACCCGGAAGCCACTAACTGGTGCTCCAAGCCGGTTCACCACAAGGCCTCAAGCATGCCTCCCCATACGCCAGAGGCTGCCGACTAGCAGCGAGGGCCTAGGGTGTGATAGTGGGGAGACTATTCCCTCATACCATAGTAAGAAACAACGGAAATAACTAAGTATCATACATAGTGGAAAGTAAACATAGTGTGGAATCAATAAACAACTGAAATAGAATAGGATGAAATAGTGAAATGTTATAAAAGCACAAACATCTATGAAATACAATACAACACGGGTCACCCACCAGGATGACCATACAAATACAAGTACAAAAGATGCTAAAAGTAAAAGTACAGGGCTCAAATACTAACTTCGAGCCAACCCACGTACCCGATCTCCAGACACTGTCGAACTGCATCAGCCAGATCAGTAGAACGACTCGAGTAGCTCTGCTCGATCATGAAACACTAGGCCTCAACCCTATCCACCATGAAACTTATGATCAACTTTAAAATAAGACATAAGGTCTACATGTACACCGAGGTGCACGTGTAGGGGTGAGAAATAATCTCAGTAGGGCACCCCGACAAGAAACCTATAACTATGATGCTAAAGTGTATGCAACAACGATGTGCTCAGCATAGCTGGAACACAACAAAAGGAAGTAAACCAAATGTGCAACCACAGTCGAACTCAGGGTATATAATCCCTGTCAACTAGGAAAGTGCCACCATGGATGTCCATATCTATATATGTAGACATGTATAGTCCCATACCTATACACATAAACATAAATATGAATATTCATGATTAGGTGAATTAAATAATAGTAAACCACATCATCAGTTGATCCTTGGGACTATAAGCCCGATCTCCTAGACATCCTATGCAAGGACATTAAGCTGGACGTCGTGCCACTCAAGTCGTGTATCATTAAGTCGATCTCTGGGTTTGTAATCCCATTGACATGTACCTGCTTCGGCCAATACCAGAATTATATCTCTGAGAAAGGTAATAAAAAACAAGTAACCCTCTGGGAAAGCTCTCATAGTCTAACACCTTTTTCCAACAAGCCATCAATTAAATACACACAAACACCTAGGAATCTCTCACGTTCTGAACCCTATGGGTCTAACATAGCATCAAATAAATTATTAACAACCTCTAGGTAGCTCTCATAGTAAATACCCCCTAGTTCCAACATAGTATACAATCACCTGGGAAACTCTCACAGTCTGACCCCTTTGGTCTCATGCAGACAAAGACTCTCTGAGGAAGCACTCATAGTCAATTCCCCCTATAGTCTTTTAACATTAAACTACAGACTCTCTGAATAAGCACTCACAGTCAATTCCCATTATAGTCAAAAGTGATTAAGGACTCTCTAAGGAAGATCACATGTTCAATTCCCCTTATATCCCAAAGTTCTCAAAGACTCTCTAAGGAATCTCACATGGTCAATTCCCCTTATAGCCCTAAGTGCTCAAAGACTCTCTTAGGAATCTCACTCGGTCAATTCCCCTTATAGTCTACTACACCAAGTTCCCACGGCCCTGTGTAATTCAACAGACATAGAAATGTAATACGGCTAAAATAAACCTCAAGAACTAATTGGATTACAGTCTACAACATATCACAACATGTTAGATGAAACCACTCTATCCTAACAATACTAGGCATGGAAACAAGGTAGCATAACAGGCAAAGCTAGACCAAACGGTCAAAATCAAGCAACATGGGAAAACACATAAACAAAAAAGTAAATAACCCTATTCATAAACAAACCACCTATACTCAGGCACACAAGGAAAAGTAGGCTTCACAAAAAACAAGAATACGACTTGTGTCAGGCTCAAAAGCCACCAACCCGAAAGCACCTCTTGTAACCACTACAACCTTAGCAAACCAAGTCAGATATAAACAATCGAGTGCAGGTGGACCGAATGCCCAACCCAACAATACATCCAAAGCCCAAAGGGATCACCAGTTTGGCATGAGTTCTTGGTGACCCCCGATCACTATCTCTACCCATACCTGACGTAACAACTCAGGGTCAGTCAAACAACGGGTTCCCACTGGTTCCCTCAATTGAAACACTGATGAGGCATCATACTCGGGATTCTACAGGTAAACACGAGCGAAGGCATCCTACATGGGATCCTTATCGAAGATCAAGGGAGTAATACTACATGGAATACTCAAAGTAAGGACATCATAGACATTCCATAATATGGATCCTTCCAAAGGAAAAATAGGATAGGGATCTTACAAGGGACTCCCTAGGTCAGTACACAAGTAAAGGCATCCCTCAGGGGATCCTTTGAAGCATCTGGTCTTATAACCTAATAGGCTAGAAGGGAAGATCTCACAAGAGGAGAAATGATCAAAATCATATGTCATAGGAGATATCTCATAGATAATATTATCTCAAGAAGTCTCAACTAGGTTGGTCCGAACACCCAAACCTATCATTCATGCCAAGTCTCACTCTCAGGTGACAAAAGAACTCGATAACTGGAGGAAGAACCTCTCCATTTATATAACCCCCCCCCCAATATCATTTATATGACCTATAAATGTAAAAATTATTCCACTATTGCGATCTACATGGAAATACGCTCAGAATCGACTACTCACATGCCCAATTCTAACTTCCAAGGCCCAAGATATCCCCAAATTACTAAGTTCATGTAGTACATAAACAGAACACATGGACAGACCCATGGGGACTGCCTGTGTAGTAGTACACGGTGTGTATTTTACTGTACATGGCGTGTAATGTTCACAAAAATTTACACCATGTGCGTTTTCACCCGAACACATGCCCATGTACCACTACATGGTGTGTACATTACTGTACACAGTGTGTACCCCTTAAAACCCACTATTCTGTGTTCTATTTCACACGGCCAGTCACACGGCCACCCACTACACGGAGTGTACTTAAGAAAATTTTGTCTTCCCCAAATGTTAAGAACACCCGGCGTGTACCCTTGGAACACATGCCATGTATTCTAGGTTTTTCAATGGAAAATCCCTCAAAACGCTCGAATCACCTATTTTCTCCCCCGAAACAATATATTCAACCTTAAGAGGCCACAAGAAAGAAATATAAAGATTTAAAGACTTAAAAAAACATTTTTAAATTGGATCTATGATGAAAAAATAAATGGCATTACCTTTGGGCGGAAACTACCGAATCTTCGGTTGATTTCACGGCTCACGGTTGTCGCACGCCAACTCAGCATGTCGAGAGCTTCGAATTGGTGCCCCTCTTGGCTTCCAACTCTCTCTCTTTCTCAAAATCCAATTTCTCCCATAGGAAATGGAAAAGGAGTGGGCATAAAATATGTGCGCAAGGAGGAGGAGTAAATAAGAGAAGGAAGGAAAGAAAAGGAAGGAAAAGAAGAAAAAGGGACATGGGCCGGCCCCGGCGCCCGACATGAGTTTATGCCTTCCCTAGGCTAAACTCCCCATTCCAAACTCAATGGCACAGACAGAATTTCAATCCGAAATTACTTTTAAAAGTTATTTACAAATGAACCTACACGAATAATTTAATATTTAATTTAATAATATTAAATATTGAATATTCTGTTAAAATTCAAACAGCTCAAATTTCCTCCAAACTCTTATCCTAGGGTAAACACCCTATTCCAGGACCAAAAAAGTTTTCAGAAAAATTATCCGAGATTAGTTGGTAGGGTAAAATGACCATTTTACCCCTCATGAGAATCCAACAGCAAAAAATAAAATTTATGCTCAAAACTACAGTTCATAAAAACATGGGTTCTTACAATTTATCCCCATGTTAAAAATATTAAAGTGATTAAAAAGAAGAGTGTGACATTTTTGACTTTTCATTAAAAAATATATTATAATGGTTATAATCACAACCAAATATAAAAAAGGCCATATAACAAAATATTGGATTATTATGGATGAAATTAACTCATAAAATAAAATTAATACAAGTTTTAGGGTCATTTTATAGTCCTTACAATTTTATTTCTAACTTTAATTACTCACTTTACCCTTTACCAAGGTAACAAAAATCGCTAAGGTTGCTATTCATATTCACCATAAATAAAAGGAAGATATTTAATAAATTCAGACCCATAGATTTTAAATATGAAATCTATTTTTCAAAATTAAAAACACACAATGGGTATATTTTAATATAAAATTATACCGAAAAAACACAATGAAAAATTATTTTTTTGAGAAAAAAGTCCTCTTAAAATATAAAATGTTTTATGCCAAATTCATGTATAAAATTTATTTCAAAAACCAAAATTGGATTATTTTAAGTAAAAATTAACTAATTATATTTAAAACTAATTCAAAGATATAATTTTACTTTGAAAATAATCAAAAATAAAATACAATTTTTAATAAAAAATAAGTATTTTTCACTATTTATTGAAAAATAAAACTTTTCAGAAAAATATAAAAAATTAAACATATGATAATTTTGATATTAAGATTTAAAAAATTATATTTATTTTATCAATATATAATTTCTAAAATTTCTAGAAAATAATTATATTATTCACTCACAAAAAAAACAAAAAACGATTTTTTCATGAAAACATAACCCTGAACAATAAAATAATTTTACTAAAAATTTAGGGCTTATTTCATAAACATTAATCAATAAATTTTTATTGATTATAATATATATATATATATATATTTAAAAAAATTATTTAATTCTATTCATACCCATCAATTTAGTGGCTATGTTATAATAGTCAAATTTAAATAACAATTTTTTGTGATTCGTTTAAGCTCGGTGTTGCATATATTGTACACTATTGAACATAGCCTTATTTTGAAATATCTAGATATTAAAAAAACAACACACGTGGCCAAAATCAAAAACGTTCTATCGGGATATCTAGGTATACTCATCACATAGTCAAAATGCATGGTCTCACAGGGCTACACACACTACGCACATGTGATCAAGGAATAAAACATGGCCTTATGGGATCTAAGTCTTAGGTAGTGAAAAAATACATATCAATTGTCTATATAGTCTAAGGAACTCAAATTTGGTCAATCCTCAACCATCAATGTCTGTTATCAATCTAGTACACAAGGTATTGTTGGGTCCCTTTTCACTTTTCCCAATTACATTAGGCATGGTTCTTTTAATTAATTAAGAATCAATACTCATTAATTAATTAAGTATTATTATTATTCATAACTCATTATGAAAATAAAGTGTGGTTTCCCAAGGTGGAGTACCTCATACCACATTTTAATAAACTTTCATAGATACCAATGGGTAGAGTATACAGAACTACCAACCTCAAATGGATTCAACTCTATGCTAAGAAAAGTCCAACTAATTTATTCGAGTTATCTAAGTCCATTCCGCATTCATAAAACACCAAAACTTCTTATATCATGATAAATCAATACAATAAATTAATTATAAATAAATTAAAATTAATTAAATAATTATAATAACACAAATTCAAGGATAAGCCACACTAGTCGAATGACTTACCAGAAGTCACCGCCTAGCCAGAACCACAACCAACCACACATTGAAGGACCATCACATTCATCTGAAACCAAATTAGACAAATCCCTATCACATGGCTACACAAAAAATAATAATTAAATTTGAGTCTCTATTCTAATTCAAATGATAACATATTGTCTCAAAAACACCCTCAAAATGGAATACGTTCATTGACACATGAAATCCTCTCACCATGTCAATCCAAAATCTCATAATCCTTGGATAAATAATTCAATATCTGGTAGAATTTATCATATGATTTCACTAATCAGAATCAAGACATGAAATAGATAATTCATACTTAAAAGATAATTAAGAAGATCTATGGACCTAAAAGGATAATACTTACAAAGTAGGATCCATCGCAACAAAAAAATCATCGATTATTGAAGGAACAAGATCGAAGGAGATCCCGGTGGCCAAAACCTCCCATTACCCTTTCAATAATGGCAAGGTATTTGAGGGAATGGAGTATGGGGTTACGAATATATCCCCTCAATTTAGATCCTCTCTAAAACTGACCATGATAATTCTATAGGATGAAGCATGGTTTCGCTCATGGTTTTTTGGTAAAAATACTTTTTTTGGGCATGGACACCATGTTTCACTATTTTTTACCCAATGAAATGTGATTTTGTATTGATATTCATATATATATGGAATTAATCACACCCTTCAGGTAGTTTCCAATGGTTTTTGTTTTTGTAACTGAAAACACCCAATGGTTCCCACATTCGTGATGGGAGATCAGGCTCATCATACCCTTTTAGGAGGGATTATTTCCTACATTGGGACTCTCTTTTAGATTTAATTCATGTTCGTGAATCCTTTATAAATCCTAATAAAAGGATGGACACACTTTATATGTCCAATCAATCATTGATACATGCAGATATAATGATATGTATGTAACAGTGGTTCTCCATAAATGGTATCGTCTATATGTATCATAGGTTATCCTTTTTTTTTACTATTTTGTGATGATGGTTTTAATCCATATAGATGGATGCTCTAGAATATATCATCATATAGGTAAATGATGTTATTTTGATATTGGGATCAATACTATAGGAAGGGATTCCTAAATATCCTCATGAAAGGAATCAAAACCCATGTAGTTTGATGTCACTTAACAGAACATGACATACCTTTTAATGTCATGTGACAAGGACCATACCATATATATTATCATCATGGGGAAAATTCATATAGGTGAAAGGTTCCTAGAAAAAGTTGGTGTGGGACTTATTCCAAAGATCCCCTTTATGGTTGATCCTATAGGGAGTATGGCCTGATGGAATCAGGTTGATCCTACAAGGAATATAGACTTGTGAAGATATATCCCTCAAAGAATATGGGTCTATGAGGATAAGATGAATATGACAGGGAAGATATGGGGATTTCTAGTTGAGGGGAATGATCTTACTAGTAATATTCCCCAATAATGATGGTGGTGGATTTGATATGTTGAGTTTGAACCTTAGGGGAGTTTCTTGCATATCTCATCAGGACGCGAATCTAATACCACATAGTTCAAAAGGTTCTAGGAGTTACACTTATATGTAAAGCCCAACATATATTTTGACCATGCTTGTTTCATGACCACCATTGATCTCTAATATCAAGTGAGTCATGCTCGGTGTGAGATAAAAGAGACAGTATGAGACCTCCATGCAATACACTAATATATAAGGGGGACTTACATCAGAGTTGTAAGACCTTGACTTGAACTTTATTCCTCATTCATTGGTGGATGAGGGTGGTGATATAAAAGATAGAAAAAAATATGATATCTTATAAGAAAGTTTAGGAGCTTACTCTCAGAGGGATTCCCATAGGAGATATTTTGTATAATGTATTGGTGGATGGGGATGGGGATATGTTAGGTTATTCAAGAAGAAAGATGTTATTTACCCATCATTTCCATATTAACTATTTTTAAACCCCACACTGGGTCTTACATACCCATTTATAAGATAAAAAAGGCATGGATACTGCTATATTCACTTCACATTTCAAGAATAAAGGAGGAACTGAATACTAATTCATGGACTACGACGACTCTTACAACTACATAAAAGGGTGATACCTTCATTACCATAGGAATGCATGATTGTAAATATCTTTAGGACCACAACTACTAGGTAGGTTAAGTGGGGGAAATCCTTTACTGTGTGAATTCACAATCAAAGGGGTACACACTGGTGTTCCTGATTCTATGATCATACAAGTATGGAGGCCTCAAAGGATATCTTAATTTATCCCACCCCAAATTTTGGTATTGGTAAGAGGTAACCAATTTGATACTTCATCGAGTGGATAAGATATATCCAAATTCCACACAGAAGGATATTGGTGATGACATATAGGAAAGTACCCAAAGGATACCCCACTTTGTGTACTATTTTCACTACATATAATAGGGATATTATAGAGGGGATATTTCACAAAGTTGGTTCCTTTATAAAAGAGGGTTGTCCCCTTTTGTGGATTAAGCATTTTTGAATTGAAGACAACTTTTTAGGGGACATTTCTTCCCTTTTTGGTGAGATAATTACCTACATTTCATGCTAACCTTCTTGAAATGGGATTTCATTACTCTTGGTATTTCTATGGTTCACTTATTCATTCCACTCTCTATGTGTATCCCCTTTTAGGGAAAAACATTTGGTATTTATAGGAGGTGAAAGAATAACCACTTTACAGAATTAGATGGCCAAAATGTGCATATGATGTTATGTTGAGGGAGATAATAACATACTCTTCTGTTAAGGATTTTTGTTTTCAAGGAGGGGGTGGAGCATCTGTCTCACACCACATATTATTTTCATTTGTAGTGGGCATGGATGGACCTTCTCCCACCGCAAACAATTTTCATTGGTAATGCCATTATGTGAAGTAGCATTTTTTATATATATAAGCTATGTGAAAAACGATGGTTTCTATGCAGATTCATTTACTCTGAAGAATTTACTGTATTTTCATTTTCGTAGTTTTTTTTATGGATTTTTAGATTCTCTAAACAATTTTCTTGGATTATTAACAATATTTTTGGGCCCAAGAAATTTCCCCCATAGGAATTGGGTATGATCGACATGCTAAAGAGTAAATTAAAAGGAATAAACTTGGCCTGATTGAGTACTTTACAGTGTATATATTGATCATAGGAGGGATCATGCCTATATAAAGGTGTTTGGTGAATTATTTTTTTCATTTATCAAGAATAGAATATTTGTGGTTTGCTCTAATATTGTGAACTTCAACTCCTTCTACTTACTAATATCCCTTTATGGATAATTATTTCCATGTACTAAACCACAAGAGCCAACAAATCAGTAATTATGTGAACCAAATTTTGGGATTTTCATTGGTTGGACTTCATTTCACATACCGGTGTTTGATCTCATGTAAGTGGTCTAGTTATAGTGAATTATTCTATGTGGAAGTGTTAAATTTGTAAAATTTATAATATTGTCTCATTTTCTCCGGGTTTTGATAATTTTTTCTCTTCATAGAGATGATGAATTATTAGATAATGAACCTATCTGATTTGATGATCATGGATAAAAGGATAATTTCTTTATCAGAAATGTTGAGGCTAACCCTCAATACTATATTGATCTTCAAGAGGATATCCTAGAGAGTCATATTTCACCAGAGTCTTAGGATTATCTATTTTTTGATAGGCTACCTCTATAAAAATTTGGATTGTAATAAGACACTCCAATACTGATGGCTAGTCAAAACTTTCCATATGCTTGGTTTGGGGTTTCCTCAAACTGTGTTCAGGTGAACATTTCTACCATGGGTCATATAATCCTAGATTCAATTCACATAAATGTTTTTTTAGATGTTTATTCATGGACCCACAAAATCTAGGATATTCATGATAAACGCAAGCACTACTCATCCATTATTAAGCCTTCCAATGGATTTTGGAGTTTAAAGTGGGACTTGCGACCCGGAAGAAGCTTATTTGGTGAATGGTCATGGGCTATCTGGGTGTATCAAAGTTGTAAATAAATTTCTAAGAGATTTTAAACAACTATTTTATACCAATAAGTGTGTATTACACATGTTTTCATGTATCCTCCAACCAGGTTCTTACTCGAATTGATCAGTTATTGATGTTCAAAGACTAAAACATTACATCTTACGCCTGGAGAAGTTAGGATTATTTTTTGGGATATCTATCAACTATGGGGAATACCATTATTCATAGGAATTTATGATGAGTTACTTATTACGGCTAACACAGAGGGGGAGGATGAATATATTTCTCCCTGGTAGAGATTATTTTTAACTACATTAGAGGTTTCATTTTGAATAAATCTTCACACCCATTCAATTATCAAATTTAGTGATTAGGTAAAAATCTTCAGGAAACCTAGCAGATCAAGGCCAAATGTTAGGTGTACCATTTATCTCCCTATTCAATAGCCTTGATATGTTCTGGTCTAATATTGGACTACCTTAGAGGTAGGATATTATACCACATGGGGTTATAATATTTTCCCAGACATAACTTCAGATCTTCATCTAGTGGGACTTTCCACCATGTTCCTAAGAAGATGGATTTTTCCACCCTACGATGAACACTCATGTGTCAAGATCATCACCTTGATGATGGAAGTTAAATTAGTGAAAGTATATCCCATTAACTTGGATGTACCCACTCTTACTCATATTTATAGGTTATTGGTTCATATATAAGTAGGAAAATCTCTGCTTCACCTTGGAAGACTATTACAATTATTATATGTTTATATAATGGAACACTTTCAATTACATGAATTTAAAAATACAACAATAATTCTTTAATTTAATTTTCACCCAAATTTTCTCAACTTTTTTTGTGTCTACCCAATATCTTAGGGTGTTGGTGAATCTATTATGATGAGAATAAATCCTTTTGGATTTACCTTTCTTCCTTATATTTTCCCTTATATAATAGTTATAGACAATGGTGGGGGTACCCTTAAATAACCTTATTATATAATTTCATTTTAAGATGGAATTATGACCTCTTAAATAGATGGAGATATCATTTTTCAACCTTAGACCCCTTATAGGTACGCACAATAGTTTGGATGTCCACAACAAGAAACTTCCTTACCTATTTACCTTGATTAATAGGGAGTCACATCTAACCATCATCCACAAACTTTGGTTGATGATGACGTGTGATGACAGTAGCATGGAAATACTTCTACACTCTATTAGTTATCCGACTAACTTTTCATGGTAATATGAAAAATCATGGATGGAATATTTGTTGAATTTGGTGTCCTAGGACCAATTTTTTGTACATTAATTACATAAATATTTGATTTATTCAGTATTAATAAAACTTATAACATATTTTTTGTTGTTATGAATGACTCTAATATAATAATTTCTTAGATTATATGTCACATTGATAAGGTCATAGAAGTTCCACACTATGATGAGAACCTTCATGTTCTATGATATTCTAAAATAATGTTATGTGGTTGGATAACGTGTTATCATGGGACACATAGTACATAGACTATCAGGTGCGAGTACTTGTAAGCAGTTGAGGCTTCTTATCAGGAAGTTCACACTTGGTAATCTCCAGGATGAGATATTATGTGAACAGACCCACCAGTAGGAATTCCTCTTGTTTTTGTGTCATTTTATATTCCTATCCAACAGCATGTGTGATGGTCCTTAGATTTTAAGATTATTATTAACACATGTTAAAACTCGCATACTTAGATGTATTTCGTAAACCATAATGATAACAGTTCATGGTGAAGTTAGATATTTTGGGTGTGTCACAAGTGAAATGTCATTATTGAATATGTCAAGGAAGGATTTGTCCCTTATATCTTTATGGAAGATGATATATCAACACTTTGATTGGAATAGAATCATCACATTAAATTCCATAGCCATGGAGTAACGATGTGTTTATTTTAGATAGTCAAATAAAGACATATCAAGCATATTGGTTGGTGATAAGGATATGAAACCTACTTGATTAGATATTGTTACAAAGGGATTATATCAAATAGTGAGTGTTTGTATGTGGTTGTCGACATTGATAGATTATGTTTATTCTCTTGGGTTCCTTGACCCGTTTCTAGATAGTAATATTGGACTTTAGGTAAGCCCACCTAATGCCAATGAGAAATAATCTTGGAGGATCACACACTAAGTGTTTCCATTTATCTCAATTAAATTTTAATTTAGTTTAATTAATGAAATAAATATTATTGTAAATTTTGAGGAATAATTTTATTCAATCTATATTGATCTCATAAATTAAATAAATAGTTTTTCATCAACATGTGAATAAAATATTTATTTTATTTATTTAATATTTTAATAAATATTTCTTCACTAGATTGTGAATAAAATATTTATTTATGAATAAAATATTTATTCAGTTATCTAATAAATTTTGGGGGAGTTTTAATGGACCAAGACCGAGTCCGATGAAAATTTTTAATTAACAAGACCAATAAATAATATCTATTATTGTGCAAGTTTTAGCGCACCACAAAATAGTAATAATATAATTATTATTATGTGGAATTGGGTTTATTAAAGGTAATAAATGTTATTTTATGGCTGGTATTCAATTAAATAATATTTTAACCTAAATCCTTACTCTATAAATATATGATTGTGACTATTGTGTCGAGTATCCAAAATTGAGAATAGAGAATTGTTGCACCTAACGAATTTTCTCTCAACTCCTCCTTCTCTCTACCTCTCAATAATGATAAGTTTAAGAGATATTTCTTCAATACCGAAGAATGAGTGGTTGTGAATGAACAACATGAGACATTCGACTCACCATGCTAGCACTCGAAGATCGAGTGGTGTTTCCCAGAGATAGTAAGAGCATGTGTGGATCACCACTAGAGGGATTCAATCATTGGATCCTCACAGAGAAACAAAGGTAATACGAAAGGGTATTTTCGGAAGATCAACATTCACCAATGAAGAAAGTTTCTAAGCACAGGTATTTATTTCTTCAAATATTAAATAAATTAATTATAAATTTGATGTTAAAAATCCTCACTCTTCATTTCGGGCAATGATTATTAAAATAAATTTTAATATATATGCCCACATCTGAATGCTTCCATTGCACCCAGAACCATCAATACTATCCTGATATAATATCAGGAGATCCAAGTTGACTGGTAAATAAGCCACTGATTTCTCGATTCCCTCACTTTCCATGCTTCCAGAACCATTTTTTAAGGAGGAAAATTATGTGTCCAAACACTCAAAACATTGTGGGTAATTTTTTTCATCAAGTACTCTTTGAATCATGAGTGTTACAAACTTGAATTTATCGACCAGGGTTTCTAGTCATATTATAGACATCGGTCTCACACCGACAATGATGATCACTTTCTTAGCATATGTCATTCTCGCCAACTTGATACCTGAAGTTAAATTGAAGGCAACAACATAATGAATTTATGCCACCATTTTACCAGTTACATCAAACTTGTCTGAAAAAAAAACCCAGTTTCAAACTAATTATCTTTAAAAGAAAGTAAACATAGTTTGGATCCCAATGTTTCCCTAAAAAATAGAGTTATGATAAAATGGTCCTGCCACCAAGTTTTCACTATTATCCTAGAGACTCCTTTAGAGTTTTTTTATGATAAGGTGGAAAGACTTTGTTATCTCTTCCATGTCTTGGGCACAAGTGGGTTTTGGAAACCAACACTTTCATACCCTTATCTATTAAGCTATCATCTATCTATTGGATATGGAGGCACAAGAGTGAGACTTCATCCAATTTTATCACACTAATCATTAAGAAAAATCTCTAGAATATTATTTTGAAGATTTGTATCATTTTTCCACTGAGGAAGCATAAACTCATGATCAGATAGTGAGTAAGACTATAGAATTTTTAGAGGACAAGGCTCATGTAACAAGAGTGAAGGCACAATTATTGTTAGTAAATACCACGGTTGAATCCATTAGTAGAATAATTAAAGAGATAAATTCTTATATTAAAAAAACATACCCATCATCCAATGTGGAAGATGACTAATGAATATGTAAAGACCCGCAAATTTCAAGGAAATTTTTTTCTTAATTTTCTTTGGAATTTTACAAGAGCGCAGCTTCAGACGGCACCTGATTCCGAGGCCCGGTGTGCCCGGAATCAATTTCCGAAGTTTGGCTCGGGTACGTTCAGTGAACGGACGAGCGGGTTTTTCTATCTTTTGAACCGGTGCCCGGAATCAAATTCTGAGGGCACCGATGAAATCGCAGCGCCGGTATTTGCTTAGAAACGCCTCTTCCGGAGTTGCGTTTGCTCAGACGTGGTTTTTAAATTTTGCGGCTTAAGTCAGAAATAAAATAAAGTTTGTGCGACAACTTTATTTTATTTCACTTAAACTGCTTGGAAGCCACTTAAAGTCACTTAAAGGCGGCTTGAACTGAGTTGAACTGGATAGGATGCTATCCAGAAATATCCTACCCCTTGGTAGGATATTTGTGCGGTGGGACCCGCACGAGCCCCGCCGTTTCTTTCGCTAAGTAACGCACCCGCGAAAACCCGTCAAAGTAACTGAAAAGTCAACCGACGCGTTTTCTTTAATTCTTAACAGACCATTTAATTGGGCGGTTTATTTCGTGAATTAAATGGACTGTTTCTTTCGTGAATTAAAGGGGCTGTTTCGCTCGTTGAATTAATTCAACGAATTAATTGGGTCGTTACTTATGCGTTTTACGTTTGTTGGCAAAATAATAAAATAGACAAACTTGTCTATTTTGGAGGATTGCTATTCCTCTGAGCCTCCACCCTCTTCGCGAAGAACGCGAAGAACGCGAAGAACGCGAAGAACGCGAAGAACGCCGGAATCCGACGACGCACGATCCGCGATGTCAACAGCTTTTCCGCGACCTTCTTCTTCTTCTTCTTCGGTGCCTCATCTTCCGCGGCGAACCTGCGATCGGCGGTTAAAGGTGAGAATCGAAACTTCTAAATTCTCCCTTCTTAATTTCAATAACAACGGATTTAATTAATTAAATCCGTTTGTTCTTGATCCGGAGATTGGCGACGCGACGCCGGATACCGCGACGACGCGACGATCTCCTTCTTCCGTGACGAGCAATCCCGCGACGATCCCCCGTTCGGCGACAACAGCTGCGAGGTAGGGATTTATTTTGGAAAAGTTACCCCTTTTAAATTTTCTCGTGAACGTTCTTGAAAATTTAAAAAGCCGGTTTCAAACGAACAATTTTATCTTTAAATAAAATTGTTGGATCATGTGTTGATCATCGTTTTCTTTTCTCCCGTTGATTATGGCTAACGCGGAGGGTGCGGGTCTAACGAACAAGACCCGGCAACCCTCCGCCGATCTCTTTTGTTGTGCGGATATGGCGGACGACGAAAAACCGTGCGGCAGGGGCGATCCGTTGTTTCCGCAGTGAAGGTCGGCATCCGGGAGGGGCATCGGCGCAGACGGGAGGCAAATCGGGCCACCGGAGCATCTCCGGCGGCCCGCGGAAGGAGGCGGCGGCGCCGGCGACCGGGGGCGGCGGCGCCCGGCGCGCCGCCGGAGGAATCCGCCGCGGCTCGGCCGCGGCGGCGGCGAACCAGCGGACCCGCGGTCCGCGGGTCCGGTCCACCCGGTCGGGACGCGGCAATGCGCCGCGTCCGCTGACCACCCGCGCGGCCCGCGTGCGGGCCGCGGCTCCCTCGACCGCGGGCTGCGCCCGCGGCCTTCCACCCGCGCGGCTGGCCCAGCCGCGCCGGCCGAGCCGGCCGGTCCGGTCGGCCGGGCCGCGCCCAGGCCGGACCGGACCCGACCTCGCCTGGCCGGGCCGGGTCGGGCCGACCCGGTTCGGCCGACCCCAGGGGGGGGTTCGGGCCGGGTCGCCCCGGGCCCAGAACCCCCGTTTCGGGCCCTCTTCGGTCTTTCGCCCATATCTTGGGCCTGGGACCTCCTATTGACGAACCGTCAGCGGCTACGCGATCCTTGGATCGAGACGGTCGTTTCGGTATATTATACTCAAGGTTTCGGAAGACTTTGGGTTCGGCCGGGTTGGTTCGTACACGAAACCAACCGGGCCCTCGGAGCGGAAACGCTCATAACTTGAGCTACGGACGTCCGAACGACGTACCGTCAGCTGTGGTAGTTTCCTCTAAGTGAGACGGAACTTTTGGCATACTCCGCCCGAGGATCGGATACAGGCGGAGTACGGTCGGGTTGGTTTTGCCCTAAAAACCAACCGGGCCCCTGGGACGAAAATGCCAATAACTCTCAGACCGGGCGTCCGACTGACGCGCCGTCTGTTGCGTTGAGATCCTGTTGTCGATACGGAACTTTTGGATACATCAACTTCGGACTACGTGTCAGTTGATGTATCAGCCTCTCGGCTCGTGGAGCGGACCCTCCTAAACGAGCTCGCTATGTGCGGGAACCCTAGCGCTGGCTGTGACTTCGACGACAGAGCAGAGATCCTTCGTGGACTGCGACGACGACAGAGCAGAGATCCTTCGTGGACTGCGACGACGGCAGAGCAGAGATCCTTTGTGGACTGCGGCGACGACTGTGCAGAGATCCTCAGTGGACTGTGTCGACTACTGCACTCAGCGATCCTACGTGGATCAGTGCTACAGGTTCTGTGTGAGCCCGATCCTATGTGGGTCCTTACTACCGGTTCTGTGTGAGCCACTGCCTACAGGTTCTGTGTGAGCCCGATCCTGTGTGGGTCTTCTGCGGGGGTTAGTACCTATCGATCCTTTGTGGGTCCGACGACTTAGATGGATCAGTGATCATCTTTGACGTCATCTGAAAAAGTATACCTGGTTGAGCTGAATCTTATGTTACTCTCCTTTGTGGATTGTGTTGAACTATCCTTTGTGGATTTACTGTTTACTCTCCTTGTGGATTTGATTCTTGCTTTCCTTTGTGGATTGAGTTGTTCTCGAGCTCGTGAGCAGAGCTAGAAATGGGGACTTAGGTATATGTATGGGCATATACCTAAGTCGAGTCAGATGTTACTTCGTGATTGCATCTTTCTTTTGTGCTATATCCTTTGTGGATTTCGGGAGACCTTCGGGGGTCTCGGGGTCCTTACTGAGTAGCTTGTACTCACCCCTGCACGGGCTATGCCCGCACCTTGTTGTGTTGGTTGCAGACGACGGACAGCGCTGATCACGGTTGGGGCGTGGAGCAGGACGGTACCTGGAGGTGGACCACTGGGCGGAACGTACTCGGAGCGGACGTGGGACCCGAGGAGCCTGGAGGCTATCTGTACCCACCCTTCAGGTGGGATTGCCAGTGGACGACACGAGGCCGCCGACTTTTCTTCAGTTGCTGTACTTTACTTTTCAGTTGTACTTTACAGTTGGGCTTGTATTTCCGGCCCCTTTACCTTTCTGCACTTTACTTTCCGCTTGCTGACTCTGTGTGGTTGTTACTTATAAAGGCAATGCCTTCCCTGTTTACTGGGATTTTACGCCTTGGTGCTAGTCGCCAGCCCCTGGCCTATGGAAGGCGGGCTTGGGGTAGTCACGGCACGGGCCCCGAGGACGGGTCGTGACAAATTGGTATCAGAGGTGGTCGGTTCTACCGCAGACTCTGATCGTCCTTTCTTTCTATGTGAAGCAATAGTGTTTAGTGTATTGAGTGTGGTTATCAGTTCAGGGAGCCCAGTGTTGGTGCGGCGGCCGACGTATCCGTACACCAGGACCCTGACTCCTGATTTCCGACTTAATGCATGAAAACATTGATTGCGTGTATGTTTCAAGTTTTTCTTTGTGATTACTTGTGTCAGCTCACCGGGTATACTGATCTGCTTTATGAAAGTCTCAAGTTTTCCTTGTGATTACTTGTGCCAGCTCACCAGGTATACTGTTCTGACTGTGGTGCTCTTGTTCTCCTTTTCAGGATGGCCCCGCGACGACAGCCAGCTAGGGTTCCGAGTGTAGGGCGCGACGGCAGCCCACCGAGCGACGAGGCCTCGGTGCAGGGCCCTTTGCCAGTAGTGGCACTGGCGGTAGCCTTACCCGCCGAGCCACCGATGCTTCCAGTACCAGACGCTGACGATGCACGTCACCTCAGGGCACTGCATGAGTTTCAGAGCCAGCGACCGCCCAGGTTTCGCGGTGAGGCGGACCCCCAGGCCGCCGAGGACTGGCTAGAGGCGGTGGTACGGATCTTTCGGCTAGTGAGGACACCAGCGGATCTCATGGTGATTCTCGCAGCGAGCCTCCTGCAGGCGGCGGCAGGACGATGGTGGAGCCTGATGCTCCAGGTTCACGATGAGGCATCCCTGCTCTGGACGGACTTCGAGAGCCTCTTCCGCTCTGAGTTCGTCCCGGCCACCCTCCGAGCGGTGCGCATCCAGGAGCTTCTCCAGCTGCGCCAGGGCAGCATGACGGTCGCTCAGTACGCGGCGAGGTTCACGGACCTATCTCGCTACTCGACCGACATGGTACGGGACCCCTTCTTCCGGGCCCGGACCTTCGAGCAGGGCTTGCGACAGGAGATTCGGGCGTCGCTGATCTCCCTCAGCATTCCGACCCAGGCGGGAGTGCTGGAGCGAGCCCTCCTGATCGAGAGCTTCCTGGCAGAGCCTTCTTCAGCGGCGAGACCTAGCGCAGGGCGGCAGGTAGCTGAGTCTTCGGCAGCAGGTAGCCGACGGATGACTCACGGGTCCAGGCAGACCAGACCCGCACGCAGACGGCCTCAGGACACCGGCTCAGCAGTACGAGGCACACAGCGGAGTGCCAGCCTTCCGAGAGGCAGGCTCTGCTACTCTTGCGGCGGGCAGGGTCACATGGCTCGTGACTGCCCGACTCGCCGATCAGAGGAGCAGCAGACGGTGGAGGGGCCACCCAGGCAGAGGCAGAGGGTCGACCGTGGCGGTCCGCAGGGAGGAGGCGGACGAGGCAGAGGAGCTGGCCGAGCAGCAGGTGGTGGGCGACGCTTCCAGGCTCTACCCCCACCACCACCAGGAGGGCCACCTCGACCACAGGGAGCTGGCGGGCAGGGACATGCCCAGCTCCAGGCAGTGGAGGCCTACGACCCCGACATGCCAGAGATGATTCGAGGTACGATCTGTGTCTATTCCACCCTTGCTGCAGTACTTATAGACACAGGAGCGAGTCACTCTTTCATAGCCTCTGCCCTTGTTCGGAGCTCGGAGATTCCGACTGAGCCGTTGGCTCGATCCTTACGGCTAGAGACTCCTACGGGAGAAGACTCGACGATTACGCACTGGTGCCGGCAGTGTGAGCTTACTCTAGGAGGCGAGAGCTTCGGCTGGGATCTCCTTGTAGCGGCGTCGAGGCCTTACGACGTCATCTTGGGCATGGATTGGCTATCCACGGTTCATGCCCAGATCGACTGTTTTAGGCGCAAGGTGCAATGTGTTCGCACCGACGGGAGCAGGTTTACCTTCACCGGCGAGAAGGGAACCTTTGCAGCACAGGATGGACTTCCGCGGAGGAGAGTGCAGCCCATCTC
Organism: Viscum album; assembly: GCA_963277665.1. NCBI lineage: Eukaryota > Viridiplantae > Streptophyta > Magnoliopsida > Santalales > Viscaceae > Viscum > Viscum album. The sequence goes on along the minus strand of OY728131.1, from coordinate 909,295,864 downwards.
TCATCAGTTGGCTAGCCTCATCCTAGGAGCAGTGGACGTGCGGAGTCCGGCTTTTCCTGCAGTGGTGGACCAGTACGTGGACGTCTTTCCCGACGACGTTCCAGGGCTACCTCCTCGTAGAGAGGTAGACTTTTACATCGACTTGTACCCCGGGACAGCCCCGATATCTACTCCAGCATATCGGATGGCCCCCGCCGAGCTTCGAGAGCTGCGGGTACAGTTGGAGGACTTGCAGAGCAAGGGGTTTATCCGACCCAGTGTTTCACCCTGGGCTTCCCCGATTTTGTTTGCCAAGAAGGCGGACGGGAGCTTGCGACTGTGTGTCGACTATCGTCGCCTGAACCAGGTGACAGTGAGGAACAAGTATCCGCTGCCACGGATTGATGACCTCTTCGATCAGCTCAAGGGAGCGCGGTGGTTCTCGAAGATAGACCTCCGGTCAGGCTATCATCAGCTCAGAGTTCGAGACGAGGACGTACAGAAGACGGCCTTCAGGTGTCGGTATGGCCATTATGAGTTCTTGGTTATGCCATTCGGCGTAACCAATGCTCCAGCAGTGTTCATGAGCCTCATGAACAGGATCTTCCAGCCATGCCTCGACCGATTTGTCGTTGTCTTCATTGACGACATTTTGGTATACTCGACGACTGAGGAGGAGCATGCCTACCACCTGCGAGTTGTGCTAGACACACTCCGAGAGCACCAGCTTTATGGCAAGCTCTCAAAATGCCAGTTCTGGTTGTGTGAGGTCCATTTCTTGGGGCACGTCATTTCTGAGGCGGGAGTTGCAGTGGATCCCGCGAAGATCGAGGCAGTGCTAGCATGGGAGCCACCCAGGAGCGTGACAGAGGTGCGGAGCTTCTTGGGCCTAGCCGGATACTATCGGAGATTCGTGCCAGACTTCTCCAGAGTTGCGGCACCACTCTCAGCGTTGACGAAGAAGGGGAAACCCTTCGTGTGGTCAGACAGATGTCAGCAGAGCTTCCAGGAGCTGAGACAGAGATTGACCAGCGCACCTATCTTGAGGTTGCCTGAGGAGGGAGTTGGATACGTAGTTTACTGCGACGCATCAGGGACTGGACTCGGGTGCGTCCTGATGCAGGAGCGGGCCGTGATCGCCTACGGATCACGTCAGTTGAGGCCGCATGAGCAGAACTACGCCACTCATGACCTGGAGTTAGCAGCAGTGGTCTTCGCTCTGAAGACTTGGCGGCACTATCTGATGGGCGAGCGCTTCACAGTCTTTTCTGACCACCAGAGTCTCAGGTATATCTTCTCTCAGAAGGACCTGAACCTGAGACAGCGGAGATGGCTTGAGTTCCTCCAGGACTATGACTTTGAGATAGTCTATACTCCTGGGAAGGGGAACGTGGTAGCCGATGCCCTCAGCAGGAGGACGGGCATTCAGCTGCTTGAGGAGGCGACGGAGCAGCTAGCCTCCTTGCGGATATCCTTCGTGGATAGAGACGGAGCAGCCTTTCTTCAGTCTCTCACAGTCTCTCCTCCACTTCTACAGCGGGTCAGAGAGGCTCAGCGTGGGGACGCTGACTGTGAGACCCGGCGTGCACTGATATCCTCAGGTCAGGCGCCTGATGGTTTCTCCCTTGGAGCAGAGCACGACATCCTTTTCAGAGGGCGTACCTTCGTACCAGTTGCTTTACGAGAGGAGGTGCTGAGAGAGTTTCACACTTCTCCCTTGGCGGTACATCCCGGAGTGGCGAAAATGTACCAGGATCTCAGACGACAGCACTGGTGGCCGGGCATGAAGAAAGCTGTGGCAGAGTTCGTTTCACGATGCCTCACCTGCCAGCAGGTGAAGGCAGAGCATCAGGTACCAGCAGGTTTGGTACAGCCCTTGGAGGTCCCGGAGTGGAAGTGGGATAACATATCTATGGACTTCTTGACTGGACTTCCACGTACTTCCAGAGGTCACGACTCCATTTGGGTGATCGTCGACCGACTCACCAAGTCGGCACACTTCTTACCCATCAGAGAGCAGGGCTCAGTGGAGAGCTTGGGACGTCTTTACGTCCAGGAGATCGTACGGCTTCACGGTGTGCCATCATCTATCGTCTCCGATCGAGATGCTCGTTTCACTTCCCGGCTCTGGAAGGGGTTGCAGGAGGCGTTCGGGACGCGGCTCCATCTGAGCACAGCCTTCCACCCTCAGACGGATGGTCAGACGGAGAGGACCATACAGACACTCGAGGACATGCTCCGTGCATGTGTTCTCGACTTTGGTCGCAGCTGGGAGGACCACCTACCCTTGGTGGAGTTCGCGTACAACAACAGCTACCACTCCACCATCGGGATGGCACCATACGAGGCGTTGTACGGCAGACCCTGCAGATCACCGTTGTGCTGGACAGACCCTGGGGAGTCAGCACTCGTGGGACCAGAGATGGTCCGAGCCACGACAGAGAAGGTCCAGATCATCCAGGAGAGGATGAGGACAGTTCAGAGCCGGCAGAAGTCATATGCTGACAGGAGGCGGAGGCCACTGGAGTTCGAGGATGGCGACCACGTCTTTTTGCATGTCTCACCTCGACGTGGTTTTCGGAGATTTGGCCGAGGCAGCAAGTTGTCTCCATGCTTCATCGGGCCTTTCCAGGTCCTCAGCAGGATAGGAGAGGTGGCTTATCGCCTGGCTCTACCCCCTCAGTTGCACCGGGTGCACGACGTCTTCCACGTGTCTCAGCTGAGGAGATACGTGCACGACCCGACGCACATCATCGACTTTGGGGAGCTGGACGTGGACGATGGGGCGACTTTTGCGGAGGTCCCAGTGGAGATCGAGGATCGACAGGAGCGGGTCCTACGTGGGCGGTCGATTCCTCTTGTGCGCGTCAGATGGCAGCACGGGAACCTCCAGGAGAGCACTTGGGAGAGGGAGGCTCAGATGCGTGCTCAGTACCCCCATTTGTTCCCCTAGTTTTTGATGTATCTTTACGGGGACGTAAAGCCCTGAGGTGGGAGTAATGTAAAGACCCGCAAATTTCAAGGAAATTTTTTTCTTAATTTTCTTTGGAATTTTACAAGAGCGCAGCTTCAGACGGCACCTGATTCCGAGGCCCGGTGTGCCCGGAATCAATTTCCGAAGTTTGGCTCGGGTACGTTCAGTGAACGGACGAGCGGGTTTTTCTATCTTTTGAACCGGTGCCCGGAATCAAATTCTGAGGGCACCGATGAAATCGCAGTGCCGGTATTTGCTTAGAAACGCCTCTTCCGGAGTTGCGTTTGCTCAGACGTGGTTTTTAAATTTTGCGGCTTAAGTCAGAAATAAAATAAAGTTTGTGCGACAACTTTATTTTATTTCACTTAAACTGCTTGGAAGCCACTTAAAGTCACTTAAAGGCGGCTTGAACTGAGTTGAACTGGATAGGATGCTATCCAGAAATATCCTACCCCTTGGTAGGATATTTGTGCGGTGGGACCCGCACGAGCCCCGCCGTTTCTTTCGCTAAGTAACGCACCCGCGAAAACCCGTCAAAGTAACTGAAAAGTCAACCGACGCGTTTTCTTTAATTCTTAACAGACCATTTAATTGGGCGGTTTATTTCGTGAATTAAATGGACTGTTTCTTTCGTGAATTAAAGGGGCTGTTTCGCTCGTTGAATTAATTCAACGAATTAATTGGGTCGTTACTTATGCGTTTTACGTTTGTTGGCAAAATAATAAAATAGACAAACTTGTCTATTTTGGAGGATTGCTATTCCTCTGAGCCTCCACCCTCTCCGCGAAGAACGCGAAGAACGCGAAGAACGCGAAGAACGCGAAGAACGCCGGAATCCGACGACGCACGATCCGCGACGTCAACAGCTTTTCTGCGACCTTCTTCTTCTTCTTCTTCGGTGCCTCATCTTCCGCGGCGAACCTGCGATCGGCGGTTAAAGGTGAGAATCGAAACTTCTAAATTCTCCCTTCTTAATTTCAATAACAACGGATTTAATTAATTAAATCCGTTTGTTCTTGATCCGGAGATTGGCGACGCGACGCCGGATACCGCGACGACGCGACGATCTCCTTCTTCCGCGACGAGCAATCCCGCGACGATCCCCCGTTCGGCGACAACAGCTGCGAGGTAGGGATTTATTTTGGAAAAGTTACCCCTTTTAAATTTTCTCGTGAACGTTCTTGAAAATTTAAAAAGCCGGTTTCAAACGAACAATTTTATCTTTAAATAAAATTGTTGGATCATGTGTTGATCATCGTTTTCTTTTCTCCCGTTGATTATGGCTAACGCGGAGGGTGCGGGTCTAACGAACAAGACCCGGCAACCCTCCGCCGATCTCTTTTGTTGTGCGGATATGGCGGACGACGACAAACCGCGCGGCAGGGGCGATCCGTTGTTTCCGCAGTGAAGGTCGGCATCCGGGAGGGGCATCGGCGCAGACGGGAGGCAAATCGGGCCACCGGAGCATCTCCGGCGGCCCGCGGAAGGAGGCGGCGGCGCGGGTCGCCGGCGCGGCGGCGCCGGCGACCGGGGGCGGCGGCGCCCGGCGCGCCGCCGGAGGAATCCGCCGCGGCTCGGCCGCGGCGGCGGCGAACCAGCGGACCCGCGGTCCGCGGGTCCGGTCCCCCCGGTCGGGACGCGGCAATGCGCCGCGTCCGCTGACCACCCGCGCGGCCCGCGTGCGGGCCGCGGCTCCCTCGACCGCAGGCTGCGCCCGCGGCCTTCCACCCGCGCGGCTGGCCAAGCCGCGCCGGCCGGGCCGGCCGGTCCGGTCGGCCGGGCCGCGCCCAGGCCGGACCGGACCCGGCCTAGCCGGGCCGGGCCGGGTCGGGCCGACCCAGTTCGGCCGACCCCAGGGGGGGGTTCGGGCCGGGTCGCCCCGGGCCCAGAACCCCCGTTTCGGGCCCTCTTCGGTCTTTCGCCCATATCTTGGGCCTGGGACCTCCGATTGACGAACCGTCAGCGGCTACGCGATCCTTGGATCGAGACGGTCGTTTCGGTATATTATACTCAAGGTTTCGGAAGACTTTGGGTTCGGCCGGGTTGGTTCGTACACGAAACCAACCGGGCCCTCGGAGCGGAAACGCTCATAACTTGAGCTACGGACGTCCGAACGACGTACCGTCAGCTGTGGTAGTTTCCTCTAAGTGAGACGGAACTTTTGGCATACTCCGCCCGAGGATCGGATACAGGCGGAGTACGGTCGGGTTGGTTTTGCCCTAAAAACCAACCGGGCCCCTGGGACGAAAATGCCAATAACTCTCAGACCGGGCGTCCGACTGACGCGCCGTCTGTTGCGTTGAGATCCTGTTGTCGATACGGAACTTTTGGATACATCAACTTCGGACTACGTGTCAGTTGATGTATCAGCCTCTCGGCTCGTGGAGCGGACCCTCCTAAACGAGCTCGCTATGTGCGGGAACCCTAGCGCTGGCTGTGACTTCGACGACAGAGCAGAGATCCTTCGTGGACTGCGACGACGACAGAGCAGAGATCCTTCGTGGACTGCGACGACGGCAGAGCAGAGATCCTTCGTGGACTGCGGCGACGACTGTGCAGAGATCCTCAGTGGACTGCGTCGACTACTGCACTCAGCGATCCTACGTGGATCAGTGCTACAGGTTCTGTGTGAGCCCGATCCTATGTGGGTCCTTACTACCGGTTCTGTGTGAGCCACTGCCTACAGGTTCTGTGTGAGCCCGATCCTGTGTGGGTCTTCTGCGGGGGTTAGTACCTATCGATCCTTTGTGGGTCCGACGACTTAGATGGATCAGTGATCATCTTTGACGTCATCTGAAAAAGTATACCTGGTTGAGCTGAATCTTATGTTACTCTCCTTTGTGGATTGTGTTGAACTATCCTTTGTGGATTTACTGTTTACTCTCCTTGTGGATTTGAGTCTTGCTTTCCTTTGTGGATTGAGTTGTTCTCGAGCTCGTGAGCAGAGCTAGAAATGGGGACTTAGGTATATGTATGGGCATATACCTAAGTCGAGTCAGATGTTACTTCGTGATTGCATCTTTCTTTTGTGCTATATCCTTTGTGGATTTCGGGAGACCTTCGGGGGTCTCGAGGTCCTTACTGAGTAGCTTGTACTCACCCCTGCACGGGCTATGCCCGCACCTTGTTGTGTTGGTTGCAGACGACGGACAGCGCTGATCACGGTTGGGGCGTGGAGCAGGACGGTACCTGGAGGTGGACCACTGGGCGGAACGTACTCGGAGCGGACGTGGGACCCGAGGAGCCTGGAGGCTATTTGTACCCACCCTTCAGGTGGGATTGCCAGTGGACGACACGAGGCCGCCGACTTTTCTTCAGTTGTTGTACTTTACTTTTCAGTTGTACTTTACAGTTGGGCTTGTATTTCCGGCCCCTTTACCTTTCTGCACTTTACTTTCCGCTTGCTGACTCTGTGTGGTTGTTACTTATAAAGGCAATGCCTTCCCTGTTTACTGGGATTTTACGCCTTGGTGCTAGTCGCCAGCCCCTGGCCTATGGAAGGCGGGCTTGGGGTAGTCACGGCACGGGCCCCGAGGACGGGTCGTGACAGAATAAACCTTCACTAATCTCTCGACACATCATCACAGGTGTCAGATTATTTTTTGGGTGAAATTGATCAAGATTTATTATAGATGTATTTCTTTTGTTTCTCTTGAATCATGATTTCAATTAGATACTCTAGGTTGTAGATATTCCTCCTTCTTCCTATTTTGGTAAATAAATGAAAAATTAGTTATTCTCAGTTATATCTCATTCATATTAACTTGAAATCTTATCTCACAATAACTTGAAATACATTGGAAGGTTACATCAAGATGTCACAGATCATCCCACCACCGAACAACAATATCTGTCATATTTACGAATACTTAATTCATAAAAAATCATTATTAATGGATAATAGAAAAGTATAGGTATAATTACTATCACCATAATGCTTCAGTTTCCCTATTTGAATAAATGATCTCATTTCTTGCCTTTTCAAGTGTTTTTTTATATTTTAACCAAATATTTAAGAGTGGATAGATGAAAATATCTAAATTTTTTATAGTAAAAGAGGCCTAGAGATCATATATTTTTATGTTTTTGAGGTCACATAGTGGTTACCACAAGCTTTTTGTCATTTTTTTATCTCTACCCTAACTTTTCATTAAACCCGATACAAGGAGGACTTGGTGAGAAAAACTTGGATTTTTGTGTCTTCCCTTTATGGGTTTATGACCTAACAAGTTTTGTGTATATTCCATTTTTTTGGTTTTTAACCTGGAGAGTATTATGCCTCTTTCCATTGGTATTTTAAGGTCTTGTAAGCTAGACCAATGTAGTCGATGTTTAAGGTCTGATAACTTTGGTCAATAATTATGGGGATAATGAACCAAATAGACCTTATAAGAAAAATATGCTCCAAGAAATTTTGAATGAAAATAGGGGAACTATATGTCATAATATCAAGGATCCAAAATTTGAGGCGGTGAAATAGGATAGTTCCACAAGGAATGACCGTAGACTATTTTTGAAAGGAAACTTTTGTTATAATTTTTTCAATGTGTATGAAGAAAAAATAACATGCTCCTGAGGATAAAGATACTTTTGGTTGATAGGACATATCATGGGTGCATACGTAGAGCCATATTTAGGGTGTAGTATGCATAGTCAAGATAGAGGTTTCCTTCATAGTTAGATTATCTTATCACCAATAGCCAAATAAGGTTTGAGAGGATATGAGTTTCCCAATACATGAGGTATTATTTTTTGAAAAGAATATGTTCATAAAGTATGATGGAATTATTTATAGTTGAGTTGGCCATGATAGAGTGTAAAGTTAATTATATATATATAGCCTATTTTTAAAGAGGATCAAGATACATGAATAAGGCCACTTTGACTAGTTTAAGGTCATTAAGGATGGACCAATGGTTGTTGGGACAATGAACTGAATGGGGATAACATGTCAAGGATGTTTCAAGTTATTTTGAATGTGAAGAGGGAAATTATAAATCATGATCTTAGGGATCTAAGATCTTATATGATGGAATGGGATAGGTATATAAGGAATGACCATATAATATGTTCAAAAGGTAGTTTTTATTATGATTCTTTCAAGCCATATGAAGACAAAAGAACTTACTCCTGAGGATGAAGATGCCTCTGGTTGATGGACCATATCAGGGGAGCATATATAGGTCCATATTTTGGGTGTAGTATACATACTCTAAATAGATGTTTCATTTAGATTCAGATACTATTTTCACTAATATCTAAGGATGTTTTTTGAGGATTCAAGTTTCCCAAGACATGAAGATAAATTTTTAAAAAGAATATGTCGATAATATATGATGGAAAAATCAAATCTTGAGATCTCCATGATTAGGTGATTGTGATCCCATTGAGATATCAAGAACAAACTTCACATGGATCTCATAAGGTTTTACCTATATAGATCTAGATTATATGTAAGGTAAAATGGGTATTTTGATTCAAAAACAAGTTTATGAATGGGGGATCCTATGTTGGAATCTTCAACATAGATCTAGGTCATATACAAGAGAGAAAGAATTTTTTATTTCACAACTAGAATTAGAATTAGGGGTCCAAGCGTCACTACATATCTCATGATAATGGGAATGAATCCACACATAGTTATAGGAGTAAAAATCCTCCACACTGATTAGGATTTTGTGTGGGGAGGGACATTTTTTTGTATTGCGTCTGGGATTTGATGTGGGACCTAGGAATCACTATGTGTCTCATTTGAATGTGAATCAATCCACACATATTTCTAAGATTATTTATCCCATAGATTTGATTTATATGCAAAGTAGGATAAATACATGCAAGGAAGGTCTCCCAAAAAAGTTCAAGGTCTTGTAGGATAGAAAAAACATTCCTTGTCCATGTTCATGGTGTTTTTTAATTATGAAAATTGGAATAAACTCCCAAAATATCTAAGATAATGCGAGAAATAATATTATATTGTAGTGTTAAATAATTATTAAAAATTATATTCAATTATTGTTTTTTATGTGCACTGAATGATTATTATATTATGGTAGAGTTGTTGTCTCACAATTTGATGTCATGTGACTTAGAAGAATTATTGACCATGTGGTTTAACATCTTATAGTAATGTCATTGGAAACTTAGTTTAATTTCATACAATGAGAATGTGTGGTTTTTTATAGTTTAGTGAGATATATATTTGACCAATTGCATCCCTTTTAATTTCTTGTATCCAAGACTATTTATCAGGCTGACTTTGATCACATGAAATATTTCTTGAGAAATATTGCATTGATGGGGGGAGGGGTTGATACAATCAATATCCATTGTGATCAAGTAATGGGATATGTTGGATTAGACCTTGTGTATAGTATAAGGACCCTCCCATTTTGGTTTAAGATTTATAGGTTTCTTCCCCATGTCATTATATTCCTAAGAGACCAAACTAGTTCTACTTACAAGAATGAAAAAATGTGAACACTTTTTTTAAAAGTTCATTTCATTTAGTTTTGATGAAATCTATATGGTGAATGGTATACAATATTTTTTCATCGATCCATTCCAATTCATATAATTACTTAAAATATTTCTCATTTATGTATAACTAATCAAAAATGGAAATGTGGAGTGAAGTTAATTGGACCTTTATGGGAAGAACATCTTTTTCCCCATATAAAATTAAAAATAGGGTTTTGGTATTATAATCCCACAAGGTATATAGAAGCTTATCAGACCAATATTTCTTGTTTTATTCCACTATTTTTTGTTGTATATTTGATAGAGTTTTATTGAAATCCTCTATTTTTCTATTCATTGTTGTATGATAATGGGATGAATGGTTAGACTTAATGTTATATTCATGATACATACTTTTCAATTTAGAGCAATATAAATTAGTTATGTTGCCTATTAATATTATGTAAGGGACACCAAATCTGGTAATGATATTATAATTCATGAAATTTATTATGTTCTTTGTCCAAATTCTTTGAGGGGTATTTACTTAGCCAATTTAGAGAATAATTTGACATTAGTAAGGATGTACTTGAACTGATTAGTTTTAGCTTGATTATATATCCCTATAACATCCATTCCTCATAAAACAATGGTCAGGATTAGTTGTAAGTGTGAAATAAATCTAGGGGTTAATGGATGAATCTGTAAGTCATCTGATAATAATGAGACCTTTTGGTGAATTTTGTTCTATCCTACATCATTGAAGGTTAAAAATATTCAAGCCTCCTAATTTGGTGAGATATCTTGAAACCTGACTAATGATCCCCATAAGAACTAGTGTGTACCTCTTTTATAACGATAATAGTCTCCCCTATATAAATTCATATGAAGATAACTCCATCAAAGACTCGTTTATAAAGCACTTTTTGATGATTTGGGCTATTAAAAAGAGTAAAGTTCGTGGCCCACCATCAAATTTTCTCTTTTCCTGCTCTATAAGTTAAGAGAATCCCACTTTGGATGTAATTCACTATGGGAATCATCTAACCATTTGTAGAATTGTCTTGTTTGGAGATGTAATTAACCTCATTGATCTCTTTCATGTTATTACCAATAAATAGTGACCATATTCATCAGTGCACAATACTGATGACTATTTCATCTCGGTCTGAATATGCCAAGGTTGTGGTTGTGTTTTCCAAGGTATCTTCTTGTGTATTCTAAGAGCACGAGATATGATTCAATGTTAGCTCAGAGGATAATTATGTCATTATCCCTCACACATAATCAAGAGGGTGAATCCACTCTTTTTTCTGGATAGCATAATCACCATTGATATACTTGATTACTAACTCTGAATCATCTTTAACTTTCAAGTGATCTATTATAATTTTCAGTGCTAGTTATAAACCTGTAATAAGGGCTCCTTATTTTTCCTCATTATTGGTGCAACCTTTTGAAAACATTAAGGAATTAGGTTAAACTGCCTTTGCTGGAGAGATTATAATGACTCCAAAATTGAATATTTTGTTCTTAGAGTCTTACATTCTCTTTCCTATTGGGTTTCTATAAGTAGCATCAAAATACATATCACATGTTTGGGGTGTTCTTAAAAAATCTTTTTGTTAATCAATTCAATTTTCAATGATGTTATTTCTATAGAAGGAAACTCTGTAAGAAAATATCTTGATTCCTAGCCTTTAATTTCATTTTGTGGTATGAACTGAATGTCAAACTATTAAAGGATATCTTCCCATGTTGACAAACATCCAGTTAGAATAGGACAATTGAGGGTATATTTGAGCGGGATATTAAGAGAGACCAAGTGGGCCTTATTGTGATAAAGGTATTGAGTCAGCTTATAAATAGTAAAGATCAATGCAAGGAAACTCTTCTCAATTTCAAAATATTGATTATTCTTATTTATCATGATTCAACAGAGATAATAGAGATTATTATCATTTTTATGTCATTCATTTGTGTGAGGAAATAACTTTGTGATCGTTTTAAGTCTATCATGTATATAATTAGTGTCTTTCCTTCAATGGGAGGCATTAACACTGGTGAACTCAAAATATATTTATTGATAATTTCAAAGACTTCTTGGAAATCATTGTTCTATTAATAAGTGACTCCATTTTCCATTATTCTGGTGAAGGGTAAACATTTTCCTATAAGATTCACTATGAATCATCGAATGTTGATGATATTTCACTATAGTCTTATAAAATCTTTGAGATTTTTCAGTGGTGCAATATCAAGGATAGCCTTAGTATTTTTAGGATCAACTTCAATGACATGTTGGTGTACCACAATGCCAAGAAATGTTTATAAGATAACACTAAAAACATATTTCAAGGGATTCATTTTTAATCAATGTTGGCATAGATTATCGAAAATGATCTCAAGATCAATAATATTTTAAGAAAACTGCAAGGATTCCACCACCAAATCATCAATTTAAAACTATAAAAACTTTCCCAGTAATTTTTTGAAAATATGATGCATGAAATATTGGTATGTGGTGAAATAATTCTTAAAAGTGAAAACCATTTCCTGATATTAGTATACCCTTTGGTGTACCCTAAAAATAGTGGACTCTTAATCTTTAGGGTCCATCCGATTTTTTTATATCTTAAGTAACCATCCACAAAAGAGAGGTCTTGATACCTAATAGTTTCATCAATTAGAAGTTCCATAATTAGAACCAGAAAATAATCTTCTAGAAAATACCAATTGAGATCACTTAAATAAATGAATACTCGGATATACCCATTCTTCATCTTGATCAGGAAAGTTTTGGAAATCCACCTTTGGCATTGGACTTCTTGGTTGAATTTTTATTTGATGGTCTTATCAACCTAAGCTTCAACCTTAGTAATGTAAGTTGGATGTGTACTTCTAGATATCTTCTTGTAACCATAATTATCTTATGGAAAACCCAAGTGGTGGGTGTCAACAAGGGAACAAGGCTAGATTTATATGTAATTATAGGAGAAAACATATTTTTTATACTTTATAAAAGATTTATATACCTTTTTTCATCATGTTACATGGTCACATCTATCAATGTAGGTCCCAAAACCTCATATGTGATCAAATTTATCTTCTAGAGTTCATAGATAGTGGTAGAGACACCTCCTAGAATGCTAGAGGTGAATCTTTGAGGTTCTCTTCTTCTTGTTCCTCTATAATAATTAAAAGAGGAATTGGTGTTGAAGGTGGATATTTAGATTTAGAAGCAAAAAATAAATATCCCAACATCCATAGAATGAATTAGGGGTATCTTCACTCTCCATAGGTAATTTGAGAATTTATTTTGATTCAGCTGATGATATAGGGGTGTGATGAAGTTCAGAGGGAAAAGTGATGGAATTTTTATCTGAAGTGTTACAATTATTTTGAATAGTAGGTACCCCTTTGGTATTGTTGGGTTCAACTGATGCAACTTATATCATGAGAGTTGATGATTACATACCCAAATATGAACCTATGTTTTCAATCTAGTTGATGGGTAGTATGTATTCATTGAAAATATTCTTAAATAGGTTGGTCAGAGTTATTTCCAGACCATTTTTGTGGTAACTTAAGGGAAACCATCAGTCATGTGTTATTTCCCTACTCTCTAGTAAAATATCTGACGTCTTGACCTAGGTTCCACTTGAAGGTTCCCCGAACCGGTGGCCCACATGGCCTCAAGTGTGCCTCCCTGTATATCAGAGGTTTCCGACTAGAAGTGAGGGCCTAGGGTGTGTTCGTGGGGAGACTATATCCTCATTTCAGAGTGGAACATTGTGTATATAAATAGAAAAAATGAATAAAGGAAGTAAAATAGAAATATAAAAGTAGTAGATAATAGGAGTAAACATCCATAAAAAATAATTAACTCATAACTGGAACTGAATCATATAAAAAATGGTGATAATGTATTTCATGTATTTATTAAGAAGTAAAACATGGATAAAAAGTACTAGAAACACATGATATAAAAAAGAACAAAAATTAATCCAAAAACTATCAAAGAATCCCAAGCTCTTACTCAGTCATCTGTTACCAAGCTCCATCCTAAGAATACAAGAAAGATCAGATGTCCATAGCAGGATGCTTCCCCTTGTCAACACCTGCATACATGTAATCTTCTTGGGTACCAATGGCGGCCCAGATAGGGTGTGAGATAAAACTTATTAGGAAATCAACAATAACATATATAGATTCCAATATGTGGATATAAACTGAAATAGTGTTCTGGAATATATATACAAATGTAAATTAGTACAGTAATGTAAATACCTCGATACCTGCTTCAGCCTTATCTGGTGTTTGAACATGTAATCATTTAATTATTTATGTTCTAGTACATAATAAGTGAAGTAATGGGATCCAAGGTATGAACAAGGAATCCTATAATAATGATAATAGTAATAGATTATCTAATTTAATGACCATGGAATCCTTGGTGATGATAATAATGAAGAGGATCCAAGGTAATAACCAAGGCATCCTTGACCTCAAGGGTCGAGCCAACTCAGTAATAACATGTAGCCTGACTATAAGGGGTCTAAGTGTAATAAAAGGTGAATTTACCAAGTTATTACACTATAATAGTTCTAACTGAGTCCAAGGATCTCGTCCAAGGTAAAATAAGTAAAGAATAACTATGCCTAATGGGGTGAATCCATGGTTCCACATGTCTGAATACATCAAGCTAGATCCAAGGAGTGTATCCAAGGAATCATAATATCTAGAAGATAGTGAATGGATCCTACAACATCATGTTGGGCATCCAATAGTAGAAAAGAAAAATGTTCTATGAAGGGTTTCTCCCTTGGAAAATGGATCCTTGAATTAGAATGACATCCTCTGAGTGCTTAAGGCAATTCCTCAGGAATCCAAGGCACAGATTAACTCTAACCACTCCTATAAATATTAAAAGGTATGTATGAAATAGGAACCTTATACATAATTAATTATTTAATTTAGTCCATGTAATACTCATTCCATTTTATAATTTAATAGGTCCATTCATTTGCCTTTCATACTAAGTGAGAAGGCCAAATTAGAAATGCAACCATATGCAGTTTAATTATAAATAAATACGCCAAGTGATATCTATAAATAAACATTCCAATTCACATTATAAAGGTTCATTAATTAATTTTAACACTTACCTTAGAAGGCTAAAATGGAAACTATACATGTAATAGCCATTAATAATTTATTCATTTGATTGTAAAATTTTCCTTTAATAAGTCCAAGTCAAGAACACTCGAACGGTGGTGAAAATAGTCATAACACACCACTAAAGGAATAAACATGGGAACACCCTAATTGGGGTGGAAGGTGTTGAGGTAATAACCTCCAAATATGATAATCATATATATAAAGGGATCTAGAATATGGGCATGACTATTTTAAGCAAGCCATATGAATTAAAATAGGCAACACCTGATGAAATCATCATGCGCACATAGAAAAAAATTTATAAAATGGTGAGACTTGAGGTATGAGTCATAGACCACCTACCTCAAGGATATATCACTCTCTTCATCAAGTTTAATCCTTTAGTTTGGCCTAAATTCTAAGAAAATGGAGAAACTGATCAATGCCTTTAAAATAGGGCATATGAGCCTGTATCAAAATAGCATCATCGAGAGGAATAAAAATGAATAACACTGTAATATGGATAGATTACTTACTAATGTGCATATAACGAGACAAATGGGGATCGAATAAGACTTCATACAAAGGATCAAGATCAAAAACTAAGTAAAGGGCACTTTGGGAACTCTAACATGATAAAGGGTATCCACCTTTTTTAAAAAAGAAGATAAATAATAATGGGGAAAGTTTAAAGAAATTTAAGGAAATTTTGGTAATTTTACCCCCTAAATTAGGGGTCACATGGTTTGGACACATGGTTGGACAAACCATGCACCAATTTTTCTCCTCCCACTACCTAAGGAGGGACTCTACATGGTTTCATGTACACAATTTGAATAATGGTGTGAAAACCGTGAAATCCTCTCTGCTATATTTTTTCGAGATACTTGCACGGGCATACGGCCCTTGGTGCATGGTTTGGGAAAGTCATGCACCCTTCTTGGTCGTCTACCTAGCCCTTCATGGTTCGGGGTAATCATGTGGCCTACCCTGTATGGTTTCTCCTAACAATGTGTCCAGACTATTTTTTACAAAAATTTGGGTTATGGGATCCGAACAAGCCTCAAACACCCCCAATACACCCATGATCTTATTTAGAATCCATATTAAGTTAAAAATAAATAATTTGACTGAAATTTAAAGGATCCATATCTAAAAGAAAAATTGGGTTCTTAAATTCTTCCCCCTTAAAGGAACTGTTCCCCGAGTTCGCCTTCAAAGGGTGGAGAAACACTATCATAGAGAAACTCTAACCACTAAGTATATATGATAACCTCATTCTCCCAATTCTTGTCCAATACCTAGTTGTGTTGTCATAGTACCCATACTAAAGGGGTAGATTGGCCTCAGGGACTTCATGCTCTGGTCAATGATGTGTATAGGATACTCCTCAAATGAATCATTAATAAATAAAACAACCTCATTAGGATAAAAAGTATAAGATGGGTCGACATGGTAACGATGAAGCTATAAAACGTGGAAGACATCAAGCATAGAAAGGTACCTATGTGGTAATATCAACTAATAGGCTACCATCCTGACTCTATCCAGAATCTCAAATGGCCAGACAAAGTAGGATGATAACTTCCCTTGCCTCTATATATATCTATTTCCCAACCTAGGTGATATTAGTAGGAAAACATGATCCCCAATATCAAACTCAGGAGTTATTTAATGGAGATGGGCATAATATTTCTATCTATAATAAGAAGTAAAAATATGATTCATGGTCAGATGAACCTACTTTGAAGTCTCCTACATGAGACAAGGACCTTGTAGCACTACCTCTCCTACCCCTAACCAGCACAGGGGTGAATGGAAAGACCTAACATTCAAGGACTCATAAGGATCCATCATAATCATCACTTGATAACTATTATTGTAGGTGAAATCAAAGAGACAGATATGCTTCTCCCAAGAACCACCAAAATAAATGATTCATGCTTCGAGCATTTCCTCTAACACCTATATCATCCTTTCCGACTGGCCATCAGTCTGAGGGTGAAAGGTTGTGCTTATAAGCACATGTGTACCCATATCCTTTTTTAAACCCATCCAAAATAATGATGTGAAACAAGCATTCCTATCTGAAATGATAGTATGAGGGACCCCGTGTAGCCATATGATCTCACTAACATATAGTCTTTCCAGCTCATGAACTAAGAAATTCTCCTAAATAGGAAGGAAGTGGGATATTTTCATTAGTCAATCCACGATAACCCAAACTACATCACTACCTCAAGGTGAGCTTGGTAACCTTACTAAAAATTCCTTAGAAACATCATGCCATTTCTATTACAGGACTGAAAACAACTATAAAAATTCAGTTTTTCATTGGTTATTTTCCTTCACCTACTGAAAGGTGGAACATCTAGTGATAAAACCTAATATATGACATTTTATTCTAATCCACCAATACTGGCTTCTCATATCTCAATAAATCTTGGAGATTCTTGGATAAACTACCCACTGAGAAGTGTGATACTCGCACATCATTTTCTTTCTCATATATATTAAAACCCATATATTCCCATGTATACAGAGCATATCATCTCCATCAATAGCCCAATCCAGAGGCGAGACCTCACCAGCAATACTCTCTCGGAGAACCAACCCCTTAGGTTCTGAAAGATGCCTACTATTTACCCTATCAAAGAGTGAATAGGCAACTGTCAAGGCTAAGATATAAGACTACTCATTAATTTCATGAAACTACATATGCAGCTCATAAAATAGGGCCATCAAATTCCATTCATAACTAGATTCCTACATGGCCTATGCTTGAGTCTTCTAACTCATTGTATCAGCTACTGCATTGCCTTTTCCAGATGTATAAGAATTCTCAAAGTTGAAGGAATGAAGATATTGGACCCATATTTGTTGTTTTAGATTCAATTCACACTGTGTAAAGATATATTTGAGGCTCTTATGGTCTGTATACACCACAAAGCAATGTAAGGCATGGACAATGCCTATTAGCTAAAGGTTATTTATTAGGTAATTCCTCTCATGAGGCCTCAACTATCAAGATCCATACGGAACGACTCTATCATCTAGCATCAGTACCACTCCTAGTCTGATACTTGATGAATCATAGAACATAGTAAAGCCTATTCCATGATCTCGAAGAATCATAATCAGTGTCGAAACAACTCTTCCTTTCATCTCTTAAAAGTATTTCTCACATTATTCTGACCATAGGAACTTGACAACCTTCTTTATAAGACGTGTAATAGTTGTAGTAAGGCATGATAATTCCTATATGAAACATTTTTAATATCTATCCAACCCCAAGAAACTCTATATATCAAAAATATTCTTGTGATACACCAAAGAAACCACAACACCCACCTTCTCTAGGTCAATAGATACTTTTGATTTTGAGATAATATGACCCAAGTGAACTCTATCAACCCAAAAGTGGCACTTAGAACTTTTTTCATATATTTTATTCTCTCTTGGTGTACTCAAAATGATCTCAAGATGTTTATAATGGTCACTACGAGTATGATAATACACCAAGATTTCATCCACAAAAACCATGACAAAGGAATATAGATAGGGACAGAAACCCCTATTTATCAAAGACATGAGAGCATAGGGTGCATTTATAAGACCAAATGGAATCATGAGATACCCATACAGACCATACCTACTATTATAATATAGATGAGGTATGTCTGAAGTCATAAATTTCCCCATATGATAGCTTGATCTTAGGTCAGTCTTTGAGAATACTATATCTCCTTAGAGCTAATCAAAGAGATCATCTATAAAAGGTAGTGGGTACTAGTGCTTAACCATAAGCTGGTTCAACCGTCATTAATCCACACATATATGAAGTGTATCACCCACCTTCTTGGAAAAAATAATGGGTGAACCCCAAGAAGAAGTGTCAGGTCACATAAAACCTTCAGATTCTATATCTTCCAATTTTTTCTTAAATTCCTAGAGCTCAGTAGGTGCCATACTGTATGCAGGAATTGATACTATATCTACTCCTATAATGTGATAAATCATAAACTCTACCTCTATATTAGTAGTTAATCTAGAAAAATCTTTTGGAAGCATGTCCCTAAAATGATCTATTATAGAAGGAAAATTGTCAAATGTAAGCCTTGCTCCTCCATGAAAAGACTATTTATCTGGGCAATCACTCTACCTAGAAAAAGATGCTCTATTCTAGCTCTACTGGACTAGAAATTCCACTCACCCTTTTGGAGATAACTTTCACACTCTGGTGATGTAAAATACACCCAGAGGCGATAACAGTCCACATAGGTGTGATAGATAACCAACCAATCCATTCAAAGAGTGACATCAAATCCCATCATCTCGATGAAAGAGGTCTATAAAAAAGGGTAACTACCTTCATCAAGGGGATAGTCCTTGAATTGGAATATTCCCAATGACCACACTCCGAAAGGTGTTCCCAAGGTCATCATGCCACAATAATATTGAATATCCAACCTAATACTTTCCATGGTCCATAAAGAAATAAAGGAGTGTGAAGCATCTGAATCGAATAAAGAAGATACAATAGTGTAGTCTACTAGAATAGTACCTCATACTGTAGATGGTCCTACACTCTAATCCTCAGTTATCAGCTATAATTCATGAAAATTACTGACCCACGACCTTGTGCCACATATGGACTACCACGGTCATGACCGCTCTGATGGAACTGATAATCTGAAGTCTAGCTACCAAGGTCATGACCTCCTCCTTAGCATGTCCTATTAGGGCTACTCCAACTCCCCATCTAACATGGTGTAACTGACCCCGCTCATAAAAGTGGATATGGTGTGGAGCCTCTTATACTAGAAGAAGATGGAAAGTCCCAACATAATCTTTGAATATATCCCATATCGCTGTAAGATCATCATTCCAACTGGTCTCTATCACACTGAGTCTTCATATTCCCATATCATTCACACTGATGGAATATAATGAAGATGATAGTGCAGATAGTCTAGCCACAACTTCTCTAGTGAGAAACCTCAAAGGAACACTACCTACTACTGTAAGAACTACTTCCCTATCTTAGCACTGAAACTCTATGCCCAAAGATATCAGCTTTCCTTAATTTTGTCTCAGTGATAATATCTTAATTGATAATCTCAGAAATGGTAGGTTGCTGAAATACATCCACCTAAGTATGGATGACATACTTAATCTCATCCTCAAAGAATCTAGCACATGATAGATCATCACCAGCTATAAGCAGTGGAAAGTGTTGTAAATTAGTAAAACACACTGAATAATCCATAAAAAAACATAACATCCTACTACAGGTGCATGAACTCTCTGGCTCAGTCAACTCTCAACATCTAAGGAAACAAGTAATCATAGAAGGTAGTCTGAAAGTCATCCCAGACCATTCCGTAATGATGACTATCCTAGGTAATCACATCCCACCATTTCTTGGATAAACCACACAATATATAGATTGAAAGATTGACACTTATCTATAGAGGAATCTCCATATTCTCTAAGATAGATAGAGTTTCCTCTAGCTAAGACTCAAAAACCATTGGACATACATCCCCTCAGAAGATGGGAGGATGTTGTTTCTGGAACTCACCACTCAGATTAGCCATAGTAGGTGTAGGTTATAGAGCACTCCACATGGATTGCATCAGACATAGAAAACCCTCATGAAACTAAGTTTCAATGCCCAGTTCAGGTATAAAAGGTGGTGCCTTGAGTGGAACTCCTGGAGTTAAGATTGATGGATCAGGGTCCACCACATTTAGAGCTTGGTCGTCGCCACCCTCCTAGCGCATGAATCGAGGAAGTCATGGTTTCATGGCTCTAAAAATTCCAATCACATGCATCAGAACAATATATAAAGCATATAGAAACACTAATGGAATAAGAACATGAGAATAAGGTCCCAATACCTAAGGTACTACCCCAACTACCCACTTAGAAGGCCAAGGTATTAGTAAGTATTCAAATTTTTAATTTACATGGATTCCAGTATGAGAAGGGATAACTTCATTTTTCCTCTTCATTTACTAAAAACCATTTCATTTTATAAGTCATTGTTTACTTTTAATTTTTCTTTTGATTACATACATATATCAAAGTTATATTTAAAATGGATTGTCATTCTCAGTGAATAAGGGCTCATACACCTTATCATTGAAATAAACACCCATTTAATTTCTATTTAACCACATCTATATTCAGTATCAGAATGTAACGGGTAATATATGATGGATTGAATTGGTTAATTACTCATTCCAATCCATGTGGTCTCATGCACCTCATGAATTGAAACTGGTAATCACTCAATCAAAGCCAAAGAGAAGTTTATGTAACTAGATGTACATATCTAACTTGGGTAGAAACTAGATATTTAAGAGTCCACCATCACCCTATATAATAAAAAACTATTTATATTGATGTTGAAACTTTAAATAACCAACTCCATACCCTATAGAACATGTTAGAAGAACAGAAATATATAAAAAACCATAGATCACTCAACAATCACAATAAACACAATTAATACAAGCAATGGAATGAAATTATATGGCATATAAAATGCATGGAATTCAAATTCTAGGTGCCTATAATGATGCATGATTGATGATTTATTTCCCTCATCTCATCAGGAAAAGGATAAAATGAAATCCTAAACCATAATAATAATAAAAAAACCATCACCTAGCATGTGTGTCACCCAATGGTGAAATTTTATCAACTATAAGAATCAAAATACAGAATAATAATTCGTCATTTAGAAAACTTGGTATTTACCCTAAATATGGGTTAGCTACTCCAAGAATGTCTTATAACCAAATTCCAAAGCGTTCCTAATCTATTTTCTATTGGGACATATAGCCTCAATAGTGCCTCCCCATATGCCAGAGGCTACCGACTAGTAGCGAGGATCAAGGGTGTGTTTGTGGGGAGATTATTCTCTCATATCAGAGTGGAACATAGCAAATATAAATAAATAGATGAATAGAGAAATTATAATAGTACTAGAAAAGTAACAGAGAGTATGATTAAATATCCCTCAATAATAATCAACTCATAGCTGGAATTTAATCATATACAAAATGATGACAATGTATGTCATGTCTCTATAAAGTAGGAAAATATTGATAAAAAGTAGTAGTAAATTCATGCTATGCAAAAGAATCAAGAATAAACCAAAAACTATCCAATAATTTCGTTCTTCTGCACAGTCATATGCTACCAAGATCTGTCCTACGAATATAAGAAAGAACAGGTGTCCATAGAGGGATGATTCCCCTTTTAAACACCTAAATACATCTAATCTTCCTAGGTACCAATAGTTTCTTTGATAGGTTTTGAGATAAATCTCAATAATACACCACTATCAATGTCTATACTATCCATTCTATGAATATAAACTGAAAAAATGTGCAAGCATATATATAAAAATGTAAAGTAGTACAGTAATGTAAATACCATGATACCTTATTTAGCCTCAATTGGTGTCTGAACATATAATCATTTAATTATTTATGTTTCAGTTTATAATAAGTAAAGTAAAGGGATCAAAGTTATGACCAAGGAATCTTATGATAATGATAATAGAAATATATGATCCAAGTTAATGACCAAGGCATCCTTCATGATGATAATAATGAAGAGGATTCAAGGTAATAATCAAGGAATCCTTAACCTCAAGGGTTGATCCAACTCAGTAATAACATGTATCCAAGATATAAGGGGTCTGACTGTAATCCAAGGGGGAATCTCTCAAGGAATTCCACATTAATAGTTTTAACTTAATCTAAGGATCTTACCCAAGGTAAAATAGGGTAAGTATGAATCATCCTAATGGGGTGAATCTATGGAACCAGATGTTCAAAGAAATCAATCTATATCCAAGGAGTGTATCCAAGGCATCCTAATATTTGAAATATAATGAAGGGATCCTATGGTGTCATGTCAGGAATCATCTAGTATACAAGTGGCATGTTCCATGGTGAGTATCTCCCTTGGAAACTCGTTCTTTGAATCAAAATGGAATCCTATGGGTGCTCATGGAATTACCTTGGGAATCAATGGTAGATCTCAAGTCTGACCACTCCTATAAAGATGAAAAGGTCAATATACAATAGGCACCTTATACATAATTCATTTTTTAATTTAGTCCATGTAATACTCATCCATTTAATAATTTAATAGGTTTATTCCTTTTCCTTTCATACAATGTGACAAGGACAAATAGGGCATGGAACCATTTATTAATTCTATTGCATATTTAATTATTAAGTTCAATCCCTTAACTTCCATAAGCATGGAAAGGTGGGCAAAATACATTCAACCATAATCAGTTTAATTATAAATAACTAGTCCATGTGATATCTATAAATATAATTTCTAATTCACACCATAAAAGTTCATTATTTAATTGGAACACTTGCCTTAGAAGGTACAAGTGGAATCTATACATGTAATATCCACTAACAATTTATTTATTTTATTGGAATAATTAACTTTAATAATACCAAGTCAAGAACACCTGAATAGTGGGGAAGATAGTCATAACACACCACTAAAGGCATAATCATGGGAACACCCTACTGGGGGTGTAAGGAGTTAATTTCATTACCTCCAATGATGATAATCATATATACAAAGTGCTTTATAATATGAGAATTATGGTTATAAGCAAGGCATCTGAATTAAAATAGGCAATGCCTGATGAAATTGGTGTGTGCATATCGATGATAGTTTATAAAATATAAATACTTGAGGGATGATTCATAGACCACCTATCTTGAGGCTATAACACTCTTATATTCCAGTATCATCCTTTATTTTGGTCTAAAACAGAATAAAATAGAGGTATGGATCAATGCCCTGAAAATAAGGTATATGAACCTGCATCAAAATAACATCATCGAGAGGAATAAAAATGACAAATGACAAAAGATAAATAGAGTACTCACCGATGTGCATCCAATGAGATGAATGAGGATTGAATCTAGATTTATATGAAGTATCAAGATAAAAAAATAAGGGAAGGGAACTTTGGGGTATCCAACATGAGAAATGAGATCCTCCTTTGCTGGAAATAGGAGAAATAACAAGAGGAATAATTTTAAATAAATTTAAGTTAATTTTGGTAATTTTACCTCAAAAATTAGGGGTCACATGGTTTGGTCACACAGTTGGAAAAACTGTGTGCCAACCATGTGCCTCACATTGCCTAAGGAGGGACACCACACAGTTTCATACTCACGTTTTGACTAACCATGCACAAACTATGAAATTCCCTTGGATACATTTTTTGAGATGCCCACAAGGGCATGTAGCCCTAGGTACATGGTTTGGGCGAGTCTTATTCCCTTATTGTCCCTTTTACCAACCACATATGGTTAGGGGTAACCATGAATCCTACCCTACATAGTTTCTCCTAACCATGAATCTAGTCTGTTTTCCCAAGAAAGTTGGGCTCCGAACAAGCCTTAGTCACCTTCAATACACCCATAATCTTATTTTGAATACATATTTGATCCAAAATAAAGAATTAGACCAAAATTTAAAGGATCCATACCTGATAGAAAAACCAGGTTCTTATAAAATTCTTTATCAGTATATTGAGATTCACATGATTTGAATGGATATTTATCACTATGAAATTTCTCGATCTTTCCATTAATGGAGTATTTGAGAAATAAATGATATGATTAAGGGACTAACACATGTTTATTCAACTAATGTTTCCCTAGAAATATTTTGAAATTTTTGTCTTGATGAATAAAAATGAATTTTGGAGTAGGAGGCAAGGTCCCTGAATTGAGTTTTGAGTTTGATTTAGCTGATAGGATTTTGATCACTCTTCTCATAACCTTAAATCCTTAGAGTATAAGGGGAAAAGTTGAATTCAATGTAACCTCATCAAAAAATAATTCATACTAGAATTATATTGATTCCCATACCATTATTAATGAAATCTCATTTATGTCAATTTAATCTAGCTTACCATGTATATACAAGGATCTGATGTGCCCTTGTCTAAAAGTATCCATGTCACGATTTATGAAAGAGATAACCACATGAAACTCCCAAGGATAAACCTATGAAAAATATAATTTAGCATCATCAGCCTCATATTAAAAATATTGAGGGATTATTAAGGCTTCTATAATTTATTTTTATAAATCCCTTAATAAATAGAGAGCATCTATAATTGAAAATTTGGTAGAGACCATGGCCAACTATTTCTAGATGATGTATTTTTTATCCAGGGAATTAATATTCCCAGTGGAATTTTTCTCTTTAATAGGATCCTTAGGGGATGAATTTTTTGAGGTGGATGGGCCAAGAAGTTGAATAGAAGTTTAAGGAACTTTCATCACTGGTGGATCTACCTGTTTTGATCTTCCCACTCACCTGGGATGATCGAACTGTTTTACACTTGTCAAATGGTCTTCCAAAATAATTATATTTGGTCGACTCCTAAGAGGTGTTGTGGGGACTCCCTACTTCTATTGGTCTTACTTAATTTCATATCCATGGGTTTTTTGCATATATAGCTTCAGTGAAAATCTGGTCTAGATGTTGGGATCATCCACAACTACTTCTGCCAATGCTTCCTTGGATCATGCAACCTCTTCCTCTAGTTCCTAGATCAGGCATAAGGATATCATATTCATAATGTTATTTTTCATTAGAGAATAGACCAATTAAATGAATGAAATTAATGGAATCTGTGAGTAATTATTCATCTGATGAGGATTCCTCTTGGTGGGGTGGTAATTGTTGTATCGTTTGTTGGGATGGTTCCTATACCCTTAGAAATGGAGACATGAAATATGATAGGTTCAGGATAAGATTTGGTACCAAAATGGGTTCATCTTCCTAGAATTGACTTTTTTTCAGTTTTACTATTTTCTATAAGATCAGATCTTGGAGGTTTGTAGTGTTGTAGAGGTTGGTCACACCATGGAAGAATAAATTGGGGGAGAAATTGACTAGTTTAATTATGACTTGAGGACAATATAAGTTTTATTCATTGCCTTTATATTCATCCAATCACTAAACTTATATGAACCCTTTCTTCAAACTTCTTACTATTAACCTTCTTCCTCTAAAACATTATTATAAACATGTTCCAATTGTGTTAGTGGTTTACCTAACTTTACTTGTCTAGAATCAAACATCTTATGTAGATTTTTTTAAATAAAAACCATTCCTAGTTGGTATGGCCCAATATTCAGTAAAAGGGGAAATGATTTGGGTGGTCATTGACAACACCCTTATTATGCCTTTCAGGTTCTAGAAACTTTAGTAAATTTTTTTCATGGATTCTATAAAGTAGTCAGGAACTTGTTCATATCATAAGGAATAAAATTTATTTTTCTTGTCTTCAAATTGAAGATATTTTTTCTTCTTTATCTCATTATTATGGGAATATTACTATGGTATTTTCCATTCAAGATGTTGCTCTACATGATACAGTGTATGATTTGGAGCTAGAGTTGGCGTAAGAGTGGGATTAAGTGTGATAGTCATAGTCTCCACATTACCTATTATGTTTCATTAGGTTACCTAAATTGGTCGAGACTTTTATTTGGTTTGCCAAATGGGATATTAAATCATTTTTATAACTCTATAAAGTTCTCTAAATCCTCCTAAATACATTGTTAAAATTAGTGGTGTCTGCAACTCATCATAGAGGATCTCTATTTAAAGATCCAAAAAATCTTCTTTGGGAAGCTGTAGTTTCAAGGAGTAAGATAAACCCTTATATAAAGAAATTCAATATGATACACTCTCATTATATCACTATTTTCAATTTGAGAGGTTGAGGATTTTTTTTATTTCATAGTGTGGAGATGAACTGATAAAGAAATTGTCAATGGAGGTCTTCACATCCTTTGATCTGCCTTATTGGTATGTGGTTTACCAAATGAAGGATAGTCCTTCTAAAGTCAATATGAAACAACTATGTTTGGATACTTCTTATTTCTCAATATCTCTCATCATAGGACCACACTAAGATATGAATTGTATTAGGTGTTATTATGGATCCCCAAATCCATTGAACATTTGATATGTAGGATTTCCAAAGTTGGGTAAAGGAAGAATTTCATCTACCTATTCAGGATAAGGATTTATCTATGGATATAGTGGTGTATGTTAACCTTTTATAGCTTATAAAATGGGTGTTAAAGACGTAATAGTGTCAATAATATTTGATGGGATGGCTAACTGAGTGGGAGTTTTAATGGGGGAAGTAGTGGGTGGTTCTTATTATGGTGGGTCTACTTATATTTTTTGTCTAATAACTATAAAGGGTTGGCCTATGGTGATTCACCTAACATGGCTCTAGTTTCTATCATAATGGAGGGAACTATAAACATCCTGACACTATTAGATCCAAATAAATTAGTTGTTTGGATCCTAGGTTAAACGGATGTCCTAGATCCACTTTTTTAGAATGATTGGTTCTTTATGTTGAGGGAGATCTATTAGGGGTAGAATGTGGCTCTACTTGAATAAAATATATAGAAAGTAAATTTCCACTAATTAATTACACATTGAGTTTACTAATCTCCTTCATCTTTCCATCATACTGAGCAAATCGTTCATAAAATATGATAGTTCAACTTCTTTAGGTATTGGGTGGGAAGTATCAACACATTTACCATTTTATTTGATTAATATACACTAAGAAGGTGGTTTATGAACATTCGAGGGAGCCCCCAAATTTTTAGTAAGACTTTGATTTATGATACGCACACCTTCTTTAGTAATTTTGGTGTGGATCATGTTTCAAAAAGAGGCATCCTCTTCTTTTTCTCATGCACTGGCTTCATGTTCCATAGTATCTCCAGCACCATTATTGATTATTTTTACCATCGCATAATGTATTGAAGGAATCACATCACCATTTGAGGGGTAGGAGGGTTGGTCACACTTAAGTAATTAATTATAAAGATCATAATCTTCAAGATCATTGGTCCTTTAAATGGGTCTCTTTCACTTTAGACCCTTATGAGGCCTCATCTTTTCCTTTAAGGTTTCTCCTGGGCCAATTTTTGAATTTTAATCTGGAGAGAGTCCCTAGAAAACTTCATTTTACACATTACTAAGGAGGAAGATGGTTCATGAGATGAGAAAATTTGTAGAGTATTATTTTTCAACACACCCCCTAAATGGGAAAAGAAGGAATTCTATGGGGGAGAAGATTGAGTGAAAAATTTCCCCATCCTTATGGAATGGGGATTCTCTCTCTATATTACTGCAATATTTCACGTTGGATTTGGTATACCTAAAAGATATGGTTGTGTTAATAATACCCCTATCCATGTGGGTTGGGGACTCTCCTATATTTCCATGGTTATAGCTATCTTGCTTTTCTTACTGATCTAGAGGATCATTATTAAATTATGATCTAGGTGAAATGCATGGTCTGACCATGGGATACTTTCTTAAAAAGTTATCACTGCTACTCAATGATTGGATTTATTTAAGTGATAATATTTATAAATATTTTTAGACAATTGATACAGAATTATTTCTATGACTTTTTCTCATCAGGCCTAAAACTTCTTATATTTTTTCATGTCCATTTCCTACTAACCGTACCATCAATTCCAGGTATATTTTGCTTCTAAGAGTCTTCTCAAAATGACATTTCATGGTGTTACTTTTGGTGGAATTTTAAAATTAGGGAGAGAGGTTAAATCTAAGGCTCTGTGTTCACACTATCCCCTAATATGGATAGTGGGTTAGTAATTAGTTATTATTTAACATAGATTTTCAAATCATTAAGACATACTCACTGGATAGATTCACAATGCTCTCTTGATTTCATGCATCATGTGGCTAAAAGGGAAGCCAAGTCAATTTAATGATGACGTTATTATATTGTCTTGAAATGACTAGGATATCCATCATAGGATAAGAATTTCACTTTAATATGGTGAAGAGTCATCTAAATACTTTTATGAATGTGATGTATGAATTCCTTAGCTAAATCTTTTAGAACATCATAATGAGAAGTATTTAGGGGCCAAAACATGACCAGTATATTGTCTTTGGCTAGTGGCCTCCTTGTGAGAATTGTATTATCTTAATATTCTATGATATATTACTCAACTTGGTCTGACCAAATCATACATTTAAAAATTTCCCTATTGTATAAAGTGGTATTGGTAGTAATATCCTCTTCTGTATTGGAAGGTAGGTGGTCTAAGGGTGGTTCGAAGAATAACTGATACGTTAGGCTATATTCTGATTTAGAAAGAGTATAAATTATCAATGATGAGGCATAGAGCATAGCTTGACCCATCATACTAATCACCAAATTATGTTAGGGGTTTCTCTTAATTGATTTGAAAAGGGGATGAACTTCTTATTAAAATGAAATATCACTATATAGAGGACCTTCACAGTGAACACTGCAACACCCTGAGATTTTGTGAAATAAATTTTTTCAAATAAATTTAATATTTTATATATTTTTCATTATACATAATATCAATTTCATCTTTAGTTACATTTAACACTGATTTTATCTTATATTACATGCAACACTGAGTTTAAATGAAATGTGACAAATTATTCAAATATCATTATTTAATATGATGGTTATTAGCTAATCGTTAAAATAGTGGGTATGAATGAAATTAAATAAATTATGGAAATATATTTTTTATACATGTATATAAAATGAATTATTTTTTGAACAATTAATTTAAAATTAAAATAAAAAAACTTTTAAAATGAAGGAAATATTTTTCTGAAAAAAAAACATTTTTATGAAAACAAAGATGTTTTACCTCAATAAATTAAAAAAAGCAATTTTTTTGAATTATTTTAATTAAATTTATATATTATATATCCAATAAATATTTTAAAATTTATCTTATGTATTTTATATATTAAATATAAGAAAAAATCCAATTTTATGCTTAAAACTGTATTTTTCTAAAAAGCAGTTTAATCATCTTTTGCGCACTTATTTTAGAAATAATTTTTGAAAATTTTAGAAATATTATTTGAAAAAATAAACCTAATTTTTTAAATAATAATTTTATATTTATCTTAAGGTTATTTTTTATAATTTTTTTAAATGATTAATTTTTTTGATAAATAGTGAGAAATACTGAATTTTAATTGAAAATTTCCATTTTGTTTAAATTATTTATTAAGTTAAGTAATATTTAAAATTAATTTTAAATTAAAATTAGATCAATTATATATATATTAATACAATTTAGTTCATTGTAATTATTTTTATATTGAATTTTTATATAAAAACCTAGTAAACTTTTGAACTTTTTCACTTCAAAAACTCGATTTCTCATCGCGTCTATGGGATTAATTTTAAATTAAAAATTTCCACTTATGTGAATTGAATTTAAAAAAATGGATCCCATATTTGGAATCATAATAATTTATATTTTTTGATAAGTTCAACATAATTTTTTACAAAATGATTAGTGAGAATAGTAAAAAACTAATTACCACGGTTAAGGTAAAAATGGTTTTACCTGGGGATTACACTAAAATGATAGTGGTATAAATGACCTAAAAACTTATATAAAATATATTTTATAGAAATATTTATACCTTATAATTTTTAAGTATTTATAATACTCCATTTTTTATCTTTTTTACATTAAAAAACTATCAGTACACCTTCTTATTTTTAAAAATTACAAGTTTTCCACTCACCTCACTTATAAAAGGATATCCCCTATCATCTCCTATTCACACCTTAAAACGATTTTGGTTATAAAAATACCTATAAAAATCACTTCCTAACTTAAATACCTTCATCCTATAGGCATTATTGTTTTCATAAATCCAAACTATGAAGGATTTTAGTGCAATCCCAATGAGGTTGCCTGAATAAGAGGCAATGTTCTTCAATGATTGTTTTCATTTTAGTTCTTCCTCCACCTACTTAAATTGTTTTTTAAACATAATTATATAATAAAATCAATAAAATATATATAATAAGATTTTGTTATGTTAATTTGATAACATATAACCATCCCCACTTCCATTAAATGGGTTATGAAATCGTCATTTGTGTGTATGGAGGACTACCACCTTGCGAACCAATGTCATTCATTTTTTCATTACCACCTCTCACGATTGGGTATGATGATGGATAAATAGTATATATATTATATTTATAAAATAATTATACCTATGGAGTTATTTTATAATATATACATTTTTACATTCCATTATGTAGGAGATATGATAACATTGCACGTGTGTACGTGGACTACTATCTTGCGAAGTGTTGTGATTCATTTTTCACAAACGATTTATATAGAAGACAATAAGGATAAATTTAATTAATATGTGTAATTTAAATGAAATAATTATGATATTCATTACATATTTATCATTCTTAATAGATATTGTATATTATTTTTTCTTACATTTTCACCCACTGAAAGAGGATAACGTCATTCATGTACGTGTGGACCATTGCCTTTACGAAGCAATGTGGCGCTCTCTTTTTATCACCATGCCATGTGGATGGTATTTATAAATATATTAAAAGAAATAATATTTTATTTATTATATTATAAACATTATTTAAATATAAAATATTACTTACCTCCTTTCCATAATGATTATTGAAAAATGGAAATATTACTCATGCGTATGTATGGCTTACCATCTCCATGATCGTAACATACTTCACTTCTTAAAACAATATTTCATTAGTAATAAAATTATAATTTTTGTATAAATATGATAATTATTTAATTATTATTTTTATTAATATAATGGAACCATGATCTAATTAATATAATAGAAAATAACAAATCAAAATATATATGAAAGAGAGAGTGGTTATTACCCGAAATGTGATTTTAATAAAGAATTGTTAATAAACAAGTAATAAATGGTCATAAGTAAATAATATATGATATGATATATATAGTTATGGTTATATAATAGATTCATAATAAACTTATATTTATTATACAGGAGGTTTGAACATGTATGAAGGAAATTTATTCTAAAGGGGTAAGGGATTTATAGTCTCACTTTTATTTCTAGGCGATTTATACCAAATTTACCACTCTTTTATTTTATGTGGTGTATATATAGAACATGAATGTATTTTATTATTATTATTCTGAAAATTATATGGATTTACATATCCATTTTATGACCTCCCTTTCAATAGGATTATGTTTCAAAAGTTACCAAAGTGATAATGGATTTTTTTCACAATTTTTTTTCCTTTGAGACATATGTTATGTTATGTGCATGTATTATTTTATGAGGTGTATTTACAGACCCTTTAAAATTTAATATCATTAATTTATTTATCCTCAAGATACTATATGTTTCATTTAATTTTATTATTTTAGGGGGATTATGATTCAAAGTTTCCAAAGTGGTAATGGTTTTATCATACAATCTCATCGTTTATCATGATTTTTTATGATTATGCTTACTATAATGAAATATTATGATATATCTCTCAATAAAATCATGAATTTTACTCTCCTATATTTATTTAATTATAATAAATTTTTCTTTCATTTTCCTCTCTTTATTTACTCAAGAGTTCAAAAAAATATTTTTAAGAAAAAACGTCTTTATTTCTCTCTTCAATCAAAAACCCTTTTTCTTAAAAAATCATGTTTTCTAAAAATATTTCAATTTTTTTAACATTATAAAAATGATTTACTAAGGAAATATTTTTTCATGTTTTCAAATTAATCATCATTTCATTTATCAAACAATTTACATTTATCTTTTACCTAAAATGTGAAAAAAAACGTTTTCAACATGCATGGAATGAAAAGTATTTCTCATTATCATGACCACTAAAATATTTCATGACCACTAAAATATTTATCATGTGTATGGCGAACTACCGCCTTACGAACCGATTTCATTCGTTTTTATATTACCACCTCTCGTGGTTGGGTATGATTATAGATATAAAGTATATATATGATATTTATAACATAATTATACCTATTTTTAATTATATCATATATAATTTTTTACTTTACAATCCTTAGGGGATACGATAAAGTCACTTTTATGTATGGTAGACTACCACCTCACATAGTGATGTGATTAATTTTTCACTAACGCTTTACATGGAAGATAATAAGGATAAATTTAATGAATATATGTGATAAAAATTAAATAATTATGCTATTAATTACATATTTATAATTATTAATAGATAATATATCATTTTATTTCTTAACTTTTCACTCACTGAAAGATGATAACGTTGTTTGAGTGCCTGTGGACAACTGCCTTCACAAAGCAATGTGACTCTCTCTTTTCATCACCACACCACATGAATAATATGTATAAGTATATTTAAAATGAATAATATTTTAATTATGATATTATTAACATTATTTAAATATAAAATATTTCAGACCTCTTTTCCATAATGATTTTTGAAAATAGAAGCTTTATTAATGCGTATGTATGGCCTACCGTCTCCATAATCGTAACGTGCTTCATTTATCAAAACCATATTTCATGATTGGTATTAAAAGTATAATTAATTTTTAAATATTATAATTATTTCATTGTTATTATTATAAATATTATTTAACCATTTTCTAAGTAATAGGACCTGAAATAACAAATCAAAACTGATATAAAAAACAAAGCGGTTATTACCCGAAATGTGATTTTAAAACAGAATTGTTAATAAATGGTTAATAAATGGTCTTAAGTAAATAATATATGATATGATATATATATATATATGTAATTATTTTTTGTAATATATTTATAATAAAATTATATTTATTATTAATGAGGTTTGAACATGTATGAAGGAAGTCGATACTAAAGCGGTAAGGGATTTCTAGTCTCACTTTTATTTCCATGAGACTTATGCCAAATTCACAGCTCATTTATATTATGTGGTGTATATAATTAATAGGAATTTATTTTATGATGATTATCCAGAAAATTGTGTGGATTTACATATCCATTTTATAACCTCTCCTTCAATAAGTTTACGGTTCAAAAGTTACCATTGAGGTAGTGGATTTTTGTCTCAATTTGCCTTCTTTGAGACATATGTTATGTTATGAACATGTCATATTTTATGAGGTGTATATATAGACCCTTTGACATGTAATATCATGAATTTATTTATCCTCATTATAATATATGTTTCATTTGCTATTATTATTTCATGGGTCTTAAGATTCAATTTTACCAAATTAGTAATGGTTTTATAATAAAATCTCATCATTTATCATGATTGTTTAAGATTATTCTTCCAATGATGAAATATTATGATCTGTATCTTAAGAAAATAATTAATTTTATTATCCTATTTTTATTTCACAGGAATAAATTTTTTCTATTCATTTTTCTCTCTTTATGTACTCATGAGTTTAAAATAATTTTTTTAAGAAAAAACATCTTTATTTCTCTCTTTGGTCAAAAACACTTTTTCTTCTAAAACAATGTTTTATAAAAAAAATTTAAAAAAATAACATTATAAAAATGAATTATCAAATATATTTTATCCATTTTTTTAAAGTAATCTTCATGTCATTTTCTAAAAAATGCTCATTTATTTTCTACCAAAAAATTGAAAAGAATAATTTTTTTAACTTGCATGGCATGAGAAATATTTCTCGCTATCATGATCACTAAAAGATTTCAATCTTAACTTACATGTTTTCAAATTTATATTCAAAGAACATATTTTCCATAATATTTGTGAAATTTTTAGATTTTAAATAAATGATTTCAAAATGAAAATAATTTTCCGAATGTTTTATGTTTTAAAAAGTGTTTTCAAAGTAGAAATAATATTTTCCTCAGGAAAGGTTTTAAATTATTTTTAAATATTCCTTTATATTTTTTTAGAGTTATTTTCAAAGGAATTTATTTTAAAAATGTTTTATGTTTTTAAACAAAATTCAAAGTAGAAAGTATATTTTTCTCAGGAAATATTTTAAATTATTTTTAAAACTTACTTTATAAGTTTCAGAGTTTATTTTCAAAGGAAATAATTTCCAAAATGTTTTACGAATTTTTAGTTTAAAAAATGGATTTTCAATGAAAATTTATGTTCCTCAAGAAAATTTCCAAGAGATTTATCTTTCAAAATCATTCTCTATCTAAGATAAAATCCATTGATGGAATTTATGATTTGATGGGGATATGAACCAAGGATACCATTATTATTATTTCTATAAATTTTTTATCATGATATGATGCTTATGAAACACGTTTATCATCAAAGGGTTATACTATGACAAAATTCTTATGAAACCCACTTCTTTTTCCACATGTTATGCTAGGATGAAATGATGAAATTATTATGAAATATATCTATTTTCCATATGTTATGATATGATGAAATGTTTTTGATGCCCATTTCATTTCATGGGTTTTGATATAATAAATGTTTTATGATATTATGGCACATACATGTATGATTTTCATTATGGTACAGGTGGGACTTATATCTCTCCCCTATGTATTGGTCAATGATTAATATTGTATGATCTCAAAGTGTACATGGGAGTTTATACCAATCCCAAAGTATGGTAAATAGGAGGTTATATCAATCCCAAAATAGGGTACATATGAGGTTATTTGAAGCCCAAAGTAGGTACCTAGGTGGTTATCCCAATCCTAACATGTTATTAATGTCTTGTTAACTAGCCTTGATATACTATTCTCTATGATTATGTATATTCCATAATTATTTGTATCATGCTAATGTTATTCACTCATAGATCATGATATTTGATTCACTTATGATTCATCTTTATAAACTTTCAATATTTATTCCATGACTCAATATTATGATCTTTTATATAAAGGGAATAGTTTTCAAATGTTATGATCATATTCTCATACCATTATGTTCATATTATGCTTATGTATCTCCCTTGTTTACCCTTATTGAACATCTAAGCTCACCCTTTCTTATGTTTTACTTTCTCCATGATACCTATAAGTGTTTTGTGATTGATATATAGGGATATGATAAGGGGACACTACTGGAAATATCACCTATACCCATGGTTTTAAACCGTGGGTATAGCCCATGAAACCGTGGGTATAGGATATACCCACAGTTTCATGAACCGTGGGCTGTAGTGGCATCGGTATATCCCTATACCCACGGTTTTTATAAAACTATGGGCATATCCAATGGAAATTTCGTAATACCCACAGTTTGCTTAAACCCTGGGTATAAATCTATTCCCACAGTTTTCAGAATCGTAGGAATAGATTTTCACAGCAATATAACATACCCACGGTTCAATGAACCGTGGGTATAGATACTTCCTAGACAAACTAATATACCCACGGTTCATTGAACCATGGGCATAGATGCTTCTCCCAAACACAGCAGCTGCTACTCGTAGCCTCCTGCTTCCAGTGCACCCATAAAAACAAACCAGAATAGAATACCAAAACAAAAAAATTAAAATTGAATTACTAATGAAAACTACAAGAAAGTGTGATAAAAACCAAAACTGAACCTACATTACAAATGAAAATTTTCTTACCAAAACATAAATGGAATTAAATTCTGGAGTATATACTTTGGCTAGTGTTAGATCCATGATCTGTAAAAAAAATACAGACACCCTGCACTGGGTTGCTATAGATGAAGCATTGTAGATAAAAATAGATGAATAAAGGTGCACAATTATAAGATATATTGAAATTAAGAAAGAATTTAGATACTTTTTCAAAAGATGATTCCTAGAAAATATCTATTGTTTATCCAAAAGATAAAGTAGCAATCACTTGAAGTAGAGGCATCAATGGAAGCTAAATGAGACAACCTTGAAAATGTTCATAATACTTTACTAGAAAATAAAATATCTTAATAACATTGAATGAATTATCATAGTGATAAATAAGATTAATAGTTTATTCTGTAAGAGTTTGGAAGATAAATCAAATGTTGTTTGGGATAAAGGAAGATGTTTTAAATGAAGAATAGCCTAAAGGGAGACAAATGAAATGGTGTTTGGGCTAAAGGAAGATGTTTTCAAATAATAGTAGCCCAAAGGTAAAGGTACGAAACTCTTAATGTTTCAAATCACAATGAATGTGTTTTCTCTGAAAATATTGATTCTAAAGACAAAAAAAATGGTGTTTGGACTAAAATAATATGTGATAAGGTTACTCCAAAATAATAAAAAATTGAATTTAAAGAAAACCAAGAATACTCCATTGGGAGATGGCCAAATAAAGGTTGCATGATGCCTGGACAGAAAGTATAATTTCTTGTATACAGTCACCAATATGTTCTAAGATCAAAGATTCAAGGGTTACTATTTGTGTCGTGGGATTTTTTGGAAAATATACTTTAATTATTATAAGAACATACGATTAAGATAGAACAATAATGAATCTATGAGATAAATCCAAGAAAAAGAATAATAAATTCTGTGATAAATAAGAATAACTAGTACTCGCCCGTGCATTCGCGTGGTGATATAATGTAAGGATCTAATAAATAACCCACTACTCAATAAAAAACATGATTCAATGCTCAAATTAAATACATGTTCTAAAGGTCAAAAAAATTATTCAATTCTCAAATTAAATACATCATCCACTGCTCAATGAGAGTATATGCAATCTAAAAAATGAATCACATATCATATTTAATCAAGTAAAAGAAACTATTAACTAAAAAAAATAAAATGACTCACTGCTTGAAAATATACCCTTGCTCCAGTCTTTCATGATGTTGTATTTCTACAAAATCGAGTGTTACTCCATCATGTCACCTTGTAAGAAGGATCAAAACCCTACATGAATATTGATTATACTGAATATATTGAAAAAATAAATGTGTGGTACAAACTATTGCAATAAAGTGTTAAAAAAATTACAAATTATTTTAGACACTACCTATAATTATCAATGTGTGGGCCTGTATAATGTGAGAGAAAAATGTAGGCATATGAAAAGTCACTATGTATAATTATATTCAGTGCACATGACTTTTGTGACATTAACATTAGGTTAATCTTATGTGTTATGTGGTTAGAACATGTAACAATCATTAAGCACCAATTATAATGTCATAATACCAACTACTGCATCTTCTAGTCAAATTTTACAATATGCACCATATCTCTTATAAAACATGGTGCTCTATTTTTCAACATCATGAACGATTCCTACAATTTCTTCATTTTAGAACATGATCTTATGAACCAAGCACACAACATAGGTATAATACTTCTAGGGGTTTCAAATTATCATAAGACTCTTATTTATCTTATAGAAAACAATTAGAATCCCAAAATTCTAAGAACACCATGCATGAAACCCAACAGTATGATGTATATTAAATAAAGAACCAATCTGTATACCTTTCAGATCCTATGAAATTTGATGGACAACTTTATTTGGTAATTACAGCTATACATGAATCAAATATGTACTGAATGGTGGTGTCTTTGACTACAAGAGTAGTTGCAACTACAATATGCTTCAAAATTTCCAGATCCCTGCATGGAGAGTGGCAGGAACACATTATTGCTATTTAAACACATATAGAACCTCTATTTCCCTGTAGTAAAATCACAATGAAAGAGAATGCAGGTGAGAAGATGACCACCCCCAATATGATTCTTTATTAGATGGAGACAAGCTAGGGAATCCACTGGTACCTCTATGTCACAATTGAAATATACAATAAGAAAAGGAAGGTTCAAAACTATATTGATATGTATATGTGAGAATATACAGAATACACATATCATACCTGAAAATGTATCAATAAGTACCTAATCATGTCCATACCTTGTATGCATCATCATATGGTCCCAAAAAATGGCACCATGAGTTTGGAATAGACTACCTATAGATAGTGGTGGTATTGGATTGAAACAATATCCATCTAGAGCTCTTCTTAATCTTGCAGCATCTCTTACTCCTCAAATGAATCCACCTCATGAAGGAAAACACTATAAAATATAGGGATACCCCTAACTACAGTGATGCCTTTCTAATAGAGGTTCATCCACACTACTACCATAGTGATAGTGAATTATTACATTGGTTGTGAAATTTGGAACCATATCTTATCTAAAAATAGATGCATTTAATTTCCAACATCCCTATTATATTAATTTGTACATAGATATTATGTAAATTTATAGAATAAAGTTCAATATATGTATAGATAAATTCAACAATATAAATACAAATGTATTAATATGTACACATTCTGGATAGTCAATCTATTTACACATATATGGTGTTGAATCCCCCTAACATGAAAGCATCATATAAGATTTTATTCAGGAAAATAGTATAATTTAAATGTCAGTTGCTTCATGTGCCTGACACAAAATGAACTCTGACGGCCTATCATGATTTAAATTGTTCGAAATCGATGCATATAACAGTGCATACCCAATGTAATAAATGTAAAAATAAAATAAGTGACCTAACCTGAAAAAGCATCGAAAATAGGTACAAATTTCAGGTTTCTAGGCACATCTTGATTTTTTTATCAAATAGAGTATCAAAGTGAAATCATTAAAACAATTAAATTTTTAATAATTTATACTCTTTGGATTCACATGAGAATAATCATAAACTTACAATTGAATAACAATGCTAATAAAAACAATGATAAAAATTGATCAAAGAATAAAATTTAGAATGTAAATATAACTTTTGAAAAATTCAACTTGAGAGGAATTTCAGTTCTTAACATTATCAAAATATATCATTCCAATAAATTTCTGAAAAATAATAATAAAGATAGGAAATTCCGATTGAGAACCTCATATTCAAGCATCATTTAATCTTTTTTTCAGGAAAATAGTATAATATTATAAATGCCAGTTGCTTCATGTTCTTGACATAAAATGAACTCTTATAGCCTATCATGATTTATATTGTTTGAAATCAATTAATATAATAGTTTAGACCCAATGTAATAAATGTACAAACAAAATAAGTGACCTAATCTGAAGATGTAGTGAAAATAGGTACAGATTTCAGATTTTTGGGTACATCTTGATGCGTTGCTTGAATATAATATCAAAGTAAAATCATTAAAGCAATGAAATTTTTAATAATTTATACTCTTCTGATTCATAAGAAAAAATCATAAAAAACACAATTGAATAACAATGCTAATAAAAATAGTGATAAAAAATGATCAAACTTAAAGCATAAAATTTAGAATCTAAATATAACTTTGGGATAATTAAACTTCATTGGAATTTCAATTAACTTTAGCAACATATAACATTCCAATAAATTTCGGAAAAATAATAATGAAGATAGGCAATTCCAATTGAGGACCTATATTGAGAAGTAATAAAACCAAAAAGTCAAGAGGGAAAAATACATCCATGTATACACATTTAAATCACAACACTTTCCTAGCATATCTTTACAATTAATATTGAGTTTATAACCTATGAATAAACAGATTTTATTGAAAGAATTGGGTAATTAACCTTTGTGTTTAATGAAATAAGAAAAAAAATGAACATAGGTGACACAGTAGTCTTCTATATAAAAATGATAATTTACAGACAACAAAATACAAGAAAAAAACAAAAGAAAAGTTGTAACTAAATGAAAAATAATGTATATAAATGAATAATTTGAATAATTAAACATGAAAATTATAGATTTCACAAATGAAATAAATTAAAATGAATTTGGAAAAAAATAAAACAGTAAATGAATCCTAGAGAATTTTGACAATTTTAATGATTGTGATGGATAATATTACAATAAATATTAATTGATAATTAAGAAATAGTCAAACTACATACCTTTTATACAATTCTCCCCGCCCAACCATTTTGTAAGGCACATTGCAATTGCGCTGTCAATACTATTTCCAATGATGCTTGTCCTAAAAGAATAAATCACATTAATTAAATGATAACTATACCATGTGATCATTAATTACAAGAGCATACATGTTAATTTTAATCTAGAAAATAAGATGATATAGCAATTTCACCCTTTTCAATGCCCAGCACCTCCCCCAACCCATCCCCCTCCCCCCCTTCCCAGCCCCTCACTCCCCACTGCCCAGCTCCTCCCCCTCCCCCTACCCTCCCCCTCCCTCCCCACTACCCATCCCCTCCCCCTCCCCCCTGCCCAGCCCCTCCCCCTCCCTCCCAACTGCCCAGCTCCTCCCCCAGCCCCTCCCCCTCCCCCTCCCTCCCCACTGCTCATCCCCTCCCCCTCCCCACCTGCCCAGCCCCCCTCCCTCCCCACTGCTCATCCCCTCCCCCTCCCCACCTGCCCATCCCCTCCCCCTCCCTCCCCACTACCCAGCTCCTCCCCCTCCCCCTCCCCCTCCCCCTCCCCCTCCCCCTCCCTCCCCACTACCCATCCCCTCCCCCTCCCCCCTGCCCATCCCCTCCCCCTCCCTCCCCACTACCCAGCCCCTCCCCCTCCCCACCTGCCCAGCCCCTCCCCCTCCCTCCCCACTGCCCATCTCCACCCCCCCCCCTCCCCCTCCCCCTCCCCCTCATCTCCCCCCCTGCCCAACCCCTGCCCCCTGCTCAGTCAAGTAGAAAGGCATATTTAGAGAAACTTTTGGATAAACGTGAAATAAAATACACAAACATGTATTGAAATGTCATTCAAAAATTGATATATATAAAAAGTAACCACCATAAATAGAAAATTTTATCAATATTCAAGACTTGATCGTGTAAAAAGATTAAAAAATCAAGAAAAATCATAAGGGATCATACCTCCTGAAAGTACACCGTGATTCATGATTTCTGAATAACATCCTGAGCCTTTTCAAATGCGATGACAGTTCAATGTATCCAAAACATACACAAATCTACAGTTGAATATTAAAATTAAAAAGTTTGAGTAAAACCTGAATCAGGATTCCACTGAAAATGATTTTTCTTTTGTGTTTGGAGTCTTCCTAAAACACAAAAACCACGTTAAAAATTAGAGAAAGGAAATCTGAAAACCACAAACAGTATATGCAACATCTAAATCAGTTGGTCAACTCCAAATATTCATATAACAGTCAGAACACATACCAATCATTAAAGTACAATGACATATTTAGCGAACATTTTGGATAAAAACACATGAAATAAAATACACAAACATATATCGCAATTTCATTCAACAATTGATATAAATACAAATTAACCACCATAAATAGAAAATGTTATCAATATTCAAGGCTTGTTCGCGTTATCAAGATTAAAAAATCAGATCCTCATCTCACCCATGCCCAATAAATTCCCTTCCCCCTCCCCTTCCCCCTCCCCTCTACCCATCCCCTCCCTCATGCCCAGCTCCCCCCTGCCCAACTCCTCCCTCATGCCCTACTCCCCCCTGCCCAGCCCCTCCCCCTCCCCCTCCCTCATGCCCAATGTAAGAACATGGTTTTTATTCTTGAGGTATGGGTTTCTTCTTTTCCTTTTTCGTAAGTGTTTTTGAGAAAATGAGGAAAATGGGGAAATATCCCAAATTTTAGAAGTACATGCCATGTACTTTTCCACGCGCTGTGTACTCTGGCCATGTGGGATGAGTACACAGGGCGTGTAGGCCTGTCGGTGATGAAGGGTGTAAAAACCGACTACACGCCATGTAGTGGGTATTTACATGCCATGTAGTCAGTCGGCAGGTGAATAGTAAGGCGATGGAAGTAGCCGCTAGCTGAGTGACAGTACACGCCGTGTATTTGGGAATACATGTCGTGTACTCATGTCAACAGATGAATAGTTTGACGATGGAAAAAGTATCCGCTAGAGGAACAGTTAAATGAGAAAAGTACACGTTGTGTACTTGAGAGTACACGCCATGTAGTTTGTTTTTTCGCTTAAAATGGGCATTAGCCTCCTCTATTCACAGAGGAAGCTTAGAACGCCATTGGAGCTCAGGAGAACAGTCATAACTTTAGAGATCAGCTGACCGTGCACTGGGAATCCGTTTTTGCTTCTGCTGATCACGTTGGAACCACACGGGTGAGTTCTCCCTTCTCCTTGCACTGTTATTACCAATTCTTCCTACAAGGGAAGTTATTTGTGTTTGAATGAGAATTATTTTATCTCAGATCTATGTCGTTCTTGGACGATTCAGGAGGCATCGTTCACGTATACCGATCACAGACGATCGAGGTAGGTGGTCTAGTGCTTATTTCCAACTACTGTGGTGAATTTTTGTACCATTGTGATACGTGCCCATGAATGGGGTGTTGTATGGATAAGGCCTTGAAAAATTATATACCTAGAATTGTATAGGTATTTGAATGTAATTATAACCTAATGTTTGGGATCGCTTCTTGGATCCAGGACCACCCTGGAGATGTGTTCCTCTGTTTAGTCGTTTGGCCACACTACTGGAAATTTAGGCTATATCCACAGTTTCAAACCGTGGCTATAAGCCCAAAAACCGTGGCTATAACCTATATCCAAATTTCAATGGATCGTGGCTAGTATTGGTGTGGCTATAGGGCTAGATCCACGGTTCCAAACTGTGGCTAAAGCCCTTTATCCATGGTTTGGAACTATGGTAGGACAGTAAGCCATACAGGTCTTATTGCCACGGTTATGAACCGTGGCTTTATAGTTTTAGCCACGATTTGAAACCGTGGCAATAGACCTACATCCACGGTTTAAAACCGCGGATGTAGGCCTTCCCATTTCATAAAAAAAAAAACCAAAGCCCCCCCCCCTTGAACACCCCCCCCCCCCTTCACCCCCATGCCCTGCCTGGACAGGCCCCCTACACCCCCCTTGAACATCCCCCCCGCACCCCCATGCACCGCCTGGAAAACCCCCTTGCACCCCCATGCCCCCCTGGACATCCCCCTTGAACACCCCCTGGGACAGCCCCCTTGCACCCCCTTTCACCCCTCTGGACAGCCCCCTTGAACACCCCCTGCACCTCACTGGAGAGCCCCCATGCCCCCCCCCCCCGGACAGCCCCCTTGCACCCCCACTGGACACCCCCTCCCACCCTAGACAACCCCCTGGACACCCCTCCCTCCCCCCTAGACAGCCCCCATGACCCCCCCCCCCCCCGGACAGACCCTAGACAAGCAAACCCCCCTTGCACCCCCCTGGACAGCCCCTTTGCACCCCCAATGGACCCCCATTCCCCCATGGACAACCCTCTTGCAACCCCCCCCCCCTGGACAGCCCCCTTGAACACCCCCCCCCCCCCCCCGCACCCCCATTCCCCCCTGGACCCCCATCCCCCCCCCCCTGCACCCCACTGGACAACCCCACTGGATAGCCCCACTGGACATCCCCACTGGACACCCCCTGCACCCCCCTGGACAGCCCCCTTGCACCCCCACTAAACCCCCATGCCCCCCCTGGACAGCCCCCTTGAACACCCCCTAGACAGCCCTCTTTCACCCCCTTGCAACCCCCTAGACATCCCCCTTGAACACCCTCCCTGCACCCCCATGCCCCCCTTGGTCCCACATGCCCCCCCTACACCCCACTGGACAGCCCCCATGCCCCCCTGGACAGCCCCACTGGACACCCCCTACACCCCCTGGACAGCCCCCCTGCACCCCCACTGGACCCCCATGCCCACCCTGAATAGCCCTCTTGCACCCCCCCTGGACAGCCCTCTTGCACCCCCTTGCACCCCCCTGGACAGCCC
This sequence comes from Viscum album, assembly GCA_963277665.1. Classification (NCBI taxonomy): domain Eukaryota; kingdom Viridiplantae; phylum Streptophyta; class Magnoliopsida; order Santalales; family Viscaceae; genus Viscum; species Viscum album. The sequence goes on along the minus strand of OY728131.1, from coordinate 909,251,685 downwards.
CCTTGAACACCCCCCCAACCCCCATGCCCCCCTGGTCCCCCATGCCCGCCCCCTATCACATATATTACATGCACTTTATACTAGAAATCTATTTGATCCCAATGAAATTTCACCCATTCTCGTAGACATGCACATCAGACACTTCACAATGTTGGTTCTCAACCAAAAACAAGACACTATCACCAACCAAAAATCCCCATCATTAGGTTAAAAATGTATCGGTCCTAGAGTACCAAATAAACAGTATTATCCCTACCATATAAAATGCTTAAAAGGTCCTCCTTATGAATCCCCACCAATCATCCACTCATTTAAAGTAGGTAATATATAAGAAGATAAAATCAATATTTATGTGATACTGTTTTAGGAGCCCATCCCTAGAACATGATAACAAGTTCAACTATTATCAAAGGGAGCCTGATCAAGGGATGACTAGTGACTTTATACCCATAACAAAGGGGTCCCTCTTGAGGGATCTTTCTAGCAATGTCCACCACTAATGATGCATGAATCAATATCCTCTACATAAAGAGGACCACCCCTTATAGGCTCATGCCCATGATATTTTGGACTCAGGCCCCCCAAGAAGCTCGTAGAATGTAATAGTAAAAAATACCAGGACATGACAACCACATTGTTCACACTGAAGAATCCCACTGGTCAAATTTGATGAGAAATAATTATTTGATAAAAATATTTCTTCATGCATATCAAGACCTCTTGTAAAATATGGTGGTTGTCTATAACTGGATGAAAATATATTCCTACACCTTCAAAAAATGTTAGTAAAACACAGTTGAAAACAATGAGCTAATGAAAACCCCTGCTCATGCCTATCAAGCATGTCAGTCATATTTGGTAGAATGAAAGGATAAAATTTAAATCTATGCTCATGAATATGAATAAATCAATAAAATATAGATAAAATCATTGAGAATATTCAAATCCCAACTCATTTCCAAGAATCCGTTCAGTAAAATTTGATGCAAACAACTTGCAGGTGAAAATACCTCCTCCTTCTTATCAAGATTTTCATTCATATATGGAAGAAAGAAATTAGAATATGGAAATAACCTCTCACACATATCAATCCAGACAATTAAATAATATATAATGAAACGAGAATAATTCTGTTGTGCTGTTGACATCCATACAAAATGGCTGACAAGAGTTGTGTTGCCAGATTTCTTGAGAGATGATCCGTATAGTGGGATCATCAAAGCATAAAGGTATTTCAATTTTTTTCGGATGACAGAGGACATAAAATTACATTGGGTGCAACTTTGCATGATTGGTACCACACTATACTGGTTTTTTTCCTGGTACGGTGCAACGCCGAACTTTTCATGGGAAATGTTTAAACCTGCTCTAATGGACAAGTATGGGCAGCCGACGGAGAAGGAACCGTTTCAGCAACCTAGTTTTCACACCCTGAACGTGGGTGCCTTTGTTTTTAATCTTTTCTTGGTCCCGGTTTTAATTTTTCTAAGTTTAATTGTGTTGGGTTTCGTGCTGGTGTGCGGTCACCGCATCGTTAGCGGTGACGGTGCGTTCGGCCCGGGTGACCGCGTGTTTGCCCGACGTTTAAATATTAAATTTTTTATGTTCACGATTAATATAATTAGTAGTATTAAATTGTTATAAATATTATTATTATTATTTTATTATTAGGATTATTAAAGTATATTATTATTATAGTTATGATATTATTATTATTATTATTATTATTATAAAGTTTTATTATCTTTATAAAGTTTTATTATTATTATCAGGATTTTATTTTTTGTTTATTTACTTATTCTATAACTATTATTATTATTATTATTCTTATTATATTATTGCTATTATTATTATTATTGTGTTAATAAAATGAAAAAAAAACCCTAGACTACCCATGCGGTGCCCCCCCCCCCTTTGCCTACCTTCAGTACGCCGCCCCCCATTTCACATCCCCTCCTGCCTCGCTCCGCCCTGAAGCCCTGCTGCACCGCCTTGCCCCTCCGGTGCCTCGTCGCGCCGCCCTTCTGCTCCGGCGACCCTGCTGCGCCGCCCTGCCGCTCCGCCGACCCCGACGCTCAGCCCGCTCCTTCCGGCATTTCCGCCTTGCCGGCCAGCATCTCCGGCGAGCCCCCGCCTTCAGCTAGCCTGCTTCTGGATGCCCCGCACCTGGCTGGCCCTGCTTTCCACACCCCCCTTTGAGCCACTCCGACCTGCCAGCCTTTCACAGCGCCGTCGCGTCGTCCCCCCCCCCCCCGACTAGTCGTCGTGGCCCCGGTCACCGCGCGCCTTGTTCTAAAATGGGCGCGCGATGAAGACCACTATCGTAAGTGATTGGTTTGGGTCCGTTCTGTTTCGCCTGTGTGATTGTTAGGTGGGTTACATGATTTTAACTTGTTTGGATTATTTTAAATTTTTGTTTGTGTGTTTTTTATTGTTTTTGTGATTGTTGTGGCGTGTTGGCAGAGATGGCTGTGATACCACTGTCGGTATCTTGTGGGCGCTTGCGCACCCATGTGTGACGTGTCATATCACCGTGTTCGGTCTGTGAGTTGAGGTACGTATTCTCTGATTCTCCTTTCTGAAGAAATTTATTTTATGCTTGATCATTTTAATAAGATTTATTTATATATGGTCTTCACACTGGTAATGTGTGTCATTTGATTTCTGGTGTTGTTATGGTAGTTGGAGTTGCTAAAGATGGTTCTGAATCAACTCTTTATCTGTGTATATACCCTTTCACCTATTTTAATAAATCTATGGACATGTTTGACACATTTTATAAAACATAACTTTTTTACTAATGTTTGAAAATGATCTTTGATAAACCCTTGGGAAAGTGGAGTTGTGCACGACTTTAGAAACATCTTGGAAATTCCATTGGTAAGTGTATTCTAGGTAAAATTGATTTAGTGTGTGGACCTTAAGGAACTTGTATTTTTTTAACCTTTTTATTGGTTAGATAAATCATTTATCAAATTATTCTTGCGATGTGAATCATGGGTGGAAGGTGTTTTGGGGTACGTTTGGGTTTGTTGGTTTGAAAGTGAATTTTAACTCTGTGAAAATGGTCCTTGTTTTCAAAATGATGTTTGGGTCTCTTTGTATGATTTATTGGAATGGTTTTTATGTGTTCGTTAAAACTTAGTTATTTAGCTTTGAAATGTATTCTTTGTGAGTTTGAGAAAGTTAAAGTCCCATTTGATACATTATTCACGGAAATGGTTTTAGAAATGATTTGAACTATTTTGGTAAAGGTATTTGGGTGTGTAAACTTGAAATACGATGTGGCATTGTGCTTCTAAAAGTTATGTATTGTGGTGATTTTTTTGAAAAGAATGTGATTTAGAAAATGTGAATGCCTGGTTATCAACTTAAAGTCTTCAAAAATATGTTTTAAACGCTTATTTAATGTGACGGACCGTTTGGAACTTTGTTAATTTGAAATGATTGAATGTGTATTTTGGGGGTGCTCCTGTCTAGGGTAACCCTTTAGGGGTGAACGCATAGGAAGCGTCCGTGTTTGGGGAAGGCAAGTGCGGTGAGATGAGTCATGCGTGCGAGGGCCCTCCTACTTACATAGTGTTATTATAACCACCATGGGTTCCTGGGCGTCTTTTAGAGATCGAGTGACGGTTTCTGACCAACCCCGATTAGATGGGTTGGTACCCCCTGGATTTATTGTTAGTCCAGGAGGGCTTTTCCACTGGATTGGTCAGTTAGGGCGGCCAGTTGGTTATAGACTTAGGAGCTTCACCATACGCCGGCAGGTGGTTCCGAAACTGAGTACGTCCAGGGGTCTTCTAGGGATGTTTAGGATCGCCCATGGTTACTGGATTATTTTCATTGCTTGTTTACTTTCCATGCACTGGTCTTGTTTACTTTTCGTGCACTGTTTTGGTTTACTTTCCGTGCACTTGTCTTGTTTACTTTCCGTGCACTGGTCTTGTTTACTTTCCGTGTGCTAGTTTATTTTCAGCTTTCACTCTTACTCGTTTTACTCTAGTACAGTATTGGTATATTCTGTTTTGGATTTTGTTCATAAAATGACAAATGATTTTGAAAAAGGGCATGTAGTGTGTATTGTGTTTTAAATGGTAAAAACGTTTTTCTTATTTTCAAATGTGAAAACCCTACTTTTATAATTGTATTTTCAAACTTTCATTAATGGATTGTTTCGGGAAAGGAAGGACTTGGATTCAGTGGTTTACTCTTGGAATCCCTACTGAGAGTTTTAAATGATCACGCCTACTTTATCATTTCAGTTGTAGGTTTCCGTTGATCAGGCTTCTCTCGGTTGAGTTGCTCATTGTTAGAGCAAGTCCAGCTTTTGGTTGGGAGGTTACTTGGATGGTCACATGGAGGTATGTTGAGGAGTTCTGTTCCTTTTCTTGTTGCGCTGCTCGATTTCTATTTATTCTTGTTTATCTATGTATATTTAATGGGCCAAATCATTCCCAACGGTTTAATTTTGATGCCCGGCACTGGTTTTCAGCCTGTGGGGATTGAGAACGCCCTTTGGGCCATCTCGCGGGCCGACTCGGGTGATCGGTTCAGGGTCGACCCGGATTGGTTCGTGACAAAATGGTATCAGAGGAGGTTCTTGTTATTTGGGTTGTTCGGTAGAAGGAGATTAGGACTATCGGAACTTGATAGGTAGGTGTGGGAAGTGCTTCGTGAAATCTTGCTCACGCTGATCCCCGAGGTACCAGGAGTAGTCTGGAAATTTTGTCTTCTGACCTCGTTTTGGATTGAGTAATGAAAAAGGAGACGAGCCAGTGTCACGTCGTGATTTCACATGGTGTAGTGACCCATGTGGAGTCTGAGTACACGGTTTAAGTTCCTCCTAGCTGTTGATGCTTACTTTGGGCGTGGATCACTACCATATCGTCGGGTTAAGCGTAACTGCTAGTTCCTCATTCTGGTGATTCTTTGTAAGTTGTACTATGTTTGGTTCTGGTTGGTGTGATCAGGTTTTTGAAAATTAAAGTTGAATTTTGAAATGGAAGTGTTTTCTTTAAAATGGGTTTAAATTGGTAAATGGATTTTTTAAATTTAAAGTGTTCTGGTTTCAAAACCGGGTGTTTTCTTGGAATTGGTAGGGAAATGGTTTGGGTGCGACCCTTGGTTTTTCTTATGAACGATCGCATGTGTGTGGGTTTGTGAAAAAAGTGCATGAGAGGCACTTGTTCGTGGATGATGTGAGTGGAATGGATGGACACACATGTGACGATTCATGAGATGCTATGGGTGTTTATTTGAAACCAAAAGTCTGAACTTGTCTTTCTAAAATGATTTTTGAAAGAGGAAAATGATTTTGGAAATTGGATTTTGTTTCGGAAAGTGGGTTTTGTATTTGGAAGTAGTCTTGAAATGGAATGGTGATTTTTGAAAAGTGGATTTTTGGCGTGCGAGCCAGTTTTTGGTATGCGATTGTCCTTTTGATTAAGATTTGATTGGATGCTGATTTTTGGCTTTGTGTTTTTATGTTGTTCAGAGAATGTCGCCCAGAAAGATCCCCAAAGTTTCTAATGAGTCATGCCTAGTTTCTGGTCCTTCTCAGACGTTGCCTATCCTTCTTGGTGATCGAGGCCCGTTAGAAGCAGTAGAGTGGCTTGAAGAAGTGGAGAGTATCTTTAGAACATTGGGAACTCTCGAGACTGTTAGGGTTCATGCTGTTATGGGATTGTTTGAAGGTCCAGCTCTGGACCAGTGGAAGGTGGTTACCCCACCGTCAACGCAAGTCGAAATGACGTGGGATGTCTTTAAAACCATCTTCATCCAAGGATTTATACCTAAATAAGTGAAGGAAAAGAAAAAGGGAGAGCTCGTTCATATTCAACTAGGTCAACAGACGGTGAAATCATATGTTGACCATTTCAAGGAACTGATTGCCTTTTCTCCAAAGGTGGTGTCACATGAGCTCATTAAGGCCTCTCTTTTTACTGGGGGTCTCCGTCCAGAAATCAAGGAGTGGGTCCTCCCTCCTAAAGACCATCGTTTCGAGAAGCTGGTGGAGGAAGCGTTTTTAGCTGAGTTGGTGTCCGGTGCGCAGGTGGTTGGTAGTCCAGCGTACCCAGTTTTTTGTGGGGTTTCTCCATCTGGCGAGGAAAGGATTCCATAGAAACCTGTTCCTAAGGAGTAATCTCCTTTGGTCCCAGCTCCCAGCTCGTCAGATTGTTCAGTGGTATGCTATCAGTGTGGTCGTTTCGGACATTTGAAGCCATCTTGTCGCAACCCTCCGAAGACGTGTCATCGTTGCGGTTGTCTGGGTCATTTGGAGAAGTTTTGCAGGAAGCGTCGCTTGAAGAGGATGTCGTGATTGGAGAGTGTTAGCACCTGATTGTGAGACAGGATATGCTTCAGCCATCAGAGCCCCAGCCACAGGTCTTCGGGTGAAGATCGCACACAGTCAGGAGTCCCCAGGGGTGTGAAGCCTTGGTCCGGGTTTTGTGTTCCGTGATGGTGGTAGAACAATTAAGATCTTTTTGTACTTGTTTTTCTGCTGTTAAAGTTTTGACGTTATTTTAAGTTCATTGTTTTACCATGGGGTTATCATGGACTCATTCTATTCTGATCTAAGTAGTCCCGTTTGTGTGGATGTGGTTAGGTTTTGTGGATTTCAATGGGTCATGTTTTCAACTCGATGTCTGGTTAAGTTTTTTCGTGGGTTCCCCCTAGTGTTTAAGGTCGTTGACTTTGGTCAAGGATTCAATGTTTCGACGAAGGTGTTATTTTTCACTCATGCTATAAGAGTTGGTTTAAATCGGTTGGGAGTTCCCGCGTCGACCCCCCCCCCCCCTTTCCTAGGGTTGTCTATTTAGATGGTTAATTTTTTTTTCACAAGTGGAGCTCTTGTGGTGGGGAGAACCCCTTTGTGTTCTCCCCTCAACCTAGGACTTCAGTTTTCTCTAGAATCGGTCGGCTGTGACCTGTGTAGAGTAAGTTCATCCTAAGATTCTCAGTTCTCTTCGGTTCCTTTAGTTCCGTTTGGGCATAGAATTGAATCTTGGATGACTTTTTCCTTGGTGACTTTCTGGGGGAAGAAAGTGTCTGTGATGGGGAGAATTGTCACACCCCGACCACAGATGCCTTTGATTTTAATCTTTTCTTGGTCCTGGTTTGAATTTTTCTAAGTTTAATTGTGTTGGCGGGTTTCGCACCGGTGCGCGGTCACCGCATCGTTAGCGGTGACGGTGCGTTCGGCCTGGGTGATCACGTGTTTTCCCGACGTTTAAATATTAAATTTTTTATGTTCACAATTAATATAATTAGTTGTATTAAATTGTTATAAATATTATTATTATTATTTTATTATTAGGATTGTTAAAGTATTATCATTATTATAGTTATGATATTATTATTATTATTATTATAAAGTTTTATTATCTTTATAAAGTTTTATTATTATTATCAGGATTTTATTTTTTGTTTATTTACTTATTCTATAACTATTATTATATTATTATTATTATTATTATTATTATTATTATTATGTTAATAAAATGAAAAAAAAACCAAACCCTATACTACCCATGTGGCGCCTCCCCCCCCCCTTCCCCTACCTTCAGCGCGCCGCCCCCCGTTTCACCTCCCCTCTGGCCTCTCTCCGCCCCGAAGCCCGTCCGCGCCGCCCTTCCCCTCTGGTGCCTCGTTGCACTGCCCTCCCACTTCAGCAACCCCGTTGCGCCACCCTGCCGCTCCGGCGACCCCGACGCTCTGCCCGCTCCTTCCGGCATTTCCGCCTCGCCGGCCAGCACCTCCGGCGAGCCCCCGCCTCCGGCCAGCCTGCTTTTGGCTGCCCCGCACCCGGCTGGCCCTGCTCGCTGCACCCCCCTTTGAGCCGCTCCGACCCACCGGCCTTTCGCAGCACTATCGCATCGTTCGGCGCCCCCCCCCCCCCCCCCGACCAGCCGTTGTGGCCCCAGTCACCGCGTCTTGTTCTAAAGTGGGCGCGCGATGAACACCGTTGTCGTAAGCGAGTGGTTTGGGTCCGTTCTATTTCGCCTGCGTGAGTGTTAGGTGGGTTACATTATTTTCAATTGTTTGGATTATTTTAATTTTTTTTTTGTGTTTTTTATTGTTTTTGTGATTGCTGCGGCGTGTTGGAAGAGAAGTCTATGATACCGATGTCGGCAGCTTGCGGGCGTTTGCGCACCCGTGCGTGGCGCGTCGCATCGTCGTGTTCGGTCTGTGAGTTGAGGTAGGTTTTCCTTGATTCTCCTTTATGGAGAAATTTATTTGATGCTTGAGAATTTTTAATAAGATTTATTTATATATGGTCTTAACACTGGTAATGTGTGTCATTTGATTGCTGGTGTTGTTATGGTAGTTGGAGTTGCTAAATATGGTTCTGAATCAACTCTTTATCTATGTATATAACCTAGCACCTGTTTTATTAAATATATGGACATGTTTGAAACTTTTTATAAAACATAAAGTTTTTACTAAAGTTTGAAAATGATCGTTTGATAAACCCTTGGGAAAGTGGAGTTGTGCACGACTATAGAAACATCTTGGAAATTCCATTGGTAAGTGTATTCTGGGTAAAATTGATTTAGTGTGTGGACCTTGAGGAACTTGTATTTTTTTTAAACCTTTTTATTGGTTGGATAAATGATTTATCAAATGATTCTTGCGATGTGAATCATGGGTGGATGGTGTTTTGGGGTACGTTTGGGTTTGTTGGTTTGAAAGTGAATTGTAACTCTGTGCAAATGGTCCTTGTTTTCAAAATGATGTTTGGGTCTCTTTGTATGATTTATTGGAATGGTTTTGATGTGTTTGTTAAAACTTGGTTATTTAGCATTGAAACGTGTTCTGTGTGAGTTTGAGAAAGTTAAAGTCCCATTTGATACATTATACATGTAAATGGTTTTAGAAATGATTTGAACTATTTTGGTAAAGGTATTTGGGTGTGTAAACTTAAAATACGATGTGGCATTGTGCTTCTAAAAGTGATGTATTGTGGTGATTTTTGTTTGAAAAGAATGCGATTCAAAAAAATGTGAATGCCCGGTTAGCAACTTAAAGTCTTCAAAAATATGTTTTAAACGCTTATGTGATGTGATGGCCCGGTAGGCACTTTGTTAATTTGAAATGATTGAACGTGTATTTTCGGGTTTCTTCTATCTAGGGTAACCCTTTATGGGTGAATGCACAGGAAGAGTCCGTGTTTGGGGAAGGCAAGTGCGGTGAGATGAGTCACGCGTGCGAGGGCCCTCCTACTTACACAGTATTATTATAACCACCATGGGTTCCTGGGCATCTTTTCGAGATCAAGTGACGGTTGCTGACCAACCCCGATTAAACGGGTTGGTACCCCATGGATTTATTGTTAGGCCAGGTGGGATTTTCCAATGGATTGGTCAGTTAGGGTGGCTAGTTGGTTATAGACTTTGGAGCTTCACCATACGCCGACAGGTGGTTCCGAAACCGAGTATGTCCAGGGGGCTTCTAGGGATGTTTAGGATCGCCCGTGGTTACTGGATTATTTTCATTGCTGGTTTACTTTCTGTGCACTGGTCTTGTTTACTTTCCGTGCAATGGTCTGGTTTACTTTCCATGCATTGGTCTTTTTTACTTTCCATGCACTGGTCTTGTATACTTTCCGTGCGCTAGTTTATTTTCAGCTTTCACTCTTACTCATTTTACTCTAGCACGGTATTGGTATATTCTGTTTTGGATTTTTTTCATAAAATGACAAATGATTTTGAAAAAGGGCATATAGCGTGTATTGGGTTTTAAATGGGAAAAATGTGTTGCTTATTTTCAAATGTGAAAACCCTACTTTTATAATTTTATTTTCAAACTTTCATTAATGGATTGTTTCGGGAAAGGAAGGACTTGGATTCAGTGGTTTACTCTTGGTATCCCTACTGAGCGTTTTAAATTCTCACGCCTACTTTATCATTTCAGTTGCAGGTTTTCATTGATCAGGTTTCTCTCGGTTGATTTGATCATTGTTAGAGAAAGTCCAGCTTTTGGTTGGGAGGTGACTTGGATGGTCACATGGAGGTATGTTGAGGAGTTCTGTTCCTTTTCTTGTTGCGCTGCTCGAGTTCTATTTATTCTTGTTTATCTATGTATCCTTTATGGGCCAAATCATTCCAAGCGGTTTAATTTTGATGCTCGACACTGTTTGTCAGCCTGTGGGGATCGGGAACGCCCTTCGGGTCATGTCGCGGGTCGACTCGGGTGACCGGTTCAGGGTCGACCCGGGTTGGTTCGTGACACTAGTTCATTGGAGGAGCAGTTTGTTTCCACTATGAAACAGCAGCGAAAGGTAATTGTTAACCTGAAACAGAAGAGGAAGGTCGCGGTTAAGGTGGACACAAAATGCTAGTGGTTTCAGTTTGTACATAATTTGTGATGATAATGTTGAAAAGAGTTCAAACAAGTGCTGAGGGAGAATGTTCGGGGATACAAATTGCTAAAAAGGTTATACAGAAAATGATAGTGGTTTCAGTTTGTACAGAATTTGTGACGAGAATGTTGGAAAGAGTTCAAACAAGTGATGAGGGAGAATGTTTGGGGATACGAATAGCTCAAAAGGTTGCAGATGTTACTGTCCAGTTCTAGAGAAGAATACATTTCTTTCTATTTCATTTAGGCAGTAGGAACTTGGTTTTTACCAGGTATCGTCTTTGGAATTGGTTATGATTCCCACAGATTTTCTTGAGGATTGACTAGAATTTGTTGCTCGACTCTGGTTTTGGATGCTTCATGGAAAATTGGGGCTCAAAGTGTTATTTTTTGTAGACTGTGTGTTGCTTGTTCACATAATTTGATGTACTTGAATGGCTATTTATTTCTCTTTTATCTGGATACTTTGATGTTAATGATACACTTTTTATGCTCCTAATGGATCATCTGTTGCCCCAAGGATATGTTTTTCTCTATTTCAGGCACTGCAACAACATCTATTTACATGATCTTCAGCAAACTTAACAGTTTCGGCTTATCTGTTGTAATGTTCCCTAATCACTCTTATTTTGTGTTCTTTTTCTTTACGGGTTCTGAGGAAACACCAATGTTTTAACCTGACTAAGATAGTTCAATGCATGAAGCTGATGAAATTTGTGTTTATGTGAACCTCCTTTGCATTATTTTTTCTCTTAAAAGTTATTCTTGAGTCCCAGCACATTGACATCTTATACTTGGGGGTTGTCACAATGTTTTTATCTTGGATGTTCTTTACATGTTGGTGGATGAAATTCAGCTTTTCATGTGACATGAATATGGGTGGAGGCAGGTCCATGCTTATGAGGGGTTTTATTCCACATGGAGATGCTATCATTTTAAATTTCGGTGACTTTTATGAAGAATTCATGCCATTTTTGACAGGTCTCTTGCAATGTGTGTTTTTTGATGTGTTTTTGATGTCTCTCAAATAACATATTTCATCACACATTTTCCATGTATTTCAAATAAACTATTAAAAAGACTATTGTTTGTCTTTTCCATTGCTATTGAAAAGTTCTTCTTATGCCAAAATGCTAGTGGTTTCAGTTTGTACAGAATTTTTGATGATAATGTTGAAAAGAGTTCAAACAAGTGCTGAGGGAGAATGTTTGGGGATACGAATAGCTCAAAATGTTGCAAAAGTAAGATACAAAAGGTTGCTTAAAGAGGGAAGGAATAGGGGATCATGAAACCTCACACCAAAAGGAGACTCATTGTGTTTTGAATACCGAAGAAGTGGAGGAAGTGAGTGAATTGGAAATAGTTTGGTGGCATGATGGTGCAATGCCACAGCTGACATTACTATGTGGATTCCCTTTCACAACTGCTGAACTTCTAATGGAGTTATTCCTACTATTTATTTTTCAATGGAGCTTGGTCAAGGCCTTTCCAGGTACCGACTGGTTGCTAAAACTTTTTCGCAGTCATGGTATACTAGCAGCGATGGACATGAACGCTCCTGAGGCTATTGTGGACTCAGGACATGAGGGCTGGAAAGTCTGCTTCCCCACTGGACAGTAAAGGGTGTCATGATTTCTTGGAATAATGGTCAGGAGGTGATTTCGGAAACAAAGTTGCTCCTGGTTTTGGCCAATATAGATGTAGCTGAAGATGCATCTTTAGCAAGAAGTAATGTTGCTCAACTTTTTGGTGGGTATGAATGATCTTTTGAAGTTTACAACATTAGTAGGATAGCGATATGGACTGGCTATGATTTTTGGTGAAGTGATCCAGCACTGGGTTCTGAGAGAAGGGTTTAACAGCACATTTCGAAGAGTTATGCAGCCATATATGATATGATGTCTCTATAATTCTTCTTACTCCTACAGAAATAAAAGATTTTGATTTGTTGTTCATTTACTTCTACTTAGTTCTGGAGTGCGACTACTTGTTAGGCCAGAGTCCTAACGACTTATGATAAACAGTTTGAAAAAATTCGTGGCGTTCTGTTTCTGAAAAACATTTACACTTCCAATTCCAAAAGAAACCCACTCAAATAAATGTCAGAATAAAAATTTTCAATAAGCAATCTGGAACCACTTATATAGAAACACTTATCTTAAGTGATACGTGATGTAAGCAGTAACGGATCCTAAGTGAGCTTTCCGAAGGTGGCAGGGGGGGCTGTTGTAGACTGGAATGCTGGTGGCAGCGGGATGAAATGAAGGTCAAAGGGGGCTGGTGTGGGCTGGATGTGGTTGGAGCAGGGCCAAATCACGGCATTAACACGGCGTGACCGTGGTGTGACCACGGCATGACCGCGGCGTGACTGCGGCGTGTTGGCCCGGTCCAGCGACATCTGCGAGGCAACATCTTCCAGCCAAGAGCGAAGGTAGCGGGAGGAGGTTGGAATGCTGGTGGAAGGGGGCTGGTTGTAGGTGTTGTGGGTATGGTGCGGGCTGATTCGAAGGTGGAAGGGGGGGATGTTGCAGGCTGGAATGCTGGTGGCAGCAGGCTGAAATGAAGGTGGAAGGGGGCTGTTGTGGGCTGGATGTGGCTGGAGCAAGGCCAAATCACGGCATTAACGTGGTGTGACTGCGGCGTGACCGCGACGTGATCGCGGCGTGACCGTGGCATGTTGGCCCGGTCCAGCGACAACCGCGGGGCAGCATCTTCTGGCCAAGAGTGAAGGGAGTGGGATGAGGCTGGAATGCTGGTGGAAGGGGGCTGGTTGCAGGTGTTGGGGGGGTGGTGCGGGCTGATTCGAAGGTGGCAGGGGGGCTGTTGCAGGCTAGAATGCTGGTGGCAATGGGCTGAAATGAAGGTGGAAGGGGGCTGGTGTGGGCTGGATGTGGCTGGAGCAGGGCCAAATCATGGCATTAATGTGGTGTGACCACGGCGTGACCACGGAGTGACCACGGCGTGACCGCGGCGTGACCACGGCGTGACCGCGGAGTGTTGGCCCGGTCCAGCGACATCTTTGGGGCAGCATCTTCCGGTCAAGAGTGAAGGGAGCGGGCGGAGGCTAGAATACTGGTGGAAGGGGGCTGGTTGCAGGTGTTGGGGGGATGGTACGGGCTTATTTGAAGGTGGCAGGGGGGCTGTTGCGGGCTGGAATGCTGGTGGTAGCGGGCTAAAATGAAGGTGGAAGGGGGATGGTGTGGGCTGGATGTGGCTAGAGTAGGGCCAAATCACGGCATTAATGTGGCGTGACCGCGGCATGACCGCGGCGTGACCGCGGCGTGATCGCGGCGTGTTGGCCCGGTCCATCGACATTCGCGGGGCAGCATCTTCTGGCCAAGAGCGAAGGGAGTGGGAGGAGGCTGGAATGCTGGTGGAAGGGGGTTGGTTGCATGTGTTGGGGGGATGGTGCGGGCTGATTCGAAGGTGGCAGGGGGGGCTGTTGCGGGCTGGAATGCTGGTGGCAGTTGGCTGAAATAAAGGTGGAAGGGGCTGGTGTGAGCTAGATGTGGCCGGAGCAGGTCCAAATCACGGCATTACCGTGGTGTGACCGCAGCGTGACCACGGCGTGACCGCAACATGTTGGATCGGTCCAGCGACATCCGCAGGGCAGCATCTTCCGACCAAGAGCGAAGGGAGCGGGAGGAGGCTAGAATGCTGGTGGAAGAGGTCTAGTTTCAGGTGCTGGGGGGATGGTGTGGGCTGATTCGAAGGTGGCAGGGGGGGCTATTGTGGGCTGGAATGATGGTGGTAGCGGGCTTAAATGAAGGTGGAAGGGGGCTGGTGAGTTTTCGCAGACAGCGCACCTCCATTGGAGGGGTTTTATTATAAAAACATGACTTTATCAAATGAAACAATTATATTAAAGAACACTTATTCAAGATATGAAATTCAATATAATTAAGCAGAATTAAGAAAGAAGCTAAATTCAATTTAAAGCATTCTTGAATTAAAGAGGCTAGAAGAGGGATCCTACCTCAAGGTGGAACCAAACCGTCCACTTCGACTTTTAGAGCTTTCTAACTAAAATTTGTTTCTCCCCCACTGGGTATACGTACCTTCACACATTAAATGTATTTTACAAAAACCTTCAAATTAAATGGGCAATGTCTCACATACAATTTAAAGAGTAAGGTGGAAAACATAAAAAACATTGAAAACAAAGTAGAAACACAAACCTGGATGTTTGTTTATGCTTCCAACAACAGTATGATTCGATCTTCAACAGGTTCATGAGGTGTTTTCTAGCTTTTTTCGTTCCCATAAAACACAAGAAAAATGTTGTTAATTAGTAAAATAACTAAAGGAAATAAAGGAAAATAAAAGGGAAAAGAATTTTTAGGTTTCAAACCCCGAACAGGGGCTGTTGTTAACCTGTCCACAGCTGCACCCCTCCACCCTCCCCCCTGCCCCCCTCCCCCCTGCCCCCCTCCCCTCTCCCCCCTACACCCCTCCATCCTGCACCCTACCCCCTGCCCCCTACCCCCCTCCACCCAACCCCTTAGCCTGCACCCTGCCCTCCTCCACCCTCCCCCCTTCCCCCTACCCCCCTGCCCCCTGCCCCTTTCCCCCTGCCCCCCTCCACCCAGCCCCTTAGCCTGCACATCCCCCCCTACACCCTTCCCCCCTCCACCCTCCCCCCTACCCCTGCCCCCTGCCCCCTACCCCCCTCCACCCTGCCCCCCTGTACCCCTCCACCCTGCCCCTTGCCCCCCTCCACCCACCCCCCTCCACCCTGCCCCCTGCCCCCTTCCCCCCTCCACCCCAGCCCCCTAGCCTGCACAGCCCCCCTACACCCCCCTACCCCCCTCCATCCATTCCCAGTTTCTAAATAATTTTTTTGTATTATGTAAAGTGTTTTATGAACCTCATTTTCCTATGATACTAAACATTTAGATCCTTGAATGTATTATTATGTTATTTATCTTAAAAATTCTGTAATAGACTGTATAAATAGGTTGGTTTTCTATATAATTACATCCCAATGTCACTTTACATGGTTTTACATGAATATGATAACAAATACCACTATAAGCATAATACATTATTGACTAAATATCATTGTATACATTAAAATTCAAACACCTGAGGAATATGGAACTTTCTCCATGTATTGCCACTCTTCTTCTATTGTGAGTTTTTATGCCTTGGTCAAGTTGAAGTGGAATGCAAGATGGGTAGTCACTGTTTCTCATATATTCATGACCAACCTTTTGATGATCCTATTGATATGCTCCTTCTAGGTTATTACTAAATCTACATTCTTATTATCTATTTCTATACTTATCCACAATATCTTCTCGAATTTCATGGGATTTTTCATCTCAAAACCTCCAAAAAATTATCCATAGATTTCTAAATCATTCAAACATCTAGTCCAAGTAGAAACATGTAATTGAAATACAATATGAAATTTATGAAGGTACCATTATCCCATTTATTTTAGTAGAAGTAATTATCTCTATTGCAACTATAAAAGCCTTCATCAGTGATAAATGATTCAAATTTCTGATTCCACTATCACGGTACTTTCTTTATTCTATACAAGATTTTATACAATATACAAACCAAGTCATGGATCCCAATTTTTGGTACTCATATTGGTTTTTTCATGTTGATTTATTCATTTAACTCACCATGAAGCAAAGTTGTCTTGATGTCCACCAAATCTAGAAGCATATTTTCCAATTCCAGCATACTTAGAATTGTTTAGATGATATAATTCTTATATTTAGTGAGAATATTTCCAAAAAATAAACTTTTTCATTCTACTAATAACACATTATTACCATCCATAATTTTTATCATTTATAAACATCATTCTATATTAATTTATTAAACCCACTTATTTTCAAGTTCCTTTTTACCCACTTAAAGTTCATCCATATCTGATTTTATTTAACTTCAAAGAATCCATATCTTTATTCATGGAATATTACACTAATTTGAATAAAAAAATCATAGTTTAATTTGTATTTTCATGTTTCTATTCATTCAATAGAAGTATATAATTCATTTAAACCCCATACCTTTGAACCAGTCTCCTAATTTTGGTTGATCTCATCAACTGAATCATATTTTCTAAACTACTCGACTTAGTTCTTCCTACATGTACATGAATTTCTATTATTTGAATGTTGAACATGTACTTTCACTACTCCCATCCATGATTTAGCTGCACATAAACTCTTTTGATGAACAAATGATGGTTTTAATTTTTATAATTCAAGTTCCTTCACCACTGGAATCTGAGTTATTTGGAATTTATTAACTTCTAGTAACCATACTATGATCAACATGGGATTTAACTATGGGTTCTTCATTAATATCATTCCCAATCAAGTTCTAATCATTCAAAAAAACTATTTCATTTAAGAAAATATCTCTCCTTTTGAGGATCTTTTTATTCATCATCCGACAAATGATATCCAAAATCATTATAATCATATCCAAGGAAGAAACACATTTTATATTTTGATTCAAGTTTGTCTCATTCATGAGAATTTACATGTATATATGGTAAACTAAATTTAAATTTTATATATATAACTTCATGTCTCTTTACAGACCATGGATCCTTCGGATTTTATTTCCCTTTTTCCAATGGTAGACTTTTATTGGTGATATATACCATTGTGTTGATATCCTCTTCCAAAATCACCTTAGGCATTACTAAGTGAAACCTCATACTCAAAACTTTCTCTATCCGATACCTATTCATTCTTCCAGAAAATTCATTCTATTGTAATGATCTGATCACCATCATCTCATGTCTTATTCCTTTATTTTGATAGATTTTATAGAAATTGAGTCCATTGTACCCACCTCCATTGTCTATTAGGAAACAATTCAGCTTTTGATTGTACTCCCATTATGGAAAAGCATTCCATGAAGTAAACATAAATACATAAAAATTTTAATTCTAAAAAAACCCTTACCTTTCTAGTAGCATCATTAATGAAATTAATTAATTAAATTCAAACACCAAAGTATTTTATAGGGGTAGGTCCCCAAACATCTTCATAGACAAACTCCAACTTTTGGTTTCTATGATTCTGAAAATCTAAGTTGAAAAAAACTTTTCTCTTCTTTCCTAACGCAGAACATTCACACTTTCCAATTTATTTATGATCAAGATTTGTTATTATGTTATCCTATAGAACCTTTAAATTCTTTTCACTAAGGTGATTAAACCAATAGTAAAAAAATTAGATCATCAAAGTAATACTTATAAAAATTTCCCCTCCAGTTAAATTTCTAGTGAAGTAGAGAGTTCCATCATTTACTCCTTGTGCAACTATCATTGATCCATCAGTAAATTTCTTTACCCTATTTTCAAAACTAGTCCTAATAGATACATAATTATGTTTCCAAATTAAAATTAGATTTATTCACACATCATGGATGTTTGAAACTTCCATTAACTTTAATAATCATCCATTATTTATTTATATGCTCAGTTATCCTTTTTCAATAACTTCTAGGGATTCACCATTCACTAGATGGGCACTTCAAAACATCCTTGATACATAATTAACCGTGTATATTTGATCACAAATGGATTAATAAGAATATCTGGAATCAGTCACCCAAGATTATACTAGAGTATTCACACTCAGTAAATAGAACTTGGTAACTTCCATTATTTAAATAGAATCTAAACTATTTGACATTGACTAATTTCAGCCCTTACATTAGGTAATGCTTTTTACATCTAATGAGACCACTATGTTTATGGTACTGGGGTTAAAACCCAATATACTTTTCACATCGAGCATGGGAATAGAAACAATACGCTATGTTTTAGTACTAAGTAGTAAACAAAATCCACTATTATTATTGTATTGTGATGTAAAACAAATCCTCTATTATAGGAAAAATTATCTATGAGCAATCAATTTGGAAAACCTATGGGCAGATGCAATATTGGAATAGTAATAATGTTTTTAATACAGTTAGTTTGCACCAACATTCCACAAGTCACAAACTAAAAAAATATATAGAAAGGGAAAATAAGTTTTTATCTATGTGTAGAGACATACCTCTATTGAAATTAAGATAAATCGTAGAGAATATAGTAGTCCCAAAAATAGGCCCTTGCTGAAATCCCAGGGAGGAGCAGTAGAAAGAGTTGAATTTCAGGAAACCATATCTTGTTGTGTAGAGATAAACAAAGAAATTGTTAACAAATATAAAAAGATGATAATTCATCAATAATAATACCTTTCATGTTTCCATCGCTTGGAATAAAAACCCTTTCCCATAGTGCAATCATAGCTTCAAGTTGGCCTGACACCAAGAGGAAGTATCCATCAAAGGAGTTTGATGACACAAAGGCTTGGGGAATCCATTCCACCTGAGAAAACTATAGGAAAGGAAGAAATGATCATCTTGTAAATTAATAAATTGACATATATAGATTCTTTCATGGAAAATCACATAGATCCATACCTCTAAGTTGGTTGGACACCTAGAGGAAGTATCCATCAAAGCAGTTTGATGATACAAAGGCATGGGGAATACCTTCCACCTGAGAAAACCTTGGGAAAGGTAGAATCTGCATACATGTATGGAATAAAATATGGACATGTTTGAAAAAAAAATATGAACAAATTAGAACCAAAATATGAACCTATTAAATTGTGGAATAAAAGATGAACCTGGTTGAAAAGATGGCACTAACTGGGCCTTCCTAACTCTGTTCCTTGGAGAGTTTATTTGTCTGTGTTGTGTTGTAATGTTATCTCCTTGTGTAATTGAAAAAAAAACATAAAACATTGATATATAAGGCAAAATATAAATAATATAAAGATACGATACAATGCACGTGCCTTTTATGAGTATAATATCATACACAGTTCAGGTCGTGTTTTAGTTGTGTTTTCATGGCACACTTGAAGCACAAAATAGCCTCATTTGACATTTCTAGAGCCTGTAAAAGGTTAAAAATTTGCCTCAGTCAAGTAAAAGATCAGGAACTTGCAGCAACACAATGTAACCACAACATACCTTATAGACATTTCTAAGGTTTAGGTAGGCATAAGGAAATGTAGGTTTTAGCTTTACAACTTCCTAGATGAATTAAATTAGTAGGAAGGAAACAAAAATAAAAAATGGGAAAGGTAACCAAAGTCACAAGTTTTTCCTCACTCATTCTAAATAACTTCCCCACCTTCCTGATGTAATCGGGTTGAGTCGGGTATAAATTATCATAACTTAAGTCCCTCAAAATCCTCATCCCTAGGATCTATTTTGCTGGAACATGATTCTTCATCTTGAATCTTCCAGAAAATTTGATCTTTATCTCATCAACTATATATTTTATTGGACTGTAAATAATAATATCATCAACATGGATATATAGGATGATGAAGATCCAATATTAGAGAAAATTCAGGCAATAGTAATGATTTGTATTGTTTCAGATGAAATTTTGTTTCATCATGAAGTAATTAATCTTCTAATTCTGCTTCCTTGTTTCCGAGAGAAATAGTACAAAAGTAGCTTTCACTATGTGCTTCTCTTGAATGATAGAAAACCTAAGTGGCCGATGAAGTCCATAAATCTAAAAGACTCAAATTAATGGGAGTTGGAAACAAGGGTTGATATTGATTCCCTCCATGTGTTTAGAGCATAAGCGATAATAGAGTGGACTTTTAAGAAGAATACTGCTAAAAAATATATGTTTAGAAGCTGAAGGAGGAAGGGGATGGTATATTGAGGTATAAGATGCAGCTAGTTGTGAAAGGCTTTTTTTTGGATCATGGATACACTTTGGAAGACCACTAGAAGATATCTTCTATAAATTACATAGGTAGAAACAATGTATCAATATTCAATCCCACACTATGGTTTCAAAGACTTAGAAGGATATGGACATAAATCATAACACTATAATGAACAAACCACTTCAAAGGGACACATACAAGAGTATCAAAATATAATTATCAAAATGAAATAAATAAAAAATATATATTTACATTGTCAAGATATGATTCCTACTCCACAAGGAGAATACTATTTTATTTTTATTCAAGGAATCAAAAATTATTACAATTTACTAATACTGATTAAATAATCCATGTTAATAAATATAGTATAATCCATCCAGTGAAACTAGATTCCATGTCTTTTAATATCTACGAGGAGTGATTCTATATATCTCATGGCTTCACAACTATCTCTCCATTCCATCAAAGGATACCACCACCTAAAATCATCCACCTAGTACATTGTGCACATTATAAAAATATCATGAGAAAAACATTATGATTTATTTATTAATAAACTAGTATATCACCACACTGTAATGTATGAACCACTACAAATGAACACAGACAATAGTATTGGAAGAAAATGATTGAAACAGAAGAATTAAAATGAGAAACACAAATTTAACCTCATTGTCTCAAACTCAATAAAATTCAAGTTAGTATAATGGAGAATGTATAGCAGCATTCATATCCTACTTGTTACTTGAAAAAAATGAGCATCTTTCTAGTAAGTTTATGATTACCCGGTGTGAAGAAGAGTTGTAGAAGATAAGGTTTCTCAATTCAAAATTAATCAGAGTTAATATTCCAATAGAGTGTAACTCCTAGTAACAGGATAATTTATCTCCTCCAATGAATCCACATCAATAATAATGAACTGCTCAACCAATAAGGTAATAGATGATGATTCATACCTCAAATCGCCATATAGGAGGTGATCTGGAGGAGGAGATGGGAAGGAATCCTCGGAGCAGCGTCAGTAGGGAGGTGATGTGACCGCAGGGAGATGAGGTGACCGCAGGGAGGTGGGTAGGTCGTGTCGGCGGGGATGTGGGTTGGCAGTGCCGGATCCGCATCGACAGGGAGGCGTCAGAGCCGCGTCGGAGCTGGTGGGGAGGTTTACTGGCTATGTAGGAGCTGAAGGGAAAGGAGGAATCACAAGAGGAGGAATAACGAGGGGAGTAGGGGAGGAGGGGAGGAGGAATCCCGAGGTTAGGAGGGGAAGAGGGACAGCGAGGATGGCGAGGGAGGAGGAATCGTGATGCGGGAGGAAGGGCGAGGATGGTGAGGGAATAGGAATTGCGATGCGGGAGGAAGGGCGAAGACAGTGAGGGAGGAGATTCGAGATGCAGCCCGATCAAAATAATTTTCACATAACCTATTGCCATAGCCAACTATTTGGGTGTGGCTATATCTTAGCTATAGCCACGGATCATTTAAAGTGTGGCTATAGATCTGTGGCTATATATCATTTTTTTAGTAGTGCCAGGTTACCCGAGGGTATACCGTAAAATTTAGCATGCTTTAAATTGCCTTGAGAGGAATTTTATATAATTGATTGATTATCTATTGGGCTCGGCCCAGTTACTTTTGCTTGAGGGCAGTGTTCTATTTAGCCTGGGGCAGTGTTCTATTTATCCTGAGGGCAAGTGCTTGTTTAGCCTGAGGTCAATGTTTCATATGCCTGAGGGAAGTTGCTTTCGTGCTTGAGGTCATTAACTTGTTATGCTTGAGGGAAATCACCTGAGGGCGTGATTCTATTTCTACTGAGGGCATGATTCTGTTTATCCTGAGGGTGTGATTCTGTTTAGCCTGAGGGTGTGATTCTAATTAGCCTGAGGGTGTGGTTCTGTTGGCCTGAGGGCAAGATTCTATTTACCTGAGGGTAAGAGTTTGCATGTTTTAGGACACTGACTATTTACTTAGAATATTCACTGTGGTGATATCTTAAATTAAATGATTAAATGAATATTAAAATGGCAATGTAACTGGTAGTTAGTTACTTTTGAGTACTGCTTAGTTTATTGCATTTACTATTGCACACTACTGTTGCAATTTTTCACTAACATTTGGGCACGGGTCTTTGGTGGTTGCCTAATGGGATTTATTTCTCACACCTTGTTTGGGTCATGTCTTTATCCCAAACAGATTATATTGCTGCAGGTGTCGATAGGGGAAAGAGCCTCTATACAGGTACTTGATTGTTGCTGAGGAGTAGGAGAGCATGGGACTAAGCTTAGGCTTGTGATGTTGCTGACTATTCTGTTATGTTTTGATGTACTTGTACTTTTGTTGTATTGTATTGTATTGTAGTGTAACTTTTTTTGGATGTTTTCATAGAATTAGTGACATGATGCATCTTGATATATATATATGTCTGTTGGTTCTCTTTACTTCAGTTGTCCGTTTTAGTTGTTTACTATTTACTGCTTCTGTTGTTTTATGATATTCCGCTACACTACACTTTGACAAATGAGGGCATAGTTTCCCAATGATCAGACTTGGGACCTCCCTGCTAGTCGGCATCCTCTGGCGTTTGGGGAAATGTGCTTGAGGTCATGTGACCAACCGGGTTCGGGGCACCCATTGAGTGGCACCCGGATCCGAGACATTACAAAGTAGTATCAGAGGGGTTCTTTTCTTTGACTTCCTATTTGGAGACTTAGACAGGGATAGGACGGACATGGTAGTTGGTAATAAGCTTTTCCCGGGAGTAGCTAACTCGTGTACTGGGAAAAGCCAGTTTGCCTCATTTATTGTAACTTTTATGATTATGCGATTTTACAGTTGATTTGATTTTCACCGTTGGGTGATATAATTGAGATTGTGCTGTTTATATGTTATAAATGGGTTCTATTTAGTTGCAACCCGATGAGATGAGGGTATTCCATCTCATGCATCATTTAGGCACATGCTAGAAATCACATGCCATGCATAGTTCCATGCCATGTAGGAGCATTATAAATTGCATGTTGTTGTGATAGTTGTTGTGCTAGAAAATCATGATGTTGTGATATCTGCTTTGATAAATACCTACTATTTGATAGGGTATTTTTGTGTGAGGTTGTGATATAATTAATTCCAAACTTCGGTTCTTGTGGAGTATGGGCCCTCAATGATCGGAATTTGGTGGATCATTGACTGTTTACTTTGTTTATAACACGTATAAGATGCCAAACTTCGATTTGCGGGGAGTATGGGCCCTCACGGATTGGAATTTGGCACTTAGTTGTTGGTTTCAGTGTTTTCTGGGCCCCAGAGTAGTTTGAGGCTTACTGTCCAGAAAAACTAGGATACATTCCGTGTAGTTCTATGGACACACCCTGTGTGTGCTTCTGTTTGTGAAGAAATGAAAACTTTTTAAGTACACATCGTGTACCCTCAGTACATGTCGTGTAGTCTCTTCCCGTGTCATAGACCGTGTGGGTGGGGACAAGGGGTAGGGCTAGGCTTGGAAAAAAACGTCGTGTACCAACTGTACACCCCGTGTAGTGTTGACCCGAAGACCACCCGTGTAACTAACAACACGGATGGAGGAAATATTTGTTTGAACACGTTGTTTCAATATTATACACGCCGTGTAGTATAACCCAGGTACCCGGCCATGTCACGAATAACACAGATCATTGTTACCCTTCCTAGTACACGTCGTGTGCCCATGGGACACACCATGTAGTCTTGACCGGTGAGAGACCATGTAGACTTGACTGTGTGGCTGGGGAAACGGGGTGGTTTATATGCCGTGTGTAGGTGTAACATGCCGTGTAGGGTTGGCCGAGTAGTCGGCCGTGTCACTAACGACACGGGCAGTTGGAAATTAAATCGCACACACCGTGTAGTGTTATACACGCCATGTAATCTCAACCAAAAGAGAGTCGTGTGTCTAAGCTGTGTAGAAGGACCCGGGTAGGGGAAGAAAAATCATGTACATGTCGTGTAGTTAATATACACGCTTTGTAGTTTTGTTTTGAAAATCTTGAATGCTTTCTTCCTCATGTTCCCTTTTTGGTCCCCTACTTTTCTACCTTTGATAAACTTAAATCTGAGGTGTGTTTTGACCTTGTAGAGTCATGCCGCCAAGACGACCTCACGTTGTTCACCAGGAGAGTAGCAACGAGTATACTCCGGAAACGGTAGGCCATGGGCTACCGATGGATCCTCTAGTAGAGCCAGATGTGGCGCCAGCCATTATACTGGGCACAGGAACTGATGCACATTTCTTTGAAGGCTTTATGTGGTTCATGCAGACCTTCCAGGTAGCACCGCCAGCTGCCACATCTATGGAAGAGATGACACGTATCTTCCAGCAGCATCATCCGCCTAAGTTTTCAGGGGATGGAGGACCATAGGCTTTGGAGTCATGGCTGGATTCAATGCAGACTATTTTTAAGCATCTTGAGATGCCTCTTGAGTGGAGGGTCAAGCTCGTAATTTATATGATGCATGATTCCGCCAAGAGGTGGTGGGATGTTACCACCCAGTCTGAGCATCACCACGACATGGCATGGGAAGATTTTTAGGCATCTATTATGAATTCTTCTTCCTAGATAGGCTGAGGGCAGATCGAGCTCAAGAGTTCATGAATCTATGGCAGGGCGCCATGTCAGTGATGGATTATTCTGCTCGCTTCACCGAGCTTCAGCGTTTTTCACCCGTTCTGGTGGGTGATGAGACGTTGAGGGCCAGATGCTTTGAGGATGGTATTCGATATGACATTTGAGAATTGGTGAATGTTTTCAGGATGCCTATCGTGCATGTTATAGTGAACCAGGAACTGATTACTGATCAGAACCTGTGGGAAGCTAGTGGTGTGGGCCAGGGTGGTTCAGCACCAGTTTCTGGTACTATTTCTACTAGTAAGAGTAAGAGAAATATGTAATTCTCTCATAGTGGCAGTACTAGCTAGAATAATACTTCGGGTGGCCCGGTCATTTGCTACCATTGCGGTAGAGAGGGGCACAAGTGACCTTAGTATCCCCGAGACCTAGTGGAGGGTCGAGCTTGCAGTAAGATGGTTCATCTGCAGTGATTTTGCAAGGTGTTTTTACCAGTGGCTAGTGAGAAGGGTTCTATGCAGACTCCATGTGTGGGACCAGGACCAGCAACTTCTTACCGGTCAGGAAACTGGAATGCATCAGGGCGTGCAGGCAGAGATGGTGCACATGGTCATGGTATCCAAACACCGGGATCTCAGAGGCAGCAGGGTGGGACAACTCAGGGTAGCCAGGCTGTGTCACAGGGCCATGGCAGAGGGCAGGCATATGCAGTGCAACAGACCCAACAGGAACAGGATCCCGAACCTTCTACTATTAGAGGTACTATTTTAGTAGATTCTGTTTTATCTTTAGTACTTTTCGATACGGGTGCTACATATAGATTTATATTTATGCATGTTGTGTAGATCCTTGGGCTCTGTGTTTCTCCTTCTTATGATGTTATGATGCTAGACACTACATTGGGAACTATAACGGCTGGTGTGCGTCAGTGCAAGGAGTTCCCCCTAGAGGTTGGTAGGTGTCACTTTCTATGGGACATCTATGTCTTAGAGATAACGAGCTATGATGTCATTATTGGGATGGACTGGTTGGTTCTGTTTTGAGCCTTTGTGGATTTCTATCATCATAGGGTGTGTTTCATGTCACCAGAGGGTAGAGAGTTTCTATACAAGGGTGAATGAGATGTCTAGGTGAGCCGAGCTAGACCTGAGCATCGTGGGCGAGGTGGTGTGACAGCCCAGATTGTGAGTTTATATCTGGATGATCAGGGGACTTGTCAGAATGATTTCCCTCCAGTGGTTGATCTTTTCAAGGATGTCTTCCCTGACAACTTTTCAGGTCTACCTTCAGTGCGAGAGGTGGATTTCGCTATTGAGCTACTTCCAGGAGAAGCACCAGTGTCCATTCCTCCTTATAGGATGGCTACACCAAAGTTGCAGGAGCTCAAGAGACAGTTAGAGGAGTTATAGTCAAAGGGTTTCATCCAACCCAACACTTCTCCTTAGGGTTCGCCAGTGCTTTTCGCGAAGAAGGCAGACGGTACCCTTAGACTTTGTGTTGATTATCAGAAGTTGAACCAGTTGACGATTAAGAACCGATATCCCTTTCCGAGGATTGATGATATTTTTGATCAACTTCGAGGAGCACGAGTGTTCTCGAAGATTGACTTAAGATCTGGATATCATCAGTTGCACGTTAGACCATCGTACATACCTCTTACAGCTTTTCGGAATAGATATGGTCTATACGAGTACTTGGTTATGCCGTTCGAACTCACGAACGTGCCAACAGTTTTCATGGATCTGATGAATCGTGTGTTCCACTCCTATCTGGACTATTTTGTGTTAGTCTTTGTGGACGACATATTGGTGTACTCTCACACTCGACATGACCATGCTACCCATCTTGAGATCATTTTGAGTACACTGAGAGGGCATCATCTATATGCTAAACTCTCAAAGTACCACTTTTGGATGGACCAGATACACTTCCTAGGTCATATTATTTCAGATGCAGGAGTTGCAGTAGACCCAGAACAAGTGAGAGCAGTAGTTTCCTAGGAGCATCCTAAGAACGTGTTTGATATAAAGAGTTTCTTGGGGCTGTCTGGTTACTATAGGTGCTTTATACAAGACTTCTCCCGCTTAGAAGCGTCATTGACAGGTTTGACTAAGAAGGGTGTGAAGTTCGTTTGGTCAGAAGCTTGTGAGACATCCTTTCAGAAGCTGAAGGGGATTTTTCCATCAGCACCAATCCTGATACTTCCAGAGTAATAGAAGAGATATACAGTCTACTATGATTCATCAGGTATTGGGCTGGGAGCAGTGTTGATGCAGGGCGGTCGAGTAGTTGCGTACGGGTCTCAGCAGTTGAGGCCACATGAGAGGAATTACCCGACACATGATCTCGAGTTGGCTGCAGTTGTTCATGTGTTGCGTTGTTGGAGACATTATCTCTTGGGGTAGCATTTTGTGGTTTTCACCGACCACAAAAGTCTCAAATATATTATTACTCAGCGTGACTTGAATATGAGATAGCGAAGGTGGGTCGAATACCTTCAGTCCTTCGACTTTGAGCATGCATATACACCTGGTAAGGGTAATGTAGTTGTTGATGCACTAAGAAGGAAGACTCAGACACAGGCAGTTCATGAGGCCAGTGGTGAATGGAATCTTATGTCTTTTTCTCTGAGATGCATTTGGAGGTGCACGATAGTCAGGGGCAAACCAATCTTTCATCCTTAGTTGTGACTTCTACCCTCCTAGATAGAGTGAGGATGAGACAGCTATCAGATTCAGAAGGCCTAGTTCTACAGGAGTCGGTGGCAAGTGAGTACCCTCCTTCTGGATGGATGATAGGAAATGATGAGGTATTGTGTGTCCATGGAACAGTGTGGGTTCTAGGGGATATACATGAGGAGATGATGTGGGAGTTTCATGTTTCATCTTGGGAAGTTCATCATGTGGTTACCAAAATGCATCGTGACTTGAGACGTTAGTATTGGTGGTCAGGTATGAAAAAAGAAGTAGTTGGTTTTGTTACTAGATGTTCCAACTGCCAGCAGGTGAAGGCGGAGCATCAGAGGCCAGCCGGACTGTTACAGCAGTTACCCATTCCGGAGTGGAAGTGGGATGATGGCGTGATGGACTTCTTGAATGGGTTTCTGAGGTCACCTTGAGGCAGTGAGGTCGTTTGGGTTGTTGTATACATACTTATGAAGGTAGCTCACTTTTTTCCGATCAAGGAGACCTTCAAATTTGACGAGCTCAGAAAACTGTACATCTTCATGGGGTCCCTCGTTCTATCGTTTCAGATAAGTACACCCTCTTTACGTCTCATTTCTGGCAGAGTTTTCAGAGGGCACTGGGTATATAGGTACTTCTGAGCATAGCTTACCACCCTCAGACCGATGGCCAGTCAGATCGTATGATACAGGTGCTAGAGGACATACTGTGTGCATGCATCCTATACATTGGGGGATCTTGGGAGAAGCATATACCCCTGTTTGAGTTTGCCTATAATAATATTTTTCAGGAAACTATTGAGATGGCACCATATGAGGTTTTATATGGTAGGCCATGTCGATCACCCCTGTGCTGGTTGGAGACAGGTGAGGCAACTTTACTGGGACCACATCTCATGTAGGAGACATCAGAGCAGGTCTAGTTGATACAGAAGTAGATGGCTACTGCATAGTCTCATCAGAAATCTTATGTTGATCACTACAGACGACCCTTGGAGTTCGTAGTCGGAGATCATGTTTTCTTTCATGTTTCTCCAAGGTTGGGACACAGGCGGATCAGGAGATAGAGTAAACTTTCACTGAGGTATGTGGGGCCGTTTGAGATTCTAGAGAGAGTCGGGTCAGTTTTCTATCAATTGTAGTTACCACAGAGGTACCGATCTATGCACGACGTCTTCCATGTATCTCAGTTGCACCATTATCACTCAGACCCGTCTCACGTTTTTCATCTCGAGGAGGTTGAGCTTCAGGTCGATGCATCCTTTGAGGAGCATCCGATTTATATTGTTGATAGAATCATGAAGGTTCTCTAAGGCTGGTCAGTTCCTCTCATACGGGTGTTATGACAGCATATCCGAGTACAGGACGAAACCTGGGAGCGGGAGACCGACGTACGTGCTCAGTGGCCAGAGTTGTTCATAACTTTATCCTCGCCACCCTTGGAAGGGCAATTCGGGGACGAATTGCTTTAAGGGGGGAAGTTTGTAAGAACCTGGTTATTATTATTGAGGTATGGGTTTCTTCTTTTCCTTTTCCATAAATGTTTTTGAGAAAATGGGGAAAATGAGGAAAAATACCAAATTTTGGAAGTACGCGCCGTGTACTTTGGCCGTGTGGGATGAGTACACAGGGCGTGTAGGCATGTCGGTGATGAAGGGTGTAAAAACCGACTACACGCCGTGTAGTGGGTATTTACACACCATGTAGTCAGACAGCAGGTGAATAGTAAGGCAATGGAAGTAGCCACCAGCTGAGTGACAGTACATGCCATGTATTGGGGAATACACGCCTTGTACTCATGTCGACAGATGAACAGTTCGGTGGTGAAAAAAGTAGCCGCTAGAGGAACAGTTAAATGAGAAAAGTACACACTGTGTACTTGAGAGTACACGCCGTGTAGTTTGTTTTTTTCGCTTAAAATGGTCAGTAGCCTCCTCTATTCATATAGGAAGTTTAGAACGTCGTTGGAGCTTGGGAGAATGGCCGGAGCTTCGGAGATCAGCTGACTGCACACTGAGAATCTGTTTCCACTTCTGTCGATCACGTTGGAACCGCACGGGTGATTTATCCCTTCTCCTTTCACTGTTCTTACCAATTCTTCCACTAAGGGGAGTTATTTTTGTTTGAATGAGAATTATTTTATCCCAGATCTACGTCGTTCTTGGACTATTCGGGAGGCATCATTCACATATACCAATTAGAGACGATTGAGGTAGGTGGTCTAGTGTTTATTTCCAACTACTATGGTAAATTTGTGTACCGTTGTGATACGCGCCCATGAATGGGGAGTTTTATGGCTGAGGCCTTGAATAATTATATACCTAATATTGTATAGGTATTTGAATGTAATTATAATATGATTTTTGGGATCGCTTCTTAGATCCAGGACTACCCTAGGGGTGCGTTCCTCTGTTTAGCCATTTGGCCAGGTTACCCGAGGGTATACTATAAAATTTATCATGCTTTAAATTTCCTTGAGAGGAATTTTATATAATTTCTTGCTTATCTATTGGGCTATGCTTGGTTACTTGCACCTGAGGGTAGTGTTCTATTTTGCTTGAGGGAAGTGTTCTATTTAGCCTGAGGTCAGTGTTCTATTTAGCCTGAGGGAAAGTTATTGTTTATCATGAGGGAAATGTTTCATATGCCTGAGGGCAGTTGCTTCTGTGCCTGAGGAAATTAACTCATTATGCATGAGGGAAATCACATAAGGGTGTGATTATGTTTCTCCTTAGGGAGTGATTCTGTTTATCCTGAGGTTGTGATTCTATTTAGCCTGAGGGCGTGATTCTGATGAGCCTGAGGGCGTGGTTCTGTTAGCCTGAGGGAAAGATTCTGTTTACCTGAGGGTAAGAGATTGCATGTTTGAGGACACTGATTGTTTACTTAGAATATTCACCATGGTGATATCTTAAATTAAATGATTAAATGAATATTAAAATGGCAATTTAACTAGTAGTTAGTTACTTTTGAGTACTACTTAGTTTATTTCATTTACTATTGCACACTGCTGTTGCACTTTTTTACTAACAGTTGGGCACGGGCCTTTGGTGGTTGCCTACTGGGATTTATTTCTCACACCCTGTTTGGTTCATGTCTTCGGCCCAAACAGATTATATTTCTGCAGGTGTCGATAGGGGAAAGATTCCCTATACATGTACGTGATTGTTGTTGAGGAGTAGAAGAGCATGGGACCGAGCATAGGATTGCGATGCTGCTAACTATTCTGTTTTGTTCTGATGTACTTGTACTTTTGTTTTATTGTATTGTATTGTAGTGTAACTTGTTTTGGCTATTTTCATAGAATTATTGACATGATACATCTTGATATATATATATATATGCCTGCTGGTTCTCTTTACTTCAGTTTTCCATTTTAGTTATTTACTATTTACTACTTCTGTTGTTGTATAATATTCCATTGCGCTACACTTTGACAAATGAGGGCATAGTTTCCCCTCTATCAGACCTGAACCCTCGCTGCTAGTCGGCAGCCTCTGGCATTTGGGGAAATGCGCTTGAGTTAATGTGACTAACTGGGTTCGGGGCACCCGTTGAGTGGCACCTGGATCCAGGATGTTACACCCAACTCCCCCTGCCCAGCCCCTCCCCCTCCCCCTCCATCATTCCCAACTCCCCCTACCTAGCCCCTCCCCCTCCCCCTCCCTCATTCCCAGCCCCTCCCCCATCTCCCTCATGCCCAAATCCTCCTACCCAGCCCATCCCCCTCCCCCTCTCCCTCCTTCATTCCCAACTCCCCCTACCCAACCCCTCCTCCTCCCCCTCCACCTACCCAGCCTCTCCTCCTCCCCCATATTTACTTTATACAAATAAAATATGAGATTCATTGACATCCCAAGGCATATAGTTTTTTTAGGAAAATAAAATACACAAGGAAAGTGTTTTAGTTTTTTGTGTCATGACTGAACTGCGTAACAATATAATCATAAATCGATGACCAAAAGGGGAAAGGGGAAATGAGAATAGGTTACTTGCCTTTCCTTGTAGAGAAATCATAGACCTGGTCACATTAACACCACAATTGTTTGCCAAGTTTCGAGGTATTGCCTCAAAAGAAATTACAGCATCTTTGTAAGGCCACTGTTTAGAAAGAAACCAAACACAAAAATATGAATCACTCCAGGAACTACAAATCAGTTCCTTTACATTTAAATCAAAAGATCATAAGCAACTAAAACTTCTCAATGCCTTTAATAGATGAGCTCTTCTGCTTCAAAGTGGAGGACATGGTCATACTCGCCTTATGAACATCCTCTGCATGCCGATTATATGAAAAAGAGAATAAGTCAATGCAGCCCCCTCCCCTCCCAGCCCTCCACTGCACCGCCCCTCCCAACCTTCCCCTCCCAGCCCCCCCTACCAACCCTCCACTACAGCCCCCCCTCCCAACCCTCCACTGCACCCCCCCCCATCACAAGCCTCCCCTCCACTGCTAAGGCCAAGATTAGATGGAGAGATATTAATAAACACACCAAACCATAAAAAAATATGGCTTGTGAAAATTACCTAAAGAATTGTCAAATAACACACCTTATGAAAACATAATCTAAAATTCATTTCATTGCATAAAGAAATTCACATACAATAAATCCACCAATACAAAAAAAAATTAAAACTCCAAAACAAGTCTCTCTGCTAAGTCAAAAATGGAGGGGATTAATATCCCCCCCCCCATTGCAATCATCGTCATCCCCATGTACAGAATCATCAGCAGTAGTAGAAACATAGGCAGAAACATCATCAGCAACATCATCCCCAACCGCACTGTAATGACCCAAAGTTTCATTAATGGAAATCTCTAATGATCTAATTAAATGTCTCTTTATGTTTATATAATATTTCAACTTCATTGGTTTTATGTTAAGAATTTTGACCGTTGCTAATATAGCTGTTGAACAGTGATCACATGATTAGTATAAATATAGGACTTTAACAAATCCAAATTTACTCAGACAAAGGAAGCGATGGCCTCATCCAGTAGAATTGCCCCATACGAAGCCCATTTGTCAGAGCTCGGAAAAGAGGTGGAATACTTGGTCTTTGCTCTTGACCAAGATCAAGCTGAGCTTCATCATGTCAAGCTCAAATGGGACCGTCTACGGGATAAGTGGAAGTTGATAGAAATTACCACTCGAGCGATGTTATCCGAGCCACCCCAAGAGTCTGTCATCATCGCACACCTTACCCTTAGGTCCTATGCGGTTGTTTTAAGGGGTTATGTGACAAATAAATAGTACTATGTTCATGTACATTATTATTTTTATATAATAATGAATATACTTTCTTGTCATTATTGATACATTGTAAATAGTTTTTAAAGTACAAATAATGTTTTTAGTTATTATTTAATTAAGAATTATATTTTATTAAATTAAGGGATTTTTGAATTAAATAATATTTTAATAAAATATTATTATTATTATTAATTTAATTTTTATTAAATATAAATGATCTTATAATTTTATGAATGCAATTGTAATTTTTATTAAGGTTTGAAAATCATTTCTGTCAAAACCCGTGAATTTTTTATAAATGTAGGTTTTTATTTTAAAAGTGAAAATTAACATATTTAGAAAATTATTTAGATAAAATAAATGTTATTTCTGGAATCAGGACGTCGAAATTATCCAACAGTGAATTTTTCATAATTTTCTGAGACAGTCAAATTTTTGGGTAAAAATTAAATACCGTTTAAATATATAATGTGTTTTATGACATCATAATGACCCAGTAGTGATGTAATAAAATACTATAATATCTAAGTTAGGCCAATATATGTTTTACCAATAAAATAATGTGATTTTGGGTTTGTTTGACTTACTTTTCAAAGCATTAATGGACCCCTCAAGACTTATTAAACACCTTGTCTTTTTAAATTAATTTCCATGGGAGTGTGACTCACCTCCACATAAGAAACCTTATTATTTTAAGAAGTTTGGACTTTGTCCTTATAAAATATTGTTTTCCTCTTCCCTTTTATAAAAACCATGGGCGAAAACCATGGGATGGTTTGTGTTTTGGATTAATTTAATATAAGGGGTCCCAAACCTAAATAATAAAGAATTCCCTCACCTTTCCTATATAAACCCTCCCAAGCTCCCACTTCCTCCTCACTAAAAACCTTTGGAGTTCATCCAACCTATGACCTACTCTCTCTATAATCCTCCCAAGGTTCCTCAAGCTCCCAATAAGCCTCTCTCAAGCCTCTCTCAAGCCTTTGGAAGCACACTTCCAATTAAGGATTTTTCTTCCTTTCTCATTTTTGTCAATTTTCTTAAAGTTGTATTGCCATTTCAATTTCAATTATGAATGTTGGGGCATGGTTTCGAACCTCCCCCATACTTCCCTCGTATTTTTTTAATGATGGGATACCCCTTTCTCTCTGATCAACCATTTTTATGAATTCTTATGTCACGCCGTTACGCTGCCGAAATCGCACCGATTTTCTAAGCCAATGCCATTGTGTAGTGGATACCATGCCCATTTCTCCATCAAGGGTATTCACATTTATGCACATTTACTTATTGATTACAAAGTTTCATGTATTAATTCCATATTCCTTTATCGTGGAATAAATGATTATGTTTTATGATCCATGTTTTATGATCCATGTGGCACACTTATGCATGAAATGAAATGTTTAAGAAGGGTGCGCCCTTATAGCGCTCCAATGCATTGGGTAAAGTATAGTATCATGATACATCATGTGAAATGAGTGTTGACTCATGATAATTAAAGTGAAATGAGGGTTTACTCATGCTTTATGTGCAATGAGGATTTACTCATGCTCCATGTGCAATGATCCTTGGCTCATGCTAATTCCATGTTAAGTGTTGTTGCCACATTTCCATGTTATGATTATCATGATTTATCATGCCTTTATGTTAATGTTTATATTATGCTCTATTGATATGCCTATTTTCTAACATGTATTTTACTCCTCATGTTATTCCATGTGTACTCCCTTACTGGGCTTTATAGCTCACCCTTTTCTTATGCATGTCCTCAGGTTATCCCATGCATTGCTAAGTACGAAGGAATGTAGTGGTCATGTAAAGGAAGTTTTTAATAAAGATGTTGTATTTCATGTTTTAAGTTTTTATGTAATGATCCTAAGCCCCAAAGACACTAAACCTATCGATCTTATTTGTTGTATCAAGTGAAGTTTTATGTGATAAATCATGTTTAAGTTTGTAATAAAAGCAGGGTTGTCATAGTTGGTATCAGATGATAGGTTTAGTTATTTTTTGGGATTAGGATTAGAAAACCCTAGTAAAGCCTTAGATACAAGGATAAGTATAATAAAAACATCCCTAAGTTTTGGTAAGTACTGAGTAAGTGGTTTATCAAACAAATACATCTCTGTCTGGATACAAGCAGGTAGAGGGGGCTCTGGCATAGATGTATCCAAGGGGTAAAACCCGAAAACACCGCTTGGAGCTAGACTCGAACGGGAACTGGTGCACAAAAATGGGCCTTGTTGCACTCTTGGTTACGACACTCACGGGGGATATGTTTTGATAAATTCAAAAGCTTAGTATGAATCCTTATTAAGGGAATTAAAAAAAATGCCCCTACGAATATATGTTAGAAAGTAGATCATGAAAAGCCTAGATTGAAGCCTATATACTCATGAGTTAAGAAAATAAAAGTTTATTTATAATTCATCAACTTTTGTCTTTGGATTACCCTTTATGTGTTACCCCTAACTTTCCTTTTATTCCATCCAATGGCCGGTAATAGGAGGACTCGGGATAACAACCGATGTGAAGATCAGTGTGATGATTGTACTAATGAGATGTCCAATCCAATGGGAGCGGGAATTGTGAACTTTGTCACGCTTCTATCTCAGCTAACTCAAGTTTTGAATAGAAACACGGGTCAATAGGAATGTTCAACCCCCCCCCCCTGAAGAAAGAACAAGTCACTATCAAGAGCTTCATGAGACAAAGGCCTTCTACTTTTAGTGGATCATCTGATCCCACGATCGCTGAACAATGGATCAACTCCATTGAAAAGATCTTATCCATCCTTCAATGTTCTGAACAAGAGAAGGTTCTCTTGGATGCTTATCTTATGAAGGGTGAATTTGATCAATGGTGGACGTTGATCAAAAATATGAAGCTTTAGGAGGAGATCGAGGCGTTGGAATGGAAGGATTTCCGAAAGATGTTTTTCGATAAATATTTTCCGCGCACCCTCCAGCTTAAGATGGAAAGGGACTTCCTTTACCTCAAGAAAAAAGATGAAGAATCTGTTAGAGAATATGAGGAAAACTTCACAAGGCTTGCCCGATACGCTTCCGGCTTTGTCGTTACCCCCGAATGCAAAGTTTACCGCTTCTTTGGTGGGCTGAAGCCTAGCCTGCGGAAAGTATTGGCAATTCGTGACTTCGACAGCTATGAGGAAATGGTCTGATGTGCCCTCAAGGTCGAAATGGAGATTGGAGAATCACAGGGGTATCATGGTGACAAGAAACGTAAGGTGGACTTCAATGCTGGCGGTCCGATGGATAAATCCAATGGTTCTAACAATATCCAGCACCCCACTTTCCAAAAGTGCAGGAAAAAGAACCCTAAAAACTGCCTTAAGGGGACGAGAAAATGCTTTAGGTGTGGAAGAGAAGGGCACCTAGCTGTTAACTGTCAGCAAGAAAGACTCGCGGCTGCGACAGAGGAGAGGAACGCTCTGTTCGAACCTCAATGCGTTGTTCAATGCTAAAAATGCAAAGAACCGGGTCATTTTGCAAATCAGTGCCCTAATCCAAGGGTTTTCGGAGGAAACCAACAACCCCCAAGGCAGCAAGGAAGAGCTTTTGTCATCACTTCTGCCGAAGTGAACCTCGACAACAAAGTGGTGACAGGTACGCTAGTTATTCATTCAAGAATAGTGAACGTAATTTTTGATTCAGGTTATAAACATTTTTCTATATCTCTAAAGTTTAGTAGAACAATCCCAGCACCACCAAAAATCATGGAAGTGAAGATATTGGTGAGTACAGCAAATGGGGAAATCATTGCATCCCATGAATATAAGTCCTCCCCTGTTTTAATATATGGATTGAATTTCCTGGAGAACCTCATCATACTCCCTCTGGTAGAATTTGATGCAATTCTTGGCATGGATTGGCTTTCCTTATATAGAGACAACATAAATTGTCGGGAGAGGGAAATCACACTCCATATGGAGAATTGACCCACGATTCTTTACAAGTTTCAGGAGGAAGATGAATCTCCTTTAGCTCCATCATCTCAAGCATGGATATTACTGCCCTATGAGCACGTGTATCTAGATCAGATGATTGAGTCCAAGGAAGAAACCATCCTTGAAGAAATTTCTATTGTGAGGGAATTCATGGAAGTGTTTCCTGAGGAACTGTCTGGTCTTCCTCCTATAAGAGATATTGAGTTCTCAATTGAACTTATACCCGGGACATTACCAATATCCAAGATTCCATATAGAATGGTTGTTTTTGAGATTGAAGAGCTTAAGAAACAACTATAGAAGAATCTGGATAAAGGGTTTATACGCCCAAGTGCTTCACCATGGGGTGCACCAGTCCTCTTCGTCAAGAAGAAGGATGGGCCAATGCGGCTTTGCATCGATTATCGTGAACTTAACAAAATCACGATAAAGAACAAGTATCCTCTTCCACAGATCGATGACTTGTTTGATCAGCTGTGAGGAGCACAATACTTCTCCAAGGTGGACTTGCGATTGAGATATTATCAAGTAAGGGTGAAGAAGGAAGATATCCCCAAGAATGCTTTTCACACAAGATACGGGCACTATGAATTCACAGTAAATACTTTTGGACTCACCAATGCTCTAGCAATGTTCATGGACTTGATGAATAGAGTCTTTAGAGATTACCTCAAAAAATTTGTGGTAGTCTTTATAGATGACATTCTAATATACTCCTAAACCAAGGAGGATCATGAGGAGCATTTAAGAACTGTACTAGAGACTTTACGCAAGGAGAATCTCTATGAAAAGTACAGAAAGTGTGAGTTCTGGTTGAAAGAGGTCTCATTCTTGGGCTATATCATCACAAGAAATGGGATATCTGTGGACCCCTCCAAAATAGATGCAATTGAGGGATGGTCGAGGCCAACGTCGGTAATGGATATCTGTAGCTTCTTGTGGTTAGCTGGATATTATCGATGATTTGTGAGAAATTTCTCATGATTGTCCAACCCTCTTACCAAGATAACTCGAAAGGGAGTAAAGTTTTCTTGGAGTGATGAATGTGAATAAATCTTCAAGGAGTTGAAAAGGAGGCTTATCACTGCGCCCGTGCTCACTTTACCCACAAGTGGGGAAATTTTTTTGGTATTCAGTGATGCTTCGAAGAAGGTCTTAGGCTGCGTGCTGATGCAGAATGATAAAGTGATATCCTATCCTCAAGGTAGTTGAAAATCCATGAGAAAAACTATCCAACACATGATCTAGAGTTGGAGGCTGTGATCTTTGCCTTGAAAATCTGGCGGCATTATCTCTATGGAGAGAAATGTGAGATATATACTGACCACAAGAGTCTTAAATATATATTCACACAGAAAGATCTTAATATGCGCCAGATAATATGGATAGAGCTCATCAAGGATTATGATTGTTCAATACATTACCACCCTGGGAAAGCAAACAAGGTGACAGATGCCCTAAGTAGAAAGGATCTAGCGATTCTATCAATGATGAGAATTGAGAAGGATCCAATCTTCTTAGACTTGATTAAGATGGACATGGGAATCATAGAGAAGGGAACATCATCAATCCTTTTACAAATTATTGCTCAACCATCTCTTTTGTAAAGGTTAAAGGATGCTCAAAAGGATGATGTGGGAATTCAAGAAAAAGTGGAAGCTATTGAAAAAGGGAAATCCACGGAATTTAATGTTAATGAAGAAGGAATTATGCGGTTTGGGAAAAGACTATGTGTTCCATCAAGTCCGGAGCTTAAGAAGGAACTTTTGGATGATGCACATAGTTCAAATTTCTCTATTCACCCAGGGAGCACAAAGATGTATCGAGATATCCAAGAAAACTTTTGGTGAGATAATATGAAGAAGGAGATTTCTGAATATACATCAAAGTGCCTGGTGTGTCAGCAAGTGAAGGCAGAGAGGCATAAGTCTAAGGGGATGATGCAACCATTGCCCATACCAGAATGGAAATGTGAGAACATCACCATGGAATTTGTCACCGGACTTCCAAGTACATACAAAGGCAACAATGAAATATGATTTTTTGTGGATCGTCTTACAAAGACCACACACTTCATTTCTATTCGGGAGGATTTCTCATTGGATCAACTGGCACGGATATATATCAGTGAAGTGGTAAGGTTGCATGGTGTACCACTATATATTGTGTCTGACCAACATCCAAGATTCACCTCTATGTTTTTGAAGAGTCTTCAACATGCTCTGAATACTGAACTGAACTTCAGTACGGCCTATCATCCTCAAACTGATGGCCAATTCGAGCAGACTATCCAAACACTTGAGTATATGTTGAGATCATTTTCAATGGACTTTAAAGGAGGATGAGATCGACATCTTCCTCTGGTTGAGTTCTCTTATAATAACAGTTTCCACTCGAGCATCCAAATGGCACCATATGAAGCCCTGTATGGGAAAAGGTGCAGAACACCGGCATGTTGGGATGAGGTCGGTGAACGTAAGCTTCTTGGACCAGAAATGGTCGAGGAAATGGTGGAGAAGGTGAAAACCATTCAGCAGCTTATCAAGGTAGCCCAGAGTCGACAGAAGAGTTATGCAGATAATCATCGATGAGACCTTGAGTTTAAAGTTGGAGACATGGTTTTTCTACGCATATCTCCGTGGAAGAAGGTCATGAGGTTTGGAAAGAAAGGGAAGTTAAGTCCAAGGTACATCGGCCCATTCGAGATTCTTGATCGTGTCGGGGATGTAGCCTATCGACTAGCACTTCCACCTACTATGGCCAAAGTACATGATGTCTTTCATGTATCCCTCTTAAGGAAGTATATACCGGACCCTTCACATGTACTCTCTTCTGAGGTGGTACAATTGGAAGATGATCTTTCTTATGAGGAGCAACCAGTGAAGATCTTAGATCGTAGAGAAAAAGTTTTACGAAATAAGACAATGCCCCTTGTCAAGGTGTTGTGGAGAAACCACAAGTTTGAAGAAGTGACTTGGGAGTTGGAGGAAATGATGAAGCTGAGTTACCCACATCTGTTTTAGTGTGGGAAAAAGGAAATTTCTAGGGCAAATTTTCTTAAGGGGGGAATATTGTAACGACCCAAAGTTTCATTAATGGAAATCCCTATTGATCTAATTAAATGTCTCTTTATGTTTATATAAAATTTCAACTTCATTGGTTTTATGTTAAGAATTTTGATCGTTGCTAATATATCCTTTGAACAGTGATCACATGATTAGTATAAATATAGGACTTTAACAAATCCAAATTTACTCAGACAAAGGAAGTGATGGCCTCATCTAGTAGAATTGCCCCATACGAATCCCATTTGTCGGAGCTCGGAAAAGAGGTGGCATCCTTGGGCTTCGCTCTTGACCAAGCCCAAGCTGAGCTTCATCATGTCAAGCTCAAACGGGACCATCTACGGGAGAAGCGGAAGTTGATAGAAATTACCACTTGAGTGATGTTATCCGAGCCACCCCAAGAGTCTGTCACCATTACACACCTTACCCTTAGGTCATATGCTGCTGTTTTAAGGGGTTATGTGAGAAATAAATAGTACTATGTTCATGTACATTATTATTTTTATATAATAATGAATATACTTTCTTGTCATTATTGATACATTGTAAATAGTTTTTAAAGTACAAATAATGTTTTTAGTTATTATTTAATTAAGAATTATATTTTATTAAATTAAGGGATTTTTAAATTAAATAATATTTTAATAAAATATTTTTATTATTATTAATTTAATTTTTATTAAATATAAATGATCTTATAATTTTATGAATGCAATTGTAATTTTTATTAAGGTTTGAAATCCATTTCTGTCAAAACCCGTGAATTTTTTATAAATATCGGTTTTTATTTTATTAGTTAAAATTAACATATTTAGAAAATTATTTAGATAAAATAAATGTTATTTCTGGAATCAGGATTTCGAAATTATCCAACAGTGAATTTTTCATAATTTTCTGAGACAGTCAAATTTTTGGGTAAAAATTAAATACCGTTTAAATATATAATGTGTTTTATGACATCATAATGACCCAATAGTGATGTAATAAAATACTATAATCTTTATTTTCGGCCAATATATGTTTTACCATTAAAATAATGTTATTTTGGGTTTGTTTGACTTACTTTTCAAAGCATTAATGGACCCCTCAAGACTTATTAAACACCTTGTCTTTTTAAATTAATTTCCATGGGAGTGTGACTCACCTCCACATAAGCAACCTTATTATTTTAAGAAGTTCGGACTTTGGACTTATAAAATATTTTTTTCATCTTCCCTTTTCCAAAAACCAT
Organism: Viscum album; assembly: GCA_963277665.1. NCBI lineage: Eukaryota > Viridiplantae > Streptophyta > Magnoliopsida > Santalales > Viscaceae > Viscum > Viscum album. The sequence goes on along the minus strand of OY728131.1, from coordinate 909,210,790 downwards.
GGGCAAAAACCAAGGGATGGTTTGTGGTTTGGATTAATTTAATATAAGGGGTCCCAAACCTAAATAATAAAGAATTCCCTCACCTTTCCTATATAAACCCACCCAAGTTTCCACTTCCTCCTCACTCAAAACCTTTGGAGTTCGTCCAAACTTTTCCCTACTCTCTCTATAATCCTCCCAAGGTATCCCAAGCTCCCAAGAATCCTCTCTCAAGCCTCTCTCAAGCCTTTGGAATCACACTTCCAAGTAAGGGTTTTTCTTCCTTTCTCATTTTTGTCAATTTTCGTTAAGTTGTATTGCCCTTTTAATTTCAATTATGAATGTTGGGGTATGGTTTCACACCTCCCCCATACTTCCCTCTTATTGTTTTAATGATGGTAGACCCCTTTCTCTCTCATTAAATGCCTCCCATGTACACCCGTTACTATGCCAAAATTCCTAAAGGAACTTCTCTCTCTTCTTTTACATTCAAGCAATAATTTTGTATCATGAATCTAAATTCCATTAAAATTGTTGGGACATGTATATATATGACCTCATTACTGTCCATTACATGTAAATATGATGAGTAACCCCTTTCTCTCTCATCAACCATTTTTATGAATTCTTATATCACGTCGTTACGCTGCCGAAATCGCACCGATTTTCTAAGCCAATGCCATTGTGTAGTGGATACCATGCCCATTTCTCCATCAAGGGTATTCACCTTTATGCAAATTTACTTATTGATTAAAAAGTTTCATGTATGAATTCCACATTCCTTTATTGTGGAATAAATGATTATGTTTTATGAATCCATGTTTTATGATCCATGTGGCACACTTATGCATGAAATGAAATGTTTAAGAAGGGTGCACCCTTATAGCGATACAATGCATTGGGTAAAGTATAGTATCATGATACATCATGTGCAATGAGTGTTGACTCATTATAATTCAAGTTCAACTAGGGTTTACTTGTGCTTTATGTGCAATGAGGATTTACTCATGCTCTATGTGCAATGAGCCTTGGCTCATGCTAATTCCATGTTAAGTGTTGTTGTCACATTTCCATGTTATGATTATCATGTTTTATTATGCCTTTATGTTCATGTTTCTCTTATGATCTATTGATATGCCTATTGTCTAACATGTATTGTACTCCTCATGTTATTCCATGTGTACTTCCTTACTGGGCTTTATAGCTCACCCTTTTCTTATGCATGTCCTCAGGTTATCCCATGCAATGCTAAGTATGAAGGAATGTAGTGGTCATGTAAAGGAAGTTTTCAATAAAGATGTTGTATTTCATGTTTTAAGTTTTTATGTAATGATCCTAATCCCCAAAGACACTAAACCTCTCGATCTTCTTTGTTGTATCAAGTAATTTTTTATATAATAAATCATGTTTAAGTTTGTAATAATAGCAGGTTTTTCATACGCACCATCAGCATCATCATCAGCAATCTCATCACCAACAACAGCATCAGAAACATCCTCTCCAGCTCTATCACCACCACCATCATCGCCACTAGGAACCTCATGGGAATCACCCGAGGAATTATTTAAAGAGCGCACGGATTCCATACATGATTGAAAAGTGGCAGCAACCTCTGATGGTAGTGACTGAATCAAAACTGACATAGCTTTCATGAAATGTTCATTCATTAGCTTACTTTTTTCACGATCCTATAATACTATTTTCTTTATCGCAGCTAATTCATCACACTCACTTTCCAACTCAGAGGCCTTAGAGGCTTTAGAGGAGTCCTATGATGACCAATACCTAGAGGGGGAAATGTTTTTTCCTGGTCTACAACAGACTCTTCCTGGATTCTCCACACCTAACACCTAACTCAAATGATCATTTGGCCCTAAGTTGTCAGCTTCCTTCTCATCAATGGCCTCCAAGGAAGACTGTTGAAATTATAAACATATTAAATTATTAATTTCATATAAATTTTTGAAATATAAATAAAAAAACTTACAATTTTATCTTGTGTTTGTGAATTAACAGCAGTTCCATCTTTTTTTTCCTACTGAAGAAGAATAATTTGGCACGAGGTATAGGACCTTCAATTCCCAATATAGTTTGATACATATGAGAAATACACAAATTTGGATTGCAACCATATATGGTAAATTAAAAAAATTGTATTGAAGTGAGTTGCAACAAAGACCTATAAACATTGAGGTAAATGACAGTCATAACCGATTGGTGGTTTTCTGAAATGGTTTTCTGAAGTGGGTTTCAAGGAAATATATTATTGTTTAGGAAAAATAGATTAGCCATCTCCTAGTATAAGATTTTATTTCCAATATACATGGACTAACCAAGGGAAGGCATGAATAAGTTATGATGACATGTTATAAATAAGGACATTATTTTAATTCAGATGAACATACCAGCTGCTTCTCATGCTCGGGTATTGTAGTGCGCCCCAATGTGCATAGATATGTCATTTCATCTTTGTTTTTTTTTCGCTGACACTTCCTAAGAAACAAAAAAAACAATACAAGTAATGAGAATTAAATTTTATATAAAAACCATTAAATATGGGTAGTACCTTATACTGTTCAGTCTTCCAATGTGCAATCATTTTTTGATATTGACTTTTTGGATAGTGAGGGTTTGTGGGTAAACCCTCTAACTCAGTACCCACTCTGCTCCTCCAACCAATATGTAACTCATACTTATATGACCGCCAATACTCTCCAAGATCACTCAAACTAGTAGCTTTGGCAGTTTCACTGTTAGGAAAGTTAAATCGACTCTTCAATAAACATGTTAAGTCATATAAATACATTACTAATATAAATATAAATTTATAAAATTTTCATACCCATATCTGCGCCCATGCCCTATCCTTGATGTCAGCACTGATATGTCTCCATGAGACCGGTTCCACCAGAACAATATCATGATATTTGGCTAAATTATCCATGAAACTTCTACAATCCTTAGCATTTTTACTTACCATTTGATTTTGAGAATTTTAATCCACCATAATCTGAGTTTCACAATTCCAGGCATCCCGTATTCAAGTGCACCCATGTCTCCTACTAGAAGATCTCACTAAATAAGATAAGAGGTGAAAAGAGAAGAGTTAAGTGACAATAAAATAGGAAAAAAGTGAAATTCTATAATTTGAAACATTTATAATAAAAAAACCTGATGTAGGCTCCTGAATAGGCTGTGAGGCATCTGTGGACAGTGCTGGATCAGCATCCTCCAAAGGAAGTATCTGTTCCACAGCATGCTCTGCTTGATCTTCATGAACAGGAGTGGAAACTGAAGGAACAGACTCAATATGTGTAGGATGGATGGTAGGAAAAGGAGGTGGCGTAGACATGTCAGAATATGCATAGTAGGTCTGGGGATACATGAATGGCTATGGAAATTGTGCAGGTGAGAACATCGGTCGAGTCGGTGTGGACATGGAATGGGAAAAAGAGGGTAAATGGGATGATGACTGTGGTATGTATGGGAACATCCCAGGGGTCTCAAGTGGAGGGAGGACAGTTGTGGTAGATGGGATGTCCACTGATGGGTCAGTGTGGGGAGTGGTAAGATGGGAGCTCCGCCTTGGTCTAGGAGGATCCCTGCTCGGTCCCATACTGGGAAGAGGAAACTCTAAAGTTATACATCCCTAAAAAAAATTATCAAAAATATGAAGTTGATATTATATGTAATGCAGAAGATAAATATTAGAATTATTATACTCACTGTAGACAAATCACGCTCGCGTCTAATAGGATCAACATCAAATAATCTCTTCTTGCGAGATTCTGTAGTTTTCTTCACAATCTGCATAAGAATGAAATAAATATTTTTTAACAACAATTTTTACAAATCATATATACAACTTAGAAGCCAAAGAAGACAAAAAATGTCATAACATCTTTCAGTAATGATAATTTACAACCAAGTTATACAATTTTTAAAACCACATTTTAAACCCAGTTTTTTGAATTGAAATAAATATAATTAAATGAAACGAAACCAAACAATACTAAAACAGACATATCATTCCAAAATAAAACTAAATTAAAGTAATTACATTAGTACCAACCTAAGAAACTCATGTCAAGGTAAACTGAATGAACTCTAAATATATATGGTTGCTTTTATATATTACCCTCCACTACCTCAAGTTCAACATCATCTCTCACAATGAGACAATTTGTGTCATCAAATACAATATTTTGGTTAACATCGATGGGGGCATCAATGGTGAAAGTTTCATCCCCAGCATCATGAAAAATATGTCTTGGGATTACTTCATTAATGACACCATAATCAGGTTTCAGATAATCTTTCACATAAAACACTTGTTTTTCTATTGATGCCAAAATGTATAGTCCATCGGTATGTAGGAATCGACGCATGTCAATAACTCTAAATCTGCAATCATCAATAAATTTACCATGTCACATCATTGAATCAAACCATTTACATTTCATCACAGTGACTCAACCTTGAGAGTAGTAATCAAATAAAAATATTTTGTCAACCAGTCCATAATAATACACATCTTCATATCGAGGTTGACTATCTGATGCACTGGCATAACAATCCGTTCTAGAAGTTAACATAATGCCATCATGTTTTGTTCTCATTTTAACTGCTTTATAAGTTGTAACAAATTTATATCCATTTATTATTAAATATTTATAGTCATGAACCAAAGAATTGGGACCAAAATCCAACGCTCTTAATTCTTGAGAAATTAAGTTAGCAGGTAAACTCAATACCTAGAATACATATGAGTAATATAATTAAATATATATATCTATATTTTAAGGTATTTAATGTAATGTTCATACCTTTGATTTTAACCAAGCTGGGAACTCTTGGATATGCATAGCCTCTCTCCTTCTCAATGGCAAAGACCGATGAACTATACTTATAATTTGTTTATGTTATCAACATAAAATGACAATAAACGTATAAGGTATATGTGATATGATATCGTATGAGATAACATATATATATTCAAATTACTTACTTGATATAGGCATCGAACAAACCACAATTAAACAAGACTATATGATGTGCCATATTCCACTCTTCAAAGCTCAATGTAACCAATGTATATGACCCGACAATTCCACCTGTTTGGGGAAGAGATGGAAATGAGGGCTGAATTTCCTCATACTACTCATCTTCATTTCTCATTGGTCGATTATGTCTTGTTATCACATCAGACAAATACATTGAACAAAAATCCATACATTCTTGGGCTAGATAACTCCTCACAATGGAACCTTGAGGATAATTATTATTTCAGACATATGATTTCATTGTGCACATATTTCTTTCAGTGGGATACATCCACCAAAAAGAGACTGGTCCCCTAAGAAGTGTCTCAGTTGAAATATGAACTGTTAAATGTAGCATGCAAGTGAAAATTATGGAGGAAAAAAATTTCAACTCACACAGAATTAACGGTGCCTCTTGCTGCATTTTTATCAATAATGATTTGGATAAATTTTAGCACAAAGGTCTCTAAAAAAATGACACAAACGAATCACTGCCACCCTTACATTATTGGATATAAAATTTCAAATTGTAATTGGAATCAATTCATGAAGAAGGATGTGATAATCATGAGTTTTTAGGGATTTCAATTTCAAATGTCTTCTGTTGACTTGTTTAGATATGTTTCTGGAATAGTCATCTGGAACCTTGATATTCTCCAATATTTTCAGAAATTGATCTTTCTCTACTGGTGACATCACATAGGAATCATAGGGAACTTTCCATCTGTTTTCACCGATACAAATAGGATGTAGTTCTGGTCGAATACCCCAATCCAATAAATCCCGACGAGATCGGAAGTCATATTTGGTCTTCCCCTTAATATTCAAAGAATTGCAAGCAACATTTCACATATATTTTTCTCAATAGTCATTACGTCTAAACAGTTATGTAACAAATTAGTAGACCAATATGGCAACACAAAAAAAATACTTCTCATTTTTCAATTATAATTGACTTCAGTATCAGCATTCTTCCTCTTTCAAGATTCCAACTTACCTTTCCCTAATGAAAAACTGAAATTTTTCAATTCATCAAGCACATCAATTCCTGACATATATTGAGGTGGTTCTTCAGTGTCAACATTATTATCAAACCTCTGATGATTATTCTTATATTGATGATCCATTGGCAAGAATCGGTTATGCCCCATGAAACTGAAACTACAATGATATTTAAGCCTTCTCGATCATGTATTCTTCATACAAACGGGACATGATAGTTTTCCCTTCATGCTCCACCCAAACATCATTGCATAGGCAGGGAAATCATTTATGGTCCATAGAAGGGAAGCATGCATCTGAAACATATTCTTTGAAGAAGCATCAAATGTCTGCACACCTAAATCCCAAAGTTGTTTCAACTCTTTTATTAAAGGCTGCAAGTAGACATCTATATCATTACCAGGATCCGAAGGTCCAGATATCATTATACTCAAGAAAGTGAAAGTTTTTTTATACACATCCATGGAGGAAGATTATAAACATGAATAAAAATTGGTCGCGTGATGTGATTAGTAAGCATCTGACCAAATAGATTAAAACCATTACATGATAGGCCCAATCTTACATTATACACCTCAGCTACAAAATCAGGATGTTGTGCATCAAATTTCCGCCATGCTAATCCATATGTAGGATGTACCAGCTAATCATTACCTTTAATTCTCTCAACATCGTTCCATCACATATTGACTGAGATTTCTAGAGACATGAATAGATTTTGAAGTCTGGGAATCAATGGAAAGTGCCACATGACTTTCTGTGGAACACGAGATGGTGTTCCATCTGCATTTGTCTTCCATCGAGATGTACCACATTCTTTACAATCATTACAGTTAGTTGTTTCCTCCAAAAATAAACTGCAATATTTCGGACAAGCATGGACTTTATTAGTATCAAATCCAAGCTGCTTAATTAACTTCCATGCCATGTAATTATTTGAGGGAATATCTGCACCATCCGGAATAAATTCCTTCAAAAATGTAAGAATATAATCAATGGTGGTATTATAAATCCCATAAATGGTTTTTCCATGATATAACCGCATTAAAAATTCCAACTTGGTCATTTTAGTACATTATTGATATACTGGAGTTCTGGCACCATCCAATAAATTTTTCCCTCTCTCTCAACATCATCGTCTTCAGCATTTTCCTCATGTGTACTAATATCATTGTCTTCTTACACCGGCATGCTATCTGTCTTAGAATGATGCACATATGGAAACCAATAAAATATCAAATTCTCCATGTCACTTCGTTCATTTCGTTTATGAACAGTCGAAGATTGACTCATCTCTCCATGGTGAAACCAAACATTATAGTTTGCTTGAAATCCAAATTTTTTTAAATGGTAACTAACTTCTTCTCATCTTAACCATGGTCGTCCAACATAATTATAGTAGGGACACTGTATACAATCTCCATCTAACGCATTGTTAAATGAAAAATATAAAAAATTCTCCAAATTATTTTGAAACTCCATTGAAATCTGATCGATACGACACATCCATCTTTTATCCATTCTATAATAATAAAAAAATTATTATTCAGTCAACAGTGTAAATCATATTTAAAAAATTCATTATAATCAATTTTATTATTAAATTAATCAAAGCATATTAGTAGCTAGTAAAACATATTTAATGATAAGGGGAGTCCATGATTGAATAATTAGGAAAAAAGGAAAAATGTTCTGCCTTGAGATGTAAACTAAAGAAAAAAGTTAAAAAATACACTCCCAAGTGGTCATTGATGGGGAATAAAAAAGAAAATTTCAATGTAAAATACTCCTTTATAGATATAGAGGCATTATACACATAGGAAGAAAATTTTATTTTAATAATATGAATTTATAATTTTATAGATTATTTGGTAGGGGTTATTTGATGGGGAATAAAACATTCAATGAAAATAGATTAATTATAACTTTAATGTTTTGGAATTAATATTGAAAAAATGTTTCAAGGTATCCTAAAAATTTTGTACAATGTGATTCTTAAAAGATATACTTTTTATGGATTCTATTAGAACTTTGGAATATTTGTTCATATGGAAAAGATATGTTTTTTAAAATAGACATCATGATATACTTGGGATTATTGAGAATAAATTTTTGGGGGTTTCAACCCCTTTAAAGGAATAAAAGTTAGAAACATATTATAAATTCTATATTGAAATCAAAGAACATGTTTTATATTGTTGAATAAGTCTATGGAAGGTGTGACCATCCTATTTATGATGAAAATGAATGCCTCATAATTATACCATCCTGAAAAAATTTGATTTTTAATACTCAAAATCCTCAAAAGAAGAATAGAAATGTGAAGGAGAAAGATTTAGTTGTTGAAGTTTCACCCAAAGTATCCAAAGGGGAAAGTCCATGGATCTTGGATATTGGATGTTCTGCTCACATGATAAAATATTTAAAAACATTTAAATCTGTTGAAAAATTAAATGGATTCTTAGTTACCTTCATAAATGATGGGTCACTAAAGGTTAAAATAGTTGGATTAATTGTTATTGGGAAAGAGAAGCTTAAATAAAAAAACACTCTTTATGTTGATGGTTTAAAACACAATCTATTAAGTGTTTCTCAACTTCATGATAAAGTAAATATATTTTTTTAGGAATTATGGGTTATTGGTTGAGAACATTGAGGATGGAAGAGTTGTTAAAAGAGGATAAGAGTGCTATAAGAAATTTATTCCAAGTGGGTGATATTGAAAATTTATGTTATCTAAGCATGAATGAAGAGAATGAATTATAGTACCGTAGGATTGGAGAATATAAATGCTATATTTTTTAAAAAGGAGATGGAATCTCTTATTATTTTTATAGGAGATGATAAATGGAGAATATATAGAGAGTGTTCCTTATTGGGGAGACTTAGGGAGTTGGTAGTTGAAACTTATAGAAGAGTTCATGTGTTGTTCCCCATGTTTTTGACAAATAAAAAGGAGTAAATTGAAGAGACCTTGATGATCAAAAAACTTAACATGTATTAGAGTCTAATATCCCTCATTAAGTTAATTGATTAAGTGGGTGGTGATTAGATCTTAATTAAGACATTACTAGTATAGTGTTGATCTTTACTCTGAGGGTTAGATAATTAGGAAAACCATTATTCATTACAATAGTTTAGTGTTTAAAAAACATTTTTAGTGTTTGATTACTATGAAATTGTTAATGAATAAAATCCATTCAGGGATATTGAATAAAAATTTTATTTTTTATTTTACTGGAATCATACTCATTGATGGGTAATAAGTGAATTTGAGATAAGTTTAAGAAAAATTAATAAAGAAAATCCATCAAATTCCATGTCTACATCATGGTTGTAACGAACCCTACTTTTTATATGATAATTTACCATTGAATAAATTATATGTGTGATATTTCATAAAAAATAAACAAAATATTATTAGAAATTCAGAACTTTACATGTCCATAATATGATCATTGGACATTATAGACATTAGAGATATAGTTGTTAGAATGTGATAATTATAATTGGTGCATATTTAGGGTGATGATGAGAGATAATTTATATATAGGGGTAAATGATGTCCTCAACTAGTAGGGAAATAACATTTTTGAAATACAGTAATCTGAGCTTGGGAGGGAAGTTTCATAAATGGGGTTTTACCTTGACAAATTACAAGAAGAACATTAAGAAGTGATACTTGATCATAACAATCAAGTGATGAGATGAAGGTACTGAGAGTATACATGTTGGAGAATAAGATTCATAAATTTTAAGTGATGAGGAACAATATCATTCATCTTATACAAGGCATATAATATAATTGAAGCTCCAAAATATCATTAAAGACAAAATACAGTAAGTAAAAAGTAGGAGAACTTTAAGGATAACAAATCATACATCATTATTTTCTTAAGTAGAACCAAAAACTATTGGAGAAAATGAAAATTTATTAACCTAACCATATTACTATATCAAGACTCTATACATCATTATAATCCCCCTCCATTACTTCATACCATGTTTTTTGATCCATTCCCTATGAATCTAGGACCACGGTATCCTTATAATACTAGTTTCACTTACCATCTTTCTCACCACAGACATGCCCATCTTGAAATGGAAGAGTTTCCAACTACCCATAACCTAACCATATCATCACCATCAGCCTTATCTTGAACCACCCCTATTAAAAAAAGGTTGGCCCCTCAAGGAAATCTCCTGCCCCTGACCTGGGTAGTCCTGAGCATCCTTAGATGAGGTACCATCTGACCTTAACTCACAACCTATGTCAATTATCTAATTTGAGTCAGCAACTATCAGAGACTCAACACCATTATTATTCCTGAAATAGAATTTTATATCTTTCCTCTTATTAGAATAAAAATATCATAAAAAACATTATTGCGTTCATCCTTAACAATCCCAATGGCTTGACACCCTGAAAAAAAGTGGGGTATCCTCATATTCAATGCTCAAACTGAAATCATTATCCAGCATACAGAATGCTACCTTCTCAATTTGAAGGGGGATTAGGTTCACTTTGACCAAGATACAAGCATAGAAGACAAACTTGGATTCCTCTTTTTCTTGGTCCATTTTAATGGGAACACCCAGAGTAGCATAATTTAATACAGATTTTTTTTATGACATAAAATCCAATAAATACAAAATATTTTCAAACAAACCTAATCCCTAGAGTTTATCACCTCAACAGGATTAAATCTGTGATATCACTCTTACAAGAACAATATTCTCAGAATTAACACAATATATCCAATTATTCATACCTTTTTCTTTAGCTCATGAGAAAAAAATAGTATCTGAAAGTATCCACACCCCATAGGGATAAGTTTTAAGTTTCTAAAACCCTAATAGTTTGATAATTTATTGACTAATTTTTGTGTATTCCATAACTTATTTCCAAAAGGATGAACTAGCCGGGAGATTACCAAATACCAATGGATATTGAATCATTTCAAAATTACATCTTGATTCGTAGTAGGATGTACAATATTACCTTGTTTAAGAGGCAAAGGTCGGGATATTGAGGTGGAGGCAAAGGTTGGGAGTTCCAGGTCGGGAGTGGAGGCAAAGCCGGGAGGCGGAGGTCGGGGAGGGGATACGATGGCTGGGAGGCGTAGTTCGGATGGTCGGGAGGTGGAGGTCTGAGAGGGGAGGAGAGGGTTGGGAGGCGGAGGTCGGATGGCTGGGAGGTGGTGGTCGGGGAGGGGAGGACAGGGCCGGGAGTCGGAGGTCGGGGAGGTAGGGTTGAAGTGTGGGGAGCGCAATTGAATATTGAGGAGGAGCCCGATAGTTAGGAGTTGACTACCCACGGTTTTAATAAAACTGTGGGTATAGACAACTAAAAATAATATATCCCCATGGTTCTTTAAACCATGGGGATAAACCCCATTTCCAATAGTGGTAATAATTGTTTTCTCAAATAAAATACTTTGTGTATTTTATGTTTTCAATTTTAATAATAATTTCAAGTATGTATCTAGTTTACCAAGACTACTAAACTATTAGGTCTTTTTGGATGAAATTACTTATATATTATACTAATGTAATAAATTAAAAATGGTATTTGTTATAATTGGTTTGATTTAGTACAAACACCATCATGATAAATACTACCATAAAATTTTAATTTTTGACCACAAGGAAGAATCCTACAACATATACCTTAGGAAGGACCTTCAGGGTAGAAAATGGTAAGGGGGGGCTCATTTTACTTTAATATTTTTACCAAGAGGATTGTTTACATGAATCACATCATGATAAAGCTTCTCATGATCAATTTATGTATAGCCATGAAGGGGGCCTTCATAGAAAATTCTCTAGGGAGAACCACTAGAGTTGTTGGTAGAAAATGTATTGGGACAACCTTCACAACTTTAATTATTGTTTCCTCGATCTAGTAATGGATCAATATGATCTTGAGACACTAATGATATATGTTTAAGGGCCATAGGAACACCATCATTAATCATATTAGGATCATGGGTCTACTTCTGGATTTCAGACTATCGTTGGTGATGTTTCCTTTTAGATATTCTACATTGGTCAGTTGAAGTTGTATGTTGTGGACAATGAATTTCATTTGTGGGAGTCCACCTGAGTGAATATGGAGTTATATATAATATATGAAATCAAATCTATAGGGATTTGGTATAGATATGTTAATTCCTTTAAGTTTACATTGAAATTGACCAATAATATTTAGTTGGAATGGGAATGTGTGTTCGGTCCAATCATCCATTTATCATATGAGTTTTCCAATGACCCTCATCGATGAGAGAAGGAATGTGTTCCTTCTCTTGAGTAGCCTTCACATGATACTGGTTAGCTACTATAATAGTGGGTACAAGATGTGATAGATCCCTAACTACTGCTATTGCTATCAGGATATGTTGACAACTTTTTAGAATGTGGGTAGGGATAGTGTCCTACCCCTCCATTGCCTTCAGGATGTGATGGATAAATTTTGTAGCTACAATAGAAATATATTCACATTACTTGGTTAGAATAGGTATATATAACTCCTATTATACTCTAATTACCACTAGTATATACTGATAGTTTTTAAGTATAGGGGAAAAACATGGGTCTGCCTCTATTTGTTTTTGGGATATACCGACAAACTTCTCAAGGTGTTGTTAGACTGTGCTAGAAGACTTGATGGGTGTTAGAAGGAATATACAAATGATCATGAATTTTCATCATAGTATATTGGGGGGATTCTTAAATTGATTCAGATATGTAGGTCCACTCCTGATTATTGGCAATCTTCATTCCTTGAGACACATGTCTGGTTGACCTGAGCTGGGGCCTGTAGATGGCATCCTCAGCAAGTTGGGGGATTGATGCCATGTAGCATTGGAGGTGGCATTTATTGGAATGATAATTTTATGGATAATCCTATTCTATTGGAATTAGGCTGTTATAAACCTTCTAATACACCTTCCTAAGGTAAGTGAGGAACTTTATACTATATTCTAGGGAGAGGCTCTCAAAATGATTTGAAACGACAATAAGTGCCACTTGATTCTTTGTAACTACTCATCGTTGGGAAGAAAACTATTTAGGATTCATCTAATAGAGATATATGCATGAATCCACTGTGATAAAGATACTACCATTGATATTATACTTATATATCAATTCATTTGATAGAAATCATTGAAAATAATGGGTGGGTGATGGTATCCTCTATCTGGATGAAGATTCAGCTCGTATGACAGTAGATTCATATGTTTGTCATTGATGGTAAGATTCTATTTTTGGATTTAATGGAGTTTTATTGGATGTGTATGAGGATTTGTAACAAACACAAGTGAGAAAACCCATCAAAGTAGCATCACAATTAAAAAAACACATGTATGATTGATTTCCTTAGAAGATCCACATTGATCCAATTTCCACTTTATAAAAGTACATAGGAAAAAATGGACTAGTGTGTGGGAGATACATTTATTTTGGTTAATTAATGTTCAAAACTAGGTTAACCATTTTTTTAGCACCTGATAAAAGGTGTGGTTGTACTACTATTCATATATAGATAATTACTCACACCCTTCGAGCAGCTTACAAATGGGTTTATTCATGGAGCCTAAAACACCCAATGGTTCCCATATCCGTGATGGATTACAAACCTAATTTCCAAAGGCAAGTTATCACTGGAATTTTTTCAATGATTCTGAGGAACTCACATTAGTTGAGAGGTATGGTAGTTCGGGATCATCACACCCTTTTAGGGGGGATTGTTTCCTACTATGGGAATATATTATAGATTAAAGATATGTTCGTGTATCCTTTATAAATCCTAATATATGTACAGTCACCATTTACATTTGTAATCAGTCATTTATACATGATGATATAACCATCTATATGTATTGTAGATTCTCCATCAATAGTACCATATCTATGTATCATTGGTTCTCCCTTTTGTTTTCATTAATTATTTTGTGATTCTAGTTTTAATCCCCATTGTCATTCTCTCTATAATTCTTCATCATCTACAGAGAATGTGTTGTTTTGATATTGGTATCAATCCCATGAGAAGGGCTTCCTACATATCCTCATGAAAGGAATTATAACCCACATAGTTTTGTGTCACTTAATAGAATACGTCATTCCTTTTAAGGTCATGTGACAAGGACCATACCATGCAATTTAATGTCATGATATGATTATATATAGAAAAAAGGTAACTAGAAAAATTTGGAGTGGGACTTATGTTAGAGAAGAACTTTATGGTTGATCCAGGAAGGAGTATGGCCTAATAGAATCAAGTTTATCTTAGATGTAATATTTCCTTGTGAAGATAGTTATCACCGAGAATATGGGATGATGAGGATGATATTAAAAGGAACCATTAGATCTGTTTACTTTTGGGATAGGGGAATGATCTTACTAGAATATGTACCAATAAATATGGTGGTGGATTTAAGATGTTGGGTTTGAACCTCAGGGAGGCTTTTTTACATATCTCATCAGGACGAGAATCAAACCCCATGTATTTCAGAAGGTTCTAGGACTTAAACCAATGGGGGAAACTAAGTATATATATTGACCATGCTAGTGTCATAGCCACCACTGATCTCTAAGCTCTTATGATTCATGATCAGTGTGAGAAAATAGAGATAATATAAGATCACCACATCATACAATCATGTCTCAGAGGGACTTGTACCTAAATTGGAACCCATGATTTAAAATTTATTCCTTGTTCACTGGTGGATGAGGTCAGGGATATGGAATAAAGGAAAAATATGATGTTCTATAATAAAGGCTAGGATATTACTCAAACAAGGGTGCCTATAGAATATATTTTCTCATCATCAACCGGTTGACAAGTATATGGATAAGCCAAGGTAATTCAAAATAAATATGGTTTTCACCTATTCTTAACTTATTTATTATTTCTAAACCCCAAACTAGGTCTTACATATCCATTTATAGGAAAACAAAAGGCACTAATACTACTTGATTCGCTTCACATTTCAAGAAATAA
Organism: Viscum album; assembly: GCA_963277665.1. Taxonomy (NCBI): domain Eukaryota; kingdom Viridiplantae; phylum Streptophyta; class Magnoliopsida; order Santalales; family Viscaceae; genus Viscum; species Viscum album. Next base: position 909,195,763 of record OY728131.1, on the reverse strand, counting down.
GAAGAAAATGAATACTGATGCCTACACTGAGAATCCTCCCACCACTACCTCTAATGATGGGATCCTCATTACAATGATAATTCATGATTGTGAACATCCCTAGGACCAAAACTACTATAAAGGTTAATTAGGGTAAATTATTTAAAGGGAATGTTTGATCTATGGGGGACATGCTGATGTGCCTGATGCCCTGATCATACATATCCAGAGACCTCAGATGAGGTCTTAATTTGGCCCTCCTATGATCTAGTTATTGGTTAAAGGGAACCATTTTCATACTTCATAGAGGGTATAAGATTAATCCAAACACTACACAGAAGAAGAGTGGTGATTATGGAGAGGAAAATACCCCAAGTATACCCACTTCATGTATTTTTTTCACTATACGAGATAGGGATATCATGGAGGGGGTCTTAAAAAAAGGAGGTTCCTTCATGAATAATGGTTATACACTTTTGTGGGAAAATACATTTTGAATTGAAGAATCCTTTTTATGGGACTTTTCTTCCCATTGCAGTGAGTGAATTACCTATGTTTTGTAGTGACCTTCTTAAAATGGGATTTTATTAATCTTGGTTTTTCTATAATTCAACTATGCATCCCACTCTCTACATGTCTCCCCTTTCTGGAGAAAACATTTGATATTTATAAATGGTGAAAGAATAAATTATTTTCTAAAATGGTTGGTGACATACCATATATGACGCTAGGTGGTGGATGATAATTCATGCCTCGTCTGCAAATGATTTTCATTTTTAGGGAGCATAGAGCATCCTCTCCACACCACAAGTGATTTTCATTTGTGGTGGATGTGGACCAAATTCCTCCCATCATAAGGAAATCATTTTTTTCAGCTGTTGAGTCACTGCCTTGGGCTACAAATGATTTTCATTTATATGGGTATTATGTGGAGGAGCAGTTTCCACATCGCATGTATGCAATGTATAAAATGATGGTTACTGTGTGGTTTCACATAATTTTCAAAATTTAAACTCCTTTTCATTTTCCTAGTTTGGTTTCTGAATTTTGATATTCTCTCAATAGTTTTCTTATATTCTTCAGGAACTTTTTGGGCCCAATAGTCACAGTGTGACAATACATTTCACACTGTGATTTCTCAGGTACTAACTCCCAACCTCATTTTAATGTCTTAAAACCTCTCATGACACCACATGAACCCATATCACATTGTGAACACACTATTAATGATATGAATAGGATTATACTATACCTTTAAGTAGTACCAGGTCCCCATACACTCCTTCAGTGGTCTCTTGGACCCCCAGGTCATCACTTGAGCCTTGAACCCCATCCCAAAACACCATATTGGGATGCCCAAACTCTCAAAAACTTATTATGATTTATTTATTATCTAAAATAACCATTCATTAAATGAAATTTTTTAATATACCTAAAAAATTTCAACACATAATGATGATGGGTGTTACAATCTCCCCACTATAGCGCTTCACATCCTTAATAAGTAATGGTATAATGTGAACCACATCACCTAATCTTCCATGATCATCATCCATAAGTATTTATTCACATTCCATCACAAAAAACCAATAATTGACTCAAGGATATGATCACTATTTAATTCCCATCATGTCACTGCTACAAGACTTTAAGGAAGAACATCAAAATATGAGCCAAAAGTTCATAGTCCTCAAAAATCAAGACCACGATTACCACTCCCATTAAATCTGACACACCATGTTGTCCTCAGCAGACTCCTATAGTGGAATCAGGATGCACCCCAACATAGGAATATCCATATGGTATAAGATCCCCAATATTCTAATGACACATCCAGTGTAGTTCAGACCATTGTGATTGATCAATAAAACATATGGATTAGAAGTCAATAACAACACCTCATTCGTGATTCTAAACCATGAAAATGAGTCTCTACTGACTTAAAAAACCCAAAAAAAATATGACCTTTTCTAAAAGGAATTTGTCAATTTCAAATGCATCAATCATACATGATACAATTAGAACGATGTAATTCCAAATCACTATATTCAAGATTTCATAGAAAACCTAGTTAGTACATCCCAGACCATCTTCCTACAAAGGTTATCAGCCTAAACAGCCAAAACCCCATGAATCATCCAATCATGATTCCTTATGGCTCAGAGGATTCATTAAATTAGTCTAATATACATACTGAATTCCAAACCATCCTGAAATGAATTTATCCAATTGATTCATTAACCACTTGCAGCATCCAAAAGGTTCTCAACCATGCGTCAATTCACTAAGGATCTGAATCCCTCTTGGTACCCACTAATTTTTCCTTGAGTACCAATCCCACATCAAGTATATCTAGTGATACATCCAATTAAAAACTTAAACATTCAACATGTAACCATATACTCTTGGGTCTACTACACACCGATCTTCTAGAGTCATTATGACCATTCAACAGTCAGTCTTTCATAGAACATGACCCTTCCCAAAAGAGAGATCATTTTCACACATGAAAGTTCTATGATACCCACTATAGGAATATACTTATGATCACCTTGTAACACTAACATCATTCTACCTAACCCCTGACTAGTCCATCACCAAACACAATGACTAACTGTGACCATTTGTTCAACCTATTTCCAAGAAAAATACCTCACATTATGCATTCTTGGATTGCTTATAATGTATTTGATTGCATCCAACAATCCATATCAATTTGTGTAATGTTATCTAGTATCCTAGTCATAGGTTATGATTTCCAACCTGATGGGTCTCATTCCCTTACACAAAACGCTACTCTAAACCATTACAATTTTATTAATGGTAACCATGGGTCAACCACATAATAGTACCCAAATCCATTATTGATGTCATCTCTTATCATGAAGTCATCTCCATATATAGAAACCTCAAGGGTATGAAGCCCTGTAATCTTCACACTAATGTGCTAGTTGATATTTTCAAGGGTAACCTTGAACTAAATTCATTAGTGGGATACCACCACTACCTTATCTGATTTCATCCACAAAACTAGGATTATTCTAAATATTTATCTCACCACCTTGCTTCATTGATTCAACCAACTTCTCATGTGTTTATAGTAATTAACACTCACACATTTATGCTTCCTAGAAAGGAATAAAAACATAACTTGTTACACCAATATAGTGTTTCATTCATGATCCATGGGATTTAAATCTAAACTCACTTTCCTTTAACTATCCACACCACAAGGTTATAGCTCTACCAAACTAATCACTCACAACACTCCTTTAGAAAAGGTAACTCCTTCTTACTGGGATTCACCACACACCACCCATCACATGGGTGTATGTTTGGGCCACAGAGTGTCCAACCACACTCTAAACCATTCAGTTCCAACCATCTAGGATCTTCACTCAGTTTCCAACAAGATTTTAATTCTGAACTAACAGTACAAACAACCCTTGTTCCAAACCTCAATGCCACAAGAATCCAAGAGCTCTAAAACCCAACCTTGTATCATGATTACTAGAAATATAATTGATACATACTTTCCGGATACTAGGTAACTTGTAAGATCTTACTTTAACCATTTCATAGGTTATATACAAGCACAGGTAATTCTCATCAATGAAAACCACCCTTCAACATTAACCTTGATCATCCATTCATAAGGAATGTCTTCACTCGGGATAATTACAAGCAGTATGAGGTACCAACATACTAGTAACTAGAGCCACAATTTTAAGGCCACAATATCATATAAAAAACCCATAAAAGGTTTCACTAGGGGTTACAACCCACATAACTTTATCTAGGAACATCTCTAAATATATTCTATGCTTAATTATCCCTTATACTAACCATATAGATATTTTTGGATGCCTGGTTCAATTAAACATGATTCCACTAGGTGATAGATGGATTAATCCAAATAGACTATAGTAAGAACATTAATTAAATAAACCTAACCACTAGTTTCTCACACATGATTCTTTACTGAGTCAGTTAATACCTGATAATGTCCTAACAAGGTACACTACACTGCCTATGCATAGAGGGTTGCATCATCATCATCATCTTCATCATCACCCAAGTGCACCACACTGTAGTCTCACATGACCTACTATTACAAGTAGACACACATAGGGGTTAATAAAATCACACAAAAGTAGTGTACATATCATGAGAAACCTAAATGTTGAATATGATGCATGTGAATCCTATTGTTGATATGGCCAAGATTTAGATCCATATGAAATCACAAACCATAAAAATACACACACATCACATAAGGTGGAATCATGTACAACCATAACATAATAATCCAAGAACATCAACCCCATGCCTTGGTAACATGTACTATCCTTAAAAATGGTGTTAATGATACACCAGTATGAGTTTCATCATAAGATTCAACACATTCCAATGTCACCAATCTATTAACTCCCAAAAATAGTAAAAGACAAGACAACATATTCTTTGCTACCATTTAGTAACATCCCAAACCAAATCACCAGGTTTGATCTAGAATTCCATGTGACCTTAGGTACACCTCCCTATATTCCATAGTCTATTGACTAGGATAGAGGGTCTTTAATGGAACCATGGGAAGACTATACCCTCAATCGGGGTGCACAATAACAAAAGAAAATAACAAAACATATAAAAAATTACAATATTAGTATAGAAACACCAATAACATACCAATAGTATGAATGAATATAGAAATAACAGACTCAAACTTGGGTATAAGGCCTTGATCTCCCATTGGGTTGATCACATAAAAAATAAGAAAAAAAAAGTATAAGTTTTTTTTCTCCCACTCCAAGACACTTCTAATCTTGATTTCAAGACTCATATAGATATATCCTAATATACAATCAAATCAGGTCTCATACCAGTCTATACCTATAATAAGTGAGGGCTAATTAGGTGCATAAGTTCCATAGCCACCTGATCAGGGTGTGAGTACAACTTAATAGGACACCACCAACATGGTCTAGTATCCAACTAGTAATATATATTGTATGTGCATATGATAATATTAGTATAAAGTAAAAGGAAAACATATCTATGCAAGAAAAATTTAATCACCAATCACACACAAGAAACAAAAACCATGTGTTGATTGGTCGTACACTTACCAAGTTTCCACAAACTTCGATCATAACTAATTAGGATCCATAGCTAAAGGATAATAATAACAGGTGTTAATAGTAACCAAGATATCCATAGGGTCGGTAAATATTTCTCGACAACATCATGGAATCATTCATACATGTGACTTGACATTTTCTAGGCCTCAATTACAGTATATTGATTGACATGATACTTCGAATTGATTTCAATACTTTCAAATCACTAAGCTCTAAGAAATATAATACATGGAATCCAAACAAAAAATTTATCCTTAATAAAACATTCTATGAAATCATCATATCATTACCCTATGACTAAGTCCATCTTTAGTATCTTCACAAGTCATGCGCACACCTCCTCCAAGGGAAAATAATGTCATGATGACCCACCCATTTTTCACACCAAGAAATATGACTCTGAAGGAATTCAAACATACATCACAATGTAGAGATTACAAGGAAAGAATAGTATGAAATAGCATCATGAGAATTATCAACAACATAAAGATACATGTTATCACCATCAAACATGGAACAATAAGCTACACATGAATACGAATGGAATAAAACTTCATAAAGGGTCTCATGGGATATACATGCACTCACATGTGATCACAATCAAGCATGGTAAATATTTTGTGCTAATGCAGGCATCACATAAAGGAAAAAGAGTTAACAAATAAACAGAGCATGGCATGTCATCATGATTCAAAAAAAATAAACATGTAATAAAAATAAAATGGGATCTATGAGGTTTTTTAAGAATAATCATGGTATAGTCAACATACATGGTCTCATAAGGAAACTCACACTACACAAATGTGATAAAGGCATCAGACATGGTCTCATAGGCTCTAGGTCTCATGTATCAAAAAAACACCTCAAGGTGTCCATGTAGTCTAAGGAAATTAAATGTGATCAATCCTTGTCCATCGATGGCTTGTATCAATCCAGTGCACAAGGGACTGTCGGGGACCTTAGTACTTTGTCCAATTATATTATGCATAGTTCCTTTAATTAATTAAGACTCGAGCCTCATTGATTAATTAATCATTATTAGTATTATTATTATTCATAACTCATTGTGAAAATTAGGGTCATTATACCAAGGTGGAAAACCTCATTCCACATGCCAATAAATGTCCATAAATAACAATGGGTAGAGTACACAGAACAAACAACCACAAATAGAGTCAACTATAAGATAAAAAACCTACTGGCTTTTTCTAAGTCATCCAAGTTCATTCAGGATTACTCAAATGCCACAAGTTCGTATCTCATGCCAAAACATTACCATAAATAATTATAACTAAACTGTAATTAATTTAATCATTATAAGTAATCACATTAAATGTGAAGGAAAACTAGTTGAAAGGATCACTTGATGTCACTACTTATCCATAACCATGATCGAACAACCATGGAAGGTCAGTTATGTTCATAAGACACAAAACCAGAAAAAATCCATGTCACAAAAAAACACAACAACACAAAAACAACCAATTTAATATAATTAAATTAGAAACTCTAGAATAATTAAAACGGTGAAATAAATTCCCCAAAACACCTTCCAATATCATGCATTCATCAATATAGTAAATCATCACACTATATTGGTCTAAGTTCTCATCATCCTCAAACAAATCCTTCACGATTTTGTGTAATTTTATATTTAACTTCACTCATCATAATCAAGAAACGATCAATAAATGAAGGATATTTTGAAGTGAATATGGAATATCTAAGGATAGAAAATGATAATAATTACTAAGATGTATCCATTGCAATAAACAAATCTTCAATCGGGGAAGGAATAAGATCATAGGATCTCCTTAAGGAAAAAACCTCCCATTCCCATCACAATAATTGTAAGGGATTTGAAGGAAAAGAGTATGAGGGTTTTTTATCGATACCCTCTCTTTAAATCCTCCATAAAACTTCCCAATAGAAGTTCACAGCATGAAACATGGTTTTATGTTGTGAGGTTTTTGAGAAAAAAATCATTTTCTAGGCTTGGCCACAATGAATTATGGTGTGACAATACATGTCACACCATGACTTCTCATGTACTTCCTTTGGGTCCCATTTTAATGTCTTGAACCCTCTAAAGCCACCCCATAAACCCACCTTAAATTCTTAATACCATATTCATCATCTAAATAGGCTACTTATTCATCTTTTAGCAGTCTTAGGTCACCAACCACTCCTCTGGTGGCCTTTAAGACCCCATAGTCATCATTCGAGCCTTGAACCCTATCCTAAAAAACCATCTTGGGACGTCCAAACTCTTGGAATCTCATTTGATTTCCTAGTTATCAAAAAGAAACATTTAAAAAATGAACGGTTCAAACTTCCTTGTGAAATTCCAACATGTAACAATGCATGCCATTATAAAAGTGAGTGAATTAAGACATAGTAACAAAATATTATGTAGATATCATCATGAAAATTAATTTCTCAATCACTAACAGGAAACTTAGTATTTATTAATTAAATATTTATAAAACCATGTATGTATCATTATAATACTCACACTTTTTAATGAGTTTCAAAAATACTTTATATGTTTATCTTCATATTTCTTTTGTTGAGGAATTATTTTACCATAAAGGTAAAGAATGAGAAAATGAATATACTTGATTTATTTCTATTCTATAAGCACAATTTCATCATTTGGTTGTGTAAGGAGAAATTTTCTATCTACAATTCATCTCATATTCTAAATGATAACAACCATGATGAAATTTTCATTCCTGAAGCACTAAAATTAAATTTTAATGGATCATAAGATCCACAAAAGGGACAGAAAGTTATTACTTCTATCTATAGACATTTAATAAAATAATAAATGGTTATAAAGCTTAAAGATAAACCCAAATTTCAACTTAAGTCTTTTAAAAAATAGTACTAACCACTTTTAAATAAAATCCTATATTATCCAAAAAAATCCATTTACATTAATCATATAAGGTTCCCAAAATACTGAACTTCTTCAAAAATACTTGTAATAACTTCCCAATATGTTTCTAAAAACTTTTTTTCAAAATAAAAAATATATATATAACATCAAATAATATAACAATCCTAAAGGCTATATATCACATAATATTTTATTATTTATAAAAATTAATAAAAATTTCCCATTATATCATTAATCACCTTAGAATACAATCACAGAAATCCTAAAAAAGGGTATTTATACGTTTGAAATTATGATCATACTTAAACGTATCAAACTTTAAATAAAATAAAACTACATCATAACTCTTAAATCCTTACGTATATAAACATAAATCATTAAACTTCCTTTATAAACCTTTAACCAAGATTTTCCACCTTATTCCTTAATACTTCCTTTTGTATATCATTCACAATTTCTTAATTTACTACTATAATAGCATATGAATTTTCTAAAGCATTATTCATATTATCTTAATGATTTCCACCTTTCATAACTATATTTAGGAATACATTTTCATAATCACCCTTATCATTAAAATTAAAACATTTCACTACATGTTTACCATTACTGGTTTGACCATTTCCCTTTCTCATTTCTTTACAACCATGTGCCAAATTTCCAATCCAACCACATCGATAACACTTCTCAGATCTCATTAGTCACTCCCTATAATGATTATTAATATAATTAGAGCATGGGATAAATTTACCTTCAAATTTCATTGTGGATTGATTCTCCATCTCTATTCATATTTTACTTTTTTATCCTTATTGTTATGATACACAATAGTCAACAAATTTCTTCTCAACCCTCTCTTCACATCAAATTATTTATTTATAATTCCAAAAATTATGAGTAATTGGGGCCCTTTATAAACATGGTTTTGAAACTTGAGTAAAATATATCAATTTTACTTTCACAATTTAGAATAAAATTTGGTGAATAGTTGGCCAATATAGTAAATGTTTCTTTATAAACAGACACGGATTCATCATCCTTCTATTTTAACTCTATAAACTTTCTTTACATATTAAGAAGAATCACTTTAGAGAAATATTTTTCAATAAATAATTCCTTAAATACCTTACACTTCATGGTATAAATCTCATTATTCTATTTTTTATTCTTTATCAATGACCACCATTGATCAACTTTACCTTGAAGATATGGAAGAGTTACATTCTGATTCTCTAAATAACCCAACACTTCAAATATATTTTCTAACACATTTATCCATCATTTTAGCACCATTGGTTCTGAGGTTACTCTGAATGTTGTAGGATTCTATCATATTAAATTATTTACTATTGACATGTTCCATTGTGTAGGATTTGATCATGCATGGGTACCTCTATTTATAGCTTGTGTTAATTGAGTTAACATAGCCACAAACTACTCATCTCTAACTCCAACCATTTTAGGTTGATAATTTAGAATGATGTTTTCTTTTTATTTTCTTCCAACTTCATTCAACCTATTAACTCTACAAAAAACCATTCTAAACAGACATAGATTAGGTGAATCACCATGGAAACCCTTTGAATAATTAAATTATCTCATAACCATAAATTAAATTATCGTTAATAAATAAAATACTAACCTCTAAAGTTATCTAAAACATTGTTTTGATACCAACTATAACACCCTATATCCTAAACAACACATAATTATGATTTTAATATAAATGATTTTATAATAATCTAAGACTTTAAACAAATTAGTACATGATTTTTAAATGTAAATATCTAATAAGTACAACCCTAAGATCTTGATTCCTAGTGTCATTGGAATACTAGATTAATATTACATCGAAAAGAAACTAAAATATGATATCCTTATTTCATTCCCCATAATGAGATCCTAAATCCATTTAATCTTTAAAAAATTTATATTATAACTTAAGAAATACATAAAAGAAATGGGTGGTCTAAAAATACCATAAAGGGAATAAAAATGATAAGGAAACATAACATGTGATTCAAAATTATAACATGATATCATAAAAGAGAAGAGTCATGAGTAAATCACATGGGATCATAACATAAGAAACATGGTATCATAATATCATGGTAACATAAGAATTTTGGAAGTGGAATATGACATGAAATAAACATGATTCAAGGATAACTGTCAAGATAATATCACATGGTGGATAAAGTCCCATAATGGATTAGGTTTACACCCTAATCCCATACATGAAGTCTCATGAAACTAAAACATTACCCTATGCATTGGTGATCTATATAGGTGCACCCATAATAACATGTTCATGATATATTTGTGTAAAATAAGTTAATTAAATCATAAGGAATAATATAAGAATTACCCATTGAAATAAAATGGGTTTTATTATCTTTCCTCATATTATAATCAAAGGAAATTTCATAATGAAGGCATTTGAGGAATAAAAATAAGTCATTAATTACCCTATCAAATAAAGGGATAATAAGATAGGTGTATATTTGAGAGAAATACATATATAATTTATAATCATTACATAACTTTAAAGGTAGAAAAAATGAGTTAGAGAGATATTGGTCATAACCCAAATAAATGGGTGGTTTAGAGAGATCCCTTACATCGAGCCTGATTCATCATGTGCGTTAATTATATTCTTGAATAAAAAATTTATGTTAATTATTTACTTTCTTAATAACCTATTTCAATTTTATTATTCCTTTTATTTTATTTATTACCATGTTATATCCAATTACTTAATCATTTAGGTTCAAGTCATACATTTTGATGATGTTTGGCTCATATGTCCAAAATCACCTTGCAAAGTTGACTAAGGTCAAAGAGATTATTATTTAATCATATACAAAATAATAATCATGATATAATTATAATTTTTATACATAAATTATTCTTTAAAAAATAACCATGAGTTATGGTTATGAAAAATTAATGACGATTCAATCATAGAGACGGTAGGTTGTACGTACGCATGTGTTACGTTTCCATTTTTCAACGATCAAAATGAAAAAAGGTAAGTATTGTTTTATCTTTTAAGAATTATAATTAAATAATAAATATCATATTATTTCTTTAAATACACTTACATATACCATCCATATGACATGGTAACAAAAAAAGAATCACATTGCTTCACAAGGTGATAGTCCACCGTACACACGAACGATGTTATCATTATTCAGTGGATGATAAGGTTAGAAGATATATAATATATTATTATTCAAAAATTATTATTATTTTATGAATATCATATATAAACATTAAATCTATCATCATTAATATCCTTGAGATGTAATTATGGAAAAAAAATTACATCAGTTCGTGAGGTGGAAGCCCATTGTGCACACGAATGATGGTTTTGTTTCCCATTTCATGGAAGATTAGATGGATTTAAGTTATAATGTTAACAAAATAACATATTTGAATATTGGAGATAATTATTTTATTATATAATTATGATTGAGTAATATTTTAAGGAGTTGGAAGAATAAATTGAATAAATATGATCAGTTAATAATGATACCTCTTCTTCAGACCACCTCTTTGAGATTATATATAAAAGCCTAATTAGATTGACATTATGATCAATAAAAGAATCTATAATTTGGGGATAGAATTAATGAAATTATTTGGATAGGTATTTTCTAATCCAAAAGGATTTATAATTGTAAATAGGAGAGGATAGGGGTTCCCTTTTATAAGTGGTGGAGTGGGCACACTTGAAATTTTTTAAAAGAAAAAGTTGTGCCCATGTTTTTCACATGACACAAGGCTCAAAAATGGAACATAATATAAGTTTGAAATATATCCATAAAATAGAATTTTTATATATTTTTAGGTTATTTTAACCTTTATCTTTTTATATTAACTCATGATAAGCCCGTTTTAACCTTAATCACAGTAATTAATTTTTATAGTTTTTAATATTCATTATGACCAAAAGATAAGTTGAAAATATTATATAATATTAATTATTATGATTCAAAATATTGAATCAATTTTTCCAAATTCAATTTATATAATCAGAAGAATTTAGTTTAAAATTAAACCCACAAATGTATTGAAAAAATGGTTTTCCAAAGAAAAAGTTTTCATAAGTATAAAATGTTTTTATATCAAAATATTTTTTGTAAAAAATCATCATGAATAAAAAACATAAAAATAGATGAAGGATTTGAGAAGGTACATATGAATTCTCTATTGCAAACTTTATGAACTCTTTAACTTCATCCTTATACTCCTTTGTCCTTTTATTAGTATCTATCCATTTTTTATTCATATTCATCCTATAAGGTTCAATAATATTCATTTCATGAAAAAAATAATTAAATACACATAAGGTATGCATATAATTTATATATAATTTGATATGTAAACAAAGTATCGGAATTTGAGTGTATTATTTCTTTATTTTTGGAATGTTTATATAGATTGAACATGTTTAAGGCCACTACTCTAAATCTATATCTTACTTTATTCAAATGATAAATTATTCTATTTTAAACCCTCTTTTACTCTTTCATTTATTTTTCATTCTTCAAGAACCATTGTTTTTGCACTTAATTTCCAATAAAAATCACCATTTTGAATTACATCATAAATTTGATTTCAATAAATCTAATTATATTCATTTTGAATCAGTTAATCTATTAAGTGACAAAGAAATTAATTATTAACCTCCTTGAAAGAAAAATTATGACAACTATATTTCATTATTAAGTAAAAAATATTTTGAGTATCCAACCCTTTGGAAATCATATTAATAATATAAAGAAATCATGTAAAGAAATCAGATGTTAATAATATGTATATATATATGTGTGTTTATCCTTTAGGTAACATGTTAATAGTATAGTCTTTTAACACTATAATTCCATGTGAATAAATCAAAATTAATAGAAAGTATAATACACATATGAGAGAAAATTAGATGGAGAGTTGGATAATTTATTTCCTTGCTCACTCAATTATTAGAATACAACTGACCTATATTGTTCCTTGTAGACTCTACATAAACCTTAAATCATAATGAAATAGACCAATCCCAAAATATACAATTGTTCCAAACCCCTAGTGTCATGACCCCCCCCCCCCACTAAAGATATCGCAATGAAGGGAGAGAGATAATACCCCCAAGTCCCACCTCTAGTAGGCCCCAGGTTGGAAACTAGAACCAATGGTATAAGAAATATCATAGTATGGGAGGAATTACCCTCTATAAATAAACACTGCTACAAAATAGGCCTTTAATAGTGCTACAATATGCCTTTATTAGTGCTAGAAAACTACTGACTACCGCAACGCGGTTAAAAGGCCAAGGATTTTATTAGCGCTAGAAAATCACTCATAAAGGGTAGCTTTGTTAGTGAAAAAATACTAATAAATCATACTTTTATCAGTTCTTTTAAATTTTTTGATAAAAGACACCATTTATCATCACTTTTATTTAGCGTTGATAAAGAGACCTTTTATCGATGCTTTTAAAAGCACTGATAAAGATCCCTTTATCTGTGCTTTAAAAAGTGATGATAAACCCCCTTTATCGGCACTTCTACAAGAACTGATAAAGGGTATCTTTATCATCACTTTTTAAAGTGCAGATAAAGTGATCTTTATCAATGCTTTTAGAAGCACTGATAAAATGGAATACTACAGTGTGATGCTACAGCACGCTACAACAGCGTACAATGTGTTGTAATAGCACACTCTGTCACCAGAAACAATAGTATAAATTACCAAAATTAGATACAAATACTGAATTTAAATGAAATAAAATTTATAATAAAAATACAAGAAAAAACTCTTATAGAGTTGTTCAGTTTTTTTTACTAAAATTAATGTCAATTTTGAATAAAAAGGTGCACTCGGAGTCATATCGATCACACTATGAGTTGGATTAAGGTGAAACCTATTCATGCACATCAAAAATTACTTATAGATCATTTTCCTAAAGTACAAAAACAATCCGAATGTCTTTTCTCAATTTTGAGTATGTTAGTGGTTTTTTTATTAAAATTAATGTCAGTTTTGAATAAAAAGACACGCTTAGAGTCATACCGGTCACACCATGTCTCGGATTGAGGTTAGGCTGATTCCTACACATCCCAAATGAATTTTGGATCATTTTTCTAAATTATCAAAACATTATGAATGTGTTTCCTCAATTTTGAGTATGACACTTGTGTTTTTACTAAAATGTCATTTTAAACTAGAAATAGCACTTTGAGTCATACAGGTCAAATCGTGTGTGGGTTTGACAAGAGACTGACTCATACATGTCGCCGATAAATTATGAATCATTTTACAAATTTATCAAGACAATATGATTATGTTTTCTTAGTTTTCAGTGACTGGCATTTTTTGTATTGAAATGTCAATTTTAAACTAATAATGGACACTTTGAGTCATACTGATCACACTGTGAGTTAGATTGAGTTTTGGATGATTCCAACATATCACAAATGACTTATTGATCGTTTTTTTAAAGTAAAAAACAATACAAATGCATTTTCTTAGTTTTGAGTATGTCAGCTATTTTTTCACTAAAATTAATGTCAATTTTGAATAAAAAGGCACACTTTGAGTCATATCAGTCACACCGTGCATCAGATTGAGGTGAGGATAATTTCTATATGTCCCAAATAACTTATGGATTGTTTTAATAAAGTATAAAAACAATATTAATGTATTTCCTTAGTGTTGAGTATGTCACTTATTTTTTTTACTAAAACATCATTTTAAAATTAAAACAGGCACTTTGAGTCATATAGGTGGAATCATGTGTGGGTTTGACCTAAGACTATTTCATACATGTAAAAAATGACTTATGGATCATTTTGTTAAAATAATAAAACAATCCAAATTTTTTTTCCTGGTTTTGACTATGTCAATTGTTTTTGTCACTAAAATTAATGTCAATTTTGAATAAAAAGATGCACTTTTAGTCATATTGATCACATCATGTGTAAGATTTAGGTGACACTAATTACTACACATATAAAATGAATTATGGATAATTTTTCTAAAGTATCAAAATAATTTTAATTTATTTCCTTAGTTTTGAGTATGCAACTTGTGTTTTTACTAAAATCTCATTTCAAACAGGAAACAGGCACTTTGAGTCATATAGGTGGCATCATGTGTGGGTTTGACATGTGATTGATTAATACACATCAAAAATAAATTATGAATCATTGTATTAAATTATAGAGACAATCTAAGGATGTTTTCTCAGTTTTCAGTGACTAACACTTTTTTGTATTAAAATGTCAATTTTAAACTCATAACGAACACTTTGAGTCATATCGATCACACTGTGATTTGGATTGAGATACGGCTAATTCCTACACATAAAAAATTACTTATGGATTATTTTAATGATATACCAAAACAATATGAATGCATTTTCTCAAGTTTTAGTAAGTCAGTTGTTTTTGTCACTAAAATTAATGTCAAATTTAAATAAAAAGTCACATTTGGAGTCATACCGGTCACACCATGTGTCGAATCAAGGTGTGGTTGATTCTTACACATACTAAATGACTTATGGATTGGTTTACTAAAGTATCAAAATAATATGAATTTGTTTCCTTATTTTTGAGTATGTCACCTGTGTTTTTTACTAAAATATCATTTTAAACTTGAAACATGCACTTTGAGTCATACTGGGCACATCATGTATGGGTTTGACATGAGATTGATTCATACATGTCAAAAATGAATCATGAATCATTTTCCTAAATTATTAATATAATTTGATCATGTTTTATCAGTTTTTAGTTAGTGACACTTTTTTGTATTAAAATTTTAATTTTAAACTGATAATGGACACTTTCAGTCCTAATGGTCACACCGTGAGTTGGATTGAGGTGCGGATGATTTATATACGTAAAAATGACATATGGATAATTTTCCTAAAGTAAAAAAACAATATGAATTTTTTTTCTCAATTTTGAGTATGTTAGTTGTTTTTTCACTAAAATTAATGTCAGTTTTGAATAAAAAGATGCAATTTGAGTCATATTGGTCACACTGTGCATCGGATTGAAGTGTAGCTTATTCTGAAAAGTCTCAAATAGCTTATGGATTATTTTCCTAAAGTATCAAAATAATCATAATGTGTTTCCTCATTTTTTATTACACCACTTGTGTTTTTTACTAAAATGTCATTTTAATCTAGAAACATGCACTTTGAGTCATACAGGTCACATCGTGTGTGGTTTTGACATGAGTCTCATTCATACACGTCACAAATTAATTATGAATCATTTTCCTAAATTATAAAGAAAATCTAAGAATGTTTGCTCAGTTTTTAGTGAGTTACTCTTTTTTGTATTAAAATGTAAATTTTAAACTGATAATAGACACTTTGACCCTAGCCCTCCTCGATGACCATGAAATATCAATACTGGTTTTTCTCTAATAGAGCTTTCATACACCTACTAACTTTGGTGGTCTATTACGCATATATTTATTCAAACATTTAAGTTAGATTATATACATTTTTTATGATTAGGAGTTGTAAAAATGTTTCTTCAATAACACTAGTGTAAAACTTGAATCTTCTAACATAGAATGATCTTACAGGTGGACTACAACCCTGTATAAAATCACTTAAACAAGGGGTGAAAACATTATTTCAATAATCCACGTGAAACACTTTCACAATGGATATTATCTTAAGTGACAATTTTTGTTTTCACTTTTCAACAATTTTTCTCAAACACAATCTTGGTATGATCCTCATTCTACTTTATTTCCCAATAATTTTATTTTTTTCAAGCCAACAATTATTCTATTCCTCCACCTTAGTCTCCACCTTGTTCCCCGCCTTCCTCATTCTCCACATAATTCTCCAACTTTTACTTTGCCTCTGCCTCTTCCTTCACCTCCACCTCCATGATTTCCCAAAAAATTTATTGTTTACAGGTCAGTTGTAACATCCCAACGTTTTCTAAAAATAAATTGAAAATGCTTGAAATTTTGTTTAAGGTATATATTTATAAGTATACTTTAAACATAATTTTATTTCTTCTATGTTTTGAATTTCAAGAAACTGTCATCTACAATTGTGTTCAGTATGTTATTTAGAGTCTGATGAAACAAACTTGTTTTTTTGTGAATAGTAACATGCCCTTATGAATAGTAATATGAATAGTAATATGAATATTAATATGACCTCATGAATAGTAAATAATATTATTATTTTATTTTCCCATGGCAATAGGATAATGGGATCTTAATTAATTTTCCAATGTCACATAAAACTAATTGCACTTCAATATTGTTATTTTTTGAATTAACTGTGACATTATTTAAAAATTAAATTAATAATATTTAGAAAATTATTTTTGAAAAATGGAGTTCATTTTTGAATTCTACATGTCAAAAAATGATTGGGGTAAATTTTTGGTATTTTTCTGAAACTCTTGAATTTTTGGTGAATAGTGAAATACGATAAAATACCGTATAATCAATTTATCAGTAAAAATGCACTATTTATGACATCATAAGGGATGCAAGGCCACTTTCTTCGAACTCACATGATATTTTCACTATTTAGGGCCACTTTATTTGAGATTATTCATAGTCTTGATAAAAATATTATAATAATAATTAAAATAATCTAAAATACCTCCCCTCCTCCACTATAAATATCACCCTCACTCCCCTCTTCCTTCCACACCTCTCAAGCCTTGAGCATTGTCTAATTTCTGCCAAATTCCCTCCCCAATATTCTTCCCCACATCCTAGAGCTTCTGGTCTCACCAAAAGACCAAAATCAAAGCCCTTAAGAAGGATCTCAAGGAGAAGAGATCAAGAGGTAAACATCCTCTTTCATTTTCATTCTTTTCTTCCATTTTATGTTATTCTCTTCCTTTCCCTTTGTATTTTGTTGGGATATTTCATTAAATATTTCCCCTTAATGTCCAAAATTTGAATGAATGATGAGATATTCCATTCCTCTCATCAACCTTGTTTTTATGAAATTTTAAGAGATGTCGTTAGGCTGTCGAATTTTTCGTAAGAAATTTCTCATGTTTTCATTATTTCATGATTCCTTTCTCTTCTTTATTCACCCTCTCTTATACAAGAGGCATGAAATCTCCAGAATAATGTATATTATTTATTTTTTCATGTTTATGGAAAATTACAAATCATTATTCCTCTCCTCTCTCACTTATTTAAGGAATAAGAACATTGTTCGTGATGTGTCGAATTACCAACATCGTGGACGATGTAATTTCACTTTCCATTAATTATTTCAAGTCTGGTCATGAAACCATTTATATGGTTGAACCAGGTTATAATATATGTTTTATAACTCAAATATGGTTCTGTAATTCTTTTTTACCCATGGTTCAAATTTATAAGACTAAATGAGGTTGTAATTATCAAAGAACCACTTAAATGATCTAAACGAACATAATTAATGTTTTAACTTATAAATCATCATCATATAAAGCATAAAACTGATAAATGGTATAAATTATGGTACTGGAAATATTTAAATACTACTCCATTCCAATTATGTAGTTTCACTTCCAATCAACAAGAATGATTCATCATGAACCGATCGTGAAAATCACAAAAGAACTCACCCAAAATAATGCAAGGAACAAAATACTAACAATTAAGGGATGAAATGAGGTTATGAAATGACCATATAAGATGTTATAAACATGAACATGTTTCTTTAAAATACTAATAACACTCTTTTAACCATTATACATGAGGTTTAAAGAATTTTTAAGTAAGACAAGCCTAAGGTAAGGGTTTCTTCATCTCACTTCCATTTTTGTGAGATATTCCGTAATAACTATTATTACTTTGTATGGTGTATGTATACTGACCATTATTGTCTCATATCATGAATATCTTTATTTTTATGATATTAAATTTATCATTTGACAATCATTAATTTTGGGTCATACAAATCAATTGATTATAAAGTTGTAAGGGGTTCCTCGTCTCACTTTCATTTTTGTGAGATTTTAGTCGTTCTCTGCTTATTTCTTGTATGTGGAATGTGTGTACTATCATTTGATATAAATAATAACATGATTCTCTTTATGTTCATGTTATTAAATTATCCAATTGATATTTATTATGTTCTGGTCATATGATTCGACCGATCACATTGTTGTAAGGGAATTCTTAACCTGATTTCCATTCTTTGGGTTAACCTTCTACTTTATAATTTATGTGCTATTTAAATTGTTTGTGTGATGGGTTATGTTTATATTATGTTTAATTATGTGTATTTACATAGTATATACATATTCCATCCACTCTATTAAGTCTCACTTCAAGTATATGATGTTTATAAGGGACTTTTCTTCTAAAATCCTCTTTTAAAATTCTGTTTTACAAGATTCAAAAGCAATGTTTTTAGGATATTATTTATGTTTTATGATTATGTTTTGGTTATTGGGCACTGTTTATGATGAAGGGTGGGACCTATATTTCCCTCCAATTCATTGGGTATGAGTACGTTGTAGGTTGGCCGTATGGTTACTCCAAGTGTAACTGTGATGGTTACACAAAATAAGGTAGTCGTGAGGGTTACAAATTTTAAGGTAGCCAAGATGGTTACATGATTATGTAAGTAATTCCCCAAGATACCTCTATGATTATATTTATGTTTGTGTGGATCTTGTGTAAATCTCATGTTACACAAATTAAGTATTTATGGGTGGAAATCATGTCTTCTGAAAATGTTTTCATACGTCATGTGTATTCATGGACAAATGTGATTTTTCCTTCTTTTTCATACCTTACTGAGCTTTTGTGCTCATCCCAAGTTTTTAAATGATTTTCACAGGTTAATGGATGAGTAATAAAAGGAAGGAAGACATGTTAAATGTTGAAGAATTGTCAAGGAGTCTTGTTTTAAGTTTTAATATTTTATATTCTGAGGAAAATGGAAACTTATTTTATGGTATCCACTATGTAACAATGTGTAATGTTATGAATGTTTTGTCTTAATTCTCTAAAGCTCTAAACTTGAAAATATCCTCAATGTAAAAGGAAGTTTTTTCTTGAATAAATTCAAGATTATGTATGTAACAAGTGTGGGTCGTTATAGTTGGTATCAGAGGACGGTTTAGATAATTTTAGGGGTTAAGGTGATGCGAATAGAATACCATAAATAATTTTCACTCTATGTTTAATTTGTTATAGCATTTAAAGATTACCATGTTGCTTCATATAAGAAATGTTTATTTAGAATGGTTGTCCGCAGAAGGAACATGGATGCTGGAGATGAGAGGCACCGACAGAATGACATCCTTCCTGATCTACAGCCCGGAATGGTAGGGATTGGAACCGAGCAGTTTGTGACAGTAATGGCTCAGCTAACGCAGGCAATAAATGGTGGTGGAATCCATGCAAGAGGACAAATAGAGGTACCCCAACAGAACATGACAGTGGTGGAACATTTTATGAGACAACATCCTCCTGCATTCAATGGATCTTCTGACCCAGTGGCAGCAGAAGGATGGATTAAAGCCCTTGAAAAGATATTTGATGTTACGGGATGTTCGAACAATCAAAAGGTAAGTCTTGCCATTTATCGTTTTGAAGGGGAAGCTGATCAGTGGTGGTCAATGGTAAGGAATATCAGGGGCAGAGAGGATTTTTATGCCTTAGTGTGGGATGAATTTAAAAGTATTTTTCTTGAAAAATATTTTTCTAAGGTGGTGCGACTTAGAATGGAGAAACAATTCCTTGAATTGAAACAAAAGGAGGAAGATTCAGTGGCTATGTATGAGGCGAACTTCACCCGACTGGCGAGGTATGCTCCAAATCTTATTCTGGATCTCGATAGCAAAATCAACCACTTTTACTCAGGATTGAAGCCAAGGTATCGAAGGGCGTTGGCCTCCCGTGAATTCAAAAGTTATGAGAAACTTGTCCGATGTGCTGATAGAGTAGAGATGAAATTTGCTGACGATCACATGCATTTTGGAAACAAAGAGAAGAATAGGTCTCGTTGGCAAGAAATGGGTAAGAATCAACCAAATAAATCTGATGGTAAGAAAATCCAGTTTCCAGTTTGTGAAAAGTGTGGCAAGAAGCACCCTGGGGAATGTCTTATCAAAACTGGGAAGTGTTTTAAATGTGGTAAGTTTGGACATATGGCCCGAGATTGCAATGAAAATGATCCAAAGAATAATCCTGATAAGCAAACTGTAAAGTGTTTTAAATGTGGTGAGATGGGTCACTATGCAAATGCCTGTCCAAAGAGGGATCCAAATGATGCAAAGAAGCCAGACTACAAGCAGAAAGGTGTAGTGAGATCCTTTGTGACTACGTCAGCAGGTGTTGGGCCATCCAATGAAGTTGTATCAGGTACTTTGTTTGTTCACTCATATTTTGCTAAAGTTTTGTTTGATACGGGTTCTACACATTCCTTCATCTCTGAGAAATTTTCTAGTAAATTTGAAATATCACCTCAACAAATGATACCCGAACTTGTTGTTAAAACACCAGGGGGAAATGTTATATCAAAGAGGAATTATAAGAATATTTCTATTGTGGTATGTGGAAAGACTTTACCTGCAAACCTTGTTGTTTTACCCTTAGTCGAGTTTGATGTTATTCTGGGGATGGACTAGCTTTCTGACTATCATGCTAAGATTGACTGTAGAGCTAAAGAAGTTGTTTTTCAGAAAGAGTTTCAGTTTGTATACAAGAATGAACCCATACAATTAATAACATATCAAGAATCTGAGAAACTACTGAAAGATGGAAATGAAAGTTATCTGGATCATATTGTTGAAAACAAGGGAACTATTCAAATTAATGAGGTGCCAGTGGTAAATGAATACCTTGATGTTTTTCCTGAGGAGTTACCCAGTGTCATACCTGAATGAGAAGTCGAATTCACAATTGACTTAGTTCCTGATGCTAAGCCAATTTCAAAACCCCCATATCGTATGGCTCCAATAGAACTTCTTGAATTGAAAAATCAGTTGCGGGATTTGCTTGTCAAAGGCTTCATTCGTCCCAGTACTTCACCATGGGGAGCCCCTGTCTTGTTTGTTAAAAAGAAATATGGTTCCATGAGACTTTTCATTGATTATAGAGATTTGAATAACATCACTGTTAAAAACAAGTATCATTTGCCTCATATTGATGACTTGTTTGATCAGCTCCATGGAGATCAGTACTTTTCCAAGATTGACTTGAGATCCGGATACCATCAGCTGAAGGTGAAGGAGGATGACATCCCGAAAACAGCCTTTCGTACTAGATATGGGCATTATGAATTTGTTGTTATGCCATTTGGTTTAACTAATGCACCTGTTGTATTGATGAATCTTATGAATAGAGTATTTCATGAGTTCTTGGATAAGTTTGTGGTTGTATTTATTGATGAAATTCTGGTTTTTTCTAAAAATAAAGAGGAGCATGAAAAACATCTAAGGGTTGTTTTACAAACTTTGAAAGAAAAGAAACTATATGGAAAATTTAGCAAGTGTGATTTTTGGTTGCAATAGATTTCTTTTCTTGGGAACATTGTAAATAAGTATGGAATAACAGTTGACCCTGCCAAAACAAAAGTAGTTGATGAATGGCCAAGACCCACAAATGTTATAGAGATTTTTAGTTTTCTGGGATCAGCAAGTTATTACTGAGGATTTTTTAAGAACTTTGCACGGTTATCTATCCCAATAACTAAGTTAACACGGAAAGGGGTTAAATTTTTTTGGACAGAGGAATGTGATGTTTGTTTTCAGGAACTAAAGAAGATATTGGTGAATGCTCCAGTTTTGGCCTTACCTTCCTGGAATGGTGAGTTTGTCATCTACAGTGATGCTTCTTTGAAGGTACTTGGTTTTGTTTTGATGCAGAATGATCAGGTAATTACCTATGCTTCGAGACAACTTAAACCTCATGATCTGAATTATCCCACACATGATTTGGAATTGGCAGCTGTGGTTTTTTCTTTGAAAATATGGAGGCATCATCTATACGGAAACAAATGCCAAATATATACTGACCATAAAAGTCTTAAGTATATATTAACTCAGAAGTAATTAAACATGAGGCAGAGAAGATGGCTATAACTGATAAAGGATTATGACTGCACGATCAATTACCATCCTAGAAAAGCAAACAAAGTAGCGGATGCCTTAAGTCGGAAAAATCATGCATCATTAACCATGCTACGTCTGGAACATGATCCCTTGATTAATGATTTGATGAATTTTGGCTTAGAAGTTGTTGGTGTAGGGAATATATCTATTTTGTTTCAGGTTTCAGTGCAGTCTTCGTTGTCAGACAGAATTATAAATGCGCAGAGGGAAGATCGTGAGCTACAGAAAAAGGTAGAATTGGTTAAAATGGGTAAGTTTCCAGAATTTAATCTTGATAAAGATTGTGTTTTAAGATTTGGAAAAAGGTTGTGTGTGCCTTGTGATTCCCAGCTGAAGAAAGAATTGTTGTGTGAAGCTCATAGTTCTCCATTTTCTGTTCATCCTGGAAGTACTAAGATGTACAGAGACCTTCGAGAGTATTACTGGTGGAATGGGATGAAAAGAGATATTGCTGATTTTACAATGAAATGTTTGACATGTCAGCAGGTTAAAGCAGAGTGGCAGTTACCGAAGGGGATGCTTCAGCCTTTTCCAGTACCAGAATAGAAATGGGAGAATATATCCATGGATTTTGTGGTGGGACTACCAAAGACTTCTCGAGGTAACAATGCGATATGGGTTATTGTTGATCGGCTAAGAAAGTCTGCTCATTTTCTTTCTATTCGAGGTACAATGACATTAGATCAGCTTTCTCGATTGTACCTCAAGGAGATCGTCAGGTTTCATGGAGTTCCTCTTTCCATTGTGTCTGACCGAGATCCCAGGTTCAATTCTAAATTTTGGAAGGGACTTCAGAAGTCTTTGGGCACAGAGTTAAATTTCAGTACAGCTTTTCATCCTCAATCAGATGGGCAGTCAGAACGAACGATTCAAACTTTGGAGGATATGCTTCGAGCTTGTTCAATGGACTATCAGGGAAGTTGGGATCAGAATCTTTCATTAGTTGAGTTTTCTTATAATAACAGTTTCCATTCCAGTATTCAGATGGCACCTTTTGAGGCCTTGTATGGAAAGAAGTGTTGGACTCCTGTATTTTGGGATGAAGTCGGTGAAAGAAAGTTGATGGGGCCAGAATTAGTAGAAGAAGTGGCTGAGAAAGTGAGGATGATCCAGCAACACATGAGGATAGCTCAGAGCAGGCAGAAAAGTTATGCAGATAACAGAAGGAAATACTTCTCTTTCGAGGTAGGTGACCATGTTTTCCTTAAAATCTCTCCTTGGAAAAGTGTGATGCATTTCGGTACGAAAGGGAAACTAAGTCCACGGTTCATTGGTCCTTTTGAATCTTGGATAAAGTTGGAACAGTTTCATACTGTGTAGCTTTGCCTCCGAGCTTATTTCAGGTACACAATGTTTTTCATGTTTCGATGTTGAGAAAGTATGTTCCAGATTCATCACATGTCTTGAGGACGGAAGTAGTTTAGCTGGCAGAGAACCTTTCTTATGAAGAAAAACCGGTTCAGATTCTTGATCGAAGAGAAAAGGTATTGCGGAATAAGGTAATCCACCAGGTAAAGGTTTTTTGGAGAAACCACATGGTTGAAGAAACAACATGGGAGTCTGAAAATGCTATGAGGGAAAAATACCCTCAGTTGTTTATTAAGTAAATAAAAATTGCGAGGACGCAATTTCAAGAAGGTGGGGATAATGTAACATCCCAAGGTTTTCTAAAAATAAATTGAAAATTCTTGAAATTTTGTTTAAGGTATATATTTATAAGTATCCTTTAAACATAATTTTATTTCTTCTATGTTTTGAATTTCAAGAAACTGTCATCTACAATTGTGTTCAGTATGTTATTTAGAGTCTAATGAAACAAGCTTGTTTTTTTGGTGAATAGTAACATGCCCTTATGAATAGTAATATGAATAGTAATATGAATAGTAATATGAACTCATGAATATTAAATAATATTATTATTTTATTTTCCCATGGCAATAGGATAATGGGATCTTAATTAATTTTCCAATGTCACATAAAACTAATTGCACTTCAATATTGTTATTTTTCGAATTAACTGTGAAATTATTTAAAAATTAAATTAATGATATTTAGAAAATTATTTTTGAAAAATGGAGTTCATTTTTTAATTCTACATGTCTAAAAATGGTTAGGGTAAATTTTTGGTATTTTTTTGAAACTCTTGAATTTTCGGTGAATAGTGAAATATGATAAAATACCGTATAATCAATTTATCAGTAAAAATGCACTATTTATGACATCATAAGTGATGCAAGGACACTTTCTTCGAACTCACATTATATTTTCACTATTTAGGGCCACTTGATTTGAGATTATTCATAGTCTTGATAAAAATATTATAATAATAATTAAAATAATCTAAAATACCTCCCCTCCTCCACTATAAATATCACCCTCACTCCCCTCTTCCTTCCACACCTCTCAAGCCTTGAGCATTGTCTAATTTCTGCCAAATTCCCTCCCCAATCTTCTTCCCCACGTCCTAGAGCTGCTGGTCTCACCAAAAGACCAAAATCAAAGCCCTTAAGAAGGATCTCAAGGAGAAGAGATCAAGAGGTAAACATCCTCTTTCATTTTCATTCTTTTCTTCCATTTTATGTTATTCTCTTTCTTTCCCTTTGTCTTTTGTTGGGATATTTCATTAAATATTTCCCCTTACTGTCCAAATTTTGTATGAATGATGAGATATTCCATTCCTCTCATCAACCTTGTTTTTATGAAATTTTAAGAGACGTCGTTAGGCTGCCGAATTTTTCGTAAGAAATTTCTCATGTTTTCTTTATTTCATGATTCCTTTCTCTTCTTTCTTCACCCTCTCTTATCCAAGAGACATGAAATATCCATAATAATGTATATTCTTGATGTTTTCATGTTTATGTAAAATTACAAATCATTATTCTTCTCCTCTCTCACTTATTTAAGGAATAAGAACATTGTCTGTGATGTGTCGAATTACCGACATCATGGACGATGTAATTTCACTTTCCATTAATTCTTTCAAGTCTGGTCATGAAACCATTTATATGGTTGAACCAGGTTATAATATATGTTTTATAACTCATATATGGTTCTGTAATTCTTTTGTACCCATGGCTCAAATTTATAAGACTAAATGAGGTTGTAATTATCAAAGAACCACTTAAATGAACTAAACGAACATAATTAATGTTTTAACTTATAAATCATCATCATATAAAGAATCAAAGTGATAAATGGTATAAATTATGGTACTGGAAATATTTAAATACTACTTCATTCCAATTCTGGAGTTTCACTTCCAATCAACAAGAACGATTCATCATGAACCGATCGTGAAAATCACAAAAGAACTCACCCAAAATAATGCAAGGAACAAAATACTAACAATTAAGGGGTGAAATGAGGTTATGAAATGACCATATAAGATGTTATAAACATGAACATGTTTCTTTAAAATACTAATAGCACTATTTTAACCATTATACAGGAGTTTTAAACAATTTTTAAGTAAGACAAGCCTAAGGTAAGGGTTTCTTCATCTCACTTCCATTTTTGTGAGATATTCCGTAATCACTATTATTACTTTGTATGGTGTATGTATACTGACCATTATTGTCTCATATCATGAATATCTTTATTTTTATGATATTAAATTTATCATTTGACAATCATTAATTTTGGGTCATACAAATCAATTGATTACAAAGTTGTAAGGGGTTCCTCGTCTCACTTTCATTTTTGTGAGATTTTAGTCGTTCGCCGCTTATTTCTTGTATGTGGAATGTGTGTACTGTCATTTGATATATATAATAACATTATTATCTTTATTTTCATGTTATTAAATGATCCAATTGATATTTATTATGTTCTAGTCATATGATTCGACCGATCACATTGTTGTAAGGGAATTCTTAACCCGATTTCCATTCTTTGGGTTAACCTTCTACTTTATAATTTATGTGCTATTTAAATTGTTTGTGTGATGGTTTCTGTTTATATTATGTTTAATTATGTGTATTTACATAGTATATACATATTCCATCCACTCTATTAAGTCTCACTTCAAGTATATGATGTTTATAAGGGACTTTTCTTCTAAAATCCTCTTTTAAAATTCTGTTTTACAAGATTCAAAAGCAATGTTTTTAGGATATTATTTATGTTTTATGATTATGTTTTGGTTATTGGGAATTGTTTATGATGAAGTGTGGGACCTATATTTCCCTCCAATGCATTGGGTATGAGTAATTTGTAGGTCGTCCGTATGGTTACTCCAAGTTTAACTGTTATGGTTACACAAAATAAGGTAGTTGTGAGGGTTACAAATTTTAAGGTAGCCAAGATGGTTACATGATTATGTAAGTAATTCCCCCAAGATACCTCTATGATTATATTTATGTTTGTTTGGATATTTTGTAAATCTCATGTTACACAAATTAAGTATTTATGGGTGGAAATCATGTCTTCTGAAAATGTTTTCATACGTCATGCGTATTCATGGACTAATGTGATTTTTCCTTCTTTTTCATACCTTACTGAGCTTTTGTGCTCATCCCAAGTTTTTAAATGATTTTAAAAGGTTAATGGATGAGTAATACAAGGAAGGAAGACATGTTAAATGTTGAAGAATTGTCAAGGAGTCTTGTTTTAAGTTTTAATATTTTATATTCTGAGGAAAATGGAAACTTATTTTATGGTATCCACTATGTAACAATGTGTAATGTTATGAATGTTTTGTCTTAATTCTCTAAAGCTCTAAACTTGAAAATATCCTCAATGTAAAAGTAAGCTTTTTCTTGAATAAATTCAAGATTATGTATGTAACAAGTGTGGGTCATTATATCAGTGATTCTAAACAAATTAATTTCCTCCATTATACTTATCCTTGAGAAAGAGATAAAAAATAATATATAAGAATTATGACACTAATTCTTCACACACTAAATATATTTATAAGGTTATAACTCATACTATATCACAATAATAGAAGTTAATCACCAAAATTTATTCTCAGTATACATTCTGACCAAAATTTCACTTCCCACTCATCTCTAAATAAATTTATTTCTTATTTTAAGTATTTAGTTTGTTGTAAATATTGATAGTACTGAGAAAATATAGACAAAAAATGATTATCAAATATATTTAATGAAATTTTAATTACCTTTAGAAATTATCTATTGGGAGATGTTGTTTTATTCATGATTTATGAATTCTCTCAAAAAAATTCAAACATAATATCCACAATCGATGTCATTATCTTGTTTCGAACACTGTAGAAACATTGAACAAAATAAGTAAATTGTCTTGAAATGTTTTGATATTTAAATATTTCTATATATACCTTAATGTTTTCCATTTGTAGTAATCCATAGGCTTTATCCCTTCATACACCGACTTCATTCCATGATCTAGCCTATATTTATTAACTACCCTATCATAAAAAATCTTATTAAAACACAGACTGAACATATAATTTCAAGTTCATCTATAAAATGTTGATTTAAATTTATTACATATTCACAATACACATCATGTGTGGACATTTGGTTTTATATCCATGCATTGGATATAAAAAATAAATATTTAGTGTGTCTAGATTAACTATGATCATCTTTAGTGCACTCTAAAAAACAAGAACAATTAAGTAATGAAAAAAATTAAAAATATATTTTATGTGATTAGATTATAGAGTTTTAAATTTTCATTGTAGGAATAAAAAAGAGTCTATCATATGATAATTTTTTATAAAATTATTTGAGTAACTCATTTTTTTCTTCTAAATTGTTTTCTTATCCAAAGTAAGTTCTACCATAGAAATGATAGATGGATTAATAAATCCAAATTGTTCTTTGCATGATGTTCCCTTTATATAGTTGTAATATAAATTCATGTAGAAAATATGAATACTTATTAACTTTAATAAACATATTATCTCACTATTTAGATATACATATTATGAAAATGTACCTTATGTATGTATTAACAACTGAGACGCCCAACCATTCATGCATGCTTTAGAATCTCATTTAGAGTCTTAAGACCAATTTTGTCTATCAAGGTATCTCCATATATTTATTCTTCAAATAAAATTTAAGACATATTTTTATCTCCAAATATGCTCTATTCATGAATTTGTAATGATAATAAATGTTTATCTAGAACTTTCAGGGAGAAGGTAATCTTAGAAGGTTGTTTTTTTTCTTGGTCGATTCACTATATTTCCTTAATTCAACCTTTCCTTTCTCTATTAATTTATCCATCTGTAATATCATAACTAAATTTAGAACTTTTATCATCAATTTTTATAGGTTTTTAATATGAAATTTTTTTTAAATACATACCTCATGTATCTTTATAAGATTATATAGCCATGATATGAAAGCTCCAATAGCATCAATGACTGTTGTAATATTCAGACCATCAAGTGGAATAGAAAAACTGGCATTCAGCTCATGAGATACATCAATCCCCACTCTCATATGATCTTTTGGGAGGTATTTATGGTGTATTTTATCCCTAGGGATATTTTAAATTGTACCCATCACAACACAGTGGTGTGTGGGTGTTGACAAATACAAATCACATACAACTGTACCCTGCATAATTTTAGTAATATAAAGTTATCAGAAGTTATTTGATTCACATTTAGAAGAAAGAGTAAGGAAAAAATTGATTACCCCAGTTAAGGTATGCAGATAGGGGGAATGACTGGCCTCAAAGCTAGTGTGATCATTTGGTTCATGTGCAGATCTTTGCTCCACCGCTGGTTTGCTTTGATCCTTTCTCATACATTGGTCTGCCAAACCAAACCACAAAATGATATCTTGCAGTGAGTCTATTTTTTTCTGCAATTGTCTCACCATATTATATTTATATTTATGTGGTTTTATATTCTCGAAATATGTTTGAGGAGAGACTCCAAAACCTAATCCTCTAATGCAGCCATATTTTTCAGGCCGCTTCAAATCTACTGAAAGTAGCTTTTCTTCTGGTATGTTCATTGTTGATTCTTATGTATAAATTATATAAAAAATATGAACATAAATAGATATTTTTATGTAATATTATTATAAATCATAACAAATTAAAATTATGTCATACTTACACAAGCTTCCCATAGTATTTTTGTGCTTTCATCAACTAATTTACCCTCCTTATTTACACGAGCATCCTTCCATAGCATGTGAATTGGGATGGAATTGGATACATATTTTGATTCATCAATCAACATATAAACAAAGGAATGTATGTTTTTACATATAAAATAATTAAAATTTTATTGATGATTTAAAATACATACCAATTTCATATCTAATGAAGCGTACCCCATCCTTGATTTGTGATAGGGGATGTTGGTTTTGATGCTCGTTCTTTATTTTTAGAAATATTTTTCTATTTCATAAATTAAAAATTTTGAATCAAGTTGGATAAAACAAATAATGTAAAATAATATATTATCGACTACAATACACCTGAAATGATTTATCATTACAGCGATTGATGAAAGAAGTCCATGTTTCGAACTTTATAATGTGTTCATAACTAACTAGTGGGTGGGGATTTACTTTCCCCTTAGCATCCCTGAGATATAACTTCATAAAAAGAGTCCATAAGCCTCTATGGGATTTTCTAGCAACCATTAAGACCAATTTCTTATGGAAATATTCTAAAATAAATGAAATCTATAAGGAATAATGAAAATTAAATCAAATTTTCATTATATAATTTTTCAGTAAAATAGATAAAGTGTATCATAACATTACCGTTATATCTTTTCAAATTATTTACTTCATTACAGGTTGGACATGGTGCAATGAAACAATATCAATTCACACATTCAAACTCATTGTAACCCCAAGATAACTAATGAACATTGAATTTTTGGCATCAATAGGTTGGCTACATTGATTCCATCCAACCTTGAATTTTATACCCTGAATTATTGCCTTGATAATTCTATTCAACACTATGATGTTGCATCGTTGTTGTTGTTGTTTCATCAACTTGTTATTGATCCCCTAATAATTATTCAGTTTCATCATCAATGGTCTATTATTCCTTGGTATTGGTAACATCATCATGTGCAGAAGATATTGTCTTTATGAGTATTCAAACATTTAATTTGTCTTAAATAACAATAATACAATACACTCCATGCATAAAAGCCCATATTTGCATGCACCTTGCATCAAAAAAAAGTATTGTATTGAATAGAGATATAATACTTCAATACTCTAGTACAACTAACTTCCACTGCCTTTATTTAACCCATCCTCATACGCTTGATTTCTTTCCATATCTTGATGATTGGACTCCCTTGTTCAAAATATCCTTCTTCACATCATTATGGTTCCAAAGTTCCTTGAGGACATACCTCCCAGATAGTTATCATTGCATTTTGTTACTTGATACCCATCCCCCATATTTTGTGGACATCCACCTATGTTTTTTGTACTCTGGACAAAATTCTCCCATAAACTAGTGATCATTTTGGATGACTACTACTTAGAGTAGTACAAATAACATATAATATATGGGGGATGATCCTCAAGAAAAAAATGAAATAATAATTGTTCAGGAGATGAAAGGTACTTGACACTAACATGAGAACATCAACTCATCTCCACTGATCTGAAAAGACTCTAACTTATGTTACCAATCCTTTTTCCAAACCTATATCTCAAATATAAGAGCTCTATATCCACTAAAGTTCAAAAATAACCTAAATGAAATTTTAATTATAGCTTATAACATATTAAATTTCAAAAATGAAGGAATTAACATTCAAATCCACATGAATTCCACTCGTAATCATTTACTTCCACTCACAAACATTTATTGTTTGCCACTTCCTCTGAAATGTTTCATTTTTTGGAAGGTCCTAGAGGAGATACAAACTTGTGGTGGTATTGGTGTTAGGAGGATGGGAGAGCTTCACAATCGTCCATTTCTCCAAGCTTCCAAGAGAAATTATCCTAAATATGAAGTCGAAAGCAGGGTCAGAGATTTCTTCTCATTGTGGGAGGAATACCTTCAAGAGTCAGATTAGAACCCTTTTAAATTTATCAAGGTTGAAGGGTAAGAAAATAAAAATGTGTGTTTGGCATGTTTTTTTCACACAAAAAAAATGTACAACAAGAGTATTTTCAGAAGGTTACGCATCGTAGTAATATTCCCTTCCAAGTATGATTAACTACAAAGTTCAAATAAGATCCAATGAGAATGAACTCAAATTAAAATAAAATTTTGATGAAGTATTTTCAAAAGTAAAAGAGTAGGTCATATAAGAAAATTCATATTAAAAAACCAAAAAATTCATTCATTATGTTTTGATTAATTTTTAGGTGTAATTTTTTGTGTTCTCATGAAGTAGTAAATGAGGAGGATGAAAAGATGAAAGAGTTGAAGAATGAGTTGGGAGATGTGGTATTCAAAGCCATCGTAGCATCTTTGATAGATATTAATGAATAAAATATGAGTGGGAGGTATGTCATCAAGGAACTTTGGAACCAAGATGATGGGAAGAAGACTAGTTTGAATGAGGGAGTCCAATCCATCATTAATAGATAGAAGGAAATCAAGCATTTGAGGATGGATTAAATAAAGGTAGTGGGAGTTAGTTGTATTTTACTATTGAATTATTATATATTTGTCTAATATAGTAAAAATTTTCATGCAAGATGTATACAAAAGTGTAATTTTATGTATGTAGTGTATTTTATTTTATATCTATCTTACCAAAATGAATACTTATTTACACAACCTTATTTGTGAAACTCGTGGTCCTTTTTATGAAAAGTTATTTATGTTTGTTATGAATATTATATGTTATATGGTTCTTTAAAATATAATACATTGGGAATATTTTCATAAAATAAAAATGATTTACATGGATTTCTGTTGATCTGGGGCATGGAAAATCATCAAAGAAAACCTACCTAATTACTTTAGTTAACCACTTAATTTTCATCTTGGTGCACATATAGTTGATGTTTCCTTGGGTTAAAGTTTGAAAGGATTAACTATTTATTGGAAGGGATAGAGTATCAAATGATATCTAGTGGCGACCTATGGAGTTTGTGTCATAAATGGTAGGTCGATCATTTGTATAAGGTTTTATTTTTACCTAGGATTTATCAAATTGTTATTTTTTTATGCTTGAAGTCATTTATATTCATGGGATTCTATTGTGTGTTATTTTACATAGATTCACTTGTCATGTGAGTTGGTTTTTTAAACCATTTCTCATGGATCAGTTTGAATGCTACATATTTATTATCAATCCTTTCAAATTTGGTTGATGGCTATGAGGGTTGATTAAAATTTTGATTCAAATCAATTCGAGTTACGAATAGTTGGACTATATTGTGATATTACAGTTTTATAAAACAGATATTTTTTGATAAGATAACACACACACACAAATAAAAATAAATAAATTTTCTTAAATCAGGTCACTTCATCAAAAATAAATTCATTCTTGGAGTGTAATTTATTTATAAAATAATTTTATAGAAAATTAAACTCATATATAACATCTTCTATAGATGACGCCGCATATGGAAAATCTTTTATCAGAATATGATCTGGTGTGTTGTGCAATGACATGTTTTCATTTATAAATCTAAAATAAAATAAATTCATAAAATTGATTTACTATTAGTTTATAAAAATTAAAAATTTATTTTAATTAATTATAAATTAAAAGGACATCGGAAATTATTGGAAACCATTCATTAATAATGGAAATAAATTTTATCGCCTTTAATGATCACCCTAACACATTGAATATCATTTCTCTCATAACTGTAATGTGTTAGTGAATATATTTTTAAGTAAATATATTAATAATCGGAACTTTTCAATCAATTATAAACACATATCTTCTTGACAATACATCAAAACTTTTGAGTTTGGATCAAATAAAAAATGAAAAAAGGGTGCTTATTTTTATTTCAATGAAAATTTAAATAGTTTTTTCCATATTAAATTATATCTCTATAAAATATTAATAATGTTAACCAATATAAACTGGAAAATTTAAACTTTAGTTACCTAAATTAGATTAAACCATTCACATTAAAGCAATATGTATATGAACCCAATTTAGATTATTCATATCAAATAACATTCCCTCTAAAATTAGTTCAATATAATGTTAGAATTTTTTTCACCTTCATGTGCATGTCATACTGTGCAAAAAAGATTCAAAAAATGACAAACCACGCTATCTAAAAGGTAACAAGAAATGATATAATGGAAACATCAAAAAAATCACCATTAGTCACAATAGCGGATGGATATTCCTTCACACTGGTCTCGTATGAATCCGGATTGAGTTTACAGAGTAGTGGTGGTATTGTGTAGGTATAGGTAGGTGAGAGAGAGAGAGATGAGATATAGGGTTCTTCATAGATAAAAAAATGAAAAAAACTTAAACCGAAGAACCTAAAAAAATAAACAATGATAGAGGAAAAGTAGAAAATAACATACATTGGATTCTAGCCTTGATTCATCTGAGGGAACGAAGAGGCGTCACACCGATAGTAAGGGAGTTCTGCGAGAGCTTGGGAATCACAAGTGAATGATTCATGGTTAGGGTTATTTTAAATAAATCAGGGACACTTTTAACAGCTCTTTCAAAAAAGCATTGATAAAGATCTCTTTTTTGAGTGCTAAATTGATAAGCACTAATAAAATGAATATTTATCAGTGCTTTTTTTAGCGATGATAAAGACCTAGATCTATCAGAACTAAAAAATCACTGATAAAATACATCTTTATCGGTTCTAACATTTTATAACTGCTAAATATTTCTTTTAACAACACTTTTGTAGCACTGATAAAATGAACCTTTATCAGTGCTAAAACTTTAGAACTCATAAAGAATTTATAATTATAATTATTTAAATAAATTTATGATAATTTTATAATTATTTAAATAAATTTATTATAATTTTATAATTTTTTAAATATATATATTTATTTATTTATAATTATATAAATACTTATTTAAAAAATTGTATTTATTTATTTATAATAATTATAAATTTATAAATTTATAAATTTATAAATATAGTAAATATACATTTATAAATGTATTTATTTATAAATATTTATTTACAAATATATTTTTAACATTATTAGTGTATATATAATCTTAAATACATGCATTTTAAAAATGAGTGAAATTCAATAATTTAAAATGAGTACACCTTAAAAATATTGAAAAAATGGATAAGTTTTATTAATTAAAAACAAATTACTAAAAAATATGGATACATATATATTGAAGTAAATATGAATACATATTGAAAATACTAAAACATAGTAAATAAATTTAAATAAATAAATAATATAAAATGATCAAATTCAGAAATAAAATAAAAAATAAAAAAATTTAAAAATTAATAAATAATATTGTAACTGTAATAGTATTAAAAAAAATAAATAAAATTGAACGATTAAAAATATAATATATTAAACGTATCATGTAATAATTAAATTCAAAAATATACTAAAATTTGAATAAATTACATAAATATTAGGTGTATGTATTTTTATATAAGATTTCATTAATTGCCTAAATATATTTGTGTGTGTGTAGTATATAAAAATTCATTAATTACACACACAAACACACACACACACACAAACACACACACATATATATATATATATGTATGTGAAATCAATGTAACACATGATGTTTGATATATGTTAAATTACAAAATCAAACAACATTAAAAATGAATAACACATTAATATGTTTTTAATAATTATATTTTATTCATTTTATATATATTTAAATTTAATATATATTATTTATTACTATTTATAATTAATACATATATATATTATACTTATTAATTTTTATTAATAATTATTTCATTAATAAATTTTTAAATTATTTTGTAATTTATTCATTTTTAATTGTTTTTTTTAATTATTACAATTTATTAATTTTATATATCTATATTTAATATATATTATTTATTAATATTTATAATATATATATATTTATATTAAATTAATTCATTTTTATCAATAATTATTTAATTAATAGAATGTTTAATCTTTTTCTTAATTTACTCATTTTCAATTTTTATTTGTTTAATTATTTTATTTTATTCATTTTATATATCTGTATATTTAATATATACTATTTATAAATTTTTAAAATTTATATATATTTACATTCAATTAACTCATTTTTTTTAAAAAAATATTTAATTAATAAAATTATTAAAAAAAATATTTTTATTTGTTTAATTATTTCATTTTATTTTGGACCTTTATCATCGCTGATAAAGGGTACCCTTTATTAGTTCTAAAAATAAATCACTAATAAAGGCTATCTTTTATCAAGGCTAAAAATAAAACACTGATAAAGGGTTCCCTTTATCACTACTAAAATAAACACTCATAAAGGTTATCTTTTATCATCACTTTTTTTAATGCTAATAAAGATGGACTTTATCAGTGCATTTTTCTAGCGCTGATAAATTCCAGCATTGTTAAAGGCCTCTTTTTTAGTAGTGAAAATAGGATTGGGAGATACGATAAAAAACTACCAAAAACTCTAATAGATAATATAAAATGAACCCAAACCATCCCACAATCCATTAATAAAGTAAAACTAATACATTTAAAAGTATCCACTATATTCCAAAAGACAAGTCTACAGCGGTAACTCAACAACATCTCCAACCCAACAAGTAATGTCCATCTCAATCACAAAAGCCCTCCTAGAAACCTAAAAATGGTTTTATATATGTAGGGTGATCATAATAGGTATACTAAGTAGGGATATAACCAAGTTCTCAATGCACATGTGAAAATAGTATGCTAATGCACTAATGAACAAACAGTAAAACCAACAAGCACCTATACAGGTCAACAAACCAAAAATCAACTTCACCATCACTTGATCACTAAATCATGCATCCAATATATTAATATAACATCAAGATCATAACAAAGTAAGGTTCCCCGCTATAGATTCCACATTGATTTTTTTTCTTATGCCCCAATGTCAAATGTCATGTGCTCCCATCCCTTTTATACATATCACATCGCATCGCATCGCATTGCATCTCTCCTGAAGACACCACGGTCATCTATGATGTGGGTCAAGATGAATCCCTATCTACCCTACCCACTCAAGGTTTATCTTGTTATGCTAGCATCAGGAATCACCACACCACATCTCACCCAAAGACACCTGGTCCATCATATCTCATATCACCCAAAGTGAAACAAACCAGAATTTCCAATGAATGTTTTTATGAATTTTCATTCAAAAATATAAACATAAATACTAAATATATTTATTTATTTCAAATAACCAATTATTTATATAAATATTTATCATCTATTTTATTCATTTTCATATTTTTCATGTAAATAGAAATTTATTTATTAAAATTGTTTTAGAAAAACAGAGGCTCATAGTCCAAGCAATAACCCATCACACTAGCATTATCATGGGGCTTAAACCCATGATGGAATGGTTATAAGGATGTATCACCTTCTTTCAGTCTTCATGATTCCCTACTTGTGTATTCCATATATAGATATATATAATTATAAACAAGGTTAGTTTAAATATATAGTTTTATTTGATAACTACATTCCTTTACTAATAGTCTTATTTCTAAATCATCTTAGAAATTAATCCATTGTAATTTAATGGTTAAAAAAATCACAATACTTTTTTTCATTATTATAAAATTTTATGTATTTTCATATGAAATTTTATATATGGTTAAATATAAATAATAAATTATGATACATTTTCAATTTTCATTATAGTTCATTTAAATGTTTTTATTTTATCTTAATTTGTGTGTATGATTTATTATATTAAAATATTTATTTTAAAAGGTTAAGTAACATGTTTCATAATAAAAACTCAATAAATCTTTATTTCATTCATTAAGAATAATACATTTATTATACAATTATATCCAGTAAAATATCCACTATTATAATAAGTACATGCATAGAAATACTTTTTAACTTCATAATAACATTACACATTATGCATAACTATAGAGTAGTACAGCTAGGTATAGTAAAGGGATGTACACATTTAATGAAACTCCCTAGGATTTAACAGTACGTTATCTCTTTAAAGTAATTCAATAGCTTACGCCACATGCAACACTGAGTTCGAGCGCACCACGACTTACCAAACTAGTCATTCAAAAAGAGGTTATGAATATTATTAACTGAATTTTGAATTTTATATACTCCATATAATTTTAACATCCATATTATGTGTTTCTTAGATATATTATAGAGACAAATTCAATTTTTCAGATAAAAGAAGTAATTTTCAAAAAATGTTGTTTTCCGCCTTTTAATGGATTACCCTTTTTAAATCCAATATTTGACACTTTTATATATTAAATTTGATGAAATTAAATTCCTATTTATAATCGGGACATAAAAATTTAGTTTGGATAAATATTTGGTACTTTTATGATAACTTTCATATTTTGATGAATAGTAAAAAAAATACTAAATTTTAATTGAAAACAACTTTTTTATTCAAAATAATTTATAGTGTTAAATTATATATTTGAGTGGTTTTAAAGTAAAATTATATTATATTTTTACCATTTAATCCAATGTTGTTCATTGGATGTAATTTCACTTTTTAATTGGACATAAACACATGTCAATCTTTTGGTAGTTTTTACTTCTTAAAAACCCGCCTTTTGGTTTTGACAATGGGAATTAATTTTAAATTAATTTCTACAACTTCTGTGTTTTTAATTTTTAAAAAAGGATTTCATATTTTGAATAAGGAGGTTCAAACTGGGTAAATATTTAACTTTTATTTTTAGACATTATTAATAGTAACTTCAGTAAATATTTTTTTTACCATCGTTAAAGAGTAAATCTGGTAAATAAGGGTAAAAAATAATATTATAATAATATTAAATTACCCTACCACATGTCCAAACCCTATTGGATGAAACCTGTCTGACCAAGGGAATCCTTGGGTCTATTTTGGGACCCCATGGAGCCACTTTTAAGTGAAAATGACACTTTATAAAAATTAATTTAAAGATAAGGAAAATGTAACATAAACATATATCATTTAGTAAAATGATTTTTATATGAGGTTATATAAGTGAAATTTTCAACTATAAATAGTAATTAGAAATATAAAAATATTTCCTACATCATGGTGTTTTATTTATAATTTTTAGACATAAAATAAATATATTTATGACACAATAATGATGTAGTATTTTCATTATTAATGAAAGAATCAAATAAAGGACATTATAAATATTAACCTAAATATAATTTGAAAGTTTTGTTTCCATACATGAATTTTATATGTGAATATGAAATTTTAGGGTTGATTTTTTTTTTTTTGAAGAAATCAAGATGTTATGACTTTCACAAAAAAACCAATAATAAATAGTGTCAAAATTGACATAAAGGAGTTTTTAAAACAAATAAATTTTATTAAATAATATAATATTCCTAAAAATCTAAGGTTTGGAAAAAGTACTTAAATAATGTTATATATGTCATTAATGAACCACTTTATGTTCTATTTGTAGTTTATAGTAAGTTTATTAACCATATATTGTAATAATATAAGAAGACATGGTAAAAGTTAAACTATTTAACTAAGAGTTAAATAAAAAAGATAAGGTTAATATAGTGACCTAAAATTTTCTAAAACATATTTTTTGAGAGGTTTTAGAACCATCCCCAAATTATACTCAAAATAAATTCATTTTGAGCTATTAGAAACTGAAAATTATTTTATAATAAATTAATATTTCAAGTTTTCTCTAAAGTGCCCCTCACCTCTCTAATAAAGGGGTACTTCCCCTTATCTTAAATTCACACCTCCAAATCCATTTGGCTCCACCAAACCCTGCTCAAATATCCTCCCAACTACCCTAAATTCAACATATAGTCCTTACATTGATTAGAAAGCCAATCTAAGGATCCCTTTTTTTCAAATCAAAAGGAAGAACCTGAAGAAGAGGTAATTACTTCATCACCTCTTTCAAAGTTCTTTTCTTATTCCACTTTCTATTTCTTTGTCATTTCCAAAACAAAATAATAAATCTAGTACCTTATACAAAATGAGATATTATTATAACTATGGTACAACCTTATTCATTATTCTATCCATCCTATGAATAACAAATTCACCATATGTGCGTAGGTACGGCTTACTGTCTCCACGTCGTGGTTTAGTTTGTTATTCAACACTTCATTATTTGGATAGGTATAATAATGAGTATAATTGATTTAAATAATAAATATAACATGTTAATGATTATGTATATATAATTTACCATCTAATTAAATATTATTTCACCATCAATAGAATGATATCATCGCTCGTGCATACGTACGGCTTACCGTCTCCACAAAGTGATGAGATTCATTTCCACATTAACCATTAAAAAGTGATTATAAAAATATATATTATTAATAAGTATGTAATATATGAAATAAAAATTCTACTAGAAATATATATATATATATATACATACATATATCTCATTGACTTACTTTCGTTCAATAAGATATGAAAACAGAAACAGATTTTATGCATACGTACGGCCTACCATCTTCATAAACGGTGATTTCCATTTCATATATCTATCTATTATACATATTTATATTCTGAATATATATGATACATAAATAATTTTTTATATTCTGGAAGCAAATAAATCGGGATATAAGAGATATGATCAAGAATAACAAGTTAAAATGCGTACGATAAAGAAAATGATTATTACCCAAAATGTTATTTTAACATGGAAATTATTATTAAGTGGGTAGTATAATGTCATAAATGAATAAATTATGATATCATAAATATGAATATGGTTCTGGTGTAATTTAATAACATACTATAGTCATTATACATGAGGGTAAATGTACCCACTACCAAAGGAAAGTACAAGGGAAGGGTTAATTCCTCAATCTCATTATTATCCGAGATTGTTTATATGTAAGTTTTTACTAGGACATATTTATTATCTATTTCCATGTTTCATAAAAGAGTTTTAAAAAGGATTATTTTTAAGTGACCCTTTAACTAAAACATCATTTTAAATGGTTTAAATATTTATTCTTCTAGAAGATTCTCATTAATTTCAATGTTTTCAAAATGGTTTTAACGATTTGTTTATATGGACATGAATGTTTTAAAATGTTAATTCCTTTAAAAAATTTCAAATTGGTGTGAGAAAATTTGATTTAAAAATTTCTTTTAAATTTATTCCTTTATAAATTGTGAGACTTTTGAATGATTTCAGGAAAAAGGTATATTTCTCTCAAAGAGTTTTACTGATCATTTTCAACTATGTCAACATCCTTTACTAGTTATTAATCTTGATTGAGGTTAATTAATTATAATACAATATTTCATATTATATTGAATGATTTATGATATATTTGACTATGGATATGCTACTTTTAAACCATTTATGGTATATTGTTAAAGTACTGACATTTCATATGCTGGTTTTAATATGAATGTTTATGTTATATTTCACCATTTTCAAATGAGGAATACATTAGACTTAGTAAGTGATGGGAAGGGCCTGATATAGACCCTCAATGCATCGGTAGGTCTCATGAGACAAATTCGTGTCTTGGCACAAGGCCTTGACAAAAATTTTATTTGTAGTCTTGACATGAGGCCTTGACTATGTGGTTATGATGTCTGACATTATGCATTATCTTGTTATGAAATTAGTTATTACATATGATTATTCGACTAGTAGAATATCCATGTGCATGTTTATATGGTAATTTCTGATTTATTTTTTCCATATTATGTTCAAGTTTATATTTAAATGTCTGTTATTTTTATTACAAATCTTGCCTTAAAAGTTTATAGCTTCCGCTAAATTGTTTACCTTACTGAGCATCTAAGATCACCCCTTTTATTTTCCTTGGATTCCAAGAAGTGTATTATTATTGATATGTAGGGTTAAGCTAGGGGGTTAATGGAATTATAAAAGGATTATTTATGTTTTTTTTTATGTTAGAAAGTGTAATGTAATGTTCATGTATGTAATCTATTTTCCAAGACTGCTAAACTAATCGGTCCTTCGGGACTTGATTCCATGTAATCATGTCAATGTATTAAATAATTCACCGGATCTGGGCTTATGGGGTCTATTTGTTATAGTTGGTATCATAGTAATTTTATCAACAACCTTGGAAATATATTTAGAAAACATATATTATTGATCATAACCCTAATATAGACTTAGAGGATAAGTATATAAGAACCACCTATAATTTTGGTAATGATCATGGATAACCTAGTATTAAACCTAAGATGTTATAGATTGAAATAAAATTACCTTGATTATGTGGTTTTCTTTAATGATATGTGTTTATCACCCTATACTTTCTGGTCTTAGTTAATGGAGGAAACCAGAAAGAATTGGATTAACATTGAGTTTATTGGAAAATCTGGTGATTTTGATCAACAAAATTAGATAATGATTGGAGAGAAAGATATTGTGATTATTCCAAATCAATTATCAATATATATGATCAACAATGTGATCTTTGATTACATTCCTAACACATTGCATAAGAGGAAGATGAATTTTTATAAATTTTCAACTTTTAAGAAGCATAGAAAAAAGAAGATTCGACTTCCTACAAGTCAACAAGAAAGAAAGAAGTACCTTGAGAAATATCTCAAATGGAGGAGAAGATGTTATCTCTATGGGAAAAAGGGTCATAGAGTGACCAATTGTTATGGAGTCCAATGTATCATCTATGCAAATAATGGTAATTACCCAAATCAATGCTCGAACATAAGAATATACCTCTAAAGTAAGTAAGGACCTATTCTATTACAACCATTAAATTTGAAGGATTGAAGTATTTATGTATCTGGATCCAAGAATTATGAATAAGTGAATTATATAAGGAGCATTCAGTTTATGTTTTTCACTAAGTATTTTCAAGAATATGTTGAATAGTTATAATGGACAAGAAAATTGATTTATGGGTAAAAAAAATTTCCAATGTACAATGCTTCAACTATAAGGAGATGGGACACTATGTGAATAAATATCTCAATCATCAAAGGAATATACCCCAAAATACACTATTGGATCAAAATCAAGATTATTCTTCTACCAAAGATGG
Organism: Viscum album; assembly: GCA_963277665.1. Taxonomy (NCBI): domain Eukaryota; kingdom Viridiplantae; phylum Streptophyta; class Magnoliopsida; order Santalales; family Viscaceae; genus Viscum; species Viscum album. The sequence continues at coordinate 909,152,480 of OY728131.1, read as the reverse complement.
AGAGGAATGATTAATGTGCTTATGTTGGGGTTGAAGAATTATGTCATTTGAGTATTGTATCAATGATGTACTGGTTATATGAATTATGGAAATAAATAAGGATTGTACTGCAATACTATTTCATTGAGGAATTGAGATTTTATTTTACTAAGAAAAGTGACTCAATAGAAAGTTAAACATTTTGGAAAATACATAGTTGAGGGAAAGATAAATCTTAATATGAACCTGATACTGAGGTAGTGATTTTGGAATAAGATATTATTGATTTGGATAAATTATATTGAATATTCTTGAATACCTTGGAGCTAATTAATTGTATTTTTATTCCATAATTGTTGGAGTTTGAAACATTTTTGGATTTAAGGAGTATATCTGGTATTCTATAAGGAATAAGGGAGAATGAACGTATTCAATAAGGTTTTATGGTAATTTAAGGTGTTACCATGTTTTAAGAAAATACATGATGAAGGTATTAACATGTTATTATGTGTAAAAAGATATCTTCATTTTGTTTACCTCCCATATAAATTTTTAGACTTTGAGTTTGGACACAAGTATTTTGGATAAGTCTAAAGGTTCGAATAGAGTAAGTTGATCACTTGATATTTTGTATAAGGTTAATGTATAATTTATTGGATACTCTGACCTAACCTTTTGGATTTTAGTAAAAATATAGAAGATTAAAGAAATACTTTTGGACCTTATGATTTATCAAATGTGTTATAGGAATAAAAAAATCATTTTTGATCATTCATTTCCTAGTGTAAGGGATGAAGTGAAAATAGATCAAAGCACAACCAAATGATGAGAATATGATTATGACAGGTAGTGAAATCAATTATATTTTCTATACTTCTTATCTAAATAGTAAATTAATCCATACGATTAAAAAATGAGTATCTAAAAAAATGTGTTATCCTAATACCTTAAGTTTTGTTGAACTGATGATACTTTAAATCATCGTAGATTGATGGCTTTGAGGCCCTCAATTTTACATTTATTGTTCACTTGTTTTTGATTGATTACCTCAATCACTCCCTATAAATATTTATGTTTTTTCTTTAATTATGTGTCTATAATTACCACCAATGTTCTCTTATTCAAAACACTAATTTGGTGGTGACTTTTTCATTTCCCTTTCCCTCTTATTAAGACTAAATTTTAGTAACCCTATTTCAGATGTGGGTTTTCCAAAAAGGTATTTTTCTATTTTCAACCTTTTATTTATGAAAAAAAAATCAAATTGCGAGGACACAATTTATTGAATGAGGGGAGAATTTAACACCCCAGTATTTCATAGTGCGTTATCTCTTTAAAGTAATTCAATAGATTGTGCCACACGCAACACTGAGTTCGAGCGCACCACGACTTACCAAACTAGTCTTTAAAAATGTGGTTATTAATAGTATTAACTATATTTTGAATTTTATATACTCCATATAATTTTAAAATCCATATTATGTGTTTCTTATACATATTATAGAGACAAATTCAATTTTTCATATAAAAAATTATTTTTCAAAAAATGTAGTTTTCCAACTTTTAATGGAGAACCCTTTTTAAATCAAATATATGACACTTTTATATATTCAATTTGATGAAATTAAATTTCTATTTATAATAGGGACATAAAAATTTAGTTTGTATAAATTTTTGGTAATTTCCTGAAAACTTTCATATTTTGATGAAGAGTAAAAAAATACAAAATTTTAATTGAAAAAAACTTTTTTAATAAAAATAATTTATAGTGCTTAATTATACATTTGAGTGGTTTTAAAGTGTAATTATATTAAATTTTTACCATTTAATCCAATTTTGGTCATTATATGTAATTTCACTTTTTAATTTGACATAAACACATGTCAATTTTTTGGAAGTTTTTACTTCTTAAAGACTCACCCGCCTTTTGGTTTTGACAACAAGAATTAATTTTAAATTAATTTCTGAAACTTTTCTATTTTGAATTTTTTAAAAATGGATTCTATATTTGAAATCAGGAGGTTCAAATTTTGTAAATAGGTAACTTTTATTTTTAGACATTATGAATAGTAACTTTAGTAAATATTTTATTTACCAGGATTAAAGGGTAAATCTTGTAAATAAGGGTAAAAAACTAATATTATAATAATATTAAATTACCCTAACATGTTTCCTTACCCTATTGGATGATACATTTCCAACCATAGGTATCCTTGGGTCTATTTTGGGACCCCATGGAGCCACCTGTAAGTGAAAATGACACTTTATAAAAATTAATTTAAAGATAATGAAAATGTAACATAAATATATATCTTTTAGTAAAACAATTTTTATATGAGGTTATATAAGTGAGATTTTCAACTATAAATAGTAATTATAGATCTAAAAATATTTCACACCTCATGGTATTTTATTTATAATTTTCATATATAAAATAAATATATTTATGACACAATAATGACAAAGTATTTTCCTTATTAATGAAAGAATCAAATAAAAGATATTATAAATATTAACATGAATATAATTTGAAATTTTTCATGCCATACACGAATTTTCTATCTAAATATAACATGTTAGGTTTGATTAAATTTATTTATTTTCTTGAAGTAATCAAGATGTTATGACTTTCACAAAAAACCAAATATTAATAGTGTCAAAATTGACATAAATGAGTTTTTAAAACAAATATTATTTTATTAAATGATATAATATTCCTAAAAATCTAAGTCTTGGCCAAAGAACTTAAATAATGGTAGATATTTCATTAATGAACCACTTGAGGTTCTCTTGGTAGTTTATAGTAAGTTTATTAACCATATAGTGTACGAATACAAGAAGACATGGTAAAAGTTAAACTATTTAACTAAGAGTTAAAACTAAAATATAAGGTTAATATGGAGACCTAAACTTGTATAAAACCTATTTTTTGAGAGTTTTTAGAACCATAACGACATTATCCTCAAAATAAATTCATTTGGAGCTATTAGAAACCGAAAATGATTTTATAATAAATTAATATTTCAAGTTTTTCCTAAAGTGCCTCTCACCTCTCTTATAAAAGGGCACATCCCCTTCTCTTAAAATCACACCTCCAAAGCCATTTGTCTTGGAAAACCCCTACTCAAATATCCTCCCTACTACCCTAAATTCAACCTATAGGCCTTAAATTGATCATAAATGTAAAGACCCAAATTTTCCATGTAATTTGTTTTAATTATATGGAACTATTTTGAGGATGCAAAATATGATGGTGTTTGATTCTGATGTCTGGTGTGCTCGAAATAGAATTTTATACTTTCTTAAGCTGCGTTCAGTAAACGTGCGAGTGAGAAATCCTAAATTTTGAACTGGTGCTCAGAATTGAAATCTGAGGGCACCGTTAAACTTGCAGTGCCAAGATTCTCTTAAGGGAGCCTTAACCTCGACTACAATGGGTTGAGAGAGAAAGTTGGTTTTTTCAGTTTTCGTGGAGGATTAATAAAAAAATCTAATTTATTTTAAATATCTTCCACCTATATTTTAGGTTTTGGTGGTGGGGACCACAAGGGGTGGTCAGGAATTTAATGCAAGACATTAAATGCTCGGTTACACAAAAATGTGTAACCACCCTACATGCAATTAAGGGGGTTCATTAATTGCACCAATTAATGAAGCTCTCTTAATTATGTGCTATAAATATAACTCCCTTATTCTCCCTTTTTTGGTTTTTCAATTTGTTGGTAAAGGAGTGATCTTTTTGGAGAGGAGTATTTTGGAGGAGCCTCTTGACAAAGAACGGATGCATCAAGCAAGAATTGAAGATCATCATTTGAGCGGCATCGTTGGAGGCTTGCTTCGGGATCGACAAACACCAACCCATCTTCAAATGTGGGATGATTTCCAATGACTCATGAGTTAGGGTTTTGTCTTGTTTAAATTTCAAGATTTATTAAATCAATTATACTCTCCCTTGTTAAGAAGCAAACGTGGAGGGCGCGTGCCAAATGAACAAGACTCAGTCCCTCCTCCACTTTTTTTATGGTTGCGTTCTACATGGATGAATTTTTGGGTTGGACGGAACCCAAATCTGAGGGTCAATCAGTGAAGGAGATGACCTGGGAAGCCTGTAGGTGCGATCAGATGGAAAAACAAACCATCAGAGCTCACCCGGTGGCCCGTGGAAGACCGTCGGCGAGGCACTGGTGACCGGCGCCGCCAAGAGAAGGCGGAGGATGGCACCGGAAGGCCGTGGTGGTGGCGGTGCGCTATTGCGCATTTCAAGAGGAGGCCATGATAGTCAGCAGGTGGCCAGCACCATCCAGTCGTGGAAATGGTGGCGGCGTGCCATCGCGTGCAGTAGGAAGAGGAGGCCTCGGCTTTATAGTCACGGCGGTTGAGCAGGGCGGCCGGCACCAACGAGCCGTGGAGGTATAGCGGCGCACCATCGCGTGCCGCTGAAGGTGGTCATGGCTCAAAGCTGTGGCGGAGGTAGGGACCCACTCCCTGTGAGTCCAGTGGGCAGCCAGGCGGCGCCACATGGTGTCGTCGCTCCAAATCTTGAACGGGTTAGCTGTTCGGGAAAAGGGGGGAAGTTTTCCCCTGTGTCAGCTAGGGTGGGACCCACACCCTCCTGCGGTATGGGATGCACCTCCCCCCCCTGTAAGTTGGGTCATTCCCCCCTACGAGTCAGGCCGCGCCCCCCTGCGAGTGGGGTTGCACCCCCTATGGGCCGTGTCGCGCCCCCATGCGGGTCGGGCCACCCCCCCAGCGAGTCGGGATGGACCGCGGCCCAATGGGCCAAGCCGACCATATCCCAACCCAACTGATCTGGCCCAGGCCGGTTCAAGCCAGGCCGGGTCAAACCCGGGCCGGGTCGGGTCGGTCCAGACCAGGTCGGACCGGAACCGGACCCATCCAGGCCCAATTTTGTTTAAAATGCCATAACTTGAAATCCATATGTCTGTTTGACGAACCATTTGCGGAATTGGGATCCTTGGAGAGAGAGTTTACTTTTGGTATAATCCACTCTAATTTTGGAGAAATATGGAGTATGTCCGGGTTGGATCAAACACGAATCCAACCAGACCCTCGATACTAAAACACTTATAACTCACAGACTGGGCGTCCGATTGACGCTCCGTCTATCGCATTAGAATCCTTACGGCATGGCAGTATTTTGGGTTTCTCCTTTATGGAGCTTAGTGGTGGTTGAGGTATAGCTGATATCTAGAGGAGTATATTCTATGGAACTTGATCTCACTGGATGCGGGGAATCCTGTGGCTGGTTGTCTTTGAAGTAGTGACCCTGTGTGGATCAGCATCATAGTGACCCTATGTGAATCAGCATCGTAGCTACCCAATGAGGACAAATTTTAGAGCATCCCATCGAGGATCAATACCTAGAGACCCTGAGTGGATCATCATCCAGCGACCCTGTGTGTATTAACATCAAACGACCTTATGTGGATCAGCATTCCAACAACCCTGTGTGGATCATCATTCCAGCAACCCTATGTGGATCAACATTCTAGAAACCCTGTATGGATCAGTAGTAGAGTGACCCGATGAGGACCAACCTTATAGTGGCCCGTCTTGGAATAGTGACTTACGTCCAAGAGTGGATCTATAATAGAAATACTTCTTTGTGGATCAGTTGTGGAAATTATAAATGGAATTAGATAATATAGTTTAATACTAATCATTTATATTCCTGATCTCTGAGTTGTATACCTAGTGTGAGCTGGCTATTTCTTCTTGCTTTGTGATTGAGGTCTTTCTTTTTGGTTTTTCCTTTGTGGAACTCTAGGAGACTTTCATGGTCTTGGGTCCCTAATGAGTATTGTTATACTCACTCCTGTATGGGATTCACCCACACCTTATTTTTTCTTATGCAGATGACGGACAGATTTGACCAAGGTTTGGGAGCTAGGACTGAATGGTTTTCAGAGGTGGACCTTTAGAAATTATGTGTTGCAGTGGCGATCGACCATGAGTTGTACCTACCCTTCAGGCAGGAACCTTGGCAGACAATTCTGGGATTTGTTTTTCTGTTTTTGTTGTACTTTTCAGTTGGGCTTGTATTTTGGCCCCCTTTACTTACTGTATTCACCCCTTTTACTTTCAGTACACCTCTTTTACTAAAACAGTTTTACTATGTGGGTTGGGATTATTGTATTCTTGGACTATGTGTTTGTAGGTTTAAAAGTAATTCCTTCCTATTTTTTAGGCGTATGCCTTTTGGTTCTAGTCTCTAGCCCCTAGCCTATGGAAGGCGGTCTTGGGTAGTCACGGCACAGGCCCCGAGGGATGGGTCATAAACAGTGGTATCAGAGGAGTCGGTTCTACTGAAGAACTAGGACTCTGATATTTTCATGGGCAATAGTGTTAAGTGTTATGAGTGTGGTTTTCAGTTTGGGGAATCAAGTGTTGGTGCGGTGGCTGACGTATCCATACACCAGGACCCTGAATACTATATTCTAACTCAGTACATTAAAATACTGATTGTGTGTGTTTTTGAAAAGTTTTTCTGTTTGATATATTTTGAGTCAGATCACCAGGTATAACTTATTGATCGTGGTGCATCTGTTTTCTTTCAGGATGCCTTCACGTAGACATCCATCCAGGGTTCTAGTGAGAGTGTGTGATGATGGCCCACTGAGTGATGAGACTTCAGTTTGGGGCCCTCTTACAATGATAGTACCATCAAGTGGTGTACCAGTATCATCACTACCTATTGGACAGTCTTTGCCACTAGCCCCACCATCATATAGTGCATGAAAACTAAGCGTATTGCATGAGTTTTAGTGGTAGTGGCCTTTGAGGTTCTGAGGTGAGATGGATCCGCAGGTGGCTGAGGACTAGCTGGAGGCTGTTGCTAGAGTTTTTCACCAGGTTGGGACACCAGCCGACCAGATGGTGATCCTGGTTGCCAGTCTTTTCTAGGAAGAAGCAGGTAGATGGTGGAGACTGAAACTCCAGATACACGACGAGGCAACCCTCACCTGGGAAGATTTTGAGGGCCTCAGACCTTTGATAAGGGACTCTAAAAAGAGATCAGAGCTTTGATGGTATCTCTTAGCATCTCGACACATGCTGTAGTTCGGGAGAGAGCACTCTTGGGGAGAGTTTCCTTGCTGAGTAGACACTGACAACAAGACCCACTACTGGGATACACGTAGCAGAGTCATCTGCGGCTGGTAGGAGGCAGATGATATAGAGGTCTAAGAAAACCTGACCTTGTGGTGGACAGCCCTCGGATGTGGGGTCAGATTTGTGAGGCTCATGAGGTAGAGTGGTCCAACAGAGGAGCATAGTGTGATTCACATGTGGCGGGCAAGGTCACATGGATCGCGATTGCCCAACCATCCACACTGATGACCAGAAGACGGTCGAGGGACCGCCGAGGTAGAGGCATAGATTCAAGTGGGGAGGTTTGTTGGCATAAGACAGACATGGAAGAGGAGCTGGTCGTGCAGCAGGCAGTGGGCGGTGATTCGAGGTTCTACTACCACCACCTCCAGGTGGTCCACCCTGACCACAAGGAGCAGGTGGATAGGGATGAGATCAGCTTAAAGCAACTGAGGACTACAACCACGGTGCTTTAGAGATGATTCGAGGTATGATCTGTGTATACTCCAACTTAGCTGCAAATACTTATAGTCACAGGTTCCAGTCACTCTTTCATTTCCACGACCCTCATTCAGAGCTCAGATATTCTGATGGATCCATTGGCTCAATCCTTACAGCTAGAGACTCTTACGGGAGGGGATTCAACGATTACACACTGGTACTAGTAGTTTGAGCTTACTCAAGGAGGCAAGAGCTTCGGCTGGGATCTTCTAGTAGCAGCATCGAGTCCTTAAGACGTCATCTTGGGTATGGACTAGTTGTCCATAGTCCATGCTCAGATTGACTACATTAGGTGCAAATTGCGGTGTGTCCGCAAGGATGAGACCATGTTTTCCTTCACCAGTGAGAAGGGAATCTTTGTAGCATAGGATGGACTTACCCGAAGTAGTGTGCAACTGATCACACATCAGTTGGTTAGCCTTTCTCTAGGATCAATTGATATTGAGAGTCTGAGTTATCCTGTAGTGGTGGACCAGTGTGCTTATGTCTTCCCTAATGATGTTTTGAGACTAAATCCTCACAGATAGGTGTAATTATACATCGAACTATGCCCTAGGATAGAACTGATATCTAAACCAACATATCAGATGGCTAACATATAGCTTCGTGAGTTACGGGTACAGTTGGAGGACTTGTAGAGGAAGGGATTCATAAGGCCCAATGTTTCTCCATGGGCAGCCCCAATTTTGTTTTCCAAGAAGGAAGATGGGAGTTTGAGGCTCTGTGTGTATTATCGGTGCCTGAACCAGGTGATCATGAAGAACAATTATCCACTTCCGAGGATTGATGATCTCTTTGATCAGCTAAAGGGAGCTCGTTGGTTTTCAAATATAGACCTTATATCAGGCTATCATCAGCTCAGGGTAAGACATGAGGATGTGCAGAAGATGGCCTTCATATGTCGGTATGGCCACTATGAGTTCTTTTTTATGCCATTTGGTGTGACCAACACCCCTGAAGTGTTTATGGGACTCATGAACAGGATCTTCTATCCATACCTTGATCGCTTCATGGTGGTCTTCATTGAATACATCTTGGTGTACTCAGAGATGGAGGAGGATCATTCCTATCATCTGTAGATAGTTTTGGATACACTCCGAGAGCACTAGATTTATGTTCAGCTCTTGAAGTGCTAGTTCTGGATACAGGAGGTCCACTTTCTGGGACATGTTATCTCAGAGGCTGGATTTTCAGTGGATCTGGCGAAGATAGAGGTTGTGCTTTCTTGGGAACCACCTAGGAGTGTGACCATGGTGTGGAGTTTCCTGGGGTTGGTTAGGTACTACCGGAGATTCGTACTTGACTTTTCCAGAGTTGGGGAACCCTTTTCAGTGTTGACGAAGAAAGGGTAGCCCTTTGTGTGGACGGAGAGATGCCAGCAGAGTTTTTAGGTGTTGAGTCAGAGACTGAAGAGTGCCCCCATCTTAAGGCAACCATAAGAGGGAATTGGGTATGTAGTCTTCTACCATTCATTAGGGACTGGACTTGTATGTTTCTTGATATAGGAGCGAGTAGTGATCACTTATGGTTCACAAAAGTTGAGATTGCATGAGCGGAACTACTCTACCCATGACCTTGAGTTAGTATCACTATTCTTTGCCTTGAAGATGTGGTGAAACTACTTGATGGGAGAATGTTTTACAATCTACTATGATCACAAGAGTCTCAGGTATATCTTCTCATAGAAGGACCTAAATCTGAGATAGCAGTTATGGCTAGAGTTCCTCTAGGACTATGACTTTGAGATAGTCTCTACTCCTATGAAGGGAAACATGATAGAAAATGCACTCAGTAGGAGGTCTGGTCTACAGTTGTTGAGTGAGGTGATAGAGCATCTAGCTGCATTGTAAATATATTTCATAGATAGAGATGGAGAAGCTTACCTCCAGTATATGATAGTCACTCCCCCACTTTGTCAGTGATTCAGGGAGGTGCAGCTTGAGTCCATTGACTACAAGGCTCTACATGCTTAGATATCCTTAGGACAGGCACCTAATGGATTTTCTAAAGGTGAGGAGCACATAATCCTCTTTAGAGGATGCACCATGGTATCATAGGTGCTATGGGAGGAGGTGTTGAGGGAGTTCCATACGTCCCCTATAGTGGTACATATTGGTGTGGCGAAGATATACCAAGACCTCTAGTGTCAGAACTGGTGGCCAGGGATGAAGAAAGCAGTGGAAGAGTTCGTTTCAAGATGTCTCACTTATTAGCAAGGGAAGGTTGAGCATCAGGTTCTCGCTAGCTTAGCGCAACAACTAGAGGTGCCAGAGTGAAAGTGGGATGGTGTTTCCATGGATTTTGTGATAGGGCTACCACATATGTCCAGGTTCCATGATTCTATCTGGGTGATCTTTGACCGACACACCAAGTCAGCCCACTTCCTACCCATCTGAGAGTAGGGATCAGTAGAGGGCTTGGTATGCCTCTACGTAAAAGAGATTTTATGGATTAGTGGGGTCCCATCGGCGATCATCTTTGATCGTGATGCATATTTTACATCCAAATTGTGGAAGGGATTGAAGGAGGCATTCAGGACTCAGCTACGTTTGAGAATTTCCTTTCATCCTCAAACAGATGGTCTGATAGAGCGAACCATTCAGACACTAGAGGACATGATTCGTGCTTGCATTCTAGATTTTGGTCGCAATTGGGAGGATCACTTGCCCTTGGTGGAGTTCAAGTACAACAACAGTTATCACTCCACCATCGGTATGGAACTATTTGAGGCCTTGTACGATCGACCATTCAGATCACCTCTATGCTGGATAGACCCAGGGGAGTCCGCACTTATGGGTCCAGAGTTGGTACGGGCTACCACTAAGAAGTTGCAGATCATCCAGGAGCGGATGAAGACTGCACAGAGTAGGCAGAAGTCTTATGATGATAGAAGATAGAGACATTTGGAGTTCAAGTAGGGAGACCATGTCTTCCTACAGGTCTCACCTCGATGAGGTTTGAAGAGATTTGGCTGGGGTGGTAAGATATCTCCAAGGTTCATCGGACCCTTTCAGGTTCTCAGTAGAGTTGGCAAGGTGGCATATTTCCTGGATCTTCCCCCACAGATGCATTGGGTTCATGAAGTTTTCCACATGTCACAGCTGAGGAAGTATGTGAATGATCCATCACACATTATCGACTGATGTGATCTAGACATTGATGATGGGGCAATGTTTACGGAGGTTCCAGTGGAGATTGAGGATCGATAGGAGTGGGTCTTTCATGGATGATCGATACCGTTGGTGCGCGTTCGCTGGAAACACAGGAAAATCCAGGAGAGCACATGGGAGCAGGAAGCTCATATTCATGATTAGTACCCCCATTTTTTTCCTTAGTCTATGTTGTGTCTTTTGGGGACAAAAATCCCTATGGTGGGGAGAATGTAAAGACCGGGATTTTCCATGTAATTTTTTTTAATTATATGGAACTATTCTGAGGCTGTGAAATCTGATAGCATTTGATTCTAATGCCCAGTGTGCTTGGAATTGAATTTTAAACTTTCTTAAGCTACGTTCAGTAAATGTGTGAGTGAGAAATCCTAACTTTTGAACCAGTGCTCATAATTAAAATCTGAAGGCACTATTAAACTCGTAGTGTTGGGATTCGCTTAAGGGAGCCTTAACCTTGACTGTAGTGGGTTGAGAGAGGAGGTTAGTTTTTGTGGTTTTTGTGGAGGATTAATAAAATAAATCTAATTTATTTCAAATATCTTCTATGTCTCTTTTAGGTTTTAGTGGTGGGGACCATGAGGGGTGGTCGAGTATTTAATGCAAGACATTAAATGCCCGGTTACACAAAAATGTGTAACCACCATATATGAAATTAAGGGGGTTCAATAATTGTACCAATTAATGACCCTTTCTTAATTATGTGTTGTAAACATAACTCCCCTATTCTCTTTTTTAGTTTCTGAATTCATTGGAAAAGGATTGGTCTTTTTGGAGTTGAGGATTTTGGAAAATCCTCTTGATGAAGAATGGATCCATCAAGCAAGAATTGAAGATCTTCATTTGAGTGGCATCATTTGAGGCTTGCTTCAGGATCGACGAACACCGACCCATCTTCAAATAAGGGACACTCTCTAACGACTCACTAGGTAGGGTTTTGTCTTGTTAAAATTCCAATATTTGTTGAATCAATTATATTCTACCTTGTTAAGATGCTAACACAGAGGGTGGGGGCCAAACAAAAAAGGCATGGTCCCTCTGCCAATTGTTTTATCATTGCGTTCTACGTGTGTGAATTTTTGGGTTGGACAGAACCCAGATCTGAGGGTCAAGCAGTGAAGGAGATAACCCGGGAAGCTCGTAGGTACGATCGTATGAAAAAACAGACCACCAGAACTCACCCGATGGCCTGTAGAAAACTTATGGTGTGGCACCGGTGCAGTGGCACCGGTGACCAATGATCGATGCTGGTAGACGATGGTCGCGGCTGGCACCAACTGGCCGCATTGATGGTGGTGCGCCATCGCGTTCCGCAAGAAGAGGCCACAACACTAGGCCACAATAGTCACCATGCGATCAACACCGGCCAACCATAGAGATGGTGGCGGTGTGCCATCGCGCACTATTGGAGTAGGAGGTCACGGCTTTTTAGTCGCGATGGTTGTGCAGGGTGGTCATGGAGGCAGAGTTTCATGCCATCGTGCGCCGCTGAAGTTGCCCACAGCTCGAAGCCGCGGCGGAGGCAAGGACCCGCTCCCTGCGCGTCTCGCGGGTGACCAGGGGGCCCCACGTGGTGTCGTCGCTCCAAATACCTAAGGACTTAGCCGTTAAAGAATAAAGTGGTACATTTTCCCCCGTGCCAGCTAGGGCGAGCCCCAGGCCCTCCTACGGGCTGAGTTGCGCCCTCCTACTGGTTGGGTGGCACCCTCCTGCGGGCTGGGCCGCGCCCCCCTACGGGTCGGGACGCGCCCCCCTACAGGCAGGGTCGTGCCCTCCTGTGGGTCGGGCCGATCCCGCCGCGTCCCAGCCCAACCGGGTCGGCCCAGGCCAGTTCAGGTCAGGTCAGGTCAGATCTGGACCGGGTCAGGTCGGACCAAACCGGGACCCATCCAAGCCCAGTTTTGCTTAAAATTCCATAACTTGAAATCTAGATGTCCATTTGACGAACCATCTATGGTTCTAGGATCCTTATAGTAATATGATCCTTTTTACATACTCCAATCAAATTTTTGAGAAATATAAAGTACAACCGGTTTGGATCGAACCCGAATCAAACTGGGCCCTCGGTACTAAAACGTTTATAACTCTTGTCTGTCGCGTTGGAATCCTTACGACATGGTTGTCCTTTGGGTTACTCCTTTGTGGAGCTTAGTGGTGGTCGAGGTATGACTGATATCTTGAGTAGTAGATTCTACAGAACTCGAGCGCACCGGGTGCGGGGAATCCTGTGGTTGGCTGTCTTTGAAGTAGCAACCCTCTGTGGATCAGCATCATAGTGATCCTGTGTGGATCAGCATTGTAGCTACCTGACGAGGACCAGTTTTAGAGAATCCCATCAAGGACCATCACCTAGATACCCTAAGTGGATTAGCATCCAGCGACCCTGTGTGGATCAGCATCTAACGACCTTGTGTGAATCAGCATTCCAGCAAGCCTATGTGGATCAGCATTCCAGTGACCCTGTGTGGATCAGCATTCTAGAAACCCTGTATGGATGTATAGTAGCGTGACCTGATGAGGACCATACTTACAGTGTCCCGTCTTGTAATAGTGACTTACGTCTAAGAGTGGATCGATAATAGGACAACTTATTTGCGGATTAGTTGTGGAACTTCTAAATGGAATAAGATGATATAGTTTAAGAGTAATCATCTATATTCTTGATCTCTGAGTTGTATTCTTGGTGTGAGATAACTATTTATTTGGGCATTGTGATTGAGGCCTTGCTTTCTGGTTTTTCTTTGAGGAACTCTGGGATACCTTTGGGGGTCTCGGGTTCCCTACTGAGTATTGTCATACTCACCCCTACACGGGCTTTGCCCGCACCTTATTGTGTCTTTTGTAGATGACGGACATATTTGGCCGAGGTTTGGGAACCAGGACTGAATGGTGCTCAGAGGTGAACCTTTATAGGTGATTTGCTGTAGTGACGACCAACTGTGAGTTGTACCTACCCTTCAGGTAGAAACCTTGGAAGATGATTCTGGGAGCTTTTTTTTATTTTGTTGTTGTACTTTTTAGTTGGGCTCATATTCCGACCCCCTTTACTTACAGTACTCACCCATTTTACTTTCAGTACACATCTTTTACTACAGCAGTTTTACTATGTGGGTTGTGCTTGTTGTATTCTTGGACTGTGTGTTTGCGGGTTTAAAGGTAATGCATTTCCGTTTTTTAGGGATATGCCTTTTGGTGCTAGTCACCGACCCATGGCCTATGAAAGGTAGGCTTGTGGTAGTCACAGCACAGGCCCCAGGGGATGGCTCATGAAAATAAAGACAACCTAAGGATCTATTTTGTTCAAATCAAAGGGAAGAACCAAAATAAGAGGTAATTACTTCTTCATCTCTTTCAAAGTTCTTTTCTTCTTCCACTTCTTATTTCTCTGTCATTTCCATACCAAAATAATAAATCAAGTACCTTATACATACTGAGATGTTATTATAAATATGGTACAATCATATTTATTATTCTATCCATCCTATGAAGGACAAAGTCACCATATGTGCGTACGTACGGCTTACCGTCTCCACGTTATGGTGTAGTTTGTTATTCAATGCTTCAATATTTGGATGGGTATAATAATGAGTATAATTGATGTAAATAATAAATGTAACATGTTAATGATTATATATATATAATATACCATCCAATTACATACAATTTCACCATCAATAGAATGATATCATCGCTAGTGCGTACATACGGCTTACCATCTCCACGACGCGATGAGATTCATTTCCACGTTCACTATTCAAAGATGATTATAAAAATATATATTATTAATAAGTATGTAATATATGAAATAATAATTCTACTAGAAATATATATTTGTGTTTTTGTGTGTGTGTGTGTGTGTATTTACATAAATCCCATTCACTTCCATTCAATACGATGTGAAAAGGGAAACAGCATTTATGCGTACGTATGGCCTACCGTCTCCATAAACAGTGTTTTCCATTTCATATATATATCTATTATACATATTTATATACTGAATATATATGATACATAAATATTTTTTTATATTTTTTAAGCAATTAAATCATGATATAAGTGATATGATCAAGAATAACAAGTTAAAACACGTACGATAAAGAAAGCGATTATTACCCGAAATGTTATTTTAACCTAGAAATTATTATTAAATGGGTAGTATAAGGTAATCAATGAATCAAGTATGATATCATAAATATAAATATGGTTCTAGTATAATTTAATAACATACTATGGTCATTATACATGAGGCTAAATGTACCCTCGACCAAAGGAAATTACAAGGTAAGGGTTAGTTCCTCGATATCATTATTATCCAAGATTGTTTATGTGTAAGTTTTTACTGTAACATATTTATTATCCATGTCCATGTTTCATAAAAGAATTTTCAAAATGATTCCTTTTAAGGGAATCTTTAACTAAAACATCATTTTAAATGGTTTAAATATTTATTCTTCCAAATCATTCTCATTAATGTCCATGTTTTCAAAATGGTTTTAAGGATTTATTTATATGGAAATGAATGTTTTAAAATGTTAATTCCTTTCAAAAATTTCAAAGTGGTATGGGACACTTTGATTCAAAAATTTATTTTAAATGTCTTCCTTTCTAAATTGGGTGAATTTTAAATTATTTCATGAAAAAGGGATATTTCTCTTAAAGAGTTTTACTAATCATTTTATACTATGTCAACATCCTTTACTAGATATTATTCTTGATTGAGGTTGATTAATTATAATACAATATTCCATATTGTATTGAATGAGTTATGATATATTTGACAATGGATATGTTATTTTTATACCATTCATGGTTTATGGTTAAATTATTGGAATTTCTTATGCTAGTTTTAATACAAATGTTTATGTTAGGTTTCACCCTTTTCATATGAGGAATGCATTGGACTTAGTAAGTGACGGGTGGGGCCTGCTATAGCCCCTCGATACACGGTAGGTCTCATGAGACAAATTAGTGTCTTGGAACAAGTCCTTGAAAAAAAAATTATTTGTAGTCTTGGCACGAGGCCTTGACTATGTGGTTATGATGTCCGGCATTATGCATTCCCTCGTTATGAAATTAGCTATTACATGTGATTATTCGACTAGTATAATATTCATGTGTATGTGTATATGGTAATTTTTTATTTATTTTTTCCAAATTATATTCAATTTTATGTTTAAAATGATGTTTTTTTATTACACATCTTTCCTTAAAAGTTTATAGCTTCCGTTAAATTTTTTACCCTTATTGAGCATCTGAGCTCACCCCTTTCTTATGTTTTGTTTTCCCAGGATTCCAAGAAGTGTATTATGATTGATAAGAAGGGTTAAGCTAGGGGATTAATGGCATTCTCAAAGGATTATTTATGTTGTGTTTTATGTTAGAAAGTGTAATGTAATGTTCATGTATGTAATCTATTTTCCAAGACTGCTAAACTGATAGGTCCTTTAGGACTTGATTCCTTGTAATCATGCTAATGTATTAAAATAATGCACCAGCTCTAGGCTTCTGGGGTCGGGGCATTACATTTAAGAATAGTACATTCACTAAATAAAACTCCATCGATTTGAAATCCACCAATAGGATCAATAATACCATAAATATTGTAAAAATAAAGAGATGTGTTAGGAACTAAATAGACATTATCAAAGGATGTGTAAGAACCATTGTAAGCAAAATAGTGAGTGAAAAAGTGAGAATGGAGGTGTATTTATAGGGAAACATGTCATTTGTCTTTATAATTTTTGGAAAATATAGTTGATCATAATTATGACCATTAGTTAATAAAATAGTTATTAATTATTTTTATTGGTTATGTAGATGCAATTAAGTGACTAGTGCGGTTATTTTAATGATATAACTAAAAAAATTATTAGAGAATGTAAATCTATTCTGATAAGAAAATGTTTTTTGATAAATGTATGGGTTTTAAATAAATTTTATTTTTATTAAATAATCTTACAAAAAAAATTTTAAATGATAATAAATTTTATTGAAATCTTAATTAATTTTTATAATGGTCAAAATTTTTATTTTTCTATAAAATTACTAAATAGAAATAAATAAGGATATTTATTTAAAAGTTAAAATTATCATATTTATATAATTATTTTGGTAAAATAAACTTCATTTTTGTACTCATCGCATCAAAATTATCTTATAGTGATTTTTTGTGAATTTTTTGAAAAAGTTCATTTTTTGGTGAAAAAGTGAAAATTGTCATTTTACGAAGCACTGTAATTTTATGACATCATTGTTATGTCAGAATAACTAAAAATGTATAAAAAATTATTAAATAAAAATCAAATTAAATAATTATAAAAATTAATTTTAAAATATAAATTTTATACTTTACTTTTTTAAACAAAAAATTGAATTTTTTAAATAAAAATTATTTTTGTTTTGTGTATGTTAATTGAATTTTTTAGGATGTGTATTTAGTATTTGGAATGCCTTTTACATACAACCACTTTCTAAAACTCATTAATAAGCCAAAAAATTGTTTTTAATTGATTAAACCCACAATTTGTTGGCTTATGTAATAAAATAACCTATACTTTAACCCTTATAACTACACCTCATCGAGTATAAATACCCCCCCTTTCCCTCCACACTTTACACACCAAATAATTTGATCATGATTTATCTATAAATTCCTCAATATTATCTCCAATTTGGTTCCAAGGTTCTAAGGAGTCCCTCTCTAGCTTTAAGAAGCATCCTTCCAAGGTAAGGGTCCTCATTCCTCCTCTTTTCTTTTTCAAGTTCATTACTTTTGTTGCATTGTCTTTTTGAATTCCCTTTCTATATGCTATCATGATTATTATTATATGGTATTATATTCCATTTTATATACTTTAAATGATATTTTATTTATTCCCTCTCATTATAGCCTTTTTCAAGTTGTTACAATACTTATACTATTTTGTAGCTATAAAACCATCCTAAAATTTTGGTAAAGTAAAAAAGCGTGTGGTTTTCCAAGCACTGAAATCACTATCTTGATCATACAAGTGGATATTAATCTAGAATAGTTTTACCTAGGGGTAATAACCTTAAAAATGGTACATTCTTATTTGAATTGATCTTCACCTAATGCACAATAATGAGCCTTATTGTACACATGGTTTGACACTCGTAGGGGATATGATTTGGTTAATTTAAATGTTGTTTACAAAAAAAATAAAGGATTTATTCATAATTTATTTAGTCTCATACCTTTTCAAATATATGTATTCCAATGACTTAGATATTTTTATTAAAACTTTTATTAAGGAGAAATGATTTTTTATCATATAATTCATTCTTCTATATAGAAAAATCATGTAAGATATGCCTCATTGAGAAATTTTTCTAAGTATTTATATTTTTCATTCTCTAAAATTATGACATGTAATATTTTGTAATGTGATGGAATGCATTGGAAATATAATTATGGGTGGTTCCTAGAATTATATATCCCCTCAATGTACTGGTAGGTCTCGTGAGACAATTATGATAGGGTAATGGGTGTCCTTACCCTTTATATACGATCTCTTAGCACAAGCCCTTGATGGTATTTTTATGGAGTTTAGAATTATTCATTCTCATTACATTGTGATCAATTATTTTTTATCCTGGAATTTATTCATTGTTAAGTTGTTTGTGGATTTATTTATGATCTCATTTCTTATGATATGTTATATCTTAGTTTATTCATTATGAATTCCCGTTACACTATGATAAATTATTTATTATCCTAGAATTTATTCATTGTTAAGTTGACCATGGATTTATTTATACTCTCATTTATTATGATATAGAATAACTCAGTTTACTCATTCATGCTTCACATCACACTATGATTATTTATTTTTTTATCACAACATTTATTAATTGTTAAGTTGGACATTGATTTATTTATGATATTGTTTCTTATGATATAGAATAACTAAGTTTATTCAATCATGCTTCCCATCACACTATGATCGGTTATTATTATCCTGGAATTTATTCATTGTGTTGTTGTTCATATATTTAATTATGATCATGGCTTTATTTGATATGGCATGACTCAATTTATTTATTTATGCCATGCTAAATATTTTTATAATTTATTTTGCTATACGCAACCCCCTTACTAAGCGTATGAGTTCACCCTTTATATTGTTTCCTATTTTTCTCTAGGTATCCAAGAGGAGTATTACATATTAAAAATGGATTTCAAGGATAATAATAATTCTTTCATGTATTCAGATGATGTATTTTTAGTTTCAATGTAATGTAAAACTAATTTATGTATCTAGTTTTATAAGGTTATTAAACAATTGGATCCTTTTTATTAAGATCCATGTGCCATTTGTAATAAAATAGCCATCGGATATAGGGTTCTAAATTTGAGGTTGTTATTGTTTGTATCAAAGTAAAGTTTAATAGAAACCTTAAGAACCAGATTTATAGGAATATACTTAGAACCTAATAGTAAAATGATCATGGGTAACTTAGATTAAAACATACAGATTCTTAATTTAATTAATATATTAAATTATATGTACTTTTATGGATATAAGATATGGTAAAATTCAAGAGAATAAATTTTATTAATTTTTGGGAAATTTCATGATAATTTTTGGATAGTTATATAAGGAATTGGGTTAAGAGTATGATAAAACTCAACCTATAGAAACATAGATTGATCATAGAGTTATATAGGTTAAACAAGAAATATACTAGTCTAAAATTCGAGTACCTTAGACATTAATAACATGTCCATTTAAAATTTATTTAGTTTTTTGATATTTTTGATCATTCACGGTTAAGTATTTTGTTTTTATTTTAATATTGGTAATAAGAGGTAGTTAATTTCATTATAATTAGGTGGTTGGTAGTTCAATTGATGTATTAATTATGTTGTTTCAATATATTCAATTTATTTTATCAAGATAGAATTAACATTTGTGTCAATATCCAAAAATAAATGTAAATATTTCACTCTTGAGTGTGATGATGAGACTAAAGTTAGAATCAAAGAAAAGTTTGGTTATTTTTGGGAATTAGTTTTCAGAATATTTTGGTATAGAGACTAAAGTAGATATCTTAAGAGAACTAGGTTAAGTATAATAAGTATAACCTCATAGTATTTTTATTTCCAAGGTATTAATAATGTTTCCCTTCTATAGATAATAATTAAGAGATCATTTTCATTTAGTAAGTGTTTATCAATGACTAAAATTATAAGGAAAAAATTTTGTTAAGGGGGTAGAATGTAACATCTCAAAATTTCTAATGAATGGTTTTATGAATTTTCATTCAGAAATATAAATAGAAATTCTAAAAAATTATTTCTTTAAAATAACCAATTATTTATACAAATTTTAATCTCCTATGTTATTCATTTTCATATTATTCATGTAAAAAAGAAATTTATTTATTAAAATGGTTTTATAAAAATAGTGTCTCATAGTCCAAGAAACATCATGTCATGTCTAGCATGGCCACAGAGCTCGAACCCATGACTAAAGGGTGACAAAGACGCTTCACCTTCTATCAGCCATTATGATTCCCTAATTCATTCTTCTATCCTTTTTATATATATACTTTTATTTAATTATAAACATGATTCCTTTAAATATATAGTTTTATTTGATAACTACATTTCTTTTACAAATAGTATTATTTCTAAATCGTCTTAGAAATTAAGTCATTATAATTTAATGGTTAAACAAAGAATGATGCATGGTTTTATTATTATAAAATTTGATGTACTATCATATGAAATTTTATATACAGTTAAATATAAATAATAAATTATGATACATTTTAATTTTCATTATAGTTCAATTAAATTTTTTTATTTTATCTTAATCTGTGTATATATTTTATTACATTAAAATATTTCTTTTAAAAGGCTATGTAACATATTTCATAATAAAAATTAAATAAATATTTATTTAATTCAATGATAATAATACATTTATTATATGATCATATCCAATAAAATACCCACTATTATAACAACTAGACACATTTAAAGACTTTTAAACTTCATAAGAAAATTAAAAATTATGGATAAATATGGACTAGTACAACTAGGAACAGTAAAGGTATATACACATTTAAGAATAGAACATTCACTAAAACAAAAATCCCTCATCTTGAAATCCACTAATAGGATCAATCCCACTATAAAAATCATAAAAAGGAATAGAATTCTTAGGAAGACAGTGGCATTATCAAATGATGTGTAAGAACCTTTGTAAGAAAAGTACTGAGTGAAGAAGTGAAAATAAAGGTGTATTTATAAGGAAACATGTCATTTTCCATTATAATAGTTGGAAAATATGGTTTATCATAATTATGACTATTATTCAATAATACAATTAGTAATTATTAGTATTGGTTATGTAGATGAAATTAATTGACTGATGAGATTATTTTAATGATATAACTAAAATTAATTTATTAGATAATATAAATATATTCCGATAAGAATATGTTTTTGGATAAATGTATGAGTTTTAAATAAATTTTATTTACATGAAATAATATTAAAAAACACTTTTTAAATGATAATATATTTTAATGAATTCCTAATTAATTTTTAAAATGGTCAGAATGTTTATTTTTCTATGAAATTGATAAATATCAATAAATAAGGATATTTTTTTAACACTTAAAATTATTATATTTAGAAAATTATTTTTGATAAAATAAGCTTCATTTTTGAACTCATCATATCAAAATTATTTTAGATTCATTTTTTGGTAATATTCTAACAAAATTGATTTTTTGGCGAAAAAAAAAATTACCGCTTTACACTGTGGTTTTATGAAATCATTATTATGTCAGCATAACTAAAAATTTATGAAAAAAATTATTCAATAAAAATAAAATTAAATTGGTATAAAAATTTATTTAAAAATATTATTTCTAAAATATAAAATTTATACTTTACTTTTTTGTACTAAAAATTATATTTTTGAAATAAAAGTTATTTTTGTTTTGTGTGCATTAATTGAGTTGGTTGAGAGGTGTATTTCGGTTTGGTAATGAATTGGATGTCAAACCAATTTCTACCAATCATTAATAATCTATAAAAAATTTGTAATTGATTAAACCCACAATTTGTTGGCTTATATAATAAAATAAGCTATATTTTAACCCTTAAACCCACCCCTCATCAAGTATAAATACCCCCTCTCCCTTCCCCTCCTCACTTTCCACAAAAAATCCTTTGAGCGTGATTTATGTCTTAATTACCCTTTCAAGAGTCTCTCTAATGGGGTTCCAATGTTCTAAGGATTACCTCTCCAGATTTAAGAAGCATCCTTCCAAGGTAAGGGTCATCAATCCTCCTCTTTTCTTTTTCAAGTTCATTACTTTTGTTGTATTGTCTTTTTGAATTCCATTTTCATATAATAACATGATTTTTATTCCATGATATTATATTCCATTTGATATTTTTTAAATGATATTTTATTTATTACCTTACAACCATTTTAAATTTGTTATAATACTCATATTATTTCGTATCTATAAAACCATCCTAAAATTTTGGTGAAGTAAAAAGTGTGCGGTTTTCTAAGAAATGAAATCATTGTTAGGATACTATAAGTGGATGTGACTCTGGAATAGTTTTACCTAGGGGTAATAACCCTAAAAATGGTGCATTGGTATTTTAATCAATCTTCATCTGGTGCATAACAACGAGCCTTACTGTATGATTAGTTTGACACTCCTGGGGGATATGCTTTAGTTAATTTACATGTTGTTTACAAAACCATTTTGAAGGATTTATTCATCATTTATTTGGTCTCATACCTTTGAAAATACATGTATTCTAACCAAGAATCACCCCACTTTGTAAATTTTCACTGTTCCAATAAACCATGAACAAATGATTTATTTTTAACGAAACCATCATTTCCATTTTATTAAGCATTTAGAATAAATGAAACACAATTTTGAACAAAATTATCATTGAATTATTAAAAAATCATTATGTCAAAGGAAACCCGAAATTGATCATAGAAAATCTTTTACCAGTCCAATTTAGATAACATATACTTCATTTATCTAATTAAATATCATGTTTAGAACATCCAGAATCAAAGGAAGTCTCAAATAAATGGAATGAAATATAATTACCTACATCAACCAATGTAAGGGTTCATCCAAACCCTACACACCCTATGAAAACTAGGGAAACCGCAAAAGAGAGTCAGTGGGGGGGGAATCTGTGCGTTGTAGAGGAGGCTTTTGGGACTGTTGTCAGATGAGGAGGGAACACCAGAGCAGGTCAGGTGTACAAGGGGGTTGCGCAAGGAGGAGGAGGAGGAGGAGGAGGTGGAGGAGGAGGTGGTGGTGGTAGAGGAGGAGGATGATTTTGTAGCTGTGGAGGAGGAGGAGGAGGCAGTGGTGGCGAAGGAGGAGGAGGAGGGCTCGATGGTGGCGGAGGGCTCAATCCGTGAATTCTTGAAAGGGTGTGAGGTAAGAGGGTCCTGTTAGGGTTCTTTTATAAAACTTGTTGGAACCTTTATCAGTGCTATCTAAAAGTGATGATAAAGGTATGTTTTATCAGTGCTAAAATAAAAAGTGCTGATAAAACATACTTTTATCAGTGCTTTGTTAACACTGATAAAGACATCTTTTATCAGGGTTTTTTTAGCGCTGATAAATGTATAATTTTAATAATTTATTTATATTATTATATATTTATTTAAAGTGATATATAGGATAAATATTTATTTATTTATTATTAATTATAACTATAAATAAATATTTATTTATTTATACTTATAAAATTATAATATAAGTAATTATAAAATTATAATAAATATACTTATTATATTTATAATCATATAAATATATAAAATAAATATATTAATTATATATATTTAAAAAAATTATATATTTATAACTATAAATAACATTTGTATTTATTTATTAATATTTGTATAAATATTTATAAATATATTTGTAAATATATATTTATTTAATTATATATAACATATTATATATGAAATAATAAATATATTTTTTATAAATTAATAATTATTTAAATAAATATAAATTTATTTGTATTTATTTATAAATATTTGTATATATTTATAAATATATCTATTTAATTATATATTTATAACTTTATAAGTAGTATAATATATATATTTATTATAATTTTATAATTATTTACATATACATATATTTATTTATTTATAGTTATAATTAAAAATATAAATAGTATATATTTATAAATATTTGTATATAATTGTTAATATATATATATATATATTAATAAAATTATAATTTTATATGTATAATTTTATAATTATTTATATATATATATATATAGTTATAATTATAATTACAAATGTATTTGAAAAGTATTTATATATATATTAAAAATATAATAAATTATATTTATTATTTAAATATATTTAATGTAATTTTATAAGTACATTTTTTAGAACATATATAGTTCATATGGGTAACATTATGAATTAATCAATATGCCACATCAATGGACAACATAATGTAACGTATAAATGAACATTCATGCATGATACATAACATATACGCATGATCAATATATTCATTGAAAAAATCATTGGAAAACACGTATATATTAAATAATTTTAGTTATAAATATATATATTAAAAGGTATTATATATTTATAAATAAAATAAATATATTAAATATATTAAATATAAAAATTATAATAAATATAATGAATTAATCCAATAAATATAATAAATCTAATAAATTAATCTAATAAATATAATAAATATAAATTTAATAAATATCTAATAAATATAATAAATCTAATAATTATTTTAATTAATTAATGTAATTTATTATAATCTTATAATTATTTAATTATATATATATAATTATAATCTTAGAAATAATTTTTTTAATTAAAACATTATATATATATATATTTGAATTATTAAAAAATATATATTAATTATAAAAATTTGCTTTTTATTTAATGTATACAAATAAAAATTATTTTTGAATATAAATATAATAATTATATATATATATTAATAATATTTTTTAATAAAAACTTTTATCAGCGCTTTTAGCTAGCGTAGATAAAGACCCACCCCTTTATCAGCACTTTCTGCTTAGCGCTGATAAAAGGCAGCACTTCCCTTCCCCTGTTTTGTGGTAGTGGATCAGAGCATATCCTATAACACTTGTATTGTCCATTTTGACTGGCTATTGGTCTGAGAGTGAAAATCTCTACTTAGAAGCACATGTGTACCCATAATTTTCGGCAATCCCTACCAAAACTGTGACATGAAATGAGAATCCCAATATGAATTGATAGTATGAGGGACCCCATGTAGTCAGATGATCTCATAAACATACAATATTCCCAGATCATCAACTGAGAAAGTCTCCTAGATATGAAGGAAGTGGGCTACGTTCATCAATCTGTGAATGACAACCCATACAGTGTCGCTACCTCTAGAAGACCTCAGTAAACCAACTACAAGTTCCATTGCAACATCTTCCCATTTTCATTCTGAGACAGGAAGCAACTGTAACAAGCCTGTTGGTTGATGGTGCTCTACCTTCACCTACTGGTCGGTGAAATTCCTAGTGATAAAGCCTACTATCTGACGGTTCATCTGTAAGGACCCGACCCCAGTTGCCCAGATCTGGTGCCTTATTTGATTACATTGGCATACAAACAAGGAATAAGCATCCCAAAGGACCAAGTAGTTTAGTATTATTGGAAAAAAGATTCATACATAAGTTAAACATCACAACTTGAAAAGAAATATAACATAGAAACTCCTTAGACAACATCCATAACTCTTAGGTTATTTCAACATGTCATTCATAATAAACTTCTTCATGTCCTGAGAAAATAAAACATAATAAAGGGGTGAGCTCAAATGCCCATTAAGGGTAAGAAATACAGTTTAAGATAACATAAACATTATACATGGTGAATAATTTAATACACATGCCACTAAAAATAAACTTGAACATAATATGGTAGAAAATTATATGAGTAAATATTCCCATAACATAACATAATCATGGGTATTCTACTAGTCGAATAACCACATGAACCATCAATACAATTTTCATAATGAGGGGATGCATAATGTGGGACAACATAACCATACCGTCAAGGCCTCATGCCAAGACCATAAGTAATCATTTTTTTCAAGGCCTTGTGCCATGACCATAGTTTGTCTCATGAGACCTACTGATGCACCGAGGGGCTATAGCGGGCCCCACCTGACACTTACTATGTTCAATGCATTCCTCATATTAATGAGGATAAACATAAACAACATACACATTCATATTGAAACAAATATATGAAATGTAAATAGCTTTCCCCAAACATTAAGCAAAAACACTAACCATTCGAAGTAAACTGATGAATGGTTTTAAGATAGAACATTAATAGCCAAAATAATCATAAACCATTAAATTAAATATGGTAGATGATATCATGGAATACTTATCCAAATAATATATAATAATCAACAATACTGTTGAAATAGATGAAGATACTCTTATAAAATCTTCGAGTAAATATTGAGATAAATACTCTTTTACTTTGAAAAGAAGAGTTCTTTTGGAAAAATATTTGTATAAAACCATAAGTAAATTAAGGTTGTATTTTCATAATAAAATTAGTGATTTTATAAAGATAATGGTCTCTAAAAACATATTATATAGTTCCCTTGAAAATAGATAAGAATTTGAGAAATTCCCTAGAATCGGGCTTGTATTTTAGAAACAGTTTTGAAAGTTTCTTTTAAAACATGCAACTATACATAAAATAGGGAAGGATTATGGTTTGTGTACATATATATAATAATCACATATAATTTATGAGGAGTACATAATAATACATAATAATTTCATTGAGTTAATTAGACAATGAAAGTAACCCGAATGAAAATGAAAGTTCGGGTGGAAAACCCTTACCTTGTAGAGTAACTCCTATAACTTGAAGGTTGGAACCTTGGGGTATTAAGGACACCTTTTTAGGACTCCTAGAGAGTTGAAACCAACAGATATTCTATGATGAGGGATTTGGAATGAAATAAAATGAATGAATGAGTGAGTATTTATAGAAAAAGAGAGGGTGTTTTTTAATAATTTCAAAGGGACACCTCATTAGTGGTTTTTTCCAAACCATGGACTTTCCCATGGTATTTTCCCATGGTGTTAGCAACTTGGGACACCTCATGTCATATTTTATTATACGCAAGTCTACCAACCTTTTATTATGTCATTATGATGTCATTAAACTACTGAAAACTCATAACTGTATTTTTACTATTCACGAAAAATTTAAGTATTTTAGAAAAATCCCAAAAATTCACCCCTACCATTTTTTGACATGTAGAATTCAAAAATGAACTCCATTTTTCAAAAATAATTTTCTAAATATTATTAATTTAATTTTTAAATAAAATCATAGTTAATTCGAAAATTAACAGTTTTAAGGTATAGTTAGTTTTATATCACAATGAAAAATTAATTAAGATCTCATTATCTTATTACCTTAAGAAAATAAAATAATATCATTATTTACTATTCATAAGGGTCATATTACTATTCATAATGGTATGTTACTATTAACCAAAAATCAAGATTGTTCTATCAGACTCCAAATGACTTACTGGTCACAACTCAAGATGACATTTTTTCAAAATTCAAAACACAATAGAGGAAAAGTTGTGTTTAATAGCTAGATTATAAAATGCATTCAATATTTATTTTCAAAACCTTGAGGTGTTTCATTCTCTCCTCCTTAAAAAAATTTCATCCTCAAAATTCACAAAATGTTACCTAAAAATATTTGGGTATGTCTTCAACATAAGCTCCTCAAGCTCCCATATTGCTTCCTCCATATTATGGTTCCTACAAAGAACCTTTACCAGGTGAGTCGTCCGATTTCTCAATACTTGTTCTCTGGTATCAAGAATCTTGATAGTATCTTCACAACAAGAGATATTGGGATCAAGTTCTACTTCTTTATAAGTGAGTACATGTGTTAGTTCTGGCATGTATTTTCTTAATATTGACACGTGGAACACATTGTGAAATTTGGAGAGACTTGGCAGCATTGCCAAACGGTAAGCTATGGCTCCAATTCGGTCCAGAATTTCACAAGGTCTGATATACCTGGGACTTAATTTTCCTTTCTTACTAAATCTTATAATACCCTTCCATGGAGATACCTTTAATAAAACATGATCTCCTTCTTGAAATTAAAAGTCCTTTCTTCAGTTATCATCATAGATATTTTGCCTACTTTGAGCTGTTTTGATATGGGTTTGGATAATCTTCACCTTTTCCATTGTTTCCTTAACAAGTTCTGGGCATATGAGATTTCTTTCACCAATATCATCCCAACAAGTTGGTGTACGACATCTCTTTCCATACAACCCTTCATATGGTTCCATCTGAATACTTGAATGGAAGCTATTGTTATAGGAAAATTCTACGATAGGTAAAAACTGATCCCACATGCCTTGAAAATCAAGTGAACAAGACCTCAACATGTCTTCCAAAGTTTGAATAGTCCGTTCTGATTGTCCATCAGATTTTGGGTGGTAGGCAGTACTCAAATGAAGATCAGAATCTAGGGCCTTATGAAGACTCTTCCAGAATCATAATGTAAAATGGGGATCTTGATCGTAAACAATTGATGAGGGTACACCATGAAATCTTACAACTTCAATAATATATAGTCTTTTTAAACGTTCAAGTGGTAAATCTTCTCTTATAGCAAGAAAATGTGCTAATTTTTTAAGATGGTAAAAAATGAACCATATCACATCATTCTTTCTTGGAGTCTTTGGTAGCCCCATGATAAAGTTCATTTTAATATCATCCAATTTCTACATAGGAATAGTAAGGGATTTCAGGACTCCTCCAGGACGTTTCCTTTCAGCCTTCACCTGTTGACAAACCAAACATCTCGACACGTAATCAGTAATTTCCCTCTTCATGTTTTCCCACAAAAAATGTTTCTTTAGATCTCTAAACATCTTTTTTCTACCAGGATGTATAGATAAATTAGATCTATGAGAATAATCCAATAGTTCCCTATTTAGCTTAGGAATAGTGGGAACACAAATCCTTTTTCTGAATTTCAAAATGCCACCTCCATATACGAAGTCAGTAAACTTCCCATCATTTATAGATTTAATTTTCTTTTGAAACTCCTCATCATCAGCCTGAGAACATTTTATCCTTTCTAATAAAGAAGGTTTGGAAACCATTTGAAAAAGTAGTGATGTTTTACCTTCCTTGATAATTCCCATATCCATATTTACTATATCAATGAACATAGGATCCCTTTCAACTCTCATATTGTTCAGAATTCCATGGTCCTTTCTACTCAAAGCATCCTATACCTTATTTTCCTTCCCTGGGTGGTAGTGTATTGTGCAATCGTAGTCTTTGAGTAGCTCAATCTATCTCATTTGTCTCATGTTAAGTTCTTTCTGTGATAATATATATTTCAAACTCTTATGATCAGTATATATCTCACATTTTTCACCATAGAGTTAATGTATCAAAATATTTAGAGCAAAGATTACTACTAATAACTTAAGATCATGAGTTGTATAGTTTTTTTCATGAATTTTTAGCTGCCTAGACGCATAGGAAATCACTCGATCATTTTTTATAAGGACACAACCAAGTCCTTTCTTTGATGCGCCCCTATAGATAACAAACCCATCATTCCCTGATGGTAGGGTTAGGATCAGAGCATTCACTAACCTCCTCTTCAATTCTTCAAAACATTCTTCACATTCCTTGGTCCATATGAACTTAACCCCTTTTCGTGTAACCTTAGTCATTGGATTGGCTAAACAAGCAAAGTTATGAACGAAACGCCAGTAATAACCTGCTAAACCAATAAAACTATATACCTCAGTTATGTTTGTTGGAGTAGTCCATTCTTGCACAGCCTTTGTCTTCATAGGATCTATCGATATTCTATCTTTAGAGACAATGTATCCCATAAAGTAAACTGATTGGTGCTAAAAATCACACTTGTTAAACTTCCCATATAATTTATTTCTTCAAAGTGTCTTCAGAATAGTGAACAAGTGATTTTCATGATCTTCATGGATTTTAGAGTATATCAAGATATCATCAATAAACACCACCACAAATTCATCAAGATATTACTTGAAAACTCTATTCATCATATCCATAAAAATATATGGTTTATTAGTTAGACCAAAAGGCATTACTATAAACTCGTAATGTTCGTACCTGGTTCGGAATGATGTTTTTTTAATGTCTTCCTTCCTCACAAGAAAATGATGATATCTGTATCGAAGATCAATCTTCGAAAAGTATTGGGATCCATGAAGTTGATCAAATAAATCATTAATTAGTGGAAGATGATACTTATTCTTTATTTAAATAGCATTGATTTCCCTGTAATCAATGCACAACTTCATGGATCCATCTTTCTTCTTGACAAAGAGGACAGGGGCTCCCCGTGGAGAAACACTAGGTTGAATAAATTCTTTATCACTCAATTACTCTAGTTGTTTTTTTAGTTATACTAACTCCATAGTGGCCATTCTATAAGGGGTATTTGATATGGTCCTTGAATGAGGAATTAAGTCAATAGAAAACTCAATTTCCCGCTCTAGAGGATGTCCAGGTAAATCCTATGGAAAGACGTCAACATATTATTGTACAATAGGTACATATATTATCTGTACATTCATCTCCTCACCCATATTTATTTCATTCCCTTCCTCCCCAAAAATTGCATTTAGAAGAGCTACTAGGGGTAGATCTAGATGAGAATCAAATGGAGAGGTTTGTGCTCTAAAAATAAGGGATTCTACACTATTCTCAAAAAGTATAACTTCCTTCTTCTTGCAATAGATCTTTACATCATAATTTGATAGCCAATTAATACTGAGAATTATATCATAGTCAACCATTGGTATGATGATAAGGTTAGAAACTAAAGCATGTTTATGTGTCATGAGGGGGACTAATCAACACACCTTTGTTGTAATGATACATCCATTAGGGTTTTTTACTGATAACTCTTTTATTAAATCAAATTGGACATATCTAATTTTCTTGGAAAACTAGGAAGATATAAATGAATGCGATAATCCAGAATCAAATAAAGTATTTTCTAAGTTGGTTGAAATGATCAATGTACCTTCCACCACTTTTTTAGGAACTTCAACCTCCACGGTTGTGACCGCATAAGATTGACCTTGCTCCCTTGGCCTTCTTTGGGGAACATTTTTCTGACACTTAGGACATTCATGTGCATAATGTCCTATCTCCCTACAATTGTAGCAAAGAACATTGGTAGTTTATTTCTTCCCCTTACAATCCCGGTATAGGTGGCCTTTTTCTCTGCACTTGTAACAGACTCTCATTCCCTTTAGGCAAGTTCCAGGGTGTTTCTTCCCATAATTACTACATGATGTAAATTCAACTCTTCCCTTTTTCCCCATTTCCTTATTTCCTTTCCCAGGGTTTTCAGTATCCCTCTTCTTCTTTTACTTTCCCTTAAAGTCATAATACTTATAGAATTCATTTTACATATTGATAGCTCATGAAACTATATCTTCATATGATGAGAAATTCTTGGAGACTAGATCCCTTCGGAGGAATGGTTTCAAACCATCAAAGAATCGATCATTTTTTCTCCTTGGATTATGTATGTAGTCCGCAGCATGCCTTTACGGCCTTGTAAAGTTGGATTCATACTTGGTAACATTTTCATCCTCCTGCATCAGATTCAAAAATTTCCTCTCCATATCTGCTCATTGTTCATGAGGGAAATATTTTTCTAAGAACATTTATTTAAAATCCCTCCATTCTATATCTTCTATTTCTTCCTCCTCCATTGTGTTTTGGATTAATGACCACCACGGATCTGCATCTCCTGTTAGATGATAAACTGCCTTGACAACCATCTCTCTTTCATTACATCTCAAATCAAGAAATATCTTCTCAAGGGAACTTATCCACTGCTCAGCTACAAATGGGTTTGTAGTCCCATTGAATGATGGAGGCTGTTGTCACATAAAGCGATCTAACATAGCTCCTCCATGTGGTGGATCTGAATGCTCTATATGGGTAAGGTTATTATTCATAACCTGAGTAAGTTGTCCCAGTATTGTTATAAGTTTCTCATCACCAGTCACAACACCAGAACCAACATCATTATCTTACATCGGAGGGAAATCCCTACGTGTGTTCATTCGATTTCCATTCCTTCAACTAGGTGAAATTTCTACATAATGGAATACACTAGATTAGGGTATGAATCATAATTTATAATCTCAATGTATAAAAATACTTAGCATAAATAAAAATTTTATGCATAGATAATCTCTTAATCATAAACATGGTATATTTAATGAAAAATTTACATTTAAATCCTTCATAATGGCTTGTAAAGAGAATTTGAATTATCCTAAGCATATCCCCTGGGAGTGTTGAAAGCAAGAGTGCATCAAGGCTCATTGTCGTGTACCAGGATACCCTAGGTCAAGCCCGAAACTCCTTGTCAGAGATTTCACTCCTAGGTACATCTGTGCCAGAGCCACCTCTACCTGCTCGTATCCAGACATGGATGTATTTCTTGATAGATCCACATAATCTATTCCTTATTCTTGTATGTTTATCCTCAAAGACTATCTTGGGACTCTTCCCTAATCTACATTTTTAAATCTAGTTTCTAAGTTTTCTACTAAACTTCCTCTGATACCAACTATAAGGACCCGACCCCAGTTGCCTAGAGTCGGTGCCTTATTTGATTACATTGGCATACAAACAAGGAATAATCACCCCAAAGGACCAATTAGTTTAGTAATATTGGAAACAAGATTCATACATAATTTAAACATTACAACTTGAAAAGAAATACAACATAGAAACTCCTTAGACAACATCCATAACTCCTAGGTTATTTCAGCATGTCATTCATAATAAACTTCTTCATGTCCTGGGAAAATGAAACATAATAAAGGGGTAATCTCAAATTATCAATAAGGGTAATTAATACAGTGGAAGATAACATAAACATTAGACATAGTGAATAATTGAAAACACATGCCTCTAAAAATAAACTTGAACATGATATGGTAGAAAATGAGCTGAGTAAATATTGTCATAACAAAACATAATCATGGGTATTATACTAGTAGAATAACCACATGAACCATCAATACTATTTTCATAATGAGGGAATGTATAATGTGGGACAACACAATCATACCGTCAAGGCCTTGTGCCAAGACCATAAGTAATCATTTTGTCAAGGCCTTGTGCCATGACCGTAGTTTGTCTCATGAGACCTACCAATACACCGAGGGGCTATAGAGGGCCCCACCCGACACTTACTATTTCCAATGCATTCCTCATATGAACGAGGATAAATATAAACAACATACACATTCATATTGAAACTAATATATTAAATTTAAATAGCTTTCCCTGAACATTAAGCAAAAACACTAACCATTCGAAGTAAACTGATGAATGGTTTTAAGATAGCACATCAATAGCCAAAATAATCATAAAACATTAAATTAAATATGTTATATGATAACATGGAACACTAATCCAAATAATATATAATAATTAACAAGACTATTGAAATATATGAAAATACTCTTATAAAATCTTCGAGTTAATCTTGAGATAAATACTCTCTTACTTGGAAAAGAAGAGTTATTTTAGAAAAATATTTGTATAAAACTAGAAGTAAATTAAGATAGTATTTTAATAATAAAATGATTGATTTTAGAAATATAATGGTTTCTAAAAATATATTATAGAGTTCCTTTGAAAATAGATAAGAATTTGAGAAATTCCCTTGAATTGGGCTTGTATTTTGGAAACAGATTTGAAGGTTTCTTTAAAACATGAAACTATCCATAAAATAGGGAAGGATTCTGGTTGGTGTACATATATAGAATACTCACATAGAATTTATGTGGAGTAAATAATTATACATAATAATTTCATTGAGGTAATTAGACAATGAAAGTAACCTGAATGAAAATGAGTGTTCGGATGGAAAACCCTTACCTTGTAGAGTAAATCCTACAACTTGAAGTTTGGGACCTTGGGGGATTAAGGAAACCTTGGGAGGACTCCTAGAGAGGTAAAACCACCAGATATTTGAGGATGATGGATTTGGAATGAAAGAAAATGAATGGATGAGTGAGTATTTATAGAAAAAGAGAGGGAGTTTTTTAATAATTTCAAAGGGACACCTCATTAGTGATATTTTCCAAACCATGGGCTTGCCTATGGTTTTATCCACTTGGGAAAACTCATGTCATATGTTACTGTACACAAGTCGACCAGCCTTTTATTATGTCATTATGATGTCATTAAACTACCGAAAACTCAAAACTATATTTTTCCTATTCACAAAAAAAATCAAGTATTTTAGAAAAATCCCAAAAATTCACCCCTACCATTTTTCAACATGTATAATTCAAAAATGAACTCCATTTTTTCAAAAATAATTTTCTAAATATTATTAATTTAATTTTTAAATAAAATCATAGCAAATTCTAAAATTAACAATTTTAAGGTAAAGTTAGTTTTATATCACATTGAAAAATTAATTAAGATCTCATTATCTTATTACCTTAAGAAAATAAAATAATATC
The DNA here is from genome assembly GCA_963277665.1 of Viscum album. Classification (NCBI taxonomy): domain Eukaryota; kingdom Viridiplantae; phylum Streptophyta; class Magnoliopsida; order Santalales; family Viscaceae; genus Viscum; species Viscum album. The sequence goes on along the minus strand of OY728131.1, from coordinate 909,118,065 downwards.
ATTATTTACCATTCATAAGGGTCATATTACTATTCATATTACTATTCATAAGGGTCATATTACTATTCATAAGGGTATGTTACTATTCACCAAAAATCAGGTTTGTTCTATCAGACTCCAAATGACTTATTGGTCACAACTCTAGATGACAGTTTTTTGAAATTCAAATCACAATAGAGGCAAAGTTGTGTTTAATAGATAGATTATAAAATGCATTCAATATTTATTTTCAAAACTTTGGGGTGTTACATCATCACAGGCCACCAATACTGGCATCGTATATCTCGATACAACTTGGAGATGCTTAGATGAACTACCCACTGAGAAGCATGGGACTCTTACAAAAATTCCTCTCTTGTGTATGTATAAACCCAAAAACGTCCATGTATATGCAGGATGTCATCACTAACCATAGACCAATCTAGAGGCGGGTCATCTTCTAAAATACTCTCACGGAGAACTAATCCTTCATGATCTAAAAATCGATTAATCTTCACCTTATCAAGGAGGGAGGAGGTAACTTTCACGGCTGAGAGATAAGACTACTCGTGACTATCATGAAACTCCAGATTAAACTTATAAAATAGGGTCACCAATTTTCATTCATCACTAATTTCCCATACAGCTTGTGCCTGAGTTTTCTGACTCGGTGCATTCGCTACCACATCACCTTTTCCAGGCGTATAAGAAATCTGAAAATTGAAGGACTGAAGATATTAAACCTGTCTTCATTGTCTGAGATTAAATTCACTCTCTGTAAATATATATATTAGGATCTTGTGGTCCATATACACTAAAAAGCTCTCACCCATCAGATTATGTCTCCATCAACATAAGGCATGGACAACCGTTGTTAGCTCAAGGTCACACATTGGGTAGTTTCTCTCATGATGAATAAAATTACAAGATATGTATACAACTAATCTATCCTCTTGTGTCATCATTGTTTCTAGGTCAATTCCTGATGCATCACAGAATGCATATAGCCTCTTGCAGGCTCTAGCAGAATCAGAATAGATGTTGAGACAAGCCTCCCTTTTAGCTCCTAAAAGGATTTCTCGCATGATTATGACCACAGTAACTTGACACCCTTATTTATGAGACAAGTAATAGGTGCAGAAATGTGTGAGAAGTCCTATATGAAATGATTGTAATATCCATACATCCCCAATAAACTCGGTATATCAAACATGTTCTTGGGATGCTCTTAGAAAACCACAACACTCACCTTCTCTGGGTCAATAGAGACTCTTGATTTCATGATAATATGACCCAATAAGTGAACTTTTTCAATACAGAAGTAGAACTTAGAAATCTTGGAATAAAGCTAATGCTCTATCGGTGTACTCATAATGATCTCAAGGTGTTTAGAATGGTAATTATGAGTGTGAGAATACAACAAGATGACATCAAAAAAACCATGAAAAAAGAATCCAGATAGGAATGGAAGACCCTATTCATAAAATACATGGAAATTGTGGGCACATTCATAAAACAAAATGGCATAATGAGGTACTCATACTGACCATAACTGCTGTAGAAATTTTTATGAGGTATGTATGATGGCCTAAATCATACTTGATGATAGCCCGATATCAATTCAAACTTTGAAAACACCCTAGCTCCTCATAGTTGATCAAAAAGATCATCTATTTGAGGTAGTGGATAATATTTCTTGATTGTAATTTTGTTCAAACATCTATAATCCATGCATAAATGAAATCTTTCATCTGAATTCTTGGTGAAAAACAAAAGAGAACCCTAAGAAGAAGTATTGTGCTATATAAAACCTTTGGCCTCTAAGTCCTCCAACTACTTATTGATCTCCTAGAGCTCAATAGATATCATCCTATATGGAGGAATGTACACTATAGATACTTATAGAATGATCCATATCATAAACTCTACCTCTCTATTAGGTGGTAAGCTAGAGAAATCGTTGGGAAAGACGTCCCTAAAATGATCTAATATAGGAGGAAATTCATCCAGATGTAAACCCTGATCCTATAAAATTATATTATAAATATGGGTAGTTACTACACCTATCCCATGTTGTTCTATTCCATCTCTAATATCCTGGACATCTCACTCTCCCTTGTGTAGATAACTGCTTCCCTTTGGTGATGTAAACAATACCCTGCGGCGATAGTAGTCTGAAAAGGTATGATATGGAACCAACCAATCCATCATGAGGATGATATCAAATCATATCATATTGATAGAAAAGAGTTCCCATAAAAAAGGGTAACTTCATGACTCAAGGGGACAGTCCCTGCATTGGTGTATTCCCTTTTATTGTACTTATAATGGTGTCTATATTGTCATTACACCATAGTAATGTTGTATTTCTAGCCCGAGAATTTCCGTGATAGATGAGGAGATGAAGGAGTGTGAATCACATGTATAAAATAAAGTAGATACTATAGTACAGGATACTAGAATAGTACCTCATACTGTAGAAGATCCCATAGCCTAATCCTCGGGTATCGTCTATAGTGTATAAAATTAACCTAATCCACGAACTTGTACTACAGCTGGACTACCATGATCAAGACTACTCTACTGACTCTACTGATAATATGAATTCTAGCTACCATGACTATGACCTACTCCTTAGCCAGTCTGGTCAGTGCTACTCCAACTCCCTACCTGATGTAGCATAAAATAACATTCCCATAAAGGTGGAACTGGTGTGGATCCTCTTCCACAGGAAGAAGATGGAAAGGTCTGACAGATTCTTTGAATATGCCCCATATGGTTTCAATACCAACACTATAGAGGGTATCTATCACACTGAGTCTTTAGATTCCACTATCGTCCACACTGATGGAACACCATAGAGAAACCTACATGAGTACCCTAGCTGCCACTTCCCTAATTAGAAACCTCTAGGGATTGCTTTCTGCTACCAGAAGAACTATTAGCCCGCCTCGGCACTGATCCTTTATGTTTGGTACGGTCACCTTCCCTCATGTTTTTCTTAGTGATAATATCCTAATTTAAGATCTCAAAGAAATTAGGTAGGATTAATACATTCACCTAAGTACAGATGTCATACTATAGCCCATACTTGAAGCATCTAGCACGTGAAATCTCATCATCGACTAAAATTAGTGGAAAGCACTACAACTCGGTGAAACGTACTAAATATTCCATGATTGACATAACACCCTTCTCTAGATGCATGAACTCTATGTCTTAGTCAGAACTCAGCATCTAAGGAAAGTAGTACTGATAGAAAATAGTCTGGAAGTCAGTCCATACCATTCCCTGATGATGACTAGCCTAGGAAATAATATCCCACCCGCGCTTGGCTAAATCATGAAGCATATACATAGCAAGATTGACCCTCTTCTCTGGAGGAATCACCAGATTCTCAAAGATATACAAGGTGGCCTCTATCCAAGACTCAGTAGCTTATGGATCGCCATACCCTGATAAGGTGTGAGGATGTTGTTGCTAGAACTCATGGGTTAGATCATCCATCATAGGTGTAGGTTGTGGAGCACCTTTCATGGACAACATCAGACATAGGAAACTATCACGAAGCTGAGTGCCAGTTCCTAGATTAGGTATAACAGGTGGTGCCTCAAATGTCACTCCTATTGGTAATATCGGAAGCTCATGGCCCACCATGTCTGAAGCATGGTCACCGCCACCTTCCTGGAACATGACACAAGGACTTCATGGAAGCATTGGTCAACAAATTTCAACCACATTCCATAGAAAAAGCTTTAAGTATATAGATGGTAATAGTGGAAGTTGAACAAAAGGAAATTGCTCCTTGCCCATGGTATACTATCCCAATTACCCACTTAGAAGACTAGGTATTGGTAAGTGCTCAAGTATAAATTATATGGGTTCCAGTAGATGGTGGGTCAACTATACCTTGCCTATTCATTTACTGAAAACTATTTCACTTTATAATTCAATTTTCACATTTACAGTTTGAATTTACTTATTTTTATATATCAAGATTCGTTTTAAATGGATGTATATTCTTAGTGATTTAATGCCCATACACCATATCATTGAAATTGAAACCCATTTAATTCCATTCAAATGGCTCAAATTAGTAAATTACTCATTCGAACTCATGAGGGGCCATACACATCATGTAACACCCCGAGATTTTTTGAATTTTTTTCAAATTAATTTAATCTTTTTAATATTTTTCATTTCACGAAACACTAAAGATAGTTTATTTTATATTTTTGGATTACATTATATGCAACACCAAGTTAATCATGCACTACATGCAACATAAATTTTATCTTTATCTACACAGAACACCAAGGTTAGCTTTCATTACATGCAAAAACGACTTTCATCGATGGCTTGTGTAGCACGCGAGACCGAGTTTTACCGAATAATAGTATATCATTAAAATTTCATTATTTCATATAATAAGATATAAACTATATTTTAAATTAGTGTTTATGAATAATATTAAATAATTTACGAAAATATATGGTTTACACAAATACAAGATGAATTCATATGTCACTAATTAATTAGAAATGAATATGAAAATAGATTGAATGTAAAAAGAAATATATTTTTTTATGGTCACAAATATGTTTTACCCTAATAAATTAAATTAATTATAATTAGTGAGTGATATTAATGTAATATATATGTTATATATTCAATCAAATATTTTTTATATTCATTCAATAGATTTTATAGACATAAGATAAGAACAAATCCAATTTTATGCCTTAAAACTTATATTTTTTATAAAGGTATTTTTACCGCTTTTTCATAGAGAATCCATTTTAAATCCAATTTTTGGAATTTTTATATATTTAATATGTCAAACTAAACTTCATATTTGGAATAAAAACATAAAAATTATGTTAGGATAACTTTTTTTTATTTTTCTATAAGTTTACATTTTTAACGAATAGTTAAAAATACTGGATTTTAATTCAAAACTGGTTTTTCATAAAATTTATTTATAAGGTTAAATTATATTTTAAATTAGTTTCAAAGTTTAATTAGATAATATTTTCATAAATTATTCCAATTTAGTTCATTGGAACTAATTTTAGATTGAAATTGGATATAAAATCTTAGCAATCTTTTGATCATTTTTACTTTAGAAACACACAATGTCGTCCCATTAGCTGGTTTAATTTTAAATTAATTTCTGCCACTTCTATGATTAGAAATTATAAAATGGATTAAAGATTTTTAATCATAATAATTTCTAATTTATAATAAGTTCAACCATTTTTTTGACCAAAAATATTAATGAAAGTGATTAAAATTAATTATAATGGTTAAGAAAAAAAATAGGTTAATAAAGTACTAAACCCTAAATTTAAGACCCAAAATGACTTAAACACTTGTAAAAACACGTTTTTTGGAAATTATTAGGCATTTTACCGTCAATAATTGAGTTTTTTTGGTTTTTTATTACATTTTTTAGGTAAAAATTTGGATACACCTAACTTGATTTCAAAAATATCAAGTGTGTCCTTTCTCTTCCCTATAAAAGACCACCACCTCTCCCTCTTATTCACACCTCTCAAACCTCTTAGTTTAGGCCAATATATGACCAATACACTTTACAAAATCTCTAAATTTATCATAGAATCCTTCCCTTGTTAAGAAGTAAATCCAAGGAATCCTTTTTCCACAAACCAAAAGGAGTTACCCGATTAAGCTGTAACGTCTTCTCTCAAACTCCTTTCTTTTATTTTATTTATCCACCCCCTACACTCTATTTATTACATGATTGTATAACAAAACCATTATATTCAATATACTAGGATGTTTTTATTATAATGGTTTGACCTATACTTACACACACATCCATCTAATGGGTAACAAATATACTGTTTATGTGTACGACAAACTACCACCTCACTAAATGATGATTGTTATTTTTTCCTTTACTACCTATCAAGGTGGAAACTATGATGAAAACTCTATTTATATAATTAATATATTATATTTATTATGTATTTAATATTATTTATTCATTTTAAAACACATATCATTTTACTTTCCATTTGGTGTAAATACGGTAATTTTGTTTGAGGAAGTGTGGACTACCACCCCCTCAAAGCGATGTGATTCATTCACACACTACATGGAATGTATTAAGGATGAGTTTATAGAAATTATATGATATATATAACATTATAATTCTAATTTAATTATATTATGTACATATAAACATATATTTCATTTTTTTATTTCTTTCAATATGACAATAAAAACGAAAATAGCGTTCATGCGTATGTATGGCTTACCGTCTCCATGAATGATGTTTTCCATTTCATAATTATATATTATATAGATTATTATAATACAAATATACTGAATATAAATGATATTTATATCATGGTTTAAATTCTGGAAATCATTATATAAGTATAAGGATCAAAGATATAACAAATTAATACACATACGAAGAACAAAGCGAATATTACCCAAAGTGAAACCTTAACATAGGATTGTTAACAAACGGGTAATAGAAGATCAGAATAAAACCATATATGGTATTATATATAAGAATATGGTTTTTTAAAAGATTTATAATAAATTTATATTTAGTATACATGTTGTTTTAATGATTATGATGAGATTCAAGACATATGGTAAGGGGATTTCATCTCAATTTTTATTTCCGTGAGATACATGCTTTATTAACCATCCATTTCTTTTTTGTGGGGTGTATACTACCCATAGATGAATTAAATGATTTTTATACTTAAAATTTATTGGTATTTACATATCCATTTTATGATCTTTATCTCATGGGTTTTATGTTTCAAAAGTTACCAAATTAGTAAAGTAATTTTTGTCACAATTTTCTTTCCTTGAGTCACGTGCCATGTTATGCACCTATATTTTTTCATGAGGTGTATCTACTTGCTTTGAAATTTTATATCATGAATATTATTATTTTCATGATATTTTATTCTTCATGTAATTTTATTTTATTAAATATGTAGTATGGTCCAAAATCAACAAGTGGTAAGAGTTTATTGAAACAGTCTCATCACTTTTCGAGATTGTTTATGTTTATGATCCCTTTAATGAAATATTATGTTCCATATCTTAAGAAAACTCATTAATTTTCTTATACTATAATTATTCATTATATTTTAATGTATTGGTACCATTTTTTTAGTCTTTGGTATAAAATATAGTAAAGAATTTTTTTTAAGAAATCCTGACTTTACCCCATCTTCAATCGAAAATCTGTTTTCCTTAGAAATAATGTTTTCTAAAAAGAGTTTCCAAGAATATTATAATATTTTCCTAAAATATATATAAGAAAATTTTACCCTTTTATTATTTTACCAATGTTTTCAAAGGATTATTCTTATATCTTTTTGAACGATTAATTTTTCTAACATTTTTACCATGAAAAAGGAATGTTATTTTTACCTCATATGACATGTACGGATTTACCCACAGTCAATTCTTTGAATATTTATTTTCATATTTAAAAGGTTAATTTTTTATAATTTTTTTTAAAATATATTTTCAAGGAAATGGTTTTCAAAAGTTTTTCAGTCCTCTTTTATAATTTTTTAAGGAAAATGGTTTTAAAAAGGTTTTATGTTTTAAAGAGCCTATTTCAAAGAAGAAATGATATTTACCTCAAGAAATATTTTCAAAATATCCTTCTAAGATATTTTCCATATAAGATAACAAATTTTTATGTTACTCATGGCCTTCTAGGAAATTATCTAAATGTTACATTCATATTCTTTCTTGAATGGTTTATGTTTTTATGGAGTTATGATTAAGACACCTGTTTCACTTCCATGGGCTTTATGCTTTTGAAATAGACTTCTTTTCACGGGTTATTATTTTATTAAGTGATTATGAAACCTATATATTTTCATAGGTTATGATGTGATGTAATGTTAATGATACCCATTTAATTTCATGGGTTAGTATTTTATGTTTATAAAACCTATCTATTTTTATGGGTCATGATATGATGAAAGTTTTATTATCTTGTGGTGCATGTATAAATGATTTTATTATGAGATGGGTGGGACCTATATCACCCTCCAATGCATTGGGTAATGATAAGTTTTATATAAACTCAAAGTGTAAATAGGTTGTATCCCAAGCCCAAAAATAAGAAGGTACATGTGTTGTATCCCAAGCCTAAAAACAATAAGGTGCATGGGTTGTAGCCCAATCCTAAAAGTAAGAGGGTACACGAGTTGTATCCCAAGCCTGAAAACAAGAAGGTACATGGGTTGTATCCCAAGACATAAAATAAGAAGGTACATGGGTTGTATCCCAATCCTAAAAGTAAGAGGCTACATAGGTTTTTAGCCCAATCCCAAAGCAGGTATATGGGTTGTAGCCCAATCCTAACATGTTATAAAGGTCTTGGTAGGTATCCTTGACATAAGATTTTCTATTCTTATATACATGCCACAAATTCTATTTATTATTCCTCAGTTATGATTTCATGGATTATGTTCTTTATTTTATTATGATTCATGTCTTATGAACTTTCAATATTTATGTCATGGTTCTAGTTTATGATCTTTGAAATGTAGAGTATGATCTTCTATTTTCAAGATCACATTATTATACCCCTATGCTCATGTTTATGATTACATGTCAACCTTATTTACCATTATTGAGAATCTGAGCTCACTCCTTTATTATGTTTCCTTTCCCCATTTTTTGAAGAAATTTTTTAGGTAGAAGTACTAAAGGTGGAGATCTTTATGAGAAATGTTGAAGAACTTTTACCAGGATAAAATAGTTTGTTTCCAAGTTTCAAAAGAAACTAAACTATTAAAGTCCTCTAGAATTTATTTTTTTAATGTACTAAATATTCATATAAAATTATGTAATATCCATGTATGTTAAGCTTGGGTCTCTATAGTTGGTATCGGAGGAAAGGTTTAGTCAACCTTTGGAAACTAGGATGATAAAACTTTAATGAGATCCCTAGGTATATTTATAAGGATATGTCTAGGGATTTATCTAAAGATAAGTATAAGGATGAGTTAACATTTAGGAAAATGTCATGAAATTTTGGTAAAGGATATAGTGAGTGGTTTATTAGAAATAAATTCATGTCTGGATACTACAAGTGGATGTGTATTTGGAAAAGATGTACCTAAGAGTAAAAACTTTGACAAGATGTTCTGGTCCTGACTCAAGGTAATCTGGAACATGACAATGGGTCTTTCTGCACACCTAGTTTGACACTCTTGAGGGATATTGTTTGAGAATTCACAAACTCTTCATAAACCATTATGAATTATTTTAATATACAAATGACTATGAATAACCTAGGATAAACCAAAGGTGTCATAGATTAGGGAAGGTGTCACACTTTGGACATCCTGTAAGTGAATTTTTGTAATTATGTGGTTCATATTTATGATAATTGTTTCTCAATATATGTTATCTGGTTTTAGAAAATGTTTGAAACCCAAAGGAACAGTTCTAGTGAGGAATGAAATGGGTAATTCAATTATGACCCCCTGAAAAAATGAATGTTATGGAAGATAGAGTGAAAAACTTCATTTTTATGTCCACATAGCCTTATCAAGCCATGAATCATACATAATTTCCAAATAACCAAAGGAGTGAACAAATTTTTCTTGAACCCTTTTTAAGGAAACTTCCAACTTCTTTTAGTGGAATGTTCGATCCACTATTTTCTAAGAAATGTATATATACCACAGAAAAGATATTTTTCATTCTTCATTGTTCGAAATGTGAAAAATTTTATGTTGGGAACTTATCACTTGGAAGGTGAAGTGAAACAGTGGTATAACTTTATCAAGAATATGAGGCAACAGGATAAAATTGAATCCATAGATTGGGATGAGTTCAAGAACTTATATTTCAGTAAGTACCTTCCTTGTATTCTTCTTATAGAAAGGGAGATTGAAGCTTCTCATCAATCTCATGGTTATGATAAGAAAAGAAGCATAGAATTCAAAGGAAAATCTAAAGACTATGGAGAGAATAATGTTATATTTAATTTATGATCAATGTGTGGGAGGAAATATATATGAAATTGTCTTAGGAAAACTAATAAATGTTTTAAGTTTGGAAAGAAAGGTCATCGAGTGGCTAAATGTCGACGTTATGGGACTAAAAAGAATGCTCCAAAGAATGAACCTCCCACAATTCAGTCTTTTAAATGTTAGAAGTATGATCATTATTCTAGGAAGTTCTTAAAACCAAAGTTTAATGGTGAAGATCAACATCAAAAATCTATTAAGTTTACGGATAAAGGTAAAGCATATTCAATCATAATGGCTAAAGTAAATCATGATAATTAGGGAACACTTTTCCTCCACTTATATGTTGGAAATTTCATGTTTGATTTTGTATGAATAATACCTATAAAAGTATTATTATTAATCCTTTGGTGAGATTTCATGTGATTATATTTCCCTACATAGATTGTGGAATAATAAAAATCACATTTGATATTATATCAGTACAAGTATAGACCCATGTTTCTAATAAAAATGTTTTTGGTTTAATATAAGAGATTATTTAAGGAATAAAGGGTGAATTATATTTTTGAAGGGGTATAAGGTTAACCATTTATGGAAAGTTTAAGTTAAACTTCAGATGAAGTCAGTAATATTAAAGTGTTATCTTTCCATATGAGGATTTATGCATATTGGATAGCATGTTCAAACTAACTTGTGTTGATTGTAACTAATGACAAATGGGATGGCATATCACGGGTCTCGTGATATTTTAGTACTTCAAGAATTAAAAGTAACCTTCCTTTTTATATAAATAGGTGAATTTAATCAAAGAACAAAAAAGGGTGAGGTTGTCTCGAAATCATGAAAGTATACATTTTCATGAAAATTATTTAACTTTAGGAAAAAGGAACTTGATACTAAAAAACTTATCCCAGTACCTCTATTTTCAATTAATCATATGGTCCCTTAGTTAATCATAGATTTATGGCTTTCTAATTATAAAATTTCTCCTGACCTTTTTCTCTATGACTCTCCATCGGAACTAGATAGTGATGTTTTTCTTCCATGTCCATGTTTTCACTTCCCAACTATGTTCCCCCATATGGAAACCTAGTTATATGTTACTTTGGGTAACCATTATGGTTCCAACATTCCCTTTTTAAGGGGAGTTTTATTATTCATTTTTATGATTTGGGTTTCTATGAATAAAAATTTCAAGTATTAAACCTTTGATAACATAGATGAATTTTGTGGTTGAAATTCATTTTAAGGGGGGTATAATGTAACACCTTGAAGGGGGGGTATAACCAAGCTATTAAATTAGTGGTTATGAATAGTATTAACTAATTTTCAAAAATATATGGTTTAGAAAAATATAATACGAATTCATAGGTTACTAATTAACTAGAAATGAATATGAAAACCAATTGAATGTAAAAAAGAAATATTTTTATTTTTATGGTCACAAATCTATTTTACCCAAATAAATTAAATTAATTATAATTATTGGGTTATATTAATTTAATATATATTTTATATATTCAATCAAATATTTTTATATTTATCCAATATATTTAATAGACATAAGATAAGAACAAACACAATTTTATGCTTAAAAACCTATATTTTTTATAAAGGTATTTTTACTGCCTTTTAATGGAGAACCCATTTTAAATATAATTTTTGGAACTTTTATAAATTTAATATGTCAAAATAAACTTCATATTTGGAATAAAAACATAAAAATTAGGTTAGGATAAATTTTTGTATTTTTCTGTAAGGTTTCATTTTTAATGAATAGTTAAAAATACTGGATTTTAATTCAACACTGATTTTTCAGATAATTTATTTATAATGTTAAATTATATTTTAAATTGGTTTTGATGTTTAATTAGATATTATTTTTATAAATTAATCCAATTTAGTTCATTTTAACCAATTTCACATTGAAATTGGATATAAAAAACTTAGAAAACTTTTGATCATTTTTACTTTAAAAACCTGCAGTGTCGTCCCGTCAATGGGATTAATTTTAAATTAATTTATTATAATTATGTGATTATAATTTATAAAAATAGATTAAATTTTTTTAATAATAATAATTTATAATTTATAACATGGTAAACTTATTTTTTGACCAAAAATATTAGTGAAAGTGATTAAAATTAATTACAACGGTTAAGAGAAAAAATAGGTTAATAAAGTACTAAACCCTAAATTTAAGACCCAAAACGACTTAGAAACATTTCCAAAAAACATTTTATGGACATTATTTATCCATTAACCTGCCATTATTTAGTTTTTTTGCCTTTTTATTACTTTTTTTAGGTAAAAACATGACTACACCTAACTTGTTTTCAAAAATGTCAAGTGTGTCTGTTCCCTTCCCTGTAAAAGGCCACCACCTATACCTCTTATTCACACCTATAAAACCTATTAGGTTAGAAAAATTTATGATAAATACACATAAAAAATCTCTAACTTCCTCCTATAAAACTTCTCTTAGTAATAAGTCAATCCAAGGAAGCCTTTTGGCACAAACCAAAAGGAGTTACCGATTAAGAGGTAATGTATTCTCTCAAGCTCCTTTATTTTATTTTATTTCTCCACCCACTCCAATCTATTTATTTCATAATTTTATAATGAAACAAGTATCTTAAATATACTAGTATGTTTTTATTATAATATTTTTACCTACACTTACACACACATCCATCAAATGGGTAACGAACATATTGTTTATGTGTACGGTGAACTAGCGTCTCACTAAACAATGATTGTTCATTTTCCTTTACCACCTCTCAAGGAGTAAATTATAATGGAAAATATGTTTATATATTTAATATATTATGCTTATTATTTATTTAAGTTTCTTTATTAATTTTACTACACATATATTTTTACTTTCTATTTGTTATAAATACAATAATTTCATTTTATGAAGTGTGGACTACCACCCCCTCAAAGTGATGTGATTAATCAACACACTACATGAAATGTATTAAGGATGGGTTTAGTGAAATTATATGATATATATATATATAATTTTAATTTTAATTTAAAAATATTATATACATATATATATATATATTATTTTCTTTCTTTCTTTCAAAGCGACAATAAAAACGGAAACAACGTCTATGCGTACGTACGGCTTACCGTCTCCATGAATGATGTATTCCATTTCATACTTATATATTATATAGATTATTATAATACACATATAATGAATATAAATTATATTTATATCATGGGTTACTTTTTTAAAATCATGATATAATTATAAGGACCAAAGATATAACAAATTAAGACACATGCGAAGAACAAAGAGAATCTTACCCAAAGTGAAATCTTAACATGGGATTGTTAACAAGAAGGTAATATAAGGTCATAATAAAACCATATATGGTATTATATATAATAATATGGTTATTTAAAATATTTATAATAAATTTATATTTATTATACAGGTGGTTTTAATGAATATGATAATACTCATGACACAAGGTAAGGGGATTTTATCTCACTTTTTATTTCCGTGAGATACGTGCTTTATTCACCACCCATTTATTTTGTGTGGTGTGTATACTAACCATGGATGTATTAAATTATTCTTATACTTTAATTTATGGGTATTTAGATATCCATTTTATTATTTTTATCACATGGGTTTTATGTTTCAAAAGTTACCAAATCGATAAAGTAATTTTCTCACAATTTTCCTTTCTTGAGTCACATGCCTTGTTATGCACCAATATTTTTCCATGAGGGTTATATAGTTCATTTGAAATGTTATATAATTAATATCATTATTTTCATGATATTTTAGGATTCACTTAATTTAATTTTCTTAAATAGGTAGTATGGTCCAAAGTTACCAAGTGGTAAGAGTTTATTGAAACAATCTCATCACTTTTCAAGATTTTTTATGTTTATGCTTCCTTTAATAAAATATTATGATCAATATATTAATAGAAATCATGAATTTTATTATACTATAGTTCTTTATGATATATTCATGTATTGGTGCCATTTTTCCACTCTTTGTTACATAATATATTTAAGAAAGTGTTTTTAATAAAGAACAACTTTACCCTCTATTTAGTCGGAAATATGAGCTCCTCAGAAACAATGTTTTCTAAAAAGGGTTTCCAAGAATATTATAATATTATTATAAAATAAATAAAATAAATTTTTACCATTTTTTTATTTTACCAATTTTTTCAAAGGAATTTTCTTGTCACTTTCTGAACGATGCATTTTTCTAACGTTTTTATCATGAAAAGGGAATGTTATTTTTACCACGTACGATATGTACGGATTTACCTACCATAAATTATTTGAAGATTTCATTTGATGTTTAAAAGGGGAATTTTTAATAAAAATTTTTAAAAATATATTTTCAATGAAATTTTTTTCAAAAGGTTTTCAAGATTCTTTTATAAGCTTTTAAGGAAAATGGTTTTCAAAATGTTTTATGTTTTAAAGATACTTTTTCAAAGAAGAAAGGATATTTACCTCAAGAAATGTTTTCAAAATATCCTTCCAATATATTTTACATATAAAATAACATCCATTGATGTTACTAATTCCCTTCTAGTAAATTAACCAAAGGTTTCATTCATGTTCTTTATTGAATGGTTTATGTTTTGATGGAGTGATTCTTAAGACACCTGTTTCAATTCCACAGGATTTATGATTTTGAAACCCACTTATTTTCATGAGTTATTCTTTCATGAAGTGATTATGAAACCTATATATTATCATAGGTTATTATGTGATGAAATTTTAATGATACCCATTTCATTTCATGGTTTAGGATTTATGTTTATAAAACTTATCTATTTTTATGGGTCATGATATGATGAAAGTTTTATTATCTTGTGGTACATGTATGAATGATTTTATTATGAGATGGGTGGTACCTATATATTCCTCTAATGCATTTGGGTAATGATAAGTTGTATATGAGATCAAAGTTTAAATGAGTTATATCCCAATCTTGAAAACAAGAAGGTATATGGGTTGTAGTATAAGCCTAAAAACAAGAAGGTACATGGGTTGTAGACCAAGCCTAAAAGTAAGAGGGTACATTGGTTGTAGACCAATCCCAAAAACAATAAGGTACATGGGTTTTATCCCAAGCTTGAAAATAATATAGTACATGGGATTTAGCCTAAGACTAAATGTAAGAACATAAACAGGTTGTTATCCCAAGCCTAAAGCAGGTACATGGGTCGTAACCCAAGCCTAACAGGTTATAAATATCTTGGTAGTTATCCTTGACATAATATTTTCTATTCTTATATTCATGCCACAAATTATATGTCTTATTACTTAATTATTATTTCATGGATTATGTTCTTTATTTCCTTATGATTCATATCTTATGAACTACTAATCTTTATGTCATGGTTCCAGTTTATTATCTTTGATATGCAGGGTATGTATTATATTTTCATGATCACATTATCATACCCATATTCTCATGTTTATGCTTACATTTCTCCCTTGTTTACCCTTACTGAGCATCTAAGCTCACCCCTTTCTTATGTTTCCTTTCCCCAGGTTTTGAAGAAATTTTTTAGGCATAATTACTAAAGCTAGAGATATTTATAGGATATATTGAAGATCTTTCACCAAGATATAATATTTTGTTTCTGAGTTTCCAAATAAACTAAACTATTATGGTCCTCGGGCATGTATTTTTGTGATGTATTGAATATTAATTTAAAACAATGTAATGTCCATGTATGTTAAGCCTAGGTCACTATACATCTTGAATTGAAACTATAAATCACTCAATCACAACTAGAAATAAGCACATTCATAATATAACTACCATATCATCACTTAACAATCATAAGAAAAACAAGTGATGCAAGCAGTGAAATGCACCTATATGGCATGGAATATGCATGGAATGTGAATTCTAGGTGACTATGATAATGAATGTAACAATTACCCTTACCCTCATATCATTAGGCCAAGGATTAATGAAATCCTCAATCATATTAATAATAATAACCACAACACATCATGTGCATCACCCAATGGTGAAATGATAACAACTGTAATAGGAAAAAGCATAACAATAATTATAATTTATGCAAATCGGAATTTACCATGAACATGGGTTAACTATGCCCAAACACGACTTATAACCAAGTTACAAAGCATTCATAATATCTTGTCTATTATCTCAAAATAGTAAAGAAAAAAGGAACTGTTCCGATACCACTTTGTGACATCCCAGACCCAGCGGTGAAATAATAACAACTGTAATAGGAAAAAGCATAATAACAATTATAATTTATGAAACTCGAAATTTACCCTGAGAATGGGTTATCTATGCCCAAACACGACTTATAAACAAGTTCTAAAGCATTCATAATATCTTTTATATTGTCTCCAAATAGTAAATAAAAAAAGGAACCGTTCTGATACCACTTTGTGACATCCCAGACCCGGATGAAACTCATAAGTGCCCCAAGCTCGGTGAGTCACTAGGACTCAATAACATATCCCCAAATTATAAAGGATTCCGACTAGTATTGAGGGACTAGGGTGTGTTTGTGGGGAGACTATTCCCTCATTACTAGAGTGTAGCACAACAGATAGATGAAATATCAGGTAAATAGTGTAAGCAGTATGAACAGATGACATAGTAGAAGCAGACAGGAATAATGAACAACTGAATCAATAGATAACCATATACAAAAGTTGATGATGATATATGTCATGTGTCTAGAAATATGTAAAACATAGATACAAAGAAGAAATTAAAACATGGTATACAAAAGTAGAAAAAGATAATCCAAAAACTATCCAAGCATCTCAAGCTCCAACTTGGTCATATTCTACCAAGATCCATCCTAAGAAAGCAAGCAATCAAGTGTCTGAAGCGGCACGCTTCCCTTTGCCAACACCTACATACATATAATCTACGCAGGTACTAATGGAGACTCAGATAGGGTATGAGACATATCTCATTAGGCTACCATCAATGGTGTCTATAACAACCAGTCCATGTAATATAAAATGAAATAGTGTGCAAGCATGCATATATAAAAGTAAAGTGGTACCATAATGTAAATACTCAAGTACCTACTTCAGCCTCATCTGGTCTATGAACATGTATCCATTTCATTTATTATTTATGTTCTAGTTTATATATGTAATTCATGTGAGGCATATCCAGCACTGATATCCTATCATGGTAATAATAGTAAAGAATCCAAGATATAAAAATGAATCCTTTAAATTCATTAATAATTAAAGGTGTTCAAGGTAATAACTAAGGCATCCATGACCTTAGGGGTGGAGCCAAATCAAGTAGTAAATTGTATCCTGGATTTAGGGATAAGACTTTAATCCATGGGGAATCTCTCAAGTCATTCCATCTAACTAAGTCCAAGGAAAACATCCAAGGTAAAACGGTATAAGCAGTGACTATGCCCAAGGGTGTATCCAAGGAACCTCTTGTTTGTAGAATTCGCACTGGATCCAAGGAGTGTATCAACGGAATCCTATATTAATAATGGAGGAATCCTATGATTTTATACCGAACATCCACTAATAGATAAGGATCAAGTTACAAGGTAGGTCTCACCCTTGGAAACTCACATCCTTGAATCAGAATGGTGTTCATGAGTGCTCAAGGCATTCCCTCGAGAATCCAAGGTTGGATCAAGTATGACCACTCCTATAAATACGTCAAGGTCCATATATATGGTACCTTATAATTGATTCATTTAATTAATTAGGTCATTTAATATTCATACCATTTAATAATTCATTTGGTTCAAGTCGTTTCCTTTCATTAGTGTGACATGGCTAACTAGGCATGCAACCATTTATTAGCTCATTTAAGTCATATTCAATTAATTAGGTTCACTCTAATACCTTCCATTAGACATGGAAAGGGGTGTTACAGTCATGAAACCAAGCCATTCATTTACATTCAATTAGTCAGAGTCATATATGTAGTATAATTTCTAATTTAACATTTAAACATCCATTAATTAAGTGGAACACTCACCTTAGTAGGTTCGAGTGAAAATATCAAGGCTAACCATTACAATTCAATAGTCATTTAAATAAGGAAGTCTTACCATTAGCAGGGTCAAGCCAAAGCACACCCAAACAGTGGTGCAGACACACATGTCAAGCACTAAAATCCTAATTATAGAAAACACCCTACATGGGTTGGTCATCATTGAGATCACAACCTTCAATAAGGGATAGAATATTTAATAAGATTATTATAATAAGGTTTTAACAACCATAAGCAAGACACATTAATTAAACCGGTGATGCCTGATGAAATCGGCACATGAACACAACAATTTATAAAATGGTGAATCTTGAGGGATGAGTTATAGAACACCTACCACATATTCATACAACTCTCATAATCTAATATCACCCTCTAGTTTGGCCTGGATTCAAAGAGATATGAAGAACAGATCAATTCCCTGAAAATAGGGCATATGATCCTGCATCTAAATTGTGTCATCGATAGAAGGAAAAGTGACAAATGAATAAAACGAAATTAATATCTTACCGATGTGGATCCAATGAGATGAATGGGTATCAAATTAGTGTTTGTGTGGTGATCTGGGATAAAAAAACTACAATAGGATTTAAGAGGCCTCTAAAATGAGAGAAGAAGAGCTCTTGATGATAGAATGAGAGAAGGAGGAGAGAAGGAAAGTTAAAAACATTTCATTAAGGTAATTTCGTTAAAATCATCCAAAAATGGGCATTGAATGATTTGGCCACACGATTGACCAAACCGTTCACAGTTTATTGTAATAAGGGGCATTTTATATAGTTTGTCTACACAATTAGAGAAACCATGTTCCAACCATACAAAACACATCTGCAACATGTATTTAGTTTTTATCATGGTTGTGCGCCCCTAGAATATGTTTAGGGAAAACTATGCAACCTACTTCACCCCATTTTCCAACACTGTATGGTTAGGATAGACCATGTGGCCTGACCAACACAATTTCTACTAACTATGCATCCATCTTATTTCTCCCAAAAAGTTGTGTTCTGGGCTCTGAACCAGCCTCGAATACCCTCAAGACACCCATGAACTCATTAGGAATTTGTATTAGGTCCAAAATAAAGAATTGGAACAAGATTTAAATGATCCATACCTATTTCAAAAACTGGTTTCTTATATTACTCTTCCAGGATAGACAACAATCTTTAGGGAATGTGTGGATTTTAGTACTTGAAAATCCAAATTTTTCAACCAAATTTGATGCCATATAATAAATTTCAAGAATACATGTATCATTAGGTAGTAAGTCCTTAAAAAGTTAAGTATATAGTCAATGACAGTATTACTAAATCCATACATTGTTTTCTCATGATACAATCACATTGAAAACTCGAGTTTGGTCATTTTTTCACACGACTAGTATATTGGGGTATTCATATCTTCAAAAAAAAATCTAACATGATCAAATTCATTATTTTGATCATTATATAAAAACTATTTTCCCATATTCATTTCATATTCCACTACTCTACATGAATTTTTGCCTTGAGAAACAAATGGAAATTGATCGGAAATCAAATTTTTCATTCTGATCCTTTCAAATGAATCAATTTCATTCTCTGTTTGAACTTTTTCTCCATTGTGATACCAAACATGATATTATTTTTGAAAACCATTTTTAGTGATATGGTAACTCACTTCCTCACATGTTAACCACGATCTTCCATTGCAATCAAAACATGGGAATCGAATTAATTTGTCTTCTAAACCATTATTGAATGAAAAATCCAAAAAATATTCTAACTTCTTTTGAAAATCATTAGTGATCTGATCAACATTATACATCCAACTTTTATCCATTCTAATATTAATAAAAAAATAGTTAGTAAATTTTTTTATTTTCAATATCAACATTTCATCTCGTTAACTAATCCAATTCAAATATACCTAAACTAAATAAAACAAAATGAAACTAACCCAAGTCAAGTTGATCAACACTAAAAAAATAATATGAATGAATTGAACCATCCTAAACAAATAAAAAATGAACTGGTCTAAATAAAATTAACTAGATTCGAACTAGATATAATTGAATAAAAATAATATAATCAATAAAAGATAACTAAATAAATAAAAATGACTTAACTTACCTAACCTGAACCAAACTTGAATAACCAAAACTAACTCAAACTGATCAGACCCAACTGAATTGACATGGAATGTAACCAAACCTAATCAAACTCAACAAAATGAACATCATCAAACAATAAAAAACTAAAAAAAAACTCACCCAGTCTGACCCAAAGATATTTAAAATAAACTAAATCAAATCAAACCAAATGAAATTGAATCAAATTAAATATTTTTTTAGAAATAAAAATAAAGTAAAATCAAACATATTTGACTCATTCAGAATAGTTCTGAATCAAAATGAACTAAACTAAAATAATACAAACTAACCATTTATTGTTTAATGCATTGGGATAATGTTGAAACTGACCCAAAAAAACCAAACTAAAATAAATGGTACCATGGTTGTTAAAGGTGCGTTGAGGCACGTGCCTTAGCATAGGGTGTTGTGAGGTGCACAGTGGTCACTTTCCATGGATTAGGCGAGCAAGATACTTGATATGTACAAAAGGCACTAAGGTGTGTTCCTTTCTAGGAGGCACAGTGGCACAAAGCAGAGTAAAAGGTGTGCATCAGGTGAAAATCTAAAAAAAGTGATTTTTTTTGGGGCCAATGTTAGTGTTGGGCTAGGAAAAGTCATGTTAAGCGAAGGCCAGCATTAGGAACATCCCTAAAAAAAGAAGTTTGTTTTTACCAAAGGTTTCACTAGGCTAGGAAAGATTTTTCATCTACCAAACTAAGAAAAAACAAACATTTTTATGGGTAAAAAATAAAAGGTCTCAAAACTTTAAAAAAACATAACATAAAAATGTCCTACCCTTCATGACTCTAGAAATTTTGTGTTGGAGTTGGTGTCTTAGTACCAACTATTTGTATTTTGATTATATAAATATTCGATGTGTTTAATATTAATGAAACTTATTATCACTTATTTTTTGTTTTTATACATGACTCTAATGTAGTAATTTCCAAGAGTATACACCACATTGATAAGGTCATAGCAGTTCCCCACTATGATGAAAACCTTGATGTGCTATGATGATATTATCAAATAATATTTTGTTGCTGGATAATGAACTATGATGGGACACATAGTACATGGATTGTTAGGTGTGAGCACTCATAATCATATGAGTCTTCTTCTCATGAAGTTTTCAATTAGTAATATCCAAGATGGGAGATTATGAGAACAAACCCGCTAGTGGGAATTCCGTATGTTTTGGTGTCATCAAATATTTCTATCTATGAGTGTGTGTGATGGTCCTTATACTTTAAAATTATTATTAATGCATGTCACAACTCACATACTTAGATGTATTTCATAAACCATAAAGGTAATAGTTCATGGAGAAGTTGGATACATTGGGTGTGTCACGAGTGACATGTAATTAATGAATAAGTCGAGGAAGGATTTGTCCCTTCCATATTTATGGAAGCTGATATCTCTGTCCTTTGATTTTAAAAGAAACGTCACATTAAATTTCATGGAAATGGTGTAAAGATGGGTTTATTTTAGATAGTTAAAGAAATGCATGTCGAGCATATAGGTTGGTGACATAGATGTGCAACCTGCTTGATGAGATATTGTAGAAAAGGGATTATATTACACAGTGAGCATTCTTATGTGGTTTTGGATATTGTGACATTAAGTTATTTATCTCATGTACCTTGACCCATTTTTAGATAGTAATCTTGGACTTTAGTCAATCCCACCTAATTCCAATGAGAAAGAATCCTAAAGGGTCACACACTAAGTGTTTCTGTAGATCTCGATTAAATTCTTTTTGAGTTTAATTAATAGAATGAATATTATTCTCAAGTCTAATTAATAATTTTATTCAAGTTATATTTATTGTATAAATTAAATAGATATTTATTCACTAGCTTGTGAATAAAATATTTATTTTATTTATTGAATATTTTATTAAATATTTATTCGCTAAATTGTGAATAAAATATTTATTTATGAATAAAATATTAATTCAGTTATTCTATAAATACAAGGGGGTTCAAACAGACCAAGACCGAGTTCAGTGACAAATATTAATTAACAAGATTATTACATAATATTTGTTATTGTGTAAGTTGGTGAGCACCACAAAATAGTAATAATATACTTATTATTATGTGGAATGGGGTTTATTAAAGGTAATAAATGTTATTTAATGGTTGATATACAATTAAATAATATTTTAAAATAAATCCTAACTCTATAAATAGATGGTTTGTCTATTTTGTAGAGTACCCAAAATTGAGAATAGAGAATTGTTGCACACAACGAATTATCTCTCAACTCCTCCTTATCTCTCCCTCTCAAGAATGAGAAGTTTAAGAGGGTTTTCTTCAAGACCGAAGAACAAGAGATCAAGAACGAACAGTGCAAGACATTCGACTCGTTGTGTTAGCACCCATAGATTGAGTGGTGTTGCTCGGAGATCATAAGAGCATGTGTGGATCACCTCTAGAGGGATTATATCCTTGGATCCTCATAGTGAAATGAAGGTAATCCAAAAGGGTCATTTTAGATGATCAACATTCACCAATGAAGAAAGTTACCAAGCCTTTATTTCTTCAAATATTAAATAAAATCATTATAAATTTGATGTGAAAGATCCTCGCTCTTGGTTTCAGGCAATGATTATTAAAATAAATTTAATATATCTCCCACCTCTCCATGCTTCCACTATGATTGGAACTATAAAGTGGTATCATAGTGGTCATGTTTAAATTTATAATTATTTATTTGATTGTTGATCTATAAGAAGTTGTGGTTATATTTTCATTTCATGTTATTCCTTCATTAATTAAATTTGAATTAACATGTTATCGACATATTAATCATGTTCGTTTAGTGTTTAATTTTCTCAAATTTTTAAGAAAAAATGAATAACGACTGGATATTCCATAGGGAACTGGAAAATCATTATCTAGTAAAACCGGGTTACACGGTGTGCATCCAGAGCACACGTTGTATACCCATGTGCATTATATCTAGATGCACAGAGAAATTAATTACACGCGGTGATTTTATTGCACACTACATGTTGATCAGGCCAATCTAGCACACTGATAGTAGATATAGGGTGTGTATATTGCATGTACACACTGAGTAATTTATCCGAGTTAACACGCCGAAGCCCCAAGCATGTGACTTGGATATATGGAAACTAAGGTACATGGCGTGAAGCTGCATGTACATGTTTTGTAGTCTTCCATTAATGGAAAAAATTAAAATTATATTAAATTTTAAAATTGAAACATTAAAACTTTATTTTATTGATTGGCATACTATTGTCTGTTTGAAAATTTAATAATGGTTTAAAAAAAAGTCTCAATTAATTTATTGTAATTAATATTTCATTATTGGTTTTTTCGTTTATTTTCCATGAATTTAATTAATGATGGGTATCTCAAAATAAGATTAGATGATCATTGAGATGAAAGGGAATTAATTTATTTATTAATTAATTAATTACTGTAAGTGTATTTATCTTAAATACTAAGAGAATAAATAAAGAAGTGAATGATAGCCATTTACTTTTGCGTATTTATTTCATATATAATTGTTCATGAGCTTGACCAAGACTTGTTTATGTGTTAGATATTTTAATTTAATTTATTGCATGAGTTTAAAATTATTTAATATTAAATTAAATAATGGTCTGCGTGTTATCCCCCCCCCCCCTCCATTATTATGTAGGACCTACGTGTCCAAGGATATTTATGTAAACCCCTTTCACCAATCCTTTGGTTCCCCTCACCTGCATGTGAGTAATAAATATTTGTAATTAATGGAGCATCCCAAGGAGATTTGAGGAGGTTCAAGACAGAACCATAATGATTCCAACCTAGGTGATACACAGGTGGATAAGTGGAATGGTGTAACTCATGCCAAGACCATAAATAGGAGTTATTTCCCCTAGGTCAAAGGTGGATTTAATGTATGCTCATTAAATCAACCGTTAGATAAATCTCATGAACCGATTATTTAATTATTTATTTATTTTAGTCTATTCAATTATTTATTTTATAGATGAAACTCCACGATCACATAAATAAATAAATTAATGTGCAAATATGGAAATTAAATAAATGAATTATGTGTAAATGTTTTATCCAACATGGTTAATTAATTAAGTAACATCCACTTAATATTAACAAGATGTGTAAATGATAAAACAAGATAAATTTTATTCATAATAAATTAAAATACCTCAATTAAATATTAAGTCACACTAATCCTTCCATTACTTGATTGGGAATGAAACCATAGAACTAATTGTAGTACATGTCCAAAGTCTGAACTCTTACTTTTATCGGGGAGTTCTCATGAGAGTTTTAGGTTAACTTAACCAAAATTGTATTGATTTTAATGGTATAAGTCTATTCAATAAAAATTTTGAGGAAAGTGTTGAGTAAATCCATGTCAGGATTTCATGATAGGGGAATCCACTCAATGAATCAAGGAGCTACAAGCCTGTAGTTGGCAAGATTTCATACCTAATTACTTTACTATGGTATTCATGGACAAAGTTTGGATCATTAATAAAAGTAATGGGGATACTTGCCACTAGAATTTTAAAGTGACTAGACATTCTGAGTTAAATAGTGAGTAATATTGAGACTTGAAAAAATAGTGGAAGATTTAATAAATAAATAAAAACATTTAATTTATTATATCTCACTTATTTTACAATCAAGAAAAAATATTAATAATATTATTTTTTTTAATTGTAGAATAAAATGATAAGTTCATCATACAGATTATCCCTACGATAAATATTGTATAAAGATGACCCAGTAACTCTCAGTAACTTCTAAGAGTGGTTTAGATGCCTTCAGTTTGTACTATTCCATGAACAGAAATCTTACGTGCTAGAATCCACAATGCCTGATCCACCTGCTAAAGAGGCGAGTAATGAAGAGTCCCTTGTCTATGAAAAACATTTGAGTGACATAGTCGTTGTTCAATGTTTGATGCTTTCATTGATGTCTAGTGAACTAATGAAGTCTCATTAAAACATGGATGCATATATCGTGCTTGAGAACCTCCTTGATCTTTACCAGGAGAGAGCTAGATATGAATGGTTTGATATTTCCAAGGCACTCTTTTAGATCAATCTTGGAGAGGGTTCCCCAATTGGGCCTCATGTAGTCAAGTTCATTGGCTACATTAAGTGATAATAGGTTCTTGGGTTTAAACTCCGTGAAGAACTGGGCACTAACCTCATTCTGGCATCACTCCCTCAGAGCTTCTCTAGCTTTGTTGTGAATTTTAATATGAACAGCATTGAGAAGTCTATGTCAAATCTTATCACTCTTCTTCTCCAAGTATATAGGGATATAAAGTGTGAAAAACCTTCCATACTTATGGTGAACAAATGAAAAGGGAAATCAAATATCTTTAAGAATAAAGATTCTTAACATCCTTCCAAAAAGAGGAAGATCAAGGGGAAATCAAGGGAATAGCATGCTATCTATTTCACATGTGGTAAGAAGGGCCACTGGAAGAAAAAACTGAACCTATCCAAAGAATCAAGGGGAAGCTTTAGTTGCATTTGTTATCAGGTAAAATTTATCTATTTCTACAAATTGGGTATTAGATATAGATTTTGGTTATCACATATGTATTCAAATATAGTAACTAAGTAGATTTAGAAATATTGACTGAGGAGAGGTAGATCTTTGAGCAGCCAATAGAGATAAAATTGTTGTTGTAGATATCAGGGACTACCATCTCATGTTTCCAACCAAAATGATCTTAGTTTTAAAGGGTTGTTATTATGTGACTTCAGTTACCAAAAACATTATTTTTAGATCCATACTTTATATGGATGGATTTATTTTCAAATTTGGGAATAAATGTTTCTTCTTTTATAAATATAGAATTTTTTATAATAAGGAACATTTAAATAATGTTCTTTATGTGTTGGATTACATGAACCAAATGATGGAAATCAATAACGAAGTAACTTCACATGACTCATACCACACCCAAATTTGGCATCACCGGCTAGGTCACATAAATGAAAATATCTTGACTAAATTACATCAATATGGATATTTAGATCTATTAAACTAAAAGAACTTAGTGTATGTCATGCATGTTTACAAGGAAAAATGACCATATCCCCATTTAGTGGGAATAGTGAAATGGCTAATGAGATTCTTGAATTTGTTCATAATGATGTGTGTGGACCATTTCCTATTAAAGAAAGGGGTGGGTAATCATACTTCATAACTTTTAATGATGATTTTAATAGATATGGATATGTCTACTTAATGAGGTATAAGTTGGATTATTTTGAAAAAATCAAGGAATACAATAATTAAGTTGAGAACTATCTTGGTAAGAAGAGTAAGATACTGTGCTCAGACCGTGGTGGGGAATATCTTAATCAAGACTTAATTTATTATCTATATGAGTTTGGGATTTTATCTAAACTCACTTCTCCTTATACGCCTCAGTGGAATAGTCTAAGTGAAAGGAGGAACTATGACTTGTTGGACATAGTGAGATTTAATGATGGGTAATTCAATTCTTCCACTATCATTTTAGGTATACGCGTTACAAATAGCAGCATATATGATAAACTGAGTCCCAACTAAAGAAACAGATGGTATATCATGCCAATTATGGAATGGAAAGAAACATGTGTTGTCTTAATTACATGTGTGGGGTTGTGAGGCATTTGTTAAGGCCTCTTTAGGTAACAAGATCTCACCCCAAAGCACAAAGTGTATATTTATAGGATATCCTAAGGAAACAAAATGATACTACATATACAATTCTTCATAAAAAAAGGTTGTGGTTGATAGATGTCCCAAATTTCATGAGGAGGATATTATCTCTAAAAGAGAGAGTGATAGAGAGATATACTTTGATAAAGTACAGTCTCAAGATACACAAGAGTTGGAATAGGAAAAAATTCCACAAATCCCTGTGGAAGAAGAAATTGTTCCAAATACATAATTACTACATAGGAGTACTGGAGAGGTTAGAGAACCAGAACGGTATGGTTTTCTAGTCACTGAGGATGGTGACTCGTTATTAGTTGATAATAATGATCCTCTAACCTATAAGAAATCAGTAAGTGGCATATATGTTTCCAAGTGGAAAGAATCCATGAATTCTAAATTTGATTCCATGTACCAAAATCAAGTCTAGATTTTGGTAGAACCTCCAGTAGATGTAAATATCATTGGTTTAAAAAGGGTATTCAAGAAGAAACTAGTCATGGAAGGACAAGTAAGTACTTATAAGGTGTGAGTGGTTTCAAAAGGGTTTAAACAGTGTCAAGGCATTGATTATGAAGAAACCTTTTCACCAATTACAATACAGAAATCCATTATAATTCTACTTGTCATTGTGGATTTCCATGATTATGTGATTTGGTAAATGGATGTCAAAATAGACTTTCTTAACAAGAACCTTTAGGAAGATTTCTATATGACACAACCTAAAGTGTTTGTGACTCCAAATGATGCCAACAAGGTATGAAAGTTGTAAAGATCCATTTATGGATTAAATAAAGCATCCAGGTCATGGAATATTCTTTTTGATGAGGCCATAACAGAATTTAGTTTCACAAAGAATGAATATGAGATGTGTGTCTATAAATATTTTAATGGGAGTTCAGTCGTTTTCTTAATATTATATTTTGATGACATATTACTCATTGGAAAAAAAATCAAGTCTTACAGTCCGTTAAGGTGTGGTTGAATAAATGCTTCTCTGTGAAGGACTTGGGAAAGGTATCATATATTCTTGGGATCAAGATTCATATTTATAGATCCAAGAGGTTTCTCGTCATAATTCAAAGTGCATACATTGATAAGATACTGAAGAGATTTGGTATGTAACAATTCAATAGGGGATTGTTTTTAGCGTCACATGGCATTCATCTTTCCAGGAAAATGTATCCTAAAAACATAAGGAAAGAAACCAAATGACAAGGATTCCATATACATCAGAGATTGGGTCAGCCATGTATGTTATGCTATGTACTAGTCCATATGTCCACTACACATTAAGTGTGGTATGAAGATATCAAGATAATTTAGGTGACCACTATTGGATGGTAGTTGAGACTATCCTTAAGTATTTGAGACATACTAAGGATATGTTCCTAGTTTATGGAGGAGATGAGGAACTAGTCATCAGAGGATATGAAGATGCTAGTTTCCAAACTAATTAAGATAGCATGAAGCCACAAATATGTTACATATTCACTTTTAATAGAGGTACTGTGATCTGTAAGAGCTCAAAGAAGATTGTGGTTACAGATTTTAAACTAGAGTCTGAGTATATTACAGCTTATGAGGTAGCTAAAGAAGCAATATGGATGTGAAACTTCATCCAAGAGCTTGATGTGGTACCTATAAGTAAATATACTATCACACTATATTGTGATAATACTATAGTGGTGGATATTATAAAATATTCAAGGTCATATCAGTGGAAAAAAACAAATACTTTGGAAGTATCATATCTTGAGGTATTTTTCTCAAAGAGGTGAAGTTGCAGTGAATAGTATTTCCATGCAAGAAAATATTACGGATCCATTGACTAAAACCTTAACTCATTAGAGACATGACTATCATGTAAGGTCTAGTGGACTAAAGGTTGTAGGCAATTGGATCTAGTCCAAGTGGGAGTTTTTTGGATTTGGTGTCCTAGGGAAAACTATGTGTACTTTTATTATATAAATATTCTATGTATTTAATATTAATAAAACTTATTATTACTTATTGCTTGGTGTTATACATGACTCTAATGTAATAATGTCCTAGAGTATACATCACATTGATAAGGTCATAGTAGTTCCTTGCTATGATGAGAACCTTGATGTACTATGATGACATTCTCAAATAATGTTATATGGTTGGATAGTGTACTATGATGGGACACATAGTACATATATTTTCATTTGCAAGTACTCGTAAGAAGGCAAGGATTTTTTTCATGAAGTTCACACTTGGTAATCTCTAAGATGGGAGATTATGAGAATAGACCCGCCAGTGGGAATTCCACATGTTTTGGTGGCATCATATATTTATATCTATGAGTGTGTGTGATGGTCCTTATACTTTAATATTATTATAAATACAATCACAACTTGTATACTTAGATGTATTTTGTAAACCATGATGATAAAATTTCATGGTGAAGTTGGATACATTGGGTGAATCACAAGTGACATGTCATTAATGAATAAGTGGAGGAAGAATTTTTCCCTTCTATATTTATGGAAGCTGATATCTTGGCCCTTTGATTGTAATATAACCATCACATTAAATTCCATGGTCATGGTGTAATTACGTGTTTATTTTAGATAGTCAAAGAAAGACATACCGAGCATGTAGGTTGGTGACACATATGTGGAACCTGATTGATGAGATATTATAACAAAAGAATTATATTACACAGTGAACATTCGTATGTGGTTTTAGATGTTGTGACATTAAGTTCTTTCTCTTGGGTGCCTTGACCCATTTTTAGATATTAATCTTGGACTTTAGGCAATCCAGTCTAATGCCAATGAGAAAGAATCCTAGAGGGTCACACACTAAGTGTTTATATTGATCTCAATTAAATTCTATTTGATTTTAATTAATAGGATAAATATTATTCTCAAGTCTGAGGAATGATTTTATTCAAGTTATATTGAACGCATAAATTAAATAGATATTTATTCACCATCTTTTGAATAAAATATTTATTCTATTTATTGAATATTTTAATAAATATTTATTCACTAGATTGTGAATAAAATATTTATTTATGAATAAAATATTTATTCAGTTATTTAATAAATTTTAGAGGAGTTCAAACAGACCAAGATTGATTCTGGGGATAAATATTAATTAACAAGACCATTACATAGTATTTTTTATTGCAAAAGTTGGCGCGCACCACAAAATAGTAATAATATAATTATTATGTGGAATGGGGTTTATTAAAGGTACTAAATTTTATTTAATGGTCAGTATGCAATTAAATAATATTTTAACTTAAATCCTAACTATAAAAATAGACGGTTATGTCTATTGTGTAGAGTATCCAAAATTGAGAATAGAGAATTGTTTCACACAATGAATTCTCTCTCAACTCCTCCTTCTTTGTCCCTCTCAAGAATAAGAAGTTTAATAGAGATTTCTTCAAGACTGAAGGATGATAAATCAATAATGAATAATGTAATACATTCGACTCACCATGTCAGCACCCAGAGATCGAGTGGTGTTGCTCAGAGATCATAGAAGCATTTTTAGATCACTGCTAGAGGGATTCTATCTTTGGATCCTCATAGCGCAATGAAGGTAATCTGAAAGGTTCTTTTCAGATGATCAATATTCACCAATGAAGAAAGTTTTTAAACCTAGGAATTTATTTCTTCAAAAATTAAATAAATTAATTGTAAATTTTACATACAATATCATAAATCTTGGTTTTGGGAAATGATTATTAAAAGAAATCTTAATATATCCCCCACCTCTGCAGACTTCCACAGCACCTGGAACCATCATTCTGCACTAGAGAAATCAGTCTCCAACACTGAATTAGGTTAATCAGGGTAGGGAATTGGTAGGAATTCTCCTTATTCTTTTGAAAATAAATATTCTCTATGATTTATTGTTTCATTTTTTTGAATATAAGTTTTTTAAAATTTAAAATATTGTTGAAAACTGCGTATATTATTTTTAATGACAAGAGTCTTGGTTCCATGAGACATGCGTCACATGTCATGCCGCATGCCACATCCCCAAGAGACCTTTGTGACTTAATGTTTTGTGCACCTTTAACAACTATAAATGACACTAAAATAAAATCAACTAAAATGAAACAAACAAAATTGAACTAAATATAATCAACTAGAGAATAATCTAGCGTAACTAAATTGACTGGAAAAAAATCTAAAATGAACCAAGGTGGGATAAATTAAATAACCCTTATAAAACTAAATCAGGTCATACCAGACTAAACAAAACAAAATATATTTAAATTGAATCAATAAAAACCAAAAAATATATATAATATAATTGAATTGCATCGAATAATATTTTAATCGCAAAAAGGGATGCATTGTGGAGAGGCTCGGTCACGAAGAGGGAGGTGATGCAGAGGGGGTCAATTGTGAAGAGGGAGGCATGGAAGAGGGGATCAATCAAGAAGAGGGAATCACTGCGGATGGGATCTCTATTATGAAGAGGGAGGTGCAATGCAGTGGAGCTCGATCATGAAGAGGGAAGGGCTTAAGAGGGGAGTTAGATCAATCATGAAGAGGGAAGAGGTGAGGTCTTGGGAGGGGATTTTTATGGACTTAAGAAGGTCTCATTATGGTATTTGAGATGGAGTTCAATTGATGTAGAAGTGGTAATAGGGCTACAAAGTGTCTTGTTGTGGGATTTGGAGGGGATCTCGATCAATCTTGAGGAAGAGGGCAGCGTTGAAGCTGTGTTAGAGGTGGAGGATCATGGAGAGGTTAGAAGGTTGGGTCAGTAGGGAGGTGGGAAGGCCTCATTGGAGTAACGTCGTACGAGGAGGTGGGGTGGCTATGTAACATCCTAAGAAAATTCAAATAATAATAAAGTATTTATTTAAAAATTTGTTTATAAATTAAAACTAACTAAAAAAGGTTTTAATAAAACTTTTATGAAACTAAAGTATTTTATATAATAAAAATATGTTTTGATTCAAAATATAAAATATTACTTTATATTTCAAGAAATAGTATTTTTATATCTTAATAAATTAATATATAATTTAATATATATATATATTTATTTATTTATTTGATTAGTTTTGTAAAAAAATTATTAAGATTTTAAATAAAAAGGATATTTGAAAAATAATGAATTATTTTAAATAAAAACAATATATTTTGTTAAATATAATTATTTTGAATTATGAATATGATTTATATTTTTAATCTAGATTTATGAAATTATGAATATTTTTTTTATAAATTTGGATTATAAATATTAAAGGTAGAGTATTTTATAAATTATATAAATTTAATAATATACTAAATCATGAAAATATTATAAAATTTAAATTATGAAAATAAGGATATAGTAAATAAATAAAATTTTGTTGATAATATATTTTAATGAATTTATTTATAAAATTTTAAAAATTATAAATAAATAATAAAATATTATTATTATTATTATTGGAATAACCCAACCCAAGTTTGGGCACATGCCGCAACTACCCCAAGCCTGCCTCCATAGACCAAGGGGTGGTGACAAGCACCGAAGACACACTAAACTCGGAGAGGCATTTTCCTAAAAACCTATACACATGCACACAACTAACTCAATGAAAAAGTGCAGAGGGAAAGAAATGAAAAATGCAACATTGCTATAAACATACCAAATATGCATGAAACACTAAACAGAACAAAGTACAATTTTGTATACTAAAAAGAAAAGGGGGGGAAATACATGCCCAAACTAGGGATATGTCCCAAACTAATAAGTCTTTAAAAGAGTAAATAGCTGAAAGAGCCCAAATTCTGTATCCTAAGCTACGACCACCATACATGGTCCAAGAACCTCATATTCCTAAGCTCCTCTGAAGTCACAATCGAATTGTTTGTCATATAAAAAATATGCAACATGTGTTGGGTGAAGTCCATATAGGGGTGAGTATATACATACCCAGTAGAACACCCTGAAAAGGTGAGGGGCAATAAGAGATTCAACTAAAGAGGGAAGTAGTAGATAGAACAAGGTACAGTAAAATAGTACAGATCAACCCAACAAGAGAGTTAATTGAACTCATCCAAACACAAGGATATCTACATGGTGAGAATATGAACTTATCGTTGAGTCTTCACTACCTATAATAGGATAGTAGACTCATCCAACCATGAGAAGCTAAACACAGAAAGATTGTGGCATAACCTGGGCGTCTTCGCCTATCCTAGAAGAAGAGTAACTATAACCAAGGAGTGGGTACTTAAGTAAGATATATATATACTCAATCAAAGAAAGTAAAACAAGAGAGTAAGGGAATCTACATCTCACAAGCTCAGCCCAAGAAGATGAGTATCCAACAATTCCAAGGTAAAGTCCAACTGTAATGCCTAGAATCTCATGCGTCTGCCCAGGGCACACAAGTAAAAGGGACTCAATCACCACACTTTTATACTATCTGCTTTGAACATAATTAACTTTTCTTTATGGTTTTAAGTCACATCATAATGATGCATCTCGATGGGGAAAGAATCCCTCTTTCTTGTGAGCCTAAAAGTACGTCAAACCATGTATCATTGTTGTGTCATAAAGTCGAGGGGACACCAGTTTTAGGATAGGATCACATGCCCCTGTATGATAGGATGAATCTTCTATGGTAGTCACTCAGGAATGCCACTTCCCAATCTTACTGGAGAGTACAACTTAGAAAGGTCTTTGAGGAACGCCACTGCCCAGTACTACTAGAGGGTAAGCTTGGTGTGTCATTGAGAAACACCCCTGGCTAACCCAATGTCACGACCCGCCCTCGGGGTCCGTGCCGTGACTACCCCAAGCCCGCCTTCCATAGACCAGGGGCTGGCGATTAGCACCAAGGCGTAAATCCCGGTAAAAAGGGAAGGCATTGCCTTTGAAACGTAAACACACACCACAGAGTAAACAAACGGAAAGTAAACACTAAACAAACAGAGTACGACTGAAAGTGCGGAAAAGTAAATGGGCCAGAATACAAACCCAAACTGAAAGTAAAGTACAACTCGAAAAGGGAAAAACAGCAACTGAAAAGTAAAAGTCGCTACTCCGAGCTGTCCACTGGAAATCCCACCTGAAGGGTGGGTACAGATAGCTCCTCTGCTCCACGGGTCCCACCGTCCGCTCCGTGCACGTCTCACCCAGTGGTCCACCTCCGGTTACCGTCCCGCTCTGTAAGCCTCAGCTAAGGTCAACGCTGTCTGTCGTCTGCAACCAACACAACGTAGTGCGGGCGAAGCCCGTGCAGGGGTGAGTATAAGCTACTCAGTAGGGACCCCGAGACCCCTGAAGGTCTCTCAAATCCACAAAGGATAAACCACGAAGAAAAGTACAAACACGAAGTAACAACTGACACTGCTTAGGTATATGCCCATACATATACCTAAGTCATCAATTCTAATACGCTCCAACCTCCGAGCCCAAGTACAACTCAGTCCACGCAGGAAAGTATACGTATTCCACATAGGAAAGCAAAATATAATCCACACAGGATTGCACAACACAATCCACACAGGAAATCAACAGGATTCAGCTCACACAGGTATACTTCTTCAGAGGACGATAAGATGATCACTGATCCATCTAAGTCGTCAGACCCACGAAGGATCGATAGGTAACTAACCCCCGCAGAAGACCCACACAGGATCGGGCTCACACAGAACCTGTAGGCGCTGGCTCACACAGAACCGCTGAGCGCAAGGACCCACACAGGATCGGGCTCACACAGAACCTGTAGCACTGATCCACGTAGGATCGCTGAGTGTTGTAGTCGTCGTCGTCAAATCCACACAGGATCTCTGTACTGTCGTCGTCAAATCCACACAGGATCTCTGTACTGTCGTCGTCAAATCCACACAGGATCTCTGTACTGTCGTCGTCAAATCCACACAGGATCTCTGTACTGTCGTCGTCGCAGTCACAGTAGCAGTCGTAGCAGTAGAACAGTCGCAGCCAGCACTAGGGTTCCCGCACACAGCAAGCTCGTACGGAGGGTCCGCTCCACGAGCCGAGAGGCTGATACATCAACTGTCACGAAGACCAGAGTTGATGTATCCAAAAGTTCCGTATCGTCAACAGGAACTCAACGCAACAGACGGCGCGTCGATCGGACGCCCGGTCTGAGAGTTATTGGCATTTTCGTCTCCGGGGCCCGGTTGGTTTTTAAGGCAAAACCAACCCGACCGTACTCCACCTGCGTCCAAACCTCGGGCGGAGTATTCCAAAAGATCCGTCTCACTAAGAGGAACACTACGCGACTGACGGCACGTCAATCGGACGTCCGTAGCTCAAGATATGAGCGTTTCCGCTCCGAAGGCCCGGTTGGTTTCGTGAACGAACCAACCCGGCCGAACTCAAAGTAAACCGAAACCTTGAGTGCGATATACCGAAACGACCGTCTCGATCCAAGGATCGCGTTGCCGCAGACGGTTCGTCATTCGGAGGTCCGAGGCTCAAGTTATGAGCCAAAAACCGAATCTGGTCCGAAACGGGGGGTCCGGGTCCGGGCCGACCCGGCCCGACCCCCCTCTGGTCGGCGCGGCGGCCGGCGGCGGCGGCTGGCCGCGTGGCGGCGGCGGCGGCGTGCCGCGCTGGCGGCGGGGTGCCGCGGCGCACGCGGGAGGCACGCGGGGGCTAAGCCCCGCGTTTCACAAAAACGGCACGGCTTTAAGCCGTGCCTTGAATTAAAAACGGCCCCCGCAGATGGGGGCCGGCTGGACAAAAACCGGGGGGGCTTTGCCCCCCCCCCCCCTCCTTTAATGAACCGCCCCCCTCATTAAGAGGGGGGTCTTGAAGGACCGGCCGGGGGTTTAATCCCCCGGTTTTTATGACATCCGGCCGGCCCGCTGGCCGGCCGGTTTTTACCAACGGGACCGGAATTTCCGGTCCCGCCCTCGACTTCCGACGCCGGCGGCACGGCCGCCGGTCTTTCCTTCCGCCGCGGCCCGGAACCGGCCGCGGTCTCCTCGTCCCACCGCGGCCCGGAACCGGCCGCGATGTTCGTCGTCCGGCGCGGTGCGACGGCACCGCGCCCCTTTCGCCGTGCCATGAATCCTCCCAACGCGGCGCGACGGCGTCGCGTTCTTGAAATCTCTCCTCGGCGAAGCGCGACGGGTTGCGGAAAATTATAAGCATGTTCATCCGCGTGGTGCGACGGCACCACGCCTCTTGCTTCCACCCGCATGAATAAAACGAGAACTAAGGAGGGGGGGTTCGGCCGTGTTCATGCGGTCCGACCCCCCTCACGTTAATTAATAACATAACTAAAGAATATCCAAAAGCCTCACATTTAGTCATGCTAAAATCCATGATTCAAGAATGGAATAAAAATAATCAATAATTAACATCCCCTACCTCTGGTTTGAGATTCAAAGAATCTTCTACGTTCCGCGGAAGACGGCGTCGCGGAAGTCGGGCGTCGCGGTCGTCGTTCGTCAAATCCGTTGACGAAGTGCTAAGCCCGAAGAGACACGACGTTCGGATCTTCGATTGCCGACGAAGGAGGTTCGGGGGGGAAGAAGAGGTCCGAAGATACCGGGTCGCCGAGTCGATGATCCTTGACGAAGAGTTGTCGTTCTTCGTTGAGGATGAAGACGTTCTTCGTTCTTCGTCAGAGCTTGGAGATGAAGGGAAAGCTCTCCAAAGACAAACAAAGAACTCTCAATAAAATAAGAATACCACTTATTTTATTAACACAACACAAAGAATTTCAATATTTGAAATTCAAAAAGGGGGTTTAACTCCCTTAATTAAATAAGGGTAACTTAAGCCATTAAAAGAGGGGTTAAGTAGGTTGAGAGAAAATGAAAAGACTTAGGGGTTCGTGTGGGCCCCACCACACTTAATCCTCCCAAGGGAGGTTAAGTGGGTGTGGGTCCCACTTCCAACCCCCTTAGGTAGGTTTTTTTTTAATAAGTTAAAATAAAATTGTTTTACACAATTTTATTTAACTTAACTGAAAAACCCCCAAAACGTAACTTTCAACCCGCAACAAACGCAACTCCCGAAAAGGTCTCATTAAGCGAATATCGGCGCTGCGAGTTCATCGGTGCCCTCGGATTTCAATTCCGAGCACCGGATCAAAAGTTAGGAATTCCCGCTCGTTCGTTCACTGAACGTACCCGAGCCAAACTTTGGAGATTAATTCCGGGCACTCCGGGCCTCGGAATCAGGTGCCGTCTGAAACCGCGCTCTTGTAAAATTCTAAAGAAAATTAAGAAAAAATTTTCCTTGAATTTTACGGGTCTTTACATTACTCCCACCTCAGGGCTTTACGTCCCCGTAAAGCTACATCAAAAACTAGGGAAACCAAAAGAGAGTACTGAGCACGCATCTGAGCCTCCCGCTCCCATGTGCTCTCCTGGAGATTCCCGTGCCGCCATCTGTTGCGCACAAGAGGAATCGATCGCCCATGTAGGACCCGCTCCTGGATGACATGGACCTCCTCTGACGTGGCCCGGACCATCTCCGGTCCCACAAGAGCTGCAAGATTTCTTCTTTGCCGAAAAGAGAAACCTGGTCTCATCCCCTGGATGAACCACATTCTTTGCCTAAAACAGTCAATCCTAACATGGATGATACTAATCCATACTAAGGATGACGTCGTAAGGCCTCGACGCTACTACTAAGAGATTCAACCGTTACTCTCGCCTCCAAGGGTTGTGTCACACTGTCGGCATCAGTGTGTGGTAACTGGGCCCCCTCCAGTAGATGTCTCACAAGTGAGGGTCAAGTCAACAGCCAAAACTGGAACCTCTTAGTAACATTACGATAGAGGACAGGAACGAAAACATCACAAGGTATGCGTCTTTTATTATTGCAGCTCGTAATACAAGACGCTACACAAAAGCAACAAGGAACCAGAAGTACAAAGGATGTAACCACTAGTTCTGCTCCTGTCCATCGGCTCCCAGAGCTCCATGATCGAAGGCCTCGGCTGCCTGAAGCTGAGCTCTCCCCTGCGGTCGGGGTGGACCTCCTGGTGGTGGTGGTGGTAGAGCCTCAAAGCGTCGTCCACCACCTGCTGCTCGGCCTGCTCCTCTGCCTCGTCCGCCTCCTTCCTGCAGACCGCCACGGTCGAACCTCTGCCTCTGCCTAGGTGGTTCCTCAACCGTCTGCTGCTCCTCCGCATAGCGGGTCGGGCAGTCACGAGCCATGTGGCCTCGCCCGCCGCATGCATAGCACTGTCTTCCACTCGAAAGACTGGCTCCGCGTTGTGTGCCCTGCACTGCTGAGCCAGTGCCCTGAGGTCTGGTCTGTCTGGACCCCTGAGTCATTCGCCGACTGCCAGCTGCAGATGACTCTGCCACGTGCCGTCCTGCGGTGGGTCTCTGTGCTGGTGTAGACTCAGCAAGGAAGCTCTCGATCAGAAGGGCCCGCTCCAGTACTCCTGTCTGAGTCGGTATGCTGAGGGAGATCAACGATGCCCTGATCTCGTGTCTCAAACCCTGCTCGAAGGTCCGGGCCCGGAAGAATGGGTCCCGTACCATGTCGGTCGAGTAGCGCGAGAGATCGGTAAATCTCGCCGAGTACTGAGCGACCGTCATGCTGCCCTGCCGCAGCTGTAGAAGCTCCTGGATACGCACCGCACGAAGGGTGGCTGGGACGAACTCCGAGCGGAAGATGCTCTCAAAGTCCGTCCAAAGAAGAGATGCCTCATCGTGCACCTGGAGCATCAAGCTCCACCATCGTCCTGCTGCTGCGTGTAGTAGGCTCGCAGCGAGGATCACCATGAGGTCTGCTGGTGTCCTCACTAGCCTAAACACTCGAACCACTGCCTCCAGCCAGTCCTCTGCTGCCTGGGGATCCGTCTCCCCGCGAAACCTGGGCGGTCGCTGGCGCTGAAACTCATGCAGTGCGCTGAGGCGACGTGCATCGTCAGCGGCTGCTGCTGGAAGCATCGGGGGATCGGCGGGTAAAGCTACTGCCGGTGCCACTGCTGACAAAGGGCCCTGCACCGAAGCCTCGTCGCTCGGTGGGCTGTCGTCTCGCTCGACTCTCGGAACCCTAACTGGCTGCCGTCGTGGGGCCATCCTGAAAGAAACAACGTAACACGATCAAACGATTATACCTGGTGAGCTGGCACAAGTAATCACAAGGAAAACTTGAGACTTTCATAAAGCAGATCAGTATACCCGGTGAGCTGACACAAGTAATCACAAAGAAAACTTGAAACACACACGCAATCAATGTTTTTGTGCATTAAGTCGGAAATCAGAAGTCAGGGTCCTGGTGTACGGATACGTCGGCCGCCGCACCAACACTGGACTCCCTGGACTGATAACCACACTCAATACGCTAAACATTATTGCTTCACATAGAAAAGATCAGAGTTCGCGGTAGAACCGAACTCCTCTGATACCAATTTGTCACGACCCGCCCTCGGGGTCCGTGCCGTGACTACCCCAAGCCCGCCTTCCATAGACCAGGGGCTGGCGACTAGCACCAAGGCGTAAATCCCGGTAAAAAGGGAAGGCATTGCCTTTGAAACGTAAACACACACCACAGAGTAAACAAGCGGAAAGTAAACACTAAACAAACAGAGTACGACTGAAAGTGCGGAAAAGTAAATGGGCCAGAATACAAACCCAAACTGAAAGTAAAGTACAACTCGAAAAGGGAAAAATAGCAACTGAAAAGTAAAAGCCGCTACTCCGAGCTGTCCACTGGAAATCCCACCTGAAGGGTGGGTACAGATAGCTCCTCTGCTCCACGGGTCCCACCGTCCGCTCCGTGCACGTC
Organism: Viscum album; assembly: GCA_963277665.1. NCBI lineage: Eukaryota > Viridiplantae > Streptophyta > Magnoliopsida > Santalales > Viscaceae > Viscum > Viscum album. The sequence continues at coordinate 909,078,489 of OY728131.1, read as the reverse complement.
TCACCCAGTGGTCCACCTCCGGTTACCGTCCCGCTCTGTAAGCCTCAGCTAAGGTCAACGCTGTCTGTCGTCTGCAACCAACACAACGTAGTGCGGGCGAAGCCCGTGCAGGGGTGAGTATAAGCTACTCAGTAGGGACCCCGAGACCCCTGAAGGTCTCTCAAATCCACAAAGGATAAACCACGAAGAAAAGTACAAACACGAAGTAACAACTGACACTGCTTAGGTATATGCCCATACATATACCTAAGTCATCAATTCTAATACGCTCCAACCTCCGAGCCCAAGTACAACTCAGTCCACGCAGGAAAGTATACGTATTCCACATAGGAAAGCAAAATATAATCCACACAGGATTGCACAACACAATCCACACAGGAAATCAACAGGATTCAGCTCACACAGGTATACTTCTTCAGAGGACGATAAGATGATCACTGATCCATCTAAGTCGTCAGACCCACGAAGGATCGATAGGTAACTAACCCCCGCAGAAGACCCACACAGGATCGGGCTCACACAGAACCTGTAGGCGCTGGCTCACACAGAACCGCTGAGCGCAAGGACCCACACAGGATCGGGCTCACACAGAACCTGTAGCACTGATCCACGTAGGATCGCTGAGTGCTGTAGTCGTCGTCGTCAAATCCACACAGGATCTCTGTACTGTCGTCGTCAAATCCACACAGGATCTCTGTACTGTCGTCGTCAAATCCACACAGGATCTCTGTACTGTCGTCGTCAAATCCACACAGGATCTCTGTACTGTCGTCGTCAAATCCACACAGGATCTCTGTACTGTCGTCGTCGCAGTCACAGTAGCAGTCGTAGCAGTAGAACAGTCGCAGCCAGCACTAGGGTTCCCGCACACAGCAAGCTCGTACGGAGGGTCCGCTCCACGAGCCGAGAGGCTGATACATCAACTGTCACGAAGACCAGAGTTGATGTATCCAAAAGTTCCGTATCGTCAACAGGAACTCAACGCAACAGACGGCGCGTCGATCGGACGCCCGGTCTGAGAGTTATTGGCATTTTCGTCTCCGGGGCCCGGTTGGTTTTTAAGGCAAAACCAACCCGACCGTACTCCACCTGCGTCCAAACCTCGGGCGGAGTATGCCAAAAGATCCGTCTCACTAAGAGGAACACTACGCGACTGACGGCACGTCAATCGGACGTCCGTAGCTCAAGATATGAGCGTTTCCGCTCCGAAGGCACGGTTGGTTTCGTGAACGAACCAACCCGGCCGAACTCAAAGTAAACTGAAACCTTGAGTGCGATATACCGAAACGACCGTCTCGATCCAAGGATCGCGTTGCCGCAGACGGTTCGTCATTCGGAGGTCCGAGGCTCAAGTTATGAGCCAAAAACCGAATCTGGTCCGAAACGGGGGGTCCGGGTCCGGGCCGACCCGGCCCGACCCCCCTCTGGTCGGCGCGGCGGCCGGCGGCGGCGGCCGGCGGCGGCGGACGGCGGCGGACGGCGGCGGCGGCTGGCCGCGTGGCGGCGGCGGCGGCGTGCCGCGCTGGCGGCGGGGTGCCGCGGCGCACGCGGGAGGCACGCGGGGGCTAAGCCCCGCGTTTCACAAAAACGGCACGGCTTTAAGCCGTGCCTTGAATTAAAAACGGCCCCCGCAGATGGGGGCCGGCTGGACAAAAACCGGGGGGGCTTTGCCCCCCCCCTCCTTTAATGAACCGCCCCCCTCATTAAGAGGGGGGTCTTGAAGGACCGGCCGGGGGTTTAATCCCCCGGTTTTTATGACATCCGGCCGGCCCGCTGGCCGGCCGGTTTTTACCAACGGGACCGGAATTTCCGGTCCCGCCCTCGACTTCCGACGCCGGCGGCACGGCCGCCGGTCTTTCCTTCCGCCGCGGCCCGGAACCGGCCGCGGTCTCCTCGTCCCACCGCGGCCCGGAACCGGCCGCGGTGTTCGTCGTCCGGCGCGGTGCGACGGCACCGCGCCCCTTTCGCCGTGCCATGAATCCTCCCAACGCGGCGCGACGGCGTCGCGTTCTTGAAATCTCTCCTCGGTGAAGCGCGACGGGTTGCGGAAAATTATAAGCATGTTCATCCGCGTGGTGCGACGGCACCACGCCTCTTGCTTCCACCCGCATGAATAAAACGAGAACTAAGGAGGGGGGGTTCGGCCGTGTTCATGCGGTCCGACCCCCCTCACGTTAATTAATAACATAACTAAAGAATATCCAAAAGCCTCACATTTAGTCATGCTAAAATCCATGATTCAAGAATGGAATAAAAATAATCAATAATTAACATCCCCTACCTCTGGTTTGAGATTCAAAGAATCTTCTACGTTCCGCGGAAGACGGCGTCGCGGAAGTCGGGCGTCGCGGTCGTCGTTCGTCAAATCCGTTGACGAAGTGCTAAGCCCGAAGAGACACGACGTTCGGATCTTCGATTGCCGACGAAGGAGGTTCGGGGGGGAAGAAGAGGTCCGAAGATACCGGGTCGCCGAGTCGATGATCCTTGACGAAGAGTTGTCGTTCTTCGTTGAGGATGAAGACGTTCTTCGTTCTTCGTCAGAGCTTGGAGATGAAGGGAAAGCTCTCCAAAGACAAACAAAGAACTCTCAATAAAATAAGAATACCACTTATTTTATTAACACAACACAAAGAATTTCAATATTTGAAATTCAAAAAGGGGGTTTAACTCCCTTAATTAAATAAGGGTAACTTAAGCCATTAAAAGAGGGGTTAAGTAGGTTGAGAGAAAATGAAAAGACTTAGGGGTTCGTGTGGGCCCCACCACACTTAATCCTCCCAAGGGAGGTTAAGTGGGTGTGGGTCCCACTTCCAACCCCCTTAGGTAGGTTTTTTTTTTAATAAGTTAAAATAAAATTGTTTTACACAATTTTATTTAACTTAACTGAAAAACCCCCAAAACGTAACTTTCAACCCGCAACAAACGCAACTCCCGAAAAGGTCTCATTAAGCGAATATCGGCGCTGCGAGTTCATCGGTGCCCTCGGATTTCAATTCCGAGCACCGGATCAAAAGTTAGGAATTCCCGCTCATTCGTTCACTGAACGTACCCGAGCCAAACTTTGGAGATTAATTCCGGGCACTCCGGGCCTCGGAATCAGGTGCCGTCTGAAACCGCGCTCTTGTAAAATTCTAAAGAAAATTAAGAAAAAATTTTCCTTGAATTTTACGGGTCTTTACACCCAACTAGAGGGTTATGCCTAGAAAATGTCATTAGGGAACTCCATTGACCATCCCTTCTAGAGGGTAAGCCCATAACTTCAAGGAACTCCACAGCTCATCCCTACTTAAGGGTAATTCAAAAATACCATCAGGTAAAACCATTTCCCATCCCTACAAAAGGGTAATCCCAAAATGTCAAGGAACTCTATTTCCCATCTCTACTAGAGGGTAACTTAGAAAGTTCATCAGGGAAAGCCACTGCTCAGATCAACTGGAGGGTAATCCTGATACTATCATTGGGGAATTCCACTACCAATCCCAGCTGTAGGGTAAGCCCGATACTTCTCTTGTGATTATGTATGATCGTTGTCATCATCAGGTGTTGCCTCAATGTGCCAAAACCAGAATATTTCACATCATATGTAACACCCTGACCCCAGAATCCTAGATCTGGTGCATTATTTTAATACATTAGCATTATTACAAGGAATCAAGTCCTGAAGGACTGATCAGTTTAGTGGTCTTGGAAAATAGATTACATACATGAACGTTACATTACACATTCAAACATAAAACACAACATAAATAATCTACTGAGAATGCCATTATTCCCCTAGCTTAACCCTTTATATCAAACATAATAAACTTCTTGGAATCCTGGGAAAATAAAACATAATAAAGGGGTGAGCTCAGATGCTCAGTAAGGGTAAATAATTTTGCAGAAGCTATAAACTTTTAAGGAAAAATGTGTAATAAAAACAATAGCCATTTAAACATAAACTTGAACATAATATTGAGAAAATAATTCAAACATTACCATATAAACACGTACATGTATATTCTACAAGTTGAATAATCACATGTAATAATTAATTTCATAATGAGGGAATGCCTAACACCGAACATCATTACCACATAGTCAAGGCCTCGTGCCAAGACTACAAATAAAATTTTCGTGAAGGCCTTATTACAATACTCTAGTTTGTCTCATGAGACCTACTGATGCATCAAGGAGCTATAGTGGGCTCCACCCATCACTTACTAAGTCCATTGTATTCCTCGTATGAAAATGTTGAAACATATCATAAACATTAGTATTAAAACTAGCATACGAAATGCTAATACTTCAACCATAAACCATGAAGGGTATAAAAATAGCACATCCATAGTCAAACATATCATAACTAATTCAATAAAATATGGAAGATTTTATTATAATAAATCAACCTTAATCAAGAATAATATCCAGTAAAGGATGCTGACATAGTTGAAAATGGTCAGTAAAACTTTTTGAGAGAAATATCCCTTTTTGTGAAATCATTTAAAAGTAACACATTTATAAAGGAAGTCATTTAAAAGAGATTTTTGAATCAAATTTTCCCATACCACTTTGAAACTTTTGAAAGTAATTAACATTTTAAAACAATTATGTCCATATAAATAAACCCTTAAAACCATTTTTGAAAACATGGAAATTAATGAGAAAGATTTACAAGAAAAAATATTTAAAACATTTAAAATGATGTTTTAGTTGAAGATTACCTTAAAATAATCATTTTGAAATGTCCTTTATGAAACATAGACAAGGATAAAAAATATTTCCTAGAAAATACTTAAACATAAACAATCTCGGATAATAATGAGATTGAAGAATTAACCATTACCTTGCACTTTCCTTCGGTTGAGGGTACGTTTAACCTCTTATATAATGACCATAGTATGTTATTAAATTATACCATAACCATATTAATATTTATTATATCATACGTGATTCATTTATGATTTTATACTACCCATTTAATAATGATTTCTATGTTAAATTGACATTTCAGGTAATAATCGTTTCTTTATAGTACGTGTTTTAACTTGTTATTCTTGATCATATCATTTAGATCATGATTTAAATACTTCCAGAATATAAAACATGATTTATATATAATATATATTTATAATATAAATATGTATAATAGATAGATATATGAAATTGAAAACACCATTTATGGAGACTGTAGGTCGTACGTACGCATAAATGTTGTTTATGTTTTCATATCGTATTAAATGGAAGTAAGTGAATGAGATAAATGTAAATACATATATATATATATATATATATATATATTTCCAGTAGAATTAATATGTCATATATTACATAATTATTAATAATATGTATTTTTATAATCATCATTGAATGGTGAAAGTGGAAATGAATCTTATCGCGTCGTGGAGACGATAAGTCGTACGGACACACGAGAAACGATATCGTTTCTTTAATGATTAAAAGGTGTATAGTTGGATGGAATATTAATTTTACAGAGAAATTTACATTTTATTTTCATTATTTATATACATATTACTCATCATTATATCTATACAAATAACATAGTGTTGAATAAAAAATTACACCACGACGTGGAGACGGTAATCCGTACGTACGCACATATGGTGACATTATCATTCATAGGATGGATAGAATAATGAATATAGTTGTACTATATTTATAATAAACTCATAGTATGTAGAAGTTACTGGAGTTATTATTTTGTTATGGAAATAACAAATAAAGATAAATTGTAAGAAGAAAAGAACTTTGAAAGAGGTGATAAAATAATTACCTCTTCTTTGGGTGTTTCCTTTTGGTTTGAACAAAAGGGCTCCTTAGGTTGGATTTATGATCAAGGGAAGGCATCTAGGTTGAATTGAGGGAAGTTGGGAGGATATTTGGTCAGGTTTTGGCCAAGCTAAATGGCTTTGGAGGTGTGATTTTGAGATAAGTAGAAGTGCCCTTTTATAAGAGAGGTGAGGGTCACTTTAGGAAAATTTTGAAATATTATTTTATTATAAAATCATATTCGGTCTCCAATGGCTCCAAATTGATTTATTTCAAATATAAGGTGGGTATGGGTCGAAATACTCTCAAAAAATAGGTTTTAAACAAGTTTAGGTCACCATATTAACCCTATATTTTAGATTTAACTCTTAGTTAAATAGTTTAACTTTTACCATGTCCTCTTGTATTATTATAATAAATGGTTAATAAACTTACTATAAAAATTAAAGTGAACCCCAAGTGGTTAATTATTGATATATCTAACCTTATCTAAGTCCTTTTTCTGAACCTTATATTTTTAGAAATATTATATCAATTAATAATATAGTATTCATTTTAAAAACTCGTTTATATCAATTTTGACACTATTTGGTATTTTATTTTTGTTAAAGTCATAAAAACTTTATCATTTAAAAAAAATTAATCAACCCTAACATTTCATATTAACCTAGAAAATTCATGTGTTCAAAATCCTCAATTTACATTTTTTTTATATTTATAATATCAATTATTTTAACCTTTCATTGATAAAGTAATTACTGCATCATCATTGTGTCATAAATAAATTTAATTATTTAATATCTAAAAATTATAAATAAAATACCATTATGTATGAAATATTTCTATCTTTATAATGAATATTTATATTCAAATTTATCTTATGTATAACCCTATATTAAAATTGGTTTAGTTATTAAACTTCGAATTTAACACTTTTAACTTTTCTTTAAATAAAATAATAATAAATGTCCTAATATAATCCAAGTGAACCAAAATGATCATATTTTATTCCTAAGATTGGTTTTGGTCTAAATACACTTATACAATAGAATTAGAACATGTTTTAGGGTAATTATAATATCATTTTTACCTTTAATTGCTCTATTTACTTTTAATCGTGGTAAATAAAAGTCAAAAGTTACTATTCACCAAAAATTATTTTCATATTATTGAACCACATTTTACATACTGATGTCAACAGTTTCTCTCATATTTTTGAAATTCAATTAACAGAAGTAGTAAAATTACATTTTATACAAATTTTCAAATGTGCCTAGAAGGTGGGTAAAAGACGTTAAAAAGTTTAATAAAATTTTATACATCTAATTCTATTATAAAATGACTCTAATGAATTACATTAAACTTATATAGGTATTATATATATATTTTGACGTAAAATAAATTTAAATAAAATAAACAATTATTTAAATAAAAAGTCAGTTTTAAACAATAACGGAGTGTTTTTCAATATTCATCAAAAATTGAAAGTTTTCATAAAAATACCAAAAATTTATCCTAAGATAATTTTGATATTATAAATTCAAAAATGAATTCTATTTTACAAAATTCAAAACATAGAAGTTGAATTTTTTAATTTAAAATTAATTCCCTTTGTCAAAACCAAAAGGCGGGTTTTTTTAAAAAAGTAAAAATTATCAAAAGATTGACATGCGTTTATGTCAGATTTAAATGTGAAATTACTTATAATTACCTAAATTGTATTAAATGATAAAAATATAATCTAATTATACTTCCAAACCATTTAAATTTATAATTTAACACTATAAATTATTTTGATTAAAAAAATTCAATTAAAATTTAGTATTTTTTACTATTCATTAAAATATGAAAGATATCAAAAAAGTACCAAAAATTTATACAAAATTAATTTTTATGTCCTGCTTCTATAGAAGAATTTAATTTCATTAAATTTAATATATAAAAGTGTCAAATATTTTTTTTAAAAAGGTTTCTCCATTAAAAGGTGGAAATTTTTTATTTTTCTAAAAATACTTCTTTTATCTGAAAAAAATGAATTTATTCTTATATTATGTCTAAGAAACACATAATATGGATTCTAAAATTATATGTAGTATATAAAATTCAAAATTTAGTTAATACTATTCATAACCGCTTTTTGAATGGCTAGTTTGGTAAGTCGTGGTGCGCTCGACCTCGGTGTTGCGTGTAGCGCAAGTTATTGAATTACATTGAAGAGATAACATACTATAAAATATTGGGGTGTTACATAATATCTCAAAAGTTACTTTTGAGGGAACCATTGTGTTATATGATTAAAAAATCTCAGGATAGGCACCTCACAGGCCAAATCTGAGTTCAAACGAAGTAGGTACAGAGGTTTGAAGATCGCTCAAAAGAGCTCAAGTAGTACATGGCATGTGAGGGGACCCTCATAGTGTGTAGTCCCTCTTCACTACCTGGTCATGTCTCTGGTCAGTACATGATTTACATCCCATGTATTAGAATATTACTTGTAGGTGTACTATATGTCGTGTCCTAACTATCTAGGACCAGGATCGTGTCTCGTGGTCATGTCTATGTACTCAAACCATGTGTTCGTGTACTTTGGTACACAGCGTGTTGGTACACCTGGGATATCGTCCATGTGGCCAACTCGTGTCCATGTTCTATTACACAGATCCCCCGCCTGTGTGACCCATCACACGGGTTGTCCAACCAAGGACATGATACATGGCATGTGAGGTAGGACTGCACACTATGGCATCCTTAACATCTCCAAAACCCTAACATTTCCACTAAGGGAGGCTACACACTATGTGTTCTTCACACTACATGGTGTGTAGTTAGGATTTTCTAGAACTTCCAAGTTTCCAAAAATCTTTTCTCATGCTTTTAATCAACTTCCATCACCTCATATTCTAGTTCTATTTTTCTCAAAAAAACATGAATCTATCTAGGAATCATAATTTCGAACTTTCATTCTCCATGAATCGATTGTCAGAATAAACAAGGGTTTTCATTCTTCATTTTGATTTCTCCCATCCATTAGACTCTTGATAATCCAGATCCAAATCATCATATTTATAATCCTTACATCACAAAAGTTCCAGATCTTTGGTCCACTCGAATAATCATTGATGTTTCATTGATCCACCACAAATCTAAGCCCCTAATCGAGCTCAAGTTTCCCAACAATTGTCGAGCCAGGAACCGTAGGATTCAAATAGTGAAGAACGCGTAGAACAGGGGAAGAGAAGCACCAAGAACAAAGGTTTACGATCCTTAGACAATCTTTATTAGACAACGATAAATAACGTGTAATTTGGATTATAAATAACTGGTAAACAAAGGAAAAATAATCCTGTTTAAATCCTGTGGCATGTGAGAAGGGGGAACAGATCGAAGAATGGATTATCAATATATTCAAATGTTTAATATAAGGTGTAAAAAATCACCAAATATGAGTCCTACCTTAGTTTGGATTGATCTATACTAAAGGATGTGCTCTTCAACAATTTATGGAGAATTTGTTATGTTCGTTAAGCTTCGATCTACCTAGAATCAGGTTCAAATGTGTTCTCCAAAGGATAAAGATGCTCTCGCCAGAGAATGGTGAATTTTGAACCAACCCTAGATGAAACCCACTAATAACCAACTTATAGGATCTTAATTATGTTAAGGGTGATTAATAAATTTATTTATTAATTTATTAACTCACTTAAACTCTCTGCCAATAAGTGAGGGGTCTGGACGTCCCATTCCGACTCATTTTATGTCACGCCTAGGATAAACATCGCATTCAGGACACAACCATGCTCTCATATTTATGATATGATCATCTATTTAAGATTTATCATGTTTTATTTAATTAAACATGTGTGCGCAATATAAAATATATTTAATATTTTAATAAAATTAATTTCGGGCACATTGGGCCTTGTAATTTCACGGCGTCTCAGCACCTAGATCTGGAAATATATATATAAATATTTCAAAGTATTAAAAGGAAAAAACTAGGTCTCTACATCATTTCCTACTTTAATATTATCATCCTCAAAAAGAAAAAACTAAGAAAGAAACTCGGTATACTAATCCCGCATCTAGCTCTAACTCTCCCAAGAACTCTCTTGCATGTTTCAGTACTTCCACAACACATGAACCAGAGGGATGGTTTTTCTAAAAAAGATCTACTCCTATTGATCCTCAATCACCACTGGGTTCTCTACAAAGGTGTCTCTATCCTTGATGTCTAGATCACCCCATTCAATGATGTTCATTGTTTCATGAACATATTTCCTAATTTGTGGCACATGGAATACATCGTGCACCCACTCTAGCTGCGGGGGTAGGGCGAGGTGATAGGTAACCTCACCAGCCCTCTACATGATCTCGAACAGCCTAATGAACCTCAGGGATATCTTGCCTCCCCAGTCGAACCTTCTTATTCCATATCATGGGGAGACTCTCAAGAATATGTGGTATCCCTTCTCTAACTCCAAGGGCCTAAAATAGTGATCTTCATAAGATTTTTGTCTACTCTGTGCCATCTTTATTCATTCATGGATGACCAGAACTTTCTCTGTTGTCTCCTGGCCCAACTCTAGGCCTACGAGAGATAACTCTCCAATATCCATCCTGCACAAGGGTGACCTAAAGGTTCTCCTATATAGGGCCTTAAAAGGTGTCATGCTGATGGTAGAGTGGTATTTGTTTCTGTATGTAAACTCTAACAAAGTCAGGTAGTCCTCTCAGCTCTGGACAAAATCCAACACACAAGCCCTCAACATATCCTATAGCACCTGGATGGTGTGCTCGATCTACCCATCGGTCTGGGGGTGAAAGGTTATACTCATCTGCAACTGGTTCCTAAATGCCTCCTACAATCCTCTACACAATAATGATGTAAACTACGCATCATGATCGAAGAAAATCTTTGAGGGTGCCCCGTGAAGGCAAAAAAACTCTCGTACATACAACTACCCCAAACTCTCCACCTAACTATGATCCCTGATAACAAGGAAGTGTGCCGACTTTGTGAGTCATTTTACTATCACCCAGATGGCTTCTTGGCCCTTTTCTATGCGTAGAATCCCTATGATTAAGTATATGGATATGTCGTCTCACTTACACTATGAGGTCTCAAGAGACTGTAATATACCCGCTGAAACTTGGTGCTCAGCTTTCACCTACTAATAGGTGAGGCACCACGAGATGAAATCAGCTACGCTTCATATCATTTTGAATCACCAAAAATACCACTAAATATCTCATTAAATCTTCCCCACACTGGTATATACAGCTAAGGGAGAAGTGTGGAACTCCCACATCACCTCCTACCACATCATGACTAGGACTATTTTTCTACCCTAGAACAATATCTTAAGATTCCCTCCAAAATATTCATCTAGTGAGTCATCTGTGGATATCTGATCATGCAATACTTCCTAGTCGATATCTCCCAACTGGGACTCTCTCACACACTCGAGGAGCGAAGGATTCAACACCATTGACTGAAGAAAATTTATACCCTCCTGATCTTCTAGGGCCAGCTGCAGGGAAGCTAACTGATTCGAAGCTTCCAACACCAAATGAGCCTAGGAATACCTACTAAGGGAATATGCAACAACTTTAACCTTCCCTATAGCATATACTATCTCAAATTCGTAGTCCTACAGAAACTCCAACCAATGTCCCTGCATCAGGTTCAGGTCTCTCTGAGTGAATATGTACATGAGGCTCTGGTGGTCTGATTAAACCATAAAGCTCTCTCCCAGAAGGTAGTGCCTCCACATCCTCAAGGATAATACTACCGCTATTAGTTCTAGGTCATGAATCGCATAGTTCTGCTCATAGGGTCTCAATTTCCTCAACCTATATGTGATGGATGATTGTCATTTGATCAACATGCAACTGAGCCTAGATCCTGAGGCATCGCAATATACCACGAACTCAATGTCTTCCTCTAGTAGCCTCAACACTAGAGAAATTGTCATCCTCTACCTCAAATCATCAAAGGCCTTCTAGAACTACTCAGACTAGGTAAACGGTTGTCCTTTTCATGTTAGGTCGGTCAAAGGGACCGTGATTTTGGATAAGTCTGCCAAAAATCTATTATAGTACCCTACTAATCTAAGGAAAATTTACACCTCCGATGCATTATTGGGTGGTTCCCAAGAAAATTTTGCCTTTATATTTTCTGGATATATGGATAAACCTTTTATAAATGACACTCCCTAGAAAGTGAACCTCCATAATTTAGAACTATCACTTCAAGAAATTTCTATAAAGTTGGTGCTCTCAAAGAAAATCCAGGACTATCTTCAAGTGTTCTGCATGCTCCTCCTCTATTGCAGAGGATACAAGTATGTCATCAATGAAGATGACAAAAAAATGATCCAAGTATGGCTAGAATACCTGGTTCATCAAGTATATAAATATGATGGGGGCATTTTTCATGCTAAGGGGCATCACTAGGGACTCGTAGAGTCCATAACGGCATCGAAAATCCAACTTTGGAATATCAGCCTCAGAAACCCGCAACTGGTGGTATACGAACCTGAGATCGATCTTGGAGAACCATATCACACCTAAAAATTGATCAAAGAGGTTGTCAATCCTTGTAAATGGGTACTTTTTCTTTATTTTTGCCTAGTTCAGGTGATGATAAGCTATGAAAATCCGTAATCTCACATCTACCTTTTTCATAAACAGAACTGAAGCTACCCAGGGGGACACACTGGGTCTAATGAAACCTTTCTCACAAAGGTCCTACAACTATAAACTTAGATCCCAAATCTCATTAGGTGTCATCTGATATTCTGCAGAAGATATTAGGGAAGTCCCAAGTTGAAAAATAAATGTAAAACTCCATCTCCTACCTCAGAGGTAGTCCCAGATTGTCTTTAGGGAAGACGTCCATATAGTCCTCCACAACTGAATAAACCTAGATGCTTGAAGAGTCTACTACACCAAGGGTTAAAATTTCTAACTGATGGGTAATAGGTTGTAACCTTCTTCTCACAGTACCTGCTTGTCTTTCTATGAGGTCTCTTTCACCGAACAAGGAGAACCTCATCCCATCAGCGTGTATGAATCTAACTAGTCTGCGGTGATAGTCGATCTGAGATCAAATCATGGAAATATGGTACATAACCAAGATAATTTTGTAGGGTTTCATTTTGATGACCAAAAGGTCACATGTGAACCTCTCTCCTCTAAGTGATAGCTCTAATTGCTGGCAGATGAAAGATACTGAGGAATAATTTCATGTAAGAACCTCGAGACAAAGCTGATGTGCTAGCATCTCTACTGAGTGCTCTAGATCTTGCACTAGGAATCGAGAGATAAAATAATGACTGGAACTTGTGTCTACTGATACTGAATCAAGAGTAAAATAAATATATATCATACCTTGAATCATCTCATGCATCGTAGGATCATAAATGTCCAAAACTTACAGTTCTTTGTGGCCCCGGCTTCCATCTCCCTGATCCTGATGTGGGTCTCTTGTTGGTGGTGGTGGAAGGACCTCATAGCTTCATCCTCTACTTGCAGATCCTACAGCTCCTCTACTAGCTCCACCTCCCTAAGGACCACCCTATCCCAACCTGGGAGATCCCTGGTCATGGCATTGTCTCTACCGTGGAGGTCCATATGATATCTGCCCGAGATGCTCATCTCATCTGGTCAGGTAGTCTCGTTCCATGTGACCTCACCCATCACAAGCATAGAATCGTCCCTTCCCAGGCTTCCCTAGTGATCTTTGTTTCCCATGCATTGTACGACCACATCCATGAGATTGATCATGGAATGGCCTCCTATTCCGAGATCTCTGGCGCCTACTTGCTGCTATAGATAACTTAGCTCTGTCGCACCCACTGCTAGCTCTAGCTATCTACCATCCCTTTGGAATAAATATCTTTGTCATAAGTTCCCACTCTATCACCTCGGAATAGGTGTGGATTCACAAAAGCACTACTCTAGCTTGGATCTCTCTACGGAGTCCCCACTCAAACTTTTGTGCTCAGAAGAGCCATATCTGATCATGTACAAAGAGTACCGAGTCAGGTTTTTAAAACTAGATGCGTACTTATCCACTATCATCCTTCCCTGCTGAAGCTCTAGAAGCTCCTAAATATGTATGGAGTGTAAGTAAAAGGGGTAGTTGTTCTCACAAAACAGCTTCTAGAAGTCATCCCATGAGAGTTTCGACTCATCGTGCATTTGGGTAACCAAGCTCCACCAATGCCCAGATACTATTTTGAAAAGACTAGCTACCTAAGCCACCATCTAGTTCATCGGTGTCCAGATAAGCCTAAATATGTAGACCACCTACTCTAGCCAATCCCCTACTACTTGAGGATCTGGATCACCGTGGAACCTCAATGGTCTCTAATGTTGGAACTCGTGGAGTGAACTCAGCCTATGCACATCCTCAGCCTAATCTATTGGGACAATCGATTGATCAACGGATGGAGGTGTTTCTACCTTCCCACCTAGATGAAGGGGATCGTGATATGGACCCTAAAATGAGGTCTCGTCACTCATACGGTCATCGTCACAAACCGAATATGGTATCCTAGCTAGTTTTCATTGCGGAGGCATCCTGAAAATTATCGAGGGGTATCGTGGTTAGATGAGAATATATATATATCAACAACAATGGGGAGCTGACTCAAGAAGGAAAGTCAAATACTCAATATTATATGATTCATGTACCATTGATCCCTAAAATAACTATCTTGGCATATTGAATCGAAAAGCAGGAAGTCAAGGTCCTGGTGAATGGATACGTCAGTCGTCGCACCATCAATAGACTTCCTGGCCTGAGAGCCACACTCAAGACACTTTGACACTATTTCCCTAAACCAAACCTAAAACTTTTTTAGGGAAATGTCCAAACAATATCCCAAGGGTCGAACCACCTTTGATACCAATCTGTCACGACCTGGCCCAAGTCGAGTCTTGAGCTGCAACTACCCTGAGCCCACCTCCATAGGACATGGGTGGTGATAAGCATCGAAGTCACCCTAAAATCAAGGAGGCATTTTCCTAAAAATCTATACACAAACACACAACCAACTCAATGAAAAAGTGTAGAGGGAAAGAAATGAAAAATACAACACTGCTATAAATATATAAAATATGCATGAACCACTAAACAGAATGAAGTACGGTTGTGTATATTGAAAATAAAAAGGGGTAAAATACACATCCAAACTAGGAATATGTCTCAACCTGATAAAACTAGAAAAGATTAAACAGTTGAGAGAGCCCAAGTCCTGTATCCCAAGCTACGACCACCACATGTGGTCCAAGTACCCTGTATCCCTAAGCTCCTCTGAAGACATGATTGACCTATCCATTTTCTGCAAAAGACACGACATGTGTTGGGTGAAGCCCATGCAGGGGTGAGTATATACATACCTAGTAGAATGCCCCAAAAAGGTTAAGGGGGTAGTAAGAGATACAACTAAAGAGGGAAGCATTGGATAGATTATGGTACAGTAAAAGAGTACAGCTCAACCCAACAAGAGAGTGAAATTGAACTCATCTAAACATAAAGAGCTAAACATAGTGAGAAGATAAACTTCTCATTAAGTATTATCTACATATAGTAGGAGAGTGGAATCATCCAACCATAAGAAGCTAAAAATGGAAAGTACAGGGCATACCCTGTGCGTATTCACCTCTCCTAAAAGGAGAGTGACTATACCCAAGGAGTGGGTACTAAAGTAGGATATATATATATATATACACTCAGTCAAAGAAACCCAAATGAGAGAGTAAGGGGATATCCATCTCACAAGCTCAACCCAAGAAGATGAGTAGCCAACTATTCCAAGGTAAATTCCAACTACGATGCCCAACATCTCATGCATCTGCCCAAGGAACACAAGTTAAAGGGACTCAATCACTACACCTTGATACTATCCGATTTTGGTGGAATTGACTTGCCTGCATGGTTTTAAGTCACATCATAAGAATGTGTCTCATTAGGGAAATCATACCTCTTTCTCATTATCCCAAAGGTATTTCAAACTGCACCTCATCACTATGCCACATGGTCGAGGGGTCACCAATTTTAGGAAAGGATCTCGTGCCCTGGTAAGATAAGAGGGTCTTACTCTGTTAGTCACAGAGGAACTCCACTGCACAGTCTTACTGGAGGGTACCACTCAGGAAGGTCATCGGGGAATGCCATTACCCAGTCCTACTAGAGGGTAATCCCAGTGTGTCATCAAGGAAACCTGTTTCCCAGCCTGACTAGAAGTTTATGCCTAGAATATGTCATCAGGGAATGCCACTGCCCATTCCTACAGGAGGGTACACCCAGAATGTCGAGGAATGCCACTGCCCAGTCCTACTAGAGGGTGACTTGGAATGATCATTGAGTAATTCCACTACTGAACCCTACAGGAGGGTAGTACTAAAATGTCTAGAAACTCCACTGACCATCCCTACTAGAGGGTAACTCAGAAATATCATCGGGAAATGTTACTACGCAACCCAACTGGAGGGAAATCCTTGTACTACCATCAGGGAATGCCACTTCCCAGCCCAATTGGAGGGTAATCCTGGTACTGCTCTAGTGATTATGTATGATCATTTTCATCATTAGGTGTTTCCTCAGTATTTCAAACACAGAATATTTTACATCGTATCTCAAAATACACTTTTGAGGGTATTATTTCATTCTACGTGGAAAAAACTTAGGATAGGCACCTCACAGGCCAAATCCAAGTTCAAAAAAATGAGATACAGATGTTTGAAGATCGCTCAAAAGAGATCAAGTAGTACGCGGCATGTGAGGGGACCCACATGGCGTGTGGTCCCTCTTCACTTCCTAGTCATGTCTCCGGTCGGTACATGGGTCTCATCCCATGTAGTATAACATGCTGTGTAGGTGGACTACACACTGTTTCCTAACTATCTAGGACTGGGGCCTTGTCTTGTGGCCATGTCCATGTACTCAAACCACGTGTCTATGTACTTTGATACATAGTGTGTTGGTCCACATGGGATATTGTCTGTGTGGAGAACCTATGTTTTTTTCCTCTTACACGGAGTCCCCACCCATGTGACCCATCACACAGGTTGTCCAATCAAGGAATGGATACATTTTGTGTGAGGAAGAACTACACATAATGTCATCCTTAACTTCTCCAAAACCCTATCTTCATCGCTAAGGGAGGCTACACTCCATGTGTTCTTCACACTATATGGCGTGTAGTCAAGATTTTACATAACTTACAAGTTTTTTTGGATCTTTTCTCATTCTTTGAATCTTCTTCCATCGCCTCATATTCTGCTTCAGTTTTGCTCAAAAAACATGGATCAATCTGTGAATCGCAGTTTCGAACCACCATTCGCTGGAAATTGATCGTCGGACAGAGTGAGGGTTTTTTTCTTCATTCTACTCACTCCCATCCATTTGACGATTGATAATCTGGCTCCAAATTGTCAGATTTAGCATCCTTACATCACTAAGATTCTAGATCTATGGTCTCCTTGAATAATTGTTGACATTTCATTGATCCACCACAAATATGGGCATCTGATCGAGCTCGGGTTTCCCAGCAACTATCAAGCTGAGAAAGTTAGGGTTTCAACGGCGAAGAATGCATATAACGGGAAAGAAAATCACCAAGAACAAAGTTTTATGATCGTTTTCCAAGTTTTCTTGGCCAGCGATCAAGAACATACAATTTGGATTAGAAATAAATGATAAATAGAGGAAAAATAATCCAGTTTCAATCCTTTGGCACATGCGAAGGGGGAACAAATCAAAGAAAGAATTATCAATCTACTCAAATTTTTAATCTAAGGCACAAAAATCACCAAATATGAGTCCTACCTTAGTTTGGATCGATCACTATTGAAGGATGTGCTCGTCAACGATTTCGGGAGAAGTTGTTTCGTTCGTTGTGCTTTGATCCACCTGGAATAAGGGATTCGTCGTTCTTCAAAGTTGTTCTCTGAAAGTGGAAGATTCTCTCACCAGTGAATGGTGAATTGTGATCCAACCCTAGATAAAACCCTATAATGACCTACTTATAGGATTTTAATTAGGTCAATGGTAATTAATAAATTAATTTATTAATTTATTAACTCACTTAAACGCTCTCCTAATGAGCTAGGGGTCCAAACGTCTCGAGACAATTCATTTTATGTCACTCTTAGGTTAAAAACATCATTTCAGACATAATTGTGGTCTCGGATTTCTGATCCAATCAACCATTTAAGATTTATCCTCTTTTCTTTAATTAACCGCACGTGTTCAATATAAAATATTTTTAATATTTTTATAAAATTAATTCCAGGCACATTGGGCTTCGGAATTTCACGTTGTTTCAGCACCTAGCTCTGGAAATATATATAAAAATATTTCAAAGTCTTAAAAGAAAAAAATGGGTCTCTAAATTTATTATAAAAAAATAAAATTATATTTCTATTTATACAAAAATGATATATTAATATGTTTAAAAAATGAAATGATGAAATAAATAAAATTATATATTTTCTTCCAATTAAATAAAATTATGAAAATTTTAATTCTGTTAAATTAAAATTATATTAAGTAAATGATGATAATAAAAAATGAAGAAATGAATAAAAATAAAATTAAATGAATAGATAAAAAATAAATTGGATGAGAATGAAATTGAACCAAGGTGTTCGGTTTCACAAGAGGGGAGGTTGAGTCGTAGTCAGGGGCTTCGCTTGGGAGGTGTTGCAGGATTTATCTTCAAGAGGAGTCGAGGTTGAGAAAGTGTGGTTGAGGGATGCCATTCAGGAGAGCCGAGTGAGATGGAGTTGATCATAGGAAACTTCAAGCACTGAAGGGCTTATTCAACTTTTAGATGAAGTTTGAGCATTATTTAGGGTTCAGTCACGAAAAAGGGGTTCGACTGCAAAGGGGTGTTGAACACTAGATCTGAACGTGAAAGAGGGAAATCAAGTGCAAGCTATTCTTCATTGTCGATGTCATCTTCTAGGTTCGTGTTTTACATATCTACAAGTAGGTGTTTGCTTATTTAATTTTTAGGTGTCTGAACATTGAATCACTTTCAGTTTATCAATTGCCTCTTCATTATCTTCCATCGTTTTCTTATTTTTTCACTGTTGGTAATCCCATTTTGGCCCTTATTTGAATTTTTCTACCTCCTGATGTTGATTTTAAACACTAGAATTAAATTGAAAGTATTTTGTATACCATTTTTTAACTATTCTATTCTAATTTGGATCATTTTGTATGCTTGTGGACCGATGCTTCTTGAAGAAGCCTCTATTATTTGAAATTGATATCTGCATTTGATTTTAGATTTTCTTCATTGATTTTAACCTATAAATATAAAAAACATATAAAAATATATATATATCTATCATATTGATTACACAGAACCTAATTGTTGTCTGAGTTTTGTTTTTCATATCTTCAGTATGATTTTTGGCACTGTAAATATTCCCCTTTAATTGTTGGGTTCTTCTGTTTTGTATTAGTTGTGTATAAAATATATACATTTCAATCATTTGAAACAAAAATCACTCAGCTTGCACAGAAAGCCAGTGGAAAATCTAAAATCTAGCATTAAATCTTTCATTGACAAGTTGATATAAAATATACATATTTTTTATTCACTTATAAAATTGATAAATAGTCCAAATATCAGTATACAATAGGAATTGTGCCTATAAATAGGAAAACAAATCTCTTATGGTTTCACATATATCACTCTCTATAACCACCACCCTCCTATTTCAATTTTTCTTGAAACTAACCTATTATAACTCTTTATAAGTAAGGGATATT
This sequence comes from Viscum album, assembly GCA_963277665.1. Taxonomy (NCBI): domain Eukaryota; kingdom Viridiplantae; phylum Streptophyta; class Magnoliopsida; order Santalales; family Viscaceae; genus Viscum; species Viscum album. The sequence continues at coordinate 909,058,925 of OY728131.1, read as the reverse complement.
TTTCAATTATTAATTTTCAAACTATGACATTAATTCTCAAATTTAGCATGGGATTATTTATTTCAACACATATGTTTTTGAAAAATTATTTTTGCGTGAGTAATTAAGTTTTTCACAAATAATTATGATCCTTTGTTTTAATTAAATTCTATAAGGGGTTTATTATTATTATTTTTAATATAAAATCATTCTATGATCTAAAGTTTTATAAGATTTCTATAAGGGATTATTTATTTTTATTTTATTTTTATTTTAAAATTTATTTGTAATGGAATGTTTATTTTTCAATTATTAAGTCATTCAAAATTATTTGATTACAATTGATTTGATTTTGTAAGAAAAAATCTTGTATGGTTTTATTTAAGGGAAGTATTTATTTTTATAATATTTATTTCATTAAAATTTTATTATTGTAAGGGAAAATTTTATTTTCAGATTTTTATTTCTTTTATCATAAGATATATTATTATTTTTTCAAATAAATATATTTATATGATAATAATATCAAGTTAATCAAATTTTGAAAAAGGATATGTTTTTAAATTTAGTTTTGAATATATGTATGAGTTTTTTTAAGACCCTTATTAAGGGAAATACTTTAATAGAAAATTTTCTATTTTTAAACTATGTCATAAAATAATAAATCTTTTCATGTTATTATTTTAATTTTTCATTCTAAAAGGAGTAATTGATTTTATCAAAACCTCTATTATTATATTTTATGCCCTTATAATATATGTAAGTTGACATTTTATACATATTTTCTATTTATAGTATGTTTTATATAATAAAGGCTATCATTTTATGTATGCAAATTAATTGTACATTTATGGATGTCATGAATTATATAGGATATGGCCATTACATATAACATCTTAACATTTCATACATGTACTAGTTTAATTTTAATGAGTCTATACTTTATTCTTATATGCTTTGTATGTAATAATTTAAAAGAAATGATTATTTAACAAAGTATTTATAAGAAATAGTTTGGTTGTAAATATATTTAAGAGTTTGTTTTAAGTAATTTTTAAAGTATTTATCCATGTTATTATTTTTCTAAAATATGGATTTCTCCTATAAAATTTCGGAAAAAGTGATTTATCAATGTTAGAAGATATGAAATTATTTTATTTTATGAAAATAATTTAAGTAAGTTTTAAAAAAAATTAATGGATTGAGATCGAGAAAAGAGGATCTTTAAATGTTTTCTTAAAAATTTGATCTGACACTTGGGTATCAAGCGGGATAATGAGGAATGAGGAGTGAACCCATAACCTCATGGGATGTAGTCCTACTAGTGATATTGTTTGTGGCCATATGGTTTTCATAGGATCTTTCAAGTATAAAAATAATGCATAGAGAAATTATTATCTTCTAAATGATTTCAAAAGAGAGATCCAAGTGTTTTTAAATAGGTACTTTTGAAATGAATTTTCAAAATAAGTATTTTTTTTTTTTTGAAAGGTTTTTATATATATATAATATTTATATTTGATATGAAGTATTTTAAAAGAATTTTTCAATGAGTTTTTAAAAATGTTTTTATCACTGATTTTAAATCCCTTACAGGGTAATATAATGCTCATCCTATATTTTAAAAATATTTTCACAAGTCTCATAGAAATTATAAGACAGACGAATTTGCTTTTGGAGTAGCACATGTGAAACAAGATAGTTATTTTATTTCAATTTTTGTACAACTCTGATAAATTGTAAGGTGTTGTCTAATTTTATAAAACCTAGACCATAAAAAGTTCCTGGAATGTAAGTTTTACTATGTATTGTTTCAATTATCTTTTATAAAAAAATACATTGTATTTTTAGAACTGGATTTGAAAGCATGAGTTCGGAGTCTTTACATTTGGTATTAGAGCAACAGTCTAGACAACTTTGGATGTTAGATATTTTCGTTTGAGGAAAATCTACGCATAAAATTTTAGCAATTATAGTTTTTATTAATTCTGAAGATGAAAATTCAAAAAAAATTAGTCCTAAAAATGAATTATGAGGGTGCAATTCTTTTAAGGGGGGATAATGAAACATCCCAAGAAAATTCAAATAATAATTAAGTATTTATTTGATAATTTTTTTATAAATTAAAACTAACTGCGAAAGATTTTAATAAAAACTTTTATGAAACTAAATTATTTTGTATAATCAAAATATGTTTTAATTGAAAATATAAAATATTAATTTATATTTTAAGTGGTAGTATTTTTATATCATAATAAATTAATATATACTTTAATATATATATTTATTTATTTTATTAATTTTTTAAAAAAATATTAAAATTTTAAATGAAAAGGATATTTGAAAAATAATGAAATATTTGAAATAAAATGAAATAAATTTTTCTAAATATAATTATTTTGAATTATAAATATGATTAATATTTTTAATCTGGATTTATAAAATTATGAATATTATTTTTATAAATTTGGATTATGAATATTAAAGGTAGAGTATTTTATAAAATATATAAACTTAATAATATACTAAATCATGAAAATATTATAAAATTTAAATTATGAAAATAAGAATATAGTAAATAAATAAAATTTTGAAGGTGATATTTTTTTATGAATTTATTTATAAAATTTTGAAAATTATAAATAAATAATAAAAGAATATGAGTATTGTTATCATAAAATAAAATTCAAATTTTATTTTTATTTATAAAAAATGATATATAGATATGATTAAAAATGACATGATGAAATAAATAAAATTATATATTTTCTTCCAATTATATAAAATTATGAAAATTTTAATTCTATTAAATTAAAATTATATTAAATAAATGTTAATAATAATAAATGATGAAACAAATAAAAAGAAAAAGAAATGAATATTGGTGTTGGTGCCCTAGAACCAACTTATTTGTACTTTATGATAAACACGTATTCATTTTTTTGAATATTAATAAACTACTTATCATATCATGATTGTTCTTATGTGTTACATTGTATGTGATAATGTCCTAAGAAAATTTGTCGCACTAAAAGGCCATAACAGTTCCTTATTATGATGAGAACTCAGAAGTACTACGACACTATTCTTGAATATATGTTCTATAGATGGATGATATCATTTGAGGGACTCAAGTTATATAGGCTACCAGGGGTGGAGAATCATAGGACATTGAGTCACCTTCTCATGGTGTACGCCCTTGGTAATATCCAGTAGGATATTATAAGAATGAGACCCGCCAGTTGGAAATCCACATTTCTATGTGTCATTAGATATTCCTATATATGGATGTGTGTATTGGTCCTTAGACTTTAATATCATTATTAATTAGTATTATGAGTTGTTCACTTAGATATATTGATGAAAATTATGATGATATATGTTCACGGTGAGGTAGGATATGTTGGGTGCATCACGAGTAATATTGCATTAATTAATAATGCAAGAAAGGATTTATACCTTATTTTCCTTAAACAATAGTTAATATTTCATACCCATTGATGGAAATGATATAGCCTAAATAAATCTCTGGCCATGGTATTCTATAGGCAAGTTCGATTTTCGAAAAGTCAAAGAAAGAGATATTGAGCATATAGGTTGATGGCCCTAGCATGAAACCTGTTCAATTTGATATATTAGGATAAAGGGATTATATTATAGGGTAAGCATTCATATGAGGTGACATGTCGTTGTGGCGTTAACTTATTTCTCTATGGGTGCCTTGGTGTGTTGCTAGATGCTAACCTTGGACTTTAGGCTGCTTCGCCTAATGCCATTGAGAAAGAGGCCTATAGGGTCACACACTAAGCATATACAGAATCTCAGTTAAATAATATATTATTATTTATTATTTAATAGGTTGAATAAATATTATTACCATGTGTGGTTTAATAATTATTTATGTATGCTTGATCGCATTTATTATGTCACTAGTTATTCGAGAGAATATATTGTGAGTGGAATATTTAATAAATATTTATTTTCTATTTAGTGGATGTAATATTTATTTATTTATTGGTGAATAATGTAGTGGTATCTATTTAATAAATAAATAGAAATTATTCAAGGCCTGATAAATATTGTGGAGGAATAGCGAACTGAGTTTAATGGTCCGATGAAAAATGATAATATTGAATATTATTTAATTAAATAATATTTAATTATAATTTGCAAGTTCAGTGTATGTTAATAAATATTATCATTATTATTATTATTTGACATGGGGTTTTTCTAGGATTAAATATATAATAAGGGAACCTATGCAATTATTTTATTTTAACCCTATAAATATAAGTACCCAATTATGTTATTTTCTCAAGATCTAATTCAGATGTGCACAAAGAATCTTAGAGAATCCTATCAATCCTAGAAATCTCCCTTTCTCCAAGAATGCTCCCAAGAACAGCAAACAATCCCCCTCCACTGGATCAAGGAGAACGCTTTGGAAGTGATTCTCAAAGTGATCAAGGCGCATGAAGCAAGCGCAAGGATCTTTCATGCTAGCACCTGGAGACTCTTTCGATGATGTTTGGAGATTCTTGGAACACGTGTGGATCACCGCTAGAGTAAATCTATACTTGTTTTCTACAACAAAACAACGGTGTATCGCATATCTATTTTCGGACTCATCAACGAAGAAAGAATTCTTTAGAGGTAATTCTTTATCTAATTAAATTAATTATAAAAAATATGTGTTGATCCCTCTCTCTTGATTCTAGTTCAATTCCTCTTTGTCTATTTCTTTGACTCAATTCTGTGCATCATGGAATTATTCATCATATAGATCCTAGATTTATCGTTGATTGTGGAAAAAATTAAATTTGGGCACCGCCCATCACATGATTCCACTATAACCGGAACCTAGAAGTGGTATCCGAGTGAGATTTATTATTGTTTATAATTATTTACAAATCATTGGTGATTTACGCATTTATAATTTAGTTGTTCAATTCGAGTTTGATCGTTATTTTAATCTAAATTGTGAGATCTATTCTTCCTTATTCATTTCCCATATATCAAATTGAGATGTTTAACTTTATAACTAAAATAAAATCAAGGAACTCATTCGGAGGTTCCAAGGTTTCTGGTCAGACAACACAAGACTATGCATCACATAACCACAGTTACACACCATGTAATCACATTCAACGCATCAAGATTGATTCTGAAATCAAATTGATATTATGCATTAATTACTGCATTAATTACACCATTAATGCACCACATGTTAACTAGAATTAAATGTCACATAATCAGTTGTACTACACGTTGTGTGGCCCATTGGACACAGTGTGTAATCCCTTTGGGTCAGAGACGGGCCGTGTATTCCATACAGTCCTACCCGACTGGTGACCGTGTAACACGGAGTCAACACGGAATGTGGCCCACTGTAAATGCTATGTACTCCAAAATTTCTAAGGAATGCTTCACACACCGAGTCCCTAGGCATGTACCTTGGATAGACGGTGAAAGATGTACATGTCATGTAGATCAGATCTACATGTCATGTACTTATACCAATTATGCGGGTTTAAAATTTATTTATTTTACTATGTAAACCTTGAGACATGTACTTGCGTGTGGTCAAAAAGATGGGACATTCCATGTGATAGGTTTTAATATACATAAATATTAAGTGTTTAATTAATATTTTCATAATGTTTAGATCTGCATATCATGTATGAGTTGTATTACAAGTTGTTACTCTAAGTGAATTTAAGCATAACACGTGACCAAAAAAATCATGCAATTCGTGTAATCATCTATGAAGTACACATCATAAAATTATGTAATAAGTCGTGTATACTATATTTCACAAGAGTAAAACAGTTACGATGATAATACATGTTGGGTTGAATCAGACGGGTATTCACTGTGTTACATCCAAGGTACAAGTTATGTACAAAGTTAATTTAAAATGAATTTATTTAATTTGTTTAAAATTATAATGGGTGATAATCTCAAGGAAATTCATATAATAATTAAGATAAAAGGATTTATTAATTAAAGATAATAATAATTGATTTGAGTGTGATTTATCTTAAATAATAATGATAATGAATTGAATACTAGTTTTATTAAATGTGTAATTCATTGCATGCTAGTGGATGATCATGAGCTAGACTAGACCTTTTTGTATGTGATTCGTTTCATTTAATTTATTATTAAATTAAATTGGCATGAGTTACTTCTATCCTTTCATTATGTAGGGCCTGTGTGCCCATAGTTTCTTTTATGTAAACCCCTTTTTCCCCTCACTTACATGTGAGTAAAAGGCATATGTAATGGATGGAGCTCCCAATCTAGTATAGGTGGTTCAAGTATGGATCTAAGGTGAAACCAATCCAAGGATATACAAAGGTAGACAGGTGGAAACCTTTAAACACGAACCTTAATTGGTTTAGGGTATTTATCCCCTAGGTCAATGGTTAGTTTATCAAACACTAGATAAACTAACCATTAGTATATTCTCATTATCATACCCTTTATTTTATTTCTATCATTTTCATGGTTATTTCATTATGGATATCTTCTACCGATCACATAATTAATGAATTAACAAGCACGCAAGATGGAACTAAAATAAATTGGCTTATTTGTAAACATTATCTAAGACATGGTTAATCACTTAAGTAATCCCACTTAATATTAATAAGGATGTAATAAAGATAATAATTAGAAATTTATGCATAAAGGATAAAATCCCTCAATAAAATATTAAGTCGGTATAGCCTTCCATTACTTTGGTTAAAATCGAACCATAGTTCAAAGTTCTTGACCAGCCAAAGTTGGGGTGCTTTCAATTACCGGGGAATTCTAACATGAGGTTTTGGGTTGAATTAACTCAGTTCACATCAAGGGTTGACTGACAAATAATGACTTAGTGTAATTGAGAGTAAAAGGTTGAGAAAACTAAATTAATGATTTCCAGATTGGGGAGTACACTCAGCAGATCAAGGAACTGTGAGTTAATGTAGTTGGCATTTGGAATGCCTACCTAAAACCATTCGAGTTGGTTGACCAATCAATGTTGGGGTAATGAGAAGGGGAATATGGATCCTTGTAACTATAATATCCAATAAATGGGATATTTTGAAGCTAATAGTGAGGGCTATTGGGTTTCAATAAAATAGTGGGAGACTAATAAATATAATATTTATTTATTTGTCTAAAATTTTATCAGATTAAGTACTAAAATTAATATTATCTTATTTTATAGAAATAATAATAAAATGACGTAAAACATATCATTTTGGTCCATACTTGAGAAGGAAACCCTTCTCATTGGCACAAATTTTCAAGAGTGGTAAAGGTGCATGTGTGTCATCCTTCGCCATCAAAGGAAATTTTATGTGCTGGAAAAACCATTACTAGATGTGCTAGGAAATGAGGCAAGTGATGAAGAATTATCTCTCTATGAGAAACATCTGAATGATGATACATATGTTTAGTGATTCATGATATCATCCATGATCAATGATATTTTGAAGCAACATGAAGATACGGATGCCTATAGCATGATGTCTCACCTTCAGGATCTCTATCAAGATAAAGTGAGACAAGAGAGGTATGAGATCTCCAATGCTTTATTCACAACTAAGCTTGGGGAGTATACACCAGTTGGGACTCATATAGTCAAGCTTATTGGTTATATTGAATGTCTGTACATCTTAGGGATTAAATTCCCAAATGTGTTGTGTATATATCTCATACTTTCATCACTTCCCAATACATTATCCAGATTTATTATGAATTATAATATGAGAAATATTGAGAAGAGTATTTCAGAACTTCTGACCTTAATTTTCCATGTGGATAAGAACGTGGGGCATGATAAACCCACAGTCCTTATGGTGAATAAGAAAATGAAGAACAAGGAAAAGGTTCCCAATACCTATAAATAGTCTAAATCTCCCAAGCATCATCCTTCCAAGAAGGGGAAGATCTAGAGGTAGGGTAAGGAAAAGGAAGCAGTGTGTTTTTCATGTGGTAAGCTAGGCCACTAGAAGAGGAACTGCACCCAAAAGCGAGGGGAAGCTAAAGGTGCATTCGTTTTTGAGTGCAATATTTCCATTTATACACATTGGGTATTAGATACATATTTTGGTGCTCACATCTATAGCCAAATATAGAAACCAAGTATATTCTGAAATATTTTCAAAGGAGAGGTGGATCCATAAGCTGCCAATGGTACAAGGCTAGCTGCTCTAACCATTGGTGAATACCACCTTTCATTGACAATGGGAATGATTTTGGTTTTAAGATATTGTTATTATGTACCTATGGTTACCAAGAACATAATTTCTATGTCATGTTTAGATATAAATGGGTTTAATTTCAAATTTGGAAATAAAAGTTTCTTCTTTTATAAGGAAAACATATGTTATGGTATGGCACATTTAAATAACTATATTTATTTATTAAATTATGAAAACCAAGTGTTGTTAATTAATTACGATACATGTTCACATGACTCATATAACACCCAGTTGTGGCATCACCATCTTGGTCATATAAACTAGAAGGGTTTGAAAAATCTCTGACAAGATGGTTATTTAGACTCTTCTGGGCTAAAACCACTTGATAGATGTCATGTTTTTTTACAAGAAAAAATGGCCAAACCACCATTTAGTGGATAGGGTGAAAGGTCTAAATAACTTCTAGGATTGGTACACACTGATGTGTGTAGACCATTACCTTTAGAATCTAGAGGTGGATATTCTTACTTCATTACTTTTACTGATGACTTGAGTAGATATGGCTATATTTACTTGATGATGTATAAGTTCGAGTCCTTTGAGAAATTCAAGGAATTCAAGAATGAAGTATAGAATCATCTTGGTAAGAAGATAAATAATCTTTGATCAGATCTAGGTGGTGAATATCTTAACCAAGATTTTATCGAATTTTTACGGGATTTTGGGATTCTATCTCAACACACTCCACCTTATACACCACAATGAAATGGTGTTAGTGAAATGAGGAATCGTACCTTTTTAGACATGGTAAGTTTGATGATGAGTCATGTAGATATTTCATTATACTTTTGGGTATATTCATTACAAACTACATAATACACATTAAACTGAGTACCAACTAAAGTAGCAAATGGAATTACCTTCGAGCTATGGAATGGAAAGAAACCCATTTTGTCTCATACATGTGTATGGGGTTAAGAAGATTTTGTTAAGGCCTTCTCAGGAAACAAACTAGAAACCCGAGGCATGAAGTGTATCTTTATATGGTATCCTAGGGAAAAAATGGGATACTACCTATACAACCCCTCAGACAAGAAAGTGATTGTCACCAGACAAGTTCTCTTTCTTGATAGGGAGCACATCCTCAAAAAGGATAGTGGGAGTAAGATTGAATTCGATGAAGTTGATACTCAAGATACACAAGATTTGGTATAGGACCAGGTTCCATAGGTCCTCGTGGAAGAAGTATTTCCTAAAACACAAGTACTATGTAGAATCATAAGAGAGGTAAGAGAACCAGGGAGATATAGTTTTCTAGTCACTGAGTATGGTGACTCATTATTGGTTGAAAATGATAAACCTATATCCTACAAGAAGGCAGTAGAGAACTCAGAAGCTAAAAGATGGCTAGAATACATGAATTTTGAGATGGATTTCATGTATTAGAACCAAGTTTTGGTTCTGTTCAATGCACCAATGTATGTAAAGCCTGCTAGTTGTAAATGGTTATTCAAGAGGAAACTAAACATGGAAGGTATAGTAAGTACTTATAAAGAAAGGATAGTGGATAAAGGGTTTAAAAATCATCAAGGAATTGACTATAATGAAATATTTTCACCATTTTCCATGTTTAAATCCATCAGAATCATACTTTATATAGCAGCTTATCAGGACTATGAGATTTGGTATATGGATGTCAAAACTGCATTCCTTAACAGGAACCTTCAGGAAGATGTCTATATGACACAACTCAAAGGGTTTCTGACTCCAAGTGATGCTAAAAGGATTTTAAAGTTATATAGATCCATTTATGGATTTATTTAAGCATCCATATCATGGAACATTTGATTCAATGAAGCCATAAAAGAATTTTGTTTCATTAAGAATAAATTTGATTTATGTGTTTAAAAAGGTTTAATAGGAATGTGGATGTTATCCTAGTATTATATGTTGATGACATATGTAACACCCCATGATATTAAATTATGTAACTTTTTAAATTTAATATCTTTGATAGCTTACGTTTCACAAAACACTAAGTTTAAATGAACAATGATATATAATTAAATATCGTTATTTTAACACGGCCATTATAACCTAACCGCTACATCGGAATGAATGAATAGTATTAATAAAATTATAAAATTTATATATTATATAATTAATAAAAAAAATTAAATCTATATGAATTATTTTATAGGTATAATATGAGAATTAATCCAATTTTACACATTAAAAGTTTATTTAAAAAAATAATTTTACCACTTTTTAATGGAGAACCCATTTTAAATCCAATATTTGACATTTTTATATATTTAGTTTTACAAAATAAACTTCTTATTTTAAATTGTAATATCAAAATTTATTTTGGTTCAATTTTTTGGTATTTTTATGATAAGTTTCATGTTTTGATGAATAGTAAAAAATACTAAATTTTAATTGAAAACAAATTTTTTCATCGAAATATTTTATAGTGTTACATTATAATTTTGATTGGTTTTAAAGTATAATTAGATTATGATTTTATCATTTAATCTAATTTAGTTCATTGTAATTATTTTCACATTAAAATTGGGTATAAACACATGTCGATCCTTTGATGGTTTTTACTTTTAAAAAACTTATTTTCTTATTCCATCAACAGGATTAATTTTAATTTAATTACTACAACTTATGTGTTTTGAATTTTGAAAAATATATTCCATATTTGAAATCAATGGGTCTAAATTATGTAAATAGTTATCTTTTATTTTTTGACATTATGAATAGTAACTTTAGTATAAAAAATATTATCGCGGTTAAGGATAAATCAGGTAATTAAAGGTTAAAAAATAATATAAAATTACCCTGATACCTTTAAAAATCTTATTGGATGAATAAATTATACCCTTATAGTCTAAGTTTTTAAATGGAATCATTTAATGGACACTTGTCCATGAATATGACATGGATATTATTAAAATCAATAAATGTGACAAAATGGCACACTCATTTCTTATAAGTATAATACTTTTAATATAGAGATCACCAAAAGATAAATTTGATAATAAATATTCTATGGAAATATAAAATTATTATATACATCATATTAATTTATTTATTATTTGTATATATTAAATAATTACCATTAATGATGACACAATAGTGTTGCGGAAATTATTTTATTAATAGAAATATCAAATAAATGATATTAAAAATATTAAAATAAATATAATTTTAATTACTTAAGGTGATCCATGAATTTTATAGGTGAATATGACATGTTAGAAGTATATTTAGTGGTTTTTTAAAAGTTATATTTCTTTTTTTATTTTATTTAAAGTCAATAAAATGAATAGTGTCAAAATTGACACTATTGATATTTTATAAAACTAACATTTTATTAAATTATTTAAAAATCATAAAAATATTTAAAAACTAAAAATTAATTATTATAAGGTCAAAATTTTCATAATTTTTTCATTTATGGTCAATTTACACCACATAAGTAAATAGTTATAACCTTTTAATATTTAGAATATTATTATTATAATTAAAATTAAATATATTAATTAAGGATAAATAAAAATGATAAGGTTTAAAATAAAATCAAAACATGCCTAAATTTTATTGGTTGAGATTATTTTATCTCATCCTCATATTATCATTGAAATAACTCACTTTAGATCTATTTGTAATTGAAAATCAATTTATAATAAATTAACAGTTTTGAATTTTTCTAAAGTGCCCCTCCCCTCACTTATAAAAGGGAACTCATCCTTATCTTTTATTAACACATCTAAATCCATTTGGAGCAGCCAAAACCTACCCATTTCTCCTCCAAAATTCCCTCACTTAATCTTAGGGGCCATAATTTGGGCATAAATTCAACCTAAGGAGTCATTTTTTTTAAATCAAAAGGACATACACGAGGAAGAGGTAATTGTTTTATCAACTCTTTCAAAGTTATTTTATTATTATACTTACATTTTCATAATTTGTTTCCATAATAAAGTAATAACTCTAGAATATAATATATTATTAGATTTTTCTATGATTACAGGACAACCATATTCCTCCTTTTTACTCATCCAACAAAAAACAATATCACCATATGTGTGTCTGTATGGCTTACTGTCTCCACATTGTGATGTAATTTGATTTTCATCACTAAATTATTTGTATGGGAATAATGATGATTATAATAGAAATAATTAATTAATATTATATGATAATGTTTCTTTATAATTAATATATCATCCAATTTCATATCATTTAACTATTAAGAGAATGATATTGTCGTTTGTGTGTACGTATGGCCTACCATCTTCACGATGTGATGAGATTAGTTCTCCATCTTAACCATTAAATAATGATTATAAAAGTGTATAAGATGAGTAAATATAATATTTATGAACTTAATATCATTATTTATTTGAATAAAATATATCTTATGCATTAGAAACATGAATTCCACAACAAAACATGCATAGGAAAACGATGCAATTAACACTTGAAACAATAGTAATACTGAAATATTATTAACAAAATGATATAATATGATCATATATGATATCATAAATATGGATATGGTCCTAGTATAATTTAATAACATTATTTAAACATTATACATGAGGTTAACACACCCTCAACTAAAGTAAAGTACATGGTAAAGATTAATTTCGCAATCTCATTATTATCTGAGATTGTTTATACGTAAGTATTTACTAGGATGTATTTATCATCCATGTACATGTTTCTTAAAAATGTTTTCAAAAGGAATATTTTTAAGGTTTTATGTAATAAATATTTAACTAAAACATCATTTTAAATGTTTTTAAGATTTATTCTTTTAAATCTTTCTCATTCATGCCCATGTTTTCAAAATGGGTTTGTGGAATTATTTATAAGGACATGAATATCATAAAATGTTGAATTTTTTAATTTATATCAAATGTTTAAAAGTGATATGGGACACTTTTATTCAAAAATATATTTTTAAATGTCTTATTTTATAAATGTGTGGCTTTTGAATAAATTATTTCAAAGTAAAAAAAGTGTATTTTTCTCAAGAAATTTTAATGATTTTATTAGAGTATTTTCATCTATGTCAACATCCTTTGTTGAATCATATGTTTTATTAAGGTTTATCTCATATGATATCATTTACCATATTTCCTTGAATTTTTTATGATTTAGTTTGACCATGGATGTACTATTTTGATACCATTCTTAGTTTATGGTTAAGGATTCACATTTTGTATGCTGGTTTTAATACAAATGCTCATATTGATTATTTTTTACCCCTTTCATAAGATGAATGTATTGGACTTAGTAAGTGATGGTTGGGCCCCACTATATCCCCTTTATTCATCATTAGGTCTCATGAAACAAACTGTTTTGGTTTTTACCCTTTTATGTATGGTCTTGGCATGAGGCCTTGACGGTATGGTTATGATGTCTGGCATTATGCATTACTATATTATGAGATTAGTTATTGATATTACATGTGATTATTTGACTAGTATAATATCCATGTAAATGTTTAAATTTCATTATTTGATTTATGTTTTCCATATTATGCTGAAGATTATGTTTAAAATTTTTGTGTTTCAGTTTTATACCTTTCCTTAAAATTTTATGCTTATTTATGAAAGCTTATGCTGTATTGTTTACCCTTACTAAGCATCTAATCTTACCCCTTTATTATGTTTTACTTTCCTAAGATACCAAGATGTGTATTATGGCTGATATTAAGGGATAATCTATTAGAATAATGGTATTATCAAAGTATTATCTATATTGTTTTTCATGTTTTGAATTATAATGTAAAGTTTATATATATAATCTATTTTCCAAGATTGCTAAACTGGTCAGTCCTTCAGGATATAATTCCTTATAATCATTACAATGTATTAAAATAATTCACCAGATCTAGGCTTCTGGGGTCGGGTGTTACATTTGGTATCATAGGAAGTTTAGCAACAACTTTGGAAACTAGATTTAGAAAACGTAGATTAGGGAACATAACCCTAAGATAGACTTTGAGGATAAGTATAGAAGAACGTACTAGAATTTTGGTAATGTAGATATTATGTGGGTATTCCTAACAAATATATCTCTTTCTGGATACTACAATTGTATGTGGTTTTGGCATAGATGTACCTAAGAGTAATAACTCTGACAAGGTGTTCTGAGCTTGACTTGGGGTAACCTGGTACATGACAACAGGACTTACTGCACATCTAGTTTGACACTCTTGGGAGATATGTTTAGGATAATTAAAATTTTCTTTACAAACCTTTATGAAGGATTTATGAGTAAATATTTCCCCAAAGAAACCATGTTTATGATTATGATATTAGATATGCATAAATTTTTTAATTTATGCTAATCATTTTGCTAGTTTTTTTATTATATATTATGATATAAACTAATATAGTATATGTCATTGTTTAGAAATGGATAATAGTGGAAGGAATGTATATCTTATCAATGAATGTAATCCATGTAAGGATTTACCTCTTATATAAGATAATTATTTTGGAGTTGGAGCTGCAACTGGTGTCAAGAAACTTATAACTATACTTGGATAGTTGACTCGGGTTATGAACAATAACCTTACATGTATGGAGAATACTAATCCACAATGTGGATAAACAATTTTATACCACTTCATGTGACAAAAACCTCCAATATTAAATGGAACTAAAAAACCATTTATAGTTGAGCAATGGATAAGTTCTTTAGAGAAGATATTTCTTGCTTTGGGAAGCAACGAAAGGGAGAAGGTTTTCATGGTAGTTTATTATATCTCGGGAGATGCAGATTAATGGTGGTAACTGATTCAAAACATGAAAGATGAGGAATAAATTGAAACTATGGAATTTAAGTATTTTGAGGAAATTTTCTTGGAAAAGTATTTCCCTCATGAATAGAGAGTATATATGGAGTGTCAATTCTTGAATCAGAGGCAAAAGGAGGATGAGAATGTTGCAAAGTATGAGGCTAACTTTATAAGGTTAGCAAGGCATGCTACAGACTACATATGTAACCCATGAAGTAATATTTATTGTTTCTTTTATGGATTAAATCCATTTCTCCTAAAGGATTTGGTCTCCAAAACATTATTATCATATGAAGATATAGTCTCATGTGCTATCAAGACAGAGAAATAATTTTCTAAGTCTTATGACTTTAAGGGAAAGAAAGAGAAGAAGAGAACAGTGGAGAAAGATACAGATAAAGGGGGAAATGGAAATAAGGATTTTCCTATATGTGATCATTGTGGAAAGAAACACCCTGATACATTCCTAAAAGTAATGGAAGTTTGTTACAAGTGTGGAGATAAAGGCCACCAGGCTTGTGATTGTAAGGGAGAGAAAGAAGGTATAAATGTGAAATGATATAATTGTAAAGAGATGAGACATTATACAAATTATTTTCCAAAGCATCAAGGAAATATATCTCAAAATAATTAAATGGATCAATGTCAAGATTATTTTGTTATTATGGTCGAAGTGGAATAATTAATGTATTTGTGTTTTTGGATTCAAGAATTATGTTATAAGAATAATGTGATATATATACGGATTGTACTTTACTACTTCTTCTTTAAGTATTTGGAGTCATGAACGTTTTCATTTAGTTTTTTAAGTTGATTAAATATTTGGTATGTTTTAATAAGAGCTACATTATGTTGTTTGGGGAATCTGATGTTATGATTGATTTCGAAAATTTAGAGACCTTTTTGGACTGTTAATATGGACAGAAGTATTTTGGATAAGTCTTAAGATTGGAATGGATTAAGTTGAACATTGGATACTATTATTTAAGGTTAAAACATTTCTTAAGTTTATTTTTGTAATTTTATAATAATATATTTTTATAAAAAGGACAAATCGTAGGTCAGGTGATAACCCATCACATCCGGCTAGGCCGTTAGACTTGAACCCACAACTGAAGGGAAACAAGGATGAATCACCTATCGTAGGATACATGATGTTTTGGTTAGTATGAAATAGTTTTCTTTATTTAAACAATATGATATATTAAGTATTAGTTCATTTTTGGAACCTTATACGTTTAATATAAATAGAATATTTTTTAATATTATTATCTTTTTAAGAGAAAGATGAGTTTGTGGTAGAAATTAGTTAAAAGATGAAGCTCTACTTGACAAGTAAGTATGCTTCCTTGTATTCTTAGTCTATGAAGTAAATTAATTATTAAACTCTAGGTAAATGATCTTGAAACCAAAAATGTTATCCTAGTACTTTTTTTGATGAATCAAATGGTCCCTTAGATCATCGCATATTTAGAACTTTGTGATTTTTAACTTTATCCTAATAATGTTCTCTATCACTCTCCATAAGAACTTCATGGTTTGATTTTTATTTCATGTCCATGTTTTCCTACATGTAACCCTCATATGTGTTATCTCTGGTAACCTTTTTACTTCTATTTATTTATTTTAAAGGGTCAATTTTATCAACTCTGGTTTCGATGTGGGATTTCAATAAAGTAATTTTGAATAGTCAAACCATAGTTACCGAACCCGAATTTGAAAATTGAGAGGATAAAATTTATTGAATGAGGTTAGAATGTAACACCCCAATATTTTACATTATGTATCTTTTTAAATATAATATCTTTGATAGCTTGTGTTTCACACAACACCAAGTTTAAATGAAAATAGATATATAATTAAATATCGTTATTTTAACACAGTCATTATAACCTAACCGTTACATTGGTATGAATGAATAATATTAATAAAATTATAAAATTTATATATTCTATATTTAATCAAATGTTTTGAAATCCATCCGAATGATTTTATAGGAATAAGATAAGAATTAATTCAATTTTACGCATTAAAAGGCTATTTTTTCTAAAAAGCAATTTTACTGTCTTTTAATGGAGAACCCATTTTAAATACAATAGTTGACAATTTTATATTTTTAGTTTTAAAAAATAAAATTATTATTTTAAATTTTAATATCAAAATTTATTTTTGGTTCAATTTTTTGTATTTTTCTGATAAGTTTCATGTTTTGATGAATAATGAAAAATACTACATTTTAATTGAAAACAACTTTTTTCATCGAAATAATTTATAGTATTAAATTATAATTTTGATTGGTTTTAAAGCATAATTAGATTATATTTTTATTATTTAATCTAATATAGTTATTTTTAATTATTTTCACATTAAAATTGGATATAAACACATGTCAATCTTTTTATTGTTTTTACTTTTTAAAAACTCATTTTCTCATTCTATCAATGGGATTAATTTTAATTTAATTACTAAAACTTATGTGCTTTGAATTTTGAAAAATGGATTCTTTATTTGCAATTAGTGGTCCCAAATTATGTAAATAGGTATCTTTTATTTTTTGACACTATGAATAGTAATTATAGTAATTTTTTTATTACCACGACTATGGGTAAATCAGGTAATTAAAGGTAAAAATAATATTATAAAATTAATATAATAGATATAAAAAATATTATTTAATGAATAAATTCTACCCTTATAATCTATTTTTTTAAATGGAATCATTTAATGGATAATTTTCCATGAATATGATATGGATATTATTAAAATCATTGAATGTGACAAAATGTCACAGTCACATTTCTTTTAAGTATAATAATTTTAATATAGAGATCAATAGGATATAACTTAGATAATAAATAATATATGTAAAGATAAAATAATTATATAAATCATATTAATTTATTTATTATTTTTATATATTAAATAATTACCATTAATTATGACACAATAGTGGAGCAGAATTTATTTTATTAATAGAAATATCAAATAAATGATATTAAAAATATTAAAAGAAATATAATTTGAATTACTTATGGTTATCCACGAATTTTGTAGGTAAATATGACATTTTAGGAGTATATTGAATGGTTTGGTTTGAAGTTATATTTTTTTTAAGATTTTATTTAAAGTCAATGAAATAAATAGTGTCAAAATTGATACTATTGATATTTTATAAAAATAACATTTTATTAAATTATTTAAAAATAATAAAAGTATTTAAAAACTACAAAGTGATAATTATAAGGTCTAAAATTTCATAAAGTATCCATTTATGGTTAATTTACACCACATAAGTAAATATTTATAACCTTTTAATATTTAGAATATTATTATTACAATTAAAATTAAATAGATTAATTAAGGATAAATAAAAATGATAAGGTTTAAAATAAAATAAAAACTTGTATAAATTTTATTGGTTGAGAGTATTTCGACCCATACCCATATTATCTTCTAAATAATTCACTTTGGATCTATTTGGAATCAAAAATCAATTTATAATAAATTAATAGTTTTGGAGTTTCCTAAAGTGACCCTCCCCTCTCTTATAAAAGGAAACACATCCTTATCTTTTATTTGCACTTATAAAGCCATTTGTATCATCCAAAACCTAACCATTTATCCTCCCAACTTCCCTCAATTCATCCTAGAGGACATACTTTGGGCAGAAAGCTAACCTAAGGAGTCATTTTGTTCAAATCAAAAAGATATACACAGGGAAGAGGTAATTGTTTTATCAACTCTTTCAAAGTTATTTTCTTTTTCTACTTAATTTTCCTAAGTTATTTCCATAATAAAATAATAAATACAGCATCTAATATATTCTGATATGTTTCTATGATTATGGTGCAACCATAATACTCTTTTTTACTCACCCAACGAAAAATAATATCACCATGTGTGTGTCCATATGGCTTACCATCTCCACGATGTGGTGTAATTTATTTTTCATCACTACATTATTTGGATGGGTATAATGATGATTATAATAAACATAAGTAATGAATGTTATATGATAATGTTTCTTTATAATTAATATACCATCCAATTCCATACCGTTTAACCATTAAGGGGATTATATCATCACTCGTGCGTACGTACGCCCTACCGTCTCCACGACGCGATGAGATTCAATATCCATATTAAACATTAAATAATGATTATAAAAATATATAATATTATTAAATATAATATTTATGGACTTAATATAATTTTTTATTTTAATAAAATATATCCTATTAATTAGAAACATGAATTACACAACAAAATAAGCATAGAAAAATGAAGCAATTAACACTTAAAACAATGGTAATACTGAAATATTATTAAAAAATATATAAGAGGATCATATATGATATCATAAATATGGATATGGTCCTGTTATAATTTAATAAAATTCTTTAAACATTATACATGAGTTTAACGCACACTCGACTAAAGGAAAGTACAAGGTAAGGATTAATTTTGCAATCTCATTATTATTGGAATTTGTTTATGTATAAGTATTTATAGGGACATATTTATCATAAATGTACATGTTTCTTAAAAATGTTTTCAAAAGGAATATTTTTAAGTTTTTATGTAATAACTCTTTAACTAAAACATAATTTTAAATGTTTTGAAGATTTATTCTTCTAAATCTTTTTCATTCATTTATATGATTTTAAAATGGGTTTTGTAGATTTTTTATAAGGACATGAATATCATAAAATGTTAATTTTCAAATTTCTATCAAATGTTTCAAATTATTATGGGAAACTTTGATTCAAAAATATCTTTTTAAATTTATTCTTTTATAAATGTGTGGATTTTGAATAAATTATTTTGAAGTAAAAAAGTGTACTTTTATCAAGAAATTTTAAGGATTTTATTAGAGTATTTTCATCTATGTCAACATACTTTGTTGAATCATATATTTGATTGAGTTTGATCTCTTATAATATTATTTACCATATTTTATTGAATTATTTATGATTTATTTCGACTATGGATGTGCTATTTTGATACCATTCATAGTTTATGGTTTAAGGATTCACATTTCATATGCTAGTTTAATACAAATGCTTATGTTGGTTATTTTTTTACCCCTTTCATAAGAGGAATGCATTGGACTTAGTAAGTAATGGTTGGGGCCCACTATAGCCCCTCGATGCATCGATAGTTCTCATGATACAAACTAGTTTGGTTTTTTATCCATTTATGTATGGTCTTGGCACAAGGCCTTGAAAGTATGGTTATGATGTTCGACATTATGTATTATCACATTATGAGATTAGTTATTGATATTACATGTGATTATTTGACTACTAAAATATTCATGTGAATGTTTAAATGGAATTATTTGATTTACTATTGCCATATTATACTAAAGATTGTGTTTAAGAGGCTTTTGTTTCAATTTTATATCTTACCATAAAATTTTGTGCTTATTTATGAAAGCTTTTGTTGTATTGTTTACCCTTATTGAGCATCTGATCTCACCCCTTTCTTATGTTTTACTTTCACAGGATGTCAAGATGTGTATTATGACTGATATTCAGGGTTAAGCTAGAAGAATAATGGCATTCTCAAAGTATTATCTATGTTGTTTTCTATGTTTTTAATTGTAATGTAAAGTTCATATATGTAATCTATTTCCCAAGATTGCTAAACTGATCGGTCCTTCAGGATATAATTCCTTGTAATCATGCCAATGTATTAAAATAATGCACTGAATCTAGGCTTTTGGTGTTAGGCATTACAACATATTACTTATTGGAAATGACATACCACTATTACAATTTGTTAAGTACTGGTTGAACAAGTGCTTCTCCATGAAAGACTTAGGTGAAGCAGCCTACATTGTAGGGATCAAGATCATTCGTGATATATCCAAGAGTCTAATTGGACTAAGTCAAAGTACATATATTGACTATATAATAAATATATTTAGTATGGAACAATCTAATAGGGGGTTGGTTCCAGTGTCATATGGTTTACATCTTTCTAAAAAAATTATTCCCATACACAATAAGAGAAATAGAGAATGAGTAATATCACATACGCTTCAGCGATAGGATCAATCATTTATGTTGTGTTATATACTAGAATTGATGTTTCCTATGCACTGGGAATGGTAGGAAGATATCAAGCAGATTTAGGAGAACAACATTGGATTACTGTTAAGACTATCCTTAAGTATCTGAGAAGAACTAAGGATATGTTCCTGGTGTATAGAGGAGACGAGGAGCTGGTCATTAGGGGTTATACTGATGCTAGTTTTTAGATAGATCTAAATGATTTGAAGTCGTAATCAGGATATGTTTTTTATCTCAATGGAGCAGCTGTGAGCTATAAGAGTTCAAATAATCCAGTTTTCTCTAATTCTACAGTGGATTCTGAGTATATAGAGGCTTTTGATGCATCCAAGTAATCCCTTTGGATTTGGAACTTTGTCTAAGATCTTGATGTGGTTCCTAAAGTTAAATACCATGTCACATTGTATTATGATAATACTACAGCAGTGGCTCTTGTAAAAGAGCCAAGGTCACACCAAAGGACAAAGAATATACTCTGAAAGTATCACCTATTGAGGGATTTCTATCAAAGGGTTGAATTTTCAGTGAGCATAATACCCTGATAAGAGAACATGGTAGACTCCCTAACTAAAGGCCTATCTCAGCAGAAGCATGAATATCATGTGAGAGCAAACGGGCTGAAGGTTGTTAGTAGTTGTCTCTAGAGCAAGTGGGGGTATGTTGGAGTCGATTCCCTAGAACCAACTTCTTTGTACTTTATGATAAAAATATATTCATTGTTTTGAATATTAATAAACTACTTATCACATCCTGATTGTTCTTATATGTTACATTATATGTGATAATTTCCTAAGAGTAGTTTTTGCACTAAAAGGTCATAGTAATTCCCCTCTATAATGAGAACTCAGAAGTGCTACGAAACTATTCTTGGATATATGTTCTATAGCTGAATGATATCATTTTAGGGACATAAATGATATAGGCTATTAATGGTGGAGACTCTTAGGACTTTGAGGAACCTTCTCATGGTGTACACCCTTGGTAATATCCAGTAGGATATTATGAGAACGAGAGCCGCTAGTAGGAAATCCACATTTCCATGTGTCATTAGATATTCCTATTTTCACATGTGTGTATTGGTCCTTAGACTTTAAGGTTATTATTAATGAGTATCATGAGTCATGCACTTATATGTATTGAATAAAACTATGATGACAGATGTTTGTGATGAGGTAGGATATGTTGGGTGTATCACGAGTAATATTGCATTAATGAATAATGTGAGAAAGGATTTATCCCTTCTGTTATTTAAATAAAATTTGATATTTCATTCCCTTTGATGAAAATGATATAGCCTAAATAAATCCCTTGTCATGGTGTTCTATAGGCAAGTTAGATTTCTGAAAATTCAAAGAAAGAGATATCGGTCATATAGGTTGATGGCACTGGCATGCAACCTACTCGATTTGAGATATTGTGATAAAGTGGTTATATTACTGGGTAATCTTTTTTATGAGGTGACATGTCATTACGTCATTAATTTATTTCTCTATGGGTGTCTTGGTGTGTTTCTAGACGCTAACCTTGGACTTTAGCCTGCTTTAGCTAATGCCACTAAGAAAAAGGCCAGAGGGTCACACACTAAATGTGTCCAGAATCTCAATTAAATAATATATTATTATTTATTATTTAACAGGTTGGGTAAATATCATTCTTATATGTGGTTTAATAATTATTCATATAAGTTTGATCAAATTTATTTTATCACTAGTTATTCGAGAGAATATATTGTGAGTGGAATATTTAATAAATATTTATTCTCTATCTAGTGAATATAATATTTATTTATTTATTAGCAAATAATGAAATTATATTTATTTAATACATAAATAGACATTATTCAAGGTCTGATAAATATAAGGGAGGAATGGCGGACTGAGTTTAATGGTCTGGTGAGAAGTGATAATATTGAATATTATTTAATTAAATAATATTTAATTATAATATGCAAGTTCAGTGCATGTCGAGAAATAATAATATTACTATTATTATTTAACATGGGGTTTTTCTATGATTAAATAAATAATAAAAGAACTTGTGTAATTATTTTATTTTAATCCTAGCAATATTAATACCCAATTATGTTATTTTCTCAAGACCTAATTCAATTGTGCACAATGAATCTCGGAGGATCCTCTCAAGCCTAGAAAACTATCTTTCTCCAAGAACACTCCCAAGAACGACAAGAAATCTGTAAGAGTTGGTGTCCTAGAACCAATTGGTTATACTTTGATTACATGGATATTTAATGTGTTTAAATATTAAACATATTATTATATATTATTCATTGTTCTGCATGACTATGATGTAATAATGTCTTAGAGTATTTTTTGCATTGATAAGGTCATGGCAGTTCCCCGCTATGATGAGAACCTTGAAATTCTATAACAATATTCTTAAATATAATTCTATGGTTGGATGAAATACTATGATGGGACACATAGCATGAAGACCATTAGGTACGATTACTCGTAAGCAGATGAGACTTCCTCTCGTAAAGTTTGCACTTGGTAATCTCCAAGACAGGAGATTATGAGAACAGACCTGCCAGTAAGAATTTTGCATGTTTTGGTGTCATCAGATATTTCTATCTGTGAGCATGTGTAATGATCCTTAGACTTTAATATTATCATTAATATGTTTCACGATTCATGCACTTTGATTTACTGACGAAAACTGTCATGCAAACAGTTAGCGGGAAGTAGGGCACATTGGGTGTGTCACAAGTGGCATGTTATTAATGGATAAGTTGAGGAAGGATTTGACCCTTCTATTTATGGAAGTTGATATCTCAACCCTTTTATTTAAATAAAATCGTCGTGTGAAATTCCATGGTCATGGTGTAACAATGAATTTATTACGGGTATTCAAAGAACGACGTATCAAGCATAAAGGTTGATAACACTATCATGAAACCTGCTTGATGAAATATTGAGATGAAAGGATTATATTACATAGTGAGTGTTCATATGTGGATGTTGTTGTTAAGACTTTACATTATTTCACTTGGGTTCCTTGACCCATTTCTAGATAGTACTCTTGGACTTTAGGCAAGCCTTCCTATTTCAAATGAAAAAGAATCCCAGAGGGTCACACACTAAGTGTTTTTGGTGGTATCGCTTAAATTCTATTTTAATTTAATTAATAAGATAAATATTATTCTCAAGACAGTGGAATAATTTTATTCAATTTAAGATGATCGCATAAATTAAATAAAATATATTTATTTATTTTATTGAACATTTAATAAATATTTATTTACTAGTTTGTAAATAAAATATTTATTTAAGAGAATAAATTGTTTATTTATTTTTTCGGGTGTTTAATAAATGGAAGTGGAGTTTGAGAGGACCAAGGATGATCTGGTAGTAAAATAATTATTTACAAGATAGAAAATAATTATTTAACTATTTGGCACAAGTTAAAATAATAATGATGCTAATATTATTTTGTGATGTGGAATTTTATTCATAATTCTGTTTTGTGCAAGTAGGCGCTCCATAAATAATGACGCGGTATTATTATTATGATGATGGTTTTTCTCTAAGTTCATGAATGTATTTAATTATTTTTATGCAATTAAATATTGTAACTAAAGTTCCATGCATATAAATAGACAAGTACGCCTATTGTGCCATAGAGAACACACCACACACTTGGTAAATTGATAATTGTTGAGCTAAATAATTTCTCTCTCAAATCCTCTTCCTGTCCCTCTCAAGAACGAGAGATGTTCTTCAAGAACAAAGAACAAGCGATCAAGAACGACCGACACAAGACACTCGCTTCACTGCGCTAGCACTCGAAGGACGAGTGGTGTCGATCGGAGGCCATCAGATCACACGTGGATCACCGCTAGAGGGATTATAATTTGGAACCTCGTAAGTACAATGAGATAATCCGAAAGAGTCATTTCGAACGGTCAACATCATTAACAAATAAAATACCTAAGATCCATGTATTATTTTCTTTATGAAATTAATTAAATTAATTATAAACATGATGTTAAAGATACTCTCTAAAGGTTTTGGGTCTCTTTCTTCTTTATCTAAATCTTTGATTCTATTCTGTGGAGACTGGCGTTCATCATTGTATTGATCCCGGAATAATCATTGATCATGGTAAAAATTAAAGTTTGGTGTCGGCCCAACCATGCTTCTGTTGTGCCCGGAACCTTCGAGTGGTATCAGAGTGGTTACATCATAGTTTATAATTATTTAAATCTTTTCTTGACAACTTACGCATTTAATAATTTAGTTGTTTCAATTAAAGTTCATCGTTCTGAAAATCTGAATCTCAAGATATGTTCCTCCTCTTTAGTTTCTCGTTCACCTTATAGAAATTATCTTTTCTTTTAATTTTGATTAAAATAAGATTTAGGATCTCATATGGAGGTGCCAAAGCTTCCTGGCCATACAACACCTGATCACACGACATGTATTTGGAAGTACATGTTGTGTAGTCAAGATTCAATGCATCAGACCGGTCTGCCAAACCAAGTTGTGTGTTGGATTATTTCTAAGCCTTAAATGACTTTGTGTCTTGACTAGGAACAAGTGGAACACGGTTTTCAAATTACACGTTATGCAGTCCACTGGACATGGCGTGTAGTCCCTTCAGGTTAGGGTTGGACCGTGTACCCCATACACAGCTTTCCCGGCTGGAAACCATGTAACACAGATACTACACGACGTGTGTCCCACTGAACATGTCGTGTACTCCAAATATTTCTGAAGTACATCTACATTCCATGTCCCTGGGCACGTACTTTGGATGGATGGTTAATGATAGTACATGTCGTGTAGTCAGAACTACACATCGTGTACTCATCCAAATTATATAGATTTATTAAAATTTATTATTATATTATACAAACCCTTGAGATGTGTACCATAGTGTAGGTGTAAACACAACACGTGATAGGTGTTTTATATATGTGTGTTTAATTTTACATGTGTGTAATTTTCATTTCTACTCATTGGGTAGTTATGAATGAGAATTCAACGGGTTTCCTTCAAGGTACAAGTTATGTAAAAAGATAATTTTAAATGAATTTATTTGTTTAAAATTAGTATGGATGAGAATCTCAAGGAAATTCATAAAAGGGTTTAAGATAAAAGGATTGATTAATTAAAAATAATTAATTGATTCGTGTGAGATTTATCTTAAACAATAATGATTAAATAATTGAATGCTAGTTTTATTTATGCGTAAATATCGTTGCATGTATAGATGATCATGATCTAGACCAAGACCTTTGTATGTGGATGGTTTCTTTTAATTTATTTATTTAAATTAAATTTTTTAGTCTATGATCCTTCTCCACATTAATATGTAGAGCCTTCATTCCCATGGTTTATTTTATGTAAAACCCCTTTTACCCCTCACTTATGTGTGAATTAAAAAAAGTCATATGTAATAGTGGGGTCAGTTTAAGTTGGATCCAAGATGAAATCAATCCCATGAGATACAGAGCTGGATAGGTGGAAAGCTATAAACATGAACCCAAAAGGTTCAAGGTGTTTCTCCCCTAGGTTAGGGTTAGTTTATCAACCGCTGGATAAACTAACCATTAGAAAATATCATGATCATTCCCTTTGCTTTATTTTATTTTTGTCAGATGCATGGTTTATCATTATGGATGTGTTGTCACGATCACATAATTAATGAATTAAATAAGCATGCAAGATGGAACTAAAATAAACATGGATTATGCGTAAATATTATCAAGATATGGTTAATCACTTGAGTAAGTTACACTTAATATTAACAATAATTTAATAATGATAATAATAAATTAATGCATAAGAGATAAAAATACCTCAAATAAAATATTAATTCAGACCAAGCCTTTCACTACTTGATTAAGAGAAAAACTCAATAAAACTATAAGATTGACCAACCCTTTTTGGGACACTTACTTTTATATAGGTAGCCCTTATGAAAGGTTTCGGGTTGACCTAACCATATTACATCAAGAGGGGTATCCCTTGCTAGACTTGGTGTAATATTGGAGGCAAGAGTTGAGGAAATCCAAAGTTAGGATTTTAGAATTGGGGAGTCCACTCAATAGATCAAGGAGCTGCAAACCTGTAGTTGGAAAAGACCAACCTACCCAAATACCTTCAAATAGATTGACCAACCCTTTTGGGGTTATTCTAAGGGGAATATAGATCCTTTCCACTAGAATTTCATGGAAACTGGACATTCTGAGTTCAATGGTGAGGGCCATTGGGATTTGATAAAATAGTAGGAGACTTAATTTATTATTTCTCATAAAAATGTAATCAAGAAAATACCAATGATCTACTCTTTTAATTATAGAATAAAAAATAAAAATATCATCAACCACACTATCCATGTGATCAATTTTAGATAAAAATAGCATTCTCATCGGTAGTAACTTCCAGGAATGGTTTAGATGCCTTCGGGTTATCCTACACCGTGAACATAATTCTTACATGTTGGAGTTAGAATTACTTGATCCACCTTCTAAATAGGTGAGTGATGAGGATTTCCTGGTCAATGAGAAACATATGAATAACATGGTTGATGTTCAATGTTTTATGTTATCATCAATGTATAGTGTAACGACCTGAAATTTTGAATAAATCTTGTTTCCTAATTTTGTGTGTTATTTTATTTCATACTCAATAAAAATTTTTCATTTAATAAAATGAGTATAATTAAAATGAGACTGTTGGGTTTTGACTATTATATGACCGTTAGTCAGCATGACCTTAGGAAACTAAATTTTGCTATTATTGTCTCTAAATACAAGTGATCTTGGTTAATTAATATAGAAAGAAGATTCGATGGCCTCATCCAGTAGTCTCGGGCCAATCGAAGCCCATATAAGAGAACTTGGGAAGGAGGTATCACCACTGGGCTTTGCTCTGGACCAAACCAAAGATGAACTTCATCGTGTGAAGCTAGAACGGAATCTCCTTTTCAAGAAGTTCAAACTGATAGAAATTACTACTCATGCGATGTTGGTCGAGCCGCCCTCAGATTCTCTCACCTCAGCACACCTTACACTTAGGTCCTATGTTGGGGTTATAAGGGGCTATGTAAGGAGACCATAACTTCCTTGTGTAATCCTTTGATTTAAATAAAAATTTTGATTTCTTTTTATGATAAAGTTTGTGAATTTTCAAATGTCTGGATAAATATAGTATGCATATTTTTGATGAATTCTAGAAAAAGGATATTTGAAAATATTTATGTAAACCTTAAATAATTAATTATGTGTAATGATTTTCAAAAACTGGTCTTTTACAATTATGTTCAGTAAGAAATTTAGAGTCTAATAAGATCAACTTGATTTTTGATGAATAGTAAATTATGAATAGTGATTTTACGCTTAGGATTAGTAATGTGACCAAATGGATTAGTAATCTCACTTAAATAATGTATTGATATAATATAGGCACCTTGATTAAGTAATGTGATTCAATAAAATAGGTAAATAATTGTTTCAAAAATTATTAGTCAAGTATCAGTTTTTTCGGGTGAATAGTGTTTTTTAATTAAAAATTAAATAAAAATTATTTAGAAAATTATTTTTATAAAATGGAGTTCATTTTTGAACTCATAGCATCGATATTATGTTAAGGTAATTTTTGGGTATTTTTCTGAAAAAAATGAATTTTCGGTGAATGGTGAAAATACAGTTTTTAAGTTACAGGTGTTTAATGACATCATTAAATGATGTATTAAGTATGTAATCAATATGGTCAACTTATGAATAGTAATATAAGGTATTAGGTGTCCCAAGTGGCCAATACCATGTGAAAATAACATGGGCAAGCCCATTTTCCAATACCACCAATGAGGTGTCTCTTGGCCATTAATGCCTTGTCCCCTCACTTCCTCTATAAATACCAAGACATTCTATCATCCTTTCGATTCCAAAATCCTTATCAACAAAGTTCTGGTCTCCTTACCTCCCAATAAGTCCTCCCAAGATTCCCTCAAGCTTCCCAAGGTCCCAAACTTCATGATTTTGAAGTTACTCTTCAAGGTAAGGGATCCTACCTCTCTCTCTCTTTCCAAGTACTCTCTTTTATGTCATATCTTTTATGCTCCATGTTATTATGTTAGAGGATGTTATTTTATATTCATCCTACTGTACTTTTCGTGTTCATATGATGAGATACCCCCTATTTCTCTCATCAATTCATTTTAATAATGTTTAATTAGCGTCGTTAGGCTGCCGAATTTTTAAGGGATTCTTTCATCCTTCTCGTTTTCAGGTTCTATTTTCATGTCAAGTATTTCATGTTCCTTTTTATTATGTTGGGGTATGATATCTATATCTATAATAATTATATTTTATTTTAATATTATGAGAGACCCTATTTTATCTCTTCAATTCATTTTTTTTATGTTTTAAGTGACACCGTTAGGCTGCCGAATTTTCATAAGAGATATCTTATTTTTGTCTTCCTTCCATGTTTTTCATTTCATATGGTATGTCTTTAAAATTTCATTACCATGTTATTATATCCTTTATATTCCATCCATCTACTGTTTTATGTATCATTTATTAGTGGGTGACCCATTTCCCCTCTCTTTTCAATGTTTTCTAAAACCCTACAACATAGTCGTTATGCTGCCGAATTTTCATCTCAAAATGTCTCTCTATTTTTCTCAAATTATTTTATTTTATTAAGTGAATACTCAAAACTCTTTATTATATAGGGGTATTCACATATATATCAAAATGTTCTATTTTAAATTCTGGGATTTACATGCATGAAACCCATTTTTTCTTGGGTTTAAAATGACATAAAGATCATGTCTTAAAAGCAGTTTTTAAAACGTTATGATTATGAAATGAAACCCATTTATTTTATGATATATGGGTTATTTATGAAATTTTTGATGATGATATATTTGGATCACATGATGATAAAGATAAATTTAAGGGTGCTCCCTGATAGCACTCCAATGCATTGTGTAATGATGTAATCACTAGAGATTACAATTTTAACGATACCTTGGTGAATAACCTTGGTAATTTCAAATGACAACTTGGGGATGGACCTTAGTGATATGTTAATGATTGTCTAAGTTAAATGTTTTAGCCACATATTAAAGTTATGAATCATTTTCTTTCCATTATTGTATGCCTCATGATCTCTTTCTCATTCCTTAAAGCTATTTATCATGACTTTATTGATGTATCTCAAGTTCACATGTTAAATGTTTCTCCTTATTTCCATTATTGGGACTTCTGCTCACCCTTTCTTTTGATGTATGTCCCCAGGTTATGAGATTCAGTAATTAACCTAGGATAAACATAAGGAGAAGCCTTTTAAGTGTTTAATAATAATGTTTTATGTTTTCATGTTTTAATTTCTTGGTTTCCAAGACACTAAACCTTAAAGATCCTCGGTTTTGTATAATGTAATGAAAGTTAATGTGATAAAAAGGTGGGAAGTTATAGTTGGTATCAAAGGATGGTTTATTTATTTTTGGAAATTAGGATATTAAAACTTTAGGAATAACCCTATAGAAAAGTTTAAATATAGGAAATATTTCTGGTATTTTGGTGAGTATTGAGTAAGTGGGTTCCAAACAAATAAATCCTTGTCTGGATACGAACAAGTAGAAGTGGATCTGGAACAGATGTTCCTAGAAGTGAAAACTCTAACAAGGTGTTTCGGGCTTGACCCGGGGTAACCTGGTGCATGACAACGAGCTTTGTTGCACTCTTGGTTTGACACTCCCGGGGGATATGCTTTAGTAAATTCATAAGCTTTGTATGAACCATTATTAAAGGGACAAAGATAAAATAAAATAAAGATTCACATAAGAATATATGATCATGGATAAACTAGATTGGAACCTAGGGGATCACAAGTTAGGGTATACTTTTCTTTTACAAGTTTATCCTTCTATGCTTTAAGTTTCCTTTTCATGATTATTGGCTAAGTATTTAAGCCCCCTAATTATACTTTATTTTCTTAGTTAATGGCGGGAAATGGAAGAACATGTCCCAACAACCAATGTGATAGGAAATGTGATGATTTCCCTATTAATATGACAGAGATGACGAGATATCAAGTTGAACATATTATGATTATGCCAAACCAGCTATCAAAAATCACAATTAATAATTGGTACCTAGTTGAATGCCCAAATTCATCAAGGAAGAAGAAGATGAAGTCTAAAGGATATTCATATGATAAAGTTGATAAGGGAAAGAAGACCCAGTTTCCTTTGTGAAAAAAGTGTGGAAAGGGGCACCAAGGAGAATGTCACAAAGGAACTGGGAGATGTTTTAAGTGTGGGTTGATAGGGCATAAAGTAGCCAATTGCTTTAAAAAAATGGATAATGTAATGAATAGAGATAAGGTTCGATCTAATGTACCTTATACTTTTCAATGTCGTAAATGTGGAGAAGTTGGACATTATCCAAGGCAATTCTCTCTTGGAAGGGATGATAAGCATGATGAGCATCAAAAATCTTCAAGGAAAATGGAACAATGCAAGTCCTATGCTGAGATGGATCATGATGACTAAAGTACATGTAACTTCTTCGCAATAATTGTCTATGTCATGTTGTATTTTAGTTCGTTCCCTATGAGCATATCTTTAATGTTTTCTAAGAACATCGAGTCACTACCTAAGATGGTTTTATATCATTAAGGAAAACATCTATTGTTATGTACCACATGTTGATGTTGTGAAGTTGTTCTTCTTGAAAAAAAGGGATGATTAGGGGATTAAAAGATGATTATTATTTTGGAAGATGTTCATATGATCAAGGTAAATAGATTACTACGGTATTTTTCTTTGAGGAGTAATGGTTGACTTATATTTTGAGGAATCGATGAATTTAAGGTGAACTTATAGTAATTTAGGAAATGATTAACCTATCTTGGGGAAAATATGTTTAGGTTAGTTACTTTTGTTATAAGATGTTAGGAGTGATTGATGTTGTTTGGAGATGAATGATAAAGTTTATCTTGGAAGACTATGTTATCAAATCCTTCTTATATTTGGGTTTCAATCTTATTTTGGTTTATTTTGAGAAATTTTAAGGACAATTATTTATGGAATGGTCTATGATGAACTTTGGGTAGTACCGTGGAACTTTGAATATTTAAATTAGTTTCCCTTCCTATGGGGTTATTTCTTTTTGAAGAGTGGTTTTATCTTACCCTTTATATTTTTGGGATAAATGTTTAAAGATAGATATTTATTCTTTTTTGGATTGCGTGATTCTCTAGAAGATGATTCTTGTGCTTTGATGAGACCAAGTTGTTTTAAATGATCATTGTTTGGAGAAAAGATTAGTCTTGGTGAAACTTATTAAGGGATGAAACTCTACTTGAAGGTAAATATATTTCCCTATGTTCTTATTCTATGTAGTAAATGAATTCCTCAAAATTATTAAAAGGAACGTAAAACAAAAACGTTGTTGGTTTAAGTTTCCTACTAGGTAATCAAAGACCGTTTAACCCATCACAAGTTTGTGATTTTCTGGTGGTTAACTTCCTCTTATACATGTTTTCTATCACTCTCCCTCAAAACTTGACCCTTTGTTTTTTCCTCCATATCCATGTTTTCCTACATGGAATACTAGTATGGGTTAACTCGGTGACCTTTTTACTTCCTTTTCTTTCTTTTAAAGTAATATTGTTACTGACTCTTTTTTTGATGTGGGACTTTCAATGAAATTTCCAAGCCCAATTTTAAAAATTGCGAGGATGCAATTTCTTAAGGGGGAAGATTGTAACGACCCAAAATTTTGAATAAATCTTGTTTCCTAATTTTGTGTGTTATTTTATTTCATACTCAACAAAACTTTTTCATTTAATAAAATGAGTATAATTAAAATGAGACTGTTGGGTTTTGACTATTATATGACCGTTAGTCAGTATGACCTTTGGAAACTAAATGTTGTGATTATTGTCTCTAAATACAAGTGATCTTGGTTAATTAATATAGAAAGAAGATTTGATGGCCTCATCCAGTAGTCTCGGGCCAATCGAAGCCCATCTAACAGAACTTGGGAAGGAGGTAGGACCATTGGGCTTTGCTCTGGACCAAACCCAAGCCGAACTTCATCGTGTGAAGCTAGAACAGAATCGCCTTCAGGAGAAGTTCAAACTGATAGAAATTACTACTCGTGCGATGTTTGATGAGCTGCCCTCAGATTCTCTCACCTTAGCACACCTTACACTTAGGTCATATGCTAGGGTTATAAGGGGCTATGTAAGGAGACCGTAACTACCTTGTGTAATCCTTTGATTTAAATAAAAATTGTGATTTCTTCTTATGATGAAGTTTGTGAATTTTCAAATGTCCGGATAAATATAGTATGCATATTTTTTATGAATTCTAGAAAAAGGATATTTGAAAATATTTATGTAAACCTTAAATAATTATTTATGTGTAATTATTTTCAAAAAATGGTCTTCTATAATTATGTTCAGTAAGAAATTTAGAGTCTAATAAGATCAACTTGATTTTTGATGAATAGTAAATTATGAATAGTGATTTTACACTTAGGATTAGTAATGTGACCAAATGGATTAGTAATATCACTTAAAGAATGTATTAATATAATCTAGGCACCTTGATTAAGTAATGTGATTCAATAAAATAGGTAAATAACTGTTTCAGAAATTATTAGTCAAGTATCAGTTTTTTCGGGTGAATAGTGTTTTTTAATTAAAAATTAAATTAAAAATATTTAGAAAACTATTTTTATAAAATGTAGTTTATTTTTTAACTCAGATAATCGATATTATGTTAAGGTAATTTTTGGGGATTTTTCTGAAAAAATTGAATTTTCGGTGAATAGTGAAAATACAGTTTTTAAGTTACGGGTGTTTAATGACATCATTAAATGATGTATTAAGTATGTAATCAATATGGTCGACTTATGAATAGTAATATAAGGTATTAGATTTCCCAAGTGGACAATACAATAAGAAAATACCATGGGAAAGCCCATGGTTTTTTCAATACCACCAATGAGGTGTCCCTTGGCCATTAATGCCTTGTCCCCTCACTTCCCCTATAAATACCAAGCCATTATCTCATCATTTAGATTCAAAAATACTCCTCAACGAATTTCTGGTCTCCTTAACTCCCAAGGAGTCCTCCCAAGGTTCCCTCAAGCTTCCCAAGGTCCCAAACTTCATAATTTTGAAGTTACTCTTCAAGGTAAGGGATCCTACCTCTCTCTTTCTTTCCAAGTACTCTCTTTTATGTCATATATTTTATGCTCAATGTTATTATGTTGGAGGATGTTATTTTATATTCATCCTAATGTCCTTTTCATGTTCATATGATGATATACCCCCTCTTTCTCTCATCAATTCATTTTAAGAATGTTTAAGTGGCGTCGTTAGGCTGCCGAATTTTTAAGGGATTCTTTCACCCTTCTCGTTTTCAAGTTCTATTTTCATGTCAAGTATTTAATGTTCCTTTTTATTATGTTGGGTTAAAATCTCTATATATATAATAATTATATTTTATGTTTATATTATTAGATACCCTATTTGATCTCGTCAATTCATTTTTTTTATGTTTTAAGTGACGCCATTAGGCTGCCGAATTTTCATAAGAGAAATCTTATTTTTGTATTCCTTTCATGTTTTTCATTTCATATGGTATGTATTTAAAATTTCATTACCATGTTCTTATATCCTTTATATTCTGTCCCTATACTGTTTTATGGATCATTTATAAGTGTGTGACCCATGTCCCCTCTCTTTTCAATGTTTTCTAAAACCCTGCAACATAGTCGTTATGCTGCCGAATTTTTGTCTCAAAATGTATATCTCTTTTTCTCAAATTATTTTATTTTATTAATTGAATACTCAAAACTCTTTATTCTACAGGGGTATTCACATATATATCAAAATTTTCTATTTTAAATTCTTGTATTTACATACATGAAACCCATTTTTTCGTGGGTTTAAAATGACATAAAGATCATGTCTTAAAAGCTGTTTTTAAAACATTATGATTATGAAATGAAACCCATTTATTTTATGATATATGGGTTATTTATGAAATTTTTTATGATGATATATGTGGCTCACATGATGATAAAGACAAATTTAGGGGTGTGCCCTGATAGCGCTCCAATGCATTGGGTAATGATGTAACCACTAGAGATTACAATTTTAACAATACCTTGGTGAATAACCTTGGTAATTTCACATGACACCTTGGGGATGGACCTTGGTGATATGTTCATGATTGTCTAAGTTAAATGTTGTATCCACATATTAAAGTTATGAATCATGTTCTTTCCATTATGATATGCCTCATTATCTCTTTCTCATTCCTTAAATCTATTTATCATGACTTTATTGATGTATCTCAAGTTCACATGTTAAATGTTTCCCCTTGTTTCCCTTACTGGGCCTTCTGCTCACCCTTTCTTTTGATGTATGTCCCCAGGTTATGAGATGTAGTAATGAACCTAGGATTAACATAAAGATAATCCTTTCAAGTGTTTAAGAAGAATGTTTTATTTTTTCATGTTTTAAGTTCCTGGTTTCCAAGACACTAAACCTTAAAGATCCTCGGTTTTGTATAATATAATGAAAGTTAATGTGATAAAAAGGAGAGATGTTATATATAGTGAGCTCATGAAGTCTCATGAAAACATGTATGTGTATAGAATTCTAAATCACCTATGTGGTCTTTACCAGGAGAGTTCAAGACATGAAAGGTTTGAGATCTCCAAGGCACTATTTCAGAGTAAACTTGGAGAGGGAGCCCCAGATGGGCCTCATGTAGTCATGATAATTGGCTACATTGAACGCTTGGAGGTTCTAGGGTTTAAACTCCCTGAATAACTGGGAACTGATCTCATTCTCACATCACTCCCTCAGAGCTTCTCTGGCTTTGTTGTTAATTTTAACATGAAAAACATTGAGAAATCTCTATCTGATCTTTTTATCTTCATTTGACGAGTGAACAAATATATGAAGCGTGAAAATCCTTTTGTCCTTATGGTGAATAAGATTAAAGGGAAGGTGAAGATATTTAAGACCAAATCTTCTTCATAACCTTCCAAGAAAATAAATATCAAAGGGAAGGCAAGGGAACAGGAGGTTGTTTGCTCCACATGTGGAAAGAAAGACCACTGGAAGAAGAACTACACCCAGTATAAGAAGCAAGGGGAATCTTCATGTGTGTTTGTTATCAAATGAAATCTATCTATTTCTACAAATTGGGTATTAGATACAACTTGTGGTGCTCACATATGTATCCAAATATAGGATCCAAGTAGATTCAGGAAGATTGACTGAGAGGAGGTAGATCTGTGAGCAGCCAATGGAGCCAGACTTACTGTTGTTTCTGTCAGGGACTACCACCTCACGTTGTCAAATGGGGTGATCTTTGTGTTAAAGGGTTGTTTTTATGTGACTTCTGTAACCAAAAACATAATTTATATATCCAAACTAGATACATATGGATTTTTTTCAAGTTTTGAAATTAATGTTGCTTCTTTTATAAAGATAGCATTTGTTTTGGTAGGGCACATTTATACAACGGTCTTTATGTGTTGGATTACATAAACCAAGTAATGGAAATAAATAATAAAGATACTTCACATGAATCATACCACACCCAACTTTGGCATCACTGTCTACGTCATGTAAATGAGAAATACTTGACAAAGTTACATCAATATGGATATTTATATTCTTTTGAACTAAAACCACTTGGTGTATGTCATACATTTTTACAAGTAAAAATGACCAAATCCCCATTTAGTGGAAAAGGTGAAAGGGCTAAATAGATTCTTGAATTGGTTCATACCGATGTGTGTAGACCATTTCCAGTTTAATCAAGGGGTGGGTACACATACTTCATAACTATTACTAATGATTTTAGTATATATGGATATATTTACTTAATGAGCTATAAGTTAGATTCTTTTGATAAGTTCAAGGAATACAAGAATGAAGTTGAGAACCATCTTGGTAACAAGATTAAGAAACACCGCTCAGATTGAGGTGAGGAATATCTTAATCAGTAATTCATTGATTACTTACAGGATTTTGGGATACTATCCCAAATCGCACATCCTTACACACCTCAATGGAATGGTGTAAGTGAAAGGAGGAACCACACCTTGTTGGACATGGTGAGATCAATGATGAGTCATGCAAGTCTTTCATTATCCTTTTGGGGGTATGCGTTACAAACAGCGAAACACATACTAAACCAAGTACCAACTAAATCGATAAATGGTATTTAATGTGAGTTATGGAGTGGAATAAAAGCAGTGTTATCGAATTTACATGTGTGGGGTAGAGAAGTGTTTGTTAAGGCCTATTCAGGTAACAAACTCGCACCCTGAGGCACAAAGTGTACCTTTATAGGATACCCCAAGGAAATAAGGGGATATTACCTATACAACCTCTCAGAAAAAAAGGTTATAGTGGAAAGACAGGCCATATTCCTTGAGAGGGGGCACATCTCCAAAAGAGATAGTGGGATTGAGATGGACTTTGATGAAGTCGAGGCTCAAGGTACACAAGAGTTGGTATAGGAACAGATTCCACAAAGCCCTGTGGAAGAAGAATCTATTCCAAAGAAACAAGTATTTTGTAGAAGTACAAGAGAGGTTAGAGAACCAAAATGGTACGGTTTTCTAGTTACCGAGGATGGTGACTCATTATTAGTTGATAATAATGATTCTCTAACCTACAAGGAAGAAGTAAGTGTCATAGATTTTTCCAGGTGTAAAGAAGACATGAATTCTAAAATGGATTCCATGTACCAAAACCAAGTCTGGATTTTGGTAGATCCTCCAGTTGATGTAAATCATGTTCGTTGCAAATGGGTATTCAAGAAGAAACTGGACATGGAAGGACAAGTCAGTACCTATAAGGCATGACTGGTTGCAAAAGGCTTTAAATAGCGTCAAGTAATTGACTACGATGAAACCATTTCACCAGTTGCAATGCTAAAATCCATCAAAATTCTACTTGACATTATGGATTAACATGACTATGAGATTTGTAAAATGGATGTCAAAATAGCATTCCTTAACAAGAACCTTCAGGAAGATGTCTACAAGACACAACCTGAAGGGTTTGTGACTCCAAAGGATTTCAATAAGGTATGCAAGTTGCATAAATCCATTTATGTATTAAAGAAAGCATCCAGGTCATGGAACATTTGTTTTAATGAATCCATAATAGAATTTGGTTTTATCAAGAATGAATGTGAGCCTTGTGTCTACAAACGGCTTAGTGAGAGTGCAGTCATTTTTCAAATAGTATATGTTGATGACATATTACTTATTAGAAACAAGATACCAGTCTTACAGTCTATTAAGGAATGGTTGAATCAATGCTTCTACATTAAGGATTTAGGTGAGGTAACATATATTCTTGGGATAAAGATCCATCATGATATATCCAAGAGATTTTTGGGTCTAAGTCAAAGTACATACATTGATAAGATATTAAAGATATTCGGTATGGAACAATCCAAGAGGGGATTGTTGCCAACTTAACATGGAATTAATCTTTCCAAGAAAATGTGTCCTCAGAAACATGAGGAAATAATAATAATGGAAAAGACTCCATACGCATTAGCGATTGGGTCAGTCATGTATGTCATGCTATGTACTAGGTTGGATGTCACCAATGTATTAAGTGTGGTAGGTAGATATCAAGCTGACCCAGGTGACCACCATTGGATGGAAGTCAAGACTATCCTAAAGTATCTGAGGTGTACTAAGGATATATTCCTAGTTTATGGAGGAGATGAGGAACTAGTCATCAGAGGATATAAATATGCCAGTTTCTAGACTGATCAAGATGAAATGAAGTTGCAAACGGGATAAATCTTCACTTTGAATAGAGGTTAAATGAGATGGAAGAGCTCAAAGTTGTAACGCCCCGACCCTAGTTACCCAGAGTCGGTGCATTATTATATTACATTGGCATGATCACAAGAAAGATCAAATCTCGAAAGACTGATTGGTTTAGTAGCCTTGGAAACACTAGATATATTCATAAGTTTTACATTACACCATAAAATGAAAAACTACTACAACAACATAATGTATCCACAGTCCACAGTATTATCCCTTCATAATATCCCTGCAGGTCATTCATAAATTACTTCTTCACATCCTGGGAAAAATAAAACATAGAAAAGGGGTGAGCTCAAATTCCCAGTAAGGATAACAATATAGCGGAAACTTTCATAAATAAGAATAAACATTTAAGGCAATGTATAACTAAAACAAAAGCCTTTCAATATTGAACTTTCAACATAGTATGGCATAAATAAAATGAAATAATTCCATTTACTTATTCACATGGATATTCTACTAATCGAATAATCACATGCAAAATCAATAACCACTTTCATAATGATGGAATGCATAATGCCAGACTATCATAACCACATAGCCAAGGCCTCATGCCAAGACTACAAATAAGATTTTGTCAAGGCCTTGTGCCAAGACACTAGTTTGTCTCATGAGACCTACTGATGCATCGAGGAGCTATAGCAGGCTCCACCCATCACATATTAAGTCCAATGCATTCCCATATGAAAAGGTTTAAACATAACATAAACATTCGTATTAAAACTAGCATACGAAATGTCAATACTTTCACCATAAACCATGAATGGTATAAAAATAGCACATCCACAGTCAAAAATATCACAAAAACTTCAATACAATATAGAAGTTTTGTATCATAATAAATTAACTTCAAATAAGCGTAAAATCCATCAAAGGATGTTGACATAGATGAAATCAAAACTCTTTTTAAAGAAATATCTCTTTCTATTTTGAAATCATTTAAGAGTCATATATTTATAAAATAAAACATTTTCATTGAAAATATTCTTATAATATTGTAAGGGAAGCTTCGACGATTTTATAACGGCGGAAAATAGCCACACCCGCCGTATAAGTTAAAAAAAAATTCTTACCTTAATTTTGTCGAAAAGGTTAAAAAGCACCTTGTTTGGAAAACGACGGAAAGATTCCTTTATAAACCTCTTATAAAAATTCAAACAAGGGTATAAATGACTTTAACCCATATTCTTGTAAATAGTAAAAATGTTTTGAAATACATTTTTAAGAAACATGGATGTGGATGATAAAGAGATCATAGTAGATTATTACGTATAAACAATCTCGGATAATGAAGAGATTGTGAAATAAACCTTACCTTGTACTTTTCCTTGGTTGGGGTAGGTTAACCTCCTGTATAATGGTGAAATAATTGTTATTAAATTATATAAGAATCATATACATTAATATGATATCATATATGATCTTTTAATATTGATTTGATAATAATATCTTAGTATTATCGTTGTTTCGGGTGTTAACTTACTTGTTTTCTTTTATATGTTTTGTTACGTAATCCATGTTTGTAATGGATAGTTTATATATTATTCATATCCAGAATGATATCAAGTCCTTAAACATCATTTTTAAATCATCAAATGATAATTATACTTGAATGGATACGATGGAGAATGAATCTCATCGCGTTCGTGGAGACGGTAGTCCGTACGTACGCACGAGCGACAATATCATTCTTTTGATATTAAAATAATATACAAATGGATGTTATATCATATATACAGAATAATTAACATGTTATATTTATTATTTACATGAGTTACACATCATTATTATACCCATCCAAATAATAATATATTGAATAACAATTACACCACGACGTGGAGACGGTAAGCCGTACGTACGCACGTATGGTGACATGTTATTCAAAGGGTGGATAGAATACTGAATA
The DNA here is from genome assembly GCA_963277665.1 of Viscum album. NCBI lineage: Eukaryota > Viridiplantae > Streptophyta > Magnoliopsida > Santalales > Viscaceae > Viscum > Viscum album. The sequence continues at coordinate 909,018,061 of OY728131.1, read as the reverse complement.
TGGTTGTACCATATTTATAATAACATCACATTATATGTGAGATACTGGAGTTATTATTTTATAATGGTAAGAACAAAAAAATAAGAAGTGGAAGAAGAAAGGAACTTGAAAAGGGGTGGTGAAAACATTACCTCTTCTTCGGGTTCTTCCTTTTGATTTGATCAAAAGGGATCCTTAGGTTGGCTTTCTGATCAAAATAAGGCCTCTAGGTTGTATTGAGGGAAGTTGGGAGAGTATTTGGGCAGATTTTGGCCGAACCAAAAGGCTTTTAAGGTGTGAAGAAATGAGAAGGAGGAGTTCCCTTTTATAAGAGGGGTGAGGGGCACCTTTGGAAAAGCTAGAAATATTAATTTATAATAAATTCATATTCGGTTTCTAATGGCTCAAAAGTTAATTATTTAAATGTTAAGGTGGGGATAGGTCGAAAACAACTAAACCAATATAATTTAGACAGGTTTGGGTACTTATATTAACCTTATCTTTAAGTATTAACTCTAAATTAATTAGTTTCACTTTTACAATGTCTCTTTGTATTTTTATATAATATGGTTAATAAACTTACTATATACATCCAAGAGACCCCCAAGTGGTCCATTAATGATGAACCTATCATGATATAAGTCTCTTTGCCGAACCTTAGATTTTTAGGAATTTAATATCAATTAATAATATAATATTTGTTTTAAGAACTCTTTTATGTCAATTTTGACACTATTCAATAGTTGATTTTTTTGAAACTCATAACAGATTTATTACTTCGAAAAAAGTCAATTAAATCAATTCTAATATATCATATTATCCTATAAAATTATTTTAATTCATTAAAAGTTTCATATTATATTTATTTGGGTATTTATAATATCAATTATTTTAATTTTTCACTATTATAGTAATTAATTCATCATCATTGTGTCATAAATAAATTAAATTATTTAATGTCTAAAAATTATAAATAAAATATCACTATGTAGGAAATATTTTTATCTTTCTAATGAATATTTATAATCTAAAATCCAACATATATAACCCTATGTAAAAATTGTTTTCCTAAAAGATATATGCTTGTGTCATTTTTGTATTCATTTTAACTTAATTAAAATAAAGTGTCCATATCACCTACAAGTGGCACCATGGGGTCCCAAAATCGACCCAAATATTCCTATGGTCGAACATGTATCAACCAATAAGGCTGGGACACGTTTTAGAGTAATTTATTATTATTATAATATTATTTTTTTAACCCTTATTTACCGGATTTACCCTTAACCATGGTAAATAAAATATTTACCGCAGTAATTATTCAAAATGTCTAAAAATAAAAGTTACCTATTTACACAATTTGGACATCCTGATTCCAAATATGGAATCCATTTTTCTAAATTCAAAACACAGAAGTGGCAGAAATTAATTTAAAATTAATTCCCGCTGTCAAAACAAAAAGCGTGTTTTTAAGAGATAATAACTATCAAAAGATTGACACTTGTTTATGTTCGGTTTAATTGTAAAATTATGTCCAATGACCAACATTATATTAAATGGTAAAAATATATTCTAAATATACTTTAAAACCACTCAAATTCATAATTTATCACTATTAATTATTTTGATTAAAAAAGTTGTTTTTAATTAAAATTTAGTAATTTTCACTATTCATCAAAATATTAAAGTTATCCGAAAAATACCAAAATTTCACCTTAGGCTAAATTCGATATTCCAAATCCAAAAATGAAGTCCATTTTAAAATATAAAATATATATATAATTTCAAAAAGTATGTATTACTATTCATAACGGCTAGTTTGATTGGTTATGGTGTGTTAGAACTCGGTGTTGCGTACAACACACGCTATCACATTATTCAAAGAGAAGCGTACCGTAGAAGCTTGGGGTGTTACATTCTCCCCTCCTTCAAATAATTTTTTCCTCGAAATTTCTAGAATACTTATCACATGAAAAGACTCGGGTTGTTCTTCATCATAAGTTCCTCGGGTTCCCAAGTTGCCTCTTCCATCTTATGGTTTCTCCACAAAACTTTTACCAGACGCGTCGTCCGATTTCTCAGCATTTGTTCTCTCATATCAAGAATCTTCACGGACTCTTCGCAATAAGACAGATTAGGTTCCAGTTATAATTCTTCATAGGTGAGTACATGTGTTGGGTCAGGCATATATTTCCTCAATAGAGATACGTGGAACACATCGTGAACTTTGGAGAGACTTGGCGGCATTGCCAATCGGTAAGCCACAGCCCCAATTCGTTCTAGAATTTCGAAGGGTCCGATGTACCTGGGACTCAATTTACCTTTCTTACCAAAACGTATGACTCCCTTTCATGGAGATACCTTCAGGAAAACATGATCACCGACTTGAAATTCCAAATCCTTCCTTCGATTATCGGCATAGCTCTTCTACCTACTTTGAGCTGCTTTGATGTGATTTTGGATTACCTTCACCTTTTCCATCGTTTGCTCCACCAGTTCTAGACCTACAAGTTTTCTTTCACCAACGTCATCCCAACAGGTTGGTGTACGACATCTCTTCCTGTATAACGCTTCATATGGTGCCATCTGAATACTCGAATGGAAGCTATTGTTATAGGAAAATTCTACCAGAGGTAAATATTGATCTCACATACCCTGAAAGTCAAGTGAGCAAGATCTCAACATGTCTTCTAAGGTTTGAATAGTCCGTTCTGATTTTCCGTCTGTCTGAGGATGGTAAGCAGTGCTCAAATGAAGTTCAGTATCCAGGGATTTCTGAAGACTTTTCCAGAATCTTGAAGTAAAACGGGGATCACGATCAGAAACAATCGATAGGGGTACTCCATGAAGTCTCACAACTTCATTAATATATAGTCTTGCTAGACGTTCCAGGGGTAGATCTTCTCTTATAGCAAGAAAATGTGCTGACTTGGTAAGATGATCAACAATAACTCATATTGCATCGTTCCTTCTAGGAGTCTTTGGTAGCCCCATGACAAAGTCCATCGTAATATTGTCCCATTTCCACTCCGGTATGGGAAGAGGTTGCATGACTCCTCCAGGTTGTTTCCTTCCAGCTTTCACTTGCTGACAAACCATACATCTTGACAGAAAATCAGCAATCTCCCTCTTCATGTTGTCCCACCAAAAATGTTCCTTCAAATATCTATACATTTTGGTACTCCCAGGGTGTATAGATAAATTGGAACTATGAGCATCATCCAACAATTCCCTTTTTAGATCAGGTATATCGGGAACACAAAGTCTCTTCCCAAATTTCAAAATTTCATCTTCATACACAAAGTCTCTCAATCTCCCATCATTCACAGCTTTAATCTTCTTTTGAAATTCTTCATCATTGGTCTGAGAACTCTTAATCCTTTCTAGTAAATATGGTTTGGCAACCATTTGAAAAAGCATTGATGTTTCACCTTCCCTGGTTATTCCCATGTCCATCTTCACTAGATCCAAGAAAATTGGATCCCTTTCAATTCTCATATTGTTCAAAACTCCATGGTCTTTTCTACTCAAAGCATCTGCCACCTTTTTTGCTTTCCCCAGGTGGTAGTGTATCGTGCAATCATAATCCTTGAGTAATTCAAGCCATCTCCTTTGCCTCATGTTGAGTTCTTTTTGTGAGAAAATATACTTCAAACTCTTGTGATCAGTATAAATCTCACATTTTTCACCATAGAGGTAGTGCCTCCATATCTTCAAAGAAAAGATTACAGCTGCTAACTCGAGATCATGAGTAGGATAGTTTTGTTCATGAATTTTCAACTGTCGTGATGCATAGGCAATAACTCTATCATTATGCATAAGCACACAACCAGGTCCTTTCTTTGATGCATCACTATAAATAACGAACCCATCATTCCCCGATGGTAGAGTCAATATAGGAGCATTGACTAATCTTCTCTTCAGTTCTTCGAAACATTCTTCACACTCTTTTTTCCAAACAAATTTAACCCCTTTACGTGTGAGCTTCATTAATGGGTTAGCCAATCGGGCAAAATTCTGGACGAAACGTCGATAATAACCTGCCAAACCAATAAAACTACGTACCTCAGTTATACTCGTAGGTGCTGGCCATTCTTGGATTGCCTTGGTCTTAGAAGGATCAACAGAGATTCCATCTTTAGAGACAATATGGCCAAGAATAGAAATCTCATGAATCCAGAATTCACACTTTCTAAACTTCCCATATAATTCATGTCTTCTCAGAGTCTTCAAGATAATGCGTAAGTGATTTTCATAATCTTCGTAGCTTTTAGAGTATACTAAGATATCATCAATAAATACCACCACAAATTCATCGAGATACTCCTTGAAACTCTATTCATCAGATCCATGAATACAGAGGGTGTATTAGTCAATCCAAAAGGCATTACAGTAAACTCGTAATGCCCGTACCTGGTTCGAAATACTGTCTTCAGAATGTCTTCCTTCTTTACACACAACTGATGGTATCCAGATCGAAGGTCAATCTTTGAAAAGTATTTAGCTCCATACAGTTGGTCAAATAAATCATCAATACGAGGTAGGGGATACTTGTTCTTTATCGTTATAGCATTGATCTCCCTGTAGTCGATACATAACCTCATAGATCCATCTTTCTTTTTAACAAAAAGAACAGGGGATCCCCATGGGGAAACACTAGGGAGAATAAATCCTTTATTACTCAATTCCTCTAGTTGTTTCTTTAGTTCGACTAACTCTACAGTGTCCATTCTATAAGGGGTCTTCGATATAGGCCTTGATCTAGGAATTAAATCAATGGAAAACTCAACTTATCGTTCTGGAGGATGTCCAGGTAAATCTTCCGGAAATACATCTACAAATTCTTTCACAATAGGTACATCCTCTATTTGAACATTCCTTTCCTCACCGACAGTTATTCCATTCTCTTCCTCCCCAATAATTGAATTTAGTTGAGCTACTGGGGGTGGATATAAATAAGAATTAGGTGGTGACGATTCTGCTCTAAAGATAAGGTGTTCGTTATCATTATCATCAAGAATTGTAACCTCTTTCTTCTTACAATAAATCTTCACATAATAGTCCGAAAGTCGGTCCATACCGAGGATTATATCAAACTCAATCATAGGTATGACAATGAGATCAGCAGATAATGAACATTTATGTGCTCTAATGGGGACTGATTCACAAAACTTTGTTGCAATGATACTTCCCTTAGGAGTTTTAACTGACAACTCCCTTGTTAAATCAAATTGGAAATATCTAATTTTCTTAGAAAACTGGGAAGATATGAAACAATGCGATGATCCAGATTCAAATAATGCATTTGCTAAACTTGAGGAAACCATTAAATTACCTGCCACCACGTCTTTCAGAGCTTCTACCTCAGCAGTAGTGATAGCATAAGCATGGACTTGATCCCTTGGCCTTTTCTGAGGTAAGTTCTCCTGACGCTTAGGACATTCATTTGCATAATGTCCCATCTCCGTGCAATTGTAGCACTAAACATTGGTGGCTTCCTTCTTCCCTTTGCAATCACGAGCTTGGTGGCCTTTTTCACCACACTTGTAACAGACTCTCATTCCCTTCAAGCAAGTACCAGGATGTTTCTTCCCGCATTTACCACAGGATGGATATTCAAACTTTCCCTTCTTCCCCTTATTTCCATTCTCAGATTGATCAGCAAGTCTCTTCTTCTCTTGCTTTTCTTTAAAGTCATAAGACTTAGAGAATTCCTTTTCGGTCTTGATAGCACATGAGACAATGTTTTCGTATGACGAAAAGGATTGTGAGACTAATGCTCGATGGAGAAATGGTTTTAAACCATCAAAGAAACGATCAATCTTAATTATTGGGTTACGTATATAATCACCAGCATACCTTTCTAACCTTGTAAAGTTAGCCTCATACTTTGTGACATTCTCATCTTCCTTTTGTCTCAGACTCAGAAATTGCCTTTCCATATCTTCTCGATGGTCGCGAGGAAATTATTTTTCTAAAAACAGATCTTTGAACTCCCTCCATTCCATATTTGATACTTCATCATCTTCATTCATGTTTTGAATCAATGACCACCATTGATCAGCATCTCCAGTGAGATGGTAAACTGCCATGATAACTTTTTCCCTTTCATTGCTCCCCAAAGCCTGAAATATTTTCTCTAGGGAATTTATCCATTGCTCAGCTACTAAGGGATTTGTACTCCCATTGAACGTTGGTGGTTATTGCCTCAAGAATCGATCTAAAATTGATCCTCCATGCTGTGGATCAGGGTGCTCCATACGGGTAAGGTTATTATTCATAACCTGAGTAAGTTGTCCCAGTATGGTGATTAGCTGATCGGCACCAGTTGCATCACCAGCTCCACTATAATTATCTTGAGCAGGAGGGCAATCCCTACATGGAGTGCGTGCATTGATACGGTTTCCATTTCTTCCACTAGGCGCCATTTCTAAACAATGGCATAAACTAGATCAGTTAATGAATCAAAATACTTATAAAACACTTAACATAAATTGAACTATTTATGGATATAATTCATAATCATAAAATGTTTTCTTTGAGGAAGTATATACTCATAAACCCTTAATAATGATTTGTAAAGAAAATGAGAGTTATCCTAAGCATATCCCCCGGGAGTGTCGTAACCAAGAGTGCAGCAAGGCCCGTTGTCGTGCACTAGTTCCCATTCGAGTCTCGCTCAAAGCGGTGTTTTAGGGTTTTACCCCTAGGTACATCTGTGCCAGAGCCACCTCTACCTGCTCGTATCCAGACTGGGTTGTATTGCTCAGAAAACTCACATAATCTCTACAATACCAAATTTCTAGGAAGTTCTTCTATACTAATCCTCAAAGTTCATCTTAGGTCTACGTGCTCTAATCAGAGTTTATCTAAATCTAGCTTCCAAGGTTTGTACTAAACCTCCCTCTGATACCAACTGTAACACCCTGACCCTAGTTACCCAGAGTCGGTGCATTATTACATTACATTGGCATGATCACAAGAAAGATCAAATCTCGAAAGACCGATTGGTTTAGAAGCCTTGGAAACACTAGATATATTCATAAGTTTTACATTACACCATAAAATGAAAAACTACTACAACAACATAATGTATCCACAGTCCACACTATTATCCCCTCATAATATCCCTGCAAGTCATTCATAACTTACTTCTTCACATCCTGGGAAAAATAAAACATAGAAAAGGGGTGATCTCAAATGCCCAGTAAGGATAACAATATAGCGGAAACTTTCATAAATAAGAATAAACATTTAAGGCAATGTATAACTAAAACAAAAGCCTTTCAATCTTGAACTTTCAACATAGTATGGCATAAATAAAATGAAATAATTCCATTTACTTATTCACATGGATATTCTACTAATCGAATAATAACATGAAAAATCAATAACCACTTTCATAATGATGGAATGCATAATGTCAGACTATCATAACCACATAGCCAAGGCCTCGTGCCAAGACTACAAATAAGATTTTGTCAAGGCCTTGTGCCAAGACACTAGTTTGTCTCATGAGACCTACCGATGCATTGAGGAGCTATAGCGGGCTCCACATGTCACATATTAAGTCCAATGCATTCCCATATGAAAAGGTTTAAACATAACATAAACATTCGTATTAAAACTAGCATACGAAATGTCAATAATTTCACCATAAACCATGAATGGTATAAAAATAGCACATCCACAGTCAAACATATCACAAAACCTTCAATAAAATATATAAGTTTTGTATCATAATAAATCAACTTAAAATAAGCGTAAAATCCATCAAAGGATGTTGACATAGATGAAATCAAAACTCTTTTTAGAGAAATAACTCTTTCTATTTTGAAATCATTTAAGAGTCATATATTTATAAAATAAAACATTTTCATTGAAAATATTCTTATAATCTTGTAAGGGAAGCTTCGACGATTTTATAACGGCGGAAAATAGCCGCACCCGCCGTATAAGTTAAAAAAACATTCTTACCTTAATTTTGTCGAAAAGGTTAAAAAGCACCTTGTTTGGAAAAAGACGGAAAGATTCCTTTATAAACCTCTTATAAAAAGTCAAACAAGGGTATAAATGACTTTAACCCATATTCTTGTAAATAGTAAAAATGTTTTGAAATACATTTTTAAGAAACATGGATGTGGATGATAAAGAGATCCCAGTAGATTATTACGTATAAACAACCTCGAATAATGAAGAGATTGTGAAATAACCCTTACCTTGTACTTTTATTTGGTTGGGGTAGGTTAACCTCCTGTATAATGGTGAAATAATTGTTATTAAATTATACAAGAATCATATACATTAATATTATATCATATATGATCTTTTAATATTGATTTGATAATAATATCTTAGTATTATCGTTGTTTCGGGTGTTAACTTACTTGTTTTGTTTTATATGTTTTGTTACGTAAGCCATGTTTGTAATGGATAGGTTGTATATTATTCATATCCAGAATGATATCAAGTCCTTAAAAATCATTTTTAAATCATCAAATGATAATTATACTTGAATGGATACGATGGAGAATGAATCTCATCGCGTTCGTGGAGACGGTAGTCCGTACGTACGCACGAGCGACAATATCATTATTTTGATATTAAAATAATATATAAATGGATGTTATATCATATATACAGAATAATTAACATGTTATATTTATTATTTACATGAGTTACACATAATTATTATACCCATCCAAATAATAATATATTGAATAACAATTACACCACGACGTGGAGACGGTAAGTCGTACGTACGCACGTATGGTGACATGTTATTCAAAGGGTGGATAGAATACTGAATATGGTTGTAACATATTTATAATAACATCACATTATATGTGAGATACTGGAGTTATTATTTTATAATGGTAAGAACAAAGAAAGAAGAAGTGGAAGAAGAAAGGAACTTGAAAATGGGTGGTGAAAACATTACCTCTTCTTCGGGTTCTTCCTTTTGATTTGATAAAAATGGCTCCTTAGGTTGGATTTCTGATCAAACTAAGGCCTCTAGGTTGTAGTGAGGTAATTTGGGAGAGTATTTGGGCAGATTTTGGCCGAAACAAAAGGCTTTGAAGGTGTGAAGAAATGAGAAGGAGGAGTTCCCTTTTATAAGAGGGGTGAGGGGCACCTTTGGAAAAGCTAGAAATATTAATTTATAATAAATTCATATTCGGTTTCTAATGGCTCCAAAGTTGATTATTTAAATTTTAAGGTGGGTATATATCTAAAACAACTCAAACAATAGAATTTAGATAGGTTTGGGTACTTATATTAACCTTATCTTTAAGTATTAACTCTAAATTAATTAGTTTCACTTTTACAATGTCTCTTTGTATTTTTATATAATATGGTTAATAAACTTACTATATACATCCAAGCGACCCCCAAGTGGTCCATTAATGATGAACCTATCATTCTATAAGTCTCTTGGCCTAACCTTAGATTTTTAGGAATTTAATATCAATTAATAATATAATATTTGTTTTAAGAACTCTTTTATGTCAATTTTGACACTATTCAATAGTTGATTTTTGTGAAACTCGTAACAGATTGATTACTTCTAAAAAAGTCAATTAAATCAATCCTAATATATCTTATTATCCTAGAAAATTATTTTAATTCATTAAAAGTTTCATATTATATTTATTTGGGTATTTATAATATCAATTATTTTAATTTTTCACTATTATAGTAATTAATTCATCATCATTGTGTCATAAATAAATTAAATTATTTAATGTCCAAAAATTATAAATAAAATATCAATATGTAGGAAATCTTTTTATCTTTCTAATGAATATTTATAATCTAAAATACAACATATATAACCCTATGTAAAAATTGTTTTCCTAAAAGATATATGCTTGTGTCATTTTTGTATTCATTTTAACTTAATTAAAATAAAGTGTCCCTATCACCTACAAGTGGCACCATGGGGTCCCAAAATCGACCCAAATATGCCTATTGTCGAACATGTATCAACCAATAAGGCTAGGACACGTTTTAGGGTAATTTAGTATTATTATAATATTATTTTTTTAACCCTTATTTACCGGATTTACCCTTAATCATGGTAAATAAAATATTTACCGTAGTAATTATTCAAAATGTCTAAAAATAAAAGTTACCTATTTACACAATTTGGAAATCCTGATTCCAAATATGGAATCCATTTTTCTAAATTCAAAACACAGAAGTGGCAGAAATTAATTTAAAATTAATTCCCGCTGTCAAAACAAAAAGCGTGTTTTTAAGAGATAATAACTATCAAAAGATTGACACTTGTTTATGTTCGGTTTAATTGTAAAATTATGTTCAATGACCAACATTATATTAAATGGTAAAAATATATTCTAAATATACTTTAAAACCACTCAAATTCATAATTTATCACTATTAATTATTTTGATTAAAAAAGTTGTTTTTAATTAAAATTTAGTAATTTTCACTATTCATCAAAATATTAAAGTTATCCGAAAAATACCAAAATTTCACCTTAGGCTAAATTCGATATTCCAAATCCAAAAATGAAGTCCATTTTAAAATATAAAATATATATATAATTTCAAAAAGTAGGTATTACTATTCATAATGGCTAGTTTGATTGGTTATGGTGTGTTAGAACTCGGTGTTGCGTACAACACACGCTATCACATTATTCAAAGAGAAGCGTACCGTAGAAGCTTGAGGTGTTACAAAAGTAGAGTGTGGTCACAGATTCTACAGTAGAGTCCAAGTATATCACAGCTTCTAAGGCAGATAAAGAAGCGGTTTGGATATGAAGCTTCGTCTAAGAGTTGGATGTGATACCTAGCAGTAAATATCCCATCACATTGTACTGATATAATACTGCAGCAGTGGATCTCGCAAAAGAGCCAAGGTCACATCAGCGTACAAAGCACATACTTCGGAAGTATAATATCTTAAGATATTTTTCTCAAATAGGTGAAGTTGCATTGAGAAGTATTTCCATGGAAGACAACGTGGTAGACCCCTTGACTAAATCCTTGACTCAACAGAAACATGATCACCATGTGAGGTCTAGAGGACTGAAAGTCGTAGGTAGTTAACTCTAGTCCAAGTGGGAGTTTGTAAGAGTTTGTATCCTAGAACCAACTGGTTATACTTTTATTACATGGATATTTAATGTATTTAAATTTTAAACATCTTATTACATATTTTTCATTATTTTGCATGACTATAATGTAATAATGTCCTAGAGTATTTTTTGTATTGATAAGGTCATGGCAGTTCCCTGCTATGATGAGAACCTTGAAATTCTATAAAAATATTCTTAAATATAGTTCTACGGTTGGATGACATACTATGATGGGACACATAGCATACAGACCGTCATGTGTGAGTACTCGTAAGCAGATGAGACTTCCTCTCATGAAGTTCACACTTGGTAATCTCCAAGATAAGAGATTATGAGAACAGACCTGCCAGTAGGAATTCTGCATGTTTTGGTGTCATTGGATATTTCTATCTATGAGCGTGTGTAATGATCCTTAGACTTAAATATTATCATTAATACATGTCATGACTCGCGCACTTTGATTTACTGATGAAAACCTCCCTGAAAACAGTTGGCGGGAAGTAGGGTATGTTGGGTGCATCACAAGTGTCATGTTATTAATAGACAAGTTGAGGAAGAATTTTTCCCTTCCATTTATGGAAGTTGATATCTCGGCCCTTTGATTAAAATAGAACCGTCGTTCAAAATTCCATGGTCATGGTGTAATGATGAGTTTATTTTAGGTATTCAAAGAATGGCGTATCAAGCATAAAGGTTTATGACACTATCATGAAACCTACTTGATGAGATATTGAGATGAAGGGATTATATTACACAATGAGAGTTTGTATGTTGATGTCATTGTTGAGACTTTACGTTCTTTCTCTTGGGTGTCTTGACCCATTGCTAGACAGTACTCTTGGACATTAGGCAATATCACCTATTTCCAACGAGAAAGAATCCTACAGGGTCACACACTAAGTATTTTTTGTGGTCTCGGTTAAATTCTATTTGAATTTAATTAATAAAATAAATATTATTCTCAAGATCATGGAATAATTTTATTCAAGTTAAGATGATCACATAAATTAAATAAAATATGTTTATTTATTTTATTGAACATTTAATAAATATTTATTTACTAGTTTATAAATGAATTATTTATTTAAGATAATAAATTATTTATTTATTTATTTGGGTGTTCAATAAATGGAAGTGGAGTTTGAGTAGACCAAGGTTGATCCGGTAGTAAAATAATTATTTGCAAGATGGTAAATAATTATTTAACTAGTTGGCATAAGTTAAAATAATAATAACACTTCTATTATTTTGTGACATGGAATTTTATTCATAATTATATTTTTTGCAAGTTGGCACACCATAAATAATGATGCAGTATTATTATTATGAGCATGGGTTTTCTCTAAGTCAGTGAATGTACTTAATTGTTGTTATGCAATTAAATATTATAATTGATGTTCCATGCATATAAATAGACAAGTACGTATATTGTTCCATAGAGAACACACCATACACTTTGTGAATTGAGAATTGTTGAGCTAAATAATTTCTCTCTCGAATCCTCTTCTCACCCCTCTCAAGAATGAGAGACGTTCTTCAAGGCTGAAGAACAAGCGATCAAGAACGACCAACACAAGACACTCACTTCACCTCACTAGCACCCAGAGAATGAGTGGTGTCGATCATAGGCCATCAAATCATGTGTGGATCACCGCTAGAGGGATTCTAGTTTGGATCCTTGCAAGTGAAATGAGATAATCTGGAAGGGTCATTCCGAACGATCAACGTCATCAAAGAAGAAAATACCAAAGATCCGGGTATTCATTTCTTTATGAAATTAATTAAATTAATTATAAACATGATGTGCAAGATCCTCTCTAAAGGTTTTGGGCCTATTATTATTTATCTAAATCTTTGATTCTATTTTGTGGAGACTGGTGTTCATCGTTGTATTGATCCCAGAATAATCATTGATCATGGTAAAAATTAAAGTTGGTTGTCAGCACAACCGCACTTCTGTTGTGCCCGGAACCTTCACAATCCCCCTCCACTGAATCAAGGAGAATTCTTTGGAAGCGATTCTCAAGGTGATCAATATAAGGCCCCATCCTTAAACATTACTTAATCTTGAGTTAAGTTGATAATTTGACTTTCAATCACAACGAGGGTATTTTCAAGTTTAGAACTTTAGATAATTAGGCCATAATTCATACATAACAACTTAAATATTACAAATTAGACACTTCTACTCACTATCCATTTTTTCATAAAACAAAAACTTTTAAAAAGAACCACAGTTTCTCTTCATGTTTAAACATCCTAACTTTTCCATGATCACATCCTTGACTATATTCTTCTTTAAAATCCTATGAAAAAAAATTCAAAACTTGGGATGAGAATAAAAATATCAGTGAGGGACACACAAAGAATGAAATAGTTATCCTTGTGAAATCATGTAAACCATGAATAATTTATCATAAAGTAATGCTTTTCACCTTTAAGAAGTAGTAATTATACTTCATTGAATATATGATCATTGCTTACCCTTTTTGTAATCAAAATATTACCTTAAAACCCATAGAAATTAACATATAAAATATAAATGTAACTTGGTACATAATCATATTTATATGTAATAACCATACGATTAAATTCCACACATATCAATAAATGGAATAGTCATACGGCCGACTTCCATACCCAATGCATTGGAGGTTATAACGTAACCACCCGTCCTTGGTTTATCACGGAACCACCTGTCTTTGGTTTATCACATAACCATCCATCTTTCTTTTATTACATAACTACCCATCAAATATACAAGTACAATTATATAATCATAACAAATAAAATATTGTAATTATCAACAATCTTCTCATAAAATTTCATTTTTAATCACAATAAATCTATTCAATCCATTTCCAAAACCATTTAAAACATTTAATAAAGATACTTTTGAATCAAAGTGTCCCATAACATTTTAAAACATTCATATACATATAAATAAATTCTTAAAACCCATTATGAAAACATGCACATGAAATAGAAGGTTTTAGAATAATAAATCTTTAAAACATTTAAATTGATTTTTTAGTTAAAGAGTCTCTTAACACATGAGAAACACATGAATACAAATCATTAAGGAATAACATTAAAAAAACCTTAAATATCATGATAATATACTAAGTCGTGATATAAAGATTACAAAGGGTTGTATGTACACTTTATAAGATAATAAATATGCATAACATCAAGATATGCTTCAATGCAAGGATATTGAGAAAAAATACCTTACAAAGATCGTATCATTAGATTAAGGATAAATCAATGAAATAATTATGTATGAAAAATATAAATACACCCAATATAAGTGGATATTCAGTGTAAAACAATCAGAGGTTATTTACATGTATTCTTGGAAAAATAAAACCAATGACATAGATATTTAACTCAATGAATGGAGATTGAGTTAAGATTTTCCTTACCTTGAGTCTGACTAGTCTCGTACGTTCTTTATAACCTGAATAATAAAATTAGGTTAATTTATACTTGATTTAGAACCTTTTTAAAGTTTATTATTACTTTTATATCACTTATTACCATGTTATAAAAATTACATAACTATTTAAGTTCATATCAGATGTTTTGTCAATATTCTGTACTTGAGTCAAAAATAAACTTGTTTTGATGTAAATTGTCCATGTGCTCAAAATTGCATCATCTATATAATATTATTCATGAATTAAATATCATATATATACATTATATATGTATTTATAATAATCCATAATATTTGGAGATAAGAAATAAAATTCATCATTCATGGAGATGGTAGGTCGAACGTACGCATGAAAGCTACTTCTATTTCTTTGTCATATTAAAAGATTAGTAATTAAATGATATAAATATATATTATAATAATATTATTATATTAAATTCATATATGTCTCATAGTTTTAATAAACTCATCCTTTATACATTCTATGTATAGCGGGAACGAGTCATATCGCTTTGAGGGGGTGGTAGTCCACACTTCCTCAAACGAAATTGTCATATTTACAAAACATGGAAAGCATAAAGATATTTATAAATAAAAATTACAAAGGTATAAAGATAATATAAATATAATATATATTATATATAAAAATATTGTCCATTATAATGGCCATCATGAGAGGTAGTAGGGGAAAATTGAACAATCATTGCTTCGTGAGGTAGTAGTTCGTCGTACACATAAATAGTATGTCTGTTGCCCTTTAAATGGAGGTGTGTGTAAGTGTAGATCTAAACCTTAGAATAAAAACATCCTAGTATATTTATGATATTTTTTTTTGTTATGTAATCATATAATAATAAAAATTTAGGGAGTGGATAATGGAAATGAAACTAAAAAGTATGAGAGAAGGCGTTATCTCTTAATCGGAAAAATTATTTTGGTTTATACCAAATGGCTTCCTTGGGAGGATTTTTTTCCCTAAGTGGGGTTATAGGAAGAGGTTTGGGTAGGTATTGTCTGAACCAAAGGGTTATTCAGGTGTGATTATTAGAGAAGAGAGGGTACCTTTTTATAGTAGAGGGAAGGGGCACCCTTGGAAACTCTTAAATTATTATATTAATATAAATTAATTATTTAATTAAAATGCATCCAACATGAGATATTTATAATATAAGATTAGTATAGTTTTAAATCATCTCATACAATAATTTTTAGACATGTATTTATTTTATTTTAAACCTTATCTTTTTAGTTTACCCATAATTATTCTCTTTTAATTTTAATTGTGGTGACAACATTTTAATTATTAAGAGGATATTAATTTTACTTATATGGATTCAATTTCCCATAATTGGATACTTAATAAACTTTTCTACCTTATCATAGTCACTTTGTGATTTTAAAATATTTTTAGGATTTTTAAATAATTTAAAAAATTACTATTTTAATAAAAACATCAATTATGTCAATTTTTACACTATTCATTTTATTGAATTTAAATAAAATCTAAACTAATATATAACTTCAAAAAAACCATTTAATAGTTTTATAACATGTCATATTCACCTATAAAAAATTTTATGACATAAATTATGTCAAATGATATTTATTTTAATATTTATAATATCATTTATTTGATTCCTTCATTAATAAAGCAATCACTGCATCATCATTGTGTCGTAATTAAATTTAATTATTTAAAGTAAAAAAATTATAAATAAAATAACATGATGTGTGAAATAGTTTTATATTTATAATTAATATTTATAGTCCAATATATCACTTATATAAACCCATATTAAAATTGTTTTAATAAGAAGATATATGTTTATAACATATTTTCCTTTACTTTAAATTAAAAGTTGTGTCATAATCACACCCAAGTGGCTTCCAAAGGCCAAATTTTCATCCCAAATGTTGTTTTGGTCAGTCTTATATCATCCAATAGGATTAGGATAAGTGTTATGGTAGTTTTATATTATTATAATATTATTTTTACCCTTATTTACCTGATTTACCCTTTAATCGTGGTAAATAAAAATAATTACTAAAGTTACTATTCATCATGTCAAAAAATAAAAGGGACATATTTACATAATTTGGACCTTATGATTATAAATATGGAATCCATTTTTCCAAATTCAAAAAAAATTGTATTAATTAATTTAAAATTAATTCTTGTTGTCAAAACAAGAAAACAGGTTTTCTAAAAGTAAAAACCATCAAAAGATTGACATGTGTTTATATCAAATTTCAATATGAAATTACCTCCAATGGAAAAAATTGCATTAAATTATAAAAACTTAATTCAATTAAACTTTAAAACTAATTAAAATTACAATCTAACTATATAAAAAAATTAGACGAAAAGGCAGTTATGAATTTAAATGCATTATTTTTTTACTATTCATTAAAAAACGAATTTTATTAGAAAAATACCAAAATTCAACCAAAGTAAATTTTTATGTCTCTCTTATAAATAGTAAGTTTATTTTGTCAAATATAATATATAAAATTTTCAAAACTATATTTAAAAAGGGTCCGCTATCAAAAGGCAGTAAAAAATGCCTTTTTTGAAAAACACTTCTTTTATGCTTAAATTTGATTTTGTTCTTATATTTTGTCTAGAAAATATATAATATGAATTTTAAACATAAAATTGAGTTTATATTTCATTAATATAATCCAACAAGAGTGATATGATTTTATAAACATAATTATTCTCATTTAAATAGGTTTTCATAAAAACAGATCTTTTATATTCAATTGGTTTTTATTTCCATTTATAATAAATTTGGTAACCAATGAATCATTATATAAAAATTTTTAAACCATATTTTCATAATTCAGTTAATATTGTTCATTCCTGCCATTCCAACGGCTAGGTTATAATGGTAACATTTAAATAATAATATATAGTTGTTCATTTAAGCTTGATGTAGCGTATCATGTATGCTATTGAACATAGTATTTCTTTCTTAAAACTAGGGATATTAAATTCTCCCATCCTTTAATAAATTTCATCCTCATAATTTTAATTTTTTTTTGGTAACTGGGGTATGACTTTTCAAAATACCTTTATTGCAATCCCACATCGGAAAAATAGTTAATAAAACTACCACTTAAAAAGAAAGAAAGAGAAGTAAAAAAAGGTCACCCAAGATAACACATGCTAGGATTACATGTAGAAAAACATGGATATGGAAGAAAAACTAAGTGTCAAGTTTTGATAAAGATTGATAGAAAACATGATCAGGAGAAAGTTAACGATTAGAAAACCACAAACTTATGATAGGTTAAACAGTCTTTGATTTCACAGTAGGAAAAGTAAATGAAAAACATTTTTGTTTTAAGATCCTTTTCATAAATTTGAGGAATTTATTTATGATCTTAAATAAGAAAATAAGGAAATATACTTACTTGTAAAGTATAGTTTCATCCTTTAATAAATTTCTACCACAAACTCATCTTTTCTCCAAATGATGAGAATTCAAGATAACTTGGTCACACATAAAGCACTGGAATCAACTTATAGAGAATCAAATAATCCAAAAATGATTAACTATTTATTCATCTTGTCTTGAAATATTAACCAAAACCAAAATGATTAGGATAAAATTAGAAAATTTCCCCAAATTAATAAACCGTTGTATGAATAAAAACTACTTTTAATCTTTAAAATTCAACAGTAATATCCAAAGTTCAACAAATACCGTTTGATAAAAAAATTCCTTAAAATTTTTAAAAATAATCTAAAATAATATTGAAACCCAAAAATTTGAAGGATTTGATAACATAGTCTTCCAAGATAAATTTTAACATTTATCTTCAAATAACATCAAACACTCTTAATGTTTTATACCAAAAAGTAATTAACCTAATCACATTTTCTCCAAGATAGGTTAATCACTTCCATAAATAAACTTAATTTCCATAAGTCCTCTATAAAAACATAGATTCTTAAAAAATAAAATTCAACCATTAGTCCTCAAAAAATCCCATAGTATTCTATTTTCCTTAGGCATATAGGGTTTCCAAAATAGAGAATGTCTTCCAAAATAACATGTATCACTCAATCCCCGTATCATTTTCCAATACTAAGGATATAAATTCGATAAAATGTAAGTTCCCAAAATCAACTTCATCTTATTCCATAAACTAGTTTAACTAAAAAAGAAAAATTCTTACTAATCAGGGACTTCACGTAGGCCAGTGGTAGGTGATTCACCCTTGTCGCCCTTCAGTTGTGGGTTTAATTCTCACAGCCTTGACGGACGCAGTGAGTTGTCACCCATCCTATGGGTTATCCTTTTTCTAAAACTATACAATTCTTATAAAATTCCCAAAAATGAGATAAAATATTCAAAAATAACCATAACATGTTTTAAACTCAAATTTTATCTTTTTTTCTTTCATTTTTCATCCCAAAAAGTAATAATCCATAACTACCTAAAAATATATGTCTCCAAAAATACCATTAATCACCTTAAAATTTTAGATCATAAAGCCTCAAAAGGGGTTTCTAAGACATTGAACTTATGATCAAACTTAAAATTATAAACCCATAATGATATCCCTTACTCTTAAGAAAAAATTCTAATCTCCAAAGTTATCTAAACCATACTTTGATACCAACTATAAGGCCTCGGCCTTTAACATTACTTAATCTTGAGTTAAGTCAATAATTTGACATTCAATCACATCTAGGATCTTTTCAGGTTTATATATTTAGATAAGTTGGCCATAATTCATACATAAAAACTTAAATATTACAAACTAGACACTCTACTCACTATCCATTTTTTTCATAAAACAAAAACTTTTAAAAAGAAACATGGTTTTTCTTCAAGTTTAAACATCCTAACTTTTCCATGATCCCATCCTTGACTCTATTATCCTTTAAAATCCTATGAAAAACATTTCAAAACTTGGTATGTGAATAAAAATCATAGTGAGGAATACACAAATATGGAAAACTGTTAGCCTTGTGAAAACATGTAAACCATGAATAATTTATCATAAAGTAATAATTTTCACCTTTAAGAAGTACTAATTGCACTTCACTTAATATAAGCTCATTTCTTACCATTTTGTAATCAAAAGATTACCTTAAAACCCATAGAAATCAATATATAACATATAAAGGTAACTTAAGACATAATCATACTTAAATGGAATAATTATACGATCCACTTCCACACATATCACTAAATGGAATAGCCATATGGACAACTTCCATACCCAGTGCATTGGAGGTTATAACATGACTGCACGTCCTTAGTTTATCACGGAACCACCCGTCTTTGGTTTATCACATAACCACCCATAAAATTTCCATGTACCGTTATATAATCATAACAAATAAAATATTGTAATTATCGATAATACACTCATAAAATTTCATTTGTAATCATAATATATCTATTCAGTCCATTTTCAAAACCATTCAAAACATTTAATAAAGGTACTTTTGAATCAAAGTGTCCCATACCACTTTGAAAATTTTGAAATAAATTAACATTTTAAAACATTCATGTCCATATAAATAAATTATTAAAACCCATTATGAAAACATTCACATGAAATAGAAGGTTTTAGAAGAATAAATCTTTAAAACATTTAAAATGATGTTTTGGTTAAAGAGTCCCTTACCACATTAGAAACACATGAATACAAATCATTAAGTAATAACATTAAATAAAACTTTAAATATCATGATAATATACTAATTAATGATATAATGAGTCAAAAGGGTTGTATATATACTTTATAGGATAATAAAGATGCATAACATCAAGATATGCCTCAATGTAAAGAGATTGAGACGAAATCCCTTACAAAGATTGTATCATTAGATTAAGGATAAATCAATGAAATAATTATGTGTAAATTTAAAAATATAAATACACCCAATATAAGTGTATATTTAGTGTAAAACAATCATAGTTCATTCACATGTATTCTTAGAAAAAAAACAATGACATGGATATTTAACTCAGTGAATGGTGATTGAGTTAAGATTTTCCTTACCTCGAGTCTGACTTGTCTCGTATGTTCTTTATAACCTGAATAATAAACTTAGTTTAATTTATACTTTCTTGAGAACCTTTTTTAAGTTTATTATTCCTTTTATATAACTTATTACCATGTTATAAAAATTACATAACTATTTAAGTTCACACCAGATGTTTAGTCAATATTCGAAACTTGAGTCAAAAATGAACTTATTTTGATGTAAATTGTCCATGTGGTAAAAATTACATCATCTCAAAAATATTAATCATGACTTAAATATCATATATATCCAGTATATATTTATTTATAATAATCCATAATATTTTAATATAAGAAATTAAATGCATTGTTCATGGAGACGGTAGTTCGTACATACGCATGAACGCTACTTTCATTTCTTTGTTATATTAAAAGAATAATAATTTAATGATATAAATTTATATTATAATACCAGTATTATATTAATTTCATATATGTATCATAGGTTTAATAAACTCATCCTTTATACATTCCATGTATAGCAGGAACGAGTCATATCGCTTTGAGGGGGCGGTAGTTCACGCTTCCTCAAACAAAATTATCGTATTTACACGGCATGGAAAGCATAAAGTCATGTTCTAAATAAAAATTATAGAAGCATATAAAAAATATAAATATAATATATATAATATGTAAAAACAGTTTCCATTATAATGGCCACCATGATAGGTGGTAGGGGAAAATTGAACAATCATCATTTCGTCAGATAGTAGTTCGCCGTACACAGAAACAATATGTTCGTTACCCATTAAATAGAGGTGTGTGTAAGTGTAGATAGAAACCTTAGAATAAAAACATCCTATTATTTTTAGTATAATTTTTTTGTTATATAATAATATAATAATAAGAGTGTAGAGAGTAGATAATGGAAATGAAACTGGAAAGCATGAGAGAATGCATTACCTCTTAATCAGGTAACTTCTTTTGGTTTATTCCAAAAATGCTTCCTTGGGAGGCTTTCTTCCCTAAGAGAGGATTTTGGGATGAGGGGAGGGATTCTGGGAAGATTTTTGGGTAGGGATTTTTCGAACAAAATGGTTATTTAAATGTGATTATTAGAGAAGATAAGGTACCTTTTATAGGAGAGGGAAGGGGCACCCTTGGAAACTCTTAAATTATTAAATTAATATAAATTAATTTTTTAATTAAAATGGATAAAACTTAATATATGTAGAATATAAGATGAGTATAGTTATAAAACCTCTCATCCAATAATCTTTATACATGTAATGATTTTATTTTAAACCTTATCTTTTTGGTTTACGCTTAATTATTATCTTTTAATTTTAATTGTGATAACAACATTTTAATTATTAAGAAGATATTAATTTTACTTATATGGGGTAAATTTCTCATAATTGGACACTTGATGAACTTTTAGACCTTATAATAGTCACTTTTTTATTTTAAATTATTTTTAGGATTTTTAAATAATTTAATAAATTACTATTTTTATAAAACATCAATTATGTCAATTTTTACACTATTCATTTTATTGAATTTAAATAAAATCTAAACATAGATATAAATTCAAACCAAACAATTTAATAGTCTTATAACATGTCATATTCACCTAAAAAATCATGGATGACATAAATTATGTCAAATAATATTTATTTTAATATTAATAATATCATTTATTTGATTCATTCATTAATAAAGCAATCAACGCATCATCATTATGTCGTAATTAAATTTAATTATTTAATGTATAAAAATTGTAAATAAAATACCATGATGTAGAAAATATTTTTATCTTTATAATTACTATTTATAGTCGAATATATCACTTATATAAACTCATATTAAAATTGTTTTATTAAGAAGATATATGTTTATAACATATTTTCCATTACTTTAAATTAAAAGTTATAAGTGTCATAATCGCACCCAAGTGTCTTCCAAAGGCCAAATTTTCATCCCAAGGGTTGTCTTGGTCGACCATATCTCATAAAATAGTATTATTATAAGTGTTAGGGTGGTTTTATATTATTATAATATTATTTTTACCCTTATTTACTTGATTTACCCTTTAACCATGGTAAATAAAAATAATAAATAAAGTTACTATTCATCACGTGCAAAACTAAAAGGGACCTATTTAAATAATTTGGGACTTATAATTCCAAATATGGAATCTATTTTTTCAAATTAAAAATATAGAAGTTGCAGTAATTAATTTAAAATTAATTCTCATTGTCAAAATGAGAAAACATGTTTTTTAAAAGTAAAAACCATCAAAAGATTGACTGTGTTTATATCAAATTTTAATGTGAAATTACCTCTAATGACCAAAATTATATTAAATGATAAAAAATTAATCCATTTACACTTTAAAACCAATTAAAAGGGCAATCTAACTATATAAAAAATTAGACGAAAAGGTAGTTTTGAATTAAAATGCGGTATTTTTCACTATTCATTAAAAAATGAATTTTATCAGAAAAATACCAAAATTCAACCAAAGTAAATTTTTATGTCTCTAATCTAAATAAGAAGATTATTTTTTAAATAAAACATATAAAATTCTCTAAAACTGTATTTAAAAAGGGTTGGTCATCAAAAGGCGGTAAAAAAATGCTTTTTTTGAAAAATAATTCTTTTATGCTTAAATTTGATTTTGTTCTTATATAATGTATAGAAAATATATAATATTAATTTTAAACATCACATTGAGTTTAAATTTTATTAATATAATCCAACAATAGTGATATGATTTTATAAACACAATTATTCTCATTTAAATAGGTTTTCATAAAAACACATCCTTTATATTAAATTGGTTTTTATTTCCATTTCTAATAAATTTGGTAACCAATGAATCATTATATAAACATGTGTAAAACTTATTTTCATAATTAATTTAATATTGTTCATTCCCACCATTCCAACAGCTAGGTTATAACGGTAACATTTAAATAATAATATATAGTTTTTCATTTAAGCTCGATGTAGCATATCATGTACGTTATTGAACATAGTGTTTATTTCTTAAAACTTGGGATATTACATCCTCCCCCTTTAATAAATTGCATACTCACAATTTGAATTTGGGTTTGATAACTATGGCATGACTTTTCAAAATACCTTTATTGCAATCCCACATCAGAAAAATGATTAATAAAACTACCACTTTAAAAGAAAAAGAGAGAAGTACAAAGGTCCCTTGAGATAACACATACTAGGATTACATGAAGAAAAACATGGATATGGAAGAAAAACTGAGTATCAAGTTATGATTTAGAGTGATAGAAAACATGATCATGAGAAAGTTAACAATCAGAAAACCAAAAACTTGTGATGGGTTAAACAGTCTTTGATTTCGCAGTAAAAAAAGTAAATGGAAAACGTTTTTGTTTTAAGATACTTTTCATAAAGTTGAGTAATTTATTTATGAGCTTGACTAATAACATAATGAAACATACTTACTTGTCACGTAGAGTTTCATCCTTTAATAAATTTCTACCACAAACTCATATTTTCTCCAAACGATGAGTATTTAAAATGACTTGGTAACACTTGAATCACTAGAATCAACTTTTAGAGAATCACATAATCCTAATTATTCATCATGTCTTGAAATATTAACCAAAACCAAAAAGGTTAGGATAAAATCAGATTATTCCCCCAAAAGAATAAACCATTGTATGAAGAAAAACTACTTTTAATCTGCAAAATTCAACAGTA
The DNA here is from genome assembly GCA_963277665.1 of Viscum album. Classification (NCBI taxonomy): domain Eukaryota; kingdom Viridiplantae; phylum Streptophyta; class Magnoliopsida; order Santalales; family Viscaceae; genus Viscum; species Viscum album. The sequence continues at coordinate 908,993,798 of OY728131.1, read as the reverse complement.
ATATCCAAAGTTCAACAAAGACCATCTGAGAAATAATTGTCCTTAAAATTCCTCAAAATAATCCCAACTAAGATTGAAACCCAAAAATTGGAATGATTTGATAAAATAGTCTTCCGATATAAATTTTAACATTTATCTCCAAATAACATCAAACACTCTTAATATCTCATACGAAAAAGTAATTAATCTAATCACATTTTCTCCAAGATAGGTTAATCACTTCCATAAATAACCTTAATTTCCACAAGTCCTCTATAAAAACATAGATTCTTCCAAAATAAAATTGAACCATTAGTCTTAAAAAAATCCCATAATATTCTATTTTCCTTAGGAATATAGGGTTCCCAAAATAGCGAATTTCTTCCAAAATAACATGCATCACTCAATCTCATTTTCCAATAATAAGGATGTCCATTCAATAAAATGTAAGTTCCCAAAATAAACTTCATCTTATTTCATAAACTGGTTTAACTAAAAATAAAATTTCCTACTAACCAAGGACTTCGCATAGGCTAGTGTTAGGTGATTCACCCTCGTCACCCTTTGGTTTTGGGTTCGATTCCTGTGGCCTTGCCGGACGTGATGGGTTTTCTCCCATTCGGCAGGTTGTCCTTTTTCTAAAACTATATAATTCTTATAACATTCCCAAAATGAGATAAAATCCTCAAAATAACCATAACATATTTTAACCTCAAAGTTTATCTTATGCTCTTCATTTTTCATCCTAAAATATAATAACCCATAATTACCTCAAAATATATGTCTCCAAAAATACTGTTAATCACCTTAAAATTTTAGATCATAAAGCCACAAAAGGGGTTTCTAAGACATTGAAAATATGATCAACCTTAAAATTATAAACCCATGATAATAGCCCTTACTCTTAATAAAAAATATTAATCTCCAAATATGTTTAAACCATCCTTTGATACAAACTATAAGTCCCCAACCTTAAACATTACTTAATCTTGAGTTAAGTCAATAATTTGACTTTCAATCACATCGAGGATCTTTTTAGGTTTAGAGATCTAGAGAATTAGGCCATAATTCATACATAACAACTTAAATATTACAAAGTTGACACTTCTACTCAATATCCATTTTTTTCATAAAACAAAAACTTTTAAAAAGAAACATGGTTTTGCTTCATATTTAAACATCCTAACTCTTCCATAATCTCATACTTGACTCTATTCTCCTTTAAAATCCTATGAAAAACATTTCAAAACTTAGTGTGAGTATAAAAAGATCAGTGAGGGATACACAAAGAAGGAAAACGGTTAGCCTTGAAAAAACATGTAAACCATGAATAATTTATCATAAAGTAATACTTTCCACCATTAAGAAGTATTAATTACACTTCAATAAATATAAGCTCATTGCTTACCCTTTTTTTAATCAAAAAAATTACCTTAAAACCTATAGAAATCAACATATAAAATACAAAGGTAACTTGGGACATAATCATATTTAAATGAAATAACCATATGGTCAACTTCCATACATATCAATAAATGGAATAGTCATATGGTCAACTTCCATACCCAATGCATTGGAGGTTATAACGTAACCACCCGTCCTTGGTTTATCATGGAACCACCCGTCTTTGGTTTATCACATAACCACCCATATTTGATTTATCATGTAGCCGCACTTAAAATATTCAAGTACCATTATATAATCATAACACATAAAATATTTTAATTATCAATAATCCAGTCATAAAATTTCATTTGTAATTACAATAAATCTATTCAATCCATTTCCAAAACCATTTAAAACATTTAATAAAGAGACTTTTGAATCAAAGTGTCTCATACCACTTTGAAACTTTTGAAATAAATTAACATTGCAAAACATTCATGTTCATATAAATAAATTCTTAAAACCCATTTTGAAAACATGCACATGAAATAGAAGGTTTTATAAGAATAAATTTTTAAAACATTTAAAATGATGTTTTAGTTAAAGAGTCCCTTACCACATGAGAAACACATGGATACAAATCATTAAGGAATAAAATTAAACAAAAATTTAAATATCATGATAATATAATAATTCATGATATTATGAGTCAAAAGGTTTGTATATACACTTTATAGGATAATAAAGATGCATAACATCAAGATATTCCTCAATGTAAGGATATTAAAATGAAATCTATTACAAAGATTGTATCATTATATTAAGGATAAATCAATGACATAATTATGTGTGAATAATATTAATACACCCAATATAAGTGGGTATCTACTATAAAACAATCAGAGTTAATTCACACATATTCTTGTAAAAACAAAACCAATGACATGGATATTTAACTCAATGAATGGATATTGAGTTGAGATTTCCCTTACATTAAGTCTGACTTGTCTAGTACATTCTTTATAACCGGAATAAAAAACTTAGGTTAATTTATACTTGATTGAGAAACTTTTTCAAGTTTATTATTCCTTTTACATCACTTATTACCATGTTATAAAAATTGTATAACTATTTAAATTCATATCATACATTTTTTCAATATTTGGTACTTGAGTAAAAAATGAACTTGTTTTGATGTAAATTGTCCATGTTTTCAAAAGTATAACATATTTATAATAGTATTCATGAATTAAATATTATATATATCTATTATATATTTATTTAGAATAGTCTATAATATTTGGATATAATAAGTGAAATGCACCATTCATGGAAACGGTAGGTCGTACGTACGCATGAGCGTTGCTTTCATTTATTTGTCGGAGTCGGAATGGCCCGAAGGCCTTCATTTATTTGTCATATTAAAATAATAATAATTAAATTATATAAATTTATATTATAATACCAATATTATATTAATATCATATATGTATCATAGGTTTAATAAACACATCCTTTATATGTTCCATGTATAGTGGAAACGGGTCATATCGCTTTGAGGGGGCGGTAGTCCACACTTCCTCAAACAAAATTATCATATTTACACAATATGGAAAGCATAAAGGTGTGTTATAAATAAAAATTATAGAAGTATAAAGACAATATAAATATAATATATATCACATGTAAAAATAGTATTCATTATAATGGTCACCATGAGAGGTGGTAGGGGAAAATTGAACAATCACCATTTCGTGAGGCAGTAGTTCGTCGTACACAGAAACAGTATGTTAGTTACCTATTAAATGGAGATGTGTGTAAATATAGATCAAAAACTTAGAATAAAAACATATTAGGGTATTTAGGATACTAGTTTTGTTATGTAATCATAAAAATAATAAGAGTTTAGGGAGTGGAGAATGGAAATGAAACTAAAAAGTATGAGAGAAGACGTTACCTATTAATCGGGTAACTTCTTTTGGTTTATACCAAAAGGATTCCTTGGGAGGCTTTATGCCCTAAGGGAGGCTTCTAGGATGAGGATAGTGATTCTATGAATAGGTTTGGATAGGTATTGTATGAACCAAAGGGTTCTTGAAGTGTGAGTATTAGAGAAGAGGGGGTACCTTTTTATAGTTGATGGAAGGGGCACCCTTGGAAACTCTTAAATTATTAAATTAATATAAATTAATTTTTTTAATTAAAATGACTCCAACATGATATATGTTGAATATAAGATGAGTATATTTTGAAATCCTCTCATCCAATAATTTTTATACATGTATTTATTTTATTTTAAACCTTATCTTTTCGGTTTAGCCTTAATTATTCTCTTTTAATTTTAATTGTGGTGACAACATTTTAATTATTAAGAGGATATTAATTTTACTTATATGGGTTCAATTTCCCATAATTTGACAATTAATGAACTTTTAGACCTTATCATATTCACTTTTTTATTTTAAAATTATTTTTATGATTTTTAAATAATTTAATAAGTTACTATTTTTATAAAACATCAATTATGTCAATTTTTAAACTATTCATTTTATTGAATTTAAATAAAATATAAACAGAGATATAACTTCAAACCAAACCATTTAATAGTCTTAAAAATGTGATATTCACCTATAAAAATAATTAATGACATAAATTATGTCAAATAATATTTATTTTAATATTTATAATATCATTTATTTGATTCCTTCATTAATAAAGCAATCATTGCATCATCATTGTGTCATAATTAAATTTAATTATTTAATATATAAAAATTATAAATAAAATACCAAGATGTAGGAAATATTTTTATATTTCTAATTACTATTTATAGTTTAATATATAACTTATATAAACTCATATTAAAATTGTTTTAGTAAGAAGATATATGTTTATAACATATTTTCTTTTCCTTTAAATTAAAAGTTATACGTGTCATAATCACACCCAAGTGGCTTCCAAAGGCCAACTTTTCATCCCAAGGGTTATCTTGTTTGTTAATATCTCATCCAATAGGATTAGGAAAATTGTTATGGTATTTTTATATTATTATAATATTATTTTTACCCTTATTTACCTTATTTACCCTTTAACCGCGGTAAATAAAAATAACTACTAAAGTTAATATTCACCGTGTCTAAAAATAAAAGGAACTTATTTACATAATTTGGATCTTATTATTACAAATATGGAATCCATTTTCCAAATTCAAAACACAAAAGTTACATTAATTAATTTAAAATTAATTTACATTGTCAAAACGAGAAAACGGGTTTTTTAAAAGTAAAAACCACCAAAAGATTGACATGTTTTTAAATCAAATTTCAATTTGAAATTACCTCCAATGAAAAAAATTTATTAAATGATAAAAACCTAATCCAATTACACATTAAAACCAATTAAAATAACAATTTAGCTATATAAAAAAATAGACGAAAAGGTAGTTTTGAATTAAAATGCAGTATTTTTCACTATTCATTAAAAAATGAATTTTATCAAAAAATACCAAAATTCAAAGTAAATTTTTATGTCTATATTATAAAGAAGAATTTTATTTTTTAAAATATAACATATAAAATTTTCAAAAACTATATTTAAAAAGGGTCCTCCGTCAAAAGGCAGTAAAAATGCCTTTTTTTAATACTTCTTTTATGCTTAAATTTGATTTTGTTCTTATATATTATCTAGAAAACATATAATATTAATTTTAAACATCACATTCAGTTTATATTTCATTAATATAATCCAACAATATTGATATGATTTTATAAACATAATTATTCTCATTTAAATCGGTTTTCATAAAAACACATCCTTTATATTCAATTGGTTTTTATTTTCATTTCTAATAAATTTGGTAACCAATGAATCATTATATAAACATGTGTAAACCATATTTTCATAATTTAGTTAATATTGTTCATTCCAACCATTCCAATGGCTAGGTTATGACGGTAACATTTAAATAATAATATATAGTTATTCGTTTAAGCTCGATGTAGCGTATCATGTATGCTATTAAACATAGTGTTTCTTTCTTAAAACTTAGGATATTACATCCCACCACCTTTAATAAATTGCTTCCTCACAATTTAAATTTGGTTTCGGTAACTAGGGCATGAATTTTTAAAATACCTTTATTGCAATCCCACATCAGAAAAATTGTTAATAAAATTACCGCTTTAAAAGAAAGAAAGAGAAGTACAAAGGTCACCCAAGATAACACATACTAGGATTCCATGTAGGAGAACATGGATATGGAGGAAAAATTAAGTGTTAAGTTCTGATGGAGAGTGATAGAAAACATGATTAGGAGAAAGTTAACAATCAGAAAACCACAAACTTGTGATGGGTTAAACGGTCTTTGTTTCACAGTAGGAAAAGTAAGCGAAAAACATTTTTATTTTAAGATACTTTTCTTAAAGTTGAGGAATTTATTTATGAGATTGACTAAGAATATAAGGAAACATACTTACTTGTCAAGTAGAGTTCCATCCTTTAATAAATTACTACCACAAACATTTTCTTCATCGATGAGTATTAAAGATGACTTGGTCACACCTGAAGCACTAGAATCAACTTCTAGAGAATCACATAATCCAAAAAATATTAACTATTTATTCATACTATCTTGAAATATTAACCAAAACCAAAAAGTTTAGGATAAAATCAGATAATTCCCCCAAAAGAATAAACCATTATATAAATAAAAACTACTTTTAATCTCCAAAATTCAAGTGTAATATCCAAAGTTCAACAAAGACCATTTGATAAATAATTGTCCTTAAAATTACTCAAAATAATCCAAACTAAGATTGAAACCCAAAAAATAGAAGGATTTTATAACATGGTCTTCCAAGATAAATTTTAACATTTATCTTCAAATAACATCAAACACTCTTAATGTCTCATACCAAAAAGTAATTAAATTGATCACATTTTCTCCAATATAGGTTAATCACTTCCATAAATAACCCGAATCGCCATAAGTCCTCTATAAAAACATTGATTCTTCCAAAATAAAATTCATCCATTAGTCCTTAAATAAAATCTCATAGTATTCTATTTTTCTTAGGCATATAGGGTTCCCAAAATAGCAAATGTCTTCCAAAATAACATGTATCACTCAATCCCCATATCATTTTTCAATACTAAGGATATGAATTATAATGGCCACCATGAGATGTGGTAGGGTAAAATTGAACAATCATCGTTTTGTGAGGCGGTGGTTCATCGTACACAGAAACAATATGTTCATTACCCATTAAATAGAGGTGTGCGTAAGTGTAGATTTAAACCTTAGCGGAACAACATCCTAGTATATTTAGGATACTGTTTTTGTTATGTAATCATAGAATAATAAGAGTTTAGGGAGTGGAGAAGGGAAATGAAACTAAAAAACTTGAGAGAAGGTATAACATATTTTCCTTTCCTTTAAATTAAAAGTTATAAGTGTCATAATCACACCCAAGTGGCTTCCAAAGGCCAAATTTGTGACCCAAGGGTTGTATTGGTTGGCCATATCTCATCAAATTGGATTATGACAAGTGTTATGGTAGTTTTATATTATTATAATATTATTTTTACCCTTATTTACCTAATTTACCCTTTAACTGTGGTAAATAAAAATAATTACTAAAGTTATTGTTCATCATGACCAAAAATAAAAGGGACATATTTACATAATTTGGACCTTATCATTCCAAATATGGAATTCACTTTTCTAAATTCAAAACAAAAAATTTGAATTAATTAATTTAAAATTAATTCTCATTGTCAAAATGAGAAAATGAGTTTTTTAAAGTAAAAACCATCAAAAGATTGACATGTATTTATATCAAATTACAATGTGAAATTGCCTCCAATGAACAATATTGGATTAAATGATAAAAACCTAATCCGATTACACTTTAAAACCATTTAAAAGGATAATCTAACTATATTAAAAAATTAGACGAAAAGGCGATTTTAAATTAAAATGCAGTATTTTTCACTATTCGTTAAAAAATGGATTTTATCATAAAAATACCAAAATTCAACCAAAGTAAATTTTGATGTCCCACTTCTAAAGAAGAAATTTATTTTTTCAAATAAAACATATAAAATTATCAAAAACTATATTTAAAAAGGGTCTGCCATCAAAAGGTGGTAAAAAATGCTTCTTTTGAAAAATACTTCTTTTATGCTTAAATTTGATTTTGTTCTTATATTTTGTTTATAAAATATATAATATGAATTTTAAACATCACATTGAGTTTACATTTCATTAATATAATCCAACAAGAGTGATATGATTTTATAAACATGATTATTCTCATTTAAATAGGTTTTCATAAAAACACATCCTTTATATTCAATTGGTTTTTATTTCCATTCCTAATAAATTTGGTAACCAATGAATCATTATATAAACATGTGTAAACCATATTTTCATAATTCAGTTAATATTGTTCATTCCCACCATTCCAATGGCTAGGTTATAACGGTAACATTTAAATAATAATATTTAGTTCGCTTAAACTCGATGTAGTGTATCATGTACGCTATTGAACATAGTATTTATTTCTTAAAACTCAGGATGTTACAATCAAGGCGGGTGACGCAAGCACAAGGATCTTCCATGCTAGCATCCGGAGACTCCTTCAGTGATGTCTAGAGATTCATGAAACACGTGTAGATCACCCCTAAAGGAAATCTACACTTGGTTTCTACAACGCAACAACGGTGCACCACAAATCTATCGCCAGACTCATCAATAAAGAAAGAATTTCTTAGTGGTAATTATTTATCTAATTAAATTAATTATAAAAAAATATGTGTTGATCTCTCTCTCTCGGTTCCGGCACAGTTCTTTTTTGTTCTGTTTCTTTAACTCAATTTTGTGGATCGTGACATTCATCGTCGTATAGATCCCATATTGATCATTGATTGTGGCAAAAATTAAAGTTGGGCATTGCCCATCACATGATTTCATTGTGTTCAAAACCTACAATGAATAAATAAAAAAAGAAATTGGATGAGAATGAAATCGAACCGAGGGGTTTGATTTCACAAGAGGGGAGGTCGAGTCAAAGTCGAGGGCTTCACAAGGGAGGCATTGAGGGATTTGTCTTCAGGAGGAGTCAAGGCCAAGCAATTGCAGTTGAGGGATACGATTCGGGAGAGTCGAGCGAGATGGAGTCGAGCACAGGCAAGGTCGAGCACCGAAGGGCTTCTTCCACTTTCGGATGAAGTCCGAGTGCCATCTAGGGTTCGGTTGTGGAAAAGGGGTTCGACTACAAAGGGGTGTCGAACACTAGATCTAAACGTGAAAGAGGGAAATTGAGTACAGATTGTTCTTCACCGTCAACGTCGTCTTCCTTGTTCGCGCTTTACATATTTGCAAGTAGGTGTTTGCTTATTTAATTTTTAGGTGTCTGAACATTGAATTGCTTTTAGTTTATTAATTGTCGCTTCGTCATCTTCCTTCATTTTCTTCTTTGGTCGTTGTTGGTAATCTCGTTTTGGTCCTGGTTTGAATTTTTCTACCTCCCGATGTTGATTTTAAACACTAGTATTAAATTGAAAGTATTTTGTATACCGTTTGTCAACTATTTTGGTTTGATTTGGATTGTTTTATATGGTTGTGGATTGATGCTTCTTGAAGAAGCCTCTGCTATTCAGTAGGATTTCCGACGCTGCAAATATTTCCCTTGAATTGTTTGGTTCTTCTGTTTCATGTCGATCGTGTATAAAATATATACATTTCAATCGTTTGAAGTAAAAACCGCTCGACTTGCATGGCAAGCCAGTGGAAAAGCTGAAATCTAGCATTAAATCTTTCATCGATAAGTTGATATAAAATATACATATTTTGTCTTCACTTATAAAATTGATAAACAACCAAAATATCAGTATACAGTAGGAATTGTGCCTATAAATAGGATACAAATCTCTTATAGTTTCACATATATCACTCTCTACGACCACTGCCCTCCTCTTTCAGTGTGCCTCAACACCAACCTGTTGCAACTCTTTACAAGTAAGAGATATTTTTCAATTATTTATTTTCAAATTATGATCTTAATTCTAAAATTTAGTACGGCATTATTTATTTCAAAACACATGTTTTTGCGAAATTATTTTTGTGTGAGGAACTAAGTTTTTCAAAAATAATTATGATCCTCTGTTTTACTTAAATTCTGTAAGGGGGTTTCTTATTATTATTTTTAATAAAAAATCCTTCTATGATCTAAAGTTTTTTAAAAAAATTACAAGGGATTGTTTATTTATATTTTTTTATGTTCAAATTTATTTGTAAGGGGATGCTTATTTTCAAATATTAATTCATTCAAAATCATATCATCGCGATTGATTTAATTTTGTAAGAAAAATTATTGTATGATTTTATTTAAGGGATGCATTTATTTTTATAATATTTATTTCATTAAAATTTTATTATTGTAAGGGAAACTTTTCTTTTCAAATGTTTATTTCTTTTATCGTAAGAGATATTCTTATTTTTCAAATAAATATATGTATATGATAATAATCTCAAGTAAATCAAATTTTGAAAGAAACTGTGTTTTTAAATTTAGTTTTGATTATATGTATGAGTTTTATTTATATTTATATTTTGAAGACCCTTATTAAGGGAAATACTTTTATAGAAAATTTTCTATTTTTAAACTATGACATAAAACAATAAAGCTTTGCTTGTTATTGTTTTAACTTTTAATTCTAAAATAAGTAATTGATTTTATCAAAACCACTGTGATTATATTTTATGCCCTTAGAATATACGTAAGTTTTACATTTTATGTATATTTTCTATTTATAGTAAGTTTTATGTAATAAAGGCTATCATTGTATACACGCAAAGTAAATGTACATTCATGGATGTCATACATTATATAGGAGATATGGCCATTATCCATAATATCTTGACATTTCATGCATACACTTGTTTAATTTTAATGAGTTTCTGCTTTATGGTTATATGCTTTGTATGTAAGAATTTAAAGGAAATGATTATTTAACAGAGTATTTAAAAGAAATTGTTTAATTATGAATGTATTTAAGAGTTTGTTTTAAGTAGTTTTTAAAGTATTTATCCATGGTATTCTTTTTCTAAAATATGGGTTTCTCCTACAAATTTTTTGAAAATGTGATTTATCAGAGTTAGAAGATATAAAATTATTTTCTTTTATGAAAATAATTTATGTAAGTTTTCAAATGTTTTAATGGATTGAGATTGAGAAAGGTGGATCTTTAGATGTTTTCTTAAAAATTTGATCTGACGCTTGGGTATCAGACGGGATAATGAGGAATGAGGAATGAACCCACGACCTCACAGGACGTAATCCTACCAGTGATATTGTTTGTGGCCACACAATTTTCATAGGATCTACCAAGTATCAAAATAATGTATAAAGAAAGTATCATCTTCGAGATTATTTCAAATGAGAAATCCAAATGTTTTTAAAGAGGTACTTTTGAAATGAATTTTCAAAATGAACATTTTTTTGAAAGTTCTTTATATATATCAAATATTTATATTTGATATAAAGTATTTTAAAAGAATTTTTCAATGAGTTTTTTAAAAAGTGTTTATCAATGATTTTAAATCCCTTGTTGAGTAATATAATGTTCATCCCGTATTTTAAAAATATTTTCACAGGTGTCTTAAAAATTTTAAGACGGACGACTTCGCTTTTGGAGTAGCGTACGCGAAACGAGATAGTTATTTTATTTTAATTTTTGTCCAACTCTAATAAATTGTAAGGTGTTGTCCAATTATCCAGAACTTAGACCGGAAAAAGTTTCTGGAATGTAAGTTGTACTATGTATTGTTCAAGTTATCTTTTATAAAATATATATATATATAGCATTTTTAGCACGAAATCTGGAAGCACGAGTTCGGGGTATTTACAGGCTACATCAGAACCACATTGGAGGAGAGTCGTCAGGAGCAGATTTGAGGGACGTCGGGAGATCTGCGGATGGGATCATCGGGAGATCTATGGAGGAGGTTGGGGAGGCACGTTGGGAGATTTGCGGAGAAGGATGCGAATGAGGAGTGTCGGGAGGCCCACAGAGGGGGTCATTGGGAGATATGCGAAAGGAACTTCGAAGGAGCCTCGTTGGGAGATCCGCGAAGGGGGGTGTCGGGATGCGAAGGTGGTTGTCGGGAGATTTGCGAATGAGGTTGGGAAGGGTCGTCAGGAGCAGATGTGCACAGGTTGGGAAGTGGGATCGATTGCAAGGGATCGAGACCGAATGTATTGTCACGATTTCAAATAAACTGTGGCACCATATAGGCTATTGCCACAGTTTCAATAAACTATGGCAATAGGATGTGTGATAAAAGGGCATTTTTCTAGGTGTATTTCACCACTTTTATTCATTTAACCATTCGCTTTCACATTGCACAACTTATTATTTCATTCAGTTCATTTAAGCCATTTTACCGCACATCCATTTTCATCCATCTCACATATTTATCAACCTATTTTGTTTCGTTTTGTCATCACAATTATTTAATGGCTAACCGGACAACTATCACAACCACACCCTACAACAACTGACATGTCACACACAACCATCGCCGCCACACCACATCGTCCAAGTCATCTCACCGCAACGAGCACACATCGCACATCTCAATCACACATCACAACACAACCACCACACACAACAACCGCACACCACCACACACCACCCCCTCCGCACACCACATCAAACCACTGCCCACATCGCATCTATGCCAACAAACCACCGCATCACACCCCCACACATCACACAACCTAGCTGATTGTCACCACCACCTCACAATGACGGACAACGCACAAGGCAACACAAACATTAAATGTTAATGAATATATGTTAAAATGGAAATGAATACATATCATTTATATAAATTACAATCATATTAAAAATATTAAATGTTAATAAATAACCATGTATAGATAAATACTAAAAATGGATAAAATTACAAAAAATATAATCAAATAAAAATTGAAATTGAATAAATTCCAAAAATATTAAAATATAATTAATATTATTAATGACTAAATAATTTAAAAAATGGATAAATTTGAAAAAAGTATTAAAAAGTAATTAATTATTCTGACCGCTGCGGGACCGAATAAATATATTATATATTATATTTATATTTATTTATAAAATATACCTTCGGTCAGACCGCTGCGGGACTGAATTGACGGCGTGGAGTGTCGGGCAGCTGCCCGATTTTGAAGAAGGGACAGAATATTCCCCGCAGCCGCAATAATTTACTTTGAATGAGGCGACCCACCCTATCCGCACCACCACCGTTTATTAACTAATTAATTATTCTGACTGCTGGCGCGTCATCGTCACGTCGCGCTGGATCCATCGTCTCCAAATAACCGCATGCCCCTGTGGCTAAGGTTGTTAATATATTATATTTATATATGAATTATTTGATATAAAATATTATTTGGTATAAAAAAATTGATTTCAGGTAACAAGTTGTGGGAGATTCAATCCGATCCCCTCTCAATCATATATAAATTTCAAATACCTTAATCCAATAAAATCTTTTCAAATCATGTATATTTTATATTATTAATTTGTTTTTAAATATAACATTTTCGCCGAAGATTAGTTTTATTTGACTATGAATGTAGGGGCGCGTGGCATGCACGCAGAGGTTTTACAATTGAATGCACAGCCATTCTTAATTGTGAAATTTTGTATTAATGAATGGTTTTTTAGTTTTATATCATAATTTTATTAAAACTCCATTAAATATTAGCTGTCATCCCTAATTTTTATGAAATAATATTTGCAAAATTGTTTTCCAATATTACCCATCAGTGGTCATATTCTGATTGGTTCGTTCGATCGCCCATCTGCTCCTCGCTCGACACCGTACATCTTCTACCAACGCGGTGCTATTTAAAGAATTTTGGTCTCTCTTCCTCACTTCGACTTCGGAGCTTCCCATTGTTGCCAACCCTAGGTAAGCTTACCGTTCTCATATCGATCTCTACAATTTTACTCTGTTATCATCTAGGTTTTGCTCCGTGTTTTTTTGTTGTTGCTATTCTTGGTTCGTCAGAATCCGCCGTTGAATCTCTTTGCAAAACCCCGTTTAGATGCTGATGCAGTCATCGAATCCATCTCCCCATCTCTTTCCTGCATTTTGTGCACGCCTGCTTGTACTTTATTCCGTTTAGATTCGGTGATACTGTGATTCTGGTCTTCTTTTTCCGTTTTTCTTTTTCGGGTTAAAATCTGGAATATGTCTGCTTTGTTCTCTTAGTTTTGGGTTTTTTTTTACGCGTGTTTATTTCTACCGAATTGATACGATTTCGTGCTTGAACTTTAGAACCTGGTATTTTCAAATGCGTAATCAGACTCACTTTTCGATAACGGACGTATCCAGTTTCTTGTATCCCTGGAAATTTATCGAAGTTGCTCGTCCGTTTAGTATCTCCTTTTTTCTTTTCCATCTGCAGAGTTTTTACTGAGTTAAAAGTTCCGACATCTGAGATTTTGATGCGCTTTTTTAGGCTTCATGCATAAATCCCTCTGCAAATGATTCCTCCGCCCCAATAGATGATTAGCATCCAAGGATTTGTTTGGATAGTCGTATAAAATTGACTGTCGCAGCCTGTTTTTGTAAGATGTTTTTTTGATGTTCATTCATTTACTTGTTCAGATTATCTCTGGCATTTGCTTGTGGATCATCCTGCCTGCCCCTCATCAACAAGGTTAGATGCGTTGACCCCATGCGAATCGCCTTCTCACATCTTTGTAAGTGATTTAATAGATCAGAGCAAACAGGGAATGCAGAAAAATGTGCTTGGCTGCTGAAATCCCCTTAGATGGTCCCTCTGTGCCTGTTACCCCATTTGGGTTGCCTCTTCACGTGCTCGATGTGGTTGGATTCACATTAGCTGTTGAAGACAAAGTGCTTAGCGAAGAACCTGCCTCTATAATCTTTGTTTTGAGGCACGATATCTGTGATGACGGTTGAGTTTTTCCATTCTTAAGATCTCACCCCAGTATCTCTCTCTCTCCGTCTCTCTCTGGCTTCGAAGGGTGCTGCTTGTTTTTAATTTGAGTTTATAGTTTGGGATGGAGAAGAAGGGGAAACTGTTGATGCGGAAGTATGAATTTGGGAAATTGCTAGGACAAGGAAATTATGCGAAGGTTTACCATGCAAGGAACATTGCGAGCGGCCAAAGCGTAGCCATAAAGGTAATTGACAAGGAGAAGGTTCTGAAGATTGGGCTGATAGAGCAAACAAAGCGAGAGATCTCAATAATGAGGCTGGTGAAGCACCCCAATGTGGTCCAGCTTTATGAGGTTATGGCCACCAAAACCAAGATCTACATTGTCATGGAGTATGCCAAAGGCGGCGAGCTCTTCGCAAAGGTTGCCAAGGGGCGGCTCAAGGAGGAGCTTGCAAGAACTTATTTTCAGCAGTTGATCAGTGCTGTGGACTTCTGCCATGGAAATGGCGTTTATCATCGGGACTTGAAGCCTGAGAACCTGCTGCTAGACGAGAATGGAACCCTGAAGGTAACTGATTTTGGGCTGAGTGCCCTGCACAAATCGAGACGCCGGGATGGTCTGCTCCACACGACTTGTGGAACCCCGGCCTACGTGGCTCCGGAGGTGGTGAGCCGAAAAGGGTATGATGGGGCAAAAGCCGACACCTGGTCATGCGGAGTCATATTGTTTGTCCTTCTTGCCGGGCACCTGCCTTTCCATGATTCAAATGTTGTCGGCATGTATAGGAAAATGTCGAAGGGCGAGTACAAGTGTCCCAGTTGGTTCTCTTCCGATGTTCGAAAGCTTCTTTCCAGAATCCTGGATCCGAACCCGAGCACCCGGGCTCCCATTTCTAAGATCAGAGACAATCCTTGGTTCAGAGCCGGGCTCTGCAACTCCAACCCTGCAGGCCCGGTTGCTGAGTTTTGTGAATCTGGTTCTGAGACAAAGCAAGAGACTGAATCTGGTTCTGAGACAAAGCTGGAGACGGTGAAGCCAACTAATTTGAACGCCTTTGACATCATCTCCCTCGCCAGAGGGTTTGACCTGTCGGGATTGTTCGGGGAAGATGATGAACGGAGGAAGGTTGTTAAATTCACATCCAAACAGGCTGCGGTGGCCATTCTGGTGAAATTCCAAGAGCTTGCTGGGTGTTTGAAACTGAGAACAAGCAAAAAGGAAGCTGGGTTTTTGAGACTGGAAAACCAAGTGTCGTCTATTGATGTGGAGATATTCGAGTTCACGCCGTCTTTCCATTTGGTAGAGATGAAGACTTCCGGGAATGGGTTGGTGTTTCAGAAACAGGTGAAAGAGGAGATCAGGCCGGTTCTGGAGGACATCATCTGGGCTTGGCAGGGGTAAGGATCTGGTGCTGAATTTCTGTTGGATCTGCTTCTTAGGTGTCGATCTTTGTTGGTTATATTGCACTGTTATTCGATTGGTCTGTTTGTTATTATTATTGTTTTCTGAATTCTGGATCTCTAACTATTGGTAGTAATATCTCCTTCAGAGCCTTTGTTTCCACTAGTCTCATCTAAATTCTGAAACCTCAAAATCTCAACAATTGTCTTGCATGCTCATGATTCAAGATTTATTCAGCAACAAATTCGTATTTGGTATATGTGAATTTTTCCTTTTATTTAAGTGGTTGATTCAATTGTAATCTCCACCATTTTACAAATTCATTAGTAATAAAAAAAATGATTATCATTGAAATTACAAAAGCTTATGAAACATGTAATTACTTTTTATCAACATGCTTTAAACTTGTCAATTACATGTATCAAAAATCATCAATCATGTTATCTTCATATTCTTAACATTTGTTTATGAAATATGTTTTTTAAGCAAAAAATAGTTCAAAATTTGACATTTTGTCATACCATACATTATAATTAAAACAAAATCTTTGCGGTTTGCTTTGGCATCTAAAATCAATGTATGCTTTGAACAAAAATTAAAAAACAGGAACACGATAGGTTTACATGGTATGACATTATGCCTAGGAGGAAGGGTTCAAACTTTGGTTTCTTTTTTCAGGATAAATCATCAAAGAATTAGAAATTCCTATTCATGAAGAGTAAAACTTATGTCAAGGGTGGTTCGCCTCCCCTTGAATTCTTCCACGAACAAGGCGTCTCTTAGTTTAATTGTGACAAAATATCTCATAATTTTCTCCCTTAATTGGGAGTGGCTCCATAAATCTCCCCATTATGATTAATTTGAGGTAAAAGCTAGACCTGAAGTTTCCTATTCTTCCAACTTCTTTTGTCTAATCAGTTTTGTCATTATATTTGTCCCATTATGATTTGTCATTTTTGTCATTATATCTGCCCTATTATTATTGGTGTGAATTTTCAATTTTTTTCTTCCTACACATTATATGGATCCAGTGATATCATACGTTGATGTGTTTGTATCTGGAATGAAATGTTTGGTTCTTATTGAAATGAATTGTGCTCTGACTATTACAATATTGCGATATACTCTGCTTCAGTGGTAGATAAGATAACACACTTATGAAGTCTTGATTGCCATGAGGCTGCTTCCCCCTGCAAATGATATTAGGTGTCTGGATATAGAGTTCCTCGTGTTTACATCTCCAACCATATTTGCATCTATGTATCCTTCTAAAACCAGTTTATCATTTTCAAAACATAAACAATGACTAGATGTACATTAGAGATACCTTAATATTCATTTAATTGTTGTCCAATGCTCCTTTCTTGAATTTGATAAAAATCTGCTTAGAATGCCAACAATGTGAACAATATATGATCTGGTGCATACCATAACGGACATGAGATTGCCAACTGCTGATTGATAGAGAACATTTTTCATCTCAACTTTCTCTTATTCACTTGGACTTTAGGTTGTCATGAGCCTGAAATGACTCAAGTGGAGTACCAAGTAGTTCCCCCTTACTCATGTTAAATCTTTCAAGAAAATTCTCAATGTACCATTTTGGAGATAGTCAGATCTTATGATTCCTCCCTGTAGGTAATTGTCATGCCAAAAATGTGAGTAACATCTCCCAAGTCCTTCATTTCAAAAGACCTGTGCCGATAATCAGCATGTCATCAACATAAAGAGGATAATGAAATTACTAGCTGAAAACCTTTTGATGAAAACCCAGTGATCAATAGTCGTTCTTCTGTACTCATTTTTTTCCATGACTTCTTGTATCATTGCCTCAATGCCTCTTTCAAACCATATAAACCTTTCTTAAGTTTATATATCATGTTTTCTTTGTCTTTGACCTGAAAACCTTTTGACTCCTCCATGTAAATATCCTCCTCAAGATCACTATGTAAGAATGAAGTCTTTACATCCATTTGTTGAACCTCCAGATGGAGACTAGCTGCTAATCCAAGCACAATTCAATTAAAAGACATTTTTACCACAAGTGATTTTTTTTATCAAAGTCAATATCTTTCTTCCGACCAAATCCCTCCACAACCATCTTGGCTTTGTAGCGTGGTTGCGAGCTGTCATTTTCTTCTTTAATTCTATACACCCACTTGTTCTTGAATGTCTTCTTTCCATGTGGTAACTCTGCCAGATCAAATGTATGATTCTTGTGCAAGGATCACATCTCCTCTTGCATGACTTTTTCCCATTCCATCTTCTTTTGGCTTCTGATCACATCATTGGAATTGTTTGGCTCTCCCATATCAGTGAACATCATATAATCATGTGGTGTGATCTACGACTCAATTGTCGTTCTCTGGTGGAACTCCTCAACTGTGCTTTAGGAGGAATCTGTCCTAAAATATCATATGATGGAGAAATATCAGTAGATGGAGACATAGTACCTAGCGATGATGTATCACTAGTGTCACGAATCTCTCTCGCACCATTTGGAACTGATGGTGGTGAGACTAGTTTCAGATTAACTGAAATTTTCTCAGACCGCAGCTTCCCTAGATTTCCTGGTTTCTAAAAATCTTCAATCGTATGATCTTTAAGAAATGCCACCTCTGCTTCGGATGATCCTCCTGCTAATAGGATCCCAGAGTCATAACCACTCTTCATGAGTATATCCCAAAAAGATACACTACTTTTCCTTGCCATCCAGCTTCACCCTCTTATCTTTCGGGTTATGTACAAATGCCCTACAACCAAATACCCTCAAGTATTTGTATAAAACATCATTTTTTAAACTATTTATGGTATGTCATAGTTCAATGGAACTGATGGAGAAAAATTGATAAAATCAACCGCGACCCACATTTGAGAGCATACACCCAACTCTTGCAGATGGTTTCACTCATCCTCTCAACAACATCATTATACTGAGGCGTCTTCAGTACTGGTTTTTTCAGCCCGATGCCGAAACTTCTGAAGTATTCTTGAAATGAACCATATCATTCTCCTCCATTGTCTGCACACACATACTTTAACCGTCTTTCTATTTCTCTTTCCACCTTCACATGAAACTGCTTGAAAACATTATGCACTTTATTTTTTTTCAAAGAAAAACCCAAACTTTTATAGAATGATCAACAATGAAGGTCACAAAAATATGTAGCACTTCCCATCGATTTAGTGCTCATCATGCAGACATTAGTGTGTATCTAATATAAAACATTTGCCTTTTGAGATGATAAATAATCATGAAATGATACTTGGTGTTGTTTTTTCATGATGCAGTCAACATAAGTATCCAAATGTGTACCTTTATTCATAGTAGGAGGTATTTGTTGGAGAGAATTTTGATTCCTCTCTCTCATGTGAGTTGTATGTGCCATACTTGCAGGAACATCCTTTCTGGCTGCATTAACTTCTCCTCCACACGGTCTGACATCCGTGAAGTAGAGAGAAGTATTTTTCTCGCCCTTAGCAATTTTACCAGATTACCTTTGATAAACTTCCATTTCCCTTCATTGAAGGAACTGACACATCCATCATCATCAAGCATTCCCATGGATATCAGATAGACACAAATATCAGAAACATGTCTCAGATCCTTCAATAACAACCCACATCCAATATTAGTCTCTAAAAAAATATTGCCTATACTAGTAATTTTGGATGCACCATAATTTCTCATTTTCACACAAGCGAAACTCTCTGAAATATAAGATTAGAAGAAATCTCTTCTGGCCATGACATGGTATAAGTTGCCTGAATCACTTACCCATGTTTGCAAGGTTGACATGCTCTTCCTGAACAAAAATGTTTTCTTCATTGATGACCGAAACATCATTATTTTGAGGTTTACCTTACTGATTCTTTTTCTTTTCCATCAGCTTCCGACACTAACAAATGAAGTGTTTGGGTTTGCCATTATGGTGTCACTTCATGTCGTACCTCGATTGAGATTTTGATCACTTTCTCTTTTGTTGATTTTGATCACAAGGTTCTTTTCCCTCAGTTTCTTTCTTGATATTTTTGTTTCCCTTGTCTTTTAGTGACAAGAGCTTTTGATTTCGGAGCACATCGCTCGTCCTTCTGGGCTCTTCATTCAACATTTTTTTCTTCACCATTTCAACGACGAGCTTTCCACCAGGTGCTGAATCACTAACTATCCACGTCTTTGGTAAGATGCTCGTCATCCACCGTCATTTTCATAGAATTTAACTGATCAACAATACCTTGAAAGTCGCTCATGTGCTCCGAAATGTTGTTCTCATCTTTGTACTTCAGGTTGACAAGACAACGAATCCGGTTTATTGTATTCTATGCGGTTGTTCTTGTGTACATCTTTTCCAATTTTCGCCATAAAACAAAAGCATCACATTCATTGATTTTTTTTGGAAGTTACTCTTGTTGATCTATTGCTCGATTTGGACAACACACTTCTTGTTGAGCATGACCCACTCCGCATCAACTAGAGGGGTATTGGTAGAAAGTCTTCTCACCAGATTGATCGTCTGTTGGTTTCTTCGATGACTCTGTAATGGGCTTAGTGACTTCCACTATGTACCTCCACAAATTTTTAATATATAGGCGATCTTTAATTTTTACTTTTTAGATAACATATTTGAAAGCGACAAGTTTAATCATGTTACCAAAATTTTACTCCATTGACGCAATCCAATTTTTTAAAAAACTAAACTTACAAACATGTTCAAAATAGTCAAAATAGTTGGAAACGACTTCTGTATCATTGAAAATGAACTCTGATTGACTAAGTTATGGTCAAAACGGTATCAACGATTGAGATTGACCGATGACGTGATGTAGACGTGACACTTCGGAGATGCCAATGAAAAATTCGGTGGAAAGTCACCGTCGGCGTGAACAATTTCATCTTTTCCGACAAGGAGTACCGTAGCACCTTGGGTTTGGCCCAAACATTGACCGCCTTTACTGACTTCATTTTGGCTCCGTTTTTGACATTGTTTACGCTGTTGGAATCATCTTGATGAGATCTTTATGAATCTACCTTCAAAAGTCGATTCCGACCACCATGAATTTTCCGGTCATTGGAAAACGTTCACCGCTCATCTTGATTTCGACAATCTCGCTTTGATACCACTTTATTGGGGCAACGAAAGTTACCAATAACAAAGCACACTTTGAACAAAAGTTAAAAACAAGAACACAAGAAATTTATGTGGTTCAATGGTGTGCCTACTCCATGGGAGAAAGGGGGCAAACTTTTATTTCTCTTCTCTAGGTAAATCGTCGGAGGATTACAAGTTACAATTCACGGGAAAAACATCTCAATTTATAAGAGTAAAAGTCAACAATGCCAAGGGTGGTTTGCCTCCCCTTGAATTCTCCCACTCGCCGCTGCTAACTACATACAACAAATGAAGGCGTCCTGGTTTAATTGCTGACAAAATCTCCCATAATTTTCTTCCCTAATTGGGAGTGGCCCCTACACAAATATATTTCATTATCCACTAAATATGGTACATTTTTAATTTTCCAATTCCATCAACTATTTCTTTGTCATGATTTATAATATCTAAATGGGTATCTGATATGAGTGTGAGTAGTACGACTAGTGGGGCTATTCGTGTGTGAGTATGAGAATTAGGCGTTAGGGGCAGTATTGTCCTTTTATCCACATTAGTTGGGTTGGTGTGTTAGATAGGAGGAGATATTACATATGAGATGATGATAGTAGTTTAGAGAGAACATATATTTGTTTGGGCTTCAGTTGTGGCTGTAGAGGAGGTTCCGACCTTGGTCTTAGGGAGCGTCTTTCTATGAAATTCTTCTTCCTCCTCCTCTTGTAATTTTGGTTCCACATACCTTTAACACATACCAAGCAGTCCACTTGAGATGGATCGTTGGCACGAGTAGTCTATCAATTGGTCTAACTTGTTGGATATTCTAGAGGAGGAGAATGGATACACATCATCATACTTGTATGGAGGGATTGGAGCACCGATTGAGCATGGCTGAGACAACACTTTCAAAACTAACATAAACAGCAGGGTCATAATCCAGGGGCAACATAAATTGGATCAGGAGATGAAGGAGTAGGCCGAGTTCCTATGTTATGAACTTGGTGCATCAAATGGAGTCATACCACCCAGGGTTGGACCAACATGAAGCTCCGTCGCCTAGGGCTGGAGTGGTGTTCTTAGTTGCGATTGCTGAGGTAGTCACGTTAAAGGAGTCTTATTCCTTAGATTTTCCTAGGGAGTCTCCGTATTTATCTCCCCTTTCTGAAATCCCTCCAATTCTGTCAATCCAACTCTCACTAATGGTTGCATCATGTTTTAATGGTTCTCATACTCTATCCTTGTTACCATCAGAATTCCACGCGGTTGCCTCCATTCCACACAATCGAATGGAGAAAATACTGTAGCATGAAGAAGGGCACCCTTCATTGACGTCTGAAGTGTCGGGAAATCGAATGGGGGAGACCATTGATAAGGGGAAACAAGGTTGGGATGCTATTAAGATGTCTACTTTGGTCAAAACCATGAATGAACCATTCATAATAGTGGAAGATAAAGAAGTTAACTTGCAAACTTCGTGTTACAGACCAGAATGAAAGGGAAAAGAGTGGATGAACTCCAACTAGGAATGACATAATGAGAGAGGTGAGGGTGTAGAAGAGTCGTGGAACAAATTACAAACTATCACAAAATGATTCATGGTGTTATCTTTTACAGGAGACAAACCTATTATTTGGAAAGTGTTCATTATCGACACTGCAGAGGAAAACTATGGTAGATATTGGCAGTTTTGCTATTAGTGAACTAGGATCTTCCACTACTAATGCTCAAATTGGCTATGAGTACAATGTTTTTGCTAGAAGCTGCATGTATCATGTTTGGAAAGCAACAAGAGCAACGTCTATTGTGGAGATCATTTGCATGCTAGTCTGAAATATGTTACAGAATAACTATAACCACACTATCATGTTGTCCATGGATTTTTTATGAGGGTTTTAATTTTTTTTAGAAAACAAGATGAGGTTGGAGTTTTTTTCAAAAAAGGGTTCGGAGAAGCGTGAATCCCGTTCACGCTTCCCCATTCCGAGAGAGAAGCACAAACGAGGTTCACACCTCCATGTTTATATATATATTATTATTAATATGATATAATATTTATTATCAATATTAATTTCTATCAATATTCCTTATAAATATTTTTTATTTTTTTAATGATATACAATATTACAAGTTTGTTGATAAATTATATATTTATCAATAATGAATTGTATTATTCATTATTAGTTAATATTATATATTATTATGTTATTAATTAATTAATAGTAAAAAAACCAATATTTATAAGATTTTAATTATAAATCTTTGTTTATTTTTTTGTTGATATAATTATTTTTAATATATTAATATGTTTTTTTAAAATATCAGTTGTAATATTTGTTATTAATTAATATAATATAATTAATAGCATTATATCTAATATTTTTTGTATAATAATGTAAATTAAAAAAATGTATTAAAAAAATATTTACTAATTAATAATTATATTATTCTTAATAGATTATGTTGTATTATTAAATAATCACTTTATAATAAATAAGATAATATTTATTATTAATATTAATTATACTTATAGAATTGAAAATAATAATATTATTAATATTTAATAATTAATTTAATATGATTATTTATTATATTTATACTTAGTATTATAATCCATATTATACATAATAAATAATCATCTTAAATTAATTATTAAATAGTAATAACATTTATTGAATACAAAATAATAATATTAATAATATTTAATAATAAATTTAAGAATATTATTTATTATACATAATATAGATAATAATATTAAGTATTAATATGAATAACAAACAATAATTATTAGTATTACTAATGTGGTTATTAATTTCAATGTTTTTTATTTGTTGAAAATTATTTTTATGAATTTTCAATTATATCAATTAATTGATTTATGCAACATTAGGTAATATATTAGTATGTTTTTAAATAATGTATAAATAATGATTTCAAAAACATACAACATGTATCATCAATCTAATCTACGTATGTGGCTTGGATGCTCATCTGTGCCACAACTAGGTGTATATATGACGCGTCCACACCGTGTCTGTCTACGTCTCTCCTCCAGCGTACGTTGCTCCTGTATATCATCGTTGACACCCACCTCCACATCATCATGTGTGGCAGGCGATGTATGTATAGTTTCGCCGCCTGTACCCTGTCCTGCCTCTAAGGATAATGATTGCTGGCTGGAACTCTCATCAACATATGAACAAGATGGTTGCTGTGCTGTGGATGTCTGCGAATCAGAGGCTAATAAAGTATGCAATATAGATCAGTTAACATATATCTATGCACCAAAATCTATCATGCTAGCAACCTCTATTTGTGCCTGTGCCTCTGGGAGTTGGAGGAGCATATGACTGATCATGGTGGACACCTTCCTCCTGTGCCACATCTGCATCCATAACAGGGTCGTCACCCCCTGACACATCTATATCAGACTCAGCAGCCTCAACATCGCGTGACAGATCAAAGAAAATCCCATGATAAATCTCATCCATGGGAGGAACCAACTCCGTCACAGCTCTATGAAAATATGTCTGGTCAAATGCACCCCCTCTACCAGATCAGAGATGTGAAGGAGATGAGTGATGCGAGCATCCTGCGAAAAAAATTCTGCTGTTAAGTAATGTTAATACAAAATATGTTTAGCAGTGGAAGAAAGACTTATTTACCAAGTCGTGATAGCCCCCCATATGTGTCGTGTAAGAAATATGTCTGGGACCTACGGTACCAGAGTGCATAATCCTGCCGATTGAAATAAATGCATACGTACTGTGCTCGCCCCTTGTAATTGAGACTCATGTCGTCTGTCCCACATACACTACTACAAAACTGGGTTAATCCAGCACTAGGGCTTTAACATCGCTAGCTAAAAGCGTTATTAAAGACCCCCTTTGTCAGCGCTGTTAAAGACCCCTTTTGTCAGCGCTGTTAAAGGAAGACTTTTATCAGTGATTTTAAAAACGCTCTGGTAAATGGGGCATTTTATCAGTGCTTGTAAAAAAGTGCTGATAAATGGGCATTTTTTATCAGCGCTTTTTTAGAAGCGCTGATAAAGACCCTCCCTTATCAACACTTTTTTAGTAGCGTTGATAACGACATACTTAAAAAAAAATATTTCATTAAAAATAATATATTAATATATAAATATATTTATATTGATATAAATATAATATATATTTTCAAATATGTTTTAGATAAGGTAAATAAGAATTTACACTTAATATATATAAGATATTTAGTGAAAATGACATATAAAATAATTAAAAAAATATTTTTAATTAATAATTTTCTTATTATTACAGAGTAATAGTCATTTAATATCAATTTGAATATAAAAAAAAATCAAAAAATTAATAAAGGATCTAAAATAAGTTGAAAAGGTAACTTGAACTTCAAACGACCATAACTTTTGATCCGAGTGTTCGTTTGGGCTGTACCACATATCAAATCGAAGCATGTGGCGAGCTCTATGCCCTTGATGAGAGAGGTAATCTTTTGTCACATTTTCGAGGCCAAAAAATGTCCAGAAGGCCTCCAAAACTGAGTTTTTAGTCAGGGTATCCCAATTTTTTTAACATTTGATGGATTTTCAGCCTCATTTAAGGTGGGTATTATTGTCTTTTTTGGGTGGAGATTGAATTTATTCTAAGGTCTTACATTCATATTGATATTATGGTTTTGAAATTTTATCATTTTTTATAATGTAATTTTATTTATAATTAAATATATGCATGTTTTCTTATATTTACTTATAATAAATCACTCATATAAATACATATATCAACATATTTATGTAAAAATGTATATTCTAATATATGTAAATCAATGCATATTCTTGAAATGTATTTAAAACAACATCTAACCATTTTTTACATTATGCAAATATATTTATAATGTTTATATATACATATATGTGCGTATTAATAAACAGATATATATTTATATTATATTCTAGTATAGTAAATGAATATAATATTTAATATATTTAAATAAATATAAGTATATATATATCACACACACACATATATTTAAATATATGAATAAATATATATATGTAAATATATATATAAATAAATAAAAATATCAATAAACAGACAACAAAACAACATGGTGTAGTGGTAAAGGCCTTCCATTTTTGAAGGAGAGGTGAATGGTTCGAATCCCGGTGGGTGTGCATGAGGCTGGAAATTCGCAAAGCGCTGATAAAAGGGGCGGTGGGGTGAAAAGTACTGATAAAGGTGGGGGGAGTGCTGTTAAAGGTGTTGTGGAAGTGCTGATAAAGGGTTCATGCTCATGGACATCTGAAAAAACATAATTTTACCCCGTTTATTAGTGTTGCTTTTATCAGCACTAAAAAAGCAATGTTAAAGGCCCCCTTTAACAGCGCTAAAAAAGCACTGTTAAAGGACCCTTTTAACAACTCCTTTTTAGCATTGTTAAAGGTCCCTTTTAACAGTGGTTTTTTAGTGGTGTTAAAGGGGCTCTTTAACAATTCTTTTTTAGCATTGATAAATGCTTCGAGCTTTTAACCATGCTATGGTTGTCAGTACATTTTTAGCGCTGATAAATACATATTCTAGATCTGTTAAAGACCTTGTTTGTAGTAGCGATGTCAATATATCACGCATGATACCTCCTCTAATCAAAGTCTCGCTTCCCTGACATCTTCAGGGAATGAAGTGAATGTAACTGACTGGGTGGCACGGGAATGAGTTGATAGAATCCGAACTGCCTCATAACCCTATCAATTTGATGCCACTCAACAATACGCAAATGAATCAAAGGAACGATGCAGGAGCCAACAACAAGTATCACCATACAATACAGTGAAAGACTCTAGATACCATCCTCAATATATGACATCCATGAAATCTAAAAAAAAATGAATAATTAATTAATAAATAAAGACATGTACAATACAAAATGAATATTTAACTATATAAATAATAACCACTTACATCGTCTGGCCGAAGACTGTCCAACATAAGTCTGTAAGCATGGACATCGTGTTTGGCTGTATCTGAATGTCGATGTGCCTGAATCCACCCATAGATAACATTGTTATAGTTATATTTTATAATAGACAGTTATACATTTGATTTAGACATTAGAAGGAAGGAATAACATACCATTGTCCACGTAGAGACTGCTATAATATTAGTAGGCAATAGCGCACGAGTATGTGGGGCTAAGTGAGGGATGCACTCCCATATCCACATCTGTATACACTACCACAAAACAGGGCAAGGGAAGCGCTGCCCTTTATCAGCGCTAAACAGAAAGCGCTAATAAAGGGGTATGCCTTTATCAGCGCTATTTAAAAGCGCTGATAAAGGTATCTCTTTATCAGCACTAAAAAAGCGCCGATAAATGAATGTTTTATCAGTACTTTTATTTTAGCGCTGATAAAACATACCTTTATCAGCGCTTTTAACGAGCGCTGATAAAGGTTCCATTGGTTTTTATTTAATAACCCTAACTGGACAAACTCGCTCGCACGCGGTCAAGCTTTCGCGGAAGCCGAACCAGACCCCTCATCCGCCGCGCCCTAGTCCTCCTCATCCTCCTCGTCCTCGTCCTTCCTCCTCCTCGTCCTCCTCCTCCTCCGCCGCCGCCGCCTCCGCCCCCGCCCCCGCTGCTGCAACCGCCGCTGTCTCTGCCGCCGCTGCCGCCGCCGCCTTTTCCCCCGCTGCCGCGACCGCCGCCACCTCTGCCACCGCCGCCGCCTCCGCCGCCGCCGCTACCATTATTGATATTCAATTTCAGGTAATTTTTTTTCTACCGCTTGAATTGAACGTGTGAAATCCTAACATGAGGTGTTATTGCAAGAGTCAATGGATGATATAGTTGATACAGTTTTGGATTCAAGGTTCCTTACATATTATAGAATTATGGAGGAGCACTAGAGACATGTGTGGTTGTTTTAGCCATTAAACATTCCAGTATAGAAGTGGGATTATATTTTCATTAATTTATTTATTGGTTTGCCAAAAACTCATTGCAAGAAGGTTGTGATTTGGGTGGTTGTTGATCAACTCCAAAAATATGTGCACTTCCTTCATATTAATGAGGCGATGAAAGTGGAACAACTCACGGACTTGTATGTTTTAGATTTTTTGAGACTTCATGAGGTTCCCTCTATAATTGTTTCAAAAAGTGATCTGAGGTTGAAATCTAGGTTTTGGAAATCATTATAGGTTTCACTAGTTTTCTAGGGTAAATTATGAACACATTATCATCTATAGATGGATATATATACAGAGAGGGAAGTCAATGTTCTAGAGGTTACTCTCCAGAATCATGCACATGATTTCATTGGATATTGGGAAATGAATTTTCCTTTTGTTGATTTCCCCTATAACAATTGTTATCAGGATGTGATAAAGACGGATCCCTACATTTATTTATATGGGAATCCATATAGATATCCCCAGTACTGGGAAGAGTTGGGAGAGTGGTCCATAGTTGGTTCGAGTGTTGTTCAAGAGATGAAAGAGATGGTGCAGTTGATCTAGAAGAATTTAATCATTACATAGAGTCATAATAAATTCAATACAAACCATTGGAATCAACTGCTGGTGTTTTAGGTTAGTGATTAGGTCTTTATCATAGTTTCACATCACTTGGGACATCAGCGGCTAGGTTATCAATGTCTGTTTGCACCGAGTAATGGGATAAACATAGTGTTTTTTGGTCACTAGGGAGTATTTCTTATTGGTTTCAGTTACCATCTGGTTTGATAGCTATCCATGATGTGTTTAATATTTTCCATTTGAGTAGGTATATACCAGATCATTTACATGTGATTAGACGAGGGATGTTGATCTTGATCTCGATAATACTTTGGTTCCCCAACCAATTCAGATTATGAATCTGGAGTATAAGGTACTATATGATTAAACGACCCTGAGTCTAGTTAATGTGGTAGTTCAGATAATATATTCATGATACATGGGGGAATGACTCGTTGATGAGGTAGTAGTGTTCTTCTTCATTAGAGGATATATGATCTTGAGGGATTTCTGGGGGAAAATCATTTATGGTCGGGAGATTATAAAGTCTCATTACATTTTATGTGAGGTATGTTTTAACATTTTTTTGGATTTTTTTTGTTGAGGAATGCTGAGAAAGGATTTGGAGGACACATGTATTGGTAAATTTAGTGATCTTTAGGGAATTTTTAGAAACAAAACAACATTTTTTACTATATTCTGAGAAATTACATGAGGTGTAAATGGAGTACATGACATGTAATGACCGCCAAAAATGACACATTAATTGGATGCACAATGTGACAATTTTACAAACTTTGTAATGGTTACATATCATTTAAATAAAAAATATAATGTTTTAAATAAAAAGTGACTCGTTTTTTAGTGTATCTAAGTCAAGAGGATTACACGACGTGTAAATGTATTACATGTAGTGTCAATGTCACATAAAAGGTTTTTTTGGGATCCATAGAGTTCTTGAGCCTTCATATTTTTTACAAAATTATCCTCTTGGATAGATCTTTATCCCGATGATATTTTGGGTCACTCCCTCCCATCTAGTTCACATTGTTCTATGCTTGATCACTATTATTGCTGGATTTCTTTTCTCAAGGTATGTGATCCTTCTGATTCCTATTTGGATTTGTTTGCACCTATGGTTTGGATAAAAATTAGTGATCAGATAGTGATTTCTATCAATAAATTTAAATTTATTTGCACGCATTGTCTTTTGGGGTTTGTGGGATGTGGTAAATGGTGTACTCGATTTTAGATTATTTTATTCTCATGGGTTTCCCCTATTTTATGTTTTCTTTTCAGTTGGAAATCTCCTCTGCTGTGCGCCTCTCCTCTACCACGAACGCACCTCTGCCGTGTGCTTAACGACACATTTGCGGTGAGTTTTCTCCCGTTACTCATTGGTTTCCTCTTGTTCGCATGTTATTACTGTTTGATATTGATGGTTATAATGTGAAATGTATGGGCTAAACGCCCCGCTGAAAATCATGGCCGTTGGTGGTCCTTGTTTGCACACTAAATGAATTGAATGTTGGTTGGTTCTTATTGAACATTGGAATATAAAAATTGGTAATTTACGTATACTTGACTTATGAATGAACACCCCAGGATGATAAAACTTCTGTGATAACCCCTGAATTAACAAACAAAATTGAATAAGGGATGATTTGTAAAATCTAAAATTTTGATTGTTTGGTTTGTATGGTGTTGCGATTGTGATCCCGATTGTGTTTTTGTATGGTGTTGTAGTTGTTGGCATGATTGATATGCCATTTGTTTTCCATGTTGTAGTTCTTCCACCATTAAATATCAATCCAAACTTTACCCATTTCAATGGCACCACCACTTTGTTACTAGTGCAATTCCACTGAATCCTAGAAAACCACTTCTAGAGGACTCTATGAGAAACTTTAAAATACATGGTATGTAGTCTTGTTAAATGGAACATGCTTCACCATACATGGATTTCATATAGATTTTAATTCCACACAACATTTATCTCCAAAATTTACACCACATGACTAATCTTCTAACTCAAACTTGGAATAAGTTTCATTTTAAATGTTACATGTCATGTGAACCTAGGTCACACACAATGTATCTCCAAGACATATACTTCAGCATGAAGCCATGTGCATGCCATGAAATAATGGTAGAACCATATGAAATGTGTTTTACTTCACTCACACCATGTATAGATACCATAGAAACTTGATGTGTATAGACTATACACCCCTAGTGGTCATGTAAGGACTACACACCGTGTATTCCACAAAAATGTGATGCATAGTTGGTGAGGTGACTCAATATGTATCTAAAGTACACGCCTTTAGCTCAAGTTGTTCTAAATGTCATGTATTTTCAAAGGCATCATTCAGTCTTTGTAAGACTAACTTGGAATAAATTTGATATATGTCAGATTAAATCAGGTATCTTATACATACACGATGTTCACCCTACTGGACACACCATGTATATGGATTTCACATGAGTTTAAAGGCATTTGTACCATGATTTGTTTTTATAAAACCCAAACAATGCTACCTGATTAATTAAAACATAATATTAGGCAAGTTCGAGATCGAACCCATAAAGACGATGAATATGAATAAAGGATGGATGAATGCCAATCGATTGACAAAAGAGTATGAAGATGACGTGAAAGAGTTTATCAAGTTTGCAGAAGATCATGCATGTGACCCTTCTCAAATCCTTTGTCTGTGTTTACGCTGTTATTCAAGACAAATTAGTCCAGAGGAGTTGGAAGAACACCCGATCTGTCACGGAATAGATCGAAGTTATACATGTTGGAATAAACACAGGGAAAAAAACGAATGTAGGTAGTGACTCAGATAACACGACATTTTATAGATCATATGATATGATTAGAAGTGTGAATAGTGAAGACGATCGTATGGAGGGTGTGATTACAGATGTGAATGATGATGAAGATCGTATTGAGGAAATGACAAGGACATTTGAAGATGAACTTCATGATTGCCCAAAATTGTTTGAGAAGTTAAAGAGTTGTGCAAAAACACCATTGTATGCTGGTTGCACTAAATATACAGCATTGTCAGCCGTATTGAAGCTGTATAATTTGAAAGTAGGCAACGGGTGGAGTGATGCCAGTTTTATGGAACTACTTGCTCTCCTGAATGACATGCTCCTAGAAGATAATGAACTCCCAAGCCGAACATACGATTCCAAACAAATGCTATGATCGATGGGTATGATCTCTGAAAGAATACATGCCTGCCCGAATGACTGTATATTGTTTCGCAAGGACCACAAATCACTTAAAGAATGCCCAAAGTGTGGTGCTTCTTCATACAAGAAAGATGATTCTAGTCCTACGAAAGTTGTATGGTACTTTCCAATCATTCCTAGAAGATAAAGAACTCCCAAGACGAACATACGATTCCAAACAAATGCTATGATCGATGGGTATGATCTCTGAAAGAATACATGCCTGCCCGAATGACTGCATATTGTTTCGCAAGGACCACAAATCACTTAAAGAATGCCCAAAGTGTGGTGCTTCTTCAATCAAGAAAGATGATTCTAGTCCTACGAAAGTTGTATGGTACTTTCCAATCATTCCTAGGTTTAGGCGCCTATATGGAAGTGATGAGACTGCAGGACAATTGACATGGCATGCAGATACAAGAATTAAAGATGTGAAACTACGTCACTCGACAGACTCTCCTCAATGGAAGAGAATTGATCACGAGTATCCTGAATTTGGGAATGAGCCGAGAAACCTTCGTCTGGCGTTATCTACAGATGGGGTGAATCCTTTTGGTTTTCAAAGCAGCAGTCACAACACATGGTCGGTTATGTTGGTAAACTATAACTTACCACCATGGTTATGCATGAAACGAAAATACATCATGTTATCTATGCTTATATCAGGACCAAAAAAACCGGGTAATGATATTGATGTTTATTTGGTCCCATTGATCGAGGATTTGAAAATTTTGTGGGATTCAGGTGTTACGTTGTATGATGCTTACAAAAATGAATATTTCACTTTGAAAGCCATGTTGTACGAGATGATAAATGACTTTCCCGCTTATGGAAATTTGTCAGGATATAGCATTAAAGGAACTCAAGGGTGTCCTGTTTGCGAACAAGGTACACAGTCAATTAGGTTGAAACATTCATCGAAAACCGTGTTTCTAGGACATCGTAGATTTCTACCCCGATGACATAAGTACCGATCTTGGATGACATCATTCGACGAAAGTTCAGAAGAACGTACAACACCGTCTCTACTAACAGGTGATCAATTGTTTGAGAAAGTAAAAGATTTGGACACTACTTTTGGTAAACCGTTTTCGAAAAAACTTACAAAAACTGGTTGGAAAAAGAGATCAGTTTTTTTTTGAATTACTATACTGGAATTGTCTGTATGTCAGACATTTTCTTGATGTTATGCATGTTGAAAAAAATGTACGTGATAGTGTCATCGACACGTTGCTAAATGCACTCGACAAAACAAAGGATGGAATTAAGGCTAGATTGGACATGGTTGAGATGAGAATACGAGAAGAGTTGGCACCAGTGAAGGGTGAAAAACGAACATTTCTTCCTCCTGCTGCTTACACTCTTTCCAGGCAGGAGAGATATCAGTTTTTCAACTTCTTGAATGACGTAAAGGTTCTAGAGGGGTATTCATAAAATATCAAGAACATCATGTCAATGAGCGATTTAAAATTAAAGGGTCTGAAATCACATGACTGCCATGTTTTGATGCAATATCTAATTCCTATAGTTTTATGTTGCATTTTGCCCAAGAATGTCCGCTATACATTAACGAAGCTCTGTTTCTTCTTCAAAGCTATATGCAGCAAAGTTATAGACCCAACGAAATTGCCAACTATGGAAAGAGAAATTGCCATCATATTATGTGAATTGGAAATGTTCTTCCCACCGATATTTTTCGATATGATGGTTCATTTGATGGTTTATTTGGTGAGAGAGATTCGACTATGTGGTCTTGTACATTATAGATGGATGTACCCCATTGAACGGTATATGAAGATTTTGAAAGGGTATGTCAAAAACCGAAGTCGGTCAGAGGGTTATATTGTAGAACAATATATTGTTGAGGAAGCCGTTGAATTTTGTACCGAATACCTGTCTGGTGTGGAAATCGTTGGCCTACCGAAATCTCGTCACACTGAGCGGCTTGAGGGTGAAGGAATTTCTGGAAGAGAGGTTGTCACAATCAATATTACAGATCGGGAGCAGGCCCACCTTTACGTTTTTCATAACAGTTTCGACGTTGAACCATATGTTCAAACCCACAAAGAAATTCTTAGGCGTTTGAGTTCTTCTAGGGTTGAAAAATGGATATCAGATACACATAATTGACAGTTTATAGGATGGTTTCGAGACTATATTTTTAAGCAGTTAGATGAAAATCCAGACTCAATTTCAGAACGACTTCGATGGCTAGCCGGAGGAGCAAGTGTGTACGTATTATCTTACAATGCTTATGCAGTT
Source organism: Viscum album (assembly GCA_963277665.1). Classification (NCBI taxonomy): domain Eukaryota; kingdom Viridiplantae; phylum Streptophyta; class Magnoliopsida; order Santalales; family Viscaceae; genus Viscum; species Viscum album. Next base: position 908,959,930 of record OY728131.1, on the reverse strand, counting down.
AATGGTTATACATTCTATACTAATGAACATGATGAAGATAGTACCATGCAGAATAGTGGGGTTACACTTGTGACTGAGGCAATGCATGTTTCTGGTGCTAAGAAAAAAAATCCAATTTATGCGAATATGTCATACTTTGGCATCATCAAACGAATATGGGAGTTGGATTATACGAAATTCAAAGTGCTGATTTTTCAATGCAAGTGGGTTGATAACATGAGTGATGTTAAAATAGATGAATTAGGATTCGTGAAAGTTGATTTCAGTAAGGAAGGGGAGAAAGATGAACCATTTATAATGACATCACAGGTAGTACAAGTATTTTATGTTCCAGACCCCGCAAACCGAAATTGGTCAATTGTTCTGTTATCGACCAAAACAACTGAAGGGCCAGATGAAAGTTCAACAAAGGTTGACCCTTTTATAGGGACTTCACAATCATTTCGCAGCGGTCCCAATGTAGACGGCGTTTTGTATGTCAGAGGAGACCACAATGAAGGGATTTACATAGTCGATAGAGGAGTCAAATCTCTTCAGCTTTTAAAGAAAAAAGAGAGAGTACAATAATCAGGTTATTTGTTTATTGTAATATACATTGTGTTACGTTATGTTATTATCTGTTCGCTTCTGTTTTTATGTAATCTAAATTAAATATTAAAACACTTCTGCAGATAATGACTTCTGCACCTGTTGATGCGCCCAATCCTGAGGCACAAAAGGTCTCTTAACCAGCAGCTGGTGGTCCCACTGCAGAACAACAACAGGTTTCTCAACCAGATGCTGGTGGTCCCAGTGCAGAGCAACAGGTTTCTCAACCTGTTGTTGCTGGTCCCAATGCTGAGGGACAACATGTTTCTCAACATGTTGCTGCTGGTCCCAGTGCCTATGGTAGCGCTCTGGGGGAACATATTGATGCTACTTCTGAGGAAATGGTAGGAAATGAAACCCTGAAAGTGCAAAAGGAACAAGAGCGTCGTAGTTTGACAGTGTTAGCCAAAACCCTTAAGGCAAAAGCAAAAGACATCAAATTTGAGGTGGGATGGAATAAGCGAGGCCAACATGTTAACCCCAACAGAGCTATCTTTAGTAGCTACATCGAAATCATCACTCGGAAACGCGTGCCGATTGATGTATAGTCGTGACACCATGTTGTCACCAGGCTGAAGACACTAATGTGGGAAGAGATTACGGTAACATTATGATATCATTTTTTTAATTTATTAAAATAATATAAAATACCAAAACATTGACTTACTCTTCATCATCCATTGCAGAGTTCATTTATAGTAGATGCCTCGCACAAGGAATATGTATTAAGAGTTGCAGGAAGGATTCATAGAGGTTTTCGCACAATTTTAACGAAATATCATCTTAAAGATGCAGAAGGGAAAATCAAGCCACACCCACCTCCTCTTTACACACACTTGATATCCCAAGGAGCGTGAGATGCGTTTAGCAACCGTCGTGGGGAGTAGACTTTTCAGGTACATTGTGTGGGGTAATACATTGTTTGACGTTTGCTTGTATTCATCACTCTGATTGACAGTTTTTTATTTATGAAACAGTAACTGAGTGCTGAAAATAAAAAACGCGCAATAGAACCAGCGTACCCTTACTGTAAAGCAAGGATGGGGTACGCTGAACTTGAGAAAAAATTGGTACGTCTTTTAAATCTACCCTACTACTTGTATGTGACATAAAACAACAACATAACCATGTTTCTCTATTTATATTCAGATTGATGAATCGAAATCGAAAGCCATATCCATCCCACGCCATGTGCTATGGAAGGAGGATCGTGTAAATAAAGAGGGGATACTGATAGATGAAAACACACAAAAAGTGTGGGAAACATGTGTAAGTATGGCATAATATAAATTTGGTTTGCTTTAAATCGCTATTACATTAAAATAACTACTTATTTTTCTATATTTTCTATCTAACATAGTCACAAGAATAAAAAACAACCGCACCAGATGCCGACATACTTTCAGCAGCCTTGAAGCAGCCAGAACAGTATGGCCGCATCAGAGGTGCGGGTTTTGGGGTGACACCACGAACATATTTTCAAAAAAAAAACAAGCGGAGGATCAAAATGAAAAAAATGGAAAAGTTGTAAGAACAATTATCTATTTTTCAAGAATAATTACAATACCAGAGAGAGATGATAGCAAAATTGATAGGGGAGAGGCAAAGAGAAGAGACAACTCAATAACAACCCATGCGTGATGATCCCGCCCCACCCCCACCAGCTTTGAGGTGAGCCATTCCCCTAAAAAACCTGACTTAGATGAGGTGATCAATTATTTAATAATTGTTTCTGTGAAATGTGATTTACATAGACACTGATACCTTTTCTATACTAATATTCCACATGGTGAAAATGACTCTGATTTATATCTATCAACTCCCACCAATCGCTTTGTAGCGAGGGCTACAGTGTTCAATATGAAAACCGACATGCTACACAATAGACAGCTTCCAAAAGATCATATCAGAGTGTCAATTAACGTAGCTAATGAGCCGAGTTCCGAGCTACCTGTTCCAAATGACGATGACGATATTCATACAGTTGAACAAGCTGTTGGAACATTCATCGCATGGCCGACAGTTCTTGTAAAAAAACATGCCGAAAAAAAGGTATCCATTTCCAATTTATTTTTCAAGATGGACCTTTAACATTTAATGAAAAAAGGTCTGAACTGATGAATTTTATTACAGAACGACAAATACTGTGGGGTGAAATGAAATATCAGCTCAAAACTATCTCAAGGATCAACCAACTGATTGAAACGGTCTACTGAGAGCACCTTCACCCCGCCTGTTCTATATCCACAGTTAATATCATTACAGGCTCATGTGGATACAAAGTTGAAAGACAGCAATGCTCACACAGTTGATTTTGAAAAAGATATGTATGGAGAGGAAACATCAGATTTTATTAATGCTGAAAATGTAAATGAACTCCTCAAGTATGAATGGCTAGGCGCCTCAGTTGTAAATGTATACATGAGGTATGTTTTCATGATTTGATTTTACAAAAGTTGATATACTCTGATAATTAAGACTAAATACATTTTATATTTGTCGCAGGAGTATATATGAAAAACAATTGAAGAGATTTCCCCATGAACAGAAATTTGGACTCGTTAGTCCTCACATCACCTCTTCAAAGGACGAAATAGATTCTGATAAAGAGGCTACAATAATGTCATCCCTGCTCAAATCATTTGAAAACAAAATTACGGATGACAGACTCTTTTTTTAATACCAATGATGCAGGGGTAAAACTCTAAAATTTAATCATATCAACTATATTTTCATTTCTTTCTTTACTTATTCCTTTTTGTATTTTTAGGAACCATTGGATGCTGATTGCAGTCAATTTGGATACTCCAAAGATTTATTTTCTGGATTCAATGCATGGATATCCAACAAACCGACCATGCATGATGGCGTTTGTTAATTTGTAATACACTAGATGCAACATTTTAAAACTAAACATCTAGTTATATAATTTATGTTATATTTTAATGTGGATTCTGTTATGATAGGGCGGTGCATCAATATCGTCTAATGCATGGAATGAATCCAGGGCCTAAGGATAAGAACGCCTACAAGATCTACAACTGGAAAAGTATCCTGGTATATATAATAACATTGCACTATCCAAACACATATCAATACAAATTACTTATTGTTGTGGATGTTTCTGCAGTGTCCAAAACAAACAAACAGAAAGGACTGTGGTTATTATGTTTGTAAATTTATGAAAGAGATCATATTTCATCAACAAACTAGCATCCCTGACGAGGTATTCTCGAAAATAATTACGTGTTCATTTAAAATATTTATTAATCCTTTGTGTATTTATATTTTTTCAGTACTACCATGACTGTCGCAAAAACTCATATTCAGAAGATGATATAGATGTGTTTAGAAATGAACGGGCAGCATACCTGATGGAAGATTGTACACAAATAGGATAAAGGTGAATTCCTACTACTTATGTTATCTATATATGATCATTGATTATCCTCCAACCTTCTTTGGTGAATAACCTTGGATGAAGAAGAAATGACATATTAGAGTAGATCGAGATACAATGAACACAATGACTTCTTTCAATCATTAGATAGCATAATTTTTGATGAAATATGATCCAATATCCGAGTAGGAATCTTAAATTTTATGTTTATACCTTTGTTGATTAAATAGTTTGAGCAGATTGATCCCTTCGATGGATATGTACCAATTGTGGATTGAGAATGCTCCGATGTATTGAAATCTTAATTTATTACTCAATGTTTTCTATCCCCGGATTCATATTATTGATCTTTGAACAAATCAATATTGAAGTAAGGCATGATGGTGTGCAGTGCGTATGGGGTGAACGACAAAACCACCGAGGATCAACAAAATCCATTTTCCAACAAATGATGGATGGAAACAACAAATATGGTCTATATCCACCATTTTCAGTTAGATACAGGGCCTAAATATAAATATTTCTGAAATTAAAGTGGAGGGATCAGATTCAACATGCAGAGATAGTATTTGAGCACATGTGTACCCCTTGGTTCATTTTTAAGAAATTTCAATGTTCTGTATCTCGTTTGTTTGAACTTGTATTTGAGCACATGTGTTGTTGTTTGACTTGCACAATTATTTCTAGGTAGATGCATGAGATAATGGGTATCATTGAGGGACTTTTAATCCAATTATGATTGAGGGGTAATGTGTGTACATTGAACTAGATTTAAGAATATGATATTGAGTACCCTATTTAAAATAATTGACTTTGAGACCGAATTTCATTCACTAGTTTTCTCATGCATTAGATTTAATGTGAGGTGGCCATGATACTCTGTAGAACTATGGATAAAAGAACATTCTTGTTTATAACCCAAGCATGTAATGACCCACATCATTGTGGGTTAGAAATTACCAAGGGAAATTGAATTTTCATTTATTGATGGTTTCATTTTTTGAACCAGGTCTCAGGTTTGGGTTATTAAGAGTTTTAATGTCTCTAATAGGTGTTTCAGACATGTATTGGGGCTAGAGGGATGTCATTGGATTTTGGGAGGATATCAAGGATGATTTGGGTAGTCATTCTATTGAAATGTAGTAGCATTAGGCTACTCATAGTGTGAAAGGGTAATTCACAACATGAATGCATTTAATAGGGTGATAATGGTCGTGAATGGGGAAAAGGGGTTGAGTAAGGTTTTGGACCCAAAATATACTGATGTCACCACTTGGTTCATTTCATGTATCATGATTTAAAACTTATTTTTATGTGGGTGATGGGTTTATAAAGTATAAACCTCCTCAAGTTTCTTCGTTTGGGAACCAAGTTCTTAGGGGGTGGCCAAACCCCATTCCCCTCCTTCCTTCACCTTAGACCTAAGTGGATTATCAGTTGTTCGTCATTTCGAATCAATGTGGTATCTTCTCCTACATCTTCATTGCTTCTCTAACTTCTTGCTCAAAGATTTGCTTTCAGTTTTTAGGGTTATAGGTGTAATTATTATACCGTAGTATGGATAAATCATTATTCTTCATGGGACTTTTATATATGACTCTTAGAGCATGTCTCAAAATTTCATAAACTAGTAATCAATCATTATTTGATGCAGATTATATTTTGTGGAAGATTTATTTATGGGTTTTCAAAAATTTAGGCTTAATTTGTCATAAATTTAGTAATATATATTGGGGATTTAGTGTTTTCTAGGATTAGGGGTGCGTCAGGAGTGGATCGCACCTAGTTTCTCAGCATTCTGGCTTTGTTGGATTACACGATGAGTTTGGCGCCTATTATACCATGCTGGATTTTTGGTTAAAATTAACTAATTATGTAATTTAATGTTGTTGGACATTAATACATGTGATCATGGACTCAGTTGTGGTTGGCATGAACTGAAAATAGTTTATTGGACTTTTGGTTGAGGTAATGACATTGACCTAATTGTGTCTCTTGGTTAATTGGTTATTTTATGTTTTGTGCCTCAATAGTATAATTCCATTTAGCAACCCCATTCTTTAACACATATTATTAGATTATTTTTAACATAAACATAAATTAATTACAACCTAAATATCTTGAGGCCTAATGTCTGTGTATTTTTCTACTTAGAAGAGATCAACAACAGCAACCTATCATCCTCCCTCTGGTCGCCTTCTCTTTTATAGTTCCTGAAGGTCTCTCTTATACATTGAAAATATAATTTTTTATATCCTCATTAGGTTAGGTAGTTTTTACATCCTGTAAGAAGATTAGAAAGGTTTCTCTCCTTCAGACCCTCCTATGGTTGGTCTACAATCAGGTGCTGAAAGACCTCTTCCTTCTATAAGGGGTAGGCCTTACAAAAGGCATAAATGGAGTCATTTTCTAGCTGGGTATCCCGATCAAGTATATTTACAAGAAGGAATATCTTCCAGAGGGAAATATAAATATAAGTACGAGCATTATATCTGAGTCCATAACTATTTGTTTACCAGAAGAGGTATTTCCCCTCTGATCCCAACTGAGCTCCCCAAATCCTCCCTCTCATGCCGCTAGTTAGGAATAGAGTGAGGTGAATCCTGTATGTGTGCTAAGTGCTTCCCTTTCTATAATCTAGGTATCTGGCTATGGAGGTCTTTCCCTACCCACCAATCTGAGTACTGAAACGATTGTGTAAGAGTCCGGTGCTTCTTTCTCTATGCTATCTTTTATAGGCATTCATTAGTGCATTTCCTTTGTAGGACTTCTCCCCTAGTATCCACCACTCTTTTTATATGATCTCTTTTGGAATAGAATCTGTTTTGAATCTAATAGGATGTACATATCCCAAGATTAGCTAAAAGAGGGATGAAACCTTCGTCTAGGTATAACTAGAGTGAGTCCTCTTCTACTATCTAGGCATCCCGGTAGTTTGCTAGCAATCTGAGTAAATAAGGGTCCCATTTCATGAGTGTTTTTCATTTCTTATATAGACTAACATGAACGCATATATCTTGGGAATGTTCTTGGGTCCCCTATGTGTCATCATAGCTTGAAATCCTCATGAAAGTCCCCACAATCCACAAACCATCCCACAAATATTTACCTACCTTGGTCATCACATCACAATGGGGAAGGAACTCTCGCTCTATATTCATCTCTCCTAGACCTATGAACTAATGAAAATAAATGTTGTTACATGTAACAATTGACATTTTATTAATGTATTCTTTCATATTAATGTTTAATTTATTTCATTGTTGTATTACTAACATAATATTTGTTTTCTTATGTAGGTGAAATCTTTTTCCTGAGTTCGAATGCTTTGTTCAGAAACCGCCGTCATGGACGACAATTTTTTAGAGCGGATGGATGCAAAAAGGATGAAACATCATTGTTTTTAACTGTTTGTTGGATAAATGTAATTGTAACCAAATTAAACATTATTTGAAATGTATATAGCAGTGTGTTGTTTTGTATTCATGATTTCAAGTAAATGTATGTAGTGTTTTTGTTCTTCTGTGCTTTGTGTGTGAGTGTTGTTTGTGCTGTGTGCAGGTGTTGTTTGTGCTGTGTGCAGGTGCTGTAATGTGTGCAGGTGCTGGGCAGGTTCTGTGCAGGTTCTGGTTTTGCACAGGATCTTTGGCCTTTATCAGTGCTAGTTAAGCGCTGATAAATGGATAATATATCAGCGCTATTTTGAGCACTGATAAAGGTAGTTTTTATCAGTGCTCAAAATAGCGCTGATAAAGGTAGTGTTTATCAGTGCTATTTTTAGTGCTGATATATTATACATTTATCAGCACTGAAAATAGTGCTGATAAAGGGACACGTTTATCAGCGCTATTTTTAGCGCTGATAAAGGGGACCCCCCCTTTATCTTCGCCGAGATTAACAACACCTTTTTAGCGCTGTTAAAGGCGTTTTTTAGTGCTATTATAATCCATATTTGTAGTAGTGATAAGAATAATGCATCCTGTGATCTGCATCTTATCGATGCAACATGCGCCACATAGTGCCCTGTATATATATGCAATACAAGAAGACCCCCAGCTATACCGATCCGCCTGGTCCAAGTCCTCCAGTAAAGGTAAATACATCAAATGTACTAATGTACAAATGTAGTAGAATGATCAATGAATATCTTGCCACCGACCAGCCTCAAAATGTGTGCATGTGAAAATCGCAGCATGATGAACTCGTTGATATCATCTTCCAGATGAGCGAAGTGTTGGTCTATCCGTGACATGCATAATCTACTATCGACGATGAAACTGCCATCATCGTGGACCTCAATGCCCAATAATCTGTGAACCTGCTCAAACCAATTTTCTCCAACACGGTCTGTCACAACTACACCGTCAATGGGGAGACCCAACATAATGGACACATCCTGTAGTGTAATAGTCATCTCCTCCTTTGTAAAATGGAATGTATGTGTCTTTAGCCTCTATCTATCTACGAGCGCAACAATGAGTTAATGATCTAAAAATGCGAAATCGCACATTGCTATGCCATATAACCTAGCACAATGAAGATGGTGGATGATTGCGGGAGGTGGTGCAACATGATGGAAATGATGAGATCTCCATACACTCAAAGCAGACAATAGACGTCCCTCTAAAACCAGCCATGAAACATGCATATCCTGGAATGTGAGCAATGGAGGACCTGCTATCTATACATTTGATATCATTATTACTTTTTTATAGTTAATTCAATAAAATTTGTAAACTTTTTTTTTAAAAACTACAATAAGAAAAATGAGGTAGACAATTAGCATGTATAATTTAACATTATGATGAAAAAAGAGCTAAATAAATATAGTTATAGTATCAAAAAATTCACATGTATAATTCATTTTTGTTTTTTTATTTTTTTAATTGTTCTAGTATCACAAAATTCTTTCCGATTGAATCCAGAAATGAAACAAACTAGAGTTGAAACATGTCAGAAACGAAGCAATTTAGAAATAAAAGGATTCATTAATGAAATGTTTGCATATGAAAAAATATACACATTCATGGTAAAATACAGTCTCGATCATGGCTGATGAGAAATGAAGCTCTATCCTGCCACTTGGGGACATCTCTTACGAGTATTCCCTTTCACGTGACAAATGCTGCATCTTAGCCCCCCTCCCCATTGTCGAGGTCGGTCCATCTCATTTATAATTTGAGTAGACTTTGGTCTTCTCCGGGGGTGCAACTTGGTAATATGAAGCCAATAATTGAAAAACAATAGAAATGAAAAAAATCATAAATGAAAAAAACCAAATTACGAAATCTGGAAATATCAAGGATGACATTCGGCTGATCAACATGCAATATGATAGAATGAAAGTCAGCAACATGTATCTAATATACACTATAAAAGTTAACCATAGTGCTCACATAATACATTGGGTCAGCATATGGCTCCCATGATATGTTCATCGATGCACAAGCTGCAACAACATGTGCACTGAGATATCTCAATGCCTGAAAGTTGCTGCAATCACAATACCTATTATACAACATGACCATCGACACTCAACCACTATTGCATGTAACCCAGTCATAGCACTCTCTTACCTAAAAATGGATTTGTACCCAGTCAAAGGTTAGAACATGCAATCCTAATGCATCATGTAGTATATGATCAATGTCACTTTGGAAATGCCGAGTAAAACACATTCCATTTTTCATCCTCTGATAGGCCTGTTGGGACCATTCAACAAAGTACTTCACACATTTATAAAATGTCTCTTTCACTAAACCTGTGATCAGCAGTTTACACACACACTTGAGGACCCCATTTATGCACTCCACTATATTATTGGTCATATGACCATATCTCATGTCGCCATCATATGCTAATGATCATTTATCATTTGAAATCTACATCATATAATCATACACATCTTTATTAGACTTTATAATTTCTTCAAGATGTTGATTAAACCCTTTTGTTGGAGATCGTATGCTTAAAACATAAGTGAATAATGTATTTAAAAGGATATTAAATTTTCTTTAAAAAAAGAAAGTTTAGAAAAACATACCCAACTTGATGATTTTCTTATTTATTGCCTCATATCTGAAAATGTTTATGCACATTACTTGCAATATGTCTAATGTAATATCGATTATAAGCATTCAATTCTCTCCATAAAACCCCATCATTATTAACGACCTCTATAACCACTCAATGAAGATTAGATATCAGACACACTTCCTGGTTTTGTGTGACATGAATGCGTATACATGCCAAAAACCAACTCCAAGATTCAAAATTCTCATTTTCAATAATAGTGAATGTAAGTGGTAGAGGAGCACGATTACCATACTGTGTGACAACAATAAGTAGAACACATGTATACTTTCTATAAAGGAAAGTTCCATCAACCTGAATAAATTGTTTACAGTTGAGAAAAGCATCGATATATGGCTTGAATGCCCAACACACCCTATTGAACTTCACCTTTGATTGATCAACTCAGTGATTGGGGGATACATACTTATCAGTGTCCAAATGATAAATTATTTGATTTCTGAGAGAAAATAATTCTATAAGCTGTGACAACATTGTATATGATTCATCCTAATCACCATACACTTTTACAATTGCTTATTTGTTTTTCATTTCAAGCTTTTCCGTATGATATCTTATAGTTAAATAATTATTGTATTCATTCCTGAACAAGGGACCCAAGAAAATCTTGACACATTCGTATCATATCTATAATAAATGTTGATATAAACTATACATCAAGTGAAGAGAGATCCTGCGACAAGATTGGATGTACACAAGTGTGTGAGCCTTCTAATTTGGTTATCTTCCAACATGCAAAAAAATTATCACATATTTCCATCAATCAAAATTTATATTCTAGACCATATTTTTCACACTGAATGAGATATTTTTCCTTCTTCGACTCATCAACCCCAAATAAGAAATGTCACTCTATGTGGTATTGTTTTATCACATTTTTCATGGAAACTTTACTTTCAAACTCCTGCCCAACATAGATGGTGTTATCAGTTGATGCAGATCTATTCCCTATAATTCCAGGAAATTCAGTAGATGGTGTAATGGCACCTCAATCAAAATATTGTTCACGTGACATTACTTTGATTAAGGAAGTCAATAGTGTAGGATGATTACCACTAACTGCTAGATGCCTATCAATCTGAGGAACCTCAGAAGGTTCATTCCCCATATCACCCTCACCCACTCATCTTCTGATGTCTCACCAGACACTTCCTCTTCAGATAAATCATCATTCAGTATATTGGGAGTACACACAAGGATGTTCTCTACATTTCCAAGGAAATACTGATCATCTTCTTTATAATTTGTTTCTATCACAAGAGTCATATGAGCAGACAATGAATGAGAGTGTTGTGAAGGACCGACTTTTATAAAGCTCACAAAACATGGTTATGTAGTAGTAGGTTGCACCATATCAATATCAGAAATCACCACATATAATTCCATTAGACCATTACTATAATTTTTCCTGAATAACAATGATGCATCCATCAAATCCTCATCATCGACCTAAGTATAATCAATGTGTCATAAACGTTCAAGATATTGAAGATGTCGATATGTTATTGAAGTAATTGATTGATCAACCCTCAGTTTTAACCAACTATGAATCTTATTGTGAAATTCATCCAATGTCACACAACCACAAAGATTTTATACTCTTGTAGGTGGAAAACTATAGCTAAAACCCTTCTTGGTATAAATTACCTCACTACTGCAATATATTTTCATAGACATGATTACCTTGAAAAAAATAATTAATAAAATATTATATACTACATCATGAATTTTTTTTATTTTTTTTAAATTGGTTATGATTAAATAATTGAATCGATCTTGATACTTTTTCTATGGATTGGTTTATCATTATTTGATAAACCAACCAAAACCTAAGGGGGATCCTTGCACATTTATTAGCTTAGATTTCAGTTACCATTAGGCTCTTCTCAGGCATGGTGTAAAAATACAGCTTCAAACTGCAACCGTTCTTGTCGAACACCCTTTTATTATAATGATACTCACATGCAAGTGAGGAGGTCTAGGGGTTTCAGATACAAAACATTTTTTAAATGGACATGCAAGTCCTTACATAGAGAGAGGGATGACCCACAGGTCATCAATGAGGAAAAGAAAATGAAATTATTACAAATTATATTACAAAAAAAAACAGGACATGAAATTTCAATCATACATTGGTCGCTCATCTCAAGATCATCCAATTATTACAAAGTAAATAACCAGATACAAAAAAAAGCACAACATGAAATTTCAATATTACATTAGACGACCATCTCAAGATAGATAAACATTATAGATTGTTAACATGTTTGTTTGAGATATTTATTATGTTTCAAATCTTGTCACTTTACTTACTATATTTAATAAATAATATATATATATATATATACATCTATTTATATTCATAATTTCATGAAGATTTTTCACTGTTACATGTGACAAACTACAACTGAAACCTCTCTTCAAAAAAAAAAAAAAACTATAACTAAAACCATGATCGATATAAATAACCTCACTATTGAAGCATATTGACGGTGATATAATTACCAAAGAAAATTTAATAAAACGTTATATATTTTTATACCATATCATCAAATGTTTCATAAATTTTAATTACTTATGAATAAATAACTATGACTTGATCTTGAGACTTACTCTATGGATTAGTTTATCATTATCTGATAAAATAACCAAAACCTATGAGTGAACTCCTAGAGTCTCTATTATCACATATTTCAACAACCACTAGTCTCCTTTCAAATAGCAATGTCTCTTGTCGAATTCCTCTTGTTGAACGGATCTTGTTGAAAGTCTCTCGTTGAACACATTTTTATTACAAAGTTACTCACATACAAGTGAGAGTGTCTAGGGGTATGAAATACATAACATTTTTAAGGCGGACACACAAATCCTTACATACTTAGAGACGAATGACTCATAGGTCATCAACACGAAAAATAAAATGCAATTATTACAAATTACATAACCACATACACAAAAAAGACATGAAATTTCAATTATGCATTGGTTGATCATCTCAATATCAGTCATCACACAATACTCTTAACATGTTTTTTATTATACTTATTATGTTCTACATATTATATAAATTTACCTATAACTAGATGTAATATATAATAAATATCTACACCTACTTGCCAAAATTTTAACTTTTCAATGTGTGTATGTATATATATATATTTAATAATAACCTTTATTAAATTTAATTAAAAGTAATATAATTTATACTTACATAATAACCATTAAAATACTATACACTTATGTCATTTTCAATTTTATAAAATTTCATATGTATATATAATATTTTTTTCATTCTTTTACTTTCCAAAATATAAGTAATTATATTTTATACTTTATTACTTGGAAGAATAATTATTTATAATTAATATAATTTAAATTTATTAATTAAAATTATTATTTATAGTAAATAAAATTAATATAATTTACACTAACATAATAACCATTAAAATACTATAAACTAATGTTATTTTCAATTTTATAAAATTACATATGTATATATAAATTTTTTGTCATGCTTCTACTTTCCTAAATTTAGGTAATTATATTTTATACTTTATTACTTGTAATAATAATTATTTATAATCAATATCTATACTTACATAATAACCATTAAAATACTATAAACTTATGTTATTTTCTATTTTATAAAATTACATATGTATATATAAATTTTTTATCATATTTCTACTTTCCAAAATTTAAGTAATTATATTTCATACTTTATTACTTGAAATAATAATTATTCATACTTAATATAATTCAAAATTATTATTTATAGTAAACTTTTTTTATACCGTTACCAATAATAATAATATATATATTTTAATAAATTTAAATATGATATTTAATATAACTAATATATTTTTAATAATATATTTTTAATAATGTATTTTTAATAAAATATTTATCCTATTACATATGTGTATAAAATATTATGATTTAAATGTATGTTAATTTAAATATAACATATTTTATATACATATAAATCTATTAAAATCTAATTACTCGCCATTAAATTACAAATATATACATTTTTTAAAACAATATGATTTCCCTAAATATAAATTACATTTTATACATAACATTTCAATTATATAAACACCATATTTAAATTTCCTAAACATTCAATATAAATTATATCATACAAAAAAAACTCATTCAAAAATTAAATCATACAAAAGGCACCAATTTATACATCCATACATTCATACATCCGTACATATTAAATAAATAAACCATACAAACAAAATAAATAAAAACAATTAGACAATTAAAATCTTAAATAGAAATTTCACCTTCTTAAAAGCCACAAAGATATGTAGAGAAAGAATTCTAGCAGGGCTTCACAGCAAAATCTAGAGAAGAAGAATGGAATTTGGAGGGGGGAGGAACCTCCTTTTATAGAAAATGGGCTAGAAGGAGGCGTGGACCCCGTTCACACCTCCTTTTAAAATTTCATGAAGGAAGCGTGAACAGGGTTCACGCTTCCTTGGCAGATGAGGGAGAAGCATGAATGAGGTTCACGCTTCTCTAGACCCTTTTTTGAAAAAAATCCCTAACCCTACCCCTTTTCCTATTTTTTTAAAAACCCATATACAAAATTTACCCCCAGAAGTATTTTAGCGAAGATGTTGTAGTTTTCTTCATCTCATGTGGGTAAAATGGTACTGAAGACAAATATATTTGAACTTTGTTTGAAGAAACCCATCCTTGGTTGTGAGTCGAATAAAGTGAAACATGATTTTGGAGATATAGTTGTTGTCACCTTTGTGTCATGATCCCAAAATCTAGTATTACAAGCTAGTGTTTCTTGGCCACTTTTAATTTTCTCATATTAGTAGGTTATGCACCACAATACTTATTTTCTAGTGCATGATTCAGTGATAAAGATATAAAAATTTAGGTTTTCAAAAATTATTAGCCAGCTTTTCATGTTTCTATTCTTGCTCCTGAAAACAACACTCTTATTGTGCTTGGTAATGTCTCTAGTTTGAAGTCACAAGGGGATGAAGCTACTATTATTCCATAGATTATTTCATTGAGATCCAGTATGTAGTTTTTGGAGAAAAATGTTCAATTCCTCACACTACTACCAAGTCAAAAGGTCAATGTCACAAACCAACCCAAATAACCTTTCAATCTAGGTTCTAAACTGATCCACAACAATACCTGAAGGGTGTTTTCATTCTCCACAGTATGGTGAGAAGCACTCAAGTAATAAAAATAACCCAGGGAATAATTTCACCTAACCAGATACAACAAAAAACATGACATATATGATAAAGATGGATAAAAAAGTCATAAAAGTCAAATAATGGAAAAACAATACATAACTGAAAAAAACAAACCAAAAACCAAGTACATGATCCAAGAGTAACCAAAGGACACAAGATAATGAACACTATCTCTATGTTCCAAGTGTGTAACATCCCACCAGCTCATCACCCGAGCCTAAACCCAACTAACTCAAATCTCTGCCATCTCATTGTGGCACCTCACCCTTTCTTGCATCAGACAAAACAAGGTCTACACACACCCAAGGGTGTGTGTAGGGTGTGAGAAAAACAAGTACAGTGGGATCCCACCAAGTTTTCCATAAGTAGTCTTTATTAAATGATCAAAATATTCCTATTTTAAAAGAAAACAAGGCATGATATACAATTTTCACAAATTAACCAAAAACATGGAAATTCACCATTTTCAATAGTTTATAAACAATTTCATATAAAAAAATTTCCGAAGGACTTTAAAATAACCCATTTATCATTTTTAATGTATCATAAACCCACATTAAAGTAAAACACAATGGAAAGTACCCTTAGGATAATATAGGTATAAGATAGCTAGAATCCTCACCCCATGCAATCAATAATGACAAGTGTACATTAAAAAAGTCCCTAGTATGATGACCTAAGGAGTAGTGGAACACCCCAAAGTGTGAACCCCCTATGATGTCATGTAAACCAGCACTTAACATGACGACCCAGGGATCATAGGAACACGCCAATGTGTGAACCTTCTACGAGTCATGGAAACAATTCCCCGCATGACCCCTCCTCCTATGTACCCCAAGCTCCCATGTGTTGAAGATTTAAAATCATTTCCAAAGGGAATATCGAATTTCAAAAATCAAACCAAAAACCTTTTTTTCACACCAAAACCATTCTTTTAATTCCAATTTTCTTAAAAAATCCAACGATGCTTTTAAATCAACATTTATTTATCAAATACAAAGAGGAAAACCATTTTATATAAAAAATCACCACATAAAAATTTCAATAAATTAGATATCATGCCATCAACAATTTATAAATCAAGTTCAGAAATAAAAAACCATGAATAGTTCATAAGAAAAAGACTTTAGATGAAACCACCCACCTCAAACACTTGGTATTCCAACAATTCCATGGGATCTGTACAACAAAGGAGAGGAGGGCTCTAGGAATCAAGAGGAGCTCCTAAACCATGAATCCCATAACATCAAATTCAGATTCAATGATCCCAATGTTAACAAAGAAAAGTGAGAGAGACCACTTACCATGAAGATCTCAAATATTCACACAACAATCAACCTAGATTCAATGAATTCCACCTATTTCAATGAATTATCTAATTGAAACATCATTAGATCATTAAATGGACCTTAGATATGGTTAATATACATCTGATCTAAGACTTATCTCAAGATAATGGGGATATATCTAGAAACAAGGTGAATAATAATGAAGAATGGAGATATACCTTTTAAAATCTAGATCTAACACCCTAGGATTTGTTAAAATCGATCACTAGGAGTCAAGTAATATACAAAATCCCTAAGAGGAGTCTCCTATATTGAGAGACTAATATAATAAAAGAATAATGAGGCCAAATAGATGTGTTTTAGGTCTTAAAAATAAATTTGGATTAATTAATTAATGATGCATGGTTTGGCCGCACAACTTGGAGAACTGTGAACCAATCGTGTGCCCCCTTTCGAGCTACCGAAGGAGCAACATGGTTTGGATGCATAGTTTGAAAAACCACGTGTCAACCATGTGAAATTCCTTTGTCCCATGTTGTGCAGTTTGAGGTGAAGACCACATAGTTTGGCCAACTGTGAAAAATCCAAAAAAACTCTAAAAAATCCAAAATTTCACCCGAAACAACCCAAGAAAAGCTTGAATCAAGAGATTGTAAAAAAACAGGATATCCATGCCTAAAAGTGATGTTAAGATGTAAAAATTCTTCTCACCATATCACTTTCTTCCCCCATAAAGTTAAGTTGCATAAGTTTGATCAAAAAAGAGATGAGTCTATTTATCCCTCATCAACAATTTTTTCTCCCACATATCATGAGAATCTGTTCCATATCATTGTAACACTTAGAACAATGGAAAAAAATTTCCATGCATGAATTTCTCTTGAAAATCAACAATCTTCCCCAATTCCTCAACCATAGACACATCTAGTTCCAGAGAAATCTCCTCCCAATTCAAGACATGAGAAGGATTAAAATGACATTTCTTAAGTTGAGATATGTGTAATACATCATGAATAAAAGTCAACTGAGATAGTAATTCAAACCAATAGACTACCTTCCCAATCCAATAAATGAACTTAAATGGTCCAACATATATGAGATCCAACCTACCCTGATTCCTAAGCTGAAAGTGACCCAACCGAGGTATTACTTTCAAGAAAACCTGGCCACCAACCAATAATTCCAAAGGACGGTATCAACGTTATTCATACGACTTATGTTGAATATGGACCATCTGTAATCATCAACATATAACTTGAATCTTCACCAACGTCACCTGGATAATACTAGGTACCACAAGAGAAGCAATGACCACCTCTGACCAATAAAGAATAGATTTACAAGGGAGACCATATAGAGATTTGAAAGGATCCATTATGATAGATGATTAATAACTATTTTTATAATAAAATTCAACCAGCCCCAGATGGATATCCCAAGATCCTCTAAAATTCAGAATGCAAGCATAAAACATATCCTCTAGAAATTGAATAGCATGTTCCATCTGGACATCTGTTTGAGGATGGTAAGACATACTCAATCTAAACTGAGTCCCCATCACCTATTTGAGGCCCTTCCAAAACCAGAAAGTAAACTGAGATCCCTATCTAAGACAATAGTAGACAACACCCCATGTAACATCACATTATCCTACAAATACAATTCTCAAATCCTTAACTTTAGTGGGATCTCGAATCGAAACAAAGTTCACCGATTTAGTCAATGGATAAATCACCACCTAGATATTGTTCATCCCTTGAGGTGTATATGGTAATTTGATGATGAAATACATGAATAACTCACCCCATTTCCAAACAAGAACAAGAAGAGGTTGAAGTAGGCCAGAAGGCTTTTGGTGCTTATCCTTGATCTGCTGGTAGGTATAACAATGGGTTGCAAAGTTAGCTATGTCATAGTTCATTCAAATCCACTAGAATCAATGCTTCATGTCATAATATATCTTTGTAGTGTCGGAGTGAACAACCCGTGAGTAATTATGAAAATCCCACATAATGTTCTTTCTAATAGATATTGGAACAATGAAATGACTCCTGAAGCAAATAAGCCCTTCTGAAGAGAGAGATGAGCCAATAATAGTCTCCCCACCATATAAGGATCCCCTGATTTCCCTGAACCCATCATACTGCTACTTCTCCTGAAGAATCGACTTAAGGAGAGATGATGTCAACTAAGCATTAGCCAAAATCATACCTGTCTCATCCTCCCTCACCTCCAGATGAATCTGATCAAAGAGTCCCGTGATATTCCATTCCACTTTAGATTCCAAGACAGTATGAGAGGGAAATTTTCTGCTAAGGGAATCAGCAACAACATTCCCCTTTCCAGGGTGAAGGCAATGTATAATTCAAACATTTAAAGGTACTCCACTCATTGCCTATGCATGAGGTTGAAGTCTTTATACAAGAATATGTTTCCCAAACTCTAATGATCAAAATAAATAGTGAACCTATCCCCAAAAAGCTAGTGTCTCCAACACTTGAGATCATGCATAACTGTAGCGTGTTCGAGATCGTGAGAGGGATAGTTCTTTTTGTGTGGACAAAGATGACGAGAGACGTATGCCACTATATGATCTCCCTTCATAAGCACACAACCCAGACTTGAACCCGAAGCATCCTAATACACCATATATCCCTGACCATCTTCTGGTAAAATCAAGATAGGAGAATAAGTCATACGTTATTTCAATTCATTGAAGGAAGTTTGATATTTCATGTCCCATAAGAATTTCACCCCTTTCTTAGTAAGAGCTATCAATAGTGATTCAAGTTTTGAGAAGTCTTTCATGAACTACCAATAATAACCCCCTAAACCCATGAATCTTCATATATTAAATGAATTACATGGATCCTCCTATGAAAATACAACCTTCACCTTCTCGAGACCAACTAGGATTCCATGTTCTGAAACCACATGTCCTGAGAACTTCACTTCCCGAATCCAAAAGTCACATTTAGATAACTTAGCATAAAAATAAATATTCATCAATATTACCAACAAAAATTTTAGATAATTCTCAGGATCCTACTATAATTTTGAATAAAATAGGATATCATCCACAAATACCACAAAAAAGAGTCAAGATACTGGTGGAATATATGATAATTCTTTTCTTTATTACACATTAATTCATGATTTATTACATAAATGTACACATAATACAACCCAAAATATTGATAAGTATGATGTATTTGGGTAATTAGGTACAATAAATAACAAATTAAAATAGGGGTCACTTCAGCATTATTGAAAACTACCTTAACATGCTCATAATATTCCATCATACTTAAAAATGCATGGGATAACTTGGGGATAGACATAAGAAAGGGGTGAGCTATAAAGATTAGTAAAAGAATAAATAAATCATAACATGAATAAAGTATTACATGTTAGATAATAAGAATCTCAATGGTATATAAAAAGGGTGAGAATCATAATCATGAACAAAGAGGCATGATATAACATGATAATATAAAGGCAACATGGGAAAGTGATAATGACTTTAAACACAAAACCATAAACATAGGTCAAGGCTAACCGCACAGAAATCATAACATGGTGCACAAAGTCTCATGTTGGACTAGGTTCACTCCTTAATCCCATGCATGATATATCATGAGACTAAAATATTACCCAATGCATTGGAGTGCTATATAATTCCAGTCACACTTTTTGCTTTTATATCATGTACATGCATAATTATTCCACATAGATCACTCAATATAGGATCATATTTTATCACATTTAATTCCATGATCAATAAATGTGAAATACATACATGGAGGTACCCAATAAAAGGAGTATAGGTATGTCTAGGTGAATACCCTTGAGTGGAAATAATGATGGTATTCACAATTCAAATGTTTGGCATGAAAAGATTGCATTGAAATTTCAACAGCATAACTTCAGTACTTAAAGATTCATAAAATGTTTTAATAAGAGAGAATGGGGTCTCTCATCATTTAAATATCAAATGGAAAGTAAGAGGGATGTAAAAAACATATCCCAACATCATGAATTAGAAGAAATGCATAAAATGAAGAAGATGCTTGAATAAAGAGGAGAAAGAGATAACCCCTTACTAAATTTCGGTATAGTAACAGATTAGGTTAATTATACAATGAGAGAGGATAAATGATATCTCATTATTAGGACATCAATTGGAAAATATTAGGATCTTTATAAAGTCATGATAACATAACCAATTGAGATTCAAATGGCTAATTACAAAGAAGGTGATTGAATGGAAAAGAAGAGAGATAAATACCTTACCTTGAGAGGGTGATTCCAAAAGTAATATTTATTTTATCAAAATAATTTTCTAAATATGTAAATTTTCACTTTTAAAAGAGATTCTACATTTATTGAGAAATACTGGGTTTTTGACAATAATAGTTTTCGAACCCTTATAAAACTTACATTTGACTTCCTAAAAATTTTATAATCATTTATATTTAATAAAAAATATTTAATAATAATATTTTATTAAAGTATTATTTATTTCAAAAATCCATTAATTCATCAAAATAAATGTCTTAATTGAAATTTTATAGTACCCAAAAATAAAATGTGTGTTTTATCATATCAAAATAAAAATCATTTATAAAGTAACAACAATAAGAAGTAAATATAATCAGTATTAAATTGAAAATACAATATACATATTTATATTATTAGGGTCTTGATACATAACCCTTTATTACACCAGAAAAAACCCTAAGGGTAAGGTTCATAATGGTGAGATTTTCATGGGATGGTTTGGTTCGTGATCTTGATGGGATTAAACTTCTCCTATAAATGCTTTTGCTCAAGATTTAGTTATTTGATCTTGGATTGGAATTGGTCAAGGGAAAATTCCAGTGATGCTATATCCCTTGGAAGATCTATTAAATGAGCTTCATAGGGCACAATCCTACTAGTTGAGGACATTACTTCCTTCGTCTGTGTTAATTGGATTTATCAAAATCCTATATTTATACTAATCATATGATAACTATTCAAAGGCAACATTATAAATTTTTATGATGCTTTAAAAACCTTTAAATCTAATAGGACATAATAAAACCAAATAAGTACATGTGTTTCCTATAACCATAATACATAATAGAGAATTTAATCCAATCAAAAAGGGAATTTTATTTATAAAACTTCAAGTCATTACAATCTTACCCCCTTCAGAAATTTTACCCTTGAAATTTTCATTTCAAACACCAAAAC
Organism: Viscum album; assembly: GCA_963277665.1. NCBI lineage: Eukaryota > Viridiplantae > Streptophyta > Magnoliopsida > Santalales > Viscaceae > Viscum > Viscum album. Next base: position 908,938,088 of record OY728131.1, on the reverse strand, counting down.
AAATGAGGGTTATTATGTTTCATAACTTCCTCTGATTCACACATCACTTCTTCAAACTTATGGTTTCTCTATATCACTTTGACTAGGTGAATTGTATTATTTCATAAAACTTTGTCTCTATGATCTAAGATCTTCACCGGTTTCTCGTCATATGAAAGATCATTCTCCAATGGAACAACATCCAGATTTAGCACATGTAAGGGGTATGGTATGTACTTCCTCAAGAGGGATACATGCAAAAAATAATTTACTTGAGATTGGTTAGGTGAGAGTGCTAGTCGATAGGCCACCACTCTGATGTGATAAAATATCTCAAAGGGACTGATGTATCTTGGAATAAGCTTTACCTTCTTCCCAAATATCTTGAATTTATTCTATGGATATATGTGGAGGAATACCATATCTCCAACCCCAAACTATAGGTCCCATTGACGATTTTCAGCATAGCTCTTCTGTTGAATCTGAAAATCCCTAATGTGCTTCTGAATAGTCTTGACTTTTTCCACCATTTCCTCAACCATTTTAGTACCCAATAATTTTCATTCACCAACTTCATCCCAACATGCAGGTGTTTTTCACCTATTCCCATAAATGGATTAATAGGGAGCCATTTGGGTGCTTGATTGGAAACTATTGTTGTATGAGAACTCGACCAGAGGAAGATGTTGATCCCATCCTCTTTTGAAGTCCATTGAGCATGCTCTCAACATGTCCTCAAGTTTCTGGATAGTCCACTTATATTAGCCATTGGTTTGAGGGTGATAAGTCATGATGATGTTTAACTTAGTATTTAGAGAATATTGGAGACTCTTCTAGAACTTAGAGGTAAATCTTGGATCTAAACCAGATACAATCAGTAGCGGTGTTCCATGTATCCTCGCCACTTCTCTAATGTATATCCTTGAAAGTTGATTGAGTGAGAAGTACTATCATATTTCAATGAAGTAAGAAGACTTTGCAAGATGATCCACTACAAAACATATAGCATTATTTCCTCTTGATTTCTTTAGAAGACCAGTTACAAAGTCCATGGTTATGTTTTCCCATTTCCATGTAGGTATAAGTAATGGTTTCATCATCCCCTTGGATTTTTTCCTTTCAGCCTCCACTTGATCACATATAAGACACCTTGATGTATATTCTATGATCTCCTTTATATTGTCCCACCAATAGTGCTCTCAGAGATCTTGATAAATCTTTATTCTCCCTATATGGATGGAGAAGGTCGATCTATTTGCATCATCCAAAAGCTCCTTTAACTTAGGATTTTATATTACACATTGCCTTGACCCAAATATTACAACTCCTTCATTAATTTTGAACTATTAGGATTTCCCTTTTCTTATATCTTCCACCTTATTCTAAATTCCCACATCATCTATTTGAGTATCCTTTATCTTCTCTAGAAGGGATGGTTGAGTAATCATTTATGAAATGATTGATGATGTTCCTTCCTTTATGATTCCCATATCCATCCTTTTCAAGTCTAAGATGATCAAATCCTTCTCAATTCTCATCAATAATAAAATTGATGAATCCTTTATACTTAGAGAATCTTCCACTTTATTTTATTTCCCAGGATGGTAGTGGATTGAGAATTCATAGTCCTTAATTATCTCTAACCATATTTGTTGGTGCATATTCATATATTTCTATATGAATATATAATTGAGGCTCTTATGATCTTTATATATTTCAAAATTCTCCCCAAATAGATAATGACACCATATTTTCAATGTAAAGATCACTTCATCCAACTCCAGATCATGTGTTGGGTAGTTTTGTTCATGAACTTTCAACTTCCTTAAGGCATAGGCTATCACTTTCTCATTCTGCATTAACACACAACCTAAGACCTTCTTTGAAGAATTGTTGTATACCATGAAAATTTCCCCACTTGTGGGAAGTGTAATTACAAGTGCAGTGATAAGCCTCTTTTTTAACTCCTTGAAGCTTTCTTCACACTCATTATTCTAGAAAAACTTAACTCCCTTTCGAGTTATCTTGGTTAGAGGGTTTGCCAATTTTGAGAAATTTCTTACAAATCATCGATAATACCCATCCAATTCAAGGAAACTATAGATATCTATCACAGATGTTAACCTCAACCATACTTTAATTGCCTCTTTATTTGAAGGGTCCACCAATATCCCATTGTAAGTGATGACATTCCCTAGGAATGTTACTTAGTCTAGGCATAAGTTTGATTGTGAACTCAATGACTCATTTATGATGGATAATAGACAAATTTTTAAGAAACACATCAGCGTATTCTTTTACAATGGGCATGTATTCAAGAATTATTTTTTTCTTAGTCTCAATCATTTGAGCTAGATACACTTTCTCATAAGGTAATAATATACATGCTTGAGATGTTGGTGCTAAATAATATTCATTCGCTTCTTTTCACTTGTAAAAAATTAGAGGATAATTCACGACACTGAGAGTGTTTCCTTCTCATGGAAATTAATGTTGGATATGTATAAGGAAAGCTAACTCATTCACATAATTGCATAAAATTCCACTAAAGGGAGTATCAAAAAGTTCACTGGGAAGTTTAGAAAACAAATTTTCATAGGGGAAGAGTTATATACTTGGGATGTAATAATTGTCCCATTTTTTATTTTCACTGAAAACTCTACTTATTTGTTTTGTAGTGGTGTATGAATAATTATATTAAAATTTCATGATATAAAGTAATGCATAGAACCAGAATAAAAAAGTACATCCACTATTCTTGAATGAATAACTAGCATACCTATCACCACTTTTTTTCGAGATCCACCTCAACGGTTGTGATAACATAATATTTCCCTTACTTTTTTGGGGGTTATTAACACTGATTGTATCCAACCACCCTTGGTGTAGTGCATTGGTTTGTAAAGTTCCCTTATTCCTTGTAGTTGAAACATTGGACAATAGGCTGAGGGTTGAATAGAGAATTCCTCTATTTCATTACATTAGTGGGGTTCTCCCATTGGAAATTTATATCTAAGTTACCTTTATTCCCAAACATAAAGCATTTCATCATCCCATTTAGGCAATTTATAGGGTGATTCTATCCACACTTTTGAAAAGTGATATGTTGAAATTTCTTACCACCGTTAGATTTCTCTATTGCACCCCAAAATTTAACTCCACTTTCCACTTCTTATACCCATGAGACTCATGAGACTCACTCATCTCTATTCCAACTTTTAGGGCATATCAGAAAATTTTCTCATAGCTATCAAAGTCTCATATCGATAGAGATCTCCATAGAATCGATTTTAACCCACCAAAGAAGTGGTCAAATTTTTATTTAGGGGTAATGAAAAATGGGTAGGTGCATCGTGAAAGTATTATGAATTTTTACTTTCACACTAATGGAATCATCATATTTTTGATTGAGGGAAAGGAAATCCCTTTCCATTTTAAGTCTAAGAGTGTGAGGAAAATATTTTTTGAATTTTTTTTCCAGAATTACTTCCACCCTATCACTTCAATATCTTCCTCATGATTTGTATTCTTGATCAATGTCCCCCACTGATCAAATTATCCCTATATATGATAAAAAAATAATATGACCTTCTCTTGATCAAAATATTTAAGTATGAATAATTTATTCTCAATGGAGTTGATCCATTGTTCCATGATTAAGGGATAAAATGATCCATTGAACTTCAGAGGGATTTATTGAATAAAGGTCTCAATTGTGGCTTGTTCTTTATTAGGGGGATTTGGTAATTCCTTCTAATTCAGTTTTATATTCAAAAATTGAGTCAAATAAGATAGTATTATCACAAAGTTTGTTATTCTTGCTCCCATAGGGTTGAGAATATCATTTGGGTAGTCATCACATTAGCCTTCACATTGGTTGTTTACTCGACTCCTCCTATTTCTATCCATTGGCTAGAATAAATGAAAAATTAAGGATGGGAACTTTTAAACTATTGAACACATAAATGAGAATCAAATAACATTAAAGTGATAATTTATAAATGACATGTATTTATCAAAATTTTGAATTTCTGGGCTTCAATTTATATTATCCATGATATATTTCCTAACTTAGACTCTTATGAGAATTTTTGTTACCTTAATAATGGTTCATAATGAGATTGAAATTTTATCAAAACATATCCCCTGGGATTGTCTAACTAGGTGTGTAGCTAGACCCATTTTTTATACCAGTTCCTGATCAATTCAAGATCAATACAATTTTTTCGGGTGTTACCCCTAGGTACATCTGTGATCGATCCATATATGCTTGTGGCATCCATACAAGGATTTGTTTTTTGGTAACCACTTACTCTAAAGTTTAAAAAAATTTAGGGATTTATTTTTATGTTTAGTATTATCCCTAAGGCTTTCTCTACATTTTCCAATCCTACTCCCAAAAATAACTAAACTTTCATCTGATACCAACTACTGTGGTTTGGAATTATTTCCAGTGGTCTATAATTGATACCTATTAGGGAACTCCATGGGTGACTACACCTACTGGTAGGGACACATCATCATTCCCAATTGTGGTCCTTTACTCATGAAGCCATTAGGATGAGATCAATTCTTTGTCCAAAGCTCACATGTGAGAGTTTTCAAGGATCAAATAACCTCCTTTGCCTTTGATACCAAATATGAAAACCCTTTTCTTTATTACAAATTAATTCATGATTTCTTACTTAAAGGTACACATAATATAACCCAGTAGACCAAAAAGTCTAGTGTATTTGGGTAATTAGGTACATTATATAAAAACTTAAAACCGGGGGTACTTCATCATTATTGAAAACTTTATTATCATGCTCATAATATTCCATCATACTTAAAACTGTATGGGATAACCTGAGAACATATATAAGAAAGGGGTGAGCTATAAATCCCAATAATGGAATTAAAAAAATCAGAACATGAAGAAAGTATCCAATGTTAGACAATAGGCATTTCAATGGTACATAAAAAGGGTGATAATCATAATCATGAACAAAGATGCATGATATAACATGATAACATAAAGGCAACATGGAAAAGTGACAACAACTTTAAACATGATATCATAAACATAGGTCAAGGATAACTGCAAAGACATCATAACATGGTGAAAAAATTCCTGTGATGGATTAGGTTCACTCCCTAATCCCTTACATGATGTCTCATGAGACTAAATCATTATAAAATGTGTTGGAGCTCTATATAATTCCGAGCACACTTGTCACTTTCACACCATGTATATGCATAAGTATTCTACATAGATCCTTCAACATCGGATCATATTTCATCACATTTAATTCCATGATCAAGAAGTTTGGAATACATACATAAAAGTCCCCGATAAAAGGAGTATAGTTATGTCTAGGTGAATACACTTTAGTGGAAATAATGACGGTATTCATAATACACATGTTTGTAATGAAAAGATCGCATTGAAATTTCATCAGTATAACTTCACTACTTAAAGATTCATAAAATGGTTTAATGAGAGAAAATGGGTCTCTCATAATTTTAATATCAAATCGATAGTAAGAGGGATGTGAAAAAACATATACCAACATTAATAATTAGAAACAATGCATAAAATAAAGAAGATTCTTGAATAAAGAGGATAAGGAGATGATCCCTTACTAAATTTCGGTATAGTAACAGCTTAGGTTAATGCTAAAATGAGAGGGGATAAATGATATCTCATTATCAGGACATCGATTAGACAATATAAGGATCTTTATAAAGTCATGACAACATAACCAATTGAGATTCAAAAGGCTAATTACAAATAAGGTGCTTGAATGTAAAAGAAGAGAGGGGAATCCCTTACACTGAGAGGGTGATTCAAAAAGTAATATTTATTTTATAAAAATAATTTTCTAAATATGTAAATTTTCACTTTTAAAATGGAATCAACATTTATTGAGAAATGATGGTCTTTTTGACAATAGTAGTTTTCGAACCCTTATAAAAATTATATTTAAATTCATAATTTTTTTATTATAATTTATATTTAATAAAAATTATTTAATAATAATATTTTATTAAGTATTATTTATTTCATAGATCCATTAATTCATCAAAAGAAATTTCTTAATTGAAATTGTGTATTACCCAAAAATAAAATTTATGTTTTATCATATCAAAATCAAAATCATTTATAAAGTAACAATAATAAGATGTAAATATAATAATTATTCTATTGAAAATAAAATATACATATTTATATTATTAGGGTCTTGATACATAACCCTTTATTACACTGTAGAACACCATGAGGGTAAGGTGCGCGATGGTGATATTTTCATGGGGTGGTTCGACGTACATGGTTTGGTCTGTGATCTCAATGGGCTTGAACTTCTCTTATAAATGGTTTTGATCATGATTTAGTTATTGGATATCTTCTTGGGATTAGTCAATGGAAAATCACATTGATGATATCTCCCTTAGAAGCTCTGATAAATGATTTTCATAGGGTACAATCCTACTGGTTGAGTCAATCACTTCCTTTGTCTGTGTAAATTGGATTTATCAAAATCCTATATTTATACTAATAATATGACCACTATTCAAAGACAATATTTTCAATTGTTATGATGCTTAAAAACCTTTTAAATATAATAGGACATAATAAAACCAAATAAGTATATGTGTTTCTTATAACCCTAATACATAATGGGGCATTTAATTCAATCACAAAGGGAATTTTATTTATAAAAGTTCAGGCCGTTATAATCTTCTCCACTTCAGAAATTTTACCCTTGAAATTTTAATTTTAAACACTAAAACAAATTAGGGTTATTCTGTTTCATAACTTCCTTTGATTCCCACATCACTTCTTCAAACTTATGGTTTCTCCATAGCACTTTGACCAGGTGCATTGTCTTATTTCACAGAACTTTGTCTCTATGATCTAAGATCTTCACCAGTTGCTCATCATATAAAAGATCATTCTCCAACGACACCACATCTGGATTCATCACATGTGAGGGGTATGATATGTACTTCTTTAAGAGTGATACATGGAACACATCATGTACTTGAGACAGGTTTGGTTGGAGTTATAGTCGATATACCACCACTCTAATGTGATCAAGGATCTCAAAGGGAGTGATGTATATTGGACTAAGATTTCTCTTATTCCCAAATCTCTTGAATTTTTTCCATAAAGATATGTGGAGGAATACCATATCTCCAACCTCAAACTCTAGGTCTCATCGACGATTGTCAGCATAGATCTTTTGTTAACTCTGAGAAGCCCTGATGCGCTTCTGAATGGTCTTGACCTTTTCCACCATTTCCTCGACCATTTCAAGACCCAACAATTTTTATTCACTAACTTCATCCCAACATGTATGTGTTTTTCACCTCTTCCCCTAAATGGATTCATAGGGAACCATTTGGGAGTTTGATTGGAAACTATTATTCTATGAGAAATCGAACAGAGGAATATGTTGATCCCATCCTACTTTGAAGTCCATTGAGCATGTTCTCAACATGTCCTCAAGTGTCTGGATAATCCGCTCATATTAGTCATCAGTTTGAGGGTGATAAGATGTGATGAAGTTTAACTCAATATTTAGAGAATGTTGGAGACTCTTCCGAAACTTAGAGGTAAATATTGGTTCTAGACTATATACGAGAAATAATGGTGTTCCATGTAGCCTCACTACTTCTCTAATGTATATCTTTACAAGTTGATTGAGTGAGAAGTCCTATCAAATTTCAATTAAGTAAGCAGACTTTGTAAGATGATCCACCAAAAACCATATATCATTATTTCTTCTTGATTTCTTTATAAGACCAATTACAAAGTCCATGGTTATTATTTCCCATTTCCATGTAGGTATGGGTAATGGTTGCATCATCCATTTGGATTTTTTCCTTTCAGCTTTCACTTGCTGACATATAAAACACCTTGATGTATATTCTATGATCTAATTCATATTTTCTCACCAATTTTGCTCTCAAATATCTTGATACATCTTTTTTCCCCTATATGGATAGAGAAGGTTGAGATATTTACATCATCCAATAGTTCCTTTAACTCAGGATTTGATGGTACACATAGCCTTGGCCCAAATCTTACAACTCCTTCATTAATTTTTAATTCTGAGGATTTCCCTTTTCTTATAGCTTCCACCTTCTTTTGAATTCCCACATAGTTTCTTTGAGCATCCTTTATCTTCTCTAGAAGGTATGGTTGAGTAATAGTTTATGAAATTATTTCTTATTTTCCTTCCTTTATGATTCCCATGTACATCCTTTTCAACTCTAAGATGATCAGATCCTTCTCAATTCCCATCAATGATAAAATTACAGGATCCTTTCTACTTAAAGAATCTACCAATTTATTTTCTTTCCCAGGATGGTAGTGGATTGAGAATTCATAGTCCTTAATTAGCTCTAACCATCTTTGTTGGTGTATATTCAACTCTTTCTATATGAATATATACTTGAGGTTCTTATGATCTGTATATATTTAAAACATCTCCCCAAAGAGATAATGAAACCGGATTTTCAATGAAAAGATCAATGCATTTAACTCCATATCATGCATTGGGTAGTTCTATTCATGAACTTTCAACTTCCTTAAGTCACAAACTATCACTTTATCATTCTACATTAACACAAAACCCAAGACCTTCTTCTAATCATTGTTGTATACCATGAAAAGTTCCCCAGTTGTGGGTAGTGTAAGTATAGGTGCGGTGATAAGACTATTTTTAACTCCTTGAAGCACTATTAACATTCATTATTACAGAAAAACCTGACTCCCTTTCAAGTTATCTTGGTTAGAGGGTTTGATAATTGTGATAAATTTCTTAAAAATCATCGATAATACCCATCTAATTCAAGGAAACTACATATATCTATCACAGATGTTAGCCTCAACCATCCTTCAATTTCCTATTTCTTTTAAGGGTCCACCAATATACCATTATTGGTGATGACATTCCCTAGGAATTTTACTTAGTCTTGGTATAAGTTCAATTGTGAACTCAATGAATCATTTATGAGGGAGGCCAGACAATTCGTCGAGAAAAAAATTAGCGTATTCCATCACAATGGTCATGTATTCAAAGATTATTTTTTTCTTAGTATCAATCATTTGAGCTAGATACACTTTCTCACAGGGTGATAATATCAATGCTTGAGTTTTTGGTGCTAAAGAAGATTCATCCCCTTCCTTTCACTTATAAAAAATTAGAGGACAATTCCCGACACTGAGAGTGATTTCCTTCTCATGGAAATTTATGTTGGATTTGTATAAGGAAAGCCAACCCATACACATAATTTCATAAAATTCCCCTAAAGGGAGTATCACAAGGTTCACTTGAAAGTTTAATAAACAAATTTTTATATGGGAAGAGTTATATACTTGGGATGCAATAATTTCCCCATTTTCCAATTTCACCAATAACTCTACTTCCTTGTTTTTTGGTGGTGTTTTAATAGTTCTATTAAACTTTCATGGTATGAAGGAATGTATATAATTATAATAAAAAATTACATTCACTATTCTTTAATGAATAACTAGCGTACCTTTCACCACTTTTTTTTTCAGGATCCACCTCAACGGTTGTGATAATATAAGCTTTCCCTTACTGCCTTGGAGGTTATTGACACTAATTGTCTCCAACCACCCTTGGTGTAGTGCATTAGTTTGCAAAGTGCCCTTTTTTCTTATAGTTGAAACATTGGACAATGGAATGAGGGTTGACTAGAGAATTCATCGATTCCATTACATTAGTGGGTTCTCCCATTGACAATTGCTATTTAAGTTCCCTTTATTCCCACATGTAAATCATTTCCTCATCCCATTTAGGAAATTTATGGGGTGATTCTTTCCACACTTTTGAAAAGTGATATGTTGAAATTTCTTACCACCATTAGATTTACCCATCGCACTACTATAATTAAACTCTACTTTCCACTTCTTATCCCCATGAGACCCTTGAGACTCACTGATCTCTATTCTAACTTTTAGGGAATATCAGAAAATTTCCTCATAGCTATCAATGTTTCGAATCACCATATATTTTCATAGAATCGATTTTATCCCACCAAAGAAGTGTTAAAATTTGTATTCAGGTGTAATGAAAAAGATAAAGGTACATTGTACAATTCTTGTGAAGTTTTCCTCATATGCTCTGATATATTCATCATCTTTTTTCTTGAGGTAAAGTAAATACCATTTCATTTTAAGTTGGAGAGTGTGAGGAAAATATTTTTTGAAAAACATTTTCTAGAATTCCTTCCACCCCATCGCTTTAATATATTCCTTAGGATTTGTATTCTTGATCAATGTCCCCCACTGATCAGCTTCTCCCTCTATATTATAAACATCCAGTATGACCTTCTCCCGATCAAAAACATTTAAGGATGAATAATTTCTTCTCAATGGAGTTGATCCATTATTCCATGATTAAGGGATCAAATGATCCACTGAACGTCAGAGGCCTTTATCACACAAAGGTATCAATTACGGATTGTTCTTTATTATGGGGATTTGGTAATTCCTCCTAATTTAGGTTTCTATTCAAAACCTGAGTCAACTAAGAGAGTATTATCACAAAGTTAGTGATTCCTGCTCCCATTGGGTTGGGAATCTCATTTGGGTAGTCATCACATTACCCTTCACATTGGTTGTTTACTCGGATCCTTCTATTTATGTCCATTGGATAGAATAAATGAAAAATTAGGGATCAATACTTTTAAACTATTGAAAACATAAATGAGAATCAAATAACATTGAAGTGATAATTTATAAATGACATGTATTTCCCTAACTTGTGAATTTCTAGGCTTCAATCTATATTATCCATGATCAATTTTCTAACTTAGACTCTTATGAGAATTTTTGTTCCCTTAATAATAGTTCATAATGAGCTTGAAAATTTACCAAAACATATCCCTTGGAATTTTCAAACTAGTTGCGCATCTAGACCCATTTTTTTGTACCAGTTTCCAATCGATTCAAGCGCAATAAAGTGTTTTTGGGTGTTACCCCTAGGTATATATGTGACCAAGCCACATCCACTTATAGTATCCAGACAAGGATGTGTTTTATTGGAAACCACTTACTCTATAATTTAATTTTTTTTAGGGATTTATTTTTATGTTTAGTATTATCCTTAAGGCTTTCTATAGAGTTTTCTAATCCTAATCCCAAAAATAACTAAACTTTCCTCTGATACCAACTACTACGATTTGGAATTATTTCCAGTGGTCTATAATTGATACCTATCAGGGAAATATATGGGTTAATACACCTCCTAGGAGGGACACATCACCATCCCCAATGGTAGTCCTTTCCCCATGAAGCCCTTGGGAGGAGAGCCATGCTTCGTCCAAATCTCACATGTGAGAGTTCCCAAGGATCAGATAACCTTCTTTACCTTTGATACCAAATATGAAAACCCTTGTCTTTATTACAAATTAATTCATGATTTATTACTTAAAGGTACACATAATATAACCCATTATATCGAGAAGTTTAGTTTATTTGGGTAATTAGGTACAGGTACTTCAGCATTATTGAAAACTTTCTTAGCATGCTCATAATATTCCATCATACTTAAAACTTCATGGGATAACCTGAGAACATATATAAGAAAGGGGTGAGCTATAAATCCCAGTAATGGAATAAAAAAATCATAACATGAAGAAAGTATCACATGTTATACAATGGGAATTTCAATGGGACATAAAAAGGGTGAGAATCATAATCATGAACAAAGATTCATGATATAATATGATAACATAAAGGCAACATGGGAAAGTGGAAACAACTTTAAACATGATATCATAAACATAGGTCAAGGATAACCACCAAGACATCATAAAATGGTGGAAAAAGTCCCATGATGGATTAGGTTCACTCCCTAATCCCTTAAACAAGTCTCATGAGACTAAAACATTACCCAATGCATTAGAGCGCTATATAATTCCAGATGCACCTGTGGATTTCATATCATGTACATGCATAAGTATGTCACATAGATCATTCAACATAAGACCATATTTCATCACATTTAATTCCAAGATCAAGGAGTTTGGAATATATACATAGAATTCCCTGATCAAAGGAGTATAGGTATGTCTAGTTGAATACCCTTAAGTGTAAATAGCGATGATATTCACAATACAAAGGTTTGGAATGGAAAAATCATAGGGAAATTTTGGCAGCGTAATGTCTATAATTAAAAATTCATAAAATGGTTTAATGAGAGATAAAGGGATATATCATAATTTGGACATAAAATGGATAGTAATAGGGATGTAAAAAAACATATTCCAATATCAAGAATTGAAAATAAAAGTCATAAAATAAAGAAGATGCTTGAATAAAGAAGAGAAGGAGATGGTCCCTTACTAAATTTAGGCATAGTAATGGATTAGGTTAGTGCTATAATGAGAGGGGATAAATGATATCTCATTATTAGGACATAAATTGGATAGTATAGGGATGTCATGAAAACATAACCAATTGAGATTCAAAAGGACAATTAAAAAGAAGATGCTTGAATAGAAAAGAAAAGAAGGAAATATATTACCATTAGAGGGTGATTCCAAAAATAATATTTATTTTATCAAAATAATTTTCTAAATATATGAATTTTCACTTTTAAAATAGAATTGACATTTATTGAGAAATGTTGGGTTTTTTTGAAAATAACATTTTTCAAATCCTTATAAAAATTACATTTGACTTCATAAAAATTATATTATCATTTATATTTAATAAAAATTATTTAATAATAATATTTTATTAAAATATTATTTATTTAAAAAATCCATTAATTCATCAAAAGAAATGTCTTAATTGAAATTTCAAATTACCCAAAAATACAATTTTTGTCTTACTGTATCAAAATTAGAATCATTTATAAAGTAACATTAATAATAAGTAAATATAATCATTATTCTATTGAAAATAAAATATACATATTTATATTATTAGGTTCTTGGTACATAACCATTTATTACACTAGAAAATTCCATAATGGTAAGGTGTGTGATGGTGATATTTTCATGGGGTGGTTCAACGTATATAGTTTGGGCCATGATCTCAATGAGCTTGAACTTCTTACGTAAACAGTTTTGATCATGCTTTAGTTATTTGATATTGTCTTGGTCTTAGTCAATGGAAAATCCCACTGATTCTATCTCCCTCAGAAGCTATGATAAATGGGATTCATAGGGCATGATCCTACTAGTTGAGGCCATCACTTCCTTTATCAGTGTCGATTGGAATTATCAAAATACTATATTCATACTAATCATATGATCACTGTTCAATGAATATATTATCAACAATTATGATGCTTAATGGTATTTTAAATCTAATAAGATATTATCACCCTATCTTTCCACACCAATAGCAAGTCAAATAAATATTTCCAAATTTTACTGATGGTGCAAGTTAATACTGTTACTGAGAGCTACCACCACCACCTCTACAAGTCTCATTACACTTCCTCTTATTTCCATGAGACTCACTAAAGTTTCCACTGAGTAGAGGAGAAATTACAACCAAACCATAATTTCCCACTAGATCCATTTTTGTCATCAGCACTCTATCCACTAACCCTCCATAAGTAAAAAACTTCTACATAAAGAATAGATAAAAAATGTATAATCGTAAACCCATCTGGAATATCTGTGCCTTTATCTTGTTGTTTTTCACAAACTTAGGAGAAAAATATACCAATTCAAAAAATTCCAGAATGGACCAAAGGCCTTCATTTTTATTGATTTTTGATAACCCCCTTTGAAGGGATGAGGGGAAACCCTTACAAGTCCCGTAAGCTCAGAGATTACATGGACCGTAGGCTTAGGAGATTACATGACCCGAAGGTCTGAGGGAATTCAACCAGACTATCTACAAGGAACTACCCCTCCCCAGCATCTGCATCATGGTAGTAGCTCTCCACCTTCGCATGTCCATCTGTCTAGGATACCCGTGAAAGCATAGGCTGGTCCTGATGGTGTAACTATACCCTCTCATTATGAGAAATCCATTTGGCTTTGCTCTGGTGAGTGCACCTTCTCTGAATCCTCTTCTGGGGATGCTCCTTTTTTGTAGAGTATGTCTGCGGCAACTGTATGTGGCCCGAAGGACTTGATTATCCTAAAACACTGTATCCTACCACCTCTTGTGAGGTACCTTAATATTAAAAGTAGAACACTTCACCTTAACAGATTATGGAGTCTCCAAGATGTCAAAAATCAAATCAATCTCATCTAACTAGTCCTCTAATTTCTAAGATTCATCCATCCCCTGAAAGGATGAAGGGGTCTGTGTAAGATCTAAATAATGAATGTAGATGCTCAATATACAAGAGGGGGGGGGGGGGTGAATTGTATACTTTAAAAAATTCCTTAGGAACTTTTAAAGATGGTAATGTTTAACAAAGTTAAACAAGGTAAATTCACAAAACCTCTTAGTTCTACAAACTTGTTTGATTCCAGAAATGTGGTTCTAGAAATGAAACTTAAGAAAAGTTTACAAAGATAAAGATTCTACCACAGAGCGTATAGAATCTTACTAATCAGAGTACAAATATAAGAAATTATAAGATATTTATACTTTCCTTAACAACCAAAATGCAACGGAAAACTTGAAACAATACACATAACAAGTAGTAAATATTTTAACACAAAGAGTAGGGTATCCAACAACCTTGGATAAAGGTCCCTTGATTTATACTTTCAAGAAAGTCTATCTTACCCACACCAGGGTAAGCCCTCGATATGAATATTGGAATCTATCTTGCTATCCCCACAAGCCCTCGGACTTCAAGGTAGTCGACACCTTTGTCTTCTTATCCTCGGAAGCCTTCAAATGTACTCATCAAAATTCAGAGTTGCACAAAGAAATTCTGAACAAGATGTTATGTACGTACAAAGCAATAAAGTATCTATATCTATAAATCACTTTAGAATCATGTAATATCTAAATTTATAAACCTACATCAAAGTTGTGAGATCTTTCAAATGAGCTCCTATTATAGGCACATCTTCAACGGTCGACTCCCTCCTCCAACGATCATATTTTTCCTTGAATTTTGGAGGGACCTGTACGTGTTTCACTCCAACAATGGTTGGTTAGAAACAGAAATCATGACATAATTTTATAACTATAACAAGAGTAAGAAAAAATATGGTTGCTTAACCAAATCCATTTTTCGGAGTGTAAGGAAAAATAAAATTCCAGAGTCTAACCAAAAAACCATTCGGTGTTTATAATACATGAATATTTGGATTCTATCTTCAAAAGAATTCAAAACCTGAATTCTATAGAATTCTAGAATTTGAATTTCAAGGAAATTAGGATTCTGAATTCATAAGAATTCAGAGTCTAAATTCATAAGAATTAGGAGTCTAAATTCATAGAATTCATAGTTTGAACTTAGAAAGTTCGGAGTCTGAACTCATAGAATTTGGAACCTGAATTTAGAAAGTTCGGAGTCTAAATTCAGAGAATTCAGAACCTAAATTCGGATCCTGAAAACAGAATGCTCTATATCTAAGTATTTATAAGATTTCGAGGTTTTAGTTATGAAACCAAATTTTATACTTAAAAGGAAAATGATTTAGATTATAATATGAGCAAATAAAACATGGTAAGGATAAATTTTACTTTAGGAAGGAAAATTTTCCTTATAAAGATAAATCTTAGGGAAAAAGAAATTTGCCTTAAGATAGAGTGTTTGTGATTTTCAAAACATGAAGGAATGGAAAATTCATAAGAAAACCTTATTGACTCAACAATATCCCCCCTTTTGGAAAGCACAAACATCCTTACAAAAAAGAATATAAGTACTTAGAAAATATTTTTCGGGAATAAAACTTACCTACCTTATCACATGGGCAATGATGAATACGACTAACTCCCCCTTAGGCTTTGGAAACACAAAGGATCGTATTCTTAATTTGTCACGACCCGTCCTCAGGGCCCGTGCTGTGACTACCCCAAGCCCGCCTTCCATAGGCCAGGGGCTGGCGACTAGCACCAAGGCGTAAATCCCGGTAAAAAGGGAAGGCATTGACTTTGTAAAGTAAACAAGCACCACAGAGTAAGAAAGAGGAAAAGTAAACACTAAGTAAAAACAAAGTACATCTGTAAGTGCGGAAAAGTAAATGGGCCAGTATACAAACCCAAACTGAAAGTAAAGTACAACTCGAAAGGGAAAATAGCAACTGAAAAGTAAAAGTCGCTACACCGAGCTGTACACTGGAAATCCCACCTGAAGGGTGGGTACAGATAGCTCCTCTGCACCTCGGGTTCCGCCGTCTGCTCCGAGCACGTCCCGCCCAGTGGTCCACATCCAGATACTGTCCTGCTCTGCGAGCCTCAACCATGATCAACGCTGTCCGTCGTCTGCAACCAACACAACATAGTGCGGGAATAGCCCATGCAGGGGTGAGTATAAGCTACTCAGTAGGGACCCCGAGACCCCTGAAGGTCTCCCAAAATTCCACAAAGGATAAACCACAAAGTAAAGATACAATCATGAAGTGACAACTGACACTTCTTAGGTATATGCCCATACATATACCTAAGTCATCAATTTCCAATACGCTCCAACCTCCGAGCCCAAGTACAACTCAGTCCACACAGGAAAGTATACGTATTCCACACAGGAAAGCAAAACGTAATCCACACAGGATAGCACAACACAATCCACACAGGAAAGCAAAACGTAATCCACACAGGATAGCACAATACAATCCACACAGGAAAGCAAATGGGATTCAGCTCACACAGGTATACTTCTTCAAAAGTTGATAGAGATGATCAGATGTAGCCACTGATTCATCTAAGTCATCGGACCCACAAAGGATCGGTAGGTACTAACCCCCGCAATGACCTACACAGGATCATTCAGGAAGTTGAAACCAAAGCTATTGGGAAACTCCTTTTCCATCAAGTACAGTGGTTATACCGCTACAGCCAAGCGCTTCACCTATCGGGTACTGTGGGCCTACTGCTACAACCAAGCGCTTCTCCGTCGCGGGTCTGCCGCTACAACCAAGCGCTCCCCTGTGCCGCTACAACCAAGCGCACCTCTATCGTGGGTCTGCCGCTTCAACCAAGCGCTCCCCTGTGCCGCTACAACCAAGCGCACCTCTGTCGTGGGTCTGCCGCTACAAACAAGCGCTCCCCTGTGCCGCTACAACCAAGCGCACCTCTGTCGTGGGTCTGCCGCTACAACCAAGCGCTCCCCTGTGCCGCTACTACCAAGCGCACCTCTGTCGTTCGATCAGCAGTCGTCAAGTCTCAACCGGCTCTAGGGTTTCCGCACACAGCAAGTTCGTTCGGGAGGGTCCGCTCCACGAGCCGAGAGGCTGATACATCAACTGTCACATAGTCCAGAGTTGATGTATCCAAAAGTTCTGTATCGTCAACAGGAACTCAACGTCGCAGACGGCGCGTCGATCGGACGCCCGGTCTGAGAGTTATTGGCTTTTTCGTCCCAGGGGCCCGGTTGGTTTTTAAGGCAAAACCAACCCGACCGTACTCCACCTGCGTCCAAACCTCGGGCGGATTATTCCAAAAGATCCATCTCATCAAGAGGAATTCAACGAAACAGATGGCGCATCAATCGGACACCCGGTCTGTGAATTATTGGCTTTTTCGTTCCAGGGGCCCGGTTGGTTTCGTGAGCGAACCAACCCGACCGTACTCCGACGACATCCAAACCTCGAGCGAAGTAATCCAAAAGATCTGTCTCACTTAGAGGAATTCAACAAAGTCGACGGCACGTCAATTGGACGTCCGTAGCTCAAGATATGAGCGTTTCCGCTCCGAGGGCCCGGTTGGTTTCGTGTACAAACCAACCCGGACGAACTCAAAGTATTCCGAAACCTTGAGTACGATATACCGAAACGACCGTCTCGTCCCAAGGATCGTGTTTCCACTGACGGCGTGTCGATCGGAGGTCCGTAGCTTGAGTTATGGGCAATTGAACCCAAATAGTCCGAAAACGGGGGTTTCGGGCCCGGACCGACCCGGCCTGAGACCCCCCGGTTGGCCCAAACCGGGTCGGCCCGGCCCGGCCTTTGGCCGAGCCGTTTCGGCAAAGGGGGGGGGGGGGTGGGGGGGGGGGGGGGGGCGCCTGCCCCCCCTGTGTAACCGCGACCCCCCCAAAATTATGGGGGGCCGTTTGAACCGGCCGGGGGAATTTAATTCCCCCGGCCCCTTCCCTTTCCGGCCGGCCCGACCTGGCCGGACGACTCCTTCTCAACGGGACCGGCAGTGGCCGGTCCCCTTCCAGCTCCATCACCGGCGGCCCGGTCCGGCCGCCGGTCACCTTGCTCTGCCGCGGCCCGGAACTGGCCGCGACCCTTGTCGTCCAGCGCGGTGTGACGGCACCGCGCCCCTTCGCCGCGGCCCCGCTCCGGCCGTGGCGCCTTCGATTTCCTTCGACGCGGCGCGACGATGTCGCGTTCTTATACTTCTTTCCATGGCGCGGCGCGACGACGCCGTGCAATACTTGCCGTGTGATTTCCTCGTGGTGCGACGACACCACGCCATCCCGTTCCATCCGCAAAGAATCAAACATGAACATAGGAGGGGGGTTCGGCCGTGTTAGTGCGGTCTGGCCCCCCTCTTGTTAAATGATATCATCTAGTCGAAAATCCATGATAATCGATAAACTAGAATCATCAACGGAAATAATTAAATAAAATAATCCCCTACCTCGGTTCAGGAACGGTGTTCGTCAATGAGCCGTGGAAGACGAGCGTCGCGGAGGTTGGGCGTCACGGGAGAACGTCGACATCGCGAAGCGAGGATTCGAAGTCGTTGATGGCGATTTCATCGCGGAAAACCGTCACGGAAGAGACGACGCGGAAGAAGAACGTCGCGTTGCGGATACGGCGTCGCGGAAGAACCGTGTTCTTCGGCGGAGAAGTTCTTCGTTGAAGAATGGTATTCTTCACGTTCTTCGTCGAGGTTGAAGAAGAAGAAGAAGATGCTTTCCCAATCCTCTCAATGTTGCAAAACTCTAACATAATAAAATAAGACTAAGTCTTATTTTATTAACACAACCTACCAATTGAATTTCAAAAGTTTGAAATTCAATAACCACACACAACTCACCTCATTAAACTTATTACATTTAAGTCATAAGTTATAACTTAGGTTAACAAAATTAAAGTGGGAGTTGAGGGGGGTTTTAGAGGATATGAAGGGGTGGGGTTCGTGTGGGCCCCACCACCCTCATAACCTCCCAAGGGAGGTTAGGTGGTTACCCAACTTCCATCAAGAACTAACACTTAGAGTAAAATAATAAAAATTGTAGTGTAATTATAAAATAAACTTCCACAATTTTTATTATCAACACTCATGTAAACGCAACTCCGGAACAGGAGTTCCTAAGCAATTATCGGCACTGCGGTTCCATCGGTGCCCTTAGAATTCGGTTCCGGGCACCGGTTCAAAAGTTAGAAATTCCCGCTCGTTCGTTCACTGAACATACCCGAGCCAAACTTCGGAAATTGATTTCGGGCACACCGGGCCTCAGAATCAGGTGCCGTCAGAAACTACGTTCTTGTAAAATTCCAAATAAAATTAAGAAAAAATTTTCCTTGAAATTTTAGGGTCTTTACATTACTCCCACCACAGGGATTTACATCCCCGTAAAGCTTCAACACAAACTAGGGATACAAAGGCGGTAGAGCTATGCGGTAAGCCACCTCTCCAATCCTGCTGAGGACCTGGAAGGGTTCGATGAAGCATGAAGACAACTTGCCACCTAGGCCAAAACTCCGTAATCCACGTCAAGGTGTGACCCGCATGAAGACGTGGTCGCCATCCTCAAACTCTAATGGCCTCCGCCTCCTGTCAGCGAAAGACTTCTATCGGCTCTGAGCTGTCTTCATCTGCTCCTGGATGACCTGGACCTTCTCTATCATGGCCTAGACCACCTCTAGTCCCACAAGAGCTGCTATGATTTCTTTTTTGCCGATAAGAGAAATCCGGTCTCATCCCTTGGATGAACCACATTCTTTGCCTAATACCGTCAATCCCGACATGGATGATACTAATCCATACTAAGGATGACGTCGTAAGGCCTCAACGCTACTACCAAGAGATCCAACCGTTACTCTCACCTCCAAGGGTTGAGTCACACTGTCGGCATCAGTGTGTGGTAACTAGGTCTCCTCCAGTAGATGTCTCACAAGTGAGGGTTAAGTCAACAGTCAAAACTGGAACCTCTTAGTAACAACACAAAAGAGGACATGAATGAAAACATCACAAAGGTATGTGTCTTTTATTATTGCAGCTCATAATACGAAGATGCTACACAATAGCAACAAGGAACCAGAAGTACAAAGGACGTATCCACTAGTTCCGCTCCTATCCATCTGCTCCCAGAGCTCCATGATCGAAGGCCTCAGCTGCCTGAAGCTGAGCTCTCGCATGTCCACCAACTCCCTGCAGTCGGGGTGGACCTCCTGGTGGTGGTGGTGGCAACACCCCGAAGCGTCGTCCACCTCCAACTACACGGCCATCTCCCCTGCCATGGCCTCCTGATCCTTACGGCCTGCCCTGATCGATCCTATGCCTATACCTGGGGGGTCCTTCGTTCATCTGCTGGTCATCCGTATGGCGGGTCGGACAGTCACGAGCCATGTGATCAATCCCGCCGCAGGAGTAACACTGCCCCCTCATGGCAAGTCGTTGTACACCCCGAGTGCCTTGCACAAACGATCCAGAGTCATGCTGTCGACCACCTGTAGGTCTAGTCCTCTTGGACCCCTGCGTCATCTGTCTACTGCCCGCTGCAGAAGACCCTGCTACGGGCCGTCCTGCGGAGGGCCCTATCACTGGAGCCTGCTCGGTGAGAAAACTCTCTACTAGAAGGGATCTCTCCAACACCTCTGCCTGTGTCGGAATGTTGAGGGAGATCATCGAATCCCTGATCTCGTGCCTCAGTCCCTGCTCAAAGGTTCGGGCCCGGAAGAACAGGTCCCGTACTATATCTGTGGAGTAGCGCGAGAGATCGATAAATCTCGCCGCGTACTGGGCGACCGTCAAGCTGCCCTGCCGCAGCTGAAGAAGCTCCTGGATGTGCACCGCACAGAGGGTGGCCGGGATGAACTCTGAGCAGAAGAGGCTCTCAAAGTCTTTCCAGAGAAGAGATGCCTCGTCATGCACCTGGAGCATCAAGCTCCACCATCGGCCCACTGCTACGTGTAGTAAGCTCGCCGCGAGGATCACCATGAGGTCTGCTGGTGTCCTCACTAGCCTGAAAACTCGTACGACCGCCTCCAGCCAGTCCTCGGCTGTCTGGGGGTCCGTCTCCCCATGAAACCGGGGTGGTCGCTGGCGCTGGAACTCGTGTAGAGCTCCGAGGCGACGTGCATCATCAGCGGTCGTGGAAGGGAGCATCAGTGGCTTGGCGGGTAAAGGTACCACCGGTGCCACTGCTGAAAAAGGGCCCTACACCGAGGCCTCATCGCTCGGTGGGCTGTCGTCACACTCGACTCTCGGAACCCTAGGTGGCTGTCATCGTGGGGCCATCCTGAAAAGGAAACAGGTGCGCCACGGTTAGAACAGTATACCTGGTGAGCTGATACAAAGTAATCACAAAGAAAACTTGAAACACACACTCAATCAATGTTTTCATGCATTAAGTCGGAAATCAGAAGTCAGGGTCCTGGTGTACGGATACGTCGACCGCCGCACCAACACTGGACTCCCTGGACTGATAACCACACTCAATACGCTAAACACTATTGATTCACATAGAAAAGATCAGAGTTCGCGGTAGAACTGAACTCCTCTGATACCAATTTGTCACGACCCGTCCTCGGGGCCCGTGCCGTGACTACCCCAAGCCCGCCGTCCATAGGCCAGGGGCTAGCAACTAGCACCAAGGCGTAAATCCCGGTAAAAAGGGAAGGCATTACCTTTGTAAAGTAAACAAGCACCACAGAGTAAGCAAGCGGAAAAGTAAACACTAAGTAAAAATAGAGTACATCTGTAAGTGCAGAAAAGTAAATGAGCCAGTATACAAACCCAAACTGAAAGTAAAGTACAACTCGAAAGGGAAAACAACAATTGAAAAGTAAAAGCCGCTACACCGAGCTGTCCACTGGAAATCCCACTTGAAGGGTGGGTACAGATAGCTCCTCTGCTCCTCGGGTTCCGCCGTCCGCTCCGAGCACGTCCCGCCCAATGGTCCACCTCCAGGTACCGTCCTGCTCTGCGAGCCTCAACCACGATCAATGCTGTCCATCGTCTGCAACCAACACAACGTAGTGCAGGCATAGCCCGTGCAGGGGTGAGTATAAGCTACTCAGTAGGGACCCCGAGACCCCTGAAGGTCTCCCAAAATTCTACAAAGGATAAACCACAAAAGAAAGATACAATCACGAAGTGACAACCAACACTGCTTAGGTATATGCCCATACATATACCTAAGTCATCAATTTCCAATACGCTCCAACCTCAGAGACCAAGTACAACTCAGTCCACACAGGAAAGTATACGTATTCCACACAGGAAAGCAAAATGTAATCCACACAGGATAGCACAACACAATCCACACAGGAAAGCAAAACGTAATCCACACAGGATAGCACAACACAATCCACACAAGAAAGCAAATAGGATTCAGATCACACAGGTATACTTCTTCAAAAGTCGATAGAGATGATCAGATGTAGCCACTGATTCATCTAAGTCGTCGGACCCACAAAGGATCGGTAGGTACTAACCCCCACAATGACCTACACAGGATCGTTCAGGAAGTTGAACCCAAAGCTATTGGGAAACTCCTTTTCCATCAAGTACAGTGGTTATACCGCTACAACCAAGCGCTTCACCTATCGGGTACTGTGGGCCTGCTGCTACAACCAAGCGCTCCTCCGTCGTGGGTCTGCCGCTACAACCAAGCGCTCCCCTGTGCTGCTACAACCAAGCGCACCTCTGTCGTGGGTCTGCCGCTTCAACCAAGCGCTCCCCTGTGCCGCTACAACCAAGCGCACCTCTGTCGTGGGTCTGCCGCTATAACCAAGCGCTCCCCTGTGCCGCTACAACCAAGCGCACCTCTGTCGTGGGTCTGCCGCTACAACCAAGCGCTCCCCTGTGCCGCTACAACCAAGCGCACCTCTGTCATTCGATCAGCAGTCGTCAAGTCTCAACCGGATCTAGGGTTTCCGCACACAGCAAGTTCATTCGGGAGGGTCCGCTCCACGAGCCGAGAGGCTGATACATCAACAGTCACATAGTCCAGAGTTGATGTATCCAAAAGTTCCGTATCGTCAACAGGAACTCAACGTCGGAGACGGCGCGTCGATCGGACGCCCGGTCTGAGAGTTATTGGCTTTTTCGTCCCAGGGGCCCGGTTGGTTTTTAAGGCAAAACCAACCCGACCGTACTCCACCTGCGTCCAAACCTCGGGCGGAGTATGCCAAAAGATCCGTCTCATTAAGAGGAATTCAACGAAACAGACGGCGCGTTAATCGGACGCCCGGTCTGTGAATTATTGGCTTTTTCGTTCCAAGGGCCCGGTTGGTTTCGTGAGCGAACCAACCCGACCGTACTCCGACGGCATCCAAACCTCAAGCGGAGTAATCCAAAAGATCCATATCACTTAGAGGAATTCAACAAAGTCGACGGCACGTCAATCGGACGTTCGTAGCTCAAGATATTAGCGTTTCCACTCCGAGGGCCTGGTTGGTTTCGTGTACGAACCAACCTGGCCGAACTGAAAGTATTCCGAAACCTTGAGTGCGATATACCGAAACGACCGTCTCATCCCAAGGATAGTGTCTCCACTGACGGCGCGTCGATCGGAGGTCCGTAGCCCAAGTTATGGGCAATTGAACCCAAACGGTCCGAAAACGGGGGTTTCGGGCCCGGACCGACCCGGCCCGAGACCCCCCGGTTGGCCCGAACCGGGTCGACCCGCCCCGGACAGGGTCAGCCTGGCCCGACGCGGCCGGGCCCGGTCCGGCCCGGCGCGGCCCAGCCTGGCAAACCGGCCGGGCGCCGGTCCGGCTGGGGACAGCGCGCCCAGCGCGCTGTCTGGCTCGGTCTTTGGCTGAGCCGTTTCGGCAAAGGGGGGGGGGGTGCCCCCTCTGTGTAACCGCGGCCCCCCCAAAATTATGGGGGGCCATTTGAACTAGCTGGGAGAATTTAATTCCCCCGGCCCCTTCCCTTTCCAGCCGGCCCGACCTGGCCGGCCGGCTCCTTCTCAACGGGACCGGCGGTGGCCGGTCCCCTTCTAGCTCCATCACCGGCGGCCCGGTCCGGACACCGATCACCTTGCTCTGCCGCGGCCCGGAACCGACCACGACCTTTGTCGTCCGGCGCGGTGCGACGGCACCGTGCCCCTTCGCCGCGGCCCCGCTCCGGCCGCGGCGCCTTCGATTTCCTTCGATGCGGCGCGACGGCGTCACGTTCTCAGACTTCTTTCCATGGCGCGGCGCGACGGCGCCGCGCAATACTTGCCGTGTGATTTCCGTGTGGTGCGACGACACCACTCCATCCCGTTCTATCTGCAAAGAATCAAACATGAACATAGGAGGGGGGTTCATCCGTGTTAGTGCAGTCTGGGCCCCCTCTTGTTAAATGATATCATCTAGTCGAAAATCCACGATAATCGATAAACTAGAATCATCAACGGAAATAATTAAATAAAATAATCCCCTACCTCGGTTCAGGAACGATGTTCGTCAACGAGCCGCGGAAGACGAGCGTCGCGGAGGTCGGGTGTCGCGGGAGAACGTCAACATCGCGAAGCGAGGATTCGAAGTCATTGACGGCGATTTTGTCGCAGAAAACTGTCGCAGAAGAGACGACGCGGAAGAAGAACGTAGCGTCGTGGATACGACGTCGCGGAAGAACCGTGTTCTTCGGCGGAGAAGTTCTTCGTTGAAGAATGGTGTTCTTCACGTTCTTCGTCGAGGTTGAAGAAGAAGAAGAAGATGCTTTCCCAATCCTCTCAAGGTTGCAAAACTCTAGCATAATAAAATAAGACTAAGTCTTATTTTATTAACACAACCTACCAATTGAATTTCAAAAGTTTGAAATTCAATAACCACACACAACTCACCTCATTAAACTTATTACATTTAAGTCATAAGTTATAACTTAGGTTAACAAAATTAAAGTGGGAGTTGAGGGGGGTTTTAGAGGATATGAAGGGGTGGGGTTCGTGTGGGCCCCACCACCCTCATAACCTCCCAAGGGAAGTTAGGTGGTTACCCAACTTCCATCAATAACTAACACTTAGAGTAAAATAATAAAAATTGTAGTGTAATTATAAAATAAACTTCCACAATTTTTATTATCAACACTCGTGTAAATGCAACTCTGGAACATGAGTTACTAAGTAATTACCGGTGCTGCGGTTCCATCGGTGCCCTCAGAATTCGATTCTGGGCACCGGTTCAAAAGTTAGAAATTCCCGCTCGTTCGTTCACTGAACGTACCCAAGCCAAACTTCGGAAATTGATTCCGTGCACACCAGGCCTCGGAATCAGGTGCCGTCAGAAACTGCGTTCTTGTAAAATTCCAAAGAAAATTAAGAAAAAATTTTCATTGAAATTTCCGGGTCTTTACATAATTTCCTGATTAAGACTTATCATTTTATTGCATACAAAAATATTTTTGGATAAGAACTCCCCCTTAAATGAACTCCCCCTTACTTAGGGAAATTTATTCTTTTACTTATTATTATTTTTTATCATTCCTTTCTCCCCTTTGTGATTTTCAAAAAGGAATACAGGGAATAGAAAAGGAAATATGGTACCTGAAATATTAGTTCTAAACAACTAAAAGTATAAAGATCAACCCAAAATTTCATTACGATTGGAAAAATTTATACAAGTAAGGAATACAACAAAAGATCAGAATTGAACAAGATTATCCTTCCTTCTCCTTTGGTATCAACTTCTTTACTATGGTTTTTATCTTCTTGAGTTCCTTCTGATCCTCCTATGCACATTTTAGAAGCTGATCCAAATATTCTATTTTCTTTTCTAAGGATTTTATTTTTTCTTCCTGAGCCTTAAGAGATTTTGCTTGTTCCTTTAGAACGTCTTCTTGCTTAGAAATTTTTTCCTCAAGTTCTATTCTAAGATCTATTTCCCTCTTCCAACTCTGAGCAACTGAATATAATTTACCATTCAGATCTTTCATTTCTTGCTTCTGAGTATTTTCTTCAAGAGATAGCTTTTCCTCAAAACTATTTGTGAGATCTTTGATCTTCACATCTTCAGTGTCAAATTCATCCTTGACAATTTCTTGGAACTCATCAAGAATTCTCATGTCTTCTATAGTTTTCTTTGACCAGCTAGTCATTTTCTTATAAGATCTTTTGTGGGCTTCGTAGTTTATGAAAAAAGGTTTTGAAATCGGCCTCAAGTTTGATGCACTTATCCATTACCATGGATACTGAATCTAATTTCTGATTTAAGGAATGATGAAGCATCTGGAATCTGGATTCTATGATTGGAAATAGAGGGATAGTCCCAACAAGCTTCTTCAAAGACTGGACTACAAAATCTTGTCCAAGAGAGGATGATTCCAAATCATAGATTTTGCTTGGTGAGGATTCTTTTTTAATATCAGCAACTTTCCTCTTTGATGAAGCACCCACTTCTTTATTCTTCACCACTGCTTTTCTAGGTGTATCAACAATCACCTGTTTACCCTTATCATCTTTCAAAATGACTTTTCCTTGATTGGTTGATTCATGTTCACTATCGGATAGTTGCACAATTTTATCTTCATCTACCTTTTCCTTCTGAGATCCTTCCACAACATCCTCTGGATTAATGAAATCATGGTTGGAGATTTCTTATTCATACACTTTGTTTACTTCTTATCCACTTTTCTCATATTTCCCTAGTGTAGCAGGTTTTAAAGACTCAGCTTCAGAGGTTCAAAATGATAATTTTTCAGAAGGTTTTTCCTTCTCATGAAAATCCTCTACTTGCTTTATTAAGTCTTCGGTATCACCATTGCCTTCTTCTTCTTATAATTATTTTTATTCTACTTATTTTTCTTGTAATTATTTTTCTTGGACCTTTTCCAGAGTCACAAACTTCTTTCCCAGAGTCTCTGGTAATGATTCAATCAGAAAGGATTCTGGTACTGGAATATTCTCAGATACTTTCTCAGTATCCTTCAAAAGTGATTGAACTATCTCTGCCTCAGACAACTTTTTCTTCTGCTTCTTCTCTTTCTCTTGCTTCTCAATCTCTTCAGCTATCTTTTCCTTCAAATATTTTTCCTCAGCAGGGTCCAAGACAAACTTAGGCTCTCCTTATTTATGATTTTTCTTATTTTTCCTCCACTTAGCCACAACCTCATGAGGATAGGATTTTTGTTTCTTTGGCTTTGGTTGTGCAGATTGAGTTTTCTTTGCTATTGGGTTTTTTTCCTTCTCTTCCACTTCCTTTACATTCCTCTTCCTTCCACCCTTTTTAGAGGTTTTAGCCACATCCTGTTTCTTTGAAAGAGCTTCAAATTCCTCTTCAGGCAAATCATAGAATTCTTCAGATTCTTTGGAAAAACCAAATTTCATCCTCCTCAAGGTGTTATCACTCAGCAACATGACTTTGCAATTTATTGACTTAGATTTGCAAGGAATTTTGAAGGATTCTAAACACCGAACAACCATCTTTGATAGAATGGCTGGATACATAATAATTTGAGCCTTAAGATTTCCTTTCTTTATGTTATCAATCATAACCAAGATATGCTTAACCAAGTTTATCTTTCTTAAGTTTACCAAGAAATCCAGAATGTAGATGTCACTATTCTTTAATGTATCCTTATCACCTTTTCTCAGAATGATGAATCCTTGAACCCACAATTCAAGAATCTGAAAATTTGTAGATAGGTGAAGAGTCTTCGGAGTCTTTACCTCTAAAAGTCTAAGACAATCCATGGATTTTTCTTTAATAAAACTTCCTTGAACATCAGACAACTTATGTGAGCAGAACTCTGCTTCTCCTTCATAAGGAATACCAACCAAGCTTATATCCTTGGTGTAGGAAAGTGAATATGTCTTCCCGTAACACTTGAAATAAAACTTTCTCCTATCTTCTTCCTTGAAGAAAGTTACAGTCTCGTAGAATTCAATCAGCAACTCCAAATACACCAGATCCTGTGCTTTCAATTTCGAAATGAAAACACTCTCCCCCCCATTCAGCTTTATATTCTTAGATATAATGGAATCATAATTAGTGAAGAAATTAGGATGAACCAAACTTTCTCTATAAACCTTCCATTTAGAGATTTCTTTTATAGACGATATTTCTTTTTGAGATGAAGCTTCAACAGACATTCAGAGCTGAGTAAACCTTGAAGATTCAGAATGAGATTATGTAGGAGGGTCAGAGTTTCAGCATGTGAAGGCTTGAGTTTTGATGTGAGACAACCATTGGGGGTTCTTTATATAGGCGTTTGAGGTGACGGTTCAACTTCCATACTCAATCCAATGGTTGAAAAACCTTCTGATCAGATCTAATGGCTTAAAAAAAATGACTGAAGAATAATTTTGATGGATTCCAATATTTTGAGGTTTTTAATAAAAACATTCAGTTTCAAGGAAAAGAGAATACAAAAAATTTTAAAAACAGATGCAAATACCAACAAGTAAAAGATGATTACAAAAATTTAATAAAGGAAACATTCCTTTTGTATTTCTAGGAAGATTATTCATAATGAGGAAAATTCTTCTTGAAGAACCTTAGATTCCGAAAATTTTGATTACGAAAATTTTCAATATGAAAATCTCCATTATGAAAATTTTAAGAACAAAATTCTTCATTATGAAAATTTTAAGAACAAAAATCTTCATTACAAAAATTTTAAGTATGAAAATCTTCATTATGAAAATTTTAAGTATGAAAATCTTCATTATGAAAATTTTAAGTATGACAATCTTCATTAAAAAAAATTTAAGTACGAAAAAAATTTTATACTACAAAAAATTTTCGACTACGAAAAATTTTAGACTACGAAAAAATTTTAGACTACGTAAAATTTTAGACTACGAAAAATTTTTAGACTACGAAAAATTTTTAGTCTAAATTTTTTTAGAAATATAACAAACAAATGTACTCCCCCTATGAAAAGGAGTTCCTTACTGTAAGAAGATTGGTTTCAACAGGAATCTGACATGGAAGATTACCCTACTGTTATCATTCCTAACTTCTGTTTAATGTATTCAAATCTATTGGAGGGTAAAGATTTTGTGAAAATATCAACAAGCTGATCTTGTGTTCCGATAAATTGAAAAATGATATCTCCTTTTTGTGTGTGATCCCTAAGAAAGTGATGCCTAATATCTATGTGTTTTTTATGAGAGTGATGTGTAGGGTTTTTACTTAAGGAAATGGCACTAGTATTATCACACAAATTTTTTGTTTTGGTAAAACTCATACCATAGTCTACGAGTGTGTGTTGAATCCACAACACTTGAGCACAATAACTTCTAGCTGATACATATTCAGCTTCAGCAGTGGAAAGTGCTACTGAGTGTTGATTTTTGTATGACCAAGAAACTAATGAATCTCCTAAGAAATGACAAGTTCTGGATGTACTTTTCCTATCCATTGTACATCCACTAAAGTTAGCATCTGAAAAACTTTTAAAAACAAAATCATTTCCAAAAGTGTAAAAGAGTCCTAGATCCATGGTTCCCTTTAAGTAGCGAAAAATCATTTTCACTTCCTTTAAATGATATTCATTAGGATTGGATTCATATCTTGCACATAAGCATACTGAAAACATTAAGTCTGGATGACTAGTTGTCAAGTAAAGTAGACTTCCTATCATACCTCTAAAAGATGTTTGATCTACTGGTTTCCCAGCTTCATTAAGATCAAGTGAATTTAAGGTACCAATGGGAGTACTTATACTCTTAGGGCTATCATATCCATACTTTTTAAGAATATATTTAAAATAATTATGTTGGGATATATAGATTCCTTCTAGTTTTTGAGAAATTTGAAAACCAAGGAAAAATGTTAACTCACCCACCATACTCATTTTAAACTCAGATTTTGTTAGATCCGTAAAGTAATTAGTTAAAGATTTCTGATTTGAACCAAATATAATGTCATCAACATAAATTTGAACAATCAAAACATTTTCCTTATATTTATTTATAAAAAGGGTTGGATAAGAATTTCCCTTAACGTAATTATTTTGAAGAAAAAATCATGTAAGTCTATCATACCAAGCTCGAGGGGATTTCTTAAGTCTATACAAAGCTTTGGTAAGTTTGTAAACATGTTCAGGATGTTTTGAATCTTCAAAAACAGGAGGTTGTTCAACAAAAACTTCCTCTTGTACAAAACCATTAATGAAAGCACATTTAACATCCATTTGAAAAAGTCTGAAATTGAATAATGCTATAAAGGAAAGTAGAATACGAATAGATTCAAGTCTAGCTAATGGAGCATAGGTTTCTTCATAGTCTATTCCTTCCAATTGATTATAGCCTTTAGAAACTAATATAGATTTATTTATTACCATGATTCAATTTTCATCACATTTATTTATGAAGACCCATTTTACTCCAATAACAGAAGTTTCCTTAGGTCTTTCAACCAAGGTCCAGACTTTATTCCTTTCAAATTCATTTAGCTCATCTTGCATATATTTTATCCAATCATCATCACCTAAAGATTCATCAGTTCTTTTTGGTTCTAATTGGGAAAGGAATGATAGATGTTCAAATTCATTTCTTAAGGAACTTCTAGTCCTTACAGGTTTATTTACATCACCAATGATACTATCATTAGGATGATTCTTTATAAATAACTGATTTGGGTTTTGTAAAACCTGTTCATCAACATAGGGTAAGAAATTTTCTGGGGTAAATGTTTCAGAAATACCTTCTTGGAAATTTTTCTTATGAGAAGGATCTTCTAACAAAGGTTGATAATCAGTTTTTGTAAACAAATCCAAAGATATAAGTTGAGTTTGTTTAAAAAAAGGATCAGTTTCATCAAATTTGACATGTACTGTTTCTACAACTGTATAAGTATTTTTATTGAAAACTCTATAAGCCTTAGAAGTTGTGGAGTAGCCTAAGAAAATTCCTTCATCATATTTTGGTGCGAATTTGTGTAGATTATATTTAGTATTCAGAATGAATACCTTACAACCAAAAACCTTGAATTAGGAAAGTCTAGGTTTTCTACCATTCCATAACTCATAAAGAGTTTTATTAAGAAAAGGTCTAATCAAAACACGATTTATAATATAGAAAGCAGTACTTACAGCTTCAACCCAAAAATGTTTGGCAACCAAATATTCACTCAACACGGTTCTTTTTATCTCTTGAAGAATTCTATTTCTTCTTTCAACAACACCATTTTGTTGAGGTGTTTTGGGTGATGATAAGTTATGAGTAATGCCTTTTCTACTACAAAAGGTTTCAAAATCATAATTTTGAAATTCACCTCCATGATCACTATGAATGGTTATAAAAGGAAGGGTTTTCTCATTTTTAACTTGGGCTCTAAAAGTTTTGAAATAAGAAAAATATTCAGATTTATTTGCTAGAAAATAGACCCATGTAAATCTAGTGTAATCATCAACTAAGACATATACATAATATTTGCCTCCAATGCTTTCAGTTTTTTTTGGACCCAAAAGATCCATATGAACTAACTGTAATGCATCAGTAGTTGAGACTTCACCAACTAATTTAAAACTTGATTTATGTTTCTTTCCATATTTACATGGATCACAAAATTTTTAAGAATCAAATCTAAGCTCTGGTAGATCCTTAACTAGTCTTTTCTTAGAGAGATTGCATAGGTTCTTAAGGTTACAGTGTCCTAACCTTCTATGCCACAACCAAGAATGATCTTCCATTACACTAAGGCAAGGTAGATCTTGGTTCCTAAGGTCTTCTAAGTTTAATGTGTAAAAATTATCTTGCCTATGGGTAGAAAGAATAAACTCTTCCTTGGAATTGTGTAATAAGCACTTGTCATTCCTAAAATTCACAAGGTAACCTTAATCACATAATTGAATTATGCTAATGAGGTTGTGCTTAAGACCCTTAACAAATAAAACATTTGAAATCAAAGTTTTTCCAAGAAGAATAATGTTACCTATACCAATAATTTCTCCCTTAGCATTATCTCAGAAAGTTACTTTTCCTCCTTTCATCTTGATAATCTTTTCAAAGAAGTTCTTATTACCAGTCATATGCCAGGAATATACACTATCCATGTACTATGTATTGTTGTTGGTACTATCCTTATTTTCTTGAAAATAAGAGTGTTATACTTTCGGAACCCAAACTTTCTTGGATCCGGAAACTTCAAAAAGAAAAATTTTAGGTATCCACATTTTCTTTAAAAAATAATCTTTATGAAAACCCAAAGAATGAGTTTTGTTTAAGGAATAATTTTTTGCCCAATACCCACACACCAACACTTAGTGCAGAATGGATCACTTTTAGGAACAAAGTAATTTTTACTAAAAATCGGTTTTGAACTTGTATAACCAAAAACAGAATTATTCCTTAGAGGTCGAATTTGAGAATACATTTTATCAAAGTTTTCTTTACCTAAGGTAAATTTTTAAAAACACTTACTTAAGGAAAATATTTCTAACTTTAGTCTAATAACTAAGTTCTTATCCTCAAAAACATTAGTTTTAGTAATAGAGTTAGGCTCGAAAACATTTTTCTTAGAAATTACTTTTTCTAGATCCTTAGAAAATTTATCCTTCTTAGAATTAACTTCCTCAAGGTTTTTTTAAATAATTTCAAAATCAAGGGTTTTCTTATCAAGATATTTAGAAAGATCTGATATTTATTTAGTAAGAATATAAATTCTAGAATTTTCCTTATCAAGATTTTTCTTGAATTTAGAATTTTCATTCTCAAGGAGCTTAGAAAACCTAGAAACTTCTTCATAGGTAGGTAAAGTATTATCTTTATTAGAAGAAGATTCTTCATCTGAGGATTCATAGTATTTACTATCACTATAATTAGCATTCAAGGATTCATTGGTGATGGATTCAGGATTGTTTATCTTTGCTATTAAACAATGATTTTCAATAGGTAACTTGGCAAATAAACCAAGATTCTTCTGTCCAGAAGATTTGTAATCTGAGGATTCATCAGAAGAGTCTATACCACTAGCACTCCAGGTGTCATTATCTTTAAAAACTTTATTAGCTTTAGATTTGTATTACTTATTCCTATTCCTCTCATAATGATTTTCCTTTCTATATTTTCTCTTAATCATAGGACAATCTGGCCTTATATTTCCAGCTCTTTTGCATTCATAACAAGTGACTTCATAGTCTTTCTTATCCTATATTTTTCTTCTTCTTGTATATATTATGAAAGTCTTTCTTCCCAACTATCTTGTTCATCCTTCAAGCAAGATTAGCTAGTTTATTCTCAAAATGTTCACTTTCACTTGATTCAGATAAAACAGTGACCTTCTTAGACTTAGATTTTGTAACTCTCTCAGGAGTCTTGGCTTTCATATGATTTGAAGTAGTTGTAAAAGAAACACTTCCATTTCTATTCTTCTTCTTAACATTATTAGAATCTCACTTCATTCTAGTCTCATGTTGAAGAAGAGTTCCAAAAATCTCATCAAGAGTGATATGTGATACTTTCCTATTCTCATCTATAGCTGTCCTCTTATATTCCCACTCATTAGTCATGATGTCTATAATCTTGTCTACAAGTGCCTCATCATCTAAACCTTTTTCACCCATGGATTGTAATCTATTGACAATAGTCATAAATATCTGTTGTACCTTACATATAGGTTCTCCATAAGGAAAGAAAAACCATGTTACTCAGCTCTAAGCATATCTCTTCTAGTTTCAATAACTTTGGAAGTTCCAAAATGAGTTACTTCAATCTTATTCCAAATAAAATTTTCTACTTCACAAGAATAAATCTGGCTATATATATTCCTAGTCATGGAACACAAAAAAGTATTGCGTACTTTATAGTTTAGTTGATATTCTGACTTCTCTAGATTAGTAAAAGTTATGACTTCCTTATCAGAAATCTTGTAATCTCTAGTAATCATAACAAATTTGTCCACTCCAGTGTTAATAACAAAAGTATTCATACGATCTCTCCAATATTCATAATCATTCCCATCAAAAATAGGTGGTCTAGTAGGATTAATATTGTCAATTTAACCAACATTTATTCCTGCCATCTCAAAAAAATGTCTTTCCACACAAACTTTTTAGTAATAAAAGTTTGTAAACAAGGATAAAAATATACTAAGCAAGGAAAATATAGAACAATGAAAAACTTGAGCAAGAAAAATTATGTACGAATATAAGTATTTTAGAGTCCTCCTCTGATACCAATTGTAGGATCGAAATAATGAATGTAGATTCTCAATATACAAGAGGGGGGGGGTGAATTGTATACTTTAAAAAATTCCTTAGGAACTTTTAAAGATGGTAATTTTTAATAAATTTAAACAAGGTAAATTCACAAAACCTCTTAGTTCTACAAACATTCTTGATTCTGAAAATGTGGTTCCAGAAATGAAACTCAATAAAAGTTTACAAAGATAAAGAGTCCACCTTAGAGTGCATAAAATCTTACTAATCAGAGTACAAGTATAAGAAAGTATAAGATAGTTATACTTTCCTTAACAACCAAAATTAAGTGAAAAACTTGAAGCAATTCACGTAACAAGTAGTAAATCTATTAACCCAAAGAGTAGGGTATCCAACAACCTTGGATAAAGGTCCCTTGATTTATACTTTCAAGAAAGTCTGTCTTACCCACACCAGGGTAATCCCTTGATAAGAATATCAGAATCTGTCTTGCTATCCCCACAATCCCTCGAACTTCAAGGTAGTTGACACCTTTGTCTTCCTATCCCCGGAAGCCCTCGAATGTACTCAGCAAAATTCGGAGTCGTACGAAGCAATTCTGAACAAGATGTTCAGTACGTAAAAAGCAATAAAGTCTCTCTCTCTAGAAATAATTTCAACAGCATGTAATCTCTAGATCGATCAACCTCCCATCAAAGTTGTGAGATCTTTCAAATGAGCTCCTATTTATAGGTACATCTTCAACGGTCATCTCCCTTCTCCAACGATCATATTTTTCCTTGAATTTCGGAGGGACCTGTACACGTGTCACTCAAACAACGGTTGGTTAGAAATAGAAATCACGAAACCATTTTATAACTATAACAAGAGTAAGAAAAAATATGGTTGCTTAACCAAATCCATTTTTCAGAGTGTAAGGAAAAATAAAAGTTCATAGTATAACCAAAAAACCATTTGGTGTTTATAATACATGAATATTCAGATTCTCTATTCAAAAGAATTTGGAACCTGAATTCTATAGAATTTCAGAATCTGAATTTTAAGGAAATTCAGAGTCTGAATTCATAAGAATTCGGAGCCTGAATTCATAAGAATTTGGAGTCTGAATTCATAGAATTCGGAGTCTGAACTCAAAAATTTCAGAGTCTGAACTCAAAGAATTTGGAACCTAAATTCAGAAAGTTTGGAGTCCGAATTCAGAGAATTCGGAACCTGAATTCGGATCCTGAAAATAGAATGATCTATATCTAAGTATTTATAAGATTTTGAGGTTTTAGTTATGAAACTTAATTTTATACTTAGAAGGAAATTGAGTTAGATTATAATATGAACAAAGAAAATATGGTAAGGATAAAATTTCCTTGAGGAAGGAAAATGTTCCTTATAAAGATAGATCTTAGGGAAAAAGAAATTTGCCTTAAGATAGAGTGTTTGTGATTTTCAAAACATAAAGGAATGGAAAAGTCATAAGAAAACCTTATTGAATCAACAGTCTGGTGGAGGAATTATTGAGATCAATATTTATCTACTCTAGATCTTGGTTATGCCTCTCTAGACTGAGTTTTATCAAGGGGTAAATTTTTTTCCACTACATGAACTACCCATACTATAGCCTCAATATGGTTCTGGTCAAACAGAGATTTCCCTCACTAAGAATCATTCATTGTGCCCTCCTAGTGAATATGAGTAAGTCTTCTGGGTAGTATGGTACCATATCAAGTAATGAAAAGAGACCATCAATAAGGGAAGAAATATCAGTTTAAATTTAGATAATTTATTCAATAACTGAGATTAGATCAAACCCCAACACATGAGACAAATTTCCCAACATCCCATGGTAACTTAAGTTTCGTTATGATGGGATTTGGCCAGGAACTTACTCATAAACTACCCCTTGAATCCCAAAAACCCTATATCCTATCTACTAAGAATCCCAAGACATGAAAACTTGAGTATAAACTGGATATAATACTAATTTTTCATGAACTAACATAGATAACCCATCAATTTAGGTTCCGAACCGATCCACAACAAGACCCGAAGGGCATTCCTGATCCCCATGGGTTGTAGAATAGAACCATAGAAACAAGAATAACATAGATAATGATTTCTCCAAACTATATGCAATAAAAAACATGAAATATATGATAAGGATGGATAAAAAATACATAATAGAGTCAAATGGAGGAAAATCGATACAAAATTGAAAAATCAAACCAAAAACCAAGTACATGATCAAAAAGTAAGCAAAGTAAAAAATATAATGACCAATATCTACATGTGCCAAGTGGGAAACATCCCATTGGATCAACACCTGAGTCCCAAATCTAACAACTCGAATACCTTCTACCTTACTATAGTGCCTTTCCCTTTCCTACATTAGAAAAACAAGGTCTATACACACCCAAGGGTGTGTGAAGGGTGTGGGAAAAACAAGAAAAGTTGGATACCACCAATTTTTCCATAATTATTATTTGTTAAATGATCCAAATATGTTCATTTTAAAATAAAAACTATGCATGATATAAAACTTTAAAAAATTAACCAAAAACATAGAAATTCACCCTTTTCAACAATTTATAAACAATTTTATATAAATCATTTTAGAAATCACTTTAAAATAAAAAATTTATCATTTTCAAAGCATGTATCATAAATCCACATCAAAGAAAATAACAATGTGAAGAAAACATAGGATAATATAGGAATGGGATGGCTATGATCCTCACACCATGTAATTAATAATGACTAGTTCGCACTAAACAAGTCCCCGATATGACAACCTAAGGAGTAGAGGAACACTTCAATGTGTGAGCCCCCATATGAGTCATGGAAACAAGTACCTACACAGATAACCCTCCTATTTACCCTAGGATTCCATGTGATAAAAATTTCAAATAATTTTCAAAGGGCATATAATATTTCAACAATCAAACCAAAAACATTTTTTTACACTAAAACCATGTTTTGAAATAAAATTTTCCTAAACAAGAAAATGATGCTTTGATATCAAGATTTATTTATCAAATACAAAGTGGAAGACCATTTTATATCAAAAACCACCATATAATAATTTTAATAAATCATATATCATGCCATTAATAGTTTATAAATGAGCGAGCATGCGTAGTTCATGAGACAATGACTTTAGATGAAACCATCCACCTCAAACACTTGGTATTCCAATAATTCCACTAGATCCGCACACTAAAGGGGAGGAGGGATCTATAAATCAAGAGAATATCCTAAACCATGAATCCCATAACATCAAATTCAGGTTTAATGATACTAATGACAATGAATAAGAGAGATAGAGACCACTTACCATGAAGATCTCAAATATTCATACAACGATCAACTAGGATCTAATGAATTCCACCTCTTTCAAGGACTGATCTAATTGAAAACTCATTAATGAGCGATATTTTTCACAAATACCACTTCAATGTATTTCTTATTTTCCTAAGAACTCATCATATCATGCACCCTAGAGTCAATCTTGAGGAGGCCACTTACACAAACAAATTTTCTATTATCACTATTTATAACTAAAATATACTACTAATTGTAATGATAATATAGTGAGTGGGGGTTCAAAATATATATTTTATTAATATATATATAATGAAAAATATATAAATATGAACAAAACACACAAATAAGTAATTGGAAAGACTATTGTTCTTTGGGGTTCACAGTGAAATAATCATTTCTATTTAAAAAAATGTCTCCACATCATACTCAATGTAGTGATCAAAATATATCACGCCACACCCCCCATTAGAAATGTTACTACCCCACACTAAGATCTCTGCATGTAGGGTAATAATATCTTGAACTATGGATAAGAGATATCTTCTCCACATATCACCATCACAATGCTACTCCATTGTATGCAATATTGTAATGATGAAGGATAGGAATATAGATGAATAAGAGGAGGAAATTAGTGGTAGGGAAAAGTGAAAAATCACAAAATATAATTATTTTAAACACCACTTAAATACTAGAATAGAATTATGATAACACATTGAAGTGAAAGAAACCCAAATATCACCGGTTCCCCCCCTTGAATAATAGTGAGGGTTGGTTCCCCATTTTTATGGAGTTGAGAAGAAACACGGTGTGAGAAACACATAAAAGTAAAAATGAGAGAATGAGGTATGAAAAAGTAGTTATATATATATATATTTAAAGTATAAAAATATAAAATTGTATCAAATAACCTATAAACCAAAAAAATGACCACTAATTTCTCAACCAATTGAAATGGAGAGGAGATACATTTTGATAGGGAGAGGGTTGAAAAGTTTGGCTTTAATTCTGTCTTCCAGAAATTTTCAAACGGTATCCCTATTAAATGAAAATTTATGGAAAATAGGTCTTCATAAAATTTGTTCGAACATATATTTAACATGAAACCATAAAATTTCAGCATGAGTGGACAAGTAACGAAGGGTTTATGACATATTTACTACAGAAAATCATTCTTACTAGGTGACTATTTGAATTCAAATACTTAAACTTCCCATGAATTTATGACCTTGAAGAAAATAGAATCATCCATGGAAATATTAAATAAAGTTGTTTCCTAGATCATTATATATCTCCTTGTTGAATTTGAGTTCAATTTTATTTTCCAATTTTGAGATATGGTCCCATATTCAATAGTTATCTATTATATGCATAGATTTTGAGGCTTAAATTGTGAGCTAGTTTTAGGCCACAAGATGATGGATTAAGATTTGGGTCCCATTGAATGAAATGGATAAAAAAAATGTATAGAATCCTAAAAAAATGAATTTCACAATTTAAATCATTTTATAAAAAGTTATGGCCGAAATACAGAAGAAACATAAAAAAGTTAAAATCCAAAATTATGCCATTTTTCCAATTAAGCTCAAAATACTACTAAAACCTAATTTTTTTTACAATTGCCTATAAATTAACACTATGGTGGGATTAAAAAATTGAATTATAGTATAAAAAACATGAAAATATTAGCTTCATTACCCCCAAACAAAACCATTCCACTCCTGGGAAATTATCAAATATCCAAATCGAAATCTACACAACAATAAAAAATGAGAAAACATCCATGATATTTTCCAAAAAAGAATTCCATCACATCAACTATATGAAAAAAATTCCATTTTATTTTTATAACTCACATTTAAATTCATTTAACCTCAAAAATATATCCATAACCCAATCACAACCTACCTCTTAATGAATTTTATGTCACTCTTCACTTAAGAGAGATTAAATTTGGAGTTATGCTTATACTTGGAAATTTTATATATCACCACAAGATTATGAAAATTTTAATTTATTTAGAATTTGATACATGAAAATATTTTCAATCACAAGTTCTTTTTATAGGTGATTTCTATGACTTAGGGTTGATGGGTTAAATCATTAAAATAATTTGAGGCTTAAAAGAGGAGGTTGAACTCTTAAGTACAATGCATGAATATTCACGTGAAAACCCATGAAATTAATCATTCAAATACCATTAAAAATGTGAAACACAACACCAAACCCCATTTTAAGACATGTAACATGAGTCATGAAATGATTACAATGAATTATTTCATCCAAATTATCTCCTATCTTTTTTCATTTTTTTGTTTTGTTTTTGTTTTTTTCATGGAGGATGACCTAAAAAATGAATACAATGAATGAATAATAATTCATTCCCTTTATTTTTGAGTGAGTAACGAATATAAAAAGTAATCACAATTAATAATTAAATCTCATCTCTATTTTTTCTATTTTTTCTTCCTTTTTTTTATTTTTTTAAGGAGATCTAGATGATACAAATAAAGCATAGTAAAATGATTAATCCTTCCCAATTATCTCTATCCACTACCCAAAATAATTACACACACCTCATACCACCCAAAAATGAATCACATCCCAAATAATACACATTAAATTCCCTTCCCCCACACCCAAACTTGAAATATCCATGAAAAAAATATTAAGAGTACGAGTAGAAAAGGGAAAAATAGACTGTAATGCGGGATAAAACTATAAGAAAATTCATGGATTCTTAGGGATAACAAGGGTAAATGTGAAGTTGGGTCTCAAGATAAAATTTTTCTATCCAATAAAATTTATTAATCATAAAAAAAATTCCATGAAGTCCAAAGCTTTGAAATATAAAAATCACAAGTCCTAGTTCTCACAAAAAATTCAAGTTTCTCTCTAAAAAGTGTGGGTATTAGGAAGAATATGCCAAAATGGTTTAGAATACCTTACCAGAATATAAAAATTATTTTGAGCCAGTGTTTCATGATAATGGATTTCAAAATTTTTTCAAACTCATAAAAATTATTAAAAATAAAATTCAATAAAAAAGTTTTCACATCAACAGTCATTTAAAATCCATTTTTTCAAAAATCATGTCAAATATATCAAAATAAATTAAAGTGTAAAAAATGATATGAATATTTATTTCAATATAATGTTACTAAAAAATGGAAAACCAACATAAAAAAGGAAAAAACAAAAAAACAATAAATAAGAAGGTTTACATTCCCCTTATACTTAGATTTTACAACCCCTCATTTCAGCTCAATAACATAAAAAGTTAAGGGTATAAAAACAAAGTAAATGAGAGATACAACCTGAGTTTAGTTTACAATGGAACCCTTGAGTTAAGATCCTATCTAATACAACTTATTCTTATAAAGTAATAAAAAAACATATCATAATAAAAATAATGAAAGATAAAGAGAAAGGGAAAAGAAGATAGAATATGGTTTGGACCCCCATGTGGGTGATAGGGTTTTACTATCCATTGTCAGGAAATTTCAGTTGATTAACACTAATTTGAAATTGGATGGAGTTTGTTTCTCAAAAAACACCAAATATGATTTCTCCCAACATCCATGAGTATATTCTAAGATTTAGTAACCCTAAATAAATGAAAAATATCCCCAAATATACTGGTACGTGCCTTCCTAAACCATTACTTTGTCAGTTTTGGGTGTTGGAAGTGTTTCAAAGGATGCTTGAGAAGGATTTGTAGTGGTTGGAGGTGCAAAAAATCTCCTGTAGGAAATTCACATCATGATTTTTTTACACTATGTGAATTTATAATTCAAGGCTTGGGTAACCGACTGGTTCATGACTTGAATGTAGGCTAAGGGGTAGCCCATGAAATAAATTCACATCATGAAAGTTTAATTCCTAGTGTTTAATAAATAAAGTTTGAGTTGACACATTTTTTAGTGAAAGTTAATTTTTTTGAATTCCCACGGAATTCAAGTCGTGTATGTTTTACATGACATGGAAGTAGTGAAATTCTAGGTTTTAAATCACTTTTATTAGCTATTTATTTTACCTTTTCCATACCCCTTCCCCCTATCTCAGTTTTGGAGAACCATATGTGGTTCTGGGAGGAATTCCATCCCTCTTCTCCCTGATTTGATTCATTGGATCTGGTGGGTGTTCGTTCGATATCAGTGGTAAGCCCTTCCCTTTTACTTAGTTAGTTACCTCTTGTTATTATCTTGAAGATCTACTATGATGGTGTGATTTTGGTTTGGTTTGTGAGTTGAGATACGTTTTTTATAAAATTTGATGCAGTGTAGGTTGATCCGTAATTTCCCATATGTGGTTGTGGTTTGCGTGTGTTTCTTCTTTTCTTTGTAGTGTATAGTTAGTCGACAAAGCTTCTTTAAGGTAGGGAATCCATTGTTTCTCACTTTTGTGCATCATACAGGAGAGGTTTACTCTTTTTTATCTATGGGGGATGGTTTGTGTTGGCCTAATAAAGATAAATTAATTATTTAATTAAAATTTAATGGGAAATGGGAATGATTCAAATGTTTTTATAACATTGATATTACTATGATATTGTGTTTATACGATCTGAATTACATACTAAAAACTATGGTCATTAGGGTTTTGTTTGTGCTTGTTTGATATGTGTTGTGGAAACCTTTTTTCATGCTATTGTGATATCACCCCAAAATGGAAATTTTCTAACCACTTATATTTAGCTAATGAAATAGTTTCCCCTGGATTTTGGCTTGTGTGATAATGCCTCTAAAATAAAGTGAAATGTGATATAAGACCCTTGTTAATTCTATAGAATGGTATTTGATGTGTTGTGATGTGTGGACGTGATTGTAGAAAAGTGATGTGTGGTTTCGATGTGGTTTAAAGTGGTAGGGTGATGGTTTTTTTGGCCATGATTTTAGGGTAGCAGGTTGATGGTTTGTTTGGACATGCTTTTGGGGTGGAAGGGTGATGGTTTGTTTGGCCGTTATTTTGGGGAAGTAAGGTGATGTTCTATTTTTCCATTGCATTATGGGTATGAGGTGATGGTTTGTTTTTCTGTGCTTGTGGGGTGGCAATGCGATGGTTTGATGGGAATGATGAGTAACTTGTGATGTGTGGTTGCATTGTGATAGAATATTGGGTAGTGGTAGAATAACTGGTTAATAATGGATGGGGTTTGGTTTGTTTAATGGGATGGAAATGACTAATGAAAAAATAAATTATGGGATGTGTGGTTAAATGTGGTTCTTGATAAATAATTAAATGAATGTGCTGGATAATGGAATTGGTTGGTGGTGTGAAATGTGTCTTGTGGATTGTGTGGTGTTATACATTTAGAGGTGGAAGTGAAAATGGGGATGTTGTGAGTTGGTTAATGTTTTGTTTTGAACCCATAGGTTTGGATTGTGTGTATCTATATTTATATACTTTTATATTCCTTATGTTTTCTATAAACACCCCACTCGCATCGAGCACTATGCACCAACACTTGTACTTTCACATGGGGGTGTTTTACTGAAATCCTTATGATGAGGATGGATGGATGGATACCCGATATTCCACACTATCTCTTCAAAACAGGTATATATGAACACAATGTGATGGTCAGAGGTCTTTTAGTTCACTAGGTGATGACCCAAGTGTTTTCAGGAATGAAGTGATATGATTGTGTTGTGGGGCGGTGGCCCAGGTGTTTTCGAGCAAGATGTGATGCAGTCGTGCTGTGGGGAGGATTGTGGTGGGGTTCATGCATGGTTGGAGGAGGGAATGAGGTTTATTTACTTCATGTTCATGATACCCTACTACTATGGTTATGGTTGTGATGTTATTATCCAGGTTTTTTGGTGATAAATGTGATGCGACCGTGTTGTGGGGTGGTGGCCTAGGTGTTTTCAGAAGTAATGTGATGTGACTGTGCTGTGGGGTGGTGGTATATGTTATTCAAAAGATATGGGAGTTCCAGGTTATACGACATTATAGTGAGAGAGAAAAAAATCAATGGGAAAGTAGTGCGGGTACCCTTTATCGATATTCTTCTTATTATGTTACTATTCTTATCTTGTGTTATTTGGTGAGCATGTCGTATCAAGGTTGGGTTTGGTTAGTATACCCATATAGTTTTTTTAGTTCTGATATTTTCTCACAAGCCTATTTGTATTCTTCTTTCACATGTGCATGAGAGACTTTAGTTTTCTTAATTAGTATACTTGTATGCTCACCCCATGTATATAAATTAATTTTCAGGCTTCCAGGAGGACTATGTAGACCATGCTAGAAATTACTAGCTCATATATTTGGATATTTGTTAGCCCGAATGGCCTAAAGGCCATCAATTTTTATTTATTTTGGATAATCCCCCTTTTAAGGGTTGAAGGGGATCCCTTACATGACCTGTAGGCCCAAGGTATAAGGCCCAAACACAACCCAATACATGACCTTAAAGGCCTAAGACTCGACAGACTTGAAACATCCCCTCCCCAGCATCTACATCTTGAAGGCTCCTAGCTTCACACCTCGCATGGATGATCGAATAGCATTTCCCCATGCAGAACTGCACAGTCCAATCCGGTTAACACTGCTCCGGTGGTTGATATTTTTCTCTGAATCCTTGTATGGGCTTGCTCCTGTGTGGTCTGCCTGTGCTTCTTGGTCTTTTTCTGTGGCCCGAAAGCCCTGTGGCTCAAAGACCACTGGTGGCCTTGAAGGCCCAATAGCCCAAAGGTCCAGTGGTCTGAAGGCCTTTGGTGTCCTGAAGGCCTTGAGACCCATAGGCCCAAACCTGTGGCCCAAAGGCCCAAATCGAGTGAATAATGTCGGCTGCCACAATACCAAACAATACCCGCTACAGTACTTATATAGTACCGGAAATTCACCCTCACTTGGAAATTCATCTTATCTCCTGATATTATTTTATTATAGTGGGTAATGCCTCCCACATCATGAGATTTTTATACCCTCAGTTATAATCACTAACCCAAGGCCCACTAGAGGCGGGACTCAAGGGTCATTATCTCACTCCCCTCATTGCGGTATCTTTGGAGGGAGGGGGTCATGATAGATTGGTATCAGAGGTGATGGTTGATGGAAATGATGGAGTTTGGAGTTAGGAATAATGAGGATTGCATGGGTTAGTATGGTAGTAGTGGC
Organism: Viscum album; assembly: GCA_963277665.1. NCBI lineage: Eukaryota > Viridiplantae > Streptophyta > Magnoliopsida > Santalales > Viscaceae > Viscum > Viscum album. The sequence continues at coordinate 908,893,345 of OY728131.1, read as the reverse complement.
GGTTGACCTTGGTACGTGACATAGGATAGGGAGACTGGCTATGACATAGGATTTTATCCCCCCATGATCCAGTGCTTGGACTTTGTGGTTATTGAATGAAAAAGTGTGGTGGAACTTTTTTCAGGGTAGATACCTAGGATATGTACATGAATCATGATTAATCATGTTTCTATTTGAGTTGGGTTGTTTTGGGAAGGTTAAAATGATAAAGTGAATTAAAATGAATCTAAATAAAATTCCATATTATTGGGATTAGTAAGTTCTTGTTTGATCTTTAGATATGGATCTTGGATGTCATCTGAATATGGCTCAGGCAGTTGAGGATTAGTAGGATGATCTAGTTGATCGTCGTAGGGTTGATCTAATTAAGGAGGATGATCAGTGGTATAGGGTGTTGAACACTTTTTAGCAAAAGGATTTGGGTAAGTACAAGGGAAGTGCTTCATATGTGGATACAAAGAGATGTATAGAGGAGCTCAAGATCACTTTCAGTTTGATCCCTGACCCATTGGGATACTAGATCTATTTGGAAGCTAGTCATATGTGGGGAACTATGTGCCAGTGGTGGATTCTATATCTAGGTGAGAAGAAGGAGGTAAATGTTTCTTGTGTCAACTTTGAAAAAAAGTTCTGGGAAGAGTTCCTTTCATCGACCATGAAGGAAGTGAAGAGACAAGGGATTATTTCTCTTTAGTAGGGGAGTATGTCAGTGTAGGAGTTGGGAATCAAGTTTAAGGACCTTCTATTTTTTCCCTATATATTTTTTCTAGATGAGGAGTCTTATGGAATATTTCTTAAGGAGGTGATCATTCCTTCTATCTAGTGTGTAATTACTTCTTTTACATTGCTAATGTATCTGGAGGTTCATAAGAAGGTGGAGGTGATCGAGTAGATTCACTTTTAAGAAGTTTTACTATGAGAGGGGAACTAATAGGGTTCCTTGAGAAGCTTTGTAACACCCCAAGGTTTTACAAATAAATTTAATATAGAATGTAATGCATGAAACACTATGTCTTTATTATTATAACCTAACTATTAAAAATAATTTTTCTACCTACATGTTTTGAATTTCAAAAAATAGACATAAACAATTGTGATCAGTAAGGTATTTATAGTCTTGTAGGATCAACTTACATTTATGGTGAATAGTAACTTGACCCTTATGAATATTAACCTCACCCATGTAAGTATAAATAAAATTTAGTCACCTTATAAATGATAGTGAATATTTTAAAAATTAATAATTAAGTGTTGGTATTTTGGTGAGTAATAAATATTTAAATACAATTTTAAATTAATAAATTGATTTAAAATAAAATTAATTCTCATAAAAATTTATTCCTAAATCAATATTTTTTTTGTTCCTATGATTTTCATATAATTTAATGAGACATTAGTTAATTTTCAGGGTGTTATAAAATCAGTTTTAATTTTAAAAACTGTATTTTTTGAGTAAATGATGATTTTAATTAAGAATTAAATTTCTAATATTTAGAAAATTGTTTTGATAAAATGGAGTTTTTTTTGAATTCTACATGTTGAAAAAATAGTTAGGGTGAAGTTTTGGGATTTTTCTGAAATACTTGAATTTTTTGTGAATAGTGAAATTCGATAATTTATGAAATATGCTAAATAAATGAATTTATGCATCATGATTGAGTCATGGATGATTTAAATGGACATTAGTTCGAAATAAAACGCACTTATTACTATTTAGGGTCAAAAGAATCAAGACTATTCACAGTCTTGAGCTAAAATAATAAAATAATGGAAAAACCATCCTCTCCTCCACTATAAATACTACCCCTCACCCCCTCTTCATATCACACTTATAAATATTTTATCCTTGACTAAGTTCTTCAAAATACTCTTCCCTAGTCTCTCTCCATGTACAGGAGCTCTTGGTCTTTCCAAAAGACCAAAACCCCTTCCTTTAAGGAGATTCTCAAGGAGGTGTATTCAAGAGGTAAAATCCACTTCCTTTTTCTTTTATTTTCATTTCAAGTTCCTTTAATTTATTATAATCTACTAAGATTATTTGTATAAATGATCATGATAACTCTAGTATCATTTATATACTATAATTATATCATGTTAATTAAAGAATCATCATCATTATCTTTACTCTCTCTCTTTTATTTTAAAAATGAAATCATCATCTGGGAGGTGCCGATTTACGACCCTCATGGATGACAAACCTTCGTTATTCAATTTATCCTTAAATTATGATCATGAAACCATTTTTATGGTTGAAAAAGATTATAAAATATTTATTATGTCTTATTTAATGTTATAAAACTATTATATATACATAATACTAATTCATACGACAAAACTAATTCATGATAATCGAAATATCCCCAAAATAATCTAAATGATTATCACTAATGTTCTATCTAATAGATCATCCTAATAACATATAAAAAAATGAATTATATAACCATTTAATCTTATTTATTTTCATTAGTATCATATAAATTCAATTATGGATAATTATACCAATTCCACATGAACTTCCATACTCATATACATGTATACCGATCATGAAAACCAAGGAATCAAACACTCTCGTGCAATAAAATTGTATCTTATAACTCATCCAAAATTCCATAAATAAACTTAATAAAATTATAATAACTCAAATACATGTTGATAAGGTTATTAATTAATTAATTAATTAATTTAATTTTATTATCTAGGATGTTAAGGTTAAGTGAGGAACTCATTCAGAAATAAGGTATGATTTTTCTATCTGAACCTCCATTTTCTTTTGGGTTACTCTTCATCTCTATTAATCAAAATTAAATAATTAATTATTATTATTTAATATTAATAAATTATGTGTTAATTATATATATATTTTTAACAATCATAATCCTTCTCTATTTTATATAGAGTTAATTTTTTTATAAAGACCTTTCTCAATTCTTCCTGATAAACAAGCCCAATTCAAGGGAACTTCTCAAATTCTTACCTATTTTAAAATGAACTATATAATATGTTTTAAGCCACATTTTTTTTATAAAACTAATAATTTAATCATGGAAAAACTAACATAGTTCATTTCTTTTTTTATGAAAATATTTTTCCAAAAGAACTCTTCTGTTCAAAGTAAAAGTGCATTTCTCTCAAAAATGCATCGATGACTCTATTAGAGTATTTTTGTTTATTTCAACACCTTTGTTGAATTTTATGTCTTATTAAGGTTAGTATATTATGTTTATCATCTACCATATTTTATTAAATGGTTCATGATTAGTTTAAATATGGATGTTCTATCTTGATACCATTCATTATACTACTCAGAATGGTTAGTGTTTATGTGTTCAGTTTGGGAAAAATTATTTCACATGTTCATGTTGTTTATGTTTAAAAACTTTAATTTGAGGAATTAATTAGACTTATAAAGTGATTATTGGGGAAATATATATCCCATTTTTTAATTAGTAGGTCTCATGAGACAAAATAGAATTGGGTTTTGGCCAAGACCTTACCCTAGTATTTTCAGACGTCTTGGCTAAGACCTTGAAAATATGTTTCAGATGTCCGGCATTATGAATTCCTTCATTATGGTATTATTAATTGATAAAAAATGTTATTATTAGACTAGTATAATATCAATTTTTAAGTTTCATTCTCTTATGATCATTTATATGGTCTTATTTAATCATCTTTCATTCCTTCCGTGTTATGCTCAAGTATATTTTAAAGGTATGTATTTTTAGTTGTTCACTATGCCTAGTGTTTATTTTTATGATAACTTCAATTGTATTAATTACCCTTACTGATCATATGATCTCACCCCTTTCTTATGTTTTATTTTTCCTTAGGATTTTAAGATGAATATTATGAATTACTTGTAGGGATAACCTAGTAGTTATGCATGAGTCCAATGGAATTGTTATATTGTTTTTCCTTTCAAGTTGTAATGTTGAAATTATGTTTGTATATTTTTTTTGAAAACTACTAAACTATTTGGTCCTTTGGGATAAAAATTTCTTGTAATCATAGAAATGTACTAAAATAAGCCATCGGCTCTGGGAAACTAGGGTCTGGGTCTTTACAAGCTGAGTTGTTAGTGTCAGGTCGTAGGCACTAGGACCTTCAAGGTTTCGACCAATGGGGAGTCGACCTCAATATGTTTCCTTATAAACTTATGGGGCCTATAGTTTTTGTGCCTTTCTTGGAGATACCAGGATTGTGTGTTTTGGTTATGGGGTTTGTGTACATTTCCATAACTAGTGCCTAGTGGTCCCCTAAGCTCAGTTTGGTGGAGACAGTCATGTTAAGAACTGGTCTCAGTAGCAATTTCCAGTGAGACTGTTTTAGAAGCAGGGGAAGTAGGATTATGATCTTCCAAGGGGAGATAGAGTAAGTAGAGGAAAAAATTAGGATGTTACTCATGCTCAGATACCTCAAACCGAGTGTGGTCATGGAGGTGGATGTCAACATAGAGGTAGAGGAGCTAGGAATTGTCAGTTGCACATAATGGGGGAGACAATGTTAGAGTGGATAGATATCGTTCGAGGTATGCTTAGTTTGTCATTTACCCTTATTTATACCTTATTTGATTCAAGAGATTCATAATCCTTTGTTGCACCTGATCTATTCTATTCTATAGGACTATACATAGAGACACTTCCCATTCCCTAGGTGTTGAATACACTAGTCAGAGGCCAAACCATCTTGTTTTATATGTACTGGGGGTGTAGACTGATGATGGGGATACATCAACCCCATGGGAATATTTTATTACTACTAATGTAGACATATGATTTTATCCTAGGAATCAATTGTTTTTATTCTGTATGTGCTATTATAAAATGCTTCTATAGGAAAGTTGTGTTCTTAGATGTGGATAGTGAACATGTGCTTTTCGTTGGTGAGTGGGGTTGTCAGGTGGGCAGTCAACGTGTGGATCCCCTTCTTTATTTGATGGAAGAGATGTCAGTGGAATCAATAGAAGTTGGGAAAGTGGAGGTCCCCAGGTTTTTTTGGGGAGAATTTGGATGTCTTTCCCGAGGTGGTTTTGACGCTACTCCCCTGACATGATGTTAAGTTTAGGAGAGAATTGCAGCCCGATGCTTCTCCAATTTCAATGGATCTTTATCAGATGACACCTTTTGAGTTGTAGGAGTTGATTATTAAAATAGATGATCTAATGAAAAATGGTTTTATTTGGTCCAATGTGTCACTGTGGGGTGCTCCAAAGTTGTTCTCCAGGAAGTTGGATGGTAGTATGAGGTTGTGTGATTGCACCATGATTCACTAATTTATTTTACTTTTACAACAATGTTTTAAACTGATTATATATTAAAAAAATTCCAAATATAATAAAAAATTTCATTTCCCATTTGATTCAATTATTCAATTTTTACCACTATTAAAAAGGTAAATTATACTTTTTTGGTGATTTCATTGTAGGAGGAGGTAATTTGGAGGGTCGGAGATGATGCAAAAGGAAAATAGGCCAAACTTTATGGAATACCAATGAAATATGTACAATTTTTTACATGTCATATGAAATATATACATCCAAATGGGTTGTAATTTTGGGATCTAATCCAAAACTCAGTGGGATAGAACTCATCTCAAGAAACTCAATCCAAATTCATCAATCTTGGGGCCCAAACAAACTAATTTTTTTTCTAGAGAATCGAATCTTCACGAAGTCAAAATTTAGGTTTTTTATTTTGACTATATCTACCATTAATGACGTCCAATTTCCACCAAATATTTCATGGTAATAGTAAATATTCTGGAGAAAAAAGTCCACCTTTTTCTAAGTCGAGATAATGCCATTTACCAACCCAAAACTGAGACACAATTGTTATCTCAAAATATGGGTTCCCAAAACCACTTCCCATTTTTGATATAAAAGGGCCCATGGGAACCTCATTTAGGGAGTTCTAAAAAAGGAGTGAAGTGATGAAATATTAGAGTTACATAGGAGTAATCTCATCACCTTTTAGGTTATAGAACTATCTATACTCATAGGGAGATCTATTAAAGCAAGGATTCCTTTATTGAAGCCTTATTCTCCTACTCATGTTGTAATATTTGTGTTTGCGTAATAAAATTCTTAGTTTCTATTTCAATTATTATATTTTTTTCAATTTTATTCTTCTATAATTGTATTATCTATTCTAAAAATAAAGATTAGAAATGTTATTGGGTTATACCCTTTCTAAACCTTTGCACATGTAAAATGTTTCTACGATGACTACACCACCCATGAAAAAGTATCTTTTCTTAGTAATTGATCCAATTCTCACCTTCTTCACTTATCTGTTTTGAATAAATGAGATAATATAATTAAAATAATATAATCTAGGATTTTTTTTAACTTAAAATAAAATAATCAATTAATTGAACAATTTACACAAAACTCATGAGGTCGAGAAATGTGTGAATTGGGAGAGTGTAATCTTAATTGATAAAACAAAACCACATAGGATCAATTTGTAGAGTTCAAATATAATCCCTAAACTCAATTCATCCTCATTTACAGAATGTATCTATTCCCTAATTTACCACTAAACATAATCTAGTCTTATAACAACAATCAAAGCAGGGTGCTACAATTTCATGTTACAAAGCTAGAATATGTTTTAATTAACTTCATCATTTTGGTTAATTTAACTCCCATAGGGTTTAAGGGTTAAAAAATTAGAGTGATAATAATTAAGTTTAGATTAATATAAATGATAATTATTAATAAGTAAGGGAATAGGTATAGTTAGATCAATTATTCCTTTTAAAAAAAGTTTTCTAAAAAAACATCTTTTCATTGTGTTTTCTCAATATCATTTCAAAAACAAAAAAAAAATACAATCTTCTTCCAGAATAATTCTTCTTGTTTTATAAATGATAAACAACCCCCATCCTTTTAAGTACTATTTTTATTTTATTTTATTTTATTTTCATAATACCTTTAATATGTTTTTTTAATTACTTCCTCCTTTAAGATATGACCTTGGTCAACCACTCTGCTACACCTAAATAAAAAAAAACCACACATCATTTGAGAGTGCCCATGATGAAACCTTTAATTGTGTATAGACTACCATAGGTTTAATTAGGTAATGTTCAAGAATGGTTACCCTCTTCTGAGGATAAATGATCTTTTTGAATAGATAATAGGGGTGAGTTAGTTTTCTAATATCAATTTGCAGTCTGGATATCACCAATTGTGGGTGTAGGAGAGAAATATCTTGAAGACTACCTTTAGATGTAGGTACGAGAACTTAGAGTTTGTAGTCATTCCATTCGGTTTTACAAACACACCATCTATGTTCATGGAGATTTTGAACTCTGTGTTCCGTGAGTTCCTAGACTGGTTCATCATCATGTTCATCGATGATATCTTGGTCTAATCAAGGTCATATGAGGATCATGCTGAGAATATAAGAGTTGTTTTATTGGTACATAGAAATCACTAGGTTTATAGGAATTTTTCCAAGTGTAATTTTTGGACATGAGTGGTGAATTTCCTTAGATATGTTGTGTCTTAGAAGGGCGTGGAAGTGGACCCAACGAAGGTTGTGGTAGTTTTTTCTTGGGAATCACCCAAGAACGCGGCAGTGGTTTATAGTTTCCTTGGTCTCACAGGATATTATCAAAGATTTATGCCTAATTTCTCTTGATTTGTATCCCCATTGACAATGTTGACTAGGAAGTACCATACTTTTTTGAGAAGTGATCAGTTCTAGGAAGTGTTCGGTTACCTAAAGGGGAGGTTTTTTAGTTCTCCTATGCTTCAGTTTCATAAGGAGGGTGTGATTTTTGAGGTGTTTTGTGACGCATCCTTTCATGACTCTCCCTCAAAATATAACACAGTTATAAGAGAGAGATAATGACCCTCGATTGCCACCCATAGTAGGCCTCGGGTTGGTGACTAGGATCGAGGGTATAGAAATATCATGAAATGGGAGGCATAACCCTCTATAATAATATAGGATTACGAGATAAGATTAATCATTCACAAAAAAATCCATGAAAGAATATAAAAGAAATAAAAACTATCCCACAAATTCATGTATAAATAAAACTAATATAGATAAAATTCTCTAAAGTAAATACCCAAACGAAAAGCTAAAGCAACAACACAACAACTATCCAAAGGTCCAAGCTAGTAATGACTAGTACGGTCTACATAATCCTCATGGAAAATTGAAAACAATTTCACACACATAGGGTGATAATATATGTATACTTAATAGGAAAACCAAAGTCTCTCATTCACATGTGAAAGAAGCATACTAATGCACCCATGAGAAAATGACAGAACCAACAACACCTAAAAAGTCAACTATCCATACCAACCTTACCAAGACACACTCTCCAAATAATGCAAGCCATGTAATATAATATAGAATGTTTTGCATCAATAAAGGGTACCCCACACCACTTTCCCACTCATATTCTGCTCTCACACCACAACATTTTACTTCCTAGTGTTTCCTTATCTTTCTAATATCACACCACTCAATAAGCATGGTCACATCACATCATGACCATAGACACCTGGTATCACCACCCCACAACCACAACCACATCACGTCTCACCCGAAAACACCTGGGCCATAAAACATCCACAACCATAACCAGAATGATAATGTATTGTGAGCTTAAATAAAATCAACCTCATTCCATCCTCCTACCATGAACGAACTCCACCATAAGACACCTCATCCCATCTCATCTCACCCATAGACACCTGGGCTATATAACATCTCACTCAAAGACAGCTGGGCTCACCACCCCACAAGCACAACCACACCATATCTTTCCCAATGACACCTAGGCTATCAAAACCATAATATTGTGCACTATAAAACCTCTGTCCATCACAATATGTACAATACCTACCTCCCATGGTGGATAGAGAGAGAAAGAGTGGGTAACCAGCCATCCGTCCTCCTCAACGAATGTTGAGAAAAACACCCCTCATATAAATATGAGTGTCATAAATTAGTGATCAACATGGATGGGGTGCATATAGAAATCACAAAGAATATAAAAGTAAATACATATAGTCACATGTAAGAACAACCTGTGGGTTAAAAACCAAATATCTAATCGACTCACAACATCATCACTTTTTCTATCACCTCTAAATGCATAACACCACACAAACCACAAGCCACATTTTATATTTCTAACAAAACCCATCATCCAACCAATTCATTTCATTAAGAATCAATCACATTTAATCAAACAAAACATAATTTATTTATTCATTATCCATTTCTATCCCATTAACCAAACCAAACCCCAACCATTTAAATCATTATTAAATAATTATTCTATCACTACCCAGACATATAGAATAATGAAACCGCAGATAAAAATTATCTCATAATCACCATATTACCATCACCTCATAACTCTACAAGCATGACCAAACAAACCACCACCTCTCCACCCCAAAACATATCCAAACAACCACTACATCGCCACCCCAAAATCATGATCAAACAAAAACCACCTCACCGCCCCAAAAGCACAAATAAACAACCACCACCTCTCCACCCCAAATTCATGGAGACATCTCACCCATAAGCCCACATCGCATAATAAACACACATCACCTCCCCACAAGCATAGCCACACATCACAACACATCATGACCTTAAATATTTAACAAAGGGGATTTTATCACATTTTACTTTATTTTAGGGGAGTTATCATACAATATATAATATTGGGGAAACCATTTAATTATCCAAATATAAGTGGTTAGCCAATTTATATTTTAGGATGATATCAAAAAACTAAAAATAGACACAAAAATCACAAAACATATCATCCAGTGCAAAAAAATCCCCCAAAACCATAATTTTTAGTGGGGAATCAAGCCCGTATAATACATCATATCACAATAATAAAAAATATGCAAAAACATATGAATCATTCCCCTTTACCCATTAAATTTAAATTATCAAACTATTTTATCTATAATTAATCAATTACAACCATAACCCATAGATTAATAATAGTAAACTCCTCTCACATGATACACAAAAGTGAGAAATGAGGTATTCCTTAACTCAAAGAAGCTTTACTGACTTGCTTTGTACCACAAGGTGAAGAAGAAATGCCTGCAAACCCCAACCACACACAAAACCCATGGATTAACCTAAAACACACCAAATGACCATAAAAAAATATCCAAACTCACCTTAAACCAAAAAAAACATCACCGAAACAAATCCTAAAAATAAGAACAAAAGGAAACTACCTAATAAGAAGTAAGGGATTTCCACTGATCTTCAATAGGGATCAAACAGAATCAATAGATCGAAGAGGGAGTAAGAGGGATAGAAGATATACTTGGGGAACCTAGGGTTAATCTAAAATGATGTGGGAAGAATCCATGGATGAATGAAAAATATTCTTCTGAGAGAGGAATTTAAAACCTATATCCCACTGGGTTCATGACATGTAATACATTTACACGATGTGTAAACCATGATTTTCCTAAAATTTAAAATTTCAAAAAAAATCACATCAACTTCGGCCTTTATTTAATACATGTTGTGAATTCCACTTACACGATGTGTAATCAATCTCATGGTTTTTTCCTCTACCAATTTAAAAGTCATGAACCATCCAGCTTCACAAATCATGAACAACCAATTCATGTTGTGTAAACAATACACAATGTGTATTTCCTACAGTAGCTCTGATGCATCTCCAACCTCTACAAAAAAATCCCAAAACCACACCCGAACACCTCCAACCACCAAAACTAGTAAAGTAATGGGACAAGAAGGCACAAAACATTTCATAATACACCTCTCAAATGATCCTCACCCTCAAAAATCCAAATCCAATCCCAAAAGGAAAGGGGTTTGAACAACCACCCCACAAGATACCTCTCAAGGATCTTGTCATACCTAAAACCCTAAAATTATCCAAACACACCAAACCAAATGTCCATATAACATATCACACAACCTTATCACCACAAAACCACAAAACACCTCCTCTCACACAACCAAACTACCACACAACCATCTCAACATCCATACAACCCAAACAAAAAATCATAGCAACCAACAAACTACACTTCCTTGAACACATGAATCATGGAATTCCATTATACATGTAAAGATACTATCTACTTTATGAGGAACTAACTTTCCCACATGGGTTTAATCACATCATGGTATAATGAGTCTCAATTAGGAACTGACTTCTACTCTTTTCATATGTTGTAAATTTATCACACATCATACATCAAGGGAAAAACAAATCTCATAAAACAACAAGGTCTCAAACATCACAAAGAAAAATAGAAAATTAAAAACTCAGAACAACTATGGGTAATGGGAACACATCTACATCTCTCACTGACAATTACTCTACTCTAGGACACCATTATTCTACAACACGTGAACTAAGGTAATAGTCCATCCACATAGCGCCTTCTCTTAGAGATCCCATCTCTATTGGATACTCTATGAACTTCATGCCATCCTTAATATCCAACTTTACCTAGTAAATGATATTGGTTTCATCATGAAGATACTAATAAAAATAAGAGATGTAGAAGATGCCATGGATCCTCTCCAACCACTTTGGTAATGCCAACCAAAACTCTACTTCACCAACTCACCCCAAAACCTCAAAGGGTCCAACAAACCTGGGATAAATAATACTACCTCTACCAAACCTCCACTTCCCATGTAGAGGGGAAACCTTAAAGAATATACATTCCCAAACCTAGAACTCTAAGGGCCTCCTCCTGTGATCGATATAATACTTTTTTTGGTCCCACACTGCTTCAATCCTCTAAAAAACTAGATAGAACATATCTTTTGTGCTCTGTACCACATCAGGTCCAAGAAATACTGTCTCCCTAACCCCTATCCAATAAAATAGAGAATGACATGGTCTCTTGTATAAATCCTCAAATGTGTCTATTCCAATGGATGAGAGATATCTATTTTTGTATGAAAAATCGACCAAATAAAGGTGTCATACCCAATATACAACAAAATCCAAGACACATTCCCACAAAATAACCTCTAGAATATGGATGGTCTACACTATCTTCCCATCCGTTTGAGGGTGGAAAGTAGTGCTAAGGCATAAATGGGTTCCAAAAGCATGCTGCAATCCCACCCATACTCGTGAGGTAAAATGTGTATCCCTATCTAAGATAATGGGCCTAAAAAATCCATAAAACCATACTACCTCATCCACATAACTCTTATACAAATCATTCACTATGCTTGAATCCTTGATCGTTAAGAAATGTGATGATTTTATCAACCAATCCATGATCACCTAGATAAAATCACAACCTCCCTAAGATCGGGGAAAAAATATGATGAAATACATTGAGATATTATCCAATTTCCACTCAGGAACATCCATAGGTTGCAATAAACTACCAAGAACATGATTCTTGGCCTTTACCCACTAGAAAACCAAAAACTTCACCATAAACTCCACCACTATCTATTTCATTCTGGGCCACCAAAAATGCATCCTCAAACCATGATATATCTTGGAAACTCATGGGTGTACCACCAAAGTTGATCTATGAAACTCATGAAGGACTCCCTCACACATCACTACTAGAACAAACAACCTCCCATGAAATAAAACCCAATTCTGACCATCCTCCCACCATCCCTCCAGAGTATCACTATGGCCAACATGATCACACATCACCTATGTATCTAAGTCTCCCCACTAAGACTCCTACAACTACAACATCAGATAATACTACACCATCATATGAAACAAATATCCTCTACCATTATCCTCCATTGCATCTAAGTTCTAGGATTATAACTCCCCCATTTCTCTCCAAGGATCCCCAAACTCCTGAAAAATTCATTCACCCACTTATTTCTAAAAGAATAATCCACAACATTACCTTTTACCGTGGTGTAGGAGATCTCAAAATCATAATCCTGAAGAATCTCCATCCAAATCTACTATTTTAAGTTAAGATCATTCTTAGAAATGATACAACTTAAGCTCTTGTGATCTTTGAAGACCAAAAATCCTCCCCAATGAGGTAATTCTACCACAAATTAAGTGAAAACATGACTGCTTCTAGATCCAGATCATGTATGGAATAGTTACACTCATGGGGAAATAAATTCCTAGACCTATAACAGACCACTTCCCTTTGATGCATCAACACACATCCTAAGATCAGATAGAAAGCATCACAAAACACCTCAAACACCACACCCTTATTAAGCAGATGAATCACTATAACACTAACTAACTTCACCTTTATGTAACCTAACTCTACCTATCACTGATCGGTCCACACAAAATCCTAGTCCTTCCTGGTCAAAAACTATCAATAATCCTACAACTCGAGAGAAATCAGGTACAAAACTACGATAATAGCCTATAAGACTAAGAAAACTACAAACCTATGCCATTTTATTGGGTGATTCCCAAGAAAAAACTACCTCAAATTTTTATGAGTCTATTTACACACCTTTATTAGATACCAAGTGTCCAAGGAAACTTACCTCTCATATATAGAACTCACACTTGGACAACTTCTCAAAAATATGGTGGTGTTGAAGGACTTGTAAAAAAACTCTGAGATGATTGAAATTATTCTCTTATGAATTCAAGTAAATCAAGATATCATTAATGAATATGATGATTAATTGGTCTAGGAAATCATATAACATGGAGTTCATAAGCCCTATGAACATACCTGGTGCATTTATGACACAAAATAGAATGAATGTAAACTCAAAGTGACTATATCTACATATAAAGATAGTCTTTAGGATATCGAACTCCTTCACCCTCAAATGGTGATATCCAGACCACAAATCAATCTTAGAAATATAACTCACCCCTATCATATGGTCAAAAAGAACATCTATCCTCAGAATAGGGTAATGATTCTTGACCGTCACTTGATTCAACCTCTAGTAGTCTATACACAACCTCAGACTACCATCTGCCTTCTTGGTCAAAAACACTGGATCACACCATGATGAAACATTGGTCCAAATAAAACCCTTCTGAATTAGATCATATATTTTAATTCTCAACTCTTGTAACTCATAAGGTTCTATCTGATAAGGATCCATCCAAATTAGAGAAGCACGAGAGTGTAATTATATCCCAAAATCAACATCACGTTGAGGGGGTAACATCAAAAACTTCTTAGGGAAAACATCCAAAAAATACCCAATGACAATAGGAAATACCACTATCCCAAAATCCATATATTCTACTGACAAATCAACCATCAAAGAAATAACGGTCTCCACAGACTGATTTCCCACCCGACAGCTCTATTCACAAATGAAAACTACATGCTGGCCATCCATATCCGAAAACACAACTACCCTTAGGAAGAAGTAAATAAAAACACACAAAAAATACAACAAGTCAATGTTGAGGATAACATAATATGGCTATATCTATAGAAAGAAAATATCTTCATGGGACCGATGTGGCCCCATTATCAGTCTACACCCCCGAAACACATCAAACAAGATGTTCTGGCCTTTGACTAGAATAGTCAACACCAAGGGAATGGTAATACTCTATACATCTAGTCCTAGAGCATGAACTAGAGTGGGTGAAACAAAGGAGTGTCAATCTCCTGAATTAAACAAGGAACAAACAAGGGAACTAAACAAAATGATTGTTTCTATGATGATCTTTGGAACCACTAGCTCCACCATCTCCACTGCATGCAACTGACCATGCCCAACTACTCTAACTATTTTATGATAACCACCTCTATGACCATGATTGGGTTGAGGTCCCTAAACACAAGTAATATCTTGAGGTCAACCTCTTCCTACTCTATATCCCCTTAGTGGAGCATAAGACTACTGCCCCTATTGCTAAAACAGTCTCACTGAAATTTTTTACTGAGGTTGGTACTGAACTTGTCTACCTCCACTGAACTAAGCTCGAAGAAACACTGGGAATCAGTTATGTAAATGTCCATGAACACCACATAAAAATAACACTAGCACAAATCCCCCAGGAAGAGCATGAAAACCACTAGCCCCAGAATGTTGTAAGGGAAACTACTAAGGCCGACTCCATACTGGTCAAAAACTAAAATTACCTAGCACTTGAGACTCACCACTATCAACTATACTCATTGAGGAATGATACTAGTTCCCCTATTGTTTCATAAATACTTTAAAGTGCATCTGCTCGATAACCTCTTCCTTCTTTTGAACCTCCAAATACATTGGAAATGTCAAAGGAGTAATTTTATACTAGATATAAGGAAAAAATGCGGCCTCAAGACGTATCACATGCAACTACTTATTTGGAAAAAGATTTGAGGAAAAGTGTAGAAGGTCCTTGAACTTTATTCCTAACTCCCATACTAACATACACCTTATTGATGAGAAACAAGCTCTTAACTATTTATTGGATTCATGGTTTATGAAAGTAACTCTACCCATAACTCTTTTTGAAAGTCAACCCATGTAACATATATATTCCTCCTTACGCTCTCCCAAATACTATTTCCAACACTGAATAATAGATCCCAACATATGGATAACTACCAAAGGAACCCAGTATCCCATTAGTGATCAGATCAAACTGAAAGCAGTCTTGAGCTCCTCCAGCCAGATCTCTTTCACTACATCTGAAACAATACCCTTGTACTTCCTTGAAGATTTTTACTGAAAAGCATACAACACACTCTACCAAGACTCATCCTCATCTTCTAAATCAACCCAAAATAGATCAACTAGATCATCCTGCTAATCCTAAACTTCCTGATCCATACATAGACGATGAATATGAGCCATAGATAAAAAGAAAATAATAATTTTCTAATCCCAGTAGTATGTAATTTTTATTAAGATTCATTTAATTCAATTTTTTCATTTTAAACTTCCCAAATCAACCCAATTCAAATAAAAAAATAATTCACAATGATTCATGTACCTATCCTAGGTCTCTACCCTACAAACAAGACCACCCCACTTGGTCATTCAATAAGCTTATAGTTTGTACCCTAAAATACCGTGTCCTAGCCTGTCTCCCTAGACTATTTCATGAACCAAGATCAACTAGAACTACTTCCATACTAACCCATGAAATACTCTTTGTTCCTAACTCCAAAATATATCCTATCACTCAACCATCACCTATGATACCACTCTATAATGACCGTATCCATCCAAAGATATCACAATGATGGGAGAGAGATAATGACCCCCCTTGAGTCCTACCTCCAGTAGGACCTGAGTTGGAGACTAGCACCGAGGGTATAAAAATATCATGAAAAAACTCCATGGAATAATATAAAAGAAACATAAACCATCCCATAAACACATATATAAATAAAATTGATACATATAAAAGTCTCCAAATTAAATACCCAAAAGAAAAGCTAAAGCAGCAACATAATAACTATCCAAAGTTTCAAGCTAGTAATGTCTAGCACGATCCATGTAATCCTCATGGAAACCTAATTTTTTTTATATAAATAGGTTTAGCATATATGTATACTTATTAATAAAACCAAATTCTATCATGCACATGTGAAAGAAGCATATTAATGAACTTGTGAGAAAAAAATAGAATAAAAAACACCTAAACATGTCAACTATCCATCCCAAACTCACCAAGGCATGCTCACCAAATAACACAAGCCAAGTAATATAATATAAAATGAGTCACATAAATAAAGGGTACCCCACACCACTTTCCCACTAGTATGATACTTTCCCAACCAAACATCGTATGTCCTGGAACTTCTATCTCTTCTGAATACCACACTATCCCACAATCACGATCACATCATATAATGCTTATACACACCTAGGATCACTGCCCCGCAAGCACGACCACATCATATCTCACCCAAAAAAACCCAGGCCACAAAACATCGACAACCATAACCAAAGTAGTAGGGTATCATAAACATGAAGTACATCAAACACATTCCCTCCTCCTACCATGTATGACCCCCACTATAAGCCAATACATTCTATCTTATCCCACCCATAGACACATAGGCTACATCACATCTCGCTTGAAGACACCTGGGATCACCGACCCACAAGCATGACCACATCAAATCTCTCTTGGAGATACTTGGGCTATCACAACCACTATCTAGTACACTATCAGACCTCTAACCATCACAACCTATGTGATACATACCTCACTTGGAAGAGAGAGTGGGAAAGTGAGGGTACCCAACCATCCGCCCTTCTCACCAAATGTTCGAAAAAACACCCATAATATAAATATGAGTGTCGACATTTAGTGTTAAATGTGGGTGGGGTGCATATAGAAATCACAAGGAATATAAAAGTATATACATATAGTCACACACAAGGCTAACCCATGGTTTTGCAACCAAAAATCTAACCGACTCACAACATCACAACTTTTGTTGCTAACTCTAAGTACATGACACCACACAAGCCACATGCCACATTTCACATTTCCAAATAAACCCATTTATTTCATTATTAATAATTAATCACATTTAATCACACAAACCATAATTTATTTATTCATTATAAATTTCCATCCCATTAACCAAACCAAACCCCAACAATTTCAATCATTATTAAATAATTATTACATAACTACCTAGGTATCTAGCACAACACAATCACACATCACAAGTATCTCATTATCCCCATCATACCATAACCTTAATTCACTACAAGCATGAACAAACAAACTAACACCTCACTACCCCAAAAGCATGGACAAACAACCACAACCTAACCAACCCAAAATCAGGACCAAATAATCACCACCTCACAACCCCAAAATCACGGACAAATAACCACCACCTCACCACCCCAAAAGCATGGCCACATCTCACCCATGAGCCCCAAATTGGATTGTAAACACATATAGACTCCCTACAAGCATAGTCACACATCACAACACATTGATACTATTTTATATATTTAACAAAAGGGATTTTATCACATTTTACTTTATTTTAGGGGTGTTATCACACAATCTATAAACTTAGGGCAACCTTTTCATTAGCAAAATATAAGTGGTTAGACAATTTCCATTTTAGGGTGATATCAAAACAATCACAATAGACACAAAAATCACAATAAATATCATCCAGTGAAAACAAATCCCCCAACAACCACAATTTTTAATGGGGCATCAAGCTTGTACAATCCACTATATCACAAGAATAATTTTTTTTTAAAAACATGTGAATAATTCCCATTTACCCCATTCAATTTCAATTATACAATTCTATTATATTTAATTAAGAAAGTATAACCATATCCAATATATGAACAAAAGTAAACCCCTCCTGAATGATACACAAAAGTGATAAACGAGGGATTCCCCAACTCAAAGAAGTTTTTATGACTCACTGCACACCGCAGGGCAAAGAATAAATTTCTAAAAATCACAAACCCACACAAAACCCATGGATAAACCTACACCATAACAAAGAATCATAAAAAAACCCAAATGGAACCCAAAACCAAAACACAACATCATTGTAGTGAATCCCCAAGAAAATAATAGGAGGAAACTAACCAAGAAGAAGGAAGGGCTTGCCACTAATAACCAATGAGGATCAACCATAATTAATAGATTAAAATGTGAGGAAGAGAGATATAATATCTTCTTAGGGTTCCTAGGGTTCATCTAGAATGATAGGGGAATAATCCATAACTGAATGAAAAATATTCATCCAAGATATGACTTTAAAACCTATATCTTGCTAGTTTCACAACACATAATACATTTACACAACGTGTAAACCACAAGTTTCCTAAAATTTCAACTTTCACTAAAAGTCACATCACCTTCGACCTTTATTTAATACGTGTTAAAGATTCCAATTACATGATGTGTAATTATTCTCATGGTTTACCCATCTACTAATTTACAACCTGTGAACCAGCTAGCTTCATAAGTTGTGAACTACCAATTCATATCGTGTAAATAATACACATAATGTATTTTATATAGTATCCCTATTGCAACTTTATCCTCCAAAAAAAAATTCTTGAAACTTCCCCCGAACACCTCCAACCACTAAAACTGGTAAATTAATGGTTCAGAAAGGCATATACCATTACACTTCCCATTTTGGATTGGGATTCATGTTGATGTAGTAGAGGGAAGTAATCTATTATGGGTCTAGGTATTTATATCCCTGCAAGTATAATTATACCAAACATGATATAAAGTTAGTATTGGTTGTGTTTTCACTAAATTTATAGTGGAATTATATCATTGGGGAGTACTTTTTGTTCATCATAGATCACAAAAGTTTGTGGTATATATTTTCTCAACATGATCTGAATTTGTGGCAGTGGTGGTGGATGGAGTTTCTTATGGATTATGATTTTGAAATCTCCTAAACCTTGAGAAAAGGTAATGTTATGGTTGATTCTTTGATCAGGAATTCTAGGAACTATGTTGTTTGGGAGTTTGGGGATTCTTAGAGAGAAATAGAGGAATTGGCATCCTTGCACTTAGATGCATGGTTAGATGATGGTAGAGGTTTTTTGTTTCAGATAACAGTGAAGTCATATATTATGTAGTAGGTGGAGGAGTATTAGTGGGGAGACTCATAGGAAAAGGTGATATGTGATCATTCTAGCCATGGTGATGCTCTGGAAGGATGGTCAAAGGATGTTCAACACTATATATTGTTTATTGGGAGGTTGTTTTTTCTGGTAGTGATGCATGAGAGATTACTTCATGAGTTTCATTACTCACCTTTGGTGATACACCTAGGAGTATCCAAGATGTACCCTAGATTACGGAAGAAGTTTTGTTTTCCTGATATGAAATGGGAAATAGTAGAGTTTATGGTGAAGTGTTTGGTTTTACAAATGGTAAAGGAAGAGCATTGTGTTCTTGGGTTTTTATTATAGCCTTTAGATGTTCCCAAGTGGAAATGGGATAACATTTCGATAGATTTTTTTACAGGGTTACCTCAAGATTAGGGAGGTTGGGATTCGATCTGGGTGATCATGGATCAGTTGATGAAATCATCCCACTTCTTAGCGATCAAGGATTTGGGTGTAGTGGATGCATTGGCCAAGAGGTATATGGATAAAGTTGTGTGGTTTTACAGAGTTATGAGGTCTATTGTCTCAGATTGATACACATGCTTTACCTAATGAGTCTAGATGGGATTACAACATGATTTTGGAACCCAGTTACGCCTCTACACCACTTTCCACCCTTATACAGATGGGTGAATAGAGCATACCATCCAAATACTAGAGGATATGTTGTGGGCATGCTTCTTAGACTTCAGTGGATCATGGGTACATCAATTTAACTCAGTTTAGTTTTATTATAATAAAATCTATCACTCATCCATTAACATGACCTTGTTTAAGGCTTTGTATGGGTGACCATTTCGTTCTCTTTTAAGATATATGGAGGTTCTAGAGGTAGCAGTTCTTGATCCTGATGTGGTGCAGGGCACAACATAAAAGATTCTTCTTGTTTGTGAGAGGATGAAAAGAAAACAAGACTGATAGAAGTCTTATACTGATCACATGAGGAGGCCCTTTTAGTTTGAGGTTGGGGACCACATGTTATTGAAGGTTTCACCTTAATGTGGGAAACATAGGTTTGGTAGAGGGAGTAAGATTTATCCCAGTTTTGTCTGGCCCTTTTAGGTGTTGGGGTGAGTTGGTAGGGTGGCATATTAGTTGGAATTATCACCTTGGTTGGAGAGGATCCACAAAGTCTTCCACATTTACCAAATACATAGGTATCTTCAAAATGACTCCCATGTCATTTGTTGGCGAGATTTGGATATTGAGGATGATGTGATATTCATGGAGTGGACAGTAGAGATCTAGGATCGCCAAGAGAAGGTGCTACATGGATAGACCATTCCATTTGTTTTCTTATTATGTAGGTATGGTGTCATGGTAGAGAGTACTTAGGAGTGATATATGTAGATGCATTCCCAGTACCAGAATTTTTTTTGAGTTTTTCTTTGCTATATTTTTTATTTGTGATGTGATCTTTGGATCCTTTTGTTTTATGAGATGTGCTATTTTTCCTTGATGTATGATGTGAAATAAAATTATGACATGTGAAAAGGGGAGTAACCAATTCCTAATCAATACACATTATACTATGATGCGATTAGAATCATGGGGAAAAGCCAGTTTTTCTCAGATTGGATATTATCTTAATATGGAGTATGAAATTCCCTGATTCATATGTTTAGGCTAGTTTGGTTTTTTTATTTCACCGATTGTTGGTTTGGGATGTATAGAGGTTGGATGGCTGTGATTTTTGTGTGTATTTTTAGTGATGAGGTTGTGAAATATGTTTTTTGGCCATATGTTTTGGAAAGTTTGGCTGGTGGTAGTGTTGATTAGTAATGAGATCCTTGAAAGGTATCTCGTAGGGTGGTTTTTTGGATCCCTTTCCTTCTAGGATTTCTTATGGAATATCGAGAGTAAGAATAATTTGAGAGGTATTTTATGTAATGTTCCATGCCTTATCTAACCATTAATTTTTCATTTTTGGGTGTTGGAGGTATTTTGGAGGAGTCTTGAGAAGGTTTTGTGGTGGTTGGAGGTGCACCAGAGCTGCCATTGGAAATTGAAGCCGTGAATTGTTTACAAGACATGAATTTCTAGTTCACATCCTATAAAACCAGCTATTTCATATTTTTTTATGAATTCTAAGGGGTATATCATGAAATAAATTCATTTTGTGAAATTTTAATTCATGATGTGTAATAAATAAAGTCCTAGGCGACACATTTTTTTGGTGAAAGTTGAAATTTTATGGATTCTCTTGGAATTCATGTTGTGTATGTATTACATGATATGAAAGTGGTGGGATTATAAGTTTTAAATCTCTTTTCTTGGATGATTATTTTTATTTTACCATACCCATTCCTCCTCTCTCTATTATAGCGAACCCTATGAGGTGTTGGGAGGAATTCCGTCCCTATTCTCCCTACTTTGATTTGTTGGATCCGGTGGGTACCCGTTGGTGATCTTTAGTAAGATATTTCCTTATTGGTTAGTTTCCTCATGTTATTATCTCATAAATATTCTATGGTGGTGTGGTTTTTGTTTAGTTTGTGAGTTGGGATTTGTTTTTGATAACCTTTTATGCGGTGTAGGTTGATCAACAGTTTCCCATGTGCGGTTACAGTTTGCGGGCATTTATTCTTTGCTCTACAGTTCGTAGTGAGTCAACAAAGCTTCTTTTAGGTAGGTAATCCATCATTTCTCACATTTTTGTATCATATAGAAAGGGTTTACTCTTGTTTATCTATGGGGTATGGGTTTCACTAGACTAATCAAGATAAATTAATTGGTTAATTGAAATTGAAGGGGAAAGGGGAATGATTCACATGTTTTTACAACTTTGATATTATTATGATATTGTGTTTGTACGGGCTGAATACAATATTGAAAATTATGATAGTTGGGGGATTTTTTTGTGCTTGTTTGATATGTGTTATGTAAACCTTGTTGCATACTGTTGTGATATCACCCCAAAATGGAAATTGGCTAACCACTTATATTTGGATAATGAAATGGTTTCCCTTGGATTTTGGGTTGTGTGATAACACCTATAAAATAAAGTTAAATGTGATATAGTCCCCTCGTTAAATCTATAAAATGGTATTTGATGTGTTGTGATGTGTGTCCATACTTGTGGGTGGAAATTTATAGTTTTGATGTGGTTTGGGGTGGTAGGTAGATGGTTTGTTTGGCCGTGGTTTTGGGGAAGCAGGGTGATTATTTGTTTGGCCATGCTTTTAGGGTGGTGGGGTGATGGTTCATTTGGCCATGCTTTTAGTTCAGTGAGGTGATGGTTCATTTGAACATGATTTTGGGGTGGAAAGGTAGTGGTTTGTTTGGTCGTGCTTATGGGGAGGTGAGGTGATGTTTCTATGGGAATGATGAGATGCTTGTGTTGTGTGGTTATGTTATACTAGAAGCTATAAGCCTAGGTAGTGATGAAATAAATGGTTAATTATGTTTGTAATGGATGGGGTTTGGTTGGTTAATGGGATGAGAATGAACTTTGAACAAATAAATGATGGTATTTGTGGTTAAATGCGGTTGTTGGTAAATAATGAAACAAATGGGTTGGATAATGGAATTAGTTGGTGGTGTGAGATGTGGCTTGTGGTTTTTGTGGTGTTATGCATTTATTAGTGGCAGTGAAAGTGGATATGTTGTGAGTTGGTTTTCATTTTTTTGTGAGCCCATAGGTTGATCTTGTGTGTGGATATATTTATGTACTTTTATGTTCCTTGTCATTTCTATATGCACCCCACCCGCATCAAGTATTATGCACTTACACCCATATGAGGGGTATTTTTCTTGATATACCTATAATGAGTATGGATGCATGGATACCTTATCTTCCCTACTCTATCTTTCCGGAGAGAATATATCCATATCCTATGATGGCCGAAGGTTTTTTAGTGCACTAGGTGATGTACCAAGTGTTTTTGGGTGAGATGTGATATGACCATGCTATGGAGCGGTGGACAAGGTGTTTTTAGGAAAGATGTGATGTGACCATGATATGGGGTGGTGGATGAGGTGTTTTTGGGTGAAATATGATGGGATTGTGCTATGGGGTGGCTTATAGTGGGGGTTGTTCATGGTAGGAGGAGGGAAACAGGTTGATGTCATTCATGTTCATGATGCCCCACTACTCTGGTTATGGTTGTGATGTGATGAAACATGTGTTTTTGGGTGAGATGTGATGTGACCATGTTATGGGACAATGGACCAGTTGTTTTTGTGTGTGATGTGATGTGACCATACTATGGGGAGGTGGTATATGTTAATCAAAAGATATGGGAGCGCCAGGACATTCAATGTTGGGGTGTGAGTGGAAAATTACTAGGAAAGCGGTGCGGGGTTCCCTTTATTGATATTATTATTATTATGTTACTATATTTGGCTTGTGTTATTTAGTGATAATGAATTGTTGAGGTTGGTTTTGTTTAGTATAACTGTATAGGTGCTGTTTGGTTTTTCTGTTTAATCATGGGTGCATTAGTATGCTTCTTTCACAGGTGCACGAGAGACTTCGGTTTTCCTAATGAGTATAATTGTATGCTCAACCTATGTATATAAACTAGTTTTTAGGTTTCTATGTTGAATATATATACCATTCTAGAAATTACTAGCTCAGATATTTTGATAGTTTCTGTGTCCATGCTTTTGCTTTACCTTTGGGTATTTACTTTTGGATACTTTTATTTGTGTCAACTTTATTTATATTTGCATTGATGGATGGTTTTGGTTTTTTTTATATTATGTCATGAAGTTTATTATAGATTATCCATATTATATCCTGATCCTATTTCATTATATTGGGTAATGACTCATATATCATGATATTTTTATTCCCTTGGTGCTAGTCGCCAACCTAGGGCTTACTAGAGGCGGGACTCGGGGGCCATTATCTCTCTCCTCTCATTGTGGTATCTTTGGCAGGAGGGGATCGTGACACAAAACACCATAAGATATGAAGTAAATAATTTTAGTTACAAATTGAGAGGGAAAATAAGATAGGGGTGCTTCTTATTGACTTTCATGGTGTCCTCCTCTATATGGTATGAAAGTTTATGTAGAGGAGGTAGTCGAATCACTACATACTTCTCTAGCTCTTATTATTCTCCCACTAATTTTGAAATTTCTTCCTCAACATAAATGTCCAAGTCTTGATCTATTTTTTCTATGTCAAAAATTTAATAAAAGGAGAATTCAGAAAACAATCCATCTTGAATAAGATTAAAACATAAATAATCAATAAATAAATATCCCCTTCCAAGTAAGTTACCTTGAAAATTGATCTCTCATGGTAGGACCATTGGAAACTCAATCTCAATAGGTGAATATACATCATCTTCTTCCAACGAAAGAGATAGGTATAGATTTACTGATTTGTCATTATCAAGTATGGGAAGATCAGGTTTCAGGTTATGTTGAACAAATTATTACCAGGATTCTTCTAAAAAATATTTATCTCCCATAAGTGCATCATCTTGCATGTGTTATTCAGGGACCTCCTCTAACCGTGGATGAGTTCATGATGATGTTGGTAATTACTTTAGTAGATCCTTCTCAACCGCCTTAGGTTCTTTAACATAAAAAATTATTGGTGAAATCTCTTCCACCACTCATTCTAGTTCTATTTCTAGATCAATATTTTGCTCCCAAGATGAATGTACATATTCAGGTATCCACTCTATTTTTCTCTTAGGGGTTTTCATCGTGTCACTAAAACTTTCCAAATAGGATTAAAGATCATTATAAAATTATTCTTATAGCACCTAAGAGTAGGAAGTCCATGCATAATAATCACAATTTGAATATAGCATGGACAAAATAGTTTTATTTATTTTTTGAATTTATGAGTTTTTATGTTTTTTATGAAAAATGATGTGTAAAAGTATTGCTCCGCCATGAAAACAATTCCAAATTGATGAGGGATATTTTTAATGAATATCACTTCAATTTATTTTTTATTTCACTTAGAATAAATCATTATGCGCACCCTAGGGTTGATATCAAGGAGGCTACTTACACAAACTAATTTTCTATTATCACTATTTATAACTAAAATATACAATTAATTGTAATACTAATATAGTGAGTGGGGATTCAGAATGTATATGTTGTTAATATATATATATAATAATGAAAATATATAAAGGTAAATATAACACACACATAATTCAGTGGAAAGAATATTGTTCTTATGGTTTCACAATGAAATAATCATTGTTCTTTAAAGAAATGTATCATCAACATACTCAATGTAGTGATTAAAATCTATCACACCACACCCTCTCATTAGAAACATTACTTCCCCAAACTGAGATCAATTCATGTAGGGTAATACTCTCTGAAACTATGACTAGAATATCTCTTCACTACACATCACCATATCAATTCTACTACATCATATGCAACATTGTAATGACGAAGGATAGGAATATAGATGAATAGGAGGAGAAATCTTTTTATAGGGAAAAGGGGAAAATTGAACACCCTAATCATTTTAACAACCACTAAAATCCTATAATAAAATTATTATAACACATTGAAGTGTGATAAACTCAAATATCACTACTCCCCCATCAAACAATAACAAGGACTAGTTCCCTATTTCCATAGAGTTGAGAATAATCATAGTAAGAGAAACACATAAAAGTAAAAATGAGAGAATGAGATATGAATAAGAAGTATAATATATATTAAAAATATATAAATATAATAAATAATAAAATAACCTATAAACCAATAAAAAATGGCCACTAATTTACCACCCCCTTGAAATGGGGAGGAGATACATTTTTACAGGGTGAGGGGTGAAAAGTTTGGATCCAATTTTTTCTTCTAGAAGTTTCTATATGGTATACCTACTAAATAACTGATTTTGGAATAGTGGTATTCATAAAAGTTATTCTTATATGTTTTTTACGTGCACACATAAAATTTAATCTTTATTTTCCAAGTAATTAAGGTACTATGGTATATTTTCTCTGGAAAATAATTCTGTCTGGGTGACTGTTTGAATTCCAATGATCCAAATTCCCATGCATTTATGACCTTGAAGGAATTATAATAATTCATGTACATAATTAATGAAGTTATTCCTAGGATTCTTATCTATAAAATTGTGTAATTTTAACTCAATTGGTTATTACCTTTGTTAGATATAATCTCATCTTCAAAAGCGATCCATTCTGGGCACATATTTCAAGGATTAGATTGTGAGCTTGTTTTGAGTCTCAAGATGATGAATTGATATTTGGGTCCTATTAAATGAAATGAATACCAAGATGTATATAATATTAAAAAAATTAATTTCAAAATTTTAATTAGTGTACAAAAATTTATGATCAGAATATAGAAGAAACTTAAAATAGTTAAAATCCAAAATTATGCCATTTTTCAAATTAAGCTCAAAAATACCACTAAAACCTAAAAATGTTACAATTGACCATAAAAAACTATTTTGGGATTAAAAACATTTAATTAAAGTATAAAATGTATGAAAAATATTATATTTATCACTCCCACACTAATAATTTCACTCCCAAACAATCTTTAAATATCTAAATCAAAATCCATACAATAAAAAAAAATGAGAAAACATCCATGATATTTTCCAAAAAAATAATTCCATAATATCTTATATATTAAAAATAGTTCCATTTAATTTTCATCCATCACATTTAAATTATTTAAATCTCAAAAATCCATCCATGAACCAATCACAACCCACCCCACATTGAATTTTATTTCACTCTTTACTCAAGAGAGATTAAATCTGGAGTTATGATCATAATTGGAAATTGATTGTATCACCATTATCTTGTATCAATTATCATTTATCCACATCATGATACATGAAAATATTTTCAAACATGAGGTCTTTTTCTAGGTGATTTATGTGGTTTAGGGATGGTGGGTAAAATCATTAAAATACTTTAAGGCTGAAAAGAGGAGGTTGAACTATTAAGTACAATGAATGAATATTCAAGTGAAGACCCATGAAATTCCTCACGCAATTCTTCTTAAAAATATAAAAAAACACCAACCCCTTTTTATGACATGTAACATGAGTTATGCAATTATTATAATGAATGATTTCATCCAAATTCTCCCATATTTTTTCATTTTTTTTGTTTTCCCAGGAGGATGAGTTGACAATTGAATACAATGAATGAATGATAATGCATGCCCTTGATTTTATAGAGGGACATGAATATAAAAATTAAGAACAATGAATAATTAAATCTCATCTTCATTTTTTTTATTTTTTTTATTTTTTCCTTATATTTTTTAAAGGAGAACTAGATGATACAAATAAAGCATAGTGAAATGATGACTCATGCCCAATTATCACTTTCTCCACTACCCAAAATGATGACACACATGTAAGATCCTTATTTTTCATATCAGGTATGGATCCTTTTAATTTTTTGTTAAACCCTTGTTGATTTATCTTTTTGGATTAAACTGTAGAGACTCTGGCTTTTCTATATAAGACTTTATAATATTCCTAAGAATTTTTTTAGATCTAGGTGTTACGAAGAAATGTGATTCCAAGACCCAGTGATTTATAAATTATTTTTATAAAAATATTAAATATATTTTATATCATGTAGTCACAGATTTTTAGAAATAATGGAATATCTCATAGACATAGTCTCAGATCAGAAATATGAGAGCACAGTTGAATATAGAGCACGCGGTTTGCCCTATTAATGACCTAAGGTTGGTCATCGTAGGATGTATAGTAGAGACTACCATTGGTGGGTGCGTTTACTTAAAATAAATAAATAATTTATTTATTTTTTTATTAAACAAATTAATTAAATACTTTATAAATACCCTCCTATGACAATTTATCAAGGGTTATCCACATAATAATTTCTATATCTAAGAGGAGGAGGAGATCATTCTTTGTTGTTGGATCAAAAATGAATGCCGAAGGATAATTAGATCAAGGATAATCATGAGATTAATGAAGAATGTAGTGGGATCATCACCTTCATCATTATCAGATGCATTCTTCACCATTGATCGATCCATAATTGAGTAAGTACTCGTCATTTGTGGTTTTAGACCTTTTGATTAAAATATTGAGCATGTATTTTACCTACTTTTGATCAGTGATAATTATTCTTCATATGAGCCCCATAATTTATTGATTATATTGATTCGGTATAAATCTCCCCTTATTTCACATGATATCACCCCAATTATATAATCCTTGGAAAATAATGCTTGGCTAATGATAGTTCACATTATTCTTATTCTTTTCCCATCTCCTCTCATCGTGTTCTTGAATTTTTTCCAATGAGGTCGTGGTTTGACATATTCAGGGTAGGTTTGAGTGTGATTGAACCCACTAATTCATTGTATTAGCTTGAAAAATACATGGATCAATGGTTTGTGGATGAATTAATGGAAGAGAAGGATGATGTTTTTTGAATATATCAGATTGTTACCACAGGTGTGGGTCCACGATTGAGGAAGCAATAAAGGTGTGATGAGGACAATAGTTGATTAGATGTGGTTTGGGATCTAATTGGGGATCCATATTTTCCTAGTTGATGCATGAAGATGACATGTGATATGATGAGATCGAGTGGGGAGTGTTCAGGGATGTGCGGTTTCTACTTATAGGGAGTTGTGTTATTATTATACTTAATAATAATAATGTATGAGGTGTGACATTGATGATGAGAAAACTGACTTTGTATTGGGTATTAATGGTCCAAGATGGTGACTCAAGCTTTTGGGAAACTGGTCAACGTGGCCAGGATCTAAAAGGATAATATGTATGAATTAATTGGGAATTAAAGGAAAGAATTAAATGAGAAAAATAAAAAGGAAGTAGTCTAGGTGGGAAGCGCTAGGGGGGAGGCGTGGAAATGAAGAAGGGTGACTTCTCATTTATTTGACATATAATAGTAATAATAGTAATAATAATAATAATAATAATAAAATCAAATGGTTTCAATTAAAAAAGGATCCAGTAGTGCACCCTTAGGCATGAATAGCTTCCCCAGTGTGAAGCCTTGAATGAGGTTCTAAATAAAAAATAAAAATAAAATATTTTTTTTATGAAAACCATGATTTGATTGTAACTTTTTAATACGGTATCCAATTAACAAACCACCTATGGTATGGTGACCCTAAATTTGAGATGGTCATTTCAAGACCAATGTTGGATACCTTTTTCTAACTTGTACCTTAGGTCCATGTAATTTCTAATAATAATAATAATGATAATAATAATAATATTATCATGGAATCTAGTATCCAACATATCTTCTTCATACGGTGTCAGAATGAAGAACCATATACAGAATTGTGACCGTGATATTTAGGTATATGTTTCAAGAATAATATTGGGTATTTAATTCGGACTCATGGCTTAGGTCTATAAAATGCCATTCGAGTACGATGTGGTGAAATGTGTTTTTTTCATTAGGTATCCGATTTGGGAAAGTGAATAGATTATCTTGAGTGTTTTTCTATAAGGATCACAAAGGAGTGATCTGTTGACCATTCATGGCTATTTTTGATGACATATCAATGGTTTAAAATTTTTAGCTTTCAGACCGATGACAAGCCTCATGCATTCATTAGGCTTTTGGAAAGACATTCCATGTACTCTAGGAGTAAACAGGAATGAACATGGGTACACGAGAACAACCTAGTACCTAGGTACAATCAAGTACGAGGATAGGTAGTAGAGTGGGACCACACCCTATGTGGAACCACTTACATTCCATGTACTTATTTATGAAACTTCTACATTTCGCATGTCCTTCATTTTACTTGGATTTTAGCCCATGAGTTTCCTATCCTAAGTGTTTTCTTGCATAGAATGTGATGGTGGAATTCATAGTGTATTTTGAGATATGATGTGAGATGTTCTGAGTGTGATGCTTCTTTAGGAAGCACCCCTCATCGGTAGTGATTGAGAAAGATCATCATAGAGAGGTTGGAGTGGTACCCCCTGATGGACTAGGGAGCATGTATTCTATTTACTGAGTGGTGCCCCCTAATGCACTAGGGTGTGAGTCTTATACCTACTGAGTGGTACCTACCTGAAAAAACAGGGCATGTGTCCTCCATCTACTAGGTGGTAACCCTCTGATAGACTAGGTCATGGGTCCTCTATCTATCTAGTGAGTGGTACCCCCTTGATGCACTATGATGTGGGTTCTCTACCTATTGAGTGGTACCAACCTAGTTGACTAGGGTGTGGGTCCTCTATCTACTGAGTGGTACCCCCTAATGGACTAGGGAATGGGTTCTCTATCTATCTACTAAGTGGTACCCTCAAAAGCACTAGGTTGTGGTTATTCTACCTACTAAGTGGTACCCCTAAAAGACTAGGGTGTGGGCCTAAAAGACTAGGGCATGGGTCTATCTACTGAGTAGTACACCCTGACGGACCAGGGAATGGGTCCTCTATCTATCTACAGAGTGGTACCCCCCTGACGCACTAGGATGTGGGTCCTCTACCTACTGAGTGGTACCCCCATAATGGACTAGGGCGTGGTTCCTCCATTTATTAAGTGGTACCCCTTGACGGACCCAAGTGTGAGTCCTCTATCTATCTACTGAGTGGTATCCCCCTGATAGACTAGGGTGTGGGTTCTCTACCTTTTATTTGGTACCCCCTGATGGACTAGGGCATGGGTCCTCTATCTATATACTTAGTGGTACCCATAGAGGACTAGGGCGCGTGTCTTATACTTGTATATTATTCCCCCTAGATTGTGCGACATAGTGGTGAGGTGTGGGTTCTACACACAGTTACTTCTTAAAATAGTAACGCCATATGCTAGGAATTGATGATAGAACTTTGGAACTTTTGGAAACTCATTGTTCTTAGTTGGGCTACGAAAGTGGATATCCCCTTTCTCTCTCATTTGGGCTTCTTGTTGAGAATATTTGGGTTTTTAATTATGGTTTTGTCTCAAATACTGATTGGAAAACCTTCATTGTGATGTGCTGAATAATTTTATCATGTATTATATTGCTCCCTATTTAGTTTTTTGGGAATCCTACTGGGTATTTATGTACTCACAAATTCATGGGCTTTTCCCACACATGTCATGTCTTATATAGGTGACAGACATATCATCAGTGATTTCATAGGATCATAGGGATACTTGGGTGTATTTGATTGCATATGGTGTCTAGGACTTGGATATCTAGAGTCATACTGATTATCCAATAAAAATACATATTTTAATTACATTTTAATGGAATTAAATTTTCATTTTTGATGTTATGGGCCTGAGTTAGTGGATTTTAATTTTGAGCATCCATTCTTATCATTTGTGCACTTCATGCCAAATGTACACCAATTTAGGCCCAATTATTCATCTGATTTTAAGGATTGTAATTATTCATATTTTAATTTGATATTTTTTGAACTATATATAAACTTAAATATGAACATTTTTTATTCAGGGATCAATGGAGGATTCATAAAGGATGATATAGATATTTGGAGATGAATGGAAGAAATTCTAGAGAAGACAGATTGGAAACTAGCCCACTGATGAGAATATGGGACCCACATTACCAACCTAATGAAGCCCAAATTTAGAGGGATGCTATAAGACATATATAGGAACAAATAATTCTTCAGGATACAGTGCTAATTAGGCCTCCATTGTGGTTATTTAGGTGGCCCAAGTTAGAGATAATATTCTGGGCCAGATTCTGCACCACAGAAAAACAGTTCACTAATCTTTTCATATCTCTGAATCCACAACTCAAAATGAGACCAAATTTTACAGTCCGTTAGGAGAAATACGGGGTTACATTTTCTTCTTCTATTTCCCACTCTAATTAGCCCATCTAGAAGGTTTTCCATGTGCATCTGTTTGGTAGATGAAAGTTGGATGCCACCTTGGGTCAAGGGTGGAAAAATCAACTCTCCCTCAACTTTCCACCCATCTATGGCCTACCAAAATTAATTGAGGAGACTTGGACTATTGAAGGCTAGACCCATAGATTAAAAAATATATATTTAAGGCAGTTGTGGTGGAGGATTTGATCATATTTTGAGCTTTGTTTCGTTTTAATGTTATGCAACCAATTTGATGTTGTAATCGCATTCCTTCAATTATAAGTTCCTTGAATTACCTTAGTTTCTTTATAAAAGTTCTTAATATTATATTTTTATATTCTTCTTCTTATCAATTTGATACCATTTCATCAAGGTGTGAACTTTTTCATACCAAACCTTGTGATATTATCACACAACGGTGGAGTGATTGTTTTTTTATTGTTTCTTTTTACTTCTCCAATTCCTCCCTCATGAGTCTACTTTCCACTTCCATTGAAACCATGGGATCAATGGAGGGATAAACCACTTATGGGTTAATCCAAGGGAGTAGAAAGGGGATATATTGGATGTTATTTCTCACTCCATTAATGGATAATCACTTCTTTTAAATGAGATTTTTATTTGATGACTTTAAAACTTCTTCATCCTTATTGAATTTAAGGTCACACATTTCAAGTGCAAATAAGAACCTTTACCTTGGAGTGCTCAAAACTTTGATCCTTAAAGTATATATGTGATTATTATTAGGTTGTGTAGGCATTAAACCATTAAGTTATGGTTTTTTTGATCTCCTTAAATGAAACCATCTCAAATATAAGAAATTGAAATATTTTTACAAGAAAAAGAATGCATCCAATCCACCACTTATAATAACCGAGGATCAACCATTCTAATAATTTTGAATTCACTTAAGACTTTTAGTGTTCACTTAAAACCATCTAAAATCAACCCAAAGTTGTCCACTTAATAGCCAAAAACATCCCTTAGAATTTACGTGTCCATAGGTTACTTATTAGGTCTCTGAGGATTCGACAACCCAAGCTAAACTACAACGACCGTTCTACCTTCTTCTCTTGGGAAAATTTGAGCATGAATCAAATTTGATTCCATTTCTAGGTACCCAAGTAAGTCATCTAAACACCCATTCTATTCTCCCCCATTTCTTCTTTTCTTATCCAAGTTCTCTTATCTCTTCCCTTTCTCGTTTTTTTTCTTTTGGCGCATGTACGCCTACACCCGCGATTAATCAAACCGTCTAGTTAGAGTGGATAGTACTGGGGTTGGGAAGTCAAGTATACCAAGGTAACTATTTCCATTAGATCCTAATCTTACTAATACTCCAGAGTCTAAAATTGATCCCATTTCAATGTAAGGTCTTCAAAGAAACCAACTCATAAACCCGGGTGGGAACCAAAATGGAAACCCAAATGAGGCAGCCCCAAACTTGGGGAATGAAATTGATCAAACCATAAATGACTACCTCACACCTTCCTAGAACAATTCCCCCTCATGCATTAGACACAATTACCTAGGAGATACAAACTACATCTTTAAACCCCATGTCCTAAACCACCTTCCCACATTCCATGAAATGGAGTTCGAGATGCCCTACCTTCACATTAAGGAGTTCAATGACATTGTAGAAACCATGTGTCCCCCACATCAACTAGAATCAGCTAAGATGAGGCTATTTAATTTTTCTTTAAGGATCAAGATAAAAATTGGATAAAAAATTTGAGACCATCATCCATCAACTATTGGGACCAACTAAAAAGAGAATTCTACAAAAAATACTTTCCCCACCACAAAACAATTTCACTTAAAAAAAGAATCCAATTTTTTTTGAAAAATAGGGAGAGTCATTATATGAAACATGGGAGAGGTTCAAAGACACTCTAACCATGTTTCCACACCATGGTTTTTCTATTCATGAACAAGTGATAATTTTCTATGAAGGGTTGGGTCCGGGGAACAAACAATTCATTGACATGATGTGTAATGGAACCTTTAAAAACAAAGCCTCAAATGATGCTTACAAGTATCTAGAAATCCTTTCTGAACAAAACCAAACATGGGGAACTTCACCTTATTCTGAAAAGCCACAAAGAACTACTATAATATATACACTTAGAGAAGAGTAAAGCCTTAGGTATAAAATCGCAACAATCTCTAGGAAGGTTGAAGAGATAAACCTTAGGAAAGTTCATGAAATCCAAACTGTAGACCCTATTTGCACAATTTGTTACAAACATGACCATAAGACAGAAAAATTACCAACCATTCTATCCATCAAGGATGTTATTTTAGGAGGAACCCCAACAGAAGTAAATGACTTGAACTTTCAAAATCCTCAATACCAAAACAACTTCAACCCAAGGTATAATGATCACCCAGGATTCCGCTGGAAAGATAACCAGTAACCTGGCCAACCACAGGGACAAAATCCTTACCCCCATCAGAACTACCAAACCCATAACTAGTTCCAAACCCAACCTATCCAATACCAACATCCATCGGTCCATTTTCAACAAACCATCCCACCTCCAAAATATCCCCCTGGGATAAAGCAATCTTCTCAAGAACCAACCCAAACTGTTCCACAAATCCTACTAGAACAACTGTGCAAACAAATGGAGAGGATGAACTCGAAAGTATCTTCCCTAAAACAAGAACATCAAACCATCAAAACTGGGAAGGCACCCATGCCTACTCAGGCGGTACCATCCTCAACTTCAATGGGAGAGTCAAGTTGCACTCAAACAACTCATGAACAACTAAAGGCTGTGACTATTTTAAGAAGTGGGAAATTAATTGAGAAACCTGAATAACTAATTTAGAACCCACATGAAGATTCAAACTTGGATGAAAATTCAAATGAACCAAATGGTCAAACTGAAAAACACGATAACATTGTCAAAGAAACAACCCTTCAACAAACAACCCCACAACCCGCACCATTTCCTCAATGCATGAGGGAAAAAACCAAGCCTAAATTGAGTGAAAGATTGAGGGAAATCTTCTCACAAGTCAAGTTGAACATTCCCCTTATCGATGTAATCCGAACCATACCTGCCTACTCAAAGTACCTTAAGGACTTTTGCACTTTTAAAAGAAAATTTTTACATAAAAACCAAGTCCTTTTGGATGATAATGTGAGTACCACCATTCAAGGGACCATTCCTCCTAAGTTGAAAGACTCGGGTTTCCCTTACATCAATGTTGAACAAGGAGAGAGAAAAGTTGTCAAGGCCTTGTATGACCTAGGTACTAGTGTCAATATCATCCCCTATGATGTGTACTACCAGTTAGGCCTAGAAGAACTCCAACCCACATCTGTCACACTTCAACTTGCTGATCGTAGCATTAGGGTTCCAAATAATATTTTAAAGGATGTTCTGGTAAAGGTTGAAAACTTCATCTACCCTGCCAACTTCATTATCCTTGACAACCATCCAAAATTAGTAAATAAGGAACAAAACCCAATCATCCTTGGCCGTCCTTTCCTTGCAAAAATCAACTCTGTTATCCGAGTCCGAAATGGGAACATGACCATCACTTTTGGAAACATGAGTCTAGACTTGAACATCTATAATGAAAGCTCACAAATAGGGGATGATGTGGACATTCATGAAGTAAATATGATAGGAAGCATTGATTATGAATCCATAGAACATCAAGGAATATTTGATGGATGTTTAAGTCAGGATGAGATTGATTTCCTTTTTTACATGAAGAAAGTTTATCTCTTTGGATTGAATCATTTTCAAATTGCTCTTATGACGAAGTATTAGGTTCAAAAATCAGTGAAACCTTTCAGCAAACCACATTCATGGAGACCAATCAAACTTCCTTCCCTAAATCTGACCAAACCAATCTTGTAGCTGAAACTTCTATATGTGGGGAATCAATACTATCTAAAACTCTAAAAAAATAAATTGATATTGATCCAATGTACCAATATTCTACTGAAATTCTGAACCAACCTGATCTTTAATTGAAGGAACTTCCCCCTACACTCAAGTATGCCTTCCTAGGGGACAATCTAACACATACTATTATCACTTCTTCTTCTCTTGAATCCAATCATGAGAAGATGCTTCTAGTTGTCCTTATGAAACATAAGAAATCCATTGGTTGGACCCTGTCTGATATTCCTGGGATTATCCCACTTATTGGGACTCATAGGATTGTTCTGGAATCTGATTCAAAGCCATGTCGTCAACCTCAACAGTGACTCAATCCTAATCTCATGGAAGTAGTGAGGAAGGAACTTCTAAAATTGTTAAAAGTTGGTATCATCTACCCCATAGTTGAGAGTGAATGGGTGAGCCCAATCCAAGTGGTTCCTAAGAAGGCAGGAATAACATTGATAACCAATAAGGATGGAGAGATTATTCCAACTAGGGTGAGTAGTGGATGGAGGGTCTTCATTGACTATAGGAAGATAAAATCATTCACCAAGAAGGACCATTTCCCCTTACCATTCATTGACCAAGTCCTTGAGAGAGTGGCAGGTCATGCCTTCTACTGTTTCTTAGATGGGTACTCGGGGTACAATCAGATTGAGGTATCCCTAGAGGATCAAGGGAGGACTACATTCACCTGTCCATTAAACACCTTTGACTTCAAATTCATGCCTTTTGGTTTATGCAATGCATCTAGAACCTTACAGCGGTGCATGATGGGAATCTTCTCAAACATGGTAGGGGATTTTCTAGAGGTCTTCATGGATGACTTCTCTGTGTTTGGGGATAAATTTGAGGGATGTCTGAGGAATGTAGAGAGAGTCTTGTCAAGATGTGAAGAAAATAATCTAGTCCTAAACTGGAAAAAATTCCATTTCATGGTTTAAGAGGGACTAGTTCTAGGCCATCTGGTCTCAAGTAGGGGGATTGAAGTTGATAAAGCCAAGGTTGACATCATTCATCACCTTCCATCACCCAAAACTGTTAAGGAAGTAAGGCCTTTCTTAGGGCATGATGGTTTATATATAAGATTCATCAAGGAATTTAGTTCAATCTCTCGCCCCCTTTGTGCTCTCCTAGTAAAGGATGCTCCATTTGTTTGGACAGAAAACTGTGAGGGTTCATTCTCAACCCTCAAATCCTCTCTCACCTCTCCTCCCATTACGAAATCTCCAAATTAAAACCTTCCTTTATAACTTATGTGTGATTCTAGTGAATTTTCTGTTGGATTTGTGTTAGGACAATGTTGTGATAAAACTCCTTATGTCATTGCTTATGCAAGAAAATCCTTAAATGATGCCCAAATCAACTACACCACCACTGAAAAGGAGTTACTTTCTATTGTGTTTGACTTAGATAAGTTTAGGTCCTACCTCTTAGGATCCCCCATCACTGTGTTCACTGACAGTTATGCACTAAAATACCTCTTCCAAAAACAAGATTCTAAGTCTAGACTGATTAGGTGGGTCCTTATCTTACAAGAATTTGACCTCACAATCAATGATAAAAAGGGCATTGAAAATGTTGTAGATGATCACCTCTCTAGGATAGAACTAAAAGACAACTCAAATCACCTTTCTGTGTCTGATTCATTTCCTGATGAACACTTATACTCTATGAGTGACTGCCCTTGGTATGCCGAAATAGCCAATTTCGTAGTTACAGGAGTCATCCCAAAATTATTAGGGACTAAAGCTGGAAGGAAATTCTTTTCTGATGTTAGACACTATGTTTTTGATGATCCATACCTCTATAAGTTCTTTCCTGACTAAGTCATTAGGTGGTGTGTCCCAGAATCTGAACAAGAGTCCATCCTTAAATTCTATTATAGTGAGGCATGTGGAGGTCAATTTTACTCTAAGAAAACATCTTCTAAGATTCTTCAGTGTGGTCTCTTCTGGCCCACCCTCTCAAGGGACTCCTATACATTTTGTCAAAGTTTTCCTAGGTGTCAACAAGTAGGGTCCATCATAAAAAGAAATCAAATGCCACTCAATCTCATCTTAGTGATTGAAATCTTTTACTGTTGGGGAATCGATTTCGTGGGTCCTTTCCCAAACTATTGGGGATACCTCTACATTATCTTAGCAGTTGATTATGTATCAAAATGGGTTGAGGACATTCCCACAAAATCCAATGATCATCAAACTATGATTAGATTCCTAAAAGAAAACATATTCTCTAGATTTGGAATTTCTAGAGCTATCATTAGTGATCGTGGAACTCATTTTTGCAATCATCCATTCTCATCACTCATGGAAAAGTATGGAATTTCTCACAAATTATCCACTGCTTACCACCCACAGACCAATGTTCAAGCTGAGTTATCCAATTGAGAAATCAAACAAATTCTTGAGAAAACTATCAATCCTTCTAGGAAAGATTGGTCTGAGAAACTCTTGGATGCTCTTTGGGTATATCGTACAATATATAAAACCATCCTAGGAATGTCACCATATAGGTTGGTTTATGGAAAAGAATGCCATTTACCTGTTGAAATTGAGAATAAGGCCTTTTGGGCAATTAAGAAAATGGATTATGACCTCTCATTGGCTGGAACAAAAAGGAAATTAGATCTCAATGAAATGGAGGAACCAAGGATGGAGGATTATGAAAATTCAAGGATCAATAAAGCTAGAGTTCAAGCCTACCAATCTCGGAATATCAAAGTCAAACACTTTGAACCGGGAAAATTTGGGCTCTTTTATAGTTAAAAACTTCATTTACACCTGGGAAATTTAAGGTCTAGATGGTCAGGTCCATACATAGTGCATAAGATGTACCCCCATGGG
The DNA here is from genome assembly GCA_963277665.1 of Viscum album. Taxonomy (NCBI): domain Eukaryota; kingdom Viridiplantae; phylum Streptophyta; class Magnoliopsida; order Santalales; family Viscaceae; genus Viscum; species Viscum album. The sequence goes on along the minus strand of OY728131.1, from coordinate 908,854,224 downwards.
GATGTAGAAATTCAAGATCCCACCAATGGTTAAACCTTTAAAGTTAATGGTCATAAAGTCAAAACATTCATTGAACCATTCCAAAAAAATGAAGTTGATGAAAACTTGAGTGAACCAACCTTAGATGAGGAAAATACTTAAATAATTAAAGGTCTAAGTCGAGCTAGTGACATTAAACCAAAGCGCTACACGGGAGGAAACCCGTGATTTTCATCTTTGCGACTCATTATTATTTTTTTAAATAGGATTAATGAATCATTTTGATATTTAAAAAAAACGTACTGTTGACATGTTCTTCTATTATGAGTATGGATGGGTATGAAAGAGGAGCACCATATTCATCTGTGTCACGTGGTGTGATCCTTGAGTAATACCTTACCTAGAAATTTAAAAAGAAGACAATGTATCATTAGTTTATTTTATGTGTTTGTAGGTTAAAATAAAAATACAAAAAAATAAAATAAAAATATAATAATAATAATAATAAAAAGGGACACGTCGTGGGTCAAAACCCATCACAACTAGTGAAGCTGCAGGGATTCGAACCTGGGACCGAAGGGAGACAGGGGCGCGCGCTTACCACTGACCTACGGTTTTTTTGTGCTTCTTTATTCTATAATTTATATATATATATAATTATATTTTACTTTCTTTATTATATATATATATATATATATATATATAGTTTTTTTCCACTAGGGAATTCTCAGAGTGACATCGAGATCAAGGGACTAAATTGGAGCAGTAAGAACTTTAACTTCAACCACCAGGTGACTTCATTCCATGATACTAATATTTCAATTTCCTTTTTCAACTTCCCTTATCTGCCTCTACTCCTTCTAAATTTTCATTTCTTCAAACATTGGGGACAATTTCATTTTATGTTGGGGGGGGATAAAATAAAAAATTCTTTTGTGTCAAAAAAATGAATGATTTGAAAAAAAAATTATGTAAATGGAAGGAAAAATTCCTTTAACTTCGAACACAGTAATACACATTGCACACTTTGAAACTGAATATCAAATAATTTAGCATACCCCAATTCTGATTTTAATCTTTGTATAATTTCATGAGCATAGATTTTGGAAAGTGTGGCTATCTAATGTGATATTTCATCATTTATATTTTCATCCAAATAAAAAAAGATCACAATGCACATCCTTTGGATAGTGGGGTATTAGTTTGAGTTCATGGGGTCCCCCAAATAAATAGCATAGGTTTGGTGATCATTTTAGTTTTAATATGAGTATTCAATAAAAAAACAAAAAAAAAACAATAAATTTGCGCGTAGAGCAATGAAATGACCTAATGCGTGGCTTTAGGCACTTGGGGATCATGACTTCATAGTTGTTTGGCCCAGAGTTAGTAATTTTATCTCTATTTTTGGTAATTTGAATTTGTTTTTGACTGAGTTAACTCGAGATGATTCCCGAGTATGTGGGCTTCACTTGGCGCCCTATGGTCTTTGAGCCTGAGAGTCATCGGCAAAGTCTCACTATAGGGGTTGACTCTTTTGAGTTCAATTTCAATTACCATGGAAAAATTGAAAAAAAAAAAATAATACAATAAAAAAAATTGAATACTAATCTTAATATTGAAATGTTATTCCACCTAGCGCTTCCGTCATTTCCCCCTTGAATAAATATGAACCCCCATGCCTATTGTGATGCACAACACATCCTCATACTTAATTGATATTGGATGAAATATGGAAATGAATTTGAACAAAGGAATGAGCTTGGGATTGGTATATTCTTATGAAACTATCATGTATTAAAATATTTTGATGGGTTTCATGATTGTTTGGTATAAGGGTTTTGGTGATCATTATGTATTAAAATGTTTTTGGAAAAGGGAATTCGAATTTCATATTGTTGAGATACATTTTGCTCGGGACTAGCAAATATCAAGTTGGGGGGTGTGATTAGACAATAAAAATACATATTTTAATTACATTTTAATGGAATTAAATGTTCATTTTTGATCTTATGGGCCTGAGTTAGTGGATTTTAATTTTTAACATCCATTCTTATCATTTGTGCACTTCATGCCTAATGTACACCAATTTAGGCCCAATGATTCATCTAATTTTAAGGATTGTAATTATCCATATTTTAATTTAATATATTTTTAAATTTATATACACTTAAATATGAACATTTTTCATTTAGGGATCAATGGAGGATTTATAAATTATGATGGAGATATTTGGAGATGAATGGAAGCAATTCTAGAGAAGGCAGATTGGACACCAGCCCACTGATGAGAATGTGGGACCCACATTACCAACCCAATTAAGCCCAAATTTCGTGGGATTATATAATACATATGTAGGAACAAATAATTATTCAGTATTTAGTGCTAATTTGGCCTCCAGTTTGGTTATTTAGGCGGCCCAAGTCAGAGATAAAATTATGGGCCAGATTCTGCGTCCCAGAAAAACAGTTCACTAATCTATTAATATATCCTAATAAAAATTTTCAAATGGGTCAAAATTTTACAGGAGGTTAGGAGACATCCGGATCTACATTTTATTCTTCTATGGACCACTCTAATTCGGCCATATAGAAGGTCTTACAAACGCATCTGTTTGGTGGATGAAAGCTGGATGCCACCTCGGGTCAAGGGTGGAAAAATCAACTCTCCCTCAACTTTCCACCCACCTATGGCCTACAAAAATTAATTGAGGAGAATTAGACTATTTAAGGATTTACCCAAGGCTTCAAAAATTCATATTTAAGGTAGTGGTGGTGGAGGAGTTGATCATCTTTTGAGCTTTGTTTCGTTTTAATGTTATGCTGCCAATTTGATGTTGTAATCGCATTCCTTCAATTGTAAGTTCCTTGAATTACCTTAGTTTCTTTATAAAAGTTATTCATATTATCTTTTTATATTATTATTATTATCACTTTGATACCATTTTCTCAAGGTGTGAACTTGTTCATACCAAACCTTGTGAGATTATCACACAACGGTGGAGTGATTATTTTTTTATTGTTTCTTTTTACTTCTCCAATTCCTCCCTCATGAGTATACTTTCCACTTCCATTGAAACCATGGGATCAATGGAGGGATAACCCACTTATGGGTTGATCCAAGGGAGTATAAAGGGGCTGAATTGGATGTTATTTATCACTCCATTAATGGATAATCACTTCTTTTAAATGAGTTTTTTATTTGATGACTTTAAAACTTCTTCATCCTTATTGAATTTAAGGTTACACATTTCAAGTGCTAATTATAACCTTTACCTTGGAGTGCTCAAAACTTTGATCCTTCAAGTGTATAGGTGATTATTATTAGGGTGTTTAGGCATTAAACTAGTAAGTGATGGTTTTGTTTGATCTCCTTAAATGAACCCTTCTCAAATATAAGAAATTGAAATATATTTAAAAGAAAAAGAATGCATCCAATCCACCCCTTGTAATAACCTAGGATCATCCCTTCTCATAATTTTAATTCACTTAAGACTTTTAGTGTTCACTTAAACCCATATAAAATCAACCCAAAGTTGGCCACTTAATATCAAAAAATAGTCTTTAGAATTTAAGTGTCCATAGGTTACTTCTTAGGTCTCTGAGGATTCGAAAACCCAAGATAAACTACAATGACCGTTCTACCTTCTTCTCTTGGGTAAATTTGAGCATGAATCACATACTCTATCAACATTTATTTTCTAGTTTTTTATGGTTGGGACATTTTTTTGTTTGGGCATGTATTTTCCCCCTACTTTTTAGATTATTCTTTTGCACTCTTTTGTATTCCCTAGAAGTTATTACATGCATGAATTTTACTCTAGATGTTATATTCTTTTATTATTATTCCTCCCCACTTCTTCATGATATGGTTGGGTGTGTGCATACATGTAATTTATGAAAATGCATCCCATCTTAGTTATTCATTTTGGTGCTTATCGCCATTCCCTGGCTCATAGAGACATGCTTGGGGTAGTTATGTCTCGACCTTCCTCCGGTTAGGTGGGACCCTATATGTAACACCCAAATAATTTACAAATAGATTTAATACAGAATGCATGAAACACCGAGTCTCTAAAAAGCACCACTTTGTTATAACCTAGCCAAATAAACATAATTTTTCCACCTATGTGATTTGAATTTCAAAAAACTAACATATAAAGTTGCGTTTAGTAAGATATTTAGAGTCTGATAAGACAAACTTAATTTTTGGTAAATAGTAATATAGCCTAATGAATAGTAACATACCCTTATAAATAATAATGAATAGTATATTGACAAAAATAGAAACTTCACCCATGAATGTATAAATACAATTTAGACATCTTAAAAGTGAAAAAATGATCATAGTATAAGTATTGGTATTTTTGTATGTCATAAATATTTTAATTAAATCTTTATGATTAATTTAATAATTTAAAATGGAAATATATTTTCATAAAATGTAATCATAAATTTTTATTTTATTTTCTTATGGTTATAAGATAATTTTATGGGACCATGATTAATTTTTCCAGGTGTTATAAAACGAGTTATAGTTTTAATGTTGTTTTTTTGAATAAATTTTGATTTTATTTAAAAATTAAATTAAAAATATTTAGAAAACTATTTTCAAAAAATGGAGTTCATTTTTTAATTCTACATTTAGAATAATTTTTAGGGTGAAGTTTTGGTATTTTTCTGAAAAACTTGAATTTTTGATGAATAGTGAAATACGGTAAAATACGGTATATACAAATTATAAGTTAAATATACTATTTATGAAATCATGAGTTATTTAAGTCCACTTGGTTCAAACTCACATGAAATTATTACTATTAGGGGACACATGAAACAACAATATTTGTTGTCTTGAGGGAATTAATAAAATAATGAATAAAATATTCAAAATTTACTCCTCTCCTCCACTATAAACCCCCCTCACTCCCTCTTCTCCTTACTCCTCTAAGCCTTGAAGATCCTAAAATTTCTGCCCAAATACCCTTATTTAGTCACTACCCACATACAAGAATCTCTTGGTCTTTCCAAAATACCAAAACCCCTTCCCTTAAAGAGATTCTCAAGGAGGTGGATTCAAGAGGTAAATTCACATTTTATTTATTTCATTTTCATTTCAAGTTCCTTTCTATTGTTATCATATCCTCAACTATTCTGTCCAAAGGACCATGATAACTCCATTATCATATATATAATGTAATTATATAATGTTAATGTAAGAACCATCATCAATATTATTACTCTCTCCCTTTTATTGTATACACGAAACCATCGTCCGTGAGGTTCCAATTTACAACCTTCGTGGATGGTGAAGTTTTGTTCTTCAATTTCTCCTTCATTACTGGTCATGAAACCATTTTTTTGGTTGAACCAGACTAAAATATTTTTAATATAACCTACTTAATATTTATAAACCAGTATACGTACATGTTATTAAATCATATGACCAAACTAGTTTCTAATAATCAAAATACCGCAAAAATAATCTAAGTGAATGTCAATAATATTTCATCTAATGATTCATCCTCATTACATGTAACCAAATGATATAAATGGCCATTAAAACCTATTTATACTCATAAATAATTTTTAAATTCAATTATGGGGATTTACATCCATTACAAATGAACTCCATTACTTAAAAACAAGTGAACCGATTATGAAAATAAAAAAAACATACACTTCGGAACGATGAAATTCAATCTTATAACTAATCAATAAGGAAATAATGGGATTAATAAAATCATGATAAACTAAATAAGTTTTTAATAGGTTATTAATTAAGTTATTAATAAGTCTAATTTCATATTATATGACCTTAAGTTCAAGAGAAGAAAACTTTCAGACTTAAGGTAAGGGTTTCTTCATCTCACTTCCATTTTTGTGAGATTTTCCCTATTCACTACTAATACTTGTGTATGGTGTATTTATACTGCCCATTGATGTAACATATCATAAATATATTTATTTTCATGTTATTAAATGTATAATTTAAATATTATTAATTTTGGGGCATACGAATCGATTGATTACAAAGTGGTAAGGGATTTCTACCCGAACCTCCATTTTCATTCGGGTTACTCTTATTCTCTACTCAACTCAATGATATTATTATTTATTCTTATATACTCCTAATAAATTATGTTTTAATGTTATATATATTTTTACCAACCATAATACTACTTTCATTTATGGTAAGTCATACATTTTGAAAGGATCTTTAAAAAATCTTCCTGAAATGTGAGCTAGATTCAAGGAACTTCTCGAAATATTACCTATTTTTAAGTTCACTCTATAAATTGTTTTAAGCCATTTTTATCTTTATAAAATCACAAATTTTAACATGAAAAATATATTTTGGTTTATTTCTGGTTTTATGAAAGAAAACATGCTTTTTCACTTTAAAATCTCTTTAATGAATTCCTTAAACTGCACTAGAATGTTTTAATTCAAAAGCTTCTTTAAAAACACTTTTTACATGATTTCACTTTAGTGGGACATCATTTCTGATTCAAATGTAATCTCGATGTACTTAAATTTTATTTTATGGGACATACATGTTTAAAAATATGATTTCATGACAAATACAAATGATTTTCCAAAAGAAAACTTATTTTCAAAGTAAAAAGGATTTTCCTCGTCTCACTTTAACTTTTATGAGATATATGCCTTGTTCACTAATTATTACTTGCATTTGGTGTATGTAATTCCCATTGTTATATCATTTAAAGGGTATAATTATTCTCATGATATTCTAAGGGATTATGATTTGAATGTTTCAATGTGGTATGGGACACTTTGGAATGTTTAAGGATTATTTCCTCAAGGATTTTTCAATAGTCTCATTTAAAAGTATATTCATCTATGTCAACATCTTTTGTTGAATGTGGAACCTAATTGAGTTTTATATCCCATGATTTCATCCATCATGTTTTATTAAATGGTTTATGATTAGTTTGACTATGGATGTTCTATCTTGAAACCATTCACCATATTACTCTGAATGGTCAGTGTTTATAATCAATGATTGGGGAAAGTTATTTACATTTCATATGTTAGTTTCAATATGAATGTATATGTTGTTTATATTTATCCCCATTCATATGAGGAATTTATTGGACTTATTAAGTGTTGATTGGGTCCCACTATATCCCCTTGATGCATCAGTTGGTCTCATGAGATAAACTTGGTCATGACACGAGGCCTTGATAAAATGGCTATTTATAGTATTGGCACGAGGCCTTGACAGTATGGTTATGATGTCCAACATATGAATTTATATAATTATGAAAATATTATTGATATTTCATGTTGCTATTTTACTGGTAGAATAACCATGATTATGTTTTATTATGGTATTATTTATTCATCTCTTATTCCTGCCATAATGTGTTCAAGTTTATTTTTTTTAAAGGCACATGTTTTATTTATTCACCATGACTAATGTTTATGTTTGTGTTATCTTCTGCTACATTAGTTACCCTTACTGAGCATCTGAGATCACCCCTTTCTTATGTTTCATTTTCTCAAGACACGAATAAGTTTATTATGAATGACCTATAGGGATAAACTTAGAGTTGTGTATGTTCTCAATATAACTTTTATGTTTTTTTCCTTTCAAGTTGTAATGCTGAACCTATGTATGTATCTGGTTTTCCAAAACTACTAAACTAATCTGTCCTTTGAGATTTTATTCCTTTTAATCATGCTAATGTATTAAAATAATGCACTGGCTCTGGGCTTCTGGGGTCAGATAGTTATAGTTGGTATCCGAGAAAGTTTAGTAGAAAACTTGGAAACTAGATATAGAAAAAGTAGATTAGTGAACAAAACCCTAAGATAGACTTTGGGGATAAGAATACAAGGACATACTAGAATTTTGTTAAGGAATAGATTATGTGGTTTGTCAAGAAAATACATCCCTGTCTTGATACAAACAAGTAGAGGTGGCTCTGGTAGAGATGTATCTCAGGGTAAAACCTAAAAACACCGCTTTGAGCTAGACTCAAACGAGAAATGGTGCACAACAATGGGCCTTGATGCACTCTTGGTTTGAAACTATAAGGGGATATGATTTGGTAAATTCATAAGCTTATTACAAACAATTATGAAGGATTTATGCCCCCAAAGTAATCAAAGTATATGGTTTTAGGATTTATGATGCATAAATTTATGTTATGTGTTATACCATGTTTAGATATATAGAGAGTTCATAATTTTATGAGATAATATATAAAATGGAATTGAATAGAAATGGTGCCTAGAAGAAGTAATGATAACTTCACCAATGCACAAGATGCGAATATTTTGAAGGATCATATCTTTGATGGTATTAAGCCATCATTTAAAAGTAAGCTTGTCTCCCAAGTATCCTCATCATATGAGGAAATAGTATCATGTGTTGAAAAGGTATGTAAAGACTTCTCTGAGTCCAATGGATTTAAAGGGAAGCAAAAGAAGAAGATGATGGCAGGAAAAAACATGGATAAAGGAAAGAAGGGAAAGATGTATTTTCCAACATGTGATAACTATTGAAAGAATCACCCTGGTAAATGCTTGAAGGGAATGAGTGTTTTCTATAAGTGTGGAGAAAAAGGACACCAATTTCTTGATTTCAAGGGTAAGAAAATGGTTTCCAATGTACAATGCTTCAACTACAAAGAGATGGGACACTATACAAATCAATGTCCCAAGCATCAAAGGAATATACCCAAAATGATGATTTTGGATAATGATCAAGTTATGATGCTACCACAAATGAAGTAGAAAGATTAATATTCCTAGTAAAGAATCATTTCATTTAAATATTTTGTCCGTAATGTACTAGTTATAATAATTATGGAATATATGAGGATTGTGCTGTAGTACTATTTCATTAAGGATTTGAGGTCGTATGATGAATGGTACAAAGGAAAATTGATTCATTATAAATTTAAACTTTTTAGAAAAAATACATGATTGATGGAAAGAAAAACCTTAATATATATATCTGATGTTGAGATAATGTTGAAGAAATGATTGACTCAGATATGTACTGACTACTTTGGAACTGGTTATTGACTTGTCGAGAAGTGGTCTATGCTATCATCGATGGAGTTTACAAAACTTTTGGATTTAAGTAATATATACAATAACATGTATCTTACTTAAGGAATACAGAATAATGCATGTTTCCAATATGGTTTTTACGGTAATTCAAGTTATTACCATATTTCAAGAGGATACATGATGAAGTTATTCACATGTTTGGAAAGTGAATTTTAGAGCTGCTTCTTGTTGATTAAGGTTTAATGATAAGTTCATCATTTAAATTTATAGACCTTTATTATAATGTGTTGAATCATTATATTTTGGAATTTTTAACCATTTACAAAATGGTTTAAGTTGATCATTGTATGGGATTTTAGTGTTTAATGTCACTACATAATGGTTTGATTATTTTTCTATGACCATGTGGTCCAATTAGAATGCACTGTTTTTTAGTAATCGATGCATATCCCTTTATTCTTATTAATAGAATATTTTAACCATATTCTTAAGGTGGGTTTCCTATAAGGTAATTTTCAAGTATCAACCATTAACTTTTGAATTTCAATTTCAAACTTCGAGGAAAAAATTTTTGTAAGGAGGGGATAATGCAACACCCCAAGAATTTACAAATAGATTTAATATAAAATGCACGAAACACTAAGTCTCTAAAAAATACCACTTTATTATAACCTAGCCAAGTAAACATAAATTTTCCACCTCTGTGATTTGAATTTCAAAAAACTGACATACATAGTTGCGTTTAGTAAGATATTTAGAGTCTGATAAGGCAAACTTAATTTTTGATGAATAGTAACATACCCTTATGAATAGTATCATACCCTTATGAATAGTAATAAATAGTAAATTATACAAAAAATAGAAACTTCACCCAAGAATGTATAAATACAATTCAGACATCTTAAAAGTAAAAAAACGATCATAGTATAAGTATTGGTATTTTTGTATGTCATAAATATTTTAATTACATTTTTATGATTAATTTAATAATTTAAAATAGAAATGTATTTTCATAAAATGAAATCATAAATTTTTATTTTATTGTCTTATGGTTATAAGATAATTTTATGAGACCTTGATTAATTTTTCAAGGTGTTATAAAACAAGTTATAATTTTAATGTTGTTTTTTGAATAAATTTTGATTTTATTTAAAAATTAAATTAAAAATATTTAGAAAATTATTTTTAAAAAATGGATTTCATTTTTAAATTATACATGTCGAATAATGGTCAGGGTAAATTTTTGGTATTTTTCTGAAAAACTTGATTTTTTGATGAATAGTGAAATACGGTAAAATACCGTATATACAAATTATCAGTTAAATAAACTATTTATGACATCATGAGTGATGTAAGGCCACTTGGTTTGAACTCACATTAACTTATTACTATTATGGGTCACATGAAACAACACTATTGGTCTTATTGAGGGAATTAATAAAATAATGAATAAAATATTCAAAATTTACTCCTATCCTTCACTATAAAACCCCCCTCACTCTCTCTTCTCCTCACTCCTCTAAGCCTTAAAACTCCTCAAATTTAGACCCAAATACCCTTCCCTAGTAACTACCAACGTTAAATAAGCTCTTGGTCTTTCCAAAATACCAAAACCCCTTCCCTTTAAGAGATTCTCAAGGAGGTGGATTTAAGAGGTAAAATCACATTTTATTTCTTTAAATTTCGTTTCAAGTTCCTTTCTGTTGTTATCCTATCCTCACCTATTCTGTCCAAATGACCACAATAACTCCAGTATCATCTATATATTGTAATTATATCATGTTAATGGAAGAACCATCATCAATATTCTTACTCTCTCCCTTTTATTATATAAACAAAACCATCGTCCGTGAGGTTCCAATTTACAACCTTCGTGGATGATGAAGTTTCATTATTAAATTTATCCTTCATTATTGGTCATGAAACAATTTTTATGGTTGAACCAGGATAAAACATTTTTACTATAACCTACTTAATATTTAAGAACCAGTATACGTACATGTTATTAAATCATATGACCAAACTAGTTCCTAATAATCAAAATACTGAAAAAATAATCTAAGTGAATGTCAATAATATTTCATCTAATGATTCATCCTAATTAAATGTAAAAAAATTATATAAATGACCATTAAAATCTATGTATGTTAATAAATAATGTTTAAATTCAATTCTGGAGATTTACATCCATTCCATGTGAACTCCATTACTTAAACACAAGTGAACCGATTATGAAAATCAAGAAACCAAACACTCCGAAAGGACAAAATTCAATCTTATAACTAATAAATAAGGACATAATGGGCTTAATAAAATCATGATAAACTAAATAAGTGTTTAATAGGTTATGAATTAAGTTATTAATAAGTCTAATTTTATATTCTAGGACCTTAAGTTCAAGAGCAGAACACTTTCAGACTTAAAGTAAGGGTTTTTTCATCTCACTTCCATTTTTGTGAGATTTTCCATATTCACTTTTAATACTTTTGTATGGTGTATTTATACAGAAAATTGATGTAACATATCATTAATATATTTATTTTCATGTTATTTAATGTGTCATTTTAATATTATTAATTTTGGGGCATACGAATCAATTGATTACAAAGTGGTAAGAGATTTCTACCCGAACCTCCATTTTCATTCGGGTTACTCTTATTATCTACTAAACTCAATGATATTATTATTTATTATTATGTACTACTAATAAATTATGTTTTAATTTAATATATATGTTTACCAACCAGAATCATACCTTCATTTATGGCGAGTCATAAGTTTTAAAAGGATCTTTCAAAAATTCTTCCCGAAATGCGTACTAGATTCAAGGAACTTCTCGAAATCTTACCTATTTTGAAGTTCACTATATAATATGTTTTAGGGCATATTTATATTTATAAAATCACACATTTTAACATGAAAAATAAATTTTGGTTTATTTCTGGTTTTATTAAATGAAACATGATTTCTCACTTTAAAATCTCTTTAATGAATTCCTTAAAACCACACTAGAATGTTTTAATTCAAAAGCTTCTTTAAAAATACTTTTTACATTATTTCACTTTAGTGGGACATAATTTCTGATTAAAATGTAATCTAAATGTCCTTAAATTTTATTTTATGGGATATAAATGTTTAAAAATCTGATTTCATGACAAATACAAATGATTTTCCAAAAGAACATTTCTTTCCAAAGTTAAAAAGATTTTCCTCATCTCACTTTAATTTTTATGAGATATATGCCTTGTTCACCACTTATTCCTTGCATGTGGTGTATGTAATTCCCATTTTTATATCATTTAAGGATTATCCTTATTCTCATGATATTATAAGGGATTATGATTTGAATGTTTCAAGGTGGTATGAGACACTTTGGAATGTTTAAGGATTATTTCCTCAAGGATTTTTCAATGGTCTCATTTAAAAGTATCTTCATCTATGTCAACATCATTTGTTGAATCTGGTAATTCATTGAGGTTTATATCCTATGATTTCATATGTCATGTTTTATTGAATGGTTTATGATTAGTTTGACTGTGGATGTGCTATCTTGAAACCATTCACTATATTACTTTGAATGGTCAATGTTTATGATTAATGATTGGGGAAAGTTCTTTACATTTCATATGTTCATTTTAATATGAATTTATATGTTTTTTATGTTTATCCCCATTCATATGAGGAATTCATTGGACTTATTAAGTGTTGGGTGGGGCCCTCTATATCCCCTATATGTATCGGCAGGTGTCATTAGACAAACTAGATCATGGCACGAGGCCTTGACCAAATGGGTATTTATGTTCTTGGCATGAGGCCTTGACGCTATGGTTATGATGTCCGACATATGAATTTCCCTCATTATGAAAATATTATTTATAGTTCATGTGGTTATTTTATTGGTATAATACCCATGATTATGTTTTATTATGGAATTATTTATTCAGATCTTATTCCCACCATAATGTGTTCAAGTTTATTTTTTTAAAGGCATGTGTTTTAGTTATTCACCATGCCTAATGTTTATGTTTGTGTTATCTTATTCTATATTTCTTACCCTTACTGAGCATCAATCTCACCCCTTTCTTATGTTTCATTTTCTTAGTACATTAATAAGTTTATTATGAATGACTTGCAGGGATAAACTTAGAGATGTGGATTTTCTCAATAAAACTTTTATGTTTTTTCCCTTTCAAGTTGTAATGTTGAACCTGTGTATGTATATGGTTTTACAAAAATACTAAACTACCCGGTACTTTAGGATTTGATTCCTTTTAATCATTCCAATGTATTAAAATAATGCATCGACTCTAAGATTCTGGGGTCAGGGCATTACATGATAGTTCATGTCAGGGCAGACTGGTATCAGAGGTGGTTCGACCTCAAGATAGTGTTTGGAGTTTTTTCCCCTTATGGGGTTTGGTTTGGAACTTAGGGTAATGGTTTCAAAGTGTCTAGAGTGTGGATTTCAGGCTAGGTAACCCAATATTGGTGAAACGGCTAGAATATCCATTCACCAGGAATCTGACTACTTGCTTGTCGACTCAACATACTGAGATATCAATTGGAGGGATAGATGGTACATGCATCATATAGGATCGAGTCCTTTGACTTTACTTATTGAGTCATATCCCCCGATATTATCTTTGACCATGATGCATCTTGATAATTTTCAAGATGAATCTATGATGAAATACAATTAGGATTCAAGATAGTGTTGTGATGATGACTGATTGAGTGATGAGACCTCATTTCAAGGACCCAACCATGAGGTTTTTTATCCAAGTGGGAACTGATCAATGCTACCACATATTGAGAAGTACATGGATCATTCTGTGGATTAGGAAGATGATCATCGGTGTGTCGAGAAATCGACATCTCTAGTAGGTAAGGATGATAATACATAGAATCTTATCAGATTACATGAGTTACAGTAATGGTGAACACTGAGGTTCCATGAAGAGACAAACCCTTAGGTAGTAGAGGTTTTACTTCAGGCAATGGTTCGATTTTTCCGGATTTTGTAGAATCTGATTGATTAAATGGTTGCGTTGGAGATAATTATTCTCCATGGAGTAGATTTATCTTTGACGGTACCAAAAGATGACACACATATATTGAGTGTACATAATAGGGTTTAAAGATATAAATTTTCTAGAATCTGTGGTGAGCCAAGATCCCCCTTCTCGTGTAGTTGATGGCCAGTGTGAGATTGAGGTGTGAATGTCCCACTTGGATAGGAACCTTCCTGATGGTGGTCTTAGCAGTGAGACTCTTCCAAGGTGGTGTAGGGTGTCTGTAAAGGCCTATGTTGAAGATGTTTGGAATGGCTTCAGATATTAAAGGAAGAGGGACGCTTCCCCCACTGAGATGCATTCTTGTGATGTGATTTAAAACCGAGAGGGAGAGTTAGTTCCACCCAAAGAGGATAGTGTTGAGGTGTAGTGGATGAGTTCCTTCGACCTATATGTTCAAGTTTGTTTTGATGTGATAAGGTGTAAGAACGAGCCCTAGTTGTGGTGAGAAGGTGGGAAAGGGAATGAATAGATTTAGGTGGTAGGATATTATAGATCATTGTATTTGATTGTGGTTCAGAGTATGAAAAGTGTCTTCATTTCTCCAAGTGAAATTATAACATAAACTCATAATCCACATTTCTCTTGATGTAGCCCCTATTATAGACCTAGCAATACTAATGGAGGCCTTTTTTATTGAGCATTGTGATGGAGGATCCTACTGAGAGGATTAGTGGTCAAAAGTTCATGTCAACAGTGCGACCTAACTTTGTGAGGAGAGATATCCTTGAATGAAATCATTTTGTAGTGGTAGTTTGACCCTAATATGTTTTCCTCAGTATTGTATGTTCTTTTACTATCCATGCTCAGATGATTAATACCAGTGAGTGTGGTAGTGATTATAGTTTGTTTGGATATAGTTATACTCATTGGATAATAAGTGATCCTTGAGTAGGGTAGGATGAGCTCATTCGCAAGAGGTTACAACTACTTTCTTATCAGTTGGATATTGTTACCCTTGGAGTAGTGGATGATTTGAGCTTCTAGTTTTCTATAATGGTGGAGGAGTAAAAGGGAATCCACCTTGAGGGAGTGTTGAGTTTACCTCACCATAAAGAGTTTTTTTCTGCATGTAATTTCATTAGGGATGACCTGATATCTGCACTAGAATATCGTATGACCACATGAAGTTGTGAAAGCTAGAGGTGTGGTTGGAGTAGTCTATAGAGTGGAGGATTCATAAGACATAGTGCTTTTTTCTGGGTAGCCTTGTGTTATTCACCTAGGGGTGGATGAGAGCTTGAGGTTATGTGTATATTGGCATAATGCGAGACGGGTGACTATCTAGGAGGAGCATCCACCCCTAATAATTGATGACCTCTTCACCTAGTGGATGGAGGAAAAGTAGTTCTTGGAGTTTGAACTCAAGATGGGTTATCACCAGCTCCAGGTTTGATAGGTGGATGTATCAAGCATGGATTCCTAGAGTCGTTGCAGATTCTTTGAGTTCTTGATGTTACTGTTTGGCATGTTGAACACCACAACAGAGTTCTTAATACTTATGATTCAGATCCTTTACCTTTATTGGATAATTTCATGTTAATATTCTATGATGGTACCCTCATGTCTTTGGTGTTAGAGTCAGAGTATGTTATAAACATGAGTATGGTTCTAGAAATGTTTTTGTAGTGCTAGTCATATAGAAGCTTTTGTAGAGTCAATTCTCAATTTGAAGGTCCATTTCTTGGGATATGTATTTTCAGACATGGGGGTGATAGTATACCCTACATAGGTTGAGGTAGTATGATCTTTAGGGCCACCCATGGCATGGTTCTAGTATAAAAATGATCACAACGATGTTTTCCACCTTCTGTTGTTGAGCGAGGTGATAGAGCAGTTGACATATATGAAGTTAACCCTTTTTGGGTGAGGATGGTGTAACATACCTCTAGTATATGGTTGTTACCCCTTCACTTATACATCGAGTTGGGGAGGCATGAATTGGGGATATCAATCAAAAGGTCTTACATGAAAAAATATCCACCAGATACATTCCTGATGGATTCCCTAAAGGTGGAGAGCATGACATCCATGTTTAAGAACAATCAGTGGAACCAGTCATGCTGTGGGAAATGGTGATGATGAGGTATGTGCATGAATTATTGAACGATACCTACCTGGGTAAGATCGGATGAGAGTGGAGTTTCCTTTTTCAAGGATCCAATAGTATTGAGAACTTCTAGAGAAAGACCCTTTTATGGAAAGTGTTTTCATTGGGTGCTTATTTTTTGGCATCACATTAAACCATTGAGGGAGCTCATGGGAGTATGAGAGCCAAATGTGGGATCAATATCCCCAATTTTTTACTTAGTTTTTGATTTTTAGGGATGAAAATATTTTAATAAGGGAATAATGTTGAGACTCTATTTTTTCTATACAAGAATTTGGAATATTCCTAGGAATATTTTCGGAGCCAGGTTATGAGACAGTGCGTGATTATGATGCCCAATGAGCCCAAAATTAATTTTATAAAAATATTAAATATATTTTATATCACAAGGTAATAGTTTTTAAGAAATAATGGAATAATTATTAAATAGATTCTCAGATTATAAATCTGAGACCACGGTTGAATCTGGAGGATGGGGTTTACCCTAGGTGTGACCTAAGGTTGGTCGGTGTGAGATTTATGGTAGAGGTAGCCGTTGGCGGGTGTGTTTAATTAAAATAAATAAATAAATTATTTATTTGTTTTATTAAATATCATAATTAAATCATCTATGAATACCATCTTATGAAAATTTTTCAAGGGTTAACCGCATAACCGTTTCTAGATCTAAGAGGATGAGTAGAGTGTTCTTCATTGGTGGATCGACATCGAACGATGAATGATGATCAGATCGAGGATAATCATGAGATGAACAACGAACACAGTGAGATCATCACCTTCATCACCAGCAGATGAGTTCTTCACAAATGATCAATCCATAATTGAGTTAAGGCTTATCATTTTTGGGTTTTTCTCTTTTTATTAAAATATTGGGCATGGATTTTATCTGCTTTTGATATGTGATAATTGTTCTTTGCATGAGCCACAGGATTTAATGATTATATTTATCTAGTATAATTCTCCCCTTTATGAACATGTTATCACCCCATTTATACAATCGTTGGCCAAGAACGCTTATCCAATGATGGTTCACTTTGTTCTTGTGCTTTTCCAATCTCTTCTCATTGTGTTCTTCACCGTTGTTCAACAAGGACATAGTTGGACATTGACAGGGTGAATTTAAGCATGAACAAAACCCCATCTTCATTAAGCTAGCACGAATGACACACGGGCCAATGGTTTGTGGATGGATTGATGGATGAGCAGGATAGTGTTTTATGAATAGAATGGATTGGTACTACAGGTGAAGGTCTGCGATCATGGATGCAATTGAGGTGCGATGAGGAAGATGTTGATTAGATGTGGTTAAAGATCAGATTAAGGATCCCCATTTTATCGATTAAAGTTTAGTGATGACATGCAGTGCAAAGGGATCGAGTTGGAGGTGAGTTCGGGGAAGTGTGATTGCTACATCCGAGGAGTTGTGTTAATATTATTATTTTTAATAAAAATAATGTTGTTTTATTATCTTTATTTTAATAATAATAATTTTTTTATTATAATTAATAAAAATAATGTTATTATTATTATTATACTTAATAATAATAACACTGGAGGTGTGGTGGTGATGATTGGAAAACTGACTTTGGATCGGGTATTAGTGGTGCAAGTCGACAGCTCGAGCTCTTGGGTTGTAGGTCAATGTGTCCTAGATCCAAGAGGATAATTCATACGGATTAATTGGGAATTAAAAGAAATATTTAAATGAGTAAAATAAAAGGAAAATGGTCTTGGTGGGATGCAACAGGGTGGAGGCCTGAAAATGAAGAAGGGTGCCTTTTTATTTATTTAACATATAATAATAATAATAATAATAATAATAATAATAATTATAAAATCAAATGATTTTTATAGAAAAAGGATCTAGAGGCATACCCTTAGGGATTTTTTTTAATGTGTTTTAAAATTTTTAAAAAATCTAGAAAAGTGATCGGTTTATTAGTATTTTAAAAAATGGGTCTAGGGTGGCATGAACCCCATTCATGTTTCTCCATTTGGCTGAGAAGCGTGACTGGGGTTCAAGCTTCTTGGACACGCACAGAGAGGCATGAACCCCATTCACACACACACACACATATTATCAATTATTTAATTCTTTAATTAATAATGTAATATTTATTATTAATATCAATAATATTTATGGGAATATTATGTATAAATATTTGTGAATTATTTTATTAATATAAAATACTTTCTATTTATTAATAAGTAATATATTTATTACTAATCAATTGTATTATTTATTTTTAATTAATATTATATTTTATGTTATTAATTAATTAAAATTATAACAACTAATATTTATAAGATTTTAATTATAAATATTTTTAATTTTTTTGTTGGTATAATTATTAGTAATTTATTAATATGTAAAATATTTATTCATTATCAATTGTATTATTTATTATTAATAAATAATATATTATTATGTTATTATTATAATTAATTGAATTATAGTTAATATTTATTATATAATAATGTAAATTAAACAATCTGTATTTGGAAAAATATTTACTAGTTAATAGTTATATTATTCTTAATATATTATGTCGTATTATTAATTAATTACTTATATAAGAAATAAGATAATATTTGTTATTAATATTAATTATATTTATAGAATTTAAAATAATAATAATATTGATACTTAATAATAAATTTAATATTATTATTTATTATACATAATATGGATAATAATACCAAGTATTAATATAAATAACAACTAATAATTATTATTATTACCAATGTAGTTATTAATATTAATGTTTCTTTATCATTAAAAAATATTTGTTATGAATTTATAATTATATCAATTTATTGATTTATGAAACAAAATATAATATATTAGTTTGTTTTTAAATAATGTATAAGTAATGATTTTAAAAACATATAACATGTATCAATCTAACCTACATTGGTGTATATATAATGCATCCTTGTCGTGTCTGTCTATGTCTATGATTTTGTGTACACAACTCATGTGTATCATCCATGATAGCTACCTTCATATCATCCTACGTGAGAGGTGGTGGATCTATAGTCTCGCCGCCTATGCCTTATCCTACCTCCAAGGATAGTGGTTGTTGGCTTGAACTCTCCCCAACATATGAAGAAGATGGTTGCTTTGTAGTGAATATATGTGTACTACTAAAAAAATGGCCTATAGACACATACCTATATCCACGGTTTTATAGGTCCATAGCTATAGCTTATTTTATATCCTCCGTTTTAATTAAAACTGTGGCTATATGTTTTTTTAAAGCCATGGTGGGTTTCAATACCTCGGGCAACTTATACTCATCTCCCTGAACCCAACCCATTACCCTCACGACCCCACCCATTAACCTCATTATCTCTCATCTCAGCAACCCTCTCCTCTCGGTGGCGACCTCTCCTCTTGGTAGCCCTCCTTCACCCTCACGATCTCTCCTCTCAGTGACAACCTCTCGGTGGTGACCCTCCTCCACCCTCGCAACCTCTTCGTGACCCTACTCTCCCAATGCTTCCATCCAACGTGGCCACCCCAGCTCCTCCTTGACTCTACTCCTAGGTGGCCTCCCCACCACCTCCTTCTATCCTCTCTTGGATGGGCATGATTAAAGGATAGGATAAATCTCCCACCCCATTTCTTACTCCTCTTATCCCTTTGACCCAGGTGATCCAAAGTTTTTTTATCATGCCTATCTTAGGTAAGATCCTATCCTATCTTATCCATTATTCATTTTATTTATCCACCTCTAATTTTATTTTTTAGTTAGGGTTTTTATTTTTTATTCCTCAATAGTATGGTGGGATCAATTATATATGATGGGGATTTCATGTTTGACACATAGAGTAGACTTAAAAATCTTGAAATCTCATTATTGCACATCATTTGAGTTTAGGTGTACTACTTAGTGGATTTATTTAAGGTTTTTTCATAAAGTTTGATGAAATTTTATGTTGTTTTGGGTTGATAAATTTTATTTTTTGTGTTTCTTAGGTCTGGGTTGGTGTCCAGAGTGGACCCCACACTTGGATTATTGCTTTAGTGTAGTTATATTACCTGGTGAGTTTAGTATCAATTATAATAATTGTAGTACTAATTTTAAAATGTTTTTTTGTTTGATTCATTTGTATTATTTGATGATATAGGGGATATAAGGATTATTGGTGGTTGGTATAAGTTTAATATTGATTTATGGATTATCGGTTGAGGTAAGTGTCATTTACATTATTAATTCTCTTGATCATTTGGATTATATTATGTTTATGTAATCATTAATGTTATCCTTGTAATGTGGATTGAACTTGTATGATACACAACTAGAAATTTAGACTATATCCAGAGTTTCAAACTGTGGCTAAAATCCCAAAAAACATAGCTATAGGTTATAGCTATGGTTCAATGTACTGTGGATAGTATTGGCATTTTTATAGCGATATTTCTAGGGTTTGAAACCATGGTATAACTTTTATCCACATAGGGCCTATAGCCATAGTTTTAAACCATGGCTAAATCCCTATAGCCACGGTTTAAAACTGTGTCTATAGGCTTTACCAATTCATAAAAATACCCCCATAGACCCCCACCACTCCCCCTACACCCCCTTTCACCCTCCCAAGTGTTCTCGAGTATGAATTTTCACCCAAAGACTGAAGGATAGTCTGAGCATATGATTCAAGTGTTACTTGACATGTTTAGGGATTCCCCCCTTGCACCCTCCCTAGACAAACCCCCCTACTAACCCACCTTGCACCCCCTAGACAACCCCCCTCCCTAGATAGACCCCCTTGAACCCCCCTGGACAGCCCCCCTACACCCCCTCCCCCCTTGAACCCCCCTGCACACCCCCACTCTCCCCCTGGACAGAACCCCCTACTGACCCACCTTTCACCCCCCTAGACAGGCCCCTCCTTGGACAGACCCACCCCGCACCCCCTTGGATATCCCCCTTGGACAGACCCCCCTGCACCCCTCCCCCCTTTCACCCTACCAAGTGTTCTTGAGTACGAATTTTCACCTGAAGACTGAAGGAAAGTTTGATCATATGATTCAAGTGTTACTTGACATGTTTAGGGATTCACCCCCTACACTCTCCCTATACAGACCCCCCTGCTGACCCACCTTACACCCCCTAGACAGCCCCCTCCCTGGATAGACCCCCTGGACAACCCCCCTGTATAGTCCCCCCCATCCACCCCCTCCCCCCTGCACCCCTACTCTCCCCCTAGATAGACCCATTGCTAACCCACCTTTCACCCCCTTGGACAACTCCCCTCCCTATAAAGACCCACCTTGAACCCCTCCCCTCTTGCACACCCTGCACACCCCCACTCTCCCCCTAGATAGACCCCCTGCTGACCCACCTTGCACCCCCCGAACAGCCCCCTAGACAGATCCCCCTTGCACCCCCCTAGACAGCCCCCCAAACAGACCCCCCTGCACACACCCCACTCCCCCTGGACAAACCCCCTGTTGACCCCCTTTCACCCCCAAGAGAGACCCCCATCACCCCTCACCCCTTGCACCCCCACTCTTTCCCTGGATAGTCCCCCTGTTGACCCACCTTGCACCCCCTAGACAACCCCCCTCCCTGGACAGACCCCCTGGATAGCCCCCCTCCCTAAACAGACCCCCCTTTCACCCCCTTAGACAACCCCCCTGGACAGACCCCCCTTGGACAGACCCACCCTGCACCCCTCCCCCTTGCACCCTTACTCTCCCCCTGAACATACCCCCTTACTGACCCACCTTTCACCCCCCAGGATAGCCCCTCCTTCCTGGACAGACTCCCCTTGCACCCCCTGGATACCCCCCCTGGATAGACCCACCCTGCACCCCCTCCCCTTTGCACCCCCACTCTCCCCCTGGATAGACCCCCCTACTGACCCACCTTTCACCCCCTGGAAAGCCCCCCAGACAGATCCCCAGCACCCTCCCCCCTGCACCCCCTATACATCCCCACTCCCCCCTTGGACAGACCCCCCTACTGACCCACCTTGCACCCCCCATGGACAACCCCCTCCCTGGACAAACCCTCATTGCACCCCCTGGACAGCCCCACCCCCTGGACAGACCCCCCTGCACCCCCTCCCCCCTTTCACCCCCTGCACACCCCACTCCCCCTATGTAGACCCCCTTGCACCCCCCTGCACACCCCTCCTGGACACCCCTCCAGACACCCCTACTCCCTCCCTCCTAGACATCCCCCAGACACCCCCACCCCACTCTTGGATCCCCCCTCCTAGACACCCCCTGGATCCATCAAACTGGTATTGAAACCACATATTAATGTTATGGAACCAGAACATAATAATATGTAAGACATTTCAATTTGTACATTAATTTCTAGTAAACAATACCATTCAAGAGATTGTAAAAAATACATGAAAAAGGATACTAATTACAATGTACAGAATACAATACTTCGATGCTATAACATCTTATAAAAGCAAAAGCAAACCAAGAAATTTCTGATAATCTACCTCAACTGTATAAAATCCCTAAAAAAGGAAAAAAGTAGAACATGTGCAGTCATAAAGGGTCCATTTGTTCCTTATATGTGTTTGTACGCATTCTTTGTAGAATTTAATAATTATGTGTGACATATGGATATAAAAATCTTGAATACCAAACTAAAAATAGTTCAAGAAAATACATCTCTTGCTTTACCTGGAATTTTATTTGTGAATAATAGGTAATGATACAGAAGTTCACCACCTACAAAATCAACCAACATGTATATCTGCAGATATAATAATGTTTAAAATTAACAATACAAACTAATAAATTTCCATGTATTATAGCATTTAAAGAAGAATAACCATAAGTAAAAGCACTACAGTAAACATATTTTAACTATAAAGATAAAAATATAGTCATATATAATAATTATCAAAGTAGATACCTTCCCCCTACACACACCTGCACAACCCCTGCACACCCCAACACAACCCATCGACCCCCTCCACTACACACCCCTCCCCCTCCCTTGCACCCCCTTCCCCTACACACACCCCATTAAATCATGACGAGACTGCAAATCGTCTTTTGTTTTGCCTTTGACATTTAAAATAGTAGAAAGTAATATCTCAAAAATGTTATTCTCGGTATGCATTACATCCAAAAAATGACACAATAAATTCTATGACCAATATAGAAACTCAAAGAATATGCTTTTCTTTCTCCAATTGCTATTGAAATTTGAATTAACATGTTTTTTTCTTTCTGATATTTGATTGAATTTTTCCAAGAACATAATTAAAATCATCAAGTTATTTAACAATATCATTCCCTGAAATTTGTTGAGGTGTCTCATCTGTCTCGATTACATTATCAAACTGTCTCTGATTTTTCCTGTATGTATGATCCATCAGTAGAAATCGTTGATGCCCTATGAAGCTGAAAGTTCATCAAAACTTTAATCTTTGGGAATATTTATTTTTCATACAAATACGGCAAGATAATTTTCCTTTATCACTCCAACCATACATAATTATTTAGGTAGAGAAATCATTTATCATCCATAATAAAGCTATATGAAACATAAAGTACTCCTTCCTGAATGCATCGTACGCTTGTGCAACAACAATCAAAATCTCTTTTAACTCATCTATTAATGGATGAAAGTATATATAAATATCATTTCCAGGATCACTGGTTCTAGATATCAATATACTCATGATAGTAAATGACTTCTTTATATATATCCATGAAGGAAAGTTATAAATATGAATGAAAATAGGCTAAGTACTATATGCAGTATGCATTTGGTGAAATGGGTTGAAACCATCATAGGATAATCCCAATCTAACATTTCGTGGGTCAGCTGCAAAATCAAGATATAACCTATCAAATTTCTTCCAAACCAACCCATCTTCAAGATGCACTATTTCATTATTATCCTTATTTCTTTCATTTTCACGCCATCTCATATTCTTTTCCATTTGTTCTGACATAAAAAGTTTTTGAAGCCTGGGAATTAAAGGGAAGTGACACATTACTTTCTCTGATATGCGATATTGAGTTCCATATTTATTAGTCTTCCACCTTGATGTGCCACACTATTTTCACTGACTCAACTATGCATTTTATTTTCTTAACAGACATCAATATTTGGGGAAAAAATGAATCTTAATAGATGAAAATCCAAATTTGTGAACCAACTTTGATTCCATGTAATCATTTTCTAGAATATATTCATCATCAGGTAGTAAATCCTTAATAAATGTAAGAATATAGTAGACAACAATATTACTAAATCCATACATTGTTTTCCCATGATATAATTGCATTAAAAACTCAAGTTTGCTCATTTTTTCACATGCGTGATATACTGGGGTATTTTCATCTTCTATCATATTTCTAACACTCAACATCGTCATCCTGATTAATAGACAAAAACTATGTTTCAGTATTCATTTTCTCTTGCACTGGTCTATATGAGGAGCTAGATTCAGAAACAAAAGGAAACTGATCGAAAATCAGATTTTTCATACCAATCCTTTCCACCAAATAGATGTCATTCACCACTTGTGATTTTTCTCCATTGTGATACCAAACATGATAATTTTTTTGGAAACCATGTTTAGTGATATGGTAACTCACTTCCACATGAGTTAACCATGGTATTCCAACACAATCAAAACACGAGCATCAAATCAACCTTCCATCTAAATCATTAGTGCATGCAAAGTACAAGAAATATCATAACTCTTTTTTAAATTCATCACTGATCCGATCAATGTTGTATATCCAATATCTATCCATTATGATGCATATAAACATACATTAAATAAATAATCAAGAAAATGACTTAACATTATATGTATTGTTTCATTAGATAATAAGTAACCATCAATAACATGTTAATGAAAAAATCATAACCAATATTATGGTTAAGGGAATTCATAAATGTTTCAAATTATAAAAAATCATGAATAGTCACACCTTTCTATGACTAGATAAGATTATTTTTGTGTACTTCCAACACCCAAATTAAAATTTAGATGTTTGAACAATGACCTATTATGTTTTTTATAGAATTATCTGATAGAAACCCCCCTTCTGGACACCCACATATACACCACCCCTCTTGGACACCCCCTAGACACCCCTCCCTCTTGGACACCCCTCCCCCTCCCTCCTGGATCCCCTCATGGACACCCCTCCCCCTGCACCCCTACACCCCCACACCCCCAACCCCTTTCCCCCTAAACACCCCCACTACCCCCAACCCCCTTCCTCCCCTTCCCCCTGGACACCCCCTCTTAGACATCCCCCCTCCCACTACACCCCTGCCCCCTGCACACAACCCCCATCCCCCTTAACCCTCCTCCTGGACCCCCCTCCTAGACACCCCTCCCCCTAGACACCCCCACCCCACCCCCTGGACACCCCTCCCCTGGATACCCCCACCCTCCCTCCTAGACCCCCTCCCAGACACCCCCTGGACACCCCCTCCCCTACACCCCTACCCCCTCCTTACCCCATGCACACTTCCCCCTGCCCCCTTCACCCTAACTTCCCCCCAACCTTCACCCCCCACTTCCCCCACCTACACCCCCACTACCCATCCCCCCCCCCCACTTTCACCCCCAATGCCCCCACCTCCCTTCCCCATGCACACTACCCCCCATCCCCCTTCACCCCACTACCCCCCGCACACTTCCCCCCTGCCCCCTTCACCCCAAATACCCCAACTTTCACCCCCACCTTCTCCCCCACTCCCCACCTCCCCCCACCTACACCCCCACTATCCCCACCTGAACCCCCTCTATATAGTAATCATTATAAGAAAAATCCTATAGAAATTACATAAATTAATATTAAGGTAATACACAAGTATAAGGAGAAAAATAATTTCTCTAACATAAAGGAAACAGAGGCCTAAAACTAAGAAAAACTATAAAGGAAATAGAAGGATGGAGATTGTCTTATGTTACCAGGATCTGACCACCAAACATGTTCAAAACCACCATGAACTGCTGAGATCCACTAATACCAAGTCCACTAAATTCAAATACAATCTTTCTATCATATGTAAAAGACATGAAATGTATAGGAAAATCCCATGTAGATATGTGTATATACGTACCCCATATGACACCCAAAGAATGAAGAGGGAGGCAACAAAATAAAATGGTTGGCCCAACCCATAAGGTAATATGGTAATGAAACCCAATTCCAACAGCTATCCAACGCATCAAATCCAATGCCTAAATCATAACCATAATCTATCATGAATACCATCACTAAGACTTACCCATCCCTCTCATAAACAATACCACATATATCTTAATGTCTTATACACCTCATCCTAAGACACATCTAATGGAATTACCCTAAAAAGAAACATTTAGCCCTCTCTTCTTCCCTCAAACTTCTCTCTACCCAACCCAAAACTGAAGGACATTTTCCTAGGGTAGGAAAAAGGATTGAAAAGTAATTAATACTCTCAAGTGATTAATAAAAACTTTTAATATCACATAAATATGATAATTATACCTCATATAAAATAACCTTTTTAAAAGTAAATTAAGGAACTATCATTCTAATCATGAACCATCCCTCAAATTCATCTCAAGAGAAAGAGCCTTAGAAAAACATTTCCATGTTATTGAATCTATAATTCCTATATTTATTTTAATTTACATTATATTACCATTATTAAATCAAGTATTTTTACACATATGATTCATCATAATATCATAAACACAACATTGCATCATATATTCAATAAATAATAACTTAAGATAGTATAATAAAGAACTCAGTTAAAATGTCATATTTCCATACACTTCATCATCATTCTGGATTTTAGTTCTTAAATTATTTTTCAAAAATACTTCTCATTTACCATAGAATAACATATAGTATTATCAGTATGTATATTCATCATTTCATTATAATATATTGGTATAAGTATATCATGATTTTAAAGAAAAATTTAGAGTAAGAAAACATTACAACAATAAAGTCATGATAAAAATAACAATGTGGAATTAAAAAGAATCATAAACATAAAACATCCACTACCCTCATAAATATGGAAGTTCAGATGAGTATAAAGTGGAAGAATTTGATAATTTTAGGTATCATGGTTAAGATGCATCAGTGAATGTTACCGATAGAACATTAATTGACAATAGTGATAATAATAACAATGATTTATTGGGGTGATTTGATCTAAAAGTGTTGTTTGAGGTATCCCTTCAATAAAATCACAAATAGAGGGATAAAACCATGAAATAAAATGTATTATTTCCTAAACTAAATCTCTATATACAATAATAAGAGGTTGAAAATAAAAAATGATAGCATAGATTGAAAAATTGAAAATTGGAATTTTTGGTAACTAAGAAAAGGAGTGTATCTCAATCTCAATATGGAGGAACGAGTGTGAATAAATGATGGTTTGGCCAATATTGTAAAATAATAGGTTAGGAGGGATAAAGAACATTATGTAGAATCCAGGGTTTGGTGGTGTAAGTGTAATGAATGACAATGAATCTTTACACCTGACATGAAATTTGATTACTCAAAGAAACAAGTTCTAGTTGAAGAAAAATATATCCCAGGAGTTTTTTCTAAAGTGATTATTTCCATTATAAAGGTGTGTCACCATAAAAACAAAGGGAAATATAATATGTAATGTGATAAAATGAAGTATAAAACCACACCTCATGCCAGAACATGGGCCTAAAATTTCTAGAGGAAAGTGAAATTGGGATAATCTTAATAGCCTAAATATAAAGATGCCAGAAATGGGAGGATGAAACAAAATATTAGATGTTTTTATTGTAAAAAATTTAGACAAATCCAATATTATTTCTACATGGAAAATGATTTTTTAGATAGAAACAAAACCAAAAAATAGGAAATATTTTTCCATCGTAATCTTATTATTTTAACAGTTTTTGTTTTTGATGTGATGGATATATACACAAGGATGCCTACCATGCCACTAGGGTACAATGAGAGGTGACTCCTGAGACCTATAAACAAGGATATCAATAGTTTAAAACATCTTCCAACACACATAATTTTTTTTTCATGATGAAAGGGAGATTTCTGAAAAAAAATATCTTCATAAGTATCAAACATCAGAAGAAGTTCCTTAATGGTCATAGAATAATATGAAATGGTATTAGAAGGAAAATTTATCTAATGTTTCTTTGAATGATATATACATTCCCAATTTTTGGTTTTTTGATAGAATATGCACCTTACACAATACCTGAAATAAAAATCTTATTACGGATATCAAATACGATAAAGGTGGATTGGTTCTATTTTCCAGTGATGAATAAATCATGATCATTTGGTCCGTAAAATCCAAATTTAGTGGAATAGATATTTGGAAGATAAGAGTGCGATTGAAATCATGATAGTTTAGCCTATAGTGATCTATTGTGACAACAAGAGTGCGATTGAAATCATAAATAAACCCATAAAATACTATAGAGGGTGGAATTGATTGGAAGTGTCGGGGAGGAGGGTACCATGGTGATAGAGGTCATCGGGGAGGAGGGAGACGCAGTGAGAGAGGTCTTCGGGGAGGAGAAAACTACGGTGATAGAGGTCTTTGGGGTGGAGGGCGCTGCGGTGAGAGAGGTCTTCAGGGAGAAGGGTGCCACTGTGAGAGAGGTCGTTGGGGAGGAGGGTGCTGCTGTGAGATAGGTCATTAGGGAGGAGGAGAGGTCATCGAGGAGGAGGGCTGTGCATTGATAGGGTTGCAGATCAGGGGAGGAGGAGCCCGATATAGATTGAAAAAAATGACAACTGCGATATAAAATGGATATGCCCAAGGAGGTTTAATTAAACTGTGGCTATAAAACATCTATATCCACAGACCTATAAAACCATGTCTATAGGTCCATGGATATAGCCTGAATTTCTAGTAGTGATATTTCCCATAAAATAGGTTGGTATTAATTTGACATAATAGTCAACAAGGAACATATAAATTTCTAAATGGTTCGTTGGTGGAACCATGGTCGAACAAGTGCCGGTTTCCCATCACATGGTTTGCTTTGGTGTTGTGAGTTATATTTTGTAAGGTAAATTTGATTTCCTTATTAAATTTTATTTAAAAAGGGATTTTTGTTTAAATTAAAGTATCAAGGGAAAATTTTGTCTTAATGAAATGGTTTTGAAATGGGTTTTCAAAACAAAGGAGGTTTTCATCAGGAGGATATCAATGGGTTTTTGTCTAAGTGATAACATGATTAAATCTGACATATACTATATTATTCATATGATTCATAAATAGGGGTTTTAATTGGATTTTAAAAAATCCATGGGGGCTAGTTTTAGCACTCATTTTGGTCCACTTGACCTTGTGAGGGTTATGATCATTTTTCTAATGTTTTGTTGATTGTGAATTCCCCTCTTATTTATGGTTTTCTTATTTGTTAAATATTATTTTAAAATGATGCATGGAAGTGTAGTAACTATGAGAGATACCTACCCTTTTGTGAATGGTATGTTATATTTGATTGGGATTTTGATTGGGTTTCCTTTTGGTGAGGGTTTATAGAAACCTTGGGATTCCCTTGATATGGGTGAAAGTTGTTGTGATTGATCAGGAGGTGAGATGTTCATTGTTTCCCGTTACTAACATATTAAAATTTTGGATGGGTTGTATAGAAACCCTAGTTTTATTATGGAAGAGCCTCATGTTTTACCTCTGTTAGACCCACAAGGGAATTTTGTAAGAGATACCCTAAGGGGGTGGGAGGTGGGGTAAATTAGGGTATGAGACTTGTTCCAATTTCACCACTTAATCCTTAAACTCTCGTTATCCTAAATGATCTTGACCTCGCAATTAATAGGGTCACTCTTATGTTATTATTTTAATGATGATATGATTGATATTTCAATTAACTTTACTTTAATACAATTTGATATATGATTACTTAACCTACACACCAATTTATGTATTATAGAAAGTAAGTAAATCATGAATAAAATACATAAATATTTTAATTGGTTCACCCATACTGGGTTAATATAAGGATTATACAACAACACTATTCCCATGTTACAAACTCCACTAACCTACTTTTTATGTAGTGGGTTTAGGCTAGGTAACTCTAATCCAAGGGTCACTCCCCTTACAATGATTCATGGATAGTTCACTACCTCCCTGGTTTCACTCTCATCTCAATGATATAGGGTCTTATCACTCCTCACCCATAGGGACACTCCATGATTTTTCTCTTTTACTCACTAATAATAGAGGGATAACACTTTATCACACATTCCAAGGCAAAGCTTCACTATCTATACACTGCACTAAGTATGGGTAGGTTCTCATTGATCTTCAAAATAATCTTTCACACATGACATGTGAAATCCTCCATGAAAATAGTTTCATTTTCCTTAATGATATCCTATATTCCTTTAAGGAAAAATTCATAATTTTTCGTGGTCTTTAATGAGTTCCCATTCACTCTCCTCATTGTTAACTTAGTGTGAATACCCAATGAACACTTTTAAACAACTTCTATTTATGTTAGTATGAAAATATAAATTTATATACAATAAATCAATAAAGTTTAGTTAGTTTTTGATAGAATATTCTTCACACAAAGAAAAGGGTCACACAAACAATATATTCATAGAAATCAGTGGTTTTCATATGTAACTTTCACAAAACAATGGTTCATGTAACCATTTTTCATAACTTACCCTTTGATGAAATAAAAGTGTTTCGATCTCTTAGTATCTTCACCAAAAATCGCTTCTCTCTATCTATTCTTTTATCTCTTTAAGGATTGTTTGTTTATAAAAAAACATAACCCTTTTCATGTTATAAAGACCTTTCTTCATGAAACTCTCTTTCATGAAAACTTTCTATTTCATCAGTGATTCTATTTCACCGACATAAATGAATTCACATAACTCCAAACTTATATAAGAGTTATCCTAGTTTGAAAAAGAATATTTTCTTTACTCTCCCTTTCTATGAAACCTTCCCAAATAACTTCAATCAATTCTAAAAACCACCAAAACAACTTCTTCCTGAATATTTCAGGTTATTCATAATCCTAGAACTCTATCATAGTATATATTTTCCAATATTTTATTCCAAGTGTTCCTTAAACACCCATTTTCATGAAATTTCCATTTCACTAATGTCAATTCATTTTTGAAACTCCACAATTACACTAGCATTCACCTGGTTTGTGTGAGAATTATTTATTTTCATCGTTTTTTTGTAAAAACTTTATGAATAACTTCCATAAACTTTAAAAACCTCTATAATTTCTCCTTAATGAATGTAGAAAGGTCTTCCTAAGTTTTCCTCTAATTGAAAATATAACACTTCAACCAACTGTAAACATTGTGAAAAACAAATAAAACATACTCAAACTCACCATTTTATGGTTGAAAAAAAAATCCAACACACAGTATCAATAATCCTTATATTGGATTCTAACAATATCCCCCTTTGTATTTTTTTTGTATCACTATCATGAATCTAATACCATCCATATATCATGACACTAAACACATACCTCAGGGTATTTGTGATTTTTTCTCTTCTAAATCATATAGATTCATAATTCACTCTCCCCCCATTTGATATAAAATATAGGGCATATCCTATACCCAAAGTAAAAAATGTATAATATTTTGGAAAAACTTTACCTTGAAAAAAAATGTGCACTATATTCAACATTATAACACCTTTATCTTCTTGAGGTAAAATAACATAACCGTCAATCCTTTGATACTGATGAGACCATGTATTGTTCATTTAACTATATATCATTTATTAATGACTTGATATGTGTATTCTCAATATATAGTCTCCCATTCTATAGACACGGTCCTTCCATTATATTTAGAGAGACTAAATTCCCCTTATGATATGAATCTTCTACATATCATCCAATTTTATCAATCACATAGGGATTGAACTTCACTCACACCTTGCACCATTTCAACCATTTTGACTATAGTTTTGATTAATCTCTAAATCTTAAAAACATATTTCAATAATAGTTACATTCTTGAGGATTTAGTGGGAGAACTTACCACTTTACCAAAATTCATCAAAAAAACCACTAATCCTACTAAGTCAAAACTCATTTTGGGAAAAAATATCTTAATTCAATAAGAAAATTTATATCCATTACAATCATAGACTTCTATAAGTTTCAAGCATCCAAGGCATTATGATTTTACCAAGGAACTCCCCCTATGGTCTCAACCACACGTTTTAAAAACCAATTGTGAATAAAAAATGAATTAATTTTTTTGAGTTATTACAAATTTATTATTTAATAATCATCTCTAGACACAAATTTGGTAAAATAGATTTATTAATTCCTCAAATGGTTATCTTTACATGGTTTTTAGGGATAAAATTTCTTGGAATATTCAAATAAAAAACCCTTGAATGTCCTAAATACATCTAAAAATATAGGATTTATCTAAAGTATGATATTTTTTTATCAATTAAAACTTTTGATATCTTAAAAAAATAAATTGATATCATATATTAGATTGAAACAAATAAATCATGACAATTATTTTTATTAATTCTTCTCAATTAAGGTTTTCTCTTTCATATTCAAAGTCTGATTCTAATTGATTAATATATGCTCTTGATATGAATAATTCAGTTAGAAATTGATACAAATTGTGATTACTCTAACACTAGTATGGGGATGGTGCGGGGGGGGGGGGGTGTAGGGGGGTTAGTGAAGGGGGTGGGGTGGGGGTGGGGGATGGTTGGAGGGGAGGATGGTGCTGGGGGGGTTGGGAGGGATGGTGTGGGGGGGGGGGCTGGTGCAGGGGGGGGGTTAGGGGGGCTTGTTTGGGATGTTGTAGGGGGGTGGGGGTGGGTGGGGTGGTTTGAGGGGGGGTGGTGAACGTTGGGGGTTAGGGGGTGAAGGGTGGGGGTGAAGGGGGTAGGGGTAGTGTGGGTGAATGGTGGGGGAGTTAGGGGGGGTAGTAGGGGGTTTAGTGTGTGGGGGGGGGGGGGTCTGGTCTTCCATCTACATCAATAACACCTTATGTGGTTGAGAGATCTAGGATGGTGGCATTAATATTATCCTTCATAGAAATCACAGTAGATACAATGGATACATTATCATCACTATCACACTGCACAATTTCCTTTAAGGAATGAGATATGTCAATCACAGTGCATTATTCACCTTTAGGACTGGGTACTACATTTGTGCTACCAACATTTATCCATGATTTAGGAAAATTCTAATCCAAGAATATAACATTTATCTTGTCATTTATAGAGTAATACTAATTCTTATATAAGGACCCGACCTTATTACATTACATAATCTTGAATTTAGTCAAGGAATAACCTCCTTTTACATTGAGGATATTTTAAAGTTTATAGATTTATATAATTGGGACATAATACATTTATAACATTACACATTAATATAGAGTGGATACCATAAAAATGGTATTAATTTCTTCCAAAATATGAAACTTTTCAAATAAAACATGATTTCTTTGACAATTATTCAAACATTTAACTTGGATTTCTTATTTATCTTACACATCCTAATAAACTGTTAAAATCATTTAAAAACTTGGGATGAGCACAAGAATCTCAGTAAGGGATATGAAAATAAGTAAATAACACATTAGTCCATGAATACTTGTAACGTATGAAATCATTTTCAAAAGACATATTTGTCACCCATATATACTTTTTGAAACATGAAATTTACACAATATTCCAAAAAAGAAGAACATAAATATAACCATAAATTTATCTTGGGGAATCACTTTCATAATCTTGTAACCCTCTCGGCTACCTTACAATTTGTAACCCTCACAACTACCTTTCAATTTGTGTAACCATCACAGTTACACTTGGAGTAACCATATGATCGACCTCAAACTTACACATACCCAATACATTGGAGGGAGATATAGGTCCCAAACTTCATCATAAAAAATTCCCAAGAATCAGATCAAAATCATACAACACGAATAATGTCATAAAAACATCGCTTTTGAATCTTGTAAAATCAAATTTTTAAAAGAGGATTTTAAAAGAAAAAACCCCTTAAAAATCATATAATTGAAGTGAGACTTAATAGAGTCGATGGAATTTGTATATAAACTATAAATACAAATAATTAAACATAATATAATCAGAATTAATCACACAAAAAAATTTAATACCACATAAATAATGAAGTATAAGGTTAACCAAAAGAATTGAAATCGGGTTAAGAATTCCCTTACCTCAGGTGTGTCTTACTTAAAAATCATTTAAAACTCCTATATAATGATTAAAATAGTGTTATTAATATATTAAAGAAAAATATTAATCTTTATAATACCTTATATGATCATTTCATTACATCATTTCACTCTTTAATTGTTAGTATTTTGTTCCTTGCATTGTTTTGGGTGCATTCATTACATGATTTCCATGATCGGTTCATGATGGATATTCTTGTCAATTGGAAGTGAAACTACATAATTGGAATGGAGTGGTATTTACATATTTCTAAAACCATATAGTATACCATTTATCATTTTTAATTTTGACATGAGGATAATTCATAAGTTAAAACTTTATTGATATTTGTTTAGGTCATTTTTGGGATTCTTCGATCGTAAAGAAATCATTTTGTTTTATAAATTAATAACATGTGTAAAAAATGATTACAAAACCTTATATAAGATATAATACATAAATTATAATTTGGTACAGCCATAAAAATGGTTTCATTACCAGTAATTAAGGAAGTAAATGAAATTTAAATCACATCGTCAATGATGTCGGTAAATCGAAACATCACATACGATGTTTTAATTTATTGAATAAGTAGGAGAGGAGAAGACTTATAATGGAGAGTCTTCCATAAACATGATGAAATATAGAATATGTAATATAATAGATCATTAACTCCTCTTGTATAATAGGAGGTGAGTAAAGAAGAAGAATATAAAAGAAAATGAAAATAAAAGAAAGAAAACAAAAGAGGATGTTTATCACTTGATCTCTTCTCCTTAAGATCCTTCTTAAGGCCTTTGGTTTTGGCCTTTTGGTGAGACCAGAAGCTCTAGGCCATGGGTAAGATCCTTGGAAGGATTATTTGGAAGAACTTAGGTAAGTATCAAGGCTTGAGAGGTGTGGTAGGAAGAGGAGAATGATGGTGGTTTTTTATAGCGGAGGAGAGAAGGTATTTTACATTATTTTAATCATTATTATAATATTTTTGCTCAATACTATGAATATTCTTAATTCATGTGACCCCAAATAGTAATAATGGCATGTGAGTTCTAAAAAAGTGGTATTACATCACTTAAGATGACATAAATAGTTTATTTAACTGATAATTTGAATATACGGTATTTTAGAGTATTTCACTATTCATAAAAAATTCAAGAATTTCAGAAAAATCCAAAAAATTCACCATTACCATTTTTTGATGTGTAGAATTCAAAAATTAACTCCATTTTATGAAAATAATTTTCTAAATATTATTAATTTAATTTTTAAATAAAATCATAATTTATTCAAAAATAACAATTTTAAATCTACAACTCATTTTTTAACACCTTGAAAAATAAATCAAGTTGACATTATCTTAAATAATCAAGAAAATAAAATAATAACAAATTTACTATTCATTAGGGTCATATTACTATTCATATTACTATTCATAAGGGTATGTTAATATTTACCAAAAAAATAAGTTGGTCCTGTAAGACTTCAAATAACTTACTGGTCACAATTATAGATGACAATTTTTTAAAATTCAAAACATATAAGCAGGAAAATTATATTTAAAGGATAGTTATAAATATCTACTTAAAACAAAGTTTCATGCATTTCAATTTATTATTAAAAACCTTGGGGTGTTACATTATCCCCACCTTTTGGAAATCGCATCCTTGCAATTTTATTTACTTATTAAACAAGTGAGGGTACTTTTCCCTCATAGCATTTTTAGAATCTCATGTTGCTTCTTCAACCATGTGGTTTCTCTAAAAAACCTTTACCTGGTGGATTACCTTATTCCGCAATACATGTTACCTTCGATCAATAATCGGAACTAGTTTCTCTTCATAATAAAGGTTCTCTTCCAGTTGAACCACTTCTGGGATCA
Organism: Viscum album; assembly: GCA_963277665.1. Classification (NCBI taxonomy): domain Eukaryota; kingdom Viridiplantae; phylum Streptophyta; class Magnoliopsida; order Santalales; family Viscaceae; genus Viscum; species Viscum album. The sequence continues at coordinate 908,817,922 of OY728131.1, read as the reverse complement.
AGACATGAGATGAATCTGGCACAGACTTTATCTACATAGAAACATGAAAAACTTTGTGTATCTGACATAAATTTAGAGGAAAAGCTACTCGGTAGGCGACTAGTCCAACTTTCTTCAGAATTTCGTAAGGTCCAATGAACTGTGGACTTAGCTTTCCTTTCTTACCAAAACACATAACACTATTCCATGGCAAGATTCTAAGAAAAACATGACCACCAACCTCAAAAGAAAAGTCTTTCCTCCTGTTGTCTGCATAACTTTCCTGTCTACTCTAAGCTGTCCTCATATGTTGTTGAACCATCTTCACTTTCTTAGCCACTTCCTCTACTAATTCTGGACCCATAAACTTCCCTTCACTGACTTCATCCCAAAAAGCTGGAGTTCGACATCACTTCCCATACAATGCCTCAAAAGGTGCCATCTGTATACTGGAGTGAAAACTGTTATTATAAGAAAACTCATCTAAATAAATATGTTGATCCCAAATTTCCTAGTAGTCCATTGAACAAGCTCAAATCATATCCTCCAAAGTCTGAATCATTCATTTTAAATTCCCATCTAATTGAGGATGAAAAGATATACTAAAATTTAATTATGTGCCCAACGACTTCTGAAGGCCTTTCAAAAAGTTATAAGTGAACCTGTGATCTCGATCAGATACAATGGAAAGAGGAACTCCATGTAACCTAACAATCTCTTTGATGTACATTTGAGAAAGATGATCCAAAGTCATTGTATCCCGAATAGGGATAAAATGTACATATTTAGTTAGTCAGTCAACAATAACCCATATTGCATTGTTACCTTGAGAAGTCTTTGGTAATCCCACAACGAAGTCCATGGATATATTCTCCCATTTCCACTCTGGAACTGGAAAAGGATGAAGCATCCCCTTTGGTAACTACTACTCTGATTTAACCTATTTACATGTCAAACTTTTCATGGTAGAATAAAAAATATCCCTTTTCATTCCATCCCACCAGTAATACTCCCGAAGGTCTTTGTACATCTTAGTACTTACAGGATGAACTGAAAATAGAGAACTATAAGCTTCACACAAGAAATATTTCTTCAACTGGGAATCACAAAGCACACACAACCTTTTTCAAAATCTTAAAACACAATGATTATCAAGGTTAAATTCTAGAAACTTACCAATTTTAACCAATTCTACCTTTTTCTATAGCTCACGGTATTCCTTCTACACTTTCTTAATTCTATCTGATAATGATGACGACACTGAAACCTAAAACAAAACATATGTATTTCCTGAACCAACAACTTCTAAGACAAAATTCACCAAATAATTAATCAAGGGATCATGTTCCAAACATAACAAGGTTAATGATGCATGATCTTTTTGACTCAAGGAATCTACCACTTTGTTTTCTTTTCTTGGATGGTAATTGATTGTACAATCATAATCCTTTATTAGTTCAAGCCATCTTTTTTGCCTCATGTTTAATTCCTTTTGAGTGAATATATACTTAAAAATTTATGTTCAGTATATATTTAACATTTGGCTCCGTATAAATGATGCCGCCAAATTTTCAAAGAAGAAACCACATCTTCCAATTCCAAAACATGTGTTGGATAATTTAACTCATGGGGTTTTAGTTTTCTTGAAGCGTAAGCAATTACTTGATCATTCTACATCTGAATACAACCAAGTACCTTCAAAGAAGCATCACTGTAGATGAAAAACTCACCATTTTGGGAAGGCAAGGACAAAACTGGAGCATTTACCAATATCTTCTTCAGTTCTTGAAAACAAACATCACATTATTCTATACAAATAAATTTAACCCCTTTTCTCATTAACTTAGTTAGCAAGCTAGATAACTGTGCAATGTTTTTAACAAACCATCAGTAATAACCTACTAATCCAATAAAACTAAAAATATCTGTAACATTTGTGGGTCTTGGATATTCATCAACCACTTTTGTTTTGGTAGGATCAACTATTATTCTATTCTTATTTACAAAGTGCCGAAGAAAATAAATCTGTTGCAACCAAAAATCACACTTTTTGAATTTTCCATATAGTTTCTTTTCCTTTAAGGTTTGTAAAACAAACCTTATATATTTTTTCATACTCCCCTTTACTCTTAAAAAATACCATAATTTCATCAATAAACACAACCACAAACTTATCCTAGAACTCATGAAATATTATATTCATAAGATTCATGAATACAACAGGTGAATGACATAAAAAAAAATTCATAATGCCCATATCTAGTATGAAAAGCTGTTTTCGGGATATCGTCCTCCTTCACCTTCAGCTGAGGTGTCCAAATCTCAAGTCAATATTGGAAAAGTACTGAACTCCCTAGAGTTGATCAAACAAGTCATTAATATTAGGAAAAGGATACTTGTTTTTAATAGTGATGTTATTCAAGGCTCTATAATCAATGCAAAGTCTCATGGAACCATCTTTCCTTTTAACAAAAAAATAGGATCACCCCATACTGAAGTGCTAGGATGAATGAATCCCTTATCAAGAAAATACTATAACTGATTTTTCAATTCAATAATTTCCATTTGATCTATTATATATGGGAGTTTTAAAATTGTCTTAGAATTAGGAACTAATTCAATTGTGAATTTGAATTCTAGATCAGGTATGACACTGGGTAAATCATTAGAAAAAACATCAAGGTATTCATTTTCCACCAACACATCATCAATATGAACAGTTCCATTATTTTCAACAATATGAGTAATATAACTTTCATTTCCATCCTTCAACAGTTTCTGAGCTTCCTTGTATGTTATCAATTGTATGGGTTCGTTCTTTAATACAAATTGAAACTCTTTCTAGAAAAAAACTTATTTAGCTCTATAGTCAATCTTAGAATGATAAACATAAAGCCAATCCATTCCTATAATGACATCAAACTCTACTAAGGGAAAACAACAAGGTTTTCAAGTAAATTATTTCCACAGAACACAATAAAAATATTCTTATAATTCCACTTTGCTATAATATTTCCCCTTGGTGTTTTAACAATAAGTTCCGGTCTCATTTGTTGAGGTGATATTTCCAATTTACAAGAAAATTCCTCAGAAATAAATGAATGTGTAGACCCTGTATCAAACAAATCTTTAGAAAAATATGAGTAAAGAAACAATGTACCTAATACAACTTCATTGGATGGCCCGATTTCTTCTGATTTAGTCGCAAAGGATCTCACTAAACCTTTATTATTATATTCTGGATTGTTTGCATCATTCAGATCTCTCTTTGGGCCGACATTTTTATAATGAACCATCTCTCCACATTTAAAACACTTAACAGATTTCTTATCAGGATTAGTCTTAGGATCATTTTCATTACAATCTCGAGCCATATGTCTAAACTTACCACATCAAAAACACTTCCCAGTTTTGGAAAGGTATTCCCCAAGGTGCTTCTTGCCACACTTTTCACAAACTGGGAACTAGATTTTCTTACCATCAAACTTCTTTAGTTGATTCTTACCCATTACTTTCCATCTAGAAATCTTCTTATCATTATTGTAAAAATGCATGTGATCATCAGAAAATTCCATCTATACCCTCTCAGTACATCAGACAATTTTATCATAACTTATTAATTCATGGGAGGCCAACGCCTTTCAATAACTTGTCTTCAATACTGATTAAAAGAGCTTGATTTTTATATCAAGATCCAAAATAAGATTTGGAGCATACCTCACCAGTCGGGTAAAGTTCGCTTCATACACATCCACTGAATACTCTTACTTTTTCTTTAATTCAAGTAATTACTTCTCCATCCTAAGTCGCACCACCTTAGGAAAATATTTTTCAAGGAAAAGAATTTTAAAATCATCCCACTATATGGCATAAATATCCTCTCTATCCCTAATATTCTTTACCATTTAACACCACTGATTAGATTCACCTTCAAAATGATAAATGGAAAGACTTACCTTTGAATTATCTGAACATCCCATAACATCAAATATATTTTCAAGGGATTTAATCCATCCTTCATCCACTATTGGGTCATAGAATCCATTGAAAACATGAGGGTTTTGTCTTATAAAATGTTCCACTATTGTCATGTTCCATTGTGGTACCTCTTGTTTTTATCTTGAATGGATTCAACCACAATTTATTTCCTATGTTAGTTGAACCATTACTATCGCAAATTGCTCGGTTCCAATCCCTACCATTTCTAGCTGCATATTCAGAAGGATGTCGTTCTGTCGGTGCCTCTACTCTTCAACTTACCTGTTTCTTCTACGGAAAACCATTCTGAAAAAACATATCTTAGTCAAAGAAACATGGTAATATTTAAATTCTATAACATTTAAAATTAATCATAGAGTAAAAATCATTTATGGTGTTTTATTAATATCATCCTAACCCTAAAGTTATCTAAACCATCCTATGATACCAACTATAAGAACCCAGACTTATTACATTACATAATCTTGAATTTAGTCAAGGAATAACATTATTTTACATTGATGATCTTTTTAATTTTAGATCTTTAGAGAATTTTGAAATAAAAAATTCATAACATTACACATTAATATAGAGTGGATACCATAAAAAAAGTATTCATTTCTTCCAAAATAAAAAACTTTTCAAATAAAACATAATTTATTTGAAAATTATTCAAACATTTAACTTGGATTTATTATTTGTCTTACATATCCTTATAACCTGATAAAATCATTTAAAAACTTGGTATGAGCACAAAAATCTCAGTAAGGGATATACAAATAATTAAAGAACGCATTAGTCCATGAATAATTGTAACGTATGAAATCGTTTTAAAAAGAAATACTTGTCACCCATATATACATACTTTGTGAAACATGAAATTTTCACAAGATTACCAAAAAACATAATAACATAAATAGAACCATAAAGGTATCTTGGGGAATTACTTACATAATCTTGTAACCCTCTCGACTACCTTACAATCTGTAACCCTCACGACTACCTTATAATTTGTGTAACCATCGTAGTTACACTTGGAGTAACCATATGGAAGACCTAAAACTTACACATAACCAATGAATTTGAGGGATATATAGGTCCAAAACTTCATCATAAACAATTCTAATGAACCATATCACAATCATACAACACAAATAATTTCATAAAAAACATCGCTTTTGAATCTTGTAAAACAGAATTTTTAAAAGAGGATTTTAAAAGAAAAAACCCCTTACAAAAATCATATAATTGAAGTGAGACTTAATATAATGATAGAATATGTATATAAAATATAAATAAACATAATTAAATATAATATAATCATAATTCATCACACAAAAAATTTTAATACCACATAAATAATGAAGTGGAAGGTTAACCTAAAGAATGGAAATCGAGTTAAGAATTCCCTTACCTTAGGTTTGTCTTACTACAAAATCATTTAAAAATCATGTATAATGGTTAAAAGAGTGTTATTAATATCTTATAGAAACATATTAATCTTTATAATATTTTATATGATCATTTAATTACATCATTACATCATTTCACCCTTTAATTGTTAGTATTTTGTTCCTTGCATTGTTTTGGGTGTGTTCTTTACATGATTTCCATGATCGGTTCATGATGGATATTATTGTCAATTGGAAGTGAAAATATAGAATTATAATGGAGTGGTATTTAAATATTTATAGAACTATAAATTATACCATTTATCATTTTTAATTCTAACATGAGGATGATTTATAAGTTAAAACATTATTGACATTTGTTTAGGTCATTTTGGCGATTCTTCGATCGTAAAGGACTCATTTTTTTTATAAATTAATAACACATGTAAAAAATGATTACATAACCATATATAAGATATAATAAATAAATTATAATCTTTTTAAACCATAAAAATGGTTTCATGATTAGTCATTAAGGAAGTAAATGAAATTGAAATCACATCGTCCACGATGTCGGTAAATTGACACATCACAAATAGTGTTTTAATTTCTTGAATAAGTGGGAGAGGAGAAGAATTATAATTGTGAGTCTTCTAAAAACATGATTAAATCCATAATATGTAAGATACTGTATCATTCATGCCTCTTGGATAAGGGTAGGTGAGGAAAGAATAATAATAGAAAAGAAAATGAAAAGAAAAGAAAGAAAACTAAAGAGGATGTTTACCTCTTGATCTCTTCTCCTTGAGATCCTTCTTAAGGCCTTTGGTTTTGGACTTTTGGTGAGAACAGAAGCTCTAGAACATGGGAAAGATACTTAGGAGGATTATTGGGTAGAACTTAGGTAAGGATCAAGGTTTGAGAGGTGTGGGAGGAAGAGGGAAATGATGGTAGTATTTATAGTGGAGGAGATGAGGTATTTTACATTATTTTAATCATTATTATAATATTTTTGCTCAAGAATATGAATAGTATTAATTAATGTGACCCCAAATAGTAATAATGGCATGTGAGTTTGAAAAAAGTGGGCTTACATCACTTATGATATCATAAATAGTGTATTTTACTGATAATTTGAATATACAATATTTTACCGTATTTCACTATTCATCCAAAATTCAAGAATTTTAGAAAATCCCAAAAAATCACCCTAACCATTTTTAGATGTGTATAATTCAAAAATGAACTCCATTTTTTGAAAATAATTTTCTAAATATTATAAAATTTAATTTTTAAATAAAATCATAATTTATTCAAAAATAACAATTTTAAATCTACAACTCGTTTTTTTAACACCTTGAAAAATTAATCAAGTTGAAATTATCTTAAATACTCAAGAAAATAAAATAATAATAAATTTACTATTCATTAGGTTCATATTACTATTCACATTAATATTCATAAGGGTGCGTTACTATTCACCAAAAAACAAGTTGGTCTTATCAGACTCCAAATAATTTACTTGTCACAATTATAGATGACCGTTTTTTGAAATTCAAAACATAGAAGCGGGAAAATTATGTTTAAAGGATAGTGATAAATATCTACTTAAAACAAAGTTTCATTCATTTCAATTTATTATTAAAAACCTTGGGGTGTTACATCTTATCAGTGTTCACAACATTTTGAAGTGTTTGAGTAACACCGCCTTCACAATGAGTGATAGACATATCCGTTTTCCTAGGTCCAGCAGATGAAATATCCCTTTTATGTTGAGAAAACTTCTAATTAAAATATTGAAATGTCTTAATTTATTATTGACTTAAAAATAACTGAGCATCCTTCACTAGAAAATAGTATATTGGTTAGGAAAATTTTGAAAAATCCTAGATAAGCATTCTATAGAATACTGCATAAACCAAGAAAATTCTTGCAACATTCACTATTCTTTTGTGAAATAAATTTTATCAATAGATTCACATGATACATGTTATACAACATGAAAGTATCATTATTATCATGAATCTCTAAAATTTAATTCTACAATAAGTCCAATAATGTTTATTTACTCAGAGCTACATATTTCACTGCCCACTATTTTGATAGGTTTTTTGCTTCAAAGCAATTGCCAAAGTTTTAAATCGTTTGTAAAGGTACTTGATTAGCCACTAAATGAGGCTAACATTAATTGTTAATATATATAATACTCATGTTCTTTATTATTCATAAACACCATTTTAGTGAATTTTACACTTTGAACATCATTTCACATTATGATTGTAATTCCTTCTTAAAATGCACTATTATGTGGTACATTTTTTAACATCATTTAAAGTACCCAATGATTCATCTGATTTTAAGAAATATAATTATCCATATTTTAATTTGATATTCTGGGAAATTGATATACAATTCAATATGAACACTTTTCATTCAGGGATCATTGGAGGATTCATAAAGGATGATGAAGATATTTAGAGATGAATGGAAGCAATTCTAGAAAAGGCAGATTGGACACCCGCCCACTGATGAGAATGTGGGACCCACATTACAAACCCAATGTAAAGACCTGTAAATTTCAAGGAAATTTTTTTCTTAAATTCTTTGGGATTTTACGAGTACACAGTTTCTGACAGCACTTGATTCTGAGGCCCAGTGTGCCCGAAATCAATTTCCGAAGTTTAGCTCGGGTACGTTCAGTGAACGAATGAGCAGATTTTTTTATCTTTTGAACCGGTGCTCAGAATTAAAATCCGAGGGCACCGATGAGTTCATAGCACCGGTAATTTCTTAATGGGACCTTTATTTTAGTTGTGTTTTAAGTGGGTTTGGAATTAATTTTTGGGGGAAATAGTTTAAAATAAATAAAATTGGTGGCAGAATTTTATTTTTATGGTTGGTGGTTAATTTCTCCCAAAGGGAGTTGAAGGTGGGGCCCACACCCACATAACCTCCCATGGGAGGATATTTTGTGGGGTGGGGCCCACACGTGACCTAAACCCTTGATCTTCCATAAACTCCTTAAACCCCCCATTAAACTCTTTGTGTTTAATGTTGGCAAACCCCATGTATTTAATTGGGTAACTCTTGCTCTCCCCACTCTCCCACTTTAATTCATGCCAACACACACTTAATCAATTAATTGAATTAAGTGTTTGAATTTTGTAAATTTGAATGCATGGCATGATTTAATAAAATAAGAGAAGACTTATTTTTTTTTGGGGGGGGTGGCTTGTTGTGTAAGGATTTTGGGAGAGAGCCTTTGTGTGAAGAAAGAAAGAAGCTCCTCCTTCGTTGAAGAACGTCATCCTCTTCAATGAAGAATGACTCGTCGACCCCGGTTTCTCCATCCACTTCTTCCTCCACGACAAGGGAGGGGACATCGACGAGGGAGCTCTCCGATGACGCGCAATCATCTTCTTCTCTCTGTGATAAAAGAGGAGACGTCTTTTCCTCCGGTGCACACCGACGACGACAGAAACGACGCCATCGTCCATAGCGCTTGACAACCACAAACTTCTTTTCAAGGTAGGGGTTATTAATGTTCAAGTTTTAATCAATGTTCTTCATTGCTTAAGTATTGGTTGCTTGATATCGTCATAATGGGAGGAGATCGAACCACACAAAGATGGCCGATTCTCCTCCCCTTTTTCTTGTTGAACTTTGTTGATGTTTGAGGTGAAGGCGGCATGGTGCCATTGCACCGCGCGGAAATGAAGAGAACCGCGGCCGGAGCGGGCCGCGGCGGTGGTGCACGACACCATCACGCCATGAAAGTGAGGGTGAAGGAGGCTGCGGCCAGGAGCGGGCCGCAGCGGTGGTGCGCGGCGCCGTCGCGCCTCGCCGGTGAGATGAGCCGCGACCTTAGGCCGCGGCAGACCATCAGGGGCAGCCAGTTGAGCCGACCGCCGGTGTATCTAGAAGGCGGGACCCCATCTGGGTCCCACAGCGGCTCACAACCGGCCGACCATTACCTAGAAAACCAGGGGGGTGTAACCCCCCGACCTGATACTAGGGCGGACCCCACCGGGTCCGATGTTTCCGGAAATAGGGGGCCACACCTCCTTGGCGTCCCGCTTGACCAGCAGCTAAGCCGTGGACGGCCTCCGAGCAGGGCCAGTCGCAGGCCACGCGGGTCGGGCCAAACCCAGGTCAGGTCGACCCAGTTCGGGCCGACCCAGTGGGTATTGGGCTGGGTCGGACCGAGCCCAGACCCCCTATTTTCGGACCAGGTTCATTCAAAAGCTCACATCTTGGGCTAAGGAACTCCGATCGACGCATAGTCAATTGAATAGGTATCCTTAGATCGATAAGGTCATTTTGGTATATTACACTCGAGGTTTCAGAAAAGTTTGGGTACGACCGGGTTAGTTCGAACCTGAAACCAACCAGGCCCTTGGAGCGGAAACACTTATAACTTAAGGACCAGACATCCGAATGACGTGCCGTCAAATACGATGAATTCCTCTCGGTGAGACGGTTATTTTGGCTTAATCCACTCAAGGTTTGTATGACTATGGATATCAGCTAGGTTAGAAACTAGCATTTTTCTAACCGGGCCCCTAGGACCGAAAAGCCTATATCTCTCAGACAGGGCGTCCGATTGACGCGCCTTCTGTCACGTTGAGTTCCTATTGACGAAACAGAACTTTTTGATACATCAACTCTAGACTTCATGACAGTTGATGTATCTAACCCTTGTCTCGTGGAGTGGACCCTCTCGGAATCGAGCGTGCTGTGTGCGGGAACCCTAGAGCTGGCTGCGACTGCGACGACGATGACGACTGTACTTGGATCCTATGTGGGTTCGACAGCGAGGAAAACTGTACTTGGATCCTCTATGGGTTTAGCAGCGATGATGACTGTACTTGGATCCTATGTGGGTTCAGCCGCGATGGTTACTGTACTTGGATCCTACGTGGGTTCGACAGCGATGACTTCTGTACTTGGATCCTACGTGGGTTCGGGAGGGGAGATGATTCAGAGGCTACATCTATCATCTCCACCCCTCTTCATGAATAGTATACCTGTGTGAGACGAGTCTTGACTTTCAATCATTATCATTGATGTGATTGACTTGATTTCCTGTGTGGATTGGGTTATACTTTCCTGTGTAGACTGGGTTGTACTTGGGCTCATGAGTTGGAGCAGAACGAGAATTGATGACTTAGGTATATGTATGAGCATATACCTAAGTAGAGTTGGTTGATACTTCGTATTTGTATCTTACCTTTGTGGTTTATCCTTTTTGGATCTTGGAAGGATTTCGGGGGTCTCGGGGTCCCTACTGATTATCATATACTCACCCCTGCACGGGTTATGCCCACACTACGTTGTGTTGGTTGCAGACGACAGACATCGATGATTGTGGTTGAGGCTTGTGGAGAGGAACGGTATCCAGAGGTGGACTATCAGGTGGGACGTACACAGATTGATTGGACGGATTTGAGGAGTTGAGGAGACCATATGTACCCACCCTTCAGGTGGGATTTCCGGAGGACGTCTCGGTGGTTACTGATTTAGTTTTCAGCTGTTGTACTTTACTTTTCACAGTTGTACTGTACTTTCAGTTGGGTTTGTATACTGGCCCATTTACTTTCCAGCACTTAATTTTTTACTCAGTTTACTTAGTGTTTACTTCAGCTTGCGTACTATGTTGTGTTTGTTTTCTTATATAAATGCAATGCCTTCCCTTTTATCGGGATTTATGCCTTTGGTGCTAGTCGCCAACCCCTGGCATATGGAAGGCGGGCTTGGGGTAGTCACGGAACGGGGCTCAAGGATGGGTCGTGACAAATTGGTATCAAAGGAGTCAGTTTTACTGCAGAACTCAAGAGTCTGATAATTTCTTATATGTGAAGCAATAGTGTTAAGGGTATTGAGTGTGGTTATCAGTCCAGTGAGTCCAGTGTTGGTGCGGCGGCCGACGTATCCATACACCAGGACCCTGACTTCTAATTTCCGACTCAATACATGAAAAAATTGATTGCATGTATGTTTTAAAAGTTTTCTTTGTGATTACTTTGTGTCAGCTCACCAGGTATACTGTATTAACTATGGCACACCTGTTTCTTTTCAGGATGGCCCCATGACGGCAGCTAGCTAGGGTTCCAAGCTTTCTGCGAGATGGTATCCCACCGAGCGACGAGGCCTCGGTACAGGGCCCCATTACAGCGGAGGCACTGGCGGTACCTCTACCCACCAAGCCACCGATGCCACCAGCCCTAATAGATGAGAGTGCACGTCGCCTGAGTGCGCTGTATGAGTTTCAGCATCAGAGGCCGCCCAGGTTCCACGAAGAGACGAACCCTCAGGCAGCCGAGGATTGGCTGGTGGCTATCGTCCGAGTCTTCAGATTAGTAGGGACACCAGCTGACCTCATGGTGATCCTTGCGGCGAGTCTCCTACATGCAGCAGCAAGTAGATGGTGGAGCCTGATGCTCCAGGTGCACGAAGAGGCATCACTACTTTTGATGGACTTTGAGAGCCTCTTCCGCTCGGAGTTTGTTCCGGCCACCCTTTGTGCAGTGCGCATCCTAGAGTTACTATAGCTGCGGCAGGGCATCATTTTAGTAGCCCAGTACTCAGTGAGATTTACTGATCTCTCACACTACTCCACGGACATGGTACGAGACCCATTTTTCCAGGCCCGGACTTTCGAGCAGGGACTGAGGCATGAGATCAGGGCTTCGATGATCTCTCTCTGCATTCCAACGTAGGCAGGAGTACTAGAGCGAGCCCTTCTAGTGGAGAGGTTTCTTGCTGAGCCTACACCAGCAGCGAGTCCAACCACAGGGCAACACATAGTAGAGTCTTCTGCAGTCGGCAGTAGACAGATATCGTAGAGGTCCAAGCGGACTAGACCATTAGGTGGGCGACCTCAGGATACTGGTTCGGATGTGAGGGGCACACATAGCAGAGCCGTTGGCTCGATCCTTACGGCTAGAGACTCCTACAGGAGCAGACTCGACGATTACACACAGGTGCCGGCATTGTGAGATTACTCTAGGAGGCGAGAGCTTTGGCTGGGATCTTCTTGTAGTGGCGTTGAGGCCTTACGACGTCATCTTGTGCATGGATTGGTTATCTAAAATCCATGCTCAAATCGACTGTATTAGGCGCAAAGTACGGTGTGTCCGCACAAATGGGAGCAGGTTCACCTTCACCGGTGAGAAGGGAGTCTTTGTAGTATAGGATGGACTTATGCAGAGGAGAGGGCAGCCGATCACACATCAGTTGGCTAGTCTAATCCTAGGAGTAGTTGATGTGCGGAGTACGAGTTTTCCTGTTGTGGTGGATTAGTATGCAGACGTTTTTCCTGACGATGTTCCAGGACTACCTTTTCACAGAGATGTAGACTTCTATATTGACCTGTACCCTAGGACAACCCCAATATCTACTCCAGCATACCAAATGGCTCCTGCTGAGCTTCATGAGCTGCAGATATAGCTAGAGGACTTTTAGGGAAAGGGATTCATCCGACCCAGTGTTTCATCCTGGGCTTCTCCGATTTTATTCGCCAAGAAGGCAGATGGAAGCTTGCGATTGTGTGTAGACTACCATCACCTGAACCAGGTGACCATGAAGAACAAGTATCCACTTCTAAGGATTGAATAACTCTTTGATCAGGTCAAGGGAGCATGATGGTTCTCGAAGATAGACCTCAGGTCGGGCTATCATCAGCTCAGAGTTCATGATGAGGATGTGCAGAAGACGGCCTTCAGGTGTCGGTATGGCCACTATGAGTTCTTGGTTATGCCTTTTGGCATAACCAATGCTCCAGCAGTGTTCATGAGTCTCATGAATAGGATATTCCAGCCTTACCTCGATCGATTTGTCATAGTCTTTATCGATAACATATTGATTTACTCGACTACCGAGGAGGAGCACGCCTACCACTTGCGGGTTATACTGGATACACTCTGAGAGCACCACATTTATTGTAAACTCTCGAAGTGACAGTTCTAGATTCGAGAGGTTCACTTCTTGGGGCATGTTATCTCTGAGACGAGAGTTTTGGTGGATCCTACGAAGATCGAGGCAGTACTAGCTTGGGAGCCACCCAGGAGCATGGCGGAGGTGCGGAGTTTCCTAGGTCTGGCTGGGTACTATCGGAGATTTGTGCCAGACTTCTCCAGAGTTGCAGCACCACTTTTAGGTTTGACGAAGAAGGGGAAACCCTTCGTGTGGTCAGATAGATGTCAGCAGAGCTTCCAGGAGCTGAGGTAGAGATTGACCAGTGCACCCATCTTGAGGCTACCAGAGGAGGGCGTAGGGTATGTAGTTTACTACGATGCATCAGGGACCAGACTCGGGTGTGTCCTGATGCAGGAGCGGGCAGTGATCACTTATGGTTGACGACAGTTGAGGAATCATGAGCAGAACTATGCTTCCCATGACCTGGAGTTAGTAGTAGTGGTCTTCTCCTTGAAGATGTGGCGGCACTATCTGATGGGCGAGTACTTTACAGTATACTCTGACCACCAGAGTCTCAGGTACATCTTCTCACAAAAGTACCTGAACCTGAGATAGTGGTGATGGCTTGAGTTCCTCCAGGACTATGACTTTGAGATAGTCTATACTCCTAGGGAGGGGAACGTAGTAGCTGATGCTCTCAGTAGGAGGTCGAGCATTTAGATACTTGGAGAGGCGACAAAGTAGTTGGCCACTTTGCAGATATTCTTCATGGATAGAGATGGAGCAGCCTTTCTACAGTCGCTCATAGTCACTCCTCCACTACTTCAGCAGGTCAGAGAGGCTTAGCGTGGGGACATTGACTGTGAGACACGACATGCACAGATATCCACAGGACAGACACCTAATGGATTTTCTATAGGAGGAGAGCACGTCATCCTTTTCAGAGGATGTACCATGGTACCAGTTGTGTTACAGGAGGAGGTGCTGAGGGAGTTTCACACTTCCCCATTGGCAGTACATCCAGGAGTATCGAAGATGTACCAGGATCTCAGACGACAGCACTGGTGGATAGGTATGAAGAAGGCTATGGCAGAGTTCGTTTCACGATGCCTCACTTGCCAGCAGGTGAAGGTGGAGCAACAGGTTCCAGTAGGCTTGGTACACCCCTTAGAGGTCCCAGAGTGGAAGTGGGACGAGATATCCATGGATTTCGTGATGGGACTTCCACGTACATCCAGAGGACACGACTCCATCTGGGTGATCGTCAACTGACTCACCAAGTTGGCCCACTTCCAACCTATCAGAGAGTAGAGCTCAGTGGAGATCTTGGGACGCCTCTACGTTCAGAAGATCGTACGGCTTCATGGTGTTCCATCGACTATCGTCTCTGATCGAGATTCTCACTTTACTTCTCAACTTTGGAAGGGGTTGCAGGAGGAGTTTTGGACGTAGCTACGCTTGAGCACCGCCTTTCATCCTCAGACGGATGGCTAGATAGAGATAACCATTCAGACGCTTGAGGAAATGCTCCATGCACGTGTCCTTGACTTTGGTCGCAGCTGGGAGGATCACCTACCCTTGGTAGAGTTTGCGTACAACCACATCTACCACTCTACCATCGGGATGGCACCATACGTGGCATCGTACGACCGACTTTGCAGATCACCTCTATACTGGACTGGCCCTAGGGAGTCAGCACTCAGGACCAGAGATGGTCCAGGCCATGATGGAGAAGGTGTAGATCATCTAGGAGCGGATGAGGACTACACAGAGCTGACAGAAGTCCTATGCTGATAAGAGGCGGAGACCACTGGAGTTCGAGGATGGCGACCACATTTTCTTACGGGTCTCACCTCGATGTGGATTATGGAGATTTGGCCGGGGTGGAAAGTTATATCCACGCTTCATCGGACCATTCCAGGTTCTCAGCAGGGTCGGCGAGGTGGCTTATCACCTAGCCCTTCCACCTTAGTTGCACCGGGTGCATGACGTTTTCCACGTATCTCAGCTGAGGAGATACGTGCACGACCCGACACATATAATCAATCATGGGGAGCTAGACATCGATGACGGGGCTACTTTTGCAGAGGTCCTGGTGGAGGTCGAGGATCGACAGGAGCGGGTCCTACGTGGACAGTCAATTCCTCTGGTATGCATTCGTTGACAGCACGAGAACCTCCAGGAGAGCACATGAGAACATGAGGCTCAGATGCACGCACAGTACCCTCATTTGTTTTCATAGTTTATGATGTAGCTTTACGGGGACGTAAAGCCCTGACGTGGGAGTAATGTAAAGACCCATAAATTTCAAGGAATTTTTTTCTTAAATTCTTTGAGATTTTACGAGTACACAGTTTCTGACGAAACTTGATTCCGAGGCTTGGTGTTCCCAGAATCAATTTCTGAAGTTTATCTCGGGTACGTTCAGTGAACGAACGAGCGTGTTTTTTTATCTTTTGAACTGGTGCTCACAATTGAAATCCGAGGGCACCGATGAGTTCGCAGTGCCGATAATTTCTTAAGGGGACCTTTATCGTAGTTGTGTTTTAAGCGGGTTTGGAATTAATTTTTGGGGGAAATAGTTTAAACTAAATAAAATTGGTGGCACAATTTTATTTTTATGGTTGGTGGTTAATTTCTCCCAAAGGGAGTTGAAGGTGGAACCCACACCCACATAACCTCCCATGGGAGGATATTTTGTGGGGTGGGTCCCACAGGTGACCTAAACCCTTGATCTTCCCTAAACTCCTTAAACCCCCCATTAAACTCTTAATGTTTAATGTTGGCAAACCCCATGTATTTAATTGGGTAACTCCTCCTCTCCCCACTCTCCCACTTTAATTCATGCCAACACACACTTAATCAATTAATTGAATTAAGTGTTTGAATTTTGTAAATTTGAATACATGGAATGATTTAATAAAATAAGAGAATACTTATTTTATTTTGGGGGTTGGCTTGTTGTGTAAGGATTTTGGGAGAGAGCATTTGTGTGAAGAAAGAAAGAAGCTCCTCCTTCATTGAAGAATGTCATCCTCTTCAACGAAGAATGAATCGGCAACCCCGGTTTCTCCATCCACTTCTTCCTCCGTGACAAGGGAGGGGACATCGACGTGGGAGCTCTCTGACGACGCACAATCATCTTCTTCTCTCCGTGATAAAAGAGGAGAAGTATTTTCCTCAGGTGCACACCGACGACGATGGAAATGACTCCATCGTCCACGACTTTTGACAACCGAGAACTTCTTTTCGAGGTAGGGGTTATTAATTTTCAAGTTTTAATCAAAGATCTTCATTGCTTAAGTATTGGCCGCTTGATATCGTCATAACAGGAGGAGATTGGACCGCACAAACACAGCCGATTCTCCTCCCCTTTTTCTTGCTAAACTTCATTGATGTTTGAGGCGAAGGCGGCGCGGTGCCATTGCACCGCGTAGAAAATAAGAGGACCGCGGCCGGAGCGGGCCACGGTGGTGGTGCGCGGCGCCGTCGTGCCGCGCTGGGGAGGCTGAAGGAGGCCGCGGCCAGAAGTGGGCCGCAACGGTGGTGCGTGGCATCGTCGCGCCACGCCAGTGAGATGAGCCGTGACCTTAGGCCGTGGCAGACCAGTAGGGGCGGTCAACAGAGCTGACCGCCGACGTCTCTAGGAGGCGGGACCCCATCTGGGTCCCGCGGCGGCTCAGAACCGGCTGACCATAAAGGCTGACCATTACCCAAAAAACCGGGGGGGGGGGGGGTGTAACCCCCCCCCCTCCCCCTTCGACCTGATGATAGGGAGGACCCCACCAGGTCTTCCATTTCCAGAAATAGGGGGCCATGCCCCCTTGGCGTCCTGCTCGGCCAGCGGCCGAGCTGCGGCTGGCCTTCGAGCCGGGCCGCAGGCCACGCGGGTCGGGCCAGCCGTAGGCCACGCGGGCTGGGCTAGCCGCACCCCGCCGGGTCGGGCCGCGCTCGGTCGTGCCAGGCCATGCCCAATCAGGCCGGACCCGAACCCGGGTCGGGTCGACCCGGTTCGGGCCGACCCAGGGGATATTGGGCCGGGTCGAACCTGGACCATACCCCCTATTTTCAGACCAGGTTCGTTCAGACGCTTATATCTTGGGCTACGGACCTCCGATCAACACACCGTCAGTTGCGTAGGGATACTTGGATCGAGACGGGCGTTTTAGTATATTAAACTTGAGGTTTACGCAAAGTTTGATTATGGACATGTTGGTTTGAACCCGAAACCAACTGGGCCCTTGGAGCAGAAACACTTATAACTTAAGGACCAGACGTCTGAATGACGTGCCGTCAAATACGATGAATTCCTCTTGGTGAGATAGTTTTTTTGGATTACTCCAATCGAGGTTTGTATGACTATGGATATCGTCCAGGTTAGAAATGAGCATTTTTCTAACCGTGCCCCTTGGACAGAAAAGCCTATATCTCTCAGACCGGGCGTTCGATTGACGCGCCGTCTGTCGCTTTGAGTTCCCATTGAAGAAATGGAACTTTGTGATACCTAAACTCTAGACTTCGTGATAGTTGATGTATCGACCCCTTGGCTCATGGAGCGGACCCTCCCAGAATCGAGCGTGCTGTGTGCGGGAACCCTAGAGCTGGCTGCGACTACGACGACGATAACGACTGTACTTGGGTCCTATGTGGGTTCGGCAGCGAGGAAGAATGTACTTGGATCCTCCGTGGGTTCGGCAGCGATGACGACTGTACTTGGATCCTACGTGGGTTTGGCAACGATGGTTACTATACTTGGATCCTACGTGGGTTCAGCAGCGATGAATTCTGTACTTGGATCCTACGTGGGTTCGGTAGGGGAGATGATTCAGAGGCTACATCTATCATCTCCAACCCTCTTCATGAATAGTATACCTGTGTGAGATGAGTCTTGACTTTAAATCATTATAATCGATGTGATTGACTTGCTTTCCTATGTGGATTGGGTTATGCTTTCCTGTGTGGACTAGGTTGTACTTAGGCTCATGAGTTGGAGTAGAACTGGAATTGATGACTTAGGTATATGTATGGGAATATACCTAAGTAGAGTTGGTTGATACTTTGTATTTGTATCTTACCTTTTTGGTTTATCTTTTTTGGATTCTAGGAGGCCTTCAGGGGTCTCAGGGTCCCTACTGAGTATCGTATACTCACCCCTGCACGGGCTATGCCCGCACTACGTTGTGTTGGTTGCAGACGACAGACAACGCTGATCGTGGTTGGGGCTTGTGGAGCGGAACGATATTCGGAGGTGGACTATCAGACGGGACGTACATGGATCGGATGGATGGATTAAAGGAGCTGAGGAGACCATCTGTACCCACCCTTTAGGTGGGATTTCCGGAGGACGTCTCGGTGGTTGCTGCTTTACTTTTCAGCTGTTGTACTTTACTTTTCATAGTTGTACTGTACTTTCAGTTGGGTTTGTATACTGGCCCATTTACTTTCCAGCACTTACTTTTGTACTCAGTTTACTTAGTTTTTACTTCATCTTTCATACTCTGTTGTGTTTGTTTTCTTATATAAAGGCAATGCCTTCCCTTTTATCAGGATTTACGCCTTTGGTGCTAGTCGCCAGCCCTTGGCCTATGGAAGACGGGCTTGGGGTAGTCACGACACGGGGTCCACAGACAGAAAATGACACCCAATGAAGCCCAAATTTTTTGGGATTCTAGAATACATATATATGAACAAATAATTCTTCAGGATCCCGTGCTAATTTGGTCTCCATTGTGGTCATTTAGGCGTCCCAAGTTAGAGATAAAATTCCGGGCCAGATTCTGTGTCCCAGAAAAACATCTCATTAATATAATCATATCTCCGAATCCACAACTACAAATGAGCCCAAATTTTACAGGAGGTTAGGAGAAATTCGGTGATCCATGTTCTTCATTTATGTCTCACTCTAATTCTTCCATCTAGAAGGTCTTCCAAGTGCATCTATTCGGTGGATGAAAGCTGGATGCCACCTCGGGTCAAGGGTGGAAAAATCAACTCTGCCTCAACTTTCCATCCACCTATGGCCTAACAAAATTAATTGAGATGCTTTGTACTGTTGAAAGCTCGACCCAAGACTCCCAAAATTAATATTTAGGGTAGTGGTTGTTGAGGAGTTGAGGATATTTGGATGCTTTTTTCAATTGTAATGTTATGATGCGATTTTGTTGTCTCAAGTTTGTCTTTCACATGCAAGTTGTTCAATTCACTTTAGTTTCTTAATAAGAGTTCTTATTATCCTCTTATTATGTTTTTATTCATATCACTTTGATATAATTGGATCAAGGTGTGAATTTATTCACACCAAACCTTGTGAAATTAATCACACAAAGGTGGAGTGATCGTTATTTTATTGTGTTTTTTTTACTTCTCCATTTCCTCCCTCATGAGTCTACTTTCTGCTTCCATTAAAACCATAGAATCAATGGAGGGATAACCCACTTATGAGTTAATCCAAGGGAGTAGAAAGGGGTTGTATTGGATGTTATTTATCACCCCATTAATGTCTGATCACTTATTTAATTGAGATTTTTATTTGATGATTTTTAAACTCCATCGTCCTTGTTGAATTTAAGTCCACACACTTCAAGTGATAATACGAACCTTTAACTTGAAGTGCTCAAAAATTTGTTACTTCAAGTGTATAGGTGATTATTATTATGGTGTGTTGATATAAAATCAGTAAGTGATGATGTTTTTTTATCCTCTTAAATGAACTCAACTCAAATATAAGAAATTGAAATAATTGAAAAGGGAATACGTTCAATCCACCCCAAGTTATAACCTAGGATCAACTCATTCTTTTAAACTAAATTCAATTCATCTATTAGAGTTAATTTAAACCCATATAAAATCAATCCAAGTTGGACACTTCATATCCAAAAACATTCCATTGAATGTACGTGTCTATAGGATTCTTCTTAGGTCTTTGAGGATTCGACAACCGAAGCTAAACTACAAGGACCATCCTACCTTCTTCTCTTGGGTAAATTTGAGCATGAATCAAATTTTGGAACCATTTACGGGGAACCAAGTAATTAATCTAAACACCCATTCTATTCTCCCCCATTTATTCTTTTCTCATCCAAATTCTCTTATCTTGTCCCTTTCTCGTTTTTTTTCTTTTGGCGCATGTTCGCCTACACCCGCGATCAATAAAACCGTCTAGTTAGGGTGGATAGTCTTGGAGTTGGGGAGTGAAGTACACCAAGGGAAATATTTCCATTAGATCCTAATCTTACTAATACTCCAAAGTCAAAAATTGATCCCATTTAAATGGAAGGTCTTCAAAGAAACCAACTCATAAACCCGGGTGGGAACCAAAATGGAAACCCAAATGAGGCAGCCCCAAACTTGGGGAATGCAATTGATCAAACCATGAATGACTACCTCACACCTTCCTGGACCAATGCCCCGTTATTCATTAGACACAATTCCCTAGGAGATTCTAACTACATCTTTAAACCCCATGTCCTAAACCACCTTCCCACATTCCATGGAATTGAGTCCGAGATTCCCTACCTTCAAATTAAGGAGTTCAATGACATTGTAGAAACCATGTGTCCCCCACATCAACTAGAATCAGCTAAGATGAGGCTATTTACTTTTTCTTTAAAGTATTGAGCTAAAAATTGGCTAAAAAATTTGAGACCATCCTCCATCAACTCTTGGGACCAACTACAAAGAGGATTCTACAAAAAACACTTTCCCCACCACAAAACAATTGCACTTAAAAAGAGCATCCAAAACTTTTTTGAAAAAGAGGTAGAGTCATTCTATGAAACATGGGAGAGGTTCAAAGACACTCTAAACATGGTTCCAAACCATGGTTTTTCTATTCTTGAACAATTGTGAATTTTCTATGAAGGGTTGGGTCTGGGGAATAAACAATTCATTGACATGATGTGTAATGGAACCTTTAAAAAAAATCCCCAAATGATGCTTACGAGTACCTAGAAATCCTTTCTGAACAAAACCAAACATGGGGAACTTCACCTTATTCTGAAAAGACACAAAGAACTACTAGAATTCATACACTTAGAGAAGAGGAAACCCTTAGGGCTAAACTCGCAACACTCTCTAGGAAGGTTGAAGAGATAGACCTTAGGAAAGTCCATGAAATCCAAACTATAGACCCTGTTTGCACAATTTGTGACAAACATGACCATAAGATAGACAACTGCCCAACCATTCCATCCATCAAGGATGTTCTTTTAGGAGGACCACAAGTGGAAGTAAATGCTTTGAACTTTCAAAAGCCTCAATACCAAAACAACTTCAACCCAAGGTATAATGACCACCCAGTCTTCCGCTGGAAAGATAACCAACAACCTAGCCAACCATAGGGACAAAATCCTTACCCCCATCAGAACTACCAAAACCATACCTAGTTCCAAACCCAACCTATCCAATACCAACAGCCACCGGTCCATTTTCCACAAACCATCCCACCTCCAAGATATCCCCCTGGGACAAACCAATCTTCTCAAGCACCAAACCAAACTATTCCACAAAGCCTACTAGAACAACTGTACAAACAAATGGAGAGGATGAACTCGGAAGTCTGTTACCTAAAACAATAACTTCAAACCATCAAAATTGGAAAGGCACCCATGGTTACTCAAGCGGTTCCATCCTCAGCTTCAAGGGGAGAGTCAAGTTGTACTCAAACGACTCATGAACAACTAAAGGATGTGACTATTTTAAGAAGTGAGAAATCAATTGAGAAACCTGAATAACTAATTCAGAACCCACCTAAATATTCAAACTTGGATGAAAATTCAAATGACCTAAATGATCAAACTGAAAAACATGATAACATAGTCAAAGAAAAAAATCTTCAACAAACAACTCCACAACCTGCACCATTTCCTCAATGCATGAGGGTGAAAACCAAGCCTGAATTGAGTAAAAAATTGAGGGAAATATTCTCACAAGTAAAGTTAAACATTCCCCTTCTTGATGCCATCCAAACCATGCCTACCTACTCAAAGTACCTTAAGGACTTGTGAACTTTTAAAAGAAAATTTTCACATAAAAACCATGTCCTTTTGGGTGCTAATGTGAGTACCACCATTCAAGGGACTATTCCTCCTAAGTTGAAAGACCTAGGTTTCCCTTACATCAATGTTAAACTAGGGGAGAGAAAAGTTGTCAAGGCCTTGTGTGACCTAGGTGCTAGTGTTAATCTCATCCTCTATGTTGTGTACTACT
Source organism: Viscum album (assembly GCA_963277665.1). Classification (NCBI taxonomy): domain Eukaryota; kingdom Viridiplantae; phylum Streptophyta; class Magnoliopsida; order Santalales; family Viscaceae; genus Viscum; species Viscum album. The sequence continues at coordinate 908,795,450 of OY728131.1, read as the reverse complement.
AGTTAGGCTTAGAAGAAATCCAAACCACATCTGTCACACTTCAACTTGCTGATCGTAGCATTAGGGTTCCAAAGGGGATTTTAAAGGATGTTCTGGTAAAGTTTGAAAACTTCATCTACCCTGCTGACTTCATTGTCCTTGACAACCATCCAAACTTAGGAAATAAGGAACAAACCCCAATCATCCTTGGTCATCCTTTCCTTGCAACAATCAACTCTATTATCCGAGTCCAAATTGGGAACATGACCATCACATTTGGAAACATGAGTCTAGACTTGAACATCTATAATGCAAGCTCACAAATAGGAGATGATGAGGACATTCATGAAGTAAACATGATAGGAAGAATTGATAATGAATCCATAGAACATCAAGGAATATTTGATGGATGTTTAAGTCAGGATGAGATTGATTTCCTTTGTTTAGATGAAGGAAGTTTATCTCCTTGGCTTGAATCATTTTCAAATTGCTCTTATGATGAAGTATTAGGTCCAAAAATCAGTGAAACCTTTCAGCAAACCACATTTATAGGGACCAATCAAACTTCCTTCCCTAAATCTGATCAAGCTAATCTCGTAGCTGAAACTTCTACATGTGGGGAATCAATCCTATCTAAAACTCTAGGAAAAAAATTGATATTGATCCAATGTCCCAACATTCTGCTGAAATTCCAAACCAACCTGATCTTGAATTGAAGGAACTTCCCACTGCACTCAAGTATGCCTTCCTAGGGGACAATCAAACACATCCTATTGTCATTTTTTCTTCTCTTGAATCCAATCATGAGAGGATGCTTCTATATGTCCTTAGGAAACATAAGAAATCCATTGGTTGGACCCTGTCTGATATTCCTGGGATTATCCCACTTATTGGGACTCATAGGATTGTTCTAGAATCTTTTTCAAAGCCATGCCGTCAACCTAAATGGGGACTCAATCCTAATCTCATGGAGGTAGTAAGGATGGAACTTCTGAAATTGTTAAAAGATGGTATCATATATCCCATAGATGAGAGTGAGTGGGTAAGCCCAATCCAAGTGGTTCCCAAGATGGCAAGAATCACAGTGATAACCAATAAGGATGGAGAGATTCTTCTAACTAGGGTGAGTAGTGGATGGAGGGTCTGCATTGATTATAGGAAGCTAAACTCATTCACCAAGAAGGACTATTTCCCCTTACCATTCATTGACCAAGTCCTTGAGAGAGTGGAAGGTCATTCCTTCTACTGTTTCTTAGATGAGTACTCAGGGTAAAATCAAATTGAGGTCTCCCTAGAGGATCAAGAGAAGACTACATTCACATGTCCAATTGGAACCTTTGCTTTCAACCGCATGCCCTTAGGGTTATGCAATGCCCCTGGAACCTTCCAGCGGTGCATGGTGGGAATATTCTCAGACATGGTAGGGTATTTTTTAGAGGTCTTAATGGATGAATTCTCTGTGTTTGGGGATAAATTTGAGGGATGTCTGAGGAATGTGGAGAGAGTCTTGTCAAGATGTGACGAAAAGAATCTTGTCCTAAACTGGAAAAAATTCCATTTCATGTTTAAAGAGGGACTAGTTCTAGGCCATATGGTCTCAGGTAGGGGGATTGAAGTTGATAAATCCAAGGTTGACATCATTCGTCACCTTCCATCACCCAAAACTGTCAAGGAAGTGAGGTATTTATTAGGACATGATGGTTTCTATATAATATTCATCAAGGACTTAGTTCAATCTCTCATCCCCTTTGTGCTCTGCTAGTAAAGGATGATCCATTTATTTGGACAGAAAGCTGTGAGGGTTCATTCTCAACCCTTAAATCCTCTCTCACCTCTCCTCCCATTATGAAATCTTTGAATTGGAACCTTCCTTTCGAACTTATGTGTGATTCCAGTGACTTTTCAGTAGGAGCTGTGTTAGGACAACATTGTGATAAAACTCATTATGTCATTGCTTATGCAAGAAAATCCTTAAATGACGCCCAAATCAACTACACCACTACTGAAAAGGAGTTACTTTATATTGTGTTTGATTTAGAGAAGTTTTGGACCTACCTTTTAGGATCCCCCATCACTGTGTTCAATGACCATTCTGCACTAAAATACCTCTTCCAAAAACATGATGCTAAGGCTAGACTGATTAGGTGGGTCCTTCTCTTATAAGAATTTGACCTCACAATCAAAGCTAAAAAGGGTGTTGAAAATGTTTTAGTTGATCACCTCTCTAGGATGGAATTCAAAGACAACTCAAATCACATTTCTATGTCTGATTCATTTCCTGATGAACACCTATACTCTGTGAGTGACTTCCCTTGGTATGCTAACATAGCCAAATTCTTAGTTACAGGAGTAATTCCAAAATTCATAGGGACTCAAGCTCGAATTAAATTCCTTTCTGATGTTAGAAACTATGTGTTTGATGATCCATACCTCTATAAGTTCTGCCCTGACCAAGTCATTAAGAGGTGTGTCCCATAATCCAAACAAGAGTCCATCCTTAAATTCTTTCATAGTAAGGCATGTGGAGGTCACTTTTACTCTAAGAAAACATCTGCTAAGATTCTTCAATGTAGTATCTTATGGACACCCTCTCAAGGGACTCCTACACATTTTGTCAAAGCTGTCCTAAGTGTCAACAAGTAGGGTCAATCACAAAAAGGAATCAAATTCCACTCACTCCCATCTTAGTGATTGAAATCTTTGACTTTTGGGGAATAGATTTCATGGGTCCCTTACCAAACTCTAGGGGATACCTCTACATCCTCTTAGCTATTGATTATGTCTCAAAATGGGTTGAATCCATTCCCACTAAGTCTAATGACCATCATGTTGGGATCCGATTTCTGAAAGAGCACATATTTTATCGATTTGGAATTCCTAGGGCCATAATCAGTGATCGAGGAACCCATTTATTCAACCATCCATTCTCTTCACTCATTTCTAAGTATGGGATTTCTCATAAAGTTTCCACTGTGTACCATCCTCAAACCAATGGTCAAGCTGAGTTAGAAAATAGGGAGATTAAGAATATTCTTGAAAAAACTGTCAATCCTTCTAGGAAAGATTGGTCCGATAAATTCTTGGATACTCTTTGGGCATATTGTAGAACATACAAAACCATCCTAGAGATGTCACCATATAGGTTGGTTTGTGGAAAAGAATGCCATTTACTGGTTGAAATTGATCATAAGGCCTTTTGGGCAATTAAGAAAATAGATTATAACCTCTCATTGGCCGGAACAAAAAGGAAATTAGATCTCAATGAACTGGAGGAACTAAGGACAGAGGCTTATGAAAATTCAAGGATCAATAAATCTAGAGTTCAAGCCTACCAATCTAGGAATATCAAGGTCAAAAATTTCGAACTGGGAAAACTTGTGCTCTTGTATAGTTTAAAACTTCATTTACACCTGGGAAAGTTAAGGTCTAGATGGTCAGGTCCTTTCATAGTGCATCATGTGTACCCCCATGGGGCAGTAAAGTTTCAAGATCCCACAAGTGGTTACATTTTCAAGGTCAATGGTCAAAGTTAAAACCATTCATTGAATCATTCAATAAATAGGAAATAGAGGTTCAGTTAACTGAGCCAACCTATGAACCAACAAAAAATTGATAGATTTAGGATCCATGTCAGGTTAATGATGTTAAATAAAGCACTACATGGGAGGAAACCCATGGTTTTCAAGTTTCCTATCATTTTTTTGTTTTAATAAACTTTATATTTTAAATAGGATTAATTAATCATTTTGATATTTAATAAAAAAAATTAGACTATTGACATGTTCTTCTTTTATGAGTATGGATGGGTATGAAAGGAGAGTATTGTATTCATCCGTGTCACGCGGTGTGATACCTGAGTAATACCTTACCCAAAAATTTAAAAGAAGACAATGTATCATTATTTTGATTTAAAAAAAACAAAAAAACAAAAAATAGGGAAAACCATAAAAATGATGATACTTGGAATTAAATAAGTCATTGCATTGTTTTTTTTGTCTGGTTTGTTCTTCTTTGTATGGTTCAGGGACTATTTTGGGTGATACATGTTCAATCAAGGAGGTTCCTACATCCCCCAAGAGATCAAAGGACTAATTTGGAGTAGCAAGAACTTCAACATCAACCAACAGGTGACTTCATTCCATGATCCTCATATTTCAATTTCCTTTTTTAAATTCCCTTATCTACCTCTACTTCTTCTAAATTTTCATTTCTTGAAACACTGGGGACAATGTTGTTTTAAGTTGGGGGAGAGATAAAATAAAAATGCTTTTGTGTCAAAAAAAATAAATGATTTGAAAAAAAAGTGTAAATGGAAGGAAAAATTCCTTTAGCTTTGAACATGGTAATACACATTGCACACTTTGAAACTGAATATCAAATAATTTAGCATGCCCCGATTCTGATTTTAATCCTTTTATAATTTCATGATCATAGATTTTGGAAAGTGTGGCTGTCCAATGTGATATTTAATCGTTTATATTTTCATCCAAATAAAAAAAGATCACAATGCACGTCCTTTGGATAGTGGGGTACTAGTTTGAGTTCATGGGGTCCCCCAAATAAATAGCATAGGTTTAGTGATCATTTTAGTTTTAATATGAGTATTAAATAAAAAAAATTAAAAAAAACAATAAATTTGCGCGTAGAGCAATGAAATTACCTAATGCATGACTTTCAGCACTTGGGGATCGTGACTCCATAGTTGTCTGGCCCAGAGTTAGTAATTTTATCTCTATTTTTGGTAATTTGAATTTGTTTTTGAATGATTTAACTCTAGATGATGCCCGATTATGTGGGATTCACTTGGTTCCCTAAGGTCTTTGAGCCTAGGAGTCATCGGAAAAGTCTCGCTACAGGGGTTGACTCTTTTGAGTGCAATTTTAATTACCATGGAAAAATTGCAAAAAAAAAAAAAACAAAAACAAAAACAAAAAAAAATATAATACAAAAAAAAATTGAATACTCATCTTAATATTGAAATTTGATTCCACCTAGCGCTTCCATCATTTCCCCCTTGAATAAAGATGACCCCCCCATGTCTATTGTGATACACAACACATCCTCATACTTAATTGATATTGGATGAAATATGGCAATGAATTTTAACAAAGGAACGAGCTTGGGATTGGGATCTGCTTATGAAACTATCTTGTATTAAAATATTTTTATGGGTTTCATGATTGTTTGGTATAAGGTTTTTTGGTGATCATTGTGTATTAAAATATTTTTGGAAAAGGGAATTCGACTTTCATATTGTTGAGATATATTTTGCTCGGGACTAGAAAAACTCAAGTTGGGGGGTGTGATTAGCCACTAAATGAGGCTAATATTCATTGTTAATATATATAATATTCATTTTCTTTATTATTAATAAACACCATTTTAGTGCATTTTACACTTTGAACATCATTTCACATTATGATTGTAATTCCTTCTTAAAATGCGCTATTATGTGGTACATTTTTTAACATCATTTAAAGTACCCAATGATTCATCTAATTTTAAGGAATCTAATTATACATATTTTAATTTTATATTTTGGTAAATTGATATACACTTCAATATGAACACTTTTCATTTAGGGATCAATGGAGGATTCATAAAGTATGATTGAGATATTTAGAGATGAATGGAAGAAATTCTAGAGAAGGCATATTGGACACCAACCCAATGATGAGAATGTGGGACTCACATTACAAACCCAATGAAGCCCAAATTTCTTGGGATGATATTATACATATATAGGAACAAATAATTCTTCAATATCCAGTGCTAATTCGGCCTCCATTATAGTCATTTAGGCGGTTTAAGTTAGAGATAAAATTCTGGTCCAGATTCTACGTCCCAGAAAAATAGACCACTAATATAATTATATCTCCTAATAAAAAACTTCAAATGGGACCAAATTTTACAGGAGGTTATGAGACATCAAGGGGTACATTTTCTTCTTCTATGTACCACTCTAATTCGGCCATCTAGAAGGTCTTCCAAGCACGTATTTTTTTTGGATGAAAGATGGATGCCACCTCGGGTCAAGGGTGGAAAAATCAACTCTCCCTCAACTTTCCACCCACCTATGGCCTACCAAAATTAATTGAGATGCTTTTTACTATTTAAGGCTCTGCCAAAGGCTCCCAAAATGACTATTTAGGGTAGTTTTGGTGGAGTAGTTGAGGATATTTGGATGCTTTGTTCAATTGTAATGTTATGTTGCGATTTTGTTGTCTCAAGTTTGTCTTTCACATGTAAGTTGTTCAATTCACTTTATTTTCTTAATAAGAGTTCTTATTATCCTCTTATTCTGTTTTTCTTCATATAAATTTGATACCATTTGATCAAGGTGTGAATTTATTCACACCAAACCTTGTGAAATTAATCACACAATGGTGGAGAGATCTTTATTTTATTGTGTTTTTTTTACTTCTCCATTTCCTCCCTCATGAGTCTACTTTCCGCTTCCATTGAAACCATAGAATCAATGGAGGGCTAACCCAATTATGGTTTGATCCAAGGGAGTAGAAAGGGGGTGAATTTTATGTTATTTATCACCCCATTAATGTCTAATCACTTCTTTAATTGAGATTTTTATTTGATGATTTTTAAACTCCATCGTCCTTGTTGAATTTAAAGCCACACACTTCAAGTGCTAATATGAACCTTTAACTTGAAGTGCTCAAAACTTTGATCCTTAAAGTGTATATGTGATTAGTATTATGGTGTGTTGGTATAAAATCATTAAGTAATTAAGTTGTTTGATCTCCTTAAATGAACTCAACTCAAATATAAGAAATTTAAATAATTGAAAAGGGAATATGTTCAATCCACCCCAAGTGATAAACTAGGATCAACTCATTCTTTTAAATTGAATTCAATTAAATATCTTAGAGTTACTTTAAACCAATCTAAAATCAATCCAATTTGGCCACTTCATATCCAAAAACATTCCATAGAATGTACGTGTCTATAGGTTTTTTCTTAGGTCTCTGAGGATTCAACAACCCAAGCTAAACTACAAGGACCATCCTACCTTATTCTCTTGGGTAAATTTGAGCGTGAATCAATACTACAGTGGTGAAATTTTAAATTTTATAGAGTCATTCATGTATTTAAATAAATTTAATTGTTTTTTATTGGGTTTTATTTATATGAATTAGTGTGTTTATATATATATATATATTGGCATTGGAATTGAAAATGCTTAATGTATGGATTCTTAATGGTTAAAATGACTTATAATTAGGTACAATCACATTAGGAGCCTAAACAACCTTTTTTTTTCAGAGGAATATTTTGAGAATAAAATCCAAGAGCATAGCCATAAGGTGGAGTGACTGATCCACAAGTGTGAGGTTTATCGGTCTAACCTACTTTAAGTTTTTATAGGTATTGAGGAGCATAAACAACATTTATCAATTAAGGTGAAAAACATAAAGCTTATCATGTAGGAAAACCTTCAAGGTTAGTGTCATGCGGTTTTGAGTTTCTGTTTCCTCTAAGTTTTAGTTCTTGTGACTATAGTATTTGGGTAAAGTTGTTTATTTTAGTTATTTAAAGGAAAAAATCATGGAGAGGTAATTTAGAAAAAATTATATTCGTCATCTATTGAAAAAAAAATCTTCTTATACCATATATTTTAGAGATTATTCTATGCTTCTGTAGTCAGGATCTTCCAATAATTATAGATTTAGTGATACCATGGAAACTAAAATTCATTTTAAAGTACCCTTTTGTAAATTATATTATCTATGAATTATTTAAATTCCAATACAGTCCATAAATTCATTTGGAATTTTATCCCAACCGAACCTAGGAATGCATTGGTCCTTTTTTCTCAACTGCTTTCTTCCACCTAATTAAATCTTTTCATAAGGTCTTTCTCCTATCATAGAAAAATTTTAGACATTGATGACCATTAGTAAGCTATTATTCCAAAGATGAAAGAACCAATTTCTTTAATCACCACTCATAATAAAGAAAAATTCCATATAATTTAAGATTTCATCCTTCATCCTAGAAACTATTTGGTTTTGGATGACATCTTTTGAATAATTTTTAGTGATATATCTAGTACTTATCATTTATTTTAACTCTATACCAACATAAAGAAAACATTATAGTAAACATGATCTCTATTCATCCATGGTTCTTTATTCGATAAAAGTTTGGGACAAACCTCAAACCTTGTTCTTGAGAAGTAACACCCACATATCTATATGTATCATCATTGATGAACATGTAATGGTAAAATGAAATTCTATGATATTAAACTAGATAAGTTCCAATCCTTGATGAATCCACATATCATGAAGATTACCTTCTACTACTTCACAAAGGTTTACTCACTGTAATATCCATATTCCATTTGTTTGAGATTACACATTCCTTTGAAACTAGGATTTCCGATCACTTTCTCACTCAAGTGTTTTGAGATTCCCATTCTATATCTCACCACACATGAGTGTTTTCCTATCTGGGATACACTAATCATTCTAAAACCTATGTTTGAATTAAATATTGTCTCACACTTTTCTAGATATACATAAATCCATCTTAAAGTTCCACATTCCTTTAGTTAACAATATATAGAAACACATTCTTCAGTTAAACATATAGAAACAAATTCTTCAGTTAAATAATGGAAACTCATTCTGTAACATGGGAATGTATTGAAATCCTAAAAAATTCTAGTTGAATTTCATCAATATAGAACATGACTTATCCAACTCCATTCCACTGAAATAATCATCTCACACAGAATTTGAAATTCATAAAGGATGGAACATGTTTATAAAGTATTCTATAAGTCCAACATTAGAATTAAACTCTACAATGATATTCAAATAATCACCTTACCTATGTATGATTTATGAAACATTGTAACAAAGATTTGATACCATTTTTTCCCCAAAACCTCCTATATGAAATTTGAAAAACAGAATCTCAAACATTGAACAAGTCTTAGAACATCTGAAATATAATGAAACCACAAACTAGATGTATCTCAAACTAATAAGTCCCCATACCCTAACAACCTCATCAAATATCCTTCCTTATAGACAAGACAATCCATGGTCAAAAAAACATAAGAACACACTTTAATCAAACCATTTTCCCACCTATGGAATATTTTAAAACTCTCTTATTGGGTATGGTTAACAATGTTATACCTCCTTTATGCCTCTCTTCAAAAATGGATTCAATTGAATGTGGGCTGCACTTTGGACTGCTGGGTATGAGCCAACAGTAGTTTAGGCTACTAGGTATGAGGCTGCAGTGTAGGCTACTGGGTATGAGGCACCTGCTGCAGCCAAGCGTTCTTTTAATGAAATCTAAATGCTATTTCCATAGTTTTAAACCATACAAATAGGTCTACAACCATAGTTTCAAACCTTGGCTATAGGCATGCATGGATGAAGCTACTTCCATGGGTAAAACCATGGATATATCCCTATATCCATGCCAATAGGATCTATGGTTCTTTAAACCACGGATATAACCTATAGCCATGGTTTTAGGGTCTATATCCACAGTTAGAAACTGTGGTTATAACTATATCTTGTAGTTGTGGTGGATCAGAGGCTAATAAAGAATGCAACAAAAACCAGTCAGCGTCTATCTCTGTAATAAAATCTAACATACTAACAGACCCTGTTTGTTCCTATGCCTCTATCTATGGTTTTTCCTCATATTCAATAGGAGATGGAGTAGAATTTGGATAATCATGATGAACACCCTCCACCCATGCCATATCTTCATCCATAATAGGGACATCACCCCTGGAACATCTATATCTATCTCTGCACCCTCAGCATTTCCTGACACATCAAATAAAATCTCATGAAAAATTTCATATGTAGGAGGAAGTATCTCTGTAAAAAATATATGAAAATAAGTATGGTCAAAGGCGCCTCCCTCTATTGGATCATAGATATAAAGGAGATGGGTGATATGAGCATCTTATGAAAAAAGATTATGTAGTTAACTAATGTTAATAAAAAAAAACTATTCAATAGTGGAAGTAAGAATTATTACCAAGTCATGATAGCCCCATCCACGTCTCATAAGAAATCTCAATGGGGGACATTCGGTACCAATGACCATAATCCAGCTATTCTGATAAAAGCATACATATTATGTTAGCCCCTTGTAATTGGGACTCTTGTCATATGTCCCATATCTCAATATATCGTGCATGATATCTCCTCTAGTCAAAGTCTTGTTTCCCTAATATATTCTGGGAATGAAGTAAAGGTAACTGATTAGGGGGTTCATGAATGGTCTGATAGAAGCTGAATTGCCTCATAACTCTATCATCATGATTCTACCTATAAAACCACATCCTTTTATAGATATGTATTGGGCTCTTTTACATGTCCTCTTTTTTCCTTGTGTTGAGTAATTTTCATTTGAGTTTTACCTTGGGGTGTGTTTGGGTGAAAATTTGAGAAAAATGGAAGAAATAGGGCAATGCACAATTGGTGCACAGTTTTCCCTAACCATGAACCCTATCCCAACAAACCGTGAAACCCTGGATATAGAGAGTTTTCATAGTTGGTGCATGGTTTTTCAAACTGTGTGACCTAAAAGGAAAAACTATGCCCCCCTAGAAGAGGTGCAAGGTTAAGGTACATGGTTAGGGGAAACTGTGCACCCCGAGCAGAAAACCATGTGTATGAAATTTTAACCCCCTAAAAATTAGTTTTAAAATTTCTTGAGCCCCCATTTTAAACCCCATTTCGCTCTAACTCGACCCCTATTTCCTTTCCATGATTTTGGAGCTTCCCAGAAGATTCCAAGTCTTCATGACCCCCATTATTGCAAAATTGAAGGGCAAATTGAAGATCTACACCCTTCTTGGTAAGAGGATCTTATCCCGTATGGTTTCCTTATTATTTCCCATATCCCCCTCATCTTTTAGAGGGGAGTTATACTCTATTTCATTGGATCTAGATCTAAATTTTTTTGATCTAGATCAAGGATTGCAGGATCTTGATTATTTAATCTTGAATTAGGGTTTCAGTTCTAGATTGTGTTCTTTACCATGTTATTGATTGATCTGATTCAAACTGAGGATTTTCGTTTGAAAATCGCTCATCAATGAATTGAGGTAGGTGGTATGTAGTTCAACTCCCAAAGTATTGATTTAAATTATGTGTATGTAATTATATAAGTTCTATTGGATGATTAGAAATTGAGTTCTCGATTGAATTAATTAATTTGGTGAGTTAATTAATTGAGGTAATTTTGAAATTAGGGACATTGAATTGATTGAATTGGATAATTAATTGTTGAATTAATTATGATATACTAAGATTTTTGATTTGAGATAATTAATTTTTGAATTTATTATGAGATATTGAGATTTTTGATTAGAGATAATTAATTGTTGAATTAATTATAGAGATATTGTGAATATAAATTGGGATTTGGGGATAATTAATTATTGAGTTAATTATTAGAATATTGAATTGGGATTTGGGGATAATTAATTGTTGAGTTAATTATCAGAATATTTAATTGGGATTTGGGGATAACTAACTGTTGAGTTAATTATCATAATATTGAATTGTGAATTGAATAATTAATTTTTTAATTAATTATGGGATATTGAGTACGTGGATATTGATTTATTAATTATTTAATTAATTAATGGTATTGATGAGATTAAATAATTAGGGAAGTAATTAAGGGTATTGATGTGATGAACTAATTTTTTAATTAGTAATGAGATTGAGATGATTAATTAATTATTGAGTTAATTAATGATATTGTGAGGATTAATTAATTTTTGAATTAATTAATGGAATGATGTTGAAATGATGGACGTTAACAATGGAATTCATGTGTGAATTGAGACAATAAATTATAATAATGGATTTCATTTGTGAATTGAGGAAATGAGTGGTAACAATGGAATTCATATATGAATTGAGACAATGAATAGTAACAATGACATTCATGTGTGAATTGAGACAATGAATGGTATCACTGGAATTCATGTGTAAATTGAGTTGATGAATGGTAATAATGGAATTATGAGATATGATATCCCTCAGGGATAGTTCAGACTCTAGCATAAAATGAAGCAGGTATTGAGAGTTTGGGTGTCCTTAGGAACCCATGGGTTTATGTAGTTAAATAAAGAATAATTAATAATGTGATAACTATTTAATTATTCATTGTATTTATTTATTTATACAAATTCATACACCATTTGAATAGATATTTTTGTAGATTCCATTGGTGGTGGCCTACTGATTTGTACTCACACCCTACTCGGGCTACCTGATCGGTACCGAAATAGACTTCATGTTTATAGGACATGATAAGGGAAAATTCCCTATGTTAGATGGATAATTTGGTATGGAGCATGGACGAGGGAACCAAACGTGGTTCAATAAACACTTGGGAGTTATTAGTGTCTTTAATTTTGAGTTATATTTTGACACTTGGCATGTACTTTATCACGGAATATCTACTATTCAATTTTGATATTGTATTTCCAATTTTGGTCATCATTTGGTAATGTTATTTTTTAGTTATGGTTATATGATTTGGCTAATGTTTGTTTATTTCTGTTGGTGTATTATGCTGATAAAGAGGGTATTGTATCCCCATTACTGATATTAGACCCTTACTACTAGTCAAAATCCTCTGGTGTATGGGGAGGTGTGTTTGAGGTCACATAGCGGTCTGAGTCAGGGAACCAGCATGTGAAACCTGAGTTGGGATGTTACAAAGTTGTATCAGAGTCCAATTTTATTTTATATTATATTATATTACTATTTGGGAAAGGTATACAAGAGACTAGGAAGATTTGGGCATTTGTTATGAGCTCGTGAATGGGAGTATCTAACCCATGTATGGGTGAGAACCCAAGTACCTAGGGTGGGATTGTTGTCATTGTTGTTTTCTATTATAGTTGAATAATATTTCACCTTGGGTGATTCAATTGTTGTGTGATGTGATTATTGTTTCAAAGGTTTGTGGAGATTTTACTCATGAACCAGTATGGAATGAGAGTTGAGTTTTCATGCATCATACTATGCACTTATGATTCTTTTGTGACATGCATAATTTTAGGTATGTACGAGAAAAAGGGTTATGGGTAAGTTGTTGAACTTGAACTATTTTTCCTTGCTTGTGAAATTGAAATGAGAATGTTCCTAATTTGAAATTGATAATTGTAAAATGATGAAATATAAGAATAAATGTGTGTCTAATGAGAAACTTGATTATGAGAATGAGTTATCCTTTTTTAACCATGACCTAAATTTATGATGGTTAAGGGTAGTGATAGTGCATCAATATTGACTATGTGGTGAGGTTTGGGAAAAAAAGACTTGTTGTGGCTTATTGTGTTTTCCTATTACATAAACATTATAAAGTGATGTTATGTGTCTTAAGGAATGTGTTTTTCATTATAGAGATATGCCTCCTCGAAAACTCTTATTGAGAGGATGAAAAGAGGATATGACTGGAGATGATCTACCAGTATTGAAACTTGAGGCACCGATAGTTCCAATTGAAGAAGAAGGAGAGAAGTTCTGAGAGAACTTTGCCCGCTTCATAAAATTCATGTAAGGTGACCCAGAGAGGGTTGTGATGAGTATGTCTAACCTCACACAGGAGTTTTAATTACATCACCCTCTAACTTTTAATGGAGAGGGTAGACCTGAGGGAGATGAGCGCCCATCGAGACTATAATTTACCATTTAGATATTCCTTCTAAGAGGAGGGCCAAGTTGTCTGCTTATATGCTATGAGGATTAACAAAGTTCTAGTGGGGTGTCCAAGATCAAACTAGACAAGCTGATGGTATGTTATGGAAGGACTTCTTGAAGAAGTTCTTGGAGAACTTCTATCTAGAGATGATGAGGCAGGAGCGAGTAGCTGAGTTCATGAGGTTGACTCAGGGGAGTATGTACATAATGGACTATGTTGGATGATTTACATATTTGTAGAGATTTTCTCCAACATTGACAGGGGACATGAAATCTACAGTGAGGTGTTTCCAGGACAAACTTAAATATGATATTAAGTCCCGGGTTAACCTACTTTGTTTAAAGAAGTTTGTTGAAGTGGTGGACCAGGATCTCAAAGCTAAGGGGAACCTAAGGGAGGCTTCCAGTTTATGATAAGTTGTTGTTGCTAGATGATTAGGAGGTATGTATTCCAAGAGTATGAATCATGAATACGAGGGTGTTAGCTAAGAGGATAGTAGGAAGAGTGGTAAGGGGGAAGGGTCAGTCACATAGGACCTTACCCAGATTGTATTCTACTAATGAGATAGGCAGGGACACTATTGTAGAAACTATCCTTGACCACCAGTAGAGTATCAATATTTTGAAAGGATGGGATATTTATAGAGGTTCTATTGGAACCCATGACATATGGGTAGTGATGGAGGAGCTATATAGAATAAGTGTATGAGAAGGGGATCTTTTTCACCACATCAGTATGGCATATGGAGTTCTATTGGCTGAGGAAGTAGAAGTAGTGGAAATGGTACTTCTAGAAAAGAGAGCATGTATCAGCAGAGTGGTGTAGCACAGGGGACTCAAGTTTCATTACAGGGAAGAGGGGAAAGATAGTTACATGACATTCAACCTACACTTGTGGAGAGTGAGTTTGGACCGTTAAAAGTGATAGGTACTATTCCTATAGATTATATACTATCTAGCTCCTTACTTGATATTGGTGTCTCTCATTCCTTTATTTATGCACAACTTATGAATGGTTTGAGTATGGAGGTGGAATTTTTAAGCAGGGTGATGATGATAGACACACCATTGGGAGTACGGTAGAGAGAAATTTACTTGTGCAAGGTACATTCTCTCAAGGTTGGAGAGTATCATTTTCTGTGGGATATTTACATCCTTGACATTATAGGCTTTGACCTAATTCTGGGTATGGACCAGTTAGTATCATACCAATCCCACATATATTGTTACTGGAGGAGAGTTACCTTTACATCTACTAAGGGTGAAAGCTATATTCACCATGGAAAGTGGGATATCCAGGTGGGAATACAGGTCTGGTTCACCAGAAACTGAGGGAGATCATCACCCAAGTTTTTAGTTTGTTGTTAGATGATGGAGGTGTAAAGTAGGACGTATTTACACCTGTAGTGGACATATTTTAGGATGAGTTTCCTAAAGATTTCTTAGGTATTCCACCTAATAGAGATGTGAAGTTAACCATTGAGATCATGCCTGGAGCTAATACAATTTCTATTCCACCATATAGAATGAAACTGATAGAGATTCAAGAGATCAAGAATCATCTGGAAGAGTTAGAGGAAAAATGATTTATCTGACCGAGTATGTCACCTTGGGGTTCACCAGTGTAGTTTACTAAGAAGGTTGACGAGACTCAACACTTTTGTGTCAATTACTAGAAGTTGAACTTGATGTCAGTGAAAAATAGGCATCCTCTTCTATGTATTGATGGTCTATTTTACCAGTTTATAGAAGATTGGGTTTTCTCTAAGATTGACTTGAGATTAGGGAATCATCAGTTGAGATTTTTTCTTTCTGATATACCAATGACTACTTTCAAAATCAAGTATGGCCTATTTAATTTCATCGTAATGCTATTTGGGTTGATGAATTCACTAGAAGTGTTTATGGACTTGATGAAAATAATATTCCATACATACTTGGATCAGTTTGTGGTAGTGTTTTTGGATTAAATCTTGGTGTACTTAAAGAATCATGATGATCATTCCCAACACATCGAAATCATCCTAAGTATACTTAGAGAGAATCATCTATACACCAAGCTATCTAAGTGTAAATTTTGGATTGATCAGGTAAACTTATTGGGTCACATAATCTCAAATTAATGCGTGTCATTGGACCTAGATAAGGTTCATGCAGTGATTTCTTGGGAGAAAACCAAGAATGTTTTTAATATCTGTAGATTTTTGGGGTTAGATTGATATTATTAGAGATTCATGTAGTACTTTTCCCATTTTGAAGTGCCTCTTTCAAGCTTGACCAAAAAGGGGATAAATCTTGACTGGTCTAGAGCATATGATAATTCCTTAATGGAGTTGAAGAAGTTCTTGACATTGGCACTGATCTTGATCTTACTCGAGATAGGTGAGGAGTATATGGTGTTTTGCAATGATTTTGGGAGGGCTTAGAGGAGTGTTGATACAGAGAGATCGAGTTTTGGAATATGAGTCTAGAAAGTTGAGGCCGCATGAATGTAACTACCCTATGCATGAACTTGAGTTGGCTGCTGTGATTTATGCTTTAAATTATGGGCGAAATTATCTATTGGGTGAGAATTTTACAATGTATACTGATCATAATAGATTAAATTATTTATTCTACCAACAAGATTTGAATATCTGTCAGTGGAGATGGGTTGATTATATGTAGTCATTTGATTTTTATCTTTTATATATGACTAGAAAGAGAAATAATGTTGCTAATTATTTGAGTAGGAAAAATCATATTCAGATAGTTCAATAGTTTAGTGATGAGTAAAATATGACGAATTTGTTGGCTGAGATGCATGTTATGGTACTGGAGAGTTAGGAGAAGACGACTCTCATATTAGTTTCAGCAGAGTCTACACTTTTGAGATGGACCAAAGATAGACAGTATGAGGATATAGAGTGTTTGGAATTTAGGGAAATCCTTGAAGGTGGGGAGTCACCTTCTGACTGGAGCATAGATGAGGATGATATCATATATGTCAGGAATAAGGTTGTTGTTCCTCCAACTATGTGGGAGGAGCTGATGTGTGAGTTTCATGACTCAAATTGGGTGGTACATCTAGGTGTGACCAAAATGTACTGTGACCTATGATGAAGGTTTTGGTGGCCAGGCATGAAAAAGGATATAATAGGGTTCATGACATGATGCTACACCTTCCTACTAGTGAAGGTTGGGCATCAACGATCTGGTGGTTTTCTATAGCCGTTAAACATTCTGGAATGGAAGTGGGATGACGTGACCATGGACTTTTTGGTAGGTCTCCCAAGGATTCCTCAAAATAATGATGTTATTTGGGTTTTAGTATATCTTTTGAAAAAGTTAGTTAATGTCTTGCCTATATGGGAGACTTTATCCATGGAGAAGTTGGGAGAACTATATGTTTGGGAAATAGTTTGTTGCATGGGGTTCCAAGAACTATTGCTTCTGACCATGAATCATGTTTTAATATTTTCTTTTATTATGTATTGAAGAGGTTTATTGGTACACAATTTTTATTGAATACAACTTTACACCCACAGAAAAATGGGAAGTTGTAGCATACTATACAAGTGCTTGAGGATATGCTACGATCATGTGTTCTTGACTATGGTGGGTCTTTGGAGAAGAACCTAGAACTAGTGGAGTTCTACTATAACAACATTTATCAGGAAACTATACATATGGAACCATATGAGGCTTTTTATGGTAGGCCATGTAGATCACTGCTATCCTGGATGGAGGTAGGTGATTCTGAGTTATTGGGACCGAGTTTCATGCATGAGACATCATAACAGGTACAAATAATTCAAAATCATTTGGATATGGATTAGAGTAGAAAAAATTCATATGCTGATAGACATCAATTCCCCTAGAGTTTACATAGGGTGATCATATATTTCTTTGGGTGTTGCCTAGATTAGGTCACCATAGGATACAGAGATAGAGAAAGTTGTCACCCAAGTTTGTTGGACTCTTTGAGGTTGTGAAGAGAATTGGGCCAGTGGTATACCATTTGGATCATCCATTGAGATACAGTGCTATGAATGATGTTTTCCATATATCAAAACTTCAATGGTATCACCCCAAACCTTATCATGTGATCGAGGTGGATGATGTTGAGCTTGAGATCGATGCATCCTTTGAGGAGCATCTAATAAGTGTGTTGGATCATAGTGAGAAGGTGTTGTAGGGAAAGTCCATGCTAATGGTTCATATATTGTGGTAATATAGCTATGTTCAGGAGGAAAATTGGGAGAGATAGGAAGATATGAGGGCTCGGTGGTCCAATATTTTTGACTCAAAATCTTAGAGATTCTTGGGAGTAGATCTCAAAGATGAGCTATTATAAGGTGGGGAGATTGTAAAACCCTGGCCTTTTATGGGGATATATCAGGATCATTTACAGGTATACTTTTTCCTTGTGTTGAGTAATTTTCA
This sequence comes from Viscum album, assembly GCA_963277665.1. Classification (NCBI taxonomy): domain Eukaryota; kingdom Viridiplantae; phylum Streptophyta; class Magnoliopsida; order Santalales; family Viscaceae; genus Viscum; species Viscum album. The sequence goes on along the minus strand of OY728131.1, from coordinate 908,777,322 downwards.
TTTGGGTTTTACCTTAGGGTGTGTTTGGGTAAAAATTTGAAAAAAATGGAAGAAAGAGGGTAGTGCATGATTGGCGCATAGTTTTCCCTAACTGTGCACCTTGGCCCAACAAACCATGAAATCCTAGACATAGAGGATTTGCATGGATAGTATACCATTTTTGAAACTATGCACCCTAAAAAGAGAAATTGTGAACCTCCTAGAAGAGGAACATAGTTAAGGAACACAGTTAGGGGAAACTGTGCGCCCCGAGCAGCAAACCATGCTTACGGTATTTTAATCCCCTTAAGATTAGTTTTAAAATTTTCCAAGCCCCCATTTTAAACCCTATGTGGCCCTAACTCGACCCCTACTACATTTCTACAATTTTGGAGCCTCCCAGATAGATTCCAAGCCTTCTTGACCTCCGTTCTTGGTGAATCGAAGGGTGGATTGAAGATTTTCACCCCTCCTGGTAAGAGAATCTTATCCCATGTGGTTTTATTTTTATTTACCATCTATCACTCATATTTCAGAGGGATGTTATCCTCTGTTTCATTGGATATAGATCTAGGATCATTGGATATATATCTAGGATTGTGGGATATTTATTTTTCAATATATAATTAGGGTTTTAGATCTATATCATGTTCTTCACCCCGTTCTTGATTGATCTACTTCAAATTAAGGATTTCTATTGGGAAATTGATCATCAACGAATTGAGTTAGGTGGTATATAATCCAAATACCAAAGTCTTAATTTAAATTACATGTATGTAATTTTATAGTTTCTATTAGATGATTAACAATTTATTTCTTGATTGAATTAATTAATTTGGTGAATTAATTAATCGAGGGAATTGTGAAATTAGGGATATTGAACTGATTGAATTCAATAATTAATTATTGAATTAATTATGAGATATTGATATTATTGATTTGAGATAATTAATTGTTGAATTAATTATGAGATATTGAGATTGTAGATTAGGAATTATTAATTGTTGAATTAATTGTAGATATATTGTGAATATGAATTGGGATTTAGGGATAATTAATTTTTGAGTTAATTATTAGAATATTGAATTGGGATTTAGAGATAATTAATTGTTGAGTTAATTACAGGAATATTGAATTGTGAATTGAATAATTAATTATTGAATTAATTGTGGGATATTGAGTTTGGAGTTATTGATTTATTAATTGGTGAATTAATTAATATAATTGATGTGATTAATTAATTGGGGAATTAATTAAGGGGATTGATGTGATAAACTAATTGTTGAATTGGTAATGATATTAAGATAATTAATTAATTATTGTGTTAATTAATGAGATCATGAGGATTAATTAATTTTTTTAATTAATTAATGTAATGATGTTGAAATGATGAATGTTAATATTGGAATTCATGTGTGAATTCAGACAATGAATGGTAACAATGGAATTCATGTATGAATTGAGACAATGAATGGTAACAATGGCTTTCATGTGTGAATTGAGACAATGAATGGTAAAAATGGAATTCATATGTGTATTGAGACAATGAATGGTAACAATACCATTCATGTGTGAATTGAGATGAAGAATGATAAAAATGGAATTATGAGATATGACATTCCTTTGTGATAGTTTAAACTCTATCATGGGCCGAAGTAGGTATTGAGAGTTCAGGTGTTCTCAGGAACTCAGGGGTTTATATGGTTAAGTAAACAATTATTGATAATAGGATAACTATTTACTTATGCATTGTATTTATTACTTTATAAAATTTTATACACTTTTTGATTGGATATTATTTTAAACACCATTGGTGGTGGCCTATTGAGTTGTACTCACACCCTACTCAGTCTGCTTGATTAATACCAGAATAGAATTCATGTTTACAAGAAAGGATAAGGGAAAAGGACCAATGTTAGATGGATTATTTGGGATGGAGAATGGATGAGGGAACCAAATGTGGGTTGGGACCCAATTATAAGTTTTCAATGTCTTTAATATTGAGTTTCATTTCAACAATTGGTATATACTTTAGCATGGAATATCTACTGTTCAGTTTTGATATTATATTTCCAGTTTTGGTCATCATGTGGTACTGATATTTTTTCATCATAGTTATATTATTTGGTTAATTTTTGTTTAATTCCATTGGTGCATTACTCTGATAAAGAGGGTATAGTCTCCCCATGACTGATATTAAACCCTTGATGTTAGTCAACATCCTTTATCGTATGGGAAGGCACGCTTGTGGTCACATAGAAGAACATATCGGGGAATCGATGTGTGGAACCCAGGTCAGGATGTTACACCACTCAACAATATGAAAATGAATAATAGGAACAATACATGAGTCGGCAGTAAGCATCACTATATAGTATGGTGGGAGACTCTGGATGATAGCCTCACTATATGGCATCCTTGAAATCTATTTTTTTAAAGAATAATAATTTAATAAATGAAGACATGTACTGTATACAATAATAATTTAACTATATAATTAATAACTATATACATCATTCGATTGAAGGCTTTCTAGTATAATTCTATAAGTTTAGACATCATGTCAGGATGTATCTAAATATCGATGTGTTTGATTCCACCTATAGATAAAAATTTTATACTTATATTTCATAATAGAAATTTATACATTTTATTTTGAAATTAGAAGTAATAACATACCATATTCCACATGGAGACTCTGTTAAAATATCAAGAGGCAATAGTGCATGTGCATGTGGAGCTAAGTGAGGGATGTGCTCCCATGTCCTCCTTTGTATCAGAATAACACATCCTGTGATATGTATCTTATCGGTGTGACATGCAATTCATATCATCCTGTATATATATTTAAGAAATTTAGACCCCAATTATACCACCCTATATGGTCCAAGTTTTCTAATAATGGTAAATACATCAAATGTACAAATTTAGTCGAATGATCAATGCATATTGCACCACAATAAGCCTCAAAATGTATTCATGTGAAAATAAAAACACAATGATCTATTCGGAATCATCATCTAGATGCACTAAGTTTTCATCTATCCATGAAATGTATAATATACTACCAATGATGGACCTTTAATCGTTGTGGACCTCAATTCCTAGTAATATGTGAACTAGATCAAACCAATATGCACCAACTTATCCCATCATAGCTGCACCGTCAATGGGGAGGCCCAAATAATAGACACATCCTTGAGTGTAATAGTCATATTTTTTATAACTTGACCATGGTATTTATGTTATTTTATTATTTTCTTGGTGTTATACCTTTTGGTTAAGGTTTGGGTTGAGGTTTCGGTGAAAGTTTTTGAGTTTTGAAGGTTTTGGGTGGTGTTTGGCCCTGTGCATGGTTTGTATGAATAGCTTGAGGGGAAACCATGTGGATGGTTAAGGATGGGGGAAATTTCAGTTCAATTTACTCTTCATTGGTCTGACTTTCATATTTTCATCATGATTTGGTCCAAACTATACAAGGACCTAGAGAAACCATGTGGTGTATGGGTGGTGTTTGGGATAAGGTGCACTGCTTGCGCACAGTTAGGAGAAACCACATGGAAAGAATGTGGGGAGGATATATAATTTAATAGAGATGATTTTCATAGTTGGCACAAGGTTTCCCAAACCGTGAATCCATCCCATGAAGGGTGTCCCTCTTATCCAGTAGGGCGTGCATGGTTCAAGCATGGTTTGGAAAACCATAGGGCCAAATTGTGTGACTTTCCCAGATTCTGAAAATGTTAAAATTCTAGCTTTCCCCCTCTTTAATCCCAATTTAGGATTCTTCTCTCTTTCTTGACCTAGGTGCACTGTGGGGGCTCCCAAGCTCTCCTATTTTGTCTCTCCCTCCATTTCTTGATGCTCTTGCAAACTTTTAGGTGATTTTCCTTGGAATTTTGGTTGATTTCCTACTCTTATCTTGTCCATATTCTTGTTCTTGGTTCTTCATTGGCTTGGATCCCTCTTGGATGAATCCTAGGGTGAGGGTTGGATAATGTGGGTGGTTTTATTTGATTCTAGGGTGTGCAGATCATCCATCAGGATTACTTCTTCCTTCTCTAAAGTTTTTGTTGCATGCACACATCATTATGGTAGGTGTTTCCATCCATTTCATTTTTGAAGCATATCATTGAATTCTTGAGCTTTCCTAGTAGGGTTTTAAATTTAATATTCTTGATTCTTAAATGTTAGTATTAATTGTTTTGGAAATTCAATATTAGAAACTTAATGAAAATTGGATTTCAAGGGTTTTTCCAAATTATGCCTATATGTATATGCTTGAAAAGTGTTTGATAAAATACCATTTGTCCTTTAAAGACAAAATTGGGTATTTTGGATTATGTTAATCCTATTTTGGATTTTGGTAAATTGGTTTTATTTTTTAATTATAATTTTATATGTTTATATTTCCTTGCTATGATTTGGTATTCATGTACGAGTGGTTATGGTTTTTGGTAAAAAAATTGGCAACTCTTTAAATTGGTTATTGGGCAACATTTCATAGTTTATCATGAGAGTTCCATTGTATTCGGGCACATTCATATGTTCATAGGGTGAAAATATGAATGGGATCACAAATTATAATGGTTTATTTTGAAAAATGTCCCTCTTGAACCCATTCTTCTAAAATGCTATTTCTTCCACCTTTTGCCTCTCTCGTCCCTTTTCTCAAATGGTTCCTTCAACACCTAGTGTTATTATAAATGGTTCGTTAGTTTCAAAATTATTCAAACTTGGTTTCAAAAGATGTTTTATAAAGTTTGTTCTGGTTGGAATCTTGAATTGTGGTTTTATTCCTAATTATGAAAAGGCTTGTTTGGAACCTTTCGAGAACGTTGCATGTTTTTTACTAAATTTTGGAAATGTAAATTTCATGGTTTGGTTGGCACTTTGTGGTATTTTGGAAATTGGTTCTAGAACTCAATTGATGTGAAGGCCTGGTTGGCACTTGTGAATGGTTTTTTGTGTGACAGGAACCTCTACATTGGACCATTCAAGGAGAGGGTTACACATAGGGGGTGTCAGTGTTTGGTCTTGTAAAGCACGGTGGCATGTGGGTTATTGGTTTATTCCACATGTGTGAGGAACTCCTCATTCACCATGAACAATTATCATGGGATTACTTGGAATCACCTTGAGGTTCAAGTGACAGTTTCTTATCGACCCAGATTAGATAGGTTGGTACCCCCTGGATTTGATGAAAGGCCAACTGAGGCATGCCACTAGATTGGTTAGTTTAGAGTGACCATTTGGCTATTGACTATAGAGCTTCACCATATTCTGACAGGTGAGTTTGAACCAAGTATATCTAGGGATTTATTCTAGATATGTTTATAAAATTCCCATGATTACTATTTGTCTGTTCAGTTTTTTTCTAATGCACTTGATTTTATACCATGTTAGTTTCCGCTTGCTTATATTTTTTTATTCATTTTCATCATGGCCCCCTTTTGAACACATATTTGGATTCTTATTTGGTGTTGTGTTTGTAAACTATTTTTCTTAAAATGGAAACCTATATTGAAAAGAGGAAAGTAGTGTGTGTTGTTTTAGAAAGGGAAAGTCATGTTTGGTTCTTTAAAATGATAAAACCCTATTTTCTAAATATATTTCAAACTAATGTGTAAGATCCTATATTTTTCCAAGTAGTTCTCTCTTTGAGTTTTTCATTAATATTTTATTTCAATTTTGTTTTCATCTTAAGATTATTTCATTTGAATAAACATAGTCTTGGTGTGTAAGGAAACATGAGAAAGACCAAAGAATATCCACAAGGAGAGCTTTATTGGAGAAAATGCCTAATGTTCAGGGATGTATGATTGTTTGAATTAATATAGTCTGGGTATAAATGGGTTAAGTGTTTCATGGGTTCTTGGTGAGATGAAAAACATTAAAAGAGTTTTGAATTGTTTAAAATGAAAATGGGATGAAAAATAAAATGCAGAACATTTACACGTTTATGTAATTATTTGAGGGTTTTAATAAAATAAATCAAATGCGATGAGTTTTCAGCGTATTCCATTAAAAACATTTACATGATGTGTAATCACATTACATGATGTTTAAATTCATAAAATTATATTTTAAACATGACATGTAGCTGAATTCTCTTTTGTTTTGGCTGCATATCTTCTCCTCTCGACCCTAAGGCTTTCTCTAGGAAATTTTGGGGTTACAACATCCCTTATGGATGTCCTGTTTGTGTGAGTGATCCTTGGTAAGTCTTGTTGGTTAGGTTTCTTCCTCATATTCATTCTTCTCCAACCATTGAAGTGAAATCCTTTGACTAATTGTGTTGTTGGTTTTGATCTTGATCATTTTTGATCTAGGAATCTCTTTAAAATCATCTATTCCTTCTTCATCATGGGTGTTTTCCATTGGAAGCATTGTTGTATCATCAGTTTAAGGTAGGGTATCTAAATATTAACACCATGGATTAATGATTTCCAAGTTTATGAAATATTTTGATAGCACCATTTTTGAGTGCACCCAAATTATATAACTAAAAAAATGTAATTATTCATTTAAGTCCTTTAGTTTCAAATAGATTTTAAACAGGATCATGAATTCTTCTAGGGTGAGAGAACCATGATTATAATTGAATTGGAAAATGAGTTAAAGTATGTTTATAATGACATGATACCTAGGGTGATTTCTTTTTATAGAATCCCTAAATTTTGGATTATTTCTTATTGATAAAATTGTTAATCAATTATGAATTAATTTTTATGTGGAAAATGAAATAAGAATGGAAATTTTCATAATTAAACATTGATAATTGTGATGAAATATTGTGACATTCATGATGTATGACATAGATTTTTTTCCATGCTGTAATGCTTATATATTGGGATTGGCCTAGAAACTTGCACACTTAAATGATGTAATCCTGATATTGAACGAGCTTGGCCCAGTCCCATACTGTAATGCTTATAGAGATAAGGCTATGCCTAGTACCATACTATAATGCTTATAGGGATTTTTCCTGGATGCTATAATGCTTATAGGGATTTGAATCAGATTGTTGTGACTATACCATGGTCATATGGTTGGGGTTGGAATGGTCATAATACATGCTCATAGATATTCTATCATAGCACCAAAAAAGGTTATTTCACCTTAGTTATATGGTTGTGGTTTTCATGGTCATAATATGTCCTTAAAGATATTTCATCATGGACCCGAAGTAGGTTATTGTTGTATTTTATTAATTGTTAAATTAATTAATACACCTGGTTATCACTTTATTTCATAAACTTCTTATCAAACTAGTTTTGTTTAGACAAAGTAGTGTCGACCAACCGAGTTATACTCACACCCTATTCAGGCTTCCGTTTGGTACCCGAGTAGATTTCATGGATGTGGGTTTGGACGAGGGAAAATGACCTTGTTTTTTTATTTCTTGTTTGTGGATGGGATGAAATTTGGAGATGGGATTTAACTGGGGTTCAAGACCTGGGACTTTGAGGCTTTTTATTTGAGTCTACTAGTATTTTTATTATATTTTTCTATCATGACATTTAGTTACATTCCAGTACATCATTACATTATTCCTTATTTATTTATTGGATTATTCAGTTGGATTTTGTTGTTGTCTTCTGCTATGTCTTTACTTTGATTATTTTTGTTTTATTATGAATTTTTTCTACTGTTATGACTCTTCATACTAGGGGGTAAAGTCTCCCCACTATACTTTTCAAACCTTCGCTACTAGTTAGCTAACTCTAATGTATAGGGAGATGCACTTGAGGTCTCGTAACCAACCCTTTCTGGCCACGTGGGATAATTCCCTATTGTGGGGATGTTACAAAGTGGTATCAGAGCAAAATATTTTCTTTTTTATTCTAATTTACTATTTGGGAAAGGTAGAAAGAAGAATATTATGTGTTGGGACTTGGTAGTGAGATTGTTCATGGGAGTAGCTAACCCATGTATGGGGGAAAATCTAAGTTCTTAGGGATGGGATTGTTATTGTGTCGTGTGCTTGTTATAATTGATGTTATTTCACCTTTGGTGATTCACATGTTGTGTGAGGTTATTATTTTAGGATCTTACTATTTCTTGAGATTTTTACTCATGGCCTAGTATGGTGAGATATTAGAATACATACATCATAATAGGCACATAAGGATATATTGACATGAATTTTTCATAATAGGGATACTTGTAATCTATATCTAGAGAGACCAAGAGTTAGTGGTTCTTAGTTGTAATCACTTATTTGGGTTGACTTTGTTTATAATAAATTCTCTAAGGTATGCATTTATCTTGTAGAGAAGATTCCTCCTCATCATCTTCAACTTGAGTGTCAAGAAATTGGAAACTATTACACACCTAACATAGCTGAACTAGAACATCCTATAGTTCCTAAGGACTAGATGGATGTTCAGTTTCATGAAAACTTCTTGATGGTCATGTGATCCATGGAAAGAGAGACTGCTCATATCGTTACTTCGATGTTTTATCTGACAAGAGAGTTTTAGCCGTATCATATGCATTTGTTCACTAGGGAAGGGGGACCCTAGGAAGATAATTTCTGGATTTAGTCAGTCCATATGATCTTCCAACATCTTGAGATACCCACATATATGAGGTTGAATATTTCTGCATATATGCTTCATGGACCTGCCATGCGTTGGTATGATATTATATAGGATGCTTGGAAGCATAATGTGCTATCATAGAAAGAACTCACTAGTAGAAAAATCATTTTTAACATCGTCAATTTGACGTCGGTTTCTTATAAACTGACGTAAAATATTTTTGCGGAGAATTTTTGGTGTCAGTTTTTTAAAAACCGACGCGAAAAAATAAAAAAAATGTTATGACGTCGGTTTTTATAAAAACCAACGCCAAAAATTTAAAAAAATACAGCCCTATAGATAATTCCTTAAGCTTTGATTTGAATGGTCATGGAGCAAAAACGGAGTTACAGATCAAAAGTTATGGATGTTGGAAGTTGATCTTCTCTAAAAGAAGTCTTAATTAAGTCCAACTTTGAAAGGCCATAACTTTTAATCCGTAACTCCGTTTTAAATCCACGACCAGTCAAATCAAAGATTAAGGAATTCTCTAAAACCTGGTAATTTTTTTTATGTTTTGGCGTCAGTTTTCATAAAAACAGACGCAAAAAAATTGTTATTTTTGCGTCGGTTTTGAAAAAAACCGATGCCAAAAATAATTTTATTTTACTTTTTGCGTCGGTTTTCATAAAAACAGATGCCAAAAATTTGAATTTTTTACAGTCATATAGATAATTCCCTAATCTTTGATTTTACTGGTCATGGAGCCAAAATGGAGTTACGGATCAAAAGTTATGGATGTTGGAAGTTGATCTTCTCTAAAAGAAGTCTTAATTAAGTCCAACTTTGAAAGGACATAACTTTTAATCTGTAACTCCGTTTTAGCTCCATGACTAGTCAAACCGAAGCTTAAAAAATTCTCTAAGACTTGGTATTTTTTTTTTATTTTTTGGCACCGATTTTCATAAAAACTGACGCCAAAAATATTTTTTTTTAATTTTCACGTTGGTTTTCATAAAAACCGACACCAAAAATTTGAGAAAAAATTTACAGTCCTATAGATAATTCCCTAAGCTTTGATTTGACTGGTCATGGAGCCAAAACGGAGTTACGGATCAAAAGTTATGGATGTTGGAAGTTGATCTTCTCTAAAAGAAGTCTTAATTAAGTCCAACTTTGAAAGGCCATAACTTTTAATCCGTAACTCCATTTTAGCTCCACGACCAGTCAAACCGAAGCTTAAAAAATTCTATAAAACTTGGTAATTTTTTTTTATTTTTTGGCGTCGGTTTTCATAAAAACCGATGCCAATTGTTTTTTTTGATTTTCACGTCGGTTTTGAAAAAAACCGATGCCAATTTTTTTTTTTACATTTCACGTCGGTTTTCATAAAAACTGAGGCCAAAACTGTTTTTTTGTTTTTTGCGTCAGTTTTTTTAATAACCGACGCGAAATTTTTTTTACTTTTCACGTCGGTTTTGAAAAAAAACCAACGCGAAACATATATATTTTTTTATCTTTTCGCATCAGTTTATTTAAAAACCGACGCCAAAAATGATATCGATTGGAATTTTTGGTGTCGGTTTTCTCAAAAAACCGATGCCAAAAGACCAACATATATCCTCTTTTGCATCGGTTTCAAACTAAACCGACGCCAAATAGTATTCACCAATACGCGGGATCAGAATTTCAATTTTTTTCACAACGCACGTTTAACTTTTTAAAATCCCGCCTACATTTTCATACAACGCAATCAACAATATTTTCATTTACTATATATAAATCCATTTCTCCTTCGTTCATCATTTTCATCCTCTTCGATTCATCATGTTTTCAACGCAGCATCAATCGTTAATTTGAATACGGTACCTATTCTATTCATTTATTTTCTTAATTATTAATGTCCTTCATTTCTAAGAAACTCGATTAGATTTCATATAATAATGATTTAATTTTATTATCGAGTTAAAAATACAAAACATTCGGATGAGATTTACCAATCTTGGTGTAAGTTTAATTATCGATCGTCGTTTTCATTATTGCATGAGTTCTACACTAAATATAAGAGATATGATGATAAACAACATATCATTTCAATGGAAGATCCAAAAACAATTGAAATTTGTTTGAAGTATTATGTATATTTTATATCATTTGGTGTATGTGATTTTAATTCATGTTTATCTTGTTTTATTTAAAACAAGTTGTATCAATCGAAACTTTGACTTGTTCAACTTCCGACGGCCATAACTTTTGATCTGTAACTCCGTTTTAGCTCCACGAACTGTCAAATCAAAGATTAGGAAATTCTCTAAAACATTGAAGAGTAAAAAATTACTTTTTGGCATCGGTTTTTGTAAAAAAGGACGCCAAAAATAAGTTTTTTCCATTTATGGCGTCGGTTTTTTTTCAAGAACCGATGCCGAAACTATTATTTCAACTTTTTTGGCGTCGGTTTTTATGGAAACTGACGCAAAAAATGACGCAGATGAGTTTATTTGGCCTCGATTTTTTACAAAACCGATGCTAAAAAACAAATGAAATTTGTTTTTGGCATCGGTTTACAAAAATCGATGTAAAAAGTCATATTTTTTACGTCGAAGACTTCAACGTCGGTTAAAAACCGACGTAAAAAAAAACCGACGTTAAAGACCTTTTTTCTACTAGTGACTTAAGATAAATTTATTAATACATTTCTATCTTGACACCTTAAGAGATGAGAAATCTTGTGATTTCATGAATCTGATGTAAGAGGGTTTTTTAGTGATTGACTATGATGGATGTTTTACCAACCTACAGTGCTTTGTGCCATATTTGGTAGCTGATGAGATATCCAAGGTGAGTCATTTCTAGGATGATCTTAGCTATGTAATTAGGTTGTATGTAATTTTTTTCCATTAAATAATCCTTAAAGACATGATGAATCAGGTACTCATCACAAAAGGGAATCTAAGAGATTCCCTAAGTAGTGGCCAGGCTATCTTAGTAGGGTGATCTAGGAGTTCTTCTTCGAGTGGTAAGAAGCACTGTTATGATAGTTTCCACCAAAGTGGGAAAACCAATCCTGGAAATGGACAACCATATCAAGACCGTGTTCTGTTATAGTGTTATCAATGTGGAAAGTTTGTCACAAGATTTCGTAGTGTTTTTACCCCATATTCGAGTGTCATATATGTGGAAGATTGGGTCATCTTTAGAGGTTCTATGAAAACTTTCCACAACAAACATGTGGTAGAAGATCAGGTCAGGTACTAGAGTCGAGAAGGGGCTCAACTACCCCTCAACAAGCTGGTTTTTGGAGTTCCAAAGGCCATTCTATAGGAGACATGGACGAGGTACCCTATTTCATGAGAAGTAGTACCAAGAAAGGTAAATAGATCAGGGTAGTCATACTGGAGCCCATGGAAGATTGACAAGTCAGTTGCATGTTATGTAGACTACTCCAGATATCGTGGATGTTGGAACATCTATCATCATAGGTTTGATTCTTATATCATCTACCTTATCTTGTGTTTTTTTATACAAGATAATATCATTATTTTCTATCTTCTATTTTTTCAAACGGTTTGGGATTGGATGTGGAAATATTAGATGGTTTTTTAACCATTGACACAACATTGATAGTGTGGTCAGAGAATAGAAAGTGTTGAAAGATGTGTTCTCTAGAGATTAATGGTTACTATTTCTTTTGGTAACCATTCATGATGGAAAATACATAATTTGACTTCATTCTTGGTATGAATTGGTTAGTTCAATACCAAGATCATATCAACTATTATATGAAAAGAGTCACCTTCCTATCTCTAATAGTAATCAGCTATTCTCACTAGGGTGAGTGGGATCTTCAGGTTGGTCATGTGGGACCAATTCAATATAGATTGGATTTTCTCATGGATCAAATAATATGCCTTTCTATAAATAATGGTAGAGTGTAGTAGGATTATTTTTCTCCCTTGGTATACCATTTTAAATATTTTTTCCCTAATGAATTATATAGATTACCACCCAAACAAGAGATTGAGTTCATGATAAAGTTGGTTTCAGGAGCAAAGCCAATTTCTATCCCACCTTACCGAATGACACCAGTTGAGATTCAGGAGTTAAAAGTTCAATTGGAAGATCTAGAATCTAAAGGCTTTATATAGACAAGTACATATCCTTGGGATTCTCCAGTTCTCTTCACCAAAAAGGTTTTTGTATATTTACACTTATGTGTGGATTATCAGAGGTTGAACCAGATGACAGTCAAGAAATTGTATCTTATTCCACACATTGAAGATATTTTCAACTAGTTGAGAGGTTATAAAATCTTCTCCAAGATTTAATTGAGATCAGGATATCATCATATAAGGGTGAGACTATCAGAAATACCCCAAACTTCTTTTAGGAGAAGGTATGGCTTGTATTAATTTGTAGTGATGCCGTTTGGGTAGAATAATGCACTTGTAGTATTCATGGACTTAATGTGTAAGAACCCATACCTTATTTTCAGGTATGTTTTCCTATTTTGATCATTTATGAGAAAAAGAGGAATCTCTGGAGGTCGTGCAGGGGTGCACAGTTGGCGCACGATTGGCGTACGACCTGAACAAACCGTGCGGCCTGCCCAAAAAACCGTGAAACCTTGAAAGTGGGCTCCGCATGGGCTATGCACAGTTTGTCAAACTGTGTGGGAAAGCCGTGCAAAACCCACTGGGTGAGACAGTGGCAACCGCACGGTTTGCGCATGGTTTGAAAAACTGTGCGGGGAAACCGTGTGACCACTTAAAATTAGGGTTTTTAAGTCCCGGACCACTCAGGATTTCCCATTACTCCACCATTCTTCCTCTTACTCATGTCTTACATGGGAGTTGTGATTTTCAGAGGTCGTGGGAGCTCCTTGGCTCGTTCTGGAGGTAAATCGAAGGGGTTTCTTGGTGGATCAAAGGCAGTTCTTCTCAGGTAAGTCCCTTATCTTGGTTTCTCCTTGGTTTTCCCTAGATATTCTCTTCCCTCTCTCTAGGTTTTCTAGATCTACATCCTTTGCATGTAGATCTAGTGTTGGGTTTGCCTTGAGTGTTGATTCTAAGGCCTGTGGATGAAAGGGAAGGAGTTTTAGAGCGGTCTTCTGTGAAGCGGTTGCCCGGATTTGTGGGTGCGGTTGATTGTGGATAATTTTCTCCGGAACCCTAAAGGTATTTGGTTTGTGCCTTTTGGTTTAAGGTCCTTGAATATTATGTGCAATTGTGACAATACCCTTGAACGGGGTATTGTGCATTTACCATATTACCCCTGTGTTTTTTCTTCCATGCTTGTATGCTCGTGTAGATGTTAATTGGATGTAAATAGAATTGATTACCATGCATTGGACGTTTTTCCATGCATGTTCTGTTTACGACCGTTTGGTCCTGTATTTCCTATTTTCCCATGCCTAGTGATTGTAGGATGGAGTGTTGTATTCTGACATGTTGAGATGCTATAGACTGTTTAGCCAAGTAGTTCTATAGGTTTACTTGGGCCTTATAGCATTACTATGCATTGATTTACAAGGGGCCGTGAGAACCTAGTGTATTAGACTATAAGGGGATTGACCGAGTGAGCTTCCTCAGAGAGTCTTTTAACATTATAGACTATAAGGGGATATACCGAGTGAGCTTCCTGAGAGAGTCTTTGGAAATTATGGACTATAAGGGGATAGACCGAGTGAGCTTCCTCAGAAAGTCTTTGGATATTATAGACTATAAGGGGATAGACCGAGTGATCTTCCTCAGAGAGTCTCTGTTTACTTTGAATTTACCTTGAACCATTTTAGGCTATAAGGGAAATTGACTGGGTGAGCTTCCTCAAAGAGTCTATGAACGGCCTGGGGCTATAAGTGGAATTGACTGGGTGATCTTCCTCAGAGAGTCTATTGACCTTGGGACTATAAGGGTAATTGACCTTGTGTGCTTCCTCAAAGATTCCTTGACTACCCTAGACTATAAGGGGAATTTACTGAGAGAGAGTCCTCAGAGAGTCTTTGAGCATTATAGACTATGAGGGGATAGATCGAGAGTGCTTCCTCAGAGAGTCTTTATAAATACTTAAGATGAACCAGAGGGGTTAGACTAAGTGTGATTCCCAGAGGGTTGTTTGTACTTGATAGGTAGGACTAGAGGGGATAGGCTATGCATACTTCCCAGAGGGTTACTTGCTTTGGTTAGCTGTTGCTTGATAATTGTTACTATGGATTGTTTACTATTGAGTACCTTCATGTTTGCTATTTTCTGTACTTTTACCTACTATATATATTCACAGAATGTTAGGAACATATCTTGTGGTTGTTGCCTAATGGGATTTGTCTCACACCCTCTTTAGGCCATGCTTTTGGTCCCAAACAGAATAATTTGTTGCAGGTATAGATAAGTGAAATATCCCTTCCACTTCAGGTACTTGACTACATAGGAGCTAGAGAGCATGGGGCCAAGCTATGGCTTGCGATGCTGATGAGTTTATCTGCTTTATTTTACACTTTGGTTTAGCGCTATTGTATTCTAGCATTGTGACTTGTTTGGCTATTTTCCTAGACATATCTGTATCATGCATCATTTTATATATATGTGCTCCAATTGTTTATCATTTTAGTCTTCAGTTGTTTACTATTGTAGGATAATATTGCTTCCGTTATTGTATATTTTTTGGTCTTCCGCTGTGTTACTCTGCCAATGAGGGAATATTTTCCCCACTATCACACCCAAGGCCCTTGCTACTATTTGGTAGCCTCTGGTGTTAGGGGAAATGCACTTGAGGCCATGTGACCAACTGGGTACGGGGCGCCTCTGGGTGGCTTCCAGAACCGGGACGTTGCAAAGTGGTATCAAAGGGTTTATTTTATTTTCTTTTGATTTACTGTTTAGATATGTTATCCAGGGATAGGATGGAATAGGTACTTGGTAATAAGCTGTACCGAGGAGTAGCTAACCCGTGTATAGGGAAAAGCCATACTACCTCGTTTATTGCAATTTTACTGGTTTGAAAATTTTATAGTTGATTTGATTCTACCGTTTGGTGATTCACATGATTTGTGTTGTTACTGTTGTTGTAATTGTGGTTCTATTTCTTTCGCAACCCGATGAGATGAGGGTATTCCATCTCTTGCATCATATAAACACTTGTTATAAATCACATGCCATGAATTCTTGTCATGCCATCTAGGATGCATTAGCGATTGCATGTTGTTGTGATAGATGTTGTGTAGATTATGCATGCTGTTGTGAAAGATGCTTTGATAGAATCCCTGCTATTTGATCGGAAAATTGTTGTATAGTGAGTTGCTTAGATGGATGCCAAACTTTGGTTATTGAGGTGTTATGGGCCCTCACGGACCGAAATTTGGTGGATCATTACTTTTTTTCCTTGTAATAACTTGTATAAGATGCCAAACTTTGATTAGCGGGGAGTATGGGTCCTCACACATCGAAATTTGGCACTTTTAATGTTCATTTCAGTGTTTCTATGGGTCCTGGAGTAGTTTATGAGGCTTACTGTCTGAAAAAAAAACCTAGAATGCACACCATGTAGTTTTGACTACACGTCATGTGTTCTTCTATTCGGGAAGAAATAGTCTTTCTTAAGTACATGTCGTGTACTCCTATGTTTCAGTCCCTGTTAATCTTGATCTGAGGTGTGTGTATGAACTTGCAGAGTCATGCCATCGAGACGTCCTTTGGTTGTATGCTAGACACAAAGTGGTGATCAGACACTGGATATGGCTGATCAGGGACTTCCAAAAGATCCTTATGTTGTGCTAGTCTTGGCACCATTAGTTATACATGTTACGGGTGTTGATGCACAATTCAAGGAAGGCTTCATGAGGATGATGTAGACATTCCAGGGAGTGCAGCCTCCTGTCCTATCAATGGCTGATTTGATGCGGGTTTTCCAGTAGCAGCATCCTCCCACCTTCTCAGGGGAAGGAGGACCTCAGGCTGCAGAGTCTTGGCTCGAAGCCACGCTGACGATCTTTGAGAATCTCGAGGTACCACCAGAGAGGAGGGTGAAAGTTGTGACCTATATGCTTCGAGACTCCGCCAAGAGTTGGTGGGATGTCATCTCTCAGGTGGGACGCCATCAGGATATGGCTTGGGAGGAGTTTCAATTTATTTTATATGATTACTTCTACTCGGAGACCCTAAGGGATGACCGAGCCCAGGAGTTCATGAGCTTAGAGTAGGGTACTCTTTCAGTGAGGGAGTATTCCTCTCATTTCACGAAGCTGCAGCGTTTCACGCCTATCCCAGTAGGTGATGAGTTGTTCCTGGCTAGGAAGTTTAAATATGGTCTCAGGAAGGAGATCTGTTCTCAGGTGAACATCTTCAGGTTGACTTTGATATCCTCTATTGTCAACCAGGCACTGATCACCGAGCGCAATCTGAGGGATTCTGGAGTAGTGAGCTAGCGCGGTTCGACATCCAGAGTTTGTGTTCCTTATTCTGATAGCATAAAGCACCGCAGAGAGCTTTCTAGAGGAGACCAGAGTAGGCAAGATGCATCTTCTGGTATCCAGGTGGTGTGCTACCAGTGCGGAAGAAGCGATCATACTAGGCTGCAGTGCCAGAGAGACCTGATGGAGTGCCGATCTTGCGGCAAGATGGGCCACCTGCAGTGTTTCTGTCAAATCTTTTCACCAGTAGCTGGTGACAGGGGTCCTTCTATGACTCATCGTATAGGAGAAACCCCACTAGTTTCTCACCAGTATGGGAATTGGAGTTCTTCCAGCCGTTCAGGCCGAGGTGGAGGTCTCAGCCGTGGCGGTCAATCACCAGGATACCAGCGACAGTAGGGTAGATCTGCTTAGAGTAATCAGGCAGGGTCACAGGGCCACAGAGCTGGCCAGACTTTTGCAGTGGAGAAGACCCATCAAGAGTAGGATTGCGGCCCCTCTACGGTTCGAGGTACGATCCTGGTAGCCTCGATTTTATCTTCATCTCTTTTCGATACCGATGATATGAATAGATTTATATCGATTACTATCGTGGAGAGCTTTGGGATCTGTATTTTTCTTCTGATGACGTCTTGATGCTAGACACTCCATTGGGGACTAGAACGACTAGTGTATGTCAGTGAAAGGAGTTCCCTCTCAAGGTTGGTGGGTGTCACTTCCTTTGGGATATTTATGTTATAGAGATTACTGGATATGATGTCATTCTCGGAATGAACTAGCTAGTTCCCTTCCAGGAATTTGTTGAGTGATACCACCGAAGGGTGAGTTTTATATCACCAGAGGGTGAATCTTTTCTTCATAAGGTTGAGTGGGATGTCTAGGCAAGCAGAGTGGGACCAGAGCATCATGGGTTAAAAGAAGTTATAGCCCTGATTGCTAGTCTTTATCTGGATGACCAGAGGACTTCACAGTTAGACTTTCCTCCAGTAGTGGAGCATTTCAGGGATATCTTTCCAGAGGACTTTTCAGGTTTTCCTCCAGAGCGTGAGGTAGACTTTTCTATTGAGCTTGTTCCAGGAGAAGCACTGGTGTCTATTCCTCATTATAGGATGGATACACCTGAGTTGCAGGAGATCAAGAAGCAGTTGGAGGAGTTATAGGAAAAGGGTTTCATCTGACCTAGTACTTCTTCTTGGGGTTCGCCTATCCTATTTGCGAATAAGGCAGATGGTACTCTTAGGCTTTGTGTGGATTATCGGAAGTTGAACCAGTTGACAGTTAAGAACCGATATCCCTTGCTAAGGATTGATTACCTCTTTGATCAGCTTCGAGGAGCCTGGGTGTTCTCAAAGATTTACTTGAGGTCTGGTTACCATCAGTTGCGTGTTAGACCATCTGATATACCTCTCACAGATTTTAGGAGTAGGTATGGTCTATACAAGTATATGGTTATGCCGTTCGGTCTCATGAATGAACCTGTAGTTTTCATGGCACTGATGAACCGAGTGTTCCATCCATACTTGGATTCCTTCGTGGGGGTTTTTGTGGATGATATCTTGGTGTACTCCCACACTCGACACAACCATTCTACCCATCTTGATATCGTTTTGAGTACACTGAGAGAGAATTAGTTATATTCTAAGATCTCGAAATTCCACTTTTGGATGGACTAGATTCACTTATTGAGTCATGTTATATCAGAGACAGGAGTATCAGTAGACCTAGAGAAAGTGAGAGCTGTAGTTTCTTGGGAGAAGACAAAGAACGTCTTTGAGGTGCGGAGTTTTTTGGGGCTGGCTGGATACTACAGATGTTTCATACAAGACTTCTCGCACTTGGCAGCACCGCTAACAGGTCTGACTAAGAAGGGTGTAAAGTTCTTCTGCTCAGATTCTTGTAAGTTATCCTTTTAAGAGTTGAAGGGGAGGTTGATATCAACACCGATAATAGTCTTTCCAGAGCTGGGCAAGAGCTATACTGTTTACTGCGATGCTTCAGGTATCGGGCTGGGATCTGTGCTGATGTAGGGAGATGGATTCGTTGTGTATGGGTCTCGACAATTGATGTCACATGAGAGGAACTACCTGACACACGATCTGGAGTTGGTAAATATTGTTCATGCCTTACGCTGTTGGAGACATTATCTTTTGGGAGAGAATTTTGTTGTTTTCACTGACCACAAAAATCTCAAGTACATCTTCACTCAGCGTGATCTGAATCTGAGACAGCGCAGGTGGGTCGAGTATCTTCAGTCATTTGACTATGATATTGCCTATATGCCGGGAAGGGGAAATGTAGTGGTGGATGCGTTGAGTAGGAGGACTCATATATAGGTAGTTCAGGAGGCCAGTAGTGAGTGCCAGCTTATTTCTCTATTCTATGAGATGCATTTAGAGGTGCACGACAGACAGGGGAAGAATTTTCTATCTTATGTGGTTGTTACCTCTACCCTTCTTGATCGGGTACAGACGAGGTAGCTATTAGACTCATAAGGCCTAGTCCTGTGGGAGAGTGTGTCAAGAGAGGAACCTCTTCTTGGATGGACAGTAGGAGAGGATGAGATATTGCATTTCTAGAGATGTGTATGGGTGCCAGCAGACATACGCGAGGAGATGATATGGGATTTTCATTCCTCAGTTTGGGTAGTTCAACCTGGCGTCACCAATATGTATCTTGATCTACACTGCCAGTATTAGTGTCCATGTATGAAGAGGGATGTATCTGGTTTCATCATGAGATATTCCACTTGTCAGTAGGTGAAGGCGGAGCATTAGCGACCAGCAGGGCTTTTGCAGCAGTTACCCATTCCGGAGTGTAAGTGGAATGATGTCATGATGGACTTCGTGACCAGTTTTCCGAGGTCACCTCAAGGGAATGATACTGTTTGGGTTGTCATCGACAGGCTCATGAAGGTTTCTCACTTCTTGCCGATCAAGGAGACCTTCAGTGTTGATGAGATGGGATGGTTGTACATTTGATAGATTGTACATCTACATGGAGTTCCACACTCCATTGTTTCAGATAGGGATTCTCATTTTACTTCTCGGGTCTGGCAGGGGTTTCAGAAGGCTTTGGGTACACAAGTACTTTTGAGTACAACATACCATCCCCAGACAGATGGCCAGTCTGAGCGTACGATTCAGGTGCTTGAGGACATGCTCCGAGTATGCATCCTAAATTTTGGAGGTTCTTGGGAGAAACATATACCTCTCGTGGAGTTTTCCTACAAAAATAGTTTTCAAGAAACTATTCAGGTGGCACCTTATGAGGCTTTGTACAGTAGGCCATGCTAATCACCCTTATGTTGGATGGAGGCAGGAGAGGCAGCTTTGTTGGGACCTCATCTTGTTCAGGAGACCATAGAGCAGATAGAGTTGATTTGAAAGAGAATGACTACTGTTCAGTCTTGGAAGAAGTCTTATTCTGATCAGCGAAGACGACCTCTAGGGTTTGAGGTCGGGGATTAGGTTTTTCTACGTTTCACACCGAGGTTGGGACACAAGAGGATCATGAGATAGGTTAAGCTCTCACCGAGGTACATCAGGCCATTTGAGGTGTTGGAGAGAGTCAGGCCAGTTGCCTATCGGTTGTAGTTACCTCAGAGGTACCGGGCTATGCACGACGTCTTCCACGTTTCACAACTTTGACGTTACTTTTCAGACTTGTCTCATGTCTTTCAACCTGAGGAGGTTGAACTAGAAGGGGATGAGTCATTCGAGGAACATCCTATCCAGATTTTTGATCAAAGTAAGAAGTTTCTTCATGGCCGGTCTGTTCCTCTGGTATGGGTGATATGACATCACAGATGAGTACAAGACGAGACTTGGGAGAGGGAGGCCAATGTTCGATCACAGTCTTTGGAGTTGTTCAGGGTTTCTTCTTATGCACCGCGCTAAGGAAATTTGGGGACAAATTTATTTAAGGGGGAAGTTTGTAAGAACTCGGACATTCTTTTCATGTATGTTTTCCATTTCTGATTGTTTCTGAAAAAAGAGGAATTTTTGGAGGTCGTGCAGGGGCGCACGGTTGGTGCACGGTTGGCGCACGACCTGAAAAAACTGTGCAGCCAGCCCAGGAAACCATGAAACCTTGACAGTGGGCTCCACACGGGCTGCGTACGGTTTTTCAAACCGTGCGGGCAAGCCATGTGAAACCCCCTGGGTGAGACAGTGGTAACAACATAGTTGGCGCATGGTTTGACATACCATGTGGGGAAACCATGCGGCCAATTAAAATTAGGGTTTTTAAGTCCTGAGCCACTCTGGATTTCCCATTCCTCAACCATTATTCCTCCTACTCATGGATCATGTAGGAGTTGTGATTTTTAGAGGTTAGGGGAGCTCCCTGGCTCATTTTGGAGGAAAATCGAAGGGGTTTCTTGGTGGATCAAAGGAAATTATTCTCGGGTAAGTCCCTTCTCTTGGTTTCTCCTTGGTTTTCCCTAGATCTTCTCTTCCCTCTCTCTAGGTTTTCTAGATCTACATTTATTTCATATAGATCTAGTGTTTGGTTTTCCTTGAGTGTTGATTATAAGGCTTTTGGATGATAGGGAAGAAGTTTTAGAGCGGTCTTCCATGAAGAGGTTGCCCAGATTTGTGGGTGCAGTTGATTGTGGATCGTTTTCATCGGAACCCTAAAGGTAGGTGGTTTGTGCCTTTTGGTTTAAGGTCCTTGAATATTATCTGCAATTGTGACAATACCCTTGAATGGGGTATTGTGAGTTTACCGTCTTACCCCAGTGTTTTGCCTGCCATGATTGTATGATCGTGTAGAGGTTAATTGGATGTAAATAGAATTGATTACCATGCTTTGGACGTTTTTCCATGCATGTTCTGTTTACGACCGTTTGGTCCTGTATTTCCTATTTTCCCATGCCTAGTGATTTTAGGATGGAGTGTTGTATTCTGACATGTTGAGATGCTATAGACTATTTATCCAAGTATTTCTGTAGGTTTACTTAGTCCTTATAGCATTACTGTGCATTTATTTACACGGGGCCGTGAGAACCTAGTGTAGTAGACTATAAGGGGATAGATCGAGTGAGCTTCCTCAGAGAGTCTTTGGACATTATAGACTATAAGGGGATAAACCGATTGAGCTTCCTCAGAGAGTCTTTGGACATTATAGACTATAAAGGTATAGACTGAGTGAGCTTCCTCAGAGAGTCTTTGGACATTATAGACTATAAGGGGATAGATCGAGTGAGCTTCCTCAGAGAGTCTTTTTTTACTTTGAATTTACCTTGAACCATTCCAGGCTATAAGAGGAATTGACTAGGTGAGCTTCCTCAGAGAGTCTATGAATGACCTGGGGCTATAAGAGGAATTGACTGGGTGAGCTTCCTCAGAGAGTCTCTTGACCTTGGGGCTATAAGGGGAATTGACCTTGTGTGGTTCCTCATAGAGTCCTTGACTACCCTAGACTATAAGGGGAATTGACTGAGAGAGCTTCCTCAGAGAGTCTTTGAGCATTATAGACTATGAGGGGATAGACCGATAATGATTCCTCACTGAGTCTTTATGAATACTTAAGTTGAACCAGAGGGGTTAGACTGAGTGTGCTGCCTAGAGGGTTGCTTGTACTTGATAGGTAGGACCAGATGGGGTAGGCTGTGTGTACTTCCCAGATTGTTACTTGCTTTGATTAGCTGTTGCTTGATAATTGTTACTGTGGATTGTTTACTTTTGAGTACCTTCCTGTTTTCTATTTTCTGTACTTTTACCTGCCATATATATTCATTGACTGTTAGGCACAAATCTTGTGGTGGTTTCCTACTGAGATTCGTCTCACACCCTGTTTGGGTCATGCTTTTGGGCCCAAACAGACCATGTTGTTGCAGTTATAGATAAGGGCAAGCACCCTTTTACTTCAGGTACTTGACTGCATAGGAGTTGGAGATCATGGGACCAAGATATGGCTTGCAATGCTGAGGAGTTTATCTGCTTTCTTTTGCACTTTGGTTTAACACTGTTGTATTCCCTCATTGTGACTTGTTTGGCTATTTTCCTAGACATATCTGTACCATGAATCATTTTATATATATGTTCTACAATTGTTTATCATTTCAGTCTTCTATTGTTTGCTGTTGTTGGATACTATTTCTTTCATTATTGTATATTTTTTGGTCTTCCGCTGTGTTACTCTGCCAATGAGATAATAGTTTCCCCACTATCACACCCAAGGCCCTCACTACTTGTCGGCAGCCTCTGGCGTTCGGGGAAATGTGCTTGAGGCCATGTGACCAACCGGGTACGGGGTGCCTCTAGTTGGCTTTTAGAACTGGGACGTTACAAAATGAATAGGATCTTTCATCCTTTTTTGGATCAGTTTGTGGTATTTTTCATCGATGATATCTTAGAGTACACCCATTCAGTAGATGATCATTCCAAACATCTTGATATTTTATTGAGTACATTGTGGGAGAATCGGCTTTACTCTAAGCTAACCAAATGCAGTTTCTGGATTAATGAAGTGAATTTATTAGGCCATGTCATCTTAGAGGCAGTAGTTTCAATGGACCTAGAGAAAGCCACATCCATGATATCTTGGGAACAACCCAAGAATGTATTTTAAATTCAGATCTTTCTAGGTTTATTAGGTTATTACCAATGTTTTATCTAAGATTTCACCCATTTAGCAGTACCAATGTTTGGGATGACCAAGAAAGGGGTGAATTTTGTTTGGTCTAATGCTTGTAAGAGATATTTTTATAATATAAAAGGTAGGATAACCTCAACACCTATCCTCACTTTACCTGTTCCAGGTAAATCATATACCGTGTACTGTGACACTTCCAGAGTTGGACTTAGAGAAGCTATAATGTAAAAGGATTGTGTGGTTGCTTATAGCTCTAGGAAGATGAGAACGCATGAGTGGAATTACCCTAATCAGGATATGGAGTTAGTGGTAGTGGTATATGCCCTGATACATTAGATACACTATCTCATGGGTGATATTTTTGTGGTATACACAGACCAAAAAACCTTTAGGTACATATTTTCTCAGCAGGAACTGAACCTTCGACATAGAAGTTGGGTTGAGTATCTATATTATTTTGACTTTTAATTGTCTTATACATCTTGAAAGGGTAATTCTGTTTCTAACAATTTGAGTTTAAAGAAACATACATAATAAATATGAGAGTCTTGTGATGAGTGGAAGATAATTTCCCTCTTTTAAAATATTCATATGGATGTTTATGAATCTCAGGGGTGAGTATCTCTAACTTCGACATCTATTATACTTGTTCTTTTGGTCTGGA
This sequence comes from Viscum album, assembly GCA_963277665.1. Taxonomy (NCBI): domain Eukaryota; kingdom Viridiplantae; phylum Streptophyta; class Magnoliopsida; order Santalales; family Viscaceae; genus Viscum; species Viscum album. The sequence continues at coordinate 908,753,156 of OY728131.1, read as the reverse complement.
TTAAGACTAATCATTTGTATGATACAAAGGGCTCAGTTTTGAGAGATAAATTATATGACGGGGTGATTCCTTTAGGATAGTCTTTTGGAGGTGAAAATTATCTTCTTTTCCATGGACGAGTATGGGTTCCTACGGGCTTGGGTGTGGAGCTGACGAGGGAGTTTCATGCTTCTAGATGGGTTGTTCATCCTTGTTTAACACAGATGTATCATGATATCCATATAAAGTACTAGTGTTAAAGAATAAAAATGGAGGCAAAAAGCTTCCTGGCTCAATGATTCACTTTTCATCAGGTGAAAGACGATCATTAGAGGTTAGCTAAACGCATTCCTGAGTAGAAATGAGATGATTTCAAAATTGATTTTGTGATAGGACTACCCCAGATGACCTAAAAGAATGATGCTGTATGGGTTATTGTGGATCAACTGACTAAGTTATCTCACTTCTTACCTATTAGGAAAACCTTCATAGTTGATGATCTAGGAAATCTTTATGTGTGTGAGGTCGTTCGATTGCATAATGTTCTGAGGAGGATCATTTCAAATAGATATCCTCATTTTTACATTTCATTTATGGAAGTGAATTCAGAAATCCCTAAGATCGTGAGTTATTTTAAGTATATCATATCATCCATAGGATTATGGACAATCTGAGAAGACTATTCAGGTTCTGGAGGATATTTTATGAGCATGTGTTTTAGATTTTTGTGGTTAATAGGAGAAACATATGTCACTTGTGGAGTTTTCATATAATAATAGATTCCATGAATCGATCCAAATGGTTCCTTTTTAATATTTGTATGGTAGTCCATAGAATTCACATCTTTGTTGGATAGACGTAGGCAAGTCAACACTTTTTCGGCCTAGTATCATGAAAGGGAGACATCTAAACAGGTTCAGTTGATCAGAAAGTGATTGGTGACTGCACATAGTAGGTAGAAATCATATGATGACCATCTTATACAACTTCTAGAATTCGAGTTTAGTCATCATGTTTTCCTTTGGGTGTTACCTATGTTGGGGCATTACTACATCAGGAAATAAGGAAATCTAGCTCCAAGGTTTGTTAGACCGTTTGATATAGTGGAAAGAGTTGGTCCAGTGGCATACCGTTTAGGCCGTCCATAGTACTAAATTGACATTCACAACATTTTCCATGTGTCTCAATTATGAAGATATCATTTAGACCCTTCCCATGTGATAGACATGGAATACATCGAGATTTGTGTTGATGCGTCCTTTGAGGATCATATGATATGAGTTGTGGATTGTAGTGAGAAATATCTTTGGGGTAGGACTATACCATTGGTTTGGGTGTAGTGGAAGCATGGGAGATTTTAAGAGGATACCTGGGAGAGGGAGTCTGATATACAAACATAGTGGCCAAAATTGTTCACTAAAACCTCATAGTGATGCTTGGAGCAGATCATGGATGAGCTGTTATAAGTCGGGGAGGTTGTAAGATCCCATATTTTTTTGGTACATCTCTCTCTGAGTTCTTCATTAATCTTTTCTTTTGGTTGCGTTTTTTTCATAAGAGTCTGTTGTTTGAATAAAAGTAGTCTTGGGATGCAAGGAAACTTGGGAAAGTTCTGAGAGTATCTGTGAGGAGAGATTTGTTGGAGAAAATGACCTAAAGTACCATGATGTATTCTTGTTTGAATTAATGGAGTCTGGTATAAATGGGTTAAGTGTTTCATGGGTTCTTAGTGATATGAGAAACTTTAAAAGAGTTTCAGATTGTTTAAAAGGAAAATGGGCTAAAAAATCAACTAAAAACATTTACAAATTGTGTAAATGGATTACACATCATGTAATTGTTCGAGGGTTTTAATAAAAGAAATCCTAGGTGAAGCGTTTTTTGGTGTATTCCATTAAAAACATTTACACAACATGTAAATGAATGAACTGCTATTTTAAAAATGTTGAGCATCTTAATTCTCTTTTGTTTCAGCTTTATCTCTTCTCCTCTTGACCCTAGGGACTTCTCTAGGAAATTTTGGGGAGCCAAATTCTCTTTTGGATGTCCTGTTTGTGTGAGCGATCCCTAGTAAGTATTTTCAGTTAGGTTTCTTCCTTATATTCCTTCTACTCAAACCATTGCAATTAAATCCTTTGACCAATTGTATTATTGGTTCTGATCTTGAATAATTTTGATCTAGGAGCCTCTTTTCAATCATTTGAACCTTCTTCCTCATGAATGTTTTCCATTGGAATAATTTTTTGATAATCGATCAAAGGTAGGGGGTCTAAATATTAACCCTATGGTTTTATAATTTCAAAGTTTATGAAATATTGTGATTGATCCATCATTACATTCACCCAAATTAAATAATAAAAAAATGGAATTATTCATTGAGGTCCTTTGGTTTCAAATAGATTTTTAACTAGCTTATGGATGCCTATGGGATGAGAGAACCATGATTATAATTGAATTGGAAAATGAATTAAAGTCTTTTTAGCATGACATGAGACCTAGGGAAATTTATTATTATAAAATACCTAAATTGTGGATTATTTCTTATTGATATAACTTTTAATCAATTGTGAATTAATTTTCAATTGGAATTTGAAAGAAGAATGAAAATTCACATAATTAACCATTGATAATTGTGATGTGATATTGTGATATAAATGTTGTATGAAAGAGATTGTGTTCCATGTTATAATGATTATATATTGGGCTTGACCCTAGAATTTGAAAACTTATATGCTATCATTCTGATATTGAGCGGGCACATCCCAATCCTATTCTTATAGAGAGAGGGCTATGCTTAGTCCCATGTTGTAATGCATATAGGGATTTGTCCTAGATGTTGTAATGCTTATAGGGATTTGACCTAGATTGTGGTGACTATACCATGGTCATATGGTTGTGGTTGGAATGGTTGTAAGACATTCTTAGAGATATTCTAGCATGGTGTTGAAGCAGATTAGTTAACCTTGGTTATATTATTGTGGTTGGCATAGTTGTAAGACATGATCAGAGATATTCTATCATAAAGCCAAAGTAGGTTGTTGTTCTATATTATTAGTTGTTAAATTAATTAATACACTGAGTTATTTCTTTATTGCACATACTTTTTATCAAGATGGTTTTTTAGACATGGTAGTATTGACCTACTTAGTTCCCTATTTGGGCCGCCGTTAGGTACCCGAGAAAATTTTGTGGACGCATATTTGGACAAGGGAAAAGGTCCTTGTTGTTGATTTCTTATTTCAATATGGGTTGGAGTTTGGAGATGGGATTGACATGGGGTTTGGGACTTGAGACTTTGATCCTTTTTTTGAGTCTGCTGGTCTTTTTCTTGTATTGTTCTAGCAAGCAATTTAGTTAGATTCTATCACATCATTACATTATTCCTTATTTATTTATTGGATTATTCATTTGTCTTTTATTGTTTTCTTCCTCTATGTATTTAATTTGATTATTTAAATTTTATTATGAATTATTTATATTTATATGGAACTTCATACTAGGGGGTATAGTCTCTCCACTATACTTTTCACACCCCCACAGATAGTCGACGTCCTCTAGCATACAGGGAGGCGTGCTTGAGGTCTCGTAACCAACCCTTTCCAGCCACATGAGAGAGTTATAGATTGGGGAAAGCTACAAAATGTTTATGGACTATTTAAAGAAAGGAAATGTATGGAATATATGGTGATTACCTACTGATCTGTTGGTCTCGCCCAAATTTACCCAAGTTTGTAGGGTTAAGTGGTCAAATGTAGAGTATCTTGGGTCATCAATTCCTGAGAGACCTAAGAAGAAACCTATAGACACACACATTCTATAGAATGATTTTGGATATTAAGTAGCCAACCATTGGTTGATTTTAGATAGGTTTAAGAAAACACTACATGAATTAAGTGAAATCAAATTATGAGAAGGGTTGATCTTAGGTTATTACAAGGGGCGGATTTGATGAAATTCTTTTTTAATGATTTAAATTTATTATATTTGAGATGGGTTTATTCAAGAATATAAAACAACTTCATCACTTAATGGTTTTATACAAAAAAACCATAATACAAATCACCTATACACTTTGAGGATAAAATTTATCAGCACTCCAAGGTAAAGTTTCGTATTATCACTTGAAACATGTGGCCTTAAAATTTAACAAGGACAAAGAAGTTTTAAAATCATCAAATAAAAATCTCAATTAAAAGAAGTGATTAGACATTAATGGGGTGATAAATAACATCCAATACACCCCCTTTATACTCTCTTTCATCAACCCATAAGTGGGTTATCCCTCCATTTATTCTATGGTTTCAATGGAAGTAGGAAGTAGACTCATGAGGGAGGAATTGAAGAAGTAAAAAAACAATAAAAAGAAAACAATCATTCCACCGTTGTGTGAATAATTTCACAAGGCTTGGTATGAATAAATTCACAACATAAAGAAACGGTATCAATGTGATAATAATAAGAATATAATAAGGTAAGATGAATAATTTTTATTGAAAACTAAGGTGATTCAAACAACTTACAAATGAAGAAGAACATTACAAAGGAAAACTGAAAGCATAACACTACAATGAAGAAAGCATACAAGATCATTAAATACTCCAACAACACAACAATAAATAGTAATTTTGGGATACTTGGGTCGAGAATCCAATAGTTAAAGCCATCCCACTTGAGTATAGTAGGATTAGGGTGGTGGAAAGCTTGTGGGACTTAGACTTTTCCACTCTTGACCCGAAGTGAAATCCAACTTGCATACACCAAAAAAACGCATCAAAATGACCATCTATATGGAAGAATTAGAGTGGTACATATAATAATAAAATATATCTATGGATATCTCCTAACCTCCTGTAAAATTCCAGCCCAAATGATTTTTTTTTGTGAGATAATATCGAAATAGTGGGCTGTTTTTCTGGGATGCAGAATCTGGCCTAGAATTTCATCTTCCACTTGAGACGCTTAGAAATACATTAAAACATCTGAATTAGATCTTTTAACTTTTTTATGAAATGTTCCCCATGATTTACTCTATCTTAAGTTAAATTTTTATAATCATCGGGCTCGTATATTGGCTGATACAGTCTCTTTATTAGGATAATGTCCAATTTACTTTTCCGAGAATGTGTTGTCATGAAAGCCCATTTTGGTGGTCTTCCATTGTGAATCTTCAAGTGATAAAAAATCATTAATTTTTACTTATAGAATGGGATACCTGGAAATAAAATATGAAAATAAAATCAAGACCGTTTTTTATTTTAGGAGGTGTTAAAAAATGTACCATGTAATAGTTCATTTTAAGAGGGAATTACAATCATAATGTGAATTAATGTTCAAAGTGTAAAATGAACTAAAATGGTGTATATAAATAATAAATCACATGAATATTATAAATATTAACAATTAATATTAGCCTTATTAAGTGTATAATCACCCCCCAACTTGAGTTTTACTAGTCCTGAGCAAAATATATCTAAAAAATATGAATCCAAATTCCCTTTTCCAAAAACATTTTAATACACAATGATCACCAAGAACCCTTATACCAAACAATAATGAAACCCATAAAAATATTTTAATACAATATAGTTTCATAGGAATATCCAAAGCCCAATCCCATTTATTTTTTTAAATTCATCACCATATTTCATCCAATATCAATTAAGTATGACGATGTGTTGTGTATCACAATAGACATGGGGGTTCATTTTTATTCAAGGGGGGAAATGATGGAAGTGCTAGGTGGAATCAAATTTCAATATTAAGATGAGTATTAAATTTTTTATTGTATATATATATATTCAATTTTTCCATGGTAATTGAAATTGCACTCAATAAAGTCAACCCATGTAGTGAGACTTTGCCGATGACTCCCAGGCTCAAAGACCTTAGGGTACCAAGTGAAGCCCACATACTCGAGAATCATCTCAAGTTAACTCAGTCAAAAACAAAGTCAAATTACCACAAATAGAGATAAAATTACTAATTTTGGGCCAGGAAACAATGGAGTCATGATCCCCAAGTGTCGAAAGCCACACATTAGGCCATTTCATTGCTCTACGCGCACATTTATTGTTTTTTTTGTTTTTTTTGAATAATTATATTAAAATAAAATGATCACCAAACCTATGCTATTTATTTGGGGGACCCCATGAACTCAAACTAATTCCCCACTATCCAAAGGACGTGCGTTGTGATTCTTTTTTTTTATTTGGATGAAAATATAAACAATGAAATTTCACATTAGACAACCACACTTTCCAAAATATATGCTCATGAAATTATACATTGATTAAAATTAGAATCAGGGCATGCTAAATTATTTGATATTCAGTTTCAAAGTGTGTAATGTGTATTATCATGTTCAAGCTTAAATAATTTTTTCCTTCCACACATTTATTTATATACACAAAATTAATAATTTTTTTTTCATTCTTTTTACCCCCCAACATTGAATAAAAATATCCCCAGTGTTTAAAGAAAATAAAATTTTGAAGGGGGTAGAGGTAGATTAGAGTAGTTCTAAAAGGAATTTAAAATATGTGGATCATGGAATGAAGTGACCTGGTGGTTGAAGTTGAAGTTCTTGTTACTTCAATTTAGTCCTTTGATATCCATGTCACTTGAAGAGTTCCATAGTGGAAAAAGAAATAAAATAAAATAATATATATATATATAATAAAAAAGTAAAATATAAGTATATATACAAAAATTATAGAATAATTAAGCACTATAAGCTGTAGGTTAGTGGTAAGTGCGTGCCCCTATCTCCCTTCAGTCCTGGGTTCGAGTCCCCTCAGCTTCACCGGTTGTGACGGGGTTTGACCCATGACCCATGACATGTACTTTTATATATTTTTTAATTATTATTATATTTTTTTTGTATTTATATTTTAACCTACAAACACATAAAAATAAAATAAACTGATGATACTGTCTTCTTTTTAAATTTCTGGGCATGGTATTACTCAAGGATAACACCACATGACATGGATGAATATGGCGCTCCCTTTCATACCCATCCATACTCATAAAAGAAGAATAAGTCAACAATCTATTTTTTTAAAATATCAAAATGATTCATTAAAATAAAAAAATAAAGATGATCTACAAATATTGTAAACATGAAAACCATGGGTTTCCTCCCATACAATGCTTTTGTTTAACGTCGTTAGCCCGACATGGATCCTAAATCTATCAATTTTTTCCCGATTCATAGGTTGGATCAGTTAAATCAACCTTTGTTTACTTATTATTGAATGATTAATGAATGGTTTTAACCTATTACCATTGACCTTAAAAACGTGACCACTTGTGGGATCCTAAATCTCTACTGCCCCATGGGGGTACACATTATGCACTATGAATGGACCTGACCATCTAGATCTTAACTTTCCTGGGTGTAAATGATGTTTCGAACTATACAAGAACATGGATTTTACTGGTACAAAGTGTTTAACTTTGATATTACTAGATTAGTAGGCTTGAACTCTAGCTTTATTTATCCTTGAATTTTTATAAGCCTCCATCCTAAGTTCCTCACGTTCTTTAAGGTATAATTTCTTCTTTTCTTCGGTCAAAGAAATGCCGAAATTCATTTTTTGATTGCCCAAAATTCCTTATGCTCAATTTCAACAGGTAAATGGCATGATTTTCCATAAACCAACCTATATGGTGAAATTACTAGGATAATTTTGAATGCTATACGATATGAACAAAGGGTATCCAAGAGTTTCTTGGACCAATCTTTCCTAGAGGGATTGCCAGTTTTTTCAAGAATTTGCTTAATCTATCTATTCTCCAACTCAGCTTGACCATTGGTTTAAGGATGGTATGTAGTGGAAACTTTATGATAAATCCCATACTTAGACATGAGTGAAGATAATGGGTGGTTGCATAAATATATTCCTTGATCACTGATTATAGACCTAGGAATTCCAAATCGAGAAAATATGTGCTCTTTTAGAAATCGGATCACAACATGATGGTAATTGGAGTTGGTGGGAATGGAATCAACCCATTTCAATACATAATCAATAGCTAAGAGTATTTAGAGATATCCCCTAGAGTTTGGAAAGGGTCCCCTAAAATCAATTCCCCAACAATCAAATATTTCAATGACTATAATGGGAGTGAGGGACATTTTATTCCTCTTGGTAATGGATCCTAATTGTTGACATTGAGGAAAACTTTTGTAGAATTGGAAGGAATACTTAGTGAGGTTAGGCCAGTAGAAACCACTTTGGAGGATCTTTTCAGTGGTTTTCTTTGTGGAAAAGTGGCATCCACATGCCTCTCCATGAATTTTTTTTTAGAATGGACTCTTGCTCAGACTCAGGAACACATCTCCTAATGATTTGATCAGGACACAACTTGAAGAGGTAAGGATCATCAAACACATAGTGTTTGACATCAGAAATGAATTTATTCTTAGCTTGGGTCCTTAAGAATTTTGGAATGTTACCTGTCACTGAATGGTTTGTAGTGTCAGCATACCATGGGCAATCACTCATAGAATAGAGGTGCTCATCGGGAAATGAACCAGTCATAGAAATGTGATGTGAGTTGTACTTGAATTCCATCTTAGAGAGGTGAAAAGCTTCAAAATTTTCAACACCCTTTTTATCCTTAATGGTTAAATCTAACACTTGAAGAAGAAAGACCCACCTAATCAATCTATCTTTGGAATCTTGCTTTTGGAAAAGGTATTTTAGGTCTGAATGGTCAGTGAAGACAATGATGGTTGATCCTAAGAGATAAGACTTAAATTTATCTAAGGAAAATACAATAACAATCAACTCTTTCTCAGTGTTGGTGTAGTTAATTTGTGCATCATTTAGATATTTTCTTGCATAAGTAATGACACATGGAGTTTTCTCACACCGTTGTCCTAATACTGCTCCTACAACGAAGTCACTAAAATCACACTTGAGCTCAAAAGGAAGTTTCCAATTTGGAGATTTCATGATAGGTGGAGAGATAAGAGATGACTTGAGTGTAGAGAATGATTCCTCACATATTTTTTTCCATAAAAAATGGAGCATCTTTCACCAATAGAGCATAAAGTGGTCAAGAAATAGAGTTGAGATTCCAAATGAACCTTCTATAGAAACCAGAAATTCCTAAGAAGGACCTCACTTCCTTAACAGTTTTAGGAGAGGGAAGGTGACGAATAATGTCGACCTTATCTTTATCAACTTCAATCCCTCTACCACAAATTATATGGTCTTGAACAAGTCCTTCCTTTACCATAAAATGGAATTTTTCTCAATTTAGGATGAGGTTCTTATCCTCACATCTTGACAAAACCCTTTAAAAATTTAGAAGGAATCCCTCAAAAGTATCCCAAAAGATGGAGAAGTAATCCATGAAGACCTCTAAACAATCCCCCACAATGTCTAAGAAGATTCCCATCATGAACCGCTGAAAGGTACCAGGAGCATTACATAACCCAAAGGGAATGTGCTTGAAAGAAAAAGTGCCAAATGGACAAGTGAAGGTTGTTTTTCCTCGATCCTCTAAGGATACATATATTTAATTATACCATTGAGAATCTATCTAGTAAGAAATATAATTTATGACTCTCCACTCGCTCGAGGACTTGATCAATAAAGGGTAAGGTGAAATGGTTTTTCTTGGTACAAGAGTTGAGCTTCCATTAGTTAATACAGAATCTCCATCCACTACTGACCCTTGTGGGGAGAACGTCACCATCCTCATTGGTGATCACAGTAATTCCAGTTTTCTTTGGGAAAACCTGAATTGGGCTTACCCACTCACTCTCTACTATGGGGTAGATGATACCTACTTTCAATAACTTAAGAAGTTATTTCCTTACCACATCTATAAGATTTGGATTGAGTCTCCACTAAAGTTGACGACATGGTTTGGATTCATATTCAAGAACAATCCTATGAGTTTCAATGAGTGGGCTAATCCTAGTAATATCAGAAAGGGTCCATCCAATTGCTTTCTTATGCTTTCTTAGGACATTCAGAAGCATCATCTCTTGATTTTATTCAAGAGAGGAAGAAATGACAACAGGAAAGGCTCAATTGTCCCCTAATAATGCATACTTGAGTGATGAAGGTAGGACCTTAAATTCGAGATTATATTGGTTATCACTTTCTAAGAAAGGTTGAGACTTCATATTGAACTCAGTTTCTTTGTTCAGATTTATTAATATAATTGGTTCCTTGTGAATAGAATTTTCATCCACTAATTTATCCAGAGCAGTGTCATGAATCGGTATGGACTCAATGTTATTAATTTCACCCATGGTATCATTGATCGATGATTCCAGAAAATTATCAATAGAGCTATCTAAAAGAGATTCAATCCAAGGAGACAATTTTCCCTCATGTGAAAAAATAAAACTAATCTCTTCTTGACTTAAACATCCTTTTGTAATTCCTTGATGTTCCTCAAGTTCACTATCAACAATACCGATCAAATTAACCTCATATATCTCTTCATCATCCCCAATTTGATAGTTTTAATTGTATATGTTCAAGTCTAGACTCATGTTCCTGAAGGTTATTTCCATGTTCCCATTTCAGACTCGGATGACTGAGTTGATTTTTGCTAAGAAGGGACGACCAAGGATGATGGGGGTTTTCTCTCTAGGACCTATGATTGGGTAATTTTCAAGGACAATTAAGTCATCTGGGTAAATAAAATTTTCAAATTTCACCAAAACATCATTTAATATCCCTTTAGGAACTCGAACACTATGATCAGTAAGTTGAAGAGTGATAGATGTGGGTTGGATTTCTTCAAGCCCTAACTGAAAATACATAGAATAAGGAATGAGGTTCACACTGGCTCCCAAATCACAAAGTGCTTTGAAAACTTTTTTCTATCCTATCTCAACATTGATGTATGGACATCCTGGATCTTTCAACTTTGGAGGAATGGTCCCTTGAATGGTGGTGCTCACATTAACATCCAAAAGGACTTGGTTTTTATGTGAAAATTTCCTTTTAAAAGTGCACAAGTCCTTAAGGTAATTTGAGTAGGCAGATTTTTTTTGGATTGAATCTAGAAGGGGGATGTTCAACTTAACCTGAGAGAATATTTCCCTCAAAGTTTCATTCAGTTTTGGTTTAGATTTTCCTCTCATGAATTGAGGGAAGGGATCATGTTGTTTGATTGTTTGGTGTGGTTGTAGTTATTTCACATTCTCATTGGGTTTTTCAGAATATATGGGTGGTTCTTCATCATTTTCATGTGTTTTTTAAGCTTTTAATGGTTATGTAATGGCTTGTTCAGGTTTCTCAATGGATTTCCCACTTCTTAAAACAATTACTGCTTTGATTTTTTCATAAGAGTTTTGTGTATAATTGGATTCTCCCCTTAAAGTTGAGGATGGTACCGCTAGAGTAGGCATGGATTCCTTCCCAGTTTTAATGGTTTGTAGTTCATGTTTAAGGGATGATATTTATGAGTTCATTTTCTCCATTTGTTTACACAACTGTTTAAGTATTGGTAGAGGGACAGATTGAGTAGGGGATTGTGCTGGTTGGTTTATCCCAGGAGGATAATTTGGTTGTTGGATTGGTTGTTGTATGGGTTTTTGGTATTAGATAGAAGTATATTGGTATTGGGCTAGTTTTGGTTGGAATTGGTTATGGTTTTGGAAAATTTTTGTAGGGTAGAGGTTTGGTCCTTATGGTTGGATAGGTTGTTGGTTATCTTTCTAGCAGAATCCTGGGTGGTCATTATACCTTGGGTTGAATGTGTTTGGGTATTGGGGATTTTGGAAATTTAGGGCATTGACTTTAGTAGGTGGTCCTCCTAGAATAACATCTTTAATGGATGGAATGGTTGGGCAGTTGTCTGTTTTGTGGTCATGTTTGTCACAAATTGTGAAAATGGGGTCTACAATTATAGATTTTCCTAAGGTTTATCTCTTCAACCTTCCTAGTGAGTGCTGCGAGTTTCTCCCTAAGGATTTCCTCCTCCCTAAGTGTGTTAATTCCACTAGATTTGGGTGGATTATCATAGTAAGGTGATGTTACTCATGTTTGATTTTATTAAACAAGGCTTTCTAGATACTCATAAGCATCATTTGGGGCTTTGTTTTTGAAAGTTCCATTACACATCATGTCAATGAATTGTTTGTTCCCTGGACCCAACCCTTCATAGAAAATTATCACTTGTCCAGGAATAGAAAAACCATGGTGTGTAACCTTTTTTATAGTGTCTTTTAACCTCTACCATGTTTCGTAGAATGTCTCTCCATCTTTTTCAAAAAAGTTTTTGATGCTCTTTTTAAGTGAAATTTTTTTGTGGTGGGGAAAGTATTTTTTGTAGAATTATATTTGTAATTGGTCCCAAGAGTAGATGTATGGTGATATCAAATTGTTTTTCCAATTTTTATATTGATCCTTTAAAGAGAAAGGAAATAGCCTCATCTTAGGTGATTGTATTTGATGTGGGGGACACATGGTTTCTAAAAAGTCATTGAACTCCTTAACATGAAGGTAGGGCATCTCAGACTCTATTCCATGGAATGTGGGATGGTGGTTTAGGACATGGGGTTTAAAGATGTAGTTGTAATCTCCTAGGGAATTGTGTCTAATTCATGAGGGTGCATTTATCCAAGTAGGTGTGAGGTAGTCATTCATGGTTTGATCAACTTCATTTCCCAAGTTTGGGGCTACCTCATTTGGATTTCCATTTTGGTTCCCACTCGGGTTTATGAGTTAGTTTCTTCGAAGACCTTATATTGAAATGGGATCATTTTTTGACTCTAGAGTATTTGGAAGATTATTATCTAATGAAAAGAGTTCCCTTGGTGTACTTGACTACCCAACCCCAGGACTATCCACCCTAACTAGATGGTTTGATTGGTCACAGGTGTAGGTGGACATGCGCCAAAAGAAAAAAAACAAGAAAGGGAAATGATAAGAGAATTTGGTTGAGAGTAAAAGAAATGGGAGAGAATAGAATTGGTGTTGAGATTAATTACTTGGGTCCCCAGCAACGGCGCCAAAATTTGGTCTCGCCCAAATTTACCCAAATTTTTAGGGTTAAGCAGTCAAATGTAGAGTAGCTTGGGTTGTCGGTTCCTCAAATACCTAAGAAGAAACCTATAGACATGAACATTATATGGACTGATTTTGGATATTAAATGGAAAAATTTGGGTTGATTTTAGATAGGTTTAAGAAAACACTATGTGACTTAAGTGAAATCAAATTATGAGAAGGGTTGATCCCAAGTTATTACAAGGGGCGAATTGGATGAAATTATTTTTTAACGATTTCAATTTCTTATATTTGAGATGGGTCTATTCAAGAATATTAAAAGAATTCATCACTTACTTGTTTTATACCAACAAACCATAATACTAATCACCTATACACTTGGAGGATCAAATTTATGATCCCTCCAAGGTAAATGTTCGTATTATCACCTGAAGTATGTGGCCTTAAAATTCAACAAGGACGAAGAAGTTTTAAAATCATCAAATAAAAATATAAATTAAAATAAGTGAATATGCATTAATGGGGTGATAAATAAAATCCAATCCATCCCCTTGATACTCCCTTGTATCAACCCATAAGTGGGTTAGACCTCCATTGATGCTATGGTTTCAATGTAAGTGAGATTTAGACTCATGAGGGAGGAATTGGAGAAGTAAAAAAAACAATAAAAAGAAAACAATCACTCCACCGTTGTGTGAATAATTTCACAAGGTTTGGTATGAATAAATTCACACCATAAAGAAACAATATCAATGTGATAATAATAAGAACATAATAAGAGAAGATGAAGAATTTTTATTGAAAAATAAGGTGATTCGAGCAACTTACAAATGAAGAAGAACATTACAAAGGAAAAGTGGTAGCATAACACTACAATGAAGAAAGAATCCAAGATCATTAAATCCTAAAAACACCACTACCTTAAATAGGAATTTTGGGAGACTTGGGTAAATACTCCAATAGTTAATGTCATCCCACTTGAGTATGGTAGGCTTAGGGTGGTGGAAAGCTTGTGGAACTTAGACTTTTCCACTCTTGACCCGAAGTGGAAGCCAACTTACATACACCAAACCGACACGTCAAAATGACCTTCTATATGTCAGAATTAGAGAGATCCATAGAATAAGAAAATGTAGCTCCTGATGTCTCCTAACAACTTGTACAATTGATTCCCAAATGGAATTTTTTTGTGAGATATTATCGAAATAGTGGTCTCTTTTTCTGGCCCTCAGAATCTAGACCAAAATTTCATCTTCCACTTGGGCCACCTATAACTCCATTAAAAAATCAAAATTATCTCTTTTCACTATGTGATGAAATGATACCCATGATTTCATATATCTGAAGTTAAATTTTTGGAATCATTGGGCTTGTATATTGGCCTCTACAGTCTCTTTATTGGGATGCTATCCAGTTTACTTTTCCCAGAATGTGTTGGCATGAAATCCCATTTTGGTGGTCTTACAATTTAAATATTCAAGTGATAAAAATAATTAATTGTTCCTTATAGAATGGGATACCTGAAAATAAAATATTAAAATAAAATCAAGACCATTTTTGATATTATGAGGTGTTTAAAAATATACCATGTAATAGTGCATTTTAAGAGAGAATTACAATCATAATGTAAATTAATTTTCAAAGTGTAAAATACACTATAATGGTGTATATGAATAATAAAGAAAATAAATATTATAAATATTAACAATTAATATTATCCTTATTTAGTGGATAATCAGCTATTTATGCTCACACCCTACTTATACCACTCGATGTCGATAAACCCGAGCTATTTTGAAGGTTTAGGTTTTTGGTTCTATTGTGTTTTTAGAGAGGGTTTGTTTATGGATGGTGGTGACCAAGAGGTCATGTGTATATCATTTTAGTCGAGTTTTTTTTATTAGTTTTTTTTTATTTTAGTTTTTTTGGTCAGCTACAATTGTATCTGGATTTGGTTTATGTATTTGTTGATGTTCAATTATTGGTTTATACAGTGTTTTCAGTTTTGGTTATTTTATCCTAATTGTTTATTGGGATAAATCATTCCCATGTGGTTTATATTTAATTCCTGACACTAGTCTCCAGCCTGGGAGGATCAATAACACTTTTTAGGCCTTATCTCGGGATGGGTCGAGTGTTGGGTCAGATGGAAGCCCGGCCTGGTTCATGAAAAAATGGTATCATAGGAGCCCTTTATTATTTGAGTAATTAAGTAGTTTAGATATTAGGACTGTCGGGACTTGGGAGGTAGGTGTGGAAAGAGCGTCACTGACTCTTACTCATCCCGATCCTTGAGTTACCAGGGTAGTTTAGGATTTGAGTATTTTGTTTTGGTTTTGGGTGTGTAGATGGGAAATGATAATGGAGGTGAACCTGTGATGTTTGGTGGGCTTACGTGGAGTATTAACCCATGTGGAGTCTGAGTGTATGGTTTAAGATACTCATAGTGAATGGTTCTTACTTGGGATGTGGTCTAATAAACCATGTGGTCATGTTTTTCATGGTTAATAGTTTGCTATTTTGGGAGTTTGGGGTGAGTTATGTCTTTGATTTATTTTTGTTCAGAATGTGTGGATTTTGTAATGGAAAATGGTTTTTAGAAAAATATTTTTCAAAAAGAAAATGTTTTTGAGGTGTTGTTTTGGTTTAAAAAGTTGTATTTGGTGTTTGAATTGAATTTATAAAATGGGTTTTGGTATTTTTAAAGTGGATTTTGAATAGAAATGGTGGTTTTTAAGAAAATATTTTGGATTTTTTTGTGATGTTTGGCTTATGAGCCAGTTTTTTTGTCTTGGGATGTTCTTTTTGGTTACATACTTGGTTGATGTTGATTTCAGTTCTGTGTTTTTCTTCTACTCATAGTATTCCACTCAGAAAGACATCGAAGGTTTCCAGTGAGTTTTGTTCAGTTTTTGGACCTTACTAGACTTAGAGTAGGGTAGAAGAATTGATATCTTCTTAGTTATTACTTATCTTCTGTAGAGATAAAGGTCTATTAGAAGCTACAGAGTGTCTTGAAAAAGTTCAAATCATTTTTAGGTCATTGGGAACTATTGAGGATATGAGGGTGGATGATGTTCTAGGATTGTTTGAAGGGTTAGGTTTGGATTGGTGGAAGGTGATCATTCCATCATCACCACAAGTCAGAATTTATTGGGAAGCATTTTGGACCAGTTTTATCTGATGGTTCATTCCTTAGGAGGTGAAGGTGAAGAAGGTGGAAGAGATCATGAGTGTTCAGAAATGCCAAAATATAGTAAAGGTTTATCTTGATCGCTTCAAGGAATTGGTTCCTTTTTCTCTGAAGGCAGCATTGCCAAATTAGTTGAAAGCTCCTCTCTTCATTTGGGGTCTTTATCCAGAGATCAAGGAATGATTTATTTTTTCTAGTGAAGTTTAGTTAGAGAAGCTACTGGAAGAGGAAATATTAGATGAGTTGGTTCCCAAAACACAGATAGTTGTAAATCTGATTTCTCTTGGAACTTGTGAAGGATCCACATCTAGTGGGAAGTGTGTGCCATAGGAACCTATTCCTAAGGAATCTCCTTCATTTATTACAGCTTCTCGCTTATCAGACTAGTCATTCATATGCTTCCAATGTGGTTGGTTTAGGAACTCTTAGACATATTTTCATAATTATCTAAATTCTTTGCATTAATGTGGATGTTTGTGTTACTTGGAGAAGTTTTACAAGAAAAGTTTCTTGAAAAGGGAGTGTTTATTGGAGTATGTTAGCTCCTGGATATGGGGTAACAAATGATTAAAGACATGAAGGATCCATCCATAGGACCCAAAGTGAATCTCTTCATGCATTCAAGAATCATTGGGTATGGTGGGGGTTGTTGTCCCATTTTGTTTTCTCCAATATCAGAGTGGGGTCATTTTAAGTTCCTGTGTTATAGTTTTCCCTATTTTTGTAAGTTTTCTCTTCATTATAAAGGGCATATTCGTTCTATTTTCTTGTAGATCTATGGTTGTGTTCTATTAATGAGTAACTTTAAATGGGTAGACTTAGTGATTTTTTTGTTTTCCATCTGTGTTCACTTTGGAGATTCTCATGTCTTGAGAAAAATATGGATCATGATTTATTCCATTGTTTGGTTTGGAGTTTATTTCATCGGATTCCCACTTATGTTTAAGGATTTTTGTTTGGGTTGGGAGTTAAAAGTACCTATGGTTGTAATGTAAGGGTGTGTGGGAATTTCCCATTTTTTTGGTTTGGTTTTTTCTAGGAGTTCTAAGGATAGTATGAGCTGGTCGGTTGATAACTAATGGGGAGACCCACCATGGATCTTGTTGTGGTTTCTTCCAATGTTGGTCAGTGCTAGATAATTTATTATGGTGGGTAGGAACATTTTCTTATCTTTCCCCATATTTCTACTCATTGTTTTTTTTCTTAGAGATGATTAGGTGTGACTTGTGGAGTGAAAGGCCACACCAAGGCTCATGGTTCTATTTGTCTTCATTCTGTTTTGAGTTTGAGTTTTGTTCTTCATTCAGCTGGGTGATGTTTTTGGGGAAGAAAGTATTTGTGGCGGGGAGAATTTTTATACTGCAACCATGTTCTTTCCTTTATTTTATTCTTTCCTTGATGTTGTACATTTCTTTTGAGGTTTGAGTTGAGGTTTTGGTGAAATATTTTGAGTTTTGGAGGTTTTGGGTGGTGTTTGACCTTGTGCATGGTTTGTATGAATGATTTGAGGGGAAAACATGTCGATAGTTAATTTTTTGGGGAACTTTTAGTTAAATTTGTTCTTATATGGTTTGAATTTAATAGTTTGAGCGTGATTTGGTCCAAATCATGTGAGGATCAGAGGAAACCATGAAATGTGTCGGTGGTGTCTGGGACAAGGCGCACATCTTACGCACATTTAGGAGAATGTGTGTGGAAAGTGTGCGAGGAGGCTCTGTCATTTGACAGAGGTAATTTGCATAGTTGGAAATAAATTTCTCAAAACATACATCCAACTGATGTGGGATTTCCCTATTCTCTAATAGGGTGTGAACAGTTGGTGCATAGTTTGGAAAATCATGTGTTCAAACCATGCTACTTGCTCAGGTTCTTAAAAAATTTAAATTCATTATTCCCCCTCTTATGTTTTAATCCCCATTCATAATTGTTATACCTTTCTCAACCTATTGAACCATGGTAGATCCCAATCTCTCCTCCTTTGGATCTCCCTCTATTTTTTATTCTCCTTTAATCTTCCAGGTGAGTTTCCTTTGGATTTTTGGTTTATTTAATTATCTTCTCTTCTCCCTCTTCTTGTTCTTGGTTATTATTTGGATTGGATACCTCTTAACATAATCCTAGGGTGAGGGTTTGATAATGTGGGTGGTTTTCTTTGATTATAGGGTGTTCAGATCATCTATCGGTCTTAGTTCTTCCTTCTCCAAGGGTTTCATTATGTGCACACATCATTGAGGTAGGTGTTTTTGTCTATTTACTTTCCGAATCATACCATTGAATGCTTAAGATTTACTAGTAGGTTTTTAAATGTAATATTATTGATTGTGAAGTGTTTTTATCAATTTTTTTGGAAATTCAATATTGGAAACTCGATGAAAATTGTATTTCAAAGAGTTTTCTCAATTATAACTACATGTATATGCCTAAAAGTGTTTGATAAAAGTCCATATGGAATTTAAATATGAAATTGGGTGTTTTGGATTGTGTTTGGAATAGGTTGGATGTGGGTAAATTTTTTTTTCTTTATTAATTACGATTTTTATTTGTTTTTATTCCTTTTTGTGATTTGGTATTCATGTGTGAGTGGTTATGGTTTGTGGTAATGCAAGTGGTGACTCTTTAAATTGGTTATCAGGTAACTCTTCATGGTTTATCACGAGTGTTCCATTGGATGTGGGAATATCCACATGTGCATGGGTTGCATATGTGGATGGGATCACAAATGATAATGGTTTCTTTTTGAAATGTCCCTCTTGGACTCTTTCTTCTAAATTGATTTTTCTTAAACCTTTTACCTCTCTCATCCTTTTTCTCAAATGGTTCCTTCAACCCCTAGTGTTCTTCTAAATGGTTCCTTGGTTTCAAAAAAATTCAAATGTGGTTTGGAAAATGTTTTATAAATCTTGGACCAGTTGGAATCTACAAATGTGTTTTGGTTCCAAAATGAGACAAAGTACCATTTGGAACCTTTTGAGCATGTTGTATGTTTTTGAAAAAGTTTTGGAAATGGTTTTGGAAATGTAAATGTTTAATCCTAGTTGGTAATTTTTGGTATTTTGTAAAGTGGTTTTGGTACTCAATTTATGTGAAGGACTGGTTGGAACTTGTGAATGATTTGTTGTGAAATGGGAACCTCTATGGTGGACCGTTTTGAGGTGAGGGTCATCGCATAGGGGGTGGTAATGTTTAGTCTAGGCAAGCATGGTGGAATGTGATTTATTAGTTTACACCACTTGTATGATGACCTCCTCATTCACCATGTACTATTATAATTGGATTCCTTGGTGTCACCTAGAGGGTTGAGTGATAGTATCTTTTAGACCTCGATTAGATGGGTTGGTACCCCTAGATTTAATGAGATTACAGGTGGGACATGCCATTAGATAGTCTAGTTTAGAGTGTCCAGTTGGTTATTGACTATGGAGTTTTACCATACGCTGAAAGTTGAGTCCGAAACAAGTACCTACATGAATTTATTCTAGATATTTTTTGGAAATTCCCATGATTTATATTTATATGTTAAGTTTTTTTATACTACACTTTATTTTCTTCTTTGTTATTTCCTTCTTGATTGTAATATTTTATTTATTTTTAGCATAGACTCTTTTTGACCACCTCTTTGGATTATTATTTTGTTCTAGGTTTATAAACTATTTTTATTAAAATGGAAACCTATTTTGAAAAGAGGAAAGTAGTGTGTGTTGTTTTAAAAAGGGAAAGCTGTGTTTGGTTCTTTAAAATGATAAAACCCTATTTTATAAATGTATTTCAAACTAGTGTTTATGGACTATTTCGAGAAAGGAAATGCATGGAATCTATGGTGATTTCTTACTGAGCTTTTTATGATCATACTATACTTATTCCACTTGTAATCAGTAGAGCCAAGCTATTTTATAGGTTTAGATTTCTCATTCAGTTGTGCCTTTAGAGTAGGTTGGTTTAGGTATGGTGGTAACTGAGATGTCACATGAAGATCATTTCAGTTTGGTTGTTTGGTTTTAATTTTATTTTTATTTTTTGTTTGGTAAGATGTTTTTTTATCTGGATTTGGTTTATGTATTTATTGATGTTCAACTATTGGTTTATGTTGCATGCTATATTTTGGTTATTTGATCCTTGTTGTTTATTTGAAGAAATCATTCCAAAATGGTTTATATTTTATGCTCGATTCTAGTCACCAGCCTGAGAGGATTGATAATGCCACTCGAGCCTTGTCTTGAGCCAAGCCAGGTGTTAGGTCAGATGACATCCTATCTAGGTTTGTGACACTCTCTCCCTCTGGAAAATGGAATGTATGTGTCTCTAGCCTCCATCTCTATATGAGAATAACAATGAGCTTATTATCAAAAAATGTGAATTTTTACATTGCTATGTTGTAGAACACAGAATTATGAAGTTGAGGGATGGTTTAAGGAGGTGGTGCAACATGATGAAAATGATGATATCTTCATACACTTAAAGAATTCACTGTATTTCCCTCTAAAACTAGCCATGAAACATAAATATCCTAGAGTGTGAGCAATAGAGGACCCACCATCTCTATAGTTAGTATCATCATTACTTTTTTATAGTTAATTTAATAAAATTTGGAAACTATTTTTTAAAAACTTAAAGAATAAAAATGTGGTAGATAATTAGAATTCACAATTCAACATTATGATGAAAAATGAGGTAAATAAATATATGTGAATGTTTTTTTGGATCAGTATGTCAATTTCTTTTTTTAATGATCTTCAATCATGTTTAATTTATTTCTAAATATTTCAATGTATATGTTTCGTGAAGAAAATCCCACATAGATCATGTGGATGCATGATATATTCAATTGAACATGTGATTTGAAGGAAAAATTTGAAGATAATTTATTTTGGGGATGAAAATTTTTTATTCATTTTTTATATGTTTTTATTTTTTTAATAGTTGAAGTGTTAGAAAATTATTCCAGACTCAATCCAGAAATGAAACAAACTAAAGATGAAATAGGCCAGAAATGAAGCAAGTCAGAAATAAAAGGATCCATTAATGAAAATTATATATACAAAAAATATACATATTCAGGATAAAATAAAAAGAATCGATCAAGGATGAAATATTGGAAAAAAGCCTATACCAACGGTTTAGAACTCTTGGTATAGGTCCCAAAGATCATTTGTATTGCCTATACCAAATTTTTGGGAGGTCGTTGTCTTGTATGGTGTTGGTACAAGCCTATACCAATGTTTTAAAAAGAATTGGTATAAGTAATATGAAATACCTATACCAACGATTTTGAAAACTTTTGGTATAGGTAATTCAAAAAAAAACTCTCGGCTGGTTTTGATCCGTGAACCTCTAATTTCTATTTCAACAACTTAACCACTAAGCTATAATGATTTTTGGAAACATAATATGATAAATATGTATATGTATATTTATAAGTAAATTCATTTTTGATGTATTCAATTTTATTTGATAAAATAACTCATTAAAAATAAAAATACCTATACCAACAGTTTTTCAAACCATTGGTATAGGTATTTTGTTTTTTGGGACCTATACCAATGGTTTTGGAAAAACCATTGGTACAAGGTCTTCAAATGGAGGCTATACTAATGGTTTTAGACAAACCATTTGTATAACCATCACCCATACTAATGGTTTTTGAAAAACTGTTGGTATATGGTCTTTAAATGGAGGTTATACCAATGGTTTTAGCCAAACCGTTGGTATATAAATCACCTATACCAATGGTTTTGGAAAAACCATTGGTATAAGGTCATATTATGGTACCTATACCAACGGTTATCCAACCCATTGGTATAGGTCTATTGGTATAGGTATAGTTTCTAGTAGTGATGATGGGAAGTAGAGCTTTGTCCTACCACTTGGGTATATCTCTTATGAGTACATCCTTCTACGTGAAAAATGATGCATCGTAGTCCCCATCTTCATTACCGAGGCTAGTGCATCTCATTTATGATATGAGTAGACTTTAGTCTTCCCCATGGAACCAAACTGGTAATATCAGGTAATTGAAGTTGGATTATGAGTGGTAAGGGTAAAATTATGAAATATCACATAAATTTTTCCAATTCAAACCATAAATGAAACAAGACATTAATGAAAAAAATACAGAAATTAAAATATTCATAAATTTAAAAATCTATAATATAAAGCTTGGAAATATCATGGATGATAGTTAGCTGATCAGTAGGCAAGGTAATAGAATAAAATCCACCAAAAATAATCCAAGGTTTACTATAACATTTAACGAGAGTGCTCAAGTGATACACTTGGTAAACATAGGGTTTCCATGATATATTCACCAACACACAATCTTCAACAAAAAATATGCACAAGGATATCTCAATGCCTAGAAGTTACCAAAATCACAATACCTATTTTTCAATATGACCACCAACACTTGACCACTATTTCCTATGATCTGGTCATGGAACTCTCTTACCCGAAAGCAGCTTTTTACCTGGTCAAAGGTTAGAATACGCATTGATGAAGCATCATGCAGTATCTGATCAATGGAAATTTTGAAATGATGACAAAAAATCATTCCATATTACATCCTCTAATAGTCTTGTTGGGACCATCCAAAAAAGTACATCACACATCTATAAAATTCTTCTTGTACCAACCTTATGATGAGTAGTTTTCACACACCCTTGAAGACCCCATTTATGTACTCCACTATATTAGTGGTCATATGTCCATATCTCTTTCCACCATCATATGCTAATGGACATTTTTACTTTCAAATCCACATCATGTAATCATACACATCTTGATTAGAACTTTTAATTTCTTCAATACATTGATCAAAATTTTCTTATTGGGGATATTATTCTAAAACCATAAGAGAATAATGTATTTAAAAGGATATTAATTTTTTTTCCAAAAAAATATGTTTATAAAACCATACCCAACTTGATGATCACCTTATTTATTTCCATATCTCTAAAATGATTATACACATTACTAAAAACATGTCTAATGAAATATTGATGATAAGTATTCAATTCTCTCCATGAAACTCAATCACTATCAGAAACCTTTATAATAACTCAATAACAATGAGATATTATACACACTCCTAGGATTTGTGCGACATGAATGTGTATACATTCCAAAAACCAACTCTAAGATTCAAAATTATTCTTTTTAACAATGGAAAATTCAAGTGGTAGAGGAGCACGATCACCATACTGTGTGGAAGCAATAAGTAGAACACCTGTATAATTTCCATAAATAAAAGTTCTATTTAACTGAATGAACTGTTTATAATATGATAAAGCAGTGTTACATGGCCTAAATGCCCAAAATATCCAATATAACTTCACATTTATTTGATCAACTCATTGATGCATGGAAACATACTCAATAGTTTCTAAATGATAAATAACCT
The DNA here is from genome assembly GCA_963277665.1 of Viscum album. Lineage (NCBI taxonomy): Eukaryota > Viridiplantae > Streptophyta > Magnoliopsida > Santalales > Viscaceae > Viscum > Viscum album. The sequence goes on along the minus strand of OY728131.1, from coordinate 908,729,604 downwards.
AATTGTCAAGATACAAAATTCCCATAATCTATGAAAACATTGCATATGATTCATCCCAATCACAATAATCTTTAAAATTTTCATTTTTTTCCATCCAAGATTTTCCATAGTATATCTTATATTTAAAAATATGTTATATTCATTCTTGAATAAGGGATATGGGAAAGTCTAAACACATTCATATTATCTATAAAATAATAGTTGATATAAACTCTATATCAAGTGAAGAGTGATCCTTAGACAATATTGGATGTACACAAGTGTGCGGGCCTTTTAATTTGGTTATCGTCTAACCTGAAAGGAATTTATCATATATTAACCTCGTTCAGAATTTACATAATAGACCGTATTTTTCACATAAAATGAGATATTTTTCCTTCTTTGACCCATCAAACATAAATGAAAAATTCCATTCTATGCGGTATTATTTTATCACATTTTCAAGGAAATTTTAATTTAAAAATCTTACCTAACATAAATGATGTTATTAGACGATGCAAATCTATTAGCTATAATACGAGGGAATTTTTTTGCTGGTGTAATGACATCCCAATAAAAATGTTGTGTGTGAAACATTTCTGCAACTAAGTTAATAATGTAGGATTATTACCACTAATTAGAGGATGCCTATCTATAAAAGGAACCTAAAAAGGTTCATTCCCCACATCACCCTCATTCATATCATATTTTGATGCATCACTAGACACTTCCTCATCAGATAAAATGTCATTCAATAAATTAGGAGTATACACAAGGATGTACCCTATAGGTCCTTCCAAATCCTGATCATTTTCTTTATTATTTATTTCTATTACCAGAGTCATATGATCAGGACCAAATCTACAAAACTCACATAATATGGTTTTGTAGTAGTAGGTTTCACCTCATCAATATTAGAAATCACCACATATAATTCCATTAGACCATTACTATACTATTTCTTAAAAAAAATAATGCATCCATCCAATCCTAACCATCAACCAGATGATACTCAGTGTTCCATAGACATTCAAGATATTGAAGATGTCGATATGTAATTTAAGTAATTGATTGAAAAACCCCCATTTTTAACCAACTGTTAATTTTCCTACATACTTCATCCAATGTATCACAATCACAAATATTTTCCACTCTTACAAGTGAAAAAATATAGCTAAAACCATGCTCAGTATAAATTACCTCACCGTTGCAATATATTTTCACAGACATGATTACCTAGAAAAAAATAATCAATAAAATGTTATATACTACATCTTGAAATGTTTAAATGTTTAAATTGTTTATGATTAAATAATCATGACTTGATCTTGATACTTTTTCTATGGATTGGTTTATCATTATTTAATAAACCAGAAAAAACCCAGGGGGACTCCTAGTGCCACTATTATCTCATATTTCAGCAACCATCAGTATCCTTTTAGGCATGGTGAAAGAATCCTACTTCAAATAGAAAAACTTATTATCGAATTCCATTTTATTAAAATGTTACTCACATGTAAGTGAGGGGGTATAGGGGTTTGAGATATATAACATTTTTTTTGTGGACACGCAGTTCCTTACATACTTAGAGAGAGGTATGACATGTCGGTCATCAATGAGAAAAAGAGAATGAAATTATTACAAAATATATAACAAAAAAACATGAAATAAAATTTCAATCAAACACTGGTTGTTCATATCATGATTGTTAAATTATTACAAATTAAATAATCAGATACAAAAAATACAACACACAATTTCAATCATAAATTAGATGGTCATATCAATATCAGTCATCATACAAGACTACTAACATGTTTTTTTGAGATAGTTATTATTTTCTATATCTTGTAACTTTACCTATAACTATATTTAATAAATAATATATATATATATATATAAACATCTATTTATTTTATAATTTCATGAAATATTTTCACTCTCATGGGTGGAAAACAATAACTAATACCTTGATTGATAAAAATAACTTCACTATAGAAGTATATTGATGGTGGTATGATTACCAAAGAAAATTTAATAAAATTTAATATATATTTATACCACATCATCAAATATTTAACATATTTTAATTAGTTATGAAAAAATAACTATGACTTGATCTTGATACTTTTTCTTTGGATATGTTTATCATTATTTGATAAACCAACCAAAACCTAGGGGTAAACTCCCATAGCCTATAATATCACAGATTTTAGAAATCATGAGTCTCCTTTCAAATTGAAATGCCTCATGTCAAATGCCTCTTATTGAACACCTTTTTATTACAATTTTACTTACATGCAATTGAGGGGGTCTAGGGGTTTGAGATACATAATATTTTCTATGCAGAAACATAGGTCCTTACATACTTAGAGAGTGGGATGACTTGTTAGTCATCTGTGAGGAAAATAAAATTCACTAATTACAAATTATATAACCACATACACAAAAAAAATCATGAAATTTCAATTATGCATTGGTTAGTCACAAATTAAAATACGCTTAACATGTTTTTTGGGATACTTATTATGTTCTATATATTATATAACTTTACCTATAACTATATCTAATATATAATAAATATTTACATATGTTCAATATGCTTAACTTGTTTTTTGGGATACTTATTATGTTCTTTCCAAAATTTAAACTTTTCAATGTGTGTGTATATATATATCCAGGGAGGTTTACTTTATTTTCCTATGTGTATTGAATAATATAATTTAAATTTATTTTAATTTAGGTATAATATAAATATAAATATATTTAAATAATATAACATAAATATAAAAAAATTTAAATATATTCAAATTTATTTATTAATATTTTAAAATATAATTACATATACTTTTATAAAAAACTATAGTTTTATAAATATAAGTATTATTAATTTATACAGAAATACTAAAAATATTATTAATAATAAAATTTATTAAATTTAATTAATAAAAGTAATATAATTTACACTTACATAATAAACATTAAAATATTGTAAACTTATGTTATTTTAAACTTTATAAAATTACATATGTATATATAATTTTTTTAGTATTTCTACTTTCCAAAATTTAAGTAATTATATTTTTAAATCATTACTTGGAATAATAATTATTTAAACTTAATATAATTTAAAATTATTATTTACAATATTTTTTTATACTCTTAAAAAAATAATATAATATATATATATTTAAATAAATTAAAATATGATATTTAATATAACCAGTATTTTTTTAATAATATAATTTTTATAAAATATTTAGTTAGATTCACTTTATTTACCATTGTATATGGAATATTATAATTTAAATTTATGTTACTTTAAATATAGTATATATTATATACATATAAATCTATTCAAATCTAATTACTCACCATTTAAATTACAAATATATACATTTTTCAAAACAATCCCAAAATATAATTTATATTTTATACATAAAATTTAAATTATATAAATACCATACTTAAATTTCCTAAATCATTCAATTTAAATTAAATCATACAAAAAACTATAACCCATATTGAAATTAAATCATAAAAAGGACAATAATTTATATATCCATACATCCATACATCCATGCATCCATACATCCGTACATCCATATTTATTAAATAAATAAATTATACAAAAAAGTAAAATAAAAACAATTAGACAATTAAAATTTTAAATAGAAATTTTACCTTAGTAAAAGCCAAAAATACATGTTGATAAATAAATCCATTAGAGATTATCAGTAAAATATATAAAATAATGATTCAAAATAGAGGGGGGGGGGGCACTCAATTTATACTTTTTGAGCGGTAGGAGGTGTGAACACCATTCACACCTCCTTTTAATTTTTTTGAAGGAAGTGTGAATGGGGTTCACACTTCCTCCTCTATGCTGGAGAAGGGTGAATGAGGTTCATTATTCTTTGGAAGCTGGGAGAGAAGTCTAAACCCCATTTATGCTTCTCAGTGAAATAGAGAAGCATGAAAAGGGTTCACTCTTCTCCAAACCTTTTTTTAAATATCGAAAACCATATCCCTTAAAAAAATAAACCCTTCTAAAAAAACTCACCCTTAGGAATGAAGAGATTGACCAACATGAATCCTTGAATGAGATTATAAAGAAAATAATAATAATAATATAAAATATTATTATTATTAGGAAAACCTTTATTTGACCGTAACTTTTTCATATGGTATCCAATTGAAAAACCATTTATGACATCGTGAACCTGACCTTGATATGATAATTTCAAGACCAATATTAGATACATTTTCTCGACTCATGGCTTGGGTCAATGGAACACCCAATAATAATAATAATAATAATAATAATATTTTTATTATTATTTATTATTATGGAATATAATATCTAAACAATCTTCTTCATACAGTGCAAGAATGAAGAAAGTCTATAGAATTACGACCTTGATATTGAGGTAGATATTTCAATTCCAATATCAGGTATTTTATTCTAACTCATGGCTCAGGCCCACGGAAAACCATTCAAGCATGATGTGGTGACATGTGTTTTTTTACTAGGTGTCTGATTTGGGAAAGTGAATATCCTATCTTGAGTGATTTTCCATAAGGATCATAATGGTGTAATACATTTGTCCATTCATGGTCATTTTTAAAGACATATCTAAGGTTTTACATTTTCGACCATTGAAATGAGGATGAGCCTCATGCATCTTATTAGGCTTTTGTACAGACACACTGTGTACTCTGGGAGTACACAGGAATGCCCAGGGGTAGACGGGCACATTTCGGTACCTGGGCACATCCATGCACACATATAAGTAGCAGACTAGGGCCACACACCATATGGACCCCCTTACATGTTGTGTACTTATTTATGAAACTTCTGACTCTCGTATCTCCTTCATTTGACTTGTATTATTAGCCCATGAGTATCTTATCCTGAGTGCTCTCTCATGTAGAATGCGATAGTGTCCTTTATAGTGACTTTTGAGATACAATGTGAGTTATTACAAGAATAATGATTATTTATGTGGTGCTCGATGATGCAAGTGATTCGGTATGATCATCATAGAGAGGATGGACTGGTACCCCCCCTAACAGACTAGGGTGTGGGTCCTCTATCTACTGAGTGGTACCCACCTAACGCACTAGGGAATGGGTCCTCTACTTACTGAGTGGTACCCCCTTATGGACTAGGGCATGGGTCCTCCATTTATTGAGTGGTACCCCCTGATGGACCAGGGCATGGGTCCTCTATCTATCTACTGAGTGGTACCCCATTGACACACTAGGGTGTGAGTCCTCTACCTACTGAGTTGTACCCCTAGATGGACTAGAGAGTGGTTCCTCCATCTACTAAGTGGTACCACCCTGATGGACCAGGTCATGGGTCCTCTCTCTATATACTGAGTGGTACCCACTTGATGCACTAGGGAATGGGACCTCTATCTATCAATTACTACTCCCCAGGAAGACTAGGATGTGCTTTATCCATATACTGAGTGGTACCCTCATGATGGACTTGGTTACAAGTCCTCTATCTATCTACTGAGTGGTACCCTATGACACACTAGGGCATGAGTCCTCTACCTACTGAGTGGTACCCCTAATGGACTAGGTCATGGGTTCTCCATCTACTGAGTGGTACCCCCCTAATGGACTAGGGCATAGGTCTTCTTTTTATCTACTGAGTGGTATCCCCCTAAAAAACTAGGGTGCGGGTCCTCTACCTACTGATTGTTACCCCCTGATATACTATGGCATGGTTCACTTATCTATCTACTGAGTGATACCCCCTAACAGACTAGGGAATGGGTCCTCTACTTAAAGATTGTGCCCCCTCGACTATGTAGTTGAGTGGTGAGGTGTGAGTTCTCAACATGTTTATTTCTTTAGATAGACACATGAGATGTTGGGCATCGATTATGGATCTTTGGAGCTATTGGAAGACTCATTGTTCTTAGCTGGGTTGTGGAGATGTATATCCCATTTTTATCTTGTTTGGCCTTCTTGTTGAGCATATCTAGGTTTTTTGTTATAGTTTTTATCTTATATAATTATTGAAAAACCTTCATTATGATTAGTTGACTACTTAAATCATGTATTATATTACTCCCTCTTTAGTTTTTAGGGACTCCTACTAGGTATGTATAGAATCACACCTTCATGGGATTTTACCACACATGTAATTTCTAATGTAGATAAAGGACATGTTAGCGGTGATTTTAGAGGAGCATAGGGATACTTGGGTTCATTTGACTACATACAGTGGTTGGGACTTGGAGATCAGGATCTATAAAATCTTAGCATTTCTTTTCCAATTTTTGTCTAGTTGGGACATCTTTTCTAGCTGGGTATGTATTTTTCCATTTAATTTTTAGATTATGTTATCATACTATTTTTTATTCCCTAGAGGTTATTACATGCATGGATTTTACTCTAGATGTTATGATCTTTTATTATTATTCCTATGCACTTTTTCATGGAGATGGTTGGGTTCATGCATATAGGAAATTTAGGTAAAGGCCTCCCATTTTAGTTATTCCTTTTGGTGATCATCACCAGCCCTTAACCTATAGAGGTGGGATTGGGGTTGTTGAATCTCAACATTTTTTCAGCTAGGCATGCCTCGATAGGTTAGGTTATGACATAAACACAGGAACCATGCCCTGGGGTGGGGTTTTTGGTCTTTAGAGGGAATGTAACTGTGGGTTGGAGCCTAGCGGCAGGCCAAATACATGGTGTGTATTTAAAATACATGATGCGTATTTAAAAGAAATGATATATATTTAAAGTAAATAATGTAAATTGTTTTTTCCAAAAACAATTCATGATGTATATTGGGTTTTCTCAACCCACTCCTTTTCTCTCTGGAATAATATATTTTATCATTTTAACTCTCTCTCAAGCCTAAATCTATAATTTGATCCTATTCTTATACTCGGACACCAAATTGAGATCTTTCTATCATGTTGGTTAGCCACCAGTAATCTCACTATTCCTTTATCTCATTTTATCATTATTCTTTCTGTCGATGGAGTTATTTTGGCATGAGCTCATATGAAATATTTTCAAGGTTTTTTTCTATTTTTCTATTTCCTTTAGATTTAGACCAAACCAAAGGCTGATACTAAATGAGTGTTCCTCTACAGGCATATGGTAAGTGGTTTAGTAATTATTTCCCAAGTCTTGTTGCTTTATATTATGCGTTGTGATGCTAAACACCACATTTTCTATGTGTTTCCTTAAAAATAAAATTTACCCTAATTTAAATTGATAGGCTTGATAGATATGACCTTGTTTCCTCTTATTAATGTTGGGATAGGTCCCCATCAACTATTTTCACCCCTTGAGGTGTGCCTATGAAACTGAACCTATGTATTATAACAACTTATGTGACCAAAACATATTCTATATGGTTATGGAATGAATCCTAAATGTAATGATTTTAAGGAATTGACTGAGAAGTGAGTGGTCTGAAGATTTCACATGATTAAATGGAAAAAATGGTTACTCCCTAGTTAAAGTAAAATGTTAATAGATTGTAAATCGTATTTATTCCCTTATACTTGTGATACATGGGCATAATGTCCTGCGTACTTGTGACACATGTGCATGGTGTCCCTTATACTTATGATACATGGGAATGGAGTCCCTTATACTTGTGATACCTCAGAATGGAGTCCATTATACTTGTGATACATGGGAATGGCGTCTCTTATACTTGTGATACATGGGAATGGTATCCCTTATACTAGTTATATATGGAAATGGAGTCCCTTATGCTTGTGATACATCTGAATGGAACCCCTTATACTTGTGATACATGGGCATGGAATCCCTTATACTTATGATACATAGGCATGGTGTCCCTTATACTTGGGATACATGGGAATGGCATCCCTTATACTTATGATCCATGGGAATAGAGTCCCTTATACTTGCTGTACTTGGGCATGGTGACCATTATACTCATGATACCCAAGAATGGAATCCAATACTAATTTATGAGACTCTAGTGACTAGACATAAATGCATGAATGACACCTTAGGTTCTGGATAACACTACATATATACATATATGGATATAAATTTCATTATATATATATTGGATATATATACATATATGAATATAAAATGAGACATATATGTTTATGATGACATTAGTTAAAAGGTAATCCCAACATGGGCCGAAGAAGGTAGTTTCATCATGGTGTCCTTTAGGAACCATACCTGACAATTTACATATTTATTAATACATTACCATTATTATATATTCACACTAATAATATTTTATGCACTAATTGGATACTTTTAGACACTGTCCTTAGTGGCCTACTGAGTATATATCACAGACTATTTGGGCTTCCATTTGGGACCCGGGCAGACTTCATGGATACTGATAGGAAAAAGGCAAGCACCAGATTGTTGATGATTGATTTGATTTTATCATGGGAGTAAGGGAGCATAGGACTGAGCTATGGATCTTGATGTTATCTAGATATAGTATTTTGGTCTTATGGTTCTTTGATATACATGTATGTATGTGTACCTGCCTCCATATTTGTCTATTCCATTTGTATATAGACATGAGATTGCATCATTTTGTATATGATACTGAATATTTCTATTGATAACTTTTTATTTTATATAGATTAATTAATTCTTCTATTGGTTGATATTATTCTTCTACTATGTACTCATTTATTAAACCATTTTACTACTCTAACTATGAGGGTATAGTATCTCCACTATACCACCATAGACCCTTACTACTAGTCATTAGCCTCTAGAGTATAGGGAGGAACACTTGAGTCCATGTAACCAACTAGCTTGAGGCACCGATTAGTTTATTTTGGGTAGGGACATTACAAATTGGTATGATAGGTTTCTTTTCTTCACCTTACTATTTTATGATGGTATAAATGAGTATTATATGTGTCATAATTTGGTAATGAGCCTATTCTTGAGAGCATTTAATCCACGTATAAAGAATTTAAAAATAAATAGGGATGGAAATTGCTATTTTGGATTCTGCTTATTATAGTTGATTTGATTCCACCATGGGATGACACACATGATGTGTGATTTTATTATTATGATTAAGGATTCCATTTTACCCTTGGTTTAGTCTAAAAAGTGAGAGTTGTATCATGAATCATCATAGGCATGTAGAGATTCACATGTCATAAATTATTCCATGTCATATAGGTGCATCACATTGCTTGTGTTTACTATGATTGCTATGAGTTCCTTGACTTTTATATATAAATAGAATCATACTGATGTTTATTAAATGGGAATGAGGAATATAATTGTTTACTTAAAGTTCCTACATCAGCCTAATAGTGTCTTCCTATATAGATTGATGTTAACACCTTAAGTAGTCAATTAAGGAATGTTGAGTCATGGACCATTGGTTGTAAGGTATGGAAAGTGTTTATGGATATGATTAATCATACACCATATTTAAATTTATAAAGTGTATGTTCCTTTATAAATTTTAAATGCAAATATATATAATTCATCCATTATAAATTTACCATATAAATAAGTATGAACTTAAATGAATTTAAATTTTGAAATCAAATGGTCGCTGTTAAATACGGATGCCAATTTCAACTTAAGGGGTGTTTCCTCTATAATTTTAAATTGAAACTCTTTATACCGGTACTTATTTCCTAAAGTAGAGAACTTGACCCTGGTATGACCATCGTAGTGGTAAGTGGCAGTATATATTTCATTCTTATATTTTTACATCATCTAGACCTGGCATTAGGAGTAGGCAGAGGGGTGTGAATTTATATAGAAAGGATTTGTACCTATTATTTTCTTATACATATGGATTATGCCATTATAAAATAATATATAAGGTATATGATTGGGATTTGTAGAGATATGACACCATGAAACACTCGAGTTGTGTGCCAAGAGGGTGGTGATGACTATGCCCCAGAAGCGGTGGTCCCTAGTCCACCAGTGTTACCTCTAATAGTGCTTCCTATGGAATCTACTGTTATACCTAATATGTGTATAAATGCCTAGTTTTGTGAGGGTTTTCTTTAACATATGATGACTATTTGGGGATCTATATAGTTTTCTCCTTCTATTATAGATTTGATATGAGAGTTTCAGTAGAAACATCCACCCACGTTTTGGGGTGATGGTGGAACTCAAGCCATAGAGTCATGAATGGAGGCTATGCTGACTATCTTTGAGCACCTAGCGACACCTCCTGAGAAGATAGTGAAGATTTATACATATATGTTTCAAGATTATTCCAATTAGTGGTGGGATGTTATCACCCATGAAGATATTCATTAAGGTATGGACTAGGTAGGTTTTCATAAAGTCTTCTATGACTATTTCAATCTCATACACTAAGAGAAGACCAGTCTAGAGAGTTTATGAATCTATAGTAGGGTTATATGTATGTGATGGACTATTATTATCAGTTCACAGAGCTCCATCACTTTTCACAAAATCTTTCTAGTGATGTGTTGTCGATAGTGAGATTTTTGAGGATGGTCTCATATACACCATCCGATCTCAGGTAAATGTATTTCGGTTGAGCACTATTTTAAAAATAGTAAACTAGGACCTTATAACTAAGTGGGATCTGAGGAAAGATGATGGTGTGGGATATGGTGGTTTAGAATTGAGATAGGGGAGTGGTTCGAGTAGTGGATAGAAACGTCACTTTGAGAATACATACAGGACCAACAACATACATATAAAATATAATGACAACTATGTGGTCTTTTACTAGTGCGGGAAGATAGAGCATAAGAGGCCCAAGTGTCCTAGAGACCCAATTGAGTTCTAAGGATGTGGTCGGTTGGGGGAGTCTTTAGAATTTTCATAATAACATACCATCTATTCCTAATAGGAGAGGGTCCGTGTCAGCTCTACCTTCATGAGTTGGATTAGTAGCTCTGCATCAGGCCAGAAGTTGTTCTACCATAGTCCATACAAGACAAGGAGGTGGATGTGGCCAAGGTAGCTAGGCTTTAGATACACAACTCCAGTAGAGAGGACCCACTATAGGTAGTCAGGTTATAATAAAGGGTTGTGTATTAGGACATATTTATGAAGTTCATCCTATACCCGAGGAGTAGGTTTCCAGACCATCAACAATTTGAGTTACTATTATTGTTGCCTATATTATTTTTTTTCCTTATTTGATATGGGTGATTCACATTCCTTTATCTCTATAGCTATTGTGGAAAGACTTGGGATTTATATTGAGTATTCTTATAGCATGATGACACTTGATCCTCCATTGGGGATTCAATCAGAGAGTGTATGCCAGTTCAAGGAATTCCCCTCAAGATAGGTTACTATTGTTTCTTATGGGAGATATTCTTCCTTGATATGAAGAGATTTGATATCATTATCAGGATGGAATGGTTGGTACCCTATCATGCTTATGTGGAATTATATCTCCAAAGGGAATTGTTTACATTACTAGAGGGTGGTAGTTAACTTCAAAAGGGTGAATGGGATGCCTTGGAAAGTAGAGATGGACCAGAACATCATGTGCTAGATGGAGTGATAACCCACATTTCTAGACTGTATATAGAGGATTAGGGATTGTGTTGGGATGATATTACTCCTATATTAGATCATTTTAGGGATGTCTTCCCAATTTTTTTTCTAGTTTACCTATTAAGAGAGAGGTAGAGTTTACCATTTATCTAGTTCTAGGAGCTACAACAATATCCATTTATTCTTATAGGATGACTAATAATGAGTTGCAAGAGATCAAGAGAAATATAAAGGAATTAGAAGCTAAGGGTTTCATACGACCCATCACTTTTCCATGGGGTTCACATGTCGTTCCTCCAAGAAGAAGATGATACCCTCAGACATGGAATGGATTACCATTAGTTGACCAGGTTATGGTTAAGAACCCATATTCATTGCCTCATATCAATAACCTCTTCAACCAGATCTGAGGATCAAGGGTTTTCTCCAAGATTTATTTTTGTTCAGGCTATCATTAGGTATGAGTTAGACCTTCAGACATACCTCATACAACATTTGGTACCATGTGTGGTACTTATGATTATCTATTTATGCCATTCAGTATTACAAATGCACCATCTGATTTCATGGATTTGATGAATCTAGTTTTCTACCCATATATGAATTCATTTGTGATAGTCTTTGTGAATGATATATTAGTGTATTATAATATTCGACACAACCATGAAAAATATATTGATATTGTTTTGAATACACTCAGATAACACCAAATTTATTCTAATCTCAACAAATTCCACTTTTGGATTGATAAAGTTCACTTCCTATGTCACATTATCTCAGTGGTAGGATTATCAGTTAACGCATATAAGGTGAGTGTCATGGTTTCTTGGAATAAACCCAAGAATTTATTTTACATGAATTTTTTCTTGGGGATAACTAGGTATTACATGTGATTTACATAGAAATTTTCACACCTAGAAGAACCTCTCACAAGTTTGACTAAGAAGGGTGTGAAGTTTTTATGGTTAGAAGCCTACAAGACATCCTTTTAGGAGCTAAAAGGGAGATTGACTTTAGTGATGATCTTAATTCTTCTAGAGATGGGTAGAAGCTATATAGTCTATTATGATGCATTGAGTATTGGGCTAAGAGTAGTTCTGATGTAGGATGATTGATTCATGGCATATGGGTCTCATCAGTTGAGACCGCATCAGAGTAATTACTCAATGAATGGTCTCAAGTTTGCAGCTATGGTTCATGCCTTGTGATGTTGGAGGCATTACCTACTGGGAGAGTGTTTTATGCTGTTTACAAAACAAAAAATTATCAGGTATATTTTCACATAGCATGACTTGAACCTTAGTCAGAGAAGGTGGGTTGAATACCTACAATACTTTGATTTTGATCTTTCCTATATGCCTAGTAAAGGTAATGATGTAGTGGATTATATAATCTAAAGGACTCAGAAATAGGTATTTTGAAAGTCCATTGTCGATTGGAAGCTAATGGAATTATTTTCTAAGATTAACTTGGAGTTTTGGGGACCATCATTGATAGTTTGTACTTACATCATTATCTATAACCTCTTCACTTATGTAGAGTGTGAATATGAGGCAGCTATCAGTTCTGAGGGATTAGTATTAAGGGAGAGTGTTTCAGGTGATGACCAGCCTCCCAGTTAGGTCATGGATGAGGATGATATATTACGCATCCATGGACGCATCTGGGTTCTTATAGAAATTCATGAGGGTTTTATGTGAGAGTCTCATGCTTCTAATTGGACAGTACACCCTGAGATTACAAAAATGTATCATGATCTACATCGCCAATATTGGTGGCATGATATGAAAAGGAGTTACTTTTTTTACTCAGTATTCCACCTGTGAGTAAGTGAATCCAAATAACCAATGGCTAGTAGGTATTTTAAAACTGATACCCATTCTTGAGTGGAAATGGGATGATTTCATGACATATTTTGTGACTGGATTACCAAAATCCCCTCAAAGTAGTGATGCAATATGGGCGGTCATTGAAGAGCTCATGAAGGTCACTCTTTTATTACCTATATGAGATACCTTCTTAGTAGATGAACATGGGATACTATATGTGTATGATATTAAAAACCTACATGGGGTCCCTCACACTATCATTTAAGATAGGGATGATCGTTTCACACTAAGTTTTTTGAAGGGGTTACATAATGATTTGGGTATGTAGGTACTTTTTAGAACATACTTTCACCATCAGACTGACGATCATTTAGAAAAGATGAGACATGTACTAGAGGACATGCTCTGAGCATCCTTCCTTGATTTTTGAGGTTCTTGGGAGAAACATATACCTCTTGTTGAGTTTTCCTATAATAATATCTTTCAGGTGATGATACAGATGGATCCCTATGGTGATTTATACGGTAGGCCATTCCATTCACCTTTTTTCTAGTTAGAGGAAACTGAGATAGTCTTACTTGGACCTCATAATGTTTAGGAGGCTTCATGGTAGTTTTAGTTGATCACAAAGTGAATGGATACAACTCAGTATAGGCATAAGTCATATGCTAATTATCGTTATCGACCACTAGAGTCCAAGTTTGGGGATCAGATATTCTAACATATTTTGAAGAGACCATAGAATTGATAATTTATATGGAAATGGAAGCTTTCAAATTGATTTATTGGAACTTTTGAGTTTGTGGAAATAATCAGGATGATAGTCAAAAGGTTATAGTAACCTCAAAGGTATCGGGCTATGCACGATGTATTCCATGTTTCATAGGTTCACCAATACTATCCAGATCAGTCTCATATATTTCATCTTGATGAAGTTTAATTATATGTATATTCATCCTTTAAGGATCATCCTATTCATATTGTGTATTAGAGAACAAAGTATTTTTGCAGCAGATCGATTCCATTAGTATGGGTGCTATGGAAGCACAATTGTGTACAAGATGAGACTTGGGAGAGAGAGGCCGACATTTGTGCTTAGTGGCCAAAGTTATTCTCAGATGAAGCTTTACCACCCTTATAAGGGAAACTCATGGATGATTTTTTAAGGGGGAAATACTGTATTATCTCAATTTTCATATTAGGCATGGATGCTTTTAATTTATATTTGAAACCATGATGAGTTCTCTTTTTGGATTAAACCCAAGAATTGCACCTTACGGTGGGTCGTTTTGTCTTTTGAGGGAATCTACCGGGGGATAGATCCTAGAGGTAGGACAAATACATGGAGTGAATTTAAAATTCATGATTTTTATTTAAAATACATGACATGAATTAGTTTATCCAAACCCAATTCATAACATGTATTGGTTTTTCCTATAGGAGGAAAACCCAAGCATTACATAACGTGTAAAGATTTACATGTTGTGTAAATTTCATGGATTTTTAAGGGGTAGAACCCTTTATTTTCCATCACCCCTCCTTTTATATCTTGTACATGATCTTATATAATTTGATATATCTATAAAGCCTAAATCTAGGCTTTGATCAAGTTCTTCTGTCCATACTCTGAATTGGGATCCATCTTTCACATTGGTTAGCAGCCTATAAGCTCTCCATTCCTTTAATTCCTTTCTTCATTATTATTCCTATCAAAAAATTTATATTGGTGAAAGATCATATGCCCTATTTTTAGGGTGATTGTCTTTTCCTTCAAATTTGGACCAAACCAAAGGCCGATACTATATGATTGTTCCTCTACAGGCATAAGGTAGGTGGTCTATTAATTTTCCCTCAAGTCTTGCTGCTTTATATTTTGAATTGTGATGTTATATGCTATATTTCATATGAATTTCCTTAAAACTACACTTAAAACTTATTTGAATTGATAGCCTTGATAAATATGACCTTGTGTACCCTTATTCATGTTGGGATAGGTACCCGTCGACTATTTCCACCCCTTGAGGTACACCTACAAAACTGCCCCTTGGTATTATAATTGCTTATGTGACCAAACCATCATTTATATGGTTATGGATTGAATCATAAATGTAATGACTATAATTAATTGACTAATAAGTGAGTGGTGCAACCACATCACGTGATTAAATGGAGAAAATGGTTACAACCTTGTTAAAGTGAAATGTTAATAGTTTGTAAAGCCTAATTGGTCCCTTATACTTGTGATACATGGGAATGGCGTCCCTTATACTTATGATACATGGGCATGGAATCCTTTATACTTGTGATAAATGGGAATGGAATACCTTATACTTGTGATACATGGTAATTGTATCCCTTATACTTGTGAAACATGAACATGGAATCCCTTATGCTTGTGATACATGGGCTTGAAGTCCCTTATACTTGTGATACATGGGCATGAAATCCCTTATACTTGTGATACATGGGAATTAATTCCCTTATAATTGTGATACATGGTAATGGTGTCCCTTATACCTATGATTCATGGGAATTATTTCCCTTATAACTGTGGTACTTTGGCATGGCAATCCTTATACTCATGATACCTGGGCATGGCATCCCCTACTACTTTATGAGACTCTAGTGTCTAGACATGGACACCCGAGTTACACCTCAGGTCCTGGATAGCACTATGTATGTACATATATGGATATAAATGTCATTATGTATATAGAGAATATATATAAATACATGAATATAAACTTACACATATATATTAATGATAAAATCTATTCACAGGTTATCCCAGCATGGGCTGAAGCAAGCAATGTCATCCTGGCGTCCTTCAGGAACTAAAGTCGACCCTTTACACTTTTATTACTACCTCACCATTATTATATATAAAAACTTATCATATTATATGAAATAACTAGATAATCCTAGAAATTATTGGTGGTGGACTATTCAGTGTATCTCACACCCTATTCAAGCTGGCGTTTGGTACCTGGACTGACTTCATGGATACAGATAGGGACAGGGGAAAGTGCCTGGTTGTTGATACTTGATTTTGTTGTAGCATGGGAGTGGGGGACCACAAGACTGGGCTATAACTCATGATTCTATCTGGAGACAGTTTTTTGGTATTATTGTTCTTTGATATACCTGTATGTATGTTTTCTTGCTGCTATGTTTATCTATTCTTTTTGTTTAGAGATAGGACATCACATCATTTTGAATATGGTACTAGATATTTCTATTGATGACTACTTATTTTATCTAGATTAATTACTTACACTATTTTTTGATATTATTCTTCCTCTATGTATTTATTTATTACACCATTGTAACACTCTGATTATGAGGATATTATCTCTCCCATGTACCACCATGGACCCTCTTTTTTAGTCGAAAAACTCTAGTGTATGTGAAAGTAAGCTTGATACCATATAACCAACTAGATCAGGGCACCTCTTACTTGATTTTGGGTCAAGACATTGCAACACACCTCAAACCACCCAAAAATGAAAAAAAAACCCAAAGAAAACACACAAAAGGCCCTTCCAACACACTCAAACTTGAAATATCCATGAAAAAATATTAATAGTGTGGGTATTTAGTAAAAATTGGCTTGAAATGTGGCATAAAACTATAATTAAATTCATGGATTCTAAGGTATAACAAGGGACAATGTAAAGGTGGGTGTCAAGTTAAAATGCAGCTAGCCAATAAAATTCCTAAATCATGTTAAAAAAATCAATGAAGTCTAAAGCATTGAAAGAGAAAAATATCACATTCTAGTTCTCACACACAATCCAAGTTTCTCTAAAAAAGTGTGGGTATTTGGAAGAATATGTAAAAATGGTTCCGAAGACCTCACATACCTAGAAAAAATATATTTTGAGTTAGTGTTTCATGGGAACCGATTTCTAAAATCGACCAAACTCATAAAAACATTGAAAATCAATTTCTAGGAAACATTTTTCACATCATCAATAATTTAAAATCAATTTTTTCAAAAACCATTTGTTCAAAAACCATTTCAACTCTCTCAAAATTAACTAAAATATGAAAACTAATATGAATATTTATATCAGCTAAATGTTCCTAAAAAATGGAAAATAAAATAAAAAAGTAAAAATACACAAAAAAACACCTAAGAAGGGTGACACTCCCCCACACTTAGATTTCAATACCCATCATTTAAGATCATGAAATTAAAAAATGAGGGTAGAAAAACAAAGGAAAGGAAAGATAAAACCTTAGTTTATTTTCCAATTGCATCCTTGATTTAAGCTCTGAGATACTGATGGAGTCCTAGAAAGTAATAAAAAACATAACATATGAAAAATAATGAAAATGAAAGAGAAAAGAAAAGGAGGATAGTACATTGTTTGGACCCCTATGTGGGTGCTAGGGTTATACTTCCCCTATTCAGGAAGTTGTAGCTGATTAACCCCAATTTGAAGGTGGATGGGGTTTCTTTCTCATAAACCACAAAATATTATTTCTCCCAACATCCATTAGTATATACAAGAGTTATGAGCCCCAAATAAATGAAAATAGACCAAAATACCAGAATATATGAAAGAAATAATTTGAAGTGTGGAGTAGGAGGGAAAAGATGAAAAGGGTTCTCCCTATTGAATTTCATGGTTTACTCCTCATATGGTATGCAAGTTGCTATAGAAGAGGCAGCCGAATCACCAAAAACTTATATAGCTATTCTTCTTGTACCCACTAATTTTGTGACATCTTCCTAAAAATCAATGCCCAAGGATTTATCCATTGTTCTGTGTCATAAATTTCATAAAAGTAGAATTTATAAAATAATTTAGTTTGAATTATGTTAAAACATGAAGATTCAATAAATAAATCTTCCCTTCCGATTAAGTTAGCTTGAAAATTTATCTCTTCTAGTAGGACCATTTTTTGACTCAATATTAATAGGTGTATCTACATCATATTCTTCCAAATAAAGATAGAGG
This sequence comes from Viscum album, assembly GCA_963277665.1. NCBI lineage: Eukaryota > Viridiplantae > Streptophyta > Magnoliopsida > Santalales > Viscaceae > Viscum > Viscum album. The sequence continues at coordinate 908,711,306 of OY728131.1, read as the reverse complement.
TATAGAGGTACTAATTTTTCATTATCAAGGATGGGAAGTTTAAGTTTTAGTTTATCTTCAATAAATTGATTATGGGATTCTTCTAAAAAATATTGATCTCCCATAAGTGAATGAGATTACATGTGTTCTTCAGGGAACTAATCCATCCATGGATGAGTGAAGGATGATGTTAGTAATTCCTTTATTTACTCCTTATTATTCACCTTAGTTTCTTTAACATAAAAAATGATTAGTTAAATCTCTTTCACCACTTGTTCTGGTTCTGGTTCTAGATCCATCTACTGCTCCTGGGATGTGCGTACATATTCATCTATATACTATATTTTTTCCTCTAGTTTTTTCATTGTGTAACTAATAATTTACAACTAGAATTTGAGATAATTATAAAATTATTCTTGTGGAACTTAATATTTTCTATTCTTTTCATAATAATCGTAATTTTAATACATCATGGACAAAATATTTTTTTTAAATTTATGATTTTTTGTGTTTTTTATGAAAAATGATGTGTGAAAGTTTTGAGCCTCCCCAAAAATGGTTCCAAATTGATGATAGGGATTTTACATGAATCCAAATTTAATATATTTATTATTTTCCTTATAATTTAGAATATATTTCACCCTATGGTTGATCTCAAAAAGGTCACTTACACAAACTAATTTTCTATTGTCACTATTTATAACTAAAATATACTAATAATTGTAATACTAATATAGTGAGTGGGGGTTCAGAATAAATATGTTATTAATATATATATATATATATAATAATGAAAAATATATAAATATGAATACAAAAAATAAAGAATTCAGTGAAAATACTATTTTTATTTGAGATTATTGAGAAATAATCAAAGTTCTTTAAATAAATGTCTCATCATAATACTCAATGTCGTAATAAAAATCCATCACACCACACCACCCCATTTAAAATTTTACCACCTTAGACCAATATCTATGAATGTAGGTTAATAATCTCTTGAAATATGTATAGGATATCTCTAAACTACACATTACCATCACAATGCTACTCCATCGTATGAAACATTGTAATGATGAAGGGGAGGAATATAGATGAATAGGAGGAACTCAGTGGACAATAAAAGGGGAAAATATCACACCCTAATCAGTTTAAACACCACTAAAATCTTAGAATAAAATTATGAAAAAAAAATTTATGTACAATAAACTCCTAAATCATCGTGCCTCCCCTGGAACAATAGCAAGGGTTAGTTTCCAATTTTCAAGGAGTTGAGAAGAAGCATGGTGGGAGAAAAACATAAAAGTAAAAAATGAGAGAATTAGGTATGATTAATAAGTATAATATATATTAAAATTACAAGAATATAATACATCTTCAAAGAACATCTAAACCTATAAAAAATGGCCACTAATTTTCCAACCACTTGAAATGGGGAGGAGATACATTTTTATAGGGTGAGGGGTGAAATGTTTAGATCCAATTCTATATTCTATAAGTTTTAAAATTTTATCCATATTAAATGAATGATTTTGAAAAAATAGCCTTAATAACTTTTTTTGGTTATGTATTGTTCGTTCAGGCATAAAATTTTAGCTTTATTGGAAAACCAATAAAGGAGATACGACATATTAACTTTCAAAACTCATTCTAACTAGGTGACTATTTGAATTCTAATGCTCCAAATTACGATGAATTTATGGCATTGATTGTTGTAAAATTAGGAAGTAAATAGTTTTTGAATTTTATAACCATATTATTCTCTATCTCCTTGACAAATTTAATCTCAATTGGATCTACCCCTAGTGAGATATGGTCTTATATTCAAAAGTGATCCATTATGTGCATAGATTTTGATGCCCAGATTGCGAGATGGTTTTGGGCCAGACGATGTTGGATTGAGCTTTGGGTACTATTGAATGAAATTAATCCCATTATTAATAGAATCATAAAAAAATAATTTCATAAATTCAACTAGATTATAAAAAGTTATTATGAAAAAATTAAGAAAATTAAAACAGTTAAAATCCAAAATTAGGTCATTTTTTCAATTAAGTTCAAAATACTACTAAAACCTAAAAATGTTATAATAACCTATAAAATAACACTATGGTGATATTAGAAACATTGAATTAATGTATAAAAATTATGAAAATATTATATTCATCAATCCCCCACACTTAACCATTGCATTCTTGGGTAATCATCAAATATCCAAATCAAAATCCACACAAGAATAAAAAAAGAGAAAACTCTATGTTATTTTTCAAAAAATAATTCCATCATATCTCTTCTATGAAAAAATTATCTTTCATTTTCATCGCTCAAATTTAAATTCATTCAATCTAAAAAGTACATACATTACCCAATCATAACCTATTTCACATTGAATTTATGCCACTCTTCACTCAAGAGAGAATAAATATGGAGTTATGCTCATAATTGGTAATTATATGTATCACTATAGGCTTGTGAAAATTCTCACTTATCCATAGCATGATTCATGAAATTATTTTCCATCGTGATTTATTTTTTCCATGTGATTTTTTTTGTTTTAGGGTTTGTGGGTAAAATCATTAAAATAATTTAAGCCTAAAAAGAGGAGGTTGAACTGTTAAGTACAACGAATGAATATTCAAGTGAAAACCCATGAGATTCATCACTAAATTCCCCTAAAAATGTAAAACACAGCCAATAATTTTATGACATGTAACATGATTCATGCAGTGATTAAAATACATATTTTCAATCAAATTATCTTCTATTTTTTTCATTTTTTTCTTTTCTTGTTTTTTTTTATTTTTATCATGAAGGATGAGCTGAAAACTGATTACAATGAATGTATGATAATTAATTCACTTTATTTTTTGAAATAAAAAAAATATAAAAAGTAAGTATAATGAACAATTAAATCTCATTTCCATTTTTTTCCTTTTCAATTTTTTTTCAATTTGTTTTCAATATTTTTAAAGGAGAACCAGATGATACAAATAAATCATAGTGAAATGATGAATCATGTCTGATTATATTTATATACACTCACCCAAATGATGACATGAACCCAAAAACACCCAAAAATTAAACCCATGCAAAATAAAACACACTAAAGGCCCTTCTCCCACACTAAAACTTGAAATATCCATGAAAAAATATTAAGAGTGAAGAAAAGTAAAAAAAAATTGGCTTGTAATGTGGATTAAACCTATAAAAAAATTCATGGATTATAAGGAATAAAAATGGTAAATGTAAATGTGGGACTAAAGTTAAAATATATATAGATAATAAAATTCATTAGTCATATAAAAATTATTCTATGAAGTCCATAACTTTGAAAGAGAAAGATCACAAGTTCCAGTTGTCACAAAAAAACAAAGCTTCACTTAAAAAAGTTTGGGTATTAGGATAAATATGTAAAAATGGTTCATAATACCTCACATGACTAGAAAAAAATATTTTGAGTTAGATTTTAATGGTCATATTTTTCAAAAAAATTTCAAAATCATAAAAATGGTTGAAAATAGAATTCAAGGAAAATGTTTTCACATCAAAAATCATTTAAAATACATTTTTCTCAAAAATAATGTCAAATCTCTCAAAATAAATTTAAGTTTGAAAAATGATTTGAATATTAATTTTTGATAAATGTTCTTAAAAAATGGGAAAAAATATAAGAAAGCATAAAAAAACTAAGAAGACCGACACTCCCTCTACACTTAGATTTCACTACCCCTCATTTTATCTCAAAAAAATAAACAAATAAGGGTGGAAAGATAATGGGAAGGAAAGTCACAACCTAAGTTTATATTCTAGTGGATGCCTTGAGTTAATATCCTAGATACTTCCACTTATTCCTAGAAATCATGAACAAAAAATAACATATGAAAAATAATGTAAAGGAAATAGAAATGGAAAAGAGGATAGAACATGGTTTGGACCCCCCATGTGGGTTCTAGAGTTTTACTACCCCTAGTCTGGAATTTATAGTTAATTAACCCCAATTTGAAGTTGGATGGGTTTTCTTGATCATAAATTAACAAATATTATTTCTCCCAACATCCATGAGTATATTCCAATAGTTAAGAACCCCAAAGAAATGAAACATTTCCCTAACCACTAGAAGAGATGAAAGTAAGAATTTGAGGTGCAGATTGGGATGGAAAAGAAGATAGGGGTTCTCAATATTAACTTTCATGGTTTCCTCCTCCACATAGTATGTAGTTTTATGTATATGAAGTAGTGGAATCTCAACATACTTCTATAGATCTTATTTTTCTACCACTAATTTTGTGATATCTTCCTTAACATCAATGTCCAAGGCCTGATCCATTTCCATTGTGTAAAAAATTTCATAAAAGGAGAATTCAAAAAACAATTTAGCATAAATAATATTTAAACATGAATAATTAATAAATAAATATTACCTTTCAAGTAATCCAACTTAAAAATTGATCTCTTCTACCAGGACCATTGGTATCTCAATAATAACATAGACATCTTCATCATCTTCTTCCAAATAAAGAGAGAGGTAGAGTGGTACCTATTTTTCATTATTAATGATGGTAAGATCATGTTGTTGGTTATATTAAAATAATATATTCTAGGATTCTTCCAAAAAATATTTATTTCCCATAGTGCATCAGCTTACATGTGTTCTTCTAGGACCTCCTCTAGCTATGAATGCATGCAGGCTGATGTCAGTAATTCCTTTAGTAGCTCCTTGATTGTCTTGGGTTCTTTAACAGAGAAAACTATTAGTGAAATCACTTCCACCACTCGTTCTAGTTTTAATTTTAGATCCATATTATTCTCTTGGGATTCATGTACATAATAATCTATCTAATATGTTTTTATCTCAAGGTTTTTTATTGTGTCACTAATCCTTTCAACCAGATCTTCAAGATCATTATAAACTTCTTATTTATAACCTGAGATTTGTTAGTACATGTATAATAATAAAATTTTTAAAACATCATGAGAGAAATAGTATTTTTTTTAAAAAAAATTATCATTTTTTTTGTTTTTTATTAACAACTATGTGTGAAAGTGTTTCACCTCCATAAAAATGGTTCCAAATTGATGAGTGGGATTTTTCATGAACCCCACTTCAATGAATTTCTTATTTTCCTAAGAATGTATTATAGAACACACCCTAATATAGTGAGTGTGGGTTCATAATTAATATGTTATTAATATATATAATAACAAAAAATATATAAAGTTGAACACAACACATAAAGAATTAAGTAGAAAGACTATTTTTATTAGGGGTTCACGGTGAAATAATCATTGTTCTTTAAAGAAATGTCTCATCATTATACTCAATGTAGTGATCAAAATCTATCACACCACACCATACCATTATAAATGATACTACCCCACACTATGATCTCTTCATCTAGGAGCTATCTTCACAACACATCACCATCGCAATGCTACTCCATCATATGCAATATTGTAATGATCAAGGAGAGGAATATAGATAAATAGGAGGAGGAAGTCAGTGGTAGAGAAAAGGGGACAATAACACACCTTAATCAATTTAACTAGAACTTCAACACTAGAATAAAATTATTATAAAACATTAAATTATAAGAAACAAAAATATCACAACTTCCCCCTCGAACAATACCAAGGGTTAGTTCCCCATTTTCATAGAGTTTAGATGAAGCATAGTGAGAGAAATACTTAAAAGTAAAAATGATAAAATGAGGTATGAATAAGAAATATAATATATATTAAAATTATAAAAATATACAACAACATAAAATAATATTTAAACCTACAAAAAATGGTCTCTAATTATAATACGCCTTGAAATGGGGAGGAGATATATTTTTATAGGGTAAGGGGTGAAAATTTTGGCTCCAACTATGAACTCTATATGTTTTCAGATGGTATCCCAATTAAATGAACTATTTTGGAAAAATAGTATTCATAAAAATTTGTTCAGATATGTCTTGAGAATGCACTTAAAAATTTTATATTTTATTTTCCATGTAATGAAGGAGTTATGGAATATTTACTCCAAGAAATATTTCTTGATGGGTGACTGTTTGAATTCCAATTATCCAACATCCCAATCATATATGAACTTTAAGGATGTAGAATTCGGTGTATAAATTATTAATTAATTTTCCCCCCAATACTTATATATCTCTATGTCTAATTTCATATTAATTTGGACTATTCTTTGTTAGATATAGTCCCATATTCAAAAGTGATCCATTTTATGCATGAATTTCAAGGTCTGAATTATGAGATGATTTTAGTTCTCAAGATGATGGTTTCAGATTTGGGTCCTATTGAATTTAATTAATACCAAGATATTTGGAGTCATGAAAAAATGAATTTAACAATTTCAATTAGAATATAAAAATTTATTGACTAAGTATAGAAGAAACTTAAAATAGTTAAAATCCAAAATTAGGCCATTTTTCCAATTAATCTCAAAATACTACCAAAACATAAAAATGTTACAAATTACCATAAAATAACACTATGGTGGGATTAAAACATTGAATTATAGTATTAAAAGTATGAAAATATTATATTCATCACTCTCACCACACTTAACCATTTCACTCTTGGTCAATTATCAAATATTCAAATCAAAATACACACAATAATAAAAAATGAGAAAACATTCATGATCTTTTAAAAAATTGAATTAAATTATATATATTCTATGAAAAAAATTCCCTTATCAATTTCACCCCTCAAATTTAAATTCATTTAACCTCAAAACCAATCCACGACCCAATCACAACCTACCTCACATTGAATTTTATCACTCTTCACCCAAGAGAGGTTAAATCTAGAGTTATGGTCATACTTGGAAATTTCATATATCACCATAGTATTGTGAAAATTATCATTTATACACTTCATGATACATGAAATTATGTTCAATTATTAGGTTTTTTCTAGGTGATTTCTGTGTCTTAGGGTTGATGTGTAAAATCATTAAAATAATTTAAGGTCGAAAAGAAAAGATTGAACTCTTAAGAATAATGGATAAACATTTAAGTTAATCCCATGAAATTAATCATTCAATTCCTCTTAAAAATGAAAAATTCAACACCACACACTTTTTATGACATGTAAAATGTGTGTTTTAGTGATTATAATTAATTATTTCATCCAAATTCTCCACCATTTTTTTCATTTTTTCATTTTTTTCATTTTTTATCATTCTTTTCATGGAGGATGAGATGAAAATTGAATATAACGAATGAATGAAAATTCATTTCGTTTATTTTTGAGAGGTAAATGAATATTAAAAGTAATCACAATTAATAATTCATTATCATATTCATTTTTTTCTTTTTAAATTCTTTTTTTTCTATTTTTTAATGGAGAACCAGATGATACAAATAAATCATAGTGAAATGATGGCTCATGATCAATTATCTCTCTCTCTCCACTGCCCAACATAATGATACACACCAAAAACCACCCAAAAATTAATCAAATTCCAAATAAAAATCATAAAATTACCTTCCCCAAGATTCAATGTTGAAATATCCATGAAAAAATATTAAGAGTGTAGGTAGGTAAAGAAAAATAATATTGTAATATGGCTTAAACCTTTAAATAAATTCATGGATCATAAGGGATAACAATGGTAAATGTAAATGTGGGACTCAAGTTGAAATGTGTCTAGAAAATAAAATTCCACAATCATATAAAAAACCTTCCATGAAGTTCAAATCTCTGAAAGAGAAAAATTATAAGTTATGGTTCTCACACAAAATCCAATTTTCACTAAAAAAAGTGTGGGTATTTTGAAGAATATGTAAAAATGGTTCATAATTACTCAGAGGCCTAGAAAATAATCTTTTTAGTTAGTTTTTCATGGTAACAGATTTCAAAAATCAATCAAACTCAAAAAAATTCTTGAATATAAAATTCAAGTAAACTTTTTTTACATTAACAATCATTTAAAATCCATTTATTCCAAAATCATGTAAACTATCTCAAAATGAATTTAATTCTAAAAAGTTATATTAATATTCATTTCAAATTAATTTTATTAAAAAATTAAAAAAAATTAAAAAAAACACATATAAAAAAATAACTAAGAAGGTTGACAACCCCCATAATTAGATTACAATACCCCTAATTTCATCTCAAAAAAAATAAATAGATAAGGGTAGAAAAATAAATGAAAGGAAATATATAAACTGAGATTATTTTTGAGTGTACTCCTTGAGTTAAGATCCTAGCTATGGACACTTATTTCTAGAAAGCAAGAAAAAAATAACATAAGATAAATAAAGAAAAAGAAAGGGAAAGGGAAAAGAGAATAAAACTTAGTTTGGACCCCCCATGTGGGTGTCAGGGTTTTACTTCCCCTAGTCAGGAAGTTTTAGTTTATTACCCCCAAATATAAAGGTAGATGGAATTTAATTATTATAAACTACCAAATATTATTTCTACAAACATCCATGAGTGGATTCCAAGAGTTTGTAACCCTAAAGAAATGAAAAATTTCTCCAAACTCCAGAAGAGATAAAAGAAATAATTGGAGGTGTAGATTGAGAGAGAAAACAATATAGGTGTGATCCCTGTTGACTTTATTTGTTTCAACATCAATATGGTATGAAATTTTATGTATAGGAGGTATCCAAATCACCATATACTTATCTATATCTTCTTTTTCTACCATTGATTATGTGACCCCTTCCTTAACATCAATGTCCAATGGCCTGATCCATTTTCTCCATTTTGAAAACATCAGAAAATAATAATTTAGAAAACAATTAAACTTGAATAATATTAAAACATTAAGAATCAATAATAAAATTTTCCCTTTCAAGTAGTCATTTTGAAAATTGATCTCTTTTGGCAGGACCATTTCCAACTCAATTTGAATAAGTGCATCTTTATCATCTTCTTCCAAATAAAGAGATAGGTCAAGAGGTACTTATTCTTCATTATCAAGGATGAGAAGATCATGTTATAGGTTATCTTCAAGAAATCGATTCTATGATTCATTCAAAAAATATTGACCTCCCATAATTACATCAGCGTGAATGTGTTCTTCAAGGACCTCCTTTGACCATGGATGAATGCGGGGTGATGTTAGTAATTCCTTTAATAGCTCATTATCATATTTATTATGTTCTTTAACATACAAATTGAGTTTTTAAATCTCTTTCACCACTTATTTTGGTTCTTGTTCTGGCTTCATCTATTGCTCTTGGTATGCATGTACATATTCAACCACCCACTCTATTTTTCTCTCCATGTTTTTAATTGTGTCACTAATCCTTTCTAACTAGGGTTGAAGATTATTATAAAATTATCCTTATAGAATCTTATAGTTTTCATTCCATTCATAATAATCAAAATTTTAATACATCATGGAAGAAAATGTTTTTTTTGTTTTTGAAATTTATGTTTTTTGTTTTCTGTTTTATGAAAAATGATGTGTGCAAGTGTTTGACCTCCCGAAAAATGGAATAAAATTGATGAGATGGATTTGTAATGAATCACAATTTACTATTTTTCTTATTTTCCTAATAATTAATCATATCATGTACCCTAGGGTTGATCTTGAGGAGACCACTTACACAAACAAATTTTCTATTTTCACTATTTATAACAAAAATATACTACTAATTGTAATACTAATACGGTGAGTGGGGGTTTAGAATGAAAATGTCGTTTATATAAAAATAATATTTAATAATATATAAATATGATCACAAAACAAAATTAATTTAGTGGAAGGACTATTTTTATTAGGGTTTCATGGTTAAATAATCATTATTATTTAAAGAAATATCTCATCATCATAGTCAATGTTGGGATCAAAATCTATCACACCATACCCTACCATTCTAAATTTTACTACCCCATAACAAGATATTTGTATGTAGTGGAATACTCTATTGAAATATGGATAGTATATATCTTCACTACACATCATCATCATAATGCTACTCTATTGTATGGAACATTACAATGATGAAGGATAGGAATATAAATTAATAAGAGGTGGAAGTCAATGGCAGGGAAACGGGTAAATTATAGAAACTAATTAGTTTAACTACCACTAAAATACTATAATAAAATGATGAGAAAACTTTGAAGTTTAAGAAACTAAAAGATCACCACTTCCCCCCTCAAACAATTGTGAGGGTTAGTTCCCCATCTTCATGGAGTTAAGAAGAATCATAGTGGGAGAAACACATAAAATTAAAAATTTGAGAATATGGTATGAATAATAAGTCTAATATATATTAAAATTATGGAAATATAATATATTATAAAAGAACCTATAAACCTAATCAAAATGGTAACTAATTTTCCAACCCCTTGAAATGGGGAGGAGATACATTTTTATCTGGTGAGGGGTGAAAATTTTGGCTCTAATTTTGTACACCCAAAGTTTATATTTGGTATCCCTATTAAATGACTTGTTTTGGAAAATTATTCTTCATAAAAGTTTTTTGGAGATTTATTTTACATGAAACTATAAAATTTTAGCTTTATTAGCTAAGAAATGAATGAGTTATGACATATTTACTCTAAAAAGACTTTGTAGAAGGGTGAATGTTTGAATTCAAATGCTCTAACTTCCTATGCATTTATGACATTTACGTAGGTATAATAAAGTGTGGAAATAGTTAATGAATTTTTTTCATGGATTATTCTATATCTCCTTGTAAAATTTTAGCTCAATTGGTTTGGTCCTTTTTCAGAATGGGACCATCTTCAAAAGTGATCCATTCTATGCACATATTTTGACCTCAGATTGTGAGATGGTTTTGGAACTTAAGATGACGGATTGAGTTTTGGGTCATGTTGAATAAAATGAATCCTAATATATATGAAAGATTATGAAAAATGAATTTTATATTTTCAATTAGTGTTAAAAATGTTATGTCCTAAATACAGAAGAAACCTAAAACACTTAAAATCCAAAATTAGTCTATTTTTCCAATTAATCTCAAAATACCACTAAAAAATAAAAATGTTACAATTTTACATAAAATAACACTATGGTGGTATTAAAAAAAATATAATTAAAGTATAAAGATTATGAAAAAATTAGCTTTATCAGTCCCCCACACTCAACCATTTCACTCATGGGAAATCATCAAACATTTAATTTAAAAGCTACACAATAATAAAAAATGATAAAAAATTCATGATATTTTCAAAAATAGAATTACATAATATATCCTCTATGAAAAATAATTTCATTTCATTTTCAACCCACACATTTAAATTCATTCAACCTCAAAAATCTATTCATGACTCAACCAAAACCTATCTCACGTTGAATTTTATGTCACTCTTCACTCAAGAGAGATTAAATCTAGTGTTATACTCATACTTGGAAGTTTCATGTATCACTATAGTATTGAGAAGATTATAATTTATCTACATAATGATACATGAAAATATTTTCAATCATGAGGTCTTTTTCCAGGTGATTTTTTTCTAAGGGTTGGTAGGTAAAATCATTAAAATAATTTAAGGCCAAAAAATGGGGCTGAACTCTTAAGTACAATGCATGAATATTCAATTGAAAACCCATGAAATTACTCACTAAATTAAACTTGAAAATGTGAAACAATATACCACCCCCATTTTATGACATGTAACATAAGTAATTCAATGATTACAATGGATGATTTCATCCAAATTCTCCCCAATTTATTTTCTTCTTTTATTGATTTTTTAATTTTTTTTCCTGGAGGATGAATTAAAAATTGAATAAAATGAATGAATGATAATTCATGCACTTTATTTTTGAGTGGTAAATGAATTTAAAAAGTAATAATAATTAATAACACAATTTCATATCCATTTTTTCCTTTTCAATTTTTTTTATATTTTTTTAAAGGTGAACCAGATGGTAAAAATAAAGTATAGTGAAATAATGAATCATAGATAATTATCTATATATCCACTACCCAAAATGATTAAATACACCTCACACCACCCAAAAATGAAACACTTCCTGATGAACACACACAAAATTCCTTTCCCCCATACTCAAACTTGAAATATCCATGCAAAAATATTAAGAGTGTAGGTAAGTAAGTAAAAATTGGCTTGTAAAGTGGATTGAACGTATAAGGGAATTCATGAATTATAAGGGATAATAAAGGTTAATTTAATGGTGGTTCTCAATTTAAAATGTGTCCATCCAATAAAATTCCTCAATAATGTCAATAAAATTCCATGAAGTCCAAATATTTGAATGAGTAAAATCATAGGATTTGGTTCTCACACAAAATCCATGTTTCTCTAAACAAAGTGTATATATTAGAAAAAATATGTCAAAATGGTTTAGAATACCTAAAATGAGTAGAAATTAATATTTTGAGTCAGTGTTTCATGGGAATGGATTTCAAAAATTATTCAGACTTATAAAAATGCTTGAAAACCAAATTCAATGAAAATATTTTCCCATCAACAATCATTTAAAATCCATTATTTCAAAAATCACGTCAACTCTCTCAAAATAAATTGAATTTTTAAAAATAATATGAATATTCATTTCAACTTAATATTCCAAAAAATGAAAAAAATAGACAAAAAAACTAAGAAGGTTGACATTCCCTCCACACTTAGATTTCACTACCCCTCATTTCAGCTCAACAAAATAAAAATATAAGGGTATAAAAACAAAGGAAAGGAAATATAGAAGCTGAGTTTAGTTTCTAGTGTAAGCCTTCAGTTAAGGTCTTATTTAGTAAAAATTATTCCTATAAAATAAGAACAAAAAATAATTTAAGAAAAATAAAGAAAAATAAAGAGAAAGGGAAAAGAAGATAGAACATAGTTTGGAACCCGTTGTGGGTGTTAGGGTTTTACTACCCCTAGTTAAGTAGTTGTTTTTTATTAAACACAATCTGAATGTGGATGGGTTTTCTTGATCATATAACACAAAATATTATTTCTCCCAACATCCATGAGTAGATTAAAATAGTTAGGAACCCCAAAGAAATGAAAAAATCACCCAACCACCAGAAGAGATGAAAGAAATAATTTATAGTGAATAGTGAGAAGGAAAGAAGATAGGGGTGCTCTCCATTTACTTTCATGGTTCCCTCCTCCATATGGTATTCAATTTTATGTAGAGGTGGTATTTGAATCACCACATAATTCTAAAAATCTTATTTTTATACCACTAATTTAATAACATCTTTATTAATATAAATGTCCAAGGCCTACTACATTTTTTTGTATCAGAAATTTCAGAAAAAGAGAAGTAAAAAAAATAAATCATATTGAATAATGTTAAAACATGAATAATCAATAAATAAATCTTCCCTTTCAAGTAATTCATCTTGAAAATTGATCTCTTTTGATTGGACCATTGAAACTTAATCTCAATAGGTGAATATTCCTTATCTTCTTCCAAAGAAAGATATAGGTAGAGACTTATTGATTTTTCATTTTCAAGAATGGGAATATCATGTTATAGGTTATGTTAAAAAACCTGATTCCATTATTCTTCTAAAAAAATATTGATTTCCTATAAGTGCATCAGATTTCATGTGTTCTTGAGGGATCTCCTCCATCTATGGTTGAGTGTGGGATGATGTTAGTGATTATTTTAATTTATCCTTCCAAGCCACCTCAAGTTCTTTAGCATAAAAAATATTGGTGAAATCACTTACACAACTCAATCTAGTTCTAGTTCTGGATCCATATGTTTCACCTAGGATATATGTACATATTCAATTATCCACTCTATTTCTCTCTCAAAGTTTTACGTTGTGTCACTAATCCTTTCCAACTTGGCTTTAAGATCATTATAAACCTATTATTTTACCACCTAATAGTTTTCAGTTCATGCATAATAATTATAATTTGAATACATCATGGAAAAAATGTTTTTTTATTTGTTTTTGAAATTTATTATTTCTTTTGTGTTTTTTATTGAAAATGATGTGTGCAAGCATTGTGCCTCACCAAAAACAGTGTAAAATCGATGAGTGGGATTTTTAATGAATCACACTTCAATGTATTTTTTATTTTCCTAAGAATACAGTATAAAATTCACCCTAGGGTCGATCTCGAGTAGGCTACTTACACGTGATAATTTTTTATTATCACTATTTATAACTAAAATATACTACTATTTTTAATAATAATACATTGAGTGGGGGTTCATAACGTACATGTTATTAATATACATATATATAATAATGAAAAATATATAAATATAGACACAACACACACATATGTAAGTGTAATGACTATCTTTATTAGGGGTTCATGGTGAAATAATCATTTTTCTTTACAGAAATGTCTCATCATCATACTCAATGTAGTGATCAAAATCTATTACACCGCACCCTACCATTTGAAATGTTACTACACCATACAAATATCTCTACATATAGGTTAATACTTCTTAAAATATTTCTAGGATATCTCTTTTCTAAACATCACTATCATAATGCTACTCCATTGTATGAAACACTATAATGATGAAGGAGAGGAATATAAATGAATAAGACAAAGAAGTTAGTGGTAAGGAAAATGGGAAAATCACACACCCTAATTAGTTTAAAAAACACAGAAATACTATAATAAAATGATTATAACACATTTAAGTGCAAGAAAATCAAATATCACTGCTTCCCCCTTGATAAATAGTGATATTTAGTTCCCCATTTTCATCGATTTGATAAGATGCATGGTGGGAGAAACACATAAAAGTAAAAATGAGATAATAAGGTATGAATAAGAAGTATAATATATATTAAAATTATGAAAATATACTACCACATAAAATAACCTCTAAAACTATAAAAAAATGGATACTAATTCCCTAACTACTTTAATTTTGGAGGGGATACATTTTTATAGAGCGAGGGGTGAAAAGTTTGGCTCTAATTTTGTTCTCTAGGATTTTGTGTGTAATATAAATATTAAATAAATAGTTTTGAAAAAAATTCCTTTATAAAAGTTTTTAGTCTATATAATTCTCATAATTGTATAAAATTTTAGCTTGATTGGATAAGTAATGAATGAGTTATGTAATATTTACTCTGGAAAATCATTTTTTCTGGTTGACTGTTCAAATTCCATCCTTCCAAATCCCCATGCATTTATGACCTTTAAAGAGGTATAATCAGAAATGAAAACATTTAATGAATTTTTTCCTAATATTATTTAATATCTACTTGTATAATTTCATCTCAATTAGGTTGTGAATTTGTGATATATGGTCCTATATTCAAAATTGATCCATTCTGTGAATAGATTTCAAGGCTCAAATTATGAGATGGTTTTGGGCCTCAGGATGCTGGATTGAGCTTTAGTTCATTTTGAATGAAATGAATCCCAAGATGTATGGAATCTTAAAAAGTATAAATTTAACAGTTTGAATAAATTTATTGAAAGTTATAGATGAAATACTAAATAAACTTAAAATATTTAGAATATATAATAAGGCCATTTTTCTAATTAAGCTCAAAATACTACTAAAACCAAAAAAATTACAATTTACCATTATATAAAGCTATGTTGGGATTAAAAAATATAATTTAGTTATAAAATGTATGAAAATATTTGATTCATCAATCATTATATCATCAAAATGACCTTAGATATTGTTAATACACCTCTGATATAAGAGTTTTCTCAAGGGAAAGATGAGAGATCTAGAAGGAAGACGAATGATGAAGAATGGATACATAAATTTAAAAATATAGATAAAAAACCCTAGTATCCATCTAAATCAGTCACTAGGAAGAATGTAATATCCAAAATATCCAAAATTAGTCTCTTATTTCAAGATCTTAATCCACCGAAAGAATAATGAGATCAAATAGAGGTGTTTCGGGTATTAAAAATAAAATTAATATTAATTAATTAACATTTCATAGTTTGGATACACATTTTGGAAAACTATGTGCCAACTGTATCCCCCCTTCTGGGCTACTGGAGGAACTGCATGGTTTTAAAAACTATGAACTAACCATACAAAACCCCTCTATCCCATATTGCATGATTTTTTAGAGAAGGTTGAACTATTTATCCTAACATTGTTCCCTCCTTTGAGACACCAAAACATGCTTAAAATTTTATTGGTTTGACCAGTATGGTTTTCCATGACCACACACCAATCATGCATAGGCCCAGAAAACTCCAAAAACTAAAAAATTTCACCCTAAACAACCCAAGAAAAACTCAAATCAAGAGATTATAAAAATAAGAGGATATTCATACCTGAAAGTGATGTTAGGATGTCACGAACCAGCCTAGGTACCCTATTAACCTTATAACTGAGTTAAAACTAACATAGCCTGAAGGGTGTTCCTAATCCCCATGGGTTGGTGACTAGTACCCGACTTCATACAAAAAGAAAGTGGGAATGATTTTTTCCATAAACATTGAAAAAGTTGATAAAAAAGTTAGTATGAATAGAAAATAAAACTCCATAGGGAGTAGTGTTCCAGATGATAAATAGGTAAAAAACCCAAAGTACTATAATAAAGTACTAGAAAAAATGTTAAAAACTGAAGTCTCAATGGACACAACTCTCTAATACCCAAGGATCAATAGCTACTACCACCAAGTGGCGCCTTACCCCTGCTCTAACTTAGAAGAATATATTCTACAAACACTTAAAGGAATAGGTAGGGTGTGAGATAAAATCCTAGTATGGTCTCACCAAGGATTCCATAATAAGATACAATCATTTACGTTTCCAATTAAAGAATTCAGGTCTAAATAAACATGTATGGAAGTTCAAAGAAAAATTAAAACAATTCATGCTTTACATTTCAAATTATGGAAATACTTTAAACAAATGGATTCATAAAAAATTTATATAAAATAGTTTATATAAATTCATTAGTTATGTAAAATAGTTTATAAACATTGAAACACATTTATATCTCATATATAAATAAGAGAGCAACATGGTCATCTGTATAAAGGTACGATAGTTCTAGGCTACAGGATCCTCACACACTAGAAGGAGGTCCTGTAAATATGTGTATACACATGTCTCTATGACACTAGAGAATGGTGACTCATCACTATCCCATGAGGGATGTAACCTGTTGCACTATGTTTTGTTTCAGTTGTAAAGCGTCAAAAGAGTGATATCCCAATAACTTGCTCACTGACTAAGCTTGCATATGCTCTAGTGTAATCAATGATGGAAAATTTATTTTAAAATAGTTTAAAATACAATTCAACCCATTTCCCCATTTCAAAAGTTCCAATTTTCCGTTAAAAACCAAAACGTGTGTTTTTAATCAAAACAAGTCTTTTTCTAAGATAAAACCATGTGGTTTCTATCAAAAACATTTTAAGCCATTTTTCTCAAATAAAAATTTGAAATAAATTTCAACAAATCAATTTCATAATTTAAATTTAACATTTTAAATTCCATAATTTTCCATCCAATTCACAAACACACTCTAATTCAATGGAATTGGGGGTTTTCCAAAATTTCATGCCCAAATCCAAATTCACATTCAAAATCCCCTAATTCAATGGAATTGGGTTTTCAATAAACAAATTGAAAGTAGTTTCAAGTAATTAAATTGAAAGAAAATAATTTAATTTAAATGAAGAAATTCTTGGTTAATCAAATTTAGACATCATAACATAACCCACCTACCTTTTTTCATGGAAACACAAAGCCCACAACAGAACCCACCAACAAGGATGAAGGTGTAAGGGATCTGGGAAATCAACCTAGAATCAAGATTAAAAAAAATGGAGTTTATATCCATCAATCCCAAGATGTTATATCAAACTCTAAGAAGGGAAAGATAAAGAGATGGAGAGATATGGAGAATTCTTACCTGGTTAGTCACACCATAACCAAAAAAATGATCAATCACTAAACAAAAAAACCTAAAAGGGTTTGAGGGCTCCATAGTCACCTGGGAATGGATCTTGGGTTGAGAGCAAGGAAATATGGAGAGGAGGAAATTGAATTTCGATCCAATCCTCCTATTTAAAAATAACACTTGGGTTATTACACAACATGTAATTAAAAAAATTCCAAAATATATGAAAAAACCCATAAAATTTTTGTTAAAAATGGATTTATTATTATTTTAGAATTTTCATGTCATATATCCACATTAAACAACATGTAAATCCACAACAGACAGTAGAACCAGTAGGTTTTATGCTGATAATCCAATAAATATCTAACTTCACCATTATATATATCCTCCCAATTCCTTCTCATACCTACCTAGAAAATTTGAAAGGAAGACCCCAACAAGACTTAAAACATACCTGAAATAAAGGTAATGGGATGTTACAACCTCCCCAACATAAAAACTTTATGCCGCCATAAATCCTTTCAAGAAGATTCCATATCAAAAAGGTTGGGCCACTACTTTATCATCAGTGCCTCATTCTCCAATGTCTCGGGAGTATCTGAACCATGCTTTCATAGCACTCAAACAAAAGGTATCGCCCTCCCATGAAGTAACTTGGTTCCAAAATCAACTATTCTTACTATAAATTTAGTCACAAATAAACCAGGTTTAATCTCAAGATCACTCCATCTCAAAACATGAGATGAATCATATAAATACTTTTATAGCTAAGATACATGGAACACATTATGTATTGATTTCAACTATGGTGGAAGTGTTAAATGGTAATAAACCTTCCCCAACTAATCAAAAGCCTAAAAGTTCCCACAAAATGAGGAGTAAGTTTCCCTTTCTTATCAAGTCATCAATGACCCAACTAAGGTGAAACTTTTAAGAACACCTGATCACCAATTGAAAATTACAATAGTCTATAATGATTATTAACATAAGACTTATACCAGCTCTATGCCATCAACATTCTCTGATGAATCAACTAAATCTTTTCTATAATCTCTTGAATCAAGTCTGGTCTAACTAAGGAACTTTAACCAATCTCCAACCAACACAATAGAGATCTGAAAGGTTGGGTAAACAAGGCCTCAAAAAGATCCACTCTAATCGCAGACTGGTAACTATTGTTATAAGAAAACTCAAACAAGCCAAGATGGTCATCCCAAGATCCCCAAAATTTGATAAAATAAGCATGTAGCCTATTCTCAAGAATCTGTATAGCTCTTTTTTTATGGTCATCCAACTATGGATGGTATGTCGTGCTCAAACTGACTCGAGACCCTAGATCCTCTTGAAGACCTATACAAAAGTGAGAAGTGAACCAATGAACTCTATTAGAGACTATAGAGATCTCAACCCATATTTCATATTATTTCCCTGAGTACGTGGAAACCCCAAAAAATTCCATAGATATACCATCTCACTTCCATGTAGGCACTAGAAATGGATGGAGAAAACCCAAAGGTTTCTGGTGCTCAGTCTTGACCTGTTGGAATGTATAACAATAAGAGACAAATTCAGCAATGCCATGTCTCATACCTAGACACTAGAATCTATGTCACATGTAATAGAACATCTTCATAGTTCTTACATGCACTGCCCATTGGGATTTATAGAAATTACCCATCACATATTTTTTTTTACCGTTAGTAGTACAATAAAGCAATTCTGATAATATAGAATTCCCTTAATGGAGAATGACCAGTCAGTAACGGTCTCCCCGCTATAAAGAGAGTCTCTAATGCTATGGAATTCATTACTAGGCATATGTTCTTGAAGAATCATCTCGAGAAGGGTGTATTTCATCTGAATACTGGCCAAATCAACCTTATCCCTTAATTCATGGACACCAATATGCAACAGTAAAATGCAAGACATCAGGTTCCACTCTTCTGATGATTCTTTCATGGCTTGGGTTGGAAGATTTCTACTCAAATAATCTATGATGACATTAATTTTCCTCATTGTATAGGCTATGTCGAAGTTTAATGATTGTAGGTATTTCACCCAACACCTCTGGTGGAGATTAAAAATTTTTTTGAGAGAAGATATAACTCAAGCTCTTGTGGTTTGAAAACACGGTAAGACTTTCTCCGTAAAGGTAATACTGCCAACTCTTAAGTATGTGCATCACAAATACAAGTTCGAGGTCATGGTTTGGATAATTATTCTCGTGTGTCCTATGTTTATGAGTTCCATAAGAAATGACATGATCATCTTTCATAAGAAAACATCCCAAACCTAAACTCGATACATCATAGAAGACCATATAGCCCTACCTGGCCTCTGGGAGAGTCAATACCGATGCAGCAGTCAAAAGAAATTTTAGATCAACAAAATAATTAAGAAATATTTCATCCCATGAGAACTTTACTTGTTTCCAAGTTATATTAGTCATTAGAGAATCCAACTTTGAGAAGTCCTTAACAAACCATTTATAATACACTACTAGACCTAAGAAGCTCCAAATCTCAAAAATATTTCATGGTTGTTCCCATGTCATAATAGACTTTACATTTTCAGCATCAACTAAAATAACTTGTTTCAAAACCACATGTACCAAGAATTTCAGTTTTCAAATAAAAAAATCATATTTCAAAATATTTTTATAAATTTGGTGATTTATCAAAAATTACAAGACTGATCTTAGATAACACACTTGGTCCTCCTCAGAATTAGAGTAAACAAGGATGTTATCCATAAATACCACCACAAATGTATCCAGATACTCATGGAAAATCCCATTCATTAAAGAAATAAAAATTAAAGGATAATTTTTAGACCAAAAGGTATGACAAGGTACTCATAATGGTTGTACCTACTTCGGAAGGAGGTTTTCTGAATGTCAGGTTATTTTATTCTAAACTGATGGTAACTAGACTGAAGATAAAACTTTTATAACCACTTTTCACCTTCCAACTGATCAAAAATATCATCAATCCATGTCAATGGATACTTTTAATTTACTTTGACTCTATTGAGTTTTCAATAATCAATACAAAGGTGAAGGGAACTATCATCTTTCTTAACAAAGAGAATCAACGCCACCCACGATGACACACTCTGTTGTATAAAGCCTTTCTCGATAAGATATTCCAATTGAATCTTTAACCATTTCATTTTAGCGATTTCCATAAGGTATGAAGGGATTGAAACTGGTTGAGTACCGGGTACTAGATTTATAGAAAAATCTACCACCCTTATCAGTGGAAACCTAGAGAAGTTAGAAGGAAATGCTTTGGGAAACTCGATGACAACTGGAGGGAGATCACCGCTCAAAGGTTGCCACTCTAGATCAATGGAAAAAACATATATTACATTCCCCAACTCTATATAAGAAGGTATAACTCTACTCTACCTTGGGTCCCATTATCCTTGAAAGACATGAAATACACCGTTGGGTGTAGTAAAGGAAACCCACTGAAGATTACAATCAATTCGGGATTTATTGGAAATGATATAATCCATTCCAAATATGACATCAATAGGTTTAATTTCAAGAACCATAAAACTACAAGAAAGATTGACATCTAATAAGGAGAAAGAAAAAGAAGGATTATGAAGGCCCTACACTCTCTTCATTCCAAGGGGTTTAGTAATATCCATCACATCAAACAAAATATCTATAGAAATATTTAGAAGATTAAAAATATAGGTTGAAATAAGTGAATGAGATTCACCAATATGAAATAAAGTAGTCACTAATGATGAATCTATAGTGATGGAAGATATCATAGTTAATGGACCCATATCCACTTCCTCTGGAGACTCTACCACCATTTGAGGAAGCTTCATTTTGGATTCCTATTGTTGGAACCCCTTTGTAGATGAGGAATCTAATTTCCCTAAAGTTCTGGTAGGAGCTGATGATCCCATTCCACTATACAGATAGTAATAAACATGGAAGAACTTTTTTAAGTGACCCGAGCATCCACAGGATACAAATATCTTGGGCACCTCAATACAAACCCTCTTTGAGTTCCCAAGCTTTTCAAACTAGTAGTAAACCCAAGGGCCTTTTCCTGTCACTATAGGAAGTTTAGAAAAACCCTAATGTTGAGAGACACCAAGAGAATCATCATGATTCCAATTCCCATTATAGGAAAACACATTTCCATTGAGAGGAGAAGAAACTCCTATCAACCCTGACTTACCAGGTAGGTCCATTTCACCCATAAATGCTCTATCCAGCACATCAACATAAGAGGGAAGATTTAGAAAGAAAAATTGAAAACGAATATCCACTAAAATTTCCAACTCAAACCTTCAAGTATTCATCTTATAATTTGATACCACATTAGGTGAAAACTTCACTAGATCGGAAAAATAGTTCACATACTCTGACATGGTTCTTTCATCATGCTCAAGTTTGAAGAAATCTAAATCCTTGGATAACAACATCAAATTTGGATAGAACTGGTTGATGAAAGGATCCCTAAAGACTTTCCACTCAATCCCTCATGATTATTTACTATCACCATTGTGTCCCACCATCTCCTACTCATTTCCTCCTACATGAAGGTGTCACACTTCACATTGATTTCATTAGGTTTTTCCAAGAACTCAAAAAAACATTCAATTATGATCAATAATTCCTCATCCTATTGAGGATCATTAGATCATTTGAACACTGGTGGATTCTAGAGAATAAACTCCTAAGAACA
Source organism: Viscum album (assembly GCA_963277665.1). Classification (NCBI taxonomy): domain Eukaryota; kingdom Viridiplantae; phylum Streptophyta; class Magnoliopsida; order Santalales; family Viscaceae; genus Viscum; species Viscum album. Next base: position 908,688,820 of record OY728131.1, on the reverse strand, counting down.
ACCCCAAAGAACATTCCTCTGAGGTTCCACAGTTGGAGGATGAATGAGAACTGGTTGTGGTGTTTTTCCCATATCCTGGACACCGCGCACAATCACCTCAACAAAAATAAGGTCTATGAGAGGATTTGATCGATGTGGTTCATTAGTAGATTCCTCCGGGATCCAATTCACATGTATTCTCAGAGGCATGATGCTATAAAAAATCTACATACAATGTTTAAGACCTCATATTAACACTTAAACTGAGAAAAAAAGGAAATTATTCCCATCAAATAGATAAACAATATTTGGATTTCAATCTATCCAAAACAAAAAAGAAGGGAAATGAATAGAACTAATCCTCATGATGTAGTTCCTAAACCACCCCTGGCGACTTAAGGTCTATTATAGAGAGATATGGATAAACACTCAATTGTAACTACCTCTTAAGTCCCAACAAGAATACACAAATTCATACCGACATTAAGATAAGAATATCAACCTAGAACTCTAATACCACTTTGTCACAAACCAGCCCGGGTACCTTGGTAACCCGATAACTGAGCCAACACTAACATATCCCAAAGTGTGTTCCTAATCACTATGGGTTGGAGACTAGTGCTCAAAATCATACAAAACCAAAGTGGGAATGATTTTTTCCACAAACCTCACAGAAGATTATAAACAAGTCAGTATGAATACAAAAGAAAACTCCATAGGGAGTAGTGTACCAAAAGATAAATAGGTAAAAAACCCAAATTACTACAACAAAGTAACATAAAATAGGATAAAAACCCATGTCTCAACAGATGAAACTATCCAAAACCAAAGGATCCATAACTACTACCACTATGTAACACATTACCCCTACTTGAACCTTGAAGAAGATAATCTACAAACACTCGAAGGCATAGGTAGGGTGTTAGATAAAATCCCAGTAGGGTCTCACTAAGGATTCCGTAATAAGATGACAAAATTTAATTAAAAAATTAAATCTTTAAATTATAAATAAATAGGTATGGTAGTTAAGATCATAATTAAAATGATCCATGATTTACATTTGAAATAATAAAAATACTTTAAATAAATGTATTCATAAAAAATTTATATAAAACACTTTATATTAATTCATTAGGCATGTAAAATAGTTTACAAACACTGGAACACATTTATATCTTATATATAAACAAGCGAGAAACATGGTCATATTCCAAAAGGTACAATATTTCTAGGATTCAATATCCTTACACACTTGAAGGTGATCATGGTAATATGTGTAAACACATATCCATTTGACATTGGCCAAAGGTGACTCATCACTATCCCATATGGGATGTGACCTACTGCACTATGATTTGTTTCATTTGTAAATCATTAATAGTGTTATCCCAATAACTCAATAAATACCTAGGATTTCATGCCCTCTAGTACAATTAATGTTGGGAAATTTACTTTAAAACCATTTAAAATACATTTCATCCCATTTTCCCATTTCAAAAGTGACACATTTCCATTTAAAAACCAAAACATGGGTTTTAATCAAAACATGGGTTTTCATCACAACATGCCTTTTCCAAGATAAAACCAATGGGTTTATATCAAAACCATTTTAATCCATATTTCTTAAATACAAATTTGAAATCAATAACAACAAATAAATTTTATAATTTCAATTTAATAATTTAAATTCCACAATTTTCTATCTATTTCACAAACACACCCCAATTCAATGTAATTGGGGGGTTTTACCCAATTTCATTCCAAAATCCAATTTCAAATTCAAATCCCCAATTCAATAAAATTGTGTTTTCAATAAACCAATTGAAATCATTTTCAAGTAATTGAATTTAAATAAAGTAATTTAGGGTTAATCAAAATTTTCCATCATAACGGAACTACCTACCTTTTTCACGGAAACACAAAGCCCGTAATGAAACTCACCAACAGGAAAGAAGGTAAAAAGGATCTAGGAACTCAAAATAGAATTAGGATTCAACAACATGGAGTCTAGATCCATCAATCCCAAGATTTCTTGTCAAACTATATGGAGGGAAAGAGAAAGAGATGAAGGCGTAGGGAGAATGCTTACCCAATTAGTCACACCACAACTACAACAATGATCAATCACTGAAATAAACAACCCATAAGGGTTTCAGGGATCCAAAATCTCCTAGGAATTGATCTTGAGTCAAGATAAAGGAAATATTTAGAGGATGAAATATAATTTTCAGTTAATCTTCTTGTTTAAAAATAACACTCGGGACTTTACACAACGTGAAATCTAATTACATATCATGTAATTGAGAAATCAAAAAAATCACTAAAAAACCCATAACCATTTGTTAAAAAGGTATTTATTATTATTTTATAATTTACACATCATGAATTCACATGAAATGGCTTGTAAATCCCTATAATATAGCATAACTAATATATTTTATGCTGAGAATCCAAAAAATCTCATACTTCACCATTATAGGTATCCTCCCAATTATTTATATGCCCTACCTAGACAACTAGAAAGGAAAACCATGAAAAGACTTAAATCGTACTTCTCAAAAAGGTAAAGAGATATTACATAGGATGTGATAGTAAATTTATTTATTTAACCATTAATAACCCTCATTACAGTAGTGTTAACGGTGGATAACTCTTTTGATCAAGATTCACCTATGCATAAGACATTCATGGAGCAAGAACTTCTTAGTCCTAAAGTCCCAATTTTGTGTTCAATTCTCTACCATGTTGAAAAATATAACAATAATTCCAAAAACTACCCTTAGTTTTATTAGACTATACTTTTCATACTAAAAATCATAGAGTAATGAAATCTTAACAACCTTTCTCTCATGCCTAAAGAAATCAAGCCAATAATAGAATTTCTTGGAAATTTGGTTCAAATTTTTCCTCTCTCGATGTTGAAACATATTCCCGAGAAGTTTGTTATATTATTTCAAATTCATGAATGAAAATTTTTACACTCTTATTGTTAAGGATTTATTTTCTCTCATTAAACTAATTCATAAACTTTGGGATTACACTCTATTGGTCTTGCACAAAGCTATGTTTAAATGGGAGGATATTGTTTGATTTTATATTACAAATGAAAATATTAATCTTATATTGGTTGAGAAGATGGAAGAAGGCGATGATTCGTTTTCTCTTTAAGACTCATCAAGATAAGAAAATTACAGCCATTAAGATTTGACACCATGAAAAAGAATTAGTAGAATCATTCAAGAGTTCAGCGGAATACTATAGAGATACCTTTATCAGTAGATAAAAACTAAAAAAATCATATACCAATGACTAATGAATATTTTCCTAGAATATTCCTCTAATGTAGGGGATATATTTGATTTTTTTACCCTTATTTTTTGATATTTTATAAGGAGGATGTAAATGTTCTATTTTCCATAAGCTCATGTATTAAATCAGAAAGTGGAAAGGTATTTATTGATGATCCTATAGATTTTCTTATGACATCCATTTCATGGATTCTATGAATTCAAACTCAAAATGAAGCTCAATGGACCTAAGAATTTTTAAATCTATGTTTTTTCTTATCTATATGAAAATATAACAAGATTAAAGATGAGAACACAACTAATTAAGATAAGGGTATATGTTATAATTTGATTTTAGCTGGTATCAAATAGGCGGTGTTGAATATGATAGCTATTGAGATAAATAAAGTAATCAATACAACAAATATGTTTGATCTTGTAAATGGATTTGTCTTACACATTAACCTTCATGATGCATTTAATAAACATTAATATTTTCATCAAGTTTTTTATCTTGAGGAAAATGTGGATTTTCAAGAGGGATGAAGTGATAGGAATATGAACAGTAGTGTTTCTCACATGTGGGATCAGAAATTATCTTCTAGGGAAATTATTGTCATTTTATTTACATTGTTTTGTCAGGACGTCTATGGTAGGTAGGGGATATTAAATATGGTATATTTTTAGTAGGTTAAGGAGGTTATATTTTTTTAGGGGTTTAGTTATGGTTTCTGAGGAGGTTCTAACCTTTTCATCAAGGAGAAACTTCATAGGGAGTCTTATTCCTTTTCTTATTATTCATCCACTTTTAATTTTTCTTCCCCATAACTTCAATACATACCAAGAAATTACCTTAAGGTGGATCATTGACATGAGGAGTATTCCTTTTATAATTTCATCACTATCTACAAATAAAATCCTATCAATGATGTAAAATTTAAAGTTAGAAGTATTGTAAGATCATAATAATATAATAATAAATTAAAAAGAAATATTCAAAGTCTCAATATTCCAAATAAATTTAATAATATAATACATCCAGAGGGTATTGAAGTATTAAGTCATAAATGGGAAACAATGTCACCATCATCATTTCCACCATCCCTAACACCACCATTACCATATTCCTTAAAACTATAAAAGTTTAATAAACCATCACCGACACCACCATTAACATATTCATTCCAACTATCTATGTGTAATTCATCACCCGAGGAAGGAAAATACTTAAATGAAGAAATATTTTTCCCAATGAACCCTCTATCTTGATGTGATCCTAGTTGAATTCATTGAGTAAATGATCATTAAGACATAAAATTTCTTCTTCCTATTTATAAATGACCTTCAAATAAACTACTTGACACCATGTAAATAGGAAATTAGATAAATATATGAATTTATACTATATAATTTTCTAAAGTATTGTAAATAAATACTTAAATTGTTAGAAAAAAAAGATTTTTACTTATAAATAATTCTTATGTTCTTATAATTTTTTCCCAAGTAGCCTCATTTACTGTATTACCATTTTTTCCTTTCATCTTAAATAATAATACTTAATACAATACACTTGAACTTAAATATCTTAAACTTTTTTCAACAAACTATTACATGATTTTCAAAACATTTTTCTATTCATACATGTGTTCATTCCCATATAAAACTTTAAAAAATAAGTTACATTATTTTCTTAAGGTTTGTTCATATAAGTGACACCTAGTGTTGTACCTATATATATCATAGTGTTTTTATGACCACAAAAACTAATTTATGGTTTTTGAAATTTCATTGAGTAATTTTTAGTAATATGTTTTAAACTATAAGACATAAGATTAATAAATCATGTTGAAATTTTTATGAACTTAAAAAGATCCCTTATGAATCTTGTTGAAGGATTAAAATATCACTTATCATTTTTTAAGATCATGGGATGAAGCTTATTGATCATTTCAAGGCTTTATATGAAAGAATGATGGGATATAAAAGGTATTAGAGTAACCTCAGGAAGAACCAGATATTCAGTGCAGGGAACTAGCTACCCAGTGCCATGTATATAGATGCAATTGTGCTATAGAAGACCCATCGACTACCCTATGGAGGTCCACTGACCATCCGATGGAAGTTAGTGAACTAGTTACCTTATAGGAAGTCCACTGGCCATCTGATAGATACCAACAACTACCTGGTGGCTTCTAGGTAGAAGGGTCAAGCTCCAAGCATACCACCAGCTAGTCGATGACGTTTGAGCAACAAGTTATTTTTTTTTGATTTTTTCCGGATCCCATAAATCCTAATTGGACTTTGAGATTTTATAATGTTCGAGATTGATTCCAAAATATTCATTGGAATATTGGAGCCTATAATTAGAGGACCTTAGAAGATTGGATGAATACTGATCAATCGATCAAAGCATTAGATGAACAATGATGGAGCTCTAGATATTTTTCTCCAATATCAATGTTCTATCAAGATCCATATAAATTTATCCATGAATATCTTAGGATATCATGTTCATCTATATATCTATATCTAATATCAATCATAAAATTCTATATGAGTAATTAGGTAGCATCTTTGTAATGAGTTTTCATCAAAACAAACATTCTTCTTCTCATCTCCTTCTACAATGAGTGATCACTACAACAAAATCAAGGGATGAGTTCTTTGACTATCGATGAAGTTCGATAGGGTGATCATAACCAAAATAGTGAGGTAAAAATTTATTAATCACTACTAAGATCAAGGGATAAATAACAAAAACGTCTTGACCTGGGGGGGGGGGTGTTGGGGCTCACATCTATCTATTATCGAACTCCTTTACCAAATCATGCTTTCTTCTTCTTTCATTTTATGTATTGATTATTTATTTTTTACTACACATCCAACTCAATGCACATAATTTCATAAATTTGATATGTCTATTTATTATATTCATACTCACTTAATTAATATTTAAATCGTTATTATAATATATATTTGAATTATTGCTTGATAGTATCATTTTATTTTGGTTTTTAATTTGAATTTTTCATTTTTTTCAATTATTAAAAGTAAAATTCACCCCTCTTTCCATATTTACCTAGGAAAACTAAAATGTCCTATGATAAAAAACTGTCTCACATGGAAAAAATAGGTTGGTTATAAGATCTCTTGTACACCTCTCCATATTCTAGATGATATCAACAAGTAGTGGGGTTGTGATATGTATAGTGGGGATAATATACCCCATGGTATAGATTATAATATAGTAGAAAATACATAATGATAAAAATAATCGTAATGGGAAAACAACAGAAACAATATATAATATGACTAAAAAGTAAATGAGAAACCAATAAACCAATAATGACAAATCATGTAATGAAAAAATGAGATGTATCTAAATTTAAAACTGAAACAATACAAATAAAAGAAACAACAGAAACTAAATAATTCAAAAAGTCCCTAGTCCCAAACGCCATACTGAAACCATCTCTAATCTCCATCCCATCCAGCAAGTAATAAAATAATCCACAAAAAGGCCCCTTTATCTTGTCCAAACCTACATCCATGTAATCTGATTGGGTACAAAATGATGACCCGAATAGTGTGTGAGTAAAACTCAGTAGGTCGACACCACCATGTCTAAACAAAAACAGTCTAATAATTTGTGTATGTGATAAAGTGATAAACACGTGTATTTATTAATCAATTAATATAATTCATCAATCATCTTAATTCAGCACCATGCCAAAATGTCTCTGAGCATGTAACGCAACTATGCCAACCATATCCATCTACCATTTCATAATAAAACAACCAAGAAAATCCCTTTGTATAAGCATTTCAACCTACAGGAATAGCCCTATATATAATAATTTCAGTATGAAACACTAGGCCAAGCCTAAAATATAATCATTTTAGCATGTTCCATTGGAAATTTCCCACTATATAACTATTTTAGCATGTATCACTTGGCCATGCCCACTATATAAGAATTTCAGCATGGGACAGGGCATAAACCACTAAATATAAGCATTACAGTATAGGAATGGGAAGATCCCACTCTATATAATAATTATAACATGGTACTCAACAAGTCAAAAAAGAAAGGATATCATAATATCACATCATAAATATCAATGGTTAATTATAAAAATTACCATTTTTCTTTCAATTACACTTTAATTTATATTTCAAATGATCAATGATAATATCAATAAGAAATAATTCATTACCATGGGATTCTATATCAAGTAATCATCTAAGGACTCATGTCATGATAAACACACTTTACACCATTATCCAAGTTCTTATTACTTAAATATTTTCTCACCCAATAGATAGCCATAATCCAGGTCACATCAATAGTTGGACCCAAAGGAATCCAACCAATATTTCAATCCATGATTTTCCATAATTAAAATGATTAATTATAGAGTACGTTGCATTTTAACAAGAACAATATTACATATAATTCATAATTAAATAGACCATAGGGTTAAGTTTAGTCTTTCTACCTTTATCTAGATATTAACCCAACACTTCCAATAGAAAATGCCAACAAGGAAAAGGGTGTAGAAGATCACAAGAAGAACCTAAATCAATCTAGGTTAAGATAAAACCCCCCAAAAAACCCATGTTCAAAATATTTACACTACAACAACAAGTAATGGTGAAAGAGAAGGGAAATCTAAGAAGAAACATTCACCAAGGATCTAATGTGAAAACAAGATGTTCTAAAGGGAGGAAGAGACTCCAAATTCATCTAGAATTCATCCTAGGGTCGAGAAGGCTGGGTTACATGAGATGTAAGGAAAATAATAATACATGTTTCTTACTTAAAACCACTAGGTCTGAGGAATACATGGTGTGTAAGACTTTCATGTCATGCTTTTCGTCATTTTTAAGTTATGTTGAAAAACTCATCACATCGAGTTAATATTTATCCTGATAGACATTTACAAGAAGTAAATTAGGTTTACAGTATATAAACACTTCATGTAATGAATCAGTTCATGACATCCATCTGGTGGCAGTAATACTTTTTATAATATGTATACGCCATGTAATTTTCCTGCAGACAATTTTCAGAAAGCTTCTTTGAAAGGTCTCAAGCCACCTCTAAATCCTTCCAAACTAACGGGAAACCCATATAATCCCACATGTTTAAACCTGGACTCTAATAATTCAAATAAACATATATAATTGAACATTATGTTATTTTTCCTAACAAAGGATCTACGTCTCTGAACAAGACTCGGTCACCAAGGTCCAATGAAAAACTCAAAGTGGGACATACCCGAAAAAGATGTGATATTAAAACCTCCCCACAATATAATAGATCGTCCCCAAGATACTCCAACCATCACTATGGGGTCTCTATGAATAGGTTCATACACTGTGATCACATACAAACTCCCTCTAATATATATCCTCTTGAACACACTCATGCTGCCACTGCACTTAAACCAGGGGTATAATTATATACTGGAGATACTTCTCACTATAGTCCAAAACCCATATTAGATTCTCCTCTAAGGAAGAATAAACACAAAGATGAATTTCCTATATTTCTACCATATGATAAGGGTAAGGATAATATCTTTGATGTTGTGACATGTGAAACACATTGTGCATGGAGTTGTAGCACCGTGGAAGGGCTAATAAATACGCCATTAAACCAACCCTATCCACTATCTCAAACAGCCTAAAAAACATGGGATCTTGCTTTAATTGTTTCCTGATATGATTTTTTTCCAACCTAGGTGACACCAAAATGAAAAAATGATGACCAAACTCTAACTCAATAGGTCATCTCCGATGGTTAGTGTACAATTTCTGCCTTCTCTTCATGGTCACAAACTACCTCCTAATCAACTGAACCTGCTCAGATGTTTCCTACATGAGGCTAGGCCCAAAAATAACTTACTCACCTTCCTCCAACCAACAAATAGGTGAACAATATTTCCTTCCATATAAATCCTCGAAAGGTGACATCTAGATTGATGCCTAGAAGTTTTTATTATATGCAAACTTCATGAGTTCTATATGTTTCTCCCATGAACCACTAAAATCTCAAACAAAATATTGTAACATATCCTATAGAACTTGAATTGTAACACCCCAAGCTTCCACGATACGCTTCTCATTCAATAATGCAATAGCTTGCATTGTACGCAACTTCGAGTTCTAACACACCGCAACTAATCAAAGTAGCCATTATGAATAGTAATACCAACTTTTTAAAATTATAGAAATTTTATATTTAAAAAATGGACTTCGTTTTTGTATTCATAATATCAAAATTATCCTAAGTTAATTTTTTTGTAATTTTCTGAGAACTTCCAATTTTTTTATGAATAGTGAAAAATACTTAAAAAGAACTTTTTTAATCAAAATAATTTATAGTGATAAATTATAATATTGAGTGGTTTTAAAGTATAATAAGAATATATTTTTACCATTTTATCCAATGGTGTTCATTATAATTAATTTCACTTTGAAATTAGACATAAACAATTGTCAATCTTTTGATATATATTGTTTCTTAAAAACACGCTATTTGTTGTGACAGCGTGAATTAATTATAAAAGTAATTAATGAAACTTATATGTTTGGAATTTTTTAATATAGAAATCATTTTTGGATTTGGAATATCCATTATAGCTTAGGGTGAAATTTTGGCATTGTTCTGAAAAACTTTAATTTTTGATGAATAGTGAAACCACTAAGTGGTAGTTAAAAAACTGATTTTTCGTTTAAATGAAACATTACCACTTCTGTGATTTGATTTTCAAAAATCCGACATATATGGTTGTCATTAGGAAGTAAAATGTGGTTCAATGGGATTAAAATAATTTTTTGGTGAATAGTAACTTTTAAGTTTAATTAATCGCGATTAAAGGTAATTAGTGAAATTTAAGGTAAAAATAGTATTATAAAAATATGGAATGACCTTTACACTTGTCCAAACACTATTGGATGTGTCATGGATGACCAAGACAATCCATATGTCAACTTGGGGACCCCATGGAGCCACTTTGGTAGGAAAAGGACATAAATAACTTTTTATTTAATGTTAAAATAAAAAGGTCACAAACAAGAGTTTTTTTACTAAAACGATTTTTAAATGGGGTTATAAAAGTCATATTTTTACTATAAATATTAATTATAAATATAAAAATATTTCCTACATCATGATATTTTTTTTATAATTTTTAGACATTAAACAAATTAAATTATTTATGACACCATGATGATGCAGCGATTACCTCATTAATTAACAATTTTAATAAAATGGAAGGAGAATGTAAAATCTAAGCATTACCCTAGTCCAAATCCTATTGGATGAGAATATTTAGAACCCTTATCACCTTAGCCTCTAATTATATAAGTGTGGGACCTTTATAATCTGAAAAGCATTGTATAATAAAGTAACATTTAATTACTTTCCAAGAGTACCCCTCCTCTCCACTTATAAAAGGCCCCCACCACTACCACCTTACTCACACTTTCAAAGACATTTGTCTCAGCCAACCTCTGCCCAAATACTCTCCCAACATCCCTCACTTACTCTTATAAGCCTCACTTTGTGCATAAGTCTTCCCAAGGAAGCCTTTGGCTCAAATCAAAAAGAGTTACCCGATATTAAGGTAATGTCTTCTCTTGTGTTCTTTTATTTTATTTTTCTTCTCCAACCCACTAAACACTTTTTATTCATTTATTTTGTAACAACACCAGTATCCTCAATATACTAGGATTTTTTTATAAGAAGTATTCGATATACACTTACACACACCTACATCTAATGGTTAAAGAACATACTGTTTCTGTGGATGGAGAATTTTTACCTCACGAAACGATGATTGTTCAACACTCATATAACACCTCTAATGGTGGCCATTATGATGAAACTATTTTTATATATGATATATATTATGTTTTTTTTATTATTAATTTTTTATTTTTCATTTATGGCATAACTTTATAGTTTCCATTATGGGTAAACGCGATATTTTCATTTTAGGAAGTGTGGACTACCGCCCCCTCAAAGTGATTTGAATCGTTAATACCATATGTGGGATGTATAAAGGATGGAGTAAATGGTATTATACACTATATTATACTGTAATTATATTATGCATTTATATCATTATTATTTCATTCCATTAAATACAAAATAGAAATGAAAGTAGCGTTCATGCGTACGTACGGCTTACCGTCTCCATGAACGGTGCATTTCATTTCTTACATCTAAATGTTACATAATATTATGAATGAATGTATATACTGGATATATATGATATATATGATATCTAAATCATGAATATATTTCTAGATATAATGGATATTTCACCACATGAACAACTTGTAATTATAAGAAGTTTATTTTTGACTCAAGTACCAAAGATCGAAAAAACGACCGTTATTAACTTAAATAATTACATAATGTTCATAACATGGTAATAAGTGATATAAAAGGAATAAAAAACTTGAAAAAGGTTCTTAAGCAATTATAAATTAGCTCTAGTTTATTATTCAGGAGGTTAAAGAACGGTCGAGTCATGACAGGACGCAAGGTAAGGGAACTTCTTAACCCAATTTCCATTCTTTGGGTTAATCTCCTACTTTCAAATTATGTCAGGATATTATTATGTCCTATCTTGTATTTTTTACTTTCTTTATGTGTACTTATATTGAATACACATAATAGATCTATTTTATTTAAAAAATTATCTTTTTAAGGGACTTCGTCTCAATCACCATTCATTGAGGCATATTTTGGTTTATACACAAATTTCTTTTATACGGTGTATAAACCCCTTTGAATTTTACGTTTATTCAAAAGGAATATTTTTATACGAAGCATTTTACTAAAAGAAAAAAAGGGAATGTTTTTCTTGCCGTACATATGCGGCGACAATGACTTCTCCGCCGCCGTGACCATTATTTGAGTTTCGGCTTCCTCTACAAGCCATAACTTTTTTTTAAATGAAAAATAAATATCAAGTTTTAATTTTCTTTTATTTTGGTATTAAAAATGGTTTTGAAAGTGTTTTTGTTATATCAATGTGTTGTATTGATATCTTGTGATTGAAATGTGGAAATGTTATGTTTCCTTTATGCATGTTTTATGTGATACGATTATGTTATGGTTTATGATATGTTTAAACCTGTTCATATGAGGAATGCATTGGACTTAATAAGTGACGGGTGGAGCCCGATATAGCTCCTCGATGCATCGGCAGGTCTCATGAGACAAACTAGTGTCTTGGCACGATGCCTTGACAGAATATTATTTGTGGTCTTGGCACGAGGCATTGGCTACGTTGTTATGATAGTCTGTCATTATGCATTCTATCATTATGAAAGTGGTTATTTATATTTCATGTGAATATTCGACCAGTAGAATATCCATGTGAGTAAGTAAATGGAATTATTTCATTTTAATTTTTCCATATTATGCTAAAGTTCAAGTTTAAAAGGCTTTTGTTTTAGTTATACATTGCCTTAAATGTTAATGTTTGTTTATGAAAGCTTCCGCTATATTGTTATCCTTACTGAGCATCTGAGCTCACCCATTTCAATGTTTTAATTTTTCCAGGATGTGAAGAAGTATATTATGAATGATCTACAGGGATAATATAAGGGGATATGAAGAGAAGATGTTGTAGTTTTGTTTTACTTTATGATTTAATGTAAGACCTGTGAATGTATCTGGTGTTTCCAAGGCTACTAAACTAATCGGTCTTTTGAGACTTGATCTTTTGTGATCATGCCAATGTTACGAAGTAATTCACCGACTCTGGGTAGCTGGGGTCAGGGCGTTACAGTTGGTATCAGAGGCAGTTTAGTACTAACCTTGGAAGCTAGATTTAGATAAACTCTGATCAGAGCACATAGCCCAAAGATAGACTTTGAGGATTAGTATAGAATAACTTCCTAGAATTTTGTTGTTGTAGAGATTTTGTGAGTTTTTAAAAGAAATACATACCTATCTAGATACGAGCAGGTAGAGGCGGCTCTGGCACAAATGTACCTAGTGTTAAAACCCGAAAACACCGCTTTGAGCTAGATTCGAACGGGAACTGGTGCACGACAATAGGCCTTGATGCACTCTTGGTTACGACACTCCCAGGGGATATGCTTAGGATAATTCTCATTTTCTTTACAAACCACTATGAAGGGTTATGAGTATATAATTCCTAAAAAAACATTTTTATGGATTATATCCATAAATAGTTAAATTTATGTTAAGTATTTTACAAGTATGGAATTATGTATTTTGATTCATAAACTAATCTAGTTTATGCCATTGTTTAGAAATGGTGCCTAGTAGAAGGAATGGAAATCATATCAATGCACGCACTCCGTGTAGGTATTTCCCTCCTACTCAAGATAATTATTGTGGATCTGGAGATTCAACTGGTGCTGATAAACTTATTACCATACTGGGACAACTCACTCGGGTTATGAATAATAACCATACTCATATGGAGCACCCTGATCCGCAATGTGGAGGATCAATGTTAGACCACTTCATGAGGCAAAAACCACCAAAATTTAATGGGGGTACAAATCCATTAGTATCTGAGCAATGGATAAACTCCTTAGAGAAAATATTCCATGCCTTGGGGAGTAGCGAAAGGGAGAAGGTTGTCATGGCAGTCTACCGCCTCACTGGAGATGCTGATCAATGGTGGTCGCTGATTCAAAACACAAAGAAAGATGAAGAAGTATCAAGTATGGAATGGAGAGAGTTCAAAGGGATTTTATTAGAAAAATACTTTCCACATGACCATCAAGAAGATACGGAAAACAAATTTATGAGTCTGAGACAAAAGAAGGATGAGAATGTCGCAAAGTATGAGGCTAACTTTACAAGGTTAGAAAGGCATGCTGCAGATTATATACGTAACCCAAGAAGTAAGATTGATCGTTTATTTGATGGGTTAAAACCATTTCTCCGTCGAGCTTTAGTATCACAATCTTTCTCAACATACGAAGATATTGTCTCGTGTGCTATCAAGACAGAAAAGGAATTCTCTAAGTCTTATGACAACAAAGTAAAGCAAGAGAAGAAGAGAACGGTGGAACAAGAAATGGATAAAGGGAAAAAGGGAAAGAAGGATTTTCCATTATGCGATAATTGTGGGAAGAATCACCCCGATACTTGCCTGAAAGGAATGGGAGTTTGTTACAAATGTGGAGAAAAAGGTCACCAGGCACGTGATTGCAAGGGAAAGAAAGAGGCTATCAATGTTGAATGCTACAATTGTAGGGAAATGGGGCATTATGAAAATGAATGTCCTAAGCATCAGGGAAACTTACCTTAGAAAAGGCCAAGGGATCAAGGACAATCTTATGCTGTTACTACAGTTGAAGCGGAATAATTAATGTATTGGTGCTTTTGGACTCAAGGATTATATTATGGTTATAAAAATAATGTGATATATATAAGGATTGTACTGCAGTACTTGTTGTTATCATTAAGGTTTTAATATGATGAAGGAAATCATATTTTTAGTATGTGACAATAATATAAACATTACTTTGTTTGGGGAATCTGATGTTACAATTGATTTTGGAATTTAGAGACCTTTTAGAGAAAGTCTGGACATATGTATTTTGGATAACTATAAAGGTTGGAATGGATTAATTTGAACTTTGGATTTTATTGTTTAAGGTTAAAAAATTTATGAAGATTATTTTTGGAATATTATAATACTATAGTTTTAGGAAAAGGACAACCTGCAGGGTGGGGCATAACCCGTCGCGTCGGACAAAGCTGCAGGAATCGAACCCACAACCATAGTGCGATAGGCCTTTATTACCTACCACTATCCTACAGGAAGTCCCTGGTTATTACAAAATAGTTTTACTAATCTAAATGGTATGTGTTAATATTTGTAACCTTATACAATTAGGATAAATAGAATATTTTTGAGTTCTATTACCTTTTAGAGTGAAAGATAGGTTTGTGGTAAAAATTTATTAAAGAATTAAAGTCTACATAACAAGTATGTATATTCCCTTACGTTCTTATTAAATCTCCTAAATAAATTCCTCAACTTTATAAAAGGTAACTTAAAACAAAAACGTTTCTGGTTAACTTTTCCAACTGGGGATTCAATGACTATTTAACCAATCACAAGTTTGTGATTTTCTTATGGTTAACTTTCTCCTAATCCAGTTTTCTACAACTCTCCATCAGACCTTGATGGTTTGTTTTTCTTACATATCCATATTTTCATAGAATCCTAGTATGGGCTATCTCGGGTGACCTTTGTACTTCTCTTTCTTTCTTTTAATGTTATATTTTTATTAACCTTATTTCCGATGTGGGTTTTCCACAAAGGTATTTTCTATTTTCAACCTTTTATTTTCAAAGAAAAATTTCAAATTGCGAGGACGCAATTTATTGAAGGAGGGGAGAATGTAACACCCCGAGCTTCCACGATACGCTTCTCATTCAATAATGCAATAGCTTGCATTGTACGCAACTTCGAGTTCTAACACACCGCGACTAATCAAAGTAGCCGTTATGAATAGTAATACCCAATTTTTAAAATTATAGAAATTTTATATTTAAAAAATGGACTTCATTTTTGTATTCATAATATCGAAATTATCCTAAGTTGAATTTTTTGTAATTTTCTAAGAACTTCCAATTTTTTTATGAATAGTGAAAAATACTTAAAAACAACTTTTTTAATCAAAATAATTTATAGTGATAAATTATACTATTTAGTGGTTTTCAAGTATAATTAGAATATATTTTTACCATTTTATCCAATGGTGTTCATTATAATTAATTTTACTTTGAAATTAGACATAAACAATTGTCAATCTTTTGATATGATGTTTCTTAAAAACACGCTATTTGTTGTGACAGCGGGAATTAATTATAAAATTAATTAATGCAACTTATATGTTTGGAATTTTTTAAGATAGAAATCATTTTTGTATTTTGAATATCAATTATAGCTTAAGGTGAAATTTTGGCATTGTTCTGAAAAACTTTAATTTTTGATGAATAGTGAAACCACTAAGTGGTAGTTAAAAAACTGATTTTTCGTTTAAATGAAACATTACCACTTCTGTGATTTGATTTTCAAAAATCCAGCATATATGGTTGTCATTAGGAAGTAAAATGTGGTTCAATGGGATTAAAATAATTTTTTGGTGAATAGTAACTTTTAAGTTTAATTAATCGCGATTAAAGGTAATTAGTGAAATTTAAGGTAAAAATAGTATTATAAAAATATGGAATGACCTTTAAACTTGTCCAACCACTATTGGATGTTTCATGGAAAACCAAGACAATCCATGGGTCAACTTGGGGACCCCATGGAGCCACTTTGGTAGGAAAAGGACATAAATAACTTTTTATTTAATGTTAAAATAAAAAGGTCACAAACAAGAGTTGTTTTACTAAAAAAAATCAAATGGGGTTATACAAGTCATATTTTTGACTATAAATATTCATTAGAAAGATAAAAATATTTCCTACATCATTATATTTTTTTTATAATTTTTAGACATTAAATAAATTAAATTATTTATGACACCATGATGATGCAGTGATTACCTCATTAATTAACAATTTTAATAAAATGGAAGGATACTGTAAAATCTAAGCATTAAAATTGTCCAAATCCTATTGGATGAGAATATTTAGAACCCTTATCACCTTAGCCTCGAATTATATAAGTTTGGGACCTTTAGAATCCGAAAAGCATTGTATAATAAAGTAACATTTTATTACTTTCCAAGAGTACCCCTCCTCTCCACTTATAAAAGGCCCCCACCACTACCACCTTACTCACACTTTCAAAGCCATTTGGCTCAGCCAACCTCTGCCAAAATACTCTCCCAATATCCCTCCCTTACTCTTAGAAGCCTCACTTTGGGCAGAAGTCTTCCCAAGGAAGCCTTTGGCTCAAATCAAAAAGAGTTACCCGATTTTAAGGTAATGTCTTCTCTTGTGTTCTTTTATTTTATTTTTCTTCTCCAAACCCCTAAAAACTTTTTATTAATTTCTTTTGTAACAACACCAGTATCCTAAATATACTAGGATATTTTTATAAGAAGTATTCTATCTACACTTACACACACCTACATCTAATGGTTAAAGAACATACTGTTTCTGTGGATGGTGAATTTTTGCCTCACGAAACGATGATTGTTCAACACTCATATAACACCTCTAATGGTGGCCATTATGATGACACTATTTTTATATATGATATATATTATGTTTTTTTCCTTATGATTTTGTATTTTTCATTTATGTCATACCTTTATGGTTTCCATTATGGGGAAACACGATTTTTCATTTTAGGAAGTGCAGACTACCGCCCCCTCAAAGTGATTTGAATCGTTAATACCATATGTGGGATGTATAAAGGATGGAGTAAATGGTATTATAAACTATATTATATTGGAATTATATTATACATTTATATCATTATTATTTCATTCCATTAAATACTAAATAGAAATGAAAGTAGCGTTCATGCGTACGTACGGCTTACCGTCTCCATGAACGGTGCATTTCATTTCTTACCTCTAAATGTTACATAATATTATGAATGAATGTATATACTGGATATATATTATATATATGATATATACATCATGAATATATTTCTGGATATAATGGATATTTCACCACATGAACAACTTGTAATTATAAGAAGTTTATTTTTGACTCAAGTACCAAAGATCGACAAAACGACCGTTATTAACTTAAATAATTACATAATGTTCATAACATGGTAATAAGTGATATAAAAGGAATAAAAAACTTGAAAAAGGTTCTTAATCAATTATAAATTAACTCTAGTTTATTATTCAGTAGGTTAAAGAACGGTCGAGTCAAGACAGGACGCAAGGTAAGGGAACTTCTTAACCCAATTTCCATTCTTTGGGTTAATCTCCTACTTTCAAATTATGTCAGGATATTATTATGTCCTATCTTGTATTTTTACTTTCTTTATGTGTACTTATATTTAATACACATAATAGATCTATTTTATTTAAAAAATTATATTTTTAAGGGACTTCGTCTCAATCACCATTCATTGAGGCATATTTTGGTTTATACACAAATTTATTTTATATGGTGTATAAACCCCTTTGACTTTTACATTTATTAAAAAGGAATATTTTTATACAAATCATTTTACTAAACGAGAAAAATAGAATGTTTTTCTTGCCATACATATGCAACGACAATGACTTCTCCGCCACCGTGACCATTATTTGAGTTTCGGCTTCCTCTACAATCCATAACTTTTTTTAAAATGAAAAATAAATATCAAGTTTTAATTTTCTTTTATTTTGGTATTAAAAATGGTTTTGAAAGTGTTTTTGTTATATCAATGTGTTGTATTGATATCTTGTGATTGAAATGTGGAAATGTTATGTTTCCTTTATGCATGTTTTATGTGATACGATTATGTTATGGTTTATGATATTTTTAAACCTGTTCATATGAGGAATGCATTGGACTTAATAAGTGATGGGTGGAGCCCGCTATAGCTCCTAGATGCATCGACAGGTCTCATGAGACAAACTAGTGTCTTGGCACGAGGCCTTGACAAAATATTATTTGTGGTCTTGGCACGAGGCCTTGGCTACGTTGTTATGATAGTCTGGCATTATGCATTCCATCATTATGAAAGTGGTTATTGATATTTCATGTGAATATTCGACCAGTAGAATATCCATGTGAGTAAGTAAATGGAATTATTTCATTTTAATTTTTCCATATTATGCTAAAGTTTAAGTTTAAAAGGCTTTTCTTTTAGTTATACATTGCCTTAAATGTTAATGTTTGTTTATGAAAGCTTCCGCTATATTGTTATCCTTACTGAGCATCTGAGCTCACCCCTTTCAATGTTTTAATTTTTCCAGGATGTGAAGAAGTATATTATGAATGATTTGCAGGGATAATATAAGGGGATATAAAGAGAAGATGTTGTAGTTTTGTTTTACTTTATGATGTAATGTAAGACTTGTGAATGTATCTAGTGTTTCCAAGGCTACTAAACTAATCGGTCTTTTGAGACTTGATCTTTTGTGATCATGCCAATGTTACGAAGTAATGCACCGACTCTGGGTAGCTGGGGTTGGGGCGTTACATGAATAGTCCACTCATATTGACTACCTATATGAGGATGATAGATTGTGCTAAAAACACCACAGATCCCATATCCTTCTGAAGACCCTTCTAAAAATGTGATGTGAAACAAGTATCTATGTCTGAAACAATACTCCTTAAAACACCTTGCAATCGAACTATCACGTGCACATAGAGACTACCCAGATCATAAATAGTGAAGGTATCCCTGATAAAAAATAAATGGGACACCTTCATCATTAAATCCATGATCACCCATATTGTATCTTTTCTCGAGGTGTCTTGGGAAATCCTATCACAAAATCTACAATGAAATCATCCAATTTCCACTCAAGAATTGCTAGAGGCTACAACAAACCAGCTGGCCTCTAATGCTTAGTTTTCTCCTAATTATTGGTGAAACATCTTTCTAAAAATACCACTACCACCTTCTTCATTCCTGACCACCAATATTATCTATGTAGATCATGATAAATATTTTTCAAACCAAGTTGTACCGCCCATTTAGAAGCAAGAATCTCTCACATCATCTCTTTACGCGAGCTTGTAGGCACCCATAATCATCCATGAAAAATAAGATATTTTTTACTTACAAGAGACCATCTTGATGGTGTCTCCCAACCATATAAGCTATCTCATAGAAATAATCCCTCTATGTCAAATTCTCTATCTTGATTCGGTCCAAAACCATGTGTATAATATATGTTGTAGTTAGAGAACTCATCCCTGAGACTCCTAAAGATCTAGATGCATGTCTGTAAAGAGTGAAATCATCCTCCACTCATTATAAGACTCCAAAAATTCCTTTATCTACATCTTTTAGCTCAAATCATCAGCAACGATGATTCCCTTTCCCGATGTATTTGCCAACTTGATGTTAAAAGACTATAAAAACATGTCTCACCTCCTTTGTTATTGGTTCAGGTCTTGTTGATAAAAGATATACATATGGATCTTGTGCTCTATGTATACCACAAACTTCTCACCCATAAGATAACTCTAGTATCTTAGGGCATGTACTACCATATATAACTCTAGATCATGAGTAGTGCAATTCCTCTCATGCGGTATTAGATTTCTAGATCTATAAGAAATCACTCGATCCTCACAAATCATTACTACGCTGATTCAAATTTAAGATTCATTACAGTAGGCAATATATGTTTTACCTAGAATAGGTAAAGTGAGGATAACTATTGAGGTCAGCTTTCTCTTCATCTCCTAAAAATCTCTCTCACAAGATTTTTACCAAATAAAATCCACTCTCTTATTGGTCATAATTGACATTGATTATTCCATATGGGAGGAGTCCTAGATAAAGTGATAATAATAACCAGTTAAACCCAAAAAAATATGAATCTTGAAGACATTCTTAGGTCGCTCTCAAGATACCATAGCTGCAACTTTCTCTAGCTCCACAGAACTCCTACCTCTAATATGACATGGCCCATGAAGTGAAATTTATCAATCCAAAAAATATATTTGGTTATATTAGTATAAATTTGATTCTCTATAAATGTACTCAATATTATTTTGAGATGTTTTTCCTGATTGTTTGCTGATTGGGAGTACACTAAGATGTCGTAAAAAAACACCACAAACTGATCTATAAAAGGATTAATGATCTAATTTATCATGGCCATGAAAACCACCAGTGCATTGGTCAAACCAAATGACATCACTAAGAAATCATACCATCCATAAATATTCCTAAAATAAGTCCAAGGTATGTATAAAGGTATCAACATCAATTGGTGGTATCCTGATCTCAAATTTATATTGGAGAAGATCTTGGCACCTCTTAATTGATCAAAGAGATCTTCAATGCACAAAAGAGGATACCAGTTCTTGATTGTCACTAGGTTCAATCTCCGATAATTCAAACATAATCCAAGGTACCATCGACCTTATTGGTGAAAATAACTAGAGAACCACATGGAGATGTATTATTCCATATAAAAATTTTAACTTCTAGATATTTCAATTAAACTTTCAACCCCCAAATCTCTGCTGGTTCCATTCTATATGGTGAGATAGAATATAGATATTCTCCCAGCACCAAATCGATCATGAAATCGATCTACCACTCAGGCAGTGGGATATAGAACTCATTAAAAAATAAAACCTAAAAATATTCTACTATATAAGTAAAATAATCTTGATACATTCTACCAACACCTAGAATATGGATTTCTATCTGATTCATGAGACAATCGAATCTTCACAGAATTGGTCCTGCATGACCAACCTAAAAATCTAAGTCACCCTGATGAGAATTGGTGCCTACTTCTAGAGATAGAAAGATAAATCTTCTCTATAAATAGTTAATATGATCTTGGTATTGTACTGTCCAATCCATACCAATAATCAAATAAAACCCTATCATTTCCAGTACAAACAAATCCCACGTGAAATGGTAACAATCGATCTCTAGAGAACATGCCTTGCAATGCTTGATATTCTTCAACCGCACTCCCAATGTCATTTTTATAGTTAAATAACCATCCAATATTTCCACAAAAAATACCAACCCATTTTCAAAAATAGAGGATAAAAAGTAATTCAATGATCCTCTATCAAACAAAATGAAATAAAGGTTATATGATACAAGAATCATACCTCTTGTCACGAACCGAATCTGGTCAACACTAATACCGGCACCAAATCCAGCCCATGAAAAGGACCGAAGGGTGTTCCATATCCCCATGGTCTGGAAAAAGTGCCTGAGTATCAATAAATTAGGTTTGGGAATGATTTAACCTAGTATGAAAGTATAAAACATTAAAAACAATCAATAATAAGAATCTGAGATATTCATGCCAAACAAGCCTTAACAAAAACCAGATCTGAATAAATGGTTTTAAATAAAGTAAAAGAGGTCCAAAAATAAATAAATATAGTATAAAGTCATCCACAAGGACCCCACATGATAAGGGTTCATCACCCCCGAGCCGTCTCAACAACACCACACCACAGGAGGGGACTAAAAACCTGAACCGCCTTCACCCAAGGCTTTGCATTTACCTGAGCCAAACATAATGAAGTCTACTTACACAAAAGGGGTGTAAGTAGGGTATGATCCTAAGACTAATAGGATATCACCCAAATATTCCAAATAGTATTCAATACAAGGTGAAGAAGTAAGCAGTTTTAATATGTAAATAAAAGTAGTGATAAATTCCAAGAAATGAAGCTTTCAATTGAAAACAGTTTTCAAACTAAAACTTTCTGAATGTTAACACATTTAAATAAGAGAAGTTATCTACATTAATGTATAGAAAAAAATACCCTAAGACAAGGTTAAATACCACAAATCCAAATATCACCAAAATTGGGAACACCCCTAGGCAACTAGATAGTCTCGGGCCCTATCTACCTCGTACCTCGGTGTAAAGTAACCATGTCACAAATCCTTTCCCATACACGAGACACTAGTAGGGAACATACCCATAACCTAGAAGTTCGAAAATATCATCCATATAGTTTAGTTATATTTTTCATTATCCATTTTCTTAGTGAAACAGGGACAAAACCCATCTGTATCACTAGTCGTACTAGTACATATCCGCCCACCTAGGTACCTGGGCTTCCCCCTTTGTGATCAAACAATTTCAACAAGCAAGAAAAATTAATTTTCATATAAAAAATCACCAATGGTAACAAAAAAACAATACAGTATCTATAAACATTTGATACCACTTTAAACAAACACAAAAACAATTTGATTTTCAATAGAACAACTTCTCAAAATCTCACATTATTTTGCACCCCAAAATACTTGAAATACCCAATTTTCACTCCATGTGCATACGTACAAGTCACAAAAACAGAAATTTCATCCTAAAACATTTCAATGAAACCAAAAAATCAGTTTTAGGGCATCCCCATATGATTTAAGAAGTGATATCATTGTAAAACCTCTATTTCCACACAAACACGGCACTTAAAGTTCATATGCTTCCCAAACACCATTAAAACAGATTTTCACAGCAACAAACAATGGTAATAAACATTAAAAATAGTATTTTATGCCCTAATACATCCCAATAAAATCAAATAAGTAGTTATAGGGAATCCCCAAGTGAAATAATAAAATATTTCTTTGAAAAACACCTAATTTCACATAAAAATGACACCTGAAATTCATTTTCTTTATAAATACCACTGAAACCAATTTTCACAGCAACATTAAAATGAAATAAACATGAAAATACCATAAAAACAGCAAGATAAGTCACAAAAATTTCACACAAAATGGAATTGCCTACCAAATTAGTTAAAACCTTGAATCCTTTGTGCGAAAACTCAAACGCACCACCACCACACCTCAAGGAAGGTAGATCAAGCCTAAAAACTGAAGATTGTACCAAGAAAACACAAGGTTAAACACTAGGTTCAAAACCCTAACCTTTGGTCATTTGGGACTTCAAATAAATTGAAATAAAATTCAATAAAATGGGAAGAACTAAGAGAGAGAGACACTTACTTGAGATTATTTTAAGTTCCTCCACCAAATCCCCCTTAAAAATAAAGATCCAATGGAGTCTTTAGGTGTTTTGGAGGATAAAAAGGCTGTAATGGTAAAATGGGGAAAGAAATATCTGAGTTTGGATAAATCCCGAGAGGGAAAAGAAGTCATTTAACATTTTTTTATGACCTGGACACAGGCGCACAGTTATTGTGCACGGGTTGGCAAACCGTTCACCCTCCTTTCTTCCCTCAAAACATATTCAAAAGCCCCAAAATTCGTGGGGACTTATGGGGGACTTAGGGGGGGATGTTAGGATAAATATATATGAAATATAATTATCTTTAATGAAGAACATGGGTGTGAAAATTCTATCCACCATGAAAACATTCTGTTCTGGAAATTTGACTGGAGGCTTGATTGGAAAACAAGAGTGGGTACTCATCCTCAACCCATGAACTCCATTCCCAGGTCTCATGTGTGTCACTACCATGCTGCCAAAGTACCCAGACCAGTGAAATAGACTTCCCTCAAAACACCTTCTCTTGGGAGTCCACTATTTGCACTGGCCTCTCAAAAACTGACAGGTCGGGCTCTATCTCCAGTTCTTCCCAACTCAGCACATTAGATAGATCTGGGTTGTATTTCTTCAATTGGGAGACATGAAGAGATCATGGATGGATGTCAATTATGAAGGTAAATCCAGCCTGTATGACACCTTCCCAATATGCTCGGTGATCTCAAAATGTCTGACATACCACGACATCATCTTTCCTTGCTTTCTCAATCGACGATGGCCCAAATGAGGGGCCACTTTCAAGAATACCCTAATACCCACAGAAAACACCAAGTCTCAACATCTCTGGAAAACATATGATTTATGGAAACTCTGAGCTTTCAATAAATTATGCATGTTCAACTTGACCTTCTCAGACGTCTCCTACACCAGACTCAGCCCCAGTAGTGAGGTCTCACCTACCTCAACCCAACACAGGGGGGACTGACAAGGCCAACCATAGAGCCCCTCAAAAGGATCCATTAAAATTTAGGATTGGTAAATGTTATTATAAGAAAAATAAACAAATCCCAAATGTTTATCCCAGGAACCCCCAAAGTCTAAAACACATGCACGGAGCATGTCCTCCAAAATCTGATTTTCCCACTATGTCTGACCATCCGTTTGAGGGTGGTATGCCATGATCATTTTGATCTAAGACCCCACGGCCTTATGGAGGACTTCCAAAAACTGAGAAGTGAAGAGGGGGTATCTATCTGAGACAACTTCTTATGGCACACCATGGAGCCTTACGACCTCCTAAAGATACAAACAACCCAACTCATCCACTTTAGATGTATCTCTGATCGGAATGAAGTGGGATGATTTGGTCAGATGATCAATCACCACACAAATGGAATTCTTACCCCGACTTGTATGAGGCAATATAACAATGAAGTCCATGGTGATCTTTTCCCACTTCCAGGTAGGAATGGGTAATGGATGGAGCAAACTGGAGGGCCTCTAATGCTCTGCTTTCACCTGCTGGCATGTGTAGCATCTCGACACGAAGTCTGTGATGTCCCACCTCATACCTGGCCACCATAACTACCGACGCACATCATAATATTTTGGGGAAAAATACCTCAAGGTATCATTGAATCATTTTTGAGTTGATTGTGTTTGTTGACAAAGTTGACATCTGTGTTGTGATTGTTGACAAAACAAAACATGACGTACAAATTTTTTGAAAAAGGGGATTTCATGGTGGCATGTAAAGTTCAAGGGCTGTGGTTAACAATTCATGTTTGATTCATGAATGTCGACAAAGGAATGGATGATATGGAGGTGGTACAAAAAGAGAAGATACAAGGTGGTGCCGTTTTCCAGTGTTTTCCAAATTTTTGGGCCTGAAAATCGACAAATGGAGAAAAGTGGTTTTGGAAAAGGGAATTGCATGCCGTTGTCTTGAAGGAGAGGAAAATTTTGTTCCATATGTTTTTCAAGACCAAAACATCCAAATATAGAAAAGGGATAAGGGGCTCCCAAGTTTTAGGGTTGGTCGTGCAGGTGACTTGCACGGTAGAGACTTGTGCGCCGAGACTTGCGCGCCGAGAGGAGACTTGCGCGCCATAACGCAGGGTGTCCAAATTCCTATAAATAGAGGTAGACCCCTCCTCATTTGGGAAGATTTCAACACTTAGAGAAAATCAGAGCTCCCTTCATGCAGGTGTGGTGGTCGCTCAAGTGGTGGTGTGGTCGCGCAAGTAGAAGTCACGCGCTAGTTGATTGTTGCGCGTGCAAAGTGGTTTGGGAGAGAAAGGAAGGGAGTCGCCCAAGTTTTGAGTTGAAGAAGGGGGTGTCGTACAAGTGGTTTGGTGACACTTGTGCACCGGGTTTTTAAGAAGCACGATATTTTGTGGTTGCACGCCAATATTGGTTTGGGCGTAAAACGGTGTGAGTCACGCAAGTTTGGAGTTGTAGAAGCTTATGTCACACAAGTGGTTGAGGTGGACTTGCGCGCTAGTTATAACTTCCGTGCCGAGACTTGCACGCTAGTTTGGAGAAGGGCGCCAGGTATGGTTGAAGCACGACAGTGATTCAGGGCTGCGTGAAAGCTGGAAGATTGCCCGATACCTTTGGTGCAAAGTGAGATTCATCTATGGGTGAAAGTTGAACTTCAACAGAGCATATACATACAACAGAGGATGTATTCATTAGTGATAACGAAGATACCTATAGGTCTATAAACTATGATTGGATCCTTTCTAGAGCAGTGAGAAAAGGAAGAGGAAGAAGGTGATCCTCTCCACCGACAGTGAGCCAGAGAGAGAGAAACAGGGAGTGACCCTTGGGGAAGCAGTGAGCTGACCCTAAACATTGTAAAGGCAGTGAGCCTGGGAATAGAAGTGATCTATCCCAAACTTTGTAAACAGTAGTGAGATTTAGTGGATTTGGTACAACAACACATCGTATTTGTATTCTCCTTGGACGTAGCCCAGTGAGGGTGAACCAAGTAAAAATCTCTATATCTGCCTGCTTGCTTTCCTGCATTGCATTTAAAGCATCATCATCAGATAAAGAAGAAAAGAAGTGGTCATAATAAACACACACGTTCATACAAATTTACCCTTGTAATAAAGAGGTCAAGATACAGTGGGGAAGGAATAATTTTGAAAAAGAATATCCATACCTTGATTCACCCCCCCCCCCCCTCTCAGGGTATATAGGCCCCTATTGGTCCTAACATAATAAATCTTAGTGGCACCCGGATGGACATCCCACTCATACTGGTGGCTATCCTGCATCACCACCTTCTTTAGAGATAATGACACTAATGAATGGACCTTGGAGCACAATATTCCCTTGGGGGATGATGAACAATCAGAGGACATCTCCCCACCATGAAGAAACTGCCCCGACTGCTGAAAAATCTCATCACTGGGCTATTTTCACTGAACCAACTCCAACATAAAATGAGTCAACTGGACCCTCACCAAGAACAAACCACCATTCTACTCCTTGGTCCCCACATGAATCTAAGCAAATATTCCCATCAAATTCCACTCATCATTGGACTTCCTCAAATCATGCACTGGAACTCTTCTTCTCAAGGCATCGACCACCACATTACCCTTTCTTGGGGTATAGACAATATCAAAGTCGAACCCCTACAAGTACTCGATCCAACAACGCTGCCTCAATTTGAGGTCCTTCTGTAAGAAAATATAGGCCAAGATCTTGTGATCAGAGTAGACCACAAACTTCTCACCAAAGAGATAGTGATGCCAAGTCTTTAAAGCATGCATCACCGCTACCAAATCCAAGTCATGGGTCGAATAATTATTTTCATGTGGTCAGAGTTGGCGAGAGCCATACACCACCACGTGATCACCCTGCACAAGCACACACCCAAGACCCATACATGAAGTGTCACAATACACCACATACCCCTTTATAGCCTCTAGAAAAATCAGCACGGGGGATGTATTCAACCTCTACTTCATCTCCTCAATGTATGCATGACATTCCGGTCCCCATAAAAAATTCACCCCTTTCTGGGTGAGCACGGTCATCAGTGAAGCAAGCTGAGAGAAATCCTGAACAAATCACATGTAATAACCAGCCAAGCTAGGAAAACTCCTCATCTCGAACACATTCTTCGAATACTCCCATGAAATAACTGCACTAATCTTCTTGGGGTCCACTAAAAACCCCTACTCCGAGATCACATGCCCCAGAAATTTCACCTCTCGGATCTAGAAATTTCACTTTGACAACTTTTCATAGATGTGGTGATCCCGTAAAGTACCCAAGATGATCATGTTCCTATTCAGATCCATAGTATACTAGAATGTTATACAAAAACACCACAAGAAGGAATCAAGATACTGGTGGAACACCCTATTCATGAGTTCCATAAATACCACTGAAGCATTGGTCAATCTAAAGGGAATGACCAAATACTCAAAGTGGTCGTACCTACTTTGGAAGACTGTCATCGAGATATCTCCCACTTTCACCCTGAGTTGATGGTATCCCGAACGCAAGTCTATTTTTGAAAACAAATTTTATACCTTCAACTAATCGAACAAATCATCTATTCTAGGAAAAGGGTATTTGTTCTTAATTATTACCTTATTCAGCTTCCGGTATTCAATGCACAATCGGAGTGATCTGTTAACATTTTTCACAAACAACACAGGAGAGACCCAAGGAGAGATGCTCGGTTGAATTAATACATTGAATTCCAAGTCTTCTAGCTATATCTTTAATTCCCTTAGCTTGGTAGGGTCCATGCGATATGAGGGAAGAGATATCAGCTATGTTCCTAGTGCCAGATCAATTAAGAACTCCACATCCTACTCTGGGGGGAAACCTAAGAAATCATTTGGGAATACCTCCAGAAACTCATTCACTACATGAGGTAGTGCAAATTTAGGGGAAATAACATCTTCCTCTAGTGTGAGTGATGATAACTTGAAGATAATACTTCCCAAATCTGGGAGTGGAGGTCCTGCACGACTTGACTAAGGATCCCATTCTCCCCGAAAAACCTGACGACTCCCATCAGGTGACGTGAAACTCACTCACTACCTGTAGTAATCGATGTGTGCGTGGAAGTGTTCCAACCAATCCATTCCAAGTATCATGTTAAAAATATCCATATCTATGACCAAAATCTCCCACTCCATCTCAATCCCTGACACAGAGAGCACACGCGATGGGCACTAAATACCCGGCTCCTTCTTCTTTCCCAGTGGTGTCACTAACTCCATCGCAAAAGAAAACAACTCAGTTGGTAAATTCAGCATGTCCACAAAACGGTCATAAATTAATGAAAAAGAGGCACCCATATCAAAAAGAGTAGAAGATATAGAATATGTGATTAGAATGGTACCTCGAACTATCGACGGTCCCACCTCTGATCTTGCTGGTAACTGATCCACTAGATGGAGATGTCTGGTCTCTACCTAAGGAAGACCTATAGTCTGTGGCTATGCCCTAAATTGGCTCTGCCTAGAAGTTGACCTAGCCCTACCACCATGGCCACTAAATCGAGATCCCCTAGTCCTCTATAGATTTGATTGTGCTAGTACTCCTCTTGAATCCATTGAACCTGCCCTACTTGGAAGTGGGTGTGACACCCTGCAAAAGCACTCCAAATTCCCCATACCTCCACACTAGTAATAAGGCTTTGGAGGAAGTGAGCATGCTGGTCAGATGTGCCCTAACTTCCCACACTAGTGGCATACAACTGATATCGCATCAGAAGCCGCAGATGAAAACTACCTGGAGTAGTGGACAGAACTACCACCTCCCTTCTTCACCTATTCCTCCCACTTCCTTTTATTTTCTAAAGAGCTGCCACTACCTACCACTGATACTGACCTAGAGAAACCAGCTCTACCTTTCCGGTCAATCTCCACCATGCACGCCCAATCAAACACCTCAGCATAGGTCCTCACTGGGCCTTATGAAGAGTTTCCACTACCCACAATGGACCTTCTCTTGTTCATTCAAGAAGATTTTAGGAGCATACCAAACCAACTCAGAAAAATGGTTGGTGTACTTCATAAAAGAGATATTCCCCTGAACAAGATCTATAAACTCTAGGGACCTAGCATATGCCAAGACCTCTGGGCAATATTGCTTATTGAAGACAACCTTGAAGTCTCCCCAGCACATCTTCTCATTCTTCCCAGTCTAAAGAACTGATTCCAACCACCTGCGGCTGGGACCCTCCAACAGAAAGGAGAAAAATTTCACCTTGATCTCCTTGGGTGTATCCAGGAACTCGAACATGCACTCGACCTTCTCAATCCATTCCTCTGCTTCCTAGGGTTCAATGCTACCTCGGAAGGTGGGAGGCTTATTTTTCAAGAACTCCTGGGCCTTGTCCTTTCTAGGACCAGTCTCATCCTCTCTAACATGAGCTGGAACAAGAGACAGTCCCTACCCTAGATCCTGGATAGCCCATACCATGGCCTCAACTACCCTCTGGTCAATTGGTGTGGGAGAACTCTCTCCGGATTCCTCCTGTGGTCACATGCAAGCTTTTTGGGGAAGCATGTTGCTGCAAAATGAAACAGTCACAAGAGAAATAGTCAATAACAAAATTCTAAAATTTTTAATTAAATAAATAAAATGTAAATAATCTAATCACATTACAATAATCAAAGAAACAACTACTCCACCCCCACCTGATGTCCACGTGTGGTTTGCAGCCCACACGTCTCACTTGGAAGTGAAGTCAATCAGACAATTCCAATGTCCCCTTGTGAATCAAGGTCTACCATGAGAGGTGCAGGCCATACACCCTACTCATGACTAAAATCCCAATCCCCGACAGCCTGATCTCCTGTCTATCCCAACTCATCCCAAAATAGTAATATAACCCCAAAACATTGTCCTCCTCTAATACCATTTTGTCACGAACTGAATCTGGTTTCCACTAATACCAGCACCAAATCCAGACCATGATAAGGCCTGCAGGACATTCCCTATCCCCATGGTCTAACACAAGTTCTTGGGTATCAATAAATTATGGTTAGGAATTATTTACCTGAGTATGAAATCATAAAACATTAAAAATAATCAATAATAATAATCTGAAATTTTTATGCCAAACAAGCCTTAACAAAAAAATAGATCTGAATACATGGTTTTAAATAAAGTAAAAGAGGTATAGAAATAAATAAAAATAGCAGAAAGTCATCCACAAATATCCCACATGACAAGGGTTCATCACCCCCGAGCCGTCTCAACAACACCACACCATAGGAGGGGACTAACAACCCAAATCGCCTTCACTCGAGGCTTTGCCTTTACCCGAGTCGAACATAATGAATTCTAATTACACCCATGGGGGTGTAATTAGGGTTTGATCCTAATCCCAATATGATATCACCCAAATATTCCAAATATTATGCAATACAAGGTGAAGAATCAAGCAGTTTTAATATGTAAAGAAAAACAGTGATAAATTCTAAGAAATGCAGCTTTCAGTCGAAAACGGTTTTCAAACTAAAAATTTCTGAATGTTAACACATTTAAATAAGATAAGTTAGCTACTTTAATGTAAAAAAACACACCCTAATACAAGGTTAAATACCACAAATCCAAATATCACCAAAACTGGGAACACCCCTAGGCAACTAGATTGTCTCGGGCCCTATGTACCTCGTACCTTAGTATAAAGTAACCATGTCACAAATCCTTTCTTGTGCACAAGAAACTAGTAGGGAACATACCAATAACCTATTATTCCCCAAAAATCATCCATATAGTTTATTTAGAGTTATATTTACCCATTTTATTAGTGAAATATGGACACAACCCATCCAGATAACTAGTCGTACTAGTACATATCCGCCCACCTAGGTACCTGAGATTCCCCCTTTTTGATCAAACAATTTCAACAAGAAAAAAAATTAATTTACATATAAAAACACCAGTACTAGTCACATAAAAACAATAAAGTATCTATAAAAATTTAATACCATTTAAAACACACAACAAAACATTTTGATTTTCAATAGAACAGCTTCTCAAAATCTCACATTGTTTTTCACCCAAAATTCCTTGAAATCCCCAATTTTCACACCATGTGGATACTTATAAGTCACCAAAACATAAATGGAACACAAAAAACTTTCAATGAAACCAAAAAATAAGTTTTAGGGCATCCACATAGGATTTAAGAAGTGATATCATTGTAAAACCTCCATTTTCACACAAACATGGAACTTAAAGTTCACATGCTTCACAAACACCATTAAAAAAAATTTGTAGAAACAAACAAAGGGAATAAATATTCAAAATAGTATTTTCAGTCCTAATAAATCCTAATAAAATAAAATAAGTTGTCATAGGGCATCTTCAAGTGAAACAATAAAATATTTCTTTGAAAAACCCCCAATTTCACATAAAAATGACACCTAAAATTCATTTGCTTTATAAATACCACTAAAACCATTTTTCACAGAAACATTAAAATGAAATAAACATGAAAATACCATAAACACGGTAATATAAGTCACAAAAATTTCACACACAATGGAATTACCTACCAAATTTTTTAAAACATTGAATCCTTTATGCGAAAACTCAAATGCACCACCGATGCACCTCAAGGAAGGTAGATCAAGATGAAAAATAGAATATTGTACCAAGAAAACCCAAGGTTAAACCCTAGGTGAGAAACCCTAACCTCTAGTTATTTTTTACTTTATATAAATTGAAATAAACTTCAAGAAAAGGGGTGGAATTAAGAGGGATAAACACTTAGTTGAGATTTTTTGAAGTTACTCCACCAAATCCCCCTTCAAAATGAAAATCCATGCGAGTATTTAGGTGATTGGGAGGATGAAAAGGATATAAGGGTCGAATGGGGGAAGAAATGGCCGAGTTTGGATAAACCCCAGGAGGGAAAAGAAGTCATTTAACATTTTTATGGCCTGTACATAGGCGTACGGTTTGTGTGAACGGTTTGGAAAACCGTGCACCAAAACTGTGAACCCTCCTTTATCCCCTCAAAACATCTTCAAAAGACACCAAAATTTGTGGGGGATTAGGGGGGAATGAGGGGGGATGTTAGGATAAAAATATATTAAATATAAGTACCTTTAATGAAGAACTTGGGTGTGGCACCTCTAACGGTATAAGGTCCTGCATCCATAATAGTCAGAGTAGTCTTCACAGCATGCAACTGACTAGCCACTCTACTATGGGTTCTAGCATGACTCCCCTAAGCTATCCCCTTTGTATGGTACTACATTTCCTATACTTGGGTACCAAATACCTTACCTCAACCTAAAAGCCCTGTAAAACTCAAACTATATGTCTACTAAGGATTAGCTGAGTCCTTCCCAGATTCTAATACCTATCCCAATCCCCTACCACTACTATACTGTGAGAAGTTCATATATAACTTATAATGATTACCCAACATACTGCAAGAATGGAACTCCAAATTTAGGTATAGATATTGAATCCACTTGTGGCCCAAATTACCACATTGATAGCACTATAATGGAATATGATCTAGATATGGATTCACAATTCCTTGACTGCTCTTCTCACTATTGCGTTGGTGAAATTTGTCATAGAGGCTCTTCTTACCACCATAATAAGTTCTCCCATTTTTCCCTTCTAAAATAGAATAACTACTTATCAGGTCATCTCTCATATTTCCTTCTATGATGAGTTCCTGATTCATTACAACTGAAAAGCTACTCAGGAAAAAAAAGTTCACATGTGACTTGATCTCATAGAGAATCCCATATTTAAAACATCTCATCCTTTAGATCTCATTAGTATCTAAATATGAAACAAATCACTGAAGGTTAGGGAAACATTTAGAATAGTCCAACACTCATGTGGACTCCTATGAGAAATTCATGAAATCATGAGCCTTATCATCCCTCAAGGTCTTTGGATAGAAGTGGATTGGGGAATTTTCCTCAAATTCCTTCTAAGATAACTACAATTACTTTCTAGATTTCTCTAGAATATCCTACCAAATCAGGGTAGGTCCACATAGAATATATGAAACAAGATTTACCCTCCCATTTGTGGGTGTCTCTAGGTTCTTGAAGATCATCTAGACTGAATCAACTCAAAACAAGACTTACCGAGGGCCTCCTTCCCCCATGAACATAGGCAGATGCCGCAGCTGAAAATCCCTCATCATCCTAGACATTGAATGCATGGTGTAAACAGTCACCCTTTCCATAGACCACATAACCCTGAAGAATCTATTGCGAAGCTGAACATACATCTAATCCTCAGGATCTACAAGAATCTCTAGCTCAACTATGTTATAAGCATGATGATTTCCACTTTCCTAATGCTCAACTCAAAGTTGGTGATGAGAAATTTTATCTACAAGAAAAAAACACTCTTTAGAACACTGGATAACAAACAAAGTCAACATCAATAGGTGACAAAAATAGAGAAATACTCCTATCGGTCTCTCTAAACATGGATTACAAGTTTTTTATCATGACATAAAAGTTCATTTAATTTCATTTATCAATTATATAAGGTATCTAATATCATAGTTTATATAGGAATTATATAACACATGTAATAAATATGTCCCTACTGTGAACAATGCATGTCAATATATATCCCTATGAACCTATCATAATGCATACATACTCATCTTATGCCATACAAGGCCTTCAGTAGAAATATCAAAAAAAATAACATCA
This sequence comes from Viscum album, assembly GCA_963277665.1. NCBI lineage: Eukaryota > Viridiplantae > Streptophyta > Magnoliopsida > Santalales > Viscaceae > Viscum > Viscum album. The sequence goes on along the minus strand of OY728131.1, from coordinate 908,654,244 downwards.
TGAAATAATAAAATAACACAACATGTGAATCAACCTAGGTAAAATAACATAAACTATAACAAGAAAACAACATAAATAACAATACCATCCCAGGGTAGCTGGATTTTCCCCCATACATGGGTTAGCTAATCCCATGCACAAGATCATTACCAAGTCTCGACACATCCTAGTTTTATTTCTTTCATACCAACAATAAATCAATATAAATGAAGAACCTTATCCTTTGATACCACTTTGTAACATCCCCCAATTTGGTACTCTCTTATGTATCCAAAAATGGTTGGTCACAAGACCTCAAGCGCACCTCCCCATATGCCATAGGCTAGAGACTAGGTGTAGGGGTTTGATATGTATAATGGGGATACTATAACCCATGGTATAGAGTAAAATAAAGTAGTATAATTCATAATGATAAATATAAGAGTAACGAGAAAAAACGGAAACAATATATAATACAACTGGAAAGTAAAGGAGAAACTGATAAACCAATAATGATGAATCATGAAGTGAAAAACTAAGATACATCTAAATGTCAAAATGAAATAATAAAAATAAAAGAATCATTTGACAATAAATAATCCCAAAAGACCTCGATCCCAAACCCAATGTTGGACCCATCTCCAAACTCCATCCCATCCCACAAGAAACAAAATAATCAGCAACAAGGTCCCTTAACATTGTCCTAACCTTCATCCATGTAATCTTATCAGGTACTAAATGGTGTCCTGAATAGGGCGTGAGTAAAACTCAATAGGTTCACACCATAGTGTATAAAAATGACTAGTCAGATAATAATTATATGAAATAAAGTGATAAAATTGTATTAATTAATCAATTAATATAATAAATCAATCATAAAACTTCGATACCATTATAGAATGTCTATAAGCATGTAACAAAAGCATCTGAATTAACATCTGAATTAGCATCAGTAGATGCCTATCCCCTATGCCCTTTACTATTACCCTATCACATGCTATTGAATAAAAGGGAGGGCATATATGGACATAAAACTAGAAGCATGAAAGAAAGTCAGTTTATCAATATATACCAGTACCTGTGTTAGAGAGGGTGGATGCTCGGCTACTAGTAGTTCGATGCACCCATTAGAAGTAGGAACTCGTAACTGGTACTTATATATATTGTCAGCAATTTATTGATCTATCACACTAGTATTATATAGTCGTACACGATAAATGGGTCTACTTGACTTCATTTCTCATCTAACTAGTCCAGTTTTGATGCTAGCATTCAGTATTCTACTCTAATAGTCCCCATTCCACCATGCTCAAGCTCGTTCACTAGTCCCATGAATATACCTCATGGATCATTTAATTCACCATCCAAAAATCCATTCCATCACTAGCCACACCAATGGCTTGTTTAGCGTAGATTTTATTTTTAATCCCCCAACAAAACAAGTATAGTAGGATCAATAGTCTAGTAGTCACGTTTGGTGCTATGCTAATCTCATGAACACTTCCCATACTACTACTTGTCAAGTTTCTAGTATATGAATGACAATATACATATATAGTATCAGACGATTAGTGGACAACCAACGTTTCTACTAGGAAAATGGTTCCTTATGCACCGCATGTGCCTGGGATTGATTCGGGCAACACCACCATCAAAGGTGACTTCAACCACGACAATTCCGAAAGTTGTATTTGGATTGATATATACAACCCATTTCAGAATGTGAATAGGACCCATCTCATAGCCACTCAATAAACCTGGCTACCTAGAATTTTAACATTGCCTTCCATAGTCATTTGAACTCCTTGTGCTCCACTATCCCCATACACTAGTCACAAATGATCGCTATCACCCAACTCATTTTGCACTGCCTTTTCTGCTATTTTCTATTCCATGACTAGTCTCATTTCCACTACTCTCATGCTATGTTTCATACTGATCATCGTATGCCCACTCAAGAGGATGACACAAGTAGCTACTGGTGTGTGTTGAATCAAGAATCCAACATTGCACCCATCGGCCTAGTCGGTGACAACTACCAATCTCATCCCAACCTGCCCAAACACTGTTTATTATAGAACATAAACATTCAATTTGTTAGACTAGATATATTTAGTTACATTGTTGGTGATTTCTTATTGAGTTTTACTCACACTCTTGTTGGTTCATCATGGGTACCCAAGTAGAATTCATGGATGAAGGCCAAGATAAGGGAAAGTTCCCTATAATTTATGGATGATATGAGTAGTAAAGTTGAATTATGAGAGATGGGATTAGAAAATTATTTGTGAAAAAATTTGAGGATATCTCTAGAATTGTTCATTTTTTAATTTATTCTGGACTTTCATGCATATAATCCATCTACATGGGATCTCAATTTTATTTGTGTGACTTTCCCAAGAGACACCATATATTCCCCAATCATACCTGCATCGTTGGAAGAAGTCCTCACTCCTGATACCCCTGGACTTTATATGATAGAATACCTATATATGGTCATCACCCCCTAATGAAAACCCATACCCCAAGTCAAGAACTATACTCTATATAGTTATGAATTGCATCTGTTAGTAGTAAACCCCTTGATCTCTCCACCCTTTGGAATGCATCTGAACTTTTCGGTGCACAAAAACAACGAGGTTTCAAGGAGTATAAGAAGTTGAATTGAAATTATTTCATTATCCCTATTAGTCTGTCCCTTCGGCTAGTCGGCAGTTGATGAGCATGATACTGCCCCAATACTCGAGAACCATGGTCCTGAGCTAGTATTAGAATAGAGTACCCATGGAGTTGAATGGCCTCGTTCCTAACCCTTTCTAATAAAAGGGTCATATTGGTACTACTTAATATATAAGGGTTTAGAACATGGGATACATGAAGTAACTGACTATCTAGATTATACGGATGGAGGAATGGACCCTTTAGAAAGGTTCATATCTATGGTACTTGACCCTATATTATATTGTTTACTCTCCCTAATATATAAGGGTTTAGAATCTTTGGACGTGGCTTCCACCCATACCCTGGGTGACCCACCTTTAGTACTCTACTTTATATAGTGCGGGAGCACCTAGAATTTCATTTAGTGGTACAAGATGATAGGATCCCTCTAGTACTCACTCTATATAGTCCATCGATCCAACCTCGAACCATTAGGTTTATCCATCCACAAGTAGTACCACTTTTGATGACAGCTCATGATCACCTGCCCCTTTCCAGCGTTCATGGTACCTACAACTAGCAACTGTTGAATGGATTGCTGTTGAAATACCATGACCTTCTCTCTCTCTCTCTATATATATATATATACACAATAAAAGAGGATTCTTTATATGTAAAATTTATATTCTAAATACCAATAAATTACTCTTTATATGCCATAATACGGTATGGACTACTTTTCCAGCCTTCCTGACCCTTTAGAACCCTTAGATATAAGTAGAATATACTTATATATAAGGGTTTATAAACTTACCACCAAGCAGTTGTTTTGACTGGTGGAACCAGAGCACAAACCCTTGGGGGGCCTAAGGGGGGGGGGGGTGAGAATGAGAACCATATTTCACTCATCTAGGCCCACTATCACCCATACCTATTCCCCCTTTACTGAATAAATAGGGAAATAGGGGTGGGGATGGCCAAATGTGGATCACGAGTTGAATAGGATCCTTTGGTGACACCTCACTGGAAGTGTATACTAGGGGGTCCATACGGAACACCTCGAGCCAATGGTGGACTAGTGCATGGTTTTCCACCACCATAGTGAGATGAATAGATATGGGGGAAGTGACCAAGATGGAGTACTATCACACAACGTGCATGGATGATACACGATGAACACTCAAGGCATTAAACTCACACTTACAGCCTCAACCCCTCAGATGGAACATGCAGAGCTTCATTTATTGTCATAGAAGGACCAATCTCTCAAAGGGAAGGGTCATATGTCTTCAGAATGTTCCATGGGAGTCAAACCAACCCATTATGATGAACTGGAAAGCATATTAGAGAGTCGAATACACCTACTTGACACAATGAGTACCCAAATAGTGGAAAAAATAGGATAGTCTTGGGAAATGGGGATGTAATTTCACGTGTATTTGGGTTGCATTAATTTAAATGTGGTGAAATGGTTTAGTTTTCTAGTGGTTTTAAAGGCATAGCATTGAATCTGGAGCTTGCGCTTGTCCGTATTGTGGTGTTGGGGTTGGATACCACCCTGAAAAAAGTATATCAGATCACGTGCACTGGTTCGATCATGGATGTGCCCTCAGGGATGTGCTAGTTGGGTCAATTTGTCAATTATTTGGGTGTTCCAATTGAAAATACCTCAACCGCACATTGGGAATATGAGACTAGATGTGTCAAACTGAAAGGTTTGGGCTTTATCAAATGTCAAATAGTTCATGAGCCAATGTAGAATGGTCTCAAAGTGGTGGATAGCGTAATGCCTATTGGTCATGGGAAACGCGAACTCATCATTGGGGACTGACAAATGGGAAAAACCAGCATTGGGGTTGGTACCATGATTAACCAAAAGTAAGTGAATTACACCACTTGGGAATGAGATGAGCTCTATTGTGTCTATGTAGCTATATGACAGAAACGCTCAACAGTTGCACAAGTTGTTCAATTACTATCGAACGCTTCCAGCATGGGGTATTCCATTCTAGTGGCTGCTACCACTTCAGAACCTGCTCCACTTCAATTTCTTAGACCGTATTTTGGGTGTGAAATGGGAGAATATTTATGCAATCATGGAATGAATGGTGTGATCATATATGATGATCATTCAGAACAGGCAGTGTCTTATCAACAAATGGAATTATTGTTACGCCAACCATCGGGTCATGAGGTATTCCTAGTTGATTTTTTTTATTTACATTCATGTCTATTAGAATGAGCATCTAAACAATCAGACAATACCAATGCAGGTAGCTTGACTACCCTTCCCATTATAGAAACACTAGAGAGATACGTCTCGGCCTATATTCCCACCAATTTGATCCCAATTACTGATGGGAAAATCTGTTCGGACACAGAGCTCTTTTATTGAGGTATATTTTCAACAATCAATGTTGGATTATCGGATAGTCGAGTTAGATCAGCCACTCAGGTGAAAGCTATGAAACAAGTTTGTGGTGCTTCAAAACTATAATTGGCACAATATCAAGAATTGGAAGCCCTTGCTCAATTTGGTGCAGACCTAGATGAATCAACTCAGGCTATTCCTAAGCAAGGTTCCCGACTTATAGAAGTTCCGAAAAAGGCCCTATATCATCCACTGGATCTTGAACAACAACTAATGGTACTATATACAGCATTCAATGGTTTCTTTGATCGAATGCCTATTAATTTAATAGCATAATATGAGATAGAAATCATACACTACATCAGAGATGGTTGGACTTTCAATTCAGACTGGCTCACTAGGTTCACACTTGAGGTAAATAAGGAGTCCAATCACTTATTATACAAAATCGCTTCATCGATCGACAAGATAGATATAATATAGTAGGCAAGGTCTTGTTCATTCAATCGGTCGGCTTTGTGACTCACTGGAAGAAGCTACCTAACTATATAGAGTAGAGTACTTGGAAACTAGATAGATCAATATCTGGGAATAGTGCTGCAGTTAATGATCTTATACTCAAGGATGGATTCTTCTTTCTTGGTGAAAGGATCACTACCACCTCTACTACCTATATTATACCGACTATGATGATACGACCTCTACTACCTATATTATACTGATCAAGGACCAGTTCAAGTTTGCTGCTCTCTATACTCTTCTAATAGTGAGTACTCTACTCTAATAGTACTTCCAACTCTCATCAATGTCCAATATCTATATTATACCAACTTGATGACATGGTGACTTCAAGGGCAAGTGAAATGATTGAAAAAGTACGAGACGAGTCCTGCGCATTATCTGAAACACCATGCTCAATGGGGAGGGAGTATGAAGGTGGTGCTTCAATACTATACTATAATAGTTTGGAGGTACAATACTATTAGAGTAGATTACTAAATGACTGTGATGAATTTGCTTGATGATGATGGGTGCGGAACACTTGAGGGTGATTAGATCGGAAAATTCCCACTGAATGAGTCAACACAGAGAGACAAACCATGGGGGTTTCAAGGTTCTAAACCCTTATATATAATATATAATTATAACCTTACCAAATAGGGTAAATTATCCAAGTTCTAAACCCTTTATATATAAGTAGAACCTTTCTAAAGGGTAAGGAATCATAAGATGTTTCTGGGATGATCAACTTCTTCCCCTTACCCTAAGGTGCAAGATCATTTAGAACCTTGATGTGAGGCTTAAAGAAGCACCTCTAATGGGACAAAATTAATATATTACTGACCACTAGCTAATTTCTTTGAACAAGAAGTTTTTATCCCAAACCTGAAGTGAAAGATTGGGAAGCGCCCCTAACTGTCTCACCTCTTGAACTACTTCCAAACCTTACCCTTAAAAAGGATCAGATCTATGGTACTTGACCCTATATAGTTCACCATAAGGTGTAAGATCTTTTAGAACCTTGATTTCCAAAATGAACCCCCACCAATAACTCTGTAAGTAGATGAGGCATGTATTCTCATAATATAGTGTCCCAAGGTCTAGAACCTGCACAACCAAGTGTCAAAGGTCTCACTGGCTAGTGGAAATTTGTCACTGGAAAGTGGAAAGTGGAAGGTTTGGCGCATAACAAGCCATTACACTTCCCTCAGACCATGAGTAGTGGTCAAAGTGCTAAAATCCTAGCTTATAGCCTTCCTCATACCTTATTGACACAGAATGATTTTCCTTGATTCACTATGGCAGATGCACTAATCAATTTGACCTAATTGACTCATCCCACATTGAACTCTCATTTAGCACATTGAATTTAGAACTACTTATATTATTATATTTCTTTTCCATTACAATTACATAAAAAAATCTACACCAAATAGGACTATCTTCAAGCATTTGACCAAGGGTTTGAGGAGTATCCAAGATGAGCTGAAGGCGAACTGTTGGAGTAGATAAGTAGGTCTACCTCAGAGAAGGGAATCATGATAGAATGTAAAGAGAATCTCTGAACTAATTTCTTGGTCATAGATGAACCCAATATAATTAGTATCTAAAAAAGAAGCTGTTAGAGCTATTGACTATCGGTATTATAGAAGAAGCTAAAGAAGAGGGTCCTTACTCAATTGAAAAAAATGAATATGTCTTTAAATCTATATAGAAGAGTACCTACTTAAAAGTTAAAGCGCATATTGAGGCTTGTCTAAGATAAGGGACCCTACCTTATTAAGGACTTCCCAAATGACCTAGCAGAAGAAAAGGGCAAGTACCTCTAAATAGAAATATGTCTAGGTCACTTCCAACAACAACTAAAGAAGATATTTCTTATTGGTGTGTATTCTCTACAAGTAATAGAAATGATGGGATCTCTACAACTTTTTCCACAAACTCCAACTACTAGAAAGTATGAAACTGTCTCTAATCAGTCAACATGAGTGGATACCATCGAGTTATCGGACAAAAATGTTCGATGTATATGTACTCTTCTATATAGTGGATCTCGTCCACTCATCTGCTATTGCTACTTTTCATCCTTATTGAGGGGAACCAATCAGATTGAGTTTCAGGGATGGGATTAATGACACATTAGTTCCCCAGTTCACCAAAAAAATGGTACTTATATATATCGACCTTCCTCTATTCACTAGTAATGATAGAACCATCATAGAGTCTATTATAAGTTTCCATTGGGCAACCTTAACCCCACTATTAGAGTAGAGTACTGAGGTCCCCAAAAACTAATGAAATTCCAAATTGAAGAGCCATATATTATAGTCTGGATCAAGGATCCAAATAACCAACTAGCTGATATCCTTAACTGTAAAACTGCTCCGAGTGGTTAGTGAACTATTGAAGTAGATCAGTTCCAGTCTACATTGGAATCATGGAATTCCCACTGGGCGGAGTTCTCTCTCAATTTCTAGGATCTCATACAATTTCTCATACGAATTTCTTCTAACGTTTGTAGAGTTTGAAATCATGATCCAATGATTGAAGTTGAGGAACAAAACCTAGTACCACAATCTGGTGTAGTTATTTTACCCTTTATAAACCTTAGATATAAGTAGCAGATTAGTCATTTCTTTTAGCAGTTTCATAATTCCTAAAGATCATATTCTAAACATAATCTCATACCGTATGGAGAATGATATTATTGACTGAGAGTTCTTATGAAACTAGGCACTTCACTAAGGGTTTTATCTGCGACCTCATGAACTGTTTGCATCACTCTATTTGGTTCAAGCAAACAAAGGCTATGATATGATGAAATTTCCGATCAAAATCCCAGTGTACAGAATACTGAATGGATTCCAAAGCCCCTCTATTTTAGATTAGACTAATGGAATTGATTCCTTCAATATAATATAGGTAGTACCCATTAACATGAAAATTAAATCCCTCACAACACTCGATACCTGCAACTGCTCTCGCTTATGATAGTAGATAAATGGGTGGAAATGTATATGTATCCTATGCTGCTGGTAGATTGACTGCTTTAATTTATTTGGACCTAGGGATGCAACTAAGGGTAGTGCTTGGGAATGATACTCTAGCTCTAGATCCCCTTACTAGATAAAATAAGGCACCTACAAACCGATAAAGATAGTTTTTATCTTCCCCCTATCCCGACCCTCCCTTTTAGAGAGGGACAGATAGGTGCTACTTAATATATATAAGGGTTTAGAACCTGGGATACATGAATTATCTGACTATCTAGATTATACGGACAGAGGACCTCACCCTTTATTTCAGGTCAGATCTTTTAGAACCTTAATTGGGAGAAAGCACAAGGGATTAGAGCTAGCTATTGAACAAAAATCCCTTTCAATGTTGAGACTTTATGTTTGGTTGGGATTTATTTTTTAATTATTTTATGGGTACTGCTTTAATATGTTCTTGTTATATTGATATTCATAATTATGATTGTTTTACTTTTTTTTTGTGATTTAATGATATGACATTCCTAATTAAGATATATATATATATATATATATATATATATATATAATTCATTTTTGAGTTTCAAATTGGTTTAAATGAGTTTTATAATTAGTTCTTGATTTAAAAATGGTTATCAAAGGAAGATTTTAAATCCCTAAGTATTATACAAAAAAAGAAAGGCCCATTTGGAACCTTATACAAAATATTTCCAAACTAAAAGACACATAATTATTTTAATCCCTATTGTACCATGTTTTCTCCTTTAAAATACTATAATAAAACATTCATTATTACTCTAGTTTACCATTTTTAATACAAAAATACCTCGATAACTAATTTCACTAAGTGTTCAATCTATTGAAATTTCATTAAAATTCCCCTGGAATAAAAAAATGATAAAGTAAAAATATAATTGGATTCTTATAGAGAAATTATAATACTAAAAACAATACTTTAAAATACTCATCACATAAGAGGTTCTTGAGAATTTTCAAAAATAGTTTCATAACCAAAAGGATGAGACTAGATATAGGTCTCCCTACCATAAAAGGTTTCACCATAATACAGTGAAACATATGAAATTACATTATCCTAGAAGAACCAATATCAAAGATGGATGAACCTTAACCATGTAATACATAACTATATAAAGGTTTAATTCATGATAAAGGATGACAGACACATAATGAATCATGAATGGATAAAATATATTGAATCAAACATATCAACATATTTTTTAAACTTGTCAACAGATATACTATAATATTCCAAGTTCAATTCTATAAACATAGATGTATTAGAAACTTTTTAGAATTAGGTAAAACTTTACACAATTATAAATAGAGGTCCAAGCAGAGTATTCTTTGGAATAATCAAACTTTTAGGGGGTCATCAATGACTAACTCAAGAGATAATAGAACCATCTTAGAGAAATGATCAGTAAATTATTTTATTTTCTGATCCCCCTACTGGATGCTTATAAGTTTCATTACCTCTCTACTTTCACATTTTCTAGATAATGTAAATGGATGAACATGGTCTTGAAGAATTCCCAGGACATTTTATCTTGAAACTTATATGGAATAAAAATCTCCCATGACTCGATCCCTTAAAAAAATACTATAATAAATCTTACCTTTGAAGCTTTAAGAGTTCCCAAAGAATCAAGGATTTTATCAATATTCAATAACCACTCCATTGACTCTTATATTATAAAACATAGATGAATATTGATTCAAGGAATCTTTAATGTGGTCTAATAGTAAAGGATAACTCAAATACACCAATCTATTAATAATCTTGGTAAAGTCAGTAATCAAAATAACCAAATCCAAATTGAATTAAAAACTAACATGATGAACACATCCTAATATGTAATTTCCATGATTCATTAATACCTTTATAGTGGAAAAATCTAAAAAAACATGAAATAAAAAACTTGGTTAAAACACATTCAAGACCCAAATAAAATTTTCAAAACCACAACTCTATATGCAATTTAAAAAAATAAACCATATACTCAATATATCAAATAAATGTCACTTCTTTTTACACCATTTTTTTTAAATTAATTTAATGTTATTAGAAAACTAACAAAACTAGCTTTTCAATTTATTAGAAATCAAAATCCTTTGTATTTTAGAATCCTTGATAAAATTCAAAACCACTTTCATTAGTTTTTAAATTGACACACTTCATTTTTAGAAATAAATTATAAATTTAAAATCCACCTCCATTCCAAATTACTCCATATTAAAACTCAAATTCATCATGTAAGGTTTTGGGAAATATTTGATTGAAAATTAAATATTTTATTTTGGATGAAATAACTTTTTGGGGTTGAATGAGAACCCAAACATGGGATAACCAAACAGAGGAGTTAGACTTCATAAGAAATCACTACATTGTTTTAGAAGAATTTAAACAAATTAGTTCCACGCACCCTATGTAAGAGCCATTCAAAAGGAAACTCAATACTCACTACTTAATATTTAATAATATCCTCAAAGTAGATAGTAATTTGGTTCCAAGACTTAATGTACTCTTCTAGGATAATTTTTCATTCATTTAATCCATCAATCAGGATCAAATCTTGGGTGTTGATCCATTTCATTTTCTCGATATTGAGTTTAACCTAGATTATTCTTTTATAAGTTTTATTTTTTCCCCTGTTTTTTAAATTCCATGACCTTTACCTACATTTTTTCATTAGAGTTTACAATAAAATCTAATTCATATATAGGATATCTAGCCTCTTTGTAACACCCCGGGCTTCCACGATACGCCTCTCTTTCAATAATGCAATAGCTTGCATTGTACGCAAGTTCGAGTTCTAAAACACCACGACTAATCAAAGTAGTCATTATGAATAGTAATAACCACTTTTTAAAATTATATAAATTTTATAATTCAAAATGGACATCATTTTTTTATTCGTAATATCGAAATTATCCTAAGTTGAATTTTTTGTAATTTTCTGAGAACAATCAATTTTTTATGAATAGTGAAAAATGCTTAAAAATAACTTTTTTAATCAAAGTATTTTATAGTGATAAATTATACGATTGAGTGGTTTTAAAGTATAATTAGAATATATTTTTACTATTTTATCCAATGGTGGTCATTATAATTAATTTCACTTTGAAATTGGACATAAACAATTGTCAATCTTTTGATATATATTGTTTCTTAAAAACACGCTATTTGTTGTGACAGTGGGAATTAATTATAAAATTAATTAATTCAACTTACATGTTTTTAATTTTTTAAAATATACATCATTTTTTAATTCGGAATATCAATTAAAGCTTAGGGTGAAATTTTGGAATTGTTCTGAAAAACTTCAATTTTTGATGAATAGTGAAACCACTAAGTGGTAGTTAAAAAACTGATTTTTCGTTTAAATAAAACATTACCACTTCTGTGATTTGATTTTCAAAAATCCGACATACATGGTTGTCATTAGGAAGTAAAATGTGGTTCAATGGGATTAAAATAATTTTTTGGTGAATAGTAACTTTTAAGTTTAATTAATCGTGATTAAAGGTAATTAGTGAAATTTAAGGTAAAAATAGTATTATAAAAATATGGAATGACCTTTACACTTGTCAAACCACTATTGGATGTGTCATGGACGACCAATAAAATCCATGGGTCAACTTGGGGACCCCATGGAGCCACTTTGGTAGGAAAAGGACAAAAATAACTTTTTATTTAATGTTAAAATAAAAAGGTCACAAACAAGAGTTGTTTTACTAAAACAATTTTTAAATGGGGTTATACAAGTCATATTTTTGACTATAAACATTCATTAGAAAGATAAAAAGATTTCCTACATAATTATATTTTTTTATAATTTTTAGACATTAAATAAATTAAATTATTTATGATACCATGATGATGCAGCGATTACCTCATTAATTAACGAGTTTAATAAAATGGAAGGATAATGTAAAATCAAAGTATTACACTTGTCCAAAGCCTATTGGATGAGAATATTTCAAACCCTTATCACCTTATCCTAGAAATATATAAGTGTGGGACCTTTAGAATCCGAAAAAGCATTTCATAATAATGTAACATTTCAATCTTTCCAAGAGTGCCCCTTCTCTCCTCTTATAAAAGGCCCCCACCACTACCACCTTACTCACACCTTAAAAGCCTTTTGGCTCGGCCAAACTCTGCCCAAATACTCTCCCAACTTCCCTACCTTACTCCTATAAGCCTCACTTTGGGCAGAATTATTCCCAAGGAAGCCTTTGGCTCAAATCAAAAGAGTTACCCGATTTTAAGGTAATGTCTTCTCTTATGTTATTTTGTCTTATTTTTATTCTCCAACCCCCTAAACTCTTTTTATTAATTTATTTTGTAACAAAACCAGTATCCTAAATATACTAGGATGTTTTTATGAGATTTATTTGAGCTACACTTACACACACCTACATCTAATGGTTAAAGAACATACTGTTTCTGTGGATGGCGAATTTCTGCCTCACGAAACGATGATTGTTCAACACTCATATAACACCTTCAAAGGTGACCATTAAGATGTCACTCTATTTATATATGATATATAATATGTTTATGTTTTACTTAAGGTTCTTTATTTTTCATTTATGGCATACCTTTCTTGTTTCCATTATGGGTAAACGCGATATTTTCATTTTAGGAAGTGCGGACTACCGCCCCCTCAAAGTGATTTGAATCGTTAATGCCATATGTGGAATGTATAAAGGATGGAGTAAATTATATTATATATGATATTATAATTGAATTATAATATACCTTTATATCATTATTATTTCATTAAATACGAAATATAAATGAAATTAGCATTCATGTGTACGTACGGCTTACCGTCTCCATGAACGGTGCATTTCATTTCTTACCTCTAAACGTTATGGAATATTATAAATGAATGTATATACTAGATATATATGAGATATATGATATCTATATCATGAATATAATTCTATATATAATGGATATTTCACCACATGAACAACTTGTAATTATAAGAAGTTTATTTTTGACTCAAGTACCAAAGATCTACAAAACGACCGTTATTAACTTAAATAAATACATAATGTTCATAACATGGTAATAAGTGATATAAAAGGAATAAAAAACTTAAAATGGTTCTTAAGAAATTATAAATTAACTCTAGTTTATTATTCAGGAGGTTAAAGAACGGTCGAGTCAAGACAGGACGCAAGGTAAGGGAACTTCTTAACCCAATTTCTATTCTTTGGGTTAATCTCCTACTTTCAAGTTATGTCATGATATTATTATGTATTATCTTGTATTTGTAATTTATTTATGTGTACTTATAGTGAATACACATAATAGATCTACTTTATTTAAAAAAAATGATCTTTGTAAGGGTCTTCGTCTCAATATCCTTTCATTGAGGCATATTTGGTTTTATACACAACTTTCCTTTATACGGTGTATAAACCCCTTTGACTTTTAATTTTATTCAAAAGGAATCTTTTTATACAAAGTGTTTTTACTAAACGACAAAAGGAATGTTTTTTGTACGTATGAGGCGACAACGACTTCTCCACCGCCGTGACCATTATTTGAGTTTCGTCTTCCTCTACAAGCCATACCTTTTTTTAAAAGAAAAATAAATACCATGTTTTACTTTTCTTTTATCTTGGTATTAAAAATAGTTTTGAAAGTGTTTTTATTATATAAATGTGTTGTATTGATATATTGTGATTGAAATGTGTAAATGTTATGTTTCCTTTATGCATGTTTTATGTGATACGATTATGTTATGGTTTATGATATGTTTAAGCTGTTCATATGAGGAATGCATTGGACTTAATAAGTGACGAGTGGAGCCCACTATAGCTCCTCGATGCATCGGTAGGTCTAATGAGACAAACTAGTGTCTTGGCACGAGGCCTTGACAAAATATTATTTGTGGTCTTGACACGAGGCCTTGGCTACATTGTTATGATAGTCTGGCATTATAAATTCCATCATTATGAAAGTGGTTATTGATATTTCATGTGAATATTTGACCAGTAGAATATCCATGTGAGTAATTAAATGGAATTATTTCATTTTACTTTTTCCATATTATGCTAAAGTTCAAGTTTAAAAGGCTTTTGTTTTAGTTATAAATTGCCTTAAATGTTAATGTTTTTTTATAAAAGCTTCCGCTATATTGTTATCCTTACTGAGCATCTGAGCTCACCCCTTTAAATGTTTTAATTTTTCCAGGATGTGAAGAAGTATATTATGAATGATCTGTAGGGATAATATAAGGGGATATGAAGAGAAGATGTTGTAGTTTTTTTTTAATTTATTATGTAATGTAAGACTTGTGAATGTATCTAGTGTTTCCAAGGCTACTAAACTAATCGGTCTTTCGAGACTTGATCTTTTGTGATCATGCCAATGTTACGAAGTAATGCACCGACTTTGGGTAGCTGGGGTCGGGGCGTTACAGTTGGTATCAGAGGCAGGTTAGTACTAACCTTGGAAGCTAGATTTAGATAAACTCTGATTAGATCCCATAGCCCAAAGATAGACTTTGAGTATTAGTATAGAAGAACTTCCTAGACTTTTGGTATTATAGATATGTTGTGAGTTTTCCAAGCAATGCATCCCTGTCTGGATACGAGCAGGTAGAGGCGGCTCTGGAACAGATGTACCTAGGGGTAAAACCCGAAAACACTGCTTTGAGCTAGACTCGAACGGGAACTGGTGCACGACAACAGGCCTTGCTGCACTCTTGGTTACGACACTCCTGGGGGATATGCTTAGGATAATTCTCATTTTCTCTACAAACCACTATGAAGGGTTATGAGTATATACTTTCTCAAAGAAAACATTTTTATGAATTATATCCATAAATAGTTCAATTTATGTTAAGTATTTTACAAGTATAGAATTATATATTTTGATTCATAAACTAATCTAGTTTATGCCATTGTTTAGAAATGGCGCATAGTGGAAGGAATGGAAACTGTATCAATGCACGCACTCCGTGTAGGGATTTCCCTCCTGCTCAAGATAATTATTGTGGAGCTAGATATACAACTGGTACTGATAAACTTATTACCATACTGGGACAACTCACTTAGGTTATGAATAATAACCTTACTCGTATGGAGCACCATGATCCGCAACATGGAGTATCAATGTTAGACCGCTTCATGAGGCAACAACCACCAAAATTTAATGGGGGTACAAATCTATTAATAGCCGAGCAATGGATAAAATCCTTCGAAAAAATATTCCATGCCTTGGGGAGTAGCGAAAGGGAGAAGGTTGTCATGGCAGTCTACCGCCTCACTGGAGATGCCGATCAATGGTGGTCGCTGATTCAAAACACAAAGTAAGATGAAGGAGTATCACATATGGAATGGAGAGAGTTCAAAGATCTTTTCTTAGAAAAATACTTTCCTCGTGACCATCAAGCAGATATGGAAAGACAATTTCTGAGTCTGAGACAAAAGGAGGATGAGAATGTCACAAAGTATGAGGCCAACTTAACAAGGTTAGCAAGGCATGCTGCAGATTATATACATAACCCAAGAAGTAAGATTGATCGTTTCTTTGATGGGTTAAAACCATTTCTTCATCGAGAATTATTCTCACAAATCTTCTCAACGTACGAAGATATATTCTCATGTTCTATCAAGACAGAAAAAGAATTCTCTAAATATTATGACAATAAAGTAAATCAAGAGAAGAAGAGAACGGTGGAACAAGAGACGGATAAAGGGAAAAAGGGAAAGAAGGATTTTCCATTATGCGATAATTGTGGGAAGAATCACCCTGGTACTTGCATGAAAGGAATGGGAGTTTGTTAAAAATGTGGAGAAAAAGGTCACTAGGCTCGTGATTGCAAGGGAAAGAAAGAGGCTATCAATGTTGAATGCTATAATTGTAGGGAAATGGGGAATTATGCAAATGAATGTCCTAAGCGTTAGGGAAACTTACCTCAGAAAAGGCCAAGGGATCAAGGACAATCTTATGCTGTTACTACAGTTGAAGTGGAATAATTAATGTATTGGTGCTTTTGGACTCAAGGATTATATTCTGGTTATAAGAATAATGTGATATATATAAGGATTGTACTGCAGTACTTTTTGTTTTCATTAAGGTTTTAATATGATGAAGGTAATCATATTTTTAGTATGTGACAATAAGAGAAACTTTACTTTGTTTGGGGAATCTGATAAATTGATTTTGGAATTAAGAGACCTTTTAGAGAAAGTCTGGACAGAGGTATTTTGGATAACTATAAAGGTTGAGATGGATTAAGTTGAACTTTTAATAGTATTGTTTAAGGTTAAAACATTTCTGAAGATTATTTTTGGAATATTATAATACTATATTTTTAGGAAAAGGAAAACCTGCAGGGTGGGGCATAACCTGTCACGTCGGACAAAGCTGCAGGAATCGAACCCACAACCATAGTGCGACATGCCTTTATTACCTACCACTAGCCTACAGGAAGTCCCTGGTTATTACAAAATAGTTTTACTAATCTAAATGGTATGTATTAATATTTGTAACCTTATACAATTAGGATAAATAGAATATTTTTGAGTTCTATTACCTTTTAGAGTGAAAGATGGGTTTGTGGTAAAAATTTATTAAAGAATGAACGTCTACATGACAAGTATATATATTCCCTTACGTTATTAGTAAATCTCCTAAATAAATTCCTCAACTTTATAAAAGGTAACTTAAAACAAAAATGTTGCCAGTTAAATTTTCCAACTGGGGATTCAATGACCGTTTAACCAATCACAAGTTTGTGATTTTCTTATGGTTAACTTTCTCCTAATCCAGTTTTCTATAACTCTCCATCAAACCTTGATGGTTTGTTTTTCTTCCATATCCATATTTTTATAGAATCCTAGTATGGGCTATCTCGGGTGACCTTTGTACTTATCTTTCTTTCTTTTAAAGTTATATCTTATTAACCCTATTTCCGATGTGGGTTTTCCACAAAGGTATTTTCTATTTTCAACCTTTTATTTTCAAAGAAAAATTTCAAATTGCGAGGATGCAATTTATTGAAGGAGGGGAGAATGTAACACCCTGGGCTTCCACGATACGCCTCTCTTTCAATAATGCAATAGCTTGCATTGTACGCAAGTTCGAGTTCTAAAACACCGCGATTAATCAAAGTAGCCATTATGAATAGTAATAACCACTTTTTAAAATTATTGAAATTTTATAATTCAAAATGGACTTCATTTTTGTATTCGTAATATCGGAATTATCCTAATTTGAATTTTTTGTAATTTTCTGAGAACATTCAATTTTTTATGAATAGTGAAAAATGCTTAAAACAACTTTTTTAATCAAAGTATTTTATAGTGATAAATTATACGATTGAGTGGTTTTAAAGTATAATTAGAATATATTTTTACTATTTTATCCAATGGTGGTCATTAGAATTAATTTCACTTTGAAATTGGACATAAACAATTGTCAATCTTTTGATATATATTGTTTCTTAAAAACACGCTATTTGTTGTGACAACGAGAATTAATTATAAAATTAATTAATGCAACTTATATGTTTGGAATTTTTTAAAATAGACATCATTTTTGGATTCGGAATATCAATTAAAGCTTAGGGTGAAATTTTGGCATTGTTCTGAAAAACTTCAATTTTTGATGAATAGTGAAACCACTAAGTGGTAGTTAAAAAACTGATTTTTCGTTTAAATGAAACATTATCACTTCTGTGATTTGATTTTAAAAAATCTGACATACATGGTTGTCATTAGGAAGTAAAATGTGGTTCAATGGTATTAAAATAATTTTTTGGTGAATAGTAACTTTTAAGTTTAATTAATCGCGATTAAAGGTAATTAGTGAAATTTAAGGTAAAAATAGTATTATAAAAATATGTAATGACCTTTACACTTGTCAAACCACTAATGGATGTGTCATGGACGACCAATACAATCAATGGGTCAACTTGGGGACCCCATGGAGCCACTTTGGTAGGAAAAGGAAAAAAATAACTTTTTATTTAATGTTAAAATAAAAAGGTCACAAACAAGAGTTGTTTTACTAAAACAATTTTTAAATGGGGTTATACAAGTAATATTTTTGACTATAAATATTCATTAGAAATCTAAAACTATTTCCTACATCATTATATTTTTTTATAATTTTTAGACATTAAATAAATTAAATTATTTATGACACCATGATGATGCAGCGATTACCTCATTAATTAACGATTTTAATAAAATGGAAGGATAATGTAAAATCTAAGTATTACACTTGTCCAAAGCCTATTGGATGAGAATATTTCGAACCATTATCACCTTATCCTCAAAATATGTAAGTGTGGGACCTTTAGAATCCGAAAAATCATTTCATAATAATGTAACATTTCAATCTTTCCAAGAGTGCCCCTTCTCTCCTCTTATAAAAGGCCCCCACCACTACCACCTTACTCACACCTTCAAAGCCTGTTGTCTCGGCCAACCTCTGCCCAAATACTCTCCCAACTTCCCTAACTTACTCCTAGAAGCCTCAATTTGGGCATAATTCTTCCCAAGGAAGCCTTTGGCTCAAATCAAAAGAGTTACCCGATTTTAAGGTAATGTCTTCTCTTATGTTATTTTGTTTTATTTTTCTTCTCCAACCCCCTAAACTCTTTTTATTCATTTATTTTGTAAAAAAACTAGTATCCTCAATATACTAGGATGTTTTTATGAGATGTATACGAGCTACACTTACACACACCTACATCTAATGGTTAAAGAACATACTGTTTCTGTGGATGACAAATTTCTGCCTCACGAAACGATGATTGTTCAACACTCATATAACACCTTAAAAGGTGGCCATTAAGATGTCACTATATTTATATATGATATATAATTTGTTTATGTTTTACTTAAGGTTCTGTATTTTTCATTTATGGCATACCTTTCTTGTTTCCATTATGGGTAAACACGATATTTTCATTTTAGGAAGTGCGGACTACCGCCCCCTCAAAGTGATTTGAATCGTTAATGCCATATGTGGGATGTATAAAGGATAGAGTAAATGATATTATATATGATATTATAATTTAATTATAATATACCTTTATATCATTATTATTTCATTAAATACGAAATATAAATGAAACTAGCGTTCATGCGTACGTACAGCTTACAGTCTCCATGAACGGTGCATTTCATTTCTTACCTCTAAACGTTATGGAATATTATAAATGCATGTATATACTAGATATATATGAGATATATGATATCTATATCATGAATATAATTCTGGATATAATGGATATTTCACCACATGAACAACTTGTAATTATAAGAAGTTTATTTTTGACTCAAGTACCAAAGATCTACAAAACGACCCTTATTAACTTAAATAAATACATAATGTTCATAACATGGTAATAAGTGATATAAAAGGAATAAAAAACTTGAAAAAGTTTCTTAAGAAATTATAATTTAACTCTAGTTTATTATTCAGGAGGTTAAAGAACGGTCGAGTCAAGACAGGACGCAAGGTAAGGGAACTTCTTAACCCAATTTCTATTCTTTGGGTTAATCTCATACTTTCAAATTATGTCATGATATTATTATGTCCTATATTGTATTTGTACTTTATTTATGTGTAATTATAGTGAATACACATAATAGATCTACTTTATTTAAAAAAAATGATCTTTGTAAGGGTCTTCATCTCAATATCCTTTCATTGAGGCATATTTGGTTTTATACACAACTTTCCTTTATACGGTGTATAAACCCCTTTGACTTTTAATTTTATTCAAAATGAATCTTTTTATACGAAGTGTTTTTACTAAACGACAAAAGGAATGTTTTTTGTACGTATGAGGCGACAACGACTTCTCCGCCGCCGTGACCAATATTTGAGTTTCGGCTTCCTCTACAAGCCATACCTTTTTTTTAAAAGAAAAATAAATACCATGTTTTACTTTTCTTTTATCTTGGTATTGAAAATAGTTTTTAAAGTGTTTTTATTATATCAATGTGTTGTATTGATATCTTGTGATTGAAATGTGTAAATGTTATGTTTCCTTTATCCATGTTTTATGTGATACGATTATGTTATGGTTTATGATATGTTTAAACCTGTTCATATGAGGAATGCATTGGACTTAATAAGTGATGGGTGGAGCCCGCTATAGCTCCTCGATGCATCGGTAGGTCTCATGAGACAAACTAGTGTCTTGGCACGAGGCCTTGACAAAATATTATTTGTGGTCTTGACACGAGGCCTTGGCTACGTTGTTATGATAGTCTGACATTATGCATTCCATCATTATGAAAGTGGTTATTGATATTTCATGTGAATATTCGACCAGTAGAATATCCATGTGAGTAAGAAAATGGCATTATTTCATTTTAATTTTGCCATATTATAATAAATTTCAAGTTTAAAAGGCTTTTGTTTTAGTTATACATTGCCTTAAATGTTAATGTTTGTTTATGAAAGCTTCCGCTATATTGTTATCCTTATTGAGCATCTGAGCTCACCCCTTTCAATGTTTTAATTTTTCCAGGATGTGAAGAAGTATATTATGAATGATATATAGGGATAATATAAGGTGATATGAAGAGAAGATTTTGTAGTTTTGTTTTACTTTATGATGTAATGTAAGACTTGTGAATGTATCTAGTGTTTCCAAGGCTACTAAACTAATCGGTCTTTTGAGACTTGATCTTTTGTGATCATGCCAATGTTACAAAGTAATGCACCGACTCTGGGTAGCTGGGGTCGGGGCGTTACACTCTTCCTTTCGAATATCACCTCTATTTCCATGTTATAATTAGGGCTTACCTATAGTAGTATAGGTACCACCCCGCTTCGAATAGGACATGTCTTTGGTTTCCTCCATTTCTAGAGTTTTATGTGTTTGAGTTGTTTCCCTAGAAATCAACATCTTTGTACTTTATGATAAACATATATTCATTGGATGAATATTAATAAAAAATTTATCACATCATGATTGTTCTTCTACATGACATAGTATGTGATAATGTCCTAAGAATATTTGTCACACTAAAAGGTCATAACGGATGCCTGTTTTGATGAGAACCTGGTAATTCCATGACACTATTCTTGAATATATGTTTTATGGATGAATGATATCATTTTAAGGGACACAAATGTTACAGTCTATCAGAGGTGGGGGCTCATGAAACTTTGAGGCACCTTCTCATGGTGTGCACCCTTGGTAATATCCAGGAGGATATTATGAGAACAAGACCTATAGTAGGAAATCCACATTCATAAGTGTCATTACATGTTTCTATCTGCGGTTGTGTGTACCAGTCCTTAGACTTTAAGGTTATTATTATTGGGTATTATGACTTTCACACTTAGAAGTATTGAAAAAAACCATGATGACAAAAGTTCTTAGTGAGGTAGGATATGTTGGGTGTGTCATGAGTAATATTTCATTAATGAATAATGTGAGAAAGGATTTGTCACTTTTATAGAAGTAGATATCTCAGGCCCTTTGATGGAAATGATATAGCCTAACTAAATCTATGGCCATGGTTTTCTCTAGGAAAATTCAATTCTGAGAAGCCCGAGAATGAGAAATCAAGCACATGGGTCCTGGTTGTGGTTTAATAATAATTCAAGTATGCCTAATATCATTTATTTAATCTATAGTTATTCGAGAGAATATATGGTAGACAGAATATTTATTTATCAGAGAATAATGTAGTTATATTTATTTAATAAATAAATAGTCAGTATTCAAGGGCACATAAATATTAAGGAGGATTGGGAGACCTAGTTATGGGTCCAGTGAGAAATAATATTAAATATTATTTGGTTAAATAATATTTAAAAATAAAAGGAAAGTTAATCCCATGTCATGGAAATAATAGTATTGTTATTATTATTTTACATGGGGTTTCACATGGAATAATAAATTAAGTAATTGAACATATGATAATTATTTATTATTACCTTTTGAATTAAATAACCCATTATGTTATTAATCTCTATATAAGCCAAGGGGTCATTTGACTGGATAACCAATCGTTGTTTTCACAAAATCCTTAGAGAAAAGATCTCAAGCCTAATGAACTCTTCCCTCTCCAAGAATAATCTAAAGAATAAGATATATCCTCCTCCACTAGATCAAGGATAATGCTTTGGAAGCGATTCTCAAGGAGATTGAAGGTGGACATCACAAGCTCAAGGATCTTCTATGCTAGCACCTGGAGACTCCTTCAACGACATCTAGAGATATGTGGAGCATGTGTGGATCACCGTTAGAGGATTCCTATCCTTAGATTCTACATCACAACAAGTCGCACCTCAAAACCATGGTCAGACACATCAACGAAGAAAGAATCACCTTGGAGGTAATTCAATATTTTAATTAAATTAATTATAAAATTTTTTTTGATCCTCTATTATCAATTCTGGATTCTCTTATTTGTCTTTTATCTTTGATTCAAATCCATGGATACTGTAATTCATCATTGTATTGATCCTGGATTAATCATTGGTTATGGAAATTTTCAATGTTGGGTACACGCCCATCCTACTCTTCCATTGTTCCCAAAACCTACAAGTGGTATCAGAGGGGTCATATTTTTGTTTATAATTATTTAAATAATTAATTTATGAGTTATGATTTAATAATTTAGTTTTTCAATTCATGTTTAATCGTTATTTTAATCTGAATTTTGAGATTTTTTACTCCCTTATCATTTTTTGCAGATCTAAGAGAAATGAATAATTTTATGATTAAAATTAAATTGAGGATCTCAAAAGGAGGCACCGATTGTTCTGCCCAGATAACACAAGAATACACACCATGTAGTTAGATCTACACACCGTGTATTTGTGTTCAATGCATCAGGAGTAATTCAACAATTACTCAACTGTGTTCATTAATGACACATAGTGTAATTAATTATTACACCACGTGTTGACTTGGAAATATTGGCACATGGTCATCGGGACTACATGTTTTGAGGCCCACTAGACACGGTGTGTATTCCCTTCAGGTCAGGGTCAAGTCATGTATCCCATTCACAGCTTGCCCGACTAGTGATCATGTAACGAGGAGTCTACATGATGTGTGGCCCACTAGACACACCGTGTACTCTAATGATTTCTAAATTACACCTCACATGCCATTTCCCTAGGTGTGTACTTCATATGGATGGTGATGAGGGTATACATATTGTATTCAGATCTACACACTATGTATTGTTTCTAGATTACGTAGATTTAAAAATTTATTATTATATTATATAAACCCTTGAGACATGTACCTTCATGTGGGCATAAAGCTGATACACAACATGTGATATGTTTTTGTGATGTTATTAATATTTTCATGACTTATTATATACTCCTTTTACTTATTTTATATGAAATGTGCATAATTTGTGTGAAATATTAATGTTTTAATACTAAGTATAATTTTTGAGCATTTTTAGAAATAATCCAATTTATTCAGTTTACTATTTTATTTATAAATATCACTATATTGATCCAAATTGTGTGGTTCTTGTTTTTTTGGATTCCTAATTAAATATAAAACATTTCATTAGAAGGAATTATGGTCCAATTCTTCCATTTGAAGGATCAAATTTACCACACAAGATGACCTACAGAATCTGTGAAGAAACTGGACCAGTCATGAAGATTGAATTACTAGGATCAATCTAGAAGTTAAAATTCCTTAATTATACTCAAAGGTTCTTGGTACAATTTAATGAGTCTTGGATAAAAATTTTGAGGCCCAACTCTAAAAAAAGGGCCCAACATATGCTTTGAAGTCCAGCCCACCATTATGGATGAGAAATAAAATCAGTACAGTATTCATGACATATCTCATGATGTAAGCATCCAATAAAGCTTAGATTTTGTAGTGTGAAAGAGTAGATATAGGAGGAAGACTTTTTTTAATAAATAATTATTTTTTGAATGCATATTACTATTCGAAAACCATTTTATGTTTTGGACTTCAAAAAGACTGGATTGAAATGGACAGATTAAAATTTTTAAATCAACCAGCCATAACTTTGTCTCTGTACGTCCAAATGACTCAAAATTTTGAGAGGGGTAGAAAAAAGTTATTATCTACAACTTTGAAGAAGGAGATATCTGAATATTCGGCTTTCTGAATAGACAAATTGGCGATGAAATTAGAGGGACAGATTAGGAATGAAAACAATCCACTTCCTCGGGCTATAAATGCATCCCCCTTCTCTCCTTCAAAGGGTTGGCATTTCAGAAGAGAGGAGATAATATTGGAAAAACTGAGGCTTTTAAAAAGGCTTGGGAGGACCTTATATACTCATGTTTTTACTTTATAGACCTTTCCTCCTCTCTTTGTTTTCATTTACTTTTATGTTCTTCATTGTTGTAATTTTGTAAGTCCTTTCTTTTGTAATTCTGTTTTAATGCAAGTTTCTTCTTAAATATATCTTATTCTTATCCACCTTCTGTAGATTAATATTAATGTTCTTAAAATAGTTAAAATACATTTGAATCCCCTTCCCTTATTTTGCTTCCTCATTCAATTTAAAGTACGTTTTTTTAATTATCACCATTGTTCATTTGTGTGTGTGTCGACGTACCACTCTTTTCTTATCCATTTATTTTTCTTCTATTCTTAATTTATAATCATAATAATTTTAACCAGAATATTAAACTCCCAAATGGATGAGTAAATATCTCATTGGGGGTGATCTATGATTTAGGTATGTTAAGTGATTGAGAGCTTTTGCTCGATGAGTATTCTTTGAATTAACATTGTGTGTGTTGGACTTAACATGTCATGGAGTAATGACATATTTTGTTTAACATGTGGTTTCCATGGATTATTTGAACCATAAATACACTATCATTGGTAATTATTAGAACCCTAAGTTAAGTTAAGTCTTGGATTAAAGCCTTAACACTTAGGAATTCAAATCAACGTCATCTTGTGACATGGGTGTTAATTTAATGCAATATAAAGAAAAGCTCAAGGATATCACAAGATTAACTACCTAATCATGAACTCACCCCAATATTTATCAATTTGTTAAATCAATTATATTCAATCAATCATTTCAATTAATATCTGCAAATAAACCCCCTAATTAAAATACAATCAACTAAAAACAAATGACTATTACAAAGTATCATCGCTAAGGATTCAACCCGAGTGCTGCTATACACATTAGAAGAGCACCAGAACTTTGATTGGTCGATAGGAGACAATCGGCCATGCATTTCAGTTTGATATATATATATATATATATATATATCTGTGTGTGTGTGTGTGTTTAATTAACATCTGCGTAATGTTCAAAGATCCTCACATCATGTATGAGTTTTATAACAATTATAATTCTATGTTCATGCTACATGTCACAAAGAATAAAGTGTATATAAGTCTAAATACATGATTCATAGTTTTTGATGGGTATTCACTGGATTTCCTCCAAGGTACAATTTATGTATAAGGTTATGAATGAGAATCTCAAGGAAATTCAGAAAAGGATTATGATAAAAATGATTGATTAATTAAAGATAATGATTAATCGATTAAAGAGTAATTTATCTTAAAAAATAATGATTAAATAATTAAGTGCTAGTTTTATTAAATGTGTAATTCGTTGCATGTATTTGGATGATCATGATATAGACCAGACCTTTTTATGTGATTGGTCCCCTTTTAATTTATTTATTAAATTAAATTTTTTGGAATGCGTGCCTTCTCCTCATTAATATACAAGGCCTTCATTCCCATGGTTTCTTTAATGTAATCCCCATTCTACCCCTCACCTACATGTGAGTTAAAAGCACATGTAATTGATCGAGATCCCAAGCTAGTGAAGGTGGTTCAAGTTAGGAGCTGAGGCAAAACCAATCCAAGGAGATATAAAGGTGGACAGGTGGAAAGTTGTAAACACAAACCTTAAACGGTTCAAGTTGTTTCTCCCCTATGTCAGGGTTAGTTTATCAACCACTAGACAAACTAACCAATAGTAAATCTCATGATAATACCATTTATTTTATTTTGGTTAGTTGTGTGGTTATTTATTATGTATGTTTGATGCGATCACATAATTAATGAACTAAGAAGCATACAAGATGGAACTAAAATAAAAATGGATTATGCTTAAATATTATTTATATAGGTTTAATCACTTAAGTATATACAATTTAACATTAAAAAGCACGTGAAAAGATAATAAGTGGTAATTTACATATAAATTATAAAATCCATAATTAAATATTAAGTCGGTATAGCCTTCCATTACTTCAGTTAGAATCAAACCATAGTTCGAAGTTCTTGACCAAACCTAGTTGAGGTGCTTTAAATTATCAGGGAATTATAATTTGAGGTTTTGGGTTGACTTAACTTAGTTTAAATCAAGGGTTTACTGCCCTAGTAGGACATGGTGTAACTGAGAGGCAAAGGTTAAGGAAATCCAAAATTAAGGATTTCAGGATTGGGGAGTCCACTCAAAAGATCAAGGAGATATGAGTTAATGCGAAGGGTAATATGAATCCTTGTCACTAGAATTTACAAGCAACATGATATTCCAAATCCAATGGTGTGGTCTATTGGGTTTTTACAAAATAGTGGGAGACTAATGGATATTAATTTATTTATTTGTCTATATTTATCAAGATAAAATACTAAAACTCTATTCATATTAATTTGTATAAATATAAATCAAAATGACATAAAACATGTCATTACGATCCATACTTGAGGATAAAAACCTTCTCACTAGCACTAATTTTCAAGAGTGGAAAATGCGAATTTGGGTTATCCTTCACCATGAGAGGAAACTTTATATGCTGGAAGAGCCTTTACCAGTTTCACCTAGAAATAAGGCGATGGATAAGGAACTCTCTATGTATGAGAAACATTTGAATGGAGTTACGAATGTTTAGTGCCTCATGATATCATCCTTGACCAATGAGCTCTTGAAGAAACATGAGGAAATGAGTTCTTATAGTATGATTTATCACCTTTGGGATCTCTATCAAGAAAAGGAGAGACATGAGAGGTATGAGATCTCCAATTCTTTGTTCGCTACTAATCTTGGAGAGTTTGTGCCAGCTGGACCACATGTAGTCAAGCTTATTGAAAACATTGAGTGTCTGGACATCTTAGGGATTAAATTCCCATATGAGTTGCATACAGATATAATACTATCATCCCTACCTAATACCTTATTTAGTTTTATTGTGAATTATAATATGAGAAATAATGAGAAGTTTCTATCAGAGCTTCTTCCTTTGATTCTACAAGTTGATAAGGACATGGGGCGTAAAAAACCATAGTACTTATGGTGAATAGGAAGAGGAAGGGCAACAAAAGGGGCCTAAGATTTATAAACAATATAAATCCTTTGATAACTTTTCAACCAATAAGAAGAAGATACAGAGGTAGGATAGGGAAAAGGAGGTAGTATGCTTTTCATGTGGCAAGTTAAGACACTAAAAGAGGAACTGCACCCAAAGGCAAGGGGAAGCAAAAAGGGCATTCTTTATCGAGTGAAATCTTTCCATTTCTACACATTGAGTATTAGATATAGCTTGTGGGGATCACATCTGTATTCAAATGTAGGAACCAAGTATATTCCAAAAAAAATCTAAGGGATAGGTGGATCTACAAGCTGCTAATGGTGCAAGGCTGACTGCTCTTTCCATTGGAGACTACCAACTCACATTGTCGATGAGAATGATTTTGGTTTTACATGGTTGTTATTATGTACCTAGTTTTACCATGAAAATAATTTATATATCGAGTTTAGATACATATGGATTTATTTTCATGTTCAGATATAAATTTTGTTACTTTTATAAGGAAAAAATATGTTATGGTATGGAGCATTTAAATAACAGTTTGTATGTATTAAATTAAAAGAACCAAGTATTCTAAATTGATAAAAAACCAAGTTCACATGACTCAAACAACACCCAGTTGTGGAATCACCTTCTCAGTCATGTAAACGAAAAGTGTTTGAAACAACTCTATCAATATTTTTATTTAGACTCTTTTGAGAAAATACCACTTGATAGATTTCATGCTTGTTTACAAGGGAAAATGACCAAACCACCATTTAGTGGATAGTGTGAAAGGGCCACATAGCTTCTAAGATTGGTACACACTGACGTGTGTGGACCATTTCTAGTATAAGCTAGTGTTGGATATTATTACTTCATTGATTTTATTGATGACTTGAGTAGATATGGATATGTCTACTTAACGAGGTATAAGTATGGGTCCTTTGAGAAATTCAAGGAGTTAAAGAATGAATTAAATAATCATGTTGGTAATAAGATAAAGAAGCTTCGATCAGATAGAGGTGGATAATATCTTAACCAAGAGTTCATCGACCTTTTACGGGAGTCTGGGATTCTATATCAACTCACTCCACCTTATACACCATAGTGGAATGGTGTTAGTGAAAGGAGAAATTGTACCTTGTTGGACATGGTAAGTTCAATGATGAGTCATGAAGATATTCCATTATCCTTTTGGGGATATGCATTTAAAACTATAGCATACACATTAAACCAAGTACCAACTAAAGAGGAAAATAGGATTCCCTTTGAGCTATGGAGTGGAAGGAAACCCACTTTATCTCATACACGTGTATGGGGTTATGAGGTATTTGTTAAGGCTTCCTCGGGAAACAAACTAGCACCCCAGGGCATGAAGTGTATCTTTATAGGGTATCCCAAGGGAAAAAAGAGATAATACCTATACAATCCCTCAGATAAGAAGGTTATTGTTTCCAAAAATGTTGTTATTCTTGAGAGGGAGCACAACCTAAAAAATTATAAAGATTGACTTTGCTGAAGTTAATGCTCAAGATACACAATAGTTGGTACATGAACATGTTCCATAGGTCTCTATAGAATAGGTAGTTCCTAAAACACAAGTACTGCATAAGAGAACAAGATAGGTAAGGGAATTATAGAGATATTGTATCCTTATCACCGAGGATGGGGACTCATTATTGTTGGACAATGATGAATCTCTCTCATATAAGGAAGTAGTAGAAATCTCAGAAACTATAAGATGGCTAGAAGCTATGAATTTTTAGATGGATTCCATGTATTAGAACCATGTTTGGGTTCTGGTCAATGCACCAGTTGATGTAAATCATGTTGGGTGTAAATGGGTATTCAAGAATAAACTGTACATGGAAGGTCAAGTTAGTACCTATAAAGAAAGGATAGTCTCTAAAGGTTTTAAACAGCATCATGGAATTTACTATGATGAAACATTTTCACCAATTTCCTTGTTTAAATTTATAAGAATCATACTTTCTATAGCATCTTTCCATGACTATGAGATTTGGTAGATGGATGTCAAAACTACATTCTTTAATGGGAACCTTCAGGAAGATGTCTATATGACACAACTAGAAGGTTTTGTGAACTAGGGTGATGCTAAATGGGTATGAAAGTTGTAGAGATCCATTTATGGATTAAAGAAAGAATCCATGTCATGGAACATTTGATTCGATGAATCCATAAGATAATTTGGTTTCATTAAGAATGAATGTGACCCATGTATTTACAAGCAATTTAATGGGAATGTGGGTGTTGTCCTAGTAGTGTATGTTGACAACATATTGCTTATTGGAAACGAAATACCAGTCTTTTAGTCAGTCAAAGATTGGTTGAAAAAGTGCTTCTCCAAGAAGGAATTAGGCAAAGCATCCAAAATTCTAGGGATCAAGATCATTCATGATAGGTCCAAGAGTCTGCTTGGACTAAGTCAAAGTACATACATTGACCAGATACTAAAGAGATTTAGTATGGAACAATCCAAAAGGGGATTGGTTTTAGTGTCACATGGAATACATATTTCCAAGAAAATGTGTCCCCAGACACAACATGAGAAATATAGGATGAGTAAAATTCCATATGCTTTAGTGATACGATATATCATGTATGCCATCTTATGTACCAGACTTGTTGTTATCTATGCACTGATCATGGTAGGTAGATATCAAGTAGATCCAAGAGAACAACATTGGACTGCTATCAAGACCATCCTAAAGTATCTAAGAAGAACTAAGGATATGTTCCTGGTGTATGGAGGATATGAGGAGCTTATTAACAGAGGGTACATTGATTCTAGTTTTCAGACAGATCAGAATGTTTTGATGTCGCAATTAGGATATGTTTTTTGGCTCAACAGAGGATCTGTGAGTTAGAAGAGTTCAAAGAATCTAGTTTTCACTGATTATATAGTGGAGTCCGAATATATAACGGCTTTTGATGCAGCCAAGAAAACCATATGGATTTGGAACATTGTACACGAGCTTGATGTGGTCCATAGTATTAAATATCCCATTACATTGTATTGTGAGAATACTACGGCGGTGGATTTTTCAAAAGATCCAAGGTCACATCAATAGACAAAGAACATGATCCAAAAGTATCACCTCTTAATGGATTTTCATAAAAGGGGTGAAGTTGCATCGAGCAGAGTGTCCACAAAAGAGAATGTGGAGGACCCCTTGAGTAAAGACCTATCTCAGAAGAATCATGAATATCGTGTGAGAGATAGGAGACTAAAGGTTGTTATTAGTTGGATCTAGTGAAAGTGGGATTCTATTAGAGTTAGTACCCTAGAAACCAACTTATTTTTACTTTATGATAAACCTTTATTCATTGGATGAATATTAATAAACTCTTTATAACATCATGATTGTTCTTATGCATAACATAGTATGTGATAATTTCCTAAGAATAGATTTCATACTAAAAGTTCATAACGGATCCCTGTTATGATGAGAACCGAGTAGTTCCATGACACTATTCAGGAATATATATTCTATGGAAATATGATATCATTTGAAAGGACACAAATGAAACAAGCTATCAGGGGTGCGGACTCATGAAACATTGAGGAACCTTTTTATGGTGTGCACCCTTGGTAATATTCAGGAGGATATTATGAGAACAAGACCTGACAGTAGAAAATCCACATTCATAAGTGTCATTAGATGTTCCTATCTTCAGATGTGTTTATTGGTCATTAGACTTTATGATTTTTATTAACGGTTATATTACTCACGCACTTTTAAGTGTTGACAAAAACCATGATGACAGATGTTCACGACAAGGTAGGATATGTTGGGTGTGTCACGAGTAATACTGCATTAATGAATAATGCAATAAATCACTTGTCACTTCTACAGACGTATATATCTCAAGCCCTTTGATGGAAATGATATAGCCTAACTAAATCCATGGCCATGGTGTTCTCTAGGCAAGTTCAATTTCGAGAAGTCAAAGAATGAGAAATCGAGCACATGGGTTGATGGTACTTGAATGCAACTAGCTTGATTAGAGATATCAGAAAATGGGTTTACATTACACGGTAAGTGTTTGTATGAGGTGACATGTTGTTCCAACATCAACTTATTTCTCTTGGGTGCCTTGACCCATTGATAGATAGTAATCTTGGACTTTAGGTAAGCCTGCCTAATGCCAATGGGAAAGAGGCCTAGAGGGTCACACACTAAGTGTAGCCAGTATCTCATTCAAATAATTTATTTATTTAACAAGTTGAATAAATATTATTCCCGGTTGTGGTTTAATAATTATTCAAGTATTCCTGATCGCATTTATTTCATTACTAGTTATTTGAGAGAATATATTATAGATTGAATATGTATTTATCGACAAATAATGTAGTTATATTTATTTAATAAAAAATAGTCATTATTCATGGCCCGGTAAATACTGAGGAGGATTGGTGAACCAAGTTATGGGTTTGGTGAGAAATAATATTAAATATTATTTTGTTAAATAATATTTAAATATAATTTGCAAGTTAATCATATATCATGGAAATAATATCATTACTATTATTATTTGACCTGGGGTTTCACGCAGAATAATAAATTAAGTAACGAAACCTATGATAATTATTTATTATTACCTAGTGAATTAAATAACCTGTTATATTATTATTCTATATATAAGCCAAGGGGTCATTCGACTGGCTAACCAATATTTGTGTGCACAACATCCTTATAGAAAAGAGATTGAGCCTAAAGAACTCTTCCATCTCTAAGAACACTCTCAAGAATGAGAGATATACTCCTCCACCGGATCAAGGAGAATGCTTTGGAAGAGATTCTCAAGGCAATCAAAAGCAGACATCGCAAGCGCAATGATCTTCCACGCTAGCACCCAGAGACTCATTCGGTGACTTCTGGAGATATTTGGAGCACTTGTGGATCATTTCTAGAGGATTCCTATATTTGGATTCTACATCACAATGTAGCCGCACCTCAGAACCCTGGTCTGATGCATCAATGAAGAAAGAATCACCTTGGAGGTAAATCTATAATTTAGTTAAATTAATTATATATAAAATATATTGATCCCCTCTTCTTAGTTTCAGGTTATATTCTTTGTATTTTATCTTTGATTCAATTTCTTGGATACTAGCATTAATTTTCATATTTATCTCGGATTAATCATTGATTATGTAAATTTGAAAAGTTGGGTACACGCCCATCCTATACTTGAACTGTTCTCGGAATCAACATTATGTTTAGGGATACCTGCCTGCTCTAAAATAACTAGAACTCCCACCACCCTTTTATCAAGGGTGCTACACAAGTCTTTGTTCCTTGATATTTTCTCATTGTTCTAGTTTACATTGGTTTGGGTAGGGTGGAGTAGTCTTTTCTACTCCTGGTTTTCTTGCAATTGTTAACCAGGTACCTCCCCTAGTCGATTCCTCCATTCTTAATTTTTTTTACTTATAAATAATAATTTTCTATCTTGAGAATAATCATTACACTCTGAGGAGACTATACTAGAGTCCACTTCTCCTTGGAAATACTTAGATGGAGTAGTTCCCTTAGAGTGAAACTGATCATCTTGTATTCAATATGAGATTTTATCCTATCATCACTTCATATAAATAGCCCTTATTTTCTATTTAGACTTGGGTTTTTCTCATAATTCATCATCAAAATTACCCAATCTCTCACATAATAGAATCTGGAACCTATTTTGGATCATAACATATGTTCTATCCTCTTTCATAACACCAGCACTAGAGGATGTAAAAGTTACTAGCATAGTAGCATTGCAAGAATAAACTCCAACACAAACTTGGACAAGGTGGGATGTTATGAAAATATCAACTGGATGAATTCCATCTTGGGTACCAGTTCCTTAATATTCCTTAACCTTATAAGAACCTGCACCCAAATATAGGGAGGTTCCCTATGTAGTATCATAATCTTGGACCACAATAATGACATTGTTAAATGTTATAGGACCTTATCCCCTAACCTTTGGACCACCATAATAAAAGGTAAAAAGGATTTCCATAACCGAAAACCACTTCCCTAAGTATTCATACCTCACCAGTTGAGTATATGTGGTCACAACAGTAGAAGATAGTAGCCAAAGATCACTGTAACATGCATTATCTTTCAATGTTGAGATACATATAACTTTATTCTTACCATGATAGAAAACATAAATTCCATGATCTTTTGGTTCCCCTTATCTAAAATGAAGAAAACAATCGTGTTGTAGGTGGTCCAACTAGAATCATGAAACAATAGTCAAACTAAGAATCAAGCATTACATATTACTAACATCTGAATTATTCACCAACCTCAATCCCCACAGAGTTGACTAGTGGTCTAAATAAGTCAACTTCTACACAAATTCAAGGATCAATGGGGTGACACAAGGACCTCTAACTATCATCAATATACACAAATATTACAAAAAGTTTTCTTTGAATTTGAATAAGAAAAACCAAATTCCCTCACATGAACACCATCCTTTGGACCAAGTGAAGGTGATATCATCTTCTACAGCAAAGCAAATAAGAAAGTGATGGTGATCTAGTAACCCAATGATGGAAAACTCCTTTAGAGGTACAACAGTGTTGATGAATCTATCAAATCCATCAATTATAGGGTATCTCTGACCAAATCAGGCCCCCAGAGAGAAGTCATGGAGTGTAGACACCGTAGAAAATTCCCTAAAAGAAAGGGGAAGATTTTTCCCCCAAAGTGAAGAGAGAGAACCTTAGGGATAAATTGCATACGTGGAAAATATGGGAGAAGGATATAGTTGGTAAAGGGGGAGAAGATCAAGGATACTATCCACCCTCATAAAGAAGGGATATCAGGTGTATTAGTCATCACCAATTTAAGAAAATATTTGAAATTTAACTATTGAAAGCTTTCATAAGACTCACTCTTTTTAAAAAAAATATGAAATTAATTTTACCGCATGAAACATAACTTCTATAACATGGATACAAGTATCAAAACACAAAATTACAAATTTAATTTAATAAAATGACATTAACACACCATAAAATCTCCCTTTAATCCATCTTAAATTAATAGGGAACACATTAAACACAATTTAGTAGTTAGAGAATACAAAATAATAAAACATGGGAGGTTTTATGAGCATGGATGTTTTTTCTACACCATTTTTCAGATGTTCACAAACTATATGATAGTTATTGGAAGGTTTCTAGAACTATATTCATAGTATTCACATGGATTTATAAGCCATGAACTCATCATGCACATTTTCTTATCATTCCCTTTCTATCCTAAAACCCATAAAATTTCAAAAACAACCCATATATTCTCAAATTAATTCAAAATATCATAAATTTATACCAAAACATACTATAAATAATTAGAAACAAGACTTAAATTCAACACTCAAATTCTAAATACCAATGGAAACTCAAGTTTTATCATGAAAGTTAGTGATCAATAAAGTACTAATGGTCTACCACTTGAATTAAAAGGAACTTATCAACTATCTATCAGACCTCCCTAAGTAACAAGAGTGATCTAATACCATATTTGACTAAACCAACTTAGGTTATCCTTCCACATCACCTAACTTAGCCCACAATAATACTCAAGGGATGTTCTTGATCCCATCAGGGTGGAAGCATGCACTAGGGCATCAAAAATAATCACATGGGGATGATTTATCTGACAAAACATAAATAAGCAAGAAGTATACTCTTATTGAGAATATGACATGGTGCTCCCATATATTGGAATTCCATGAAAAATAAATAAATGGTTTAAATAAAATCAAAAAACAAACAAGGTGTGGCACAACTAGAATAACCAAACTCACCTTAATATACAACATGATAGAATAATACATAATTATTACAAGTCTGTAAGAGGCCAAAATAATGGTAAAGGCTAAAGTGTACAATACAAGAACATCATGAGACAAACCATGAAGCTCAAAACACCCCACCATGTGATCTAAGAAAATATTTATATCCCAATGACATCCCATAACTGATATAATAATGCTAGATAACAACATGAGACCATAAATTAGATACATGCAGAAGATGTGAGAGCTATATACACACTGGGGTTCCTATATAGGGTGTGAGATACATTTTACTAGTAGGAATTAACTAAATAATATATCCAATTTATTTTATAATATATTTCATGAAATCTAATTTGAAATGAATTTATAAAATGTATTTTATTCATGTGAGAGTTCATAATAAAAACCAAATAACAAATTTTAGTTTCTTAAGGGAAAAATTTATTATTTTTAAGAAATATTTGATATTGGTAATATTTTTAAGAATTATGCACCTTGGTAACTGATGTGGTAGTGTTTTCATGCTCTTTGATGTGTTTTTTTATTTGTGTTTACTTTTTAATATCAAACCATAGTATTTTGTGTAATATTCATCAATTGTTGTATTTGGTAAATTACATTATAAAAAATGTGTTTATGTATTAAAAGTGTGTTTTTGTTGTTTATTTTCCAATAATAAAATTAAGTTGTTATTTTAATTTCATTTAATTCGTTATTCATGTTATTAGTTTTCAATAATTTTTAATTCATTAATTAATTTAAGTAATTCATTTTTTTAATTTGTAACTAAATAAATCACTTTGATTTTAATAATTTAATTAGTTTTAACAATTTAATCTTATTCAATTAATATATTAATTCTTTAATTTAATTAATTCCTTAATTAATTGGTTAATTAATTTAAGCAAGTAAAAGCAATTGTTTTAATTTGTTTTGAATTAATTTGGTTATAATAGAGATATATTTATTCTTTTAATTAAATCTTAATTAATTTTATTTAGTTTTTAATTCCATTCTATTTGATTTAATTTATTAATTGATTAATCTTTTTTTAGTTTTATTTATTTATTTTTTGTTTTGTTATTTTGCAGGTGTTTCGGTAGCACTCACTTACAGTGTTACTGTTTCCATCACGGTGTCACCGTGTCTACCTCATTCCTGTCCCACAGCGTTCCACCGTTCTAATAGCTGTCTCACTGTAACCCCACTCACCACTTCATTCTCACGGTGATATTTGGAACCATTTCATCTCCTCTGCCCATCCACTGCATTAGCTTTACGGTCTCACCATGAACACCACCCACCATTTCAGCCACTGCTTCCATCCTTACAGTGTCACCCTCCAACTTGTCTCACCATTTCAAGAACGGTGGCACATCGCACTGTTCCGCACCCATATCCCATTCTGAAACCGCAACACTACAACCCTTCCACCCTCGTTGCCTCTCCAAACATCAACAACAGAAACAAAAATCAAGAACAGAATTAAAAAAACACAAGTATAGCAGAACAACTTTGAAGCAACAACAGAATACAAATTTGTATCAACAACACCAAATTCAGAAACAAGAAACAAAATCATAGTAGAATCCAACAAAATTAAAGAATAACTCAAATATGAATTTGTATCCAGCCTCCATCGCTATGAAGAATGAACTCTAACTACTGTCTGCGCTTCCCCCTCAAAGCCGTATCCCCTACTCTCCGCCTTTATCCTCCAAAAAACCCCCACTACACCACTGGAATTTCCGAGTCAAAACACCCCTACCCTCCTACCCCACTCCGCAGTAGACCACCACCGCACACCCCCTAAGCTGTCCAAACCCTACCACCTGCCTTCACCCCCTCACCGCAGTTTCTCCTCTCCCTACACCGGCTGAACCCGAACAAACCCCTATCTCCTTCTTCATTTTTCTTCTTTTTTTTTAAAATTTTTATTCTATTTTATTATATCATATAATATATATATATATATATAATGTTACATATATGATATACTATATAACAATAATTATATTTTTAATAATAATAGTATATAATCTTTTATATATCATAATAATATATGTTATTAAATAAATATAATAATTATTAAAATATATATTAGTAATAATAACAATATTATATATTATAAAGTATATATACATATATTAATAAGAATTTTTTAAGTACCGATATAATATAAAGTATTTTTATATAGTTGTTTCATTCTCTGACACAAATGCGTTTTTTTTTGCAGATGGAGGGTTGTGGCTCGTCGCGCGTGCACCATTTCATTCATTTAGGAGAAACTGCTTCAGTGAAAAGTGCAGAGGAAGTAGCACAATGAAAGTTCCATGTGGAGACTAGGGAACACATCAGGCGATATTCCAGAGACTTAGACAGGGTCATTATCATTCATCATAGGCACGAGATCATTCAGAGACAGAGAGGCAGGATGCGGCAGGGTGCATCATTGATCCATCAAGGGGTCATCCATCCAGACAGAGGGAGGAGAGAAAGAGGAACATACCATATTTTCCATCGGGAGTAGATTAGAGTACCGAGAGTAGCAGATCAAAGCATTTCACACCTCGATTCCTAGGGTGGGACATCGAGTGAACTTCAGCGTTGCATCCACCATTGAGTAGCACGAATTAGAACTTTCGGGAGATCAATAAGGGAGACAAACATATTTATTTTTCTTATGCTCTGTTTTTCTACAACTCATTTGAAAATGAACTTCTTTGATTATAATTCTATGTTTTCATTGAAACCAACCATTATGTCCAGTTAAATTCCCCTGGGGGGGATAAGCTAGCTGATTAGATTCATTTAGTCTGATTCATGCACTGCATTCTTTTGGATCATCTTTCTCTCACTGTTTTTGGGACAGTTTTATTTTCAAAACAATAAGGTTGAGTAAAAACCAATCGTGATTGGATATAAATGAAAACTGTTTCAATCTGAGGAATTCACTTACAAGTGAATTATGCTCAAATGAGAGAGACACACTAAACTCAACTGACAAGTTGAGCCCAGTGACATCTGACTTTTTAACACCATTGGATGTAATGATTTTTTACAGACAAAGGAATGTAAGAGTTATTTCTTTAGAAACTTACCAGACAACAAATCCATCTAGTTACTTTTAGTTAGATCCATTTTTCTTAAACTTCAGTGCATGAATGAGGGTAAGCAATATTGAAATCAGCCAGTGGACTTTTCCCCTACTCATCTATTGGCTGTCTTCACCACATTTTCTCTTGTTATTTTGTCTTCCCCCTTGCACTCACCAGTTCACCTTCACTGTATCACACACTAATTTTCACTCACTCCACTTCACCACCGCAAACTGTATTTTTTTTGTTTGTGTTTTTTTGTTTAGATTTTTCTTTTTAGATCACCAAACACAACATTAGGCCTCCCTGTGGTTCGACCTTGTCTTGCCACTATCCTAAGTAGTAAATAGGTTATAAATTTTAGTTTGTCTCCCGTGCACAAAAACGCGCGATCGTGAAAATTTTGGAACCATTTCTGGGGAAGATATGTGCGATATAAAAAAAACAAAAATTCACATTTAAAAAAAATCACTTAACAAAATCTGCAAAAAGAAATTTGAAATTAAAAAAATAGTGTGAACCTGCTACATTAAAACTAGGTCCAAGTCTGAATACTTCATACCTAGTAATCCTAAAATTGATAAGCACCTCAAGGAAGTGAAAAATAAAAAAGACAAGGTCAAAATGGAAGATAACAAAAATGAAAACTTGAACAACCCACTTCTTGAGAATTTGAACCAACCTGGAATAATGAACCCACCAAAGAATAAGATAGCTGAGAGGAACAGTTTGAGAGAGTTTTTGCTACCTTCAGTGTCTAGTAACCCTTTATGCATTAGAATCTCTCCTAGGTCCAGAAATTATGAGACCAAGCAATCTATTCTTAGTTAGATGCCTACCTTCAATGGAATTCCTAGTGAAGACTCTCTTGACTTCATTAGAGCCTTCTACTATAGTGTTTAGTAGCTACCACTTAGGGATCTCACTGAGGAAGATCTTAAACTGAGAGTATTTTTTTCTACCTTAAGGGCAATGCTAGGTCTTGGTTTCAACAGTTAAAAGAAGAAATATTTGTCACCTGGGATCAAGTTTACAATGCTTTCACAATGAAATTATATCCTAGGAGGTTGTGATCTAAAATTAGGCACAAAATAACTGGATTTCTTCAGGATGAAGGAGAAATATTTCATAAAGTATGGAATAGGTTTAGACGGTTACTTAGGTATTGTCCAAACAATCAATGAACACCCCAATTCCTCATGGACACCTTCTACAATAGTCTCACCCCTTACCACCAAACCTTGGTGGATCAGTATTCTAGAGGAGACTTTAGTGATAGGAATGATGAGGAGCTCAAACAAATCTTTAATACCTTAGCTAAAAACTCCCAACACAAATGCTCAAGGAGGAGAACCATTGTGAGAAAGGAAACCACCCCTACTCCTCAAACTGAAGCCCAAGCTGCTGGGTTATTTAATGAGAACTCACATAAAACCCTTAAGGAGCAGTTCCACCACTCTGACATGTATGGCCATTCTCAAACATGTTTTCCAAACTTCGATTTGCCTATCCAGCCTCATGAGAGTGCCAACTTTGCTAGCTATGGACCTCAGATGCACCCTAGGGAAGATCCTTTTTCCAACACCTACAATCACGGGTATAGGAACCATCCAAACCTATCATGGAGGGAGCTAGGAATCCTCCTACCTAATACCCCTCCTAGATTATAACAGCCTCCTAGGTAGTAATTCCAACCCCAACCCCAACCTAAGGCTGAGTCATCCAACTCAAAAGATGAGGTGAGAGACATGTTCCATCAGTTGATAGAGAGGTTTGATGAAAAAAAGACCAAAAATGATTATGATAGGGTTCAAATGGATGCTAGAATGAAGAACTTGGAAATTTAAATGGGGAAATTGGCTAGGGATGCTAGTAATAGGGAAAAGGGTAGGTTTCCCGGCACCACTGAAGCCAATCCTAGAGAGAATACCATGGTTGTGACCACCGGAAGTGGTTTCCAAACTCACCAAGAGCCTAGGAAAGAATCCCAAAATTCTTAAAATGAGAAATTGGATGAAGCTGGAAACTCAAATCTAAAAGAACATAAATCTAGAAAACTGGACAGTACCACTGTAATCCCTCTATTTCCTGCATTACCAACTTAAAAACCCAAAGAAAATGGCTTGAAAAAACAAAGACAATAAAGGAAAGAAACTTATTGAAGAGGAAGTTGTAAAGATACCCCCAATTGTGAGGAATTTTCCCCTACAACCCCTTTCCCACAAAGAATTAAGAAGCCAATTTATGATTCTAAACTGTTAAATTTTTTAAAAGTGGTTAAAAATCTTAACATTGATATCCCATTCTTGGAATCCTTTATTCAAAGCCCTTCATATCTGAAATCACTCAAGAAAATCTGTTCAAACAAAAAGAAATTGGAAGAATTTTCCACCTATAGCTAAACAGAGGATTGTAGTGCAGTCTTTCACAATAAGATACCTCCAAAGCTTCAGGACCCAGGAAGCTTTATCATACCTTGCACTTTTGGGGATAGATGTGGTAAGTTCAACTGTTTTTGTGATCTGGGTGATAGTATTAATCTGATTCCCCTGTCACTTTTTCAGCACCTGAGATTAGAAGTTCCCCAACCCACCACTATTGTGTTACAGCTTGCTGATATGTCCATTACTTATCCAGTGGGTGGGGTCGATGATCTGTTAGTGGGAGTAGGGAAACTCTTTTTTGCTTACTGAATTTCTTATCCTTGATATGGAGTGTGACCAAGAGGTTCCTATCATTCTCAGTAGGCCCTTCTTGGCTACAGGGGGAGATGTGATATATGTGTCCAAGGGGAAACTGATTTTCCATATGGGTGAACAGAAAGAAGAATTTAATTTCTTTAAGAAGATCCAAGAACCCACCCACCCATCCTTCCCCAAAGATGAGATGTGATTTTCTAAGAATAGTGTTGATAAGGAGGAAGAGGAGTTTCTGAGAATAATAGTCGAAATCAATAGTGAAATTGAGATCCCTGCTTCCGCTTACATGGGGATTAGCTCAAATAAGGATAGAGAATTTTTTGATGAGTATGAGGGATAATTCTTGGATAACCTTGATGAGTTTGTTTTGGAGCACATTCTTACCCCTATAAAGGAGTCTAAGTTTGAGGAATTTTTTTTGGAAACTCTAGCACTGAGGAAGAAGCCTTTTCTACTACCTTTTTCAAGAGGAAGCATGAAGACCTTGGGCCACCCAGGCCCAAGTATCTTCCCTCAATCCAGTCACCACCCACCCTTGAACTCAATCCCCTCCCTACCCATCTCAAATATTCTTTCTTAGAAGACAGTTCCACCCTTCCTGTGATCATTTCATCCAACCTCAATGTGAGTCAAGAGAAAAATATGCTTAATGTTTTGAAGAAATACAAGTCAGTCATAGGATGGTCGATTGTTGATATTAAGGGGATAATTCTAGACTTATGTATGCATAAAATTACCATGGAACCTATGTGTAATCCCAGAGTAGAAGCCCAAAGAAGACTCAACCCCAACATGAATGAAGTTGTGAGAGAATAAGTGATTAGGTTGCTTGATGCTGGAATAATTTTCCCCCTTTCTAATAGCCCCTAGGTCAGTTCTGTCCAGGTGGTACCCAAAAAGAGTGGAGTGACAATGGTCACTAATAAAAGGAATGAGAAAATCCATACAAGATTAGTGAATATATGGAGAGTCTGTATAGACTACATAAAATTTAATGCCACCACAAGAAAGGATCACTTTCCCATACTATTTTTGGATCAAATGTTAGAGAGATTGGTAGGCAATGAATTATTCTGATTTCCTGATGGTTATTCTGGTTACAAACAGATTTCAATTACACCTGAGGAACAATAGAAAACCACCTTCACCTGTCATTTTGAGACATTTGCCTATGGGCGGATTCCCTTTGTCTTGTGTGGTGCTCTTGCCACTTTTCAGAGGTGACTGAAAGGATAATTGAAGTGTTCGTGGATGATTTTTCTGTTGTGGGAAATAACTTTGAGAACCGTATGAAAAATATGGAACTATTGTTAGAAAGGTTCCAAGAGACCAACTTAGTCTTAAAATGGGAAAAGT
This sequence comes from Viscum album, assembly GCA_963277665.1. Classification (NCBI taxonomy): domain Eukaryota; kingdom Viridiplantae; phylum Streptophyta; class Magnoliopsida; order Santalales; family Viscaceae; genus Viscum; species Viscum album. The sequence continues at coordinate 908,611,438 of OY728131.1, read as the reverse complement.
GGCAATTCATGGACACTGAAGGCATAGTTTTGGGACACGAAGTTTCTAATAATGGGTGGAGGTCGATAATGCTAAAGTTGAGGTCATACAAAAGATTCCCCCACCTGAAAATGTTAAAGGAATCAGAAGTTTCTTGGGTCATGTTGGGTTCTAGAGGAGGTTAATTAAGTACTTTTCAGAGATTACTAGACCCATGTGCTCCCTGTTGGTTAAGGACACACCATTTGTCTTCGATGATAAATTTATAGAGGCCTTTAATTTGCTTAAGGAGAAGTTAAATACTTCACCTATAATCACTACTTCTAACTAGAAGATTCCCTTTGAGGTGATGTGTGTTGCTAGTGACTTTGCAGTAGGAGCTGTGTTAGGGCAGAGGAAGGATAGGAAACTACATGTTATTTACTATGCAAGAAAGCTGCTAGATGATACCCAGAAGAGTTATTCCACCACTGAAAAGGAGTTGTATGTTGTGATGTTTTCTTTGGAAAAGTTAAGGCAATACTTGATAGGATAAAGGATAATAATTTTCACATATCATTCAGCTATAAAGTATTTGCTGGATAAAAAGGACTCAAAGCCCAGACTCATGTGGTGGACCTTGCAGTTACAAGAGTTTGATATAGTGAGTAAGGATAAAAAGGGGGATGAGAATGTAGTTTCATATCACTTGTCCCGATTTCCCAATTCCCCAAATAAGTAACCAAAAGAGATCAACACTTCTTTCCCTGATGAACAATTGGTTGCTGCCTCTGTACAGTAGTCTTCTTGGTTCACAGACTATGCCAACTTTCTGGCAGCTGGAGTCATGCCCAAGGATCTATCCCACAACTAGAGGAAGAGGTTTATATCTGAACTGAAATATTATTTTTGGGATGAACCTCTTCTCTTTCGGAGATGTTCTGATGGGATTTTGAGAAGATGTGTGGTTAAAGATTTGATTTTTCCCATACTTGAGATCTGTCATTCATCACCATGGGGTGGACACCATGGAGGAGAAAGGACTGCTGAAAAGGTCCTATAGGCTGGTTTCTACTGGAAAACACTGTTTAAAGATTCTAGGAGTCTAGTTATTGGCTTTGAAAAATGCCAAATGTTAAGAAATGTTGGAAGAAGGAAGGAACTACCCCAGAAAGTTGTTTTGGAGGTTGAAATCCTTAATTTGTGGGGCTTGGACTTCATGTTACCATTCCTATATTCTTATGGGAATGAGTACATTTTGGTTTCTATGGATTACGTGTCCAAGTGGGTTGAGGAAGTAGCTCTTCCCAACAATTCAACTACTAGTGTTGTGAAATTCATCAAGAAAAACATCTTTTCTGGATTTGGTGTGCCTCAAGAATTCATCACTGATAATGGGACTCACTTCAAGAATTATAATTTCAAAGGTTTAATGGAAAAGTATGGGTGCTCACATAGGACAAGAACCACGTATCACCCACAATCCAGTGGGAAAGAAGAAGTTTCAAATAGAGAGCTTAAACAGATTTTAGAGAAAAATGTGTCTAGCTCTAGGAAATACTGGTCAAGGAAGTTGGATGAGGCCCTTTGGGCCTATAGAAATACTTATAAGACTCCTATAGGGATGTCACCATATAGGATGATCTTTGGGAAAACATGTCATCTACCTCTTGAGTTACAACATAGATCTTATTGGGCAGTGAAGACACTTAACTTTGATTTTAAGTCTGTTGGTGAGAGGATACTGTTAGATCTGAGTGAGCTTGAGGAGATTTGAAGAGAGTATTATGAGAATGAAGAAATTTACAAAGAGATAACAAAGGATTTTCATGACTCAATCATTAAAAATAGGAATTTCAAGGTTGTTTAGAGGGTCCTACTTTTCAATTCTATATTGAAGATGTTTCTAGGAAAGTTGAAGTCCAAGTGGTCAGGACCCTTTACCATTGTTAGAGTCTTGGTTAATGGAACTGTTGAGATAGTTGGAGAAGAAAATCAACCTTTCTTATTCAATGGTCAAAGGATTAATCACTTATTTGAAGGGAATCCAAAGGTCTTGGCTACCATATCTCTATTGGAAGAATGAGTTGTTTCAAGTCTAACTGCGGACTATAAACTCAGTGTTGCATGGGAACTAACCCATGGATGCTTAGTTGTTTTCCTTTTCTTTTTGTTATTCAATAAAGTAATCCTTGATTCTTATTCTCCAGTTTAAAAATTGAACTTCTTGATGGTGCCTCATGATCTGTTGTTGTTTTAGAGAGAGTTTCTACTGCCAGAACCATGGCCAAGAAAACCCAAGGGAGCAATCCACTGTATTATATGGATAAAATTTCTTTCTACTCACTCCCTTGGGTTATTTATCATGAACTTAAAACTCTAAAATATTATTTTAATTATTTGAACCTTCAGGTTAATGAAGAGGAGTAATCACCCAATACTGCTGAAGAAAATTTGTTGATGGAAGTCAGAGTTAAAGGTCCAATAATTCAGGGAAGTGTTGTTCTTACCTTTTTTACTTTTCATTACCTACTTAGTCTTAACTATGAATTAATTATGGAGGACTTCCCCCTAACCTATGAAAAATGAACATGTTCTCTTGCATGGGTGTTTATATGCTAGTATCTAATTATTTGAAAATTTATTTTGAGTTGATTTGTGAAACATGCTTACACCCACTGCTTTCAATTTCATTATGCTGTTTCACATCACTGCTAATCATGCTACTATTTGAAGTAAATTGATAAAATAATTTTTTTTCTCTTTAAAACTTCAAAGCATGAATAGTTTAGGAATAGAACTGAACTTGTTGCTGGTGATGGTTGGTGGGGTTTGGTTCTTCTATTTGTCTTGGTTTGATGTTTTCTTTTATTTCTCTTTTTGTGTGGTAAAGAAATTTTTTAAACCTCATTACTACCCTTCCAAATCCTATTTAAGCTAAAATTTCCATCAATATTGAACTTAAAATGTATTCCACCTTAAAATTCAATATTGGGTACAATGTTGGGTTTTAAGTGTGGGGGAGAGGGGTCATTTTAGTGTCATTTCAAATTCCCCCTTCTTGAACCTGAGTTTGAACCTGAGTTTGTGGTTGTTTAAAAAATGGTCAATTTTTTTCAAAATTCTTAGAATTCCTTCAAAAAATTTCAAATTCTTTCATTACATGATGGTCATTGGAGGTTCAATGGTACTTCAATTTGGTCCTTTTTAGTGTATAACTCTTTGCTAGTTGTTGAGAGCGACACTTAGTCAGAAACAGTCAATCATGAATGATTGCTGAGTGCAATTGTTCACTATTTCTATGAACCTTTCTGTTTAGGAACTAAGGAGGGGAGTGTGACATGATAGGTTTTATGGGATGATTCTCATGACTTAGAGTAACTTGAATATCTCACCGGAACCTAGGGGAATCACATTTTTATTAAATAATATTTAACCACTTTAGGAAGTCAACTTGAATGATTATTAGTTAAGTCTTTAACTGGAGTAAAATGGGCAAATGGGATCCCACAGTGAGTATCTGAGACAAGGTGCACTGGGTACATTTCTGTGAATAAATAAATATAATTTCAATCTTAATAAGTGCTATGCATAGTGATATGCACATGGAATATGGTTGGGAAGAATGGAAATAAAGCGCCCTTTTCAAAAAAGAACTCATTATGGTGAGGGGAATTTTGAACCCAGATAAAGAAGGGAGCAATTGACTTAGTTAATCTTCATTTGAGTTCAGCTAATAAAGTGTTGGAATTAATGAACTTTAATTTTTCGAACCTGGGGGAAGGTGAGAATGGAAGGTGCCCTTGGTTAAGTTTTGAGTTCCAATTCATCTTACCTGTCAACACTCCTTGGATTAGAACTTTAATTGGAAGGTGAAGTAGTAAAGTTAATGAGAACACATAAGAGGAATGAAATAATTGACAGTGTATGAATTTGTGAGGCTTTTTTACTTTCAGTGGGTATTTGAAGCTAGGAAGGACACTATTTTTGAACACCTTTGAAAACCGGACCCACTGCTTTTTCTTGATCCTCTGTGTATTAAAGTTTAATCATGTACTTTTTGAACTGAAATTCACAAATCATATTTCTATTTTTAAGTCTAAGGCATGTACTTGTTTGAGGACAAACAAGGTTTTAAGTGTGGGGGAGTTTGATGTGGCAGTGTTTTCATGCTCTTTGCAGTATTTTTTTTTAAATTTTGTTTACTTTGTAATATAAAACCATTGTATTTTGTGTAATTTTCATCAATTGTTGTATTTGGTAAATTACATTATAAAAATGTGTTTATGTATTAAAAGTGTGTTTTTTTGTTTATTTTCCAATAATAAAATTAAGTTGTTATTTTAATTTTATTTAATTAATTCTTCATGTTATTAGATTTCAATAATTTTTAATTCATTAATTAATTTAAGTAATTATTTATTTTTAATTTATAAATAAATAACTCACTTTGATTTTAATAATTTAATTAGTTTTAACAATTTAATCTTATTCAATTAATATCTTTATTCTTTGATTTAATTAATTCTTTAATTAATTGGTTAATTAATTGAATCAAGTAAAAGCAATTGTTTTAATTTGTTTTGAATTAATTTGTTTATAATACATATATATTTATTCTTTTAATTAAAGCTTAATTAATTGTATTTAGTTTTTTAATTCCATTATATTTAATTTAATTTATTAATTGATTATTATTTTTTTAGTTTTATTTATTTATTTTTTGTTTTGTTATTTTCCAGGTGTTTTGGTAGCACTCACTTATGGTGTCACAGTTTCCATCACAGTGTCACCGTGTCCGCCTCATTCCTGTTCAATAGGTTTCCGCCATTCCAGTAGTTGTCTCACCATAACCCCACTCACCACTTCACGCTCTTGGTGTTATCTGGAACTATTTCATCTTCTTTGCCTAGCCACCGCATCATATTCACATTCTCACTGTGAACATCACCCACCATTTCAGCCACTGCTCCCATCCTTACGGTGCCACCCTCCAACTTGTCTCACGGTTTCAAGAATGGTGGCACGTCGCACTGTTCCGCACCCATCTCCTATTCTGCAACCGCAACACTGAAACCCTTCCACCCCCGTTGGCTCTCCAAAACTCAACAGTAGAAACACAAATCAAGATCAGAATTAAGAAAACACCAGCATAGCATAACAACTTTGAAGAAACAACAGAATACAAATTTGTATCAACAACACTAAATTCAGCAACAAGAAACACCATCACAGTAGAATCCAACCAAATTCAAGAATAACTCAAATATGAAGTTGTAGCCAACCTCTATCACTGTGAAGAATGAACTCTAGTTGTTGTCTGCGCTTCCCCCTCAAAGTTGCATCCCCTGCTCTCTGCCTTCATCCTCCACAAAAACCCCACCACACTGTTGGAATTCCCGACTTGAAACACCCCTACCCTCATACCCCACTCCGCAGTAGACCACCGCCGCACACCCCCTAAGCCATCCAAACCCTACCACCCGCCTTCGCCCCCTTGTTGCGGTTTCTCCTTTCCCTGCGCCGGCTGAACTCGAACAAACCCCCCTCCCCTTCTTCATTTTTCTTCCTTTTTTTTAAATTTTTATTCTATTTTATTATATCATATAATATATTATATATATATATATATTATTTAATATATATGATATACTATATAAAAATAATTATAGATTTAATAATAATAGTATATAATCTTTTATATATCATAATAATATATGTTATTAAATAAATATAATTATTATTAAAAATATATTAGTAATAATAATATTAGATACTATAAAGTATATATATATATATATTAATAATAATTTTTCCTTTCCCAGGGCGGGACATCAAGCGAACTCCAGCGTTGCATCCACCATTGAGCAGCATGAATTATAATTTTTGGGAGATCAAGTAGGGAGATGAACATATTTTTTTTCTTGTGCTCTATTTTTCTACAACTCATTTCAACATGAACTTATTTGATTCTAATTATATGTTTTCATTGAAACCAACCATTATGTCCAGCTAAATTCCCTTGGGGGGGATAAGCTGGATGATTAGATTCGTTTAGTCTGATTCATGAAATGCATTCTTTTGGATCGTCTTTCTCTCACTGTTTGCAGGATGGTTTTATTTTCAAAACAACAAGGTTGAGTGAAAACCAATATTGATTGGATCTAAATGAAAACTGTTTTAGTCCAAGGAATTCACTAACAAGTGAATTATGATCAAATGAGAGAGACACACTGAACTCAACTGACAAGTTGATCCCAGTGAAATCTGACTTTTTAACACCATTGGATGGAATGATTTTTTACAGTCGAAGGAATGTAAGAGTTATTTCATCTCAAACTGACCAGATGAAAAATCTGGCTAGTTACTTTTAGTCAGATCCATTTTTCATAAACTTTAGTGCATGAACGAGGGTAAGCAATATTGAAATCGGCCAGTGGAATTTCCCCCTAGTCATCTATTGGTTGTTTTCACCACATTTTTTCTTGTTGTTTTGTCTGCCCCCTTGCACTCAACAGTTCACCTTCACTGTCTCACACACAAATATTCACTCACTCCACTTCACTGCCACCAACTGTTTTGTTTCTTTTTTTGTGTGTTTTTGTTTAGTTTATTCTTTTTAGATCGCCAAACACAACATTAGGCCTCCTTGTGGTTCAACCCTATCTTTAAACTGTCTTAAGTAGTAAGTATGTTATAAATTTCAGTTTGTTTCCCATTCCCAATGATGCACAAGCGTGCAATAACATTATAAAAGATATACATAGTTTTTAATAAAATGTAACATATATTAACTTTATTTTAAATGAAATCATTTTTTAGAGATAAGTTGGAGAGGGGTAAAACTATTAAATAATAAGATATTCCAAATATAAGTAAAGAGTATCATCCAAAGTGATTAAAACAGGTACAAAACTAATATAAAAAAGGTGTATAAGAAACATAGTAAATTCTATACAATAAATGGACAAATATAGTAAGAAAAATAATAAGGTAATCAATGTAAAGGAATGATCAATGCAATGAACATCATTAGAAAATAATATAATCATATTAAGTAATAATTCAAAGATGTAATCAAATTTCATAAAAAACTAAATTGAATCATACATACCATCAGAAAATCCTTTTTCAATAGTCATAAAATCCTAAAAAAACTCAGATAAACCCATCTTCTAGACTATCAATGAAGTTCTTAACATATAACCCCTGTATTTCCCTATCCAAGAATCTCCTAGTAGCAATCCCTTTTGACATAATCACATCATAAACAAGGGATAATAATTAGTGTCACGTCATGACTTGTATGGAAGCTATCGATTAATATCATTCCTAGATACCTAGGGTTCCCAAGAAACTAAACATAGGATATGAGGGGAAAATTTAACATAACATTATTCATATTTCAATAACATAACACAATACAATTTAATATGATATCAATCTCTCATCTCACATCAAATAACCTTTAATAAGCATACCTTTTACATTTATATAATCATAAAATGATATTCAAATTCAGCACATGTCCTTCATAAGTTCATATAAATCAAAATACGATGGGGCTTAAACCAAGGGTATGACTTGTAGTTTGGAAATATTCCACACAAGGTTCTAAATAGGCCTTTAGTTTTTTTACTAACACATAGGGTATTAAAATATTCCTATGATAACCATTTTGAAATAGAGAATTGATTAGAAAAAAAATTTAAACCAATGATAAACTAAAACATGGAATCAGTATATATATATATATATATATATTATGTTGGAAAAATACATAATTAAATCAAGAACCAAGCAACATAGACATAATCCAACATATCAATAGAACAATAACATATTAAATTAACACCTATAAAGCCAATAACTAAGTAATCCCAACAATAAGACCCATAAAACCATTTAAATTTTCACTAAATTCAAAAAATTTCATATCATAAATCATTTAAAATTCATTTATTAGTCTAAAAAAGCACTTAAATTACTAAAACTTTCGAAAAGAGACTTTTAGGAATATAAAAAAACATTGAGTGCACTCAAATCTATCCTAGGTAAAATTATCATTGTAACCATTGGAAACCCATTTCTATGTCAAGCTTAGAAAACACTAGTTCCAAGAGACCAATTGAAATTTATCAATGTTACTATATATAGGTGGATTTTTAATGAAATTAATGGTTTAAAAAACTGAATCACCCATGGAATGTCAAGAAAAGAAGTTTAAAAAACACCTACCTTAGAGATGTTAAATAAATATTCCTTTGATGAAGATAACTATATTAAGTATCAAGAGAAGCATAACATACCCTAGATATCGAAATATATTATTTTAAATCGACCCTTGACATGAGTTTTTACTAACATGGCTATTATAGCAAAGAATAACAAGGAAAAGGATAATAGAATAGAGGTATAGGAGATAGAAAAATAAAATAATATGATTACGTTGAGAATTTCTGTAACGTCCCGGTTCCAGAAGCCACACAATGGGTGACCCGAACCCGGTTGGTCACATGACCTCAAACACATTTCCCCAAATGCCAGAGGCTGCCGACTAGTAGTGAGGGCCTAGGTCTGATAGTGGGGAAACTATGCCCTCATTTTTCAAAGTATAGCGCAATGGAAATAGATATAAACATACAAAAGTGGAAGTAGTAAACACTACGTAACTGAAAGGACAAAAATACTGAATAAAGAGATATCCAATAGTCAAACATACATGATGATGCAATATGTCCTATTTCTAATAAAGCAGTCAAAACAGGATACACTTCAATCAAATACAATACAGTACCAAGTACTACGTACAACAAAGTAAAACACAACAGTGCAATAGCAACTCAGCAGTATCACTAGCCTAAGCTCGGTCACATGCTCTCCTACTCCTCTATAATAATCAAGTACCTGTATAGGGACTCTATCCCTTATCAACACCTGTAACAATATAATCTATTTGGGCTGAAGACATGACCCAAACAGGGTGTAAGAAATAAATCCCAATAGGCGACCACCAAAGGCCCATAACCAACTGTCAGTGAAAATGTGCTACAACAGTGTGTAGTAATAAAGTACAGTAAACTAGGCAGTACTCAAAAGTAACTATCTCTACCAATTACATTTCCATTTTATTAATTATTTATCAACTCCAAGCTTGTGCTTTAGCTTGGAAGTACAACATTTTAAATCACCACAGTGGATATACAAAGTAAACGTTGTCCGAAGACATGCAAATCCTTACCCTCAGGTAATCAGAATCGAAACCCGCAAGTGACTACCCCCAGGCATAACAAATAATTCCCACATGCATATGAGATATTTCCTGCAGGCATGGAAGATACTGCCCACAGGAATAAGAAACGTTACCCTCAGGATAACGAACACTGCCCATAGGCTAAACACAACACTGCCCTCAGGCTAAGCAAGAAACCGGGCCGATCCCAACACATAGAAAGAAATACATATAAGTTCATCTCAAGAAAACTTAAAACATGTTATAGATATGGCATACCCTTGGGTATCTTGGCCAAACGACTAAACATGGGGAACTCACCCCCGGGGTGGCCCTGGATCCAAGCAATGATCCCAAACAGCAGTTTATATTTATCATTAGGTTATCTATGCAATTATAGATATCTAATTAGCTAAGGCCTCAACCACACGACACCCTGAACATCGGCTCATGGCACAAAGGTACACAAAAATCACTCGAAAGTTGGAAATAAACACCAGATAACCTACCTCGATCTCCCCTGATCGATATACGTGAATGAAGCCTTCTGAAACAATCGAGAATGGAGTAGATCTTTGATAAACATTTATACATTCAAGCATAAATAAATTTCCCTCAGGAAATAATTGGTAATAACATATCAAGGAGAAGGGAGGTCTTACCCGCACGGTTCAAACAAGATCGACAGTGGAAGAGACGGATTCCCGGCATGCAATTGGGATCTCCTCCAAGCTCCGACCTCTCCTTCTGAGCTCCAAACGCGTCCACTGCCTCCTCTACCAATTGAGGAGGCTACTTCCCATTTTAATAAAAATAAAAAAACTACACGGCATGTACTCTCAAGTACACAACGTGTACTTTTCATTTTTTAACTATTCCACTAGTGGCTAATTTTCACCACTACACTGTTCATCCATCGACATGATTACACGGAGTGTATTTTTGAATAAATAGCATGTAATATCGCTCCACTAGAGGCTAATTCCACCACCTTAATATTCACCTACCGACTAATGACATGGAATGTATATACTAAATACACGGCGTGTAGACAGTTTTTACACCCTTCATCACTGATAGGCCTACACGCCCTGTGTACTCATCCCACAAGGCCAAAGTACATGGCATGTGGAAAAGTACACGACGTGTACCCACAAAATTTGGTATTTTCTCCCATTTTACTTTTTTTTCTCAAAAACTCTTAAGGAAAAAAGAAAATAAGAAACCCGTATCTCATGAATAAGAACCAGGTTATTACAAACTTCCCCTCTTAAAGAAATTCATCACCGAATTACCCTCACAAGGGTGGTGAAGATAAAGGTCAGAGCAACTCTGGCCACTGAGCATGTACGTCGGTCTCCCACTCCCAAGTTTCATCCTACACTCGGCCATGCTGCCATAGCACCCGTATGATAGGAACTGACTGGCCTCTAAGAACCTTCGTGCTCCTATCCACAATACAAATCAGATGCTCCTCAAAAGAAGCATCGACCTAAATCTCAACCTACTCGGGTTAAAAAACATGAGATGGGTCTGAGTGATAACGGTGCAGCTGAGAAACATGGAAGACATCATGCATGAACCAGTACCTCTGTGGTTACTGCAACCGATAGGCAACCGGTCCGACTCTCTCCAGAATCTCAAATGGCCCCACATACCTCGGTGAAAGTTTACCCTATCTCCTGATCCGCCTGTGTCCCAACCTCATTGAAACAGACAATAAAACCTGATCCCCAACCACGAACTCCAAGGGTCGTCTGCACCGATCAACATAATATTTCTGATGAGACTATGCAGTAGCCATCTTCTTCTGATTCAACTGGACCTACTCAGAAGTCTCCTATACAAGATGTGGTCCCAGTAAAGCTACCTCACCTACCTCAACAAACACAAAGGTGATCGGAATGGCCTACCATATAAATCCTTGTAAGGTTCCATCTCAATATTTTCCTGAAAGCTATTATTTTAGGAAAACTCCACCAGGGGTATGTGCTTCTCCCAAGATCCCCCAAAGTCCAGGACGCATGCACACAGAATGTCCTCAATCACCTGTATCGTACGCTCTGACTGTCCATCGGTCTAAGGGTGGTAAGCTATGCTCAAAAGAACTTGTGTACCTAGTTCCCTCTGAAATCTCTGCCAGAAATGAGATGTAAAACAGGCGTCCCTATCTGAAATGATAGATCGAGGGACCCCATGAAGACGTACCACCTCTCGGATATACAACTTCCTGAGCTTGTCAACACCAAAGGTCTCCTTTATCAGAAAAAAGTGAGAAACATTCGTAAGTCTGTCCACAACAACCCATACGACATCATTGCCTCAAGGTGACCTCGACAACCCGGTCATGAAGTCTATCATGACATCATCCCATTTCTACTCTGGAATGGGTAACTGGTCTAACAGGCCGACTGGCCTCTGATTCTCCACCTTCACCTGCTGATAGGTGGAACATCTCATAACAAAACCAGCTACTTCTCATTTCATTCCCAGCCACCAATACTGACGTCTCAAGTCACGGTACATTTTTTTAACTCCAGGATGCACTACCCAAGCTGAATCATTAAAATACTACATCAACTCCTCACGTATATCTACTGGAACCCACACTCGTACATGGGTACGCAGTACCTCATCATCACCTACCGTCCAATCGGGAGGAGGGTTCTCACTTTCCACTGACTCCCATAGAACTAGTCCTTCTGAATCCGATATATGTCTCATCCTCACTCTATCTAGGAGGGTAGATGTTATAGCTAAGGAAGAAATATAGGCTCGCCCATGACTATCATGCACCTCCAAATGCATCTTAGAGATCAAATCCATGAGCTGCCACTCACCACTGGCCTCCTACACTGCCTATATCTGATTCCTCCTACTCAGTGCATCAGCAACTGTGTTACCCTTACAAGGTGTATAGGAAAGATCAAAGTCGAAGGACTGGAGGTATTCAACCCACCTTCGCTGTATCAAATTCAAGTCATGCTGGGTAAAGATGTATTTCAGACTTTTGTGGTTCGTAAAGACCACAAAATGTTCTCCCAAGAGATAATGTCTCCAACAGCATAATGTATGAACAACTAAAGCCAACTCGAGATCACGCGTTAGGTAATTTTTCTCATGTGGCCTCAACTGATGAGACTCGTACACAACTACTCGATTTCCCTGCATCAACACTGCTCTCGGCCCAATACTTGATGAATCACAGTAAACGGTATAGCTCTTACCTTGCTCTAGAAGTATGAGGACTGGTGCTGATGTCAACCTTCCCTTCAGCTCCTGAAAGGCTATCTCACAAGCTTCTGACCAAACAAACTTCACAACCTTCTTAGTCAAACCCGTGAACAACACTGCTAAGTGGGAGAAGTCCTGTATAAATCACCTGTAGTAACCATCCAACCCCAAGAAACTCGGTATTTCAAACACGTTATTAGGATACTCCTAGTAAACTACTACTCTCACCTTCTATGGGTCCACTGAAAATCCTACCTATGAGATAATATGACCTAGGAAGTGTATCTGGTCCATCCAAAAGTGGCACTTTGAGAGCTTAGCATATAGATGATGCTCTCTTAGTGTACTCTAAACGATATCAATATGGATAGCATGGTCGTTTCGAGTGTGAGAGTACACCAAGATATCATCCACAAAGACTACCACAAAATAATCCATATAAGGGTGGAACACACGATTCATCAGAGCCATGAGAACTGCCGGTGCATTCGTGAGTCCGAACGACATAACCAAGTACTCGTATAGACCATATTTTCTCTGAAAAGCTGTAAGAGGTATGTCTGATGGCCTAACGCATAACTGATGATATCCGGATCTCAATTAAATCTTCGAGAACACTCATTCTCCTCAAATTTGATAAAAAAGATCATCAATCCTAGACAAGGGATATCGGTTCTTGACCGTCAACTGGTTTACCTTCCGATAATCCATACAGAGACTGAGGGTATCGTCTGCCTTCTTTGTAAACAGGACATGCGAACCCCAAGGAGAAGTACTGGGTCGGATGAAACCCTTTGCCTACAACTCCTCCAACTATATCTTGAGCTCTTGAAAATCTGGTGTAGCCATCCTATAAGGAGGAATGGACACTGGTGCTGCTCTTGGAACTAGCTCAATAGAGAAATCCACCTCTCGCTCCGGAGGAAGACCTGAAAAGTTGTCTGGGAAAACATCCCTGAAACGATCAACTAATGGAGGGAAATACTTCTGACTAGTTCTCTGGTCATCTAGATATAAACATTCAATTCGGGCTGTCACTCCACCATGCCCATGATTCTCGGGTCCAACTCACCTCGCTTGGACATCCTATTCTCCCTTGTACAGAAACTCCCCGCCCTCTGGTGACGTGAAACTCACCCAATGATGATTGCAATATAAAAAGGATCAAAAGGGTACCAACCAGTCCATCCCAAGAATGAAATCATAGCTCATCATCTCTAAGATGTGGAGGTCCCATAGAAAGTGACACCCACCAACCTCTAGGGGGAACTCCCTGCACTGACGCACACCTATTGTTCTCATTCTAAATGGAGTGTCTAACATCATGATATCTAAAGAAAAAGAAACACAGAGCCCAAGGCTCTCCATAATGGGCAAAGATATATAGCTATGTGTATCACTAGTATCAGAAAGTACTGAAGAGAGAACAAAAGCAACTAGAATAGTACCTCTGACAGTAGAAGGTCCGAGATCCTACTTCTGTTGGGTCTGTTGCACTGCATATTCCTGCCCAGTGTCGCGGCCTTGCGACACAGCTTGGCTACCTTGAGCTGACACACCATGCTATCTCTGAGATCATGGTGTCTGGATACCATGGCCACGACTACCACCTCGGCCTGAACGTCCCGACATATCCCAATTCCCTGACTGGTAAGAAGATACTGGCCTTTCTCCTATATGTAGAGTCCGCACAGAACCCCTCTCACTAGCCACTGGTGGAAACACCCTACAAAAGCGTTGTAGATGACCCATCCTGCCACAATATTGACACTCCATTCAGTCACGTTGAAACTGAGGTCTTTTGTGCCCCTCTCTACCACACTGGTAACACATGACCTGGCCACTTGAAGAAATATTCTGGCTAAAACCGCCACTGTGAGAGGAATCCATCTATCTCTTCCTCTTACTGGTAGAAATAGTACCAGGAACTGGTGCCGATCCGCCCTAGCCTGCACCACTTGCTTCTCGTAGGTTCTGCTATGTAATAAGTGCCTAGTTCACAATAGTGAGCATTGTAGGCAACCTAAAAACATTCACCAGCGCACAAATGTCATATCGAAGACCATCCTCAAATTGTCTAGCCCTCATCATCTCATCACCCACCAGAACAGGTGAAAAACGTTGTAGCTCAGTGAAGCGGGCAGAATAATCCATCAATGACATAGCGCCCTGCTACAGATTCATGAACTCTCGAGATCGATCTACTCTCAGCGTATCTTGAAAGAAAAAGTCATAGAAGACTGCCTGAAAATCTTCCCACGCCATGTCTCGGTGATGCTCAGTCTGGTTGGTAACATCCCACCATCTCTTGGAGGAATCACGCAGTATGTGGTCTTCCATCTCTTGGATGAATCACCCACAATGACTTGACTCTACACCCTAGAGGTGTCTCTAGATTCTCGAAGAAAGTTTCCATAGAACCCATCCAAGACTCCGCAGCCTGTGGTCTGCCATCCCTTGAAAATGTAGGCAGATGATGTTATTGGAATATATGAGTCAGATCTACCATTGATGTGGCAGCTGGCAGTGCTCCCTGGAAGGTCTTCATAAACTTCATAAAGTCTTCACAGAACTGTGCATCTGCGCCTACATCCGGTATAACGGCTGGCGCCGCATCTATCACTACTAGAGGATCTATCGGTAGCCCATGGCCTACCATCTCTGGAGTATAATAATTGCTTCTCTCTTGGTGTATAACTCGTGGTCATCTTGGGGGCATGACTCTACAAGGCCAAACACACACCTTAGCTTAATTTACTGTTGAGGTTCTTTTGTCCGTTTAAAAGTGCCCACGAAAAAAAGGGAAAGAAAACACAAGAAATGGAAAAAAGAGACTACATGGCATGTATAAAGTCCACACGGCATGTACCCTTAAGACCTTACATGGTTGTGTTATGATGCTGGTCTAGGCGTGTCTCAACCCTAAATACACGACATGTTACACCCGCACATGGTGTGTACACCACTTCCTTTCCCCCAGCCACACGGACAAATCCACACGGTCTCTCCCTGGTCAAAACTACACGGTGTGTCCCACAGGTACACGCCGTGTACTAGTCAGCTTCACCAGCCCGTGTTTGTTAGTGACACGGCCTGTATAGCCAGGTTACACTACACGGTGTGTTCCAGACGGACACGACATGTACTAAGAATCCCCAACTGACCCATGTTGTTTGTGAAACGACCGACTACTCGGCTGACACTACACAGCATGTTCAAAGTGTACATGACGTGTTCCTGCAAGACATTCCCTATCCCGTGTCTCTGCCCACATGGCCTAAGACACAGTTAGAGACTACACGACATGTACTTATAGTACATGGAATGTACTTAATATTTTTTCTTTTCTTCCTAAACAGAAGAGTAAACGGCGTGTAATAATAATTACACAGCGTGTATTCTGGGTTTTTCCAGACAGTAAGCCTCAGAAACTACTCCAAAGCCCCAAAAAACACTGAAACCAACACCTAAGTGCCAAATTCTGATTTGTGAGGGCCCATACTCCCTGTGAATTAAAGCTTGGAATCTTATGCGTGTTATAACAAAGTCAAAAGTCGATGATCCACCAAATTATGGTTGATGAGGGCCCATAATCCTCAAAAACAAAAGTTTGGCATTCATTCATAGACCCTTACATAACAATACCATGTCAAATAGAAGGTATTTATGAAGACATATATCACAACAACATGAAATTTCTAATACACCTATATGGCATGGAGACTATGCATGGCATATGATTCTAACATGTTCCTAAATGATGAATAAGATGACATACCCTCATCTCATCGGTTTGCAACTAAATAGAACCCAGTATAAAAATATAAACAACACACCACAAGTGCATCACCCAACAGTGAAACTCAAATCAATAGTAAAATTGAAAAACTAGGAAAATTGCAATTAAACGAGGTAGATTGGATTTTCTCTGTACACGAGTTAGCTACTCCTGGGCACAACTTATTACCAAATAACAATTATTCCCTATCTCTGACTATAGGATCCAAACAGTAATTCAAAAAAAAAACCTCCGATATGACTTTGTAATGTCCTGGTTCCGGAAGCCACACAACGGGTGCCTCGAACCCGGTTGGTCACATGACCTCAAACGCATTTCCCCAAATGCCAGAGGTTGCCGACTAGCAGCGAGGGCCTAGGTCTGATAGTGGGGAAACTATGCCCTCATTTTTCAATGTTTAGTGCAGCGAAAATAGATATAAACATTCAAAAGCGGAATTAGTAAACACTATGCAACTGAAAGGACAACAATACTGAATAAAGAGATATCCAATAGTCAAACATACATGATGATGAAATATGTCCTATTTCTAAGAAATTAGTAAAAACATGATACACTGCAATCAAATACAATACAGTACCAAGTACTAAGTACAACAAAGTAAAACAAAACAGTGCAAAAGGAACTCAGCAGCATCACAAGCCTAAGCTTGGTTCCATGCTCTCTTACTCCTCTACAACAATCAAGTACCTGTATAGGGACTATTTCACTTATCAACACCTACAACAATATAATCTGTTTGGGCTGAAGACCTGACCCAAATAGGGTGTGAGAAATAAATCCCAGTAGGCAACCACCAAATGCTCGTGCCCAACTATCAGTGAAAATGTGCTACAGTAGTGTGCAGTAATAAAGTGCAATAAACTAGGCAGTACTCAAAAGTAACTATCTCTACCAATTACATTTCCATTTTATTAATTATTTATCAACTCCAAGCTTGTGCTTTAGCTTGGTGGTACAATATTTTAAGTCACCATAGTGAATATAACAAGTAAATGGTGTTCGAAGACATGAAAATCCTTACCCTCAGGTAATCAGAATCGAAACCCACAGGTGACTGCCCCCATGCATAACAAATAGTGACCACAGGAATATGAGATATTTCCAGCAGGCACGGAAGATACTGCCCAGAGGCATAAGAAACGTTACCCTTAGGCTAATGAACACTCCCCATAGGCTAAAAAAAATACTTCCCTCAGGATAAGAAAGAAACCGGGCCGCGACCAACGCATAGTAAGCAATATATATAAGTTCCTCTCATGAAAACTTAAAACATGTTATAGATATGGCATACCCTCGGGTATCCTGGCCAAACGGCTTAATAGGGGGAACACACCCACGGGGTGGCCCTGGATCTAAGAAATGATCCCAAATAGCAGTTTATATTTATCATTAGGTTATCTATGCAATTATAGATATCTTATTAGCTAAGGCCTCATCCACACGACACCTCGAACATGGGCTCGTGGCACAACAGTACACAAAAATCACTCGAAAGTTGGAAATAAACACTAGACCACCTACCTAGATCTCCCTTGATCGATATACGTGACGACACCTTCCGAAAAAACTCAGAATGGCGTAGATATGGGATAAAATTTTATCCATTCAAACATAAATAACTTCCCATCAGTAAATAATTGGTAAGAATGGATCAAGGAGAAGGGAGGTCTTACCCGCACGGTTCAAACATGATGGACGGTGGAAGAAACGGATTCCTGGTGTGCGATTGGGAACTCCTCCAAGCTCCAGCCTCTCCTTATGAGCTCCAAATGCATCCACTACCTCCTCTTACAAATTAGGAGGCTACTTCCCATTTTAAGTGAAAAAACAAACTACACTGTGTGTACTCTCAAGTACACGATGTGTACTTTTCATCTTTTAACTGTTCCACTGGCGGCTACTTTTCACCGCTACATTATTCATCCATCGACATGATTACACGGCGTGTATTTCTGAATACACGGAGTGTACTATTTCTCCACTGGCGGCTACTTCCACCACCTTACTATTCACCTGCCGACTGATGACACGGTGTGTATATACTAAGTACATAACGTGTAGTCAGTTTTTACACCCTTCATCACCGACAGGCTTATACGCCCTGTGTACTCATCCCACATGACCAAAGTACAAGGCATGTGGAAAATTACACGGCGTGTACCCAAAAAATTTGGGATTTTCCCCCATTTTCCTTATTTTCTTAAAAACTCTTAAGGAAAAAAGCAAAAGAAGAAACCCGTACCTCAATAATCAGAACTGGGTTCTTACAATTTATGAATAAATAAAATATAAGGGACCAATAATCCATAGATAATGAAAAAAGTGAATCACCTAGTTTCCCTTAATCTGAAACAAATGAAATAGAATAGAAAGAGACCCCAAAGAAGCTTAAATTTGAGGAGGGACAAACTAGAAATTCAAAAAAAAACTGGGTAAGTTGCATGGTTAATTCACACAGTTTATCAAATTGTTTGTTTTCTTTATAATATCCAATGAAGTACCCAAAAATTATCACATGGTTAGACTATGTGGTTTACCAAATTGTGTGTTGATCATATGCAAGCTGTAGAATAATTGATCCCTACATGATATTTATCCACACGGTTACCCATAGCCATGCACTAACCAAAACACCTTAAATATCATGGGATTACCAAGAATAATATAAGGTCACATTATTTATATTAATCATGTTCCAACCATGTTCTTGTCATGTTATTACCATGAAATTGAGAAAATATCTTTAAAAACCGAAAAAAATCAAACCTATACTTCACTAATTCTAATAAAATTTATTATTAATTAAAACAAAACAAAAAGGTGACATTGTACTATTATAATCTATCCCATATTTTATTGTAAATGGGTTAGCTCAGTGAAAATTATTCCTAATAAAACTAGAATAATTATAGTATCAAATGAAAGGAATTATGTTTTTTGTATGACTTTGGGGCAATTTTTAAGACTTTAAGTCTTTTATAAGGATTTGGGTGAGCATATAAGACTTTAAACTCATAAGAATTATGAAACATAATACTTTTATCCTACTATATGAATTTTCGTCATATGTGTAATACTTTTAGAAAATATCATAGTACTTTCTATCATAAGACTTCACTGCCTGTAAGACTTTGAAGTAGCCCATAAGAAATTGTGTTTTAGACTTAATAAATAGTGTAATAATTTTTTTAACCATAATTATTTGTGTGTAAGACTTATTTAAGTCATGTGATACTTAAAGATGATCCATGTAATACTTTATGGATTGTGTATGACTTTGGAGTTAGCAAAATTTCTAGAAAATCTGATAATTTCTAGAATTAATATTCTGGAGAAAATATTTGATTCCAGATGATGTGAAGTTTCCCATTCATGATTTAAAAATCTTAAAATGATATTTTTGATTCAAGAAAATATATAGGAAGATTAAAAAAATAAGAAAAGGGTTCCTATGAAGAAAAGAATAAATGGTTATGGGATAATTGCTTAGTTACACTACAACATTTCTTTTTACATTGTAGTGACCTATAGAAGAGTTTGAGAAAAATAATAAAGAAGTGAAAAAAGGAGGATAAGTTGAGAATTATTTATTCATTTGAATTTTAAATTCAATTTCAAATTCAAATGTTTTTTGTTGTTGTTGTGTGTGATAAAAATAATGGTATCATGCATGCAAGAAAATAATGTGCATGAAAAATAGAGGAGACTGATCTCTATAGAATTATCAAGAATATTTATAAGAGATAAAGAAGAAAAATAAAAGGTTGTTCAGTTTTTATAGAAAAAATATAAGGAACCTATGATAGTATAGGTTTAAGAAGAATAAATAAAGATACTGTAACAACACTTTGGAAGTCTAGTTTAGTTGAAGACTTTCTTGTTATTAAAATAAAAATTATTCCATCATTATAAAAATGTAGTAACCATTATCATAGTCAGGAGATTTTTTGTAACATGCATAGAAGGATATTCCATACTCATTATAACAATATGTTAATACTAGTGGGTTGCATAGTCTTGATGAAATACACACCATGCTAAGGATTAGCCTTCTCATTTTGAGGGGTGAACCTTATTAATCTGGTGTTCCCTTCATATGTTTGTCTGTTTGTAAGTGATCTAAATTTTATTTAATATGTGGCATGGGTTGTTTCAATAAGGAAACATAAAATAAATTAAAATATCTAATTCACCCCTAAGTGGGTTCCATTAATTATATAGGTTCCCTATCAATTAGTATTAGAGCCATGGTTCCCCTAATTTGTGATCTTCCTTTTAAAGAATTAGATCTTTCTCTCTGGATGAAGAGTTTGTTTCTAAATTTCTAGTGTACATATTTAATACCCATAATTTGGTTAAAAACAAGGGTATTTTCATTTATGATGTGAGAAACTACTGCATATAGAAGGAAAAAATGTATCTCTATCTTTATCTATAATATTGGATGTATTAGAGGTTGTAATTAATGGGTTTCCTCACCATTATAAGAATGATTATATTTCATTGAATAATATAAAGAATCTTTAAAATCATGGATGTTCCTGAAAATACATATTGCTTTCCCTTTCATAAAAATAATTTCTAAAAGTTAAAGGAATTTAAATAGTATAATTCATTGGGGATAAGATTGAAAATATCTATGCAGGTAATGAAAAAATGAATCAAGAAAAACTAAATATTTGGATATTAAAGTATAAAGATCTAAAAATGTGTGATAATGAAAATTTAAATATCTTATTCAAAAGGGTGAATAAAATTGTGATCATAGTCATGAGTTTTGGTGAATAATTAGAAGATGAAATAGTGTTTGAGAAGATACTTCACATCCTTAAAGATAGGTTTAATGTAAAAGTATCATCTTTAAAAGATAAATATCTTGAAACACACTCTCTTGACTACTTACACAAAATTTTAAATACCTATTAGATGAGAAAAGATAATGTTGTTAAAAAAAATTAAGTCTGAAAAAAGAATCTATTTTAAATCCTCAAAGAAATAAAAGTATAAGAAGATGGTAGATGTAGATTAAGTTGATTGTTCAGATTCAGATTCTAATATGAATATGAAGTTTTATAAAATTATTTATCTTATTTTTATAAATTTGAGAAGAAGAAATAAAAAAATTAAAGGGAAATATTCTGCTCAAAAGTTCAATTATTGAGAAATTGGACATTTTGCTAAAAAATATCCAAAGTTAAAGAAGATGGAACTAATGATGAAGGAAAATAAAGACCAAGGAGATCCTTTAAAAATAAATCATTGAAGTTTGATAAGATAATAATTTATTTAAAAGTTAAGGGAAATAATTTCTCAAAATTAAAGAATAGGAATTTCTTATCCAATTGTGGAAGTGGTGACTGCAGTGAATAAGAAGAGGAAGTTCAAAAATTCCATTAACATTATTGAAAATATTGAAACTTCTAAGGTGAATGAAGAATAATTCAATATTAATAGAAGTAAAAATGTGAGTGATGATGAAACTGAAATAGAATTTATGTATAAAAGATAATTGAAGTAATTTCTTTCAAATTTCACAAAATTGGAGAAGGATATCAATATTTAGAAGAAAAATTGATAATCTTTTATCAGTAATGAATATATCCTTGAAAAATAAAATTCAAAATGACTAAAATAAATCGATGATTTGAAGAAATTGGTTGATTATGAGAATACAAAAAAATTGAATAAAGATTGAAAGATAATGAAAAGGATCGTTAAGTGGTTCAATAAAAGTTTATAGATACTGAAAAGGGATTAAACAATCTCATATTCAACTTCAAAGATCCTGTATAGGGGGTTGGATAAATATTTGAAGAAAAAGTGATTGAGAAAGTTTCAAATAATAATTAGAAACATGTTAGCTGGAAAAGATCACATACAGAAGGTGTAGAATTTTAAAAAAATACTGGTAGAGATCTTGAAAAAAATAAAAATTAAAGAAGACCGATAATGTCAAAAATCAAGTGAATATGAGAAATCCTTAAATTATAGGAACTTTAGCTTAATGTTAAAAAAATATATAATTATTGAATCCCAAATGGATGAAAATAATCCTATATTAAAGAATATTTTTTACTAATTCATAATGATTTTTTCTCAAAAATAATCCAAGATTCTTCTCTTAAATAAGGAAGGAATAAATGTGTCAATATCTAGATAGTTTTATTTCTATAGAGTAAAGTATAATTTATATGGATACTATTAGTACTATAGAGGATTCAAGAACATGTAAATAATTTTTGGTTCAATTATACATGCTATTGTGATCCTAGGATGTTTGGGAGGTAGAACTTGAGGAGGAGTTATCCCTCTTTTAAGAGGAAAGTCTATAAACAAATTAAAAATTCTAGATAAAAACAGAGAAAATGTTTCAAGTGTTAGAGGAAGTTTATGGAAGATGTCATAGGCCAAGTTACCATAAAAACAAATGCATCATCCTTATACTATCCCAATAGATTATAAGTTATAATACTCAAAAGCCTTAGGAGATAATGAGTAAAGGTATGGAGAAAGGGTTTTTTATGGAATTGGAACTAAATTCACAAAAAGAGATTAATCCATGGATTATGTATAAAGTATTTTTCTCTTATATGAAAAGTGATTTAAAACTCATGAAATATGTAGAAAGGTAAAAGTAAGGATCCATGACCTTTGGGGATTATGGGTTACTCAAAATCAAATGTCCTAGATTTTTTGTGATTAGTAAGATCAATTGAAATCCAAAAACACTTTATTTTTTGAAGGATTGAAAAAAATATTCCTAGAATGTCTGAATTATGTGATGAAATAAATGAATTGACATGTTTAAAATATGGATTCTTGGTGTATATATTAGAATATGTGTGTGTTTTATAATTATTTTACTGAAAAGGGTAAATATGTTTCAAGTGAGTGATGTTGTAAATTAATCTTACTTAATCAAGAATTAAAAAAATAAATTGTGACATAGAAGGCTTAGTCATCTTGGACAAAATAAAATGAGTAATATCATATGAGGAGATAATGTTTGGGTTGTGAATATACAAAAAAATTAGTGGAAATGGATATTCTCAACATACCAAAAGGGAAACATTATTAATTATCTAAACTAGAAGGTAAAGATTCAATCAAATCGTCCATTGGATCTTATATATTCAAAAATTTATGGGCCCATGAGGGAGAAATCAATAAATTGAGATAATTATTTTATTTTATTTATAGATCACTTTAATAAAAATATATGTATCATTTTTATGAAACATAAATCATAGGCTCTAATAATGTTCAATAATTTTAGAAGAAGTAAAGAAAAAGAGTGTGGTTTCTCCTTAAATAAGATCCATACAGATAATAGTGTCGAATAAAAAATTGAAAAATTTAATGCCTATATTGATAATAATTTCATTAACAATAAACTAAGTGGAATATATTTAACAAAATAAAATCGCTCTATTTAACTTAATAACATAAGTTTTGTGGATAGGGATCAATAAATGTTGAGAGAGCATGATACCTCTTGGTATTTTTAGAGATAATCAATGAGTCAAATGGAACAAATTCAAAATAATTTCTAGTATAATAAAAATTAATATATGTTCCCATATGATATTTATTATAAGTATCCATGTTTTAAGTATTTAAGGGTGTTTAGTATCCCTTGTGTGATCAATGTTAAAGGATAAAATCTTGGGATATTTGAGAAGAAAGGTGTTGGTTGTATATTCCTTTATTATTCACTAAATAGAAGAGGATACCATTATTATAACAATGTTTTAGGTAATATTTTTTATATTGTTAATGTGATGGGGCTGAAACACACAAATAAAGAAAGAACACATAAATTAGAAAGTTCTAGAGGTGATCAAGACGAATTTGTTTTTATAAAACAGCTTGAATATGTTTTATAAAGTGATGAAATGAAGAATATGTGTATGTTGGAGAAGAATATTTATCCATATAAAGTGATTAAGAACAACCTACTTCATCTCATCCAAGGCTATGAAAGCTTTTCTTGGTTAAAAAATACTATAGAATAAGGATAGAGGGTTCAAACTAGAAGAACACTGAGGATAACAAGACATAACTCACTTTTTTAAAAGTTGAACCTAGAAATTTTGAATAAGATTTAGAGAATAAAGAGTGGGTTGATTTCATAAATGAAGAGTAGGACCAAATATAGAAGAATTAAGCTTGGGATTTGGTACTCAAGTAAATAAATAAGAATTTTATTGGAACTAAATGGGTATTCTATAACAAGTTGAATAAAAATGGATAAACATTTGGAAAAAAAGAAATAATTGTGAATAAATGGTATTCTAAATTAGAAGGAAATGATTTTTATGAGACCATTGAAATAGGGTAAAGGCTATAAAACATTAGAATTTTTCTTGTTATTATAGCATAAATTTAATAAAATATTTTTCAAATGGATTTCAAGACATGTATCCTCAATGGTGAGTTAGAAGAGATGGTCTATATTGAGTATCCTTATTGTTTTTTTTTCTTGGATAAGATGAAAACTATATGTGGAGGTTTAATAAGGCTCTTTATGGGTAGAAATAAGGCCCAAGAGAATGATATTATAATTTATATACATTTTTAAATGATTGTAAATTCATAAAATGAAGTGTATAGAATAATATCTACATAAAATATGATAAAGAGGAATATCTAATGTTATTATTTATATATAAGAAATCATATTTTCTAGAAATAAAGAAAGATTTTGTGAAGAATTTTCTTTAGAGATGAAGACGTAATTTGAATATCCTAACTTGGTGAGATGAGATATTTTTTATGATGAAAATTTCTCAATAGGAAGATCACATATTTCATTATCAAGATAATTATATTTGGGATATTTTAAATAAATTTAGCATAGAGTATTGAAGTTGTTTTTATATCCCTTTTTAATAGGAACTAAATTTTTTAAAGATATTGAAGTAAATGAAGTGGAACAAAGAGAATTATAGAATCTTATTTAAAGTTTATCATAATTGATAGATTTAAATCAAAATATTGTCTATGTTATTACTCTTTTTGAAAAGTATAAAAGTTTAACAAAAATTCTCATTTCATTTATATAAAGGGTATTCTCAAGTATATTAAAGGAATAATATATTTCAAATAAAAATATGGAAGAAAATGATAACTTGATCAATTTGGTTATACAGATGAAAATTAGGTAGGAAATGTCGATGATAGAAGATCTACATTCAAATGTATTTTCTTTCTAGGAGATAGGAATGCATGTTTTTACACAAAGAAACAATGTTATGTGACCTTGATCACTACTAAATAAGAATATAGATATTCCACTCAATCTGTAACCCAATTGATGTGAGTGAAGACTTAGTCATAAGATCAAAAGGAAGAGGTAATGTTACCACTACTTGTTGGTTGTGATAATATAAATTCTATCAATATTACAAGGAATATTTTTCAATATTCAAGATCAAAGCATAATTATATTAAATATAACTTCATCAAAGAACTTTTTGAAAAGAATGTGTTAATGTTGGAATTGTTTTTACATAGGAGAAAGTGGATGGTATTTTCACTAAACGATTGTCGAAGGATAATTTTCATAGTATGATGTTGATGATGGGAGTTCAATCTCACTTATCTTAAGAATAAGGTATGGTGATTCTTCCCCTCTATTATCTTGTTTGTTGGATTCTTATTGTAAAAGGGGGGATGATAACCTAAACCTCTTTAGTTTATTCCTTTATGTATTTAAAAAATATATTTAAAAAGGGGGTGTGAATTATTTTAGAGATAATTATTTGATATGTGTTTTTAAAAAGGTGTATAGATATCTTATTTAGGAGGATAATATATTTATAGAGAGTATTAAAAGGGGAAGACTGTGAGGGACAAAAAGTGGGAGTATTTTTGAACTTTGTTTAATATTTTTGATGAGAATATATACATAAATGTGTAGTAATCCATTTTTATACATGTTTCAAATATATTTTTTGATAAAGGATGGATTTATTGTGTAAAATAATTATTGATTCTTAAGTGTTGCCTCAAATGATATTAACAATAGTATCAAAAAGATGGTAAAAGTTAACTATTTTGAAATTTGTATTAAGTGGATCAAAGGATTTGAAGGTTTGAATGTAAATCACTATTTTATAGATATCATGGTATTATTATTCAATATTTTTTATTTATAAACTAAGTTTGATAAGTGGGATTTGAATTATTGAATGATGATTCATGGATGATTGGTTTAAATTTGAAAGATATTTATCTTTATTGATTTCCAAAAAATACAAAGGGGGGATTGTTGAGACAAAGATCTATTTGAAATTTGTTGATTACTTGGGGGTTTGTTGAAATAAGAAGTTTGCTCTATAATTTGGAATTTATCTATATAATAATACATGCATAATTTAAAGTGTATGTGGTTAATTTTTTGGATTTAATTACCAAAAAATAAATCATATTGAAACTCACATCAAGTAAAGTCTATTATGTGAAGTGATTTTGTTTTTTGGATGTTTGGAAGTTTTTGGAATAGTTTTAAATATTTTTAGTGAATAGTTGAAGTAATTTTTTGATTATTTGATAAAGTCTGGAATTTTAGAGTTAAGGATGAAAATAAAAAAGACACGAAGATTTTTGTATGACGTTGAGGAAATTTGTAAGACTGTAAGTTTGGTATAAGACTTTGGGTAAGTACATAAGACTCTAAACCCATAATACCTCTTCATAGTAGGACTCTAAGTCTACAATGTGACTTTTTGGAATCTTTGTAACACTTTCAGATAATCATATAAGACTTTTCAATGTAATACTTTAATTCTTGTAAAACATTTAACTGAACCATAAGACTTTGTACATTAGAATTATAGGCTAGAATAATACTTTTTTAATGCCATAATAATATTCCATTAAGACTTATTTAATTCAGGTAAGATTCAATATGATTTGAATAAGACTTTTGGGATTGAGTATGACTTTGGAGTAATCAAAATTTCCAAAAATTCTAAGAATTTTCATAATTAATATCCAGAATAAAATATTTGATTCAAGACAATACTAATGTTGATTTTTCATGATGTAAATATCACAAAATGGGATTTGTGATTGAATCAAAGGGTGGATAATGTTTAAAAAAATGAATAAGAGAGTTCCTAAAAATAAAATAAGAATAAGTTTTGGGATAATCACTTGGTTATGCTAAAATGTTTATTATTATGTTATAGTGACTTGTAGAAGAATTTGAATAAAATAAGAAATAAGTGTGAAGAAGTAGAAGAAGTTGAGGAATGGTTGAGAATAAGTTATTCATTTTAATTTGAATTTAAAATTAAAATTCAAATGTGATTTTTTGTTGTGAATTAAAAATAATGCTATCATGTATAAAAGAAAATACAGTGTGTGAAAATAGAATATAATTCTCTCTATAGAATTATCAAAAATATAATTTAAAGAGATAGTTGAATAAGAGGAGATTTTGTAGTTCACATGGATAGGAGAGAAGGAACCCGTGATATTATAGGTTGAAGAAGAATAAGAAGAAGCAGCACTGCAACAAAATTTTGGAAGTCCATTTGGTTTAGTATTTATTATTATTGAAAGAAAAACCATTCTATCATTATAATAGTGCACAAAGCAATATCATAGTTGGGAGACTTATTATAACATGAGTACAAGGATATTACCTACTCATTGTACCAACATGGTAATATTATTGTGTCATATGGTCTTAGTGAAATCTATATCATGATATGGTTTAACCTTCTTATTTTGATAGGTGAACATTATAAATCTATTATTAATAATTTTAATTTATTCTAAATTTACTTGTTGAAACAACCCTAACCACCTATTAAATTGAATTTAGATCACTACTATTGTGTCATATGGTGTTACGGAAATCTAATTTTAATTTCTTCTAAATTTACTTGTATGATTGTTGGGGACAAAATAATCATTTTTATAAAAATATAATCAATCACAAAGCACAAAGCAAAATACAGCTCACACCAAGTTTAACTTAAGCACAGAAGTACAGATTTATAGTCATAAAACTTGATCATGTTATTCTTTTATGAGGATCTGCTACTGACCCACATAGGATCGATCAGTGCTGATCCATATAGGATCACTTGGTGATGATCCACACAGGATCTCTTGGTGCTGATCCACATAGGATCTCTCAGTGCTGATCCACACACAATCACTCAGTGCTGATCCACACAGGATCACTCGGTGCTGATCCACACAGGATCTCTTGGTGATGATCCACATAGGATCGTTCGGTGCCCATCCACATAGGATCGCTCGGTGCTGATCCACACAGGATCATTATTCACTCTTTATGTCCCAACCAAACACTGGATTCCCGCACAAAGCACACATGATTCCGGGAGGATCTGCTCCTAAAGACATCAGTCATATTTTAACTGGCTCAAAGTCACATGAAGAAGTAACCCAATGAAAATCCATATCATAAGGGTTCCAATGCAATAGACGACATGTCAACCGGATTCCCGGTCTGTAAGTTATAGACATTTTAGAGTCGGGGCCTGGTTGGATTTGAGTCCTATCCAACCTAGACATACTCCAACTTTCACCAAAACCAAAGTGGAGTATCTAAAAATGGCCACCTTGTCCTAAGGGTTATG
The DNA here is from genome assembly GCA_963277665.1 of Viscum album. Classification (NCBI taxonomy): domain Eukaryota; kingdom Viridiplantae; phylum Streptophyta; class Magnoliopsida; order Santalales; family Viscaceae; genus Viscum; species Viscum album. The sequence continues at coordinate 908,582,592 of OY728131.1, read as the reverse complement.
TTTCCATAGATAGTTCGTCAAATGAATGTCTAGTTTAGAAGATATGCCCATTTAAGTGTAACTGGGCCGAAAGGGGTCTGGCTCCAGTCTGACTCTGTTGGATCGAACCGACCCGGCCAGTGAGGCCCAACCCAAAGGGGCTCAGTTTGGCCAGTTGGGACAAGGGTTTGACCTAGTCCACTAGGGTGGGCATAGCCCACCGGGCCATGAAACTGCCCGACCCGTTGGCCAGGTACGGGGGTCTGCTGCCCTCCCAAATGGCCGAGCCATTCGGGTTTTTTAATTAGCGGCGCCAGATTATGCCGCACCACTTGTTCGGTCTTGTTGGATCGATCACCTGCGGAACCCGCGGTTCCACCCTCTGTTATGGTGCGTCTCCCTGCTCCAACATGGTCGGTAAAGGCTGGTCATCCCTTAGTCCGTCACGGATCCTTCAGGAACCACCTTCTTCTCACAGCCGGTGGTAGCCAGTCACCACCTCCTCCGGTTGCCAGTACCGCCACGCTAGTAATGCTTTTCCAGGCCACCGTTGAAGCTCCAATGGTCTGATTCATTTCCCATATGTGCCTACGGGCCTCCCGAGATGACACCTACACTGCACGGCCCGAAGTTTTGCATTACCTCCATATTTCTTAATCGACCACGAAGAACACCACCAACCCAAGATCAACGGTTTGTCTGGGCCTTGTTCGGCTCAGCCCGCGCCCTCCGCGTTAGCATTATAACATGTGAAGGATTATTTACTCATAAAAACTCTCATAAATAAACCCCACATTATCCTCCCACATTAAAGAATGAAACTCAGATCAACCCATTGGTCGGTTGATCAATGTTTTTCATAATATTCAAGAACAGGGAAAAGGGGTGGAATTAAGCACATAACCCCTACCTCGAGTTTGTTGGAAGGCGTTGCAAAAGATGAAGGAGTGTCCACGTCCGAAGGTGTTTGTCGGCGTTCATCGTCGTCCATCGTTTCCCCCAATGACCATCGCTCAATCGTGTTCTTTGTCGGAGTGGAAAGTCATCAGTGCTTCATTAGAGCTTCCTCTCGTAACACTCCCAAAACCCTAGCCCATGCTCAGATTAAATAGAGGAAAAGGTAGAGATTAACGCATCGCACAATTAATGAGGTTCGTTAATGAGTTTAATTAATGAACCTATTAACTCTCTCAATGGTGTGGTTACCCAACCCATTATTTCTTACAATGGTGTAGTTACACAACTTAAGATTCAATCCATTAAATGGTTTGAAATTTCACTGTGGTCCCACCACCATTTTTCCAATGGTTGCAAAAAATAAAAATAAAATAACCTTTAGTTATATATTAATTTTTTAATTCCAAGAAATTAAAATTTTCATTTGACCCTTGATGGTCATGTTTAAGCTTCTCTTAAGAGAATATCAGTACTACGGATTCAACGGTGCCTTCAGATTTTTAATTCGAGCACCTGTTCAAAAGATAGAAATTATCGCCCACACGTTTACTGAACGTACCTTAAAAAAAGTTCAAAATTTCTTAACAGTCACCCTCGACCCGTGCCAATTGAGGTTAGTCTCTACCTAAGGGGAACACGCCCTCACGAGATCAATGGTACTCTCATATTTACCATTCGACTTACCACTTAGGAGTTATAGAATTGAACAATAAAATAATTGTTAATTAATCATTTTATTTGTAGCAAAAAACTAACTTCCATTATTGGCCTGCACCAACCAATGTTAGGATCTGCCTAATGAAAGCACACCCTCACGATTTCATCGATGGTCTTAGATTTTTAATCTGAGTCACCGTTCGTGAGTTATAATCATTTGAAAAATAAAATAATTTAATTTAATTTTTTTATTTACGGTTATTCCAATTTTGGGTTTTCTCAGTGGAGTTCTGCACTGACTAAACATAAGTCACGCCTAGGATAAACCCGCCATCCTGAATGCAACGGTTCCCTCATATTTCTAATTTGGGCACCCATTTAATAGTTATTCCACTTTTTTATGAAAACCATTAACTTGTGCTATTTAAAGCTTACATTTTTTCAACAGATTATTTCAGGCTCTCCAGGCCTCAGAATCATGTCCCGTCAATTTTCACAGTCTCATAATAATTCCATATAATTAAAAAATTATACAGAATTTCTGGTACATTAAATTCTCCCCACCATAGGGATTTACGTCCCCGAAATCCAAAACAATGGAAAATCAAAAAAATGAAGGTACTAAGCAAGAATCTGAGTCTCCTGCTCCCATGTGCTCTCTTGGAGATTCTCATGCTTCCAAAAAACTCTCACCATAGGGACCAAACATCCACAAAGGACTCGCTCCTATCAATCCTCTATCTCCACCGAGAACTCTATAAAAATTCCCCCATCGTCAAAGTCCAACTCGCCCTAGTCGATAATGTGTGATGGATCATGCACACATCTCCTCAGCTGCGACACATGGAAAATAGTATGCACCTGATGCATCTGTGAAGGAAGAGCTAGGCAATACTCCACCTCACCAACTCTGCTGAGAAATATGGAAAGGTCTGATGAACCTCGGAGATATCTTGCCGCCCTGACCAAATCTCCCAATCCTCGTTGAGGTGAGACCCATAAGAAGACATGATATCCCTCCTAGAAATCCAAGGGTCTCTATCTCCTATCAACATAAGACTTATGCCAGCTCTACGCAGTCTTCATCCACTCATGGATGATCTGCACCTTCTCATTGGTAGCCTGTACCAACTCTGGACCCATAAGTGCTGACTCCCCTGGGTCTGTCCAGTATAGAGGTGATCTACTTGGTTTCCCGTACAAGGCCTCAAATGGAGACATGGTGATGGTGGAGTGATAAATATTGTTGTATGCGAACTCCACCAGTGGTAGGTGGTCCTCCCAACTGCGGCCCAAATCAAGGACACAATCAAAAAGAATTTCCTCGAGTGTTTGTATGGTCCGCTCTGTCTGACCATATGTATGAGGGTGAAAGGTGGTGCTCAAGCATAACTGAGTCCTGAACGCCTCCTACAATACCTTCCACAAGCAGGATGTGAGACAAGCATCACAATTTGAGACGATTGTCAATGGAACCTCGTGAAGCCGTACAATATTCTGTATGTAGAGATGTCCCAAGCCCTCTACTGATTCCTTCTCTTGGATGGGTAAAAAGTGGTCCAACTTGGTGAGTCGGTCAATGATCTCTCAAATGGAATCGTGGCCCTTGGACATACATGGTATCCCTATCACGAAGTCCATAGAAACACCATCCCACTTCCATTCCGACACCTCAAGTGGCTGAGCTAAGACTGTTGGTGCCTGATGATTGGCCTTCACTTGCTGAAAAGTGAGGCATCGTGATACGAACTCTGCCATGACTTTCTTTATCCCTAATCACATGTACTGATGTCGGAGATCCTGGTACATCTTCTCCATACTCGGATATACTTCCAAAGGGGATGTGTGGAACTCCTTCAACACCTCATATTATAGCATCACCTGTACCATGGTGCATCCTTTGAAGAGGATGACATGCTCCCCACCTTCATAAAATCCTCCAGGAGCCTGTCCTAAGGATATCTGAGCACATCGGGCCTCACAGTCCACGTCCCCAAGTTGTGCCTCCTAAACTCACTGAAGGAGTGGCGGAGTGATAGTCATAGACTAGAGGTAAGCTGCTCCATAATTATCCACAAAGGATATCTGCAATGTGGCTAGATGCTCTATCACCTCACTCAGTAACTACATACCAAACACCCTGCTGAGCGTGTCTTCTACCAAATCCCCCTTCCCAGGAGTATAAACTATCACAAAGTAATAGTTCTGGTTTAACTCCAACCATCATTGTTTCCAAAACTACTGAAAAACATACGGGCACCTTTCCATCCACACAAAAGGCTACCCCCTTTTAATTGATTGATGTACCCATTGATCCTTTGGTAATGGGTACTCATTCTCCACGTCCACTTGGTTAAAGTGCCAGAAATCCACACATAACCTCAAACACTGGGTCTTACTAAGCACTTACTCTAAAAGTCTCCCAACTAAACTCTTAGCTCCCAGAGCTTTGTGGGATCCATCCAATATGTAGTTGTAGATATCAGTGTCGTCCCTAGGTACAAGACAATGTAGAAGTCCCTCTCCTTGTAGGGAGGTAATCCCAGAAACAACTTTAGAAAGGATGTTCCCACACTCTTCCACTACTGTTGGGAACTGAAAACTCAAAAATCCTTCAGCCACGAGGGTAAGGTTGGTCGAATCAAGAGTGATCAACTGCACCCTCATATGCATGAGTTTATCCTGTGCTACCTGGGTTTCCTTTTTTTCCAACCAAGGAAAATCTCATTCCAACACTGTAGATATACCACACCCTTTTTTCCTAAAACAGTCAATCTAAGTATAAATTGTGGATGACTAGTCCATACCCAAACTAACATCGTAAGGCCTTGACTCTGCTACCAAGAGGTTCTAACTGAAACTCTCACCTCAAGGGTCATATCACATTATCGTCATAAGTGTGATTATCAAGTCTCCTTTCAAAGGTATCTCCAGACATAAGGGTCAAGTCAATGGTTTAACCAGAAACTCTAGGTCTTGAACAAGATTTGTGACAAGAAGAAATGATTAGTACCTATGTCTATTAATTAAAGAAGCTAGTAGTAGACATAGACCGTACCTTGAATCATTCATGGAGACCTTGGGTCACACTCTTTGACCGCATGTAGCTACTCCCTTCCCCTGTCCTCCAGCTCCCTGAGCCTGGTGGGGACCACATTGGGGTGGTGGTTATAACATGTCAAAATGTATACCACCTCATGCTCCTCTCCTAGCTCATCTTCCACATCTGTTTCCCTACAGATTCATCTGTCCCAATCACTTCCTCTTCCAGAAACATTTTTACATGCCCAACTCGCTGATACTAGCATTAGTTTCCTGCTTTCCCATTTCTAACATTCACTGGCTATATCTGCTCAGCCAAGGAACATTCAACCACAAAGTTTCTCTCTAGCACCCTAACATAAGTAGGAATGCATAGAGGAATAGTGCTGGCTCAGATGTCCCTAAACACATCTCGCTTGGAGGTCTGAGCCCTAAATCACTATTCGTATTGTATTCATCGAGTACTTGGAATGGTCAGTAGGCCTCGATGAATACTTAGCTACTGACATGTCATCCTACCGAAGCTGTAGAAGCTCTTGGGAACACATACCCATTATCTTTTTATAGAAAGAGGCCCCTTCTCTTAGAAAGGTTCTCAAGCTCTGTCCACAGAAAATTCACCTCATCATAAGATTAGGGTAATCTAAACCCTTTCACCGCCCTACTGATCCATATAGAATACTCAATTCCAAGACCACCATCTAATCTAATGGTGCCCTGGATTGATGGAAACTCGGTCACCACCTCAAGCCAGTCGTTAGCCACTTGTGAGTCAGGATCGCCTCAGAACCTAAGGGGTATCTGTCACTAAAACTCGTGTAAGGCACTAACCCTATATTTTTCCTCTACTAGTAGTGCCGATAGTAACTACTGACCAATGGGAAATAGTATCGCTGGGACACCGCCTGAAGGAACCATCTCAGAAAACAATACTTTTATTGAAGCCTCATCACACTGTGGACCATCCTCATGGTCATGCATTGGAATCCTGGATGGCAGTCTGTGTGGAGGCATCTTGAAAGAGAATGAAGATGAACCAAAATCAATAAGCTATACCTGGTGATATGACTCAAAAGAGATCAAAATAAAAACATTTCAAAAACACACGCAAACAGTGTTTTCGTGTACCGAGTCAGAAAATAGAATTCAGGGACCTGGTGTATGGATACATTGGCCACCACACCAACACTGGACTCCCTGAACTAAAACATGAAATCAAGACACTTAACACTATTGCTCCACTAAAAACATAGACTCTTAGCTCTTCTAGTAGAACTGACCACCTCTAATACCACTTTGTCTCAACCCATCCCTCGGGGCCCGTTCTGTGACTACCTCAAGTCCACCTTCCATAGGCGAAGGGTTGGCGACTATCACCAGAAAGGAATTTCCCTAAAATGGGAAGGCATTGACTCAAAACTTGTATACACATAGACATGGAACACTGTGCACAAGTAAAGCAAAATGGAGGAACAAAGGTACAACCATGACTAAAACCACCACTAAGAGTAATAGTAAGTACTGAAAGTAAAAGGGGCTAGAATACAAGCCCAACTAAAAAGGAAAAACAAAAAAAGGGAAATCAGCTCCTGAAGTCATCTGCCAAGGATCCTACCAAAAGGGTAGGTACATCTCATCACTGTAGCTCTCCACATCAACTGGTCACCTCCATATGTCATCTGAAAATCACCTCCGAGCACCGTCTAATGCTGACTCCTCAAGACTAAGTCAATTTATTCGTCGTCTGCACAAGACACAACAAGGTCCAGGCGAAGCCCATGTAGGGGTGAGTATAAAAATACCCAGTAGGGACCCAGATATTCTCAAAGGTCTCTTAGAATTCCAAAAGGTAAAAATCACAAGGCATGATCTCAATCACAAAGCACAAAGTAAAAGATAGCTCACACCAGGTTTAACTTAAGTAAAGAAGTGCATATGTTTAGTCATAAAGATAAATCATCTTATTCTGTCATGAGGCTCTGTTGCTGATCCACACAGGATCGCTCGGTGCTGACCCACATAGGATTGCTCGGTGATGACCCACACAGGATCGCTCGGTGCTGATCCACACAGGATCACTCCGTGCTGATCCAAACATGATCCATCGGTGCTGATCCACACAGGATCACTCGGTGCTGATCCACACAGGATCGATCGGTGCTGATCCACATAGGATTGCTTGGTGATGATCCACACAGGATCTCTCGGTGCAGATCCACATAAGATTTCTATTCATTCTTCACATCTCAGCTAGCCACTGGATTCCCGCACAAAGCACGCATGATTCCAGGAGGATCTGCTCCTCAAGACATTGGTCATATTTCAACTGGCACAAATTCCCATGAAGAAGTAACCCAATGAACTGCCATGTCATAAGGGTTCCAATGAAATTAACGGCACATCAACTGGACGCCCGGTCTGTAAGTTATAGGCATTTTAGTGCTGAGGGCCCAGTTGGATTAGATTCTGATCCAACCCAGCCGTACTCTAACTTTCACCAAAAACCAAAACCAAAGTGAATTATCTAAAAAGGAATGCCTTGTCCTAAGGGTTCTGGAGCCACATACAGTTCATCAAACAAACATCTAGTTTAGGAGATATGCCCATTTAAGCGTAACTGGGCCGAAAGGGGTCAGGGCCTAACCCAGTTTGGCTGGGCCTGATCCGAACTACTGGGCCGTGGACTTGGCCTACTGGGCCATGGGTTCGGCCTGCTGGCCACAGGTGAGGCCAGCTAGGCCGTGGGTTTGGCCTGGTCCACCTGGCTTGGCGCGGCCCGCTGGGCTGCGGAACCCCTCGGCCCGTTGGCCGAGCGCCGGGGTCTGCTGCCCTCCCGAATGGCCGAGCCGTTCGGGTCTTCAAAACAGTAGTTCTGGATGGCGCCACCCCACCTATCCGGTCCAATTGGACTGGTCATCTATGGAACCCGCGGACCGCAGGTACTTCCTCTACCGCGGATCGAAGTCGCGACCTTCCTCTGTGGCTCGAAGTCGTGACCTTCCTCCGCGGCGTGCTGCTGTAGCGCGCCGCCCTACTCCGATGTGGTCGGCAAAGGCCGACCACCCCTTTGTCTACCGTGGCACCTTTGAGCACAACCATATTCTAATGGATGGTGGTAGCCGGCCTCTGCCTCCTCCGGTATCCAGTGTCACCGCTTCAGCAATGCTTTCGTGGGCCACCGGCAATGTTCAGGTGGTTCGATTCCTTTCTCATCTTTGCCTACAGGCCTACTGGGATGGCTCCTACACCATATGGCCCGAAGTTTCTCCTTTTATCCATATTTATTGATCGCCCACCAAGAACACCACCAACACAAGATCAGCAGATGGTCTGGGCCTTGTTTGGATCGGCCTGTGCTCTCCACGTTAGCGTTATAACATGGGAAAGATTATTTAATCATAAAAACTCCCATAAAAAAACCATGCATTATCCTCCCACATTAAATAACAAAACATGGATCAACCCTTTGGTCGGTTGATCCGTGTTTTTCATAATATTAAAGAATAGAGAAAAGGGGAGGGATTAAACACATAACCCCTACCTCATGTCTGTTGGAAGGTGTTGCGGAAGAGGAAGGAGTGTCCACGTCCAAAGGTGTTCGTCGGCATTCAGTATTGCCCGTCGTTTCCCCCAACGACCATCACTCGATCACTTTCTTCATCAGAGCAAAAAGTCATCGGTTCTTCATCAGAGCTTTCTCTCATAGCTCTCCCAAAACCCAAGTATGAGCTCATATTAAATAGAGGGGAAGGTGGAGATTAACACATCACACAATTAATGAGGTTCATTAATGGGTTTAATTAATTAACCTCTTAACTCTCTCAACAGTGTGGTTAAAAAACCCATTATTTCTCCCAACAGTGTGGTTACACAACTTAAGAGTCAATCCATTAAATGGTTTGACATTGCACTGCGGTCCCACCACCATTTTTCCAACGGTTGAAAAAAGAAAAATAAAATAAAATATAGTTATTTTTTTATAAAGTCCAAGAAATTATATTTTTCATCCAACCCTTGTCGGTCATGGTTAAGCTTCCCTTAAGAGAATCTCAGCGCTACAGATTCAATGATGCCCTCGTATTTTTAATCTGATCATCAGTTCAAAAGATAGAAATTGCCGCCCACACATTTACTGAACGTACCTTAAAAAAAGTTCAAAAATTATTAATAGTCACCCTCAACCCGCGCCGGACCAGGTTAGACTCTGCCTAAGGGGAACATGCCCTCATGAGCTCAATGATACTATTGGATTTCAATCCAAGTTACCATTTAGAAGTTATATAATTTAACAATAAAATAATAATTACTTAATTATTTTATTTGTGGCCAAAAACTAACTTCCACTGTTGGCTTGTGCCGACCAATGTTAGGATCTTCCTAAGGAAATAATACCCTTACGAGTTTAGCGGTGATATCATATTTTTAATTCGAGTCACCATTTGTGAGTTATAATCATTTGAAAAATAAAATAATTTTATTTAATTATTTTATTTACGGTTATGCCATTTTTGGGTTTTCTCACTGGAGGCTTTCTCTGACTAAACTTAAGTCACGCCTAGGGTAAACCTGCCATCCTGAATGCAATGGTGCCCTTAGATTTCTGATCAAGGCACCTATTTAAGAGTTATTCAACTTTTTCAAGAAAACCATTTACACTTGCTATTTAAAGCTTAACATTTTTTTCGACGGATCATTCCCGGCACTCCAGGCCTCAGAATCACGTATCGTTAATTTTCACAGTCTTTTAATAATTTTATATAATTAAAAAAAATTATACGTAATTTTTGGGACATTACATTAAAATATAGAAATCACCGCCCACATGTTTACTAGATGTACCTTAAAAAAAGTTCAAAAAATATTAACAGTCACCCTCGACCCACGTCAGTCAAGGTTAGGCTCTTCCAAAGGGAAAAACACCCTCAAAAGCTCAATGGTACTCTCAGATTTCCAATCCGAGTTACTATTTATAAGTTATAGAATTTAACAATAAAATAATAATTACTTAATTATTTTATTTGCGTCCAGAAACTAACTTCCATTGTTTTCCCGCACCGACCAATGTGAGGATCTAGCTAAGAAAATCATACCCTCAAGAGTTCATCAGTGGTCTTAGATTTTTAATCTGAGTCACCTCTCCTGAGTTATAAGAATTTGAAAAATAAAATAATTTTATTTAATTATTTTATTTACGGTTATTCCATTTTTGTGTTTTCTCACTGGAGGCCTACGCCGACTAAACTTAAGTTGCGCCTAGGGTAAACCTGCCATCTTGAATGCAACGGTGCCCTCTGATTTCTGATATGGGAACCCATTTAAGAGTTATTCAAATTTTTCTAGAAAACCATTCATGCGTGCTATTTAAACCTTAAGTTTTTTTGATGGATCATTCTGAGCACTCTAGGCCTCAGAATCACGTGTCGACAATTTTTACAGTCTCGTAATAATTCCATATAATTAAAAAACATACTAAATTTTCAGTACATTACAATTTCATTCTCTAGAAGTTTGACCATGAGATATGAAATAAGTTAGGAGTAGAAAATTTGGTAGTTAACCGCATCAGTAGGATTTTCCCACCATTGAACCACTATGTTGAATCATCCTTCCCCATTGGAGTGTTCATCCCTAAAGAAGAGGATTTGTGATGTAGTAGATCATACACCTTGGTATATGGATATTGTAAATTTTTTAGTATCATCTAAGCCTCCCCTAATTTTAGCATTATTAAATCCCAATGATTTAAAAATATGTTATAATGGTACATTTTTTATGACCCATACTTGTGAAGGATTTATAATGACTAGGTTATTCATCAGTTTGTTCATAACCATGAGTTTACATCAGTTTTGAGCTTCTACCACACTCTGGATTATGGGAACCACTTTGTCTCTAAACTCAGTGCTCAAAAGGTCCTTGAATCCATTTTTTGGATATATTTTATAGGGATTATCTTCTTTTTTTTTCTTTCAAATGATTCCAATTCACAAGGAATATATTTAAGAGGAATGAAATTCCATAAAAACCCATGTTAATTTGAAATATATTTGATGCATAGGGAATTGACTCCATGGGATCCTTCCTAAAATCATTTAGCTTTATGCGTATCCATTTGATTATTGATTATGCTACTAAATGGGTAAAAACAAAAGAAACTATGACTAGTGAATCTCGAGAGGTAGTTCAATTTGTGAGATATCATATTTTTAGTAGATTTGTTTTCTCAAGGTTTATCATTAGTGATCAAGGTTCTCATTTCTACAATCACAACTTGAAAATATTTCTCTATAGCTATTGGGTTGTTCATAAAATCTCCACTACAAATCTTCCCCAAACTAACAGACTATCAAAAAATTTTAGTCAAAAAGTTAATAAAATCTTTGAAAAAAAGTGTATATCCTAATAGGAAAAATTGGTGTGTGCACTTGGAAAATGAAATTTAGACATACTATATAGCTTTTAAAACCCCTATAAGAATTTAAAATTTAATGATTAACCTTCTAAATGATTTAAATTACCACATAAAGTTATAAATCATGCATATTGAGTAGTTAAACAATATAATATAAATCTATCAAAAGTATGTGAACATATAAAATTATATATTCAGAAGTTGGAAGAAATTTAGTGTGATGTATGTGTGAACTATTGGATATAAAAAGAGAAAAAAATGGTTTCCATAATGATATTATTCATTGGTAGAAGTACCATATTAGTGATAATCTATTCATGTACAATTTAAAACTAAATCCCATCCCATGTAAGATCTATTCTCAATAGATCGATCCTTATACTATTAACAATTTTTATCCTTTTTTGTGATATACAGGTTTTTAATGATCTGAGTGGGTGAATTTTTTCCATCAATGGTCAGTGTCTTATACACTTCTCATAGTATTTTTAAAATCCTCTGGTAGAAGAACTCCAACTAAAATCTACCACCTATGACACTAATAATAGGTTTTCCCTTCTTCCTACCTTTATTTAATAGTCTATTTATTTAAATTACATACATTAAGGAAAATGTAATTTTTAGGTGTGGATGGGGGAGACATAATGTATATATCATTTTATTTAGAAAAACAAAATTAAAAAAAATATTGACTTTCCATTTTTCTTTGTTTTGTGTTTGTAAATAAACTTTGAGAGAAAAATGGAATAGGAAAAATAATTTTTCATAATTGATTCAATTGTGAAGGAAATTCCTTGTTTTTATAAAAATGGATTCAAATGAGTGTTGATATCAAATATTTTTCTAGACTTTGGGTTTTCAAAACATTCTTAGAATTTTAATGGATTTTCAAAACCCATTCCTCATAAGTATTTAACAATATTAGTTTTCACCAACCCAAGAGGTACTCTAAACCAATTTTTTTATCTTCTTACCACTACCATCCTTTGTTGAGTAAATTCATATTGCGTTTTTCATCTAGAAATTGGTTTTAACCTTCATCAAATATTTTTATAATAAATAAATTTCTTAGTGTTATTGTGGTATTTATTTGAAAAAATTCCTTATTTTTATCAACTTTTGATACCCACCTCCATAGTTTCCCTCGGAATCCCCTAGTGTCCATGAAATACCTTATAGGTATCCATAATATAGGCTAATTTTCCCCACCAAATTTCACTTTTCAATAAATTTTATGATCATAGTTCATTCTTATTGTGGTGGGATCAAGTTATTTTGTGTGTCATATTAGGGATAAGTTACATTGTATGGGAATGTGGGGTGGATTTTTTAATTGATGGTATGTCCAAAATTCATGTATATTTCATTGTAAGTCATTTAATTCCTCTTGAGAAAAGTAAAAAAATGAAAAAATGGAGAATGGGATTGATTTATTTAATAAATTCATTTTTATAACTTGTGGCCCTAATAAAAAAATAAGGGAATGAATCATTATTCATTAAATAAATTTTATTTTCATCCTATTCTCTTAAAAAATAAGAAACTGTTTAATTTTTAAAAAAATAGAAAAAATAAGAGAATAAATAATTCATTATACTTTATTTGATATAACCTAGGAGTATGGATTTTAAAAAGGAGAAACAATTTGGGTGATTTATATTTGGGTACTTTGAATGAGGAATATTCCTTATTTTTGAATTTTTGAACAACCATTCTATTCTAAGAGAAAAATATCCTCTTTGATACCTTATGTTTTTTATATCAAACCTACCAACCCTTGATCCTCAATGTAAACCCTTGAAAATACTCAAGATTGGAACATGATTATTTTTCTCATGTGCAGAGGAGTTGGGATTTAATCAAGAGTATGGTATAGATTTCATGACTTTTATGTGAGAATAAATTTTCATATATTTCACACTTGTGATAATAGTGATATAAATTTCTTGGAAGATAAGTTGAAACATGTTGAATGTTATGGACGCAGTGAAAGTATCGTGCTGGATGATAAACCAAAAAGTTTTTATCGATTTGGTGGATCATTTGAAATATTTTAAATTATGTTGATGCTATGACCAATGAAATTTATCCACTGAATATTGATATTGAGAAACTCAAAACCCTGATAGGATCTTTGAACATTAAATTTATAATTAGTTTATTCAATATTGGAAGAAATAGTTACCTCATCTTAGGAACATTCTGCGATCAAGATGTTATTGATCATTCAGAAACTATTTTCAGGATTACATTGGTTTCACTATAAGGATACAAGCATAGAATCCCTCTAGTAGTGATCCACACATTCTCCTTTAATCTTCGAATGATGACAACAAATTTATGGGTGCTAGCTCAGTGAATCAATTATATTGCATTGTTCATGTTCATCAAATCTATTTCTTTTGAGCTTGAAGGAATTCCTCTAGTGCTTCTCATTCTTGAGAGGAAGAGAGGAGGAAGAATAGAGAAAGAATTATATTATGCGTAACGATTCTCAAATCTCAATTAATCCTACACAAGAGACATGGATATGAATTTATAGAACTAGGTTTTAGCTTAAAATATTATTTAATTTTTTACCAACCCTTAAATAATATAGTAATCATTATTAAACCGTCTTCTATATAATAATACTAATAATATTATTATTTTACAGTATAAACTAACTCATACAATAGTAAATATTATTTATTGGATTACAAATAAATATTCATCACTAGACACAATCTTGGTGCGCTCCAACTCCATGAAATTTATTGAATAACCAATTAAATATTTAATTAAACATATCATTAATCAATAAATTAAATAAATATTTTATTTACAATCTAGTGAATTAATATTTTTTAAATATTCAAATAATAAAATAAATAATTTATTAATGAATAAATAATTATTTATTACCTTGTGAATATTAGTGATTAATAAAACTTGTATAAAATCATTCATTTATCTTGAGAATAATATTTATTCCAATAATTAAATTCAAATAGAATTTAATTGGGATCAATGGAAACAATTAGTGTGTGACCCTCTAGAATTATTTCTCATTGGCATTAGGTGGGATTGCCTAAATTCCAAGATTATTGTCTCGAAATGGTTCAAAATTCCCAAGATAAAGAAATTAATGTCTCAATGTTGAAAACCACATAAAAACATTCACTGTGTAATATAATCCATTTTTTTCAATATCTCATCAAGTTGGTTGCACATCTGTGTCATCAAACTATATGATTGATGTATTTCTTTGAACATCTGAAATAAATACATCATTACACCATGGAATTTGAATTTAATGTAATGTATATATTCTAATAAAAGGGTTGATATATCAACTTCCATAAAGATGGAAGGGACAAATCCTTCCTCAACTTATCGAATAATAACATGTTATTTGTGATGCACCCAACATACCCTACTTCCTATGAAAATATGACCTCACAATTTTGGTCATTAAATATATGTGCATGAGTCATGACATGAATTAATGATAATATTTATGTCTAAGGACCATTACACATGATCATAGGTATTAATATCTAATGACTCCAAAACATTTGGAATTCCTACTAACTGATCTATTCTTATAATCTCCCATCTTAGAGATTACCAAGTATAAACTTCATGATAAGAAGCCTCATCCGCTTATGAATACTCACACATAATAGTCTTTATATTATGTTCCTTATCATAGTGTGTTATCTGGACATAGAACTATATTTAAAAATATCATTATGGAACTTCAAGATTCTCATCATAGCGGGGAACTGCTATGACCTTATCAATGAGACAGATACCCAGGGACATTATTATATTAAATTCATATAGAACAATGATAAATATGTAATAAGATGTTTTATTAATATTCAAATAATTGAATATATATTTTAAAAAATAAAAATGGTTGGTTTTAGAACACCAACTCCAAAAAACTCCCACTTGGACTAGATCCAACTTCTTATGACTTTTAGTCTGCTCAAACTCACATGATAATCATGTTTCTACTAAGTTAAGTCCATAGTAAAGGGGTCCTCCGTGTTTTCTTCAATGGAAATTATTCTCACTACAACTTCACCTATTTGAGAAAAATACCTCAAGAGATGATACTTCCAAAGTATATGCTTCATTCTTTAATATAACCTTGGCTCTTTTTTAAGATCCATCGGTATATTATTATTATAATAGAGTGTGAAAGGATCTTTATTTATAGGTACCACATTAAGATCTTGGATAATGTTTTGTATCCATACTGCTTCTTTAGATACCTCAGAAGCCGTAATATACTCAAAATCTATTGTAGAATCTATGACCACAACCTAATTTAAGCTCTTACAGCTCACAACACCTCCATTCAAAGTAAATAAGTATCCTATCTTTGATTTCAGGTCATTATAATCTATTTGGAAACTAGCATATACATATCCTCGAATGAATAGTTCCTTATCTACTTCCATAGACTAGAAAAATATCCTTACTATACCTTAGATACTTAAGGATAGTCTTGACCATCATCCAATGGTGGTCACCTTGGTTAGCTTTATATCTACCTACCACACTCAAGGTGTGAGAAACATCTATCCTAGTATATAATATAGCATACATGACTGGCCCAATTATTGACGCATATGGAATCCTTATCTTTATTTGTATTTATTCATGTATCTAAGGATAAATTTTATTACAAAGGTGAATTCCATGTTAAATTGTCAATAATGTAACACCGCAATATTTTATGGTATGTATCTTCTTAAATAAATTCAATTTCTTTGATAGTATATATTGCATGGAACATCGAGCTTAAATGGCCCACGATATACTATTAAATATTATTTTTTTAACACTAGCAATTAATTTTGAAGTTTTGAATAGGATTAAATAAATTTTGAAAACATATTTTTCTTATGTTTATAAAATTAATTCATTTATTACCAATTAATTGGAAATTAAAATAAAAAACAATTGAATATAAAGGATGTTTTTTTATTTAAAAAACTATTTTTATACCCATAATGGAATTTTATCATAATAAATTATATTTATCACTATTAGGGAAAGATATTAATTAAATATATATATTATATTTTAAATAAATGTTTTTAAATTCATAAAATAAGTTTTATATTCTTAATATAAGAATAAAACCAATTTTAAGCATAAAAGGCTATATTTTTCTAAAGGTAGTTTTGCCGCCTTTTAATGGCGCACTTTTTTTTAAAACTAAATTTTAAAAAATTTATAAATTGTATTTGAAAAAAACTTATTATTTTAAATATGAATATAAAAATTTACTTTACTCAATTTTTGGTATTTTTTTGATAAGTTTCAGGTTTTGATGAATAGTTAAAAACACTGTATTTCAATTGAAAATAGCTTTTTCGTCTAAATAATTTAAAGAGTTAAATTATATTTTTGATAGGTTTTAAAGTATAATTAGATAAATTTTATATCATTTAATCCAATATATGTCATTTTAATCAATTTCACATTGAAATTGGATATAAAAATATTTAAATCTTTTGAACTCATTGTTTCATCACGTCTAGAGGATTAATTTTCAATTAATTTCTGAAACTTCTGTGAATATAATTTTGAAAAATTGATTCCATATTTTGAATCACAAGGTTCATATTTATTAATTATTTCCCTTTTATTTTTGGACAATATGAATAGTAACTTTGGTATTTTTATTACCATAGTTAAGGGTAAATCGGGTAATTAATGGTAAAAATAATATTATAAATATTATAAAATTACCCTAACTCTTGTACTAATTTTATTTGATGAGTGAGTTTCGACCAAAAGTATCCTTGGTCCGATTTTATGTCCTATTGGAGACACTTGAATGACTTTAAGGCTTTTATAGTATTTTATTCTAAGGAAAGTCAAATATTTCATACTCATGTTTTTAATAAGTATTACATTTTTAATATGTGTTTATTCTGAATATATCTTAGAATATAAATATTATTTTGAAATATTAAATATTTATATTAAACATGATAATTTATTTTAAATTTTTAGGAAAAAAAATAACTACCTTAAATTCTTACACAATTATAATGCAACAATTGTTTAATTAATGAAAATATCAAATAAATGATATTAAAAATATCAAAATAAATATAATTTGAGATAATTAGTGTCATAAAATAATTTAATTGATTAAATTTACATATTTGGGATATTTTAAAAGATTTTTTTTGAAGATATATATATTTAGTATATTTTTAAAAAGTCAAGTAAAGGATAGTATTAGAATTGACATTAATGATATTTTAAAATAAATAATATCTTATTAAATGATATAAAATTCATAAATATATAAAATTTAGTCAATTTATTTGTATAAGGTTTAAAATTTTATAAAAAACAAATTTCTGGTTATTTTATAATTTTGTAGTAATTATATTAACCCTTTAGGTGTAAAAACACATGTTGTCACAGTAAGAGTTAAAGAGATTTAATAAGGGTTAAAGCCAAAAGATAATGGTAATAATATGACCTAAACTTGTATAAAAATTATTTATTTAGATGATTTATACCCGTAATAATGTTATATTATAAATGAATAACTTTTTATCTATTTATAATTTAAAATTAATTTTTATTAATTTAATATTTTGAGAATTTACAAAATTTCCCCCCACCTAAATTATAAAAGAGAACCTCCTCCCTCACTTATTGGCAATACATTGAGCCTTATAGTTAAACCAAACCCTGACAATTTATCCTTCCAAAATAATTATACATGTTCTTAATATGTTTTTACAACCAAAATACCAACCCTATATCCCTTAAGTAGAGATTAAATGAAGTTCGCCAAAGAAGTGGTAGTCGTCATTATCAACTCTTTCAAGTTTGTTTCTTCTTCCACTTAATCTTCATGTGTTGTTTCCATGATAAAGTAATAAGTAAAGTATAATATATTTTATAATATTTTAATATTATTATTGTACAACCATATTCCATGTTTTATCCATCATATGAAAAAGAAATGAGTGCGCATGCGTATGTGCGATTTACCGTCTCCACACCGTGGTGTAATATGATTTTCATCACCACTTTACTTATATGGGTATAATGATGAAAATAATAAATATATATGATAATTATGAAATATATTGATTACATAAAAATTAATATACCATATACATTTTTACCCTTTCACCAATAAGTGAATGATATCATCGCTCGTACGTACTTACGGTCTACCGTTTCCACGATGCGATGTGATTCATTTTCCATGATCACCATTCAATAATGATTTTAGAAATTTATATAATTAATAAATATACCATATATGATCTTAATATATTATTGGATATGTTTTATCTATATTCTATTCATGATAATTGGGACTTTCAAGATAAAATAAGCATGAGAAAACATGGATATCAACACCCAAAGAAGTGAAATGAATAAAATACTATTAATAAATGAGGTGGTAAATGTTATAAGGGGATCATATATGATATAATAAATATTAATATGGTTATTTTATAAATTAATAACATTATTTATACCATTATATAGGATGTTCAGATAATTACAAAATAAATCAGACCTAAGGTAAGGGTTTTCTCGTCTCACTTTTACTTATTTGAGATATATGCCTTGTTCGACACTTATTCTGTGTGCGTGGTGTATGCACTACTCCATGATATATCATATCATGAATATCCTTATTCTCGTGATATTATAAGTTTCATTTAATGTTATTTTTTCAATGGTGTTATGATTAAAATGTTTCAAAGTGGTATGATACACTTTGGAATGTTTAAAGATTTTTTTCCTTAAAAAAATTTCAATGGTATAATTTAAATGTAAATTAATCTATGTCAACATCCTTTTTTGAATATTTTACTTCATTGAGTTTTATCTCTTATGATACCATATAACATATTTTATTAAATTATTATTGATTATTTTAACTGGTGATATACTATTTTGATACCATTCACCACATTACTCTAGATTGTTTGTGATTATGTCTACTTAATGAAAGTTATTTACATTTTGTATTCCAGTTTCAATGCAAGTTTTTATGTCAATTATGTTTCACCAAATTCATATGAGGAATTTATTGGACTTAGTAATTAATGGTAAGGGATCCATATATCCCCTTCATGCATCGGTAGGTCTCATGATACAAGCTAGTTTAGATATTGGTCAAGGCCTTACCCATTTATGTATGGTGTCTTGGTCGAAGCCTTGACGATATGTTTATGATATTTAGAATTATGAATTAACTCCTTATGAGATTAGTTATTTATATTCCATGTGATTATTTGACTAATATAATACTCATGGTTAAGTTTCTTTCTCATGTGATTATTTATATGGCATTATTTGATCATATTTTATTCATGTCATATTATGATTAAGTTGTTGATTAAATTACATGTGTTTTAGTTAATCACCTCTCCATAATCATTTATGATTATTTATGATTATTTATGATAGATTCCATTTTATGTATACCTTTACTGAAAATTTGAGCTCACCCCTTTCATATGTTTCATTTTCCTCAGTATTCTAAGAAGTATATTATGACTAATATGAAGGGTTACACAAAGGGGGAATCATGGTAGACTCAATGATTTTTTTCTTCTATTTTTATGTTTTAAAATGTAACATGAATTCCATGTATGTTTCTAGTTTACCAAGACTCATAAACTATTTGGTCCTTTGGGGTGTGATTTCTTATATCTTATTCCACTTTAATAAAGTAAGGCACTAACTTAGGACTACTAGGGTTGGGGTCATTATAGTTGGTATCAGAGTAAGTTTAGTATAAACCTTGGGAAATAGATTTAAGAAAAAATAGATTAGAAAACATAACCCTATGAGTAACTTTGAAGATAAGTCTTAGTATAGAATATCATCCTATAGATTTCGAAATACCATTGATATCCTAGGTTAAACCTATAGAATCATAGATTGAGAAAAATATTTCATGATTTATATATCCTATAAATGATTCTTTATAACTATATCACTATAACTAGTGTTTCTCACATTGTGTTTGGGTTTTAGTCAATGGTTATAATTGAAAAGATTATACAATTAATGGTTATACTGCTGATGATGAAGAGACAACAAAGGATGAATGAAAGGAATGCACTACTACAAATAAGGCTTTTAAAAGTGCTAGAAACTACTTTTTACAGTGATAGAAAAGTGATGTTAATCACGGTGAAGATAAAGGGGGCCCTTTATCCATGATTAAAAAGTGATGATAAAGGTACCCCCTTTATTAGTGATTTTTTAGCGCTGATAAAGGCCTAGTTTCCTATGATGTGCTGTTTATTTAACAGCACACCCAACACATGCACATCTTTACAATACAACACCTGGACATGAACAAAGCACAGAAGAATGAAACAACACACACAAGAGTTTCGCAAACAATGCTATATACATTTACTTGACATCATGAATAAAAAGAACACTTCTACATATATTTCAAAAAATGTTTTATATGGTTACAATTACAATTATGCAACAAATAGTTAAAAACATTAATGTTTCATCCTTCAGCATCTGTGATCCCCTCTCAAAAATTTTCGTCCATGGTATTATTTGCCAAATAAAGAATTCGAACTCAAGAAAAAAAATTCCACCTATATAAAAAAAATATTATGTTATTAATAAAATAATGAAATAAATTAAACATTAAGATGAAAGAATACATTAATAAAATGTCAATTTTAATAAAAAATACACATTTGGAGTTATATTAGCCACATCGTGCATCGTATTGAGGTGGGGTTGATTCCTACACATCACAAATGAGTCATAGATCATTGTTTTAAAATATTAAAATAATATGAATGGGTTTGCTTGGTTTTGAGTATGTCACATGTTCTTTTACTGAAATTAATATCAAATTTAAATGACACATTTGGATTTATATCGGTCACATCATTCATTAGATTAAGGTGTGGTTGATTCCTACTCATCAAAAATGACTGATGGATCATTATCGTAAAGTATCTAAACAATTTGAATGTGTTTTCTTGGTTTGTAGTATGTCACTTGTGTTTTTTTCTAAAATTAATGTCAATTTTAAATAAAAAGAGACACTTTGAGTCACACCATTCACATTGTGAATTGAATTGAGGTGTGGTGGATTCCTACATGTCAAAAATGACTTATGGATTTTTTCCTAAAGTATCAAAAAAATACGAATGTGTTTTCTCGGTTTGTAGTATGTCAGTTGTGTTGTTTTACTAAAATGTCATTTTAAATTGGAAACACACATTTTGAGTCATAATGGTTGCATCGTGCGTTGGTTTGATATGATACTACTTCATACACATCACAAAGAACTTATGAATCTTTATCCTAAATTATAACGAAAATTGGAGTGGGTTTTCTTGGTTTTCAGCGAGTGACATGTTTTGAGCTAAAATGTTAATTTTAAACTAATAACAGACACTTTTATCCATACCAATCACACCGTGCATCAGATTGATGTGTAGTTTATTTGTAAACATCATAAATGACTCATGGATCATTTTTCTAAAGTATCAAAATAATCTGAACGTTTTTTCTCAGTTTGCAATATGTCAATTGTGTTTTTTTCTAAAAATAATGTCAATTTTAAATAAAAAGAGACACTTTGAGTCATACCAGTCGCATTGTGTGTTGAATTGAGGTGAGGTCAATTCCTACATGTCACAAATGACTTATGGATCATTTTCCTAAAGTATCGAAACAATACGAATGCGTTTGATTGATTTTTAATAGGCCAGTTACCCTGATACCAACTATAATGACCTAAACATTCCATAAATTGATATCAGATATTAGTAGATTAATATTACTTACATAAAAGAAATAAATTAAACATAAATATGAAACAATTAATTAGTTCTATGGACTATGATTTTACTGTGAAAACATCAATATTTCCTCTATGATTGAGTAGACACAATGTCATTTCTATTACTACAAAGGCATGTCACATGGACATAAATCTTCTAAAATAAACGAACCCTGCAAGGAATAATGAACATCAAATCAATATTTCATTATATAATTTTTCGTTAAAATAGAGATATTATATCGTAACATTAACTTTACATATTTACGAAGGGTTTATTTGGTCCAGATATAAGCTAATAACAAAACTAATGATTATTTTTTCATTTCACTACTATTGGTTAACTACCGCTTAACATAGCATTTGATATGAAATTCTGATCTGGTGTCCCTGTGATGCTCTAATCTAACACCATCTCTATGATATCATCATCCAGTGTTCAATTTTCCTTGTCTTCCTGCACCCAATTACTATGTTTAATGATGATATCATAGAGATGGTTTGGGATAAGAGAATCATAGGGACGTTGGATTGCAAGTTCAGATGAGATTATATGTTAAGCGGTACTTAAACAACAGTAATGAAGAATCCTTAGTTTTGTTATTTTTTTATTTAATTTGTGACTGATGAAAAACCAATATTTTTCAAACACACTACATCAGTAGAAACCACATCATAAATGAACAAAATACAGAATAAAAATTATCCATACCATAATAGTTTATGTCTGGTGCTTTTGGAAACATGGAAACATAAGGAACTAGTTTATAAGAGTCTCTCATTAATTTATTCTTTAATAGAAAGAAAAATCATTTCTAAAAATATTCTTCATAACCTAAGGATATGAAGCATAAGAAAGGGTGATCATAAATACTCAATAAGTGTAAATAAGGGAGATATCAATGATCATATAAGGATAACATAAGTAATAGAAATTCACCTTCATCCTATTTTTGTACAATATTCCATCAAGTATGCCTCCCATTCATTTCTAAACATATCTATATCATCTTGTGAATATGTTTTTTTGTGACAGTCATGGTAGTACTGAAAAAATATAAATTTAAAAAGTATTAATAAATATTTTAAATGAACTATTAATTATTTTTGAAAATACCTCTTCAGGGATGCTAGTTTGTTGACGAAATACGATCTATTTCATAAATTTACAAACTTAATAACCAATGTAATTTCTATTTGTTTGTTTTGGAAACCATAGAAACATCGAGAAAAATAAGTAATTTGTTTTGATATGTGTTTGGATAGTGAAATATTATTATATATACCCTGATACTTGTCTAGTTGTAGATCTTGTCGGCGTTCTTATCCTTAGTCCCTGGATTCATTCCATGAAGTAGATGATATTGATGCACCACCCTATCATAACAAAATCCTCATTAAAAGATAATATAAATTATATAACTAGATGTTTAGTTCTAAAATGTTTGATCTAGTGTATTACAAATTGAAAAATGATATCATGTGTGGTCGGTTTGTTGCATATCCATGCATTGAATCTAGAAAATAAATCTTTGGAGTATCCAAATTGACCACAATGAGCATCCAATGCTGCCAAAAAACACAAAAAAGAATAAGTAATAAAAGAAATGAAAATATAGTTGATATGATTAAATTATATAGTTTTACCCATGCATCGTTGGTATTAAAAATAGTATGTCATCCATAATTTTGTTTTCAAACAATTTGAGAAGGGATGACATTATTTCACCCACTTTATCGGAATTTATTTATTCTTTTGAAGAGGTGATGTGAGGACTAACGAGTCCAAAAAAAATTCATGGGGAAATACCTTCAATAGTTTTTCATATATATGCCTGCAAAAAATATAAAATGTATTTAGTCATAATTATCATAGTATATTAGCTTTTGTAAAATCAAATCATGAAAACATACCTCATGTATACATTTACAACTAAGGTTCCTAGTCATTCATACTTGAGGATTTCATTTCCATTGTCAGCACTAGTGTAATCTGATTCTTCCCCTATGTACATTTTTAAAAAACTGAACTGTGTTATTTTTACCTTCTATCAAATTTGTATCCACATGATCCTATGATGATATTAAATGTGGATATAGAACAGGCAGGGTGAAGGTGCTCTCAGTAGATCATTTCGATTAGTTGGCTGATCCTTGAGATAGTTTTGAGTTGATCTTTAATTTCACCCCTTACCTTTTTCTTTCTGTAATAACATTCATCAGTTCATAACTTTTTTCATTAAATGTTAAAGGTTCAGATTGAAAAATAAATTGGAAATGAATACCTCCTTGTCGACATGTTTTTTACAAAAAATGACGGCCATGCGATGAATGTTCCAATATCTTGTTTGACCATATGAATGTCGTCATTGTCATTTGGAACAGGTAGCTCAGCACTCGGCTCATGAGCTATGTTAATCGACACTTTGACATGACCTGTTGGAAGTGGTCTATTGTGTAGCATGTCATTATGCATATTGGACACTGTAGCCCTCGCTAGAAGGTGATGGGTGAGAGTAAATAGATATAAATCATAGTCATTTTCACCCTATGGAATATCATTACAAGAAAGGTATTAGTGTCTATGTGATTCAAATTTCACAGAAATAATTATTAGAACATTTATTACCTCAGCTAAGTTAGTTTTATGAGGGGAATGGCTCACCTCAAAATTGGTGGGGGTGGGGCAGGATCCTCATGCATGGGTTGTTCTTGAGTTGTTTCTTCTCTTTTTTTCGCCCCATCAAACTTTATATCAGCTATCTATGGTATTTTAATTCTCCTTGAAACATAGCTAATGTTTCTATAATTTTTTAATTTCCTCAGTTTGATCCTCCACATGTTTTTCTTTCTGAAAATATATTTGGGGTGTCACCCTAAAATCTTCCCCTCTAACGCAGCCATACTATTATGGATGATTCAAGGCCACTGAAAGTATTTCTACATCTGGTACAGGTGTTGTTGATTCCTATGACTATTTCAGATAGAAAATATTGGAAAATAAGTAATCATTATTATGTAATAGCGATTTAAATAAAAAAAAATATATTCTGTCATACTTACTCATGTTTCCCACACTTTTTGTGTGTTTTAATATATAAGTATCCCCTCTTTATTTACATTATCCTCATTATATATTACATGTAGTGGGATGGAAGTGGCTTTCGATTTCGATTCATCAATCTTCATATAAACAGAGGAACATGGTTATGGTACCAGCTCGGTCTGTATCATTACATTTCCAATTGTAACTAACCCATGTCCATTTAAATATAGGATGGGGGGTTAGACACTAATATATTCTCAAATCCACTTTAGTTGCTATGGTGGTGGGTCCTAATAGTATCATATTTGATAAAAATTTTATAGATTGGACATTAGAGTAGTCATTACTAAGGGTTTACTCATTTGTTTGGTAGTAATGTTTGTTGAACCTAGTGTGTGAAGTAGACATCAGAAACTAATAGGTGAATAAAACTTTTGTGACGACTTCATAACCTATGGATAAATATATAAGAAATATCTTACAAACCTCATTGAATCTTAATAGGTTTGGTTTCATTCATCATATAGTTACAAGTGATGTGGAATGTGTAAATGATAAGCTCGGGGGATGAATGTTGTGGATATGTTGATGGAAATGATGACATGGCGGTGTGTTTAAATATTCATTGTATATTTTTCATTAAAATGCGGTTGGTTTAAGTAATTATATTTAGGTCGGTTGTGTTATTCCATCATGAGGTTCAATAAGAAGAGGTGCATCAAGCAACCAAGGATGTGCATCATAGACTAAAACTAGAGGCTGGGAATGTAACAAAGTTATACTTATGGGGATTATATATATATATAATTTATTTAAGTATGATGGTTTTGTTGTAAGTAATGTGACATAGTGATGGTTATATAAATTTGAGATTGTATTTCATCTATTCTAAACTCATGATCTACTTCATGTTACTTTTGGGGTGAGTTTGTTTTGAGGCTCAACATGATAGATGTAGATTCATTTCAGGGGTGTGTATTAAGGACCTTAGAGAGTTTAGAGAGATATTCCATATATATTGATGATTTCTGGGTTGTTTATATTTGTATAAGTATCTCATTATATGACTTGAAAAAGGATATTTTCAAGTTGATCTCAGTAGTGATTAGATTAATATGAAATTGTTTTTACATTGATAATTAGAGTTATCTAAAAATGACATTTTATCCCATTGTGTGGTATATAGAATACATTCATAATTGATACATCATATTACTAGTTTCTTAATAAAATTAAATCATGGGTATTGGTGCTATTTTTTAGGTATTATTTCTAATAAAATACTCATGGATGAGTTGGATGATCTATGGGGTTGAGAGATGTTTCAAAGTAAATGTGTTCTATCGAGTTAAAGTGAATCATGGTGTAAAGAATATGATTTTTTTCATGATGGAAATGAAAAAGTGGATGAGTTTTCTCATACATATAGAATTCATGTATGTTCAGACCATGTTGAAAATGATCACCCTGAAATGATAGTTGAGTCTAGGTGTTTCATATTTAGAACTACTTTCATGATAATGTTAATACCTTTTATAGGATACTTTTACCTCATTTAAAGGAACTCATTAAGTCGTTCACTCTTAATGGTTCAATCACAAAAAAAAACACAAATGAATAAAAATAATGAAAACAAATATTTTACATTGTTTACTATAAAGGGATACATCTAAGTAGAACACATTATTGATGAGTCAATGTGAAATAAAATACAATATACTCACTTTCAGTGGATTAGTGATAGTTTTTCATAACAAGGTTATTGTGAGGCGTAATGAATAGCCATAATGAGATAGATTCTTTGAGACACATTGTAAAAATACACACAACCATGAATCATACAAACCAAGAAAAAAATTTAAACCTGGTATCGGCACCCCCACCCCCACGAAATCCCTCTTGAAAAACCAAACACATGTCGAAACCATTTCCAAAACAAAAAAAAACACCACTTTTAGATAAACATGGATAAATAGGACTTTACACCAAGGATTTACCAAAAAGTTCCCAAGTGCCTTTTTCAGCTAAATCAAAACAGACAAAGCATATTAAAGTGCCAAACAGACCCTTGAGTTTGAAACACACAGACACCCAAACATTCACAATTTCCAAAAGGGCCCTTATCCTTTCCAAACACACACCAAATCATTTCCATAAAAAATACATCAAAACTATAAAATGATGACACCTTTATAAAATGAACCAAACAATTTGTCAAAAATTGTAAAAACAAACCAAAAAAATTATAAACAATTATATAAACAACCCAACCAGTTTATAAACAATTTTATAATAAGCTAACTAGTTTATGAACAATTTTTTTTACACGCCAAACAAAGTATAAATAATTTTATAAGAAACCCAAATAGTTTACTAGAAATTCTATAAAAAAATCAAACAATTTATAAACAATTTCATAAATAGGCCAAACAATTTATAAATATTTTTTTATAAACAACCCAAATAGTTTATTAAAAATTTTATAAACAGATCAAACAAATTACACAAACTAGAAAACACCATAATGAACTATTCAAGAGTAATATGAAGGTGATTTTCATGTTGAAAACATTATCAAAACAACATTTTACATCCACTGAACACAATTTCCATAAGCACACATAAACATAACCAGGGAAAAATACTTCAAAACTATTTTTAACAAAACCAACTAACTTGAAAACACTATAACAGATTAACCAAGTGTATTGCGAAGCTACGAATCAAGTCAAAGATTTAACTAAAAACATTCAAGCATAAAATGGACTTAATCAGAAAGGAAAGCATAGATTTTCCTAACTTAGATGTGTGGAAATGCGATGGTGCTTCAATAGAAGGGAGAAAAAAACATTGCAGACCCTCCACACACCCTAAAAACCAAAGGAAACACATCACACCTAAACCTTACCCATAAGGGTACATCAAAACCCTATGAACCCTGTGGAAACTAGGGAAACCGCAAAAGAGACTCACCAGGGGGAATCTGTGTGCTGTAGAGGAGGCTGTCAGGATGGTCGTCAGATGAGGAGGGCACTCCATAATAGGTCAGGTGGACAAGGGGGACGCATAAGGAGGAGGAGGAGAAGGAGGTGGAGGAGGAGGCAGCGGCTGTGGAGGAGGAGGATGAGTTGGCAGCTGCGGAGGAGGAGGAGGTAGCGACGACGGCAGAGGAGGCAGCGACGGTGGAGGGGTCGCGACAGAGGATGGCTCAACGGCGTAGGGTCATCTTCCGCGAAGGCTTGAAAGGGTGCGAGGGAGGAGGAGCCCGTTAGGGTTCTTTTATAAAACCCATTGGAACCTTTACCAGCACTAGTTAAAAGCGCTGATAAAGGTATGTTTTATCAATGCTAAAATAAAAAGTGCTGATAAAACATACCGTTATCAGTTCTTTGTTAGCATTGATAAAGGTATAATTTTTAGAATTTATTTATATTATTATATATTTATTTAAAATGATATATAGGATAAATATTTATTTATTTATTAATAATTATAACTATACATAAATATTTATTTATTTATACTTACAAAATTATAATTTAAGTAATTATTAAATTATAGGAAAAATACTTATTTTATTTATAATAATATAAATATATAAAATAAATATATTAATTATATATATTTAAAATATTATATATATATAACTTTATTTCTTCTAATTTTATAAATATTTATATGAAATATATATGTATTTATAAATATAATTATAAATAAATATTTATTTATTTAATTAAATAATTATAAAATTATAACAAATTTAAATATCTAATATTTATAATTTTTTTATTATATATAATTAATATATTTATTATAATTTTAAAATTATTTAAATATATTTGTATTTATTTATAATTATAAATAAAATTTGTATTTATTTATCAATATTTGTATAAATATTTATAAATATATTTATAAATATATATTTATTTAATTATATATAACATTTTATATATGAAATAATAAATATATTTTTTATAAATTAATAATTATTTAAATAAATATAAATTGATTTGTATTTATTTATAAATATTTTTATATATTTATAAATATATCTATTTAATTATGTATTTATAACTTTATAAGTAGTATAATAAATATATTTATTATAATTTTAGAATTATTTACACATATATATATATATTTATTTATAGTTATAATTATAACTATAAATAGTTTATATTTATAAATAGTTGTATATAATTGTTAATATATATATATTAATAAAATTATAATATTATATGTATAATTTTATAATTATTTATATATATAGTTATAATTATAATTACAAATTTATTTGAAAAGTATTTATATACATCATTAAAAATGTAATAAAATATATTTATTATTTAAATATATTTAATGTAATTTTATAAGTACATTTTTTAGAACATATATAGTTCATATGAGTAACATTATGAATTAATCAATATACCACATCAATGGACAACATGATGTAATGTTTAAATGAACATTAATGCATGATACATAACATATATGCATGATCAAAATATTCATTTACCAAATTCATTGGACAATACATATATATTCAATAATTTTAATTATAAATATATATATTAAAAAATATTATATATTTATAAAAAATAAAATAAAAATTATATTAAATATAACAAATATAATAAATATAATGAATTAATCTAATAAATCTATTAAATATAATAAATTAATCTAATAAATCTTATAAATATAAATATAATAAATCTAATAAATATATTTATTATTTAATGTAATTTATTATTATCTTATAATTATTTAATTATATATATATATATTTAATTATAATCTTAGAAAAACATTTTTCAATTAAAACATTATATATATTTTTTTGAATTATTAAAAAATATATATTAATTATAAACATGTGTTTTTTATTTAATGTATACAAATAAACATTATTTTTGAATATAAATATAATAATTTTATATAAATTAATAATATTTTTTATTAAAAACTTTTATCAGTGCTAATAATAGCGCTGATAAATGTACCTTTTATCAGCGCTAAGAAAAGCACTGATAAATGGTACACCTTTATCAGCACTTTTTTAGCGTTGATAAAGGGCATATTTATTAGTACTTTTAGCTAGCGCTGATAAAGGCTCACCCCTTTTTCAGCACTTTCTACTTAGTGCTGATAAAAGGCAATGCTTCCCTTGCCCTGTTTTGTGGTAGTGAGGATGTATTAAGGAACAAGATGATGAAGTGTTTTTAATGGTTTAATAATGAAGTATAATGATTAAAGTTATTCTGTTTTTGGATTTAAGAATTATTTCATCTATGGTTCTCTAGTTATACGAATCATGAGATATATAAGGATTGTACTATGGTAATTCTTCTTTAATTATTTGGAAGCATGAACGTTTTCATTAAGGTTTTTAAGGTGATAAAATATTTGGTATCTAACAATAATATCTACATTAAATTGTTTTTGGAATCTGATGTTAAGATTGATTTTGGAAATTTAGATACCTTTTGGACTATGAATTTGGACAGAAGTATTTTGGATGAGTCTTAAGGATGGAATGGATTAAGTTGAACATTTAATATTATTGTTTGAGGTTAAATTATGATTTTTTGGTTACTATGTGCTAACCATTTTGGTTTCATTAAATATTTTAAGACTGAAGGAATGACTAGTGGATCTTGTGATTCATTAAAGTGCTTCAGGTATGAAAAATCCATCTTGAATATCTATTTCCTGATATAAGAGATGAAGTGAAAATAGATTGAAGCATAACCAAAATATAATATCATGATTATAACATGAAATGAAATCAAGTAAAATTATTTTCTCAAGTGATTATCTCGATAGTAAAATAATCCCTCAACTATAGGAAAATAATTTGGAATAAAAATACTATTTGTTTAATTTTCTTACCGAGAAATCAATGTCCACTTTAACCCATCATAGATTTATGATTTTCTATGGTAGACTTTTTGATGACCATGTTCTCTAATACTCTACATTAGAACTTGATGGTTTCATTTCTTTTCCATTTCCAAGTTTTCAATTTTCAATAATGTTATCCTATTCAAAATCCTAATTTTGTGGTGACCTTTGTATTTCCTTTTCCCTCTTGTTAAGGAGATGTTTTATTAACCCTATTGACGATGTGGGTTTCCCATAAAATAATTTTCAAGTATCAACCTTTGATTTTAAAATTGAAATTTAAAATTATAAGGAAACAATTTATTGAAGGTGGATAAAATGTTACACCCCATAATTTTATGGTATTTCTCTTCTTAAATAAATTCAATTTCTTCAATAGTATACATTTCACACAACATTGAGCTTAAAAAAACCGTGATATATGATTAAATATTATTATTTTAACGCTATTAGTTAAGTTGGAGTTTATAAATAAGATTAGATAAATTATAAAAATATAGTTTTCACATGTTCATAAAATGAATTCATTTATTACGAATTAATTGGAAATGAAAATAAAAACCAATTGAATATAGAGGATGTGTTTTATTAAAAAACTATTTTTATGCCCATAATGACATTTTATCATAATAAATTAAATTAGTCACTATTATTTAAATATATTAATGAAATATATATGTTATATATTCAAAAAAAGTTTTTAAATTCATCCAATAAGTTTGATATACTTAAGATAAGAATAAAATCAATTTTAACCATAAAAGACTATATTTTTCAAAAGATAGTTTTGCCACCTTTTGATGGAACACTTGTTTTAAAACTAAATTTTGAACCTTTTATAAATTATATTTGAAAAAATAAACTTATTATTTTAAATTGAAACATAAAAACTTGCTTTTTTTTAATTTTTGTATTTTTTTGATGAGTTTGTGTTTTGATGAATAGTGAAAATACCCGATTTTAATTGAAAACAGATTTTTCATCTAAATAATTTAAAATGTTAAATTGTATTTTTGATTCATTTTTAAATTATAATTAGATAAATTTTATTTTATTTAATACAATTTAGTTTATTGGAATGATTTTCTTATTGAAATTGAAAATTTACTTTTATTGATTTAATATTTTGAAAATTTCCAAAAGTGCCTCTCACTCAATTAGAAAAGGGAACCTCCTCCCTCACTTCTTCAAAACACCTTGAGACTTGTATATTGAACAAAACCTGCCAATTTATCCATCCTATTAAAAAAATAAATTAATCATTGTTTGTTGGTACGTTTGACTTATCGTCTTCACATTGTGGTGTAATTTGATTTTCATCACCACTTTACTTGGATGGGTATAATGATGGAAATAATAAATATATATATGATAATTATGAAATCATATTTTTTCTATAAATATTAATATACAATCCACTTTTTTACCCTTTCACCAATAAAGGAATGATATTATCACTCATGCATACATACATCTTACCATCTCCATGACACGATACGATTCATTTTCCATGTTCACCATTGGAGAATGATTATAAAAATTTATTACATGAATAAATATGAAATATATTACCTTAATATAATTCTTTATATGTTGAATCTATATCCTATGCATGATAGTCAGAACTTTCATGAAAAAATAAGCATGAGAAAACATGGAAATTAACATCCAAAATAGTGAAATGAATAAAATATTATTAATAAATGAAGTGGTAAAATGTTATAAATGGAAAATATATGATATAATAAATATTAATATGGTTCTAGTATAAATTAATAACATTATTTAAACCATTATATAGTAGTTTCAGATACGTACAAAGGAAATCAGACCTTAGGTAAGGGTTTTCTCATCTCACTTTTACTTCTGTGAGATATATGCCTTGTTCACCACTTATTTCTTATGTGTGGTGTATGTACTGAAATTTGATATATGATATACTAAATATCGTTATTATCATGATATTATATGTTTCATTTAATGTCATTACTTCATGTGGATTGTGATTAAATTGTTTCAAAGTGGTATGGGACACTTTGGAACGTTTAAAGATTACATCCTCAAGAATTTCTCAATGGTGTCATTTAAAATTAACTTCATATATGTAAAAATACTTTATTGAATCTTTTAATTTATTTATTTTTTTCTCTTATTATAACCTCTACCATATTTTATTAAATTTTTATTGATTATTTTTTCTTTGGATATACTATTTTGATATTATTCACCATATTACTCTAGATTTTTTTTAAAGGTAATGCTTCGGTCAAAAGACCAAAGCACAAGATATATAAGAAAGAAAGAGGATTACAAAGTTCGGAAAGATGGGATTTTGTTACAGTCTCTCTCAAAGAGAGGCAATAAGTCAGCTAGAAGATTGTCAAGCCAAATCATGCTCTGCTGAATACCTTTGTTGGCGAGAGCATCAGCAATAGAATTCGCTTCACGGTAAGCATGAGTAGCAATATAATCTAGCCCGTGAAGCGAGTTCAGACACTTCATCCAGAGAGTGGTAAGCGGCCAAGCAAGATGAGTGTCGCCATTCCATATGGCCTGAACGATGGTTGTGGAGTCACTTTCAATCCAGAGCTTTCTCCAGCCTCTTTGAATGGCAAAATCAACAGCATGGATGACACCAAGCATCTCAGCCTCGAGCGAAGAAGAAAGACCACAGCCAGCATAAAAACAGCCTTGACAGTGACCATATGAGTCTCTGAAGATGGCACCACAACTAGCAGGACCAGGGTTGCCTTTGGAAGCGCCGTCAACGTTCACTTTAATCCATCCTGACATCGGTGCTTGCCAGAAAACTTCAAAGAAATGCTTGGGTTTTGGATATATGCCCGGGACACCGAGGCGGCGAAGAATAACTAAATCGTTAGCCGAGTTGTTGCAAGAAGCTTTTTGGATTGAAGCGGCTTCATGAATCGCAATAAGGATCCGAGCTTTACCTGCATTGAGACTAAATGAGTGGTTGTTATGAATAAAATCATTACGGGCATACTAGACCACATGCAGGAGCTCCGCTACTGCTGCAAGGAAGATATTCTTTATCTGCAAAGAGGCATCATATCTGATGCAATATTTAAGAAACATACAAATAGAATCAAAAGTTGGCCATCTGCAATTAAAGAGATCCAGAACATATTTCCATAAAGCAGAGGCTGTCGCACAGGACAAAAAGAGATGGTTGGCATCCTCCCTATGTTGATTACACATGCGACATTTAGAGCAAAGTTGAATGCTAAAGATTTGAAGACAAGCATCAGTGGGAATTCTATTGTGAGCTAGACGCCAAATGAGGGTGAGTCTAGAAGGTTTTATCCAAGGCTTATTAAAAAAACTCATCCATTGATAATTGGGATCCTCTCGAGAGAAGCAGTGATTATAGAAGGTTCTAGAATCGAGGATGCCATTTGGAGTAGGTTCCCACACCAGAAAATCACCGCCAGGGGAGAAAGGATGATTATCAATGATCTGAGCAATATTATCTGGGAGGGTGTGACGATGGGATCGCAAGACTTCCTTTATAGAAAGACTAGTATTTCCAGGAGAGGTATTCATAGAAAGCAAGGAAATAAAGGGGTTACCGCGCCAATTGTCACACCAAAAATTAATAGAAGAGTCCGCACTGACCATCCATCTAGAATTCTTCATGATAGAGTGATACGAGTCTCTGATGGCGGGCCAGATCGAGGAGTTGATGTAACAAAAATTCCCTTTAACAAGTTTAGGAAAAAACCTATGCTTCAAGAACTCCGAAGCTTTAGAGGAACCATTAATGATGCGCCAAGTAAGGCAGGATTGGAGAGCATTATTGAAAAGCTTTAAATTTTTTATACCAATGCCGCCTTTATCAAGAGGTTTACAACAAGAATTCCAAGGAATAGTGACAAGCTTCCTTTCTAAAGTGCTCCCTGTCCAAATAAAATTTTTGATATAGGTATTAATCCTTTTAAAAATGCCGGAAGGCCAATTGTAGATCATGAGCGAGTAGACCATTTTGGAAACAATGGTTGATTTGACCAGACATATCCTGCCGGCCATGGAGAGTAATTTCCCTTTCCAAGTGGAGAGTTGTTTAATAATTTGATCAGTAATGTTGGTGAAATGGCAGGCTTTAGGACGACCCCAAAATAGAGGGACGCCTAAATAATTGAAAGGGAGGAGGCCCTCTTTGATACCAAGAGAAACAGTGATGCTAGGTTTTCTTCTAACAGGGAAGCTTTTGCCAAAGAAAATATAAGATTTATCCCAGTAAATCTCTTGACCAGAAACCTCTTCATAATGATTAAGGGCTTGTTTTAGAACATGTATATTTTTCTGATCACCTTTGAGAAAAAAGATAATATCATCAGCATAGAAAAGGTGAGTAGGTGTATTGAGATTCCTGGCAGCTTGAATAGGTCTGAGCTTGCCTTGATCAACCAGGTGAATGAGGAGTCTACTTAAGTAGTCTTCAGCGATAACAAAAAGGATAGCGGAGAGAGGGTCACCTTGTCTGACACCCTTAGAACATCTGAAGAAGCCTCTAGGGGAACCATTGATCAGAACAGAAATAAAAGCTGAGTTAAATAAAGTTTTAATCTTTAAGATGAAAGCATCATGAAAGCCAAAAGATGAAAGCACATTGAAAATAAAGTTCCAGTAAATGGTGTCAAAAGCCTTCCTGATATCAAGTTTGATGGCCACACATCCCCCTCTAGAACTTTTGTTAAGACAATTAGTACATTCGGAGGCAAGGCAAATACAATCCTGGATGGACCTACCCTTAATAAAACCGAATTGATTCCACGAGACAATTTTGTTGCAAATAGGCATAAGTCTGTTCACAATTATTTTGGTAATGATTTTATAGAGAGTATTGAGCAGGGCAATTGGTCTGAATTGATGGATCTCCGAGGCATTTTCAACCTTGGGAATTAAAGTTAGGAATTGGGCATTTATTCCATGAGGAAGCGAACCATGTATAAAGAAATTCTTAACAGTGTTACAAACATCATTTTGGATAATATTCCAGTGTTTTTGAAAAAAACCATTATTGAACCCATCCGGTCCGGGCGCGCTGTCTGGATTCAGACCAAAGACAGTATTTTTAATTTCATGATCTAAAGGAGTACATAGGAGAGAATCATTTTCTCTTTCATTAACCAAGGAAGGAATAATGCCAGATCTGAGATCAGCACTAGTCTTCGTACCATTAAAAATATTATGAAAGTACGAGATGACATGATCCGCTATTGCCTCTTCAGAGTCAAGGATCAAGTCTTGATAAGTAAGCTTAGAGAGAGGGCGGTTAGCCTTTCTGACTCTTTGAATGGAGTTATAAAATTTAGTATTGCGATCGCCATCAGTGAGCCATTTAGTCTTAAACATTTGCTTGCAGATGTTTTCTTTGAGGGTAAGCAAATCATTTAGTTTGAGAGAGAGATTAGATTCTAATTGAGGGTCCATATTAAAATCAGATGAGGTACTTTGGGTTTGGACCCGGTGCAGCTCCTCTTCAAGAGAGGAAATATCAAGGTCAATTTGAGAGCTAGCAGTTTTACACCATCCTTTCAGGGCCTGCTTTAAGATTTTCAATTTGTACATACAGGCAAAGGAATCCTTGTGGTAATTCATGGAGGTCCATGTGTTATGAATAAAGGAGACACAGTCGGGTGTAGAAGACCAAGCATTATTAAATTTAAAAGGAAGGGCAAGCTTGCGACTATTCATACTGAAACTGAGGAGGATGGGGTGATGGTCAGAGTTGAGACGAGGTAGAGTAGTACTGGAGATGCAATCCCAAGTATCAAGAGCCTTCATGTTGACAAAAGCCCTGTCAAGCTTACTAGCAACCGTTTTATTATAATGCTTTCTGTACCAAGTATATTTGGCACCAGTAAGATTTACTTCAATGAGGTCACAGTCTTCGAGAGTAGATCTGAATTCCCTAGAGGATATAGAGAGGTGAGAGGGACCTATTTTCTCACCCGAATTAAGAATGGCATTAAAATCTCCCATCACAACCCAAGGGTCATGAATGGAGGGAGCCATATCAAGAAGGTCCTGCCATAGAGTTCTTCTTTCTTGATACCTATTATTAGCATAAACCATGGTGCAATATGTATGACGACTATTCCATAAGAAATCGCATGTGAGTTGCTGGTCAGTGATTTTAAAAATGTTAATATTTTGAAGAGAATTGTGATAAAAAAACCACATAGAGTCAGTTTGAGAGGTATTTTTACAGGAGCTTAGAAAACTATAATTAAGGGAACCAAATCTCATGAAGTTCGTCTTATAGTTGACTTTAGGTTCAGAGATAGCAAAGAGATGAGGCTTATGAGTGCTTATAAATCTCTTAAGAGTTGTATAAGTATCGTTATTGGCCAAACCTTGGCAATTCCAGAAGAGAAAATTCATCATTATTTATGTTTTGGGTTAGCACCCTTCTTTTTTTTAGTTTTTCCAGAACCTTTCTTCCCTTGGGCACGAGTGACCATAGGTGTGATATGAGGTTTTTGTTTGGAATTGTGGTCAGAAACTAGAGTAGCATGAGAAGAGCTGTCCAGAGGATGGCCTTGTTTAGAAATAAGAACAGGCAGTTGGACTGAGGGCAGGGACTTGTCCAGGTCCTCTGTTCTTGGTGAGTGTTGTTCCTGGCTTAAAGTGGGAGTAGAAGGAGCAGTGGTTGAAGATGCAGTGGCTATGGTGCAAACAGTGCCAAGGGGGGCAGCATTTGCAGGAATTTCAGACGAAATAGGAGGGATAATTTCAGCAGTGTTGGAAAGAAGAATAACAGGTGTTGGAAGGGTCATAGCAGAATTTTTGTGGACCATGACAGTAGTGGAATCTCCTTTGCTGGCACTTGAAAACGGCTGGACTTCAGTGTGTGCAGTGTTGTGAGCACCATTCTTAGCAGCACTAACAAGAGTCACAGCATTATTAATCAAAACAGGCAGACAAGGGTCAAGAGAGATACCTTCTTTTGGTGCTATTTCCATGACATCGTGTGGAACCATGTCAGCAGCAGCAAGGTCTTTCAGCTCTAAAGGAACCAAAGAAGGACACTCTAAATCATTAGAAACCTGTAAGTGCAGGGTAGCTGTACCAGAGGTAGAGGCATGATTATCTATACCTTCTGCAACTAAAATACTTTTTCCAGTGTCAATGATTTCAGGTTTTTGTAAAGGCTTTTCTTCATCAACTAGTTCCCCCCAAGTTTTACCCTCTAGAGATGCATGAACATAGGATTTTTTTATCCATGTATTTTGTGTCCTTTTGGGTAGATCAGGTTTATCCAAGTTGGATTGCCCTATTTTACCATAATTGACAACCTTCCAGTCATTAGAGATTGGGGGTTCCATTTGTTTTCTAACCACTCTACAATTTGAGAGGTTATGTCCAACTAGTTTGCATACCTCACAAAAGGGTGGTTTCTTTTCATATTCTATTCTAAGTTCAGTTTTATGGTCAGGAGCATTAAAACCAATACAAAGTGGAGGTTCAGTGGCCAGATTAACTTCCACCATTATTCTAGCATATAGGCCAAGCTCACCATTCAAAGTCCTATGATCAATTTTAATAGGGGACCCTATGCAGGAGGCAATGTCATTAAGAATTTTTGGGTGCCAGTAATACCAATTAAGTCCATGCACCCGAACCCAAACATGTGCCAAGTGATTTTTGTGTGTGAATGGATTAAAAGCAGCATCCCAATCCATGATTCTAAGAAATCCAGGCTTTAGTTGAAGATTACCTATTTTCCATACCTGGTCTAAATCACTTTGCGAGTTGAAAACGATATGATAATAGCCTTTACCAATTGGCACCATCTTCCATCTGCTTGAACCCCAGCAATTTGCAAGTCGGTTCTTTAAATCAGCAGAAGACCATGGCCGGTCGCCTGTGCTATAGGAGACCCGACCAAGAATCGAGAATTTACAGAGTTGTTCACGCTGCTTCAGAGCCTCCGGATCCGCATTAACAATGAAACTCCCATCATCGAGCTTTTTGAAGTATTGTTGTTTGTCAAATTTTGCACAGCCGATATCATCTCCTTGAATCGCATCGCGGAAAGAGACCAGAAGAAGCCGAAGAGGTACATCGAGATTACCCACTTCAATTTTTGACGGACTAGATACCAGAGTAGCAGATGCAGGTGATGGGTGTAGCTTGTTGTAGCCCAACAATGCATCGGTAGGTCTTGTGAGACAAACTAGTTTGGGTATTGGCCAAGGCCTTAGCTTTTTATGTACAATGTCTTGGATGAAGCCTTGATGATATGTTTATGATGTATGTAATTATGAATTCCCTCATTATGAGATTATTTATTGACATTCCATTTGATTATTCAACTAGTATAATATCCATGGTTAAGTTTCTTTTTCATGTGATTATTTATATGGAATTATTTGATCATATTTTATTCCTACCATATTATGATCAAGTTATTGATTAAATGTCATGTGTTTTAGTTAATTAAATTTCCATAATTATGATTATTTATGATTGCTTCCGCTATCTGTATACCCTTACTAATCATTTGAGCTCACCCCTTACATATGTTTCATTTTTCCCAAGATTCCAAGAATTATATTATGACTGATATGTAGGGTTACACAAAGGGGAAGTAATGGAAGACCCAATGAAATTATTTGTGTATTTTTATGTTTTAAAACATAATGTGAATTCCAAGTATATATCTAGTTTACCAAGACTACTAAATTATTCGGTCCTTTTGGATGAGATTCCTTGTATCTTATGTCAATGTAATACAGTAAGGCACTAACTCTGGGCTACTGGGGTCAAAGTCGTTACAAAAAATCCCCTATTGGATTGTTCCCTACTAAATCTATTCAGTATCTTTTCAATATTAATACCTTGAATTAGGTTGAGTGGTCTCTAGGATCTATCGGGATGGATTGTGATCCCAAGAATATATGATTTCTTTCATAAGTCCTTCATGGAGAAGTATTTATTCAACAAGGCCTTCAAAAACTACAAGGTTGGTACTTAATTAACAATAAGTAATATTTCATCAACATATAATATTAAGAAAACATGTATGTAAAGACCCAGAATTCCTGTGGATTTTTTTAAATACATGAGAATTTTACGAGTCCGTAGTTTCTGGAGGCGTTTGATTCGGAGGCCCAGCATACCCGAAATCAATTTTTGAAGTTTTGTTCGAGTAAGTTCAGTAAACATATGAGCGGGTTTTTATAACTTTTGAACCAGTGCTCGAAATTGAAATCTGAGGGCACCGTTGAGCTCGCAACGTCGGTGATTGCTTAGTGAGACCTTCACCACAATTGTGTTTTATCGAGAGTGGAAGGTAGTTTTTGGGAGTTTTTAATTAAAATGAATAAAGTTAAAGTTTTAACTTTATTTTATTTTGGTGGTTAAAACCTCCAAGGGGAGGTTAGTGGTGGGGGCCACCACACCATAACCTCCCATGAGAGGTTATGGTGGTGGGGCCCACCTGCACATAACCTCCCTTGGGAGGATGTTATGGTGGTGGGGCCCACCTGCACATAACCTCCCTTGGGAGGATTATTAGGTGGGGCCCACACAAGCTTTAAACCTCCTCTAAACCCCCAATTAATTTGGTGAAACTCTTCACATTCACCCTTCATTTAATGAGCCAAATCCTCTAATTTAATTAAGTAAAGTAACTTAATTAATTTGGAATCATTTTGAATTCTTGAATTCATTATGCCAACATTATAATATGTGATGTATTATTATGGTGGGGGGTTGGCATAATCCTTGTTGGGAGAATTAAGGAGAGGAAGAGCCTTTGGGAGAATTGAGAGGACTTCATTCTCTCAATGAAGAATGCGAAGAATGCCCATTACCACCGAAGAATAACGAGCCCCGTCTTCTACCTCTCCAACTGGAGCATGTAGAAGAAACACCACCACCCACGAAGAATGTCAATGACGTCATCTTGACTCATCTTCCCCGAATCCTTTCTCCTCGACTTCTTCGTCTTCTCTTCCGACGTGGACGAAACAACGCCGCCATTCTGCGACTTCATCAATGATCAACGACAAGCGAGGTAGGGGGATTTGAGTTGTTTTGTTCCCATTCTACGTCGTTAATATTTTGGTATTCGTTATGCCGAATGTTATCAACATAACATGGGGGGTTCGGACCGCACCAACACGGCCAACCCTCCCCTTTTGGTTGATCTTGTTTGTTGATGATGGAGGAACTGACCGAGGCGAACAACGGCGGCCAGCGACGGGCCGACCGTGAAAGAAACCGGCAGCGCAAAGGCCGTTGGTTTGCCAAGAGGGCACATGATCACCTTGCTACGTGGAGGAGAGCCGCAACCACGTAGGGCTGTAGCGGAAGCATGGAGGGCAGCAGAAGGGCGCGGCCAAGGCGGGCCGTGGCGGAGGGGCGCAGCGCCATCACGTCGTGCCGGTGGTGCAGGACCGCGGCCAGGGTGGGCCGCAGCGAGAGAGTAGGGGCGCGGCGCCGTCGTACCGCATTGGGGAAGACCTGCGGCCTATAACTGTGATGGACAGGGGATGGGGGCCGACTGTGCCAGCCGCTGGTGCGCGCTACACAGGCGGTACCCTTCGGGTCCCACTGTTACTAGGGGCCAGCACCTCTCACTGGTCGTTTCGGACAAAGGGGAGGCGTGGCACCCCCTCCCACGCGTGGCCTACCAGGACACGTGGGCCGGCCAGCCAGGCCACGCGGGCTGCCAGACGGCCAGGCCACGCGGGCCGCAGGGCCGGGCCACCCTTCGGGTCAGGCCGCTTTCGGTTCGGGCCGTCCCCACAGGCCGGGCCATACCTTTGGGTCGGTCCGCCCCTTTGGGCTAGGCCACCCCTTCGTGCAGGGTCAGATTCATGGACCAGGTCGGGTCGGTCCAACTGGGTCGAACCGGACTCGAACCCGTCAGACCCGTTTACACCTTTTCACCCATATCTTGGGCTACGGGAGTCCGTTTGACGAATCATCAACAACACCGATATTCATGGAACAGAGCCACCCCTTTGAGAATACCCCCACGAGAGTTCGAGGTATAGTTGAGATACGGTCAGGTTGGTTCGTATACGAAACCAACCGGGCCCCCGGGACTAAAAGGCTAATAACTCACAAACCGGGTGTCTGATTGACGCGTCGTCTGTGGAGTTGAGACCCCTATGATGTGGCGGTCCTTTGAGATACATTAACGTGAGACTTCATGTCACTTGGAGTATCGACCAGTAGCTCATGGAGTGGATCCTCCCGGAGAAGAGAAAACAGAGTGTG
Organism: Viscum album; assembly: GCA_963277665.1. Lineage (NCBI taxonomy): Eukaryota > Viridiplantae > Streptophyta > Magnoliopsida > Santalales > Viscaceae > Viscum > Viscum album. The sequence goes on along the minus strand of OY728131.1, from coordinate 908,540,502 downwards.
GAGACCTAGTACCTGACAGACCTGACGATTGCTTGATCAATTAGACTCGGAGTGATTCGACTAGCCCAGTGGGGAGCGCCTGGTATTTGGCTATAGACCCATGGAAGACAGAGCGCCTGGTAGTTGGCAGCAGACCCGCGGTACTCAACAGGATGAGTACCTCTGTAGGCTATTAGGGGGAGCGCCCTATATTTAGCGGCAAACCCACAGCGGACAGAGCTCCTGGTAGTGGGCAGCAGACCCGCGGTTCTCGACATGAGGAGTACCTTAGTAGTCCAAGGTTAGTGAGAAGCGCCTCAGTGTCGTGAAAGGCCCACTGTACTCAACATAGGAGGATTTCTCCAGCAGCCATGGTTTCGATAATGAAAAATCCTGGTTTGAGCTGAGTCATTGACCTTTGTGTTTTCCTCATGATTGAGATGGGTTACTTGATAACTTAGGTATATGTATGGGCATATACCTAAGTAATGGTTATCCGTTGAAATCATACTTTGTGGTTTATCCTTGTTAGATTTTGTGAGACCTTGAGGGTCTCGGGGTCCCTACTGAGTATCGTTATACTCACCCCTGCACGGGCTATGCCCGCACCTCATTATGTTGGATACAAATGACGGACAACACTGACAGAGGCGGAGTGTACGTGACTGGATGGTACCCGGAGGTGTACCTCATGATGAGTCGGTACTCAGAGGAGACAAAAGGATGTGGAGCACTGAGAAGTCTATCTGTACCTACCCTTCAGGCAGGATCCGTGTTGGATGATCCAGGAGCTGCTAGACACCTTACAGCTGTTTGTCTTTTTAGTTGTACCTATTTGTCCTTTACTTGTACTTTACTGTAGGGATTGTATTTCCAGCCCCTTTATTTTCAGCATACTTGTCATACAGTTTTTACTTAGTGTTTTCTTTCCCTTTTACTCTGGTTGTGTGTGTTTATGATTTATAAAGGCAATGTCTTCCCAATTTTAAGAAATTATGCCTTTGGTGCTAGTCGCCAGCCCCTGGCCTATGGAAGGCGGGCTTGGGGTAGTAACGATACGGGCCCCGGGGGATGGGTCATGAAAAAATGGTATCAGAGGAGTCGGTTCTACAACAGAACTTTGGACTCTGATATTTCTTTTCTGTGAAGCAATAGTTTTAAGGGTACTGAGTGTGGTTTTCAGTTCAGGGAGTCCAGTGTTGGTGTGGCGGCCGACGTATCCATACACTAGGACCATGACTACTGATTTCCGACTTAGTACACAAAAACAATGATTGTGTGTGTGTTTTCAAAAGTTTTCTTTAAATCATCTCAAACTAGGTCAGCTCACCAGGTATAGTCTTTTGACTGTGTCACATCTATTTCTTTCAGGATGCCTCCCCACGGATGACCAGCTAGAGCCTCGAGAGTTGTACGTACTGACAGCCCGCCGAGCGACGAGGCCTCAGTACATAACCCTCTTCCAGTTGAGGCACCAGTGGAGGCACCAATGGTACTACTTCACTTTGGGCCACCGATGCCACCAACCCCAGCAGCAGAGAGTGCACGCCGCTTGAGCGCGTTGCACGAGTTCCAGTGCTAGAGGCCACCTAGGTTCAGGGGAGAGACAGACCCACAGGCGGCTGAGGATTGGATGAAGGCTATGGTGAGAGTCTTCAGACTGGTAGGGACACCAACTGACTTCATTTAGATCCTTGATGCCAATATCCTTCAGGCAGCAGTAGGTATATAGTGGAGCCTGATGCTCCATATTCATGATGAGGCTGCACTTCTATGGGAAGAATTTGAGGGCCTATTCCAGGCAGAGTCTGTACCATTCACCCTTTGAGCGGTGTGGATACATGAGTTACTTCATCTGCAGCAGGGCAGCGTGAGTGTAGCTCAGAAATCAGCGAGGTTCACCTACCTCTCGTGCTACTCCACTGATATGTTACGGGACCCGTTCTTCAGGGCCTGGACCTTTGAGCAGGGACTCAGGTGAGATATCAGAGCTTTAGTTATCTCCCACAGCATCCCGATGCAGATGGGGGTGTTGGAGCGAGCCATCCTAGTGGAGAGTTTTTTTGCTGAGCAATCTCCAACAGCAAGACCCACCACTAGCCGACATGCAGTGAAGTATTATACAGCTGGAATTAGAGAGATGACATAGAATTCTAAGAGGACTATACCTACAGATGATTAACCACATGACTCGGGATTGGTTGTGCGGGGCACCAAGAGTGGAGACAGAGCTAGTCATGCCAAGAGCGGAAAATGTTACTCATGCGGCGGGCTTAGTCACATGGCTCGTGATTGTCCGACCCGTTGTTCTGATGATGAGCAGTCAGTTGAGGGACCTCCCAGGAAGAGGCAAAGGTTCAAACAAGGCGGTCTGCAGGGAGCAGGTGGACGTGGTAGAGGAGCTGGTCGAGCAGCTGGCAGCGGTCGACAATATGAGGTGCTACCACCACCACCACCAGGAGGTCCACCCCGACCATGGGGAGTGGATGGACATGGGAGAGCTCAGCTTCAGGAATCTAAGGCCTATGACCATAGCGCTCCTGAGATGATACGAGGTACGATCTGTGTCTACTCCACCATAGCTACAGTTCTTATAGACACAGGTTCCAGTCACTCTTTCATTGCCACTACCCTCGTTCAGAGCTCGGAGATTCCGACGGAGACATTGGCTCAATCCTTATGGCTAGAGAATCCTTCGGGAGCAGACTCGATGATTACACACTAGTGCCAGCAGTGTGAGCTTACTCTAGGAGGTGAGAGATTTAGTTGGGATCTTCTCGTAGCAGCGTCGAGGCCTTACAACGTCATCATGGGTATGGACTGGTTATCTACAGTCCATGCTCAGATCAACTGTATTAGGCGCAAAGTGCGGTGTGTCCACATGGATGGGACTAGGTTCACCTTCACTAGTGAGAAGGGAACCTTTATAGCACAAGATGGACTTACTCGGAGGAGGGTGTAGCCGATCACTCACCAGTTGGATTGCCTTACCCTCGGAGCAGTTGATGTGGAGAGTCCAACTTATCCTGTAGTGGTGGACCTGTACGCGAATGTTTTTCCTGACAATGTTCCAAGACTACCTCCTCACAGAGAGGTGGACTTCTATATTGACCTGTACCCTGGGATGACATTGATATCTACTCCATCATATCATATGGTTCCTACTGAGCTCTGAGAGATGAGGGTACAGATGGAGGCTTGCAGGGAAAGGGATTCATCTGGCCCAGTGTTTCTCCCTGGGCAGCCCCAATTCTATTCACCAAGAAGGTGGACGGGAGCTTGAGGCTCTGTGTCGACTACCGTTTCCTGAACCAGGTGACTGTAAAAAACAAGTACCCACTTCCGAGGATTGATGACCTCTTTGATCAGCTCAAGGGAGCACGATGGTTCTCGAAGATAGACCTCAGATCAGGCTATCACCAAATCAGAGTTCGAGATGAGGATGTGTAGAAGAAAACCTTCAGGTGTCGGTATAACCACTATGATTTCTTGGTTATTCCCTTCGGCATAACCAATGCTTCAGCAGTGTTCATGTGTCTCATGAACAAGATCTTCTAGCCTTACCTCGATCACTTTGTCATGGTCTTCATCGAAGACATTCTGATCTACTCAACTACTAAGGATGAGCATGCCTACCATTTGCAGGTAGTATTGGACACACTCTGAGAGAACCAGCTTTATGGTAAGCTCTCAAAGTGCAAGTTTTGGATTCAATAGGTTTAATTCTTGGGACACGTCATCTCAGAGGCTGGATTTGTAGTGGATCCAGCGAAGATTGAGGTAGTTCTTGCTTGGGAGCCACCCAGGAGTGTGACAGAGGTTCAGAGTTTCCTAAGTTTGGCTGGATACTATTAGAGATTCGTTCTAGAATTCTCCAGAGTTTCAGAACCACTTTCAGCCTTGATGAAGAAGGGGAAACCCTTCGTGTGGTCGGAGATATTCCAGCAGAGCTTTCAGGGGCTGAGGTAGAGGCTTACTAGTGCCCCCATCTTGAGGCTTCTAGAGGAAGGCATACGGTAAGTAGTCTACTGCGATGGATCAGGGACTGGACTCAGGTGTGTCCTGATGCAGGAGCAAGTAGTGATCGCGTATGGTTCTCGACAGCTGAGACAATATGAGAAGAACTATTCTACCCATGAACTAGAGTTAGCAGTAGTGGTCTTCGCCTTGAATATGTGGTGGCACTATCTGATGGGTGAGAATTTTACCATGTACTGTGATCACAAGAGTCTCAGGTATATCTTCTCTCAGAAGGACCTGAACCTGAGATAGCGATGATGGATTGAGTTCCTCTAGGAATATGACTTTGTGATAGTCTATACTCCTAGGAAGGGAAACATTGTTGCGGATGCACTCAGTAGGAGTTTTGGTATACCGCTGCTAGGAGAGGCGACAGAGAAGTTGTCCGCTTTACAGATATACTTTGTGGATAGGGATGGGTCAACCTATCTACAGTCTCTTACAGTCACCACCACTTCTTTAGTGAGTTAGAAAGGTGCAGCATGGGGACACTGACTACAAGACACGATGTTCTCAGATATCCATAGGGCAAGCACCTGATGCATTTTCTGAAGGTGGGGAGAACTTCATCCTCTTCAGAGGATGTACCATGGTACCAGTTACACTTCAATAGGAAGTGTTGAGGGAGTTTCACACTTCCCCTCTAGTGGTACATCCAGAAGTGGCGAAGATATACCAGGACCTTTGACGATAGCACTGGTGGCTAGGTATGAAGAAGGCAGTAGCGGAGTTTGTCTCACAATTCCTCACTTGTCAGTAAGTGAAGGTGGAGAACCAGGTAACCGCAGGCTTGGTTCTTCCCTTAGAGGTCCCAGAGTGGAAGTGGGATGGGATATCCATGAACTTCGTGATGGGTCTTCCACGTACATCTAGGAGCCACGACTCGATTTGGGTGATCGTTGATTGACTCACCGAGTCGGCCCACTTCCTACCAATCAGGGAGAAAGTTCCATTAGGGAGCTTGGGATGCCTCTATGTGCAGGAGATAGTGAATTTTCATGGAGTACCTTATTCTATTGTCTCTGACCGTGATGCACGATTTAATTCTCAGCTATGGAAGGGGTTGCAGGAAGCTTTCAGGACACAGCTTCGCTTGAGCACCGCCTTCCATCCTCAGACTGATGGTCAGACTGAGAGGACCATCTAGACCCTCGAGGACATGCTTCGTGCATTCATCCTAAAATTTGGTCACAGTTGGGAAGATCACCTGCCTTTTGTGGAGTTTTCCTACAACAACAGTTATCACTCCACCATCGGTATGACACCTTTTGAGGCCTTGTATGACCAACCTTGCAGATCGCCACTATGTTGGATAGACCTAGGGGAGTCAGCACTAGTGGGACCAGAGATGGTACGAGATACCACAGAGAAGGTGCAGAAAATCCAAGATCGAATGAAGACTATACAGAGTAGGCAGAATTCATATGCTGATAGGAGACAGAGACCTTTGGAGTTTGAGGATGGTGACCACGTTTTCTTACAGGTCTCACCTCGACGAGGTCTACGGAGATTTGGCCGAGGCAGCAAGTTATCACCGAAGTTCATCGAACCTTTCCAGGTCCTCAGCAGAGTAGTCAAGGTGGCTTACCGCTTGTCTCTTCCACCTCAGTTACACCTGGTGCACGACGTCTTCCACGTATCTCAACTGAGGAGATACGTGCACGACCCATACCACATCATCGACCATGGGGAGCTAGACATCGATGACGGGGCGACTTTCATGGAGTTTCCAGTGGAGATTGAGGATCGATAGGAGCGGGTCCTATGTGGATGGTCGATACCTCGGGTGTGCGTTCGCTGGCAGCACGAGAACCTCCAAGAGAGCACATGGAAGCGGGAGGCTCAGATGCGTGCTTAGTACCCCCATTTGTTCCCTTAGTTCGAGTTGTAGCTTACAGGGACGTAAATCCCTAAGGTGGGGAGAATGTAAAGACCCATAATTCCCGTCTTAAATACATGGTAATTTTACAAGTCCGCAGTTTCTGACGGCACTTGATTACGAGGCCCGGTGTGCCCAGAATCAATTTCTAAAGTTTTGTTTGGGTATGTTAGGTAAACGTACAAGAGAGTTTTTATAACTTTTGAACTGGTGCTCGGAATTGAAATCTGAGGGCACTGTTGAGCTCACAACGTTGGTGATTGCTTAGTGAGACCTTCACCACAGTTGCGTTTTATCAAGAGTGGAAGGTAGATTTTGGGGGTTTTTAATTAAATTGAATAAAGTTAAAGTTTTAACTTTATTTTATTTTGGTGGTTAAAACCTCCAAGGGGAGTTTAGTGATGGGGTCCACCACACCATAACCTCCCATGAGAGGTTATGTTGGTGGGGCCCACCCACACATAACCTCCCTTGGGAGGATGTTATGGTGGTGGGGCCCACTTGCACATAACCTCCCTTGGGAGGATGATATGGTGGTGGGTCCAACCCACACATAACCTCCCTTAGGAGGATTATTAGGTGGGGCCCACATGAGCTTTAAACTTCCTCAAAACCCCCAATTAATTTGGTGAAACTCTTCACCTTCACCCTTCATTTAATGAGCCAACTCATCCAATTTAATTAAGTAAAGTAACTTAATTAATTTGGAGTCATTTTGAATTCTTGAATTCATTATGCCAATATTATAATATGTGATGTATTATTATGGTGGGGGGTTGGCATAATCCTTGTTGAGAGAATTAATGATAGGAAGAGCCTTTGGTAGAATTGAGAGGACTTCATTCTCTCAATGAAGAATGCGAAGAACACCCGTCACCAACGAAGAACGACGAGCCCCGTCTTCTCCTTCTTCAACCGGACCAAGTAGAGGAAACACTGCCACCCACGAAGAACGCCGACGACGTCGTCTCGACTAGTCTTCCCCGAATCCTTTCTCCTAGACTTCTTCGTATTCTCTTCCGACGTGGATGAAACGACGCCGCCATTCAGTGACTTCGTCAACGATCACCGACAAGCGAGGTAGGGGGATTTGAGTTGTTTTGTTCCCATTCTATGTCATTAATATTCTGGTATTCGTTATGCCGAATGTTATCAACATAACATGGGGGTTCGGAACGCACCAACATGGCCGACCCTCCTCCTTTGGTTGATCTTGTTTGTTGATGATGGAGGAACAGACTGCGTCGAAAAACGGCGACTGGTGACGAGCCAGCCGCGAAAGAAACTGGCGGTGCAAAGTCCGTCAGGTCGCCAAGAGGGCACGACACCACCTCACTATTTGAAGGAGAGCCACGACCACGTCGGGCCGCGGTGGAAGAACGTGGCACCGTCACACCGCGTGGAGGAAAGAAGGAGGTCGCGGCCAAGGTGGGCCACGACGGAGGGGTGCGGCGTTGTCGCGCCGCGCCGGTTCTGCAGGACCGCGGCCAGGGCGGGTCGCGGCGGGAGAGCAGGGGCGCGACTTCATTGCGTCGTGCCAGGGAACAGTCGTGGCCTATGGATGTGGTGGATAGGGGAGGGCGGCCGACTGTGCTAGCTTCTGGTGCGCACTACATAGGCGGGACCCTTTGGGTCCTGCGGTTACCATGTGACGACACCTCGCGCCGGCTGTTTCAGACAAAGGGGGGGGAGGGGCACGACACCCCCCCTCCCCACGCATGGCCCGCCAGGCTATGCGGGTCGGCCGACCATGCCATGCGGGTCACCTGGCCGGGCCGCCCCCATGAGCTGGGCCATACCTTCGGGCCGGGCCGCCCCTTTGGGTTGGGCCTCCCCTTTGCGCTGGGTCAGATTCACAGACTAGGTCGGGTCGGTCCAACTGGGTCGGACCGGACCCGAACCCGTTAGACCCATTTACACCTTTTCACCCATATCTTGGGTCACGAGAGTCCGTTTGATGAACCCTAAGTGGTGCCGATATTCTTGGAACAGAGCCTTCCCTTTGAGAATACCCCCACGAGAGTTCAGGGTATAGTTAAGATATTCTCAGGTTGGTTCGTACACGAAACCAACAAGGCCCTCGGGACTAAAAGGCTATTAACTCACAGACTGGGCTTCTGATTGATGCTCCGTCTGTTTCATTGAGACCCCTATGACATGGAATTCCTTTGAGATACTTCCATGTGAGACTTCATGACACTTTGAGTATCGACTAGTAGATCGTGGTGTGGATCCTCCGGTAGACGAGCAGACAAAGTTCGGAGACCTAGTAGCTGACAGACCTGACTACTGCTTGACTGATTCGACTCGGAGTGATTTGACTAGCCCAGTGGGGATAGCCCGGTATTTGGCGGAAGACCCATGGTGGTTTTAGCGCCTGGTAGTTGGCAGCAGTCCCGCGGTACTCGACATGAGGAGTACCTCTGTTGGCTATTAGGGGGAGCGCCCGGTATTTGGCGGTAGACCCACAATGGACGGAGCGCCTGGTAGTTGGAAGCAGACCCGCGGTACTCGACAGGAGGAGTACCTCAATAGTCCAAGGTTTGTGAGAAGCATCTCAGTGTCACAACATGACCACTATACTCGACAGAGGAGGAGTTTTCCAACAGTCGTGGTTTCAATAATGAAAAATTTTGGTTTGAGCTGAGTCGTCGACCTTTGTGTTTTCCTCATGATTGAGATGGGTTACTTGATAACATAGGTATATGTATGGACCGATACCTAAGTAATGGTTATCCGTTGAAATCATACTTTTTGGTTTATCTTTGTTGGATTTTGTGAGACCTTGAGGGTCTTTGGGTCCCTACTGAGCATCGTTATACTCACCCCTGCACGGGCTATGCCCGCACCTCGTTGTGTTGGATGTAAACGACGGAAATCAATGACCGACGTGGAGTGTACGAGGACTAGATGGTACTCGGAGGTGGACCTCACGATGAGTCGGTACTCAGAGGAGACAGACAGACGTGGAGCACTGAGGAGGCTATCTGTACCTACCTTTCCGGTAGGATCTGTGGTAGACGATCCAAGAGCTGGTAGACACCTTCTAGCTATTTGTCTTTTTTAGTTGTACATGTTTGTCCTTTCCTTGTACTTTACTATTGGGATTGTATTTTCAGCCCCTTTACTTTCAGCATACCGGTCATACATTTTTTACTTAGTGTTTGCTTTCTCTTGTACTCTGGTTGTGTGTGTTTCCGATTTATAAAGGTAATGTCTTCCCAGTTTTAGGGAATTACATCTTTGGTGCTAGTCTCCAGCCCCTGGCTTATGGAAGGCGGGCTTGGGGTAGTCACGATATGAGCCCCGGGGGACGGGTCGTGACAATGTAACACCATGATATTTTTAAATAAGTACATTATGTTCGATATCATATATGACATGCAAAACCAATCTTAAGCGAACCACAAAATATTATTATTTAAATATGACTATTGTAACCTATCCATTAAATTGGTGGCTATTAATAATATTAACCGCATTATGAAATATATATACAAATTTATTGATCAATTTTTATGAATCGAGCACTCAATTTTTAGAAAATACATTTTATTCTTCAAAAATACATTTTATTGAAAAATGGTATTTATTTCTTTTTATGAGTAAATATTATAATTAATTTTGGAAAATTTAATAAAATTTATTTTAAAAAAGGGTATAATTTTTGAAATTATCATAGAAAAATTATTTTATGGTGAAATTTTTATATTTTTCTGAAAATTTTTATTTTTTAATGAATTGCGAAAATACGGATTTTATTAAAAATTATATTTTATTTTAAGGTATTTATAAAGTAAAATTATATTTTGGATTAGTTTTAAAATTTTATTAATTAATTTTTATTATATATAATATAATTATATTATTTGAAATAAATTTTATACTTGAATTTAGTATAGAAACATTTTTGTACTTAAATAGGCATTTTTTTATAAAGTGGGTTTTACCAGGTTTTATGAATTTGTTTTCAAATTAATTTATGCCAATTATAGGTATTGAATTTTATAAAATGAATTTAATATTTTAAATAAGTAGTTTCAAATTTGGTAAATAGTCCCCTTTTATTTTTTGTCAATATGAACAGTTCCTGTGGTAAAATTTATCACTTCAGTAAAGGGTAAACGGAGTTAATTTAGGTTAAAACTAAGTGATAGGGCCATAATTTTTCATCTTAATTCTTATTAAGTGAATTTAATTCAAAAATTATCACCTTATTCTTGAAATGGATTTGTTTCGTGAACACTTTTCTCAGAAAATTACCAATATAATATTTAAATGGAAGAAAGTTACAAAATGTCACTCTATTAGTTTTAAATATATTTTTCATGTTCACAAAAGAAGAAAAATTATTTATGAATAATCATTAATAGAAATTTTTTGAATGATGAAATTAAATTCATGATGTTAATTTATTTATAATTTTTAATTATTAAATAGTTACTTTAAATGCTTACGAATTGCTAATACTTTATTTATTCAATTAATAGAAAAATAAAATAAATGATTTAAAAAAATTAAAAGTAATAAAATTTGGTTGAGTTATATAATTACATGAATTTTTTAGATAAATATAAGATATTAGTGGTGTTTAAAAGGATTATATTTTAATTCTAACTTTTTATTTGTGTATTTTAAGTCGAATTAAATGAATAGTATCCAAATTGACATAAATAATATTTTATTAAATTATTTAAAAATCATAAAAATATTGAAAGAGGGAAAGGTAAATAATATATGGTAAAAAAATAATTTTTTCATTTATGAGTCAATATTTACCTTATAAGTAAAATTATAACCATTTAAGAGTGAAAAATGTATTACTATGGTCAAGGATTAAATGGGTTAATTAAGGGATTTAACCAAATAATAAGGTTTAAAACACCACTTAAACCTATCCAAATTAAAAAAATTGGTGGTATTAAAACAAAATACTACTTTATATTCAAATATATGTCTCTTTTTAATTATATTTCTTTATAATTACTTTATTATGATTTAGTTTTTTAATAAATTCCAAAAGTGTCCCTCACCTCAATTATAAAAGAGCGCCTACTCCCCTCACTTCTTCACACCTTTTGAGCCTTATAACTTGACCATAAATAGAAATAATACCTTATCAAGTTCCTTATACACATTATATTGTTATTTTATTTCCCAAAAGACCAACCCTAGCATCCTTCATAAGATATATAAAGGAGTTATTTCAAAGAATAGGTAATCACCTTAACCGATCACTTTCTTTTCTTACTTCTTATTTAACTCCTCTAAATATATGATATTTGTAATAATATAATAAACTAAATATAATCAATAAAATAAAATTTTATTATGATTATTAAATAACCATTATCCACCCTCTTTCACATCAAATGGGAATTGAATGTATCGCTCATGCATACACACTTCTTACTGTCACCATGTAGTGATACAATTCATTTTCCACCATCATATTTCATGGATGGTTATTATTATGGGGTTAATGTTTATATATTATACTTATGAAATAATTATAATTATTTAATTATAATATAACACATTCCTTCTTACCTTCCAATCTGTTGGAAAACAATAATGTCACTCGTGCGTACGTGTGGACCACCACCACCACAAAGGGATATAATTTTTTCCTTTTAGTTTTAATTGGATGGTAATAACGATAAATTTAATTAATATAAATTACAAATATGATATAATAATGATTTTTTAATAGTGAATTATTATTTACCTTTCTTTCATTCCAACTGTTGAAAAGTGAAAACAATCTTCATGCGTACGTGATGTTTATCGTCTTCAGGAATGGTGAAATTCGTTTTTCTATCTCTATATTTTATGAATTATTATATATATACATATATAATGGATATATATTCCATTTATAACATTATTAACACTATGGATGTGATTTAACCATGATCAAAGTACAAGGATCAAAACTACCGAACAAAAACACACATGAAAAATGAAGCAAATATCACCCAAAACATTGATTTTAATAAATAATTGTTAATAAATGGGGAATAAAAGGTTATAATTAAATAATATATAGAATGATATATTATTATTATTATTATGTAATATACCTATAATAAATCTATATTTATTATACAGTAGGCTTTAATGCATATGAAGGAAGTCAGACCTAAGGTAAGAGATTTTCATCTCGCTTTTATTTCTATGAGACACATGCCATATTCACCACTTGTTTGTTTTATGTGGTATATTTAATTCTCATAAATGTATTTTATGATGTTTATTATGGAATTTATGTGGATTTACATATCAATCTAATTTTATTTTTTCACGGGGCTTATGATTCAAATGTTAACAAAGTGGTAAGGGTTTTATGTTAAAATCTCATTATTTATCGAGATTATTTATAATTAAGTTTTCAATGATGAATTATTATGATATAAAAATCAATAAAATCGTGAATTTTATTCTCATATAGTTATTTCATAAAATTATATTTTTTCCTTTAATTTTCATCTCTTTAAGTACTCAAGAGGCTAATAGAATTTTTTTTAAGGAAAATTGACTTATTTTTATCTTCGATCGAAAAACATTTTTCTTCCATATCCATGTTTTTACTATTATCCTATGATTGTTTAAATTAATTTTTACCCATTTTTTACTTTTTAAAAAATGTTTTAAAAGGAATATTTTTTTCATTTTTTGGAAAAGGCACTTTTTGACTTTTTTTTATAAAATTGTTAAAGGAATATTTTATTTAAATAGATATTGAATGAATGAAATTTCCCAAAATCATGACTAATAAATGATTTTAAGATTACATTACAAGTTTCCAAGGTTATTTTCAAATAATTTTTTTCTTGATATTTGAGAAATTTTTATTTTTTAAAAAGGTTATTTCAACGTGAAAAGGGTATTTTCCACAAGAATTTTTTATGTGGTCCTTTAAATGAAATTTTTATATATGATAACATCCTTTGATTTTACTTAGTCTTTACTGGGAATATGGTACAATGATACAATTATTATTATTTCTCTATATGGTTTATGATTGTGATGATGAGATGTTAATGAAACTCGTTTATTTTCCATGGGTTATTCTATAATGTTATGATTTATAATCTGGTGGAATTTATATGATTGAATTATGATTATTTGAAAGTTAGGTCTGTTAAAGACCTAAAATGCATTGGGTAAAGTTGGAAAACTCATGAGGTTAATATGTTATGTGTGAACCGGATTTCATGTTCACAATTTTATGCATGGATCTAAATTTAATGTCCACAAGATTATGTGTGGACCTAGTTTTCATATCCATAAGTTTATGCATAGACCTAACTTTCATGTCTATAATTTTATTCATGGACCATGATCTCATGTTCATAAGATAATTTATGGACCTGGATATGATGTTCATAAGATTATGTTTAGACCTAGTTTCTTGTCCATAAGTTTATGTAAGGGATTTATTTCATGTATTTAACTTAATGAGTGTACCAGTTTCTATTTATACATGTTTATAAAGTTATAAGTTTATGTGTATTCCACAAATTTATCTCTTATTCCAATGTTATTCTCTCACAGCTCATGTTCTTTGATTCCATTATGTTTCATGTCTTATTAATGGCCAATATTTATTACATTACTCTATATTATGATTTTTTATATTCAGGGTATGATTTTCAAATTTTATGATCATGTTCTCATACCCTTATGCTCATGTTATACTTAAGTGTTCATTTATATCTCCCTTTTTTACCCTTACTGAGCATATAAGCTCACCCTTTATTATATTTCCTTTACCCAAGTTATGAAGAAGCTTCTATCTAAGGTATATCTATGAATATTTTTATGTGGGAATATATTTATGGGAAATGTTGAAGATCTATCATGAAATATGAATATTGTGTATCTATTCCCCAAAGAAACTAAACTTTTATGGTCCTCAAGAACATATTTGTGAAATGTATTGAATATTCATCTAAAAATAAGTGATATCTATGTATGAAAATTATGGCTCAATTTAAAATTACCACACTCCTACTAAACTGCATATAGACACAAGGCTTGCATTCATTTTTATAAAACCAAATTCTATTATGGCTTCATCAAATCGAATTTTCCAAGACCTGGATGCTTATTTTAACCCATAAATGGATTTTTGAAATTTTCAAACCATATTGGAATCCTATGGAGTCATTAAACCTTTGGGTTGTGTCATATAGACATCTCCCTAAAGGTTCTCATTAAGGACAGTTGTTTTGATATCCATTTGAAAAATCTCATATTCATGGAAAGCCATAACAAAAAGAAGAATTATAATATATTTTAACATAGAAACTAGTGAATAGGTTTCATCATAGTAAATTCATGGAAACTATTTAAACCATTTTTCTACCATTCATGCATTGTAAGTACCAAATTTCCAATATATGTCCATTTTATTCTTGAATATCCATTTGAAACCAATGAGATTTACATACACCATAGGATCTACAAAAATACATACTTGGTTGTGGTTTATGGAATCCATTTCATAATTCATGGATTCTTTCCACTTGGAAACATATGTGACAGTTACTACTTCTTTTTAGGTTAGAGGATAATTATTATCAACTAATAATGAGTCACTATCCTTGGTGACTAGAAAACCAAACCATTCTGGTTCTCTAACCTCTCTTTTACTCCCACACAGTACTTGTGTCATTATAACATCTTATTTTATTGAGATTTATATAATTTGTTCCTATGAAAACTCTTGTGTACCTTAATCCTCGACTTCATCGAAGTCTATCTCACTCCCACAATCTCCTTTAGAGATGTGATCTCACTAAAGGAATATAGTGCATCTTTCTACTATTACATTTTTGTATGAGGGGTCGTATAGGTAATATATCCTTTTTTTCTTTGAGGTATCCTATAAAGTTACAGTTTGTGCCTTAAGGTGTACATTTTTTTTACCTAAACAGGCCTTAACAAACACTTGAAAACCACACACATGTAAGTACAACAATATGGGTTTCTCTCTATTCCATAATTGGTATGGTATACCATTTTCCACATGGTTTGGAACTTTTTTAGTATTTGTGCTGATTTTTATAACACTTTATTCCAAAATGATAATGGAATAGTCACATGACTCATCATTGATATCACCATATCCAACAGTGTGAGGTTCCTCTTTTTTCTTACACCATTCCATTGAGGTGTATAAGGAAGAGTGAGTTGTAATAGGATCCAAAACACCCATAAATAATCAATTAATTATTGATTAAGATATTCTACACCATGGTCTAAATGGATTTTCTTAATCTTCTTACCAACATGTTTATCAACTTCATTATTGTATTCCATGAATTTCTAAAAGAAATCCAACTTATACCTCATCAAGTAGACAAATCCATATCTTATAAAATTATCTATAAAGTTATAAAGTATGAGTACCCACCCCTTACATCAATAAGAAATGGTCTAAAACATCAGTATAAATTAAGTCAAGAAGTAATTTTCCCCTTTAACCTTTTCCACTAAATTGAGGTTTTTTCATTTTTCCTTTTAAACATGCATGATATACACCAAGTGGTTTTAGTTAAAAAGAATCTAAATATACATCTTGATTTAATTTAGTAAAAATATTTTCAATTACCTAAATTAGCTAGTAATTACAAAGTTGGGTGTGGTATGAGTCATGTGAAGTAGTTTCTTTATCAATTTGTATTACTTGGTTTGTGTAATCGAACACATAAGAAATTATTTAAATGTGTCTTAACATAAAAATTCTATCTTTATAAAACAATCATGATTTATTCTCAAAAATGAAAATAAATTTATCAATTTCAAGTCTGGATACATAAATAATTTTTTTTGTAATAGATGGTACAAAATAAAAATCCTTTCAAAACAAGATCATTCCCATTAACAATGTGAGGTAGAGGTCCTAGATAGCCAAAATAGCTGGTTTGGATCCATTGGATGTCTCGTAGGACTACCTCCCCTGGTTCAATAATTATGAATATACTTATTTGTAGTATTTTAATACATATTTGAGCACCAAAAGTTGTATCTAATACCAAATTTATAGAAATAGATAAATTTCACTCAATAAAAAATTCACCTGAAGCTTCCCCTTGCTTCTTTGGCTAGGTGCAATTCTTCTTCCAATTTTCATTCTTGCCACATGAAAAATAGATAACATCCTTATCCCTTGCATGAACTTGATATTTCTCTTCTTAGAAGGGTATTGAGAAGAAGATGTGGTATTATAGATCTTTCCTTAGCCTTTACATTCATTCACCATAAGGACATAAGGATTTTCACACTTCATATCCTTATTTACATGGATAAGAAGAGTGAGTATAAATATAATATACTTTTCAATGTTTTTCATATTAAAATTTATGAGAAAAATGGATAATATCTGAGGGAGTGATGCAATAATGAGATCAGTGTGCAGTTTATGAGGGATTTTAAACCCTAAAACTTCTAACTGCTCAATTTATCCAATGAGTTTGAATACATGAGGACCAAATGGAACACCCTCTACGATATTTCTCTAAAATATTTTTTGTGAACCATCCTGGGTTGGCCCTAAACTGGTCACCCAAGCTGAACCATGACATGACTCGAGAGGTGTTCTCGATCCTCTTTAGCTGGTGACAAGTGCCAAGGGCATCAATAGAGTACATAAGGGAATGATTTCTTCCAAACTAAACAAGAATATAAATAGAAACAAGATACACAAAAAGACTAAGATAAATATAAACTTAACTAGATATTTTATACAAAGAAGAAAAATATACAATAATGATACAGTAGACCAAATGACACACTAGCTCCATGTGACCCCGTGGTCACTCTCCAACACCACGAACACTCGTCACCCAAAGTGACTGAACTAAAGATGAACCGACACAAGGCTAAAAATAGAGGAAAACTATAGGCGTGAGTATTAAAACACAGTAATCTAGCCCGATATTATATTTCCCAATGCACTTCCTTTAAAATAAAAGAAACATCAAATTCCATGTTTTAACTAAAATATATTAAAGAAATATTTTATACATGTTTACTTAAAAATTGAATTAAAATTATTTTCCCTCATTCATTTTAGAAAACCAGGTTTGATCCACTACTGTTACCATATCATTTCAAGGGGAAAGTGATGGTTTATTTTCAACTAGGATAGGAGAGTTCGAAAACACTTTTGTTTTTGAAAACATTTATCAAAATAGTTTTGGAAACTAAGGCATCACTTTCCAAGAAAACACCCCACAAGAGAACTAATGAAAAATGTCACAAGGGCAATGTAAATAGTTATACAAACATCCAAATAATAGTTATGTAGCTAAAATATATTAGTCATAGGTGAACCTAAGAGATTAAGAATAATCTAGAAGACACCAATACCTACAACCCCATCTATGGTAGCATGCACATATGATGAAATCAAATGCTCTATACTCTCAGCCACCCTTTCTCATGTCAGACTGAGGGAAATTCTCATAGAGATGAACCTAGTATATCCACCTCCTATAGTCCACTGGTTAGTACCATGACCTACCAGTGTAGAAATAATTCTTAGACTACTCTCTCAATATGTCGGGTTCCTATGTCTCAAGTATTTGATGGGGGTGAGGAAACAAATGCCAATTGAGCATCAAATCACAATGTATATAGTAATAATCCACAATAGGACTCACCCTGAGTCTTCCAAAGGACTACTTTGATGCCTTAGAATAAATAGATTACAAAGGGTTCTAACCAAGGAACCCTAATAATAGATCCTAAGTAATCTATAGCGAGGACCTCCCATCCATTATACATAGTCCAGGCATAAGACATCCAATGGAGGTTTTTCATGATACACGTTTTCATCATTTTCACAAGTGTCCGAATAGGCCCTTAACATTTCATAAAACCCAACCTTTCTTGAAAATGCAACCCATAATTCAAAACACTAGAAAAATACACCTTAATACCATTTTCAATACACTTTGAAAGAAATATTTGTTATAAAAGTGCCAAGAGGGCCTTTTTCTGGTAACACATGCCAAACCATTCAAAAGCCACACCCAATACCTTATAAACCCCCAAAATCGCTTGGGAAACCCAAAAAAGAAACCCAAGATGTCGTTTCACATGTTTTTAATCCATTTGAAAATCCAAATTAAGCATTTCATGTCATAAACCACACACAAGGGCCAACCGGACATTAAAACAAACAGATGGTGGCACTATTTTACCAAACAAGAATAGTTATCACAAAATAAAGCTCAAAGAAACATTTTCCAACCAAAACATTAAACCAAGGCTTATAAATAAATAAATATTACTCATAAAAGTTGAAAAAATCATTAAATTGATTATTATTAAATTATAAATGGAAAGTACATGAGAACCCTACCTCAGAACCATGGCGCAATCGCAATGCACCACTGACAATGCTCCATGAAGGCTTAATAACCCTAGATCTAGTGAGAGGAGACTTAAAAGAACAAAACCCCCAAAAAAACCAAATGAAAACCAAACCCTTTGTCAACATGGCCATGGGGGAGAAGGAAATCCAATAATAAAAGAGAATTGAAGAGAGAGGGAGATGAGAGGAGGAGAAATACCTTGAGAAAGAGGCCAAACATGGATGAAAGCCCTTAGATCCACACCCAAGGAAGAAGGATAAACTAGGGGAAGAAGGGAGAGGGATCCCTAGAGGCGCACAAACTAGGTGGGGGAAGAAATGGGGGTTTTGAGTTAAAATACCGTAAGGGGTATAAAGGGATACCCATAAATTTTAAATCTAGGCAAGTCACGCGATTAAGACACATAGTTTAGTAAACCATGTGGTAACTATATGATAGATACTGTCCATAGATGGAAATATGCATGAGTACTTGGAACTAACAACACAACCATGAAAAGGTTGTTTGGTAGCTTTTGTCCAAGCCAAAACTTTTATACTGTGTCTGCATGGTTACTCCTGACCGTGTATAAACCGCGATCAGGCCACTACCAAGATAAAATTTGCATGCTTTCTCCAAAAACTCCCAACGAAGCTAAGGATAAACAATGGGGGAAAACATAGAAAAAGAAGACACTCCAAAACCCAACACCCGTCACACCTAGAACCTGATAAAAGACTGGAAACTCCCACTAAACCAGAGCATAGGCCAAACTAGAAAAACTGGGTGTGAAAATTATCCCTTCCATTAAAGCTTTTCACCCCCAAAAATCAATCACATCTTTTAGTCGATTGATCAAAGCTGAGGGATTCCATATTAACATGATCTAACCCCTTTATATTCATAACATCTCACCATTCCATAGCATAATGAAACAACCCACCACAAGTAGAACTCAAGCCTCATGCCCAAAATGAAATAACAAACTTCAACACTAACCCACCCAAAAAGAAAACCAAGAAACCAAACACCTTAGAAGAAAGATACCTCAATAAAGTTAAACCAAAACCAATCCAAAATAGATCACCAATAGGGGGAGGCCCTAAAGTCTCCCCACCATCAATATTATCTACCACCCAATGAATTTTAAAGAATAACTCAATGATACTCGTAGTGGGTCTCCCACCATTAAGAACAACCTAAAATGACAAAACATAGATTTAACATGAACAGAACTGGAATTTTCTCACACAGTCCTCCTGAAGACTTCCATTCTAAAGAGCCTTCCAATTCAGGCCAAGAAGGACACAATGGGATCATTTACACTACCCACTATCGAATGGAGAGGATAAGAACATGTCCAACACACCATGTACGGACCAAGAACCCCCACCACATAGGGAGGGAAGGGAAGGGTCCCAATGATTGGATTACTAAGACCATGAAAAAACATAGAAAGAACCTCACCACATAGTGGAGATTCTAGATTAGCCAAACTTCCCATACTACTGGGACTCCTGACTCTATGTAAGCTTCACTCTTAGACCTTTGGTTGGTGATCTGATGATCTAAGCATCTTCCTGCATTGTGGTTAGGATTAATAATTATAACGAGGGCCACACATAAACCATTAGATAAAAATAAAACATGAGATTACTGAGATTAAAACCACATGTTCATTAAAAATAGGAGTTCACCACAAAACCCACATCATCCTTTACATTTCAAAAACCCAAAAGACCACTAGAAAAACTGCCAAAAAAATGACCCATTCACCAGAAAGACACTTACAAAACATATCTTTAAATAAGTCTCCCTGAAGTACTTCATTTAAAAGGTATTCCTCCATGGTGCTTCTAGAAATTCCCTGACAGAAACGTTGTAAGTGACCCAAGTTCCCACAATCATGACAAGACTTAGGAGCACTTGGACACATTGGACTCTTGTGACCTAGCTTGACACATTGGTAGCATATAAATACATTTTTCCCAGATGGGGTTTATGAGAGACCTTGGGGCCTCTGATTCCTTTACCTACCTCATCAAATTCTAACTTCTTCCTTATCCAATTATCAGAACCTTCCCCATAGCCCTAGGAAATAAAAGGAGGAAGAACTACCTCAAGCACTCCTACCACCACAACTTAAATATGAAATGCTTACCACACCACATTAGTAAATGAAGTGTGGATAGACTCCAACACCTTTGATTATAGATTGTAACAAATTCCAATATCAAATAATCAAGCCTTCATGAAATCATTTTCAACATACTCTGGAATATACAGAACTAGGTCCATAAACCGAAGAAAATACACCAACACAGAACCATCACCCTACTACAGGAAACCCATATCCATTCCCTTCTTCACCCTTTATTTCTTAGAGAAATATTGATGATCAAACAATGACTTGAAGAATCCCCAATTGAGATCTTCATGGGTTTGTTCCAAGATACTTACTTCCACCACTTCCATGGTGAACTTTCAAGCATGATGGTTGCAAACTTTACCTTCAACGACTTGGGAAACTCTACGAGGCTAAAGTTCCTTTTGATCTCTCACATCCACTCCTCCACTGCGAGAGGATCCTATTGACCATAAAAGAGAGATGGATCTAGTCTTTGGAACTCGAATAAAAAATCCTTGGGTTGATCAGCCGGGAGTTCCACCAATGGGGTATCACCCGTAACATCACCACAATCACCCATTGAAGCTCCATGGGGACAACATTCAAAGAAATAAAATTGAAGAACTACATCAAGAAAAACTTAACAACAAAAATCCGAAAAATGAACAATGCATAAGAAACCAATTTTAAACATAAAAAAACCAATCATTATTCACTTCAACATCAACTTTTTGAAAATATTTTCGATCCTTGAAACAAACTCATTGTGTTTTCATGCTCACCAATGGTGTTTCATGGAATCTCACCCATGTTTACATGTCCGTGCCACCCCAAGCACCCATCCACCATGCCATACTGGGCATCCATCCACATACACACATACAACCAAGCCCGTGAGCAACCATGAAAACACTAGAGGATAACAACAAAACTTCCTCATTTTCAAAATCTAACCACTCACCCCAATTCATAAATAAACATTTGATTAAATAACCATTTATTTTTCATTCAAAATAGATTTCAAGTTAAACAAGAACTTTTAAAATGTCCATTTCCCAAAATCCACCAAGATTTAGTTACAAAATTCCAGCTTTGTTAAAACATTTCGATTCCATTCCCCAAAAAGGTCACTTTATAAAAACTCATTATTCATGGTGTTTCACAAGTTAAATTCTGAAAATTCCATCTTTTTACTCTCCAAAATACCACCATTCCATTAATTTTTTTCAACAATTCCAACACATGGGTTTTAAAAATGATTTATAGGTTTCAAATAATATCCAAAAAGACACACAAGGGTTACTAGTGTCGATAGTTGATTTGACCATACGGTTGGAAGCCATATGCCAAACACACCACTAACATGAATTGAATTTTAGGACCATCCTTGGATCCACATGGCTTGTCAGGACCTGAGAGATCATGGAAACCATTGATCCAACTCCCCTTATTGTATCCCAATCAAAAAACAATCCTTAAAGACCCAAAAACTAATAAAATCGGAATTCCCATGGTAACCTGAGGTTCGGAATGAGTAAGGGTTCATGACGTTCTTCTCATTTCTACACCTCGAGCCCAAAAATCCTTCTAATTATACCATGACAACCCCAAATAGAAATGGTCACTCTGAAATCAAGGTCTGCTAAGATCTGACCTACTCTAATACCATTTTTCATGAACCATCCCAAGTATACCCTAAACTGATCACCTGAGTCGCTTTGTGACATGGCCCGAGAGGCATTCCAAATCCACTCGTGTTGGTTCGTGACAATAGTGCCTTGGGTATCTCAAACAATTATTGTATTACTCTCTCCTAGTAAAGACCTTATAGATGCTTGATCATGCTATAAGCATCCATGTTTTTGTGAGACTTCATGAGTTTACTATACATAGATGATAACATAAAACATTTAATGACGACCGTTTCATTCAAATGTTTTTCATAGACAAGGAAATATTCATCACTCACCTCCTTTATAGGTGGGTCTGGTAATGAACATTCTAGCATCTAATATTTATGTTCAAGGTGAAACACAATCTAAAGGCTTCTGAACCATTCTTGGAAGTTACACTTGGTAAATAGATGGTATTTATCCAATATTTATCATAGGGATAATGTGGATAAAAACTTGATATTAATTATACAATTATATAGAGTATATTATTATTATTTTTATTGATTTA
The DNA here is from genome assembly GCA_963277665.1 of Viscum album. Taxonomy (NCBI): domain Eukaryota; kingdom Viridiplantae; phylum Streptophyta; class Magnoliopsida; order Santalales; family Viscaceae; genus Viscum; species Viscum album. The sequence continues at coordinate 908,517,944 of OY728131.1, read as the reverse complement.
AAATTATATAAAGAATAATAATAATTAATTTTATTAAGTCTCCTGGTATTTTATTTAGTCCCAACAGTCCTCACAATTGAACTCAGAATGTCTAGTTTCTTGGAAATTATAGTGTAAAGGATCTGTATACCCATTCACATAACTCCAACAAGTTTTGTTCAATATATTTGAAGGTATTTTGGTTGGAAATTATTTTCCAACTGTGGGATTGTATCCCCTTGATCCATTGAGTGGACTCTCCAATCTTCGAATAATGAATTGTATTTCCTCAATACTTTCCTATAAGTAACACCAAGTCTAAAAAGGGATACTTATCTTGATGTAATATGGTTAATTCAACCCATGACCTTTATAATAACTCCACGATAAAAGTGTCCTAACAAGGGTTGATCAAACACTTAGTTTTATGGATTAAATTCCAAATAAAGTAATGAAATCCAAAGTCTGATTTAATATTTAGTTTATGGATTTTTTTTATCATGAATAAAATTATATAGTTTTTTCTTTTAAATTTCTTGTTAATATTAAGTGAAATTTTTATGTTATTAACCATGTTTTGATAAAAACATTTATACATAATCCATTTATTTATATTCCATCTTTGCACATTAGTTCATTTATTTATGTGATCCCACTTTTGAATCTATAAAATAAATAATGAATAATATAGAAATAAATAAATAAATAAATGACCTAATCATGAACTTATAAAATAGTTTATTTATTGAGAATATAATAAATCAACATATAACCATAGGAAAACACCTTATACAAGTCTTGGCATGATTTACAACATTCAACCTATATTCTTGTGTATCACTTGGGTTGGAATCTTCTTGGTTCCATATTAAACCACCTCCTCACAACTTGGGATACTCCATTTATTACAAGTATTTATAACTCACACAAAATTGAGGGAAAAAAGGATTCGTTAAGGGGAATTACAGAAATAACCTCGGACATGATGATCCTATATAATATTGGAGGGAGGGATGAATTGTAACACCTCAAGGTTTTGTGATTTTTTTTCAAATAATTGTAATCTTTTTGATATTTTTCATCATCTGAAACACAAATTTTATCTCTCATTACATCCAACATTGAGTTTATCTTGCATTACACACAACACAATGTTTAAACAGAACGTGACATATTACTAAAATATTATTATTTAATATGATAGTTATCATCTAGTCATTGGAATATCATGCATAAATAGGATTAAATAAATTATGAAAATATAAGGTCTATACATGTATATAAAATAAATTATTTTTTGAACAATTAATTATAAATGAAAACAACTATTTGAAAATAAAGGAAATATTCTTATGAAAAAACTATTTTTATGCACAAAAATGCATTTTACCTCAATAAATTAAAAAAACACTTTTGATGAATTATTTTAATGAAATTTATATATTATTTATTTAACCACATTTTTAAAATTAATCTTATGTTATTTATAGAAAATATATAAGAATTCATCCATTTTTCACTTAAAAACTGCATTTTTTTTAAAAACAGTTTTTTCACCTTTTATACACTTATTTCAATGTTAATTTTTTCTAATTTTAGAAAATTTAATTTAAAAAATAAACATAATTTTTTGAAACATCATGTCAATAATATCCTTGGATTAATTTTTGATAATTTTCTGAGAAGATAAATTTTTCAATCAATAGTGAAAAATACTTGTTTTTATTATGAATTGCCATTTATTTTAAAGAATTTAAAAACTTAAAAAATATTTTAAAGCCATTTTAATGATAAAATTATTTCAATTATATATCTATTCATATAATTTATTCTATTATAATCAATTTCATTTTTAATTTTGATATAAAAACTTTTTAAACTTTTGAACATTTTCTATTTCGAAAACTGCTTTCTTATCACGTCTACGGGATTAATTTTAAACTAAATTTGGACACTTATATGAATGAAATTTTGAAAAATGAATTAAATATTTGGAATAATAATAATTTATATTATCTAATAATTTCAAATTAATTTTTGATCATAATTAATAGTAAAAACAGTAAAAATTATTTACCATAGTTAAAGTAAAAATGAGTTTATCTAAGGGTTAAACTAAAAAGATAAGTGTTTAAAATGATCCAAAACGTTTTCAAAACCCATTGGGTAGAAATAATTAGACCATGTATCTTCTATAATCAAGAATTACATCTTTTGGAGCCTTTTTAATGTGAAAAAAGGGGTACACATTTTCTTTTCAAAAATTACAAGTGTGCCACTCACGTCACTTATAAAAGGCCACCCACTCTCCTCTCCTATTATCTCTTTAAAAACACATTGATTTATGAAATAATTAAAAAATAGCTTCCTTAATTATGTCCTATCATCCTATAATCATTCGTTTTTTTATAAATCCAACATAAGAAACCTTTTGGCGCAAACCAAAAGAAGTTGTCTGAAGAAGAGGTAACACCCCTAATCGAGCGTTTTATTTTATTTATTAATACATATTATTAAATTATTATTAAACCATGATGATATAATAAACTTATTATATTAAATATAATTATATGTTATTATTTTAATACAATAACCTAAATCCTTTTCCTCTTTTATTCAATGGGTCATGAAATCATTATTTGTGTGTATGACGGACTACCGCCTCACAAATTGATGTAATTCATTTTCCATAACCACTAATCACATCTGGATATAATGATGAATTTATTTTTTATATAATATATTTATGATATTATTATCATTCTGTAACTTTTATATCACATATTACTTCTTACTTTATTTCTGTGGGAATACGATAACGTCATTCGTGTGTACGGCAGACTGCTACCTTACAAAATAGTGTGATTCATTATAGATTTACATGGAAGGTAATAAGAATGGTTTTAATTAAAATATGTGATATATATGACATAAAAATTAATCTATTATGGTAATATATTATTTAACTTCCTTTCTTTCATCTCATCAATAAAATGGAAACAACGTTCATGCATATGTACAACCTACTGTCTCCATGAACAATGTATTTCATTTTTTTCTATAACCTTTATAGATTTCTCCAAATAAATATATTCTGAATATATATAATTTTAATATAATGGTTAAAATTATTTATACTATGTAACCATTATCAATTTAAATGGACCGAAAATAACAAATAAAAACATACACAAAAAACAAAGCAATTATTACCTAAAACATGATTTTAATAAGGAATTATTGATAAAATGGTAATAAAAGGTCATAAGTAAATCATATATGGTATGATAAATATGATTATTTTTATTTAATATATGTATAATAAAATTATATTTATTATATAGGAGGTTCAAACATGGTATAAGGAATCTGAGACTTAAGGTAAGGGATTTCCATCTTACTTTTATTTTTCTATGAGACACATGACATATTCACCATGTGTTTCTTTTATGTGGTGTATATGCTACCAATGAATATATTTTATGATTATTACACTTAAATTTATTTTTATTTACATATCCATTTGATTATATATCTTTTATAGGGTTTACGGTTCAAAACCTACCAAACCAGTAAGGGATTTTTTTGTCTCAAATTGTCTTCTTTAGGACAGAAGTTATGTTATACACATATCTTCTTCTATGAGGTATATATACTACCCATTTGAAATGTTATATAATTAATATAATTCATTTAATGATATTATAAGTTTCATTTAATGTTATTATTTCATGGGTATTAGGATTAAATGTTACCAAAGTGGTGAGAGTTTTGTGTTACAATCTCATCATTTATCCAGATTGTTTATGATTATGCTTCCAATGATGAAATATTATGATATATCTCTAAAAAATAATGAATTTTATTATAATATAGTTATTTCAGTAGAATACATTTTTCCCTTCATTTAACTCCCTTTTTGTGCTCAATAGTTTAAAATAACATTTTTAAGAAAAACCGTCTTTATTTCTCTCTTCGGTTAAAAACCCTTATTCTTCCAAAACAATGTTTTCTAAAAATATTTTCAAAAATGTTTTTAAAATTATTAAAATGATTTATTAAATAAATTTATACACATGTTTTAATTTTTATAAAATGTTTTAAATGTAATTTTCAGGACTTCCCAAACAATTCCTATTTATATTTTACCAAACATGTGAAATGAATCTTTGGTTTAATATGTATAACATGAAATACTTCCATCATGAAAATTATTTTCTTTGAATATTCCTTTAAAAATTTTAAAATTTATTTTCAAATAAAATTATTTTTAAAATGTTTTATATTTTAAAAAGTTTTTTTTTCAAATTGAAAAGGATATTTTCCTGAATAAATGTTTTAAATAATTTTTAAATCATCCTTTATAGTTTTATAAGGTTATTTTTAAAGAAAAATATTTTGAAAAAGATTTATTTTTTAAAAAAAATTTACCAGAGGAAATGATATATTGATCAAGAAATGTTCTATGTGATCTTTCAAAATCATTTTCCATCTAAGATGATATCCTTTGATGTTACCCATGCCTTACTAGGGATATGATCCAATGATACCATTCTTATTATTTATCTGAATGTTTTTTATTTACGATGGAATGATGTTTATGAAACCTATTTCTATTCCATGGGTTACACCATGAGAAAATAATTTTGAAACCCACTTCTTTTCATAGGTTGTACTATGATGAAATTATGTAATGATTATGAAACCTTTCACTTTTCAATAGGTTTTAATATGGTGAAATGTTTATGATACCAATTTAATTTCCTAGGTTATGATATGATGAATGTTTTATGATATTGTGGCACACATACGCATGATTTTCATTATTTGAAGGGTGAGACCTATATCTATTTTTAATGCATTGGGTAAATCTTTATATCTCATGAGAAAACTATAACGACTGAGACTTTTTAAATTATATTTGTTTCTTTAAAATTTGTTTTATATTATATTATACACAATAAAACCATATCTCTTTAATAATAAAGTGGTATTTATAGAGTATAAAGGGAAACATGACCATTAAGATTCAATATTTATATGACCATTCATCAAATATGACTATTGGTCAATATGACCATTGGGAACTATAATCTTGGTAATAATTTTAATATTATAATTGGTGTTTATAAGTAAAAATGAAAAAGTATAATTAATTCAGAAAGGAGAAGCCATAGCCTTAACCAGTAGAGTCATGTCGTATGAAGCCTATTTATCAGAATTGGGTAGTGAGGTAGATTCTCTAGGTTTATCCCTTGATCAAGCCCAATATTAGCTTCAACAAGTGAATCTTGAACGGAATCATCTATGGGAGAAGTTTAAGTTAGTGGAAATTACCACTCAGGTGATGTTAGCTGAGCCACCACATGAATCTATCATTATCACACACCTTAATCTTTGGTAATACATGGGTGTTATAAGGGGTTATGTGTCCATGAATTAGTTACTTAAAGTTAAATTCAATTATATAAATAAAATTATCATTCCATCAATTTCATTTTAAGAATAGTTTTTCTTAAATATGATGAATTTGAAAAATTGATTTTTCAGACACAAATTATATTTTAGAAAGGATGTAAATATTTTATAATAAAAAAAGTTATTATGAATAATATTTATTTTAATTAAATAGTATAATAAAAACAATCATATTTAAAATAAATGATAAAATAATTTTATTATGTCATTGATAATTTTTAAGAGTCAAAAATTTTACTATGCATTTTCAACCCGTTATTTCTTTAATAAGGATTTTTATATTTAAACATAAATATTCCCATACTTATAGAATTATTATGATAAAATAAACATCATTTTTCAAATAATAACATCGAAATTAGTTTATGGTGAATTTATGAGAATTTTCTAAAATACTTTATTTTTCTATAAATAGTAAAAATACATTTTGGGTTTTTTGACATGTTTAATAACTTTATAATTATTCCATAATGATGTAATAATTAGTTAACCAAAATCCACGAACTAAAATGTGTTATTTTATTAATATCAATTATTTTAATATATTTTAATCAATTTCCAATCCTATAATTTACTTTCCAAAGACTAAAATAGAAACTTTAACATTAAAAACATTATTTTGTGGAAAATTTATTTTTCCATGAAAAACGAATTAATATAAAATGATGACCAGTTATTGTGGGTTAAAATAAAAAAAAATATTTAAAAAATTTCCAAAACCATGGGACAAACACAATGGGAAAGCCCGTGGTTTTTCATTTTCCACAACCAAGATTTCCAAGGCCTGTATTTGTAAATTATTAAACAAATCCTCCACTTTTCCTATAAATACCCAACCATTTATCCATTTCCATTCACTAAAAATCCATCCTTCATGAATGTATGGTATTTTTTCCTCCCAAGGATTCCCCTCAAGGTTTCCTCAATTCCCCAAGGTTCCATTCCTCAAGATCTTGAGGTAACTCTTCAAGGTAAGGGAATTATCCTTCCTTTCTCTTCAATTCAAGAACTTATTTTAGTATATGTATTCTAAATGTTATGGATAAAATATTATATTAAAATTTATATCATAAAATTGATTTCAAATTATGTTTTATCAATTTTATACACTTTTATTTTCTAATTTTACCCTTTTCTAAACCACATTTTATACCTATTATGCTGCTAAATTTACTTCTCACAATTTCCATCTTCTCCTCAAGAAATTCTCTTTTATTTTATTCTTATGTATACCAAAGTCTATTTATTTTCCAAGTGTATAAACAAAAATTTAAAAATTATTTATTTTATTCTATTATTAATATACACAAAACCTTCATTCCCTTTCTGTGGGTTGAAAATGACATAGTGATCATGTTTTAAGCACTTCTGAAACACCGTGATTTTGATATGAAACCCATTTTTTTATTCTCCATAGGTTATTTAAGAAATGTTTGATTATGATCTAGATGAATCACATTAATTAATTTATATGAATTTTGTTCCTAGATATCTCTCTAAATCAATGGTTAAATAATTTATTTTCTATAGATGACATGTTTTATGATACCTTGGTGAATAACCATGGTAATTTTCATTTTGACTCCTCGGTGAAAAATCTTGGTGATATTATTATGAATTTAAATGTTTTAGATAAATTTCCATGTTATGATTTATTTTATTTTAGTTATGATATTCCTTATTTTCCTTTTCTCATTCCATAATCATATTCTTTATGTTCTTATTTATATTCCTTATGATCACATGTAAACTGTTTTCCTTGACTCGAACTCATGCTCACCCATTTCCTTTGATGTATGTCCCCATGATATGAGATTAATTGAATTTACTTAGGATGAACCCATGAGGATGTATTCTACTAGATTTACAATATTTTTTTTAGTTTTCACGTATTATGTACATTTTTACAAGAAACTAAACCTTAAAATATCCTTTGTATATACCATTTAATGAAAATTTATGTAATAAAAAAGAGGGATGTTGTAGTTGGTATTAAAGGACAACTTAGTTATTGGTGGAAATTAGGATTTGAAAAGTTTATGAGGAAACATACATAAATGTTTAAATATAGGAAAACACCCTGGTATTTTGGTGAAATATTAAGTAAGTGGTTTCTGAGCAATGAAATCCTTGTCTGAATATGAAGAAGTGGGTGTGGCTCTTTTACAAATGTATCTAGGGGTAACACCCAAAAACACTACTTTGAGCTAGACTAAAATGGGAACTGGTGCATGAAAATGGGTCTTACTGCACTCCTAGTTTTACACTCTTAGGGGATATGTTTAGTTAATCACAAGCTTTTTATGAACTATTATAAAGGATTTATAGAAAATTTATTTTTTGTTAAGAATAACATATTTAAGAATGATATTTTAAGACATAAAATTCATTTAGAATTATAAGATTCTTAAAAGAAAAATTTGTCTCGCTAATGTTTTCTTCTTTTATAAAATGGAGGGAAATAGGAGGAACCATGTAAATAATGAGTGTAACAAACCATGTGCTGACGACCCTCCGATGGAATCTGTAATGGAAAACTTCATGAGAATGATGAATCAACAAAATAAATTTATGAACAATAAATTGAATCAATCTAAGATACCAGATTCACTTCAAAGGGAACAAATTTCCATTAATTCCTTTATGCATCAATGACCACCTTCATTCACTGGATCTACCGAACCATTGATTACTGAACAATGGATAAGCTTTATAGAAAAAATCTTTTTTGTACTCCATTGTTCAAAACAAAATAAATTCATCTTGGATATATATCGCTTAGAGGGAGAATCTGATCAGTGGTGGATATTAATTAAAAATACAAATCCAATAAGTAAGATTGTTTCTATGGAGTGGGAAGAGTTCTAGGGATCCTTTTTCATTAAATATTTTCCCTGTTCGATGTAAAAAAAATGGATATGAAATTCCTAGAGTTGAAACAAAAGGAAAATGAATCCATGGGAATCTATGAGATGAACTTTACAAACATTTATCGTTACACCTATAGCTTTGTTATGGATAATAATGGAATGGTTGATAGATACTTTGGTGTACTAAGACCACATATCTGAAGGAATCTGTCCAATTGAGACTGTGATAGCTATAACGAGATTGTGCGAAGTTCTATGAAGGTTTAACTAGAGTTCGAAGGGACATATTGGTCACATAAATCGAATTAAAAGAAGATGTATTTGGAACCAAAATCAGGGGGGACATTTTATCATGGAATAGGAGGAAAGTAGATGAAGGTTACCACAAGCAAAAAATATGGGAAGATGAATTTGGGTAACCACTTAATCATGAGTTGAAAATGTTACAAGTGTGGAAGATATGGACATATAGCTCAGAACTATCATGGTGAGGTGAAGCCTCAACTACTCAACACTAATGATAAAGGGAAGATGGTTCTGGCCTAGCCAGAAGTCCAATGCTTCAAGTGTGGATATCATGGGGACTTTTCAAATCACTATCCAAATCAGAAGATAATGGATGGAAATCACTATCAACTTCATCATAGTTCAAGAGATCACAATCGGAAATTTTCAATCATGATGACTGAAGTATAAGCTCCAAATGATGTGGTGGTAGGTACTCTCATTTTTCTCTCAAAGATAGCAAGTACTTTGTTTGATTCTGGTTGTACACATTCCTTTATTTCCTTTAGGATTTCAAAGAATATAGAATCAATCCTAGAAGTTATATAAGTAGAGTTATCAGTCAAGAAACTTTGAGGGATTATCCAAGCATAAATAGTGTATTGAAACTCTAGTATTAACTATGGAAAGCACAATATCATCATAAATCTAGTAGTCATTTCCATGGTAGAATTTTACATTACACTAGGGATGGACTAGCTCTAAAATTATAATGTTAATATCAACTATAGAAGAAAGTAAATCTCATTAGTCTTGAATGTAAAATCTATAGTTATTTTCTATAGAGAGATATCATGACCTAAGATTTGTCTAGAAGAACCTCACATAGCCTTATTTATGGAGATGATTTGTGAAGAGGAAGAAGGAAATGAAAGTATAAGAATATAAAATGTTCCCATCATTCAAGAATACACTGATGTATTTCCTAAATAGTTACATGGACCTCCCCTAGAAAGAGAGGCAGTGTTATCCATTTAACTCATACTTTAATCCAAGATGATATCGAAGACCCCTAGAGAATGGAAAATGTAGAGCTATAGGAATTAAAGAAACATCTTCAATATCATTTAGATAATGGGTTTATCTAACCAAGTGTGTATCCTTAGATATCACCTATTCTCCTTGTAAAGAAGAAGGATGGATCAATCCATCTATGCATTAATTATAGAGAACTTAATAGGATCATAGTGAAGAACGAGTACCATATCCCAAGGATTGATGATTGATTTGACCAGCTGCATGGGACTCAATTCTTCTCAACGATTGATCTTCGATCTGGTTATCATCAATTGAGGGTGAAGAAAGAAGATATTCCAAATACCATATTACGATCAAGATATAGGCATTATGAGTTTGTTTTTATTCCCTTCGGCATGACTAATTCTCCTGCTATATTTATTTATTTGATAAATAGAGTCTTTAAAGACTACCTTGATAATTTTTTTAGTTTTTATTGATTATATTTTGATATATTCTAAAAGTATCGAAGATAATGAGAATCATCTAAGGGTTATATTTCAAACTCTGAGGAAGGATGGGCTATTTGGAAAATTTAGAAAATGTGAATTTTTCTTACAAAAAGTTGATTTATCAGGGTGAATTGTAACCAATGAAGGAATTTCAGTTAACCCTACCAAGAAAAAGGTTGTGCCGGAGTGGACTCATCCTATAATAGTTACTGAGATTCACAGTTTCATTGGTTTAGCAGGATATTATAGGAGTTTTTTGAAAAATAATCACAACTTTCTTATACACTAACCAAGTTAACTCAAAAATCATCTAAGTTAATTTGGATAAAGGATTGTTAAGATAGTTTCCTAGATCTGAAGAAGGTATTGGTTACTTCACCTTTGTTAAATCTACCCTCTATCAGAGAATTATTCATTATTTTTTGTGATACATCTCTGAAATGTATTGGGTGATTCATCATGAAAAATGACAAGGTGATTGCTTATGTATCTCGATAATTAAAGCCTCATGAGAAGAATTATCCTACACATGAACTGGATATAGTTGTGGTAATTTTTACTCTGAAGATTGGAGGAAATTTATTTATGGTGATAAATGTGATATATACACAAACCACCAAAGTTTGAAGTATATATTCACAAAAAAGGAGTTGAACATGAGACAGAGAATATGGTTGGAACTTCTTAAAGACTATGAATGTTCAATTAATTATCACACTATAAGAGAAAAAAAGTCACTAATGCATTAATTAGGAAAGACCATGTTGTACTGAAAATGATGAGGATTCAAAGAGATACTTTGATCAAAGACCTAGTAAAATTTGTCATGGGAATCATAAGGGAAGGGACATCATCAACCATATTCCAAATGATTTCTCAACCATCATTACTAGATAACATAAATAATTCTCAAAGAAAATATCCCATGTTACAAAAGAAGATAGAGGCTGTGAAGAATGGAAAGTTTCCTAAGTTCATTATTGATCAAGAAGGTGTACTAAATTTTTTTACAAGACTATGTGTTCCATATATTCTGTAAATAAAGAAATAAATGATGGATGAAGCTCGTAGATCTATATTCTATATACATACTAGAAGCACTAAAATTTATAGGGACCTTCGTGATCATTATTAGTGGGATAATATGAAAAGGGAGATTTCTGACTACAGTGCAAGGTGCTTGGTGTGTCAGTAAGTGAAGGAGAAGTGAAAACTTTATAAAGGGGTATTGCAAACACTACCCATACAAACATGAAAGTGGGATAAGATCACTCTATACTTTTTAAATGGTCTCCCAAGAACATCAAAAGGAAACAATGTGATATGGGTTATAGTGGACTGACTCACCAAACTGCCTATTTTATCTCTATTTGGGAAGATATATCTCTTGAACAACTTTAAAAAATCTACATAAAGGAATTGGTGAGGCTACATGCGAACCACTTTCTATCATTTATAATCATGATCCAAGGTTCACATAAAAATTCTAGAGAAGTTTTTAACATGATATGAGTACCGAATTGAATTTTAGTACAACAAATCATCCCCTAACTGATGGCCAATATGAAAGGAATATTCAGAAACTTGAGGAAATGATGAGAACATACTCAATATAATTTAATGGTGGATGGGATCAACACCTACCATTATTTGGGTTCTCATAAAACAACAACTTCCAATTGTGTATTTAAATGGAACCCTATGAATATCTATATGGGAAGTGATGTAGAACTCCTTGTTATTGGGATAAAGTTGGTGAAAGGAATATTTTGAGCCAAATATTGTGAAATAGATGGTAAAAAGGTTCATGTTATCCAAAAATACATAAAGGATGGTTATAGTTAGTAGAAGAGCTATGCTGACAACCATCGAATGGGCTTGGAGTTTGATATTGGTGTTAAAGTTTTCCTTCAAATATCATCATATAAGAGAGTCATTCGGTTTGGCAAGAAAGGGAAGATTAGGCCCAATTACATTGGCCCCTATTAAATCCTTGAGTTCATAGGAGTAATGGACTATCATCTTTAACTTCCACCAAATCTAGATCAAGTTAATTATGTATTACATGTATCTATCTTGATTAATTACTTAACTGATCCATTACATGTACTGAATCTAGAAGTGGTACAATTGGAACATGACCTCTCTTATGAAGAGAAACCAATGGAGATCTTGGACCATATAGACAAGTTTCTACACAACAATACTTCCCACCTCATCAAAGTGTTGTGGAGGAACCATAAATATGAATAATAAACATGGGAACCAAGTGAGATAATGAGACAGAAGTACCCATACCTTCTCTCAAATGAGATAATGAGGTGAAATTCTAGGGATGAAATATCTTAAGGGGTTAATAATGTAAAAACCCAGACTTTTTAAATGATATTTCTTTCCTAAAACTGTGTTTTATATTATATTATACACAACAAAACCATATCTATTTAATAATGAAGTGGTATTTATAGAGTATAAAGGGAAATGTGACCATTGGGATTCAATAGTTATATGATCATTGGTTAAATATGAGTAATGGTCAAATATGACTATTGGCCAATATGACTATTGGGAACTATATAGTTGGTAATAATTTTAATGTTATAATTGGTTTTTATAAGTAGAAATGAAAAAGGATAATTAATGTATAAAGGAGAAGTGATGGCCTCAACAATCATGTTGTATGAAGCCCATTTTTTCAGAACTGGGGAGGGAGGTAGTGTCACTAGGGTTTTCCCATGACCAAGCGCAAGTCAAGCTTCAATGAGTGAACCTTGAATGAAATCATCTATGTGAGAAGTTCAAGTTAGTGTAAATTATCACTCAGGCAATGTTAGCCGAGCCACCCCATGAATCTATCACTATCACACACCTTACCCTTTGGTCGTAAGTGGGTGTTATAAGGGGTTACATTTCCAAAATTTAGTTACATAAATTTAAATTCCATTGTATAAATAAAATTTTTATTCCATCAGTTCTATTTTAAGAATAATTTTTCTTAAATATGACAAATTTTATAAATTGATTTTTCATAAACAAATTGTACTATTTAGAAGGAATGTAAATCTTATAAAATAAACTACGGTATTATGAATAATATTTATTTTAATGAAATAATATGATAAAAATACTCTTATTTAAATATAAATTATAACATAATTTTATTATGTCATTGATAATTTTTAAGTGTCATAAATTTTACTATGAATTTTTAACCCATTATTTTTTAAATAAATAAGGATTTTTATATTTAAAAGTTAATATTAACATAAATAGATAATTATTATGATAAAATAAAAATATTTTTTTAAATAATCACATCAAAATTAGTTTTGGGTGAATTTATGATAATTTTCTAAAATACTTTATTTTTTCATGAATAGAAAAAATACATTTTGGGTTTTTTGATATGTTTAATGACTTCATAATTATTTTATAATGATTTAATAATTAATTAACCATAATACATGACCTAATTTTTTTTATATTATTAATATAAATTATTTTAATATATTTTAATCAATTTCCAAACCTTTAAGTTACTTTCTAATGTCTAAAATGGAAACTTTAAAATTAAAAATCTTATTTTGTGGAAAATTTACTTTTCCATGAAAAAATAAGTATCATAAAATGATGACAAGTTATTGTGGGTTAATATAACATAAAATATGAGCCAAATGTATAAAAAATGGAAAAATGATGGTCAAGGCCATGGTGTTTCATTTTCCACAACATAGATTTCCAAGGCCTATATCTGGAAATTATTAAAAAAATCCTCCACTTTTCCTATAAATAACCATCTATTTCTCCATTTACATTTACTCATGATCTATCCTCTACAAATATATAGTATTTTACCTCCCAATTATTACCCCCATGGAGTAATCAAGCTCACAAGGTTCCATTCCTCAAGATCTAAGAGTAACTCTTCAAGGTAAGGGAATTATCCTTTCTTTCTTTCAATTCAATAACCTATTTTCATATATGTCTTTTAAATGTTATAGTTAATCTATTATATTTTCCTTTTTATCAGACCCTTTCGGAAAAATTATGTTTTATCAATGGGATACCCTTTTCCCTTCTCATTTTAACCTTTTCTAATACCACATTTTATACCTATTATGCTTCCAAATTTACTCCTCAAAATTTCCCTCTTCCCCTCAAGAGATTATATTTTGTTTTCCACTTATGAATACCCAAGCCTATTTATTTTCTAAGGTTATTCAAATAAATTTAAAAATTATTTATTTTATTCTGGTATTAACATACATGAAACCCACATTCCCTTTCTGTGGGTTGAAAATGACATAATGATCATGTTTTTAAGAACTTTTGAAACACCATGATTTTGATATGAAACTTTTTTTATTCTACATTGGTTATTTATGAAATAGTTGATTATGATTTATGTGGTTCAAACTAATTAATACATATGAATGGTGTTCTCTTATATCTCTCCAATGCATTGGGTAAATAATTTAATCTCTACATATGACATGTTTTACGATACCTTGGTGAATAACCTTGGTAATTTTCATTTACGACACCTCGGTGATAAACCTTGATGGTATGATTATGAATGTATCATTTAAATGTTGTAACCAAATTTCCATTTTTTGATTTATGTTATTTTTATTATTATATTCCTTATTTTCCTTATATTTCTTTTCTCATTCCATAATGATATTCCTCATGTTCTTATTGACATTCCTCATGATCACATGTAAATTGTTTTCCCTTACTATGCCTCATGCTCACCCCTTTCCTTTGATGTATGTCCCTAGGATATGAGTTGTAGTAAATGTACTTAGGATGAACCATGAGGATTTATTCAAGTGGATTTAGAATAATGGTTTATTTTTTCATGTATTATGTAACTTTTTTTTTAAGAAATTAAACATTAAAATATCCTATGTATATACCATGTAATGAAAATTTATGTAATAAAAAGGTAGGATGAAATAATAAAAATGAGAAATAAGTCGATGGGCTTGATCCACTATAGGAAACAGTTGAATCATGATCCACTATGGTAAATAGGTGAGTCCTGATCCATTATAGGAAACAGGTGTGTCCTGATCCACTATGGGAAATAGGTTCATCCTAATCCACAATAGAAAACAAGTGATGAGTCGTAATCCACTATGTTGATAGTCTTGGTAGTTAACCATGACATATGAAATAGTTTTCAATATTTATGATGATTCATCACTTTTATGACATGATATTATGGTTCATGACTGATTTATGATGATTTCTTACTCTTATAGTCCATGTTTTCATAAATGATAAAGTTTTATGCCATGGATTAGGTTTATGATCTATAAAAGGTTGGGTTTGAAATTTTTAAGTTATGTTCATGATAAAATACTACTATTGTAATCTTATAATTTCATATAATCATAGATTGATATCTCTTATATTTACCCTTACTGAGCACCTGATATTGCCCTTTCTTATATTTCCTTCTCTAGGTTATGAATAATGGTTTAGGTCAGGTATAAATAAGAGGAGTGTCATGTGAGAATATATTTATGGGGGATGTTGAAGAAATTTCAAAAAATAAGAAGATTGTGTTTCCAGTTTCCAAAGATGCTAAACTATTACAGTCCTCAGACATGTATTTATGAAATATATTGAATATTCATCTAAAAATATATGATATTTAAATATGAAAATCATGGGTCATTATAGTTGGTATCATAGGAAAGGTTTAGTTTACCTTTGGAAACTAGGATGAGAAAACATTAGTGATATCCCTAGGGATATTTTTAATTATATGTCTAGGGATATTTCTAAGGATAATTTTAAGGATGATTCAAAGTATAGAAAAATTTAATAGAATTTTGGTAAAGGATAGAGTGAGTAGTTTAAAATAAATTATATCCTTGTCTAGATACTAAAATTTGATGTGGCTCTAGAACATAGGTACCTATGTGTAATAACTCAAAAAAATGTGCCTTGATATGGACTTGATTGTCACCTGGTGCATGACAACAGACATTGATGTACACTAGGTTTGACACTCCTAAGAGATATTATTTGGATATTTAAAAAATATTTATGAACCCTCATGAAGGATTTAAATAGATAATGATCATGAATGACCTATGTTAAGCCTAATGTGTCATATATTGAGAATAATGTGTCATGATTTAGAAATACTATGAGTAATTTTTCATGATTATGTGGTTCCCCCGCTATGATTATTATTATTGAAACCATGATTTTTGATTTTATTTAATGGAAGGAACCAAAAGGACCTAGATTAATGTTGAATGTGATATAAAATATGTTGATGAGAAACCAAATGGTATGATGAATTAATTTAAGGATATTGTGATTATTCTTAATCAGTTATCATTTTATATGATTAACAAACTAAACCTTAACTAACTATTGGGCTCACCAAATAATATAAAGATAAATTTCATTGAGAGCTCTTGTGGTGGATACCATGGAGGAAAGAAGACGTAGTTTCCTATATGTCAATAATGTGGGAAGAATAACTCTAGGTAATGCCTCATAATAATGAGAATATATTTTAGGTGTATAGAAGAAGGACATGGAGTAAGTGATTTATAAGAAAAAAATGAAAAGTTTAGTTAACACAATGGATGAGAATAATGGTTTCCCTAAGGTATAATAAATGGTTAAATGTTATAAATATAGAAATTATGGGAATTATACAAATAAATGTATTAGGGGAAAGCTCAAGAATAGGATCGTTAAGGAGGTACGACTAAAAATTTCGTTGTTGATGGTGAAGAGATTACAAATTACATATGAAAGGAAAGAGGTATTAGGGAAGAATATGATGAAACCCAGTTAATGGTTTTATAATGAATTATAATTATTAAAGTGTTTATGTATTTGAATAGTCATGATTACCTAGAATTGTGACTTAATGGAAATGTGATATTTCATGAAAAACACATGGTTAAGTGAAAGATAACCCTTAATATGTTCTTAATGTTGAGATAATAATGTTGGGATAAAGAGATGATTAATATGGACAAAGTAAATTGGATAGTACTAATTACCTTGGAACAAATTAATGATTTCTTGACAAAGTGGTTTATTTTTTCATTGATGGAGTTTAAAAAAATTTAGATTTAAGGAATATATCCAATAATCTATGTTTTATTTAAGGAATAAGGAAGCATGTATTTTTTCAAAAAAAAATTATGGTAATTCAAGTTATTAACATGTTTCAAGAGAATACATGATGAAGGTATTCACATGTTTGGTATGTGAAAATTAAGAGTTACTTCATGTTATTTGGGGGATTATTGATAATTTCATTTTGGAAATTTAGTGTCATTCTTTCTAAATTTTTGGATTTAATCTTTTTGAAGGGTCATAAGGTTAACCATTTGGGAAATGGTTTAAGCTTAACTTTGGATGAGGATTTATAGATTAATTTATTACTTCACCATATGAATATTTATGCATATTGGATAACCAGTTCTAAATAGTTTTGTTATAACTAAAGGTAGAAGGAATGATTTATCATTCTATTATTGATCTTGTAATTTATTAGTACTTAAAAAATAAAAAATTAATCTTCATTTCATGGAATAAGTAATGTAGTGGAAATTGATCAAACCACAACCGAAGGATGAAATTGTGATTACAATACAAAGGAAATCTAAGCCTTAGGTATATTGATCCCTTTTAAATTATTGATCGTATCAGGACAGTAGACTATCGATTAGAACTTCCACTAAACCTCTCTTAGGTTAATGATGTTTTCCATGTATATATCTTAAGGAAGTACATACCTGGTCCATCACATGTACTGAACTCAGAGGTCGTATCACTAGAGAATGATATTTCTTATGAGGAACAACCAGTAGAGTTCTTGATCGAATAGAGAAATTTCAACAAAATAGGACCAATCACATTTTCTATATTTTAAAGAAAAACCACTATCTTGAGTAATCTATGTGGGAACCTAAGGTTGTGATGAGGTAGAAGTATCCTTAGTTGTTAGTACCTAAGTGATGAATTTCAAGGGAGAAATTCATTTTATGGGGGATGGAATGTAACACCCTGATTTTTTTGGAAATATATATATTTTAAAATAAATTTAATATTTTTTATATTTTCCATTACTCATAGTGCCAATTTTATCTTGTGTTACATGAAACACTAATTTTATCTTACGTTACATGCAATAATGAGTTTAAATGAAAAATGGCATACTATAAAAATGTTATTATGTAATATGATTGCTATCACATAGTCGTTGGAATAGTGGGTATGAATAGTATTAACATAATTATTAAAATATATGTTCTACACATGTATACAAAATGAATTATTTTTTACCAATTAATTATAAAGAAAAATAAATCCTACTTAAAAATAAATAAAATTTACTTCTGAAAAACTATTTTTTACACACAAATGAATTTTACCTCAATAAATAAATAAAAAATATTTTGATATATTATTTTAATGAAATTTATATATTATATATTTAATCAAATTTCTAACATTCATAATATTTGTTTTATAGATAGGAGATAAGGACTAATCCAGTTTTTCACTTAAAAACTGTATTTTTCTAAAAAGCAGTTTTATCACCTTTTCTGCAAGTATTTTAAAATTAATTTTTTAAACTTTTAGAAAATTTATTTTAAAAAATAAACATAATTTTTTAAATCTTAATTTCAAAATTATATTATTTTTAATTTTTGAGATTTTTTTTAGCATATAAAATTTTCAATAAATAGTGAAAAATACTGATTTTTAATCAAAATTGTCATTTATTTTATGGAATTTAAAAATTTTAAATTATTTTAAGATTGTTTTAAAGGTAAAATTAGTTAAATTATATATCTATTAATCTAATTTAGTTTATTGAAATAAATTTCATATTAAATTTTGATATAAAACTTTTTAAATGTCTGAAAATTTTCTCTTTAGAAAACCAATTTCTCATCGCGTTTGCAAGATTAATTTTAAATTAAAATTTTCCAATTATGAGATTTAAATTAAAAAAAAGGATTCCATATTTGAAACTATAATAAGTTATATTTTCTAATAAGTTAAAATTAATTTTTTAAGATAATTAATAGTGAAATAGTAAAAATTATTTATCTCTGTTATGGTAAAAATGTTTACCTAATGGTTTAAACTAAAAAGACAAGGGTTAAAAATGACCTAAAATATTTTCAACACTCATTTTATAACCATATTTATACATCATATCTTCTAGGATCCAAAACGGCCCATTATTTTATTTCATCCAAAATGAGCCATAAAATCATCATTCGTGTGTATGACGGACTACAACCTCATGAACCGATGTTATTAATTTTCCATCACCACCTCTCAAGGATAGATATAATGATTTATTTATTGTTTATATAATATTTATGATATTTTTATTTTTATTTAATCATGATATAACATATTCCTTCTTACTTTCCATTCCATGGGAATACGATAACATCGTTCGTGTGTACAACGGACTACCGCCTCACGAAGAAATGTGATTCGTTCATTCTTTACATAAAAGGAAATAAGAATGAGTTTAATGAAGATATTTGATATATATTAAATAAAATTATTATTTAATGGTAATATGTTATTTACCTTTCTTTCTTCCATCATTTTGAGAAAATGGAAATAATGTTCATGTGTGCTTACGGCCTACCGTCTCTATGAATTGCATATTTATTTTTCTATATATAAACTTTATATATTTATATAAATGCATATATACTTAATATATATGATATTTATACCATGTTTAAAATTCCTGATATTATTTAACCATGATTAAATTAATAGGACCAAAAATAAAAAATCAAAACACACATGAAAAACAAAGTAGTTATTACTTGAAATGTGATTTTAACAAGGAATTGTTGATAAATAGATAATAAAAGGTTTTTGGGAAAAAATCCCTCAAGGCATCGTTGAATCATTTTTGAGGTGATTGTGTTTGTTGATAAAGTGGGCCTCCATGTTTTGTTTGTTGACAAAGCAGAACATGGCGTATGAGTGTGTTGAAAAAGGGGGATTAAATGGTGATTTGTCAGGTTCAAGGTATTCTTTCAACAATCCATGATTGATTGAAGAACCTAGAAAAAGGAATGAGCGATCTGGAGGCGGTACAAAAAGAGAAGATTCAAGGTGGTGCTGTTTTCCAGTGTTTGCCAAATTTTTGGGCCTAAAAATCGGAAAATGGAGAGATGCATTTTTGGCAAAGGGAGGAGCGCGCAAAATCAGAATGGTGTGAGAAAAAATAATGTGTTGCGCGAAAAATCAGCGTGGTGTGCGAAAAATATATTGGCGCACAAAAAAATCAGCATGGTGCACGAAATATCAGCACGGTGTGTGGAAAAATCAAGTGTTGCATGAAATATTTGCGTCGTGCGCGAAAAAGGAGAGCGGTGTGAAAAATATTTGTGGGATGCACGAAATAAAGGGATGAAGTTTTTCACGCAAGAGGTGTTTCAAGGTCCAAAGCTCGAAAATTGGAAAAGGCATGAGGGGCGCAAAATATTGGAGTCATGCGTGAAAAATGGTGTTGCGCGGAAGATGTGTTTTTCATGCTCGAAGAGAATTACGTGCTCAAGGAGGGTTTTTTTGTGCAGGTTCAATTTTGCCTATAACTATGAAGTGAACCCCCTCATTTGAGATGAGAGCTCAAGACATAGAGAGTATCTGAGATCTGGTGTGCGAAATTGGAGTGCACAAGGGAGTTGTGCGAAAACAAAAAGTTTGCACGTAAAAACTGTTGCGCGTAAAATAATTCATTGCGCGTAAAATGGGTGTTGTGAGAAAAGGGGATTTCGTGTAAAAGCAGAAAATTACGTGCAAGGCAGTGTAGAGGATGCACATAAAACTTGGTGGTGGCGCGTAAAAGAGGATTTGCGTGAAAATTTTATTTCGTGCAAGGAAAGGGAATTATGTGCAAGGTGTTGTAAGGGCTGCGTGTAAAAATTGAGGTTTCCCAGTACATCCGGTGCAAAGTGAGATTCATCTACGGGTGAAATTTGAACATCAACAGAGCATTTATCAACAGTTAAAGATGCAGATTTCATTAGTGATAATGAAGAGACCTACAGGTCAGTAAACTGTGAGTGGATCTTCTGAAAAACCAGTGAGCACACTTCAGTTGAGAGAGCAGTGAGCTTTCATATTATGAGTGGTTGTAAACCAGAAGGGATAGTGGGTCTGCTTTGAACTTGTAAACAGCAGTGCGCTTATAGTGGATTTGGTACATCGGCACATTACCAGTTATTGCTCCTTGTATGTAGCCCAGTGAGGGTGAACCAAGTAAAAATTGATGTATCCCATGCATGATTTAATTTCTGTCTATACATTTCTACGGGAAAGAGAGAGAAGATAGTTTTTCTTAATAGCCAAACAAGATCAATAGGGGCATTTATTTTAATCTGCCATACCCTAATTCACCCCTATCTCAGGGTATCTAACATAGTGGACCTAATAAAGGTCATAAGTAAATAATATATGGTATGATACATATGAGTATGGTTCTTTAATATAGGTATAATAAACTTATATTTATTATACATGAGGCTCAAATTTTTACGTAGGAAGTCGAGACTTATGGTAAGGGGTTTCTGTATCACATTTATTTTTCTATGAGACACATTACATATTCACCAAGTGTTTATTTTATGTGGCATATATACTATAATTTCTTGTAATTTTTGTATAATTTTTTTAATTATATGGAATTATTTTGAGACCATGAAATCTGACGGTGCGTGATTCCGATGCCCGGAGTGCCCAGAATGATCTGTCGAAAAATGTTAAGTTTAAAATAGCATGTATGAGTGGTTTTCCTGAAAAAGTGGAATAACTCTTAAATGAGTGCCCAAATCAGAAATATGAGGGCACTGTTGTGTTCAGTATGGCTATTTTACCCTAGGCACAACTTAAGTTTAGTCAGCGTAAGCCTCCAGTGAGAAAACCCAAAAATGGAATAATCATAAATAAAATAATTAAATAAAGTTATTTTATTTTTCAAATGCTTATAACACATGAATGGTGACTCATAATAAAAAACTGAGATGACTTCTAAACTCGTGAGGGTATACTTTCCTTAGGCGGACCCTAACATTGGTCGGCACGGGCCAACTATGGAAGTTAGTTTTTGGCCGTAAATAAAATAATTAAGAAACAATTACTTTATTGTTAAAATTCATAACTTCTAAACAGTAACTCAAATTGAAAATCCGAGAGAATCGTTGAGTTCATTGGGACATGTTTCCTCTAGGTAGAGCCTAACCTCGACCGGCATGGGTCGAGGGTGAATATTAATAATTTTCTGAACTTTTTTTCGGGTATGTTCAGTAAATGCACGAGTAGTATTTTCTATCTTTTGACTCATTGATCGGATCAAAAATATGAATGCACCGTTGAATCCGCAGCATCGTTATTCGCTTAAGGGAGGCTTCACATCGACCGTAGTAGGTTGAGTGAAAAAGTTAATTTTGTGGACTTTTGAAAGATTAATAAAATAACATGTTATGTTATTTTATTTCTTTTTCTATTCTCCAATGGACGAGCGACGGAGGCAGGACCGATGACATGTCAAGCCATTAAATGTCTTGACTCTTATTTACTTGTAACCACACCATTATGAATTTGGGAGGTTCATTAATTAAATGAACCTCATTAATTCTTTGTGCGGGACACACTCTTTCTCCTCTCTTATTTATATGAAGCTTGGGGAGGGGTGTTGGCAAGGCTTCACCAAGTGACGAAGCTATGGAAAAGTACTGTGATGATAACCACCTCGAGGAAAAGGCCAGATTCAGTGAGCGGTGACGAGCGCCACCGAATCGCGAACCGACGACAATGAAGAAGGAGGTTCTGTCGATCGTCATCAGCAGACATTTTATCCAAGTAGGGGGTTTGTTTTTAAGTTCATCTATAATGATTTTCTTTACTCCCACCTACTATCATTTTAACACGGAGGGTACAGGAAAAACAAAAAAGGGTTGTACCCTCCGTCGCTTCACTCATGTTGCGTTCTTCGGGGACGGTTTCCTCAAGTTAAAGGCAACCTGAATTAGTGGGTCACGTTTTGACGACGACACCCCGGGAGAGCCGTAGGTGCAGACGACACCAGGAATGGACCATCAGAGCACGTCCGGTGGCCTCCGAAAGAATCTGCTGGCATGCCATGTCGGTGGCGGCCAGCGGTGGCAGGAGGAGACCCGTGGCAACCGGCCGCGGGCGGTGGAAGGTGGCGCTTGATGACATGACGCGGTGGCTGAAGGCCTGTCGCGGTGGCCGAAGGCGGCCAGCTTGAGCCGATCATGCGAGACAAAGGGGTGGCACCCGCAGGCGCTGCCGGTGGCTAGCGGGCCACAGTAGGTTGGGGCGGCGCGGCCCTGTGCCGCACCGCGTTGGTAGAAGTCGGTCGGCCAAATGACCGACCGTTGAATCGCGGTGGGGCAGCACCCCACCGGCTAGCCGAAACGGCCTCGCAACTGTGAGGTCAGTAGGACTCAATGGTCCGCCTTTTGGAGGACTGAGCCAGACGTGAGTCGGACCCGCCCAGTAGTCCGGGCTGGACCCATGACCCAACATGCCAGCGTGGGTGGGCCGAGCACCACCCGACGGGCTGGGCTAACCACGGCCCAGGCCCGATAACATGTCGGGCCGACCCCGACAGGCTGGACCTAGTGAAACGGGCTGACCATTACTATTTTAGACCTAAGCGAGGTCAGGTAGACCCCGAGACCAGTTGCGTCGGGCTGGTCTGACCGGATCGGATCGGGCCCAGACCCAACCGGTACCCGAATAAAGAAATGCTTGTAACTAACGAACCGGGTGTCTGTTAGACATTTTGTCAGTAGAGTTGGGACCCTTTTTGGGAATTGGTCCCTCTGTCATATTCCGACAGGCCTGACCCAGTTGGGCCGGACCGAGGTAAGATCACCCCTATTTCACGGAAAGAGGTGTAACTAACAGACCGGGCATCCTATCGATGCATCGTCTATGGAATAAGGACCCATATGACATGGCGGTCCTTTGGAGATACTCTAAGTGATTTTTTATAGAGTTTTATGTGTGGCCTGGGTTGGATCAAACTTGAATCCAAATAATCCCTTTTTACAAAAGTGCCCATATCTCACAGACCGGGCATCTGATCGACACGTCGTCTGTCACATTGAGACCCATATGATGGGGTGGTCCTTTGGGATAATTCTTCGTGGAACTTTTTATAGGTTTAGGTATGAATGATGTCTTGAGGATAATATCCTCCCGGAATTAAGCGTACTTAGTATGGGAATCTAGTGGGGGGTTGTAACGTGGAGAAAGAACATCGATCCTATGTGGGTTAGCATCCATCAATCCTGTGTGGGTCATCACTTAGCGATCCTTTGTGGGTTAGTGTATATAAATATTTTGTGGGTCAGCAACTAGTGATCCTGTGTGGGTTAGCATCTATCGATCTTGTGTGGGTCAGCAGTAGAGTCTGTCAACAGAATAATACAATCTAGATTTACGACTAATCATCTGTACTTCTATACTTGAGTTATATATATGGTGTGAGCTTATTCTTTTACCTTTGTGGTTCTTTTACCTTTGTGGTGTTACCTTTGTGGTACTTTACCTTCATGGTGTTACCTTCACGGTGTTACCTTTGTGGTATTCTTCCCTCATGGATCAGTTGTGTTAAAGGCTTAAAAGTTGGAGCCTTATGTTTCCTCATGTATGAGATGAGTATTCCTTGATAACTTAGGTATATTTATGGTAATATACCTAAGTAGAGTTGATGGATGCTCCGTACTTTGTGTTTGAGGTCTTTCTTTGTGGTTTATCCTTTTTGGAACTTTGGGAGACGCTCAGGGGTCTTGTGGTCCCTACTAAGTATTGTTATACTCACCCCTACATGGGCTACGCCCGCACCTTGTTGTATCTTATGCAGATGATAGACATCATTGATCGAGGGTGAGGGATCGAGGACTCAACGGTGCTCAGAGGTGGACCATTTGACGCGATGTGCTATAGTGTCTACTGATCGTGAGCTATAACTTCCCTTAAGGTAGGATCATCGGTGGGCATTTCAGGAGATGTTTTGTCTTTCAGTTGTACTTATACTTTCCAGTTGGGATTGTATTCTGGCCCCTTTACTTTTAGTGAACTTTTTACTACAACAGTTTACTTCATGGTTGCTTCTTGTTGGGTTCTTGGATTGTGTGTTTATATAGGTTTAAAGGAAATGCCTTCCCGTTATAGGGATATGGCTTTTCGGTGCTAGTCGCCAACCCCTAGCCTATGGAAGGATGGCTTTGAGTAGTCACAACATGGGCCCCGGGGGATGAGTCATGAAAAAGTGGTATTAGAGGAGTCGCTTCTACCGAAGAACTAGGACTTTGATCTTTTCAATTGAGCAATAGTGTTAAGTGTTTTGAGTGTGGTTTTCAGTTCGGGGAGTCCAGTGTTGGTGTAGAAGCTGACGTACCCATACACCAGGACACTGAATTCTGATTTCCAACTCGGTGCACGAAAACTTTGATTGCATGTGTTTTGTAAGTGTTTTTTCCTTGGTTTCTTTGGAGTCATCTCACCAGGTATAATTAATGACCATGGCGCAGCTGTTCCTTATCAGGATGTTTCCACATAGACAGCCAGCTGGGATTCCCAAGAGAGTACATGATGACGACTCACAGAGCGACCCTGTGTGGATCAGCATTCTAGCAATCCTATGTGGATCTACACCGAGCGATCCTGTGTAGATCAACACTGAGCGATCCTATGTGGATCAACAAAAGATGCTACCAATGGACCATGCATGTTGACTAAGTGCATTGCATGAGTTCTAGCGGCATAGGCCTCTAAGGTTTTGAGTCGAGATAGATCCCCAGGCAGTTAAGGACTGGCTGGAGGTTGTGGCTAGAGTTTTCTGCCTAGTTGGAACACCAGAAGATCAGATAGTGATCCTAGCTTCTAGTCTTTATCAGTGTGTGACCTTGAGTATGGTCTACATGGTGATGAGGCTTCGATACATGGACTATTGCCCGAGATGGTACCTTCGAGTAGTGTTCTAGCTATATCACTGCTCGTTTGTCAGCAGTTACAACTGGTGGTACTGGTAGAGGACACATATAGGCTTAGTGCCTTACACGTGTTTCATCATCAAATAGCCCTCAGGTTCTAAGTCGATCCTGACTCATAGGTGGCTAAGGACTGGCTTGAGTAGGTGGTCAAGTTTCCATCTAGCCAGGGCACCATTCGAATAGATGGTGTTCCTAGTAGAGATCCTTCTATATGGCTCAGCAGGATGATGTCAAGGTTTAGATTACCTAGATCTTGCGAAGAGGTGAATTTTTGTGGAAAATCTTGAGAACCTTCCTTAGAGAAGGGGGTATCCTTCCATAAAATGCTAAGGGGTAAGTGTTCCTTAGATCTTCTATAGCTTCGGCAGGACAACATGTCGGTAGCTGAGTATTCATCGAGGTGTACCAACCATCCTAGGTACTCGATGAATACAGTATGGTTAGTGCTTTAGGGATCGGACCTCTGAGCGAGGTGTGTTTAGGGACATCTAAGCCAGTACTATTCCTCTATGCATTCCTACTTATGTTAGGGTTCTAGAGAGAACCTTTGAGGTTGAATGTTATTTGGATAAGCGAATACAACCAGTGAATGTTAGCAGTGGGAAAGCAGGAAACTGATGCCAGTATCAGAGACTTGGGCATGTAAAATGTTTTGGAAAGAGGATGTGATAGGGACAGATGAATCTGCAGGGTAGCAGATGTGGAAGTGGAGCTAGGAGAGCAGCATGTGGTGGTATACATTTCGACATGTTACAACCACCACCCCAATATAGTCCCCACCAGGCTCAGGGAGCTGAAGGACAGGGGAAGGTAGTAGCTGCAAGTGGTCAAGGAGTGTGACCCAAGGGCTCCAGGAATGATTTGAGGTACGTTCTATGTCTACTACTAGATTTCGTATTAATAGACATAGGTACCGATCATTCCTTCTTACCACGAATCTTGTTTAAGACCTAGAGTTTCTGATTAAACTGATGACTTGACCCTTACTTCTAGAGATACCTCTAGGAGGAGACTCGATAATCACACTTATGTTGATGGTGTGATATGGCCCTTGAGGTGAGAGTTTCAATTGGAACCTCTTGGTGGCAACGTTGAGGCCTTATGACATTAGTTTAGGTATGGATTGGACATCCACAGTTCATACTCAGATTGAATATTTTAGGAAAAAAAGATGTAGTATATCTACAGCGTTGGAATTGGGTTTTCCTTGTTTGGTGAAAAAGGAATCCCAGGAAGCACATGATAAACTCATGCACAGGAGAGTGAGGCTGATCACTCTTGATTCAGCCATCCTTACCCTCATGGTAGCAAGAGTTTTCAGTTTTCAGTTCCCAACAGTAGTGGTAGAGTGTGAGGACATCTTTTCAAAATATGTTTCTAGGATTACCTCCCCGAAGGGAGAGTGACTTCTGCTTTGGTTGGGTACTACCAAAGATTTGTACCTGGCTTCTATAGGGTAGCGACACCCTTGTCATCTTTGACGAAGAAGGGGGGTCCTTTCCTGTGGATGCAGAAGTGTCAGTAGATCTTTCAGGAGTTGAGAAAAATACTGGAGATTTCCCCCATCTCGAGGCTACTAGGAGAGGGTGTTGGGTATATAGTCTAGTACGACGCATCAAGGCCTAGAATAGGTTGTTTCCTGATAAAAGAGTGTGTAGTGATCACCTAGAGCTCATGGAATTTGAGACAACATGAGAAGAACTTTGCTACCCATGACCTGAAGTTAGCAGCATTGGTATTTGCATTGAAGATGTGGCGGCACTACTTGATGGGTGAACAATTTACTATTTATTCTGATCACAAGAGTATCAAGTATATATTCTCACAGAAGGAATTGAATTTGAGATAGCAATGATGGCTAGAGTTCCTCCAAGACTAAGACTTTGATATATTATATACTTCTGGGAAGGGGAGCGTGGTAGCAGACACACTCAGCAGGAGGTCTGGTCTACAGCTATTGAGTGAGGCATCAGATGGTCTAGTCGCGCTGCAGATATCCTTTGTGGATAATGATAGGGCAGCTTACCTCCAGTGTATGACTGTCACTCCCCCAATTCTTCAATGAGTTCGGGAGGTACAACTTGGGGACATTGACTTCGAGGCCCGACGTGCTCATATATCCTTAGGATGATCTCCTGAAGGATTTTCTAAAGGTGGGGAGCACGTCATTCTCTTCAGAGGATGCACCATGGTACCAGTGAGGCTTTAGGAGGAGGTGTTGATGGATTTCCATACATCCCCTTTAATGGTATATCCTGGAGTGGAGAAGATGTACCAGGAACTCTGGTGTCAGTACTGGTGGCCAGGGATGAAGGAAGCAGTGAAAGAGTTTGTATGATGATGCCTCACTTGTCAGAAAGTGAAGATTGCACAGAGCTTGCAAAAGTCTTATGCTGATAGGAGATAGAGACCCTTGGATTCTGAGGTGGGATACCTTGTCTTCCTATGGGTCTCACCCCAATGAGGATTGCGGAGGTTTGGCCGGGGCAGCAAGCTATCTCTGAGGTTTATCAGACCTTTCTAGATTTTCAGTAGAGTGGGAGAGGTGGAATTTCTTCTATCTCTCCCCCCCCCCTCGCAGATGCATTGGGTGCATAATGTTTTCCATGTGTCACAACTAAGGAGATGCGTTCATGATCCATCGCACGTTATCGACTAGAGAGAGTTAGACTTTGATGATGGGGAGACTTTTATGGAGTTCCTGGTGTAGATAGAGGATTGACAGGACCAAGCCCTTCGTGGACATTCAAACCCTCTGGTGTGAGTTTAGTGGCAGCACGAGAACCTCCAAAAGTGCACATGGGAGCAGGAGGCTCAGATTCATATTCAGTACCCTCATTTGTTTGATTTTCCTTTGTTTTGGATTTTGGGGACGTAAATCCCTGAGGTTGGGAGAATGTAAAGTCTTGGAATTTCTGTATATTTTTTTTAATTATATAGAATTATTTTAAGACCATGAAATCTGAAGGCGCGTGATTCCAAGGCCCGGAGTGCCTGAAATGATTCGTCGAAAAATGTTAAGTTTAAAATAGCGTGTGTGAGTGGTTTTCCTAAAAAAGTGAAATAACTCTAAAAATGGTGCCCAGATCAGAAATATGAGGGCACCATTGTACTCAGGATAGCAGGTTTACCCTAGGCGTGACTTAAGTTTAGTCGGCGTAGGCCTCTAGTGAGAAAACCCAAAAATGGCATAACTGTAAATAAAACAATTAAATAGAGTTATTTTATTTTTAAAATGCTTATAAATCACGAACAGTGACTGGGATTAAAAATATGAGACCATCGCTGAACTCGTGAGGGTATGCTTTCTTTAGGAGGACCCTAACATTGGCCGACACTAGCCAACTCTGGAAGTTATTTTTTAGCCGTAAATAAAATAATTAAGTAACACTTATTTTATTGTTAAAATACATAAATTCTAAACGGTAACTCGGATTAAATATCTGAGAGTACCATTGAGTTTTTTGGGATGTGTTTCCCTTAGGAAGAGCCTAACCTCGACTGACACAGGTCAAGGGTGACTATTAATAATTTTCTGAACTTTTATACGGTACGTTCAGTAAACGCGTGAGCGGCGTTTTCTATCTTTTGAATTGTTGCTTATATCAAAAATCTGAGAGCACCATTGAGTCCGTAGCGCTGGGATTCTATTAAGAGAGGATTTACTTTGACCATAGTAGGTCGGGTGAAAAAGTTAATTTTGCAAACTTTTGAAAGATTAATAAAATAACATGTTATGTTATTTTATTTCTTTTTATTTTCTCCAACGGATGAGCGAAAGTGGTGGGACTGATGACATGTCAATCCATTGAATGGAATGACTCTTCTTTAATTGTAACTGCACCATTGGGAATTTTAGAGGTTCATTAATTAAATGAACCTCATTAATTATTCACACAGGACACACTCTTTCTCCTCTCCTATTTATATGGGGCTCTAGGAGAGGTGTTGACATGACTTTACCAAGTGACAAAGCTCTGGAAAAGTACCGTGACGCTAACCACCTGGAGGATGAGGCCAGATTCAATGAGTGGTGATGAGAGCCACCAAATCGCAAACTGACGACAAAGATGAAGGAGGTTTTTTCGATCGTTGTCAGCGGACGTCTTATCCAAGTAGGGGGTTTGTTTTTAAGTTCATATATGATGATTTTCTTTTCTCCTACCTGCTTTCATTTTAACATGGAGGGCACAAACCAAACAAAAAAGGCCCATACCCTCCGCCACTTTTCTCATATTGCGTTCTTCGGGTACGGTTTCCTCAAGTTGATGGAAACACAAATTAGCGGGTCACGTTCAGAAAATAGAACCCCAGGAGAGCTGTAGGCACAGACGACACCAAGAACAGACCACCGGAGTACATCCGGTGGCTCGCGGAAGAATCCACCGGCGCACCATGTCAATGGCGGCCGATGGTGGCTGGAGGAGACTCGCGGAAACCAGTCATGGGTGGTGGAAGGCGGCACGCGACGATGTGCTGCGGTGGTTGAAGGTGGTCAGCCCGAGCTGGTCATATGGGATAAAGGGGCCGCACCAGAAGGCACCGCCCGAAGGCGTCGGCGGTGGCAGCAACCATAGACAGCGGGCCGCGACAAGAAGGGGTGACACAGCCCTGCGCCGCGTTGCGTTGGAAGAAGTCGGTCGGCCAAACGGCTGACCATTGAATCTCTGTGGGGCAGAACCCCACCGGCTGGCCGAAATGGCCCCACAATAGCAAGGCCATCGGGAATCAATAGTCTACCTTAGGGCGGATCGAGCTGGACACAGGCCGGACCCGTGCCCAACGGGCCAGTGCGGGTGGGCCGAGCCCCACCCGATGGACTGGGCCAACTGCGGCCCAGGACCGTAAACAATTCGGGCCAACCCTTAGTGGGCCAGACCCGAGCGGGGTCTGGTAGACCCCGGGACCCATTGCGTCGGTCCGGTCCGAGCGAGTCAGACCGGGCTCAGACCCAGCCGGTACCCTAATAATGAAACACCCATAACTGACGAACCGGGTGTCTGTTAGACATGCTGTCAATGGCGTTGGGATCCCTTTTGGGAAGTGGTCTATTTGGAAAATTCTTATGGGCCTGACCTAGCAAGGCCAGACCGAGGTGCGATCACCCTATTTTACGGAAAGGGGTGTAACTAACAGATCGAGCGTCCGATCGATGCGCCGTCTGTGGCATAAGGACCCTTATGACAAGGTGATTCTTTGAAGATACTCAAAGTGAGTTTTGATGGAGTTTTATGTGTGACTTGTGTTGGATCAGACTTGAATCCAACCGGGCCCTTTTTACAAAAGTGCCCATATCTCACAGACCGAGCGTCCGATCGACACGTCGTCTGTCACATTGAGACCCCTATAATGGGGCGGTCCTTTGGGATACTTCTTCGTAGAAATTATTGGTGGTTGATGTATGAGCAATGGATTGAAGAGAATATCCTCTCAGAATCAAGTGTGCTTAGTATGAGAATATAATGGCTGACTGTAACGTGAAGAAATAACATATATCCTATGTGGGTCAGTGTCTATCAATCCTGTGTGGGGCAGCACTTAGTGATCCTGTGTGGGTCAGTATCTATCGATCCTGTGTGGGTCAAGGCCTAGAAATCCTATGTGGGTCAGCATCTATCAATCCTGTGTGGGTCAGCAGCAGAGCCTCTTGATAGAATAAGATGATATAGATTTACGACTAATCATCTGCACTTATGTACATGAGTTATATATCTGGTCTGAGCTGAGTCTTTTGCCTTTGTGGTGTTACCTTCAGGGTGTTACCTTTGTGGTACTTTTACCTTCATGGTGTTACCTTTGTGGTGTTTCCTTTGTGGTACTTTACCTTCGTGGTTTTACCTTTGTGGCATTCTTCCCTCGTGGATCAGTTGTGCTAAAGGCTTAAAAGTTGGAGCCTTATGTTTCCTCATGTATAAGATGAGTATATCTTGATAACTTAGGTATATGTATGGGAATATATTTAAGTAGAGTTTATGACTACTTTGTGCATTGGTTTTGAGGTCTTTCTTTGTGGTTTATCCTTTGTGGAACTCTGGGAGACCTTTGGGGGTCTCGAGGTCCCTACTGAGTATTGTTATACTCACCCCTGCACAGGCTATGCCTGCACCTTGCTGTGTCTTGTGCAGACGATAGACATTATTGATCGAGGCTGAGGGAGACAGTACTGGATGGTGCTTAGAGGTGGACCATTTGGCGTGACGTTCTTCAGTGATTACTGATCGTGAGTTGTACATACCCTTCAGGCAGGATCCTCGGTGGGCGTTTTAGGAGCTATTTTCTCTTTCAGTTGTACTTGTACTTTCCAGTTGGGCTTGTATTCTGGACCCTTTACTTTTAGTACACTTTTTACTACAAAAATTTACTTCGTGGTTGCTTCTTGTTGTGTTTTTGGATAGTGTTTTTGTATAGTTTTAAAGGCAATGCCTTCCCATTATAGAGATATACCTTTCGGATGCTAGTCTCCAGCCTCTGGCCTATGGAAGGCATTCTTGGGGTAGTCATGACATGAGCCCCGGTGGACGGGTCATGACATATACTACCCATGAATTTATTTTATAATTCTTGTCATTAAATGTTTTTTGGATTTAAATATTCATTTCAGGATCTCCCTTTAATGTGTTATGTAGTTAAAATGCTACCAAATCAGTAAGGGATTTTTTGTCATAAAATGCCTTCTTTGGGACTTAGGTTATGTTATGCACCTATATTCTTATTTTATGTGTATATAATACCCCTTTGACATGTTATATCATGAATATACTTCTTTTTATGATATTATATGTTAATTTAATATTATTATTTCATGGGGATTGTGATTCAATTTTACCAAAGTGGTAAGAGTTTTATGTTATAATCTCATCATTTATTAGGATTGTTTATGATTATTCTTCCAATGATGAAATATTTTGATATATGTCTCAAGAAACTCATGAATATTATTATAATATGGTTATTTCATGAGAATACACGTTTTACCTTCATTTTTCCCTCTTTATGTACTCAATATTTCAAAAATAATTATTTTTATGAAAAATCATCTTTATTTCTCTCTTCAGTTGAAAACCCCTTTTCTTCCAAAACCATATTTTCTAAAAATGTTTTCAAAAATGTTTTTAACATTCTTAAAATGATTTATTAAAGACATTTTTTCCTATTTTTTATTTTTTACCAAATTTTTTTAAATAAGTCTTCAAGTCATTTTCCAAATAACACCTCTTTGGATTTTACCAAAAATGTGAAATAAGTATATGTTTTAATGTGTACAGCATGAATAGAATTTTCCACTATAATGATAATTATTTTATTTGAATAATCCTTTATATGTTTCCAAGGTTATTTTCAAAGAAACTTATTTTTAATTTTTTTATGTTTAAAAAAAAATCAAAGTAGAAAGGATATTTTTTCAAGAAATGTTTTAAATTATTTTAAAATCTTACTTTATCTGTTTCCAAGGTTATTTTTAAAGAAAATTATTTTGAAAATGTTTTATGTTTCAAAAATTGTTTTTAAAGTGGAAAAGCTATATTCCTCAAGAAATGTTTCAAGTTATCTTTCAAAATAATTTTCCATCTAAGATGACATCCTTTGATGTTACATATTCCTTAATGGGGATATGATCCAAGGAAAGGATTATTAATCTTTTTATGAATGCTTTTTTTATGATGGCATGATGTCTATGAAACCTATTTCTCTTTAATAGGTTACACCATGAGGAAATGATTATGAAACCTTCTTCTTTTCATAGTTTATACTATGATGAAATTATGAAATTATTATGAAACCTATATCTTTTCCATAGGTTATGATATGATGAAATTTTTATTAAACTCATTTCATTTCATGGGTTATGATATGATGGTTGTTTTAGGATATTGTGGAATACATATGTATGTTTTTCATTATGTGATGGGTGGGACCTACACCTCCCTCCAATTAATTAGGTAAAGCTTTATATAACTTAAGATAAAAATGGGAAACAAGTTGATGGGATAGATCCACTATGGTAAATAAGAGAGTTCTAATCCAATATAAGAAATAGGTGAGTCCTAATCCACTATAGGACCTAGGTTTGTGATGATCCACTATGAGAAATAGGTGCATCTTGATACAAAATGGGAAAATTTTGATGATTCTGGATCCACTATGTTGATGGTATTGGTAGTTAACCTTGAAATATGAAATTTTTTTTTATATTTATGATGGTTCCACACTTTTATGACATGAGATTATGGTTCATGATTGATTTATGATAATTTATCACTCTTTTGGGTCATGTTTTGGGAAATGATATAGTTTTATTCCATGACTCAAGTTTATCATCTATGATAGGTTGGTTATGAACATCATAAGTTATGTTCATGATCACATACCCTTATACTTATATTATTCTTTCATATGATAATAAATTTCTATCTTTAATGTTTACCCTCATTGAGCATTTGAGATCACACTTTCTTATGTCTACTTCTCCAGGTTATGAAGAAATGTTTATGTATGGTATGCCTAAGAGGAGTACTATGTGGCAAGATATTTATGAGATATGTTGAATATCTTTCATGAAATAATAATATTCTTCTTCTTGTATCCAAATACAATAAACTATTATTGTCTTCGGGTGTGTATTTATGAAATGTGTTGAATATTCATATAAAAAGATGTGATATTTATGTATGAAAATATAGGGTCTTTATATGAATCATAGTCCATCATAGTTAATTTAATAATTATTAATTGAAAACTCATGCAACAAATTAAATTAAATAAACCCAACTCATACACGGGTTTTGGTTGAGCTCATGCAAAAGTAAACCTGGTTAACATTAATTTATATTCATTATTTATAATTAAGATAAAAACTCTTTCATTAATTATTTAAATAATTAAATAATCAATTCCCTTTCATCTTAATGACCATCTAAATTCGCTTGAAGATACCCATCATAAATTCATTCATGGAAAATAAATGGTCGAAACAATAATTATATATAATTATAACAAATTAATTGATAATCTGATAATTATTTAAAACCATTATTAAATGGTAAAAAATAATAGGTTCTAATCAATATAATATGGATTTAATGCTGTAATTAGTAATTTAATGTAATTTAATTCTATCCTTTATTGGGAGACGACACAACATGTACTTATGAGCTACACATTGTATACCTCAATTTTTGTGTACCTGAGATAAATGCCTGGAGATTTGGAATGTACCTTGGATAGACTTCATGGTGTGTACTAACCAGCTATACATCATGTGGTTTGAATTTTGTTTGTCTGTGAAACCCACTGAAGGACTTCTCATGTTCATTAGATGCGGGACTACACAACATGTATAATCCAGCTACTTTTCATGTATCTCGCATGTTGTGTATCCAATTTACTCACAAAATAACTCAGTTTGTATTCTGAACATATGAATTAATTTAACAAACTCCATTTATGCTAACTGCACATCATGTATCAAACTAATGCTCTAGGTTGTTTGTATCATGTGGTTTAACCATGTATTTGACCACACAACTTGCATGAATTTCACCACTAAACTATGTGGAATACATGATGTGTACGCTGGTTACATACTTTGTAATCCAACAATATGTGTTTCAGACTGTCCCAATCTATATATAGTGTGAAATAAATGAACCATGTGTAGTTACATCTTGTAAAGTCATGTATCCCGTAGCACATCCAGATGCAGTACACTTGGGTATACGATGTGTACTCTGGCTACACTCCATGTAACCCAATCTTACCAGCCATAATTCTAGGAACTTCTAATAGAATATTTGGTCATTCTTTATCTATTATTAGTCCTTTAAGAAAATGAAACACTGAATGATGATAATTAAAATGTCAAAATCATGTTAATTAAAGAACAGATTAAAGAAAAAATATTCTTGAAATAAAATATCTAACCACTATTGTTAAAATAGATCAACAATCAAATAAATAATTAAAATTTTGAATTATGGCCTCTCTAATACCACTTGAATATTTTAGGCATAATAGAAGATCTAGGGTAGCTGATAAACTAAAAAGGTTTATTCGATTTAGTGGATTATTTTCAGTATTTTACATGACATGAATTCCATAACCAATGAAATTTTTCCATTGAATATTGACATAGATAAACCCAGTACCCAGATAGGATATTTTCATGTTAAATTTGTGATTAATTTATTTAAGATCAGAATAAATGGTTACCTCATCTTAGGAACTTTCTTTGATGAAGATGTTTTTTATCATCTAAAAACGCTTCTCTATATTAACTTCATTGAACTGTAAGGATACATATATAGAATCCATCCTACAGTGATCCAAAAGTACTCATTTGATCTCTAAACAACACCAATTGATTTTTGGGTGTTGTCGTAATGAATCAATTATCTTGCATTGTTCATATTGATCATAACTAGTTCCTTCAAGCTTGAAGAAATTTCTCTACCACTTCTCATTCTTGAGAATAATAGAGGGGGAGTAATGGAGATATAATTCTATTGTGTGCAACAATTCTAAAATCTCAATTAAACCTGCATAATAGATATAACCATCTATTTATAGAGCTATGATTTAGGTTAAAATAATATTTAATTTCATATCATCACTTAAATAATATAGTAATCATTATTAAACCCCATTTCATATAATAATAATAATAATAATATTATTATTATTATTATTATTATCATTATTATTATTATTATTTTACGGTGTTATCTAACTCTCATAATTTTAGTGTCCCACCTTGGGAGCCACTTATTGGTGCACCTCCTCATATGCCAAAGGCTTCTGGCTAATAGTGAGGTCATAGGGTGTTTCTTTGGGGAGACTATACCCTCATAGATCAGAGTGGAGCACAATTGTAAATAAGAAATAAGAAACAACAGAAGTAGACACTAATACGACAAGACTAGTAACAAGCCATAGTGGAAGTAGTAATAAAGAACAAACAAACAATAAAATAATAATAATAAAATATGCAAGATAAATAAACCACTCGCGGAAGCTAAACTAAAATAGATACAAAATAAGATGATCATGATGTCATGTAACTATACATAAAGAGTGAACAAGGGGAAGGGGATACATATATATACCACATGCTTACAAAAATATGGAAAAAGATAAAAGCTACTACCACAATCATCTCAAGCATAGGCTTGGTCCTCTACCCTAGACTCTATGTAATAAATGCAAATCAAGCATTGAAAGTTGGTTTATTCCCTTTATATAAACCTATAATCACAAATTATACTTGGGTACCAAAGGTGGCCCAAGTAGGGTGTGAGATATAATCCTAGTAGACCACCATGAACATTGTCTAGATAAATCTATTTTTGGAAATATTAATGAGAAGTGTGTCATAATAAATAATAAATGAAAGACAACAAATAAATAAATAAATAACACTTCGGCCTAGGTTCCTCAATGGAAACCCAATTGATTCTAACTACATTGGCCTAAGAAGGTTGTCTGAACCAAAGGAACCTATACAAGTGAAAAGGTGTTCACATGAGTCATCATTAATTACATAAAAAATGTGGACTGACCCCCAATCTTATGATTTGGATTAACGAACGTGTACTTAGTACATTCAATCTTTCATGCTCATAATTAAACAAAAAAGTGTCACATACAAGCCAAGAAATCAATCCATCAAATCCAATAATGGCATCCTAATCCCATCCAAGGAGATCCATAATGAAATCCCAATGGTCACTACAGGATCCTCTGATATAACCAATACTACAGTGTCCATCCAAGGTGACCTATAATGTTTTCCCTCATATCACTCTTGGAATGGTAACCTCTAAGTCTATTCTAAGTATCTCATATAGGGGACCGAGTATCACCTGAGTCAAGGAATAACCATCTTTCCAATGAGCTCATCTAAGGTTTCTCCCCTAGGGAATTGGTGTCACTCAATAGTATAAGTAATACACCTGGAGATCTCATCCAAGGAAATCCAAGGGTCTCTCCTGCCGCATTAAGAAAATCCAGATACATAGCACAATAAGTCCATCCATAGAATCCTTAATTCAGGACCCTTATTCTCTACCAAACCATAAGCAAGTAAGGAATGGAATTTTCAATCACATTTCATTAACAAGAATTTCAATTTCACATGCTAAACTGACTATCTAAGTCATTTAATTTGATCCAATCAATTATTTCATAATACATATGGAAATAACCACAAGGAAAAAGATGTAAGAAAGGAACAAGTCGCAAGGCACATGGTATAAGGAATAAGTCACATGACATTAAGCAAAAGAAATAAGAAATAATATATAGTGTATAAAGCGTGATAATGAAACATGTGTCTTATTCCACAAAGTTATAATCAAAACCATAAGATATTATATCAATCCGAATCAATTATTCAAGGTGTTTATCATAGGTGAGACACACCCTAATGGGGTGTTCAAAAAATTAAATCTTAAGGGAATTAGGACTAAAAATTGAAAACACACCCATAAATGTGTAAAAGGTCAAGATGGTCAATCAACAGGTTGATTCACTACTAACAAGGGTCATACCAGACACGGTAACAGGTTCAATTTAATTTTTTTTTGAAAAATTAGAGGTGTTTCCAGAAAGGTATGGCATGTGCCATAATGACACACCATATAAAAAGTGACAAAACTAGTGGGAAATATCTACAACACCAACCTTGTGCTCATAGAATACCACTCATCCATTTTCAACCATTGATTCAAGATATAATGAGATATATGGAATAAACTATAAAATTCCATGAAAATGGGGAAAACAAGGACACAACTAAATAGAGCAATATAGGAGAAGAGAAACTTGAAATAGAAGTAAGAGGGTATTTGTTCTTACCTCAAGATTTCCAATGCATATGAAATTGAAGGAAACATATGAAAATGAGGAAGATATCAAAAAACCTTCCAAGTAGGGAAGGGGGAACTTTGTGTGTGGATGTTGGAGAAAAATGAGAGGGAGAAGAGAGGGGTGAGGTATTTAATTCATTAAGGTAAAAAAAGAATTTCACAAACACAAACATGGGCATTTGGTTTGGCCACACAACTGGCCAAACTGTGTGCCAAGCCACTTTTCAAAGAGGACCCTCGCATGAGCTAGGAACATGGTTTGGAGAACCATTAACAACCCATGAAAAACAACCACTACAACTTGTCTGAGAAAAGTTGAACGAGTGTGTGGGCCTCTGCACATGGTTTCAGAGAAATCATGTGAAGCCCTTATCCCCGCTGTCTTAAGCTACATTGTTAGAGAAGTCATGTGGGCTGGGCTGCACGGTTTCTCCTAATCGTACAAACCAATATACTTCTTCAAAATTTTGGGATTCATGCTCTAAACAAGACCTAGAAACCCTTTTGACCTCCTAAAATCCATTAGGCATCATTATTAGGAAAAACACATTTAAACAAATGGTCTGTACCTTTGAGAAAATTCTGGACATTACAACCTCCCCTCCTTAAGACAACTTTTCCATGAGTTTCCCTTCCAAGGGTGGTAAAATGTTGTCTAAGAATATTTTTGACCACTATGCACGTATATCAAATTCCCACTTTTAGGTCTCTTCCTGAATACGGCCATGCTTC
This sequence comes from Viscum album, assembly GCA_963277665.1. NCBI lineage: Eukaryota > Viridiplantae > Streptophyta > Magnoliopsida > Santalales > Viscaceae > Viscum > Viscum album. The sequence goes on along the minus strand of OY728131.1, from coordinate 908,478,207 downwards.
CATAGCACCTGAACTAGAGGAATTGACCTACCTCATAGATCCTTCATGTTATGATCAATGATACGCATCAGATTCTCTTTGAAGGATGTATACGCCTCGAGCCTAATATCCTCAGGGCCATACAAATGATATTGGTCATCATGATACCATCAAAGTTGGGATACATGGAATATGTCATTCATAGAATGGTACCTATAAGGTAACTGCAACCAATAGTCTACCAGCCCAACTCTCTCCACTATCTTGAAAGGCCCAACATATCAAAGCAATAACTTGCCCTATCTCTGAATTTGTATATGGCCCAATCTAGGCAATACACATATAAATACCCAATGTCACACCTCAAACTATAGAGGCCAACGATGATGATAAGTATAAGATTTTTTTTTGGATTGAGATGTATCCATATAATTTTGAATCATCTGAACTTTATATGAAGTTTCTTGAATGAGATGAGGGCCCATTAGAACTACCTCACCTACCTCTAACTAGAACATAGGTGAATGACATAGTCTTCCATAAAGGGCCTCATATGGAGTCATCTCAATTGTTGCTTGAAAACTATAACTGTAGGAAAACTCAACCAGAGGTGTGTGATTTTCCCATGAACCTCTAAAACCAAGGACACATGCTCGAAGCTTATCCTCTAACACCTATATCATTTTCCTGGACTTCCCATTAGTCTGAGGGTGATAAGTCATACTCAAGAGCACCTTTGAACCCAGTGTCTTATAAAACCCTTTCCAGAACTATGAAGTAAACTGAGGGTCTCAGTCCAATACTATAGAATAGGGAACACCATGAAGGTGGACTATCTCCTGGATATAAATCCTCACAAGACCATCAATTTAGAAGGACTCCCAAATCAGTAGGAAGTGTGAAACTTAGTCAACCTATCAATGATCACCTATAATGTATCACTACCTCAAGGGGATCTTGTAAAGACAATAATGAAATCCATGGTGACATCATTCCATTTCCACTCATGAATGGAGAGAGGCTGTAAAAGTATAACAGGTTGCTGGTGGTCAACCTTCACCCATTAACAGGTGGAGCACCTAGTATTACGACAATATTTATACCTCTTTATACCTGGATACTAACACTAGTGATGTATATACTTATACATCTTGGTAAGACCCAGGTGAACTGTCTAAATAGAGGTATGACATTCTCTCATTATCTCTTCCCGTGTATTAGAAGGCACCTAAACATTCCCACAAAATAGTAGGGTTTCATTTCCATAAAAAACCCCAACTATGAGGTGGGTTTTCACCTATAATGATCACCCTCAAGATAAGTTTCTCAGAATTAGATAAATGCCTCATCTGGACCTACTTAAAAATAGAGTATGTCACTAATAGAGCTATCAAGGTTAGTTTCTCTGACTCTTATTAATCCTCTAGGTACAACTTAGAAAAATATCCATCATTTCCCACTCATTATTATTTTCCTTAATAGCTTTTGTCTAAGTATTCTATCTCAAGGTATCATCCACAACATTTCTCTTACCAGGTCTGTAAGAAAGTTCAAAATCAAATGACTATAGGTATTCAACCCACTAGAGTTGCCTCATATTCAAGTCTCGTTGTGTATAGATGTATTTGAGACTTTTATGATCTATTTATATAATGATCTTCATGCCAAAAAGATAGTGCCTCTAATAGTGTAAGGCATGAACCATGACTGATATCTCAAGGTCATGCAGAGGGTAATTCCACTCATGTGGTATCAGTTGGAAGGAACCATATGCTACAACCCAATCACCCTATATCATCACTTCTCCCAACTCAATCCTAGAAGCATCATAGTAAACCATATAGATTCTATCCAGTTCAGATAGAATCTGGATCGGCGCTAAAGTTAGTTTTCCCTTTAACTCTAGAAAATTTACCTAAAAAGCTTCAGTATAGTCTAATTTCAAACCATTCTTGGTCAATACAGTAAGCTTCACTTCCAGGCATGAGAAATCTTGGATTATTTTTCTATAATATTTAGCTATCCCTAAGAAATTGTGTATGTCAATCACATTATTGGGCTACTCCCAAGAAACCATGGTGATCACCTTCTCTGGGTCAACAGATATGTCTGCCTCTAAAATTATGTGACCCAATAAGTGAACCTTACTGATCCAAAAGTGTCGTTTTATAATCTTCAAACATAGATGATTCTATCTTAATGTATTCAGCATGATCTCAAGATGGATGGCATGATTTTTTCCAGTGAGAGAATACACTAATATGTCATCTATGAAGACTACCAAAAACCAATCAAGATATGGGTGGAAATCATAATTCATCAAATCCATAAATATTTTTGGCACATTCATAAGACCAAAAAACATAACCAAATACTCGTACAATTAATAACTACTCCATAACATAATACATGGAATGTATGATGGTATCACATGTACCTAATGGTAACCTAACCTCAAATCAATCTTGGATAAACCATCACTCCTTAGAGATGGTCAAATAGGTTGTTTATATGTGGTAGTGGATATCGGTTCTTCACCATAAGCTAGTTCAATTGGTAGTAATCCACACACAATCTAAGGTTTCTATCATCCTTCTTGGTGAAAAGAAAAGGTGATCCCAAGGGTGATGTGTTGAGTTAGATAAAATCCTTTTCCTCTAGATATTCAAGCTACTTTTTGAGTTCCAATATCTCTATAAGTTCTATACTATATGGAGTAATGGACACTGGTTCCACACCAAACACTAGGTCAATACTGAACTTAACATATCTCTCATGAGGTAATCCAAAGAAATATTTGAGGAATACATCTTTGAAATGATCCAATAAAGGAGATAATTCCATGAACTACATCAACTGATCACTCATAAAGAGACTCACCATTTGGGCTATCACTCTACCTATCCCATTAAACTTGTGTCTAGACCAAATTTATTGGATATCCCATTCAACCTTATGGATATATGTGAAACCCTCATTTGATGTGAAAGACACTCACCAGTGATAGCAATCTACCTAGGCTCAATAAAAAACAAGACAGTCTATACTGAGAATGATTTCAAATATGGTCATCTTGAGGATGAAGAAAATTCATAAGAAATAGAAGCCACCTATCTCAAGGGGACACTCTTGGAACTATCTTATTCCCTATGATATGCCCCTAAGGATATGTCAAGAGACGTAACACCATAGAAGTACTCAATTGAAAGACCCAAACTTTCCACAACCATAACTGATATAAAAGAGTGTGATGCACCTATATAAAAAGGTAAGAAACTAAAGTAGAGAATAATATAATAGTAACTTTAATCATAGATTTCATTAGAATCTTCTCATTAGGAATAGGATGCACTACATAAATATGTCATGAACTGTGACCCTAAGATACTGCCTGACTAGCTTGGAAAGGTCTAATCTGCTAATGCTAAAATTCTGAGGCCTGACTACCTCAGCCACAACCACCACCTCGACTGGATCGGCCGGTAGAAGACAAACTCCCAACCTTACATGGATTCATGGATCATGTACCTGATAATGGTGTCAGTATAGACTATCTCTCACTAGATTTTGGAGGAAAATATCGATAGAATCGCTGAAGGTGACCCATCCTTCCATAAGCTCGGCACTCAATTGGGTCCTCGAGCATTGGGAATTTTTATAGCCTGTCTTTCTGTACTGGTGACACACCACATGGATGTCAATTATTTTCACCTATTTGGAACCACCCCTATGTGAACCCTTGAAATGATGCTTCCTAATTCCAAAAGGATTGCCACCCTTCCTCAAAACTGAATCACTTTGGATCATATTACCAACTTCTCTAAAGTTTTGTTCTATAATAAGGGTATGGTTCACTATCTCTATAATAGTAGATAAGTAGAATATGTTCACCTATGATCAAACAACATACAAAATCCCATACTCAAATCAACTATAAGTCATCAACTCATCACCAATCAAAGTCAGAGTAAAACGCTAGAGCTCAGTGAAGTGAGAATAATACTCAAGCACGGTATAGTGCCCTTCTAAAGATGCATAAAATCCCTGGAATAGTACTCTCTTAGAGTCTATGGAATTATGTGATCATATAAGGATATATGAAAGTCTTCATAGACCATTCCTCAATGATTCTCATCCTGAGAGATGATATCCCACCAACGCTTGGTGGAATCACACAACATATAGGTAGTAAGATTGACCCTCCCCTATGGAAGAATATAAATATGGTTGAATATTTATTCCGTGTATTCTAACCAAAAATCAATATCTTGATGTCCTCCATCTGCCTAAGAATGTGGAAGGATCTTTCTATTGGAAATCCTGAGTCATCTCTGCCATAATAGTGGCTAGTTGGGTAGCACCCTGAACAGACTGCATAAACTGAAAGAAACTTTTATTGAACTAAGAGTCAGTGCCCAATGGATGATCTGTAAGAGGTACCTCATCTGGACCTACATGAGGTACTATGAGTGGATTAGGTCCCACCACCTACAGAGTATTCTCATCGCCACTTTCTTGGCCTATAACATGAGGACGTCACAGTGATATAGCTTTATAATTTCCAAGAGAACTCCTCATATATTATTTCTAATATATGGGGAAAATGATAAAGTAAGGAACACACACATGACCTTCCTATAACATGACCTAACCCTGAACTTTCTCATGGATCCAATTATAGGAAAGAATAAAAGTCATAAAAGGATCATGAGACACAACCTATTGCCCATGACTAAGGTAGATTTAGGGTTAAGGTCTCGTATCACACATATAAGATGACCATATCATTTAAAAGATCATATTCATTTTGATTCATTTATGTATCTAAATACAATTAAATGGTTTAATTTTATGGATCACCATTTCCAATTTATAAGGGCCCATACACATTATAAATTGGAATGTGGCTTCTATTTAATCCTAACCATAACACATTCCAGTCTATGTGACCAATGTTCCATGGCTCAACATGCCATAACTGACTACTTAAGGTGTCTTATTTAATCTATGTAGGAAAAAACTATTAGGTTAATGGGGGAACTTTAAGTGTTAGTTATTTTTTCTCAGTTCTGTAGGGAATTTCAATAAAGTTCCACATATAATAATCAAAGCACTATAATACATAACAAATGAGGCACAAAAATAAGCACAATCAACACAGGTAATATGCACATAAAAGTAAATATGACATAGAATAATTCATGAAATTTTAATCTTATGGTGCCTAGAATGAAGCATGATTTTTAATATGCCCTCATATACCCGGGTCAGGGTAAATCAACCCATGTTATTAATAATTTTATCAATAATAGTAACAAAAAAATAAAGTGCGTCACCCAATGGTGAAATATATGAAAATATAACAATTGAAAGATATAACATCATTTACCCAACCCAGGTAATTTTGTTTTTCCCTGTATGTGGGTTAGATACTCCTAGGCACAGGCTCATTACCAAATTCCAATATCCTAGTCTCTTGTCTAATACCCAAACAGTAATACAAAAGGAAAAGTGGCTCTGGTACCACTTTGTAGAATCTCTCCTTGGGATCCACTTAGTGGTGCCCTAAGACGGTGACTAAAAGACCTCAAGTGCACCTCCCCATATTCCAGAGGCTACTAACTAGTAGAGAGGGCCTATGGCATGTCCTTGGGGAGACTATTTTCTCATAGATTGGAGTGGATCATAGTAGTAAATAAGAAACAAGAAACAATGGAAGTATACATTGATATGAAAATACCAATAACCCATCATAGAATAAGTAATAATAAGGAAAAAATAAAAGCAGAATAATAATAATAATAATAATAATAATAATAAATTCAAGGTAAATAAACAACCGGTAGAAGCTAAACTGAAATAGATAAAAAAATGATGATCATGATTTCATAGAACTATAAAAAAATAGTGCATGAGGGATAGTGGATACATTCATATACCACATACTAAAAGAAATATAAAAAAAATAAAAAATATTCTACTAAAATCATCTCGAGCATAGGATCAGTCCTCTACCCTTGTACTCATTTCTAGAAATGTCAATCAAGTATTAGAATCTGACCGCTTCCCTTTATCTATACCTTCAATCATGAAGTCTCCTTGGGTACCAAAGGCATCCCAAGAAGGGTGTGATATATAATCCCAGTAGGACACCACCAATGGTGTCTATATTAATACATTCCATGCAATATAAATGAGAAATGTACCATAATAAATAATAAATGCAAGTAATTAAATAGATAAATAAATAACACTTTAGTTCGGGTTCCTCAACGAACACCCGAACAATTCTACCTGTTTTGGCCTAAGTTGAATGTTTGAACTAGAGAAACCTGTATAGGTGATAAAATGTTCACATGGGGCATCATGAATTACATAAAATTTTTAGATGAACCCCAAGCTTGTGATTTGGCTTGGCGGTCACATCCCCCATACATCAATATGGAATGATAATAATTAAACATAAAGGCATCATATATAATCCAAGTAGTCAATCTATCAAATCCAATGATGGTGACTTGGGATCATCTAAGTATATCCATAATGGGATCCCATGGGTCATTACGGGAGCCTCAAATATAATCAATACCATAGAATCTGTCCAAGGCAACCTGTAATGGAATCCCTTATATTACTCTTGGAATGGTAACCTCTGAGCCTACCCTAGATATCTCATATAGGGGACCGAGTATCAGCTGAGGCATGGAATAACCATATTTTCAATGAGATAATATAAAATTTCTTTCCTAGGTAACTAGTGCCACTCGAGAGTATAAGTAATCCTCCTGGGGATCCTGTCTAAGGCAAGCTAAGGGTTGCTCCCAGAGTGTCAAGAAGATCCAGATACATAGCATGATGATTCCATCCACAGTGTCCTTATGTTAGGACCCATGTTCTATCTCATCTCATAAGAAAGTAATTCATGGAATTTACAATCACATTTAATCAAAAATCATTTCAATATCACATTATAAATATACTATCCATGTCATTTAATTCAAGCCAATAAACTATTTCATAATACATATGGCAATAAGCTCAAGGCATAAGATGTAAGAAAATATCAAGGCATAAGAAACATGGTATAAGGAATAAGTCACATAACATAAATCATATTCAATAAGAAATAATACATATGGTATAAAGTGTGAGGATGGAACATGTGTCTTAAGGAAAAAATGCCTACTCATGAACATTAGTTATTATAACAATCCCATTCATTTGTTTAAGGCATTTATTATAGGTGCAACACACCCTAAGGGGGTGTTCAAACAATTAAAGCTTAAGGTAATTAAGTCAAAAAGAGAAAACACACCCATAAAATTGTAAAATTTTAAGGCGATCAACCAATGGGTTGATTCACTGATCATAAGGGTCATACTGGACATGGTAATTGGTTAAATTTAATTTATTTTATAAATTACAGGCATCACCGAAAAGGTATGGAACATGGAACAATGAAGCACCATATAAAAAAAGATGAAACTAGTAGGAAAGATCTATACCACGTGCCTTATCCTTTGAAAATACCACTCATCCGTTGTCAACCCTTGATTCAAGATAGGATGAGAGATGTGGATGAAATCATCAAATGCCCTGAAAATGGAGCAAATGAGGTCGCACCAAAATAGCACAATAGAGGATAAGAGAAACTTGAAATAAAAGAAATAGAATTATAGATCTTACCTCAAGATTTATAATATATATGATGGTGAAGGAAACAGATGAAAAATTATGGAGATATCATAAACCCTTCCAAAGAGGGAAGGGGAATCTTAGAACATGGTTATTGGAGAAAAAATAGAGGGAGAAGAGAGGGGTGAGGTATTTAATTCATTAACAAAAAATAGTGATTTCACCCACATAGTAGGGGTGCACGGTTTAGCCACACAGTTGGCCAAATCGTGCACCAACTGTGCACTAAGCCATTATTCAAAGAGGACCCTTACACAGGTTAGGCACATGATTTGGATAACCATGTGAGACCTGTGAAAAGAACTTCTAAAAATAGTATGATAAATTTTTCAATGGTGTGTGGGCCTTTGGGAACAGTTTTAAAGAAACCATGTGGATCCCTAATCTCCACTATCTCAAGCTGCATGGTTAGAGAATTCATTTGGGTTGGTTACATAGTTTCTCCTAATCATGCGGTCTATTTTGCTTCCTCAAAATTCAGGGATCCAGGCTCCAAATAAGCCACACACCTTGGTGACCTCCTTAACTCCCTTATGCATAATTATTAGGGCTAAAACAAGTAATTTAAAAAAAATGATCTGCACCTTTAGGAAAAGCCAGGAAATTACAACAATGATAAATATTATTTAACAGATTGAAAATAAATATTCATCATCAGACACGATCTTGGTCTAATTAAAATCCTTAACATTTATTGAATAGTCTAATAATTATTTAATTAAGTATTTAATTAACCAATAAATGAAATAAATATTTTATTCATAATCCAATGAATAAATATTTGTTAAAGATTCACATAATAAAATAAATTATTTATCAATGAATAAAAAATTATTTATTACCTTGCAAATATTAGTGATCAATAACACTTGAATAAAATTATTCCTTAATGTTGATAATAATATTTATTAAAATAAATAAATTCAAATAGAATTTAATTATGATTAATGGAAAAAACTTAGTGTGTGACCCTGTAAGATTCTTTCTCATTATCATTAAGAAGGATTACCTAAAGTCTTAGATTACTATCTAATAATGGGTTAAGGAACCCAAGAGAAAGAACTTAATATCAAAACATCGAGAACCACATAAGAATGCTCATTGTTTAATATAATCCCTTTGTCTTAATATCTCATCATTTAGGTTTTATATCTTTGTCATTATTTTATATTATTGATACGTCTTTCATTAACTATCTGAAATAAACACATCATTACACCATGAACATTGAATTTAATGTTATGATTATATTCCAATCATAGGGCCAAGATATCAACTTTTATAAATATTGAAGGTAAAAATAATTCCTTAAATTATCCATTAATAACATGCCATTTGTGATGCACCCAAAGTACCCTAATTCTCATGAACATATGGCATCACAATTTTGGTCAGTAAATATAATTGTATGAGTCACAACATGCATTAATGATAATCTTAATTTCTAAGGACCATTTCACATGCTCATATATAGGAATATCCAATGACACCAAAACAAAAAGAATTACTATTATTGGATTTTTTTCACAATCTCCCATCTTGGAGATTACCAAGTGTGAACTCCATGAGGAGAATCCCCATCCATTTATGAGTAATCACACATGATGGTCTACATATTATGTTCCCTATCATAGTATGTTATCTGAATGTATCAATATATTTAAGAATATCATCATGTTAATTCAAGGTTCTCATCATAGCATGGAACAACTATGACCTTATCAATGTGATATATATCATAGGAAATTATTATATTAAAGTCATGCAGAACAATGAGCAATATATAATAATATGTTTTATTAATATTAAAATATTTGAATATACATGTAAAAAATGTAAAAATAGTTGTTTCTAGAAAAATAAATCCAAAACATGTCGCATGGGTGAATAAATGAAGTTAAATGAATTTAAATTTGATAGAAAAAAATAAAATGAAAATTGATTTCATAAATGATATATGATGAATTTAATTTAGAACAGAATCTTAAAAATTTTCCCACCTTTGATTTAAGAGTAGAATTTGGTTTCAATATATTATTTTTCTCAAAATTTCAAAGTTTTAGGTGTTTGGTTATGATTCCATAATGATATATCATATATTTTCACAATCATACTTGGAATTTACATTTTATGGGTTTTAGTATCTCATTATTAAAGACTTTGTACTCTACATACAGTTTAAAAGACATTCAAAGTGGCAAAGTTACTATTATTATTATTTTCATGGAAGGATTGGATGTTTTATCTTGATAATTTAAGGATAAATAGTTAATATGTATTAATTTTTACCATTTAATTATGTGTGGGCCTTATGCTTACATGCTAATTATATTTTTGGGACTTAGACACCAAAGTGTAACACTTGACCATATAATCTAATTGGAAAATATGTTATTATTTTTATCATAACAATTAATAAATTATTACAAAGAATAAAATTAATTTTTTTTATAATTATTTGTTCGATGTTATAAAATTTCTTTAATATTTCCAATAGATGTACCCAAACACAAGAGGCCCACAAGAGAATAAAATCTAGGTGAGACATATTGAAACCACATTATATAATTGGAAAATATATTGGGATTCAGGCATACAATTGGGATTATTACACTTACATTAGACATATAACTCAAATTACCATGTATCCACTAAATTAAAAGTTAATATTAGGTGCATTACATGATCTAATATTCATCAAAAGTAGAGGTGTAATTTCTTTCATGAACAATTCCCCCATCCCATAACCCCTTGAATTATTTTGTGGGAATGATATATAAAATGATGACTTAATGGATCAAATTTCACATGGGTGAGATATTTGATACTATATGTAGATTATAGAGTTCTTGGTATGTCTATTCATCAACCATTTGCTTCCTTCCCCTTCTATGAAGTTCTAAGATCCTTGTGATCACTAGGGGATGATAACTTGATGTAATCATGAGCTTTGTCTTTATAATCATCGTATGATCTTTATAATTCTAGGTTTGGGTGTTATTTTTTATTCATATCATATTCTTATTTATTTTAGTTGTATACTAATATTTCACACTCAAATGATCATGTTTAGGGGAACCTATACATGCGATGTTTCATACACCATTCACCACTTCTTATTTACATTTTCAATCATGATGTTTATATAGTTCGTATCGATATATTAATCTCACATAAACACTTCCATGTACATGAAAATTTATTTCATGGAATCATACTAAAATAAAATTCAAAGCATGTATAATACTGTGATTTCCTTCCATGTTTTCTTGATGAGTTTTGGTTTTGAAGTTTGACACAAATCACTCAATCTTCGATGGTAGTCAGTTAATCATTTTTTTTCGATCAAACCATATGAGGTATCATAGTGTAAAATTTATAAAATTATGGTTCTAGTGTTAAAAAACAAGGATTAAAAGTTATGAACTCTATTTATTTAAGAGATAAAATATGGGCTTCAAAGGATTTCCCTGGGTTGGTCACACTTAAATCATCATAACAAATATTTTATTTATTTTAATCCTTACTCAAAATTACTTTATTGAATAAAATAAACCACCCAATTACTTTAATTTCATTTCTCTTTTATAAATTTTCTCCTTAATTTAATTTTATGATTTGTGGATTAAACTAGAGATGTCCTAGGGTTTTTTTATACTAAATAAATTCTAGTAAAAATAAAGATCTAATTTAGCATTTTTGATAGCATGATAAACTCTACTACACCCACTTCAAACGATATATTTAATTTATTTTCCTCTCCAATATATTCACAATTTTAATTCCAAATAAACTTATCTCATTTTTTGGATCTTCTGGTCATAAGAAGGAGTCCCAAATCCTTCATTTCAAAGAAGGTTCTTAAGATAAGATTCAATACTTCAACATAAGTATCATCTTTTCCTTAACCATTTTTAATTATATTATAAATTAAAATATTATCGAATATTATTTAACACTTAAATAATATATAATTTAAATAAATATTCTATAATAAAATTGATATCAAAATAATAAAACAATATATTCCTAGTAATTAATTCATTATAACATGATCTTGTATGAGTCAATTTAACCACCTACACAAACGATGATATAAATTTTTTATAATGAATAATTAATAAGAATTAAATATTATAAATATGTGATATTTATATTGAATTTATTTTATTTTTAAAAATTATAATGTTAATATATATGAATATATTTGTTAATGAAAATGGATTATTTTAATTTGCTCAGTGAACATAAATAATGGGAAGTTTTTAACTAAACTTTATGAACCATTATCATAACATCAATGAAATAATCATGGGAATCGATAACCCAATAAAACACATCTATCTCATATCCATGAAAATTATTGATTTGATAAAAATTTGATCAAGGATAAAATACTAAAAAAACTATACTAGAGAAAGATTTGAACAAATAGAATAGTTAATTCCCAATGATTAATTTTAACTATGAAATATTAATAAAAGGGTAATGAAAAATATAAATGTATGGAATTAAGTAAAATAAGTATAAATAATTTTATTATCTAATGGAATAATAAACCTATATTTATTGTACAATGATTTATAGTGTGTTTGAGAAAGAAGTAATCCAAAGTAACTGTTTTCTTAACTCAATCTACTTTCATTGAGTCATATTCATTATTCTGTTACTATACTCTTATAAGTTTGATATATTCTACACCTTAACTATACCATGTGGTATTTTCTCTTTTTTAGTGTAAATTACATTTTATTATCAAAATATTATTATTTTTATTGATTTTATTAGTTTATAAAAATATAATATTGTAAAGGGTAATTTTCACCCACTATATTGGGTATTTATCTTCTATGTACATATTATTCTAACCAAAAATTTTATTTTTATTATTTTAAAAGTTAAATGTGTATTATTTTCTATAACATTAATATTTATCTTTATCTTTATTTGAATCAATTTTTTTATCTCTTCTATTTATATAGGTTACATTAAAATCTTAAGAATTATTAAAAAATATTTATTTCAACTTATATTTCGTTTTGTATCTTTAACTCTACATTTATTCTTCTTTACCTTTATTTTTTTAAACATTCCATTATTAGGATGTTTATTAATAAAATTATTTCTAAAAATTATTTTCTTTACCTTTTTTAAAATAATTTTTAAAGTGGACATATCTTTCATTTTATGACACAACTACCAAAAAATTAAGAAAACTCTTTTAATGTTTTCTATTTCATATTTTTTTATTAATCTACAAGATCCATCATCTTTGAATATTTTATATAATTTATGTATCACCCTCTAAATGATCTAATTGTATGTTTCTTTTAGGTGATTTAATCCTGGATAACAACTTATCCAATTCTTGATGACTTCATATATGATAACATATGAAATATTTTTTGTAACCCATTTTAATTACATGGTTTAATCAGACTATGATATATGATTTATTTTATGTGGCACACAAATTTATGTTTTATCATTATGTAATGGGTGGTCCTGAAATTATATATCCCTCCAATACATTGGTTAAATCTTTATATCTCATGAGATTACTATAGGATGGGGGTAGTGATGCCTAATACACTCTATTATGAGATTTGGGTAGTGATAATCAATCCATAATATTATGGGGAATGGTTATTGATTCCCAATCCACTATGTCATAGGATATGGTTAGTGATTTACAAGACACTGTGTTATGATAGTCTGAGCAGATATCCTTGACATATGTTATGATTTCTTATGCTTATTCTTGTATCACATTCCAAAGTTATGTTACCATGATTCATGATTATTTATTCCACTTTCTTATACCATTTTATATGTTATACTTTCATGATGATTTTTTATTATTTTATATTTCTATACCTTGATATATGATTATGATATCATGCCTCATGATCGCTTATTATTAATTCATGATCTCATTTCATTAATCATTCCATTTATTAAATTTTGATGTTATTATTAAGTTTATAATAGAATTAAATGTTTTCTATGACTAACTAATATTATTTTTACTTACTGGGTATTTCATATCACCATTTTCTTATGTTTCCATCCTCCCAGGGTAATGAAGAATAATATTATGTATGATTTTTATATAAGGGAATAAAATTTGTAGAATTTTTTTGGATGAAATGTATGTCGTGTTGGAAAATAAGATAGTTATGTAGCTAATATACAATGTGATAAACCTCTAGGAATAAGGATTGTGTTTTATCTTTGAATTTTTATGCATAAAAATGTTATATTATGTAATATATATATTTCATGTTTGGTTTTTCTCAATAGTTGTGTGGATTTATTTGGGTATATATTGGGTAGAAAAGAATAAATAACATTTCATACAAGAGAGTAATTTACATGCATTGGAGGCCTAATCAGTTTATTAGGCATGTGAGACTAATATTGATGGGATATTATTCATGATGGTATGAACTTGGTTGTATAGTAGGTTAGTATGAGTTCACATTCCTACATATAAATATAATTCATTAAATAATGGTGTTTGTTATACACTATTGTAATTATTGTTCTTTGGACTCTCTCTTATTATGGGGATAAGAGAGAGAGGGTTTTCACACCATATATGTAGTATGTGGGATGGTATGGTCTATGGGCTCAACCTTGTGATGGCGAGTGTAGTGATCACTTAGTCTTGATCAAACTTGAGTATCTTGGGGGACATGATAATTATATAATGGTAGAAAAAACCTGTAGGTTAGATCAATGTATATTCTAGTAATATTTGACCACCGCAACTTCTTAGAGCTAAATCATGGGATTACAATGATACTTGATTGTTGATCACTTTTGGAGGGTGTTCAGGTATGATATAGAACATGTAAAGGTGTTACACACCTTTTGTGACTGAGAAATAGATTAGAGGGTTATAACTTATGATGATAGGTCATGTATTAGTCAAATAAAGAGCTACTATGAGGGTTGTTGAGTACATACGATCAGTGTGAACTGATAGATTAGGGTATAAACAGTGTGGGATATGAGATCTCTATAGTGTTTTAGTGAAATGACTAAGGTTCATGAGGACTTTAATTAAGAAAATATGGTCATTTTTATACAAATTATTGATAAAACACTATTTTGTTGAATATTTTATTTATAATAAATGATATAATTTCATTAAATTGTGCTAAATATATTCATTTATGAAATATTTGGGATTAGATTATTCATTTGAAAATTTGATGAAAATTCTAGTTTTACCCTTTTAAAATGTACTGTTGTACTTTAAAGATAAATATTTTAATATATATTATTTGAACTTAATATTTTGTAACAGTGTCAATAACTTAATTTTATACAACTTTTATTCAGGACACTAGAGCTAAAGAGTGCATTTGGATTGAGTAAATGGGCCATTAAGTCAATGGTGGGATGGACTCGGCAGAATGGACATGGGTTCTTTATTTGGGTCATATCTTCTTCATCCGGGCATGGATTGAGCCAAAAATTTTATAAAGGCTCTGGGAACTGATTTGGAACAAATCATCCTTCTAGAAGTCCGGCCAATTCACACGTTTTCGAGGTCAACTAGGCGGTGAAAATTGGAATAAAATATTTGGCCGAGTTTTTCGTTTCACACTTAAAAAGTTATGTAACCATATCCCTCACAAACTATATTTAAAGGGTTTTTTCATTATTTTAGAGGGCTGGTAGAGGGTTTGGGAAGTTGTGTCAGAAAGGGTGTCTCTTGGGAGCCCCTCACAACTCTTGTAATAAGTAAGGATTTGTGCAAACCTCTCTTCCAAAAAGACTCTCCTCTCCCACCTGTTCTTTGAATTTATTTTTCTTTCATGTTTGTATCTTGAAATTTTATTCAAATAATCTTATATATTCTTCCATTTTCTTCTTATCTTAATCTTCTTAATTGGTTTGGAATCAAGAGTGGAGACGATATTGGGTTCTACCCTTTCAATCTTTTGCTCATGCAAAATGTCTCCACGATGACCACACCGCCCATGGAAGAGTAGTTTTTAGTGATCGATATATATTCTACCATCTTCATTTAATTATTTTAAATCATTGAGATAATTTAATTTACTTAATATTATCCATGAATTGTGTTTTGAAATTGTAAGAAACTAAGAAATAAATTTAACAATTAACACAAAAACACACGAGGTTGAGATTTTGTGTAAATTGTGAAAGCACGATCTTAATCAGTAATACAAGACCACACAGGATAAATTTGTAGAGTTCAAATATAATCTCTAAACACAATTCATCCTCATTTCCAGAATGAATATGTACTATAATTAACCACTTACCATAAGCTAACCTTATAACAATAATCAAAGCAGGGTGCTGTGATTGTGTGTTCCGAAGCTAGCCTAGGGTTTAAGTAATTCCATCTTCATGGTTAAGTTAACTCTTGTAGGGTTAGAGGGTTAAAAAATTAGGGGATAATAATTAAGTGGATATTTATTTAAATGATAATGATTAATAAGTAAATGAAGAGGTAGAGTTAGATCGATTACACCTTTTAAAATATTTTCTAAAAAACATCTTCTTGTTGTGTCTTTTTAATCAAACTTCATTTTAAAACTAAAAACAAAAAAAATGAAATCTTATTCAAGAAAACATATTCTAGATTTATAAACTATAAACAAACCCCATCCTCTTAAGTAGTGTTTCAATTTTATTCTCTTTTATTTTTAGAATACCTCTGAAAAGTTGTTTTAATTCACTTTCTCCTTTGAGAGACGACCTTGGTCAGCCACTCTGTTGCACCTAAGTACCCCAAAATCACACTAATCATTTGAGGGAGCCCATGAAATTGCTCTTTCAATTATATATGGCCTCTAAGGAATTTTAAGGATGGTGAGATTACCACATTGTTATCTAGAACACCAAGGAGCCAAGTGGCACAAAAAAATTAATATGGAATCCATATAATTCCTCACCTTTGGTGAGTTAGACACCACATAGATTATAAAACTAATAATGGGATGGTATACAGCTTATAGTAGGATAAAAAATGAAACTTTTATAGTATCATTTTTGGTCATTATTTTTTGGGGTATAACCATTAGCACTTGAGTGTGGTATTAATAGATCATTTTTAGTATTAGATAGTGTTGGTGTAGAGGACTATGATATCATGGAATTTGAAACGAGGCTTGTATGAGGGATTATCTAAGTGAAAGAAGCATGGATTGAAAGTGATAGTGTTCAGGTGATAATTTAATTTAGTTATATTAGTTCTCATTAATGAGGACAAAAAAATCCTATTGTGTAGATAACACCACCAATGGTATGAGAGTGTGACCCTCGTTTTGGGAAAATTATGGTGAACATCAGGGGTTATGTGTATGAAGAACCCAACCCAGTTGTATTTAGGGGTTTAAATAAGCACATTAATGTAATAATATTGAAAATTTTAATTACCTAGGTGATGGTATTGATCTAGGTTGACCAATTGAGTTCAGTGTGTTTGGAAAATGGTTGGAAGTGTGATTTAGGAAGTATACAAGTATAGTGATTTGTTTTGGAGAAATTTTGTACTCATGGTAGAGTGTAAAAGACTTATATATAGAGTGTATATTCATGATATGGATATAGTCTCAAGTGGGAAACTGTGTATTATGGGTGTTTATGACTTGGTAGATTCATAAGTGCAATACTAAGTTGGAAGTGGTCTGGCATGGAACAATGATGTCGATTGGTGGAATTTGATATCGTTGATTAGGTGTTTTAAAAAATTCACCTATATCAGGACATATTCATTGGTTTACATTATTCGTGGGTATAATAGTTCATAGATCATTAAGTTTTAGGAGGTCTTTTATGCAATGAGGTAAAATTTATCACCTTTTATATGTGATCGAGTATAATGAATTGGAATTCCACTCAAACACAACATTATAGGAATGAGAGTTGTGTATGATGGATTAGAGAATGATTATTTTAAGGAAAATGTCATTTTTTTGGTTTGGGTATGGTTATGGTACAATCATAATCAATAGAAGGCTCAAAGATGAGAAGTGGATATCATATCACAGTTATAGTTTTGATTAACATGATATATACAAAGACACTTCTTGAGGATAATAAATGCTATTATGAGGATTTCTCAATAGACTATGTAGTTAGGTATTAGTTTAATAGTAAAAAGGTTGGATTCTAATAAAACTAAATCTTAGTTGGATTTAAATTTTATATTTAGATCAAGAAAGGATGCTTATGGACATGTTTAGAATGGATAAATAGAGGTTTTAGAGATGGAAATATTGGTGTAAAATTCCCAAATTCAATTTTCATGGGTTTTGTAATTGAAATGAAATTGGAGGGTGGTTTTTAGAGACACCAAGTACCAAATAGGATACCATCATGTACCAATTAGAATAGTGATAGGGTTTATCTCCCTAGTTTGGCTATGAAGTGGTAAGTGGGATACCACTAGGTACTCGATGGTCAACCAGGTGGTTGAGTTAGGGCCACCAAACACCTAGTAAATCCCATGTCCTTTTTTGAATATGGGTGAAATGGGTATTTTAGGGTTTTAAATAAGAACCCCTCAGGGGTTCCACTTCTAGTTGGATGCACAAAAGAGAGTTCAACCACCCCTTCCCTCTTCTTCCCCTCCTCTTCCTCCCTTAATCTAGATGGGTTGTGTTTGATTTTTCATGATAATTAGGCAAAATCTCTCTTATATCTTTTATTTCTCACTCCTTCATTTTTATCCTCTAATTTTGAGTTTTTCATTAAGGGATTAGGTTTTTATTTCACTAGAGCATGTTTAAATCACGCTTTATTAATGAGGATTTCATGTGGGGTGGATAGAGAAGTCATGGAGTGATGAATATATGCAATTTTACATAGAGAAGGTAAGTTGTCTATTCAATTATTATTGAAGTTTTATCAAATTAAAGTGAAATTGACTGATGAATTTTTCAATGAATTTATCAATTTTGATTATATGAGAACCAAGAGAATTCCATGGAATATCTGCATTCCATTGGTTTTAGTTTTGGTGTAGTACCATCATTTGGTGAGATTTTTTATATTATTCCTTTAGTTAATTAATTATGAAAATTAATTATAGGAGTTTTATAATTAATTCAGTAGATATCTTTTATATGATAGGGGATTGTAAACATGGAAAATGGTCAATGCAAGCTTGTATGGAAGGGAAGGAACACATAGCTAGTGGATAACTCTATAAAAGTGGTAATTTGTTTGAATTATATTTCACATTATGAGTAATTAAATATGCCTTATAATATACTAGTAGGGGTAAGCAGGTGCAACCAACCTAAGTTAGAGTCGATGGGGATTGGGTGATTATGGGAAATTAAGTATAATCTAATAGTGATGTGGAAGTTATCCCATACATATTATCTTGGAATACAAGTTTCTTGTGACTATAACTTGGTTAAAATCTTTATATTCAATAGTAAAGGACCACATAGAGGGTTTTTTTCCTTGGTTAGTTGATCGAGTGATCTAGTGAGTTCTTAATCGATGATTTATGATGCTCTATAGAGATAAGTGAGTAACATGATGGTTGAGATATGGGTTTTCTCAATATTTCATTGAGAATGTGGGTTTATCTAGAGGGGTAATATATGAATAGGAATGCATATTGGTGTGTCAGGTCTGGTGAGTCCTAGTATAATCATAGATATATTTCTTCCAAGGTTTGATTAATGAGTTTTCCACTAATGATTTATTTTATTTAGGGATCATATATGAGAATTATCTATTTTGAGTCTTATAATTTAAGATATTACCTAATAGGTTACTCATGATTTTAAATTGGATTGAAGTTGTAGACTAAGGGTGGTCTAGAATGACTATGAGTGATTGATTTACCAAGGGTGGAATTTCATGTTGGTTGGTGTAGGATGAGTCTATTCTAAGACCCTTTCCTTTGGGAGTTTTGGGTTAAAAAACAATGGTAAATCACATGAGAGGTCATTATAATGAGTAGTGGGTTAATCCTGGGATAGATTAGTCATACAGATCATTTGGGATGATTCTTCACATGTCAGGTGAGAGTTGATATTAGCTAAGGGATAAAAGAGGTGTATGATAGGATGTGTGATGAATGAAGTGTGATAGGTGATGATTCAAGGGCTAGGGTTATAGTAGATCATAACAGGAGATTGTGATTTTATCCTAAAATTTTGTGGTTATGATATGTTAATTGACCTTAGAGACAAATTATGAGATTGAGTCTACTATTTGGGTGATCAATAGAGGATTGGAGATGAGCATGATACCACAATCAAAAGGATTTGGTTGGATGGTGTAAGTCTACTAATAATCCTATTATGACTGGGATGGTATAGAAGTTAGGTACCAATCCTTTTGATATTTATATGATTTATACATTGTCAAACCATCTACATCCCAAGTTGGGGATATATAGAGGAGTAATAGAGATAATAACAAGGTAAATTTTTTCTACCCAAACCTTCATAGATTTAATTAGTTAGATAGTAGCCAACTA
Source organism: Viscum album (assembly GCA_963277665.1). Lineage (NCBI taxonomy): Eukaryota > Viridiplantae > Streptophyta > Magnoliopsida > Santalales > Viscaceae > Viscum > Viscum album. The sequence goes on along the minus strand of OY728131.1, from coordinate 908,458,043 downwards.
TCCATGTGAGGGTAAGAATTATTGAGGAGTATTAGTGATCAAATAGAATAGAATTTGGCTGCTTGATGCCTATGAGATCAAAAGAGATAGATGTGGGCCATTTGATTCTTATGAGTGTGAATATGATTGATGTAGTTTTCTTGATTATTGTTAATTTTACTTAGAAAATTCCATCATAATATTTGTGAATTTAAAAGGACTATTCTACCAAAATTCACTACTGGTCAAAGAAGGTATGGGTAAACCATTAGGGTGGAATCTGAAGAACCTAATGGGAAGGCATCTATGATGCATGAGATTGTTACCACTTTCATTTTTTATTATAAATGCATGAATATATATATTATGGTTTATATTAGGGATCTCATTTGTAAATTTATACTATTTTTTATTCTCACACCAAGTATGTTATAATCATTTGGCATGTAGATCTTATGTTTGGAGTATAGGTCAGGGAAAGGTCCCTAACACATGTGAATGGGAAGGATTGGCTTGGAAGGGATGAGGAGATAGTTTTGAGGTGAGGCAGGGGTTGATATTTTTTCTCCCTTATTTTTTTAATTTCTGTTATACATATATACTTTTTATAGGATTAGTTATTGGGAAATACCCTTTGTGATGTGTGGTAAAGATATCATAGCATGGGTAAATTTGTTATCTCTTATGGAACGTTATTTATTATGGTTAGATTAATGCTGTAATTTTATCTATTACACTTTGATTTGATACATAGTTGTGGATGTTTTTACCTATTTTATGAGATAATACTGAGTCCATAGTCTCTATATGATATATTCATAGACCCTTTCCATTGGTCAATAGCCTCTCATGTACGGGAAGGTGCGCTTAAGGTATATAGTGATCCAAATCAAGTTGCATGGATGAGTTCTAGGCTGGGATTATTACAATGTCATATATCATCTCACTATACCACCTACAATCACTTTATATACCCCCCATTTCGGAACACGTGAGATGGGATCCTCATTCATATCTTGAATATGGATAAAATAAACATTAAAACCTAAAAAATAAATATTTTGAATAGAATATATGGACTATCTATTTCCACTCTACTAGGTATCACTTAGTTTTTCATACCAAATTTAAACCTGTATGACTCCATTTGAGTCCCACTTAGTTTCTACCCATGATCAAACATCACACAACACATGAAACACAAATAAAATGAGGTATAATGATATGGAACACCTATATATATATATTTGGTGTGAACTTGTAAAATATTATAGCTAGATTCATTGTCAAACTTCTAAATTGGATAATACTATCAAATAAACTCCCAATTTATGGATTTATAATGACCCACTAAGAAATAATAGAGAATAATAGTGATTGAAGAGTACATGAGGTTATCTTTTCCTCTAGGAGTCCAAAGAATCTTACAAAATTCCAATATGATGAAAAATAATAAGTAAGAAGTTAAAATCACAGAATAATTCAAAATAGTAGAGTTTTTATAAATTTTATCTAGTGGAGTAAAGAGGAAAATCATTCATCTTAATTTTTATAACCCAAAATAACTCCGTAATAAAAATGAGGTAAAGGTTACATTAGAATTCTTACAAACCCCTATCGTTATTCTAGTTTCTTCCACATAGGTTCTAATATAAGTAATTGTGGAAGAATATGGAAAGTAAACCCACTACCTCACCCACCAAACTCTTGGTGGTATTCTTCCAAATCCCTCTATCTCTAGTAGTAATCCATTTTTTCTTTTTCTCCCCTTAACATCTACCAAACCTCCTCCTTAGTCAAGATGTGTATAAATTCACATAGAATAACTAAAACCAATTAAAATTAATATATCAAAAGTTTTAGGTCATTATACATGTGGTTCAATGAGAACAAATAGAAATAGTGGTTATACGTACTCTGTAACATTTAGTAATGACTCCACTAGATATGGTTATGTAATTTTTTCTGAGACACAGGTTTAAAAAATTTAAAATGTTCAAGGTGTTCAAAAAATAATTATATAATTGGATAAAATTATTAATATTATTTGATCACATCAAGGTGGTACAAACTAGAAAAAAATGTAAAAATAATAAAAGAGGGTGTGGTATTGTATCACAACTCACTCCTATTGGGAGATCATAATAGAATAGTTTTTATGAGTGGATGAACCAGGATTTTTATACATGTTTTCATCTATGATGAGTTAGATTGACCATTCTATTTTATTTTGTGGTTATACTCCAAAGAAATTTTCTTTTACACTAGATCATATTTTTTATAAGGCTAATAAAAAATACATGATATGAGATATGGATCATAGAGTTACCCAACTAGTATTTTATAAATATTTAGTGATGTAAATCATTTTTGATATTCATTGTTTCATGTAAGCTTGGAAAAAATGATAATTTATTATTTATTAGGTATCCTAAGGAAAAAAGGGGTTTTATTTATATCAATTTTTGAATCACAAAGTGTTTATGGCTTATATCAATATATCCATTGAGAAAGAATTCATTTTCCAAGTAACTAGTGGGAGAAACTTGAACTTCATAAATTTAGATATTAATAAATATAAAATTTTCTTGATATGAAACATTAGTTGATTTCATAATAGGTTGTGAAAGGTAATTTAATTAATTTTACATATGAGACTAAAATATTTAGTAGAGTTCATTAGGAGCTAGATATATTTTTATTTTCAATGAAAAATGAAAATAAATTAACACTCATAAAGAATGTGTCTACATCCTTTCAAGAGGTTATCTATATTTATGATTTTAATAAATTTATTGTGGACATGAAATTTATAATGGACTTAATATATAAAAAATAATTTTGTAAATTGGTTGGTCTACTTAAAATTATTAAACACATATGGTGAAAATGGATTTCTAAGAAGAAAATTTTCATAGATGGTAAAGTGTTTGAATATAAAGTTTATCTAGATTAAAATGTTATAAAAAATAAATGTTATAGATTATGAAGAAAAATTTTCACCAATGACTATTATAAGGTTAATTCAGATTTTAATTTCTATAGTATATTTTTTTTATTAAGAAATTTATGAGATGGATATCAAAATCATGTTCCTTAACAAGGGTTATATTAAGGATGTGTATATGATGCAACCTAAATGCTTAGATGATTCAGATGGTGTTTTTAAGGTTTCAAAGTTATGAAAATAAATTTATAGATTGAATTGGGGATCCCATATTTGGAATATTCATTTTGAATATGTAATAAAAGAACTTTTCTTTATCAAAAACAAAAAATAATATTGTAAATTCAAGAATATTAATAGGAGTGCAATCTTATTTCTAGTGTTGTATGTATATAATATTCTTATTATCGAAAATGAAATCCAAACTTTATATCTCATAAAGTATTGGTTAGTTAAATTATTCTTAATGAAGGGAATTTGGGAAGTGTCCCACATACTTGGTATGGAGAACTATAAATATAAATCAAAGAGGTTGTTCAGTCTAGATCAAAACATATATATTGGTAAAGTGAAAAGAAATTAACATGGAAAATTATAAGAAGGGATATTTACTTGTGTTATATTCCAATATATGTGTTTTATTCGAAGATTATTATAAAGGGTTAGAGTCCTTTTATGGATATATAAATGGAAATATGATTAATATTCCTTATTCTTTAAAAATAATATATATCATTTATGACATGATGTGTACTTCACCTGATGTATCATATGTTTTGAGCATAACTAGTATATACCAATAAAAACCTAATAAAAGTTAATGATTTTCAATAAAAGTCATCCTTAAATACTTAAGAATAATTAAGTATTTTTTCATTGAATATAATGAAAATATTATTTTAGATTTTTACACAAATTCTAATTTATAAACTAAAAAATAATATTTCAAGAACTGATATGGGGTTTTCCTTCAATAAAAACATTTTTGTAGTGAGCTGTAAGAGTTTCACGTAGTCAACAATGGTTGATTTTATAAAAAAAGTTTAATATATCGAAACATAAAATATAGAAACATGATCTATTTTAATAATTAAGTTCAAAATTGAACAATGGGTTATTCCTAGAATCCTAATAATAATGGAGATATTGATTAGATAAGGAGCCCTGATATTATTAAAACTAAAATCTAATCTTATATATGAATCAAATATTTAGGGGGGAAATGTAATGAACCAAGCCGAGTCAACCCTGACCCAGTCACCTGACCCAATCTGCGACATGGCCCAAGGGGCGTTCCTAATCCCCACGGGCTAGCAAATAGTGTCAGGCATTAAAAAACACATAAGGGAATTATTTCTCCCAAAATAAAAATAACCAAGAATACATAAATAAACAGAACCAAAAATCCACACAAACTAACAACTGAAAATAAATAAATAAATAGTTAGACTAGATAAAAAATACAAACAAGCAGACTGAAACTAAAATAAGTAAAAATGAACCGCTGCCACATCATCTCCATGTGAACTTTTTGTCACCTCCAACTACAAGACTAACCCTGCTCCAATAACAAGCACCTACTAGGGAACTTGAACCAAAGCTGAACCTACAACTGGAATGAAAAGGTAGGCATGAGTACTGAAATTCACAGTAGGGATTCCAAAGAAATTCCATTGAATCCAAAAGTTTCCTTTTCCAAAACAATCCATTAACACAAATTTGAAATATAATTATAAAAGTAGGGTTTTCACATTTTTAATAAAACAAAGTTATTTCCAATTTTAAAAATCCAACACACACTATAAATAATTTCCAAAACTGATTTCCATTTCCTAAACAAAAATGAAGACATATAATATTAAGGTTGTGCTAAAACAGAACAGGTAAATAGTAAAAGAAGGAAATAAACTAGTGTAGAAGAACATAAATAAGCAATAAAATAATAACCATGGGTGATTTTAAACATCCCTATACAACCCCTAGATGTACTCAGTTTGGAACCACTTGTCGGCATATGGTGAAGCCCCGTAGTCTATAACGAACTGATCACCCTCGTGAAAAACCAGTGGAAAATCCCACCTGGCCTCTATATCTACGAGGGGAAAAACCATTATAATCAGGACTGGTAAGTAACCATCACTCAATCAAATAAAATATTCCCAAGAACCCATGGTGTTAATAATAATATTGTGTAAGTAGGATTCTAACACACACATGACTCATCTCGGCTGTCACCACTGCACTTACCTACCCCAAACACGGACACCAATATATGATAACCCCTAAGGGATATCCCTCCTATAAAAGTTCCCCATATACCTACATATTCATTTCTTATCATTCAAAGGTTCCAACTGGTCCAATATACACATAAACATTTAAATCATTTCACAAAACCCATAAGGTTTCCAAAAGAGCACACACACTTATCCAAAACCAAATACTTACTAAAATTTAACACACACACCACCTTTGATTTGGAAATTACAAATGGGCCTTTAGGTTGACTTGTCTAATTCATTTACCAAAAACATCTTAAAAACACCACTTTTATATTTACATTTCCAAACGGGCCCTTAAGTTGCAAAATACACACTAAATCACTTCACAATTACCAAATGAGCCTTTGGACATTTTAACTCACACCAAAATATGCTTCAAGGCCAAAAGGGAAAACCTTTAAGAACACCTTCAAATCTATTTTTAGAAACCACACAAAATAACCATTTAGGAAACCATGTTTTCAAGGAAGCGCTAATTTAAAGCACCACCTCCACTTGATGACATGTCCATGTGTGCACCTAGTGCACCCATAGATGTTACAACATATAGTGGCACACCAAAAATCTAATAAGTCACTTAAAACCACTTTAAAAAAAATCACCAAATGCTTTAAACCAATATCCAACCTTCCACATCATTTAAAAAACATGAAATAACCCCAACGAGATCATAAAACCCCTTTTTAAAACATTCCTATATAACCATAAAGACATAATGTTACCAAATAAAACACGAAAAACTAAGTTCACAAACCAACCAACACCATTACAACACTATAAAGCTAAACATTTCATAAAATATCAAAATCCACTTGAATAGAAAAATTTCATTTCAAAATAAACACACTTGGTGCCTTAAACCTAGGAAATTCACGCAAATCACTTAGAAAATCTATTTTTAATAACTTAAATCATTAATAAACCACCATTTTCATCTATAAAAGGGTATAATAGAGGTGATAACATCATTTAAACATTTATTGAAAATATGCAAGTGCCAATGGATCATTCCAGAAAAGGAAAGTTTGAAACGCCTACCTCAAATCAAGTCCAGATGGAATGAGACTCCAAGGAGAGGGAGAATAGGGCCCCATGGAAGATTTTCATGCCCTAAATCAAAAGAAACATCACCCACACTCAAAACATATACGGTAGGGTTTGGTCAAAGGGAGAAAACCCCAAAGGAAACTAAGGAAAAAGGAGAAGAGGGAAGAAAGAAGAAGAAAATGAGCAAGAAACCCTAAGACTCATCTTGGATCAAAGAGGGATCATCCATGGAGGAGGAGGAATAAAGGAGGAAGGAAAAGGGGGTTCCCTTTGTGCGTCTTGGTCAAAAAATGAGAAGGGGTGTGTTTTTGGGTTAAATGGGTAGGATGGTAGAATAGGAAAAATAAAATTTTGAAATTCCAGCATGGTCCGCATGGTTTACCAAACTGTGCATTAACCATGAGGACTTATCTACCTAATCAGGAACTATCGCATGCTTACCTTGGAGCTACCGCATAGTCAGGCACAGGCCATGCAGTCAGCTCTATCCAACCAGCAATGACAACATGGTGTCTAAATGGTTACTACTAACCGTGTGGAAACTGTGCTCCCCTTAGATAAATTCCCCAAAACTCCAAAAAGTAAAAATTTTGATCGGAACTCCAACCCAAACCTTGACCCAAAAACCTAATACAAATAAAAGGACAAAAATAAAGAGTATCTAATGTTGGGGTGTGACAATTATCCCTACCACAAACACTTTCTTCCTCCAGAAAGTCACCAAGCCAATCGTTAACCAAAACTAAAGTTCATGCCCAAACTAACCAAGGTAAAACCATAAAACTTGGGATGAACTTTACACTCCACAGGTTACGCCCGACCTATCCAAGGTAAACCACAACGCGGAACAATGGGATAACACGAGTGGGTTCTCTATAACACAAAAAATCCACTAACATAAAAACTTCAAAAACCCAACACACTCCCCCAGGGGGGCCAACATGGGAACTTCCAACACGAACTCACCCAACCTCTTCACACCATCTATCAATGGCCTTACTGCAACTAGAAATGAGGACCTCATAACTAGAGCTAATACAACTCCCTTAGTTCAAACAATATTATCCCACTACAAGGACCCAAACATGGAACCTACTACAAAACAACTCTACATGCTAGGATGCTGGAATGGGAAACGTTCTATAAGATCCAAAAACCTTCCAAACAAGGGAGAAAATATCACCAGCAGAATTAAAAATCCTCCTTACTATCTAGAATCTACAACACTAGGGGAAACAATTGAATAAAAACTTAACCCAAAACCAGAAACATCATCCAATGCCAAAACTATCCCCCAAAAAAGATCCAATCACACTTTAGGAATATGAACGAATCCACAAGCCACATTCAGAATAAAAAAACCACTTAGACTGTGGTGGAACATGTTCACCAAACTATTAAAGTTAAATATGAACATAATATGACCAGAATAATAGAAATTAGTAAATAGAAAACTAGTTCGGGGTTTCTCATACCCCAGGTAACTTCTGACTATGCACGAGCTTCATCCTGAGACCTATAGATAGGGCCCTGATGGTTGAATCATCTTATGCCTCATAGTCAGGCACTAGCATCACCTGATTATGACTCCTTCCCCTAATTATTATTCATTCATTACTTCCCTCAGTGAGTTAAACAACAATAATAGTGGAAATACTTTGAAGGGATTCGATAAGATGGCTTAGAATTCCTGAACTAGCCACACTGATGGAAACAAGAAAAAGATATGATGGACAGGAAGCCGACACTGATGAATGAGATTTTTCAGAAATGGGTTCCTCTGACACACCCCACTCTCCATATGGGGAACCCTTGAAAAATCCCACCACCACCAACTACCCTCAAACTCCAACGACAAAGATACAATCAACCTCCACTAGTCCAAAACTAGACCCTTAGACAAATCCAAGATAGCACAGACTTTAACAAACTTTGGAGTTCCCAACAACCCAAAGACAAAACCTACTTCCACAAACCTCACCCTTCCACGGGCCTCGATCACCTCGGTAGAAAAACAAAATGTGATAGAAACCATAATTGGGCATGACTCATTAAAAACTCTTGGGGTACATTTATGGGTGGCATACTATGAACACCATGAAGAACATAAACCAAACCAGCATCAAGCCAAAACACAATCAAAAGAAACACCCCAAATCAAGGGCATCAGGCTCTCAAGTGAATCATATACAAAAATAAACAAAAACTACTCTTCTAAAAACTACCATTTCTTTTAAATTTAAAAATTTCCTTATACCAAGGCCATATTTTCAAAAACAAAGAAACCCATTTCCCAAGAAAAACAACTTCCCAAAATCACCTTCTCGCTCAAACTCATTTTAGAATAACCAAACCAAGCATTTAATTCCCAAACCCCACCCATGTTATCCTATGAACCACCACATAATTATTCATCCACTTCCACTCAATCACCCGTACACATGTGCGAATATGAAATTCTCATACCTACCCACACATATGCAGACATTACTAAGGAATACCAAGGGTCTCAATCTCTATTTCATTACTAAATATAGAAAAGTACCAATTTTTTAAACCAAACATATTTTATTAGAATCCATTTTACCAGTTTTTAAACCATTTGAGAAAAAAAAATCCCTTCCATTTTAAAACCACTTTCAATTAAAATCCATATAAATAAATCCTTCTCCATTTTCAAAACTGCCCTCATTTCCCAAAAACACCCTAACACCAACTGGAATCATGAAAAATCACAACCAAAAGAGAACAAATAGAATGAGGAACTAGTGTATATGTCTTACCCAACAACATGTGTAAGAACTCGGATCTTCAGTTTCGTGTACGGATCTCTTTTATGGGATTTTTAAGGAAAAATGGAGAATCTGGAAATTTTCAGAGTACACGCCGTGTACTTTATGAGTACAGGCCGTGTACTCCTCTACCGCTCGAAGCCGTGTGTTGTCTGTGTCTGGGCCACACACACAGTGTGTATGGGTGACGTGGAGGCTAATTTTGGCGGAGTACAGAAAAACCCACTACATGCCATGTACTTTAAAAGTACACGCCGTGAAATTTTTTTATTTCATTAATCGACCCAGGGTCGCACCTAATGATCATTAATGTATTATTCTCTTTATAATTCAATCCAGAGCATCCAAGGAGGCTGATTCTTCTCCAATCCATTGATCCATCACTGGTTGTTCTAGTCGAACTCTGTCGATTGCAGAAGAATCACAGCGGTGAGTTATTGGTTCTTCTTTGGACTCATTTATTGATTCTTTCTCTCGTGTAAGTTATCCGAGGTTGAATGTTTTAGAAGTTTATGTAGATATACTCTATTCTAGGCCAATTCACGGGTTGAGGTTCAAGTATATCGATCTTTGAGGATCGAGGTAGGTGGTTTGTTGCCCTATGTTGAAGTTCTTTGAGTTTTGGTTGCAAAAGTGCCGGATACCCATGTATCGGGTATCCTGGGTTTAGGATTTTGATCATATTATTTATTTTCCCTAGATTAATTGTTAGCTTATGATTAATTTTTGTTAATATATGCTTGGTTTCATGTTGAGGATCACCCCATGGGTGTTTTCTCCCCCTATTTGGCTGCTTATCTCCGTTTAGCACCGTTGCCTGTGAGGCAAACCCTATTGCAATTGTTAGTTAACTATTTATCACTGATTGCATGTGTTTCCTGCTGTTTAATTGCTTTTGATGTATGGTAGCTATTAGCCAAGTAGTTGTTCAACTTACTTAGGGCTAATAATAGTCGATTACGCACGACTGGACTACTCAGGGCTGTGAGAACCTAGTGTGGGAGATCAAATAGGGAATAGATGATTAAGTGATTCCCAAGAGGGTCTGTTCATTTAGTTTCGTACGCAGGACCAACGGGAATAGGACTTTGTGCTTCCAAAGAGTGTTCTTAGTTTACCCATGCATTGAGACCATAGGAGGAATTAGACATAAGTGCTTCTTCAGAGAGTCTTTAGCTATCGTTGTAAGACCATAGGGGAATTTACGTGAGAGCTTCCCAGAGTGTTTGTGCCTTGTTTGATTACTGGACTATAGGGGTCTGCTAGTTTAAGCCACCCAGAGAGTCAGTGTGAACATTGATGGTTGGTTGTGACGATTCCACCAAGCCAAAAACAAGCCTGGGTTTTGTACTTCTTGTGTTTATGCAGTCTTTTTAGATAACTATTGTGTTACTTGATTACCTTGGAATAGAAAACTTTGCTAGTTTTCCCTAGTTGTGTAATTAAATGAATGTGAATGGTAATTGGTAGAATTGTTACTGGTGTAATTATTTTCCTTTACTTTTGTTATATTACTCACTGAAAGTAGGGCACAAATCTTGTGGTGGTTGCCTACTGGGATTAGTCTCACACCCTGTTTGGGTCCTACTTTTCAGCCCAAATAGATTATATGGTTGCAGGTGTAGGTAGGGATTGTGGTCCTTCTACCTCGGGTACTTGATTGCTGGTTGGAGTTGGAGATCATGGGACCGGGCTTTGGCTCGCGATGCTGCTGGAGTTGATGTTTACATTTAGCACTTTTTTTTCAGTTGTATTTCATCACATTGTTTTGTTTACTTCTTTCCATAGATACATGAACCATTCTACATCATTATTATATCAGACATTGCTTCTACTTTTAGTTCAGTTGTTGTATGCTATTTACTGCTTCCGTTATTGATTATCTTTATTCTTCCACTGCATACTTTACCAAATGAGGGCATAGTTTCCCCACTGACTCACCAAGGCCCTCAATGCTAGTCGGCATCCTCTAGAGTTTGGGGAATCGCACTTGAGGTTATGTGGTGAACCGGGTACGGGGCAATAGTTATGTGACTCCGGATTCGGGCCATTACAAAGTGGTATCAAAGGAGGTTTCTTATTTTCTATTGCCTTACTATTTTGCGACAATAGATAGGGACAGGAAGAAATGGTTGGTTAGTACTTAACTGTTCCTGGGAGTAATTAACCCGTGTACAGGGAAAAGATATATTACCTCATAATTTCAATTTTCAGTTTTTGCAAGTGTTACAGTTTATTATATTTCACCGTTGGGTGATACACATATTTTTTTCTGTTACCGTTTATATGATTGTGGTTCTATTTTTTTGAAACCCAATGAGATGAGGGTGTGCCATCTCATGCATCATATAATCACTGAGTAGGAAATCACATGTCATGCATTTTACCATGTCATCTAGGGTGCATTAGAATTTCATGCTGTTGTGTTAGATGTCGTGATAAATTATGCATTTTGTTGTGATAGTTGCTATGACAGATATACTTTCTACGCTGTTTTACTTGATATATGCATTTTTATGATGACAAGCTATGATTCTCGGGGAGTATGGGCCCCCACGGATCGGAATTTGGCACATAGATGTTTGTTTTTCAGTTTTTCTGGCATTCGGTGCAGTTTCCGAGCTACTACCCGAAAAAAACCCTGAATACACAGTGTTTACTTTATAAATAAATTCCGTGTAGTTTTTAAACCATGTTACTGACTGTGTGAACAAAAACATGGGGTGTCGTAGAGTCTTCAGGGACATATCGTGTACCTTAAGTACACATCGTGTGGTAGTCAACCGTGTACCCATCCGTGTCATTGACAACACAGGTCAGGAAGAATCATGTAGTACATGTCATGTGCTATAATAACATGTCGTGTAGTTTTCTCCTAGGTACCCGGCCGTGTCACGAACAACACGGGTCAGTGTTATCTTCTCTTATACACACCGTGTTTGTTTGGAACACACCGTGTAAGGGGTTAGCCGTGTGGCCGGCCGTGTAACCTACTACATGGGTCGCCAAGCCTGTCTAGTATACGCCGTGTGTTATAAGAACACGTCGTGTAGTTTTCTTCTGGATACCCGATCATGTCATGAACAACATGGGTCGATGTGATATATCCTTATAAACGCCGTGTTTTTTCGGAACATGTCGTGTAGGAGTCAGCCGTGTAACTGCTACACTGGCCGTCGAAACCTGTCTAGTACACACCGTGTAGTTTAGAATTAGGAGGAATATGTAGGTTAGTCGTGCAAAGAGACTCGGGCAGGGGAGTGGAGTTCAAGTACATTCCGTGTTTTGGGAAAACACGCCATGTAGTCTAGAATGTTACACGACTAGTGGTGGAAGAATTACACACCCATGTAAATAGATTTAACAAACACGCCGTGTAGTTTAAATACATGCCGTGTAGTCTTGTTTTGAAAACTTAAGTGTTTCTCTCTTCTTTTCCCATTTTGTACTCTTATGTTTTCTGTCCTTGTTAATCCTAAATCTGGAGTGTGCTTTTTACCTTTCAGGGCTATGGCATCAAGACATCCTCCTGTTTCACGCTAGGAACCAGGCAACGACCGTACGCCTGATACGGCAGACCAGGGACTACCAGTAGTTCTGCCGATCATTCCGGACTTGGCACCCGCAGTGATTCCAGACACTAGTTCTGATGCTCAGTTCAGAGAGGGTTTGATGAGGTTCATGAAGACCTTCCAGGGAGCTCAGCATCCTGCCCCGTCTATGGCAGAGCTGACACGAGTCTTCCAACAGCAACATCCTCCCACTTTCACAAGGGATGGAGGACCTCAGGCTGCAGAGTCATGGCTAGAAACCATGCTTTCCATCTTTGAGCATCTGGAAACACCCCCAGACAGAAGGGTTAATCTCACGACTTACATGCTATGGGATTCTTCCAAGAGATGGTGGGATGTAGTCTCGCAGGCAGGGCGCCAGCGGACTATGGATTGGGATGATTTCCAGCGTACGTTCTACGACTACTTCTATCTGGTGACGTTGAGGGCCGACAGGTCCAGAGAGTTCATGAACCTGTAGCAGGGTACTCTTTCGGTTATGGAGTATTCCTCCTGCTTCACTGAGTTATAGCATTTTTCTCTCGTTCTGGGAAATGACGAGTTGTTTTTTGGCAAGAAATTTTGAGGAAGGCCTCAAACCCAAGATCAGATCACAGGTGAACGTCTTCCAGTTGACTTCTATTACTCTGATAGTCAACCAGGCACTGATCACCGAAAGAAATCTGAGGGATACTGGAGCTGTTGATTAGGGCGGTTCAACATCCAAGGCTGATTCATTTCATACTGACAGCAGGAATCGCCACTGAGAGTCTACTCGAGGTGACTCGAGGAAGCGAGGTATTACTTATGGTAGATGAGATCTTCCTTTTGGAAAGCAGGTGGTGTGCTATCAGTGTGTAAATAGTGGGAATAAGAAGCCTCAGTGCCCGAGAGATCTAGTGGAGTGCTGAGCCTATGGCAAGATGGGTCATCTGCATCGTTTTTGCAGGGTTCTTCTTCCAGCAGCTAGTGAAGGAGAATCAGTTTCTACTCCTAGTGTAGGAGTAGGATTACCAGTTCTGCAGCAGATGGGGGGCTGGAGTCCTTCAGGTCGTTCAGGCCAGGGTAGAGGTCCCAGACGCGGTGGTTAGGCTCAGGGAGGATCAGCTCATGGATATCAGGCTGCTACACAAGGCCGCGGTACTGGTCAGATGTTTGCAGTAGAGCAGATTCATCGAGAGCAGGATCCTAGACCTTCCACAGTTCAAGGTACGATTCTAGTAGCCTCAGTTTTATCTTCTTCACTTTTTGATACCAGATCTTCTCATAGATTTATTTCTATGCACACTGTGGAGAGCCTTAGACTTACTATCTTTACTTCTGAGGATACTTGGGCACTAGACACTCCTTTGGGACATAGAACTACTAGAGTGCGTCAGTGCAAGGAGTTCCCCCTTGAGGTTGGTGGGTGTCAATTCTCATGGTATATTTATGTCCTTGAGATGATGGGTTATGATGTCATCCTCAGAATGGATTGGCTAGTTCCTTTTCAGGCCTTTGTCGATTGTTATCACCGCAGGGTGAGTTTCACGTCACCAGAGGGCGGGTCCTTTCTTCACAAGGGAGAATAGGATGTCCAGGAAAGTATATATAGACCAAATCATCATGGGTTGGGAAGTGTTACATCCCAGATTGCTAGTTTATATCTGGATGATCAGGGGACCTCTCAGATGGACTTTCCTCCGGTAGTCGACCATTTCCCGGATGTCTTTCCAGAAGACTTTTCAGGGTTTCCTACAGAGTGTGAGGCAGACTTCTCTATTGATCTTGTTACAGGAGCATCACCAGTATCTATACCTCCTTATAGGATGGATACGCCTGAGTTGCAAGAGCTCAAGAAGTAGTTGCAGGAGTTACACGCTAAGGGTTTCATCAGACCCAGTACTTCTCCTTAGGTTTTGCCTATGTTGTTTGCGAAGAAGGCGGATGGTACCTTATGGATTTTTGTGGACTATCTAAAGCTAAACTAGTTGACGGTCAAGAACCGATATCCATTACTAAGGATTGATGATCTTTTCGATCAACTTCAAGGAGCCAGGGTATTCTCAAAGATCGAATTGAGATCCGACTATCATCAATTGCGGGTCAGACCATCTGATGTACCTCTCACAACTTTCAAGAACAAGTATGGTCTCTACGAGTATACATTCATGCCGTTCGATCTTACGAACATTCCTGCAGTCTTCATGGCACTGATGAACCGAGTGTTCCATCCTTACTTGGACTCCTTTTCTGTGGTCTTCGTGGATGATATCTTGGTGTACTCTCACACTCTACAGGACCATGCCACACATCTTGAGATCATTCTGAGTACACTGAGAGAGCATCGGATGTATGCTAAACTCTCTAAGTTCCACTTTTGGATGGATCAGATTCACTTCCTAGGCCATGTCATCTCGGAGACAGGAGTATCAGTAGACCCAGAGAAGGTGAGAGTAGTAGTTACCTGGGAGAAACCGAAGAATGTCTTCGAGGTACGGAGTTTCTTGGGACTGGCTGGTTACTACAGGCAGTTTATATAGGACTTCTCATGCTTAGCAGCGCCATTGATGGGCTTGACTAAGAAGGGTGTGAAGTACGTTTGGTCAGAAGCTTGTGACTCAGCCTTCCAGGAGCTGAAGGGGAGATTTAATTCAGCACCGATTCTAGTTCTTCCAGAGCCGGGCAAGAGTTATACAGTTTTCTGTGATGCATCTGGCATCAGGCTTGGAGCAGTGCTTATGCATGAAGATCATGTTGTTGCATACGGATCTCGGCAGTTGAGGCCACATGAGAAGAACTATCCTACGCACGACCTGGAGTTGGCTGCTGTTGTTCATGCTTTGCGTTGTTGGAGGCACTATCTCATGGGAGAGCATTTTTTGGTATATACTGACCACAAGAGCCTCAGATACATATTCACGCAGCGTGACTTGATTCTGAGATAGCGGAGGTGGGTCGAGTACCTACAGTCTTTCGACTTAAAGCTTTCTTATACGCCTGGGAAAGGCAATGCTGTGGAAGACGCACTGAGCAGGAGGACTCAGTTACAGGCAGTTCAGGAGGCCAGCAATGAGTGGTAGCTAATGGCTCTATTCCTTGAGATGCATTTGGAGGTTCATGACAGACAGGTTCAGACGGTTCTTTCTTCTGTACCTGTTACCTCTACCCTTTTAGATCGAGTTCGAATGAGGAAGCTATCAGACCCTAAGGGCCTAGTCCTACGGGAGGGTGTGTCAGATGGAGACCCTACTCTGGGGTGGACACTGGGTGATGATGAGGTGCTACATTTTCATGGCTGCGTATGGGTTTCAGCAGACATACGTGAGGAGATGATGCGGGAGTTTTAGGTTTCAACTTGGGCAGTTCATCCTGTTGTCACCAAGATGTACCGATACTTGCACCGTCAGTATTGGTGGCCCGGTATGAAGAAGGATGTGACTGGTTTTTTTATGCAGTGTTCCACCTATCAGCAGGTGAAGCCAGAGCATCAGTGACCAGCAGGGCTTTTATAGCAGTTACCCATTCCTGAGTGGAAATGGAATGATGTCGCAATGGACTTCGTGAAAGGTTTACTGAGATCGCCTCGAAGAAATGATGTGGTTTGGGTTGTAGTGGACAGGCTCACGAAGGTTGCACACTTCTTGCCGATCAAGGAGACCTTCAGTGTTGATGATATGGGACGGTTGTACATCCAAGAGATTGTACGTCTGCATGGAGTTTCACATTCCATTGTTTCAGACAGAGATGTGCGTTTTACTTCACACTTCTGGTAGGGGCTGTAGAGGGCTTTGGGTACACAGGTACTTTTGAGTACAACATACCATCCCCAGACCAATGGCCAGTCCGAGTGCACAATCCAGGTGCTTGAGGATATGCTCTGAGCTTACATTCTAGACTTTGGTGGTACTTGGGAGAAGCATATTCCTCTGGTGGAGTTATCCTATAATAATAGTTTTCAGGCGACTATTCAGATGGCACCTTATGAGGCTTTGTACGGTAGGCCATGCTGATCACCTTTATGCTGGCTAGAGGCTGGAGAGGAAGCTTTGTTGGGACCTCGTCTTATTCAGGAGACCTCAGAGCAGATAGATTTGATACGGAAGAGGATTTCTACAGCACAGTCTCAGCAGAAGTCTTATGTTGATCAGCGGAGACGACCTCTGCAGTTCAAGGTCGAAGATTAGGTTTTCCTGCGCATTACGCCGAGGTTGAGACATAAGAGTATTAGGAGGCAGGGTAAGGTTTCACTGAGATACGTCAGGCCTTTGGAGGTTCTAGAGAGAGTCGGGCTGGTTTCTTACAGGTTGAAGTTACCTCAGAGGTACCAGGCTATGCACGACGTATTTCATGTTTCTCAGCTTTGATAGTATTTCTCAGAACTATCTCATGTTTTTCAACCTGAGGAGGTTGAGTTGGAGCAGGATGCATCTTTCGAGGAGTATCCTATCAAAATTGTTGATCATAGTACAAAAGTACTCCATGGTCAGTCTGTTCCTCTGGTATGGGTGCTATGGTAGCACTGCCGTATACAGGATGAGACTTGGGAGAGGGAGGATGATATGCGATCACAGTGGCCAGAGTTGTTCAAGGTTTCTTCTTTTATGCCTTTTTAGGTAAATTCGAGGATGAATTTCTTTAAGGGGGTAAGTTTTTAAGAACTCAGAGCTTCGATTTCAGGTACGGATCTCCGTTATGGGCTTTTTAAGGAAAAATGGAGAATCTGAAAATTTTCAGAGTACACGCCGTGTACTTTATGAGTACATGCCGTGTACTCCTCTACCACTCGAATCTGTGTGTTGGCTGTGTCTGAGCCACACACACGGTGTGTAGGGGTGACGTGGAGGCCGATTTTGGCGGAGTACGGAAAAACCCACTACACGCCGTGTACTTTTTTATTTCATTAATCGAACCGGGGTCATGACTAATGATCATTAACATATTTTTCTCCGCCTAATTCCGTTCGAAGCATTCGAGGAGGCTGATTCTACTCCGAGCCACCGATCTGTCATCAGTTGTCCGAATCGAACTTCGTCGATTGCATAAGAATCGCAGTGGTGAGTTATTGGTTCTTCTTTGTCCTCATTTCCTGATTCTTTCTCTTGTGTAAGTTATTTGAGGTTGAACGTTTTAGACTTTTTTGAATATCTACTCTGTTCTAGGCCAATTCACGGGTCGAGGTTCAAGTATATCGATCTTCGAGGATCGAGGTAGGTGGTTTGTTTCCCTACGTTGAAGTTCTTTGAGTTTTGGTTGCAAAAGTGTCGGATACCCATCTATCGATTATCCCGGGTTTAGGATTTTGATCCTATTATTTATTTTCCTTGGATTTCTTGTTAGATTATGATTAATTGTTGCTAATATATGCTTGGTTGCATATTAAGGATCACCCCATGGGTGTTTTCTCCCCCTATTTGGCTGTTTATTACTGTTTGGCACTATTTCCGGTGAGGCAAACCCTATTGCAATTGTTAGTTTACTTATTATCACTGATTGCATGTGTTGCCTGCTGTTTAATTGCTTTTTATGTATGGTAGCTATTATCCAAGTAGTTTTTTAACTTACTTAGGGCTACTAACAGTCTATTACGCATGACTGGACTGCTCAGGGCTATGAGAACCTGGTGCAGGAGATCAAAGAGGGAATAGACGATTAATTGCTTCCCTAGAGGGTCTGTTGGTTTAGTTTCGTACGCAGTACCTATGGGAATAGGACTTTGTGCTTCCCAAGAGTGTTCTTAGTTTACCCATGCATCGAGACCACAAGAGGAATTAGACGTAAGTGCTTCCTCAAAGAGTCTGTAGCTATCATTGCAAGACAATAGGGGAATTGACGTGAGAGCTTCCTAGAGTGTTTGTGCCTTTTTTGATTACTGGACTATAGGGGTCTGCTAGTTTAAGCCACCCAGAGAGTTAGTGTGAATTTTGATGGTTGGTTGTGATGAGTCCACCAAGCCGAAGAACAAGCTTGGGTTTTGTACTACTTGTGTTTAGGTAGTCTTTTTAGATACCTGATGTGTTACTTTATTACCTTGGAATAGAAAACTTTGCTGGTTTTCCCTGGTTGTGAAATTAAATGAATGTGAATGGTAATTGGTAGAATTTTTACTGGTGTACTTATTTTCCTTTACTTTTGCTATATTACTCACTGAAAGTAGGGCATAAATCTTGTGGTGGTTGCCTACAAGGATTAGTCTCACACCCTGTTTGGGTTCTTCTTTTTGGACCAAACAGATTATATGGTTGTAGGTGTAGGTAGGGATTGTGGTCCTTCTACGTTGGTTACTTGATTGCTGGTTGGAGCTAGAGAGCATGGGACCAGGATTTGGCTCATGATGCTACTGGAGTTTCTGTTTACATTTAGCACTTTATTTTCAGTTTTATTTCAGCATGTTGTTTTGCTTACTGCTTACCATAGATACATGAACCATTCTGCATCATTATTATATCATAAATTGCTTCTACTTTTAGTTCAGTTGTTGTATGCTATTTATTGCTTCCGCCATTGATTATCTTTATTCTTCCACTGCATACTTTACCAAATGAAGGCATAGTTTCCCCACTGACTCACCAAGACCCTCGCTACTAGTTGGCAACCTTTGGTTTTTGGGAAAATGTGCTTGAGGTTATGTGGGGAACCGGGTACGGGGCACCAGTTATGTGAATCCGGATTCGGGTCGTTAAAACATGGTAGTGAGCCATGTCCCAAGTAAGTAATCACACTAAGAGAACCTTGTATCGAGAACATGAACTCCACATGGGTCACTACTCTAGGAGAGGTCACTACGTGACACTAGATCACCTATATTTTTATCCCTCAACCCAAACTAATCCAATAAAAATACTTAAAACTTGAACTACCCCTGGTAAATCAGGCCTCATCACGAGTGACGGTGATCAGGCACCAACTCGTAACTTTCCTCCTAAGCCCCAAAAATCCTAATCTACATCTATTAGGCACCATAAATAATAAGAACCACCTCTAATACCATTTTTTTCATGAACCAAGTTGGGTTAACCCTAGCTCGGTAGCCCGACCCGGTCTGTGGCATGGCCCTAGGGGCATTCCTGATCCCCATAGGCTGGAAACTAGTGTCAGGCATCAAAATATACATGAGGGAATGATTTGGCCCAAAATAAAAATAACCAGGACCAGATAAATAAAAATAACCAACAAGCCATACGAACCAACAACTGAACATAAATAAATAAACAGTTCATCCAGATACAAAATACAACCAACTAGACTGAAACTAAAATAAGAAAAACTGAACTTCTACCACGCGATCTCCATTTGACCTTTTTGTCACCTTCAATCACAAGACTAGCCCTGATCCAATAACAAGCACCTACTAGGGAACTAGAACCAAAAGCTGAACCTGTAACTGGAATGATAAGATACACAAGAGAACCGAAATGCTCAGTAGGTATGCCAAATAAATTCCACCGAATCCAAAATTTTCCTTTTTCCAAAGTAGTCTATTAACACCTATTTGAAATACAATTATAAAAGTAGGGTTTTTAAATTTTTTATAAAAAAACATGATTTCCCATTTTAAAAATCCAACACATTCTATAGATAATTTCCAAAACTGATTTCCATTTTGTAAACAAAAACCAAGACATATAATATTATGGTTGTGCTAAAACAGAACAACTAACCTTACAACCAGAAAATAAACTAGTGTATCAAAACATAAACAAGAAAAATAATAATAACCATGGGTGATCCTAAACATCCCTAAACAACCCCAGGACGTACTTGGTTTGGAACCACCTGTTGGCGTATGGTGAAGCCCCATATTCTATAACCCACTGATCACCCTCGCGACAAAACCAACAGAAAATACCACCTGGACTCTATATCCACCAGGGGAACCAACCCATCTAATCGAGGTTGGTAAGAAACCATCACTTGATCATCTAAAAGATGCATAGGAATCCATGGTTGTAATAATAGAACTGTGTAAGTAGGAGGCCAACACACACATGACTCAGTTCACCTGTTACCACTGCACTTGCCTACCCCAAACAAGTACACCAATATACAATAACCCATAAGGTATATCCCTCCTATAAAGGTTCCCCATATACCTACATATACATTTCATATCGTACAAAGGTGCCAATTGGTCCATTATACATATAAAAATTTAAAACTCTTCCCAAAACCCATAAGGTTTCCAAATGGGCACACACACTCATCCAAACCCAAATCCTTACTAAAAGTTAACACACACACCACCTTTGAGTTGGAAATGACAAATGGTCCTTTAGGTCATCATGTCTAACACATTTACCAAAAACATCTTAAAAACAAAACTTTTATATTTACAAAGGCAAATGAGCCCTTATGTTGCAAAACACACATGTAATCACTTAACAATTACCAAACATGCCTTTAACCTTTTTAACTCACACCAAAATATACTTCAAGGCCCAATGGGACAACCTTGAGGAACACCTTTAAATAATTTTTTAGGAACCACACAAAAGACCCATCCTCATTTAGAAAAGTAAGAACCATTTAGGAAACCAAGTTTTTAGGGAATCACTAATTTAAAGCACCGTATTCACTTGATGAGACATCCATGTGTGCACCTAGAGAACCCATGGATGTGCCAACATCTAGTGGCACATCAAAAATCAAAGAAGATACTTAAAACCACTTTCAAAAAATCACTAAATTCTTTAAACCAACATCCAACCTTCCACAACATTTAGAAAACATGAAACAACCCCAATGAGACCGTAAAGCCCCTTTTTAAAACATTCCTATATGACCATCAAGACATAAAGTTACCAAATAAAACACACCAAACAAAGTTCAAAAACCAAAAAACACTATTATAACACTATAAAGCTGAAAATTTCATAAAAGATCAAAATCCACTTGAATATAACAAAGGCATTTCAAAATAAACACCCTAGGTTCCTTAAACCTAGGAAATTCACACAAATCACTTAGAAAACATATTTTTAATAAATTAAATAAAATTTTATTGAAAACATACAAGTTCCAGTTGATCATTCTGAAAAGGGAAAGTTGGAAACACCTGCCTCAAATCAAGTGCATATGGAATGAGACTCCATGGAGAGGGAGAATATAGACCCATGTATGATCCAAATTCCCTAAATCAAAAGAAAAATCACCCACACCCAAACCCTAGACATTAGGGTTTAGAAAAAGGGATAAAAACCTAAATAAAACCAAGGAAAAAGGGGAAGAGGGATGCAATAAGGAGAAAATGGTCAAGAAACCCCCAAAACTCACCTTGGATCGAAGAGGGGGAATCCATGGAGGAGGAGGAATCAAGAAGGGAGGCCAAGGGGAATCTCTTTATACATATAGGTTAATCAAGGGGGAGGGTTCATTTTTGGGTTAAATGGGTAGGTGGGTAGAATAGGAAAAATAAAATTTTAAAATTCCATCACGGTTTGTCCGCACATTTTACCAAACTGTGCAGTAACTATACAAACTTCTCTGCCTAAGAAGAATCTACCACACAATTACCTGGGAGATATCTCATGGTCATGCATAGGATGTGTGGTCGGCTTTGTCCAAACATTTGTGGTTGCATGGTTTCCACATAGTTACTACTAATCATTTTGAAATTGTTCTCCCCTTGGAGAAATTCTCCAAAACTCTAAAAAGTCAAAATTTTGATCAAGAAACCAACCTAAAACTTGAACCAAATATTTAAGACAAATAAAAGGACAAAAATAATGAGTATATGAGGTTTGGGTGTGATAAAAAATTTCAATAAATGACCAAAACAATCCATTAATTCTAGTTAAGGACCTCCCAAATTTTAGACTAAGGTGAAATACAATTTATTTAAAAATTCATAATCTTTTTTTGTTCTTTATTGATATTTTTTCATGTTTATGATCCCAAAATGACATTAAAAATTAGTATATTTATTTATTTATTTATTTATTAATTTGATCTATTTTACATTTTTCTTATATTTATATATATTATTGAGAAGATTGATATAAAGATTTTTGGCACTAGAAGATGCCCCTTCCTCAAATCTCCCAGCCATGGCTTATTCCTACTCTATGATTTTTTTCCCACGGGTTGCTTTTACATAATTTAAAAGGATCTTAGTTGATGGGTGATATGTTGGAGATTCATGGTGGTAGGGTTCTCACTATCCTTCATCTCACTCCGTGGTAGTGATGAAAAATAGGACATTGACCCACAAGCTTTGTGGGTATGGGGTGGATATTGGGTAGGACAGGCCTAAAACTTTTGTTCATTTAGAGTGTGGGGAAATGCGGGTTAACATTGTGTGGTTAAGGGATAAGGCGGGTTGATCCCATATGGGTTCGGGCTTTACCGCGAGCTGGATTTAAAAAATATATTTTTTACAATATGTTATTCTTTAAAATTTTAGTATTTTAATAAAAAATCATGATTAATACATGACATATGATTTCTCACCATAATGGTCATACTAATTCACCATTAATTTTCATGTGAATTTTAAATACGTATATATTTATTGTTTTAATATGATATTATAATATTTATATAATAATTATTAACCCTATTCACATGGTTTATCATCCCACCTCTTGAAAAATTGAGCCCGTCTACCATGCACATGGTTTCAAATCTAAAAGAGTTATTATAATCATAATATTTTTTAGGTTGATTTAATTTTATTATTATTTAATTTAATTTTGTTATTAATAATATAGGAAATGACCTCATGGGAACCCTAATAGCCTATTATAAAATTGATTGTTACCTGGAGATTCATCATTGTTGTTCACAACTCCATCCATTCACACCACCATACAACCAAGGTCATCATTCATCGTCCCTCACCAATCACTAACCTAATTTTCATCGCATAGTTCTCAACCACATTCATGTCACTGAAATACACCATTAACCCATAAAAAATGTTCCATCACATCCATTAAAATTATATATATTATCAATCCATAATTATCTACATAACTACCATTAAGATTGAGAAAAAAAAATATAACATTTAAATTATTATAAATAGTATATTGTTTTAATGTGGGAAAACCTGTAGGCTAACCACAAGATTATGTTGGGAAGGAAGGACATGAAATTTTTTGTTCACATTATTTTTTGGATTTTGTGAAAAAACTTGCATGGGCTCAAACCCATGTGGTCTTGTCCCACCCTGCCATGGCCCACCTGTTTTACATTACTACTCAGTGGTTGTTTGTAGATCATCTGAACCTGTGTTTGTTGGGAGCATCCATTTTTAGGGATTGGGTATCTGTTGATTTTTTGAGTCTCATTCTTCATTTAGGATCTCAAATCATTGGGGATCAGTCGAAGTTGGTGGATTTGGATTTGAGGTGGTGATGTTTCTACAGAAATGGGAAATCTACATCTTCATCACTGGGTTTCTTGTCTAGTTTATTATATTTTTTCTTTTATTTTAATCTAATTTTTGATGGTTGGGTTTTGATGGGAATTGAAATTTGATGTTTTCTTGTAGTGATTATAGAATGGTTATTATGATGGAGTTGGTTTCTCAACGGACATTGGTTCTCTCTGGAGGGTGGTGAGCATGTGAGTCTTCTTGTGGGCTCCTAAGGTTTGTGCTTTATTTTGTGGTCTAGATTTTCTGGTAGTTCTCAGTATAGATTTTCCGGTGGTTATTTCTTCAGTAGGAAATTCTAATGGTTTCATTTCCTCATATTGGTGATTTTTTTGTTTCCAGGAATAATATGGTTATTCTGCTTTATTAAGGGAATGAGTTTTGTGTTTGTCTATAGGTATTGGTATACTTGAGATGACAAATGATGTTCTCTTGTGTAGTTAGCTCAGGTGTAGAAGTGTTTTGATGATAACGATCATCAAGTTGTTATTGTTTATAGTTTATCTTCATGCAAAATGGTATGGACAATATGTTGTTTTCTCAAGCTTGCTAGTTTTTTTTCAAGATTTGGGAACATCAGGTTCTTGTGTGTAGCGGATTTGATTTTGTTCTAATGGTAATGAATGAAGGTAATGCAGATTTTTATTTGATTTTTTTTATATTTACATGGATATTTTAGATTAAATTTGAATAGTTTTATTCCCAAAGAGTCTTCTGAATTTCTATTAAACTTTTTACTTCAAAATGGAAGTTGGTGATTTTCAATGATAGTTTCTACAGTTACTTTCAGTGAAAGTTTTGAAAATATTCACAATTTTCAATGATAGTTTATGTGGCGACTTGCAATGGAAGCTTCACAGAAAGTTTCATTGATACATTTCAAAACATCTACTAAAAGTTCTATTGAAACCACTGAATCTTGCACTAAAACTTTCAATGAAACTTCCAATGGATAAAAAATGATTATTGAGAAAAAAAATTATATGCATAATTATAGAAAATGAAAATATATTTATACATTTATAAATATAATGAAATTTATGTGAATATATTATGAATTTAGTTACATTTACAAATGTATAAATATATTTCCATTTTTTATAATTAATAATGTATTTATTTTCAAAATATTTTTTTTGTCAAAAATTGAATTATAAACCTTCTAGTGGAATGTCTATCGAATAAAAAAATAATTATTTATAAAAAATAAAATATATACATTGTTATAGAAAATGAAAATATATTTATACATTTATAAATATAACTAAATTTATGTAAATATATTATAAATTGAGATACATTTACAAATGTATAAATATATTTTCATTTGTTTTAATTATGAATTTAGTTAAATTTTTATTTTTTTTTATTTTATTATTTTTCTTGTTATAATTTTTTATTATTTTAATTTATGTAAATATATTATGAACTTAGTTTCATCTAAAAACGTATACATATAGTTTCATTTATTATAATTATGAATAAATTTCTTTTCTAAATAATTGTTTTTTTTCAAAAATTGAATTACAAACCTTTCGGTGGAACTTACAGTTGAAATTAACTTTTACATTGTTATTTAATCGATGTTTATATTTTTAAAGTGTCAATGTTAATGATGTTTACGTCTCATAATCATTTGGTAAACCATGTGTTGGGATGAATTTCAAATCACTTGAGGATGTATATTGATTCTATTTTTTTAATGGTGGACTAAATAGATTTAGTGTATGCTGATAGTACTCAAATAAAATAAGAAAGGATAAATTAGTTGTCAAATCAAGTATTTATGCATCTAGAAAATAAGTTCATCAAAAGGTTGTAAAGTGTTATATAAAGGTTAAATTTTCTATTGTTGAGACACGTACATGATTTTTTTGTCAAATGGGTGTTTCTTTGTTGTATTGTGGGAAATATTCTTGTAATATATTTTTTAGAAGATTATAATCATCCTTTATACAATCCTAAATCAATTCATATGATGAGATCACAAAGAAAAATAACAGAAGCACAAGAAGTTGTGTTAGATGTGAATGGTTTAGCATGTATTAAAGTGAATTATTCATTCTTAACTATAAGTTGTAGTGGGGAAACAACAACAAAATTACCTAATGAATACTGCAAAAAAATTAGTGCAATATAGAAAAGATGTTTTTTGGGGATTCCAAAAATTTCAGTACATGTTTCCATTATACCTTAAGGTAAATTTGGATCGTAATTTCCTAGAATATGAATGGAAGTTCCATTGGAAGTTCCTATGGAATCTCCAATTAAATTTCTAGTAGAATCTCCACTGGAAGTTCCAATAGAATCTCAACTGGAAATTCAAATGGGAAAACAAAAAAACAATTCCCTCTTGAATCTTGAAAAAAAATTCAATGCAATATAAAAAACATGTTTTTTCAAGGATTATAAAGATTATTTTATAGGTTTTAATAGAAACTTAAGGAATATTTAGAATGTAATTTCCTAGAAAAGTACTAGAATTTCTAGTGTAAGTTTCGATGAAATCTCCACTAAAAGTTCCATTAGAATATCCAATGGAATTTCTAGTGGAATCTATATTGGAAGTTCCAATGGGTAAAAAATAGAAAAATTCCCCCTTAACACTATAAAATTTATAGTGAAATAGAAAACATGTTTATTTTTAGATTCCAAAAATCATAGTACAAATTTCAATCAAAACTTAATGTATTGTTCTTAGAATCTGACTGGAAGTTCCCCTAGAAGTTCTAGTGAAATCTATATTAGAAGTTCCAGTGGAATCTCTATGGTAATTTCCAGTGGGATCTGAATAGGAATATTCACTAGAATTTACAAAGTAAATTCCATGTAATGAAATTTACAAATGAACTTCCAGTGGAACTTACACTGAATGTTTCTATGAAACTTTCATAAGTAAAATAGTAAAATAGCATTTTTGTCTTGTGTTCACATGAGATTTAGTGGCTTCTAAAACAAAATATCTAATTTTAGAATTGTAAAAATATAGAAATACAACATTGAAATAAAAATTCATATAAAAAATATTTATTAAAAAGGGAAATGTAATAAAAAACTTTTTAGTTTTTCATCAATAAAAAAGACATTTTTGGATAGGTATTAAAATATAGTTCAATAATTTTCATCCAAATAAATATACAGAAAGAAAAAAGGTGGAAATTGAAAAATATTAATTTATCCAAAATGTGTAAATAATTTATTAAAGTGATTCAACTAAAAAATGTTTTATGATGGGAGAAATGGAATTTTAATGAGTAAGAAAACAGTAAAACAATGTTCATTGGAAATTTCAAATCAAAGTTAAAAATATAACACATTGTTTATTAATTCCATGAACTCAAAAGTTTCACCTTGTAAGTAAACATTAATATTATCAACTCAATAGTTTTCATAGAATTAAATATATAAAACATAGTGAATTCTATATAAAGAGATCATATGAACAAATAAACTTCTATTGAAATTTTCCATGGATGTTTTAGTGTAACTTCTTGTGGAAATTCCAATGGAAATTATAGTGTATTTTAATGTATGTGTTAGTGAAACTTTAAATGGAAGTTTCAATAGAAATTTTAGTAGAATATTCAATGTAAATTTCTGCAAAACTTTTTGTTTAAATTTTAGTGTAAATACATCGCACTTCTAATGGGGAGACGACCAAGTAATTCCCCCTCTCAAGCTAGTAGAAATTTCAATGCAACGTATAGAGGTTCAGTAAAATTTCAACAGTATATATACTCCCATGAAAGTTTGATGACAATTTCCAATGATACTACAACTTCCACTGATAAGGATAGTAAAAATTTCATTAGTAATTATACTAAAAATTTCACTAAAAATAGATAATATACCTTATTATGCCATTGGTTCCTCTTTTCGATAATAATACCACATTGAGAAATGAGACTAAGAATCACCAGAATCACCTCACTTCTCAAGGAAGATGAATCACACTTTTCATTTTAGGAGGCTTAGGGGAAACTTGACACTACCTTCATAGTGCAACACGAGATTATTTCAATCACTATTAATAATAATAACACCCTTATATTGGGAAGTTGATAAAAAGTCAGCAATAATGCACACTAGGAAGAATATAGTCCTTCAAAGTATAAAAGTAATAATCATCAGAGTTACTAGAGTCACCACAAATAATAATCACACCATCTCAAGGATTTACCATCAAAAAGAGAAAATCCATCTCCAAATTCAAATATTCATCATGCCCTAAAAAATTGATTAGATGGTTTATAATAAAACTAGGCACATGTAAACATCCCATGAATGTACTAGAATATCTAGTAAAAAACACAATAGTAGACGATAATGCTATATTGTTCTTGGATGATGATGTTATTCTCAAGGGAGGCTAGTAGATAAGGGTCTCGACTGATAGTGGACATGTAGAGTCATTGGGCTCAATGGCATGGGTTTGTGAGTCTATATGTTAGGGAGGATCACAAAACACCTTTGATGGCTCTCCTTCCCTTTAAATTTTGAATTTTGGTCTGGATTTTGGGTGTGGGTTTTCTTTGTATCTATGGTGTTTTTTTCATCTAGATATGGATGTTTTATGGTTCTCACTCAACCATAAAAGTGAATTTAATAATAATAAAAATGTATTTGATGATATAAATATTTTTGGGTTATCTACTAAAAATAATATAGTATATTCCTTGAAAAAACTATTTACCAAAAAAGCATAACATTCATATAAAATCAATTTTGATCAGATGCATGGGGTGGTATATCTAATATATATGGTTTTTTTAGAAGTGTCCCTAATATGAATGGTTCTATAAAATAAAATTTCCTAAATCTTAAGAACTTTCATATTATATCATAGTGTTATTATTATTAGTATTTTTTAAATTATCTCCAATGGCCCGAAGGCCTTCAGTTTTTATTGATTTTTATAATCCACCTTTCAAGGGGTGAGGTGGAACCCTTGCAAGGCCCATAGGTGTAATTATTACATGGCACGTAGGCCTTAGAGGAATTCATTGCTCATAGGCTTCAAACATTATATACAACCTAGACTAACTACTTAGAACTTCTCCTCCCCAATATCTTCATCATGAAATTAGCTCTCCACCTTTGCATGCCTCTCTGGCTAGGATTTCTCGTGCATGCACGGGCTTTTCCTGATGGCAGGTGCCATACCCTCTCATTCTTGCAATCTGTTTAGCTTCTACACTAGTGAAATCTCCTTACTCATCCTCCTTCTGAAGCTTGTTCCTTATAGGTTTTCTAGTTTGTATCTGCACTAAAGGTGTCCTGAAGGCCTTGAGGTGGCCCAAAGGCCTTACTGACCTAAAGGTCTGGGTGGGCCAAAGGCCTTAAAGGACTCAGAGACCAAATTGGTGGCCCGAAGGCCCAAAAGGGGGAATATTCCCAGCTGCTACAGTTCCAAACAATGTCTGCTACAGTTCCCACTACAGTAGCTGCTACAGTACTGCACAGTTCCTGCTACAGTATTTCTACAGTACCTCAGAAATTAACCTCTGCCTGCTTTTGATCTCAGGTCTCTTGAATGCACTTAAGGAGTCCTCACCAACTGGGATGAGGCTCATGTGATTTTTTAAATTATCATTCGTATATGTATATTGTGAATCTGATATGATGATTAACCATTTTTGAGATAAAATATTGATTTATACCTAATATAAAATCATTATGGAAAGTCATTAGTCATGAAGATATGTTAATATTAGCATTAAAACCCCATATAAAGATACAGGGTTCTCTCATGGGATACATGTTTTACTAATTGACTAGATTGATCGATATTGAGCGCAAAATATGCAATGTCATAGCTATATAAATTTAGCGTACTTAGGGTATATATTATGTAGTAATCCTATAATTGAGGTTAACAATGTTACTTACATGTAAATCATCATACTTTGGCAGTCATCTTACATTATTTTTTAAAATAATATAAACATAGGGTGGTTGTGTATGATATTCATCATGTTAAGGTTCTTTATTAATTGATAAAATATTTCTCCTTCCATGTGACAAGCATGACATATGTAAACATTATTGAGTAAGAATAAAAAATTAATGGACGTTCTTATTTGAGTGGAAAGTGATTAGGGCTCTCCTGGACAATATTATCTCCCAATACTAGTCTTAACAATTTTCCCAATTAATATGATAATATATATTAATATTAAAATTTGAAACACACATTTTTTTTATATTCATTATATTAAAAACTAAACCTATAATAGTAATTTAAGAATAAATTTTCAATTTTTATTTAAAAAACTAAAAAAATAAATTCAGAAAAATGCTAAAATATGAAAATAATATGGTTTAAATATATAATAAAAAAGATAAAGTATATAAATCAAAAATGTATTAAGTGAAAAAATAATCAATAAATCTAGAAAAATATATAGATAAAAATCCATAAAGAAAATAGTTATAAAATTAAATTAAATGGATATAGGATTATGAATATATACAGAAAAATCGCAAATCTTGGATAGGAGAGACCAATAGTGAGTGTACGAATCAAAAAAATTGTAAAATATTACAATTTTTTATTAATTTCATTGAAATCTTAAAATTAATAATTTTTTAAAAAAAATTAATAGTGGTGTAAATTGGGTGAGAGGGAGAGGGGGTCCGCTAGTGTGGGTGCATTATAAGGGGTAGTGGGAGGCACTTAATGTGAGGTTGAGGTACCAATGATGGAATTGATGGGAAGTGAGGCAGTAAGGAGGATAGATAGCATAAATGGGGGTGTGAAGTCCAAAATATGGGGGAATGAGGTGAGTTGATAGAAAGAATAGAGGTGAGGTGGTTGAGAGATGGTGTCAAGGGAAGCAGGGAGGATATTTGGTAGTGATAATAGCAGGGGGAAAGGTTATGGGAAAGAGGTTATGATTTTTACTTCTTATAGGTTTCTAAAGTGATGTTGTGATGGTTAGATATAAGTGTGGGTTATGTTTTCTCTCTAGAAATCGATTTCCCGTGCCTAAGGGCTTGTTAGGCTTACCCTTAGTTTGACCTTTTGTGAGATTGGTGTCACTCTATCCGACTAGTTACTTATAAATATTGTATATTTATCGATGTGAATTATTTTTACAATTATTTTAAGAATTAATTAAAAAAATTCAAGGACCATTTATGCTTTGACTAATCCAAAATTGAATTAATTAAGGGTTTATGTCGCTAAAAAATAGAAATAACAAATTTTGTTTTTTGACTTAATAATAATGATGTATTGAGGTTAGTTATTTAATGGAGATAAATGGAAATGTGTCATCTTGTGCATCATATTTCTCATAAACAATTCTCACCATCATGATTAAAGTATGTCAAAACCCCTTGGTCTGATAGAGTTCAATTAAAATCTTGAAAATCAACCTCTTGATCCAATAATTAATTTTCATAAATTTTTATAAAATAAAACCCAATGTGATGATGAATACACATAATAGTAATAAAAATATTCATCATAATTCTTTTATGGGTCCCTATACATGTCATTCTTGGTCTGATATGACTTATCTAGTATGTTAAAGAAAGA
Source organism: Viscum album (assembly GCA_963277665.1). Lineage (NCBI taxonomy): Eukaryota > Viridiplantae > Streptophyta > Magnoliopsida > Santalales > Viscaceae > Viscum > Viscum album. Next base: position 908,426,546 of record OY728131.1, on the reverse strand, counting down.
ATAAGTGAAGAAATTGTGAGAAAAAAAATATAAGAATGACACAAGAACACAACAATAATTCAATTAACCAAATTATTCTCCATTATCATACATAACACCAATAAAGGGAGGGATTATCTAAACATGATGAAAATGATGAAAAATAATCTCCACTTAACATTGGTGTTCATTACAACCAAGATAAGAAGAAGAAAATACAAGACACCTCCAAAAAATGCTTGAACTCCCTCTATATGAGTTTCAATATTTTTTTTACTCTAAGATGGATCTCCCTAATGATTCCCCCCTCCAAAAATGGTCATATTTTATTAATTAGGTGACCCCTAATGTATCTTGGTGGTTAGGTGTTGAAATCCTGGTTCAAAGAGTGGTTTTAGGTAATTGTGCACATGGTTTTGTCTTCTTAAATTATAGTCTTCATGGTTTTATAGGCTGAGGCACATGGTTTGTGGATTTCAATGAAAATTTTCCCCGGTAATAAATTATCCACATGCTTCTATTTTTCCTCCAAAACCTTTGGTTCATGCCAAATTCAATCAATTATCTATTGTATTCTTACTTTTTACCTATAAATTTTTTAAGGCCATAAATACATTGACATTCATACAAAATATCCATTTTTTAGTGGAACTTAATGTGAAAGAAGTTGATGCACCCTAGTGAATCAACCCCCCCCCCAATACTAGATCAATTGTTTATCCTTAAACAATTTCCTAGATAATCATTCTAAAGGAACCACCCAAGATATAGGTATAAAATTCATTGATTATATCATCCAAATGAAGACAAGTTTTAAATGAATAATTATTGAAAATTTTATAAACACCCTTCAAGTCTTAACAATAATCAAATAAAACTTGAAAAGTTGACTCGATTAAAATTTTCCACGTTTCCATTCTTAAATCCTTATTTTCTTAAATATGGAATTTTTTATATTTATTTAAAAGAAAGTTCCTCTGTCCATTTCCATCTCATCACAGACTTGGGTTGGTTAAGAAAGAGATATGGTCAACACTAAATGGTGGGTTATCACTTTTATAGGTCACTCAAACTCATTGAATTTCTATTTGAACTTTTGGAAAAGATCATTATCATAAAGGGTATATTTGTGACATCTCAAATTTTTCATTGGAGTGAGATACTTGAATTGAAATTTTTGGTACCCTTGTTTTTTTGATGACTCACTCTGATGGATTGTCTAAGAAAGTAAAGAGCTCATAAAATTAAGACTATGTAATAAAAACATGTGAAATATCAATAATTTCAAAGATTCACTTCCTCTAATTCATAAATTTACATCCATATCATAATGTTCTTTAATTTAAACTACACCATCACAAAATCTATCTTTAATCAAAAAAATTTAAGATGAAAATTGTAAGAAATATCATTAAATTTACTAGGCTCACTTGCATCAAAAATTATCCTACCAATTAAAGAATATGTAAATTTTAAAAATGATTCATCAAAGCCATAATAAATTAACTAATACGAATGAATTACATTTAAACCATCCCTTAAAGGGTATCTAAAAAAAATGTTATCCTTTGAAATGACAAGGAAATTGGAAAAATAGGGTGTCTAAGATTAAGGTTCCCTCCCCCATACTTAATATGGATCATGGTCTTCCATGAGAATATAAGGTGGAGAAGGGAGTACATTATTTATTCATGTAAGGGAAGAGGGGAAAAATTAAAACATGGAAGTACATAATTCAATGAAAGAAGACTACCCAAGAGTGTAGCCAGATGAGTGGAATAAATTTAGTGTACGAGAGACCGCTGAGTGGAAGAGTGCACTATAAGCTATGTGAGTAGGGAAACTTGTGGTATTAATTAGAGAAACTATATAGAGTGAATAAATAATTAAATCACCTTAGTCGTGGAAAATATACACATCCCACAATCACACCCAATAAATAAAATTGAACTGCAACACACACAATATAAAACAATAAAAACATTGAAACAAAGGGTTTGTCATGTGAATGAATGTTTGTGAGATGGGGGTAAGAAAAATATTCATCAATATAAAAAATGGTTAGTCCTATTATGTGGGTGTTCCATAGACATAGGGGTCCTGAAAAACCACTTAGGTGGTCTCATCCCAAGCCAAATTTTCCCTAGTTATCTCATAATCAATGATCATAGATATTGGAGGTGCAGTGCCAACATCATCTATCAAAGAAGTGCCTTCCCAACTCCCACCTACTATGGTTTTCTCCCTAGATAGAGAGGAGGCTTATGAATATCCATAGGGTGTAAAATCTTTAGTCATACATAGCATATATATCCTAATCATGTTCCCACAGGAGGTTTGGGTCAATGTAACAACCTATTCCTAATGATTGATTTGAAAAGATCTGAGGTGCCACTGACCTTAGGTGACATTCCCTAAACACCAAAGGTTGGTAATAAATGTTTAGGGTTTAACAATAAATAGGGGGAACATTTTACCTGTTTACATACACAAGTACACCCACATATACAACCACAAAATAAATAAAACCCAAGATATCTATATAAATGATGCATGATTCAATCTAAAAACTAAATTATAAAAAACAAATAATCAACATAACAATGGAAACAAATGAAACTAGAACAAATAAGACTCAAAAATAAATCAGGACTTGGGAACCATGGTGGCACCACTCCAGACTCACAGAATATGACCAACTCCTAAGCTTCATCTCCAATATCCATGACAGAAACATCAAGAAGTGACACTAGAGAAATATGAAAACTTCCCCATTCCTATATCATAGAAAACAAATCTTTATACACACATAATTTTATATCCATAGGGTGATTATAACAACCCAATAGGAAAACCCCAAGAGACTTTTCCCTATTTCCACTAAGATAATAATTAGGTTAGCTCATGGTTTTGTTATAAACCAATTATAAAAAATATAAAATTAGTTAAAAAATTCACAATTTATATTTATATATAACAAGAAGGAAAAAAATACAAGAGAATTTCACCAAAAATAAAGTTCTCATATGACACAAAATAGTTCTATTTAAATCACATAGCATGTAATGACTCAAGTATTTCCATGTTTTATTTTTAGATATTGTATGGATTATTTTAGAGACTAGGCATTGATACAGCATGCGATTCTTTGGCCTCATGTTCCTAAAATAAATGTTTAAAATATATTTAAAATATTAAATAGTACACACATGAACTTTTCTTAAAAAAGTGGAATATCTTCAAAAAATGGCTCAAATCATAAATCTAAGCTAATTGTTGAGTTCATAATGTGGGTTTTACCCTAGGAGCAACATAACATTTTTTGGCATTGGGAGTTTTTGAAAGAGTTGTTATAAGAATAAAATGAATAAAATAATTAAATAAATTACTTTACTTCATTTTTCTAACACAACATCCTAACCTCTTATATAATTATACAGTTATGGGGGGATTACTAGGTTTATCCACTAAAAACTAGAGATCCAGAGGATTTTTGGATAACATTGAAGTAAATTCTATTAGAGGAAGACAACTAGATTGAAGATCAATGACCGGTGCAAGACATAACCATAGAATCTCACCAACGATCATGTCGCAACTCCATTATTTATCAATGATTGATATGAATTGAGGTAGGACGTTGTTTGATTTGGATTCTTTCCCCATTTTCTATTTCTACGATGAGCATGGATCAATCCAAAAACAGATTGATCTATGGATTGTGTGTATTATAGGATGGGAATATTATGGGGTTTTATTGGGAGAATTTCTTTGTGATTATTTGATTATCTCTTCATTCTTTATTCCAATGAAAATGAATAGAGGTTGACATAAACATTGACTGAGGTATGTTCCTCATGATTGTTCCTTATACTTGTGTCCCCTGATTCTTCATTCATCACAAGAATTCTTCATTAACCCATGGTTCAATATCCACTGAGAAATTGATTTTTGCACACCCATCTCTTAGTGCATTGACTCAATATTGTAGATCCAAGCTCGGAATTTCTTGAAGGTGGTGTGATGATGGAAGTGGTAGCAGATTGAATAGTTTTGAGTACCCAATTTTCATGTTCTTTGGCTTGCAATGGTGAACAATGAATGTGAGGGATTTTCATGTAGTTTGGGTAGCTGGAATTTAGTGATTAATGGAAAAAAGGTTCGACCATAGTAGATTCTTGATTCCTAATTAGATTAAGGATGGAATCTGAGGTAGTAACAACGTAAGCATATATAGGAGGAAGAACATGGATTTCTAAAAAATTCTAATACAAACATTATGTAATATAGGATTACATGGAATGTGGGACCCCTGATGCAGTGGATAGGGTTTTATGTGATGTTAAGGATCACACAGTGTGTGACCCCTATCACACAGCATGTGGGGCCTCCCTTAGGGGATCAGCATCTACCTCGGAGGGTACATGGACATGGGATTGAGTACACGGGGATAGGCATGTTGTGTACTACTATAGGGACATGACTGGGCTCATCATACATGGGATAATATGTGTACTAGCACATGAGCATCAGCATGCCATTTACTTTTACATGGAAATGGACACATACATGGACACTGGGCATTTACAAGGGAAGGACCCAGGGTCGAGAGTACACAACATGTACTCCTACTACATGTTATGTACTCATTAAATATTGTCTTGGAGACCTTTTATTCTATATATTGGACAATTTTTGTTAGGGTACGTTCCCCAAATCCATTCCCTACGGGTTAGTGTGGAATCACCTGTACACGTAGGATAATGATCCCTTTAGTTGTAATTCTAAGATAAAGTTGTTGGATTCCTTCTATGAGGCCCAAAGTGAGATCCTCTATTCATATTTGTTCCCTGTGTAGAGTTATTATTATTTCTATTATCAACACTACATGGGAATTGATCCTATACTTAGGAGGTTAATCCAGAATGATTTTTTGGTATACCCTATGGAATTGGGAGTGATCCTCATATATGTATCATATCTCTTCATACTTCTAGAATATACTTTTAATGATGAGACCCTATGAGAACTACCCCTCAGACTAACGTCATTAGTGTTATCATACTCATGGAGTGTGTTCTCCTATATAAGTTCTTTGTGGATCTTTTGAGCTGAAAATCCAAGGATGGAATTATGGTTGTGAATTTACCCATAGATTGTGTGTCTTTGTTGAGTATATCTGGATATTATTATTATGTGTGTTGTAGACATATAACTGTGTAGATCTGATTTTTATTATTTTGTTTTATTCTTTGTGGTTTTCAGGTGTCCTATTGGATATTTTTATACTCACATATACACAGGCTTTGACCACATGTGTCCTATCTTATGGAAATGATTGACCCTTTGACAGATTCCTAGAAGAACTAGGACTCGGCGGTGCTTAGTGAGACCAGATAGACCGAGGTGTGTTCTTGTGGTATCTTGACAGTAGTCCCCAATTTACTTTCTGGTTGGAATTGTTTTCAAAATATTTTTGGTGGGGTTTTATTTGGACCTGCTTACTTTCCATTACTTCTTGTCGTACTTCTCTTGTGGTATTTAGATATATGCATGCATTTTGTTCAGTTGTTTTAAAATTTCATCATTTTTGGGCTTATATATGTGTGTGTACAGGTACTTATGTTAATTCCTCTCGTGTTAGTTATATTCCTACTCAATGCTAGTCACCCTCCCCTAAACTAATGGAGACGGTGATAAGTGTATTTCATGAATATATTTTAGAGTTTTTTAATATATTAATTCTTGTATTTAATTTTTTAATCTTGCCAATTTTTGATCAATTTGATTTTTTTTATGTTTTATGGAAGGAAATGATGAATATTTCAAAATAGAATAAAAAGAGGAGAAAATATGAGAAAAACGAACCTTCGCGCCACTTCACTTAACTTGTGGTACAACATTGGATTTTTGAGAGAGGAAACAGAGTTCAAAACTATGGAAAAAACGATTACACATCATCTAATGATATTACACATTGTGATATTTTCAAATGGAAATTGATGCGCTGGATAAGTCATGAAGGTAGTACATGTTGTGATATGATATTACATGTCATGAGTCACTGTTTCACATCATGACTAAATTCAAAGTTCCAAAAAAGAATCATGCGATATTCACACATGCAGAGGAAAACTCAGAGTTATTACATGATGTGAAACTATAGTTCATGTCATGATGGTGAAGACGCGTGAAAAGTAAAAAATGACACTAAAATAAATGTTGATAGATTTTCCTATAAAAGTAGACCTTCAACCACCCTTATAAGGTATTCTGGGACCAATAAGAGAAAGTGTGACACCAAGGGACAAGCACCGGATGATCCAGAGCCCTGCTTTTCCACCTTTCTTCTTAGAGTACCCATGATGCTCATTCTCATCATGATTAAATGAGTGAGTAGTTTACTTAGTGTTGGGTGATGTGAGTGTAGGAGGATGTGTGCTTAGTGATTAATTCTATTTTATTATTCATGTTTTGGATTGCTGAAACTCATTCTATCAATTCCAATCCATCTTCTTTTTGTATTGCATGACCATTGTGTGAAATTTGAGGTGTTTCATTATATTTCATCAATTAATTGGATTATTTTTCACATGAACATTATGAAAATTATGTCGATTATGTTTAAATAAGGTTTTGGGTCAACTAGTTATGTGATTACACCAAGTAGACGACCATTACAAAGGTGAAATGATAGTATTAGGGAAGGATATCAAGACCAAGGATCTCTACTGGCCCAATTTCAATGAAAAACATAATAAACACTCCTTTAATTAAATACCCATCACATGAACCTGAAATCACTAAACCTGGTATGTCCCTCATATTGAATTTTAACACAATCATCACTGCTGTTATTTCTCTTTTCTAAAAAAAATTAAACAATTTTAGTATTAGTTTGTGTAATTAATTTAGAATATACGAATCATATGTGTGGTATAGACACTTAGACTTTATAGATACTACATATTTAGATAGTTTTTCTAAGTCCATTGTTGGTGTGACGACCGATGTATCCATACACCGAGACTCTGATCACCTATTTTTAGAATCGGTACATGATAACATTGGTTGTAAGGAAAAAAATGGTACATACATCATATAGGAATGGGTTATGGTTTTCATTTCCTTCTTAACTCATCTATCCATATATACTCATTGATCATGGTACATATTTTCTATTTTAGGATGCATCTGTGATTTATGCCAACTAGGGTTTAGTGTCAGGATCATGGGGATGATCTCCTAAATGTTGAGGCATTGTTACAGGGACCAGTTCTAGATATGTTACCTCCAAGTGGTGTACCATCTATACCACCACCTATTGATCAGCTGATTGTAACAGTAATAGTAGTGGATGAGTTGTGCAGTCTAAGTGTGCTTCATGAGTTTTAGTGATAGAGACCCCTCAGTTTCTAAGGTGAACCTAAACCATAGGTGGATGAGGATTGTCTTGAGGTGGTGGTTTTATTTTTCCATCTGGTTAGGACACTATCAAATTAGATAGTGGTTATAGTGGAGAGCCTTATTCATGGCTCAACAGGACTATGGTGGGGGTTAGTGTCCCACTCTTACGATGAGGCGACTATCATTTTCATAGTTTGAGTATATTTTTAGAGATAATTTCTCTCTAGATATGCTCATATCTATATGTATCCAAGAGCTTCTACATCTCAAAAAGAGTATCATGATAGTAGCTAAGTATTCATCATGGTTTACCAACCTCTCTAGGTACTCGATGGGTATAGTTAGGGATTAGTTCTTCTGAGATCAAACCTTTTAGCGGAGACTTCATAGATAAATATGAGAAACTAATTTACCTATATGCATTCCTTGTTATTATGGGGTACTAGAGAAAGGTTTGGTGGTTGAGAGTTTCTTATATGAGTATACACATTCAGTGGTTTCTGGAAGTGGACCCATAAGAGCAAATAATTCAGCATCAGGGAGTTAATGTCAGTCTCAAGGACCTAAAAATGTGAGACACTTCATGAGGAGGTCCCAGGACATAGGGTATGCGGTTCATGGAACACAAGATGGGTCCAGTCATCCTAGAGTGAGGTGGTACTACTCATGTGATGTCAAGGGACATCTTGCATAATATTTTCCAACTCGTTATATGGATGACAGGGAGACTATGGATGGGTAACTGATAAATAGGTAGCAGTAAGAGAAAATAGGTCTGCAGGGCGGTAGATGTGGCAGAGGAGTAAGGAGAGAAACTGGAGGTGGTAGGCACTTTGACTTGTTACCATGCCCACCACCAGGTGGTCCATACCAGGCTCCAAGAGTTAGAGGACAAGGGCAGGGGCAACTGTAAGTGGTCAAGGCTTATAACCCAGAGGATTTAGGGATGATTCAATGTAAGATTTATGACTTTTCTATCTTAGATATAGAACTAATAGACACAAGGTATATTCATTACTTTCTTTACACATATCTAGTTTCAGACTTAGATATTATGGTTGAGCCTTTAACTCATCCCTTGCGCTTGGAGACTCCTACTAGAGATGACTCAATGATCACAAACTTGTGATGAAAGTGTGACCTAACTCTTGGAGGTGGTAATTTATGTTGGGATATCTTTGTAGCTACGATGAGGTCTTACAAAATCATATTAGGTATGGACTGGTTATCAACAGTTCATACCCAGATAGATTGTTTTAGGTGGAGGATGTGGCGTGTTTGTAGCGATGGTATTATGTTTTCCTTTGTGGGTGAAAAGAAAACCTAGACATCATAGGATGGACTCATGCATAGGTGGGTGTATCTGATTACACACTAGTTGGATAGCATGACCCTTGGTTCAGTGGATGTTAAGAGTTTCTAGTTTCTTGTAGTGGTGGCAGAGTATGAGGACATATTCCCGAAGGATGTTCCAAGATTACCTCCCCACTGAGAGATAGAATTATATATTTATCTATACCCTGGTATAACACCAATATCTATGCCAACATATTGGATGGCTCCCACAGAGATTTTGGAGTTGAGGGTACAATTAGAGGACTTGTAGAGGAAGAGCTTTGTTAGAACCAGCGTTTTACCCTGGGAAGATCCAGTTTTGTTCACCAAGAAGGAAGATAATAGCATGAGGTTATATGTGGATTGTTGAGTCTTGAATTAGTGAATGTGAAGAAAAAGTATCCACTACTGAGGATTTTGACCTCCTTTATCAGTTGATAGGGACACGATGGTTCTTGAAGGTTGTCCTCAGGTCAGGATATCACCAGTTGTGAGTAAGGGGTGTTTGGATTTGAAATAAAGCTACGGTCACTATGAGTACTTGGTGCCACCATTTTTCACAAAGATCACCCCATAATTGTACATGGGACTCATGAACTAGATCTTTTGGCCTTTCCTAGACCATTTTTTGATAGTCTTCAATGACAATATCCTAGTGTACTAGGCATTTGAGGAGGAGCACGTAAGACACTTGAGGATAGTTATGGACATACTCTGAGAGCACCAGATTTATGGGAAGATATTAAAGTTCCAATTCTAGATTCAAGAGATATACTTTTTAGGACATTTTATCTCACTAAATAGAGTGGTATTGGACCTGGCTAAGGTTGAGGTAGTGTTAGCTTGGGAGCCACCCAAGAGTGTGATAGAGGTGCGGAACTTTCTTGGGTTGACAGGATATTATCAGAGATTCATACATAAATTATCTAGGATATTATCACCCATGATATATTTTTCCCTAAAGGGGTATCCATTCATGTGTACAGAGAGGTGATAGAAGGATTTTAAAGATTTGAGATAGAGATTAGAAAGCTCTCCCATCTTGAGATTTCCATAGGAGGGTGCCGAGTATGTAGTGGTTTTTGATGCATCAGGAACTAGACTTGGTTGTGTTGTAATGTATAGATAGGAGTTGATTTTCTATGGTTCACATCAATTGAGACCACATAATAATAACTATGTGAACCATGATCTTGAGTTAATAGTGGTAGTATTTGTATTAAAGATGTAGCGACACTACCTAATGAGTGAGTGATTTGTCATCTATTCTAACCACAAGAGTCTCAAGTATATCTTCTATTAGAAGGATCTTAACTTGATATAGATGTGATGACTAGAGTTACTCCATGATTATGAATTTTATTTTTTATATACTCTTGGGAAGGGGAACATGGTAGTAGATGCTCTCAACAAAAGATATTGTTCACAATTGCTGAAAAATGCATTGAAGCAATTGACCTCATTGCAGTTATCCTTTGTGGATGGATATGGAGCATATTACCTCTAGTTGATGGTTGTTACACCTTATTTTTTACATCAATTCAGGGAGGCACAACTTGGAGATACCAACTATGAGACCCTACATACTCATATATGCACTGGACATCCTCTTAATGGATTTTCTAAAGGTGGGGAGCATGTTGTTCTTTTCAGACGACTTGTGATGGTACCAGTGACATTGCGGGAGGAGGTTCTGGGAGAGTTTCATACATCTCCTTTTGTAGTACATAAAGTATTGGAAATTTTTTACTAAGACCTCTAATTTCATTTTTGATGGTCATGGATGAAGAAGGTACTTGTAGATTTTATCACTCGACGCCTTACTTGTCAGCAAGTGAAGGCTGAGCACTAAGTTCTAGTGGTCTTAGCTCAACACCTTGAGGTTATAGAGTGGTAGTGGGATGTGATATCCATTGAATTCATGATTGGATTACCACAAATTTCTAGGGGACACGATTCCATTTGGTTGATCATATAATTACTCACAAATTCAACCCACTTCTTAGCTATCTAAGGGAAGAGTTCTATAGAGATCTTGGAATGCCTCTATGTGCAGGAGATAGTCCGACTCCATAGAGTTCCCTTGATGAACGTTTCTGATTGTGATGCTCACTTCACATATTGGTTATGAAAGGGATTACAGGAAGCTTTCGAGACTTAATTACACTTGAGTATGATGTTCCACCCCTAGACTAACAGTTAGACTGAGCAGACCATTCAGGCCTTGGAGGAAATTCTTTGGTCTTGCATGTTGGAGATTGACCATAGTTCAGAGGATCATCTACCCTTGGTGGATTTTGTATAAATAAACATCTACCATTCCACCATTGGTATGAAACCATTTGAGGCTTTGTATAGGTGACCCTATAGTTCACCACTTTGTTGGACTCACCTAGGAGTGTTAGCACTTATGGACATCAAGTTGGTGTGAGCTACTACTGAGAAGGTACATATCATTGAGAAGTATTTTAGGACTACACATAGCCTTTATAAGTCTTGTGATTATATGTGACGAAGTAATTTGGAGTTCAAGGAGGTATACCTTGTGTTCCGACAAGTTTCACCTTGGTGTGGACTATAATGATTTTTTTAAAGCAACAAGCTATCCCTAAGATTCATTGGCCCTCTCCTGATAATGTGTAGAGTTAGTGTGGTGGCATACCACTTAGCTCTATTGTCACAATTATATTTGGTACATGACATCTCTCATGTGTTGTAGTTGAGGATGTACATACGTGAACCATCACAAGTTATCGACTAGGGAGAGCTAGACATCGAGGATGAATCTACCTTTGCTGAGTACCCGGTAGATATCAAGGTTCTAAAGGAGAGGATCCTTTGTGGATTAGAGATTACTTTAGTGTGTGTATAATGTTATAATGGGAATCTCTATGAGATCACATGGGATAAATAGGCTGGAATTCATTCTCATTACCCACATCTCTTTGTATAGACCTTGTTTTAGGTTTTCGAGAGTAAAGACCCAAGGTGGGGAGAATGTAATGACTCATAAATTTCCATGTTTTATTTTTCGATATTGTATGTATTATTTTTGAGACTAGATGCTAAGATGGTGTGTGATTCTGAGGCTCAGTGTGCTTGGATTAAATGTTTGAAATATATTAAATATCATGTGCATGCAGTTTTCCTGAAAAAGTGGATTAACTTCTAAATGGGAGACCATATAAAAAATATAAGGGCGCTATTGAGTTCAAAATGTGGGTTTTACCCTAGGCATGATATAACCTTTTTTATCATGGGGTGTTTGTGAAAAATCATTTGTGGGTGTAAAATGAATAAAATAATTAAATAAATTATTATTTTTTGTTTTATTGATGCATCAACTTAACCTTTTCTATAATTATATGGTTATAGGGGGATTCCTAGGTTTAACCACTAAAACCTAGAGATCTAGAGGACCATTGGAGAGAGTTTAAGGAGATTCCATTGGCAGATGATGACCAGACCGAAGATCAATGACCGATGCAAGACGGAATCAAAATATCTCACCAGTGATCAAGCCACAACTCTGTTATTCATTAGGGATTGATCCAAATCAAGGTAGAGTGGTGTTTGATTTGTATTCTTTCTTCATTTTATATTTCTATTATGATCATAGATCAATTAATAAAAATATTGATATGTGGATCATGCGTATTGTGGGATGGGATTACTGTGGGATTTTATTGAGATAATTTCTTTGTGATTATTTGATTATCTCTTCATTCATCGTTATAATAGAATTGAATCTGGGTAGACACGAAAATTGACCGAGGTCTGTTTCTCATGATTATTTCTTATGATTTTCTCCCCCAATTCTCTATTCATCATGGGAATTCTTCATTGAATCGTGGTTCAATATCCATTGATAAATCGATCAATGTGCACCCATTTCTTGGCATAATAATTTGATATTGTAGATCAAGGATCAGAACATCATGACGGTGGTGTAAAGATAGAATCATCAGTGAATCAGGCTGTTTTGGGTACCCGATTTTCATGTTCTTTGGCGTGTGATGGAGAATTATGTGTGTCGGGTATTTCCATATGGTTTTGGTGGTTGGAATCCTATGGTTCATGGTTGAAAGGGTTGGCTAGATTAGATCCTTGATTCCTAGTGAGATTGAGGCCAGAATCCGAGGTGGTGGCAGTGCGAGTGTATGTAGGAGGAAGAACCTGGATTTCTAAAAAATCCAGATCAACACGGTGTTTAATCCAATAATACATGGAATGTGGGACCCCTGGTGTGTTTTCTGGGGTTCCATGTGAAGTTAAGGATCACACAACGTGTGACCCCTATCACACAGTGTGTGGTGCCTCCCCCAGTGGCTCCGGGCATACCTTAGAGGGTACAAAGACACGAGATAGAGTACACGGGCATGGTCATGCCATGTACTCCTACACGGACACATCCAGTATAGTAATACATGGGCTAAGCCATGTATTAGTACATAGACAGAAGTACGTGGGTAGCAACATGCTCTTTACTTTGACCTTGACACAGACACGGACACAAACACGAGTCGTTTACATGGGAAGGATCTGAGGCTGATAGGACACAATTTTTAATCCTAATACACTTTGTTTACTCCTTAAATGTTGTCTTAAAGCCCTTATCATATTTATATTGTAAAAGTTTTATTAGGGTACATTCCCCATATCCATTCCCTAAGTGTTAGTGTGGAATCACCTCTTACACATAAGACAATGATCCATTCAACATGAATTCTTAGATAGAGATGTTGGAATCCTTCTATGAGGCTTGGAATGAGATCCTTTATTCATCTTCATGACCTAGGTAGAGTTCTTGGTATCTTGATAACCAACAGTATGGGCATCGATCCTCTACTTAGCAGGTAAATCTCGATTGAGTTGTTGGTAAACCCTATTCCCTTGAGAGTGATCCTCATCTGTGTATTGTATCTCTCCATACTTCCATAATTTACTTTTAATAATGAGACCCGATGAGAACTACCTATTATACTAATGTAAAAATTTCTATCAGAGTCATGGATTGTGTTCTCTTAGATGAATGCGTTGTGGAACTTTCGAGGTAAAAACCCAAGGCTAGAATTACAGTTGTAACTTTACCCTTATATTTTTTGTCTTTGTTGAGTATATCTAGATATTATTATTATATGTTTTGTATACATATACCTATATAGATATTATTTTTATTATTTTGTTATATTCTTTTTGGTTTTGGGGTTTTCTACTGGTAATTGTTATACTCACCCCTACAAGGGATTTTTCTACACGTGTTGTATCTTATGCAGATGATCGATCATTTGACAGAGTCCTAGAGGGACTAAGACCAGGTGATTCTTAGTGAGACTAGATATACCATAGTGTGTTCCTATGGTATCTTGATAGAAATCCCCAGTTTACATTCAAGTTAGACTTGTTTTTAGACTCTTTTGTGGTGGGATTGTATTTGGACCTGTTTACTTTCCTTTACTTGCCGACGTGCTCTAGTGGTAGGATTTATATGTATTCATGCATGGTTCTTAATTTGTTTTTACATTTTATTATTGTATGGGATTAGAGATGTGTGTGTGTGTGTATAGGTACTTAGTCTATGTCCTCTCATGTTGATTATATACATATTTGATTCTAGCCGCTGGCCATAGCCTATTAGAGGTGGGAATGGGGAGTTGTGGCATGGACCCCATTGGGATGGGTTGTGACATAACATATCAATTCCATATTATCACACACACACATGCATGTTGAATGAAATATCCCTTGATCATAAGTAAATATTCTTCCTCCATTAAGTCATCACTTTGTGATAACTATTGGCCCAAATTGGCCTTATGACCAAGTATCTCTAGACAAGGTCCAATTCATATGAACACACTCCAACCATAATATTCCATATTCACACATAAAAACATTTATTTGTTTTAGGAAAATAATTTAATCAATTCATCAACCACCTTGTGGGTGTCACCCACAACCCGCATTTCAATAACCAACCAATGAGTGCACAAACCAGCAGAGTTTCAGAATAATTCTTTCATTTCAAAGTAGAAATAAGTTCTTTTATAAATCAATGAGTCTTTACATTATAGATGAATTTAAAAGAGGTAAAACCCACATTCCTTGAATATATTTTACATGAATAATATTTATATAATCTTACAGATCTAGATACTTTATTCTTTTTATCTAATGAATCACAATAAATTTTGATAAAAAATTATCTGATCCTATATATTTTGACATAAAAAACTTGATATATGGTTTCATTCAAGATAGAAAAATAATATATAGATTAAAAGGGAAGAACATATCCCTTTCCTTTTTTGATGATCCAATGCTCATAAAAATTTCAAAAATGGATTTTTTAAGTCGAGGATCGCTAAACATCACTTAAAAGATGGTTGAGGGTTGAGAGGCTAAGCCAAGGAAATAAGAATTATGGTTTTGGGGTGAATTTTTTGTTTTAAAAATACTTTTCAGTTTTAATTAAATATATTTCATGATTAGGTCACACGTTATAAAAAATAAGTGCCAACCATGCAAATCACCACTATCAAAAATATCTAAGTTGCACGGTTAGGCTACATGGCTAAGTAAATTGTACGCTAATCCTGTTCCTACCTAGTAACACCCATATTGCAACAGCTTGCCCATCCTCATTAGCTTGAGAAATGATAGGGTAGTTTCTGGCCATATGTGACATCCCCAAGACACCAAAGGATGGAAATAAATTCCAACGTCTTCAAACAACAATAGGATGTGATTTTACCTTTAGAAAGAGAAAAAACGAAAACAACCTAAATAATAAACATACAATCCTTTATATGATTAATGAATTAATGATACAACAAAAATTATTCCCAACAACAAACAACAACATCATATTGGTATTGGAAATATTGAAAATTGACAAAACCAAAGGAACAACAAGACTAAAACTATTAAAAGATTCCATCCAGACATCATCTGACTACTTTTAAGATCAAACTCTACTTTCCATGACTAAGGTATCATGATGTATCACTAGATAAATAGTATACATTCGCTTTACCTATATCCAAATAGATTACATATGAAAACATGACAAAGTTCCCAAGTAGGGGGGGTGAGTATAAATTTAGTAGTATTTCCCCAAATACTTTCCAACACTCGCCACTAGGAAAAATCTTGTTAGAAAATTTTATATAAAATAGTTTAAATCAGTTAAAACAATTTATTTCAAAACCATAAATAATTTTTGTGGAAAACAATAAATCATGTCTCAACCCCATTTCTCATAATCTAGCATTCCCATACTCATGATTCCACATGAACTTGAACACACACACACATGATTCCAAGTGAAAGTTACATATACATTAGTGATCTCCTATCAATCCACCAAATATTAATAAAGTGACTAATGTCTTTTTTCCTTAATGGAACACACCCCATATTTTGGGTTTCATCCCAGTACCCCAATGGTACAAGCCCCTTTTAAGGGTCAGATCGAAATCCACACACTTTCACCCACCCATGTAAGATAAATTCCATGCCAAAAAATTTCATATAAAACTCATGTATTTCCTTAAAAAATTATCAAACATATTTTGTTCACCAAGAAATCATTCCATAATTTTAAAACTATCATTTAAAAGTATAAACAAAGTGGTTTTCCATATTCCATCCAAATTCCCAAAAAAATACAAATCCATAACCAAATGAGATTTCCATCAAGAATCACATAATTATTTCACAATAATTTCAATAAAATCATCTAATCAAAACTAAACCTTCAAATTCTAGAATGGTATAATTGAGAGATAATCCACTTACATCTCAATGGATTGTGAAAAACAAAGAATGAAACTTAGATCTTCTAGATTTTATCTCACATTACATTCCCTTAACTAGATACAAAAATATTTCATCAAGATTCACATTAGAAAACATATATCTATTCATAATGGACTATATCTATGGTTCTGAGGGAGAGAAGAAGAGTGAATCTTGTATGTACAGAGAAAAACAAGCACTTAACAATGATTTTGGATCTCTAAATCACTTAGATTCACCTAAAAATTACTTATGGATCGAAGGGAATTACCTTGGAAAATTAAGAATGAAGATAAGTTTGAGACACAAGAATATTATAAGACAAATGAGGGTTTTGGGGATTTAATTCCAATTAAAATAATATGGTCCAAACCGACACAATGGTTCATCCTACATCACCATGGTACAAACCTCCCCTAACCATGGAGAAGTCCTATTAGGATACG
This sequence comes from Viscum album, assembly GCA_963277665.1. Lineage (NCBI taxonomy): Eukaryota > Viridiplantae > Streptophyta > Magnoliopsida > Santalales > Viscaceae > Viscum > Viscum album. The sequence goes on along the minus strand of OY728131.1, from coordinate 908,409,579 downwards.
ATGTAGTCTATCTAGTCAAAACCATATGAGAACCACAATGCCTTTGATAGAATATATCCACAGTTCTCAGGGGAGGGACCATGGGGAAGTCCATGCCTTATGTTGCAGGGGTTCTGAAAATAGAAGAACCCCTATATTCTCATCCTAGAGGTACTAAGGCACAACCATCCCATCCATGTTGCAACACCCAAACGACCTATGCTACATCCAAAATCTATAGTATAGACATGAAAAAAAATGTTAGTGGCTCTAAAATCTTCCTCCTAGGACCCTACACCACACCATGAACCACCACATTGTTGCATCCTTCCTTACAACGCAGTGAAAGTCTCCACACCACATCCTAAGCCCAACCCTTTCCAAAACCTACCAGAACTCCTAGAATCTAACTTAACATTATAAAATCTCAAATAAACATAAAATTAGGGTAAATTAAATAAAATCTGGGGGGATCACATTCTCCCCCCCCCATTTTTATTTTTATAACTGGAAATTAGAAACCCAACATTGTTGTTGAAGAGCTCAGGTCACTGATCTATTATCTCCTTTTCATTATCCTATGTCTCTTCCTAAATCTGACCATGCTACCAAAAAACATGCACTAAACTAATGATTTTCCAATCCAAGAGATTTTCTTGCCTATCCATAATCTTAACTGGCACATGAATCAACATAGAATCTAGTTTAAGAGAAACATGATACCATAAAATCACATAGTTAGGATCAGGCTGGTACTTCTTCAATTTAGATACATGAAACATGTTATACATAGAAATAAACTTTGGTGGTAGTATTGATCAATATGCAACCTCAACCACTTGTTCAAGTATCAAAAAGGGTATAATATATCGAGGATACAACTTCCCTTGTTTTCAAAAATGATGATTTCCTATCCTTGGTGATATTCTCAAGAAAACATGATAAGTTACCTCAAAATATAGTAATCGTCAATGTTAATTAGTATATGATTTCTGATGACTCTGAGTCATCTCCATTATCTTTCTGAAAATATGAATTTTATCTATTGTTTCTTACACAAGTCTAGGTCAGATTAGTGAAGTCTCATCTGTTTCCACACAACAAAGTGGAGAATGACAAGTATTACCATGCAATGCTTCAAAAGGATCTATATGTATTGAGTCCTAATGATTTTTATTGTATAATAACTCCTCTAACAAAATATGCTTCTCTCGTGAGACAAAAAAAATCATCACACAAGCCCTATGAAATTTATCTAACATTTAGATCATCCTTTCAGATTTTGCATCCATTTGAGGATGATAAGTTGTGATAAAATTTAGTTGGGTTCCAAGAGATTACTGAAAGGACTTCCAAAAATGATATGTAAACTTGGGGTCTTGGTTAGATACAATCAAGACTATAATTTCATGCATCTTTACTATTTCTCGTATGTATAATTTTGAAAAGTCTTCCATGGTATAGGTTTTGTGAATAGGGATGAAGTGATGACTTTGTGAGTCAATCCACAATCACCCATATAGAATATTATTTCCTAACTATTTTTGGTAGACCTATTACAAAATCCATGGTTATATTCTCCCATTTCCACATGAGTATTGGTGATGATTGAAACATACCAGTTGCCCATTGATGCTCTTTCTTGACCTACTGACATGTGAGGCATCTCAAAACAAACTCTGACACTTTCTTATTTTTTTCAACACATAAAATTTTTGTTCTCAATGATTTATACATCTTTGGTATTCCTATATGAACATCCCATCTCGAATGGTGGTGGGAATTAAGAATATTCTCTTGAGTGGTTGGAGGGACTAATATCCAATATTTAAACTATAACATAGATTTAACATATATCTTCCATCCCTTAATGGTCACCCCACCATTGAGTTTAAAACTTATGGTAACACATTAAAGATCAGATGTTTAAGCCTCTTTTACATGCTCAAAAAAATTATTAATAATTGAAACTAGAAATAAAGTGACAATTTCACTTTGTTCAGCACATTCTAGATGTATTTCTTCTATTACATACATTTGATAAAATTGGTATGATGCCACTTTAGCTAACTGGTTATAAAACTTCCTACTTGATGAATCAGCCAAAAAGTTACCTTTACTTGGTGTATACAACAATTCAAAGTCAAAAATTTAAAGATATTTTATCTATATCCATTTCCTTAAATTAAAGTATATTTGTGAGAAAATGTGTTTCATGATCTTATAATCTGTAAACACCATAAAATTTTTAACAAAAAAATAATGACACCATGTTTTTAAATTATGGACTACAACAGTAAATTCCAAATCATTTTTTGGGTAGTGTTTTTCATGAACCCATACATACAGTGATCCATAAGAAACCACATGATCTCCCTACATGAGAACGCAACCCAACCTAGATCTCGATGCATCATAATTAACCACATATCCCTATCCAGACTCTGAAAACATGAGGATAGGTGCTTATTAAAGTTTAACTTTAAGTTCTTGAAAACTCATTTGTAATTCATCATTTCATTTTAAAGGAATTACCTTCCTTGTAAAATTAGTCATTGATGTGGCCATATGTGAAAAATCATAAACAAAGAATCTATAGTATCCCATTAATAAAAGAAAACAACATATCTCAAAAACATTATTTGGTAGTTTCCAAGAGATAAAAACTTCTATATTTTTAGGATCTATAGAGATTCATTTTTCATAAATGACATGAACAAGGAAATGTACCTCCTGTATCTAGAAATAATGCTTTGAAATCTTTACATAGAGGCAGTGATCCTGAAAAATTCCCAATAATTAAGCTAATTATTCTTCATGATCTGATTTAGTCTTAGAATAAACCAGAATAACATCAATGAACACCACCAAAAAGGGTCAAGATACTTCTAAAATATCTAATTCATCGTTACCATAAATATTATTTCTATATTTGTAATACCAAAGGAAGTAACTACATAATCATAATGGTCATATCGACTCTTGAATGTTGTTTTCTGAATATCCTTTTTCTAAACTTGAAACTGGTGATAACTTGACTGTAAGTCAATTTTAGAGAACCAATGGTATCCCCTCAATTGATCAAATGGGTATTAAATGTGTGGAAATGGGTACTAATTCTTTATCTGAAATTTTTTAAGCTTATAATAATCCACACAATATATAAGAGTTACATCTACATTCTTTACTAAAAGAACTAGTGTTTCCCATAGGGACATGCTTGGATGAATAAACCCTTTACTTTCCAACTCTTCCAACTGAACTTTCAGCTCCATCAATTCAATTGGTTCCATCCTATAAGATGTAAATGAAATAGGACTAGTCCCTAGTAATAGGTCAATTGTAAAATCCACTTCTCTTTTGTTTAGAAACCCATCAAAATTTTTAGGAAATACATCATGAAATTGGTCCACTATGGATAGAAAATATCTATTCTCAATCCCATCCACTGATGCCAAAATAATTATTTCCAAATAATAAGAGATGGTTCCAACCATCTATACCAAAGTTCCTTCTCTTCTTGCCTCCATATCCCAATCTCCTTTTAATATATTCTTAACACCATAAAAAGATATAAAACTCACTTGTCGTGTATAACATTCGATGTGGGATTCAAATGATGTCAACTAATCCATTCCCAAAATAAAGTTTTAGATGTCTATCTTAAGGAATGAAAAGTGTAACACCCCAAGCTTCCATGGTATGCTCCTCTTTGAATAATAGAGAAACGTGTGTTGTATGCAACCTCGAGTTCTAACACACCGCGACCAATAAAAGTAGTAGTTATGAATATTAATAACCACTTTTTGAAATTATATATATTTTACTTTTCAAAATGGACTTCATTTTTGGATTCGTAATATCGAAATTAGCCTATGTTGAATTTTTGATATTTTTCTGAGAACTTCCAATTTTTTATGAATAGTGAAAAATATTTAAAAACAACTTTTTTAATCAAAATAATTTATAGTGATAACTTATACTATTGAGTGGTTTTAAAGTATAATTAGAATATATTTTTACTATTTTATCCAATGGTGGTCATTAGAATTAATTTAACATTGAAATTGGACATAAACAATTGTCAATCTTTTGATATATATTGTTTCTTAAAAACACGCTATTTGTTGTGACAACGAAAATTAATTATAAAATTAATTAATGCAACTTATATGTTTGGAATTTTGTAAAATAGACATCATTTTTTGAATTTTTAATATCAATTATATCTTAGGGTGAAATTTTGGCATTGTTCTGAAAAACTTCAATTTTTGATGAATAGTGAAACCACTAAGTGGTAGTTAAATAACTGATTTTTTTCATTTAAATGAAATATTACCACTTCTGTGATTTGATTTTAAAAAATCCGACATACATGGTTGTCATTAGGAATAAAAATGTGGTTCAATGGGATTAAAATAATTTTTTGGTGAATAGTAACTTTTAAGTTTAATTAATCGCGATTAAAGGTAATTAGTGAAATTTAAGGTAAAAATGATATTATAAAAATATGAAAATACCTTTAAACTTGTCCTACCCCTATTGGATGTGTCATGGCCGACCAAGAAAATACATGGGTCAACTTGGGGACCCCATGGAGCCACTTTGTTAGGAAAATGACATAAATAACTTTTTATTTAATGTTAAAATAAAAATGTCACAAACAAGAGTTGTTTTACTAAAACAATTTTTAAATGGGGTTATCAAAGTCATATTTTTTACTATGAATATTCATTAGAAAGATAAACATATTTCCTACATCATGATATATTTTTTTATCATTTTTAGACATTAAATAAATTATATTATTTATGACACCATGATGATGTCGCGATTACCCCATTAATTAACGATTTAAATAAAATGAAAAGATAATGTAAAATCCAAGGCATAAACTTGTCAAAAACCTATTGGATGAGTATATTTAGAACCCTTATAACCTTATCCTAGAATTATATAAGTGTGGGACCTTTAAAATCCGAAACTTATTATATAATAAAGTAACATTTCATTACTTTCCAAAAGTGCCCCTCCTCTCCACTTATAAAAGGCCCCCACCACTACCACCTTACTCACACTTTCAAAGCCTTTTGCATCGGCCAAAATCTGACCAAATACTCTCCCAACTTCCCTCCCTTACTCCTAGAAGCCTAACTTTGGGCAGAATTCTTCCCAAGGAAGCCTTTGGCTCAAACCAAAAGAGTTACCCGATTTTAAGGTAATGTCTTCTCTTATGTTATTTTGTTTTATTTTGCTTATCCAACCCCCTAAAATCTTTTTATTCATTTATTTTGTAGCAAAACCAGTATCCTCAATATACTAGGATGTTTTATGAGAATTATTCGAGATAAACTTACACACACCTACATCTAATGGTTAAAGAACATACTGTTTCTGTGGATGGCGAATGTCTGCCTCACGAAACGATGATTGTTCAAAAATCATATAACACCTTCAAAGGTGGCCATTAATATGTCACTATATTAATATATGATATATAATATGTTTATGTTTTACTTAAGGTTATGTATTTTTCATTTATGGAATACCTTTCTTGTTTCCATTATGGGTAAACGCGATATTTTCATTTTAGGAAGTGCGGACTACCGCCCCCTCAAAGTGATTTGAATCGTTAATGCCATATGTGGGATGTATAAAGGATGGAGTAAATGATATTATATATGATATTATACTGGAATTATAATATACCTTTATATCATTATGATTTCATTAAATACGAAATAGAAATGAAAGTAGCGTTCATGCGTACGTACGGCTTACCGTCTCCATGAACGGTGCATTTCATTTCTTACCTCTAAATGTTATGGAATATTATAAATGCATGTATATACTGGATATATATGAGATATATGATATCTATATCATGAATATAATTATGGATATAATGAATATTTCACCACATGAACAACTTGTAATTATAAGAAGTTTATTTTTGACTCAAGTACCAAAGATCTACCAAACGACCGTTATTAACTTAAATAAATAAATAATGTTCATAACATGGTAATAAGTGATATAAAAGGAATAAAAAACTTGAAAAAGGTTCTTAAGAAATTATAAATTAACTCTAGTTTATTATTCAGGAGGTTAAAGAACGGTCGAGTCAAGACATGACGCAAGGTAAGGGAATTTCTTAACCCAATTTCCATTCTTTGGGTTAATCTTCTACTTTCAAATCATGTCATGATATTATTATGTCCTATATTGTATTTGTAATTTATTTATGTGTACTTATAGTGAATACACATAATATATCTACTTTATTTAAAAAAAATTATCTTTGTAAGGGTCTTCGTCTCAGTCTCCTTTCATTGAGGCGTATTTTGTTTTATACACAACTTTCTTTTATACGGTGTAGAAACCCCTTTGACTTTTATGTTTATTCAAAAGGAATATTTTTATACGAAGTGTTTTACAAAAGGACAAAATGGAATATTTTTCTTGTCGTACATATGCGGCGACAATGACTTCTCCACCGCCGTGACCATTATTTGAGTTTAGGCTTCCTCTACAAGCCTTAACATTTCTTAAAAATGAAAAATAAATATCAAGTTTTAATTTTCTTTTATTTTGGTATTGAAAATGGTTTTGAAAGTGTTTTTATTAAATCAATGTGTTGTATTGATATCTTGTGATTGAAATGTTGAAATGTTATGTTTCCTTTATGAATATTTTATGTGATATGATTATGTTATGGTTTATGATATGTTTAAACCTGTTTATATGAGGAATGCATTGGACTTAATAAGTGATGAGTGGAGCCCGCTATAGCTCCTCGATGCATCGGTAGGTCTCATGAGACAAACTAGTGCCTTGGCACGAGGCCTTGACAAAATCTTATTTGTGGTCTTGGCATGAGGCCTTGGCTACGTGGTTATGATAGTCTGGAATTATGCATTCCATCATTATTAAAGTGGTTATTGATATTGCATGTGATTATTCGACTAGTAGAATATCCATGTGAGTAAGTAAATGGAATTATTTAATTTTATTTTGCCATATTATACTGAATTTCAAGTTTAAAAAGTCTTTTGTTTTAGTTATACATTTCCTTAAATGTTAATGTTTATTTATGAAAGCTTCTGCAATATTGTTATCCTTACTGAGCATCTGAGCTCACCCCTTTCAATGTTTTAATATTTTCTAGGATGTGAAGAAGTATTTTATGAATGACCTGCAGGGATAGTCAGAAGAGGATATGATTGTGGACTATGAAGACTTTGTTATTAGTTTTTCACTTTATGATGTAATGTAACATTTATGAATGTATCTAGTGTTTCCAAGGCTACTAAACTAATCGGTCTTTCGAGACTTGATCTTTTGTGATCATGCCAATGTTACGGAGTAATGCACCGACTCCGGGTAACTGGGGTCGGGGCGTTACAGTTGGTATCATAGGAAGTTTAGTACTAACCTTGGAAGCTAGATTTAGATAAACTCTGATTAGAGCACATAGCCCAAAGATAGACTTTAAGGATTAGTATAGAAGAACTTCCTAGAATTTTGGTATTATAGTGATTTTGTGAGTTTTCCGAGCAATACGTCCCTATCTGGATATGAGCAGGTAGAGGCGGCTCTGGCACAGATGTGCCTAGGGGTAAAACCCGAAAACACTGCTTTGAGCTAGACTCGAATGGGAACTGGTGCACGACAATGGGCCTTGCTACACTCTTGGTTACGACACTCCCTGGGGATATGCTTAGGATAATTCTCATTTTCTTTACAAACCACTATGAAGGGTTATGAGTATATACTTCCTCAAAGAAAACTTTTTTTATGATTATGGATTATATCCATAAATAGTTCAATTAGTGTTAAGTGTTTTACAAGTATGGAATTATGTATTTTGATTCATAAACTAATCTAGTTTATGCCATTGTTTAGAAATGACGCCTAGTGGAAGGAATGGAAACCGTATCAATGCACGCACTCCGTGTAGGGATTTCCCTCCTGCTCAAGATAATTATTGTGGATCTGGAGATACAACTGGTGATGATCAACTTATTACCATACTAGGACAACTCACTCAGGTTATGAATAATAACCTTACTCGTATGGAGAACCATGATCTGGAACGTGGAGGATCAATGTTAGACCGCTTCATGAGGAAACAACCGCCAACATTTAATGTGGGTACAAATCCATTAGTAGCTGAGCAATGGATAAACTCCTTAGAGAAAATATTCCATGCCTTGGGGAGTAGCGAATGGGAGAAGGTTTTCATGGCAGTCTACCGCCTCACTGGAGATGCCGATCAATGGTGGTCATTGATTCAAAACACAAAGGAAGATGATGAAGTATCAAATATGGAATAGAGGGAGTTCAAAGATCTTTTCCTAGAAAAATACTATCCTCACGACCATCGAGCAGATATGGAAAGACAATTTTTGAGTCTGAGACAAAAGGAGGATGAGAATGTAGCAAAGTATAAGGCCAACTTTACAAGGTTAGCGAGGCATGCTGCTGATTATATACGTAACCCAAGAAGTAAGATTGATCATTTCTTTGATGGGTTAAAACCATTTCTTCATCGAGCATTAGTCTCAAAAACCTTCTCGTCGTACGAAGACATTGTCTCATGTGCTATCAAGACAGAAAAGGAATTCTCTAAATCTTATGACAACAAAGTAAAGCAAGAGAAGAAGAGAACTGTGGAAAAAGAGACAGATAAAGGGAAAAAGGGAAAGAAGGATTTTCCATTATGTGATAATTGTGGGAAGAATCACCCTGGTACTTGCCTAAAAGGAATGGGAGTTTGTTATAAATGTGGATAAAAAGGTCACCAGGCACGTGATTGCAAGGGAAAGAAAGAGGCTATCAATGTTGAATGCTACAATTGTAGAGAAATGGGTCATTATGCAAATGAATGTCCTAAGTGTCATGGAAAATTACCTCAGAAAAGGCCAAGGGATCAAAGCCAATCTTATGTTGTGACTACAGTTGAAGCGGAATAATTAATGTATTGGTGCTTTTGGACTCAAGGATTATATTCTGGTTATAAAAATAATGTGATATATATCAGGATTGTACTACAGTACTTGTTGTTAGCATTAAGGTTTTAATATGATGAAGGAAATCATATTTTTAGTATGTGACAATAAGAGAAACTTTACTTTGTTTGGGGAATCTGATAAATTTATTTTGGAATTAAGAGACCTTTTAGAGAAAGTTTGGACAGAGGTATTTTGGATAACTATAAAGGTTGGGATGGATTAAGTTGAACTTTGAATAGTATTGTTTAAGGTTAAAACATTTCTGAAGATTATTTTTGGAATATTTTAATACTATATTTTTAGGAAAAGGACAACCTGCAGGGTGGGGAATAACCCGTCGCGTCGGACAATGCTGCAGGAATCGAACCCACAACCATAGTGCGACAGACCTTTATTACCTACCACTAGCCTACAGGAAGTCCCTGGTTATTACAATATAGTTTTACTAATCTAAATGGTATGTGTTAATATTTGGAACCTTATACAATTAGGATAAATAGAATATTTTTGTGTTCTATTACCTTTTAGAGTGAAAGATGGGTTTGTGGTAAAAATTTATTAAAGAATGAAAGTCTACATGACAAGTATGTATATTCCCTTACGTTCTTAGTAAATCTCCTAAATAAATTCCTCAACTTTATAAAAGGTAACTTAAAACAAAAACTTTGCCGGTTAACTTTTCGAACTAGGGATTCAATGACCGTTTAACCAATCACAAGTTTGTGATTTTCTTATGGTTAACTTTCTCCTAATCCAGTTTTCTACAACTCTTGATCATACCTTGATGGGTTGTTTTTCTTCCATATCCATATTTTCATAGAATCCTATTATGGGCTATCTTGGGTGACCTTTGTACTTATCTTTCTTTCTTTTAAAGTTATATTTTTGTTAACCTTATTTCCAATGTAGGTTTTCCACAAAGGTATTTTCTATTTTCAACCTTTTATTTTCAAAGAAAAATTTCAAATTGCAAGGACGCAATTTATTGAAGGAGGGGAGAATGTAACACCCCAATCTTCCATGGTACACTCCTCTTTGAATAATAGAGCTGCGTGTGTTGTACGCAACCTCGAGTTCTAACACACCGCGACTAATAAAAGTAACAGTTATGAATAGTAATAAACACTTTTTGAAATTATATATATTTTACATTTCAAAATGGACTTCATTTTTGGATTCGTAATATTGAAATTAACCTATGTTAAATTTTTGGTATTTTTCTGAGAACTTCCAATTTTTTATGAATAGTGAAAAATACTTAAAAACAAATTTTTTAATAAAAATAATTTATAGTGATAACTTATACTATTGAGTGGTTTTAAAGTATAATTAGAATATATTTTTACTATTTTATCCAATGGTGGTCATTAGTATTAATTTAACATTGAAATTGGACATAAACAATTGTCAATCTTTTGATATATATTGTTTCTTAAAAACACGCTATTTGTTGTGACAACGGGAATTAATTATAAAATTAATTAATGAAACTTATATGTTTGTAATTTTGTAAAATAGACATCTTTTTTTGAATTTGGAATATCAATTATAGCTTAGGGTGAAATTTTGGCATTGTTCTGAAAAACTTCAATTTTTGATGAATAGTGAAACCACTAAGTGGTAGTTAAATAACTGATTTTTTTTATTTAAATAAAATATTACCACTTCTGTGATTTGATTTTCAAAACTCCGACATACATGGTTGTCATTAGGAAGAAAAATGTGGTTCAATGGGATTAAAACAATTTTTTGGTGAATAGTAACTTTTAAGTTTAATTAATCGCGATTAAAGGTAATTAGTGAAATTTAAGGTAAAAATGATATTATAAAAATATGAAAATACTTTTACACTTGTCCTACCCCTATTGGATGTGTCATGGCCGACCAAGACAATCCATGGGTCAACTTGGGGACCCCATGGAGCCACTTTGGTAGGAAAATGACATAAATAACTTTTTATTTAATGTTAAAATAAAAAAGTCACAAACAAGAGTTGTTTTACTAAAACAATTTTTAAATAGGGTTATACAAGTCATAGTTTTGACTATAAATATTCATTATAAATATAAAAATATTTCCTACATCATGATATTTTTTTATAATTTTTAGACATTAAAAAATTAAATTATTTATGACACCATGATGATGCCGCGATTACCTCATTAATTAACGATTTAAATAAAATGAAAAGATAATGTAAACTCCAAGGAATACACTTGTCAAAAACCTATTGGATGAGTATATTTCGAACCCTTATCACCTTATCCTTGAATTATATAAGTGTGGGACCTTTAAAATCCGAAACTCATTATATAATAAAGTAACATTTCATTACTTTCCAAAAGTGCCCCTCCTCTCCACTTATAAAAGGCCCCCACCACTACCACCTTACTCACACTTTCAAAGCCTTTTTCCTCAGCCAAACTCTACCCAAATACTCTACCAACTTCCCTACCTTACTCCTAGAAGCCTCAATTTGGGCATAATTCTTCCCAAGGAATCCTTTGGCTCAAATCAAAAGAGTTACCCGATTTTAAGGTAATGTCTTCTCTTATGTTATTTTGTTTTATTTTGCTTATCCAACCCCCTAAAATATTTTTATTCATTTCTTTTGTAACAACACCAGTATCTTCAATATAATAGGATGTTTTTATGAGAAGTATTTCGAGCTACACTTACACACACCTACATCTAATGGTTAAAGAACATACTGTTTCTGTGGATGGCGAATTTTTGCCTCACGAAATGATGATTGTTCAACACTCATATAACACCTTCAAAGATGGCCATTAAGATTTCACTATATTTATATATGATATATAATATGTTTATGTTTTACTTAAGGTTCTGTATTTTTCATTTATGGAATACCTTTCTTGTTTCCATTATGGGTAAACATGATATTTTAATTTTAGGAAGTGCGGACTACCGCCCCCTCAAAGTGATTTGAATCGTTAATGCCATATGTGGGATGTATAAAGGATGGAGTAAATGATATTATATATGATATTATACTGGAATTATAATATACATTTATATCATTATGATTTCATTAAATACGAAATACAAATGAAAGTAGCGTTCATGCGTACGTACGGCTTACCGTCTCCAAGAACGGTGCATTTCATTTCTTACCTCTAAACATTATGGAATATTATAAATGCATGTATATACTGGATATATATGAGATATATTATATCTATATAATGAATATAATTCTGTATATAATGGATATTTCACCACATGAACAACTTGTAATTATAAGAAGTTTATTTTTGACTCAAGTACCAAAGATCTACAAAACGACCGTTATTAACTTAAATAAATACATAATGTTCATAACATGGTAATAAGTGATATAAAAGGAATAAAAAATTGAAAAAGGTTCTTAATCAATTATAAATTAACTCTAGTTTATTATTCAGGAGGTTAAAGAACGGTCGATTCAAGACAGGATGCAGGGTAAGGGAATTTCTTAACCCAATTTCCATTCTTTGGGTTAATATTCTACTTTCAAATTATGTCATGATATTATTATGTCCTATATTGTATTTGTACTTTATTTATGTGTACTTATAGTGAATATACATAATAGATCTACTTTATTTAAAAAAATGATCTTTGTAAGGGTCTTCATCTCAGTCTCCTTTCATTGAGGCATATTTTGTTTTATACACATCTTTCTTTTATACGGTGTATAAACCCCTTTGACTTTTACGTTTATTCAAAATGAATATTTTTATATGATGTGTTTTACAAAAAGAAAAAAAGGAATATTTTTCTTGTTGTACATATGTGGTGACAATGACTTCTCTGCCGCCGTGACCATTATTTGAGTTTCGGCTTCCTCTACAAGCCTTAACATTTTTTAAAAATGAAAAATAAATATCGAGTTTTAATTTTCTTTTATTTTGGTATTGAAAATGGTTTTGAATGTGTTTTTATTATATCAATGTGTTGTATTGATATATTGTGATTGAAATGTGGAAATTTTATGTTTCCTTTATGCATATTTTATGTGATATGATTATGTTATGGTTTATGATATGTTTAAACCTATTCATATGAGGAATTCATTGGACTTAATAAGTGATGGGTGGAGCCTGCTATAGCTCCTGGATGCATCGGTAGGTCTCATGAGACAAACTAGTGTCTTGGCATGAGGCCTTGACAAAATATTATTTGTGGTCTTGGCTACGTGGTTATGATAGTCTGGAATTATGCATTCCATCATTATGAAAGTGGTTATTGATATTGCATGTGATTATTCAACTATTAGAATATCCGTGTGAGTAAGTAAATGGCATTATTTAATTTTATTTTTCCATATTATGCTGAAGTTCAAGTTTAAAAAGTCTTTTGTTTTAGTTATATATTTCCTTAAATGTTAATGTTTATTTATGAAAACTTCCGCAATATTTTTATCCTTACTGAGCATCTGAGCTCACCCCTTTCAATGTTTTAATATTTTCCAGGATGTGAAGATCTATTTTATGAATGACCTGCAGGTATAGTCAGAAGAGGATATGAGTGTGAACTATGAAGACTTTGTTATTAGTTTTTTACTTTATTATGTAATGTAACATTTATGAATTTATCTAGTGTTTCCAAGGCTACTAAACTAATCGGTCTTTCGAGACTTTATCTTTTGTGATCATGCCAATGTTACGAAGTAATGCACCGACTCCGGGTAACTTGGGTCGGGGCGTTACAAAAATTCCCATACCAATTACTCCACATTGATATTCATCATACATGTTACAAACATAATAAATTGACACTCTCATTGGCCAAGAGGAGTTTTTAGTTTAGAAGGAATCATCTCAATACGTAAACCCATATGATTGAAAACACGGGAATCAATAAAAGAGTGGGATTCACCCATATCAAACAAGGCCTTCATAAGGGTATAATTCAAAATAATTATACATCACACTATTCAAGGACTATATTTATCATTTATGATCACTTTATCAGCACCATACAATTGCTTAGTCACTTTCACTTACTCTTTGTTTCCTTATTGAGATTGCCTTTGGCGAGGATTCATGGTGTTCCTAAAATCACCTTGACTTGCTTGGTTCTGAGGATGGAGGTTATTCTTGCAAGATCTACCTGTTAGAGAATAATATGTCAGAAATACATGGGATATATTTCCATTACCATACTTTGGAGCACTATAGTAATAACATTGGAGATTTCCCATCTTGTTACAGTTGTGACATTATCTTGGTGTTATTATGAAATCTCACTTTATGTTCTCAAAATATCTGCATTGGTAACATCCTTTGTTACTTTAGGGTCAAGGAGGGAAGTTAAATGATCCCATGGTTTTATTATGAGATATACCACCACTTTGTAAATAGGTGCCTCTATTTTTTTATTCCCATCATTGTATTTCCCACCTGTTCGTGTGGGGATAAACATAATCCCTCCAACATATTTACTAAGATATCACTTTATTCCATAGTTTCTCAATTGAATGTATATTTATAGTACATAATACAAATGATGGTAATATTTGAGTGAATTCACAATTTTATACCTAACTTAAAAACATGTTCCTTCAAGGATTCACTTGCAGAAAATTATAAGGAAAACATACAAAATTCATAAATTTAACTGCATACTATGTCATTGAGAGATTACTTTTCTTAAGGTTGAAGAAATTAGTTATTCTAGAAATATGAAATGTGTGAGGATATAATTTTTTATTAAACAATTATTCAAAATCATTACCTGAAATTCATTTCTCAAGTTTATCTTGGAAATATAAATACTACCATTGGTGTACCAGATCCTCAAGAATGTACATTGCCAACTTGAATTTTAACTCAGTTGGTGTTCCCAATAAATAAGAGATTTTATATGTCCTATTCAACCATACCTCCACTTCCTAAGGTTATGAATCCCCCCAAAATATGGGTGGATTATGCTTTTGAAACTAAGTTGAGTGGTCCTCCTTTCAAGTTTCATCATTCTTATTTCCTTTATCCATGGCTTGAAAATCCTGAATGATTCTTTAGACCAACCCTTGGTTCACCTGTAGATTAAGTGAAACTATATTATCTATAAAATCTTCAAGTTGATTCGTATAATTTCTAAATAGTTTCATTATCTATAACCAAAAAAAATCTCTTAGTCAACACTCACTAGAAACTGAATGCCTATTACATTTTAAATCACCATAAGAAATAGGAATTACAAGTTTACTTTTCAAAATCCAAAATTATTACCATGTTAACCATTTTATATAAACAATACAACACATGATGAAATTGCATTACTTCTGGGAATTATTCTAATGAATAATATTATACACTCATCAGCTTAACCCATTATGATGAGGTGACAACAAACCTTGAAATTTCATAAAACAATTCTATACCTGAACACTGTGGTAACTTCAAGTTCATTATAAAATTTTTAGAAAAATATTTTTAAGCTATACATTTCAATTTCTGAAAATCTTATCTCTTACTAACATCCCAACTTAAGTACCAAGAAAAATAGATAGCATTTCCAAATCAAGTACTGAACAAAATTGATATCATTTACAATTTAAGGATCAAACAAAGCTAATAATATTTCCAACCCAAGGACCAAACAATGCTAATACCATTTTCATCTTAAGGATTAAACAAATATAATACCATTTACAACTTAAGGATTGAACAAAGTTGATACAATTTGTAACATATTACCCCTCCTAATTGGATTGAGAAGTAGTGAGGGAGTTGTTATCCTTAGGTGGCATCCTCAAGACACCATAGGCTGAAAATAAATGCTAAGGGATTCATAGAACATTGGGGGATGATTTCCCCTTTAGAAAGATAAAACACCCATACAACATAAAAAATAAACATTCAATCCTCTAATGATGCGGGAATAAATGATACAACCAAAATTATACCCAATAGTAAACAAAAATAGAAGAGTGGAAATGGAAATAAGAAAAATTGATAAAACCAAAGGAACAACAAGACCAAAACTATCACAAGAATCCATCCAAATATCATCTAAATAGCTCTAAGATACAAATATACTTTCCATGAACAATGTGACATGATGAATTAATAGAGAAATATGATGGCTTCCATTTACCTGTATCCTGATAGATGAAATATTTAAATACACCAAAGTAACCATGCAAGGGTTGAGTATAAACTTAGTAGGATTTACCAAAAGACTTCCCAATACTCATCACTAGGGAAAAACTTGTTAGAAAATTGTATATAAAATAGTTTAAAGTAATTATAACAAAACCATAAAAAATCATTGGAAAAATAAAGAACGACTCAAAACCATCTCTTATTATTTTCATTCCCACACAGATGCTTCCTCACACACACAAACATGCATGCCAAGTGACAGCTCCATACCCATGAGTGGTCTCTTATCAACCCACCAATTCATCATAAGGTGACCAATGTCCTTGTGATCCAATGGCACATTCCCCATATTTTGGATCATGTCCCTATGCCCCAATGGTACACACCCATTTTTTCAGGGTCACATTGAAATCCATGCAGTCACACCCACCCATGTAAGTTAAATTCCATGTCAATCCATTCTACATAAAACTCATGTATTTCTTTAAAACATTTTATCAAAAATATTATGTTCACAAAAATAATTCCTTAATTATAAAACCATTATTTAAAATTATAAACAAATGATTTTTCCAAAATCCATCCAAATTCCAAAAAATTTCAAATATATAACCAAATGAGATTTCTATCAAGAATCACATAAGGATGTCAAAAAAATTTCAATAAAACCATTTAATCAAAACTAATCCTTCAAGTTCTAGAATGATGGGGATGAGATAAAATCCACCTACCTCTCAAAAAATGGAAAAAAATATAGAACGGTACTTAGATATTCTAGATTCAATCTCATAACACCTTCCCTTCACTAGATCCAACAATATTTCATCAAGATTCACATTAAAAAACATATATCTATATGTAATAGATATATGGTTTTGAGGTAGATAAGAAGAGTGGATCTAGGAAGAACAAAGAAGAACAAGCACTTACAAATGATTTTGGATCTCTAATGCACTTTGATTTGCCTAAAACTTACTTCCAGATTGAAAGGAATCGCCTTGGAAGACTAGTAAGGATAAAAATTTCATGACCCTAGAATATTAGAAGACAAACAACGGTTTTAGGGATTTAATTTCAATTAAAATAAAATGGGTCGAACTGGCAGTACAACACAACCCACATCACCATGGTGAAACCCTCCCCTAACTACAGCGCAGTCCTCTTATACTGCGACATAGCCTGTCTGGTCAACACTCTCCAAGAACCATGGAACCTTCCAAAGCATATATCCACAATGCCTGGGGGGAACAACAACCTACCCCAAGACTTAAAACACAGGGGTTCTGAAAATGGTAAAACCCATATATTCTCCTCCTCAGGGAACTATAACATAATCATCTCATCCATGCCACAGAACCTGACCATCAATAACCACATCCTACCCCCCAGTGAATCCATGCAAAAAATATAAGTGGCTTTGAAATCCTCCTCCCATTAACCTACACCATAGCATGCACCACCATGACGCAAAATTGTTCCTTACGACATAGTGATATCCACCACACCGCAACCCAAGCTCAACCCTTTCCAAAACCCACTAGAACTCCTGATATCAAACTTAATATTATAAAATATCAAAGAAATGTAAAACAAAGGGTAAATTACCTAAAAATGGGGGTGTCACATTGTAACATCCCACCCCTGCTTATTTTCTTGAGAAGTTATGTGGAGTTTTTAGCCTTAAGTAAAATCCCCAAGACACCAAAGGATGGAAATAAATGCCAAGGGGATTCAAAGAACATTGGGGGGATGATTTTCCCTTTAGAAAGAGAAAACACTCATACAAAATAGAAAATAAACATCCAATCCTATATAGTATTCATTAATAAATGATATAACTAAAATTATACCCAACAATAAACAAAAATATCAGATTGGAAATGGAAATAAGACAAGATAACAAAACCAAAGGAATAACAAGACCACAAATATCAAGATAAACCCTCCAAACATCATCTGAATTGCTCCAAGATACAACACTAATTTCCATTCCCAATGTATCATAATGTATTAATGGATAAATATGATACATTATCTTTAATTTTATCCTGATAGATTACATCGGAAAACTCACTGAAGTTACCAAGAAGGGGTTAGTATAAACTTAATAAGATTTCCATAAATACTTCTCAACACAATCAACTAGAAAAAAAACTTATTATCACATTTTTGTAAAACATTTTAAAGCCATTAAAATAGTTTATATCAAAACCATAAACAATTTCCTTGTAAAACAATAAATAAAATCTGAAAACCATTTCTCATTATTTGGAATTACCATACTCATGCTTCCACATGCACACACACTCACATGCATGTGTATGACAAGTGATAATTCCATAGTCATGAGCAGTCTCTTTTCAATCCATCAATTCATCACAAGGTGACCGACGTCCTTATTCCCTAGTGGAACATTCCCCATATTCAGGGTCACGTCCCAATACCCCAATATCACACACCCCTTTTTTAGGGTCATGTAAAAATCCATGCACTCGCGACCATCCATGTAATCCAAATTCCATGCCAAATCATTTCACATATAACTCAAGTCTTTCTTTAGAACATTTTATCAAACATATTTTGTTCACCAATATCATTTCATAATTTTAAAACCATCATTTAAAATTATAAATAAATGGATTTTCTAAAATCCATCCAAATTCAAAAAAATTACAAAGCCATACCCAAATGATATTTCCATTAATAATTACACAAGGATATCAAAATAATTTTAAGAGAACCATTTAATCAAAACTATTCATTCTTGTTCTATAATGGTATATATGAGAGAGAATTCACATACCTCTCAACAGATGGAAAAAAATGAAGAATGACACTTAAAACTTCTAGATTCAATTCCAAAACACCTTACATTCACTATATACAACAATATTTTATCAATATTAATGATACATAACATAAATATATCTATAAAGGACTAGATATATAGTTTTTAGGGAGAGAAGAAGATTGGATCTTGGAAGAACAAATAAGAACAAGCACTTACCAATGATTTTGGATCTCCAAAACACTTTTATTTTCCTAAAATTCACTTCCAAATTGAATGGAATCACCTTGGAATCCTAGGAAGGAAGAGAGGTTTGATACCCTATAATATTTGAAGAAAAATTAAGGCTTTGGGGATTTAATCCAAATTAAAATAAAATAGTTTTAATTGACACCATGGCACGACCAACATCACCACAACACAACCCTCCCATGATCACAACACAATTATCTTAGGCTACAACATAGCATTTCTGGTCAATACCCTCTTATAACAATTTTTTCTTCCATGTAATAGATCCAAAACGCCCAAAGGGGACACCACAGTGTAGCCCAAGCCTTACACTGCAAGGGTGATGAAAATGGAAGAACTCATGTATTCTCCTCCTCATGAAACTATGGAGCATCCATCCCATCCACATCGTAGCACCCAACCGACCTATGTCACAACCTACCTTCATGGTGAAACCATGAAAAAAATATAAGTGGCTCTAAAATCCTCCTCTTATGACCATACTTTGTAGTACGCACCACCACATGGAAGCATCCTTCCTAACAACGTAGTGATAACCTCCATATTCCAACCCAAGCCCAACCCTTTTCAAAACCCACCAAAATAATCAGAATTTAACTTAACATTATAAAATCTCTAAGAAAAATAAAATGAGGGTAAAGTACCTAAAACTAGGGTTGTCACACATATTCACCTCACACAGTTTCTTGGAGAAGCTACATAGTTTCCATTACCTATACACAAATCTTTCACCCTTAAAAATGTACACAAAACATTCAAAACCATCTAGAGACTTCTGAATACTTATCCCAACCATTCCATAACACAAAATATGGAATAATATAGTGAATTATCTCAAACTGGGGTTGTTACAATCAGTGTATGGAGTGTCTTATAGGTTAGTATGGGTGGTATATGGGTAGTAAAAGGGTAGTGGAATAGATATGGTCAGGATGGGTGGGTGGGATGCGTTAGTATGAAATGTGTTATGGTGTTCCTCATTATTTGGTGTAGTGTGGTGAGAGGCTTAAGGTAGGGTGAGGGGGTGGTGACTTCTTGAGGATCGACATGGGAAACCTCCTGGGATCCTTTAAAATGATAGTGCTCCCCATCATACTAATGAATTCTCATATATCAGACCATGGTGATATCAAAGGGATGAGGTGGGTCATGTTTGGTGAAGGTTTCCTTACCAAAATTTATCCCCAAATGCTCAGCCAAGAGCTGATGTAGGGGCCTCCAAAAAAATTCCCCATTTTCTTGGTAAACATATGCATAAGTTAATATTTAATGATGGATGTAATGTTAATTGGATTCTTAACTAATAGAGAAAAACAAGTCTAATGGTGTCATGTTCCCTTCACTCTCTAAGAGGGCTATAAAATAAGTTATTAGGACCCAATGGAGGATATGGAAGAATTTGTTGAGAAATATATAAGCCTTATAAGTTTTAGGAATGTAATCCAGCCCCAGTTGGGTGATTCAGGCCCAAAATTTTCATGCCACAATGGAGTCCAAAGTCAGAGAGACCTTAGTGTAATTAGTTTCATTAACAAAATATTTATCATAAAGCCCGATTGGATTTATAAATTTCATGGGATAAAATTTGTATCGCCACTACAAAAGGTGGAATGTTATGTTTTATTTCTTCTCAATAACCTCACTATTATCATTGGTGGCATATCGATCATTGTAGTGAAATGTCGCTGTGAATTCCAAGTCTAGATCTTTCTATGTTGGGTTGTGCATGGAAAGGTAATATATGAGGTTTCCTCTATCAATTAATTATCTAATATACTCTTAAATTTATAGGGTACCCATGTTTTTAGGCTCAAATTAGTGGTGGGGGTAGACCTCTCAGGAATCTAGGACTTGGTATCACTTATTTTCTTTTTTGTTGGACAATTTGATGTGAGGTCTATATGGTTTATAAGAGAAAAAACCTTAGGCTCACTTATAGAAGTATATGGGAGGGGTTAAGTGTTTGGGGAATGATATTATAGGAAAAATAAACACAATAATATATCACAAAATATAAAAAAGGTTTATAATTGATATTAAAATAGGTAGTTCCTAATAAGAACTATGATTTCCCTAATTACATGGAAGTTTAAGAAGAAAAATTAGCATTTTTTAAAAACTAATAGTGCAATGTGTGTGCAATGATAAATTTGAAACATTTGACATGAAAATTCAATTAAAAACAAAGGGAATAAATAAATTAAAATGGAAATGGAAAGTTGTATGGGAAAAAAATCTAAACTAAAATAGAAATAAAAGAAAGAGGAAAGCAAGAGAAATAAGAAGGATATGAAGAAGAAGAATATGAACATACCTAGAGTTTTTCCACACCAGTGAAAGAGGGTAAATGTATTGAGTGGAAATAAGAGAGTATGGGGAGGTGGGGGATAGTTTCATGGGATAATGGGGGGGTTAATGGTTTGGGTTTGGGTATTTTAAAGTTTTTGAAGGAGGTTTTTAAAATTTGGAGGTTTTTTATAATGTCTCATGGTTGTACCACATGGTTTTGTAAATCATGTTGTAACCGTTTGCATGGTTTAGTAAACCATGATATGATTTTTGTGAAATTTTCTATATATTTTTTATTCTCTTCCACATGGTTTCAGTGTGTGGTATGGTAAACCATGAACTACCTATGCAAGCTGTTCTATTTCAAAAAATTTGATTCCCAACCCTTTTTTTAAATGAAATGTTCTCCCTAAATCTAAATTTTAAGTTTTAAAAATGATTTTAAAACATAATTATGGATACTTTAAGATCATATTATGATATGTATAATTAAAATTCAACCATAAACCCATCACTTCATACTTTACCTATAACTAAAACTCAAAAAAATTGGAACACGCTCTCATTCTATCATATGAAAACACGAATAAATGAATTTTTATATAATTTTATGAAATAACTAGTTACCTACCAGTTATTGATATGTTTAAAATATTAAGATATACATACCTATGCCTATTTATATAACAAATGTATGGTAGAAATTATTACCATCATGTATTCTATCTAAAATTATGGTGTCAGGCATTGTCCATTAACCTTGAAGGTCGTTCCATTGTCTCCTATGATCTCTACCACATCATAGTGGAGTTAGTTGATAACTTTAAATTTCCTAGACCACCAGGACTTTAAATTTCTTGGAAAGAGCCTAAAATGTGAGTTAAAAAGAAACAATTTATCATATGTATGAAATTATTTCTTAGAGATCACATGGTCATGGATTGCATTTATCTACTAATTATAGATATAGGAATTATCATATGCTTCCATACTCATATGAGAGAGCTTAGACAACTATAAATTTCAATTATCCTCAGTATTTTTAAGATTAAAATTTGAAGATTTAAATTACCGGTATTCCTTGTGCTCTAATTCTATCAGTAAGTGGAATATCTTCTATTAGACCAATTGAAAGGAAATATTCCCAAAGGATTCTTTTATGTTATCCTGTAATACCATAGGGCATCATCAAGCTTCTTTTACTAGTATTTCCTTGAATAACCTACCATCTTCTCAAGTGGTTGGAGACTTCTACTTGACTGATAGATTGAGGATGGTAGGGTGTACCCTTGTTACACTTCACCTCACACTTCATCATCACATTCCTTAATATTTAGTTATCAAAATGAGTGAAACTATCACTAATGATCACTTTATGGACTTATAAATGACTAAAAATATTCTTCTTTATAAATTAAATACCAAACTTTTTTATATTGTGTGTTGTATCAATGAATTCTATTTATTTGGAGACTTAGTTGACACACATGAGAATATAAGTGCTACCATATGAAGGTGGGAATGGACCAATAAAATCAATTCCATGGATGTTAAATAATTTCCCTTCTATAATAAGATATTGTGGAATTTATATTATATTCCCAATGTTAATCATGCATTATAATCTATCACAGCATTCTATGAAACTAAAGGAATCCTTATGAACAGTTATCTGAAATAAAACATTTTGTAGGATATTTGAAATCATGTTATACAGGCCATGATGTACCATAGATAGAGAAGAATGAAAATATTTTGATAGCCTTTCACTTTCACCACTAGAACACAATGATGAAATATTCCATCTCACCATGATTGTAACAGTATTAAATCCTAATTAAAATAGTGTTTTACTTCTGATAAAAAAATATTTTATGATATGACAAATAAGGGTGGATCAATTTAGTATCCAAATAATTATAAATTTCTAAAAACCATAGTTGAGGGGCTTCCATCATCAAATTAGTTACAGATTGGCATCTTTCTTATTCAAGAGGTATTTGAGGGTCACATAATCTATATAGAAAATTAACTTAGATAGCTCCAAATAGGAATGAAATCTATTAAATACAAAGACCACCACTAGAATATCTTTCTCAGTAATAGTATAATTAACTTAAGATTCATTAAAAGTATAGATCGCATGATAGATTGGGTGAAATATATGATCAAACCAAAATATGAGGACTACTCCCATGGCATAATCATAAACATCACACATGATCTCGAATGAATCATTCCAATCTGGAGTAACTATTATTGGGACTCCCATAAAAATTTTCTTTAACAACTGAAATTATTTGATGCACAGTTCATCAAACTTAAATATGGAATTTTTTGTGGGAATGTTCATTAATAGTTGAAAAATCTTAGATAAATACCTTATGAATAATCAATAAAATCACATATGTACCTGAAAACTTTGAATTTCCTCAATAGAAGCTACAATATGGATGTTGGATGTAAATTTTATCTTTATCTGATCCACTTCAATACATTTATTGGACAGTCAATGTCCTAAGACTATTCATGGTTGAACCATAAAATGGAATTTCTCCTAGTCATAAAATAGATTCTTTTGCTCACACCTTTCCAAAACTAACTCCAAGTTATTCAAGAAATCTTCAAATTACTTCCCATATATAGATTAATAATCCATGATGACCTCCAAAATTCATTCCACCATTTCATAGAAAATGGCCAACATATAAAATTGGAATATAACCAGAGCATAGCACATATGAAATGACATTCAGTGATAATCAAATATTCTATATAGTAATGTAAATTTTATCTTTTCTAGATATTCAAGATAAATCTATATTTTTTATATCCTAAATAACCATATAAATAGAAATAAACAATCATACTAGTCACTCTAACATTTGGTCAATAAATGGGATTGGAAATGGTCTTTTTTAGTAGAATAATTTAGCTTGAGATTTTCAATACATACTCACTAAACCATGCTTATCCATGTAGGAATTTGCTTATTCTTATAATTTGAAATCATTTTAATATTTCCCTTCATAGGTAAAACTTATAAATATATCACCCAAGGGCTATTTGAGATCGGATAGATAATTTCAGTATATAAGAGTTTAATTAATTCATTTTTAACTACTTCCTTCATGGGAGGGTTAAACCTTCACTATGATTGTTTATTTGGATTTCTCCCTTATTAAAAAAACACATTGTGGGTGAAAATTATATGGTTAGTCCCTTTAAGATCATCCACTATCCATCCAATAGATTTACACCACGTTTTCAGCACTTGAAAATGTTTAGTTTCTCAATCATTTGTAAAAGAGGAGTTGAGAATAACTAGCAACGTATCCTTCTTCCTAAAAAAGACATACTTCAAAGATGATGGGAGGTGCTTATATTCCAATTTTGGGACATTTAAAATTTAAGGCACCAAATTCTCAATCTTATTTCTTTACATGCTATCCAGGGATAATTCTCACTTCCATTAGTAACCACCATGGCTGGAAACATACAAAACCTCTTTATTTTCATGATCGGGCTGAAATTATTCATTTATCCACTCTTTAGTTGATTGGGTACAGCTTGTAACATCCCAACCTGAATAGCTGGGTCTGATCTGAATGGTCATGTGACCTCAAACGTTAATCCCCATATGTAAGAGGTTTTTGACTAGCAGCGAGGGTCTGAGTCCGTCAGTGGGGTGATTATACCCTTAGTATCATATCAAAGGATCAATAATAAACAATAAACAATAATAAATATAATAAATGATTAGAGTATACATATAGAAACTAAATAAATTTCATATATAACATATAAATAAAATATATTCCAATGTGTAAAGCATATCTAGTGTAATAAGAATAAGGTAACAAATAAATAAACAATAATGTAAGGGTTATTTAGATTATATCCCAATCGACCACTTACTCAGTGCTCCCCTTCTCAGCCATTCACCACAGAGCCCATTACTTTAACTCGATCCCTTGTGAAATCTACAAGCACACTAAAATTCCTGAGTATGGTGTGAGTAAAAGACTCAGTAGGACACCACCAATGCATCCTTAACCTGATGTGCTCAAGTATAAAAATTGTATACCATAATGATAATAAATGTGTAATGAGTATAAAAATACAATCCAAAAATGATTTTTAGTGTTCTAATCAATCTACCACAAATCCCTGTTCATACCTACTTCATCACTATGTCAAAAGATAATGGAAGATGTCAATAGTGATCTAATTAGCCACCAGGCTAGTGTAACTATCACTCATCATCCTCATGGAATCACACCTGGTGTGTGGAATGAAACTTACAAGAGTTCCCAGTATATAGAATGCAACTCATATGAGTGTCTGATATGTGGCATGCAACTTGAAGGAGTGCCCAATATGGGGCATGCAACCCAAAGGAGTGCCCGATATGTGGCATGCACCTCAAAGGAGTGTGTGTCAAATGGAATACAACTCAATGGAGTGAACTTCATGCAACATACAACTCGAAGGATTTCCCAATATATCAAATGAAACTCGAAGGATTTCCTAATCCATGGTGTCTCATGGAATCATCTTATCTCCATCCTATACTTGGGTCCATTGTTTATATCATCGCTAATAAAGAATACTCCCCTCTAAGGGATAAACATGTCATGATGATCCACTTGTTCCAAGAACTAGAAAGATACCACTACACAAGGTAGCATATATATACAAGGTATAGCATATATGGAGACCATATCTTCATGAGAAATAAAGAACCAGTACATAGAAATATGTTATCACAATACAACATGGAAAAATCTACTCTAATATCACTCATGGGAAAAAAACATCACAAGAGTCTCATGGGCTACACACACACCCATATATGATCACAATAAATAATGGTATCAAATATTCCAAAACATAAATCATAACAAAGAAACATATGTAATTAGAAGCCCAAGAGGTAAGAAACCTCCTACCTCAAAGTTATCGACATCAACCGCAAGGATAAACCACCCTGTGTGGTTTGAAAGCTAGAGTGTAAATCTCAACAATCAATAACAGGCCCTCCCAAACATTATTATAGTAGTTGATAACATTTAAATGCTTAAGGTTTATCAAGGGTTACTAGAACCAATACTATCTATTTGATTTTAAAAATAAATAAAATATCACATGTGATGACACTTTATCTCACTTCAATAATTTTTGAACTATCATTTTAGTCCAATGCATGCACTCAAAATCTTCCCCTCAAGAATAATTACATTTTGATAATTTCATAAAAATTATCCTCTTATAATTATCTCTTGATAATTTATTAGAAATTTTCATATTTTAATTATCTTTTGATAATTTATTATAAATTATTCTTTGTAATTCAAATTAATTATCATTTTATAACACTTACAAATATCTTTCAATAATTTGATGAAATTATTATTTGATAATTATTCATAATTATCATTAAATAATTTCATATAATTATTCCTGGATAATTTTTTTTATAATTTATCCTTTTATAATCTCACAATTATCATTCAACATTTTTTTTAAATTATCATTTGATAATCTTGTGGAAATATACTTCCATAAATGCTAGGTTTTTTTATTATTATTCAATTATTTTTTCTGTAATTTTTTTAATAATAATAAAATGGGAGAGGAATAGTAAAATAATAAAAATAAATAAATAACACTCCCTTTCCTTAACCCATGGTTATCACACAGGGAAGGAGGATCATGTACATGGAGGAAGAAAAATAGATTGTCATTACTAGAACTGAACCCAAAATGATTCGACAAAGTCTTCAACAATCGCGCATAAGGAGTCCTAAGATCAGTTGGTTTCAATGGGATCAATGAATGAAGAACACTTAATCATTCATCTATTTATAACACTAAACCTTTTATGCCTTTGGCCAAAACAAAAATTCCCAATTTAATCTTCTGTTTCATATGAATCTTGATGGCAGACACAATAATTTAACCTCATTAAGTTATTACCAAATTAAATGGCTAAAATGAGTTTAATCAGTGTTTTTTTGCATCAATCTCATGTAAAAATGTTTTCCATCCATTTTGAAGAATACGGAATTAAATAAAAACTAATTTAATAGTAAAAAATATTAATAAAATAATTAATGGTAAACAAATTACCCATGTGATATAACTCAATACCGGACACGCACAAAGTTTATATCACACCTAGGGTAAAACCTACATTCATGATGAAATAGAAGTCTCATATTTTTCATATGAGGCACTTTTCAAGAGATTCTTAATTTTTTTCATATAAAATTATAATTAAAATATTGAATAAATTATCCTCATATTCTATTTAACCAAACACTTGATGAGCCCAAATATTTTGTAACATCTAAGATAAATCCTACATTCTAGACCTAATGAAAATCTTGGATTTCCCATATAAGAGACCATTTGGGAGATATTATATTATTTCATAAAAATCAGGTGCATGTGATATTAATATTTTTAATATTTTTATTCTTTCAGTACTAAGTATCTACGAGCCCTAGAATCCCATGATAACTTAGTGCCTAACACTAAAAATATTACATCGAATTTTTAAGGTGTTAACTTGATTTTTTTTACCATTACACAAAGCCTTTGAATCATTTATTATGTGTTTTTTATTAAAAAATTACATTTCCACATAAAAATACTCATAAATTATTAACTAAGAGAGTTTTTTTATCATTAAAAATTAAGGATGTTACAAATATTCTCCTATAACAAATTATCATCCTTGAAAATTAATTCTAGAAGTATTGCTTGAATAACTCAGGACATTGATCTTTAACATCAGACTCACACTCCCACATCTCCTCCTAGATCAACAAGTGGTATTGTCTTCCCTCATAGTAAATTCTCACTCTAATTTATAATATGCACTGAACACTCCTCATAAGATGTGCCAGTCTCTAGCTCAACATCCTTGAAATCAATGACATGAATAGGATTAGGTATGTACCTTCAGAGTTGAGACATATGAAACGCATCATACATACAAAAATATTTTGTAGGAAGGTCCAATCAATATGATACTATCCCATCTATTTGGTGATCATGAAGGTGTTAGCTTGGCTTACTCACTCAGACATCGGTGGCCTAACTCAGGAGTCACACTCAAGAAAAAATGATCGCCCATAGTGAACTCCAAATGTCTCCTCCTAGGATTGAAATATAATATTTGGCTATTATAATCAGTGATCAACCTCTTTTGAATCAGATGAAATCTCTCAGAGGTTTCCTAAAGTAAACTGGTCCCACAACCACTACCTCACCTTCCCCATTCCAACAAAGTCGTGAACAACATAGCCTCTTATAAAGAACCTCGTAAGGTGCTATCTAAATTGATGACTATAAACTATTTTATATTAATGAAACCAAGTATATATTATCATCACATGCTATACCAAATTATATAACAGAATATCTAAACATATCCTTCAATATGCATATTTTATGCTCAAACTGTTTGTCTATTTGAGGATGGTATGCTTTACTCTGCCTCATCTAAGTCCCTTGGGCCTTCTGCAAGGCCTTCCAAAACCATGACATAAAACATGAATCTATATTTGGATAATGCTCAAGGGTAATCCATGAAGGAATACGATCTCTCATACATAGTTCTTTCTCATCTCCTTCATTGAGTGAGTCTCTCTGGTTGGTAAGAAGTCAGCAATCTTCATTAACTGATTGACAATCTTCTATACTCCATCATGACTCCTTAGGTTCCTATGTAACCCCATGAAAAAAGTCTATCATGGATTCATCCCACTTTCACATGGTTATATAAATTTGTTGAGTCAAACCACCAGGTTGATGGTGCTCGGCCTTCACCCTCTGATAGGTAAGACATTGGTAGAACAAACTAGCAATGTCCCTATTAATCCCCAGTCACCAGAACTAATTTATGAATTCATGATATATCTTGGTCACACTAAGATGTAATACCCATCTAGAGGTGTGGTAATCTATTATCATCTCCAATATAATGGAAGTAGGTACTACTACTCTCCTAAATACTGATATCATATCATAATCTTCCATAAACCATCTTGGTATTGAGAAACCTCCAGCAAGCTATTATCACATAACAACACACTCTAGGTCAGACCCCTATCCAGCCTTCACCTAGTATACAAGTTAGGATGTGATCAGTAAAGTGGAAAAATTCGTTGATCCCTAGTACTTAGAAGCATCTATCCTTCAATCATCCAACAATATTATCAAGAATAACTACTCTTCTGAAATACTTGCTCCAAGCTCCTTCTCAACCTTCGTCTTATGGCTAAGAGCATCTTCTATTATGTTACCTTTCCCTGGTGCATAATCCATCTCAAATTCAACATCCTATTCAACTCAAAAAATTCCTCTTCAAACTGGTCCACCCACTGAAACTTTACTTATTTATTCATCATCACTGTATGGGGTGTAGATAGTCATGATAAATCCTAGATAAATTTTCAATAATATCCTGTTAGGCACAGGAAGCTTATGATCTTGAATATCTTCTGGGGATGTGTCCAAGATATCACTACCTCTACTTTATCTGGGACCACAGATATTCTTGTATTAATCATCACATTCCCTAATAATATCACCTCCTATATCCAGAAGTCACACTTTCATAGCTTGGTGTAAAGCTGATGTACTCGAAGCATAATTAGGATTATCTAGAGGTGCCTAGAATGTTGCTTCATTGTTAGTGAGTGAATGAGGATGTCATCAATGAACACCATGATATAAGAGTCCATGT
Source organism: Viscum album (assembly GCA_963277665.1). Taxonomy (NCBI): domain Eukaryota; kingdom Viridiplantae; phylum Streptophyta; class Magnoliopsida; order Santalales; family Viscaceae; genus Viscum; species Viscum album. The sequence goes on along the minus strand of OY728131.1, from coordinate 908,379,387 downwards.
ATGGGTGTAATATTTTATTCATGAGTTCTATGAACACTAATGGCACGTTCATCTGTTTAAAGGACATCACCAAGTACTCATAGTGCCCATACCTACTCTAAAATTTCATTTTCAGAATATCATCTTATCTAAATCCTAGCTGGTGATATCCCGACTAAAGATCAGTCTTGGAAAAAACATCATCTCCCCATAAATGATCAAAAATTTCATCAATATTGGGAAATGGATATATATTCTTCATCATCACTTGGTTCATCTCTCAATAATCAACACATATCTAGATACTATCATCCACCTTCTTAGAAAACAAAATAGGTGCACCCCATGGTGAATTACTCATCCTGGTAAGACTCTTACTCTTCAAGTATTCAAGATTCTCCTTAATCTCTTTCATCTTGATTGGTACCATATGATATAGGGGTATCAAAATGGGTAGCGCTCCTAGAATGAGATCAAAATCAGCCTAACTTTCTGATCCTTCTGGGTTTCTAATAGTACAAATATTCTCACAATGATTTCGACCCATTCTTTATAATACTAAGGGACTCTAAATCCATGGAAGGATGAAGAATGATGGAGCTGAAGCCAGGGAATATTTGACTATAGTTATGAACTCAAATGCCTATAGTAAATGATTAGTAGTTTTAATAATCACAAATCATGTCAATTCATAAATCATGTCACTTCATATTAATCATATAAATTCGTATTAATCATTTCTAACCATTTAAATCATAATTATTTAAGTTTAAATATGTGAAATTATGTATATCTATGATCTCGCATAGATTTGGTATATTCTGTTTACATTTACATTGTAAGAAAATTCAGAAAAAAAAATATTCCAAGTATAACAGACTGACACCAACAGAAGAAATGAGATACAAACAATACAAATGACCTACTGATATATATGAATCACCAACGCAGATAACCTACTGATGCATATGACTTACCGATGCAGATGACCTACCAATGCAATCTACCTACCGTCAGTACAAGTGACCTACTGATGCATCATACTACCGACACAAGGACTCGCCAATAGTTAAAATTAGTCACCGATGTAATGAGTCATAGACATATGGAAAGACCGAAAAAATAAAATACTGATGGGTTGAGTCACCAACAGAGGGAGATACCAACCGATGACTCACTGATAGACTGTTTAAAATATTCTTTTATTTCAAAATTATTTTTAATGGTCATATTTTGAGTGTTTTTAATGTGATTGATTAATTTAATTCCTTTTGTAGACATCATAAATGAGGATTTCAGAAATATGAGGTACTCTGTCTACCTCAAATATGCATATTTTTAGGCTGCAATTATATATATTAAAAAGAAGAGGTCATGAAAGAAGTTACACAGACAGAATAACAAAAACACAAGAAGACTTACTAGGAGCATCATACCAAAGAAGGAGAACACACAAGGAATTCTTCATTCCTGGTTGTTTTGAACAAAAGAGATTCTAATCATCAAATTTCCATCATCTCAGCAGCATCCAACAAAATCAAAGGATAAGAATCTCTCACCTTCCTGAAATACAAAAGACAATGCTCCACGACACTCTGTTTTCAGTGTTTGTTTCCATAAGAGGAATCAAGCTTCAACTCTGATACATCAGAGAGTCCATAGGTGAACCAAATCACACTCAGAGCATCTCTAATCCCCTCTTAATATATTCTTCTCTATTGTGTACCATTTAACTAAAATTTCAAGTTGTGTGTGTGTCTATACTAAAATACACATTTTCTCCTGCGCTAAACTGGAAGATACTAGATATTCTCAAACACCTATCTTCTTACACTTATTTGACCCATGTAGAAATGTGGAATAGGTCTTGTGTGACTTGGTGATTTGTTTTCCCACGTAGAACAGTGGAAGAGGTATTGGGACCTGGACAGTCTTGTGTGCTGTTGTTAACCCTGATCCAGGGTGTGGATCAAATATATATATATATATATATATATATATATATATATATATATGTAACGCCCATACCCTAGTTACCTAGAGTCGGTGAATTATTAAATAACATTGGCATGATCACAAAATATCAAGTCTTAAAAGATCGATTAGTTTAGTATCCTTGGAAATACTAGATTCATTCATAAGTTTTACATTACATTATAAAATGAAAAACTACAACAACATAGTCTCTATAAGCCACACTCATATCTCATAGAATATCCCTATAGGTTAGTCATAGTATACTTCTTCACATCCTGGGAAAAATAAAACATAAAAAGGGGTGAGCTCAGATGCTTAGTAAGGATAACAATATAGCGGAAACTTTCATAAATAAGCATAAACATTTAAGGAAATGTAAGACTAAAACAAAATCCTTTTAAACTTTAACTTCAGCATAATATGGAAAAGATAAAATAAAATAATTCCATTTACTTATTCACATGGATATTCTACTAGTCGAATAATCACATGCAATATCAATAGCCACTTTCATAATGATGTAATGCATAATGCCAGATTTCATAACCACATAGTCAAAGCCTCATTCCAAAAATAAAAATAAGATTTTGTCAAGAACTTTTGCCAAGACACTAGTTTGTCTCATGAGACCTACCGATGCATCGAGGAGATATAGCGGGCTCCACCCGTCACTTACTAAGTACAATGCATTCCTCATATGAAAAGGTTCAAACATAACATAAACATTCATATTAAAACTAGCATACAAAATGTCAATACTTTCTCCATAAACCATGAATGGTGTGAAAATAACACATCCACAGTAAAACATATCATAGAACCTTTAATACAATATATAATTTTTGTATCATAATAAATCAAGTTCAATTAAGCTTAAAATCCATCAAAGGATGTTGACATAGATGAAATCAAAACATTTTTTAGAGAAATATATCTTTCTATTTTGAAATAATTTAAAAGTCGCATAATTATAAAAGAAAACATTTATTTTGAAAATATTATTATAAGATTGTAAGGGAAGATTTGACAATGTTATAACGGCAGAAAATATATGCACTGGTCGTATAAGTTAAAAAAACATTCTTACCTTAATTTTGTCGAAAAGGTCATAAGGTACCTTGTTTGGAAAATGACAGAATGATTCCTTTAAAACCATTTTATAAAAATTAAAACAAGGGTATAAATGACTTTAACCCATAGTCTAGTAAATAGTAAAAATGATTTTGGAATACATTTTTAAGAAACATGGATTTGGATGATAAATAGGTCCCAGTAGATACTTACGTAAAAAAACCTCGGATAATAAAGAGATTGTGAAATTAACCCTTACCTTGTACTTTTCCTTGGTCCATGGTTGGTTAATCTCTTGTATAATGGTGAAATAATTGTTATTAAATTATAAAGTAACCATATACATTAATATGATATCATATATGATCTTCTAATATTGCTCTGTTAATGATATTTCAGTAGTATCATCGTTTCGGGTGTTAACTGATTTCTTTTCCTTTATATGATTTGTTATGTAAGTAATGTTTGTTATGGATAGGATATATATTATTCATATTCATAGTGATATTAAGTCTTTAAAAATTATTTTTAATCATCCAATAAAAATTATTCTTGAATGTATACGATGGGGAATGAATCTCATCGCATTCGTGGAGATGGTAATCCGTACGTACGCACGAGCGAAAATATCATTATTTTGATATTAAAATCATATATAATTGGATGGTATATAATATATAAAGAATCATTATAATATTATATTTATTATTTATGTCATTTATACTCATATTATACCCATCCAAATGATGAAGTGTTTGAATAACAAACTACACCACGTCGTGGAGACGGTAATCCGTACGTATGCATGTATAGTGACTTTGTCATTTATAGGATGGATTGAATAATGAATATGGTTGAACTATATTTATAATAAAATCATAGTATATATAAAATACTGGAGTTATTATTTTATAATGGAAACAACAAAGAAATAGGAAGTGGAAGAAGAAAAGAACTTGAAATAGGTGATGGAATATTTATCTCTTCTTCGGGTTCTTCCTTTTTATTTGATCAAAATGGCCCCTTAGGTTGGCTTTCTGACTAAAGGAAGGCCTCTAGGATTAAAGGAGGAAAGTTGGGAGGATATTTTGGTAGGGTTTGGACAAGCCAAATGGCTTTTAAGGTGTGAATTTGAGAGAAGGGGAAGTGCCCTTTTATAAGAGGGGTGAGGGGCACCTTAGGAAAAGATTGAAATATTATAATATAATAAAATTATTTTAGGTTTCTAATGGCTCCATGAAAGAGCACTGTCGTGGGCGCCCTCAAATGATTAGTGTGATTTGGGGTACTTGAGTGCAGCAGAGTGGCTGACCAAGGTCGTCTCTCAAAGGAGGAAGTGAATTTAACAACTTATTAGAGGTATTCTAAAAAAATAAAATAAAATAGAATAGAATAAAAACACTACTTTAAAGTATTGGGGTTTGTTGTAGTTTATGAATCTAGAAGAAGTTTGCTGGAAGAAGATTGTATAATTTTTTTTTGTTTTTAGTTTTGAAATGAATTTCAATTTAAATGACACAACAAGAAGATGTTTTTTTTAGAAATCTATTTAAAAAGCGTAATCGATCTAACTCTAACTCTTCACTTTATTATTAATCATTATCATTTAAATTAACATTCACTTAATTATGATCCCTTAATTTGTTAAATCCCGAACCCTACGAGAATTAACTTTACCACAAAGATGATGTGAATTTAAACCTAGGCTAACTTTGGAACGTGCAATCGCAGCACCCTGCTTTGATTGATGTTCTAAGATTAGCTTATGATCAGTGGTAAATTAAGGCACATATACATTCTAGAAATGATGATGAATTGTGTTTATGGATTATATTTTAACTCTACAAATTTATCCCGTGTGGTCTTGTATTACCGATTAAGATCGCGCTCTCACAATTTACACAAAATCCCGACCTCGCGTGTTTTTGTGTTAAATGTTCAATTGCTTGCTTAGTTTCTTACAATTTAAAAACACAATTAATGGATCATATTAAGTGAATTACAGTAGCTAATTTATTCAAAATAATTAAATGAATAGGGTAGAAGATAGATCGATTACTAAAAGACTACTCTTCCATGGGTGGCGTAATCATCGTAGAAGCGTTTTGCATGTGCAAAGGTTTAAAATGGGTATAACCCAATAACGCTTCTACTCAAGAATTCCAGACCAATTAGGAAGATTAATAGAAGAAGAAATTTAAATAAAACAGAAGAAAAGAGAAGAAATATAAGAAGAGCAATGAAGTTTATTACACAAATGAAAACATTACAAAATGAAGAAGAGAAGGAGGCTTCGATGAGGGGATCCTTGCTTCAAGAGCTACCCCTCTTACAATGGTTGGAGAATTTGGGTGAAACAAATTCTCCTCTGCCTCGAATCTCCCAATGCACGTCCCAACCCCTCCAAATGAGAAAAACTCCAATTTATAGAGGGGAGGGGAGGAGAGGTTACAAGTGGTTTCAAGTGTGAATGTGGAAATTCGGCCAAATATTTTATTCCAACTTGCACCACCCATTTGACCACCAAAACGCGTGAATTGGCCGGCCTTCCAGAAGGATGATTTGTGACACATCATGTCCCCGAGCTTTCATCAAAATTTGGGCTCAATCCAAGCCCGTATGTAGAATATATGGCCCAAATACAGAACCTTCTCCATTCTGGCGAGCCCATCCCAACTTTGACTTCATGGCCCAATTTAAACAACCAAATGAACTCTTTAGCTTTCGTGTCATGAATAACAGTTGTAGATAATTAAGTTAGGAACACTGTTACAAAATTTCAAATTCAAATAATAAATATAAAAATATTTATCTTCGAAATACTACAGTGCACTATTAAGGGTAAAACTGGAATTTTCACCAAATTTTCAAATGAATGGTCAAATCCCAAATATTTTATAAATAAACATGTTTAACACAATGTGAGGAAATTATATCATTTATTATCAATAAAATATTCAATAAAATAGTGTTTCATCAACTCCCCCACACTTACCCTTTTGCACACCTGGGCAAAACCTCATATCAAGTAAACATCAATATCAAATCAAAACCAATTTTAAAACACATATCTTTAAGATCAATCAATTTCACACCAAGAATAAAAAAGATATCATGCCTCATTAAAAACCTTATTTCAAGTTCTCCATTTATATCATTCAATATATTTCCACTTCGTTCCCCGGCAACGGCGCCAATTTGAAAGAGCGCTGTCGTGGGCGCCCTCAAATGATTAGTGTAATTTGGGGTACTTAGGTGCAGCAGAGTGGCTGACCAAGGTCGTCTCTCAAAGGAGGAAGTGAATTAAAACAATTATTAGAGGTATTATAGAAGTAAAATAAAAGATAATAAAAACACTACTTGAAAGTATGGGGGTGTTTGTTTATAGTTTATGAATCTAGAAGAAGTTTGCTGGAAGAAGATTGTATTTTTTTTGTTTTTAGTTTTGAAATGAAGTTTGATTGAAATGACACAACAAAAAGATGTTTGTTTAGACAATATTTAAAAGACGTAATCGATCTAACTCTACCTATTCAATCATTTATTAATCATTATCATTTAAATTAATATTCACTTAATTATGATCCCTTAATTTGTTAAATCCCGAACCCTACGAGAATTAACTTTACCACGAAGATTGAAGTGAATTTAACCTTAGGCTAACTTCGGAACATGCAATCGCAGCACCCTGCTTTGATTGATGTTCTAAGATTAGCTTATGGTCAGTGGTAAATTAAGGCACATATACACTCTGGAAATGAGGATGAATTGTGTTTAGGGATTATATTTGAACTCTACAAATTTATCTCGTGTGATCTTGTATTACCGATTAAGATCGCGCTCTCACAATTTACACAAAATCCCGACCTCGCGTGTTTTTGTGTACATTGTTCAATTGCTTGCTTAGTTTCTTACAATTTAAAAACACAATTCATGGATCATATTAAGTGAATTACAGTAGCTCATTGATTCAAAATAATTAAATGAAGAGGGTAGAAGATAGATCGATTACTAAAAGACTACTCTTCCATGGGTGGCGTAATCATCGTAGAAGCGTTTTGCATGTGCAAAGGTTTAAAATGGGTATAACCCAATAACGCTTCTACTCAAGAATTCCAGCCCAATTAGGAAGATTAATAGAAGAATAAATTTAAACAAAACAGAATAAAAGAGAAGAAATAAAAGAAGAACAAAGAAGTTTATTACATAAACAAAATCATTACAACATGAAGGAGAAGAAGAAGGCTTCGTCGAAGGGATCCTTGCTTCAAGAGCTACCCTTATTGAAATGGTTGGAGAATTGGAGTGGATCCACTTCTCTTCTGCACTCAACTTCCCAATGCACGTCCCAACCCCTCCAAATGAGAAAAACTCCAATTTATAGAGGGGAGGGGAGGAGAGGTTACAAGTGGTTTCAAGTGTGAATGTGGAAATTAGGCCAAATATTTTATTCCAACTTTCACCGCCCATTTGACCACCAAAACGTGTGAATTGGCCGGCCTTCCAGAAGGATGATTTGTGCCACATCATGTCCCCGAGCTTTCATCAAAATTTGGGCTTAATCAAAGCCCGTATGTAGAATATATGGCCCAAATACAGAACCTTCTCCATTCTGGCGAGCCCATCCCAACTTTGACTTCATGGCCCAATTTCAAAAACCAAATGAACTCTTTAGCTTTCGTGTCCTGAATACAAGTTGTAGATAATTAAGTTAGTAACACTGTTACAAAATTTCAAATTCAAATAATAAATATAAAAATATTTATCTTCGAAATACTACAGTGCACTATTAAGGGTAAAACTGGAATTTTCACCAAATTTTCAAATGAATGATCAAATCCCAAATATTTTATAAATAAACATGTTTAACACATTGTGAGGAAATTATATCATTTATTATCAATAAAATATTCAATAAAATAGTGTTTTATCACTCCAAAATGAATTAATTAAAGGATAATATGGGTATGGGTCAAAATCCACTCAACAAATAGGTTTTATATAGGTTTGGGTCACTATATTAACTTTATCTTTTAGATTTAACACTTAGTTAAATAGTTTGACATTTACCATGTCTCTTTGTATTTTTATATTATATGGTTAATAAAATTACTATAAACTTCCAAGAGAACCAAAAGTGGTTCATTAATGACATATATAATATTATTTAAGACCTTTTTCCAAACCATATATTTTTAGGAATAGAATATCAATTAATTATATAATATTTGTTTTAAAAACTCTTTTATTTCAATTTTGACACTATTTGGTATTTTTTTTTTCTAAATTCATAACGGCATTATTACTTAGAAAAAAATTCATTTAATCAACCCAAAAATGTCATATTAAATTATAAAATTAGTATAATTCATAAAAATTCTCAAATTACATTTATTTGGGTATTTATAATATCAATTATTTTAATATTTCGTTAATTAGGAATTACTGCATCATTATTATGTCATAAATAAATTCAATTATATAATGTCTAAAAATTATAAATAAAATACCATTATGTAGGAAATATTTTTATCTTTCTAATTAATATTTATAGTTTAATTTATCTTATGTGTAACCCTATATTAAAAATGGTTTAGTTATTAAACTTTGAATTTAACACGTTTAACTCTTCGTTAAATTAAATAATAATAAATGTCCTAATCTAATCCAAGTGGACCTAAAGGATCATATTTTATTCATAAGGTTGTTTTTGGTCGAATTACACTTATCCAATAGAATTAGTACATGTGTTAGGGTAATAATAATTTCATTTTTACCTTTAATTTCTCTATTTACTTTTAACCGTGGTAAATAAAAGTCAAAAGTTATTATTCACCAAAAATTATTTTCATCTTATTGAACCACATTTTACTTAAAAATATCAACCGTGTCTCTAGGATTTTTGAAATTCAACTCACAGAAGCAGTAAAATTAAGTTTTATACAAATTTGGAAATGGTCCTAGGAGGTGGGTAAAAGACGACAAAAAGTTCAATAAAATTTTTATATATCTAAAATTATTATAAACTGACTCCAATTAATTACATTGAACTTATATAGGTATTATGTATCTATTTTTTCCTAAAATAAATTTAAATAAAATAAATAATTATTTAAATAAAAATTCGGTTTTAAACAGATAACTTAGTGTTTTTCACTATTCATCAAAAATTGAAAGTTTTCAAAAAAATACCAAAAATTAACCCTTATCTAATTTAAATATTATGAATCCAAAAATGAAGTCCATTTTGAAAGATAAAATTTATAAAATTTCAAAAGGTGGGTATTATTATTCATAACGGCTAGTTTGATTGGTCGTGGTGTGTTAAAATCTCGAAGTTGCGTACAATACAAGATATTGCATTATTCAAAGGGAAATGTACCATGGAATATTGGGGTGCTATATATATATATATATATATATATATATATATATATATTTCTTGGTGGTATGTGATCACCAAGTTGAGTGGATTAGGTCCCAGCTTAAGACTGAACCACTTGTTTTATCTGCTGTATTTTTTTAATTTATTCTTTCTCTGTTTTAACTTATATTTATGAAAAGTAAATTTTACTTTGATAGTTATTATTGGATAGTAGTTATATTTTTTTTTCCTTATTAGAGTAGTTTCAAAAGTTTTATCAATATCTAATATTGTTATAACTGATAATTAATCAATCTTCTGAGAAAATATTTGAATAATCAGACTATTATAATTTTACTACCTTGGTTAACTGGCCTGTTTTTTTTAAATTGGGGGAACTTTATAAATTTAACTTTTTAACAGAAATTTTTATAGGAACTCAATTTACCCACCTCTTGAGTGTCCTACTCTAACCAACATTTGGTATCAGAGGTTTTCAAAATCGCTAGTTTCAATTTTTTTTAATCTGCTTTTCCACTGTGTTTTAAAGATCTCAAAATTTCTATTAGTTCTAAATTTTAGTTCTTTAAATATCTAAACTTTATTCATAAGTATGAATAATATATTGGAAGGTTCTACTACCAACAGACCTACATTATTCAATGGAAAAAATTGTTCACAATGGAAAATAAAAATAAAAATGCACTTAGAGAGTATGGGTTTTGAAATTTGGTCTTCAATTGTAGATGAATATAAGATTCCTACTACTGCTAGAACTAATTAGGATGACCCAACTAAGGCTTCTTATAACAATAATTGCAAATCCACAAATTCCTTATACTGTTCTTTAGGAGATGAAGAATTTAACATAATTTCTTCATGTAAAACAGTCCATGAAATTTGGGACACTTTATCTGTCTCACATGATGAAACCTCTAGTGTTAAGGAAATGAGACTTAATAAATATACTATTCAATATTATAAATCCAATATGAAGCCTAATGAGACTATTTTTGACATGTATCTTAGGTTTAATGAGATTGTGAACACTATGATCTCTCTGTGAAGAGATTTTACAACCAAGGATCAAATCATGAGAATATTTAGATGTTTACCATATATATGGAGAGGGACTTTTGTCCCAATTAGAGAATCTTGTGATATTAGAAAAATTATATTCAACAAGGTCATATTCAAGTTGATGATGTATGAGGAAAAATTAAAAGTCAACAAGGAAGAAGAATATGAACCAAATAGAAAGTCAGTGGATTTCAAAACCACTACATCTAAGAATAAGGAAAAAGGGTACAATCTCAGTCCGATAGTACAAGAAATGAAGATTCGTCATCAGAAAATGATGAGGAAATCACTCAATTAGCTATAAAATTTAATAATTTTTATAAAAGATAGAAAATTTTCAGAAATCCAAACTTCAAAGGAAGATATGATCAAAATATAAACTAGAAAAAGGATTAGAAGAGAAGTGAAAAATTTGATGAAATAATCTTATATGAATGTAAGGAAAAAGGACCTGTGAAAGTAGGTTGTCCTAAGCTAAAATATAATAAGAAATATAATGACAAAGATAAAGAGTATAAAAAGTTCATGAAGACAACATAGATTGCTTCTAAGGACAGTTCAAGTGACTCATATTCTTCACATGATTAAAAGGTTGACAATGCCAATATGTGTTTTATGACAAGCACATCTGAGGTAACCCTTGAGTCTCCTATACAAAATTTTTATTATTCTGGAGATGAAAGTGATTATGAAAATATGACTAGTGAAGATTTATTTGAATACATTAATATGCTTGAAGACACTTGTAATGAACTAAAAGATAAATATAAATATTTAAATAAATATCATGCCTTGAATACTATTGTTAAATATGAACTTGTTGTAGAGAAAGAGAAAAATGTTCAATTACTCAAGGAGAACAATGGAATTAAATTATCTAATGATCAATTTAAAAATAACCTATATAAATTTACCAATGGAAAAAAATAATCTTATACAGATTCTTGGAAAAAAATTCCCTAGATATACTACTGATATAGGATACCAACCTGGTCAAAGAAATCTCACCAAAAACAAGATTATAACTAAATCTGGAAAATCAGTTTTTCTATCTAAAAGTAAAAATTCTACTGCTAGTTCCAGTTATTGAAAATCTTTTACCACCTTTATTTTTTTTGGACCAAATAGAGTCTATCTTTCAAATATAATACATACTACTCATAAGAAACCCATGAAGCATATGTGGGTTCCAAAAGCACTTATTACTAATGTTAATGGACCTAAACAAATATGGGTACCAAAATCTATTTTTGTTTGATTATTTTGTAGGAAAGTTGTTTCAAGAGCTCCTATAAAGGTTATGGTACTTGGACAGTGGATGTTCAAGACACATGATAGAAGATTACTCATGCTTTAAGAATTTAATAAATATTGATGGTGGGCATGTCACCTTTGGTGATAATACTAAAGGAAAAATAATTGGCTTAGGCCATATTGGTAACCTAACTCAGTTTTAATTTCTAAAGTACTTTTTGTTAATAGATTGAAATATAATTTGCTTAGTATTACACAACTATGTGATGATGAATTTCATTTTGAATTTGGAAATGATTCTAACAATTTTTTTAATTCTAAAAATGAATTAATATTTTCTTCTTTTAGAAATGAAAATGTTTATGTTGTTAACTTAGATTCCTTAGTTTCTCCAATTTTCTCATGCTTAAGTGTATTTCACAAAGAGTCTTGGATTTGGCATAAAAGAATAGGACACTATAATATACACTCCCTTATAAATATTACTAAAAGAGGCTTAGTCAAGGACCTACCCAAAATTGAGTTTCCAATTGAAAAAGTCTGTAATCCTTATCAAAGGGGTAAACAACACAAAATCTCTTTCAAAACAAAGAAAGAAGTTTCAACTTCTCAACCTCTTCAGTTGGTTCACATAGATTTTTTTGGACCATATATATTCTCTAGTTTAAATGGGAAGCACTATTTTATGTTCCTGTAGATGACTATTCTAGGTATACTTGGACCTTCTTCTTGGCTCACAAGAGTGAATCTTGATCTCAGTTCACCAAGTATTCTAATACTGTAGAAAATTTTAGTGAACATGGGATAAAATCTCTAAGAAGTGACCATGGAAGTGATTTTTAAAACCAAGAGTTTGAATCATTTTGATCACAAAATGGCTATAGTCATAACTTCTTTTCCCCTAGGACACCTCAACAAAATGGTGTTGTAGAAAGAAGAAATAGAACCTTATAATAAATTTCTAGAATAATGCTTAATGAGTATGACTTACCAATTTTCTTATGGGCAGAAGATATCAATACATCATGCAATATTATTAATTGAGTCTTAATCAAACCTATTCTTAAGAGAAATCCCTATTAGTTGGGGAATAATAGAAAATACAAGGTTGATTACTTCAAAGTTTTTGGTTGCAAGGTCTATATTCTTGATACTAAGGATAATATTGATAAGAATGACACATGATATCGAATTACTCATTCCAATATAGAGTAACTATTATTGGGAATCCCAAGAAAATTTTCTTTAACAACTGAAATTATTTGATGCACGGTTCATCAAATTCAAATATGGAATCTTTTAAGGGAATTTTCATTAATGGTTGAAAAATATTAGATAAATACCTTATTAATAATCAATAAAATCCCATATGTACCTAAAAACTTTGAATTGCCTCAATAGAAGTTATAATATGGATGTTTGATATAAATTTTATCTTTATCGGATCCACTTCAATACATTTCTTGGACAGTCAATGTCCTAAGACTACTCATGGTTGTACCATAAAATGGAATTACTCCTAGTCATAAAATAGATTTTTTTTCTCACACATTTCCAAAAATAACTCCAAGTTATTAAAGAAATATTCAAACTACTTCCCATATATAGATTAATAATCCATGATGACCTTTAAAATTCATTCCACCATTTCATAGAAAATGGCCAACATACAAAATTAGAATATAACCAAAGCATTGCACATATGAAATGACATTCAGTGATAATTAAATATTCTATATGGTAATGTAAATTTTATCTTTTCTAGATATTCAAGAGTAATCTATATTTTTTATATCCTAAATAACCATATAAATACAAATAAAAAAATCCTACTAGTCACTCTAACATTTGGTATATAAATGGGAGTGGAAATGGTCTTTTTTAGTAAAATCATTTAGCTCGAGATTTTCAATACATACTCACTAAACCATGATTATCCATGTAGGAATTTGTTTGTTATTATAATTTGAAATAATTATAATATTACTCTTCTTAGGTACAACTTATAAATAGATCACCCAAGGGCTATATGATATCGAATAGATAATTCCAGCATCTAAGAGTTTAATTAATTCATTTTTAACTACCTCCTTCATGAGAGGGTTAAACCTTCACTATGATTTTTTATTTAGATTTCTCCCTCCTTAAAAAACACCTTGTGGGTGAAAATTATATGGTTGGTCCCTTTAATATCATCCATTATCTATCCAATTATTTACACCACCTTTTCATCACTTGAAAAAGTTTAGCTTCACAATAATTTGTAAGAGAGGAGTTAAGAATAACCATCAACGTTTCCTTATCCCCTAAATTATACATGAAGGGAGGGGATTATATTCAAATTTTGGGAAATTTAAAATTGAAGGCACCAAGGTATCAATATTATTTCATTCCAAGATATCCAGGGATACTTCCTACTTCCAGTAATAACCACCATGGTTGGAAACATACAAAACCTCTTTATTTTCATGATCGGGTTGAAATTATTCATTTATCCACTATTTAGTTTATTGGGTACAGCTTGTAACATTCCAACCTGAATAACTAGGTCTGATCTGAATGGTCACATGACCTCATATGTTCATCCTCATATATAAGATGCTTTTGACTAGTGGCGAGGGTCTGAGTCCATCGATGGGGTGACTATACCCTTAGTATCATATCAAAGGATCAATAATAAATAATAACCAATAAGAAATATAATAAATGATTAGAGTAGACATATATAAACTAAATAAATTACATATATAACATATAAATAAAATAGATCCCAATGTGGAAAGCATATCCAGTGTAATAAGAATAAGGTAACATATAAATAAACAATGATGTAAGGGTTATTTAGATTATATCCTAATCGACCACTTACTCAGTGCTCCTATTCTCAGCCATCCACCACCAGGCCCATTCCCTTCACTCGATACCTTATGAAATCTACAAGAACACTAAAATTCTTGATTATGGTGTGAGTAAAAGACTCGGTAGGACACCACCAATGTATCCTTAACCTGATGTGCTCAAGTATAAAAATTGTATACCATAAGGATAAAAAATGTGTAATGAGCATAAACATACAATCCAAAAATGATTTTTAGTTTTCTAATCAATCTTCCACTAATCCTTGTTCATACCTACTTCATCTCTATGTGGAAAGATAACTGAAGATGTCAATAGTGATCTAATTAGCCACTGGGCTAGTGTAATTATCACTCATCATCCTCATGGAATCGCACCTGGTGTGTGGAATGAAACATACAGGAGTTCCAAGTATATAGAATGCAACTCATAGAAGTGTCTGATATGTGGAATGCAACTTGAAGGAGTGCCCAATATGGGGCATGGAACCCGAAGGAGTGCCTGCTATATGGAATGCACCTCGAAGGAGTGTGTGTCAAATGGAATACAACTTGATGGAGTGCAATTCATGAAACATACAACTCGAAGGAGTGCCCAATATATCGAATGAAACTCGAAGGAGTTCCTGATCCATAGTGTCCCATGGCATCATCTTATCTCCATCCTATACTTGGGTCCATTGTTTCTATCATTTCTAATAAATCTTACTCACCTCTAAGGGATAAACATGTCATGATGATCCACTTGTTCCAAGAACTAGAACGATACCACTACACAAGGTAGCATATATATACAAGGTAGAGCATATATGGAGACCATATCTTCATGATAAATAAATAACCAATACATAGAAATATGTTATCACAATCCAACATGGAAAAAGCTACTCCAATATCACTCATGGAAAAAACATCACAACAGTCTCATGGGCTACACACACACCCACATATGATCACAATAAATCATGGTATCAAATATTCCAAAACATAAATCATAACATAGAAACATATGTAATCAGGAGCCCAAGAGGTAAGGAACCTCCTACCTCAAAGTTATTGACATCAACCGCAAGGATAAACCACCCTATGTGGTTTGAAAGCTAGAGTGGAAACCTCAACAATCAATAACAGACCCTCCCAAACCTTATTATAGTAGTTTCTAACATTTCAATGATTAATGTTTATAAAGGGTTCCTATAACCAAAACTAGCTATTTTATTTTAAAAATACATAAAATATCACATGTGATGATACTTTATCTCACTTCAATAATTTTTGAATTATCATTTTATTCTAACGCATGCACTCACAATATTCCCCTCAAGAATAATTACATTTTGATAATTCTATAAAAATTAACCTCTTATAATTATCTCTTGATAATTTATTATAAATTGTCCTATTTTAATTATCTTTTGATAATTTATTATAAATTATTCTTTATAATTCAAATTAATTATCATTTTATAACACTTACAGATATCTTTAAATTATTTGATGAAATTATTATTTGATAATTATTCATAATTATCATTAAGTAATTTCATATAATTATTCCTTGATATTTTTTTTATAATTCATCCTTTAATAATATTTCAATTATCATTCAACAGTTTTTTTTAAATTAACATTTGATAATCTTGTGTAAATATACTTTCATAAATGCTAGGATTTATTTTATTATTATTCAATCATTTTTTTCTGTAATTTTTTTAATAATAATAAAATGGGAGAGGAATAATAAAATAATAAAAATTAATAAATAACACTCCCTTTCCTCAACCCAGAGGTAGCACACAGGGAAGGAGGATCATGTACATGGTGGAAGAAAAATAGATTGTCATTCTTAGAACTGAACCCAAAATGATTTGACAAAGTCTTCAACAATCACGCATAAGGAGTCCTAAGATATCTTGGTTTCAATGGGATCAATGAATGAAGAACACTGAATCATTCATCTATTTATAACACTAAACCTTGTATAACTTTGTCCAAAACCAAAATCCCCAATTTAATCTTCTGTTTCCTACGAATCTTGATGGCAGAGACAATAATTTAACCTCATTAAGTTATTTCCAAATTAAACGGCCTAAAATGAGTATAATCAAAGTTTTTTTGAATCAATATCATGTAAAAATGTTTTCCAACCATTTTGAAGAATATGTAATTAAATAAAAATGAATTTAATAGTAAAAAATATTAATAAAATAATTAATGGTAAACAAATTACCCATGTGATATAACTTAATACCTGACACACACAAAGTTTATGTCACACCTAGGGTAAAACCTACATTCATGATCTAATGGAAGTCTCATATTTTTCATATGATACACTTTTAAAGAGATTCTTAATTTTTTTCATATAAAATTATAATAAAAATATTAAATAAATTATCCTCACATTCTATTTAACCAAACACCCGATGTGCACAAATGTTTTGTAACCTCTAAGATAAATCCTGCATTCTAGACCTAATGAAAATCTTGGATTTCCTATTTAAGAGACCATTTGGAAGATATTATATTATTTCAGAAAAATCAAGTACATATTATATTAATATATTTAATATTTTTATTCTTTCAGTACCAAGTCTCTACGATCCCTTGAATCCCATGCTAACTTAGTGCCTAACACTGAAAATATTACATAAAATTTTCAAGGTGTTAACATGATTTTTTTACCCTTGCAAAAAGACTTTGAATCATTTATTATGTGTTTTTTATTAAAAAATTACATTTCCACATAAAAATACTCATAAATTATTAACTAAGAGAGTTTTTTTATCATTAAAAATTAAGGATGTTACAAATATTCCCCTCTAATGAATTATCATCCCTAAAAATTAATTCTATCAGTATTGCTTGAATAACTCAGGACATTGATCTCAAACATCAGACTCACACTCCCACATCTCCTCCTAGATCGACAATTGGTATTTTCTTTCCCCATAGGGAATTCTCACTCCAATTTATGATATGCACTAAACACTCCTCATAAGATGTGTCAGGCTCTAGCTCAACATCCTTGCAATCAGTGACATGCATAGGATCAGGAATGTACCTTCGGAGTTGAGACATATAAAACAAATCATTTATACATAAATAATTTGTAGGAAGGTCCAATAAATATGATACTATCCCATCTCTTTGGTGATCATGAAGGTGTTAGCTTGCCTTACTCACTCAGACATAAGTGGTCTAACTCAGGAGTCACACTTAAGAAAAACCGATCGCCCATAGTGAACTCCAAATGTCTCCTCCTAGGATTTAAATATAATATTTGGCTATTATAATCAGTGATCAACCTCTTTTGAATTAGATACACTCTCTCAAAGGTCTTTTGAAGCAAACTGGTCCCACAACGACTGCCTCACCTTCCCCATGCCAACAAAGTCGTGAACAACATAGCCTCTTATAAAGAACCTAATAAGGTTTTATCTAAATTGATGCCTATAAACTATTTTATATGAATGAAACCAAGTATATATGATCATCACAAGATAAAACAAATTATATAACATAAGATCTAAGAATACCCTTCAATATGCATATTTTATGCTCAAATCATTTGTCTATTTGAGGATGGTATGCTTTACTCTACGTCATCTAAGTCCCTAGGGCCTTCTGTACGCCCATCAAAAACCATGACATAAAACATGCATCTCTATCTGAATAATTCTCAAGGTTAATCCATGAATGCATATGATCTCTCAGACATAGTGCTTTACCAGCTCCTCTATTGAGTGAGTCTCTCTAATTGGTAAGAAGTGGGCAATCTTCATTAACTGATTGACAATCTTCTATATTGTATCACGACTCCATAGGTTCCTAGGTAACCCCATGAAAAAATTCTATCATGGATTCCTCCCACTTTCACATGGTTATATAAATTTGGTGAATCAAACCACCAGGTTGATGGTGCTCGGCCTTCACCCTCTGACAGGTAAGACATTGGTAGAAGAAACTAGAAATGTCCCTATTAATCCCTAGCCACCAAAACTAATTTCTGAATTCATGATATATCTTGGTCACACTAAGATGTACTACCCATCTAAAGGTGTGGTAATCTATTATCATCTCCAATATAGTGGAAGTATGTACTACTACTCACCTAAATATTGATATTATATCATAATCTTCCATAAACAATATTGGTATTGAGACACCTCCATCCAGATATTCTCACATAATAGCACACTCTGGGTCAGACCCCTATCCATACTTCACCTAGTATACAAGTTAGGATGTGATCAGTATAGTGGAAAAATTCATTGATCCCTAGTCCTTAGAAGCATCTATCCTTCAATCATCCAACAAGATTATCAAGCATAACTGCTCTTATGAAATACTCTCACCAAGCTCCTTCTCAACCTTTGTCTTATGGATAAGAGCATATTCTATGATGTTACCTTTCCCTGGTGCATAATCCATCTCAAATTAAACATATTATTCAACTCAAAAAATTCCTCTTCACACTAGTCCACCCACTAAAACTTTACTTATTTATTCATCATCACTGTATGGGGTGCTGATAGTCATGAGAAATCCTAGATAAATTTTCAATAATATCCTGTTTGGAACAGGAAGCTTCTGATCTTGAATATCTTCTAGGGATGTTTCAAAGACATAAATACCTATACTTTATTTGGGAATATGGATATTCTTGTCTCAATCATCACATGCCCTAAGAATATCACCTCTTGTATCCATAAGTCACACTTTGATAGCTTGGTGTAAAGCTGATGTACTCAAAGCATACTTAGGATTATCTCGAGGTGCCTAGAATGTTGCTTCGTTGTTAGTGAGTAAATTAGGATTTCATCAATGAACATCATGATATAAGAGTCCAGGTATGGGTGTAATATCTTATTCATGTGTTCTATGAACACTAATGGCACGTTCATCAGTCTAAACGACATCACCAAGTAATCATAGAGCCCATACCTACTCTAAAATGTTGTTTTCAGAATATCCTCCTATCTAAATCACAGTTGGTGATATCCCAACTGAAGATCAGTCTTTTAAAAAGCATCAGTTCCCCATAACTGATCAAAAATATCATTAATCTAGGGAAATGGATATGTGTTCTTCAATATAACCTAGTTCATATTTCAATAATCAACACAGATATCCATATTATCATCCACCTTCTTTACAAAAAAAATAGATGCACCCCATGGTGAAGTACTCATCCTAGTAAGGCTCTTCCTCTCCAAGTATTCAAGATTCTCCTTAAGCTCCTTCATCTTGATTGGTACCATATGATATAGGGGTATCAAAATGGTTAGTGCTCCTATAATGAGATCAAAATTAGCCTAACTTTCTGATCCTTCTAGATTTCTAATAGTACAAATATTCTAACAATGATTTCATCCCATTCTCTAGAATCTTAAGGGACTCTGATTCCATGGAAGGATGAAGAATGATGGAGCTAAAGTCAGGGAATATTTGACTATAGTTATGAATTCAAATGCCTATGGTAAGTACTTGTTGATTCCTATTGGGAAATGATTAGTAGTTTTAATATTCACAAATCATGTCAATTCATAAATCATGTCACTTCATATTAATCATATAAATTAATATTAATCATTTCTAACCATTTAAATCATAATTATTTAAGTTTCAATATGTGAAATTATGTTTATCTATGATCTCACATAGATTTGGTACATTCTCTTTACATTTACATTGTAAGAAAATCCAGAAAAAAATATTCCAAGTATAACATACTAACACCGACAAAAGAGATGAGATAGAGACAATACAGATGACCTACTGATGCATATGATGTTGGGTCGGAACAAACGAGGAATGAGATGGCAAGAGGGGGGGTGAATTGCCTTTTAAAGAAATGATTAACAAATTAAAATCAAAGTTGAAAGTGCAGCGGAAAGTAAAGAGGCAAGACACACGAAATTGATAACGGAGTTCGGCCAAAACCCGGCCTACGTCTCCGCTCCCAACTCAACCGTTGAGAGATTCCTACCGCTTGCTTTTCAATGGTTTTAGAAAGAAACCCACTAGGCTTTGAGGTAGCACTAGGACCTATTACAGCTTGCTTTTATTGGTTTAGCAAGAACCCACTTGCTTTCAATGGAATAGCAAGAACCCACTAGCCTTTTTAACGGGTGAAGGCTAGCTCACCGAAAACTCAAGCCTTTTAAAAGGAAAGGCTTGAAGAAACCTCTTCACACCTTAGTGGTGGTGTGAAACCCAAAAGAAAGGGAGATGAGAAAAGGGTTGGGGTTTGTAGGCACAAACCCAATTTTAAGCTCAAAATAATAAATACAAGAAAAACCGTATTTTGAGAAGCCTTGGGCGCCTTTGATTGGATGGAGATGTTGAAGGCCGCTTCCAAGCTTCTTTGGAGGAGCTCCTTGGATGTGGAAGTTGTTGGAGCTATTGGGGTTCCCTTGGAGGAAGTCGCCGGAGGTTGTCCAATTGATGCAAAATATGTCTGTGGGCTTCCGTATAGTTCCGGTGGGTGTCCGGGGCTTCCTTGGCCTTTATTTATAGGCATGGAACCCTTGGGGAGGCTTCGGAGCCGTTGGAGAGGCAAAAAGAGCCGTTGGGAGCCAAGTGGGCAGGCTGGTCAAAAGCCCAACGGCTAGTTTGACTGGCTTCACCGGCTGACCGGTGCAGGGCCACCGGTTGGCCGGTGTATGCAAAAAGGCATAGGATTCCTGTCCAGGGGCCACCGGCTGACCGGTGCCAGAGCCACCGGCTGGCCGGTGGCAAGACAGTAGTTGTTCTTCTTTTCCAGGCACCACCGGCTGACCGGTGCCAGAGCCACCGGCTGGCCGGTGGGCAGACAGTAGCTACTACTGTTGACTGGATGCCACCGGCTGGCCGGTGGTCAAGCCACCGGCTGACCGGTGGAGCCTGGCAGTGGGCAATGCCTCTGCCAGGTCCACCGGCTGGCCGGTGCTATCACACCGGTTGGCCGGTGGACTGAATTTCAGTCCACTCCTTGTCCTTTCTTGGGCCATTTCCTTGGCAATCTTTTGCCTATCATCCACAACACTTAAAACAATGTTAGATAAATAAGAAAGGTGATTGTGATCATGAAAATCAAACAACGAGGGGTTCGAGATGTACAACAATCTCCCCCTATTTTGATGATCACAATCACCGAAACAATGTAAGAGCTTTAAATGAAAGGCATGCTTTAAATTATAAATTGAAAATAAATACTAAGCATGAGAGAAAAGATTCTCCCCCAATCAATCAAGAAATTTCTCCCCCTTTGTGATTATCAAAATAGAATGGGGCATAAAACTTGATTGAGGGAATGGTTTGAAAAACTTGATATGAGAATTGAAAAATCAATTGAGATTTTTGAAATTGAAATGAAAATTTGAATAATAGTTTGAATTGAAAGTTTTGAATCAAAAACCAATTGAAATTTGAAATTTGAATTGAAAGTTTTGAATCAAAAGTTGATTTGAAAGATTTGAATCAAAAATTTGAAACCAAGAGTTGAAATTAAAAGTTTGAATCGAAAAATTGAAATTGAAAAAAGCTTAAACAATCCTAACTCCCCCTAAATAAAAACAATAAATCACCGGGGAGAGGGATTTTGAAAAGAGATGATTTTAGGCCCGGAGAGACTCGCTAGAAGGGATTTTTCAATCCAAACTTGTCTCATAGCGGGTCTTCTCCTATAAAATTCGTCCGAAAAGAAAATACTTTTGGGTTGACCATACCAGGCGTTTTTACAATTACATTCATAAATATGGTGCCCAGTTTTCTTACAATAATTACAAAATTTGTAAGCGGAGCTCCCCCTTACAAAAACAGTGGGTGCATGGGAGGAGGAGGCTTGGTTGGTATAGCCAATTCCCTGAGTGGTTCTAGAAATTCGTTGGGAACCTAGGATATTGTTCAAATTTTGTTCCCATTGGGTGAACTTAGCTAGGGTCTCCCTTAGGTCTTTGATGGTTGATTCCAAAGAATCAACATTTGGAAAATTTTGGATTTTTAGGGACATCTCCTCCTTCTCTTTGAGAAGTTGTTCTTTTTCGGAGGAGAGTTTTTTGAAAGACTTTTTTAAAGAGACAAATTTTGAAGAAAGTTTATGAAAACCATTTTCTAATTGATCTCTAGAAAATTGGAGATCCTCATAAGACAAATGATTTAAAGAGTTTGAATTTGAAGAACATGAGGAAGAGGAATCGGAAGAAGTTACCTCATGGAATGCCATTAGGCATTTTGTACCTTGGTTGCTCGAGGAGGAGGAGGAGGAGGATGATGAGGTGTCACTCCATGTCGCCTTGAGGACCTTTTTCTTTCCTTTTTCCTTTTGCGTGGCCCGTTTTTTGTTGAGTGGGAAATCGGGCTTGTAATGGCCCTTTTCACCATACCCGTAGCATTTTACCTTGGGCTCGGATCTTGCGGTGGGTTCTTGCTTTCGCGCCTTGCGAGATTTCTTCTTCTTCTTGTGCTTCTTCATAAACTTGTGCATTTGGCGGGCGAGATTCTCCATTTCCGAGTCGCCGCTTGATGATGAGGACGATGAGGAAGGAGATGAGGAAGAAGATGAGGAGGAGCTTACTTCCTTTTGTACCTTGAGGGCAATGTTCTTTGGTGTCTTGATTGGTGTGCCCTCCTTTTGAGCTTGCCTCCTCATCGTGATCTCATAAGTCATGAGAGATCCGATGAGCTCCTCTACCGGCATATTTTTGACGTCCTTAGCTTCTTGGATCGCCGTCACCTTTGGTGCCCATGAGCTCGGAAGGACCCATAAGATCTTTTTGACCATCGTTTCTGCAGAAATATTATCTCCAAGAGATTTTCTACCATTGCACACGTCAGTAAAACGGGTAAACATTTCAGAAATTGTTTCATTTGGGTGCATAGAGAATGACTCAAAATCCTGACGGTACATGTCCAATCGAGTGTCCTTGACTTTGTTGGTCCCCTCATGGGTAACCTCCAAAAGTTTCCAGATTTCATGTGCGGAGGTGCATGTGGAAACTCGATTGAACTCATTTCGGTCAAGGCCGCAATGAAGAGCATTCATGGCTTTGCCATCAAGCTCGAAATTTCTAATGTCGGCTTGGGTCCATTTGGATTCGTCGGGAGAGGAGAGGGTGTAACCTTGCATGACAATTTTATAAATGGGATATCCTATACTTCTAAGAAAAGTGGTCATGCGGGTTTTCCAATAATTATAGTCAGACCCATCAAAAAATGGAGCCCGACCCAAAGAGAGGCCCTCGGGGGCGAAAGAGGTTGATGCCATCTTAATGGATCTTAAATTTGAAACCGGGTTAGGGTATTACTCAAATTTCCCTCTGATACCAATTGTTGGGTCGGAACAAACGAGGAATGAGATGGCAAGAGGGGGGGTGAATTGCCTTTTAAAGAAATGATTAACAAATTAAAATCAAAGTTGAAAGTGCAGCGGAAAGTAAAGAGGCAAGACACAAGAAATTGATAACGGAGTTCGGCCAAAACCCGGCCTACGTCTCCGCTCCCAACTCAACCGTTGAGAGATTCCTACCGCTTGCTTTTCAATGGTTTTAGCAAGAAACCCACTAGGCTTTGAGGTAGCACTAGGACCTATTACAGCTTGCTTTTATTGGTTTAGCAAGAACCCACTTGCTTTCAATGGAATAGCAAGAACCCACTAGCCTTTTTAACGGGTGAAGGCTAGCTCACCGAAAACTCAAGACTTTTAAAAGGAAAGGCTTGAAGAAACCTCTTCACACCTTAGTGGTGGTGTGAAACCCAAAAGAAAGGGAGATGAGAAAAGGGTTGGGGTTTGTAGGCACAAACCCAATTTTAAGCTCAAAATAATAAATACAAGAAAAACCGTATTTTGAGAAGCCTTGGGCGCCTTTTATTGGATGGAGATGTTGAAGGCCGCTTCCAAGCTTCTTTGGAGGAGCTCCTTGGATGTGGAAGTTGTTGGAGCTATTGGGGTTCCCTTGGAGGAAGTCGCCGGAGGTTGGCCAATTGATGCAAAATATGTCCGTGGGCTTCCGTATAGTTCCGGTGGGTGTCCGGGGCTTCCTTGGCCTTTATTTATAGGCATGGAACCCTTGGGGAGGCTTCGGAGCCGTTGGAGAGGCAAAAAGAGCCGTTGGGAGCCAAGTGGGCAGGCTGGTCAAAAGCCCAACGGCTAGTTTGACTGGCTCCACCGGCTGACCGGTGCAGGGCCACCGGTTGGCCGGTGTATGCAAAAAGGCATAGGATTCCTGTCCAGGGGCCACCGGATGACCGGTGCCAGATCCACCGGCTGGCCGGTGGCAAGACAGTAGCTGTTCTTCTTTTCCAGGCACCACCGGCTGACCGGTGCCAGAGCCACCGGCTGGCCGGTGGGCAGACAGTAGCTACTACTGTTGACTGGATGCCACCGGCTGGCCGGTGGTCAAGCCACCGGCTGACCGGTGGAGCCTGGCAGTGGGCAATGCCTCTGCCAGGTCCACCGGCTGGCCGGTGCTATCACACCGGTTGGCCGGTGGACTGAATTTCAGTCCACTCCTTGTCCTTTCTTGGGCCATTTCCTTGAAAATCTTTTGCCTATCATCCACAACACTTAAAACAATGTTAGATAAATAAGAAAGGTGATTGTGATCATGAAAATCAAACAACGAGGGGTTCGAGATGTACAACATATGACTCACTGACGTAGATAACCTACTGATGTATATGACTTACCGATGAAGACGACCTATCGATGCAATCGACCTACCGTCAGTACAAGTGACCTACTGATGCATGGTGCTACCGACACAAGGACTCACCAATAGTTAAAATGAGTCACCGATGTAATGAGTCATCGACATATGGAAAGAACGACAGAATGACATAATGATGGGTTGAGTCACCGAAATATGGAGATACCAACTGAGTACTCGCTGATAGACGGTTTAAAATATTCTTTTATTTTAAAATTATTTTTAATGGTCATATTTTGAGTGTTTTTAATGCGATTGATTAATTTAATTCCTTTTGTAGACATTATAAATGAGGATTTCATAAATATAAGGTATTGTGTCTACCTCAAATATGCATATTTTTAGGCTACAATTATATATATTGAAAAGGAGAGCGCATGAATGAAGTTACATAGATAGACTCACAAAAACACAAGAAGAATTACTACGAGAATCATACCAAAGAAGGAGAAAAGACAAGGAATTCTTCATTCCTAGTTTTTTTGAACCAAAGAGCTTCCAATCATCAAATTTCCATCATCACAGTAGCATCCAACAAAATCAAAGGAGAAGAACCTCTCACCTTCCTGAAAGAAAGAAAAAAATGCTCCACGACACTCTGTTTTCAGTGTTTGTTTCCATAGGAGGACTCAAGCTTCAACTTTGATACATTAGAGAGTCCAGAGCTGAATTTAATCACACTCAGAGTATCTCTAATCCCTTCTTAATACATTCTTCTCTATTGTGTACCGTTTAACTAAAATTTTGAGTTGTGTGTGTGTCTATACTAAAATACACACTGTCTCCTATGCTAAACTGAAGGATACTAGATATTCTCAAATACCTATATTCTTAAACTTATTTGACCCATGTAGAAATCTAGAAGAGGTCTTGTGTGACCTGGTGATTTGTTTTCCCACGTAGAATAGTGGAAGAGGTCTTGGGACCTGGACAGTCTTGTTTGTTGTTGTTAACCCTGATCCAGGGTGTGGATCAAATCTTTATATATATATATATATATATATATATTTCTTGGTGGTATTTGATCACCAAGTGGAGTATATTGGGTCCCATATTAAGACCGAACCACTTGTTTTATCTGCTGTGTTTTTTCAATTTATTCTTTCTCTATTTTAACTTATATTTCAGAAAACTAAATTTTACTTTGATAGTTATTATTAGATAGTAGTTATATTTGTTTTTCCTTATTAGAGTAGTTTCAAAAGTTTTATCAATATCTAATATTTTTATAACTGAGAATTAATCAATATTTTGAGAAAATATTTGAATAATCAGACTATTATAATTTTACTACCTTCGTTAACTGGCTTGTTTTATCTTAAATTGGGGGAACTTTATAAATTTACCTTTTTAACAGAAATTTTTATAGGAACTCAATTTACCTCATCTTGAGTGTCCTACTTTGACCAACATTTGGTATTAGAGGTTTTCAAAATTTCTAGTTTTAGTTTTTTTTAAACTTCTTTTCCATTGTGTTTTAAAGAACTCAAAATTTTTGTTAGTTCTAAATTTTAAGTTCTTTAAATATATGCACTTTATTCTTAATTATGGATAATATATTGGAAGGTTCTACTACCAACAGACCTACATTCTTCAATGGAACAATTTTTTCACAATGGAAAATTAAAATAAAAATTCACTTAAAAAGTATGGGTTTTGAAATTTGGTCTTCAATTGTAGATGAATATAAGATTCCTTATACTACAAGAACTACTTGGGATGACCCAACTAAGGCTTCTTATAACAATAATTTCAAATCCACGAATGCCTTATACTTTTCTTTAGGAGATTTAGAATTTAACATAATTTCTGCATGTAAAAAAGTCCATGAAATTTGGGAAACTTTATCTGTATCACATGAAGGAACCTCTAGTGTTAAGAAAATGAGACTTAATAAATATACAATTAAAAATGATAACTTCAATATGATTCCTGATGAGACTATTTTTGAAATGTATCTCAGGTTTAATGATATTGTGAACACTATGATCTCTCTGGGAAGAGATGTTACAACCAAGGATCAAATCATGCCAATATTTAGATGTTTATCAGATAGATGGAGAGGGACCTATGTCCCAATTAGAAGAATCTTGTTATATTGGAAATATTCTGGTCAAGAAGATCATATTAAATTTGATGATGTATGAGGAAGAATTAAAAGTCAACAAGTAAGAAGAAGATGAACCAAATAAAAAGTCAATGGATTTTAAAACCACTACATCTAAGAATAAGGAAAAAAGGGTACAATCTCAGTCTAATAGTACAAGAAATGAAGATCATCATCAGACAATGATGAGGAAATGGCTCAATTAGCTAAAATATTTAATAATTTTTTAAAAGAAATAAATTTTTCAGAAATCCCAACTTCAAAGGAAGATATGACCAAAATATAATCTAAAAAAGGGATTAGAAGAGAAGTGAAAAACTTGATGAAATAATCTGATATGAATGTAAGGGAACAAAACCTATGAAAGCAGGATATCCTAAGCTAAAATATAAGAAGAAATATAATGACAAGGATAAAGAGTATAAAAAGGCCATGAAGGCAACATAGAGTGCTTCTAAGGATAGTTCAAGTGACTCATAGTCTTTACATGATGAAAAGGTTGAAAAATCCAATATGTGTTTTATGACAAGCACATCTGAGGTAACCCTTGAGTCTCCTATAATATTTTTTTATTATTATAGAGATAAAAGTGATTCTAAAAATATTACTAGTAAAGATTTATTTAAATACTGTAATATACTTGAAGACACTTGTAATGAACTAAAAGATAAATATAAATCTTTAACAAAATATCATGTCTTGACTACTATTGTTAAATATGAACTTGTTGTAGAGAAAGAGAAAAATGTTCAATTACTCAAGGTGAAAAATGAACTTAAATTATATAATGAGTAATTGAAAAAGTACCTAGATAAATTTACCAATGGAAAAAAATAATCTTATACACATGCTTGGAAAAAAATTCCCCTAGACATACTACTGATATAGGATACCAACCTGGTCAAAGAAATCTCACCAAAAACAAGTTTATAACTAAATATGGAAAATCTATTTTTCTATCTAAAAGTAAATATTCTGCTGCTAATTCCAGTTATGGAAAATCTATTACCACCTCTAGTTTTTTGGACTAAATAGAGTCTATCTTTCAAATATATTACATACTACTCATAAGAAACCCATGTAGCATATGTGTGTTCTTAAAGCACTTATTACTAATATTACTCGACCCAAACAAATCTGGGTACCAAAATTTATTTTTGTTTGAATATTTTGTAGGAAAGTTATTTCAAGAGCTCTAGTAAAGGTTACGGTGCTTGGACAATGGATGTTCAAGACACGTGATATAATATTACTCATTATTCAAGAATTTAATAAATATTGATGGTGGGCATGTCACCTTTGGTGATAATGCTAAAGGAAAAATAATTGGCTTAGTCCAGATTGGTAACCTAACTTAATTTTAATTTCTAAATTACTTTTTGTTAATGGATTTAAATATAATTTTCTTAGTATTTCACAACTATTTAATGATGGATTTCATTTTGAATTTGAAAATGATTCTTGAAATGTTTTTAATTCTAAAAATGAATTAATATTTTCTACTTTTAGAAATGAAAATGTTTATGTTGTTAACTTAGATTCCTTAGTTTCTCAAAATTTCTCATGCTTAAGTGTATTTCACAAAGAGTCTTGGATTTAGTATAGAAGACTAGGACACTATAATATACACTCCCGTAGAAATATTACTAGAAGAGGATTAGTCAAGGACCTACCCAAACTTGAGTTTCCAAATAAGAAATTCTGTAATCCTTATCAAAAGGGTAAACAACACA
Organism: Viscum album; assembly: GCA_963277665.1. Classification (NCBI taxonomy): domain Eukaryota; kingdom Viridiplantae; phylum Streptophyta; class Magnoliopsida; order Santalales; family Viscaceae; genus Viscum; species Viscum album. The sequence goes on along the minus strand of OY728131.1, from coordinate 908,350,276 downwards.
AAATCTCTTTCAAAATAAAGAAATAAGTTTCAACTTCTCAACCACTCGAGTTGGTTCACATGGATTTTTTTGGATCATCTAGAGTCTCTAGTTTAAATGGGAATCACTATTTTTATGTTCTTGTAGATGAATATTCTAGGTATACTTGGACCTTCTTCTTAGATCACTAGAGTGAATCCTGCTCTCAGTTCACCAAGTATTCTAATACTGTAGAAAATTTTAGTGGACTTGGGATAAAATCTCTAAGAAGTGACCATGGACGTGATTTTGAAAACCAAGAGTTTGAATCATTTTAATCACAAAATGGCTATATTCATAAATTCTTTTCCCCTAGGACACCTCAAAAAAATGGTGTTGTATAAAGAAGAAATAGAACCTTATAATAAATTTCTAGAACAATGCTTAATGATTATGACTTACCAATTTTATTCTAGGATGAAGCTGTCAATACAACATGAAATATTATTAACAGAGTCTTAATTATACCTATTCTTAAGATAACTCCCTATTAGTTATGGAATAATAGAAAACCCAAGGTTGATTACTTGAAAGTTTTTGGTTGCAAGGTCTATATTCTTAATACTAAGGATAATATTGATAAGTTTACCTCTAAGAGTGATGAAGGAATTTTTATAGAATATTAAATCTCTAGAAAATCCTTTAGAGAATTTAATAAAAGAACAAAATGTGTGGAAGAATCTATACATGTCAAATTTTATGAAATGGATCCACATAAACCAAAGACCTCCCTAGAGAATCTTGAGGATGATATGTAAAATCTGGACACAAATGCTAAATCCTCTAACCATCCTATGAAGGTATCTGTTAAAACTTCCAGTTCTGGAAATTTTTTAGATTCAAGCCATAATGGACCTGAACCTGTTGAAGAACCTAAAATTACTAGACCTTCTTTATTTGGAGCTATCATAACCCTTAAGAACCATCCTTTAGATGTTGTTGTTGGAGATTTAGATAAAGTAACACGAACTAGATATTCTCTAAGAAATCAGGTTTAACATCAAGTTTTCTTGTCACTGCTTGAACCTAAAAACATCAATGATGATATCAATGTTGAATTTTGGGTGATGGTCATGCAAGAGGAGCTAAATCAGTTTTAATGAAATAAAGTTTAGAAAATTGTGGATAGACCCAAAGACACCTTGACCATAGGCACTAAATTGGTGTTTAGGAACAAAGTAGATAAAGTTGGTAACATAGTTAGAATCAAAGATAGATTGGTTTCACAATGTTATAGTCAAGAAAAAATAATTTACTATGAAGAAACTTTTTCACATGTGGCTAGACTTGAGGTCATTAGAATCTTGCTTACATATGCAGCACATCTAAATTTCAAACTTTATCAAATGGATGTGAAGAGTGCATTCCTAAATGGGTATATAGTTGAGGATTTTTTTTGAACAACCTCCTAGTTTTAGAAACCCTCACTTTCCAAATCATGTATTTAAATTAACAAAAGTTTTATATGGTTTAAATCAAGCTCCAAGAGCTTGTTATGATAGATTAAGTAGTTTTCTTATTTCAAAAGGTTTTACAAAAGGTGTAACTGATCATACTCTTTTTATGAAACAAATTTCTAAGGATGTTTTAGTTGTTCAAATCTATATTGATGATATTATTTTTGGATCTTTAAGAAATTATTTATGTGTTTATTTTTCAAACTTGATGCAAAGTGAATTTGAAATGAGTTTAATGGGTAAACTCAAATTTTTTCATGGATTTCAAATATTTTAAAATAAATAAGGTATTGTTTTAAATCAAAGTAAATATACTAAGGATATTTTGAAAAGATTTATATTTGAATTTACTAAGAGTAGTGAAACTCTAATGAGTACCACTTGTAAGTTGGATCTTGATGGAGATGGTAAATATATTGATCAAACCCCTTATAGAGGAATGATTGGAAGATTACTATACTTAACTGCTAGTAGGCCATATATTCTGTTTAGTGTTTACATGTGTGCTCATTTTCAAGAAAACATGAAAGAATCTCATCTTATTTATGTTAAAAGGATTTTCAAATACCTCAAACATACACCCAATTTAGGACTATTTTATCTAGTAGGATAGTCATTTTATTTAGTTAGCTATTCAGATGATGATTTTGGTGGTTGTAAGTTAGATAGAAAAAAAACCTATGGAATATGTAAATTTTATGGAAAGTCTCTTGTTTCATGGTGTAGTAATAAAAAAATTATGTTGCACTATCTACTGTTGAAGCTGAATACATAGCTGCTGGTAGTTGTTGTGCACAAATTTTGTAGATGAAACACACATTACTAGATTATGGATATCAATTCAGACAAGTCTCTATAAATTGTGATAACACAAGTGCAATTAATATTTCTAAGAATCCTATTTCACATTATAGAGAAAATAATATTGATGTAAGACATCACTTTTTGAGAGACCATTATCAAAAAGGTGATATAACTGTAGAGTTCATTGGAACTGAACATCAACTTGATGACATTTTCACTAATCCATTGAACACTAAAATAGTGAACTACATAAGACATTAATTAGGAATGATCAATCTATAGGACCTTGTGTTTCTATTCCTTTGACCATTATAAATGAATTTATCATGCCAACGCTGAAGCTATGTCATGATGACATAGTTTTCATGCCGACACCAACACTATGTCATGTTGACACAATTTTCATGCTGCCATCGACGCTATGTCATGCCGACACAGTTTTCATGCCGAAACTAATGCATTGTCATGCTGACACCATTAGTGTTATGCAAAATATGTCATCCTGACACCGATGACTCGTTATTTTTATACATTTTATGTTTTTATCGAAACAAAACTGTTTCATTAATTCTGTTGAACCCAATTCATGATTTCACGATTGTATAATTTCAAAATCCCTAAATGATATAAATTTGAATTGATCCACTCTACTCCTTTACCCCTACACTCTCTTGGTCGTTGATATATCTCTCTCTACCCCTAACCTTTCACCTTCTAACCTTTAGACTAAAATGATTGGAATGGTCGTGTGAAGTGAGATCTTGATGTTGTTGAGTCTCATACTTCTAATAAATAAAAAGGTGAATCGAGAAAATATTTAGCTCCTATAAATAATGATCTAGAAAACAATGTTGTAACTCCAAAAAAAGAAGTTCTTGAGGAACAGATACTAGAAATCAAGTCTCAACTTCTCAAGTTACTGCACGATCAAGGATGTCTTGAGTGGTTCTCAAATAATTAATGACCCTTTTACCCAAATCTAGTTCATGAATTTTATATGAATATGGATTTTATGTTGGAAGGAAGTGATGTCTCCTGGATAAAATCCATATTAAAACGGAATATAATCTCTTTATCTTCAAGAAATTGGGCTAAATGTATTAAAGTTCCTCGTGAATGTGTATTTGATGATTATCAAGGTACTTATCCACCCGAGAGTGATATGTTTTTCTTTGATAATGCGTTAAATGAAATTACTAATAATGATGATCACAAAAGACCCAATTCTACGGATTTAAGTAGAGAATGTATAATTTTGTTTAAGTTTATCCAGCATCAAATCTTTCCTGGGAAAGGGGACTTTGCTTCTCTAAAATATCAAGATGTCTACTTTGTTTATCTACTGAGAAAATGGATCAAGGTAAATTTTTGTAGATACCTTATTGTGCACATGAATGAGATGATCAAACCTTCCTAAAAAATTAATTCCCTATTCTATCCAAATATGATCTCAACTATTCTAAAAGAAAAAGGTTATGTAAATGAAGCAGAATTAGTTGTTTCTAATTGTAGTGGGATCTACCTCAGTAAATAGATTTGTAAGAGGATAAAAATCAACTAGAACCCATGGAAGAGAGAATTGTTTGGAGATGAAGATAAGATCTATGATAAGTTCAATCTAGTAAACTATCCAACTATCCCTAAGAATATGGTTGATCCTGGTATGACACCAAATAAGGAAGTTGTTTACTCCTCCTTAGAAGAAGAAGAGTTTGTCACTCCAGTTAGTGATCAGGGATCGACTATTGATGATAGGAGTGATCCTAACACCATTGAACCTCAAAAATATTTTTCCTTTAAACCTCCTATTCCTCCAATTACCTTACCCTCTAATGAGCACACTCTTAAAGATAATGGGGATGAGGATACAAAAGTCTCAGGAAGTATGGAATATGTAAGTAGATCCAGTGGCTCTGAAGAAGAAGAAGAAGAAAGTGAAGATGGTGAAAGTGGCAGTGGTAGTGAAGAGGGAGAAGGTGAAGAAGATGGTGATAAAAATACAAATGAAGAACATGTCTCTATACATGATGATAATTAAATCAATGGAAGTGATAATGAACATCATAAGTATGATCAAGGTGAAGATGTTGAAATGATTAAAGCTATGGATTAGGCTCGGTAGGAAGAAACTCATGAATTTGTTGTTGAAATGAGAGAAAATGATGAAGTTTCTACTGAAGTGGAAGCTTAAGAAATTCATGTACCACATTTGGTTTATGAAAGAATAAGACCTCATGTTGAAGATGAGAAACCAGTAAGGATAGCTCAGATTGAGGGGGAGCCTAAAGAAAGAGAATAGAAAGCTAAAGAAGAGAATAAACTTGTAAGAGTAAGGATTGATACTCTTACTCTTATAGATGATGATATAATGGTTGAATGGGGAAGAAATATTGGGTATATAGCACTGGGATTAGATTATGAAGATAAAGAAAATGGAGTTTTTGTACTTTTGTGAGGGAATTGGTGGATGAGACCCTTCCTAGTGACTCTATCACTAAAGAAGATTTTGAAAGATTTAAAGAAGAAGTCGGTTCAGCTATCAGTATATCTATTCAGTATTAGATGGTACATAAAATTCAGACAGCTATAAGAGAAAAACTAATTTGAGTGATGAATTAAATTCTCTCATATATTTAATAGCAGAAATGAGTAAGTCTATACAATTGGTGTCTGGTTCTAGTTAGACAGTAGGTATGAGTGAGGTTTTTGCAGTTACTATTGCAAAGAAAGTGATAGAGGAGATTCAACCCAACCTTATTACAATAGCTAAGACAATTTTTTCAAGCACTGTCAAGATTAGGAAAGAAATGACTGGACTTTCTTCTGTAATAAACACTTTGACCTCAGAGTATAAAGGTTGTGTGAAGACTATTCTTAAGACTTTCAAAACTAATACCTCAACTTCTACTGATATTCCTTCCACATCTGGTCAGACCTATCAGAATCTGGATATTGAGACAATTAGAACTGTTGTAAAAGAGGAGATTAAAGCTCTATTTCATGCCTCTGTCTTAGGAATCCTAGAAAATATTGATAATAATGGTGATTGTGTGCATGATATGTTTAGATTCTATACCAAGGAAGCATCTTCCACTCACGAAGATCTTACATAGAGGATTAACTCATATTTCTACAAGATTTAATCCAAGCACCAGTTGACAGGTCATTTTAAGTATTTGGTACAAAATTTTACTTTACCCCCAGTTACAAAAGAATTCAAAGAACAAGTAAAGAAATTAAGGGACTTCACTCCTCTATTGGACAAATTCATGGAAAATAAGGATGACTTTGAGAAATAAATGAAGTGTGGTGGTGATATTATTTAGGATTTCATCAAATTGATAAATACATACCCCCATGTATAAAGTGAATCAATTGTAGTCCATGTTGATGCACCTCTTGGAACTCCTAGACCAGTGCCTACACCTCGAATGTAAGTTGCTCATGCCTTGACTTAGATTCTCCTAGTAATCCAAGAATAGGTTCAACCTCCTTTATTGTCCCAAGACAAACCCAATATTGTACCTAATGTTCTAGAAGGGGTAGTCCTACCTCCTCTAAGAATTTCTTCAGACCCTCCAGCTTGTCATCCATCACCTCCTGGAACCTCTATTGACCCTTATGAAAAAGGAACGGAACCACTTAACCCTCAACCACAGTGTGGATCATTATCTGATGGGGCTGATTTCTTACTTTTCATCCATTGTACTTTCTTGATTAATGGAATGTTTTGTTCTTACCTTTTCTCCATTTCTATTTTATCTATTACTTTATGATACTTTTTATTTTTGTTCTACCTATTATTTTTTTATAATACCAAAAGGGGGATAACTAGTTGGAATTATCCTTCTATATTTTACCTTTGATCTCACTTTTCTATATGTTAATTTTTTTATTGATTCCATTACTCTTTACTTTGACTCTAAACCCTATCTAGAACCTATAAACAGTCATTCATAATGGAAAATTATAAGTAGGTTGATTTAATTTCACATATAATTATTTTAATACATAATACCATGATTTTTTATCATCAAAAAGGGAGATATTGTTGATTCCTAGTGGGAAATGATTATTAGTTTTAATAATCACAAATCATGTTAATTTACAAATAATTTTACTTTATATTAATCATATCAATTTGTATTAATCATGTCTAACCATTTCAATCATAATTATTTAAGTTTAAGTATGTGAAATTATGTCTATCTATGATCTCATATATATTTGGTACATTTTGTTTACATTTACATTATAAGACAGTCTAGGAAAAAATATATTCCAAGTATAACAGACTAACACCGACAGAAGAGATGAGATACCGAAAATACAGACGACCTTCTAATTCATATGACTCATTGACATGAAAGACCTACTAATGCATATGACTTACCCACACCGAGGACCTACCGATTCATATGAATTACCGACGTGGATGACCTACTGATGCATATGACTTACCTATGCAGACGACCTACCAATGCAATCATCCTACTGTCAATACATGTGACTTATCGATGCATGGTGCTACCGACACAAGGAATCACCGAAAATTAAAATGAGTCATTGATGTAATGAGTCACTGACATATAGAAATACTGATAAAATGACATACCTATGGGTTGAGTCATTTACAGAAGGATATATCGACCGATGAATCACCAATAGACTGTTTAAAATATTCTTTTATTTTAAAATTATTTTGAACGATCATATTTTGAGTGTTTTTAATGCGACTGATTATTTTAATTCCTTTTAAAGACATTATAAATGAGTATGTCAGAAACACGAGGTACTATGTCTACCTCAAATATGCATATTTTCATGCTGAAATTATATATATTAAAAAGGATAGCGCATGAAATAAGTGACACAGACAGAATCGTGAAAACACAAATGGACTTACTACGAGCATTATACCAAAGAAGGAGAACACACAAAGAATTCTTCATTCTTGGTTGTTGTGATTCAAAGAGCTTCCAATCATCAAATTTCCATCATCTCAATATCATCCAACAAAATCAAAGGAGAAGAACCGCTCACCTTCCTGAAAGACAGAACACAGTGCTCCACGACACTCTATTTTCAGTGTCTGTTTCTAGAAGAGGACTCAAGCTTCAACTCTGATACATCAGAGAGTCCAGAGAAGAACTGAATCAAACTCATATCATCTCTAATGACTTCTTAATATATTCTACTCTATTGTGTACCATTTAACTAAACTTTCAACTTGGGTGTGTGTCTGTACTAAAACATACATTGTTTCATGTGTTAAACTAGAGGAAACTAGATATTCTCAAACACCTATCTTCTTACACTTGTTTGACCCACATATAACTGTGGAATATGTCATGTGTGACCTGGGGATTTGTTTTCCAACATAGAACAGTAGGTGTGGGAGCATGCTCAACTATATTCTCCTACATTTTTAGTGGTAATACAGAAAAATCCTCCCTTACAAGAGTATTTTAGCCTGCTTCCCAAGTAGTCCCATAAGACTACGTCTAAGTGACATCTTATATAATGTAAATGAAAAAAATTATAAAAATCGTAGTTTTTAGGATAAACCTAATCAGTATATGAGATCATGCTCGGTTTCTCCTAGGATTCTACCCTCAACTTAAGGTAGACCCCTTCAAGCACTAACCCTAGTCTCAGTACCTATATGTTAGTCACAATAATCATATATATACTAACACAACATCATACTCAGATCAACTAATTAATGATAATAAATATACTACACAACAATATGGAGACATAGATATATCACATAAAGATAACTATCCCGAATAGATGGCACAAATAAAGACATTTAATTAAATAACTACTATGAAGCAAAACAATAGGTATATATAAATATGAAATGTGAACCTATATTCCAAGTAATGATGAACAAAGGTACTTGAAATATCATAAATTACATATCAATATCATGTGCATCACCTTGGGTGAATTTAATCGATGGTAACTACAAAACATAATTTCCCCCCACTTTATGTCAACTCGGAGGTCCACTATACAGTGTTGGTGAGGCACTGTCATAGTTACCCTACCTGAGTCACAACTATCATAAATCCTATCAATCCTGTCACATCCCAAGGTAAATAGAAGAATATGTTAGTAAATCCTAGCCTTTTATAACATTTTATAACATACCAACCATAACTACTTGGTTCGAGTCAGAATGCCACGTGACCTCATGTGCACCTCCCCATATGCTAGAGATTTCCGATTAGCGTTGAGGGTATGATTCCATAAGTGGGGAGAATATACCTTAAGTATCATGTCATAGGATTAATAATAAAAAATAAACAATATAATAAATTATTATATTAAACATAAATATACTAAATAAATCGCATACATATCATATAATAAAATCGCTCTCAATATGGAAAGTTTTTCCAGTGTAATAATCAGTAGGAGATAAATAAATAAATAGAACTACAGGGGTAATTTGGATTATGTCCTTGTATACAACTTTCTCTATGCTCTTATTCTCATCTATCCACCGTATAGACCTTAACCTTTGTCATATCCCTTATGAAATCTATAAGAACACTGAAATGTATGAGTGGGGTGTGAGTACAAGGATCAATAGGACACCAACAATGTGTCCTTAAACTAATGTTCTCAATTATAAAAAGTGTATGCTATAATTATAATAAATGTATATTGATCATAAATATAAAATCCAATATTGAGAGGTAGATCCTAAACCAGGAATCCATAAATCCCTGGTCATACCTACTTCGACTCTATGCCAAAAGATAATGGAATATGTCAATATTGACCTAACTATCCACTAGGATAGCATAACTATCACTTATAAACCTCATGAAATTGTTCCTGATGTATGGAATGAAACTTGTAGGAGTTCCCAGTATACAATATTCAACTCATATGAGTTTCCAATATAAAGCATTCAGCTCAAAGTAGTGTATGATATGTGGCACGGACCTTGAAGGGGTTCCCTTCATACAACATGAAATTCAATGGAATTCCTATTATACTGAATGTAACTTGAAGAATCAACTAGTATATAGAAGAAAACTTGAAGGAGTATCTGATACATAGAGTCCCATGGTATCATCATATCTTCACCCTATACTCAGGTTCATCGTCACCATCATTGTTAGTCAAGTGTACTCCCCCTCTAAAGGATAAACATTTCATGGAGATCAACTAATTCCAAGTAATAGAATGATACCTCCATACAAGGTAACACACACATGTATATACAAGTTAGAGTATACATGTAGACCATGTCATCATGAAAAATAAAGAAGTAATACATAACAACAAGTGATCACAATACAACAAGAAACAAGATACTCTAATATCACTCATGGAAACAAATATCACAAGAGTATCATGGGAAATATAAGAACCCACATGAGATCACAATCAAGAATAGTATCAAATATTACAACACATAAATTGTAACATGGAAACATGTGTAAAATAGATCCCAATAGGTAAGTAACTTCCTACCTCAAATTCATTGATGTTAATATCAAGAATAAACCACCTTGTCTAGTTCGAAAGTTAGAGTGGAAACCACAATAGTCAAGAATAAGCACTCATGAGACTTATTATCATATTCGTTGATATATCAATGATCAAGGTTTTTCAATGGTTCTTAGAACCAAAACCAACTATTTTATTTTAAAATAAAATAAAATATCACATGTGATGATACTTTCTGTCACCTATATAATTTCTGAATTATCATTTTAGTCCAATTCATGTTCTTGCAATCTACCACTCAAGAATAATTATATTTTAGTAATTTCTTAAAAAATATCCTATTATAATCATCTCTTGATAATTTATTATAAATTATCTTTCATGTTTATCTTTTTGATAATTTATCATAAATTAGCCTTTATTATTCAAAGTAGTTATCATTTTATAACACTTATGAACATCTTTTGACAATTTTATGAAATTATTATTTGATAATTATTCATAATTATCATTAAAAAATTTCATATTATTATTCCTTGATAAATTTTTAATAATTTATCCTTTTATAATATCACAATTATTGTACCAATTTTTTTTTAAAATTATCATTTGATAATAATTTAAAAATATAATTCAATAAATACTTGGATTTATATTATTATTATTCAACCATTTGTTTCCATAATTTTTATAATAACAAAAAAGGGAGAAGAATAATAAAATAATTAAAAAAACCCACACTCACCTTCCTCAACCTAAGGGCATCACATAGGGAAGGAGGGCCACACATAGGGAGGAAGAAAATAAGATAGTCTCACTTGGAACTGAACCCAAAATGGTTCAATGAAGTCTTCAACAATCATGCACAAGGAGTCTCAAAATTTATTAGTTTCAATGGGATTAATAAATGAAGGACATCAAATCATTTGAATATTTAGAACCCTAAACTATGTATACCTTCATTCATAACCTAAACCTCCAATTTAATCTTTTGTTTCATCATAATATTGATAAAAGAGACATTAATTTAACTTTATTAAGTCAATTCTGAATTAAATGGTCAAAAATAAGTCGAATAAAAGGTTTTTTAGATCAATAACATGTGAAAATGGTGTCCAATCATGTTGAAGAAGATGGAATTAAATAAAAACTATTTTAATATTTAAAAAAATTAAGGATAAAAAAATTACACATATGATGTAACTAAACACCTGATACAAACAATGTTTATGTCACGCCTATGGTAAAACCCACATTCCAACCCTAATGGCGGTCTATTATTTCTCATACGAGACAACGTTTGAGAGATACATAATTTTTTCCATAAAAAATATAATAAAAATATTAAATAAATTACCATCATGTGTGATTTAACCAATACTCGATGTGCACAAATGTTATATCCCACCTAAGACAAATCTCACATTCCAGACCTAAAAAAAGTCTCAGTTTTCCCATTAAAGACATTGTTGGGAGTTATTGAATTATTTTAGAAAACTCACTTGTGTGTGATATTAATATATTTTAAAAAATAATTCCTTTAATGTTAATTCTCTACAGGACTCGAAATATAATGATAACTTGTTATCCAACCAACTCTGAAGATATTCCATAGAATATTCCAAGGTGTTAACTAGATTTTTTTTACCATTTAAAAAATCCTTTAAATCATTTATTAAGTTATTTTTATTGAAAAACTACATTTCCACATAAAATTACCCATAAATTATTAACTAATAGGTTTTTATTATCATTAAAAATTGAGGATATTACAAAAATCATGTCAACTTCTGTACATCCCAAATAATTTTCCAACATGGATAGAGTAAATAGTCCTCATATTCTACAAGTGAGGATTTTTTGATAACTTTAAGCCCATTATATGATACCTTGTCATCTTCTACATTTAAGATAATATGTTATTTATAAACATCGATCATCGCATTTCCTATGGAAATGAATGGTCATCCAAAAATCAAGGGTACTTCAGTGTCTTTCTTCATGTCGAGGACAATGAAATTAGATAGAAAAATAAATTTTCCAACCTTCACTAGTAAATCCTCTAAGAGACCCTTGGATTGCTTGATTGAACGGTCAGCCGATTGAATCACCACATAGGTGGGTATCAATTCATTAAGTTACAACTACTTGAAGACTCAAAATGTAATCACATTAATTTTAGATACAAAATCACATAAATATTTACTGAACTCACATGATTCAATTGTTCATGGAATAAAAAAACTTATAGGATCGTTAAGCTTTAGTGATATTGAATGTTGGACCACCATTTTTCATTCCATGTTGAGAGTTATAGTGATGAAGTACACCATATTTATTTTATTCAAAATAATCTCCTTTATAAATTTAGCATAATTAGGAATTTGAGACAATGCCTAAGAAAAATTATTGTTGATATGATGTTTTTGAAATACCCACATAAATTTCCTAAACTATTGATCCAGTTTTACTTTCTTCGTCATATCCAAAAAAGGAAAAGGTGGTATATAAATTTTGATCACCAACTTATCTATATATTGCACTACTTATTTTCCCTTTAATTTTACTTTCTCTAATGGTAAAATATCAAGTTCATATACTCTTCTAATAAGTTGTAGAGGTAACAATCTTTCTTATCACCGTCTACTATTTTTATTTATTGAGGTAGGTTACACAAGATCCTCACCAGTCATTAGATCACCGCCTTAGATTCCTATTAGGGTTTCTTTTTAGTGTCACCCCATAATGTGTTGGGTTGTCTCATTAAGAGATAATTGTAAATCTAAACAATATATTACTCAATGATTTGGATAGTGGCCTCTTGATTTTGAAATATGGTTTCAGTAATGGTTATAAAATTTGATATCATCTCTTATTTATTTGACTTTGGCTCTTATTGTAGTTTTTGTCGAGCCTAATGTTGCTATGAAGGGGGATTCATAATATGAGGGGTTTTATACCCTTGTTGTTATTGTTAATGGAACTACTGGTATTTATTTACTTATTTTTTCCTTGGGTATGGATTCTAGTATTGTGGTTTTTTGTACATGAGATGTCTTTGAGGCCATGTATAGTGACATTTTTATTATTTTTCACCCCAACCATAATTGGAATTATCTTTCCACAGTGGATTTTGGTATTATGGAAACATGTTCATCCCTTAATTTTTTGAGATGAAACTCACTTCACTATAATATGGTTTAACAATTCTAATTACACTCCCCCATTGCATGGATATAACCTCACTCATTTCATGTTGCATTTTTCATAACTTTAACTTGTACATTGGAATTTAGATAGAGAGAATTAGTTTTATTTGAAATGGAATCTAGTTGGGAAGATATCATGGTAGTTTAATAAATGTTATTCATTCTTATTTTCTATGAGCCATGTTCACTATGACATTAGAAGTTATTATCTTACATTTTGTCAAATAATTTGAATAATTCCTTGGGATATTTCTTCATTATCATTCCTCTATCCATTGCATCCACTATTGATTTTGTGCCCATAGTGAGTCCTCCATAGAAGGTTTAGACTTTAATACATAATGGAATTATATGGTATGGAAACTTTCACAACATATCCTTGAATCACTCCCATGAATCATAAAGGAATTCACTTTTTTTTCTAGAAAGTATGGATATCTTTTCATAGAATTATGATCATAAAGGGAGAATTTTTTTTATAAGAATGATTGAGAAATGGATTCACATGTGATAATAAAGAACCAAGGATAAATTTTAATATAGTATTTGTATCTATACATTAATGATAATGGGAATAGGTGGAGCTTAACTGAATCCTCAGACACTCCATTGTAATATAACATGTCACAAATCTCTAGAAAAATTTTAATGGGATCATTTGGGTCTTCACTCAGTAAGCCCCAAAATTGCACTATATTCTAAAGGAGTTTCATTATATCCAATTTTATTTCAAAATTATCAACCTGAAAAAGTGGTCAAACAATTCTTAAATCATCCATGTTATGGCGTCCCAGCCCTGGTGCCATATTCCAGTTCCCCGAGTTGGTTTTCAATATGACCACAAGTGTGCCTCCCCATACACCGGAGGTTGTCAACTAGGATTGAGGGTCTAATATTTAATGTGGGGATAATAAAACATCTTTATCAAAGCATCTAAATAGTGTAAAATAATAAAAATAACCTAATGATAATAAAAAATAATCAGGATAATACCATAATCAATAAAGACCAACATCACATAATAATCCCAAAACATGGATAAATGACTATAAACCAAGAAGTAAATTTGTCATGCCATATATGTGTCAAGTTCCAAATGAAAAACCAAAATAAAGATAAACTGAAAACTCCCAATCAGGTCCTAAAATCATGTACATTTTCCTCATCCATTATCCATCACAAGTCCCAAATCATCCATCAAACATAAGTCTCTTGCTATTATCCTATCCTATAAACATGATGTCTATTTAGGTACCGATTAGGTAGCCCGAGTAGGCTGTGAGTACAACTCAGTAGGCTGCCAAAAATGGATTCTAAAACAATATACAGTCTATAAAATTGTATGTATTTTTATGAAGAATAAAATTAAAATGATAAATTAAATATTTTCCACATTAAATTATTCTTTAATGAATCGCATAGGTCCCTAGGTTCACAGTGACACCTAAACCAATAATACTTATTTCTTTCCCATTTTAGACTTTGAACCATCCACCAAAGGGATATAACATATCCTTTCATCATGGGATTCATTAATCATTTAATATTAAATTTCAAATTCATACAATGGGGGCCTAGAGAAGTAGTCTGTCGCTATGTGGGTATTTGGAGTAGCAATCCCTGTCTAACAACTCAGTGATTACAACCAATAAACATATATATTGGGGGACTAGATAGAAACTATAGAACACCATGTGTATTTTGAGTATAAATCTCTATCCCATAACTCAGTCACAAATATCACATCTCATGGTTCTATATTCACAACCCATTTATCAACTATTTCTACAATTCATTATTCAAACCATTTCAAAAATTCATTTATCAACCATGCATAATTTATAAATAATCATTTCAATCATATAAACACATCCCATGGGTTTCCCTCAATTTCATAATTCCCTTAATAAATCAATTTCATAATCCCATTATTCCATAAATTTCATAATCCCATTAATCAACAAATTAATTAATCAATTAAAAATGTGATTACAAAATGTGGAAATTGAAATTACACAATTAAATACGCCAAAATAAAACCAAGACTATGGGAATTTAAAATTAAACCAAATACCTCAAGATTTTTTATGACCGTCCTCTGAACAAAAAACCCCCAATTTGAAGTGGAATGATTGAAATAACAATGGTACGAATAATCTAGGACTAATACCTAAGACTACGATCCAAAGAAATAAGATCCATTAAAACCTAGATCTAAACCATCACCAGTGGATGAAAAATCATCCCACTTCATTAGTAAAGAGAGGAGATATTTAGAGGAAATCAAATAGGGAATAGATTACATACTTTATAGGAGACGATCCTTTAATAAAATATTTGATTTTTCAAGAAAGGGGTTCGAGAAGACTTGGAATCCTACTAGGAACTTCCAAAATATAAGGAATTAATTTAGGGCCAAGATGGGGTTATTAAGGATGAAAAAATATGGTTTAGGAATTTTAATTAAATTTTCGGGGGGGTTTAATACTCGTTCTCATAGTTTCCTAGGATGAGGCGCATGATTTTCCAAACTGTGAACCTTAACTGTGTGCCTCTACGTAGAGGGTTCACAATTTCTCCTAAGTGGTGCATGGTTTGAAAAACCATTCAAAAACTTTTAAAATACCCTCTATTTAAGGGTATATGGTTTGGGGAGGGAGGTCGCATGATTTGGTTAAACCATGCACCAACCATGTGCCACCTCTTGTGCCTCCAAAATGGGGTTCCCGATTTTTTGGTGAAAATTGCACAATTTTACCTAACCATTCTCCAACCGTACATAACCCCATGGGCTTTAAAATTTCTCCAATTTCACCCAAAACAACCCCAAAATAAAACCTAACCATGTTATAACCAAAACAAGGGTAAAAGGAGTACCTAAAAATGAGCCTGAGGCATCTATAGAAAGGTTGAAATCTTAAAATCTCTTCACCTTATAACAGCTCATCCTCAAGTTGTACTCCCAACCATCTTTAAGATTCCAATGTAAAAAGGATTGGTCCACTGAGTCC
This sequence comes from Viscum album, assembly GCA_963277665.1. Classification (NCBI taxonomy): domain Eukaryota; kingdom Viridiplantae; phylum Streptophyta; class Magnoliopsida; order Santalales; family Viscaceae; genus Viscum; species Viscum album. Next base: position 908,334,304 of record OY728131.1, on the reverse strand, counting down.
ACATATTTTTTTCTCTCCCATGTTTCCTCCTGAACATGTCCATGTTTTCATAGTACTCATACCAATGGCAAAGTCTTTCCCTACAACTCCTTCTCACTATGATCCATAATACAAATCAGATGCCTATCAAAGGACGCATGAGAATAAAACTCAACATTATCAACATTGATCACATGATAATGGTCAAGGTGAGATTTATGAATATATAACACCTAAAAAATATCATGCATGGCACTATACCTCTATATAAGAGCCAATTGGTACGCCACCAATTCAGTCATCTCCACAATCTCAAAAGTTCCAATAAACCTAGGAAACAACTTTACCTACCTCCATATCCTATGGTGACACAATCTGAGAGACACTAAAAGGAATATAAGATCACCCATTGCAAACTCAAGGGGTCATCGATATAGATCAACATACAACTTTTACCTACTCTGATTCATATCCATATGTTTCTGAATTATTTGAAGATATTATAATGTCTTCTTCATGAGACTTGGTCCCAATAACTCAGTCACACCTAGCTCCAGCCAACATAGAGGTGATCTGTATGAAATACCATAAAGTTCCTCATATGGTGTCATTTGAATAGTTTTATTATAACTATTTTTATAAGATAACTCAACTAGTGCTAAGTGCTTCTCCCAAGACCCACCAAAGTCTAGGATGTATTACCAAAGAATATCCTCCAATAATTATATAGTATGCTCCGACTATCTATTTGTCTGAAAGTGGAAATTTGTACTCATAAACACTTGGGTACCCCATGCTTTCTATAATCCCTACTAGAAGAGTGAACTAAAGCGTGAATCACATTCTGAAAATATGATTCGTGGAACCCTATGAAAATGGAATATATACCGAACATACATATCTCCCAACTGATCAACTGCTAATGTATCACATAAAGGAAATAAATGGGATACTTTCATCACTTGGTCCATAATCACCCATATAGAATCATTCTTCTTAGGAACCCTCATAAGACCCACAATGAATTCCATGGTGACGTTGTCCCACTTACATTCCAAAATAATCAATGGATGAAATAAACCACCAGGTTTTTAATGCCTGTGATTTACCTGCTGACAGGTGTGGAATCATGTCATAAACCCTAAAATCTACCTTTTCATGTCTGACCACCAATAATGTCGACGTAGGTTATGGTACATTTGGGTCAAACCTGAATATACTTACCACTTCGAGGCATGAAACTCACACATCATCTCCTTGTGCATACCTGTAGACCCAAAACATATCTCATGACATAAATGATATCATCTTCATCTATAGTCCAATTAGAATGTGACTCCCCATATTTAAGGTTTTCCCTCAAGGCCATACACTCTAGATACTCATATTGTCTCTCCTAAATCCAACTCAAAATTGTAGACTCAACTAATAAGGATACTAGGTTCATATGATCCTATCCCTCCTAAACCTCAATATGAATCTCATCCAGCAAGTTCATAATCTTCCACTCAGAACTAAACTCCTAAACTGCATGAGTTTGTGCTTTCCTACTCAAAACGTTAGTAACACTATTTCCCTTCCCAAGCATATATTACAACTCAAAATCAAAATATTTCATATACTCAACTCGTATCTACTACTGAAGATTCAAATATCTCTATGAAAAGGTGTACTTTAATCTCTTGTGATTGGTATACATAGTAAAATTTTCACCCAATAGATAATGTTGCCAAAAATTTAAGTCATAAACCACCACAACCAACTCGAGATCATTCATATGGTAATTTAGTTCATGTGAACTCAACTTCCATGACCCATATTCCATAACTCAATTTCCCTACATAAAAAAATCTCCAAATATGATCCTAGATGCATCAAATAAACATTGTATACTCCTCACCCAACTCAGGAAGGATCAATATCGGTACAGTAGTCAAACGCTTCTTTAACTCATGGAAAGCATTCTAACATGATTCATACTATTCAAACTTGATCCTCATCTATGTGAAACCTAAAAGTGGTGTTTCCAAATGGGAAAATCCCTGGAAAAACCTCTTATAATAACCCACTAAACCTAGAAATATTCAAATATCAAAAACATTCTTGGGATTATCCCAAGAACCCACTGCCTACACCTTTTATGGGTCTACTAAAAAACCTTCCTCAGAGATGATGTAGCCCAAGAAATATACCCTATCAATCCAGAATTGATACTTAGATATCTTAGAATATAGCTGATGCTCTCTCAATGTAATCGGTATGATGTTAAGATGTTGGTCATGGTTATCATGATTCTTGGAGTAAACCAAGATGTCATCCACAAAAAAAAAACCACAAATTGATCCAGGTATGGGTGAAATATTCAATTCATCAAGGCCATAAACACAGATGAAGTGTTCATCAGCATGAATGGCATCATGACAAACTCATATAGGCCATGCCTTCTTATGAAAGTAGTAAGTGGTATATGAGAAGGTCTAACTCTCAACTGATGATACCTCGGTCTCAATTCAACTTTAGAGAAAACAAAAACTTCTCTCAACCTGTCAAAAATATTTTTGATGCATGGAAGAGGATACCAGTTCTTCACTATCATCCAATTCAACTTTTGATAATCAACACATAAGTGTAAGGTCTCATCATCCTTCTTATCAAAAAATAATGGAGAACCCCAAGGTGATGTACTCGGATGGATAAATACCTTATCCATAAACTCTTCCAGCTGATTCTTAAGCTAGTGAAGCTCTATTAGTGCCATCATGTGGTGTGGAATAGAAACTGGATCAGCTCCAAGAATGAGCTCAATTTTAAACTCAACATCCCTCTCACGTGGCAGCCCTGAAAATCATTTAGGAAACACATCATGGAACTAGTCCACTATGGGTGGAAATATATCATGATTCACACCCTCATCATCTAGTAAAATACTTAAAACCTAGGTGGTGAGTTCCCCCAATTGCTAATGAACTAGTCATGTATGGCCTGATTGGATATCCCATTATCCACAATGAACATAACTATCACCCTCAGGAGACATAAAGGTCACTCTCATATGGTAAGAATCTATGTGGGCACGGTATGATACTAACCATTCCATACCCAAAATCAATTCAAAACCCGATATGTCAATAATGTATATATCCCAAAGGAAATGATACTCACCAACCTTGAGAGAACACCCCTTGCATAAAAAGATGTATCTCGACTGTACTCCCAACAATGTTTCGGTCATCAAAACCCCACTCACAAACTCCACCGTCAGACTCAAACCTTTCACAAGTTGAGAAGATATAGAATGAGAGTCTCTTTTATCAAATAAGGAATTAGATACAAAAAAACTACAATAATAATACATATTACTATCAATGTCCTAGCCTCACTGTCCACTTATGTAGGCTGAACTATTTTCAACTATCCAACTCCTCTTACCTAGGGTGTAGTCTGAATCCCATGTGTTTCACCACTATTATAATATGGGCGTGCTTTCCATAATGTTCCACATTCACTGCCTTGAATTAAATGGCTAGAAGAAATCCAACTGCCTGATAGGTATGGGGTAGAATATCCCTTTATGGTACTCTGACTCTGCCTGGATCCTCCATCATTACCCATATATTGAGAGTTTCTACAATACCTTAATAATTGACCCATTCCACTATAGGATCAGAACTCTAGAAGTGGTCAGGGACACTGGTTATGAAAGTGACCTAACCTAATACACTTGTGGCAATATAATCAGTTACTAATTTGAGTAACTAACCCTTCTCCCTAGATACTTTATTTTCAATTACCCTAGTTTACATTATCATAGTGACACTTCATAATCTTGAAAGACATACCTAATGGTCATCCAACAGAAACCACCTACATTTCACTAGAATCCTCCTTTAGGTTCCCCTTATAAATTAGATCCTCATTCACCAACTTATAAAACTTTTTCAGCCGAAAGATGCTAACCTGAGAATTAATCTCACATTTAAGCCCATCCTAAAAATGTTTTTCAGTATTTGTCTCATCTCCTTCCAACACTAAAACAAAGTAATCAAAATTAGTGAAGCGACCAACATAGTCTATCATGTACTTACTACCCTGGGTAAACCTCATAAATTCTACTTCTCTCTCTTGTCTGAGCATATTTGGGTAAAATTGTTCCAGTAACTTCTCCTGAAATTATTTTCATACCATGCCCTATAGCTACTCATTTAAATCCTGAATTCAAAACTAATGATTCACTTGACCATGTAACATATAATCCTGTAAATTTACCCTCTTCTCATTAGAAGTATCTAAATGGTCAATTATCATTTGGAACAACTTAATCCAAAACCCACCTTCCTCAGGTCCACCCTCTCCGGTGAAGGCCGAAGAGTGATGCAACTGAAACTCCCATGTAAAATTAGACATATTTCTTATATCCTACCCTGGGTATATTTTTATGAACTACATCAAGCGATCAAAGTTCTCACAGAACTTATCTCTATCTCCTTCACCTAAAACTGTTGGAGCATTTGGTTCCACTGCTGGAAGATCATTTCCAACCATATTCTCCAATCGTCTTATCAACAAGCATTATTATGGAGGCATGTCTCTACAATTCCAAAAACATTTATTATGACACACAACACATCATTAAAATTTTTACAATAGATGTATTCACATAAGTCTATAAAAATTCATCCCTCATACACCGCTACGCGATCAAAACCAAAGCATTATCACTACCCTCAACCATCCCTCAACTAGGTCATGGATTATATAGGGTAAAACACTTTCACATTACAATTATTCTCATTAAACACCCATGTTATACATTTCAAATTACCATAGTTATCATCATTTTTAACCATTTAATTTCATCATTAGGAACCATTTCTCTTAAAATTACATAATTAAAGAAAAACATTGTCAATTAAGTAACTCACCCAAAATATTCTTTTTCATGTGTTCCTAAAATGATGCATATAACATGAAATCCTAAGTGCCTATAATGATGCATGTATACACAACTCTAATTCCATACTGGTCTATGATAAAAAAAACTTAGAAAAATAATAACATCACACAAGAGTTGCATCATTTAAGTTGAAATAACATTAAACTATAACAAAAAACATCAAGAACATCAATCCCAATCTGTGTACTTGGGTTTTCTCCTGCACATAGGTTAGCTACTCCCATGAATGATCTTATGACCAAGGCCTGATTCATCCAAGTCTTCTATCTACCTTTACCAAATAGTAATAAAAAATAAAATAAAATAAAACTCTTTTAATACCACTTTGTGACATCCTAGACCGGGTGACACATATCGGTGCCTCAATCCAGTTTTCCACGTAACCTCAAGCATGCCTCCCCATATTCCAGCAGCTACCAACTAGCATTAGGGGTCTAATATATAATGTGGAGATACTATACCCTCTTTACCAAATCATATCAATAGTGGGAAATAATAATAATATAAAAATTATAATAAATAATAACTAGGATAATACCATAATCAATAAATACCAACAACACATAATAATCCCAAAACAAGGATAAATGACCACAAACCAAACATAAAAATAAGTCATTCCATATATGTTTCAAGTTTAAAATGAAAACCCAAAATAAATACACTTTGAGAACTCTCAAGAGAGTCCCAAAATCATTTTCTATTCCCCTATCCATGCTCCATCCTGAGTCCCAACTAATCCATCTAACATAGGGCTCCTTCCCTTATCCTATCATGTAAACATAAATTCTATTTGGGTACTGATCAAGAATCCCAATTATATTGTGAGTAAAAATCAATAGGCCACCACCAATGGAATATAAAATTATAACCAGTCTATAATAGTGTATGATTTTGTATAAAGAATAAAATTCAAATGATAAATTAAACAGTTTCCACATTAAATTATTCATTAATGAACTTCATAGGTCCTCGGGTTCACGGTGACACCCGAACTAATAATTTCTTCTTTGGTCCATATTGGATTCTGAACCATCCACTAAAGGGATATAAAATATCATTCCATCATGGGATTTATTAATCATTTAATATTAAATTTCACATTCATACAATGGGGACCTAGAGAAGTAGTCTGGCACCCCGTGGGTATTTGGAGCACCATTCCTTGTCCCAAAACTCAGTGATCATAAGCAATAAACATATATATTTGGGGTCTAGAATGGAAGTTTGGAACCTTGTGGGTATTTGGAGCAGTATTACACATCCCACAACCCATTCAAAAATATCACATTTCATGGTTATACATTCACAACCCATTTATCAACCATTTCCATAATTCATTATTTAAGCCATTTCATAAATTCATTTATTAACCATGTATAATTTATAAATCATAATTTCAGTAATATCAGCATACCCCATGGCTTGACCTCAATTTCATAATCCCCTAATAAATAAATTTCATAATCCTATTATTCCATCAATTTTATAATCCCATTATTCCATAAATTTCATAATCCCATTAATCAATTAAAAATTCGATTACCCAACATTAAAATTTCAATTTCATAATTATATAAACCCAAATAAAATCAACACTATGGGAATTGATAATTATACCACCTACCTCAAGATCATTGATGATCATTCTACAAACCAAAATCCCCAATTTTGAAAAAGAACAATCAAAATCACAACCGTGTGGAAGATCTAGGACCAATACCTAAGACCAAGATACAAATGAACAAGATCAATTAAAACCTATATCTAAAAAATCAAAAACAGAGAAAAATCCTCCCTCTTTATTGGGAATAGATACATAAGTGAGAGGAAATAAAACAGGTAAGAGATTATATACCGTAGAGGATATGATCTTCAATTAGATCTTCGATTCATCAAGAAAGGTGTTTGAGAAGCCTCGAAATCCTCCTGGGAGATTCCAAAATTGAAAAAATTCATTAAGATCCAATATGGGGTGATTATGAGTGAAAAATGGGGGGTTTATAATTTTAATAAAATTTTCAAGGTGTTTAAAATCCGTATGCATGGTTTCCTAGGATGAGGCACATGGTTTGCTAAACCATGCACCTTAATTGTGTGTATCTACTTAGGGTGTGCATGGCTTGAAAAACCATGTGCCCACCTTGAAAATCCCATCTCTTTAAGGGTGAATAGTTTGGAGAGGGAGGTTGTATGATTTTTACAAACCATGCACCAACTGTTCACCAACTCATGTGCCTATAAAAGGGGCACATGGTTTTTTAGGGAAAATCGCACCTAACCATGCATCAACCGTAAACAGCCTCATGGGATTCCAAATTTCTCCAATTTCACCTAAAACAACTCCAAAACAAAACCCAACCAACGCATAACCAAAAAATGGTAAAAATAGTACCTGAAAATGAGCACGAGGCATCTCTAGAAAGGTTGATATCTTACACATGTGAATTGAGGGTATGTCATACTCCATGATATTTTGGTGAGGTGGAAACTGGACATGAGGAACTTGTGGCCTATATTGTAGTTTTACTTATGAAAAATATTCCATAACAAATTGAAATGGTGAATACTAATTTAGTGGTGCATACTGTGGCATGAATAGAAGTGGTTGTTGGTTATGTCCCATGTATGTTCAAGCTTTTTATCCATCCCTCCTTCGGGAGTAAATTGTTGCTCAACTCCATGGATGGAGGTTGGGTCTTCCACTTCTATGCTCGACATGGGAGAATTTGGTATGTGTTCCCTCATGAGTTATTTTCATTTCCTTGAAAATGTCTATTTGATTTACATATTAAAGAGGACTCTCTTTGATGATTTGGCATTCTTGGAATTAGTGAGGTAGTGACTCATGCACCCATAATCCTATATAAACTAAAAAATCACACCCAGAATAAAAGGGGGAAATCACAAATAACAAAAACAGAACTGGGTTCAGGAGTAATTTTTTTGTTTTTTTCAAATTAATTAACCTAGACTTGATTTATACTACACCGCTCAAAATATTTCCCTAGAAAAAATTCCAAAATATGTTGTCTCTTCTCCTAACTAATTACTTCTAAGAAGTCAAAATTAAATTTTTTCAGATCAAAAATGAGTGTAATAGAATTATGGATTCAATCATCATAATAAATTCTCACCATTAGGATTTAAGTATGCCTAAAACCCCTTGGTTAGGTAGAGTTTGATTAATATCTTGAAAATCAACTTCTTGATTTTATAATTAATCTCTAGAAATTTTTATGAAAACAAACCTAGTGTGATGAATAATACACCTAATAGTTGTAAGAATATTCATTGTAATTCCTTTATAAATCTCTAAATATGTATATATTGTTTTGATATAACATATTCAATGATTTTAATAAAGAATACACAAATAAGTTGTGATAAAAAATATATAAGAATGACACAAGCACACAACAATAATTCAATTTCTGAAATGATTCTACATTGTCATCCACAACCCTAATGTAGAGATCGAATTATCCACACATGATTCAGATGATAAAAAACAAGCACAACTTACCATTATTGTTTATTATATTCAAGAAAATAAGTAGAAAATACAATCCACCTCTATAAAAATGCTTTAACTCCCAATGTATGAGTTTCAAGATCTTCTTTCCTCAAAGATAAATCTTTTAAAGGACCCCCCCCCCTCTAAAAATGGTAAGAGAACATTAATTAGGTGACCCCCAATGTATATGGGTGGTTAGGGGTATAGATCTTAGGTAAAATAGTGGTTATGGTGGTAAATAAGGGTGGTTATAAATCTGATCCATGGAGCATCATTAAGCACATAGTTTAATAAATAGTGTTCCAACCATACATATTATTTTGTCCATATTGTTTCAGGTCACATGATTCTTGGGGAGAGGCGCATGACTTAGGTAACTGTGTATAGACCATGTGAATGCTTTTGTCTCCTCATATTTTAGTATGCACAGTTTCTTGGGTTGTGGTGAATAGTTTGTGGGTTTCAATGAAAACCTTGCTTAGTAGGAAATGATCCCAAATGATTCTATTTTGCCTCCAAAACCTCTGCTTCATGCCAAATTTGATAAATTTTCCACTGTATGCCCATTTTTTTCCTATTAAAACAAATTAGGGCCATAAAACAATGATGTGTATACAAAAAGTCCATTTTTAAGTAGAATTTAATTTGAAACCAGACTATGCACACTATTTCATCAATGATGTTGTCATATAATTGAGTGAATGACATGTAATGTATTTATTTATTTTAGAAAACCTACTTAGGGAATGTAAAATGGATGAGTAAGCTGATGTGATATTGACATGTTCCATATTTCATGGTAGTATTATATACCATAAATAAGTGAATTTTTTAAATATGAATATGGTTTTACTATAAGAATATTAATTGTTAGCTATAGTTTATCAGTGGCAGTTTCAAAAATCACCATTAAATAAAAATAATATATATATATTTCAAAACCACCACTAAAATTAAAAAATATTTTTTTATTACTGATTAGAAGTGGTTTTTAAAAAATCATTATTTAAAAAAACTTGAAACCCACTCCCTATCCCTATATATTCACACCTAATGAATGTCTTAGATTTCATCAATCCCTTAACAATCTATGCTTACTGTAAGAGCCTGGGTGTTTAGAAACGGGTCAAATTTCGACCCTGTTTAAACTTTTTTACTGGTTTTTGAGAAGTCTGGAAAATATGGGCAGTTTCTGGAAATTCCAGACTACAGGCCGTGTACTTTAAGTACACGTTGTGTATGAGTTACCTGAGTGACCATCCGTGTGCTCACCGAGTACATGCCGTGTAAAGACTGTGTAGAAGTTTCCTACTACACAGCGTGTATTTATAGACACGACGTGTAACCCTTACCCGTGCATGGACAAGTACATGTCATGTGGTTCCCAGGTATAAATTTCAATCTACACAGCATGTAGCCTTTTTTGACATATCGTGTACCCTTGTCCTGTGTAGCGGCCGAGACCCTGGCCGTGTGTTGACCGTGTACACGGTCCAACCCGTGTGTTGGACTCCTCTTAATTCGGAGTACGGAAACACATCTACACGGCGTGTACTTTGGAAATACAGGTCATGTACTTTTATTTTTATTTGAGTGATTGAGACGCTGTCGCATCTCATTCCCAGAAGTCCCTTCTTCTTCCCGCTGTTGTTGTTTCTATATTGCTTCCACTGTTTATTGTTATTGAATGTGCTTCTGCTCTGCGGGTCTAGTTCGAGTCTACTGAGTCATTTATTTCTGCTGCATATTTTAGTTTAATACTTGGACCAGTACCTTTAATTCCTCCGAGAGGGTATAGCCTCCCCACTATACCTATTCAGATCCTCACTTCTAGTCAGAAGCATTTGGAGTTCAGGGGAGGTGCGCCTAAGGTAGTAACACCTGACCCGTTCGGCACTGTTCGGGTGGCTGGTTGGGTCCGGGTCGTTACAAAGTGGTATCAGATGAGTTCTTGACAGGGATTTAGTAGCAGTGTTTTTCTGGCTACTAATGAGTTAGAGACTTCTATTTTTATTTCTTCTAGTTTTACTATTTGGAATATGGTATAATGGAGATAGGTGGTTCTTGGAACTGAATTTTGAACACGTTCTTGGATCCCTACAGCCCCATGTATGAGGGATGGATTGAGTTGCTGTGGGTGGCAATTGTATTTTTTTTCTCAGATTACGGTTTATATGATTTCCACCTCGGTGGCTCACTTGTTGTGTGATACTATTGATTATGATATGTAAACCTTGGATGGTATGGAAAGGGTTGCTTATTTGGCTTTTGATAGGCACATTTTAGGGTATTTCAATTTCATAACTGCACGTATGCTTTGTGAAGTGATAATACAATGTGAATAAAAATAAATTGCCATGCTAAGTATGCTCTGAAATGTGAATAGGTGAAATTCATGATAGAATTGCTTGTTTATTGCAATTTGTATGCCATTCTTTGTATTTGGTAGAATTTCAGGTGTAGGATATTTGGGTCTGGCTCTTATGAGAGCAGGCTGGTACTATGGGTGAGGCAGTGTAACTGTCAGGATTAGGCGACTCAGTCGTCGGGTTTGAGGCAACGTTGGTTGTCAGGATGGGCATGGCCTGAGATACTATTGATACTTGGCTCTTTTGAGGGTGGGTAAGGAAGTCGTGAGGTCGGGATGCCGAGGGCATGGGTTGCGATAGGGGAGATTAAGGGTAGTTGTTACACACTTCCTATTTATTGCTTTCCTTATCTGTGTAGAATTTATTGTAATATATATATATGGGTTGTCTGTCCATTCATGGTATTCAGCGGGTTAATCCTTCATGACATGATGGAGAGTCAGGCAGGAGAGGATACAGTACCGCAGGATCAGGTTCAGAATCCGGTGCAGGCAGAACATGAGCTGCAGGTACAGGCTCAGGGACATGATCAGGTTCAGGATCCAGTGTAGGCAGGACCGCAGCCGGGTTTGGCATCGTTCGGGTCGTGGATCGACGAGCATCTCCGATCGAGCCTGGTATTTGTCTTATAGGGGATTGACAGAGGCGCGCATGGTATAGAGCCTTCTATGGTGTATCTGACGTAGGAGTTCCAGTCGCAGAACTCGCCGCTTTTTCAGGGTGAGGGTGGTCCACAGGTGGCAAAGAACTGGATAGAGAGTATGCAGATGATCTTCGAGCAGCTCGAGAAGCCTCCAGGGTGGAGGGTCAAGCTAGCGATGTACATCTTGATAGGACTGGCGAATCATTGGTGGGATGTACAGGTACAGGATCATAGGCACGAGGGAATGGCATGGAAGGACTTCGAGGACAGGTTCTTCAAGCACTTCTATCCAGAGACACTGAGGGAAGAGAGATCTCAGGAGTTCTTGAGTCTTCAGTATGGAGATATGTCTGTCATGGACTACACAGCTACCTTCACAGAGTTATCTCATTTTGCACCTGGTATGGTGAGTGATGATGCAGCTAGGGTGAGGCACTTCGAGGAAGGCTTACGACACGCCATTCGGGTTCAGGTAAACATCTTCAGGCTGGTTTCCTTCTCCGAGGCGGTGAACCAGGCTCTCATAGCTGAGGGCAACGAGAGAGAAAAATCTCATTTTGGTAGGGTGAAAACCCCAGGTGACGGTTCGGACAACAGGAAGCGAGGAAAAGACGAGTTCCAGCAGGGCGGGTAGGCCAAGGACTCAGCTAGACCACCTCGTGGCGGTTCATCGGTGGTTTTCTCTCAGTGTGGGCAGCTGGGACATGTTTGGGCTTAGTACGATAGGCCCCTGAAGGAGTGTCGGGTGTGTGGATAGGTCGGGCATCTGGAGAGGTTTTGCAGACATCCTTCTCAGACAGCCGGCAGGCAGGGACCAGGACAGACTGTGGCATCAGGAGTTGGTTCAGTTTCGGTACTAGGAGAGGGTAGCCGAGGTTCAGCTGCACGCAGGGGACGTGATAGGGATAGCGGGATCCAGCTGAGGGGTCAGTGTCCGGTGACTGGAGCAGCATCGCAGGGAGGTCAGACATCGGGCAGTCGTGCTTCAGGCCAGGTGCACGCTGTGGATCTACTAGGTATTGAGAAGGCTGGAGAGCCGACGATGGTGGCAGGTACACCATGGGTGTGGCCGTGAGTTTCTTTGCTTTATTTTGGCATGGCCTCTTGATGCGTGTCTAGTTGAGTTCATGAGTTTCACAGGTTACTTATGGACTGACTAGAGACTAGTTAGTGGGATTGACATCATATCAGGTGCGTTATAAATTTTATTATATATTTGAGATGCATGGAATCATGAGCATCAAGGATGTAGGTTGCTTGTGGTGTCGTGGGCATCGGGGCATCGTGGATGCGGGTTACTTGAGGTGCATGGAACCAGGTTTGATTTGAGCATCTATTAGATGCAGGACCTCAGGGAGGTGGACACCGATGCGGTGAGGGTTATATTGGGTGTCGAAAGCGACACGTGAGCACCAAGGAGGTTCAGGGGTGCTGATGTATCACGAGAGGACCATGGGTCCAGGAAATAGGTTGTTGGGCCTTTCTTGTTTATTTGATTTTCTTTGATCTTTGTTCGGGTTGAGACCGAGTAGGCAATTCCTAAGGTGGGGAGCCCTTTTAGGAATTCATCCAGAACCTTAAGATCGAGGTAGTCCTGGTTGTTTAACCAGGATGTGCGTGTTCGGTGCCATCTCTTGGTTTTGTTCGGTAGCTCGGGGACGAGCTACGTTAAGGTGGGGAGTTTTTAAGAACCTGGGTTTTTAGAAACGGGTCAAATTTCGACCCTGTTTAAACTTTTTGACTGGTTTTTGAGAAGTCTGGAAAATCTAGGCAGTTTCTGGAAATTCCAGACTACATGTCGTGTACTTTAAGTACACACCATGTATGAGTTACCCGAGTGACCGGTTGTGTGCTTGCCGAGTACATGTCGTGTGAAGACCGTGTAGAAGTTTCCTACTACACGGCGTGTATTTATAGACACGCTGTCTAACCCTTACCCGTTCATGGCCATGTACATGTCGTGTGGTGCCCAGGTATAAATTTCAATCTACACAGCATGTATCCTTCCTTGACACGTCGTTTACCCTTGTCTCGTGTAGCGGTCAAGACCCCGGCCGTGTGTTGACCATGTACACGGTCCAACCCGTGTGCTGGAATTCGCTTAAGTCAGAGTACGGAAACACATCTACACAGCGTGTACTTTGGAAATACACGTCATTTACTTTTATTTTTATTTGAGTAATCGAGATGTCGTCACGTCTCATTCCCAGAAGTCCCTTCTTCTTCCCCTTTGGACAAACAGTTTGTCCAAAAAACCCTGAAAACTCAAACCCTACCAGAATCTTCATACGACCTCCGTTCTTTGATCCGTCAGTGGCAGTGGGACCGCATCAGAAAGGCTAACCCCACGCACCCTTATTCGTCTTTGATCCATCACCTATTCCTCTGCAGATTCCATCAGAACGGAATTTTCAGATTTGACAGAAATGCAGATCTACCGCGATTCAGTCTGATTCAGAGGATGAAATCAAAGGAGTTTCATCGTACGAGTATGAGTTGGGTGGTGCATACCTTCTTTCATGTTTTCGTAGACAAATTGGGGTTGTGACCTCTGGGCGCGACATCAGGTGTTGATCGAAACCCTGTTTATTTGTTGTTAATTAATTATCTGCGTTGTGGGATGCCTCTGGGTGTTCCCTAACCCTTTTTGTGCTGGAGCAAGGCTGGGTGAGAGGTCATGGCTCGTTTGCGTAAATTCGATCGGGGGCGCCGAAATGCGTATGATTTGGACCAATATTTAAACTACTGATTTTAGACTGCTTTTGTTGCTGTTGGATTAAACTGCTGAGTTTGATTTGTTATAGAATTCTAGTAATTTTTTAAGGAATTTAATACCTTAGGTACAGGTATGGTTTGGCATAAGTTAGTGCAATTAATTGTTTAGTAATTTCCTATTTCAAGTAATTCTTGATAATATTTATGCAATGTGTGATATTATCTGTGTTGAACTACTCGTTGTGTTGGGTGTGGCTCAGATATTTGTTGAGTGATGAGGATCACAGGTTGGGGCTTTGGCTCGGGTTACTTTGGGTGGTTGCTACCACGGGATTGGGCATCATAAACGTCGGTTGAGGCAATCGGACTGTCAGGTTGGTCTTGGCCTGAGTTACTTGGATGGAGAGGCCATCAAACTTGAGTGACAAGTTCACAGGGACATGAGGTGTCAAAAGTGTTGTGGCTTGGGATATACTGAGGTGATTACCGCTCACCGGGTACTTTTGATTAGTGTGTACACAGATAGACTCTGAGATGAGGTGGTACGACCACTCGCTGGGTAGAGGCCCCCGATAGTTGCAGTTAGGTATTTTTGGTTTGGGGGTGCTTGCCATAGGAAGACACGTAGAAGGTGAGGAGCCTTCGGGAGACAACTTTGAGGGGGTCAGGTTGGGGGCAGAGGCTCGCAGTGATTTGAGGGCAGACATGACTGTCCCTTCGGTTATCTTTTGAGGACAGGTATCGATGTTCCTCCAGATGTTGTGCCATGGGCAGGTTGAGCTTTCGAGCTGGGTTACGACAGTTGGGCATTCCTTTGGGACGTCGGTACTTGAGACACATGGTGTCAGGTGGCATGAGGTGTCGGGCTACAGATCATAGATTCCAGCATTGGCCGAAGCAGGTGACACTTCCTGGTGGCTGCTGAGCGCCAGTGAAGTCTTTGTCTACTTTTGGTCATTACACTGTTCAATATTTTTCTGATATCAGCATGTCTGCCTAGACACTTATATTAGGTATGCACGTCTAGGTGGTATCCTACTAAGACTTGTCTCACACCCTACACGGGACCTTCGGGACATGTGTAGACTTTATGAAATTGCGTGCAGGTAGAGGGTCAGCCTCAGGAGCTGGACTTTAGTGCTGTTGACATGGAGACTGGCATGGACCTTGAGGTTGTGCCGTACTAGAGTTACTTGTTTAGTATTCTTTTTCTTGCATCAGCGTGTTTACTTTATATTGTAGCTACTACTATTTATCCATTGGTGCCAATATATATATATATATATTGATTTGTATGACTTTCTTGGATGCATGCTTGGTTGTTTTAGCAGTTATTGTAGCTAATTGCTGGCATGATGTTCTGTTCGCTTTTCACTGCTGTTGTTTCTATATTACTTCTGCTTTTTATTGTTATTGAATGTGCTTCTGCTCTGCGGGTCTGGTTCAAGTCTGTTGAGTCATTTATTTCCACTACATATTTTAGTTTAATACTTGGACCAGTACCTTTAATTCCTCCGAGAGGGTATAGCCTCCCCACTATACCTATTCAGACCCTCGCTGCTAGTCGTCAGCCTTTGGCATTCAGGGGAGGTGCGCCTAAGGTAGTAACACTCGACCCATTCAGCACTGTCCGGGTGGCTGGCCGGGTCCGGGTCGTTACACTTACCCCATACCTAAGTTGCTAATTGCTACTACCAATCATCATTAGCTTGCTTAATCATCTTTACCCATGACCTTGTGTACCTTCTACTACCATGGTATAGCCTTCACAATCCTTATCATTTTTTAAACTCTATTTATTATTAAGGATTTAATAGATATTAAGAGTTTGGGAGATCCTTAAAATTTTATTTTAGATTCACATATCCTGTTGATCGACTAAGTAGGAATTAACCGTATGGTTGTTTCTTGATATTTTCATTGAGGTTTTACATTTACAATTTAGGTTTATTCTATTTAATTTATTTAAAACTAGTCAACGTTGATCCTAGAATATTGTTCTATTATTTTTTATTACATTTTAGTTATATAAAACACCTAAAAACCCATTAAAGTTATCATATCTATCCAGTAATGTTTTGTATGAATCTATAAAAAATGAAATTTTGAAACATTAAAGAACATTATTTTTATATGGTATAGAATAGGAATATCATATAATAAAATATAAAATTTCAAGTTGTAGCTGATCAACTTCCCATATATATCATATTGTAAGGTATAGTTTTAACTGAAAAAAAAACCAAAAAAAGAGCAACATATTGTAATATTGTTTTAGTATAATTTATATTGTATAAATTAACTGAAACCTATGTTTTTTCCACTATGTTACATAAATATAGAATTTCATATAGAATAAAATCAAGTAAAACAGTGCAATATTGCATAGTTAAGGGATTAAGACTCTTGGTTTATTTTATTCATATAGTATAATATAAGGAATTCATATCGTAAAACATTAACCAGTGGTATACAATGCCAGTGTAGAAAACTATTTACGATAGGGCATATAAGGTAGTCATATTATACAAATTTAACCCATGGTATACAATATTATTCAAGTATTATTTGAATTTTTATATGCTTCGTTAGTGTTTCATATTATTGAAATTTTGACTCCTTTGATGAATTGGGTTGATTTTATTAAACATGTTATAATGGGTATGAGTCAAGCATGTATATATTTAGTTTAGCATGTGTAATTTATTTTTTTTCATGGTAAAATTGGTTGTTACTTGTAATAATTTAAAGGGGGTCAATTTCCTTTAAGATTAATGGTATAGTTTTTGAATTTATTTCAAATATCAGAGTGTTTTTAAATGAATCATTTAAAAGGAATTTATATTTTGTAATAAAAAGGTTTATAACTAAAAGGTATTTTTAAAATATTTTTTTAACTTAAAAAATTGATATTTTCTTTAAAAAATTAACTAAAATGTATTCCTTATTTATTATATATTTATATATAACTTTATTTTTTATCTTAAGTTGTAGGTGATCAATT
Organism: Viscum album; assembly: GCA_963277665.1. Lineage (NCBI taxonomy): Eukaryota > Viridiplantae > Streptophyta > Magnoliopsida > Santalales > Viscaceae > Viscum > Viscum album. Next base: position 908,317,123 of record OY728131.1, on the reverse strand, counting down.
GTGTGTAAATAAAAATTGGATTTCATTACTCTAAAACACACATCAGTATGTTGAGGGTTTAAAAATGTTTTTAGATTTTGTAATTAAAAATCAATATGTGGATAGAAGAATAAAATTTCTATGTCTGAATTATAATTATATACAATGGTTAAAGATACATGATGTATTTTAGTACTTAATATTGAAATAGTTTCCTACTCAATACAGGTTGTGGATTTGGAATATAGAATCAAACATTATATAAATTTTAAGTAGTTATATCCAACATCATAATTAAAAGGATACTACACTAATAGAATAAAATGAAATACAAAATTTGATAAAAATGATATTATCATTACAGGGAAACATTATTGGTATAGTGACACATCTGTAGATCCTCCTATTTATGTTGAAGATAATAACATGGTAAATTATGTTTTCATAACTATAGAATAACTTGATAAAGATAGTAACACATTAGTGGAAAATATTGTGTAGAAAAATATAAGGGAAAACTTATACAAGAAAACAAATGCATTTTATAAATCAATTGAAGATGAAAATTAAGAATTATATAGTGTATGCACCAAGTATTAAAAAATTTATTTTCTATTAAAGTTACACCATATCAATTTCCAACATAGAATTATAGATAAATAAATATTGATGATATTTTATTTTTATATAATGATTTTTTCAAAGTTAAGGTCCATGAATCATGTTATGAGATAAATAAATTTATTAAAAAGCTTTTACATAGTTATATAAAGATTTAAACTTCTCCCAGTGGTTTTATGTTATATTAGAGAGAATATTAAAATAAATAAGATTAAAAAAATATTGTGTTCTTCTCTATGGAAGTTAATAAAAAATTGTGTAAGTTTTAATTAATGTACTTCAACTAATAAGTATAAAAACAAATATCCTATAAATATTTTTCATTACTTTATTTTAAAACCATGTTTGAAAAGATTACTTATGACCTATAAAATCACTAACCATATGAAGTATCAGGTCATGGATAAAAACAATGATGGGTTTATATGATATCTAAGAGATTTAAAATCATGAAAGACCTCAAATTCATTACATGTAAATTTATCTTTTAATCCTAGAAATGTGTGAATTGGATGGGTAATTTATGGATTCAGTCCTTTTAGGAAATTAATAGAAATTATATCATATTTTTAATCATTTTTATTCCTTGAAATCTACCTCTTTAGATGTCTATGTTGTAATGACCCGAGTCTGGAGCCCCTCCACTGGTGCCTCGTACCCAGTTCGCCACATGACCTCAAGCACGTTTCCCCAAATTCCAGAGGCTGCCGACTAGCAGTGAGGGCCTTGGTGAGTCAATGGGGAAACTATGCCCTCATTCGGTAAAGTATGCAGCAGAGAAACAACAGTCAATAGCGGAAGCAGTAACAACATGCATAACAACAGAAACCAGAAAGCGGAAGCAATGAATACATATAGTGATGATGATAATGATGCAGTAGGTACAAGTATCTAAGGAAAAAAAAAACACCACAATGTGATGAAATAAAATTGAAACCAAGTGCAAAATAAAACAAAGTAAACTCCTCAGCATCGCGAGCCATGGCTCGGTCTCATGCTCTCCAGCTCCAGTGAAATCAAGAACCTGAAGTAGAAGGGAGCTTGCCCTTGTCTATACCTGCAACAACATAATCTGTTTGGGCCCAAAAGCATGGCCCAAAAGGGTGTGAGATACAATCCCAATAGGCAATCACCCAAATATCTATGCCTAACAGTCAATGAATACATGGCAGTAAAGTACCGAAAGTAGTAAACAGAACAGCACAGAGTAGCTACAATCCACAGTTCTAACAAGTAAAGTACACAAGTAAGCATCCATCAACAACAAAGAAAATAGGAAACCCTCTGGGTAGTTCTCATAGCCTAACCCCTACGGTTCAACCTATAATTACTAGTAACCCTATAGGAGGCACACAAAGTCTCACCCCTTTGGTTCAACTATGCAATTATTAGACACTTTGGGGAAGCACTCACCGTCAATTCCCCCTATTGTCTCGTATCGTGCTAAAGGCTCTCTGAGGAAGCACTCAACGTCTATTCCCCCTGTGGCCCACATCGATGAACTACAGACTCTCTGAGGAAGCACTCAATGCCAATTCCCCCTGTGGTCTTGCATTGTAATTAAAAGACACTCTGGAGAAACCCTTCCGTCAATTCTCCCTTTAGTCTATTACTTAAGGTTCTCACAGTCCTGAGTGAAAGATTAAACATGCTCGGCATGCGTACATCATCCAAGTAAACCTCAAGAACTACTTGTCTATAATTCTAAGGCTCAACAACAATAATAAAACAACAGTTCCACTATCCTACAACTAGGCATAAAAACTGGCAACGCTAAACAGCACAACAAGCGTGGAAAAGCAAACTGAGCACAAAATAAATTACTGTACTCACAAGAATAAACCTCTACTACAACAATCAAGCAGAGCATGAAAACAGCAGGGGAAAAACAGGAAACACGCAATACCCCGTTCAAGGGTATTGGTGGAATTTTCACATAATATTCATCAACTTTCTACAGAAAGGAACAAACCACCTACCTCGATCCTAGGAGATCGATTTATGTGAACCACGATGATAGATTCCCCTTAGAGCGACTTAGATCTGAGAAAACACACAAAACGCTCAACCTACGATATCTTGAAAATAAGGAGGAATCAAGAAACAAGGCTCAAGCAGAAGAAAGAACTCACTGATGCGCTTCTAACGCAATCGATCGTGCTCGAATCGGAGAACGGACGGTGAGGCGGGAGTTCGTCGAAGATCTGGTCGTACGGGTCGCTCTCAGATAGATGGAATCTGGAGAAGAAGATGAATTTGGGGGTTAGGTGCGACCCCGGTCCATTTAATGAAAAAAAAATTACACGGCGTGTACTTCTTGAGTACACAGCATGTACTTTTGTTTTCCGTACTCCGAATTAACCGGCCTCCACCTCACCCTTACACACCGTGTGTGTGGCCCAAACATGGCCAGCACAAGGCTTCGAGCGGAAAAGGGAGTACACAACGTGTACTCAGAAAGTACACGGCGTGTACTTCGGAAATTTCCAGAAAATTTAATTTTCTTAAAAACTCCAAAAAAAAGGGAAAACATACCTGAACAAAGATCTGAGTTCTTACATATATAGTAAACTTTATTCATCGTATCAATGAATATTACTGGTAAAAAAATCTATAAAATAGAGTTTATGTTTACCTTAAACCTTTTAACCTATACTTGTAAGAGTTGTGTAATTATGGTCTATATTTTATGATTCTTCTACCATGAAAATGTTTTAAATTCATCTTGAAATAATTTAGATGATTAGTGACTTTCACGAACTGGAAAATTTTTCTGGTTGGAACACTCACACTAATTTGGAATCTCAAGCTTTTTAATTTTTATTTTGAGTCTCATAAACTAACCTATAATAGAAAGGGGACTTTCATGTGTCATCATCAATTTCTTGACCCATCTTATAGAATCTGGGTAATCAATTCATAATTCAATGTAAAAAAAATTAAGTCCTACACTAAAATTATCATTTAAAACATAAATATTAGCATAATTATCAAATATTGATGTAGAATTTAAAAAATATGTTCAATTTAATGTTGAGGAGAAAAGAGTTCATATGCCATCATATGTAATTGGAACATAATAATGGAAGAAAGTAGCATATTTTTAACTTAAATATTTTAAATTTCACTCGTTATATCTTAATGTCGATGTCATGCACATGGAGAAGAATATGTGTGACAATGTTATTTTTAAATTTATTATTGAGTAGTAAAAATCAAAAGATCATATAAATTCTCATAAAGACTTTAAATCAATGAATATTAAGTGATATCTATAGTAAAATGAGAGTGGGGAGTATTCTTGAAAAATTTTGAATTTAAAAATCAGGAAAAATATGTTTTCCTTTGAATATTAAATAATATTAAAGTATCTGACGGATATTCAAGTAATATCTCCATATTGTTTAAAATAAATCATCATAAGTTACATGGATTTAAAATTCATGACTAATATATATTAATAGAACAGTTTCTACCTTTGGAAATGTAGTATTTTCTATCTAAAAGATAACTATAGTTCTAATATACTTTAACACATTATTCAAACATATTTTGGAGAAAACATTAAACCTAATTGAGATTAATAAACATCATGAAATTATTTTATGTAAAAATTTTCATTTGGATATAATTTTTACCACATCATTTTTTTTGTGATAATTTATTTGACTATTAATTTTATGGAGAAAGATAAATTTGAATGATTAGTACATTATCAATGGATGTATTTCATATAGAGGTATTTTTTATTTTTTATCTTTCATGTTTTAAAATTTTCCTAGTAATAATGAAAAGTTTTATCATGTAAATTTCTTACCTTTCTTCAATAGTTACCTAGGTCATTTGAAGTCTTATGTGAAAAATAAAGGTCATCCAAAAGAATCTATTATTATTGGTTACCTTAATGAAGAGTGTTTGGACATTTGTTTATGGTATTTGAATTTTATAGATATAATATTAAATTGAATTATACATGTTCATGACAATACAATTCATTCTCAGGGAAATAGTAAATCTTTAATATTTTCAAATGTTGTCTAAGAAGTTGGAAAAGTACCTTCATTTTCACTAAAAAAGTTTACTATTAAGGTAAGTTCATAGATATTTTTCATTAAATAGTGTTGTTTTTTATCTATATATTTAATAATTGTGGATGCAAAAAAAAGATAAATCTTAGGATTAAAACTAAAAATGATATAAATATAACAAAATTTGATAAAAAATAATTATTTAATGGTTTACACATTATATAAGTTCATAATAAGATACATATTTATAATATGTTGATAATTGTATTATGTAATTAATAATATCTTTTATCCATTTTTATATATAACGACTACTAATAATCAAGAAAACCTATAAAAATATTTGAAGTATTTGGTCTCTGTCCTTTCGAAGCATGCTAAGAGATTCAATTCTTACAATATTGGTGGTGCAAAGTTTCATACAATAAATCATGAAATAGGTTTGAAAACAAAAAATAGTGGTATATTTATAATTGTAGAATATTATGTGGATGTTATAGTAGATGAAGTATGGGATGTTATTTTCCAAATGAAATTGAGATACATATATGATATAGTCGATGAAGTTGTTGTACTTTATGAAAATGAACCCCATCAACAACACATTGAATTGATTTCCCTTGATAACATTGAAACCATAGGTCTTGGAAGGGTGGGTGAAGAAGAAGATGATTATATAATGTTATTGATGGATGATGATAATAATATAGTTAATTAATAGGAAATATGATTATATCAATGTAAGATTTTATTTTTTTAATTTACAATTTAATTGAATAAATATGAATGTGATGGCTTATAATTATTATATGTACTACTCATTAAAGATATTGTTTTTAATATAAATACAATATTAATTCTAGGTTGAATTTTTAAATTTTTCAAATTTTTAATCATTTTTTCTGTTTATAATTTAATTAAATAAATATTAATTTCATGACATGTAATTATATAATGCTACATATATTGTTTTCCTTTTTTGTTATAATTATTTTTATTTTAGATATTTAATATATGATCTAATTTATTTTTATTGTAGGGATACTAAGGACTAAGTGGTTCAAAGATGTTAGTAACTCAACATAAAAATGTATACCAATAGTATCATAGAGTACATTAGTGGTATTTCAGATTAAACTGATGGTATCAATTAGTATACTAGTGGCACATCACACCATGTTGATCCCTACAGTATCAAGCTAGCTAGAATATGTGCTCCTGGACTCTTCTGATACTATTTTAACTACTTTTAACATGCTTCAAACATCCATAGGTATGCCTTCAAGAAAGGATGTTTCAAAATTGGGCATACCAGTAGTGATGTATCCTTCTACTGATGAGATGGTGATTGTATCAACTATAGGATATTATCATGTCCCAATTATTGTTGTGTATTTTATTTTGATAATATTAATCACTTAAATATCTACCTAATCAATATATTTATTTATTATAAATATAAAAATGATAACAGAAGATAGGAAAAAATCAACTCTCAATATGTATGGAATCTCATTGACTTTAAGGTAGTAGTTCCATTTGAAAAATTTTGGGAACCCACCAAATATTTTGTGAGCATTTATGAGTAGATTTTAGGATACTAACTTGTGAGGCGACATACATCCTCATACATTATTCATATTAGAGGAATATTTCCTTATCATGGAAGAATTAATTGTTTAATAACCTAATAAAGGTATTATACTTATTATGTATTAAAATATGATAAATTTTAATATAATTAATTATTATGGTAAATTCTAATGAATTTAATATATGTTATTTAATATATATTATTTTCTGACTATCATAATACTAAATCACATATGGTATTTTATGATATGATAGTTGATTAATATTATTATCTTAATAACTTTTCATGTTTCAATGATATATGTTATTTATTTGTTTAAATAAATAATACCAGTTGAGGGAAGTAATTAATACCACACACATCATGGACAAATATTTTCTCTAGGAGAATATTTTACATGGTAAAATTTCCTTTCTTTAGATATTAATTTATAATACTTTAAGGAGTTTAGTTTACATAAACCTTGGTTATATAATTTTCCAATACAGGAGTTGAAAGTAGGAAATGATTTTGTATGGACAGAAATATGGTTTTATGTTCACTAAGAAAAAAGGGATAACAACTACGTGAATGCACCTTGTGAAGACTTAGGGCTAAAAAAGTGAAATTTCTAATTGAATTTATTAAAATACTTTATAATTTACTATTATTACATTTGAATCATAAACTTAAAGAAACAAGGGTTGGAAACACTTCACACTCAGTATTGATATCTAAGAGTGATTTTATTTCCCATGTTTTAAGGAGGGATCATTTTGGTTATGTGAGAGATATGGATTGTAGATCATCCATATCATAGATTTTCAGTGGGTCCCATGCATCATTATAATCATTGTAATCTATAGTGAGGATTACTCATATAATTGAACCTAGATAATAAAATGAAATTTATATTTTTAAGAATATGTTTCAAGACCAGTTGTCACTAATTAAAATAGAATGAGTTAGCATCAGTGTTTTAAAGGATGACATGAAGTAACCTTAAAGAAATTATACCTCTAATAGGATCTTATAGACCGATAAACTTAATTACACCCAATCCTTCCTACCTCATTTAAATTTATTTTATTTATTATTTATATGTTTATATATAATTAAAAATAATTATGAAAATTAACCACTAAATTAGTTTTCTCATAATGACATGAAATTTACATCTCATGCATCTCCTCTTGTTTTTCTTAAATAATGATAGAAACTTTCATGATATTTTTTTCATTTATGATCATCAAACTTGGCATCTACTATCTTAGTATATCAAATTATATTTTAATTTTTGAAAATAATCTATTTAATAATTCCATGTTAACTTTGGTATCACCTTTATATAGATCTAATGACCTTTATGCAACTATTATTTACCCTTCTATAACTAGTAGAAACTAGGATTTACTTTTACATAGATCTATTAAAACTAAAAATGACCTTAACATGCTAAATTTAGTTTCTAGATGGCCTTTACATAGCCTATTGGAATTTTGAGTTACCCTTATGTGTGCATTGTAATTTTTAGGTGGCATGTATATAGAATATAGATCGCCTTTACATGAAAATAATGTTACCTTTATACATGAAGTATATCACTAGATTTACCTTTACATGCTCAAGGTAAATGTCTGCTCACATTTACATAGTATATAGATTACCTTTATGTATATGGTTCTTTTTTTAAATTACTTATATACAGGTCATCAGCTTCTCCTAAACTTCACAAATACTCTTCTCTTTTTTTTATAAAAGCATCATGATAAAAATATCATGATATATAAATCATTGAAGTTTGGTTTACATTACAATAACTGATTTAATGATTTTATTAGAAGATTAATTATGGAATCTACCAATATTAGTTACCACATATTAAGACTCAAAATTATCATAAAATTCGCATATTCAAATTAATATGAAGCCAACGAAGTGAAGAAAACATGACTGGTTGGGAAGGTAAATAAATGGTGATTTGGTCTATCAACAAGAAAATGGATATCCATTCCACCTTAATAGGATCAAATAATTCAAGTGATCTTGAGGTATGTGAAAATTATTTCTCAAACTATCCTAAAGTAGAACCAAGATTTATTGGGAGTAATCACATGTCAACGGATTTAACTATTTATGATTTAAAAGATATGTTACTTTATTTTCTAAAATAACTTGTCTCTTTGGTTTTTAAAATTATTGAAAGTCATAAGAAAGTGATCATATAACTTGAGAAATATTCAAATAAAATAGATAAGGTCTCAGAAGAAAATGTAATATCCTATGTAAATCTCTCCAAATAGATTCTAGCCAAAGAATATGAGAATGTGATACTAGAAGAAAGTTACTATAGTTTTTAAAAGTTTATAAGTGCAATCTAGGAAATATATGAGTCTATAAAATATTGATAAGAGAAGATCAATCCATTGGATTAAAATTATAAAAACAAAATTGATGTTAAGAATCCTTAATTAGAGATGAAATCCAAGAAGATAAAGGAATGTGAAAAGTTTCTTCAAGAAAGAACTAAAATACATGAGGATAAAATTGAAATATTTAATAAGGTATTTGAATACAAATTAAAATCAATGGAGAATAATAAATAAATTACCAATATGATATTCATTGAACTTTAAATCAAAATGGAAAATTTTGAATCTATTCAAGAAATTTCTTCATAATATGTTAATGGGAGAACATTTGTTTCCATGTGTATTCATAACTGATATTCTTATACTGAAGAACATACAATCAGTGGTAAAAACATGTTTACATCATTATAATTCTCAAGTTATTTTAAATAAATAGGTATCATCTATACTTAAATAAAATTATTTCACTAAATAATTTTTTATAAATAATTTAGGTTTAAATACAAATTATACACAAATACAGATGAATAATTTTTTTTAGAAGCCTAAGAATAAGTATATAGTGGATTGAAAATGGTTTATGAGTGTTGGTTCTCCAATAATATCCCAACTAGTGGTGAAGAAACCCCAAAAAAAAATTTCTTCCAAAACTAAAATTTATGGATAACAAGCAGTTTCTAAAATATGATCAATATTTATAGGGAATTGTTGGTGTTATAATAGTTTTGGGCACTTTCAACTGGATTTTTAGTACAATACATTAAATTATAAATTAAAAAAATAAATATTAATTCAAGGGGTATAAATAGTAATAAGAATCAACACTCACTGATTAAGATAAATTTTTTTTCCTCAAACGTGTTTAAATAACTTAGAAATATATGTAATATTTGTAATCAAAGTGGTGACAGAATAGGTTCATGCTCATCTCAGTATATATTAGAATAAAATTAGAAAATAATACTATAAAATAAATAAGAAATGGCCTTGGGAAATATTCTTAATAAATATACAAACTAAATTTATCCTAAGAAGAATCAAAATAATGATGAATCAACCTTGGAGAACAAGAATATGGAAGATCAGATACAAATCAAGTCCATGAAGTTCAATGAGAGTTCTTCAACTAATAGGAATGATGAGAAGAAATAACTTTCAAGGATCCATGTTGAAACTTCAATAAGTTTTCTAAGGTATCTAAATAATGTTTAATTATTTGGCCTATAAATTTTTAGAAAGCTAGGAGAATAGAAGAATCATAAGAAAAAGATAGTGATAAATGATATAAAAAGGATCCTCATGAAGATATTGAATTTAATGAGAGGTTATTACCAAAAGATAGCCCTTTACATAAATAAGTGATGTGTGATAGGTCAAATAAGGTTTTTCATAATTCTAAAGGTTGTGTAAGAACTCTGACATCATAATATGAAGCCATTAGAATAGTGAAGTTTTCATTAAGATATGTTTATGAATTAGTGGATATAAAAATAAGAAGTATTTCCCATAAAGAAATTGAACAAGTGATGAGATCCATGCAGCCTCAAATAAAATCTGACTTGAAATTAATATGTTCAATCTTTAAGGCTAGAAATAATGTATCAAATTGGTTGGGAAAATCCTCTCAAGATTGTTGTTAACATTGAGGAGAAAGGAGACAAACCTTAATCAATTATATTTTTGTATTATAATTGTGTGCATAAAATTTATGGAATTTAAGGTGATTCATTTTCTTAGGGGGAGAACCTAAGAGGGAGTGAGTGTTGTCTTAACTAGAAAAAAAAATAAAGTAATCGCCATCCTAGATTTATCCCTCAATTGGTCTTTCAAAGAATATCTAAATAAAATATCATACTTAATGAAGTTAATGTGGAAGTTTAAAATATGTAAATCCATGAGAATAGTTCCATTATGGTGAATTCTATACTTGGAACTTATTGAAATAAATTTGTGGAAGAGATCCACCATGCTAAATATCATGAGGAGTGTCTCCTTGAGAGGGGGGGGGGGGTAAGTGAAGAATATTGAATAAGATACCAGAATTATCCATATCATACAAATATGAATATTCTATAAGGTTCTTAAAATAGAATTCATTGACAATTTATGTTTTCTAATTATTTAAACCATTGTAATTTAAATCATATAATAATATTAAGGTAGATAAATTTAATTAGTCTGTAACATAAGAGGGGAAGTTTGAAGATGCTCTGAGGCTGTTGTAAAACTTGGTATGTTTGAATGTTTATATATGTGTATTAATGTAGTTGTAAGGAATTCAAGTTTGGGTATATATATTTCAAGATAAATTTTATCTCAATTGGTTTCAGTTAATTATCTCATCCTAGAAAAATAGTTTTACAGTCCTTGAAGACAATTTTTAAGTTGTTTCATTTCAAATTAGTATAATAATCTTTTATAAGAGACAACTTTTTTGTCTAAATCAAACCCACTTGTTCCCTAAAATAATCATGGATCATGTATAATTATAGTGTAATAGTTGATAGCACATTTCTTAAGTATGAAAATAATTCTATCATATCTCAATGTACTTTGTACTTCTTATCAATAATGGGTAGAGAAATGAAAAATGAATGGTTGATAAGAAAAGGGGAGAGAAGTGAAGAAGATTATCAGATAATGGAACTCATATAGTAACCCAATATTATCATACATAGAAATTGCATCATTTTTATGGAATATTTAATACATTACACATACACACACCCAAATACCGTATTAGTTTAGTGGCTTTGAAAACATGGAATCATATACACAGGTCCATAAGTGAGCTAAATAATCTCCAAATATATTCTTCATTACTAGAACCCTTATTATAAACATCATAAATAATACATATCTTCATCACTTGGGTAAAGGAAACATAATAAATTGTGATCTCATATGCTCAGTAAGGGTAAACAAGGGAGATACATAAGCATAATATGAAAATAGGGGTATGAGAACATAATCATAACATTTGAATATCATACCTTACATATTAAAGATCATATACCTGATTCCTGGAATAAGTATTGGCAGTTCATAAGACATGAATCATAAGGGAATCACAAGAATAAACTATGAAAGAATAAAATAGGAATAATACATGTAATTGTGTCAAGAATATAAACATATGAAATTATTTACATAGTAGTCAAGGATCACTAATAAGGATATCTTAGTGGAATGGGTCTGCTCCTAAAATAATCTTAGTAGTCATGGCTCACTACCAAGACCATATTAGTAGTCAAGGTTCACTCCCATGACCATCATAGTGGAAAAAGTCCTTTACTAAACTGGGATCATTTTCCATTCCAGTCATGTCTATCACATAAGATATACCCAATGCATTAGAAGGATATATTGGTCTCACCTGTCACATAATAAAATCATGCATACGTGTTCCAAAAGAGAATAAACATTCATCATATCATAAATCATGAAATAAAATGTGTATCATAAACATTTCATCGTATCATAACCTGTGGAAAATAGATAGGTTTCATAATCATTTCATCATAGAATAACCCATGAAATGGGGCAGGTTTCATAAGCATATAGCCCATGGAAGAGAAATGGGTTTCATGAAAATCATTCCATCAAAACATAAACCATTTATAGAAATAATATGAATGTAACCCTTGGATAATATACCCATTAAAGCATGAGTAACATAATGGATGTCACCTTATATGGAAAATAATTTTAAAAGGATTGTTTAAAACATTTCTTGAGGAAAATATTGTTTCCTCTTTGAATTTTTTTTAAATAGAAAACCTTTTGAAAAAAAATTCTTTGAAAATAAATTTAAAAAATTGTGAAGTAATCTTTGAATAAATTATTGGTTATTACATTGTAAAAAAAATTTCATGTCGTACATGTTAAAATGAAGTTTCCTATCATATTTTCTGCAAAATCTAAACAGGAATTGTTTCGGAGAATGAAATGAAGATTCCTTTCAAAAAAAATTTAAAAAGTCAAAAATGGGTAAAACTTTATTTTAAAAATCATAATAGGTTAATAAAATATTTTTGGAAAATATTTTTGAAAAAAAACAGATTTTCAACCGAAGAGATAAATAAAGTCATATTTTCTTATAAACATTTTCTTAATTATATTTATTACTAAAGAGTGGAAAATTTTACCACTACATGAATATATCATGAATAACCATAGGAGAAGAAAATTCATTAGAATTATTGAAATGTGTATCATAATATTTCATCAATGGGATCATAATCATAAAAAATCCTGATAAATGATGAAATTGTAGCAATAAACTCTTACCAATTTGGTAACTTTGAATCATAATACCCATAAGAGAATAAAATTAAATTAAGTTAAAAATATAATTAAAAGAATTATATTCATGATATAATATTTCAAAGGGTGTTATATACACCTCGAAAAAAATAATATAGGTGCATAACATAAAACGTGTATCAAAGAAAGAAAATTGAGACAAAATTCCCTTACCGCATTGGTAACATTTTATCCAAAAAAAACATGAAATAGATATCCTAAAATGGATATATAAATACAAATAATTTTTATGATAAAAATAATAAAATACATCCATAGTCATTATACACACCACATATAAGAAATAGGTGGTGAACATGACTTGTGTCTCACAAAAAAATAAAAGTGAAACGAAAATCACATACCTTAAGTCTTGACTCTCATCATACTCATTTGATCCTCCTATGTAATAAATATAAGTTTATTATAAATATATTAAAGAAAAAAATTAATTTATATCATACCATATATGATATAATTATGAATTTATATTACTTATTTATTAATAATTTCATGTTACATATTGAGTAATAACTGCTTTATTTTTCATATAAGTTTTGATTTGCTATATTTGTGGTACTCTTAATTTAATCATGATTTAGTCACCAATTGAATGATAAAAATGATACAAATATCATATATATTTATTATAAATGTATTTATAATAATTTATAAGATATATAAATAGGAAATGAAATACACTATTCATGGAGACACTAGGTTGTACGTACACATGAACGTTGTTTCCATTTTCTTGTCGGATTGAAAGAAGGAAAAGTATATGAGATATTATCATTAAATAATAATAATAACATCATAAATAAAAAATATATATCATATATAAAATATAAATCCATCATTATTCCCAAACATGAAAGGTGTTAATAGAAGAACAAATGACATTGATTCTTAAGGCTCTAGTCGATCGTACACACGAACGATGATTGCATATCCCTTTTGATGGAAGTGTGTGAATTTTTAACATGAATAATTAACATAAAAAATATAATTATATTTAATATATTTATGTTATTATATAATCATTTTATAATAATAATTAGATGGTTTTGAGGAAGAAATAAAACAAAAAATGATCATTGATGGACATTACCTCTTCTTCTGGTATTTCATTTTGCTTTGAACCAAAGGACTTACTTGGTAGGATTTCTTCCCAAAGTGAGGCATATAGGATTGATGGAGGAAAGTTTGGAAGATATTTTTATCGGGTTTTTACAAGCCAAATGGCTTTATAGGTGTGAATTATTAAGGGGGTGAGTTCTCTTTTATAGTGGTGGAGGACTGACATTCTTATAAATACCAAAATGTAAACACTATTAGAAGGTCTCCCTTACATCATGTGTCTCAAATAATGAACTAAATTATATAAAAGTGGTAATGTGGTATAAATATGGCCATAAAATGGGGTTTTTACATGTTTCTAGGTCATGTTTTCCTTATGTTTAAATTTTAGTCCCATGGTAAACTCGTTTTTCTCTTAATCACTGTGATTAATTATAACTATTTTCACTAATAATTTTGGTCAAAAATTAAGTTTTCCTTTTTAGAGACTATAAATTATTCTAATTAAAAATATAGAATCAATTTTTTTAATTTAGAATCACATAATTGGTATAAATTAATTTAAAATTAATCTCATGGATGGGATGAGAAAATGAGTTTTTAAAGTGAAAACGATCAAAAGTTTGAAATATTTTTATATCAAATTTCAACATGAAATTGGTTCCAATGACCTAAATTGGTTTAATTTATTTATAATTTAACTAATTATACTTTAAAAACAAATTAAAATATAATTTATCTATATAAATAAATTATAAAAAAGGCATTTTTCAATTAAACTTTAGTATTTTCCACTATTAATCTAAAAATGAACTATTTCAAAAAAAATACAAAAAACACCCTAAGAAAATTTAGAAATTATGAATCAAAAAATAAATTTTATTTTATCAATTTAAATTTCTAAAAGTGTCAAAATTTAATTTAATTATTATTCATAGAAGGACATAAAAAACAGTTTTTTTGAGAAAATAGTTTTTTCAAAACATATAGACTTTACCAAAAATTATATGTTTTATTAAAAATATATTTACTTTATGTAAAACCATTATAAATCTTATTTAAAAATTATTTATTACTATTCATATTATGTCTAGGTTATAGTAGTCACATTTAAATAACTATATTAATAATATAACATTATTTTGTTAAAACTAAGTGTCTCGTATAATGCAAGTTATGCTGGAATTGTGGGTAGAACAAGCTCAAATTATTGTAGTGTATAAAAAAATCTTAACTTGGTATAGTTTGAAATGAAATACATCAATTAAATTAAATTTATTCGAAAAGTAAGGTTCATAAAAAGTCGGGGTGTTACATTTTACCCCCCTTAAAATGAATTTTTCCCTCGAAATTAATCACTTTGATACAAAAAAAGAGAAAAATTATGCCTCATCATATCCTCAAGTTCCCATATAGATTCCTAAAACTTGTGATTTTTTCACAAAACTTTGACCAGGTGATTGGTATTGTTTCATATAAATTTATCTGTATGATCCAGAATTTCAACTGGTTGTTCCTAGTAAGAAATATATTTCTCCAGTGGTATGACCTATGAGTTTAATACATTTGAAAGGTCTGGTATGCACTTACTCAATATAGATACATGGATCAAAAATTGAACTTGATATTGGTTTGGTGGAAGCACCAAGTTATAGGATACCATCTTGATACGATCAATAATTTCAAAGGGACTAATATACCTAGGGCTTAGTTTACCTTTCCTCTTGAATCTCATAACATTATTCCATGGTGATATTTATAGAAACACCTTATCACCAAATTCAAATTATAGATCATGTATATGCTTATTAGTATAAATTTTTTTCAACTTTGATCTACCTTGATATGATTCTAAATGGATCTAACTTTATTGGCCAATTCTTTATCTATCCCTGGTCCCAATAACATTTTTCTCAATATTTATTCCAGCATGTTGGAGCTCTACATTTCCTTCCATAGAGGGTTTCATAAGGATCCATCTGAATGATTGAGTGAAATCTATTATTGAAATAAAACTCAACTAAAGGAAGTTTTTGATCCCAACCACCTTTTAAATCCAAAGATCAATACCAAAACATGTCCTCTAGGGTTTGAATTGTTATTTTAGACTAACCATCTATTTTATGATGATATTTAATGCTAAAAATCAACTCTATATTAAGGTATTGTTGAAGACTTCTCCAGAACTTTGAGGTAAACCTCGTATCTCGATTAGATGTCATGGAATGTGTTACTCCATGAAACCTTACCACTTCCTTAATGTATATCCCAGTAAGATGATCAAGAGAGAAGTATTTTATGATAGTGATGAATTGTGATGACTTAGTAAGGTGATTGAATACCACCCATATAGAATTATTACCTTTAAAGGTTTTGGGGAGTCCAATGAAAAAAAAATCTATAGTGGTTTTCTCCCATTTCCATCATAGTATAGTTAATGGATGCAACATCCCCTTAGAATTGTGTCTTTTGGCCTTAATTTGATAACATAACAAGTAATGGGATATAAATTCTACAATATCCCTCTTCATACCATCCCACCAAAAGTATTATTCCAAATCTCTATACATCTTCGCACTTCATGGATGAATTGAGAAAGAAGAACTATGATCATTATCTAATATCTCCTTCTTCGTATTTGGTATAGATGGAACTCATTCTTGGTTCCTAAACCTTATCATTCCATCCTGATCAATTTTAAACACAAGAACATTTATAACCTTCTTTTGTAGCTCTACATCTTCCTTCTATGCCTCTTTAATCCTTACTTGGATAGATAGTTGAGAATTCAATTGATCAAGATAATATTTTTTCCCTTCCTTCAGGATTTTCATATCTATCCTTTGAAAATCCAGAAATATTGGATCTTTTGTGATCATATTCATAGATAAGCTAACATTATCCTTTTTACTCAATTCATCGACCACCTTGTTCGCTTTACTAGGGTAGTAATGTATTGAGTAGTCATAATCCTTTATCTTCTCTAACCAAATTATCTGTTGTGTGTTCAACTCCTTCTCGGTGAATATATACTTTAAAATTTTATGGTTGGTATATATATCACACTTTTCTCGATAAAGATAATTCATTCATATCTTTAAAAGAAAAAAATTACCATAGCTAACTCTAAATCATGAGTTGGGTAATTTTTATCATGAATCTTTGATTTTCTTGAGGTATAATCTATAACCATGTTATTATGTATAATAACATGTATCTATACCTTCTTGGATACATCTTAATATATTAAAAACCCTTCTCCTCTGTAGGGAAATTTAAGAATAGGTGTACTTCCTAACCATCTCTTCATTTCCTTGAAATTTTCCTCACATTCAACTATCCAAAAGAACTTAGATCCCTTCTAAGTTAAATTGGTCAGATGATTAGATATTTGTGAAAAAATTTCCACAAACCATTGATATTGTTCAACTAAACCAATGAAAATATAGATCTCAGATGCTATGGTTGGTCTAGGACAACATTCAATAGCCTCCATATTTGATGGATCTACTATTATACCCTATCTTGAGATTATATGAACCAAAAATGAAACCATTTGAAACCAAAATTCACACATTGTAAATTTTTTATATAGTTTCTCCTTCCTTAGGGTTTTTAGTACAACTCTAAAGTGGTCTTTATGCTCTTACATTCTATTTGAGTAGATAATAATGTTTTCTATAAAGACTACCAAAAAACTAGTTAAGGTAATCTCTAAATACATTATCCATAAAATCTATGAATATAGAAGGGTCATTCGTAAGACTGAAATGCATCTTTATATATTCATAGTACCCATGCCTTTTATAGAATTATATCTTGATTATATCCTCCTTCTTGACCCTCAATTGATGATATCTAGAATGGAGGTCAATTTTAGAAAAGTATTGAGCTCCACACAGTTGATCAAAAAAGTCATCAATATAAGGAATTGGATACTTGTTCTTGATTTTGATCTTGTTCAATTCCCGATAATCAATAAAAAGTCTCATTGACCCATATTTATTTTTCATAAAAAGAACGAGTTCACCCCAAGGTGACACACTTGTCTTAATGAATTCCTTTTCAATGTTTTCTTAGAGTTGATTCTTTAATTTCTATAACTCCATTGGAGCCATTTTATAGGGAGTCATTGAAATTGGCGTGGTACCAGGTATGAGTTATATTGAGAACTCAACATCACATTTTGGTGGAAGGCTAGGAAACTCTTCCATAAATACATCCACAAATTCTTGAACAATGGGAATATCATCGATGTCGATTTTCTCACCAACTATTTGAGATAAACACACCTTTTGAATGGGAATTATGACCCATAAACTAAATGTAATCTCCAGGGGGAGTTCATACTTATAATCACATTGATATACAATCATAGGTTGGTTTGAAATATCAAATGTAACTTCCCTTACTCAAAAATTGATGTGGGATTTATGAATACAAATTCAAACCATGCCTAAGATGGCATCAAATTCAACCAATGGAAGAATGATAAGATTTGAAGGAAGCACATTCCCACAAATTTCAACCAGATAGGAATCATACACTTGAGATGTGATCATTGTAAAATTAGGGGTTTTCACTTCTAATTCTATATCTAATTTTTTTTGGAATATTAATAACCTTAGAAAAATATTTAAATATGAAATAGTGGGTATATCTAGAATCAAATAAGGCATTAGCAGTTCTAGAGTGGATGGTAAGTGTACCTTTCACCATATAGTTATCAAAACCATCATAAAAAATAATAATCACATGATATTTACCCTTTTACCTAGGATTAAGAGGTTTCTAACATTAATCAACATCATTAACCCTCAGGTTTGGGAACTGGTTATCATAATTCCTATTCTCCTTACACTTGAAGCACTGAAGTGTGGATGGGGAATTCTCTGAAACTTTCTCTCTATTCAAATTGTTAGCTAACCTCTTCCCATCACTTCAGTAATAAAATATCTTATGGCCTTCCTTTCCATGCATAAAAAATTTAGTATACCCCTTAAGAAAATTTCCTTCATGCTTATTCCCACACTTTGAGCATAAAGGAAATCTAATCTTCTTCTCTCCATGGTTTTTATATTTTCCTTTGAAATTTTTCTTCCTTTTATTTTCAAAACCATGTGATTGATACATAACTCCAACCTCCATTTACACCTTCACAGCACAACACACAATCTCTTTATATATACTGACTTCTCTTATGGATAACACCCTTATAAGACTTGGTTTTAAGCTATAGAAGAATCTATCAACCTTACCTTTAGGTTGGATGATAATACCAGAAGCGTACCTCTCAAGTATTGTAAAATTATCCTAGTAGGTACCAACAAATTCATCATATTTTTTCTTTAACTCAAGGAACTCCTTATCCATCTTCGTACAAATAACACAAGGAAAGTACTTATTGAAAAAAAAGTTCTTGAACTCTTCCCAATACATGGATTCAATTTAATCTTACTACCTTGTATTCTTAATTAGATTACAACACTATTATGTTTCACCTTCTAAAAAAATAAACAACCATAATGACTTTCTCATGTTACAAACATTAGAGAATAGAAAATATCTTTTTAGTGGTACCGATCCATTGTTCAGCAACTAGTGGATCAGAATACCCACTAAAATAAGGTGGATGATGCCTCACAAAGGACTAAAAAATGTTATTCCCTCATTTTATCATTTGGAAGTTCAGAATAATTCATATCTTGTGAAAGTTATGAGGGAATAACAATGAGGTTTTTCATTCCATCTCCCATAACATTTGGATGCTCAGGAGGAAAATCATTTCATACTCAATATTGATGTGGTTCGTTTGGGTTATATCCATTGCATAAAACCAAAAATTCATAGAGTGAGAAACAATAAACATAGTGGGAAACCATGTAATCATGGAAAATCACTTTTAGAATGTATAAATTATGACACATTATTTAATATGTGACACCTTAGGTTTATCTTAGTTCATTCATAGCCAACTTCTATTTAAATATTTCATGATGGTTCATGAAAAGTTTGTGAATTTCCAAATCATATCACTTAGGAATATCAAACTAGGTGTGCATTAAGGCCCGTTGTTATGCACCATTTCCCAGTTGAGTCTAGATCAATACAGTGTTTTCGGGGTTATTACCCCTATGTACATCTGTTCCAGATCAATATCTACTTGTAGTATCCAGATAGGGATGTATTTCTAGGAAACCACTCGCTCTATCCTTCACCAAAATTATAGGACATTTTCCTATACTTTTACTGATCCTTAGACTTATCCTTAGAGACATGTCCTTAGGGATCCCACTAAGGTTTCCTCATACTAGTTTCCAAAGGTTAACTAAACTTTTTCCCTAATACCATCTATAGCAACACAACCTTCTCATATATAGACATTACATAATTTTCTATAGGATATTTAATACATTACACATACACACACCCAAAGACCATATTAGCTTAGTGCCTTTGGAAACATGGAAACATAAACAATGGTCCATAAATGAGCTACATCATCTCCTACTATGTTCTTTATAACCAAAAAACTTCTTACACACACCATACATAATACATATCTTCATAACCTGGGGAAAGGAAACATAATAATGGGTGGTTTCATATGCTCATTAAGGGTAAACAAGGGAGATGCATAATAATAATATGAACATGAGGCAATGAGATTATAATCATAACATTTGAAGATCATACCCTGCATATCAAAGATCATATACATGATTCACTTCATAAATATTGTCATTTCATAAGACATTAATCATAATGGAATCAAGAGTATAAGCCATGAAATCATAACATAGGAATAAGACATGGAATTTTGGCAGACACATAAACATATGAAATGATTTCCATGGTAGTCAAGGCTCACTTCCAATTTTATCTTAATGGAATGGGTTCACTCCCACAAACCATCTTAGTAGTCATAGTTCACTTCCAAGACTATATTAGTAGTGAAGGTTCACTCCTAATACCATCTTCGTGGACAAATTCCTTTACTTAAATGAGTTCACTCCCCATTCCAACCATGTCTATCTCATCTGATATAAATATTTACCCAACACACTGGAGGGGGATATGGGTCCCACCCATCACATAATAAAATCATACATATGTGTTCCACAAGATAATAAACATTCATCATATCATAACCTATGAAATAAAATGGGTATCATAAATATTTCATCATACCATAACCTATAGAAAAGAGATAGGTTTCATAATCATTTCATCAAATCATAACCTATGAAAAGAGGTGGGTTCCATAAGCATATAACCTACAAAAGATAAACAAGTTTCATAAACACCATTGTATCAAAAAATAAAAGATTCAAAGAAAGAATATGAATATTACCTTTGGATAATATCCTCATTAATGCATGAGTAACACCAATAGATTTCATATTAGATAGAAAATAATTTTGAAAGGGTTGTTTAAAACATTTATCAAGGAAAATATCTTTTCTACTTTAAAATTTATTTTTAAAACATAAGACATTTTGAAAAAAAACTTTTCTTTGAAAATAACATTGAAAACTTAAAAATTAATCTTTGAAAAAATTATTGTTCATGACGTTGGAAAATTATGTTCATGATGTACACGTTAAAATGAAGTTTCCTATCACATTTTCGGTAAAAGAAAAAATGGGAATTATTTTGGAAAATGACATGAAGATTATTTTAAAAAAAATTAAAAATTAAAAAATTTGTGAAAATGTATTTTAAAAATCATAATAGGGTATTAAAAAAATTTGAAAACATTTTTGAAAAAAAAAACATATTTCCGACCAAAGAGAGAAATAAAGTCAGATTTTCTTCAAAACATTTTCTTAATTATATTAAGAACCAATGAGTGGAAAATGGAACCACTAAATTAATATATTATTAATAACCATATTAGAAATAAATTAGTAGAAATTATTGAGATATGGATCATAATATTTCATCAATAGAATCATAATCAAAAAAAATATCGATAAATGATGAGATTATAGCAATAAACTCTCACCACTTTGGTAACTTTGAATCATAATCCCCATGAGAGAATAAAATTACATCAAGTTTAAAATATCATAAAAATATGTAGATTAATTATATAACATGTCAAATGGGAATTATATACACATCATAAAATAATATAGGTGCATAAAATAACACGTTCCTTAAAGAAAGAAAATTGAGACAAAATTCCCTTACCGCTTTGGTAAAATTTTAACAGTAAACCCAATGAGATAAATATCCTAAAATTGATATTAAAATAAAAATAATTATTATTATAATAATCATAAAATACATCCATAGGTAGTATACACACCACATACCTGAAATAGGCAGTGCATATGGCTTGTGTCTCATGGAAAATAAAAGTTAGATGGAAATCCCTTTCTTTAAGTCTTCACTCTCGTCATACTCATTTGATCCTCCTGTATAATAAATATAAGTTTATTATAAATATATTAAAAAACAAAATTAATTTATATCATACCATATATTATTTACTTATGACTTTATATTACTCGTTTATTAATAATTCCATGTTAAGGTTACGTTTCAGGTAATAACTGCTTTATTTTTCATATAAGTTTTGATTTGTTATATTTTTTGTCCAATTAGTTTAATCATGATTTAATCATATCCATAATGATATAAATGATATAAATATCATATATATTCATTATATATGTATTTATAGTAATTTATAAGAGATAAAAATAGTAAATTAAATGATTCATTCGTAGAGATGGTAGGTCGTATGTATGCATGAACGTTATTTCCATTTTCTTATCTGATTGAAATAAAGAAACATATATGAAATATTATCATTTAATAATAATAATAACTTCATAAAAATAATAAATATCATATTTATACTATAAATACATCATTATTCCCAACCTTGAAAGGTGGTAATGGAAGAATGAACGGCATCGATTCGTGAGGCGGTAGTACACCACACACATGAATGATGATTGTGTATCCCATGTGATGAAAGTGTGTGAAGTTATTGGTCTTATAATTAACATAAAAAAATATTATTATATTTAATATACTTATGTTATTATATAATCATGATATAAAAAATTAAAGGGGTTTGAGGAAGAAATAATACAAAAACGTTCATTAATGAGCGTTGCCTCTTCTTCAGGTATCTTCTTTTGGTTTGCATCAAAAGACTCCCTTGGTTAGATTTATTCCCAATGTGAGGATTATAAAATGAATTTATGGGATTTGGTAAGATATTTTTATAGGTTTTTTATGAGCCAAATGGATTTATATGTGTGAATAAGTGAGGGGGTTAGTTCCCTTTTATAGTGGAGGAGTGAAATTCTTATAAATACCAAAATGTAAACACTATTGGGAGGTATCTCTTATATAATGTGCCTTAAATAATGAAACAAATTATATAAAATAGGTAATATGGTCTAAATATTTCCATAAAATGGGTTTTGGACAAGATTCTAGGTAATTTTTCTCCTTAAGTTTAAATTTTAGTCCCATAGTAATCTCATTTTTCTCTTAATCACCATGGTTAATTGTAATTGTTTTCACTAATAATTATGGTTAAAAATTAATTTGGACATATTATAAATTATAAATTATTCTAATTCCAAATATTGAATCCATTTATTCAAATTAAAATCACATAATTGTTATAAATTAATTTAAAATTAATCCCACAGAAGGGATGAGACAACGGGTTTTTAAAGTGAAAAAGATCAAAAATTTGAAATGTTTTTATTTCCAATTTCAATATGAAATTAGTTAAAATGAAATAAATTAGTTTAATTTATGTATAATTGAACTAATTATAATTTAAAAACAATTTAAAATATAATTTAACTATATAAATAAATTATATGAAAAGGTTGTTTTCAATTAAAATTCATTATTTTTCATCATTCATCGACAAATAAACTATTTCAAAAAAAATAAAAAAATTCACCCTAAAAAAATTTAGACATTATGAATTCAAAAATGAATTTTATTTTATTAATTTAAATTTCTCAAATTTTCAAAAATTAATTTAATTATTGTTCACAAAATGACATAAAAACAGTTCTTTTGGGAAAATGGTATTATCAAAACGTATAAAGACTTTACCAAAAATTATATGTTTTATTATAAATATGTTTCCCTTATGTACAACCATTATAAATCATATTTAAAAATTATTTATTACTATTATTATTACCTCTTGGTTATAATGGTCATGTTTAAATAACTATATTAATAATATAACATTATTTTATTAAAACTCAGTGTCACATGTAATGCAAGCTAAGTTGGCATTGTATATAACGCAAGATTAACTTTGTGTAACACATAACTAAATATTAACTTGGTGTAGTGTGTAATGAATTACATAAAATAAATTAATTTATTCTAAAAAAAGTTCACAAAAACTCAGGGTGTTACAGTTCACATATTAACAAATCATTTTTTGATGGTATTGACAATAAATACAAATGGGGAGATTATTATTCCCACTTCTTTATGTTTTATTTTTTTTAAATAAGGTTGAATTATTATTAGATCTTTATTTCTATATGTTTAAGAATAATTATAATGAATAGAGTAATTACTTAGATGTTTGGTTGGATAAACCAAGAATTTTGTGAATAAGTATCCCCAAGAAGGTGTTACTTATTATAAGAGAAGGAAGATTCATAAAAACTACCTTAGAATTTTGTTTTTGAAGTTTCTTTTAATTACACATATGGAAAGGGAAGAATTATTTCCTTTTAATTTTTTGTGAAATTCAATTATCTTAAATGAAAATGATGTTTGAAGATTGGAAGTTTCATAGAGAATTTATATTGAACATTCTCATATCTCTATGAAGAAGGTATTGTAATGATTATAGAGATGTTATTCAAGGATATAAATGACAGGTGTTGGTGGAACATTGTCTAAAAAATGTTTCAAGGAATATTTGAGTGTTGGATGAATGGTGAAATTATAGGCCTATGAAAGGGGGATTTATAGACTAAGATTCATTGAGTAGAAGCTTCAAAATTCATGATAAATACAAACATTGATGGAAATCTATTATTATGATTATTTTAAATTTATCTGATAATATTTAAAGTGTTAGAGACGGGTTTAAGTTGAGTTTAAGTGGATCAAAATCTATTTGAGGTGGTTGTAGTTGATTTAGAGAATATGAGAAGCTACAGAAAGGTAAATGGATACCTGCGTAAAGGTAAATCCATGTTTATACCTTTTATATAAAGGTAATAAGATACTTTTGTAAAGTTAACTCCAATTTTATGCCTTCTATGTAAAAATAACTAGATACTAGTGTAAATGTAAGCATATGTCTTCTACGTAAAAGTTTTCACATCCATGTAAAGGTTAAAGCCACAATACATAAATTTAATTTGATCCTGTGTATAAGTAATAAGTGGACTCTTCATAAAAATTACACTAAAATAAGGACCAATGTTAGGGTTGTCTTTGAATTACATTGTCTATGTAAAGGTCATCCCCAACCTATGTAAAGGTCACATTCCATTCACATAAGGGTAATTTGGAAGTACATGATAGCTATGTAAGGGCCATTCCACGATCTAGAATACCAGTGTAAAGGTCGCTCTGAATGATAGGACCTATATAAGGGTTAATATTTTTAAGATTATGATATTTTCAGAATATTTATTCTAAATAATTATCTAAAATATAACAATGAAATATAAATTGAGATTTCAAGTTTCCAAATATCATGATCTATTTACCATGATTCTTATAGTTTTTTTAAGAATGGAGGAAGGAGATGAATTCAGTTAATTTTTGGTGACGTGTTATTAAGTTCCTAAATATCATAAAGATTGTATTGTGATTTTAGAATTATTTTAAAAATAAAAATAATAAAGTTGAATATGGAACATATGACTTTGATTATATGACTTACATGTATGAATTCCTCTAAGTATTATGCTCATTGTATGTATTTCACATTGTGGCCATATGACTTGTTCATATGGATTTGAATAAGGGGGTTCATATGACTTACAAAGTCTTATAATACTAAATAAAATGATTCCAAGCAATATGTGCTTTAAAATTTAAAATATTATGATTCAGTTAATTTTAGTCCTTTTATGAGAAGTAATGAGAAGAAGATACATGAGCTTTATGATACAAAGAAAGGATCCATGACTGCAGGCATAAATATATGCATATGTTGATGTTGGAGTATATTTCATGGAAACAAGATAAAGGTGTTAATAATTGGTGATAGTTTTCAAAGAAATATAATTTCATGACAACAACTACATATTCAATGAAATTAAAAAAAGAGGATTAGTTTATGTGGGAGTTTTAGAATATCTGAGCCTTTAGGAATTTCAATATCTAAAGGCTAAAGTTTTGTGGATTAATTTTTTAGATCTTATGAATTTTTAATTATCAAAAATAATAGTAATTAAAAATTATGAGTTCGCATCACATTGTGAGTATATATAAAGAAGGAAGAGAGAAACATGAAGAAATATATGTCCTTATATTTTTATCTTATATATATGTTTTCAAGTAAAAGAAGATTGGGTGTTGATAACCGATATTGGAAACATAATATGAATTATTGAGTATCAAAGTTGATATAGAGTAAAATATATTGTTGAAGTTTTTAATATAAATATATTACAATTTGATGATGAATGTAATGTAATTTTGACATTGTTATTCTAAAAAGATAATATATTTTTCAATAAAAATATTTGACACTACACCAAAGTTATAAAATGGTAAGTATTTAAAAAAGATATAAAGATATAACCAATGTTTTAGTTTATTTAATTAAGAATAATAAGAGAATATTTAGTGTGTGTTCTCATGCACTGAAGAAGGTGAAGAACCAATGAAGTTTGATTGCACTAGAGAAAGAATGAGAAGATAAAGATATGAGAGGGGGAGAGTTTTATGCACTATAATTTTCACAGAAGAAAAATAAGAAGTGGGGGAAAGAGGAAGAAGAAGGTACTATGTAGTTCTATTTCATGGGAAGAAGATGTTGCATCACTTTGGTTCACTTTAATAAAGAAGCAGAAGGGATTTTGTTCATTGTCATACATAAAAAAGGAGAATAAGTTATTGTATGTTATTGTGTGAGTATAAGAAGAAGAATAAGACCCAAGTATAATAATAATATAAATTCAGATACTATTGGTTAATTACTTTCTTATTGTTATCTAAATTTACCATAAGGTGATGGAGACGCCTATGTGTAAGAGGGACCAAATCACTGTCAGTGTACTAAAGTGAAAACTTGAGTTTCAAGGGTATAATTTTCTCAATTTAGCTCATGGTATTACTTATAGTGGGAATTTTGATCGTGGATTGTATCCCAATAACAATAATGATTATCCTTTATTATTGAAGGTTAAACCTTGAAAATATCTTATCCACCTTGTCTGTGTGTTAAAAAACTAAGAAAATGTAAGAGAATAAGATAATAAAGATCATAACTAACCAAATATGTAATGATATGAAAATATTAAATTGATCAAAAATACATCAATTCTAATTCACCCTACCCTCTCAGTGTTGAAAATATCTAAAAGTGATCCTATAATTGTCATTAGAACCTATTACACCTCAAATTATATTCTCAATCTTTAAGTAATTCTCTTTTGAATATTTTAATTTATCTTTATGAATTTATAATGAAGTATAGTTTTGGTGAGGAGTTTTTTATTTCATAGTAGAATTATATTTCCACCAATATCATAAAGAATATAAAGAAGATATAAAACAAGAGATTTAAGAAGGTATCCTTCTTGATCAAAGAGGAAGAAATTTTATTTTCCCCAAGATTTTAAAGAAAAGAAAATAGGGCTGGATAGGAAGGTTAAGAAATGGTGATTCAGTCTATCTCTAAGAAAATTGGTATCCCTTCACCTATATAGTATTAAATAATTCAAGTGATCTTGATTTATGTGAAAATTATTACTAAAACTTTCATAAATAAGAACCAAGATTTTTTAAGAGTGATAACATGTTAATAAATTTTACTATTGATGCTTTAAAATATATATTGCATTGTTTTCCCAAAGAAATTTTCTTTTTGGTTTAGGGAATTGTTGAAAGCTGGTAGGAAGTGATCACCAATCTTGAGGAAGAGTGTGAGAAGATGGAAAATGAATTAGAAGAAAAAGTTATATCATGTGTAAATATATCCAAATATATTGGAGCAAAAGAATTTGAGAATGTGATTATTAAATAAATATACTTTAGTTTTTAGAAAGAGTGGTTAAGTGTAATCTAGAAAAAAATATGATTTCACAAAAAATCTAGAAGATAACATCCATGCATTGGAGTAAAATTAAAAAAACATTATAGAAAATAATACTTAGTTGGATGTGAAATCCATGAATATAAAGTAACATGACACTTTACATTAATAAAGAACTAAAATTAATAAGGATTAAGTTTAAAGAGTTGAGAAAGTGTGTGAAGAAAAATTGAAATTAGTATAGAATAAGAAATACATTCTCAATATGAGATGACTTGAACTTGAAATCAAAATGGAAAATTTTTTATTTTTCAATAAATGTCTTCAGAATATGTTGAGGGGGAAATATTGTTGTCACATATGTTCCTAAGAGAGATTATTATATTGAAATACTTCCAACCAGTGGAAACAACATGTTAATATCATAAAATGATCATTCTCAAATAGTCTTGATGATACTTAGTGGATTTTTATGGATTAATTAATTGGAATTGGATTTCATTATTTCTAAGGTATTCAAGATTATATGTGATGATTTTTTTTATCGATCATCAAGGGTATCAAATACATGTGTTGTTAATGGATTTTAAAATATTACTAAAAATAATTGAAATTATTTTAATTATTCCCATGAATATAAAAAGGGCCTAGATCCTTGTATCCCATTATTTTGTGTGCTTTAGGTGTTGGAGGTTTTGAGAGGAGTCTTGAAGGAGGAACGAGGGGAGTTAAGCTGGAATTTTGGTTGTAGAGAAGGATTGTAGCATGGATGATTATACTATTCCATAGAGACTAGTTAGGGGATTAGGCTACGATGTGGATTAAGAGATGTAGTATAGAGGATCAAGAGGGGATTTTTGGGTTATTCTTATAATTTTGATACCACTATAGTATGGGGTGTAGTATATGGTATGGAATCTAGGGAGGTAAGTTTCATTGGTTTTTCCTATTTTGGGGCCATTATGTCATGGAGTGGAGTTATGGAATACCCACCTTCTTTGGCATTAAAATTCTTTAACGTATTGTGCATTTACGTTATAGTTCTTTTTTTAAAATTTATAGGTCATGTGGCATGGACCACACTATTTTTCTCAGACAAAACATTGACCAAGCATTTTATACTGTAGCCTCTTTTCTTACACCATATTTTTGACCTATTTTAGCCTCCTTACATCATGGTGCAGGTTGTTTCATCATGGTCTTATAAATTCTAGTTTTCCTATAAATTATTGAACCCCCTTTAAACTTCTCTTTATATAAAAATTTTACCTCAAACCCTAGGTTCCTATGAGATCTTTTCAATGGCCTTTAAATCCCCTTTTATTGAATTCAACCCCCATCTTTTAGATATCGATATATGGTGATCTTAGGTGAGTTTTCCATCTTTCTCTTGTGTTTTCTTCTCTATTCTCTTTGGTTTCCTATTTTTCTACCTTTTAATTCTATAGAGGTTGATTTTATTTTTTCTTATGGAGTATTTTTTATGTTTTTTGGTGTGTTTGTGTTAAAACATCATTATAGGATTATAGATTCCTTAAGGGAGAGATGATCGGATATCTACACTTGTTCTTCTGTTTTTATTCTAAGAACATTGAAATCTTTGAAGTATGGAATTTTTTTTCTCCTTCATTTTATGTGAAATAATAAAGTCATCATGCTCTATCTTATTTGGTTATGTTGAAATTAACCTAAATAAAGATTAAACTATAATTAAGTAAAGAATTGGTTTTGGGTTTTAGTCGATCATATATGTTTATGTCATGTTAACGGTTTGAAACTTGTTTTTTAAGATAGTGTATTATATTTGTTTATGATATGGTTTAGAATGTTTATTATGCATATAAATTTAATAAATAATGTAAATATGGTAATTATTATTGCCTAAATGATGAAGATCCATTCTAAATTATTACCATTCTTCTTGAAATTGATGAAAATGGATGTTAAGCTTGAAGCATGTTTAAATAAATTAGTTTTTGATAGTAGAAGACTTAGGTTTTCTATGGTCATGACATGTGATAAATGAATCTATTAATTAAATATGGTAAACAATTAGTTCTTTTATAAAGATAATTGTTTGGTTATAGTGAGCCCATTTTCTTATGGAGGTTGGATGCCTTGGTTCTAGGGCCTAGTTACCCTGTTAAGTGTTTTTTGCTTTCTTGTTTCCTTGGATGTTTGTTCTAGATGAGGAGCCTTACTATGTGATGTGATATGATCATGGTATATATGATGGTTTGATAAGAAATGTGTGGGGATTCCTAGGTTTTTTTCAGTAGTTGGCACAAATGATGGCGGGATGGATGGTGATATTCATAGTGGTATCGAGGATATAACTAGGATTGATGGAATGAGTTGATGTTGGGATTTACCATTGTTGTTGTGCTAAAATCTGGGATGTTTTTCTAATATTTAATCATCTTGAAGACTAGATTTCTAGGTTTCTTATTTCTAC
Organism: Viscum album; assembly: GCA_963277665.1. NCBI lineage: Eukaryota > Viridiplantae > Streptophyta > Magnoliopsida > Santalales > Viscaceae > Viscum > Viscum album. The sequence goes on along the minus strand of OY728131.1, from coordinate 908,286,477 downwards.
TTTATTTTCCCTACTTCTTAACATATCTAAATGTTCATGGTCTATTCATATTTTATGGTATATTAGGATGAGTCCTGGAGTGCCAATAATTATGGAATGGTAATGTTAAATAATTTTAACCCTTGGGGTTGGTATCTTTAGAGAATGATTAAATGATAATAACTCTTGAAGAATCATGGAAATGGTTGATTTATGCCTGGAGTGCATGTAAATTGTGTATGGCCTTGCTAATAAGGGCATTCGTATGAATCTCACATGGTCATATTTTCTTCCTGATGACTTGATTTCTCTATATGAAAATGATTGTAAAAATATCTCATGCTAGAGACTTTTTTAGTTTCTTTTTATAAATAAATACCTCTACCTTTTGGTTGTGAGACTCTTTTAAAAAAATACTCTATCCATTTCAATAGGGAGATGGACACCCAATGTACTCTAGGAGGGTGTTTTTTCAATATCCAGGTTGGCAAGGAATGTATAGTTGAATACCCCCCCCCCCCCTCTTTCCTTGATCTCTTCTCATGGTGGTATTATATACTGGTATGCATGGTAATTATTTTTCCCATATATGTGTGTAGAGTTCTATAATGACTTTTAGTTATTTCACACACATGTATCTCTGGATATAGTAACTTAAGGATTATTATAGGTATGTTTTGTATGGGATGTGATAAATTGAGGTATAATACAACACTTATGGGTTGTTGTGGCACCTAAAAACTACTTGGTTACTATCTGAAGATATGTATGTTGATGATGATATGATGTAATACATGGGTTTAATGATATATTATAGTTTCCTAGGTGTTTTTGGGAAGGATCATTTATTAGAGAGATATGGATCAGGAGGTGCGATGTTGGGGTAGAGAATAAAACTAGTAGGGAAGTGGTAGATGGGTAACTTCATTTAATATTATGTTAGATTGCTTGTATGTGATACTTGGTGAGAGAGTAATGGTAAGTCTATGAAGTTAGCATACTTGATTAGGTGGAAAGTTAGTTTCACTTGTTTATTCATTGGACTTTAGTATGATTTCTTTATCTTTTTCATGATAGTCTCCATGAAGGATTTTATAAAGTATACTTATTATGCTCACCCTATGTATATATAAACTGTTTTTTAGGTCCGTAAGAGTAGGTTGGTGATTGGGATGGACATTACTAGCTCTTGGAGTTTTTTAAGAGTTTCTTAGGCTTTAAGGTCGATTATGAGAATTTATTTTATTTTATTATAGTTTATTTTATATTTTTTCAGTTTGTATGACATTAAATTAATGTATTGGGATCATTTATTTTTTAAGAGTGGTAGTTATTTGGTGTTTCCATCTTATCTATCATTCCTCATGGTCTTCTTAGAGTACAATGCCTCCCATTTTTGTGTATGATACACCCTCAGTTCTAGTCACCAACCTGTGGCCTATTGGGGGAAGGCTTCTGGAATCATTATCTCTATTTCCTCATTTCCAATCTAGGAGATGTGCCTTTGGGTGGAGGTAGTTGTGAAATAATTGTATCAAAGTTTAGGATGAGGGATAGGATAGAATTTGGAGATAGACACTAATTAGGGCCGCATGGGTTGGTATAGAAACTGTGTTATCTAATCCTGGTAAGTGATGTAAACAAGGGAAACTGGCTAGTACATGGGTATTTAGGGGTCCCTATGATCTGATGAAAATTACTTCAACTTTACAGAGCCTAATAAGTGAAGTGATCTTGGTTTTAGGTAGATACCTAGGAAAGGATCATGCATCATTCTAGTTTGTTCCTGTATTTGAAATGGGTATAATTTTGGGTTAGGTTGAGCCTTAATTAATTAATATTAAATATTATATATTATAGGTTTATTATTACCTAACCATTTTTTGTTTTTTAGGTATTAATACAGGTTAATGTCCTCATCAGGTTTGTATAGAAGTTTTTTAGTGGGATGTGCCAGAATATTATCACAGAGTTGAGGTTGATGATAATGACACTTAGAGGATTAATCTCTAAGAGTTTCAATGATAGATTCTGTAGATATATGAGGGATACATTTTGATTTGAGTGACATAGTACTGGTTGGAGGAGGTGGAGATATCCTTCAGTTCAATATATGCTTAGAAGGAGCATTGGGTTTCATTGGTAGTGATGATTTTGTGTGGGGTAGCCAAGAAGTGGTGGTTCTTATTCCTTAGGAATCATGAGGAGTTAGATGTTTCATTAGAGAAGTTATGATATTAGTTCTGAGTCAAGTTTCTATTTTCAACCGTAATGGTGGATAGCCATCAGGAGTTGCTTACCCTTCAACAGGGGTTCTCTAACATGTATGAGTTCAAGATCCATTTTAGAAACCATCTCCAATATACTTAAAAAATACTTCCAGATGAGGAGGATAGGGTGAGGCATTTCTAGGAGGATTTATATACATAGATATATCACTAGGTCACCCTATTTATGCTTCTAAAATATCTCTAGGTACTTTCAAGAGCATAGGTTTTTAAGAGGATGTTGGCTAGAACCAAGTTGTCATGAGAAGGGAGTCATTAACATTCATCATGTAGAAAATTTATGGTATAGGGTTCCCAGTTACCTAGATAGAAGAGTCTTTAGACAATTATGGGTAGGTCTCATCCCCCTTCATCATATTTCTATGAGGGTGATAGCTTATAGTCCCCTTCCAAGGGATCGAACATTAGTTTTTCTTATGACGGTCATAGTCATCAGTGGTGGGAGTGCCCAAACTTTTTGATAAGGAAGCATGTAGAAAGTGTCCCACTTAGTTTCTATTATTAAATTAGTTTCAACCAAGTCATTAGTATTTCGATTCTCCGACCTTTGAATAGCAGAGGAGAGATGGGGCAGGAAGAGTATAGCCCCATGATTCTCCTCATGCTTAGCATGTAGAGTGCGTTCATGGAGGTGGTCTTCATCAGGGTCAGAGATGTCATGGAGCAGTTCATCTCCAGTTTCATGATCTATATTTTCCAATTCTAGGAGAGTCTAACATTATTTGAGGTATATTTTACTTATTGTTTTACTTGGTTTCATGCCTTATTTGATTCAAAATCTTTGCACTCTTTCATTTCACCTACCCTAGTTTGTGCTTTGGGACTTTAGGTGGAGAGACTTATAGTGACCTTGACACTAACTAAACTAGTTATAGGTTGATCTTATTTGTGTGAATTATGTGGATACTGTGATCTAGTACTGGGGAAACACTATTCTTAGAGAGACTTCCTATGTTTACAGATACATCCATATGACATCATCTTGAGCATGGATTGGCTATATTCGGTGTTGGATATTATTGATTTCTTTAGGAGGAAGATTGTGCTCTATGGTGTTTATGGAGAGTTATTCATGTTATTTAGTAATAAATACCCTCATATGGGTCATAGGTTTGTTTTGTTCTTGTCTTACTTGATGGATGAGTTGATGTTGAGTTTCTGGGAGGTTCATCTGGCAACATTTTCCAAGGTTGTGGGAGAATATCATGATGTCTTTCTTGAAGAAGTTGTGGCATTAACCCCTTGATGAGAGATCAAGTTTAGGATAAAGATATAGTTGGTCATTTATCCAATTTTTATGTATCCGTATAGGATGGTTCCTTATGGGTTTCGATATCTATATATACAGGTCGATAATTTCTTATGAAGAGGTTTTGTTCAGTTGAGTGTGTCACCTTGGGGAGATCCTCTTTTGTTAGCGAATAAGGCTGATGTAAATCTGTGTATTTGTATCAATTATCATCACTTGAATTAGGTGATAGTAAATAATATCTACCCCAATTTCATGAATTTATTATTTATTTGATCATCTAAAGGGAGACAGTTGGTTCTCAATGATTGATCTACAATTGAGATATCATCATATGTGGGTGAAGGATGAGGATATACTGAAGACTACTTTGTGACGCCATTATGGATATTATGAGTATTTTTTAATGTCATTCGGTGTGATGAATGCTCCATTATTATACATGGGGTTGATGAATGTAGTGTTTTGATAGTTTCTAGATCAGTTAATGATGGAGTTTATCGATGACTTCCTTGTATACTCTACATCTAAGAAGGAGCATAAAGAGAATGTACATTCAATTTTGGGATTTCTTCATCATTGAAAGATATTTGGGAAGTGTAAAATTGTGAGTTTGGGCTCATGAATCTCATTTATTAGGGAATATCATATCCTTTCATTGTGTTTACATGGATCCATTGAAGATTGAGGTGTTCATTTCTTGGAAAGTCCCTAAGAATGTTGCAAAGGTGCGGAGTGTCCTTGATCTTTCAAGCTATTATAGGAGGTTCATACCCAACTTCTCTCAGATTTTGACTCCTATGGAAGCCTTTACTGGAAGATATATAGATTTATTATGGAATGAATATTTTTAGTCTTCTTTCGAGTATCTAATGGAGAAGTTGGGAAGTACCCCAATCATTCATTTTTTAGAAGAGGGAGTCTAGTTTGAGGATTTTTATAACTCTTATCTTCTTAGCTTAGGCAGTGTCCTAATGTAGTAAAGCATGAATGTAACTATTCCACCCATAAAATAAAGTTGGCAGTATTTGTTTTTTTCTTGAATTTGTGGTGGTGCTAACTCATCAGCAAATGATTTTTGGTTTTCACCAATCATAAGAGATTGATGGATTTCTTCTTCCAATATGACCCAAACTTGTGATAGTGATAGTGGGTGGAATTATTGTAGTATTATAACTTTGAGAATACATATACCTTGGGAAAGGGTAATTTTGTTGCTAATGAGCTAAGTAGAAAGTCACGTAGTGATTCTGTACATGAGTCTGGAGATTCTTGAAGAGTGGTGGAAGATATATCCATGGTGCATCCTGATATGGGAGAGGTTGATGTAAGAGGATTGTTTTTTTAGATGATTATGAAATAATATTTTGTTTGGTAGGTGGAGGATTCCATTTGGTGGTTTCTAAGGTGTAATTTTGGTAGGATCGAGTTGTTTATGGTGATTCCATTGGTGTTTGGTCTAAGGATGATCAAAACTAGGTGTTGTTTTAGGGGAGGCTTGTTCCTCTGATGGTGAATAAGGTGGTTATTTTTGATTTCTATAGCTCACCCTTAACAATATATCTTTTTGTGAGAAAGATATATTTTTCTTTGAGATGTCAGTTTTGGTGTCTTGGGTTGAAGCATTTAGTTATAGGGTTTATGTCTGGATGTCTATTCTTCTAGAAGGTGAAGGTTGAACATTGTGTTCCTGGTGGTTTAGTCCAACCATTAGATATTCTATAGTGGAAGTGGGAGGAAATTTTGATGTACTTTATCACTATTTTACCTCGAGATCAGGTAGCATATGATATTATATGGTTGATAGTGTACTATTTGAAAAAAGTGGATCACTTATTAGTGATCAAGGAGTCTATCTTGATGGATGTTTTTTTAGGAAATATCTGGAAGAGGTTGTGAGAATTCAATAAGTACTAAGGATGATCATCTTTGATCACAATCCTCATTTCATATACAAGTTGTGGAGAGGTCTTTAGCATGATTTTGGATCTCATTTTTTCCTTAGTACTAATTTCCATCCACCATTGGAGGGTCACAAAGAGTGTACTATCCAAACTCATTAATACATGATGTGTGCTTGTGTCTTGGATTTTGGAGGTTTTTGGGTGATACACCTACCATTGCTCAATTTTACTTACAATAATAGTTTTCACTCCACTATTGGTATAGCACCAATTGAAGATTTGTATATATAACTTTTTTGTTCTCTATTATGCTAGACTAGGGTTGAAGAGTCAATAATTCTTAGGTCAGAACTAGTGCAAAGCATGAAAAATATGGTTTAGGTGGTTCGCAAGAGGATGAAGGTAGTGCATGATTGTCAGAAGTCCTATACTGACTATAGGAAAATACCACTATAGTTTTATGTTGGATATCATGTGTTCTTGAAGGTGACTCCTCATCATGGGAAGTGAAGGTTTAGTCAAGTGAATAAGATTTATCCTATGTTGTTTGGTAATTTTAAGGTGTTGGGTTATATTGGATCCATCATGTATCAGATAGTAATTCCCCCATAGATTTTCTGAATTCATGACATCATTCATGTGTCACAACTTCACCACTACCTTCATAATGATTCTCACATCATCGATTGTGGTGAGATCAAAGTTGAAAATGATATGGACTTCTAGGAGAGGACCATGGATATTCAGGACTTCTATGAGAAAGTGTTATGTGGGAATGATATTCCCTTAGTTCATGTCTTATAGAGACATGGTGTTGTAGAGGATAGAATTTGGGAATTTGATTTGTATATATGCACTCAGTATCCTGATTTTTTTGGTGTTTAGATCTTCTTTTATAAATATTATTGTTAATGTTGACCATTATCAGGCTCATGATATGGTTTTCACTTCATTGATGTCTAGTTTTTGGTCTTTCTCTTGTATGAATGGTATCTCTCCTAGGTGATTTTTGCATAGTTTTGCACCTTATTTCTTTGAGAGATATGGTTGAGAACCTATTATGGAGAGATCCTTGAGAGGTATCATGTAGGTTGGTTATATGAATGACCCTTTTACCTTTTCTTCTATTCAGGTTTTGTTTTAAATTATCAAGGGAGATAATTGTAGAGAGGTATATAATGTAAGGGATTGGATCATTTCAGCTCATTCCTTGTGTATTTAAAGTCTTGGAGGTGTTGAGAGGAGGATTGGAGGAGGAAGGAGGGGAGTCAATATATAATTTTAGCTACATATCATGATTTAGATGTGAAGGATTGTGATATTTTTTGGATTCTAGATAGGGTATAAAGCTCAGTGTGGATTAAGATATATGGAATAGAGGGTTGAGAGGAGAGGTTTAGAAAATTCTTCTAGTTTTAGTACCATTGTGTCATGGGGGTAGGCTGTAATGTGTAATCAAAGGTGGTAAATTTTGGTGGTTATACCTTTTTTGAGGTCACTATGTCGTGGAGATGATCATCATCATAGCCTCCTTATTTGGCATTATAATTTCTTAGCTTAGTGGTCCCTTTATGTCATGGTCCATTTTTCTTAATTTATAAGATCTTCAGTATAGACTACACCATGTTTCTCAGGTGCATCTTTGACTAAGAATGAAGAAGTATATTATCTTTCATTATATCATATTTTTGACCTAGTTAGACTCCCTGTTTCATGATGTGGGGTACTCCATCATGGTATTCTAACTTCAAGTTTTCCTATAAATTCATGAACCCCCTTTAAAATTGTATTTCTCTAAAAAAATTCCCTCATACCCTAAAAAGACATGAGATATTTTTAAATACCATTGAAGTCCCTTTGATCTGATTTAACCCTTGTATTCTATAGATAGATCTATGGTTATTCGAGGTGAGTTATCCTTCTTTCTCTTATGGTTTATTCACTATTTGGTTTTTTTTTCTCTCATTTTACATTCCCATGCTATGGAGAATGATCTCCTTAATTCCCATGGATTCCTTTTTATTTTTTTAACACTTTCATGTCTCTACATCCATAAAGGGTTTTAGTTTCCTTATGGGATAGGTGAATGGAGATTTGTGCTTGTTGTTTTATTCTTGTTTGAAGAACATTGAAAGCCTCGTGGTAGGGGATTTTTTTATTCTCTTTTTAAATTACAATCATTAATTTATTATGTTTTATCTCATTAGTTAATGGTGAAATTAACCTTAATAAAGATTAAATCATAATTAAAGAAATAATTGGTTTTAGGTTACATCGATCAAATGTGTTTATAACATGCTAATAGTTTGCCTGTTGTTTTTTCTAGATAATGTGATATCATTATTTATTCTATGATTTATCATGTTTTTTATTCTTGGAAATTGGATAAATATGTAAATATGGTAATACTTGATGGGTAAATGATAAAAGGGAATGTTAAATTTTTACCCTTATTTTTGTAATTTATGAAACTTGAATTTATGCTTGAAGCATGTTTAAATAACATAACTATTAATTTATGATTCCCTAGGTTTCTGATGGTTAAAACTTGTGATAAATGAATTGGTTAATTCAATATGGTAAACAATTATCTATTTGATAAAGCTAACTATTTGGGATCGAGTGAGAAGCCTTGTGTGTTTTCTCTAGATGGGGAGACTTTCTATGTGATGTGATATAAACCTTGTATGGTTGATGATTTGATGAGAAATTGGTGGTGATGCCTTATTTTTTAGAATCAGTTTTCCCATGTGATGGTGGGATGGATAATGATATGCATGGTGGTGTTAGAGATGGTATCAGTATTTATGGAATGGATTGAAGATGTAATTTTCTATTGTTATGTTGAAAGATAGGATGATAACTTTATAATGGATCTACTTGAAATCTAGATAGTCAGACTGTTTTTTTATATTTGTTTTCCATACTACTTAACATAGTTGTATTTTCATGGTCTATTCATCTTTTATAGTACCTTAGGAAGATTCATATAGTGCCTAGAAATGTGGAATGGTAATGAAAAATAATTTTAACCAATATGGTTGATGTATTAATGGAATATTAAAATGATTATAACTCTTTATGAACCATGAAAAAGGTTGGTTTATACCTGGAGGGAATGGAAATTAGTTGTTAATTATATAAATATTAAATGTTTAATAGAAAGAATAAAACAAAAGTATCTTTGAAATGTTAGTATTCTTAGAGGATATATAATTCTTTGCGATGGAAACCAGGTGTATGAGAGGTAATAGTTTTAGTTGGGATTAATACTAGGTAGTTTCCATAGTGTGGTTGTGAGATATATATATTCCAATGTTATGTGATTTTTTATGCAACCCCACCCATGTCAGTAGGGCAACTATAACCCATTGGATTCTAGGAGGGTGTTTTCCCCAACATCCATGTTGTAAAGGAACATATGGATGACTACCCCCTCTTTCCCCACTCTCTTATCCTAGTAGTCTTATGTGTTGGTATGCATGGTGGTTACCTTTCCCGTGTATGTGTGACAATTTATATAATAGCTTGTGGTTATTTCACACACATGTATCTTCAGATTAGTATCTTAAGAGTTATTATAGGTATGTTGTGTATGGGTTGTGGTGGATCGGCGTATAATAAATGATGTACAAGATATGGAGGATCTTGGAAACTACTTGGTTACTATTTTTAGATGTGGATATTGATAAAAATATGATTTGATAAATAGGTTTCATGATATATTATAGTTTCCCAAGTGTTTTTAGGCAGGATCATTTATTAGAGAAAGATGTCTCAGGACGTGCGATGTTGGTGCATAGTAGAAAACCAATGGGAAAGTGGTAGTGGGGTATCTTCATTTGATATTATATTATTACTTTTATGTGATACTCGGTGATAGAGACATGGTAAGGGTAAGAACTTAGCATACTTGATTATGTGATGAGTTAGTTTCACTTGTTTATTCATTGGGTGTAGTATACTTTCTTTATCTTTTAAACAAGAGGCTCCAGGGAGTATCCTTCTGAGTATACCTATTATTCTCACCCTACATCTATATAAACTATTTTTCAGGTCCACAAGAGCTGGTTGTAGATCGGGCTGGATATTACTAGCTCATGGCATTGTTCAAGAGATATTTAGGATTTGAGGTCACTATTGAGGATTTTCTTTTGGTACTTGAAGTTTCCTTTGTAGTTGTTTAGTTTATATGACATTAAATTCATGTATTGGGATCCTTTATATGTTATAAGTAGGATCCATTTAGTGTTTCCACATTTTCTATCATTCCTCATGTTCTTCTTAGAGGGTGATTCATCCTATCTGTGTGTACGATATACCCTTGGTGCTAGTCTATAACCTATGGCCTATTAAAGGTGGGATTCTAGCATCATTATCTCTCTTTCCTCATTTTTGGACTAGTAGGTGTTCCTTTGGTGGGATGGGGACATTAAAAATATACAAATGATGATTTTAGAATTTTTGATTTTCTTTTTAGTGGTTTATATGTCCTAGAGATGAATTGAAATGGTTCTTTAAGCATTTAAAGAAATTTGGAATTACTAGCAACCGTGTAAGGGTTATCTATAAACTACATTACCTATTTAATAGTAACTTGATAAATGTGTAATGGTGAGACCAAGTTTATGCTTCTTATTTTAGGTTTAAATTGAATTATAATATTTTCATAAAGGTAAACCTATAATTATACTAGATATGTAAATGTCATGTTGAGGGTCGGGACCTATGTAAAGGTATGTTGAGAATCTATAAGTTTTATTCTGAAAAAATAAATAGAATAAAATTAGACAATTTAAGTGAACCAGACATCATGGAATAAACATTATAGTAATTCAAAGAACTATTGTTCATGGTGAGACACATCGTGGATCATACTGTGATGAAGAGAGAAGAGATTACATGCCATGACTTTTTCACATTTCAAGACACTATGATTATGTTCATGCATACAGAGTTATGGAATATTAGGAATAGAATATTTCCTCATGTTGTGTTCTGCCATTAAATAGAGTGCATGAAAATGATAAGAACAATGTCATTTTGAATAAGATATATCTCTAGTTTCAATGAAATTGTTGGGAAAAATACCTCAAGGTGTCCCCTCGGAATGTTTTTGGTGTGATTGTGTTTTTTGAAAAATCCAGATGATCATGAATGAGAATGGTTGGTGTTTTCTGAAGACAAGTTTTTAAGGTGGCGCAGTTTCCCAATGTCTGCCAAATTTTTTGGCCTCAAAATTGAGATTTTGATGTTAGAAAAGGAAGGATTTATTTATAGTAGTTAATGTTATGAAGAACATTGAAGAAAATTGGAAAAGGATGAGAACTGTGAACCACAATTCATGGTCCACATACCATGTTCTGGGAATGGTATGCGGAGCGGCGGGAATGGTACACTGGAGCAGTTCACGAAATCGAAAACGATTTGCGGTAGAAGTCAGTGCGGTACATAGATGTATTATCGTCAGTAGAGGAGATTAACCGCATAGGAGCAAAGGAATTATGTAGAGTGTGTAAGAAAAGAAGTTCGCTGGAAGGCTTGTGGTTCGCGGTGGCAGGAGGATCGGTATGAGGTAGAGGCTAGATCGATGATTTGGAAAATATTGGGTTAGCAGATTTTGCAGATATCTTTGCCTATATAAGAATCACTAATCCCACCGATTACTATTGAGATTGAATATCATTAGAGAACATATTTTTGGTTCAGGATTTCAGCAAAGTCTGAAGGAGGTTCGCGAGAAAGAATTCTACAAAAGCTGAAGTGGTTCGCACAAAAGAAAATTTCACCGAAGGTGTTTTCAGGGATTCTTAACTCGCAAAGGAAGACTTGGTATGCGGAGGAGGAATCTCCAGTAGGTGGGAGAAATAATTCTGCAAGTGGTATGTGGAGGGGGAGCTCCGATATGTAGAAGTAAATATAGTTCGCTAACAAGGAACAGTTCACGGATAGAGGGCAGTTTGTAGAGGCGGAGCGAAGGCAAAGGTACGCGGAGGTGGTAGCAGTTTGTGAAAGGCAGAAGTAGTATGCAGAGAAGTGTTCTGCATACCAAACCTGCTACACAGTACATGGAGGTACAAGGTGGTTCTTGGTTTGATCAAGGAAGCTTTATAAAGCTTCAAATTAGTTTGAAAAAGTATTTCCCATTACCTATAAGTACTCGAGAAGGTAGACTTCATCTATGGGTGAAAAGGTAACTTCAAAAGAGCATCTACCTATAGTTGAGGATGTAGGAATTCATGAAAATGAAGGGGCCTACATGTCCATAAACTGTGATTGACCTACAAGTCTATAAACTATGTGTGGATTCCTTTTCAAGAGAAGTGAGCGAAGGAAGTGGATGACGGTGACCTTTTCCACCAGCAGTGATCCTGATAAAGAGGCATAGAGAGTGACCCTTGGGAATGCAGTGATTATACCCTAAACATTGTAATGGAAGTGAACCTGGGTATAGAATATCTATCCTAAACATTGTACTCATTATTGGCAGTGATCGTTAGTGATTTTGGTACATCGGTGCATTGTCGTTGTATGCTCCTTGGACGTAGCCTAGTGAGGGTGAACCAAGTAAAAAGTTGTTGTCTTGTGCATGATTTCATATCTATTCATATATTTCTATGGGAGGAAGAGATTATTGAGTTTTTTCTAACAAATAAACAAGATCCAAATGGAAGAAAGTTTTAATCTGTCATACCCTGATTCACCCCCTCCCCCCCTCTCATGGTATTCAACCTAGTGGACCTAACAGAAATAGAGAAGAAACTCAAATGGAGATGTTGGGTGTATGAATTATCTTCATACAACTTGAGAGTATGACTTTAATTCGTAAAAATTTAGAATATGACTTATATACTGAGCATAAGACTTTGATAAATTTTTACGATATTATTCTATTGATGTTTTATATCTCGGGTGATCAAATTTAAATATCACGAATCCTTGGTTTATGTTATGATTCAAGCTATTATTTAGGAGTTAAATTAAAGAGTAAGTGTTGTGAAGTAAGGAGTTACTATCGCTTGGTATTGCATGAGTTGTTTCATCCACTCATGGATGATGGAATGAGTTTTGAGGAGGTTTTAAATTCCAATTCCTTGGAAATTTAAAAGGAATCTATATGCAATAAAAATATTATAGTGTTTCCAAATTTTACAAGGAAATAAGAATAATGAAATGAGTCTATAGGTGAGATTCGAGGAGGTTTAAATTCCAAGATTTATGGATATTTAAAGGTTGAATATTGTGAACATAATACTCAAATGATGTTATATATTTATGAAAGAGTATATTCTGCTGAATGTAATTTGATATATATATATAATGTAGGTTCATGGAAGAATATGGATTTGACCATTTTGAGAGAATTTTGAGAGACTTGATTCACTATTTTATTGAATAAGGAAGAAGAATATCTAAGTCAGGGGATATCCAAGTGGAAGAAAACTTATTGTACCTAAGTATTCATGAAGACTAAGGAGAAATAATATCACATGAAGATCTAAGAGAGTTTATAAATTTAGGCATTCATGTTTTGAAGAATATATGGATATATAGACTTGAAGGAGTACATGAGAGAACCAAGTCATATATGCTCATAGAGGAAAATCATCACAAGGAGGTCCAAAATCATACATTAATAAGGAATAATTTTTATCATTGGATAAAAATTGAAGGAACTTGTGATCAGGATGTTTAACCAATCACTAAAGTGGAGTTTTCAATTAGGTTGTATAACCAATTATTAAAGATGAGATTTATGACTAGGGTTCATAATTAGTTGTTAGAGGATTATAGTTGGGGTATCTAACCAACTTTTATTGTAACCGCTTATGTATATATTGGTTAATTCATCATGGGAATCTTACCAAAATGTTAAGGAGTAGGTATTTAAGGCCAAACCTTGAAAATCCTATGTGTTTATCTCTCTTTTACTATTACTGCACATGAAGTGAGGTTGTCAGAAAATACAATGTGGATCGAGACCTTAATAAGTCTGAGATGTTGATTTCAAAAAGAAGGATTTGTAAAAAGAGGTCTATTGTCTCACCCCCTCCCCCAGTGGTCTAACCAGCCTGGGAACTTCAATTGGTATCAGATCACAAGTTCCCTCTAAAATATCCACAATATTACTGAGTATAGAGAATCTCAATTCAATAAATAGTAGTCATGTTACTACTTTAGATGAAAATAACTACCATAGTTGGAGGAATAATATGTTACCCAACCTCTTATCACTTTTCCTAGAAGTTTGAGATGCAATAATAGTTGTATTTCTACCCATTTTTTAAGATTCTCCTTTGATACCCAATAATAACAGAATTATATATGTTGATAGAAACATACAAAATACCATCTTGACATTGCTTTTAAAGAAGGTATATACAAAATTCATGGGACTTTGGACTATAAATGAGATTTTGGAAAAAAATTATACAAGTTATGAAGGAAATTTCAAATTCAAGGAATCCAAACTACATGTGTTGAGGATCGTATTTGAATATATTAAAATGTATAATGAGGATAACATTTGTGACTATTTTAAAATATTCAATGATATTGTGATTAAAATCTAGGGGTTTGGTGAGAATCTTTATATAAAACCCTCTATATCAATAGAATGTATTTCATTTAAAATTATTTTTTATTCTAAGTTTTTTTGGAATTTCTAAGAGTTAGAGGCTAAAAACCTAAAATTTAGGTAAATATGGTTGATGTGCGTGGTTAGTGCATGGTTAGAAGAAATCATGCACCAGAACATGTAAATAGCAATGATGGATTCCACATCCATTTTACATGGTCTCTACATAGTTATCCAATCCATGCAAGGGACTCTAAGTAACCATGTAAAAGGGGTTGTGTGTAATGGTAGCCTTACATGGTTAGTGCATGGTTTGGTAAATCATATAATAAAACCATGCATCCTTCCATATTTTGTTAAAAATGGGATTTTACACTTATACCCATCTTTTTTTAATCTTCCACCTCTTTAATTTTCTTCCCCTCACTCGAAATGGTCTCCTCAAGTCATGGGACTCTCCTCCTCTATTTTTTGGTGATTCTCTATTCGAATTTGGTGAATTTATTCAATGTAAGCCTTGGTTATTCATGATTTTATAATTCCTTCCAATTATTCCTTGTTCTTATATTTCACTCTTGTCCTTATAACCCTAACAGAAATATAGGTATAAAACTAGGGTTTGACATGGGGTTTTGATAAAATTAAATGAGTTTTATGTTAGTGAGGATCCCTTTCATTCCATTCTTGTACTGTTTGGAAAATGCGATGAGTTTTCATCACTTGTGAGGTGGGTACCTAAACATATCTAGAAATTTCCTTAATTATACCATTTTTCATGAGTTTACCTTTGGTTATAATGATTTATTATGATTGGATTGATTTTTTGAGTGTCATTATACATATTTTATTATTTTTCTTAGCTTTTATTGAAAAAAATAGTGATTTATTTTGGTTTTCCCTTTAAAAATAACTTGTATTCCCATAAAACATTTTATAAATTGTTTTCAAGAAAATTATATTTATAAAATAAGATTTTAAAGAGATTTTGAAAGGTTATTTTGTTGGAAACCTTATTCCTTGATCATGGGATTAGTTGTATGTGATGGGTGTACATTGGAGACCTTGGGTGTGTGGGTTTTAGGATGGGTGTTTCCCTAGACCTAGGCATGATCGAGCTAGAGGTCATTTCAGGTGAGGCCTCAGGAGGACCTAGATTATACTACTTTTTTATGATCACATAGGTCAGCTAGTGTTCCATGAGAAAGTCCTAGACACCTAGATCCCATTGGTCAAAGCTCTCCATATTTTCATATACTTGAGCTTATCATGGTTTGATTTTATATTATGTCTATGTATTATTTTATTGTGAGTACATTGGTTGTATATTTCTACCCTTAGTTATATTTTGTGATTATACCATCCATGTTATTCATTTATATGGATTTACTTTCTAAAACCAAAGGATTTATGAAGCATTTTCAAGGAAATGGTTTTCAAACCATTGTTTTCAAACTAGAACTATTGGTTTGAATTATAAAAAGTGATATTAAAATTCATGGAGGTATCCAACTAGGATTTTCCTCAAACCCCAAATATGCCTTTAGGTATTTGAAAACTTGGTTTTGTTTGACTCGGGTAAAGGTAAATGAGTTGTTTCTCATAAAGGGCTTCATGATGTTATGTTTCCTTTAGTGGTATGATTATGGTGGTGGATAAAGGCCACATGGATATATCTTGGTTAAGAATTTTGGAATCCTTTATTATGATAAGTTGAGATTTTGGTTACATGTTGGCCAATACATCCTAGGGTATTTTGAATCTCATGTTTATTTATCTGTCATTTGGTATTTCCTACTTTAGTTACATTTTGATATTGAGTATGGATTATTGATATGTTGTTACTTATACTATGATTGGATCGATATGTATTTTTGTATATTTTTATTTAATGAAATGAGTGTCTAGAATCTAAAATGGTTATATTAAAATTATGGTTGGAATCCTTTGCATGTTTTATTGGATTCTGATGGTTAAATCATTATCATTGAGTTTTCATTTATACCCTAGTGTTAGTCACTAACCTAAGGTGATTGAGAACACGCCTTGGGCCATATGGCAGACCAACCCAGGTAACCTGGCAGGTTGACTTGGGTTGGTTCATTACAAAATGGTATCATATCCCCTCTTTCTATTTGAGGAATTTTGATAGTATGGAGTAGGTCTTTCAACACTTGAGTGAGGGTGTAGGTGAGTACATGGATAGCTCTTCTTTATGCCAGACCTCAAGTTTCCAGGGTGGTTAGGATTTTTTTTGGTTGATTTTTGTTATGAGTGATTTGATGGATTTTTAGATTTTTTATTTATATTACATGTTTTAGGATGGTTCCCTAGGTTATTTTTATTTGTTTTATTTTAAAATGAATTATATATTGATTGGATTCTTGTGTTTTATGTTTTTTTATGGCACCCAAAATAAACTCTAATAATCTGAGGGATAAATCCATGAAGAACAATCTTCCATTTAATCCTCCTATGGACCCCCATCTTATTTAATTAGTTGTCAGAACCATTCAATCTATCAAGAAGAGTAGTGATCTAGGCTAATTTCAGTCAATGGATCATACCTAGCAGTTCATTTAGTAGAATCTGCCTACATTTGAAGATAATAGAGGTCCCTAATAATTGGAATAATTTTTGGAAAATATTTAATGTATCTTATAAATTCTATAGACCCACAAGACATCAAATGTAGTATTTGCAACTTATATGCTAGAAGGGTCGAGTCAAAGATGTTAAGACTCGGTTTTATTGGATAATCTTTATGAAGATATTACTTGGACCAAGTTTAAGAAGATTTTTAACCAATAATTTTATTTATATAATTTAAAAGTGAAAAAATATAGGGATTTTGTGACCTTGGAGAAAGGGGTGATCCATGATAGAGTATTCCACTTGGTTTTCTGAGTTGGTTCATCTTTCACCTAAGCTCCTCATGAATGATTAATTAAAGGTGTGTTATTTAAAGATGGGATTAAAGCTGTAAATCTAGCATAGTACTATTATTCCATGTTTTCCCACCTATTCTAAAGTGGTATAAATGGTGGCTATGGATGAGGTTGACATAGTAGGACTGACTAATATGATTCATGCCCCTACTACTATGTTTGGGAACTAGATTTACTCTTCAAGGAAAAGGAGGAGGCACTAGGAGTCATAATAGGGTAGTAACGGTTGTATATAGCTCCCTATGATCCTATTCCAATAAATTCCTAAGGAAAAAGTATATTTGTGTGTTATCAGGGTGTGAAGTCTAGGCATACCAAAAAAACTATCAGGAATCTATGAGGACCTAGAACCAATTTGGATTCATGGGACATATTTAGTGATATTGTAGGTACTCTCCCTGGGTAGTAAAGTGGGTTCCACTCATACCAAGGGTTCCCAAGTGAAATCATATGTGTTGAGGGGGGAGAGATCTCATTAACATGTGAAAGGGGGCTCTCATTCCACCAACAAACCTTAGAGTGGGCCAAAATATGGGTGATTGTATGAGATGGAACATAATCCATAGTATTCGGAGGTGGGACTAGTGACCATTTGAGGTGTAGTGTTTATTGATTTGTCTATGGATTTGGATTTATTTGACACAGATTCATATCATTCATTCATTTCTCACAAGTTGATTGAATCATGAGGACTGTGGTCTGAGTTGATGCCTTATGTAATGGATCTCTACACTTTATTGGGAAATAAGAGAGGGAATGGCTTTAAGTTATCCAAGTACCATGTGAACATTGATATTGTTGAGGTTTATTGATACTTATTATATTTATATTTAGACACCTTTTACATTATATTTGGAATGGATTATATGGTGATCATTAAATATCTAAGTGACTTTTTCCACTGAAAGGTTTTATTTATCTCTCATATGTGGAACAGTCACATGTTTCATGGTGAGTAAGACGTAAGGATGATTAGAGAAGGTCTGATTGTCCTAGTGTTGGGGTCTCTTTTATGTCAATTTTCTAATCTACTTCTTGATGTCTTCAAATAAAGTTTAAATGTCCAGATTTCATTGGTGGTGGATAGTTATCTCAAGGCCTTCCTTGATGATTTCTCTGGGTTATCTTCAAAGACCGAATAGCCCAAAGGCCTTCATTTTTATTGATTTTTGATAACCCCCTTTCAAGGGATGAGGGGGAACCCTTAAAAGGCCCGTAGGCTTAAAGATTACATGGCACGTAGGCTTAATAGATTACATGACCCAAATTTCTTAGAGAATTCAACCAGACTATAACTACAAGGAACTTCCCCTCCCCAGCAATTGCATCATGATGGTAGCTCTCCACCTTCGCATGGTTGTCTAGATAGGCTTCCTGTGCAAGCACAAGCTGGTCCTGATGGCATATCTATACCCTCTCATTCTTACAAATCCATTTGGTTCTGCTATAGTGAGTGCACTTGATCTGAATCCTCCTCCGAGGTTGCACCTTTTTTGTAGAGTTTTTCTGGGGTAAATGCACTAATCATGTTTCCTGAATGCCTTGAGTTGGCCCAAAGGCCTTAAAGGTGTCCTAAAAGCCTGACTGAACCAAAGTCATGGGTGGCCCAAAGGCCTTAAGGACTCCAAGCCCAAACTGGTGGCTCAAGGTGAATAGTTTCAGTTACTATAGTATCGACCAGTACCTACTACAGTACCCATAAATTACAACTACAATACTTGATACAGTATTGCTACAATACCTCGGAAATATTCTTCTGCCTAGTTTCGAACCTGGGTCTCGTGAATGCACTTAAGGATTCCTCACCAACTGGGCTAAGGCTCATGTGTGAAACTGGGTTGTCTCTCTATTGTAATGTAGATTTCACCATTGATCTACTCCCTAAGATGAGACCCATTTCCTTACCATTTTACTAAATTTACCCTACCGAGTTGAAGGATTTGAGGTTTTATTATAGGATATCAAGAGTAATTGGTTCATTCACCTGAGTGTTCTTTTGTGGGCATCGTCAGTGATATTTGTAAATAAGGTAGACAGAGGCCTCTAAATTTTCATTGACTACTGGAATCTCAATGTAGTGATAATCAAGAATAAGTATTTATTTACTTGGGTCAATAATTTTTTTATCAACTTAGGGGAGCCCAATGGTTTTCAAAGATGAACTTAAAGTCGGGATACCACTAGTTGAGGGTGAGGGAGGTGGAAATTCCCAAGACAACTTCCAAATATGGTATTGGTATTTTGAGTGCTTATTTATTCCATCCAATTTCACTAATTTCTATATATTATTTATTCCATTGATGAATTATATTTTCTATAAATATCATAACTCTTTTATTGTGGTATTAATTGATGATATATTTCTTTACTCCATGATAAATTAGGAGCATGAGGGACATTTAGATGTTATTTTAGGACCTTAAGGGACCACCATATGTATGAGAAGTTATATAAATTCCAGTTTTAGATCTATAAGGTGAGTTTTTTTGGTCATGTGGTATCTGAAATAGGTATTTTAGTGGACCTGGAGAAGATACAGGCTATGATATCATAGGATATACCTAAGAAATTATTCTAAATTCTAAATTTTCATGGGCCTTATGAGATATTACAGATATTTATTATAGTATTTCTCTAGGATAGAATCTCCTTTGATAGATCTGGCCTATAAGGGTGTGAAATTTTAATGGAGTAGGAAATTATAGAATTCCTTTGAGTAGTTTAAAGTGAGGTTTAATTTAGCTTCTATTTTGATCCTCTTGGAACTAGGCATGGGGTACATCGTGTACTGTGACCCCTTTGGAATGGGGATGGGTATGTGTTGTTGTAGTATGACCATGTGGTAGCCTCTAAATCATGTTAGTTACACCCCCATGAAAATAACTATCCCAATCATGATCTTGAATTAGAGGTGGTGATGCATGCTCTAAAAATGTGGTATCACTACATTTTTTTGAAATAATTTCACGATGTATTTTGATCACAAAAGTTTGAAGTATATCTTTACCTGGAGATATCTAAATATCATATAGAGGAAGTGGTTAGTGTACCTCTAGAATTTCAATTTTGATATGTATTATAATCCCGAAAATGGAAATATGGTAGTTGATACACTGAATGAGAAATTAACAACTCAAGTAGTGAAAGAGTTGAGGAAAGAAGGGGGTATAATGATCTTGTTCATTGAGATTCATCTATAATTAGAGGAAGAGGTTGAATAGATTATTTTTAAAAGTATGCAGATCACCTCCTCTCTTCATGAAAATATTTTCCTTTTTTAGGATTTAAACCTTGACTGTTAGTAGATTAGAGGAATCTTAAATAGTGGGGAGACCTTTTTGTTTTTTCTCATTCTCTCAATAATGTATTATATTTTCAAAAGTGGTTTATATTTCCTTTGGATTTGATGTGTGAGGTAATTAATGATGATCACTAATCTAGTTGGGAAGTTCATATAAGAAAAACCAAGATATTATATGATCAAAAACACTGATATTGGTGGACCGGGATGAAAATATCCATCATTTATTTTTTATCACAATGCCTCACTTTTCATAGAATCAAAGTTGAACACTAGAAGTCAGTTTAGTTGTTACAGCCTCTCCCGATCCTAGTGTGGAAATGGAATAATATATCCATAGATTTCATTATCAAATTTTCATGATATCTTAGTTGGAAGGATTCTAAATGGGTAATCATTGATCGATTAAAAAAATCAACCCATTTTATTCCCATTAAGAAGTTGGTTAAAATGGAATACTTTGGGTCTATTTAGGTTCAAGAATTTGTTTGGATTCATGTTGTGCCTTCAGTGATTGTTTTGGACTCAAACTCGTGATTAATGTCTAATTTCTAGAAGGATATTTAGGAATAATTTTACTCCCAATTGATATTGATCATGGCTTGACATCCATAGACCAATGGTCAAATAGAGTAAGCTATTCAAATTCTTGAGGATATGCTTCAAGATTTCATCCTTGACTTTGGTAGTTCATGGGAGAAGCATTTATTTTTTATGGTTAACCTATAATAATAGCTATCAATCCTTGATAAATATGGACCCCTTTGGATTCTTGTATGGATGGGAATGTTGTCCCCCTCTATGTTGTTCTAATTTGGGTGAGCATTTATTATTAGGACTGAGTGTCATCTAGGAGAGGACGAGCAAGGTTCCGTTGATTCAGAAAAGGTTGGTGAAAGATAAAATTTTATAGAAATATTACCCTAGCCATCATCATCATCCTATGGATTTTTTTATAGGTGAAAAAGTGTTTTTTAAAGTATATCCTTGGCTGCGGGACCATTGTTTGGGGAAGAAGAGTAAGTTGGAATCATGTTATGTCGGACCTTTTGAGATTTTGGAGCATCTCAAAAAGGTGACATATCGTTTAGAATTTTCCAACCAGATGACCTTGATTCATGAAGTATTCTATATGTATCCCAAATAAATAAGTATAATTCAAACCCATATCATGTGGTATATTGGAAAGGTTTGGACTTAGATCCCAAAACCATAGTGGTTGAGAAGCATGTTCATATTCGGGATCATCATGTCAAGATGTTATGAGGTAAATTAATTCATTTAGTCTGTGTGATTTAGAAGAATGGTTGGGATAGACATATGACATAGAAGTAGGGTGCCTTCATGAGAGAGAACTGGCCTCATCTTTTTGCAGAATCTAAGCCTTGAGAAATTTATAGGGGGAGAAAGTGGCATGATGGGGAGAATTATGACACCCGTAAGGTCACTCGTATGTATTTTATGTAAGACCCCAATTGAGTTTTGGTAGTATTTGTTGTCAATAGATTAATATGTTGATTATTTTTATGGAAGAAAGTATGTTTAGAAATTAGAGGAGATCCAAATTGAAGAAGGGTGTGATTAAAGTTGTCAAATCAGATCCAGAACCATAAGGATGATAATCAGATCCAAGAGTATTGGATTTAGATAATCGGATCTAGAAGGATCTAATTTAGAATCATCGGCATCGGATTTAGAAATCTTCATGAGTCAACAGATCCAAGAATCATAATGAGACATTAATGAAAATTTGGAAGCTATTTTAGAGTTAGAATGGATACAATGTGAATCTAATGATGCTTTGCAATTTTTTAATTCAAAAAATTCATAAGTTGTTTGAGAAACTTTTGATGAAATCTTGATGAAAGAAAGGGGGAGAAAAGGGGATTCCAATCATATTCAAAGAAATAATATTTAGGTTTGGATTGCAAATAAGATGCTAGGAAGTTACAATACTTTTCATGGTAAGTCATACAATGGTAAAGATAATATTAAATGCATTCAAATTCATGAAGGAAGTCCTGATACTTTCTGAAAGTTTGAATAAGAAGTTGAAGCTTAAGATTTCTGGTCTCAAGATTATCATAATGGGTTTACTAGATGCAGAATAGTTCAAAGGCTGAGAATTTTTTCATGATTTTATTGAGAGAAACCAAAGGTGTTGGTTTTCAGTTAGACTGAAAGCCAAAAGATTTAACTCTTCAAAAAAATAAATTGATGATAAGTGTATTCATAAAAGAGAAAGAATATGAGTTATGAAAGATAATTGGTATAGTATTCAGAAGAAAAAGAAGAACTCTAATTTATTATCAAGTATTTTTATTAGTTGTTTTGAGATCCATTGTATTAGATTTGATACTGATTCATCTTTTTGAAGAAAAGAAGAAGTATAAGTGGTTAAATAATTTTGAAAGAATTTGTGGTTTCCATCATAATAAAGAAATCAAAATGAGAGTTGGTTCTGAGAATCTTAATGAGAAGACATATTTTTTCCTTCTTACATTTGGTTTAAAGAAACATAATGAAGAAACTATTGTTGAACATATGTCTTCATCATAATAAATAATCAGAATAAAGAATCATAATGAAGAAATCGGAATGAGGGGATTTTTCTTTCAATTGGTGTGGAGCAACATAATAATGAAACTATTGTTTCACAATAGTCTTCATTGTAATAAGGCAGATCATAACGAGAGAATCATAATAAGACTAAAGATTTTTAAGAAGTTTGAAGTGCTGAATAATTCAAAGAGAGATCCAAAAATCAAAGATATTTGAATATTCAAAAATTTATTGAAGAATTCAAAGATATATCCAAGATTTAAGGGAATTCAAAGATTCAAGAAATTTGGTTAAGTGGGAAAGGTTTTTAGAACCCCACCTAAAAAACTTTTGAGGTCCCTATAAAGGGAGAGTTGAGTTCATTTGTAAAAGTTACTTTAAGAATGTTCAAGTTTTTGAGATCTGAAAATTGTGGAACAATTATTGAGTATCCAACCAAAATTTGTGTTTCTAGTTTAAGATGAGGAAGATCATCAGATTGACGTTCGATGTGATCATTTGAGCAAGATATATCTATGAATGTTTCAATAGAATTAGATCCATCAGAACGAGTCCAGTGTACTGATGTCCATTAGATAGAATAAAGTGATAATTTGATTTATTTTCTACTCAATTTAAGAAAGAAGAGCAGAAGGAGAATCAGACCAGACTACCCATCAGATGGAAACCATCGTACAGAGGTTATCGGATTGGGAAAATTGAACTGACTCTACTGAGGAAGTTTTCCAGAATGAGGATCTGGATAATGTTTCAAGAACAATAATTTCCTAATATAATTGATTAATTTCTTGAAGGTTGTATGCAGGTAAAGTTTGATTCATCTTACTTGTGGAGAAAGTGAAGAGTTTTTTGAAGTGGATCAAATATGAAGAAGAAAAGTGAAGGTAACTTTGGATACTTACCATTTTTTGAAAAGGATTGTTTGTGGGAAGTGGAAACTAGAAAGTATAGTTGGGGGGTATAACCAACTATATCATGAAATTTGTTACTTGGGTTTTAGAATTGTTCTCTATTTGTGCCTTTGTATTCTAAAAAGAAGATAGTGAAAGAATCCATGTTGGTGAGACTATCCAACATAGAAAGGAGTGGGTATTTGTACCAAACCTTGTAAATATCAGGTGCAACTCTATCTTTATATTTTTGAATATTAAGGGTCAGGTTGTGAGTAATATTTAAGTGGATTATAACTCTAACAAGTTTTAGAGGTTAATAAATTTTTTGTTAAGGAGTTAACAATATTTCTTATAAAAGAAAACATAACCACTTATTCACCCCCCCCCCCCTCCTCAGTGGTCTTGATCCTATTTGGGAACAACGTTTTATTTTGTTTTCCTTTTTATTTTAAGTGTTTTTTATTTTTTAGGATTTTTGGGAAAGACATGAAATTTTGGGAAAACTGGACGGTGCACATAGTTAACACACAATTAGAAGTAATTGTTCCCCAAACTGTGAAAATGGAGGTGAGGTATTCCAAATCTATTTTACATGATCCCCGCATGATTATTCAAACTGTGTAGGAGATTTCAAGTAACTGTACAAGGGTGGTTGTGCATATAGGTAGCCCATCATGGTTGGAACTCAGATAATAAAACTATTTTTCCAAACCATGTGGCCATCCCTTTTTTATTAAGAATGGTATTTACACTTATACCTAATATATTCATATTTGGTTCATATTTTTAATCAATTTTAAATGATTTTTAAAGTATTTTCAATGATAATTCCCATGTAATTCAATGTTTTAATCAAATTGTGGTAAATTTTGGAATATGGAATTTAAATGGTTTAAAAAAATGACTAATGTTGAATTTTGGTGCTTAATTTTGATTATGGAAATTTGGTTGATAAGTGTTGAAATTATTCTAAGTGTTTAAATTTTCTTAACTCTTTTTTAGGTTATAAACTAAAAAATTATCCAATCTAAGGCCAGACCATCAACCAAGGGGATCTCCATATAACCAATCCCTTTAGGGATAGCCATCCAAGCCACCTCAGGAGATCCAGCCTAAGATGGAAGAGAATGGGTCATCACTCCCATGCATGGGTGGCCTACGGGTAATGAACCCCATGAGGATTAGAGGTAGGCTGAAGACCCGTTTAGGCCATGTTTGGTGTGGCCTAGTGTGTGTGTAGTGTAATGAGGGATCTTGTCCCCACTATAGGTGATCTTGACCATGCTCCCATTCTTAGATTTATTAACACTCAGTCAAACATCATTTGTTTCAATGTGGGGAATGTTTTTTATGAGTATTGTTTAATATTTTCTCATCCCCTCTTAGACACACGAGATCTGTCAGCTATGATCACTCACCCCCACTTTTCACTACTTCCATCTCACATGTCACCCATTGCATTCACCGAGAAACACTGTGGGAGTAATAGAAAAGCTCAAGCTTGATCTATACTCCCATTATCACACATCCAAACCACCATGGATCCCCTCAACACCCTTAGAAGATCACCATGAAAAAATTTCAATGGATCCTCCATCCACTTAGAAGGTTGAAGGAGGAGGAGGATCATGCTGCCATACCACACCACTAAGTACCATTATTGTCAAGTGCTTATTCCCACAACCCATGAAAATCCTTTCACCGCAAAGCACTCACTGACCTGATGATCTAATCCACACCACTTAAGATCCCATGGATATGTGAAAGTAAATTGAATATATTCAAATTTTAAATTTTAAATGAAGTATTCGGGGGAGAATTTAAATGAGATCCCCAAGGATCTCATGTGAGGATTTGAAGTCAAGGGACCACTCCTCCCTTGCATATAAAAGAAGCATCATTCCACTTCCATTGGGGAATTTTCCCACCATGAGGATGAGAGTTGAGGGAGGCTTGTCTACATACTACTCAATTTTCCTTTGTTTCACTTTTTTCTTTTTGTTTATATTTTTTTTATTTCATGTAATTTTTTTCTATCTTTTAAAATAACAATTCATGCATATTAAACAATTGTGTTTCTCCACAAAATTACTCCTCTTCTTTTTTTCTCATATTCTTATTCTTTTAATTTTATAATTCATTTTTTATTTTATTTTATTCTCTCTCTCTATTCTTTTTATTATTTTCTTTTATTATCTTTATTTCTCATTCCACCATGACCGCTTAACCTCAAAATGAGGGGCTAAACCGAGTCTTGGACTAGGGGAGGTATGTGGTATTTCCATTCATTATACACTTAAAATATTAAGTTTATTTACATTTATGATGAGTAAGAGTGAAGTTCATGAGTTTGGAAATTTCCCACTACAAAACTGAACTTGAACTCATTTCTATTTTTTGTTTCAAAATTCTCTCACCCTTATACTAAACATAATATCTTCATACGAAGAAGTTGAGCTATTTATTGGATGAAACCACATATGATGGATTCGGGTCCTGGAAGGTGTCACACTCTCAATTGAGGTGTTCCATCAACCTTGATTACAGGAGGAGGTGAAATTAATATTATCAAATTAATTTGAGATTTCACACCACTAAATAAAATAATAGTAGTCTAAAAGTGATATCTCATGATTAAACAATAAAACTAAATTTAAACACCAACAAGGAAAATGATTGAACCTATTAACCAAACCACAATGGACAAGTTCTTTATTTATTAACCACATTTTGTCATTGCATGTTATTTTAATCTTTGTTTCCATTTAAATTCCATCTATTTTTTATAATTAATAAAAACAATAAAAAGAATTAATTTAGGTGAATTATATTAAGTGAGTGAACAAAATTAGAAAGATACTAAAGTGAGATGACCCTGGTCAGACTCTGTGGTGTATTAGGAAAATAAATTTTCTTTTTCCACACCCTGTGGCTAGTACGCGTCAAAACTGGAACCGTTTTTTAGGATCCAGTTATTAGTTCACTTATCTTTTTATATTTTCACATTTTAGATAGTTTTCTTTATTTTTCTTAGAAAACATAAAAATAATCCATGATGTATTCAAATTTGGATTATTATGAATTGTTTGATTACTCACAGGTGTAGAAACAACAACAAGATGAAGCAGATCAAGAAGGTTATAATAGAGCATGGGTGCAAGAGCTTAGAGAAATCATAGAACAATTAACAAGATAATATAAAATGGAATTTGAGAATATTTATGTATTGATGGAGCAACAAGTATCTAAAGAGGATAAGGAATAAGTGCCACTAGAGTTTTCCAATATTACTAAAGACATTAAAGAGGTTTATGTAACACTCAAAGAACATCAACTTCCCAACTATTTCAAGAATAAAATCAAATATGACTATGACTAGCTAGAGAGTTAATATGAAGAGTCATATGATTATAGAAATATGGGAAAATATTCAGATCAATTCTGTAGTAACTAGGAAGAAGATAAAATGCAATGAGATCTTACCATATACAAAATTTAATAATCAGCACCTGATTACCTATTGCTAGCCATGGGAGAATAAGACCCCACCCAAGTGGTGGAATTTGAAGAAAAGATGGTGGATCTAGACTACCTAACTCCACTTTCCACCATCCAACTCCAAGAGGCACTCATAACTAAAGAAGATATTAATGATAAACTAATTTAGGGAGTTGATATTTTCTCAAAATTTATGTCATTTGATTTTATTCAATTTAAATTGAGTATTAATTCCCACTTCTTTTAATTTTAAGAATCAGACAATATTTACTATACCATATAGGAAGATGAAGAAACAACACATGAAACTACTGAGGAACATATGGAGATCCATGATTTTAATGAACATAAATTTGAGGAATCCCAAGAGGAAGTAAAATTAGTTGATCCTAAGGAAATCAAGATAGAGAATACTCACACCAAAATAGAAATTTTGATTTACATTCTTCATGTTTAAATTCTGTAAAATTAAAAATACATTCTATAAAAACCTTGTCCTTTATTACACATTAATACTTGTTTTATTACATAATAATTCACTTAATATAACTCAGATGATCAAGAAGTCTAGTGTCTTTGGGAATAAGGTACATTATATAAAAATATAAAATAGGAAATACAACATCTTTATTGAAAACTTATTTAACATGCTCAAAATACTCCTTTGAACTTAAAACTGCATGGGATAACCTAGGGACATACATAAGAAAGGGTTGATCTATAAATACCAGTAAGTAAATAAACATGGAAAAAGTGATACATGTTTGTAGACGCCGGAAAAGTCCGTTGTTCCCAAACGAAGCTCCGGATGCGGAAAGCGAGGTCATATTTGGAGTCGGAAGAATGTTTCGGAGGGCCCGGAGGCCTTGCGCGGAATTTCAGAGGTCTGCGCGCAAAGATGATGATCTGCGCGCAAAACCCCCGGGATGCGCGCAACTCCCTTGCGCGCCGTGCCCGATTCCGCGCCCGCGAGGAGAATTCCGCGCTCGCGAGGAGAATTCCGCGCTCGCGCCTTGGATTCCGCGCCCGGGGTTGCCTATAAATACTAGGCGACCCCCAATGTTTCAAAGGTTGCTGGAAGTCGAACGGTCTCCCGCGCGCGCAATTCAACCCCTTCCGCGCGCAATGCCGACCTTCAGGTAACCTCCTTTCTTTCGCGCAATAGAGCCTTGGGGTCCGCCTTCGCGCGCAATCCCCTTGGCTCATTTCCTTTGAATAAATTTCAACCCGAAGGCCTTTGCGCGCAAAAGAAGCCTCTTGCGCGCAATTGCCCCCGGGTACGCGCAATCCAACCCGATTGCGCGCACCCCCCATATTCAAAGTGGCCATTCGTTAGAGAATGAGCCGTTGCCCCCGCGCGCTACCCGAAGCCCGGTGCGCGCAATCCCCATCATCCGCGCGCGAAGCGCTGGCCCAATTGCGCGCCAGCCCGCCATTTTGCGCTCCGATCCGCGGTTTTGCGCGCAAAGCTCCTCTTTTGCGCGCAATCCGCCAGGGTCGCCTCCCTTGACCCCCTTTGGGTACCCGCCTGCGTGGCGCCCGATGGTCTTCATCGCAGGTGCCCGCACCGTGCGCTGTCTTCCCGTGCAGCCTTCCAGGCTCGTGCGAAGTGACACGGACCCGTCGGCGGCAATCATTCGTCCAGCATGACGTTAAACTGCATATTCGTCCTGCAAGACGTTAAACTACACATAGGTCCAGCATGACGTTAAACTGCATATACGTCCAGCATGACGTTAAACTGCGCATTCGTCCAGCATGACGTTAAACTGCATATTCGTCCTGCAAGACGTTAAACTACACATAGGTCCAGCATGACGTTAAACTGCATATACGTCCAGCATGACGTTAAACTGCGCATTCGTCCAGCATGACGTTAAACTGCCCATACGTCCAGCATGACGTTAAACTGCACATTCGTCCAAGCTGCACGACGCTAAACTGCCTAGCCCCCCATCGTCCGCGCTGCAAGACGTTAAACTGCCAAGTGTTTCGTCCTCAACACATGACGTTAAACTGTACTTCGTCCGGAAAGACGTTAAACCGTCCGCTTCGTCCTTAACACACGACGTTAAACTGTACTTCGTCCGGCAAGACGTTAAACCGTCCGCATCGTCCGATCCCGTGCCCTGCACGCAGGGTCTCCCCCCGGTTTGGACGTGGCCCCCACCCGCTCGTCTCTGCAGGGATGTCGGGATTGTCCCCCTTTTGGGACGATTTAATGGGAGTGGCTTTTCCCTACGGGGGCAGGGTATTACAAACCCCTAGTTTCTCGTGGGAGGCTGCACATGTGTATCTCCATTGCGCCTCCCCACTGCCGAAGCCAGTAGAGGGTGTGACTGGGATCGAGGTGTCTCCTACTTTCGGTCCAAGTCCCTTCCAACTGAGTTTTGTCGCATCCGGGCTGCCTCAAGTGCGTAAGTCCTGACAGAATGAACTACGTGGACTTTGATCCCTGTCTTCTATACAGGGTACGTAGGAAGCCTTCTTGAGGTCCAAGCCCGCCACCTGGTCGTCCCGGTCATATTTACGTCGGTTCGTCCATCAGTGGACCCCTCCAGGGTTCACGCTTGCGTCGATTCACCTATGAATCCGCCCCTGTGGGAGACTGCCCGTGTGTATCTCCACTGTGCCTCCCCACAGCCCCTTTTCCCATTTCTCCTTTTATCGTCCAGCATGACGTGAAACTGTGATCCACCCGGCCGCTCCACCCCCCTCTGTGCGAGGTGGTCCGGTTCAATCATCCCCCCGGCGGCCTAGACCTCTTCGTGAGTCGGCTTGCCGACGTCCAGCATGACGTTAAACTGTATACCCGAACTACGTTGACTTTGATCCGTGCTAACGCGCGGTACGTAGGAAGCCTCTACGGGGTCCAAGCTCTTCACTCCATCATCCATCCTGATCCTTACCCGGGCCGCCACATCCCGGTGGGGTCATGCCACTTCACTCCACTCCACATCATTTGGGAAGCCGCCCATGTGCTGGCCCCAGCGTCGGAGGTTCCCCGCAAGGGGTTCTGTCATCTGATCCACTTTTCGTGTTGATCGGTCCGATGCCGTCCCCGCTGGACGTTAAACTCGCGGCATACCTCGTGTTAAACATGGGAAGCTGAGGAAAACCTCAGGTGACACAGTTCCCCGCACCTAGTACGGGATGCCTCAGGCCATCATGCCTTCGAGAAGCCCTATTAGGGACGGAAGACAGACGTGCAGAGCCGCAGTGCTACGACACGCCCCCAGCACCCAGAGCCACCCGGCCTTCTCACCGCAGGTTGCTGCCCCGCCCAGACTCCTTGGAGCGTCCGGGCGGAAGCAGCGTAATTAACCGGTGTCCATGAAGATATGGCGCCGGGAACGAGATTCACGAACATTCTTAAGTCTATGATGGAGACCCGGATTAGGCGACGAGTTCCGAGGAGACGTCCAAGGAAGGAGGAGCCGACATCCCATCATCCCGGTTTTGATCAAGGAGTAGACGCCCCTGAATAAGGGACGAATGCCGCCCGCCCTTGGAAAGCGGGACTGCGGGACCACAAGCCGCGCGCCCATCCCCTCGGGTTGACGGGTGCACGCGCGAACGCGTCCTGGCGGAACAGCGTAACCCGACGCACATCCGCACCGAAACAGAAAAATGGTGAACCCGACGTGAATCTCTTCTCCTCGATACGAAGACCGATGGCTTTCAGAGGTGTTGGAAGACCGGCGTGTTGCCCGGCCAAGCATTCAGTCTTACCCGCCAGGGGCTGGGGAAGGGACATCGGGCACTCCGTCTCGCAACGTCGAGGGCCTGGGTTCCCCCCACGGAAGGCGTCGTGGCGCTAATGGTTGGTTGTCGATTCCTTTTTCCTGTCAGTGTTAATGGGTCATTCTCCCTGCTTTCAGAAATCAGGTCGCCCGATCCAGTGCCCGATCGCCACCCGCCCACTGGCACAGGGACAGGGGAAACACCGACGCGGCTACTCCGCGCGGTCCCGCCCGTTCCACAGCCGTCCCAGCAGCCGCAATTGCGGGACGACCACGCCCTCTCTCCCCCTCGGAGGTCATCCAGAGAAGGGTGATCAACACCCTGGTGCGGAGATACGAGGAAGAGGGAGTCATCCCCACTAGGGAAATGGCTCGCCTAGACCTTGAGGAGGCTGCGCCTCGCCACCACCGCCGCCCCCGAGGGCCGCGCAGGGAGGCACCGCTGCCTACCTCAACGTCCAACCGCTTCGGGAGCTTATCCCCGGAGCGCTCTGACAGTTCCCTTCCCTACGCGGATGAGGTGGAAGAGGCCCGGGATCACCCTATCCGGGATTCGCTCCAGGGATCTACGGTAAGGACTCCCGCCAGGCCACGGCGACACCGCCGCCAGGCCTCTCCAGTCGAAGAGCGGGCTCTCCACCTGCCCGCGCCGCTCATCCCGACTCGTCTGTCTCGACGCCAACGTCGGGCATGAGCGGAAGAGGATGCCCACCTTGGGGCTCTAGCAACAGCGGCCGCATTGGCCCAAGCCACTGCTGGCTCCAGTCGCCAGGCCTCTGCGCATCCTGAGCAGGGGAACTCCTATGCCCGACCTGGATCGAGGCCCCGGCCGCCCCAAAGGCAGGTTGGGTCGACTCTCCCGGTTGTTGGCACTGGCAGTAGCCACCGCGGACCACCTCGCGGTAGCGCTATTCACCGGCAGGATCTACTCTGTGTGGCCGATCCAGGAGGCATGGGTCATCCCACCTTCCGATCCTGGCCCGGAGTCCTGCCCGGAATCATCTCTCCCCGCGTCCCCTTTGATATCTGTCCCGGTGCCCCTCGCACCTTGGTTCCCAGTCCTCTTGGCCCCAGCACCAGTGCGGCCGGAGGACGCCAGGACAGAGATCAGCCCTGCCCCGAAGAACCACCCAGGGGCAGGAAGGCAAGGCGTCGACGCCGAGGGAAGAATGTTACGGAATTCCGGACGGAGATCCGACCGGTTTGCTTCTCTGACTCAGAGGCGGAGTACGATTCGGCGACAGAGCCCCTTCCCCAATCTCGCCAGTCAAGGGCAGGGGTAGGAATGCGGCACGTCAGCCTCGTGCTCCCCGAGAGCGAGATCGATGTGATCCCCGCTTCTCTCCGAAGGTATATCCGGAGTAACGAGGGCCTGGTAGACCCCCAGGGATCAAGCTTGCGGTTGGTACCGGCCCCTCCGGAAGTGCCTTCCGCCTCGATCGGAGAAGCCGGAGACTTTTTCTGGGGATCGACGGTCGAACCACGATCTGGTGCACCCTCGGCGAGCACCGATGCTACGGCAGGATGTTCGCTCGCCGGCCCGTCCTATCGTGATGTGGTAGCCAGGGCACTGCCACCCTCAGAGGGCGGCCCGGGATATGGAGGCCAATCGGCCTGTTCGCCGTATTCACCGTCGGCCAGCCCGTCGGCCCGGCGGCCCGCCTCGGCACCACTACCAGTTCCCCGTCCGTTCCCAGCCATGGAAGAGGACCAAGGAGATCTGGGTCCCGAGTTTGAGTCGTGGAGCTTCTGGACCGTCCTTGCAGAGGGCCACTTCCCTGAGAAGTTTTGGCCAGTCGCAGGACCGGGCTTTGATGCACCCGAATCGCTCACCCCGGATGAGTTCGAATGCTTCCGCCGAACTCTCCGGGAGACTCGCTCCTGTCTTCACCGCCTACAAATGCCATACCCCGGGAGTCAAGCGCACCTGGAGGATATTGGTGAGCAGTGCCGTCAAATTGACCTGGCCATGCTCCCCGCGGTTCGGCACCCCGGGTCATTTGGGCGCCACGAGACCCTCCAACAACGATGCGTTGAGTGTTTTCAAGTACTCCGCAAAGTTATCGAGGAAGCCACTCCCCACATGTATATCCGTGGATGGGGGTAGTACGCTGCCCTACGCTTCAGTGTGATTCGCCGACAGCCCAATTCGCTGGGTGGCCCTGAGGGTATATCCCCAGGGACAGAAACAGTCAATATGGCTGACCTGTCGGGAGAGGGGAACGACTTGGAACTTCTCGACGGGGGCTTCCCCCCCGAAGACAAGCCGTCGTCAGATCCATCAGTGAGAGTTACTCATCATCAGAGAAACCTCCTGGGGCTCCCCGCACCCACTGAAGCACTGACGTTGAGCCGAAACGTCAGCAAAGGAAAAGAGCACAGCGAGGCTATAAAGCCCGTCGACCCATCTGCCTCCATGCAGAGGGCAGAGGAGGATCCCGAGAAGGCTACGCTACGTCAGCAGCTCGCCGAACAGAAGAAGCTGGTTGACCAGCTCCTCGCCGAGCGCGCTGCAGAACGGCGGCCTGACTACGGTGATCCCAGGCCAGGACAGCAGGGACCGGAACAACCGCTCCTCGATGAGACTCTCCCGGGCAACCGTGATTACGCCGTGTTCGCCGACAGGAGAGAGGCCATTGCCTATGGCAAGAGGGCGCGGTATGTTTCGCCACACCCTCCCGAGCGGCGTGACTACCTGAGAGATCCCGCTCGGATTCCTCCCGCTGCCCCAAGGGCCGCTCCGCCCGCCATCCCACGAGCTGCCGAGTTCGACGACCCGGTCGACGACCCGATTGAAGGGCCATGCAATGCGCTCGTGGTTAGAGATCCTCGCCAGGACTGGAACCCATGTCCGGACGATCCGATGGCGGCACTCATCGCTCGCTTGGAGGCCTTGGAGACTCGGCAGGTGGCGATCCCACCGGACGGCAAGCCCTACCCAGCATGGGTGGATGACATGCCGGCGCCTCCGGGATTCGGGAATCCCACTTTCGCCCCCTTCAACGGGACTGGAGATCCGCCACAGCATTTAGCCCACTTCAACTCGAGGTGCGGGCCTATGTTGGGGACTCCGGCGCAGCAGGAGGCCGCTAAGCTTCGCTGCTTTGTTCAGACACTGGAAGGGCCAGCATTTGTCTGGTACAGCCAGCTCCCCGTCGGGTCGGTAACCAGCTGGGAGGACCTCCGTAGACAGTTCCTCTACCAGTTCAGTTCCACGACCCGGAAGACAAGTATCGTAGACCTCTTCAAGTGCAAGCAGAGGCCTGATGAGCGAGTCGCGGACTTCGTCGCCCGATGGAAGGGTCTCACGTATTCCCTTGACATGCCATTGACTCAGGAGCAGTTGCTGACAATGTGCGTCGGGAACGTCAAGACCGAGCTGGTCCCTTCCCTGATTACTCAGAATTACCCCGGAGGGTTCAGGGACTTCTCAGACAAAGCTCAACGTCTTGAGGAAGCCCTGCAACAGGCCAGCCAGGCACACCCGCTGCCTCCTATGATTCCTGCAAGGAGAGTCAGCAGGGCTGAGCCCGCTGCTGTTGCCCAGATAGAGGCCCCCAGGCCGTTGGAGCTGCTGCCGGTGAGGCCAGCTCCACAGCCTCACAGGAATCCGCCTCCACGGGCTTAGTTCCCGGCCCAGCAGTGGCAGCCTCAGAACCGGCCGGCCCCTCCGCGTAATGTACCGCCGCAGCCCAGGCGAGATAATCAGGGTCCACCTCCTCGGCAGGCCCCTCCAGCCCCTCGTCAAGACCACGCTCCCAGGGGCCCGCGACACCTGACTTACTCATTCCATGAGGATCAGGTCCCCGGTTATTTCCGGAGCGCCCTGGAGCAGAGGATTGTGCGACTGCCTGAGTGTTGGAAGCCAGAGGAGGCACATCTTACGAATAACCCCCGCTACTGCCCCTACCATCGGGCCCTGGGGCACACCATCCAGCGGTGCTATGTGTTTAAGGATTGGCTCCAAGACCAGATTAACAACAATGTAATCAGGTTGGGCCCAGCTCCAGCACAAGTGGAGGGCGTGTTCGTGGGATCAGATGACGATAGTGGCAACAAGGACGAATGGCAGCTGGTCTCCGACCGCGGATCCCAGAAGTACAATAACTGGATGGCCCGCAAGACGACCATTCACGCCCATGGAATCATCCGTGCGCGCTTGAATCAGCCTGAGCCCCCAGAATCCGCGGGTGCTGCTTCGGCATCGTCGTCCCAGCCTGCCTCTTCCAAGAGGAGCAAACGGCGGCAGCGCAAGAAGG
Organism: Viscum album; assembly: GCA_963277665.1. Classification (NCBI taxonomy): domain Eukaryota; kingdom Viridiplantae; phylum Streptophyta; class Magnoliopsida; order Santalales; family Viscaceae; genus Viscum; species Viscum album. The sequence continues at coordinate 908,251,278 of OY728131.1, read as the reverse complement.
AAGAGCGCGCCCCGCCGGTTCCGCCACTATCCCGCACTCTCGGTGATTTCATGCCCCCGGAGATGGGGGTCCCTCCTCGGATCCGCCCGGTGATGGATGATTCGTCCGATGACGGTATTGGGTACGCTTCGGTTAATACCGTCGAGCTGGTAAATCCCTTTTCGGTTCCCGACGTTGAAGAACACCAGGTGGACCTCCCTAGTGTCCCCGGTCGTCGCCACCGTCGGAAGAACCGCAGCAACAGGAGTCGCCGGGGCACAGCCGTTGGTACCTCCATCCAGGCCGTGCACGCCACTGAGACTAGGCAGCAGGCTCAAAATCGAGCTCAGCGCGCGCAGCCCCCCCATCCGGGGATGACGGATTCACCTCCGCCACTGTTTGTGGTGTGGGACCAGGCAGAACCGCCTCAGCCGCGTCGCGACCAGCTCCGCCCTGCCACAAGTCCATCCCGGCCTCCTGACTCCAGTACGGTGACCATTTCCCGGACTGTGACCAGTGAACAGCGAGATGCGCCAAGTACCAGTCGGCCGCCGATCCAACCGGCAAGGCCCGTCATGCCACCAACCGCAGAGCAACCTCCTGCAACCAGGGGCTCGCGCTTGGCCAAAAAGTATGATGTCCTGAAGCACTTGGCCGACATCCCAGCAAGGCTCTCCATCCTAGAGGCTCTGCGCATGTCATCTGAGATGCGCGAGGCACTCGCTGAAGCCCTGAAAAGCCCCCTCCAGTTTGAGACAGAGGTTGCGGCTGCAGAGGCCTTTCACGCCGAAACGATCGAGGACGCCGAATGTCAGGCAGTTATCTCGTTCTCTGGTAAGGATTAAGACCCTCCTATACAGGGACACATTCGTCCGTTGTATGTCACTGGCCAGTTCAATGGCCTTGAAGTCCGGCGCTGTCTTGTCGACACGGGGTCCGGGATTAACCTGATTCCAACTCGGACGCTCCGGAGATTGGGGTTGTCTGAGGATGACTTGATTCCCTCCGACCTCAGGATCCAGGGGTACGACCGCACCGAGCAAACCCCGGTCGGCAAGATACGTTTGAAGACCCAGTTCGGTGACTTGGTTGCCAACACCGAATTCATGGTAGTCTCTCAGGACACTGCGTATAACGCATTGATGGGCAGGCCATGGCTCCATCTTCACGCGGCGGTTCCCTCGTCATACCACCAGTGCCTCAAATACTCCCTTAATGGTCGAGTGGGCGTGCTTCAAGGAGATGCCTCTCCTTTTGCCTCGTGTGAAGCCCGCTATCTGGACGCGGACTATTACAAGAGCAAGGATAAGCAGATCCTGGCAGGTGAGGTTGAGCCTGTCGCTGTTGCAAGTGATCCCTGGGCAAGTCTGGATGACGCTTACGTCCTCCCGATTCAACGGTTGGACGTCGCCATGGTCTTGACGGTCCGCGAGTCTCCTGATGAGATGGCCGCGACCGCCCGCGCCAGCACCAGTGGCCCAGCAGGATCTGGTAGCCCCAATGCAGTTGCCAACGCAGTCTCTCCCGTGGACGATCCCTCCCCGAGTGGAGAGGATATGGAAGACGCACCCCCAGCCTTCGAGGAGGGCGTCCCCGCCACGGTCGATGAGTTAATACAGGTGAACCTTGGAACCGAGGCCGATCCAAGACCCACATTGGTTAGTGCCGCCATGCCCTCTGAGGAGCGGCAGCAGTACGTGGACTTTCTCAGGCAGCACCGTGATGTATTCGCTTGGGGCTATGACGAGATGCCGGGGCTGGATCCTCAGGTAGCCGTCCACCGCCTTGGTCTCCCGGTGAACCATCGCGGGTTCAAGCAGCCTCCCAGGAAGATGCACCCATCCCACGGTGCCATGGTTGAGGCCGAAGTTGACAAGCTTATCAAAGCCAACTTCGTGAGGGAAGTTCAGTACCCCAAATGGCTGGCCAACATTGTGCCGGTCAGGAAGAAGAACGGGCAGATCAGAGTCTGCATCGACTTCCGCGATCTCAACCGCCACTGCCCGAAGGATGATTTTCCCCTTCCAGTGACAGAGCTGTTGATTGATGCCACGGCAGGGTTCCAAGCCCTCTCCTTCATGGATGGATACTCCGGATACAACCAAATTCGGATGGCCCCTGAGGATGAGGAGTTCACTGCCTTCAGGGCCCCCCAAGGTACCTTTTGCTACCAGGTCATGCCTTTCGGCCTGAAGAATGCAGGTGCCACCTATCAACGGGCGATGCACCGCATATTCAAGCCAATCCTCGGCACACTGGTGGAATGCTACGTCGACGACTTGGTGGTCAAATCGCGCCAGCATCAGGACCATCTCAAAGATCTTGAGAAAGTGTTCAGCTTCCTCCGGTCTCGCTGCCTGAAGATGAACCCGTTGAAGTGTGCCTTTGGGGTCACCTCCGGAAAGTTCCTTGGATTTGTGGTAAGATACCGGGGTATTGAGATCGACCCAGAGAAAATCAGGGCGATTAGCCAGATGCCTCCCCCAGGTACCATCCGGGAACTGCAAGGGTTCCAAGGCCACTTAGCCTATATACGCCGATTCATCGCGAATCTGGCCGGCAAGTGTAAGCCCTTTTCTCGGCTCATGAAGAAAGGTGCCACCTATGTATGGGATAAAGAGTGTCAGACCGCTTTCGAGGAAATCAAGCAGTACCTGCTTCAACCTCTGGTTCTGATGACGCCTGTATCCGGGAAGCCGCTGGTCCTCTATGTGACCGCCCTGGAACGGTCCCTGGGTGCCCTTCTCGCCCAGAAGAACAACGAGGGAACGGAGAATAGCCTCTATTACCTCAGTCGCATGCTCCTCGATGCGGAAGTTAGGTATTCCCCCATCGAGAAGAGCTGCCTGGCGCTCGTATTTTCCGTACAGAAATTACGGCACTACTTGCAGCACCATGAGGTACAGTTGGTTTCTCGGGTAGACCCGTTGAAATATATCCTGAGCCGACCTATGTTGACTGGCCGCCTAGCGCGGTGGGCTGTGATTCTCCAGCAGTTCGACATCAGGTATGTGTCTCAGAAGGCCATCAAAGGGCAAGCATTGGCAGACTTTCTGGCTGCTCACCCAACCTCCGCGGATCAGCCGCTGGATCTAGGCTTTCCTGATGAGACCATTCTCTCGGTTGATCGAGCCGATCCATGCTGGCAGATGCACTTTGACGGTGCCTCCCGGAGCCCCACCGGTAGAAGACTCGATAATCCTAAGCTCAACAGAGTGGGCTTGGGTATCGTCTTCATTACCCCGGAGCGAGCCGTGCTGCCATACTCTTTCCTGTTGTCAGAGGGCTGTACCAACAATGAGGCGGAATACCATGCCCTCATCACCGGCCTCGAGTTGGCTCTCGAGATCGACGTGCCCTGTCTGTGCGTGAAAGGGGACTCCGAGCTGGTCGTTAAGCAGATCAATGGCGACTACGTTGTCAGGAAGCCGGAACTTGTGCCATTGTTGGAGTGCACCCTCCTTCTGATGGCCCGGTTCCCTTCTCGGCCGGAAATTGTCCATGTTCCCCGGTCGCAGAACGGTCGAGCAGATGCTTTGGCCAGCCTCGCTGCGTCACTTGCGGAGCCTGAACAGGACAACCTGATCGTCCGCGTGACGCACCGCAGGCTCATCGCTCCCGTTATCCCGGAAGAAGATCGCGGCCCGTTGGTAAGTAACCTCACCACGGTTGCCCCTATGCCCGGAGCCCCGAGTACCCCAGATATGACAGTCGGATCAGCCCCTGATTGGAGGACGCCTTTGGTTGAGTACCTCCAACGTGGCATTCTTCCATCGGATCGGGCCGAGCGCGAGCGAGTTTGACGCCGCGCATCGCAGTTCGTCCTCCAGAGCAGTCCCGGCCTGGAGCAGATCCTCTACAAACGCGGATTTGATGGTGTTCTCCTCCGTTGCCTTCAGGGAGTTGAGATCCCACGAGTCATGCAAGAGGTTCATGCTGGTTCATGTGGCGCCCACCAGACTGGGCCGAAGCTGTCCCACCAGATTCGGAGGTTAGGATACTTCTGGCCCTCCATGATCCATGACTGCATCGAGTATGCCAGGAGGTGCCATGCGTGCCAGGTTCATGCGAACTTTGTGCATCGGCCGCCGGAGCCTCTCCATACCACTAGGTATTCCTGGCCCTTTGCAGTCTGGGGTCTGGACGTTGTGGGACCTTACCCGCCGGCGACAGCTCGCCAGTGCCGGTTCATTCTGACCGCTACGGACTTCTTCTCCAAATGGGCAGAGGCGATTCCGCTCAGAGAGGTCAAATCCTGTTCGATCGCTGACTTCGTGACCTCCAACATCATCTATCGATTTGGAGTGCCTCACGCTATCCTCACGGATAACGGAACCAATTTCCGAGCAGCCGAGTTGAAGAAGTTGTACGCCAAGTATAACATCCGCTCGAACCATAAATCTCGCTATCATGTGCAGGCGAATGGACAGATCGAGGCGTTTAACAAAACCCTCTCTAACATTCTGCAAAAGATGGTTGGTCAGAACAAGAAGAGTTGGCCGGACAAGCTCCCCAACGCCCTCTGGGCTTATCGGACGACGACTCGCAATTCCACCCAGATGACCCCTTATTCCCTGGTGTATGGAGCTGAGGCCGTCCTGCCCATCGAGATCCAGTTGCCGTCCTTGCGCACTGCGGTCTACAACCAGCAAGCGCCGGACAGAGTTGCTGAAGCCCGTCTAGTCGAGTTGGAAGCACTGGATGAGAATAGACTTCGCGCTTTGCACAACTTGGAGAGGCATCAAAGCAGAATGGCTCGAGCTTTCAATAAGAAGGTTCGCCTCCGCTCCTTCCTGCAGGGTGATCTAGTGCTAGCCCTAAGAGCGCCGATGATCCCCGGCAGGAAGCCACCCAAGTTGGAGCCCAAGTGGGAGGGACCTTTTGTTGTCCACAAGGTCTATCCCAATGGCGCGTACTCCCTAGCGACTATGGATGGTGAGCGTGTCACTCCTCCCACCAACGCTAGGTTCCTCAAGCAATACTTTGCATGAGTGTTCATTCGTCCCGCATGACGCTAAACTGCACTACGTCCAGCATGACGTTAAACTGCACATTTGTCCAGCATGACGTTAAACTGCACATTCGTCCCACATGACGCTAAACTGCACTACGTCCAGCATGACGTTAAACTGCACATTTGTCCAGCATGACGTTAAACTGCACATTCGTCCCGCATGACGCTAAACTGCACTTCGTCCTGCATGACGTTAAACTGCACCACGTCCTGCACGACGTTAAACTGCATTCGTCCAGGCTACAAGACGTTAAACTGTTCAGCACTCGTCCGCGCTGCAAGACGTTAAACTGCCAAGTGCTTCGTCCCGCATGACGCTAAACTGCACTACGTCCGAGCTACAAGACGTTAAACTGTTCAGCATTCGTCCTGCATGACGTAAAACTGCCCCTCAAGAACTACGTGCGGCTTGATTCCCATCCTTATGGGATACGTAGGACCGCCTGAACCTTCATGTTTCAGGCCCAGCCCCATCCTTCGGGAATTTCCATCCCATCTCGGGCCCTTGGCCCAGTTGCCCCCGGGTGTGCGGCGTATGGTGTGAGTGCGGGGCTATGCCCTCATTCACGTCGGTTTGCTCGTCACGCTGTACGCCCCCCCACGTTTGGGGATGCCTTCTGCTCCCCCCTTCTTTTCCCCTCATCGTCCTGCATGACGTTAAACTGCACTTCAAGAACTACGTATGGCTTGATTCCCATCCTTATGGGATACGTAGGACCGCCTGGACATTCATGTTCCAGGCCCAGCCCCATTTCCTGGGAATCTCTATCCCGCGTTGGGCCTCTGGCCCCAGTTCCCCTCCTTTTTTGTGCGAGGCGTATCGCGTGAGCGGGGGATTATGTCCTCATTCGCGTCGGTCTACTGGCTGCACCGTACGCCTCCCCCGTGTGTGGGACTACCTCACACCCCTCATCGTCCTGCATGACGTTAAACTGCCTCTCAAGAACTACGTATGGCTTGATTCCCATCCTTATGGGATACGTAGGACCGCCTGGACGCTTGTGTTTCAGGTCCAGCCCCGTCTCTCGGTTGATCACGGGGATCTACCCTCTTTTGGTTGCTCTCAGGGTGAGTCCTCCGACCCTTTCCGGAGATCTGTTAACATGTTTTGGGTACTTCGGTCTATGACTCGTAGTGTCAGATTCAATCCCGACAAGTCCTGTGTTGCTTGTCAGGCTTCGCGCTTCCTCTTATTCGAGCCTTCACTCAAAGGGATCCTCGTTAGCGGTTTGGGTACGATGCCTCAGTGCTCTCCCACCGCTCCGGGTCGATTTACCAGCGGGTCTTGGGCCGCAAATCGATATGAATCCTGCGATTGAGCGGTTGATGCTCGTTTGCTTGCCCCGTCTTAGGCTGACGCGATCGGATGTTGTGTTGCGAATGCGTCAGCAACATCCTTGATCGCCATGTCGGCTCTTTCAGGCTCTGAACATTGGTTGCGCAGTCCTCATCACACTCCGCCTTTATGCGTTGTAGTGGAATCTGGACACTCTTTTCATACTGACCTTCAGTACACCTCTACACGTTAGGCAGACCAACCAGGGTAATGATGTCGTTCGAGGCTCCCATGATCTGAGCACCAAGGATATATGCGGATGTTCTCCCCAAGGGCCATGCGTAGCTGGACCCTCGTCCCCATAAGGAGGGAGGAGTCGCTCGAACAATCGCGTTCTGAGCCCAGTATGTCTGGAGGCTAGCATCTCTGCCCCTCGGGTGATGGACATACGCAGACCCCCATCCTAAGACTCTTCTCCTGGAATCGTGCGTGACCGCAGGGCTGGGTATGCTCCCACCTCCGCCGTGTCCGCCGTACCGCGGTAAGCGGATTCCTCCATGGTCCGAACCACACGACCTTAAACTGTGTTGTCTGGTCCTACCACACGACCGTAAATTGTGATCGTCTTGGCCGCCCGACGAGAAAACGGCACTGCATCGTGATGTTCCCCTCAGGGGACACTCATGTTGGGCGCTGGTTAATAACCACGCCATTCATCAATGCCTTCCGTGGCTTGATTATTGTGGCGGCGCCAGAGATTTCTCAATCACAGGCATGTCGCCGCACAAAGAAAAACCATTCATCTTTAAGGACAAACAAGAAATATCAAATGCCGCTCCTTCTGTGTGCGAGGGTCAGACCCGCACTCTTCCCCGCGCTGGTGCCCGATTGTGTTGCGCCGCGCTTCAAGAACTACGCGTGGCTTGATTCCCATCCTTATGGGATACGTAGGAACGCCCGAATGTTTGAAACTTCGGGTCCATCCCCCCACCTCTTAGAGATTCCCCCTTCTCTGGGGAATCCGCCGCCTTCAGGTCACCCTCAAGGCGTGTTCCCCGACCCCTTGCAGTGGTCCACCGGTGTCAAGAGTACTCTGGTTTATTTCCAGGAGGGTCAGGATCCGCTTGGTCAGGTTTCCTCCGCTTTTCAGGCTTCATGCTCCCTTTCATTCGGACCCATCGTCTACGCCCTGGGTGGAGCCCCCGTGAACGGTTCGGACACAATGCCCCAGTGCTCTCCCACCGACTCGGGTCGGTACCCCCAATGGCCTCGGGCAGCAAATCGATATGAATCCTGCGATTGAGCGGTCGATGCTCGTTTGCTGCCTCATTCCACCAACGGTTAGTGCGATGTTGATGCTGCTTTTCCGCCACGGTCGGCAGTACTCTCATATCGTCACGCCGGTGCTCCCGGTCCTCGAGTGAATGGCCGCATGATTCACATTTCCCACCTCCCATTCTGACCAGGCGAAAACTCGACACTCTTGACACTATCCCTCAGTGCATCTTCGCATATCCAGGGGATATGACCGGATGCGGCGTACTTTGAGGTCTTTATGGTCCGAGCTCTAAGACCTTAAACTAAGATCTCTCCTTATGGTCTGAGCTCTAAGACCTTAAACTAAGATCTCTCCTTATGGTCCGAGCTCTAAGACCTTAAACTAAGATCTCTCCTTATGGTCCGAGCTCTAAGACTTTAAACTAAGATCTAGCCCTTATGGTCCGAGCTCTAAGACCTTAAACTAAGATCTACCCTTATGGTCCGAGCTCTACGACCTTAAACTAAGATCTCCCCTAAACGGGATTCTACGTCCTGCATGACGTTAAACTGCACTCACAGAACTACGTGTGGCTTGATCTCCAGCCTGATGGAGTACGTAGGAACGCCCGGGCGTCTCAACTCGGGTCCAGCCTCAGGGGTCGTTAAGTCCCGCCCCTCCTCGTCGCCGGCCGTCTGGCCTGATCTCGGGTAGAGTGGTGCAGTTGTGATATTCTCCCCGATTCAGCTCGGGATGCCCCATCGCAAGGATGGGAAGCGACGGTTTCCTCGTCAGAGAGGTGCTGTCTGAGAATTGAGGTGACTCACGGCCAGATTAGTGCATCCGCCTAATACGTTTTCCCCACGGTGGCGCAATTTTGAGAGCGTTGGATTCTGTCCGAACGAATCGTCACTTCACCCCACGCTTCGCATGCCCTGTTGATCTGGATTTTCCACCCTTGTGTCTGAAGGAACCCCAAAGCGGTATTCATGATGACATGTGGTCCGCCTCCTGCAATATGAATGATGGCCTTTTTCGGTCCGTCTATTGCAGTTGTTATGGTCGATCCACTGTCCGCCTACCGTCTTGGGCATTTCCTGGAAGGCCGACCGTTGTGGATGTCTGGATTCGGGACACGCGATTCACCCTTTCTCATTTCCCTATGTTCGGATAAAATCTCAACGCCCCTAGCATTGTCCCGCTCGTGTGTTGGAACAGGTTGGGGGAATGGTACATTGATTAGGTCTGAGGTCTCCTTTCCTAGGAATGACCTCCCTCTTTTCTCCAGAAATCCAGGCCCAATTATGGATGTCTGATGCTTGGTTAACACTCCCGCAAGACAGTGAATTGTGGTTGAGCATATTAAACCAAAAGATGCAGATAAATATATTGATTCATACAGATGGATCAAAGTAGCGGAAGCAAATGTTTTGGGAATGGAAAAACAAAGCCCTTAGGGATTAGCGTGCTGAATGAGTCTTTCTAATGCCGCTACCCTTTGGCTGGTGGCCTCCAGAGCTGCTTCTCGCTCTCTGCGTGCCCTCTCTTCGTCGGCGGTCGCAGCACGCAGTTCGTCGATTCTGGCCTGTGCACGCTCCCGCTCGACCTGAATTGTGACCATCTGTTGGCCCGCCTCCGTCAGCTGTACCTGGGCGTCAACCAGCTGGGCTGCTAGTTGCTCCACAAGCTCGGTACACGTTGCGACGAAGGCCTCCTTCTCTGCCGCCTGCCCTTCGAGGCGCCGGACTTCCTGCTCCGCCGTGAGGAGCGCCCGCGTGCTCTCCGACATGTCCCGACTTTGTGTGACGTCGGCACGCCGGCAGCTCTCGCGCATCTTTTCGGCCATGAAATCACGGACCGTCAGATGGAGGCGTTGACCATCAGCTCCCCCGGCACACAGGAAGCGCAGCCAGGTCTGAAGTGATCCCATGCGCCCCAGCCAATCCGATGGGTCTCGCTTGAGGAAGCGCTGGATGCACTTCCACCCCCTACGGCGCGTTATCCGGCTCTCCTCGACCGCCTCCGTGTCTGAGTCGTCCATCTCCTCGGGATCGGCAGGCCGGTAGGCAGGGAAGGCAGCCAGCAGGTCTGCTGCAGGGTCCGCCCCTGGGAGGTCCTCACGAGGGATAGGTTCCCCAACATCCGGGCGACCTTCTTCTCTCTCCCCAGTGGCGCTGACACCCTCATCAGCCCCCAACCTCTCTCCGATGTCAGCACCGCCGATGTCCGGAGCCCCTTGATCAGCAGTTGGTGGGGCCGGCTCGGTTTGGGAAGTCTGTTCCGGAGCAGGCGGCATGTCCACCACTGGTCCACTCGTAGATGGCCCGGGTTCGGCAACCCGACGAGCCTCCAATGTTGAGATCACTGCGCGGGGCATGCCATGGTTAGTCACGGATCGTCAACGGCAAGCACCAGCAGTAAAGTAGGGAGACTTACGGGAGTTCGGAGCGTCATCTTCCGCTACCACGGTCGCCGCAGGAACAGTTGCAGCAGGGGACCCCTTAGCGCTTGTCAATTCAATGATAGGTGTCTGGCCCCCGCCTTGTCCTGCTGGCGCCCCTCCTACTCCCGCTGAGGACGCCTGACCAACATCCGTGCGCTCCTGAGAAAGATGGAGAAATGGGTTAGAAGCTGCATAAGAGAATGGATGAAGCAGATTGAGTAGGGATAGAAGCGGACCTCGAGGAGCTCAGTGACATCAACGTTGTCAGAGCCGGCCACCTCGCCGCTCTCCCGTGGGCTCCCCTGATGGGATCTTCCCTCGGAGCCTTCATCCTCCCCCATTTCCTCCTCTTCTTCGGAGTCGTTGCTACTGTCGTCTTCTTCCGGCGGCATCTGTTCCGGAGCGGGCTCGAGACCGAGCATCACCTTCACCAGAAGGGATGGCTCCGCGCGCTGACCACGTTGGCGCGCGTACTCGTCCATGGCCTTCAGATACGCATACTGCCGGTTGAAGTCCACCCTGTCGGCAATGTGGAGGCGCCCGACCTCTGGCAGATGGATTCCTTCTCTGAGAATCTTTCGCCAGATGGCGTCGGTCCCCAGTGACTGCCGCAGGGTCATCCAGGCCGACCACAGCGCCGGGAAGACTGCATCGTGGGAGGGTTCGAGCAGACGTCTCACCTGCTTCCCGGGCCGCTCTTCAACCACCACGCGTGCCCCCTCTCTGGGCGCCGAGGTCGTAGCAGCAGCTCGCGATGTGCCCGCCGCCGAAGTCCCTGCCTGCGCCGGCTCCGCTGCTTGGCGCGCCTCCGTTCTCCCCCGTGTGGCGGCGCCCCGCCTCCTTCCTTGACGCCCGGTCTCCGCACGGGTAGCCTCGAGCCGCCGAACTAGCTTCCGCAAGAGCCCCTCGGGGTACGCGATGGCCCAGTGTTCGGCGTACTCGGTTGCCAAGCCTGCGTCAACTCCGGTAGGAGGGAGAGTGATGACGTCGCCAGAGCCGAAAGCGGCAAACATCAGCCACATCTGGCGAAGGACGCAAGGGTTCGTCTCCTCCCGGACGGCAGTGAATACCCTCTTCGGCATCCGTTGAAGGCACCCGAACTGCCTGGCGAACCGGGTCGGCATGTAAGGCTCGCAGATCACCTTCCCGTCGATCCGAGCCACGAGCACCCCGCCCCGCATGTTCAGGAAGTATTCATGCTGCTCCAGCGGACCCTGCCCATTGTCGATCATCTGGCCGACGGGAGTGGGGAACGGACTGAAGTTGAAGTTGGCATGATTGCCAATCCGGATCCGCACGCCCTCCTCACTTAGGGTCATCGGAGCGACCCCCGCGATGTTCAGCAGGGAGGGTCGCAGGCCGTTGCCCGGAGGAATGATGGCGTTCGGAAACGTGTACCCACCGAGGTGAGCAGCCACCCAGCCGTGGAAGAACTGAAAGGGCCCACAGATCCTTCGTGGCGACCCCCCTCATGAGATGCGTCCCAGGATGGCATACAGCCTCGCCAGCACTGGGACCCCGAGGTTGTATCTCTTGTTGGCGGCCATAGCGCCCGCCATCGCCAGTGTCGTCGGGCGAACGCCCATTCTCGCGTCCCGCACTGGCAGGAGCCACCCACTCAGAAAGGCGGCCAGGAACGCCGCGTACCGGACATTTGGGTCCCGGGCCTCGATGACGCGGTACCCCCATGAGCGGTAATCGCCCGTCTCCAGGACCCGCCAGTACGACCCGTTCCGGCTCCTCTGAGCTGCGGTCGGGCACCGCTTCCCCCTGCCTGGCATCTTGACCGCCGGGTCATGCTCCAAGAACTGGCCGAACCATTCCTTGTAGGCTATGTCCTTCTGGAAGTCTTTGATCCCGAGCCGCTGCGTAGCCAGGTCAAGCAGATGCCAGGTCAGGATGGGAGTCTGTGACCTGTCCTCCCAGATGTTCTTCGGTGGCAGGAACTCATCGTATTGGTAGCCCTCCAGCGGGATACCTCCGATGCAGTGGATGTCCCAGAGACCGATGCCGACCTCCCCATGGTGAAGATGGAAGGTGTTGGTATCCGGAGACCATCGGGTGAACAGCTCCGGCCCGAGCTCGGACTGCTGGTAGAAGTGGAACTGCGACGTCCACACCGCCTCGAACAGGCCGATGTACCGCAGCTCCTCTGCGAAGTGATCGCAAGTGTGGCGTACCCAGAACGCCCAGGCCCACTCACTGGTGAAGTTGCCCCCAGACCGCAAGTCCCAGTCCTTCAGCCAGCCCTTGGTGTCGTCCGTGACGCTCTGGCGATATATGCTCGAGTAGAGGGCTGGAGAATTCTCCGCAGTAGGCTCACCCCCATCAATGGTTCGCGTCCTCGGGTTCAGGACATAGACATCCAAGTGTCTGGTCTCCCTGGCAGGATGCCCATTGTTGGTGATGTTATAGCGGAGAAGCTCGTCCTCCCGGGTCACCCAGGTCCGCGGCGCATCAATCTCGAACCCTGGCACCAGGACCTCATCTAGGATGCCGAAGTTCCAGAGCGGCAGGTTGTCCGACAGTGGATATGTCTTCTGGGCCGGCGTCAGTAAGTCGAACAAGGATTGATTGTTGGAAAAAATCTCCTTGGCTCCGTAAACCTCCTCGTTCGTCGCCATCTCAGCCCTGCGAGTGGCGGCATCCCCCTCATTTCCTCTGTGCGCGGCCATCTCAGAAGTTTCGGGAGTCGTGCGGGTTAAGGGATGAAGCGTGCGGGATCGGATGAGGCTGGTAGAGAAGTTTGAAGGTTGGCGTGCAATCCAAGTGGACGGCGCGCAATTGGGAAGACTGTCGCGAAAAGTTCCGGGTTTTCGCGCAAAGACAGGCGAAATCCGGACGGTTTTGCGCGCCGATCGGGCGAATTTCGCGCCGGAGAAGGCAATTTCGCGCACGAGAGCGTTGGAGCTTATCGCGCGGAAGGCCTGAGTACGGAACGCGGGACCCAGGGCCCCTATTTATAGGCGAGGCCGGGGTCCGCGCTGCGCGGAAAGCGCTTTGCGCGACCGCAGCGGCGAATTCCGCGACCGGCGCCCCTTTTTGCGCGCCTAAGTCCCGCGCCGCCCAGGACTTCGGCATTCCGGCGTCTCCCTCGGAACCCGATCGTTGCGACCTCTCGCCGATCAGATTCCGAGGGGGGGCTTTTGTAGATGCCGGAAAAGTCCGTTGTTCCCAAACGAAGCTCCGGATGCGGAAAGCGAGGTCATATTTGGAGTCGGAAGAATGTTTCGGAGGGCCCGGAGGCCTTGCGCGGAATTTCAGAGGTCTGCGCGCAAAGATGATGATCCGCGCGCAAAACCCCCGGGATGCGCGCAACTCCCTTGCGCGCCGTGCCCGATTCCGCGCCCGCGAGGAGAATTCCGCGCCCGCGAGGAGAATTCCGCGCTCGCGCCTTGGATTCCGCGCCCGGGGTTGCCTATAAATACTAGGCGACCCCCAACGTTTCAAAGGTTGCTGGAAGTCGAACGGTCTCCCGCGCGCGCAATTCAACCCCTTCCGCGCGCAATGCCGACCTTCAGGTAACCTCCTTTCTTTCGCGCAATAGAGCCTTGGGGTCCGCCTTCGCGCGCAATCCCCTTGGCTCATTTCCTTTGAATAAATTTCAACCCGAAGGCCTTTGTGCGCAAAAGAAGCCTCTTGCGCGCAATTGCCCCCGGGTGCGCGCAATCCAACCCGATTGCGCGCACCCCCCATCTTCAAAGTGGCCATTCGTTAGAGAATGAGTCGTTGCCCCCGCGCGCTACCCGAAGCCCGGTGCGCGCAATCCCCATCATCCGCGCGCGAAGCGCTGGCCCAATTGCGCGCCAGCCCGCCATTTTGCGCGCCGATCCGCGGTTTTGCGCGCAAAGCTCCTCTTTTGCGCGCAATCCGCCAGGGTCGCCTCCCTTGACCCCCTTTGGGTACCCGCCTGCGTGGCGCCCGATGGTCTTCATCGCAGGTGCCTGCACCGTGCGCTGTCTTCCCGTACAGCCTTCCAGGCTCGTGCGAAGTGACATGGACCCGTCGGCGGCAATCATTCGTCCAGCATGACGTTAAACTGCATATTCGTCCTGCAAGACGTTAAACTACACATAGGTCCAGCATGACGTTAAACTGCATATACGTCCAGCATGACGTTAAACTGCGCATTCGTCCAGCATGACGTTAAACTGCATATTCGTCCTGCAAGACGTTAAACTACACATAGGTCCAGCATGACGTTAAACTGCATATACGTCCAGCATGACGTTAAACTGCGCATTCGTCCAGCATGACGTTAAACTGCCCATACGTCCAGCATGACGTTAAACTGCACATTCGTCCAAGCTGCACGACGCTAAACTGCCTAGCCCCCCATCGTCCGCGCTGCAAGACGTTAAACCGTCCGCTTCGTCCTTAACACACGACGTTAAACTGTACTTCGTCCGGCAAGACGTTAAACCGTCCGCATCGTCCGATCCCGTGCCCTGCACGCAGGGTCTCCCCCCGGTTTGGACGTGGCCCCCACCCGCTCGTCTCTGCAGGGATGTCGGGATTGTCCCCCTTTTGGGACGATTTAATGGGAGTGGCTTTTCCCTACGGGGGCAGGGTATTACAAACCCCTAGTTTCTCGTGGGAGGCTGCACATGTGTATCTCCATTGCGCCTCCCCACTGCCGAAGCCAGTAGAGGGTGTGACTGGGATCGAGGTGTCTCCTACTTTCGGTCCAAGTCCCTTCCAACTGAGTTTTGTCGCATCCGGGCTGCCTCAAGTGCGTAAGTCCTGACAGAATGAACTACGTGGACTTTGATCCCTGTCTTCTATACAGGGTACGTAGGAAGCCTTCTTGAGGTCCAAGCCCGCCACCTGGTCGTCCCGGTCGTATTTACGTCGGTTCTTCCATCAGTGGACCCCTCCAGGGTTCACGCTTGCGTCGATTCACCTATGAATCCGCCCCTGTGGGAGACTGCCCGTGTGTATCTCCACTGTGCCTCCCCACAGCCCCTTTTCCCATTTCTCCTTTTATCGTCCAGCATGACGTGAAACTGTGATCCACCCGGCCGCTCCACCCCCCTCTATGCGAGGTGGTCCGGTTCAATCATCCGCCCGGCGGCCTAGACCTCTTCGTGAGTCGGCTTGCCGACGTCCAGCATGACGTTAAACTGTATACCCGAACTACGTTGACTTTGATCCGTGCTAACGCGCGGTACGTAGGAAGCCTCTACGGGGTCCAAGATCTTCACTCCATCATCCATCCTGATCCTTACCCGGGCCGCCACATCCCGGTGGGGTCATGCCACTTCACTCCACTCCACATCATTTGGGAAGCCGCCCATGTGCTGGCCCCAGCGTCGGAGGTTCCCCGCAAGGGGTTCTGTCATCTGATCCACTTTTCGTGTTGATCGGTCCGATGCCGTCCCCGCTGGACGTTAAACTCGCGGCATACCCCGTGTTAAACATGGGAAGCTGAGGAAAACCTCAGGTGACACAGTTCCCCGCACCTAGTACGGGATGCCTCAGGCCATCATGCCTTCGAGAAGCCCTATTAGGGACGGAAGACAGACGTGCAGAGCCGCAGTGCTACGACACGCCCCCAGCACCCAGAGCCACCCGGCCTTCTCACCGCAGGTTGCTGCCCCGCCCAGACTCCTTGGAGCATCCGGGCGGAAGCAGCGTAATTAACCGGTGTCCATGAAGATATGGCGCCGGGAACGAGATTCACGAACATTCTTAAGTCTATGAGGGAGACCCGGATTAGGCGACGAGTTCCGAGGAGACGTCCAAGGAAGGAGGAGCCGACATCCCATCATCCCGGTTTCGATCAAGGAGCAGACGCCCCTGAATAAGGGACGAATGCCGCCCGCCCTTGGAAAGCGGGACTACGGGACCACAAGCCGCGCGCCCATCCCCTCGGGTTGACGGGTGCACGCGCGAACGCGTCCTGGCGGAACAGCGTAACCCGACGCACATCCGCACCGAAACAATGTTATACAATAGGAATATCAATGAGGAAAAAAATTAGCATAAATAATAAGGCATCATATATCATGACAATCATAACATGGGAAATGTGGCAACAAATTAAAACACTAAATCGTGAACATAGGTCAAGCTAAACCACCAAAACTTTATGGTGGAAAAGTACCATAAATAATTCAGGTACACCCCTATCCCAACATAATGTATCATGATACTAAATATTACCCAATGCATCGAAGCGCTATATGGGCGCAACCATCATAATCATTTCATTATCATGCTTAAGTTTTCCACAGAGATCACACGACATGGATTAATTAATCATTATAAATTATTCCATGATCAAGGAATGTGGATTAAATACATGTAAGTACCCAATAAATAAGTATATGTCCATAAATTTTAATACCCTTGAAAGAATAATGGGTGTGGTATTCACTACACAATTTTTTGGGTGTGGAAAATCGTGGTGAAATTTTTTCAGTATAACAGTGTTACTTAAAATTCATAAAAATGGTTGATGAGAGAAAAAGGGGTATCTAATTATTTGGAAATAAAATGGGTATTAATAGGTAAATTTAAAATCATATCTCAAAATTATAAATTTGGAAATAGAATGCATAAGGTAATGAAGAAACATGAATAGAGAAAAGAATCCTTACGAAATTTCAACATGGTAACGAGTGTACATAAAGGATCATGGGAGGCTTAATGAGTGAAAATAATCCCTCATAATTTATAAAGAAAATGAAAAATAATGAGAATATAGAATATCATATCCCATCATAATAAAATGAAAAGTAAAATATATAACATAAAAGGAGTGCTTGATAAAAGAGGAGAGTGTAAGATCCCTTACTAAATTTCAGCATGTAATGGGTGTACATAAAGGATCATGGGATGATGATTGAGGGTGAAAAGGGGATAAAATAATTTATAAATAAAATGGATAGTAAGGGTGTATGGAATAACATTTCCCCAATTAATCAAAATTAAATTAAGATACAAATCTTAAAAGAAGTGCTATGATGGAAATGAGAAGAGAGAAATCCTTTACAAAATTTCAGCATAGTAATGGCTTGGATAAAGGTCAAAATGAGAGATGATAAATTATATATCATTAAAATAAAATAAATAGGACATTGATGTAATGTTTATAAATAAATGAAATTATAAAAAATTGCAATTAAGAAAACAAATTCCAAATAAGGTGCTGAATTGAAAGGAGGAGAGGAAGGTGAGGATCCCTAACTTGAGTGTGTGACTCCAAAGCCTTTATAGGGGATTTTTGAAAGATTAGGTGCACATTAGGAGGACTCTAGAGAGTGGAGGGAAGATAATTGAAATTCTAAAATGAGTTTTATTGAATATAAATGGGATCTTGGGTTGGTTTATATAGGAAAATAGGGGGATTTATTTATTATTTTGGTTTTGGCTTCTACATAATAAAATATCCAAAACCAAAAACCATCCTGTGGTTTTTTCCCATTTTTGTACCAAAGAAGAGTTTTTATTTTATTTTATAAGGATAAGGGTATAAATTATTAAAATATTACACTTGGTGATGTGGAGGTGAGTCACACTCTTAAAGTAATGATTTTAAAATCTTAAAATATATTATAAGTCTTGGAGGATTAATAATGGATTTAAAAAATAAATAAAGTAAACTTAAAATAATATTATTTTAAATTGAAAACATATATTTGGTATTTTATCCTATTTATATTGCTTATTACATCACTTTTGGGTCATTTTGATGTCATAAAACTCAAAGTATATTTATACGGTATTTAATTTTTATTTGAAAATTTGATTGTCTTGGAAAATTATAAGAAATTCACCGTTTGATAATTTCTATGTCTGGATTCAAAAAATAATATTCATTTTATATAAATAATTTTATAAATTTGTGAATTTTAAATTTTAAAATAAAAACTGACATTTATTTAAAATGATGGGTTTTTGACAATAACATTTTTTGAACCCTTATAAAAATTACATTTGACTTTATAAAAATTATATGATAACTTATATTTAATAAAATTTATTTAATAAAAATATTTTATTAAAATATTATTTACTTCAAAGATCTATTAATTCATCAAAATAGATTTCTTAATTGAATTTGAATATTAACCAAAAATACTATTTGTGTTGTATTGAATTAAAATAAAAATAATTTATAAATTAATAATAATAGGATAGAAATATATTCATTATTATATAAAAAATATACATACTAAAATTTATAGTGTCTTTTTACATATCCCTTTAATACACCATCAAATTCCCTAAGGGTAAGGTGCACGATCGTGGGACTTTCATGGGGTAGTTCTACAAATACAGTTTTGGCCATGATTTTAATGAGCTAGAACTTCCCCCATAAATGGTTTCACTCATGCTTAAGTTATTATATCTCACCTTGTTATTGGTTAAGGGAAAATCCCAAAAATTATATCTCCCTTGGAATATCTGATAAATTGGATTCATAGGGTATGATCCTACTAGTTGAGGTCATCATTTCCTTTGTAAAAATTGGATTTGTTAAAACCCTATATTTATATTAATCATGTGATCACCATTCAATAGCTATATTATCAATAGTAATGATACATAATAGTCTTTTAAATCCAATGGTAATAATAAAACAACATATGTTCATGTGTTTTCTATAACCATATTATATAATAATACATTTAATAAAAATGCAAGGGGGTTTTTATTTATAATATTTTGGGTCATTACAATCTCCCCCCCCCCAAGAAATTTCACCCTAAAAATTTTCTTTTCTCACACTAAAACATATGTGGGTAACCCTGCTTCATCACTTCCTCCAGTTGCAACGTTACTTCTTCAAACTTTTAGTTTCTCCATAATAATTTGAATAAGGGAATCCACTTATTTTGTAGAATGTTTTATCTATTATCTAAGATCTTCCCCAGCTACTCTTCATATGAAATATCATTCTCCAATGGAACCACCTCTGGATAGATAAAAATTAAGGGGTCTGGTATGTACTTTATTAAGAGGGATACATGGAATACATCATGTACTTGAGATAAGTTTGGTAGGAGTTCTAGTAAATAGGCCACCACTTTGATGCAATAAAGGGTATCAAAAGGGTTGATGTAACTTATAATAAGCTTTCCCTTATTCCCAAATCTCATCACTTTCGTCCATAGAGATATGTGGAGGAATACCATGTCTCCAACATCAAACTTTAGGTTTCATCACCGATTATCAGTATAGCTCTTTTGTTGAATCTGAGTAGCCTTGATGTGTTTTTGAATGGTTTTAACCTTCTCCTCTATTTCCTCATTAATTTCAGGATTGAGTGGTTTGAGTTCCCAAAGTTCATCCCAATATGTTGGTGTTCTGCAACTCTTCCTATAAATGGCTTCATAGGGATCCATTTGGATGCATGAGTGGAAACTATTGTTGTAAGATAACTTGGCTAGATGAAGGTATTGGTCTCATCCTCCTTTTAATTAAATTTATAATTCTATCAACATGTCCTCAAGTGTTTGGATAGTCTGCTCAGATTGGAAATCAGTTTGAGGGTAATAATCCATAATGAAGTTCAACTCATTGTTTAGAGCATACTGGAGACTTTTCCAAAACATAGAGGTGAATCTTGGATCTCAGTCAAACAAAATTGATATTGGTACTCCATAAAGCCTCACCACTTATCTAATTTATATTTTTGCAAGTTTATCTAGTGATAAGTCCTCTTTAATCTCAATGAAGTGTATAGTATTTATAAGATGATCCACAACAACCTATATAGCATTATTTCCTTTGGATGTATTCAGATGTATGGTGATAAAGTTTATGGTGATGTTTTCCCATTTCCATTTTGGTATGGGTAATGGTTGCATCATCCCCTTATAATTCTACCATTCATCCTTCACTTGCTGACATTCCAGGCACTTTGATGTATATTCAACGATCTCCTTCGTCATGTTTTTCCACCAATAGTGATCTCAAAGATCTCGATAAATATTTGTGTTTCCTAGGTAAATGGAGAAAGTTAAACTATGTGAATCATCCAATAGTTCCTTCTTTAACTTATGATTTAATGGAACACATAGTCTTGACCCAAATCTCACAATTCATTATTCATTAACATTAAACTCTGAGGATTTCCTTTTTATTATAGTTTCCACTTTCTTCTAAATTCCCACATCATCTCTTTGAGCATCCTTTAACCTTCTAATAAGAGACGGTTTAGAAATCATTTGTGAAAGGATTGATGATGTTCCTTTTTTTATGATTTCTATGTCCATTATCTTTAATTATAATAAGATTGAATCCTTCTCAATTCTCATTAATAATTAAATTGTTGGATCCTTTCTAGATAATCTTCCACTTTATTCTCTTTACTGAGATGGTAGTGAATTGAGAATTCATAGTCCGTGGTCAGATCTAACCATATTCATTGGTGCATATTAAGATTTTTCTATGTGAATATATATTTGAGGCTCTTGTGATTAGTATATACCTCACACTTCTCCCCAAATATATAATTCAGCCAAATTTTTAAAGTGAAGATCACTACTGTCAACTCCAGATCATGTGTGGGATAGTTTTCTCATGAATTTTCAACTACTTTGAGTCATAGGTAATGACTTTGTCTTTATTCATTAACACACATCCCAATCCCTTCTTGAAAGAATCTCTGAATACAATGAAAAGTTCTCCACTAATGAGTAGTGTGGGCATAGGGGCAGTGATAAGACTACTTTATAACTCCTTGAATATTTCTTTGCATTTATCATTCCAATAAAAATTGAATCCCTTATGAGTTATGATGGTAAGAGGGTTCGATAATCACGAGAAATTTCTTACAAATCGGTGATAATACCCAGCTAACCCAATGAAACTATGGATATCTATCACAGATATTGGTCTCGGCCATCCTTCAATTTCTTCTATCTTTAAAGGGTCTATATATATCACATTTCTTGTGATGATATGTCCTAAAAAAGAGAATTATTTTAAACATAACTCACATTTATTGTACTTGTCATAAAGATTCTCCTTTCATAAGGTCTTTATCATGGTGTTCAAATTCTCCCCACGCTCCTCCTTTCTTTTGGAGTATATTAGGGTATCATCTATAAAGACTACCACAAATTTTTCAAGGTGATCTATAAATACTCTATTCACCAAATTCATTAAGATTTTTGGAGAATTAGTGAGTCTTGATGGAATCATTAAGCACTCATAGTTCCCATACCATGTATGAATAGTAATCTTGGGTATATATTCTTTCTTCACCCTTACTTGATAATATCCCAACTAAAGATCCACCATGGAGAAGTATTATGCTCCACATAGCTAATTGAAAAAATCATCAATATGTGGTAGAGGACACTTTTTATTTATCATGATCTTGTTGAGAACACAATAATAAATGAAAATGTGTATTGACTGTAACATACCAAGTAAGTAATGAATAATAGATATTTTTATCTATGTCTATTAGTGAATTAGAGAGTGTTTTAGAGGCTTAAAATGAGAATAAATCCAATCTTAAGCATGGAATACACTAATATTTTTAAAAGATTGTTTTACTGCCTTTTGATGGAAAACCATTTTTAAATATATCTTTTGACAATTTTATAAGCTATGTTTTTCAAAATAAACTTATTCTTTATGATTGTGACATCAAAATTTACTTTGTGTGAATTTTTGGTATTTTTCCGATAAAGTTCATTTTTTTGATGAATAATGAAACCACTAAGTGGTAGTTAAAGAAACTGATTTTTCGTTTAAATGAAACTTTGTCACTTCTGTGATTTGATTTTCAAAAATCCGACATACATGGTTGTCATTAAGAAGTAAATGTGGTTCAATGAGATTAAAATAATTTTTTGGTGAATAGTAACTTTTAAGTTCTTAATCGCGATTAGTGGTAATTAGTGTAGTTTAAGGTAAAAATAATGTTTGAATAATATGAGATGAGCTTAACACATGTCCTAACCTCATTGGATGTGTCATGGCCGACCAATAAAATCCATGGGTCAACTTGGGGACCCCATGGAGCCACTTTGGTTGGGAAATGACATAAATAACTTTTTATTTAATGTTAAAGTAAAAATGACACAAACATGAGATGTTTTACTAAAACAAATTTTACATGGGGTTATAAAAGTCATATTTTTTATTATAAATAGTCATTGGAAATATAAAAAGATTTCATAAATCATAGTATTTTTTTTATAATTTTTAGACTTTAAATAAATTAAATTATTTATGACATCATGATGATGCAGCGATTACCTCATTAATAAAGGATTTAAATAAAATGAAATGATAATGTAAAATATATGAACTACACATGTCCAAAACATATTTTATGGGTGGATTTAGAACCCTTATCACCTTACCCTAGAATTATATCAATGTGGGACCTTTTTAATCTGAAACTCATTTTAAAATAAAGTAACATTCCTTTACTTTCCAAGACTGCCCCTCCTCTCCTCTTATAAAAGGCCCCCACCTCTACCTCCTTACCCACACTTCCAAAGCCTTTGGCTCGGCCAACCCCTTATAATTTTGTCTCTCCACTTCCCTATATTACTCCTTGAAGCCTCACTTTGGGCAGAAGTCTTCCCAAGTAAGCCTTTGAGCTCAAACCAAAGGGAGTTACCCGATTTTAAGGTAATGTCTTCACTTGAGTCCTTTTGTTTTATTTTTCTTCTCCAACCCCCTAAAATCTTTTTATTCATTTATTTTGTAACAAATCCAGTATATTCAATATACTAGGATGTTGTTATAATAAGTATTTGAGCTACAATTACACACACCTACATCTAATGGTTAAAGGACATACTGTTTCCGTGGATGGTGAATTTATGCCCCCCGAAACGATGATTGTTCAAAATTCTTTTAACACCTTAAAAGGTGGCCATTAAGATGTCACTATATTTATATATGATATATAATATGTTTATGTTTTCCTTAAGCTTCTGTATTTTTCATTTTGGGCATACCTTTATGGTTTCCATTATGGGTAAACGTGATATCTTCATTTAAGGAAGTGCGGACTACCGCCCCCTCAAAGTGATTTGATTCGTTAAATACCATATGTGGGACGTATAAAGGATGGAAATATGATATTATATAAGATATTATACTGGAATTATAATATACCTTTATATCATTATTATTCCATTCTATAAAATATGAAATAGAAATGAAAGTAGCGTTCATGCGTACGTACGGCTTACCGTCTCCATGAACGGTGCATTTCATTTCTTACCTCTAAATGATTATGTAATATTATAAATGCATGCATGTACTGGATATATATGACATATATGTTATCTACATCATGAATACCATTCTGTATATAATGGATACGTGAACAACTTGTAATTATAAAGGGCTTATTTTTGACTCAAGTACCAATGATCGTTAAAACGACCGTTATTAACTTAAATAATTACATAGTGTTCATGACATGGAAATAAGTGATATAAAAGGAATAATGTACTTGAAAAAGGTTCTTAAACAAGTATAAATTAACTCAAGTTTATTATTCAGGAGATTAAA
This sequence comes from Viscum album, assembly GCA_963277665.1. NCBI lineage: Eukaryota > Viridiplantae > Streptophyta > Magnoliopsida > Santalales > Viscaceae > Viscum > Viscum album. Next base: position 908,227,808 of record OY728131.1, on the reverse strand, counting down.
GAACGACCGAGTCAAGTCAGACCCGAGGTATGGGACTTCATCTCAATCTCCTTTCATTGAGGCATATTTTGTTTTATACACAGCCTTCTTTTATACGGTGTATAAACCCCTTTGACTTTTACGTTTATTAAAAAGGAATATTTTTTATACGAAGCATTTACTAAACGATAAAAGGGAATGTTTTTGTCGTACGTATGCGGCGACAACGACTTCTCCTGTGCCGTGACCATTATTTGAGTTTCGGCTTCCTCTACAAGCCATACTTTTTTTTAAAGAAAAATAAATACCATGTTTTACTTTTCTTTTATTTTGGTATTGAAAATAGTTTTCATAATGTTTTTATATCAATGTGTTGTATTGATATCTTTTGATTGAAAGGTGGAAATGTTATGTTTCCTTTATGCATGTTTTATGTGATACGATTATGTTGAGGTTCTTGGGAATTATTATGAAGACGGGTGGTTCTGTGATAGAATAAGGGCGGGTGAGCCCGATATAGCTCTCCAATGCATTGGGTAACGTGAAGGAGTGAAACGTTAAGGTTTCTACGAAGAGATTTAGGGAATATACTGTGTTGGGTATTCCAAACGTAACCAAGAGGGTTACTCCCTACGTAAGAATGTTATGAATGCCTCAAGTTACCTTTATGTCTTATGATTTCTATGATTTATTCATGATTTGATGAGGTATGTTAAAGTGCTTATGTTTTATGGGTAAAGTATGATTTTATTCTTATGTATATATGTACCCATGTTTCCTTTCCATATTTTTATATCCCTTACTGAGCTTTTTATGCTCATCCCAAGTTTTTTTGAAATGTTTTTCACAGGTCAAGGGAAAGGTACATGATATGATGATAGTGTCAAGGAAGTGTCAAGAAAGAATCCATGTTTTATTTTAAATATGTTTCCATTGATGGGAAATAAGAATACTATCTTTATGTAACCACTTTTTTTATATGTGGAATGTAATTCAAGTTTTATGATCTAATTCTCTAAAACTCTAAACCCGAAAAGATCCTCAAATGTGTAATCTTGTAATAACTCAAGATTAAGTAAGGTTTAAGGTTGGGGCCTTATAGTTGGTATCAGAGGTCGGTTTAGATAACTTTAGGAGTTAGAATTATATTAAATGATTATCCAAAAATATTTTTTTTTTTTGAAATGATATAGCATTTGAAGATTACCATGTTGCTTCATCTAAGACATGTTTGTTCAGAATGGTTTTCCGCAGAGGAAACAGGGAAGCAGTGCTAGGAAGGCATCCAGAAGGAAATAACCTTCCGAATCAGCATCCTGAGATGGTCAGAATTGGAACTGAACAGTTTGTTGTAGTAATGGCGCAGTTGACTCAAGCGATAAATGGCGGTGGTATCCATGCACGAGACCAGCCAGATCAACCGCAGAGGAACATGTCAGTGGTGGAACATTTCATGAGGCAACATCCCCCATCATTCAGAGGATCATCTGACCCTGTGCTAGCTGAAGGGTGGATTAAAGCACTGGAGAAGATTTTCGATGTCATGGGGTGTTCAGACAATCAAAAGGTTAGTATTGCTATTTACTGTTTGGAGGGTGAAGCAGATCAGTGGTGGTCGATGGTTAAAAATATCAGGGACGCTGATGAGATTGATTCTCTCGACTAGGATAAATTCAAAGGTATGTTTCTTGAGAAGTATTTTCCTAAGGCTTTTTGACTTAGGATGGAAAAACAATTCTTGGAATTGAGGCAAGAGGAAGACTCAGTGGCTACCTATGAAGAAAGGTTCACTCGATTGGAAAGTTATGCTCCAAATTTTATCTGAGACCTTGATAGTAAAATCAATCGTTTTTACTCAGGATTAAAGCCAAAATATCAAAGGTCATTAGCTTCTCGTGAGTTTAAAAGTTATGAAAAGATTGTTCGATGTAATGAGGAGGTGGAAATGGAGTTTGCCGATGATCAAGTGTTCTATAACAACCAACAGAAGAAGAGACCGTGGTGGCAGGAGAAAGGTAAGAATTCTTCAAAAAAGTATGATGGTAAGAAAACTAAGTTTCCAGTTTGTGATAAATGTGGCAAAAGGCATGCTGGGGAATGTCTTCTGAATTCTGGAAAGTGCTACCGATGTGGTAAGATGGGACATAAGGCTCGTGATTGCACTGAAAAAGATCAGGGTGATGGTAAGAACAAATTTGATTTACAGTTAGTGAAATGTTATAAGTGCAATGAGATGGGTCACTATGCAAACGAGTATCCGAAAAAGAGATTGAGTGATGGGAAGAAGTTAGCCTATAAGAAGAAAGGGGTGGTGAAATCCTTTGCAACTACTTCAGCAGATGTAGAGCCATCAAATGAAGTTGTATCAGGTACTTTGTTTGTTTTTTCAGATTATGACAGTGTGTTGTTTGATTCGGGGTCTACACATTCTTTTATCTCTGAAAACTTTTCTAGTAAAATGGGAATACCATCTCAAGAAATGACTCCTGAAATTTTGGTAAAAACACCTAGGGGAAATGTTGAGGCAAAAAGAATTTATAAGAATCTTCCTATCCTTATATGTGGAAAGAACCTACTTGAAAAACTTATTGTTCTACCTCTAGTAGAGTTTGATGTTATCCTGGGTATGGATTGGCTCTCTATTTACCATGCCAAGATTGACTGTAGAGCTAAAGAAGTTTCTTTTCAGAAATACTTTCAGTTTGTGTACAAGAATGAACCCTTACTGTTGATAACATATCAAGAGGCTGAGAAACTTTTAAAAGATGGAAATGAATGTTACCTTGCACACATCGTTGAAAATAAAGGAACTGTTCAGATTAATGATGTGCCAGTGGTAAATGAGTATCCTGATGTTTTTCCTAATGAGTTGCCTGGAATAATACCAGATCGGGAATTTGAGTTTACCGTTGACTTAGTTCCTGATGCTAAGACAATTTCAAAACCCCCTTATCGAATGGCTCAAATTGAACTTTTAGAGTTGAAGGATCAATTGCAAAATTTATTAGAGAAAGGTTTCATTCGACCTAGCACATCACCATGGGGTGCTCCTGTTTTATTTGTTAAAAAGAAAGATGGTTCAATGAGACTTTGCATTGATTATAGAGCCTTGAATAACATCACTGTTAAGAACAAATATCCTTTTCCTCATATCGATTATTTGTTTGATCAGCTCCAGGGAGCTCAGTATTTTTCAAAGATTGACTTGAGATCAGGGTACCATCAGCTGAAGGTAAAGGAAGAAGATGTTCCGAATACCGCGTTCTGTACAAGATATGGCCATTATGAATTTGTAGTAATGCCTTTTGGGCTAACCAATGCACCTGCTGTATTCATGGACTTAATGAATAGAATTTTCCATGAGTTCTTGGATAAGTTCGTTGTGGTTTTCATTGATGATATTTTGGTTTTTTCTAAAAGTAAAGAGGAGCATGAAAGACATTTAAGGGTTATCTTGCAAACCTTAAAAGAAAAGAAATTGTATGGAAAATTTGGCAAGTGTGAGTTTTGGTTGCAACAAATTTCTTTCCTTGGTCACATTGTTTCTAAAGATAGGATAACTGTTGATCCTGCAAAAACAAAAGTTGTGGAAGACTGGCCAAGACCCACAAATGTAACTGAGATTCGTAGCTTCCTTGGTTTGGTAGGCTATTACCGAAGGTTTGTTAGAAATTTTTCACGGTTATCTAGTCCAATGACTAAGCTAACTCGGAAGGGTGTTAAGTTTATCTGGACAAAAGAATGTGATGATTGTTTTCAGGAATTGAAAAGAAGATTGGTGAATGCTCCAGTTTTGGCACTTCCTTCCAGGAATGGTGAGTTTGTTATATATAGTGATGCTTCATTGAAAGGAATTGGTTGCGTCCTAATGCAGAATGATCAGGTAATTGCTTATGCTTCACGACAATTGAAAATTCATGAGGTAAATTACCCTACACATGATTTGGAATTAGCTGCTGTTGTTTTTGCTTTAAAAATTTGGAGGCAACATTTGTATGGAGTAAAGTGTGAAATATATACCGATCACAAAAGTTTAAAGTATATATTCACTCAGAAATAATTGAACATGAGACAAAGGATATGGCTAGAATTAATCAAGGATTATGATTGTACAATTCAATACCATACGGGAAAAGCAAATAAAGTGGCTGATGCTTTGAGTCGAAAAAGTAATGCTTCATTAGCAATGTTACGTTTGGAACATGATCCTTTCGTTAAGGATTTGATGAACTTTGGCATAGAAGTTGTTGGTGCAGGATGTTCTTCTGTTTTGTTTTAGGTATCAGTGAAATCTTCTCTATCAGATAGAATCAAGCAAGCACAGAAGCAAGACAGTGAGTTGCAGAAAAAGGTAGAGCTGGTTCAGAAAGGTAAGTTTCCTGAATTCAACATTGATAATGATTGTGTTTTGAGATTTGGGAAGAGATTGTGTGTGCCTTGTGATTCACAGTTGAAGAGAGAGTTGTTATGTGAAGCTCATAGTTCTCTGTTTTCAGTTCATCCTGGCAGTACTAAGATGTACAGAGATCTGCGGGAGTATTACTGGTGGGATGGAATGAAAAGAGATATTGCTTATTTTACTGTGAAGTGTTTGACTTGTCAACAGGTTAAAACAGAGCGGCAGTTACCGAAAGGGATGCTTCAGCCTTTACCAATGTCAGAGTTGAAATGGGAGAATATATCCATGGATTTTGTTGTGGGATTACCGAAGACATCTCGAGGTAATAATGCAATCTGGGTTATTGTTGATCGCTTGACTAAATCTGCTCATTTCCTTGCTAAACGAGATACTTTTTCCCTAGATCAACTTTCCCGTTTGTATCTTAAAGAGATAGTCAGGTTACATGTAGTTCCCCTCTCCATTGTATCTGATCGTGATCCCAGGTTCACTTCTAACTTTTGGAAAGGCCTTCAGAATTCGTTGGGTACTGAATTAAATTTTAGTACAGCATTTCATCCTCAATCAGATGGGCAGTCAGAACGAACAATTCAGACCTTGGAGGATATTCTACGAGCTTGTTCGATGGATTATCAGGGAAGTTGGGACCAATATCTTTCTTTGGTTGAATTTTCATATAATAATAGTTTTCATTCCAGTATACAGATGGCACCATTTCAGGCATTATATGGGAAGTAGTGTCAAACTCCATCTTTCTGGGATGAAGTGGGTGAAAGTAAGTTGATGGGACCAGAATTGGTAGAAGAGATGGCAGAAAAAGTTCAGCTGATTGAGAAACACATGAGAACAACTCAGAGCAGGCAGAAGAGTTATGCGGACAACAGGAGGAAGGATCTCTCTTTTGAGGTAGGTGATCATGTTTTTCTCAAAGTATCACCATGGAAAAGTGTGATGCGATTTGGTAAGAAAGGAAAGCTGAGTCCAAGGTTCATCGAACCATATGAAATTCTGGAGAGAGTTGGATCAGTTTCAGACAGAGTGGCTTTACCTCCAAGTTTATCTCAGGTACACCATGTTTTTCATGTTTCGATGCTGAGAAAGTACATGCCAGATCCATCTCATGTTTTGAGTCCAGAGGTAGTTCAGCTAGAAGAGAACCTATCTTATGAGGAACAACCGGTCCAGATTCTTGACCAAAGGGAGAAAGTGTTACGGAATAAGGTGATTAATCAGGTAAAGGTTTTGTGTAAAAACCACATGATGGAAGAGGCAACATGGGAATCTGAAAATGAAATGAGGGATAAGTACCCCCATTTATTCGATAAGTAAATAAATTGCGGGGACGCAATTTTCTAAAGGGGGGAAGGATGTAACATCCCAAGTAAGTAATGAATAATAGATATTTTTATCTATGTCTATTAGTGAATTAGATAGTGTTTTAGAGGCTTAAAATGAGAATAAATCTAATCTTAAGCATGGAATACACTAATATTTTTAAAAGATTATTTTACTACCTTTTGATGGAAACCATTTTTAAATATATCTTTTGACAATTTTTTAAGCTATATTTGTCAAAATAAACTTATTCTTTATGATTGGGACATCAAAATTTACTTTTTGTAAATTTTTGGTATTTTTCCGATAAAGTTCATTTTTTTGATGAATAGTGAAACCACTAAGTGGTAGTTAAAGAAACTGATTTTTCGTTTAAATGAAACTTTGTCACTTCTGTGATTTTATTTTCAAGAATCCGACATACATGGTTGTCATTAAGAAGTAAAATTTGGTTCAATGAGATTAAAATAATTTTTTGGTGAATAGTAACTTTTAAGTTCTTAATCACGATTAGTGGTAATTAGTGTAGTTTAAGGTAAAAATAATGTTTTCATAATATGAGATGAGCTTGACACATGTCTTACCCTCATTGGATGTGTCATGGCCGACCAAGAAAATCCATGGGTCAACTTGGGGACCCCATGGAGCCACTTTGGTTGGGAAATGACATAAATAACTTTTTATTTAATGTTAAAGTAAAAATGACACAAACATGAGATGTTTTACTAAAACAATTTTTACATGGGGTTATACAAGTCAGATTTTTTATTATAAATATTCATTGGAAATATAAAAAGATTTCCTACATCATAGTATTTTTGTTATAATTTTTATACTTTAAATAAATTAAATTATTTATGACATCATGATGATGCAGCGATTACCTCATTAATAAAGGATTTAAATAAAATGAAATGATAATGTAAAATATATGAACTACACATGTCCAAAACCTATTTTATGTGTGGATTTAGAACCCTTATCACCTTACCCTCGAATTATATCAATGTGGGGCCTTTTGAATCCGAAACTCATTTTAAAATAAAGTAACATTCCTTTACTTTCCAAGAGTGCCCCTCCTCTCCTCTTATAAAAGGCCCTCACCTCTACCTCCTTACCCACACTTCCAAAGCCTTTGGATCGGACAACCCCTGCTCATTTTTTCTCTCCACTTCCCTATCTTACTCCTTGAAGCCTCACTTTAGGCAGAAGTCTTCTCAAGGAAGCCTTTGAGCTCAAACCAAAAGGAGTTACCCGATTTTAAGGTAATGTCTTCACTTGAGTCCTTTTGTTTTATTTTGCTTCTCCAACCCCCTAAACTCTTTTTATTCATTTCTTTTGTAACAAATACAGTATCTTAAATATACTAGGATATTTTTATAAGAAGGATTCGAGCTACACTTACACACACCTACATCTAATGGTTAAAGGACATACTGTTTCCGTGGATGGTGAATTTATGCCCCCCGAAATGATGATTGTTCAACATTATTTTAAAACCTTCAAAGGTGGCCATTAAGATGTCACTATATTTATATATGATATATAATATGTTTATGTTTTCCTTAAGCTTATGTATTTTTCATTTTGGGCATACCTTTATGGTTTCCATTGTGGGTAAACACGATATCTTCATTTAAGGAAGTGCGGACTACCGCCCCCTCAAAGTGATTTGATTCGTTAAATACCATATTTGGGACGTATAAAGGATGGAACTATGATATTATATAAGATATTATACTGGAATTATAATATACCTTTATATCATTATGATTCCATTCTATAAAATACAAAATAGAAATGAAAGTAGCGTTCATGTGTATGTACGGCTTACCGTCTCCATGAACGGTGCATTTCATTTCTTACCTCTAAATGATTATGTAATATTATAAATGCATGCATGTACTGGATATATATGACATATATGTTATCTACATCATGAATACCATTCTGGATATAATGGATACATGAAAAACTTGTAATTATAAAGGGCTTATTTTTTACTCAAGTACCAATGATCGTTAAAACGACCATTATTAACTTAAATAATTACATAGTGTTCATGACATGGAAATAAGTGATATAAAAGGAATAATGAAATTGAAAAAGGTTCTTAAACAATTAGAAATTAACTCAAGTTTATTATTCATGAGATTAAAGAACGACCGAGTCAAGTCGGACCCGAGGTATGGGACTTCGTCTCAATCTCCTTTCATTGAGGCATATTTTGTTTTATACACAACCTTCTTTTATACGGTGTATAAACCCCTTTGACTTTTACATTTATTCAAAAGGAATATTTTTTATACGAAGTGTTTACTAAACGACAAAAGGGAATGTTTTTGTCGTATGTATGCGGCGACAACGTCTTCTCCTGCGCCGTGACCATTATTTGAGTTTCGGCTTCCTCTACAAGCCATACTTTTTTTAAAGAAAAATAAATACCATGTTTTACTTTTCTTTTATTTTGGTATTGAAAATGGTTTTCATAATGTTTTTATATCAATGTGTTGTATTGATATCTTTTGATTGAAAGGTGGAAATGTTATGTTTCCTTTATGCATGTTTTATGTGATACGATTATGTTGAGGTTCTTGGGCATTATTATGAATACAGGTGGTTCCGTGATAGACTAAGGGTGGGTGAGCCCGATATAGCTCTCCAATGCATTGGGTAACATGAAGGAGTGAAACGTTAAGGTTTCTCCGAAGAGATTTAGAGAATATACTGTGTTGGGTATTCCAAACGTAACCAAGAGGGTTACTCCCTACATAAGAATGTTATGAATGCCTCAAGTTACCTTTATGTCTTATGATTTCTATGATTTATTCATGATTTGATGAGGTATGTTAAAGTGCTTATGTTTTATGGGTAAAGTATGATTTCATTCTTATGTATATATGTACCCATGTTTCCTTTCCATATTTTTATATCCCTTACTGAGCTTTTTATACTCATCCCAAGTTTTTTTGAAATTTTTTTCACAGGTCAAGGGAAAGGTACATGATATGATGATAGTGTCAAGGAAGTGTCAAGAAAGAATCCATGTTTTATTTTAAATATGTTTCCATTGATGGGAAAGAAGAATACTATCTTTATGTAACCACTTTATTTATATATGGAATGTAATTCAAGTTTTATGATCTAATTCTCTAAAACTCTAAACCCGAAAAGATCCTCAAATGTGTAATCTTGTAATAACTCAAGATTAAGTAAGGTTTAAGGCTGGGGCCTTATATTGACACATCCTTCTTATTGACAAAGAGGACTGGTGAACCTCATGTGAAGCACTTGGGCATATAAACCCTTTATCTATATTATCCTATAATTGGTTCTTTAGCTCCTAAAGCTCCACAAAATTCATCCTATATAGAGTCTTGGATATTAGAAATTCTCTTGGTATAATATTGATTGAAAATTCAACATAACAACTAGGAGGAAGACCAGACAATTCCTTGGGAAACACATCATCATATTCCCTCACAATAGGCATTTCTTCAATGATGATCCTTTACTTAAACTCAATTATTTGAGTTAGATACACTTTATTATAGGGAAACAATATCCATTATTGAGATGATGGTGTTAAAGAAGATTCATTATCCTTCTTGTTATTGTATAGAATCGGGAGTCAATTCAACATACAGGGAGTGATTTCCTTCTCACAACAATTTATGTTGACTCTATACATGGAAATCCAATCCAATCCCAGAATTACATAAAATTCCACCAAAGGAAGTATGAAAAGTTTCAATAGGAAGTTCATCTCAAAAATTATGACAATGGATGAATTATATACATGGAATTAAATAATTACCCCATTTTCCTTTTTCATCGACATCTCTACTTCCATGATTTTTTGTGGTGTTTGAATAGTTATACTAGACTTTCATGATATGAAGGAATACATATAACCATAATCAAAAAGAAAGTTCTCTATTATTGAACGAATAACTAGCTTACTTATCACCACTTTTTTTCAGGATTCTCTTTAGTGGTAGTGATGGAAAAATCTCTCCCTTACTACCTTGGAGGTTGTTGGTTGCCTCCAAAAACCCTTGGATTGGAGCATTGGTTTGCAAAGTGACATGGTTCCTTGTAGTTGTAGTAATGAACAATCTACTAAAATTTTACTGGAGCATTCCATTCTTCTGTTTCATTAGCGGATTTCTCCTATCAGTAATTATTATCTAGGTGTCCTTCCTTCCTACACCTAAATCATTTCTTTGTCCCCCTTAGTCAATTTCTAGGGTACTTTTTTCCACACCTTTGGCAAGTGGGATGCTGAAATTTCTTATAACCATTATATTTCTCCATTGGACTACCAGAATTAAACTCTACTTTCCACTTCTTATCCTCATAATACCCTTGGGATTATCTGAGCTCCATTTCAAATTTTAGGTCACATCAAACAATTTCCCCATAGCTATCAAAGTCACAGATTGGCAGGGCTTTTCAAAGACTAGGTTTTAGCCCACCAAAGAAGTGGTAAACCCTTCATTTGGGGGTAATGATAAAACCAAAGGCTTATCGTGAAAATATTGTGAAGTTTTACACATAAACCCCAATATATTCATCTTCTTTTTTTCTTGAGGGTGAAGAAATCCCTTTCTATTTTAAGTTGGAGAGTGCAAGGAGAATATTTATCAGAAAAAAATTCTGAAATTCCTTCCACTCCATCACTTCAATATCTTCCTTAGGCTTCGTATTCTTGATCAATATCCACCACTAATCAATATCTCTAACATATGATAAACTTCCATTAAAACCTTATCTTGATCTGAACATTTAAGGATATATAATATCTTCTCAATGTATTTGATCCATTATTCTGAGATTAAAGGATCAGATGATCCATTGAAAGTAGGATGCCTTTGTCACATGAATCTATCAATTGTATCTTGTTATCTATTAGGGGGTTTGGGTGCTCCTGTTGATCTAGGTTTCTATTCAGAACCAACATTAGCTAAGATATTATCATGATAAAGTTTACAATACCTACTCCCATTGGATTGGGTATCTCATTAGGGCAGTCATCACATTGTCTGTCGAATTGATTATTTACCCAATTTATCCTATTTCCAACCATTGGATAGAATAAATAGTAAATTAGGGATGGATATTTGAATTTATTAAACACATAAAGTAGAATCCAATGAAATTAAATGGATAACTTATTAATTTTATTTATTTCCTTAAATTATGAATTTCTAGGATTCAATCTACGTTATCCATGATCTATTTCCTAAAATATATTCTTATGGGAATTTTTTTTGTTCCCTTAATAATAGTTTGTAACAAGATTATTAATTTACCAAAGAATATTCCCTAGGAGTTTCAAATCAGGTGCACAGTAAGGCCCATTTTCATATAACAGGATACCATGAGTCAGGTCTGGAACTCCTTATTGAAGTTATTACTCCTAAGTACATTTATACCAGAACCACATCCACTTGTAGTATCTAAATAGGGATGTATTTTACTGATAAACCAATTAATATATACTAACCAAAATTTAGGGTAGTTTTTTTATACTTAGTCTTATACCTAAGTCATTTGCTATATTTTTTTTATCCTAATCCCAAAATAACTAAATTTTTCCTCTAATACCAATAATAACAACTCTGCTCTTTATTACACATTAATAATTGTTTTATTACATAACACTACAATTAATAAAACTCATATGATTGATAATTATAGTGTCTTTGTGAAATAGATACATTACATAACAACATAAAATAGGGAATACAACGTATTTATTGAAACTTCTTTAACATGCTCAAAATACTCCTTCAAACTTAAAAATGCAAGGGATAACCTAGGGAAATACATAAGAAAGGGATGGTCTATAAATACTAATAAGTTAATAAACATGGAATAAGTGATACATTTTAGACAATAGGAATATAAATTAAGAACAAAAGGAACATGAATAATAAGGCATGATATAACATGATAACATAAGATGAGAAATGTGGATACAACTTAAAACATTGAATCATGAACATAGGTCAAGGATAAATTTACAATACTTCATGGTGGACAAAGTCCCATAATTAAATCAGGTACACCCCTATCCCAACATGAAATATCATGATACTAAACATTACCCAATGAATTAGAGTGATATCTGGGCGTATCCATCATAATCATTTCATTCTCATGCTTAAGTGTGCCACATAGATCATACGACATGGATTCATTCATCATCATAATTTATTCCAGGATCAAGAAATGTGGATTTCATACATTTAAGTCCCTAATAAGTAAGTATATGTACATAAATGTGAATATTCTTGATAGAATAATGGGTATGGTATTCACTACACAATTGTTTAGGCATGGAAAATAATGGTGAAATTTTGTCAGCATAACGACATTACATAAAAATTCATAAAAAAGGTTGATGAGAGTGAAAGGGGTATCTCATTATCTGTAAATAAAATGGGAAGTAATATGGACATGTAAAATAATATCCTAACATTGTTAATTTGGAAATATAAGGCATAAGTTAATGAAGAAACATGAATATAGAAAACAATCCTTATGAAATTTTGACATGGTAATAGGTGTATATAAAGAATCATGGGAGTATTAATGAGAGTGAAAGGTAGATATCATAATTTATAAATCAAATGAAAATTAATGGGAATGTTAATATCATATCCCATCATAATAAAATTAAATGTATAATACATAACAAAAAAGGAGTGCTCGATAAAAGAGGAGAGTGGAAGATCCCTTACTAAATTTCAGCATGGTAATGGGTGTACATAAAGGATCATGGGAGGATTAATGAGAGTGAAAAGGATATATAATCATTTATAAATAAAATTTAAATTAAGGGGGATATATAATAACATATCCCCACTTAATAAAAAGGAAATTAAGAGACAAATCTTAAAAGAAGTGCTTGAATGGAAATGAGAAGAGATAAATCCTTTACAAAATTTCAGCATAGTAATAGCTTAGATAAAGGTCAAAATGAGAGAGGATAAATTATCTCTCATTAAAATAACATCAATTGGACAGTAAGGTAATATTTATAAATAAATGACATTATAAACAATTGCAATTAAGAAGATAAATTCCAAAGAAGGTGCTTGAATTGAAAGGAGAAGAGGAAGGTGAGGATGCCTTACTTGAGTGTGTAACTACAAAGGCTTGGGAGGGGATTCTTGAAATCTTATAGGAACCTTGGGAATAATCTAGGGAGTGTAGGTCATAGTAAGTAAATTCTATAAAGAGTTTGAATGAATATAAATGGGATCTTGGGTGGGATTATGTAGGAAAAGAGGGAGTTTTCTTTATTATATTCGTTTTGGATTCTACATAATAAAATATCCAAAACCAAAAACCATCCCATGGTTATTTTCAAAGGGTAGTGGTTTTTAAAGTGAAAACATATGGTATAAGTCTTAAAGTAATGATTTTAAAATATTAAAATATATTATAAGTCTTGGAGGATTCATAATGGCTTTAAAAAATAAATAAAATAAATCTAAAATCACATTATTTTAAATTGAAAACATATATTTGGTCATGGATCCTGTTTATATTACTTATTACATAACTTTTGGGCCATTGTGATGTCATAAAACACAAAGTATATTTATATGGTATTTAATTTTTACCCGAAAATTTGATTATCTCAAAAAATTATAAAAAAATTAACTGTTGGATAATTTTGACATCATAATTCAAAAAATAATATTAATTTTATCTAAATATTTTTATAAATATTTTAATTTTCACTTTTAAAATAAAAATTTATATTTATTAAAAATGACGGGTTTTTTTTGAAAATAACACTTTTTGAACCCTTATAAAAATTACATGTGACTTTATAAAAATTATATGATCATTTATATTTAATAAAATTTATTTAATAATAATATTTTATTAAAATATTATTTATTTCAAATATCTATTAATTCATAAAAATAGTTTTCTTAATTGAATTTGAATATTAACCAAAAATACTAGTTGTGTTTTATTGAATCAAAATAAAAATAATTTATAAAGTAACAATAATAAGATGTAAATATACTCATTATTCTATAAAAAATAATATACATAATCATATTTTTATGGTCTTGTTTCATGTCTATTTAATAAACAAAAAATTCCCTAAGGGTAAGGTGCGCGATTGTGGGACTTTCATGGGGCGGTTCGGCGAACAAGGTTTGGGTCATGATCTTGATGAGCTTGAACTTCTCCTATAAATGGTTTAGATCATGCTTAAGTTGTTGGATATCATATTGGGCTTGGTCAAGGAAAATCCCAGAAATACTATCTCCCTCAAAAGTTCTTATAAATGGGCTTCATGGGGTACAATCCTACTGGTTGTGGTCATCACTTCCTTTGTATATGACAATTGGATTTGTTAAAACCCTAATTTTATATTAATCATGTGATCATTGTTAAATAGTTATATTATCAATGGTAATGATACATAACATTATTTTAAATCCAATGGGAATAATAAGACAAAATAAGTGCATATGTTTTCTATAACCATATTATATAATAAGGCATTTAATAAAAATTAAAGGGAAATTTTATTTATAATAGTTTGGGTCGTTACACATTCTAACTCTAATTTTAAAATTACAATTCATTATTTCCATTATGAGACAACACTAGACAAGAAGGAGGAGGTTTCACAAGTAGCAACCAAATAAGATTATGATTCATACTTCATCCTAACTCCTCCATGTAATCTATACTTATTTCTGAGGGGGTATAATATAATCTATCCATGGATCATTCTTAACCAACAAAGAAGAAGTGGAAGATGGAAAAATACACAAGTGGTGGTACAAATCTAAGAATCTTAATACACCATTAGAATTTGGATAACATTCAGTACTTCCCTCTGGAAGTAGTAAAAATTTAGGGCCCACTTGTGGGATCATACCAAGATTTATATTTACTTGATTTTTAGGATTTCAATTTTATTATTAGGAATTAGTATATCATGCATCCCACTCCCTATTATCTTTTTTATCTTAAATGACATGATACTTGTGCTTAATTAATTAATTTTCCTTTGTAGTTTCATGATGAAACAAGGCACCCCCAAACAGTGAAGGAAGAGACTAAGATTTATGGGAAATGGAGTTCAATTTTATGTTTATATTTTAAAATACCTATATATTTCTATCTAAAAAATTATTTTTAGTTTTGAACTGGAAAATTGGATGCCCATGCTTGAATTATTTATTTACTTGACTTATCAAGGAGACATGAGTTTCTTAGGAATCTTATGATTCCATGTTTTATATTTCAATTTTAATAAGATTGGATGATTAAAATGGGTAATTGAATTATTAAAATGAATCATGGATATTAAAATAAGGACTTTATATTTAAAGAAATTGGTTGATTCATGTATGTGAAATTTCCCAAACATTTTTCATGCTTTGAATTTATTAAATACATGTGAATTGTTTTTTTATTATTATTCATTCCTTGAGTGATTTTCCAAAATCATATGTTCCATTCCCAAGAGGATTTCTAGACTAAGTAATTCTTATTTTATCTTGATAATATTTCTTGATTGAGCATGGTACATGATAACTTCTATAACATAAACATAACTTATCAAAGTTATGACTGTAAAAAAACATTTAAAATAATTGAGTCATCATTTGAAAATCCATTATCCTTGAAAACCCACCTTTACATTAATCATTGCTTAAACCATAGAGACCATGAATGACCTTAATAGTGATAATCTATATTTCAAGCCAATTTTATCCATTCCTACCCTCCTCTTAGTATTTGTATGTTATTTTAAAGTTGAAGTGTGGGGGTTGGTAAAGTCATGGTGGAAGGGATTAAATGAATTTTAAGGAAGAAGTGTGGGAGTGATACATCGTGGTAATAAATAAAGGTTATTGATTCATTCATTATATTCTATTTGTTTCGCCTATTGAATTAAAAAAATACTAAAATGACAAAAAGAACCAAAAAATGAAATAAATAGGTTGTGATTTGGGAAAACCAAAAATCACCATTATTGTACCTATTATTTTTATCATATATGGTTAGGTGGTGGATGTGAAGTTTATTCTAAGCATAACGTTCATAAAAGAAAAAATATATTTGAAAAGGAAAAAAAGTAAAAAATTAGAAAAAAAATCTAGAGGGTTCACAAATCATTCATTATGCTTTAATTTGATCATGACCTTACTTTGAGTTTGGGGAAAGTGGGAGTTGATGAAATTTTAAGGGCATAAATTCATTATGATCTTATTATTTATATAATTCACTATACTTAAGAGATATACATCCGCCTTGATCATTAATTTTAAGACATCAATTCCTACCAACCTTAAGCCTCATAGTAATTTTAACCTTGATTGAAAAGCCCTCATGATTTTATGTGTATTTTTTCATTACAAAATAGAGAAATTAGTTCCTTTAAAATCATATGGATAAGTATCATGTTCTTATGATATGATCATAACTCCACTTTAATTGCATCGTGACATATGAGAGAAAAAATTCAAGTGAGGTAAATCATGATTTTTCATGTTTAATAATAATTAATTAAGGAACTTGAATGAATGAGAAGAAAAGTTCCATAATTTTGAAATGGGAAAATGTAAAATACTTTATTTGATTGTTTCTTTGAAAATTAAGAAATTGAATTTATATTTTATGTGGTTTTTTTAAAAATTTGGTTTGACATTGAAAATATTTTGATTTTATTAATTTTGAATTTGAATACTAATAATATTGGTGCCCAATGATTTTCAATGTTGAGATTTAATTCTTGAAGAAAAGCATAGTTTAAGTGTGGGAGTATTTCATAGAGTCATATTTGGTGCATATTTTAATCAATTTTCAATGATTTTTAAAGGATTTTGAATGATAATTCCCATGTAATTAAATTTTTTAATCAAATTATAGGAAAATTTGGGATATGGAATTTAAATTGTTTAAATTAGATGAATAATGTTGAATTTTGGTGGTTAAATTTTGATTATGTAAATTTGGTTGATAAGTGTTGAAATTATTCTAAGTATTTAAATTTTCCTAACTCTAATTCAAGTAGTTAACAAAAAAATTATCCAAGTTAAGGATATACCATCAACCAAGTGGCTTGTCGTATAGCTAAGAACTTCAGGGATAGCTCGAAAAGACACCTCAGGAGAGCTACCCAAATCTAGAAGAGCATGGGGAATCACTCTCGTGCATGGGTGGCCCTCGGGTGGTGAACCCCATGGGGAGTAGAGGTGGTACAAAGGCCCATGTGGTCCACTTGTAGTGAATAATAATGTGTGTGTGGTTTCATGTGTGTGACCATCCTTGATGCAAGTGATCTGGACTATGCTCTCGTGGTTGGACTTATTAACGCTTGGCCAAACATTAGGCATTTTTATATGGGATATGTTTTTTATGAGTATTGTTCAAGCTCTATTCACCATCCCTCAGACACACGGGTGCCTCCAAATCTGCTTGCTCATCGCCACTCACCACCACCTTTGTCTCACCCTCCACCCACTACATTCACTAAGAAAAACCATGGGAGGAATGAAAAATATTAGGATCGAGATTTACTCCCATTTCTGCACCTCAAAACCATCATGGATCACCTTGAAACCCTCATACTATCACCATGAATACATTTTGAAGGCTCCTCTAATCACATCAAAGTATGGAGGAGGAGGAGGAGGATCTTGTTCCCATCATACACCACTAATCACCACTACTGTTAAGTTCTACATCCCACATCCCATGAAAATCCTTGCACCAAGAAACCCATTCTGTCCCAATAATCTGGTCCAGCCACTTAAGATCCCTCGGGATCTACAGAAGAAAATTGAATATATTCAAATTTGAAATTTTAAAATGAAATATTTGGGGAGAATTTAAATTATATCCCCATGTATTTCATGTGAGTATTTTAATCCAAGGGACCACTCCTCCCTTTCCTATAAAAGAATTATCATGCCACTACCATCAAGGAGTTCTATAATGACCCGAACTATTATGAATAAAATTTACCTTTTGATTTAATTAAATGTATTATTATATAAAATAGTTATAGAAAACACATGAACTTTTTTTATTATATCTAATTGGATTTAAAATACCATTAAGTATAATTACCATTGATAATATAGTTTTTGAATAGTTATCACATGATTAATATAAATATAGGGTTTTAAAAAATCCAATTTACACAGACAAAGTGATGACCTCAAACAGTAGGATCATACTCTATGAATCCCATTTATCAGAGCTTCCAATGGAGATATCATGACAGGGATTTTCCCTTTACCAATACCAAGATGATATCTAACAATTTTAGCATGAGAGAAACCATTTACAGGAGAATTTCAAGCTCATTGAGATCACGGCCCAAACCATGTTTGCCGAACAACTCCATGAAAGTTCCACTATCGCACACCTTACTCTTAGGGAATTTGTTAGTGTATTAAAGGGATATGTATCAACACCCTAGAAATAATATTTTTTACATTGTTTTTTATAGAATAATGAATATATTTTCATCCTATTATTGTTACTTTATAAATTATTTTTATTTTAATACAAGAAAGAACAAATTATATTTTTGGTTAATATTCAAATTTAATTAATGATTTTATGAATTAATGGATTTTTTATATAAATAATATTTTAATAAAATATTATTATTAACATAATTTTTATCAAATATAAATGATCATATAATTTTTATGAAGTCAAATGTAATTTTTTATAAGGGTTCGAAAACTGTTATTGTCAAAAAAAACCCAACATTTCTTAATAAATATCGATTTTATTTTAAAAGTGAAAATTAAAATATTTAGATAATTATTTAGATAAAATGAATATTATATTTGTAATCAAAACATTGAAATTATGAAATGGTTAATTTTTCATAATTTTCTAAGATAGTCAAATTTTTGAGTAAAAATTAAATATAGTATAAATATACCTTGTGTATTATAATATCATAATGAACCAAAAGTGATATAATAAATACTATAAAGATTATACATGACCAAATATATGTTTTACCTTTAAAATAATGTGATTTTTTGTTCATTTGGTTAATTTTATAAATCCTTTTTCAATCCTCCAAAACCATTAATATATTTTAAGGTTTTAAAATCATTTCTTTAAGAGTGCGACTCACCTCCACATAAGCAAGGAAATTATTTTATTATGTTAGACCCTTGGACTTATAAAATAATGATAACCACTCCCATTTGGTATAAACCATGGTAAAAAACTATGGTATGGTTTGTGATTTTTGTTATTTTATTATGTAGTGTCCAAAACCTAAATAACAAAGAAATCCCCCTCATTTCCTATATAAACCCACCCATGATCCCATTTATATTCACTAAATATACTTGGAGAATTTCCATACTCTTACCTCTGATCTATATAGTTCTCCTAAGGAATCCCCAATCTCTCAAGAATCCCCACCCAATCTTTTGGAGTCACACACTCAATAAAGGGACCTCCCTCTCCTCCTTTCAATTCAAGCAAATTATTTGAAAGTAGTATTATGAATTTCAGTTTGTTACATTTTCATTAATTTATAATCATTTACTTTATTTCCAATTGATGTTATATTAATTATATATCATTTATCCTCTCTCATTTTTACCATTACCTAAGTCGTTACTATGTCAAAATTCTGTAACAGATCTATTACTCTTCTCTTTTTATCAATAACTTCTTTTTGTTATGTCTCTTAAATTCCATTTTCTTATGTTGGGATATATTATTATATATCTTACTTACTATCCATTTTATATATAATTTATGATATATTCCTTTCACTCTCATTAATCCTTTCATGATCCTTTATGTACACTCATTACCATGCCAAAATTTAGTAAGAGATCCTCATCTTATTTTGTTATTCAAGCCTTGTATTTACAATTTATAATGTTGGGATATGTTTTTTCATGTCCCTGTCACTAATAATTTTATTTCTATGTGATTATATACCCCATTATTTCTCATAAACCCATTTTTATGAATCTCTTAGTGATGTCGTTATGCTTCCGAAATTTCACCGTGATTTTCCATGAAAAACCAATTATATAGTGAATACCATACTCATTTTCTATCAAGGGTGTTCACATTTATGCACGTATACTTTTTGATTAGGGTCATAAATATATTTATTCTACACACCTTTATCATGAAATAAATTTTTATGATAAATGAATCCATTTTATATGATCTATATGGCACACTTAAGAATGAGAATGAAATGAATATAACGGGTGTGCCTAGAATTATATAGTGTTCCAATGAATTAGGTAATGTTTAGTATTATGATACATCATGTTGGGATAGGGAGTGAACCTGATTCCTTTACGGTGCTTTTTACACCAGTATTTCTTGGTGTTTTAGCCTTGACTTATGTTTATGATGCAGTGTTTTAATTTGTTTCCATATTTCCCATGTTATGATTATCATGTTATATCATGTCTCATTGTTCATGTTTACAATTACTACTCTTTTTATACCCCATTTATATGACTATTTTCTAACATGTACCACCTTATTCCATGTTTATTCCCATATTGGGCTTTATAGCTCACCCCTTTCTTATGTTTGTCCCCATGTTATCCTGATTAGTTTTAAAAGCCATGGAATTTTAGAAGCATGTTAAGGAAGTTTTCAATAATTTAGTTGTATCCCATGTTTCAAAATGTTATGTTATATACCCAATTTTTAAATACACTATAATTATTGATCTTTTGGGCTATAATATGTGTAATTTTATGTAATAAATCATGAATTAAAGTTTAATAAAGATAAGGGTTGTTATGGTTAGTATTAGAGGAAAAGTTTTGTTATTTTTGGGATTAAGATTAGAAAACACTAGAGAAAGGATTAGGGATAAGACTAAGTATAAGAAAACATACCTAAATTTTTTTAAGTATAGATTAAGTATTTTATATCCCTATATAGATACTAAAAGTAGACATGGTTCTGGAAGAGATATACCTAGGGGTAATAACTCCAATAAGGTATCCCGATCCTGACTCGGGGTAACTTGGTATATGAAAATGAGACTTATTGCGCACCAGTTTTGACACTCCTATGGGATATGATTTGGTAAATTCATAAGATAATTATAAACCATTATTAAGAGAACAAAAAAATCCCATAAGAATATATGTTAGGAAATAGATCATGGATAACATAGATTAAAGCTTATAAATTCATAAGTTAAGGAAATAAATGTATTTTATAAGTTATCCCTTTATTGTCATTGGATTCCCTCTTATGTGTTTAATAGTTTAAATAAATAATCATCCCTAATTTTCCTTTTATTCTAGCTAATGTCTGAAAATAAGAGGAATTGGGTAAATAATCAATGCGACAGGCAATGTGATGATTGTCCCAACAAGACTCCCAACCCGATGGGAGTGGGAATCACAAACTATGTGATGATAATATATCAACTAAATTAGGTTATAAATATTAACCTAAATTGGGAGGAACATCCAAACCCCCATAAGAGAGGATAATATGTGATTGAGAGCTTTATGTGACAAAGGCCTATTACTTTTAATGGATCATATGATCCCTTAATCATGGAGAAATGGATCAAATCCATTGAGAAAATCCTCTTCGTCCTTCAATGTTCTAAATACGATAAGGTTCTACTAGTTTTTTATCATATGGAGGGAGAATCTGATCAGTGGTGGACATTGATCAAAAAACCAAATCCTGAGGAAGAGATTGAAGTGATAGAGTGGAAGGAATTCCAAAAAATGTTTTTTGATAAATATTTTCCTTGCACTCTATGACTTAAAATGGAAAGGTATTTCCTCACCCTCATGAAAAAATACAATGAATCTATCAGGGAGTACGAGTAAAACTTCACAAGACTTGCACGATACGCCTCTATCTTTTCTGTTACCCCTAAATACAAGGTTGACTACTTCTTTGGTGGGATAAAACCTAGTCTAAGAAAATACTTGGTGATCCATGACTTTGATAGCTTTGAGGAAATTGTATGATGTTCCCTCAAAGTCAAAATAGATATCGGTGAATATCAAGGGAATCATGGGGATAAGAAGCATAAAGTAGAGTTTAATTTTGGATTTCCAATGGAGAAATCAAGCGATGAGAATAAATTTCAAAATCCCACTTGTCAATGGTGATGGAAGAAGAAACCTATTAATTTCCTAAGGGGAATGAAGAAATTATTTAGGTGCAACAAGGAAGGACACCTAGATATAAATTGCTAATAGGAGAAACCCACTAATGCAGTAGAGTAAAGGAATGATACGTTCAACCCTCTGCTCATTTTTCATTGCTTCAGCTACAAGGAACCAGGTAACTTTTCAAACTAATACACTAATCCAAGGGTTTTTGGAGACAACCAATAACCTTCAAGGTGGAAAGGTCAGGCTTTTTCCATCACTTCCACTAAAGTGTATTCTGAAAATAAAGTGGTGATAGGAATTCTAGTTATTCATTCAATAATAGTGAACGTAATTTTTTATTCTAGTTCTATAAATTCCTTTATATCATTAAATTTTAGTATAACTATCCAAACACCACCACAAAGCATGGAAGTAGAGTTGTCGATAAAAATGGAAAATGGGGAAATTTTTGCATCCCAAGTATATAAATCCTCTCCTATCAAAGTTTTTGCACTGAACTTCCCAACGAACCTTGTTTTACTCCCTTTGGTGGAGTTTGATGAAATACTAGGCATGGATTGGATTTCCCTATATAGATCCAACATAAATTTATGTGAAATTGAAATCACTATACATATTGCGAATCGACCCCTGATTCTATACAAGTTCAAGGAGGATGAATCTTTTTTATCACCATTATCTCAAGTATGGATATTATTTCTCTATTAGAAAGAATATATAACTCAAATGATTGATTATAAGGAAAGATTCATCCTTGAAGACATGCATAATGTGAGGGAATAGGCTGATGTGTTTTTTAAGGAATTTATTGGTCTTCCTCCTATCAGAGAGGTTGATTTTTCAATTGATCTTATACCTGGGTCATTTCCATTATCCAAGAATATGAATAGAATGATTTTTGTGGAACTCAAGGAGCTGAAGAAACAACTATAGAATAATTTAGATAAAGGGTTCATATATCCAAGTGCTTCACCATGGAGTGCACCAGTCCTCTTCATCAAGAAGAAGGATGGGTCAATACCCCTTTTCATTGATTATCGTGAGCTCAAAAAGATCACGATAAAGAACAATTATCCCCTTACTCAAATCTTTAACTTGTTCTATTAACTATGTGGAGCACAATACTTCTCTAAGGTGGATCTTAGGTCGGGATATTATCAAGTAAGAGTGAAGAAGGAATATATCCCCAAGACTGCTTTTAATACAAGGTACGGGTACTATGACTTCATAGTGATGTCATTAGGACTCACTAATGCTTCATAAATCTTTATGGAGTTGATGAATAAAGTCTTTAGATATTTCCTAATCAAATTTTTGGTAGTCTTTATATATAATATTCTAATATACTCTAAAAGAAAGGAAGATCATTAGGAGTATATGAACATTGTGCTAAAGACCTTATAAAAGGGGAGGCTCTATGCCAGGTATAGAAAATGTGAGTTCTGGTTGAAGGAAGTATCATTATTGGGGAATATCATCATAATAAATGGGATATCTATGGACCCTTAAAAACTAAAGAAATTAATGGATGGTCGAGGCTAGAAATTATGACAGATATCTGTAGTTTATTTGGGTTAGATGGGTATTATCACTGATTTATGATAAATTTATCATGATTTTCAAACCCTATTACCAAGCTAACTCAGAAGGGAGTCAAGTTTTCTTGGAATGATGAAAGTGAAGAGAGATTCAAGGAGATAAAAAAGGAGACTTTTCACTATACCTGTGCTCACACTACCCAAAAGTGGATAACCTTTCATAGTATTCAGTGATTCTTAGAAGAATGTATTAGGTTGTGTATTAATGAAAAATGATAAGTGATAGCCTAAGCCTCAGGGTAGTTAAAACTTCATGAGAAAAACTATTCCACCTGTGACCTAGAGTTGGAAATTGTGATATTTTCATTGAAAATCTAGTGGAATTATCTCTATGGGGAGAACTATGAGATATATACTGATCATAAGAGCCTCAAATATATATTCACACATAAAGAGCTTAATATGCATCAACAAAGATGGTTAGATCTCATCAGGGGTTATGACTTCTTAATCCACTACCATCCTGGTAAAGAAAATAAGGTGGTAGATAATCTAAGTAGAAAAGATATTGGGTATTTATCAATGATGAGAATTGAGAAGGATCTAATCTTATTAGACCTGTAAAGGATGGACACGATAATCATTAAGGAAGAAACATAATCAATCCTTTATCAAATGATTTCTCAACCATACCTCATGGAGAAAAAAAGTATGCTCAAAGAAATTATATGGAAGTTCAGAAGAATTTTTAAGCCATGAGAAAGAGGAAATACTCAGAGTTTAAAATTGATGAAGAAGGAATTGTGAGATTTGGGTCAAGACTATATGTTCCTTAAAATCATGAGTTAAATAAGGAACTATTGGATGATGCACATAGTTCAAATTTCTCCATTCACCCAGGAATAACAAAGATGTATCAATATCTCTTTGATCACTATTAGGGGGATAATATGAAGAAAGAGATCACTAAATATATATCAAAGTGCCTGGTATGACAGAAAGTAAAGTGTGAAAGGAATAAGTCTAAGGGGATGATGCAACCATTACCCATACCAATATGGAAATGGGAGAACATCACCATGGACTTTGTCATTGGACATTTGAGGACATCTAGGGGGAAATGCTATATGGGTTTTTTGGATCATCTTACCAAGAAAACTCAACTTATCACAATTTGAGAGGACTTATCACTAGATCAACTTGCATGGATATACATCAAAGAAGTAGTAAGGCTTCATGGAGTACCATTGTCGATTGTATCTGATCGAGATCTGAGATTCACCTCAAGTTCTGAAAGAGTCTCCAACATGCACTAAACACTGAGCTGGACTTTACTATGGCCTATCATCCCCAAACTAATGGACAATATGATAGGACTATTTAGACACTAGATAACATGTTGTAATCGTGTTCTATGGACTTCAAAAGATGATGGGACCAACATATTCCTTTGGTTGAGTTGTCTTACAACAACAGCTTCCACTTGAGCATCCAAATGACTCCCTATAAATCATTTTATGGGAAGATATTTAGAACACCTCCATGTTGGGATAAAGTTGGGTAACAAAAATTTCTAGGTCCTAAAATGGTCGAGTAAATGGTAGAAAATTTTAATACCATTTAGTAGCACATCAAGTCTTCTCATAGTTGACTGAAGATCTATACTGACAATCATCGATGAGACCTATAGTTCAATGTTGGAGATATGGTATTCTTCCTCATATCTCTATGGAAGAAGGTGATGAGATTTGGGAATAATAGAAATCTTAGTCCAAGATATATCGGCCCCTTTGAGATCATTGATCACATCAGAGTGGTGGCCTATCGACTTACACTCCCACAAAAACCAACTCAAGTACATGATGTATTCCATTTATCCCACTTGAGGAAGTACATATTGGACCCATCACATGTACTCAACACAGAGGTGGAACCATTGGAGAATGATTTTTCCTATGAAGAGTAGCTGGTGAAGATCTTAGATCGTAGAGAAAAAGTTCTACGAATTGAGACAATACACCTTGTCAATGTGTTTTGGAGAAACCAAAAGTTTGAAGAAGTGACATGGGAACTGGAGAAGGTAATGAAGTAGAGTTTCCATCATCTATTTTAGTTTGGTAAAAGAAAATTTTGAGGTTGAAATTTATAAAGGGGGTAAGATTTTAATGACCAGAAATGTTCTGAATAAAATTCCCTTATTGATTTAATTAAATGTATTATTATATAAAATGGTTGTAGAAAACACATGAACTTATTTTATTTTACTATATCCAATTGGATTTAAAAATACTATTAAATATCATTACCATTGATAATATAGTCATTGAACAGTGATCAGATGATTAGTATAAATATAGGGTTTTAACAAATCCAATTTACATAGACAAAGGAAGTGATAGCCTCAAACAATAGGATCATACCCTATGAATCTCATTTATCAGAGATTCTGGGGGAGATAGAATCACTGGGATTTGACATTGACAAAGCCCAAGATGAGATCCAACAACTTAAGCATGAGTGAAACCATTTGCAGGATAAGTTTAAGTTCATCGAGATCATGGGCCAAACCATGACTGATGAACCACCCCATGAAAGTCCCACCTTTTCACACTTTACTCTTATGAAGTTTTATAGTGTATTAAATTGATATGTATCAAGAACCTATCAATATGAGTATGTACATTTTTTATAGAATAATGAATATATTTTCATCCTATTATTGTAACTTTGTAAATGATTTTTATTTTGATACAATAAAGTACAAATTGTATTCTTGGTTAATATTCAAATTCAATTAAAGAATTTATGAATTAATGGATTTTTGAAATAAATAGTATTTTAATAAAATGTTATTATTAAAATAATTTTTATCAAATATAAATGATCATATAATTTTTATGAAGTCAAATTTAATTTTCTTATAAGGGTTTCAAAAACTGTTATTGTCAAAAAAACAACATTTCTTAATAAATCTCAATTTTATTTTAAAAGTAAAAATTCACATATTTATAAAATTATTTAGATAAAATGAATATTATTTTTTTAATTATAAAGTTAAAATTATACAATGGTGAATTCTTTATTATTTTCTGAGGTAATCGAATTTTTGTTAAAAATTAAATACCGTATTAATATACCTTGTGTATTATAAAATCATAATGATCAAAAAGTGATGTAATAGATAATATAAAGGGTTTTCAAGACCAAATATATGTCGTCCATTTAAAATAATGTGATTTTATGTTTATTTTATTTATTTTATAAATTATTTTTGAATCCTCCAAAACCATTAATATATTTTAAGGTTTTAAAATCATTTCTTTAAGAGTGTGACTCACCTCCACATAAGTAAGGAGCTTATTTTATTAAGTTCTCCCCTTGGCCTTATAAAATAATGATAACAACCACCATTTGGAATAAACCATGGGAAAAACCATGGGATGTTTTATGGTTTTGGTTATTTTATTATGTAGTGTCCAAAACCTAAATAATAAATAAATCCTCCAAATTTACTATATAAACCCCCCAAAGATCCAATTTCTATTCACTAAAACTCCTTGAAGCATGTACATACTCTTAATTCTACTCTATGTATTTCTCCCAAGGCACCCCCAAGCTCTCAAGAAGCCCCTCCCAACCTTTTGGAGTCACAGACTCAAGTAAGGGACCTCCCTCTCCTCCTTTCAATTCAATCACATTCTTTGAAAGTAGTCTTCTTAATTTCAATTTTTTACATATTCATTCATTTATAATAATTTCCTTACAATCCAATTTATGTTATATTAATGAGAGATCATTTATACTCTCTCAGTTTTACCATTACCTAAGAATTGTGCCAAAATTCCGTAAGGGATCTACCACTCTCTTTTTTTATCAAGCACTTATTTTTGTTATGTCTCTTAAATTCCATTTTCTTATGTTGGGATATGTTCTTAAATATCGCCCTTACTACACACTTGATTTATAAATGATGATAGATTTATTTAAATCTCATTAATCCTTCCATTATCATTTATATACACTATAATGAACCGGCCGGAGTTTCCCTCAAACCCGGCACCTGACACATTCTATCACATACCCGAAGGGTGTTCCCAATCCCCATGGGCTGGCGACAAGCACCCAGGCATCAAACAACACAACAGAGGGAAAGATTTCACCTGACCTAAACAACCACATGTCATACATATATAAATAAAGAAAGAAACAATAGAAGACTAAGGAATATATATACTATAACTTTAAGGAAATAGCGGAAACAAACAATAGTAAAAGTAACTAAAAACTCCAAGACAAGTCCAACTGCAATGGACTAAAAACCAAATAGCTGCTCCAAATGATGGTAGGAATGTACTCCCACCATCTCACCACTAGATACCCAACCAACTGACATGAACCTCACTACCTCACTAAGGCACCTTTCCTTTCCCTGCACTATAATACAAACAAAGGTATACACACCACCGAAGAGGTGTGTAGGGTGTGAGCTAGCAGGAACAGTAGGATCCACCTAGGTGTTCCATAACCAGTATCTGTATAAAAATCCTTGTATTATCATTTTAAATAAAACATGGCATGATAAGCAATAAGGTGGTTTTATAGAAAACATGGTAAACATTTCCCTTTTTCTACAGTTCTAAACAAAAGTAGGTATATCAGTTTCAAAGAACATTTCCATATCATTTTCCATAAGCATAAACATAAATATCAAGGCTAACTCAGAAATACAATAAATATAAAGCAAAATAACAGGTATCACAACACCAAGGAATATTGTAGTTTCAGGCCACAAACTACTTGTACTATAATAATCAATCAAGTGCACAAATTCCAATCCTAGAACAATGGTCCTAGAAAGAAAAGGAATACCCCATGAGTAAACCCCCCAAAATTTAAATATCAGTCTCCTAGAACAATGGGCCTAGGAAAAAGAGGAAGGCCCCAAGATAAACCTCCTTCATAATCCTAAAACAATGGATGATGGCCCCAAGCTAAACCTTCAACTTAAGTACCCAAGGTAACCCATGTGCTCTTTTTCACAATTTATTCTGATGCTTTGAAAACCATTTCACAATCCATTTTTATTACTTAAAAATACCCATTTTTCATTTCATTTGTCAATAACTAGGGAAAATACATTTTTCATTGAAAAAACCTTTTAAACACACACAAAACAATCATGCCTTTCTTTCATTATAAATCAGTTTGTAAAGAAAAAACAAGATCCATTATGATAGGCTAGAGACGGAACTACCTACCCCAAAACTTGGGTCGCACACGCCCACAAAAGAATCAAAAATAAACGAAACCCAACAACATCAACGAAGGTCCTATAATAAAATCCACATTAATATTGATTCAATTTATAAGACAAGGGGTCAGTAGAAGAGAGGAAACCTACATACCTCAAATACAAACGCCCGCCGCACCACGACCAATGGAAGAAAAGGACTCCATAACAAGATCACACAACGGGTCTAGGAATAAACCAATAAGAATAAAAAAACTTAGACTAATAGATACAAATATTCCACCCAATAGTGATACCATGATCAAAGGAAACAAATAAATGAAAAGACAACTCACTCAGAGAGATGTACCGTGATTGCAATGGAGATCGGATGTCGAACGGATAAATCTAGAAGGGGTTGAGTCTCTAAAAAAAAGCACTAGAACTACCTTAGGTTCAGATCCACAAAGAACTAGTGAAAGGACTAAAACAAAATAGCTGAGCATAGGTTCTAAAAACTGGACATGGGCTATTACACAATGTGTAACCCAGGTTCATGACGTGTAACTACCACATCCCACATACACCAAAAAACCCATCACCTCAGATTAAAAATCCATCATTTAAACCATAAATGATGTGTAATAACCATTAAAAATGTGTACCAGTTCACATAATGATCTTTCCTTTCATGACTTACATCCAACACTCATTACACAGCGTGTAACATAGTTACATAGTGTGTAACTTCTCTGCAACCTGCAAAAATGAACAGTTATTAGTGAAATTCAAAAAAATATTTGAATTCACCATTATAGGTATCCTAAAAATATCTATTTAGGGAAAACAATATGACAAGGTTAAGTTATTACAAGATAAAATGGTAATGGGATGTTATAAACACCCATTAGCATGCCAAAATTTAGTAAGAGATCCCCACTTTCTCTTCATTATTCAAGTTTCTTTATTATATTATGCCTTATATTTACAATTTCTAATGCTAGGATATGTTTTTACATGTCCCTATAACTTCCAATTTGATGTCTATGTGATGATATAACCCCTTTCTCTCATCAACCCATTTTTATGAATCTTTAAGTGATGTCATTATACTGTCAAAATTTCACCATGATTTTCCATGCCAAAAAATTTGTGTAGTGAATACCATACCCATTTCCTATCAAGGATGTTCACATTTATGAGCATATACTTTTTTATTAGGGTATTTCATATATGTATTCCACACTCATTGATCATGGAATAAATTTTGATGATGAATGATTCTATTTTGTATGATCTATGTGGAACACTTAAGCATGAGAATGAAATGAATGTGATGGGTGCACTCAAAATTATATTGTGATCCAATGCATTGGGTAATATTTAGTATCATGATACTTCATGTTGGGATAGGGAGTGAACCTGATTTCTTTATGGAACTTTTTCTACAATGATGTCTTGGCAGTTTATCCTTGACCTATGTTTATGATATAGTGTTTTAAGTTATTTCCATATTTCTCATGCTATGATTATCATGCTATATCATGTCTAATTGTTCATGTTTATGATTACTACTCTTTTTATTCCCCATTTATATGCCTATTGTATAAAATTTATCACCTTATACCATGTTTATTACCTTACTGAGCTTTATAGCTCACCCTTTTCTTATGTCTGTCCCCTGGTTATCTCATGCAGTTTTAAAATCCATGGAATTTTAGAATCATGTTAAGTAAGTTTTAAATAATGTAGTTGTATCCCATGATTCAAAATGTTATGTTATATACCTAATTCCCAAAGAAACTAGACTTCTCAATATTTTAGGTTGTAATATGTGTGCTTTTATGTAATAAATCGTGAATTAATGTGTAATAAAGAGAAAGGTTGTTATAAGTTCTCCCACCGTGAGGAGGAGAGATGATGGAGGCTTGGCTACATGGCACATAATTTTCCTTTGATTAATTTTTTATTTTATTTTATATTTGTTTTAGTTTTAATTTTATGTAATTTGTTTCTTTAATTTTAAATAAAAACTAATGCATGTTAAAAAACTATTTTTCTCCATCTAATTCCCCTTATTCTCTTTTTTCTCGTTTTCTTCTTCTTTTAATTTCAACATTAATATTTTTATTTTATTTTATTTTATTATTTATTTTACTTTATTTTATTTTATTTTATTTCTCTCTCTCTCTCCTATTATTTTTATTCTTTTCTTCTCTTCACTTTATTTATCATTCTACCATGACCTCTTACCCTAAAAAATGAGGGGTTAACCCAAGGCTTGGCCTAGGGGAGATATGTGGTATTTCCATTCATCTTATGATTAAAATATTAAGTTTATTTATGTTTTTGGTGATCAAGAGTGAGGTACAAGAGTGTGGTGATTTCCTAATATGACACTAAACTCAAACTCATTTTATTATTTATTTAAACTTTTTCCTCCCTTCCACTAAACATAAGATTTTCATGTGATGAAGTTGATTCATTTAGTGGATTAAATGGCATATGAGGAGTTGGGCCCTGGAAGGTGTCACACTCTCAATTGAAGTGTGCCATCAACCTTAATTATAGGAGGTGGTGGAATTAATATTGATAAATTCATTCGATAGTTCACACTAATAAATAAAATAATTGTAGTTTAAAAATGATATCTCATGATTAAACTATCAAACTAAATTTAAACACCAATAATGAGAATGATGGAACCCATTAACTAAACCACAAAGGCCAAGTTATTTCTTTATTAAATACATTTTTTTCATTGCATGTTAGTTTAATATTTTCTTTCATGGAATTAATAAAAACAAAAAAAAATATTATTTTAGGTGAATTAGATTATGTGAGTGAAAAAACTAAGAAATATTCTCAAGTGAGACAGCCCCATTCGACCTTTTTGTTGCATTAGGAAAATGAATCTTCTTTTTCCATTCCCCTTGATAGGCATGCATCAATACACCTGTCTATTTTTAATATCCATATTCCCTCATTTCCTCCCACTGACTCAAAAAGGTCTGCTCTATCCATGGGACTCTCCTCATCTCCTTTTTTTGTGATTCTCCCTTTGTATTTGGTTGATTTATTCAAG
The DNA here is from genome assembly GCA_963277665.1 of Viscum album. Taxonomy (NCBI): domain Eukaryota; kingdom Viridiplantae; phylum Streptophyta; class Magnoliopsida; order Santalales; family Viscaceae; genus Viscum; species Viscum album. The sequence continues at coordinate 908,196,073 of OY728131.1, read as the reverse complement.
GTAATCCTTGGTTCTTCATGATTTTATCCTTTTTACTTACCCTTTTTCCATGTTCTTTCATTCATCACTTTTTTATATAACCCTAATTACCATGGAGGGTAGAACCTGGGGTTTGGGATTGGGTTTTGATGAAATTTATTGTGTTTTAGGTTTTTAATAATCCCTTTCTTCCCATTCTTAGACTGTTTGGAAAAGGCGATGAGTTTGCATCACTTTTGAGATAAGTGACTCTATATATCCATACCTTTCCTTTGCAATGCCTTTTTTCTTGAGTTTTATATGGTTTAAAATTATTTATTATTCTTGGATTAATTTTTTTAAAGTTTTTATACATGTGTTATTTTTTTCTTAGCTTTCATTGAAAAAATTGTGATTCCTTTTGGTTCTCTCGTTGGAGATCAATTGTATTCTAACAAAGTAATAGAAAAAAAATCAAGAAAACTCATGTTTATAAATGATATTTCAAAGTGATTTTGAAGGTGGATTTTGTTGGAAACCATATTTATTGATCATTTTCTTTGTTTTATGTGATGGATGTGGTTAGCTCGCCGGTGATCTGGGTTGTGACGGAGAAGTCTGAACGAATCATGGCAGGTGACCGAATCAATGTTTGTGCAACTCGAGGTGGATCTTTTGTGATATTGAGGCAAGATAATGAATGATGTAAGGGTTTTGATTTTTGAATGTTGTGTTTTTTAGGCGGAATTGGCGGTACTGATAGGGGTTGGTTTCAGTTTTTTGTTTGAAATTTGAATGTTTCATGTTGTAATTTCCCGTGTAATTCTCGTGATGGGTTGAATCTGGTGGTTTTATGATGGTCTACACTTACCCTTTAAAAGTGTTATTATAAAATACAAAAATATGGATTGTGGTGTGATGGATGTGGTTATGGGTGCATATGGGATACTTGGAGATGTGGTTTTTAGGATGAGAGTTTCCCTAGCCTAAGGAATGAACTAGCTAGGGTTTATTTCTAGTGAGGACTCAAGAGGCCCTAGGTCATATTACTTGTTTTGGATCACATAGTTTGGCTAATGTTTCCTAAGTGAGTCTTGGACACCTAGATCCCATAGGTCAGAGCTCCCATGTTTCATATATATTTAATCTTTTCATGAATTAATTTTATATTATGCATATATATTGTTCAACTATGAGCATTTTGATTGTATCTTGATGAACTCAGTTATATTTTGTGATTTTACCTTCCATGTTATTCATTTTTATGGATTGTATTTCAAAAACCAAAGGATTTATGATACATTTTCAATGAAATTGTTTTCAAAACATTATTTTCAAACATGAAATATTGGTTTGAATTATTAAAAGTGATCTATTGATTCATGGTGGTAACATTATGGGATTTTATTCACACCCTGTATATACCTTTGGGTGTATGAAGACTTGGTTTTGATTGACACGGGTAAAGGTAAAGGAGTTGTTTCTAAAATCTGGGCTTCTTGATGTTATATCAAATTCCATGGTATATGTATGATGGTGGACAAAATCCATATGGAGATATCTTAGTTGGGAATTTTTGGATCCCCCATTGTGTTATTTTGGGATTTTGGTTATGTATTGACCAATCTGGCCTAGGTTATTTTGTCTCTCATGTTTATTTATGTGTTTTTTGGAATTTCATGCTTTAGTTACATTTTTATATTGAGTTTGGATTATTGATATGATAATTCTTGGAATATAATTGTATTGATATTTATCATTGTTTATATTTATTTTATGGCATGAGAATCCAACCTCTGGATAGATCATGCCAGAATCATTAGTGGAATCCTTTGAATTTTTACTAGATTACGAGGGTGAAATCAATCCCATTAAGTTAGCACTGATACTCTGGGGCTAGTTTCCAGCTCGAGATGATCAAGAACATTCCTTAGGCCTTGTGGTGGGATGACCCAGGTTACATGGAAAGTTAAACCCAGGTTAGTTCATTACACTTGAATATTCTACCATTATAAAGAGGCTTATGATCAATTTTCTAGACATATTTGATCCCAAGTTTTCAGCTTTAGAGGATAAGGATGATCTAACCCTAGATGAACTTCATAATATTCTCATAGAATACATAATGATAAAGGAAATAGATTTCAAGAAAAAAAATATTAGATGGATTTTGGGCTATTAGAAATGGAATGATAAAATAAGAAGAAACTGAAGAATCAAGTGATTCTAAATATGATTAAAAATATGAAAAATACTTCAACATGATCGTTACTCTTCTTTCAAGGATATTAAAAAATGGAAAGTGGAAATAAAAAAATAAATAGGCACATATGATCTAAAATTTCAATGGTATTGGACACTTTACCTATGATTTTGCAAAGAAGAAGGTTGTCGATATTGAATTAGATGAGGAAGATAAAAAAACCTTAATGTTTTTTGAGAAGTTAATAAGAAAAAGAAGAACTTGATGACCATTTTAGAGAAGTAATAGTCAACATCATCAAGTATCAAATCTAATGAAGTTGGTTTATTTTCTCTTTTTGAAAAGGGTTTTCACTCCTATAGAGGTATTTATGTAGAAGATATGATAGAGCTGGAGTGGCCAATAAAAGGTGAGTTGTAATATTATCTTGATAATAACATGAAACTCAAGAAAGAAAAGATAAAATTAGATAAATAGAATAAGAATTTGTATACTAATAATTAGAAGTATGTCTATAAATAATTTATATACATTTATTATATTAATAATTATAAGTTGAAGATGGATGAGCATGAGATAATGTTAAGAGATCTTGAAGAAAAACTAGATCAGAAGGAATAAGATCTATCTTATACGCATATAACCTATCTATAAGATTAAAATAATCTAAATGAGAGTGTATAATACTTTACCAAGTCTATTAAATTTAAAGTTTGAAATTCCCAATAATATTGATATAGACACCTGATGGGGGGTGAATCGGGTGTTGCCTAATTTTTACCAATTTCCAAACCTTCTTAGATTCTTTTTCCCCTGTTGTATATTAACCTATGTTGTTGGTTTGTGTGGATGGATATATTTTATATTTAACCTAGAAATCATCAACTACATGCAATGAAACTAAATCAAATAAAGAGGCATGAATTATTTTTACAAGGTTTAGATCAAAGACCTACTCCTTTCCATGATTAATTGTTCACCCCAATCATGGTTTCTCTACTATAATAAATCACTAACTATTATAGGTTTGGTTCTTACAATGCCTACAATTCCAGATTCTCACTAAACTTAGAAGTGTCGGATTCACACAAGACTTCTTCCAATAGCTTCACACTAAATTCACAGAGTTGCACCATGATCTCTTTGTATACCCTGAGTTTCATAAGTTCTATGTTTTTGCACCATGTATATACAATTGGTTTATTTCATACCTTATTATAATTTTATCACCAATTTTGTACAATATGAATCTATATCAACTATAATATATCTCCTTTAACCTCAACACATAATCTTTGAAAGCCTTTGGTTCATCTAGTTAAGAAATTCAACCCAGTCCCTACTCACAGACCAGCTTCACAAGATTATATATAATCTTCTCATACATCAGTCTCACTCAATCTCTAAGATCTTGTGGTATTCTATATCTAGTAGATCCTTATTTATTGAAAGGATCAACGCAACTGATATTAATATAAACACAGTTTCTCTCTCACTCAAATTATTCCTTAATATTATTCTTCTCAGCTTTGTCTCACTAATTTGATCACAAAATTATGGTTGGATGATTCTTTAATATTAATCTTTGATACCCAAAATATCATCATCTTTAGCAAAATTTTATCATACTTATCTTCTTTCTTGAGAGGTCTTCAAAATATATAACATAGCTTTATCTCTCAAATTCCCAAATAGTTCTTCTCTCTCATTATTTTTCCTTTTATAAATAGGTCAGTGGGAAATAAAATTTTCTATATTTGAAATATATTCAATCAAATATTTTGTGGCCCATGATCCTCTAATTTTTTCATATTTGGATGTTCACATTATCTAAATATTCCATTTTATCCTCAATCATTGTCTTCTGGAAAATATAAGGAGTGCCCTTCACTTTATCTCATGTCATTTATCATTTCTCTCTACCAGTTGATATTCTAGAATCTTCCAGCAGTAGCCCTGAAGTCTCTTCTCTTCATCTAGGAATACCCATCTCATTATTCATATTGAAACACTAACTAAGATATATAAAAAACATTCACCATAACTATAGATACATAATACAATAGTACTTTAGATTTTGGTACAATATTCCTCTTTACGGCATGGAGAACCTCATGTCTAGTGTTCTGGGAGTCTCAAAATGATTGTTTTGATCTCCTGATTTCAACTCACAACACCATGGATTCCTCTATAGTGTAGTTTTATTATTCGTTTCTCACATATGGATTTATTTTTTCAAATGCCCAATAATACAACCATATAAAATTATCTATGATTTGGAATTGTTCATTTCATAACTCCCTATAGCATAGTCACCATTTATGAAACATTTAGAAACTCATTTGACCTTTATATAAATCCATATTTTTTAATGAGACCTTTACATAGGCCCATAATTACTCTTAAATGGCTCTTAGATACCATAACACAGCTCTCTGAAAATCAGTTTTACCCTTATGTAGGTCTAGATAACCTTTACATAACTTGTGGAATAATCAAAGGACCCTCACATAGCTCCAACTAACCTTTAAAAAGGTCATAATGACCTTTACATGTCTATAATTTACTTTTATATTTCTAGTTCACTTCATATATGACCTTTTGGTAGGCATTGAACTTCACAGCTAACCTATACACAACTCATCTTCAGTTGAGTTTACCTTTATATAGTAGTTATAATTCTTGTATTACCTTTAAATAGGTGTTGTTTTACCTTTATACAAGTTCTATATTTAGCTAAATTTTATCTTTAGACTCCAAGGATTCTTTAAACCATCTCTCTTGAATTCGAGTCTTGAACCAAAAATCATTTTTGGTATTTATGATATATAAATCCTTTATATGCAACTTTGGTATCATCACAATTAAATTTCTTCTTCATATTATTAAATATGGAATATCACATTTTTGGTTAGTAGATTTCATTTTTTTACTAATTATTGCATCACACAAATGTTGCAGTAACTCACACATATACATATCCAAAATCACACATATACAGCTTAGAATCACACATACACAGAGGCCTGATGACACATATACTGAAATCCCTTTTCGCAATTTATTGTATCTATTGAGAATCACACTTACACAAACACAATTACACATAAATTGTTCCTTTTTTATATATTAATAGGTCCTGATTAACATATAGCAATCTATAATTTTCCATTTTTCTAGAATAGATTCAATAAACTCCAAGACTTATTCAAACCAACTCTATCCATTCTTAACCACTCACAAACACATCAAAACACCTTTGTGAATTTATCAATCATTATCAAACTCCTTAAATCCATTTCTAACCATAAATGTAGAATATGAACTCAACTGTGAGTATCTCCATAAAATTCCAATACACTTCATTTCTATCTCCTTAGTTAGGCTATATAAAACTTCATCCAAGTGTTCCCAAACACTGATTTCAAAAGTAAATCATTGTAGTTCACTAGGATAGATTCTTTAAAAAATATTCACTTTACTAATTGTGGGAATATTATGGACATATCTTTTACACACAATAACACATGTCTTTAACAATTAGTTAAAGTTCAATAATCATCTAAATTTATGGGTTTCTCACTAGGAATCCTACCATTTAAACTTTTCTTTCCCATATGAAATTTTCCTTTATTTTCTCCATGGAATCCTTTAATATTTCTCATTACCCAATAAATATGGGATCACCTTCAATATTCATTTAATGGGTGGATACTTAATCCATAACCCATGGAGTATGACATATATTGACATGCACATTAACAAAAAACACAAACACAGTCCAAATTTAATTTCAATTTCCCCATTTGGATCATGTCAATGACCATGTATGAAAAAATGATAGGATCGAGGGAACTAAAATATTTTATGAGATATTATATATTTAAAATATAGAAAATTGTATATAGTGACCTTCTTATAAAAATAAAATTAATTGGAGAGAAGTGTTGTTAAATAATCCAAGATATAGAGATATGTTCTATATTCTAAAGACCTGACATGGAATAAGATGAGTATATAAAGCTTGTGCAGAAGCTGGTGATCATTTGTGTATTGATTATAAAGATTGAAGAAGGATCCATCCATCATTCGGTGATCAAATCAGTGAGATTAATTTGAGAATAATAATAATAATAATAATAAGGAGGAGGAGGAGGAGGAGGAGGAGGAAGTTAAGTGAGAGACTAACTATGTTTTTTTCATAAAATTTTTATTAATATTTTCAATAAATGAGGATTTTTTGTATATAAAAGATCATAGGTGTTCATAGATTGAGTGATATATAAATCTGAGCAGATTCTATTGAATCATATGGAGCATAGATGTGATCAAGAACTTAGTTGTATTTCCTGACTTGAAGAACTGAAGGCATTCAAAGATATTATATTAAGGTTGAATGGGATCTATTCTAGTTGATGTAGATACATCCTATGAAGAACTAGTGATTGAATTATAGTAAGGGGTTAAAGTAACCACTTTCATCTATATAGTTTGAATCCATAAAACCTGTGGGACTCAAGGTATACAGGGAGATCATAGTGTGACTCAACTAATATAGTTAGAAACTATTGGAAGAAGTATTGTGAAAAATAGTCACATATAATTCTAGTGAGACTCTAGAATTATATTTTTGGTCATCACTAAACCTATTATAGTTATTTATTTATTATAGTGTAGAAACCATGATTGGGGTTAATAAACAATCATGTAAACGGGTAGGCCTTTGAGTCAAACCTTATAAAAATAATGCATGCCTCTTTTATTTACTTTTATTTCATGAAATTTATTATTGTTATTTTAAACATAAAATATATCCATATGTATTAACTAAAAATATATGTTAATATCCAAAGGGGGTAAAAGGTTCTGAGAGGATTTTTAAATTGGTAAAAATTAGGCAACACTTGATTCATCCCCCCTCTTGGGTGTCTTCACTGATCCTATTGGGAATTTCAAATGGTATAATAGAAAAAGATACCCTATGATTGGATATATTTTTTAATACCCATTGTAATTAATTTGGTTTAATGAAGTTTAAATTTGAGATGTTTAAACAGCCATAGATAGAAAATTAGAATCTACTTATGTTTCTATAAATGGTGAATTCTCCTCAAAGACATTGAAAAATAGGATTAAGAAAAAAAGATAAGAAATTGATTAATAACTCAAAGGAGATATAGAAATAGCCATTATATAAATTCATTCATATTGGTATGTGTTCCATCAAACTTGATGAGAGAGATTCATCAGATGAAGTTAGATCAAGTTTTGTAGAATTTGGAGAGCTTTCAAATGATAAATCTCTCGTTGATTTTTATTATGAAATTAAGGAGTTTATTTAAATGGTACTCATATAATTTTTGGTATACATAATAAAATATATTAATGTACTAAATAATTATAACTATTAATTGGACCAATAGTTTGATGAAATGGAAGATGCATTGGCTAAATATGCCAGTAAATCAAACACTATTCAAGACTAATTAAATTAATGGATGAATCAGCTACAATTTATAATGAAATAATTTATCTAATAGATAAATAATTACAAATATATTCTTGTGATAAATTTTTTATTGAATAATTTATCAATTCATTTGAGTGGCTGCATAGAATTTTCATGAATGTTAAAGAAGCCTAATGGATGTAAAATCCAAGAGGGTAAAATAGATAGAAAGTTCCTCGGTGGAAGAAAGAAAGATGTATGAAGAAATATAATATAAGATTAATAGTTTGTGAGAGGTGAGAATGAACTTAGTTGAAACTAATAAGAATGATCTAAGTTTAAAGTTTCTAGAGTTGGAGGTAAAATTGAAAAAAAAATTGAATCAGTACAAGCCATACCTTCCTAGATAGATTAGAAGAAATGTTATTACAAACAAGTCTCATACATGATTTTTCCCACAATATGGTCTTATATTAGTGATAATGAGATATTGAGAATAATTGGATAAGCCTCCACCTCATCCTCGTGGAAGAAGGTATCCCACTACCCTTATAAAGTTGTAAGTGATAAATCTATTTTTTTTCTATAAGTGCTCAATAGAGGTAAAATTCTAGGAAAATGTGGATGAAAAAATCTAGTCATCCTTCCAATTTATCAATGGTATAAGTGATTAAGTCCAAGAGAATAAGTTTTCAAATTGGATCCCAAAATTTCAGGGTTCTGACCCAAAAATAGTAATGTGATCAAGCACAAAAATATGTATATCCTGCACCTAAAGTGAAGAGAATAATATTTTTGGCAGATGTTGGTGTTATTGGAGGTTTGGTAATATGTAAATAGATTTTTGGTATAATTTTTCAAATCATACAAGTCAAAAAATTCTAAAATAAAGGGAACATTACTAAAATAAAGGGAAAACCTATTGGACAGAAGTTGAATATAGGGAATAATTAGAATCTATCTTATAAGAATAGATTTAAGTGTCTAGAGTGTTTATATGAATACTTAAAGATAAGGGATCACTTCATTGAATAATTTTGGTACAAATAAACTCAGAAAAATTCCATTATTTATGAGAGAAATAATCTATAACATTAGAAGAAATAAGAACTTCAATTCAAGTCTACCTTGGGGAATAAAAAAAAGATAAGTTTTGAACAAAGTTCACCCAAGAATAAATTTGAGGAATATGTCACACCAAATAAAAGAATATTCTTCTATTTTTGTATAAAATTATATACCATGGATCATTGAAAAATTTCCAAGAAGATCTATAAATTTTAAGGGAAAAATATTAACCGAAAGGAAAGTTAGTCAAATAGATATACAAGAAGATTGGAATGGTGGAAGACATCACAAATGATATGAGAGGTTTCCGAGGAAGGGTAATCCAAAATCTTATGAAGTTTGGAAGGTTCAAGAAGGTATGTAACTTAGACACCAAATTCATTACATGGTTTCCTTGTCAAAAGGATCTATCCAGATATAAAGGTAAATCATCAAGTACTCCCAATATCAAAAAGGTTGTTGTGAAAAGGGATTTCACACAAAATGAGAAGTTCAATAATGTACATAATGATATATTAATTGTTTATCCCGATCAGCTATAAGAAGATAGGAAGTTAGATCAGGATGAAAGAAAATAAAGTTCCTTCCAAGATAGAGAAAATAAATTTACTACAGGTAACAATAAAGATAAAAATGTAGATAAAACCATACTTACCCAAGTTTAATAGATTTATAAAATCAAGAAGGAATAAATCATGAAGAAGAGTTAAAATTTCATAAATTCAAAGAAACGTGATATTGGGTTTAGGAATAAGTCTCAACCCTGGTGGTACAAGTGAGGATAAGTAAAAGACCCACCTTATTTCCACATCCTTGGTGAATGTGATTTATAAAATTTGATTGAAGGTGTTTAATGAGAAGAATAAATGAACACTTTTATGTATCTAAAATAAGGATAGACATCCATCATGGTGGCCATTCTAGTTGGAATTAATTTTCAATTAATATCCATTTTCAACTGGTATCATAAATACTTGGAGCGTATTTCTGGAATAAAGTAACCATGGTGATAAAGTATGGAAAGTATTCCTTGAGGATGATAAAATGATGTTGTTGTGGCTACTAGAGATTTGTTATTTTCTAAAAATAAAGAATCTATATATCCCTATAATAAGATGAATTTTAAGGAATGATACCCACTCTTATGTTTCTTTATGACTTGTTCTTACTCTAATAATTAAGGGGGGTGATTGTCTAAGAAAATGGTGAAATAAAACAACTTTAAATTGAATATTTTTTATTTGATTTGTGAATTTGAGTGTAGGTTATTTAATATCTTGAAAAATATAATTATACATCCCCTTGAGAAGTGAAAATACAATGTTTTTATCACATGTAGAAAATTTATGGATAGATTTTGTGTCTAGGTTATGAACTCTTTTTTTCTACACTAGATTTTCCCATATAGAATTAGAGTGATTAATTGATGGATCATTACTAAGAATGATTTGGTTTCATTCTTCTCTAAAAGGTAATAAATAGAATCTCTTAAGTAAGTGGGAGAATATGGAATAGGATGAACCCTATAGAATAAGATATTTGTATTTCAAGTGGATGAGATCACCCAAACATAAAGGGGGGAGAAAAAACTTTTCCACATTTTTATTTATTATCATTTAGGAGGGAGAAAAGTGAAAGTATTATAGAAATTTACATGCATCAAATGTGTCTAAAAGTTCTCTTTTTCTCTTCATTAATTATAATAAATACAAAGGAGGAAAAGGTTTTTCACTCCCCCTTAATCTCATCCACTTAAACATATCAAAACACCTTTTGGAATTTATCAAACATTCTAAAACCTTTAACTCCATTACCAAGAACACAGGCATCATATAAAATCATCTTTTAGTATCTCTATAAAATTACACTACACTTCATTTCCCACTCCTAACTCAATAAATATAAAACTTAATAAAATTATTATAAGAAAGTAATTTTGGAATTAAATCATAGTAGCACACTAGGATGGCTTATTTAACACATATTCACTTAACTTCTTGTGAGAATGTTGTAGAAATATCTTTCACACACCTTAGAACATGTCTTTAATAATGAGGTATAGTTCAACAATCATATTATTTTATGATATTCTCACCAATAATCCTTCCCTTCAGACTTACATATCAAACTTTTAAAGTTGCTTTGTATTCTCCATGGTAGCCTTTTATCTTTCTCCTTACCCAATATATATAAGAAACACTTTCAATGTCCATTTAATGTGTCGTTACTCAATCCATAACCCATGGACCATGACATATATTAATATTAAAATTGAAAAAAAACACAAACATAATCTAAATATAACTTCAAAGGTAAAACTTCTCAAGCTTGTGAGAATAAGAACTCTAAAAAACAAGGTAAATCTATTCTTAATTTATCTCAAAATAGATATGTTATTTCTAAAAATGATGATTTTAATCAATATGAATCTATTTTTAATAAGAATTCAATTGAAATGAATTCTTCTACATCAAATAAAGGGAAAAAAATTCCAATAATATCCTTTCCCCTAAGAAAAAAGATCAATCTGAAGCAAGACGGACCCAAAAAACTATGGATATATTTATGATCAAATGGAAGATAATAATTCAAATGATATTGGTGGTCTTATGGAATGTATGGAAACAAATATTACTCTTGTAGGTATAATATGTTTGTACCATAGAAGAGGCTTGAATAAAGGGGGAGTTGTAATGAGTAAAAAAGATAAAAATCTCAAAGGAAACAATTTTTTACTAAAAACTCAAGTAGTTTTTCCACTCAAAATAAGTTTTAAATTCTAGAAGATTTGTATGGAAGATTCAATCATTAGCATCACAAAGCTAAAGATTACATGACTTTATTACCTAGATAACTACCCTATAGAGAAAATGAGAATAAATTTTAGAATAAAATTGATGTGAATCCATGAAAAGTTTAAAGTGTCATGAATCTATATGAGAAGATCGAGGAGATTAAGCAGGTTAAGATATAATGCTTGACAGTTTTTCTAGATCAATTCAAAATTGATAAAAAAAAATAGATAAATCAAATATGGATGTTGAATCAAATTTAAAATAAGTGATTGTTTATGATAAGGTTGATTATCATGAGAAACTATCTATAAATAAATATCATAAGATTCAAAAAAATTGTGAAAGGTGTAGTCATTATGGGCATGGAATAAGAGATTGTATGGAAATATTACTAGCCTGAGAAGATGGAATGAAAAGGGTTATGAAAGAAAAATACAATGAATTTTCTTTTAAATGTGAGTTAAAGAAAATTGTTTCACACAAATAATGTTTTTAATGGATGAAATAAGATTAGAAAAAAAATTCCTCAGTTGAGAGGAAACTCTCAATCTTAGTGTTACTTATGAGGAATAAAGAGTTCCCTCCTTATTCCCTTAAATTGTTATTTACTTATTCTAACATGTAGGGAATTAAATGATTAAATTGAGTTATGTACATACTTTAAATTAATATAGGTACTCTTCATGGTGTTTTATAACTTCCATGTAGAGGAGTTATTAAGTTCATCCCTTAAGGGGGGAGAAAAAATGAGAAGAATTTTTCATGCAGTGAATCTAGAAATTCTATAAAACTATAAAAAATTGGAGAAATTGGTATGTCAATCACACTTTCACCCTTATTATTATACTCAACATATTTATTAAGGGGGTGTTTGTTGATAAAATATTGAGATAAATGGGGGGTTCTTTTGACTTTCTCTTGAGCTATTATGATGGCTTATTGAGTTGCATGTAGGTTACTTATTTATCATGTTAAATCTATTTTTAAGCATCCCCTAAAATGATATTATAATATTGGAATCTCATGAATGGAATTTTATGTAAATAATTTATGATCTTGGTTATATCACTCTTGTTTTCTACATCGTTTTTTTCATGTAAAGTTAGATTTGATTAACCAAAGGATTCTTGCTAAGAAAATCATGCGGTACCATCCTTCTCTAAATTGGTTAAAGGTTATTTTTAAAATATTAAGAGATGAGAAGAACCTCCCTACAATCCCTTTACATTTATTTTCATTAATGTGGAGAATAAATAATCCATTGAGGCATATTTAAGCGTATTGGTAATGATAGAAAATTCAAAGGGGGAGATTGAAGTTCCCAAGTGAGAATTGCATTTGTTGTTAATGAGTAATGTAGTTATTATGAATAAGTAGTCAATATGTGATAGTTAAATGTAAGTGATGATTATTTTAGTGTTGTTATGGATTCATGAGTTGTCATTGGATTTCATGATTTCTTAGGTATCCAAGTTTATATGTGCTGATTGTTTATACTGATCTTCGTGTATATTAAAGACATGTGTTTTTGAAGAATCTTAATTGATAAAAAGGTTTGAAAATATTTTAATTATTCCCATAAATATTTGGATTATGATTTGAGAGTTTTTTATTTTCTTTTCAATGGTTGAGAAAGCCTGAAGATGTGTTGAAATAATTTTGGAATCATTTGAAGAAATATCGAATTACCAGTAGCTACATAAGGGTCATTTGTGAACTGAAATACTTGTGTAAAGGTAACTTGATATTTGTATAAAGGTGGGACCAAGTTTTCTCCTCTTATGTAAAGGTAACATTGAATTATACTAGTTGTGTAAAGGTAACCCTATAATTGTACTGAGTGTGTAATGATCATATTGAAAAAAAGGAGCTATGTAAAGTTGGTATAGACTTACCTAAGGATAACTCAAAAATATTGAAGGCTACATAATGGTCATTTGGAACTATGTATGGGTAAAACTAAAAAATAGATGTTTCATAAAGGTAATATAAGAATTTCATTACCAACATAAGTATCATTAAGACCTATGTAAATGTAATACATGGTTATGTAAAAGGTCACACTGGGGGTCAGGACCTATATAAAGTTATGTTGATAATCTAGAATTTATATTCTAAAGAAATAAATTAAATACAATTAGAAAATGTTGATGAATCGGACTTTATGGAATAAACATTAAGATAATTCAAATAACTATGTTTCATATTAAGACACATCATAGATTATGTTTCAATGAAAAGAGAAGATCTTACACTCTATAGGGAGTTTTTTACATTGTATGACACTATGGTTATGAACATGCATACAGAGTTATGGAATATTGAGAATAAAATGTTGTCTCTTGTCAGGTTCTTTCAATGAGGAGAGTACATGAAAATGAAAATAATGTTGTGATTTTAAATGATATAGATCTCAAGTTTCAATGCAATAGAAAATAAATTTTAATTGAGATTTCAAGTATACAAATTTTCTTTGTATGACTTGATCATATGACTTTTCTTCGTATGACTTGACTGTGTGAATTGTATGTTGAGCATAAGACTTTGAAAAAGTCTTATGATATGATTATAATGATTTTATTTATGTTGTTTGATCAAATTAAAATATCAATAAACCTTGGTTTTTTTCATGATTCAATATGTTATTTAATATTTGAATGAAAGATGAAAATCCATGAAGTAAGGAGATATTATCACTTAATATTAAATGAGTTTTTTCATGAACTCATAGATGGTAGAATGAGTTTTTTTAAGGTTTTAAATGTTAATTCCTTGGTCATTTAAAATGAAACTATATGTGATAAAAATATTGAAGTGTTAAAAAATTTATAAGGAAATAATAAGAATGAAATAAGTCTATAGGAATGATCCAAGGAGGTTTAAATTCCAAGATTTATGGAGAACTAAATGTTGAATATTATAAAAATAATATCCAAATGATGTTGTAGAATTATGAAGGAGTTGATGTTATTTCATGTATTTATAAATATATATATATATATATGTGTGTGTGTGTAGGTGCATGGAATAATATGGATTTGAGTATTCTGAGAGAATTTTGAGACACCTAATACACTATTGTATCGAAGGAGGAGGGAGATCAAAGCCGAGAGATATCCAAGAGGAATAAGACTTTTTGTACCTGAGTTTTTGTGTTGAATAAAGTGAAACTAGATCATGTAAATATATGAGGGAGTTGAGAAAGTCAGAAATTTATGTTTTTAATAAGATCCAAACATATAGACTTGTAAGTGTACATGAGAGAACCAGATCTTATATGCTCATAGAGGAAGATCGTATAAAGGAGGTGCAAAATCATCCTTGAAGAAGAAGTAGGTATTTCTATTGCTGGATCAAAATTGAAGGATGTTGTGATTGGGGTGTCTAACCCATCACTGAAATATAGTTTTCAATTGGGGTGTATAACTAATTGTTGAAGAGAATATTTTTGATTGGGGTGTATAAGTAGTTATTGGAGGATTGTAACCACTAGTTTCTATAGTGGTTAATTCGCAGTGGGGTGTAACCAACATATAAAATTGTGGGTGTTTAAGTACAAACCATTTAGACCCTATGTGTTTCTCTCTCTTTTATTACTAGTGTACATAAGAAGAGGTTGTTTAATAATACTAAGTGGATCAGGATCTTAACAAGTACAAGAGTATGAATTCAAGGATAAGGATTCATGAAAAGGGGACCATTGTTTCACCCCGCCCCCCAGTGGTCCAACCAGCCTAGGAAGGTTTTCAATGGAGTGGTATCTTTTAGATCTAATATCATTTTATAAATCAATTTAAATTTATTTCCCATGGTTTTAAAAATGACCTGGGTATCCTTGAAATTTTTCAAGTTCCCAAAAATGATAGGGTCGGTTTTTTTATAAGAAATTAATTTTGATGAGACTTTATCACTAATATTATTGTTGGGTATCATTTTTATTTTATTATATATAGTTTCCCAATGAAAGTATACAATTTTTCTAGTGAATGTGAAGCATTATTTCTAACTATTATAAACTTTATGAATGTGTATATGTTATGAAAATAAAATAATTTCTACTTAATGAGGATAAAATGAGTGTTTATAAACTCAAGAAGGATTTATAAGGGTTTAATTGATCCTTGAAATCATGTTATTATAATCCTAGCACAAATATAGGGATAATGTAATTCAAAAATGAAAATTTGTTCATTACTTATACATAAAAGAAAATAAAACAACCTCACTCATTATGATCATTTATATTGATTATATCAACCTTTTTTAATAGAGATTCTAGATTTTAGGGAGTTCACTTCATAAAAGAAGAAGGGGTTGAAAAAAAATCCCATTTTGATGACTTTTTTCATGGGTTTTCAACTTATAAAATAAATTTTCACTATAAGAATATTGACTGATTGATTGATGAAAATAGATTATCTAAGTGAGAGGGAATTTAATGTGGAATTATTTTTCATGTTTTTATTAATTTTTTCATATTATTCCTTGATTATTTTGTGTTAAAATAGGAAATTAATAGCTTAACTCATGTGTTTGGTTTTTTTGGTATTAAAATATGGATTTCATTACTTAAATGGGTAGAACATGACGTTTCCAAGGTTAAATAATCAATTTATCTAATTTTTTAATCTTTAGGTATTTTTATAACAAATATTTGTCCATATGTGATTTAAAATTATAAATAACCTATATAGACAAATTATTATATAATTTATTTTCAAATATTAATTGATCTATATGATTGAAATGTGGAATTTCTAGTGATTTGGAATCAAAATAATTTTTTAGTTGAATTTGATTGTAATATGGATTCAATATTGCATAAAATAACATGTAGATGAAATATCATATAATTTTTAAATATTTTTTAATATGATTTTTGTTTTTTGGAATATAATTCGTATTAAAATCATATTTGGAATTAAAATTTCATTTAATATTTAGAGAATGGTGGTATTCACTCATCATTTAATGTGAACTTAAATATTTTTTTTGAAGGTATTGAAGACTGTTTGTAGGTAGGGAATTTAAGAACACCACTTATCTAAGGGTATTAAAGGTGATGTCAAGTAGTTGATCTATTGATAGGTGATCCTACTTGTTGTTGTTGTTGTATATGGGGAAAAATGTTGTGATGACTAAAACATGATTGTTTGAATTATTGTACAACTAAATATATATGTGTGTGTTTTTTGTATTATATATTGAGGAATAGAATTTTATTGGAGAAAATTATCTAATCATTTTTTAGTTATCTTATATCTGTATATGTTTTTTATGTTTTAAGTGTACATTTTTTGGATGGAATGAATTTTTTAATTCTAGTTTTTTCTATAAAAAACAATTAGAAATGATCTTAACCATCACTAATATATACATTACCTAAATTAGTGGAGGTTTAAACCATAGTTAATTATATTCTATTTTGTATTAGTGATGATTAAATTCTCTTTTAATAAAACCATTTTCTTTACAAAAAGAACCATCGTGAAAGGCCTTTTTCATGTAGTATTTATAGAGATCAAACTATATCTTTTTTTAGTTTGATTGAAACTAGTTTTTTGTTACTGATCTTTGATTAAGATTATGGATAGGAAATTAATAATCATTATCAATGATATAAAATATCACAGATTCACACATAAATATATTAGAATAAATATTTATTTTAGTATAAATTATTTTTTTGAAAATTGAAAAAACTTACATGATATCTTAGTAACTAAATGATTTGGGATTTGGTTTTAATATTTTTACATGTGATGTGACATAATGTGATATTATCATAAATTCCATGATTATTTAATGCAATTGGGAGATTATTAGAAGTATATACTAAATAATAAGATTTTATGTGTGGATTTTTACTTGAATCATATAATATTATTCAATGTTAATCTTATTGTATGATATTTATTTTATTTTGGAAAAAAATTGTATTGTTTAAATTATTCAGTTATCCACTTAAGATATCATCTATTATGTTTACATACATAAAATGATATGTCAAGAAGTTTAAAATAATAAGATTTAAATTTTTGAATAGTTCAATATTTTAGAGCCTCAATGGTAGGTGAAGGTATACATTACACAAGTTAAAATTCAGTTAATTGATCACATAAACATTTATAAAATGTTAAAATCCTTAGTATTATACTTTATTAATTAGAGAGGTGAGATAAATGGAGGTTTAAGATACAAATTTAATAAAAAAAATTATTGTAAAATCCCTTTTCTAAATATCTCACTTTCTCCATTCTCTATTGGGTTTAGAGGTTATAAAAAACTATGGGTATTATAAATCCATCAGATTTGATATGATTTTCACAAGGTAGGTGTATTTACCAAGTATAATAAAGTGTTTTATTAATTCCATTAGTGTTCATAGAACATGGTAAAGAAGAATCATTAGATAATATTATAAGTTTTCTTCATTTATTTCATATGATTCACCCAATTCCTCTCTTGAACATTCTTGGATTGGTTTTTCTATTTATTTCCACTACATTTTAGGTGAATAAGGTGACTATAAAATCCAAAAGTTTCACTATGAATCATAAAGGGTCTCTCCTTCTTTATGTGTATGTATACAACCTATGAGTATAGTTTACAAAATCACAAAAGATAAAGAATTATCACACTAAGAACATATTTTTGTGGCAATTTTCTTCCTTCTCCTTCATCCCAAATTTATCAATTCTCTTATCTTCCTT
The DNA here is from genome assembly GCA_963277665.1 of Viscum album. Taxonomy (NCBI): domain Eukaryota; kingdom Viridiplantae; phylum Streptophyta; class Magnoliopsida; order Santalales; family Viscaceae; genus Viscum; species Viscum album. The sequence goes on along the minus strand of OY728131.1, from coordinate 908,177,887 downwards.
CATGGATAAAAAATCTCTTCATTTATAATTTTTACTATGAGCATAAGGAATAATCACATAGTCTTCTTTATTAAGAATGTATTTATAGGCTAATAGACTTAATTTTATCCAATGATCTATAATAAAAATTAACAATAGTATTAACAATCTCATGTGAGTAGTCTATGTGTCCTAAAATCTTTAATTATATGGAAACACCCTAAAATATGTATAACGTATATTTACTAGGAATCCTAAGATTATACTTATAAACCTAAATTATTTTAAAAGAACATTTTTCAATACAAATTATATAAAGATTCATGCATATAACTTCAAAGTCCTTTGTATCTTTATGTAAGAACTTTCATTTTGTTATGTAACATTACTTATATACATAGAATCCTATGTTTTTTGCATTGTATACATGATAAATCAATTAATGATATGTATGAAATAAGATTCCCATATGGACTTATGCTTCTCCATTTATAAGACCAAATGTTGGTGTGTATAACTTTAAAATACACCATAACTAAATACATCAGTTTAAGATCTTATGTAGACTATACATATCCAATATCATCATTTTGAAAAATATTCTTCCGCACTCTCCAAATAACTCTTTTATTTTATCCAAGGACATCGAATACAAATAAAACCATGAATTAAAAATCAAAATTTTCATCTATATTTTTTCTAACAAATTTAATACAAACAAGATAATAATTTTAACAAATATGATCATGTACTCAACACTATAAAATTTAAATCGAAGGAAGCATAAATTTTTAATTTAAAAAAGTGGTTTTGATGTCATTTAAAATGTAAGATTACTTTTTTAATATATTGAAAGTTTGAAAATCAAAAAAAATATTTATAAAATATAAAAAATCAACCATTTAAATTACATGTCTCAAATTATTAAATAATGATATTTTAAAAATAAAATGGTATTTTTTATAAATTTATAAATAAAAAATTATTCAACTAAATCATGGTGAAAAAAAATAAATTATACCGCTCTTTCATACAGTTTTTGTCTTATTGAGAAGTTGTTCTAATGTTTTGGATTATATTATCTTGTTAGGGATATCTTAGTGAAAACAATATGAATATACAGAGTATTCATGAGAATAAAATTTAAGGGTTATATGGAAGAACAAATACATTATAATTATGTTTTTATGACATTAATATTTTTATAATTAAATATTTACAATTTAATAACTATTTTAAAAAAATATTAACATTTGATATATATATATATATATATATTATTAAAATCCCAATCTATTAATGCTTTATTCATTCCCCAAACCAAATCACAATAATAAAAATTTTTGAAATAATGTACACTACATAAAAAATTATATAATATTTAAAATAATTTAATTTAATTTTCTACATGTATGGATGACCATGAAATTTAATGTGGAGATCATTTAATAATTACCAAACTTACACTCACTAATAAAGGGATTATTTTAAAAATACATTGCTCTGATGATAATTTAATATATTTTAAAATATTTGTAACTATTCAAGCTTAATTAAATACTTGATTATAAATTCAAAATTTTATATTTAATATTTGAAATCAATGTAAACCTTAACTTAAATTTAAAAGTATATTATGATTTTTATAATATTTAAAAATATAAAAATTAATAAATTGATAATAATTGATCTAATCATATTTAAATTTAGTATATCGTAAATGGATATTCAAATATAATTAAAAATTGATTAACTTGTGTTTAAAGTGTGTTTAATGTGTGTTTAATGTGAATTATTAGTATTAGAAAATATATTATTAATTCTTACATCTATACTTTCTAATATAAATTGATAGCATTGTAGAGATCTCTATAAGAATCTAGGGTTTCTTCTTCCTGTGGGTGAGTTTTTAGTTGCAAATGTCAATGTTTTATCCATTTTATTGGTGTTTTAGGAATTTTCACTCCACCAAACCTTGTTTTATGGTGTTTCAAGAACCTTCCACCAAGCCTCTATTTTATATAATAAAAAGGGTTTTAGAGGGAATATTTTGGGAATGTTTGTCACACATTAGAGGAGGTGAAAAGTTATAGGAAAATTTCATTGATAATTGTTTAAAAGGAGTAAATTTGTGGAATATATGGGTAATGTATCTATTAGGTTCATTTATGGTGGTTATTTGGTTTTGTGATGTTAGGGGGTTTATGGTGATCTTTTTTTGGAATTCTTGGTGATATGATTTAAAACCAATGTCTTTGGTTTTATTTTTATTTTTTGTGTGTTGCATGGGATATAGGTCTAAAAAAGGGTTTCACTTTGTTGTCTTGATATGGAAGCTTTAATGAGGGGTGAATTGAAGTTTATACTCACTTAAAAAGTTATTCCCTCTTTAGGAAATATATATTTCAAAATATGTAAGTTTCAAACTATAAAGTAACAACAGTAATAAATATAGTAGAATAAGACAATTTAGAAGTTATGAACTATCTGAAGTGAAAAAACTAAATGTAATAAGATGAATATAATTAAGTAAAGAACAAAAATTAACAAAATAATGAGGCTCCAGATAACAATCTATATACCCCTAAAACATCATTTAAGGATATCACCAAGTTCACATCCCTGGAACTTCATTGATTTTGATCTAAAGTGACAGTGGGTTCAATACCCAGATCTAAAAGATATATATATTCTAGAATGAAAACCTATTTTATCAAAGATCAAAACAAAAAACTCTTACCCCAGAGCTTCTTCAACGTATTCAAAAGAAGGTATTATCCCTGAACTTATTCAAACATAGATTGAAAACATAAATATCTTGCCCCATGGCTCCTCTTTTATTAGGAGATTGGAATCATAAAAGTCCTTATTCTCGAGATTTCATCAAACATAGATGTTTATAATTAGTAGTTCATATCCCCAAAACACTTCACAAGCTGATCAGAATTAAATAATTACAATAGGCTTGTACAAAAAAATCCTCATAATAAAAATCCCTAAGATCACACTGAAAAACAAAAACAAACAGAAGCACTTAAATATTGAGGTAGTGTACAACTATTTAAAGTTGGTGTTCTGACATGTTATCATCTTTTGGTCCTCAAGTCCTCTACCCCTATTTATAGATGTTGATCATAAAAAACTTATAATAGATTCTCTATAGACTTCAGGCATATATATCACTTATTATTGGATTTTATTCCATATAACTTACTTTCTTAGTACTTGATTACATGTTTTCATTGTTAATAAAGTTTCTTATCACATCATGAATGTTACATTGCATGAATCTTGTATGTGATAATGTCATAAGAATATGTGTCTCACTAAAAGGTCATAGTAGTTCCCCACTATGATGGGAAACTAGAGCTTCCATTATAGTATTATTAAATATTTTTCTATGGTCGGATGATATTTTATGATAGGACATAGATAATACATGCCATTAGAGGTAGGAGTCTCATAGAAAATTGATACACCTTATCATGGTGTTCACCCTTGGTAATCTATAAGAGAGGAGCTTATGAGAATAGACCTATTAATAGGAAATCCACATTTCCATGTGTCATTGAATGTTCCTATATGTGGACATGTGTATTAATCTATATAAAATAATATTATCATTAATGGATATCATGACTCATGTAATTTGATGTATTGATGAAAACCATGACGACATATGCTCATCTTGAGGTAGGATATATTGGGTATATCACATGGGATATTGCATTAATGGATAATGTGGGAAAGGATTTACCCCTTTTGTCCCTTTATGGAAGTTGATATCTCATGCCCTTTTATGGGAATGTAACTACCTAGATAAATACATGTCCATGGTGTTCAGTGGGCAATTTCATTTTTGTAAAGTTAAGAAAAAGAGACATCGAGCATATAGATTGATGGCATCAGCATGCAACCTTCTTGATTTGAGATATTTTGATAAGGGATTATATTACAAGGTAAGTGTTTGTGGGAGGTTTAATGTCGTTGTGATATTAAATTCTTTCTTTATGGGATCCTTAGTGTGTTTCTAGGTGTTAAACTTGAAATTTAGGCATTTATGAATAATTTTATATAGAAAGAGTCCAAGAGGGTCACATGTTGAGTGTATCTTCAATATCAATTAAATTAAAGTAATGAATTTAATAAAATAGAATAAATAATATTTATTTAGGTTTGTTTGATCACCATAATTGAATCACATGTTATTCAAAGGAATAAGTGAGTTAAATAATAATAATAAATATTTATTTTCAAGTTTTGTGAATATAATATTTATTATATTTATCATAGAATAATTCAGTGACATTTATTTATTAAATATTCATTATTCGAGGATCGATAAATATTAATGAGGGAAAGTAGACTGAGATTAATGGTCTAATTGGAAATGGTATAAATGATATTTATTTATATTCTTATGGTATTGTGCATATCAAGAGATTAATATTATTATTATTATTATTATTATTATTATTATTATTGGTCATGGGGTAAATTAAGAATATTAAATTTGGTAAGGGGGTTTTTTCAATTTTCTAACACTAAACCTGATATAATAAATATCTAATTATATCACTTTCCATAACTCACTTTTTGTGTGTATAGCAGATAGAGAGAGACTCTCTCAATCCCTATAGAGAGATATAGAGTTTTAGAGATAACTCACTCTTCCTCCTCTATATAACCTTACATAGAGCATCAAGAGTTATTCCTCCCTTGAGAAGAATATTATTGTGATCGATCATGAACAATGCATGCGATTTAGGTTCATTCGTGATAGCACCCAGTGATTTTATGATGGCGTTCATAGATTATGGTGCATGTGTATATCACCTCTAGAGAGATTCTATAATTGGATATTGTGGGATAATGATGGTATGAAAATATCTAGTTAAATGGATCATTAATGAAAGTTTAATTACAAGTTGAGAAAATTCTACATCTTCTCATAAATTAATTATAAATTACATGTGAAGGTCCTCCTCTTCTGGTTCTGTTGTTTCAATCTAGTCAAGTAATCTATGGTTTTTATTGTACATGACGTTTTAATCATGCGCGGTAATGATTACACATAAATTAAGACTAAAATCCAAGTTGTTCATACCATCAAAGGATGCTTCTACTTTTCTTGTAACCTATAAGTTGTATCTAAGGGATCACATGTTAAATTTATAATTATTTAATAGTTATTTATTGTTTACATGTGTTGGTGTTTTCTTTTACTTATATCGATTCATTTTAATATAAAAACAGCATTGTCCCTTTTTTTCATTATTCTATCTAGCATAACCAGTAATTGGTTAAAGTTTAAAAACAAAGAAGCATTTGAAGAACACCATATGGAGGTGCCAAAGGTTCTTCCTAGACAAAAAAATACACAGTGTGTACTTCTCGTATACATGTCATGTACTTTAATTTTGGAATTAATATCTCATGATAAAGTTAGATAGATCCAATATAATTGGATCTAAGACCTGAAAAAATCATATCGATGGGTAGATCTGGACATACTGGCACACAGATTGAAGAACTTCATGCTTTGTAACCATTGTACATGACAATTAGTCCCTATTTTCTCATATCCAAGAATATGGGGTGTCCCAGTGATCTGTGTATTAGATACATGACTTGATGATAGACGATCCATGCAACTCTTAGGCCATACACCATGTATTCCTAGTACATTTCATGTGCCTTGAGAATGTATGTGATAGGGAACACACCCAATCCCAAGGCGTGTGTTGTGGATGCAAGTCAAAGACAGTATGCACCTTGTAAATTAGTACAAATAATGTAGTCTTCTACAGAAAGTGTGTCAAATTTTTTTCAAAGAAAAATTAATTATATAATCAAACCTATTTTCATGTGTTCCATGTGTCATTTATTTGAAAAATTACACATTGTTTCATAGGATTTATAATTATATATTAAAACAATTCTAGGTTAAAATTTTGGATAAGCACACAAAGTTGCCTCTAAGTACACTTGTGTACCTTATAAAATTTAAATGAAATTAGTTTTTATGATGGTGGGTTAATGATGCTTGGATAGAATCAAGATAAATTTATTTAATTAGATTAATTCATGGTGCATTATCTTAATTAAATAACAAATCGAAGTAATTGATAACAATATAGAAAATACATACTCGGTGTTGAATATGTGGATGATCATGATATTAGATCATCCCTTTGCATGTGATTGGATTATTTTAATTTATTTTTGGATAAATTATTATTTATGTAATTTGTATCATCCCCTACTCCTTGTTATATAAGGCCTTGCATTTCCATGATTTATTTTATGTAAATTCCCTTTATCTAATCCATTGGATCCCCTCACCTGCGAGTGAGTTAAAAGCTTATGTAAGGATGGATCTCCCAAGCAAGTAGAGGTGTTCTGAGTCAAGTATCCAAGCAGAAACCAATAGAGGTGATACATATGATCCAAGGTGGAATACTAAAAAACAAACCAAGCTACGGTTTAAGTTGATTTCCCTTGGGGTTGAGGGTTAGTTTATATTCCTTTAAATAAACCAACCATTAGTGAATCTCATGATCATGCAACTTATATTTTATTTCTATCAGCTATAAGGTTAATTATTTATGTTTTTGAATGATGTAAAATCACCTAATAAATGAATTAACAATCATGCAAGATGGAATAAAATGTAACTGAATTATGCATAAACATTTTATCAAACATGGTTAATCACTTAAGTAAAATCCACTTAATATTAATAGGTCATGTGAAAATATAAAATGGAATTTATGTATAAGGATAAAAATACCTCAAATAAAATATTAATCTGGTATATCCTTTCACCACTCAAGTTAGAAACAACTTCATAGTTCAAAGTGCTTGAACAACCCAAGTTAGGGTGCTTTCAATTATCATGGAATTTTTAGCTTGAAGTTTTGGGTTGACTACCCAAGTAAGACTTGGTGTAACCAAGTGTAAAGTGTTAAATAAATCCTTAAAATGAGATTTCAGGATTTAGGAGTTTATACAATGGATCAATGAATTATAAGTTAATGTATTTTGCAAGTTAAACCTACCTAAAACCCTTTGAATAACTTTTTAGGACCAAGTTTGAGTTATGATAAGTAGAATGTGGATCCATTTCACTAGAATATATAAGAGATAATATATTCTAAAACTAATGTTGATGGCTATTAGGTTTTGAAAAATGGATGGAGATTAATTCAATTTAATTAAATTTAAATTTATTAATTAGTTTTTGTAATAAAAAAGTACTAATAATTTGGTCTTAATTTATAGAAAATGGAAAATCAAATGACTTCGATAATATCACTATGATCCATACTAGAGAAGGATAACCTTCTCACTAATGTAAACTTCTAGGAATTGTATAGATGCTTACACGTTATACTATGTTATGAATAAAAATCATACATGCTAGAAACCCCACTTCCTGAGTCCCTTTCTAAAGAGGTTGATGAGGAAGAAGTATCTCTCTATGAAAAACATATGGATGATGCAATGGATGTCCAATTTTTTTATATCCTCTATCCAAAGAGATTATAAAGAAATATGAGGATATGGATGTGTATAATAATGTTTCTCTCATTTGGGATCTCTATCAAGAGAAGATGATATAAGAGAGATGTGATATCACTAATGAATTGTTCATGTGCAATCTTGGAGAGTCGTCACTAGCTAGGGAACATGTAATAAAGATTATTGGATACATTGATCACCTAGACGTCTTAGGTTTTAATATCCTTGATGAGATATACATAGATCTCATTCTTTCCTCACTACCTAAAAGCTTCTCCAGTTTTATTTTGAATTATAATATGAGAAATAGCAAGAATACTCTTTCAATACTTCTTACTCTTATTCACTAAGTTGATAAAGACATGGGGAATGACAAACTAAATTTCCTTATAGTGAATTAGAAGAGGAGGAACAAGGAAAATAGGTTCATGGCTCATTCCAAGTATAAGGATTTGGAACACCATCCCTCCAAAAAAATAATATCCAAAGGTAAGGAAAGGAAATAGGATGCAGTATTTTTTTCATGTGGTGAGAAGGGATACTAGAAGAGGAATTTCATCTTGAAAAATAAGTAAGGGGAAGCTTCAGGTGTGTTCATTATTGAGTTTAATATTTCCATATCTATAAGTTGGATATTAGATATTACCTTTAGTGATCAAATTTGTATCCAAATATAGGAACAAAGTACATTTTGGAAGATTTCCAAAGATGGGGTGGATCTATGGGCTGCCAATGGGGAAATGCTGGATACTCTAGCCATTGGAGACTACCGTATCGCATTACCAATATGATTGATTTTAGTTTTAAAGGATTGTTATTATGTGCCTAGTGTTTCCAAGAACATTATTTCTATTTCTTATTTAAATAGGGATGGATTTATTTTCAACCTTGTAAATAAAGGTTTCTACTTTTATAAATATATCATATGTTATGGTATGGTACAGCTGAATAACATTCTTTATTTATTAAATTATAAAAACCAGATATTATCAATTGATAACTAAACAAGCGCATGTGAATCATATAACACACAGGTGTGGCATCGCCGACTTGGTCATGTTAATCAGAAGCATTTGACAAAGATATATAAAGATGGTTACTTAGACTCTTTTGATCCTAATCCACTTGAAATATGTCATGCTAGTTTACAAGTTAAGATGACCAACCCACTATTTGGTGTTCAAGGTGAAAGGGTCATAGAGCTTATAAATTTGGTGCACACTGATGTGTGTAGACCTTTTAAAGTATATGCTAGAGATGGATTCGCATACTTTATTATTCTTACCAATGACTTGAGTATGCATGGATATATATAATTGATGAGGTATAAGTCTGAAACCATTGAGATGTTTAAATAGTTCAAGAATGAGGTTAAGAATCAGTTTGGAAAGAAGATAAAGAAAATTCATTTGAATCGAGGTGGTGAATATCTTAACCAAACTTTACTAATATTCTATGGGAGTGTGGGACTCAACTCACTCCACCTTATACACTATAGTGGAATGATTTTAGTAAAATGAGGAATTATGCCTTATTGGATGTGGTTGGTTCAATGATGAGTCACACAATCCTTCCATTATCCTTTTATGGATATTCATTATAGACAGCATCATACTTACTAAATTGAGTACCAACTAAAGTGGAAAATGGTATTTACTTAAAGTTATGGAATTGAAAGAAACCAATTTTGTCCTATTTTCATTCATGGGGTTGAAAGGAATTTGTTAAGTATAGATCAATCAATAAAATATCACCCTGAGGCAAAGAGTGTATCTTTATAGGGTGTCCTAAGGAAACAAGGGGATAGTGTCAATATAACCCTTCAGATAAGAAATTAATCGTCATAATATAACCCATTTTTTTTAAATGGATCACACCCTAAAAGATGATAGTGGGAGAAATATTGACTTCGATGAAGTTGATGCTCAAGATACACAAGAGTTGGTATAGGAAATGATTCCATGGGTCCCCCTAGAATAATGTGTTCCTAAAACATAAGTGTTGCATAGGAGTACTAGTGAGGTAAGAGAACTAAAGAGATATGGTTTTATATTCACTAATTATGGTGACTCATTATTGGTTGATAATAATGATACTCTCTCCTATAAGGAGGCAGTAGAGAGATCAAAAGATACAAGGTGTCAAGAATCCATGAATTCTGAGATAGATTCTATATATTAAAACCAATTTTGGGTTATAATCGATCCACCAATTGATGTAAATCCTGTTGTGTGTAAATTGGTATTCAATAGAAAGATAGACATGGAAGGTAAACTAAATTCCTATAAAGCATGGCTAGTGGATAAAGGGTTTAGAAAACGTCAAGGCATTGACTACAATGAAACCTTTTCTCTAGTTTCCATGTTTAAATCCATTAGAATTTTTTTCCATAGTATCTTACCATGACTATGAGATTTGGAAAATGGATATCAAAATTTCTTTCCTTAATGGTAACCTTCAAGAGAATGTGTACATGACACAACCTAAAGGATTTATGACTCCAAGAAATGAAAAAAAATGTATGAAAGTAGTAGAGATCCATCTATGGATTAAAGTAAGAATCCTAGTCGTGGAATATTTGATTCTATGAATCTATAAAGGAATTTGGTTTTATTAAGAATGAATGTGAGCCATGTTTTTACAAGTGTTTTAGTGGGAGTACATTTGTTTTCATAAAATTATGTGTTGATGACATATTACTAATTGGAAACCATATATCTTCCTTATAATAGGTTAAGGAATGGTTGAGAAAGTGCTTCTCCATGAAGGAATTAGTTGAAGAAACCTACATTCTAGAGATCAATATCATACATGATGGATCCATAAGGATTATCGAACTAATTCAAGGTACATAAATTAACCAGACACTGAAGAGGTTCAATATGGAATAATCCAAGAGGGTATTGGTTTCAATTTTACATGGTATACATCTTTCCAAGAAAATGTGTCCTCAAACACAAGAGGAAAGATATATAATGAGTAAGATAAAATATGCTTCTATGATAGGATCAATCGTGAATTACATGCTATATATGAGGCTAGATGTTGCATATAATTTAAGCATGGTAGGTGGGTATCAAGAAGATCCAGGTGAACAGCTTGGACTGTTATCAAGCCTATCCTTATGCATTTGAGATGAACTAAGGATGTGTTCATGGTGTATGGAGGAGATGGAGATCTAGTCATCATGGGTTATATAGATTCTATATTTTAGACATATCATAATGATTTGAAATCACAATATGGATATATCTTTTATCTCAACAGATGATTTTTGGGGTGGAAGAGTTTAAAGTAGCTAGTCATTTCCGATTCTATAGAAGAATCCAAGTATATTATGGATTCTGATGCATACAAGGAATTAGTTTGGATTCGAAAATTTTTCCAAGAGCATAATGCAGTACCTAGCATTAAATAACCTAGCATACTTTACTGCGACAACACTAAAGTGGTGTCTCTCTCCAAAGAGTTGAGGTCACACCAAAGGAAAAAATCAAATACTTCAAAAGCTTTATCTCTGGATGTATTTTTCTCAATGAGGTGAATTTTCAATGAGTATAGTATCCATATAGAAAAACATGGTGGACCCCTTGACCAAGACTTTATCTCAACAAAGGCATGGGTATCATGTGATAGCTAGTGAACTGAAAGTTGTTGTTAGTTGGATCTAGTTCAAGTGGGAGTCTCTTAGAGTTGGTTCCCTAGAATTGGATTTCTTAGTACTTGATTACATGTTTTCATTATTAATGAATATTATTATCATAAATGTATTGTTTCTTTGTGTGACTCTTATATGTGATAATTTCCTAAGAATATGTGTTGCACTGAAAGGTCATAGTATTTTCCCGCTATGATGATAACCTATAGGTTCCAAAATAGTATTCTTAAATGAGGTTTTATGGACAAATGATATTTTATGATGGGTCACATATTATATATTCCACAATGGGTAGGATGATCATAATACATTGAGACACATTCTCATGGTGTTCTCCCTTTGTAATATCCAAGAGATGAGGTTATGAGAACAAACTCTTTAATAGGAAATCCACATTTCCATGTTTCATTGGATGTTCTAATATACAGACATGTGTATTAATCCTTATACTTTAAGATTTTAATTAATAGATATTATGACTTGCTTACTTTGATTTATTGACAAAAACCATCATGGCATATAATCGTTGTGAGGTAAGATGCATTGGATACGTCATGGGTGATATTTAATTAATGGATAATACAAGAAAGGATTTATCCCTTATGTTCCTTGATGGAAGTTGATATCTCAGTACCTTTGATGGGAATGTAACTTCTTAGTTAAATCTATGGTCATGGTGTTTAGTGGGTGAGTTCATTTCTAAAAATTCAAATAAAGATACATCAAGCATATAGGTTGATGGAACCAGCATGCAACCTCCTTGATTTGAGATATCGTGATAAGGTGTTATATTACATGGTAAGCATTCGTGGGTGGTTGAATGTCATTATGACATTAACTTATTTATCTATGGGAGAATTGGCGTGTTTCTAGACACTAACCATGAACTTTTGGCAGTTATGCCTAATGCCACTGAGAAAGATTCCCAGAGTGTCACATTCTAAGTGTATCCACAATCTTAGTTAAATTAAATTAATTAATTTAACAAGTTATAATAAATAATATATATTCATGTTTGGTTCATCATCATAATTTAATCACAGGTTATTCATAGGAATAAGTGAGTTAAATAAAAATAATAAATATTTATTTATAATTTTTGTGAATATGATATTTATTATATTTATCATAGAATAATTTAGTGACATTTATTTATTAAATATTCATTATTCAAGGATCGGTAAATATCGATGAGGGAAAGAAGGTTGAGCTTAATGTCCCAATTAGAAATGGTGTAAATGATATTTATTTCTATTTTTAAGGTATTTTTTATGTCAAGTGATTAATAATAATAATATTATTATTATTAATAATGGACATGGGTTCAATTAATAATATTAAAGTTTTTAAAAGGATTGTGTGTGATTTGTCAACACTAAAATGATATAATAAATATCTAATTATATCTCCTTACATATCTAACATTTTTTGTGCACAATGGATAGAGAGAGACTCTCTCAATATCTAGAAATATATCTAAAGATATTGAGAACACTCTCTCTCTTCCTCCTCTCTCAATCCTTCAAGAGAGCATCAAGATTTATTCTTCCCTTGAGAAGAATAATTTTGTGATCAACCATGAAAAATTAAAGTGATAAAGATTGGTTGTGCTATCACTCAAAGATTCTACAGTGACATTAAGATGTTTTGGTACACATAAGGATCACCACAAGAGGAATTTTACACTTTTATTATACAACACAATTATGGTATGATGAGATCTAGTTAATCGGATCCTCAATGAAAGTTGAATTACAAGTTGAGGTAATTCTATATCTTCTCATAAATTAATTTTGAATTACATGTGAAGAACCTCCTATTCTAGTTTTAGAGTTTTAATATATTTAATTAATCTATGGTTTTCATTGTACATTACAGTTTGATCATGTGTGGAAATTATTACATATAAATTAAGACTAAAATCAGAGTTGGTCATACCATTAATGGAAACTTCTTCTATGCCTAGAACCTACACTATAAAAAAATAGAATCTTCAAAATGATCTTTCATTTCATAAGGTTCTAGTGACTTCATTAGTATATAGAAAATTGATGGTTTAGAATCATATGATCTAGAACATGTAATTAAAAAGATAATATTGTCATACGCTTAAAACATACTTCAAGTAAGTGCAAGGAAAATGTAGAATTTAATGTGATTCATTGAAAAAAAGGATTTGTAAGATGTCATTTAGGATAATGATGTAAAATTATTATAATTATCTTATATTTTTTTATGATTATGATGTGTAATGAAAAAATTCACTACAAAAAATGTCCCTTTTATTAGCAATTTTTGTTTTTTAGTGAAGGTTTGGTCTTTTTTTTATTGTATTGGTGTTTGTAAAAATTTTCCCTTAATTTGAATGAAAGAAAATTTCATACTTATAATCATCCATGTTGTTTAAGCATGGATTTTGGTTTGGTGTGATTTTTTTCAATATTTAAATCTTGTATGAATTGTTAACGAAGTTCACAATGTGAATATTTTTTTATTGGATTTGAATCTATGATGAGCTCGCTTGAAAGACCAATTTTTCTCATGTTTGGTGGGATTTTTTTATCATTTCTAATGTTATATTTTTGAGTTCTTAAGATATATAATGAAATGTTCATTAATATAATGGAATTTAATTCAATGGGAATGGATAGAATATAATTAAACATTACATTGTTTTGAGGTTTCATAATGGAATGGAATGAAAAAAACCATGCCATTATTTAAAAAATTATAAAATGAAAAGGATAAATTAATTTTTTATTTATAATTTTTAAAATTATCATTATAATTTTTATCTAATTAATTTTTATATTTTTTAAAATATTTCATTAAACTTATTATCACTTCAATTCATTGGTGATCCTCTAATTTTGTGGGTCAAAAAAATGATGAGAATCCTCTCAAGTTATATTTAGATATGTAGCCTCCAAAAATAGTCTTAAATGAGGAATCTTGTATTATGAACATGTTGAAATGATCAGGGGTTAATGTATGAGGAGGGGAAATTTTTTCTAGTTTTAAATTATCCTCCAACAAAAAAAATATTTCTCAAATAAAAATAATGGCACTATGAAATTTATATTTTTAAGAAATATTATATATATTAGTTTCACAAAAATCCTATTATACGTGACTATAGAGGTCTAAAAAAAGTTTCACCATTTAAAAATGTGATTTTTCACATCAAAGTTTAGTGAATTTTTTTATGGTAGTGAACTAATTGTAGACATTTTTTCCTGATTGTCTCGGTTATCTTAGTTCGATCCTAATTCTCTATTAGGATTATCTTACTTCAATCCTTATTTTATATCATGGTTTAAAGGAAACAATTTAAGATCTAAATGGATATTTAAAAAAGAAAAAATAAATTAAAATGATATTTTTAGTGGGGAAGGTTAGGTATTTTGAAAATGGATTTTTTAGAAAGTATTTTTTTAGTGGATAACAAAGTTTAAGTTTCAAATGAAATTATCAACTAAAAATTTACACTTTATTTTTCAATTGAATTTCCTAATTGGTTCGGTTGTTTGAAAAAAAATTCTAATTAAATTACTAAAAATTATGGAAGGATATATTCTAGAAGTTGAATTTCATAATCTTGGATGGTGATGGTGGATCCGAAGAGACAAAGTCTGAAAGTTCAGAAGATAGAAGATGAGAAGATGGCAGTTAGAATCAGGAAATAGAGTTCAATCCTTGACTGTTCTCATTGGGGGAAAGTGTGTATATTAGTAAATAGTAAACTCACTAATTTTTCTAGAAGCATACATTGTTCACCAAAAATAGGAGGTATGGAGGTTGGATTCTTTGACCAAGAAAAGGGATGTTTGTGAAGATCAGATCCAAGTGGGCATACTCTATATAGAGATTGAAAGATGGTGAAACCGGTTTCACCAAATGTGGTATACTTTAAATAGTGGGGTGGATTCATTTTTTTTATGAACTTTTTACATTTTAATCACTTACTTTCCTTGAATAAAATTATTGAAATGCTCCCCCCATGTAATAGGACTAAGTCCAAACCATGTAAAAAAATTGTTCTTTTTCCTTTATTTTTTCAATTATTTCCTTTTAGAAGTTCTTGTCTGAATTTTTTGTGGGCATTGTGGTGTCTTAGGTGTGGTTTTTCTTATATTTTTTAATACATCATGTACACAGGTTCATTTTGATTTGGTGGTTCTGGTTCTTTTTTTTGGTGTGTTAATTTACAGGCATTTAACTTCTGATCAGGAGGATCATTGAACCTAAAAAGTTGTATCAGAGCATCGAATGAAAAGTTTCTAATGAATAGGCCCTGGAAAAGGTGTTTCGGAGATCAATTCAATATCATCATTCTACCCCTGTACTTTTAGGATAATTAAAATATTTATTTCTTGATCCCTATAACATTTTCCAAAATTTAGTGGGAGTTGATTAATTTCTGAAATTAATGGAATTGGATGGGGGTATGGTTTGGGTAGAGAAGTCTTACGAAATGGATTATGGATTTTGGAGGATGTAGATATAGGATTTTATATTATATAAGGATCTTTAAATTTCATTAAAAGTTATCAATCTGGAATCAGTGAAGAATGAATAATATAAAAGTCTGGATAAGAAAACATTGAAGTTTGTCTAGATATCATTAGCCCGAAACATGGTTTATAACATCAGAAAGGTGAAAAATGTTTCAAAATTTATAAAGGATCTCATTAACATATATGTGAAGCTATCCATGGTAAATAAGGTGTTTCTTTGGTGGGTTTATTTATCATGATGATGTCGGAGGTAAATCCAAAGGTTGATCATATCAATAACTTCAACATGATACAGAGTCACTTGAAATCAATGGAGGTGAATTTTGGAGATCTAAAGTGGGTGTTGTCATTACTTTCATAATTCTTGGAATCATGGGATGTGATGGTTGACACAATGATTAACTCAAGTATAAATATAGACATGAAATTTAATAATTTTAGAGGTCTTATTATGAATGTAGAAATTCATTAGAAGGATATACGAGAATCTACCAAAGATTCATATGATAAAGAAGGTAGGGGATATTATACAGCCTAGAAGATTCATAGAAAAGTAAAATTAAGGAGTATTTGGAGTATAACTATCTTGGTGAATGGTAGTTCTATGTATTTTCATTATGTTAAGAAAGGTGATAAGTTCATTTATTATATACATTTTTGATAATAACATGCATTGATTCTGATGGTTTTTATTGTTAACATAAGACTGTACACCTAATGTTTTATTAGTTTTTTTGGGGATGATATAAATTATAGAAAATGATAAAAAGGTACAAAAAGTTGAATATTATGAGCCATGGAGTGACACCATAAAAATAGAAGGCTTGTCACGATGACTGATGATCATGGAACACTTTTGAGGCATGAAATTGAAGAACTAGGGAGAAACAAATCTTTCAAAGATGGAAGATGAATTTACCCATCATGTAATCATTACAAATCATGAAATAATTACATGGAATGAACCCAATACATTATGTGAAGTGAAGAAAAGTACAAGAAGAAAACCCTCAACATTACATATCGTGTAATCATTACATGATGTGTAAGTGTTAGAAAGACCCAGTTACGAGAGTTTAATGGGATTTTCAATTAAAATATAAAATGTTATGACCTCAAGACCCAACTAGTAGACTTTATAATTCCATTATAACTCCATTTAATGCATCCTAATCCCCTCTAGAGTTATATAAATAGAGGATCATGCCGCTTCTATCCAGGAGATCCTGGAGACCAAATCTTGGAGTGAGAAACTGTGTTGTACAGGGTCCTCACCAGTTCTATCTCTGATTTTTTATTACGCTTTATTTTATTTCTTTCCCTCCCTAATATTCTATCATCACTAGGATGATGGGGTAAACTTTCCTTGTGCTAGGGTTATGTAGTAGAAGGGGGAAGGTGATGATGGATTTATTCTTTTTTCTTTATTCATGTATTTGGATTGTCGTGGTTTTTTTCAATCAATTCCTAGTCCCTTAATTTTTATTTTATCATGACCATTGGTATTTGAATATGAAATGAACATTAAAATTGTTCAACTGTTTATCCCAAAGGAGGCATGACCATTTTCAAATTTAGGGGAATCGGTTTTAAATATGGTATCAAAACAAACTTGATTCAGCAAAACCCTAAATTACCAAACCAAGGGAAATAGGGGATTATCGCATCAAGGAGGGGATTCCATGACCATTGGATCTCCCTCGTCTCAAATATGACACCAAATATGGATTAATCAATTTGTTTTCTAAAATCTAATTACACCTAAACCCTAAAACTATAAAACCCTGGCATGGTTTTAAATAAGATTTCAACCCAAACAATCAATATGCTTCATCTCCATTCTACTTTATTCAAATTAATCAAACCAATATGATTCTTCACTTATTTTTTCATCTTAACTAAATAAAATATTTCTAAAACCTAAATAAACTAATTCACCATCTCTATGGTTTTGACCTCAAACTTTCTTAATACTACATTTTAATTAATTGAGTAGCATAGTTTGATTTTTTATAAATTTTTTATTTTTATTAAACCCATAGGGAATTAACAACGCCCTTTGGGCCTATCAAAAGGTCCCCTAAAGTGATATTTCAATGAATTAATAGTAAATTATAGAATATGGGATTCTAAAATGAATTCAAAAATACTATTTTTCTATATTCAAAAGGTTTATTATTGAGGGTTTCTAGTTAACTTGAGTCTTGGATTATCGACTCCAGAGTTTCATTTCACTCAACATTTGAGAGAGAAAGTATGAAGAACAATAATTATGAAAGATTCAGCAGGTGTATCTTATAGATGATGAAGCTCTCAAGATTATAGTAAAGTGTGATATTTATATTTAGATAAATAATGGAATTTTTTTAGAGTTTTAAGGTGTGTTGAACATACTAGGATTAAGTAAGAACTTAATTTTGGTGGGATAGTTAAATATAATAGGATTTTGTATAACTTTTACAGATGGAATGTGGAGATTTACACATAGTTCCATGGTTTGGGACAAAGGATTAAAGGATGGAACATTTTAACTAGTGGTGTTTTTAGAGGGTTTAATTCATGCTTCTTGAAAAATAACTTATGAAAAGTTATTTAATGAATATCACAATCATTTGAGTGATAAGGGGATGAAATTCCTAACTGATAAAGGAATGTTGAAGGTTAGAAGTATGGAGTGTATAATATGAAAATAATGCATTTTAAGAAGTAGAAAAAGGTGCTATTATAAATAGAAGATAAGAAAGAAAATAATTAGAAGTTAGAGATGGTACATATGGATGTATGGGGACCAGCTCTGGTTCTTTCTCACAAATTTTCACTATTCTATGTTACCTTGATCAACAATACACACATAAGGTGTGGGTGTTTTTCCTCAAGAACAATTATGTGGTGTTCATAACATTCATTCATTGTATATCCATAGAGTAGAAAGAGATCAAATACAAACTAAAGTTTTTTAAGTCTAACAATGGTGGGGGCATGAAAGTAAGGAGTTTAAGAGGATTCTTTGGTGGAAGGGCATATTATTTGATAAGATCATACCAAGTAATCCAAAATAAATGGAGTCATAAAGAGAATGAATCATATATTAGTAAAAAAGGATAGAATCATGTGGTTTTATATGGGTTTCCTTGATGTATTTTGGGTGAAATTTTTGAATTGTGTGGCCTACTTGGTGAATAGGACTTTATCATCTTCATTGAGTTAGAAACCTATGGAAACATCTTTTTCTAGAATAAAGATAAAAATCACTCATCTCAAAGTCTTTTCTTCACTCACCTATGTCTGTATTTATTACAATGAGAGGGAAAAGCTAGATTTTATGTCCTGAGTTTGTTGTTTTATAGAGTATGATGATGAAGAATTTGGATTCCATTTATGGGAAAATATCTCTCTTAAGGTTTTTAGAAGTAGAAATATTATCTTTAATGAATATTTCTTTGGAAATATTATAACCAATTGAAAATTTCAGATGAGATCAAATTATCATCACAAGTTAAGGTTTAGCTGTATGAAAATCTAAAAGTTGTGAATGTTTTTGAGAATTTAGGGAGTATGTAGATTTAGGAAACATCAGGCTATCCAAAAGGAGTTTCATAATTTAGTGAAGTTTTGATGGTGTTTTCAAATATGAAAGTACTGAAAATATCAAGGATCATGATTTCTCAGAGAAGAGATATGGAAGGCAAAGTTATGGGAGTAGTGGTTCGGAAAGAAGTAGATTCATAGGGTTGGTAGTAGATATCTACTAGGACTCCGCACCAGGTGAAAAGATATGGAATTAGTTTGCATTATTTTCTTCTTGTAGATTATAGAGAACCTAAGATCTTGGAAGAGGCCGCAAATATAAAGGACTCAAATCAATGGTATTTAGAGATAGGGGATGAAATAGATTCCTCACATGCATTCATAAAATTGGTGTTAACGGAACAACCTAATGGGAAGAAAGTTCTTTAGAATAAATGGGTTTATCAGTTAAATGAGGCATCAAATAGTAAATTGAGGTATAAGTAAAGGCTTGTTGTGAAAGTTTTTCAATATGTAAAAGGATTTTATTTTTCTAAGTTATTTTCTCTTACTATTAAACATGTGGCTATTTTAATGGTGATTAATATAGTTTCTATGGAAGGTGTACATCTAGAGTAATTAGATGTAAAGATCACATTTCTTCATAGATACTTAGATAAATAAATTTACATGGAGTGGCCGGAATGTTTTATAGAGAATCAAAATGAGGATCATGTGTGAAAATAGAAGTAGATCCTTTATAGATTGAAGCAAGAACCAAGGAAGTGGAACCCAAATTTTAATGCCTTTATAATGGAATGAAAGTTCATTTGGAGTAATTTTGATCATTGTTATTATTATAAGGTGTTCTATGATGGTAGTTTCATCATATTACTTATCTATGTTGATGTTATTCTTACCACCAGTCTGGTAAAGGAAAGGATTGATGAATGGAAAGTTAAATTATTAGGATGTTTCTTGATGAAGGATCTCAGTACAGATAAATAGATTTTGGGGATATAGATCATAAGGGACTTAAGTTCAAAAACTTTTTTCTTAACTCATTTTTATTATATTTGAACATTTTATAATGAGTGAGGCAAAATCAATTACGACTCCCTTAATTAGACATTTCAAGTTGAGTAAAGAGAAGGTACCATGAATGGAAATTGAGGTCAAGTACAAGGAAAAGTTTCTTTATGAATCAATAATCAAAAGCTTGATGTATGTCATAGTTTTTACATGACCATACCATGTATAAATAGTGGGAGAAGTTATCAGAGTCATATAGAATCTCATAATATAGCAATGAGAAGTGGTGAAGTGGATTCTCTGGTATCTCAATGATCCTGAAAGTTTATCTATGTGATTTGGAATAAATGGACCACTGTATATATTTAAAGATTTATACTTTGGGGGATATTAAAATTCCTAGAAAAGCACCATGGTATATGTTCTCACTTTCAAAGGTATAGTTTTGAGTTGGATTTTGAAATTTCAATTAGTATTTTCACTTTCTATAATAGAAGTGGGGTATGCTGCATTAAAAAAATCTAGGAAATAGTTGATTTGGATGAAGGGGATATTATAAGATCTTAGAAGAAGGAAAGAAGTGGGTATATTATTTTGTGACTCACAAAGTATTATCCACTTTTCTAAAAATATGATATTTCATTCAAGGATAAATCATATTGTAAAGAACCAACTTGGGTCGACCTAACCCATCACCCGAGACGGCATGCCGCAAGGCTCGAAGCATGGTTCTGATCACTATGGGCTGATGAAAAGTACCAGGCATAATGAACCACCTCGTGATAATGGTTTCACCCATGGTAAACTGACATGACCCATCTGTGAAGTGGGATGAACACACCAATATCATCAGAGTCAATAGAATGAAATACAACATCTAGAGTAACACAATAATTACTAAATAGATACCATAAGAAATAATGTACATCATATAAATAACATTTCATCACAATACATAAACATGGAATCTCAAGTGAAAATATCAAAACTCGTAATAATGGGAACAAGACCAAACAAGGCCAATACATATATCCCAAAACATGAGGATCTAAAATGACTCCACATAATCCAACCACTACAAGACCATGTCTCCTCTAACAAAATGACTGAAAGTGGTAATTAAGAAGATCCACAAATATACATAGTGTCTTTACCTTTACATGTTCCCTATAAAAAAATCTATATATGCCCAAAGTCATATGTTGGGTGTGAGGCAAAAATACTAGTAGGATATCACCATGAATCTATTTAAGGATTTTAAACCATTAAAACCCAATGAACTAGTTTGAAAACTCATTTTAAAAATAAAACCAATTTTAAGACATTAATATTTAAAACAATCCTTTAAAATCCATTTGATTTTTATTTCAAAATTTTAAGTTTTACATAAAAAATTCTAACACGGTTCAAATATAAAACAAGTTCGTGAAGAAAAAAAATCTCAATATATCCAACAATTCATAATAAGGGTGATCATAAACATAATCATCATATATTCAAATAAATATAAATGGGCATAACACAAGAGATCACATCAAACATGGCACTAATAAAATGCATAAACACGTATGAATCAAGTTGGCATGAGTAATTTGAAACTAAGGATCCAACCATAAGGGTCTTATGTGGGTGATTCTAGACAAAGTTTTCTAGCTGGATAAGAAAAGTGGAAGTTCTCATGGTCTTCCTCAGGCCCAACTCCAAGAGATCTCTTGATCTCTTTGTAAACAAGTGGAAGATATCGCAGCCTTCATACCAAATGATCTCATGGTCTCTTGGACAACAAATGGAAGTTGTCTCAATCTTCCCACCAAAGTTTCTCATGGTTCCTTGGATAACAGATGCTCACACCCCATTCTTCCCATGTGCTATTCATTTCCATGCATAATCATATCACAAGTTCCATACATGAAAATCCATTTCACAAGACATTTTCATAAAAAACATTACTATATTAATAAATCAGCTTTCTCAAGGTAAAACCATTTCTAAAACTACTTTATAAATCCATTTAAACCCACAAAATCCCTTTAATCCTTTTTATCGATCATTTTGAGTGCACTCAAGCCATCCCCATTTAGATAAATCACTTTAAACACAAAAGATATAGAAAAAATAAAGCATGGTATATACATCAAACATAAATCATTTAATTGTAAATTAAACAAACACAAACTAAAGGTGAGTTGGAATTTAAAGGTAAACCATGGAAAATGACCTTAAATAGATACACCTACCTCAGAAAGGGTTCAAACCTCATAACCTTTGAAGACAACCACCTGGGATAGTAAGGAGAAGGCCTCACACACATAATCCATAATAAAACAAATTAAAATACCCATTAAATACCCTAGGTTCATCCAAAACCCCATCTAGGGTTTCCACCTTCCATATAAATGGAAGAAAAAGTAAGATAAGGGGGGGAAGGATGGATAAATCATGAAGATTTGGACTTAACTCAATCTAAACCACCAAGAACCCAAGGAGAATCTACCAAAGATGGAGAGGGAAAGCTTCCAAAATAAGGAGGATAGGTTGTGCATGAATGTGAGGATAAAGGAGGGACAAAAGGGGTGAAAATTAGAAAGGGTGTTTTGGTAAAATTGACAAAATTTCAATGTGTTAGGAAAAACACATGGTTTGGCCACATGGTTAAGAAAATTGTGCGCTAACTGTGCGAGGGCTACTACCTTCCCAAAAAAATGTCACATAGTTTATCTTGGTCTTTGCACAATTTGAAAAACCATGATCATACCATTAAAAATCATATTTTCCTCCAACCAGCACCCTTCACATGGTTCGCCACACGATGATCATACCACTATTCACTATTTTATTTCACCCTTATACCAATGTATTAAGCTGGTTTTGTATTGAAAATTACAAGTATAATAAGAAATTTCACTTAATTTTTGGTTTAATAATTTAATTATATAATTTTTAAAAAGGTATATTTCACTTGTTTTTATGTTTTGGTTATAGGTGTAGGTGATTTGGAGGGCCCAGGATGAAGTTGAAGAAAAATGGGTCAAACTGCACATGAATCCAAGCACACCAATGGACTCAACCGCATACTACTACTGATAAGTGCATCCAATTGGGATGAAATTTTGAGGTCTATTCTAAAATTCATTGGGATAAAACTTTCATGAAGGAACACGATCCAAATTATTGCATTAAGTGACCCAACCAACCAGATCTGTCCAGCACACTGAATCTGAACAAAGTCAAAAGTGGTGTGATGTGATCTATCCATATCTCAAGCTGTAGGTGTCCAAATAAATCCAAAATTTATGTGGAGATATTCATGAGGTGAATAAAAAAATTTTATTTTTTACCAAAATAAAGATAAGGCTTTCTATCCACCTAAAACTATGGGACAAGTGGTTTTAAGAAATTTGTGTGCCCAAAACCACCTCCCACTTTGCCTATAAAATGGAACCTTGGGCACCCCATTGGTAAGTTCAAACCAGAAGAAAATATCTGCAATTTTGGAGTCCAAAATGATTTCTCTCCTCATACAAAAAGTTATATGGGCCCCTATCCTCATAGGGGGATCAAGGATGAAGGTGAAGTTCCACCCGAGCCTCCTCCTCCTCTCGATAGCGAGCTAAATAGTAGACAATCATTTAGAGGGGGATACACACACTTGGAAGGGAGTTCTAGAACTTGTTCTTATACTAGTTTTGTGTAATTTGTGTGTTAAATATTTCACTTATTTACTATATTAAAATTATTCTTCCCTGATTTCATTTCTTTTGACATAATTAAGTGAAACACTTTTTATTTCAACACCGATTGGGTTGAGATTTCAAGTGGGAATCTTAGGTTGTTACGATTGGACTACACAAACATCATTTCTATCTCACACATATATGAGATTTAATTATTATTTGGTATCCCTTGTTATATGATTGAGGACCAAATCTTTAAAACATGATTGTTGTGTCAAGGGTTTCTTCTTTGTGCATCATTTTAAGGGGTAAGAGGGGAATCAAGATCTTGACAACCCTCAACCAAAGAATTAAACAAAACCATGTGAAATTTTCAAAACAATGAACTATCAAAGATGTGTATTGAACTTGAAATTATCTCATTCACTCATAATTCTTAAAACACCACCTTTATTTATCAACTATTAAACTCTTTAATTAATTCATTTTAGTTTTTAAAATAGTTTTTTAAATAGTTTTCAAAACCACTCCTCTTTTAGTAATATTTATTAAAAATACACACTTTAAACATCCAATAATCCTTCAGAGATGACCTAGGGTCTTCCCTAGACTATAAATAAACTTTAAAAACATAATCAATTTGACGTGTTATGACAATTTAGTCAAATTTTGGCATCATTGCTAGGGATTTCATGAGGTAATTCACACTCTCCTCCTGTTTTGTTATATTGTGGTATTTGTTTTGATAATACTCATTTTTCTAACTAGTTCCCACAACATTAGGATTAATCTAAGTCCTGTGAAGCAGTATTCCCTAGGCGTCCATTCCAACAGGCACCGCCCTTCAAGAAAGAATGATTCAGACCAAATCCAAACCCCAGGTGGCAAGCACAACCACAATACCAACAAGGAGGAAACCCGAGCTACCCTAAATAGAACTGTTATCAACAAGTCCAAGGTATAAAACCTTCTTATACTTTACCTTCTCAGAACAATCATCCTCCTCCTAAGTATGAACCAAGACTTGAGGATATGGTAAAGAAAATGGAAACCTAGAACCTCCAGTTCCAACAAACCACACAATCTTCTATTCAAGATCTAAAAAATCAAGTGGGATAATTAGTAAACACCATCAATGAGATAAAGATTCAAGGTTCTAGAAAACTACCATCCCATTATATTTCTAATCCAAAAGACAAAGTTAATGTTTGTGCAATCACACTTCGTAGTAGTAAATAAGTTTCTTCTTCCACTGATTCTATACAACAAGTAATCCCCCCACATGAAAACTCTATTTCTCTACCCAAAATGATTCTAATAAAGAAAAAAAAATCAAAAAGGGTAAACAAGTTATTATTGAGGATTCCCCCAAACAATTCATTCATATTCCTTTCCCCTAAAGACTCTCTAAACCTAATAAAGTTTTTAATAATGAGATTGATAAAGAAATAATGGATACATTTAAAAAGGTGCAAGTTAACATTCCTTTATTGGATGAAATTAAAAAGATCCATTGCTATAAAAAAATCCTTAAAGATATTTTCACCCATAAATAGAGAGTGAAGTGGAATGAGAGAGTAAAACTTGGAAGAAAGTTATCATCTTTTATCCAACCATCAATATCAACCAAATGCAAGGATCCGGGAACTTTCATGATACCTTATACCATAGGGGAGACATTATTTTCAGATGTTATGCTATATTTAGGTGCTTCAATTAATGTAATGACTTGATCTGTGTATACTTATCTACAGGTTGGATAGCTTCAATCTACAGGCATAATAGTGCAACATGCCAACTGAAGAACAACACACCCATCAGGAGTGGTCGAGGACATGCTTGTAAAAGTGAAGAATCTTCTATTCCCCACTGAATTCTACATTCTGGGGATGGAAGATACCTGAACCCAAGGAAATTACACTCTCATAATGGGGAGAAAATTCCTCAAAATAGAAAGGATGGTCATCAATTTCCACAATGGTATGTTTTCCATGGAGTTTGGGGTATAAAAGGTAATTTTTAATATCCTTGAAGCTATAAAACACCCTGTTGAAGATCACTCCACTCTTCCTTTCTATTTGATGGAAGTGATCTATAATGACACACACACACAAAATTATCTCCTCAACCTATACTTTGATTCATTTTCTTCTTCTTCACCATTGGATGATTTTAGTTTTGATTCATGTTTTGAATGTTTTGTGGGTTCAGAAAAGTGTAAATTTTGTGCTTTAATTGATGAGTGTGTTCATTCTGAGGTACCCATGACTATCAATGATTCCAAAAATCTCATTACCATAGATTCTCTTTCCTTATAGAATAAATATGAGTAGATAGTCAGTTTCATGGACTTCAGTCCCCCTAAATCCCCTCCCTCAATGCAATAACCACAAGTGTTGGAATTAAAACCACTTCCATCTAATTTAAAATATTTCTATATTGAGGGTATTGACCAATTTCCCATCATTATTTCCAATAAACTCTCTCAAAAATAGGAATAAAAACTGATTGACCTTTTGAGAGAGTGTAAAAAGTAAATTAGATGGATATTGGCTGATATTCTAGAGCTTAGCCCATATATTTGTATGCACCATATACTTTTAGATGATGAGGCTAAGCCTATAAGGCAAGCTCAATACCGATTAAATCCCACCTTACTTGAAGTTGTAAAATTAGAAGTTAGTAAATTACTTAATACTGGGATCATTTATCATATATCTGATAGTAAATGGGTTAGCCTAGTGAAAATTGTGTCTAAAAAAACTGTAATAATGGTTGTGTCAAATAGAAAAAATGAATTGGTTCCAACACAGGTGCAAAATAGTTGGTGAGTTTGTATTGACTACCATCGACTGAATCAAGCCATGCAAAAGAACCATTTTCCTCAACATTTCATTAATAAAATGTTATAAAGATTGACTAGTAAGTCCCATTATTGTTTCCTTGATGGCTATTCGGGTTATTTCTAAATATATATATCCCCTAAGGATCAAGAAAAGAAAACATGTACCTATCCATTAGACACATTTTCTTACAGAAGAATGTTTTTTGATCTATGTAATGCTCATGGTACTTTTCAGCGATGTATGTTGAGTATTTTTTATGAGTACCTTGATAATTTTATAGAAGTATTTATGGATTATTTCACGGTATATATATCTTACTTTGATGATTTTTTGGAACACTTAGGTTCTATCCTCCATCATTTCATTAAAAAAGAACACATATTAAATTATGAGAAATGTCATTTCATGGTTGAGCGGGAGATAGTTCTTGGGAATATTATTTCAAATGAGGGAATTAAATTGGATAAATGAAAAATTGAATTAATTTCAACCCTTCCATATCCAAAATATGTTCGTGAGGTGCGATCTTTCCGGGGTCATGCCTAGTTTTTACTACCAATTCATTAAATACATTAGCAAGATCGCACTTCCCATGTCTCAATTGTTTCAAAAGGATTTGGAAATTGTTTTTGATAAAAATTTTGATGATGCTTTCAATTAACTAAAAAGAAGTCCCACGTCACCTATCATCATCCAAATACCAATATGGGATCTCCCCTTTGAACTTATGTGTGACGCCTCTAACTTTGCAGTTGGGGAAGTTTTATCACAAAGGGTTGAGAAGGCTCCTTGTGTCATTGTGTATTCCTCACATACCCTTGACCCTGCCCAAGAAAAGTACATGACCAATGAAAAAGAACTTATTTCAATTGTGTTTTCCGTGGAAAAATTTTATTCATATCTATTGGGTCAAAAATCATTGTGTTTTTTAATCATGTTTCCCTTTGATTTATCCTAAAGAAACCTGAAGCTAAACCCCACCTCATTCGGTGGATGATCCTACTCCAGGAGTTTGACCTTGAGATTCATGATAAAAGAGGAGTGGAAATGTGGTAGCTGACCACATTAATAGGATTTCTCCACCATTGGACCACTAAGTTGAATCATCCCTCCCCATTAGATAATTCTTTCCTCATGAGAACCTTTGTGATGTAGTCAAACTTACCCCTTAGTATGCATACATTGTGAACTTTTTGGTAGCCTCTAGAGTCCCCACAGATTTTAAAACTTCACAATCCCAAAGACATAGGCATGAGTCATGATGGTACATTTGGGATGATCCATACCTATGGAGGATTTGTAGTGATCAGGTTGTTCGAAGGTGTGTCCCTGACCTTGAGTTTTAGTCTGTCCTTAGGTTCTTCCACATTTTGGCATGTGGGGGGCACTTTGGCTCTCAACATAAAGCTCATAAGGTCCTTGAATATGAACTTTATTGGCACACATTGTTTAGAGATTCTCATAAATTTTTTAAGTCATACAAAAGATGTCAATTCATAGGGAATATCTCAAAGAGTAATGAAATTCCCCAACAACCCATGTTATTTCTTGAGATATTTGATGCATGGGGCATTGACTTCATGGGACCTTTTCCAAATTCATTTGGATTTTTACATCTTATTGGTTGTTGAATATCTTTCTAAATGGGTGTAAGAAAAGGCTATAAGGACTAATGACTCTCGAATGGTTGTTGATTTTTTGAGGTCCCAAATTTTTAGTAGGTTTGGTTTTCCTAGATTCATCATTAGTGATTAGGGTTCACATTTTTTCAATCGTAACATGAAAAATTTTCTCTATAAGTATGGGGTTGTTCATAAAGTATCCACTACATATCACCCTCAAACTAACGGACAAGTAGAAATCTCAAATCAGGAAGTTAAGTGAATCTTGGAAAAAATGGTATAACCCAATAGGAAATATTGGAATTTATGCTTGGATGATGCACTTTGGGCATATCGTACAACTTTTAAAACCCTGATTGAAATGTCACCATACCGGATTGTGTTTGGAAAGGCTTGTCACATCCCAGTAAAGGTAGAGCACCATGCATATTGGGATATCAAACAATGTAATATGAACCTCTCAGATGCAGGTGAGCATAGGAAGTTGCATATTCAGGAGCTAGAGGAAATTCGAAGAGACTCGTATGAGAACTCTCAGATCTATAAGGAGATAACCAAGGCTACCCAAGATCACCTCATCCTTCATTATCAATTACAAATTGGGAAGAAGTTCCTCCTCTACAATTCAAGGCTGAAGTTACATCCAAGTAATCTTCGTTCCCATTAGTTTGGACCATGAATTGTTACTAATTTATCTCCATTTATTGTTTTTAGGTTAAAAATGAAGAAACCAAGCAAACATTCACTATTAATGGATAGTGGTTGAAGCACTTCCATAAAGACATTCCAGAGTCCCCGATAGAGGAACTCCAAGTTCAATAAGCAGTCTATGAATGACACCCACTAGGTTTTATCCTTCCCTCCCACATTCTATATTATTACAGTGAGGACACTTCACACTTTAGGTGTGAGTGGATGGGTATATTCCAAGGTTATTTAGGAATTTTCATCATCTTTCTTTCTTTTTATCCTTTTCGCTTGCTGTATAGTATTGTCACTCCCCCCACACTTTATTTCCCCCCTCACTTTTGTAATAAAATGTTAATTTTTTATGCCCACTTTATCATGTAAAATGATGCCCACTTAATCATGAAATTTATTATAAATTCATGAGAAATTTCTATATTTCATATTTTTTTTACATTAAAAAAAATTGATGAAATGTTCATTTTAGAAATAATTCAATACTATGGTGTGACTTTCTTTTGAAATTTGGTTCTTTGTCGATGATATAAATGTTTGTATCATTTTGAAACCTTTGAGAAGAATGGTACCCTTTGTGTGAGTAGTTTAAGGGAAAATTGTGTCACTTAATTTCTCCACACAACTTTTCACTCAACTATGAAGTGTGAAAATATCTTACTTAATAGAAGGTAAATATAATTTAGGTTAATTTTTCTCTACTTTCTAAAATTATTTTTCCATACATTCGTTCCTTATCCTATCTATTTCATTACTATACCAGATTGACCTATGCATGTGTACCTATTATCCAACTATTTTACACCCTCAAAAAAAATAAAAAAAATGGTTGTATATTAGGTGGGTCAAAAACCACTCTTCCTCGACTTTTGATCTTGTTATAACTATAAAAATTAGTGTTGTGGGGAGATCAAACAAGTTTTGAGAGAAGAGTGTGATATTTGTTCGAAGTGAAACTTTTGAAAAAAATAATAAATGAGGGGAGTGATGAAATGTAAAAAATATGGGGATATATAGGTCGGGAGCTTATGGTTTGACTTTTGGAAATTCTTAAGTGAGTGGGTCTTGAAATTTTATTACAAATGATGTGGGGAAGGTTTGGTGGAAAGGGTCGTTTAAGTATAAAAATTTTAAAATAAGTTATATTTACTCAACAGAAAGTGGAAAGAATAGCATGAAATGGTTGTCACACACACGTGTAGAGAATTAGTGACATGATTAAATTTTGAATTATTTTATTTTATTTTTATCATTCATCTCTTGGAATTTCATTCTGATACAGTTTTTGAGATGACTTTTTCCATGATCACTGAGAATAACTCATCGATGTGATTTTTTATTTGATCAAATTTCTACCGGGAGTTAAATTTTCATTGAATGTTAAATATTTAGAAAGTTCAAAATAACTGCATGCATAATTTTTGTAAATATGACTTTTATCAGGAGTGAAAATGTTTAGGTGTGTGGGTGTGATCTTATCACTATTCACTATTTTATTTCACCCTTATAGTAATGTATTAAACTGGTTTTGTATTGAAAATTAAAAGTATAATAATAAATTTCACTTAATATTTGGTTTAATTATTTAATTATTATCATTGTTAAAAAGGGATATTTCACTTGTTTGATTTTTTGGTTATAGGTGGAGGTGATTTGGAGGGCCCAGTATAAAGTTGAAGAAAAATGGGTCAAACTTCACATGAATCCAAGCACACCAGTGGACTCAATCGCATACTACTACTGATATGTGTGTCCAATTGGGCTGAAATTTTGAGTAATGATCCAAAATTCAGTGGGATAAAACTTTTATGAATTAACCCAAGCCCAATTAGGCTATTAAGTGACCCAACCGACCTGATCTGTTCAGCACACCGAATCTGCATGAAGTCAAAAGTGGTGTGATGTGATATGTTCATATCTCGATATGTAGGTGTCCAAATGAAGCCAAAATTTTGGTGGAGATATTCACTAGGTGGCTAAACAACTTTTTAGTTTTACCTAAATTAATATAAGTATTTCTATCCACTGAAAAATATGGTCCAAGTGGTTTTAAGAAATACGTGTTCCCAAAACTACCTCCCACTTTGCCTATAAAATGGAACCTTGGGAACCCCATTTGTAGGTTCAAACCAGAAGAAAATATCCAAAATTTTGGAGTCCAAAATTATTCCTCTTCTCATCCAAGAAGTTATGGAGACCCCTATCCTCATATGGGGGTCAAGGATGAAGGCGAAGTTCTATCCGAGCCTCCTCCTCCTCTCGATGGCGATCTAAATGGTGGACAATCATTTCGAGGGAGTTACACACACCTGGGAGGGATTTCCAACAATTGTTATTCTAATGGTTTTGTGTAATTTTTGTGTTAAATATTTTAATTATTTATTTTATTGACATGCTTCTCCCCTGATTTCATTTCTTTTGATATAATTAAGTGAAACACTTTTTATTTCAACACCGATTGGGTTGATATTTCAAGTGGGAATATTGATTTTTTCCAATTGGATAACAGAAGCATCCTTTATATATCATGCATATATGATATTTTAGTATTATTTGGTATCCCTTTTTCTATGATTGAGGACCAAACCTTGACAACATGGTTTTTGGGTCAAGGGTTGCTTCTTTATGCATCATTTTAAGGGGTGAGAGGGGAATCAAGATCTTGACAATCCTCAACCAAAGAATTAAACAAAACCATATAAAATTTTCAGAACAATGAACTATCCAAGATTTGTAGTGAACTTAAAATGATCTTATTCTCTCATAATTCTTAAAACACCGCCTTTATTTATCAACTATTAAACTCTTTAATTAAGTCATTTTAGTTTTTAAGACTATTTTCAAAACCACCCTTATTTTAGTAATATTTATTAAAAATACACACTTTAAACATCCAATGATCCTTGAGATATGACCTAGGGTCTTAAATAGACTATAAATAAACTTTAAAAACATAATCAATTTGACGTGTCATGACAACACAGTCACACGGTTAGAAAAATTGTAGGCTGATCGTGCACCTTGATATGTTTCCCCAAAAAACTCCAATTTTGACCCCCCCCTGGCACTTGAAAACTCAAAAACAAACCAAAATATAAATAAAAACACAAAAATAGACATAAAAGTGACTTAGTGGGTGTCACAAACTCTCCACTATGCCACTTTCTACCACTATAAAGTCCTCAAACATCCTTAAAAGAAAATAGGTGAGGCCACTACTCCCTCACCAAATCTTCCTACTCCCATGTATTTTTGTTATTAATACTATGCTTATAGAGAACATGGACAAATGGGATAGAATTACCATGGAGCTCCTTGTTCTGATAATACAGTATATGAATAGGCTACTCCATAAAGTGGTAGCAGGCTCAAACTCTAAGTATTCCCACTCTAACATATGAGATGGGTCTGGATGGTATTTATTAAAATGGGAGACATGAAATACATCATGGATTAAGGTCATACATGGTTGAAAATTCAACTGATAGTCTACCTTACCAAGATATTTCATATCTAGAAATAGTTTAACATAATGTGGCACCATCTTTCCCTGATTTCATAAGCAATGGTGTTCTAGTCGAACAGATACTTGAAGAAACACCTTATCACCCTCTTAAAACTACAATGGGTGACAACGTCGATTAGAATATGACTTCTAGTGAATATGAGAATTTGTTAACCATTTTTGAATTATCTATATTGTCTTTATCATCTCCTGGATGAGACTCAGTCCCAATAAGGAATTTTCACCTACCTCTTCCCAACACAACAGGGACTGGCATGGTTGCCCATACAATTCCTCAAAGAGGGCCATCTTGATCAAGGAATGATAACTATTATTGTATGAAAACTCATAAAAATATAGTTTAATTTCCCATGAACTTCCAAAATCAAGCACACTTTCTCACAACATATCCTAAAGATTCTTGATGGTCCACTCA
The DNA here is from genome assembly GCA_963277665.1 of Viscum album. Classification (NCBI taxonomy): domain Eukaryota; kingdom Viridiplantae; phylum Streptophyta; class Magnoliopsida; order Santalales; family Viscaceae; genus Viscum; species Viscum album. The sequence goes on along the minus strand of OY728131.1, from coordinate 908,144,885 downwards.
AACTAATCATCTGTATAAGGATGATATGCGGTGCTCAACCTCAGTTAAATTCCCAAAGCCTACTAGAGTCCCTTCCAAAACTGAGAAGTAAAATGGGCATCCTAGTTAGAAATAATTTTTTAGGGCACTCCATGAATCCTAAAAACATCTCGAATATTCAAGCATCTGAGATACTCCACCTTCATCGACTCTCTAATGGAAATAAAGTGGGTTTATTTCATCAAATAATCGACAATCATCTATATAAAATCTTTACCACTTGGATTACAAGGTAGACTAACTAAAAAATCCATTGAGATATCATCCCACTTCCACACTAGGATAGGTAGAGTTTTCAATAAGCTAGCCAGTCTTTAATGCTCATCTTTGATTCTCTATCATGTCAAACATCAAGAAATAAAATCTGCCATTTCACATGTCATCCTAGGCCACCAATACTGAAACCTCAAGGTATAAAACATATTGGTTGCTCTGGGATTCATGACCCAACTAGAATTATGTGACATTTGAATCACCTCCTACCTTAAGTTGAAAAGAACTACCATCCATTTTCTAAAAAGGAGAGAGAAATCTGAATAATGTGACCAATCACCCAAGGTCTCCCCGCCATTTAGTGAATTATTGATATGTTGGCACTCAAAGTCAGATACATGATCACTCCTAACCCAATCGATAAGAGAAAGTGTGACCTATACACTAACCAAGAACACCTGTTCTCCATACTCCTATATCTACAAACTCGAATCAGGAAACAAACTCATCAGACCCCACTCATTCATTGATTCCCAAATAGACTACACCATAATCTTCCTACTCAAAGCATCAACAACTTCATTTCCCTTTCTAGATGTATAATAAATATCAAAATAAAAAGTATGAATATATTCTACCCAATGTCTTTGTCTGAGTTTCAAGTTCCTATGGGTAAAAATATACTTCATGATTTTATGATCTGAGTAAACCATAAAATACTCCTTAAAGAGATAATGTCACAAAATCTTCAATTCATGCATCATGGCTACCAATTCTAGGTCATGGGTGGGATAATTTTGTTCATGTGGGTGTATCTACCACAATCCATAATCCATCACATGGTTATCCTTCATCAACACACATCCTAAACCCACCCTATAAGCATCACAAAACACAGCATAAGCCTTCTCATGCTTGGAAAGAATCAAAACTGGATCATGTGTCAAATGGACCTAAAAATTCTCAAAAGAGCACTAGAACTTCTCATCCCATTCAAACTCCACCCCTTTTCTATTCAAATCCACTAAGGGAGAATCTAATCGGGAGAAGTCCTGAAAAAATCATATGTAATACCTAAACAAGCCCAAAAATCTTTTGATCTTGAACACATTCTTGGGTTGTTAGCAAGACATGACTGCTTGGACCTTCTCGGGATCCACTAAAACTCCCTCTCAAAAACCATGTGGCCTAAGAACTTCACTTCCTAGATCCAAAACTATCATTTGGAAAACTTGTAATATAGATAGTTCTCCCTCAAAACTCCCAAAATAACTTCCATATGGTCAGTATGGTCATCCAATATCTTAGAATACACTAATATGTCATCAAAAAACATGGACACGAAGAAATCCAAAATGTGATGGAATATCTGATTCATAAACACTATAAAGACTATAGGATCACTGGTATGCCAAAAAGGCATAACAAACTACTCAAAATTTCCATACCATATTCGAAAGGCAGTATTCAGAACATCCTATTCTTGATCATTCAACTGGTGGTACTTTGATCTAAAATTGATCTTTGAAATCTAACAAAATTCTCTGAGATGATCAAAGAGATCATCAATTTTGGGTAGTGGGTATTTATTCTTTATACTCACCCAATTAAGATTGTAGTTGTTTATGTAAATTTAGAATCTTCCACCCAAATTCTTCGTAAATAGTACTAGTGAGGCCCATGGTGACATGTCATGATGGATAAATCCCTTTCCTTGTGATCCTCTAGCTAAACTTTCAACTCTTTCATCTCATCTGAAGCCATCTAGTAAGATGGTAAGGATATGGGGATCATCCTGGGGAGTATATCGATGGTAAACTCAACCTCTAACTAGGGTGTAAACCCCAAAAAACCTCTGTAAAAACATCTAGGTACCTTTCCATGACCATCATAAGTCCACCCAAAAAACCCTGCTATGAGGCTTCAAGAAACAACCTGAAAAACTGGTATGAAATCAAACCCAATTTTGAAGCAACTATTCCTCCCCCCCCCCTATTCACAAATCCCATTAACTTTGAAAGAGATAAGTTCTCCCATTAGGCATAAGGAACTAGACCATGTGGTGATAGTATTAATTCTACACCTTAAAGTTGATCAACTAATCCATGTCAATGACAAGTCCAAAAATGTCTAGGTCCAAAATAAGGAAATCCCAAATGACTTACACATCAACAACCAAAACACATCACTACAAGAACTTAAAACCTTTATCCTTATTTATATCCAATGGGGTAAGAAAACACGTAAAAAAAGCATAAAATATTCATGCATTCCCAAAGAATCAAGAAATTTCAATGAGATAAAATAATTTGATGCACATAAATTGTAAGAACCTACACTTTCTTTTTAGGTATGTTTTTCCTTTCTAGTCATTTTTGGAGAAAAGAGGAAATTTTGGAAATTTTCTAAGTACACACTGTGTACTCAAATGCCGCAGCAGGTCGTGCACTAGTCGTGTAGTATCCGCATACACAGTCATGTGGGAGTGACTAGAGGCCACTTAAAGCGGAGTACGAAAAAGGCGAGTACACGCCATGTACTCCAAAAGTACATGCCATGTACTTTCTTTTTTTCCCATTAAATGCATTGGGGCCACGTCTGATGGACAGAAACCACTCCTTCTAGGTTTCGTTCCTCCGAGAGTGCTGAGCATCCATGGATCTTCGACGATCCCCCGATCCTCCATCTGCCCTCTGATTCGAGCACCGTTGGTTTTTTTGGAATCGAAGTTGTAAGCTCTCTCTTCTTCTAGAGCATCGTTTTTCAATTCCTCTTCTTTTCCAAGTTATCATGGGTTGAACATTTTGGACATTTTCTTAGATCTACAACATTCCAAGGAGATTCAAGATTCGTGGTTCAAGTATATTGATCTCCTAACCTCAAGGTAGGTGGTTTGTGCCTTTCCATTGAAAGTCATTGAATATTTTGTGCAAATTCCACCAATACCCTTGAACGGGGTATTGTGTGTTTACCGTTTAGCCCTATTGTTTGACTGCTTTGCTTGTATGCCTGAGTAGAGGTTATTTTTTGTGAATAGGGTAGTTTTTTTGTGCTTTGGATGTATTTCTCATGCATGTTTTTTCTATTTATGACTGTTTGGTCTAGTTTTTTCTGTTAGGCTATTTTCAGTTGTCATGCCTAGTTTGTAGGATAGTGTGACTATTTTTCTATTATGGTGATATGCCTTATAATTCTAGCCAAGTAGTTCTTGAGGTTTACTTGGTGTGATACACGTGCTATACATGTTTGACTTACACAGGGTCGTGAGAACCTAGTGTAATATACCATAGGGAGAATGTACGTAAGGGATTCTCCAAAGTGTCTTTATAATTTTTACGATGCGAGACCACGGGGGGAATTGATGTTGAGTGCTTCCTCAGAGTGTTTGTAGTTCCTCGACGTGGGCCATAGGGGGAATAGACATTGAGTGCTTCCCCAGAGCGACTTTAGTGCGATACGAGACTATAAGGGGAATTGACGGTGAGTGCTTCCCCATAGAGTCTATACTTTAGCTGAACCAGAGGGGTGAGACTGTGTGTGCCTCTCAGAGGGTTGCTAGTACTTGTTGGTTGAACCAGAGGGATTAGGCTGTGAGAACTACCCAGAGGGTTACCTGTTGTTTCTACTTGATTGGTTAGTTTCTTACCTGTTGTGACTTAAATGCTTGAAACTGTGGATTGTTTACTATTGAGTACTTTCCTGCTTACTGTTTTTTATGTACTTTTACCTGCCATATATTCACTGACTGTTAGGCACAGATCTCGTGGTGGTTGCCTACTGGGATTTAGTCTCACACCCTGTTTGGGTCATGCTTTTGGTCCCAAACAGATTATATTGTTGCAGGTATAGACAAGGGTAAGCGCCCTTCAACTTCAGGTACTTGACTTGCTATGGAGATGGAGAGAATGGGACTAAGCTACGGCTTGCGATGTTGAGGAGTTTATCTGCTTTCTTTTGCACTTTGGTTTAGAACTATTGTATTCTGGCATTGTGACTTGTTTGGATGCTTTCTTAGACTTATGTATCATGCATCATTTATATATGTGCTTCATTTGTTTACACTTTTAGTCTTCTGTTGTTTACTCTTGTATGGATGTTTACTGCTTCCGCTATTGCTTTTGTTTATCTTCTGCTGTGTACTCTGCCAATGAGGATATAGTTTCCCCTCTATCACACCCAAGGCCCTCGCTGCTAGTCGGTATCCTCTGGAATTTGGGGAAATGCGCTTGATGCCATGTGACCAACCGGGTACGGGGCGCCACTGGGGGGCTTCCGGAACTGGGATGTTACAAATTGGTATCAGAGGGTTTCTTTTCTCTTGACTTAATATTTGGAGCCTATAGCCAGGGATATGATGGAATAGGTACTTGGTAATAAGTTGTGCCCAGGAGTAGCTAACCTATGTACAGAGAAAATCCATACTACCTCTTTTATTGCAATTTTACTAGTTTTCACTTTTACAGTGGATTTGATTTCACCATTGGGTGATTCACATGTTTTGCGTTGTTAGTGTTGTTGTTATTGCGGTTCTACTTCTGTCGCAACCCGATGAGATGAGGGTATGCCATCTCATGAATCATATAGGCATTTGCTAGAAATCACATGTCATGCATTTTTGTCATGTCATCTAGGATGAATTAGAGATTGCATGTTGTTGTGTTAGATGATGTGTAAAATATGCATGTTGTTGTGATAGTTTCCTTGATAGGAATACCTTCTGTTTGATAAGGTATTGTTTGTGTAGTGGTTTGATTGAATGAACGCCAAACTTGGGTTCTTGAGGTGTTGTGGGCCCTCATGGACCAGAATTTGGTGGATCATTGAACTTTTTTCTTGTTATAACTTGTAAAAGATGCCAAACTTTGATTCGTGGGAAGTATGGGCCCTCATGGATCGGAATTTGGCACCTTCAATGTGTGTTTTAGTGTTTTTCTGGGCTCTGAAGTAGTTTATGAGGCTTACTGTCCAGAAAAACCCAGAATACACACCGTGTAGTGTTTACTACATGCCTTGTGTTATTCTGTTTGGAAAGAAATAGTTTTTCTTAAGTACACACCATGTACTTTATGTACACGTTGTGTAGTCTCTAACTGTGTCATAGGCCATGTGGGCAGAGGAACGAGATGGGGGTTTTTCTTTTGGGAACACGTCATGTAATAGTTTAGCATGTCGTGTAGTTAGACCCAGGTACCCATTCATGTCACGAACAACACGGGTCGGTGTTATCTTTTCTTGTACACGCCGTGTTTGATTAGAACACACCGTGAAGTGTCAGTCATGTAGCCAGCCATGTATCTAACAACACGGTTCGGTTGGCACTTCTTAGTACACGTCGTTTCCGTCAGGAACACGCTCTGTAGTTTAACCTTTGTACACAGGCCGTGTCACTAACAACACAGGCCAATGAAGCTTGTCGAGTACACGTTGTGTCCACCTTGAACACACCATGTAGTCTTGTCCCAAGAGAGATGTGTGGCTTAACTGTGTATAAGGACTTGGGAAGGGAAGAAGATTCAAGTACACATCGTGTGTTTGAATAACACACTGTGTGTTTGGGGTGTTACATGACCTGTTAAAGCAGAATTACACACCCATGTGAATGACTTAAGGGAACACGCCATGTAGGAAAAGTACACGTTGTGTAGTCATGTTTTGCTAAAATTGAATGCTTTTATTCTTTTGTTCCTTTCTTGTCCTTCCAGTTTTCAGTATTTTATCATCTTGAATCTAAGGTGTGCATTTGACCTTACAGAGTCATGCCCCTGAGACGTCCTCCGATTGTCTACAAGTTGCAGGGTAGTGATCAGATGCCAGATATGGCTGATCAGGGACTTCCTGCAGATCCTCCTACTATGCCATCCTTGGCACCAGTAGTGATACTATTTACAGGCGTTGATATACAGTTTAGGGAAGGCTTTTTGAGGATGATTCAGACCTTCCAGGGAGCACCGCCTCCTGCCTCGTATATGGCAGACTTGACGTGGGTTTTCCAGCAGCAGCATCCTCCTACCTTCTCAGGGAAAGGAGGACCTCAGGCTACAGAGTCATGGATAGAAGTCATGCTAACTATCTTTGAGCATCTAGAAACGCCTCCAAAAATGTGGGTCAAGCTCACTACCTACATGTTACGAGACTCCTCCAAGAGGTGGTGGGATGTGATCTCACAGGTGGGTCATCAGTAGGTTATGGCGTGGGAGGAGTTTCAGCGCGTCTTTTATGACTACTTTTATCTGGATACTTTAAGGGCTGACTGAGCCCAGGAGTTCATGATCCTAGACTAGGGTACTCTTTCAGTTATGGATTATTACTCTTGTTTCACCGAGCTTCAGCGTTTCACACCCCTCCAGGGCGGAGATGGGTTGTTCTTGGAAAGGAAGTTTGAGGATGGTCTCAGATGGGAGATCTACTCACAGGTGAATATCTTTAGTTTGACTTCCATCGCTTCCATAGTCAACCAGGAGCTGATTGTGGAGCACAATCTGAGAGATTCTGGATCTGAGAACCAGGGTGGTTCCACTTCCAGAGTTAGTACTTTTCCCACTGAAAATAAGAAGCGTCATAGGAAGTCTTCATGCGGTGATCCGAGGAGGTGAGACACATCTTCAGGTGGCCATGTGGTATGCTACCAGTGTGGAAGGGTTGGGAATACGAGGCCGTAGTTCCAGAGAGACCCGGTGGAGTGCGGATATTGTGGAAAGATGGCTCACCTTCAGCGTTTTTGTCAGGTTTTCTCACCAACAGTTGGTGACAAGGGTTCATCCATGACTCCACGTTCAGGAGCAGCACCACCAGTTTCTCACTAGTCTGGGAACTGGAGTTCTTTCGGCCATTCGGGCTGAGGTGGAGGTCAGGGCCGTGGTGGTCAGTCGCCGGTCTATTAGCGATATCAGGGTGGATCAGCTCAGAGCAGTCAGGCAGGGTCATAGGGTCGTGGTACAGGTCAGAATTTTGCAGTGGAGAAAACCCAACAGGAGCAGGATCCCAGACCCTCTACAGTTCGAGGTACGATCTTAGTAGCCTCAGTTTTATCTTCTTCTCTTTTTGATACTGGGGCTTCCCATAGTTTTATATCCATTACTATTGTGGAGAGCCTTGGTCTTTTCATATTTTCCTCTACCGGCATCTTGACGCTAGACACGCCATTGGGGACTAGGACGGCTAGTGTACGTCAGTGCAAGGAGTGCTCTCTAGAGGTTTTTGGGTGTCACTTTCTATGGGACCTCTATTTCCTAGAGATGACAGGCTATGATGTCATTCTCAGGATGGATTGGTTAGTTCTCTTTTAGGCAATCATCGACTGTTATCGCCGCAGGGTGAGTTTCATATCACCAAAGAGCGGATTTTTTCTTCATAGGGGTGAGTGGGATGTTCAGGCGAGTAGATAAAGACCTGAGAATCATGGGCTAGGAGGAGTTACAACCCATATTTCCAGTTTATATCTGGATGACTAGGGGACTTTGCAGTTAGACTTTCCTCCAGTGGTGGATTATTTCAGGGATTTCTTTCCAAAGTACTTTTCAGGTTTTCCTCCAGAGCGTGAGGTAGAATTTTCTATTGAGCTTGTGCCAGGAGTGGCACTGGTATCCATTCATCCTTATAGGATGGATACACCTGAGTTGCAGGAGATCAAGAAGCATTTGGAGGAGTTGCAGGAAAAGGTTTTCATCCGACCTAGTACTTCTCCTTGGGGTTCCCCTGTCCTGTTTGCGAAGAAGGCATATGGTACCCTTAGACTTTGTGTGGATTATCGAAAGCTAAACCAGTTGATGGTCAAGAACCGATATCCCTTACCAAGGATTTATGATCTCTTTGATCAGCTTCGAGGAGCCTAGGTATTCTAAAATATTGACTTGAGGTCTGGTTATCATCAGTTGCAAGTTAAACCATCAGATATACCTCTTACAACCTTCAGAAGTAGGTATGGTCTTTACGAGTACTTAGTTATGTCATTCGGTCTCACGAACATGCCAGCAGTTTTCATGGCACTGATCAACCAAGTGTTCCATCCATACTTGTATTCATTTGTAGTGGTCTTCGTGGATGATATCTTGGTGTACTCTCACACTCAACATGACCATGCCACACATCTTGAGATCGTTTTGAGTACACTGAGGGAGCATCAGTTATATGCTATGTTCTTGAAGTGCCACTTTTGGATGGACCAGATTCACTTCTTGGGTCGCGTTATTTCAGAGACAGGAGTATCAGTAGACCCATAGAAAGTGAGAGTTGTAGTTTCCTAGGAGCAATCGAAGAACGTCTTTGAGGTGTGGATTTTTCTAGGGCTGGCTGGATACTACATACATTTCATACAGGACTTTTCACGCTTAGCAGCACCACTGACAGGTCTGAATAAGAAGGGGGCGAAGTTCTTATGGTTAGATTCTTGTAAGTCAGCCTTTCAGGAGCTGAAAGGGAGGTTGAATTCAGCACTGATACTAGTCTTTCCAGAGCCGGGCAAGAGCTATACTGTTTACTGTGATGCGTTAGGTATCGGGCTAGGAGCTGTACTTATGCAGGGAGATGGAGTTGTTGCATACGGGTCTCGGCAGTTGAGGCCACATGAGAGGAACTACCCAACACACGATCTGGAGTTGGAAGCTATTGTTCATGCCCTATGTTGTTGGAGACATTATCTTATGGGAGAGAATTTTGTATTTTTCACTGACCATAAAAGTCTCAGGTACATTTTCACTCAACATTATTTGAATTTGAGACAGCGGCGGTAGGTTGGGTACCTATAGTCCTTTGATTTCGAGCTTTCCTACATGCCTGGGAAAGGAAATGTGGTGGCTGATGCGTTGAGTAGGAGGACTCAGATACAGGTAGTTTAAGAGGCCAGCAGTGAGTGGCAGCTTATGGCTCTATTCTCCGAGATGCATTTGGAGGTTCACAATAGACAGGGGCAAACTTTTCTATCTTCTATAGCTGTTACCTCTACCCTTATTGATAGGGTACGTGTGAGGCATCTATCAGACTCATAAGGCCTATTCCTACGGTAGAGTGTGTCAGGAGAGGACCCCCTTCCTGGATGGACAGTAGGAGAGGATGAGATCTTGCATTTTCAGGGACGTGTATGGGTGCCAGCAGGTATACACGAGGATCTGATATAGGATTTTCATTCCTCTATTTGGTCAGTTCATCCTGGCATCACCAAGATGTATCGTGATCTTCACCTCCAGTATTGGTGGCCAGGAATGAAGATATATGTTGTTGGTTTTGTCATGAGGTGTTATACTTGTCAGCAGGTGAAGTCGGAGCATCAGCGACCAGCAGGTCTTTTACAGCAGATACCCATTCCTGAGTGGAAGTGGAACAACATCGTGATGGACTTCATGATAGGGTTGTCGAGGTCACCTCAAGGGAATGATATTGTATGGGTTGTCGTTGATAGGCTTACAAAGGTTGCTCACTTATTGCCGATCAAGGAGACCTTTAGTGTTGATGAGCTGATACGACTATATATCAATGATATTGTACGCCTTCATAGAGTTCCACACTCCATTGTTTTAGACAGGGATGCGCGTTTTACTTCTCGGGTCTGGTAGGGGATTCAGAAGGCTTTGGGTACACAAGTACTTTTGAGTACAACATACCACCCCCAGACTGATGGCCAGTCCGAGCGTACGATTCAGGTGATTTAGGACATGCTCCGATAATGCATTCTAGACTTTGGAGGTTCTTGGGAGAAGCATATACCCCTAGTGGAGTTCGCTTACAACAATAGTTTTCAGAAAACTATTCAGATGGAACCTTATGAGGCTTTGTATGGTAGGCCATTTCGATCACCCTTATGCTAGCTGGAGGCAGGAGAGGCAACTTTGCTGGGACCTCGTCTTGTTCAGGAGACCACAGAGCAGATAGAGTTGATTCGGAAGAGGATAGCTACTACACAGTCTCGAAAGAAGTCTTATGCTGATCAGCAGAGATGGCGTCTGGTGTTCGAGGTCGAGGATCAAGTTCTTCTGCGTGTCACATCGAGGTTGAGACACAAGAGGATTAGAAGACAGGTTAAGCTTTCACCGAGGTACGTCAAGCTATTTGAGGTGTTGGAGAGAGTTGAGCTGGTTGCCTATCGGTTGTAGTTACCTCATAGGTACTGGGCTATGCATGACGTCTTCCACGTTTCTTAACTCCGACGTTACTTTTCAGACCCATCTCATGCTTTCCAACCCGAGGAAGTCAAGTTGGAGGTGGATGCATCTTTCGAGGAGCATCCTATCTAGATTGTGGATCACAGTACAAAGGTTCTCCATGACCAGTCTGTTCCTCTGGTATGAGTGTTTTGGCAGCACGGGCGGGTGCAGGACAAGACTTGGGAGAGGGAGGCCGATGTACGAGCATAGTGGCCGGAAATGTTTGAGGGTTCTTCTTCTACGTCGCGCTAGGGAAATTCAGGGACAAATTTCTTTAAGGGGGGAGTTTGTAAGAACCCGAACCTTCTTTTCAGGTATGTTTTTCCTTTTTGGTAATTTTTTGAGAAAAGATGAATTCCTGTAAATTTTCTAAGTACATGTCGTGTGCTTTATGAGTACACATCGTGTACTCAAATGTTGCAGCAGTCCATGCACTGGCCATGTAGTAGCCGCATACACAGTCGTGTGGGAGTGACTGGAGGCCGCTTAAAGTGGAGTACGGAAAAGGTGGGTACATGTCGTGTACTCCAAAAGTACACGCTGTGTACTTTCTTTTTTTTCATTAAACACACCGGGGTCGCGTCTGACGGACAGAAACCACTCCTTCTAGGTTTCGTTCATCCGAGAACACCGAGCATTTGTGGATCTTTGACAAGCCCCTGATCCCCCATCCTACATCCAATTCGAGCACCGTTTATTTCGTTGGAATTGCATCGGTAATCTCTCTCTTCTTCTAGAGCATAATTTTTCAATTCCTCTTCTTTTCCAAGTTATCTTGGGTTGAATGTTTTGGACATTTTCTTAGATCTACAACGTTCCAAGGAGATTCAAGCTTTGTGGTTCAAGTATATTGATCTCCTAACCCTAAGGTAGGTGGTTTGTTCCTTTCCATTGAAATTCATTGAATAATTTGTGAAAATTCTACCAATACCCTTGAACGGGGTATTGCAAGATTACCGTTTAGCCCTATTGTTTGACTGCTTTGCTTGTATGACTGATTAGAGGTTATTGTTTGTGAATAGGGTAATTTTTTTGTGCTTTGGATGTATTTCTCATGCATGTTTTGCTTGTTTATGACTGTTTGGTCTAGTTTTTCCTGTTAGGCTATTTCCAGTTGCCATGCCTAGTTTGCAGGATAGTGTGACTGTTGTTCTATTATGATGATATGCCTTAGAATTCTAGCCAAGTAGTTCTTGAGGTTTACTTGGGGCGATATGCATGCTATACATGTTTGACTTACATAGGTCCGTGAGAACCTAGTGTAGTAGACCATAGGGAGAATGGACATAAGGGCTTCTCCAGAGTGTCTTTATAATTTTTACGATGCGATACCATAGGGGGAATTGACATTGAGTGATTTCTCAGAGTGTCTGTAGTTCCTCGACACGGGCCACAGGGGGAATAGACTTTGAGTGCTTCCCTAGAGCGCCATTAGTACGATACAAGACTATAGGAGGAATTGACGGTGAGTGGTTCCCCAGAGAGTCTATACATTATCTAAACCAGAGGGGTGATACTGCGTGTGCCTCCCAGAGGGTTTCTAGTACTTTTTGGTTGAACCAGAGGGGTTAGGATTTGAGAACTACCCATAGGGTTACCTATTTTTTCTACTTGCTTGGTTAGTTGCTTACATGTTGTGACTTAAATGCTTGAAATTGTGGATTGTTTACTGTTTAGTACTTTCTTGCTTACTTTTTTTCTGTACTTTTACCTGCCATATATTCACTGACTGTTAGGCACAGATCTCATGGTGGTTTCCTACTAGGATTTAGTCTCACACCCTGTTTGGGCCATGCTTTTGGGACTAAATAGATTATATTGTTGCAGGTATAGAAAAGGGAAAGCTCTCTTCTACATCAGGTACTTGACTTGCTATGGAGCTAGAGAGCATGGGACCAAGCTATGTCTTGCGATGCTGAGAAGTTTATCTACTTTATTTTGCACTTTGGTTTAGCACTGTTGTATTCCATCATTGTGACTTATTTGGATGCTTTCCTAAAATTATGTATCATGCATCATTTATATGTGTGCTCCATTTGTTTACACTTTTATTCTTCCGTTGTTTACTCTTGTATGGGTGTTTACTGATTTCGTTATTGCTTTTGTTTATCTTCTACTGTGTACTCTGCCAATGAGGGAATAGTTTCCCCACTATCACACCCAAGGCCCTCGCTTCTAGTTGGTATCCTCTGACGTTTTGGGAAATGTGCTTGAGGCCATGTGACCAACTGGGTACGGGGTGCCTCTGGGTGGCTTTTGGAACCGGTACGTTACATAAATCAAAAAAAATATTCCATGGAAGAAGAAATAAATATTGTACTTCTCATGGTGGTCGGCGCAAAATCTGATTCCTATGGAATAACCACTACTATATGGTGATTTCCTAGATCAAAACCAACTTGATCCTTATTTACCTGGTAAGAATCCCCCTTTCCTTAAGGGAGTGGTAGCCATAGACTATACTAGAGAACCCTTTAGAAAGTGGATCCTACACCACTCACCTTCAAAGAAAACTGACAGAATCACTGAAGATGTCCCCGATGCCCACACTGGTGGCATGCCCTCAGAGTATCTAGGTAACTAGGTGTGGTGTTCCATACTTCCCACGCTGATAGCTGACAACCAACTTATGCCCCGTAGAATCCACTAGAGTTGTACCTGATAACTTTTGAACACTTTTTCCAGTGCCCTGATGAGACACATCATGATTCTGCTTCTATCCTGATGAAGAACCCTAGCTACCACCCATTGAAATAACACCACTAAGACTTTTATTACTAGTTATATCTTCCTCTACCATAGTATCCATTTCAACCACCTCTTAATAGGTTGGTAAACATAGGAGAATAAGCATGGACCTGATCTCCAGTTTCAATACCATCTTAGAACTCCAAGCCTTGAGGTAATCATTTGTGATGAGATTCAGAGAAACTTAGAACAACTCGGTGAACCGAGTGACATAATCCATCCCTAAATAGTCTCCCTGTTCTAACTTCAAGAACTTGCTACCCTTCGCCTCTGTCGGGGTCTCTGAGTATAACTATCGATTAAAGGATGCTTTAAAAGTGGTCCACATGAGATCCTCATGTTGCCTTGTAAGCACCATTGACTCTCACCACTTCTTACCCATTCCTTCCAACACATACATGGTGAATCAAACCTTGTAAGTCTCAGGGGTCTTAAAAAATAAAAATACTTATCAATATTATCCACACACTCCTTAGGATCTTTAGGCCTCATATCACCATGGAATACTGGTGGATTTTTCCTCATAAACTTCTAAGAATGGTATGTCATCTAGATCTATTCTCAACCACCCACTTGACCCAAGGATTTGATCATATGAATCATTGACTCTACTAGAGATGAATCAACAGGAAGATTTTCATACAGGGTATTCTTAATATGACCCTCTTTATGCCTGGATGAGGTCCTTCTTGGAGGCATCGTCTACAAGAAACAAGTTATAAGCTCAATCAATACATAATTCAATCTCAAACCACATAAAACAAACTAAAATAAACCCTAAACATAGTTCTCAATAAGTATCATTAACATAAAAATCAACCCTAAATAAAAAAAACACCAAAATTTTCAAGCATTTCCCCATGTGCATGGTTTGGTCACACTGTTAGACAAACTACGATCCAACTGTGTGGTTGTTACTGGAGCTGGTAGGAAAGGTCACACGGGCTATGCATAGTTACTACTAACCAAGTTCCCTAACTGTGTTCCTCCTCTAGACCTTCCCATTTCACCCCAAAACTCAAAAAATCCTCCAACATCACCCCAAATATTAATACCAACAAGAAAATTCCTCAAAATATCATCAAAATAGCCCATAATCGGGTTCAAAATGTAAACTCAATCCCAGAAAACCCATGGAAACTCAAGGTTCAACACGGATAAGAGTTTTCCAGGAACTCCCTTATTCCTACCTTTGAGTCCCAATGATCCTAACTTCAGTATACCACTGAATCCCAAATAAAAACTTACTCTGATACCATTTTTTAACGAACCAAACCAGGTCAACCCAACCCATCACCCGAGCCGGCACGCCATAAGTCCCAAAGCACGTTCCCAATCACCATGGTTGGGAGACAAGAACTGGTCACAATGAACCACCTCATGGGAATGGTTTCTCCCATGATAAACCAGTATGACCCATCCATGAAGTATGATGGTCGCGCCAATATCATCAAAGTCAATAGAATGAAATAAAACATCCATAGAAATGAAAAAATGAATAAATATACACCATAAGAAACAACAAGTATCATATACATAACATGTCAACAAAAGACATAAACATAACATCTCAAGTCAAAATCACAAAACTCAAAAGAATGGGAACAACACCAAACAAAGATTATACATACATACCAAAGAAAAAGGCTCCAAAATGACTCCACACAATCCAACCCCTATGATACCACATCTCCTCTAACAAAATGATAGATGGTGATAATCAAGAAGAGGTACCAATGTACATAGTTCCCTTGCCTTTACCTATGTCCAACAAAACAAAATCTACATACACCCAAAGGCATATGTAGGGTATAAGGAAAAAAGCATAGTAGTTTACCACCATGGATTTATTTAAGGATTTTAAACCATGAAACCCCAATAAACTAGTTTGAAAAATCATTTTCAAAACTAAACCACTTTGAAGACATTAATCTTTAAAACAATCCTTTAAAATTATTGTGGTTTTTCTTTCAAAACAATAAGTTTTCCATAATCAAATGCTAACATGGATAAAATATAAAACAATTCCATGTTGTGAAACATGCTCAATATACCCAACAAGACATAACAAGGGTAATAATAAACATAATCACCATATAACTAAATAAGGATAAATGGAATAACATAAGAGATCACATCAATCATGGAACTAATAAAATACATAAAAGCATATAAATCAACCCAGTGTGAGTAATGTGTAACTAGGGATCCAACCATATGGTTATAATTTGATTAATTCTAAAAAAAATCTAGTCAGCTAAGCAAAGTGGAAGCTCTCATGGTCTTCCTCGAGCCCAACTCCAAGATCTCTCTCGGTGTCTCGATAAACAAGTGGCAGATCTCTTGATCTTCCTACCAAAGGCTCTCACAGTCCCTTAGAAAATAAATGTAATCTCTCCCAGTCTTCCCACCAAATTATCTCATGGTCCCTTGGACAATAGATGCTCATACCATGGTCTTCCCATGTGCTACTCATTTCCAAACATAATCACATCACAAGTGTCATACATGAAAATCCATTTTCATAAACAAACATGCCCATTTTAATAAAGTTCCTCCCTCAAGATAAAACCAATTATAAAACCTTTTTATAAACCCATTTAAAACCACAAAAACCCTTTGATCCACTTTATCAAACATTTGGAGTGCACTTGAGCCTCCCTCATTTGGAAAATTCACTTTAAACACCCAATTGTCAATCCAATATATTGAACACATCAAACAAGTTATAGAAATAAACCATAAATAATTTAATTGACAATTAAACAAACACAAAACAAATTCCATTTGGAATTTAAAGATAATTGAAAGGTGTTGTCGTGGATGCTTTCAAATGATATGTGATTGTTGAGTACTTAGATGCAGCAGAGTGGCTGACCAAGGTTGTCTCTCAAAGGAGGAAGTAAATTTAACAACATATTAAAGGTATTTTGAAAATAAAATAAAAGGAAATAAGAACACTAATTAAAATGATGGGAGTTTTTTACCATTTATAAAACTAGAAGAATGTTACTGGAATAAGATTTCATTTTTTTTTTGTTTTTATTTTTGAAATGAAGTTTGATTAAAAAGACACAACAAGAGGATGTTTTTTAGAAAATATTTTAAAAGGCATAATCAATCTAAATATAACTATTCACTCAATTATTTATCATTATCATTTAAATTAAAATTAACTTAATTATAATCCTATAATTTTTTAACCCTCTAACCCTACGGAAGTTAACTTAACCACAAAGATGAAATTACTTAAACCCTAGGCTAGCTTCGGAACATACAACTGCAGCACCCTGCTTTGATTGATGTTATTAGGTTAGCTTATGGTAAAAGGTTAATTAGAGCACATATCAACTCTAGAAATGAGGATTAATTGAGTTTAGGGATTATATTTTAACTCTACAAATTTATACCTTATGTTCTTGTATTACCGATTAAGATCGCACTCTCACAATTTACACAAAATCTCGACCTCACGTGTTTTTGTGTTAATTGTTCAATTGCTTGATTAATTTCTTCCAATTTAAAAACTCAATTAAAATATCATATTAATTGAATTACAGTGTCTAATTGATTCAAAATAAATTAAATAATAATGTTAGAGGTAGATCGATTACTAAAAAAACTACGCTTCTATGGGTGGTGTAGTCATCGTAGAAACGTTTTACATATGAAAATGTTTAGAAAGGGTATAACCCAATCTCATTTCTACTCATGAATTCCAGCCCAAATAGGAAGAATAATGAGGAATAGAAATTAACAAAACATAGGAAAATAGAATAAATTAAATAATAACTAATGAATTTATTACGCAAACAAAATTATTATAACGCGAAGATGAAGAAGAAGAAGGCTTCGTCGAAGAGATCCTTGCTTCAAGAACCACCCTTATTGAAATGGTTGGATAATTGGAGTGGATTTACTTATCATATTCCCTAAAATTCCCAATGCATGTACCAACCCCTCCAAATGAGAAAAACAAATTTATTGACTGGAGGGGAGGCTAGTTTCAAAGTGGTTTCAAGTGTGAATGGGGAATATCGTCCATATATTTTAATCCAACTTACACCGCACATTTAACCTCCAAAACGTGTGAACCATCTATTCTTCCAGAATAATGATTTGTGTAAAATTGGGTTGGCGAGATCTTCTAAATATTTGGGCTTAATACAAGCACGGATGAAGAAGTTATGGACCAAATACAAAACTGATGTCCAATCTAGCGAGTCCAATCCACCTTTGCTTTCATGGTCCATTTATTCCAACCAAATGCATGATTTAGCTCCAATTTCCTGAACACAAGTTATATCCCATTAATTCAGGAACACGGTTACAAAATTTCAAGTTTAAATAATAAATATAAAAATATTTATCTCTGAAATACTACAGTTCGCTATAAAGGCTAAAACTGGAATTTCCATCAAATTTTCAAATGAATGATCTAATCCCAAATATTTTATAAATAAACATATTTAACACAATGTGGGGAAATTTTATCATTTATTATCAATAAAATATTCAATAAAAATGTGTTTTATCAGTAATCCATGGAAAACGTCCTTAAATAGAGGCACCTACCTCAGAAAGGGTTCCAACCTCGTCGCCTTCGATGAAAACCACCTAGAATTTGAAGTAGAAGTACTCACACACCTCATCCATAAGAAAAAAAACCAAAACAAATATTAAATACCCTAGGTTCAGAGGACACCCCATCTAGGGTTTACACCTTGCATATAAATGGAAGAACAAGGAATATAATGGGAAAAGGATGAAGAAATCATGAATATTTGGACCTACATCAAGCCAAACCACCAATAACCCTAGGAGAATCCACCAAATATGGATAGGGGAAGCTTAAAAACCAATTAGAAGAGGCTACACATGAATGGGAGGAGAAATTAGAGCCAAAGGGATTAAATTTTGAAAGGGAATTTTGGTAAAATCACCAAAATTTTAATGTGCTAAATACACCACATGGTTTGGCTACACGGTTAGGAAAATCATGCGCCAACCATATAGGATCTACTTCCTCCCCAAAAATGGGTCACACGGTTTCTCATAAGCTTTTCATGGTTTGAAAAACTATTCTCAAACCATGAAAAAGTGCATTATCCTCTAACCATCACCCCTCACACGGTTAACTACACAGTTATACCTATCGTGCGCCTTAGTCTCTTTTCCCCATAAAACACCAAATTTAACCCGCGACACCTGGAAAATCCCAAAAAACAAAAGATAAATGAAAACTCAAAAATAGATGTACTTGTGACCGAGTGGGTGTCACACATATTCATTTCAAGTATCACTTCATCAATAAGTTATTGGAGGAAAAAGTGTTGGATCTAAAAAATATGGATGGAGTTCAGAATTTGATGGATATGATGACTAAGGTTATAGTCCAGGATGTGTTGAGGTGGTTTTGCACCTCAGTCGGGCTAGGATAAATGGAAGTATGGTTGGGGAACCATGTGTTTACAATGAAAGTTTTAGGATGAAATGAGGTTTATAGATGTTAATGGAGAACTTGGTGGTGGAGCCTAAAAATGATTCTCAAGTGGGGTATTCTTAGGTTTAGTCGTGTAAAAGCCATTTTCTGGATAAGTTACTATAACTTTAGGAAATAAAGATTCCAGAAGTATAATCTTTGAATCCTGTAGTAGGTACTGTAGCGGTAACTGTAGCAGTCACTGTTTGGCACTGTAGCAGCCGGGAATATGCCCCTGTTTGGGCCTTCAGGCCAGATTTGGTCCCTAAGTCCTTTAAGGCCTTCAGGCCACCCAGGACTTCAGGTCAGTAAGGCCTTAGGGCCACCTCAAGGCCTTTGGGCCACCTTTAAGTGAAGATGAAAACTAGACAACCTACAAGGAACAAGATCTACAGGGAGGATGATCAAGGAGCTTTCACCACAGCAGAAGCTAAACGGATTGCAAGAATGAGAGGGTATGGCACCTGCCATCGGGACAAGCCTGTGCATGCACGGGAATGCCTAGCTGAACAGCCATGCGAAGGTGGAGAGCTTATTTCACGATGAAGATGCTGGGGAGGAGAAGTTCCAAGTAGTTAGTCTGGGTTGTATGTAATGTTTGAAGCCTACGGGCAATGAATTCCTCTAAGGCCTATGGGCCATGTAATAATTACGCCTACGGGCCTTGTGAGGGTTCCACCTAACCCCTTGAAATGTGGATTATCAAAAATCAATAAAAAATGAAGGCCTTCGAGCCATTGGAGGATAGTGATGGTGGAGCGTCAGTGACAAATTCAAAAAGTTCGGAAAATGGTGGTTGGAAGTTGTAACGAACCAAACTTTTATCAATGAAATTTTATCTTCTTATAATTATTTTATATAGTATAAAACACATATATAACATAGATAATAAAATAAAAGCATTATTCTCATTAATGAAGAATGAAATAAGTGGTATTTATAGAAATTAAGGAACCTATGCCAATTGAATAGCAACCTAACTATTGGAATATTAATATAACCATTAAGAATTGTAATCTGACCAATAGAATAGTAACTTCACCTATGTAATTATAAATAAAATTTAGGCATATTATACATGAAAATATTATATAATCATCGTATAAGTAAATAAATGTTTTAAAAATGATAAATTTAAGTGTTGATTTTTTTGTAAAACATAAATATTTATTTACAATTTTATAATTAAAATAGTTATTTAAAATAAAATTTATTTTAATAAAAAAATATTTATAAATTAATATTTTTATTTTTTATAATTATAAGATAATTTTATGATACCTTAATTAATTTTTCAAAGTCTCATAAAATAGGTTATAATATTAAAATTGGCATTTTTCAAATAGATAATGATTTTAATTAAAAATTAAATTTCTCATATTTATAAAATTATTTTTATAAAATGGAGTTCATTTTTTAAATCTACACATTGAAAAAAAAATTAGGGTGAATTTTTGGGATTTTTCTAAAATATTGAATTTTTTGGTGAATAGTGAAATACAACAATTTATGGTATTTAACATTATATAAAAATAAATGAATTTTTGAGTTATGGTTGAGCCATGGATGATGTAAGTGTCCATTATCTTTAACTCATGTTATCTAGTTACTATATCTATTCATGGGAATCAACACTAGTCTTGAGACAAAATAATAAACAAATGAATAAAATATTCAAAAAATACCCCTCTCCTCCTGTATAAATACCACCCCTTGCCGCCTCTTCTCCTCACACATTCTAAGAATTTTATATTGTATAAATTATACCCAATTCCATCCCCAATCCTCTTCCTCACATCCAGGAGCTTCTAGTCTCAATAAAAGACCAAATCCAAGTTCCTTAGGGAGGTTCTCAAGGAGATAATATTCAAGAGGTAAAATCCTCCTTTCTCTTTTAATTTCTTTTTTTTATTTTACTCTCCTTAACTAACCTATAAAAAGTGGAATTATATCTCCATTATCTTATATATACTTTAATTTTATTATTTTAATATAATATTTATCATCAAATCTTTTCTCCCCTCATTTTATTCAAAAAAAATGAAAACATCATTCGTGATGTGTCGATTCCCCGCCTTCATGGATGATGAGTTTTTGTTTTCCATTACCATATTCAAGGATTATCATAAAACCATTATTATGGTTAAATAATATTTTAATATACATATTATAACTTATATCATGTACTTTAATTGATATATAAATAGTATATTAATTAAAATGATATGAGTTTATGATGGTCGTAAAAACTGACAAAATAAATTAAAACATTTTCATCAATGTTTTATCTAATGAATCGTCCTCATACCATATAATCAAATGATATATTAGAACATTTAAACTTTTTTAAGTTCATTAATACTAAATAATTTAACTTGTGGATAAATTATTCCCATTTTACAAGAAACCCCATATTTATACTCAAGGGAACCAATCATAAACCATGAAAAAAAATGCTCCCAAAATGAAGAGATTAAAATATATAACTCATCAAAATGGTCACAAATGAACTTAATAAAATTATAATAAATCAAATACATGTAGAATATTTTATTAATTAAGTAATTAATTAATCAGATTTTATTATCTAGGATATTAAGTACGAGTACAAAAGGCATTCGGACAAAAGGTAAGGGGATTCTCGAACCCAACTCCTTTTCTTTAGGTTATTACTCTTTCATGCCAAATTTCAGTGTACATATTCCTTTATTGTTACTTAAATATAATTTAATTATTTTTACCTTTTCTTTTTGAGGATATACATGTTTCCAATATGATTTTATGACAAATACAAAAAAAATTCCAAAAGAACTCTTCTTTCCAAAACACATCTTGACTCCTCTTGAGTTATTTCTTCTTCACTAAAAAATTATGATTCTATACCAAATATGTTCTTTTCCATTTTCCATTTTGGGAACCCCAAGTTTATTCATTATTTATTAAATCCTTATGAAACCCATTCCTTTACATTGGTTACTTCATGACTTTTATTGATATACATTCTATATGGAATGCATGATTATATAAATGTTATGATGTGATGGGTGGGACTAAAATTATACAGTCCTCCAATGCATTGGGTAATGTTATGTATCTCATGATATAATGTGAAATATGCATAAAAATGATGTTATATTTTTCCATAGTGATGATGTTATGATTATGCACATGTGTTATGTGTGAACATGATGTTAGCTTTGTTCACAACTATGTGTGGTATTTGAACACTAAGACATGATGTTTCATTTTTTATGCATTTCCACATTCCATGACATTATATAATGTTTCATCTCATGATTATTATGATGATCCTATGCTTATAATATTATGATGATGATTATGCTCACCCATGTGATATTGATTCATGTCCCTTATTCTTCCTCTTACTGGGCTTTTAGCTCACCCATTTATTTGATGTATATCCTCGGGTGACTACATGTACTAAGGAGAATGTGGGATTTATAAGGATGAAGAATAAAATTTTAAATAAATGTTATGTACAAGTTATGGATGTGCCTAATTTTCCAAATACGTTAAACCTTTGATCCTAGATTTTAATGCTATTATGTTGTTTATCTTTAAAATAATGTAACATTCAAGTAAGAAAGAATAGGGTTTCTATAGTTGTTATCAGAGAATGCTTTAGTTAATTTGGGAATTATGATTAGATAATGTTAGTGAAAACCCTTAGGATAATACTAAGTATATGAAGCTTTGTTTAGAAAAATTCTTAACATAGGGATCCCATAATATATGACTTTAGTGTTAAAGGATAAATTATTCATGCTTTTTTTACTTAATTTTTGTTCAAACCTTTTATATTTTAGAAAATGGTGGGAACCGGGAGAAACTAGGCCACCAAATCGTGTAAGGGACAATGCAACGATTTTCTGAATGACATCCCTAATGTCATGGGAGGTGGAGTTCAAAACATTATGGCGATTCTTACACAATTATCTTAGGTTATGAACAACAACTTAAACCGCATTGAACATCTTCCTTCACCTAAGAAGGAGCAGTTATCCATTGAGTCCTTTATGCGACAATGACCAATGACATTTAGTGGATCTTCTAATCCACTCATTTCATAATAATGGGTTAACTTAATGAATAAGATCTTTTTTATACTCCATTGTTCTGAGAATTAGAAGGTGACTTTGGTTGTCTATCATTTAGATGGAGAATCTGACCAATGGTAGGCATTTATAAAGAACACAAAAATTAAGGAAGAGATAGAAGAGATGTAGTGGGAAGAATTTAATAAAATATTTCTTAACAAGTATTTTCCTTGAACTCTTCATACAAAGATGAAGAGATAATTCATATATCTGGAGAAAAAGGAAGGTGAATATTTCACAGCTTATGAAGTGAACTTCACAAGGATTTCAAGGTATGCCTTGGGTTTTGTAATCAATATTGATAGAAAGGTAGATAGATTATTTAGTGGTTTAAAACTGTACCTTCGAAAGGCTCTAATTATCCAATACTTTGGGAGTTATGAATAAATGGTCAGATATGATTTCAAAGTGCATATTGAGTTTAGATAATGGTCCCATGATTATGGAGATAAGAATATAATAATGGAGTTTCATGTTGGTGGGTCAAATGACAAAGGAGTAAAGAGGATCCAACCACCCACGTTTCAAAAATTTGGGAATAAATGTCATGGGAATTGCCTCAAAGGGATGGTTAAATACTTCAAGTGTGGGATAGAAATCCAAAAATCTCATGAATGTCAAAGCGACATGAAGAATCCTGCCAACATGATGGAGGAAATAAGAGAACCATCGATGGTTCAAAGCTTCAAAAGTAAGGAGAAAGGGAACTATGCAAGCTAGTGTACTAAACCTCGACTCCTTCAGGGCAATCAATGTCAACATCCACCAAAGCCAAAGGAGATATGGGAAGCTTATTCCATAACTACTACTGAATTAGATCAATAAAATGAATTTATACAAGGTACAATTCCTATTCACTCAATAATGTAAAAATTCTTATTTTATTTTGGTTCTACGCATTCCTTTATATCTTGAAAGTTTGCTAGACCTATTTAATCAAAGCCCTGATACCTTGAAGTAGAGATATCCATAAAAACACCTAGTGGTTCTATCATTGTAACCCAAGTGTTGGACTCTTCTCATATTGGCATATGTGGGAAGATTCTTCTACAGAATCTCATAATACTTAACTTGGTGGAATTAAATGCTATACTTGGAATGGATTGACTCTTGTTATATAGATCACACATAAAATGTTGGGAAAAGGAAATATCTTTTAATATTTTGAAACATCCCATTCTTCTCTACAAATGCAAGGAAGATCATGAATCTTCTTTGGAAGATCCCTCAAAGGTGTGGGTGTTGATACTCTATGAATAATCATATCTGGCCCAAATGGTTGTGCCGAAGGAAAGCATTAAACTTGAGGAAATTTCCATTATGATGGAATACATTGATGTATTCTCTAACAAGTTACCTGGACTTCCCCCAGATTGTGAGGTAGAGTTTTAAATAGATCTTATAATTGTAGCCACTCCTATCTCAAAATGTCCCTATAGGATGGCCCCTATCGAACCAGAGGAGTTAAAGAATAAGTTGCAAGATCATTTGGACAAGGGATTTATATGCCTTAGTGAATCACCTAAAGGTGCACTAGTGGTTTTTGTAAATAAAAAGGATGGATCAATGCAGTTGTGTATCGATTACCTGGAGCTCAATAAGATCACCATAAAGAACAAGTATCCTATTCTAAGGATTGATGACTTGTTTGATCAATTATGAGGATATCAATACTTCCCAAAGGTGGATCTTTGTTCTAGATATCATCAACTGAAGGTGAAGAGGGAATATATTCAGAAGACTTCTTTTTATATAAGGTATGGGCACTGTGAGTTTCTATTGATTCCCTTAGAACTTACTAATTCCCATGCAATATTCATGGATTTTATGAATAGAGTCTTTGGAGACTACCTCAAAAAATTTGTGGTGGTTTTTATCGATGATATTATCAGCTAATCCAAGGCAAGGATAAACATGAATAACATATAAGGATTGTGTTGGAGACATTAAGGAAGGATAAATTGTATTCCAAGTTCAGTAAGTGTGACTTTTGGATGCAGAAATTTTCATTCTTGGGACATTTGAACAAAGGTGAGGGAATTTCTATGGACCCTTCAAAAAAAGTCAATTAAGGAATGGACCAGAACCACTTATATCATGGAAATACGAGGTTTTCTTGGATTAGTAGAGTACTACTGATGTTTTGTGAAAAAAATATCATGATTGAATAACCCGCTAACTAATTTAACAAGGAAATAGGTAAAGTATATCTAGATAAAAGAATGTGAGGAAGGCTTCAAGGAGATAAAGAAGAGGCTAATCACCACACATGTACTCATACTACCAACAAGTAGAGAAAGTTTTATGATATACAGTGATGCTTCAAAGAAATAATTGGGTTGTGTACTCATGAATATTGATAAATTGATAGCCTATGCCTCATCTAAGTTGAAGATCCATGAGCAGGACTACTCGATGCATGATTTGGAGCTAGCGGTTGTGGATTTTTCCTTGAAAATCTAGCGACACTATCTCTATGGTGATAAGTGTGACATATATAACATTCAAAAGATTTTAAGGTATATATTCACATAGAAGAGGCTCAGCATGCATCAAAGAAGATGGTTAGAATTAATCAAGGACTACAATTGATCTATTCACTACCATCTGGGAAAGGCAAACAAGTTAGTTGATGCTCTTAGAATAAAAGAACCGGCTACTCTATCCATGATTCGGATTGAGAAATACCCTATCTTTATGGATATTAAAATGATGGATTTTGAAATCATAATAGTAGGGAATACATCCTACCTTTCCCAAATTATTTCCCAACCATCTATCCAAAAGAAGATAAAGGAGGCACAAAGGGATGATCTGGAATTAGAAAATAAGGTGAATACAGTAAATAAAGTAAAATTATATGAGTTCCACATCAATAATGATGGTGTGATTCCATTTGGAATGAGTCTTTGTGTGCCTTCATCATATGGGATAAATAAGGATCTATTGGATAATGCACATAACTCACCTTTCTCTATCCATCCTAGAAGTACCAAGATGTATCGTGATCTTCGAGAACACTTTTGGTGGGACAACGTGAAGAAGAATATTGAGGAGTATATATCATGGTGTTTGGTGTGTCAAAAAGTTAAAGCAGATAAACATAAGTCCAAAGGTATGATGTAACCATTTCCTATACCCACGTGTAAATGGGAAAATGTCACTATAGACTTTGTCACTGGTCTCCCAAAGACATATAAAGGAAACAATGTGATATGTGTTGTAGTGGATCGACTCACCAATACTACCCACTTTATCACTATTTAGGAAGATCTCTCACTTGAAAAACTTGACAAGAAATATGTGAAGGAAGTGATGAGGTTGCATGGGGTTCCACTTTCGATCATATCTAACCATGATCCAAGGTTTGCATCTAAATTCTAGATAAGTATTCAACATTATTTTAGTATTGAATTGAATTTCATCATGTCCTATCACCCCCAAATTGATGTCCAATTTGAAAGGACTATTCAGACACTCGAGTTCATGCTGAGAGCCTTCTCAATAGAATTAAAAGGCGGATGGGATCAACATCTCCCATTAGTTGAGTTCTCATACAACAATAGTTTCTAATCAAGTAATAAAATGGATCCATATGAAGTTATGTATGGGAAGCGATGTAGAAGTCCAACTTGTCAGGATGAAGTTGGTGAACGAAAGCTACTTGGACCTGAACATGTGTAAGAGATGAAAAATAAGATTCAAACCATCCAACAACACATAAAAGCTGCCCATAGACAGAAAAAGAGCTATGCTGACAACCGTTGAAGGGATTTGGAGTTTAAAGGTGGAGAAAATTTTTTCCTTCAAATAACACCATGGAAGAGAGTCATGTGGTTTGGAAAGAAAGGGAAACTTAGTCCAAGGTACATTGACCCCTTTGAGATCCTTGATCGCATAGAAGTAGTGGCATATCAGCTTGTACTTCCATAAAATATGGCTCAATTTCATGATGTACTCCATGTATCTCTCCTGAGTATGTAAATACATGACCCCTCACATGTACTAAATCTAGAGGTGGTACAACTGGAGAATGACCTCTCGTATGAAGAGAAGCTGGTGAAGATCTTAAACCGTAGAGATATAGTCTTACGCAACAAGATGACTCACCATATCAAAGTGTTGTGGAGGAACCATAAGTATGAAGTGGTGACATGGGAACTGGAGGAAGTGATGAAGGAGAATTACCCTCACCTATTTTCATCTTGTTCTGTAAAATGAAATTTAGATGATGGAATTTCAAAAGGGGGGAAGAATGTAACGACCCAAACTTTTATAAATGGAATTTTCACTTCTTACTATTATATTATATAGTATAAAACACATATATAACATATATAACCCAATAAGGGGTATTTATAGAAATTAATGAACCTATACCGATGGAATTGTAACCTAACCATTGGAATAGTAATATAACCATTAAGAATTATAATCTGGCCAATAGAATAGTAACTTAACCTATGAAATTATAAATAAAATTTAGGCATATTATACATGAAAAATATGATATAATCATGGTATAAGTAAATAAATTTTTTAAAAATGATAAATTAAGTGTTGGTATTTTTGTAAAACATAAACGTTTATTTGCAATTTTATAATTAATCTAATGATTTAAAAGAAATTTTATTTTCATAAAATAAATTCATAAATTAATATTTTAATGTTTTATAATTATAAGATAGTTTTGTGATACCATAATTAATTTTTCAGAGTGTCATAAAATCGGTTATAATATTAAAATTGGTATTTTTTTAATAGATGGTTATTTTAATTAAAAAATAAATGTCACATATTTATAAAATTATTTTCATAAAATGGAGTTCATTTTTAAAATCTAAACATTGAAAAATGGTTAGGGTGAATTTTTGGGATTTTTCTAAAATAGTTGGATTTTTGTGAATAGTGAAATACGGTGATTTACAGTATTTAACATTATAAGTAAATAGATGAATTTTTGAGTCATGGTTGAGTCATGGATGATGTAAAATAAAATTTTATATTTACTAAATTTATCCATGGGAATCAAAAATATTTATAGTCTTGAGCCAAAATAATAAATAAGTGAATAAAATAATCAAAAAACACCTCCCTCCCCTATAAATACCACCCCTCACCACCTCTTCTCCTCACACCTTCTAAACCTTATAGATTTTATAAATTCTAACCAATTCCATCCCCAATCCTCTTCCCCACATCCATGAGCTTCTGGTCTCAACAAAAGACCAAATCCAAGTGCTTTAAGGAGGTTCTCAAAGAAACAATATTCAAGAGGTAAAATCCTCCTTCTTTCTCTTTTAATTTAATTTATTTTATTTTCCTCTTCTTACCTCCCCTATACAAAGAAAAATGATAACTCCAATATCTTATATATACTTTAATTTTATTGTGTTAGTGTAATATCCATGATTATATCTTTTCACCCCTCCTTTTATTCAAAAAAATGAAAACACTATCTGTGATGTGTCGATTCACCACCTTCATGGATGACAAGTTTTCATTTTCCATTACCACCTTCAAGGATGGTCATAAAACCATTATTATTGTTAAATAATATTTTAATATACATATTATAACTTTTATCATGTACTGGAACTAATATATAAACATGATATTAAATAAAATGATATGATTTCATGATAGTTGTAAAAACCACCAAAATAAATTGAAACATTTTAATCAATGTTTTATCTAATGAATCATCCCCATACCATATAATCAAATTATATATAAGACCATTTAAAATTTTGTGAGTTAATTAATACTAAATAATTTATTTTCTGGAGAATTTATTCCCATTTGACAAGAACCCCCATATTTATACTCAAGGGAACCGATCATAAACCATGAAAATGAATGCTCCCAAAATAGCGAGATTAAACTCTATAACTCATAAAAATAGAAATAAAATAACTTAATAAAATTATAATAAATCAAATAAATGTAGGATATATTATTAATTATTTAATTAATGAATCTAATTTGATTATCCAGGATATTAAGTACAAGTGCAGAAGGCATTCGGACATAAGGTAAGGGGATTCTCCAACCCAACTCCTTTTAGTTTATTCCTCTTTCATTCCAAATTTCAGCATGGATGTTCCTTTATTTTTCCTTAAATATAATTTCATTATTTATCCCTTTTTCTTTTCTAGGGTATACATGTTTCTAATCTGATTTTATGACAAATACAAAGATTTTTACAAAATAACTCTTCTTTCCAAAACACATCTTAACTCATATTCAGTTATTCATTCTTCATGCAAAAATGATGATTCTTATACCAAATATGTTCTTTTCCCTTTTCCATTTGGGTAACCCCAAGTTTATTCATGATTGATCAGATGCTTATTAAATCCATTCCTTTACATGGGTTACTTAATGACTTTGATTGATATACATTCCATGTGTAATGCATGATTGTGTAAATATTATGATGCGATGGGTGGGCCCAAAATTATATAGTCCTCCAATGCATTAGGTAATGTGATGTATCTCATGAGATAATGTGAAATATGTGTGAAAATGATGCTAGATTTGTTCAAAATTATGATTCTATGATTATGAACATATGTTATGCATGAACATGATGCTAGATTTGTTCACAACTATGTGTGGTATTTGACCACTAAGACATGATGTTTCATTTTTTATGCATTGAAACATTCCATGACTTTATCTAATGTTTCCCATCATGATTATGATGATGATCCTATGCTTATGATATGATGATGATGATTATGATCACCCATGTGATACTGATTCATGTCCCTTATTCTTCCTCTTAATAGGCCTTTAGCTCACCCCTTTCTTTGATGTATATCCTCAGGTGACTACATGTACTAAGGAGAATGTGAGATTTATAAGGATGAAGAAAAATATTTTAAATAAATTTTATTTACAATTTATGGATGCGCCTAATTTTCCCCAGACACTAAAACTTTGATCCTAGATTATAACACCATTATGTTCTTTATCTTTAAAATAATGTAATATACAAGTAATAAAAAGTAGGGTTGCTATAGAAGAAATCAATTGGAATTTATCCTTGAATATTATCAAAAGGGGAAAGTGTGGATATTATAGAAGAGTAAACTTGTTGGATTTTTTGAAAGCATGCACTGTTCATCGGAAGGTGGAGTTAAGGTGGTGGGAGTATTTGACCAAGAGAAGGGATGTCTGTGAAGATTGAATTTGGGTGGGCATACTCTCCATAGAGATCATAAGATGATGAAATTGGTTGCACCGGTTTGACTCTACTTTAAGTGGTAGGGTAGATTCATTTTTTTTATGAATTCTATATAATGTAATCATATTTTGTTTCTTTAATAAAATTATTGCAACATTCTCTCTATAGAGAAAGAATAAGTGTGAACCATGTAAAACTTGTGTTGTTATTTTATCTTTATTTCTTCCAATCATTGTATTTCAAAAGTTCTTGTTTGGATTGTTCATGTGTGTTGTGGTGTGGTGGATTGGGTGTGGTTGGTTTTCTATGTTCTAGTATATCGTGTACGTGGGTTTGTTCCAATTCGGTGGTTCTGGATCTTATTTCCACTATGTTAAGTTTTGGGAGTTTAACTTCCAATCAAGCAATTCATCAAACCCAATATTTTTTTTTTGCAAGGCGTGAACCCAATGTTTTTTGAGTGAAACTTTGCACTTGAATTTTCTATCAAATCTTTTACTAGATATTTCCAATTCAGGTGGGATTATCTTGAGGAATTTTCCTATAGTGAATTCCACTAGACGTTTCCAATGTAATTTTTTACTATAATTCTATAGCGGAAGTTTTTAGTGTAATTTTTAGGTGGAATTTTTTAGTGGAATTATTATGTGGTGTTTGTCAGTGGAGATATCTAGTGTAATTTTACACTTGATTTTTTAAGTAAAAATTTTTAGTTAAGATAGCCAGTGTAATTTCCCATTGGATTTTTTTGGTGAAATTTTTCAATGAAATTTTATAATGAAACTTTTCTTTTAATGATAATAATAATTTCTTATTCTTTAAAAAATGTCATTATTTTTTTATAGGTTTGGAAGATTTTATTTTATGTCTTAAAAAATAATTCATAAGTAATAATAAAGATAAAATTTTCCTTTATTTGAATAAGAATATATGACTTTTAAGAATATAATAAAAAAATTATGCCTTTTAAAGTAAAATTATGTCTTATAAAAAGAAATTAAATTATTTTTAATGGAAAAATAGTGGAAAATTTCAATGGACACTAAAATTTCAAAGTAGAATTTTTCACTAAAAGTTTGCTTTGAATTTTTTACTATAAGTTTCCTATAAATTTTTCACTGTAAGTTTCCTTTGAGTTTTTCTATATAAGTTTCCTATGAACTTTATATTATATTTTTCGATGGAAATTTATAGTCAATTTCCAATGGTGGAATTGTTTTGTGCTTCACCTATAAGGCCTTGTTGTTTGCAGGTGTCATGAATAGTGAAGAAAAATCAAGGTGATATTATCATGAAACACATGAGGATAACGTAATGGATGGTGATGTTCCATCATGTAATGTCAAATTATTAGTGGGGATAATTTTTAAATTAGAAATAGATGTTAGTTTTTATGTTATGTATGAAGGGATACATGAGTTTAGTGTTCATCGTCAATATGAAAAATAGAGTTTTCATGATCTGACCCAAGCCGGGGCTCGAGTCGCAGCTACCCCAAGCCCAACTCCATAGGCCAGGGGCTGACGAGCACTACCGAAGTTATAACTAACACGAGGAGACTTTTTCCTAAGTACCTATACACACACACATAGGCATCTCGATGCAAAAGTGCATAGGGAGTAAAAGTAAAAGAAATGAAAAAATGAGGGAACAACCATGTAAGAAAACCCTCTAAACAATACAAGAGTATGGTAGTGTAAACTAAAAAGTAAAGGGGAAAAATACACACCCAACCAGAAATATGTCCCAACCTGAAAAAACTAAAAAAGTAAACTTCTAATAGAGACCATCTCTGGAATCCAAAACTGAAGCCACCGTACATGGTCCAAAATATCAAGTATCCCTAAACTCCTATGAAGTCACGATCGACCTGTTTGTCGTCTGCATAAGACGCGACACGTGTGGGAAAAGCCCATGCAGGGGTGATTATATACATACCCAGTAGTACACCCTGAAAGATAAAGGGGGGTGGTAAGAGATACAAAAAAAAGAAAGAAAGATAGTGGATGCAAGATACAGTCAAAGAGAACAACTCAACCCAAAAAGAGAGTGAAATTAATCTCGTCCAAACACAAGGGGATAAACAAGGTGAGTGTATGAACTACCCATCGAGTCTTTGCCACCTATAGTAGAAGAGTAGACTCATCCAACCACGAGAATCTAGACATGGAAAGCACGTGGCATACCCCACGTGTCTTCGCCTCTCCTGGAAGTAGAGTAACAAAATCCAAGGTGTGGACACAAAATAATATATATATATATATATATATATATATATATATATAGTCAGTCAAAGAAGCCTAAACGTGTAACAACCCTTCTCTTTATTTCACATTAATACATGATTTATTATATAAAATTACACTTAATACAACCCAAAAGATCGAGAAGTATAGTTTATTTAGGAATTAGGTACATTACATAACAATTTAAAACAAGAAAAAACGTCTTCTTTATTGAAAACATTTTTAATATGCTCACACTTAAAACAACCTGGGGACATACATAAGAAAGGGGTGATCTATAAAGCCCGGTAAGGGAATAAACATGACATAACATAGAGAAGATAATATGTTTTATACAATAGACATATCAATGGGGCATAAAAGGGGTGAGAATCATAAACATGAACAATGATGCATGATATGGCATGATAATCATAAAGGCAACAAAGGAAATGTGACAACATCTTAAAACACTACATCATAAACATAGGTCGAGGATAAATTCCAAGACTTCATGATGGAAAAAGTCCCATAAAGGAATCAGGTTCACTCCCTGACCCAACATATCGTCCCATGAGAATAAAAATTACCCAGTGCATTCGAGCACTATATAATTCTGGGCACACTCGTCATTTTCATTTCATTCTCATGATTAAGTGTGCCATATATATCATACAACATGGATTCATTCATCATCATGTTTTATTCCATGATCAAGGAGTGTGGAATACATACATTTAAGTCCCAATTTAAATAATTATAATTGTATAAAGGTGAACACCCTTGATAGGAAATGGGTAAGTTATTCACTACACAATTATTTTGGCATGGAAAATCGCAGTGAAATTTCTGAAAAATAACAGTGTCGCTTAAATATTCATAAAATGGGTTGATGAGACCGAAAGGGGTATCTAAACATTTGAACATAAATTGGGCAGTAATAGGGACATGGAAAGGCATGTACCAACCTTAATACTTAGAAATAGAAAGTATAATATAATAAAGAAACATTAATAAAGAAGATAAAGAAAGGATCCCTTGCTAAATTTTGGCATGGTAACAGGTGTACATAAGGATTCATGGGGGAATAATGAGAGTGAAGGGGGTATATCATAACATGGAAATAAAAATAACAGTAAGTGGTTTGTAGGAAAACATAACCAAACAAACAAAAATTGAAACTAAGAAGCATAACATAAAAGAGGTGCTTGAATGGAAATGAGAATAGAGGAGTCCCTTACTTGAATTTGTGACTCCAAATGCTTGGGAGGAGCTTCTTAAGAGATTGGGGTAACCTTGGGAGGACTCTATATAGGGGAGGGAAGAGTAATGACATGCTCCAAGGAGTTTGAGTGAATATAAATGGGATATTGGGCGATTTTATATAGGAAATGAGTGGGGATTTTTTTATTATTTCTCAAACATAGGTTTTGGACTCTATAATAAAATAACGAAAACCACAAACCTTATCATGGTTTTTACCCATTGTTTCTACTGAATGGTAGTGGTTTTCATTATTTTATAATTACAAGGGCCTAACATAATAAAATAATGTTCTTACTTATGAGGAGGTGAGTTATACTCATAAATAAAAGATTTTAAAACCATAAAATACATTAATGGTTTTGGAGGATTCATAATGGCTTTATAAAATTAATCAAATAAACTTAAAATCACATTATTTTAAAGGGAAAACATAGATTTAGTCGCGGATTCCATTTATAGTATTTATTACATCACTTTTGGATCATTATGATATCATAATACGCAATGCATATTTATACGGTATTTAATTTTTTACCTGAAATTTTAACTATCTTAGAAAATTGTGAAAAAATAACCATTAGATAATTTCAATGTTCTTATTCCAAAAATAATATCTGTTTTATCTAAATAATTTTATAAATATTTTTATTTTCACTTTTAAAATAAAAAATCGATATTTATTGAGAAATTTTGGGTTTTTTGACAATAATAGTTTTCGAATACTTATAAAAAATTACATTTGTATTCATAAAAATTATATGATCATTTATATTTGATAAAAATTATTTAAATCTTATTTATTTCAAAAATCCATTAATTCATCAAAATAATTTCAGTATTTGAATTTTAATATTATCCAAAAATACTAGTTGTGTTTATTGTATCAAAATAAAAATCATTTATAAAGTAACAATAATAAGATGAAAAAATATTCATTATTCTATAAAAAATAATGTACATAATAATATTTCTAGGGTCTTGATACATATTAATTTAATACACAAACAAAATCCCTAAGAGTATGGTGTGCGATGGTGAGATTTTCATGGGGTGGTTCAACGAACATGGTTTGGGTCGTGATCTCAATGAGATTGAACTTCTTCCGTAAACGGTTTCGCTCATGCTTAAGTTGTTGGATATCAACTTGGACTTGGTCAAGGAAAAATCTTAGAGATGTTATCTCCCTTATAAGATCTGATAAATGGGTTTTATAGGGTACGATCCTACTATTTGAGGCTATCACTTCCTTTTTTTGTGTCAATTGGATTTGTTAAAATCCTATATTTATACTAATCATGTGATCATTGTTCAACATCTATATTATCAATGGTAAAGATATTTAATGATGTTTTAAATATAACAGGATATAATAAAACCAAATAAGTGAAAAAAATTCTATAACCATAATATATAATAATAAATTTAATTAAATCACAAGGGAAATTTTATTTATAATAGTTCGGGTCATTACAAAATGAGAGAGTAAGGGGATCTCCATCTCACAGCTTAGCCCAGGAAAAGAGTATCCAAGAATTCCAAAAGTCCATCAATGATGCGCAACATCTCATGTGCATGCTCAGAAGTAATCATACAAGTCAAACCATGAATTGTCATTATGTCGCACAGTCGAGGGTCCACAACTCTAGGTAGGGTACCCATGCCCTGATATCTATCAAGGAACTCCACTACCCAGTCCTACTAGAGGGTGTCACTCGATAGTCACTGAGTAACTCCACTGCCCAGCCCTACTAAAGGGAACGGCTTGGAAAGTTTGTCAAGGAACTCCACTGCCTAGCCCTACTGGAGGGTATCGCTCAGAAAGGTCATCAAGGAACTCCATTGCCCGGCCATGCTGGAGGGTACCGCTCAGAAAGATCTTCGAGAAACTCCACTGTCCAACCCTACTAGAGGGTACCGCTTGATAGTCGTTGAGGAACTCCACTGGCCAACCCTGCTAGAGGGTACCACTTGGAAGGTCGTTGAGGAACTCCACTACCCAGCCCTGCTGGAGGGTACCACTCAAAAGTCTCTGGTGATCCTGTGTGATCACTTCTGAAAACATTAGGGCATTGCCAAACTAGTCGTTGTGCCTGAAAACTGAAACATTCAGAATCATATCTCAAAATCCACAACAGAGGGCACCATCGTTTTCTATATGGAAAAATACTCACGATAGGCTACTCGTGGGCCAAAATATGAGTTCAAATGAATGAGATACGGATGATTAAAGTCTCCTCAAAAGAGGCAAGGGGTACACGACATATGAGGGGACCCACATGACGTGTGGTCCCACTTCCATGCCTGGTCGTGTCCCTAGCCGACACACGGCTCTCATCTCATGTAGTAGTACATGCCATGTAGTTGGACTACACAGCGTGTCCAAGTCAACCGAAACTGAGTTGTGTCTTGATGGTCATGTTCGTGTACTGGACCTCATGTGGATCCATGTGCTCGGGTACACAATTATGTACCTGGTCGTGTACTTCCACATGAATTCCTGCCCATGTGATCCTCCACATGGGATGTCCAACCGGGAAAGGGGTACATGACTTGTAGGAGGACTACATGTCGTTTCATCCTTATCTTTTCTGAAAACCCTAATCACCGCACTGAGGGGGATACATGTCGTGTGCTTATCTATGAACACAGTGTGTAGTTAGGTTTCCCCCAAAATCCCATATCTTCTTCCTGTGCTTGAATCTACTCATTCCTCCATATATTTCACCTTGAATCGACACAAAACTTATAGATCTTTTCGAAAATCATGGTCTATGGCCATCATTCGTCGAAAAACAGCCTCCATTCATCCATGAGGGTTTCGTCATACATTCGGTTCATTGCGGATACTTCTGCCTTTGTAGATTCAGGCTCTGGTTGCCCAAAAGATCATCCTCACCTCATAAAAACTCTAGATATGGTCTCGGGTCATCGATATGTACCTCTTTCGTCGATCTGTCGTGGTTTTGGGGGTCCGGTTGAGCTTAGTATCACCCGGCAAAGTCGAACCGGAACCATAGGGGCCAATCAGTGATGAACACGAAGAAGATTTGGGAGAAAAACACCATAACAAAGATTTAAAATATCACTGGATAAGCATTCTTGGACAATGATCAAGAACGGTGATCCGGGGTTAGAAACCAAAAGAATAAACTTAGATTTCAATATTCGGGCACATACAAAGGTTTCAAAAAGGGGAGCAGATCGAAGAACAAGGATCGATATGCTCGATCTATTTAATCAAAGGGTGTAAATCACCAATTGATGAGTCCTAACTTGATTATGTATTGTTTGTTGATGAAGAATGCGTCATCCAATGATCGAGAGAATCCATTATGTTCGTTGTGTCCTGATCTAATCTGATCTGGCATTTCGTCATTGTCCGATGAGATCCACCAATGGAAGGAGGAAGGGGAGCGTCATTGGCGATTCTAGGATTATGAGGCTAAGCCTAGGAATTTTTTCATGATAATGCATTTATAGAATGCATTTACAGTTTAAATTAATTAAATAATTAATTTGATAATTAATTATTTCACTGAACGTATTGTCGATGAGCGAGGAGTCCGAACGCCCCGCACCAACTCATTTTATGTCGTACCTAGGGTAAACACCACATTCCGGACTCAACTGTGGTCTCATATTTCTACTTTGAGATTCCATTTAAGAGTTATACTATTTTATTTAATAAATATTCGTGCGTAATATAAAATATTTTTAATATTTTTATAAAATTAATTTCTGGCACACCGGGCCTCAGAATCGCACGTCATCTCAATTCCTAACTCTAGAAATATATTAAATTCTTACAAGGCAAAAACCGGGTCTCTACATCATTCCGTCCTTCAAGATTTTCATCTTTGAAAAGTTAAAACTAAGAAAACAACTCAGGTTACTAATCCCACACTTTTCTTTCTCGATCCCAGGAACTCTCTCACACATTCCCATGCTACCACAACACGCAGACCAAGGGGTGGTCCGTCCACGCAGGGTCCTCTTCTGTCGATCATCGATTGCCACTGAATGCTCCGAAAAGTTGGATCCATCCTCGATGTCCATCTCACCTCATTCAATGATGTGTGTAGGGTCATGCATGTATCTCCTCAGTCGTGACATGTGGAAGACGTCATGCACCCACTCCAGTTGTGGGGTACGGTGAGGCAGTAAGCAATCTTGCTAACCCTCTGCATGATCTCAAATGATCCATGAACCTCAGGGATAGCTTGTCACCCCGAAATAACCTCTGCAATCCTCATCATGGGAAGACTCTTAGAAAAACATGGTCTCCCTTCTTGAACTCCAAGGGAATACGACGATGATCTGCATAATATTTTTGTATCTCTGGGTTATCCTCAACCGCTCACAGATGACCTGGACCTTCTTCATCATCACATGCACTATCTCTGGGACTACAAGAGATAACTCGCCAATCTCTTTCCAGTATAAGGGTGACCTATAGGGTCTCTCATACAGGGCCTAAAAAGGTGTCATGTCGATATTATATTGGTAGTTGTTGTACGCAAACTCTACCAAAGGAAAGTGATCCTCCCAACTCCGATCAAAGTCTAACACGTAATCCCTCGGCATATTCTCCAACACCTAGATAGTGTGCTCAATCTGCTCATCAGTTTGGATGTGAAAGGTTGTACTCATCCTCATTTGGGTCCTGAATTCCTCTTGTAGGCCTCTCCATAATTGTGAAACAAATTGCACATCACGATCAAAGACAATCTTCGAGGGAACCCCATGAAGGCGAATGATCTCTCATACGTACAGTTTGTTGGAACCAGGCGTGCAGCGGAAGCCCCAAACAGGTGGGTTTTTAAAATTTTCTACCGACGATCGACGTAAACTTATCGACGTCAGTGAAGTGCATCCTGATCAAATACAAGGATCTTGCATGAAGGATTTTAAGTACAAACATAAACTGTAAAAATACCTTGTTTAATATGAAGTTGTGCATGACATCTGCTCGTCGTTGGAGATCGCTGCTTGAAGAATCTGAAGTCAAATTCCTCTAGATCATCCACACATGCTTCAAGGAATCTGTGGGAGTGTCGTTCGTCATAATCTGGGTGCTAGCGCGGAATTCCGATGACGCCTTCGACGCTCCAACGACCACCGCATTACTTCGCTAGTGATGCCTGAGAGAGAGCTCGATTCGAGCTCCTTGGATCTAGAGCCTCTCTCTCTAGATTATGGGAGAGAGGAGAAGAGAGAGAACCGTCATGAATAGTACTTGTCAAAATCCCCTCCTATTCTATTTATAGTGGTTAATTAAAATACCCAGTATTGCCTCGTCGGCCCCAAATAATTAACGCACTATCAACGACATTTTATGACTACTAAACTGAGCCCTAAATATTATTATCATTTACTTGTAATATATTAAAATATATTACATGATAATAATTAAGTCATTAAATTGACTCGTCGTTCCCATGAATATTAATTGAACCTTGAATAATTTAATATTCATCAATTAATATTTTTTCATGTATTTGCTTAAAACTCGTAAATACATTTAATAAATAAATTCAATACTCATTATTATAAACTCAAATAATATGAATTCATTTATTGCATTGGTGATCGCTTTACCTTGGACAAATCTCAGACCCTTATGGTGGGGCCCACCATGTCCAAAACTCGTATTCAACTAAATAGGGAAGATTCTTGAATACACTATTGTGTGTGACCCTCTTGGCCCTTATGCCGACAGTAGTGAATAATATTCACAGAACAAGAGCGGGATCTAACAACTCATCATGTCCCCTGAAGAGATAAGGATTGTCACAGCCGCGGAAACCAACCTATGAACACGCACTGTATAATATAATCTCTTTGTCTATAATATCTCATAAAGCAGGATGCACTCATGTGTCATCGCCCTTTTTCTTGATTTATTGTTTGTTTATTTAACTGGATGGATTTACCCTTGACTGACATGGCCATGGTCATATAAAGGTACTACCATCTATATCAATATGGCCTAAGATATATTACTTCCATGACCCGGAAGTGACAAATCCTTTCTTGACCATTCAACCAATGACATGCCACCAATGACGCACCCAACACAAACTACCTCACCATGACTTTATTGTCATGGTTTTCCTCTTGCATCAAAGTGTGCAATCAAATGACATACATTGGTAATGATCTCAAGTCAGGAGACCATTACACATGATCATAGATAGGAACATCCAATGACACCTGAAACATGTGGTGTTCCTATTGGTGGGTCAGTCTTCATGATCTCACTACTAGAGATCACCAAGTGTGAACTTCATGAGAAGAAGTCTCGATGCTTATGAGCCCCCAGCACCTGATAGTCAAACATCTACTGTGTCCAATCAGTAAAATGTATCTAGACCATAGAACATATATTTAAGATTAATTTCATAGTATCTAGAGGTTATCATTATAGCCTGGGAACTGTTATAACCTTTCAATACGCCAATTAACCTTTGGACATTACCATTTCAATAGTGGATACAGAAAAGTCTACACTATAATGGTAAGATGAAATCATGCATAGCTAACTGTATACACGATATGGTAATCAAAAGCACTGAATAGTTGGGTCTAGGGAACCCACTATTTCAACACTCCCACTTGCACTAGAGCCAACTTACTGACCAAACTTGTTAGCTACTCATATGATGAACATCATGTTTCTGCTGAGTAACGGCTTTAGCTACTGGGTCTGCCACGATTTCGCCGCGTGGCTATTCTGTTATAGCGACCTCATCTCCTTGAGTAAAACTTCTCAAGAGATGGTATCACGAGTATATCCCTTTTTTCCACTATCATAACTTGACATCTTGGCTATTAAGAATATCATAATTTACATTATGATAATATTTTTCTTACCAGGTGCGATTCCAAGAACTAGAAAAAATCATTGCATTTAACTGCTTCTTAGATATCTTAGAAGTTGCAACGTATTCGGTCTTTGTAGGTATGGTTACCATTGGATTATATGAGCTTGACTCTCTCATCTTCTTTAGCCTAACTGCGATAGTAGATCACATTGATCTATGGAAGACTAGTTTTATCCCCAAAAACTAGTATCTTTTCTCTCCATTTACCAGGTACATATCTTTTGTACTTACCAAAGTACAATTATATGGTTTTGACTGCATCCCTTATAGTGATCTTGGATATAACTGATATTTTCCTACTGTAAAATATACCTTGGAAATATCAGTTCTTGTACATATCATGGAATACGTGATTGTTCCATCACTCCGACGTATAGATTTCAAATCACCACGCTTATGTCTTCCCATGTCACGGACAGGTCAACATGGAGAGATTATGCCCTATGACATAGGCAACAATTCATCTCTTGAATTGTTCCAACATGTATTTTTCAATACAATGTCACTATATGTACGATTGACTAGGACCAAACAACCTATAGATCTACCTCAGTAGATTCTGTTCCCAAGAACTTAGGTTGCTTACTTTAATTTAATCACTGGAGAATAAATTTCATCTTGGTCATAACTAACTGTGATACCAATGTCTATTTTCCATATGTTGTCGAACATACTTCACTTGGAAAACATTGATGCTCCCACTAACCTTCCATAAACACATGGAAATCATTTGTTGAAAATGTATATTCTTTGATCATGTTGCTTACTTTAATCCTAAACCGGATTTTAGTAACTTGCAACCTTTATTAGAGTTTTGTAACATGACCATCCCATTCTGGTTGTGTCGTATAGACACCATCCACGATTGGTGGTCATGAAATCCAATGCTAAATAAATTGATCATAGATATTAGCTATGATAAGTAAAATTCTAATGGATTTAGGTATAACAACTTGGTGAAACCAATCGAGCCTTATTGGTACTACACTTGTACCATCCATTTATCAACTCACTTGAATACCCACCGCAGTATTCAAAATAATAAGCCCCCTTTGCACTTTGATACATGGAATCCATTAATTGAAATTTAGTTGGTCTTATCAATTTTAGCTAATTGCCATATACTGCTTACTTGTAGGAAATATTATTCATATTGAATAATAGATCACTGACCGCGGTGAATATAAAAACCATCACCATGATTTTATCCTTCCTATGCGGTTTATGTCTCTGGAACATACTATGTTCCACATGCGCTTGTGGAACTAGTTCCAATTCCAACTATTTGTGCATTTTGAGCATTGACTAAACACTAGTCAATATAGATCCCACTATCTCTAATAGAGATGTGCACCCTCTTATAGAAATACAGTCTATAACTTGACTATATCTTTTCTATGGTAGGAATTTTTGTAATATCCTAAGCAACCGTCAGGATTATTATACTAAATGCACAATGTGTTTGTCTTGATGCAAATTTGTTTATTCTTGAACAAACTATTTGCATCCAAACACATGTCCTTATGACATAAT
The DNA here is from genome assembly GCA_963277665.1 of Viscum album. Lineage (NCBI taxonomy): Eukaryota > Viridiplantae > Streptophyta > Magnoliopsida > Santalales > Viscaceae > Viscum > Viscum album. The sequence goes on along the minus strand of OY728131.1, from coordinate 908,103,049 downwards.
GAATTTACATCATACTATGACTCGTATGATATCCATTTTTCATTACAATTGGCATATGGTTGTGGGATATCGTCGTTAATTGCAAAGCACGTCATAAAATATAATGGAAGATTCTGCTAGTTGCAACATTGATATTACTTACATCAATAATTTGATGTGTAAAATGTGTGTTTAGGAATTACTCCATGCTACATTTTGTTGATCAATGTTGATATGTAAGACTTCATCATCAATCCTCCTCATTAACATCAATGTTGTTATGTCGATAAGGTAATGTGCGTTTAGGAATTGCTCCAAGCTACATTATCATGATTGATGAATGCTTGGTCGAGATATTCTTCGGTATCCCAACCCGAAGAAACTCATATCTCCTGACCATGCATATACTTCACTTTGTTATTCCTTAATTACTTAAAGGAATATTATGAAGTATATATACCTCTAGCTTGTACTTGGAATAGTTCATGCTTACTAGTTGAACTATTTCCAAAAGCTTTGTGGCATACCTTTATTTCTAAAGGCTCCTCTGTCCAAACTAAAGATGTCGATAATACCAAAAGTATTTAGTTGTGCTGAGCCTAAATACCATACTTGGTATATTCATGACGTCTACTTTTAGTATTACTTGACAAAGAATTATCTTGTCACAAATGGGTATAAGTCTTACATTTATATTCATCACTAATTGCCTACGATTCATGTATTACTGAACTAGTGATTGAGTTTACCAAAAACAACATTCATTCCTTAATCTGAAAGAATGTCTTCTTGCGTCCAAGGACACATGAGATTAATGTTTGTGGTTATACTCAATAATAGTTCAACATAAATCTTTCACTTGGCAATTTAAGAAGTCGTGTACTTCTCAGCACTGGCCTAGGTATCGCCCTTTCACAGCCACTTGAAGAATACACCTGACTTATAGTAATGTTTCTATAGATACTTGGTAATTGTATTTAAATACATATATGTAAAAAAACATATAGTATTAAATACCCAGTAGTAAAAGGAAACATTACATTGATGAATATGTCTGATGTAGAAGCGGCAACTTGCTTCTTTAAATCAGTTTATTGCTTTTAAACTTCCATTGTTTTATTTTATAATATGCAATGCAAATAACCTTTGTTAATACCTCGTTAATTGAAGGATGTCACGAATGTTTCATTGGCATTAAATTCCTTTGACCCTTTCACATTGTCTTTCAATTTATTCACCATAAGAATTAAAACATAACTGTCTTTTATTCTTATTCACTTGGAAAACCTTACCTTAATTGGTAATGGAGCGTTTACTCATTACTTTTTCATTTTATAACTTAAAACAAAACTTGAGTAAATGGGTGAAAATGATATGAGAAATGAATCCAATTAAATATCATGATCAATCTTTCAATTTACACTTTTCGGTGTAACATCGCCTTATTCATATCATTGTTTCGCTTTCTCCTTGCAAATATCTCAGAGATGAGACTTCATGTTATATCATCAATGTCCTGGTGTAGCGACCGCAACTGACACCGAACGTTGATGAAAGCATAATGATATAACCATCATATGCTTTGTACATTAGTCTCCTGTAAGCAGTTTCACCCTCGCTTCTTGAGGTAGTTTAACAGTATTAGGGACACTGGCACCTTGAGTTTCCTATATCATAGTACTATGCGCATGCGCTTGTGCTATTCATGGATACTTGTGTTAGTGTAAACATTAACTTTGTCCAATGTTATCGCAGTTTAAAATTGTGGTATAACTTGCCATTTTTATACAAAATGAATTTTAGCAGATGAGTGCCTTTTATATGGATTAACAATTTAGACATTTTTGATTAATTACTTAAATCGTTTAATGTCTCCCACTATTTTATCAGATTCTAGGAACCCTCTATACTAGAATCAGAATACTTTTTCGCTTGAGTATTCTAGTGGCAAGGATCCCGGAACCACCCCTCATAGTTTACAATCTATATGGCTATGCCACAACTCGGAGTGTTCTAGGTTGGTTTTTGGATAGCCGACCGCTTTAACTTGTGGTTCCTTGATCTGTTGAGTAAAGTCTCAACTTCTTAAAATCAGAACTTGATTTACTCAACACTTGCCTCTAAAATTACAACAAGCTAGCTATAGCTATTTCTTTGCTATAATTTTAGTTAAGTCAACCCAGCATTATTATAAGGACTCCCTGGTAGTAAGAGGCACCCTCAGCTATGGCATGACCGACACCTCAAACAGCCGGTTTTGTCCAAATTTAAATGACAGAAGACTGTTTTGACTTAATATATTTTTGAGGGTTTTATTAATTTTAGTGTGATGAAAGAAATCATTTTCTATTTTATAAGAACGTGCTATGTGATCGCACTCACAACTGCCCATGTAAGAAATAGAAATTTCATCGCGTCACATGTTCATTTTATCTTGTATTCCTGTTTATTATTATACTATGTGATCGCGCAATAAATTACAATGCACAAAAATAATAAACCATGCCAAAATAAAATGAACATCTGATCATGATCCGGTACTATTGGTTGATTCGTTGAGTGAATAATGGACCAACCGAAACCCTAGGGATAAGTACCTTTAGTCGTGTGGCTTGAAACTTGAACAGCAACGTCTGCTCATCCAATGCAACTATTGTCTGGTGTGTCGCCGTCACTTAGTGCGAACTGTGTCACGCCTCGTCTCGTCATTATACAACTGTACTCGCGCGCAGGTGAGGGGGACTCGGGGTATAAAATGTACAACTATGAGAATGAGTGTGCATGCCCTTATACATATAACGACTTTGAGATGACATGAAAATCGCCTTTAAATTAATTAAACTAATTATTACAATACGATACAATAATTAAATAAATTAATTAAATACACAATCAAACACCAGACATGCATTGGTAGGTCGATGGCTCATGACCAGTATACGCATTAACTCGCGTATATAAACTAAATGCAGAATAAAATTAAACTTGCATTAAAAATAAACTTGAGGGAATTTAATTGAATTAAAATTCTTACTCTTATTTTTAATTCAATAGTTTCGTAGTTCGGTCCCGGTTAATTAATTTAATTTTAAAACTAAAAATTAAATTAATTAATTAATTTAATTAATCTCCCAATTAAATTAATTATGCCACATTAAATATAAACCAAAGTTAATATTTAATTAATTTAATTCTGAACTGAAATTAAATTAATTAATTTAATTAACTTCTGATTCAAATAAAAAATACTCAGGCCTCATAAACTCCGAGCAGGGCCTGTGCGGGTCGGGTTGAACCCGCGCAGGCCCATTTTGGGCTGTGACGACTCTGTGCAAGAGAGTCTTGGGTCAGGCCGGTCCGCCCAAGCCCGTTCCAGGATGGGCCGACCCGCCCAGATCAATTTTGGGGAAGTGAGGTTAACTGCCCGCTAGGAAGACCCGGCGGCGGCCGGGACAAGCAGGTCGGGGATGGTGTGGGCTGGCCGGATAGAGGGAGACAGCCCAGCGGGGCTATTAGTGGCTAAAAGGGGTTCAAGGCGGACTGTCAGTGCAGCGTCGTGGGAGGGCGAGGTGGACAGTGGGGTTTCGGCCTGTTGCGCCTTGTCTGCGGAAGGCAGAGCGTCGCTGCAAGGGGAGACCAAACTAGGCTGTCGCAGTGCTGGCTGGCTAAAGCGCTGCTGTAGCGAGGAGGCAAGTCGGGGGGTGATTGGGTCTTCCTTGGCCCCAACGTCGGTACGGCTATAGCAGGAGGAGGTGGCCCTGCCGCTCTGCTTCAGGTCTCCGCGAAGCTGTCACGGCTCTACGAGCATAGGGAGACGGCGCGACGTTGTACGGCAGTGGCTCCGATGTGCGGCTAGAGGCCGGTCGGCCTACTGTGTGTCCGCAGGGAAGAAATGGGCGGACAGGGGATGTGCCTTGACTGGTGCGGAGCCGGTTCTGCGGGGTGGAGGTCGGCCGCTGCGCTTGGAGTCGGGAGGACTAGGTTCGCTGGTCTCTTGTGCTCTGTTGTTGCAGATCAAGTGGAGGGGTGGTCTGGTGTACCAGGGAGGCGCATTAAAGGTAAGAGGGAGGTCGGTCGTGCACCTCAGCTTCATAGGGAAGAGCAGGAGGCGGCCTTTCGGGCGGCCGCGCGGTGAACATGGGGGCCGATCATCCCCCACCAGGTTTTTTTTTAATTTTAAGCTTAACCTACTTGGAGTTTGCCCTCTCCTACAAAAAAAAATTCCAACTTAAATCTTTTATTCCTTTTTTTTAATTTGGAGACATGCAAAGCGGTTCTCCCCTCCCTTTGGTAAAATTTTCTAAAGTCTATATTTAGACTAGAAAATTTAAAACATTATAATAATAAAATATTAATATAATAAAATATTATAATAATAAAATTATTATTATAAATAAACTATTATTAATATAATATAATATTATAACAATAATAATTAATAATAATCACCGAAAAATACTATTCCGGTGTAAACTGATTTAGATAAAATTGGTTCATCAATTTAGAACCTTATTAAACTACTGGTTTTAATCCAAACTTAAAACTTTGGACGACTGCAGAATGGTCATTCGGTATCGGATTAAAATGCGATCCGCGACGTTGGGACCGTATTGACGCCCTCTTCATAACTTAATGAAAATTTAATTTTTCTTGGCTTAAAATCGACACGCGCTCCCTCTGATACCACTTGTTGGAACTGGGTGTGTAGTGGAAGCCCCAAACAGGTGGGTTTTTAAAATTTTCCACCGACGATCGACGTAAACTTGTCGACGTCGGTGAAGTGAATCCCAATCAAATCTGAGGATCTCGCGTGAAGGATTTTAAGTACAAACATAAACCGTAAAAATACCTGGTTTAATATGAATTTGCGCACGATGTCTGCTCGTCGTTGGTGATCGTTGTTTGAAGAATCTGAAGTCGAATTCCTCTAGATCGTCCACACGCACTTCAAGAAATTCGTGGGAGCATCGTTCGTCGTAATCTGGGTGCTAGCACAAAATTGCGACGACGCCTTCGACGCTCCAATGACCACCGCATTGCTTCGCTAGCGATTCCTGAGAGAGAGCTCAATCCGAGCTCCTTGGATTCAGAGCCACTCTCTCTATATTATGGGAGAGAGTATAAGAGAGAGAAGCACCATGAATAGTACTTGTCAAAACCCCTCCTATTCTATTTATAGTGGTTAATTAAAATATATGGTATCGCCTCGCCAGCCCCGAATAATTAACGCAATCAACGACATTTTATGACTACTAAACTGAGCCATAAATATTATTATCATTTACTTGTAATATATTAAAATTTATTACATGATAATAATTAAGTCATTAAATCGACTCGCCGTTCCCATGAATATTAATTGAACCTTGAATAATTTAATATTCTTTAATTAATATTTTTTCATATATTTACTTAAAACTTGTAAATACATTTAATAAATAAATTCAATATTCGTTATTCTAAACTCGAATAATATGAATTCATTTATTGCATTGGTGTTCGCTTTACCTTGGACAAATCCCAGACCCCTGTGGTGGGGCCCACCATGTCCAAAACTCATATTCAACTGAATATGGCAGATTCTTGAATATGCTATTGTGTGTGACCCTCTAGGCCCTTATCCCAATAGCAGTGAATAATATTCACAGACCAAGAGTGGGATCTAGTAACCCATCATGGCCCTTGAAGAGATAAGGATTGTCACAGCAGTGGCAACCAACCTACGAACACGCATTGTGTAATATAATCTATTTGTCTATAATATCTCATAAAGCAGGACGCACTCACGTGTCATCTCCATGTTTCTTGCTTTATTGATTTTTTTATTTAACTGGACGGATTTACCATTGAATGCCATGTCCATGGTCTTATAAAGGTACTACCATCCATATCAACATGGCCTGATATATATTACTTCCATGACCCGGAAGCGACAAATCCTTTCTTGATCATTCAACCAATGTCATGCCACCAATGACGCACTCAACAAAAACTACCTCACCATGACTTCATTGTCATGGTTTTCGTCTTGCATCAAAGTGCGCAATCAAATGACATACATTGGTAATGATCTCAAGTCAGGATACCATTACACATGATCATAGATAGGAACATCCAATGACACCTGAAACATGTGGTGTTCCTATTGGAAGGTCAGTCCTCATGATCTCACTACTAAAGATCGCCAAGTACGAACTTCATGAGAAGAATTATCAATGCTTATGATCCCCCAACACCTAATAGTCAAACATATATTGTGTCCAATCAGTAAGATGTATCTAGACCATAGAACATATATTTAAGATTAATGTCATAGTATCTAGAGGTTCTCATTATAGCTTGGGAACTGCTATAACCTTTCGATACGACAATTAACCTTTGGACATTAACATTTCAATAGTGGACACAGAAAAGTCTACACTATAATGGTAAGATGACATCATGCATAGCTAACTGTATACACGATATGGTAATCAAAAGCACTGAATAGTTGGGTCTAGGGCACCCACTATTTCAACACAGTTTCCCTAAACTCCCCACCAAACTTTGCTACCTGATGGCAAGAAAGTGTAACGACTTCATGAGTCAGTAAACTATCACCCAGATGGCGTCATGGCCCTTTGCTGTGCACGGAAGCCCTGTGACAATGTCCAAGGATATGATGTCCCACTTCTACTCTGGGATCTCAAGGGGATCCAACAAGTCTGCCGGAACTTGGTGCTCAGCCTTCACCTGTTGATAGGTGAGGCACCGAGAGATGAAATCAACTAATATTTGTTATATGCCGGACCACCAAAACTGTCATTGAAGGTCTATGTACATCTTCACCACATCAGTATGTACAACTAGGGGAGAAGTGTGGAAATCTTGCATCACCTCCTCCCACAACGTGATTGGAACCATTGTCCACCCCTAGAACAAGAAGACGTGATTCCCTCCAGAATATACATCTGGTGAGTTGTCTATGGATATTTGATCACATAAGACCTCATAGTGAATGTCTCCCAGCTGGAACCCTATCACATGCTCAAGAAGCGGATGAGTCAACACCATCGACTGAAAGAAAGTTGTACCCTCCTACTCTTCCAGGGTGAGTTGCAAGGAGGCCAATTCCTCTAAAGCCTCCTATACTAAGAAATCATTGGACTTCCTACTAAGGGAATCTTATACAATGTTCCCCATCCCTATAGTATAGACTATCTTGAAGTCATAGTCCTGCAGGAACTCCAAACAGTGTTGTTGTCTCAGGTTCAGATCTCTCTGTGTAAAGTCATAACTGGGACTCTGGTGGTCTGAGTAAACCACAAAGTGTTCACCTAGAAGGTAGTGCCTCCAAATCCTTAGGAAAAAGACTATCGATGCCAGCTCTAGGTTATGATTTGCATAGTTCTTCTCATGGGGACTCAACTGCCTCGACCCGTACGCGATAATTGCCTACGGCTACATCAACATGCAGCCAAGCCCAGGTCCTGAGGCATCATAATACACTACGAACTCCATGCCTTCCCATGGTAGTATCATCGTTAGGGAACTCGTCATCCTCAGCATCAACTCCTCAAAGGACCCCTGGCACTGATCAAACCAGATAAACAGCTTCCCTTTCCGCATCAGGATGGTCAAAGGGGTTAAGATTCTAGAAAATTTTGTCACAAACCTCTTGTAGTGCCCCGTCAAACCAAGAAAGCTCTTCAACTCCTACATGCACTTAGGTGGCTCTTAAGAAAGAACTACCTCAATCCTCGCTGGATCCATAGCTAAACCATGCTAAAAAATGACATATCCCATAAAGTGAAACTCGTGTGTCCATAACTAGAACTTTGAGAGCTTTCTGTAAAAATGGTGATCTCAAAACAAATCTAGAACCATCCTCAAGTGCTTTGCATGCTCCTCCTCTGATGCAGAGTAGATGAGTATTTCTTTGATGAAGACGAAAAAAAACCGGTCCAGGTACGACTGGAAGACATGGTTCATCAAAGGCATAAACATGGAAGGGGGATTCGTCTAGCAAAGGGCATCACTAGGAACTCATGGTGTCTATAGCGACATCAAAAATCCAACTTTGAAATATCAACCTCACAGACCCTCAACTGGTGGTAGTCGGACCTGAGATCAATCTTCGAGAACCATCTCGCCCCTCGCAACTGGTCAAAGTGGTCGTCAATCCTCGGAAAGGGGTACTTGTTATTTATTGTGTCTTGGTTTAGGCAATGATAATCTATAGAAAGTTGCAGGCTCCTGTCCGCCTTTTTCATGAACAACATCGGAGTTGCCCAGGGGACACACTAGGTCTAATGAAACCCTTATCTCAAAGGTCCTTCGACTACAACTGTAGCTCCCGAAGCTCAGTAGGTGTCATTTTATATTCCATAAAAGATAGTGGAGGAGTGTTGGGATGCAAGTCAGTGCAAAACTCCATCTCCTGCCTCATAGGTAGTCCCGAAATGTCTTCGGGGAAGACGTCCATATAATCCTCCATAACTGAAGGAACCGAGATGCCTGAAGAGCCTGTTGCACCAAGGGTTATACTTGCTAACTGATGGTTGATGGGTTGCATCCTCTTGCTCACAGAACCCACTTACCTTGACATTAGATCTCTCTTTCCAGAAAAGGAAAATATTATCCCATCAGCACGTAAGCATCTGACTTGTCTGTGGTGACAGTCAATCTGGGCTCAGACCATGGACAACCAATCCATACCCAAGATGGCGTCATAGGGTTCCATCATGATGATCAAAAGGTCCCACGTGAACATCTCTCCACCAAGTGATAGCTCACACTACCGACAGATAAAAGCTACAGAATAAGTGTTCCTTGTAGGAACCTCAAGACAAAGCTGTTGGGATAGCGCCTCAACTAGGAGCTTCATCTCTCGCACTAGGAGTATAGAGATGAAGGAATGACTGGAACTTGTGTCTACTAATACTGAAGAAATAGTATAAAACACACAGATAGTACCTCTAGTCATATCATATGTTGTGGGATCATAAACCTTCAAATCCTGCAGCTGCCCGCGGTCCTGATCGTCAGCTCCCTGAGCCTAACGTGGGCCGCCTGGTGGTGGTGGGAGAAGGAACTCATAATGGCGTCCACCACTCATTTCTCCTCATGCTCCTATGCCAGCTCTGCCACCCTGGGGACCACCCTACCCTCACCTGGGAGATCCCTGATCATGGAACTGCCTTTGTCGTGTCGGTTCATCAGCTATTTTTCTGTGTTGCGTGGTACGTCTGGTGGGGCAGTCACGTGCCATGTGAACTCACTCGTCACAAGCAAAGCACCGACCCTCTCCGGGCTACCCCAGTGCTTTGCGTTGTCTCCATATTATACAACCACGTGCCTGAGTCTGATCATGAGGAGGCCCCATGCGCCGAGATCCTAATGCTCGATATCTGCTAGCTACTGCAGATGACTCACCTCTATGGCATCCACTACCAGCTCCAGTTGTCTAGCGTTCTTATGACAGAAATCTCTATGTCACCAGTTCCCACTCCAACACCTCGGTATAGGTGAGGATTCATAGGGGCACAACGCTAGCTCGGATCTCTCAGCGGAGTCCCTGCTCAAACTTTCATGCTCGAAAGTAACAATTGTGGATCATATTCGGGTAAGTTCTATGAAGCTCAAAACGTACTCATCCACCATCATCCCTCCCTACTACAGCATCAGAAGATCCTGAAGCTGAACTGAGTGCAAGCAGGAGGGGTAGTACTCCTCACAGAACAACTACTGGAAGTCGGTCCACGAGAGTGTCGACTCATCGTGTATCTGCGTAAAAAGGCTTCACCAGCGTCTATCTGCTCTGTGGAAAAGGCTAGCTGGCGATGAAACCACCTGATCTTTCAAAGTAAGAATGAACCTAAAGATATGGACCACTAACTCTAACCAATTATCTACTTCCAGATGATCTAGTTTGTTGTGGAACCTCAGTGGTCGTCTTTTCGCTGGAACTTGTAGAGTATGCTAAGCCTACGCGCATCCTTATCCTACTCTGCTGAAATGGTCTTCTACTCAACAGGTGGAGGTTTTTCTACCTTTCCACCTGGAGGAAGGGGTTCGTGAGATGGACCCTGAACTGAGGCCTCATCACTCATCAGATCTTCACCATGAACCGGAACTGGTATCTTAGCTGGCTGACGTAGCGGAGACATCCTGAGATTTATCAAGACGTACCACAGTGAGGTGAGCATATATATATATATCAACAACAATGGGGAGATGACTCGAGAAGGACAATCAAGACTCAATCCTATATGATTCATGTACCATTGATCTCTACAACAAATGTCTCGCATGCTGAGTTGACAAGCAGGTAGTCAGGGTCTTGGTGAATGGATATGTCGGCCACCCACACCACCACTGGACTCCCTGGCTCTAGAGCCGCACTTGAGGCACTCTAACACTATTTCCCTAAACCCAACCAAAATCCTTGTAAGTGGACTAGTCTGAATAACGTCCCAAGGATCGAACCGCCTCTGATACCAATATGTCACGACCCTACCCAAGTCGGAGCTCGAGCCGCAACTACCCCGAGCCTGCCTCCATAGGTTAGGGGCTGGCGGCCAATGTCGAAGGCGTAACTAACATGGGGAAGCCTTTTCTTAAGTAGTTATACACACAAACACAGCCATCTCAATGCAAAAGTGTAGAGGGAATAAAAGTAAAAAAAATAGAAAACTGAGGGAACAACAATGCATGCAAAACCTCTAGACCGTACAAGATTACGGTAGTGTAAACTAAAAAGCAAGGGGGGGAAATACACACCCAACTAGAAATATGTCCCAGCCTGACAAAATTGAAAAATTAGACTACTAAGAGAGCCTAGCTACTAAATCCCAAGTTGTGACCACCGTACACAATCCAAAGTACAGGTATCCCTAAGATCCTCTGAAGTCACAATCGACCTATCCATCATCTACATAAGACACGACACGTGTGGGAAAATCCCATGCAGGGGTGAGTATATACATACCTAGTAGGACACCTCGAAAGCCAAAGGGGGTAGTAACAAATACAAAAAAAGAAAGAAAGACAGTGGATGCAAGATACAGTCAAAGAGAACAGCTCAATCCAAAAAGAAAGTGAAAGGGTGAGAATATGAACTACTCGTCGAGTCTTCATCACCTATAGTAAGAGAGTAGACTTATCTAACCATGAGAATCCAGAAACAGAAAGAACATGCCATACCTCATGCCTCTTCACCTCTCCTGGAAGGAAAGTAACCAAATCCAAGGTGTAGATACGTAAGAATATATATATATATACTCAGTCAAAGAATCCCAAATGAGAGATTAATGGGATCTCCATCTCACAACTCAGCTCAGGAAAAGAGTATCCAACAGTTTCAAAAGTCCATCAATGATGGCCAACATCTCACGCGCCTGCTCAGAAGTAACTGTACAAGTCAAACCATGACTCTTCACTATGCCACAAATTCGAGGGGCCATAACTATAGGCAGGGGACTCTTGCCCTGATAGCCATTGAGGAACTCCACTGCCCAACTCTAATGGAGGGTACCGCTCGATAGTTGCTAAGGAACTCCACTACCCATCCCTTTTGGAGGGTACTGCTCGGAAAGGTCGGCGAGGAACTCCACTGCCCAAACCTGCTGGAGAGTATAGCTCGATGGTCATCGAGGAACTCCACTTCTTAGCCCTGCTGGAGGGTACCGGTCAAAAAGGTCATCAAGGAACTCCACTGCCCAACCCTGCTGGAGGGTACCGCTCAGAAAGGTCATCGAGGAACTCCACTGCCAGCCCTGCTGGAAGGTACTGCTCGATAGTTGTCGAGGAACTCCACTGCCCATCTATGCTAGAGGGTACCACTTAGAAGGTCGTTGAGGAACTCCATTGCTCAACCCTTCTGGAGGGTACCACTTAGAAGGTCGTCAAGAAACTCCACTGCTCAGCCCTGCTAGAGGGTACTGCTCAAAAGTCTCTAGTGATCATGTGTGATCACTTCTGTTATCATCTGGGTGTTTCCTAACCAGGTTTCATGCCTGTAAAATTCCATGTCATATCCTAAAATCCACAACAAATAGAACCATCGTATTCTACATGAAAAAACACTACAGATAGGCTACTTGCGAGCCAAAATCCGAGTTCAAACAAAGGAGATACGGATGATTAAAGTTTCCTCAAAAGAGGTCATGGGGGTACATGGCGTGTGGAGGGACCCACACGACGTGTGGTCCCACTTCCCCGCCTGGTCATTTCCTTGGCCGGCATATGGTTCACATCCCATGTAGTAATACACGCCATGTAAGTGGACTATACGACATGTCCAAGTCAACTGGGATCGAGTCGTGTCTTGCTGGACATATTTGTGTACCAGACCCCATGTTCACATACCAAACCCCATATATGTGTGCTCAGGTACACAGTTGTGTACCTGGCCATGGACTTCCACACAGGTTCCCACCCGTGTGATCATCCACACAAGTTTTCCAACCGGAAAAGGGGTACACGACATGCAGGAGGACTACACGATGTGTCGTCCTTATCTTTTCCCAAAACCCTAGCCACCGCACTGAGGGGGCTACACGTCATGTGTTCATCCTTGAACATGGCATGTAGTGAGGTTTTCATCAAAAATCCCAGATATGCTTCCTGTTCTTGAATTTGCTCGTTACGCCATAGATTTCACCTTAAATCAGCCTGAATCTTAAGGATCTGGCCGAAAATCATCATCTTCGATCGTCGTTCGCCAGAAAACGGCCCCCGTTCATCCACGGGTTTTTTTTTGTATGTTCGTTTCATCATGGATCCTTCCACCTTCATAGATTCGACCTCTGTTTGCTCAAACGATCATCCTCGCCACACAACAACTATAGATCTGGTCTTAGATCGCCGATTTGTGACTCTTTCATCGATCAGTCATGGTTTCGGGGGTCCGATCGAGCTCGGTACCACCCGGAAAATTCAAATTGGGACTGTAGGGTCCAACCAGTGATGAGCGCAAAGAAGATTTGGTAAAAAAGCACCATTACATGATGCTAGATTTGTTCACAACTATGTGTGGTATTTGACCACTAAGACATGATGTTTCATTTTATATGCATTAACACTTTTCATACCTTTATCTAATGTTTCACCTCATGATTATGATGATGATCCTATGCTTATGATATGATAATGGTGATTATGCTCACCCATGTGATGTTGATTCATGTCCCTTATTCTTCCTCTTAATAGGTCTTTAACTCACCCCTTTCTTTGATGTATATCCTCAAGTGACTACATGTACTAAGGAGAATGTGAGCTTTATAAGGATGAAGGAAAATATTTTAAATAAATTTTATGTATAAGTTATGGATGTGCCTAATTTTCCAAAGACACTAAACCTTTGACCCTGGATTGTAACGCTATTATGTTGTTTATCTTTAAAATAATGTAATAGTCAAGTAATAAAAAGTAGGATCATTGTAGAATCTACCAATTGAAAGTTATCCTTGAAGATTCTCAAATGGAGAAAGTGTGGATATTATAGAAGAGAAAACTTGTTGGGTTTTCTGAAAGTGTGCATTGTTCATCAGAAGGGGGAGTTAAGGGGGTGGGAGTATTTGGCCAAGTGAAGGGATGTCTGTGAATATCGGATCTGGGTGGGCATACTCTCCATATAGATCATAAGATGATGAAACCAGTTGCATCGGTTGGGATCTACTTTAAGTGGTAGGGTGGATTCATTTGTTTTATGAATTTTATACAATGTAATCATCTTCTATTTCTTTAATAAAAGTATTGTAACATTATCTCTGTAGAGTAAGACTAAGTGTGAACCACATAAAACTTGTGTTGTTCTTTTATTTTATTTCTTTCAATCGTTAGCTTTCGAAAGTTCTTGTTTGGATTGTTTGTGTGCGTTATGGTGTGGTGGATTGGGTGTGGTTTGTTTTTTATGTTCTGGTGCATCATTATGTGGGTTTGTTCCAATTTGATGGTTCTGGATCTTGTTTCCACTATGTTAAGTTTCAGGAGTTTAACTTCCAATCAATTGGTTCATCGAACTTGGATTTTTTTTTGCAAGGTGTGAACCCAATGTTTTTTAGTGCAACTTTGCACTAGAATTTTGTGTCAAATATTTGACTAGATATTTCCAATTCAATGGGATTATCTTGAGGAATTTTCCTATAGTGAATTCCACTAGATATTTTCAATGTAATTTTTTACTATAATTCTATAGTGGAAGTTTTTAGTGGAATCTTTTAGTGGAATTTTCAAGTGGAATTTTTTAGTGGAATTGTCACGTGGAATTTGTTAGTGGAGATATCTTGTGTAATTTTACACTTGATTTTTTAAGTAAAATTTTCTAGTTAAGATAGCCGGTGTAATTTCCCATTGGATTTTTCTGGTGAAATTTCTTAATGAATATTTTATTTTAATGATAATAATAATTTATTATTCTTTAAAAATTGTCATTAGTTTTTTATAGGTTTGGAAATTTTTATTTTATGTATTAAAAAATAATTCGCAAGTAATAAGAAAGATATAATTTTCCTTTATTTGAATAAGAATATAAGAATTTTAAGAATATATTGAAAAAATTTATGCCTTTTAGAGTAAAACTATGGCTTAGAAAAAGAAATTAAATACTTTTTAAAGAAAAAATAGTGGAGAATTTCAATGGACACTAAAATTTCAAAGTGGATTTTTTCACTAAAAGTTTGATTTGAATTTTTTGCAATAAGTTTGCTATAAATTTATCACTGCAAGTTTCCTTTAAATTTTTCTCAAGAAGTTTCCTATGAACTTTCTATTAGATTTTCTGGTGGAAATTTATAATCAAATTTGCAATGGTGGAATTGTTTTGTACTTCACCTATAAGGTCTTGTTGTTTGTAGGTGTCATGAATAGTGAAGAAAAATCAAAGGGATGTTATCATGAAACATCTGAGGATAATGCAATGGATGGTGATGATTCATCATGTAATGTCAAATTATTAGTGGGGATGAAGTTTAAATTAGAAATAGATGTTAGTTTTTAAGTTATGTATGAAGGGATAAATGAGTTTAGTGTTCATCAATATGAAAAATAGAGTAGTCATGACCTGACCCAAGCCGGGGCTCAAATGGAAACTACCACAAGCCCACCTCCATAGGTCAGGGGCTCACGACCAGCATCGAAGGCATAAATAACACGGGGAGACCTTTTCCTAAGTACATGTATGCACACACACATTCATCTCGATGCAAAAGTGTAGATGAAGTAAAAGTAAAAGAAACAGAGAACTGAGGGAACAATCATGCATGAAAAACCTTTGGACAGTACAAGAGTACGGTAGTGTAAACTAAAAATTAAAGGGGAAAATACACACCCAACCAGAAATATGTCTCAACCTGACAAAATTGGAAAAGTAAGCTACTAAGAGAGCCCAACTCCATAATTCTAATCTTTGACCACTAAACGCAGTCCAAAGTACTAGGTATCCCTAAGCTCCTCTGAAGTCACGGTCAACCTATCTGTCATCTGCATAAGACAGGACACGTGCGGGCAAATCCCATGCAAGGGTGAGTATATACATCCCCATTAGGATGTCCCGAAAGCTGGAAGGGGAGCAGTAAGGGATACAAAAAAAAGAAATAAAGACAATGGATGCAAGATATAGTCAAAGAGAACATCTTAACCCAAAAAGAGAGTGAAAGTAGGCTCGTCCAAACACAAGGGGCTAAACATAATGAGTAAATGAACTACTTGTCGAGTCTTTACCACCTATAGCAGGAGAGTAGACTCATCCAATCATGAGAATCTAGACACAGAAATCACGTGGCATACCCCACACATCTTCACCTCTCCTGGAAGGAGAGTAACCAAATCCAAGGTGTGGATACAAAAAAATACATATATATGTACACTCAGTCAAAGAAGCTCAAATGTATAACAAATCTTCTCTTTATTTCACATTAATACATGATTTATTATATAAAATTACACTCAATACAACCCAGAAGATTGAGAAGTCTGGTGTCTTTAGAAATTAGGTACATTACATAACAATTTAAAATAAGGAAAAACATCTTCTTTATTGAAAACTTCATTAACATGCTCACACTTAAAACTGCATGGGATTGGGTGCACCTGTCACTTTCATTTCATTCACATGCTTAAGTGTGCAACAAAAATCATACAGCATGGATTCATTCATCATCATGTTTTACTCCACAATTAATGAGTGTGGGATACATACATGTAAGTCCCATGTCAAATAAGTATATAAGTGTATAAAGGTGAATACCCTTGATAGGAAATGGGTAAGGTATTCATTACATAATTATTTTGGCATGGAAAATCACTGTGAAATTTCGACAACGTAATTGTGTCACTTAAAAAAACATAAAATGGGTTGATGAGTAAGAAAGGGGTCTCGTCATTCGAACATCAATTGGGCAGTAATAGTGACATGGAAAAACGTATCCTAGAATTGGAAATATAAGTCATAAGATAAAAGAAACTTTAATAAAGAAGATAAGGAGAGGATCTTTTGCTAAATTTTGGCATGGTAAAAGGTGTGTGTAAGGGTTCATGGGGGCATAATGAGAGTGAAAGGGATCTCTCATAACATGTACATAAAAATAATGGTAAGAGGTTTTTAGGAAAACATAACCAAACAACCACAAATTGAAACTAAGAAGCGTAACATAAAAGAGGTGCTTGAATGGAAATAAGAAGAGAAGAGTCTCTTACTTGAGCGTGTGACTCCAAATGCTTGGGAGGAGCTTCTTGAGAGCTTGAGGGAACCTTATTAGGACTCTAGAGAGCGGAGGGAAGAGTAAGGACGTGCTCCAAGGAGTTTGAGTGAAGAGAAATGGGAGCTTGGGTGGGTTTATATAGGAAATGAGTGGGGATTTCTTTATTATTTCTCAAACTTAGGTTTTGGACTCTATATAATAAAATAACCAAAATCACATTCTCATAGTTTTTGTCCATGATTTCTGCCAAATGAGAGTGTTTTCAATATTTTATAAGGCCAAGGGGAGAACATAATAAAATAATTCCCTTATGTGGAGGTGAGTCGTATTATTAAAGAAAAGATTTTAAAACCATAAAATATATTAATGGTTTTGGATGATTCATAATGGCTTTATAAAATTAATGAAATAAACTTAAAATCACATTATTTTAAATGGAAAACAAATAATTTATTGTGGATCTCATTTATAGTATTTATTACATAATTTTTGGGTCATTATGATGTAATAATATAGAAGGTATATTTATATGGTATTTAATTTATTACCCGAAAATTCGACCGTCTCAGAAAATTGTGAAAAATTCACCGTTGGATAATTTTGACGTTCTGATTCCAAAAATAATATCCATTTTATCTAATTAATTTTCTAAATATATATATTTTCACTTTTAAAATAAAAAATGACATTTATTGAGAAATATTGGGTTTTTTTACAATAACAGTTTTCAAACCTTTATAAGAATTACATTTGACTTCATAAAAATTATATGATCATTTATACTTCATAAACATTATTTAAATGTTATTTATTTCAAAAATCTATTAATTCATCAAAATAAGTTCCTTATTTGAATTTTAATATTATCCAAAAATACTATTTGTGTTTTATTGTATCAAAATAAAAATCATTTATAAAGTAACAATAATAGGATGAAAATATATTATTTATTCTATAAAAAATAATGTAATAATCATATTGTTATGGTCTTGATACATATCCCTTAAATACACAAGAAAGCCCTAAAAGTAAGGTATGTGATGGTGAGATATTCATGGAGTGGTTCGGCGAACGTGATTTGGACCATGATCTCGATAAGAGTGAACTTCTCCCATAAACGGTTTCGTTCATGCTTAAGTTGTTGGATCTCAACTTGGGCTTGGTCAAGGGTAAAGCCCAGAGATGTTATCTCCCTCGGAAGCTCTGATAAATGGGCTTTATATGGTACGATCCTATTATTTGATGTCATCACTTCCTTTGTCTATGTCAATTGGGTTTGTTAAAACCCTATATTTATACCAATCATGTGATCATTGTTCAATGACTATATTATCAACGATAAAGACGCTTAACGGTATTTTAAATCCAATAGGATGTAATAAATCCAAAGAAGTGCAAGTGTTTTCTATAACCATAATATATAATAATACATTTAATTATAACATAAGGGGAATTTTATTTATAACAGTTTGGGTCATTACAAAACGAGAGAGTAAGGGGATCTCCATCTCACAGCTCAGGCTAGGAAAAGAGTACCCAACAACTCCAAAAGTTCAACAATGATGCTAATCATCTCATGCGCCTGCTCAAAAGTAATCGTAGAAGCCAAACCACGACTCGTCAATGTGTCGCATAGTCGAGGGGCCACAACTCTAGGTAGGGGGCTCATGCCTTGGTAGCCATCGAGAAACTCCACTACCCATCCCTGTTGGAGGGTACTGCTCGATAGTCACCAAGGAACTCCACTTCGCAGCTCTGCTGGAGGGTACTGCTCAGAAAGGTTTTTAAGGAACTCCACTACCCATCCCTGTTGGAGGGTACCGCTCGATAGTCGTTGAGGAACTCCACTGCCCAATCCTATTGGAGGGCACCACTTAGAAAGGTTGTCGAGGAACTCCAATGCTCATCCCTACTAGAGGGTACCGCTCGAAAAGGTCATCGATGAACTCCACTGCCCATCCCTGTTGAAGGGTACCACTTGGAAGGTCGTCGAGGAACTCCACTGCTCAACCCCACTGGAGGGTACTATTCAGAAGGTCGTCGAGGAACTCCGCCGCTCAGCCCTGTTGGAGGGTGCCGCTCGAAAGTCTCTGGTGATCCTGTGTGATCTCTTCTGATGTCATCAGGGCGTTGCTTAACCAGGAATCATGTCTGGAACATTCCACATCATATCCCGAAATCAACAATGGAGAGAACCATCGTGTTCTACACGAAAAAACACTAAGGATAGGCTACTCGCGAGCCAAAATCTGAGTTCAAATGAAGGAGATACGGACGATTAAAGTTTCCTCAAAAGAGGTCAAGGGGGGTACACAGCGTGTGATCCCACTTTCCCGCCTGGTCATGTCCCTAGCTGGCACACGGCTCTCATCCCATGTAGTAGTACACACCATTTAAGTGGAATACATAGCGTGTCCAAGTCAACCAAGACCGAGTCATGTCTTGATGGTCGTGTTCATGTACCAGGGCTCGTGTTTGTGTGCTCGGGTACACGGTCGTGTACTTGGCTGTGTACTTCCACACGGGTTCATGCCCGTGTGATCCTCCACACTGGATGTCCAGCCAGGAAAGGGGTAAACGACATATAGGAAGAATACACATCGTTCCATCGTTATCTTTTCCCAAAACCCTGGTCGTCGCACTGAGGGGGCTACACGTCGTGTGTTCATCCTTAAACACGGTGTGTAGTCAGGTTTTCTCCTGAAATCCCAAATCTGCTTCTTGCACTTGAATCTGCTCGTTCCACCATATATTTCACCTTGAATTGGCCTGAAACTTACAGATCTGGCCAAAAATCATGGTCTTTGGTCGTCGTTCGTCAAAAAACAGCTTTCGTTCATCCATGGGGGTTTCGTCATACGTTCAGTTCGTTGCGGATCCTTCCGCCTTCGCAGATCTAGCCTCTGGTTGCCCAAACGATCATCCTCACCTCGCAAAAACTCTAGATTTGGTCTTAGATCGCTAATTTGTGCCTCTTTTGTCGATCTTTCATGGTTCCGGGGGTCCGATCGAGCTCGGTACCACCTAGCAAAGTTGAACCCGAACCGCGGGGTCCAACCGGTGACGAACGTGAAGAATATTTGGAAGAAAAGCATTATAACAAAGGTTTAAAATATCATTGGCCAAGCTTTCTTGGCCAACGATCAAGAATGGTGATCTGAGGTTAGAAACCAAAAGAATAAACTTAGATTTCAATACTCGGACACATGCAAAGGGTGCAAAAAAGAGCACAGATCGAAGAACAAGGATCAATCTGCTCAATCTATTTAATCAAAGGGTGTAAATCACCAATTGACGAGTCCTACATCGATTATGGATTGTTCGTTGATAAAGAACGTGTTCGCCAATGATCGAGAGAAGTTGTTGCGTCCCCTGCATCCTGATCTGATCTGATTTGATGTTTCATCGTTTTCAGATGAGATCTTCCAACAAAAGGAGGAAGGAGAGCGTCGTTGGCGATTCCAAGATTATGAGGCTAACCCTAAAAATTTCTCCATGATGATACATTTATAGAATGCATTTAGGGTTTAAATGAATTAAATAATTAATTTGATAATTAATTATTTCACAGAACGTACCACCAACAAGCGAGGAGATTGAACGCCCCGTGCTGACTCATTTTATGTTGCGCCTAGGGTAAACACCACTTTTCAGACTCAACTGTGGTCTCAGATTTCTAATATGAGCTTTCGTTTAAGATTTATCCCATTTTCTTTAAGAACCATGCGTGCATAATATAAAATATAATTAATATTTTTATAAAATTAATTTCAGGCACATTGGGCCTCGGAATCGCACGTCGTCTCAACGCTTAACTCTGGAAATATATTAAAGACTTACAAGGCAAAAACCGGTCTCTTCATCATTCTCTCCTTCAAGATTTTCGTCCCCAAAAAGAAAAAACTAAGAAAACAGGTCTGGATACTAAGCTCGCACTTGGATCTCTCACTCCCAAGAACTCTCCTACATGTTCTTGTGCTACCACAAAACACGGACTAAGGGGGTGGTCTGTCCACGCAGGGTCATCTCCTGTTGATCCTTGATTGCCACTGGGTGCTCCACAAAGGTGGCCCCATCCTCAATTTTCAGCTCGACCCAGTCAATGATGTGCGCAACGTCATGCACATATCTCATCATCTGCGACATGTGGAAGATGTCATACACCTGCTCCGGTTGTGGGGGTAAGGCGAGGTAGTAAGCAACCTCGCCAACCCTCTGCATGATCTCAAACGGCTGATGAACCTCGGGGATAGCTTGCCTCCTCGGACGAACCTCTGCAATCCTCGTCGTGGGGAGACTCTCAGAAAAACGTGATCTCCCTTCTCGAACTCCAAAGGCCTATGACGGCGATCTTCATAAGATTTATATCTGCTCTGGGTTGTCCTCATCCACTCAAGGATGACCTGGACCTTCTTCATCGTCATCTGCACCATCTCTGGGCCCACAAGAGATGACCGGACAATCTCTGTCCATCACGAGGGTGACCTGCAGAGTCTCTCATACAGGGCCTCAAAAGTTATCATGCTGATAGTAGAGTGGTAGTTGTTGTTGTACGCAAACTCTACCAAGGGAAAGTGATCCTCCCAGCTCCGACCAAAATCTAACACACAAGCCCTCAGCATATCCTCCAACACCTGGATAGTGTGCTCGGTCTGCCCATCGGTCTAGTGGTGAAAGGTTGTACTCATCCTCATTTGGGTCCCAAATGCCTACAGCAGGCCTCTCCACAATCATGATGTAAATCACGCATCACAATCAGAGACAGTCGTTGAGGGCACCCTGTAAAGGTGAATGATCTATCGTACATACAGTTGCCCCAAACTCTCCACCGAACTCTGTTCTCAGATAGCAAGGAAGTGTGTCGACTTCATGAGTCGATCAACTATCACCCAGATGGCGTCATGTCCCTTTGTTGTGCACAGAATCCCTGTGACAAAGTCAGTGGATATGACGTCCCACTTCCCCTCCGGGATCTCAAGGGGTTGCAACAAGCCTGTCGGAACTTGGTGCTCAGTCTTCACCTACTGACAAGTGAGGCACTGAGAGACGAACTCAACTACGCTTTGTTTCATGCCAGACCACCAAAATTATCACTGAAGGTCTATGTACATATTCCCCACACCGGAATGTACGGCTAGGGGAGGAGTGTGGAACTCTCGCATCACCTCCTCCTACAACGTGATTGGAACCATTGTCTGCCCTCAGAACAAGATGACGTGATTCCCTCCTTCAAAATATCCATCTGGTGAGTCATATGTGGATATCTGATCACGTAAGACCTCACAATCAATGTCTCCCAGTTGGGACTCTCTCACACGCTCAAGAAGCAGATGAGTCAACACCATCGACTGCAGGAAATTTGTACCCTCCTGCTCCATCAGGGTCAGCTGCAAGGAGGTTAACTGCTATGAAGCCTCCTGCACTAAGCGAGTTTGGGACTTCTTGCTAAGAGCATCTGCTACAACGTTTCCCTTCCTTAGAGTATAGACTATCACGAAGTCATAGTCATGCAGGAACTCCAACCAGCATAGCTATCTCGAGTTCAAGTCTCTCTGTGTGAAGGTGTGCCTGAGACTTTGGTGATTTGAGTAAACCACAAAGCGCTCCCCCAGAAGGTAGTGCATCCACATCCTCAGGACGAAGACTACCACTGCCAGCTCTAGGTCGTGAGTTGCGTAGTTTTGCTCGTGGGGTCTCAACTGCCTCGACCCGTATGCGATAATTGCTTGTCGTTGCATCAACACGTAGCTGAGCCCAGCTCCTGAGGCATCGCAATACACTACGAACATCACACCTTCCTCTAGTAGTCTCATCACTAGAGCACTCACCAGCCTCATCCTCAACTCCTCAAAGGCCTCTTGACACTGATCAGAATAGATAAATGACTTCCCTTTCCACATCAGGGCGGTCAAAGGGGCAGTGACTCTGGAGAAGTATGCCACAAACCTCATGTAGTACCCCGTCAAACCAAGAAATCTTTGCACCTCTGGCACGCACTTAGGTGGCTCCCAAGAAAGAACTACCTCGATCTTCATTGGATCTACGGCTAAATCACGCTCAAAAATAACATGTCCCGGAAAGTGAACCTCATGTATCCAGAACTGGCACTTCGAGAGCTTTTCGTAAAACTGGTGATCTCGAAACAAATCTAGAACCATCCTCAAGTGCTTTACATGATCCTCCTCTGATGCAGAGTATACAAGTATGTCATCGATGAAGACGACAACAAACTGGTCCAAGTACGACTGGAAGATCTAGTTCATCAAAGGCATAAACATGGTGGGGGCATCCATTGTAGCAAAGGGCATCACTAGAAACTCATAGTGTCCGTAGTGACATTGGAAAGCCAACTTTGGAATATCAGGCTCGCAAACCCTCAACTAGTGGTAGTCGGACCTGAGATCGATCTTCGAGAACCATATCTTCTCTCACAACTGGTCAAAGAGACCTTCAATCCTCAGCAAGGGGTACTTGTTCTTTATCGTGGTCTGGTTCAGGTGGCGATAATCCACGCAAAGCTACAGGCTCTCGTCCACCTTTTTCACAAACAACACCGGAGCTGCCCAGGGGGACATACTGGGTCTAATGAAACCCTTCTTCTAAAGGTCCTCCAACTGCAACCACAACTCCCAGAGCTCAGTAGGTGCCATTTGATATGCCGCATAAGATATCGGAGCGGTGTCAGGATGCAAGTCAATGTAAAACTCCATCTCCCGCCTCATAGGTAGTCCTGGAACGCCTTCGAGGAATACGTCTATATAATCCTTCACAATTGAAGGAACTGAGATGCCTGAAGAGCCTATTGCACCAAGGGTTATACTTGTTAATTGATGAGTGATGGGTTGCAGCCTCTTGCTTGAAGAACCCACTTGCTCTGCCATGGGATCTCTCTTGCCAGAAAAAGCGAATCTCATCCCATTAGCACGTAGGTATCTCACTTGTCTACGGTGACAGTCAATCTAGGCTTAGACCATGGACAACCAATCCATACCCAAGATGACGTCATAGGGTTCCATCGTGATGGCCAAAAGATCTCACGTGAACCACTCTCCACCAAGAGATAGCTCGCACTACCAACAGATAAAATATACAGAAGAAGCGTTCCATGTGGGAACCTCAAGACAAAGTTGTCGGGCTAGCGCCTTAACTGGGAGCTCCAGCTCTCGCACCAGGAGTATAGAGATGAAAGAATGGCTGGCACTTGTGTCTACAACACTTAACCAAGAGTAGAAAACACACAGATCGTACCTCTAATCATCTCATGCACTGCGAGGTTATAAGCCTCTAAAGCCTGCAGCTACCCACGACCCCGATCACCAGATCCCTGAGCCTAACGTGGGTCGTCTGGTGGTGGTGGGAGAAGGATCGCATAACGTCATCCACCACCAATTGCTCCTCATGCTCCTATGCCAGCTCTACCTCCCTAAGGACTACCTTGTCCTCGCTTGGGAGATCCCTGATCACAGCGTTGTCTCTGTCGTGGTTGTCCGCTAGCTATCTGTATGTGTTGATCGGCACGTCTAGTGGGGCAGGCACGCGCCATGTCACCTCACTCGTCACAAACAACGCACCGACCCTCTATGAACTACCCTAGTGCTCTGCGTTGTCTCTACACCGTACGACAACGCGCTTAAGTCTGATCACGAGGAGGTCCCCTGCATCGAGATCCTGATGTCTGGCGTCTGCTAGCTACTACAGACGACTCGGTTCTATGGCGCTCACTACCAGCTCCAACTGTCTAGCGTTCCTCTGACAGAAAGCTCTCTGTCACCAGTGCCCGCTCCAACACCCCTGCATAGGTAGGTATGCACAAGGGCGCAACACTGGCTCGGATCTCTCGGTGAAGTCCCTGCTCAAACTTTCGTGCTCAGAAGTAGTCATCGTGGATCATATCAAGAGAGTATCGGGTAAGGTCTATGAAGCTCTCTACATACTCATCCACCGTCATCCCTCCCTGCTGCAGCTCTAGAAGCTCTTGAATCTGAACTAAGCGCAAGCGGGAGGGGTAGTACTCCTCACAGAACAGCTACTGGAAGTCGGTCCACAAGAGTGTCGACTCATCGTGCATCTGCATAACAAGGCTCCACCAGTGTCCAGCTGCTCTGTGGAATAGGATAGCTACCAATGAAACCACCTAATCTGTTGGGGTGCGAATGAGCTTGAAGATACAAACCACCAACTGTAACCAACCCTCTACTGCCTGAGGATCTGGTTCACCGCGGAACCTCGGTGGCCTCTGGCGCTGGAACTCACGGAGTGCGCTAAGCTTGCGCGCATCCTTAGTCTGCTCTGCTGAGACGATCTACTGCTCAACAGGTGGAAGTGCTACTACCTTCCCACCTGGAGGAAGGGGGTCGCGGGATGGACCCTGAATTGGGGCCTCATCGCTCATCAGATCGTCGTCACAAACGGAAACTGGTATCCTGGCTGGGTGTCATCGCGGAGGTATCCTGAGATTTATCAAGACGTACCACGGTGAGGTGAACATATATATATATACATGTATGTATATATATATCAACAATGGGGAGCTGACTCAAGAAGGACAGTCGAGACTCAATCCTATATGTTGCATGTATCATTGATCCCTGCAACAAATGTCTCGTTATGCCAAGTCAACAAGCATATAGTCAAAGTCTTGGTGAATGGATACGTCGGTCGCTCGTACCATCACTGAACTCTCTGGCCCGAGAGCCGCACTCGAGACACTCTGACACTGTTTCCCTAAACCCAACCAAAATCCTTTTAAGGGGACTAGTCTGAACAACGTCTCAAGGATCGAACCACCTCTGATACCAATCTGTCACAACCCGACCCAAGTCAGGGCTCATGCTGCAACTACCCCAAGCCCGCCTCTATAGGCCAGGGCCTGACGATCAGCACCGAAGACGTAACTAACACGATGAGGCCTTTGCCTAAGTACATGTACGCACACACACAATCATCTTGATGCAAAAGTGAAGAGGGAATAAAAGTAAAAAAAAACAGAAAACTAAGGGAACAACTATGCATGAAAAACCTCTAGACAGTACAAGAGTACGGTAGTGTAAACTGAAAAGTAAAGAGGAAAAATAAACGCCCAACTAGAAATATGTCCCAACCTAAAAAATGGAAAAGTAAACTACTGAGAGAGCTCAGATCCTAAATCTCAAGTTGCAACCACCATACGCGGTCCAAAATACCAGGAATCTCTAAGCTCCTCTGAAGTCTCGGTCGACTTGTATGTCGTCTGCATAAGGCACAACACGTGCGGGAAAATCCTATGCAGGGGTGAGTATATACATAACCAGTAAGACACCTCGAGAGCTGAAGGGGGAGCAATAAAAGATACAAAAAAAAAGACAGTGGATGCAAGATACAGTCAAAGAGAACAACTAAACCCAAAAAGAGAGTGAAAGTAAGCTCGTCCAAACACAAGGGACTAAACACGGTGAGTAGATGAACTACCCGTCGAGTCTTCGCCACCTATAGCTAAAGAGTAGACTCATCCAACCACAAGAAGTTAGACACGGAAAGGTCGATGGTCGGTGAGGAACTCCACTACTCAGCCCTGTTGGAGGGTACTACTCGGAAAGGTCGTCGAGGAACTCCACTGCCCAGCCCTGGTGGAGGGTACTGCTCGATAGTTGCCAAGGAACTCAACTGGCCAGCCCTGTTGGAGGGTACCGCTCGAAAGGTCATCGAGGAACTCCACTGCTCAACCCTGCTGGAGGATGTCGCTCGAAAGTCTTTGGTGATCCTACACGATCACTTCTGTTGTTGCTGCAAGTCACTTTTTTCATTTTTAAAAACCGGTTTATGGGTTGTCGGTACCCATACAACAGAAACCAAGTACCACAAATTGCAAACAGTTTGGAATTTCAAAATTCAAAAACACCGCCATCATTGCCTCGAGCCGCGAGCCTGACACCTCGAGTCGCGAGCCTGCACCAGGTCTGACACGCCATGAACTTCAAACAAATCCACAACACTGGATCGCCGGCGAACTTCACCGGCGTCCGTCGTCACCTTCAACATCAACTCCGGCAAGATCCCGTCATCGCCGTCGAAAATCAAGTATCCACAAAAAACATCACTCGCACCACAGACAATCACAAAGCCAAAAATTCAAACGCAATTGATGCACATCACGAACCAAATCAACCAGAAAACAAGATAACTACAGCGATTCACAAACATCGCAGAACCACCAAGAAAGCAACCAAGAAAATTTCCAAAGCCACCAACCCAACCGCTGGAAAAGACCTCATAAGACCCTCAAACCACTCACCACTGTGGGCCAAGAGACGACCTTCAAACGCTGAGAAACTCACCACAGGACCAACAAGCTGCCGAGAACAAAACCTTGAGCGCTCTGAAGAGTATGTCGGCGACAAGGTGAAACGTCGCAACCCGGTCTTACACCCGCAGATCTGAATCAGCAACCACAGAAGCCCATAGAGCAAATCCACAGCATGAGAGGAAGCCACAGAACCACCGCAGAGAGCACAGAGGGATCCGTAGAAAAACCACCACCAGAGGGAGGCGCCGGTGGGAAAAACCCTAGCGAAACCTTCTCAACAAGCACTTAGCCAAAGACATCAAAGAGGGAACCTTCAAACCATTAAGAACATCACAAATAAAAAAGGAAGTGAAGACCTCCCCTCCCCGGACCAGACCAGCTCTATCGTCAGACTTCAAAGGGACACCGACGCGTTGAGACCAGCCGCGCAGCGCCATCGCTTAGCCGTCGAGGCGAACCAGATGAAGAAGACTCGGGATAAGGTGGTCGGAGAGGGAAGGAACGCGAGGACGGAGGAAAACCCTAGTCGCCTCGGAAGGGGGAAAGAGACGCCACTCAAAGGCCAAAAATCTGCTCCATCACTTCTGTTGTCATCGAGGCGTTGCCTAACCAGGCGTCATGCCTGGAACATTCCACATCATATCCTGAAATCCACAATGGAGAGCACCATCGCGTTCTATGCGGAAAAACACTAAGGATAGGCTACTCATGAGCCAAAATACAAGTTCAAACGAAGGAGATACGAACGATTAAAGTTTCCTCAAAATAGGTCAAGGGGGTACACGGCGTGTGAGGGGACCCACACGGCATGTGGTCTCGCTTCCCCGCCTGGGCGTGTCCCTGGCCGGCACACAGCTCCCATCCCATGCAGTAGTACACGTCGTGTAAGTGGACTACACGGTGTGTCCAAGTCATCTGGGACTGAGTCGTGTCTTGTTGGTCGTGTTCGTGTACCGGACCCCATGTCTGTGTATCGGACCTCGTGTTTGTGTGCTTGAGTACACGATCGTGTACTTCCACACGGGTTTCCGCCCATGTGATCCTCCACACATGATCTCCAACCAGGAAAGGGGTACATGGCGTGTAGGAGGACCGCACGCCATGCCATCCTTATCTTTTCCCAAAACCCTGGTCGCCGCATTGAGGGGGCTACACGTCGTGTGTTCATCCTTGAACACGGCATGCAGTCGGGTTTTTGCCAGAAATCCCAAATCTGCTTCCCACTCTTGAATCTGCTCGTTTCGTCGTAGATTTCGCCTTGAATCGGCCCGAAACTTACGGATCTGGCTGAAAATCATGGTCTTTGGTCGTCGTTCGCCGGAAAACAGCCCTCGTTCGTCCACAGGGGTTTCACCGCACGTTCGATTCGTCACAGATCTTTTCGCCTTCGCAGATCCAGCCTCTAGTTGCCCAAACGGTCATCCTTGCCACGCAACAACTCCAGATCTGGACTTAGCTTGTCGCTTTGTGCCTCTTTCGTCGATCCGACGCGGTTTTGGGGGTTGAATTGGGCTCGGTACCACTCAGCAAAGTCGAACCGGGACTGCGGGGTCCAACTAGTGATTAACGCGGAGAAGATTTGGGAGAAAAGCACCATAACAAAGGTTTAAACGATCGTTGGCCAAGTGTTCTTGGCCAACCATCAAGAACGGTGATCTAAGGTTAGAAACCAAAAGAATAAACTTAGATTTCAATACTCTAGCACATGCAAAGGTTGCAAAAATGGATGCAGATTGAAGAACATGGATCGATTTACTCAATCTATTTAATCAAAGGACGTAAATCACCAATTGATGAGTCCTGCCTCAATTGTGGATCGTTCGTTGATGAAGAATGCATCCGCCAATGATAGAGAGAAGTCGTTGCGTTTATTGCGTCCTGATCTGATCTGATCCGACGTTTTGTTGTCGTCCAATGAGATCTACCAACAAAAGGAGGAAGGAGAGCGTCGTTGGCAATTTCGGGATTATGAGGCTAACCTTGACAATTTTGCCATGACGATACATTTATAGAATCCATTTAGGGTTTAAATGAATTAAATAATTAATTTGATAATTAATTATTTCAATGAACTTATCGCTAACGAGCGAGAAGTCCGAACACTTTGCATCAACTCATTTTATGTCATGCCTATGGTAAACACTACGTTCCAAACTCAACCGTGATCTCGGATTTCTGATTTGAGCTTCCGTTTAAGAGTTATCTCGTTTTCTTTAAGAACCATGCGTGCATAATATAAAATATATTTTATATTTTTATAAAATTAATTTCGGACACACCGGGTATCGGAATCACACCTCGTCACAGCGCCTACCTCTGAATATATATATAGAAACATTTCAAGGTCTTACAAGACAAAAAATGAGTCGCTACGAGAGTCAAATCATTTATGCAATTGGATGAAAAAATGGTCTAGATTTTTTACTCTATTTAAGAAGTATATATATAATTTTGATGTTGGATGGGTCGTATTACGTAATGAATGTGGGGACGATAAATCCTCTTAGTTAAATGATACTTATGTTTTGTAAGTGAACACTCAACGTGTAGTCCTCCTACACATGCATGACCTAGATTGCCATGTTTTAAAAAAAAAATTAAGACTTGATGTGAGATTGATTCTCATATCATTAATCTTGAAGAGAACATGAGGGTGATAAAAAGAACCAGTAATATAGAAGGTATTGTAAAGAACTTGAATATTGGTAACAATGACGTGATATAGATCTAGGTTACAACATTGCCCTTCTCAAATTTAAGAAATTTTGAGAAAAAATTAGCATCAAAACATCCACCTTCAAACGTGCTACCTTCAAAAAAAGAACCTGATGTGTCATTGTTATAGCATTTTGTCTTGGTTCAAGTGGAGTTAGAAAAACAAAAATAGTTCACTCCATCCGTTTATTGGATATATGGATAAAGATACATATATTAAAAAAATCACTGGTAATAAAATGGCGATCCCCACCCACCGCACCGCCCGTGGACCCGAAGTCAGAGGGCAGCGAGGTTAACGTCCAAAATGGGAGCCCTCGCCAACATCTGCTTCTTCCCGGCCCTCAACGTCGGCAATCCCACGCAGTCTCACTACAGAAAATGCGTCTGTGATTCAACGATGCCTAAAAAATCAGCAATCACAAGAAACAATCAAGCGTCGGGCGGGGGGATTGGGGGCAACAACATGGAAGATTACAACGCCCTCATGAAAAGGATGATGAGGAACCCCTACGCCTACCATCACGATCTCGGTCTCTTGTTTAATGTTTTCTGATTATCGTGCAATGAATCAAAATCATAAAAAGCAGCAAATCTAATGCACTAATCCCTTGTTCAGGAATGAATTTTACAGTGATAAACGATGATCTGATTGTGGGCTCTCAGCCTCAGAAACCCACCGACATAGACCAACTAAAACAACACAATGTGAGCTACATTTTGAATCTGCAACAGGACAGTGACATCGACTACTGGGGAATCCAGCTGCCCGCCATCAAGAAACGATGCCAAGAACTCAACATCCATCACATGAGAAGGCCTGTAAGCAACCACGTGTGCCCTTCATTAATATTCTCATACTCAGCACATCATGCTTGTTTTATGAATTTATAGGCTCGAGATTTTGATGGGGATTCCCTGAGAAGCATGCTGCCCAAAGCCGTATCATCATTGGAATGGGCCATTTCCAAGGGAAAGGGAAGAGTGTACGTGCATTGCACAGCTGGGCTGGGAAGGGCTCCAGCAGTCGGGATTGCTTACATCTTCTGGTTTCTTAACATGAATGTGAGTCTCCTCCCTCTATCATTGTCATCGTTTCATTGTGAGTTTTGAAATTCTGTCTTGTGGCGATTCTCCATAGCTGAATACAGCATATGATGCACTAACCACTAGAAGACCCTGTGGACCTAACAAAAGAGCCATCCGAGGAGCTACCTACGACTTGGCTAAGAATGATCCATGGAAAGAGCCATTTGAGGATCTTCCTGAGCATGCTTTCAACGACATTGCGGATTGGGAAAGGGTTTTAATTCAGGAAAGAGTTCATTTGCTCCGTGATGCTTGAAAACCCATGTAAGCTAATACTTACTACAGTTTGACTCATTGCCTGCCTGAATCAGCAAATCATGGCTCTAGGTTATGGCATTATCTTATTCTTGTATGTTTTTTATATGGAAATGAATACTGTGCATGGACAGTTTGCACATTACTGTAAAAGTGTATTAGGTAGCACTGACCTTGAAGGATGCAAGTCCCGATCTTAGGGTCTAGGTGGTGTGAGCCTCTCCCTTCTAAGACCCTCCAGTTCTTTTACCATTTGCCAGTGCTCCATTGACAGACTTGTTTCACAAAAACTCAATGATACCAGGCACCCCATTGTCAGCAACCTGTAAAACACATAAAACCAATCAAGGATCAGGAGAATATAAAAAAGAAAAACCCTTTTTCTCTTTTGGAAATCCACTGATGACCTGCTAAAATCTTGGGAGCCCAGCATTCGATCTGCCTGCCGAGCTGCTACTAAGTCATTTTCTACAACCTGTATTGCCAGCCCAATAGTGAAGTCAGGGATTTGAGGAAGTGCTATATAATTAAACATCTCTTCCTCTCTCCATTATGTGTTGGGAGTGTTGTCCTCTAGGGACACAGTTTTGTTTTATTGCGTGCCCCGTGGATTCTAATGTGATCTGATTGAGCCCACCAATTCATTTCAGTGTTTAAATGTTGAAAGAAAACCCCTCTTTTCCCCACCATACCTCCTGCATTTCTGGCCCAATAGAATGGGGAAGTGATCTCAGAGTGGCGAAATACCATCTCCAAGCTTCAAGGGCTTCGGTGGCAATGGTTCCTAGAGAGCCAGCTGAAGAAGGATGGAAAGGTAGAACTACATCAGCTGGCAAGATGTTTGATTTCCCATCTGAGAGGATCAGTAGTTGGACATCAGCAGCCATATCCATTTTGTAGTACGTAAAATCATATTCCACCTGAAAGAAAAAAGGATTAGAGACGTGAATAAACCACCTGCAACATGTAGTGTTCAGTAGGGAGTCACCTTTTGTGACTCTGTTAAGGATTTCAGGAGCCTGGCATTTTCAACACCCACGGGGTTCAGTGTTCCTGCTTCTAGCTGGGTCTCATCAATGGTTAGATGTGAGCCTTCAGCCAGCTGCAAGACTCCACTGACTAATCTGAAGCATTACTTGTGTTAAGACCAGAATAATGATTATTAATTTTAACTAAAAAACTGACATATATCTCTTTAAAAAAAAGACAAATAGATGTTGCATTCAGGCATCACCTGTTTGTCTGATAATCCTTTCTCGGGCAAAGAGAATGAGAATTAAGATACTCCACAGTAAGCGGTATGTTACTTGTGAAAGGAAGAAGCTCCCTCAGCGTTAGGCTAAGCTGCTTACTGAGTGTGGCTGCGCTTTCTTTGTTCAGACAAGTAAGATTGAGAGAAAACTTACCCACAGCAACGGTGTCGACTCTAGCACGGACCTATAAAGAACAAATTAAACCCGTGATGAAAGCTTAAACCGGTAATTGTTTAGCAAGACAAATGAACAAGTAAATTTGCTTCCGCGCCTAAAATTTTGAACTGAACCACAAAACAGTACCCTGGACAAAAGATGCAGCAACATGAAATTAGCAGCCAAACCATCGTTTCCGAGAACAGATGTGAAATGCATCAAAAGAGCTTCACGCATGCCTTTAAGTAAGGTAGGTTTTGGCTGTGTGATAAATATGCACGAGTCATTAAAACAAGCATTAAAGAGTAAACTGATGGCAGATTGGAAACTGTTCAGCAATATGAAAGGATTGTCATATTAAGCACCTCCATGATGAAAGATCCAGATAAAAAGTCACTGTTTGCAAGTTTTCGATGCACAAAACAATGGAGGCGTGGTACCTGAAGAGAACAAAAATTGAGAGCATTCAGTAAATGCAAATAGTCCATCCATTTGTACAGTATATGTAGCTGATGGGTGGATGGATGGAAGACCTTGCTAGGCGGCAAGTGAGTCAAAACATCTTCAAAGAGATCATCTTCAGGATCATCCTTCTCTCTTTTAAGTTCTGGATCAAAGGTGTAGACACCAATGAACTCAAAAACATCATTGAGCTTCAAATCAGATTCTGGAGCATCATATATCTGCATGTTCGTCAACTTTATAAGCATACTCATCACAGCTTTTAAGTGATAAAACAATACGAATCATAAGAGAGAAAACAGGTATTACCTTCACTAAACATGAGAAGGAGCTGTTGACGTCTGGTTTTGGATGCATTCTAGAACAGCCGCCTTCACTTGCAGATGCTGATATCTGACCAGACTGGGCAGGCAGCTCGCCTTCTCGCTGGCAGGAAGAAGGAAAGTTCCCGTAAGCCATGAAACTATTTCATTGAATTGAAGGAGAAACAAATTGCAAGCCGCGTTTTTTAGAAACATATAAAACCCTTAACCTGTGGCATGCATGGGTGGACTTCTTAATATTCGTAACACAGACCCAATATTATTTTCTTCATTTTTCAAAAGAAGCTTACAGGCAAATCAATCTAAAGGCACGTTGATGGCAACAGCAAAATGAAACCCACCCCTTATTGAAAGGGGTTTATAGTACTTGCAATTCATGATAACCACTTTGAAAACATAAATAAGGTTTGTTCTGATTCTGAAAAAAACACTTGGTACTGCAAATTGAGTACCTGGAACCTGTTAACCTGCCAAACAAAATAATTAACACTTCGTACAAGTTATTTCTACTAACCATTTTTTTTGAGCATGAAGAATAGCCGGCCTCCTGCTCTGAAACCTGTAAATTGCACAGTGCTTGGTTATTAAAGGTCAAAATTCAAACAATTTCTTATTTCTATTTCTCAAGAAAGGTAAATTCCAGCTGTTGAATTAAATGGCATGCAAGCTCAATATATGATCCCGGCAGTCTATCTTCCTTGATTAAACACATCAGCTACTGTATATGTGAGACCGGAGCAAAATCGAAATTTTGCCTAATATGGGAAATGTAGAAAAATTGATTTCAAGGCAGCAAAGACACTGATTACAACCAGATCCATGTGGTCTGGAACTGCGTCATCCTCTCTCCGACGCTTTTCTGGGTGCTGAGATGCCCAGTTAATAAATTGATTGGTCACGACTTCATGGTGGGGATAGGTCCATTTATTCTGTCCTGGAACCTACAGTAAATATATATATATATATATATATATGAAAATGATGAGATAATTGTAGGGGTTCTATGGTGGATATATCATCAAAAAATGCTGCAGGTTATTAAAAGTCTTTATCAGAAAGACCGGTTGAAGATTGGCACGCTAAGCTAAGGAACAGTTGTTAACTCACGGGAATACAATGAAGCAGATGGCGCTCCCATACTTGGTTGTCGGATGAAGATTTGATAGGAAATTGTGAAACATCCGTGAATTTGTTGGTTCTCCAAGTCGAACCATCCTTCAACGAGAAGGAACAGTTTTATTTGCACAGAACACAAAATCCAATGGTTCTAAAAATGCCATTATAACCAGCAAACCTTATATGCGCCGACATAAAATTCATTGCCCGGCATGTCTTGAATCATTCCTCGGAATCTGACAAGGGTGTTGGGCTGAATAAATCGCATAGTTGCAGAATCAAGGATCGGAACCTGAGAAAGGCCATCGTCATCGAACAGGAATCGGTGAAATATATCGATAACACCCCAGTCTTTGCCGCGGAAGGTAATTGGATCGGAGCCTGATGAAACCGCTTTCTCGAATGTCAATCGCACTGCACCCAGAGGGTTGGCTAAGCAATCGTAAGGTAAACCTACCATATTTCCCTCCCACTCGCCCGATCGCTCGCCCGCTCGCTCGCTCGCTCGAGTGGAGAGGAAGTAATCCGAGATTCTCGATCTACGTTCCCGAACCCACTGGATAAAGGAGGAGGAGTTTCCCGCCAAATCCAAGGGCACCTGGATTCCCGCCATTTTGGCAGCCCTCCCTACCTGGCATATTAAATAAAATAAAATTACGGAGGGATTAATAACCGCTAGATTTTTAAAATAGTTTTTTTAAAGTTAAATGGGTTTAGGTTTTTTTTTAATTTTTTTTTATGGATATGAGTTTGCCTACCTCCAAATGGACTGGCCTGCTCTCTTGTTTATTTTCACTTCATTCTTCAATTCTCTTTACCAGTCGTAAGTTTTCAATATGATCCTTGCATAATTGGGGTTTTTAAGCTTCAAAATTTTGGGGTGTTCTTTTTTTATTTAAATTTATTTATTATTATAGTGTTTTAATTTTAATTTGGTAGTTAATAGTTTAATGTTTTTTATTAAAAATGTTATTAAGTTGCATGTTTAATTATAGGATATTAACAGTAGATCACATTTTTTTTATGAACATGTTTACAACTAATTGAGTTTGTTGTCATTATTTGTGTTTTTTAGTCACTATTTTCTTCATATTTTGCCCCATTTCACCTTCAGAGGTCCCATCGTTTTATTTTTTATTAAGGGGTTTTTTAAAAAGTAATTATTTAAACTGTTCAATTTAAAAAAATACAATTCATTTAAATGAAATTAAAATATGAACTTTAATTATTACTTATCGAATGATATATTAATTTGAACATTATTATAAATGCAAAAAATACGGTTTATTATAAAAACCAACAAAATAATAATAATAGAACATGTATGTTGCATGGTTAAAAAATAAAATTTCAATACATGTTGTTTTAAGATTAATTTACATAGTTTATATATATTATTATTAAAAACTCAAAACCACTTTTTTATATTTTTAATATAAAATATCACATTTATGAATAATGATATTGTTAGGTCCACTAGGCTGGATACCCTGAGAGGGGGGGGTGAATCAGGGTATGACTAATCAAAAATTAATGTCCGTTCTGATCTTGTTTCGTTGTTAAGCAAAACACTCTTCTCTCTTTTTCCTGCTGCACAATATAAACAGAAAGTAAAGCAAACACAGGACACAGCAATTTTACTTGGTTCACCGCTAAGGGCTACGTCCAAGGAGCATACACCGACAGGTTGTCGGTCGTACCAAATTTCACTAATCTTCACTAGCTGTGGATTACAAGGTTCGGGCTAGATCACTTCTATACCCAGGCTCACTGCCTTTACAATGTTTAGGGTCAGCTCACTGCTTTCCCAAGGGTCACTCCTTGTTTCTCTCTCTCTGGCTCACTGCCGGTGGAGAGGATCAACTTCTTCCTCTTCCTAAGCTCACTGCTCTTAGAAGGAATCCACTCACAGTTTATAGACCTGTAGGTCTCTTCATTTGCATGAATGAATGCATCTTCCTCTGTGTGTAGATGCTCTGTTGAAGTACAACTTTCACCCGTAGATGAATATCTCTTTGCTCCGAAGGTATCGGGCAAACTTCCAGCTTCCACGCAGCCCAAAAAACACTGCTGGAACAAACCTTACTTGGCGCGCAAGTCAACCTCGGCGCGCAAGTATCGGAGCGCAAGTCACAACGGGCGCGCAAGTCCTCCTCAGACACTTGCGCGACTCAAGCTTCCTCAACTCCAAACTTGCGCGACTCTCTTCCTTTTACGCCCAAACCAGTATTGGCGCGCAACTGCCAACCGGCGCCCAACTTCTAACACCGGCGCACAACTTCAACCTCTAGCGCGCAAGTCTCACCTGCGCGACCACACACACCACTTGCGCGACTACCACACTTGCGCGACGGGAGCTCTGATTTCTCAAAGTGCTGAACTCCGGTGAAGAATGAGGAGGGGTGATCCAGTATTTATAGGCAATCTGACCACCCTGCGCGACGGCGCGCAAGTCACCTGCGCGACTCAGTTTCGGCGCGCAAGTCTTCTGTCCTTTTGGATATTTGCGCGACCAACTCCCAAACTTGCGCGAACCTACTTCCTTTGCCATATTTTGATCTTCTGATCTTGAAAAACATATGGCGCGCAAGTTTCCTATTCTCAAAGTCTTCGGCGCGCAAGTCCCTTTGCCAAAAACACTTTTCTTCATTTGGCGATTTTCAGGCCCAAAAATTTGGCAAACACTGGAAAACGACGCCACCTTGTATCTGTTCTTTTGTACCGCTTCCAGATCATCCATTCCTTTTATCGACGTTCTTGAATCAAACATGGATCGTTGACCTCAGCCCTTGAACTTGACATTCCACCATGAAATCCTCTTTGTCAACAAATTTGTATGTCATAGTTATGCTTTGTCAACAATCACCACGCAGAAGTCCACTTTGTCAACAAACACAATCACCTCAAAAATGCTTCAATGATACCTTGAGGGATTTTTGCCCAACAGATATAACCAATACAAAAGAACCAGCCCCAAGGCGACCCATTTAATTTTAAAAAAACAATTTTAAAATTTAGCCATTAATGAATGTATTGAGAGGTGAAAAAATGACATATTGTATAAAGTTTAAACCTTTTACCAATATCCTCTTTCTCTGAGTAGTCTCTCTCTCGGTGGAGAGCGTTTTGTTCCTAGGTCGTCCTAGGGTTCAATTTTCTCCGGTGATCTAGCAGCGGCGGACGACGGCTCTCTCAGGCCTGTGCGGCTCGGTGGATCGGCGTTTCCCCTTGTGCGGCGTCGGTTTCGGAACCCCGACGACTCTACGGTCCGACGACGTCAACTGTGCAGGCGTCGGTTTGGCTCCCGCTTCGTGATGCGGTCTCCCTGGGATGCAGATCTGAGAACTGCGGATCTTTGGTGTTCTGCCGGTGGTTGGGCGTTTTCAAATCGCCGTCTCGTCCCTTGCGGTTTCCCTGTGTTGCAGATCTGAGAACGGCGACACTTCCATCCTCGACCGGCGGTTGCGAGTCTTCGGCTCGCCGTTACGTGCCTAATGATCGTTGACTGCGGATTTGTTTGCGCAGGGGTGGACAAACGAGGGATCAGGATCGCGTTGCGCTTGGTGAGCGAATGTGCTTTTTTCGCGCAGGAGGGTTCGCGCAGGTGTTTTCTCGCGCAGGAGGGTTTGCGCAGGTTTTCTCTTGCGCAGGTGTCTTCTCGCGCAGGAGGGTTCGCGCAGGTGTTTTCTCGCGCAGAGGCTTGAGCGCGTAGGGTCTGATCGTGTTGGGCAGGACCCGCGCAGATCGCCGGAGCGCGCAGGTGCCGGCCGCGAAGAGTTGGACGGGCGCAGGGGTTGAAGTCGCGCAGGTGCTGGTCGCGCAGGGGGGTGGAGTCGCGCAGGGTCGTCAGCACGCTGGCGCGGTCCGCGTAGGGGCCAGCACTCGTTGTTTTGGACCGCGCAAGGGCTGGTCCGCGTGGAAGGTCGGGTGCGGAGAGCCGGTACGCAAGGTGGGGCTTTGCGGAGGACTGCAACGCGACAGACTAGTCACGAGTTGCTAGTTTGAGGTGGAAAGTTTTGTTCGCGTTGTGGAGTTCTGAACGCGAGTGGTGGGCTCGTGAAGGGTGTGCTCGAGAGTTTACGTTGAGGCGGTGTTCATTGTTGTCATGGAATCCAAATTGGTGAATCGGTGGAAGAACCTTTCGCTGACTGATAAAGAGAAAGCGTCGATTACCACACGAAAAAACGAAGACGCTTTTCTGTCACATCGCATGTCGCTCTTGGTGGTAGGGAAATTTTTAGCCAAATGCTCATTCAACCAGGGGGCCTTAAAAAATACTCTACAAAATTTATGGAGATTGGAGGATGGCGTTGTCATACGCGAAGTGGGAGAGGGTTTCCTTGTATTTGAATTTTTTAATAACAAAGATAAAGAAAAGGTGCTCAAAGGCAGACCATGGTCTTTCGATAATCAAATCATTCTCATGAAGGACTTTACAGGCGGTGACAACATTCAGAAAATTGAACTGACTTCCTCACCTATCTGGATACGAATCAAAGGAATCTCGTTTCATGGTAGAACGGAACATGTTATGCGGGAAATTGGAGAACACATTGGCAAATTTCTGGACTGGGATTAATCTGATCTCATCCACTGGGGACCCGTGGTGAGGATTAGAGCCTTAGTCGATGTGACACAACCACTAATGAGGGGTCTGTTCTTATCAATCGAAGATTCTAATGCCTGGATCTCTTTTGAATTTGAAAAGCTCCCAATATTTTATTTTTTCTGCGGGTGCATTGGACATCTCGAGAAAGTTTGTGACTCAAGGAAGGAGAATGAAAAAGGCACCATCATCTTGCAATACGGCCCTTGGCTCCGCACAAAAACAGTAGGATCTGTGATCATTTCTGAGGTGGAAAAACAAAAGGATCGTGACTGACTAGCGAAGACCTTCTCTAAGCGAACTGAACCAGAACTCAACATTGTCATCATGCTAGGATCACCAGATTTTTCTAGAGACAATCAAGACGATCAGCGGGCGAAGGGAGGGCCTTCGTACATCGCAATGAACGGGGCCAAAACGGGGGACAAGCATGCGAGTCAGAGTTCGGACCCGATCGTTTGCTCAAGTCGGGTCCCTGCATCTTTGAGAGACAACGTCTCACCACCATTCATACCAATGTCCAGAGGTAAGGAGCCACCTGACCCGATTTCTGAACCCATGCAACTTTGCATCGAATCAACAGAGCATGCTCCTGGGCCAGTGTCTGTTGAACTAGGTATCAACCTCATGGACGAAACCAATACGATTGGGATAAAGGCATCAGGTACCCTTATTCAACGGAAGTGGAAAAGGGTTAATCGTGTAGATAGGAG
Organism: Viscum album; assembly: GCA_963277665.1. Lineage (NCBI taxonomy): Eukaryota > Viridiplantae > Streptophyta > Magnoliopsida > Santalales > Viscaceae > Viscum > Viscum album. The sequence goes on along the minus strand of OY728131.1, from coordinate 908,063,418 downwards.
CGGTGATCCTATTGATGCGAGATTCGAGGATCATAAAAGACGACTAGAGGATTGTCAAGTAACTGAAAACCTTCCAAAAAGATGGAAAGCGGCAGGTGATGGACAGTTCTATGAAGTTTCAGAGGTGGAGGCGGGTATGTCCCAACCCCACCTAGAGCAATGAAAATCATATGCTGGAACTGTTGGGGGCTTGGCAACCCACGAACGGTTCGGATGCTCCAGCACCATTGCGCACAAAGTCGCCCTGATATGGTCTTTTTGTCCGAAACCATATTGGATTACAAGGACAACAATGGTATCGCTCTCAAATGTGGGTTTTAGGGATGCTTCCCGGTCCCCCGCCAAGGCCACTCAGGGGGGACTGGGTCTTCTTTGGAAGGACAATGTCGACGTCAGGATCATCTCGTACTCGTCACATCATGTGGCAGCATCCATCCATGATGACCTCTCTCCGTCGTGGACTTTTGTGGGTTTCTACGGATGACCATCACAAAATGATAAATGGAAATCCTGGGAACTTCTCTGTTCTTTACGACAAGGAATTATGGGCCCTATCCTCTTTGGCGGTGACTTCAATGAGATTCTGTTCCAGAATGAAAAACGAGGAGCACATCGGCCCTTTGCCTCGATGTCAGGCTTTAGGGATGTGATTTCTAGGGCGGACTTGGCTGATCTGGGACATGTAGGCAGCCCCTGTACCTAGTTTCGGGGGAACACGGAAAGCATTCGCATTGCTGAGCATCTGGACAGATTTCTGGGGTCGGCGGAATGGACTAACATCTTCAAAATGTTTCATATCGCCCACTTGGCGCCGAACTGTTCGGATCATTGCCCTATCGCTATAGACTTTTCTCATAGTAATCGTATCTCAAGAGGTGGGAAACATTTCCGGTTTGAAAGCTTTTGGGCCAAAGACCGAGAGTGTGAAGAAGTTATCCGATCATGTTGGAAGGGTGGAAGTAAAGACATCAATTTTAACCTCTAGCAGGTGGCTGCTAATTCGAGATCATGGAGCAATAAAAAATTTCGTCAACCCGACAAGCTTTGTAACTCCTTTGAACGACAACTCACCGCCCTTCTTGCTTGACCCCCAACGGATGACAGTCTCTCCAAAATTACTACTATTCAAAGTGATCTGGATGCGGCTCTTCGCATTAAAGAAAGCTTCTGGGCTATGCGCACACGAGAAATCCACATCAAAGAGGGGGATGAAAACACCCGATATTTTCACCAGAAGGCCTCTGCCAGGCGACACAAAAACAACATTTCGGTCCTCACCCACCCTGACGGGGGAACTGTGCCCAACATCGAAGGTATCCATGATATTATTTCATGTTTTTTCCAAAAACTCTACACTGCAGGAGATTCCATCTTATCGTCGAAGGTTGTGTCCTGCATCAAACATGTGACTACTGACGAGATGAACCGCCAGCTCACAAAAGACTTCACGGACGATGAGATTCTTCAGGCTCTCAAACAAATCAACTCCACAAAGGCCCCCGGTCCTGATGGCTTCCATGCTCTCTTTTTTAAGCAATACTGGCACATTCTCGGCCCTGAAATATGCGTGCTAATGAAAGGCATTTGGGTTGGGGAAATTAACCTCTTCTCTATTAATGAGACAATTCTCACCCTCATCCCAAAGATCAAGAAACCCCTTGCGGCCTCGGACTTCAGACCTATCAGTCTCTGTAACGTCTCCTACAAGATTTTCTCAAAGGTCCTAGTTAATCGTCTGCGCATATGGTTACCTGTTATTATCTCTGAAAATCAAAGTGCTTTCGTAGCAAAGAGGTTTATCACGGATAATGTCATCGTGGCCCATGAAGTGTTTCATTCTATGAAAACGTGATCCGTTGCGAAAAGAGGTATTATGGCCTGGAAACTGGATATGACTAAGGCCTATGACAGAGTGGAATGACACTTTCTCCAAGTCGTCATGACAAAAATGGGTTTCTGCCCCAAATGGACAAACATGATCGTGCAATGTGTCTCGTCCGTCTCCTTTCGGATTAACATCAATGGTGGACTCACCCAAGGCTTCTCACCCACCCGTGGCCTCTGCCAGGGAGATCCCCTTTCCCCCTTTCTCTTCATCCTGGTGGCTGATGTTTTCTCTAACCTCATTTCATTGGCCGCTTCCTCAAAAGGGATACATGGGGCAAAGGTCTGTCGGGCCAGCCCACCTGTCTCGCATCTCTTCTTTGCTGATGACTGCCTTCTATTCTCCAGAGCTACTCATAATGAATGTCTCACTATCTGCCAGGTGATCCGCCTCTATGAGAGGGCATCTGGACAAGCGATCAATCCAGCCAAGTCGGAAATCTCTTTCAATTTTGGCATCCCACCGACCAAGAGAGTAGAGCTTTGTCTTACTGCATGCATTCAAATGGTTGAAAAACACAACAAATACCTTGGGCTTTCCACTATTGTTGGTCGCTCAAAAAAAGAAATATTCTCATCTACGGTGGATAGAATCGAGAAAAAAAATCCAAGGCTGGACTCCGAAAAGAATCTCTAAAGCGGGTAAGGAAACACTCATCAAAGTCACTCTCCAGTCCATCCCTAGCTATATTATGTCCCTGTTCAAGCTTCCTAGAACGCTCGTCGACTATATCCACTCCTGCATCGCTAACTTCTGGTGGGGTCATTATAATGGCAAAAAGAAAATCCACTAGATTCTTTGGAAGTCACTTTGCACCCCTAAAACAGGTGGCGGAATGGGATTTTGAGACCTCCAACTATTTAATGATGCTCTTTTGGCTAAACAGGGATGGCGCCTCATGATTCATCCATCTTCTCTTTGTGCGCGGATTTTCCGTGCAAAATACTTTCCCCACTCGGATTTCCTGAACTCCTCTCTTGGCCCCCGCCCCAACTTTCTATGGAGAAGCCTTTGGGGATCACAAAATTTACTTAATAAAGGGTTGGGATGGAGGGTCGGAGATGGTACGAAAATCAATATTTGGACCGATCTCTGGCTGATTGATAAAGATGGCTTGCAAGCCACCTCCCCTACCGTACCTGGCTTTGAGAACGCCATTATTTGCTGCTTGTTCGACGATCATGGTTCTGGGTGGTGTATAGATAAAATCAACTCATGGTTCAACGAAAGGGACAGAAGGATCATTCTTAACATCCCCTATGTGAGGGATGCGGGGTTAGACTGTCCCTTTTGGAGCAATGATTTCTCTGGATCTTATACGGTGAAGTTAGGGTACAGGCTTGCTCTCGATACTCAAATCAAGGAAAGGGGAGGGCTCTGAAAAACCCTTTGGCATCTTAAGGTCCCCCCGAAAATCCGTTTTTTCTGGTGGCAGGTTTGCACAGGTATCCTTCCCACTATGGACTTCCTCGCCTTCCGACATGTCATGAATGACAAGCAATGTCCCATCTGCTTGGGTGTGCTCGAATCTCCTCTGCATGCGATCACCCAGTGCCCGGGGATGGAAGAAATCTGGACATTTTGGGGCTCTGATTTGGAGCTTAAGCTGGATACGGCGCCAGACCTTCTGACACTGCTGATGTTGTGGTCGTCTTCTTTTAATGCAGACAAAGTTGCTTCATTATGCATCGTGGCATGGATCGTCTGGGCTCGATGCAATGACTTCATCTTTAACCACACAGCAAAGCCCCCCAGGTTCTGGATCAAACGGGCTACATCCTGGATTGAGGGGTGGAACCGGGAATCTGACCGTCATGGGCTCTCTGGAACTCACACAACTGCTTCAAGATGGTACCCTCCCCCAGAAGGGATCCTCAAGATTAATGTTGATGCATCTCTCTCCATAGATGGAATTGTCAGAATTGGACTTATGGCACGAAATTTTCATGGTCAAATCATTGCGGCCAAACATGAATCAAACCACGCTCTTTGGGAGCCCGTTGTTGCTGAAGCCGTCGTTGTTCTTGTCAGGATGATGTTCACAAAATATCACGGATGGGAAGCTATTCACATTGAATATGATTGCCTCACCACCATCAACGCTATCGGGCTTAATGATGGCGACCTCCAGTCTTTCGGCCCTGTTATCAGGAACATCCAGTCTCTCAGTCAAAGCTTCACAACCTGCTCCTTCTCCTTCATTAAAAGGGACGGAAATGAAGCAGCCCATCACCTGGCTTCTTTCATCACGTCCGGCGTGAATCATCTCTAGCTTGATCACTTTCCTTCTTGGTTGCATGACTGTGTAACTGCTGACCTTTGTGTTTAATATATCATCTTTCCTTTGTCAAAAAACCTTTTACCAATAAAATTAAAATAAATGAAGAATGGTGATACAACTATGCCCATGTGATTTTCAAAAATACTCTACAACAACATAAAATACTTGGATTTGACCACAGGTTATAACAAAAAAATGACCGTTTTTTCATTTTATTTATCAATAAAATACATTATTATATTTTATTTATTAATAAAATATATCGTTTATATATTATTATCTTTTCAATCTTTAAAAAATTATCTTCACTCCTTGTTTATTGAAAATATATCATTCGCGTGTTATTATTTTTTCCATTTTTATTTATTAAAGGAATGAAAAAACATCATTGATAGGGAGGGTGAATTAGTGGTATACATATTTTTCAAAATGTAATGGATTGACCTTTTTGACATGTTGGGATGATGAATTCGTACGTCATGATCCTAATTTTAAGTGTTGAAAAACAACAAACACACAAAGCACACTCATAAGCTCACCCTTGTAGTGAATGACCGCGTCTTTGGTGGTGTTATCTAACTTACAAAAAAATCCAATTGTTTCAATAAATATTACAAAGGTGATTTATTAGAACTAATACACAGTGATACATGTGATTTGCATGTTACACCTACCATAGGTAATAAAAAACAATCTTTAACTTTCATCGATGATTATGGTATATTTTTTATGCATATCTTTTACATGCTAAAAATGAAGTTATATATAAGTTTAGTATTTATAAAAATGAGGTTGAAAACCAAGGTGAGTTTACAATTAAATGAGTTAGATCAGACGGGGGAGACGAATATGCTGGGAGGGATCCCCCACTGACCTATGCTTTTGATTAAACCACCAGAAGTTCAATCGTCGATCCATCAGATATTTGCACGCAAATCAGTGTAGCAAAAAAACTAAACCTTCGAAATTATTCCTCTATTTCGACTGAGTATACTGGAATTTGGAAGTCTTCACACCTTACCCGCCGCACAAAGTCGATCTCACACACAACTCAAACAACACCCACAAACATTAAAGGCAACCAAAAAAACATAAAGCATGAAAGAATGCAAAAGTTTAACGTGCTTCAGATGAATTGTCCTACGTGCATGGGAGGAATAACCGCAACTTCCTTATATTACCAGAAGTACAAGATTACATTCAACTAACAAATTCAATCAGTAAGATTCATTATAGATGATTAAAAAATTGTAAATACTCTATACAACATGATGCATTGTTCGTGTCACAAATTCAATGTCAGTATCAGTCCCCACTTCCCTTTATAGGAAACTCCAGTCAGTTGTCCCAGTTTCACTACCTTCCAACCTCTATAGAGGTAACTGGTGATCTCTGGTAGATCGTTGACTCTGACTATTGGCACCGATAAACCATTATAAAAACCTTATTCAAGAAACTTCATTATAGAGAGTTTATCAAACATCCTGGACCTCATTGTTTCATCGGAAGATATGAACTTCTGGTGGTTCTGTTGTCGCTCAGAAAGTTTAAACTGCTGCTACCCGCATGTCGAGCTCAGATGCCTTTCACTAACCATATTCCGGTAAATGTAAATCCGATGAGAAAATTCTATACAACATGAAACTAGGATTCACATCCCAATAATCTCCCACTTGAAGACTTGCTTCATGGAAACGTGTATGGAAACTTTTCGACAATTTTTTTTCTTCCTCTTCTTATTCCGCAATATGCAGTGTTCCTCCACCTCCTTCAGTTCACCCAAGCCCTACGATGTTGCCTCATACTTTCTTGAACTAATGTTTTTGTGAACATGTATGTCGGATTTTGGCTACTGGATATATTCCAAAGATCTAACACTTTCTCCTCTAGAAAAATTATGATAAAGTGGTACTTCAGGTCAATGTGTTACATCCTTGCATGAAATACAAGATTTTGAGTCAAGTGAATCACATTTTGATTGTCACAAAACATGATTCTTTCTTTCAGACTTATTTCAAGTTCCTTTAGTAATTACTTTAACCAAACCAACTTTTTCCTAGCTTCTGTTGTTGTTACACACTCTACTTCCATTGTACTTAATGTAATAATCTTTTATAGTTACATCATCTAATTAATTGGTGTTCCTATATAAGTAAACAAGAATATGGTTGTTCTTTTCTGGGTGTCTAAATCTCCAATGAAATATGCATCCACAAAACCTTGTAACAAATCTTCCTCCCCAAAGCACACAGTTGTGCCTTTCATTCCTTTCAAATATCGAAGGATCCACTTTACAGCTTCTTGGTGTTCCCTTCCAAGGTTTGACATAAACCAACTTACAACCCCAACTGCAAATGTTATCTCTCTCGAGTACATATTATAGCGTGCATCAAAATTACGAAAGCTAATGCATAAATAACTTTCTCTATGCATTGATGCTCTTCTACCATTGTAGGTGCCCACACCCTTGATAGTTTAAAGTGTCAGGTAAGAGGAGTCATGACTGGTTTGCATCTGATCATCCCAAATCTTATGATGATCTTCCAAATGTACTCTTTTTGATATAACACCAAAGTTTCGGCTTTCCAGACAACTTACACTTCAATTTCCAAATCTTATTATTATTCGGTCCTTCCAACAACATGTCATCGACATACAAAATCAAAATGATGAAATTCTCATCATCCCATCGCTTCTGGAAACAACGATGATCCATATTTCACCTCTCAAATCCCACTTTTGATATGAAATTGATGAATTTATGATTCCATTGCCAAGATGCTTGCTTTGATCCATAAATACTTTTCTCCAACTTACAAACTAAGTTTTGGTCCCCATATTTCATGAAATCTATTGGTCGTTTCATGTATATTTCTTCCTCTAACTCCCCATGAAGGAAAACTGTATTAACATCCATTTATTCGAGATACAAATCTTTTGATACTACCATGCTCAACACCATCTGGATAGTTGAATGTTTAACTATTGATGATTTTTTTTAGGAATCAATGCCTATTTTCTGTTGAAATCTCTTTGCCACCAGTCGTGCTTTGTAACGCTTATTGTCATTAACTTCCTCCTTCAATCGAAAAAACCCACTTATTTTCCAATGTTTTTTTTACCTTTTGGTAACTCTATCAGCTCCCAAGTTCTATTGGTTTTCAACGAATCTATCTCTTCATCTATCACCGTCTTCCACTATTTATCATAATCAAGTGTTACTGCTTCTTCCATAAATTATGGTTCTCATGCATCTGTTAAGAGTAGAAAATTCATATCAGCCTTAAACCTCTGAATTGGTCTTATAATTCTAGTTGACCTCCTCAATTGAATTTTCTACACTAAACTACTTGTCTCTGCCCTTTCTTCCAGAGCCCTATCTTTCAACACTTTCACTTGAGCTCTAGTCACCCTTGAACTTTCTGGCATTTCTTCTGATAACCACACTTATGGTCTTCTGATGCTTTCAACATTCTTATCAAAGTTCTCCAGAAGTTGCGAACCTTGGATGTCCTTAATTTTACCAACTTGGACTTTGATAGTTGATTTGTAACATCTCATATTTTTCGTGTATTATTTTTAGATATCATATTGATTATTTTCGAGACCAGGCGTTGAGACGACGTGCGACTCCGAGACCCGATGTGCTCAGAATAAATGTTTGAAAAATATTTAAAATATTAATAGCACGCGAGTGCACGGTTTTTCTAAAAAAGTAGAATAACTCCTAAATAAGTACCCAAATCAGAAATATGAGGGCACCGTTGAATCCATAATAGCAGCTTTATCCTAGGCGCAACTTTACATTGGTCAGTGCGATTCTTCTGTGAAAAAGTTATTGGGAGCGCAAAATAGATAAAATAAATTAAAAGAAAAATTTATTTTATTTTTTCTTCAGTGCAACGACCTGCTCCCCCTATAAGTTCCCAGCTAAGCCTTTTCTCTCAGGGTTGGGCGCTAAACTCTGGAGACCTAGACGCTGTTGGAGGAGAGCGTTCTTGGCGGACGACAACGAATTAGGATCTGATCGTGGATCTTCGTGTCAGCAGAGTTGGAGGATCTCTTCAACAGCGACAATGCAATCGTTCTTCATCAACGATCGATCCAAACTTCAGGTAGAGCGTGTGTTTCAATTGTTTAATTCCCCGTTCTTAATTCATGTGACGATCGCAAATCAATCAATGAACAAATTGATTTGTGGATCGATCACATTGAGGGGAGGGTTTTATTCTGCAGGGTTTATGTGGGAGATATCCCAATGGTTATTCAATCCTCTTCATTTATTATTCTTATAGAAACAGATCAAGGCTGAAACGAACAACAACCGAGGTTCGTTCCTCAAGGTTGTTTTTTGTGCTTTTCTCCCTCTTTTCTCGTTCATCATGGGTGACCCCTTGGTTTACAGTTCGACTCCCAACCGACGGATTGATCATTGCATGCACGATTCTTGGTGCAATGATCCGAGATTGTAGATCCAGACTTGGTGCGATGCAATGAAAGTGTGACAGCAATGGCAACGGACGAATCGAGGCGGTTTGGAAACCCCCAATTTTCAAGCTTCGGACGTGGAAGACGAACCAGACGAACACCTTCGATTTTTGACCAGATTCGGCGGCTGGAGGGTGTTGCTCGTTGACGGTGACACTCAGCGGGAGAAGATCCGCGTATTTCAGCTTGATTGAAGCCATATCTGAAGCCGACGACAACACGAACGCGAGCGAGATCAAGAATCATGGATTCTGGAAAATCCTACAACACACGGTGTGTAATCCAGGATTACAAGGCGTGTGGGGCCCCTTCAGCGGAAGCTAGGGTTTTGAGAAGGAGATGATGATCACATGGTGTGTGACCCTCCCTGGTTGACTTAGCGTGTACTCCGGAGAGTACACGGACACGGGTAACAATACACGACCAGATGACATGCCGTGTACTTAGACACGGACATGGCTTAGCATACACGGACATGGCCAGGCGACACAGGCAGGGAACTGTGTGTCTCTACATGTCATGTACTCATCCTACACACCGTGTATATGGAGACTATATGTCGTGTGAGGATTTCCACACGGGCAAGACTTGGGATCACAGAACACACCGTGTACCCCATGGGACATGTTGTGTACTCCCATAAAGAGTGCTTGAGGCTCTTCATTTTCCTAGTTTGGACCAGTATAAGTTGAGTGTGTTCCCATGGTCCTTTTCCTCAATGGTACAGTACAAAATTACATCCACATCACTGAATTGTATTCCCCTCTAGAGGTCGAGTCTCAAATAGACTTGCGGTATCCCTCCGCGAGACTGGAGTGTGATCCTCTATCATCCCTAGTGGAGTTTGTGGAATCAGTGTAACCTCCCTAAGCATGGCATTGATCCTCTGTCTAGTGGGCCGCATCGGTAGGGTTTCTGGAATTGCTAGCATATGATCCCCTACGTAGCGGGTTGATCCAGATTGGGTTTGTGGTGTCCCCCAGCAGTTTTGGGCATGAACCCCTATCTGTGTATCAAGGTTGATCTAAATCAGGTTCGTGGTATCCCCCAACGGTCCTGGGAGTGACCCCTATCTATGTATCATAGTCTTCTTAGACCACTCTTTGGGTGGGGCCCAAATGAGTTAGCCCTCTTCGTCGAGTGTCTCTGATGATAGCATGGTTCGTGGAGTGGGATCTCCCTGAACAAGCGTTGCTTCAAACAAAATCTTGTGGCTGATAGTTGGTTATGACCGCCTGATGGCGTAGTATCTTTCCTGAGTATATATGGGTTTTTGTAATTCTTGTATTTGTGATACATTGTTACATATTGTATTGAGTTGACTATACTTGGTGCTTTGTGTTTAGTGTTTTTGGGGTGTCCTACTGAGTATTGTTATACTCACTCATACACAGGCTTTACCCGCACGTGTTGTGTCTTGTGTAGATGACGGACCTTTTGACAGTGTCCTAAGAGGATAGGGAGTAGGTGGAGCATAACTGGAGCTGGGCAGACTGAGGTGTTTACCGAGAGCGTACCTTTGACTTAGTCTTCTCCCTTGAAGCAGGTTGGAATCTTTACAGTTTCAGTTGGACTTGTGTATAGACTCTCTTTGTGGTGGGTTTGTATTTGTCCCTATTTACTTTTCCTTTACTTCCTGTTGTACTCTGGTTGTGGGATCTTAGTGGAATGCATGAATTCTTTCAATTGTTTACATTTCAGCATTGTGTGTCTTGGAGATGTGTGTGTGTGTACAAGTACTTTAGACTAATGTCTCTCATTTGTGGGAAATGTCTACTCGGTGCTAGTCACCAGCCCCTGGCCTATCAGAGGCAGGTTTGGGGTAGTCACGGCACGGGCCCCTCTGGGACGGGTCATGACAATTTAACTCCCTCGACTTATTTCTTCGTCAAGTTTATATCATTCTATAGAATCATCTCATTAAAGATAACATCTCTACTTCTGATGACTTTTCACCTATCATCATCCCGTAGTCGATATCCATATTTTTTATCTCCATATTCGATAAAGAAACACATTTTTGGATTTATCCTCGAGTTTATCTTGATCCTTAACATAAAATTGCACGTACACCAAGCTTCTGAAGACTTTAATATAATGAACTTTCGATCATTCTCTGGATCATAACTCCCTCAGAAGTTCTTGTCCAACCGCCGATGACAGACTTCTATTTACTAGTTAAGTTGTTGTGTTGAGTCCCTCTGCCCAAATCCCCTTATAGATTCACGAGTTGTCACACTCATGTGTGATAGTGGTTTTTAATTTTGTATTATTTTATATTAATTTGAGTTATTTTAAGTTTAAGTACTTTTTGGAGATGTAGTTTTTAAATTTTAAATGTTTTTAAGGGTCACACAATTAGCCTATACAATTAGTCAAACTGTGTGAAAATCACGTGTTTGACTCTATCACTTGATAGTGTCATTTGGCATGGTTAGCGCATGGTTATTTGAATCATGCAAGGTTATAGGGGAAACCGCGAAGGCTCATTTTTGAGGTTCCAACTGCACGGTTGGCGCATGGTTTACTAAACCGTCCGATCAAACCATGCGGGTTACCCATTTTTTAAAATTTTCAAATTTATAAAAATGCACTCCTTTTTTATCCCTTATTTTCCATATTCTCTCCCCTCCCCTTCACGCGACACCCTTGGCTGACCCCCCCCCCCTCGTGCGCACTTCTCCCTCCTCCGACCTCCTCTTTTATTGGTAATTTCACCAAGATTCATCATGATTCATGGTTGAACCTTCGAGATAGAAACTCATCTCATCTTCTTTATTCTTTTCCCCTTATTTTCTTTCTCCCCTCCTACTATGTGTGAATCGATCAAACCCTAGGGTTCCGGATTGACCCAATTTTTGTGTTTTCTTCATTGTTAGGGCTTGTGATCCCATTTTTGGGTCTCCTTCATCCCGTTATCAAAACCTTGGACATTCCATTGTTAATCCGAGGTAGGTTTTCCCGTGTTTGTCCCTTTTAATTTGTAGAACCATGAATTTATTGGGTTTTAATTTATGTTTTAACCGTTTAATGATATTATTAATTACTTTTATTAGATTACTAAAGAGGAAATTGGGTTTTATCCTGATTTCCATAGAAAACAATGGGTTTCCTTATTTTAAAGATCGGTTTAAATTTGTTTTTATTAAACTTCATACTCCATTTTTTATTACAATGACTAAGTGGCTCTTTAAAATTTATATTGAACTTATTAAAATTGTTTGGTATTTCAAATTAATTTTCCAAATATCTTTACTTGGAATTTCAAGTGGTACTTGAAATGTCATGTTTTGATAAATAATAGGTTATATTTGAATAAAACTTGAGTTTTAAAAGTGTTTTGACTTGGTTTGGGTCACAATACAAATTAAAAAAATCCAAGGGATTTTATAAAAAAAATGGGCAAACTCTTAAATAGATTTTTAAAAGTGGTTTGAATGTGATGTTTTATTAAATTCCTTATAAATGTTCTCTGATTATTATAAAAAAGCTTAGCATCCCAAGTGGTTTTCAAAAGGCCCGTTTGAAACTTTTAAGTGGTTTCTAAAATGTGTGTGTATGTAACCCTCTTGAGCTATTTTTGGTTTTGATTGACTTGAATTGTGGCATGTTGGGCATGTTTTATATTTTGTATGATATGATGAATGTGTGACTGGGGCTATTTTGTGACAGGGAGTTAGAGGCGAGGGTGATATCCTTGTTTATTCTTATTATTGGTTGTGTTTATTCCTTTACTCACCCTCACTTTTGTTTTGGTCATGGGAACCCATGGTCTATGACATGGTACCTTCTTTATTGATCTTTCATTCCCTACAGTGTGTGTTGGTTTTCTAAAGCATTTTAAAAAATGGTTTTAAATGATATTTTAAAATGGAACAAGGGGTTATTTTATATAGCATGTGTGATTTATAAAGTAATGTTTTTAAGTGATTTTTTTCATTTAATAAATATAAAAAAAATCATAAAACCATTTTGGAGTGATATTGGTTTTAAACATAATTAAGTATGAAAAAATTATTTTCTATTATTATTTAAAACTAGCTTGAAATGGATATTTTATTAAAATTTAGGTATGTGGAAAGGAAAGTGGTGGCCTATTGAGCATATTTGTGCTCATGCCTATTTTATATTTCAGTTTTAGGCCTTTGTTCAGTTTTTGGTTCAGTTCGAAACTGCTTTCATAACGTTGATTGATTGGAGCTTAGAGGTTATTTTCCATTTTTTATCGCATCCTCCAAGTGTGTCTTTTAAATTATTTGGTAGGATTCCAATACCCCTTTTCATTCTTAGAATGTCATACCGAGTTTTATCTTTAAATGAGTTCTTTACTACTTTCAGTTATGGTTATTGGTGGATTGTACTACATATATGAGAGACCAAGGTGATCTGGTGGTGATGATATCTATAGAGGGAGTTGGGGGGTGAGCGAAGGGTGCTACTTATGTGGAGGGAGTTTGGAGGGTTAGATGGAGATTTATTTCTTCTTATGTTATATATGTTTGTTAAAATTATTTAAATTGCTTATATCTACTTCTTTGTTTTTGGTGTGGACGTCCAACTAATGGACGAGTTCTGTCAGATTCATGATCGAAATATGTTGTTGTTTATACTTTGATTTATGGGTGAAATTATCCCCAATGATTGCTTGGGATGCCTATAACGCTCATTGTCAGCCTGAGGGGGTCGAAGATGCCCCTCAGGTACATCACGGGCTAGTTCGAGCGTCTGATGGATGGATGACCCGAGATGGTCTGTAACAAATTGTATCAGAGTATAGGTTCTTTAGATGACCTATTTTTCAAAGCACCCTTTTTTATTTGTGTAGTAAGGGTAGTGTGAAGTTAGGTTTCTGGAACTCAAGTGGTATATGTTGGGCAGAGTGTCGTAAGCTCTCTTCCATTTGGAACCTCAAGTTGGCAGGGGAAGTATAGGCTTGAGTCTTGGATTGTGATTTTACTTTTGATTGGTTTGATGTGTTTGATATGAAAATGATTTTTGAATTCTCAATGATTTGTAAGTGTTTGGGGGTTCTCTTGATCTTGGGGTGATGGTGGATGAACAGTCGAAGCTACACAGCTAGCCCCATGGTCTGGTGAACCATGTAGAGCCTGTGTGGATGGTTCTAGGGACTTCTCTAAACCCATAAGCAATTTTTTATTTCATTTTGTACTTGTTGATGACCTCTTTTAATTCTCGAGTTTCTCCTAAAGTGACTTCTAACTTGTTGGAGTGGAAAAAATAGGAGTTTAGTTATGTTTAATGTTATTGGAGTAAATTTGATGCGGTGTTTTATGTTATGACTTGGTTTTGATTGTACATTTTAAATGTTTGTTTTGGGTGAAAAATGGGATTTTCTTATTTTCTAGGGAATGTTTGGTTTCAAAATTGGTTATAGAAGGTTTTTAAGAGGTTTCTTGTTTCCTAAAAGATGGTTTAAAAAGTTGTTGATTTCATTAAGGGTTTTGAGAAAAATGTTTTGGAAAAAATTGAATTTTTATAGAAATGTTTTAAAATGAACCCATTTAATTTAAAGATGATTTTAAATGGTAATAAAATTTAGAAATGGGTTTTGTTTTGTTTTTGAATCAAGTGTGGTATTTTAAAATTCTTTATTGACAATTGGTGGTTTTTAAGAAAAATGAGTTTTGTAATGTGTGAATTACATGTTTTTGTTTTGGGGAGTTTATTATTTTGATATTTTTCCCTTCATGACAGGACTGTTGGGTGTGCGTTGTGAGACAGTAATTGAGTGTATTCATGTCTCGTGTTATTTGGTATATGTCTCTGAGAATGGTCAAGGAAAATGGTATAATGATTATCTCAAGGGATAATGTAACACCCCACCCCAACTCATTGGCTTAAGAAGAGGTGGAATGCCACTAACCTTAGGTGACGTCCTTAGGACACTAAAGAATGACAATAAATGTCAAGATCTTAATAAACCATTGAGGGATGATTTTCCCTAAAAAACACACACAAACTGTTGAAATGAAGGGATATAATAAAACCCAACTACATGATGCATGAATAATAAAATACATAACTCAAAGGAATACTGATACTAAACAATATCAAAGTGCAGCGGAAAATAAATACAGGTTCAAGGCTAAGAATCCAAATAAAAATACATTGGCACCAAAGTTGTACCATCCCATACCAAGATGCAAACACTCTCCAACTCCAGCTTCAGCAACCAAACCATGACATCAAGGATCACCACTAGAGAAAGAAGAAGTTCATATTTGTTTTAGGCATATTCTAACAAATTATTTTATTCTATTGAGAAATCGGATTGGGAAATTGGACTGAGTGTTATTACAAAGTCCAAAAGAAGTTATTGCATGTCGTTGGGTAAGAAAGTGAATAATTGTTTTTGAAGACCATATTTGTGGAAATTGATCAAGGTAGTATAGTAACATGTTTCTTAACTTGTTACAAAAAAATTGTATTACATCATTTGTGTTAGAAGAAGCACACACATTGTTGTATTGAAAATAGTACTACACGAGTGTAAGAGCATATCCTAATCATTGTATTCCACACAAAAGGATTGTTTTATAGTGGATTGTGTGGTATCAAATTGTTTTCATACCATACTAAAGACGTAGAAACTCTTGTTGAGTATAAAGCCTTATAAATACTTGTGTTCCTATGGATGTACATTCGGTTTTTTTTTTCAGTAAAGTAACAACTCTTTAATAGGAGGTGAAGGTTATTTTGAAAGAAATGAAACTTAAAAAGAAAAAAATATTATTGATTCACCCTCTCTCCCCATCAATGATACATTGATCATAACAGGCACTAACAAGTGGTATCAGAGCTGAAGGTTCCCTTCGTTTACTCTTTGTTGAAAGTTTTGAAGAAGAAGTTATGATGGAAAATCTCAATTGTGTGAACAGTAAGGGTATTCCAGTCTTCGATGATAAGAACTATCATATATGGAAAGATAGAATGTTACCTTATCTTATGTCTATTGGGTATGATGTTCTTGAAGCTGCAACATATAGATTACCTTCTATTGATGATAAGGTTCCTCTTACATCTGTTGATAAGAAGAATCTTGAGAATGATGGAAGGGTCAAAAATGTTTTACTCTCATCACTTTCTGAAAGTGAGTTTTTAAGAGTGAAGGGTGTTGCAACCGCCAAAGGTATATGGGATAAGTTGAAAAACATATACGAAGACAATACAAAAGTGAAGAAGGAAAAATTACAAATCTAGAGGCTGAAGTGTGAAGATCTCAAGATGGGTGAATACAAATCTATTGGTGACTTCTTTACCAGGGAAAATGAAATTGTCAGCACTATCAGATGTAATGGTGAAAATTTAGAAGATTCTACAGTTTTTGAAAATATATTGAGAATCCTTCCTGACAAGTTTGATGCTAAAGTTTCCTCATTGGAAGATAAAGACCCAAAAACATTATCTCTGGATGATTTTCATAGCACTCATTAATTATGAAATGAGAAGGGAAAAATTTATGAAAGGAAAAACAAAAGTTGATAGAGAAATGTATTTCAAGGATGCCTAGAAGGAAAAGTCGAAGAAGATTCTTGTTGAAGAAGACGTTAGTGATTCTGATTTCAAAAATGAGGTATGTAAAAATCATGATGAATTTTTATCCTTATTTTCTAAAAATGTGAAAAGAGGTACAAGTAAATACAAAGGGAAACTTCCCCGAAATGTTTTGAATGTGGAGTTTTTGAGAATTTTGCGGCTAATTATCCTCGAAGAAGTGAATAGGAGGATAGTGAGAATGATGATAGAAGACAAAGAAGATCATGGAAGAAATAGGGTGATAAGGCTAAATCTTATTCTAGAGGAAAGGATAAAAAATTCTCCAAATCCAAAAGGAGAATAATCTTATCCAAAGATGATGAAGAATAAGATAGTGAGGATGAATCCAAAAAGTCTATTGAGAAGGCTGAAAATACTTTTATTGCAATTGTCCACAATGAAGATTTCGGAAGCAGTTGTTCTGAAGAAGAAGAAACTCGATTAAAATTTCATCTGAAAGAATAATTGAAAGCATGTTTGAGAAATATTGGGAGGCTTAAGAAAGAAATCAGGAAACTGAAATGTGAAGACTCTTTAACAAACAATCAAGAAGGTTTTCCTGATAATAAAGTCAAGTTGCTAAAAGAGATTGATGATTTAAAGAAATATCTCGAGGATGAAAAGAATCGTAATGAACATCTGAAAGTAAAGCTGAAGGCAGAAGAAGAAGAGTTAGAACTTGTTCAACAAAAACATTCTAAATCTGAACAGATGGTTGCAAGTTTCAATAATTATATCTCTGAAGTTGGTGAAAGCTCTAAAAAGTTTAAACCTGAGAAGGATCAAAAATTACCTTCAAAGGTTGAAAAGAAAGTTGAAGTTGTTTTTGAGAAGAATAAATCTGAGAAAGTTATGTATTTGGTCAAGACCAAAAAATTTGAGAATTCAGAAGTTTCAGAAAAACCTAAGTCCAAAAAATTTTATATTACTTTTGGTTTCGATAAGAATGAAAATAAAACTGAACTAAAGAAAAAGATTACAGTTGATAACAGAAAGGTTGGTGGTCAACAAAGTGATAATAAGAAGGTTGATGAGAAACATGCTCACAACTCCGATTAGTATGGAAGTTCCAGAGGCGAATATCCTTTCTATGGATACTGCTGGTATTGTGGTGTATTCAGACACACAAAAAATATGTGTTGGTTTAACTAACAACATTACTAACATTCCACAAATTACAGAAGGAAAAGTTTTAGGGGGACTCATTACCCTCAAAGGAAGAAGATTGAGAATGATGTTTTGAATAAACCTAAGAAGGTTGTTGTGAAAACTGAAAATAGGTTCCGAACTTTGAAAACCATTTGTGAAAGATGTGAACAACTTGGACACCTTGCAAAAGGATGTATTATTTTGTTTTCGGCACAAAAAATTTTTGTTAAAAATTATCAGAAGCCGGAAGTTAAGAAAGATAAAGGGAAAGAAAAAACTCTTGTTATGGAAATCACTCTCAAATCTACAAAAGGAGAGCGAACTTATATTCTGGATAGTGGATGTTCTTTTCATATGATAATTGATTTAAAATTTTTGGAGAATGTGAAGGACTTCAAAGAAAGAATGGTGACATTTGGAAATGATAATCTCTCATAATCAAAGGTGTTGGATCATCCATCATTGGAGAAGAAAAGTTGAAATCAAAGAAAGATTTGTTTGTTGATGGGTTGAAACAAAACTTACTAGGTGTTTAACAACTTTGTGATAAAGATGAAAAAGTTATTTTTAGAAAAAATGGGTTTGTTGTGAAAAGTACGGAAGATAGAAAGATACAAGAGGCCAACATACAAAAGGAAACTTATTCCAGATAAACATGAGCAAGTTGTATAAAAGAGACAGTGTCCTAGGAATTTCTAATGTATCAAGAAAAAGATATAGGTGTTTCACAATTATCCAAAAGGGGAAAATTCAAAAATGTGTGCATAAGTTGACATTTATTCAAAACAACCCTTGAAACTTATTCATTCTAATATTTGTGGGTCAATGAGAAAAAAATAAAGTAATGGAGATAAGTACTTCATCACTTTCATTGATGACTTTACCCAAATTACCTGTGTTATGTATATGAAACATAATTCAAATGCTCTAAAAATGTTTGAAAGTTTTAGGAAAAAAACTAAGAAGAAATGTGAGTAGTTAGTGAAGAAGTTGACAACTGATGATGGTGGTGAATATAAAAATGAAGAATTTTAATGTTATATTGAGAATCATGGAATTCGACATGAGTTCAGTACACCATACACTCCTTAACAAAATGGTATTATTGAAAGGAAGAATAAAAATCTGGTTGAAATGGGAAGAACTAGGTTACTTGAACATGGTCTCTCTCATTACTTTTGGAGGTAACCATGAGCACTTCTGTGTATATTCAAAATTGATGTTTCTACATACCAAGTTCAGATATGACTCCATATGAATTTTTTTATGGAAAAACTTCAAGTTTGAAATAATCAATAGTTTTTTGGAGTCCACGAATCATAAAGAACAAAGGTGGAAACCTTGAAAAGTTTTAGTAGAGAGGTGAGGATGAAATTTTTCTTAGCTATGCTCTGGATGGAAGAGGATATAGATGTTTCAACAGAGTAAGGAAGATTAGTTGACTCTATTAATGTGAAAGTTTTTGAAAAAATCGAGGAAGATAAACAGACTCATGTTGATAAGGAAGATAGACAAGAAGAAAGAACTTCTGATAAGGATGAAAGTAATAGTAATCCTTCTCAAGAAGAAGAATCAGACTCATCTGTTTCTAGGGATGAGGAAGAATATCAAAAATTTCATTCTAGGATGAGGAAGCAAGTGGAATCTCAAAATATTATTGGTGTCAACATCAGAAGGTTCAAACAATAAGAACATCAAATGTTATTACTCGTACTTCCCTGCATTCAAAAGTTGAGCTGAAAGATGTGAATGAAGCTTTTGAGCATCCAGAATGGGTTCATGCTATTAATGATGAGCTTGATCAGATTGAAAGTAATGATACATGTGAACTCATACCTAAGACAGATAACAAAAAAGTTATTTGTATAAAATGGGTTTTCGGGAACAAATTGAATGAATATGGTGAAGTGATAAGAAACAAAACAAGATTAGTATTCAAATGTTACTCATAGATTGAAGGCATTGATTTTGATGATACTTTTTCTTTGGTGGAAAGGTTAGAAACAATCCAAATATTTCTTGTTATTATTTCACAACGAAGTTACAAAAAATTTCAAATGGATGTGAAATCAACATTTTTGAATGGTGATTTTGATAGGGAAGTTTATATCGAACAACCTTGTGATTTTTTTGTTGGGAAAGATGAAAGTTGTGTGTGCGGGTTAAATAAAGTCTTGTATGGGATGAAACAAGCTCCAAGGGCATGGTATTCCAAATTGGATACTTGTTTAAGGAAGATGAGTTTTAAGAAAGGAAGAGTTGATAACAATCTTTATATTAAAGAAATAATGAGTTTTCCCTCATTGTAATTATTTATGTTGATGACATTATATTTACTGGGAATGATAAAAGTGTTGGATTGGTGTAGCCTGATCCAGTTGGGCTGAATGCTTGTGGCCTGCAACTGTTGCGGGTCGAGCTCCGTAGTGAGCTCGTTGGGGGTCACAGGGGGCAACACGCCCCTGCTTCGGGGGTCCGGGGGTTGAAGGTCGTCAACCCAATTTTTCGACATTGTAGCATCTCTGACCACTGTAGTAGAGCTGACTGACCGACACCGACATGCACTGTAGTAGTGCAGACTTCAAAGTCAACTATACTGTAGCCTTTTGACTTGGGTGTCCGCCTTTTACTATAGTGACACAGATTTCTTATTCAATTGGTGGAACAATGATTGTCTTCCTCTCCATTCATAGCCCATTTTCGGGCTAGGATTTTTGACTGAGAAAAAACTTTGTAATTGTGCTCCCGAATTATAGTGGATATTATGCATCTCCGTGGATGTAGGGATTATTACTGAACCACATAAATCTTTGTGTCCTTGTTCTTTTTTCCCTTTTACTCTTGTTTTTTGTCGTTTCTATCACTGCAACTCCCAATGTTTCTGCAACAACTGGTATAAAAGGTTGAGTTCAGGATTTCTCCAACGATAACCATGGATGAAGGCAAGGTGAAGATCAATCGCTTCGATGGAACTGACTTCAGTTTCTAGAGGATGCAGATCGAGGATTGTCTTTATCAAAAAAATATGTACTTGCTTGCTGCTTCTAGGTCTGAAGCCAACGAACATGGAGTAGTCGGAGTGGGAGCTGCTGGATCGGTAGGTTCTGGGTGTTGTGCGCCTTACGTTGGAAAAAAATGTGGCGTTCAACATCAGAGAGGATAAGACAATGATTGATATGATGAAATCCCTTGAAAATATGTACAAGAAGCCTTCTGCAACAAATAAGGTGCACTTGATGCGATGGCTATTCAACCTGAAAATGGATGAAGGGAGAATTGTTGTAGACCACATCAACGAATTCAACACCATCATAAGTCAGCTAACATCGGTGAAAATTGATCTTGGTGATGAGGTATGTGCACTGGTCTTATTGTCCTCTTTACCTGACAATTGGGAAGCAACTATAACAGTTGTGAGCAGTACCTTGGGGAATACCAAACTGGTTCTGAAAGAAATTTGGGACCTGATCCTTAGTGAGGATGTGAGAAGAAGAGAATCAGGAAGATTATCTGGTTCTACTCTGGACGTTGAAGGAAGATAAAGATACCCACACCGAGACAATCATAGAGGACAATCGAGGTCAAGAGGGAAAAGCTGAGACAAGGAAAAGGGGTCTGGTCCTACCTGCTGGACATGTGGAAAGAAAGGACATGTCAAGAAGGAGTGTAGAGAAAAACGAAAGGGACCTGAAACCAGTGGAGAAAACACGGTGGTTGAAGGAATTGATGATGTGCAACGGTTGAGCATGGATAGCCCGATAGAGTCTTGGATTTTAGACTATGGGGCAACCTTCCATTCTATATCAGAGAACAGATTTTTGGAAAATTACGTTTCTGTAAATTTTAGCAAGGTACATCTTGCTAATGATGAGCCCTTGCAGATTGTGGGAAAAGGAGATGCACGGATCAAGACCAACAGTGGGAGCTTGCTGGTTCTGGAAAACATAAGGTACATCCCTGGTTTAAGAAGAAATCTCATTTCTGCAGGACAACTTGATGATGCAGGGTTGATTACCACGTTCACTGGTGGTGCATGGAAAATCACTAAAGGAGCTATGGTCATAGCTCGGGGAGCAAAGAATGGCACCCTGTACAACATGAAGAAAACTTTCATGTACATGGATGTATCACTAAAAGCTATATGATATTCACAACTATGGAACAACAGGCTAGGCCACATGAGTGAGAAGGGGATAAAGGTGCTGGAAACAAAAGGGCTACTACTAGAGCTGAAGTTAGTGGAAGTTGGCCTATGTGAAGATTGTATCTTCGGAAAGCAGAAGAATGTGTATTTTTCAAAAGGAGGTAGAACACCAAAGGCTGGGATGTTGTACTTAGTGCACACTGATGTTTGGGGGCCTGCACCAGTACTTTCCCTCGAAGGGTCACAATACTACGTGAAATTCATCAATGACTCAGCAAGGATGGTGTGGGTTTACTTTTTGAAAAGTAAATCTGATGTGTTTAATATGTTTCAGAAGTGTAAGGACATGGTATAAAATGAGTCAAGAGCTAAGCTAAAATGCTTGAGGTGTGACAATGATGGAGAGTATGGTAATTAGAAGTTTAGAGAATTTTGTTCTAATAATGGAATTCAGTGGGAGAAGACAATTCTAGGTACACCACAACAGAATGGCGTGGCAGAGGGGATGAATAGGACATTGAATGAATGTTCCAAAAGTATGAGGTTACACTTGGGGTTGCCTAAAACCTTCTGGGCTGATGCAGTGAACATGGAAACAAATCTGATCAACAAGAGTTTATCTGTGCCAATGGGAGAATGTCTACCCGAGGAGCTCTGGTCTGGTAAGGAGGTAAAACTCTCATATTTACGAGTCTTTGGTATTTTGGATTATGTACACATTGATACTAACTCAAGGTACAAGCTTGATGCTAAGTCCAAGCCATGTTTCTTTATTGGATATGGTGATGATGAGTTTGGTTACCGCTTTTGGGATGATCTCAAGAAGATGGTCATCAGGAGCCAAAACATGGTATTCAATAAAGGTGTCATGCACAAAGATCGTCATGTAGCTGAAGATGAAAATGGGAACATTGAATCAGAGTGCAAAGAGCAAGTGGAGCTTGAAGGTGTATCTGAGCATGAGAGATCTGAACTGGTGGAACCTACTTCTCCAATGGAGTTGAGGAGATCAACAAGGGTGAGAAAGCCTGTGCAAAGGTACTCACCATCCCTGCATTATTTATTATTGACTGACGGTGGAGAACCAGAATGCTTTGAAGAGGCAATGCAGCTGAAGGAGTCGAGCAAGTGGGATTTGGCTATGAAGGAGGAGATTTCCTCATTACATGATAATAACACTTGGGAGCTGACACCTCTGCCAACAGGAAAGAAAGCATTGTAGAACAAGTGGGTATATCGGGTCAAGGAAGAACATGATGACAAGATGAGGTTCAAGGAAAGGCTGGTGGTGAAAGGTTTCCAACAAAAGGAGTGAGTCGATTTCACTGAAATATTCTCACCGGTAGTGAAGATTACCAACATTCGGGTGGTTATCAACATTATGGCATCAGAAGACTTGCATATTGAGCAGCTTGATGTCAAGTGTGACAACCGGGTCCCGGTGAAAGTACAACCACCCCGCCTTAACATGGCCGTCGGGTCCTGGCCCACCAGGTACCACCAGTTGCCCCGCAGACACGTGGGGCCCACCCTAGGGTCCACCCACATGCCTGAACGGGTTATCTGACTAATGAAAGTCCCCATAGGCCAACACTTGTCCTTTCCAGTGTGCTTTGTCCTCACTCACACACACCCTGGGAAACTTCCCAGAAGGTCACCCATCCTGATCACTACTCCTGGCCAAGCACGCTTAACTGTGGAGTTCTAATCAGGTGGGCTCCCGAAAAGGAAGGTGCACCTTGTTGACATGAGTCATATCATTTAGTCATTTAACCCTTTATCATTCGGGGATGTTACAATCACCCCCCTTTAGGGCACAACGCCCTCGTTGTGGACCCTACATCTCAACCCAGACATTGCACCGCACTTAAGGCTGGGTTCCTCCTCTGATACCAAATGTGACAACCGGGTCCTGGTGAAAGCACAACCACCCCGCCTTAACATGACCGTCGGGTCCTGGCCCACCAGGTACCACCAGTTGCCCCGCAGACACGTGGGGCCCACCCTAGGGTCCACCCACATGCCTGAACGGGTTATCTGACTAATGACAGTCCCCACAGGCCAACACTTGTCCTTTCCAGTGTGCTTTGTCCTCACTCACACACACCCTGGGAAACTTCCCAGAAGGTCACCCATCCTGATCACTACTCCAGGCCAAGCACGCTTAACTGTGGAGTTCTAATCAAGTGGGCTCCCGAAAAGGAAGGTGCACCTTGTTGACATGAGTCATATCATTTAGTCATTTAACCCTTTATCATTCGGGGATGTTACATCAAGACTACTTTCCTTCATGGAGATTTAGAGGAGGATATCTACATGCAGCGGCCAAAGGGGTATGTAGGGTCTGGGAAGGAAGACCTGGTGTGAAAACTCCAAAAGATCTTGTATGGGTTGAAGCAGGCACCCAGATAGTGGAACAAAAATTTTAATGCATTCATAACTAAAAATTCATACAAACAATGTGTCATGGATCAATGTTGCTACATAAAATACTTTGGTGATGAATATATTATATTGATTCTGTATGTGGATGACATACTCATTGCAGAATCATGTATGCAAATGATTAATAAGATGAAAGGGAAGTTGGCTGAGGAGTTTGAGATGAAAGATCTTGGAGAAGCTGGCAAGATTCCGGAGATGAAGATCAAGAGAGACCACACAGCTGGAACGTTGATGTTATCACAAGCTGATTACATTGTAAAGGTTCTGAGAAGATTCAGTATGCTGGAAGAAAAGGTAGTCTCTATTCCCTTGGAGATCCATTTCAAACTATCAAAGGAGCAATCACTGAAGACGACAGAAGAGGTTGAGTACATGAAAAAAGTTCTATACACATCAACTGTTGGAAGCTTGATGTATGCCATGGTCAGTACTCGACCTGACATCGCTCATGCAGTGGGAGTTGTGAGAGGGTATATGGATAACCCTGGAAAGCAACATTGGGAAGCTATAAAGTGGATACTGAGGTATTTGAAGGGAAATAAGGAGGTATCCCTGTGCTTTGGGAAAGAAAATTCATTGCAAGGGTATGTGGATGCTGACCTTGGAGGTGATGTCGACAGTAGGAGAAGTACCACAGGTTATGTATTTACCTGTGGAGGAACTGCGGTAAGTTGGATATCACAATTGCAGTAGGTGGTGGATTTATCCACTACAGAGGCAGAATACATTACTATAATAGAAGCTGGGAAAGAGATGGTTTGTCTAAAGAACTTCTTGGATGAATTGGGAAAAAAGAGAGAGGAGAATGTATTACACTATGACAGTCAGAGTGATATACATCTTGAAAAGAACCCAGTGTTTCATGCCCGAACAAAGCACATTCAGTTGAAGTACCATTTCATCAGAGGTTTGGTACAGGATGGGTTGTTGACATTGTAGAAGATTTGTGGAACCAACAATCTGGAAGACATGTTGACAAAGCCTATGGTAATACAGAAGTTGAGGCATTGTTGTGCCTCTGTTGGTCTTCACTGATGAACAGAGGTTGAGAGGCAGAATAACGAAGAACATGTTGGGAGCACAAGAGGAAAACAATTTGTATTTCATGAATCGTCAGGTTGAAATTGAAGTTGTGAATGGAAAGCACACCACTGGTGAGTGAAGAAGAGGAAGAACTCAAATTAAGTAATTTGTCTTTGTCAGTTGCATAGAAGCATAATAGTGTAGTGGATCATGCTTCAAGTGGGAGATTGTTGGATTGGTGTAGCCCGATCCAGTTGGGCCGAATGATTGTGGCCCACAATTGTCGTGGGTCAAGCTCCGTGGTGAGCTCGTTGGGGGTTGCAGGGGGCAACGCGCCCCTGCTCCGGGGGTCAAAGGACCTCGACCCAATTTTTTCAGCACCGTAACATCTCTTACCACTATAGTAGAGTTGACCGACTAACACTGACAGGCAATATAGCAGTGCGGACTTCACAGTTAACTATACTGTAGCCTTTTGGCTTGGGTGGCCGCCTTTTACTGTAGCGACGCGGATTTCTTGTGCGGTTGGTGGAACAGTGATCGTCTTTCTCTCTATTTGTAGCCCATTTTGGGCTAGGGTTTGTGACTGAGAAAAAACTCTGTAATTGTGCTCCTGAATTATAGTGGATATTCTTCCTCTCCATGGAAATAGGGATTATTCCTGAACCACGTAAATCTATGTGTCCTTGTTCTTTTTTTCCCTTTTAATCTTTTGTTTTTCATCATTTTTGTCGCTGCAACTCCCGACATTTCCACAAAAAAAACAGAACTTGTGAAAGATTTATTGAAGAGATGAAAAAGTTGTTTGAGATGTCCATGATGGAAGAAATTAAATACTTAGGTTATAAATTTTACAAAATAAGAAACACATATTTATTTCCCATGAAAAGTATTTTAAGGAACCGTTTAAGAAGTTCGACATGAAAAATTAAAAACTAGTTTCCACACCAATTTCAGTGGGAAACAAGTTGAAAAAAGATGAAGAAGGAAATGAAGTTGATCAGAAAGAGTTTCAGAAGCTGATAGGAAGTTTTTTGTATTTGACTACCTCAAGACCCGACATTGCTTATGTTGTCACCTTATGTGTAAGATTTTAGAGTGCTCCCAAAGAATCACATTTTTTGGCTCGAAAAAGAATTCTTAGATATATCAAAGTCACATCAAATTTTGGAATCAGTTATGACAGCTCAGAAATTATTAACTTGTTTGGGTATTCAGATGATGATTGGGTAGGAAATGTTGATGATAGAAGATCCACATATAGTGGAGTTTTATTTCTAAGAAAAATTTGTATTAGTTGGCATAAAAAGAAACAGAATCCAGTAACTCTTAGCATGATTGAAATTAAGTATTTTGCTTCCACTCAAGCTGCTACCCAACTAATGTGGATGAAGACTCAGTTGGAAGATTTACTTGTTAAAGTGAAGTTACCCTTGCTCTTGGGTTGTGATAATCAAAGTGTAATCAACCTTACCAAAAACCCGATACAACATTCTCATTCAAAACATATTGATATCAAATATCATTTCATCAAAGATCATGTGGAGAAGAATTAATTAAAGATGGAGTATGTTCCTACATCAGAACAAGTTGCTGACATTTTCACAAAACCTTTACCGAAGGAACCTTTTTCTAAACTGAGGTTGAATATGGTCATCCAACCTCCTTCCCATCAAGGTTGAGGCATGTGATTATGTCATCTCTCGCATATTGTATTTGGATAGTGATTTCAAAGGGGGATAATGTTTCATAAATATATCCATTTTTATGTGCAAAACCTTTTAAGGAAGCATGTAAACAGGGGGAGTTATGGGTAAGCTGTGATTTCAGCATTATAAATGTGTGGACTATTCTAACTATTTTTTGGGGTGGTTGTAGGAAAATTTTGCTACAGGAAAGTGGAAGATTAAAAAGAAGGATGTGAAGAAAAACTGAGGATGTCTTCATGAGTCTCTACTTTTGGATAGCATGGATTTGTTGTCAATAATTCTTGTTTTCTACAATGAGTTAGCTCACGTAGGCTTAGAATTGTTGATAAGTAATTCATTTATTGATATTACAAAGTTCAATTATTTATGAAGCTTGGTTGACGACAAAATCCAAAGGGGGGATTGTTAAGACCAAGTTGGAAAGAAGTTATTTTTTAAGATAGAAGATTTTTGTGTTGTCTTTTGTTGTCAATGAAGTTTTTAAAGAAAAAGAAATCACCTCACTTTTTATTTGTTGGTGATCAGACTGACCATCGTATTTAGGAAATAGAACTCACAATGGTTAAGGAAGTCCATCGTATTGAGATGAAGTTTTCTGGAAGAAATGGTTCATCAGACTCACCTTGGATCCGAAATGAAAGGAAGATCATAATGAGAAAGAGAATCAAATTCTGTATGGATCCAATATATACCTGACGATGCTTTGTTGATCTTAGAGTTCTCATAAATCATAAGTGTTTGAAAAACTTATGATGCAAGATTTATGAAATAAAGAGGAGTGTTTTCAATCGTATTGAGGTTTGGCTGGAAAGAAAGATGTTGTTGAGAAATGGAAAGTTACAATAATTTCCATTACAAGTCAGACAATGTTGAAGCTGGTCTTTAATGTATTTAATTTCACTACTAAAAAACGGGTCTATACCAACACATTCATTCCAACGGTTTATCAAAACCGTTGGAATATATTTTATATACCTACGGTTTTAATAAAACCGTAGTTATATCCTCCCTCAAATCAAATTCTATCGGGCTCATCCGTGCCCCCCCCGCAAACCCTCCTCTCCCCTGAAAATCCTCTTCCCCGAAAACAGTCTCCCCCACCAATCATCCCCGATTATCCACCGCGCTAATCCACGGTGCCAAATCTCTTCTCCCTCGCTAACCCTCTTCTCCCTCGATTCCTCTCTCATTCATTGCACTCATCCCACTCAAAGATGAAACCCTGTCTCGATGCTCCGGTTCCTTCCGATTCCATCGTTCCATATTGGGCTTTTGCGCTCATCCCACTCAAAGTCGAAATCGTGCCTCGATGCTCTAGTTCCTTCCGATTCCGCCATTCCAGCTTGGGCTTCCGTCCTCCCTATTAACGCTCAAAGCCCAGTTTATGGTGTGATATTCATGGTTTATGGTTGGATCACCAAGGATGGGTCTCTAATTCATTTTTCCTTAATTCCTTGTAGGTTTATCCTTCCCTATTGTGGTTTCGTCTAACCCTGGTTCAAGGGGTTGACCAGATTTTTGTGGTTTCATTGGTTTTTAGGGTTCATGGTAGTTTCTTATTGGTTGTTTGGCCATCCTCCCGCAGACTGGATGCATTCCGGCTCATGTGTTAGTGGTTTGTATAGATGTCTGCATTATGCCTTGAATGAACTCCCCATCACCCAAAATGTGGGATGTCTTTTGGATGTAATTTCAGTTATCTATCTCAAACCCATATGCTGGTGTTTAAGATGATACAATGGATTCTTCAATAAATGGTACACGTTTTGCAGGATTTATTAATTTTAGTTTCTTATGCATTTTTCATATTTCTAGCATGGTAGATAATTCATATGGGATTTTATACCCTTATGAAGGATCTAATAATTGTTATTAGAATTATTTAAACACCAACAGTGGTATCATAGCCATACCATGAATTTGATTTATGAATACCTGCATGAGATGAAGAAGAAAACAAAAGGAAAACATTATTTTCAGTTTTATGGAAAGTTCAACTTACCTTTATGTATTCTGGATCTACCTAATGGTTATCGGTTTTACCCAGACGCTGAATGGTCTACATAAGTGACATCCCCACTTACCCTTTTATAATGCAGTCTATGTAAGGATAAGACAATATTATCCTTACACAGAACAATCTGTATAAGGATCATTTTGTTTTACCCTTGTCAAGCTAAATGTAGTTACCCACACTAGCATCTCATCCTTCATCTCTTTAGTTGAACTCTTGAATCATTAAATGGAGTAAAACCTTTCATAATACATTTTATATACTCAGAGGGACCATCCCACTCTAAGAACCTACCAAGATTCCAATCCATACTCATAAGTATTTCCTCATCAAACGCTAGATGTACAATTGCCACACCTATCACTACAAGGCCCAATCCTCTTAGGAATATTTTACTTGATCTAAATCCTCATCGTTAGTGACATCAATCACATTAAAACGCATAAATTTCAACTAAACCCTACATTCCAAGAATTATTCATGTGGACAGGCCCCATGGCAACAAGATAAGAACTAAAACCATAAATAATAATGTCAAATACATGCATCATTTTTAAATAAATATCTCAAGTGTAAACATAAAAACCAAGAATAATAATACCTCATCCCTCGTATCGAACAAAACCAAACTAAGTTGAAACTCGGGCCAAATTGATTATATACCATTAATAGGAAGAGTAATTGTTAATTAATAGGAATGTACTATTTGATAGTATCATTTTGAAACATTAATTTGTTTCCCCTTTGCTTGCAGGAACATTATTTGACCCATGGGGCGCTATGGTACTTATATGTTGGGCGGTGACAGGTATAGTCACAGGAGACAGGTATGTTTTAGTTTAGTTTTTATTTTATTTTCTTTATCGCATTGGTCACTTAGATCTTTGACTGCTTTCTATGGACAGAGGGTAGTTATATTCTGCGAAGGGGGCCAGAAGGAGTTCATATTGATTCAGTCCACCGGCTTTGATCCGAGATAAGATTCTATGGTTACTACTTGTCTCGCACCTCATGTATTTGGTGCTTTCGTGTTTTTGACTCCATATTATGTTTTCGGTAGGGCGTTGGATCGTTTCGTGTTGGTTCGGGTGGATTTGGTTCTTCGCTACCAATCTAGGTAAGGCTTTAATGCTATTGGTTGGTTTCTCACTGGTTATGTAGCGCCCTTCATGTGTTTTAAGGTTCTTAATATCCTTTATGTAGTGCGTTGATCCCTGCTTGTTGGTTTCGAGTCTCCAAGCCAAGGGCGACTCGCCTGTATGTTCATAGGTAAGTAAGAATATGTATGTGGGTTCCCCCGTTACGTGTATAGTCACCCATAGCAGTGATTATGCACGTATGGGGCTAGGTGTGCCCATGTATATATATATATATATATAAATGCATACGCAGGTGAGTGGAGACCGATATATGCATATAAGCATATGTGCAAGGATCCCCTTGCACATGCTCATGGCCATGCAGGTGTGTGCATAGGGGCTAGGTGTCCTTGCATGTGTGTGAAGATGTGTATACCCAGTG
The DNA here is from genome assembly GCA_963277665.1 of Viscum album. Lineage (NCBI taxonomy): Eukaryota > Viridiplantae > Streptophyta > Magnoliopsida > Santalales > Viscaceae > Viscum > Viscum album. Next base: position 908,033,202 of record OY728131.1, on the reverse strand, counting down.
GAGGAGCAACAACTTTTAGTTAGAAAGCTCCAAGAGCCGAAGTGGACGGCTTGGTTCCACCTTGAGGTAGAGTCCCTCTCATAGCCTCTTTAATTTAAGAATGATTTAAATTGAATTTAGCTTCTTTCGTAATTCTGCTTAATTATATTGAATTGCATATCTTGAATAAGTTTTCTTTAATATAATTGTTTCATTTGATAAATAAAGTCATGTTTTTATAATAAAACCACTTTTAAAAATAATGAATATAAAATATATATCTTTATCATACCACAATCCATAATCAAGAGTCTGTTTTTTATAACATAAGATCAGTTTCTATAATTTGAAGGACAACTACATAGGATTTATTTAGAATCCTGGACGGAAGATGCTACCCCGCGGATGTTGTTGGAACGGGCCAACACGACGCGGTCACGCCGCAGTCACGCCGCGACAATGCCATGATTTGTCCCTGCTCCAGGACGACACCCCACGGCGGTTCGTAGTCCTGTCGGAATTCGATGTATGATACCTAGATAGAGTTTTAGATACATTACCCACCCATAGTTAATGGGGAGGGAGGCGACAGCCGAAATGTTGCCCCGCTTCCTCCTGCTCCCTTCGCTCCTGGCTGGAAGATGCTGCCCCACAGATGTCGCTGGACCGGGCCAACACGTTGCAGTCATGTCGCGGTCACGCTGCAGTCACTCCGCGGTCATGCCGCGGTCATACCGCGATCATGCCATTATTTGGCCCTGCTCCAGGACGACACCCCGCGGCGGTTCACAGTCCTATCAGAATTCGATGTATGATACCTAGATAGAGTTTTATATACATTACTCACCCATAGTTAATGGGGAGGGAGGCGACGACCGGAATGTTGCCCCGCTTCCTCCTGCTCCCTTCGCTCCTGGCCGGAAGATGCTGCCCCGTGGATGTCACCGGATCGGGCCAACACGCCGCGGTCACGCCGCGGTAATGCCGTGATTTGGCCCTGCTCCAGGACGACACCCCGTGGTAGTTCACAGTCCTATTGGAATTCGATGTATGATACCTAGATAGAGTTTTAGATACATTACCCACCCATAGTTAATGGGGAGGGAGGCGATGACCGAAATTTTACCCCGCCTCCTCCCGCTCCCTTCGCTCCTGGCCGGAAGATGTTGCCCCGCGGATGTCACTGGACCAGACCAACATGTCGCGGTCACACCGCGGTAATACCGTGATTTGGCCCTGCTCCAGGATGATACCCCGCAGCGGTTCGCAGTCCCGTCGAAATTCGATGTATGATACCTAGATAGAGTTTTAGATACATTACACACCCTCCTTCCTGGACCCCAGACAACCCCCCACCCTCCTCCTTGGACCCCGAACAACCCCCCAAACAACCCCCCCACCCTCCTCCCTGGACCTTGAACAACCCCTCAGACAGCCCCCCCAACCCTCCTCCCTGGACCCCAGATCCCAATCTAAGATCTCTTCAATATTCACCCTAAATCCCAACGAAAAAGAGGGTTTTAGATCTTCGGAAGAAGATGAGAGAAGAGTGAAAACCCTAATCGAAAAGAGGAAGTAAGAAGAGGATTAGACTCACCCGAATCTTCAATCCGCACTTGACGACACTCAAAATTCCCAAGTGACGTGTACGAGTCAACCCTGCCTCAAACCGAGGCATGGTGTGACCGGTACCACTCAAAGTGTCTCACTTTTATTTGAAATGGACAACATTTTAAATGAAAACAACAACTGACATACGGAAAACTGACCAAATGAATTCGGATTGTGTTGATACTTTAGAACAATGATCCATGAGTCATTTGTGACGTGTACGAGTCAACCCCACCTCAATATGAGGCACGGTTCGGCCGGTACCACTCAAATTGTTTCACTTTTATTTGAAATGGACAACATTTTAAGTGAAAACAATAACTGGAATACGAAAAACTGACCAAACGCATTCGGATTGTATTGATATTTCAACACAACTATCCATGGGTCATTTGTGATGTGTACGAGTCAACCCCTCCTCAATCCAAGACATGGTATGGTCGGTACCACTCAAAGTGTATTTCTTTTGTTTAAAATGGATACTCATTTAAGTAAAAACAAATGGAATACGGAAAACTGACCAAACACATTCAGATTGTGTTGATACTTTAGGAAAACGATCCATGGGTCATTTGTGACATGTACGAGTCAACCCCGCCTCAATCCGATCCACGGTGTGGCCGACACCACTCAAAGTGTCTCTCTTTTGTTTCAAAAGGACATCATTATAAGTGAATACAACAACTGACATACGGAAAACCGACCAAAGGCATTCAAATTCTGTTGAAACTTTAGGAAAATGATACATGAGTCATATGTGACTTGTACGAGTCAACCTCGCCTCCATCAAAGGGCCGGTGTGGCCGGCACCATTCAAACCATCTCACTTTTATTTGAAATGGACATGATTTTAAGTGAAAACAACAATTGGCATACGGAAAACCAACCAAACGCATTCGGATTGTGTTGATACTTTATAAAAACGATCCATGGGTAATTTTTGACATGTACGAGTCAACCCTGCCTCAATTTTATGTGCGGTGTGGCCGACACCACTCAAAGTGTCTCTCTTTTGTTTAAAATGGACATCATTTTAAGTGAAAACAACAACTGACATATGGAAAACTAACCAAACACATTCAAATTCTGTTGAAACTTTAAGACAACGATCCATGAGTCATATGTGACGTGTACGAGTCAACCCCGCCTCAATATGAAGTGCGGTGTAGCCGGAACCACTCAAAGTGTCTCTTTTGTTTAAAATGAACATCATTTTAAGTGAAAACAACAATTGACATACGGAAAACTGACCAAATGCATTCGGATTCTGTTGAAAATTTAGGACAACAGTCCATGGTTCATATGTGACATGTAATAGTCAACCCCGCCTCAATCCAAGACATGGTGTGTCCAGCACCACTCAAAGTGTCTCTTTTGTTTCAAAAGGACATCATTTTAAGTGAATACAACAACTGACATACAAAAAACCGACCAAAGGCATTCAGATTCTGTTTAAACTTTAGGATAATGATCCATGGGTCATATGTGACTTGTAAGAGTCAACCCCGCCTCAATATGAGGGCCAGTGTGGCCGACACCACTCAAACTGTCTCACTTTTATTTGAAATGGATATGATTTTAAGTGAAAACAACAACTGACATACGGAAAACCGACCAAACGCATTCATATTGTGTTGATACTTTAGTAAAATGACCCATGGGTAATTTGTGACGTGTATGAGTCAACTTTGCCTCAATTAGAGTCACGGTGTGGCCAACACCACTCAAAGTGTCTCTCTTTTGTTTAAAATGGACATCATTTTAAGTGAAAACAACAACTGACATACGAAAAAATGACCAAACACATTTGGATTATGTTTAAACTTTAGGAAAATGATCCATGGGTCATATGTGACGTGTACGAGTCAACCCTGCCTCAATATGAATCACGGTGTGTCCGGAACCACTCAAAGTGTCTCTCTTTTGTTTAAAATGTACATTATTTTAAGTGAAAACAACAATTGACATAAAGAAAACTGAACAAATGCATTCTGATTCTGTTGAAAATTTAGGAAAACGATCCATGGGTCATATGTGACATGTACGAGTGAACCCCGCTCCAATCCGAGGCTTGTTGTGGTCGGAACCACTCAAAGTGTCTCTCTTTTGTTTAAAATGGACATCACTTTAAGTGAAAACGACAACTGACATACGAAAAACCGACCAAACGCATTTGGATTTTGTTAAAACTTTAGGACAACGATCCATGGGTCATATGTGACGTGTAAGAATCAACCCCGCCTCAATCTGAGGCGCGGTGTGGCTGGTATCACTCTAACTATCTCTCTTTTGTTTAAAATGGATATCATTTTAAGTAAAAACAACTAGCATACGGAAAACTGACCAAACGTATTCAGATTATGTTGATACTTTAGCACAATGATCCATGGGTCATATGTGACATGTACAAGTCAACCCTACCTCAATACAAGGCGTGGTGTGGCCGACACCACTTAAAGTGTCTCACCTTTATTTGAAATGGAAAACATTTTAAGTGAAAACAACAACTGGCATACGGAAAACCGACCAAACGCATTCAGGTACCATGTTCTATTAGTATCAGAAGAGCTCTCAATACCACTTGTTGAAGGAAAAATATCTATGTCATGCCATTTCTAGTCCTTGAGAAATAATTCTACCTATTTCACACATCATATGCCATTCCACCATTAGGAGTGTGCTCCCTTCCCCATATGGGAGGGTACTTTCTGTTTTTTTTGCATGTGACTAGTTTTTTTTATCATTCACGGTATTTGGTCCTATAAGATTATCCTCAACTCGACTTTACATGGCTTCAACTTTACTATCAATGTCTCCTTCTAGTAACATTTCTCATGTATTTTGAATCAAACCATCAAAATGGGCCTAACCTTTGCATGTCTTAACTTCATAATCCTCATCTTGGATATTTCCATTTAAGGAGGATTTTATGGGTATTTTAAAATACGTTTTTGACCTATTTTCTATTATATGTTAAGTTATATAGTGTTATCCCTATTGGATTTACTAAAACTATGTGATATCTTAGTCCCCATCTGAGAGGATAATCCCTGCATGACATTGGACTCCCACCACACTGCCCTCTAGGAAAATATATGGCTTGATTCCCACTATACATGATACATAGTGATGTCTAGACATCATGTCCTAGACCAACACGATTTTCATTCCATCCTAGATCATAGGGATTGTGACACACTCAAGTTGAGCCCTTGCCCATCCTAATTCTCATATGATGCCCCTTCCTCCGAGTATGAGCTATATCTGTGTGAGAGGTTCACTTGTTTTTTCTTGGGTGATAAGGACATACTAAATTCACATAAGTAATTATTTCCCACCGTAGCATTTCTCATCCTTATGTACATGATCACAGTCTTTATAAAAATATGCTATTCCAAACACCATGACCTTAAAATCTATGCACTCATACCTGAGGTGTTCCTAATAATCCCTAGGCTATGAAAACATGCTAAGTTCATTTCCCCCCTATTTATTTATTTTTCATCTATCCCCTTGTTCCTTTCTACAAGACCTTAAAAATTACACCCCTACACTCTAGGCTATATGACCTTAAGGTTTATACCCCTTTGGTTAAAGTTATGAGACCATAAACTAAGATGTTTTTGGATCATCCTTGATCTTACCAGTAAATCATACCTAGATCCCATTTTTGTATACCCTGTCCATATGCTTGAAGGTGTGACCCTAAGAGTACTTGAATAATTCTTGAGTATTTTCTCCCTTGTAACATCCTTCCCCTGGTCCATATCCACTGAGTGGTACCTGAATCAAGGAGTCACCATTGGACCTTAGGTACGCATTCCCATACACTAGTGGATAACGATTAACAATGAGGTTCTAGGGTCGTACCATTGGAAGACTATACCCCATACCAGAGTGTACAACAATAGATGAAAATAAACCAATCAGCATCCATGATATAAAAATCAGAGCCCACATGATAATACATAACTGAACTAAAATTAAATACATAAAAACTAACACACACGGGTCACCCACCAGATTGACCTCATATACAAAAAATGAATATAAAAGGAAAAAGATACTTCAATATATCCTCGAGTATCACATCATCTCAATCACCAAACCATCTGAACTGATCTATCATTATCATGTAACAGTGATCCTTCACCCAATTTGATCCTATATGCAAGTAACAATTCTTCTCAGGGACCAAAGTGTCATGGCCTCCTGAGCATGATGAGAGTACAACATAGTATGAAACCACTAATATAGTTTGATACATAACTAGTAAATGTGTGCCGCTACATGTGATATTCTTAGATAAATAAATTTATAAACTATTTAATATAAATAAATAAATCACTATTGATCCTCAGGCTCTAATGTGACACTTATGATCAACCACGCCCACCTCGTCTAGTACTGAAGTGTCTCTGAGCATGTCGTGAAACCATTCCAACTAGTATATCATTTAAAACCAATTCCCATCCTCTTAGGGAAATCCAATATCAAAGTAGTATGTTCAAGCATTATTTCCTAGGGTAGTGGCCCTAGGAAATATTGTAGCAAGCCCACAACCAATTCCCAGGCGTCCTAAGAAACCAAATACTATCAGGCACAACGGTAAATTCCTAGATGTCATGGGAAGTCAAACATCATCTAGTATCAGCCAATTATCATGCTCCTATGGAAATAGAGTTTCAATGTCTATAGAGTCGATGACACCTCCTTTGGTTGTGCCTCACCAGCTCCTCTAAAACATCCTATTTTTCTCAAAGATTCATGTTGTTATCTCGGGTTCAATTCTAGCTCAACTATTCATTTGCTGCTCTTGAGGGTTTTCACTCATCCAAAAACGTTGAAAACTGAGATCATGTTTCCATGATGTTAGAATCAGGAATGAGAAACCAAGATACTCACAGTTTGTTCATTGATTGGGACTCACTTGGTGTTCGCCACTACAATCTAGGTCGCTTGTGGGTTGGTCATGTGTTTTGATACTTAAATTTGGGTATGTCACTACGGGGTTTGTTCCATGATTGTCTAGGATGATTTTGGGTTCCCAGGAGGCTAGTGCCTAAGTTTGCAGAAGCTGGTTCTTGGATCAAGAGTTGGACGATTTGAGTGATGCTTGCGAGCATGGAGGAATCTGGATCTGGTCGGTCGAGCATGTTCCAGATTTGCTGAAAAGATCTAGATTATATTTTGTTTGTACTACTTGGAGGCTATCAGTAGTGGATACTGAACTGGGCCTGAAGAAGGTGGAGGCCACTGTTGATTGATCTCCACTATTGCAGGTTCGCTTCCACTTCAAAGAGTGGGGGTATCAGTGCTACTTCAGTTCAGGTCAGGGCTGCTCTGCTTGTTTGCCTGAGATTGAGTTAATCAATGCTCGTGAATGAATGTTCAATGCTGAAATTGTGCCCATTAGCCAGCTGTTTGTGTAGGGGGCTAATGTTTCATCCAATGCCGGTTCACTGCTGATCAAGGGGAAAAGAGAAGCAACTAGGTTTGTAATTAGTGATCTGAAATTAGTTGCAGATCCACCTAGATATGACTATGTTAGTGGGTTTGGTACGATGTTGTGTCATTAATTAAGCTCGACCCACTAGCTCACTCCCTCTCCTACTAGGTGTTCTAATTTTTCTGATAGGAGTTATTCTAATTTATCATTTGTTTATCTGTTCTGAATTTTCTGTTATTTGATAGTTTTTTTTAATAGGTCAACATTTTCATCAACGGTCTTGGGAAATCAAATTAGCTAGGATGGCCCTGATTGCAGGTTTCAGGTTTGCAATTTGTTTTCTGTTTTTGTAGTGTGTTTTTGTTTGATTGAAGGTTGTAGGTGGCAGTAGTGTGATTTCTATGTGGTTTGCAATGTGTTTTCTGTTTTTGTAGTGTGTTTTTGTTTGATTGAAGGTTGCAGGTGGCAGTAGTGTGATTTCTGTGTGCAATGTGTTTGATAGCAGGTTATGTGCCTGAAATTGAGTTGGGGGTCTATACCAACGGTTTCAAAATCTTTGGTATACCTCTATATAATTTCTGCAGCCTAGAATAGGCCTACGGTTCAGAACCGTTGGTACAAATTTAGTATAACTCTATCCCAACGGTTCAAGTTGAACCGTCAGAACAACATAAATCCATCATTTATCACAACGGTTCACAATGAATCGTGGGAATATTAAAATCCGAACCCCCCCTACACCAACGGTTCAATGTGAACTGTTGGTATAGGGCTACCGTAATGACCCACTTGCCAACGGTTAATGAAACCGTTGGGATAGACTATCCCAATGGTTTCAGGTCTTGTCCCAACGGTTTGAAACCGTTGGGAAAGGTTAGATTTCCAGCAGTGATTCATGAGTAAGTCAAGATACGAGTAGAAGTTTTATGAAATAAGAAAGTTTTTGAAGCCAAAGATTTCCATTCTCAATTCATCGTTATGGGAACATCGTATGCAAAAATGTTTATTGGATGAGAAGGATGATTGAAATGTGAACATGTGAACATGCTGGTTTTCAGTCATACAAAAGAACCATGAGATACAAATATTCAGAATAAGAAGCTAAGTATTGAAAATTCATTGGTATTTATTCAGAGAAGGAAAGAAGTTGTTGAAGTCAAATATGCTGGAACTGGTCTATCATATTCAATGTGCCACTGATCCATCATAATGGATTCTGCCATCGATTCACTTTTTTGGTATCTTTGGAATATCAGATGCATAGTTTTATCAGAGACATAATTGTTTTTTAGAGATTTTGTTTTGATCAGCATGAAGAAGAAATTTAGAAATCAATCAACAATATAGTCAACCATTTTCCATCAAGATGAATTGTTGATTGTTCTTCAGATGAAAACTTTGTTTTCCTTATCTAGTGGGTCAAGAGAAAAGAAAATTTCTATTTTTTTTCAATTGGTTCAAGAGAAAGAAGAACTCTGGTATATGTTTATCAAGTGGGTCAAGACTATCAGACTGAAGCTGAAACTGATAAACATCATCAGACCCAAGATCACCAGTCTGGGAAAAGAAGAAAAGGAGAATTTTTTGAAGTGTTATCAAGGAAGTGGTTGAATAAGTTTGAATGGTTTTCATATGTTTCATTTGGTGCAGAGAAACCTATTGTCTCCATCATAATGAAGACATTAGAATGAGTAGTTGATTCCGAGGATCATAATGAGAAGACATCTTATTATCATATGATTGATGCAGTGCTTTTCAATTGGTGAGGAGTTTTTGGAGCAAAGCAATGTAAAGAAAAATATGACATCTTCATCATAATAAAAAAATTGGAATGGGGTAGATTATTTCTTATAATTGATACGGAACATCGTAATGAGAAAATAAGAATGAGGAATCAAAATTTGAGTAAAAAATGTAAGAAAATCTCAACCAAACTGAACTTTCTAGAACTTTCAAGAAGAAACAAGAAGAGTGGAGAAGAGTTGAAGAAGTCAAAGATATATTTGAAATTCAAGGAAAATCAAGATTTTGGGAAATTTGGTTGAGCAGGAAAGTTTTCCAGAATCCCATTCAAACCTCTTTTGGGTCACCTATAAAAGGAGGAAGTACTTTGTACTTTCCTAAAATGAGTAATGTTTAGATAGAAGAGAGAGAAGCTCCAAAGTTCCTGAGAGAAGTTTCCAATTTGAGTATTCCTAAGTAAGGTTTGTCGGACATAAGAAAAAAAGAGAAGATACAAGATTTTATTCAACTAATTATTATATTAAGTTGGATCATTGGATCAGGAAAATCGTATTGAGATTTCAGAATTGATGAAGAAGAAGTTTAGATTTGTTTCAGCTGTATTCTGACAGAGCATTTTATCGTATTGAGAAATCGAACTAGGCAGATTAGATTGGGAAATCGAACTGAGTGTCATTATGAAGTCTAGAAAAAATCCTTTTCTACTGCTAGATAATAAAGTGAAGAATTGTTTTTGAAGATCATATTTTTGAAAGTTGATCAAGCAAGCACAATAACATGTTTTTTAGCTTATTAAAAAAACTTTTTACTACATCGTTTGTGCTAGAAGAAGAACACTGACTGTTGTATTGAATATAGTGATACGCAAGTGTAAGGGTATATCATACTTGTTGTATTCCACACAAAAGAATTGTTTTCTAGTGGATTGTTTGGTATCTGATTGTTTCTATACCATACTAAGGACATAACTACTCTTGTTGTGTAGTGTACCTTCTAAATACTTGTGTTCTTATGGATGTGTGTTTGGTTTTATTTTTAGTAAGGTAACAGATCTTTAATAGGAGGTGGAGATTGTTTCAAAAGAAGGGAAACTTAAAAGAAAAAATTTATCGCTGATTCACCCTCTCTCCCTCTCAGTGATACATTGATCCCGCTGGACAAAAATAGAGAATACCGATTTTTAATCATTACTTGATTCAACTAATGATAATAATCACATAAGAGGATATTAACATATGTATTATTTACAAATAAAATTGGTGAAACCTAAGGTAATGTACTAGGTCTGATGAAGCGTTTAATTTCTAACTCTTATAGATGAATATTTAACTCTCACAACTGAATGAGAGTCATTCTGTAAGATGGTAAAGAAATAGGGTTTGTTCTTAGGAGTAGGTCGATAGTAAATTTGATTTCTCTTTCAGGTGGTAACCCAGAGAAATCGTTCATAAAGACATCTAGGTATTGATCCACTATCTCAAGAAGAGTCTCATTCTTCATTTCATTAGTTGTGCTCAATTTCATTGATGCTAACTGGCTAGATATGGTTCTATCAAGTGACACTAAAGGTGCTAATTTACTTGAATTTATATCCCAACCCCCCTTGAAAAGGTGAAGAACTTCATTTGAGGATGTAAATGTTACCTGTTGAGCGTAATAATCGATATGGGATTTAAATCACACCAACCAGTCTATAACAAAGATTAAATAAAAAACATCCATATCTAGGATCGTAAACTCCCATAGAAACTGCACTGCATTAATGGTAATGGAACATGTTGGTCATTTAAATCCTCTACACTCCCGTTTTCCAAGGGGTGTTTTGATGCTCATGATGTGAGGCATCATTTCCATGTGCAATCCCAATTGTTTAACCACACAATAAGCAAGGAAAGAATGTGATGTGGTTGTATCAAACAATACATTCATAATAATGGAGTTTATAAGAATTGAGTTTATACGAATGGTATCTCATACTATAGAGGAACCCAGTTTCTCACTTGAAATAGCATGTTTTTCTCCATATAACTGTTGCTCAACTGTCATGGGATAACTCTTGCTTCTCTATTGAGGTGCTGACTGAACAACTGAAGTGTTCTTAGAAACATCCTTGTTCACCTATGCTAGTGGATGCAAACTAATCTGATGCAGCTGTTTTGTCCAAGCATATGAAAGTTGAGACTAAGTTGAGTCTGTTCTACCTATTGATCTCTGAAGTTTAAGACAAAATTTCTTGATATTTCCTCTCTTTCCACAGTGGTGGCAATTCCTTGGCGGTGCATTGCATTCTCTCTTCTTGTGCGTTAATTAACTCCACTGGAAACAACCTATTTTGGTATCAGATCTTGAAGGAAAATTAACTGATTCTATAGTCTGAGTTTGAGGTGCACTTCCTCTATGAGAGTAGACATATCTCTCTCTCTCTCTCTTATTTCCAACACTTGAGTTGAAACTTGTCTCCATGGGAACCAATAGACTACCTCCCACAGGATTCCCAACAAGAACCCTTTCTGCCATTGTTGTCATGTTCACCACCCATTGCACCACACATAGAGCAAAAGTTAATGACATGGGATGTCACGACCTGTCTCAATGAGGTTTGAGCCACAAATACCCCAAGTCCACCTCCATAGGTCAGAGGATGGTGACAAGAACCAAAAGACATAACTAATATGAGAGGCATTTTCCTAATGTACTTGTACGCACACATCTGATCATCTCCATGCAGAAGTGCAGAGGAATAATAATAAAGATGCAAAATCTAGAGTATAAACCATGCATGTAAAACCACTATGAAGTTCAAGAGTATAGTAAAAGGTAAAAATACACACCCAACTAGAAAGATGTCACAACCTGATAAAAACTGGAAAGTAAAACGTTGAGAGATCCTGACTCCTGATCTTCAAGATCTGACCACTGTACGTAGTCTAATGCACTAGTGTATCCCTATGATCCTTTATAATCGTCAACGACCTGTCTGCCATCTGCATAAGACACGACATGTGTTGGAAAATCCCATGTAGGGGTGAGTATATACATACCTAGTAGGATGCCCCAAAAGCTAAATGGTGAATTGTAAGAGACACGATAGGAAATAGATAGACACATCAACCCAAAGAAAGAGAGTAACAAAATACAAAAACATTGATACAAATATATATATTCTCAAACCAAAGAAGCTCAAATGAGAGAGAAAGGGGATCTTCATCTCAAAACCCGGCCCATGAAAGTTTCATCAATCCCAAAGGTCTATCAACGATGCCCAACATCTTTCGCGTCTGTTTGAAGAGACATTGAAGTCAAGGAACACCTTTCCACTGTGCTGCACAATCGAGGGACACAATCCCTAGGTAGAGGGATCATGCCCTGGTACAACAGGAGGGTGTCACTTAGTAGTCGATAGAGGACTCATGCCCTGCCTAGCAGTAGGGTGTCACTCTAGTAGTCAAGGACTCATGCCCCGATACCATGGGAGGGTGCCACTCAGATAATAGATATATAACCCATGTCCTACCTAGCAGGAGGGTGTCACTCTAATGGTCAAGGACCCATGCCCCGACTCCGTAGGAGGGTTCCACTCAGTGGATAAGTAGAGGATTCATGCCATATCCCAATAGGAGGGTGACACTAGTGATCGGTAGAGGACTCATGCCCAACCCAGTTGGAGGGTGCCACTATAATAGTCGATCGAGGACTCATACCCTACCCAGCAAGAGAGTTTCACTCTAATCTCTCTAATGATCCTATCTGATCACTATTATCATTGAGCATCGATTAAATAATCATCACACCCAAAACATCTCGCATCATATCTCAAAATCCACTATAGAGGACACCATCGTGTTTTATGTGAAAAAACACTCAGGATAGGATACTCGAGGGCCAAAATCCGAGTCCAGACGAAGGAGATACGAGAGGTTGAAGCTTCTTCAAAAAGGAAAGGAGTACATAACGTGTAAGGGGACCCACATGGCGTGTAGTTCCGCTCCACTGTCTTGTTATGTCCCAACTGGTACACGACTCACTGCCCATGTAACCCTATATGGTGCGTCTCATCCACCCAGGGCCCTACTTGTAATCCTGACCGTATCAGTGTAAACTTTCCAGTGTTTGTGCACCTTGATACACGATGTTTTCTCCCGCACGGGGTCCTGCATGTGCGCTCTTGTCACACGGACTGTCTACCTAGGGAGAGTCACACGGCGTGTGGCCCATCCATACGGCGCGTCATCCTTAAATTTCCCAAAAATCTAGTGTTGCATTCAATGGGGCACTACAAGACTTGTGTTTATCATAGTAAACGTTGTATAGTCGGGTTTTTCACAGAAAGTTATATTCACTCATGACATTCCAAATCCGACCTCGCCTCCTCAGATCTCACCTCCAGGTCGCCCAAAATCAATGAGGAAGGCCTCTGACCATCTGGTAGCCAGAAATCAGATTCCAATTCATCCATGGGGTTCATCGTACGCATCTCACATTGCCTCCATCTCCAATTTGGATCTCGAATCAACAAATCATTCACCTGAAATCCGCAAATCATCCCAAATCTATCCCTGGTCGTTGATCCGTTCGTTGCACGTGAAACCGTTGCAAATCTGGGGGTTCTATCAGGATCAATCCCGCCCGACAATGTTGAACCATGGCCTTGTTTCCCAATGACAAAGAACACGAAGAACGGGTGGGGTAAGCACTAAAATGAAGGTGTAACAATTGTTGATCAAGCGTTCTTGGATAAAAAATACAAATTGGAGAGATTTGGGTGAAAAAAATGGCGCAACAGATACTGATTTAGTAAATAATTGAAAATCAGTATGCAGGTGCATGTAAAGGTTTTCAAATGACACTGATAAAAGGAAAAGAATGATCATGCACAATCTATTTAATTAATTAACGCAGATCAAAGGAAAATGATGACCTATGTAATATTTATGTCTTCTTCGAGCTGTAATCATCCACTTGCAAATGACTTGGACCATCTCCGTCGTTGTCTGCACCATCTCTAGACCCACAAGAGACGCCTCATCGATCTTAGTCCAGCACAAGGTGTTGTGGAAATTTCAGGAGTCACAAAAATAGAATAGGTTTTCAGATGAAGAAAAGATAGAATAAAACAACGAGAAAAGAACAAGAAGAAGATCTCATAGGACACAGTGATTTACGTGGTTCAGTAATAATCCATACGTCTACAGAGAGATAGAATTTCACTATGATTTGGAAGCACAAATACAGATAATATCAAAGTTTCATAACACAAAAACTCTAGCTCAAAATGAGCTAATAAAGAGGAAAAACATTGTTCCCCCAACCACATAAAAAGTCTGTTGTTCTACAGTGAAAGGTGATTGTAAGTCCACGAAGCTACAATATCGTTGTTTCCAAAGTCCAAACTATTACAATAGTTGTTCCAAAGTTTGAGATGTTATAGTGACATGTCAGTGTTGTCCGGTCATCTCTGCTACAGTGCCCCAAAATTTGGGTCGTGAACATTCGGCCCTCGGAACCCCAGAACAGGGATGCGTTGACCCCTGAAATATCCAATGAGCTCACCATGGAGCTCGACCTGCAAGAGTTGCAACCTGGAGCGCAATATGGGCCAAAAGCATTCGAACCAACATCATCCAAAATAGATCGGGCTACACCAATCCAACACAAGGGTGACCTGCAGGGTCTCCCATACAGGGTCTCAAAAGGTGTAATGCTGATAGTAGAGTGGTGTCTATTGTTGTACACAAACTCTTCCAAGATCAAGTGATCCTCCCAGCTTCAGCTGAAGTATAACATGCAAGCCCTCATCATATCCTCCAACACCTGGATAGTACGCTCAATCTTCCAATCCGTCTAGGGGTGTAAGGTTGTACTCATCCTCATCTGGGTCCTAAATATCTCATGCAATCCTCTTCACAATCGTGACATGGAATACGCATTACGATCATATACAACATTCGAGAGCACCCCATGAAGGTGAACAATCTCTCGTACATACAACTTCCCCAAACTCTCCACCAAAATCTACTCCTTGATAGCAAGTAAGTGTGTCAAATTCGTGAGTCGGTCAACTATCACCCAAATTGCATCATGGACTCTCACTATTCGTGGAAGTTCGTCACAAAATCCATGGATATTCCATATCATTTCCACTTTGGGATCTCAAAGGTCTGCAAAAAACTTATCAGAACCCGGTGTTCATCCTTCACATGATGGCGGGTGAGGCACCGTGAGACAAACACATTAGCACTCTATCACATGTCGGCCCACCAAAACTACGATTAAAGTTCTCTGTACATCTTCCCCACACCGGAGTGTATAGATAAAGGAGAAGTGCGAAACTCTCTCATCATCTTCTCTCGCATCATAACTAAGACCACCATTCTTCCCTGAAAAAGGATGGCGTGATTCCCTCCTTTAGAAAATTCATCTCGTGAATATCTAGAGGATATCTGGTCATGCAATACCTCGCAGTCGATGTCCTCCCAACTAGGACTCTCTCATGCATTGAAGCAGCGAAGGAGTAAACACTATCAATTGAAGAAAAGTTGCACTCTCGTGCTCAACCAGGGTCAGCTATAGAGAATCCAACTACTCAGACACATCTTGCACCAAACAAGTCTAGGACTTCTTGCTAAGGGAATCTACCACCACGTTGTACTTCCCCGGAGTATAGAACATCTCAAAGTCATAGTCCTGCAAGAACTCCAACCAGCGCTTCTGTATCAGGTTCAAGTATCTCTACGTGAAGACATACCTGAGACTCTAATGGTCCGAGTAAACCACAATGCACTCTCCTAGAAGATAGTGTCTCCAAATCCTCAGGGCGAAGACTACCGTTGTCAGCTCTAGGTCATGAGTCGCGTAGTTATTCTTATGGGGTCTTAACCGCCTCGATCCATATGCGATAACTACCCTTCTCTGCATCAATACACAACTGAACATAGCTCATGAGGCATCAAAATACACTACGTACTCCACACCCCCCTCCGGTAGTCTTAAAATGGGATCACTCATCAGTCTCAGCCTCAACTCCTCAAAAGCCCTCTAGAACTGCTCAGTCTAGGTAAACGGCTGGTCTTTCCGCATCAGGGCAGTCAAAGGGGATGCAATCCTGGAGAAGTCTGCCACAAACCTCTTTTAGTACCCTCTCAAGCCAAGAAAACTCCACACCTCTGATATGCTCTTGGGTGGTAGATTTCAATCAAGTACACTAGGTCCACAGCTAACCATGCTCATAAATGACATGCCCCAAAAATTAAACCTCATGGATCCATAACCGTCACTTTGAGAGCTTACCATAAATTTGGTGCTCCCAAAGAAAATATGGGACCATCCAAGTGTTATGCATGCTCCTCCTCTGACGCAGAAAATATGAGTATGTCATCAATAAAGAGATCCAAAAACTGGTCAAGTACGACTAGAAGATTCTGTTCATCAGAGACATAAACACAGCGAGGTCATTCATTATAATGAAAGGCATCACGAGGAACTCATAGTGTTTGTAGCGACATCGAAATTTCAGCTTCAGAATACCAGTCTCGCAAACTCTCAAATGGTGATAGACGGACCAAAGATCGATCTTTGAGAACCATCTTATGCCTCGCAACTGATCAAAAAAGTTTTCAATCCTTAGAAAGGGGTACTTTTTCTTTATCGTGATCTGATTCAGGTGACGATAATCTACATAAAGTCGCAAGCTCACATTCATATTTTTCACAAACACTGAAACTGACTAGGGGGACACACTGAGTCTGATAAAACCCTTTTCTCAAAGATCATCCAACTGCAACCGAAACTCCCGAATCTCGGTAAGGGTCATCTGATATGTCGCAGAAGATATCAGAGTGGTCCCAAGGTGCAAGTTGATGCAAAAATCTATCTCCCAACTCATAGGTAGTCCCAGAAAGTCATTGGGGAATATGTCCATAAAATCCTCCATGACTGAAGGAATCCAGATACCTAAAGATCCTGCTGCACCATGGGAAACACTCATCAACTGATGGGTGATGGGTTGTAGCATCCTTCTTGAAAAACTCACTCGCTCTGCCATGAGATCTCTCCCACCCATAAAGGAGAATTTTTTCCCATTAGTGAGAAGACATCAGACTCGTCTGCAGTGACATTCAATCTGGACTCGTAACATGGACAACTAGTCCATACCCAAGATGAGTTCATAGGGTTTCATCATGACAACCAAAAGGTCCCATGACAACCTCTCTCCACCAAGAGATAGTTCACACTACCAGAAGATAAAAGCTATAGAAAAAGCATTCTCCATAGGAACCTCAAGACAAAGTTGTTGGGATAAAGCCTCAAATGGGAGCTCTGGCTATTGTACCAGGAGTAAAGAGATGAAGGAATAACTCGCATTTGCGTCTACTACTGAAGCAAGATTAGAATAAACACATATCACAGTTCTTATCATCTCGTGTGTCACTGGGTCATAAGAATTCATAGCATGCAGTTGTTCGCAGCCCCGACTGCCATCTCCCTGAGTCTAACATGGGTCGTCTGGTGGTAGTGGTGGAAGGATCTCATAGCGTCACCCACCACCCAAAACTCCTCCTCATGGAGCTCCACCTGTTCCTCTATCATCTCAGCCTCCCAGGGGGCCACTCTTCCCTCGCATGGGAGGTCCTTGATCACGGTTTTTCCTTTTTCATCGTGGTTTATCAGTTAATTGTATGTTCTCCTCAGCACATCGAGTTGGGAAATCATGAACCATGTGACCTCGCCCGTCACAGGCATAGCACCACCCCTCTATGGGATGGCTTGGTCCTCTATGTTATCCCCAACCACATATCTGAGTCTGGTCCTGGGAAGATCTCATGCACTAATATCCCGTCGACTGGAATTTGTTAGCTACTACAGACGACTCAACCCTAAAATTCTCACTGCCATCTCCAACTGTCTGGAATCCCTCTAACAGGAAGCTCTCTATCACCAACATCCTCTCCAACACCTTGACATAGGTGGGAATGCACAAGGGCACTACACTGGCACAAATATCTCTGCGGAGACCCTACTCAAACTTTCATGCTCGGAAGTAGCCATCCCAGATCATATCAAGGGAGTACCGTGTAAGGTCTATAAATCTCACAGTATACTCATCCACTATCAACCCTCCATACTATAGCTTTAAAACCTCCTGAATTCGAACAAAGCACAAATAAGAGGGTAGTAATCCTCACAGAATAGTTGCTGAAATTCTATCCATGAAAGTGTCGAGTTATCATGCATCTGGGTAACTAGACTCCACCAACACCCAGCTACTCCATGGAAAAAGCGATCTACCAATGCAACAACCTAATCAATCAGTGTCTAGATAAGCCTCAAAACATAGATCATTGACTCTATCCAATCCTATGTTGTTTGGGGATCTGATTCGCAATGGAACCTCAGTGGCCTCTAGCACTGGAACTCACAAAGTGCACTAAGCCTGCGCACATCCTCAACCTGTTCTGTTGGTATGATCTATTACCTGACAGGTGATGGTGTTACTACCTTCTCACCTAGAGGAATAATCTCATGGGATGGACCATGAACTGAGGCCTTATTGCTCATTAAATCATTATCACAATTCATAATCGATACCCTGTCTGATTGTCATCGCAGAGTCATAATGAAAATTTAATCAAGACGCACCATGGTCAGATGATCATATATATATACATGAGGAGATGACTCAAGAAGGACAACTAAAGACTCAATCATATATGATGCATGTACCATTGATCCCTACAACCAATGTTTCAGTATGCAGAGTCAACAATCAGGTAGTCAAGGTCCTGGTGAATGGATACGTCAGCTGTCGCACTAATATTGAATTTCCTAACCTGAAATTTGCACTCGAGACACTTTGACATTGTTTCCCTAAATATCAACCAAATTTTCACGAATCATGTCGTGAAGGTTTAAGAAAAACAGAGGAAATTTGAATTTTTTTCTCTCAGATGGATTTCAATGGGAAAAATGATAATTTATCCTGTCAAGAGATCTCATATAATTTTTTTACCACTTCATTGGTCCTGAAATAGGGTGTTTACCCTAGAACAAGAGTTTGGTGGAATTCTAAACCATTAAAATTTTGGCCAAATATTTAATATTTAATTAATTAAATATTATTTATTCACGCATGTTTGTTTGGTGATATATTCTGTTCGGAGCATTAGATCTAAATTCTGACTTCACCGATGAGTCTGGAATGGTAGGTTTTACCTAGGCGAGGAATAACCACATGTTGGGCATTGGGTCTGGGTCGGGCCCCTTTTATTCTCTCTTTTTTCTCTTTTTTTTCTTTTTTCTTTTTTCTTTTTTTCCCTCCCTTGGTGTGTCGTGTACGCCCCCCTGGGGGGGGGGCTTCCTTCGGCCGAGAGAGAGGAGAGGGAGACAAGAGGGAGACGAGAGGGAGAAATGGAGAAGGAGGCGTTGTCGCGGAGCTTGGGTCATGCCGTTTCATCGTGCGGGTGCTGCAAAACACTGATCAAATTGAAGATTTGGCAGTTTCTACCTGGAGGTAGGCTCTTTTTTATGTTTCCTCCATAAATCCTCATAAATTAGTCATTTTTAAGTTTTAATCTTGTTTCTGGGCTATTGGGGACCCATTTTGGGTCGATCTAGTAGTTTTTTGGGCGAATTGGGGTGTTTCGGGATGTTCTGGGTGGCTAGGAGGGATTTCTGTTCAGAAAATCCCGATCACATGGTGTGTGGTTTGATGAACACGCATCATATGTACTTCATGTTCAGGTAAGATGAAGTTTTTATAAGTACACATCGTGTACTTTAATTACACACCATTTAGTATTACTTGGTCATGTACTTGGCCATGTGGTCGTGTACATGGGAAGTCAGAGTTTGGAAAGTACACGTCATGTGCCCTGGGTACATGTCATGTAGTTGTACTTGCCCATGTAGCCAAGTGCATGGGTTTATGAGCATGTTGAGACTACATGTCATGAACTTGGGAGTACACCTCATGTGGTAGGACATGGCCATGTGGCAATGTACTGGGGCAGACACACCATGTACTAGTACATGGGCAGACCCTAGGTGTGCCATGGCCAGGTGCAACTTTGAGAGTACATGTCATGTACTCGAAAGTACACGTCGTGTACTTTTTCCAACAAAGGGGTTTTGGGTGTCTTTAAGCCCTGGAGTCAAAATTGGACTTGTGATTAGTCCATTCTGAGTATTTTTCTACGTATATCGCAATGGTGGAGTCCTTTCGGAATTTAGAGGTCATCTGGATGATGTTATTGGATGGATAGAGTTTTCAAGATGATTCCTTTGTGGTTGTGGTTCTAGAATACTTATGGGGGTTGGGTTGTGAGTTGAGAGGCTTGTGTGAGGTTGTGCACTCATTGATCACCTTGGATTGAGGATGCCAGGTGAGTCTACTTTGAGGTTATTTGGATATATTTCGGGAGGTGGGACCAACTATCTTCTTGTATGGGATTGTTAGTTTGGTTGTTCAAGGTTTAAACTTGGTTGCTTGAGGTTGGTTCTGGTAGAATATTTGTGGGTGGTTCGACATAATTGAATGTTAGGTATGGTTGGGTGTCATTGAACAAGGTTTGAGATAGTTTTAAGGGACATGTTCTGAAGAACGCCCTTATGGGCGGGTTGTTGCTTGCGATTTTCCTTCTGGGAACGTCTTCTATGGTTTTTAGTTGGGAGTTCAGCCATAGTTCCTTTGATCAGGCATGGCTCGTGGTTCGGTTTGAGGATCCCTTTTATAGGGTGTACTACCTACGTTGTGGTTTGTTAGAGGATCCCCTTGGTAGGGTTTCCTATCATGATGAAGTTTTGGGAACAGTGGTGGTTTCCCTATGTTGGTTAGCTCATGAGGTGGTTAGTGATAGTTCAATGGTTCTGGTTGGAGGGTGTGGGTGTTAACCAACCTTGGTGTTTGAGCAGTGGCTTGGAGGTTTGAGGTTGTTCTTGTTCAGGAATGATGAGGGAGGAGACCTTTGGGATATTATTGGAGCGAGTGTTTTCCCTAAGATTGATTCTTGTGCTCTCCTTTGTTGGTTGGATGATTGTTGTGAGGCTGGGATAAGCAGCTAATGGATGATATGGATGAGTACAGTTGCCTCAGCCAGATGGTTTTCACGAGGCTAGGGTTAATGGATAGTGGATTCTATTGTACTCCCCGGGACCTAGTTTTCTGTGGGTTGTGGGGCTTGGTCAGGCGTCCCGGTGATGCACTGACAGGTTCGTTCGCCCAATTGGTTCTATAGGACTCTTGGGCATGGTAGTATACTCTCGAGGTCGACAGGGGGTACCTTCCAATTCAAATCATACCATCAGATTCTTAATTCCTGGTAGATGTGTTCGATGTCTTGATGCCTAGGATGAGATTCTGGGGTCCAACATGTGTGTTTGTCCTTGCAGTGGACTTTGGAGCTCCTTCTTGATCAGGCAGACAAGCTTGATGTTGTGGCTGCGCAAGCCGCATTTCGTGATCCCTCTAGTTGGGGCCAGAGCGAGAGTAGATTACTTGCAGGTGTCAAACTAGAACCCAAGGTTTGTTGTTTTCCTTTTTTATATCCCTTTTGTTTCCTTTCTATATTTTTTCTATGTTTTTTTGGAAGTCACATTCGGCTTGGATGGACATAACACGTGTTGCATGAACATGTTATAACAGCAGATGTTAGGACCACCGTTGGGTGTGGCCTACTAAGATTTGTTTCTCACCCCCTACACATGCAATCTGGTGTATGTGTAGACCATATGTATGCTTTTAGGTTGAGCATGATGTAGTGGATCAGGTGGAGGCTGAGTGTTGCATGTTCGAGCAGAGCTACTCATGTGGAGTCTGAGGTTTGTGTTGGAGCTGTTCAGCCATCATCAAGACCGGGTATATGGTTCGTCTCATAGTAGCAGTAGAGCCTGGTGTATTTATTTTATTTTATTTTATTCTGGATGTGGTCGGCCCAATGGGAGACCAGTGTCTGTATGTTTTAGTTTGTTGAGTCTGTATACAACATTCCATTATTTTCAGTCATTTTAGTTATTTATTTATTTATGTGCACTCTGAATGTTCATGGATACTTGTATGTTTAGTTTATTTCTTTTCTTATTGAAAATATGAGGGCATAGTCTCTTCACTATATCCTTTTAGACTCTTGTCATTATTCAACAGCCTCTGGCGTATGAGGAGTCGCACTTGAGGCCTTGTTGTAAGCCAGATCAGATGAAGGGTCGGATCGACGCAAGTTGGTTCATGACAAAATGGTATCATAGCATTATTTTTCTTTGTATTACTATTTGGGGAGTTGGTAGACATGAGATCTAGGAACATGTCAGAGCTTGTGATGGATATCGAACCGGTGCATCGTAAACACTTATTTTGGTAGGAAGTCCAAGTTACCAGGGTTGTGGGATTATTGTTCTTGGTTTTTTTATTAAAGTTCTATGATTTTCACCTCAAGTGAGGCACTTGTGCTTGCAGATTTTATGATTTCTAAGTTTTTTGCTCTTGGACTTTGTTCATGCATCATTCTAGGAACATAGTATGCATATGCCTGTATGTGTGTGTTTTTACTGAGTGTCTTTCTTCTGATGATAGGTCATGTAGATCCTTTAATTAAGAGGTGTTCTCTAGTGGTGGAGATGCATTCCCTTCGTCGAGGGATGCATGGAAACCCATGTGGGTTGGTGTGGGCTTTGGGATGCTCTACTGATGTTGGTGGTGGTTGGCTCAATTAAAGCAAGGATGCTTGAGAGATACATGGTTTGGGCTCAAGTTGCCTTGACGTTGTGGTAGCCCTGATAAGTTTTGTGGTGAGGCTGAGGTTGATATGGGATTGTGAGGTGGAGTTCTAGGAGTTCTTGTGGTTTATTGGTTTGTCTAGTTATGAGGGAAGGTTTGTTTGGTGTCTGACCCTATTGGTTTTGGTTGCGCTTTGGGTAGCATGGTGGGAGCGTTGTTTGGCACTTTTGGTCTTGGTTCGACGATCATGTGGAGTGTGGTCGTGTTGGTGGCACTACTACAAAGACGACCTTTATCAGCGCTAAAAATGGCCTTTATCAGCGCTAGAAAAGCGCTGATAAAGCCAGCGTAGATAAAGGGGGGTACCCTTTATCAGTGCTCCAAAAAGCGCTGATATAAGACCCCTTTATCAGCGCTAAAAAAAAGCGTTGATAAAAGGGGTCTTTTATCAGTGCTAAAAAAAACCACTGATAAAAGTACCCCTTTATCAGCGCTTTTTTTAGCGCTGATAAAGGGGTCCTATATGAGCTCTTCCTTTATCAGCGCTCTCATTTTAGCGCTGATAAAAGTTAAAAAAAAAATTAAAAAAATTTAAAAAAATTTAAAAAAATTTAAAAAATACTGCCAATCAGGGGGGAGGGATTTTATAGCGCTTGAACCCCCCCCTTTTACAGCACTTTTCGGCCCCTATACAATACCCCACGCACCCCATGCACCCCCCTCCACCCTTTAACAGCGCTTGCTCCAATATTCCCCATGCGCGCGCACCCCTGCCTCCACCAGGATTTGAACTCGAGACATCCCCCCTGCGCGCCTAAGCCCTTACCACTATATTTTGATTTGCTTTCCAATTCATGATATCTCTATATATATATATATATTTATATATTTAGTTATATTTATTCGTATAGTAATATATATTTATATTAATATATATATATATATATATAGTTATATTATAATATATATATAGTTATATTATAATATATATAGTAATATTAATATAAATATATAGTGGTATTAATATATATCTATATCTATATATATATATATATTTAGTTATATTTATTCATATAGTAATATATATTTATATTAATATATAGTTATATTAACATATATATAGTTATATTAACATATATATAGTTATATTAACATATATATAGTTATATGAATATATATTTATATAGTTATATTAATATATATATAGTGATATTAATATATATATTTATGGTGATATTAATATATATATTTATAGTAATACTAATATATATATATGTAGTTATATTAATATATATATAGTTATTAGATTAATATATATATATAGTTAGATTAATATATATATATAGTTAGACTAATATATAGGTATATAAATATTCATATATTGATATTTTAAATAAAATGGATATTAGTTATTATTTAGATAAAGCTAATATATTTTATATGTAAATATGTTTAATTATTTATTTAAAAAATTTAATTTTTAGGTGTGAATATTTAAAAAATATGAATATATTGTTATATATTTGATTATAAATAGCAGTGCATTATAAAAAATGATGAAATTTCAAAGACATAATATCAATATGAATGTAATACCTTGGAATAAATTCATACCCCACCAAAAAAATCCAATAATACCCCCTTAAACGAGGGTGAAAATCCACAAAATGTTAAAAAATCGGGGTACCCCGACTAAAAACTCAATTTTGGAGGCCTTATGGGCCTCTTTTAGCCTCTAAAATCGCTTGACTCGGGTCCCCCCCAGTCACAGCGACGTAGAGCTCGTCGCAGGCTTCGATTTGATATGTGGTAGAGCTCAAACGGACACCCGGATCAAAAGTTATGGCCGTTTGAAGTTTGAGTTGCGTTTTTAACATATTTTGGATCTTTTTTTAATTTTTTTTTAATTTTTTTAGTCCTCAAATTGTTATTAAATGACTATTACTCCATAATGATTATCAAAATATTAATTAAAAATATTTTTTTAATTTTTTAAGAAGTCATTTTCACTAAATATCTTAAATATTAAGTATAATAAGTGTAAATGTACATTTATACTTATCTAAAATATATTTAAAAATTATTTATTATATTTATATAACAATATAAATATATTTATATATTAATATATTTTTAATTTTTTTTTGAAGCCGACCCTTTATCAGCGCTCACAAAAGCGCTGATAAAGGGGGGCGCTGCGAAAAACTGTTTTTGTGGTAGTGTGGATCTTGGCATGAGGGAGATGCCTTGTTTTAGAAGAGGAGTGACAAGGGTGCTCTAGTTTTTTGAGACTGACCTGCATGAGGAGCATGGTCAGTGGGTTTAGGCGTGTTAGCCTAGGTTTGTTAGGTCGTGACTAGTTTCAGCGTGAGAGTTTTTGAGATGTTTTTCATGGATTACTCTTCCTTAAGGGGAGTGGTGTTGGTCTGGATTTTTGAGAGAAAGCCTTGTTGGGAAGGTATGTGTGTGCTGGTTATGTGCACTGTCGGTTGGTCCATGCGAGTTTGTTGAGAGTTGTTTCAGTCTTGAGGAAACCTTATGGTGGGGAGTGCGCCATAGGCTGTCGTGGGTTGCAGTCCTTGTTTCAAGAGGTTTGTTGAGTGTGGGGTTGTTGTGGACTGGGTGGTAGTTGGTTTTCCGTGTTAGCACTCTGGTGTGGGAGGTTTGGCCACATCTTACCATTGTGTTCGGTAGTGGAAGGAGTGTGGATTGTGGAGTTTGGTGCTTGGTTGAGGGGTGGTGATAAGGATACTCCTATAGTGGGAAGCATCAGATCTGTTTCGGTTGAATGACCCTCGTGTCGAGGGTGTTATTGGCGTTGTGAGACCGATTGGTGGACAGTCGTGGTACTGTTGGGAGCATCGGTGTTTGTGGTGAATCTTGGGTGTTGGCTAACCACCAAGGATTCTCGGGGGTAAGAAGCATTTATGGTGGGGAGCTTGTCACGAACCACGTTGTGACGGTTTAAGAAAAATAGAGGAAATTTGATTTTTTTTCCACAGGTGACTTTTGAGGGGAAAAATTGTAATTTCTCCTATCATGAGATCTCGAATAATTTTAGTGAGCACTCTGTTGATCTCGGAATAGGGTGTTTACCCTATGACAAGAGTTTGATGAAATTTTGAGTCGTTTGGATTTTGGATGAATATTTAATATTTAATTAATTAAATATTATTTATTTTCACAAGTTGGTTCAGTGATATCTTATGTTAGGAGTGTCAGATCTGAATTCAGACTTCTTCATTGAGTCCATAATTGGGGGTTTTTTCCTAGTCGGGGCATAACCTCATGTTGGGCACCAGGTCCGGGACGAGCCCTCTTTTTTTCTCTTTTCTTTTTATTTTATTTTTTCTTTTATTTTTTCTTCCTTTTATATTTTTTATTCTTGTCTCTCTCTTTGTGTGTCGTGGCTTCCTTCGATCGAGATATAGGAGAGGGAGAGAATAGGGAGAGAGGGAGAAGGGGGCATCGCCACGGAGCTTAGGTTGCACTGGTTCATCATGCGGGTGCTACGAAATGCGGATCGGATCGAAGCTTCAGCGGTTTCCATCCCGAAGTAGACCCCTTTTTATGTTTCTACTGTAAATCCTCATAGTTTAGTTGTTTTTAAGTTTTAATCTTTTTTCTTGGTTGTGGGGACACATTGTGGGTCGATCTTGTAGTTTTTTGGCGAATCAAGGTGTTTCGGGGTGTTTCGGGTGGTCCAAAGAGATTTTTGTTCGAGAAATCTTGATCACACGGCGTGTGGTTTGATGAAAAAATGCCAGTTTTTAGAAGTACACGTTGTGTACTCTAAGAATATGTCATGTAGTATCATTTGGACATGTACTTGGCCATGTGGCCATGTACATGGGCAGTCGTAGTTTGGGAAGTACACACCGTGTACCTAGGGTACACATCGTGTAGTTGTACTTGGCCATGTCGCCAAGTACATAGGTTGTTGGGTGTGTGGAGACTATATGATATGTACTTAGAAGTACACCTCATGTAGTAGAACATGGTCAAGTGGCTATGTACTCAGTGAGACACATCGTGTACTAGTACATGGGCAGACCCCAGGTGTGCCCTGACCATGTGGAAGTACATGACCAGGTGCATCTTTGAGAGTACACGCCGTGTACTCAGAAGTACACATCGTTTAATTTTTACAGTAAATAGTTTTTGGGTGTCTTTAAGCCTTAGAGTTAGAATTGGATTTGTGAGTAGTTAATTCTGAGTGTTTTTCAGCGTAGAACGCAATGATGGAGTCCTTTCAACATTTAGAGGTTGTATGGATGGTGTTTTGGATGGATAGAGTTTTTTTAGAGGATTCCTTTGAGGTTTCGGTTCTAGAATCCTTTCGGGGGTTGGGTTGTGAGTTGAGGATCATGTGAGGTTATGCGCTTGTTGATCACCTTGGCTTGAGGATGTCAGGTGAGTCTGCTTGAGGTCCTTTGGAAAAATTTCGGGAGGCAGGATCAAATGTCTTCTTGGATGGGATCGTTAGTTTGGTTGTTCAAAGTTTAGACCCGGTTACTTGAGGTTGGTTTTGGTAGGATCCTTGTGGGTGGTTTGACATCGTTGGATGTCAGGTACGATTGGGTGTCGTTGAGTAGGGTTTGAGAAGGTTCTAAGGGACCTATTCTGAAGAACACCCTTCTGGGTGGGTTGTTGCTTGAGGTTTTACTTCTGGACGAGTGTTCTGTAGTTTTGAGCTGGGAGTCCAGTCATGGTTCCTTTGAGTAGGCTTGGCCTGAGGTTTGTAACTACTATAGGAGACCTTTTGTAGGGTGTCTTGTCTGAGTTGTGGTTTACTGGAGGATCCCCTTGGTAGGGTTTCCAATTATGTTGAGGTTCTGGGAACCGTGGTGGTTTCCCTGTGTTGGTTGGCATGTGAGGTGGTCGGTGCTAGTTTGATGGTTCTGGTTGGAGGGTGTGGGTGTTAGCTGACCTTGGTGTTTGAGCTATGGATTGGAGTTTTGAGGTTGTTCTTGTTCGGTACTGATGATGAAGGATACCTTTGGTATATTATTGGATCAGTAATTTTTCCTAAGATTGATTCAGTTGCTCTCCTCTGTTGGTTGGCTGGTTATTGTGAGGTGGGGCTAGGGAGATAATGGAGGATCTGGATGAGTGCAGTTGTCTTAGCCTGACAGTTTTCCCAAGGTTAGGGTTAGTGGACTGTGGATACTATTGTGCTCCCTAGGACCCGATTTTCTATGGGTTGTGGGGCTTGATCAGGCAGTTTGACGATGCGCTGATAGGTTCATTTTCCTAGTTTGTTCTGTAGGACTTCTGGGCATGGTAGTATACCCTTGAGGTTGACAGGGGGTCCCTACCGCCAGTTCAAATCGTACCATTGGAGTCCTAATTCTCGGTAGATGCGTTCGGTGTCTTGACACCTAGGATGAGATCCCAGGGTTCAACATGTGTGTATGTACTTATGATATACTTTGGAACTCCTTCTTGATCAGGCGAATGCGCTTGATTTTGTGGTTGTGCAATCCACGTTTCGTAATCCCTATGGTTGGGGCCAGAGTGGGGGTAGATTACCTACGGGTGTTAGACTAGAACTTGATCTTTGTTGTTTTCCTTTTTCTTTAGACCTTTTGTTTCCTTTCTATATTTTTTTTCATCTTTTGCAGGGAGTCACGTTCGGCTAGGTTGTACATGACGTGTGTTGCATGCACATGTTATGACAGGAGATGTTAGGACCACCATTGGGGGTGGCCTACTGAAATTTGTTTCTCACCCCCTGTATGCGCACCTCGGTGTACATGTAGACTATATGTCTACTTTCAGGTTGAGCACTGTGAAGTGGATCGAGGAGAGGCCGAGTGTTGCATGTTCAATTAGAGCTGCTCGTGTGGAGTCTGAGGTTCGTGATGGAGTTGTTCAGCTGTCATGGAGATCAGGTATGTGGTTTGGTTCAGAGTAGAAGTAGAGCCTTGTGTATTTATTTTCTTTTATTTTATTTTGTATGTGGTCGACCCAATGGGTGACTAGTGTCTATATGTTTTAGTTTGTTGAGTATGTATGCAACATTCCATCATGTAAAGTTATTTCAGTTATTTATTTATTTACGTGCACTATGATGTTCATGGATGCTTGTATGTTTAGTTTATTTTCATTTTTATTGCACTCTGATCTGATGACATAATCTCCTCAATGCATCCTTTTAGGCCCTCGCTGCTATAGTCTCTAACGCGCGAGGCGGTGCGTTTGAGACCTTTTTGCGAGCCAGATCAAGTGATGGGTTGGGTTGACCCGGGACAGTTCGTGACACAAATACTCATAAAGTAACTACTTCAAACACTATCTCAAGGAATGAACTACTCAGATACCAATCTGTCACAACCCGACCCAACAGGGCTCGAGCCACAACTGCCCCAAGCCCACCTCCATAGGTCGAGAGGTGGCAACAAGCGCCGAAAGGCATAACTAATATGGGATGCATTTGCCTAATGTACATGTACGCACACACCCAACCATCTCCATGCAGAAGTGAGGATAAATAATAATAAATATGCAACATCTAGAGTATAAACCATGCATGTAAAATCTCTAGGGAGTACAAAAGTACAACAGTGTAAACTGAAAAGTAAAAGGGCAAAATACACGCCCAACCAAAAAGATGTCTCAACCTAACAAAAATTGGAAAGTAAAATGATGAGAGAGCCTGACTCCAAATCTCCAGGCTCTGAACAATGTACGCAGTCTAATTTTCACACCCCGACCTTTTAAAATTATTTTATATTATTATTTTTTGGTTTTAGTTAGCCTCGTCAAGGTGCGGGTTGAGAGCTAGTCTAAATTTTTTGAAGTTTAATATTTTTTGTGGGTTTCGGGCTAGTGCGCGGGCACCACACTATCAGCAGTAACCGTGCGGTTGACACAGGTGCTCATGTGGGTACCCAAGTGGTTCAGGTTGTGGCGTGCGACTTGCTCATGATTTATTAAGTTGTGCGATGAGCATGCAGCTCAGCGCTGTAAGCGGGTAGTGCCGGGTGGCGCAGGTTGAGCATGACTTTCTCAACCGTGTGTCCGACTGCAGGTAACCGTGCACGGACCGCGTGGTTACCTAGTATTTAAAATAAATAGTACAATCGCATGAATAATAATATAAATAAAATGAAATAAAAATTTAAAATAATGTTTGATAAAAAATACTATTATTATGATTATTAGTATTATTATTAGTTTTATTAAGAATATTATTTTTATTGTGATTTTTAATATTATTTTACCAGTATTATTATGATTTTTATTATTATTAATATTATGAAAAACAACCACCTTCCCCCCTTACCCGGTTCGCGGTGTAGAACCCCCCCCCTCTCACGCTCGACCTGCACCCAACCCAGCAAGCGCCGACGGCCCGACCTCCCCTCATTGCGCCTCCTCCTCCCCGTAGGTAAGGCAAGTCACGCATGCGATGACCTCCTACTTACACAATATTACTACCACTATGGGTTCTTGGGCGTCCTTTAGTTGATCGAGTGATAGTTGTTTTCTATCCCTGATTAGATGGGTTAGTACCCCATGGAGTTGTAGATAGGTCAGGAGGGATGTGTCGCTAGTGAAGTCAGGTTAGGGTAGCTAGTTGGTTATTGACTTAGGGGTTTCACCATACACCAGCAGGTGGTTCCGAACCGAGTACGCCCAAGGGTCTTCTAGGGATGTTTAGGATCACCCATGGTTACTTAATTATTTACATTGCTTGTTTACTTTCCATCGTACTAGTTTATTTTCAGCTTGTACTGTTTACCTATTTAATTTTAACCCAGCTTTGGTATCTCTTGTCATGGGTTTTGTTTATAAAATGGCAAATGGTTTTAGAAATGATATGTAGCGTGCGTTGGATTTTCAAATGGGAAAAGCATGTTGCTTGTTTTAAAATGTGAAACCCCTACTTTTATATTTTTATTTCAAACTTGTGTTAATGGATTGTTTTGGGAAATGATACACTGGATTCAGTTGTTCACTTTCAACATTCCTACTGAGCATATCGATGCTCGCACCTATTGTATCTTTTCAGATGCAGGTCCAGTTTCTGTTCTGATTTCCTAGGTTCAGCTGCTTATTGTTGGAGTAGGTTCGGTTTAGTGGTTATGTAACGTCCCGGTTCCGGGTGCCACTCAACGGGTGCCCCAAATCCGGTTCGCCACAAGACCTTAAGTGCATTTCCCCAAACGTTAGAGGCTGCCGACTAGCAGCGATGACCCAGGTCTGATAGTGGGGAAACTATGCCCTCATTTGTCAAAGTGTAGCACAGTGGGATATAAAAATAAACATACACAGACAACGGAAGCAATAAACCGTACACATAACTGGAATAAACAACTGCAATAGATATAGCCAACCAATATATAAATGTAGATGCAATATGCCACAAGTTCTAAGAAAGCAGTCAGAACATGTTACATAATAGTGCAATATAATACAAAACAGAGTACAAAAAAACGAGACAAAACAGCTGGCAGCGGCATCGCGAGCCTAGGTTCGGTCCCATGCCCTCCTACTCCTCAACAACAGTCAAGTACCTGTATAGGGACTCTTTCCCCTATCCACACCTACAGAAACGTAATCTGTTTGGGCCGAAAATCATGACTCAAACAGGGTGTGAGAAATATAGCTTAGTAGGCACCCACCAAAGGCCCGTGCTCAACTGTGTGTAAAACATGAAACAAGTGTGCAGTAGTAAAATGGAATAAACTAAGAAGTACTAAAAAGTAACTAACTTACCAGTTATATTGTCATTTATTTATTCATTTAATTCATTTAACATTTAGAAACCACCACGGTGAATTTCTAAAGAAACAGTCAGCGTCCTCAGACAAGTAAAACCTTACCCTCAGGTAAGCAGAATCCAACCCGCAGGTATTGCCCTCAGGCGTAACGGATTTTTTCCCTCAGGCGTAGGTAGTGTCGCCCTCAGGCACAGAGTCTATTTCCCTTAGGCACGGAAGAAGTTTCCCTTAGGCCGAAATAACTACTGCCCTCAGGCTAAACAGTGCAGTGCCCACAGGCTAATCACAACAACTCCATCAGGCTAACAGGTAACCGGGTCATGCCCAACATGTAAAAAAGCAGTAAACAAGCAATTGCTCTCAATGAAATTATACGATTACCACTTTAAAGTCATACTCTCGGGTATCCTAGCCAAACGGCTAAACAGTGGAACACACCCCCAGGGTGGTTCCGGATCCAAGCAACGATCTCAAACAGCAGTTTTACAATTTATTCAATTACCTATACAGTTCTAGGTCGTTAAAATAACCACGGCCTCAGCCACACGACACCCCAACATGGGTTCGTGGCACGAAAACACACAAAACACACGGCAGTTGGAAAACTAAACACCAAGCCACCTACCTTATACGCCAACGAGCGCTATACCCGAACGTCAGTTCCAGGAATGCCCAAGAACGACGTAGATCTGATGAAGAAATAAAATCGCTCAAACGTAAATAACTTCTATTAGGGAAAGAATTATTATGAACCACACCAGGAGAAGAGGGGGCTTACCCATGCGGTTCCAACGAAATCGTCCGAAGCGGAATCGGATTCCAGACGTGCGCCCGACGGATCTCTGAAGGTTCGGCCATCCTCTCCCGAGCTCTCTTCCCGTTCTAAGTCTTCCCTGTGAACAGGGGAGGATACTGCCTATTTTAAGTGAAAAAAACAAAGTACACGACGTGTACTTCCAAGTACACATCGTGTACTTCCTTCATTTAACTGTTCCTCTGGCAGCACCGCCACATTGTTCATCCTTCAACACGAGTACGCGGCATGTACTCCCGACTACACGGCGTGTACTGTCGTCTAGCTTGCGGCTGCTCCACCGCCTTACTATTCTGGCCTACCGACTGACTACACAGAATGTAAAAGACCACTACACGGTGTGTAGTCGGTTCCTACACCCTTCGTTGCTAACATGGCTACACGCCCCGTGTACTCATCTCACACGGCCAGGAGTACACAGCGTGTGGAAAAAGTACACGGCGTGTACTTCCAAAATTTAGGATTTTCCCCCCATTTTCCATATTTTTCTCAAAAACACTTAAGGAAAAGAGAAAAGAAGAAGCTCGTACCTCAAAATAAGAATTAGGTTCTTACAAACTTCCCCTCTTATAGCAATTCATCCCTGAATTGCCCTTCCAAGGGTGGTGAAGATATAGTCGTGAACAACTCTGGCCACTGAGCACGTACGTCAGTCTCCCGCTCCCAGGTTTCGTCCTGCACTCGGCCATGCTGCCATAGCACCCGTACGAGAGGAACTGACTGGCCTTGGAGAACCTTCTTGCTCCTGTCAACGATACAAATCAGATGCTCATCAAAGGACGCATCCATCTGAAGCTCAACCCCCACGGGCTGAAAGATGTGAGACGAGTCCAAATGATAGCGACACAACTGAGATACGTGGAAGACGTCATGCATGGCTTGGTATCACTGCGGTAACCGCAACCAATAGGCAACCATCCCGACTCTCTCGAGAATCTCAAATGGCCCCACATACCGCGGTTAAATTTTACCCTATCTCCTGATCCTCTTGTGTCCCAGCCTCGACGAAACACGCAAGAAAACCTGATCCCCGACAACGAACTCCAAAGGTTGTTTGCAGCAATCGACATATGACTTCTGACGAGACTGCGCGGTATCCATCCACTTCTGAATCAGCTGGACCTGCTCAGAAGTCTCCTGCACGTGACGTGGTCCCAGTTGATCTGTCTCACCTACCTCTAACCAGCACAAAGGTGATCGGCATGGCCTACCATATAAAGCCTCATATGGTTCCATCACAATAGTCGTCTAAAAGCTATTGTTATAGGAAAACTCGACTAAGGGTATATGTTTCTCCCAAGAGCCCCCAAAGTCTAGGACGCATGCATGCAGTATGTCCTCTAACACCTGTATCGTACGCTCTGACTGGACATCTGTCTGAGGGTGGTATGATGTGCTCAGAAGCACCTATGTACCCAGTGCCCTCTGAAAACTTTTTCATAAACGAGACGTAAAGCTGTCGTCCCTATATGAAATGATAAAACGAGGGACCCCATGAAGACGTACGATCTCTCGGATATACAACCTTCTGATCTCGTCAACACCGAAGGTCTCCTTGATTGGCAAAAAGTGAGCTACCTTCGTGAGTCTATCCACTACAACCCACATGACATCATTGCCTTGAGGTGACCTCGACAACCCCATCACGAAATCCATCGCGACATCATCCCATTTCCACTCCGGGATGGGTAACTGCTGTAACAGTCCGGTTGGCCTCTGATGCTCCGCCTTCACCTGCTGACTGGTGGAACACCTCGTAACAAAACCAGCTACATCTCTCTTCATACCTGGCCACCAGTACTGACGTCTCAAGTCTCGGTACATCTTGGTAACCCCAAGATGAACTGCCCAAGATGAAGCATGAAACTCCCGCATCAGATCCTCGCGTATATCCCATGAAACCTGTACGCGTCCAAGGAAATGCATAACTTCATCACCGCCTATCATCCAACCAGGAGGAGGGTCCACACTTGCCACCGACTCCTGTAGAACTAGGCCTTCTAAATCAGATAGTTGTCTCATCCTCACTCTATTCAGGAGGGTAGAGGTCACAGCTAAAGAGGAAAGATAAATCTGCCCCTGACTGTCGTGCACCTCCAGATGCATCTCCGAGAACAAAGCCATAAGCTACCACTCACCACTGGCCTCCTACACAGCCTGTATCTGAGTCTTCCTGCTCAGTGCATCAACTACTGCATTAACTTTACCAGGTGTATAGGCAAGCTCAAAATCAAAGGATTGTAGGTACTCGATCCACCTTCTCTGTCTCAGATTCAGGTCACGCTGAGTAAAGATATACTTGAGGCTTTTGTGGTCGGTGAAAACCAAAAAATTATCTCCCAATAGATAATGTCTCCAACAGTGCAACGCATGCACAACTACAGCCAACTCGAGGTCATGCGTCGGGTAATTCCGCTCATGTGGCCTCAACTGCCGAGACCCGTATGCAACAAATCAGTCGCCCTACATCAACACTGCTCCTATCCCAATACCTGATGCATCACAGTAAACTGTATAGCTCTTCTCATTCTCTGGGAGTATCAGGATCAGTGATGATGTCAACCTTCCTTTCAAGTCCTGAAAGGCTGTCTCACACGCTTCTGACCAAACGAACTTCACACCCTTCTTAGTCAGACCCGTCAACAGTGCTGCTAAGCGGGAGAAGTCCTGTATAAAGCACATGTAGTAACCGACCAACCCTAAGAAACTCTGTATCTCAAACACGTTCTTAGGCTGCTCCCAAGAAACTACTGATCTCACCTTCTCTGGGTCCACTGCAACTCCTGCCTCCAAGATGATATGACACAAGAAGTGAATCTGATCCATCCAAAAGTGGCACTTTGAGAGCTTATCATATATTCGATGCTCTCTCAGTGTACTCAATACGATCTCAAGATGGGTGGCATGGTCGTGTCGAGTGTGTGAGTACACCAATATGTCGTCCATGAATACTACCACAAAAGAGTCAAGATACGGATGGAACACTCGATTCATCAGAGCCATGAAGACTGTTGGCGCGTTTGTGAGTCCGAACGGCATAACCAAGTACTTGTATAGACCATATCTGCTCTGAAAAGCCGTAAGGGGTATATCCGATGGTCTCACGCGCAGCTGATGATATCCGGATCTCAAGTCAATCTTCGAGAACACTCATGCTCCTCGAATCTGGTCAAAAAGATCATCTATTCTCGGCAAAGGATATAGGTTCTTGACCGTCAACTGGTTCAACTTCCGATAATCTACGCAAAGTCTGAGGGTACCATCTGCCTTTTTCACAAAAAGGACCGACAGACCCCACGGAGAAGTACTGGGTCGGATAAAACCCTTCACATGTAACTCCTCTAACTACCTCTTGAGCTCCTGCAACTCAGGTGTAGCCATCCTATAAGAAGGAATGGACATCGATGCTTCTCCTGGTACAAGCTCGATAGAGAAATCCACCTCTCGCTCCGGAGGTAGACCTGAAAAGTTGTCTGGGAAGACATCCCTGAAACGATCAACAACTGGAGGGAAATCCGTCTGACAAGTCCCCTGATCATCTAGATACAAGCTCACAATCTGGGTTGTGACCCCACCTCGCCCACGATGCTCCGGTCCAGCTCGACTTTCCTGATCATCCCACTCGCCCTTGTATAGAAACTCTCCGCCCTCTGGTGACGTGAAACGCACCCTGCGACGATAGCAGTCTACAAAGGATCGAAAGGGAACCAACCAGTCCATTCCGAGAATGACTTCATAGCTCGTCATCTCTAAGACATAGGGATTCCAAAGAAAGTGACACCCACCAACCTCAAGGGGGCACTTCCTGCACTAACGCACACCAGCCGTTCTAGTCCCCAACAGAGTATCTAGCATCATGATATCAGAAGAAGTAGAAACATAGATCCCAAGGATCTCCAAAATGGGTAAAGATATGAAACTATGTGTAGCACCCGTATCGAAAAGTACTGAAGATAAAATAGAAGCTACTAGAATAGTACCTCTGACTGTAGAAGGTCTGGGATCCTGCTTCTGCTGGGTTTGTTGCACTGCATAAGTCTGCCCAGTGCCGCGGCCCTGCGACACAGCCTGGCTACCCTGAGCTGTCCCGCCCCGCTGCCTCTGAGATCCTGGTGTCTGGATACCACGGCCACGACCACCATATCTACCTGCACGCTCTGACGTATTCCAGTTCCCGGACTGGTAAGAAGCCAATGCTCCTGCTCCCGCACGCGGAGTCTGTACAGAACCCCTCTCACTGGTCACTGGTGGAAACGCCCTACAAAAGCGTTGAAGATGACTCATATTTCCACAAGATCGGCACTCCATTGGGTCTCGTGGACACTGCGGTCTCTTGTGCCCCTCTCTACCACACTGGTAGCACCTGACTGGACCACCTGAAGAAGCTGTTTGGCTGGTACTGCCGCCCTGAGAGAAGTTCATCTGTCTCTTCCTCTTGCCAACAAAAATAGTACCAGTAACTGGTGCTGAACCGCCCTGGACCACACCACTAGATTCCCGCAGGTTCCTCTCTGTAATTAGCACCTGGTTCACAATAGCATGTACAATAGGCAGCCTGAAAACATTCACCAGTGCTTGGATGTCACATCAAAGGCCATCCTCGAAACGTCTGGCTCTCAACGTCTCATCACCCACCAGCACGGGTGAAAAACACTGAAGCTTGGTAAAACGACCAGAATAGTCAATCACCGACATAGCACCCTACTACAGATTCATGAACTCTCGAGCTTTGTCTGCCCGCAGCGTCTCAGGAAAGAATAAGTCATAGAAGACTGCCTAAAAATCCTCCCACGCCATGTCTCTGTGATGCTCTGATTGGGTGGTGACATCCCACCACCTCTTGGCGGAATCACGCAGCATGTATGTCGCGAGCTTGACCCTCCGCCCTGGAGGCATCTCAAGATGCTCGAAAATAGTCTGCATCGATCCTAACCAAGACTCCGCAGCCTGTGGTCCACCATCCCCTGAAAACGTAGGCGGATGCTGCTGCTGAAAGATATGAGTAAGCTCAGCCATAGATGTGGCAGCTGGCGGTGCTCCCTGAAAGGTATGCATGAACCGCATAAAGCCTTCACGGAACTGCGCCTCCACACCTGTGTCAGGTATAACAGCGGGCGGCGCATCTGGCTCTGCTGGAGGATCAACTGGTAGCCCATGGGCCGCCATTTCTGGAGTATAGTCATCGCCGCTCTCCTGGTGAACAACATGTGGTCATCTCGGCGGCATGACTCTACAAGGTCAAAACACGCCTTAGATTCAAGATTTATCAAAGACCGAAAGCGAAGGAACCACAAAGGGAACAAGAGGAAGATGGCATTTCAAGATTTTCAAAACAGGACTACACAACATGTACAATGACTACACGACATGTACTTGACTTCCCCTTCCCCTGCCCGGGTCCTTCTACACGGCTAAGCCACACGACTCCCGTTGAACAAAAACTACATGGCGTGTATATAATATACACGGCGTGTATGGTGTTATTTCCAAATGCCCGTGTCGTCTGTGACACGGCCGACTACTCGGCTTGACACTACACGGCGTGTTACACCCGCACACGGCGTGTCAACAACCCCGTTTCCCAGTCACAAGGCTAACTCCACACGGTCTGTCCTCGGACAAGACTACACGGCGTGTCCCACAGGTACACAACGTGTTCAAGGAGAGGTGACACTGACACGTGTTGTTAGTTACACGGCTGAGTCCTCAGAAACTTCTCTGGAACCCATAAAATACCGAAAAACAACACCCAAGTGTCAAATTCCGACCCGTGAGGGCCCATACTCTCCACGAATCAAAGTTTGACATCTTATCTGTGTTATAACAAAATAAACAGTCAATGATCCACCAAATTCTAGTAAATGGGGGCCCATACTCCCCAAAAATCAAAGTTTGGCATCCATTCTATAGACAGGCTCACACAAGTAAATACCCTATCAAACAACAGGTATTTATCAAAGCAGCTATCACAAAAGCATACTTTTATAGCACAACAACTATCACAACAACATTCAATTTCTAATGCGCCTATATGGCATGGAAACTATGCATGACATGTGATATCTAGCATGTGCCTATATAATGCATGAGACGACATACTCTCATCTCATCGGGTTGCAACTAAATAGAACCCATTGATAAAACATAAACAGCACAATCACTAGTGCGTCACCCAATGGTGAAATCAAGTCAACTGTAAATTGAAAAATCAGTAAAATTGCAATATGAGGTAAATTGGATTTTCCATGTACACGGGTTATCTACGCCCAGACATAGCTTATTACCAACTACCGTTCGTCATATCCCTGACTACGGCTCCAAATAGTAAGTCAAAGAAAAGAACCCCCTCTAATACCACTTTGTAACATCCCGGTTCCGGGTACCACTCAACGGGTGCCCCGAACCCGGTTCGCCACAAGACCTCAAGCACATTTCCCCAAACGCCAGAGGCTGCCGGCTAGCAGTGATGGCCCAGGTCTGATAGTGGGGAAACTATGCCCTCATTTGTCAAAGTATAGCGCAGCGGGATACAAAAATAAACATACACAGACAGCGGAAGCAATAAACCATACACATAACTGGAATAAACAACTGCAATAGATATAGTCAACCAATATATAAATGTCGATGCAATATGCCACAAGTTCTAAGAAAGCAGTCAGAACATGTTACATAACGGTGCAATACAATACAAAACAAAGTACATCAAAATGAAACAAAACAGCTGGCAGCGGTATCGCGAGCCTAGGCTCGGTCCCATGCCCTCCTACTCCTCAGCAACAGTCAAGTACCTGTATAGGGACTCTTGCCCCTATCCACACCTGTAGAAATGTAATCTGTTTGGGCTAAAAAGCCTGACCCAAATAGGGTGTGAGAAATATATCTCAGTAGATGCCCACCAAAGGCTCGTGCTCAACTATGAGTAAAACATGCAACAAGTGTGCAGTAGTAAAATTCAATAAACTAAGCAGTACTAAAAAATAACTAACTTACCAGTTATATTTCCATTTATTTATTCATTTAATTCATTTAAAATTTAGAAACCACCACAGTGAATTTCTAAATAAACAGTCAGCGCCCTCAGACAAGTAAAACCTTACCCTCAGGTAAGCAGAATCCAACCCGCAGGTATTTCCCTCAAGCGTAACAGATTTTTGCCCTCAGGCGTAGGTAGTTTCGCCCTCAGGCACAGAGTCTGTTTCCCTCAGGCACGGAAGAAGTTGCCCTTAGGCCGAAATAACTACTGCCCTCAGGCTAAATAGTGCAGTGCCCACAGGCTAATCACAACAACGCCCTCAGGCTAACAGGTAATCGGGTCATGCCCAACATGTAAACAAGCAGTAAACAAGCAATTCCTCTTAAGGAAATTCTACGATTACCACTTTAAAGGCATACCCTCGGGTATCCTGGACAAATGGCTAAACAGTGGAACACACCCCCGAGGTGGTTCCGGATCCAAGCAATGATCCCAAACAGCAGTTTTACAATTTATTCAATTACCTATACAGTTCTAAGTCGTTAAAATAGCCACGACATCAGCCAGACGACACCCCAACATGGGTTCGTGGCACGAAAACGCACAAAACATGCAGCAGTTGGAAAAATAAACACCAAGCCACCTACCTTATACGCCAACGAGTGCTATACCCGAACGTCGGTTCTAGAAATGCCCAATAAAGATGTAGATCTGATGAAGAAATAAACTCGCTCAAACGTAAATAACTTCTGTTAGGGAAAGAATTGGTATGAACCACACCAAGAGAAGAGAGGGTTTACCTATGTGGTTCCAACGAGATCGTCCGAAGCGGAATCAGATTCCAGACGTGCGCCCGGTGGATCTCCGAAGGTTCGGTCATCCTCTCCTAAGCTCTCTTCACGTTCTAATCCTTCCCTGTGAACAGGGGAGGCTACTGCCCATTTTAAGAAAAAAAAACAAAGTACACGGTGTGTACTTCCAAGCACATGGCATGTACTTCCTTCATTTAAATGTTCCTCTGGTGGCACCGCCACATTGTTCATCCGTCGACATGAGTACACGGCATGTACTCCCGACTACACGGCGTGTACTATCATCCAGCTGGCGGCTGCTCCACCACCTTACTGTTCTAGCCTACCGACTGACTACACGGTGTGTAAAGGACCACTACACGGCATGTAGTCGGTTCCTACACCCTTCACCACCGACATGGCTACACGCCCCGTGTACTCATCTCACACGACCAGGATTACACGGTGTGTGGAAAAAGTACACTGCGTGTACTTCCAAAATTTAGGATTTTACCCCCATTTTCCATATTTTTCTCAAAAACACTTAAGGAAAAAAGAAAAGAATAAGTCTGTACCTCAAAATAAGAACCGGGTTCTTACAGGTTGGAGGTGGTCAAGAGGTCACATGGAGGTCGTGGTAGCGTGGTTTCATTTTTAGTTTTGTATTTTTTTTCCTCTTGTTCAACATTTTATGTATTCGGACCAGCTGTTTATTTATTTATGTTCAGTTTTTGAATCTTGTGGATTGTTTGGTTCAATTATTTTTATGGTCTTGGTTTATTTATTTCGGGCTAAATGGTTCCATATTATATGTTTCGATGCTCGACACTAGTTTTCATCCCGGGGGGATCGGGAACGCCCCTCGGTACATGTCGTAGACCAGCTCAGGTGACCGATTCAGGGTCGACACAGGTTGGTTTGTGACACTAATGCACTAGGTTATCTTTATGCTCCTCTATAATCATTGTCGAACTGCCCATCGTCTGCATGAGACACAACACATGCGAGCAAAGCCCATGCAGGGGTAAGTATATACATACTCAGTAGGACCCCACAAGCTGAAGGAGAAACGGTAAGAGACGTGAAATGAAATAGATAGACAACTCAACCCAAATCAAGAGAGTAACAAAATCCAACGACATGGATACAGATATATATACTCAAACCAAATAAGCTCAGACAAGAGATAAAGGGAATCTCCATCTCATGCCTCAACCAAGGAAAGAGTTCTATTAGTCCCAAAGGTCCATCGACGATGTCCATAATGTCATGTGTCACTCTAAATAAATATTTAAGTCAATCCATGCCTCGCCACTATGACGTACAATCGAGGGCACAATCCTTATGTAGATAGAGGGATCATGGTACAACAAGAGGGTGACACTCAGTAGTCGATAGAAAATGCATGTTCTACCCAGTAAGAGGGTTTCACTGTAGTAGTCGAGGAATCATGCCCTGATATCGCAGAAGTGTGCCACTCGGATAGCAGATAGATGACTCATGCCCTGCCCAACAGGAGGGTGTCACTCTAATGGTCGAGGAATCATGCTCGGACTCCGCGGGAAGGTGCCACTTGGTGGATAGGCAGAGGACTCACGCTCTATCCCAGTAGAAGGGTGTTAATCTAGTGGTCAGTAGAGGAATCATATCCAGCCTAGCTGGAGGGTTCCACTCTAATAGTCGACCGAGGACTCATGCCCTTCCCAATAAAAGGGTGTCACTCTGATCTCTCTGATGATATCGTCTGATCACTATAGTCGTCGAGTATCACCTAAATAAGCGTCACACCCGAAACATCTCTCATTATATCTAAAAATCCACTACGGATTCCACCATCACGTTCTATGTGAAAAAACAATCAAGATAGACTACTCGTGGGCCAAAATATGAGTCCAAACAAAGAAGATACAATAGGTTGAAGTTTCCTAAGAAAAAAAGGGGTACACGACGTGTAAGGGGACCCACACAACATGTGGTCCCGCTCTGTTGTATGGTCGTGTCTCAGCTGGTACATGGCGTGTGGTCCCGCTCTGCTTTTTGACTGTGTCCCAACCGATACACGACTCACTGCCCATGTAGCCCTACACGGTGTGTAGGTGGACTACACAATATGTCTCAGCCACCCGAGGTCCTACCCGTGTTCCTGGCTATGTTCGTGTAAACTTTCTTGTGTTTGTGTACTTCGATACACAACGTGTTCTCCCGCACGGGGTCCTTCTCATATGCTCGCTCTTGTCACACATCTTGCCTACTCTGGGAGAGTCGTAAGGCGTATGGCTCATCCAAACAGTGTGCCATCCTTAACTTTCTCAAAGCCATACCATTACAAGCAAAGGATCACTACACGACATGTGTTCATCATAGTACACGTCGTGTAGTCGAGTTTTTTCATAGAAAGTTAGATCTACTTATGACATTCCAAATTCAGCATCTCCTCCTCAGATCTCGCCTCTAGGCCACTCAAAATCATAGGGAATGACTTTGGTCATCGTTTCTGGCCATCTGGTGGTCAAAAAACGGATTTTAATTCATCCATGGGGTTTGTTGTACGCACAACACACATCTCCCATCACCTTCATCTCCGATTTGGATCCCAAATCAAAAAATCATTCACCTACAACCCACAAATCATCTCAAATTCATCCCTTATCGCTAATCTGTTTGTTGCACGCAAAAATGTCATGAATTTGGGGGTTTGATCGGGCTCGATCTCACCCGGCAATGTCGAACCATGACCTCATTTACAAATGGAGAAAAAAACAAAGAACGGGATGGGGGAGGATCAAAATGAATGTGTAACAATCATCGGTGAAACATTCTTGGCCAACAAATACAAATTGAGGAGATTTGGGTGAGAAATCACGGTACAACGAATACAGTTTCAATAAAAAATTGAAAATGGGTACACTAAAAACATGAAAAGGTTTTAAATTAATGTAGATCAAAGGAAAATGATGATCATGATTAATATATTTAATCAAATGTCCCACACTGACCAATTTTAGGTCGCATCTAGGGTTCCTGCGTCCGGACTCAACTGTGGTCTCAGATTTCTGATCCGAAATTATGTTTAGGAGATATCTCATTTTCTTTAAAAAAAACCATATGAGAGTAATATAAAATATATTTAATATTTTTATAAAATTAATTTCAATCCCACCAGGCCTTGAATTGCACGTCGTTTAAGCGTTTGACTTCGAAAATATTTTTAGATATATTCCAAAGTCTTACAAGACAAAAACAAGGTTTTTGCATGGGATTAGTCATTGGAATGAGATCAATGAGGAATGTAATAAAATAATCTTGAAATTGTTTTTTCACATTCGATAATATAGAGGGAAGTGACACAGAGAATAAAACAACATTCATACTAGCATTTTTTAAA
Source organism: Viscum album (assembly GCA_963277665.1). Taxonomy (NCBI): domain Eukaryota; kingdom Viridiplantae; phylum Streptophyta; class Magnoliopsida; order Santalales; family Viscaceae; genus Viscum; species Viscum album. The sequence continues at coordinate 907,990,020 of OY728131.1, read as the reverse complement.
GGACTCCGACCCTACAGCTACTATTATTTCATTGGTACGATTATGAAGTACTTCATTGTTTGATCATCTATAACCGAGGTGATTGAAATTCTTGAGGTGCATTGACATTCATCATCATATTCTTCACATGTGTTCTTAATTTGTTCTGGTTTTTTCATTGTTGTATCTTTTTATCTTATGTTTATACCTCTAGAGTCGGTTTAAGATTTTCTCATCCTAAAGATATCTCACTAGGTTACTCCTCATATTAAAATGGAAGGTTGGGTTGTGACTACAAGACAAAATTCAAGAGGGTTGTGACTCCTGCAAAAGTCAGTTAAGGTTATACTACCATATGAGGAAAATTTAATTCTATAATAGGGTCATCACTTCCTAACAAAAGTTAAGTCTCTTGGTGAATATCGATCTTCTCACCAAGTAGAGAAGATTGAAGGGTGGAATAAGGTCTCGTTGATTGAACTGCTATAAAAAAAATTATGTTCATATTTTAATATCTACAAATTTTTTTATTATAATGATAATTATATTTTGTTTAAATTGTTCAAAAAATACTATTCACCCCACTCTAGTTAATCTTTCCACCTCACTATAACCTAACAATTTGTATGAGAGATAATTACCTTTTATGTATTTTGTTATTACTATTTTATCATATTTTTGTAATGACTATTATTCTAGACCTAATAGTCTAAAAAGTGATCCAGTGCTTTGTTATGGCAAGTCAGGAATTTGAGTTGTTAAATCTCATCATAGATCTTGAAACAATTAATGAATGTCACTGTAAAATTTGAAAAATATAATCAGTTTAAAAAATGGAGGAAAGGGTATGAGGTACTATATCTAACAAACCAATAAAAGAAAATGAATATATTTTTCAATCTTTCTTATTTAGAGTTTAATTATTACAAACGGTCGATTTAAGAAGATTACAAAGCTACAAAGAAAACATGCAAACACACACATGCAAGAAGCCGGAGAGACTCAAACCCAAGACCTCCCTGACACCCCCACATGGCCCTTTTCCATTAGGATAATCCCTGAGGGAAATTGAGAACTTAATTATATACATCATAATCTTGACATAATTCATATTGAGAATAACATTTGTGACAATGTAATTTTTACAATGCTTAATGAGGAGGGTAAATGACAATCCCCACCCTCTCCACCACCCGTGGAGCCGAAGTCAAAAGGCGGCGAGGTTAACATCCAAAATGGGAGTCATCTCCAATATCTGCTTCTTCTTGGCCCTCATCTTTGGCCATCCTGTGTCGTCTCACCATAGAAAATGTGTCTCTGATTCAACGATGGCTAAAAATTCAGCAATCACAAGAAACAATGAAGTGTCTGGCAGGGGAATTAGAGCCAACAACATGGAAGATTACAACGCCCTCATGAAAAGGATGATGAGGAACCCCTATGACTACCATCACGATCTTGATCTCTTTTGTTTAATGTTGTCTGATTATCGTGCAATGAATCAAAATCATAAAAAACATCAAATCTAATGTCCCAATCCAATGTTCAGGAATGAATTCTACAGTAATAAACAATGATCTGATTGTGGGATCTCAGCCTCAAAAACCCACCGATATAGGCCACCTAAAACAACACAATGTGAGCTACATTTTGAATATGTAGCAGGACAGTGACATCGACTACTAGGGAATCCAACTTCCCACCATCAAGAAATGATGCCAAGAATGCAACATCCCAACCACATTTACCCTTCATTAATATTCTCATACTCAGCACATCATGCTTGTTTTATGAATTTATAGACTCAATATTTTGATGGGGATTCCTTGAGAAGAATGCTACCCAAGGCTGTATCATCATTGGAATGGGCCATTTCCAAGGGAAATGGAAGAGTCTATGCGCATTGCACAGCTGGGCTGGGAAGGGCTCCTGCAGTCATTATTTCTTACATCTTATGGTTTCTTAACATGAATGTGAGCCTCCTCATCCCTTACCATTGTCATCATTTCATTGTTCGAGTTTTGACATTCTGTCTTGTGGAGACTCTCCATAGCTTAATATAGCACATGATACACTAACTACTAGAAGACCCTGTGGACCTTAAAAAAGAGTTATCCAAGGAGATACCTACAACTTGGCTAAGAATGATCCATGGAAAGAGCCATTTGAGGATCTTCCTGAACATGCTTTCAACAACATTGCGGATTGCGAAAGGGTTTTAATTCAGGAAATAGTTCATTTTCTCCATAGTAATTGAAAACCCATGTAAGATAATACTTACTACAGTTTGAATCACTTCCTGAATCAGCAAATCATGGCTCGGTTACGACATTATCCTATTATTTTATGTTTGTATATGGAAATAGATATTGTGCATGGACAGTTTGGACATTCAAATGTGTACTGTAAAAATATATTAGGTAGCACTGATCTTGAAGGATGCAGGTTCTGGTCTTAGTGTCTAGGTGGTGTGAGCCTCTCCCTTCTAAGACTTTTCGGTTCTTTTACCATTTTACAGTGCTCCATTGATAGACTTGTTTCACAAAAACTCAATGATACTAGGCACACCATTGTCAGTGGCATGAACAACACATGTAGAACCAATCAAGGATCAGGAGAATATAAAAAATAAAGAACCTTTTTTTTCTTTTGGAAATCCATTGATGACCTGCTAAAATCTTGGGAGCCCAGTATTCGATCTGCTTGTCAAGTTGCTACTTAGTCATTTTCTACAACCTGCATTGACAGCCCAATAGTAAAATTAGGGATTTGAGGAAATACTATATAATTAAATATATCTTCCTCTCTCACTTATGTATTTTTCATGTTGTCCTCTAGGGATACAGTATTGTTTTATTGTGTGCCCCATGGATTCTAATGTGATCTGATTGAGCCTGCCACTTCAATTCAGTGTTTAAATGTTAAAAGAAAACCCCACATTTTCCCCACCTTACCTCCTACATTTCTGGCCCAATAGAATGCAGAAGTGATCTCAGAGTGGCTAAATACCATCTCCAAGCTTCGAGGGCTTCGGTGGCAATGGTTCCTAGAGAACCAGAAGAAGGATGGAAAGGTAGAACTAAATTAGCTGGAAAGATGTTTGATTTTTCTATATGAGAGGATTAGTAGTTGGACATCAGTAGGCATATCCATTTTTTAGTATGTAAAATCATATTCCACCTGGAAGGAAAAGGATTAGAGACATGAATAAACCACCTACAATAGAGTGATCCTAACCTTTTATACATATCATTACATGATTTTAAGCATAATCAACCATCAAATTATAAGTCAAGGATCGTAATGTCTAGTGTCTTTAGAAGATTAGGTACATAATTAAACATCATGAAAACATATTTTATTTAATCTTCATAATGATCTCCTAACTTCCATTGAGCTCCTATAACTGCATAGGTGGGGAATACATGAACAAAAAGGATGATCTAAAAATCCCAATAAGGAAATAAGCATAGGAATAAAACATAACACATGGGTTAGAAAGCATAACATGATGATATAAAAGGCATTGAATGTGAATAAATATAAGGAAGAATAACATGTATAACATGAGAACATATAATCATGGTATCATAGGAATGTGGCAACAACATATAACATGACATAAGCATAAGTCAAGGCTAACCGCCAAGACATGGCGGACAAAGTCCTATAAAGAAATCAGGTCCACTCTCTGTCCCAACATGACGTCTCATGAGACTAAAAATTACTCAATGCATTGAAGTGATAACTAAGCACACCCATCATAACATGTTCATGAATATCTGCGTCACATGAAGAATAAACATAAGGGTTACCCATAAAAATAAATGGATATCATAATCATAAGGCATAACAAATGAACGTATCATAAATGTTTCCATAAAAGAATGGATTCAAATCAAACATGGACATTCATAAAGAAAAATAGACATGGATCATGATAATTGATGTCCAAATTGAAGTGTAAACGTGTAAAAATAGTGTTTAAGAAACTTTAGAAATGAAACATTTTAATGCAATTTAAGGAAAATATTAAAGAGAATTTAAAGCGGAAAAGGCATATCTGTTTTTATAAAATCAGAAATGAACAAAGGTATTTTTTAATGATAAAATGAGTGATTTTAGAAAAAATAACAGTGGCTTAAAACAGATTATGGAATGCACTTGGAAACGGATAAAAAATCGAGAAGTTCTCTTAAATTGGGCTTACTCATCAGGAAGAATTGAAAATGGAACCTTTCCAAAACACATATTACCCCATCAAAGAGAGATGATCTGATCTGGATACATGAGTTTGAAACATATACATAGAATGTAGAAAAATTATACAAAAAGAAAGAAGAATTTCATTGGGGTGAAGAGAGAGGAGTAACCTGAAGAAAAAATAAAGGTTTAGGTAGAATCTCTTACCTTATGTCCAAAATGATTCTGCACTTGATCTTAATGTCCTGAATAATTAAATTAAATCCATTAATTAATTAATTCAGAACCTTTTCTACATATAACTGATTTCATTTAATTTTATTAAGTTTATCTGTGTCCTTTTTTATGAGTTATAGTGTTCAATTTCATCGTTCATAAGTGCTCGTTTTATTAGTTTTTGTGATCAGTTCGCTAGCATAAGAATATTAATGATCATGTAAAATGGAAATATAAATACAGAATTGAAGTTATAAGTTATTAATGAACATACAAAAGGTTAAATGGTTATATAAGTCATATGGTCATTTTGGGTGAGGATGAATCATTAGATAAAATGTTGGTGATAATCGTTTGGACTATTTTAGGCGATTTTCACTCACAACTTGTTTTATTTTATTATTTAATATCATGTGTATATAATGATTATAGAACATTAAATAGGTTGTAATAAATATATTATAATTTTTTTAACCATAAAAATGGGTTTATAACCATCCTTTAAGTCGTTAATGGAAAATGAAAAGTCGTCGTCCTTGAAGACAATACATTAACACCTCACGAACGACGTTTTCAGTTTTTAAATAAAAGGGAGAAAATAGGGGTTTAATGATGGATTATTTCATTAGCATAATAAAATTTCAGTATATATAAGGTACTGGAGTTATCATATCACTTAGATGAGGGGAGGTAAGGAGAGAAATTGAAAATAAATTAAAAGAAAAAAAGAGAGGAATTTACCTCTTGAGTTTCTATACCTTAAAAACCTCCTTAGGGAAAATGTTTTGGTCTTTTGATGAGATAAAGAGCTCCTGGATGTGGGGGAGGAGTTTGGGAAGAGTATTGGACACAATTCTGACAGGCCACAAGTCTTGAAAGGTGTGAGGAGAAGAGGTGGTGATGAGTGGTATTTATAGTGGAGGAGAGTGATGTTTTCTCGTTATTTTACTCATTAGTTTATTATTTTGACTATAGACTATGAATAGTTTGAGAATTATCACAAAAAATATTAAAATAATGAAAGATAGTTCGAGATTTTGGGCTTACATCGGTCATACATCTATAACTCCATAATTCAAGTATTTAGCTTAAACCCTAAATTACCGTATTTTACTATTCACAAAAAATCAAGTATTTTAGAAAAATTTCAAAAAATAAAACTAACCATTTTTAGATGTGTAGAATTAAAAAATGAACCCCACTTTATGAAAATAATTTTCTAAATATAACAAATTTAATTTTTAATTAAAATCATTATTTACTTGAAAAAAACGGATTTTAAAATTATAACTGATTTTATAACACTTTGAAAAACTAAATAAGATCTTATAAAATTATCTTAAAATCACAAGATAACAAAATATTAATTTATGAATACATTTTATAAAAATAAATTTTCTTTTAAATCATTATATTAATTATAAAATTATAATTAACTATTTATAACTTATAAAAATACCAACACTTAATTAATAATTTTCAAAACATTTATTTACTTATACTATGATATAATTATATCATACTTTAATTTATAATATTTCTAAATTTTATTTATATTTTCATGAATGAGGTTACTATTCTATTGACCGGTTTACTATTCATAAGGGGCGTATTACTATTCCTAAGGTTAATTTACTATTTCATCAATAAAGGTTCCTTAAGTTCTAAAAATACCACTTATTTTATTAATTCTTCAGTTATAATGTTTGAATTGTGTTCTTAATGTGATTTTATGTGATTATATTATATCACGTAATTATAAGAAGAGAATTTCCTTTGATAAAATTTTAGGTCGTTACATGCAACATGCAGTGTTCAATTGGGAGTCGTCTTTTGCAACTTCGTTAAGGATTTCAGGAGTGGCATTTTCAACACCCACGGGTTCAGTGTTCCTGCTTGTAGCTGGGTCTCATCAATGGTTAGATGTGAGCCTTTAGCCAACTGCAAGACTCCACTGACCAATCTGAAGCATTACTTTAGACCAGAATAATGATTATTAATTATACCTAGAAAACTGACATATATCTCTTTGAAAAAAAGACAAATAAAGATGTTGCATTTAGGCATCACCTGTCTGCCTGATAATCCTTTCTAGGGAAAAGAGAATGAGAATTAAGATACTCCACAGTGAGCGGTATATTACTTGAGAAAGGAAGAAGCTCCTTCAACATTAGATTAAGCTGTTCACTGAGTGTGGCTATGGTTTCTTTGTTCAGACAAGTAAGATTTAGAGAAAACTTCCCCACAAAAATGGTGTCGACTCTAGAACGGACCTATAAAGAATAAATTAAACCTGTGATGAAAGATTAAACTAGCAATTATTTAGCTATACAAATGAAAAAAAAGTAAATTTTCTTCTGCGCCTAAAATTTTGAACTGAAAAACAGAACACTACCCTGGACAAAGATGCAGCAATATGAAATTAGTAGCCAAACCGTCATTTCCGAGAACAGATGTTAAATGCATCAAAAGAGCTTCGCGTATGCCTTCAAGCTAGGGAGGTTTAGGCTATATGATAAATATGCACGAGTCATTGAAATAAGCATTAATGAGTAAACAGATGACATATTGGAAACTGTTCAACAATATGAAAGGATTGCCATATTAAGCACCTCCAAGATGAAATATCCAGATAGAAAGTCATTGTTTTCAAGATTTCAAAGCACAAAACAATGGAGGCGTGGTTCCTAAAGAGAAAAAAATAGAGAGCATGGAGTAATATACAAATAGTTCATCCATTTATACCATACAAGTAGATGATGGATGGATTGAAGACCTTTTTAGGTAGAAAGAGAGCCCAAACATCATTAAAAAGATCATATTTAGGATCATCCTTCTTTCTTTTAAGTTTTGGATCAGAACTGTAGACACGAATGAACTCAAAAACATCATTGAGCTTTAGATCAGCTTCTGAAGCATCATATATCTGCATGTTCATCAACTTTATAAGCATACTCATCACACCTTTTAAGTGATAAGAAAATATGAATCATAAGATCCAATACCAAAGCATCCTCCAATTTCCGAAGATGGCCACCACAATCAAGCCGCAAGTTCTGAAGCTGTCTAATGACAACTACAAAATTTGGTTCATTCAAATGAAGGTGTTGTTTGGGTCGTAAGAATCATGGAAGATCATCACTGACGAGTATATTGTACCCTCTACGGAGGAAGAAGCCGCCTTCATGAATGAAGAAAAGAAGGCCCTCAAAAATCAAAGGAAGAAAAACAACAAGGCATTGTTCCTCCACTATCAAGGGTTGGATGAATCGACGTTCGAAAAGATTGCCGAAGCAACATCGAGCAAGAAAGCTAGGGATACCCTTTCCACCATCTTCAAAGGTGTTGATTGAGTGAAGCAGGTTCATCTTCAAACACTAAGAGTGGAGTTCGAAGTGGCGCACATGAAAGATAGTGAGATTATCTGATTACTTCTCACGCCTAATTATTATTATTAACAATTTGAAAAGAAATGGTGAAAAAATGAAGGATATTCATGTCATTGAGAAAACACTTCAATCTCTCATAATCAAATTTGAGCATTTGGTTGTGGAAATCAAAGAATCAAAAGATTTGAAAAAAAAATCATTGAATAATTGATGGGGTTGTTGCAAGTACATGAGTAGTGAATGCAAAAGAATGCGGGTTCAACAATAGAGCATGCCTTAGAGTCCAAGTTGACTCTACAATAAAAAAAGAATGGCCAAGAACAATGAGGCGGTTATCGTGCAAGAGGCATAGGGCATGAATACCATCCAAGCTATCAACAAAAGCAACAAAATTTCACTATATTTCATGGAAGAGGACACGATGAAGGCCGATTAATGTGTGGTCGTGGAAATGTAAAGAATGTTCAATGCCACAAATGTAAGAAATTCGGCCATTATGCCTATGATTGTTGGAGAAAAACGAATCATGATAAATGATCCAACTATGTCAAAGCATCTCATCATGAAGAAGAAGGTACCACACTCCTCCTGGCACAAGAAAAGTCATGTGAACGCTCTAATATATGGTATCTGGACACAGGTGCAAGAAACTACATGAGTGGTAACAAAGAGCTATTTGAGGAACTCACCAAAGAAGTTCGTGGCGATGTGAGTTTTGGTTGTTGAGTCAATAAGGTTTTCTTATGACTTTTCTATTTCTATATGTTTTGAAAATCGCAAACACTTTATATTAAGGAAAACTATTTTTCCCTGAGGATAATTTTTATAAGGAAAATTTCCCTTCTCTAAGGAAATTTTTATCCTTGCCTCTGTTTTCATTATTTAATTTTATAATATCTCTAAATCAAACTTATTTTATTACTAAGTCTAAAATTAGTATTCTTATGTAAAACCTCAGAATCTTATAATTATTTGGATATAGAGTATTCTGTTTTCAGGTTCCAAATTATCTGAAATTTAGACTCCGAATTCTCTGAAATTTAGACTCCAAATTCTCTGAAATTTAGACTCCGAATTCTCTGAAATTTAGACTCCGAATTCTCTGAAATTCAGACTCCAAATTCTCTGAAATTCAGACTTCGAATTCTATGAAATTCAGACTCTGAATTCTCTGGAATTCAAACTCTGAATTCCTCATAATTTAGACTCTGAATTCCACAGAATTCAGACTCTAAATTCCTTATAATTTAGACTCCAAATTCCTCAGAATTCAGACTCCGAATTCCTCAAAATTCAGATTCCAAATTCATTGGAATTCAGACACCATAATCAATAGAATTCAGATTCCGAATTCTTTTTAAAACAAAATCCGAATGTCCATGTCATATAGACTCTGAATGTTTATTTGGTTAGACACCGAATTTTATTTTTCCTTAGACTTCAAAAAATAGATTTGATTAAGAAACTTCTTTTTCCTAACACTTGTTATTATTATGAAATGATGTCGTGTAATTTTTTTCTAACTAACCATTGGTTGAGTGAAACATGTACAAGTCCCTCCAAAATTCAAGGAATAATATAACCATTGGAGGAGGGAGCCGACCATTGGAATTGTGCCTATAAATAGGAGCTCATTTGAATGATCTCATCATCAGATACTTGTTCCATCAATCTAGAAATTACATGATGTTGAAGTGATTTCTAGATAGAGAGACTCTCATGTCTTGTGCGTACTGAACATCTTGTTCAGATTGCTTTGTGCGACTCCGATTATTACTAAGTACAATCGAGGGCTTATGAGAATAGGAAGACAGAGGTGTCTACTACCTTAAAGTTCAAAGACTTCCGGGGATAAGAAGACAGATTCCAATATTTCTATCAAGGACTTATCCTAGTGTGGGTAAGACATACTTTCTTGAGAGTATAAATCAAGGGACCTTTATCCAAGGTTGTTGGATACCCTACTCTTTGGGTTAAAAGATTTCATACTTTTTACTTGTTTTGTTTTAAGTTTATTTCTGTTGTATTTTGATAAATGAAGAAAGTATAACTTTCTTATACTTTCTTGTACTTTTTCATACTCTGATAAGTAAGATTCTATACGCTTTAAGGTAGAATTTTTTCCTTGTAAACTTTCTTTAAGTTTCATTTCTGGAACCATATTTCTGGAACCTAGCAAGTTTGTTTCATAGAACTATTTTTTTTGGGTTTGTGAATTTACCTTGTTTAACTTTGTTAAACATAGTTTTCCTAAAGGTTAAAAATGAAAGTTTTTAAATGTAAAATTCACCCCCTCTTGTAATTGAGCATCTACATTCGTATTTTGATCCTACATTGGCGACTCATCAAAGGTAACCAATGGAGAGTCGAATTACATTTATAATGTGTATTACGTACTAAGTATGAAAAATAATATCATTAGTGTCAGCCAAATCCTTGAGAAGGGGTATGTCATACACTTGGAAAACTCTTCTTTGTCTATAAGATATGCTCACAAGAGACTTGTTGCTCAAGTCCAAATGGCGAAGAATCGCATGTTTCCGCTGCATATCAACACAAAGGCCGAGCAGTGTCTCTTTGAACTCATGAAGAATGATTCATGGAGATGGAATCTTCATTTTGGGCATCTTCATTTGAGTGGGATTAAACTTCTATCCTCATCAAGAATGGTTCATGGATTGCCGACGATTGAAGTTCCAAATCATGTGTGTGAGGCGTGTACACTCAGTAAGCAACAAAGGAACTCCTTCCCCAGTGGAGTGTCTAGAAGAGCAAAGGAACCACTTCAGTTGGTTCACACTGATATCTGCAGACCACTTGAATCACCCTCACTTGGAGGTAATATGTATTTTATTACCCTCGATGATTTTAGCAGAAAGTTGTGGGTGTATTACATCAAAGAAAAGATCTTCTGCTTTCACCATCTTTAAAACTTTCAAAGCTCGTGTTGAAACTGAAAGTGGCCACAAAATCAAAGTAGTCAGATCTAACAGAGGTGAAGAATACACCTCAAATGCATTTCAAGATTTTTGTAGGGAACATGACATCAAACAACAATACACTGTATCCTACACACCACAGAAAAATGGCATCGCAGAAATAAAGAACCGCACCATCCTCGACATAATGAGGACCATGCTCAAGGAGAAAGGGCTGCCAAAGAGCTTCTGGGCAGAGGCAGTGGCATGTACTGCCTACCTGCTCAATCGGTGTCCAAAGAAGAGCGTCAGAAACTTGACACCATAAGAGGTGTGGAGCAGTTTCAAATCGAGCATGGCGCACCTAAGAATCTTCAGGTGTGTCGCCTATGCTCAAGTTCTGAAAGCGAGAAGAAGGAAGCTTGATGATCATGGTGAAAAGTGCATCTTCATCGGCTATTGTGAAGCCGCTAAAGCTGAAAAGCTCTAAAATCCACTAACCAATAAATTAGTGGTGAGTAGAGATGTGGTATTTAGTGAGGAAGAAGTGTGGAAATGGAATGATGAAGAATTAAACAAAGATGTTCCAGTCGAGACAGAAGTTCCTGAAGAAAGGCATGATCATCCGGAGAAAACACCCGCAACACCTTCCTCGAGCGCATCATCAATTGAAAGAAGTCCAAGAGTACATTCCATCACTCTTGAAAGCACTCCTGAAAATCAAAATATAGTCATCTCATCTTTTCCTATGGATCCAATGAAGATGAAAAATTTGAGTGACATTTATGAGTAGACCAAAGAGGCAAAAAAAAATTTATTATATGCAGATCATGAGCCTCTGACGTTTCAGGAATCTATGAGGGAAGAATGCTGGAGAATGGCTATGGAATAAGAAATTCATTTCATAGAGAAAAATGATACATGGGAGCTGACTACACTCCTAAAAAGGTCATTAGCGTCAAATGGGTGTACAAGATCAAGCGAAATGCTGATGGCGAGATTGATCGATATAAGGAAAGGCTCATAGAAAAGGGGTATAAACAGAAGTATGGAGTGGACTATGAAGAAGTATCTGCTCCTGTTTCTCGCCTTGACACTGTAAGGATGATTATCTCCCTTGTTATCCATCACAATTGGATGATCTACCAACTGGGTGTGAAGTTTGCATTCCTGAATGGAATTCTGGAAGAAGAGGTCTATGTTGACCAGCCTGAAGGCTTTATTATGCAAGGGGAGGAAGACAAAGTGTATCGACTGAATAAAGCACTTTATAGGTTGAAGCAGACTCATCATGCTTGGAATGCACGCATCGATAGTTATCTTCGAGAGAATAGTTTTGCCCAATGTCCATATGAGCATGTACTTTACATCAAGAAGAATGGTCATTGGGATATACTTATTGCATGCTTGTATGTTGATGATTTTTTTTACAGGAAACAGTCGAAAAATGTGCGATGAATTCAAAGGGGTCATGTTCAAGGAGTTCAAGATGACTGATGGAGGTCTCATGTTCTTCTTTCTGGGCATAGAGGTAAAAGAACAACATGGCGGCATCTATATATCTCAGAAGAGGTATGCCAGAGAGTTGCTTGAAAAATTCAAGATGGCCAATTTCAATGTTGTAAACACACTTATAACAACGAGCTTAAAACTGAAAAAAGATGCAGAAGGAAGAAGCGTTGACTCGAATCTTTTCAAGAGTCTGATTGGAAGCCTAAGATATCTCACAATCACAAGGCCTAATATTGTCTATAATGTTTGGATTTTAAGCAGGTATATGGAAGCTCCGAAAGAGTCACACTGGATAGAAGCAAAACATATCCTCAGGTACATTAATGGAATGGTGGATTTTGGTCTCTTTTATCTATACAATGAAGAAGAAAAACTGTATGGATACTCAGATGGTGATTGGGGAGGTGACCAAGATGAATGAAAAAGCACCAATGGATATGTATTTTTTCTTGGATCGACTGCTTTCACATGGAATTCAAGGAAGAAGAGTGCGGTTTATCTATCCTCATGTGAAGCAGAGTACGTGGCAGCATCCTCTACTGTTTGTGAGGGAATTTGGTTGAAAATTTTGCTGAAGGAGATAAAGCATCCACAAGATGGATCCACAGTGATATATGTGGATAACCAATCAACTATTGAATTAGCCTAAAATCTGGCGCATCATAAGAGAAGCAAACACATTGATACTCGTTTTCATTTTCTCAAGGATCACGTCAAACAAAAAATGATAAAATTGGAATATTGTCATACTACGAAATAGATGGAAAATATTTTCACAAAGACACTACAAACAGATGCATTCAAATAGTTAAGAACGATGCTCGGAATGAATCCAGTTTTGGTTTGAAGGGGAGTGTTGGAATTAAAAAACCAAAAAACCCGTTGGTTTTCCAAAGCAGCTTGTATCTTCCCCATGCAGCGCCTATTTCCCATGTGGCTCTTCATTTATCCATGAATTTGTTCAATTTCAATGCAAGCATTTAATTTTATTTGTTTTTTGTTTTATTAATTAATGTTATGTGGATGTCAAGTATTGGAGTCTTTTCATTTATTTTGGAAGAGTCTATATAAGGGGTCTTTGTAGTTCGTTGGAAAAATAATGCAATACAAAAGGTTGAAATCTCTCTTTGTTGTTTTGTTGTGTGCCATTTCTTCATCTTTTTTTCTCAGCTTGTATAGCCAACATCTAGAACTGCCGCCTTCATTTGTGGATGCTGATATCTGACCAGACTGGGCAGGTAGCTCGCCTTCTAACTGGTAGGGAGAATGAAAGTTCCCGTAAGCCATGAAACCATTTCATGAATTGAAGGAGAAAAAAATTGCAAGCCATGTTTTTGAGAAACATATAAAGCCCTCGACCTGTGCCATGCATGGGTGGACCTCTTGATATTTGTAACACTAACCCAATATTATTTTCTTCATTTTTCAAAAGAAGATTATAGGTAAACCCATTTAAAGGCAAATTTGTAACACCCCAAGCTTCTACGGTACACTTCTCTTTGAATAATGCGATAATGTGTGTTGTACGCAACATCGAGTTCTAACACACCACAACCAATCAAACTAGCCGTTATGAATAGTAATACCTACTTTTTGAAATTATATATATTTTCAAAATGGACTTCATTTTTGTATTCGGAATATCGAATTTAGCATAAGGTGAAATTTTGGTACTTTTCGGATAACTTTAATATTTTGATGAATAGTGAAAATTACTAAATTTTAATTAAAAACAACTTTTTTAATAAAAATAATTCATAGTGATAAATTATGAATTTGAGTGATTTTAAAGTATATTTATAATATATTTTCACCATTTAATATAATTTTGGTCATTGGATGTAATTTTACAATTAAACCGGACATAAACAAATGCCAATCTTTTGATAGTTATTATCTCTTAAAAACACGCTTTTTGTTTTAACAACGGGAATTAATTTTAAATTAATTTCTGCCACTTCTGTATTTTGAATTTGGAAAAATGGATTCCATATTTGGAATCAAGATGTTCAAATTGTGTAAATAGGGAACTTTTATTTTTAGACATTTTGAATAATTACTGCGGTAAATATTTTATTTACCATGGTTAAGGGTAAATCCGGTAAATAAGGGTTAAAAAATAATATTATAATAATAAAAATTACCCTAAAACGTGTCCTAACCTTATTGGTGGAAACATGTCCGACCATGAGCATCTTTGGGTCAATTTTGGGACCTCATGGAGCCACTTGTAGGTGATAGAGACACTTTATTTTAATTAAGTTAAAATGAATACAAAAATGACACAAGCAAATATCTTTTAGAAAAACAATTTTTACATATGGTTATATATGTTGGATTTTAGATTATAAATATTCATTATAAATCTAAAAAGATTTCCTACATAATTATATTTTATTTATAATTTTTAGACATTAAATAATTTAATTTATTTATGACACAATGATGATACAATAATTACTATAATAGTGAAAAATTAAAATAATTGATATTATAAATACCCAAATAAATATAATTTGAGACTTTTAATGAATTAAAATAATTTTATAGGATAATATGACATATTAAGATTGATTTAATTGACTTTTTTCGAAGTAATCAATCTGTTATGAGTTTTAAAAAAATCAACTATTGAATAGTGTCAAAATTGACATAAAAGAGTTTTTATAACAAATATTATATTATTAATTGATATTAAATTCCTAAAAATATAAGGTTCGGCCAAGAAACTTATATCATGATAGTTGTATCATTAATGGACCACTTAGTGGTCTCTTGGATGTATATGATAAGTTTATTAACCATATAATATAAAAATACAAAGAGACATTGTAAAAGTGAAACTAATTAACTTAGAGTTAATACTTAAAGATAAGGTTAATATAAGTACCCAAACCTATCTAAATTATATTGGTTGAGTGGTGTTAGACCCATACCTACCTTAACCTTTTAATAATCAACTTTTTAGCCATTAGAAACTGAATATGAATTTATTATAAATTAATATTTCTAGCTTTTCCAAAGGTGCCCCTCACCCCTCTTATAAAAGGCCACTCCTCCTTCTCATTTCTTCAAACCTTCAAAGCCTTTTGGTTCAGCCAAACTCTACCCAAATACTCTCCCAACTTCCCTCAATACAACCTATAGGCCTTATTTTGATCATAAAGCCAATCTAAGGATCCCTTTTGATCAAATCAAAAGGAAGAACCCGAAGAAGAGGTAATGATTTCACCACCCTTTTCCAAGTTCCTTTCTTCTTCCACTTCTTCTTCCTTTGTTGTTACCATTCTAAAATAATAACTCCAGTATCTTATATATAATGTGATGTTATTATAAATATGGTACAACCATATTCAGTATTCTATCCACCATTTGAATAACATGTCACCATACGTGCGTACGTACGGCTTATTGTCTCCATGTCGTGGTGTAATTGTTATTCAATATATTATTATTTGGATGGGTATGATAATGATGTGAAACTCATGTAAATAATAAATATAACATGTTAATGATTCTTTATATATGATATACCATCCATTTATATATTATTTTAATATCAAAATAATGATATCGTCGCTCGTGCGTACGTACGGACTACCGTCTCCACGAACGCGATGAAATTAATTCTCCAACATATCCATTCAAGTATAATTATCATTTGATGATTTAAAAATAATGTTTAATGACTTGATATCATTCTGGATATGAATAATATACAACCTATCCTTTACAAACATGTCTTACGTAACAAAACATATAAAATAAAATGAGTAAGTTAACACCCGAAACAACGATAATACTAAGATATTATTAACAAAGCAATGTTAAAAGATCATATATGATATCATATGAATGAATATGATTCTTGTATAATTTAATAACAATTATTTCACTATTATACAGGAGGTTAACCTACCCCAACCAAGGAAAAGTACAAGGTAAGAGTTATTTTACAATCTCTTCATTATCCGAGGTTGTTTATACGTAATAATCTACTGGGATCTCTTTATCATACACATCCATGTTTCTTAGAAATGTATTTCAAAACATTATTAATATTTAAAAGAATATGGGTTAAAGTCATTTATACCCTTTTTGACTTTTTATAAGAGTTTTATAAAGGAATCTTTCCGTCGTTTTCCAAACAAGGTGCTTTTAACCTTTTCGACAGAATTAAGGTAAGAATGTTTTTTTAACTTATACGGAGGGTGCGGTTATTTTACGCCGTTATAAAATCATCGAAGCTTCCCTTACAAGCTTATAAGAATATTTTCAAAGAAAATGTTTTATTTTATAAATATATGACTCTTAAATGATTTCAAAAATAGAAAGAGATATTTCTCTAAAAAGAGTTTTGATTTCATCTATATCAACATCCTTTGATGGATTTTATGCTTATTTGAAGTTGATTTATTATGATAAAAAACTTCTATATTGTATTGAAGGTTTTGTGATATGTTTGACTGTGGATGTGCTATTTTTATACCATTCATAGTTTTTGTTGAAAATATTGATATTTCGTATGCTAGTTTTAATATGAATGTTTATGTTATGTTTAAAACTTTTCATATGGGAATGCATTGGACTTAATATGTGACGGGTGGAGCCCGCTATAGCTCATCGATGCATCGGTAGGTCTCACGAGACAAACTAGTGTCTTGGCACAAGGCCTTGACAAAATCTTATTTTTAGTCTTGGCACGAGGCCTTGGCTATGTGGTTATGATAGTCTGGCATTATGCATTCCATCATTATGAAAATGGTTATTGATTTTGCACGTGATTATTCGATCAGTAGAATATCCATGTGAATAATTAAATGGAATTATTTCATTTTATTTATGCCATAATATGTTGAAAGTTCAAGTTTAAAAGGATTTTGTTTTAGTTATACATTGCCTTAAATGTTTATTCTTATTTATGAAAGTTTCCGCTATATTGTTATCCTTACTGGGCATTTGAGCTCACCCCTTTTCTATTTTTTATTTTTCCCAGGAAGTGAAGAAGTAAATTATGAATGACCTGCAGGGATAGTATGTGGGGATATGAGTGTGGAATATGGAGACTATGTTGTTGTAGTAGTTTTTCAATTTATGATGTAATGTAAAACATTATGAATATATCTAGTGTTTCCAAGGCTACTAAACCAATCGGTCTTTCAAGATTTGATCTTTCTTGTGATCATGCCAATGTTATGTAATAATGCACCAACTCTGGATAACTAGGGTTGGGGCGTTACAGTTGGTATCAGAGGAAGTTTAGTACAAACCTTGGAAGCTAGATTTAGATAAACTCTGATTAGAGAACGTAGACCTAAGATGAACTTTGAGGATTAGTATAGAAGAACTTCCTAGAATTTTGGTATTGTAGATATTTTGTGAGTTTTCCGAGCAATAAATCCTTGTCTGGATACGAGCGGGTAGAGGCGGCTCTGGCACAGATGTACCTAGGGGTAAAACCCGAAAACACCGCTTTGAGCTCGACTCGAACAGGAACTGGTGCACGACAACGGGCCTTGCTGCACTCTTGGTTACGACACTCCCAGGGGATATGCTTAGGATAACTCTCATTTTCTTGACAAATCATTATGAAGGGTTTATAAGTATATACTTCCTCAAAGAAAACATTCTTATGATTATGGATTATATCCATAAATAGTTCAATTTACGTTAAGTGTTTTGTAAGTATGGGATTATGTATTTTGATTCATAAACTGATCTAGTTTATGCCATTGTTTAGAAATGGCACCTAGTGGAAGAAATGGAAACCGTATCAATGCACGCACACCATGTAGGGATTGACCTTCTGCTCAAGATAATTATAGTGGAGCTGGTGATGCAACTGGTGCCGATCATCTAATCACCATACTGGGACAACTCACTCATGTTATGAATAATCACCTTACCCGTATGGAGCACCCAGATCCACAATGTGGAGGATCAATGTTAGATCGATTCATGAGGAAAAAACCACCAATGTTCAATGGGAGTACAAATCCCTTAGTAGCTGAGCAATGGATAAATTCCCTAGAGAAAATATTTCAGGCTTTGGGGAGCAGTGAAAGGGAAAAAGTTATCATGGCAGTTTACCGCCTCACTGGAGATGCTGATCAATGGTGGTCATTGATTCAAAACACGAAGGAATATGATGAAGTATCAAATATGGAATGGATGGAGTTCAAAGATATGTTTTTAGAAAAATACTTTCCTCGCGACCATCGAGCAGATATGGAAAGGCAATTTCTGAGTCTGAGACAGAAGGAGGATGAGAATGTCGCAAAGTATGAGGCTAACTTTAAAAGGTTAGCAAGGTATGCTGGAGATTATATACGTAACCCAAGAAGTAATATTGATCGTTTATTTGATGGGTTAAAACCATTTCTCCGTCGATCATTAGTCTCACAATCCTTTTCATCGTACGAAGACATTGTCTCATGTGCTATCAAGACCGAAAAGGAATTCTCTAAGTCTTATGACTTTAAAGCAAAGCAAGAGAAGAAGAGACCTGCTGATCAATCTGGGAATGGAAATAAGGGGAAGAAGGGAAAGGTTGAATATCCATCATGTGGTAAATGTGGGAAGAAACACCCTGGTACTTGCTTGAAGGGAATGAGAGTCTGTTACAAGTGTGGTGAAAAAGGCCACCAAGCTCGTGATTGCAAAGGGAATAAGGAAGCTACCAATGTTCAGTGCTACAATTACAGGGAGATGGGACATTATGCAAATGAATGTCCTAAGCATCAGGAGAACTTACCTCAGAAAAGTCCAAGGGATCAAGGCCAAGCTTATGCTATCACTACTGCTGAGTCAGAAGCTCCGAAAGACGTGGTGATAGGTAATTTAATGGTTTCATCAAGTTTAGCAAATGCATTATTTGATTCTGGATCATCGCATTGTTTTATATCTTCCCAGTTTTCTAAGAAAATTAGATATTTCCAATTTGATTTAACAAGGGAGTTTTCAGTTAAAACTCCTAAGGGAAGTATCATTGCAACAAAGTTTTGTGAATCAGTCCCCATTAGAGCACATAAATGTTCTTTATCTGCTGATCTCATCATCATACCTATGATTGAGTTTGATATAATCCTCAGTATGTACTGGCTTTCGAACTATGATGCAAAGATTTATTGTAAGAATAAAGAGGTTACGATTCTTGATGATAATGATAAGGAACACCTTATCTTTAGAGCAAAATCATCACCACCTAATTCTTATTTAGATCCACCACCAGTAGCTCAAATAAATTCAATTATTGGGGAGAATGAGAATGAAATGACTTTGGGTGAGGAAAGGAATGTTCAAATAGAGGATGTACCTGTTGTGAAAGAATTTTTAGATGTATTTCTGGAAGATTTACCTGGACATCCTCCAGAACGAGAAGTTGAGTTTTCCATTGACTTAATTCCTGGATCAAGGCCTATATCAAATACCCCTTATAGAATGGACACTGTAGAATTAGTTGAACTAAATAAACAAATAGAGGAATTGAGTAATAAGGGATTTATTCGCCCTAGTGTTTCTCCATGGGGAGCCCCTGTTCTTTTTGTTAAAAAGAAAGACGGATCTATGAGGTTATGTATTGACTATAGGGAGATCAATGCTATAACAATAAAGAACAAGTATCCCCTACCTCGCATTGATGATTTATTTGACCAACTACATGGAGCTCAATACTTTTCAAATATTGACCTTCGATCTGGATACCATCAGTTGTGTGTGAAGAAGGAAGACATTACAAAGACAACATTTCAAACCAGGTATGGGCATTACGAGTTTACTGTAATGCCTTTTGGATTGACTAATGCACCCTCTATATTCATGGATCTGATGAATAGAGTTTTCAAGGAGTATCTCGATGAATTTGTGGTGGTATTTATTGATGATATCTTGGTATACTCAAAAATCTACGAAGATCATGAAAATCAATTGCGCATTATCATGAAGACTCTGAGAAGACATGAATTATATGGGATGTTTAGCATGTGTGAATTCTGGATTCGTGATATTTCTTTTCTTGGCCATATTGTCTCTAAAGATGGAATATCTTTTGATCCTTCTAATACCAAGGCGATCCAAGAATGGCCAGCACCTACGAGTATAGCTGAGGTACGTAGTTTTATTGGTTTGGCAGGTTATTATCGACGATTCGTCTAGAATTTTGCCTGATTGGCTAACCCATTAACGAAGCTCACACGTAAAGGGGTTAAATTTGTTTGGACAAAAGAGTGTGAAGAATGTTTCGAATAACTGAAGAGAAGATTAGTCAATGCTCCTATTTTGACTCTACCATCGGGGAATGATGGGTTCGTTATTTATAGTGATGCATCGAAGAAAGGACTTGGTTGTGTCCTTATGCAGAATGATAGGGTTATTGCCTATGCATCACGACAGTTGAAAATTCATGAACAAAACTATCCTACTCATGATCTCGAGTTAGCAGCTGTGATCTTTGCTTTGAAGATATGGAGGCACTACCTCTATGGTGAAAAATGTGAGATTTATACTGATCACAAGAGTTTGAAATATATTTTCTCACAAAAATAACTCAACATGAGGCAAAGGAGATGAATTGAATTACTCAAGGATTATGATTGTACGATACACTACCACCTGGGGAAGGCAAACAAGGTGGCAGATGCTTTGAGCAGAAAAGATCATGGAGTTTTGAACAATATGAGAATTGAAAGGGATCCAATTTTCATGGATTTAGTGAATATGGACATGGGAATAACTAGGGAAGGAAAAACATCAATGCTATTTCAAATGGTTGCCAAACCATATTTACTAGAAAGGATTAAGATTTCTCAAACCGATGATGAAGAATTTCAAAAGAAGATTAAAGCTGTGAATGATGGGAGACTGAGAGACTTTGTGTATGAAGATGGAATTTTAAAATTCGGGAAGATACTTTGTGTTCCTGATATACCTGATCTAAAAAGGGAATTGCTGGATGATGTTTATAGTTCCAATTTCTCTATACATCCTAGGAGAACCAAACTGTATAGAGATTTGAAGGAACATTTTTGGTGGGACAACATGAAGAGGGAGATTGCTGATTTTGTGTTAAGATGTATGGTTTGTCAACAAGTGAAAGCTAGAAGGCAACAGCCTGGAGGAGTCATGCAACCTCTTCCCATACCAGAGTGGAAATGGGACAATATTACGATGGACTTTGTCATGGGACTACCAAAGATTCCTAGAAGGAACGATGTAATATGGGTTATTATTGATTGTCTTACCAAGTCAGCACATTTTCTTGCTATAAGGGAAGATCTACCCCTGGAACGTCTAGAAAGACTATATATTAATGAAGTTGTGAGACTTCATGGAGTACCCCTATCGATTGTTTCTGATCATGATCCCCGTTTTACTTCAAGATTCTGGAAAAGTCTTCAGAAATCCCTGGATACTGAACTTCATTTGAGCACTGCTTACCACCCTCAGACAGACGGACAATCAGAACGGACTATTCAAACCTTTGAAGACATGTTGAGATCTGGCTCACTTGACTTTCAGGGTATGTGGGATCAATATTTACCTCTCGTAGAATTTTCCTATAACAATAGCTTCCATTCGAGTATTCAGATGGCACCATATGAAGCGTTATATGGAAAGAGATGTCGTACACCAACCTGTTGGGATGACGTTGGTGAAAGAAAACTTGTAGGCCCAGAACTGGTGGAGGAAACGATGGAAAAGGTGAAGGTAATCCAAAATCACATCAAAGCAGCTCAAAGTAGGCAAAAGAGCTATGCCGATAATCGAAGGAAGGATTTGGAATTTCAAGTCGGTGATCATGTTTTCCTGGAGGTATATCCATGGAAGGGAGTCATACGTTTTGGTAAGAAAGGTAAATTGAGTCCCAGGTACATCGGACCTTTCGAAATTCTAGAACGAATTGGGGTTATAGCTTACCGATTAACAATGCCTCCAAGTCTCTCCAAAGTTCACGATATGTTCCACGTATCTCTGTTGAGGAAATACATGCCTGACCCAACGCATGTACTCACCTATGAGGAATTATAACTGGAACCCGATCTGTCTTATTGTGAAGAGCCCATCAGGATTCTTGATACGAGAGAACAAGTACTGAGAAACCGGACAACGCGTCTGATAAAAGTTTTGTGGAGAAATCATAAGATGGAAGAGGCAACGTGGGAACCTGAGGAACTTATGATGAAGAACCACCCGAGTCTTTTCATGTGATAAGTATTGTATAAATTTCGAGGATGAAATTATTTGAAGGAGGGGAGAATGTAACACCCCAAGCTTCTACGGTACGCTTCTCTTTGAATAATGCGATAGCGTGTGTTGTACGCAACATCGAGTTCTAACACACCACAACCAATCAAACTAGCCGTTATGAATAGTAATACCTACTTTTTGAAATTATATATATTTTATATTTCAAAATGGACTTCATTTTTGTATTCATAATATCTAATTTATCCTAAGGTGAAATTTTGGTACTTTTCAGATAACTTTAATATTTTGATGAATAGTGAAAATTACTAAATTTTAATTAAAAACAACTTTTTTAATCAAAATAATTAATAGTGATAAATTATGAATTTTAGTGGGTTTAAAGTATATTTAGAATATATTTTTACCATTTAATATAATGTTGGTCATTGGATGTAATTTTACAATTAAATCGGACATAAACAAATGTCAATCTTTTGATAGTTATTATCTCTTAAAAACACGCTTTTTGTTTTAACAACGGGAATTAATTTTAAATTAATTTCTGCCACTTCTGTATTTTGAATTTGGAATAATGGATTTCATATTTGGAATCAGGATTTTCAAATTGTGTAAATAGGTAACTTTTATTTTTAGACATTTTGAATAATTACTGCGGTAAATATTTTATTTACCATGGTTAAGGACAAATCCCGTAAATAAGGGTTAAAAAATAATATTATAATAATAAAAATTACCCTAAAACGTGTACTAAACTTATTGGTGGATACATGTCCGACCATGGGCATCTTTGGGTCAATTTTGGGACCTCATGGAGCCACTTGTAGGTGATAGAGACACTTTATTTTAATTAATTTAAAATGAATACAAAAATGACACAAGCATATATCTTTTAGCAAAACAATTTTTACATAGGGTTATATATGTTGGATTTTAGATTATAAATATTCATTATAAAGCTAAAACGATATCCTACATATTGATATTTTATTTATAATTTTTAGACATTAAATAATTTAATTTATTTATGACACAATGATGATGCAATAATTACTATAATAGTGAAAAATTAAAATAATTGATATTATAAATACCCAAATAAATATAATTTGAGACTTTTAATGAATTAAAATAATTTTCTAGGATACTATGACATATTAGGATTGATTTAATTGACTTTTTTAGAAGTAATAAATCTGTTATGAGTTTTAAAAAAATCAACTATTGAATAGTGTCAAAATTGACATAAAAGAGTTTTTAAAAAAAATATTATATTATTAATTGATATTAAATTCCTAAAAATATAAGGTTCGGCCAAGAAACTTATATCATTATAGGTGTATCATTAATGGACCACTTGGTGGTCGCTTGGATGTATATGGTAAGTTTATTAACCATATAATATAAAAATACAAAGAGACATTGTAAAAGTGAAACTAATTAACTTAGAGTTAATACTTAAAGATAAGGTTAATATAAGTACCCAAACCTGTCTAAATTATATTGGTTGAGTGGTGTTCGACCCATAACCACATTAAACTTTTAATAATCAACTTTTTAGCCATTAGAAACCGAATATTAATTTATTATAAATTAATATTTCTAGCTTTTCCAAAGGTGCCCCTCACCCCTCTTATAAAAGGCCACTCCTCCTTCTCATTTCTTCAAACCTTCAAAGCCTTTTGGTTCAGCCAAACTCTACACAAATACTCTCCCAACTTCCCTCAATACAACCTAGAGGACTTATTTTGATCATAAAGCCAATCTAAGGATCCCTTTTGATCAAATCAAAAGGAAGAACCCGAAGAAGAGGTAATGATTTCACCACCCTTTTCCAAGTTCCTTTCTTCTTCCACTTCTTCTTCCTTTGTTGTTACCATTCTAAAATAATAACTCCAGTATCTTATATATACTGTGATGTTATTATAAATATGGTACAACCATATTCATTATTCTATCCACCATTTGAATAACATGTCACCATACGTGCGTACGTACGGCTTACTGTCTCCATGTCGTGGTGTAATTGTTATTCAATATATTATTATTTGGATGGGTATGATAATGATGTGAAACTCATGTAAATAATAAATATAACATGTTAATTATTCTTTATACATGATATACCATCCATTTATATATTATTTTAATATCAAAAGAATGATATCGTCGCTCGTGCGTACGTACGGACTACCGTCTCCACGAACGCGATGAAATTAATTCTCCAACATATCCATTCAAGTATAATTATCATTTTATGATTTAAAAATAATGTTTAAGGACTTGATATAATTCTGTATATGAATAATATACAACCTATCCTTTACAAACGTGTCTTACGTAACAAAACATATAAAAGAAAACGAGTAAGTTAACACCCGAAACAACGATAATACTAAGATATTATTAACAAAGAAATGTTAAAAGATCATATATGATATCATATGAATTAATATGATTCTTGTATAATTTAATAACAATTATTTCACTATTATACAGGAGGTTAACCTACCCCAACCAAGGAAAAGTACAAGGTAAGGGTTATTTTACAATCTCTTCATTATCCGAGGTTGTTTATACGTAATAATCTACTGGGATCTCTTTATCATACACATCCATGTTTCTTAAAAATGTATTTCAAAACATTATTACTATTTAAAAGAATATGGGTTAAAGTCATTTATACCCTTTTTGACTTTTTATAAGAGTTTTATAAAGGAATCTTTCCGTCGTTTTCCAAACAAGGTGCTTTTAAACTTTTCGACAGAATTAAGATAAGAATGTTTTTTTAACTTATACAGAGGGTGCGGTTATTTTACGCCGTTATAAAATCATCGAAGCTTTCCTTAAAATCTTATAAGAATATTTTCAAAGAAAATGTTTTATTTTATAAATATATGACTCTTAAATGATTTCAAAAATAGAAAGAGATATTTCTCTAAAAAGAGTTTTGATTTCATCTATGTCAACATCCTTTGATGGATTTTATGCTTATTTGAAGTTGATTTATTATGATACAAAACTTCTATATTGTATTGAAGGTTTTGTGATATGTTTGACTGTGGATGTGCTATTTTTATACCATTCATAGTTTATGGTGAAAGTATTGACATTTTGTATGCTAGTTTTAATACGAATGTTTATGTTATGTTTAAACCTTTTCATATGGGAATGCATTGGACTTAATATGTGACGGGTGGAGCCCACTATAGCTCCTCGATGCATCGGTAGGTCTCATGAGACAAACTAGTGTCTTGGCACAAGGCCTTGACAAAATCTTATTTATAGTCTTGGCACGAGGCCTTGGCTATGTGGTTACGATAGTCTAGCATTATGCATTCCATCATTATGAAAGTGGTTATTGATTTCGCATGTGATTATTCGATCAGTAGAATATCCATGTGAATAAGTAAATGGCATTATTTCATTTTATTTATGCCATACTATGTTGAAAGTTCAAGTTTAAAAGGCTTTTGTTTTAGTTATACATTTCCTTAAATGTTTATTCTTATTTATGAAAGTTTCCGCTATATTGTTATCCTTACTGGGCATTTGAGCTCACCCCTTTTATATGTTTTATTTTTCCCACGAAGTGAAGAAGTAAATTATGAATGACATGCAGGGATAGTATGTGGGGATATGAGTGTGGAATATGGAAACTATGTTGTTGTAGTAGTTTTTCACTTTATGATGTAATGTAAAACATTATGAATATATCTAGTGTTTCCAAGGCTATTAAACCAATCGGTCTTTCGAGATTTGATCTTTCTTGTGATCATTCCAATGTTATGTAATAATGCACCGACTCTGGGTAACTAGGGTTGGGGCATTACAGTTTGTATCAGAGGAAGTTTAGTACAAACCTTGGAAGCTAGATTTAGATAAACTCTGATTAGAGCACGTAGACCTAAGATGAACTTTGAGGATTAGTATAGAAGAACTTCCTAGAATTTTTGTATTGTAGAGATTTTGTGAGTTTTCCAAGAAATACATCCCTGTCTGGATACGAGCAGGTAGAGGCGTCTCTGGCACAGATGTACCTGGGGGTAAAACCCGAAAACACCGCTTTGAGCTAGACTCGAACGGGAACTGGTGCACGACAACGGACCTTGCTGCACTCTTGGTTACGACACTCCCGGGGGATATGCTTAGGATAACTCTCATTTTATTTACAAATCATTATGAAGGGTTTATGAGTATATACTTCCTCAAAGAAAACATTCTTATGATTATGGATTATATCCATAAATAGTTCAATTTACGTTAAGTGTTTTGTAAGTATGGGATTATGTATTTTGATTCATAAACTGATCTAGTTTATGCTATTGTTTAGAAATGGCGCCTAGTGGAAGAAATGGAAACTGTATCAATGCACACACTCCATGTAGGTATTTCCCTCCTGCTCAAGATAATTATAGTGGAGATGGTGATGCAACTGGTACCGATCAGCTAATCACCATACTGGGACAACTCACTCAGGTTATGAATAATAACCTTACCCGTATGGAGCACCCTGATCCACATCGTGGAGGATAAATGTTAGATCGATTCATGAGGCAACAAACACCAACGTTCAATGGGAGTACAAATCTCTTAGTAGCTGAGAAATGGATAAATTCCCTAGATAAAATATTTCAGGCTTTGGGGAGCAGTGAAAGGGAAAAAGTTATCATGACAGTTTACTGCCTCACTGGAGATGCTGATCAATGGTGGTAATTGATTCAAAACACGAAGGAAGATGATAAAGTATCAAATATGCAATGTAGGGGGTTCAAAGATCTGTTTTTAGAAAAATACTTTCCTCGTGACCATCGAGCAGATATGGAAAGGCAATTTCTGAGTCTGAGACAGAAGGAGGATGAGAATGTCGCAAAGTATGAGGCTAACTTTACAAGGTTAGCAAGGTATGTTAGAGATTATATACGTAACCCAAGAAGTAAGATTGATCATTTCTTTAATGGGTTAAAACCATTTCTCCATCGAGCATTAGTCTCACAATCCTTTTCATCGTACGAAGACATTGTATCATGTGCTATTAAGACCAAAAAGGAATTATCTAAGTCTTATGACTTTAAATCAAAGAAAGAGAAGAAGAGACCTGCTGATCAATCTGGGAATGGAAATAAGGGGAAGAAGGGAAAGGTTGAATATCCATCATGTGGTAAATGTGGGAAGAAACACCCTGGTACTTGCTTGAAGGGAATGAGAGTCTGTTAAAAGTGTGGTGAAAAAGTCCACCAATCTCGTGATTGCAAAGGGAAGAAGGAAGCTACCAATGTTCAGTGCTACAATTTCAGGGAGATGGGACATTATGCAAATGAATATCCTAAGCGTCAGGAGAACTTACCTCAGAAAAGGACAAGGGATCAAGGCTATGCTT
This sequence comes from Viscum album, assembly GCA_963277665.1. NCBI lineage: Eukaryota > Viridiplantae > Streptophyta > Magnoliopsida > Santalales > Viscaceae > Viscum > Viscum album. The sequence continues at coordinate 907,962,220 of OY728131.1, read as the reverse complement.
ATGCTATCACTACTGCTGAGGTAGAAGCTCCGAAATACGTGGTGGCAGGTAATTTAATTGTTTCATCAAGTTTAGAAAATGCATTATTTGATTCTGGATCATCACATTGTTTCATATCTTCCTAGTTTGCTAAGAAAATTAGATATTTCCAATTTGATTTAACAAGGGAGTTGTCAGTTAAAACTCCTAAGGGAAGTATCATTGCAACAAAGTTTTGTGAATCAGTCCCCATTAGAGCACATAAATGTTCTTTATCTGCTGATCTCATCGTCATACCTATGATTGAGTTTGATATAATCCTCGGTATGGACTGGCTTTCGGACTATGATGCGAAGATTTATTATAAGAATAAAGAGTTTACGATTCTTGATGATAATGATAAGGAACACCTTATCTTTAGAGAAAAATCGTCACCACCTAATTCTTATTTAGATCCACCACCAGTAGCTCAACTAAATTCAATTATTGGGGAGAAAGAGAATGAAATGACTGTGGGTGAGGAAAGGAATGTTCAAATAGAGGATGTACCTGTTGTGAAAGAATTTTTAGATGTATTTCCGGAAGATTTACCTGGACATCCTCCAGAACGAGAAGTTGATTTTTCCATTGACTTAATTCCTGGATCAAGACCTATATCAAATACCCCTTATAGAATGGCCACTGTAGAATTAGTTGAACTAAAGAAACAACTAGAGGAATTGAGTAATAAGGGATTTATTCGCCCTAGTGTTTCTCCATGGGGAGCCCCTATTCTTTTTGTTAAAAAGAAAGACGGATCTATGAGGTTATGTATCGATTATAGGGAGATCAATGCTATAACAATAAAGAACAAGTATCCCCTACCTCGCATTGATGATTTATTTGACCAACTGCACGGACCTCAATACTTTTCAAAGATTGACCTTCGATCTGGATACCATCAGTTGTGTGTGAAGAAGGAAGACATTCCGAAGACAGCATTTCAAACCAGGTATGGGCATTACGAGTTTACTATAATGCCTTTTGGATTGACTAATGCACCCTCTGTATTCATAGATCTGATGAATAGAGTTTTCAAGGAGTATCTCGATGAATTTGTGGTGGTATTTATTAATGATATCTTGGTATACTCAAAAAGCTACGAAGATCATGAAAATCACTTGCGCATTATCATGAAGACTCTGAGAAGACATGAATTATATGGGAAGTTTAGCAAGTGTGAATTCTGGCTTCGTGAGATTTTTTTTCTTGGCCATATTGTCTCTAAAGATGGAATATCTGTTGATCCTTCTAAGACCAAGGTGATCCAAGAATGGCCAGCACCTACGAGTATAGCTGAGGTACGTAGTTTTATTGGTTTGGCAGGTTATTATCGACGATTCGTCCAGAATTTTGCCCGATTGGCTAACCCATTAACGAAGCTCACACGTAAAGGGGTTAAATTTGTTTGGACAAAAGAGTGAGAAGAATGTTTCGAATAACTGAAGAGAAGATTAGTCAATGCTCCTATTTTGACTCTACCATCGGGGAATGATGGGTTCGTTATTTATAGTGATGCATCGAAGAAAGGACTTGGTTGTGTCCTTATGCAGAATGATAGGGTTATTGCATATGCATCATGACAATTGAAAATTCATGAACAAAACTATCCTACTCATGATCTCGAGTTAGCAGCTGTGATCTTTGCTTTGAAGATATGAAGTCACTACCTATATGGTGAAAAATGTGAGATTTATACTGATAACAAGAGTTTGAAGTATATTTTCTCACAAAAAGAACTCAACATGAGGCAAATGAGATGGCTTGAATTACTCAAGGATTATGATTGTACGATACACTACCACCTGGGGAAGGAAAACAAGGTGGCAGATGCTTTGAGCAGAAAAGATCATGGAGTTTTGAACAATATGAGAATTGAAAGGGATCCAATTTTCATGGATCTAGTGAAGATGGACATGGGAATAACCAGGGAAGGAAAAACATCAATGCTATTTCAAATGGTTGCCAAACCATCTTTACTAGAAAGGATTAAGAGTTCTCAAACCGATGATGAAGAATTTCAAAAGAAGATTAAAGCTGTGAATGATGGGAGACTGAGAGACTTTGTGTATGAAGATGAAATTTTGAAATTCGGGAAGAGACTTTGTGTTCCCGATATACGTGATCTAAAAAGGGAATTGCTAGATGATGCTCATAGTTCCAATTTCTCTATACATCCTGGGAGCACCAAAATGTATAGAGATTTAAAGGAACATTTCTGGTGGGACAACATGAAGAGGGAGATTGCTGATTTTGTGTCAAGATGTATAGTTTGTCAACAAGTGAAAGTTGGAAGGCAACAGCCTGGAGGAGTCATGCAACCTCTTCCCATACCAGAGTGGAAATGGGACAATATTACGATGGACTTTGTCATGGGACTACCAAAGACTCCTAGAAGGAACAATGTAATATGGGTTATTGTTGATCATCTTACCAAGTCAGCACATTTTCTTGCTATAAGGGAAGATCTGCCCCTGGAACGTCTAGCAAGACTATATATTAATGAAGTTGTGAGACTTCATGGAGTACCCCTATCGATTGTTTCTGATCGTGATCCCCATTTTACTTCAAGATTCTTGAAAAGTCTTCAGAAATCCCTGGATACTGAACTTCATTTGAGCACTTCTTACCACCCTTAGACAGACGGACAATCAGAACGGACTATTCAAACCTTAGAAGACATGTTGAGATCTTGCTCACTTGACTTTCAGGGTATGTGGGATCAATATTTACCTCTCGTAGAAATTTCTTATAACAATAGCTTCCATTAGAGTATTCAGATGGCACCATATGAAGCGTTATATGGAAAGAGATGTCGTACACCAACCTGTTGGGATGACGTTGGTGAAAGAAAACTTGTAGGCCCAGAACTGGTGGAGGAAACGATGGAAAAGGTGAAGGTATTCCAAAATCACATCAAAGCAGCTCAAAGTAGGCAAAAGAGCTATGCCGATAATCGAAGGAAGGATTTGGAATTTCAAGTCGGTGATCATATTTTCCTGAAGGTATCTTCATGGAAGGGAGTCATACGTTTTGGTAAGAAAGGTAAATTGAGTCCCGGGTACATCGGACCTTTCGAAATTCTAGAACTAATTGGGGCTATAGCTTACCGATTGGCAATGCCGCCAAGTCTCTCCAAAGTTCACGATGTGTTCCACGTATCTCTGTTGAGGAAACACATGCCTGACCCAACGCATGTACTCACCTATGAGGAATTAGAACTGGAACCCGATCTGTCTTATTGTGAAGAGCCCATCAGGATTCTTGATACGAGAGAACATGTACTTAGAAACCGGACGACGCGTCTGGTAAAAGTTTTGTGGAGAAACCATAAGATGGAAGAGGCAACGTGGGAACCTGAGGAACTTATGATGAAAAACCATCCGAGTCTTTACATGTGATAAGTATTCTAGAAATTTCAAGGACGAAATTATTTGAAGGAGGGGAGAATATAACAGCCCAAGCTTCTACGGTACGCTTCTCTTTGAATAATGCGATAGCGTGTGTTGTACGCAACATCGAGTTCTAACACACCACAACCAATCAAACTAGCCGTTCTGAATAGTAATACCTACTTTTTAAAATTATATATATTTTATATTTCAAAATGGACTTCATTTTTGTATTCAGAATATCGAATTTAGCCTAAGGTGAAATTTTGGTACTTTTCGGATAACTTTAATATTTTGATGAATAGTGAAAATTACTAAATTTTAATTAAAAACAACTTTTTTAATCAAAATAATTAATAGTGATAAATTATGAATTTGAGTGGGTTTAAAGTATATTTAGAATATATTTTTACCATTTAATATAATGTTGGTCATTGGATGTAATTTTACAATTAAACCGGACATAAAGAAATGTCAATCTTTTGATAGTTATTATCTCTTAAAACACGCTTTTTGTTTTAACAACGGGAATTAATTTTAAATTAATTTCTGCCACTTATGTATTTTGAATTTGGAAAAATGGATTCCATATTTGGAATCAGGATGTTCAAATTGTGAAAATAGGTAACTTTTATTTTTATACATTTTGAATAATTACTGCGGTAAATATTTTATTTACCATGGTTAAGGATAAATCCGGTAAATAAGGGTTAAAAAATAATATTATAATAATAAAAATTACCCTAAAATGTGTCCTAACATTATTGGTGGATACGTGTCCGACCATGAGAATCTTTGGGTCAATTTTTGGACCACATGGAGCCACTTGTAGGTGATAGAGACACTTTATTTTAATTAAGTTAAAATGAATACAAAAATGACACAAGCATATATCTTTTAGAAAAACAATTTTTACATAGGGTTATATATGTTGGATTTTAGATTATAAATATTCATTAGAAAGATAAAAAGATTTCCTACATAATTATATTTTATTTATAATTTTTAGACATTAAGTAATTTAATTTATTTATGACACAATGATGATGCAATAATTAATATAATAGTGAAAAATTAAAATAATTGATATTATAAATATCCAAATAAATATAATTTGAGACTTTTAATGAATTGAAATAATTTTCTAGGATAATATGACATATTAGGATTGATTTAATTGACTTTGTTCAAAGTAATCAATCTGTTATGAGTTTTACAAAAATCAACTATTGAATAGTGTCAAAATTGACATAAAAGAGTTTTTAAAACAAATATTATATTATTAATTGATATTAAATTCCTAAAAATATAAGGTTCGGCCAAGAAACTTATATCATGATAGATGTATCATTAATGTACCACTTGGTGGTCGCTTGGATGTATATGGTAAGTTTATTAACCATATAATATATAAATACAAAGAGACATTGTAAAAGTGAAACTAATTAACTTAGAGTTAATACTTAAAGATAAGGTTAATATAAGTAATCAAACCTGTCTAAATTCTATTGATTGAGTGGTTTTCGACCCATACCCACCTTAACCTTTGAATAATCAACTTTGGAGCCATTAGAAACCGAATATGAATTTATTATAAATTAATATTTCTAGCTTTTCCAAAGGTGCCCCTCACCCCTCTTATAAAAGGGCAGTCCTCCTTCTCATTTCTCCACACCTTCAAAGCCTTTTTGTTCGGACAAAATCTACCCAAATACTCTCCCAACTTCCCTCACTACAACCTAGAGGCCTTAGTTTGATCAGAAAGCCGATCTAAGGATCCCTTTTGATCAAATCAAAAGGAAGAACCCGAAGAAGAGGTAATGATTTCACCACCCTTTTCCAAGTTCCTTTCTTCTTCCACTTCTTCTTCCTTTGTTGTTACCATTCTAAAATAATAACTCCAGTATCTTATATATACTGTGATGTTATTATAAATATGGTACAACCATATTCAGTATTCTATCCACCATTTGAATAACATGTCACCATACGTGCGTACGTACGGCTTACTGTCTCCACGTCGTGGTGTAATTGTTATTCAATATATTATTATTTGGATGGGTATAATAATGATGTGAAACTCATGTAAATAATAAATATAACATGTTAATGATTCTTTATATATGATATACCATCCATTTATATATTATTTTAATATCAAAAGAATGATATCGTCGCTCGTGCGTACGTACGGACTACCGTCTCCACGAACGCGATGAAATTCATTCTCCATCGTATCCATTCAAGTATAATTATCATTTGATGATTTAAAAATGATGTTTAAGGACTTGATATCATTATGGATATGAATAATATACAACCTATGCTTTACAAATATGGCTTACGTAACAAAACATATAAAAGAAAACGAGTAAGTTAACACCCGAAACAACGATAATATTAAGATATTATTAACAAAGCAATGTTAAAAGATCATATATGATATCATATGAATGCATATGATTCTTGTATAATTTAATAACAATTATTTCACTATTATACAGGAGGTTAACCTACCCCAACCAAGGAAAAGTACAAGGTAAGGGTTATTTTACAATCTCTTCATTATCCGAGGTTGTTTATACGTAATAATCTACTGGGATCTCTTTATCATCCACATCCATATTTCTTAGAAATGTATTTCAAAACATTATTACTATTTAAAAGAATATGGGTTAAAGTCATTTATAACATTTTTGACTTTTTATAAGAGTTTTATAAAAGAATTTTTTCGTCGTTTTCCAAACAAGGTGCTTTTAACCTTTTCGACAGAATTAAGGTAAGAATGTTTTTTTATCTTATACGGCGGGTGCGGTTATTTTACGCTGTTATAAAATCATCAAAGCTTCCCTTACAAGCTTATAAGAATATTTTCAAAGAAAATGTTTTATTTTATAAATATATGACTCTTAAATGATTTCAAAAATAGAAAGAGATATTTCTCTAAAAAGAGTTTTGATTTCATCTATGTCAACATCCTTTGATGGATTTTACGCTTATTTGAAGTTGATTTATTATGATACAAAACTTCTATATTGTATTGAAGGTTTTGTGATATGTTTGACTGTGGATGTGTTATTTTTATACCATTCATAGTTTATGGTGAAAATATTGATATTTCGTATGCTTGTTTTAATACGAATGTTTATGTTATGTTTAAACCTTTTCATATGGGAATGCATTGGACTTAATATGTGACGGGTGGAGCCCGCTATAGCTCCTCGATGCATCGGTAGGTCTCATGAGACAAACTAGTGTCTTGACATAAGGTCTCGACAAAATCTTATTTGTAGTCTTGGTACGAGGCCTTGGCTATGTGGTTATGATAGTCTGGCATTATGCATTCCATCATTATGAAAGTGGTTATTGATTTTGCATGTGATTATTTGATCAGTAGAATATCCATGTGAATAATTAAATGACATTATTTCATTTTATTTATGTCATACTATATTGAAAGTTCAAGTTTAAAAGGCTTTTGTTTTAGTTATACATTGCCTTAAATGTTTATTCTTATTTATGAAAGTTTCCGTTATATTGTTATCCTTACTGGGCATTTGAGCTCACCCCTTTTCTATGTTTTATTTTTCCCAAGAAGTGAAGAAGTAAATTATGAATGACCTGCATGGATAGTATGTGGGGATATGAGTGTGGAATATGGAGACTATGTTTTTGTAGTAGTTTTTCACTTTATGATGTAATGTAAAACATTATGAATATATCTAGTGTTTCCAAGGCTACTAAATCAATCGGTCTTTCGAGATTTGATCTTTCTTGTGATCATGACAATGTTATGTAATAATGCACCGACTCTGGGTAACTAGGGTCGGGGCGTTACAAAATTAATGGCAACGACAAAATGAGACCTGGGTTTGTTTGACACCACTTACTTAAAACTATTTATAGTACTTAAAATTTATGATAACCACTTTGAAAACATAAATAAGGTTTGTTCTACTTTTGAAAAAACCACTTGATACTTCAAATCCAAAAGAAAATCCCGCTTGAATGTGTAGCATAAATGCTTTTTTCCCCTTCATCATAGGTGCCATCAACAATTCTTTGTTATCAAATTGAGCCCTGGAACCTGTGCCAAACAAAACAACTAACACTTCATGCAAAGTTTGCCTGGTTATTGAAGGTCAAAATCCAAACAATTTCTTATTTCTATTTCTCAAGAAAGGTAAATTCCATCTGTTAAATTAAATGGCATGCAAGCTCAATACACGATCCTGGCAATCTATCGTCCTTAATTAAACACATTAGCTACTGTAGATGTGAAATTGGAGCAAAATTGAAAATTTGCTTAATATGGGAAATGTAGAAAAGTTGATTTCAAGGCAACAAAGACACTGGTTGTGGTCTGGAACTGCGCCATCCTCTCTCTAACGCTTTTCTGGGTGCTGGGATTGCCCAGTTGGTAAATTGATTTATCACAGCTTCGTAGCGGGGATGGGTCTATTTATTCTGTCCTGGAACCTATAGTAAAAAAACATGAAAATGATGAAGAAATAATTGTAGGTGTTATATAGTGGATAAATCATTAAAAAATGCTGCGGGTTATTAAAAGTCTTATCATAAAGACCGGTTGGCGATTGGCGCGCTAAGCTAAGGAACGGTAGGTAACTCACGGGGATACAATGAAGCAGATGGTGCTTCCATACTTGGTATGATGATGATTTGAAGAGAACTCGTGAAACATCCGTGAATTTGTGGGTTCTCTAAGTCGAATCATCGCGAGAAGGAACAAGTTTATTTGCACAGAACACAAAATCCAATGGTTCTGAAAATTCCATTATAACCAGCAAACCTAATATGCACCGACATAAAATTCATTGCCCGGCATGTCTTGAATCATTCCTCGGAATCTGACAAGGGTGTTGGGCTGAATAAATCGCATAGTTTTAGAATCAAGGATCGGAACCCGAGAAAGGCCATCGCCATCGAACAGGAATCAGTGGAATTTATCGACGACACCCCAGTCTTTGCCGCAGGAGGTAATTGGATCGGAGCCTGATGAAACCACTTTCTCGAATGTGAATCGCACTACACCCAGAGAGTTGGCCAAGCAATCATAAGGTAATCCTACCATACTTTCTTCCCTCTCTCGCACGATCGCTAGCTCGCTCGAGTGGAGAGGAAGTAATCTGAGATTCTCGATCTACATTCCCGAAACCACTGGATAGAGAAGGACGAGTTTCCCGCCAAATCCAAGGGCACATGGATTCACTCTCTTGTTTATTTTCACCTCATTCTTCACTTATCTCCACCGGTCGCAAGTTTTTCAAGATGCTCCTTCGATAATTCGGGATTTTAAGCCTTCAAAATTCTGCAGTGTTTTTTTTTTATTTAAGTTTATTTATTATTGTACTGTTTTTATTTTAATTTGGTATTTAATAGTTTAAGGTTTTTTTTGTTAAAAATGTAATTAAGTTGCATGTTTAATTATATGATATTTATAATTTCAACAGTCTTCACCCCCGTGAGGGGTGGTGATATGTCCTCTTCCACCAACGAGTGTCGCGTGATTGGTCGGCGCATATCCCTCGTTGTCAATTCTAACGGACCGTAGGCTCCTTCGTTATGAGAAGGAAGATCTTTTGTCGGACAGAGAGTGTGGACCTTGCGCCCTATGAGATATTTACATGTATATCAAGGTGGTGGGTTCCACCTCCAGTGTAAAAACAATTACACCATTTCATGTATACATCCATGTGGTCGGCTAGCTTTTAAATATATGTTGTTATGTTGTTATACTTATTTGTATTTTTGACGATATTAAGAAATTGTAGAGAGGTTGATGATTGTCCACTTGGTTGGGGAGAGTTGGCTCAAATATTTTGAAGGAAGCAGAACATTCAAGGAAAAATGTTAAATTTATTATCAACAAGAGATCAAAATTTATTTATGAACATGTTTGTCATTTTTTTGGGGGGGTTTTAGTCCTTTGTTTCTCCAAATTTTTCCCTATTTCAGCTTCAGATGTTTCATTGTTTTGATTTTTATTGAGGGGTTTTTAAAAATTAATTATTTAAATTGTTCAATTTAAAAAAAATTAAAATATGATTCATTCAAATGAAATTAAAATATGAACTTTAATTATTCCTTTCGAATAATATATTAATTTTAACATTATTATGAATGCAAAGAACATGGTTTATTATAAAAACCAACAAAAAATAACAATAGAACGTGTATGTTGTATTGTTAAAAAAATAGAATATCAATGATTATTGTTTTTTAGATTAATTTACGTAATTTATATATATTATTACTAAAAACTCAAAACCACTTTTTATATTTTTAATATTAAAGATCACATTTATGAATAGTGATATAACCAGTACAAAATGACCAGATCGAGGCTCAAGGCTAGCCCATATAAACATCAATTTAATTATAAAAACTAATGTGTGTGAAAATATATTTAGATAACGTTTTTCCAAATTAAAATAAAATCTAAAACAAACAATGTATTTATAAAATTATGATATAATATAAATTTATTTATAAATAAATTTATATTATACATATAATTATAAATATATATTTATAAAATAAAAAAAATGTGAGCAAGTGCGTCAAATGATTTGACACTTTTTCCCGAGTGTCCAAAGCACCGAATCATTTAACACTCAGGAAACTCATTCCCATAAAAAAACCCTAAACCCGTTTATTTAAAAAGTCCAGTTTGAAATTTGAGTCATTAATGACTGTATTGAGGGTTGAAAAAAATGACGGATTATCTAAAGTTTAAACCTTTTTACCGATAAAATTAAAATAAATTAAGAATAGTGATAAATTATGCCCACGTTGTATTCAAAAATATCCCCTAGCAACATAAAATACTTGGATTTGAACCATATGTTATAGAAAAAAATAATCATTTTTTTTAATTTAATTTACTAATAAGATATATCGTTTATATATTATTATTTCTCTATCTTTAAACAGTTATTTTTACTCTTTGTTTATTGAAAACACATTATTGATGTGATTTTATTTTTTCCATTTTTATTTATTAATGTTGAGCCTTGGGAATGAAAAACATAGCTGATAGGGAGGGTTAATTGGTGGTATACATATTTTGAAAAGTTTAATAGAATTACCTTTTTGACCTGTTGGGATGATGAATTCACATGTCTTGTTCCTGATTTTAAGTGTTGAAAAATAACAAACACACAAAGAACACTCATAAGCCCACCCTTGTAATGAATGAATATGTACTTGGTGTGAAAATGGTGTTGTCTAACTCACAAAAAACCCACCAGTTTCATATAATGGTTACAAAGGTAATTTATGAGAACTAATACATACTGATGTATGTGATTTGCATGTTACACTTATCATAGGTAATAAAAAGTACTCTTTAACTTTCATTGATGATTGTACTAGATTTTTGTAACACCCCAAGGCTTTAAAATATTTTCATTTTAGAATAAAATTAATTTTGTTTATAGCTTTCTTTATACGCAACACCATGTTAAGCTTACGCTACACACAACACTAAGTTAGTCTGCGTTACACACAAGACCTAATTTTACCACTTTTTAATGACACACTTATTTTAAAACTAAATTTTGACACTTTTATTAATTTTTTTGTAAAAAAACTTCATTTTTGAATGTGTAATGTAAAAATTATCTTAGGGTGAGTTTTTTATATTTTTCTGAGAAATTTCATTTTTTGATGAATAGTGAAAATACTACATTTTAGTTGAAAATTTCATTTTCATTTAAATAATTATTAATGTTAAATTATATTTTAAGTTGTTTTTAAAGTCACTATAGATCAATTATACATCTATTAATTCAATTTAGGTCATTGGAATAATTTTTATATTGAATTTAGATATAAAAACATAATGAACTTTTGAACATTTTCTCTTTAAAAACCCGTTTTCTCGCCACGTGTTTGGAATTAACTTTAAATTTAATTTTTCCACTTTTGTGAATTGAATTTTAAAAAATGGATATATATAGTTGGAATCAGTATAATATCAATAGTCCAATATGATCAAATTAGTTTTTTGATCAAAAATATTTGTGAAAGTAATTAAAATTAATTACAGTGATTAAGGTAAAAATTACTTTACTTAGTGGTTAAAATTTAATCTTAAGGGGAAAAATGACCTAGAAACTTGTCCAAAATCCACTGAGTTCCCATATTTGGACCATATCCTATATTGGTTCTAATTTTATGAGTCAGTTGGATACTATTCCATGAAAGTGAACTATATAATAAGTTATGTAAGGAAAAAAGACAAAAAAGAACCTTCTTTACCTTTAACATTTATAAATCCTTTAAATATGGACAAAAAATCACATTATTTCGGTTATACACATTAATTTTAAAGTTAAAGGAGCTATTTTAATCATATTAATTTATATTTAATTTTTAGGGATTAATTAGTTAGTTAAACTGATTAAGGAATGCCAATACAATAACTATTTAGTTAATAATTAACTTAAATAAATGCTACTAAAAATATTAAAAGTGAAGTAAATTGATTGAATTATTGTCTACCATTATTTTTTAGATGAATATATCATTTTAAAAAAGTGTGAACTTAATAGATTCAAATCTCATCATTGTCTTGATATTTTTAAATTTAAATCAAGTAAATAATGTCAAAATTGACATTAATGTTTTTTATAATAAATGATATTTTATTTAAAGATTTAAAATTTACTAAAAATACCATATTCTTAAAATTGTTTTTTAAATGTTAATAAATATAAAATATGGTCTATTAATGGATCAATTTATCTTTTATAATGAACATATTGACCCCTAAATAGTAAAAATATTGTTAGCATGATTCGGGTTAAAGCAGTATTTTTGCGCGTTACATGCACTTGCTTTAAAATTCATCTCCAACATATATGAGATTTTTATTTTTTAAATTATATATAATATTTATAATTTAGTTGGTCTATATTTTCTAATAAATATAACTTTAATTTAGTCTTTATGGTTAAATTACTCTGGTTAGAAAACTAGTTACCTTAATAAAAACCAAAATGGTGAAAGTGGGGAAACTTCGAAGTTAAAGAATAAAATTATAAAACCACACTTATTTTTTGTGTGGTGTAGGTTTTTATGGACCGTAATTTAAATTTAACCCATTATTTTTCAATTTTGGTGGCACATGAGGTAATAGAGACCTCACAATAGTGTTCACCTTTTTATATTTATAAGAATGAAACTCCCCCTCCACTATAAAAAAACATTCACTTCCCCCATTTATTCACAAAAATAAATCCATTTGGATCATACAAACCTTGTATAAATAATCTCCCAACATACCCCAATCAACCTAGAAACCTCAATTTGGTCATAAATAAATCCAAGTAAGTCCTTTGGTGAAAACCAAAAGAAGTTACCTGAAAAAGAGGTAATATTCTTCAACGATCACTTTTGTTTTATTTCTTTATCAAACCATTAAATTATTCTTATTCCATAATTATATTATAACATAAATATCATCAATATACTGAATTTTTTTTTATGTTAAGGGTTTTAACAAAACCTACACACACTTCCATCAAATGGAATGCGCAATCATCGTTCGTGTGTACAACGTACTACCACCTCGCAAACCGATGTTGTTTGTTCTTCCATTGCCACCTTTCAAGGTTGAGAATTATGAAAGACACACAATTTTTATATGATATATATGATATTTATATTGTTTTAATACTTATTTAATTTCTATATAACACATACCTTTATGCTTTCCATTTTATGTAAATATGATAACATCATTTTTTAATGTGTGGATTACTGCCTCCTCAATGCGATGTGATTCGTTCACGCTTTAAATGGAATGTATTAAGGATGGTTTTAATCAACATATGTGATAAATATGACATTAATATTATACTGGAATTATAATATATATATATATATCATTTAATTTTCATTCTTTTAAATATGACAAGAAATTAGAAGCAGCGTTCATGCGTACGTACAACCTACCGTCTCCATGATCGGTACATTTCATTTCATACATCCAAAATTTATGGATTAATATAAATAAATATATAGTGAATATATAAAATATTTAAATAATGATTTAAATTATTTATATGATGAGATAATGTTCTATATAATAGGACTACGAATAAAAAGTCAAAACATACTCGAAAAACTAGGCAATTAACATCCGAAACAGTGAAAATAATGAAAGAGTATTAACAAAAGGGTAATAAGATATTATAATAAGATCATATATGATATTATAAATATGAGTATGGTTCTAGTAAAAGTTAATAACATGATTAAAACTATTATACAATATTTTAAAGAGAGTTTCACCAAAATAAAGTGTAAGGTAAGAAATCTTCATCTCACTTTTTACATCTGTGAGATAAATGTCATATTCACTACTTACTTATTTTGTGTGGTGCATATACTACCCCTTTTGATGTATTATATCATGAATCCTTTTATCTTCATGGTATTTAAAATTTTACTTTGAATTATCTCATATAAGGGGTTTTATCTTAAAAAATTTCAATTGGTAAAAGTTATATTGCAATCTCACTTTCTTTTGTGATTATTAACTTTCTCTTAAAACAATCACTTTTTTGTAATCATTTTCATTGAAAATTATATTTCTTTGTGATATCCATACTCTTGTATGATGTATATGATTATTTATTTAACCGTATACCATTTTTACATATGGTTTTTACTTTGAAATTTATTTTATTTACTAGGGAAACATTGATAAATTCTTATCCTTTACTCAATACAAATATTTGATAAGACGCTTTTTTTATGAATTTAAATAAATTATTCTATATATGAGGAATGATTTGGACATTTAATACATGGGTTGGGGACAGGTTAATGCAATCCCCTCAACGTATCAGTAGTCTCATGGGATGAATTTAGTTTGATAAACCCTTCATGTTTGTAACCTGTATGTTTTAAATTGTCTTATGAAAGGTCTTGATAGTAGGGTTTAGGTTTTCCAAACCAAATAAGTTTGAAACTAGTATGTTTTAAACCTTATTTTTAAAGGTATTGACAGTAAAGGTTTCATTTACCTGGGGAATATGGCGTCCAATAATTAAACATTGTCTTCATTTCAATTATTATTATCCAGAGGATTTTCACTATGATGAAATCTATGGATGAAATTCATTCTCAATTTACTGATCACATGTCATGTGTTTTTAGTTATTTACCTTGCCATATTTTTTAATCATTCCTTCTCAATTATTGACTACATGGTATGTGTTCTTAGTTATTTACCTCTCCATATTGATTATTCTCATTGATTCATTATTTCTTCTATTGTACTTAACTCTTACTAAGCATTTGAACTCACCCTTATTTTGTTCCCTTTCCCCAGGTTATGAGGAAGAAATATTTTAATAAGATTTAAAGGATGTTGTTCATATCATTTTATTATGTATCATGTTTTTTTATACTTCCCATTGTAAAATGGGTTCCATGTACGCATCTAGTGTTCTAAAACTGTTAAACTGACCGGTCCTTCGGGATTTGATTCCTTGTAATCATGCCAATGTAATAAAGCAAGGAACCAACTTTAGGTTTCTAGGGTCGGAGCATTACAGTTGGTATCAATGAATTTTTAGTAGAAACCTTGGAAACTAGATTTAGGAAAACCTAGATTAGGGAACATAACCCTATGATAGAATTTGAGGATAAGTATAGAATAACATCCCAAAGGAACTATGTTTTTTAATATGAAGTTAGATATGCATACTTTTTCAATTTATGTTAAGTATTTCACCAATTTTTAGATTATAAATTATGTTCTATAATTACATGACCTAATTTAGTGTATGCTGACATTTAGAAATGGTGACTAACAGAAGGAATGTGAACCACACCAATGCACATGATCCAAAGAGTAAGAATGATCATTTACTTTATGGTATTAAGCTAATATTTCTAAGGGAACTACTCTCCCAAGAATTCTCATCATATGATGACATAATATCATGTGCTAATGAGATATAGAAATAATTATCTAAGTATTGTGGATTCTAAGGGAAGTCATAGAAGAAGAGTGTAATATATTAGAAAATGGATAAGTGAAGGAAGAGAATGGACGATTTTTCTACATGTGATAACTGTGGAAAGAAACACCCCAATACTTGATTTAAGGGAATGGGAGTTTTATATAAGTGTAGAGAAAAAGACCACCAAGTTTGTGATTATATAGGAAAGAAAGAAAATTCCAATGTGCAATGCTTCCACTATAAGGAGACTATACACTATACAAATTAATGCCCTAAACGTCAAGGGAATATACCTCAAAATAAGTCAAGGGATCAAGGTAAAGCTTATGTTATTAATACAAATCAAGTGGAATGATTAACAAGACTATGTATTTGGATTCTTGAGTAATGTTGTCAAACTATTTTATCAATGATGTCTTGGTTATAAGAATTATGGAATATATAAGGATTGCACTCCAGTACTATTTCATTAAGGATTTAAGATCATATGTTGAATGGTACCAAGAAAATTGATTCAGTAGCAAGTTAATTTTTTTTGGAAAAAACATGGTTGAGGAAAAAATATCCCTTAACATGTTCCTGATGTTGATATAATGATTCTTGGATAAAGAAATGGTTGATATGGATAAAGTAAATTGGATACTACTAACTACCTTGAAACTGATTCTAATATTTTGGATCATAATACTTGGAAGGGTCATAAGGTTAATCATTTATAAAATGGTTTATATTTAACTTTGGAAAAGGTTTTATAGATTGATGTATTACTTCACCCTATGATGAAACTTGTGCCAAGAGATGAAGTAGAAATAGTTCAAGGCACAACCAAAGGATAAGATTGTACTTATAAAATATAAACGTATCAAGTAATTATATTTCCTTACATTCTTATAGGGTGAAAAAAATCGTCAAATCTAGGAAAAAGGTCTTGAAACAAAAAATTTATCCTATTATCATTATTTTTTATGATATCAATGAACTTTATTCACACCTTTGGTTTATGGATTTGTGGTCAACAACTTTCTCATGAACATGTTCTCTATCACTCTCTATTAAAACTAGATAGTTATATTTTTCTTCCATATCCAAGTTTTCACTAATGTTATCTTATTTGAAAGCCTAGTTTTATAGTGACCATTGAATTTTACTTTAATTATTATTAATAAGCGGTGTTATTAACCCTATTTATGATGTGAATTTTTCAACAATAATATTTTCAAATATCAAACCCATGATTATAAGATCAAGTTTAAATTGCGAGGATATAATTTAATTAAGGTGGGGAGAATGTAACACCCTGAGACTTTAAAATATTTGAATTTTTTAATAAATTTAATTTTTTTTCTATATTTATTTATACACAACACCATGTTAAGCTTAAGTCACACACAACAAGGAGTTAGCTTGCGTTACATGCAAGACCAAGATTTACCACCTTCTAACGACACACCTATTTTAAAACTAAATTTTGAAACTTTTATAAATTTTATTTTTCAAAATAAACTGCATTTTTTAACTCGGAATGTCAAAATTACATTAGGGTAAATTTTTGGTATTTTTCTGAGAAGTTTCATTTTTTGATGAATAGTGAAAAATACTGCATTTTAGTTGAAAAATGTCTTTTCGTTTAAATAATTATTAATGTTAAATAATATTTTATGTTTGTTTTAAAGTAAAAATAGATAAATTATACATCTATTAATTCAATTTATGAAAGTGGAATCATTTTTATATTAAATTTATATATAAAAACATATTGAACTTTTGGACATTTTCACTTTAAAAACCCACTTTCTTATCACGTGTGCAAGATTAGCTTTAAATTTAATTTTACCACTTCCATGAATTGAATTTGGAAAAAAGGATATAAATATTTGGAATCAGTATAATATTTATAGTCTAATAATATAAAATTAGTTTTTTGACTTAAAAAGTTAGTTAAAGTAATTAAAATTAATTACAGCGTTTTAAGGTAAAAATTAGTTTACTCATGGTTAAACTTTAATCTTAAGGGGAAAATGACCTAGAAACTTGTCCAAAAGCCACTATGTGCCCATATTTTTGACCATATTCCCTCTTGGTTTTAATTTTATGAGTTATTAGAACACTATTCTATGAAAGTGACCTATATAATAAGTTAAGTAAGGAAAAAGACAAAAAAGGAACCTTTTTTCCTTTAACATTTATAAATCCTTGAGATATGGACAAAAAACCACATTAGTTTGGTTATACACATTATTTTGAAAGGTAAATGTGTTATTATCATCATATTGATTTATATTTAATTTTTAGGGATGAATTAGATAGTTAAACTGCTTAAGGAATGCCAATGCAGTAATTATTTAATTAATAATTAACTTAAATAAATGATGCTAAAAATATTAAAAGTGAAGTAAATTGATTGAATTATTGTATTTCATTATTTTTTAGATGAATATATCATGTTACACATGTGTGAACTTAATATATTCAAATTCCATCATTTTATTGATATTTTTAATTTTAAATTAATTAAATAATGTCAAAATTGGCATTAATGTTATTTTATAATAAATGATATTTTATTTAAAGATTTAAAATATTATAAAAATACTATATTCTTACAATTTATTTTTAAATTTTAATAAATATCAAATATGGTCTATTAATGGACCAATTTATCTTTTATAATGAATATATTGACCCCTAAATAGTAAAAACATTGTTAACATGGTCCGACTTAAAGAATTGTTTTTACGCGTTACATGCGCTTGTTTTAAAATTAATTTCCATCACACATGAGTTTTTATTTTATAAATTAGATATAATATTTATAATTTAGCGTGTCTATATTTTATAATAAATATCACTTTAATTTATTATTTATGGTTAAATCACTTTGGTTAGAAAACTAGTTACCTTAATAAAAACCAAAATTGTGAAAGTGGGGAAACGTAGAATTTAAGGAACAAAATTATAAAAATGAACTTATTTTAGTGTTTTTGAGGTTTCTATAGACCATAATTTTACTTTAATCCATTAGTTTTTAATTTTGGTGGCACATGAGGTAAGGGAGACCTCCCAATAGTGTTTACCTTTTTATATTTACATGAATACCACTCCCCCGCCACTATAAAAAGCCATTCACTCCCTCCATTTCTTCACACTTATGAAGCTATTTGGATCATAAAAAACCTAAAAAAATAAACTCCCAACATCACTACCCTAAACCTAGAATTATCAATTTGGGTAGAAATAAATCCAAGGAAGTCCTTTGGTAAAAACCAAAAAGAGTCATCCGAAAAAGAGGCAACATTATTCAAC
Source organism: Viscum album (assembly GCA_963277665.1). NCBI lineage: Eukaryota > Viridiplantae > Streptophyta > Magnoliopsida > Santalales > Viscaceae > Viscum > Viscum album. Next base: position 907,943,505 of record OY728131.1, on the reverse strand, counting down.
AATCACTCTTGTTTTATTTCTTTATAAAAACATTGAATTATTCTTATTACATGTTTATATTATAAAATAAGTATCCTAAATATAATTATATTTTTTATGTTAAGGGTTTAACCTACACCTACACACACTTCTATCAAATGAGATACGCAATCATCGTTTGAGTGTACGGAGGACTACCACCTCACGAACTGATGTCATTCGTTCTTCCATTGCCACCTTTAAAGGTTGAGAATTATGTTGAACATAATGTTTTTATATGATAAATTTGATATTTATTTTTTCTTAATACTTATTCAATTTTTATATAACACATACCTTCATGGTTTCCATTTTGTGTAAATATGATACCATTGTTTTTGGACGTGTGGACTACCACCTCCTCAATGTGATGCAATTCGTTCACACTTTAAATGGAATGAATTAAGGATGTTTTTAATTAAAATATGTGATAAATATTAAATTTATATTATACTATAATTATAATATACATATATATCATTTAATTCTCATTCTTTTAAATATGACAATAAAATGGAAGAATCATTCATGCGTACATAAGACCTACTGTCTCCATGAATGGTGCATTTCATTTCACATCTTAAAAATTTATGGATTAATATAAATACATATATACTGAATATATATAATATTTAAATCATTTTTTAAATTATATAGATTATGAAATCATGATCTATGTAATAGAAACAAAAATAAACAGTCAAAACATACTAAAAAAACTAAGCAATTAACTCCTGAAACAGTAAAAATAATAAAAGATTATTAACTAACGGATAATAAGACATTATAATAAGATAATATATGATATTATAAATGTAACGCCCCGACCCTAGTTACCCAGAGTCAGTGCATTATTACATTACATTGGCATGATCCCAAGAAAGATCAAATCTCGAAAGACCGATTGGTTTAGTAGCCTTGGAAACACTAGATATATTCATAAGTTTTACATTACATCATAAAATGAAAAACTACTACAACAACATAATGTCTCCACATTCCACACTATTATCCCCTCATAATATCCCTGCAGGTCATTCATAACTTACTTTTTCACATCCTGGGAAAAATAAAACATAGAAAAGGGGTGAGCTCAAATGCCCAGTAAGGATAACAATATAGCGGAACATTCAAAAATAAGCATAAACATTTAAGGCAATGAATTACTAAAACAAAAGCCTTTTTAAACTTGAACTTCAACATAGTATGGAAAAAGTAAAATGAAATAATGCCATTTACTTGTTCACATGGATATTCTACTAATTGAATAATCACATGCTATATAAATAACCACTTTCATAATGTTGGAATGCATAATGCTGAACTTTAATTTCTTTGTCAAGGCCTCGTCCCAAGACCTTGGGGCTAACTGTAACCGGAACCCAACCCGGAGTGCCTCTAATAACCGGACACCAACCCGGAGTGCCTCTAATAACCGGACACCAACCCGGAGTGCCTCTAATAACCGGACACCAAACCGGAGGGATTACTTTTACCAGTCCCTAACCTGGAGGGATTACTTTTACCAGTCCCCAACCTGGAGGGCTTACTTTAACCAGTCCCCAACCTGAAACATACTTGTCCAACACATTCATATGAAGTAAAGGTTGAAATATAACATAAACATTCTTATTAGAACTAGCATACGAAATGTCAATACTTTACTCAAAAACCATGAATGCTATATAAATGACACATCTACAGTCAAACATATCACAAAACTTCATTACAGTATGGAAGTTTTATATCATAATAAATCAACTTCAAATAATCTTAAAATCCATCAAAGGATGTTGACATAGATGAAAATGTTTTTTAAAAATTATTGAGAGAAATATCCCTTTTTCATGAAAACATTTTAATGTTACACAATTTAGAAAGTAAGGCATTTAAATACATTTTTGAATCAAAGTGTCCCATACCACTTTGAAACTTTTGAATGGAATTAACACTTTTAAAACATTCATTTTCATATAAATAAATCCTTACAAACCATTTTGAAAACATGGACATAAATGAGAATGATTTAGAAGAATAAATATTTAAAACATTTAAAATGATGTTTTAGTAAAAGTTCCCTTAGAAAGAATCCCTTTGAAAACTCTTTTATGAAATATGTACATGGATAGTAAATATGTCCCTGTAGATACTTACGTAAAAACAACCTCGGATATTAAAGAGATTGTGAAGTAAACCCTTATCAATTTGGTAACTTATGAAACATACAACCCATGAAAGAGGTATCATACAATGATAATGTAAATACACATAAGGTAAAGTGTATTACACAAAGAATACAATTATGGGCAGTACATACACCACACAAAAGATAATAGTGGAAATATGGCATGAATCTCACTGAAATAAAGAGTGAGATGAAAACCCCTTACCACGTTAATCAACTGAGTCGTATGGCCAAAAGTAAATAACCACAAAATGATTTACAGAATAACATGAATATAAAGATAATCATGATAATATATATCAAATGTTAGTACACAATACACCACTTTCAATAATTTAGTGGCGAACAATGGAAATCTCACGGAATTGAAAGTGAGATAAGAAAATCCCTTACCTTGTACTTTTCCTTGGTTGTGGTAGGTTAACCTCCTGTATAATGGTGAAATAATTGTTATTAAATTATACAAGAATCATATATATTAATATGATATCATATATGATCTTTTAATATTGATTTGATAATAATATCTTAGTATTATCGTTGTTTCGGGTGTTAACTTACTTGTTTTCTTTTATATGTTTTGTTTCGTAAGACATGTTTGTAATGGATAGGTTGTATATTATTCATATCCAGAATGATATATAGTCCTTAAACATCATTTTTAAATCATCAAATGATAATTATACTTGAATGGATACGATGGAGAATGAATCTCATCGCGTTCGTGGAGACGGTAGTCCGTACGTACGCACGAGCGACAATATCATTCTTTTGATATTAAAATAATATATAAATGGATGTTATATCATATATACAGAATCATTAACATGTTATATTTATTATTTTCATGAGTTACACATCATTATTATACCCATCCAAATAATAATATATTGAATAACAATTACACCACGACGTGGAGACGGTAAGCCGTACGTACGCACGTATGGTGACATGTTATTCAAAGGATGGATAGAATAATGAATATGGTTGTACCATATTTATAATAACATCACAGTATATGTGAGATACTGGAGTTATTATTTTAGAATGGTAAGAACAAAGGAAGAAGAAGTGGAAGAAGAAATGAACTTGGAGAAGGGTGGTGAAATCATTACCTCTTCTTCGGGTTCTTCCTTTTGATTTGATCAAAAGGGCTCCTTAGGTTGGCTTTCTGATCAAAATAAGGCCCTTAGGTTGTATTGAGGGAAGTTGGGAGAGTATTTGGGCAGAGTTTTGCCGAACCAAAAGGCTTTGAAGGTGTGAAGAAATGAGAAGGAGGAGTGCCCTTTTATAAGAGGGGTGAGGGGCACCTTTGGAAAAGCTAGAAATATTAATTTATAATAAATTCATATTCGGTTTCTAATGGATCCAAAGTTTATTATTCAAAGGTTAAGGTGGGGATGGGTCGAAAACAACTCAACCAATATAATTTAGACAGGTTTGGGTACTTATATTAACCTTATCTTTAAGTATTAACTCTAAGTTAATTAGTTTCACTTTTACAATGTCTCTTTGTATTTTTATATAATATGGTTAATAAACTTACTACATACATCCAAGCGACCCCCAAGTGGTCTATTAATGATGAAAATATCATGATATAAGTCTCTTGGCCGAAAATTAGATTTTTAGGAATTTAATATCAATTAATAATATAATATTTGTTTTAAGAACTCTTTTATGTCAATTTTGACACTATTCAATAGTTGATTTTTGTGAAACTCATAACAGATTGATTACTTCGAAAAAAGTCAATTAAATCAATCCTAATATATCATATTATCCTAGAAAATTAGTTTAATTCATTAAAAGTTTCATATTATATTTATTTGGGTATTTATAATATCAATTATTTTAATTTTTCACTATTATAGTAATTACTGCATCATCATTGTGTCATAAATAAAATAAATTATTTAATTTATAAAAATTATAAATAAAATATCATTATGTAGGAAATATTTTTATCTTTCTAATGAATATTTATAATCTAAAATCCAACATATATAATCCTATGTAACAATTGTTTTGCTAAAAGATATATGCTTGTGTCATTTTTGTATTCATTTTAACTTAATTAAAATAAAGTGTCATTATCGCTTACAAGTGGATCCATGGGGTCCCAAAATCGACCCAAAGATGCCCATGGTCGACCATGTATCAACCAATAGGGTTAAGACACGTTTTAGGGTAATTTAGTATTATTATAATATTATTTTTTAACCCTTATTTACTGGATTTACCCTTAACCATGGTAAATAAAATATTTACCGCAGTAATTATTCAAAATGTCTAAAAATAAAAGTTACCTATTTACACAATTTGAACATCTTGATTCCAAATATGGAATCCATTTTTCTAAATTCAAAACACAGAAGTGGCAGAAATTAATTTAAAATTAATTCCCGCTGTCAAAACAAAAAGCGTGTTTTTAAGAGATAATAACTATCAAAAGATTGACACTTGTTTATGTTCGGTTTAATTGTAAAATTATGTCCAATGACCAACATTATATTAAATTGTAAAAATATATTCTAAATATACTTTAAAACCACTCAAATTCATAATTTATCACTATTAATTATTTTGATTAAAAAAGTTGTTTTTAATTAAAATTTAGTAATTTTCACTATTCATCAAAATATTAAAGTTATCCGAAAAGTACCAAAATTTCACCTTAGGCTAAATTCGATATTCCGAATCCAAAAATGAAGTCCATTTTAAAATATAAAATATATATAATTTCAAAAATTAGGTATTACTATTCATAACGGCTAGTTTGATCGGTTGTGGTGTGTGTTAAAACTCGAAGTTGCGTACAACACACGCTACTGTTTTATTCAAAGGAAAGCGTACCGTGTAAGCTTGGGATGTTTCATTTTAAATTTTTTTGATGTCCCCATTTAGTCAAAAAGTTTAAAATATTGTATTTAAAAAGGTTTCACTATTAAAAGTTGATAAAAGTGCAATACTGGAAATGAATCTGTTCTTGCATTATGACTAAGAAACTCATAATATGGATTCTAAAATTATAAGGATTATATAAAGTTAAAAAATGTAGTTAATGCTATTCATGACCTCTTTTAATGGATTTTTTTTTGTAAGTCATGGTGTGATTTAACTCGGTGTTGCGTGTAGTGCAAGTTATTGAATTATTTTGAAGAAATAACACACTATGAAATCTTGGGGTGTTACATTCTCCCCTCCTTAAATAAATTGTGTCCTCGCAATTTGAAATTGTTCTTCGAAAATAAAAGGTTGAAAATAGAAAATATATTTGTGGGAAAACCCACATCGGAAATTGGGTTACTAAAATTTAGTCTTAATATGAGGAAAAGAGAAATGAAAGGGTCACCACCAAATTATGATCTTGATTAGGAGAACATTGGTGGCAATTAGAGACATATAATTGGAGGAAAAACGTAAATATTTATAGGTAGTGATTGAGGTCATCAATCACAAACAAGTATAAAATTGAGGTCCTTAAACTCATCAATCTATGATGATTTGAAGTACCATCGGTTCAACAAAATATAGGGTATTGGGATAACACATTTTTGACATTTCAAAATATCTTAGTTGAAATCCCACATCGAAAAATGAATTAATGAGGCCTCTATTTAAAATAAAGAGTGGAAAGTATGAAGATTACCGAAAATAACACATACTAGGGTTCCATGTAGGAAAATATGGATATGGAAGAGAAATCTAACCATCAATTATCTGATGGAGAGTGGTAGAGAACATGGCTATGAAAAGGCCAACAATCCCAAAACCATAAATTAGTGATGATTTAAGGTACCATCTAGGACAACATTTTTGTTCTAATTTCCTTTTATTAATGTTGAGGAATTTATTTATGAGATTGGCTAAGATCATAAGGAGATATAATTACATTATAACTAGAGTTTTATCCATTAATAAATTTCTACCACAAACTCATCTTTCACTCTAAAAGATAATAGAACGTAAAAAAATTTCTATTTATACTATTCATACAGGGTTCCAAAATAAATGAATTTATAATTCATCTACCAGATCTTTTAAAAAAACTACATTATTTAATCCAGGACATCACGTGGGCCAGTGGTAGGTGATACACCCTTGTCGCCCTTCGGTTGCGGGTTCAAGTCTCGCAGCCTTGCCAGACGCGACGGGTTGCCGCCCGACCTCCGAGTTGTCCTTTTATGGCAATCCAAAATAATCCAAACTAGAACTATCCAAAATACATCTGTCCAAACTCACAGTCCAACATTTATAAGGAAGGTAAGCATAATGTAGATCCTTTTTACCCCGTAATAGCATATGAATACCTTCATCATGTATTCTTTTAATACACTGAAACATCCTGAATTACCATATTCCTTATTGATTACATTCATGCTCCCTTATTCCATATAGAATGCAGGATATACTTCATCAATCCAAAAATGTTTTAAACCCCAACAATGATGGAATAGACAAATCATTAATCAGCTTCAAGGTAGTCAAGAATATCCAATATAATTTATCTAAATCAATCATGTATTATTCTAAAATCACTACCTCGGTATCAAAACCATATTATGGTTTATCTTTCTCTCAAACATATATTTTCCAAAAAATTAACCTTCTATTGAGTCACTTTTCTTTGTTCCACACAATCTCAAGTCCTTAATGAAATATTACTGCAGTATAATCCTTATATACTCCATAATTATTATAACAAGTACATTATTGATACAACACTCAATTGACATAATCAACATAAGAACTCTAATCATTCCTCTTCATCTGTGGTAGTATCATAAATTGATTATTATCCAATAACATCATTTGCGGCATAGTCTGATGACTGGGACATAGGTTTGCGTAGTGTCCAAACTCCTTGCAAATGAAGCATTGTACATTTAAAAACATTTTCTTACCCTTGCAGTCACGTACTTTGTGCCCTTTTCCTCCACAATTATAACAAACTCCCATTCCTTTCAGGCAAGTTCTAGGGTGTTTCTTTCTACAGTTACCACATATGGGAAAATTCTTCTTTTCCCTCTTCCCTTTATCCATCTTTCTCTCTTCCATCCTTTTCTTCTCTTGCTTCCCTTCAAAGCCATAGGACTCAGTAAACTATTTACTTATCTTATCAACACATGATATTATTTCTTCATATGATGATAATACATGGGAGACTATTTCTCTTATAAATTCTAGCTTAAGACCATGAAAGATATTATCCTTCCTTCTCTTTGGATCATGGGCATTTCTGGAGTTCTCATTCCTTCTACTGGGCGCCATTTTTAAACAATGGCATACACTAGATCAGTTTATGAATCAAAATACATAATCCCATACTTGTAAAACACTTAACATAAATTGAAATATTTATGGATATAATCCATAATCATAAAAATGTTTTCTTTGAGGAAGTATATACTCATAAACCCTTCATAATGATTTGTAAAGAAAATGAGAGTTATCCTAAGAATATCCCCCGGGAGTGTCGTAACCAAGAGTGCAACAAGGCCCGTTGTCGTGCACCAGTTCCCGTTCGAGTCTAGCTCAAAGTGGCGTTTTTGGGTTTTACCCCTAGGTACATCTGTGCCAGAGCCGCCTCTACCTGCTCGTATCCAGACAGGGATGTATTGCTCGGAAAACTCACAAAATCTCTACAATACCAAAATTCTAGGAAGTTATTCTATACTAATCCTCAAAGTTCATCTTAGGTCTACGTGCTCTAATCAGAGTTTATCTAAATCTAGCTTCCAAGGTTTTTACTAAACTTCCTCTGATACCAACTGTAACGCCCCGACCCTAGTTACCCAGAGTCAGTGCATTATTACATTACATTGGCATGATCACAAGAAAGATCAAATCTCGAAAGACCGATTGGTTTAGTAGCCTTGGAAACACTAGATATATTCATAAGTTTTACATTACATCATAAAATGAAAAACTACAACAACAACATAATGTCTCCACATTCCACACTATTATCCCCTCATAATATCCCTGCAGGTCATTCATAACTTAATTTTTCACATCCTGGGAAAAATAAAACATAGAAAAGGGGTGAGCTCAAATGCCCAGTAAGGATAACAATATAGCGGAACATTCAAAAATAAGCATAAACATTTAAGGCAATGAATTACTAAAACAAAAGCCTTTTTAAACTTGAACTTCAACATAGTATGGAAAAAGTAAAATGAAATAATGCCATTTACTTGTTCACATGGATATTCTACTAATCGAATAATCACATGCTATATCAATAACCACTTTCATAATGTTGGAATGCATAATGCTGAACTTTAATTTCTTTGTCAAGGCCTCGTCCCAAGACCTTGGGGCTAACTGTAACCGGAACCCAACCCGGAGTGCCTCTAATAACCGGACACCAACCCGGAGTGCCTCTAATAACCGGACACCAAACCGGAGGGATTACTTTTACCAGTCCCTAACCTGGAGGGCTTACTTTTACCAGTCCCCAACCTGGAGGGATTACTTTAACCAGTCCCCAACCTGGAACATACTTGTCCAACACATTCATATGAAGTAAAGGTTGAAATATAACATAAACATTATTATTGGAACTAGCATACGAAATGTCAATACTTTACTCAAAAACCATGAATGCTATATAAATGAAACATCTACAGTCAAACATATCACAAAACTTCATTACAATATGGAAGTTTTATATCATAATAAATCAACTTCAAATAATCTTAAAATCCATCAAAGGATGTTGACATAGATGAAAATGTTTTTTAAAAATTATTGAGAGAAATATCCATTTTTCATGAAAACATTTTAATGTTACACAATTTAGAAAGTAAGGCATTTAAATACATTTTTGAATCAAAGTGTCCCATACCACTTTGAAACTTTTGAATGGAATTAACACTTTTAAAACATTCATTTTCATATAAATAAATCCTTACAAACCATTTTGAAAACATGGACATAAATGAGAATGATTTAGAAGAATAAATATTTAAAACATTTAAAATGATGTTTTAGTAAAAGTTCCCTTAGAAAGAATCCCTTTGAAAACTCTTTTATGAAATATGTACATGGATAGTAAATATGTCCCTGTAGATACTTACGTAAAAACAACCTCGGATATTAAAGAGATTGTGAAGTAAACCCTTATCAATTTGGTAACTTATGAAACATACAACCCATGAAAGAGGTATCATACAATGATAATGTAAATACACATAAGGTAAAGTGTATTACACAAAGAATACAATTATGGGCAGTACATACACCACACAAAAGATAATAGTGGAAATATGGCATGAATCTCACCGAAATAAAGAGTGAGATGAAAACCCCTTACCACGTTAATCAACTGAGTCGTATGGCCAAAAGTAAATAACCACCAAATTATTTACAGAATAACATGAATATAAATATAATCATGATAATATATATCAAATGGCAGTACACAATACACCACTTTCAATAATTTAGTGGCGAACAATGGAAATCTCACGGAATTGAAAGTGAGATAAGAAAATCCCTTACCTTGTACTTTTCCTTGGTTGGGGTAGGTTAACCTCCTGTATAATGGTGAAATAATTGTTATTAAATTATACAAGAATCATATATATTAATATGATATCATATATGATCTTTTAATATTGATTTGATAATAATATCTTAGTATTATCGTTGTTTCGGGTGTTAACTTACTTGTTTTCTTTTATATGTTTTGTTTCGTAAGCCATGTTTGTAATGGATAGGTTGTATATTATTCATATCCAGAATGATATCTATTCCTTAAACATCATTTTTAAATCATCAAATGATAATTATACTTGAATGGATACGATGGAGAATGAATCTCATCGCGTTCGTGGAGACGGTAGTCCGTACGTACGCACGAGCGACAATATCATTCTTTTGATATTAAAATAATATATAAATGGATGGTCTATCATATATACAGAATCATTAACATGTTATATTTATTATTTTCATGAGTTACACATCATTATTATACCCATCCAAATAATAATATATTGAATAACAATTACACCACGACGTGGAGACGGTAAGCCGTACGTACGCACGTATGGTGACATGTTATTCAAAGGGTGGATAGAATAATGAATATGGTTGTACCATATTTATAATAACATCACAGTATATGTGATATACTGGATTTATTATTTTAGAATGGTAAGAACAAAGGAAGAAGAAGTGGAAGAAGAAATGAACTTGGAGAAGGGTGGTGAAATCATTACCTCTTCTTCGGGTTCTTCCTTTTGATTTGATCAAAAGGGCTCCTTAGGTTGGCTTTCTGATCAAACTAAGGCCCTTAGGTTGTATTTAGGGAAGTTGGGAGAGTATTTGAGCAGAGTTTGGCCGAACCAAAAGGCTTTGAAGGTGTGAAGAAATGAGAAGGAGGAGTGACCTTTTATAAGAGGGGTGAGGGGCACCTTTGGAAAAGCTAGAAATATTAATTTATAATAAATTCATATTCGGTTTCTAATGGATCCATAGTTGATTATTCAAAGGTTAAGGTGGGGATGGGTCGAAAACAACTCAACCAATAGAATTTTGACAGGTTTGGGTACTTATATTAACCTTATCTTTAAGTATTAACTCTAAGTTAATTAGTTTCACTTTTACAATGTCTCTTTGTATTTTTATATAATATGGTTAATAAACTTACTACATACATCCAATAGACCCCCAAGTGGTCCATTAATGATGAAACTATCATTATATAAGTCTCTTGGCCGAACCTTAGATTTTTAGGAATTTAATATCAATTAATAATATAATATTTGTTTTAAGAACTCTTTTATGTCAATTTTGACACTATTCAATAGTTGATTTTTGTGAAACTCATAACAGATTTATTACTTCGAACAAAGTCAATTAAATAAATCCTAATATATCATATTATCCTAGAAAATTAGTTTAATTCATTAAAAGTTTCATATTATATTTATTTGGGTATTTATAATATCAATTATTTTAATTTTTCACTATTATAGTAATTACTGCATCATCATTGTGTCATAAATAAAATAAATTATTTAATGTATAAAAATTATAAATAAAATATCATTATGTAGGAAATATTTTTATCTTTCTAATGAATATTTATAATCTAAAATCCAACATATATAACCCTATGTAACAATTGTTTTGCTAAAAGATATATGCTTGTGTCATTTTTGTATTCATTTTAACTTAATTAAAATAAAGTGTCATTATCACTTACAAGTGGATCCATGAGGTCCCAAAATCGACCCAAAGATTCCCATGGTCGACCATGTATCAACCAATAGGGTTAAGACACGTTTTAGGGTAATTTAGTATTATTATAATATTATTTTTTAACCCTTATTTACTGGATTTACCCTTAACCATGGTAAATAAAATATTTACCGCAGTAATTATTCAAAATGTCTAAAAATAAAAGTTACCTATTTACACAATTTGAACATATTGATTCCAAATATGGAATCCATTTTTCTAAATTCAAAACACAGAATTGTCAGAAATTAATTTAAAATTAATTCCCGCTGTCAAAACAAAAAGCGTGTTTTTAAGAGATAATAACTATCAAAAGATTGACACTTGTTTATGTTCGGTTTAATTGTAAAATTATGTCCAATGACCAACATTATATTAAATTGTAAAAATATATTCTAAATATACTTTAAAACCACTCAAATTCATAATTTATCACTATTAATTATTTTGATTAAAAAAGTTGTTTTTAATTAAAATTTAGTAATTTTCACTATTCATCAAAATATTAAAGTTATCCGAAAAGTACCAAAATTTCAACTTAGGCTAAATTAGATATTCCAAATCCAAAAATGAAGTCCATTTTGAAATATAAAATATATATAATTTCAAAAATTAGGTATTACTATTCATAACGGCTAGTTTGATCGGTTGTGGTGTGTGTTAAAACTCGAAGTTGCGTACAACACACGCTACTGTTTTATTCAAAGGAAAGCGTACCGTGTAAGCTTGGGATGTTTAATTTTAATTTTTTTTGATGTCCCCATTTAGTCAAAAAGTTTAAAATATTGTATTTAAAAAGGTTTCACTATTAAAAGTTGATAAAAGTGCAATACTGGAAATGAATCTGTTCTTGCATTATGACTAAGAAACTCATAATATGGATTCTAAAATTATAAGGATTATATAAAGTTAAAAAATGTAGTTAATGCTATTCATGACCTCTTTTAATGGCTTTTTTTTGTAAGTCATGGTGTGATTGAACTCGGTGTTGCGTGTAGTGCAAGTTATTGAATTATTTTGAAGAAATAACACACTATGAAATCTTGGGGTGTTACAATAAATATGATTATGGTTCTATTATAAGTTAATAAAATGATTAAAACCATTATACAAGAGCTTAAATAGAGTTTCACCAAAAGGAAGTGTAATGTAAGAGATTTTCATCTCACTTTTTACATCTATGAGATAAATTTCATATTCACCACTTACTTATTTTGTGTGGTGTATATACTGAACATTTTGACATATTATATCATGAATCCTTTTATATTCATTATATTTAAATTTTTACTTTGAATTATCTCATAAAATGGGTTTTATCTTGAAAATTACCAACTAGTAAAAGTTATCTTAAAATCTCACTTTATTTTGTGATTGTTAACTTTCTCTTAAAAAAATCACTTTCTTATAATAATTTTTCATTGAAAATTATATTTATTTGTTATGTACATATTATTTTATGATGTATATGATTATTTACTAAACTATTAGACCATTTTTACATACTATTTTTACTTTGAAAGTTATTTGATTTACTGGGGAAACATTGATAAATATGCATCCTTAACTCAATAATGATATTTGATAAGGCACTTTTTTATGAATTCAAATAGATTATTCAATATATGAGGAATTATTTGAATATTAAATACAAAGGTTGCTGACCAGTTAATAAAATTACCTCGATACATTGAGAGTCTCATGGGACGAATTCAGTTGGAGAAACCCTTCATGTTTGTAACTAGTATGTTTTAAAACACCTTGTGAAAGGTCTTGAAAGTAGGGTTAAGGTTGGACAAAACAAATCAGTTTGCAACTAGTATGTTTTAAAATATCTTTTAAAAGGTCTTAATGGTAAAGGTTTCATGTACCTGAGAAACATGACGTCTAATAATTAAGCATTAACTTTATTTCAATTTTTATTATCCAGAGGATTTTCACTATGAAGAAATATATGGATTCACTTCATTATCAATTCACTGATTACATGGAATGTGTTTTTAGTTATTTACCTTTCCATATTTTTTACTCACTTACTTCTTAGTAATTGACTACATGTCATGTGTTCTTAGTTATTTACCTTTCTATATTGATTATTCTCATCGATTCATTATTTCATCTATTGTACTTAACCCTTACTAAGCATTTGATCCTAACCTTATTTTATTTCCTTTCACCAGGTTATGAGGAATAAATATTTGAATAAGTTTTCAAGGATATTGTTCATCTCATTTTATTGTGTATCATGTTTTTTTATCTTTTTTAAACTAGTTATGATAATAAAAACATATTTGAGTTAATAATATCCATTGTGATAACGATTCTTATACTCTAATAATTGAATCCATACTGATTCTGATAATTCTCTCTGATTTAATCGGATCATATCTAGGTTCCGATTATGTGATTAGAATCATCATACTAAGGTCCAAGTATGATAATATACTTTAAGAGGCATAATGTAATGTTTAGTTTAATTATTTTAAACTATGTTTTAAAATTATAATCCATCCCCATTTATAAGTTAGTAATATAAGAATATTATTACCATCCTAATTAGTATTGTTCTATAATACTGATCCAATAATTGGTATCAGATCAATATTACACTACTCATATACCTTTTTAAGTTTTACTTTCATTATTATTGCAAGTTTCTGAAGTTTTGTTATACAATGTTTGTTTATAAATTCTTTGTTACACTAAGGTGTTTGTTGGAAAATAATATATCTTTTGTATTAAATATGCCATGAATGAATATCACATATATATATATAATATGAATCCTAATAGACTTCCTATTTTTTATGGTTATAATTATGAGTACTAGAGGGATGATATGAAATTTTTTGTTATCAACACAGGAGTTGATAATTTCATTATGTTGATTGTATATTACAAAATTACAGATGAGGATATAACTACTTTTACTCAGCAATAATAATAAGAATTTAAGTTAAACTACAAAATAAGGAATACCATATTATGTTCTATAATAAGAAGAATTTATTATCAGATATCTTCTTGTGAATATGCCAATAGTATTTTGAAAAATCTTGAGGTCACGCATTTTGGAACATCTAAAGTTATTGAAACTCAGAGATCCATGTTAAGAGATGACTACAAAGACTTTGATTTCTTACCTAGTGATTCTGTTGCCAATATAAATCAAATATTAGTGAATATTATAAATAGATTATAGTCTGTTATTGAGAAAGGTTTAGATGATGAAATTCTTGTGGAGAAGATAACTAACATCATGAATAATGAATGTGAATCAAATAGAACTATTGTTTATGAGATAATAAATTTAAGTAATCTTAATTAGGTTGATCTCATTATAACCTTAACTCAATATGAAGGCAGACTCAAGAGAGATGTTGAAAAAAAGAAATATAAAAATGGTGGAGTTTACTTTTCTTGAACATTAACCTTACATTCAAAAGTAAAATCTATGGAGAAAGTTGTTAAGTCTTCTGGAAAGAAGAAAGTTATTGTTCAATCAGTTTTAAATAATTCTAGGAATTATGAAAATTAATTAGAAAATTTATCCTGAAGGATGAATAAAATAGTTGGAATGAAATATGTATAGTTTATATATATAAAAATAAATAATGATATAAGTGATAAAAATAATGAATTCGCCTGTTATGAATGCAAGAAAACTGGACACATCACACCATATTGTCCAAAGCTAAAGAGTAAAGATAAAAAATTTAGGAACTCAAAGAGGAATGAAAAAAATTATTACAAATCAAAGGTAAAGAAAGTTATTAAAGCTGCTGACACTTAGATTTCCAGTGAAGGTGACTCTTCTAAGAATTATTTAGAGAATAATGGTTTTGGATATAGGAACATAGGTATTTTTTCCAATATACCTAAATTAAATCATTGTCTTATGAATAAGTTAAAAATAGCTCATAACCTTACCAATATGTCCTTAAATGATAATTTCCTTGATGATAAGGATTAAATATCTTTGGATGAATAATATTCCTCAATAGAGGACAATACTCTTCCTTATTATGATGAAGTTTCTCATTTGATTAACTTTTTGAAAATAAGAATTGAAATATTTGTAAAAATCTTGATAATGATTTGGAAAAACATAACAAAGATGATTCAATGATAAATTTTTGACAAATTAAATATCGGATCTATCAAAATATATTGATAAGAATATTTCTGAGAAAGAAAATATTTCTAATGATTTTGAAAAAGTAATTTTTGAGAAAGATAGTTTAAAAAAAAGTTTTGATAAACTTAGTTTTGAAACTAATACTAAATAGAATAAGAATTTAGTTGTAAACCTAAAATCTTAAATTTATTCTTTGAAGAAACTTTTACCAAAATTTACCAACAAAGAGGAAAATTTTGACAAAATGTACAGACAAATTCTTCCTCATGGAAATGGTTATGGAATGGGTTATACATATAAAAGACTAATTTTTAGTAATAATTAGTTTGTTTCTAAAAATTCCTCCCTTTTCACCAAGTGTAAAAGTGGTGGTCATTGGAAAAAGAATTTTTCATTAAAAAATTTCAATCCCTAGGATTTTACAAAGCATATTTTTCTAAATAAATGTGCATTCCTAAATTTTTTTCTCTCACATTATTGAACCCAAGAACATTTGGGTGATGAAAACATAATCTTTTTGTTTTCAAGAAAAAAAAGATAGCACCAAAAAAAAACTTGGTACATAGATAGTTCCTATTATATGTAGATGATTGGTAATAAAGATTTATTATAGATGAATAACAAGAAGAAAGGTTGTAAAGTAACTTTCAAAAATGACACTCAAGGATATATTATTGGAATATGTAACATTTTTCTTATTGGTAAAGCCCAAATTTTAAATGTTTTTTTTGTTAAAGGTCTTAATAAAAACCTTATAAGAATAAGTAAATTATGTGATGAAGGTTACCTTTTGAAATTTAGAAATGATAAATGTGAAGTACATGGTTACAAGGATTAATTTATTATTTATGCCCATTAACATGAGAATGTTTACACACTTAACTTAAAAGACCTCAGGAGTCAAGAATTTTCTTGTCTAAGTGCAATGAATAATCAATCTTGGTTGTGGCATATAAGGTTATGACATTATAACCTTATAAACTTATCCAAGTTGACTAAGAAAAGACTTATTAAGGATTTATCAGATCTTAGGTTTGATTCTTAAAAAGTATATGATCCTTATCAATATGGTAAGCAACATAACTCAAGTTTTAAATATATTAGTGAAGTTTCAACTTTTTATGCTTTATAGTTAGTGAACATGTACTTATTTGGTCCTATAAAAACGATTATTGGTGGAAAATACTATTTATATGTTTTAATTGATAATTACACTAGATACACATGAGATTATTTTCTCACAAAGAAATCTAAAGCTTTTTGATATTTTAAAACTTTTGTAGACAAAGTTAAAAATGAGAAAAACCTTCTCTTGATAACTATTCATAGTGATCATGGTGGAAAATTTGTAAATTCTAATTTTGAATTTTTCTGTAGTAATAAAGGTATTGAACATAACTTTGCAACTCCTAAAACCCCTTAACAAAATGGTATAGTTAAAAGAATAAATATAATTCTTCAAGAAATAACTAGAACCATGTTGTATGAATGCTCAAGTGATAAACATTTTTGGGATGAAGAATTTAAAACTACCCACTATACTATAAATCAAGTTTTAATTAGAACTTTTCTTAATAAAACTCCTTATCAGTTGTGGATAGGTAGAAAACCAAAATATTCTCACTTCAATGTTTTTGGTGGAAAATATTCATCCTGAATTCTAAATATAGCTTACATAAAATTTCACCCAAATATGACGAAGGAGTATTTTTAGGTAATTCGACTACTTATGAGTAATATAGAGTTTTTAATAAAAATTATTGTACTGTTGAGAAAATTATACATAAAATGTTCGATGAAAATGACCCTTTTGTTTTCAAAAAACCCCAACAAACATCCTCATATGTGATTTCAAAAACCAATTTTCAACTTCAGTTATAAATTTCTTATCATAAGGATATATCTTAAGAAATTTTTTATAAAGTTTTTCCTTAGGAATATTTTCTACCTATTATTGAAGAATATATCTAATAAAACCCAAGAATTCCATTGTTTTTAAGGAATCATCATAGCGAGAGTATCATTAGTGATATAGATCAACTAGTTAAGACTACAAGGTCCTTAAGAAATGAAATTGAAGATCTATATTTCTTATCCAAATTTGAACCTAAGAATCCTGATGAGGATTTAGGTGATGAGGATTAGATTAAGGCTATGTAAGATGAGATCAATGAATTTGAGAGGAACAAAGTCTGGACTTTAGCTGAATGACCATTAGAAATTTATATAATTAAGGTAAAATGGATTTTTAGAAACATATGTGATGAAAATTGAATAATTTTTAGAAATAAAGAAATAATTGTTGCTAAGGTTTATAATCAACAAGAAGGAATATATTATTAAGAAACCTATGCACCATTATCTATACTTGAATCTATTCGAATTATATAAACCTCTATAGCATTATTTAATTTTAAACTATTTAAAATGGATGTGAAGTGTGATTTTCTTAATGGATATGACCAGGAGGAAGTTTATGTTGAATAACACATGGTTTTTATGATAAAAAACATCATGAATATTTTTATAAACTTACTAAAGATTTATATGGACTTAAACAAGCCCAAATATTTTGGTATGATAAATTAACAAGATTTTTGTTACAAAACAATTTTGATAAGGGAGCTGAAGATCCAAAAATTCTAATAAAATAAGTTAATAAAAACATTATTATTGTTAAAATATATGTTTACAACATTATATTCAAATAAACTAAAAAATACTTAATATATTACTTTGTAGATCTTATGAAATCTGAGTTTGAGATGAGTATGATGGGTGAGTTAACATTTTTTCTAGGTTTTAAAATTTCACAAAAACTAGAAGGAAATTTTATATCTCAACATAAGTATATAAAATATCATTATAAGAAATTTGAATATGAAAATACTAAAAGTATTAGTGCTCCTATTGGTACCTCGAATACCCTTGACATTGATGAGGCTGGGCAACTAGTTCATTAAAATACTTTTAGAGTTATGATAGGAAGTTTACTTTACTTAACTACTAGTCATCTAGATTTAATTTTTTCTGTATGATCATGTAAAAAATATCAAAAAAATATAAATTAATCCCATTTAAAATATATAAAACAAAAATTTCATTGTATTAATTGAACTATGGATTTAGGATTTTTGTATTCTTTTGGAAATGTTTTTGAATTAAAAACATTTTCAGAGGTTAACTTTGGTTGATATAGAATGGATATGAAAATCACATCTGGAAATTTTAATTTATTAGGAGATTCATTAGTTTCTTGGTCATGTAATAAACAAAACTCAACAATACTTTCCACTACTGAAGCTGAATATGCAACAAATGAAAGATGTTTTTCTCAAGTGTTGTGGATATAACACATGCTCACTGATTATGTATTGAGTTTTACTAAAACTAAAATACTTTGTGATAACACAAGTTCCATTACTTTAAGTAAAAACCCAAAACATCACTCACATGATAAACATATATATATATATATAAGACACCATTTCCTTCGAGATCACACACTTAAAGGAGATATAATTTTACAATTCATCAGAATGAAAGATCAACTTGTTGACATTTTCCCAAAACCACTTTCTTCTGATAGATTTGAATATATCAAATAGAAGTTAGTAATGATAAATATAAAATTATCATTCAAATATACTTCTTTTTGAACTATCTAGTTACATTAAGATACTCCTTTTCATAGGGGGAGTACATATGTATATATTTTCCAAAAAATGTTAGTTTTATAATTTTTTAGTTTTCTTAAAAATTCTATCATAATGAGTTTTTTGGACTAATATTTATTAATAAAATTTTTTAACTCAAAATTCTAAAAAATATTTTCAGACTCTGGAAATGTTAAAAAAATTCCGACTCGAAATTCTTAAAATGATTCTTAGACTCTGAAAATGTTATAAACTTTTATCAACTCAAGTTTTTTTAAAAATATTTTGGATTCATAAAATATCATAATGAGTATTTCTAATAAAACTATTACAATTTGTTTTCTTAAATGAAAGAATCATAATTAATTTTCCTTAAAACATTTATTTTTTTTCTATCAATAAAATTTATTATTTCATTATAAAAAATCATCATAATCATTTTCATTTGAAAATATTACAATTAGTTTTCTTAATAAATATACTGTATTTAGTTTTTTTACTAAAATTATCACATTAGGTCCATCAAAACTATCATATTATATTAGTGTACAAAAAACAAGAATAACAAGTAATCATACCGATGACACATTCCACTTCAAAAGGTATTCTTCTATCTTTTAAATTTTTTGAACTATGTCATTATGATAATTCTTTTAATTTTTGTTGTTATTATTATTTTTGTTTTATAAAAATTTTGTTGTGTTTAAAAAAAATCATATTCATTTCCAATATGATATGAATGTTTTAAAACCTCAAAAGTTCAAAAATATTAAAACTTTCTTCGGATTAATATAGACCATCAGATCAGAAAGCTTTCAATCTCAACATTTGTATTTTTATTGGAAGTCAAACTGTCTTTTCAATTTACTATATAAAGGAGGGTGACCCCCTTGTCCCACAATGGTTTTCTCCAGATTTTTTCCACAACTTTCTACTGCTTTTAATTAGCTCAGTTTGATAAAGTTTTCTTTCCACTCGATCTTCCAACATCAGTTCTAGTCCGATGGAATCTACTTGAGATTATAAGAAATGATTTGTTTTCAGGGAAAGGTTGGTATAAAGAGTTTTTTTATGAAAATTATGATTCTACTTTGAAAATTATTATTTAATTTCAAGGACGGGAATCCGTTTCTATTGAAAAGGATAATGAAGATATTGATATGATTTATCCTAATCTTATTAAGGATTTATATGCCTCTGTTAAGTTCTTCAAAGAAGATTGAAAATAAAGGTTTTATTTTTTTTATGTATAGAAAATGGTATAAGATTTCCAATAAAAAAGTTGTGAATATGGTAGGAGTTCCATTACAAGGATAGGCAATTTATCCTTCACATAAATTTCCTGATGAACTTTGTTCATTTAATAATAACAAGGTAGAATATTCATTGTTTGATAATTAATATAAAATCATAAAAGTTTCTCATCTAACACCAGGAAACTGAGTAGTCTCCCTATGGATGAAAGGGTTTCTTGTACAAAGGAAAAGAGATTGTTATTCCTCAAAAATTTCTGATGTTTTTATATTGTACTTTTTAGTAAACAAGAGAAAGATAAATTTGATGGTTTTAATTTTTTAACCATCAAAAATATAAATACAGGAATAATAAAGTCATATATCATTATATTTCAAGCTATTTTAAGTATATTGGTTGTTGAATTTTTAAAGTTTTTCAAAATTAAAAACAATTCAATTCTGATGAGGGAAAAAATATATTTCATTAGTGAGGATACAATGAACCATATGATATTTTTATTCAATGGAAGGACAAAGAAAATTGTAGATAAATTTGGTGGTACTACATCAGAAGTAGAACCATCAAGGAAAGATGAGTGTGTTGGAAAGAAGAAAAAGAGGAAGGTTGTGACCTCCTGACCAAAGAAGGAAAATAAATAGAAAAGAGTTCCTGATGAATTTAGAGGTGAATGGATGAAAAAGAAAGTAGAAAGGAAACCCAAAGATTTAGTAATAAGAATTGACCCTTATGAATCCAAGGACTTAATAATCCATTCTTTTGATATGTTATAGGAAGATGAAAATAAGAAAAATAAGAATAAAAACTTGTTAGGTACTCAGTTTTGTGAGAATATTTTAAAGAGAGTTGAAAGAGAATCTTAGAATGTTGTTCCTCCAATATACCACACTGATCAAGTTAAACCGAATTCAGGGTTGGTTTTTTAATAATTTTTTTATTCATACCAATCTTATATTAGTTACTGATAAAGGGAAAGTTATTATTATTGAATAATAATCGACACTAGCTATTCAAGAAAAAGAATCAGCACCGAAACCTGTAGGGAAAGGTGATTTGAGAAAAACTATTCAATTAGAAAAATATCTCAAGGATGAACTTGGTAAATAATTTCAAGGAGAAAATATTGATGTTGATGAAAATAAAGAAGAATAAGGAAAAAATGAATATGAATTAGAAGATGAATAAGAATAATATGAAGAATATGAGAATGAAGAGGGAGATAAAAATAAAGGAACTCAATATGAAAAATAATCAAAAGCATCATCATCAGATCTTCCTTCCAAATATGACAATGAATAAAAGTTAGGAAGTTCTAAAGATGAATTTTCAGAATAATAAGCATAATCATAATCTAAGAAAGTTGAATATGATCAGAATTCAAAGATTAAGGATGATGATAAACCTAACACTGAATATGATGATGTCATGTAAAATTATGATGATAATAAAGTCGAGGAAAAAATTGATAAGAAATTTGATAAATCTATTTCAATGAAGGAAAAGAAGAAAAGTAAAGAAGTTGAAGTAGGAACAATCTGAATCAAACCTCCTTAAGTAAAAAAAAAACAATCAGACTCAACCAAAACAATTACTTTTGAAGGAGTTGATTAAATTGTTAGTACTTTGAAAAGTGTTGAAGGAACAATTCAATAATTCTTAAACCTTGAATCTCAATGTTATTTGATCCAATATAGTTTGAATTATAAATAGAAATCAATCAAAGTTTTAATAAAGAAAATTATTTTGATTGAGGATGAGTTAAAAAATTTTCTATAAATTTATCAAACTCAAAAAAAGCCATGTAATCAAATGGTGAAGTGGTATCATCAAGTAGATGTTGATATCAAGTTGAATGATGAAAATTTTGATGATGTAAAGAAGCTAATGGATGAATTTGATGAACCATTTAATAATTTTACTAAAGATATAGTACAAAAGGTAAAGTTTGTAGAAGATTTCATAAATTCAAATGTTGATGAGACAAAGAAAGTAAATGCCCTAAAAGGAAAAATATGAAATATAAAGTTGGAGTTGACTAGAATCAAATATTATAAAGAGAACGTATTAAGGAATTAGAACAAATAATTGTCTGAGAAAGTTTGAACTTAGGAAGAGAGACTGGCATAGTTGGAGGAGGACTAAAAAGAGTTCAAGAATATGAAGTCCTTTGTGAAAACCCTCATGAAGAAAGATTGATTTTTTTTTCTTTTGAACTCTTGTTATATTTTTTAAAAACATTGGGATAGTTTTTTATGAATGAGTTGATTATTCATCCAATTATGATTTGTCTGAATGTTTTCAAATTATGATTGGTTGAATGTTCTTTCATATTTTTTTTTGGATAATGAGTTGCTTCATTATATTGTTTTGTATATTTGTTTATATAAAATTTTTAGGATAATTTAGATGATTCCCCATTCCTTTTTGAAAATCACAAAGGGGGGAGCATTTTTTAGAAAGGGGAATAAATCATTAAATGAAATGAAGATTTTATAAAAGATATTTTTTATACAAAGGGGAGAAATTCTTATCAAATGGATAATTCATAAAAAAATGGAGAAAAGAAGAGAATATTATATTAAGTGGGGGATATGATCCTTAGGGAAATATGTTTTCCTGAGGGAGAGTTAATCATATTCAACATCATATTCTCTATTGTATTCAGATTTCTAATAAACCCAGGGGGATTTATGATTAAATATTTGACTTTGAATACGAAGTACTTAAAATAAATGGACTATTAGTTTTTAAAAGTTATTTTTTATTTAAGTATTGTGGTTTGTGCTTTCCAAAAAGGGGGAGATTTTTGAGTCAAAAAGTTATACTTATTACTTTTCCATTCTTTTTGTTTTCAAAATAAAAAATACTTTCTTAAAAACACAATTTACTACCCTTTTATGTCCAAAGTGTTTTAGAATGTTTTTTTAGAAAATATGATGTTTTACCATACTTAGATTAAGTTCTAAAGTATTCGGATATAAACTTATATATTCTCTATTATTATTATTGGAAAGATACTATGTTTGATAAAAATATGACTAACATTTATCATGATAGATGTTATATTTTTTGTCTTGTCTTTAGTACTGATAAAGTCTTAAACATCGTATTGGTACTAGTTCTAAAAAATATCAGACAAAACTTCATGAATATTATTGTAATAAAAATAATAAGGAATTACATTAGACTAAATTTTGTTTATATTTAGAATACATAAAAATTATTTATAATATAAGGAATACTTTTTACACTATAATGGTGTAAAACAACACAACGTTGGACATTCAGTTATGCCAGATCATTATGAGCTGTCAAGTTCCAAGTGTCCAGGTTGTTATGAAAAACTCATAGAAATATGACCGTCAGGAGATCAAGATGAAAATTGGGAATATGCCTATAAATACCTTGTAATTTGAAGAGTTTGAAGCGGCTGATAACTGATTTATTTCATTTTCATTTTCTCATTTTACGAGATCTCTATAGATTTCATAGCATGAATATCTTGTTCTTAGTCTTGTAATTGTTTAGATTTTATAGTTATAAGGAAACATTGTGTGGTTCTCTCCTTACAAACTTTTACATTGTAATATATGTATAATCATCATATTGATCGAGGGATTCTGGGGATAGGAATATAGAGATTATAATCTAGGGATATTGGGTCTAGGTAGATAGAGAATCTGATCATCTATCGAGGAATTATAGGGATAGGAAGAAAGATCCATTCCAACCATTGTATCGAGGTATTTCCTTGGTAAGGAAAGATATACTTTAATGTAAGAATAAAATAGTGGATACCTATAGTCTGGGTTATAGATTACATTTCTATTAAGGTTAAAAGACTTATCTTTTTAATAGATAGAAATTCATTCTTTCTTTTGTATGCTACTATATTGCTTGTGTTTACAAGTTTACATCCCGTGTCACATTTAATAGAAAGTGAACCATCATATTCATATTTATTTTTTTGTTTTATCTTGTTTAATATGTTTATGATAATAAAAAAATATTTGAGTTAATGATATCCATTGTGATTATGATTTTCATACTCTGATAATCAGATACATAGGGATTCTGATAATTCTCTCTGATTTAATCAGACCATAACTAGGTTCCAATTATGTGATTATGACCATTGGACTGAGGTCCAAGTTAGAAAATATACTTTAAGAGGCTTAGTATATTATTTAGTTTCATTGTTTTAAACTAATATTTAAAGCTACAATTTACCCCTCTCTTATAAGTTATCCATTTGAGCATATTCTTATGATCCTAATCAGTATTGTTCTATAATACTAATAAAAAAACTCTTCTTTTCTTTGTTTTGGGTATTTTAGTTTTCAAAATGGAGTTTTAAATAAAAGGGATATATCAATATCTAATAATGAATTACTTATGGGTTCAAAAGTATATTTTTATGAGAATAATGATGAAAATTAAATATTTTGTATGTTTAATGTATGCTATGGACCTTGAACATTGTTTTTGTTAACATGAGATCCTAATATAGATCTTTAATGACTTGTATAATGATTATGTTCTTAGGAGAAATATGTTGGAATTAACCAAGTAGGTAATTCTATTTGTAAAGGTCATTTTAAGGGTTCTATGATGATGATGTCTCATGGAACCAACATGAGTTATCTATGATTTCAAATGAGTTTTCAGGGAACTATTTTTATTTCATAAGGTAATCTAATGATATTTTCATTAAAGGTATAATTATGATCTTTAAGGGTAAAAAATTATATTTTTAAGATTTTTTTCTTAGGTTCCCATGTTTTTTAAGAAACCCTAATGATTATGATTTTTCCTTTATGTTTTATTATAATGTTTTTAATGAAAAAATTTGGGTAGAAAAGCCGATTTCATGTGTAATTAAATGATTATTTGAGCTCAAATTTTATTATGTTAAAGGAATAATCTCTTATTTTATCTCATGGTATTGAAATGGACTAATGAATTTTTCTTCCTTTTTTATATGCCCCTTACTGAGATTATTGTGTTCATCTAACATTTTCAGATGTTTTTCATAGGGTTATGGATGAGCAGTAACAATGATTTTTTTTAAGTTTAAAATAATGAATATTTTTCATGAAAATAAAATGTGTTTCATTTTAAAAGTATTGTATTATGTAAAAAATGGATATAGGGTGGAAGTGTCCACTTTGTAATGCATGGGTTTGTTATGTAAGAGTTGTGACCTCATTCTCTAAAACTGTAAACCTAAAAAGTTTTGTAGGAATGCATGAAAATGAATTTTTAATTTAAAACTCAATATTATGGGTTGAATAAGGATTGAGTACTTATAGTTGGTATAAGGGAAAGGGTTTAGTTAACTTTATAAGTTAGGATATTATTTGTACATAAGATAAAATACCATTATAGAAAAAAAGGTTATTATGTTAGGGGGAATTATGGTTATTTTGGATAAACCAAAGGATTTAAATAAAAATGACATGGTTAATGATATCTTAGTGCTTATCCTCCTCATAATATGATTTATTATGATTTTATTTTATATACTCACACTAATCATTTTGTTTGTTTTAATAAATGTATAGAACCACCTGTGTCACACCCCAACCCTAACATATTAATTATTTTAATTATTTTTGCCCTTTATTTTTATTTTAAGGATATTACTGGTTTAAAATTTTAAAATTTTGGTTTTTTAGCATGGGTTCATGGTTGGAACATGATTAGTAGAAATTGTTCTCAAACCGTGTGAGTTGTTTTCAATTTTTGAAGGAGTTGAATCACATAGTCAATGCATGGTTTTTAAAATCTTATAACCTACCCATGTGAGGTAATCTAGAGGCACAATTAGGGGCTCATGGTTGATGCATAGTTTGACCAACCATGTGGTCAAACCATGCACAATGTCCAAACTTTAAAAAAAGAGTGTTTTAATAATAATAATAGTAATAGTAATATTATTATTATCAGGTTTGTTTTTGTTGTTATTATTATTGTTGTTGTTGTTATTATTATTGTTATTATTATACCCCAAAGGGGTTTATCCACCCCTTACCACATGGAAAACCTTCCCTCTTGCTCAACGGGCCCCTCGGCAGGGGCTTCCCCATGCCCACCACTACCTCCTCCCTTATTCCTATGGCATCCTATTTCCAAGTTGTTTTATTATGCAGTCTCTAAAGGTAGGTTTTCTTCCTCTTTACTTCCTATTTATTGGTTTCTATTTTCCCTCTTGCGGTGCGCACACCCTAACTGAACCCTAACTTGATTTTGGGTGTTTTCTTGGTTGATTCTCAGTTCTTAGGGTATGTGGGGTTCGATTGAGGACCATTCTTGCTTTGGCCATTAAAGGAAAAGTTATACTTTGGTTTTGGATGAGTTTTCTCCCATTTTAATCCTTTGGCCTAATTTTAATTATGAAATTTGTAATTTTTAGTTTCTTTTTTATTATTTAGGGTATCTTATGACTCCTTTGAGGCAACTTACACATGTATACATAGGTAAGAACACACACACACACACACATGTATGTATGTATGTATGTATGTATTTATTATCCTTATACATATTACCTCATGAAGAGGGTAATATTTATATTAGGTAAAAGGGTATATATATACATTTGAAGATGTAAATTCATGTAAGCGTGAAGTAGGTTTAGATTTCCATCATCAAAAGCAACATGTTTTGAGGTAGGTTCCCTATGAACTGGCCTTTAATTCGAATTACATGATTGATTTACTATTTTAAAAATATTTTCTCATCATTATATAAGATTTATATGATATGTAAAGTGGATATTAATTCTTGGAAATTATTTTTTACTTGCTTCACATGTTTTACCGAAGTTTTCAATAGGGGTTTCCTTTAGTTAATCATGTTTTTGTTCTTGTTTTAAATGTGGTCCATCTTAAATGTTCAAATGAATTTTCCAAATGAAAAGTGTTTCTTAATTTTAAAGTGATAAGTTATATTTGGAACTTTAAGGTTTTACCCTAAAATAAAACCCCCTTTTTAAGTCACACCCCTTATATTTGAAACTTAACATGTGATAATTCATTGACATGTGATGTATTTTAAGTGACGGAGCTTGTGAATTCTCATGTATTCTTCAAAAGGTAAAAAGGATGCACTTAAAAGGAAGATTGGGGGTGAGAGGTGAATGGATGATTTTGAGTAAATATTATGAAATATATATATATAATATATATATATATATGATGGTTGATGAAAAATCACCTCCATTTGGGAATGGAACATGGGAATCCTGAGTAACTAAGTGGGAAGACTAGGACAAGTATGCTAGGCATGACCTACCCTATCTAGCTAGATTACGTTACAATATTACTAAACTATTGATGATTAGGATTGGTTGGCTCGAGCAGGATATGGAACTTCATGTTATTGGTTGATCACCGAGAGAATGAGAATCCTAGGTCCCCACTAACCCTAGCTACTTAGGAATTTCCCATGGTTCTTTCTCTCTTTCACTCATATTTTTCATTATATTATTTTTATAATACTATTTTATTAGTTCTGTTTTCTTATCTAAAATGATAAAAATCATGTTTACTTTCTCTAATATCATGCATCTATACTGACTCACTTATTTTAACATGTTTTGATAACTATTTCAAAAATTTAATAGAAAATGGTTTTATTTAAAAATAAAAGTTTGATACTCATTTTGAACAAAATGGAAAATCATACTTTCTTTATGCCTTATTTTCAGACTAGTATTATTTGGATTTCTCATTAAAGGTAAGGAATATGGAATGATTTATTTAGAAATTATTACTAAGTTTTAATAATCACAACTATTTCTTTATTTTTGTTTTTAGATTATAGTGTTGCTTCTAGCTAGGTATTGGTCCCCATGTAGCATCCTTGGTATAGTGGATGATGGTGACTTATGAGGTCATGAGGAGGTATATCTAGTGCATACTTTTAAATGTTTATCTTCCCTTTACTTTTTCACAGTCGATTTTAGTTTTGTTTAATATATTTTATTTATCTGTTGTTCAGGATAAATCATTCCCAAAATTGAGTATACCTGATGCCCAAAACTAGTTTCCATTCTGAGAGTATTGGGAACGCCTCTTAGGCCTTTTTGTAGGCAGAGTTAGGTGATCAGTTTGGGGTCAAACTGGGTTGGTTTGTGAGAAAATTGTATTAGAGGGTTAACCCTTTCTATTTGTGGATGTTAGTTAGTTTGAAGCTAGGTTTTTTATATTTCAAGTGGTCAATCATGGGTATCTTATTGATCACCATCTATTCGGAATGATTCTTGAATTTCCAAGGTAGTCTAAGATGATTTTTCCTCAAAATTAGAGCTTGGATCTTGAATGTTTTTTAGGTTTTTTATTTTTGTTTTAGAAATTTTGGTTTATCTTTATAATTTCATGGTTATATTGGAGGAATTAAAAGGCATTCATGGTCATTGTGTATGTTCTAGAAAACCATTCATATACCATGAATCTACCTATGACGACCTCCGATGTGCTCACATGAATGGCGCACAGTCTTCTAAGCTATGTGGTCAATCCATTTGTGGTGTTTTTTCTATGTTTTGGGATTTTTTATCTTTTTAGTGTCATGTTTTTTTGTGGGTTTGGGTTGATTTCAAAGTGTTTCCCTTTTGATTTTAAATGATGTTTGGTTTGTTAAAAATTGGATTTCTAAAATGAAAGCTTTAGGTTATTTGAAAATGAAATGGAAACTATTTTGAGAATGAAAGGAAAATTGTTTTGGGTTTTGAAAAGTTTTATGAAATGTTGGAATGAAAAATTGAGTTAATGATTTGTAAATGTTTTAATTGAGGAAAAAGGGTGGCTTTAAAAATAGGTTGGTATTGTTAATTAAATGATTTGAGATGGAGATATTTTTATTTAAACTTTGGTATTCATATGAATGATCACATGTGTATGGATGTATGCATGTGGTAGATAGATGGTCATTGGTATATGTGGATGTGTGACTACACCTTAATAAGGGTATATACATGTGGGGATGCATGGAATATAATTTCTAAGTACTCAACCTATTGAGTTTGTTTTTCTTTTTGAAAATGTTTTTTAAAAAAGAAAATAGATATGTTTTGATGAGTAATTGTTTTATGTTTTATTGTGTGATTTGGAATTTTTTCTTAGTTTTTTTTATATTAAATGTGTTCTTTAAATGGTGTTATGAGTTTGTATTATTGATTTGTGGTTTAAATGTGGAGTTTTGGTTTATGATTTGTTTTTATTTGGTCTCATGATTCCTGTTTTCAGATTATTCCACCAATGAGTTCTAAGGGATTTTGAAAAGAGTCCATAGGTGGTTTTTCCATCACGGGACATTCAGTTGATTAAGTTATACTTCATATGTTTGGTTTATCAATTTTGGATATGGAGCCCAATGGTTATCAGTATTAGGACTTCATCCAGAGGTCCCAAGATTTGAACCATCCTCATTTATTCAAGTATCAGTAACTAGGGAAAGCTAAAGAATGGATGTGAAATATTGAGGGGATCTTTGTTTGTATTGAGTATCTTGAAACTATCAAGATTGATATTGCCACCTTCATGTTGTAAGGACTATTTCAATAATGGAGGAAGTTTGTTCTTCAGGCCAAACCATGGAATAATTACTCATGAGAATGCTTCAAAGCCTTTGTTCATCCATCATTATTTCTCCAATGATGCGAGGATACCGATGGGTTCAACATTATACTACCTAGATCAGGGTGATTCAACAATATCATTGTATACTAAGAGATTCATTGAGATAGTTCTATATCTCCAAAACCTCATCGAGGACAAATTTTTGAAAGATTGATTCTTTAAAAGGGGCATTCAATCAAAATTTATTTAGGAAGTGCCTTCATTTCCTAATTATTATGAAGTACTGTGGCAAGATTTTTAGGTAAAATTTGGTTTAGCTACGTCTGGCCAGTTGATAAGAGGTAAAAAAAGGATATTGGGTTCTGTATCACCAGATTCATCTAAGAGTAAGTTGTGGATGTGTTTTCAGTGTGAGAATCCAGTTAAAAAAAGTTTTCATTATGTAAAGCACTAAATATCTATCATACCTATGGTTGTATTGGTCATTTGAAAAGGTTTTTCTAGGGTGGTTACATTACGGGATGTGAAAATGTATCCACTACCTTGTAAAACCTTCTAGCTCAGTTGGATGAACATATAACTGGTGCATGATCAATCAAAATATTTTTTTTGTAAATTCATTTTTTTATAATTAATGTATTTCATGGTGATGTATTCTTTTGGGTATAGAGAATTATGTTTTTGGTCTTTTGGGAACTCTTTTTAGAATGGGGAATTTTGTAATTTTCAAAATATTGTTGATGTGGAATGGTGGTGTTTGTTGTCCCATGATTTATTTATTTGGGGTTTTGTGTTTTCGTTATGAATTTTTGAGCTTGTTCTGGTTTGAGAAACCAATGTTTAGATGTGGTTCTAAAATGGTTGGGAGAACACCCGTGATGATCTCGTGTTGAGACTAGTTCTCCATTCCTTGTTCTTTTCTTATTGGGAATTTTAAATTTTGTCACATGTGTGATTCTTTGATTCCGTATTACCTGAACCTAACCATAATAGTTTAGATGTCTTGGATAATGGGTCATGTGAAAGAAAATCATGAAGATCCTGAATAGACCACTATGAATTTCTTTAGATATTTCTATGTTAGGGGTCGAGGTGTTCTATGTTGAGTGGTGTTTGGAATGGAGAGTTTCTTATCTTGGTCCTCTCGTTAATTGATTAGAGTCCTTTGGTCTTTTTAGTGGCCCATTGGGTTGTAAAGCTGGTTACTTGAGGATGGTCTTACTAGCTTCTTGGGGTTTTGAAGTTTCAAATTTTGGGTGATAAGTGAGTTTTTGATTCTTGGTCTTTCAGTGGTTGAGGTTTTATTTTTGGGTATGGGCTTGTTCGTTCCTTGGATAGTCAAGTATTTTGGGACATTATGGGGGCATAAAGTGTCATAGAGGGGATAATTTTCACACCCCAACCCAGAAATATTAACTATTTAATTATTTTTAGCCTTGCCTTTTTATTTTTAGGCTGTTTTAGTATTTTAAAATTTTAGGTTTATAGCATGGGTGTATGGTTAGCGCATGGTTAATAGAAACCATGTGCAACATGTACAATCCATCTGTAGTTTTTGAAAGAGATAAATGGAATAGACAGTGCATGGTTTTCCAAACCGTGTAGCCTACCCACGTGAGGCGCTCCAGGGTCCCAATGAGGGGTGCATTATTGGTTCACAGTTTGGCCAACCCTATAGCCAAACTGTGCATAGTGTCCAACCTTTTAAAAAAAGCATGTTTTAATAATAATAATAATAATAATAATAATATTATTATTATTATTATACCCCAAAGGGCTTTTCTACCACCTTACCATGCAACACCTCCCCTCCATCCTCTCTCTTGACAGGCCACATGATAGGGGCTTTCCCCATGTGTGGCACCAACTCCACCCCTCTTCCTCCAGCATCCAATTTTCAAGTCATTTTCTTACATGATCTCTTCAAGAAGGTTTTTATTCCTCTTCTCTTCCCATTTCTTGGTTTATTTTTTCCCACTTGTGGTAACCATTCCCAAACTGAACACTAGCCTAATTTTGGGTGTTTTATTTGTGGATTATTGACACTTAGGGTCCATGGGGATTGATTGAGGACCGTTCTTTACATGGTTGTTGAAGTCAGTAAGATACCCTTTGGTTTCAAGTGAGTTTTCTACCATTCTAATCCTCTGGACCAATTTTAATTAGTCCATTTTTAATTTTAGTTTCCTTTTTATTATTTACGGTATCTTATAGATCCTTTGAGGCAAATTGAAAGTGTAAACATCTGTAAGTGTGCGCACACACAAACACATAACCTCCTTGTACATATTCCCTCATAGAGATGGAAATATGTATATTAGGTTAAAGGGTATATATATACATGTGAAGATGTATATGAGTGTAAGTGTGAATTGGTTTCGAGTTTCCATCGTCAAAAGTAGTGTGTTTTAAGGTAGGTTCCCTATGCCCATAACTTTAATTCAAATTCCATGATTTCTTGATTTTTTGAAATTTTTTTCTCATCATTATATAATATTTATATGATATGAAAATCAACTATTAAATCTTGGGAATTAATTTTTACTCACTTATCATGTTTTACCTAAGTTTATAATAGGTATTTCCTTTATTTAAGCATGTTTTTGTTCTTTATTGAAATGCGGTGCATTTTAAATGTTCAATTTACTTTTCTAAATGAAAAGTGTTTCTTAATTTTAAAATGATAAGGCCCATTTGGAACTTTTAGTTTTTCCCCAAAAAATGAAAACCCGTTTTTAAGTCATGCCCCTTGTATTTGAAATGTAATGTTTGATAATTCTGTGATATGTGTTGTATTCCTGGCGATGAAGATTGTGAATTCTTATGTATTTTACATATGGAAAAGTGGATGTTCTTAAAAGGGGTCTTGGGGGTGATAAGTGAATGGTTGATTTTTAGTAATTAATGTGAATGTATATAAATATATATATGTTTTCTTGATAAAACCTCAACTATATTTGGTTATGGAACATGGGAATCTTGGGTATCTAGACAGGAAGACTAAGAAAATTATTCTAAGAATGACCCACCCTACCTACCAGTATTACATTACAACACTAACTAAACTACTAATAATGAGGATTTGTTAGATCAAGCAGGAGATTGAACTTCACGTCTTTGGTCAATCAATAAGAGTACAAGGATCCTAGGTCCCCACTAACCCTACCTACTTAGAAATTACCATATTTATTTATATATTTCACTCATATTTTTCATGGTACTATTTTTAAAATCCTCTTTTCTTCATTACCTTTTATTGTCCAAAATGATATAAATTATGTTTAATTTCTCTAATTCCTTGCATCTATACCGAATAAATTATTTTAACATGTTTTTAGAACTATTTAAAAAATGTAATCGAAAATGGTTTTACTTAAAAATAGAAGTTTGATACTTGTTTTGAACAATATGGAAAATATTACTTTCATTATGCCATATTTTAAAACTAGCATGATTTGGATTTTTTATTAAAGCTAAGGCATAGGGAATATTTTATCCAGGAACACCTACTGAGTTTTAATACTCACCCCTATAGATTTATTTTTGTTTTTAGATTATGGTGCTGCTTATAACTCGGTCTCGGTCTCCATGGATCAGTCTTGGTTTAGTGGATGATGGTGACCCGTGAGGTCATGATGAGGTATGCATGGTGATTAATTTTATCTGTTTAGTTGTCCCTTTTCAATTATTATTCCAATTTTAGTTTTTATCTGTTTTTTATATGTTTTTCGAGATAAATAATTCCCAAAATTGAGTATGCATGATTCCTGAAACTAGTTGCCTATTTTGGATGATCAGGAATGCCTCTCAGGCCTTGTTGTGGGCCGTCTCGGGTGATTGGTTTGGGGTCAATCTGGGTTGGTTCATGAAAACCAAGAACCAAATTATCAATGGATGTAAAGGACAATATAGTGGTTTTATAAATGAGATACCTACCAGAATGTGAGGTGTAAGGAAAAATATTACTGTTATTCTTAACCAACTATCATGAATTATGATTAACAACCTAAACCTAGGTGAGTTTCCCAACACACAAAAAGAGAAGAATTTAGTTCCATGGAAGTTCATGTAAGAAAGTTACTGAAGGTAAAAATATTCAAGATTCCATGTCTCAATAATTTGGGATGATGTGCTTAAGGAAATGTATTAAAGTATTAGGAAAATATTTTATATGTGGTAAAATAGGGTATATAGAAATAAACTTTCAAGGAAAAAGTAAGAGTTTGATTAATATGATGAAGTGGAATAAAATTCTCCCCAAGGTATCAATTAAATTATTTAATTATGGGGAGTATGGGAATTTTCAAATAGATTTCCTAGGGTAAATATCAAGAGGGGGATCAAAAAACCATATAGATAATGGTTTAGCAATATCTAATTTCATTGTAGTTGAATATGAGGAAACTAAGTATTCTGTATAAAAGGTATGGATTTTATTTTGGGTTATGTTTTTATATTGATGAATCTTAGGAAATGATTCATGTTTTTTATTATAGTAAGGAAGTATTAATGAACAATATGTCAAATCATGGTCGATGGAATTTTTAGTATATCGAATGATTGAGGTGGTTATATATAGAGATTCAAGAGTTATGATGTAGTGATGAACTTAAGGATGATCATAAGTTTGGGAGACATTCATTGAGTATAAATAAATTTTTTATGTATATATAACCTATATGTTTAACTTGGGTTTTAGTTAAAATGTTATTTTGGGGAATAATAATTTTATATTTTGTGGACATAATTTCAATGATACTGATAAAAATTAGGGTTAATATGATCTTTGATGTTGATGTAATTATGGTTAATTGGAATAAAATGGTTATTAAATTTTATAGAATTATATGATTAAGGTAAATGAAAATAATTATGGCTAAGATGGTATTTAATTTGAGGAATAAAGGTTGAATTATGTCTTGTAGGTATATATTATATTATTTGTCTATATTGTTATTTGGGTTATTTAGGGAAAATATTATCATATTTTTGAGATTATATGATTAGGGTATATTTTTTTGGTATATGAATTTTAGAGTGACAAATGTAATTTGGTGATAAATGTTAATTTTATTATGGAGGAATATGTTATTAGATATTTGTTATTTTTGGGTTTTTAACCTTTTATGTAACATTTTGAAGATATTTAAGGTTATTTTTTATGCAATGATTAATTTTTAACTTTGTGTGTTGTTATTCAAGCCTTGGGGATTAATGTATAATTTATTCAAGAGATGGTTTATTCATATTTTATATTATATTAACTTATGCTAAGCATTTAGATTTTTGTTATTTTATAAAGATATAAGGAATAACTTGTTATCATTTTATGGATCTCATGATCCATTAGAAGTTTACTTTAGTGATTCATGCATGAAAAATTTATCTATAATATTCATTTCTTAGAGTGAGAGATGGGATATAAGTGGAAAATGCTTGATGAATAAACAAATGATGGAAACGTTCTTCTGAAATAGAATGAAATCAAGTAAGTATATTTTCTTAGTAAAATAACCCATCAAATATAGTAAAATGATCATGAAATAAAAATATTATCCTTATACCTTCATTTGCAATAAATTTATTGTATTCATTATACCCTACCGATTTATGATTATTTAATTATTTAATTTCCTATGACCATGTTATCTATCACTCTCTATTATTCCTTGAATGTTATGTGTTTTATCCATGTTCATATTTTCACTTCCTACCAATGATCTCTTTATTTTGTAACCATATAATGTGTAATTTCAAGTGACCCTCATATTTCCCTCCTACTATTCTCAAAACGATGTTTTATTATCCATTTTTATGATGTGGGTTTTCAAAAAAGATATTTTTAAATATGAATTTTTTTTCCAATCATGATCATAATTTTTATCCTCAAGGTTATCTATGGGCATTTTTACCCCAATTACAATTATGAAAATAAGATAGTAAGGAACAATAGATGTATTGAGAGAGAAGTAAATGAATATATTTTATTGAAGCTTGTAATTATACATATAGGAATATAATATGAATATTATATATATTTCCATTAGACACACAATAGTCATATATATATATATCCATTAGTTATATTTAAATTTATTTTTTTTTCAAATGAAGATAAAATCATTTGAAGGTAAAATATATATATTCAATAAAACTGTTTTTAGGTGTGAAATGTATTTTTATCTTAATAGATTAAATTTATCAATATTTATATATTATTATAATTAAATAATTAGATTATATATTCAATTTAATGAATTAAAATTTATTTAATTATGGTTATTATGTAAGGAATGAGAATAAAGTCATTTTATGCTTCAAAAATGGTTTTTATTGCATTTGGCATGTGGATATTATAATTAATTTCTTTCAATTTTATAAATTATATTTTATAAAAATGATATAAATTTTGAAATCATAATATCATAATTATTTTAAGGTGAAATATTTGAATTTTCCTAAAAATATTAATTTTTAGTGAATAGTGAAAAATACTAATTTGATATAAAACAATCTTTTCCATTCAAGTATTTATGAAGTGAAATTTTTTATTTAATGGATTTTAAAATTTTATACCTTAATATTTATTAAACATAATATAATTAATTTCATTGGAAGTCACATTATGCTTTATTTTTGTATAAAAACATTTTTATACTTAAAATTGCATTTTTCTGAACAAACTATTTTTCATCGTGTTTTGAAAGTTTATTTTAAAAGAAATTTTTACCACTTATAGGAATTGAATTCGATAAAATTGATTCTATATATATAATCCTAATTTTTAAATTTTTTAGTGATACAAACTTCATTTTTTGTCAATATGAATAGTAGCTTCAGTAAAAAAGTCAGTTACCACAGTAAGAGTTAAAATGGTTAAAACTAAAATGAAAAGGATTAAAATAAACTAAAAACTTATTTTAATCCTGATTTATGGTCATATTTCTAACCTATATTATACCTTATTATAAAATGTTCTATTTTTTATCCATTTTTATTGAGTATTAAATTAATATAGTTAGATCTTTTGAAAAATTCCAAGTGCGTCCTCTCCCTCAATTATAAATGGATACCCCACTTCTATCTTCCCCACACTTCAATAGACTACAATCTCAGCAAATATCCACCCAGATAATTTTCTAACATCCCTCCCAACATCCTATATTCCTTTTTTGATCATAATACCATCTGAAGAAGGTTTAATGTATACACCTAAGGTGGCTGTCCGAAGAAAAGGTATATTTCTTAGTCAAATGTCATTTTTTATTTCTTATTTTAACTCCTTAAAAACTGTTTTTACCATTTAAATAAAATAAAATAATTATCTTCCATATAATTATATGTTATTATGTTTATATCATAACCCTTTCTCATTAAATTAACCATCTAATGAAAAATATAAATATCACTTGTGCGTATGTATAGACCACTGCCTCGTGAGATGGCATATGTAATTTTTCATCACAGACTCTTATGTATGGTCATAATAATGGGTAAAAATGAAACAATATTATATAAATTATTTAAATTTAATTCTATAATGGTAAATAAATATTCCACTTCTTTCTTTATCATTTAATGAAAAATAAAAATATCACTCATGTGTACATGTAGACTACCACCTCGCAAACTGATGTATTTTATTTTTCATCACCACCTAAAATGGAATGTATATATAGTAAAATTTAATGAAATAATATTATATTTATTATATAATTATCATTCAATAATGGTAAAATAATACTTACCTTATTTCCTCATATACCTTGAAAAATGGAAACGTTACTCATGCGTATGTGCGAACTACTATCTCCATATTGTAACATAATTCATTTTTCATAACCATATTATACAGTTGGTTATAAAAGTATAAATAATTTATAAATTTTTTAATTATAACATGATTAAGATTATTTAAATTATTTAATCATGACCCATTTGACTATAGTAAACCTAACAAATCCATTTTTGTATTATAAGTCGAATGTTCACAAAATTTTTTGACATGAAATTAATCAATTAAGTAATTAATTATAACATGGATATAAGTAAAATAAAAGTAATGATAATCATAAAAGGTTATTAATAATGTAAATAATTAACATAATTTATTATTTTTTAAGATAAAGAATGTACATGGAAATTCACACTCAAGGTAAGAGACACTTTACCTTAAAACCTTATTTTAAATGTTATAAAGATTTATTTTCTAAATGTTTTCCCTCAATATACATATTATTAAAATTATTTTATTGATGTATTTATATGTTCATAAATTAATTATAAAGAACATTTTATTTATGTTTTTTAATTTCTTCTAAATGTTTTGAAAATTAATCTTTTTATGTATTTTATATGAAATGTTTTGACTTTCATTAAAAAAGAGAAGAATAATG
Source organism: Viscum album (assembly GCA_963277665.1). Lineage (NCBI taxonomy): Eukaryota > Viridiplantae > Streptophyta > Magnoliopsida > Santalales > Viscaceae > Viscum > Viscum album. The sequence continues at coordinate 907,905,019 of OY728131.1, read as the reverse complement.
TTCTATTTTAATGAATATGACATCAATGAATTTTATCACCACCCAAAATGTTATTTTATTATTGGATTTATTTTAAAATATTCCATTTTTTTTAAAAATAAAAATCTTTATTCCCTTTTCTGGGTATTTTAGTTTTGAAAATGGGGTTTTAAATAAAAGGTATTTAACAATATCCCAAAATGTTTTACTTATGGGTTCAAAAGTATATTTTTATGAGTTTGAAGATCAAAATTAAATCCTTTATATGTTTCATGTATGTTATGGTGATTAGAAACTATTTATGATGATGGTTAATCTTGATATAACTCTCTAATGTATTGGGTAATGATTATGTATTTGAACAATTATGTTGGAATTAACCAAGTAAGTTATTCCATTTATAAGGGTTATTGTAAGGGTTTTATAATAATGATGATGTACAAAGGAACCTGTATGAATTTTTTATGATTTTTAATGAGTTTTCATGGAAATATTTTTATTTTATAGCGTAATCTAATAATATTTTGATTAAAGGAATGGTTATTCCTTCTAAGGGTAAATATGTTTGTTTTCAAGAAGATTTTTTTCATGGTTTTTCATGTTTTATAAGAAACCCTGTTGATTATGTTTTTCCTTTTTGTTTTTTATAATAATTTTATGAAAAACTTTGGGCTGTGAATCTAATTTCACATGTAAGTAAATTATTATTTGAGCTTAAAGATTATTATGTTAAAGGTAAACTCTCTTATATGATCTAATGGTTTTGAAATTAAATGACAACTTTCTTTCTTCCTTTTATATGTACCTTTTAATACCTTCCAAATGAGCATCAACAAATTTAAAAAGGAAAAATACCTAGATATCTCTATTATTTTCCCCACAAAAGCAAAGGAAGAATAAGTAGGCTAAAGTTCACATATTACATAAGTCTCCAAGGGATATGAGATCATGTGACCATCATAAGGTCATGAAAAGGAACCATGTGTAGTGCATAACTGGAAAATTATCCCATGAAAACCCTTCAAGAAGCCCTTTTTCTCTAACAAAGGCACTCCAAACAAACAGTGGTCACATGATGACAACCAAATAAGCTCCCCTAGGTCACACAGATTACTAACTGGCCAACGCCTAAAAATTCATCAAAAAATGGGAGGAAAATATCCAAAAGGGAAGAGGCCCCTTATAGTCGTAAATATCACGTGATAGATAATCAATAAGAATAATGGTTGTCCTTGAAATCATTAAAGGAAACCAACATGACCCCATAACCATTGGAAAATAAGAAAAGGAAATAAATAAGGAGGAGATAGAAACCTCTGATGGTCATAAAAGTCGCACAATGTGGCCCAGACGGTCCATAAGATACCACAAGACCCCAATGACATGTCCGCCTCATCTCACAAAATCCGTCAAGCCTGTCATACTTATCTCATGAAGGGCCTTGAGTATATACAAGAAACCACATGATTCCCCTTTGGATACCCAAAGATAAATGGATGGATTTGTTCATGAAATGCTTGTGTATATCTATAAGACCTTTATTGGTCACATGATGCATCATAAAGAGGTAGAGTAATTGTCTTGGACATTACTCGTGAAATATCTCATGACTCATGAACTTTGTAAAATAAATAAAGGAAATAAAAAGAAGATGAGGCAGGAGCATCTCATGGTCGTAAAACCCTTGCGACGCTCTAAGGTCATCTAAAGCATGGCCTCGTGAGACTCTTTGACAAGTTGGATTGATCCAATGAAATACTCTTGACAAGCCATCCTTATCTTGAGGAAATTCCTAGGAAAGTTACCCAAGATCATGTGAAGGAATTTAAAAAGGATCCCTAATCTCGCGAAGTCCCTTGGATATATCAAAATGACAATATGGAAGTCCTTCAGAATTCCCGCTTGATTCAACAAGTTCCCATTAATTGTAAATAATCCAATAAAGGAGGTGTTGAAAAGAGGGACTCACAATATCTAAAAACTAGGCGACGCCCTCAGAGTGATCCATGATAGGAACTCATGAAGACACATGACACTGAAGCCCTTTGTCGACTCCATCTTGGATATTCATGATATGGACTGTGCAAAGCGCCAAAAAAATGGGGTGGTGAGGTCTATAAATCCCCCAAACCGGCATGAAAAATGAAAAAAGGGATGAACACATGGAGAAGACCGGTGATAACCACTACCACCACACATACGAGCTCTCAAAACTTCTCACTAATGTTAGAGTGGATTTCTTAGAGTGACTAATCTTGCAACTGACAAGTTTCCCATCGGGTAAGATATCGACGAATAACCAGAGCAATCATGAAACAGGCATAGGTTCTTCTTATGATCACACTACTAAAAATATGGCCTTTAATAGTGCTAGTAAAAGGGATTTATCAGCACTATAAAAGATTTGATAATGTAAGTGATGTTAAAGGGTTAGTTTTAATAGTGCTCATAAAAAATCACTAATAAAGGCCTTGCTGATAAAGGGTATAAATTTATTTTTCACGTCCTATTAACCCCCATTATCAGTGCTTAACCCCCTTTATTATCACTCCCCCACCCCTTTATTAGCTCTTTAGATAATCTCACTCTCCCGTGCGTGCCCCTGCCACTAGTGATTTTCAAACATGAGACCTCCAACTTATATACCAACACCTTTTCCACTGCACTATACTATTTGTTTTACATTTTATAATATATCTATATATTTATATATATTTAATTACATTTTTTATCCATATATTTATATATATGTTTATATATATATAAACACATATATAAAATATGTTTTTGTGTGTGTGTTTATAAATACATACAAACATATATATATCGTGTATATATATATATCTATGTGTGTGTGTGTGCATGTGTAAATATAATTATATATGTTTATATTTATTTACATATGTTATATATAAATATTTATATACATATATTATAATATATAGATAAACATATACCTATTTATCAATACACACACACACACACACACACACATATAAACATTATATATATATATATATATATATATATTAATTGTATAGGTATATAAATATTCATACATTTTTATTTCAAATAAAATGGATAGTAGTTTTTATTTAGACAAGGTTTGTATATTGAAAAATATTTTTTATATGTAAATATGTTTAATTATTTATTTTTAAAATTAAATTTTTATGTGTGAATATATAAAAAATATGTATATATTATTATATATTTGATTATAAATAATAGTAAATTGTGAAAAAACAATGAAATATCAAATACATAATATCAATATGAATGTAGTCCCTAATAATAAATTCATTCCCCATTGAAAAGGGAAAAAATACCCCCTTAAACGAGGCTGAAAATCCGTCAAGTGTTAAAAAATTGGGGTACCCTAACTAAAAACTTAGTTTTGGAGGCCTTTTGGGCCTTTTTAGTCTTGAAAAATGTGATAGAGGTCTCCCCTTGATAACTAAGGTGTAGAGCTCATTGAAAGATTCGATTTAATATGTGGTAAAGCCCAAATGGACACCTGGATCAAAATTTATAACCATTTGAAGTTCGATATATGTTTTCTACTTAATTTAGATATTTTATTATTATTTTTGAATTTTTATCTTTAAATTGTTATAAATGACTATTAATTAATAATAATTAGAAAATTATTAATTAAAAATATTTTTAATTTTTTTGTAAGACTTTTACACTAAATATATTATATATTATGTGTAAATTCCTATTTAGCCTTATCTAAAACATATTTAAAAAATATATAGTATATTTATATCAATATCAATATATTTATATATTAATATATTATTCTTAATGATTTTTTTTAAATACACCCTTTATTAGTGTTGGTAATTTTTTTTTGATAGGGGGTCTTTATCAACACTTCTAAAAAAACACTGAAAAATACCCCCCTTTATTTGTGCTATTTTACTAGTTGTGATAAAGACCCAACTTTATCAGTTCTTTTTTAGAATCAATAATAAAGTCCCATTTTTATTAGTGATTTTTTAGTAGTTCTTCTAAATGGGGGACTTTATCAGTGATTTTTTACAAGCACTGATAAGGGCCCCCTTCAATAGTTATTTTTAAACGTTGTTAAAGACCCCCTTTAACAGTGCTGAAAAAGAACTATTAAAGAAAACTTTTAACAAAAAATTTTCTAGATCCGAAAAGGGTGTTTTTAATGGTGATTTTAGTTAGAGTTGTTAAAACCCTAACACCAGATAAGATCAGTCTTGTAGTAGTGTCACCCATAGATCACTTGAAGGACTTCTGGTAGGACACACAAAAGATATCCTGCACATCTGCTAAATCATGTGATACTTAATACAAACTAATACTAAAAGAATACAAAGAATTTTAAATATAAAGGTGAGAAAAAAGAATAAATAGAAGATACTTAAGTAAAGTACATATACACAAATCCTCATGTGCTTTGTGTGAATGACCCAAGTTATATGAAAACACCAATACTTGTCTCCCAGATCACGCGACACTCCTTTGGCATACTATTTAGATCATGTGAAGTCCTCTTGACATGTCAAATAGAGTCAAATGGTGTCCTTCAGACATGCTGCCCCGAATATTGTGATAACCTCTAGGATATCCATCATAGCCATGTTATGATATTCTGACATGTCTCCTGACCTATATAGTAGTGCCAGTTCATGTCAGCTAAGTCTCATGGTATCACCTGAGCATGTCAACTGGATCTTGTGACACCCTTCAGGAAAGTCAGCTAAGCCTCATGATGCCCTCCAAATATGTTAGTCGGGACATGTGACACCCTCCAAGATACGTCGCATTGACTCTTACGACTCTCTCCATATGTGTTATCCAGCTCTTGCAATGACACTAGGGTAAGTCAGCTGGGTCACGCGACACTCTCTAGATAAGCCATTTTGGTCTTGCTATGTCCTCCAAACAAGTTATCTAGGTCATGTGATACCCTCTAGGAAAGAAATCAAGATAAATAGGGAATCCTAGGACTTGATAACATTGTCCGCCCTCGGTGGGTAATCTACGATCAATAGAGAAACCTCAGTGTGTAAGTCCCAATAAAGGGAACTACGAAGATTCTAATTCCTACCATAATTAGGATATGTCAGACACCTACAAGAGGATCAAGATCCATATTAATATTCCATGGGTGATCCTATCAAATAAGTTTCACCTCCATAAGAAATGAAATTGTTTACTTTCCATCCCTTTTTTCTCAAAATGATCATAGATCACATGGGATTAGGGAGTTGTAATAGTCATATCACATGCACCATAAACTTCCACAAAGACCAGGGTAATGTTAGTGTGTAAGACCCGATCCAATGAACTATGATAAATTTAATTCCTACCATATCTGGGATATTTAGGATTCCATCCTAAGGCCCGAGCTCTAATAATAATCCACTTAGGAATAAGTCCCCTCATATCTATGACATTTCAACCATTGGGACTCAATCATTCCCATGGGATGATCACTCTTCCACATCCATCAATGGATGATAAGTGAGGTCATTCACATGCATCATTTTATGTATTATTCCCAAGCATGACCCCGATGTACCTCAATCCCATTAGCGGGTTAGGGATGAACCAAAATATGATGACTCTGATTTCTACCATGGGCTGGATATGTATGATGCCTCTCTAAGGCTCGAGTTCTATATTAAAACATCTTGAGGAATGTCCTAGTTCATTAGTGACACATCCATGTGAAGTGAGAATAATTACTTATTATCCCTTATTTCTCACACCGAGAATAGCTCACACGCGCTTAGGGAGTTGCAATAGTCACATCATTCGCATCACGAGTCTCCAAAATCCAGGGAAACATATATATTTAAGACCCAATGAGTGGCATAAAAAATTCACATAAATACTGAGGAATATACCTTGAGGCCAGTCCCAAGGGAGTGATTGAACTTCAAGAACTCTGATTCCTATAATGACCATGATACATAGAATGCCTTATAGGGTCCAATATCAAATAGGCTCCCACTTCAGTGAAATTCCTCTTATGTCTCTGGCATATCAACCATAGGGACCCAATCATTCCCATGGGTTGATCACTCTACCTCATCCTTCAGTGGACTGAGAAAACAAATGAACTATGAAAACTCTAATTCTCATCATAATTGGGATACGTAGGACGTCTCATCGGGACTTGAGAATGAATACCCGATGCCTCATAACACTCATATATGTCCTTTTTGTATGATGTTAAACTACACGGGTTAATGAAATACATGGGTTTTGATTCTTAAAATAATCGGGATACGTAGGATGCCTTATGATGGCTCAATCCCCTCCGCAGAATATTAACCTCCTCTCTGCATGTCATCAAATTCCGAAGCTTCTGGTTATATGGATTCAGCTCATAAGTAGTTGGGAATATATAAAGAACCTTAGATACATACAAATGGATTCATATATGAGACCCCCATCTTCTGCACAAAGATAGAGACTTAACTTATAGTCATTTTATTAGGTTTACTGGTCCCACATAGAGATTAAGAAGATATTTGTGAACATATCTTAAATCTATAAGAGATCCCCAGAGTAGTCAATAGTCCCCCCCAAAAGGTTGTGATGAGCCCGACCTCGCATACTCTCGACTAATGCGAGTCTCTAAGTTCCATTAGGCTTGAAAACCCAATTGAACTATTACCTTTGGAAACTAGGTCCATACCTAGTTATGGATGGGAGAAACATTGAAAGTTTCTAGGGAATACAAGAAAAATTTGAAAACCTAATGTGGGCGATTGAGTAAGGCACTTAAACCCCTAAATCAAACCATCAAGAGGATCCCATACACGTTTCCTCTTTCCTAAAAAAATAAAAATGGTGAACCCAAATTGAATCTCTCTAATAACAAAATGATTGGGTTATTGTCCATCAGACCATTCTATTTGCACACCACCACACACAAACAAAAATGGAAAATTCAATGTGAAACTCTCAAATAATAGGATGATTTGTTAATCATATGCCATGCCACTTTTTTTCACATCCTATACAAACAAAGATAGTAAGACCGGTATAATCTTACAACTAATCCTCTGTAACCAAGGTTCTCACAAAATAAGTCCATCCTTGCTTTGACAAGTCCAAATGACCAGAATGACTGAATCGATAATAAAAGAATAATTATATTAACTATGAATATCTGATTGATCATATCATTCCTATAATATTAAACTATTTGATAACCTTGTTTCTTATTGTCTTCATGACTATAGATACTTCTCTCAATATCCCGATCTGGGAAAATTTCTTCTTCATCTAGTAATTGCTATGGTAAATCACCCACAACTACAACCCCCATCACCAACACCATCCCACTGGTACTCACTAGTTGCCTACTGAGGGTACCACCTAACATGATTCCACCTATAACACCCATGCATGGGCAGTAAGGAAGAAACATCAGGAAAGGAAGATGCTAGATATTTAGGAGTAGGCTCATATCCCAACTCCCACTGATGAAGTCTTCCAGCATATTCTGGCGGTAACCAGTGAGAAGGCACATATTCCTTCTCACTTGTAAACAGTATGTGGGAATATTCCTATAGCAGGCATGGAGGAGGCGCATACCCCTACCCCTATTCATGAATCCCATTAGCATATTCTGGTGGAATAAGGAGGAAAAAATATGGAAATATCCCCACTTCAATTGAAGATATATAATAGTACATAGTGGGGTAAGAAAATGTGTAGTCTTATATCCTTGCACACACTTTACTAAAATACTAATATATTTTAGAAAAAGCTGAATAAATATGCCAACATATTTTATCACTGGTATATATATAGGTACAAGAGAATATTCCTATCCCCACATCTAGGAAAACTCAACACTCTGATAATTATGAACAAGAAGATGCTCTAGATAAAGTGAGAATTCTTGCTCCCATCCAGGAGGATTATCAAAATATTCTAATAAAGGAGGAGGAATCAGATTAGGATCATACTCCCATTCCAACCGGGGTTCACCAGGTGAGAGAAAAACATGCCTTGGGATAGGGGCACATGCTTGTCGAAAAAGTTGGAGGCATATTCCAAAGGCCCAGAATTAGGCTCATATCCCCATTCTTCAGGGATAAATAAATTATAGGGGTACAATCCTTGGGAAAAGCTTATATTACCATCAAATAAGTCCAACAACATACTCTAAAGTCCTAGGATTGGGCTCATATCTCTGCTCTAGCCACGTATAAACAAGTGATAATGGCAGAAGCCTCAGGAAAGACTCATATTCTTGTCATTAAATCTACCTGAAATACTCTAGAAGATCATGAAAGATAGCCTCATATTCCTAATTCCACTGATGAGTGACTGTTCCAACATAATTCCAAGGAGTTATAGGAGTATGATCATATCCATTATCCCATTTTAGATGTCCATCAACATATTTTGGTGAGGAATGCATATTCAGACCAGGTGCATATTCCTATTCCAACTGAGGCTCACCCGGTGAGAGAGACACATGCCTCGTGGTAGGCTCATATCCCTGATAAGAATGAACAACATCCCCAAATTCTCAGGATCATACTCATATTACCATCCCGACCGAGGCTCGCCAAGTGAGAGCGGAAAGTTCCTTGGGAAAGGCTCATATTTGTATTAATAATGAGAAAAATCATTGGAATATTCCAGAAGATTCTCAGTAGCAGGAATATATTCCCACAACACCAGAAAATTATAAGTTTTTGAAACCATCATATAGTAGGATCATATACCTTCACAACTCCAAAAGGAAGTTCTACATATTCCATCCATGTCATTGGTCGAGGTCCATATTACCAATCTTCTTAATTCCAGTGTCCTTGAGGTCATTCATGACACATTCTGAATTCAAAAAGGGTACATCAACTCTTCAACCAAAGTAAAAGATGACAATTAATGTGATAATCCTCCTTTTGGTAGTGTGGATATGGATCATAGTGACTCTACTCTTGACATACACCATGGTCAACCTCCCCACAATGATATCTCCCACAGAAAAGGAAATCCTCCCCTTCCCTAAAAATCACTATATAGAGAGGTATTAAAAACACCAACACATTCGTATTGAGAGGTGATAGAAACATCAGGTTCAACTTCATATAATTCCCCATCAAATTCCACTAGCACTCCACTCTCTTCAGAAGATGAACCTCAGAATAATATTCTATGTTCTGACCAGATAGAGGCATTTAGGCCAGATTAGGAGTAGGATTACATTGATATATGGATAGAGTTACCTAGAAAAAACCTCCCCATCATGTTCCATCCCCTCACAACTTCTAACCATGAGATCCCAGATGAGCTAGAAAAGGAGTGCATGCCTTATCTACACCAAAATATGTGGACTACACATTAGTGACCGAAGGCTCGACATCTCCCTTATACAGGATACAAGTGTCTCCTTCAGAAAATCAAGATAATCTATTATCAGTTAAACCTCTTCGCTATCTCTATAGACAAGGATCTAAAACTAGAATGGCATAGTGAAAATTTGAAACATGCTTGCCGCCATTGCATCGTGACCATTTGTTAGCGGATCTTCGAATCCACATTGTACATTTGTATTCAAGTTTAGGGAAATTATAGTGTGTTATAATTTTCCACACCCCTAGAACAATAGAACCCCATTATATTTGGAATCCTATAATGTTATAGCCTCTACAAAAATTAGGGGAACAAGTAATGCTCAGGCCATTTGGTCACTACAATATAATGACACCGCTTCAATGATACCCAGACATCATGAACGGAGGGAGAGGATAGCCAAAAAGTATATGAACTAGGCCACTAAAATTAATAAGAATAGATTTCAAACATAGAGACCAATGTTTCAATCATCCAGAGAAATTCCCATAAAGAATAGACCTCATCATGTGATTCCATCACACTCGACTCTTATGCGAAAACAACTGCACCACATCAAATGGGATACAGTAGCAGCTACCATAGAATCTATCTAGGAGAAGACCTATCCCACTAGGCTGAGGGAATATATACAACCACCTCCACCTCTTGGATCGTCAAATCCTGAGAGGATTCGAGACATATCCTCAGTAGATGAAAGTGAACCCCAGTCTATTATACTGGGGGTATTTATATCTAAATCCTCATCTCTAGGATCATTATCTCTAAAGGGGTCCTGGGTACATCTTCGATGATTCCAGATTACCCCCATCCAGTTGGGATGGGGGAATTTATATCTTCATGTCCATCCCAGGAATCATAAAATCCATTTCTGGAATCATTTTATTCTAAACAATATGACCAATTTTGGCCCTGAATAACCCCAACCCCATAGGGAGGGGGAAATTTTCATCATCATCATCACACAAAAAATAATCAGTCTTCTCTAGGTTGAGAGGAAATGATCAATGGTCTACATCTAACATGTTCCTCTCACCTCAAGACAAACCTATTCTGTTCGGGACTCGTTCAAAAAACATGACCAAAACATTCCCTTAAGGTCACCGTTCATAGGACAAGATGGGATGAGCATATGTAAAAGCTAATTAGACCTCACTAAGGCCACAGTACAAAATTTCCCAATATGAATAAGGGTTTGAATAAAAACCCTAACGAGGGCTGTACAAAATCATCCTGTTGCATTGAAAGTAATAAAACAACCAACATTGCCTGATATTACTATGTAACTGTTTTCACTGTTAATATAACAAAAATTATGGACCAAGACACAGATGTAGAGGGATTCAACATGGAAAACATAACCTGAGAGGAGGGTGATCTGGATGTACCAATCGAGGCTACGCACACCCAGAACCATAGAATGATCCAAAATCTAGCACCTCTGAATAATGAGCTACCACCTCTCCAATGGAACACTACTAAAGAAAAAGGGAAATGTGTGGACACATCCCAATCACCACCCAGAAGAGTTGAGGATCCTCCCATATAATAACATATATCACAATATGAGAGTGAAATAAAAACTCCCCGAAAACTCAACAGGGATCTACTTAGGGGAAATATCCCTAATGGGTATCATTTTTAGGATTAAGAAAATATACCTCATCTTATAAGAGATGATCCACCAACAAGAGCAGAATTTGAGTATCAGACTATCTTAGGATCTGGGAAGCTAGTCTACATATATGGGGAAGTCAAAAATGATAGAAAATTCCCTCTATTGTAGAGATAGACTCTCCCTCTCTAGGGAAATCATCCAGTCTTAGGATGAATTGGGAATCCACATATGACAAAGGCATAGCCACCTCATTGACCCTTGGCCGCTCCCTACCGATGGGAGTCATCTCAAACAACAGTACCCCTAGATTTACTAAACATTATTGAGACTTTGGATACTCTAATGGAATCCATGGAAAGGAGACACACACCTTTTCATCCTGAGAGGAATCTATATCCGAATTGGGTGGATGACACTTTGCCTCCACCCAATTTCAGAACCCCTACCTTCTCTACCTTTGATGGTGTGGGTGACACCAAAAAACATATCACACATTTTTTAACCTAATGTGGGATGATTATGGTCCCTTGAGATCAAGAGGAGGTAACAAAGATTAGGTGTTTTGTGCAGACTTTAATAGGGACAACCTTTGTTCGGTACAATAGTTTTCAAGTAGGATCTGTTGCAGGATGGGAAGACCTTCATCGCCAGTTCCTTTATTAGTTCATCTACACATTGAGGAAGATTAAAATTGTAGACCTGATGAATTATAAGCAGTAAAAAATGAGAGTTTTTATAAATTCATAGCTAGGTGGAAGAGTTTAACCTATTCACTCAACATCTCTATCTCACTGGAGAAACTGTTGGAGCTCTATGCTGAAAATATCTAGGATGACCTGTAGATGCCTCTGATCCCAATGAAATATCTAGGTGGGTTCTATGAGTTCACAAAAATGTCACAAATTCTCAAAGACTCCATTAAATGAAACCAATCCAAATCTCAACATATTCCCTCAGTATAGGGGAAAACACTATGAAAAGAATAAGCTGCAATTATCACTCTCAAGCCAAAATTTGCACCCATCTGACCACTAAGGTAGTCTCCAAATTACCCAACACCTCCTTTAGAGTGGTGAAATCCACAAAACCTCCCTTGGTCAGAAGAACAGAGAAATCAGGGTCCTCTAAGATTTGAGATATGGATGAATAAATCATATTACTTCCAAAATGAACAAGTCCCTATTTATTTTGCAGTAGTAATGGAAAATAACCTGATTAGGCTTCCATAGCCTAGGAAGCCTAATGAGGTCAACCTCACTGACAGTCCCGACTAATTCCATTTCCAAAGAAGGATGGGTCATAATATCTAGATCTATTTCATATTCAAATACATCTTTCAAGGCATGAACAATTCTTTATTGGTGATGTTAGATGACTCCTTAGAGAAGATGTCCTACATAAATGTCTCCTAGAAAAAAGAAGAGGATGGTTGGCATAAAGTTCTGTCCAGGCATGCATGAAATTTAATCAACTGTATGGATCAAAAAATAGTTGACCGAGCCCATGAAACCCTAAAAGAACAGTTGTGAAAATGCACAATAGCTCCACTAACCAAGGAGGTAACATCAGATACATCTTCCAGGGGTAGGCATGACCACTAAAAGCAAAAATATAGAGAAGAGGAGTCACATTCTTCTCAAAATAAAGTTCTAACTCTTGCAGACTTCTTCCCTCAATATCCAAAGCACAATAACTGCACCAAAAAATGGAATAGTCATCATAATAAGATCTCATCTTCAGTTCTATAAACGTGATACACTTGTAAAACCCCTTCTTCAACAATGAGTATGCCTCATAATATGAATTCCCCACATATAACCAAGGAATGGGAGGCCATATGCACATGAACCAAAGATAAAGAGGACAAAACAGGTGTGTTCAAACTTAGTATTATGACCAAATCCTCTCAAAGGACATATATGTAGCTGAAACCCATGGGAAGGCACTCCAGTGAGAACATAAAAAACATGGAAATGTTTCAGAACCTTCCAGTGGTTATTAACACCAAATTGTCTTGTATGGATACCTAGTGGGGGTTCGATTATCTAATCAACCCAAGCAATGAATAAAGGACAACATGACCTGTACTACTGGAAGTAGATGCTCCCACAACCTCTGTAGAAGCACCAGCCCCATCCACCTCAGATGCCTCAGTACTTGAACCACATGATCAACAGCAACCCCATACCAAGAAGCACCGACCTCTGGCATAAAAGTATGAAATTATCAAATTGATGGAAGTTGTCCCAGCTAAGCTCTCATTTCTCTAAATGCTCTGTATTTCAAAATAACTTAGGGAGGAACTTATTGAATCCCTATGGATCCCACAAAAATTTGAGATAGAAGTCACTGTAGCTGAGGTCTATTGAATGGAGACCATGTCAGCAGAATGTCATGTCTCTATCTCATTCACTAATCAAGGTCAAGAAGAGGTTATCCAAGGACATATCATACCCCTGTATGTTTCAAGAATATTTAATAACATCAACATCCAAAGGGTCTTGATTGATAATGGTTTTGGGATTAACCTCATCCCTGTTCGAACCCTATGATGTTTGGGATATGGAGAAGGGGACCTATCTCCTACAAAGCTATCCATTAAATGGTATAGTAAGCGTGAGAAAATATATATTAGGAAGATCATGCTCAAATCCCAGTTTGGGGATCTCATATATGACATTGAGTTTATGGTTATCCAGTAAGAAACCACATATAACGTTCTACTTAGAAGGCCCTGGCTCCACAACCACTTAACAATACCTTCAATATTCCATTAGTGCTTGAAGTACCCCATCAATGGAAAGGTCGACATACTACATGGTGACAAAACCACTTTTGAGACTTGAGGAGCCACATATGCTGAATCATATTTCTATAAGAAGGGAGGAAAACAACTAATAGTAGATGATGATATATAGGTTTCAACCCCCAATGGCTTGGGGACCACCCCTGCGAATCCCTGAATTATGCACAACACCGATTATGTGCTCCCTATAAATATAGTTGAGGTAACAGATCTAGTTCTGGAGATAAAATCTCCTCCAATACCTAACTACAATGTAAAAAACAATTAGCTCTGACACCTCTCTTCAATGATTCAGACAATAGAGGATGATAATGTCTCTTCCCACAACCTCCCTCATCCTGATTGTGATATAGAATCCCCTAGAATTCCACATTCGTATGAAAATGTATTCATAGACTCAAAATTTCAAGAATATGAGAATGAACTTAGGAATTCCCCTCCCACATTCGAAGAAGGTGTCTCCACCACCATAGATGAGATCAGAAAAATAAATATGGGAATAGAATAAGACTCGCGACCTACTTTGATTAGTTTCACTATAAACCTCTAAGAGCAAGAGATGTACATATCATTTATAATGCATCATCTATATGTGTTTTCCTGAACTATATAGAAATGCCCAAATTGAATACAGATGTGGCTATGCCCCACATCTTTCCACCTAATGAGCACTGAGGCTTCAAGCAGGTAGACAGGAGGATACACCCCTCTCATGCCACCAATGTAGATGCAGAATTTGAAAAATTAATCAAATAAAAATTTGTCTGATAGGATAAATACCCAAGATGGATCCACAAAATCATTATTTTCAAGAAAAATAATGAATATTAGGTTCTAAATTGATTTTAGGGACCTTAATTATAATTTACCAAAGGAAAATTTCCCATTTAAAATAAAAAAACTTGTGATAAATGAAACTACTAGCTTCCAAGCACTTTCCTTTATAGATTGGAATTTAGGGTACAACTAAATAAAGATGGACCCTGAAGATGAGGAAGCCACTAATTTTAGAGAACCTCATGGGATCTTCCGCTATCAGGATATTCCCTTTGGGATAAATAATACTGGTGCTACATATTAGCATGCCATACATTACATCATTAATCTATTCCTAGGAAAGATAGCTGAATTTCATGACGATGACATGGTTTTCAAATCCTAGTAGTGATTTGATCACTTCAATAACCTTTAAACAATCTTAGAAAATCTACAACAACACAGTCTCAAGATTAATCCATTGAAATTAACTTTTGGGGTGACATAGAGGATGTTCCTTGGCTTTGTGGTATGAAACCATGACATCGAGGTTGAACCAGAGAAGACTAGTGCTATTTTAGAAATGTGACCCCTAGAAATCTCAAATAAATGAGGGTGCTCCAAGGGAAAATCACTTACATTCAGAGATTCATAGCCAACTTGGCTGAAAAATATACCCCCTTCACCAGGATAATGAAGAAGGGAATCTTCTATCAATGGGACAATGACTACCAAGAATCCTTTAAAAGTATCAAGCAGTACTTACAATGCCCACTAGTTTTGATACCTCTGGTGGAAGGGAGGCAACTCATATTTTATGTAGCCACCATGTAATTCTCATTGGGTTCCCTCCTCACATATAAAAATGACGCGAGGAGCGATAATAGTCGCTAATATCTCAGAAAAACGATGCTAGGTACTGAGACCCTATGCTCTGATGTTGAGAAGAACTGTCTTTCACTCATATTTCCAGTACAAAAGATGAGGCATTACTTGTAGCACCAATAAGTCCACCTCTTCTCTCATATTGATCCTCTCAACTATATCCCCGTCTGTCCTATACTGTCTAGATACTTGGACTAATGGGAAATTATTCTGTAGCAATATGACATTCAATTCATATCATAGAAGTCAGTGAAAGGGCCAACCCTGAATGATTTCCTCACAGCACATCCTGCCTCAGAAAATACATCGGTGGACACCGATATTCCAGTTGAGGTGGTATTCTATTCCTATGACACTTCGAGGACATGGGTGATGTATCTTGGTGGAATCTTTGAAGGTCTTGTCAACAAAAGGATGGAAAACCCAAAGATTAATCAGGTTGCTACAGGGATTTTATTTTTCTCCCCTAACAACACATTTTTTACATACTCTTTCTCACTATCTGATGGATGAAACAAATGAAGCAGAATACCAATCCCTCATCCCTAGGTTGGAACTTTCCCTACAACTACACATAGCCTACCTGAATATGAAAGGGGATTCATAACTTGTGATAAAGAAGACCAACGAAGAATATGCCATCAAAAACGAATAACCAACCCCCCTAACTAGATGCATTAGGGAATGGATAACATAGTTCCTTTTTGAGCTCAAGTTGCATCATGTTCCCCGATCACATAATGCTCATGCTGACTCATTGTCTAATGCATCCACTGTCCTGGCCGACCCTGATCAGAAGGAAGCAATCATTTGTATCACACATAGAAGAATGATCTCATCAATTTCCATATGTGATATAAAAAAATCAATCAGACTCACACTGCCTTAGAGTGTGATGAACCAATCACTACACCTAGATGGATGGATCCTATAATTGGTTATATTTGAAACCAGACTCTCCTGATAAACTAAGCTGGAAGGGAACAAATTCGATACTGTGTAGTGAACTTTACCCTGTAGGATGGTCCGAATGAGAAAAATAACCTCTACAAGAGAGGATTTAATGAAATCTTACTTAGATGCATAACAGAAGGACAGATTCTCATCATCATGGAGGAAATACATGTAGGCTCTTGTGGTGCCCATCAATTTGGAACTAGACTCTCCCACCAAATCAAGAGGTTGGGATATTTCTGGAAAACCATGATACAGGACTACGTGGAATTCACCAAGAAATTTCATGTGTGCTAGATCAATGAAAATTTCATCCATCAACCCATGTAATTTCTACATACAACTAAATATTCCTAGAAATTTTCCATTTACGGAAGTGGATGTTGTGGGGCCATATCCCCCTGACATAGCTATGTAGTGCAAGTATATCCTTATTGCTACCTACTTATTCAACAAATGGGTTAAGGCAATGTGCCTCAAAGAATTTGGGACGAAAAACATCATCAACTTCATAAAGTCCCATACCATTCCCAAGTTCAGGGTCACTCATACAATATTGATATACAATGACACCAAATTATGTTCAATGAAGTTGAAGAAGCTGTGCCAAGAGTACAATATCCAATCGAATCACTCATATCGCTATCATGAATTGGAAAATGGACAAATAGTGGCCTTAAATAAGATTCCATAAAAAATAATTGAGGAGATGATGAACAAGGATAAAGAGACTTTTCCAGACAAGCTCTTACATGCTCTATGGGCCTACCATACCACCACACATACTTCTACACAGGAAACGCCATACTCATTGGTGTACGGGACTGAGGAAGTGTAGAGACCCAAGCTTGACGTACATAGAAATTAAATTTATTTTGTGGAATACTTAATACATGACACAAACAGACACCCAAAGATCATATTAGTTTAGTGTATTTGGAAACTCGAAACAAAATCTTCTAATCACAGTGAAAGATCTTCAACATCTCCCATAAAGATCTTCACCTTTTGTTTTCCTACCTAAAACCTTTATTTATATCCTAAGGAAAAGAAAACATAGAAAGGGTGAGACCAAATCCTCAGTAAGGGTAAACATGGATAACATAAAACAAACCATAAACATTTGAATGTAAAAACACGAACATAACATTTAAACATCAAAATCTTGAGTCATGAAATAAATCTTGCCAGTACGTAAGGCATGGATCGTAAAGGAACATTAACCATGATAGAATAGCATTGGTATAAAATATGTAATTGTGGAAAACTAATAAGAACATAATATGATTTCTATAGTATCTAAGAAATTTCTTCCAAGACCATCATAGTGTACATAGTCCATTAATGAATCGGGTTTACTTTCCGTTCCAACCATGTATTACTGAACCATATTTACTTGTCATTCCAGCCCTACATTATAAAACCAGATTTACTTTCCATTCGAGTCATGTATATATCATGAGATATAAATCATTACCCAATTAATTGGAGAGAAATATAAATCCCACCCATCTCATAATGAAAACATCCTTGCATGTTCCACAAAACATAAATCATTCATCATAGCATAACCCAAGAAATAAAGTGGGTTTCTTAAACATCATTCCATAATAACATAATCCATAAAAAATATCATTCCATCATTAACATAATCAAATCATAGTAAAAATAGGTATAGCAACATAACCCTATTTAAAGATCATCATCTTAGATGGAAAATAATTTTTATAAAACACTTGAAGTTAATTTTTGAGGAAATTTTTTTCTTATTCAAAAAGGTTTTCTTTTCTTAAAATGCCACGTAATTTTAAAAGAATAGAATTTAGTTGAAAATAAAATTGAAATAGTGTAGAGAAAGCTTCATGGAAATAAGGCATCATGAAAGTGTAAAAAATCCATTCATTTCGTATAAGTTAAAAAAACATTCTCCTCTTAATTTTGTCAGAAAAGTAAAAAAAGTACCACATATGGTAAATAAAAGAAAGATCCCTTCTATACCATGTAGTAAAAGTAAAAAATGGGTAAAAATTAATTTAAACATACATATAAGAATAGTAAACATTTTATGAGAACATTTTTAGAAAAAATGGACATGGATGATAAATATATTCCAAGTATATACTTACGTATAAACAATCTCAGATAAAAATGAGATTGAAAAATTATCCCTTACCTTAGGTCTGATTTCTTCTGTATGTGTTCGAAACTCCTTTATAGTGGGTTTAAACATATTATTAACTTGTAATAGAACCATAATAATATTTATGATATCATATATGATTCAATTACGACTTTATGTCAATTCCATGTTAAATAAACATTTTGGGTAATAACCGTTTTATTTATCATACATGTTTTGAATTATTATTCTTGATATTATCACTTATATAATTATTTACTTAAAAAAATTTAAAAATGATTTATATATTATATATATTTAGTATATATATATATATAATATAAAAGAAATGGAATACACCATTCAGGGAGACGGTAGACCGTACGTACGCATGAACGTTGTTTTCATTTCCTTATTAAATTGAATGGAAGTAAGTAAATGACACACACACACACACACACATATATATAAATACAGTAGCATTATTATGTCATATATTTCATCATTAGTTATTATATATACTTTATAATCATTCTTGAATGGTTAACGTGGAGAATGAATCTCATCGCGTCGTGGAGACGGTAAGTCGTATGTATGCACGAGCGATGATTTCGTTCCCATAATTGTTGAATGGTATTGAAGTGGATGGTGTATAATATATCAAATTTTTTATCATGTTATAATAATCATATATAGTTATCATTTCCACCATTATACCCATCCAAGTAAGGTGGTGGTGAAAAACAGATTACACCACGACGTGGAGATGGTAAGCCGTACGTACGCACACGTGGTGATTTTGTTTTTTGTAGGATGGATAGAAGGTGAAATAGTGTTGTTTCATATTTATAATAAAATATCAGTATATTAGTGATAATTATTTTATTAATTTATAATGAAACAACTAATTAAGAGTAAGTAGAAGAATAAATAAATTTGAAAGAATCGGTAGAAGAGATTACCTCCTCCTCGACACACCTCCTTTAAATTTCCTCTTAGGGCACTAGAGTTGGTCTTTTGAGAATCCAAAAACCTCTAGAATGTAACTAGGGAAGTTTAGAAGAGAAATGGGTAGGGTTTGACATATATTTAAGGCTCAAAATGGAGTAAATAGGAGAGGGATGAGGTTCCATTTTATAAGATAGGAGAGGGGAACTTTAGGAAACTCCCAAAATATTAATTTATTACAAAATATTTTTTGGTTTCAAAAGGTCAAAAACTCATTTAATTTGAAGGTAAGATGAGGATTTTTTGAAATAATCTCAACCAATAGGTTTTAGACAAGTTTAGGTCTCAAATTTAACCTTATATTTTATCTTTAACCCTTAGTTAACTAATTTAACTCTTACCATGTCTTCTTGTATATTCATACTATATGGTTAATATAGTTACTATAAAATGAAAATAGAACCTCAAGTGGTTTATTAATTACATTTTAAACATTATATAAGTTATTTTTATAAATATTAGATTTTTAGGATTATTATATCATTTAATAAAATAGTATTTGTTTTAAAAACCCATTTATGTCAATTTTTATACTATTCATATCATGATTTTTTTTAAAATCCATGACAACTTGATTATTTCAAAAAAACTTCATTAATTCAAAGATAAAAAGTCATAATAATCCATAAAATTATTTTATGACATAAAAAGTTTCAAAGTAAATTTATTTTAATATTTATAATCTCATTTATTTAAATCATTCATTAATAAGGTAATCACTACATCATCATTGTGTCATAAATAAATTTATTTATTTGGTGTCTAAAAATTATATATAAAATAACATGATGTAGGAAATATTTTTATATTTCTAATGACCATTTATAGACATATAGATCAGTTATATAAACCTATATTAAAACATATTTAGTAAAATATATATGTTTAGGTTATAATTATCTTTACTTTAAATTAATTCTTATAAAATGTCATTTTCACATCCAAGTGAATCCATGGGGTCCCAAAATCGACCCAAGTATTCCCACGGTCAGAAATATCTTATCAAACAGGATTAAGACATGTGTTAGAATAGTTTAATATTATTATAATATTATTTTTTACCCTTATTTACCAGATTTACCCTTTAACCGTGGTAAATAAAATAATTACTGAAGTTACTATTCATAATGTCAATAAATAAAAGATACCTATTTACACAATTTTAAAATTATGATTACAAATATGGAATTCATTTTTCCAAATTCAAAACACATAAGTTGCAGTAATTAATTTAAAATTAATTTCCGTTGTCAAAACCAAAAAGTGGGTTTTTAAGAAGTAATATCCTGAATGGCCCGAAGGACTTCTTTTTTATTGATTTTCTGATAACCCCCCTTTAAAGGGATTAGGGGGAACCCTTTCAAGGCCTGTAGGCTTAGATATTACTTTGCCTGTAGGCTTGGAGACATTACAGGACCTGTTGGTCTTAAGGAAATCATACAGACTATAACTAATTGAAACCGCCCTCCCCAACATCTGCATCGTGATCAGCTCTCCACCTTTGAATGACTATTCGGCCAGCATGTCCATGTGTAGATGTGAACAGGTGCGGTACCGATGGAAAATTCCATACCCTCTCAATCTTCCAAGTCCGTTTATCCTTGCTCTGGTGAATGTTCCCTTCTCTTTCCTCCTCTGGAGCGGTTCCTTGTAGTCTGTTTGTGCAACTGCAAATCTGGTGGCCTTGAAGGCCTTGAGGTGGCCCGAAAGCCTTACCGACCCGAATTCCTGGGTGTCCCGAAGGCCTTAAGGACTCCAATACCAAACTAGTGGCCCAAGGTGAATAGTTCCATCTACTACAGTACCGAACAATACTTGCTATAGTGCTTGCTACAGTGCTTGCTACAATGACTACTACCATGCCTACTACAATACTAATACAGTACCTACTACAGTGCTTCTATAATACCCCCAAAATTATTCCTCCGCCTGGTTTTGAACCTGGGTCTTGTGGATGCACTTATAGAGACCACACCAACTGGGTTGAGGCTCATGTGCACTATCAAAAAGATTGACACATGTTTATGTCTAATTTAAAAGTGAAAATACTTCCAATGGAAAAAATTAGATTAAATGATAAAAATAAAATCCAATTAAAATTTAAAACCAATTAAAAATTTAATCTAACTATATAAATAAATTAGATGAAAAGGCAGTTTCAAAATAAAATGCATTATTTTTCACTATTCATTAAAATTTGAATTTTATCAGAAAAATAAAAAAAATTAAAAAAAAGTAAATTTTTATGTCCCGTTTCCAAATAAGAAGTTTATTTTTTCAAATTTAACTTAAAAAAGTGTGAAAAAATAGATTTAAAATGGGTGCACCATTAAAAGGCAGTAAAACATTTTTTTTCTCAAAAATACTTCTTTTATCCGGAAAATTGATTTTGTTCTCATATCATGTTTTAGAAAATGTGTAAGATAAATGATAATGTTATATAAAATTCAAAATTTGGTTAATAATATTCATATCAACTAGTTTATATCCCATTAAATAATAATATTTTAATAATATATTGTTGTTTAGTGAAACTCGGTATTGTGTACAACGCAAGCTATCGAGGAAGGTCGCTCTTCCATGTAACGCAAGCCAAGTCAGTGTTGCATGTAGTGAAAGATTCCTTTGGTGTTACGTATAACATAATCCAAATATATTTCTTTTATACATCGACCAAAATCTATACTCAATATTGCATGAAATTAATTCTATCGAAAGAACTTGAAATTGTGTGTAACACAAACCAAGAATAGTGTTGCGTATACTATAGGCTTGTCACGACCCGTCCCAGTGGGGCCTGCTCCGTGACTCCCCAAGCCCACCTCCAATAGGCCAGGGGCTGGTGACTAGCACTGAGTAGGCATGTCACTAACATGGGAGGCATTTCCTATGTACCTGTACACACACACACACACATCTCCAAGCCCACAAATGATGAAATGTAAAACACTAAGGAACAAAAATGCATGCATACAACTAAACCCAACCAACAGATCATGACGAAAGGTAGAGTACTGTAAAAGTAAACTGGACCAGAATACAAGCCCACCAAAAACAAACAAGAGTCTGAAAAAAAAACACTACAAGGTCCAACCTATAAGCACAAAGGTAATGGGACTGCTGCTCGTAGCCGTAGGAATGCCTCAGCCTGTAGGAAACTCAGAAAGCTTGATCCTGTCCTGGTCCGCCCTGGACTTTGTCAAAAGGCTGCTTGTCTGCACAAGACACCAGACGTGCGGGCAAAGCCCGTGTAGGGGTGAGTATAACAATACTCAGTAGAGGACCCCAAAAACCACAAAGCAGTACACAAAGAAAAGGTACAGTCAGCTATGAAAAATATATGTTTACAGAACATATAAAACAAACCAGATATACTCAAACCCAGGCCCGTGGTCTAGAGATAAGCCACGCAACCGCATACCCCGATAGGGATTCTGTTTGAAGATTCCATGATGCACTCATTCCGGGAGAACACACTCCACGAGTCTTATAGTTCTGATGACGCCAGTCTGAGGAGTGATGTTCGTCAGGAACCATCACGAGGTATAGCTACACTCATTGCGGGAGACACACTCCTGAGTGGAAAAGGGTTATGATAGATAGAAGCACTCATTACG
Organism: Viscum album; assembly: GCA_963277665.1. Classification (NCBI taxonomy): domain Eukaryota; kingdom Viridiplantae; phylum Streptophyta; class Magnoliopsida; order Santalales; family Viscaceae; genus Viscum; species Viscum album. The sequence goes on along the minus strand of OY728131.1, from coordinate 907,881,911 downwards.
GGAGACACGCTCCTGAGTGGGAAAGATCTCGATACACAGATGAGGATCACTGCCAGGGCCATGGCGGATACCGCGACTCATCCAGAATTCACCTGCTAGGTAGAGGATCAACGCCCGGTAAAGTTGGTCACACCGATACCTGACTCTACCTAGGGTCTGGAATGGATAGAGGATCTCGATCCGGGCCTCTCGGATGGATGCCTGACTCTATCATAGAAAAGTCCTGCTGAAGGGGTCATAAACCGGTGTGAGGGAATGATGTCTGACCTTCAGGTGAAAAGAAGAAGGGGCACTAACCCAAACGAAGGATGTTCAAGGCACAATGAACAAAAATGACCAAGCCGTTCTCCAAAAAGTACACGACGTGTAGAAATGACACACGCCGTGTTGTCCGACCCTGGGTACTGCCCGTGTGCAACGACCCGTGTCATGAGGCTGGTCGTGTAGAAAACTTTATACACGGCGTGTAGTACGGAGTACACGCTGTGCTGCCTAAAGCCGTGTAGAGCATCCTGTGTCCGTGCACCACCCGAAGTACACATCGAGCTTTAGGGAAGGTCCAACACGCCGTGTGATCGGGGTCACACGCCGTGTGATCCTTCTCTGACCCTGAAACCCTAGCCGCCACCATCAGAACTATACGGCGTGTTCTTCGGAACTACATGCCGTGTATTCTGGAAATTTCCAGAAACGCAGACCTCCACTGTCGCGCCTCCCGTGGTGCTTCGATCATTGATCCTATCGTCCGATCACCACAAAACCTTCAGGTTTTGGTCGCCCCGACACCACGAAGCTGTTTCCGTCATTTTCGGGCCTCCGATCGGCTCCGAAAACATGATCGGTCTTCCCGCACGAAGAACGCTCGAAGAATGCCCGAAGAACTCCCTTTCCGATCTGGTCCGATTTGTCGCCCGCCAACGTCACCGCACCTCCATAAGGACGTTGCGATGTTGAACCTTCGATTTTGGGATCGTTGCGTCGCAGAACGGATGCGCAACGATCCGTTGTTCGTCGCCCCGTGAAGAATGCGAAGAACGCATGGGGAAAAGGAGGAAGAAATCCAAATAAACAAATTGAGGAATGAACCTCCACCATCGTTCATCACGGCGCTGATCCGCTCCTGTTAGTAGGTTTAAACAGAGCAGAGATCAACACGAATAATAAGCATGGATTAATTTCCCCAAAATTTATCCCAAGAAAACCCTCCCACAAGAACGTACGGATCCGCGGATCAACTTGTTCGTGGTTGATCCGCGTTCGTCATTTAAACTCAAAAATGGGGAAAAGAAAAATCAAAACAACAACCCCTACCTTTTGAAAGGATCGATTGTTGATGAAGGCACTGTGCTGCCGTTGTCGTCGCGATCCTTCAATGCCAGCGCAACGATCCTTGGTTTTGATCTGTTGTCGTTCGTCGTCGAGAATTGCTCCAACGCCTCACAGATTCGGTAGAGGTTCTTCTCAAGCGTTTCCAATGATCAACAATTGTTCACCAATTTTAAAAAAAGGAAACAAGATTGGAATTTAATTACGAGGTGATATTAATGACCCCTACTTGCCAAAACTTGAGTCATTATGACGTGCCATTAGTTAAGGAAACAGACGTCCCGTCACTGCGTATTAAAGAGTCCAACTTTCCATTTATTTGCCCTTATGACACAACATTTAATTAAGGGAACAAATACCCTTTTAACACACCACAACAATTGTTTCCATAAAATAAAATAAACATTTAGATTTTCATTTTATTTTATTTTATTATTAAAACGTCCGAAAATTAACTTTTTCCCTCGACCCGCGCCGGTCGAGGTTAGCCTCATTCTTAGGTAAAGTCATCGTCCCGGACGCAACGGTGTGCTCAGATTTTTAATTCGGGCATCCGTTTGGAAACTTCCACAACCACGTACAAGCACCGACTCACTTAACTAAAAAAAGTTCAAACCACCATTCCGGGCTCACTGGACCTCGAAATGATGTGTCGTCTTCACGCTCGGACTCGAAATAATTCCATATAATATTTAAAAAATAATAAACAAAAAAATCCGAGACATTACATTCTCCCCACCTTGGGGCTTTACGTCACTGAAAAGCCAAAACAAAGGCTACTAAAAAAGATGAGGGTACTGGGCACGGATCTGGGCCTCCCGCTCCGACGTGCTCTCCTGAAGATCCCCGTGCTGCCATTAGACGTGCACTAAGGGAATCGATCGCCCATGAAGGATCCTCTCCTGCCGATCCTTGATCTCCACCGGGTACTCAGCAAAGGTCACTCCATCCTCGATGTCCAGCTCGCCCCAGTCGATGACGTGCGATGAGTTATGCACGTACCTCCTCAATTGCGACACGTGGAAGACATCATGTACCCGATGGAACTGTGGAGGTAGAACCAAGCGGTACGCCACCTCGCCAACTCTGCCCAGGATCTGGAAAGGTCTGATGAACCTCGGAGATAGCTTCCCGCCTCGGCCAAATCTCCGCAACCCACGTCGAGGTGAGACCCGAAGAAAAACATGGTCTCCCTCCTTGAACTCTAGGGGCCTCCTTCGTCTGTCAGCATAAGACTTTTGCCAACTTTGTGCAGTCTTCATCCGCTCCCGGATGATCTGCACCTTCTCTGTGGTAGTTCGCACTAACTCTAGACCCATGAGTGCTGACTCTCCGGGGTCGGTCCAGCAAAGCGGTGACCGGCAGGGTCTCCCATACAAAGCCTCGAACGGTGACATGCCAATGGTGGAGTGGTAGCTGTTGTTGTACGCAAACTCCACCAGTGGTAGGTGGTCCTCCCAGCTGTGACCAAAGTCCAAGATACAGGCCCGCAACATATCCTCCAGAACCTGAATGGTCCTCTCTGTCTGACCATATGTCTAGGGATGAAATGCTGTGCTCAAGCGTAGTTGAGTCCCAAAATCCTCCTGCAATCCCTTCCACAACCGGGATGTGAAGCGGGCGTCTCGGTCTGAGACTATAGTCGAGGGGACGCCATGAAGCCGAACTATCTCCTGTACGTAGAGGTGTCCTAAGCTCTCTACGGAACTCTGCTCCCTGATTGCTAGGAAGTGGGCCGACTTGGTGAGCCGGTCAACGATCACCAAGATGGAATCGTGCCCCTTGGACTTCCGTGGTAAGCCCGTCACAAAGTCCATCGATATTCCATCCCACTTACACTCTGGAACTTCCAAGGGGTGAGCTAACCCTGCTGGAACCTGGTGCTCAGCCTTCACCTATTGGCATGTGAGGCATCGAGAAACGAACTCTGCCACTGCCTTCTTCATGCCTGACCACCAGAACTGTCGTCGGAGATCCTGGTACATCTTTGCCACTCCAAGATGTACCACCAAAGGGGATGTGTGAAACTCTCTCAGGACCTCCTCCTGGAACACCACTGGTACAACAGTGCATCCTCTAAAAAGAAGTACATGTTCCCCACCTTGCGAAAAACCATTAGGAGCATGTCCTGTGGTTAACTAAGCACATAAATCCACACAATCGACATCCCCAAGTTGTGCCTCCCTAACTCACTATAAGAGTGGAGGGGTGAAAACCATCGACTGTAGGTAAGCTGTGTCCTCACCATCCACAAAGGACAACTGTAACGCGGCTAATTTCTGTGTCGCCTCACTCAATAACTGTGAGCTCGACCTTCTGCTAAGAGAATCTGCCACCTTGTTCCCCTTCCCAGGAGTATAGATGATCTCGAAATCATAGTCCTGGAGGAACTCTAGCGAACGTCTCTGCCTCATATTCAGATCCTTCTGTGAGAAGATGTACTTGAGGCTATTGTGGTCAGAGTAGACAATGAACCGCTCGCCCATAAGGTAGTGTCGCCACATCTTCAATGCGAAGACTATCGCTACTAACTCGAGATCATGGGTCGCATAGTTCTGCTCATGTGGCCTAAGATGGAGCGAACCATAAGCAATAACCGCGTGCCGCTGCATTAGGACACAGCCGAGCCCGGTCCCTGATGTATCGCAGAAAAATATGTACTCGACACCCTCCTCCGGCAATATCAAGACTGGGGCGCTCGTCAAACTCTGCCTTAGCTGCTCAAAGGCCTGTTGGCACTTTTCTGTCCACACGAAGGGTTTCCCCTTCCTATTCAAGGCCGTCATCGGTGCTGATATCCGGGAGAAATCAGGGATGAATCTTCGGTAATATCCTGCCAACCCAAGGAAGCTTTGCACCTCTGTCATGCTCCGAGGTGGCTCCCATGCTAACACAGCCTCCACCTTGGCTGGGTCCACAACTACTCCATCTGATGAGATGACATGTCCCAGAAAGTGGACCTCCTGAATCCAGAACTGACACTTCGAGAGCTTTCCATAAAGCTGATGCTCTTGGAGTACGTCCAGGACCATTCGCAGGTGTCTCGCGTGCTCCTCCTCTGACGTCGAGTACACAAGGATGTCATCGATGAAGACCACTACGAACCGGTCCAAGTACGGATGAAAGATCAGTTCAACAAACCCATGAACACTGCGGGGGCGTTTGTCATGCCAAAGGGCATCACCAAGTACTCATAGTTACCGTAGTGACATCTTAAAGCCGTCTTCGGTATATCCTCATCCCGCACTCATAGCTGGTGATAGCCTGATTGAAGATCAACCTTCGAGAACCACTGAGCCCCTCTTAGTTGATCGAAGAGGTCATCAATTCTCGGAAGTGGATACTTTTTCTTCACCGTCACCTGGTTCAGGCGCCGGTAATCCACTCACAACCTCAGACTCCCATCTGCCTTCTTGGTAAACAAGACCGGGGCTGCCCAGGGTGAAACACTGGGTCTCACGAAACCCTTGCTCTGCAAATCCTCCAACTGTACCCTCAGCTCAAGAAGCTCTGCGGGAGACATCCGATAAGCCGATGAGGAAATCAGTGTCATCCCAGGGTGTAAGTCGATGCAGAAGTCAATTTCTCGGCGGGAAGGTAACCCTGGGACATCTTCTGGAAAGACGTCCTCATACTCTGCCACCACTGCTGGGAACTAAGAGCTCACAACATCTACTGCTCCGAGGGTAAGGCTAGACAACTCATGAGTGATCGTCTGCCCCCTCCTATGCATGAGCCCACTTTGTGCTTCCTGGTTTTCCTTTTCTCCGACAAAGGAAAACCTCGTTCCATCACGGCGGACACACCACACTCTTCGCCTAAAACAGTCAATCTAGGCATGGACCGAAGATAACCAATCCATACCGAGAATGAAGTCGTAAGGCCTCGATGCTACCACCAAGAGGTTCCAACCGAAAATCTCGCCTCTAAGGTTAAGATCACACTGTCTACAAAGGTGAGTGATCATCGAGTCTCCTCCCGTAGGTGTCTCCAAGCGTAAGGATCGAGTCAACGTTTCTACCGGAATCTCAAGGTTTCGTACAAGACATGTGGATATAAGGGAATGACTGAAACCTATGTCTATGAGTACGGCAGCTAAGGTATAAAAGACACAGATCATACCTCGAATCATCCCTGGAGCCCCTGGGTCGTATGCCTCGACCGCATGCAGCTGTCCCCGTCCCTGTCCCCCAGCTCCCTGAGCCTGGTGTGGACCTCCTGGGGGTGGTGGTGGAAGTAAGTCGAAGCATCTACCACCACCTGCAACTCTCCCTTCTCCTCTACCACGTCCGCTGCCTGGTGGGTCTACCTGCTCCATTCTCTACCTGTGCCTCGGTGGCCCATCCACCACTTCCCTGTCAGCAGCCCGACGTGTCGGGCAATCTCTAGCGAGATGCCCCTACCATCGCATGCGTAGCATCGCTTCTCCCTAGGCTGACTGGATCCAGCCTGAGAGCCCTGGACTGTCGATCCCCTGTCCTGGGTCCTCCTATGACGTCTCCCACGTCCAGATCCCTACGTCTGATGTCAGCTCCCTGCTGCCAGTGTCTCTGCACCTGTCTGCCTGCTACTGACTGTCGACGGCTGTCTCTGCTCCGCCAAGAAGCTTTCGATCACCAAGGCCCACTCGAGCACTCCAGCATAGGTCGATATGCATAGAGGCATGACACTAGCTCGGATGTCTCGCCGTAGACCTCGCTCAAAGGTCCGAGCCTTGAAGTACTGATCCCTGACCATATCCATCGAGTACCTGTAAAGGTTGGTGAACCTTGATGAATAGTCAAATACTGTCATACTGCCCTGCTGGAGCTGAAGAAGCTCCTGGATGCGCATAGCTCTCAGCGTAACCGGAGATAAATCCTCCCTGAAGAGTTTCTCAAACTCCGTCCACGAAAGAGTCTCCTCGTCATGAGTCTGCGTGGTCAGACTCCACCATCGTCCGACCGAACCCTGAAGAAGGCTCGATCCTAGGATCACCATCTGGTCTATTGGTGTCCTCACTAGACGGGAAAATCTAGTCATCGCCTCAAGCCATTCCTCAGCCTCCTGAGGGTCGGGCTCACCTCGGAACCTAAGGGGTCTCTGTCTCTAGAACTCGTGGAGTGCGCTGAGCCTGCGCTCCTCACCGGTCGATACCACTAGCACCACTGGCTGCTCCACTGGTGGCGGTATAGCAGGTGCACCACCTGGTGGCAACGCCTGGGGAACTGGTCCCTGTATCGAAGCCTCGTCACTGAGGGGGTCATCCTCATGATCGTGCTGCTGAATCCTAGCGGGTAAGTGTCGCGGAGGCATCCTGTAAAGAAACAAGATGTGTCACGGTCAAAGAGTATATCTGGATAGCTGACACCAAGGATATGGAAGACACAACTCATTCCTATATGATGCATGTACCTTTTTATTTCCCCACAACCAGTGTTTTCGTGAACTGGGTCAAAAAGCAGGTTATCAGAGTCCTGGTGTATAGATACGTCGGCCGCCGCACTAACACTGGAGTCTCTGGCCTGAAAGCCGAACCCAAAACACTCAACACTTGTTTCCCCAACCAAACTCACAGACTCTTGGTCCTAAGGTAGAACCGACCACCTCTGATACCACTCTGTCACGACCCGCACCAGTGGGGCCCGCGCCGTGACTCCCCAAGCCCGCCTCTAATAGGCCAGGGGCTGGTGACTAGCACCGAGTAATCATGTCACTAACATGGGAGGCATTGCCTATGTACCTATACACACACACACACACACATCTCCAAGCCCACAAATGCTGAAATGTAAAACACTAAGGAACAAAAATGCATGCATACAACTAAACCCAACCAACAGAGCACGACGAAAGGTAGAGTACTGTAAAAGTAAACTGGGCCAGAATACAAGCCCACCAAAAAACAAACAAGAGTCTGAAAAAAAAACACTGAAAGGTCCAACCTGTAAGCACAAAGGTACTGGGACTGCTGCTCGTAGCCGTAGGAACTCCTTGGCCTGTAGGAAACTCAGAAAGCTCGGTCCTATCCTATTCTGCCCTGGAATCAGTCAAAAGGATGCTCGTCTGTACAAGACACAAGACGTGCGGGCAAAGCCCGTGCAGGGGTGAGTATAACAATACTCAGTAGAGGACCCCAAAAACCACAAAGCAGTACACACAGAAAAGGTACAGTCAGCTATGCACAATATATGTTTACAGAACATATAAAACAAACCAGATATACTCAAACCCAGGCCCGTGGTCTAGAGACATGCCACACAACCGCATACCCCGATATGGATTCTCTTTGAAGATTCCATGATGCACTCGTTCCGGGAGAACACACTCCATGAGTCTTATAGTTCTGATGACGTCCGTCCGAGGAGTGATGTTCGTCGGGAACCGTCACGAGGTATAGCTACACTCATTGCGGGAGACACACTCCTGAGTGGAAAAGGGTTACGATAGATAGAAGCATCATTACGGGAGACACACTCCTGAGTGGGAAGGATCTCGATACACAGATGAGGATCACTGCCAGGGCTATGGAGGATACCGCGACTCATCCGGAATTCACCTGCTAGGTAGAGGATCAATGCCCGGTAAAGTTGGTCACGCCGATGCCTGACTCTACCTAGGGTCTGGAATGGATATAGGATCTCGATCCGGGCCTCTCGGATGGATGCCTGACTCTATCACAGAAAAGTCCTACTGAAGGGATCATAAACTGGTGTGAGGGAATGATGCCTGACCTTCAGGGGAAAAGAATAAGGGGCACTAACCCAAATTAAGGATGTTCAAGGCACGATGAACAAAAATTACCAAGCCGTTCTCCAAAAAGTACACTGCATGTAGAAATGACACACGCCGTGTTGTCCGACCCCGGGTACTGCCCATGTGCAACGACCTGTGTCGTGAGGCTGGTCATGTAGAAAACTTTATACACGACGTGTAGTACGGAGTACACGCCGTGCCGCCTGAAGCCGTGTAGAGCATCCCGTGTCTGTGCACCACCCAAAGTACACGTCGAGCTTCGGGGAAGGTCCAACACGCCGTGTGACTGGGGTCACACACCGTGTGATCCTTCTCTGACCCAGAAACCCTAGCCGCCACCATCAGAACTACACGGCGTGTTCTTCGGAACTACACGCCGTGTATTTTGGAAATTTCCAGAAACACGGACCTCCGCCGTCGCGCCTCCCGTGGTGCTCCGATCATTGATCTTGTCGTCCGATCGCCACAAAACATTCATGTTTTGGTCGCCCCGACACCCCGAAGCTGTTTCCGTCATTTTTGGGCCTCCGATCGGCTCCGAAAACATGATCGGTCTTCCCGCGCGAAGAACGCTCGAAGAACGCCCTTTCCGATCTGGTCCGATTTGTTGCCCGCCAACGTCGCCGCGCCTCCATAAGGACGTTGCAATGTCGAACCTTCGATTTTGGGATCGTTGCGTTGCAGAACAGATGCGCAACGATCCGTTGTTCTTTTCCCCACGAAGAACGCGAAGAACGCACGGGGAAAAAGGAGGAAGAAATCAAAATAAACAAATTGAGGAACGAACCTCCACCTTCGTTCGTCACGGCGCTGATCCGCTCTCATTAGTAGGTTTAAACGGAGCAGAGATCAACACGAATAATAAGCATGGATTAATTTCCCCAAAAGTTATCCCAAGAAAACCCTCCCGCAAGAATGTACGGATCCGCGGATCAACTTGTTCGTGGTTGATCCGCGTTCGTCGTTTAAAATCAAAAATGGGGAAAAGAAAAATCAAAACAAAAACCCCTACCTTTTGAAAGGATCGATCGTTGACGAAGGTGACCTCCTGCCGTTGTCGTCACGATCCTTCAATGCCGGCGCAACGATCCTTGGTTTCGATCCGTTGTCATTCGTCGTTGAGAATTGCTTCAACACCTCGCGGATTTGGCAGAGGTTCTTCTCAAGCATTTCCAACGATCAGCAATTGTTCACCCATTTAAAAAAAAGGAAACAAGATTGGAATTTAATTACGCGGTGATATTAATGACCCCTACTTGCCAAAACTTGAGTCATTATGACGCACCATTAGTTAAGGAAACAGACGTCCCATCGCTGCGTATTAAAGAGTCCAACTTTCCATTTATTTGCCATCATGACACAACATTTAATTAAGGGAACAACTTCCTTTTTAACATGCCGCAGCGGTTGTTTCCATAAAATAAAATAAACATTTAGATTTTCATTTTATTTTATTTTATTATTAAAACGTCCGAAAATTAACTTTTTCCCTCGACCCGCGCTGGTCGAGGTTAGCCTCATTCTTAGGTAAAGTCGTTGTCCCGGACGCAACGGTGTGCTCAGATTTTTAATCCGGGCATCCGTTTGGAAACTGCCACAACTGCGCACAAGCACCGACTCACTTAACTAAAAAAAGTTCAAACCACCATTTCGGGCTCACTGGACCTCGGAATGATGTTCCGTCTTCACGCCCGGTCTCAAAATAATTCTATATAATATTTAAAAAATAATAAACGGAAAAATCCGAGACATTACAAAGCTAATATAGTGTTGCATATAGTGCAAGCTAATCTTGGTGTAGCGTACAAAACAAGACATTAAAGAAATTAAAAAAGAATCTATCACATAAAGTCTCAGGGTGTTACAAGAAGTTTTACCCATATTGTTCCAGCTACCTTCACTCTGAATATCTATTTGCAAACAGCTCTCAGATGATGAATATTTACAAAATAGGTTGGAAGAATTGGAGCAGCTCAATGAGAGTAGGTTGCGCACATTACACAACCCAAAGGTCCATTATAACTAGATCACACTATCCTTTAATAAGAAGGTTCACCTCTATTCATTACACTAAGGAGAACTAGTGATAGCTCTCAGAATCCTAATGATATCAGGGAAGAAGCCTCCAAAACTAGAACCCAAGTGGGAAGGGCCTTATATCATACACAAGGTCTATCAAAATGAAGCCTACTCATTAGCCACCATGGATGGGGATCATGTCACACATCCTAGTAATGTGACATTTCTCAAGAAATACATTGAATAGCTATCATCAAGCACCTTAAGTTCTAACAACATGACTTTAAACTGCACGATATACCTTGTACCAAACACATGATGATAAAATATACAAAGATCATCCTAAACACATGATGATAAATTGTACGGAGATCATCCTAAAAAAATTAAGATAAACTATACGGAGATTATCCTGACCACATAACAATAAACTGCACAAAGATCATCCTGGCCTCATGATGTTAAACTGCACAGTTCCCCAAGAACTATGTATGGATTGATTCCTTCCATTGAAGGATATGTAGTGATGCCTGAACCTCTAGTTTTGGGCCCAACCACAACCTTCATTTTCCTTCACGTCAGTTTATCCATTTCCTCACCAGAAGACATTAAAATATATGTATAATTTCCTCACCACAAGACATTAAACTATATGGGTTTTCAAGAACTATGTATGGAATGATTCACATTTTCAATGTGATATGTAGGGACTCCACAATCCTATATCCTGGTATAGCTACCATATGAAACAAAATACCCCTGTCTAATCCTTAATTTGTCTCTTCATAGTAAATGGAACCCTTTTCATTCCTTTTTTCTCACATTGAGCATAGCTCACGTGATATTAGGTATTAAAGTAAGGGATTCCTTGCACAAAAAATGCCTGAAATCCCATGATAGGATCATCATGATCCTAGATGAAAGACCATAAAAGGAATATCGTGAGTCATTTCTACATGATGTTAAATTTCATGATTAATGTAATTTATGTATGACATAAAACTGCATAGTTCCTCAAAAATTACATGTGTATTGATTCCTATCCTCACAGGATACATAGTGATGCATGGATCTCTAATCCTAGGCCTAGTTTTAATAATCAATAGAAACAATTCCCACCTCTCCGTATAGTCCAGACATGAGAAGAGAGAGTTTCTCATTCTAGAACTACATGTTACTTAATTTCTATCCTCATAGGATACATAGTGATGCCTATATTTTCATCTCCAGGCCCAGTCACAACAAATAAATATAAAAATTACCCCTCTTTGCATATGGGTCAGACTTGTACATGGAACTTCATTAAGAACTACGTCCGAATTTATTCCCATCACTATTGGATATGCAGTGATGCCCAGAATCACATTCATGGGACTAACTTTAATACCACCATTTAAAATTAGGGGACCCACATTCTCACTATATGACATTAAATTGCATGACCCTTCATAACTACATGTGGTTTGATTCTTATTTTCATGTAATACATAGTGATGCTCAGACTTCCACCCTAGGGCCCAACCGTAACATTTTATTTTCTTTCAAAATAGTTTATTTTCATCCCCACCACATGATGTTAAATTACATGAGATTTTTAGAACTATATGTCACTTGATTCCTATCATCATAGGATATGTAGTGACATCTAGGTCTCCAATCCTGAGCCCAACTACAATAATCAGTAGAAATAATACCCACCTCTATGCATGGGTCGGACCTGTAGAGTGCTTCTCATTCAAGAACTACATGTGTCTTGATTCTTGATATCACATGATATGTAGTGATGCCCAGATCTATAATCATGGGTCTATCTGGAACAACCAAAAAAAGATGTATCCCAACTAAATAGGGGTTGATTCACACAAGCTCACTTTTTCTATGTACGAGCTAGATCTATGTACGTATTTCTTATATACAGAATATAGCATGTTTTAAAATTTCACATCAGTTCCCACATCCTTACCGCATGATGATAAAATGCATGGAAAATTTCCTTACCGCATGATGTTAAATTGCATAAAAAATGTATTAGTCGCATGACATTAAAACTACACAATAATAATTTCCTTATTGCATGACATTAAACCACATGGAAAACATACCCACTACATGATGATAAATTGTGCAGGCCATCACCCATTTTTCATCCCTTCTCAAAGGACTGTAAGAGACTTAACCTAGTCAACCAAATTATGGGGTGCTTTTTTATATCTTTTAAGTTCCTCAATCCATATACCACACTTCATGTCTTGAGAACCTCGGGTCACTAAAAACCTTTCATGGTATTTGTAAAGGAAAAAAGAGATCTCTCAGTTCAACCATGCTATCAATGAAAAAGATCTTAGAAAAACAAACCAAAGACATCTTGGTTCTGCAAGGAGGGCCTCCTAATCCTTGTGAGCATGATTTCACCATGGTGGAACCCAGAACCTCAGTATTTTTTGGTTCATCCCTGGTATGATTGTCCCATATCATTACTCATAACTCGGGGATCCCGATCTATGATTTATAACATTTTCATATCCCACTCAGAAAGATGTTGGGGTACTCTTGACCCTAGATATCCTCTCGAGGCTCATGTGTATCATCCTACGTACTAGGTTAATGCATGTCACGACCTTAAATTACCATAAATTTGGTCAAATTCGTACAACCTTAAACTCTAGCCTATAATGGTCTAAATCACAATACCTTAAACTACCAGCGAAAGAGACACAAAACTTTTCAGGATAAAAACCCACAAATAGAGGTCTGAGAAAAAATCAATTCTTCACGCGCTAAACACTTCATCTCTAGAGTTTAGGAAAAATTTAGGGCACAAATGAATGAGGCATAAAGATCATAGGGTCTGCACTATTTCCCTAGTAAAATCCAAGATCTTCTCACTGGATCCTCCAGTTTAGGAAAAATTTAGAGTAATGATTTATCACATCTCCTCACATTGATAATATGTTCACTAGGTTCTAACACAAATTTTAGGGTGTTTAAACCCTTATTTTATATTACCCTTTCCAAAAAGAACACTTCATGATTTGGGTTCCTTAGATCACTGAAAACCTTCCATGGAACTTGGAAAGGATACCCAAATTCAAGGGATCCTTTTCTTGACTATGGATTATGTAGCACATGAGACTCATCCCAGTTGGTGAGGAATCCTTAAGTGCATCCATGATACCTAGGTTCGAAACTAGGTGGAGACATAATTCTGGGGTACTATAGTAGGCACTGTAGCAGCACTGTGCGGTTACTGTAGCAGGTACTGTTCGGTACTGTAGCAGCCATAACTATTCACATTGGGCCACCAGTTTGGGCTTGGAGTACTTAAGGACTTCAAGACACCTAGGAATTTGGGTCAGTAAGGATTTCAGGCCACCTTTAAGGCCTTTGGGCCACCTCAAGGCCTTCAGGGCACATGATCAGTGCAGTTTCCCCAGACAAACTCTACATAAAAGGAGTAGCCCCGGAGGAGGATTCAGAGCAAGTGCACTCACCAGAGTAGAACTAATGGATTTGTCAGAATGAGAGGGTATATCTATTCCATCGGGACCAACCTGTGCTTGAATGAGAATCCTTTCCAGATGACCATGCGAAGGTGGATATCTACTATCACAATGTAGATGCTAGGGAGGGGCAGTTCCTTATAGATAATCTGGTTGAATTCCCTAAGAACTTCGGGTCATGTAATCTCTTAAGCCTATGATCCATGTAATATCTAAGCCTATGGTACTTTTAAGGGTTCCCCATCACCCCTTGAAAGGGAGGTTATCAAAAATCAATAAAAATTTAGGCCTTCGGGCAATTCGAGCCATGGATTATGTATATACACCTATGGTTTTCAACCAAATGTGTTACTCAGAAAAAAGTAAATTATGATCCTTGTGATCCCTAAAATCATTATGAAAGCACTCAACACCTCAGTCTGTTTGAACTACTCCCAGTATGATTGTCCTATATCATCCTCCTAATTTGAGTACTTTGGACCATGAATTACAATCTCTGTACCAAACTATTTAAGAGGATTCGTTATCCTTGATGTTATGTCACCGTGATTTGTACCCTTTCTCAAGGTCAGAATGAAACACTCAATTACCAAACCTTTGGTGGTCCAAACCTCGCGATTCAAAACCACAGGGCATATGGCTCAAGATTCATAATCATGAGATGAATTTCCCTAGGGTGTTAGAACCATTCCTAGATAGCCTTACTCCCATACCTAGCCTCATTATCTGAATGTTTTAGTATTCATAAATATTTCACAACCCTTGGAAGGGAGTGGAGATCATGTTTTTATAACTATGCTACTGATTCATAAGTCCCTAGACACATTGACTAAATGCATCTCCTACTTCCCAAAATGAAAAGATTAATTCCTTGTGAGCCCTGAAAACACTGCGGCAGAACCTGACATCTTAGAATTTCACAGGACATACTCGGTATGTTTACCTCATTTCATATTCATGGACTAAATATTTTGGGTTGTTACTTACATCACCCATATTCCAACTATCTAGGAAGACCTAGAATCCCTATTATTTCACCCTCAAATTGGTATTACCTCTATAAATATTCCATAGACCCCAGAAAAGATAGTCGACTTCAAGGACCCTTTTATTGACTATGCATGTATACCTATGGATCTGAAATATACACCTATGGATGTCAAACAAATTCTTTAATATGAAAAAGGGATTTCTAATCATTGTGAGCCTCAATAAAAACATGATAGAACCCAACACTTTAATGTGTTTTGGTTTATTCCTGGAATGAATACACCATATTCCACGATCATCGATCAGGTTTGAGATAAAAGACCATAAACTAAATCAATATCAGATCTGAGCTAAAAGACCATAGAAAAAAGCAATATTGGGTCCAAGTTAAAAGACTCTAAAATAAAGAGATAAAAGGTCCCAGCTAAAAGACCTTAAATTAAAGCAATATAAGGTCTGAGAAAAAATAACCTTATCTAAAGCAGTATAGGGTTTGAGTTAAAAGACCCTAAACAAAATCAATATAAGTTCCAAGATAAAATATCATAAACAAAATTGATAGAAGGTTTGAGCTAAAAGGCCCTAAACTAAAGTGATATAAGGTCTGAGCTAAAAGAACCTAATCTACAACACAGTAGCAATGTAGTCTGAAAGAATGAAAATATTGTATGCCCCACCATATGGACTTATAAGAAATCAATCTATTCTCACCAATCTAATCGACTTTGGTAAAATAAATCACACCCTCCCTCTGGGGAATATATTCTACCCAAGCGATCCCTCTGCAAATCAGGTGATCTCAAGATAGATGGAACATATTATCGATGAGGAATATTGTGTTGGTGGGAATTCATGAGCATATCTCATGAAGAATCTGTTACAATTTCAACATTTGATTCCAGAAATTCATATTTAATTTATATTATGCAAGGGATAAGTATCATTGATGATTCATATCAAAGAAAAAAATGACATTCATATCACGGATGGAAGAGAAATTGGACAACAACATAGAATTTTCAAGAAAGTTCATTCTTTAATAATTTCAAAAGAAGGAGGAATATACACATGACAAATTCTCTCCAAGACACTCAACAAAAATAAATTACATTGAATTGAGATAAAATTATATCTTCTGAACTGGTCATGTCGGAAAGGGTCTAATGGGAAGCATCGACTGAACGCTGGAGTGCCACTCACCCCGCCTATTCTACTTCTACTCTAGGATGGAGATCTTTGACCAGACTAGTCAACTATTCAAACCTCTTCTGAGAAGTTTCCAATAAGGATGATGATGTTGAAGGTTTAGATCTCAGTTGGGAAATTATTTCCTTGTGCCTCTATATTTGTGTAGTTCAAGTGTCCATCTGAGCTTGAAATCCATATGTAAACTGAAAACTCTTCTCCAATGCCTCTGATGTCTCCCTCACCTGCCTAGAAATAGGAGACTCATCCAAAATATTGTGTATTTTTTTTATTTATGTCCTGATCTCACCAAGTCAAAACAATTTACTTCATGATTTCATACAGAGGTTTTTGGTCAAAACCACCTGCCCCCAAGTCATGAAATAGTTGATGAAGGTGATCCATTTGGTCACAAAATAACTCCAAAGGGGTATCAAAAATCAAGGTATGAATCTATTTATAGATTATCCTACATTGCATCTGATCCTCTGTGACCAATGGAGTAGGTGTGGAGGAGAATGAATAACCGGCTGAGCCAATAAGGAAGCAGAAGAAGAAGCCCCGTATACTCTTCTCTTGAAATGTATATCATTTGTAGTCTATGATGGAGGAATAATTTCATCAACATATTATGTTTCACTATCAGGGTAGTCATCACTAGAATAAGGTCTCTTTCTTGACATCTTTCCCAAATATTAAATCAATGCCATCATCACCATATATTGAGGGGTTGGTGAGGCAAAAATCTTGTCCACATGATGGAACAACTAATTTAGCACACCACCCAAATAGTCTACTACCCAAGCCCGAACATAATCATGGGTAAGGATGGTGGAAACATCATCAGGTGGAAGTATGATCTCAACCTTAGTATCTTCACATGCCAGCATTATCCAAAATTGGAGGATGACCCTAGGATGCTACACTCCTCGTACACCAACCAAGGGAAGAGGGGGAATACTTTGGGTGAAACCAAATCAATGAGTGAATCGATAAGGTGTATAAGGATCACATATAATTATCTCATCCACCCTGGGTGTGAGAACTCTATGCCGAAGAGATATCATCTACAATCTTTCATCAAGGGAACCACTGCCATTATCAACAATCAGCTCAACCGGTGCACAAAAAGGGGTAAAATTGAAACTATCAGGTCATCTCAGTGAATCCTTAACCTTGGTAGTGATTAGTGACATAGTTACAGCCCTAGATATGTTTATCTATCTATGATGGGTTAAGGAATTTGGGATCCTAGTGTCATTTTAATATTTGTAACAATGAAAATTCTCCCCTATCCAACCAAAAAAATTTGGATAGGACCACTGATCCTGTAAGGAGTGGTACCTTGTTGAATATAACCTAGTAATTGATGAATGCATTCAAGTAATGACACTACCAAATTGATGAACTATCCTTCTGCAAGTCACAACACCATTAGCAATGTACTAACATGAATCCCTGAGTGTGCATCCGTGGCTGGGAAAATCAATACATTTAAAAACATTTCCATAAATTTTTCCATCCTAAAGTAAATGGAAATACTCAAGTTCACTCATTAGTCCCATGAGGTATATTATCTAACTCCCAACATTTCCCAATATGATCCAACACTGTTGCAGACCTACTGAGAAGGACACCAGTGGGGATGTATGGCAGTTAGTCTGACACCATTACAACAAAGAAAAATATTAATCCAATCCTTGAAATAAATGAGTGAATGAATTGTTATATACTTCCTCAATTTCTCCTTCAAAATGATAAACATCTCCTTCACCAAAACTGTGGTGTGTAAGGGATTATCCCAAACATCCACAGTTGGGTGGAATTCATCATACATCTATCCAAGAGGGGGAATCCCACCCAGTTGGTAGATGTACTAGAGGATGATTCCCACTTTACCATGGTACAAATGAAATGTGTTGGTACGAGGAAACCAAAGGCTGATCCATTTCATGAAGGAGGTTGGTTTGGTAGTAGATGATGAACTGGGAATCCACACAACTTCATAAAGATGGACCCTGTATAAATGGTATGCAAACTCTATATAGATTTTCCTAACCCATAAGGGATATGCAAATTAATTAGAGAAATTTACATTAGGATATAGATTCCAATTCAAGATCCATCCACTGCTAGGATTACTCAAAGGGGATGAAAATATACTCGAGTAGTTTTTAGCTATAGGCTGGTGAGAGAAATCATAGCCATCCAGACCTAGAGGAGAGTTTTCAAGCATATAAGAAGAACTCTAGGGTGAGAATAATACTATATGTACTTCTTATTCAATTTTCATCTAAACATAAAAATAGTAATTTGACACCCAGTGATATGGAATATTGATGTTGTATGGAGGAATGAAAACATATTCTAGTAAACAAAACTTGTATAGAGGAAGTAATTGAGATAAAGGATAATACTGAATCTTGGATGATATGAACCTCTTAAAAAAATCATTATCATAATACACATGATATCAAGAGTTTTCATTGAGATTTATTGTAATCATGGACCTTTGATTGACCATAGTTGAATAAGATCGACGAGAACCAAAATCCATCTAAAAAAAATAAGTTTCATATGTTAGATGGATAAAATAAAATCTTATCAAAGTAAAGACATAATAAACTGGTAGTGTCATAAGAATTTCATGAATCAACAAGGGATTCATGAATCTCATAAAGAGTTTGTGAATCACCTAACTCCCAAAGATCTTGAGGGTTGAATAATCCTGTAGGGTATTGCACAATTGCATTACCCCTTGGATACTCACGATCGCATAACCTGGACATGGTCATGCAAATCGCCTAACAATCAATCAATCATATGATTGAATCATCTAACCCCGTGGAACCTTCAGGACAATTTCAACCTTCAAAACCAAAGTTCAAATAGTTACCAAAATATGGTTCACATATGGTTTTAAGGGGTGCCTAATCAAGAGTAGTCTTGTGGAATAGTCCTCACAAAACCAAGGATAGTGGTGGGGTCTCATGATCGGGTCTCGCATAACTATCCTACAATGAGGGTGTGTGACAAAAACATGGTGAGGATGCTATGAAGGATGAGTATTCAATGGAATGAATGGTTCTCTACTCCCTATATATAGGACATTTTGTAGAATACCAGGCATCTCCCGATAGACCAAGAATCACCCCAAACACCGATTTATGACAACGCCAAAGACTCAGGTGGTCATTTACTTTCCTTCGAACCGAGCCCTTGTCCTCATAGAAATTTCTCCATAGGGGGGGGGATTTTTTGATTCCTAACAAATGAACATAAAAAATTTCACAAAGTAATATATACCTAGATATGGATATTATTTTCCCCACAAAAGAAAAAAAAATAAAGAGGATGAATTTTGTGGATCATATAAGCCTCCAAGGGATACATGGTCATGTGACCATCATAAAATCATATAAAGGAACCATATACAAAATATAAACTACAAAGTATCCCACAAAGACCCTTCTACAATTCCTTTTGATCTCACAAAGGCACCCTAGAAAACCAGCGGTGACATGACAGAATCCAAATAAGCTCCCCCGGGTCACACAAATTTATAACCAGCCAGCACCTATCAATCCATCCAAATATCCTTCAAAAATAGGAGGAAAATATCCAAAATGGTGGAGTCCCCTTTTGTTCGTAAATCTCACATGATAGATCACCGATGAGAAGAATGGTTGTCCTCTATAACATTTAAGAAAACTTATGAGACCCCCGAAGCTTTGGAAAATAAGAAAAGGAAATAAATAAGGAGGATATGAGAACCTATCATGGTTGTAAAAGTCATGTGATGTTCCCTATGTGGTCCAAAAGATTCCATGAGACCCAGTGACATGTCCACCTCATCTTGAAAAATCCCACCAGCTTGTAATTATCTTTATACGATGGTCCTCGGGTATGTTTAAAAAACTGCATGCTTCCACCTTGGCTCCCCAAATATAAATAAATTTATTTTTCTATGAAATTATCATGAATATACATAGGATCATTACTAGTCATGTGATACATCATGAATATATAGAGTAATTGTATTGGACATTACTTGTGAAATCTCACATGACTCAAGAACTTTGGAAAATAAACGAAGGAAATAAAAAGAAGGGGAGGCGGGAGCCTATCACAGTTGTAAAACCATTATGACATGCTAAGTTTGTCCACATAATGGCCTCAAAAGACTTTATGATAATTCATTCTGATCCCATGAATTCACCTTGACAATCCATTCTTATCTCGAGGAAAGTCCTAGGAAAGTTACCTGATAGCATGCAGAGGCCTTTCGACAGGCACCTTGATCTCACAAAGGCCCTTGGACATATCAATATGAAAGTATGGAAGTCCTTCAGAATGTATGCATGATTCATGAAATCCCCATTAATTTTAAATAATTCAATAAAGGAGGAATTGAATGGAGGGACTCGTGGTCACTGAAAATCAGGTGATGCTCTTAGAGTGATCCATGATAGGGACTCGTGAAGAGGTGTGACCCCGAATACCTTCATTGAATCCATATTGAATTTCCATGATATCTTCTAAAAAAAGTGGTGATCAATAGGGGTGGAGAGGTTTATAAATACCCCACCCCATTATGAAAAATAAAAAAGGTCCAACCACACAGAGATGACCAGTGATGACCACTACCACTGCATAGATGAGATCTCGGAACCTCGTACTAGCGATAGAGCAGATTTATCGGAGTAGATGATATCATGAATGAAAATTTTCCCATTAGGTAAAATATTACAGAACAACAAAATAAATCATGCAACATGCATAGGAACTTTTCATGAACACCCATAGATCACGCGAAGGGCTTCTGACTGGACACATCAAAGACATCCCACACACCTGCTAAATAATGAAATACATAATACAAGATAACACTGAATAGATGTAAGGAATTAAAAATATAAAGGTGAGAACAAAGGTTAAATAAATGATACCTAAGAAAAGGACATATACACTAATCCTAACACACTTCGCATAAACCAACCAGGTCATATGACAACACCAAAACTTGTCACCCAAATCACGCGACACTCCTTTGGCATACTATTTGGATCATGTGAATTACTCCAAACATGTCAAAGAAATTAACATTAAATCCTTCAAACATGCCACCCTAATCTCAAAATACCTCCAAGATCACCATCCTAGCCTTGCAATGCTCTTCAGACATGTCTCTTGACCCATATAGTGGCGCCAGTTCATGACAGCTAAGTCTTGCAGTAGCACTCGGGCATGTCAAATGGCTCTCATGACACCCTTTGAGAAAGTCAACTAAGGCTCAAAATTCCCTCCAGAAATGTCATATAGGAAATGTGACACCCTCTGATACATGTTTCATTGACTCTCATGACACTTTCAATATGCATCATCCAAATCTTGTGATGACACCAAGGAAAGTTAGCTGGGTCATGTAACACCCCCTAGAAAAGCTAGTTAGGTCTTGAGAATTCCTCCAGACAAGTCAATAGGGTCATGCGATACTCTCTAGGTATGATGTCTAGGTTAATAGGGCATCCCATAACTTTATAAAATTATCTTTCCTCAGTGTGTAGCCCCAATAAATAGGGAAACATCAGTGTATAATCCCCAATAAAGGGAACTATGATGACTCTAATTCCTGGTATAACTTGGATATGTAGGATACCTCCCAGAGATTTGAGATCCATATTAATCTTCCAAGGGTGATCTCAACACATAAGTCCAACATCCACAAGCAATGACATTGATTACTTGTCATACCTTGTTTTCCACAATAATCATGGGTCATGTTTGCTTAGGGAGTTTCAATTTTCATATCATCTGCACCATAAAATGCAAAAAATACTAGGAAAATGTCAGTGTGTGAGTCCTAATCCACTAAACTATGAGAACTCTGATTATCGCCATATTTGGGATACATAGGATGCCTACCTAAGGCCTGAGCTCCAATAGGAATCCAATTTGGCATAAGTCACATCATATCTCTGACATTTCAACCACTGGGACTCAATAATTCCTATGGACTGACCATTCTTCATCGTACGTCAGTGGATGAGAAGTGGGATCATAAACGGGCATCATTTTATGTATCAGTCCCGACTGTGACCCCTAATTACCTCAATCCCATCAGCAGGTTAGGGATGGACTGAAGTATGATCACTCTGATTCCTTCCATGATCATTATACATAGGACTCATCTCTAAGGAACAATATCCATATTAAAACGTCTTAGGGGGTATCCTAGTGCATAAGTCCCACATTCTTGTGTAGTGAGACTGATTACTTGTTATCCCTTGTTTATCACACCGATCATAGCTCACATGGGATTAGAGAGTTTCAATAGTCACATCATTCACAACATGAGTCTCCACTGGCTAGGGAAACATAAGTATGTAATCCTAAATGGGTGGAATGACACATTCACCAAAACTAAGGGGAATCTACCTTAGGGCTAGTCCCAAGGGCATGATTAAACTACAAGAACTCTTATTCCTTCCATGATCAGGATACATCAGATGGATTTATAAGGATTGAGGAAAAATAGAAAACCACTTCGGTGCAAGTCCACTTATGTCTCTGATATATCAACCATAAAGACCCAATCATTCCCATGGGATGATCACTCTACCTCATCCATCAGTGGACTGAGAAAAAAAATGAACTATGAAAACTATAATTCTCTCTATAATCAGGATATGTAGGATGTCTCCCTGGGACTTGAGCATGAATACCTAATGCCTCAGGGAACTCATATATAACCTTTTCATATTACATTAAACTAAATGGGTTAAATAAATACATGGGTTTTGATTTCTAAAATAATTAGGATACTTAGGATGCCTCATGATGGATCAATACCCTCATCAGAATATTAACTTCATCCCTATGTGGAAACAAATTTCAAAACTTCCAGTTATAGGACTTCCACTCATAAACAGTTGGTAATTAATGAATAACCTTAGATACATATAGTTGGATTCATATATGAGACCCCCCATCTTCTGCACAAAGAGAGAGACTTAACCTATAATAATTTTTAGGCTAATCTGTCCTGTATCAGGATTAGGAATAGATTCACGAACATATCTTAAATTTATAAGAGAGTCCCTAAGTAGGCAAAAATTCCCCCAAAAATGGTGCGATGAGCCCAACCTCCCATAATCTCGATCAATGCGAGTCCCTAAGTTCCACTGGGCCCGAAAACCTAGGTGAACACATGCCTTTGGAAAGTAGGTATGTACCCAGTTACAGATGAGAGAACCATTGGGAGTTTCTATGGAATACTAGTGAAAGTGGAAAATCTGATGTGAATGATTGACTGAGGCCCTTAAACCCCTCAATAAAACCATCAAGCGGATCCCATCCATGTCGTATATTTCTCAAATAAATAGTACCTTACCTAGATTTGTGTGTTTATCCCATGTTTTCAAATGTATTTTTATAGGGTTTAAGGATGATCAGGAACGATTATGAATTCAAGTTAAAAATTGTTAAGGTTTTCATAAAAATAAAACATGTTTCATTTTAAAAGTATTATATTGTGAAAAAAAGGATATTGAGTGGAAGTTTCCACTTTGTAATTTATAGGTTTTTTATTCAAGTGTTATAACATAATTATCTAAACTCTAAACTTTAAAAGGTCTTCTAGAATTAAATAAAAAGAACTATTGATTTAATAATCAAGATTATGGGTTGAATAAATACCGAGTAGTTATATTATTATAATATGGAATATTATTTTTTTAATTTCTACAGTGGGTTGGGGGCATTTTTAGGTTAGAAATGTTGTTTTAGAAGCCCCTTATATGGATAAAGGAACCACCAATGTGAATCCACGCGTGGATGGATTTTTCCAAAAATTTGAAAAGTCCTACTTAAAATAACCCCCTTACATCACATTATAAGAGGTTCATGGGATCCCCTTACATGAGGATCTTCATACATAGGTATTACCATATGTGGATCCCTTGTGGGATTCTCAAATATGGATCACCTATGTGACCCCATTATGTGTATCCCTTGCGATATCTCTATACATGGGGATTTGACTATGTGATCACCTTAGGTGGGTGACCCATATATTTATCCCCCCAATACATGACGATCTAATTACATGGTACAGGGGGGCTAGGCCAGCTGGGAATAGGAGAAGATAAGGAAAAGAAGAAAAGAAAAACAAGGAAAATAAATAATAAAATTAATAAATTAAATCAATAGGTAATATATAAAATTAAAATGGATATTTTAAATGGGTATTTAAAAATCCAGAAGTGGGTTTCCAACATGTTTCATCTAGTTAATGTTCTAAGCCTTCGAGATCTCTTCTTCCATATGGGATCTCACTCGATTCTAAATAGATTAAATTACTGTTCAATCTAGGGGGTTTTTAGATCTAAATATAATTCTCTATAACCATTCCCTCTTAGTTTTTTATGTGATTTATTGGTCTTATGCTAGTTATGATAATTTTGTCCCTACATCAGTGTTTTTTTTATAATTTTGCGATTCCTATAATTTAATCTAGAATAAGTGGCTGGTTTTCAATGATTAGTCTTCTCAAATATTAACATAGGTGGTCTTTAAACTATCCCTTAAAATTTTAAATTTTTATGTGTGTGTGATGTTTGGTTATTCCAAATTTTCCTACATTAACCTAAAATTACAATAAATCATTTTAAATGATTATTACCTTATAATAAATCTCCTCATGGTTTGTGATTGGCTAGTGAAGAGTGTTGAGACAATACTAATTTCATCATGTGAGGTGTGCTATCCATTGACCAAATATGTAAAAGTAATTGGAGATCCCATGTGTTCTCTAAATAAGTAAAGACCAATTAATTAAATGTAGGTGTCTAGGATACACCCTATGACTTAGTTAATGTACCATTTTCTGAACCTAAAAAGTGGAGTTTAATGAATTAAGATGATAATATTGATTATATAGGATTACCTCATAATAATCGGTGACAATTCCTGATAACTATTTATAGATTAATATTTTTACCTATAAATCAATGATAATGACTAACAACTATTTATTTCTTATGAATACCTCATAGGAATCAACAATGATTCCTAATAACTATTGATAGCCTTGTATTATATCTTAGGGATCAAATTATTCTTAATAATTTTTTATCACCTAGAATTACCTCATAGGGATTGATTATGGTGTTCAATAACTAATGGATTCCTAGGATAGTTACTAGGATCCAAATACTTTTATTAATGACTTATTGGGTTCAAAGGCATCAAGTACTAGCTGGGTCTGGTATGGTCATTGTAGTACCCCCGGTTTGAGGTATTTGTCCTTTTTTATGTATTTTTATGTGTTTAAAGTGCATGGGATGAGTTGGGAAGAGGTTGGGAGAGTTTGGAATGGTTTTGAATGAATTTGGAGGCTTTTCTTAGGAAGCACAGTTTGAGCACGGTTAGTGGAAATCATGCAGGTTCTCTAGGAAACCATGCAGGGGGAGACTATAGGATTCACACGGCCTATGCATGGTTTGAAAAACCATGCGAGGCAACCGTGCAAAATCCTCCTCTCAAGACATTAGCATGCGCACGGTTAGCGCACAGTTTTCCAAACCGTGTGGGATAACCGTGCGACCACTTAAAGTTGAGGTTTTTAAATCCAGGCTCCCTCAGACTAGACCTAAAACACTCCAAAATTTCTCCCACTTGAGTCTCACTCGGTATTTTTGGTTCTCAGGGGTTGAGGGTGATATCCCACTCATTTTTGAAGCATTTAGAAGAGGTTTTAAGGTGGTTTGAAGGTGGTTTCTCCCGGGTAAGTCTCTCATCTTGGTTTCCTTTTGGTTTTCTCTAGATCTGCTCTTCTCCCTTATTTAGTTTTCTATATCTACACTTTTTGTGTGTATATCTAGGGTTGTGGTTTCCTTGGATGTTGATTTTAAGGCTTGTTAATGTTAGGGAAAGGGATCTAGAGAGGTTTTGGTGGTGCGTCTGCCGGATTTGAGGTGTGGTTGCTTGTGGGTCAATTTCTCGGGAACCCTAAAGGTAGATGGATTCTCTCTCGACTCTACTTAGTTAGAGCTAATGGGTTTGGTTACAATTAATTTTTTGTGCTTTGAATTAATTGTGGTTTGATGTGGGAAATTGATTGGATATCCCTTGGGTGATGTTTTGGGGTATTTTTGGGAAAAAAGGGGTTTTGTGGGTGAAATGGTGTTGTTGTTAATTTTAAAATGGGTTACCGTGATTGACTTGGGAAAATGGTTGATGAAAATGGTTTTCAATGAATATTTTGTTTTATTGAAATGTGGTTTGGCATGGAAAATGATTTTCAATAAATGGGTGATTTATTGAAGTGGATAGATATGCAATGGAATTGGTTGATTGCATGTTGTTGTGACCTTGGTGGGTTATATGCTTGGTTATGGATTGATTGTAATGTTGTGTGAAAGTGGCGAGAAGTACCACTATAAAAAGGGGATGGATAGTAGATGGAAGGGCCACCATCAAAGGATAAGTGGTCGGGAAGTACCACTAGGTGTGAATGGGTGAACGGGTTGGACGAAAGCTCCAACGTTTGGTTGTTTTGGTTGTTTTGTTGTGAATTTCTTTGTAAGGTGGAAATTGTTGTGCTAATGTGTACATGATGATATGGCTTGTGGCATGTTTGTTTGAATTTCCCTTGGTTGTTTGGTTTGGGTGAGATGGCTTGGTAAGGGTGTGTTTGGCTTATGGTAATGGTTTCACTTTTGATTATTTTATATAAATTGTTTTATATAAATTTTCTAATAGTTTTATCCTAGTGGCATGTGTAGGGAAGTCATTTGGGGGAAACCTACTGAGTTTTAGTACTCACCCCCTACTTTGTCACTTTGGTCTCTTTGCAGATGTTGTGTACCATGACGTGGGCAAAGGTAAGGCATCATCCTCCTCTAGGGGTGCATTGTGATGTCTTGGTGGAGCTTGGAGCTTGAAGCTTGGTATAGAGCTATGGTGGTATCATGGCACGTGGTGCTTTGTTGTTTGGTCTTCTGCGTAGTACTCTGATATTGTGTTGTTTGTTTTTTATTTGAGTTGTATGGTAGAACATTTTGGTTGTCTTTTGGGAATTAATGTTGGAATGTTTTATTGACATGCATCATATAGTGGTGGTTAATGGATGGTTTGTTTGGTTTTTTCTTAAGGTAAAATCATTCCCCAATTTGATCTTGAATCCCTCAGAATTTATTGATAGCCTTTGGTGTCTTGGGAACGTCTCTTAAGTCCAAGTATCCCTCACCACCTCCTTAAGCCAATGAAGTAGGTGCGGGGTGTTACAAGTGATATCAGTTTGTTGGGTTCTTTGGAGTTGATTCTTGGATTTGGAGTTGAAATTCGTTGTGGTATATTCCTTGAGTCGGGATGGTATCAAGGCATAGGAATGTCAGAACTTGGAATGTATAGAATAAAAGGATGTATATAACCCTCTTATGCTGAACTTCAAGTTACCAGGGAGTTGGGTACATAAGTGTTTTGGAAATGCTTATAGGCATTGAATATCTCATTGTTGTGGGTGTAGCCAATGGGATGAGCATGGAATTCATGGTAGAAATGACTTCCCACTAGGATTAATATTTCATCAGGGTATAATAAATTATGGTGTGATGTGAATGTGTGGATTTGAAAAATATTAACTGGGTTTCAAAACAGAAGGATTTGAAACATGGAAACTAGTGGTATTTTGAAAATGGTTTGGTTTTCAAAAATGGTGAAACATGGGAAATGTGAACTTGTGGAAATCCTTGTTGTGATAGTGTTGTGTAATGCGATTTGAAATGGGAATTATTGATGTCTACGGAAGTGAGACTCATGGTTGGTTGTTTTCTGTTTATAGAAATGGCACCGGGTAGGCGTCGCAGAGACCAACTAGAGGAGGCTGCTGAGAATGTGGTTGCACCTGAGCCTCAGGTAAAACAGTAGTTAGTGAAAAGTATAGTTCAATATTTCCAAGTTGTGGAAAGTGGAAATAAAGCAGATGAACCAAGACATGTGGATCATACAGTTCAGTTTCAAAATAAAAATCCACCCATCTTTAGGGGTGATTCAGAGCCAGAGCGGGCAGATGCATGGTTGAATAGAATAAACAATATCTTCAAGTTCTTGGGAACATTGGTAGATTTGAAAGTAAATTTGGCTACGTATATGTTGGAAGATCTTTCCCTTCAGTGGTGGGAGTTGGCAGTTCCAACTGGAACGGACCAGGGTATGATGTGGGAAGGCTTTGAGGAATTGTTTAATAAACAATTCTACCCACATACGTTCATAATTTAGTTCACAATTTATTTCTTTAGTCTGAAGCAATATCATATGTCTGTGACGGAGTATGCATATAAGTTTATGAACTTAGTGAGATTTTCACCTGAGGTGGCGGGTAGCACGTTGTTGAAAGCTCGTATCTTCGAAGCTGGTTTGAGGCAGGACATTTGTTCCAAGATAGCGGTATTGTGTATAGATGATTACATAGAAATGGTGAATAGAGCCTCGGTGGCTGAGTGGGATTTTTTGGGAGCTCCGGGCGGAGGAATAATGGCAGTACCCATGGGGAATAGTGGGAACTCTAACCCTGGGTTCAAGCAAAGGAGGGACACTTATTCCCAGGGTGGGAATAAGACATATAATCCGACGGAAGGATCAATAAATCTTCCTCCAAATCCCATGATTATCCAATAAAAATACATATTTTAATTACATTTTAATGGTATTAAATGTTCATTTTTTATCTTATGGGCCTGAGTTAGTGGATTTTAATTTTGGACATCCATTCTTATCATTTGTGCACTTCATGCCTAATGTACACCAATTTAGGCCCAATGATTCATCTGATTTTAAGGATTGTAATTATCCTTATTTTAATTTGATATTTTGGGAACTGCATCTACACTTAAATATGAACATTTTTCATTCAGGTATCAATGGAGGATTCATAAAGGATGATGGATATATTTGGAGATGAATGAAAGCAATTCTAGAGAAGGCAGATTGGACACCATCCCACTAATGAGAATGTGGGACCCACATTAAAAACCCAATAAATCCCAAATTTCGTGGGATGATATAATAAATATATAGGAACAAATCTTTCTTCATGATCCAGTGCTAATTCGGCCTCCATTGTTGTTATTTAGGTGGCCCAAGTTAGAGATAAAATTCTAGGCCAGATTCTGTGGCCCAGAAAAACAGCCCACTAATCTAATCATATATCTAAATACACAACTCCAAATGGGCCCAAATTTTACAGGAGGTTATAAAACATCTAGGGATACATTTTAGTCTTCTATGAACCACTCTAATTATGCCATATAGAAGGTCTTCCAAGTGAATATGTTCGGTGGATGAAAGCTGGATGCCACCTCAAGTCAAGGGTGGAAAAATAAACTCTCCCTCAACTTTCCACCCACCTATGGCCTACCAAAATTAATTGAGGAGACTTGGACTATTGAAGGATCGACCCAAGGATTCAAAAATGTTTATTTAATGCAGTTTTGTTGGAGTATTTGATGATATTTGAGCTTTGTTTTGTTTTAATGTTATGCTGCCAATTTGATGTTGTAATCACATTCCTTCAATTGTAAGTTCCTTAAATTACCTTAGTTTCTTTATAAAAGTTCTCCATCTTCTCTTTTTCTATTATTCTTATTATAAATTTTATATCTTTGCCTCAAGGTGTGAAATTGTTCATACTAAACCTTGTGAGATATCACACAACGGTGGAGTGATTTTTATTTCATTTTTTTTACTTCTCCAATTCCTCCCTCATGAGTCTACTTTCCGCTTCCATTGAAACCATAGAATCAATGGAGGGATAAACCACTTATGGGTTGATCTAAGGGAGTATAAAGGGTATGTATTGGATGTTATTTTTCACTCTATTAATATATAATCACTTCTTTTAAATGAGATTTTTATTTGATGACTTTAAAACTTCTTTATCCTTATTGAATTTAAGGTCACACATTTTAAGTGCTAATAAGAACCTTTACCTTGAAGTGCTTAAAACTTTTATTCTTCAAGTGTATATGTGATTAGTATTAGGGTGTGTAGGCATTAAACTAGTAAGTGATGATTTTTTTTATCTCCTTAAATGAACCCATCTCAAATATAAGAAATTGAAATATTTTTAAAAGAAAAAGAATGCATCCAATCCACCCCTTGTAATAACCTAGGATCAACCCTTCTCATAATTTGAATTCACTTAATAATTTTAGTGTTAACTTAAACCCATATAAAATAAACTAAAATTTGGACACTTAATAGCAAAAAACAGTCCATATAATGTACATGTACATAGTTTACTTCTTAGGTCTCTGAGGATTCAATAACCCAAGCTAAACTACAAGGACCGTTCTACCTTCATCTCTTGGATAAATTTGAGCGTGAATCAAATTTTGGTGTTATTTCCAGGGACCCCAGTAATTTATCTCAACACCCATTCTATTATCCCTCATTTATTCTATTCTCATCCAAATTCTCTTATCTTTTTCCTTTCTCACTTTTTTTTCTTTTGGCGCATGTCCGCCTACACTCGTGATCAATCAAACCTTCTAGTTTGGGTGGATAGTTCTGAGGTTGGAGAGTCAAGTACACCAAGGGAACTATTTATATTAGATCATAATCTTCCTAATACTCCAGAGTCAAAAATTGTGCCTATTTCAATGGAAGGTCTTCAAAGAAACCAACTCATAAACCCGGGTGGGAACCAAAATGGAAACCCAAATGAGGCAGCCCCAAACTTGGGGAATGCAGTTGATCAAACCATGAATGAATACCTCACACCTTCTTGGACCAATTCCCCCTCATGCATTAGACACAATTACCTAGGAGATTCCAGCTACATCTTTAAACCCCATGTCTTAAACCACCTTCCCACATTCCATGGAATGGAGTCCGAGACGCCCTACCTTCACGTTAAGGAGTTAATTGACATTGTAGAAACCATGTGTCCCCCAAATCAACTAGAATTAGCTAAGATGAGGATATTTCCTTTTTCTTTAAAGGACCGAGCTAAAAATTGGCTAAACAATTTTATACCATCATCCATCAACTCTTGGGACCAACTATAAAGAGAATTATACAAAAAATACTTTCCCCACCACAAAACAATTTCAATTAAGAGTATCCAAAACATTTTTGAAAAAGAGGGAGAATCATTCTACGAAACATGGGAGAGGTTCAAAGACACTCTAAACATAGTTCCACACCAGGGTTTTTCTCTTCCTGAACAAGTGAGAATTTTATATGAAGTGTTGGGTCTGGGGAACAAACAATTCATTGACATGATGTGTAATGGAACCTTTAAAAACAAAACCCCAAATGATGCTTATGAGTATCTAGAAAGCCTTGATGAAGAAAACAAAACATGGGGAACCTATCCCTACTTTGATCACCCAACTCCATGTGTGATGTACAATGACAATCCTACTTTCTACTGGTGAGATCATCAACAACCTAATGAACCACAATGTTTTAAATCCTATGATCCACAAAACATTCCAACATATAATGAGTTTCAATCCCCAAAAATCCAATCTGAACACCCTCCTGTGCAATTCCAAAAAATTAATTATCCACCTGGAATAGACCATTTGGATCAACCCATTTCCCATCATGATCCACAACCATTACTTGAAAAATTGTGTCAACAAATGGAGAAAATTAATTTTGAGGTTTCATCTTTGAGGTTAGAACTACAAAGCCTTAAAACTTATGAGGAACACATCCCTACACCAACTGTTCCTTCCATAACCTTATGTGATGTATCTTGTTTCCCAAAAACCCCACATGAATTTATTGAAGAACCAACCTTTGGATTTGGGATAGATGAATAGGATCAAGGAATTGCTGAAGGGTCTTTAAACCAGGAGGAAATTGGATTTTTGGATTCAAAAGAGGATAATTTGAAATCATGGATTGAGTCTCCTAAGTATAACTCCATTGATGAATTTTCAAAAACACCAACCATTGAACCATTGAGAGAAATCACAAACATTGATTCCATACCCATTACAAAAATTGATCTTTCCAATTTTTTGGTTGAATCTTCTATTCAAAAGGAACCAATTCTGTTGAGCAATTTTGAAAATGAAATTGAGTTTGATTCAAAGTCCCAACCTATGTCTGAAATTGTTAGCCTACCTAAACTTGAACGAAAGGAATTTCCATCCACCATGAAGTTTCCATTCACTGGGGATAACCAACAACATCCAATTTTCACAATTTCTTATCTTGAAACCAATAAAGAGGTAAAGATTCTTAATGTCTTTAGAAAGACTAAAAAAGAAACTGGATCAACCATTTCTGATATTCCTTGGATTTTACCACTCATTATAGAACATAGGTTTGCACATGAAAAAATTTATAAAAAAAGAATCAATCTCAATCTAGTGGACATGGAGAAATATGGGGTCTTTAAAAAGTTGAAAATTGGTATTGGGTAAGTTGTGGGGTTCAAGTCGAGCTAACGATATTAAACAAAGCACCGCATGGGAGGCAACCCATGGTTTTCAAGTTTCCAATCATTTTGTTGTTTTAATAAAATTTATATTTTAAATAGGATTAAAGAATCATTTTGATATTTAAAAATAAAAAAATAGAATGTTGACCTATTCTTCTATTATGAGTATGGATGGGTATGAAAGGGGAGTGCCATATTCATCCGTGTCACGTGGTGTGATCCTTGAGTAATACCTTACCCAAAAATTTAAAAAGAAGACAATGTATCATCCGTTTATTTTATTTTATTTTTACATGTTTGTAGGTTAAAATAAAAATACAAAAAAAATAATAATACAATAATAATAAAAAATGGCCACATCGTAGGTCATGGGGAAAACCCCATCACAACTGGCGAAGCCACAGGGAATCCAACCCGGGACCGAAGGGAGACAGGGGCACGCTCTTACCACTGACCTACGACTTTTTGTGCTTCCTTATTCTATAATTTTTTTATATATACTTATATTTTACTTTCTTTATTATATAAATAAATAAATAAATAAATAAATATATTGTTTTTTTTTGTTTTGTTTGTTTTTTATTTCTTTCTTTTTTTCTTTTTTCTACTAAGGAACTCTGCAAGTGACATGGATATCAAAGAACTAAATTAGAGCAACAAGAACTTCAACTTAAACCACCAGGTGACTTCATTAAATGATCCTCATATTTCAATTTACTTTTTGAAACACTGGGGATAGTGTTATTTTAATTTGGGGGGGAGATAAAATAAAAAATGCTTTTGTGTCAAAAAAATGAATGATTTGAAAAAAAGCGTGTAAATGGAAGGAAAAATTCCTTTAACTTTGAACATGGTAATACAAATTTCACACTTTGAAACTGAATATCAAATAATTTAGCATACCCCAATTATGATTTTAATCCTTGTATAATTTAATAAGCATAGATTTTGTAAAGTGTAGCTATCCAATGTGATATTTCATCGTTTATATTTTCATCCAAATAAAAAAAGATCACAATGTACGTCCTTTGGATAATGGGGTATTAGTTTGAGTTCATAGCATAGGTTTGGTGATCATTTTAGTTTTAATATGAGTATTCAATAAAAAAATCAAAAAAACAACAACAAATTTGCGCGTAGAGCAATGAAATGACCTAATGCATAACTTTCGGCACTTGGGGATCGTGACTCCATAGTTTTCTGTCCTAGAGTTAGTAATTTTATCTCTATTTTTGGTAATTTGAATTTGTTTTTGACTGAGTTAACTTGAGATGATGCCCAAGTATGTGGGCTTCACTTGGTGCCCTAAGGTTTTTGAGCCTGGGATTAATCGGAAAAGTCTCGCTATAGGGGTTGAATGTTTTGAGTGCAATTTCAATTACCATGGAAAAATTGAAAAAAAAAAACCATAAAAAAAAAATACAATTTTTTTTTGAATAATCATCTTAATATTGAAATGTGATTCCACCTAGTGCTTCTTTCATTTCCCCCTTGAATAAAGATGAACCCCCATGTCTATTGTGATACACAACACATCCTCATACTTAATTGATATTGGATAAAATATGGAAATGAAATTGAACAAAGGAATGGGATTGGGATTTGGATCTTCTTATGAAACTATCATGTATGAAAATATTTTGATGGGTTTCAGGATTGTTTGGTATAAGGGTTTTTGGTGATCATTGTGTATTAAATCTTTTTTGGAAAATGGAATTTGAATTTCATATTGTTGAGATACATTTTGCTCGGGACAAGAAAACATCAAGTTAGGGGGTTTGATTAGCCAATAAAAATACATATTTTAATTAAATTTTAATGGTATTAAATGTTTATTTTTTATCTTATGGGCCTGAGTTAGTGGATTTTAATTTTGAACAACCATTCTTATCATTTGTGCACTTCATGCCTAATGTGCACCAATTTAGGCCCAATGATTAATCTGATTTTAAGGATTGTAATTATCCATATTTTAATTTGATATTTTTGGAACTGTATCTACACTTAAATATGAACATTTTTCATTTAGGGATCAATGGATGATTCATAAAGGATGATGGATATATTTGGAGATGAATGAAAGCAATTCTAGAGAAGAAAGATTGGACACCAGCCCACTGATGAGAATGTGGTACCCACATTACAAACCCAATAAATCCCAAATTTAGTTGGATGATATAAGACATATATAAGAACAAATAATGCTTTAGTATCTAGTGTTAAGTCGACCTCCATTGTGGTTATTTAGGCGGACCAAGTTAGAGATAAAATTCTAGGCCAGATTCTGTGTCCCAGAAAAACATCCCACTAATCTAATCATATCTCGGAATACACAACTCAAAATTGGAACAAATTTTAAAGTAGTTTAGGAGACATATGCCATTTTATTCTTCTATGGAACACTCTAATTCGGCCATATAAAAGGTCTTTCAAGCATGTCTGTTTGGTGGATGAAATCTGGATGCCACCTCGGGTCAAGGGTGGAAAAATCAACTCTCCCTCAACTTTACACCCACCTATGGCCTACCAAAATTAATTAAGGAGACTTGGACTATTGAAGGATCTACCCAAGGCTTCAAAAATTCCTATTTAAGGTAGTGGTGGTGGAGGAGTTTATGATCTTTGAGCTTTGTTTCATTTTAATGTTATGCTGCCAATTTGATGTTGTAATCACATTCCTTGAATTGTAAGTTCCTTGAATTACCTTAGTTTATTTATAAAAGTTCTTAATATTCTCTTTTTCTATTCTTCTTCTTATCACTTTGATACCGTTTCCTCAAGGTGTGAACTTGTTCATACCAAACCTTGTGAGATATCACACAACGGTGGAGTGATTGTTATTTCATTTTTTTACTTCTCCAATTCCTCCATAATGTGTCTACTTTCCGCTTCTATTGAAACCATAGAATCAATGGAGGGCTAACCCACTTATGGGTTGATCAAAAAGATTATAAAGGGGCTGTATTGGATATTATTTATCACTCCATTAATGGATAATCACTTCTTTTAAATGAGATTTTTATTTGATGACTTTAAAACTTCTTCATCCTTATTGGATTTAAGGTCACACATTTCAAGTGATAATAAGAACCTTTACCTTAGAGTGCTCAAAAATTTGATCCTTAAAGTGTATAGGTGATTAGTATTAGGGTGTGTAGGTATTAAACCAGTAATTGATTATTTTGTTTGATCTCCTTAAATAAACCCATCTCAAATATAAGAAATTGAAATATTTTTAAAAGAAAAAGAATGCATCCAATCCACCCCTTGTAATAACCTAGGATAAAACCTTCTCATAATTTGAATTCACTTAAGACTTTTAGTGTTAAATTAAACCCATCTAAAATTAACCCAAAGTTGGCCACTTAATAGCCAAAAACAGTCCATAGAATTTATGTGTCCATAGGTTACTTCTTAGGTCTCTGAGGATTCGACAACCCAAGCCAAACTATAAGGACCATTCTACCTTCATATCTTGGGTAAATTTGAGCGTGAATCATGAGGGAGGAATTGGAGAAGTAAAAAAAATGAAATAATAATCACTCAACCGTTGTGTGATATATCACAATGTTTGGTATGAACAAGTTCACACCTTGAGGAAATAATATTAAAGTGAGATGGAGAACAACGCAATAAGAGGAGAAGAAGAACTTTTATTAAGAAACTAGGATGAATTAAAACAAATTACATGTGAAGGAAGAAAGTTACAAAGACAAATTGGTATCATAACATTAAGATGAAAACAAATCTCAAGGATCATCAACTCCTCCACCACCACTTCCTTAAATAGGCATTTTGGGAGCCTTGGGTAGAGCTCCCAACAGTACAAAAGATTTCACTTGAGTATGGTAGGCCTAGGGTGGTGGCGGGTAACACATTGTTGAAAGCTCATATCTTCGAAGCTGGTTTGAGGTAGGACGTTCGTTCCAAGATAGTGGTGTTGTGTATAGACGATTACACATAAATGGTGAATAGAGCCTCGGTGGTTGAGCGGGATTTGTTGGGAGCTCTGGGCGGAGGAAGCATGGTGGTACCCATGGGGAATATTGGGAACTCTAACCCTGGGTTCAAGTGAAGGAGGGACACTTATTCCCAGGGTAGGAATAAGACATATAATCCAACAGAAGGATCGATAAATCTTCCTCCGAATCCCCAGAGCAAGATGAGATGTTTTCAGTGTGGTTCTATGAGCCACATAAAGCGGGATTGTATGACACAACCTAGAGCATGTCATAATTGTAAGAATATGGGGAATCTGCAGTGTTATTGTCAAAATGATCCATGTTCGGGTGTGCATGACACTCCTCAGGGATCGCAGACGTCGTATGCTTCAATAGGACGGGGACAACAGCACACCCCTCATCAATTGAGTAATGTGGGTCATGGTGATTCTCAGAATACCACGATGCCTAAACAAAGAAATAAAGAGAAGAGTGTGGCAACAAAAGTGTTGTTCAGAACTGAGCAGGTTGTGGTGGAGGATCAGTCGGGACCATCCACGGTGCGAGGTAATATTCTTTTAAATTCTACCTTGATGCAAGTGTTGTTTGATATGGGTGATTCACACTCTTTTATTGCTGCACGTATGGTTGAGTTGCTGGGTTTAAGGGTAGAAATGATGCCTTTGGTTTTGAAACTTCAAACTCATCTGGGTCGAAGAGAATGTCGAGCCTTCTTGTGTAGAGCATGTTGTATCATTGTGGGTGAGGTTTAGCTAGTGTGGAATTTCTCAGTGCTTGAGATGGATGGGTATGATGTAATCCTGGGAATGGAATGGTTAGTGGTGTTTAAGGCCCACATTGACTGTAATGGGAAAACAATATCTTTTACGACACACAATGGTGTTAGACATATCTTTACAGGAGAGAGACATGAAAGGCGGGGTGCAATGGGTTTTTTGGTACCAACAGTGGGAACATTATCATATTAGTTGGTGGTGTTGTTGTTGGAATCGGTAGAGGGTGTTGAGCAGAGTGTTCTTTCAGCAGTGGTGGATCAGTTAATGGATGTTTTTTATGAAGAATTCTCTGGGTTACCTCCCGTAAGAGAAGTGGAGTTTACGATTTATATCCTTTCTGGGACCAGTCTTATCTCACTTCCATTTTACCGGATGAAACCTACTGAATTGCGGGAATTTAAATTCCAATTGGAAGAGTTAGAAAACAAAGGGTTTATCCGTCCTAGCACGCTTCCGTGGGTAGCGTCAGTGTTGTTTTTGAAAAAGGTGGATAGAACTTTGAGGCTCTATGTTTATTATCACAGACTTAACCAAGTTACGATAAAGAACAAATATCCACTTCCATGAATTGATGATTTTTTTGACCAGTTGAGGGGAGCCCAGTGTTTCTCCAAGATCGACTTGAGATCAAGATATCATCAATTGTGGGTGAGGAAGGACGATATTCCTAAAACAACTTTCAAAAGTAGATATGTCCATTATGAATATGTGGTTATTCCCTTTGGTCTAACGAATGCGCCAGCGGTGTTCATGGCATTGATGAATTAGATATTTCAGAGACATCTTGATTCATTTGTGGTGGTGTTTGTAGATGATATTTTGGTGTATTAAAAGACAAGGATGGAGCATGAGTAGCACTTGGTGACAGTGCTGGGGATATTGAGGGGTCAGCGACTGTATGCCAAATTGTCAAAGTGTGACTATTGGATATAGGAAATTCATTTTCTTGGCCATGTGATTTCTGAAAGTGGTGTTTTAGTGGATATAGAAAAGATATAGTCTGTTATCTCTTGGCAACCACCAAATAATGGGTTTGAGGTATGGAGTTTCCTCGGTCTAGCTGGGTATTATCGGCATTTTGTTTGGGATTTTTCACTTTTAGATTCACCGATGACAGCTTTGACAAGAAAGAATGTTCCATTCCAGTGGAATGAACAGTGTCAGTAGTTTTTTGAAGAGCTAAAGGGTCGCATTACATCATCACCGATCTTGGTTTTTCCAGAACCAGGATAAGGGTACGTGGTGTATTGCGATGCATCAGAATTAGGGTTGGGGTGAGTTCTCATGAAAGGTAATCATGTGGTTGCATATGGATCATGGTAGTTGAGGGTGCATGAGAAGAACTACCCAACTCATGATTTGGAATTGGCAGTAGTGGTCCATGCTTTGAAAGTGTGGCGTCATTATCTCTTCAGTGAGAAATTCATGGTATATCTAGATCATAAGAGCTTGAATCACATTTTCTCATAAAGGGATTTTAACTTGAGGCAAAGGAGATGGATGGAATATCTTCAGATGTTTGATTTTTAATTGATGTATACACCGGGTAAGGGAAATTTTGTGGCGGATTCATTAAGTAGAAAATAATATGCTCAGGTGGTGAAACAGGCATCAGACCAGTAGAAATTGATGTCAGTTATAACTGAAATGCGGTTGGAATGTGAGGACTAGGGTGATAAAGTAGTCTTCTTTATGGTTTTTTTGATTCCTGACTTGGTTGTCCTGGTTAAAGAGGCACATATATCTGATTCTGAGTGTGTGACCAAGAGGTCAAAAATCAATGGTGGGGAGACCATTGAGGGTTGGAAACTGAAGGGAGATTCAGTTTTGTGTTTTTAGAATTGGATGGTGGTACCAGTTGTTTGTCAGAAGGATCTTCTCAGGGTGTATCATCATTCCAGGTGGGCTGTTCATCCTGGAATTCATAAAATGTATAAATCATTGAAATCACAATTTTGGTGGGATGGTATGAAAATAAGTGTGGCTAAGTTTGTTTCGAGATGCTTGACTTGTCAGCAGATCAAGGCAGAGCATCAGAGGCCAACAAGAATGTTGCAGTCTTTACCAATCCCTGTTGGGAAGTGGGATAAAATAGCGATGGATTTTATTACAGGTCTCCCAAGAACAGTCAGAAAGCATGATGCCATTTGGGTGATAGTAGATCGACTAACAAAGTCGGCCCATTTTATTCCAATTTGTGAATCTCATATGGTGGAGGATATGTCCAAAATCTATATTCGAGAGGTGGTAAAGAGGCATGGTGTTCTAGTTTTGATTGTATCAGATAGAGATCCAAGGTTTACATCTCGTTTTTGGAAATCCTTATAGCAAGCCCTTGGGACACAGTTTACTATGATCACAATGTATCACCCTCATACAGATGGTCAACCCAAGAGGATGATACAAACTTTGGAAGATATGTTGTGGGCTTGTGTTATGGATTTTGGTGGCTCATGGGAGGAGCACTTGTCATTGGATGAGTTCTTGTACAATAACAGTTATTAGGCATCCATACATATGGCTCCGTTTGAAGTGTTGTATGGGCAGACATGTCGTTCTCCACTATGTTGGGTGGAAACGGGTGAGTCCTCGATGGTTGGACCGAGCCTTGTCCAAGAGACTATGGAGAAGATCAAGGTGACCAGGAAGAGAATGTAGATGGATTAGAGTTGTTAGAAATCATATGCGGATCATCGTCGGTGGCGATTATCGTCCGAGGTGAGTGATCATGTTTTCTTGAGGATCTCTCCTAGGTTGGGACATCATCGGTTTGGGAATTAGGGAAAGTTATCTCCGAGGTATATTGGACCTTTTGATATTCTTGAGCAGGTTGGTGAGGTGGCTTATCATTTGCCTTTTCCACCTTGGTTCAGTGCGGTGCACAATGTGTTTCATGAGTCGCAGTTGAAAAAGTATCATCCGGATCATGGCCATGTGATTCGATGAGATCATGTTGAGCTACAACTGGATGCTTTGTTAGT
This sequence comes from Viscum album, assembly GCA_963277665.1. Classification (NCBI taxonomy): domain Eukaryota; kingdom Viridiplantae; phylum Streptophyta; class Magnoliopsida; order Santalales; family Viscaceae; genus Viscum; species Viscum album. The sequence continues at coordinate 907,841,975 of OY728131.1, read as the reverse complement.
GCACGTGCCAGTGCGGGTTGTGGATAGGAAAGAGAAAGTCTTGTGTGGTAAAAGCATCAGTTTAGTTCGGGTTTTGTGGTATCATGGCCAGATTCAAGAGGAGACTTGGGAGCGGGAGAAAGAGATGGTCGAGCAATGGCCTGAGCTCGTTCGACAAAGGATGGGTTCACTACTTTCCAAGGATGGAAAGACCAATGGCGAGGAGAATGTAGTACCCCCGGTTTGAGGTATGTGGCCTATTTTTATTCATTTTTATGTGTTTAAAGTGTATGGTATGGTTGAGAAGAGGTTGAGAGAGTTTGGAATGGTTTTGAATGAGTTTGGAGGATTTTCTTAGGGATCAAGGTTTGAGCACGGTTAGTAGAAACCGTGCGGATTCTCCAGGAAACCGTGCAGGGGGAGACTGTAGGCTTCGCACGGCCTGTGCACGGTTTTCCAAACTATGTGAGGCAACTGTGCAGACTCCTCCTCTCGAGACAGTAGCATGCACATGGTTAGCGCACGGTTTTCCAAACCGTGTGGGCTAACCGTGCGACCACTTAAAGTTGGGGTTTTTAAATACCGACTCCCTCGGACTAGACCTAAAACACTCCAAAATTTCTCCCACTCGAGCCTCACTCAGGATTTCGGGTTTTCAGGGGTTGAGGGTGATCTCCCACTCATTTTGGAAGCGTTTCAAAGAGGTTTCAAGGTGGTTTGAAGGTGGTTTCTCCCGAGTAAGTCTCTCCTCTTGGTTTCCTTTTAGTTTTCTCTAGATCCACTCTTCTCCCTTCTTTAGTTTTCTAGATCTACACTTTTTGTGTGTAGATATAGTGTTGTGGTTGCCTTGGATGTTGATTTTAAGGCTTGTGAATGTTAGGGAAAGGGATCTAGAGAGGTTTCAGTGGTGCGTCCACCAGACTTGAGGTGTGGTTGCTTGTGGGTCGATTTCTCAGGAACCCAAAGGTAAGTGGATTCTCTATCAACTCCACTTGGTTAGATCTAATGGTTTTGGTTTTAATTAATTTTTTGTACTTTTAATTAATTGTGGCTTGATGTGTGAAATTTATTGGATATCCCTTGGGTGATGTTTTGTGGGATTTTTGGGAAAAAGGGGTTTTATGGGTGAAATGGTGTTGTTGTTGATTTTAAAATGGATATTTTAAAATGGTTTTCTATGATTGATTTGGGAAAATGGTTGATGAAAATGGTTTGCAATGAAGATTTTGTTTTATTGAAATGTGGTTGGGCATGGAAAATTATTTTCAATAAATGGGTGATTTATTGAAGTGGATTGATATGCAATGGAATTGGTTGATTGCATGTTTTTGTAACCTTGGTGGGTTATATGCTTGGTTATGGATTGATTGGAATGTTATGTGAAAGTGGCGAGAAGTACCACTATAAAAAGGGGATAGATAGTGGATGAAAGGGCCACCATCAAAGGATAAGTGGTCGAGAAGTACCACTAGGTGTGAATGGGTGAACGGGTTGGACGGAAGCTCCACTATTTGGTTGTTTTGGTTGTTTTGTTGTGCATTGCTTTGCAAGGTGGAAATTTTTGTGCTAATGTGTACATGATGATATGGGTTGTGACATGTTTTTTTGGATTTCCCTTGGTTTTTTGGTTTGGGTGAGATGGCTTGGTAAGGGTGTGTTTGGATTATGGTAATGGTTTCACTTGTGATTACTTTATATAAACTATTTTATATAAATGTGCTAAAGGTTTTATCCTAGTGGCTTGTGTAGGGAAGTCATTTGGGGAAAACCTATTGAGTTTTAGTACTCACCCCCTGCTTTGGCACTTTGGTGTCTTTGCAGATGTTGTGTACCGTGACGTGGGCAAAGGTAAGACATCATCCTCTTCTAGGGGTGCATTGTGATGTCTTGGTGGAGCTTGGAGCTTGGAGCTTGGTGTAGAGCTGTGGTGGTATCATGGCACATGGTGCTTTGTTTTTTGGTCTTTCGCGTAGTAATCTAATATTGTGTTGTTTGTTTTGGATTTGGGTTGTATGGTGGAACAATTTGGTTGTCTTTTGGGAATTCATGTTGGATTGTTTTATTGACATGCATCATATAGTGGTGGTTAATGGATGGTTTGGTTGGTTTTGTCTTAAGAGAAAATCGTTCCCCAATTTTATCTTTAAGCCCTCAGCATTTATTGCCAGCCTTTGGTGTCTTGGGAACATCGCTTAAGGCCAATTATCCCTCACCGCCTCCTCAAACCAATGAGGTAGGGGCAGGGTATTACAGTCATTCCCAAAAATCACCTTAGAAGCTAAGGATTGATGGTGGTAATTCATTTTGTTTTTTATTAATTTATTAAATACATCAACACACACCATCACTTAGATTGGAGATGTTTATAAACACCATTGGTGGTGGTGTATTTAGTTTTAATCAAACTCTGCTCAATCCAACTTAGGTCCCCAATCATACTTCATGGTTGTTGGCCATGATAGGGAAATTTCCCTATTATTGAGGGTTATTGGTTGTTGGTGTAGATAATGGGGATAAGACCATTATTAGAATCAAGATTGGTTTTTAAGTTTTCCCTAGTTTTTTATATTTTGATTCTTTTTAATCTTATTGTATACAATCATTATATGTTTGATTTTCCTGATATGTATATAGTTTCATTTTTCATAATATGAGTTATTCTTTATCTATTATATCTTTTGGAGTTGTTTGTTCTTTATTCATCTAGATATATGTGATTATTATAATTTTTATTATTATTTATTACTCTAATATGAGGGAATAATCTCCCTATAGTAACATTATAGACCCTTAATACTAGTCGGCAATATCTGGCATAATATGAGTGTCTCTTGAGGTTCTGTAAAACCATCAGTTTATACACTATTTTGTGGTGTCGGGATGATGATATGTGCAAAGAGAACATCTTAAAGGTTTCATTTATTTTCAACAAAGACAACTTACTTAATTAGAATGAATTTTAAATATGTTTTGAGAATGTATGATGATATAAGTGTAAGGGAGATACAACTAATTTTTATTATGCTGTACGCAATTAGAGATCTTAAGCAAGGAACTATTGTGTGTGATGAATTGTTTATATGTCATTTTAAGATTCAATTTTTTATTGTATTGTATAAAATATAATTGGATAAAGTTGAAGGAATTTAAATAAGTTGGGATATGAGTATGGGTTTTTTACTTTATAAGTCATTACTTTTATATTACTCAGAGTGTTGTATTGGTAGTGAAATTTTAAAGGGAAATCCAAGAGTTAGCCAATATCCAAGCCAACACTACCCAAAAAACTAGCTACCATAAATAGTAGGATGAGCTTAATGTCAGGACAACAAGGACGACACGTAGAGAGCTAGTGTGGTTCATCAATGGTACATAAAGGTAGTTCAATATTATTGAGAGTGCAATATTATAAGGTAGTACTATCCCAAATGAAAATTTGATGTGGGAATCACTCAATATAGAAACTTTTCTCAGATTTAAAATGTGGATTCACATGTTATTTAAATGAGATGATATAGTTCATACCATCACCTTCCTCATGGAGTTTTTTTTTCACACAATTCCAATATATCTCATGTAGTTTTCTATCATAAAATATTAGAGAAACTAGAGTTACAATGTTATGATGAATGTGGGTATTTATAAATATAAATGAATGTTTATGAATGCACTATTGGAGGCCATACTAATAACGAAACTAGTTTTTTTGAGAACTATGAATTCTACACAATGAAAGAATAGAGAAGTTCATATGAAAGGATGAAAAGTATATAATGACAAAGTAAAACTTATTAAGGATCATTTGAGTTCATAAATATCATTCATCCTTTTTTTCGAGTTCATAAGGATGAATTAATATGGGCAAGTATAATTTTTAAGCTAAGTAAGAATGATTTTTCTACATCATAAGGATAATTTCCATGTTTTGTAAGGATCATTACTTTATAAAAAATATTTTTTTTGATTTATTCAGAATATTATTGATATGAATCATTTCACTGATTAAACATAATGATAAATTAAATGACCATGATTCATATTGATATGAAAGAAAAATAACTCCCACTTCAAGGATTATGAAACGATATTATGCATTGAGTAAGAGGATGCAACAATAACACAAAGAGATTGTCACATCGTAAGAACTTTTAATGTTTTCATGTTGATGAGGAATGATTTTAAGAAACATTTATTTTAGAGAAGATATTTTTTATTTTTATATCACACAAAGATAAAATTACTGATACGTATGAAAATTAAAAGGGAAAGATATACTGATATTTAAATGAGTTTAAAACAGGGAAATATCACCGCTTCATTTTATAGTGTTTCCTTATTAAAAATAAGGTAATAATATTTGCGGAAACTATGAATTTATATATATAGGTGGGGAAGGAGATGATGTGATTCTACTCTAATATTCCTTATTCACATTTTAGGTGTTAGTAAAATATAGAGGAAAGCCTCCTTTAACACTAGTACAATATAGAAGAATGTAAAGCTATTGAAGAAGGAATATAATAGAAAAAGATGATGTTATTATTGAAGGTTTTGAAATTTTATTTCCAAAAAGAATAATAGGAAGGCTCCTATAATATCCTTATATCATAGATGGACATTAGGAAGATAAAGGACCAACATTGCCACTACAGTTGATGATTTTTGTGTTGAGACCCTTAAAGAATAAAGAATCCACTGTAATCAAAATTAATAGTGTGATTGAGTTAATAAAACATGAACGAAAATAATGAATTCACGAATATATTATCTTAATATTAAAAGTTATTTTCAATAAGGATGAAGATCCCATTCTATTGGATGTAGTGACATCTAAATCAGAAATGGGAAGTATTTTTAGGAGTTCAAGGAGGATCTCAGAAGAACTAGTGGTTCTGGTATAAACATGAAATTCAAAGAAAGTATATGATACCTACCTTAGTTATTTGGATGATATAACCCCAAAAATTATACTTGAATTGAAAATAACTTTTTATCACTAAAAATTTATAGTGATAATAAAATTTGTGTCTTGATAAAAATTCAAACACGACAATGAGTAGGTCTTCTGTGAAGTAGATGAAAATTTTAAAAACCTTTTATGTTTCTATTATTATTCATTATGTATTATATGTCATGTTGAGAGTTGAGTTCACATTTATAGATCAATTTATCTTAAAAGGGATAAGAGTTTGAACATAAGAGGGGAAAACTAAGAAATAAATCAAAATTTGATAAATTTTAGGTACACTGATTCATACCACTCTCAGTGTACTTACCCAACCATTTGGTACTTCAAGTGGTATTAGAGATAAAAAGGTATACCTATGATTAGATTTAAATGTCTCCCAGTTTTATTCTTTAATGACTCTTAAAGAAGCATATATTCGAAGATAATTCAGATATGCATCATATGGAGACATTAGACTCCATCCCTATTAAATCTGAATTAGATGCCTCGACTAAAATTATAAAGAATAAGATGAAAAAGGATACAATAATGTTGAATAAGATTCCAAAGGATAATAAAGATCAACCACTATATGAAGTTAATAATTATGGTAAGAGTTTATCTATAAAATCTTTTAAAATTTATCCTTTTGAATAAACTAGCTCAAGTTGTGGAGAGTGGTATCATTTCTGTCGAAGTGTTACTTTTGACAATCCAAATTAAATTACCCAAACAAGTATAGTTCAAGTAAGGGATAGATCCATAGGGAGAGGGAGTTATTGTGTTTTTTTTCTATCTTGTGATTAATTTAGTGAATTTTTCATAAATTTAGAGTCAATTTTTGTGTGTTAACAATAAGGTGATTGAATTTCAATTGATTTAACTAATTACTTTAAAGATAAAGAAAAACGCAAAAAATTTGATTCTTGATGAGAAATGGGAAGAATTCATCGGGGCTTTGGATCTTTAAGGTTGTTATTAAATCAATTTTCTTATTAAGTTGTTTTTTTTCATGATAACCCAAATCTTTGGGTTATGAATATAAAAAACCCCCTTGGTCTGGTGAGTTTTTTTTAAATCAATAGAAACCAATTCTTTGGTATGGAATTTTATTTCTTTTAATTTTATTAATTGCATCCCTTTTGAGATGATAATCCCATCTAATGATCATGGATGTTCTTAATCGTAATTCCTCAAAAGATCCCTAGAAATCCCGTTCTTAGTCTGATATGAGATTTCTAACGATATATAGAAAGGATTATTAAGGAATTATGAGAGGATAATTAATAAAACAAGTATAAAAATTTAAAAAATACAACCCATAATCATCCACAGCCTCAACACATAGGGAGTTTAGCTACTCATGGATTAGTTAGTAACTAAACTAATTGTGATATCTAAATTAAACATGGAAAAAACTTTGGATTGAAGATCATCAGGGAGGTAGAGACATCACCTTCTTTCTTCTATTATCTCCTCCTCTTCTTGGGCATCTACAGAATTTCTCCCCTTGGTCTGTCTTGGAAAATGAGTCAGTCCTGAACTTGGAGGGACTACCCTCATTTTATAGTTTTTAGAAATACACGACATGTAATATAAAGTACATGGCATGTACCCCACTCAATATGATTTGGCCCTATTTTCTCCTTTGGTGGGTGAGTTTCCGTGCCGCCCTTGACTTGGAACATAGCGCCGCCTGGTAGGTGGAAGTACACGACGTGTAGCGCCACCATACATGGCGTTTAATATCAATCATCAACCACCAAACAATTCTAGAAGGGAAAACACAATGTTTATATGGGAAGAACGTGGCATGTATGCTTTGGATGACAACATGGGTGTGTATCCAGTCTTCCTGATCCATGTCATGGAAATAATATATGGTGTGTGAAAGAAGTACATGCCATGTATATTTGAATTTTTGTTCTGTCCTTTCTCAATTTGTGACTTTGGATGAAAAACACCTGAAAATCATCATAATCACCAATACAAAGAATTTTATCCACAAAATGGTTGATATTTGGTGAAAAACAAGTTTTTATGCTTGTTAATATATATGAAAAAGTATACACAAATCAGGCACATCAAATCCCCCAACACTTAGTCATTTTCTTGTCCTCAAGCAAAATCTCAACATCCAATCAATATAATCCATACTCTAAAAAGGGAAGCATTCAAATAATTATAATTGTAAATAATATATCCATAGCATAATATTTTAAAAGGGAAAAAACATATTTCAATTCCAAAGATATTCGAATCATGCCTCATATATAATTTAGTTAAAAATTTGCATCCTCTTTCATCCACATTATTTAACTTTTCATAAATAAACATGCCACTTGATGATTTACCTCACCAAAAAGTACCACACTCATCACTAAAGATTATTTAATCAAAGTTATGCTCAATATTAAGTATACGCACTCTATCCATAGGCTTTCAAGTGTTCTCATTATCCATTTCAGAAGTCAAATCACAAAAATCACGAGGGATTTCAATAAGGTTCAAATGTTTCTGAGGCTAAGGGTTGGTAGGTAATGATGAAAATTAATCTCATAGTCTTGAAAATGAGGATGAATTATTATATAATAATTCATGATATTCAAAATAAATCTTAATAAAAATGCATCCCCAATCAAGATCTCTCAAAGGGTATCATTACCATGATATTCCATTGCCAATATGGGCCCATAAACCATCAATGAATCTGGTAATTCTTTTTCATTTATTTATTTATTTTATTTATTATTATTATTTTTTTAATATAGGGACCACTAAGAATAAAATTAATAGAAGTTTTGGAAACCCTTCTACCCAAATGAACAAGTGATAAACTTCCCCACACTTAAATTTATGGTTTCTCACCAGCATATACCATGAATGGAAAAAAATACCTCTCTAAAGATCAAGTGAATAATCATGAAAAATTATAAAATAATTAGGGTAGGAAGAGAAAATAGGTTTGTAATGTAGATTTATATCAAGGCAGTTCATGGTTTCTAAGGGGTTTACAAAGATCAGATGTAGGGTAGGTCTTAAGGTCAAAGGGTATAAAAAACAATCAAATGATTCAATCATTTTTATGTGATTTAATAATATTCATGTTTTGAAGAGAAAAACTAGAAAGTTCTGGTAGTTATGAATATACCAAGAATCTCTCAAGAAAGAGCATATAAAAAAGAATATGTCAAACAGTCTTAGAATACCTCTTGTGAATGGAAAAAATATAGGGGTCAATCAGGTCATAACATGAGTAAAAATGATCAGTTATAATAAATCTAAATTTCCAAGACTTTAAATCCATAATCAAACTATATCAACAATAATTTATACTTTGAAAATTGAAACAATCATGTAACTTTTAAAATTCCCTTTTATGTCATTATTATTTATAATTATAATTAATAAAAAAAATTCCACAATTTAAAATATGCCAACTATTAACGATGTCTCCTAAATTAGTTCAAGGTAAAGACTAGTGTAATCAGAGACCCTCCCCCGCACTTAATACAACAAATGGTCCCCCAAGTGCAATACTAAGGAAGAGGAAAGAATTTGGGGAAACAACGTGCGTAAGATGAGGGGAAGCAATGAAAGAAGTAAATCCAAAGTAGAACGGAAAAAAGAAACACTAAAAAAAATACTCCCCTCGTGGTGAATCAACAAAATGGTGAAGTAGTCAAAATTGAGATTTCCAAGTCACTCCAGAGTACTTGTGACTGTTGAGGGAAGGTAAAAACCAATATGCATATACATAAATCATCACATCCCAATCATAGCAGAAAAAAGATATATATAATGGAAATAAATGTGCCCAAAAACTAGTCACTGGGTTATCTTAGAAGAGGCATCATCTACTACAGAATAACCCGATAATGGAGAAGCAGCCACATTAGATATTAGAGGCACGGGATCGACACTTTGAGTGTTAGGAACAGAAGGCACTACAGGATAAGCAATAGAGGTAGCAGCTGGGACATCTGTCGTAGGAGGCCTGCTAGTGACAGCTGCCCTGGTAGGGGAGACAAGAATGAAATTTGTGACCAGAGATACCAGCGAAGACTGTATAGTGGGAGGCAGTTGAGCAGATGGAGGAGCAGGTGATGGGGATACTAGAATGCCTAGATACTGAAGAATGAGGCCCAACATCTACTCAATCCATGTCTGGGACTCAATAAGGGTATTCTACTGATGCTCAAGAATGTCCAGGTAGAGGATGATGGGGAGATTAGCCGAGGGTGCAGATGGAGGTGGGGATGTGAAAGGATCAAATTAAGAAGGAATGGAGGAAGAAAAAGGAAGGACAGAAGAAGGGGGGCGGGGTGGTGAGGGAACATCCGTGGTTGGATGGTGAGGGTCTTGGTCAGCAACACCAGAAGGAGTAGCTTGGTTATCTATTACCCCCGTAGGAGCAGGGGCATCCTGCACAAGCCCGTAACCGTCCCCCCGTTGCTCGACCATCCTCATGAGAATAAGAATGAGAAAGTTAAGATGCTGAGGAGAGTCTAAGGGGTCGTGAGGGAGAGAAATATCAAAGACTCCCAAATGTTACACCAGGAGAGTGGCATAGAAATCACCATTCATGTTGCCCTGATGACTGTGAATCATAGAATAGAAGTAAGTGGAGGCAAGACAATGGAGGTCAGGGTAGTCGTGCTGGACAATACAAGTAATGAGATCCATGTCTTGACTAGACACGACACCCATATACTCATGGTGAGAAAAACAAATGGTACTAAAGCATCGGTGAAGGAAACGGAGGGACGGGTCAAGGATGAGCATGCTCTTCTACGACATGGAGGGTGTACCCATGGTCAGACCCAACAAGCTCCTACCACATGGAAACAAGGTCAGAGCGCTCAGGGTGAGTAAGGGTGGAGAAAGGAGGTGGGGTGGCAAGATGGGGGTAGAAGATGCACCCTCGGCCAAAATCTTCCATGGTGAGAGAAAAGTGTGGTCACCTAGCTGAAAGAGGATAGGGGTAGTGGTATCAGTGGGCGTCTGATGGTTGGTGGGACCATCAAACTCAAAGGTCGCCATGAACTCTAGAAATAAATCCCTGTAAGTAGGAGTGCTAACCTGAAAAGTTTCTAGCAGATAAGTATGGACCATAATATCCTCAAGATCCTCCCAAATGACTAGATACTGGGGAACACTGACATCCAAATAGCCTCTACTCAACTAGATAGTGCGGTGGGAGAATCGCTGTAATCTCTCTGCCACAAGATGACCCTTAGGAAAGATCATACATGGATACAGTGTAGGGAAGAAAAAAACTGGTGCATACAGTGGTGGAATTGCTGGTGCCTGAGAAGAGGGTCCTATCGCAGTGGTAGAAGGTGGAGCAGTGGATACCTGAGCTGCCTCAGTGGGCTGGCCAGTAGAGGGTGGAGGTGCCAGCTTGGTCGGGTCCACTGTGGGCGTGGAGGGTAGCTTGGAGGGGGTGGAGCTGGAAGATGGAGCTATGATAGAGGAGCTCTTTGCCCCATTGGATGGAGTGAATGATTCTTATAGAGGATCAGTGGTAGTAGGAGAAGGTGCCACATGAACGACTGGGTAGGTAGATGTCACAGATGGAGGTGACATCATAAGAGGAGTCAGAGTAGCCAATGCTAGGGGATGGAAAACTGAAAAGTCTAATGCGGGCTGCTCATAATGTCGAAGACGAATTCGGAAGTGAGGAGGCCACTCACCCTCAGCAGCGGAAGAAGGACGCTTCCCACTCGCATGATCTTTATCAGCCATACCTAGAATAAAAGAAAAGAAAACAGAAGAAAATAAAAAAAGAAGAAAGAAATAAAAGTGAGAAAATAGAAAATTTAGGAGAACACGACATGTAGATCTAGAGTACATGGCATGTGATAAGATCTGTGCAAGTACCCGTGTACTCTGGATAGACACACCGCGAGGGCATGTGGTGGGAAAAAACCTAGTACACAGTGTGTATCAAATGTGTACATGTCGTGTGTCACAACATGGAGTGATGCATGTGTAGCTATCCAAACACAGCTTTGACTAGGGTAGGGAATAAGGGATATACATGATGTGTGGAAAAGGGTACATTCCGTGTATGGGGACATGGTGTGCAAGGCGTCTATACCTTACACACAGATTCCTCTAGAGGGTAGAGGACATGACGCGTCCCACACAGACACTCCGTGTATAGTGACATGGGAAGGGGCCGTGTCCTAGAGGACACGGTCTGGGCCAGAAGGCCAGGGTTGAACCTGGGTACATGGCATGTACCGAACATACATGCCATGTATAATTCAAATGCAGAAAGCATGTTGTGTGTGGATATGTACAATCGGCATGTGTTCTTCACACACTCCATGTACTAAGTAGGAAGCCAAACGATCGGCTGATCAGAAATCCACCTAAACGCAATGTAAACTAGAAAATAAGGAGCATAGAATGGATTACCTGGTGTGAAGATCAAAATGTGGAATAAATCAGGTTGTAAAACACTCAAAATACACGGATTGGTGTGAGGTAGGTGGTACAACTTCTTGGAGAAGAAACGAGGAGAAGGGGGGGAACGCGACACGGACTGAGGCTGGGTAGGGCCCTAACCTTTATAGCTAGATTACATGGCATGTCATAAAGCATACACACCATGTATATATATTTTTTAAATAATAAATTATATAATATAATTATTATAGTAAAATATATAATAATTAATAATAATAATTAAAAGTAAAAAGAAATATATATATATATATATATATTATTTAATAAAAATAAATCTATACATGTAATGTATCAGGAAATACACATTTTGTGTTCTAAAATTGGAAAAAAAGAACTACAACCTTTGGTATGGTGCTTAGGGCATGATTCAAAACAGAAATCGACCATTCCGAACATAATCCCTCTACCATTGGAGCAAAGGTTGTAGTACTTCCTATTTATAATTACTTTTAATATTTTAAGTAAAGGTACAATTATACATGGGATGATGAAAATGAACGACGTGTGGTTTTAATTTAAATAAAAGGGATGAAGTAGGGAGATTAGATGAGTTCGAACCCAGGTTTTTTGAATCCTGACCTGAGACTCTGCCAATCTACCAACTTCACCCGCATGTATTTTCTTATTTTGAAAACTATTTAACTTATTTTTGAAAACATGACACACATGATGTATATCAAAATTCATTCCATGTGGTTTTATTAATATGAAAAATGATGGAAATGGTATGGTTGTCAAGATTCAAACCCTTGTCTTTTGGAACTAGTTTACGACCTTGGCATCCAGTCCATCCCCATCACGGGTTTTCTTTTATTTAGAAAAACTTATATATTATTTTGAAAAATACCACACACACCATTTAGTTAAACACAGGTATAAAAAGGATGAATCCCATGTCTAAGGTAGGTATGGAGGGATTCGAACCGATGACGACTCAGATATATTCCAGTGACCTTACCATCAACACCGACATCATCCCTATTTATTAACTTATTTAATATCTATATATATAATATTAGAATATATACTAAAAAGATAAGTATACTCCATGTGTATATGTGGTACATGATGTGTAACCTCTTGGTTTCCTCCTAGGAAGAACCTTTGTTTTACGTCATTGGATTGACCTTAACTAAGCATTTTGCTACTCGAATTGTATGGTGGAGAGTGTACCCACCATATATTCCATTTGAAACTAGGGCTTCAAACACTTCCCATTTACCTTGAATTGTTGACCGCCTACTCTAGCCACTTCCACCACACCATGGTGGAAAACCTTGATCACTTTGAAAGGTCTAGACCACCGAGACTTTAATTTACCTGGAAACAATCTCAAACAGGAGTTAAATAAAAGTACCTCATCACCAACATGAAATGATTTACGAGAGATCATACGGTCATGGACCGCCTTTGTCTTCTCCTTATATAGACTGGAATTCTCATACGCCTCCTTTCGAATTTCATCAAGTTCCATCAGTTGAAACTTGCATTTTTCATCTATAGCTTTGAGACCGTAGTTCAGGGATTTCACATCCCAATAAGTTTTATGCTCAAGCTCCAAATGTAAATTACACTACTTCCCGTAGATCAACTAGAATGGAGACATCCCTAGAGGTGTCTTGAAGGTGGTCCTGTATGCCCACAAGGCATCATCAAGTTTCTTGGACCATTCCTTACTTGAAGCTCCCACTGTATTCTCCAAGATCTTCTTTAATTCATGGTTTGATACCTCCACTTGGACACTAGACTGGGGATGATAAGGCGACCCCTGGTTATATCTCACACCATACTTCAGAAGCACATTTCTCATTAACACATTGTCAAAATTCATTCCTCTATCATTGATCAGCACCCATGGAACACCAAACCTGCTGAAAATGTTCTTTTTTAAGAAATCCACAACGGCGTTTGCAGTGTTGTGTTTTGTGGTAGTGGCTTCCACCCATTTCGATACGTAGTCCACACAAACCAGTATGTAAGAGTTTCCAAATGATGGAGGAAAAGGGCCCATGAATTCAATAACCCATACGTCGAAGATCTGGAACTCAAGAATGGGGTGTTGAGGAATTTCATCTCGGTGCCCCAAGTTACCTGTCCACTAGCATCAATCACAACATGTCACAAAATTTCATGAATCCTTGTGCATGGTGGGCTAGAAAAGTCCAAATTAGAGATTTTTTTCCATTATTCTGACTATCCCATGATGTCCTTCTAATGGGGAAGAATGATATAATTCCATAATTGCTTGAATTTCTTCATCTGGGATGCAGTATCGGATCACCCCATCTCCATATGAGCGGAAGAGCAGAGGGTCTTCCCAAAAATATCTTTTCAAGTCAAATAGAAATATTTTCTCTTGGTGGAATGTAAAATCAAAGTGAATGAATCCTAAATCCAAGTAATTAGCTTTTTCAACATACCATGGACGAGGTGAAGCTCTAATAGAGAAAGGATGCTAATACGATAAGTCCTCCTTGATTTCTCTACCATCTTCCGTTTTGAGATAAGGAAATTATAACCTGTAGAGATAATCATCAACAAAATTTTAAATTCCATTCTTATCACGGATATTCAAGTCAAATTATTTGAGAAGAAGCACCCAACAGATGAGTTGTGGTTTTGAATCCTTCTTGTTCATCAGGTATTTAAGTGCTACATGGTCAGCGTAGATGATTAATTTGGAAAGCACTAAATAAGAACGGAACCTGTCGAATAAAAAAACCACTAAGAGAATATCCTTCTCAGTAGTAGTGTAGTTGATCTATGATTCATTTAAGGCTCTACTGGCATAATATATTGGTTTGAAGATTTGATTGAGTCTCTTCCCAAGAACTGCTCCCACTGCATAGTCACTTGCATCACGCATAACCTCAAACTGCTCCTCCCAATTTGGGGAAATCGTGATATGTGATTCTAATAATTTTTATTACATAAGTTGGAAAGTTGCGGTTCATTGTTCTTAAAATTCAAAGACAACATTCTTTATAAGAATATTGGTTAATGGTTGATCTATTTTTGAAAAATCACAAACAAATCTCCTGTAGAATCCAGCATGCCCAAGAAAGATTTGGATTGCCTGGACAGATGTGGGAATAGAAAATTGTGAGATGATTTCAATCTTAGCTGGGTCAAATTTAATGCCCTTATTAGAAATTCAATGGCCTAAGATAATGACATGTTGTACAATGAAGTGTCACCTCTCCTTGTTTAAAACCAGATTGGTGTGTTCACACCATTCCAGAATTAATTCCAGATTTCTCAAGCAAGTGTTGAATGATTTCCCATAGATGGAAAAATCATCCATGAAGACTTCCAAAATTTTCTCTACCATATCATGGAAAATGGCCAAAATGAAACGTTGAAAGGTGGTTAGAGAATTACACATGCCAAAAGACATCCTCTGATAGGAAAAAGTTCCATATGGTCATGTGAAGGTTCTTTTTTTCTTAGTCTTCAAGGGAGATAGATATTTGGTTATAACCAGAATTACCATCCATAAAGTAATAGAATTCATGCCTTGCTAATCGATCTAACATTTAATCCATGAAAGGGTGTGGGAAGTGGTATTTTCATGTAGAATCATTTAGTTTTTAGTAATCCACACATACTCACCATCCTATTACTGTTCTGGTTGGGATAAGTTCATTTTTATCATTAGTGATTACAGTGATACCCCCCTTTTTGGGTACCACTTGCAGAGGACTTACCCATGGGATGTCAGAGATCAGGTATATGATCCCCACATCTAAGATCTTGATTACCTCCTTCTTCAATACCTCCTTCATGGGAGTATTTAAACACCATTGTTGTTGCCAAGAGGGCTTGGATCCTTCTTTAAGAAACACTTTATGGGTGAAAATGGTGGGGATTATCCCTTTAAGATCAGAAATTGTCCACCCAAGGACCTATTTTCTTCTTCTCAGAACTTGTAGAAGAGTATCCTTTTGTCCTTTGTGAGTTAATAATTGAGGATTACCAGAAGAGTGTTTTCATCACCCAAGTACCCATATTTTAAGGATAATGGAAGAGGCTTGAGTTAAAGTTGAGGGGCCTTCAAAACTGAGAGTGCCATGGGTTATACCTTGGCTTGCTCTAGGATATCTGGAATTATTGCACGTTTCCAATAATGACCTCCATGGACGATGATGAATTTCAACTCTTCTGGGTTATATTCAGATTGGATGTCATTGATGAATGGTTCAATGGTGATAAAATAACATTCCATGTCATCACCCATGTAACCCAAGGGATCATTAACCATTGTCAAGGAAAAATAATCCTCATTCTCCATCAGTGATACTTGTTTAACTGCTTTGAGAACGTTGTAGGAGACTTTTTCATCTCCCACTCGGAAGATCAACTCGCCTTGATACACATCGATCAACACCTTCCTAGTAGCCAATAAGGGTCTTCCTAGAATGAGAGGTGCCTCTTGATCTTCTTCTATGTTGAATATGATGAATTCATTAGGAATAATAAGATGTCCCACTTTCATGAGCACATCCTCAAGTAGCCCTTTAGGATATTTGATGGATCGATCCTCTAGTTGAAGGGATACCCGAGTTGGTTGGAGATCATTTAGCCCTATATTTTTGAAGACTCTATAGGTAATAAGGTTAACACTCACCCTTAAGTCACAAAGGGATTTCCAAAACTTACAAGATCCAATTTTGTAAGAGATTGTGAAACTACCTGAATCTTAGATTTTGGGAGGAAAAGAATGGTGTACCACTACTAAGCATTCTTTAGTGAGAGAAATGGTCCCCAAATCTTACACTTTCCTCTTATTGGGGAGTATTTACTTCATTAACTTCATGTACATTGGAATTTGAGTTAATGACTCAGAGAAAGGAATATTTATATGAAGTTTTCAGAATACCTCCATGAATTTTGAGAACTACTGGTCCAACTTTCTTTACTTTATTCGTGCAAGAAATGGTAAGGGGGTTTCAATAGTTTTAACCACTTATTTTCCCTTACCATGTATGATCTCCAGTAGTTCCTGAGTCAAGGGAGACTCCTTGAATTTGACTTATTTTTTGGAAGAGGATGTTGGTTGAGCTGGAGTTATGGCCTCACCTTGATTTGTAGTTATATTCTGAGGGATCTTCTTCCCACTTCGTAATATGACAACATTGGATTCTTCCTATGGGTTCTTCTCAGTTTTACCCGGTAGCGTACCAGGTTTCCTTGAAGATAGCTAATTAGAAAGTTTCCCAATTTGATTCTCAAGGAATTTAATGGATGAATCTTGATTTTTAAATATTGTTTCAGTAGTTGTTATGAATTTTTTCATCATTTACTCTAGCTTAGATGGGGGTTCTTGTTGAGTTTTTTGGGTAGCTGGTTGAGATTGTGGATACCTTTGTTGTTGTGCTAGATGAGGGTTTTGATACACTTGTTGTTGTAAGGGTCCCTATTGATACTGTCTTGGATATGGATTCGATTATTGTTGTTTCCTATAACTAGTTGGCCTTTGGGGCTGGGTTTTAGAAGTTTTTTGTTGTTTCCCCCAGCCCGTATTTGAATTATCTGGCCATGCCGGGTTTTGGTACCGAGGGTACATATTTGGACCTCTGTTATGGGATACATAGTTTACCTCACTTTTCAATTCACTGTAACTTCTCCCTAGGAATTCACCCATGATGTTATTGTCACCACATTCACCTCATGTTGGGTGATTCACCATTTGAGCTTGAGATGCATTTTTAAGATTTAACACATTGATCTTATTAGACACCACATTGAGTTGAGTGGAAAGAATCATAGTGGAATAAATGTTGTGCATTACTCTATTCTAAGTTCCTCTCTCTGAGTGCCATTGGAAACTATTTTCAGACATATCTTTGAGCAAGTAGAAGAGTTCGTACAATGATTTTCTCATTACTGTTCCTCCAATAGTTACGTCCACCACAGATTTGGTGTTCTTTGTGAGACCACCATAGAATGTTTGGACTTTCATCCAAAATGGAAGGCTATGATGAGGGAACTTCCTTATAATTTATTTGAAATTATCCCAAGATTCATACAAGGATTCTGAATCATGCTGCTAGAAATTGTGAATTTCATTCCGCAATGTCACCATTTTGGAGGGTGGAAAATATTTTGACAGAAATTCCTGGGCCAACGCCTCCCAAGTGAGGATGGAGCATTAAGGAAATCCTTTGATCTACTCCTTATTTTTATCCCTTAATTAAAAAGGAAATAACTGAAGGATAATGGAATCCCCAGACACCCCATGGTAGTGGAAGGTGTCACATATCTCCTGAAAATTGGAGATAAGAGCATTGGGGTCTTCACTGGGAAATCCTCCAAATTTCACCATGTTATGAATGAGTTTCATGATGGATGGCTTGATCTCTAAATTCCAGGCCTAAACTGGTGGTATGAAAATTCCCATATATTCCCCTTGGATGGAATGAAGACCATATTCTATAAGGGTATGGCATAGGGGCAGTTTCTCTTAAGGAGTTGGGGGCACAAATTGTTGCTCAGGATAAAATAAGGTCCTTGACCTGGCTATAGGCATGAAAACCACTCTGGTTGGAAATAATAGAGTTACTGTGGGCTATACCCTGGAATAAATGGGGGTGGTTGTCTTTGTTGGTTCAAGTTGTCATCTGGGACAAATGGTTTTCCAACTCCTTAGACATCAGCTGGATCTCCCTCTTCTATGTTCTCCATGGGAGTGTTCTAGTTGTGCTCGTCTATAAGTGCACATCGTCACCGCAAGATTGTTCGTTCAATATTCAGATCAAGCGAAAGGATGTCCAATGATTCAGTACTCTTGGAACGTGTGATTCAGCCACTCATACACTTTTGAATATGAACATTTATAAACAAAATACCAAGTGTAAAAAAGGATAAATAAAATAAAGAAAAATAGAAATGAGATTAAGAATAGAAATTTTTAGAATTTTTAGTTTTTATTTTCACTTTAATTAATAAAAACTGATTAATCAAAATACCGTTAAATTTTACCTCCCTAGAAAAGATGCCAAAATTTGGTATTGTTTCTGCCGAAGTGTTACTTTAGACAATCCAAATTAAATTACCCAAACAATTATAGTGCAAGTAAGGGATCGATCCACGAGGAGAGGGAGTTATTGTGTTTTGTTTTTCTAGCTTGTGATTAATTTAGTAAAGTTTTCTGAAATTTAGAGTTTATTTTTTTATGTTAACAATAGGGTGATTGAATTTCAATTACTTTAATAAATTACTTTAAATATAAATAAAAACACAAAAATTTGATTCTTGATGAGAAATGGGAAGAATGCATCGGGGATATGAATTTTTAAGGTTTTTATTAAATCAATTTTCTTATTAAGTTGTTTTGTTCATGATAACTCAAATCTTTGGGTTATGTATGTAATGAAACCCCCTTGGTCTGGTGAGTTTTATTTAAATAAATAGAAACCAATTCCTTGGTCTGGAATTTTATTTCTTTTAATTTTATTAATTGCATACATTTTGAGATGGTAAGGCCATCCAATGATCATGGATGTTCTTAATCATAATTCCTCAAAAGATCCCTAGAAATACCGTTCTTGGTTTGATACGAGATTTCTAACGATATATAGAAAGGATTATTAAGAAATTATGAGAGGAGAATGAATAAAACAAGTATAAAAATTAACAAAATACAACCCATAATCATCCACAACCCCAACACATAGAGGGTTTATCTACTCATAAAGTATCTAGTAACTAAACTACTTGTGATACCTAAATTAAACATGGCACAAAATTTTGTATTGAAGATCATCGGGGAGGTAGCAGCATCACCTCCTTTATTATATTCTCTCCTTTTATTCTTGGGTGTCTCTAGAATTTTTCCCCTTGGTTTGTCTTGGAAAATGAGTTGATCTCGAACTTGGAGGGCCTGCCCTCCTTTTATAGTTTTTTGGAATACACAACATGTACCATAAAGTACACAACATGCACCCTAGCCAACATAATTTGGCCCTCTTTTCTCCTTCAATGGGTGAGATACTGCACAACCCTTGACTTGGAACACGACTCCTCCTGGTAGGTGGAAATACACAGCATGTAGCGCCGCCATACATGGTGTGTAATATCAATCATTGTCCACCAACCGCTTCTATAAGGTAAAACATGAAATGTATATGGGAAGAACACGATGTGTATGCTTTGGCCAACAACATGGGAATGTATCATCCAGTCTTCCCGATCTGTGTCGTGGAAATAATACATGATGTGTGTAAGAAGTACACGCTGTATATATTTGAAATTTTGTTCAGTCCTTTCCCAATTTGTGAATTTGGATGAAAAACACTTGAAAATCATCATAATCACCAATATAAATAATTTCATCTACAAAACGGTTAATATTTTGTGAAAACAAGTTTTTATGCTAGTTAATATATATGAAGAAGTATATAGATATAGGGCACATCAGAGAGTATGAGTTTATCAAAACTTTGGAATAATTCTACTGTCAAATTGAAAAGTATGTGAATATAATCCCTATTAAAGTTTTCACATATATACACGGTTTTATTGAAGTAATTTTAGATGAAAAAGAATAGGTATATGAAGAAGTTAAATAAATAGAGGCTGCATAGGATTGGAAATTTAAAAAGTATAATGCTCTAAAAAACCATTTGGAAGAAATGGAACGACCTATGTCACTTTATAATGGACATATTTTCTTGATTAAAGAAAAGTTTCAAATTCATGGTTGCGAGAAAGTTGTAGTAGAAACTATTCATGAAGAATTGATCAATGCATTGAAAAAATTGTACAAAACCTCCATCAATGTCAAATATTCATAGTTGGTGGTCAAAGAAAAAAGGGTATGAAAATTAGAGAATTCCTTATAAAAATAAAAAAAGGTGAATGAGGATCAGAACATGAATATGAAGATAAGTATGGAAGAAATTTTGTGATAATGTGGGGATGAAAATAATTTCCTTAATATGACGTGTGTTGAACATGATATTGATTCAAAAAAGTTAGAACTTCCCAAACTATTAAGGTGAAAGAAGCACCCCCACCAATAAATAATGAGAGTATAAATAGATAAAGGGATTATATCTATGAAAAAATGAGTCAAAAATTAATCTATGATCAATCATAATAGGATCCTAGAGAAAGGTATCCCATAACCTAGAAACTTCATCAAGTACTAATGTTGGTTCAATTGTTTATATATATTTCAAATCAAATTATAGGAAAAAATGGATGAATAAAAATGATAAGGATTCCACCATGACACATATGGTTATGGGAATAATATATAAGAGGAGTTTATCCCAAAAACAAGTCTAACAAGTTGATGAAAAATACCAAAAAATAACATGCATTAAATTTTGGAAATTCTAGAAAACATGTAATGAAAATGATGAAATTAATATTTGTAGGAAAATTTTTTATTATATAATAGGTTTGTAAATAAGGATTTGAAATTATGGTATAGTATGAAAATTTATAATGTTCAAAAAAGTACAACATGGAGGGGGATCAATCCAGAATTGAAGAAAAATATATAGAATAAATTGAGAAATATGTCTGTTATATACTAATTTAAAATTTTAAAGAATCAATATGTAACTTCAAGTAAATTTAGTTATAGGATTAATAAATTTTTATCTAGTTCATCTTACCATGTGTTAAAATCAAGTAAAAATATAAGACCAAATAATCTGAATAAAGGTGATACAACCTTGTGAAAGAAGCCGAAGAAAGATGGTAACCAAGCTATTCCCAAAAAATTAAAACAAAGGACTAGTGGGAAATTCTTAAGTAACAAACATAAGGATTTTTTTAAAACAATCTCAAGAAGTTAAATATGGGAGTTAAACTAAAAATAGTGATCATTTTCTATTGCAGTAAAAGACGAAACACTATGGATTAATGTTAAAAAGTCATGAATATATATATTAATGGAATAATGTAAAATAAAAAAAAAATTATTCCATGAAAGTTATAAGAAGATTTATTTGGTGAAAAAACTCCCAATAATCCATGTGAAAATTTTAAATAGACTGAGTCATCATCCAAATATTGTTTGATTATTTGGGCAGTTGATTTAGAAAAATAAATAAGGACAGATGAACCATAAGTGAAGGCATGTGTTAAATGGAATGAAGTAATTCAATATAAATAAATTAAATTTCATAATAGGTTATCAAAAAATGATAATCCAATAGAATTAGAAGTTTTGTGTGAAAGGTGATATGTGGCTAGATATAGTGCCAAAAATTTCTTAACTATGCTACCAGTACAAGATAAATCCCTAATGAAGTGAAGACTATATCAGGTTATGCATCTTACTTTATGGTTTATAAAAATAGGGATATCTCACACAAATAATATGAAATAGTAAAGATATCCATGTTTCCAAAAGTAAAAAAAAACATAGAAAAAAAATGTGAAAGTATAAATAAGACTTTCAAATCTATAGAGAAATGAGAAACTTGATTGAAAAATCATTATCAATATTATTGTTCACATTAAATTTTGTATTATACTTATGTGATTACCATGTAGGGAATTTAAGGTGAATCTTTTTCTTATAGGGGAACTAAAGAATATATATAAGCTATAATATATAGGAAACAATTTTAACTGTTCAATTTTAGCACACTCTCAAAATGGGATATATTTAATCCTATATGTTGAAGAGATTAACTTTGATGAATAAATTTAGAGTGTCTCCTTGATAGGGAGATAAGTGGATATGGTTATTGAGAATCTACTAGAATCTACCAATATCATGAAAATCTATATTTAAGGAATGTACTTGAAAGGGTGTCACTAGAAAAGTATGTTTTCATTTTCTCTCATTTATGGTTAAAACAATAAAATCCTAAGAGTAAATGGGAAATTTATTTTTAATAAATGAATATAAAGTGGAAATTTAAATAATATTCATGGATGATTAAAAAAATTAAATCATGGTGTTTGTGTTTTAATGTTTTTTGAGTTGAGTGTTAAAGTGAGTGCATGAAATTAGATTATAAATACAATGCTAAATTTGATTACAAAGCCCCTAAAGTTATAAAATTTTATGATGTTATCACATGACTGATAATTTATAGACAAACATGAATACTTTGGTTATTCAATATTTTTTTCCACATCAGGTTATCCCATGTAGTCTTAGAGTTTATTAACTTTAGGATCATGGCTAAGAAAATATGTTGTCTTAATTCTTCTCTCAATTGATTCAAGAAGAAAAAAAATTAGAAGTGGGAGGATAATTTGTTTGAATAAAAGTGAGATCCAACCCCTATAAATACCATTTTATTTATTTTTTATAATTATGAGATGAAAAAGAGATATCATGCACACATATTGACTTAAATGTATTTGAGGGTATTGACAAAAAACACAAAGGGAAATATTGGAGATCCCATGTTAAAGGTTATATATGTTGTCAATAAGGATATATTCCTTGATGAGAAGAAAGTATCAATATGCGTTGATAATGTGTGAAGAGATAATTGTGGGTGAGATACTTTGAATTATTATTATATTTGAATTGGTTAGTGTTCCCAAGAAAGGCACTATTATGTGTGATGAATTGTTGATATGAAGTTCCAAGATTCAATTTTGGTTTGATAAGTATAAAATATACATGTATTTAGATGAGAGAATTTAAATAATCAAGTATATGAGTTTGGGGTTTATGAATTTATAGGATTTTACTAATATATTACTTAGATGAATGTATTAGTAAAGTAATTTTAAAAGGATAACCAAAAAAATTATCCAATCTTCAATCCATTGCCGCCCAAGCAACTAGGTATTAGAGATAGTTAACCAAACTTAATGGTAGGAAATAGAGTATGGTATGTACAATGCTAGTGTGGGTTGGTATTGGTAAAGATAGAATGGGTTGACACTAGGAGAGAGAAACACTGTGTGGGTGGTATAGTAGACCTACCAGGTGAGGCAACCCTAAGGGATTTATTTTGGCTGTTGAGGAGTGAGTAGCATTATAAGATAGAACTATCCCAAAATGAAAAGTCAATTATAGAATCAATCAATTTAGATACTATTTAGAAATTTAAAACGTGGATTGACACAAAATTTAAATTAGATAAATTTTTTTATACCTCCACCTTCCTTACATAATTGGTTTCACAAGATGCCAATATCTGTCATGTAGTGATCTTCCATCAAAGTTTGGAGAGATCCCAAGTTTCAATTTCCGGATTCATGTGTGTGTTCATAATGTTCATTTTAGGTTCATGCATCCACTATTGTAATCCATACTAATAATTACATCAATTATATGAGAATTCATGAATTCAACATAATGAAAGAATAAATATGTTTGTATGAAAAATGAGAAGTATGTAAGGATAAAATGAAACTTCATAAGGATTAAAAGAGATCTTAAGGATCATTCAACCTTCAATTTTTAGTTCTTAAGGATGAATTAATCTATGTAAGGACCATTTTAAGACTACATAATCATGATTTGGTACTTTTAAGGGTGCTTTTGGAGTTAGGCAAGGATCATTACTTTGAGGAAAAACATAAAAACAAAGAATAATTCATATAATTCTTCTTATGTTTTATTCACTAATTAAACGTTATGATAAATCAAATGAGCATGATTCAAGAAAAATATAAAGAGAATAACTCTCAATTTGTGTATTATTTCAAAATTCTATGTATATAGGAATATGATGTTGTTGTAGCATGAACAGGTTGCCACGTCACAATAATTATGCATGCTTTCATGCCAACATGGAATTATTTTAAACAATGGATATTATGGACAAGAGTTTGTTATATTTTCATATTTAACAAAGATAAAATCTGTGAGTCTAATAAAAATTAAAATGGAAAGATTTACTATGATTTAAATGAGTTTAAATCTAGGGAAATATCATCATCACATTTTTATGGATCTTCATTATTCAAAATATGGAAATAATATTCATGGAATTTGTATATATATATATATATATTAAAGAGGATAAAAACATGATTTAATTTGACTCTAATATCCTTGATCAACATTATGTAGCACGATAAAAAGGTGAGGAGGAGAGCCTTCTACAATGGTACAATACAAAATAAGTTAAAGATGATGAAGAAGGAAAACAACAAAATAAGATGATTTTATTCTTAAAGGTATTGATCAAATACATCAAATAATAAGAAGAGGAATAAATTTATGAAATAATAATATTTTAAGAGATTGATAATAGAAGGGACTGATTCTATTTCCACTATTGATAATATTTGTGTTGAGACCCTTGAAGAATAAAGAAGCCACTATAATCAAAATACATAATATGGTTGAGTTGATACAATAGGACTGAAGATCATGTATTCCTTCTTATATTATCTTTTTATTTGAAGATATATTGCATGGGGAATGAGATATCATTCTATTTCATGTAGTGGCATCTGAAGCAGAATGAAGAAACATTTTTAGAATTTTATAGAGGACCTGTAAGGAAACTATGGTTATAGTATAAACAATGCAATTGAAATAAAGTGGATGATACCTGCCTTAGGGATTTGGATCATATCATCCCAAAACTTGTGTTTGAATTGAACTTAACTTATAATCACTACAAAACTATAGTGATAATAAAACTTTTGTCTCGAAAAATGTTCAAAATATGTCAAGGATTATGTTTTCCATGAAGGATCCAAAACTTTTAAAAAACCTTATGTGTTGATATTATCTAATCTTCATTGCATATAAAGGTGAGGGTCAAGTGTAAATTTGTAATTCCAAATCAATCAACTAGGGTAGAGGTTAAATAACAAGATTATATAACTAAAAAATAAAGTAAAACTTGGTAAAATCTGGGTACATTAATTCTCCCAACCCCTTAGTGTCCCTACACAACCAATAGGTACATCACATAGTAACAAACCCTATGGATTATATATCCCCCCTTAAACTAAAAACTCAAGATATCACACAAAAACCTTTAAATTACTCATTATTTTATATATTTATTTATAAATACTAATTTACATTAGTTTTGGGTAGAAATACCACAAATTTTTGATGTTTTTGAATTTCAATACAGGGTGCATGATTAACACATATTTAGTAATAACCATTTGGTAATATTGTGAGTGGCCTGAAGCTTTTAATAGACCTATTTGGAATGGTTGGTGAAATTTTTGTCTAACCATGAATCCAAACCATGTAGTTATACATGTGTATTCAATATAGGTAGCACAATTGATCCACAATTTGGAAAACTTTACAACCAAACTATGTAGCCAGCCTATAAATTTTAAAATATAAATTGACCTATCCACCCTTCCCTGATTTTAACCCTTAAACTCACTCCTCTCATACCATTCATTTGAATCAACCCTAGGAATACCATGGGAGGTCTTATCCTCTTTATATATTGTTATTATAAGGAACCTCCTTTGTTTTTGGTGGTTTATTCAATGGTTATCTCTTCCTATTCCTCCATTTACTTATTTATTCTTATCTTTTTACTATGATGTCTTGAGTTGGAATTGGATGAAACCTAGGTGGGTTTTGGTTTTAAATCCTTACCATATTAGTTCCTAGGGAGTTTTGGTTCTTCTTTATAACTTTATATCTTCATTTTTGAAGGTTCCACATAATATATGCTTATTCCGGGTAGGTGTTTCCATGATTTTTTATTATTATTAATAATCTAGGTTATTCTTGGGTTTTTAAGATTTTTTCCTCTCAAAATAATATATTATTTGGATTATTTTAAATTCCAAAAGGGTTTTTCTCAAATGAGGTGGTGTTCCAGAGAGGGAGTTTTCAACTTATAATCGCTAACATAGAAGGATTTCATGGGTCATTAGTTTTTTTTTGAAATTTATATTAATTAAACTTATATGTGTGTATTGAGTTATTTTTCCCTTTTTAGGGAATGTGTAATTATATAAAGATGTTGTGATTTATCGCTTTTTTGTCCTTATAATATCGGTAGGTTTAAAAGAGAGGTTCTTTACTTTGTTTTAAGTTAGTTTTCAAATGTCACATGATTTTGAATTTGTTTTAGAAACCAAAAAGCAGTTCGACACTTGGAAAGTAGATTTCAATTTTTTATTTTTTTAGAAATGTATTTTCATAGTGATTTTAGTAAAAAACTATTAGTTTCAAAATCTAAGGCTTGATTAGAACTTTATATAAATGGATTTTCTCAAATGATCAAAACTCTTAAACTAAAGACCCAAGTATTTAAGATGAAATGGGTTAGATGATTATATGTGATCGTTGTGTTATTTATATGAGTTGGTATGGGGGGATTTAGTGATAAGAGTGCATTATGATGGGTTGAGGCTTGTTATTGTCTTGGAATTTATTTTATTCTATTGATATTTTGTGTCAGATTCCTCATCCTCTAATAATTTTATCATGGATAATCCTATGCATCATAGTGATATATTGGGAGATGGTTACTATATAGTCCTAATGAGATAGACTGGATCACCCTAGGCATGGGATTGGACCATGGGGGGAGTTCCACAAGGGGGGATAGTTAAGATAAGCCGGTTGATTATAGACTAGGGATGAATCGACATGATTACAGATGATTCCACACAAGCACTTATAGGATTATCTCATTGGATGTTTTGGAGTTTCCCATTATTTTACACACATTAAATTTCCTTGTTATTTACTACAATGGTTTATGATTCTGCTTATTTATCTCTATTATTTTCTTACTTGATTTCAGTTATACTCTTTTAATAGTTTGATTCTTCACATTATATTTTGGTTTAGTTTTTTAGAATTCTTTTTTCTTTTATTACTATTTGTGTTCCTTCTTATAAAATTCTAAATAAATTATTTTAAAAATATCTTTTCAAAGGTAAGTTTTAAATGAAATGTTTAAAGAGGTTTTTTATTGTTTTGATATTTTTTTAGATTTTTAAGAGTATTTGGAAAATTTTTATGAGGTTTATCTCTCAAATAAAAGGAAAACCTATTTTAAACTATTATATTTAAAACTATTATTTATTGAGTGTTTTGAAAAAGGAAAGCATGTACTCTTTGGTGAAATCGAACTGGTATGTTTATACCCATATCATACATTTACCACTTAGTGTCTATAGACTCAGTGGATTTATTGAAGGTTTTGGTTCTTGTTTTGGTATCAATTATGGAGCGGTCATTTTGATCTTGAAAATGGATGGGGACCGTAAGTCACATAGAGACATGGTTGGGAATTCTAGTTTTTATTTTGGGTTATAATTGTATCATCTAACTTGAATTCATGTTGTATCTTTGGATCTAGTTTATTTTATATTTATTTTGAGTTATATATGGTTTATTAATATACTCTGTTTGATTTTTATTACCTCTATACCTATTTATTTTTTTTATTCATAGGTGTCTAAAGTATGGATGATCCATTCAAATTTATCAGAAACAACATGGAGAATCTTATTTATTTTTAAAAAATATTTTTTTTGCATGATTTTTCCTGATACCTTAGTGCTTATCACCTTCCCAGGGTGATTAAAAATGTTCCTTGAGTATGTCAAGGGTTGGATCGGGCACTCAGTTGAGGGGTGACTGAGGCGGGTTCATGAAAAAATGGTATCATGGACTAGGTTGTTAGAAATTCCTAGGTTCTTCAAGTATAATTGGTATTTTGGAATTCCAGTAGACAAAAGATAGCATTTTCAGAGCTCAGGAGGTAGGTCATGGGTGGGTGCCTGATCTCCACTGATCATGATGAAACCAAAGTTACCATGGGGTGTTAGGATTTGAATTTTGATTTTAAGATTTATTTTTTATTATTTTTGTTGGTTTTTGGTTTGAATTGATGTTTTTTTATCCTTGTGTGTGTTTTATAATTTTTCTTGAGATATTTGAGATTTGGGGGGAAAGTGGGAGAAGAATTGGAGGCACATATTATTCCCACACATACTGAAAATCCATGTGATGCTTATGTTCATGGTTTTATGAATCTCTAAATAGATTACCACATAGTTGGTATATAGTCTATGAAAATGTGTGTCCAATCCATGAACAACCAAAAAACCATTTTAAATTTTAAATTATTATTATTTTTTATTTTATATTTCTTTTAGTCTTATGTTATTTCAATTTGAGATAGATTATAAAGAATATTATGGAATGTTATTGCATTTTGGTTAGATTTTGTTGACGTTTTATAGTGAAAAAACTTGATTTATAAGGGATAAAGGTCTGGTTTTAGAAATTTATAAATATTTTTTCTATGGGGATTCTAAAAGAAATTTCATATTTTGAAATTTGAAAAGAATTTGGAATAGAAAAAGTGATTTAAAACTTATTTTCAAGTTAAATTCCATGAATCTAAAAGGGTTAAAAGCTAAAATTTCTTTTCTAATTTGAAGTGGTGATTTTCAATGAAATTTTAGTAATTTTAGTTCATGAGTTTACTTTTGTATTAAAGTGGGTTGATAATTATTAATTTTGATTAATTATTATGTTTTTTATTTGTATAATTCCTCCTAGAAAAGTTACAATGGATCATAGAATGTTTGTGTCTTGGGATGTTCCTTAGCAGAGTGTCCCTTAGGATGAGGGAGTGGTACTTTCCATTCTCAACGCTATCTATACTACTGGAAGAGGGGTGGAGTTGACATTTTCCAAGTTTTAACTCATCTTCTATGTTGACCAAGGACTTATAGAGGAAACAAAGTGTCTAGATATATTAAAGGAGTATTTAATTCATTGAAAACTGTATAAACCTAATGAGTGAGAATTGTTTCATGATTTTTTGAAGGATTGGGTCCAGATTAGTGCAGTAATTTCATTCCCATTCATTTTTATAGTATAATTTCATGGGAATTCTTTAAGACCATGTTCATTCAGTGATACTTTCCCTAATAAGATGAAGTAAGAGGGAGTAACAGAACTCATGAACCATTAGAAAGGTAACTAATCAATGAAAGAGTGTTGCACCCATTTCAACTAGTTGATTAATTTCTATCCTAATATTACATTTGAAGATGGTTAAAGGTTCCATTTTTCACGAGGGTTATTCATCTAGACCTCAGTTCTAGGATGCCTCTATTTAATATAGCTTCACTTGAGGATATGGTTAATAACTCCATGATGGTGGACTTGTTCTATAGGGACCAACCTAGTTGGAGAAGTGACCCTATTACTTTTGGTGTTAGTAAATGTTCAAAACCTTATAAGGATATAATTAGTATGAACCCAAGTTGAATAAATAGAGTGACTTTGGAGGATCATATTTTTCTTCTTCAAATCCTCCAGTGAAGAAGTATTTTTTAGTGTTCCATCAATGCGGTCGATTCAGAAATTCTAATAAATATTATTCAAAAACCTTGAATAAATACCATGGTTGTGGTAATTTGTGTCCATATTTAAATTCTTTTTATGTTTGGGGAATAAATATGGAAGGAATATCATTCATGTCTTAGATCTTATTTGAAGTACAATGGATCCTTCATAAGACACCCCCTTTTATTTCTTTTCCCTTTGTAAATATTTTATTGTTTCTTGATCCATGTATTATACTTTGGGTTATTTTTTAATTATTATATTTTAGCGAGTCTTGTATTATTTTTTATGGAATTAAGGATTTGGGGTGTTGTGATTAGTGACATTTTTAGGTTTCCCTTATTTGGAAGTCAGGTGGTGTGTGTGGTGCCTTATCTAGGGTTTTTGGTATTTTTTGAACCACCATAGTAAGTGGAAGACTTATATATAGGGGATAACTATTGAATATAAAAATTTCTAAATTCTAAAATTTTTGGTTGTTTCCCTTAGTTTTTGTTTTAGAACATTTTCCTCTGGGTTGTGAGTCTGGCTGTGTTTTGTTTTCCTTTGGATATCAATTTTAGTGATGTCCTAGTGAAATAAAGTGTCATAGTGGGGATAATTATCACACCATAACATTCAATTTCATCATTATTTTATCTATTTATTGATTTTTATTATTTTACTTCAGTTTTAGGAATAAATTCAATAATTTGGTTGAGTTTTGGAATTTAAGTACATGGAACACTGTTGGTGTATAATTAATATTAAGCCTTCAGTAACCATATGAGTGTAATATAATTTTTAACTAGAAAATTTTTCATAGTTGGCTCATGACTTTTGTAACGATGTAGTAAAACTTTTTATCTCTCCATCTATGTTTAGTGTAGGGTTCATAGTTAGCGAATGATTTGGAAAATCATGTGGCTAAACCATGTGGCGTGCCCATAAATTTTATAATGTGAGTTGAATTATATACCCTTCTAGTATTTTAACCCCTAAAATCCATACTCTTATTAAATTCATTCAACATATCCCTAGGTTTACCAAAGGAGGTCTTCTCCTCTATCCCCCTTTTCATTTTTAGGCTCCTCTAATTTTTAGTGTTTTCTTT
The DNA here is from genome assembly GCA_963277665.1 of Viscum album. Classification (NCBI taxonomy): domain Eukaryota; kingdom Viridiplantae; phylum Streptophyta; class Magnoliopsida; order Santalales; family Viscaceae; genus Viscum; species Viscum album. The sequence goes on along the minus strand of OY728131.1, from coordinate 907,811,231 downwards.
AAAGGTTATCCCTTCTTCTCCCTCTATTTTCTTCTTTATTATTATTATTTTTATTTATCTATAGTCTATGATCAGTGTTGGATAAAACCTATGTAGTTTGTGGTTATAAATAAATATTAATTTAGTTTTTAGAGTCTGTTGGTTCCCCTTTATACCTTCCTCTCTTTATTCTTGAAGGTTTCACATCATCTGCGCTTAGTCTGGGTGGGTGTTTCCATGATTTTCCATTTTTATGAAAAATAAATGTTATCCTTGGTTTTTAAAAATTAATTCCACTAAAATTATATATGATAAGGATTTTTTTAAATCCCAAAATGTTTTTCCTCAAATGATATGGTGTTCCAAAGAGGTAGTTTTCAACTTCTAATGGTTTACTTAGAAGAATTTCATGGTCCATGAGGGGGTTTCCTTTGAAATTTATATTAAATGGACTTATATATGTGATTTGAGTTGATCCTAGATTTTTTGGGTTGGTGTAATTATATAATGATATTATGATTTATCTTTTTATAGTTCTAATAATCATGGTTGGTTTAAAATAGAGTTTCTCTCATTTGATTCAAGGGTGTTTTCAAATATCACATAATTATGAAATGGTTTTTAGATAAAGTTTATATATATATATATACTTATTTATATGTATTTCCTTATATAAATAAAAATATATATGTATATTTATATGTATATATATACCTACCTCACTATATATATAATTCTTATTTTAAAAACTTAAAAACCATTTGACATCTGGAAGGGAGATTTCAAAATGTTATCGTTTTGGAAATGTATTTTCATAGAGATTTTAGAAAAAAAATTAGTTTCACAATACAAGGTCTGGTTAACACTTTATATAAATGTATTTTGAAAAATTATTCACACTCTTAAACAAAATCATCACATATTTATGATTAAATGTTTTTGTGTAACGCCCCGACCCCAGTTACCCAGATTCGGTGCATTATTACATAACATTGACATGATCACAAAATATCAAGTCTCGAAAGACCGATTAGTTTAGTAGCCTTGGAATCACTAGATACATTCATAAAGGCTACATTACATCATAAAGTGAAAACTAAAATAACATCTTGTCTCCACACTCATATCCCCTTATACTATCCCTACAGGTCATTCATAAAATACTTCTTCACATCTTGGAAAAAATAAAACATAGAAAGGGGTGAGATCAGATGCCCAATAAGGATAACAATATAGTGGGAACTTTCATAAATAGGCATAAACATTTAAGGCAATATATAACTAAAAAAATCCTTTTAAACTTGAACTTCAACATAATATGGCAGACATAAAATGAAATAATTCCATTTACTTATTCACATGGATATTCTACTAATTGAATAATCACATGCAATATCAATAACCACTTTCATAATGATGGAATGCATAATGCCAGACTATCATAACCACATAGTAAAGGCCTTGTACCAAGAATACAAATAAGATTTTGTCAATGCCTTATGCCAAGACACTAGTTTGTCTCATGAGACCTACCGATGAATCGAGGAGATATAGCAGGCTCCACCTGCCAATTATTAAGTCCAATGCATTCCTCATATGAACAAGTTTAAACATAACATAAACATTCGTATTAAAACTAGCATACGAAATGTCAATACGTTCTCCATAAACCATGAATGGTATAAAAATAACACATCCATAGTCAAACATATCAAAAAATCTTAAATATAATATGGAATTTTTGTATCATAATAAATCAACTTCAAATAAGCTTAAAATCCATTAAAGGATGTTGACATAGATGAAATCAAAACTATTTGAGAGAAATATCTTTTTTTTGAAATCATTTAAAAGTCACATAATTATAAAATAAAACATTTAATTTTAAAATATACTTATAATCTTGTAAGGGAAGCTTCAAAGATTTTATAACGGTGGAAAATAGGCGCACCCGCCGTATAAGTTAAAAAATACATTCTTACCTTAATTTTGTCGAAATGCTTAAAAAGGACCTTGTTTGGAAAACAAAAGAAAGATTCCTTTATAAACATATTATAATAAGTAAAAAAGGGTATAAATGAATTTAAACCATAGTCTGGAAAATATTAATAATGATTTGAAATACATTTTTAAGAAACATGGATGTGGATGATAAAGAGGTCTTAGTAGTTAATTACGTATAAACAAACTTGGATAATGAAGAGATTGTGAAATAAACCCTTACCTTGTACTTTTACTTGGTAGAGGGTAATTTAACCTCCTATATAATGGTGAAATAACTTTTATTAAATTATACAATAATAATATTCATTAATATGATATCACATATGATCTTTTAACATTGCTTTGTTAATAATATCTTAGTATTATCGTCGTTTCAGGTGTTAACTTACTCATTTTCTTTTATATGTTTTGTTACATAAGCCATGTTTGTTATGGATAGGTTGTATATTATTCATATCAAGAATGATATCAAGTCCTTAAACATTATTTTTAATCCTTAAATGAGAATTATACTTGAATGGATATGATGGGGAATGAATCTCATCGTGTTCGTGGAGACGGTAGTCCGTACGTATGCACGAGTGAAAATATCATTATTTTGATATTAAAATAATATATAATTGGATGGTATATCATATATACATAATCATTATCATGTTATATTTATTATTTACATTAATTACACATTATTATCATACCCATCCAAATAATAATGTTTTGAATAACAATTACACCACAACGTGGAGACGGTAAGTCGTACGTACGCACATATGATGACATGTCATTCAAAGGATAATTAGAATACTGAATATGGTTGTAACATATTTATAATAACATCACATTATATAGAATATACTGGATTTATTATTTTAGAATGGAAATAACAAAGAAAGAAGAAGTTGAAGAAGAAAGGAACTTGAAAGAGGGTGGTGAAAACATTACCTCTTCTTCGGGTTCTTCCTTTTGATTTGATCAAAATGGCTCCTTAGGTTGGCCTTATGATCAAACTAAGGCCTATAGGTTGAAGTGAAGGAAGTTGAAATAATATTTGGGTAGGGGTTGGCCGATCCAAAAGGCTTTGAAGGTGTGAATTAGAGAGAAGGGGGAGTGCCCTTTTATAAGTGGGGTGAGGGGAACCTTAGGAAAAGATAGAAATATTATTTTATAATAAATTCATATTCGGTTTATAATGGATCCAAAGTGGATTATTTAAAGGTTAAGGTATTTATAGGTCTAAAACCACTCAAACAATAGGTTTTATATAGGTTTGGGTCACTTTATTAACCTTATATTTTAGTTTTAACTCGTAGTTAATTAGTTTGACATTTACCATGCCTCTTTGTATTTTTATATTATATAGTCAATAAACTTACTATAAACTTTCAAGCGACCCCCAAGTGGTCAATTAATAATAAAAATATCATTATAAGTCTTTTTGAAAAACCTTATATTTTTAGGAATAGAATATCAATTAATAATATAATATATGTTTTAAAAACTCATTTATGTCAATTTTGACAATATTTAATAATTTATTTTTGTTAAAGTTATAAAAACTTTATTAATTAGAACCAAATTTATTTAAGCAATAAAAAAATGTCATATTAACCAATAAAAGTTTTGAATGTCATAAAAACTTTCAAATTATATTTATTTTAACATTTATAATACTAATTATTTGATTCTTTCATTAATAAGGAAAATACTGCATCATTATTGTGTCATAAATAAATTTAATTATTAAATGTCTAAAAATTATAAAGAAAATACCATTATTTAGGAAATCTTTTTATCTTTATAATTAATATTTATAGTAAAAAATATAACATAAATAACTCTATGTAAAAATTGTTTTTATAAAAGATATATGCTTATGTCATTTTTGTATTTACTTTAACTTAATTAATATAAAGTGTCATTATCACTTACAAGTGGATCCATGGGGTCCCAAAATCGACCAAAAGATGGACATGGTCGGACATGTATCAACCAATAGGGTTAAGACACATTTTAGGGTAATTTATTATTATTATAATATTATTTTTTACCCTTATTTACCGGATTTACCCTTTAACCATGGTAAATAAAATATTTACTGAAGTAATAATTCAAAATGTCTAAAAATAAAAGTTACCTATTTACAAAATTTGTACCTCATGATTCTAAATATGGAATCCATTTTTCTAAAATCAAAACACAGAAGAGGAAAAAATTAATTTAAAATTAATTCTCGTTGTTAAAACAAAAAGCGTGTTTTTAAGAGATAATAACTATCAAAAGATTGACACTTGCTTATATCCAGTTTAAATGTGAAATTATGTCCAATGACCAAAATTAAATTAAATGGTAAAAATATAATCTAATTATACTCTAAAATCACTCAATTTCATAGTTTATCAGTATTAATTATTTCGATTAAAAAAGTTGTTTTTAATTAAAATTTAGTAATTTTCACTATTCATCAAAATATGAAAGTTATCCGAAAAGTTCCAAAAATTCACCCTAAGCTAATTTTGATATTCTGAATCCAAAAAATGAAGTCCATTTTGAAAGATAAAATTTATAAAATTTCAAAAAGTGGGTATGACTATTCATAACGACTAGTTTGATTGGTTGTGGTGTGTGTTAGAACTCGAAGTTGCGTACAACACACGCTATTGTATTATTCAAAGAGAAGCATACCATGGATGCTTGGGGTGTTACATTATACCCTAATTCAAATAATTTCATCCTCAAAATTTCTAGAATACTACCGCATGAAAAGACTCAGGTGGTTCTTCATCATAAGTTCCTCGGGTTCCCACGTCGCCTCTTCCATCTTATGGTTTCTCCATAGAACTTTTTCTAGACAAGTCGTACGGTTTCTCAGCACTTGTTCTCTCATATCAATAATCTTGACAGGATCTTCGCAATAAGACATATCGGATTCTAGTTCTAATTCTTCATAGGTGAGTACATGCGTTGGGTCAGACATGTATTTTCTCAATAGTGATACATGGAACACATCATGAAATTTGGAGAGACTTGGCGACATTGCCAAACGGTAATCTACAACCCCAATTCGTTCTAGAATTTCTAAAGGTCCTATGTACTTGGGACTCAATTTAACTTTCTTACCAGAATGTATAACTCCCTTCCATGGAGATACCTTCAAGAAAACTTGATCTCCTACCTAAAATTCCAAATCCTTCCTTTGGTCGTCAACATAGATCTTCTGCCTACTTTGATCTGCTTTGATGTGGTTTTGGATTACCTTCATCTTCTCCATCGTTTCGTCCACCAGTTTTGGGCCTACAAGTTTTCTTTTAACAACGTCATCCCAACAGGTTGGTGTGCGACATCTCTTTCTGTATAACGCTTCATATGGTGCCATCTGAATACTTGAATGGAAGCTATTGTTATAGGAAAATTCCACCAGAGGTAAATATTGATCCCACATACCATGAAAGTCAAGTGATCATGATCTCAACATGTCTTTTAAGGTTTGAATAGTCCGTTCTGATTTTCCATCAGTTTGGGGGTGGTAGGCAGTGCTTAAACAAAGTTCAGTATCCAGGGCTTTCTGAATACTTTTCCAGAATCTTGAAGTAAAAAAGGGATCACAATCAGAAACAATCGATAGTGGTACTCCATGAAGTCTCACAACTTCATTAATATATAGTCTTGCTAGACATTCAAGTGGTAGATCTTCTCTTATAGCAAGAAAATGTGCTGACTTGGTAAGATGATCAACAATGAACCATATTGAATCATTCCTTCTAGGAGTCTTTGTTAGTCCCATGACAAAGTCCATAGTGATATTATCCTATTTCCACTCAAGTATGGGAAGAGATTGCATGACTTCTCCAGGCTGTTGCCTTCCAGCTTTCACTTGTTGAAAAACCATACATCTTGAGAAAAAGTTATCAATCTCCCTCTTCATGTTGTCCCACCAAAAATGTTACTTTAAATCTATATACATTTTGGTGCTCCCAGGGTGTATAGAGAAATTGGAACTATGAGAATCGTCCAACAATTCCCTTTTTAGATCAGGTATATTGAGAACACAAAGTCTCTTCCCAAATTTCAAAATTCTATCTTCATACACAAAGTCACTCAATCTCCCATCATTAACAACTTTAATATTATTTTTAAACTCTTCATCATCAGTATGATAACTCTTTATCCTTTCTAGTAAAGATGGTTTGGAAACCATTTGAAAAAGTATTGATGTTTCCCCTTCCATGGCGATTCCCATATCCATATTTACTAAATCCATGAAAATAGGATCCCTTTCAACTCTCATCTTGTTCAAAACTCCATGATCCTTTCTAATCAAATCATCTTCCACCTTATTTGCCTTCCCCGGGTGGTAGTGTATCATGAAATCATAATACTTGAGTAGTTCAAGCCATCTCCTTTGCCTCATGTTGAGTTCATTCTATGAGAAAATGTACTTCAAACTCTTGTGATCAGTTTAAATCTCACATTTTCACCATAGAGATAATGTATCCATATCTTCAAAGCAAAGATTATAGAAGCTAACTCAAGATCATGAGTAGGATAGTTTTGCACATGAATTTTTAGCTGTTTTGATGCATAGTCAATAACTCTATCATTCTACATAAGGACACAACAAAGTCCTTTCTTCGATGCATCACTATAAATAACGAACCCATCATTCCCTGATGGTAGATTCAATATAGGGGAATTGACTAATATTCTCTTCATTTATTCAAAACATTCTTCACACTCTTTTTTCCAAACAAATTTAACCCCTTTACGTGTGAGCTTCGTTAATAGGTTAGCCAATTGGGCAAAATTCTGGACGAAATGCCGATAATAACCTGCTAAACCAATAAAACTGCGTACCTCAGTTATACTCATCAGGGCTGGCCATTCTTGGATTTCCTTGGTCTTAGAAGGATCAACAGAGATTCTATCCTTAGAGACAATATGGCCAAGAAAACAGATCTTCTGAATCCAAAATTCACACTTTCTAAACTTCCCATATAATTCATGTCTTCTAAGAGTCTTCAGGATAATGCTCAAGTGATTTTCATAGTCTTTGTAGCTTTTAGAATATACCAAGATATAATTAATAAATACCACTACAAAATCATCGAGATATTCCTTGAAAACTCTATTCATTTGATCCATGAAAACAGAGGGTCCATTAGTCAGCCCAAAAGGCCTTACTGTAAACTCGTAATGCCCGTACCTAGTTCGAAATGCTATTTTCGGAATTTCATCCTTATTAACACATAATTTATGGTATTCATATCGAAGGTAAATATTTGAAAAGTATTGATCTCCATGCAGTTGGTCAAATAAATCATCAATGTGAGGTAGGGGATACTTGTTCTTTATTTTTATAGCATTGATTTCCCTGTAGTCGATACATAACCTCATAGATCCATCTTTATTCTTAACAAAAAGGACAAGGGATCCCCATGGATAAACACCAGGGCGAATAAATCCCTTATTAATCAATTCTTATAGTTGTTTATTTAGTTCAACTAATTCCACAGTGGCCATTCTATAAGGGGTCTTCGATATGGGCCTTGAACCAGGAATTAAATCAATGGAAAACTCAATTTCTCGTTCTGGAGGATGACCAGGTAACTCCTCTGGAAACACATCAACATATTCTCTCACAATAGGCACATACTCTATTTTAACATTCCTTTCTTCACCCACATTTATTTCATTCTCTTCCTCCCCAATAATTGAATTTAGTTGAGCTAATGGGGGTGGATCTAGATAAGAATCAGGTGGTGATGATTCTGATCTAAAGATAAGGTGTTCTTTATCATCATCATCAAAAATTGTAACCTCCTTCTTCTTATAATAAATCTTAACATCATGGTTCGAAAGACAATCCATACTGAGGATTATATCAAACTCAATCATAGGTATGATGATGAGATCAGCAGATAAAGAACATTTATATGCCCTAATGGGAACGGATCCACAGAACTTTGTAGCAATGATTCTTCCCTTAGGAGTTTTAATTGACAAATCCCTTGTTAAATAAAATTTTAAATATCCAATTTTCTTATAAAACTAGGAAGATATGAAACAATGCAATGATCCAAAATCAAATAATGAATTTTCTAAACTTGAGGAAACCATTAAATTACCTACCACTACATCTTTCAGAGCTTCTACCTCAGCAGTAGTGATTGCATAAGCTTGGCCTTGATCTCTTGTCATTTTCTGAGGTACGTTCCCCTGACACTTAGTACATTCAATTGCATAATGTCCCATCTCCCTGAAGTTGTAGCATTGAACATCGGTAGCTTATTTCTTCCCCTTGCAATCACGAGCTTAGTGGCCTTTTTCACCACACTTGTAACAGACTCCCATTCCTTTCAAGAAAGTACCAGGGTGTTTCTTCCCACATTTACTATAGGATGGATAATAAAATTTTCCCTTATTCCATTTATTTCCATTTCCAGAGTGATCAATAGATCTCTTCTTCTCTTTCTTTTCTTTAAAGTCATAAGACTTAGAGAATTCTTTTTCTGTCTTGATAGCACATGAGACAATATCTTCATACAACGAGAAGGATTGTGACACTAATGCTCGATGAATAAATGGTTTTAACCCATCAAAGAAATGACCAATCTTACTTCTTGGGTTACGTATATAATCTCCAGCATACCTTTCTAACCTTGTAAAGTTAGCCTCATAATTTGCGACATTCTCATCCTCCTTTTGTCTCAGACTCAGAAATTGCCTTTCTATATCTGCTCGATGGTCATGAGGAAAATATTTTTCTAAGAAAATATCTTTTAACTCCCTCCATTTTATATTTGACACTTCATCATCTTCCTTTGTGTTTTGAATCAATGACCACCATTGGTTAGCATCTCCAGTGAGGCGGTAAACTGCCATGATAACTCTTTCCCTTTCACTACTCCCCAAGGCATGAAATATTTTCTCTAAGGAATTTATCCATTGCTCAACTAATAAGGTATTTTTACTCCCATTGAATGTTGGTGGCTGTTTCCTCATGAAGTGTTCTAACATTGATCCTCCATAATGAGGATCAGGGTGCTCCATACGGGTAAGGTTATTATTCATAACCTGAGTGAGTTGTCCCAGTATGGTGATTAGCTGATCAGCACCAGTTTCATCACCAGTTCCACTATAATTATCTTGAGTAGGAGGGAAATACCTACATGGAGTGCGTGCATTGATACAGTTTCCATTTCTTCCACTAGGCACCATTTATAAACAATGGCATATACTAGATTAGTTTATGAATCGTAATACATAAATCCAAACTTGTAAAACACTTAACATGAATTGAACAGTTTATGTATATAATCCATAATCATGAAAATGTTTTCTTTGAGGAAGTATATACTCATAAACCCTTCATAATGGTTTGTAAAGAAAATTATAATTATCCTAATCATATCCCCCAGGAGTGTCGTAACCAAGAGTGCATCAAGGACCGTTGTCGTGCACCAGTTCCTGTTCGAGTCTAGCTCAAAGCGTTGTTTTTGGGTTTTACTCCTAGGTACATCTGTACCAGAGCCGCCTCTACCTACTCGTATCCAGACAGGGATGTATTTCTTGGAAAACTCACAAAATCTCTACAATACCAAAATTATAGGAAGTTCTTCTATACTAATCCTCAATGTCCATCTTAGGTCTTTGTGCTCTAATCAGAGTTTATCTAAATCTAGCTTCCAAGGTTTGTACAAAACTTCCTCTGATACCAACTATAACGCCCCAACCCCAGTTACCTAGAGTCGGTGCATTATTACATAACATTGGCATGATCACAAAAGATCAAGTCTCAAAAGACCGATTAGTTTAGTAGCCTTGGAATCACTAGATACATTCATAAAGGTTACATTACATCATAAAGTGAAAACTACAACAACATCTTGTCTCCACACTCATATCCCATTATACTATCCCCACATGTCATTCATAAAATACTTTTTTCACATCTTGGTAAAAATAAAACATAGAAAGGGGTGAGCTCAGATGCCCAGTAAGGATAACAATATAGCGAAAACTTTCATAAATAGGCATAAACATTTAAGGTAATGTATAACTAAAACAAAAGCCTTTTAAACTTGAACTTAAGAATAATATGGTAGGAATAAAATGAAATAATTCCATTTACTTATTCACATGGATATTATACTAATATAATAATCACATGCAATATCAATAACCACTTTCATAATGATGGAATGCATAATGTCAGACTATCATAACCACATAGTCAAGGCCTTGTACCAAGACTACAAATAAGATTTTGTCAAGGACTTGTGCCAAGACACTAGTTTGTATCATGAGACCTACCGATGTATCTAGGAGCTATAGCGGGCTCCACTCGTCACTTATTAAGTCCAATGCATTCCTCATATGAATAGGTTTAAACATAACATAAACATTTGTATTAAAACTAGCATACAAAATGTCAATACTTTCTCCATAAACCATGAACGGTATAAAAATAACACATCCATAGTCAAACATATCACAGAACCTTGAATACAATATGGAAGTTTTGTATCATAATAAATCAACTTCAAATAAGCTTAAAATCCATCAAAGGATGTTGACATAGATGAAATCAAAACTATTTGAGAGAAATATCTCTTTTTTTGAAATCATTTAAAAGTCACATAATTATAAAATAAAAAATTTACTTTGAAAATGTCCTTATAATATTGTAAGGGAAGATTCAAAGATTTTATAACGATGAAAAATAGCCGCACCTGACGTATAAGTTAAAAAAGACATTCTTACCTTAATTCTGTCAAAAAGGTTAAAAAGGACCTTGTTTGGAAAACGACAGAAAGATTACTTTATAAACATATTATAAAAATTCAAACAAGGGTATAAATGACTTTAACCCATAGTCTGTAAAATAGTAAAAATTATTTGAAATACATTTCTAAGAAACATGGATGTGGATGATAAAGAGGTCCCAATAGTTAATTACGTATAAACAACCTTGGATAATGAAGATATTGTGAAATAAACCCTTACCTTGTACTTTTCCTTGGTCGGGGGTAGTTTAACATCATGTATAATGTTAAAATAATTATTATTAAATTATACAAGAATCATATTCATTAATATGATATCATATATGATCTTTTAACATTGATTTTTTAATAATATCTTAGAATTATCATCGTTTCGGGTGTTGACTTACTCTTTTTATTTTATATGTTTTATTACATAAGTTGTGTTTGTTATGGATAGGTTATATCTTATTCATATCCAGAATGATATCAAGTCCTTAAACATTATTTTTAATCATCAAATGAGAATTATACTTGAATGGATATGATGAGGAATGAATCTCATCGCGTTCGTGGAGACGGTAGTCCGTACGTACGCACGAGCGAAAATATCATTATTTTGATATTAAAATAATATATAATTGGATGTTATATTATATATACAGAATAATTATCATGTTATATTTATTATTTACATCAATTACACATCATTATCATACCCATCCAAATAATAATGTTTTGAATAACAATTACACCACGACGTGGAGACGGTAAACCGTACGTACGCAGGTATGGTGACATGTCATTCAAAGGATGGATAGAATACTGAATATGGTTGTACCATATTTATAATAACATCACAGTATATAGAAGATACTAGAGTTATTATTTTATAATGGAAATAACAAAGAAAGAAGAAGTTGAAGAAGAAAGGAACTTGAAAGAGGGTGGTGAAAACATTACCTATTCTTCGGGTTCTTCCTTTTGATTTGATCAAAAGGGCTCCTTAGGTTGGCTTTCTAATCAAAATAAGGCCTCTAGGTTGAAGTGAGAGAAGTGGATAGAATATTTGGTCAGGGGTTGGCCGATCCAAAAGGCTTTTAAGGTGTGAATTAGAGAGAAGGGGGAGTTCCCTTTTATAAGAGGGGTGAGGGGAACCTTAGGAAAAGATAGAAATATTATTTTATAATAAATTCATATTCGGGTTTTAATGGCTCCAAAGTGGATTATTTAAAGGTTAAGGTGGGTATTGGTTGAAAACCACTAAAACAATAGTTTTTAGATAGGTTTGGGTCACTTTATTAACCTTATCTTTTAGTTTTAACTCTTAGTTAATTAGTTTGACATTTACCATGTCTCTTTGTATTTTTATATTATATAGTCAATAAAATTACTATAAACTTCCAAGATACCCCCAAGTGGTCCATTAATAATACACCTATCATTATATAAGTCCTTTGTCCAAACCTTAGATTTTTAGTAATAGAATATCAATTAATAATATAATATTTGTTTTTAAAAACTCATATATGTCAATTTTGAAAATATTTAATAATTTATTTTTGTTAAAGTATTAAAAACTTTATTAATTCGAATAAAATTAATTTAAGCAATCCTAAAATGTCATATTAACTAATAATTTTTTTTGATGTCATCAAAACTTTCAAATTATATATATTTTAACATTTATAATACTAATTATTTGATTCTTTCATTAATAAGGAAAATACTGCATCATTATTGTGTCATAAATAAATTAAATTATTCAATGTCTAAAAATTATAAATAAAATAAAATTATGTAGGAAATATTTTTAGATTTATAATTAATATTTATAGTTGTTAATATAACATAAATAACCCTATGTAATTTTTTTTTCTAAAAGATATATGCTTATGTCATTTTTGTATTTACTTTAACTTAATTAATATAAAGTGTCATTATCACTTAAAAGTGGATTCATGGGGTCCCAAAATCGACCCAAAGATTCCCATGGTCGGACATGCATCAATCAATAGGGTTAGGACACATTTTAAGGTAATTTATTATTATTATAATATTATTTTTTACCCTTATTTACCGGATTTACCCTTTAACCATGGTAAATAAAATATTTACCGAAGTAATTATTCAAAATATCTAAAAATAAAAGTTACCTATTTACAAAATTTAGACCTCCTGATTCTAAATATGGAATCCATTTTTCTAAATTCAAAATACAGAAGTGGCAGAAATTAATTTAAAATTAATTATCGTTATTAAAACAAAAATCATGTTTTTAAGAGATAATAACTATCAAAAGATTGACACTTGCTTATATTCAGTTTAAATGTGAAATTATGTCCAATGACCAACATTGGATTAAATGGTAAAAATATAATCTAATTATAATCTAAAATCACTCAATTTCATAATTTATCACTATTAATTATTTTGATTAAAAAAGTTGTTTTTAATTAAAATTTAGTAATTTTCACTATTCATCAGAATATGAAAGTTATCCAAAAAGTACAAAAAATTCAACCTAAGCTAATTTCGATATTCCAAATCCAAAAATGAAGTCCATTTTGAAAGATAAAATGTATACAATTTCAAAAAGTGGGTATTACTATTCATAACGGCTAGTTTGATTGGTTGTGGTGTGTGTTAGAACTCGAAGTTGCGTACAACACACGCTAATGTATTATTCAAAGAGAAGCGTACCATGGAAGCTTGGGGTGCTACAGTTTGATTACTATATATTATTTTTTTTGTTACTTATATGAGTTGGAATAGGGGCATTTGTGTGAAGAGATTGTGTGTGGTTGTGAAGGGGGGTGATGATTTTTATTGGATTGGATTTCCTTTTATTCTAGTACTAGTCTGGGAATGAAAGGCACACACCCTTACTCACCCTATAATACTAGTATCATAGGGATACTAGGTATTGTAGTGAGATTTTGAGAGGTGAATACTATGTAGTCCTTATGAGATTGACTGGATCCTGTAAGCATGGGATTAGATCATGGGGGTGCCACCTATGGGGTTAGTGTAGAGGATACAATTGGTTATATACTAGGGATACATTGACATGCTGATATATGATTCCACCCGAGCACGTTTAGGATAATCTCACTAGATGCTTAGGTGTTTCCTATTATTTTATACAATTTACTTTTCCTTCTTATTTAATAAATTATTATTTATTTTATTTACTTTTCTTTGTTATTACATTGCATTATTTCAATTATACTCTTATAATATTTTGAGTTCGCACTTTATATTTTGGATTAGTTATTTTTTAATTTATTTCTTTGATTATTATTTTTGTTCCTTCTTAATATTTTTTTAAAAAATGGTTTTAGAAAGGGGTACCCAAAGGTCAGTTTTAAGTGAAATGTATAAAGAGGGTTTATAATTTTTTTAAGTGATTTTGGATTTCATATAGGCTTTAGAAAATATTTATGAGGTTTATCTCTCAAAAAAAAGTAAAATATATTTTAAACTACTATATTTAAAACTAGTATTTTTGGAGTGTTTTGGAAAAAGAAAGCATGGAATCTTTAATGGAATCATATTGGGTTATTTATTCACACACCCTCTTTATAACACTCAGTTTCTGTAGATCATTTTACTTTATTATAGGTTAAAATTTTGGTTTTGGGATCACTTATATATCAGTCATTTTGGTATGGAGAATGGATTGTGACCTAGAGTCACATAGAGATCTGGTTGGGTATTCTAGTTTTATTTTGTGTTTTTGTTGTATCATCTAGCTCAGATTCATGTTGTATCATTGGATTTAGTTCATTTTATATTTATTTTTAGTCAAATGGGGTTTAAGTATATAATATATTTGGTTTATATTATTTTTTGAATCTTAATTAGTTGGGAAAAATCATTCCCATATGTTTTTTTTCTGATACCTTGGTTATTTTCCCCAACTTGGGGTGATCAAGAATATTTACCAGGTATGTCACAGGCAGTATCAGGCACCTAGTTAGGGGTTTACTAGGTTGGTTCATGACACAAACTACCAGATGTGAGGTAATAAAATACAAATGGGGTGACGAGTTACTTTTATATCTCCTCAAGTTAATGGATATAGTTGAATACCAAGGTTCAATATATGGTTTTCAAATGATAGTCTAGCCAGTGATTTTTTAAATATATCAACCACTTGATCACTAGTTAAAATATTTTTTATTTTGAAAACTCATTTTCAACCTTCTATTTAATATAATGATACATGAATTAAATATGTTCAGTTATTAAGTGCTAGACTTGTTTAATTTCAATGTCAGTAAAAATTTTATTATAAACAAATCACTATTGGCAGTCTAAATCCACACTAATATATTCTAGTTATTGTTTCATCCAAATTATTTGAGTACAATTCTTAGTAATAGAGATATGTATAGCTTCTACATTACTAAATAACGTACCTCATTGCTTCTTAATTGTCCAACTAATGTAGTTTTATCTAATTTAAAAGTGACCATACACTTGTTGAATTCTATCTGGTACATCTCATGACCAATCAACATCACTGTATGACATTAAATCATATTCCTAAATTTATAAATATTGTAGACCATATCAAATTTCCCCCTTTACATATCTTAATATCCTCTTCAAATCCATGAGATGTTCTTATCTAGGATCACTCTTAAATCATGCATCCAAGCATGTTTCATACACAATATATGGTTTTATAACTATTAAATAAAATAAAATTCTATTCATATTCCATTATAGTGTTAAATCTAACTTCTTTAAATATTCACATCTTTCATGTTTCTTTCGTACATGATAGGTTTTGACAATTTCTTATTATCCTACATGATAAATTTGTTCAAAATTCAATCAACATACTTTAATTATGAGTTAAAAGTATAATCACCTTTCTGATTCACTTAAAGCCTAATATAGTACATGAGATATCCAATCATAGACATCACAAATTATACTCTCAAAAGTTTATGTTTTTTTCACATGATTAGACTTTGTTCTCACAAAATATATAATCAACCCACATAAACTAAAATCATGAATATTTCTTCACTTGTGATTTTCATATAATGAATGTTATCCAAAAATATATTTTTAAATTATAACTTCTTTATGAATGTATAATGCTTGGTATTCCAATCTAGAGGTTCTTGTATCATTCCATATAAATCCTTATTAAATAAAAAATATTTTTCTCATCATAATCTATTTGAAATCCATAAAGTTGTTAGACTTACAATTATATATCCAGTACTACATATAGGAAAGTTATTTTAATATTAATTTATATGATTTAATATCTTATTTTAATTGAAACTGTAACGAATTGAATGTTTCTTTCAAGTCATTACACTAGAGTAAAATTATCCCCCACATACATTCCTTTAACCTAAGCATATCCTTTTAAAGCCAATATAGATTTATTTCACACCACTTTTCCTTATCATCAAGATTATTTTTAAAGATCGATTTGTTTTTAATAAAATCACTTCCAATTGGTCTATCCATATGCTCATAGATATTATTATTTTCAATATAATAAAGTTAGTCTTTCATAGAATTTAGACACGATTCCTATTTTTTATCCTCTTCAAATGAAATAGTATCTACTTATGATAATTCTCTATTAATACTTTTTATCCCTATAGTCTTAATTTCTATTCATCAAAAATGTTTATTTCATCCACTCTAATCCTATTTATTTTCTTTTTTTGTATAGTTTGTTTATATTTATTCTATACATTCTCTTCTTCAAATTTAGTATCCTCTTATTTATGTGTATATTGTTTTCCTTGAAAATTATCTTCATTAACTCCTTCTTGATTTGATTTAGATTAGGACCTGCATGGTTTATTTTAAGATTCCTAGTCAATAATATTCACATAACTACTTTAAAAAATTCTTTTCGTCCCTTTTTATGGAACTTATATATATTAATATTTATATAATAACCTATAAATATCCCTTCTCCCACAACTTCACCAAAATTATCCTGAGATACTTCTTTATTTTTGATGAAGAACTTGCTTCCAAACACCATAAAGTATTTAAAATTTGGATTCTTTTCATTCCATATTTCATAAGATTTAGTCTCTTTTCCAAGATAGAATAAAACACTATTTTGAATGTAAAACAAAAATTTTATAGCCTCATGATAGTAGTTCCTGGACAATCCATTTCCAATCAATATTGTTTTTTCCAATGAATTCACTATCATTTTCTCCTTTGTATTACTATATTTTATTATAGAGTCTTCATAGATGATACTTTATGATTTATGACATGTTTTCCATGATATTTTTTAATCTAAATTTAAGTAAATTATAAACAATTTTCAAAACTCAAATCCTTAATTAATTTACCCCAATAACATTCTATCATCATATAATAGTATTTAATATAGATTAATAACTATTTATTTGAATATAAAACAAAAATATATGTCATCTTATTGTTATCATTAGAAAAATGATAACATATCACTCACCTTGGATCCATTTTTGAGTTATAGTACTAAAAAAATCTATGTGTACAAGATCATGCATATTTCTAGGTCTTCACTTCTTGTCTTTATAAGGATTTATTATAAGATTTACATTCATACATGCATAAAATTTATCATCTCTTTAACTTCTCAAAGTAGGTATGTAAATTATAGAATTTAACTTTGAAATTTCATCTATTTTCTTATAAATATGACTTATTATTTTATGTCACAACATATATTTTTTCATAAATAGTAATAGAATATTATTTTCATTACAATTAACATAATCAATATTTTCACGAGTCCTTTTTCCATATATTAACGAGCCTCAATATTTTATTTTATTTGAGAAACCATTATAGTTATAGAAAACTTCTACGTTTGATACTCAATTTTGGATGACACATAAAATATTTTTTTTTCTATCAACAAGAAAAACATCATCATTATTTAACTATTCTCCTATAATTTACCTTCTTCCATTTACTTTGATTTTTAAGTCCTTTTCATTTCCAAATCTAACAGTTATATCGAGTTTCTTATTTATATTTTTAGTAGATCAAAATTTACATTCATATTGGATGAAAACCCACTATAAATATTTCAAGTGACACTTTTTTTACATTACCTCAATGAAACTTCATCCAATTTATCCTTAAATTACTTTTTATTTTGTGTCCATTTTTTTTCTATCTTTTTATTTTTATTTTTATAACTTCTAAAACACTACAAAATTATTTTATTGTCATCACTATCTTCCTCTATAACTAAAAATTTATTTTTCACTGTATCATCAATTTCATTTCATTTAGATATATTTACAATACCTTTATCAAATCTTATTTACCTATAATAAAATTATTTATATCTATAGTTTGAGAAATAAAATAAATATACTTCAAATGTATTTTTTAGTCTATTGAATGGACACGAATATTATATCATTTTCCATATTCTCATGGATTAAACTCTCATGTAACTTCTTACTTCACTCCAATAGTCATTCTATGACTAAGTGAATACCCTTTTAACCCTTATTTCAATAACTTATAAAAAATTATAGATTTTTGAGAAATTTTTAGACTCTTATTCTGAGTAATATCTCTAACTTTACTCTTACCTATTTCTTTAAAAGTTTTTATTTTGGTTTTAAAAAATATATTTTAATGATTCTACTAGATAACAATATACCACTTTATCCATCAAATTATTTTTTTCACTCTTAAATCACTAAACATTAATTTTTACCCACTTCAAAGTTTTATTTCAATAACACACTACTATAAATTCATATTTATTCTTATACTTTCCAATATTAATTTTAAAATCAACATTTTTTCTTATAACCATAATTTCCTATTCAGTTGAATCAGTATTTTTTCAGTTTTCTTTAATATAAGAATTAATATCATGATAATTTTGCTTGTTATTCTAATTTTAGTCTAAAACCAATAATTTCTTCTATATTTTATTGAATTTTTCTTCTTCTTCAAAAACTTACTCTAACCATGTAATTTTTATTTCAATTTTAACAAAATACTCAGTTGAATCCTTCAATAAATTCCTAATTTCATTGTTACTCCTATTATGAGTATCTAGTTATTGAAGTGTAACTCCAAAATCAACTTTATGATTAAAAAAACCATTATGTTTTTCAACTCTACAATATATAAATCAATCATTACCTTCCTATTAATCTAATTGAATTCTAGTTCCATCTTATTCATTGGAATATTCATCATCATCATCTTCTTTTCCTATAAAACACACCCTTTGAAACATATTTTTTTCCTTTTTAATTATAAATATATTTGTTGTTTTTTTCTTTTCAAACCCATTTGAACTTACTCTTAAGAAATTATACTTCATACCTTCTACTTCAAACCTTCATGGACGATTAATAATAAAATTTATAACTTTACCACAATCAAAACACATAAAAGGAAATTTACCTTAAACCCTTCCATTAACTCCCTTTATCCTATTAGATATTTATAAAATAGATTCATCACTGATATAATTCTCATATATTCATTATTTAACTTTAAATTATCCATATTTTCAAAATACATATCCTTAGTTGATTATGAATAATCCATTGAATCTTTAAACCCATTTCATAATAAACTAGAGATCTTGTCAATTAATCATTAGTGTAACATCCCGTTACCCGGTTTTATGTATTTTACTCCCATTTTCTTATTTTCTTGTTGAATTGGGTGTGTCTTGGGACTCTTAAGGATAGATAATTTTTTGTGAGAAAAATAAACTAAATTTTGGGGATGTATGTTTTTTTGAATTAATGAAGTTTTGGAATAAATGTGTTAATGGACTGGTGGCGTTTTCCTTATGTTTGGAGATTGCCTGAGTTGGATTGAGGTTTCTATAAGAAATATGGTATTTTGTAGATGGATAGAAAAATAATTTCCATGTAATTAGAATACATGATGTATAATCTTCAAATGAAAAATGTCTTGAACCATACACACAACATAAAGGGAGTACACACCTTGTATAGGTTAAACATCATGTAATGTTAAAGAATTGGTTTTTAATAAAAAAATGACTGGTTTTTTAGCATATGTGATCCTTATGGATTACACAACATGTAAATGGGTTACACTCTATTTAAATGTCACAGGAAGAAATTTTATGGTTTCGTATGAGTGATATTTTATTTCATTCTTTCGAATCGACCTCGCCTATTGACCTAGAAAGATTATCCAACAATTTTGGGAGCCTCCATTCGATTCAGATTGTTTCGTTTGATAATTATTCACCATTGTGGGTGGGTTGAATATCTTCGTTTGAGTAATCCTTTTTTATTATTCATTTCTTTGATCATGGAGGAACCGTTTAATTTCTTTATTGGATATGTTTTCCCATGGTGATATTTCTTCTTGTTTCTCTCTAGATCCATTATGCGATCTTGTTTCAGGGGCCATTTCCTTATTGGTTATGGTGTGATGGGTGTGCATTCTTGAGATTTGTGCTTTTTTTTATCTTCTAAACTGACCCTTTTCTTTACTAAATGAGTTTTAATATGAGAGGATTAGTTATAGGGCCTCCGAAAGTGTTTTTTTTTTCTTCCTTGTGGTGGTTTCTGTTATGGGCATGTGCAACCTGAGTATTAATGTAGGTGGTTCCATCTCTAGCCTATGTCGGTGAACTAAATTTCTATTATTTTTGATATTTTTTTATTAAATTAAATGGAATGATATGATTTATTTTGTGTGTGTGTGGGACTAGGTATTTATAAAATATGGTTTTACCTTAGTTTTGGTAAATAAAAAAGGGGTTTTCAAAGAATTGTGTATTTTTTTTATGAAATGGTTTTCAAAGCATGACATGATGAAATGTTTTGATGGAATGGTTTAAAAAATATAGCACATGGAAAGCCTTGGGAACTTAGAGTGAAGTGTAGTAATAGGCCTTTTCCACCATTGGGGTGGGGTGGGGGGTTGTTCATGGGACTTTCCTCTTCTCCCTAGGTCTGTTGTTTCTGGGGACTTGTTAGACCTTTGGGGGGGGGGGGGGGTCACTTTTTGGGGTGTTCCGATGCTCTCTAGGATCAATTCATATGTCTAGAGGCTTGATTCATGTGTTATTGTCTATGTTAGGTATGATTGTACTAGCTATCTTAAACTAGTGTGATCCTTGGTGTGTTGTTATCTATACTTATTGAACAATTTGTGTTTTTTGGTTTGTACTACTTTATTATGCTACCATGGATTTGATATGATATGTGATGCATGATTTGTTTTGAGATGATATATTTGTAGTGATATATGGATATGAAATGTTTTGAAATTGATTTACCTGCTTTACTTAGAAATGTGGTAATAGGGGAAATTAAATTTTTATGCCATGATTTTTATATAAAAACTACTAAACCATTATCAGGGATTGTTTTCTTTAAAGTTCATCATGCTTGGATTATTGTTCGGAGACTTGATATCAAACACTTGGGTGAGATAATACTAATCCTTTTATCTCACACCCTACTTTTCCCTTTGGTGGTGCGTAGACTTGGTTATGTATTTTGATGTAGGGAAAGAAAAGGATTTGTAGTGAGGTGGAGAGGTTTTCTATTATCTAGGTTTTGGGTAGCTGGTGGTGTGATGCTAGTATGTTTACCACATCATCACTTGGAGATATTTGAGTTTTTTGGGTTTATTCATCCTTTATAGTTGGAATTTTCATTTGGATATTTTTTCAACCTTTTTCTATTTTATCACTTCTATTGTTCTTTATCTATGATGGCATATATTTATATCTTCCATAGTTTCCCTATGTCCTATGTATAAATATTCCATGTTGTTGTTTCAGGTTGAGAGAAATCATTCCCTCTATTTGTTGTTCGATGCTTGAGTGATTTTAACCAACCTATGTGGATTGGAAATTCTCTTTGGGTATGTGGAGAATCATGTCAAGAACCAGTTTGAGAGGGTATTGATCGTACCATGATTCACTGTTTTATTTTACCCTTATACCAATGTATTAAACTGGTTTTGTATTGAAAATTACAAGTATAATAACAAAAATCACTCCATGTTTGATTCAATTACTTTTGGTTTAAAACTGTTAAAAAGGGAAATGTTACTTGTTTTGATAATTATATTGTAGGTTAAGGTGATTTGTAGGACCCATGATTAAGTCCAAGAAAAATGGGCCAATCTGCACATAATCTATGCACACTAGTGGACTAAAACGAAATTTTCTACTAAAACTTGAATTAAAATGAGCTTAAATTTTGTGGTATGGTCTAAAATTTAATGGTATACATTTCATATTAAGGAACCCAAGCCCCATTCGGCCTCTAAAATGCCCATCCGAACTGATATGTCCATGGAATCAAATCTGCACAAGTCAAAAGAGGTGTTATGTATTTTATCAATATCTCTGGATGTGATTGTCCAAATAGAGCCAAAATTTTGGATGAGATATTCCTAATGTGGGTATATAACTTTATAATTTTTTACAAAGGGATATTCGACTATCTAATGGTTGAAAACTATGATCTAAGTGGGTTTACACAATCTATGTGCTCAAAACCACGTTCCAATTTGCCTATAAAAGAACACCTTGGGCACCCTATTTTAGAGTTTGAACTAGAGTCAAGTTTTTTCCATTTTAGAGTCCCAAAGGAGTCCTCACACCAATATTTGAAGTTCTTGATGCCATTTTAAGTTCTATCTCCACCTCTTTCTCTTCCTCCCCTCCCATGGGTTTCTAAACCCCTTGTGATCACCAGGGGAGGAACATGTTGTAAATCCCAAGATTAATGTTGCAATATTTGAATGGATTTTTTAATTCTAGGTTTTTATGTTTTTTTTCTTAATACTTTATTTTTATTTAATTTATTTATGTACTGATACGTCATGCTCAACTCATATGATCATGTTTGGGGGTACCCATTCATGTGATGTTTCACACACCATTCCCCACTTCTTCTTAACCCTTTCAATTGTAGTGTTTATGTGGTTCATATTGTTCAATTGAACTCAAATAAACACCATCATGGACATTTAATTTAAATTCATGGTAACACATTGAAATATCATACAAACTTGGACAGCGCATTGAGTTCTTCGTGTGTTTCCTTGGTGAGTTTCAGTTATGAAGTTGAACACAAATCACCCAATCATCGGTGGTATCCGGTGAATCATTGTGTGTTTTCAACTAAACCATAGGAGTTATACTAGTATAAAATAATTAAAATCCTAGTTCTAGGTGTTACAAACTAGGGATTAAATGATCATAACCCTATCTCTTGAAGTTATGAAGGATGAACATCATGATATTTCCCTGGGTTGATCACGTTTAATTAATATTGTTCATTTATACTTGGTTTTATCACTTCCATTTTCTATTATAATATTTAATCATAAAACCCAAAGTTTTATTACATTACATTCCCCTTCTATTTTCATAATCATAACCCTATTTTTCAATTTATTATCTAAGTCTCAATCAAGAGATGACCTAGGGTTGCTACTATACTGCAGAAATTCTAGTAAAAAACTAAACAACTAATTTGACACGCTCAACAACGCGATCAAATTTTGGCACCGTTTCCAGGGAGACAAGATCATGTTTTTTCTTTATTTCCTTTAATTTATTTATTTTACTTCTTAATTAGTACTCCTTTCAATACCCTACCCCCATTTTATTGTTTTTGTTTTGGTTTTTTGTTTTTATTTTTGGTAGTTTTTGTGTATTCTTCCTCTCTCTCTCTCTTCTTCTCCATATCTCTCTCTAATTTTGTAGTATAAAATTATCTTTTATTTCTTCCTTTAATTTATTAAGTATTTTTATTTCATTCATCTTCCATAAAAAAATTACAAAAAGTCAAAAAAATAAAGAAACAATCAATCAATCAAACTGGACATCATTGTTACATGACAAGATCTGGTAAAGAAACACTACTTGAATTTGATCCTGAAATTAAAAAATCACTCCATTCAAAAATCAAGTCATCTAGAGAAGGTCAATCAAGTAACACTAAGGAACCCCTTGTGGAACCTCAAGTGGCCATAAACCAATCAAAAATTGAACCCAATCAAACCCAAGAAAACATGGCTGCAAATAATCGTACCTTAAAAGAACTGACCACCCCGGATATGGAGTACCAACATTTATACATCCAATATCTTGAGGAAACATCCAAATTTGAGATGAGATCATGCCTCATCCACCTTCTTCTTAAATTCCATGGTCTTCCCAGTGAGGACCCTCATAAACACCTTAAGGAGTTTCACATAGTGTGCTCCACCATGAAACCCCAAAATGTATCTGAGGACCTAATTAAGTTTTGGGCCTTCCGTTTCTACATTGATGGTGTATCCAAATATTGGATATACTATCTGCTTACCAAAATTGGGGGTTTGAATGACCTGAAGAGACTCTTTTTAGAGAAGTTCTTCCCTACCTCCCAAACTGCATCAATTAGGAAATAAATTTATGGCATTAGGCAATCACATGGAGAGACCCTTCATGAATGCTGAGAGAGATTCAAAAGACTTTTCTCAAGATTCCCCCCTCACCAAATTAGTGAAAAACTATTAATCCAATACTTCTATGAGGGACTTATCCTCATGGATCGTGGAATGATAGATGCTGTAGCTGGTGTTTCTCTTGTTGATAAAACTCCTTCCACCGCTCGTTACTTAATATCCAACATGGATCAAAATGCACTAAAATTTGATACACGAGCAATTTCACCAACCCTAAGAGTTCACGAGGTAATTCATTCAGCCCTAGAACAAAAGTTAGATAATAAACTTGATGTGATACATACCCTTCCAAGGAAATTATCTCAAAAACAAGGTAGCTCACACTCTTCTTCAGTTCCATTACATTGTGGTATTTGTTGTGACAATACTCATTTTTATAACCAGTGCCCACAACTTCAAGATTCATCTGAGTCTTGTGTAGCAGTTTTCCCAGGGCATATATTCCAACAAGAACCCCCTTTCAAGTAAGAACCATTCAGGACAAATCCAAACCTTGGGTGGAAAGCACAACCCCAGTACCAACAAGGAGGAAACTCAAGCTACCCCAAACAGAATTGGTATCAACAAGGCCAAGGTATGAAACCTTCTTATCCTTCAACTTCTCAAAAAAATCATCTTCCTCCTCCCAAATCTGAATCAAGCCTTGAGGATATGGAGAAGAAAATGGAAACCCATAACCTACAATTCAAACAAACCACACAATCATCTATTCAAGACCTGTGAACTCAAGTGGGGGAATTGGAAAACACAATTGGTGAGATTAAGATTCAAGGTTCTAGAAAAATACCATCCCAACCCATTTCCAATCCGAAGGAAAAAGGTAATGTATGTGCAGTTACACTTCGTAGTGGTAAATAAGTTTCTCCTTCTACTTATTCTACACAACAGGTATGTCCCCCTCTTGAAAACACTCTTTCTCCACCCATTAAAGACTCCAATGAAGAAAATAAAAATAAAAAGGGTAATAAAATTATCATTGATGATTCAAATGAAAAATATATTCCTCTTTCCTTCTCCCAAAGACTCTCTAAATCTAAGAAAAATTCTGATAATGAGATTGATATTGAAATAATGGATACATTTAAAAAAGTTAAAGTTAATATTAATTTATTGGAATCAATCAAGATAATTCATCATTATGAAAATTTTCTTAAAGAAAATTTCACCCATAGATGAAGGCTAAAGGGGAACGAGAGAGTCAACTTGTGGAGGAATGTCTCAGCCTTGATTCAACCAGCAATGCCAACTAAGTGTAAGGATCTGGGAATATTCTTGATACCTTGTACCATAGGGGAGACATTATTTTTAGATGCTATGTTAGATTTAGGTGCTTCCATTAATATAATTCCTCACTCCATGTATACTTATCTACAGGTTATAGAGATTCAACCAACAAGCATTCCCATGCAGCTTGAAAACCGAAGTACAATGCATCCAACATGAGTGATTGAGGATGTCCTTGTAAGAGTAAAGAATCTCATCTTCCCCACTTATTTCTATATTCTTAAGATGAAGGATACCCTAACTCAAGGACATTACCCTCTCATAATTGGGATTCCATTCCTGTAAATAGAAAATACGACCATCAACGTTCACAATGGTACACTCTCCATGGAGTTTGGTGTAGAAAATGTAATTTTTAACATCCTTGAGGCTATGAAACACCCCGTTGAAGAGCACTCCACTCTTCCTATCTATTCTATGGAATTTCTCTCAAACGATGCACACACACACAATTATCTCCTCAACCCATACTCTAATTCATTTTCATCTTCTTCACCCTTGGATAATTTGAGTTTTGATTCATGTTTTGAGTGTTGTGTGGGTTTTGAAAAATGTAAATTTTATGCTTTAGTTTATGAGTATGTTCATTATTAGGTACCCATAGCCGTCAATGATTCTGAAAATCTCATTTCAATAGATTCTCTATCTTTATAGAATAAATATGATCAGATAGACAATTTCATGTAACTCACTCCCCTTAAACACCCTCCCTCGATCCAAAAACCACCAGTGTTAGAACTTAAACTGCTCACTTCTAATTTAAAATATGTATATATTGAGAGTATTGACCAATTACCCGTCATTATTGCCAATAACCTCTCTCCACAGCAGGAATCAAAACTTCTCATCCTTTTGAGATAGTGTAAAAAGGCGATAGGATGAACATTTTTTGATATTCTTAGGATTATCCCATCTATTTGTATGCACCATATATTTTTGGATGATGAGGCTAAGCCCATAAGACAATCTCTATGCCAGTTGAATCCCACTATTCTTGAAGTGGTAAAATTGGAAGTTAGTAAATTACTTGTCGCAAGGATCATTTATCCTATATCTAATAGTAAATGGGTTAGATTAGTGTAAATTGTGCCTAAAAAAATAGGAATAACAGTTGTGTCAAATAAAAGGAATGAATTAGTTCCAACTTGTGTGTAAAATAGTTGGCGAGTCTGTATTGACTATCGTCGACTGAATCAAGCCATGCGGAAGGACCACTTTCCTCTACCTTTCATTGACCAAATGTTAGAATGATTGGATGGTAAGTCCCATTATTTTTTACTTGATGGCTATTCGTGTTATTTTCAAATCCATATAGCCCATGAGGATCAAGAAAATACAACATTTACCAGTCCATTTGGCAAATTTTCATACAGAAGGATGCCTTTTGGTCTTTGTAATGCTCCTGGTACATTTCAGAGTTGTATGTTGAGTATATTTTCAGAGTACCTTGATAATTTCATGAAAGTTTTTATGGATGATTTCACAATATATGGTTCTTATTTTGATGTTTTTTTGGAACACCTAGGTTCTGTCCTCTGTCGCTGCATTGAAAAAGATATTGTTTTAAATTATGATAAATTCCATTTCATGGTTGAGCATGGAATAGTTCTTAGGAATATCATTTAAAATAAGTAAATTCAAGTTTATAAATCAAAAATTGAATTAATTTTAACCCTTCCATATCCAAATTGTGTTCGTGAGGTGCGATCTTTCTTGGGTTATGCTGATTTTTACCGTCGAATCATTAAAGACTTCAGTAAGATCGCACTTCCCTTGTCCAGGTTATTACAAAAAGATTCTTAGTTTTTGTTTGATAAAAATTGTGAGGATGATTTTAATTCATTAAAAAGGAGTCTTACATAAACTTCTATAATCCAACCACCAAGGTGGGATCTCCCCTTTGAGATTATGTGTGATGCCTCTAACTTTTTAGTTGGGGCAATTTTATGACAAAGGGTTGAGAAGGCTCCTCATTTCATTGTGTATGTCTCATGTACCCTTGAACCTGCCCAAAAAACTATACCACCACTAAAAACAAACTTCTTTCTATTGTGTTTGCCTTGTAAAAATTCTGTTCATATCTTATCGGGTCAAAAATCATCATTTTCTCTGATCATACTACCCTTTGTTTCCTCTTAAAGAAACCTGAAGCCAAGCCTCACCTCATTCGGTGGATGCTCCTACTCCAAGAGTTTGACCTTGAGATTCGTGATAAGAGAGGAGTTGAAAATATGGTAGCTGACCACATTAGTAGGATTTCACCACCATTGGACCATCATGTTGACTCACACCTCCCCATTGGATAATTCTTCCCTCATGAGAACCTTTGTGATGTTGTGGACCTTACCCCCTGGTATACAGAAATTGTGAATTTTCTAGCAACATCTAGGGTCCCCATTGATTTCAGCACTTCAAAATCCCAGAGAATTAATCATGATTCTCGATGTTACATTTTGGATGACCCATACTTGTGGAGAATTTGTATTGACCAAGTAGTTCGTCAGCATGTCCCTGACCATGAGTTCACCTTTGTTTTGACCTTCTACCACACTTTGGCCTGTGGGGGGCCACTTTGGCTCTCAACGTACAGCTCGAAAGGTCCTTGACTCAGGACTTTATTGGGAAAAATTTTATAGGGATGCCCATATATTTTTCAAGTTATTTAGTCATTGTCAATTCAAAGGGAATATCTCCAAGAGGAATGAAATTCCCCAACAGACCATGTTATTCAGTGAAATTTTTGATGCATGGGGAATTGACTTCATGGGGCCTTTTTCAAATTTATTTGGATTTTTGTACATATTATTGGTTGTTGACTATGTATCTAAATAGGTGGAAGAAAAGGCCACCCGGACTGATGACTCTTGAGTGGTTGTTGATTTTGTGAGGTCCCAAATTTTTAGTAGGTTTGGTTTGCTGAGATTCATCATTAGTTATCAGGGTTCACATTTTTGTAATCGCAACATGAAAATTTTTCTTCATAAGTATGGAGTTGATCATAAAGTTTCCAGTGCATATCACCCCAAACTAATGGAAAAGAATAAATCTCATATCAGGATGTTAAGAGAATCTTGGAAAAAACTGTACAACCCAACAAGAAAGATTGGAGTTTACACTTGGATGATGCACTTTGGGTGTATCGTACAACTTTTAAAATCCTAATAGGAATGTCACCATATAGGATTGTGTTTGGAAAGGCTTGTCACCTCTCAGTAGAGGTAGAGAACCATGCATATTAGGATGTTAAATAATTTAATATAAATATTTCAGATGCAGGTGAGCATAGAAAGCTGTAGATTCAAGAATTAGAAGAAATTCTATGTGATTAATATGAGAACTCCTAGATCTATAAAGAGAACACAAAGGATATCCATGATAGCATGATCCATAAATAGAAGTTCCATATTGGCGAGAAGGTCCTCATGTAAAATTCCAGACTAAAGCTCCACCCAGGTAAGCTTCATTCCCAATGGCTTGGTCCTTATACTATTACAGATGTTTACCCTTTTGGTACTATACAGTTTTTGCATGATAAGAGTGGAAAACATATTACTATCAATGGGAAGAGGCTCAAACACTTCTATAAGGATTTTACAAAGCATATATTGGAGGAAATACAACTGATAGATGCCACATATGACACCACTTAGAAGGTTGTCCCTTCTCCCTACGTTTATTTATTATCTATTTATTTAAAATAATTTCATTGAGGACAATGTAATTTTTAGGTGTGGGGGAGGGTGACATGTTATAGTTAGGATTAAAAAAAATAAAAAAAAAACAAAACAAAAAAAAAACAAAACAAAAAAACAAAAAACAAAAACTTTTTTCATTTTTGATTTCTTTTTCCCTTATTTTGTGTTTTTAGATAAAAATTGATCTTAAAAAAATGTCAAAAATAATTTTTCATGCTTGAGTCGATTGTGCGAAAAATTCCATTATTTATGGAAAAATGTTTTTCAAATGAATGTTGATATGGAATCTTTTTATAGAATTTTTATTTTCAAACCATTCTTATGTGTTTAATGGATTTTTTAATCCCATGCCTCATTATCACTGACCAATATTTTAATCCCTTACCCGAGAGACATTCTAAGCCCTTTATTGCATATTCTTCCTTTTAATAACTTTATTGAGAGTCTCAGGTCATGTAGAGAAACTAGAACTTTCCTTGATTCTATTTGAATCCATAAGATTCAAGTATGTTATATTCATGATATAGGCAATCGTTCAATGAAAATCCCTTTGTACAATTATCCTCTATTTTCACCCACCTTTACATTTTATCATTTTTAATCCTTAGAGACCATGAAATGCCTGTTAGGTAGCCACATTACAAGATAATTTATCCCTACCTACCCATATCTTATGTATATTCTTGTTTTATTTTCAGCAAGTGTGGGAGAGAGGGTGTTTCCATGGGAATTCTGGGAAAAGAATCATTTTTATGGGTTGATATAAAGGGTGCCTACATTTTCCTTGGGCAATGGTTTCACAAGACATATTAAATCATTTTTTTACACATGTTTCTCTCTTTATCTCCAAAAAACTACACATTAAAAAAATATAGTTCTGTACATTGAAAAAAAATAGAACAAAAGGAAAAAATAGAGAAAATAATATGTTTACTCATTATTATTAAATGCTTGGTTGTGACCCATAGAAATGGACCATGGGGAGAGTGAGTTGGAGGTGATACACTTTGTGAGGGGTTGAGTGTGTACATTCATTGTGAACACTTTCTAAATTTTGACATGTTTTGCACATAAGAGATTAAACACTCCTCTTCTGCATTATATTTTTAAACATTAAATCCTACCAACCCTTGAACCTCAGAACAACCTATTGGAAGTCCTCTTGAGTAGCACACTAGTTTCTTCCAGTAGAGAACTTAGAATATTGGCAAGCATATGGTAAGATCACATGAACTCTGGGAAAAGATAATAACTCCACTTTCATATTTTACTTGAGTTAAGAGGAAAAATTTCTAAGTGAGGTAGGTTGCGACATGTTTCATGGGTGAACAAATGAAGTTGAACAAATTTGAATGTGAGAAAAGAAAAATGATAAGAAAATTGATTCCATAAACGAGACATGGTGAATTTAATTTCAAAATAATCTTGGATATTTTTACACCTTTTATTTAGTAATGGGACATGATTATGATATTATAATTTTCCCAGGAGTGCAAATGTTTAGTTGTGGGGGTGTGATCGTACCATGATTCACTGTTTTATTTCACCCTTACACCATTGTATTAAACTGGTTTTGTATTGAAAATTACAAGTATAATAACAAACCTTATTCCATTTTTGATTCAATTATTTTGTGTTCCAAATTTTTAAAAAGGGAAATGTTACTTGTTTTGATAATTATATTGTATTTAGAGGTGATTTGGAGGACCCATGATGAAGTCCAAGAAAAATGGGCCAATCTGCACATGATCTAAGCACATCAGTGGACTAAAGTGCATGATTATACTAAAATATGTATTAAAATGGGTTAAACTTTTGTGTGATGGTCCAAAATTTAATGGGATACATTTCATATGAAGGAACCCAAGCCCCATTATTCCTCTAAAATTCCCAGCTGAATTGATCTATCCAGGCAATCAAATCTGCACAAGTCAAAAGTGGTGTTTTGTTTTTTATCTATATCTCTAGATGTGATTGTACAAATGGAGCCAAAATTTCGGTGGAGATATTCATGATGTGGGTATAAAAATTTACAGTTTTTTCCAAATGGATATTAGACTGTCTAGTGGCCGAAAACTATAATCCAAATAATTTTACACAATCTGTGTGCTCAAAACCACCTTACAATTTGCCTATAAAAGAACACCTTGGGCACCCTATTTTGGAGTTCAAACCAGAGGCAAGGTTCTTCCATTTTGAAGTCCCAAAGTATTCCTCCCACCAATATTCTAAGTTCTAGAGGCCATTTAAAGTTCTATCTCCACCTCTTTCTCTTTCTCCCCTCCCATGGGTTTCTAAACCCCTTATAATCACCCAGGGAGGAACATGTTGTAAATCCCGAGATTAATGTTGCAATATTTGAATGGTATTTTTAATTACAAGTTTGTATGTTGTTTTTATTTATCCTATATTTTTATTTAATTGAGCTATTCACTGGTACTTCATGCTCTACTCATATGATCATGCTTGGGGGTACCCATTCATGTGATGTTTTACACATCATTCACCACTTCTTATTCACCCTTTCAATTATAGTGTTTGTGTGGTTCATATTGTTAAATTGAACTCACATAAAAACTATCATGGAAATTTAATTTAAATTCATGGTAACACATTTAAATAGCATACAAACCAGGACAACGCATCAAGTTCTTCGTGTGTTTCCTTGGTGAGTTTCAGTTATGAAGTCGAACACAAATCACCCAATCATCGGTGGTATCCAGTGAATCATTGTGTGTTTTCGACTGAAACCTAAGAGGTATCATAGTATAAAATTAGTAACATCCTAGTTATAGGTGTTACAATGTAACACCCCAATATTTTATGAAAAATATTCTTTTTAATTTCACTAATGTCTTGTGTTGTACGCTACACCAAAAGGAGCTTGCACAACACGCATCCTTGATTTGCCTTGCATTACACGCAATCACGACCTTCCTCGATAGCATGTGTAGTACGCAATAACGAGTTTCACTAAACAACAATACACTATTAAAATATTATTAAAACTAGCCGTTATGAATAATAATAACCACTTTTTGAAATTTTGTAATTTTATTTTTCAAAATGGAATTCATTTTTGGATTCATAATATCGAAATTAGCTTAGAGTGAAATTTTGGTACTTTTCGGATAACTTTTATTTTCTGATGAATAGTGAAAATTACTAAATTTTGATTAAAAACAACTTTTTTAATCGAAATAATTAATAGTAATAAATTATTAATTTGAGTGGTTTTAAGGTATATTTAGAATATATTTTTACAATTCAATACAATGTTGGTCATTGGATGTAATTTCACATTTACACCAGACATAAACAAGTGTTAATCTTTTGATAGTTATTATCTCTTAAAAACACGCTATTTGTTGTGACAGCGGAAATTAATTATAAAATTAATTAATGCAACTTATATGTTGGGAATTTTGTAAAATAGAAATCATTTTTGAATTCAGAATATCAATTATAGCTTCGGGTGAAATTTTGGCATTTTTCTGAAAAACTTCAATTTTTAATGAATAGTGAAACTACTAAGTGGTAGTTAAAAAAATTAATTTTTTCATAAATCTTAATTTTAACACTTCTGTGAATGGAATTTCAAAAATCCGAGAGACACGGTTGATGTCAGTAAGTAAAATGTGGTTCAATGAGATAAAAATAATTTTTGGTGAATAGTAACTTTTTATTTTTATTTACCACGATTAAAAGTAAATAGGGTAATTAAGGGTAAAAATGATATTAATATTACCCTAACACATGTCCTAATCCTATTGGACAAGTGTATCTCGACCAAAAACAACCTTAAGTGTAAAATATTATCATTTAGGCCCACTTGGATTAGATTAGGACATTTATTATTAATTTATTTAAAGAAGGGTTAAAATAGTTAAAATCAAAGTTTAATAAGTAAATAATTTTTAATATGGGGTTATACATAAGATAAATTCGACTAAAAATATTCATTAGAAAGATAAAAAGATTTCCTACATAATGGTATTTTATTTATAATTTTTATACTAATTTATTTATGACACAATGATGATGCAGTAATTATCTTATTAATGAAATATTGACATAATTGATGTTATAAACACCAAAATAAATGTAATTTGAGACTTTTTATGAATACCACTAATTTTATAGGTTACTATGATATATTATTGTTGATTTAATCAACTTGGTTCGAACATATAATTCTGTTATGACTTTCACAAAAATCATATATCAAATAGTGTCAAAATTGACACAAAATAGTTTTTAAATCAAATATTATATTATTAATTGTTATTTTATTCCTAAAAATCTAAGGTTCGGAAAAATGACTTAGATAAGGATATATATATTAATAATAAACAATTTGGGGTTCGTTTGGTATGTTATAGTGTAAGAAAACAAAAAGACACGGTAAAAGTTAAATTATTTAACTTAGAGTTAAATCTAATTGATAAGGTTAAAATAATAACCTAAACTTGTCTAAATCCTATTGGTTGATAGGATTTCGACCCATCCCCACTTTAGATTTGAAATAAGACCCTTTGGAACCATTATAAACCGATTTTGACTTTAATATAAAATAATATTTTGAGATATTCCTAAGGTGCCCCTCTCCTCCCTTATAAAAGGGCACCTCCTTCCCCTCCTCCTCACACCAATTTGAGCACTCAAGCTAGGAAAACCCCTGCCAAAATCCCTTCTACACTTCCCTAGAATAATCCTAGAGGTACTGGTCTTCTTAAAAGACCAATCTTAGTTTCCTAAGTGGAGGATTCAAAGAGGCGTTCCAAAGAAGAGGTAATATCCCTTACCGATCTTTTCAACTTCATTCTTCTTCAACTTCTTCTTCTTTAGTTGTTTCATGATAAAGTAATAACATCAGTATT
This sequence comes from Viscum album, assembly GCA_963277665.1. Taxonomy (NCBI): domain Eukaryota; kingdom Viridiplantae; phylum Streptophyta; class Magnoliopsida; order Santalales; family Viscaceae; genus Viscum; species Viscum album. The sequence goes on along the minus strand of OY728131.1, from coordinate 907,777,133 downwards.
TCTTATATACTGATATGTTATTATAAATATGAAACAACTCTAATTAACCTTCTATCCATCCTACGGAAAAAGGAAATCACCGCGCGTGCGTACGTACGGAATACCGTCTCCATGCCGTGGTGTAATCTATTTTCCGCCACCACCTTAATTGGATGGGTATAATGGTGTAATGAGTAACTATATATGATTATTATAAAGTTATATTGATACTGAAATAGTATACAAACACTTCAACACAATTCCACGACCATGGGAATGATATCATCGCTCGTGCGTACGTACGGACTACCGTCTCCACGACGCGATGAGATTCATTCTCAATGATTAACCATTCATGAATGATTATAAAGTATATATAATAAGAACTAATGAAATATATGACATAATAATGATACTGGATTTATTTATATTTATATGTATGTCATCTACTTAATTCCATTCAATTCAATAAGGAAACGAAAACAACATTCATGCGTACGTACGGACTACCGTCTCCATGAACGGTGTATTTCTTTCCATTTACTGATTTATTATATATATGTATATTATGAATATATATATATATATAAATCATGTTTTATATTCTGTAATTAAGTAATCATGATCTAAGTAATCATATGAATAATTACAAGTCAAAACACGGACGACAAATGAAACAATTTTACCCAAAACGCTCTTTAACATGGAATTTACAAAAGAACGGGTAATATAATGTCATAAGTGAACCATATATGATATCATAAAAATTAATATGATTCTGTAATAAGTCAATGACATTATTTAAATCATTATACAGGAGGTTCAGACACTTACGAAGCAAATCGGACCTAAGGTAAGGGGAAATATCACAATCTCATTTTTATCCGAGATTGTTTATACTTTGGTATTTACTGGGGTGTATTTTATCATCCACATACATGTTCCCTCAATATGTAATATTGTTTCCATCCACTTACAATATTTTAAATCCAATTTTACCCTTCGGTGAGTTTTTAGTAAAAGATATGAACGGAATCTTTTATCGTTTTTCGTACGAGGTACTTTTTGACTTTTCCGACAAAAGTACGAAGAATGTTTTTTTAACTTATACGGCATGAATGGATTTTTTAAAACATTATTTCCATGAAGCTTACTTTACAAGTTTTCAAGTTTATTTTTAATCAACTTCTTTTAGTTTATAATTGTATGACATTTTAAGAAAGGAAAAGTGTTTTTGAAGCATATAGGATATTTTCCTCAAGAATGAAGTTCAAGAGTTTTATCAAAATTATTTTCCATATAAGATAATATAGGGTTCTGTTTTTTTATCCCTATTATTACATGGATTTGATTATGTTGTGATGGAAATATTTTTATGAATTCCTTTCTCTTATATGAATTGTTTTATGATGTCACGATGTTTAAGATTCCCATTTTTATTATATGGGTTATGCAATGATGTATGATTTAAGATTTTGTGGCACACATAAGAATGATATCATTATGAGATGGGTGGGACCTATATCTCCCTCCAATGCATTGGGTAAAGATTTTATATCTCATGAGATAGACATGGCTGGAATGGTAGGTTATACCGGTTCAGTGAAACATGACTGAAACGAGGGTGACTCGGTTCAGAAAGGGACTTTGTCCACTAAGATAGTCTTGGCAATGATTCTTGACTAACAAGAAATGATTCTCTATGATTATGTGTGAATGCCACAAAGTTTCATGTTTTAAGTTATGATTATTGGGATTTCATTTCACTACTATGATTTATCCCATGTTATGAAATTATGCTCTCTTTTGCAGGTTAAGATTTCTAAAAGTTATGTTCTTATGAATATGATGTGATTGATTTTTCTTTTGTTTACCCTTACTGAGCATTCGAGCTCACCCTTTTATGTTTTCTTTTCCCCAGGATATAAAGAAATGTTTTAGGTAAAAAAAAGGGGAAGATCTTTATGGGAGATATTGAAGATCTTTCACCACGATTAGAAGATTACGTTCCGAGTTTCCAAAGACACTAAACTATTACGATCCTTGTGTGTGTGTTTTTTTTATGTACTAAGTATTCCGCAAAAGTAATGTAATGTTCATGTACGTTATGCTTCGGGTCTCTATAGTTGGTATCAGAGGAAAGGTTTAGTCAACCTTTGGAAACTAGGATGCGAAAACGTTAGTGAGATCCCTAGAGTTATTTCTAAGGTATGTCTAGGGATGTCCCTAAGGATAAGTATACGTATAAGATACAGTCCTAGAACTATGGTAACGATCATAGAATTTAACCTAAGAAGTTAGATATTGAGGATACTCCCCCTTTATAATGTTGTTTTCCCTAGCATGATTTTTGCCTCTCACACTATTCTTTTTGGGTTTTAGACGATGGCTGGAACCCGAAGAAACCGTGTTGATCAATGCAATGGACAATACAATGATTGTCCTCCTGAACAAACAAATGTTATGGGAGATGGAGTGAAAAATCTTATTGCTATACTTACACAAGCTATGAATCATTCTGGACTTCCAAATGAGCAGAGAAGGGAATAATATTCTATTGAGTCCTTCATGAGGCAACATCCACCTTCTTTTAGTGGGTCTTCCTATCCACTTGTTGCAGAACAATGGATCAATACCACTGAAAAGATATTTTCAGTTCTTCAATATTCTGAACATGATAAAGTCATCTTAGCAGTATATCGTTTTAAAGGTGAAGCTGATCAATGGTGGAATCTTATCAAGAATACGAGGCAAAGAGATGAAATTGATTCCATGGAATGGGACGAGTTCAAGAACTTGTTTTTCAGTAAGTACTTCCCTCGTATTTTTCGAACGAAGATGGAAAAGGAGTTTCTTGAGCTGAAACAGAAGGATGATGAATCTGTTGGTATATACGAAGCGAATTTTACAAGACTTGCAAGGTATGCATCTGGCATTATCATCCAACCTGAAAGTAAAGTTGATCGATTTTTCAGTGGCTTAAAACCAAGTCTTCGAAGGGCATTAGCTATATGAGAATTCAGTAGCTATGAAGAAATTGTGCGTTGTGCTATGAAGGTAGAAATGGAAGTTGGTGTTACATATCCATCTCATGGTTTTGAAAAGAAACGAAAGATGGAGTTCAAGGAGAAATCTCAAAATAATGGTGAAAAGAAAATGAATGTTTCCTTATGCTCAAAGTGTGGAAAGAAGCATGGTGGAGATTGTCTTAAAGGGACTAGAAAATGTTTTAAGTGTGGAAAATAAGGTCATCGAGTAGCTGAGTGTCGAAGTAATGGAAAAAGGGTTTCTAATGATGTGAACAAAGCAAACACTGTAGAGAACGCACCACCAACACTTCAATGTTTCAAGTGCAAGGAAATGGGACATTATGCCAATAAATGCCCTAATCCAAGGGTTAGTGATGATCAACATGAGCAACCACTTAAGGCAAAGGACAAAGGGAAGTCACATGCGATCACTATTGGCGATGTTGAATATGACAACGATGTGGTGGAATGATTAAGTGTTTATGTAATGGGATTCCAAAATAGTGTTGTATATAGTATCGTGGAATATTGGAATATTTATGTATTGGTCTATTGTGGTTTTCAATAATTTTATGGTACCAGTAACCATGGAAAGTGATTGAGATATTTTTGGAAAAAGAATGATATGCGCATAATGAAGGGAAAACGAGAAAATTAAATATTTGACAGTATTCATGAGCTCATGATTGATATAAGGACTAAGTGATATCATGGTTTGAGTATATAGAATTCTGAGGATTTTGGTATGTGGAAAGTGTTAACTTTTAACTGCATTCATGTTTTCACTAAGGTTTGATGGGTATTCAAGAGAATACATGATTAAGGCCTTTGAATGTTTGGAATGTGACCAACAAAACATATCTTATGATATATGGGGATCAACGATGGTATTAAATCTCTGGTAATCGTTTTCACTATGTTATGAGAGTGGACTGCAGTATTATGGATAAGCCTAAAGATTGAAATGGATTATGTTGGACATAAGTGAGTATTGTTTAAGGATAGAAGTTTTTTTTCCGATATTATTGATGGGATGTTATAGTAATTTAGTTTTAGAAAAAGGGCAACCTGCAGGACGGGCGACAGCCCATCGCTTCGGACAAGGCTGTGGGAATCGAACCCACAACTGAAGTGCGACTGGCCTTTATCGCCTACCACTAGCCTATAGGAAGTCCCTGTTTAGTAGAAACTAGTTTTATTATATTAAGCAGTATGATATATGAAGTATAAGTCCATTTTAGGAACCATATATGATTAATCTCACTATAGATCGACTTATATATATAAATTTTGCTAACCTTTTGAGACAGATGGAATGACCCGTCATTCTATCACATGATCTGCTAACACTTCATGAATAACAAATTCAACTTCATTTATTTAAGAGATGAAGTAGAAATTGTTCAAGGCACGAACAACAGTGAGATTGTACCAAAATAAAGTAAGTATTTATTCTAATTCAAACTCTTCAACTTTAGGGAAACGATCTTGAAAACCAAAAATGTTGTCCTAGTGCCCTTATATCCGATGAATCAGATGGTACCCTAGATCGTCACAAATTTATGGTTTTGTGATTTCTGGCTTTTCCATAGCCATGTTCTCTACCACTCTCCATTAGAACATGATGGTTAGATTTCTCTTCCATATCCATATTTTTACCTATGTGGAAACCCAACGATTAGTTTATTTGGGTAACCGTTACGTTTCATACTTTCGTTTTTAAAGATTGGTTTTGGTATTCCTTTTTACGATGTGGGTTTCTATTAAAGAAACTTTTGAATAGTAAACCATTTATAACCCCGACGAATTTCGAGGGTGAAATTCATTTTAAGGGGGGTAGAATGTAACACCCTGATATTTTATGAAAAATATTCTTTTTAATTTCACTAATGTCTTGTGTTGTACGCTACACCAAAAGGAGCTTTCACAACACACATCCTTGATTTGCCTTGCATTACACGCAATCACGACCTTCCTCGATAGCGTGTGTAGTACGCAATAACGAGTTTCACTAAACAACAATACGCTATTAAAATATTATTAAAACTAGCCGTTATGAATAGTAATAACCACTTTTTGAAATTTTGTAATTTTATTTTTCAAAATGGAATTCATTTTTGGATTCATAATATCGAAATTATCTTAGAGTGAAATTTTGGTACTTTTCGGATAACTTTTATTTTCTGATGAATAGTGAAAATTACTAAATTTTGATTAAAAACAACTTTTTTAATCGAAACAATTAATAGTGATAAATTATTAATTTGAGTGGTTTTAAGGTATATTTATAATATATTTTTACAATTCAATACAATGTTGTTCATTGGATGTAATTTCACATTTACACCAGACATAAACAAGTGTTAATCTTTTGATAGTTATTATCTCTTAAAAACACGCTATTTGTTGTGACAGCGGAAATTAATTATAAAATTAATTAATGCAACTTATATGTTGGGAATTTTGTAAAATAGAAATCATTTTTGAATTCGGAATATCAATTATAGCTTAGGGTGAAATTTTGGCATTTTTCTGAAAAACTTCAATTTTTAATGAATAGTGAAACTACTAAGTGGTAGTTAAAAAAATTAGTTTCTTCATAAATCTTAATTTTAACGCTTCTGTGAATGGAATTTCAAAAATCCGAGAGACACGGTTGATGTCAGTAAATAAAATGTGGTTCAATGAGATAAAAATATTTTTTGGTGAATAGTAACTTTTTACTTTTATTTACCACGGTTAAAAGTAAATAGGGTAATTAAGGGTAAAAATGATATTAATATTACCCTAACACATGTCCTAATCCTATTGGACAAGTGTATCTCGACCAAAAACAACCTTAAGTGTAAAATATTATCATTTAGGCCCACTTGGATTAGATTAGGACATTTATTATTAATTTATTTAAAGAAGGGTTAAAATAGTTAAAATCAAAGTTTAATAAGTAAATCATTTTTAATATGGGGTTATAAATAAGATAAATTCGACTGTAAATATTCATTAGAAATATAAAAAGATTTCCTACATAATGATATTTTATTTATAATTTTTAGACATTAAATAATTTAATTTATTTATGACACAATGATGATGCAGTAATTATCTTATTAATGAAATATTGACATAATTGATGTTATAAACACCAAAATAAATGTAATTTGAGACTTTTTATGAATCCCACTAATTTTCTAGGTTACTATGATATATTAGTGTTGATTTAATCAACTTGGTTCGAACATATAATTCTGTTATGACTTTCAAAAAAATCATATATCAAATAGTGTCAAAATTAACACAAAATAGTTTTTAAATCAAATATTATATTATTAGTTGTTATTTTTTTCCTAAAAATCTAAGGTTCGGCCAAATGACTTAGATAAGGATATATATATTAATAATAAACAATTTGGGGTTCGTTTGGCATGTTATAGTGTAAGAAAACAAAAAGACACGGTAAAAGTTAAATTATTTAACTTAGAGTTAAATCTAATTGATAAGGTTAAAATAATAACCTAAACTTGTCTAAATCCTATTGGTTGATAGGATTTCAACCCATCCCCACTTTATCTTCGAAATAATACCCTTTGGAACCATTATAAATGGATTTTGACTTTAATATAAAATAATATTTTGAGATATTCCTAAGGTGCCCCTCTCCTCCCTTATAAAAGGGCACCTCCTTCCCCTCCTCCTCACACCAATTTGAGCACTCAAGATAGGCCAACCCCTGACAAAATCCCTTCTACACTTCCCTAGAATAATCCTAGAGGTCCTGGTCTTCTTAAAAGACCAATCTTAGTTTCCTAAGTGGATGATTCAAAGAGGCGTTCCAAAGAAGAGGTAATATCCCTTACCGATCTTTTCAACTTCTTTCTTCTTCAACTTATTATTCTTTAGTTGTTTCATGATAAAGTAATAACATCAGTATTTCTTATATACTGATATGTTATTATAAATATGAAACAACTCTAATTAACCTTCTATCCATCCTATGGAAAAAGGAAATCACCGCGCGTGCGTACGTACAGAATACCGTCTCCACGCCGTGGTGTAATCTATTTTCCGCCACCACCTTAATTGGATGGGTATAATGGTGTAATGAGTAACTATATATGATTATTATAAAGTGATATTGATACTGAAATTGTATACAAACACTTCAACACAATTCCACGACCATGGGAACGATATCATCGCTCGTGCGTACGTACGGACTACCGTCTCCACAATGCGATGAGATTCATTCTCAATGATTAATCATTCATGAATGATTATAAAGTATATATAATAAGTACTAATGAAATATATGACATAATAATGATACTGGATTTATTTATATTTATATGTATGTCATCTACTTAATTCCATTCAATTCAATAAGGAAACGAAAACAGCGTTCATGCGTACGTACGGACTACCGTCTCCATGAACGGTGTATTTCTTTCCATTTACTGATTTATTATATATATGTATATTATGAATATATATATATATAAATCATGTTTTATATTCTGGAATTAAGTAATCATGATCTAATTAATCATATGAATAATTACAAGTCAAAACACGGATGACAAATGAAACAATTTTACCCAAAACGCTCTTTAACATGGAATTTACAAAAGAACGGGTAATATAATGTCATAAGTGAACCATATATGATATCATAACAATTAATATGATTCTGTAATAAGTAAATGACATTATTTAAATCATTATACAGGAGGTTCGGACACTTACGAAGCAAATCGGACCTAAGGTAAGGGGAAATATCACAATCTCATTTTTATCCGAGATTGTTTATACTTTGGTATTTACTGGGGTGTATTTTATCATCCACATCCATGTTCCCTCAATATGTAATATTGTTTCCATCCACTTACAATAGTTTAAATCCAATTTTACCCTTCGGTGAGTTTTTAGTAAAAGATATGAAAGGAATCTTTTATCGTTTTTCGTACGAGGTACTTTTTGACTTTTCTGAAAAAAGTACGAAGAATGTTTTTTTTAAATTATACGGCATGAATGGATTTTTTAAAACATTATTTCCATGAAGCTTACTTTACAAGTTTTCAAGTTTATTTTTAATCAACTTCTTTTAGTTTATAATTGTACGACATTTTAAGAAAGGAAAAGTGTTTTTGAAGCATAAAGGATATTTTCCTCAAGAATGAAGTTCAAGAGTTTTATCAAAATTATTTTCCATATAAGATAATATAGGGTTCTGTTTTTTTATCCCTATTATTACATGGATTTGATTATGTTGTGATGGAAATATTTTTATGAATTCCTTTCTCTTATATGAATTGTTTTATGATGTCACGATGTTTAAGATTCCCATTTTTATTACGTGGGTTATGCAATGATGTATGATTTAAGATTTTGTGGCACACATAAGAATGGTATCATTATGAGATGGGTGGGACCTATATCTCCCTCCAATGCATTGGGTAAAGATTTTATATCTCATGAGATAGACATGGCTGGAATGGTATGTTATACCGGTTCAGTGAAACAGGACTGAAACGAGGGTGACTCGGTTCAGAAAGGGACTTTGTCCACTAAGATAGTCTTGGAAATGAGTCTTGACTAACAAGAAATGATTCTCTATGATTATGTGTGAATGCCAAAAAGTTTCATGTTTTAAGTTATGATTATTGGGATTTCATTTCACTACTATGATTTATCCCATGTTATGAAATTATGCTCTCTTTTGCAGGTTAAGATTTCTAAAAGTTATGTTCTTATGAATATGATGTGATTGATTTTTCTTTTGTTTACCCTTACTGAGCATTCGAGCTCACCCTTTTATGTTTTCTTTTCCCCAGGATATAAAGAAAGGTTTTAGGTAAAAAAAAGGGAATATCTTTATGGGAGATATTGAAGATCTTTCACCACGATTAGAAGATTACGTTCCGAGTTTCCAAAGACACTAAACTATTACGATCCTTGTGTGTGTGTTTTTTTATGTACTAAGTATTCCGCAAAAGTAATGTAATGTTCATGTACGTTAAGCTTCGGGTCTCTACATACAAACCCGGGATTAAAAGTTCATAACCCTATCTCTTGAAGCGGTGAAGGATGAGCATCATTAGATTTCCCTGGGTTGACCACATTTAATTAATCGTGTTCATTTCTACTTGGTTTTATCGCTTCCATTTTTCTATTATAATATTTAATCATAAAACCCCAAGTTTTATTACATCCCATTACCCTTCTATTTCCATAATCAGAACCCTCTTTTTCAATTGATGATCTAAGTCTCCATCGAGAGATGACCTAGGGTTGCTGCTATACTGAAGAAATTCTTGTAAAAACTAAACAACTAATTTGACGTGCTCGAAAACGCGATTAGGTTTTCATGTTGGTTTTTATATTTTGGTATCATAGGAGGTTGTTCACATTTTTGGGAAGTTGTTAGACCAAAGATAGTATTTTCACAACTTGAGAGGTAGGTTGTGATGTATGCCTACCCAACTCTTTCCATGAAGAGACTCATGCCACCATGGGATGTTGGGATGTGTTTCTCCTATCTTGAGTTCATGATGTTAATATCAATTTTGGATTATGGGGTTTCTATTTTAACTGAGATTATTTGGTTTTATGATTGCTTCTTCTTTTTTCAGTGTGCAACATTATGCTTATGATACATCTTCCACGAGTTCCTCAGGAGGGTGCATCTGGTGCTCCTCAAGGGAATCAACATTTTGATTTGAATATTATAGAGTCTATAGTATGAGTAGTTAATTATATTTATGAGAATGTACCCCAAGTTAAAAATTCAATTTTTTAGGTACAACCAAGAGTTTTAGGAGAAAGTGATCAATGAATAGAATTTTTCTATGAGAAGACACTATTAAATGTGTGAATGAAACTCAACAAGTAGAGAAATATCTTGAAAAGATTGATAATATCTTTTAATTCTTGAATACAATGGAGAGTATTAAGGAGAAGTTCAAAGTGTTTAGAATTTATGGTCCAAGAAAGTGTTGGTGGTATTCTATGATATAGATGGATAAGAACATGAGGATAGACTGGAAGGGTTTCAAGACTCTCTTCTTCCAGTAGTTTTTCTAGATTTTCTAATGATTATAAAGTCTCTGGAGTTACTCTCTTTTCAATAGATAGATCATTTGGTGTTGATATAAACCAATTGGTTTGTGAAGCTGGTTTGTTTTTCACTATAGGTTGTAAGGAATGACTATATTAAGGCTCAAAATTAATTTTAGGGTTTGCAACCATATATCAGATTGTAGGTATTTATGTTAAAGCTTTCAACCAATGTAGAGATAGTGGACAAGGTTATAATGGTAGAAATGAATACAATAGACAAGGTTGGATATTACACCCCATCTACTCAACATAGTGGAATATTCAGTAGAATGCTAGGGAAAAAGAGGAAGTGGAATGATCATCACAAGAGTGGTGGAGGTGGTTCTTAGCAGTAATCCTCTTAAACACCTCCAATTGCAGCTAGCAGCATGCCTATCATTTTCTATTAGTGTGGTGAGGTTGGAAACACCCAAAGTTTTTTCTATCACCAACCAAGATGTGTAATGGTTGTGAACATTATAGTTATCTACAACATTTCTATTAGACTATGTCTATACCTTGATTTGGTTAGGGATTATAAACTCCCAAGGATACTACAAGGCATTCATATACTTCTTATACTATAAGGATCCAACCATAGTTCTTAGGAGCAAAGCACCTTCATTTTGTAGATGAGTTTCTGGAAGAGGTAGATGTGGGTCCATTGCTAGTGAGAGGTTTCATATTTATTGCATCTTTAGTAGTGGTTATATTGTTTTATACCAGTGATTACCAATCATTTATATCTATTAATTTTGTTGATATGCTTATCCTTCCAATAGACCTCATTTCATTTTTTGGAGTTAGCGACACCTCTTGGAAATAGGAATGAGAAGGGTTTTCAGTGTCCTTATGCGTTATCAATATTTGATGTAGAGTAAGTTTTGGATTTTCTTGTTCTTGATCTGGATATGTTTGAAATGATTTTCAGGATGGATTGAATTTTTTACCATCATTATGATGTTGATTATTATCATTGGTGTGTCTCGTTTCTTATAGCTAATGGTATCATATGGGTGTTTCATGGATAATGGGATCTGAGGTCTGGTCAGGCCAGACCTTCCCACCCAGATCTTAATATTTTTTTTCTATTACAGTTGATCTCGATGATGTTTCTTATATTTTTTATCATCCCATGGTTGTTTTTGGTTTTCCTAATGCTTTCCAAGATGATTTATCCAGGCTTACTCTAGAGAGGGAGGTAGAGTTTATGATTGATTTGGTGCTAGGTATGCATCTGATTTCGATACCTTATTATCCCATGGAACCAACAGAGTGGAAAGAGATCAATATTTTGTTGAAAGACCTAATTGAAAGGGGGTTTGTTCACCCTAGTGTTTCACCATGGGAAATCCTATTATCATTGCCAAGAAGGTGTATGATTCACTTTGTGCATGGATTATCAGAATATGAATCAGGTGAAAATTAATAATAAGTATCCTTTGCCTCATGTTGAGGATTTTTTTGACCAGTTAAAGGGGGAAAGGTGGTTTTTTCAGATTGATCTTCAGTTGGGTTATCATCAGCTCAGACTTTAGGAGTATGATATACCAAATATAGATTTCAGGAGAAGGTATGGCCATTAAAAATGTCTTGTGGTTCTATTTGGTCTAACCAATTCTCCTACAGTTTTTATGTATTTTATTAATTAGATATTCCATTAGTATATCAACACATATTTTTTAGTGTTCATGGATGATGTTTTGGTTTACTTGAGATCAGAGCATGATCACTAGCACCATTTGAATTTTATTTTGGAAATCCTAAGGATTCACTACATGTATAGAAATCCTTTAATATAAAATTTCATAATCCAAGAAGTGGATTTATTAGGGAATTTTCTTTCTAATAATGGCTTATCATTTTATCTTGAGAAGGTGTTGGCTATTTTTTTACAATAAGAACCACAAAATATACTTGAGATTCAGAGATTCCCTGATCTTGCTGGATACTATCGATGGTTTGTCAAGGATTTCTAAATTTTTTTTATCAATATTTACTACTCTTACTTGGATAGAGGTAAAATTAATGTGGGATAAGAAGTGTGATTCTTCTTTTGATGAGTTGAAACAAATTCTGACATCGACTCCTATTCCAATCTTACCTGATCCTAGTAAAGTGTATGTAATTTTCTATAATTCTTCTAGAAATGGTTTGGGTTTCATGATTATAAAAGATGATCATGTGGTTACTTATATATCTCCTCATATTCAAACCCATGATAAAAATGACCCCACTAATGATTTAGAGCTCACTATAGTTATTCATGCACTTATTTATTGGTGGAATTATCTTTTTTGGGGAAAGTTTCATAGTCTTTTATGACCATAAGAGTTTGAGATATATCAATTATCACAAATACTTGAATATTAGATAGAGTAGGTGGGTGGATTACCTTCAGAAATTTGACTTTGACATCTCCTATATACTGGGGAATGGGAATTTCATTGCAGATGCTCTTAGAAATAAAGTTCCATAACAAGTTATTTTGGAATCAAAGGAAGAGAGGAACCTTATGGGGGTTATTTCTTAGTTGCATCTGGATGCTCTGAAGAATGTTTCGGGTATAGTTCTGGTTAGTGATTAATTATCATCATCTCTCATTGAATCTATTATATTTATTCAGTAGTATGATTATGAGTTTAGAGGAATTTGAGAAACCCTATATGGTGGGGAGACCATTTCTAGTTGGTCTCTCTCTTCATATGGAATTCTCTATTTTGGGGATCGATTTGTTGTCCCAAATTCAATGAGGAGATAATTTTTGTTTTATTTTCCTAGTTCTTTGTGGTCCATTAATCTATGAATTATGAATTTTTATTATTATATGATACAGTGATTTTAGTGGTTGGGTATGAAGAATGAAATTTCAAATTATGTATCCCACTATTACACCTACCAACAGATAATGTCATAACATCTAAGACCTTATGGTTTTATTCATCCTCTTTCAGTTCCTAATTGAAAATGGGATGAGGTATCCATGGAATTTATTTTTGGATTACCATGGAATCACTCAGGAAAAAATGGTATCTGTGTGGAGATTGATCTTTTGAAAAATTCATATCATTTTATTATGATCAAGGACACCGAAAAAGTTCAAGATCTAGGTAAGCTGTAAATACAAGAGATTGTGAGGTTACATGGGGTTTATTTTTCCATTATTTCATACATGGGTCTTATTTTTAATTCAAGGTTCTGGAGTCTTCAAAATTTTATGGGGGAATCATGTTTGGTTGAGCACAACTTACCATCCACATAGAGACGGTCAGATGAAGCATTCTATTTAAATCCTAGATGATGTGATCCACACCTATTTATTGGATTTTGGTGGATCATTGGATAGCCATATCAAACTATTATATTTTTATTGTAAAAATATTTATTATTCATTGATTAGAATATATCCTTTCAAGGATTTGTGTGGTTGCCTATATAGATCACCACTTAGTTTGGTAAGAAGGATAGAAACTTCTTTTATGGGACCGAGTTTGGTTTAGGAGATTTCTATGAGGATTCATGATATATGCCAGCATTATGTTACAAATCAGAGCCAAAATAAATATTATTAACATAAGAGGAATCATCCTTCGGATTTTTCCATAGGTGACTGGGTTTTCCTGAAAGTTTCCCCTCAGTTGGGTCACCATCATCTTATAAAACAAGGAAATATGGATTCAAGATATATTAGAGAATTTGGGGCCACTAAGAGGATTGGGAAGGTTTCTTATTGATTGGAATTTCTAGTTCAGTTGACATGCATTCATGATGTTTTACACATATCACAGCTCAAAAAATACCACCACGATCCATCTCACATTCTGAGTTGGGAGGATATTGAGTTTGATCCAAATGTTTATATTTTGGAGAAACCTATTTATATTATTTACTCTAAAGTTTTAACACCCCAAGATTCTACAGTACGCTTCTTTTTAAATAATTCAATGGCTTGCGTTTTATGCAACCCAGAGTTCAAGCACACCACGACCTATCAAAGTAGCCATTTAAAAAGAAGTTATGAACATTATTAACCAAATTTTGAAATTTTACAAAATGTATTTTTCAAAATAGACTTCATTTTTGAATTTATAATATCAAAATTAGATTAGGGTGAAATTTTGGTAATTTTATGAAAAGTTTCAATTTTTGATGAATAGTAAAAAATACTGCATTTTAATTAAAAACTGCCTTTTCAAATAATTTATTTATATAGTTAGATTGAATTTTAATTGGTTTTAAAGTGTAATTGGATTTAGATTTTATCATTTGATCCAATAATGGTCATTTAAAGTAATTTCACATTTAAATTGTATATAAACACATGTCGATCTTTTGATAGTTTTTACTTCTTAAAAACCCGCTTTCTGGTTTTGACAATAGGAATTAATTTTAAATTAATTACTTCAACTTATGTAACACCCCTTTATTTCATAGTATGTTATTTCTTCAAAGTAATTCAATAACTTTCACTACACGCAACACCGAGTTCAAGCGCACCACTACTTACCAAAATACCCGTTCAAAAGCGGTTATGAATAGTATTAACTGAATTTTAAACTTTATATAATACTTATAATTTTAGAATCCATATTATGAGTTTTTTTTATACATAATGTAAGAACAAATTAATTTTTCAGAAAAAAGAAGTATTTTTCCAAAAAATTCACTTTTACCGCCTTTTAATGGTGAACCCTTTTAAATCCAATATTTGAAACTTTTATATATTCAATTTGAAAAAATAAATATCTTCTTTAGAATCAGGATATAAGAATTTAGTTTCAATAAATTTTTAGTGTTTTTCTGATAACTTTCATATTTGGGTAAATAATGAAAATACTATATTTTAACTGAAAACAACTTTTTAATAAAAATAATTTATAGTGTTAAAGTATACATTTTAATAGTTTTGAAGTATAAATAGATTATATTTTTACCATTTAACCCAATTCTGGTCATTGTAAGTAATTTTACTTTGAAATTGGATATAAACAAGTGTCAATCTTTTGATAGTTATTATTTCTTAAAAATACGCCTTTTGGTTTTGACAAGTGAAATTAATTTTAAATTAATAAATGAAACTTATATGTTTTGAATTTGGTAAAATAGGCATAATTTGTGGATTTTGAATATCTAAATTAGCCTAGGGTTAATTTTTGGTATTTTTCTGAAAACATTCAATTTTTGATGAATAGTGAAAAACACTGAGTTATAGTTTAAAACTGAATTTTTATTTAAATAATTATTTATTTTATTTAAATTTATTTTAGGTCAAAATAGATACATAATACCTATATAATTTCAATTTAATTCATTGGAGTCAGTTTATAATAATTTTAGATATATAAAAATTTTATTGAACTTTTCACCGTCTTTTACCCATCTCCTAGGAGAATTTGCAAATTCACATAAAACTTAATTTTACCACTTCTGTGAGTGGAATTTTGAAAATCCAAGACACACAGTTAATATCAAGGAGTAAAATGTTGTTTAATAAGATAAAAATAATTTTTGGTGAATGGTAACTTTTTTACTTTTATTTACCACGGTTAAAAGTAAATAGGGTAATTAAGGGTAAAAATGATATTATTATTACCCTAACACATGTCCTAATTCTATTGGATAAGTATAATTAGACCAAAAATAACATTAGAAATAAAATATGAGCCTCTTTGGTTGACTTGGATTAGATTAGGACATTTATTATTATTTAATTCAATAAAGAGTTAAAAGAGTTGAAATCAAAGTTTAATAACTAAAACATTTTTAATATAGGGTTATACATAAAATAAATTAGATTATAAATATTAATTATAAAGATAAAAATATTTCCTACATAATGGTATTTTATTTATAATTTTTATACATTAAATAATATAAATTATTCATGACACAATGGTGATGCAGTAATTACCTAATTAATGAAATATTAAAATAATTGATATTATAAATATCCAAATAAATGTAATTTGAGACTTTTTATGAATTAAAATAATTTTATAGGTTAATATGACATATTAGGGTTGGTTAGATGAATTTTTTTTGAAGTAATAATGCTATTATGAATTTAGGAAAACAAAATACCAAATAGTGTCAAAATTGACATAAAAGAGATTTTAAAACAAATATTATATTATTAATTGATATTATATTCCTAAAAATATAATTTTTGGTAAAAGGACTTATATAATGATAGGTTTATCATTAATGAACCACTTGGGGTTCTCTTATAATTATATAGTAAGTTTATTAACCATATAATATAAAAATACAAAGAGACATGGTAAATGTCAAACTATTTAACTAAGAGTTAAATCTAAAAGATAAAGTTAATATAGTGACCCAAACCTGTCTAAAACCTATTGGTTGAGTGGTTTTAGAAACATCCACACCTTATATTTTAAATAATCCATTTTTTAGAGATTATAAACCAAAAATTATTTTATTATAAAATAATATTTCTAGCTTTTCCTAAGGTGCCCCTCACCCCTCTTATAAAAGGGCACCCCCCCTTCTCTCTAATTCACGCCTTCAAATCCTTTTGGATCGTCCAAGACCTGCCCAAATATCCCATAAACTTCCCTCAATTCATCCTAGAGGACTTCCGTTAGTCATAAAGCTAACTTAAGGATCCCTTTTGATCAAATAAAAAGGAATAACCTGAAGAAGAGGTAATAATTTCACCACCCTCTTTCAAGTTCTTTTCTTCTTCCACTTCTTCTTTCTTTGTTATTTCAATTATAAAATAATAAATCCATTATGTTCTATATACTGTGATGTTATTATAAATATGTTAAATCCATATTCATTGTTATATCCATCCTTTGAATGACATGTCACCATACGTGCGTACGTACGGACTACCGTCTCCACGTCATGGTGTAATTGTTATTCAATACATTATCATTTGGATGGGTATAATAATGATGTTTAATTCATGTAAATAATAAATATAAAATGATAATTATTATGTATATATGATATACCATCCAATTATATATTATTTTAATATCAAAAGAATGATATTGTCACTCGTGCATACGTACGGATTAACGTCTCCACGAACGCGATGAGATTCATTCCCCATCATGTCCATTCAAGACTAATTTTCATTAGATTATTAAAAATAATGTTTAAATAATTGATATAATTCTGGATATGAATAAGATACATCCCATCCATAACAAATATGACTCACATAACAAAGAATATAAAGGAAAACGAATCCGTTAACACCCGAAACGACGATAATACTAAGATATTATTAACAAAACAATGTTAAAAGATCATATATGATATCATATTAATGTATATGATTCTTTTATAATTTAATAACAATTATTTAACCATTATACAGGAGGTTAACCTACCCTCGACCAAGGAAAAGTACAAGGTAAGGGTTTATTTCACAATCTCTTCATTATCCGAGGTTGTTTATACGTAATTAACTATTGGGAACTCTTTATCATCCAAATCCACGTTTCTTAAAAATGTATTTCAAATCATTCTTACTATATTGTTATCCTTACTTAGCATCTGAGCTCACCCCTTTCTATGTTTTATTTTTCCCAGGATGTGAAGAAGTATTTATGACTGACCTGTAGGGATAGTCTGAGGGGATATGAGTGTGGACTATTGAGACTATGTTGTTGTAGTTTTTCACTTTATGATGTAATGTAAGACTTATGAATGTATCTAGTGTTTCCAAGGCTACTAAACTAATCGGTCTTTCGAAACTTGATCTTTTGTGATCATGCCAATGTTATGTAATAATGCACCGACTCTAGGTAACTAGGGTCAGGGCGTTACAAATTCTGTGTTTTGAATTTGGAAAAATGGATTCCATATTTGGAATCATATGGTCCAAATTTTTTAAATAGGTACCTTTTATTTTTGGACATTATGAATAGTAATTTCAGTAATTATTTTTATTTACCATGGTTAAATGGTAAATATTGTAAATAAGCGTAAAAAATAATATTATAATAATATTAAACTACCCTAAAACATGTTATAATACTATTTAATGAGATATATCTGACCATGGATATCCTTATGATGATTTTAGGACCCCATGGGACCACTTGGGTGTGATAATGATATGTTATAAGAATTAATTTAAAGTAAAGATAAATATAACATAAACATGTATATTTTACTAAAAGAATTTTAATATAGGGTTATATGATTGATATATTTGACTATAAATATTAATTAGAAAGATAAAAATATTTCCTACATCATTTCATTTTATTTACAATTTTTAGACATTAAAAAAATAAAGTTATTTATGATACAATGATGATGAAGTGATTACCTTATTAATGAAATATTCAAATAAATGATATTATAAATATTAAAAAATATATAATTTGAACATTTTCATGACATAAACGAATTTTATGGATGATTTTGACATATTATATTTGATTTAATGCCTTTATGTCGAAGGAATCAAGTTTTTATGACTTAAAAAAAATCAATTACTAAATAGTGTCAAAATTGACATAAATGAGTTTTTAAAACAAATACTATTTTATTAAATGATATAATAGTCATAAAAATAGATTATTCAGAAAACATACTTATATAATGTTAAAAATATCATTAATTATCCACTTGTGTTTCTATTTTCATTTTATAGTTATTATAGTAACAATATATTATGTAAATACATGAAGACATGGTAAGAGTTAATGTTTTTAACTAAGGGTTAAAGCTAAAAGATATGGTTAATTTTGTGACCTAAAATTATCTAAAACCTATTTTTTGAGAGTATTTAGACCCATATTCATCTTATCCTTGAAATAAATCAATTTTTAGCTACTAGAAAATGAAAATCAATTTATAATAAATTAATATTTCAAGATTTTCCAAAAGTGCCCCTCACCTCTCTTATAAAAGGGCACTTCTCCTTATCTTTAATATAAACCTCCAAAGACCTTTGGATCGGCCAAACCCTACCAAAATATCCTCCCAAATTCCCTCAATTAATCCTAGAGGCAAAAATTTGGGCATAAATCCAGCTTAAGGAGTCCTTTTGTGCAAATCAAAAGAAGACACCCGAAAAAGAGATAATCGTTTTATCCCTTCTTTTAAAGATCATTTCTTCTTATACTTCCTCTTACTAAGTTTTTACCATAATAAAATAATAAATTCAGAATATAAAATATTCTGAGATTTCTTTTATGATTATGGAACAACCATATTCCTCTTTTTACCCATCCTATGAAAAAAATACCACCATACGTGCGTACGTACAACTTACGATCTCTAAGTTGCGGTGTAAACTGTTTTTCATCGATACTTTATTTATATGGGTATAATTATAAATATAAATGACTTAAATAATAAATATAACATGATATTATTTCTTTAAAATTAATAGTCCATCCAATTACATATCATTTAACCATTAATGAAATGATACCGTCTCTCGTGCGTACGTACGACTTACCGTCTCCACGACGTGATGCAACTCATCTTCCACGTTCACCATCTAATAATGATTATAAAGATATATATTATGAATAATTATTAAATATATGAAATAATAATTCTACTTGAATAATATATATTTATATATGTATGTACATATATGTCATTTACTTCCATTCAATATGATAAGAAAATGGAAACATCGTTCATGCGTACGTACAACCTACCGTCTCCATGAATGGTGTATTCCATTTGATATATCTATCTATTATATATATTTATATTATGAATATATATTATATATAAATAATATTATAAATTATTGAAGTAATTAAATCATGATCGAAGTAATATGATCAAGAATAACAAGTCAAAACACGTATGATAAAACAAAGTGATTATTACCCGAAATGTTGCATTAACTTGGAATTGTTAATAAGCGGGTAATATAAAGTCATAAAAGAATAATATATGATATCATAAATATTATTATGATTATAATATAAGTTAATAATATGTTTAGAACCATCATATAGGAGTTTCGTACAAATACATAGAGTATCAGACTTAAGGTAATGGATTTCATCTCAATTTCATTTCATTGAGGCATATTGAAATGCTATGCACCTAGTTACATTTATATGGTGTATATTATACCCTTTGATTTGTCATCATGAATCTCATTATTCTCATTATATTATGTTATTTCCTTCATGGAAATTATTGATAGATCCATATTACTCATTCAATATGGTTATTTGATAAGGAATATTTTTTATTTTGGTTATTCAATATGAGAAATTATTTGGACTGGAAATGATAGGTGGAGCCTGGAATTTATATAGATCCTTGATGCATCAATATGTTATAATGAGATGAATAAGTTGTCCAAATGGATTTCTACCCTTAATTTTAAACGTTCTTGTGAAAGGTCTTGATAGTAATAGGTTTTCATGTGCCTAAGACATGAAGTCCTTAAATAAAGTATTTACCTCATTTAATTTCACTTATTATTTATCCATGATATTTTTCATCGACATATCTATGGAAATAGTTCATTATTAGTTTATTGATTTAGGGCATATGTTTAATTTTCTTACTTTCCATATTATTTGTGCCTTATCAATTTTTGTAAATGGAAAGCGTTTTAAGATTTTTAACTTTCCATATAAATTGATTATTGCTTCCACTGTACATACCCTTATCGAGTATTTGAGATCACCCTTATTATATTTCTATCCCCAAGTTATGAAGAATAGAACTTTGATTAAGCTTTCAAGGATGAAATATATTTCAATTATTTTGCAACATGTTTTATTAATATTTCCCAATGTATTATGGGTATCATGTATGTAATTTGGATTTCTAAGACTACAAAACTGTATGATCCTTCGAGATTTGCTTCCTTGTAATAATGCCAATAAAATATAATAATTTACCATATTCAGGTAATTTGGGGTTGGGGTGTTACAATTGGTATCATAGGAAGTTTAGAAACAACCTTGTAAACTAGATTTAGAGAACATAGATTAGGGAACATACCTTAAGTTAGAGTTTGGGAATACACTTATGATAATTCACCCAAAGTAACAAAATTTTATGAATTATGATGTGAAAATCTATTGCAAGAAGAAGGAATTTTCAATTTGTGAGAAATATGTAGAATCTATTATATTTATAGAAGAAACTTCATCACTTGATTCTTATCAAAATCCACCCCAATAGCTTTACTGAATGAGATTATTGAGTAAGAGAAAACAAAATCTAGGGATGAAGGAGGTAATCTTCAAATTGAGGATATACCTATTGTAAAGGAATACATTGATGTTTTCCCTAAATATTTACCTAGACACCCCCATAGCTTGAAGTTGAGTTTTTTTATTGATTTAATCCCTGATGTAAGGCCAATATCAAAAACTCCCCATAGAATGGCCACTGTGGAATTAGTAGAGCTGAAAAAAAACTTAAAGAGTTGGGTCAAAAGGGATTTATCTGCCCTAGTGTTTTCCATGGGGAGCCACTCTTCTCTTTTTCAAGAATAAATATGGATCCATGAGGTTGTGTATTGATTATAGGGAAATCAATGTGATTAAAATAAAGAACAAGTATCCTTTACCTTATATCGATGATTTATTTGATCAACTTCAAGGCACTCAATTCTTTTCGAAGATTGATATTCATTATGGATATCATTAATTATGAGTGAAGAAGGAAGACATTCTGAAGATAGATTTTTGGATGAGTTATGGTCATTATGACTTTACAGTAATGCCTTTTAGATTGACTAATGCACCCTCAGTTTTTATGGATCTCAAGAAAAAAGTATTCAAGGAATATCTTGATGATTTTTTTGTACTCATTGACAATATTATGATATATTCTAAAATATTTTAAGAACATGAGTATCACTTTCAAATCATTCTTGAGATAATCAGAAGATAATAGTTATATGGTAAATTTAGAAATCTTGATTTTTGGCTTCAAGAAATTTCTTTCATTGTCCATATAGTCTCCAAGTATGGAATCTCTGTTGATCCTTCAAAGTCAAAGGAAATTCAAGAATGGCCAGCACCAACAAGTATAATAGAGGTACATAGTTTTATTGGTTTAGCAGGTTACTATCTGAGTTTCATCCAGAAATTTTCCCAATTGGCTAACCTATTAACCGAGATCACACCCAAAGGGGTTAAATTAATTTGAAAAAAAGAGTGTGAAGAATCTTTTGATGAATTGAAGAGAATATTAGTCAATGATCCTATCTTGAATTTACCATCTGGGAATGACGGGTTTATTATTTATAGTGATGCATCAATAAAGGACATGGTTGTGTCCTTATGATGAATGATAGGGTTATTGCATATGCATCAAGGCAATTAAAAATGCATGAACAAAACTATCAAACTCATGATCTTGAGTTAGCTACAATAATTTTTTCTCTCAAGATATGGAGACACTATATCTATAGTAAAAAATGTGAGATTATACTGATCATAAGAGTTTGAAATATATTTTCTCATATAAAGAACTTAACATGAGACAAATGAGATGACTTGATCTACTCAAGGATTCTGATTTCATAATACACTACCACCCAGGGATGGAAAATAAGGTGGTGGATTCCTTGTGCAGAAAGGACCATGGAGTTCTAAACAAGATGAGAGTTGAAAGGGATCCTATGTTCATGGATCTATTAAACATGGATATGGGAATTATCATAGAGGGTGAAAAATAACTACTTTTTCAAATGGTTTCCAAACCATCTTTACTGGAAATAATAAAAAGTTCCCAGACTAATGATGAGGAGTTTCAAAAGAAAATTAAAGCTGTGAATGATGGGAGATCGATTGATTTTTCATTTTAAGATGGTATTTTGAAATTTGGAAAGAGGATTTGTGTTCCCTCTATACCTAAGCTAAAAAAAGAATTATTGAATGATTCTCATAGCTCCAATTTCTCTATACACCCTGGTGGCACTAAGATGTATAGAGATTTGAAGGAACATTTTTGGTGGGACAACATGAAGAGGGAGATTGCTAATTATGTGTCGAAATGTTTGGTTTGTCAATAGGCGAAGGATGGAAGACAACATCCTAGAGGAATCATGCAACCTCTTCTTATATCTTTGTGGAAATGGGATGATATTACGATGGACTTTTTCATGGGGCTAACAAAGAATCCCAGAAGGAATGATGTGATATGGGTTATTTTTGATCATATTATCAAGTTAGCACATTTTCTTTCTATAATAGAATATTTACCACTTGAGAGTTTAATAAGACTATATATTAATGAAGTTGTAAGACTTCATAGTGTACCCCTATCGATTGTTTCTGATCATGATCCCCATTTTACATCAATATTCTGGAAAATTATTCAGAAGACCCTAGATACCGAACTTCATTTGAGCACTGCATACCACCCTCAAACTGATGGGCAATTAGAACAGACTATTTAAACTTTAGAAGACATGTTGAGGTCCTACTCACTTGACTTTCAAGGTATGTGGGATCAATAATTACCTCTAGTAGAATTTTCCTATAAAAATAGCTTCTATTCAAGTATCCAGATGACACCATATGAAGCATTACATGGAAAGAGATGTCGTACAAAAACTTTTTGGGATGATTTTGGTGAAAGAAAACTTGTAGGTCTAGAACTTTTTAAAAAAAACAATGGAGAAGGTAAAGATTATTCAAACCCATATCAAAACAGCTCAAAGCAGGCAAAAAATCTATGCTAATAACTGAAGGAAGGGTTTGAAATTTCAAGTAGGAGATCTTGTTTTCTTGAAGGTATCTTCATGGAAGGGTGTTATATGATTTAGTAAGAAGGATAAATAAACTCCCAAGTACATTAGACATTTTTAAATTATAGAACTAATAGGATCTGTAGCTTACTGTTTTGTAATGCCTCAAAGTCTCTCGAAAGTTCATCATGTGTTCCACATATCATTGTTAAGGAAAGACATGCCAGACCCAACACATGCACTCACCTACAAAGAAATAGAAATGTAACCTGATCTATCTTATTATGAAGATCCTATCAATATTCATGAAACCATATAACAAGTGTTGATAAATCAGACAACTTGTATGTTAAAAGTTTTTTTGAGAAACAATAAAATGGAAGAGGCGACATGGGAACCTGAAGAATATATGATGAAGAACCACACAAATATTTTTAGGTCATGATATTCTATAAATTTCTTGGACAAAATTATTTAAAGGAGGGAATAATGTTACACCCTAATCTTTCATGGTACACTTCTTTTTAAATAATTCAATGGCTTGCTTTATACGTAACCCTGAGTTCAAGCACACCACGACCTATCAAAGTATCCATTTAAAAAGCAGCTATGAAAAGTATTAAGCACATTTTGAAATTTTATAAACTTTATTTTTCAAAATAGACTTAATTTTTGAATTAGGAATATCAAAATTAGCTTTGGGTGAAATTTTGGTAATTTAAAAAAAAAATTCAATTTTTGATGAATAATTAAAAATACT
Organism: Viscum album; assembly: GCA_963277665.1. NCBI lineage: Eukaryota > Viridiplantae > Streptophyta > Magnoliopsida > Santalales > Viscaceae > Viscum > Viscum album. The sequence continues at coordinate 907,752,592 of OY728131.1, read as the reverse complement.
GCATTTTAATTCAAAACTACCTTTTCATATAATTTATTTATATAGTTAGATTGTATTTTTAATTGTATTTAAAGTTTAATTCTATTAATATTTTATCATTTGATCCAATTATGGTCATTTAATGTAATTTCACATTTAAAATGTATATAAACACATGTCATTCTTTTGATAGTTTTTTACGTCTTAAAACCCCACTTTTTGGTTTTGACAATGAGAATTAATTTTAAATTAATTACTGAAACTTATGTGTTTTGAATTTGGAAAAATGGATTCCATATTTATAATCAGAAGGTACACATTTTGTAAATATGTACCTTTTATTTTTGGACATTATGAATAGTAACTTCAGTAATTATTTTTATTTACCATTGTTAAAGGGTAAATCTGGTAAGTAAGGGTAAACAAATAATATTATAATAATATTCAACTACCCTAACACATGTTATAATCCTATTTTATGAGATATGTTCAACCATGGTCATCCTTAGGACAATTTTAGGACCCCATGGGACCACTTGGGTGTGATAATGACATGTTATAAGAATTAATTTAAAGTAAAGATAAATATAACATAAACATGTATCTTTTACTAAAAAAATATTAATATAGGGTTATATGACTGATGACTTTGACTATAAATAGTAATTGGAAAGCTAAAAATATTTCAAACATCATGGTATTTTATTTATAATTTTTAGACATTAAATAAATTTATTTATTTATGACACAATGATGATGAAGTGATTACCTTATTAATTAAATATTCAAATAAATGATATTATAAATATTAAAATAAATGTAATTTGAAAATTTTGATGACATCCATGAATTTTATGGATGATATTAACATATTATATTTGAGTTAATTCCTTAGGTTTGAAGGAATAATTTTTTTTATGACTTTAACAAAAATCAATTACTAAAGTGTGTCAAGATTTATATAAATGAGTTTCTAAAACAAATAATATTTTATTAAATGATATAATAGTCCTAAAAATATAATATTTAGAAAACTAAATTATATAATGTCACGACCCGTCCCCCGGGGCCCATTTCGTAACTACCCCAAGCCCGCCTTCTATAGGCCAGGGGCTAGCGACATGTACCAAAGGTGTAAATCCCTAAACTAGGAAGGCATTGCGTTTATAACTACAAACAAACACAACCAGAGAACAAGAGGAAGCAAACTCTAAGTAATAACTGAATACAGAAGAAGTGCTGGAAAGTACAAGGGCCAGAAATACAATCCCAATAGTAAAGTACAAGGAAAGGACAAACATGTATAACTAAAAAGACAAACATCTAGAAGGTGCCTAGCAGCTCCTGGATCATCCACCACAGATCCTACCTGAAGGGTAGGTACCGATAGCCTCCTCAGTGCTCCACATCCGTCCGTCTCCTCCGGGTACCGACTCGTCATGAGGTCTACCTCTAGGTACCATCCAGTCCTTGTACACTCTGCCTCGGTCAGCGCTGTCCGTCATCTGCATCCAACACAACGAAGTGCGGGCATAGCCCGTGCAGGGGTGAGTATAATGATACTCAGTAGGGACCCCGAGACTCTCAATGTAACGACCCGGACCCGACCAGCCACCCAAACAGTGCCGAACGGGTCGGGTGTCACTACCTTAGGCGCACCTCCCCTGAACGCCAAAGGCTGCCGACTAGCAGCGAGGGTCTGTTAGGTATAGTGGGGAGGCTATACCCTCTTGGAGGATCAAAATAAGGGTACTGGTCCAAGTCTAACAGTAAAGATGCAGTGGAAAGAAGACTCAGCAGACTCGAACCAGACCCACAGAGCAGAAGCATAATCAATATAGATAAACAGAGGAAGCAATAAATACAAACAACAGCAGCGGAAATAAACACAACAGCATGCTGATAACATGTAACAACAACTGAACAATAACGCATGCATCCAAAGCAGGTCATACACAAATGAATATAAAAAGGGCGCCAATGGCTAACCAACAGTAGCTACAACAAGTAAGTGTGCCGATACCGAAAATTAAACAAAAAAAAATTAAACCCAGCTAGGAATGACCTCAGGGTCCATACCATCTCCATGTAATAACTAATGCAGCCCAGATCCTGAAGCCGGCCTCTTTCTTGTACGTAAATCCATAAAGTCTACACGCATCCCAAAGGGCCCATGCAGGGTGTGAGACAAATCTCATTAGGATACCACCCAATGGTGCATACCAAATATATGTGTTTAAGAAGTCATGAATTTCTCAGAAAAGTAGTAAATAGTACAACGCACAAATAAACACAAACTCCACTGGTGCTCAACAGCCACCATGGAGCGTCACCTACTTCGGCCAACACCGGAATATCTGTAGTGTAACCCGACACCATGTGCCACCTGACACCTCGTGTCTCAAGAACCGACATCCCGAAGGCACACCCAAGAATAGTAACCTGGCACCATGTGCCTCCTGATACCTCGTGTCTCAAGTAACAACGTCCCGAAGGCACGCCTAAGAATAGTAACCTGACACCATGTGCCTCCTGACACCTCGTGTCTCAAGATATCCCCTGAAGGCTCCTCACCTCTCATGTGGCTTTCTACGGCAAGCACCCCCAACCAGAATACCTAACCGCAACTACGGGGGCCTCTACCCACACGAGTGGTCAAAACCACCTCATCACGGAGTATCTCTGTGTGCACACTACTCAAAGTTCCAGGTGAGCGGTAATCACCAAAATAGTACCTAAGCCACCAAAACATCTGACACCTTGTGTCCCTGCTACCATGTCGCTCAAGTCCGATGGCCTCGCCATCCAAGTAACCCGGGCCATGCCCCAACCTAACAGTCGTACTGCCTCAAGCCGACGTTCATGACGCCCAATCCCGTGGTCAAAACCACCCAAAGTAACCCGGGAAGAGCCCCAACATGTGATCAGCATCACTCAAGCGTAACCGGGCCAAGCCCAACACAACCCAAGGGGTTTAGCAGATGCAATTCAGCAATTGCATATATAACGTATGTAAACATTAAAAAAACCATGCAAAACAAACCAAACAGTTGAATTTCACTATGCAAGGTGATGTACCATACCGGCACTAAGGTCTTAAATTCCTCTAAAAATTTACAACAGGCTTTAATAAATTAAACTAAACAGTTTAACACATTTATATTTCAATTAAAACCATTCCGGCATTCCCCATCCAAAATGCCCCGATGACCAATGACCCCTCACCTGGCCCCGCTCACGCAGACTGGTAACGGAGACTACCCAAAAGAATCTCATAGGTCCAACAAGCAATTCATATGAAATAGCAGATAAAACAGGTACCACTCAAAATACCTGAAAACATGCTGAAGGCCGCATAACCCAAAAAACCGCGAAAACACAAAATGAAGTATGCACCACCTACCTGAGACTCGTACGACGCTACTCCTCCGGTAATAGCCGCCAATTCAGTCTAAAACGTGGTAAATATACAAAAGATTCAATACCGTTCAAACGCCTATAACTTGTTCTAGAATGAAAATAAAACAAAACGACCAAAGAAAAATCGAGGCCTTACTGAGGGGGTTCCAACGCACTAATCCGTGATTGGAACGGAGTTAGGATGGTGATTCGGGGAAGGATTGAAAATTCGGCGGACTTGGGGGAGGAGGTTCTGTCCAGAACCTCGAAACAAGGATACTGCCCATTTTAAGCGAAAAAAAGAAAGTACACGACATGTACTTTAGGACTAAACGTCGTGTATAGTTCATTTAACTGTTCATAAGATGGCAGGATTCCTCCGAATTACTTTCCGAACCTGCCGACATGAGTACACGGCGTGTACCTATGGGTACACGGTGTGTACCGAGTTTCTATTCTCTTCCTCGCCGACTTACCCACACGCCATGTGTTTCCCTTATACACGGTGAGACTACACGGTGAGACTACACAGCATGTTCAAAGGGAACACAATGTGCCCTTGGTTCTACCCGGCCAACAGGCCTACACACCATGTATGGGCTCACACGGTCGGGGGTATACACGGCGTGTTCAAAACTACATGCCGTGTAGTAAGAAAATTATACACGGTCACCACATGGCATGTACTTAGCGAGCACACGGCCGGTCACTGGCCTACGCATACATGGAGTGTACTTAAAGTACACGGCATGTAGTCTGTAATTTTCCAGAAACTTTGCATTTTCTATAGTTTCCTAAAAAACGAGTCAAAAATTCAAACAGGGTTGGAATTTTGACCCGTTCCAAAGTCCACAAAAGATAAACCACAGTAGAAAGATACAATCACGAAGTATCAACCAACCCTACTTAGGTATATGCCCATACATATACCTAAGTTATTAATCACAGTCTGGCTCCAACTCTCGAGCCCAAGCACAAACCATTCCACAAAGTAAGTAAAGTCAATCACCACGTTGATAATGGTTGAAAGACATGACTCAGCTCACACAGGTATAAAACTCACGAAGAGGGGTACAGATGATTAGATGTAGCCTCTGAATCATCTCCTCTGTCGAACCCACGTAGGATCCTGGAACAATATCAGCACTATCGAACCCACGTAGGATCCTGGAACATAATTCGTCACTGTCGAACCCATGTAGTATTCCGGTACAATAGTCATCTCTATCGAACCCACGTAGGATCCTGGTACATAAGTCACTACTGTCGAACCCACGAAGGATCCCAGTACAAAACTTGTCACTATTGAACCCACATAGGATTTTAGTACAGTAGTCATCGCTGTTGAACCCACGTAGAATCCTGGTACAAAAGTCACTACCATCAAATCCATAGAGGATCCCGATACAGAATTCGTCGCTGTCGAACCCACAGAAGATTTCTTCATATCAGTCGCAGCCAGCCCTAGGGTTCCCGCACATAGCATGCTCGATTCCAGGAAGGTCCGATCCTCGAGCCAAGTGTCGATACATAAACTATCAATAATTCCTAATTTTATGTATCCCGTATTTTTGTCTCATCATAAGGAACCCAACGCGACAGACGGTGCGTCAATCAGACGCCCGATCTGAGAGTTATTGACATTTTCGTTCCAAGGGGCCAGTTAGATTTTGGGTACAATCCAACCTGGACATACTCCAACCTCATCTGAATCCTATGTATATTACTCCAAAAGGACCATCTCATCAAAAAGAATCCAACATAGTTGACGACATGTCAATCGGACATTCGGTCCTTAAGTTATAAGTGTTTCCGCTCCGAGGGCCCGATTGGTTTCGGGTTCAAACCAACCTGGTCGTACCCAAACTTCATCAAAACCTTGAGTGTGATATACCAAAAGGATCATCTTGATCCAAGGAATCCTATGCAACTGACGATGCGTCGATTGAAGGTCCGTAGCTCATGTTATGGGAGAAAAACCAAAAGTGGTCCGAAGAGGGGGGTCTGGGTCCGGTCTGACCCAGCCCAACCCGCCCTGGGTCGGCCCGAATCGGGTCGACCTGACCTGGATGCAGGTCCGACCCGATAGGTAGCAACCCAACCTGGCGGGTGTGGCCCGGCCTGGCGGTTACGACCCACGTGGCAGGCGGCCGGTGCCGCGGCGGCCTTCCTCCGGCGGCTCGCGAGGGGCGCCGCCGCCCCTAGGCGGCCGACCGGTGCTGGCCACCGCCTCTGGTCGCCGGCACCGCCATGACGGAGACCCGCGCCGCCGCGCTCCTCCGCGGGCCACCAGAGTCATTCCAGTGGTCCTTTTTTCCTCTCTTCTGCGCCTACGGCTACCTCGAGTCCTGTTTTTCACTGCAACGACCTCAAATTAGGTTTTCCATTCCGTTCACCCGTCGCCCATCAAACCGCACATCAAGAACGAATTGGCAGAGGGTCCAGACTTGTTCGTAAGCCCGTTCCCTCCGCGTTATAGGATCAAACAGTAATCTGGCTTATAATTGAACCAGAAACAAACCCCAGCTTAATCTCAGACCCATCCCATGATCAACATCCGTTCTGTGGATCGACATGTTCGGGGGGTCGATCCGCGGTTTTTGTTTTTATCCAAGGGAACAGAATAACTTAAAAGAATGGAATTATACCTCTAATTCAAAACCCTACCTCGATTGTTGTTTACCATCGACAAGTCGTGGAAAATGAATGTCGCGGAAGACGGACGTCGTTCCGTCTACGTCGGAAGGAGTAGAGCCCGGAGTAGTCGAGTCGAGTCGACATCGTCGGTGTACTTCGTGGGCGGTGGTGCTTCCCTTCCTTGCTCTGGTTGAAGAAGGTAGAAGGTGCTGCTTCATTTTCTTCGAGACGTGGAGCGTTCTTCATTGAAGAACGACTTTCTTCATCGAGAGAATATTATTTCTCCAAGAGTTCCTCCCAATTCTTCTCAAAGTTCCACACCCAAACTAAAATAATAGGCTCTCCTATTATTTTATTGTTGACAAGCCTTTCAAAAGATTTCAAAAGCTAGAATTAATTAAATTGAATAAGATCAATTTATTAATTATATGGTTGGAACACTTAATGAGAGGATGAATGTGGAGAGTTCACCCAAAATAAATGAAGAGTGGTGGATTTAATAAATTCAAGGGGAGTTAAAGGGGTTCCAGGGGAGTTGAGGGGTTAGGTGCTCGTGTGGGACCCAACACATAATATCCTCCCATGGGAGGTTATGTGGGAATGAGACCCTCCTCCAACTTCCCTTTGGAGAAAATAACCACCACACATTTTAAAAAAGTATGCTATACATATTTTTTTATTAAACTTAGAAATCCCCCAAAAATTAACTTCCACTCCCGATAAAATGAAACTGCAGTGAAGGTCTCCTTAAGCGAATACCGGCGCTGTGAGTTCATTGGTGTCCTCAGATTTCAATTCCAAGCACTGGTTCAAAAAAATATAAAATCCCACACGTACGTTTACTGAACGTACCTGAACAAAACTTCATAAATTGATTCCGGGCACACCGGGCCTCAGAATCAAGCACTGTTAGAAACTGCAGACTCCTAAAATTCCCATGTATTTAAGAAAAAAATTTCCACGAGATTTCAAGGTCTTTAAATTCTCCCCACCTAAGGTATTTACATCCCTGTAAGCTACATCACATACTAATGGAACAAATGGGGGTACTAAGCATGCATCTGAGCCTCCCGCTCCCATGTACTCTCCTGGAGGTTCCCGTGTTGCCAGTGAACGTGCACCAGAGGAATCGACCATCCACGCAAGACCCACTTCTGTCAATCCTCATTCTACAATGGAACCTCCGTGAAAGTCACCCCGTCAATGATGTCCAGCTCCCCGTGGTCGATAATGTGGGACGAATCGTGCATGTATCCCCTCAGCTGAGATACGTGGAAGACGTCGTGCACCCGGTGCAACTGAGGTGGAAGGGCCAAGCGGTAAGCCACCTCACCTACCCTGCTGAGGACCTGAAAAAGCGGAGATAACTTGATGCCTCGGCTAAATCATCGTAGACCTCATCGATGCGAGACCCTTAAAAGGCATGGTTGCCATCCTTGAATTCTAGAGGTCTCGATCTCCTATCATCATATGACTTTTGTCAGCTCTGCACAGTATTTATCTGCTCTTGGATGACCTGAACCTCCTCCATGGTAGCTTGTACCATCTCTGGTCAGTAGGAAGTTGGCCGAATTGGTAAGTCGGTCGACGATCACCCCAATCGAGTCTTTTCCCCTGGATGTACATGGAAGACCCGTTACAAAGTCCATGGATATATCACCCCTCTTCCACTTTGGGACCTCTAAAGGATGAACCAAGCCTGATGGTACCTGACGCTCTGCCTTCACTTGTCGACAAGTGAGGCATAAAGAGACAAACTCTGCTACTTCCTTCTTCATACCTAGCCACCAGTGCTGTCATCTAAGGTCCTAGTACATCTTTACCATTCCTAGATATACCGCTAAAGGGGATGTGTGGAACTCCCGCAACACTTCCTCCTAAAGTGAAACTGGTACCATGGTACATCCTCTGTAAGGAAATGACATGCTCCCCACATTCAAAAAAAAATTCGGGTGCCTGCCTTGAGGATATCTGAGCACGTCGTGTCTCGTAGTCAGCGCCCCCATGCTGCGCCTCTCTGACTCACTGAAGAAGTGGGGAAGTGACTGTGAGAGAATGAAGAAAGGATACTCCGTCTTGATCCACAAAGGATATCTGCAATGCGGCTAGCTACTCTGTCGCCTCTCCTAGTAGCTGAATGCCTGTTCTCCTACTGAGAGCATCAACTACAACATTACCCTTTCCAGGAGTATAGATTATATCGAGGTCATAGTCTTGGAGGAATTCAAGTCATCACCGTTGTCTCAGGTTCAGGTCCTTCTGAGAGAAGATATACCTGAGACTCTGGTGGTCAGAGTAGACTGTAAAGCATTCGCCCAACGAACTATGGGTGAGACCAGCCAATTTAAAAGAAATCTTCTACACCCTTCTTCACCTACATCCTATAAGATCCACTAAGATTTCTCCTTTGCTGAAAAGATAAATCCAGTATCATCCCTTGGATGAACCACACCCATTGCCTAATACAGTCTATCCTGACATGAATGGTACTAATTCATTCCATGGATGACGTCGTAAGGCCTCGATGATACTACCAAGAGATCCAACTATTACTCTCACCTCCAAGGGTTGATTCACACTATCGGCATCAGTGTGTGGTTACTGGGTCTCCTCCAGTAGGAATCTTGAATGTGAGGCTCAAGTCAATGGTTTTATCCAGAATCTCTTAGTATTATCCATAAAAAAGGTAGGAAATCAAACATCACAAGTACAAGTGTCTTTTATTACTACATCTCAAAGTACATAGACATAAACCAACTAAACACAATGACATAAATGAAGCTAAAAGCTTCATGAACAAAGGACCCTATGCCTGGAACTAGTCCCGATCCTATCCAATTGCTCATGGAGCACTATGGTCATAAGCCTCAACTTCCTAAAGCTGAGCTCTGCCCTGTCCACCCATTCCCTGCGGTCGGGGTGGAACTCCTGGTGGTGGTGGTGGTAGGGCCTCGAAACGTTGTCCACCACCTACTGCTCGGCCAGATCCTCTGCCACGTCCACCTGCTCCCGGCGGACCACCACGGTCGAACCTCTGCCTCTACCTAGGAGGTCCCTCTACTGCCTGCTGCTCATCTACAGGGTGGGTCGGGCAGTCTCAAGCCATGTGACCCTGCCCGCCGCATGCATAGCACTGCCTTCTCCTCGTATAGATATCTCTTTCTCGTGTTCCCTGCACAACTGAACCTGAGTCGTGCAGTCGACCACCTATGGGTCTGGTCCTCTTGGACCCCTGCGTCATCTGCCTACTTCCAGCTGCAGAAGACTCTGGTGCATGTCGACTAGTGGTGGGTCTCTCTTCTAGATACTGCTCAGCAAGGAAACTCTCCACTTGGAGGGCTCACTCCAATACCCTCGTCTGCATCGGGATGTTGAGGGAGATCATCGAAGTCCTGATCTCATTCCTGAGTCCCTAATCAAAGGTCCGGGCCCTAAATAATGGGTCCCGTACCATATCCATGGAGTAGCGCGAGAGGTTGGTGAACCTTTTTGAGTACCGAGCTACTGTCATGCTGCCCTGCTGCAGATGAAGTAACTCTTGAATCCGCACCGCACGAAGGGTGGATGGTACAAACTCTGCTCGGAACAGGCTCTCGAAGTCTGTCCAGAGTAGTGATGCCTCATCATGCACCTGGAGTATCAGGGTCCACCATCTTCCTACTGATGCCTGCAGAAGACTTATAACAAGGATCCCCATGAGGTTGGATGGTGTCCCTACCAATATGAAAACTCTCATAATAGCCTCCATCCAATCCTCAGCTACATGTGGGTCCGTCTCTCCCTGGAACCTGGGTGGTCTCTGGAGATGGAACTCATGAAACACACTCAGATGATGTGCACTCTCTGTTGCTAGAGCTGGGGGTATCGGTGGCCCAGTGGGTAGTGGTACCGCTAGTACCTCCGCTGTGATGGGGCCCTGCACTGAAGCCTCATCGCTTGGTGGGCTACCATCTCGTACGAAACTCAGAACCCTAGATGGATGCCTTCATTGGGCCATCCTGAAAAGAAACAGGTGCTCCACAGTCAAAACAATATACCTGGTGAGCTGACACAAAATAATCACGAAGAAAATTTTCAAAGGAAACACACACGCAATCACTGTTTTCGTGTATTTAGTTGGAAGTCAGAAGTCAGAGTCTTAGTGTATGGATACATCGGCCGCCGCACCAACACCAGTTTCCCTAAACTGATAGCTAAACTCAAAACACTTAACACTATTGCTATTAAAATAATCAGAGTCCAATTTATGCGGTAGAACCGACTCATCTGATACAAATTTGTCACTACCCATCCCCCGAGGCCCGTGTCGTAACTACCCCAAGCCCGCCTTCCATAGCCCATGGGCTGGAGACTAGAACCAAAGGCATAAATCCCTAAACTGGGAAGACATTGCCTTTATAACTGAAAACAAACACAACCAGAGAACAAGAGGAAGAAAAATCTAAGTAATAACTGAATACATAAGAAGTGCTGGAAAGTACAAGGGCCAGAAATACAAGCCCAATAGTAAAGTACAAGGAAAGAAAAATAGGTACAACTAAAAAGAAAAATATCTAGAAGGTTCCTAGAAGCTCTTGGATTGTCCAACATAGATCCTACCTGAAGGGTAGGTACCGATAGCCTCCTCAGTTCTCCATGTCTGTTCATCTCCTTAGGGTACCGACTCGTTGTGAGTTCCACCTCCAGGTACCGTCCAGTCCTCGTACACTCCGCCTCGGTCAGCGCTGTCCGTCGTCTGCATCCAATACAACAAGGTGCGGGTATATCATGTGCAGGGGTGAGTATAACAATACTCAGTAGGGACCTCAAGACTCTTAAGGTCTCACAAAATCCACAAAGGATAAACCACAATAGAAATATACAATCACAAAGTATCAACCATGTAACAACCCAAAATTTTGAATAAATCTTGTTTCCTAATTTTATGTGTTATTTTATTTTATTTTTATACTCAACAAAAATGTTTCATTTGATAACATGATTATAATTAAAATGAGACCGTTGGGTTTAGACGGTTATATGACCATTGGTCAATATGACCGCTGGAAACTAAACGTTTTGATTATTGTATCTAAATACAAGCAATCTTGGTTAATTATTATAGAAAGAAGATTCGATGGCCTCACCCAGTAGTCTTGGACCGATCGAAGCCCATCTAACAGAACTTGGGAAGGAGGTAGCAACACTGGGCTTTCCTCTGGACCAAACCCAAGCCGAACTTCATCGTGTGAAGCTAGAACGGAATCGCCTTTGCGAGAAGTTCAAACTAATAGAAATTACTACTCGTGCGATGTTAGCCAAGCCTCCCTCAGATTCTCTCACCTTAGCACACCTTACACTTAGGTCCTATGCTGGTGTGATAAGGGGCTATGTAAGGAGACCGTAACTGCCTTGTGTAATCCTTTGTTTTAAATAAAAATTGGGATTTCTTTTTATGATGAAGTTTATGAATTTTCAAATGACCGGATAAATATAGTATGCATATTTTTGATGAATTTTAGAAAAAGGATATTTTAAAAATGGTTATGTAAACCTTAAATAATTAAAAATGCGTAATGATTTTCGAAAAATGGTCTTCTACAATTATGTTCAGTACGAAATTTAGAGTCTAATAAGATCAACTTGATTTTTGATGAATAGTAAATTATGAATAGTGATTTTATGATTAGGATTAGTAATGTGTCCAAATGGATTAGTAATATCACTTAAAGAAAGTATTAATATAATATAGGCACCTTGATTAAATAATGTGATTCAATAAAATGGTTAAATAACGGTTTCATAAATTATTATTCAAGTATTAGTTTTTTCGAGTGAATAGTGTTTTTTAATTAAAAATTAAATTAAAAATATTTAAAAAATTATTTTTATAAAATGGATTTCATTTTTGAACTCAAAGCACCGATATTATGTTATGGTAATTTTTGGGGTTTTTTCTGAAAAAATGAATTTTCGGTGAATAGTGTATTTATTTAAAAAATAAATTAAAAATATTTAGAAAAATATTTTTATAAAATGGAGTTCATTTTTGAAATCAGAGCATTGATATTTGATTAAGGTGAAATTTTGGGATCTTTCTGAGAAAGTTGAATTTTCAGTGAATAGTAAAAATACAGTTTTAGGGTTTCGGTATGTTTAATGGCATCATAACTGTGTCATGATGATATCATGAGATATTTTAAGGTATGGTCGACCAAAAGTGATGAATTATTGTATGGGGGGCCCCATGTGGCCTAACTTCATTGGAAATATCTTGGGAGAGCACATGGTTTTGAGAAAACCACTTTTGAGGTGTCCCTTGGCCATTAATGCCTTGTCCCCTCACTTTCCCTATAAATACCAAGCCCTCCTCTCATACTTTCGACTCAAAAACCATCCTCAACGAAGTTATGGTCTCCGTAACTCCCAAGGAGTCCTCCCAAGGTGCCCCCAAGCCCTCAAGGTCCAAACCTTTGAGTTTTAAGAGTTACGTTTTAAGGTAAGGGATCCGATCTCTCTCTTTCTTTTCAAGAAATCTCTTTTATGTAATTTCTTTTATGCTCCATGTTCTTAGGTTAAAGGGTGTTCTTTTATACTCCTCTTACTTCCCTTTTCATGTTCACATAATGAGAGATCCCCTCTTACTCTCATTATTTCGTTTTATGAAGTTTTAAGTGGCGCTGTTAGGCTGCCGAAATTTTTGTAACGGATTCTTTCTCCCTTCTCATTTTTCAAGATCTATTATCATGTAAAGTATTTCAAGTTCCTTTTTATTATGTTGGGGTATGATCTCTAAATTTATCATAATGATCTTTTATGATCATATGATGAGAGACCCCATTTGATCTCTTCAATTCAGTATTTTGAAGTTTTAAGTGGCGTCGTTAGGCTGCCGAATTTTTAAGTGGTTCTTCACCCTTCTTGTTTTGAAGTTCTACTTTCATGTCAATTCTTTCAAGTTCTTTTTTGTTATGTTGGGGTATGATCTCTATATCTATCATACTGGACTCTTATGTTCATATGATGAGAGACCCTATTTGATCTCATCAATTCATTTTTTGTTGAAGTTTAAGTGACGCCGTTAGGCTGCCGAATTTTTAAGGGATTCTTTCACCCTTCTCCTTTTCAAAGTTCTAATTCCATGTAAAGTCTTGAAAGTTCCTTTTTATTATGTTGGGGTATGATCTCTATATCTATCATACTGATCTTTTATGTTCATATGATGAGAGACCCTATTTGACATCATCAATTCATTTTTTGTTGAAGTTTATGTAACGCTATTAGGCTGCCAAATTTTCATAAGAGAAATCTTATTTTTGTCTTCCTTTCATGTTCTTCATTTCATATGTTATATTTTCAAATTTCATTACCATGTTCTTAAAGCCCTTATATTCTGTCCCTCTACAGTTTTATGGGTCATTTATGATTGTTTGACCCATGTCCCCTCTCTTTTCAATGCTTTTTAAAACCTTGTAACATAGCCTTATGCTGCAGAATTTTCGTCCCAAAATGCCTCTCTCTTTTCTCAAAATTATTTTATGTTATAAAGTGAATACTCAAAGATCTTATTTCTACAAGGGTATTCACATATATATCAAAATGTTCTATTTTAAATTCTTGGATTTACATACATGAGACCCGCTTTCCCTTTCTGTGGGTTTAAACTGACGTAAAAATCATGTCTTTAAAGAAGTTTTTAAAATGTTATGATTATGAAATGAAACCCATTTATTTTATGCTATATGGGTTATTTATGAAATGTTTGATGATGATATATGTGGCTCACATGATAATAAAGGCAAATTTAAGGGTGCGCCCTGATAGTTCTCCAATGCATTGGGTAATGATGTAACCACTAGAGATTACAATTTTCACGATACCTTGGTGAATAACCTTGGTAATTTTCAAATGACACCTTGGGGATGGACCTTGGTGATATGTTCATGATTGTCTATGTTAAATGATGTAGCCACATCTTCAAGTTATGAAAAATGTTATTTTTATTATGAAATGCCTCATGATTTCTTTCTCATTCCTTAAAGTTCTTTTCATGTCCTTATTGAAGTATATCAAGTTCACATGTAAAATGTTCCTCTTGTTTCCCTTACTGGGCCTTCTGCTCACCCTTTCTTTTGATGTATGTCCCCAGGTTATGAGATGCAGTAATGAACCTAGGATGAACTTAAGGAGAAGCCTTTCAAGTGTTTAAGAATAATTCTTTATGTTGTTTTCATGTATTATGTTCCTGGTTTCCAAGACACTAAACCTTAAAGATCCTCAGTTTTGTGTAATGTAATGAAAGATTATGTGATAAAAAGGCGGGATGCTATAGTTGGTATCAAAGGATGGTTTAGTTATTTGTGGAAATTAGGATATGAAAACTCTAGGAAGAACCCTATAGAAAAGTTTAAATATAGGAAATCTTCCTGGTATTTTGGTGAATATTGAGTAAGGGGTTGCCAAGTAAATACATCCCTGTCTGGATACGAGCAGGTAGAGGTGGCTCTGGCATAGATATACATAGGGGTAAAACCCGAAAACACCGCTTTGAGCTAGACTCGAACGGGAACTGGTACACGACAACGGGCCTTGCTGCACTCTTGGTTACGACACTCCCAGGGGATATGATTTGGTAAATTCATAAGCTTAGTATGAACCATTGTTAAAGGAACAAAGATAAAATAAAATAAAGATTCACATAAGAATATATGATCATGGATAACCTAGATGGGAACCTAGGGGATCACAAGTTAGGGTATACTTTTCTTCTACAAGTTATCCTTATATGCTTTCAGTTCCTTTTCATGATTATTAGCTAAGTATTTAAGCCCCTAATTATGGTTTCTTTTCTTAGTTAATGGCGGGAAATGGAAGAACATGTCCCAACAACCAATGTGATAGGAAATGAGACTATTGTCGTATTAATATGATAGGGATGATTAGGGGATTAAAATATGATTATTATTTTGGAAGACGTTCACTATTTTGGGGACCCTATATGATCGAGATAAATAGATTACTACAGTATTTTCATTGAGGGGTAAGGTTGACTTATATTTTTAAGAATCGATGAATTTAAGGTGGACTTATAGTAATTTAGGTTACTTATGGAAATGATTAACCTATCTTGGGTAAAATATGTTTAGGTTAGCTACTTTTGTTATAAGATGTTAGGAGTGGTTGATGTTGTTTGGAGATGAACAATGAAGTTTATTTTGGAAGACTATGTTATCAAATCCTTCTTGTATTTGGGTTTCAATATTAGCTTGGTTTATTTTGAGGAATCTTAATGACCGTTATTTATGGAATGGTCAATGATGAACTATGGGTAGTACCATGGAACTTTGAAGATTTAAAAGTAGTTTCCATTCCTATGGGATTCTTTCTTTTTGAAGAGGTGTTTTACCTTACCCTTTCTGTTTTTGGGATAATGTTTAAAGATAGAAGAAATAGATAGTTAATCTTTTTTGGATTATGAAGATGATTCTTGTGTTTTGACGAGACCAAGTAGTTTTGAATGCTCATAGTTTGGAGAAAATATTAGTTTTGGGTAGAAACTTATTAAAGGATGAAACTCTACATGAAGGTAGGTATATTTTATTATGTTTTTGTTCTATGTAGTAAATGAATTCCTCAAAATTATGAAAAGGAACGTAAAACAAAAACATTGTTGGTTTATGTTTCCTACTAGGTAATCAAAGACCGTTTACACACATCATAAGTTTGGGATTTTCTTATGGTTAACTTTCTCCTAATCATGTTTTCTATCACTCTCCCTCAGAACTTGACCATTTGTTTTCTCCTCCATGTCCATGTTTTCCTACATGGAATCCTACTGTGGGTTAACTTGGATGACCTTTGTACTTCCCTTTATTTCTTTTAAAGTAATAATTTTACTGACTCCTTTTTCGATGTGGGACTTTCAATGAAATTTCAAAACCCAATTTTAAAAATTTCGAGGACGCAATTTATTAAGGGGGGAAGAATGTAACAACCCAAAATTTTGAATAAATCTTGTTTCCTAATTTTATGTGTTATTTTAATTTATTTTTATACTCAACAAAAATGTTTCATTTGATAACATGATTATAATTAAAATGAGACCGTTGGGTTTAGACGGTTATATGACCATTGGTCAATATGACGGCTGGAAACTAAACATTTTGATTATTGTCTCTAAATACAAGTAATCTTGGTTAATTATTATAGAAAGAAGATTCGATGGCCTCACCCAGTAGTCTTGGACCGATCAAAGCCCATCTAACAGAACTTGGGAAGGAGGTAGCACCACTGGGCTTTGCTCTGGACCAAACCCAAGACAAACTTCATCGTGTGAAGCTAGAACGGAATCGACTTTGCGAGAAGTTCAAACTAATAGAAATTAATACTCGTGCGATGTTAGCTAAGCCTCCCTCAGATTCTCTCACCTTAGCACACCTTACACTTAGGTCCTATGCTGGTGTGATAAGGGGCTATGTAAGGAGACCGTAACTGCCTTGTGTAATCCTTTGTTTTAAATAAAAATTGGGATTTCTTCTTATGATGAAGTTTATGAATTTTCAAATGACTGGATAAATATAGTATGCATATTTTTGATGAATTTTAGAAAAAGGATATTTTAAAAATGGTTATGTAAACCTTAAATAATTAAAAATGTGTAATGATTTTCAAAAAATGATCTTCTACAATTATGTTCAGTATGAAATTTAGAGTCTAATAAGATCAACTTGATTTTTGATGAATAGTAAATTATGAATAGTGATTTTATGATTAGGATTAGTAATGTGTCCAAATGGATTAGTAATCTCACTTAAATAAAGTATTAATATAATATAGGCACCTTGATTAAATAATGTGATTCAATAAAATGGTTAAATAACAGTTTCATAAATTATTATTCAAGTATTAGTTTTCTCGAGTGAATAGTGTTTTTTAATTAAAAATTAAATTAAAAATATTTAAAAAATTAATTTTATAAAATGGATTTCATTTTTGAACTCAGAGCACCGATATTATGTTATGGTAATTTTTGGGGTTTTTTCTTAAAAAATGAATTTTCAGTGAATAGTGTATTTATTTAAAAAATAAATTAAAAATATTTAGAAAAATATTTTCATAAAATGGATTTCATTTTTGAAATCAGAGCATTGATATTTGATTAAGGTGAAATTTTGGGATCTTTCTGAGAAAGTTAAATTTTCAGTGAATAGTAAAAATACAGTTTTAGGGTTTCAGTAGGTTTAATGACATCATAACTGTGTCATGATGATATCATGAGATATTTTAAGGGATGGTCGACCAAAAGTGATGAATTATTGTATGGGGGGGTCCCCATGTGGCCTAACTTCATTGGAAATATCTTGGGAGAGCACATGGTTTTGAGAAAACCACTTTTGAGGTGTCCCTTGGCCATTAATGCCTTGTCCCCTCACTTTCCCTATAAATACCAAGCCCTCCTCTCATCCTTTCGACTCAAAAACCATCCTCAATGAAGTTATGGTCTCCGTAACTCCCAAGGAGTCCTCCCAAGGTGCCCCCAAGCCCTCAAGGTCCAAACCTTTGAGTTTTAAGAGTTACGTTTTAAGGTAAGGGATCCGATCTCTCTCTTTCTTTTCAAGAAATCTCTTTTATGTAATTTCTTTTATTCTCCATGTTCTTATGTTAAAGGGTGTTCTTTTATACTCCTATTACTTCCCTTTTCATGTTCACATAATGAGAGATCCCCTCTTACTCTCATTATTTCGTTTTATGAAGTTTTAAGTGGCGCCGTTAGGCTGCCGAAATTTTTGTAACAGATTCTTTCTCCCTTCTCATTTTTCAAGATCTATTATCATGTAAAGTATTTCAAGTTCCTTTTTATTATGTTGGGGTATGATCTCTAAATTTATCATACTGATATTTTATGATCATATGATGAGAGACCCCATTTGATCTCTTCAATTCAGTATTTTGAAGTTTTAAGTGGCACCGTTAGGCTGCCGAATTTTTAAGTGGTTCTTCACCTTTCTCGTTTTGAAGTTCTACTTTCATGTCAATTCTTTCAAGTTCTCTTTTGTTATGTTGGGGTATGATCTCTATATCTATCATACTGGACTCTTATGTTCATATGATGAGAGACCCTATTTGATCTCATCAATTCATTTTTTGTTGAAGTTTAAGTGATGCCGTTAGGCTGCCGAATTTTTAAGGGATTCTTTCACCCTTCTCCTTTTCAAAGTTCTAATTCCATGTCAATTCTTGAAAGTTCCTTTTTATTATGTTGGGGTATGATATCTATATCTATCATACTTATCTTTTATGTTCATATGATGAGAGACCCTATTTGACATCATCAATTCATTTTTGGTTGAAGTTTATGTAACGCTGTCAGGCTGCCAAATTTTCATAAGAGAAATCTTATTTTTGTCTTCCTTTCATGTTCTTCATTTCATATGTTATATTTTCAAATTTCATTACCATGTTATTAAATCCCTTATATTCTGTCCCTATACTGTTTTATGGGTCATTTATGATTGTTTGAACCATGTCCCCTCTCTTTTCAATGTTTTCTAAAACCTTGTAACATAGCCGTTATGCTGCAGAATTTTCGTCCCAAAATGCCTCTCTCTTTTCTCAAAATTATTTTATGTTATAAAGTGAATACTCAAAGCTCTTATTTCTACAAGGGTATTCACATATATATCAAAATGTTCTATTTTAAATTCTAGGATTTACATACATGAGACCCACTTTCCCTTTCTGTGGGTTTAAAGTGACGTAAAAATCATGTCTTTAAAGCAGTTTTTAAAACATTATGATTATGAAATGAAACCCATTTATTTTATGCTATATGGGTTATTTATGAAATGTTTTATGATGATATATGTGGCTCACATGATAATAAAGGCAAATTTAAGGGTGCGCCCTGATAGCGCTCCAATGCATTGGGTAATGATGTAACCACTAGAGATTATAATTTTCACGATACCTTGGTGAATAACCTTGGTAATTTTCAAATGACACCTTGGGGATGGACCTTGATGATATGTTCATGATTTTTCTATGTTAAATGATGTAGCCACATCTTCAAGTTATGAAAAATGTTATTTTTATTATGAAATGCCTCATGATTTATTTCTCATGCCTTAAAGTTCTTTTCATGTCCTTATTGAAGTATATCAAGTTCACATGTAAAATGTTCCTCTTGTTTCCCTTACTGGGCCTTCTGATCACCCTTTCTTTTGATGTATGTCCCCAGGTTATGAGATGCAGTAATGAACCTAGTATGAACTTAAGGAGAAGCATTTCAAGTGTTTAAAAAGAATGCTTTATGTTGTTTTCATGTATTATGTTCCTGGTTTCCAAGACACTAAACCTTAAAGATCCTCAGTTTTGTGTAATGTAATGAAATATTATGTGATAAAAAGGCGGGATGCTATAAACCAACCCTACTTAGGTATATGACCATACATATACCTAAGTTATCAATCACATCCCGAATCCAACTCTCGAGCCCAAGCACAAACCATTACACAAAGGAAGTAAAGTCAATCACCAAGTTGATAATGGTTGAAAGACATGACTCAGCTCACACAGGTATACAACTCACGAAGATGGGTAGATATGATTAGATGTAGCCTCTGAATCATCTCCTCTGTCGAACCCATGTAGGATTCTAGAACAATATTAGCGTTGTCGAACCCACGTAGAATCTTGGCACAGAATTCGTCACTGTTGAACCCACGTAGGATTCCGGTACAATAGTCATCGCTGTCGAACCCACGTAGGATCCTGGTACAGAAGTCACTGCTGTCAAACCCACGGAGGATCCCGGTACAGAAGTCGTCACTGTCGAACCCACATAAGATTACGATACTGTAGTCATCGCTATCAAACCAATGTAGGATCCTGTTACAGAAGTCACTGCTGTCGAACCCACAGAGGATCCCGATATAAAATTCGTCGCTGTCGAACCCACGGAGGATTCCGTCATCTCAGTCACAGCCATCCCTAGGGTTCCCGCACACAGCACGCTCGATTCTGGGAGGGTCCTCTCCTTGATCCAAGTGTGGATACATAAACTATTATGAAGTCCTGATTTGATGTGTCCCATAGTTCCTTCTCATCATAAGGAACCCAACGCAACAGACGATGCGTCAATCGGACGCCCAGTCTGAGAGTTATATGCATTTCCGTTCCAAGGGGCCGGTTGAATTTCAGGTACAATCCAACCCGGACATACACCAACCTCATCTGAATTCTATGTGGAGTATTCAAAAAGGACCTTCTCATCAAAAGGAATCCAATGTAGTTGACGGCACGTCAATCAGACGTCCGGTCCTTAAGTTATTAGCGTTTCCGCTCCGAGGGCCCGGTTAGTTTCAGGTTCGAACCAACCTATCCATACAAAAAATTCGTCAAAAAATTGATTTTGATATACTGAAATGACCTTCTCGATCCAAGGAATCCTACGCAACTGACGATGTGTCGATCGGAGGTCCGTAGCTCATGTTATGGGCGAAAAACCAAAAGTGGTCCGAAGAGGGGGGTCTGGGTCCGGTCCGACCCGGCCCAACCTGCCCTGGGTCAGCCCGAACCGGATCGACCCAACCCAGATCTAGGTCCAGACTGGTAGGGCGTGGCCCAACCCGGCAGGCATGGCTCGGCCCGGTGGCTGCGACCCAGCCAGCGCGAGGGCGGCCCGGCCCGCGCGGCAGGCAGCCCGACCCGCACGACCGGTCGCGGCTCGACTGGCTGGCCAAGCACATTATGCGCAAGGCACAGAGCGAGGGGGGGGGGGGTGTCCCATAATGGAGGTGCCAGATAGTGCCACCCGTTCTTCTCGGAACCCGCAGATGCGGGTTCCGCTCCACCGCCGCGACCGGTGCCTCGGCGACCTTCCGCCGGTAGCGCGCGAGGGGCGCCGTCACCCCCAAGTGGCCAGCCTGTGCTGGCCGCCGCCTACGGCCGCCGGTGCTGCCACACCAGCGACCCGCGCCGCCGCTCTCCTCTGAGGGCCACCGGAGTTGTTCCGGTGGTCCATTTTGTCTCTCGTCTGCGCCTACAGCCCCCTCGGGTCCTATTCTTCACTGCAACAGCCTCAAATCAGGGTTGCCATTCCGTTCACCCATCGCCCATCAAACCGCACATCAAGAACGAATTGGCGGAGGGTCCAGACTTGTTCGTTATCCCGTTCCCTCCACGTTAGAGGCTTAAACAGTAATCTAGCTTATAATTGAACCAGAAACAAACCCCAGCTTAATCTCAAACCCATCCCACAATCAACATCCATTTTGCAGATCGACATGTTCGGGGGGTCGATCCGCGGTTTTTTTTATCCAAGGGAAAAGAAGAACTTAAAAGAAAGGAATTAAACCTTGAATTCAAATCCCTACCTTGATTGTCGTTGACCGTTGACGAGTCACGGAAAACGGACGTCACGGAAGATGGTCGTCGTTCCGTCTACTTCGAAAGGAGTAGAGCCCGGAGTAGTCGAGTCGAGTCGACACTGTCGGTGTACTTCATGGGCGGAGGTGCTTTCCTTCCTTACTCTGGTTGAAGAAGGTAGAAGGTGTTGCTTCACGTTCTTCGAGACATAGAGCGTTCTTCATTAAAGAAAGAAATTCTTCATTGAAGAATGGTGTTCTTCGTCGAGTGAATATTATTTCTTCAAGAGTTCCTCCCAATTCTTCTCAAATTTTCACACCCAAACTAAAATAATAGGCTCTCCTATTATTTTATTGTTGAAAAGCTTTTCAAAAGATTTCAAAATCTGGAATTAATTAAATTGAATAAGTTGAATTTATTAATTAGATGGTTGGCACATTTAATGAGAGGACGAAGGTAGAGAGTTCACCCAAAATAAACGAAGAGTGGTGGCTTTAATAAATTCAAGGGGAGTTAAAGGGATTCAAGGGGATTTGAGGGGTTAGGTTCTCATGTGGGCCTCACCACATAATATCCTCCCATAGGAGGTTATGTGGGGGTGATCCCATCCTCCAACTTCCATTTGGATAAAATAACCACCACACATTTTAAAAAAAATATGCTACACATATTTTTTTTATTAAACTTATAAATCCCCCAAAAATTAACTTCCACTCCCGATAAAATGCGACTACGGTGAAGGTCTCCTTAAGAGAATACCGATGCCGTGAGTTCATCGGTGTCCTCATATTTCAATTCCGATAACCGGTTCAAAAGATATAAAATCTTGCACGTACATTTACTGAATGTACCTGAACAAAACTTCAGAAATTGATTCTGGACACACCGGACCTCGGAATCAAGCGCCATTAGAAACTGCAGACTCGTAAAATTCCCATGTATTTAAGAAAAAATTTCCCACAGGATTTCCGGGTCTTTACATATAATATTAAAAATGTCATTATTTATCCACTTGTGGTTATCTTGTCATTTTATAGTAACAATATTAACTATATATTATAAAAATACAAGAAGACATGGTAAGAGTTAATGTTTTTAACTAAGGGTTAAAGCTAAAAGATATGGTGAATTTTGTGAGCTAGAATTTTCTAAAACCTATTGGTTGAGAGTATTTAGACCCATAATCATGTTATCTTAGAAATAAATCACTTTGAATCTTTTAGAAACTGAAATCAATTTATAATAAATTAATATTTCAAGATTTTCCTAAAGTGCCCCTCACCTCTCTTATAAAAGGGAACTTATCCTTTCTTTAATTCACACCTGCAAAGCCATTTGTCTCAGAAAAAACCTGAACAAAAATCCTACCAACTTCCCTCAATTTATCCTATAGGAAAAACTTTGGGCATAAATCCAACTTAAGGAGTCCTTTTGTGCAAATCAAAAGGAGACACCCGAAGAAGAGGTAATCATTTTATCCCTTATTTCAAAGTTCATTTCTTCTTCTACTTCTTCTTACTAAGTTGTTACTATAATAAAATAATAAATCCAGTATATACTATATTCCGAGATGTTTTTATGATTATAGAACAACCATTTTCCTCTTTTTACCCATCCTATGAAAAACAATACCACTATGCGTGTGTATGTATGACTTATGATCTCCACGCTGTGGTGTAAACTGTTTTTCATTTATAATTTATTTAGATGGGTATAATGATAAATATAAATGAATTAAATAATAAATATAACATGATATAATTTCTTTAAAATTCATATTCTATCCAATTCCATACCATTTAACCATTAAGGAAATGATACCGTCGCTTGTGCGTACATACGACTTACCGTCTCCACAATGCGATGAGACTCATTTTCCACGTTCGCCATCCAAGAATGATTATAAAGATATATATTTTGAATAATTATGAAATATATGACATAATAATTCTACTAGAATAATATATATATATATATATACATATATTTCATTCACTTACTTCCATTCAATATGATAAGAAAACAAAAACATCGTTAATGCGTACGTACGACCTACCGTCTCCTTGAATGGTGTATTCCATTTCATATATACATCTATTATATATATTTATATTATGAATATATATGAGATATAAAACATATTATAAATTTTGGAATTAATTAAATCAATATCTAAGTAATATGATAAATAATAACAAGTCAAAACATATATGATAAAACAAAGGGATTATTACCCGAAATGTTGCATTAACTTGGAATTGTTAATAAATGGGTAATATAAAGTCATAAAAGAATCATATATGATATCATAAATTCTATTATAATTCTAATATAAGTTAATAATATTTTTAAAACCATCATACATGAGTTTTGGATAAATGCAGAGAGTATCAGACTTAAGGTAAGGGATTTTGTCTCAATTTCATTTCATTGAGGCATAGTGAAATATTATGCACCTAGTTCCATTTATACAGTGTATATTATACCCTTTTTTTTATTATCATAAATCTCATTATTTTCAGGGTATTATTTTATTTCCTTCATGGGAATTATTTATAGATTCATATTACTCATTCAATATGGTTATTTGATAAGGAATATTATTTATTTTGGTTATTCAATGTGAGAAATAATTTTTACTGGAAATGATGGGTGGATCATAGAATTTATATATCTCCTCAATGCATTGATAGTTTCTCATGAGACGAATAAGTTGTAAAAATGGGTTTCTACACTTAATTTTAAACCATCTTGTGAAAGGTCTTGACGGTAATGAGTTTTCATGTGCCTGAGACATGAAATCCTTAAATAAAGTATTTACCTCATTTAATTTTAGTTATTATTTATCCATGATATTTTGGGTCGACATATCTATGGAATTAGTTCATTATCAGTTTATTGAATTATGGAATATGTTTTGGTTTCTTACTTTCCATATTATTTGTGCCTTATATAGTTTTGTAAATGGAAAGTGTTCTTTGATATTTACCTTTCCATATAGATTGATTATTGATTTTTCTGTACACACCCTTACTGAGAATTTGAGAACACCCTTATTATATTTCTCTCCATATGTTATGAAGAAGAGAACTTTGATTAAGCTTTCAAGTATTCAATATATTTCAGTTATTGTGTAGCATGTTTTATTTTGTTTTCCCAATGTATTAGGGGTATCATGTAAGTAATATGGATTTCCAAGACTACTAAATTGTACGGTACTTCAGGATTTTGTTCCTTGTAATAATGCCAATAAAATGTAATAATTCACCGGCTTTAGGTGATCTGGGGTCAGGGTGTTCCAAAAGTGTATGTATTATGTGAGAAGTTCATTCCGTTGGTTAGAGTGTTATGGAAGCATGGATCTGATTCTCATGAGACTTGGGAGCGTGAGTTTTTGATGAGGGAGTAGTGGCCTCACCAATTTTTCCAAATTCATTCTTCCACATGACTTCCTAGGGAAAAAAATTATTATGGTTGGGAGTTTCTAACATCTCGTTACCCACTTTTAGGTATTTTAACTTCTCTCTTTTTTCCTCTTGAATTGGGTGCGTCTTGGGATTCCTAAGGATAGAGAAAATTTTATAAGAAAAATGAACTAAATTTTGGGGATATATGTTTTTTATAATCAGTAGAGTCCAGATAGAAATGTGTTAATGGACCAATGGAGTTCTCCCTGAGTTTGAATAATACCTGAGTTGGCTTGAGGTTTTTGTTAGAAATCAAGTGATTTTTTAGTCTGCTAGAGAAATACACACCATGTAATGAGAATACATGATGTGTAATCTTTGTAAGGAATATTTCATAAACCATGTACATACCATGAAGAGAGTACATGTTATGTAAAGGTTACATGATGTAACACCCCGAGCTTCCACGATACGCCTCTCTTTCAATAATGCAATAGCTTGCATTGTACGCAAGTTCGAGTTCTAACACACCGCAACTAATCAAAGTAGCCGTTATGAATAGTAATAACCACTTTTTAAAATTATAGAAATTTTATATTTCAAAATGGACTTCATTTTTGGATTCGGAATATCGAAATTAGCCTATGTTGAATTTTTGGTATTTTTCTGAGAACTTCTAATTTTTTATGAATAGTGAAAAATACTTTAAAACAACTTTTTTAATCAAAATAATTTATTGTGATAAATTATACTATTTAGTGGTTTTAAGGTATAATTAGAATATATTTTTACCATTTTATCCAATGGTGGTCATTAGAATTAATTTAACATTGAAATTGGACATAAACAATTGCCAATCTTTTGATATAAATTGTTTCTAAAAAACACGCTATTTGTCATAACAGCGGGAATTAATTATAAAATTAATTCATGCAACTTATATGTTTGGAATTTTGTAAAATAGACATCTTTTTTGAATTCGGAATATCAATTATAGCTTAGGGTGAAATTTTGGCCTTGTTCTGAAAAACTTCAATTTTTGATGAATAGTGAAACCACTAAGTGGTAGTTAAATAACTGATTTTTCGTTTAAATGAAATATTACCACTTCTATGATTTGATTTTCAAAAATCCGACATACATGGTTGTCATTAAGAAGTAAAATGTGGTTCAATGAGATTAAAATAATTTTTTGGTGAATAGTAACTTTTAAGTTCTTAATCACGATTAGAGGTAATTAGTGTAGTTTAAGGTACAAATAATGTTTTAATAATATGAGATGAGCATGACACTTGTCCTACTCCTATTGGATGAGTCATGGCCGACCAAGACAACACATGGGTCAACTTGGGGACCCCATGGAGCCACTTTAGTTGGAAAATGACATTAATATATATTTATTTAATGTTAAAATTAAATTGATACAAACATGAGTTATTTTACTAAAATAGTTTTTAGGTGGGGTTACACAAGTCCTAATTTTGACTATAAATATTCATTAGAAAGCTAAAAAGATTTCCTACATCATAGTATTTTTTTTATAATTTTTAGACATTAAATAAATTAAATTATTTATGACATCATTATGATGCAGCGATGACCTCATTATTTAACGATTTAAATAAAATGAGAAGATAATGCAAAATCCAAGGATTACACTTGGCCAAAGCCTATTGGATGAGGAGATTTCGAAACCTTATCACCTTATCCTAGAATTATATAAGTGTGGGACCTTTAGAATCTGAAAAGCATTGTGAAATAATGTAACATTTCAATCTTTCCAAAAGAGCCCCTCCTCTCCACTTATAAAAGGCCCCCAACTCTCCCACCTCATTTACACTTTCAAGCCATTTGGCTCGGCCAACCTCTGCGCAAATACTCTCACAACATCCCCCTATTACTCCTAGAAGCCTCACTTTGGGCAGAACTCTTCCCAAGGAAGCCTTTGGCTCAAATCAAAAAGAGTTACCCAATTTTGAGGTAATGTCTTTTCTAATGTTGTTTTGTTTTATTTTTCTTCTCCAACCCCCTAAACTCTTTTTATTCATTTCTTTTGTAACAATAACAGTATCCTCAATATACTAGGATGTTGTTATAAGAAGTATTCGAGCTACACTTACACACACCTACATCTAATGGTTAAAGAACATACGGTTTCTGTGGATGGCGAATTTCTACCTCACGAAACGATGATTGTTCAACACTCATATAACACCTTCAAAGGTGGCCATTAAGATGTCACTATTTTTATATATGATATATAATATGTTTATGTTTTACTTATGCTTCTGTATTTCTCATTTATGGCATACTTTATGATTTCCATTATGGGTAAAACACGATAATTTCATTTTAGGAAGTGCGGACTACCGCCCCCTCAAAGTGATTTGAATCGTTAATGCCATATGTGGGATGTATAAAGGATGAAGAAAATGGTATTATACACTATATTATACTGGAATTATATTATACATTTATATCATTATGATTTTGTTCTATTAAATATGAAATTGAAATGAAAGTAGCGTTCATGCGTACGTACGGCTTACCGTCTCCATGAACGGTGCATTTCATTTCTTACCTCTAAATGTTACGTAATATTATAAATGAATGTATATACTGGATATATAATATATATATGACATATAAATCATGAATATAATTCTGGAGACAATGGATATTCTACCACATAAACAACTTGTAATTATAAGAAGTTTATTGTTGACTCAAGTACCAAAGATCGACAAAACGACCGTTATTAACTTAAATAATTACATAATGTTCATAACATTGTAATAAGTGATATAAAAAGGATAATGAAATTTAAAATGGTTCTTAACTCTAGTTTATTATTCAGGAGGTTAAAGAACGGTTGAGTCAAGTCGGACACAAGGTAAGGGAACTTCTTAACCCAATTTCTATTCTTTGGGTTGATCTCCTACTTTCAAATTATGTCATGATATTATTATGTCGTATATTGTATTTATACTTTCTTTATGTGTAAATATAGTGAATACACATAATAGATATATTTTATTTAAAAATGATCTTTTTAAGGACTTCGTCCCGATCCCCTCTCATTGAGGCATATTTGGTTTTATACACAACTTTCTTTTATACGGGGTATAAACCCCTTTTACTTTTACGTTTATTCAAAAGGAATCTCTTTCATACGAAGCGTTTTACTAAACGAAAAAAAGGGAATGTTTTTCTTTCTGTACTTATGCGGCGACAATGACTTCTCCGCCGCCATGACCATTATTTGAGTTTCGGCTTCCTCTACAAGCCATCATTTTTTTAATGAAAAATAAATACAAAGTTTTAACTTTTTTTATTTTGGTATTGAAAATGGTTTTGAAAGCATTTTTATTATATCAATGTGTTGTATTGATATCTTGTGATTGAAATGTGGAAATGTTATGTTTCCTTTATGCATGTTTTATGTGATACTATTATGTTATGGTTTATGATATGTTTAAACCTATTCATATGAGGAATGCATTGGACTTAATAAGTGACGGGTGGAGCCCGCTATAGCTCCTCGATGCATCAGCAGGTCTCATGAGACAAACTAGTGTCTTGGCACGAGGCCTTGACAAAATCTTATTTGTGGTCTTGGCACGAGGCCTTGACTACGTGGTTATGATAGTCTGGAATTATGAATTCCATCATTATGAAAGTGGTTATTGATATTGCATGTGATTATTCGACCAGTAGAATATCCATGTGAAGAAGTGAATGGCATTATCTCATTTTACTTTTGCCATATTATGGTGATGTTCAAGTTTAAAAGGCTTTTGTTTTAGTTATACATTGCCTTAAATTTTTATGTTTATTTATGAAAGCTTCCGCAATATTGTTTTCCTTACTGAGCATCTGAGCTCACCCCTTTCAATGTTTTAATATTTTCCAGGATGTGAAGAAGTATTTTATGAATGACCTGCAGGGATAGTCAGAAGAGGATATGAGTGTGGACTATGAAGACTTTGTTATTAGTTTTTCACTTTATGATGTAATGTATGACTTATTAATGTATCTAGTGTTTCCAAGGCTACTAAACTAATCGGTCTTTCGAGACTTGATCTTTTGTGATCATGCCAATGTTACGAAGTAATGCACCGACTCTGGGTAGCTGGGGTCGGGGCGTTACAGTTGGTATCAGAGGCAGTTTAGTACTAACCTTGGAAGCTAGATTTAGATAAACTCTGATTAGAGCACATAGCCCAAAGATAGACTTTGAGGATTAGTATAGAAGAACTTCCTAGAATTTTGGTATTATAGAGATGTTATGAGTTTTCCGAGCAATACATCCCTGTCTGGATACGAGCAGGTAGAGGCGGCTCTGGCACAGATGTACCTAGGGGTAAAACTCGAAAACACCGCTTTGAGCTAGACTCGAACGGGAACTGGTGCACAACAACGGGCCTTGCTGCACTCTTGGTTACGACACTCCCGGGGGATATGCTTAGGATAATTCTCATTTTATTTACAAACCACTATGAAGGGTTATGAGTACATACTTCCTCAAAGAAAACATTTTTTTTATGATTATGGATTATATCCATAAATAGTTCAATTTATGTAAAGTGTTTAACAAGTATGGAATTATGTATTTTGATTCATAAACTAATATAGTTTATGCCATTGTTTAGAAATGGCGCCTAGTGGAAGGAATGGAAACCGTATCAATGCACGAACTCCGTGTAGGGATTGCCCTCCTGCTCAAGATAATTATTGTGGATCTGGAGATACAACTGGTTCTGATCAGCTTCTCACCATTCTGGGACAACTCACGCAGGTTATGAATAATAACCTTACTCATATGGAGCACCCTGATCCGCAACGTGGAGGATCAATGCTATACCGTTTCATGAGGCAACAACCACCAACCTTCAATGGGGGTACAAATCCGTTAGTAGCTGAGCAATGGATAAACTCCTTAGAGAAAATATTCCATGCCTTGGGGAGTAGCGAAAGGGAGAAGGTTGTCATGGCAGTTTACCGCCTCACTGGAGATGCCGATCAGTGGTGGTCGCTGATTCAAAACACAAAGGAAGATGATGGCGTATCGAATATGGAATGGAGGGAGTTCAAAGATCTGTTTTTAGAAAAATATTTTCCTCGTGACCATCGAGTAGATATGGAAAGGAAATTTCTGAGTTTGAGGAAAAAGGAGGATGAGAATGTCGCAAAGTATGAGGCTAACTTTACAAGGTTAGCGAGGCATGCTGCCGATTATATACGTAACCCAAGGAGTAAGATTGATCGTTTCTTTGATGGGTTAAAACCATTTCTCCGTCGAGATTTAGTATCACAATCCTTCTCATCATATGAAGATATTGTCTCGTGTGCTATCAAGACAGAAAAGGAATTCTCTAAGTCTTATGACAACAAAGTAAAGAAAGAGAAGAAGAGAACGGTGGAACACGAGACAGATAAAGGGAAAAAGGGAAAGAAGGATTTTCCATTATGTGATAATTGTGGGAAGAATCACCCTGGTACTTGCCTAAAAGGAATGGTAGTTTGTTATAAATGTGGAGAAAAGGGTCACCAGGCTCGTGATTTCAAGGGAAAGAAAGAGGCTGTCAAAGTTGAATGCTACAATTGTAGGGAAACAGGGCATTATGCAAATGAATGTCCTAAGCGTCAAGGAAACTTACCTCAGAAAAGTCCAAGGGATCAAGGCCAATCTTATGCTGTGACTACAGTTGAAGCGGAATAATTAATGTATTGGTGCTTTTGGACTCAAGGATTATATTCTGGTTATAAGAATAACGGGATATATATATATGGATTGTACTGCAGTACTTGTTGATTTCAGTAAGGTTTTAATATGATTATGGTAATCATATTTTTAGTATGTGACAATAAGAGAAACTTTTCTTTGTTTGGGGAATCTGATGTTACAATTGATTTTGGAATTTAGAGACCTTTTAAAGAAAGTCTGGACGAAGATATTTTGGATAACTATAAAGGTTGGAGTGGATTAAGTTGAACTTTGGATAGTATTGTTCAAGGTTAAAACATTTATGAAGATTATTTTTGGAATAGTATAGTACTATATTTTTAGGAAAAGGACAACCTGCAGGGTGGGGAATAACCCATCGTGTCGGACAAAGCTGCAGGAATCGAACCCACAACCATAGTGCGACAAGCCTTTATTTCCTACCACTAGCCTACAGGAAGTCCCTGGTTATTACAAAATAGTTTTACTAATCTAAATGGTATGTGTTAACATTTATAACCTTATACAATTAGGATAAATAGAATATTTTTGAGTTCCGTTACCATTTGGAGTAAAAGTTGGGTTTGTGGTAAAAATATATTAACGAATGAAAGTATACATAACGAGTATGTATATTCCCTTACGTTCTTAGTAAATCTCCTAAATAAATTCCTCAACATTATAAAAGGTAACTTAAAACAAAAATGTTGTCGGTTAACTTTTCCAACTGGGGATTCAATGATCGTTTAACCAATCACAAGTTTGTGATTTTCTTGTGGTTAAACTTTCTCCTAATCCTGTTTTCTATAACTCTCCATCAGACCTTGATGGTTTTTCTCTCCTCCATATCCATATTTTCATATAATCCTAGAATGGGCTATATCGGGTGACCTTTGTACTTATCCTGCTTTCTTTTAATGTTATATATTTATTAACCTTATTTCCGATGTGGGTTTTCCTAAAAGGTATTTTCTCTTTTCAACCTTTTATTTTCAAAGAAAAATTTCAAATTGCGAGGATGCAATTTATTGAAGGAGGGGAGAATGTAACACCCCGAGCTTCCACGATACGCCTCTCTTTCAATAATGCAATAGCTTGCATTGTACGCAAGTTCGAGTTCTAACACACCGCAACTAATCAAAGTAGCCATTATGAATAGTAATAACCACTTTTTAAAATTATAGAAATTTTATATTTCAAAATGGACTTCATTTTTGGATTCGGAATATCGAAATTAGCCTATGTTGAATTTTTGGTATTTTTCTGAGAACTTCTAATTTTTTATGAATAGTGAAAAATACTTTAAAACAACTTTTTTAATCAAAATAATTTATTGTGATAAATTATACTATTTAGTGGTTTTAAGTTATAATTAGAATATATTTTTACCATTTTATCCAATGGTGGTCATTAGAATTAATTTAACATTGAAATTGGACATAAACAATTGCCAATCTTTTGATATAAATTGTTTCTTAAAAACACGCTATTTGTCGTAACAACGGGAATTAATTATAAAATTAATTCATGCAACTTATATTTTTGGAATTTTGAAAAATAGACATCATTTTTGAATTCGGAATATCAATTATAGCTTAGGGTGAAATTTTGGCCTTGTTCTGAAAAACTTCAATTTTTGATGAATAGTGAAACCACTAAGTGGTAGTTAAATAACTGATTTTTCGTTTAAATGAAATATTACCACTTCTGTGATTTGATTTTCAAAAATCCGACATACATGGTTGTCATTAAGAAGTGAAATGTGGTTCAATGAGATTAAAATAATTTTTTGGTGAATAGTAACTTTTAAGTTCTTAATCGCGATTAGAGGTAATTAGTGTAGTTTAAGGTACAAATAATGTTTTAATAATATGAGATGAGCATGACACTTGTCCTACTCCTATTGGATGAGTCATGGCCGACCAAGACAACCCATGGGTAAACTTGGGGACCCCATGGAGCCACTTTAGTTGGAAAATGACATTAATATATATTTATTTAATGTTAAAATTAAATTGACACAAACATGAGTTATTTTACTAAAACAGTTTTTAAGTGGGGTTACACAAGTCCTAATTTTGACTATAAATATTCATTAGAAATCTAAAAAGATTTCCTACATCATAGTATTTTTTTTATAATTTTTAGACATTAAATAAATTAAATTATTTATGACATCATTATGATGCAGCGATGACCTCATTATTTAACGATTTAAATAAAATGAGAAGATAATGCAAAATCCAAGTATTACACTTGGCCAAAGCCTATTGGATGAGGAGATTTAGAAACCTTATTACCTTATCCTCGAATTATATAAGTGTGGGACCTTTAGAATCCGAAAAGCATTGTGAAATAATGTAACATTTCAATCTTTCCAAAAGAGCCCCTCCTCTCCACTTATAAAAGGCCCCCACCTCTCCCACCTCATTTACACTTTCAAGCCATTTGTCTCGGCCAAACTCTGCCCAAATACTCTCCCAACATCCACCTCTTACTCCTATAAGCCTAACTTTGGGCAGAACTCTTCCCAAGGAAGCCTTTGGCTCAAATCAAAAAGAGTTACCCGATTTTGAGGTAATGTCTTTTCTAATGTTGTTTTGTTTTATTTTTCTTCTCCAACCCCCTAAACTCTTTTTATTCATTTCTTTTGTAACAAAACCAGTATCCTCAATATACTAGGATGTTGTTATAAGAAGTATTCGAGCTACACTTACACACACCTACATCTAATGGTTAAAGAACATACGGTTTCTGTGGATGGCGAATTTCTGCCTCACGAAACAATGATTGTTCAACAATCATATAACACCTTCAAAGGTGGCCATTAAGATGTCACTATTTTTATATATGATATATAATATGTTTATGTTTTACTTATGATTCTGTATTTCTCATTTATGGCATACTTTATGATTTCCATTATGGGTAAAACGCGATAATTTCATTTTAGGAAGTGCGGACTACCGCCCCCTCAAAGTGATTTGAATCGTTAATGCCATATGTGGGATGTATAAAGGATGAAGAAAATGGTATTATACACTATATTATACTGGAATTATATTATACATTTATATCATTATGATTTCGTTCTATTAAATATGAAATTGAAATGAAAGTAGCGTTCATGCGTACGTACGGCTTACCGTCTCCATGAACGGTGCATTTCATTTCTTACCTCTAAATGTTATGTAATATTATAAATGAATGTATATACTGGATATATAATATATATATGACATCTAAATCATGAATATAATTCTGGAGACAATGGATATTCTACCACATAAACAACTTGTAATTATAAGAAGTTTATTGTTGACTCAAGTACCAAAGATCGACAAAACGACCGTTATTAACTTAAATAATTACATAATGTTCATAACATTGTAATAAGTGATATAAAAAGGATAATGAAATTTAAAATGGTTCTTAACTCTAGTTTATTATTCAGGAGGTTAAAGAATGGTTGAGTCAAGTTGGACACAAGGTAAGGGAACTTCTTAACCCAATTTCTATTCTTTGGGTTGATCTATTACTTTCAAATTATGTCATGATATTATTATGTCGTATATTGTATTTATAATTTCTTTATGTGTAAATATAGTGAATACACATAATATATATATTTTATTTAAAAATGATCTTTTTAAGGACTTCGTCCCAATCCCCTCTCATTGAGGCATATTTGGTTTTATACACAACTTTCTTTTATACGGGGTATAAACCCCTTTGACTTTTACGTTTATTCAAAAGGAATCTTTTTCATACGAAGCGTTTTACTAAACGACAAAAAGTGAATGTTTTTCTTTCTGTACTTATGCGGCGACAATGACTTCTCCGCCACCGTGACCATTATTTGAGTTTCGGATTCCTCTACAAGCCATCATTTTTTTAATGAAAAATAAATACAAAGTTTTAACTTTTTTTATTTTGGTATTGAAAATGGTTTTGAAAGCATTTTTATTATATCAATGTGTTGTATTGATATCTTGTGATTGAAATGTGGAAATTTTATGTTTCCTTTATGCATGTTTTATGTGATACGATTATGTTATGGTTTATGATATGTTTAAACCTATTCATATGAGGAATGCATTGGACTTAATAAGTGACGGGTGGAGCCCGCTATAGCTCCTCGATGCATCGGCAGGTCTCATGAGACAAACTAGTGTCTTGGCATGAGGCCTTGACAAAATCTTATTTGTGGTCTTGGCACGAGGCCTTGAATACGTGGTTATGATAGTCTGGCATTATGCATTCCATCATTATGAAAGTGGTTATTGATATTGCATGTGATTATTCGACCAGTAGAATATCCATGTGAAGAAGTGAATGACATTATCTCATTTTACTTTTGCCATATTATGGTGATGTTAAAGTTTAAAAGGCTTTTGTTTTAGTTATACATTGCCTTAAATTTTTATGTTTATTTATGAAAGCTTCCGCAATACTGTTATCCTTACTGAGCATCTGAGCTCACCCCTTTCAATGTTTTAATATTTTCCAGGATGTGAAGAAGTATTTTATGAATGACCTGCAGGGATAGTCAGAAGAGGATATGAGTGTGGACTATGAAGACTTTGTTATTAGTTTTTCACTTTATGATGTAATGTAAGACTTATGAATGTATCTAGTGTTTCCAAGGCTACTAAACTAATCGGTCTTTCGAGACTTGATCTTTTGTTATCATGCCAATGTTACGAAGTAATGCACCGACTCTGGGTAGCTGGGGTCGGGGCGTTACACATGCTATGTAATGTAAACAAATTAGTTTTTATTAAAAAGATAATAGGTTTTTGGCGTATATGATCCCTGTGAATTACATGAAATTTAAAGGGATTACACACCATGTAAATGTCATTATAATGGATTTTAAGGTTCTATAAGAGTGATATGTCATTTAATTTTTCCTTAGCTACCTCCCCTTTCAACCTAGAATGATTCTATGATGATTTTGTGAGACTATATTCAATCAATATTGATTCATTTGGTGATTTTTCATCACCGTAGATGGGTTTTATATCTCTGGGTGAGTAATCATTTCTACTTTTTTCATTTATTTGATCACATTAGATATGTTTAATTTTGTTATTATATCCATTATCATGTGGTGTTGTTTATTCTTGTTTCCCTTTAGATCCATTGTGAGATCTCATTCTGAGGGTGATTTTTTTGTTGGTTGTGGTGTGGTAAGTGTGCATTTTTGAGGAATGTGTTGTTTCCCCTTCTTCACCGACTCTTTTATTTATTGAATTGGTTTTTAGATGTGAGTATTGGTTGTCGTGTCTCTACTATTTTTGTTGGTTTCTATTTCAGGCATGTCTAACATGTGTCCTGATGTAGGTAGTTCTGTCTATAGTCTGCGTTGATGAATTGCATTGATCCAATTTTTTATAAATAGTTTTATTAAATTAAATGGAATGATATGAATGATTTTTGTGTGTGTATGGAACTAGATTTTAAAAAAATATGGTTTCCCTTGGATTTGGTAAATTAGAAAGGGGTTTTCAAATCATTATGAAGAGGTTTTGTGAAATGGTTTTCAAAGAATGATATGAAGAAATGATTTGATGAAATGGTTTGGAAAATAGAGCACATGGTAAGCCTTGGGTACTTGTTTTTAAGGGTAGTAATAGGCCTTGTCCACCATTAGGGTATTTTCTCATGGTTATTTCTTCTTCTCCCAAGGCCTGTTGTAACGACCCAATGTTTTTCAATGGAAATTCATTTCTCATAAGTATGTCATAAAATCACATGAAAACACAAAATAATGAACTAATAAGTGCTAAGTGACCTTTAAACATAAGTATGTCACTTCTGTGTGTGGAATTTCAAAAATCTGGTATACACAGTTGTAATCAGTAATTTATTTGGAGTCTGATAAGGAAAACTTAATTTTTGGTGAATAGTAAACTACCCTAATGAATAGTAACATACCCTTATGATTAGTGAGATACCCTAATGAATAGTAATCTCATCTATGGTGGTATAAAAATAATATTCAAGTTGGAAGTATGATATACCTATATTTTTAGAATAAGTTAATGAATGTTTTAAAACTGGTTTTGATAATAAATTATTACTTTTAATTAAATATTAAAATAATAATATTTAGAAAATTATTTTTGAAAAATGGAATTCATTTTTTGATTCTAAATGTCGAAAAATGGTTAGGGTGAATTTTTGGGATTTTTCTGAAATACTTGATTTTTTGATGAATAGTAGAATCCAATAATTCACAATAAATGCTAAATAATGGATTAATTGAGTCATCGATGATGTTCTTCTGATGTAAGCCCAATTGGTTCGGGATCACATGATAAAATCACTATTCTTGGTCATGGAATACTTACTATTCCTTTTCTTGGGAATAAATAATAAATTAATGATTATAATATTATGAAATCCCTCCTCTCCTCCACTATAAACCCCCCTTCACTCCCTCTTCTCTCCACTCCTCTCAAGCCTTGTGCCTTGCCATTATTCTGAAAAAATATCTCCCCAAGGTCCTCCCCCACGTCCAAAATCTCTCAGCCTCCTCAAAATACCAAAACCTCTCCCCTTAAGAGGTTCTCAAAGGAGGAAGTCTCAAGAGGTAAATTCCTCTTCCCAATTTCTTCTTTTCTTTTAAGTTATTTTATTTTTTATTTCTTTCCTCACATCACATCACCATAATAGTATGATAAATCAATTAATATACATGTACTGGAATTTATTCATGCTAGTGGTATATTTCATTATCTTCTCTCATTTCCCCACCCTTTTATTTGAAAGAAATGAAAGCACCGTTTGAGGTGTGCTAATTTAGCACATTCAAGGACAACATTTTATCAATTTATATTTTTATATTTAATTATGGTCATGAAACCATTTGTGTTATGGTTAAACCAGATTATTATATACGTAATATATCCTATTTTTGGTTCTATAATCCTTTGGTACAAATGGAATTAATTTATAAAGCAAAACACATTCTTTGTAATCAAATCCACTGATTAACAAAAACAGTTATCACTATGGTTATATATATAATAATTAAACTTCACTATAAGTAACCTAATTAAAATTAAAACCATGAAATCTCCTAGATATTAAATAAAGAATATAACTACAATTCTGTACAACTACTTTCACCTTTCTTATAATCCAAACTTGAATATAAGTGAACCGATCTTTTAGAGCCAAGTAAACAAACGAGCTCAAACAATGAAATTGAACCTTGTAACTAATCAAAAAGGATTTTAATGAAATAAAAAGGGTTATAATAAATAAATTGAATATATAATAGGTTCTGGAATTATTAATTAATAAGCCTTATTTTTTTATTCAGGTCGTTAATAACAACTGGAGAACACCAATAGATTTAAGGTAAGGGATCCTCCCCTTTTCACTCTTAATCAAGATTGTTCCCTATGCTATGCCTTTTTGTGCAATACCAAGTGATGGGGTATGTTTATAAACGTTATCCATACTGCCCTAATATTTTATAATTGATGAGAAACCCCTTATCTATCTCATCAATCCCTCTTATTTACACCTGATACCATGCTGATAAACCATAATTGATTCTACCCGAACTTCCTTTATTCCTTCGGGTTGCTCTATCTTTCTTTTTACCAAAATATAGTTGTCTTTTATTTTTATTTAGAAATGAAACATTCTGTTTATATGATACATAATCATGTTACAAGATCCATCTCTCATTCTCTTTTGGGGATATACATGCTTTTAAGTGAATCCATCCTCGATACTTCCCAATAAGCACACTCGTTTTAAAGGAACTTCCCAAAATTTTACCCAATTTCAAGTGCACTCTATATTCTGTTTTAAGAAACCATTGTCTTTGTAAATTCAGTATTTTTATTATGAAAACCTTCTTGGTTAAATTCTTGTTTTATATTAAAGAATGTCTTCTTTACTATTTTAAAATATCTATAGTATTTTCCTTAAAACCGCACAAAAATGTTTTAATGTTAATGTCTCTCAAATAAATTTCTTATGTGATGTCACTTCTATTTGTTACCACCTACCATGTTTTATGACTAAATTACCTTATGAACGTCCATGTATGTTCTAATCCCTTTTTTTCATGGACACTTTCATGATACACTCATTGGTTATTCTTTATGTCAAGATTGTGGTACCCAATTCTCTCCATGGGTAACCTTATGTTTATGAACAATTGATTATGTATAATTACTCATGTGGAAAGAAGATTTATGTGGTAAGAATATTTATGTGGCAAGAATAATCATGAAAATGTTGAGATGGGTGCACCCAGATAGCGCTCCAATGCATTGGGTAAGGATAAGTCTCATGAAATGCAATGTGAAACGAGATTGGCGGTTAGCCTTGACCCGTACTAAAATGGGAAACAGGATTGGCGGTTAGCCTTAAACCGTACTAAAGAAATGTTTTATGATTCTTCCACATTTATATGATTCCATGTTTATATTATCCCATGCTTATATTAAATTTTTTTATAAGTTTCATGCTTTGGATATCATTATGTCATGCCTCCTAACTCATGTGCTTGAGATGTATACTTATGTTCATTCCCTTACGGGTTTTTTAGCTCATCCTTTTGTTCATGTGTTCCCCAAGGTATCCTATACAGATGTAAGGGCTCAAAGGAAGTTAGAATATTTTTATGAAGATTAAATAAATAAGTTTTTTCCCCATGTTTTATGTTATATGTACCTAGTCTTCCAAGACGCTAGACTTAACGATCATTGGCTTGTAATATAATGATTAATTATGCTTAAAATAATGAAATATTTTATGTAAAAGGCTCGAGTCACTATAGTTGGTATCAGAGGATGGTCTAGTTATTTTTGGAGATTAGGAATAGAGAACCTTAGTGAGCACCTTAAGGATGAGACTAAGTATAAGAA
The DNA here is from genome assembly GCA_963277665.1 of Viscum album. Classification (NCBI taxonomy): domain Eukaryota; kingdom Viridiplantae; phylum Streptophyta; class Magnoliopsida; order Santalales; family Viscaceae; genus Viscum; species Viscum album. Next base: position 907,713,203 of record OY728131.1, on the reverse strand, counting down.
AACAGTCCTAAATTTTGGTGAGTATAGAGTAAGTGGTTTATCAAGAAAATACATCCATATCTGAATACGAGCAGGTAGAGGCAGCTCTAGCATAGATGTATCTAGGGGTAAAACCCGAAAACACCACTTTGAGCTAGACTCGAACAAGAACTGGTGCACGATAACAGGCTTTGCTGCACTCTTGTTTACGACACTCTCGGGGAATATGCTTCAGTAGATTCACGAGCTTAGTACAAACCATTATTAAGGGACAAAAAGAAGCCCATAAGAATATAAGTTAAGAAATAGATCGAGGATAACCTGGATATAAACCTAAGGAAACGCAAGTCAGAATATAATTCTTCCATATAAGTTTATAGTTTTATGTTCAATGTTTCTTTTTTATGATCAATGGATAAGTATTCAAGACCTCTAATTATATGTTATTTTTCTAAGTTAATGGTAGGAAATAGAAGAACATATTCCAACAACCAATGTGATAGGCAATGTGATGATTGCCCTAATTATATGTCTAATGTGACAAAATAGGGTTCTCAAAAATTCATGACAGTACTTGCTCAGCTGGCTCGAGTTATGAATAATAACTTGAATTAGGTGGAACGTCCTCCTCCTCCAAGGAAAGAGAAATTTTCCATATAATCCTTCATGCGGAAAATGCCTCCCATGTTTAGTGGGTCTTCTGATCCCCTCCTCACAGAATAATGGATTAACTCCATTGAAAATATTTTCTCTGTCCTCCAGTGCTCGGAAGAAGAGAAAGTTGTACTGGCAGTCTATTATTTTGATGGGGAAGCTGATTAGTGGTAGAAACTGATCAATAATACAAAGTCCCAAGAGGAAATTGATTCCATAGAATGGGACGAATTCAAGAGGATATTTTTCAACAAATATTTTCCTCAAACCCTCCATCTCAAGATGGAAAGAGAGTTCCTTGGACTCAAGCAGAAGGAAGATGAGTCCATCGGGGCGTATGAAGTGAAATTTACAAGGCTTTCAAGTTATGCCTCTGGCTTTGTCATGAACACCAAAATCAAGGTGGATCGCTTCTTTAGAGGACTAAAGCCGAGTCTACAAAAGGTGTTGGCGATTCGAGACTTCGACAGCTATGATGAGATTGTCTGTTGTGCACTCAAGGTTGAAATAGAGATTGGAGACTCTTAGTGGTCTCATGGGCCTAGTGCAAGAAGTGGAAAATGGAGAACAAAATGGGTGGTTCATCAAACAAATCCCATGATGGAAAGAATCCTCACTTTCCCCTTTGAATTTTTTTTGGAAAGAATCATCTTGGTGACTGTCTCAAGGGAACCAAGAATTGCTTCAAATGCGAAAAGTTTGGTCATCTGGCCAAGAACAGCCGAAGGGATATGAAAAATCCTGCTAATGTTGAAGAATAAAGAAAGGTTTAGATCAACACTCAGCCTGTAGTGCAGTGTTATAACTGCAAGGATCTTGGGCATTATGCGAACAATTTTCCTAATCCAAGGGTTGTCGGAGGCAATCAACAACAACCTCCAAGGCAACAAGGAAGGGCTTATGCTATCACTACTGCTGAGGTGGAGCTAGAAAATGATGTGGTGACAGGTACGCTTGTTATTCATTCAAGAATAGAGAATGTACTATTTGATTCTGGTTCTACGCATTCTTTCATATCTTGCAAGTTTAGTAGAACTATTCAAACATCACCTCAAAATTTGGAGGAAAAGTTATCTGTGAGAACAGCTAATGGAGAAATTATTGCATCCATGGTTTATAACTCCTCTTCAGTTAATTTTTGTGGACTGAACCTCCTAGAAAATCTTGTCATACTTCCTTTAGTGGAGTTCGAGGCTATCTTGGGCCTAGATTATCTATCTTTGTATAAGGCCAACATCAATTGTCGGGAAAGGAAGATCACTTTTCACATTCCAAAGCATCCTCTGATTCTTTAAAAGTGTAAGGAAGAAGATGAGTCTCCTTTATAATCTTCGTCACAAGTTTGGATACTAATTCCTTGTGAGAAAGCATATCTAACTCAAATGATTGGTACAAAGTATAGAATCATTCTTGAAGACATTCCCATCGTGAGGGATTACACTGATGTATTCCTTGAAGAGTTTCTTGCCCTTCCTTTTGACCGAGAGGTTGAGTTCTCAATTGAACTTATCCCTGGATCTCTTACAATCTCAAAGACACCTTATAGAATGGCCACCGTAGAGCTAGAAGAGCTGAAGAAGCAGTTATAAGAGAATATGGAGAAGGGTTTTATACGCCCGAGTGCTTCACTGTGGGGTGATCTAGTCCTCTTCGTCAATAAGAAGGATGGATCAATGCGCCTCTGTATTGATTATCATGAGCTCAATAAAATCACTATAAAGAACAAGTATCCCCTTCCACATATAGATAACTCGTTCGATTAGCTTCATGGGGCCAGTTATTTCTCTAAGGTGGACCTTCGGTCAGGATATCACCAACTAAAGGTGAGGAAGGAAGATATTCCCAAGACTGCCTTTCGAACGAGGTATGAACACTATGAGTTCATAGTGATGCCCTTAAGACTCACTAATGCTCTAGTAATTTTCATGGATTTAATGAATATAGTCTTTAGAGATTACATTGACAAATTTTTGGTGGTCTTTATTAATGATATTATGATATACTCCAAGAGAAAGGAGGAACATGAGGAACATTTGGAAAACGTGTTAAAGAATTTGTGAGTAGAAAAGTTATATGAAAAGTACAATAAATGTGAGTTCTGGATGGAGGAAGTATCATTCTTGGGGAATGTTATCACCAGGAAAGGGATATCTGTGGACCCTTCCAAGATGAAGGTAATTGAATAGTGGCCTAGGCCAACTTTTGTAACGGAGATCTGAAACTTTTTAGGTCTAGCTGGGTATTATCGATGATTCATGAATAACTTTTCATGATTGTAAAACCCAATGACCAAGCTAACACAGAAGGGAGTAAAGTTCTTCTAGACACAGGAATGTGAAGACTTTTTGAAGGAGTTGAAAAAGAGGCTTATCACTACGCCGATACTCACACTCCCTTCAAGTGGAGAACTCTTTGTAGTGTATAGTGATGCTTCTAAGAAAGGATTAGGCTGTGTGATAATTCAAAATGATAAATGATAGCCTATTCCTCAAGACAGCTTAAAATACTTGAGCCAAACTATCCCATGCATGATCTGGAGTTGGTGGCCGTGATCTTTGCGTTGAAAATCTGGCGGCATTATCTTTATGGAGAAAAATGTGAATTATATACTGACCACAAGAGTCTCAAATATATATTCACATAGAAATAGCTTAATATGCGCCAATGAATATGGATAGAGCTCATCAAGGATTATGACTTCTCAATCCACTACCATCCCGGTAAGGCAAACAAGGTGGCAGATGCTCTAAGTAAAAAGGATCCTGCATCTTTATCAATGATGATAATTGAAAAGGATCTGATCTTATTATATTTTCAAAGGATGGACATGGAAATCATTAAGGGAGGAATGTCATCAATCCTTTCTCAAATTATTGTTCAACCATCCCTCTTGGAGAAAAAAAAATATGCTCAAAGAAAGGATGTGGAAATTCAGAAATGGGTGGAAGCTGCTAAAAATGGGAAATCCTTCGATTTCAAAATTGATGAGGAAGGAGTTGTAAGATTTGGGACACGATTATGTTTACCATATAATCTAGAGATAACAAAGGAGCTATTGAATGATGCACATAGCTCAACCTTATCTATCCACCCAGGGAGCACAAAGATGTATCGAGATCTCTGAGAAAACTTTTGGTGGGACAATATGAAAAGGGAGATTTCCGAATATACATCAAAGTGCCTCGTATGTCAGCAAGTGAAGGCTGAGAGACAAAATTCTAAGGGGATGATGCAACCACTACCCATACCATCATGGAAGTGGGAGAACATTACCATGGACTTTGTCACTGGAATTCCAAATACATTTAGAGAAAACAATGCTATATGGTTCATTGTGGATCGTCTTACGAAGACATCTCACTTTATCACAATTTGAGAGGACTTCTCATTGGATCAACTTGCACGGATTTACATCAAAGAAGTTGTAAGGATGCATGGAGTACCACTATCTATTGTATTCGATCATGATATGAGATTCACCTTGAAGTTATGGAAAATTCTCCAGCATGCTCTAAGCACTAAACTGAACTTCAGTAAGACCTATCATCCTCAAACTGATGGCCAATATGAGAAAACTATTTAGACATTGGAATACATGTTGAGAGCGTGTTCAATGGAATTCAAAGGAGGATGGGACCAACATCTTCCACTGGTTGAATTCTCCTACAACAATAGTTTCCATTCGAGCATTCGAATGGCACCATATGAAGCCTTTTATGAGAAAAGGTGAATAACATCGACATGTTGGGATGAAGTTAGTGAGAGTAAGCTGCTAGGACCTAAAATGGTCAAAGAAATGGTGGATAATGTGGAAACCATTCAGCAACATATCAAGGTAGCCCAAAGTCGATAGAAGAGTTATGTAGATAACCGTCGATGAGACCTTGAGTTCAAAGTTGGAGACATGGTATTTCTACATATATTCCCATGGAAGAAGGTCATGAGGTTTGTTAAGAAAGGGAAGTAAAGTCCCAAGTACATCGGCACCTTCGAGATCCTTGATCGAGTCGGAGTTGTGGCCTATCGACTGACACATACACCTACCATGTCAAAAGTACATGATGACTTTCATGTATCCCTCTTAAGGAAGTAAATACCAAACCCTTCACATGTAATCTCTTTAGAGGTGGTACAGTTGGAGGATGATCTCTCTTACGAGGATCAGCCAGTGAAGATATTGTATCGTAGAGAAAAATTTCTATGCAACAAGACAACTCATCTAGTCAAGGTACTATGGAGAAACCATAAGTACGAAGAGGAAACATGGGAATTGGAGTAATAAATAAAGGAAAAGTACCCACACTTGTTTTGGCTTAGAATGTAAAACAAAATTTTGAGGGAGAAATTTCATAAGGGGGGAAGAATGTAACGACACAATGTTTTTCAATGGAAATTCCCTTCTCATAAGTATGTCATAAAATCACATGAAAAGACAACATAATGAACTACTAAGTGCGGAGTGAACTTTAAACATAAGTTTGTCACTTTTGTGTGTGGAATTTCAAAACTCCGGCATACACGGTTGTAATGAGTAAGTTATTTGGAATTCGATAAGGAAAACTTAATTTTTGGTGAACAGTAACCTAACCTAATGAATAGTAACATACCCTTATGAATAGTGAGACACCATAATGAATATTAACCTCACCTATAGTGGTATAAAAATAATATTCAATTTGTAAGTACGATATACCTATATTTTTATAATAAGTTAATGAATGTTTTAAAACTGGTTTTGATAATAAATTATTACTTTTAATTAAATATTAAAATAATCATATTTAGAAAATTATTTTTGAAAAATGGACTTCATTTTTGGATTCTACACATCAAAAAATGGTTAGGGTGAATTTTTGGGATTTTTTTTGAAATACTTGATTTTTTTGATGAATAGTAGAATCCGATAATTCATAATAAATGCTAAATAATGGATTAATTGAGTCATCGATGATGTTCTGCTGATGTAAGACTACTTGGTTCAGGATCACATGATGAAAAAACTATTCTTGGCCATGGAATACTTACTATTCCTTGTCTTGGGAAGAAATAATAAATTAATGATTATAATATTATGAAATCCCACATCTCCTCCACTATAAAAGCTTCCTTCACTCCCTCTTCTATCCACACCTCTCAAGCCTTGTGCCTTGCCATTATTCTGCCCAAATATCTCCCCAAGGTACTCCCCCACGCCCAAAATCTCTCAGCCTACTCAAAATACCAAAACCTCTCCCCTTAAGAGGTTCTCAAAGGAGGAAGTCTCAAGAGGTAAATTCCTCTTCCCAATTTCTTCTTTTCATTTAAGTTCTTTTCTTTTTTATTTCATTCCTCACCTCCCTTAACCATAATAGTATGATAAACCCAGTAACATACATGTACTTGAATGTCTTAATGCTAGTGGTATATTTCATTATCTTCTCTCATTTCCCCACCCTTTTATTTTAAATAAATGAAAGCACCGTTTGAGGTGTGCAAATTTAGAACATTCAAGGACAACATTTTATAAATTTCTATTTTTATCTTTAATTATGGTCATGAAACCATTTGTGTTATGGTGGAACCAGATTATTATATATGTAATATATCCTATTTTTGGTTCTGTAATCATTTGGTACAAATGGAATTAATTTATAAAGAAAAACACATTCTTTGTAATCAAATCCACTGATTAACAAAAACAGTTATCACTATGGTTATATATATAATAATTTGACTTCAATCTAAGTAACCTAATTAAAATTAAAACCATTTAATATCCTGGATATGAAATAAAAAATATAACTACAATTATGTACAACCACTTTCATCTTTCTTATAATCCAAACTTGAATATAAGTGAATTGATCTTTTAGAGCCAATTAAACAAACGAGCCCGAACAATGAAATTGAACCTTGTAACTAATAAAAAAGGCTTGGAATGAACTAAAAAGGTTTATAATAAATAAATTAAATATAGAAGAGGTTATGAACTTATTAATTAATAATCCTATTTTTTTTATTCAGGTCGTTAATAACAAGTGGAGAACACCAACAGATTTAAGGTAAGGGATCCTCCCCTTTTCACTCTTAATCAAGATTGTTCCCTATGTTATGCCTTTTTGTGTAATACCAAGTGATGGGGTATGTTTATACACCTTCCCCATACTGGCCTAATATTTTATAATTGATGAGAAACCCCTTATCTCTCTCATCAAGCCCTCTTAGTTACACCCGATACCATGCCGATAAACCATAATGGATTCTACCCGAACTTCCTTTATTCCTTCAGGTCGCTCTATCTTTCTTTTTACCAAAATATAGTTGTCTTTTATTTTTATGTAGAAATTCAAAATTCTGTTTATATGATACATAATCATGTTCCAAGATCCATCTCTCATTATCTTTTAGGGATATACATGCTTTTAAGTGAATCCCTCCTCGATACTTCCCAATAAGCACACTCGTTTTAAAGGAACTTCCCGAACTTTTACCCAATTTCAAGTGCACTATATCTTCTATTTTAAGATACCATTGTCTTTTTAAATTCATTATTTTTATTATGAAAACATTCTTGGTTCAATTCATGTTTGATATAAAATAATGTCTTCTTTACTATTTTAAAAGCTCTATAGTATTTTCCTTAAAACTGCACAAAAATGTTTTAATGTTAATGTCTCTCAAATACATTTATTATGTGATGTCACTTCTATTTGTTACCACCTACCATGTTTTATGCCTAAATTACCTTATGAACGTCCATGTATGTTTTAATCCCTTTCTTTCATGGATACTTTCATGATACACTCATTGATTATGCTTTATGTCACGATTGTGGTACCCAATTCTCTCCATGGGTAACCTTATGTTTATGAACAATTGATTATGTATGATTACTCATGTGGAAAGAAGATTTATGTGGTAAGAATATTTATGTGGCAATAATATTCATGAAAATTTTGAGATGGGTGCGCCCAGATAGCGCTCCAATGCATTGGGTAAGGATAAGTCTCATGAGATGCGATGTGAAACGGGATTGACGGTTAGCCTTGACCGGTACTAAAATGGGAAACGAGATTGGAGGTTAGCCTTGAACCATACTAAAGAAATGTTTTATGATTCTACCACATTTATATGATTCCATGTTTATATGATCCCATTCTTATATTAAATGTTTTTATAAGTTTCATGCTTTGGATATCATTATGTCATGCCTCCTAACTCATGTGCTTGAGATGTATCCTTATGTTCATTCCCTTACTGGGCTTTTTAGCTCATCCTTTTGTTCATATGTTCCCCAGGGTACCCTATGCAGATGTAAGGGCTCAAAGGAAGTTAGAATCTCTTTATGTAGATTAAATAAAGAAGTTTTTTCCCCATGTTTTATGTTATATGTACCTAGTCTTCCAAGACACTAGACTTAACGATCCTTGGCTTGTACTCTGATGATTAATTATGCTTAAAATAATGAAATGTTTTATGTAAAAGGCTCGGGTCACTATACCTGTTGTGTCTAGGAACTTGTTAGACCTATTGGGGGGGGGGTCACTTTCTGGGGTGTTCCTCTGCTCTCTTGGATTTAAGCATATGTCTAGAGGATTGATGCGAGCACAATTTTATATGTTAGGCATTAGTTTCATTACAATCCTGAGCTAGTGTGATCCTTGGAATGCTTTTACCTATGCTTATTGATGGATTTGGAATGTTTTATTTGTACTATTTATTTGTAATACCATGGATTTGATATGATATGCGAGGCATTCTTTATTCTGACATGATATATCTATAGTGATATATGTATATGAAGTTCTTTGAAATTTATTTTCCTTCTTTATTTGGAAATGTGGAAAAATTAGAAATTAAATCTTTCTGCCATGTTTTTTATATAAAAACTATTAAACTATAATCATGCCTTATTTTATTTAAAGTTGAGAATTCTTGGATTAGTTTTTAGATACTTGATATAAAACACCTGGGTAAAACCCTACTGAGCCTGTTAGCTTACACCCCACACACCCCTTTAGCGATGCGTTGAACTAGTTATGAATTTTCATGTAGATAGTGGTAAGGAACTATAGTGAGGCGGTGAGGTTTTCTGTTAGCTGGGTTTTGGGTATATGGTGGTGAGATGGTGGGAGGTTTCCCATGTTTTCACATGAAGCTAAAGGAGTTTCTATTTGTTTTTTAATACTTTTTATTTTGAATTGTGATGTTATAAATATTTTCATAACTTTTTATATACTCTATTTACCGATTTTATATGAAATATGCATAATTTGTGTGAAATATGAATGTTTAAATATTAAATATAATTTTTTGAGCACTATTTGAATTCATCCAGATTCAAGTCAGTTTACTATTTTAATTATAACTCTTACTATACTTATCCAAATTTCATGGTTTTTTTCTAGGATTACTCATTCAATATAAAATATTTCATTACAAAGGATCTTGGACCAATTATGCCATTTGTAGGGTCATATGGTCCACACAAAAAGACCCAAATAATCTGTGAAGAAACTGAACCATCCATGAAGATAGAATTACTGGGCCCACTCCAGAAGTCCAAATAATTTAATTCTCCTTAAATGTTCGTTGGAAAATTTAATTCATCTTGTATAAAAATTTGAAGGCCCAACTCCAAAGACAAGGGGCCCAACTAATGAATTTAAACCCAGCCCACCATTCTGTCTGGGAAATGAAATTAGCACATCATTATTGATTTTTATCCTGATAGTGACATCCATTCAAGATGATATTTTTTATTGTGAAAGATGAGATATAGGCGTCATACGTTTTTGAATAAAGTGTTCGGATTCGAGATAATCTTCATATTCAAAAACCCATTCACATTTTGGCCTTTAAAAAGTTTGGATTGAAATAAACAGATTAAAATTGTTTAATAAAACTGCCATAACTTTGGCTACTTAAGTCTAATGTCTGCAAAATTTTAAGAGAAGACAAGGGAGATAAATATATAAAACTTTTAATAAGATCATATCTCAATATTTTTCTGTATAATTTATCAGATTAGCAATCCAAGTGGAGGGGTAGTTTTGGAATACAAGCAACCCACAACACTGGGCTATAAATACATCCCCTCCTCTCCTTGCAAGAATTGACATTTTATAATAGAGGAGGATAAATTGGAATGACCAAGGATTTTCCAAAGGCCTGGGAGGACATTCCAAACTCAAGTTTTCACTTGAGAGGCCCTTCCTCCTCTCTTTGATTTCATTTACTTTTACATTTTTTTCATTTGTAATCTTGTAAGGTTTTGTTTTTGTAATTATCTTTTAGTGAAAGTTTATTCTTCATATTATGTTTTAATCATCCAACCACTATTCTTAAATATTAACACCCTTAAAATATTTTAAATCAAGTTGAAACTCCTTCCCTTCTTTTTCTTCCTCATTCAATCAAAGTTCTATTTTTTTAATTCTCATCACCGTTTGTGTGCATGTGTGTTCGGTGCACAAATCTTTTCTTATCCCATTATTTTTTTTCTCTTATTAACTCATCATCATAAAAATAATAAACCATATTTATAATCATCTTAATGTATGAGTAAATATACCATTGGGGTGGGTCAAAATTTAGGGATGTTAAATGATTGAGAGTATTTTCTCGATGAGTATTATTTAATTTAACATTGTGTATGTTGGACTTAACATGTCATGGATTAATGACATATTTTGTTTAACATATGGATTACATGGATTATTGGAACCATAAATGCACTACCAGAATCAAGTAATGATTGAGATTATAATCCTAGTTAAGTTAAGGCTTGGATTAAAGCCTTAACACTTAGGAATTCCAATAAACGTCAACTTGTGACATGGGTGTTAATTTAATGCAATATAAAGAAAGGATCAAGGATATCACAATCTTAACTACCTAATGATGAACTCACCCCAATATTTATCAAATTGTTAAATCAAACACCAACCATTAATCACTTCATTTAATCTATGCAAACAAACCCCCCCCAATTAAAATAAAATCAACTAAAAACATTCGACTATTAAAAAGTATCATCACCAATGATTCGACTAGAGTACTGCTATACACATTAGAAGAGCACCGGAACCTTGAACAGTCAATAGGTGAAAATAGACCATGATTTCAAATGGAACTGTTACTAGGGATGGTTCAATTAAGCAGTTATTAGTTTCTGGTTATTGTAAAAAAACAAAAAAAAAACAAAAAAAAACAAAATTTGAAAAAACATATTGAAAAAACACCAAGAAAAACCCGCCTTCTCAAAAAAACCATAAATGGAAAAAAACACAAAGAAAAATCATCTTTCTATTTCTTCCAAAATCTCTCTAAATTCCCCATATCCTCCCAAACAATCCCTTGGATTTGTTTGACCCTTAAATTGAGAGAACACTTCACTAACTTAGGAGGAACCTTAGAGATAATCAAATCATTCCAGAACTAGTCCTCATCCAACCAATTGAATTAGATATAGATAATCCTAGGGAAAAAAACTTAAATAACTTTCTTCCTCTGATATTAATTACCAACCCCTTAGTATTCTATATCCAAATATAGAGTCTGAATTCAAACTCAAATCAGGTTTGATTCATCTTCTCCCCCATTTCCACGGGCTAGCCGATGAGGATCCACATTTCCACCTTAAAGAGTTCCAAGTGGTGTGCTCTACCATGAAGCCTCAAGGGGTTTCTTAGGAACAAATAAAACTCTGAGAATTCCCTTTCTCCCTATCTGAAACTACCAATTCATGGCTCTACTACCTCCCTCCTGGTTCCATAACCACATGGAATGACATGAATTGACTCTTCTTAGAGAAATTCTTTCCCACTTCTCGTACTGCTTCTATTTGAAAGGAAATAAGCAGTATCTGTCAATTACAAAATGAATCACTCCATGAGTACTGGGAGAGGTTCAAAAAGCTTGTTACAACCTTCCCACACCACCAAATCCCTAACCAAATCTTGATCCAATATTTATATGTGGGGTTATTGGATATGGAGATAACTCTCATTGATACCGCAAGTGGAGGTGCTCTTGTTGATGAAACTCATACAACTGCAAGAGATCTCATAAGAAACATGGCTGTAAACACACAACAATTACATACTATAGCACATGATAAAGTCAAAAAATCCCAATATAGTCAATCGATCGAGCCCAACAAGATGACATAGTGGATGAGTGAACTTAAAGGTCTTGTAAGACAACTATATATAACGGCCAAAGCCCCAACCTCATCTTCTACACAATATTTGTTCCCTGTAACTATCAAGAACTGTGGAATCTGTAGCTCCCCATATCATCCAACTAACACATGTATACAAATTCAAGAGGATAAATCCGATTCATCTGGACCAATGATGCTCAGTGCATAATATGTTTAGCGGAACCCCAACCCTCAACATTCAGGTCAGTTTGTTAGAAACTTTAACCAACCCTATTCTAAGACCTTCTCTTCTACATATAACCCTAACTTGAGGCATGGTAATCCCATTTCCCATCCCCCTAAATTCCCTCCTAAAAATCCAAACCAATTACAATATGTTCAAGGTGGTGGTAACTTCCATCAACCTTATCATTTTGTTTCTCAACCTCAAAGGAACAATCATCCTCATGGATTCCACTATCCTAGTGAGATTTCCCAATTCAAAAACCAATAAAATATCTTTCCCAATAACCAAAATCAAGGAAATCCCAATCTGGGACTGGATTCTTCTTCCAAGAAACCATGGGAAAGTGCAGTGGAAGATCTTGCCTCCTTCACCCATTCCAGACTCAAAAACATTGAAACCCAAATTGGTCAACTTACATCCCACCTGAGCCATTAAAAACAATCAAATTATTCCCAACTCCCAAGTCAACCATTACCTAACCCCAAGGGTAATGTAAGTGCGATTTCACTTAGACCAGGGAAGCAAATTGCTATGCCTCAAGATAAGTCCTCCAACCCCCTTTTAATGTTGACCTAGAAAATGAAAAGGAAAAGAAACATGAAAAGGAATCTGAAGCCATTCCCTCACCTCCTTCTATTCCACTTAGGAATCCAATTAATTTTCCTCAAGCTGTTTCTAAACCAAGGAATTCCTTTAAACCCAATCCTGAAATTCTTGACATGTTTAGACATGTTGAAGTCCACATAACCCTCTTAGATGCTATAAAAAGATCCCTAAGTATGAAAAGTTTCTTAAGGAATTGTGCACCCACAAGAAGAAACTTAGGACCTTTGAAAATGTTTCCACCCAGCAGTCTATTCCCATAAAGTGCAAAGATCCAGGGACCTTTATGGTTCCATGCCAAATTGGAAGTTCCAACTTCGATGATGCACTCATAGACCTTAGAGTCTCAATTAATGTCATTCCCAAATACATCTTCTTCAAACATGGTCTTGGTACCTTACATCCAATGAGTGTTGTCATTCAATTGGAAAATCTAAGCACTTCTAGTCCTGAGGGTATAATTGAGGATGTACTTTTTCGTGTAAATGATCATATCTTCCCTGCTGGTTTCTATGTCCTTGACATGGAAGGTGAGACGAACTCTTCTCGATCTCCCCTAATTCTAGGAAGATAGTTACTAATGATAGAGATAACCAATATTGATGTCCATTCAGGAATATTATCTATATAATTTGGTGACCAAATGGTCAAGTTCAACATTTTACAAGCCATGTGATTCCCATTTTAGGATCACTCTACATTCTCAATTCATGATTCCGATAAAACTTCTGAGAGTCAATTGAACCTTAATCCATCATGTTCATCATGTTATAGTGATAAAGAATCATAGGGAATATTCACCATGATTAACAAAGTCATAAATGGTGAAGTTGATGTGGGCCTATCATTCATAGACTTTATCAATCTAGAGGATCTTGAAAACTCTCTTGAATCCCACATCAACTCTGATCTCTACTGCTCCACCTTGGATAGTATTAAGGAAAATGAATCAAAACCAAATGAAGTCCCTTCCTCCATTCCTAATTTGTAAAACCTATAAATGAAAGATGATACTGATCTAAAATCTCTTTCTGAACACCTAAAATATGTTTTTTTTCCATTATCACTCTTATCCTACCATTATCTCTACTTTACTTACTAAAACTGAGGAGTCCAAACTTGTTAAAGTGTTAGAGTAAAATAAAAATGCCTTAGGTTGGACCCTAGAAGACATACCATGAATCAACCCTGCCCTTTTCATGCATCACATCCATCTTGGGGAATCATCCAAACCAATTAGACAACCACAAAGAAGACTCAATCCACTCATGATTGAGGTAGTTAGTGAAGAGATCAACAAGATTCTTCAAGCTGGTATTATCTACCCAATTTATAATAGTGAATGGGTTAGTCCAATTCAATTTATACCTAATAAGGGTGGGATAACTATTGTCACAAATGACCATGGAGAGGTAGTCATAACTCGAGTGAAGAAAAATGGAGTGTGTGCATCGACTACAGGAAATTGAATGTATAAACAAGAAAATATCACTACCCTCTTCCATTCCTTGATCAAATACTATAACGATTAGCCATAAAGTCATATTATTACTTTCTTGATGGATACACCGGCTACTTCCAAATCCCAATCGTACCTCAGGACCAATAAAAGACTACTTTTACTTGCCCCTTTGGAACATATTCATATAAGAGAATGCATTTTGGCCTTAAAAATGCTCCTGAAACATTTCAAAGGTGTATGATGAGTATCTTTTCTGAATTCATTGAGCATTTCATGGAAGTATTCATGGATGAATTTACCATTTATGGTGAGTTATTTGAATCTTTCTTGAATTCACTCTCTCTAGTCCTTCAAAAGTGTGTCAAGTGTAACCTCGTGTTAAATTTTGAAAAATGTCACTTCATGGTTTCAAATGGGATTATTCTAAGGCACATAGTTTTAAAAGAGGGTATTGAAGTTGATCCTGCCAAAATTGAAGTGATCCAATCACTTTCTGAATCCACCTCTATTCGAGACATCCGTTCATTCCTCTATCATGCTAGTTTCTATCGGTGATTCATCTATAACTTCAGTAGGATTTCTTTCCCACTCATTCGGTTTCTACAAAATGATGTCACTTTACATTTCTATGAGGTTTGTAAGAGAGCCTTCATTGAAATCAAATATTATCTTACATATTCCCCAATAATCCAACCCCTAGATTGGTCCTTACCCATTTAGTTTATGTGTGATGTTTCTGATAGAGCCATTGGGGCTGTTCTTGGTCAAAGAAGAGAAAAAATTCCTCATGTTATCTATTATTCCTCAAAAACTTTTTATGAAAATCAATCTCACTACACTGTCACTGAAAATGAACTTTTAGTAGTGTTTTTTGCCTTAGATAAATTCCAAACCTATCTCTTAGGTGCCAAAATAATCATCTTCACAGACTATTCTTCTATAAAGTTATTACTCAAGAAAAGTGATTCCAAACCGAGGCAAATAAGATGGATCCTAATGCTCCAAGAGTTTGAACTTGAAATCAAAGATAAACTAGAAAAAAATACCCTATAACTGATCACCTGAGTAGAATTTTTAATTATTCTCATTCAAAAATCATTGATCCTGAATTCCCCACTGATCACCTTTCATCTCTCACTCTAAAAATACCATGGTATGCCCCAATTGTAAATTACTTGGTTTTTGGTGTTTTCCTGAATTTTTTTTAAAAGAACAAAAAATGAAGTTTAAAATTGATTCAAAATACTATTTTTGGTAAGAAAATAAACTTTGGAAAACTATGGAATACGTGGTAATTAGGAGATGTGTTGATGAAAATTAAAATTCTTCCATCTTATAATTCTTTCACTCAATGCTTGGTGGTGGCCACTCTGGACCATAAGGACCCCCCATAAGCTCCTAGACTCTAGATTCTTCTGGACTTCACTCTTCAAGGACTCCCATGAGTTCTGTCAATCATGTCCCACTTGCCAACAGTTTGACACAATTTCAAATTGAAATGAAATGACCCAGAAGCCTTTAATTTTCTATGAGATATTCGATGTTTGGGGAATCAATTTCATGGGACCAATCCACCTTCCAATAGATTATAATACATTATTCTTAGGGTTGATTATGTTTCTAGGTGGGTCAAGGCCAAACCCACTAGAAAGGATGATTCACATACTGTTATTGAGTTCTTAAAGACACACATATTCCACTGATTTGGCACACCATGTGCCCTGATAAGTGAATTAGGAACCCATTTTTGTAATAGAACCATGGAATATCTTTTGAAAAATAATGGTGTTGTACATAAAACTTCAAATGCATATCACCCCAAAACAATGACATGGATGAACTTTCTAATAGATAAGTGAAAAGAGTTCTTGAGAGCATTATAAAACCCACCAGAAACGACTGACCTAAGAGACTTGGAGAAGCACTTTGGGCTTATCTAAATGCCTATAAAACACCCATTGCGATGTCTCCTTTTAGGATAATTTTTGGTAAATCATGTCATTTTCTAGTTGAAATCCAACATAATTCATTTTGGGCTGTGAAAACTTGTAATTTTGATCTTGAAAAATCTGGTGAAGAAATATTGTTTCAATTGAATGAACTGGAGGAGCTTCAACTTGATTCATATGAAAATTCTAATCTCTATAAAGAAAAATCCAAGGCACTCCATGATACACACATCCTGAGAAAGGTATTTCATGAAGGTGAAAAGGTTGATATTCAATTCTCGATTTCAACTTCACCCAGGTAAGCTTAATTCTCGTTGGGAAGGTCCTTTCTTTATTACTAATGTTTACCCATTTGGTGCTGTGAAAGTCAAAGAACCCTCTTCAAAAAGGACATTCACAGTTAATGGACATCGGTTAAAGCATCACCATGAGAGGACACACAATCCTGAAACAACATCAACTTACATAATATCCACAGTAGACCCACCACCAGATGGAGACGGTGACCCACCAAATCCAAACCAGGGGGCACATCTTTCCCTTTAACTCCCTCTACGTCTCTTACTCTCTCTCACTCTTTATTATTCTTCCCTTATCTTTCAGTTTTTTTTACCACTTTCTTCATCATACCCTTTTCTTTTTCTCTTTATCCTTTTCATGGATGTGTATTTTAAACACACTAAAAAAACTAAAAAAAACCTAAAAAAACTGAAAAACAATAATAAAAATCACTTAAAAAAATGTGGAAAATAAAGAGTCATGATTACTCACCTTCAACTTTTGAAATTTTGTATAACCATTTTGGTGAGTCAAAAGAAATGGTTTCATTTAAAAAATCTTGTGTTTTCATCATATATTTGGATAAATAATATTGTTTCAAAACCAACAAATTTTTAATTCCCAATTTTTGATTTGGAAAATGATTTTCCCCAATTATGAGGAAAAACATTAGATTTTATGACAAGGCCACCTATGAATATCTTTTCAAAATGTGTGTTTTTTAACCCCATTTGTGAGTCTTGAGTTTGTGGACCTTCGAACTTAATTTTCAACTTTGTTATGCATTAAAATAATAGAGGCATTTTCTGAACCTCATGAGAATCACAATAGCCAAATATCCTCCCATTACCCTTACATTAATCCTACATTTCAAAGCCCCTATGAGCCTATGAAAACCTTTTCTTTGATATCCACATTACAAGTCCAATACCTTATCCTACCCAACATCTACATGGATAACATTGCTTTATTTATTGAAATTTAAGTGTGGAGTAATGGATTTCATTTTTGGGTTCCCTTTTATTGATTTTCCATGTGTTATCATATGTTTGAGGGAAATAATCCATTTTAGTATGGGGGTGAGGTCACCATTCAGTGAGTTTTGGAAAATGTATTTTCATTTATGTAATCTTGTAAATGTTATTGAAATGTGTTAAAAAAAATCAAAAAATCAAAAAAAACATAAAAACATAAAAATTGGGTTGTGTATTGAGTGGGTCAAAAATCACTCTTTTGGGAGATGATTGTGAGATTTTTTTCAAGTTCAACTTCTGAAAAAATCAAAAAAGAAAAGAAAAGAAAAAAAATAACACTTGCATTATATATTCTTACATCATTGGGAGAAGTTTTATGTGTTGTAAATATTTTATCTTCTCATTTTATTCCACTTTTGTTTCTTGATTCACACAATTATTCCCTTGTAAATATGTGTTTTTATTTCTTTCCATGTTTTATTTCAAAAATATTGTGCATTTCTTTTTCCATGTTGGTGTTTTACCCCTCTTCTCCTCTCTCTTAGACATTATATTCCTACCGTCCCATAGCCACAGAAAACCCCTTAAAAAATACCTCTGAATTCTTGTTCACTTTAGGATAGGGAATAGAAGATGAGAGCTCTTTTAAACTCTAAGATTTTGTCTTTTGGTTGGTGAATGAGTGAACCCCTAGAAATAAATTTTTATCATCTTGAGAGTAGTGAGTTTTGAGTGCCCAAATTTTCTATTTATAAAATTGAGAATGAAAAAATAGTTTTTTTGGAACATTGTTTCTATAACAATTTATGGTGGAATTCAATATAGATGAGTGAAATTGTCTAAACCTACCCTGATTGGGGAAAACAAAATTTTAATATTTGTTGGTGATTTAAAATGATTTTGTCATGATTTTATATTTTCTACACATGAGGACATGAACAAGACTAAGTGTGGGGGATTTTATGTTATTTATATTTTCATAACTTTTTATATACTCTATTTACTAATTTTATATGAAATATGCATAATTTTTGTGAAATATGAATGTTTAAATATTAAATATAATTTATTAGCACTATTTAAATTCATCCATATTCAAGTCAGTTTACTATTTTAATTATAAATATTACCTTAATTATCCAAATTTCAAGGATTTTATTTTTTAGGATTCAAAATTCAATATAAAATATTTCATTAGAAGGGATATTGGACCAATTCTTCCATTTGGAGGGTCATATGGTCCACACAAAAAGGCCCAAATAATCTATGAAGAAACTGGACCATCCATAAAGATAGAATTACTGGGATCACTACAGAAGTCCAAATCCTTTAATTATCATCAAAAGGTTTTTATACAATTCAATACATATTTTATCAAAATTTCAAGTCCCAACTCCAAATACAAGGGGTACAACTGATGAATTTAATCCTAGCCCACCATTCTGTCCAGGAAATGAAATTAACTCATCATTATTGATTTTTCTCCAGATAGAGACATCCATTAAAGATGATATTTTGTAGTGTGAAAGAGGAGATATAATAAGAAGACTTTGTTTAAGAAAGTGTTTGGATTTGAGATCATTTTCCTATTCAAAAACCCATTCACATTTAGGCCTTTAAAAAGTCTGGATTGAAATAGACCGATTAAAATTGTTTAATAAAACCACCATAACTTCAGCTCCTTAAGTCCAATGTCCACCAAATTTTCAGATTAGACAAAGGAGATAAATATATAAAACCTGTAATAATAGAATATCTCAATATTCGACTGTTAAAATTTTCAAATTGGTGATGAAAGTGGGGGGGGGGGAGTTTTGGAATGCAAATAGACCACAACCTTGGGCTATAAATACACCCCCTCCTCTCCTTACAAGAGGTTGGAATTTCATAATAGAGGAGGATCAATTAGAATGACTAAGAATCTTCAAGAGGCCTGGGAGGACATGTAAAACTCATGTTTTTTACTTGATAGACCCTTCCTACTCTCTTTGATTTCATTTACTTTTTCATTTTTTTCATTTGTAAACTTGTAAGGTTTTGTTTTTGTAATTATATTTTAGTGAAAGTTTATTCTTTATATTCTATTTTAATCATCCACCCTATGTTCTTAAATATTAATGCTCTTAAAATATTTGAAATCAATTTGAAACACCTTCCCTTATTTTGCTTCCTCATTCAATCAAAATTCTACTTTTTTAATTCTCATCGCCGTTTGTGTGTGTGTGTTCAGCGCACAACTTTTTCATATCCCATTATTTTTCTTATCTTCTTAAATCATCATCATAAACATAATAAACCATATTTATAATCATCTTGATGGATTAGTAAATCTACCATTTGGGTGGGTCAAAATTTAGGGATGCTAAGTGATTGAGAGTATTTGATCGATGAGTATTCTTTAATTTAACATTGTGTATGTTGGACTTAACATGTCATGGATTAATGACATATTTTGTTTAACGTATGGATTCCATGGATTATTGGAACTATAAATACACTACCAAAATCAATTACTTATTGATATTAGAATCCTTGTTAAGTTACATCTTGGATTAAAGCCTTAACACTTAGGAATTCCAATCAATGTCAACTTGTGACGTGAGTGTTAATTTAATGCAATACAAAGTAAGGCTCAAGAATATCACAAGATTAAATACCTAATGATGAACTCACCCCAATACTTATCAAATTGTTAAATCAAACAACAACCATTAATAACTTCATTTAATCTCTGCAAACAACCCCTCCTCTAATCAAAATAAAATCAACTAAAAACATTTGACTATTAAAAAGCATCATCACCAAGGATTTGACCCGAGTACCACTATACACATTAGCAGAACACCAGAACCTTGAATGGTTGATAGGCGACAATTGGCCATGCTTTTAACTTGTCATTTGGAGACATTTTCAACCTATTCTAGTTATGTTGCTTCCATTTTTTACTTATCTACGATGGAATATATTTATATTCTATATTGTTTTTATTTATCCTATATATATATATATATATTCCATGTTTCTATTTCAGATTGGGAAAAGTCATTCCCTCTATTTTTTGTTTGATGCTTAGGTAATAGTCACTTGCCAGTGGAGATTGGGAATGCCCTTCAGGTATGTGGTAGATCGGGTTGGGTACTAGTTCGAGAGGGTATTTGGGTTGGGTCATTGCAATTATAGAATTTATTTAATTTTTTTTTCAATTAATAAAACCATTTCATTATAAAAATGTTTAATCTAATTTAGAGTAGTTTTTTTTCACAATATAAACATCTTTATTTTTTTATTGAAGTCCTTGCGTAGTTACAACCGTAGTAATTATTCTATTGAAAAATGTATCAACACTATCATTTATAACATTATCAAATATTCAAACTCATTACTCAAAACTTGAAGTTCTTCATCCTTTATTTTATTATATCCTTTATATATTCTATAAAATTTATCCCACATTTATTTAGAAGATTTGTAACCTATAACCCTTATATAAATCTGATTTTAAAAGGCTCCATCCATATAATTTTATGCCATAGAAGTTAAAAAATTATTATAGAATAAATTCAAAACCATATTAGTAGGATTATTTATTTGAATACCAAATATAGAAAATACATGAAAATAAATACAAATTGATCTTAAATTTTGTTTTAATATTTTTTTTATAAAATATGATTCTTTAGACCATAAAATATAAGAACATATATTATAATTACTAGATAATCAAAAAAGAAAAAATACAAATCTTTAAAAAATCCAATGTTTTTACTGTATATTTGACACTCTTATTGGTTCCAAGGTCCCACTAGGATAACTTTATAGGGGAGTATAATAAAGGTATAAAAATAATATATTTTATAAAGTTCTTATTCTAATGTTAAAAGGATAACCTATCACAAACCATTCTCATCCAAAAATTTATAAAAAAATATCTAGCATAAGAACCACACACGATTTGCTTGGTTCACTCAAACAAGAAACATCCAAGGAGTATACACACAACATTGGGTCTTTATACCATTAAACAATAACTTTTTTTTTACTATAATAATAAGGAAAATATATCCCAAGATGAGGCTCCCAAAACTTAATTTTTTTGAGCTTTCACATTATATCAGAAGAAGTCACTCTCAATTACTCTATTCACTTACTATGATTATAAGAACTTCTAATATGTAGTTCACATGATAGAATAATTATAATATTTACTTTTTAATAATTCCAATACATTATGATTATTTTATATTTATATAAACAACCATATGATCTTCATATTCACCATTTTTCATCCTTTAGAATTATATATATTCAAGAAAAACCCATTAATATAGGGATACTTTTTCTCTACTAAATGAATCAATTATAATATTCACCTATTTTTTATTTTAAATTACAAAAATATAATATGATGAATAATTATTTATAAATTTTTTAAATAAAATCTTCTATAAAATCAATTTATATTCTCTGTTTTTTAATTTATTCTACTAAATTCCATTATTTAGGAATAAAATATGAAATCCAATCTCTCCATTCAAGCTTCCATAATTCTTGATAAAAGACCCCTTTGTATCTCTAATAGTTACCTTCATTTAAATTTTATTCAAACTATATAAGGATATTTTAGATAATTCCTAAGTATTCATTCAATAAATTCTTATATAGGGGTAATGGATTCCCTGTGAAGTGTCCTCTCAGTTATCATCGAAGCATTCTACTCCACATTGTTGATTCTCATAGGTGTATTAAAAAACCTAACATCCAATATAATATATATAGTGTGGGTGATTTTTCCACCTTAAAAAACACTTATATAGGTCCTAGCTTTATTTTTCTTTTATGTGAGTTTTGAAATATTCTATTCAATATTATATAGCACTATGCATCATATACACGAATGGTTAAAATATGAAACTAATCATATGTAGTAAGTTCAAAATTATATTCAATATTATATGGTGATTTCAAATTTCATTTCAAATATACAAGATCATTAAAATCATCATTTTTATGTTACAACTCCATTTAATAATTCATATTAAAATTTCATGTCCTTTGAAAAATTGACTTCAGTCTTACATAGATTTATACTTTGTTATAATTCTCTGAACTCCTTCAATTTCTCCAATAATTACTCAATACACACTCTTCAACCAAAAAATTAATGATATCTAAATATACACGTTGATAAAAATATATAACACATGATTCAACTAATGTTCACTAGTTCATACATGAAAACCTCAATTTAACAGGCACCCATCACAACTAACCATATCAATATACCCAATACATTCCAGAATTAGGAAGATCATATTATGTATATAAAACAATAACAAACCAAATAGAAAATTAAACTATAATATATTAGATCTTAGTTTGAGGTTTTTATGGGGATCGTTAAACCATTTTATGGGCTTAGAAGTTGTAGTATACCCTATAATAGTTTCAATATATGAATGGACACATAAAATATTACATATATATTTTTTTTATTATAAAATATTTTAAAAAATTTATGGGTATATAATGTAATATCCAATGGTATAATTCCTTCATTCATCGGCTTCCAATTACATGATATGTTTGGCTAACAACCTAGTAATTTCATAGCATGCTCATCCCCCAAACATCGTAATCTTGTAAAATATTCATAAAAAATATCATAAATTCTTAAAACTCGACACTCATGAAATAATAAAATCTAAAAAAGGTTCAACTATATGCATTCTACCATAACCTTATATAAAAAATTTAATTATCAATGATCTAATATAAGTTTATATTTATAATATAGAATATAGGTGTAACAACTATAATATTTATGATGAGTATAATATATAAATATATGAATAATACCTGATTTTATTGAAACCATCATCTTAAAATAAAAAGGCCAACTCTTATTAATATTGGTTTTTTCTCATTCATTTAGTTGTTCAAAAAAATATTCAATGTATTTTTTTATATAAAAAATATTGTAGGATCCAAGAATTAGCCTCCTCCTATGTACTAAGGTAATGATAAAAATATAGTAAAAGATATGGGATATTGATCTTATACTCAATCAATATCACCATGATAACATATATTTAGTGATATAACCTTAAGCATAATGGGAATTCTGGATTTATTGACATCAGTAGAATCTATTTTTTTTATCAAATAATTATTAGTGATAATTTTTATTAACAAAATTTTAGATCAATTATTATTACCATTTTATATAACTAGGAGATATATTATGTATACACACACACACACACACACCAAACATCTTTCTATATCTGCTTCTTTAACAACATTATAAACAATGTTGGAATTGAATCAATATTCATTTCGAGAAATGAAACACCTAAAATAATATGTATTATAATTAGTCTCCATTAATTAAAATAACAATAAAATAATTTTAAATAACCAATAATACAATATTTTTTATAAATATTCATAAAAAAATATATCAAAAAGATACTATAGAAACTATAAAATATAGTATATGTGAGTGACTACTAATATTATTGAAAAAATATTATTGCAAACACCACTGATTATATGGACATTTAAGTGAAAATTGACCAATTTCAATGAACATCTAGTGGGGGTTATCCACAAAACATTCATATGAACATTCAATTGATTTTTTATATGATTTTATTTGGTTAAATTTGAAGGTGAACAAAAAAAGTGAATAATCTTCAAGTAAGACCTTGAATCAGGGTAGTGGGATGTATAAGATGAAAACTTCCATTAAAAATAGGAATTCATACTACTAAAAAAAGACTCCAGGGAAATATATTTTAATAAAAAAAAGAGTATTATGAAAAAAATCTATGAGAAATAACATATCTTTAACAACATAAAATAATTTTAGCTACTAAAGGTTATAGATCAAAAGTAAATAAATAAATACACTATGCTTTATTTTTATATCAAGTATGATAGTTGGATTTCCCTCCCACTGTATTTATAATTCAATAGTAAAACCATTATCTATATCTATAACAAAGAGTTATTCAAGGGAAAACCATTGAATTGAATACATTAACAAAGATACTAAATTAGTGGTTGGAATCTATTTCTATAATTATTTTTATAGCTCATATGTGTGTATGCTAGTAGATTACTTCAAAAAAAAAGAAAATAAAAAACAATTCAGTCATAGACAAATAACACATTTCTATCCTTGGAGTAATTTACATACCTATAAACCTCATTGTAACATATAAAATTTATGTTATATAAATTATTTCAGACACAAATAATAATAATTGATATAGTTGTTAGTATTATATACATTTTAAAGGTGAATAGAAGAAACTTTCCATGTATTCTAGTGAATAAGAAGAGAAATATTTCTAATCCAAGTTAATTATATTACAAGAATAAAATATAGGTTCCAATTTAATATATGAAATCACATAATTTTTTTTATATAAATTATATAAATGGTATATTTCTAGACTAAATGATTTATTAATGATTATTTCTGCTAAATCTATTGTGTTAGGAAGTTTTCACCATTTTAGATGAAAACATGATAAAATACCAAAATAGAATAAAAAAAGATATTATCATCTAAAGATAACTAAATGTATAATAATAGAATTTTTTTGATTTAAAATAATCACATATGTTAGTCCATGGACTAAGTTTTCTCAAGGTAAATGATCATATCTCATCATAAAATTTTATACAAAGTTATTTATATAATTTATACAAAATTTTTATAAAAATTATGGTCTTAGTGAAAGAAAATAATGAATGAATGATATTTAATAAAATGTACATGACCCTAAATAACCAAATATAAAACCAAAATATGAAATTAATAAGAACAAACCATTTTAAATCATAAATAATAATTGGATATAAGGACTTGAATCTCATGTCACATTCATCTAGAATATCCCAATAGGATTGATGGTTTGTATATCCAAATTTTGACATAAAAAAGAGAAAGGTGTAAATAATACTCACTAATGAAATCAAAATACAAAGTGAAGCTTCAAGTATTGGAGTTGTAGTAGAAGTAATTCAATTCATACCTGTGAAGAGTTCCACTCACTTTAATATAACAGTTAAGAAAACTCAAAATTAATTTAAGAGTGATAGAGGTAGACATTGTGAATTTATAATAAGTGAGTGATTAAATACTAACATTGTATTGATTCACCCAAATATCCTTGATATCAAACACTATCCCCTCAATACCCATCACATTGATATCATTAGTTTTGAATTCATACCCCAACCCAATATAGGAGATCCATGATATTATAAGATCGAACAGTGAGGATATAAATATATCTTACTCAAAAAACAATAACACAAATAAACTAAGTGGAAATAAAGATATTTGTACTTTATAAAGAGATAACTATAAAAGTGGAGGAAGTGGAGATCTTAGTCGCATCCTAGGTAGGGGTTTCAATGTTATTGACATCAGCCTAGAAAAAATAGCAGGATCATCATTGTGGTTAATTGATTTGATATAAGGTATCCCCATGATCATAACACCAAATTTATATACATATCAAAATAGTATATGACTAATATCTCTGATTATATTTGAAACATACTTGAACATATTGAATGTATAGTATGTATAAATGAAACACTCACGCAGGGAAATTATTCTTATGAAAAAATCCTCATAATGAGTGAAACATTAATGACTGAATCCCATCCTTAGGGAAATGAAAGACACAAATAACTCCATTAGATAAAAAAAGGATGATTATAATGAAATAAAAAAAATAATATTATGAATATAAAGATCATGTGATCCTAAATGGGGGAAGGTAGGAAAACCTACACCCCAATGATTAAAAGTGGGAGAAATAAAAATATAGTGGGGTGGTAAATTTTAAAAAAAAATCAAGAAACAATGTCATTAGTGGTTTGTAATTTTATTAATTGAATCTTAATAAATTTTTATATATTTTTATGGATTAAAATAAAGTAGGTTTGAAAATTTTGATTTAACATTTTTATATCAAATCTTTCTAAATGTATTTTAATTTTAAGAAAATTTGATTGAATTAAAAAAATTTATACATAGTATATGAATGTAGAAAAGAAGACAATATTTTTAATTTTTTAAAATAAATTTCAATATTTATATTATAAATACAATAATATACATATTTATGTAATTATATTTATATTAAAATTACTGGTTATTGGTTGTGATAACCAAAGTTATATAAATCTATCTAAGAATTTAGTGCAACATTCAAGACCAAAACACATAGATATCAAATATAATTTTCTAAAGGAGAAGGTGAATAAAGGAATTTTGAAATTAGAATTTGTTCATTATAAGAAAGAAGATGATGATATTCTTAAAAAACCTCTCCCAACTATGTTTTATATGATCTTGAGACTTTAAATGGGTGTTCATCCCATTATTCAATATCACTAAGTTATGTTTCAAAGTTTCCCCCCCATTTCCATTAATGTTTTCTTCAGTAAAAAGTGGTATATATAACCTATAAGGTGGAAACTTGACTCTTTAAAAATATTTTATCTTGTATTTATAGTTGAGTAAAGAAGATAGATTAAAAAGGTACTTTAAAAATTCCTAAAATAGTTTTTTAAATAAATTATTAATTATTGAACTATTTTATAGACATATTTAATGTATTAATTAATCTATCTTTTTTTCTACACCAATTTATTTGACTAAAAATTGAAATTTTTATTCCAAAATAATATAAGGAAAAAGAAAATTTAGGGAGATCAGAAATGATGGAGACGAATGACATCCCCTCAGAAAATGTTAATAAATTTCATGGGTAGAGACCAATGCTCAAGTATATTATCATTATCTCTATCTAATAAAATTTGGTAGTAATAAGATCGATTTACATATTACCCTCACACAAGGGGTGGAAAATCTCAACATTTTTGTGCAACATGTTTCTACAGGCTCTGATAATATTGGTGATTCTTCAATGACTGGGGGAGTTTCCAAAAAAAAATTGACCTCCATTGATGAATCAAATTTGAACATAGATTTGATAACATTATTATCATTATAAATATAGATTATTATAAGCATTCCCTGAGATTCATCATAAATATAAGTGTCTTCCCCATATAAGGATGATAAATACATGATAAACAAGCCCCTAAAGTCCCATAAAATACCACCACAATGCATGATATTGTGGATTCATGAACCACCGGTTTTGAGTTTAATCCCATGCCTTGGTGCTTTCAAGCTCACCAAAGACCCCTACCCCCCTGAGATCCACTAATCCAATTATTAATATACTATGAATATGATTCTATAAGAAACATGATAGGATAAACTCCTTCCATAGTGAATTGAGATATAAAAAGAAGAAATAAATTTGGATTTTAGGTAGGATGCATTTGGTTTCAATCCAGGATGTCGAACTGCATTGCAGGTCTCCTAAATCACCCAATAGCCAACCAAAACTGTAACACCAAGCTAGATCGAGTATAATTATTACTTATTATTTCTTGTATTAGTACTTTAAATATAATTATAGTGACCCATTATTTTCATATATAGATATCGTATCTTAATAGATTAATATACAATATAAAATAAAAATATACACCCAAGGGCTGTAAAGGTTTAATGTCTTTGGATAATAGATAAACAATATTATTATTTCATGAAAGATATTAAACATCTCCCATAAATACCTTCAGATATAGTACTCTTCTTAAACATAACCTACTTAAAAAATTTATTTATAACTCGGGGAAAGGAAACATAAGAAATGGTAAGATCAAATTCTTAGTATGGGTAAAAAAGGAAGATATCAATGATCACATAAACATAACATGAGAATAAGGGTATGAGAACATGAGATTAACTTTTTAAAATCCATACCCATTGTATCACAGATCATAATATTGAATCATGGTACAAATCTTGGTAGTTCATAGGATATGAATCTTAATAGAAACAAAGAGAATGAACCAAGAGAGCATAAAATTGGTGCAAGACATAAGTTTGTGGAATTCACATACACATAAAACTAATTTCATTAATAGTCAAGGATCACTACCAAGACTATCATAGTGGAAAAGTTTCACTCCCCAATCCATCATATCCTTAGTAAATTTTCACTCTAAAGATTATCATAGTGGAAAAGTACCTTACTAAACTAGG
This sequence comes from Viscum album, assembly GCA_963277665.1. Classification (NCBI taxonomy): domain Eukaryota; kingdom Viridiplantae; phylum Streptophyta; class Magnoliopsida; order Santalales; family Viscaceae; genus Viscum; species Viscum album. The sequence goes on along the minus strand of OY728131.1, from coordinate 907,684,779 downwards.
TTAAATCCTTATTCCATTCATTATTATCACATGTGATATTCATCATTACCCAATGCATTATAGGTATATATAATTATGTTAATATCCAATAAAATAATTAAAAACAAAAATATTTGTTCCAAAAAATCATAAAATATTCATTATAGTATAACATGTGGAAAGGAAATGGGTTTTATAAATATTTTATAATTTTGTCATAGCGTAAACTATGGAAAAGAAACAAGTTTCATAAAGGTTCCATTATAAATTAATTAACCCATGGTAAAGAAAAATTATTTATTTAATAATATTTAAATAATCATCAAAATAATCGATAAAATAATGAAAGTGTATGGTATCGTTAGATCATATACCTATTAAAGAAAAATCAACATCAAATGATGTTATTATAGATTAAAAATTTCATTATAAGACCATTTGGAACATTTCTTAAGTAAAATACCATTTTATTTTTGAAACCACTTATTTAAATTCAAAATATTTCAAAAATATTAATGAAAAATTTTCTTTAAAAATAAAATTGAAAAAATTTAATTTAATATTCAGATCATTGAGTGATAATGATGATGGTAAATTCTCTTCATGTTGTGTATGTTGAAATAAATATTAATTTCACATTTTTGGTAAAAAGTGAAAAGTAATTCATTTAGAAAACTGTAAGAAGATTTAGTTTAAACTATTTTATAAAAATTAAATCATGGGTAAATGTGATTTTCAAAAATCTTAGGAGAATATAATTAAAATTATTGAAAACATTTTAGAAAACTTAGATATAGAATAAAAATTGAATTTTAACCAAAGAGGAAATGAAGTCTATTTTTTCTTAAAACAATTTTATCAATCATTTTAAGTACCAAGGAGAGTAAAATGGTACTATTACTTGAAAATTATTTGAATAAATATAGGATACTAAGATTCACTATATTATGGAGGGGTATATCATTCAATTTCATCGTCATAAACTTAATCATAAACAATCCCAGTGAATAATGAGATTGTAACATAAAACCCATACTTCAAGTTTGAATTGCTTCAAAAATGATCTAACCTCCTATATAGTAAGTTTTAATTTATTATAAATCTAAAATAGAATCATTTAAATTCTTATAATACTATATATTATCCACTTATATCATTTAACACCTATTTATTCATAATTTCATATTAAAATCATCGTTTCCAGATGTTAACTATTTCGTTTTTTCATGACAATTTCAGTTTGGTAGTTCCAGTAACTATAATCTGATCATGGTTCCATAATATCTATAATTTTAATCATGATATAAATATTATATATAGACATTATATATATATATATAGATTCATCCATAAAAGGGAGATATAAAAAAATGAAATACACCGTTCATGGAGACATTAAGACACACATACGCATGTACACTATTTTTAATTTTCAATGGATAGAATTAAATAAAGGTAAATAATAATTAAAATTTGAATAATAATTATTATATCATATATATTCATTAAATTTATCCTTATTACTATCCATATAAAGTGGAAAATAAAAACAAATCACATTGATTCATGGAGGTGGTAGTCCATACGTACGCATGAGTGACCTTATCATTTTTCAATAGATGGGAAGGTAATAAGGAAGATATGATATTATGATTAAAAAATAATAATTATATCCCAAATATCATATATAAACACTAAAACCATCATAATAAGTATCCATAGAATATGGTTTTGTAAAATTAATTGTATTGCAACGTGGGAGGGTTTAGTACACACATACGCACGAGCAATCCATTCACTACCTATTTGATGGAAAAGAGGGTGAATAATGGAGGTTAAATAATCATAATAAAATTTAAGTATTTTTATGATAGTTAAGTTTTTATTTTATGATTAATAAAACTTAATTATAGGATGTATAAGAATAAAAAAATTGAAATAGGTTGGGTTGGATGACTACCTCTTATTTGGTATTCCTTTTTTAGATCATTTCTTAAGGACCCTTAGAATGATATTTTAAGAACAAAAGAACCTATAATTTGTGTATAGGTATATTTATAAGATAATTGTGGATATTTTGGTCTATTCAGATGGCTCAAGGTGGTGAAAATAAGAGAAAGGTGGGGTGTCCTTTTAAAAGTGGGGGAGAGGACATACATTTAATTTCTTAAAAGATTAAAATATAATAAATTAATTCTAAATAAAAATGATTCAAAATTGATAGAGGCTAAAAATTGAGATATTATAAGGTATAAATATGGAAATACAATAGTATTTAGACAAATTTAGATGGTAAACTTACACTAATCTCTTGGTTTAACCCCTAGGTAAATTCGTTTTAACCATAATTGCGAAGACAAAATTTTACCATTTTTAATATTTATTATGATGAAAAATGAAATTTTAATCATTAAAAATAAATTTACATAATTATTAAACAAATTTAATACGTTTTATCAATTTTAATTCACAAAAGTGGTTGAATTTAATTTAAAATTAATCTTACAACATGTATCAAAAAACAGTTTTGTAGAAAAACGTTTTCTTATGTATATGATGTTTTTACACAAAAATCCTACATAAAATTGATTATAATGAACTTAATTATATTATTAATAATATAAATAAACTAATTTTACTTTTAAATTATTTTAAAAAATATTAATATTAGTAAATTCTTGAAACAAAAAACAGTTTTCAATAAAAACTAGTATTTTTCACTATTCATTAAAAAATAAATCATTTCATAAAATTCTCAATATATCACTCTAAGATAATTTTGAAATGAATATTTAAAAAATTATGTTTATTTTTTCAAATATATTTTCTAAAAGTGGAAAAATTAATTATATTATTTTCTCACCAAAATCAATAAAACCCATTTTGTTGAAAATGTATTTTTGAAGCATATGGAGACTTTACTATAAATAAAGTATTTATTTATCAATACATTTTATTTATATAAAAAAATTACACATAATTTTCAAAATTTGGTTATTCTTATTCACTCCTCCTGTTTAAAGGCTAGGTTATAATGATATACTGTATTATGGTTCATTTAGACTTAGGCTTGTGTGTATCATAAGCTATGTAAGAAATTAAATTTATTTGAAGTGAAATATGCTACAAAATCAAAGGGTGTTAAATTATACCCCCATTAAAATGATTTTTTCTCTTAAAATTATATCACTTTTATACAAACAAATGAGGACATCTCTATTTTATCACATCCTTTGGTTCTAATGTAGCTTTTTTGAATTTATGATTCTGCTAGAGAACTTAAACTAGGTGAGTAGTCTTGTTATATAGCACATGATATATATGATTCGATATTTAAACCTAATATTTTTAATAATGAAGATAATTATATAATGGTATAACCTCTATTTTAATTACATGTGAAGGATCGAGTATGTACTTCCTCAGGAGAGATACCTAGGAAACCGAGGATGTGATGAAATAGAGATATCCTCATTTGTTTATATGAGAGATGAAATATCTAGGGTGAAATTCAATTTAAGTGGGATATAATGTTACACCCTAAGATTATATATACATATATATACATATATATATATATTCCTCTAAAATGAACATGAAGTATTTGATAACTTGTTTTACACGCAACCCCAATTCTAAATGAACCATGATATAATATACCGTTATAACCAAGTGTTATATTGACAGTATGAATATGATTAAAATAATTATGAAAAATATGTATAAAGGTTTTATTTAATGGAAATTTATTGATTAATTCATATTAAATAAGTACTCAATTTTTAATAAAGTCATTTAAAGCTTCAAAAATATGTTTTCTTTAAAAAATATTTTTATTACATTACGTGAAAAGATATTATAATTAATTCCTTCCAATTTTTGTAATTTAATTTATAAATATAATTTCATTTTTAGATCATAATATCTAAATTATTTTATATTTAATTTTTTTGATTTTTTAGAAAAAGTCTAATTTTTCAGCGAATAGTAAAAAATACTGATTTTATAGAAAAAGGCCTTTTCCATTCAAGTATTTACAAAGTTCAATTTTATGTCAAATTTATTTTAATATTTACTTAGTTAATTTTATTAAAAATAATCTAATAAATATCAATAATGTATAATTATGCTTAATTTTTGTGTGAAAAAATTATTATACTTACAAATGTATTTTTCTTGAAAATTATTTTCAATGCGTTTTGATGGATTATTTTAAAATTATTTTATACCACATATATAAATTTAATTTGATAAAATAGATTCCATATTTAAAATTATAATTTCAAATTTTTTTAATGATTTCACTTTAATGTTTTGTCACAATTAGTTGTAAAAATAGTAATTTTTTTACCTCGGTTAAGGTTAAAAGGAGTTTACTAGGGGTGTTAAACTAAGATATAAGAGTTATATTTACATGTAAACATATCAAAATACTATTTTATTATAATATTATGACCCTATATAATCTAATTTTTAATATGAGTCATTTTTAATCATTTGGATTGAGTATGACATTATTATATTTAAATATTTTGAAAAATTCCAAGTGTATCATCTCCCTCCCTTATAAAAGGACACTACCTATTTTTTATTATCCACACTTCAAGATCCCATTATCTTTGATAATACACTCGCAAATAATTTTATAACATCCATCCCCATTTATCATATGAATTTGATTGATCATAATACCTTTCTTTCATGGCTTCAGGTGTAAGCCAATGGAGGTTTCACAACGAAGAGGCATAACTTTTAACTGAATTCTATCGATTTTATTTCTTCTTACACATTCTAATTTTTTTATCCCCCAAAAAATTATTAATCTATTAAAATTAATATAATTATATGCTATTATAATTATTTCACAATCTTTTTTCAAATCATTTCTATCAAATGGGAAATGAAAGTATCGCTCGTGCGTCTGTGTGGTCAACCGCCTCCAGATAACGATATAATTCATTTTACATCACCATAATTCATAGATAATTATTATTATGGATTTAATGTTTATATAAATTTTATTTATGATATAATAATATTTCTATAAGGATAAAATATTATTTAACTTTCATTATTTATTTTATATAGAAAATTAAAACAACATTCATACATACATATGAACAACCGTTTCCATGAACAATGTAATTAATTTTTCTATCTATTACTTTTAAGAACAGTTCTAAATATGTATATAACAAATAAATATGATATTTATATAATTATTAAAATTATAATTATGATGTAACCATGATGAATGTTCAAGGACCGGAATTCTGAATCAAAACTTTTATGAAAAATGAAACGGTTAACACCGGAAAACGACTATTTTAATAAGAAATTATTAGTAAATTGGTGTTAAAATGTTATTAGTAGATCACATATGATATTATAAGAATGTAAATTATTATCGTATAGAAATATAATAGTTTTAACTTTATTATAAATGAGGTTAAGTGCCTATGAAATAGTCGACCTTGAGGTAAGGGTTTTATGTTACAATCTCATTGTACACCGGGATTGTTTATGCTAATGTTTCTGATGAATAAATTTTATATTATATCTATCAAAAATATCATTAATTTTATTATCCTCTAGTTATTTTTATATAATACATATTTTCCTTTCACTTTATTCTATTTAAGTACATCGGAGACCAACAAATTGTTTTTAAGGAAAACTAACCTTGTTTTTCTCTCCGGTTGGGAATCCTTTTCTTCCATGTCCATATTTTCATTAAAATATTTTAAAGAATGTTTCCAATATTATATAAATATTTAATAAATAAATTTTTACCCAATTTCTAATTTTTTTTAAAATATTTAAAAGAAATCTTCTCGCCTTTTTCCCAAAGGGCTACTTTTGACTTTTTACTGGAAAGGTGAAATGAATATTCATCTTAACATTTACCGCACAAAAAAAATTTATAACATCATTAATAATATTCTCTTTGAATATTCTATTAAAAGTTTCCATTTTTCATTTCAAATAATTTTTGTGGAATTTTTTTTGATTTTATATGTGTGATTTTAAAATGAAAAATGGTATTTTCCTCAATAAATAATTCAGTAATCTTTTAAAGGTTTTTTTCATCTATGATAACATCCTTTGATGTTACTTATGATTAACTAAAGATATGATTCTATGATAACATCCTTATTATTTTTATGGATTTTTTTGGTTATTTAAATGAAATATTTATGAAACCAATTTTCTTTTCCAATGGCAAAGTGATAATGATTATTTTCATGATGTTGTGGCTACAGATGAATAGATTATTAATATATAATGGGTGGGACCAAAATTATATAGCCCTAAAATGAATTGGGTAAATATGTATGACTTATAATATAACTATTTTATATATGAACATGATTTAATGTTCACAATATTAGGTGTGGACCTAGTTTCATGTATATAAGTTTATGTGTAGACCTGGTTTGAGGTTGATAAGTATATGAGAGGACTTGATTTATTTTCCTCAAAATAATTAGTGAACTTATTAATATTTACACATTTTCACAATGTTGTATGGTTATGTTTTTTCCACATTTTTATGTATATGATATACTCTTATGTATCATGATTGATAATTTATGATTTTGAATTGTTATGAATTTTGTCTTTTGTTATGAAAAAGAAATATTCCTTGGATCATAATTAAATATTTCTAATTTATTAAGTATGAATTTATTATTTTATTATTAGGTTATCATAGCCTTATTATCATGTATGATTATAGATCAATATCTCCTATGTCCACCCCTACTGAGCATCTGATCTCACCCTTTCTTATGTTTTCCTTCCCCAAGTTTTTATGAAAGGTTCTAAATATGATATGAATAGAAGGGTATTAATATGAAGAAATTTGTAGGAGATGTTTAATATTATTTATGAAATGAAATGTTTTTTTATCAAGTATCAAAAGAAACCAAACCTTTATGGTTCTAAGGAATGTATAAATGTGTTAGGTTTTGTATATTCATCTCAAATGATGAATTATTTTTTATGGTATGCTCGGGTCATCTCAGTAGTTACACTATTATTTACCCAAGTGTATAAGAAACATATTCATATTATTTATTTTATATATTCCTCCTCTATAACTAAACAATCTAATATATACATATTTACATGCTCATAAACAATAAGTATAAAAAACTGAAACTTTTGGGTACTTTACCCCCTCCGTTTGTGTTTATTTTCAACACCATTAACTACATTACAAAAACTAATTTCAATATGTTATTATTTTATCCAAGAATTGTTTTACACTTTTTTGAAAATAAATATAAAGGTATTTATATACAAAAAAATCTATCTCATCTTTTAATCATCCTTGATTTGAAAAATCATTTTATCTTTTTTTGTTCTCTTCCATTCATTGTTCTCCCATTTTTTTGAGAGAATCAGACAATTTCTATATTAAATATGGGGGGAACAAAATTTCCTTAGATATGTGACATAAAATAATCAATTATATGTATAAAACAAGATATATCAACATAGAGAAAAAATATGTCCATATAATTTCCATAATGTGATACCAATTATTACTATAATTATTTACAGTTGTAAAAATTGATCTTTAAGAAATTTATAAACATACACTCAACTTAAAAAAACATATAAACAACATTATAGTGAAAGTTTATTTTTATACCTCAAACTTTACTTTACAATGACTACCATTTGTAACCATATTTATCATTGATCAAAATTATATGGGAAAAGTGATCATCATACCTCAAATTTCATTTTTGTGAAGTCATTATAGAATTTTAGTTTTAACCATGATATATAAAAAATATAAAAGCTTCACTTTTTTAGCTCCCTCTCATGTGGTTCTCTTAAATTATCTTTACCATTAATGGATTTCTTCATGGATGGACTCCAATAATTTATGACACAATTTAATGTACGATACAATTTGATATATTGAAAATGATGTGTTGAAAATGATGTTTTGTAAGGAGATGACATGATATTGATTGAAATCATTCATTTTGTATTGTTCTTATAATTATATAAATATCATAACATTTATCATCTCTCCTTTTTAATTATTCACCTAAATTCCTAGTACAAAGTAGAAAAAAATACATGAATAAAAATAAGGTGAGTTTTTATAAACTTTTTAATGACAGAAAAAAGGATGATACTTTGATCTCAACCCATAAAACCCTTCTTTATAGATATAAAGTGGCAATAACCCATAATGATATATTGTCCCTTTATTTTTAAAAAATTTCCATCTTTGGGAAGCAATAATTTATTTTCCCTTTTATATTTTTTACTTAGTTAGAATAGTATTATTTTATTTATAAAGTATATAATATTCATTATTTTAACTTTTCTATTTCTTATTGTCCAATTAGAATTGAGATGACTAAATTCTTAAGAAACCTTTAGGAACATGGTTAACCTTATTATTGTGTGTATACTCTATATTTGCAATATATTTTTTTGTAAGTATAAGTCACTGATGATTTACATTTTTACTTAAATGACTCTTTTTATACAAGTATTATTTTAAAAAAATTTATAGAAATATGTCTAGATAGTTTTTACCTTCAACAAAATTCTTTAGAAACCATTTAGTTACCCTTCTCTAGGAACTTTTCATGTTATTCACTAGTGATGTCTTACACCAAACAAATCATACTATCTCATTCCTAGATTTATATTTTCCTTTTTGATTCTAGATTGCATCTTCTAACTTTTATGTCCATAGTTTTTTTACAATGATCCATAGTGTTGCATTTTCTCCCACAATAGAAGAATATCCACATTGGTTTGACATCCATTTCAGTTTTCTTTAATGGCATCTTAATGTTCTTTTTCAACTCTTTTATTTTTTTCCACTTAAAGAAGACTTACCATATTCTTTTAGTTACTTCATTTTATGCTATAGTATTTTTATAAAATCAATAAATGAGTTATCCCAATTTGGTTTATACCAACATAATTCTTCTCTATGACCTAATTTTTTTCATAATCATATAAGTATTTATAATAACCAAATTTTTTCTTAATAGTCATATTACTCTTGTTCAATGATTTATGTATCTATCCAACTGATTTATTATTTACTTCATATTTTCTACCACTAAATATAGGACTTAAATGATATTTATAAGTTGATATTTTATACAAAAATTGAATTTACATATACCTAACCCTCAAACAACACCATCAGTAGAAAAATAGATATTTATTTTCTCTTTAGGAGAAGTCAAGTCAGATTTTTTAGCTTGAACACCTTATTGTTTTTGGACAGAAAATCTATTCCTTTAAGCATGTTTTGGGAGATGTTATCCATAGTCATGATCACATACACCCATGATGAGGCTGCAGTTTTATTATCACATTTATCTACCCATATTTTTCTATATTTTAACTTTGAACTTAAACTTGTACATAATACTATATTATTACATAAAGATTTATTAAGACAATGAGATACCTTTTTCCAAGATATTTCAATAGATATTTCATCTAAAGATATCAAGGTATCATTTACACTAACAAGATTATATTAAAATTAAATATTATTATCAAAAAATGTTATGGAAACATTTCTTCTTTAATAATATTGTGATGATTCTACATGGGTGTTTTATAAATTTCCCATATACACATCCTGATCAATAAATTTCAATTTATGAATGCACTTTTGGTCTTGAAGTGTTTTTAACCTGTCGTTACATTAAATTTTCATATTTTTAATATAATATTTATTCATCTTATTTGACTCTCGTTTGAAAATTTCATGTTCTTTATTTTATTTTCTTTAACTTCCATTTGAGAATTCTTGATATTTATAGAGACTTATTTTAGTTTTTTAATTAAACTAGTCACGTATATAACAAAATTCTCAAAACAAATTCATTAAAAAAATACATTTGCAATTATTTATGAATAAGATAGAAAATTTCATTCCAAAGTGAAGTAGATTCATCCTTATCGTTATAATATTTTGTGAGAGTGATAAATCTATTTACTTTCATAAATATTTCATCCTCTATTACTTCAAATTCTAACTCCAGCTATGATTTTCATCATGTGGTGCCTTTATGAATGTAAACACATAAGTGAAATCTTCAATAAGAACTTTATTTAAATAACAATTGACTTCAGAGTAGAGTTATTTGAAATATTTTATGTAAAAATCTTCACCACAATAAGAATTTATTTTTTAGAGGAATATTTTTCAAAAACAATTTATAAAATAAATAACAATTTGATTACATTTATCTAGGGGTTGATCTGCTTTATCATTTTATATTTTTTTATGATTCATTACCTATAATATATATATTTTTTCAAATTACCTACTGAAACCACTATTTTTTCTTTAATAGGGATGGAAACTAAATTTTCCATCTATGGATCTTCTAGTCTCTCTTCAAATAAACACTTCATATAACTCAGTTATAAAAACTTGGGAAAGAAAAATTAGTCCTAACCAATTGGAAACTTGAGCCCTAATATATATTAGATATCTTCTAATGATCATGTATGAGTATATGGATCAACTGTTAAAATAATGGAATATGAATCTTAACAAGTACAACAAGTCTCATGATTCCTAGACCAATGTTTTTGTAATATAAGTTGACTTGTTGAAAATACTAAATAAAATTATTTTTTAAGTAACCCCAAATACAAGGGATAATTTTTCCACATGTATGAGGAGATATATTAACCAATAAAAGTGTGAAATATTAATCCTAAGGTGGAGAAAAAGTCTCATGGGACCTAGATCAAATTTTTTAGAATATAATTTTACAATTTGAAAATCTAAAACAAAAGACTTTTTGATGTAGCCAAAAATATAAGAGATAATAATGGTTCTCAAGATCATGAACTAAAGGTCATGTCCCCAAATATGTAACAACTCAAATATGAGGTCAAGGGAAAGAGTCCAAACTCAAAATAAGTTAAAAAATTAAAGAATAAGAAGGATGGTTTTGCTGCACACCTATCAAAACAAGTTTAGGAGAAACAAAGGATGAAAAAATAAAAGATTTGACTTAAATAATTTATTTCTCAAATTTAAAATAACATGAATTTGAAAAGTAAAATTCTAGAAAAAAATCTATCATGACTTAGTGTATGCGATGTCGAGTTGGAATAAAGTTAAGAAAGATCAAAATAATCAAAATTAATCAATAAGTAAAAGATATTCAAAAATTGAATGATGAGTTGACTTAAGTTAAGAATATATTGTATTCCTTGGGTAAGTCTAAACTCAAATATTTTTTTTCATTTATTATTTTATTACCCTTATATGGGTGATAGTGTATAGAGATAAAAATACTCCTTATCTAAGGAAAATTAGGAATGGATTGTAATGTCACAAAGTAAATGCATTATGGGAAGACCATCCCTGGCCATGATTGGTAACTGTTAATACATGAGAAAAATAAATTCTTGGAAATTCAAAATAAAAGGGAAAATGTTTTAGGTGATAGAAATAAATATTCAATAAACCCTACAAGAGGTAATTTAAATTAAAAAATACTTATATAAAGGTATAGAAACATGTGTTATTTACATAGAATTCATATACACATATATAGTTTCTATTATGAAGTAATGAAGTATATAAAATTCCATAAAGAATGTGTAAGATATGAAAGATTAAGTTATTGAAAATAGGAGAATATGTATGGTTATAATTATAGTTATTTTTACTATATTGAACATTCCCCAAGTGGAAGTCCAGAAGTTGTTTAACATGAAATAAATAGAAAAATCAACCTAATTTTTTTGAAAATTTTTTATATCAAGAAACAAATTTCAGAATATATATATAATATTCCAATGATAACATTAATTTTAATAGGTGTTAAAAATAAATATCATAATATAAATTTTTATGGAATAAAAAAATGGAAGTGAGAAAGGAGTTTACATATTGTTAAAACTAAAAAGGCTCATGTGAAAGGAATGTCCCATGTAAAGGTGGGTACTGAAAAGTCCAATAATACTTGAATAAAAAATAAAATCAACAAGGTAGTTTTTTATATTTTCTTTACCAAATATGAGAATAAAAATACTTAGTGATAATTTTTCTAATGAATTTAATGTTTTCATTTTGTTTGTGAATAAAATAAAAAGGAAAAATAAGTGGAGAAGAGTTTAGATTCTATTAAAACCAAGTTATATATGAAATTATAATCCAAAGTGAATAAAAAATGGAAAATAGTAGTCCATAGTGATTCACCATACTTTTATACTTGATTAAAATGTATGAAACCCCTCTCCTAGTATTATTTAAATTTTTCTAAACATTTAAAGAGGTGAATATTTTTTGAGAGATACAATTAATGGGATAGTTTTTCTTAAAAAGCACAAAAATATTAAACATAAAGATATATCAATTTAACGAAGAAAATTAAATGTAGTAGGAGGTATTTGGAATGTTTCAGGTATATTTTTGTATAAGGAATAGATATGTATATACTTTTAAAGTTAATTGTTTAAATTTAAGATTAAAGGAGTTAGTGGAATCATACCATTAAAGAAGAATACAAATTGGAAGTAGATTCATGGATGAATATCATGTCTATTTATTTATTTTTTCTAAGATTTAGTATCAACTAATTTATCTAGGATACTAAATGACACTATTTTGTGGTGTTATTCCCAACAAGTGGTATCCCCAAATTTTGAAGAAATTATTGATAACAAAATCAAAATACTCATTGATATTTGTTCATGAATCTTCATTGGTATTTTATCCTCATAATTTAATGAATGAACCTATGATAGTTTGGATAGCACAAAAGTCTACTAGAGTTAATTTTTTTATTTAAAAATGGATTGAATCAATTCTTTAAATAGAATGTTCTCACATTTTGTGACTTATTTCTTTTATATTAATCTCTTATGTAAAGATATGATGAAATCATCTATGAAAATATTTTTTTTTTTGAATTTTCAATAAAACATTTTGTGGTGGAGTGAGAACCAAAAAATAAAACCATTATTCTAAAAGGACACCAACAAAAACAAACCATTAAAAGAAAAAATAATAAGAATAAAAGTTGATTAGGTCGTGTTTTTATTAGGAAAGTGAAAATTTCAAGATTTTATGGTATTGTTTTTATCAATGAGTGACATGGAAACATTGTAAAGGTTAACGTCGAATCTTGTTTCCTACAATAAGCCTATGATCAGTTGGCTTAGAAATATTTCTGACATCCCAAATGATAAGTGGTAAATTTAATCACGTGATGTCTTTGAGTTTATACAACTGTAATGAATGTTTTATTGAGTATTTTATGGAGTTGGAATAATTAACTAAAATGTTTTAAAATAAATCAATAAGTATATCATTTGGCTATCCAATAAGTGGTTATATCCAAAACATAAATTTTATTAATAGTGGGGGAGTATGGAGAATAAGTTCTTCTCTATCCTCAAAGTGATAATATAATACCAAGAGTAAACTCTATTATTTTATCAATATTGGAGATAAAATACATCATTTTTATAGGGGGAGAATAAAGGGGAACTTCTCACCTAGAGAAAGTTGGAATTTATTCTCATATAATAGAACATGGAGGGAATTAAAAGTTTAAGATGATTTATGATTATGTCCACCCTTTAGATTTCATTTCTAAAGGGGGAGTATGAATATGTTATAGTGTCAATAAAATCCCAAGGGGTTATTTTTGGAACCCTATGAGTTGGGGTTTGATTTGTTGAAAATATAGCTGGATGATAGCCCAATTTTTTTTTTTAAAATATGTGTTGATTGGATTTTTTGACAAATAGATTTAATTTTTATAGTGATTAGTTTTTTTTGAAAAAGGTATGTAGCTTTTAAAAGTTTAAATGTTTCTAAATATAATTTATATGGATTATAGAAACTATGATGGATAATGACATGTTATGTCATGGTATTTGATTGATAGATTTTTCCACACCATATTACCCAAGGTTGATCCATAAGGAGGGATTCATGAAGGTAAACCATGAATTTCACTAACTACATAAATCTTAAAATAGGATCACATTATGGAAAATCACAGATTTCATAAAGTTGATTGTGTAAATAAAATCTTCATATGTTGTAGAGTAGTGGGTGGTGCCTTCAAGCCTAGTTGAAACCCACGTATGGGTTAAGCCATGGTGGAGATTTCATAAGGGTAAACTAAGACCCTCATATAAAGAATTATTACATAATAAATTTCAACATGGAGAGATAAACTATGCCACATCTATTTTGGTGTTTGAAGGAATTTTAAGGACATCATTCCATGATTTTGGGTGAGTTATGAGGAATTCAAATATTTGAGATCTATCAATCTAGTCAACCATAGGCTACATTGTAAGAGAATAGTTTATGTAATAATATTTGATTAAGAATACTTTATACATTGTAGTGGACTGTGTTATGCTGTGGTGAGGGCATGAAGGAGGAAAACTATTTCATATAATTAGGTACGCTTTAGTAGTCAAGCAGTTATGGTTTAGATATAAATCCAACTAGGAATATTATAAATAAATAATTTAGGGCCTTAACTCATTTTTAATAGCACTAAATAGATACACTAAATGTACGGTGTTCCTTTAAAAATATATATAAGATAATATGAAGGTGGATTAATCCAAACCATCATATTAAGGGTTAAATTCTTATAAAAACTACTTGTGGAATTTTTGGAAAATACAGAACACAAAGAATATTGGATATCAAAAATTTATATAGAAGAATAATTTTTTGTTCTGAAGAAAATAAAGAAGCTTAAATTCTATTGGCACTCATTGACTACATTTCAAAAAATGATGAAGAAAAACGAGATATCACTGAAGTACAATGAAGAAGAGGAATTCAAAAATTATTATGGAAAGTGAAGAAGGTGATTCCATGACCTCTTATGGAAATTAGATGCTTCTAATGGTAATATTTATAGTAGGATATGAAGGTTAAATAGGAGATCAAAGGCACCTACATCTACATTTTTTTCATTTAAAATAATAGGTGATATTGTTCTTGACCTATAAGCCAACATATTATCTATTATTATAAAAGTGAGAAAAGAGGGATAAAGTAAGAGGGAAGTGATCCTAGGGAGATATACATCTATCCTAAACCTTTTTAAGGGTAGTTATCCTTAGTAAAAGTTACATAGTTGACAAGAAATGAGATATAGTGATTCATTGCATTGAAATATTATCAATCGTATGTCCTTGGATTATCCCATAGTGGAAAAACAAGTAAAAATTAGTGTGTTACTTGTTATTTATTATTTATATTGTACACAACACAATAAAACTAAGAAGAATACAAAACCAAAAATAATATTTGATAAAGGGATGGTCAAGTGAAAAGGTAATCATATCAATGAATCATCAAGATAAAAAATGGCAACCCTTATAGTTAAAAGATCAAGATAAATAGAATGGAGTGAGAAGAAATTAAATGTGTTTAAATTTGGAATGAGTTCCATACCCTAATTCACCCCCTACCATCTCAGGGAAAATCTCACTTAAGCCCCATGAGGGACCTATACCTTGGTCAATGATCAGATATCTCCCTATACTCAGTCTAGCCTATATATGATGGAATTGACATGGTTGTGTGGTGAAGTGATTACGAGCATGTGTGTATGGCTAGTGGAATACTCTTGGGGTTCAAGAGAACCCCAAAACCTATTTTGGTCATTATTGTGTAAACTAAAAGTGGAAAATTGAACATATATACAAAAAAGTAAAGATGACATACCAAGTAGATATCTCAACCAAATATAACCTCGCCATATCCATTCAATCAAGGATGAGGGGTGAAGTTCTTATGGAACCACTCATTCATCAATTATTAAGAATAAAATTAAGCTATCTATGATGATTAATACATCACAACTGGTTAACTAACCATGACCGAATCACTTTTCCTCAAAAAAATTTCAATCTATTTGTTGAATTACTTGAATTTTGTTTTGAAAATCAGTCAACCAAAACAATCACCTTTTTTCTAAAAGTGATAACTAATTATGAGCATCACTCTCTAGAGAAAACCTTAGGTTTCCACTGATACTACATTTAACCTTGGAATTAATTATGTTATTTTAAATACTTAAGAAGATTTCCCATTTTTACTGGACAGAGAAGCTAAGGAGTGGCTATATAGTTTTCAACTAGGAGTAGTAAATAATTGGGAGGTTATTAAAATAAGATATTACCTCCAAGATCACTATAAGTAGATAAGAAGAATATTTTGCAAGATAAGATTCTATAGAGACTATCTATGTGTACTCAAAGAGATTCAAGAAATTTTGTTCCAGTTTCCCACATCAAGCCATAGAAGAACATCATTTTCTTATCTTATTTCATAAATGTTTACTAGAAAGTGACAATATATTTATTGATATATCATCAGTAGGATCACTAATTGATTAGTCATCAATGGAAATTAACAGATTCCTTGATATGATAACATAAAATTCAAAAGAATTTAGTATAATATATACCAGTATTAGAGGTGTACATAAAGTAAGAAAATTTTATTCATCACCTTTATTAGAATCCAATATTGAATAGATTACCACCTTAGTAAGAAAAATAGTTTTAAAAAAATCTAGTAAAAAAATTACTAATTAAGGTATGTGGATTATGTTCATCTCCTAATTATTATACTAATCAATTTACTAAGGTAAAGGGTATTAGATTTTTTGTAATATCATACCAGTAAATAAAATTTTAGTAGAACAATTAAGGATATAGAGATCCTTCCCAATTCTAATATGGATTGTGGAAATCAACCAAACCACTCTAAATAACCCTATCAAAAGTAGTTCCAATATTAAAAACCTTATCGATTTTTTTTTCATAAACCCCCATATATTTAACAACCATAACCCCCACCATTTACTCTACCATATTACCCAAAACCTTTCCACCATTATAATTCCTATAAATAACCACCCACTAGTTCCTAACCCCTAAAACAATAATAGAAATTAGTATAGGTTGAGGAGTAATGGTATGAAGTAAAGGAGTTAAGGAATCAACTTAGTTGTCTTATGTAAACCTTATCCATGAAACCAAAAAAAAACTAGATCAACTAGTCCCTAATCCAAAGGGAAATTTGAGTATGATGAATAATATAAGTGTAAAAGAAATATAGCTCTAGCCACACCTGAGCCTAAAAAAATAAACCCAATATTAAGGAAATTGAGTCTGAAAAATTTACATAAAAACTTGAGAACTAGTCTAAAAATGAATAAAATAAAAGAGAGGAAGAGAGGACTGGATCTAGTAGAAGGAGTCTTGATACACCCTTTAAAAAGTAAAAAATAGAGAATAAGGATCCTCCACTTCCATTCCCTTTTAGGATGATCCAATCAAGGATGATTCAAGAGGAAGAACTTTGAAGGGAAATTATAGAAACTTTCCAGAAAGTTGAGATCAACATTCTCCTCCTAGAAGCCCTCAAATAGATTCTAAAGTATGGTAAGTTCATGAAATAAATAATCACAAAGAAGTTGATATTTCAGGTTAATGAGAGGAAAAATTTTAGAAGAAATGTTTCAGCATTTATCACACCATAGTTTCCTATAAAACTTCAATATCCAGAGACACTTTATATACCTTTCACCATTGGTTATATGTATTTGTAAGATGATTTTTGTGATATTGATGCATCAAAAAATGTAGTGTCTCAATTTGTATTTACTTATTTGAAAATTTTATAATTTAATCCCATAGTAGTAATATTTAATATTTTAAATAATATACTTCTTTTCCATTAAGAGTCTTAGAGGATGTCCTAGTATGATTACAAAAGATCATCTTTCTAGATAAATTTTATATGCTCAACATGGTGGATGATTGAACCCCCTATACATCCACACATAAATTTTTGGCAGACCCATATTGAAAAATTTAAATATAATCATCAATGTACATGAAAGAACTCTCACCATTGAATCAGGTTAGGAACTATCCATTTCAACATCTTAGATTAATAAAATACCCTATGGAGTATTAAGAAATTATTACACTATCACACGCTGAGGAGGATAAGTATAGTTAATATCTTGGTGTGGTATGTGAAATTTTATCCATAATGAAATAATTAATGATTAAAAATTATATGGAGAAGGATCGTTTGAAATCTAGAAGAATTTATTATAGTTTGTATGAATAGGTAAAATTTAAATTAATTTATGGATTTGATTGTTTATTTAATGATGAAAAAGTTGGTATGTCACGTTTTTTATTGGAAATTAAATCATTACAAGTGAGGAACCTAAGTCTTATCTCATCCATAGAACATCCTTCCAATATGGAATTAAATCCATTAATAACTAATCTTATATATGTGTACTGCATGGAAGGGGTAAGGATTCAAATAATTATTTTTAAAAACCTATCCAAAAAATCATGAAAAAAAATTTAACTTTGAAGAAAAAAATATGAAAAAAATATGATGGATTTTAGGATATATACCTTAAATAAATCCCAAAATCATCATGTATAAAATTCATCTTGATAAAAATGATTTTTTAGGTATCCCCAAAGAAGGCCAAATAAAACCCTGATGGAGGTAGTTAAGAATGATATAGATAAGTTGTTAGAAGTAGGAATAATATATCCAATCACTGACTCATAGTGGGTCGATCCCATTCATATAGTTCATAAGAAAAATATCTTGACCATAATGAGGAATGAATAAAATGAATTGATTCCTATCTGAATTCAAAATAGACAGAGTATGTATAGACTATAGGAAGTTGAATAAGGTCACCATAAAAGATCGTTTCCCCATTAAATTTATTAACCAGATGTTAGAAACGTTAGTAAGTAGAACTCATTATTACTTTTAAGAATGATTTTCAGGATAATTTTATGTTCCCATTGTGCCATAGAATCAAAATAAAATAACCATTACCTACTACTATAGTACCTATTCATACAGAAATATTTCATTTGGATTGTTTAATACACCATGTACATTATATACATGCATGGTGAGTTTATTTTATGATCATACTAAATACTTCCTGGAAGTGTCTCTGGAAGATTTCACTATTTTGGTCGACTATTTTAATTATTGTTTGAAAAATTTGGATTTTTTTTGAAAACCCATATTGAAAGCATCCATATTTTTAATTTTGAAAATTTTCATTTCATGGTGAAGAGAGGGATATTTATTGGATATATCACTTAACAAAAAGTAATTAATTTAGCTACGTTTAAAATTTATGTGATAAATTCACATCCCTATCCATTTTTTTCAAAACATGTTCGATATTTCCTAGGATACGCAATATTGTATAAGAGTTTCATATAATATCTTAGAAATATTTATATTTATTTTATCATGTTACTTTTAAAATATACTGACATCATTTTTTATAGGGATACCATTGATGAAGTAAAGAATAATCTAATTACACCACCAGCGATGTAGCCACTTAACTTGGATAATCCTTTTGAATTTCTCTATGCTTCTTATAACTATGTTTTTAGAGTAGTGGTTTTGAAAAATAATTGAATGAAAACATAAAATAATTTTTTATTATGTAAGAACATTGTATATTTACTAGACTTATTACACAACTAATAAAAAATATTTTTTAGTAGTTGTATTTTCTTGGGATAAATTCAAGTCATAATTTATTTGAACTAAAATAATTTTTAACATATATACCTTTGGTACTTGATGAAGAAGGTAGAATAAAATCCTAGACTTGTGAGATGGATGATACTAGATTAATAGTTCAATATAGAGATTAAGGACACTAAGGGAGGTAAGAACTAGGTGTCTAATCATCTCTATAGTTTTCCCAACATATGTGTGGAAAATTTTCAATGATAAAATGATAAGAATATGTTTACCTAAAAGTGAAATACAATATGTTATTGATTTTTCCCCGAATTTATCTTGTAGAGTCCACTTTGGACCTCAAAGGACTGTTATAAAAGTTTAAAAATTTGGGATTAATTAGCCTAAAATGTTAAAATAATCCCATGAGTTTCGTGAAATATGTAAACAATTTAAATTTACTAGAAACATATCTAAAATGAAATATATTCCTCAAAAAATACAAAATACTTTATGAAATATTTTATGTTTTGGGAATAGTCTTCATAGGACCTTTTCCAATAACATCAATTAAATATTATATTCTTTTGGTTGTTGATTATGTAACAAATTAGGTGGAATCTAAATCCACTAAAACTGATGATAATAATATTATTTACAACTTTATCAAGGAAAATATTTTTTTAGATTTGGATCTATAATGGTAATTATAAAAGATCAAGGGAAAAATTTCTATAACAATATCATGGTGAATTACAAGACATGAACACCATGCCACCCCCCCAAATGATTAAGTTGATGTTTTAAATAGTTAAATCAATGGAATATTAGATAAAACTGTGAATAAAAATAGGAATGATTAGATCCAAAGGTTATAAGAAACTTTATGGGCATATAGGAAATCTTACAAACCAATCTTTAGAATAAATACATAACAATTGATTTATAATAAGAGTTGTCACATACCTATGGATATGGGGCAAAAGGTTTTTTAGATAGTTAGAGAAATGAATCAAGATCTAGGAAAACTGGAAAAGAAAAGAAACTACATCTGTAGTAGATAAATGAAATAAATATAGAGTCTTTTGAGAACAAAAAAATTTATAAGGAAAGAGTTAGAGTGGCTCATGACAAGTTAATTCAACAGAAAGACTTATATCTAGGGGACCAAGATCTACTCTCCAACTCCAAAACTCAATTAATCTAATGAAAGGAAAAATTCATTCTAGATGGGAAGGTCTATTTACAATCACTCATGTGTATCCTTTTGGTTTATGCATGTTGTTAAATAAGGATACAAGAAACCATTAACTATCAATGGGAACATGATGAGGAAATACCATGGGAATACACCCTAACCACCATTAGATAAAATCAAGATCCTTCAATATGTTAATTATTGAAACCATTAGATTGTACATTTCCTTAAAAACTGATTGACTATAATAATATCATTGAAATATATTTTCATTATTGAATATATTATAATTAATAAATCACACTGCATCATTTATGTATGGGTAGGGGACCCCTGTAATTAGTTTTTTGATATTTTTTGTTTTTCCCTTTCATATTTTTGCGACTTTTTCAATTTTAGTGTGTTTATTGATTTTTTTTAATTTGGAACCTTTTGATATCAATCTAAAGGCCCTTTTAAATTTTTACACTATTCGAATGATGAGGAATTGATTCGACCCATTTTCTCAACTTAAATTAATATTAATTAACTTATTTTTAAAATGTAATGGAAATTCATGAAAATACCACAGATTTTTGAATCCCATTCCATGAAATAATATACTAAATTTTAATTACCAAACTTATAAGCATATAAAACAAATTTTACATATTCTAACAATTCTATCATTTATTAAGATAACCAAGGCATTCTTATGTAACCATAATTGGATGATTAATCCATTTAAAAACATAGAGTATTTAGGAACCTCTTATATAAATGATTAATGTATTATATTGAATAAAAAATCCCATTTATAATAAACCACTATTTCTTTCCTACCATGACGCATAACCCTCATAACTATCAGTATCCATGAATGAACTTTATAGGAATCCACATTATAAGCCAAAATTTTATATTTACCTTTCTCTAGAAATTGATCCATGATATCTATTGAATTCAAGTGTGGGGGAGGGAGTTATCAAGTTTAAACTACTACATATAATCTATTCTAAATGTGATAACTGGAATAATTTATAAATTATTATAGAGGAAGGCCCTTGAAAGCATCATGATAGAAGAAAAATATCTACCAAAATGGATAAAAGAAGTCCACACACCTACTCAAGAATTTAAATTACCTCTTTACTATTAAAATTGAATATGAATAGAATAAGAAAACAAAAGAAATATATTGAGGGAAATATAGAGAATTGATGTTTTCTTATACTAAAGTTCTAAGGGGATAACTAACCTCTAAAAAATTAAAGGGGTTTTAGTTGAATTATGAATATGGGCTATGTTAATAAAATTTTATCAATCTAATAAAGTTGTACTATATTACTAATATTTTGAGGAATGATAAAAAATCAAGAAGGTCTAATATAACATTCAAATATTCCATGGGAGTTCACCATAATTTGAAGTTCAATCTTCATCTCATTCCTTACAAATAAAAACTTTATACTAGAATTCCAAATCTAAAATATTGAAACAATGTTGCAACAATCAAGGAAGGTGGAAAGACAGTTGTGGTTGTTGCTAAAATGTAAAAGGGTTGACTAATTAGGAGGTATTTTGAGAATAAGTGTTTCCAAGAGGATTTGGTGAGGATTACCATATTAGTGGGAAATGTAAATCCTATATTACGATTATAATAGATCTAAACCAACTCATTATACCACACCAATTTTTATATTTAATACCTAACAACCCTAAATCCATAGAAAAACCCCAAATAGTCCTCATGAATTACATAAATACATGACTCATTGGGGGGGATATATAAATTCATCAAGCCTATGGTGACCCTTTCAAGATATTAGAATGATAAAAACATTTCAATCAATTCATATTTGAGGGATGAGTGAAATATGTTTTTAAAAGTAAGTATAAATGTGCATGGGGGGAGAAATAAGTAGAAATGAACTGAATGAACTTAATTAAGAAGATTTTATTAAGGAAATTTAGTAGTAATTATAATATTTAGAAACATGGTGATGAAAAAATGGAACTCACATTGACTAGTAATTTGAATTTTTCTTGGGTAATCTTCTTAAAGTTAACTTTTCGGGGAGTCTAGTATTAAGAATTGGTGGAATTAACATAGTTAATCAATTCGTGGAATTTTTTGATATTTAAATAATTTTATTCACTCATATTTGTTAATTCATTATGTGTTAAGATTTTTTAGTATTAAAGTGGGAATTCATATTTTTTATATTTCTTAAAATGAAAAATTGTAAATTTAATTTACTTACCTAATTTTTTGTGACAATTGAATGGTTAGATTTTCATTTTACATTATTTTGGTGTTTTTTTGAGGGAAGTTTAAGTGGTTAAGAAAACCTATAAAAATTTAGAGAGGAATTTAAAGCTAAAAATAAAAAAATAACTAATTCTAGAGTCTTTATAAGGTCTGTCCACCGATGTAGGTGGATTGACATAAAAGGATATTCCACAGAGTTAATCATGTAAGGGGATTCAACATACACATGATCTCATAAAGTGATATATATAAGGGTATTAACAACTAGGAAACCACATAAAGGTATCCACATCAAGATTCTTCCATAAGGTGATCCATGTATGGGTATATAGAGTTAAAGGTCAATAAAAGGATATTTTCCTAACATGTGTAAGAATGAATTAAGGATGTGTATGAGTCATCTCATCTAGTGAATACACGTCATACCTTTAGAAAATTTTCACAAGGAGGATAACCCAAACATACTTCATATGGTTCACCCATGATTTAAACTAGAGATTCAGGGTTCCACATCAACATGTATATAAATGAATATTAGGAATCCTTGTGTATTATAATAATGATTTATTCATGATATTTCAATAAAAATAAAAGTAGGAAAGTTTCAAACTTTTTTTGGAAGTGTGGATTGTGATTCACATAGAAAATTTAGAATGTGACGAGAACATTTAAAAATATATAATGAGAAAAAATTAGAGAGTATTCTAAAGGAAAAAGAATAAGGGAATAAATATCCTTTAAAAGAAAGATAAGGCTAAAGGAACAAGGGAGTTTTTTCTGGGGAGTTTGGCCTGTACTGCTATGGCTATTTTACTGATTTCTATTTTTATTTTCTACATTATTATTTCTTGTAATATTTTATTCTTATCTTTTGAATATGGATACCCCTCACAAGGAGGGGTAAGGACCTTGAGTGATCAATGAAGGTAAATGAAGCCAATTATATTTTACAAGTTTCATACTTGAATAAATAAAATATTTAATTTTATATTAACTGATTTCGATGTGGAATGGTAGTTTAATATGTTGAATTTTATTATATATGAGTTTCATTATACCCTTATACATTTCCTTGGTTGATTATCAATCATCTCCCTCCACTAAGTCTAGCCTATATATGATTAAATAGATTTAGTTTAGAGGTAAAGTGTTTGGTGATTTATAGTACATGTGTGAGGCTAGTGGAACACTCTTAGGGTACTAGGGAACCCTAAAACTTGATTAGACCATTCTTGGGAAAACTTGGAGTGTGTAACTAAAAAACTTTACACAAAATAAATGAGTATAGAATAAGAAGATATCTCTACCAAATTTAACCTAACCAAATCCATTTAATTGAGGGGGAGAGGTGAAGTGATCATGGATCCTCTAATTAATTAGTTAATAAGAAAAATAGTAAAATATTAAAGAATATGACAGATTTAAAATTTTTAAATAACCATGACCCAATAACTTTCCCTAAAAAATGTTTAATCTCTTTGTTACATTTCTTTTCCTTTGTTTTCAAAATAGAAAAACCAAAACAACCCCAATTTTCTAAATTTAGGATATAATTTTGGGAATACCTATCTAGAGAAAACTCTAGGTTTACATTAATTATAAATTTAACAAAGTAATTAATTATATTTTTCCAAAAACGATTATTTTTTTCAATGGGTTATAGAGTATGAATGTTATAATTTAATGATTAACTTATTTAAGTGGGTTTTCTGACCATGGTAAGTTTAATTGACTTTATTTTTTATGTTTATTTTAAAATTCCAAAATATGAAAAAAATATACTTTTTAATACCATATTATAATAAAATTATTTTTATAACTAACAATGAAGGTGATGATGACAAAAGAAATATGCCATCCTGGTAGGTGGTGGACTATCCATAATATGGGTGATATTTTTATTCTCAAATAAATTTGATGAAGGTAGAAAATTGTTATTCCATTAATATAATAACATTTTAGTATAATTACAATATTGGTTCCATTATATTAATAAGGGTATAATATATTTGGATGGGGTAAAATAATAAAAGAACTTAAACGATCTTGATTGAGATAGATAACTCTTCATTTGGAATTCCTCCATTAACACTCTATTTGGGATTATGGAATGGTATTTTATGAATATAAAAACCTCAAAAACATAAATAGGGTTGTTTTATTCTTATTTTGATAGAAATTTGTGGTTTTAAAAAACTTATAGTGCAAGGAGGGGTGGGGTGGTAGAGGGTGGTATTTATAAGGGGATGAGAGTTGTGTTTTTGAATAAAATACTCATTAATTTATTATTTTGGTGCAATAAAATCCATTATGATGATACTTGAGACCATAAATAGTAATTAGGGAATTTGAGGCCAAGATAATGGTTTCTTACATCATCAAATATGAAATTAATAATTTATTTAAATTATAATATAAAATACCTTATTTTTTTGTATTTCACTATTAACAAAAAATTATAACTTTTTATAAAATTACCAAAAAAATAACCCTAAGATAATCCCAAAATTATGCTTCAAAAAATAACATCCATTTTATCAATATAATTTCCTAAATATGAGAAATTTAATTCTTAAAAAAAATCCCCATTTATTAAGGAATTCCAGTTTTTATGACCCTATAAAATTTCCAACCCTTATATAAATTATGTATGATTTTATAAAATAATATTACACTTTATATAGAAATATATATTGTTTTATAATTTTTTTATTAAAATAAACTTTTATTTCTAATTGTTAAATTTATCTCAAAAATAAAATTTAACAAAAATAAAACACATAAGTTTTTAAAAAATAAAATTATGATTATTTTTCATTAAATATTTTTTTTATCATATTTTAAAATTTTATTTAATTTTCTTATCAAATAAATTATTCAAATTTTTCTTTAATAAGATATCTAATTTTTTTTTCATAATCCTATAGTTGAGTTTCGATTATATGAGTCTAGTTACTATTCCTAATGGTTAGGTTACTATTATAACGATCATATAGGTTTTCTACTTCCTATGAATACGTCATATTTCCTTAATTAATTATTCAGTTCAATTCCTTTTAGAATAAAATTCCTATTTTTTTAAATGTAGATTGTATTACTAATGTTTTGTTTGATTTTTACAGTTTTGATTGAGGGTGTGATTATTATAGGAGACAAAAGTTAACCAAATGTTCAAATTCTAATTATTTTATTTCTTATGTTCACTATAACTTTTTATTTTTCCAATTTTATTATGTATAATTATCCTCTAAATGTAAATTTATAAATAAATATAATAAAGTGTTGTTAATTTTGATTTTATGGTGTAAGAATCTTGTACTTTACTATATTTATAATAATGAGACACATATTTATTCTAAAGGAAAATTTCATATATAATTATTTTGGTCTTTAAAAATATGTTTAGGTAGCACCTACGAAGATACATGGGAATCCTGATCATTGAACATCAATGGAGAAATCAAATCTAATCGATGGTTTCCCTAAACTTTGAAAATGTCACTAAATTTGGCCACAAATTATGGAACATGCTAAAAAGATTGAATAAATAGGGAATATATCAAAGATGTAAGATTTCGGACATCGTAGAGGTATGTTCTTGTTTACTTTTTGGTTTAAGTCTCTTTAAATTGGTAAATGAAATGTTTACCAGGCAGATGAAGATTCTTGGAGGTGTTTTGGGGGTTTTGGACATGAGAGAGGGGTGAAATCTGTAATCTAGTGCAATGTTCATGGTTGGAACATGGTTAGTGGTAACTGTGTTCCCTAACCATGCTTTCTTAGAGGTAGGGTGCATAGTTTATGAAACCTTGTAGGGGAGGGGGGGACAATGTGAGATTGAATAGATCCATCCCACACATTCACCATAGGGGTTTTCAAACCTTATGGTATCCCTAGGAAATGGTGAAACCTGACACCCTCTTAGATAGAGGGTGGAACATGGTTGGTGCACAGTTTGGACAACCGTGTGTCCAAACCGTGTACCCCATTAAAAATGGAAAAATTTACCAATTTTCCCCCTTGGGATTTATGTTTACTCACCATAATTTCCTACATATTTCTCGTACAACATTAAGGGTGACAAGCCAAACACTACCAAACTTTCTAAGGATTGATCTCCCTCATTTATAATCCATTTGGAGTGTATTTGGGTGTAGATAAAAGATGTGGGTGAGTCTAACACTCATTTTGTTCTTTTCTATAGATTATGGCTTGTGGAACCATTATTCTACTTTTTAGGACTTTAAAACCTATTTTTTCTAGAATTTTCAAGGTTGGTTCTTTCTAGGTGGATTGTTTACAGATCAAAGGCTAAGGTTGAGCATGAATTTTTCTATGAATCTGAGGTAGGCGGTCTATAATTTATATCCCATAGTATTGTTTATTTTCTTATGTGTATATGGTTGTAAATTTGTGCAGTTGGGATGTTCATTTGGTTTTCCTTGGTATAAATGATGAATGAGTCGACTAAATGATGAATTTAACCCCTCATGATCCCCGTGGGATGCATTGAGGTCATTTATACTAGGTTAAGGGCCACCCATGGGGTGTTCCACTTTTTGAACATGAAATTGAGATTTTAAGTATTGAATTGATGAATTATGAGATATATCCCATGAAATTATGTTCACATGTAAACAAGTATTGTGAAAGGGGACAAATGATAATTGTGTTTAGTTGTTAAAATGGAATAAGGGGCGTTTCTCATAATGTGAATGGGTTACATGAATTAATGAAATGTTTTAATTGTAAAAGGCATGTAAATTGTAAATTTGTGAATGGTATGAAGTATGAAATGGAAAATGTGTTAATGGGACAAGGCATGTAAATGAAAAACGTGGTAATGGGTTAAGGTATGAATATGGTATATGTATTGAATGAACCATAGTTGTAAATTATGGATGTGTTGATACATTATGGTTTTCAAATTGTATATGCGGTAAATGTTTAAAGAAGTATGTGAACATGGAATGGTGGTTTGTGGGGTATCACTAAGGATCTATGCCCATGGGTTAGGTTAGACTGATGCCCTAAACTGATCACTATCATGCATGGGTTGGGGAGTCAGACTGATGCTATATTCCCCCAAAAGATGCATGGTATGTGATTACCTAGAATGAGGATCCAAGGTAAGTGTTATGTAACACATCGGTTGGGGAGTTAGACTGATGCTCTATGCCCCTAATTGATGCATGGGATATAACTACATGGACTGAGGATTTAGGTAAGTGTTCTATATTGTTTTGTGTAATGTATTCCTTAGTGATGTAGGGAACTTTATTACTTCCCTTATGCATAGTTTATCTGCCTGTCATAGAAAAAATTATAATTGATAAAAATGGTACACCTTTGGAACTAATGATAAATGTGATTAAAGTGAACCTTGCTAACTAGTAACACCCTGGTTGTCATCTGCTTATTTTTTATTCATTATTTACATGCTTACACTGTTTTTCTAGACTGGATATTTTGTAGACACTATTGGTGGTGGACTACTGAGTTGTACTCACACCCTTATTGGGCTACTATTGGGTACCTAAGTGGACTTCATGGATGCAGGTTAGGAAAAGGTAAAGGTACCTATGCTAGATTATTGACTTATAATGGGATGTGTATGGAGGGGGATCCATACTTGGAGCCATGACCAATTTTGGGGATTTTATCTTTTCATTATTTTGGGTTTTCTTACACTTGGAACTGTATGACATGACATAACATACTTACTATTTGGTTATGGGATTGTACACAAATTTGGGAAATATTGGTAATGATTGTACATGGTTACTTGTTTCCTTTATTTTTATTTTATCTAATGTGGATTACTCAGATAAAGAGGGTATAGTCTCCCCATGTGTTCTATTGAACCCCCAATATTATTCAGAAACCTATTATGTAGGGGGAGGCGAGCCTGAGGTCATTTAGTGACCTGGATCAGGGTACCAGATTTAGTGGCTAATGGGTTGGGGATGTTACAAAAGAGGAGTGTAAGTATTTCCTCTAGCTACCACCTAAGATGAATAATACTTGAATGCATGAACAAAAGAGGGAAATAGTATCTTGGAAGAGATAAATGAGAGTGTGGAAGGTTTTTAGGAACAACTATTGGGAAAAAATATAAAAACACTTCTAATATGATATTAATATAAAAAACATTTAGTTTAATTACTTAATTAAAAAATTACCCATAACAAGACTTGCCAGATAACCATAATGGTCACGAAGCAACGCCACTACCATTGTCACCATTGCGGCATGTCTTGTTGGGACACCATGAAACACCCTAAACCAAAGAAAACTAAATAAATGACCTCCCCTTCCTAGTTTATGCTTTGACATGATCATCCCTATCAATGTGCAATACCCTCCCTTTGTTCAGGGATTCACAAAGCAACATGATACTACTACCTCCTAACTATCCTTTATGGTGTATCACACATGTTACAACATGATCCATCCTTCACAAAAAATCCTCATGATATATCCCCTTTGAATGTGGTATAGTAACCCAAGCCTTCAAAAAATATTTTTTCATGTTTTTTATAAAAAATATCCATTAAATATAAATGGAGGATCAAAAAGGCCTAGTCTATTTAGGAAACTCGGTACATAATACATAAAAGTGAGACTAAAATAAAACATTATTATTTTTTTCTACATAGTGAGCTCCTAAATTCCTTTGATCTTCTAAAAATATAGAGGATAAACTATGGAATACATAAAAAAAATTTTAGCTAAAAACCCTAGTAGGGGAGTAAACATGATAAGGAAACATAAAATGTGAGTCAGATATATAACATGATATCACAAAAGAGAAGGTTCATGAGTTATCACATGGAATCAGGACCTAAATAAAATGGTATCATAAGATCATGAAATCATATTAAATGTTGCAACAACAAAAAATGACATAAACACAAGTAAAGTAAAACATCCTAGAAAGTACCACATAAGGGAGAAATCCCCAAAATAGATTAGGTTTACTCTTTAATCCGATTCACGATTCCTCATGAGAATAAATCTTTACCCAATGAATTGGGGTGCTATCTAGGAACACCAATCATGAACTTTTCATGGTATATTTGTTCCACATAAGTGAATTTAGTTATAAATCAAAACATAATAAATAACTATGGAAATAAAATGTGCCCCATAATCTTATATCATATCAAAATTAAAGTAAGGTTAATAATAAAGGAATTTAAGAAATGAACATAAGGAATGAATTACCCCATAAAATAACGAGAGATTAAGCTAGGTATACTTGAAGGGGGCATATATATCAAATTTAGAAGCATTCCATAACATTAATTTTTGTCACACAGATGAATATAAATACTTCTAAATGGATTAAAAAACATTCTTGAGGAAAATTATCTTACTAGCTTGAGAATCACTTTTGAGAAACTAAAATTAACAAAATATTAAAAAACTAATTCTATATAAAAATATCAAAGGAAACTTATAAGGTAATATTTAATAAAAATAATGGTCATGATAGTAGAAAATATTGTTCATTCCATATATGTTAAAATACAGATTCCTTTATAATTTTTGGTAAAAGATAAAATGTAACTTGTTCAGAAAATGATAAGAAGATTCCTTTTTAATTTTTTTTTAAAAAGTCAAACATGGGTAAAAATGACTTTTAAAAATAATAGGATAATATTAAATGTTAATTCCTAAGTTTTTACTTCTTACTTTTCCATTCCTTTAGTTTTGGAAATCACAAACTCTTTCTTAAAAACATGTTTTACAAATTTTTTATGTCCAAATTGTTTAAGAATGTTTTTTTAGAAAACATTATGTTTTAACTTACTTAAAATAAGTTCTAAAGTATTTAGATATACAATTTAAGATTTCTCATTATGTTTATAGGAATGATACTATGTCTGATAAGCTTTAGACTCACCTTTACCAGGACAAATGTTAGAATTTTTGTCTTGTATATCATACTAAAAATGTCTTAACATCGGGCTGATACTGGTATAAATAAACATCGGACTAACATTCATAAATATTATCATTGTGACATTTTTAAGGAAGTCCATTAGACTAAATATATTTATAATATGATTATTGAAAACTTATTTCTAAAGTAAGGAATATTTTAAACACTGTGATGTTGTTTATCAATATGACATCAGACATTAAGTTATGTCAGATCATTATGAACTATCAAGTTTTAGGTGTCCAAGTAATTGCAACAAACTTAGAGAAATATGACTATTGGGAGATCAATATGACCATCATAAGGATTCCTATAAATACCAAGTCATTCAAAGAGTCTGGAGGTTTATGATTTATTTCATTTCCATTTTATCATTTTTCAAGAGATCTAGAGATTACATATCATGAACATCTTGTTTTTCAGTATTGTAATTGTTTTGATTTTTGTAGTTCTAAGGAAATATTTTCAGGTTATATACTTAATAACTTTTGAATTGTAATCTGATTCCGATCATCATAGAAATCGAGGGCTTCCTGGGATAGGAAGACAAAGAATTCGGTCCATCAGATTGAAGACTATCGAGACTAGGTAGGTAGAGAATCTAATCTTAATATTGGGGGTTTCCATGGATATGAAGACAGAGCCATTCTAATCTTCGTATTCAGGTATTTACTTAATAAGGAAATATATACTTGTTGTAAGTGTAAAACTATGGATATATTTAGTCTGGGTTACATACTACCTTTATCTAATAGTTAAAAGAGTTATATTTTTAATATATTGAAAGTCATTATTTATTTTGTATGATATTTTTTTACTTTTTTCTTACAAGTTTATATACCACATCACATTTAATAGAAAGTGAAACATCGTATTCATATTTATATATTTTTTTGTTTTATCTTTTTAAACTGATTATGATAATAACAACACATTTGAATTAATCATATCCATTGTGATTATGATTCTCATACTATGATTAATCGTATCCATAGTTATTTCGATAATTCACTCTGATTTAATTAGAACATTGTTTTATTCTAATTTAGTGACTTTGTTAATCATACTGAGTCTGAGTCTAATGACTTTACTTAAATAGGCTTTGGGTTGGTTTTGTTTATTTATTTTAAACTAAGGTCTTAAAAATAAAATTCACCCCCTCTTGTAAGTATATCCATTTGAGAATATTCTTAAGATCCTAATTAGTATTATATATATAATGATAAAAAAATTCGTATCAGAGAAGGATTCCACTGGTCATACAATTACTGAAGTTTTTACTTTCTTTACTATTCAAGTTGATGAAGTTTTGTTATAAATTTTTTATCTATAAAACTTTGGTTACACTAATGTGTTTTGATAAGAATAATATTTATTTTGTTATAAATATTAAAAGAATGAATATTGGTTTTATAGAAAACCTAAATCCAAACAGACCTCTTATTTTTTATGGTGTTGATTATGGGTACTGGAGGGATAAGATGAAGACATATATTATAAACAAAGTAGTTGATAGTTTTGTTATGTTGAATAGAGATTATAAAATTTCTGATAAGTAATTAATTACTTTTACTCATCAAGAAAAATAAGAATATTGGTTAAAATACAGTACAAGGAATACTTTGTTTTGTTCTATGACCAGAATAATTTATAGTCATATTTCTTCTTATAAAGCTGCCAACAATATATGGAAAAAGATTGAGATTATACATTTTGGTACCTCTAAAGCAGTAGAGACCAGAAGATCTATGTTAAGATCTAACTATCAAGCCTTTTATTTCTTACTAGGTGAATCTATTACCAAGATGCATTATATATTCTTGAATATTTTAAACAGTTTACAATCTATTGGTGAGAAAGGTTTATAGGATGAGATCCTTGTTGAGAAGATAGTTGATAACATGCCCAATGAGTGAGAATCAAAGAGAACTGTAGTTGATGAATCTAGAAATTTAAATAATATTACATTGGATGATCTTATTGGTACCCTCATGTAGTATAAGGGCAAGCTGAAGAGTGATGACGAGAAACAGAAAATGAAAAATAGTGGTGTTTCCTTTTCTTCAACATCAACCTTACCATCAAAAGTACATTCTTCAAAGAAATTTGTTAAGTTATCCATAAAGAACAAAGTTATTTCTCAATCTAATTCAGATACATCTGAACATTATAACACCCCAGGATTTCATAGTATGTTACCTCTTTAATGTAATTAAATAGCTTGCGCTACATGCAATACTAAGATCGAGTGCACCATGACTTACCAAACTAGTCGTTCAAAAAGCAGTTATGAATAATATTAACTGCATTTTGAATTTTATATACTCCCTATAATTTTAACATCCATATTATGTGTTTATCATACATAATATAATAATAAATTCAATTTTTTAGATAAAATAAGTATTTTTCAAAAAATGAAATTTTACCACCTTTTAATAGCGAACCCTTTTTAAATCCAATATTTGACACTTTTATATATTCAATTTGACAAAATAAAATTCTTATTTATAAGTGGGACATAAAAATATAGTTTGGATAAATTTTTGGTGCTTTTCTGATAACTTTAATGTTTTAATGAATAGTGAAAGATACAAATTTTTAATTGAAAACAACTTTTTTAAATAAAATAATTTATAGGGTTAAATTAAAAATTTGAATTGTCACAAACCAGGCCGGGTCGCCATCCGAACTGGTGCCTAACCCGGTCCGCGGCAGGTCCTGAGGGGCGTTCCCGATCTCCACGGGCTGGCAACTAGTTCCGGGCATCAAAATAAGACAAGAGGGAACAATTTCGCCCAATGAGAATAAATAAAATAGCAGAAAAGTAGAAGAACGCAAAGTAAATAAATGACCCTGAAAAGAGAGAACAAACAACAATACACACTAAACTGGTATCGACTAAAACTCCTCGCGACTCCGAGAGTCGCTCACCAGTCCACAACCAACTCTCGCCCACAGAGAGCAAGCTCGAACCAAACCTGCACCAAAACTAAAAACAGGAAAACACTATAGGCCTGAGTATTAAAACTCAGTAGGTAGGCCCGAAAAATTCTATTCCCAATGCACATACCATTAAATAAAGAATTTATCAATTCCAGGTTTGAACTAAATTATATAAAATATTGGTTTCCACACACACTTTCAATTCTAAAACAAGTATCAGTCCATTTCACTTTATAATTTAAAAACAATTCTTAATGTTCGAAAGGAACAGGTGAATTTCATTTTAAAACATTTTTGCAAACAATTAGAAAACCAAACTTTAGTTATTATCCAAAAAGGAAAACTACACATAACACCCAACACAAACCAAGGGCAATGGAAGAAGTGGCACACAGGGGCCAGAAACCGAACTAGACCTCTCAACCGTCCACCACATACAAATAAACACTAATAGAAACATGGGTCGAACCTAGGAGATCGTGAACAATCCAGAACATACAATACATCTGACTCATCCTGAAGGCATGCCCTAACTCGATGACGTCATAATGCCCTAACGCTCGGCATAGCCCTACATGGCCTAACCAAGGGGCCCAATCCCCGTAGCAGCAATAACTCAGTATTCCCCTGCTATGGGGCCACTAGCCAGTGCATAGTCTAAACTAGTGCAACAATCATTCTCAGAAGATTCACTCACTATGCCAGGTTCCCATGTCAAAACAAGCAATAAAAATGGGTGCGTCCACAATGTAAATAAATCAGTCACGATGCACAAACATCACATAAATATCACGCAATCAATGCACACCAAAGATCACCCCAATTTATTTTATTAAAGTGCCAAACAAGCCTTCACCAATTTTAAAGCAAAACCTCATTTCTCGAGAAAATACAAAACACTTGTTCCGAACAAATCATTTATCTTTTAAACTAGAATTACATTTGAAATTCTGTGAATTATGTTTAAAGGCCAAATGGTCATTCTTTCAATACTGGGTGTCCGCTCATCAAGAAAATGTTTCAGGTGTTCAGTATAAAATAAAAGGCTCTTTTCACACCAAATAATCATTTAAAAATTAATTATCTTATATTATTTCTCATTCATTAAAATTAATAAAACATCAAGCAATTAATAACTTCTAAATTTAAAGGTGAGTGTAGTGGGGGACCTACCTCGACTCGCCACTCGATCGTGATGACACGACTCGCTTCACACCTGCGCATAAGCACGTGCAAACTGATAACCGCAGTGTCATGGAATTTCGTTGATGACACACTGCAACAACCGCAAGACTTTAAATGCCAAAAACCTTTACACAATTTAACCAAAACAATTTTTCACCCTTAATAATTATTTAATAAAACAATTCAAATTTTCACAAATAACTTTTAAAGACAAAACATTGCTTCACACACTAGACCAACCCAAACCCTCCTACATGACCACACACACACCTTACCATCTTAGAAACACAATCTTCTTTACACATGCAATAAAATAAAACCACCTGCCCAGTTAAAAATACCATTGATATAATTAAACAAACTACCAGAAAAATTTGTCAAACCATTTCGAAATACGCCACACGACATTAAATGGCAAAAACTTATTAAATGTTCATTTATGACCAAACGAATATAGACGCTACACCCAAAACACCATTCGCATATTTTTCACACTCTAACAAAATAAATTGCACAACTTATAAAACACTAGCCAGAAATTCGACATGGGTTTTCACCGCAACATACTCATTTCATATTAACACGCTAATAAACACATTAAAACATGCTGAACCTTAAGTAGAAAATTCAATACGCACCAAACAAATGATTAATAAACATTCTAAATTAATTATTTCAGCAAATGAACTTAGCAATTAATAATCATACGTGGAACTACCTACCTCGGTGTAGACCGACTTCACAAAATTGGTGCGCAAATCCCACCACACTTCAACATCACCTCAAACAATACAACTAAACCTTAAAATCAAATAATCGAATCAATCACACTGTAAGGAACCAAATGCAAAAATGAAACCCCCAATAAATATGAATTAAAACCTAAAATTGGGAAAGGAGGGTTTACCCGGAGGGAAGTCGTGCAGGAGAAGGGAAGTGGGGTGCCGAAATTTGTGTCGCCATGAGGCTTGTTCAGGTTCGTAGTGCGCTGCAGGAAATTAGAGGGGGGGAGCGTTGGCTGTAACAGCCCAAGATTTTATAAAAAAATATTCTTTTTAATTTTATTAATGTCTTGTGTTGTACGCTACACCAAAAGGAGCTTGCACAACACACATCCTTGACTTGACTTGCATTACACGCAATCGCGACCTTCCTCGATAGCGTGTGTAGTACGCAATACCGAGTTTCACTAAACAACGATATGCTATAAAAATATTATTAAAACTAGCCGTTATGAATAGTAATAACCACTTTTTGAAATCCAGTAAATCTTATTTTTCAAAATGAACCTTATTTTTGGATTCGGAGTATCGAATTTAGCCTAAGGTGAAATTTTGGTACTTTTCGGATAACTTTCATATTCTGATGAATAGTGAAAATTACTAAATTATAATTAAAAACAACTTTTTTAATCGAAATAATTAATAGTGATAAATCATTAATTTGAGTGGTTTTAAAGTATATTTAGAATATATTTTTACAATTTAATACAATGTTGGTCATTGGATGTAATTTCACATTTAAACTAGACATAAACAAGTGTCAATCTTTTGATAGATATTGTTTCTTAAAAACACGCTATTTGTTTTAACAGCGGGATTTAATTATAAAATTAATTAATGCAACTTTTATGTTATGAATTTGGTAAAATATACTTCATTTTTGAATTCGGAATATGAAATATAGCTTGAGATGAAATTTTGGCATTGTTATGAAAAACATCAATTTTTGATGAATAGTGAAACTACTAAGTGGTAGGTTAAAAACTGAATTTTGCATAAAACTTAATTTTACCGCTTCTGTGAATGGAATTTCAAAAATCCGAGAGACACGGTTAATATCAAGGACTAAAATGTGGTTCAATGAGATGAAAATAATTTTTTGGTGAATAGTAACTTTTTACCTTTTTTTACCGCGGTTAATAGTAAATAGGGTAACTAAGGGTAAATATGATATTACTATTACCCTAACACATGTCCTAATTCTATTGGACAAGTGTAATTCGACCAAAAACAAACTTAGGAATAAAATATGACCATTTAGGCCCACTTGGATTAGATTAGGATATTTATTATTAATTTATTTAAAGAAGGGTTAAAATAGTTAAAATCAAAGTTTAATAAGTAAATCATTTTTAATATGGGGTTATACATAAGATAAATTCGATTGTAAATATTCATTAGAAAGATAAAAAGATTTCCTACATGATGGTATTTTATTTGTAATTTTTAGACATTAAATAATTTAATTTATTTATGACACAATGATGATGCAGTAATTATCTTATTAATGAAATATTGACATAATTGATGTTATAAACACCAAAATAAATATAATTTGAGACTTTTTATGAATTAAACTAATTTTCTAGGTTACTATGATATATTAGTGTTGATTTAATAAACTTGGTTTGAACATATAATTCTGTTATGACTTTCACAAAAATCATATATCAAATAGTGTCAAAATTGACACAAAATAGTTTTTAAATCAAATATTATATTATTAATTGTTATTTTATTCCTAAAAATCTAAGGTTCGGCCAAATGACTTAGATAAGGATATATATTTTAATAATAAACAATTTGGGGTTCTTTTGGCATGTTATAGTAAGTGTATTAACCATATAGTGAAAGAAAACAAAAAGACACGGTAAAAGTTAAATTATTTAACTTAGAGTAAAATCTAATTGATAAGGTTTAAAATAAGATCCAAACATGTCTAAATTTGATTGGTTTATGAGATTACAACCCTATCTCATCTAAGCTTCGAATATGAGTCATTTTTGGAGGTTTTTATGTGGGGTTAGATTTATTATAAATTAATATTTTTAAGAATTCCTAAGGTGCCCCTCTCCTCCCTTATAAAAGGACACCTCCTCCCCCTCCTCCTCACACCAATTTGAGCACTCAAGCTCGGCCAACACCTGCCAAAATCTCTTCTCCACTTCCCTAAAAACATCCTAGAGGTTCTGGTCTTCCTCAAAGACCAATTTTAGTTCCCTAAGAGGAGGTCTCAAAGAGGAACTTCAAAGAAGAGGTAATTACCGTTACCAATTCTTTCATCTTTATTTCTTCTTCCACTTCTTCTTATTAGGTTGTTTCATTATGAAGTAATAACATCAGTATCACTCATATACTGATATGTTATTATAAGTATGAAACAACCCTATTTCACCATCTATCCATCCTACGGAAAAAGAAATCACCGCGCGTGCGTACGTACGGAATACCGTCTCCACGCCGCGGTGTAATCTATTTTCCACCACCACCTTACATGGATGGGTATAATGGTGTAAAGAATAACTATACATAGTTATTACAAAATTATATTGATTCTTATATATTGTATTATCCACTCCAATTCAATTCAATATTTATAGAAATGATATCATCGCTCGTGCGTATGTACGGACTACCGTCTCCACGACGCGATGAGATTCATTCTCCATGTTAACCATTTAAGAATGATTATAAAGTATATATAAGAAATAATATTGAAATATATGACATTATAAAGCTACTGGATTTATGTATATATATATATGTATGTCATCTACTTACTTCCATTTCAAGACAATAAGGAAAGTAAAACAGCGTTCATGCGTACGTACGGACTACCGTCTCCATGAACGGTGTTTTTCATTTTATTTATCTACCTATTATATATATATATATATACTGAATATATATGATATATAAACCATATTTTATATTCTGGAAGTTAGTAAATCATGATATAAGTAATAATGATGTCAAGGACAACAAGTCAAAACACCTACGATAAATGAAACGATTTTACCCAAAACGCTTCTTTAACATGGAATTTACAAAAGAACGGGTAATATAATGTCATAAGTGAACCATATATGATATCATAACAATGAATATGATTCTGTAATAAGTCAATAACATGATTTAAATCATTATACAGGAGGTTCGGACACTTACAAAGCAAGTCGGACCTAAGGTAAGGGAAATATCACAATCTCATTTTTTATCTGAGATTGTTTATTCGTAAGTATTTACTGGGGTGTATTTTATCATCCACATCCATGCTTCATCAAAATTTAATATTATTTCCATCCACCTACAATTGTTTAAATCCATTTTTACCCTTTGGTGAGTTTTTAGTAATATGTATGAAAGGAATCTTTTGTCGTACGAGGTACTTTTTGACTTTTCCGACGAAAGTACGACGAATGTTTTTTTTAACTTATACGGCATGAATGGATTTTTAAAACATTGTTTCCAAGAAGCTTCCTTTACAAGTTTTCAAGTTTATTTTTAATCAACTTCTTTTATTTTAAAGTTGTATGAGATGTTATGAAAGGAAAAATGTTTTTGAAGAAGAAAGGATATTTTCCTCAAGAATGGAGTTCAAGTGTTTTATCAAAATTATTTTCCATCTAAGATAATAAAGGGTTCTGTTTTTATCCCTATTATTAAATTGATTTGTTCATGTTGTGATGGAATTATGAATTCCTTTATCTTATATGAATTGATTTATGATATCATGATGTTTCAAGAATCCCATTTTTGTTACATGTGTTATGCGATGATGTATGTTTTATGATTATGTGGCACACATAAGAAAGGATTCATTATAAGATGGGTGGGACCTATATCTCCCTCCAATGCATTGGGTAAAGATTTTATATCTCATGAGATAGACATGGATGGAATGGTAGGTTATACCGGTTCAGTGAAACAGGACTGAAACGAGGATTACTCGATTCAGAAAGGGACTTTGTCCACTAAGATAGTCTTGGCAATGAGTCTTGACTAACAAGAAATGATTCTCTATGATTATGTGTGTATGCCACAATGAGTAATGTTTTATGTTATGATTTCATTTCACTACTATGATTTATCCCATGTTATGAAATTATGCTCTCTTTTACAGGTTAAGATTTCCAAAAATGTTATGTTCTTATGAAAATTATGTGATTGATATTTCTTTTGTTTACCCTTACTGAGCATTTGAGCTCACCCTTTTATGTTTTCTTTTCCCCAGGATATAAAGAAAGGTTTTAGGTAAAAAAAAGAAGATCTTTATGGGAGATGTTGAATATCTTTCACCAGGATTAGAAGATTATATTCCGAGTTTCCAAAGACACTAAACTATTACGATCCTTGTGTGTGTGTTTTTGTTATGTACTAAGTATTCCGCAAAAGTAATGTAATGTCCATGTATATCAAGATACGGGTCTCTACAGTTGGTATCAGAGGAAAGGTTTAGTCAACCTTTGGAAACTAGGATGCGAAAACGTTAGTGAGATCCCTAGAGATATTTCTAAGGTATGTCTAGGGATGTCTCTAAGGATAAGTATACGTATAGGTTATAGTAATAGAATTACGCTAACGATCATAGAATTAAACCTAAGATGTTGGATATTGAAGGTACTCCCACTTTATTATGTTGTTTTCCCTAGCATGATTTTTGCCTCTCACACTATTCTTTTTGGGTTTTAGACGATGGCTGGAACCCGAAGGAATCGTGTTGATCAATGCAATGGACAATGCAATGATTGCCCTCCTGAACAAACAAATGTTATGGGAGATGGAGTGCAAAATCTTATTGCTATACTTAAACAAGCTATGAATCATTCTGGACTTCCAAATGAGCAGAGAAGGGAACAATATTCTATTGAGTCCTTCATGAGGCAACGTCCACCTTCTTTCAGTGGGTCTTCTGATCCACTTGTGGCTGAACAATGGATCAGTACTACTGAAAAGATATTTTCAGTTCTTCAATGTTCTGAACATGATAAAGTCATCTTAGCAGTATATCGTTTGGAAGGTGAAGCTGATCAATGGTGGAATTTTATCAAGAATACGAGGCCAAGAGATGAAATTGAGTCCATGGAATGGGACGAGTTCAAGAACTTGTTTTTCAGTAAGTACTTCCCTCGTATTCTTCGAACAAAGATGGAGATGGAGTTTCTTGAACTGAAGCAAAGGGACGATGAATCTGTTGGTACCTATGAAGAAAATTTTACAAGACTTGCAAGGTATGCTTATGGAATTATCATCCAACCTGAAAGTAAAGTTGATCGATTTTTCAGTGGCTTAAAACCAAGTCTTCGAAGGGCATTAGCTATAAGAGACTTCAGTAGCTATGAAGAAATTGTGCGTTGTGCTATCAAGGTAGAAATGGAAGTTGGTGTTACATATCCATCTCATGGTTTTGACAAGAAACGAAAGATGGAGTTCAAGGAGAAATCTCAGAATAATGGTGAAAAGAAGATGAATGTTTCCTTATGCACAAAGTGTGGAAAGAAGCATGGTGGAGATTGTCTTAAAGGGACTAGAAAATGTTTTAAGTGTGGAAAAGAAGGTCATCGAGCAGCTGAGTGTCGAAGTAATGGAAAAAGGGTTTCTAATGATGTGAATAAAGCAAACACTGCAGAGAATGCACCGCCAACACTTCAATGCTTCAAGTGCAAGGAAATGGGGCATTATGCTAATAATTGCCCTAATCCAAGGGTTAATGATGATCAACATGAGCAACCACTGAAGGCAATGGACAAAGGGAAATCACATGCTATCACTATTGGCAATGTTGAATATGACAACGATGTGGTGGAATGATTAAGTGTTTATGTAATGGGATTCCAAAATAATGTATCATTGAGTATTGCAATATTTATTGATGTGGTATTCAAAGTGATTGAGATATTTTTTGGAAATAAGATGATATGCGCATAATGAAGACGAGAAAATGAAATGTTCATGAGCTCATGATTGATATAAGTACTAAGTGATATCATGGTTTGAGTATATAGAATTTTGAGGATTTTGGTATGTGGAAAGTGTTAACTTTTAACTGCACTCATGTTTTCACTAAGGTATTCAAGAGAATACACGATTAAGGACTTTGAATGTTTGGAATGTGACCAACAAGACATATCTTATGATATGTGGGGATCAACGACAGTATTAAATCTCTGGTAATCGATGTCACTATATTATGAGAGTGGACTGCAGTATTATGTATAAGCTTAAAGATTAGACTGGATTATGTTGGACATAAGTTAGTATTGTTTAAGGATAGAAGATTTTCGATATTATTGATGGGATGTTATAGTAACGTAGTTTTAGAAAAAGGACAACCTGCAGGACGGGCGACAACCCATCGCTTCGGACAAGGCTGTAGGAATCGAACCCACAACCGAAGTGTGACTGGCCTTTATCGCCTACCACTAGCCTACAGGAAGTCCCTGTTTAGTAGAAACTAGTTTTATTATATTA
The DNA here is from genome assembly GCA_963277665.1 of Viscum album. Lineage (NCBI taxonomy): Eukaryota > Viridiplantae > Streptophyta > Magnoliopsida > Santalales > Viscaceae > Viscum > Viscum album. Next base: position 907,642,455 of record OY728131.1, on the reverse strand, counting down.
AGCAGTATGATATATGAAGTATAAGTCCATTTTAGGAATAATATATGATTAATCTCACTATATATCGACTTATGTATATAATTTTTGCTAACCTTTTGTTTGAGACAGATGGAATGACCCGTCATTCTATCACATGATCTGCTAACACTTCACAAATAACAAATTCAACTTCATTTATTTAAGAGATGAATTGGAAATTGTTCAAGGCACGAACAACAGTGAGATTGTACCAAAATAAAGTAAGTATTTATTCTAATTCAAATTTTCAACTTTAGGGAAATGATCTTGAAAACCAAAAATGTTGTCCTAGTGCCCTTATATCCGATGAATCAGATGGTACCCTAAGATCATCACAAATTTATGGCTTTGTGATTGCTAGATTTTCCATAGCCATGTTCTCTACCACTCTCCATCAGAACATGATGGTTATATTTCTCTTCCATATCCATATTTTCACCTATGCGGAAACCCAGTGATTAGTTTATTTGGGTAATCGTTACATTTCATACTTTAGTTTTTAAAGCCAAGTTTTGGTATTACCTTTTACAATGTGGGTTTCTATTAAAGAAACTTTCAAATAGTAAACCATTTATAACCCCGACGAATTTCGAGGGCGAAATTCATTTTAAGGGGGGTAGAATGTAACAGCCCAAGATTTTATAAAAAAAATATTCTTTTTAATTTTATTAATGTCTTGTGTTGTACGCTACACCAAAAGGAGCTTGCACAACACACATCCTTGACTTGACTTGCATTACACGCAATCGCGACCTTCCTCGATAGCGTGTGTAGTACGCAATACCGAGTTTCACTAAACAACGATATGCTATAAAAATATTATTAAAACTAGCCGTTATGAATAGTAATAACCACTTTTTGAAATCCAGTAAATCTTATTTTTCAAAATGAACCTTATTTTTGGATTTGGAGTATCGAATTTAGCCTAAGGTGAAATTTTGGTACTTTTCGGATAACTTTCATATTCTGATGAATAGTGAAAATTACTAAATTATAATTAAAAACAACTTTTTTAATCGAAATAATTAATAGTGATAAATCATTAATTTGAGTGGTTTTAAAGTATATTTAGAATATATTTTTACAATTTAATACAATGTTGGTCATTGGATGTAATTTCACATTTAAACTAGACATAAACAAGTGTCAATCTTTTGATAGATATTGTTTCTTAAAAACACGCTATTTGTTTTAACAGCGGGATTTAATTATAAAATTAATTAATGCAACTTTTATGTTATGAATTTGGTAAAATAGACTTCATTTTTGAATTCGGAATATGAAATATAGCTTGGGATGAAATTTTGGCATTGTTATGAAAAACATCAATTTTTGATGAATAGTGAAACTACTAAGTGGTAGGTTAAAAACTGAATTTTGCATAAAACTTAATTTTACCGCTTCTGTGAATGGAATTTCAAAAATCCGAGAGACACGGTTAATATCAAGGACTAAAATGTGGTTCAATGAGATGAAAATAATTTTTTGGTGAATAGTAACTTTTTACCTTTTTTTACCGCGGTTAATAGTAAATAGGGTAACTAAGGGTAAATATGATATTACTATTACCCTAACACATGTCCTAATTCTATTGGACAAGTGTAATTCGAACAAAAACAAACTTAGGAATAAAATATGACCATTTAGGCCCACTTGGATTAGATTAGGACATTTATTATTAATTTATTTAAAGAAGGGTTAAAATAGTTAAAATCAAAGTTTAATAAGTAAATCATTTTTAATATGGGGTTATACATAAGATAAATTCGATTGTAAATATTCATTAGAAAGCTAAAAAGATTTCCTACATGATGGTATTTTATTTGTAATTTTTAGACATTAAATAATTTAATTTATTTATGACACAATGATAATGCAGTAATTATCTTATTAATGAAATATTGACATAATTGATGTTATAAACACCAAAATAAATATAATTTGAGACTTTTTATGAATTCCACTAATTTTATAGGTTACTATGATATATTAGTGTTGATTTAATAAACTTGGTTCGAACATATAATTCTGTTATGACTTTCACAAAAATCATATATCAAATAGTGTCAAAATTGACACAAAATAGTTTTTAAATCAAATATTATATTATTAATTGTTATTTTATTCCTAAAAATCTAAGGTTCGGCCAAATGACTTAGATAAGGATATATATTTTAATAATAAACAATTTGGGGTTCTTTTGGCATGTTATAGTAAGTGTATTAACCATATAGTGAAAGAAAACAAAAAGACACGGTAAAAGTTAAATTATTTAACTTAGAGTAAAATCTAATTGATAAGGTTTAAAATAAGATCCAAACATGTCTAAATTTGATTGGTTGATGAGATTACAACCCTATCTCATCTAAGCTTCGAATATGAGTCATTTTTGGAGGTTTTTATGTGGGGTTAGATTTATTATAAATTAATATTTTTAAGAATTCCTAAGGTGCCCCTCTCCTCCCTTATAAAAGGACACCTCCTCCCCCTCCTCCTCACACCAATTTGAGCACTCAAGCTCGGCCAAACCCTGAAAAATTATCTTCTCCACTTCCCTAAAAACATCCTAGAGGTTCTGTTCTTCCTCAAAGACCAATTTTAGTTCCCTAAGAGGAGGTCTCAAAGAGGAACTTCAAAGAAGAGGTAATTACCGTTACCAATTCTTTCATCTTTATTTCTTCTTCCACTTCTTCTTCTTAGGTTGTTTCATTATGAAGTAATAACATAAGTATCACTCATATACTGATATGTTATTATAAGTATGAAACAACCCTATTTCACCATCTATCCATCCTACGGAAAAAGAAATCACCGCGCGTGCGTACGTACGGAATACCGTCTCCACGCCGCAGTGTAATCTATTTTCCACCACCACCTTACATGGATGGGTATAATGGTGTAAAGAATAACTATACATAGTTATTACAACATTATATTGATTCTTATATATTGTATTATCCACTCCAATTCAATTCAATATTTATAGAAATGATATCATCGCTCGTGCGTATGTACGGACTACCGTCTCCACGACGCGATGAGATTCATTCTCCATGTTAACCATTTAAGAATGATTATAAAGTATATATAAGAAATAATATTGAAATATATGACATTATAAAGCTACTGGATTTATGTATATATATATATGTATGTCATCTACTTACTTCCATTTCAAGACAATAAGGAAAGTAAAACAGCGTTCATGCGTACGTACGGACTACCGTCTCCATGAACAGTGTTTTTCATTTTATTTATCTACCTATTATATATATATATATATACTGAATATATATGATATATAAACCATATTTTATATTCTGGAAGTTAGTAAATCATGATATTAGTAATAATGATGTCAAGGACAACAAGTCAAAACACCTACGATAAATGAAACGATTTTACCCAAAACGCTTCTTTAACATGGAATTTACAAAAGAACGGGTAATATAATGTCATAAGTGAACCATATATGATATCATAACAATGAATATGATTCTGTAATAAGTCAATAACATGATTTAAATCATTATACAGGAGGTTCGGACACTTACAAAGCAAGTCGGACCTAAGGTAAGGGAAATATCACAATCTCATTTTTTATCCGAGATTGTTTATTCGTAAGTATTTACTGGGGTGTATTTTATCATCCACATCCATGCTTCATCAAAATTTAATATTATTTCCATCCACCTACAATTGTTTAAATCCATTTTTACCCTTTGGTGAGTTTTTAGTAATATGTATGAAAGGAATCTTTTGTCGTACGAGGTACTTTTTGACTTTTCCGACGAAAGTACGACGAATGTTTTTTTTAACTTATACGGCATGAATGGATTTTTAAAACATTGTTTCCAAGAAGCTTCCTTTACAAGTTTTCAAGTTTATTTTTAATCAACTTCTTTTATTTTAAAGTTGTATGAGATGTTATGAAAGGAAAAATGTTTTTGAAGAAGAAAGGATATTTTCCTCAAGAATGGAGTTCAAGTGTTTTATCAAAATTATTTTCCATCTAAGATAATAAAGGGTTCTGTTTTTATCCCTATTATTAAATTGATTTGTTCATGTTGTGATGGAATTATGAATTCCTTTATCTTATATGAATTGATTTATGATATCATGATGTTTCAAGAATCCCATTTTTGTTACATGTGTTATGCGATGATGTATGTTTTATGATTATGTGGCACACATAAGAAAGGATTCATTATAAGATGGGTGGGACCTATATCTCCCTCCAATGCATTGGGTAAATATTTTATATCTCATGAGATAGACATGGCTGGAATGGTAGGTTATACCGGTTCAGTGAAACAGGACTGAAACGAGGATTACTCGATTCAGAAAGGGACTTTGTCCACTAAGATAGTCTTGGCAATGAGTCTTGACTAACAAGAAATGATTCTCTATGATTATGTGTGTATGCCACAATGAGTAATGTTTTATGTTATGATTTCATTTCACTACTATGATTTATCCCATGTTATGAAATTATGCTCTCTTTTACAGGTTAAGATTTCCAAAAATGTTATGTTCTTATGAAAATTATGTGATTGATATTTCTTTTGTTTACCCTTACTGAGCATTTGAGCTCACCCTTTTATGTTTTCTTTTCCCCAGGATATAAAGAAAGGTTTTAGGTAAAAAAAGAAGAAGATCTTTATGGGAGATGTTGAAGATCTTTCACCAGGATTAGAAGATTATATTCCGAGTTTCCAAAGACACTAAACTATTACGATCCTTGTGTGTGTGTTTTTGTTATGTACTAAGTATTCCGCAAAAGTAATGTAATGTCCATGTACGATAAGCTTCGGGTCTCTACATTGGCAGTTGTTACAAGGAGGTTGGTGCGATGGTGCGAGGTCCGGCCATGGGAAAGGGGGTAGCTCGCAACTATTATGGACCAGAGGGGAGGGTGCACATGGATGTTCAGTGCACTGAAGGTCGGCCGGGGTGCAGGGGAGCAGGTCAGCGGTGCTGCTGCAATAGGCGAGGCCACCACGATGGAGGTGTCACGACCCGTCTTCGGGCCCGAGCCGTGACTACCCCAAGCCCGCCTTCCATAGGCCAGGGGCTGGCGACTAGCACCAAGGCGTAATTCCCGGTAAAAAGGGAAGGCATTACCTTTGTAAAGTAAACAAACACCACAGAGCAAGCAAGAAGTAGAAGTAAAAATTGAGTAAAAACTGAGTACTACAGTAAGTGCGGAAAAGTAATGGGCCAGAATACAAACCCAAACTGAAAGTAAAGTAAAACTCGAAAGGGAAAATAGAAACTGAAAAGTAAAGCTGAAAACTCGATCCGTCCACTGGACTCCCACCTGAAGGGTGAGTACAGATAGCCTCCACAGCTCCTCGGGTCCAACCGTCCACTCTGAGTACGTCCCGCCAGTGGTCCACCTCCAGGTACTGTCCTGCTCCGCAAGCCTTAACCACGATCAGCGATGTTCGTTGTCTGCAACCAGCACAACGTAGTGTGGGCATAGCCCATACAGGGTTGAGAATATCCTACTCAGTAGGGACCCCGAGACCACCAAAGGTCTCCCAGAATCCACAAAGGATAATCCACAAAGGAGAGATACAATCACAAAGTAACATCCGACACTGCTTAGGTATATGCCCATACATATACCTAAGCCACCATTCTTGTTCGGCTCCAACATCCGAGCCCAAGTATAACCCAGTCCAAACAGGAAAGAAAAACGTAATCCACACAGGAAAGCAAAAAACAATCCACAAAGGCAAGCAAACAGGATTCAGCTCACACAGGTATACTTCTTCGTATGATGATAGAGATGATCAGATATATCCACTGATTCATCTAAGTCATCGGACCCACATAGGATCGATAGGTACTAACCCCCACAATGACCCGGGAAGGGTCTGACCCACACATGATCGATAGGTAACTAACCTCTGCAATGACCCACACAGGATCGGACCCACCCAGGATCTGGAGGCACTGGCTCACAAAGAACCGCTGAGTGCTGACCCACACATGATCGGACCCACACAGGATCTATAGCACTGATCCACATAGGATCGCTGAGTGCTGTAGTCATCTCCGTCGAATCCACTGAGGATCTATGTACAGTTGTCGTCGTCATCACAGTCGCAAACGCAGCCAGTTCTAGGGTTCTCGCACACAACAAGCTCGTTCGGGAGGGTCCGCTCCACGAGCCGAGATGCTGATACATCAACTGACACATAGTCCAGAGTTTATGTATTTAAAATTTCCGTATCGTCAACAGGAACTCAACGTCGTAGACGACGCATCAATCGGACGCTCGGTCTGAGAGTTATTAGCGTTTTCATCCCAAGGCCCGGTTGGTTTTTAAGGCAAAACCAACTCGACCATACTCCACCTGCGTCCAAACCTCGGGCGGAGTAAGCCAAAAGATCCGTCTCACTAAGAGGATTCCAAAAAAGTCGACGACACGTCAATCGGACGTCCATAGCTCAAGTTATGAGCATTTTCGCTCAGAGGGCCCGGTTGGTTTTGTGTATGAACCAACTCGGCCAAACGCAAAGTATTCCAAGACCTTGAGTGCGATATACCGAAACGACCGTCTCGATCCAAGGATCAAATATCAACTGATGGTGCATTTTTCGGAGGTCCGTAGCCCAAGATATGGGCAAAAGACCGAAGAGGGTCTGAAAACGGGGGTTTCGGGCCCGGACGACCCGGCCCGAGACCCCCTGGGTCGGCACGAACCGGGTCGACCCGACCCGGGTCCGGGTCGGCCCGTATGGGCGCGGTTCGGCCCGGCTAGCGTGGCCCGGCCCGGCTGGCGCGGCGCGGCCCGGAGGGCTCGGCCGAACGGCCGAGCCGTTCGGTTTGGGGGGGGGGGCACTGCCCCCCACATTTTGTAACCGTGGACCCCCTTAATGGGGGCCGCTAGCTGGCCGGCCGGGGGTTTGAACCCCCGGCTCCTCTCCTGCCCGACCGGCCCACCCCGGCCTGCCGGTTTCTGCTACCACGGGACTGGCGACGACCGGTCCCCTCCCTGCTCCGACACCGGCGGCCCGCTTCCGGCCGCCGATTCCCATGCTCCACCGCAACCCGGTATCGACCGCGACCTTCATTCATCCGGTGCAACGCAACGACACCGCAACCCTCCATCGTGGCCCCGCTCTGGCCACGGTGCTTTTGCGGTTCTCCGGCGCGGCGCGACGGCGCTGCGACTTGGTTCAATTTCACAGCGCAGCGTGACAGCGCCGCGCATTACTTGCCGCACGATCCCGCGCGGTGCGACGACACCGCGCCATTCCTATTCCAACCACATTAGAAACAATAACATTGATAAGGCAGGAGGGTCGGTCGTGTTTGTGCGGTCTGGTCCCCTCTTGTTAATCGATAGCAATTGGCCGTATTTACATGAAGAACGACAAGGTAGTATTCACGAAAAAAATAAATAAATAAACCCCTACCTCGAGCGTAGCTTGAACGGAGGTTCGTCGAACAAGGATTCGTCGCGGAATAACTATCGCAGAAAGAGACGTCACGAAAGAAGATGTCGATGGTGTCGTGGTACACGGCGTCACGTAATCGGTTTCGGAGAACTCGGCGTTCTTCGTCGGAGACCGTTGAGTTCTTCGCGTTCTTCGTCGAAGACAAAGAAGTTCCTCAAGTCCTTAGCCTTTTTTCTCCCAAAGACTCCACCACAAGAAACTAACCCAAAATAAATTAATCCCTCACTTAATTTATTAACTAGACATGAGTTTGAATTTCAAACACACACACACATTAAAATCATTTCATTAATAACATATGTTATTAATACTTAAGTTATGAAATTTAATTGTGAGTTGAGGGAGTTAAGGAATGTGAAGGGGTGGGGTTCGTGTGGGCCCCACCACCCTCATAACCTCCCTTGGGAAGTTGGGTAGTTACCCAACTTGCACCCAAAGCTAAAAACTATCAAGAGAAAATAAAAAATGTAGTTAAATTATTAATTAAACTCCTACAATTTTTATCATCTTCTCTCGAGAAAACGCAACTCCGAAAATGGCGTTCCTAAGAAATTACTGGAGCTACGGTTCCATCGGTGCCCTCGGAATTCTATTCCGAGCACCGGTTCAAAAGTTAGAAATTCCCGCTCGTTCGTTCACTGAACGTACCCGAGCTAAACTTCGGATAGAAATTATGGGCACACCGGGCCTCATAATCATGTGCCGTCAGAAACTGCGTTCTTGTAAAATCCCAAAGAAAATTAAGAAAAAAATTTCCTTGAATTTTACGGGTCTTTAAATTACTCCCACCTCAGGGATTTACGTCCCCGTAAAGATACATCATAAGCTAGGGAAATAAATGTGGGTACTAAGAACGTATCTGAGCCTCCCGCTCCCAAGTGGTCTCCTGGAGATTCCCGTGCTTCCATCTGATGCACACTAGAGGAATCAACCGTCCACACAGGACCTGCTCCTGTTGATCCTCGATCTCCACTAGGACCTCCATAAAAGTCACCCCATCATCAACGTCTAGATCTCCATGGTCAATGATATGCGTCGGTTCGTGCACATATCTCCTCAGCTGAGATACGTGGAAGACGTCATGCACTCGGTGCAACTGAGGTGGTAGAGCCAGGCGATAAGCTACCTCGCCAATCCTGCTGAGGACCTGGAATGGTTCGATGAAGCGTGGAGACAACTTGACGCATCGGCCAAATCTCCGTTATCCACGTCGAGGTGAGACACACAAGAAGACGTGGTCGCCATCCTCGAACTCTAGTGGCCTCCGCCTCCTATCAGCATAAGACTTCTGCCGGCTCTGAGCTGTCCTCATCTGCTCCTGGATGACCTGGACCTTCTTTGTCATGGCCTGGACCATCTCTGGTCCCACAAGTGCTGACTCCCCAGGGTCTGTCCAGCACAAAGGATATCTGCAAGGTCGATCGTACAACGCCTCGTATGGTGCCATCCCGATGGTGGAGTGGTAGCTGTTGTTGTACGCGAACTCCACCAAGGGTAGGTGGTCCTCTTAGCTGCGACCAAAGTCGAGGACACATGCGCGGAGCATGTCCTCGAGAGTCTGAATAGTCCTCTCTGTCTGACAATCCGTCTGAGGGTGAAAGGCAGTGCTCAGACGTAGCTGCGTCCCAAATGCCTCCTGCAACCCCTTCCAAAGCCGGGAAGTAAAGCAAGCATCTCGATCGGAGATGATAGATGATGGCATACCATGAAGTCACACAATCTCCTGGACGTAGAGACATCCCAATCTCTCCACTAAGCCCTGCTCTCTGATGGGTAAGAAGTGAGCCGACTTGGTGAGTCGGTCGAAAATCACCCAAATGGAGTCGTGACCTCTGGAAGTGCATGGAAGTCCAGTCACGAAGTCCATAGATATCCCATCCCACTTCCACTCTGGGACCTCAAAGGGCTTTACCAAGCCTGCTGGTACCTGGTGTTCTGCCTTCACCTACTGGCAGGTGAGGAATCGAGAAACAAACTCCACCACAACCTTTTTCATGCCCGGCCACCAGTGCTATCGTCTGAGATCCTGGTACATCTTCGCCACTCCAAGATGGACCGCCAAAGGAGAAGTGTGAAACTCTCTCAGCACCTCCTCCCGTAATGAAACTGGTACCAAGGTACATCCTCTGAAAAGGACGTTGTGCTCTGCTCCAAAGGAGAAACCATCAGGTGTCATATTGAGGATATATGTGCATGCCGCGTCTCACAGTCAGTGTCCCCACGCTGTGCCTCTCTGACCCGCTGCAGTAGTGGAGGAGTGACTGTGAGAGACTGAAGGAAGGCTACTCCATCTATATCCAAGAAGGATATCTGCAAAGAGGCTAGCTGCTCTGTCACCTCCTCAAGTATCTGAATTCTCGTCCTCCTGCTAAGAGCATCGGCTACCACGTTCCCCTTCCCAGGAGTATAGACTATCTCAAAGTCATAGTCCTGGAGGAACTCGAGTCATCGCCGTTGTCTCAGATTCAGGTCCTTCAAAGAGAAGATGTATCTGAGACTCTGATGGTCAGAAAAGGCTGTAAAGCGCTCGACCATCAGGTAGTGTCTCCATGTATTCAGAGGGAATACCACTGCTGCTAACTCCAGGTCATGGGTAGCATAGTTCTGCTCATGCGGCCTCAACTGAGGTGATCCATAGGTGATCACGACCCGCTCCTACATCAGGACACATCCGAGTCCAGTCCCTGATGCATCGCAGTAGACTACGTACCCTACTCTCTCCTCAGGCAACCTCAAGATAGGTGCACTGGTCAATCTCTGTCTCAGCTCTTGGAAGCTCTTCTGACATCTATCTGACCACACAAAGGGTTTCCCCTTCTTCTTCAAAGCTGAGAGTGGTGCCGCAACTCTGGAGAAGTCTGGCACAAATCTCCAGTAGTATCCAGCTAGTCCCAAGAAACTCCAGACCTCCGTCACGCTCCTGGGTGGCTCCCAAGATAGCACTACCTCGATCTTCGCAGGATCCACTGCAACTCCCACCTCAGAGATGACGTGTCCCAAGAAGTGGACCTCGCGTATCCAGAACTGAAACTTCGAGAGCTTGCCATAAATATGGTGCTCTCAGAGTGTGTCTAGAACAACCCGCAAGTGGTAGGCGTGCTCCTTCTCAGTCGTCGAGTAAATAAAAATGTCGTCGATGAAGACCATGAAAAATCGATCGAGGTATGGCTGAAAGATCCTGTTCATGAGGGCCATGAACACTGCTGGAGCATTGGTTACGCCTAATGTCATAACCAAGAACTCATAGTGGCCATACCGACATCTGAAGGTCGTCCTCTACACGTCCTCATCCCGAACTCTGAGCTGATGATAGCTTGACCTGAGGTCTATCTTAGAGAACCACCGTGCTCCCTTGAGCTGATCGAAGAGGTCATCAATCCTTGGTAGTGGATACTTGTTCCTCATTGTCACCTGGTTCAGGCGACGATAGTCGACACAAAGTTGCAAGCTCCTGTCCGCCTTCTTGGCGAACAAAATCGGGGAAGCCCAGGGTGAAACACTGGGTTGGATAAAACCCTTGCCCTGCAAGTCCTCCAACTGTACCCATAGCTCTCGAAGCTCAGCGGGGGCCATCCGATATGCTGGAGTCGATATCGGGGTTGTCTCGGGGTACAGGTCAATATAAAAGTCTACCTCTCTGCGAGGAGGTAGTCCTGGAACGTCGTCGGGAAAGACATCCTCATACTGATCCACCACTGCAGGAAAACTAGGACTCCGCACATCAACTGCTCCTAGGATGAGGCTAGCCAACTGATGAGTGATGGGTTGTCCTCTCCTCTGCGAGAGTCCATCCTGTGCTGCAAAGACCCCCTTCTCGCCAGTGAAGGTGAACCTGCTCCCGTCGGTGCGTATACAACGCACCTTGAGCCTAATACAGTCAATCTATGCATGGACTGTAGATAACCAATCCATGCCCAAGATGACGTCGTAAGGCCTAGACACCGCTACAAGAAGATCCCAGCCGAAGCTCTCACCTCCTAGAGTAAGCTCACAATGCCGGAACCAGTGCGTAATCGTCGAGTCTGCTTCTGTATGAGTCTCTAGCTGTAAGGATCGAGCCAACGGCTCTGTCAGAATATCTGAGCTCCGAACAAGGGCATTGACTATGAAAGAATGACTCACTCATGTGTCTATAAGAACTGCAGAAAGGGTGTAATAGACACAGATAGTAACTCGAATCATCTCGGGTGCTCCGTGGTCGTAGGCCTCCGCTGCCTGGAGCTGTGCCTGTCTCTGCCCGCCAGCTCCCTGTGGTCGGGGTGGACCTCTTGGTGGTGGTGGTGGTAGAGCCTCAAAGCGTTACCCACCACCTGCTGCTCGGCCAGCTCCTCTGCCTCATCCTCCTGCTCCCTGCGGACCGCCACGGTTGACCCTCTGCCTCTGCCTGGGTGGGCCCTCAACCGTCTGTTGCTCCTCGGCACAGCGGGTCGGGCAGTCACAAGCCATGTGGCCCTGCCCGCCGCATGAGTAGCTCTGCCTGCCTCTCAAAAGACTAGCTCCATGCTGTGTGCCCCGCACTGCTGAGCCAGTGTCCTGAGGTCGTCTGCCTGAGGGTCTGGTCTGCCTGGACCCATGAGTCATCCGTCGAATGCATGCTGCAGAAGACTCTTCTACGTTCCGCCCTGCGGTGGGTCTCGGTGCTGATGAAGGCTCAGCAAGAAAGATCTCAATCAAAAGGGCTCGCTCCAGTACTCCTGCCTGGGTCGGAATGTTGAGGGAGATCAGTGATGTCATGATCTCATGCCTCAATCCTTTCTCAAAGGTCCAGGCCCGGAAGAATGGGTCCCGTACCATGTCTGTCGAGTAGCACGAGAGATCGGTAAATCTCGCCGAGTACTGGGAGACCATCAAACTGCCCTACCGCAGCTGTAGAAGCTCCTGGATGCGCACCGCACGGAGGGTGTCTGGTACGAACTCTGAGCGGAAGAGGCTCTCAAAGTCCATCCAGAGGAGAGATGCCTCATCGTGCACCTGGAGCATCAAGCTCCACCATCTGCCTGCTGCCGCGTGTAGTAGGCTCGCTGCGAGGATCACCATGAGGTCCGCTGGTGTCCTCACTAACCTGAAAACTCATACGACTGCCTCTAGCCAGTCCTCGGCTGCCTGGGGGTCCGTCTCCCCACGGAACCTGGGTGGTCGCTAGCGCTGAAACTCATGCAGTGCACTAGGGCGACGTGCATCTTCAGTGGCCTGGGCTGGAAGCATCGGTGGCTCGGTGGGTAAAGGTACCACCGGTGCCTCAGCTGTCAAAGAGCCCTGCACCGAGGCCTCATCGCTCGGTGGGCTGTCATCACGCACAACTCTCGGAACCCTACCTGGCTGCCATCGTGGGGCCATCCTGAAAAGAAACAGGTGCATCACGGTCAAACAGTATACCTGGTGAGCTGACATAGAGTAATCACATAGAAAACTTGAAACACACATGAAATCAATGTGTTCGTGCATTAAGTCGGAAATCAGAAGTCAGGGTCCTGGTGTACGGATACGTCGGCCGCTGCACCAACACTGGACTCCCCAGACTGATAACCACACCCAATACGCTAAACACTATTACTTCACATAGAAAAAGAACAGAGTCCAGAGTTCTGTGGTAGAACCGAACTCCTCTGATACCAATTTGTCACGACCCATCTTTAGGCACGTGCCGTGACTACCCCAATCCCGCCTTCCATAGGCCAGGGGCTGGCGACTAGCACCAAGGCGTAATTCCCGGTAAAAAGGGAAGGCATTGCCTTTGTAAAGTAAACAAACACCACAGAGCAAGCAAGCAGTAGAAGTAAACACTGAGTAAAAATTGAGTACTACAGTAAGTGCGGAAAAGTAATGGTCCAGAATACAAACCCAAACTGAAAGTAAAGTTCAACTCGAAAGGGAAAACAGCAACTGAAAAGTAAAGCCGCAGCCTCAATCCGTCCACTGGACTCTCACCTGAAGGGAGAGTACAGATAGCCTCCACAGCTCCTCGGGTCCAACCGTCCACTCCGAGTACGTCTCGCCAGTGGTCCACCTCCAGGTACTGTCCTGCTCCGCAAGCCTCAACCACGATCAGCGATGTCCGTCGTCTGCAACCAACACAACGTAGTGCGGGCATAGATCGTGCATGGGTGAGTATATGCTACTTAGTAGGGACCCCGAGACCCCCAAAGGTCTCCCAGAATCCACAAAGGATAATCCACAAAGGAGAGATACAATCACAAAGTAACATCCGACACTGCTTAGGTATATGCCCATACATATACCTAAGCCACCATTCTTGTTCGACTCCAACATTGGAGCCCAAGTATAACCCATTCCACACAGGAAAGCAAAATGTAATCCACACAGGAAAGCAAAACACAATCCACAAAGGAAAGAAAACAGAATTCAGCTCACACAGGTATACTTCTTCGTATGGCGATAGAGATGATCAGATATATCCACTGATTCATCTAATTCGTCGGACCCACAAAGGATCGATAGGTACTAACCCCCGAAATGACCCAAGAAGGGTCTGACCTACACATGATCGATAGGTAACTAACCCCCGTAATGACCCACACAGGATCAGACCCACACATGATCTGTAGGCGCTGGCTCACGTAGAACCGCTGAGCGCTGACCCACACAGGATCAAACCCACACAAGATATGTACCACTGATCCACGTAGGATCGCTGAGTGCTATAGTCATCTCCGTCTAATACACTGAGGATTTCTGTACAGTTGTCGTCGTCGTCACAGTCACAAATGCAGCCAGCTCTAGGGTTCCCGCACACAGCAAGCTCGTTCGGGAGGGTCCGCTCCACGAGCCGAGAGGCTGATACATCAACTAACACATAGTCTAGAGTTGATGTATTCAAAAGTTCCGTATCATCAACAGGAACTCAACGTCGCAGACGGCGCGTCAATCGGACGCCTAGTCTGATAGTTATTGGCTTTTTCGTCCCAAGGGCCTGGTTGATTTTTAAGGAAAAACCAACCCGACCGTACTCCACCTGTGTCCAAACCTCGGGCAGAGTTAGCCAAATGATCCGTCTCACTAAGAGGAATCCAACAAAGTCGACGGCACGTCAATCGGACGTCCGGAGATCAAGTTATGAGCGTTTCCGCTCTGAGGCCCCGGTTGGTTTCGTCTATGAATCAAATCGGCCAAACCCAAAGTATTCCGAAACCTTGAGTGCGATATACCGAAACGACCGTCTCGATCCAAGGATCGCATCACAACTAACGGTGTGTCATTCGGAGGTCCGTAGCCCAAGATATGGGCAAAATACCAAAGAGGGTCTGAAAATGGGGGTTTTGGGCCCGGACCGACCCGGCCCGAGACTCCCTGGGTCGGCCCGAACCGAGTCGACCCGACCCGGGTCCGGGTCGGCCCGGATGGGTGCCGTTCAGCCCAGATGGCGTGGCCATCTAGGGGTTTGAACCCCCGACTCCTCTCCTGCCCGGCCGGCCCGCCCCGACCGACCAGTTTCTGCCACCACGGGACCAGCGACGACCGGTCCCCTCCTGCTCCTACACCAACGGCCCACTTCCGGCCACCGGTTCCCATGCTCCGCCGCGGCTCGGTATCATCCATGACCTTCATTCGTCCGGTGCGGCGCAACGGCGCCGCACCCCTCCGCCGCGGCCCTGCTCCGGCCACGGTGCTTTTGCGGTTCTCCGGCACGGCGCGGCGGCGCCGCGACTTGGTTCAATTTCACAGCGCGACGTGACGGCACCGCGCATTACTTGCCGCACAATCCCACGCGGTGCGACGACACCGCACCATTCCCATTCCAACCACATTAGAAACAATAACATGGATTAGGGAGGAGGGTCGGCCGTGTTTGTGCGGTCCGGCCCCCTCTCGTTAGTCGATAGCAATTGGTCGTATTTACACAAAGAATGACAAGGTAGTATTCACGAACAAAATAAATAAATAAACCCCTACCTAGAGTGTAGCTTGAACGGAGGTTCGTCGAACACGGATTCGTCGCGGAATAACCATCGCAGAAAGAGACGTCGCGAAAGAAGACGTCGACGGCGTCGCGGTACACTGCGTCGCATAATCGGTTTCCAAGAACTCGACGTTCTTCGTCGGAGACCGTTGAGTTATTCGCGTTCTTCGTCGAAGATGAAGAAGTTCCTCAAGTCCTTAACCTTTTTTCTCCCAAAGACTCCACCACAAGAAACTAACCCAAAATAAATTAATCCCTCACTTAATTTATTAACTAGACATGAGTTTGAATTTCAAACACACACACACATTAAACTCACTTCCTTAATAACATAAGTTATTAATACTTAGGTTATCAAATTTAATTGTGAGTTGAGGGAGTTAAGGAATGTGAAGGGGTGGGGTTCGTGTGGGCCCCACCACCCTCATAACCTCCCTTGGGAAGTTGGGTAGTTACCCAACTTCCACCCAAAGCTAAAAACTATCAAGAGAAAATAAAAATTGTAGTTAAATTATTAATTAAACTTCCACAATTTTTATCATCTTCTCTCGAGAAAACGCAACTCCGAAAATGGCGTTTCTAAGAAATTTACAGCGCTACGGTTCCATCGGTTCCTTCGGAATTCAATTCTGAGCACCGGTTCAAAAGTTAGAAATTCCCGCTCATTCGTTCACTGAACGTACCCGAGCTAAACTTCAGATAGAAATTCCGGGCACACCGGGCCTCGGAATCATGTGCCATCAAAAACTGCGTTCTTGTTAAATCCCAAAGAAAATTAAGAAAAAAAATTCCTTGAATTTTACGGGTCTTTACAGGAGGAGTGGTGGGGCGTGAATCGAAGGCAGAGGGAGGTAGGGCGCGGGACGATGGTGCGCCAAAGGAGGCCAGTGGGGGGGGGAGAAGCTGGAGGGAGCAAGGCGGCCCGATCGCTAGGGTTAGAAGGGGAGTGTAGTGCAAAACAGGGAAAGGGGGAGGCCTAAAGAGACGGGGAAAAGAGGAGGTAAGAGAGAAACAAGAGAAAAAAAGAAAAAAAAATGGAAATAAGTAAATGAATAAAAAAATAAGGTGATATAAATCCTAAAAAAGGCCAAACCAATAAAAAAAATGATAATTACAATAATAATATGTTTAAAAAAAAGCAGTTATGATAAAAAATTTAATATTAAAAACCTCTGTGAAGTATTTACGAAAATAGTAGTAATAATAATAATAATAATCTTAATATTAATAATATTATTGTTGTTATTAAAACAACACAAAAAAATAATAATTTTATCTTTGCGACCAAAATTTAATATTACAACCAAATTTAATATTAGTTGAAATAACGAGAATAATAATAAACAAATTAAAATATTAACTTAAATATTAATAATACTAATGATAAAACAAAAGTAATATAAACAATATGAATGATAATATCATTATTTATTGAGGTTGGACACCATGAGCGGTCACGTGTGCGGTCGCGCAAGCGGTCGCGTGCTCGGTCGCGCGCCCGGTTGCACGCCTGTATAATAATTAATTAAATAAAAAAGAAATGTTTTGTTATTTAATTTGGGAACTATGAACCTTCACACATATGGTCACGCACCATATATGAACCCAAATCTCAAACAAAAAGAACCTGGTTAAACCTGCAGGTCAAAAATGAGATCCAAAATTGTTAAATAAAAAGGATGTGTCGGTCGGGGTGTGACAATACTCCCCACCATGACACTTTCTGCCCCCATAAAGTCCCCAAAGACTGGGTCAACCCAAGATTCCAAGCAAGAACGTGAAGTCGATTAAAACCAAACATCAATCGCCCAAAGACCGAGCATTCAAAACGCTCATGACATGAAACATTAAAGATCTCAAAACTAGAACCACCAAGCAAAATATCCAGCAATAAGGAATTCACTTCAAACAGAACTACAACATGGAACACCCCAACCCCTGACGTGGGGATCACCAATGCCACTCGAGATCTCCAAAAATGCTTGTCAAGCGACCCACTACTCAAGCTATCCAGTTACCATGGTCAAGGTAGGGCGGAGCAGAAGCAAGGGGTCGCCCTGACAAGCACACTTTGAAAATGGAGTTTTTCCAGAAACTCGTCCTATGGTGGTCTCCCCACCATATTAGGATTCTTTTCCAACATTGGTTCTCCCAACCAAGATGAATCACAAGCTCAGTCAAACCTTTAACACTTGCTTGACCCTCTAATCTCCCTAAGTTGAACCAAACTGACACAAGAGGAGACGCTGGAGAGACCTGCAGTGGGTCTCCCCGCCATTTTAGAATTTTCCTAACACCACAACACCAGTGCGAGAATTTCCAGTTTACTTTGAGCGATACAGACTGAACTCTTCATCAAGAACCCGCCAACATGGGCTGACCCACAAAGACGATTCCCACATTGACTAAAACTCCATCACATTAGAGGGTTTTGACAGCAGAAAAAGCTAACCGAGAGATGAACTGGACAGACATGCGTCAATTCCACAAGACATGAGCATCTCCAAAACGAGTACAATTTTGATTCATAGCCAACCACCAGAAGGGTCACAGAGCGCACTTGTTTCAAGAGGGATTCTCCGAACCTCTTTAAATCCCGAGAGGAAATTCCATAAGTCAAGACCACCACAAGGAGACAAGGCCTTTATGCCCCTCACAACAAAAGTGAAAACTTTATAGGCGATACTGCAGTAGGGAAGCTTAAGCTGTCCCCATCCCGACACTGCGGACTTAAGTCAGACCAAGATCATCCCATGTCTGATGAGTTTTGACTGCATGCAAGCTTCACCCCGAGACCTATGGTTGGGGCCCTGATGTCTGAAGTATCCACCACCTCGCAGTCATAAGCTAAACAACCCTGACTGGAACTTCCCCTGCTAGAAAAGAAACCTGTATACTTCTCCTCATGTCCCAAGTGGGCACTCCGTCAACATACCAACTAGGAATTTCAGCGAACGACTTAGGGTGTCCGACTGACCACACTAGTGGTAGGAGATTGAGCGGTATGTCAAATACGAGACATAAACTTATGAGAGGGGCACTCCGAAAAAAGTACCTTTGGTTCACACTCTTCATCGGATGAGGAACCTGCACTTACCACAATATGGACGAGACCAACAACTATTACGAACTTTAAGCTGATTGTTTCACACCACCTCTAGAGAACATGAAACCAACTCATCAGAAAGGTCAAACACACCTCCCTCTCTGCTTGTGGACTGGTCGAGCACCTACGAGATCCACCACTTTCTCTCACCTTCACTTCCTTAGGTACGACCATGGGATGAGGATAGTCTTGAGGATTGCTCACAACATTCCCATTCGCAACTAAAACGGAACAATCCATGTTCACCAATCTAGTCCTGCTCTACCACACATACCCGAGACAACTTACACACACAAAACTTTTGGAGTTCCACAAAAACTGGAGACACTTAAGACTTTTCAAAAGTATTTAACATTATCCAACTGACCTCGATGTCTATGAACAATCGACACAACCAAGCAGGACCCAACTCCGCCACTCCACTAGGAGTCTGGGCTAAGCCAAGAATTGAGAGACCTACTGGAAACCCATTGGACCTTTCTAGGGGGAATATCCCAAACAAGAAACTCAAAACAACCTTCCAAATATCCAAACACATCGCAAAACAAACATCCACATTCCAGAAACCAATCCAATGATTCCAATTTAAAACGTCAATTCATTTAAAAAAAAACTCACTTGAAAAACAAAGCATAGTACATTAAAACCAAATAACTATTTTGAACTCATCGCTTTCATTCCAGACTCGAAACCATTTTCCAATTCCAAAACCATTTAAGCACAAAAACCCGTTTGAGAGAAAACCCCACTTTTCAGGGAACATGATGCATCTTTCAAAATCAATCACTCACCACTGATATTCCTGGATGCCTTGCAGTTTTTCATTTTCGTACCTCCCAAGCACCCATCCACACAATCCACCAACTATTCATTAATCACTTCCACATGAACATGCGAGCACCCATCGAAATACCACTGGAAAAGAAACAAGGATCTTTCTCTTTCAAAACAATACATTCCCAAATTTTCCAAAATACCTTTTCCCAACTATTTCAAAAACTCAAGAAAAATTTCCAAAATGATTTCCATTTATAAAACCATCCACTCCAATTTCAAAAAACCCAAGACATTCTTTTAGAAATTCAACTTCGACAAATCAACGTCAAATTCCAAAAACAAGGTCCAAGAGAAACGCACCCCAAATATCATGTCAACCGCACACCAAAATAAAATAAGAGCAGCACCAAAGTCCGCTTACATTTTTAAAGGAAAACAATCTCACGCCAATCCCAAAATTAAAGTAAGATATCAAAAACATTAAAGCATTTGGGCGGAGAACTAGTGGTCGTGTCTAACCCGGCTACATGGTTTAGCAGACTGTGCCCTAGGCAAGCACCAACCACTAGGAGTGTCGAACAGTACTCTCAGGCATCACATGGGTCGCTACTCCATGTGAGACCGTTCGCAGTACTGGTTTACACCCATTGTCATCCCCCATCCACAAAGACCAAGGCCAAAACTTAAATCCCAGACTACCCCTGGTTACTCGAGGATCGAAACGAGTAAGAGTTCGCGACGCTCTGCTCACACCTATCCCTTGAGTACCGACAGTCCTATCTCTAATCTACCTGACAACCCAAATAACAAGAACAAAAACCTGCCTCTGATACCATTTTGTCACGAACCAGGCCGGGTCGCCATCCGACCCGGTGCCCGACCCAGTCCGCGACAAGTCCCGAGGGGCGTTCTCGATCCCCACGGGCTAGCAACTAGTGCCGGGCATCAAAACAAGACAAGAGGGAATGATTTTACCCAATGATAATAAATAAAAAAGCAAACAATTAGAAGAACACAAAGTAAATAAATGACCCTAAAAAGAGAGAATGACCAAAAAGACACACTAACCTAGTCTCGAACAAAAATCCTTGCGACTCCGAGAGTCGCTCACCAGTCCACAACCAACTCTCGCCCACAGAGAGAAAGCTCGAACCAAACCTGTACTAAAACTAAAAACAGGAAAACACTATAGGCGTGAGTATTAAAACTCAGTAGGTAGGCCCGAAAAATTCTATTCCCAATGCACATACCATTAAATAAAGAATTTATCAATTCTAGGTTTGAACAAAATTATATAAAATATTGGTTTCCACACACACTTTCATTTCTAAAACAAGTATCAGTCCATTTCCCTTTATAATTTAAAAACAATTCTTAATGCTTGAAAGGAACAGGTGAATTTCATTTTAAAACATTTTTGCAAACAATTAGAAAACCAAACTTTAGTTATTATCCAAAAAGGAAAACCACACATAACACACAACACACACCAAGGGAAATGGAAAAAGTGGAACACAGGGGACAACAACTGAACTAGACCTCTCAACCGTCCACCACATACAAATAAATACTAATGGAAACATGGGTCGAACCTAGGAGATCGTGAACAATCCAGAACATACCATACATTTGACTCATCCTGAAGGCATTCCCTAACTCGATGACGTCATAATGCCCTAACGCTCGGCATAGCCCTACATGGCCTAACTGAGGGGAAAAATCCCCATAGCAGCAATAACTCAGTATTCCCCTACTATGGGGCCACTAGCCAATGCGTAGTATAAACTAGTGCAACAATCGTTCTCAGAAGATTCACTCACTATGCCAGGTTCCCATATCAACACAATCAATAAAAAGGGGTGTGTCCACAATGTAAATCAATCATTCACAATGCACAAACATCACATAAAGCTCACACAATCAATGCACACCAAAGATCACCCCTGAATGGGTTTTTCCAAAACAATTTATTTTATTAATGTGCCAAACAGGCCTTCACCAATTTTAAATCAAATCCTCATTTCTCGAGAAAATCCAAAACACTTGTTCCGAACAAATAATTTATCTTTAAAACTAGAAGTACATTTGAAATTCTATGAATTATGTTTAAAGGCCAAATGGGCATTCTTTCAATAATGGGTGTCTGCTCGTCAAGAAAATGTTTCAAGTGTTCGGTATAAAATAAACGGATCTTTTCACACCAAATAATAATTTAAAAATTAATTATCTTATATTATTTCTAATTCATTAAAATTAATAAAACATCAATCAATTAATAAATTCTAAATTTAAAGGTGAGTGCAGTGGGGGACCTTACTTGACTCGACGCTTGATCGTGACGACACGACTCACTTCACACCTGCGCATAAGCACGCGCAAACCGATAACCACAGTGTCGTGGACTTTCGTTGACGACATGCTGCAACAAATGCAAGACTTTAAATGAAAAAAAACTTTACACAATTTAACCCAAATTTTTTTTCATCCTTAATAACTATTTAATAAAACAATTCAAATTTTCACAAATAACTTTTAAAGACAAAACATTGCTTCACACACTAGACCAACCCAAACCCTCCTACATGACCACACGCACACCTCGCCATATTAGAAACACAATCTTCTTTACACATGCAATAAAATAAAACCAATCGCCCAGTTAAAAATACCATTGATATAATTAAACAAACTACCAGAAAAATTTGTCAAACCATTTCGAAATACGCTGCACAACATTAAACGGAAAAAATTATTAAATGTTCATTTATGACAAAACGAATATAGACTCTACGCCGAAAACACCATTCTCATCTTTTGCACACTCTAACAAAACAAACTGCACAACTTATGAAACACTAGACATAAATTCGACAGGGGTTTTCACCGCAACTGATTAATAAACATGCTAAATTAATTAATTAATAAAATGAACTTAGCAATTAATAATCATACGTGGAACCACCTACCTTGGTGTAGACCGACTTCACAAAATTGGTGCGCAAAGTCCACTGCACTTCAACATCACCTCAAACAATACAAATAAACCTTAAAATCAAATAATCGAATCAATCACACCGTAAGGAACCAAAAGAAAAACTGAAACCCCAATAAATATGAATTAAAAACCCAAATTGGGGAAGGAGGGTTTACCCGGAGGGAAGTCGTGCTGGAGAAGGGAAGCAGGGTGCCAGAATTTGTGCCGACATGAGGCCTGTTCAGGTTCGCAGTGTGCCAGAAAAAATTAGAGGGGAAGAGCGTCGACAGTTGTTATAAGGAGGTTGGTGTGATGGTTTGAGGTCCGGCCATGGGAAAGGGGGTAGCGCGCAACTGTTATAGACTAGAGGGGAGGGTGCACGTGGCTGTTCGGT
Source organism: Viscum album (assembly GCA_963277665.1). Classification (NCBI taxonomy): domain Eukaryota; kingdom Viridiplantae; phylum Streptophyta; class Magnoliopsida; order Santalales; family Viscaceae; genus Viscum; species Viscum album. The sequence goes on along the minus strand of OY728131.1, from coordinate 907,619,796 downwards.
GCACTGAAGGTCGGCCGGGGTGCAGGGGAGCGGGTCAGGGGTGCTGCTGCAATAGGCGAGGCCACTGCGATGAAGGAGTGGTGGGGTGTGACTCGAAGGCAGAGGGAGGCAGGGCACAGGATGGCAGTGCACCAAAGGAGGCCAGTGGGGGGGGGGGGGGGGGTCCGGAGAAAAGGTGGAGGGAGCAAGGTGGCCCGGTCACTAGGGTTAGAAGGAGAGTGCAGTGCAAAACGGGGAGGCCTAGGGCGACGGGGAAAAGAGGAGGCAAGAGAGAAACAAGAGAAAAAAAAGAAAAAAAAAGAACGGGAAGGAAATAAATGAATAAAAAAATAAGGTGATATAAATCCTAAAGAAAAATCCAAACCAATCAAAAATAATAATAATGATAATTATAATAATAATATGTTTTAAAAAAATCAATTATGATAAAAATTTTAATATCAAAAACCTCTGTGAAGTATTTACAAAAATAGTAATAATAATAATAATAATAATCTTAATATTAATAATATTATTGTTGTTATTAAAACAACATAAAAAAAATAATTTTATCTTTGCAACCACTATTTAATATTACAACCAAATTTAATATTAGTTAAAATAACGAGAATAATAATAACCTAATTAAAATATTAACTTAAATATTAATAGTACTAATGATAAAACAAAAGTAATATAACCAATACGAATGATAATATCATTATTGATTGAGGTTGGACACCACGCGCGGTCACGTGTGCAGTCGCGCAGGTGGTCGCGTGCCCGGTTGCACGCCTGTATAATAATTAATTAAATAAAAAATAAAAGTTTTTTTATTTAATTTGGGCACTATGCATGGTCACACATATGGTCGTGCACCATATATGAACCCAAATCTCAAACAAAAATAACCCGGTTAAACCTACAGCTCAAAAATGAGATCCAAAATTGTTAAATAAAAAGGATGCATCAGTTGGGGTGTGACATGAATGGTTTTGAAGTATAATTATATTATATTTTTATCATTTAATCCAATATTGGTGATTGGAAGAAATTTTAAATTTAAATTGGACATAAACACATATCAATCTTTTGATAGTTCTTACTTCTCGAAAACCAGATTTCTAGTTTTGACAACATAAATTAATTTTAAATTAATTAATGCAACTCCTATGTTTTGAATTTGGTAAAATAGACATCATTTTTGAATTTTGAATATTAAAATTATCTTTGGGTGAATTTTTGGTATTTTTCTAAAAACATTCAATTTTTGATGAATAGTGAAAAACACTACGTTGTAGATAAAAATCAACTTTTTCATTTAAATAATTTTTTTAAATAAAAATTTATCTTAAAATAAAAATAGATAAATAATTCATATATTTTTTCAATGTAATTAATTAGAGACATTTTATAATAAGACTTAAATATATAAAATTTTATTGAACTTTTTACTATCTTTTACCCACATTCTAGGAACATTTAAAAATTTGCATAAAACGTAATTTTACCGCTTCTGTGAATTGAATTTAAAAAATCCAAGAGAAATAGTTGACATTAGTAAGTAAAATGTGGTTCAATAGGATGAAAATAATTTTTGGTGAATAGTAACTTTTGAATTTTATTTACCATGATTAAAAGTAAATAGGGTAATTAAAGGTAAAAATGATATTATAATTACCCTAATCCATGTCCTAATTCTATTGGATAAGTGTATTTCGACCAAAATAAACCTTAGGAATAAAATATGAATCTTTTTGATCCACTTGGATTAGATTAGGACATTTATTATTTTTTTTAAAGAAGAGCTAAAAGTGTTAAATTCAAATTTTAATTACTAAAACATTTTTAATATAGGGTTATACATAGGATAAATTAGACTATAAATATTAATTAGAAATATAAAAATATTTCCTACATCATGGTATTTTATTTATAATTTTCAGACATTAAAAAATTAAATTTTTTTATGACATAATGATGATGCAGTAATTACATTATTAATGAAAGATTAAAATAATTGATATTATAAGTATCCAAATAAATGTAAATTGAGACTTTGGATGCATTACACTAATTTTATAGGTTAATATAACATGTTATTATTGATTTTATGTATTTTTTTGAAGTAATCAAGTTTTTTTGACTTTCACAAAAACCAAATACTAAATAGTGTCAAAATTGACATTAATGAGTTTAAAAAAAATACTATATTATTAAATAATATAATATTATTAAAAAACTCAGGTTCAGCCAAAGGAATTATATAATTATATATATTTCATTAATGAATCACTTTAGGTTCACTTGGCATTTTATAGTAAGTTTATTTACCATGTAATATAAAAATACAAGAAGACATTGTAAAAGTTAAACTATTTAACTAAGAGTTAAATCTAAAATATATGGTTAATATTGTGACATAAACTTGTCTAAAACATACTGTTTGAGATTATTTATACCTATTCCCACCTTGGGCTCGAAATAAATCCATTTGGAGCCATTATAAACCAAAAATGATTTTATAATAAAATAATATTTCAAGATTTTCCTAAAGTGACCCTCACCTCTCTTATAAAAAAGTACTTCCCCTTATCTTAATTTCACACCGCCAAAGCCATTTGGATCAGCCAAACCCTAATAAAATATCCTCGTAACTTCCCTCAATTTAACCTAGAGGCCTTAATTTTATCAGAAAGACAACCTAAGGATCCCTTTTGATCAAATCAAAAGGAATCACTCAAAGAAGAGGTAATAATTTCATCACCTCTTTCATAGTTCTTTTCTTTTTCCACTTCCTCTTTATTTGTTATTTCCATAACAAAATAATAACTCAAGTACCTTATACATACTGTGATTTTATTATAAATATGGTACAACCATATTCATTATTTTATCCATCTTATGAATGAAAAATTCACTATACGTGCGTACAAACGGCTTACCGTATCCACGTCGTGGTGTAGTTTGTTATTCAACACTTCATTATTTGGATGAGTATAATAATGAGTATAATTGGTGTAAATAATAAATATAACATGTTAATTATTCTTTATATATGATATACCATCCAATTACATACGATTTTACCATCAATATAATGATATTTTCGCTTGTGCGTACGTATGGATTACCGTCTCCACGAACGCGATAAGATTCATTCCCCATCATAACCATTCAAGAATAATTTTCATCTGATTATTTAAATAAATTTTTAAGAACATAATATAATTATGGATATGAATCAAATAAATCCTATCCATAACAAATATGACTTATGTAACAAAACATATAAAGGAAAACAAATCAGTTAACACCTGAAACAATGATACTACTGAAATATTATTAACAAAGAAATATTAGAAGATCATGTATGATATCATATTTATGTATGTGGTTATTGTATTATTTAATAAATATTATTTTACTATTATACAGAAGGTTAATGTACCCTTGACTAAGGAAAATTACAAGGTAAGGGTTAATTCCTCAATCTCATTATTATCAGAGATTTTTTATGTGTAAGTATTTACAAGGACATTTTTACCATCCATGTCCATGTTTCATAAAAATGTTTTTAAAATGAATATTTTAAGGTTTTGTAGAAGGGAATCTTTATCAAGATCAACAATTTAAATGTTTTGAAGATTTTTTTTTCTAAATATTTTTAATTAATGTCCATGTTTTAAAAATGATTTTAAGGATTTATTTATATGGACATGATTATTTTAAAATTTTAATTACTTTCAAAAGTTTAAAAATGGTATGGGACAGTTTGATTCAAAAATCTATTTTAAATGACTTCCTTTATAAATGTGTGCTTTTTAAATTATTTCACAAAAAGGGATATTTCTCTAGGAGAGTTTTACTGATCATTTTCAACTATGTCAACATCATTTACTGGATATTATTCTTGATTGAGGTTGATTTATTATAATACAGTCTTCCATTTTGTATTGAATGAGTTATGATATTTTTTTGACTGTGGATATCCTATTTTTATACCATTCATGGTTTATTATTAAAGTATTGATATTTCATATGATATTTTTAATAAGAATGTTTATGTTATGTTTCAAAATTTTCATATGAGGAATGCATTGGACTTAGTAAGTGACGGGTGGAGCTCGCTATAGCTCCTCGATGCTTCGGTAGGTCTCATGAGACAAACTAGTGTCTTGGCACAAGGCCTTGACAAAATATTATTTTTAGTCTTGGCATGAGGCTTTGACTATGTGGTTATGATGTCTGAAATTATGCATTCCATCATTATGAAATTAGCTATTGATATTACATGTTATTATTCGGCTAGTAGAATATCCATATGAATAATTAAATGGAATTATTTGATTTATATTTGCCATATTATGCTGAATTTTATGTTTTAAAGGCTTCTGTTTTAGTCTTATATATTGACTTAAATGTTTATGTTTTTATGATAGTTTCTGCTATATTGTTATCCTTACTGAGCATCTGAGCTCACCCCTTTCTTATGATTTATTTTTCCCAGGATGTGAAGCAGTATATTATGATTGACCTACAGAATAGGATATGAGATCTGAGTGTGTTCTAAGGAGACACAATATTGTTATTTTCATTTCATAATGTAATGTAAAACTTATGTATGTATCTATTACTTCCAAGGCTACTAAACTAATCGGTCTTTCGATACTTGATCTCTTGTGATCATGCCAATGTTATGTAATAATGCACCGACTCTGGGTAACTAGGGTCGAGGCGTTACAGTTGGTATCATAGGAAGTTTAGTAAAAAACTTGGAAATTAGATTTAGAAAAACTATGATTAGAGAAAATTAACCTAATATAGACTTTGAGGATTAATATAGAATCACTTTTTAGAATTTTGGTAATGTAGAGATTTTGTGAATTTTCCAAGAAAATACATCCCTGTCTGGATACAAACAAGTAGAGGTGGATTTGGCACAAATGTACCTAGGAGTGAAAAATCTGAAAGAAGTTTCGAGCTTGAACCGGGGTATCCTAGTACACTACAACAGGTCTTACTGTACTCTTGGTATTGACACTCCTGGGAGATATGATTAGGAAAATTCACATTTTATTTACAAACCATTATGAAGGATTTATGAGTAAATACTTATTCAAAGAAAACATTTTTATGATTATGGATTATATTCATAAACTTTTCAATTTACGTTAGGTATTTTACAAGTTTGGAATTAGGCATTTTGATTCATAAACTGACCTAGTGTATACCATTGTTTATAAATGGTTCCCAGTAGAAGGAATGATAACTCAAAAAATACACATGATCCAAAGAGTAAGAAGGATCATATCTTTCATGGTCTTAATCCAACATTTAGAAGGTAAATAGTCTCCCACATATTCTCATCATATGGAAAAATAATATCATGTGTTAATAAGATAAGTAAAGAAATATCCGAGTCCTATGTCTTTGAAGGGAAGCTAGAGAAGAAAAGGATGGTAAAGAGAACTATGGATAAAGGGAAGAAGGGAAATAAGTATTTTCCCATATGTGATAACTGTGGAAAGAATCACCTTGGTAAATTCTTGAAGGGAATGAGAGTTTTTTATAAGTGTGGATAAAAAGGATACCAAGTATGTGATTGTAAGGGAAAGAAAAAGGTTTCAAATGTACAATGATTCATTTTAAAGGAGTTGGGACACTACCCGAATCAATGTTCCAATCATCAAAGTATACCCCAAATGATGTCATTGGACAATAATTAACTTATTATACTACTATAGATGAAGAGGAATAATTAATATTTTTTTATTAGTGAATTATGTCATTTGAGTGTTGTATCAATGATGTACTGGTTATATTAATTATGGAAATAAATAAGGATTGTACTGTAGTAGTATTTCATTAAGGATTTGAGATTATATGGTACTAAGAAAAGTGACTCAAAAACTAGTTAATTTTTTTTGGAAAATACACAGTTGAAGGAAAGATAAACCTTAATGTGGTCCTGATACCGAGGTAGTGATTTTGTAATAAGCTATGTTTATTTGGATAAATTATATTGGATATTCTTGAACACTTGGAACTGATTAATGTTTTGTTAATTCCATCATTATTGGAGTATTAAAAGTTTTTTGATATAAGGAATATATCTAGTATTCTATAAGGAATAAGGGAGAATGAATGTAATCAATAAGGTTTTATGGTAATTTAGGGTGATACCATGTTTTAAGAGAATACATGATGAAGGTACTCACATGTTATTATGTGGAAAAAATAGATCTTCATTATGTTATGTTGACCTTCCTTATAAATTTTTGGACTATGAGTTTGGACACAAGTATTTTGGATAAGTATAAAGGTTGGAATGGATTAAGTTGGACATTGGATACTATGGTTTAAGGTTAAAACATTTCTTAAGATTATTTTTGTATTTGTTTTATAAAAAGGACATCCCGAATGTCAGGCGACAACTCGTCGCGTCCATCAAGGCCGCGAGACTTGAACCCACAACCAAAGGGCGACAAGGGTGCATCACCTACCACTAACCTATGTGATTTCCTGGTTTGTATAATGTAGTTTTTTAAATGATCTTAAAGATGAATTATAAATTCATTTTTTTTTGAAACTCTATATGATTTGGATTAATCGAATGTTTTTGAGTTTTATTATCTTTTGGAGTGAAAGATGAGTTTGTAGTAGAAATTAGTTAAAGAATGTAATTTTACTTGTCAAGTATTTTTTCTCTCTTAATCTACGAAGAAATTAATTCTTAAACTTTAGGGAAACGATCTTAAAACTAAAAATTTGTTATTTTAATACCTTATGTTTTGATAAACCAATAATATTTTAATTCATCATAGATTTATGGATTTGAGGCCCTCAAATTTCTATTTATTTATCACTTGTTTGTGATTGATGACCTCAATCACTCCCTATAAATATTCACATTTTTCCTCCAATTTTGTGTCTCAAATTTCCACTAATGTTCTTCTATTCAAAATCCTAATTTTTTGGTGACTTTTTCATTTCGCATTCCATCTTATTAAGACTAAATTTTGTTAACCCTATTTTCGATGTGGTTTTTTAACAAAGGTATTTTCTATTTTTAACCTTTTATTTTCGAAGAACACTTCCAAATTGAAAGGATGAAATTTATTGAAGGAGAGGAGAATGTAACACCCTAGGATTTCAGAGTACATTATATATTTAATGTAATTCAATATCTTTCGCTACATGCAACACTGAGTTTGAGCACACCATGACTTACCAAACTAGCCATTCAAAAAGCAGTTATAAATAGTATTAACTACATTTTTAATTTTATATACTCCATATAATTTTAACATCCATATTATGTGTTTATTATACATAATATAATAACAAATTCAATTATTTAGATAAAATAAGTATTTTTCAAAAAAATAAAATTTACCACCTTTTAATGGAGAACCCCTTTTAAATCCAATATTTGACACTTTTATATATTCATTTTGACAAAATAAACTTCTTATTTATAATAGGGGCATAAAAATTTAGTTTGGATAAGTTTTTGGTGCATTTATGATAACTTTCATATTTGGATGAATAGTGAAAGATATTAAATTTTAATTGAAAAAACTTTTTTAATTAAAATAATTTATATTATTAAATTATACATTTGAATGGTTTTGAAATATAATTAGATTATATTTTTATTATTTAATACAATATTGGTAATTGTAAGTAATTTCACATTTAAATTGTACATAAACACATATCAATCTTTTGATAGTTTTTACTTCTCAAAAACCCACTTTCTAGTTTTGACAAAGAGAATTAATTTTAAATTAATTTAATAAAATTACTATGTTTTGAATTTGTTAAAATAGATATAATTTTTGAATTTTAAATATTAAAATTATCTTTGAGTGAATTTTTGGTATTTTTCTGAAAACATTCAATTTTTGATGAGTAGTGAAAAACACTGCGTTGTAGATAAAAATTGACATTTTTCATTTAAATAATAATTTTTAAATAAAAATTTATTTTGAAGTCAAAATAGATAAATAATTCATATATTAGTCTAATTTAATTCATTAGATAAATTTTATAATAAGACTTAGATATATAAAATTTTATTGATCTTTTTACTGTCTTTTACTCACATTCTAGGTACATTTACAAATTTGCATAAAACATAATTTTACCAATTATGTGAATTGAATTTAAAAAATATGAGAGACATGGTTGAAATCAGTAAGTAAAATTAGGTTCAATAGGATGTATATGATTTTTGGTGAATAGAAACTTTTGAATTTTATTTACCACGATTAAAAGTAAATAAGGTAATTAAAGGTAAAAATGATATTATAATTACCCTAACACATGTCCTAATTCTACTTGAAAAGTGTATTTTGACCAAATTAAACCTTAGGAATAAAATATTATCCTTTTTTATCCACTCGGATTAGATTAGGACATTTATTATTATTTTATTTAAAGAAGAGTTAAAAGTGTTAAATTCAAATTTTAATAACAAAACCATTTTTAATATAGGGTTATACATATGATAAATTCACCTATAAATATTCATTAGAAATATAAAAATATTTCCTACATCATGGTATTTTATTTAAAATTTCTATACTTTAAAAAAATTAAATTTATTTATGACACAATGATGATGCAGTAATTACCTTATTAATGAAAGATTAAAATAATTGATATTATAAATATCCAAATAAATGTAAATTGAGAATTTTGATGCATTAAAATAATTTTATAGGTTAATATGACATGTTAGTATTTATTTAATGAATTTTTTTTGAAGTAATAAATTTATTTTGACTTTCACAAAAACCAAATACTAAATAGTGTTAAAATTGACATAAATGAGTTTTTTTAAAAATAATATATTATTAAATGATATAATATTCCTAAAAATATAAGGTTTGGAAAAAATACTTATATAATGATATATATATATGTCATTAATGAACAACTTGATGTTCTCCTGGTATTTTATAGTAAGTTTATTAACCATATAATATAAAAATACAAGAAGACATTGTAAAAGTTAAACTATTTAACTAAGAGTTAAATATAAAAGTTAAGGTTAATATTGTGATATAAACTTGTCTAAAACCTATTTTATGAGAGTTTTCCGACCCATTCCCAACTTAGACTCGAAATAAATCCATTTGGAGCCATTGTATACCGAAAATGATTTTATAATAAAATAATATTTCAATATTTTCCTAAAGTGACCCTCACCTCTCTTATAAAAAGGTACTTCCCCTTCTCTTAATTTCACACCTCCAAACCCATTTTTATTGGATAAAACCTACTAAAATATCCTTCCAACTTCCCTCAATTCAACCTAGAGGCCTTACTTTGATCAGTAAGCCAACCTAAGGATCCCTTTTGATCAAATCAAAAGGAAGCACCCGAAGAAGAGGTAATAATTTCATCACCTCTTTCAAAGTTCTTTTATTTTTCCACTTCCTCTTTATTTGTTGCTTCCATACCAAAATAATAACTAAATTAACTTCTAAATACTATGATGTTATTATTATTATAGAACAACCATATTCATTATTCTATCCATCCAATGAATGACAAAGTCACTATACGTGCGTACGTACGTCTTGCCATCTCCACGTCATGGTGTAGTTTGTTATTCAACACTTCCATTATTTGGATGGGTATAATAATGATTATAATTGATTTAAATAATAAATATAACATGTTAATGATTCTGTATATATGATATACCATCCAATTACATACAATTTTACCATCAATAGAATGATATTGTCGCTCGTGTGTACATATAGATTACCGTCTCCATGAACGTGATAAGATTCATTACCCATCATAACCATTCAAGAATAATTTTTATTTTATGATTTAAAAATAAATTTTAAGAATATAATATCATTATTGGTTTGAATAAAATACATCCTATACATAATAAAAATGACTTAGGTAACAAAACATATAAAGGAAAACGAATCAGTTAACACCCGAAAAAATGATACTACTGAAATATTATTAACAAAGAAATATTAAAAGATCATATATGATATTAAATTTATGTATGTGGTTCTTGTATAATTTAATAAAAATTATTTAACTATCATATTGGAGGTTAACGTACTCTCGACTAAGGAAAAGTATAAGGTAAGGGTTAATTCCTCAATCTCATTATTATTCGAGATTGTTTATGTGTAAGTATTTGTTGGGACAATTTTATAATCCATTTCCATGTTTCATAAAAATGTTTTCAAAATGAATATTTTAAGGTTTTGTGGAAGGGACTCTTTATCCAGATCAGAATTTCAATTTTTTTGATGATTTATTTTTCTAAATCTTTTTAATTAATGTCCATATTTTAAAAATGATTTTAAGGATTTATTTATATGGACATGATTTTTTTAAAATGTTAATTCCTTTCAAAAGTTTTAAAGTGGTATGGGATAGTTTGATTCAAAAATATATTTTAAATTACTTAATTTATAAATGCGTGCCTTTTAAATTATTTCACGAAAAGGGATATTTATATCAAAGAGTTTTACTGATCATTTTCAACTATGTCAACATCCTTTACTGGATATTATTCTTTATTGAGGTTGATTTATTATAATATAATCTTCCATATTGTATTGAATGAGTTATGATATGTTTGACTATAGATGTGTTATTTTTATACCATTCATGGTTTATGGTTAAATTATTGACATTTTGTATGCTAGTTTTAATACAAATGTTTATGTTATGTTTCAAAATTTTCATATGAGGAAAGAATTGGACTTAGAAAGTGATGGGTGGAGCCTGATATAGCTCCTCAATGCATCAGTAGGTCTCATGAGGAAAACCAGTGTCTTAGTACAAGGCCTTGACAAAATCTTATTTTTAGTCTTGGCATGAGGCCTTGACTATGTGGTTATGATGTCCGACATTATGCAATCCATCATTATGAAATTATATATTGATATTATATGTGATTATTCGACTAGTAGAATATCCATGTGAATAAGTAAATGGAATTATTTGATTTATCTTTTCCATCTTATGCTGAATTTTATGTTTTAAAGGATTATGTTTTAGTCTTATACATTACCTTAAATATTTATGTTTTCTTATGATAGTTTCCACTATATTGTTATCCTTACTGAGCATATGAGCTCACCCATTTCTTATGTTTTATTTTTCCCAGGATGTGAAGAAGTATAATATGATTGACCTAGAGGATAGGTTATGGGATATGAGTGTATTCTAAGTAAACACAATGTTTTTATTTTCATTTCATAATGTAATGTAAAACTTATATATGTATCCAGTACTTCCAAGGATACTAAAATAATCGGTCTTTTGAGACTTGAAATCTTTTGATTATACCAATGTTATGTAATAATGATCCAACTTTGGGTAACTGGGGTCAAGGCATTACAAACATTATGAAAAATAATCAAATAATATATCTAGAAGGATGAACAAAATAGTCAGAATGAAATAATTTCAGTATAGATACAAGAAAGTTAATAAGGATATAAGTGATAACAAGGAATAAGTCACTTGATATGAGTGTGACAAGGCTGGACACATCAGACCAGATTTCCCAATGCTGTAGTGGAAAGATATAAAAGAAAATAATTCATAGATTAATGCTATAAAATATTACAAATCAAAGGGAAAAGAAGTTATAAAAGCTACTAACACTTGGATTTCTAGTAGGGGTGATTCTTCAAAAAATTATTCAGATAATAATTTTTCTGGACCGAGGAACATATGTATTTTTTCCAATGTACCTAAAGTAAATCATTGTCTTATGGATAAGGTACATACAACTAATAACCTTAAAAATCTGTATTTAAGTGCTAATTACCTCAATAAGAAGGATTCTATGTCTTATGATGAGGAATATTACTTAGAATAGGATAATAGTCTTCCCTCTTATGATAAAGTTTCTCATTTTTGAAAACATTTAGAAAATAAAAATTTCCAAAATTTTGAAGGAAAAACTTTCTAAGGCTAATTCAAAGAATAAATATTTTAACAAATGACATATCAGATCTTTCAAAAGATCTTGATAAGACTATTTCTGAGAAATAAAATCATTCTAAATATTTTGTAAAAGTAAATTTCAAGAAAAATGTTTTTGAAACTAAACTTACTTATAAAACTAATACTTTTTAGGATAAAGATTTAGTTATAAAACTAAAATATGAATTTTTTTCTTTATAGAGACTCTTATCAAACTTTACCACTGGTAAGAAAAGTTTTGATAAAATGTATAAAAAATACACCCTTATGGTAATGGTTCTGCAATAGGTTATACATATAATAAACCAGTTTTTAGTATCAATTTATTTATTCCTAAAAATTCCCCTTTTATCACCAAATTCCAAAGTGGTGGTCATTAGAGAAATAATTTTTGATTAAACAAAGTCTAATACCTAGTTTTTCAAGAAGCCTATTTTTCAAAACAAATATAGATTTCTAATATTTTTCTTTTTGAAATTACTGGATCCAAGACTGTTTGGGTTTCAAAATTCTAATGTTCTTGTTTTTAGGAAAACTAAGAAAGTTGCAACAAAAAAATTCATGGTACATGGATATTGGATGTTCCATAAACATGACTGGAAAAAAAGACTTATTTAAAAAATTATCTAAATTAATGGTGGGAAAATAACTTTTAGAGATAATTCTCAAGGAGAAATTGTCAGAATAGGTAACATTGTTCTTATTGGTAAATCACTTATTTAAAATTTTTTATTTGTTAAAGGTATTAAGAACAACCTTATAAACACAAGTAAATTATTTGATAAAAGGTTTCCTTTTAAACTTCAGGAATGAAAAATGTTTAGTGCATAGTCCAATGAAGAATTTATTATTTATTCCAATAGACATGAAAATGTTTATACGATTAACTTAGAAGACATTTGGAGCCAATATTTACCTTGTATTAGTACAATGGATGATAAATCTTGGTTATAGAATATATGGTTAAGAAATTGTAACCTTAGAAACTTATCCAAGTTGACTAATAAATGACTTGTTAAGGATCTACCAGAGCTTAGGATTGATACTTCAAAAGTCAGTGACCCCTTTCAATACGGTACGCAATATAAGTCAAATTTTAAATATATTAGTGAGTTATAAACTTATGATGATTTATAATTAGTTCCAATGGATTTATTTGGTCCTAAAAAATAGAATTATTGGTGGAAAATACAATGTATATGTAGGTTTTTTTCTCAAAAATAAATCCAAAGAATTTTGTAATTTTAATACTTTTTATCCAAATATTAGAATGAGAAAAATCTTCCCTTGATAAATATTCTTAGTAATCATGGTAGATAATTTTTAAATTTTTATTTTGAAGCTTTATGTAGTAAGAAAGGTATTTAACATAATTTTCCAACTCTTAGAACCCCTTAGAAAAATGGTGTAGTTAAAATAAGAAATAGAATTATTTAAGAAAAAATAGAACCATGTTGAGTGAATACTCAATTACAAATCATTTTTGGGATAAATTAGTTAGAACCACATTCTATTATTTAAATCAAATTTTGATTATACCTTTTATTAATAAAAATAATTTTGAGATGTGGATAGAAAGAAAACTAGAAGTTTCTTACTTCAATGTTTTTGTTTGCAAAGTATTCATCCTGAATACTAAAGATAATTTACAAAAATTTACACCCAAATCTGATAAAGTAATATTTTTATTTTATTACAATAATTTTTTGTAATATAAAGTTTTTAATAAAAATTATTATACTATTTATGAAATAGTACATGTTAAGTTTGATGAAGCATACTCTTTTGTTTTCAAACAACCCCAACCAACATCTTCAGATGTAATTTCTAAAACTAATTTTGAACCTTTGATAGAAAGTTATTCTCATAAGGATATAACTCAAGAAGTTGTTTCTAAAGTTATTACTTAGGAATATTTTTTACCTATTATTGAAGAAAAGTTTTTAAAAAACCGAAGAAGTCAATTGTTTCTATGGAATTATCCTTGTGAGAGTATCATTGGTGATATAGATCAACCCATTAGGAATATAAATTCCTTAAGGAATGAAATTGAACATATAAATTTCTTATCCCAATTTTAACTGAGGAATCCTGATGAGGATTTAGGTGATTAAGATTAGATTAAGGCCATACAATAAGAGCTCAATGAATTTGAGAGGAACAAAGGCTGGAATTTAGTTGAAGGACCTTTAGAAAATTCTATAATTGGAGTAACATGAGTTTTTTGGAACAAATGCATTGAGAATGGAATAATTGTTAGAAATAATACTTGACTCATTTCTAAGATTTATAATCAACAAGAAGTTATAGATTATGAAGAAACCTATGCACCAGTAGAAATTATTTAAGCTATTCAAATACTTCTAGAATTTGAATAATTCTTTAATTTTAAAATTTTCAAATGGACGTGAAGTGTTATTTTTATAATGGATATGTTTAGGAATAATTTTATATTGAAAAAACCCTTATTTTGAAAATAAAAAACATCCTAAATATGTTATTAAACTTAACATTGAATTATATTGACTTAAAAAATCTTTTAGATCTTGGTATGATAGATTAACTGGAATTTTTTTACAAAAAATTTTTGTTAAGGGAGTTTTGAAACTAAATTTTTTTATAAAATAAGTTAATAAAAAAATTAGGATTATAAAAAATTATTTTGATGGAATTATAGTCATGTGAAATATAAAATATTTAATAGATTAATTTATGGATCCCATGAAATATGAGTCTAAGATCAGTATTATGGGTGAGTTAATATATTTTTTTGTTTTCCAATTTCATGAAAAATAGAAGGAACATTTATATTTCAACATAAGAATATAAAAGATCATCTTAATAAATTTGGATACGTCAGTAATAAAAGTATTAGTATTACTATAGGTACCTCAATTACTTTATATCTTGATGAGGCTGGGGAACCAGTTGATCGAAATATTTTTAGAGGTATGGTAAGAAGTTTACTATACATAACATCTAGAAATCCATATTTAACGGTTTCTATATGTTTGTGTTAATGATATTAAGAAAATTCAAAGTAATACAATATAAAAGTTGTAAAAAAAATTTCATTGTATTAAGGGATTTATGGATTTTGGACTTTTTTATTCTTCTCAAAAAAATTTTGAATTAAAAAGCTTTTCAGATGCTGACTTTGGTGGATTTAGAATTGATAGGAAAAGAACATCCGAAACAAGTCATTTTTAGGAGCTTAATTAGTTTCTTGGTAATGTAAGAAACAATATTCAGTTTCACTATCTACAACGGAAGATTAATATGCATTAGCTAGAAGTTATTGTGCTCAAGTGTTGTGGATAAAACACACACTCACTGACTATGGTATGAGTTTTACAAAAACTCAAATACTTTATGATAACAGAAGTTCAATTTACTTAAGTAAAAACACACAAATCAATCTCATGATAAGAAAATATATATATAAGACACTATTTACTTCAATATCACACACTTATAGGAGATATAATTCTAAAATTCATTAGAACACAAGATCAACATGATGGAATTTTTACAAAACCACTTCTTTCAAATATATTTGAATATATCAAACAAAATCTAGGAATGATCAACAAAAAGTAATCATTCATATATACTTGTTTTTATCCTATCTCTTTACATTAATATTCCCCTTTTTATAGGGGGAGTACATATGTTTAATGTTTTTCAAAAGATTTTAGTTTTATAAAATTATAGTTTTCTTAAAAAACATTATCGTAATGTGTTTTTTGGGAATCAAACTTTTTACAAAACTTTATGGACTGAGAAACCTTTAAAATATATTTGGTCTCTAAAAATATTATAAAAATTTTAGGACTCAAGTTTTATTATAATTTTCTTAGATTCAAAAAATATCATATTAATGTTTTAATAAAAAAAATTATAATTATTTTTTCAATAAAATCATCGTAATAAGTTTTTCTTATTTTTTTAATTTGTTTTCTGAAAAACCTTTTGAATTCAATGTTTCATAATCAAAACAATTTCAATATAATCATTTTATAAAAACCAAGAAGAATAGGTCAGTCATACAAATGGATTGTATCAGTCTTAAAGGTACATATCTTTTATTATATATTTTTACACTATTTCATTATGATTTATTATCATTGTTATTTTAATACTTTTAGTTTTATAATTTTTTTTTATTTTCAAGATTTTATTTTAATTAGATTCAACCTTAATCTTATAATTTTTTTAAAACATTGGGAGTTCAAAATTTATTAAATATATATTCGAATAAATATCAACCATTAGATTAGATTGGTTTTATTCTCAATCATTTTTTTAAGTTTAACTAATAACCCAAGTTCCTATAAAATGAGGGACTACCTTGTATCCCATACCAGTTCTCTAGATTTTTTGATCCTGAGATACTGTTTTCTGAAAGTTGATATGTTTGAAAATATTCCCTTTCATTCGATTTTCTAGATTCATTCCCAATATGATGGTAAATACTGAAGATTACAAGAAGTGGAATGTCTTTAGGGAAAGATTAATTAAAGATATTGGTATGAAATGTATGACTCAACCCTTAAGAAAATTATTTCTTTTCATGGATGGGAGTCTATTTGTGTTGAGAAACCAGACAAGGATTTTGATTTGTATTACCATGATATTGTCCATTAATTTTATGAATCCATTAATTTTTTAAAAGATGAAGAGAAATAGAAAATATATTTTTCCATTTTTGAAAATAAGTACAAGCTGTTATACAATAAATCCACTTATTTTATGGTAATTCCTTTAAATGGAGAAACCTAATGCCTATCTCACAAGCTTCTCGATACTCATGGATCCTTTAAAAAAACTAGAGAAAAAAATTATTTGTTTTATGGTATGAAAAAACAAGGAGAGTATCCCATATGACACTAGACAATTTTATAGTCAGCATGTGGATACATGGGTTTGTTATACCGAGAAAAGGAAAGCATGGTAAAACTCAAAGTTTTGGATGTTTTTGTATGGGATTTTATCATTAAAAAGAGGAAGATAAGTCTTTCCAGATTCATATTTATTATAATAAAAAACATCAAGAATGATGCTATCAAATATAATATCATTATGTTTCTGGAATTTATAAACAAAATTGTTGTTGAGTACACAAAAATTTTAAATATTGTAAATAAATCGCATATGATGAGAAAGAATATTTCTTTTATAAGTGTGGATATAATGAATTTTATGAGATTTGTCTTTGATGGAAAGACAAATAAGTTTTTGAAAAAACTTAAAGGAGCTGCATCAGAGGGAGAGCCATCAAAAAATCATAAAAATGTTGATAAGAAGAAGAAAAGGAAAGTTGAAAAATTCCCCACCAAATAATGAAAAGAAACAAAATAGATTTATTGATAATGTTTAGGATGAGTGGATAAAAAATAAACCAAAAAGGAAACCATGAGATCCAAAGATCATACATGATCTAGGTGAATTTAAATCCTAAATGATTCATGTTGCAAATAAACTTTTGGAAGAATAAAAGAAGAAAAAGTAGAAGAAAAGGTTGACAGAAGTAAAACTTTGTGAGAATTTATTAAAATATATTGATAGAGCCTCTGATAAGATTATTTTACCTTCTTCCCAAATTAATCAAGTTTACCTAGATGCATGATTAGTCTTTTAAGAAAATTCTATTTTAATTGATCAAATTCCTTCTGTCATTGACAAAGGTAAATAAAAAGTTGTTGATAAGGAATCAACACCAGTTTTTTAAGATGAATAATTGGTGCCACCTATTAAAGAAAAATAATCGGCATCAGATCATGCTGAGAAATTTGATTTAAGAATGGATAGATAGATCAAGGAGGAGCTTGATATTTTTTTTGATAAATAGGTTTATGGGAAATAGGAAGAAGGAAAATACAAAGAAGAATAAGTAAGTTAATACGAAGAAGTTGAAGAAGAAGAAGTATAAGAGGAATAAGATGAAAATGAAGAGGAAGATGGAAATGAGAAAACTCAATCTGATAAAAAATAATTGGAATCACCATCACTAGATCTACCTTTTAGAACCTAAAGGGAAAGTAAATTTGGTAGTTTTAAAGAAGAATAATCATCATAAGAAGATGGGTCTTTATCAAATAAAGAATAAGGTGATCAAAATTAGAAAACCAAATATTTTGATAATCCTAAAGCTGATGAATAATTAGTAATTATGGAGATTTATGATGACAAATTAGTTCCTAAGAAAGATGATAATGAAGTTTCAAAGAAAGATAAGGGAAAATGGAAAGAAGTGGAAGTTTTACCAACCGAATTAGACCTCCTCATGTTCAACCAGAACAATCAAACTCAGTCGGGACTATTTCCTTTAAAGGAGTTTATTACATTGTTAATGATTTGAAAAAACTTAAAGAAAAAATTGCTTATTTTCCAAACCTTAAATCTTGGTGTCAGTTAATACAAGAAATTCTTAATGATAAATCAGAATCAATCAAGGTAATAATAGATAAGGTTATCTGACTTGAGGCTCAGTCTAATGTTTATCAAGAAAGATCCCAGACTCATAAGAAATCTTGTAATCAAATGGTGAAGTACTCTCACAAAGTTGATGATGATATAATATTTCATGATGTGAATATTGATGATTTGAATAATCTCATGAATGAACCATTTAAATCTTTAAATCAGTTATAAAAAATACATGGATGATTGATTAATGTTTTTAGAAGACTTTAGAAGTACAACTGATAATCATACCGATAAAGTAAATTCTCTGAAAGGAGAAATCCAATATATTTAGTTGGAGTTGACTAGACTCAAATATTCTGAAGAGGAAATTAAAATTTTTAGGAATCATAATAATGAAGTGTCTAAAATTTTTTGGTTCCATAAAGAGAAGGTAGAGATGATAGAGAATTAAAACATGAGTTTAAGAAGATAAAGGAATTTGTAAAAACATTGATGAAGAAAGAATGATTTTTAACTCTCATTTTATTTTATTTTTATAAATATATGAAATATTTTTAATGAATTAATTACTATTTTTAGCTAATTAGAATTTTTCTGAATGTTTTCTAATTCCAATTAGAAGATTGTTCTTTCATATTTTGGTAGATGATTAGTTAGTTTAATATATTATTTCCTATGTTTTTTTGTATAACTTTATAGGAAACTTCATATTTATTCCCCATTCATTTTTGAAAATCACAAAGGGGGAGAATTTTATAGAAAGGGGGATGTTTTCATAAATAAAGTGAATATTTTATGAAGAAAAAAAATCTTTATGGGTTAGATGTTTTTTCAAAGGGGGGATATTTCTTTAAAGGAGATAATATGATCTTTAGGGGGAGATATTATTCTAAGGGGGAGTTCATCTTATTGAAACATAATACTCTCCATCATATATAGAAAATTTATAAATTGAGGGAGAGAAATAATTTTAAAGAATAAATCTGAATACAAAGTACTTAAAAGATCATGGACTATATGTTCTTCAAATTTATTTTTCATTCAAGTTTTGGGGTTTTGTGATTTCTGAAAAGGGGGAGATTATTGAGTCAGAAGTTTCTACCTATTAATTTTTCATTACTTTAGTTTTGGAAATCACAAACTCTATTATAAGAACATGTTTTACTAAATTTTTATTTACATAGTGTTTTAGAATTTTTTTGTAGAATAAATTATGATTTACCATACATAGAATAAGTCTAAAAGTATTCAGATATAAAATTTTATCATTTCTCATTATGATTATTAGAATGATATCATGTCTGATAAAAGCCAGACTTACCTTTATCAGGATAAAATTTATAATTTTTGTCTTTTCTATCATACTAACAAATTATTAATATCAAACTTTTATGGGTACCAATAAACATCAAACCAACATTTATAAATATTATCATAATTATATTGTTAATGAAGTCCATCATACTGACAATGTTAATAATATAATTATGGAAAAATTATTTCTAAAGGAAAATTTTAAACACTATAGTTTTTATAAATATGAATTTGGAAATTTTGTTACGTCAGATCTCTATGAGCTATCAAGTTCCATGTGTCAACATCATTGAAACAAACTCAAAGAAATATGACTTTTGGGAGATCATTATGAAAATTGGAAGGATGCCTATAAATACCAAGAAACTCAAAGATCCTGGATCTTTCTAATTGATTTCATTTAAAATTTATCATTTTTAGAGAGATATGGAGATTGAACAATGTGAACATATTGTTAATTTTCTATTAATGGTTTGGAGTTTTTTAGTTCTAAGGAAACATTTCCATGTTTTCTTCTTAAGAACTTTTTCCATGTAATCTATGTCTGATCATTATAACAATTGAGAGATTCTAGGGATAGAAAGACAGAGAATATAGTCCATTAGATCGATGAGTATCAGGTATAGGTATACAGAGAATCAGATCATCATATCGAGGGCTTTTAGGGATAAGAAGATAGATCCATTCCAATCTTTGTACCGAGGGCTTTCTTTAGTAAGTAAATACAACTTTTCAGTAATTATAAAATAGTGGATACCTTTAGTTTGGGTTATGGACTTCCTTTCTCTTAAGGTTAAAAGAGTTATATTTTTAAAATTTTAAAAGAAATTAGTTATTTTGTTTTTTTTGTTTTAATTAATGATTACAAGTTTATATTCCATTGCACATTTAATATAAAGTGAAGCATTATATTCATCTTTATATTCTACTTTTTATTTTATCTTTTTTAAACAGATTATGATAATAATTTATTTAAATAATCATATCCATTATGATTATTATTATCATACTCCAATTAAATAGATCCATAGTGATTTTGATAATTCACTCTAATTTAATTAGATAATTTTTTGATTTTGATTCACTGAATTTCTTAATCGTACTGAGTCTATGTCTGATAACTTTACTTAAAGAGGCTTTGGGTTTGTTTAGTTTATTTTTTTTAAAAATAAGTTTTAGAAATAATATTCACCCCCCAATTATAATTATATCCATATGATCATATTCTTATGATCCTAATCAGTATTATAGATATACTGATACAATAGGAAAAACAATTTTTTTAATTCATTTTTAGAAAACACAGATTTAGGAGAAAATAGATTTTTGACCGAAGAGAGAAATGAAGTTGAATTTTCTTAAAAAAATTCTCATTAATTTTAAGAATAAATGAGAGTAAAATGGTAATATTACATGAAATATTCATTAATTACTAGGGGAAAAGAAAATGAAATGGGTTATTTGAAAATTATCAAATGATTTCCTTCAATTGAAATTTAAGCATAAACAATCCCAATTAAAATAATATTGAAACATAAATATTTTACAACTCTGGTAACTTTTTAATCTTAAGACCCATGAAATAATAAAAATTTATTGAAAAATTTAACATCATGAATAAATATATATTGATGTTAAGTACACCAAACGGGCCTTATATACACCACATAAAAGTGAATAGTTTCTTTTTTACGAAATATGTCTCAATAAAAAAGAAATTGTGATGAAATCCATTACCTCGAGCTCAAATTGTCACATGCATTCATTATATTCTTTAATAATAAGTTTATTTTAATTATTTAATTTCTTAATAAAATTTTTTATGTTTATTATTACTTTAATTTGATTTTTTTCTATGCCATATTCAATTACTTAATCAATTAATTTAATATCATATGTTTTATCGATAAATGGCTCACATGTCCAAAATCCCTTTGGTTAGATGAATAATTTACAATAGAATATTATTTAATCATACAAAATGGTAATAATGAAATAGTTATAATTTATATATATAAATAATAATTTTTAAAACCAACCATGAAATATGGTTAGGAAAAATGAAATACATTACAATCATAGAGACAATAGGCTATACATACGCATGAATAACGTTTTCATTTTTCAAAGATAACGATGGAAAGAAGTTAAGTGTTATTTTATCCTTAAATGATTATAATTATATCATAAATATCATATTACCTCTTTATATACCCTTACACATACAATCCATCTGATTTGGTAATATAAATGAATCATGTTTCTTAATGAGGCAGTAGTCTTTCGTATAGATGAATGCCATCATCATTTATTCAATGGATGATAAGGTAAAAAATTATATGATATATTTAATTTCCATAATTATTAATATGTTAATAATATCATATAAACATCAAATTAATTTTTATTACCATACATGTAAAGCGTAAGTGAAAAAAGAATCATATCCATTTGTGAGGCGCAATCTGCTGTACACACGAGCAACGTTATCATATTCTCTACCAAATGGAAAGTAAGATGGTATATTTGATATCATAATTATGGTAGTATAATTATATAATAAATATCACATATGAATATTATATTCATCATTATATCAAGTAGTGATAAGTGGTGATGTAAAATGAATTATGTCGGTTCGTGAAGCGGTAGTCCGATGTACACACGATCAAAGTTTTCATTTCCCATTTAAGGGAGGATGAGATGTAAGTAATGAAAATAAAATAAAAACATATAATTATATGTAATATAATGAGATTATTATATAATCATGGGTTAATAATATTTTAATGATATGTAGTAATAAATAAAATAAAATGTCCAGTTAAGGACATTACCTCTTCTTTGGACAATTTCCTTTTGGTTTGCACCATAATCCTTCATAAGATAGATTTATGATGAAACAAAATATTATAATATGAGGTGAGGGAATTAGGGAAGTGATTTTGGTAGATCATAGAAAAAAATGTATTATGTAAGTGTGAAGAAGAGAGGAGAGGGGGTGGCATTTTATAAGTGCGGGAGAGGACACATTTAGAATATTTGAAAAGAAAGAATTACATCCACATTTTTCTCATACCAAAATGCACTAAAATGGAAAATTTGAGAAATTCATAAGTTATAATGTCTAAATATTACTATAAATTAGGGATTAGATTATTTTTGTGTTATTTTTAACCCTTACCTTTTTATTTTAACTCATGGTAAAATCTTTTTTTACTTTAACCACAATAAATATTTTTTTTATTATTTTCATTATTAATTATATTAAAAAATTAATTTGACCTTATTATATAATAGTGTTTTTTATTATTCTAAATATGGAATCCATTTTTATAAATTTTATTCATAGTATTTAAATATTATAATTTAAAATCACCCCTGTAGACGCAATGTAAAAACAAGTTGCCAATGAAAAATTTTCCTAAGTAGGGAAAGCATTAATATAAACATTCAATATGAAATTAATTTAAATAAAATAAATTTGATTAATTAATGTATAATTGAGATAATTTTACTTTAAAACTGTAATAAAACATAATTTAACTCTATAAATTCTATAAACGAAAAGGAAATTTTTCAATATGAACCATTTTTTTCATTATTCATGGAAAAAGTAATATTTTAAGATTAATCCAAAAGATTAACCCTAAGATAATTTTAAAATTATGATTCAAAAAACGTTTTAAATTTTGTGAAATATGATTTGTAATTTTTTTTAAAAAAATTATTTTATTATTTTTTCATAAAATAAATAAAAAACATTTTTTCAAGTAAAATTTTTTTTCGAAGAAAATAAAGACTACCAAAAATTAAGAACATATTTATTAATATATTGAATTTATCTAAAAATTTCATACATAATTTTAAAATTGTGGTTATTCCTATTCAAAAATCCATGTTTAATGGATAGGTTATAACGACCCTGTTTAAATTATAATATTAATAGTATATCATGGTTCGTTAAAACTCGGTGTTGGGTGATACACAAGCTATCTAATATTTTTTTTAATAAGATGAAAATATAATAAAGTATTAGGGTGTTATATTCTCATAAAATTTTCTTGTTTCATGTAATATACTCTAACGAACATATTTTTTTATTTTTAAAATCTCATGGTGTTACATTCTGCCCTCTTAAAATAAAATGCATCCTTAAAATTTGAACTCTTTACTAGTAATCAAGGGTTTGAAATTTGAAATTTTCTTTGTAAAAAACAGACATCACCAAAAAAAATCTAACTAAAATTATTCTTAAAAGAGGGAAATGAAAATAGGGGAGGTCTTATGGAATAACATATAACTTGGATTCTATGTAGGGGAAAATTGGTGGGATGTGAAATTATAGACTTATAAAAAATTGTAATTAATTATAGAAAATGATAGAGAATATGGTTAGTAGAAAGTTAACCACCATAAAAGAATACATATGTGATGGGTTAAAAGACCACTAGTTCCACCAAAATTAAGGTAATAGGATAACATTTTTTTTCCAATACCATTTTCATAGAGTTAAGTTATTCTTTTACCATCTAGACTAAGAAAATAAGTAATTTTACTTAGTTGACATATATAATTTCATAATTTAATCAATTTTTAACACAATCACATATTTTACTCCAAAAAATTAGTATTCAATATGATTTTTTCATTCATGAATAAAATTCTAATGGATTATATATTTCATAAAATAATAAAAATCAATTCCTACTTATTTTATTAAAATAAAATTGTTTATCATAGTGTAAGATAATTCCCAAAATTAATATGAATATATTAATCTCCAAAATTCAATAATAAAACTAAAGGTTTATAATGATCATTCTTTAAATAA
Source organism: Viscum album (assembly GCA_963277665.1). Classification (NCBI taxonomy): domain Eukaryota; kingdom Viridiplantae; phylum Streptophyta; class Magnoliopsida; order Santalales; family Viscaceae; genus Viscum; species Viscum album. The sequence continues at coordinate 907,595,249 of OY728131.1, read as the reverse complement.
ATTTCCCTACATCCCAAATAACCTTAATAACCTCAATTTAAAGGAAGTTTATAACCTCAAATGTTATCTCATACCCTTCAACTTAGATCTCCAAAAACATAATATCATTCTTTCAAAATAATCCTTTATGTTAAGCCTAAAGGGTAAATATATCTCAAACTAATAAAAATTTTCCCAAATTATCATTAAAATTCAAAAATATTTGATCCTCTAATATTCTTCCCAAAATCAAATTAATATTTACCCACCAAAACATTTATTCAAAAAAGTCATACTAACCAGTATATCACATAGGCCAGTGATAACTACTACACCCTTATCATCATTAAGTTTTGGGTTTAAGATCTATGGACTTTCCGTATGTGATGAGTTGTTGTCCTACATTGAGGTTATCTTTTTTCTAAAAATATGGAGAAACGTTTTTGATAATCATATTCATAATTCACCTTGATAATATATCATTATCAAGAATATGATGAACCTATTAAAAAATAAAATTACTATTAAAATCATTATTTTAACCACTAAGGTCTTCTATAAAGCTCATTATTTTCCACAAAATCAACTAATTACCTCAAAATCAAGAAAATCAATAAAATTATATTTTCCTCAATTATGTTTTATTACATAGAGTATAAACTTACCATTATACTAACTTTCTAGTGTAACATCCCAAGTAAGTAATGAATAATAGATATTTTTATCTATGTCTATTTATGAATTAGATAGTGTTTTAGAGGCTTAAAATGAGAATAAATCCAATCTTAAACATGAAATACACTAATATTTTTAAAAGATTATTTTACTGCCTTTTGATGGAAAACCATTTTTAAAATTGACAATTTTATGATCTCTATTTGTCAAAATAAACATATTATTTATTATTGGGACATTGAAATTTACATTGGATAAATTTTTGGTATTTTTCTGACAATGTTCATTTTTTAATGAATATTGAAAAATACTGCATTTTACATCAAAACTGCTTTTTCATCTAATTTAATTATATGTTTAGATTATCTTATTAATTGGTATTAAAGTGTAATATGAATATATTTTTACCATTTAATCCAATTGTGGTCATTAGGATTAATTTCACTTTGTAATTGGGCATAAACTAATGCCAAACTTTTCGTAGATATTGTTTAAAAAACAACCCGCTATTTGTTTTGACAACGAGAATTATTTTTAAATAAATTATTGAAATTTATGTGTTTGGAATTTGGTAAAATGGATTAAATATTTGGAATCATAAGTTCCAAATTATTTAATCAAGACTCTTTTGTTTTTGGACATTATGAATAGTAACGACGATAATTATCTTTAATTATCTTGATTAATGAGTAATCGGGTAGTTAAGGATAATACAATAATATCATAATAATAAAAAATGACACCAACATGTGTCTTAATGCTACTGGTTGTCTCATTTCTGACCATGGTATGCCTTGTGCTAAACTTGAGGACCCCATGGAATCACTTTTGTGTGGAAGTGACTTTTTATCTTTTTATTTTTAAAGAAAGTTAAATATAACAAAGAGTGTATAACCTGAGTAAAACATTTTTAAATTTGTCTCCATAAATGATATATTGAACTATAAATAGTAATTGGAAAGCTAAAAAGATTTCCTACATCATGGTATTTTTTTTATAATTTTTAGAGATTAAATAAATTAAATTATTTATGACATCATGATGATGCAACGATTACCTCATTAATAAAGGATTTAAATAAAATGAAAATATAATGTTAAAACTATAACTTACACTTGTCAAAGACCTATTGGATGGGTGGATTTAGATCCCTTATCACCTTATCCTAGAAATACATCAATGTGGGACCTTTAAAATCCGAAACGCATTTGAAAATAAAGTAACATTTTGTAACTTTCCAAGAGTGCCCCTCCTCTCCTCTTATAAAAGGCCCCCACATCTACCTCCTTACCCACACCTCTCAAGCCTTTGGATCGGCCAAAACCTGATAATTTTGTCTCTCCAAATCCCTCTATAACTCCTAGAATCCTCAATTTGGGCAGAAGTCTTCCCAAGGAAGCCTTTGAGCTCAAATAAAAAAGAGTTACCCGATTTAAAGGTAGTGTCTTCTATTGTGTTCTTATGTTTTATTTTGATTCTCCAACCCCCTAAACTATTTTTATTCATTTCTTTTGTAACAAATAAAATATATTAAATATACTAGGATGTTTTTCTAAGAATAATTAGTGCTACACTTACACACACCTACATCTAATGGTTAAAGAACATACTGTTTCTGTGGATGACGAATTTCTACCTCACGAAACGATGATTGTTCAATATTCTTATAACACCTTAAAAGGTGGCAATTAAGATGTAAATATATTTATATATGATATATAATATGTTTATGTTTTCTTTAATCTTCTTTATTTTTCATTTATGGCATACCTTTATGGCTTCCATTATGGGTAAACGGGATATCTTCATTTTAGGAAGTGCGGACTACCGCCCCCTCAAAGTGATTTGATTCGTTAATACCATATGTGGTATGTATAAAAGATAGATTTAATAATATTATATATGATACCATACTATAATTATAATAATATTATGTATCATTATGTTTTAATTCCATTAAAGTATGAGATAGAAATGAAAGTAGTGTTCATGCGTACGTACGGCCTACCGTCTCCATGAACGGTGCATTTCATTTCTTATCCCCAAATGTAATGTAATATTATAAGTACATATATATAATGGATATATATGATTTATGTTACATCTAAATGATGAATATAATTCTGGAATTAAAATATACATATCTATCATTTAGTTTTAATTCCATTAATATGACATAGAAATGAAAGTAGCATTCATGCGTACGTACGACTTACCGTCTCCATGAACGGTGCATTTCATTTCTTACCTCTAAATGATTATGAAATATTATAAATTCATGTATATACTGGACATATATGATATATATGGCATGTACATCATGAATATCATTCTTGAGAGAATGGATATTTGACTACGTGAACAACTTGTAAATATAAGAAGTTCATTTTTGACTCATTACCAATGATCGTTAAAACGACCATTATAAACTTAAATAATAACATAGTGTTCATAACATGGTAATAAATGATATAAAAGGAATAATTAACTTGAAAAAGGTTCTTAATCAAGTAGAAATTAACTCAAGTTTATTATTCAGGAGATTAAAGAACGATCAAGTCAAGTCGGATACGAGGTAAGGGACTTCGTCTCAATCTACTTTCATTGAGGCATATTTTGTTTTATACACAACCTTATTTTATACGGTGTATAAACCCCTTTTACTTTTAAGTTTATCCAAAAGGAATCCTTTTTTTATACGAAGTGTTTACTAAACGACAAAAGGGAATGTTTTTGTCGTACGTATGCGGCGACAACGACTTCTCCGCCACCATGACCATTATTTGAGTTTCAGCTTCCTCTAAAATCCATACCTTTTTTTAAATGAAAAATAAATACCATGTTTTAATTTTCTTTTATTTTGGTATTGAAAATGGTTTTTATAATGTTTTTATTATATCAATGTGTTGTATTGATATCTTGTGATTGAAATGTGGAAATTTTATGTTTCCTTTATGCATGTTTTATGTGATATGATTATGTTATGGTTCTTGGGCATTGTTATGAAGACGGGTGGTTATGTGATAAACTAAGAGGGGGTGAGCCCGATATAGATCTTCAATGCATTGGGTAATGCGAAGGAGTTAAATGTTAAGGTTTCTACGAATATATTTAGGGAATATACTATGATGGGTATTCCAAATGTAACCAAGAGGGTTAATCCCTACATAAGAATATTATGAATGCCTCAAGTTACCTTTATGTCTTATGATTTCTATGATTTATTCATGATTTTATGAGGTATGTTAAAGTGCTTATGTTTTATGAGTAGAGTATGATTTCATTGATTCTTATGTATACATGTACTCATGTTTCCTTTCCATATTTTTATATCCCTTACTGAGATTTTTATGCTCATCCCAAGTTCTTGAAATGTTTTTCACAGGTTAAGGGAAGGGTACATGATATGATGATAGTGTCAAGGAAGTGTCAAGAAAGAATCCATGTTTTATTTTAAATCTATTTCTGCTGATGGGAAAAAAATTAATATTATCTTTTATTGTAACCACTTTGTTTAAATGTGGGATGTAATGCATGTTTTATGATCTAATTCTCTAAAACTCTAAACTTGAAAAGATCCTCAAGGTGTATTCTTGAAATATCTCAAGATTAAGTAATGTTTAAGGCTGGGGCCTTATAGTTGGTATCAGAGGTTGGTTTAGATAACTTTAGGAGTTATAATTATATTAAATGATTATCCAAAAATATTTTTTTTATGGTCAAATTGAAATAATATAGCATTTAAAGATTACCATGTTCTTTCACCAAAGGTATTTCAGTGTTCAGAATGGTTTTTTGTAGAGGAAACATAACAACTTTTCTGGGAAGGCATACAGAGGGAAATGACCTTTCAAATCCATATCCTGAGATGGTCAGAATCAGAACTAAACAGTTTGATGCAGTGATGGCTCAGTTGACTCAGGTGAAAAATGTTGGTTGTTTTTATTGATGATATTTTGGTGTTTTCTAAAAGTAAAGAGGAGCATGAAAGACATTTAAGGGTCATTTTTAAAACCTTTAAAGAAAATAAATTGTATGGGAAATTCAGAAAGTGTGAGTTTTGGTTGCAACAAATTTCTTTCCTTGGTCATATTGTTTCTAAAGATGGAATAATTGTGGATCCTGCAAAAACAATAGTTTTGAAGAATGGCCAAGACCCACAAATGTAACCGAGATCCGTAGTTTTCTTGGTTTGGCAGGTTACTACCAAAGGTTTGTTGAAAATTTATCATGGTTATCTAGTCCAATGACTAAGCTAACTCGGAAGGGTGTTAAGTTTATCTGGACAAAAGAATGTGATGATTGTTTTCAGGAGTTGAAAAGAAGATTGGTGAATGCTCCAGTTTTGGCACTACCTTTCAGTAATGGGGAGTTTATTATCTACAGTGATGATTCATTGAAAGGACTTGGTTGTGTCCCAATGAAGAATGATCAGGTAATTGCTTATGCTTCATGTCAGTTGAAAACTCATGAGGTAAATTACCCTACACATGATTTGGAATTAGCTGCTGTTGTTTTCGCTTTAAAAATTTGGAGGCATCATTTTTATGGAGTAAAGTGTGAAATATATACCGATCACAAAAGTTTAAAGTATATATTCACTCAGAAAGAATTGAACATGATACAGAGGAGATGGATTGAATTAATCAAGGATTATGATTGTACAATTCATTACCATCTGGGAAAAGCAAATAAAGTTGTTGATGCTTTGAGTCGAAAAAGTAATGCTTCATTAACAATGTTGCGTTTGGAATGTGATCCTTTGGTTAAGGATTTGATGAACTTTGGCATAAAAGTTGTTGGTGCAGGATGTCCTTTTGTTTTGATTCAGGTATCAGTGAAATCTTCTATATCAGAAAGAATCAAGCAAGCACAGAAGCAAGACAATGAGTTTCAGAAAAAGGTAGAGCTAGTTCAGAAGGGTAAGTTTCCTGAATTCAACATTGATAATGATTCTATTTTGAGATTTGGGAAGAGATTGTGTGTGCCTTGTGATTTACAGTTGAAGAGAGAGTTTTTATGTGAAGCTCATAGTTCTCCGTTTTCGGTTCATCCTGGCAGTACTAAGATGTATAGAGATCTTCAGGAGTATTACTGGTGGGACGGAATGAAAAGAGATATTGTTGATTTTACTGTGAAGTGTTTGACATGTCAACAGGTTAAAGCAAAGTGGCAGTTACCAAAAGGAATGCTTCAACCTTTACCAGTGCCAGAGTGGAAATGGTAAAATATATCCATGGAATTCGTTGTGGGATTGCCGAAGACACCTCGAGGTAATAATGCAATCTGGGTTATTGTTGACCGCTTGAATAAATCTACTCATTTCCTTCCTATTCGAGATAATTTCTCTCTAGATCAACTTTCTCGACTGTACCATAAAGAGATAGTTAGGTTTCCTGGATTTTCCCTCTCCATTGTATCTGACCGTGATCCCAGGTTCACTTCTAACTTTTGGAAAGGCCTTCAGAAGTCGTTGGGTACTGAATTAAATTTTAGTACAGCTGTTCATCCTCAATCAGATGGGTAGTCAGAACAAAAAATTCAGACATTGGAGGATATGATACGTACTTGTTCGATGGATTATCAGGGAAGTTGGGACCAACATCTTTCCTTGGTTGAATTTTAATATAATAACAGTTTTCATTCCAGTATACAGATGGCACCATTTGAGGCGTTATATGGGAAGCGGTGTTGAACTCCAGCTTTCTGGGATGAAGTGGGTGAAAGGAAGCTGATGGGACCAGAATTGGTAGAAGAGTTGGCAGAAAAAGTTCAGCTGATATAGAAACACATGAGAACAGCTCAGAGCAGGCAGAAGAGTTATGCGGACAACAGGAGGAAGGATCTCTCTTTTGAGGTAGGTGATCATGTTTTTCTCAAAGTATCACCATGGAAAAGTGTGATGCTATTTGGTAAGAATGGAAAGCTGAGTCCAAGGTTCATTGGACCATATGAAATTCTGGAGAGAGTTGGATTAGTTGCATACCGAGTGGCTTTACCTCCGATTTTATCTCAGGTACACAATTTTTTTCATGTTTTGATGTTGAGAAAGTATATGCCAGATCCATCTCATGTTTTGAGTCCAGAGGTAGTTCAGCTGGAAGAGAACCTATCTTACGAGGAACAACCGGTCCAGATTCTTGACCACAGGGAGCAAGTATTGTGGAATAAGGTGATTCATCAGGTAAAGGTTTTGTGGAAAAACCATATGGTTGAAGAGGCAACGTGGGAATCTGAAAATGCTATGAGGGATAAATACCCCCACTAATTCGTTAAGTAAATAAATTTCGGGGACACAATTTTCTAAAGGGGGGAAGGATGTAACATCCCAAGTAAGTAATGAATAATAGATATTTTTATCTATGTCTATTTATGAATTAGATAGTGTTTTTATAGCATCCCGTCTTTTTATAACATAACTTTCATTTCATTACACGGAACTGAGGATCTTTTAAGGTTTAGTGTCTTGGAAACAAGGAACATAATACATGAAAAGAACATAAAACATTCTTCTTAAACACTTGAAAGGCTTCTCCTTAAGTTCATCCTAGGTTCATTACTGCATCTCATAACCTGGGGACATACATCAAAAGAAAGGGTGAGCAGAAGGCCCAGTAAGGGAAACAAGAGAAACATTTTACATGTGAACTTGATATACTTCAATAAGGACATGAAAAAAACTTTAAGGCATGAGAAGAAATCATGAGATACATCATAATAAAAATAACATTTTTCATAACTTGAATATGTGGCTGCAATATTTAATATTGACAATCATTTCGTTTCACCAAGGTCCATCCCCAAGGTGTTGTTAAAAATTACCAAGGTTATTCACCAAGGCGTCGTTAAAATGGTCATCTCTAGAGATTAAGTCTTTACCCAATGCATTGGAGCGCTATCAGGGCGCACCCTTAAATTTGACTTTATTATCATGTGAGACACATATATCATCATCAAACATTTCATAAACAACCCATATAGCATAAAAGAAATGGGTTTCATTTCATAATCATAACGTTTTAAAAACTGCTTTAATGACATGATCTTTATGTCACTTTAAACCCACGGAAAGGGGAAGCGGGTTTCATGTATGTAAATCCCAGAATTTAAAATAGAACATTTTGATATATATGTGAATACCCTTGTAGAAATAAGAGCTTTGAGTATTCACTTTATAACATAAAATAATTTTGAGAAAAGAGAGAGGCATTTTGAGACGAAAATTCTACAGCATAACGGCTATGTTACAAGGTTTTAGAAAACATTGAAAAGAGAGAGAACATGGGTCACCCACTTATAAATGATCCAGAAAACAGTAGGGGGACAGAATATAAGGGATTTAAGAACATGTTAATGAAATTTGAAAGATATACCATATGAAATGAAAAACATGGAAGTGAGACAAAAATAAGATTTCTCTTATGAAAATTCGGCAGCCTAACAGCGTCACTTAAACTTTAATAAATTTTTTTGACAAGATCAAATAGGGTCTCTAATCATATGATCATAAGTGATCATTATGATATATATAGAGATCATACACCAACATAATAAAAAGGAACTTGAAAGACTTGACATGAAAATCGAACTTGAAAAATGAGAAGGGTGAAAGAATCCCTTAAAAATTCGGTAACCTAACAGCGTCACTTAAACTTTCATAAAACGAAATAATGAGAGTAAGAGAGGGGATATCTCATCATATAAACATGAAAAGGTAATTAAGAGGAATATAAAAGAACATCCTCTCACATAATAACATGGAGCATAAAAGGAATGACATAAAATAGATTACATGAAAAGAAAGAGAGAGGTCGGATCCCTTACCTTAAAACGTGACTCTTGAAACTCAAAGGTTTGGACCTTGAGGTCTTGGGGGCACCTTGGGAGGACTCCTTGGGAGGTAAGGAGACCATAACTTCGTTGAGAATGGTTTTTTAGTCGAAAGGATGAGAGGAGGGCTTGGTATTTATAGGGAAAGTGAGGGGACAAGGCATTAATGGCCAAGGGACACCTCACAAGTTCTTTTCTCAAACCCATGTGCTCTCTCATGATATTTTCCATAAAGTTAGGCCACATGGGCCCCCAAAAACAATAATTCATCACCCTTGGCCAGCCAACCCTTAAAATAACTCATGACATCATCATGACACAGTTATGATGTCATTAAACATACCGAAACCCTAAAACTGCATTTTTACTATTCACTGAAAAATTCATCTTTCTCAGAAAAATCCCAAAATTTCACCTTAACCAAATATCGATGTTCTAATTACATTTATGAAATCCATTTTATAAAAAATAATTTTCTAAATATTTTTAATTTAATTTTTAAATAAAAACACTATTCATCGAGAATTCATTTTTTTCAGAAAAATCCACAAAAATTACCATAACATAATATCGATGCTCTGAGTTAAAAAATAAAGTCCTTTTTATAAAAATAATTTTCTAATTATTTTTAATTAAATTTTTAATTAAAAAACACTATTCACCTGAAAAAAACTAATACTTGACTAATAATTTATGAAACCATTATTTACCCATTTTATTGAATCACATTACTTAATCAAGGTGTCTAAATTATATAAAACTTTCTTTGAGTGAAATTACTAATCCATTTGGTCACATTACTAATCCTAAGTGTAAAATCACTATTCATAATTTACTATTCATCAAAATTTAAGTTGATCTTATTAGACTCCAAATTTCTTACTGAACACTTTTGTAGAAGACCATTTTTTGAAAATCATTATACATCATTAATTATTTAGGGTTTACATAAATGTTTTAAAATATCCCTTTTTCAAAAATTCATCAGTAAAATATATCCTAAAATTATACAGACAAAAGAAATTCCACAAACATCACTAAATGAAGAGATCTCAATTTATTCACCCGAAAGGATTACACAAGGAAGCTAGGGTCTCGTCACATAGCCCCTTATAACACCGGCATAAGACCTAAGTGTAAGGTGTGCTATGGTGAGAGAATCCGAGGGAGGCTCAGATAACATTTCCCTAGTAGTAGTCTCTACTAACTTGAACTTCTCCCACAGGAGTTTCCGTTCAAGATTGACACGTTGGAGTTCGAATTGGGCTTGGTCCAAAGCGAATCCCACCGATGCTACCTCCTTCCCAAGCTCTGATAAGTGGGATTCATAAGGTTCGAGTCTACTAGATGAAGCCATCGACTCCTCTTTCTGCATTAACCATTAACATCTTATTAAATCATTAAGAGTAAGTTAATATACTACTCAAAAAGATTGGGTCGTTACATTCTTCCCCCCTTAAGAAATTTCATCCCCGAAATTTATACTTGAGGCCTAGTCGAAAAGGTGAGGGTACTTTTGCTTCATTGTTCCCTCAGGCTCCCAAGTCGCTTCTTCATATTTATGATTCCTCCACAACACTTTCACAAGGTGGGTAGTCTTGTTTCGTAGAACCTTGTCTCTACGGTCCAAGATCTCCACTGGCTGCTCCTCATAAGAGAGGTCATGTTCCAGCTGTACCACTTCTGGGTTCAGTACATGCGAAGGGTCAGGTATGTACTTACTCAAGAGAGATACATGGAAGTCATTATGAACTTGAACTAGGTTCGGTGGAAGTGCTAGACGATAGGCCACTGCTTCTATGCGATCAAGGATTTCATAGGGGCCAATGTACCTAGGGCTGAGCTTCCCTTTCTTCCCAAACCGCATGACTCTCTTCCATGGAGAGATTTGAAGGAAGACTTTGTCACCAGCACCAAACTCCAAGTCCCTTCGACGATTGTCAGCATAGCTCTTCTGCCGACTCTAAGCAGCCTTTATGTGTTGTTGGATGGCATGAACCTGTTCCATCATATCTTGCACGAGATCAGGCCCAAGAAGCTTCCTCTCACCAGTTTCATCCCAACAAGTAAGAGTTCTACACCGCTTTCCATACAGAGCTTCATAGGGTGCCATCTGAATACTCGCATGGAAGCTGTTGTTATAGGAGAACTCCACTAATGGGAGGTGTTGATCCCATCCACCTTTAAATTCCATTGAGCATAATCTCAACATGTCTTTGAGTGTCTGAATAGTACTTTCAGATTGGCCATCAGTTTGAGGATGATAGTCCGTACTAAAATTCAATTCAGTATTCAGAGCATGTTGAAGACTTCTCCATAATTTTGATGTGAATCTTGGATCATGATCAGACATGATGGATAGTGGTACCCCATGCAGCCTTACCACTTCCTTCACGTATATCTTGGCAAGCTGATCCAGAGAGAAATATTCCCGAATAGAGATAAAATGGGCTATCTTGGTGAGACGGTCCACAATAACCCATATCGCATTGTTTCCTTTGGATGTTTTTGGGAGACTAGTTACAAAGTCCATAGTGATATTATCCCACTTCCATACTGGTATGAGTAGTGGTTGTAATATCCCCTTATGAATTTGTCTTTCTGCCTTTACTTGCTGACACACCAGACACCTTGTAGTGTAATCAGCAATCTCCCTCTTCATGTTATCCCACCAATAATGATCACAAAGGTCTCTATACATCTTAGTGCTTCCAGGATGTATAGATAAAGTAGAGCTATGAGCTTCATCCATCAGTTCTTTCTTTATCTCCGGAATATATGGGACACATAGTCTTGTACGAAATTTCAATACACCTTCTTGATCAATATTGAAGTCAGGGAACTTCCCATCCTTTACAGCCTCAAACTTCTCCTGCAGCAAAGGATCTTCTTTTTTGAGCCTTCTTGATCTTCTCTAGTAATGAAGGTTGAGAAATCATTTGGGATAGGGTTGATGATGTCCCTTTACTTATAATTCCCATGTCCAGTTTTACTAGATCTTTAATCAAGGGATCTCCTAGGATCCTCATTGTTGCCAGAACAACAGGGTCTTTCCTACTTAATGCATCTGCGACTTTATTTGCTCTTATAGGGTGATAATGAATTGAACAATCATAGTCTTTAATAAGCTCCAACCATCTCCTTTGTCCCATGTTAAATTCTTTATGTGTGAAAATATACTTTAGACTTTGGTGGTCAGTGTATATATCACATTTCTCCCCATAAAGATAGTGCCTCCATATCTTTAGAGAAAAAACGACTGCCGCCAGCTCTAGATCATGTGTAGGATAATTCTGCTCATGAATCTTCAACTGTCGAGATGCATAAGCAATTACCTTGTCATTTTGCATGAGGACGCACCCAATACCTTTCAGAGATTCATCGCTAAAAATAACTAATCCTTCTCCGATAGAGGGTAGTGTTAACACAGGTGCAGTAACCAATCTCTTCTTCAGTTCTTGGAAACTTTCCTCGCATTCCCTTGTCCAGATGAACTTAACCCCTTTTCGTGTCAACTTGGTTAGTGGATTAGAAAGTCGTGAAAAGTTTTTCACAAACCTCCTATAATATCCTACTAAACCAAGGAAACTACGAATCTCAGTTACTGTTGTGGGTTGAGGCCACTCCTCCACAACCATTGTCTTTGCAGGGTCAACCGAGATTCCTTCATTGGTTACGATGTGCCCCAAGAAAGCTGCTTGTTGTAACCAAAACTCACACTTGATGAACTTCCCAAAGAGCCTCTCCTTCTGCAGAGTTTTCAATATAACCCTTAGATGATCTTCATGCTCCTCATGACTTTTTTAATATATCAAAATATCATCAATAAAAACTACCACAAAGTTATCAAGGTAGTCCTTAAAGACTCTATTCATCAAATCCATGAAAATAGCAGGAGCATTAGTCAAGACGAAAGGCATAACGGTAAACACATAATGCCCATATCTTGATCGGAAGGCAGTCATTGGAATATCTTCCTTCTTCACCCTCAGTTGATGATAACCAGATCGAAGGTCAATCTTAGAGAAGAATTGAGCCCCACAAAGTTGGTCTAATAAATCATCAATTCTTGGAAGAGGGTATCTGTTCTTCACTGTGATCCCGTTCAGTTCTCTATAATCAATGCATAGCCGCATTGATCCATCCTTCTTCTTCACAAAGAGAACTGGTGCTCCCCAAGGAGGCACACTCGGTCGGATAAACCCCTTCTCCATCAAGTCTTGGAGTTGTTTCTTTAACTCTTCTAGCTCCACATTTTCCATTCTATACGGAGTCTTTGATATCGGTTGAGACCCAGGTACGAGTTCAATGGAGAACTCTACCTCTCTTTCTAGGGGAGGTCCAGGTAACTCCTCAGGAAATACATCCATGTATTCCTGAACAATCAGAACATCTTCTATTTGTATGCTCCCTTTTCCTTCTTCATCATAACCGATTAACTCCAAAAAGAAAGCTATAGGAGGTGCTTCTAGATAGGGATCAGTTCGGGATATCTCTCCTCGGAAGATAACTATAGGTCGTTCATTCAAGACTACTGAGATTTCCTTACTTCTGTATTTGATCTTAGCATTATACTTTGAGAGCCAGTCCATCCCTAGTATAATGTCGAATTCCATCATGGGAATGACTACTAGATTTGAGATAAGATTGTTCTCACCAAAGTAAACACTAGAGTCTCTAAACACTGTTGATGCAAGGATAATCCCACTTGGAGTCTTGACAGACAACTCTACCTCAAGAAGTTCAGGGATTGATTCTATATTCCTTGCAAACATGGAAGAAATAAAGGAATGCGTAGAACTAGAATCAAATAAAGTACTTGCTAGTTTTGAGAGGACAACAAGAGTACCCGCTACTACATCGTTCGGAACTTCAACTTCAGTTGTTGTGATAGCAAAAGCACGACCTTTCTCCCTTGGCCTCTGCTGAGGTTGATGGTGATTCCCCTCCACTGCCCTCGGATTTGGACACTGATTAGCAAAGTGCCCAAGCTGTCCACACTTGAAGCATGTGACTTCGGGTAGGGCCAGAACCATCTTTCCTCTGTCGTTAGTGTTGGGAAGCTGAGGCTTCACCTCACTATGACAATTCCGAGCAATATGGCCTCCTCTTCCACACTTGTAGCACTTTCCACTTCCGTTCAAGTAGTTCCCCAGATGATTCTTCCCACATTTATTGCATGTGGTAAGTTGAATTTTCTTTACACCTCTTCCCTGATCAAAAGACTTCCCTAAACTGGGTTCCAACGATCTCTTATTTTCATTTGATTTATGAGAACACTGTGTCTCACCAAACTCTTGCTCGAATTTCATAGCACTTCGAACTATTTCTTCATAGCTATCATAGTCCCTGTTGGCTAGATTCTTCCGCAGATGAGGTCGTATTCCACAGAAGAATCTATCAACCTTCCCATTAGGGTCCATGACAAATCTTGAGGTATAACGGGAAAGCCTTGTGAAGTTCATCTCATAACTTCTGACAGATTCGTTCTCCTTCTGCTTCAGCTTGAGAAACTCTTTCTCCATTCTCGTTCTCATGGAATGAGGGAAATACTTGTTAAATAATATTCCCCGGAATTATTCCCACTCCATAGCTTCCATCTCTCCTTGTGGCTTTATGTTTTTGATCAGTGACCACCACTGATGTAAAGACCCGTAAAATTCAAGGGAAATTTTTTCTTAATTTTCTTTGGAATTTTACAAGAGCGCGGTTTCTGACGGCACCTGATTCCGAGGCCCGGAGTTCCCGGAATCATTTTCCGAAGTCTGGCTCGGGTACGTTCAGTGAACGAACGAGCGGGAATTTCTAACTTTTGAACCGGTGCCCAGAATCAAAATCTGAGGGCACCGATGAACTCACAACGCCGTTTTTCGCTTAAGGAGACCTTTTCCGAGGTTGCGTTTTATACGGGATGAAAGTTAGTTTTGGGAGAAATTATAAGAAGTTAAATAAAAATGTGGAAACACTTTTTATTTTTATTTTGTTGGTTAACTTCTCCCAAAGGGAGTTAAAGGTGGGACCCACATCCATTTAATCTCCCTTGGGAGGATTAAGTGTGGTGGGGCCCACACGAACTCCAACTCCTCATCTTCTCTCAAAACTCCCCTATAACTCCCTTGAATTAATGTTGACATCTTGGTTTAATTAATTAAGGTGGGTTGATTTGAATTTCAAACCTTTGAAATTCAAGTTGATGTTTGTGTAAATAAAATAAGCCTTAGCTTATTTTATTTTGTTTAGCCATCTTGAGAGGATTTGGGAGCTCCTTCTTCTTCTTCAACTTTGACGAAGAACGCGAAGAACCTTCGAGCTCCGACGAAGAACGCCGCTCCTCTCTTCTTCGTAGCCGGTTGTTTCCGAAGATCGACGATGCCTTTCGTGTCAACGAAAGGGAACGCCGCTTCCTCCTCGGACTTCCTTTGTCGGCTTACGAAGATTCAGCAACGACGTACCTCTTCGGACGTACCTCTTCGTCAACGGAATTGACGAACGATTACCGTGACGCCCGACCTCCGCGACGCTTGCCTTCCGCGGGTCATTGACGATCATCGTTCTTGAACCGAGGTAGGGGTTTGTTGTTGATTATTTTATTTACTCTCGTTCTTGGTTCTAGCATGATAATCTTGTGGATAAATATTTAAGAGTTATCGACTAACTAGAGGGGGGGCCGGACCGCACAAACACGGCTGAATCCCCCCTCCTCTGTTCTTGAATATTATTTCCTTGCGGATGAACGAGATGGCGTGGTGCCGTCGCACCACGCGGGAATATGCACGGTTATATTGCGCGGCACCGTCGCGCCGCGCCGTGGAAGGATCATCATGAACGCGACGCCGTCGCGCCGCGTCGAAGAAAACCGAAGGCGCCGCGGCCGGAGCGGGGCCGCGGCGGAGGGGCGCGGTGCCGTCGCACCGCACCGAACGACGAAGGCCACGACCGGTTCCAGGCCGCGGCGGGACGAGAGGACCGGAGGCTAACCGGGCCGCCGGTGTCGGAAGCCGGAAGGGGACCGACTTTGCTGGTCCCGTTAAAGAAGAACCGGCCTGCCAGGTGGGCCGGCCGGAAGGGGACAAACCGGGGGAATTAAATTCCCCCGGCCAACATGAATTCCCCCCCAATTAAGAGGGGGGGGGGTTTCATAAAGGGGGGCAGGCGACCCCCCCGTTTCCCTCAAGGCAGGCCCCCACGAGGGGGGCCGGTTTTCTCCAAAGGCGCGGCTTCAGCCGCGCCGCCAGCTAAGAAGAAGCGGGGGCCTTTCTCCCCGCACGTGGCACCGAGCGGCGCCGGACCGCGCCGCCGCGCTAGACCCCGCCGCCAGCCGGGCCAGTTCGGACCTGGTTCGGGCCGACCCGGGGGGGGGGGGGGGGGATCGGGCCGGGTCGGCCCGGACCCTGACCCCCCGTTTTCGAATCGATTTCGGTCTTTTGCCCATAACTTGAGCTACAGACCTCCGATTGACGAACCGTCAGCGGCAATGTGATCCTTGGATCGAGACGGTCGATTCGGTATATCGCACTCAAAGTTTCGGAATACTTTGAGTTCGTCCGGGTTGGTTCGTACACGAAAGCAACCGGGCCCTCAGAGCGGAAACACTAATATCTTGAGCTACGGACGTCCGATTGACGTGCTGTCAGCTTTGTTGTGTTCCTCTTAGTGAGACGGATCTTTTGGCATAATCCGACCGAGGTTTGGACGCAGGTGGAATACGGTCGGGTTGGTTTTGCCTTAAAAACCAACCGGGCCCCGGGGACAAAAAAGCCAATAACTCTCAGACCGGGCATCCGATTGACGCGCCGTCTGTTGCGTTGAGTTCCCATTGATGATATGGAACTTTTGGATACATCAACTCTGGACTTTTTTACAGTTGATGTATCAGCCTCTCGGATCGTGGAGCGGACCCTCCTGAACGAGCTTGCTGTGTGCGGGAACCCTAGTGCTGGCTGCGACTGTTACTGCTACTGCTACTACTACTGCTATTGTGACTGCGACGACGACAGTACAAAGATCCTTAGTGGATTCGACGACGACGACTACAGCACTCAGCGATCCTACGTGGATCAGTGCTACAGGTCCTGTGTGGGCCCATCCTATGTGGGTCCGATCCTGTGTGGGTCTTTGCGCTCAGCGGTCCTGTGTGAACCAGCGCCTACAGGTCCTGTGTGGGCCCGATCCTGTGTGGGTCTTTGCGGGGGTTAGTTACCCATCAATCCTTCATGAGTCCGACGACTTAGATGGATCAGAGATCATCTTTATCGTCTTTCGAAGAAGTATACCTGTGTGAGCTGAATCCTGTTGCTTTCCTGAGTGGATTGTGTTGTGCTATCCTATGTGGATTTCATTTGCTTTCCTGTGTGGAATACGTATACTTTCCTGTGTGGACTGAGTTGTACTTGGGTTTGTATACTGGCCCATTTACTTTTCCGCATTTCAGTTGTACTCTGTTTTTACTTAGTGTTTACTATTCCGCTTGCTTACTCTGTGGTGGTTGTTTACTTTTCAAAGGCAATGCCTTCCCTTTTTGTTGGGATTTACGCCTTGGTGCTAGTCGCCAGCCCCTGGTCTATGGAAGGCGGGCTTGGGGTAGTCACGACACGGGTCCTGAGGGCGGGTCGTGACAAATTGGTATCAGAGGAGTTCGGTTCTACCGCGAACTCTGATCTTTTCTATGTGAAGCAATAATGTTTAGCGTATTGAGTGTGGTTATCAGTCCAGGGAGTCCAGTGTTGGTGCGGCGGCCAACGTATCCGTACACCAGGACCCTGACTTCTGATTTCCGACTTAATGCATGAAAACATTGATTGCGTGTGTGTTTCAAAGTTTTCTTTGTGATTACTTATATCAGCTCACCAGGTATACTGTTCTGACCGTGGCGCACCCGTTTCCTTTTCAGGATGGCCCCACGACGGCAGCCAGCTAGGGTTCCGAGAGTCGAGTGTGACGACAGCCCACCGAGTGACGAGGCCTCGGTGCAGGTCCCTTTGTCAGCAGTGGCACCAGCGGTAGCTCTACCCGTCAAGACACCGATGCTTCCAGCACCAACCGCTGACGATGCACGTCACCTCAGCGCACTGCATGAGTTTCAGCGCCAGCGACCGCCCAGGTTTCGTGGGGAGACGGACCCCCAGGTAGTCGAGGACTGGCTGGAGGCAGTGGTACGAGTTTTTAGGCTAGTGAGGACACCTGCAAACCTCATGGTGATCCTCGCTGCGAGCCTACTGCACGCAGCAGCGGGCCGATGGTGGAGCTTGATGCTCCAGGTGCACGATGAGGCATCTCTACTTTGGACAGACTTTGAGAGCCTCTTCCGCTCGGAGTTCGTCCCAGCCACCCTTCGTGCAGTGCGTATCCAAGAGCTTCTTCAGCTGCGGCAGGGCAGCATGACGGTCGCTCAGTACTCGGCGAGATTTACTGATCTCTCACGCTACTCGACCGACATGGTACGGGACCCATTCTTCCGGGCCCGGACCTTCGAGCAGGGTTTGAGACACGAGATCATGACATCACTGATCTCCCTCAGCATATCGACTCAGACAGGAGTACTGGAGCGGGCCCTTTTGATCGAGAGCTTCCTTGCTGAGTCTACACCAGCGCCGAGACCCACCGTAGGGCGGCACGTGGCAGAGTCATCTGCAGTAGGCAGTCGACGGATGACTCAGGGGTCCAGACAGACCAAACCTTCAGGCAGACGACCCCAGGACACTGGCTCAGCAGTGCGGGGCACACAGCGAGGAGCCAGTCTTTCGAGAGGCACAGCGTGAGGACGCTGACTGTGAGACACGGCGTGCACAGATATCCTCGGGACAGGCACCTGATGGTTTCTCCCTTGGAGCAGAGCACAACATCCTTTTCAGAGGACGTACCATGGTACCAGTCGCTTTGCAAGAGGAGGAGCTGAGAGAGTTTCACACTTCTCCTTTGGCGGTACATCCAGGAGTGGCGAAGATGTACCAGGATCTCAGACGACAGCACTGGTGGCCGGGCATGAAGAAGGCTGTGGTAGAGTTCGTTTCTCGATGCCTCACCTGCTAGTAGGTGAAGGCAGAGCATCAGGTACCAGCAGGCTTGGTACAGCCCTTGGAGGTCCCGGAGTGGAAGTGAGACGGGATATCTATGGACTTCGTGACTGGACTTCCACGCACTTCCAGAGGTCACAACTCCATCTGGGTGATTGTTGACCGACTCACCAAATCGGCACACTTCTTACCCATCAGAGAGCAGGGCTCAGTGGAGAGATTGGGACGTCTCTACGTTCAGGAGATTGTGCGGCTCCACGGCGTGCCATAATCTATCGTCTCCGATCTAGATGCTCGTTTTACTTCCCGGCTTTGGAAGGGGTTACAGGAGGCGTTCGGGACACAGCTACGTCTGAGCACAGCCTTTCACCCTCAGACGGATGGTCAGATGGAGAGAACCATTCAGACTCTCGAGGACATGCTCTGCGCATGTGTCCTCGACTTTGGTCGTAGCTGGGAGGACCACCTACCCTTGGTGGAGTTTGCGTACAACAACAGCTACCACTCCACCATCGGGATGGCACCGTACGAGGCGTTGTATGGCCGACCTTGTAGATCTCCTTTGTGCTGGACAGACCCTGGGGAGTCAGCACTTGTGGGACCGGAGATGGTCCAGGCCACGACAGAGAAGGTCCAGATCATCCAGGAGCGGATGAGGACAGCTCAGAGCCGGCAGAAGTCATACGCTGACAGGAGGCGGAGGCCACTAGAGTTCGATAATGGCGACCACGTCTTCTTGCGGGTCTTACCTCGACGTGGTATACAGAGATTTGGCCGAGGCGGCAAGTTATCTCCGCGCTTCATCGGACCCTTCCAGGTCCTCAGCAGGATTGGCAAGGTGGCTTATCGCCTGGCTCTACAACCTCAGTTGCACCGGGTGCACGACGTCTTCCACGTATCTCAGCTGAGGAGATATGTGCACGACCCGACGCACATCATTGACCATGGGGAGCTTGACGTTGACGATGGGGCGACTTTTACGGAGGTCCCGGTGGAGATAGAGGATCGACAGGAGCGGGTCCTATGTGGGCAATCGATTCCTCTTGTGCGCATCAGGTGGCATCACGGGAACCTCCAGGAGAGCACTTGGGAGCGGGAGGCTCAGATGCGTGCTCAGTACCCTCATTTGTTCCCCTAGTTTTTGATGTATCTTTACGGGGACGTAAATCCCTGAGGTGGGAGTAATTTAAAGACCCGTAAAATTCAAGGGAATTTTTTTCTTAATTTTCTTTGGAATTTTACAAGAGCACGGTTTCTGACGGCACCTGATTCCGAGGCCCAGAGTGCCCGAAATCATTTTCTGAAGTTTGGCTCGGGTACGTTCAGTGAACGAACGAGCGGGAATTTCTAACTTTTGAACCGGTTCCCGGAACCAAAATCCGAGGGCACCGATGAACTCGCAGCGCCGTTTTTCTCATAAGGAGACCTTTTCCGAGGTTGCGTTTTATGCGGGATGAAAGTTAGTTTTGGGAGAAATTATAAGAAGTTAAATAAAAATGTGGAAACACTTTTTATTTTTATTTTGTTGGTTAACTTCTCCCAAAGGGAGTTAAAGGTGGGACCCACATCCACTTAACCTCCCTCGGGAGGATTATGTGTGGTGGGGCCTACACTAACCCCAACTCCTCATCTTCTCTCAAAACTCCCCTATAACTCCCTTTAATTAATGTTGACATCTTGGTTTAATTAATTAAGGTGGGTTGATTTGAATTTCAAACCTTTGAAATTCAGGTTGATGTTTGTGTAAATAAAATAAGCCTTAGCTTATTTTATTTTGTTTAGCCATCTTTAGAGGATTTGGGAGCTCCTTCTTCTTCTTCAACTTTGACGAAGAACGCGAAGAACCTTCGAGCTCCGACGAAGAACGCCGCTCCTCTCTTCTTCGTAGCCGGTTGTTTCCGAAGATCGACAACGCCTTCTGTGTCAACGAAAGGGAACGCCGCTTCCTCCTCGGACTTCCTTCGTCAGCTTACGAAGATTCACCAATGACGTACCTCTTCGGACGTACCTCTTCGTCAATGGAATTGACGAACGATTATCGCGACGCCCGACCTCCGCGACGCTTGCCTTCCGCGGGTCATTGACGATCATCATTCTTGAACCGAGGTAGGGGTTTGTTGTTGATTATTTTATTTACTCTCGTTCTTGGTTCTAGCATGATAATCTTGTGGATAAATATTTAAGAGTTATCGACTAATGAGAGGGGGGGCCGGACTGCACAAACATGGTCGAATCCCCCCTCCTCTGTTCTTGAATATTATTTCCTTGCGGATGAACGAGATGGCGTGGTGTCGTCGCACCATGTGGGAATTCGCACGGTTATATTGCGCGGCGCTGTCGCGCCGCGCCGTGGAAGGATCATCATGAACGCGACGCCGTCGCGCCGCGTCGAAGAAAACCGAAGGCGCCGCGGCCGGAGCGGGGCCGCGGCGCAGGGGCGCGGTGCCGTCGCACTGCGCCGAACGACGAAGGCCGCGGCCGGTTTCGGGCCGCGGTGGGACGAGAGGACCGGCGGCTAACCGGGCCGCCGGTGTCAGAAGCCGGAAGGGGACCGGCTTTGCCGGTCCGGTTAAAGAAGAACCGGCCGGCCAGGTGGGCCGGCCGGAAGGGGAAAAACCGGGGGAATTAAATTCCCCCAGCCAACATGAATGCCCCCCCCAATTAAGAGGGGGGGGGGGTTGCATAAAGGGGGGCAGGTGGCCCCCCGTTTCCCTCAAGGCAGGCCCCCACGAGGGGGGCCGGTTTTCTCCAAAGGCGCGGCTTCAGCCGCGCCGCCAGCTAGGAAGAAGCGGGGGCCTTGCCCCTCGCACGTGGCACCGAGCGGCGCTAGGCCGCGCCGGACCGCGCCGCCGGCCGGGCCGGGTCGGGCCGGACCCGGACCCCCCGTTTTCGAATCGATTTCAGTCTTTTGCCCATAACTTGAGCTACAGACCTCCGATTGACGAACCGTCAGCGGCGATGCGATCCTTGGATCGAGACGGTCGATTAGGTATATCGCACTCAAAGTTTCGGAATAATTTGAGTTCGGCCGGGTTGGTTCGTACACGAAACCAACCGGGCCCTCGGAGCGGAAACACTAATATCTTGAGCTACGGACGTCCGATTGACGTGCCGTCAGCTTTGTTGTGTTCCTCTTAGTGAGAAGGATCTTTTAACATACTCCGAACAAGGTTTGGACGCAGGTGGAATATGGTCGGGTTGGTTTTTCCTTAAAAACCAACCGGGCCCTGGGGACGAAAAAGCCAATAACTCTCAGACCGGGCATCCGATCGACGCGCCGTCTGTTGCGTTGAGTTCCTGTTGATGATACAGAACTTTTGGATACATCAACTCTGGACTTTGTGACAGTTGATGTATCAGCCTCTCGGCTCGTGGAATGGACCCTCCTGAACGAGCTTGATGTGTGCGGGAACCCTAGTGCTGGCTGCGACTGTTACTGCTACTGCTACTGCTACTGCTAATGTGACTGTGATGACGACAGTACAGAGATCCTTAGTGGATTCGATGACGACGACTACAACACTCAGCGATCCTATGTGGATCAGTGCTACAGGTCCTGTATGGGCCCGATCCTGTGTGGGTCCGATCCTGTGTGGGTCTTTGCGCTCAGCGGTCCTGTGTGAACCAGCGCCTACAGGTCCTGTGTGGGCCCGATCCTGTGTGGGTCTTTGCGGGGGTTAGTTACCTATCGATCCTTCGTGGGTCCGACGGCTTAGATGGATCACATATCATCTTTATCGTCTTTCAAAGAAGTATACCTGTGTGAGCTGAATCCTGTTGCTTTCCTGAGTGGATTGTGTTGTGCTATCCTGTGTGGATTTCGTTTGCTTTCCTGTGTGGAATACGTATACTTTCCTGTGTGGACTGAGTTATACTTGGGTTTGTATACTGGCCCATTTACTTTTCCGCACTTCAGTTGTACTCTGTTTTTACTTAGTGTTTACTATTCCTCTTGCTTACTCTGTGGTGGTTGTTTACTTTTCAAAGGAAATGCCTTCCCTTTTTGTTGGGATTTACGCCTTGGTGCTAGTCGCCAGCCCCTGGCCTATGGAAGGCGGGCTTGGGGTAGTCACGACACGGGTCCCGAGGGCGGGTCGTGACAACTGATCAGCTTCTCCCTCTAGGCGGTAAACAACAAGGGTTACTTTTTCTTGTTCCGAACAATGAAGTACAGAAAAGATCTTTTCAATGGAGCTTATCCATTGTTCCGCAACCAATGGGTCAGTAGATCCATTGAATGTTGGCGGTCATTGACGCATAAAGGACTCAACAGAAAGTTTCTCCCTTCGTGGTGAGATCGGCCTCTCAGCTTGATTCAAGTTATTACTCATAACTTGAGTCAGTTGGTTCATCATTCGCATGAATGTTTCCATTCCAGCTTCCATCGGAGGGCCGCCAACACATGGTGCATTGCTGTCACCATCTGCATGGTTCCTCCTATTGCCCGCCATTTTCTAAAAGAATAAAACCTTAGTGAGAAACTTATTTCATTTATGAATCTTTTAACTAAGACTTCATGCTTTGACAATTACACTTCTCTATAATTCCTTCATAATGATTCATAAAAAGCTTGTGATTAACCAAACATATCCCCCGGGAGTGTCGTAACCAAGAGTGAAGCAAGGCCCATTATCGTGCACCAGTTCCTGTTCGAGTCTAGCTCAAAGCGGTGTTTTCGGGTTTTACCCCTATGTACATCTGTGCTAGAGCCGCCTCTACCTTCTCGTATCCAGACAAGGATGTATTTGTTTGATAAACCACTTACTCAATACTTACCAAAATACCAGGAATTTTTCCTATATTTAAACTTTTATATAGGGTTATTCCTAAAGTTTTAATATCATAATCTCCACAAATAACTAAAATATCCTTTGATACCAACTATAGCATCTCGTCTTTTTATAACATAACTTTCATTTCATTACACGGAACTGAGGATCTTTTAATGTTTAGTGTCTTGGAAACAAGGAACATAATACATGAAAAGAACATAAAAAATTCTTCTTAAACACTTGAAAGGATTCTCCTTAAGTTAATCCTAGGTTCATTACAGCATCTCATAACCTGGGGACATACATGAAAAGAAAGGGTGAGCAAAAGGCCCAGTAAGGGAAACAAGAGAAACATTTTACATGTGAACTTGAGATACTTCAATAAGGGCATGAAAAAAAATTTAAGGCATGAGAAGAAATCATGAGATACATCATAATAAAAATAAAATTTTTCATAACTTGAAGATGTGGCTGCAACATTTAATATTGACAATCGTTTCATTTCACCAAGGTCCATCCCCAAGGTGTCATTAAAAATTACCAAGGTTATTCACCAAGGCGTCGTTAAAATGGTCATCTCTAGGGATTAAGTCTTTACCCAATGCATTGGAGCGCTATCAGGGTACACCCTTAAATTTGCCTTTATTATCATGTGAGACATATATATCATCATCAAAAATTTAATAAACAACCCATATAGCATAAAAGAAATGGGTTTCATTTCATAATCATAACGTTTTAAAAACTACTTTAATGACATGATCTTTATGTCACTTTAAACCCATGGAAAGGGGAAGAGGGTTTCATGTATGTAAATCCCATAATTTAAAATAGAACATTTTGATATATATGTGAGTACCCTTGTAGAAATAAGAGCTTTTAGTATTCACTTTATAACATAAAATAATTTTGAGAAAAGAGAGAGGCATTTTGAGACGAAAATTCTGCAGCATAACGACTATGTTGAAAAGAGAGAGAACATGGGTCACCCACTCATAAATGATCCATAAAACAGTAGGGGGAAAGAATATAAGGGATTTAAGAACATGGTAATGAAATTTTAAAGATATACCATATGAAATGAAAAACATGGAAGTGAGACAAAAATAAGATTTCTCTTATGAAAATTCGGCAGCCTAACGGCGTCACTTAAACTTTAATAAAAAAAGATTTGACAAGATCAAATAGGGTCTCTCATCATATGATCATAAAAGATCAGTATGATAGATATAGATATCATACCCCAACATAATAAAAAGGAACTTGAAATACTTGACATGAAAATTGAACTTGAAAAATGAGAAGGGTGAAAGAATCCCTTAAAAATTCGGCAGCCTAACGGCGTCACTTAAACTTTCATAAAACGAAATGATGAGAGTAAGAGAGGGGATCTATTATCATATAAACATGAAAAGGGAAGTAAGAGGAATATAAAAGAACATCCTCTCACATAATAACATGGAGCATAAAAGGAATGACATAAAAGAGATTACATGAAAAGAAAGAGAGAGGTCAGATCCCTTACCTTAAAACGTGACTCTTGAAACTCAAAGGTTTGGACCTTGAGGGCTTGGGGGAACCTTGGGAGGACTCCTTGGGAGGTAAGGAGACCAGAAATTCTCTGAGAATGGTTTTTTAGTCGAAAGGATGAGGGGAGGGCTTGGTATTTATAGGGAAAGTGAGGGGACAAGGCATTAATGGCCAAGGGACACCTCACAAGTGCTTTTCTCAAACCCATGTGCTCTCTCATGATATTTTCCATAAAGTTAGGCCACATGCCCCCCCCAGAACAATAATTCATCACCCTTGGCCGGCCAACCCTTAAAATAACTCATGACATCATCATGACACAGTTATGATGTCATTAAAAATACCTAAACCCTAAAACTGCATTTTTATTATTCACTGAAAAATTCATCTTTCTCAGAAAAATCCCAAAATTTCACCTTAACCAAATATCGATGTTCTAATTAAATTTATGAACTCAATTTTATAAAAAATATTTTTCTAAATAATTTTAATTTAATTTTTAAATAAAAACACTATTCATCGAGAATTCATTTTTTTCAGAAAATTCCACAAAAATTACCATAACATAATATCGATGCTCTGAGTTCAAAAATAAAGTCCTTTTTATAAAAATAATTTTCTAATTATTTTTAATTAACTTTTTAATTAAAAAACACTATTCACCTGAAAAAAACTAATACTTGACTAATAATTTATGAAACCATTATTTACCCATTTTATTGAATCACATTACTTAATCAAGGTGTCTAAATTATATGAAAACTTTATTTGAGTGAAATTACTAATCCATTTGGTCACATTACTAATCCTAAGTGTAAAATCACTATTCATAATGTACTATTCATCAACATTTAAGTTGATCTTATTAGACTCCAAATTCCTTACTGAACACTTTTTTAGAAGACCATTTTTTGAAAATCATTATACATCATTAATTATTTAGGGTTTACATAAATGTTTTAAAATATCCCTTTTTCAACAATTTATCAATAAAATATATCCTAAAATCATCCAGACAAAAGAAATTCCATAAACATCACTAAAGGAAGAGATCTAAATTTATTCACCCGAAAGGATTACACAAGGAAGCTAGGGTCTCGTCACATAGCCCCTTATAACACCGGCATAAGACCTAAGTGTAAGGTGTGCTATGGTGAGAGAATCTGAGGGAGGCTCAGATAACATTGCCCTAGTAGTAATCTCGACTAACTTGAACTTCTCCTGCAGGCATTTCCGTTCAAGCTTGACACGCTGGAGTTCGGCTTGGGCTTGGTCCAAAGGGAAGCCCACAAATGCTACCTCCTTCCCAAGCTCTGATAAGTGGGCTTCATAAGGTTCGAGTCTACTGGATGAAGCCATCGACTTATCTTTCTGCATTAACCATTAACATCTTATTAAATCATTAAGATTAAGTTAATATACTACTCAAAAATATTGGGTCGTTACAGTTTTAGAGGCTTAAAATGAGAATAAATCCAATCTTAAGCATGAAATACACTAATATTTTTAAAAGATTGTTTTACTGCCTTTTGATGGAAAACCATTTTTAAATAAAAATTTTGACAATTTTATATTCTCTATTTGTCAAAATAAACATATTATTTATGATTGGGACATTAAAATTTACATTGGATAAATTTTTGGTATTTTTCTGACAATGTTCATTTTTTAATGAATAGTGAAAAATACTGCATTTTACACCAAAACTGCTTTTTCATCTAATTTAATTATATGGTTAGGTTATATTTTTAATTGGTCTTAAAGTTTAATATGAATATATTTTTACCATTTAATCCAATGGTGGTCATTAGGATTAATTTCACTTTGTAATTGGGCATAAACTAATGACAAACTTTTCATAGATATTGTTTCAAAAAAACCCCGCTATTTGTTTTAACAACGGGAATTATTATTAAATAAATTATTGCAATTTCTGTGTTTGGAATTTGGTAAAATGTATTAAATATTTGTAATCAGAATGTCCAAATTATGTAATCAAGACTCTTGTTTTTGGACATTATGAATCGTAACGATGGTAATTATCTTTAATTATCTTGATTAATGAGTAATCAGATAATTAAGGATAATAAAATAATATCATAATAATAAAAAATGACACCAACATGTGTCCTAATGCTACTGGTTATCTCATGGCCGACCATGGGATTCCTTCTATGAAACTTGAGGACCCCATGGAATAACTTTTGTGTGGAAGTGACTTTTTGTCTTTTTATTTTTAAAGAAAGTTAAATATAGTAAAGAGTGTATAACCTGAGTAAAACATTTTTAAGTTTGTCTACATAAATGATATATTGGACTATAAATATTAATTGGAAAGCTGAAAATATTTCCTACATCATGGTTTTTTTTAATAATTTTTATACATTAAATAAATTAAATTATTTATGACATCATGATGATGCAGCGATTACCTCAATAATAAAGAATTTAAATAAAATGAAAAGATAATGTCAAAACTATAACTTACACTTGTCAAAGACCTATTGGATGGGTGGATTTCAAACCCTTATCACCTTATACTCGAAATAAATCAATGTGGGACCTTTAAAATCTGAAACTCATTTGAAAATAAAGTAACATTTTGTAACTTTCAAAGAGTGACCCTCCTCTCCACTTATAAAAGACCCCCACCTCTACCTCCTTACCCACACCTCTCAAGCCTTTTTCTCGGCCTACCCCTGCTCATTTTTTCTCTCCACATCCCTCTCTAACTCCTAGAAGCCTCAATTTGGGCAGAAGTCTTTCCAAGGAAGCCTTTGAGCTCAAATAAAAAAGAGTTACCCGATTTAAAGGTAGTGTCTTCTATTGTGTTCATATGTTTTATTTTGCTTCTCCAACCCCCTAAAATCTTTTTATTCATTTATTTTGTAACAACTCCAGTATCGTAAATATACTAGGATGTTTTTATAAGAAGCATTCGAGCTAAACTTACACACACCTACATCTAATGGTTAAAGAACATACTGTTTCTGTGGATGGCGAATTTCTGCCTCACGAAACGATGATTGTTCAATATTCTTCTAACACCTTAAAAGGTTTCCATTAAGATGTCAATATATTTATATATGATATATAATATGTTTATGTTTTCCTTAGGCTTCCATATTTTTCATTTATATCATACCTTTATGGATTCCATTATGGGTAAACACGATATCTTCATTTTAGGAAGTGCGGACTACAGCCCCCTCAAAGTGATTTGATTCGTTAATACCATATGTGGTATGTATAAAGGATAGATTTAATGATATTATATATGATACCATACTGGAATTATAATACTATTATGTATCATTATGTTTTAATTCCATTAATGTATGAGATAGAAATGAAAGTAGCATTCATGCGTACGTACAACTTACCGTCTCCACGAACGGTGCATTTCATTTCTTATCCCCAAATGTAATGTACTATTATAAGTACATATATATAATGGATATATATGATTTATGTTACATATAAATGATGAATATAATTCTGGAATTAAAATATACATATCTCTCATTTAGTTTTAATTCTATTAATATGACATAGAAATGAAAGTAGCGTTCATGCGTACGTACGACTTACCGTCTCCATGAACGGTGAATTTCATTTCTTACCTCTAAATGATTATAAAATATTATAAATGCATGTACATACTGCATATATATGATATATACATCATCTACATCATGAATATCATTCTTGAGATAATGGATATTTGACTACGTGAACAACTTATAAATATAAGAAGTTCATTTTTGACTCAAGTACCAATGATTATTAAAACGACCATTATAAACTTAAATAATAACATAGTGTTCATGACATGGTAATAAATGATATAAAAGGAATAATGAACTTGAAAAAGGTTCTTAAGCAAGTAGAAATTAACTCATGTTTATTATTCAGGAGATTAAAGAATGATCAAGTCAAGTCGGATACGAGGTAAGAGACTTCGTCTCAATCTCCTTTCATTGAGGCATATTTTGTTTTATACACAACCTTATTTTATGTGGTTTATAAACCCCTCTGACTTTTAAATTTATCTAAAAGGAATCATTTTTTTATACGAATCGTTTACTAAACGACAAAAGGGAATGTTTTTGTCGTACGTATGCGGCGACAACGACTTCTCCACCGCCATGACCATTATTTGAGTTTTGGCTTCCTCTAAAAGCCATACCTTTTTTTAAATGAAAAATAAATACCATGTTTTTCTTTTCTTTTATTTTGGTATTTAAAATGGTTTTCATAATGTTTTTATTATATCAATGTGTTGTATTGATATCTTGTGATTGAAATGTGGAAATTTTATGTTTCCTTTATGCATGTTTTATGTGATACAATTATGTTATGGTTCTTGGGCATTGTTATGAATACAGGTGGTTCCGTGATAAACTAAGGGCGGGTGAGCCCGATATAGCTCTCCAATGCATTGGGTAACGCAAAGGAGTTAAATGTTAAGGTTTCTCCGAAGAGATTTAGGGAATATACTGTGATGGGTATTCCAAACGTAACCAAGAGGGTTACTCCCTATGTAAGAATGTTATGAATGCCTCAAGTTACCTTTATGTCCTATGATTTCTATGATTTATTCATGATTTGATGAGGTATGTTAAAGTGCTTATGTTTTATGAGTAGAGTATGATTTCATTGATTCTTATGTATACATGTACTCATGTTTCCTTTCTATATTTTTATATCCCTTACGGAGCATTTTATGCTCATCCCAAGTTCTTGAAATGTTTCTCACAGGTCAAGGGAAGGGTACATGATTTGATGATAGTGTCAAGGAAGTGTCAAGAAAAAATCCATGTTTTATTTTAAATATTTTTCCGTTGATGGGAAAAAATGAATACTATATTTTTTTGTAACCAATTTTTTTAAATGTGGGATGTAATGAATGTTTTATGATCTAATTCTCTAAAACTCTAAACCTGAAAAGATCCTCAAGGTGTATTCTTGAAATATCTCAAGATTAAGTAATGTTTAAGGGTGGGGACTTATATCTAGGGCATTAGTACCATTCAAAAATATTCTTGAAAATACTTAATGGAGAAATTCTATAAAACAATCCTTATATGTATATATATATATTATGATTCAAATAATTATTGAATACAAGTAAATAAACATTTCAATCACCCCACTTCATTCTTAGACAATTAACTTAGTCTTCATCATCTTATTCCTTAATACCTTTTTAATTTCATATGTCATTTTTAGTCTCTTCATCTTAAAAAAAATTACTCATACAACCTTGTTGACTATATTCTTGAGTTCCCCCCTAAGAAATATATTTATATAATTCACATTATTTACACATTTAATAGATTCTGCCATTGATGATGAATTAGGGAAACCATTATTCTCATCCATTGTATTAACAAAAAAATTCCCTTTTTTACTTAGAAATTACTTTCTTTGTGTCCTTATTTTCTACTCTGGAAACATCTTTCTGTTCCTATATAACGTTTACTTGGGTTATTCTTCACAGATTCTAAAAATATAGGAAACTTAATATTCTTTCATCCATGGTCTCCACCATGAAAACTCTTAGCTAACTATATCCATATATTCTTTTTTGAGTCCAATTTTTTTTGTTAAGGTGCAAGTTTTTAATCATATACCATGATAAATGGTTATCCATAATCATAATACCCTCAACTCAAGTCATAATACCATTTGGTTTCTCATCAACACATTTTATATTACATTTAACAATAACCCAGTTCCTTCTGGTACCCAACATTGACTATAACCATAATGCATAGTGTGATCAACAATATTCATAGTGGGAAACAACATTAACATGAAAAATTATTTATAAGATGTCTAAATTATGAATCATTATGTAAAATTTAAGACAACTTAGGTTTAAACTAGGCTATCCATGATCATCATCGATTCAAATATATCATGATGGTTTGTAAAGAGTTTGTGAATTTCCAAATAATATCCACTGGGAGTGTCAAACAAGGTGTGGAGTAAGGACCATTTTTGTATACGAGATAATGCTCAAGTCATGAACGATGCACATTTTTAGAGTTATTAACCCTAGGTACATCTATTCCAGAACCATTTCCACTTATAGTATCCATACAACTATGCAATTTCTCAAAAACCACTTACTCTATACTTCAACAATATTTCAAAATATTTTTCTATACTTGGTATCATCCTTATACTTATACCTATTATTATCAATAATATTTTCTCATCCTATTATCCAATTGTTGACTACAAATTTCCTATGATACCAAATATAGTGACCAAATCCTTTCATAAATATTTTCTTTAATGATTTTTAAAATAAATAACCATTAAATATGAGATGAGTATAAAGAATTCCTACCGTCATTGGGAAGTTTGGTACATTATACATCAAAGTGAGTCTAAAATAAAAATTAATAAATTTATTCTCCATATCGAGCTCCTAAATTCATTAGATATTCTAAAACTTTATAAGATAACTTAGGGAATACATAAAAGAAATATGTGATATAAAAATCCTAGCAAGGGAGTAAACATGATAAGGAAACATAACATGTGAGTCAATTATATAACATGATATCATAAAAGTTAAGTATCATGAGTAATCACATAGAATCATAACATAAATAACATGGTATAATAATATCATTAAATCAGAATAAATATGGAAACAACACAAAAAATGGCATAAAAATGAGTTAAGGATAACTTCTAAGAAAATATCACAGGGTGGGAAAATTCCCATAATGGATAGGTTTACTCCCTAATCCCATACATGATGACCCACAAGACTAAAGATTTACCCAATGCATTGGAGTGACATCTGGGTGCAACCATCATGACATGTTCATCACCTTGGTGTACCACATAAGAGAATTCAATCATAAATAATAATATAATAATTAATAAAGGAAGGAAAATGAGTTTTATAATAGTGTTTGATATCATAATCAAAATAAATTCTATAATGAGGAAATTTTAGAAATGAACATAAGGCATGAATTACCCTATCAAACGATGGAAGAATAGTCTAGGTATACATGTGAGTGACAAATATTCATAATTTAGAGGCATTTAATAACATTAAAGGTCATTTTTATTAATGAATAGAAATACCTTTAAAAATATTAAAAACACTCTTGAGTAAAATAACCATACCACTTGAGAATAAATTTTAAAAAGCTAAAATTCATAAAATATTTCAGAAATAATTTTATTTAAAAATATCCTCATAAAATTATAAAGTATTTTTATGGAGAATAATGGTCCTAAATGTGGAAAACACCATTCATGTTGTATATGTTAAAACAAAGATTCCCTTTTCATTTTTAATAAATGTTTAAAAGTAACTTATTTGAAAACCAATATGATGATTCCTTTTAATTTTTTTTTGTTAAAATTAAAACATGGGTAAGAATAGATTTTAATGATCATAGGATAATATTAAAAAACAATTTAGAAAGCATGTATTTAGAAGAAAAATTATTTTTGAGAAAAGAGAGAAATGAAGTCATATGTTCATAAAAACATTTTATCAATAATTTTAAGTAATAAAGAGAAGAAAATTATAATATTAATTGAATGATTAATGAATAATAAAAGTAGAATAAAAAAATTATTTTAAAATGATAAAATAATTCCATTAAATGTAAATTCAAGCATAAGTAATCTTGATTAAAATGGGATTGAAACATAAATATCTTATCGCTTTGGTAACTTTTGAATCATAATACCCATAAAATAATAAAATTTGATTAAATTATTTAACATCATGAATAAATATGTTTTCAATTTAAATAAACCAATGGGGTATTATATACATCACATAAAACCAAATAGGTTCATATTAAAAAATATGTCTCTAATAAATAGAAATTGAAATAAAACCCATTACATCAAGCCCGAATTTTCATGTATGTTACTTATCATCATGAATAATAAACTTTTGTTAATTATTTATTTGTTTAAAACCCCTTTTAAATTTTATTATTCCTTTTATTTTATTTTTTACAATGACATATTCAATTTCTTAACCAATTAATTTTACATCGGACGTTTTTGAGATCAATAACTCATATGTCCAAAATAAGTTTGGTTAGTTGACTAGGTTTAAGTAGATAAATATTTAATCATATATTTTTTTTAATAATAAAATTATTATAATTTTTATTGATTAATTATACTTTATAAACCCACTATTAAATATGGTTATGAAAAATGAACTACGTTACAATCATGAAGATGGTAGGCCGTACATACGCATGAGTACCATTTTCATTTTTCGACGATCATGATGGAACGAAGTTAAGTTTTATTATTATAATTATAGTATTATAATAATATTATAAATTTTATATTATTTATTTAAATACCCATACATATACCATCCATGTGATGTAGTAATAAAAAAATTATATCACTTTCTGAGGCGGTAACCCACCGTAAACATGAACGAAATCATCATTTATTCAATGGATGATAAGGTAAAAAAAATTTATGATATATTTAATTTATATAATCATTAATATTTAATTAATATCATATATAAATATCAAATTAGTATTTATTACCTTCTATTTATAGCATAAGTGAAAAATTAATCACATCGCTTCGCAAGGCGGTAGTGCGTCGTACACACGAGCCACATTATCTTATTCTATACGGAATAGAAAGTAAAAAGGCACATAAGATATTAGAATTGAAAAAGTAAAAATATATTATAAATGAAATATATAAATATTAGATACTTAATTATGTATATCCATGAGAAGCGATGATGGAAAAAGTATTACACCGGTTAGTGAGGCGGTAGTCCGCTGTACACACGATCAATAGTTACATTTCCCATTTGAAGGAGGAGGAGATGGTTGTAGGTAATTTACTTAATGTAACAAAATATATGTATATTAAAGAATTATAGGTTATTATATCATCATGGTTTAATATGATTTTAAAGATATGGAGTGAGAAATAAAATAAAATGCTTGGTTAAGGACGTTACCTCTTCTTCGAACAACTTCTTTTGGTTATCACCAAGAGTATTTTTAATTAGGATTGATGACCAAAAAAAAGTATATGATTATGGGAGAAAATTAGGTAAGTTTTTTGGGTCATGGTTTTCCTATACAATTAATTTTTTAAGTGTTATAAGAGATGGGATGGGGTGACTTTTTATAAGTGGGGGAGAAAACTCGTTAATAATTTTTGAAAAGAAAGAATTTCAACATTGTTTTTATCATAGAGAAAGGATAAAAATGTATAAATTTGAAATATTAGAAGTGATAAAGTCTAAATATGGATAGAAAATATGAATTACACAAGTTTTGTGTCATTTTGGACCATTATCTTTTTATTCTGACCCCCGATAAACCCGTTTTTACCTTAACGACCGTAAATAACTTTTACTATTTTCACTATTAATTATGGCCAAAAATTAAGTTGAAATTAATAGATAATATATATTATTCTGATTCCAAACATGTAATAAAATTTTCTAAATTAAATTCACATAAGTGGAAATATATAATTTAAAATTAAACCTATATAAGTGATGAAGAAGAGGGTTTCCTAAGAAAAATTTTCTTAGGTAGAGAAAATTTTAATATAAAAATTCAATATGAAATTAATTTCAATGACATAAATTGGATTAATAAATATATAATTGAAATAATTTTACTTTAAATAAATTTTAAAAAAATCAACCCAATAAATTCATTAAAAGAAAATGTGGGTTTTCAATAAAACCCGTATTTTTTCACTATTCATTAAAAAATTAAAGTTTTCAGAAAAATGAAAAAAATTCACTCAAAGATTTTTTTTTACATTTTTATTAAAAAAGGAATTTAATTTTTTAAAATAAATTTTATAAAAGTGGTAAATTTTAATTTTATTATTTTTTCACAAAAGCAATAAAAAACATTTTTCTATGAAAAAGTATTTTCGAAGTAAATAACGACTTTTCAAAAAATTAAGTAATTATTTATTAATATATTTTATTTATCTAAAACCATTATACATAATTTTAAAAATTGTTTATTCCTATTCACACTAAAAAGTTTAATGGATAAGTTATAACAACCTTGTTTAAATAATAATATTAACAATATATAGAGGTTTGTTAAAATTCAGCGTTGCCCGATATGCAATCTATTGAAGAAATTAGGTTGACTTAAAAAGAAAAATATCATAAAGTTTTAGGGAGTTATATTATCATATATGTTTAGTTTTTCATTTCATATATTCTACCAAACATAATGTTCTTATTTTGAAAATCTTGAGGTGTTACATGCAGCGTGATCCTTATGAAACTTTGGAAATTCAATATTACAAAGAGGGTTCACAGTGTGGCTCCCTTCCTTCATGGTGTGACCCTATCACATATTAAAAAAATTATAATATCATGAAACACCATTCATGTAATAAAATTACCTAGTTTCTACATGATCTCTTTCCTTCCCTAAGAATCTAAAGAAGGGCCACCCACCCCTACCCTAACTCTTACTTGATCACAAAGAAATTTTTTGTGCCTTTGAACACATACAAAAACACATATTATAAACGTTTCATCTCTTTTAATTCTGATTCAAATTAAAACTAAAAAAAATCCCACACATTAAGGCTAAAATCTTGATTTCCCACAAAATTCACAAACCTATAACAACATGAGTCATTACAATAATGGTTAAGGGAGAGTAATATCATTATTTTGAAGGAAAACATATAGTACAAGGATTTTTTGTGAGTTTTTCAGGTGGAAAATTCATAATATTAAATATTTTAACATATGGAGAGTAAATCTACGTTGGAATAACATAAAAAGCACACCACATTCTTTATTTTCCTCATTTTTTTTATTATTTTTACTTTTATTATTTTACTAGTGTATTGGGAAATTTTCTTTTAATTTTTTTAGAAAATTTAAGAATTTTTTATATTATATGGTTAGAGAACATTTAGGATAAACCATGTGATGACCATGTGATAGTATCTATAGTTTTTTTATATAGTGTTCCTCACCTTTTGTGGATATTTTTTCCAGCTATGAAGCCAAACCATGTGACCTAAATAGAAGATTAAAAAATTGAAAATGACCATTTTTCCTCATTGGTTTTAAGAAATAAGGGAATAATTTTCCCCTACCATTCATGTGAGACTTTATAGGGAGCCATAGGACCACCATCATTTTCCACATTCTTTGATCATTTTATTCTAACCTTCTATTTTTATTGATTTCTCTATCATAAGTCCATTTTTATCCTTCTTTACTTGTTTCCTCTCCTTTCCTTTATTCAGGGGTCTAGTTGGTTAAACCCTAGAGTAGGGATTTGAACTAATGTGTTGTGATACTTATTATTAGGGTATGTGGTTTGTTATTCAATAAATTTTTCTTCTGTCTTTATGGATATTTTTTTCTTTCAATAGAGTTTAGGTAGGTTCTTTAATTCATTTTATCATTATAAAATTCCATGATATGATTGAGATTTCTAAAATGGTTTCCTTTAAACATTACATATTCTATTGATTCATATAATATCCAATTTTTTTATAAATTATTTGGTATTTAAGAGTGTGTTTCAAACTTACTATTTTTTTACATGGGAAATTCATGGGTGTTGGAGGGATTTTGTTTGTAATTTTCTTCTAAATAGACTTATTTGTGTGTATTGGATTTGTTTTTAAATTTTTCATTGATTGTACATGTTTATAGTGTTTGTATAGATATTTTTTTATTTCATGATGATTTATCACATTTAATGGTTATAAAGTGATAATTTCCAATGGTTTTAAAGAATGTTTCATATAAAACTTGTTTCTTATACTTTCAAAAGAAGTTTTAAGATGTTTATTGTTTTCAAAGAATAGTCATACATGAATTTTAAATTGTGAGTTCTAATATATGATATAAAGGTTTGGTTAGAACTTTATCTAAATGGTTTTACCTTCTTAAATGATTTACACCCTTTACTTATGACTCATTGTTTATGTTTGTAATGATTTTGTGGGATGAAAGTGATTATTTTTCTTATAATGTTATTTGAGGTTGGGGATTTATTGGGAGTAGTGTATGGGGTGGGTCAGGGTTTTCTATTGGAATGGTTTTCCATATGTTTTTTTATTTGTTATTTTTTGATATGAAACACATCAATAATCACCCTCTATTTCTAGTATTATGGTGGCCTTATGAATCATAATTAGATATTGAGAGACAATTTATTTACTTTTCCCTATAAGGTGGTATTGTATCATCTTAATTTGGATGATTAATGAGTCAGGGGATACCACTAATGATCATAATTAGTAGTACTATAGTTAGCTATAGTATATTTATACATCAATATGATTTAAGATTTTTTTACCCAAGTACATATAGGATTGTCTTAATGGATGTTTAGGAGTTTTTTATGATTATATGCACCTTGATTTTCCATTTTTTATGCCTATATATTATTATAATTCATACAATTATTTTTTATTATATAAAGTTATGTTCCTTTGAAACATACTTATTATATTTTTTTAAATATATATTTAATTTGATAATTCCTCATTGATTCTTTCTTTTGGTTTATGATTTTTATGATATTGATTTATTTAGATATCTATTTCCCTTGTGTTTTTACTATTTATTTATTTTTTTGATGATTATCTTGGAATGTTGATCTATTCTATTGAATTTTATATAAGTTGGATAGAAATATATTTTAGAATATACATTTCCAAATGGATTTTAAATGAAAATACATTGATATAGTTTTAATATTTTTTCCAGGTTATAGAAAGGAGTTATAAAAATAAGTACTCAGGGATTTGATTTCCAGAAGTGATTAAAATAACTATTTTTAAATACTATATTTCAAACTAGTGTTTTAGGAATTTTTGATAAAGGAATTTCATGGAATCTTTAGTAAAATACTACTTGGTTGTTATGCTCATTCCCTACTTTCCACACTAATTATCTATAGACTAGGTGGTTTCTTTTGTTGGTTCAAGATCAGGAAAAATAATCTATGACTTAGGGGAATTAATTATCTTTTTATTTCTTATAGAATTTCTTATTTGTGTATATATGGTGATATTAGATTCATGTGGATATCATGTCTGTTATTCTGTGTTTTATTTTTTATTATTTATGTGTAAGCATTGTAAGCCTTCATTTTGTATATAATTTTAGTAAGTTTGTTATATATTCATTATTTTGGATGATTTTTTATATCATTCCTCATTTGGGTTATTTTTATTTTCTATCTTTTATTTTATTTTTTTATGGAATTTTAATGTATGGACACACCATGATGAATTATACATAGGAATCGACTGCATGTTAGTCATTATTTATATGAGAAAATTCATTCTTGTTATATTTGTCTTGATGCCCTAACACTATTTTCTACCCCACAGGGATAAAAAATTATCCTCAGACCTTGTCACAAACCGAATCAGGTTCTTGGATCAAGGGTGACTAGGTTAGTTCATGAAAAAATGGTATTAGAGCATCATTTCTATTTTTGGAGTTTAGTAGATTTTAGGTATAGTCTTTATAATTGAGGAGGTATGTCCTGAAAAGGTTCCTGATCACTAGCAATCATGGGGGAACATTTTTTTTCATTGGATGTTAGGTTCCTAACATTGAATTTTTATCTTTATTCATTTATTCCTAGTGTATTTTCATTTAGATTAATAGTGTATCAAATTAAATTGAAGGGATGTGTGTTTTTTTGAGATTTTTGAGATTTTTGGGGGAAAATATGATTTGGACTAGAGGTGAATAGTTATATTTCATGGTATGGTTAAGCATATGAATCCCATGCACATGGTTCTGAGAAGATTCTAGTAGAGGTTTCTTGGTTGTTGCATGGTCCATGAAACTAGGCAGACAAACTGTAGACAGCCACTAAACCCATTATTATTTTTCTTTCATTCCTCATTTTTCGGAATTATTTTTCATTATGTTTTATTGATATTTGGGGTGTATTAAGGAGCATTTTATGATATTTTAATTTTATTTGGTTTACTTTTTTTTGATATTTTATATTGAGAAACTTTATTTCAAAGGGGGAAACCTAATTTTTAAAGTTTTCAATGAAGTTATATTAGATATTTTTTTAAAAAATTAGATTATTTGAGTGGTGAAACGATTTTTTGAAAGTACATGTGAATTGAAACATACTTTGAAGTGAAATTCTAACAATTTTAAAATAAAAAAATGTTTGTGGTGAATATTTAATTTTTAATTTGAGTGATGATTTTTTAAAGTTATGTTTACTATTTAATTTTATGAGTTCATTGAATTGGATTTTATTGGGATTTAAATGTTTTGGTTGTGTCTTATGTTTTATTTTTTTATTTAGTTCATGCATCACAAAAAATACCCAAGGGACTATAGGATGAACGTCTCATGGAAAATCCATCTTCCAAGTGTTTTTTATGGTTTAGATGTGGTTCATCCAGCTGTCAAACCTACCCAAACTCTTGGAAGAGTGGAATAAGTGACATCTTTTCAATATTCAGTATTATTTCATGGGGAAAAAATACCTAAAGAGGATATGTAGTTGATATTTAAAATGGAAGCAATCTTTAATTCAAATAAAACTAAATAATCCTCATAGGTGAAGATCATTTCAAAAACATTTGAAGGACTGAGTTTAAAATAATGGGGGACTGTTGTTCCATATTAATTTTTGAGTTTTATGTCTTGGTATTTATT
Organism: Viscum album; assembly: GCA_963277665.1. Lineage (NCBI taxonomy): Eukaryota > Viridiplantae > Streptophyta > Magnoliopsida > Santalales > Viscaceae > Viscum > Viscum album. The sequence continues at coordinate 907,555,746 of OY728131.1, read as the reverse complement.
TAAGAACAAATTCATTCAGTGAAATTTTCATGAGAAGGTGAAAATAGAGAGGATGAAGTGGCTTATGAAACTCCAATAAAGTGGTTGTTTGGTGAAAGAGTATACAAAAAATTTTAATTAGTTGATTTCTTTATCCTGTGAGTTAGTGTTTGAGTACTCCTTGAATGTTATTCTTTTTGTGAAGGTTCTTCTCTCAGAACTCATTTATATAATTCTTCAATTTAATCCATCTTTATTAAAGGATGTAGTCAATAAGACCATGATGGTGTAGTTGATCTATACATTCCAACCCATTAAGAGTGGTGACACTATTACCTTAGGTATCAGTGAAGGTTCGACATCTTAAAAGAACCAAAAATAGGATGCACATGATTTAATAAATCAGAGTGACTTGGGAGAATCTTCTTATTCTCTTACCATTCTATGAATAAAGAAGTGGTATATTATGTTCCATCAGTTTGGATTGATTGGGAATTATAATACCCCATGTTCAAGAGCCCCAAATACCTTCCATAGTTTGTTAAGTTGGGACATCTTAAGATGTTTTGTAGGTTCATTCATAAATTAAAGAATAAACCCTTGACTTAGCTTTAATATCACTGTGTGTCCAACTGGTCTATTTTATGGTAACTATTTCTACACCAATTCTTTTAATCTCTCTCAAATTATTGATCTTTATTTTTTTTAATTTGGGTTGTTTTAATATTTTTGATGATTTATAGGGATTTTTATATGCTTTTATGGAATTATATATGAGGCACTGGGTTACTATTCGATATTGGGTTTCCTTAGTTAAATGAATGGGTAGAGACTTGTGGTGTTTTCTTTTAGACTACTGGCCTTATTAGATATACCCTTATAAGTGGAATCCTAATGTGGTGTGGATATTGGTTACTAGTTTTAGTTCTAATATACCTTCCCCTTTATAGTTTCCATGCTTATGTTCATGATTTATTGTAATTTGATCTCAAGGATATTAGTGGACTTGAAGATTATTTGTTTTTATAGTTTGTTTGGTTCTCGGTGAGTTAGTGATTATTTTTATACTATTTATTCCAATTACATTGAATAAATTTCTTAATAATTATTTTACTTTGGAAAATTTCTGGTGGGAGAATGTGTTAGGGTGAGAAGAATTGTCACAATCCAACCATTGTTTTTTATTTTATTTTATTATATTATTTTTTTCTAGAGTTTTAAGTCATTTTATTTTTAATTTTTTTGAAACTTAATGATTTTTGTATTTAATGGTTAGCACAACTTTAGGATAAACCATGTTTTGACCATGATAGAGGCTCTGTAGTTTTTAGTAGAGTGGTTCACTCATTTGATACATGGTTTTTCTATATGTGCAGACAAATCATGTGATCAACACAAATCATCAAATACTTGGAAATGATTATCCCCCTCATTTTTAATCCCTAAGGGCCTCTTACCCCCTTCTATTTGCATGGAACCTCTATAGGGAGGACTTAATGCACTTTAATTTTCCATCACCTTCTATTTTGGATTCCAAAACACATTTTTAGTGATTTATCCCACATATGACAACTTTTATCCCTCTATCTTTTTTGTTTCCTTGTTTACTCATTTTAACTTTCCTATGGGTCTTTTTCTTATAAAACTGAAGGATGGTATTTGTCATAATGTATTGTAATCCTTGATGTAAGGGTGTGCAGTTTGTTTTTAAGGTATTCCTCCTTCCGTATTCAAGGGTTTCGCTTTATTTTCACCTGAATTAATGTAGGGGTTTCCATGCCTTTGTTTTTTTTATAACATTCCATTATATTATTGTGGTTTTTAAAAATTGTTCCTTTGAAAATTATGTGTTATATTAATTAATATAAGATCCTAAAATTATTTCTTGAAGGAATTGGTATTTAAAAGAATGTTTTCAACATACTATTTGGTTTTACATGGGAAATTTATTAGTGTTGGAGGGATTTTGTATGGTATATTATTTTCAATGAGATTATTTATATGTTTTGGATTTATTTTAATATTTTTCATTTATTTTTCATGTTTATTATTTTTTATATAACTATTTTAATTATTTTTTATTTATTTATGATTTATTTAACTTAATGGGTTTAAAGTGGGGATTTCCCTTGGTTTTAAAAGCTTTCAAATAAAATTTTTTTCTTATACTTTCAAAAGATTTTTTAAAATGATTCTTGTTTTCAAAAAATAGTCATAAATATATTTTAAAGTGTGAGTTATAAGATATAATCTGAAGGCCCAATTGGTACATTATATAAATGGGGTTCCTTTCTTAAATGAGGTACACTTTTAACTTAATCCTCATGGTTTCTAGAAAAAATGTTTTTGTGGTATAAATGTTATTATTATAATACTTAAGTGATTTAAAATTGGGGATTTATTAAGAAGGGTGCATGAGGGTAGGTTGAGGTTTGTTACAGGAATGGTTATCCTTATGTTTTATTATCATTGGGTGCCTAATATCATACACATTAATCCTAAAAAGTTATTTCTAGTATCATGGGCCCTATTAATCATACTGATAGATTGAGAGAATATTGTTATACTTATACTAATGTGATGAACTTATTTCATCTATATTTATAATAGAAATTACTATAGGGGTTCCACCGATGAGGCCAGTTAAGAGTAATCTAGATGGTTATAGACTATAGATGAATCAACAATTCAGTAGATGATTCCACTTTACTATTTCTATAATCTTCTAAATATATTTTGAAGAGTTTTCCATGATTATAAATACCTGTATTTAACAATTATGTTAAGCTAGTCCAAGTTTCTAATTTATACTTTTATTTTTTATTCTAGTGTGTTTATGCCTTTAACCCTTTTCTCATTTATAGTTGTTTTAAATATATTCTTAGTTTATTAGTTACTAATTGATTCCTATTTATAAATTATCTCCTATATTGATTTATATGGTAAATTATTTTCCTTATATTTTTAACACTTAGTTTTATTTATTTATTAGATGGTTATTTGTGAAATTTTATATCTTCTATAACATTTTCTATAAGTGGTTTTGAAATGGGTTTCATAAGAATTTTTTTCAAATTGATTTTAAATTAAAATACATTGATTTGGTTTTAAAAATTCATTTAGGTTTCAGAAATGATTTTAAAAAATAATTACTCATGAATTTAGTTTAAAAAATGATAAAAAACCTATTTTTATATATCTTATTTCAAAATAGTGTTTCTAGAATGTTTTAAAAAGGTAAATTCATGGACTCTTTGGTGAAATTATATCAATATATTATGCTCACACCCTACTTACATCGCTCTATGTCTATATACTGGTTCATTTATTTTACATGTTTAGGATTAGGTCTTAAAAATCTCTAACTTGGGGGTATTCCTTCTCTTGGTCACTCTTGAGGTTGGTCTTTTTGAGGTTAGATGGTGAAATTGGAGTCATGAGAAGATTGTGTCTAATAATTTGGGTTATATTTTGTATCTTTTATATATTAGGTATATTTTTATTATTTATGTAACTATTATTAGTTTTATTTTTAATATATGAATTTATTTGGATTTTTATTTTGATAATTGATAATTTGGTTTGTTTTTATGTTGGGAAACTTATTTTATTTGGAATATATGTTCAATATATGAATGTGTCACACCGAATTATCAGTATAAATATATTTCATGTTTTTCATTATTAATCTTGTATAAATTTTTCTCATTATGATTATTTTGATTCCTAACACTAGTAAAGAGACTATGGGGATTGATAACGACCCTCCAGTCTTACCATGGACCATCTCGAGTGCTTAGATTAGAGTTGGTTGGGTTGGTTCATGATATTAAAATTATAAAATCTATTAATGTGAAAGAACTTAGTTTTAAAAGGTTTAAGAAATTATTGAAGAAATGATATAGTTGGTTTTGGTTGTTTTAAAGAGGATGTGGGAAAAAAATATAAAGGGTTTAACTATTAGAACCAATGAACAATGGATAAACCATGCGTTGTATTTTTTCCAACATTGATATATTTTTTATCATTAATATTTTTCAATGTAATAATTTGTTTTAAATGATTCTTGAATGGTTTGAAGGTGTTTAAATAATTTTTACTAAACATGGAGTTGAATAATATTGAAGTCAATTTTGGCCATGAAAATTTACTTTTAAGCATTAATTAGCGACACAACATTGAAATAAATATTCAACTAATTACATTTATTTGAATATGAATTTGAATAGATCATGTAATATTGAACAAACATTTCAAATAGAAATGTATGATTAGTTTATATTTTATATACTTTTGTATATGAGACCTCATACTATATAAGATTAAACAAAATAGTTCCACACTCCTATAATAGAGATATGAAATTGGAACCCACCAAAGCATGGTTTAAATAAAAATTTCGGAAATATTCAAAATATATTTGGTCTATTTTCTAGAAATTTTAAATAAACTATACTAATGAATTTATAATTATATATTTTAATAACAATTATTGAAGGTATAATTAAGATATTGAATTTTATTTACAAATTAAATAAGTGGGTTTTGTAGAATAAATTAGAAATTGGAATTCTTGATTGATTTTATGGATGCTTTTATTTTATATTTTTGTAGGGAATTATTCAAGTGAATATATTTTAGGTATTTGAAACAAAAATGGTATAGACTATATTTTCATTTACAAGAGACAAATTTACCTATTATAATTATTGTCTTCTTAAATATATAGAATTTTGAAGGAAATAAAATTATGAACATGAAGATCATATAGTTTTTGTACCAAAGATAAATAAATCATATTGTATTTTTTTATTCCAAAGTTTTTTATAAAATTATTCTATCCTATGATCCCAATATCAAAAGATATTCTCAACATGGTGAGTAAAGAGAGGAATATAGAGTGATTCCTTTAGAAGCATTATATGGTCCCAAAATTTGTAAATCCAATGATATTAGTCTTGGGGTTTAATTTATTTAACATTATAATCACAAAAAGTTAGTTTTTGTTGTTATACCAATAAAATATTGTGTGTATCCTCCTTCGATATATAATGATTGGTTGAACCAATTAAATCTAGTACGATTCTTGAATTTGGTGTTTTATTTTATGAATAATTGTTGTTTGATAATGGTGTGTGATAGACGTTACTTCAAAAAAGGGATCTAAATATTTCTAAAATAAATCTTTTTGATACCCTAATTCACCCCTTCCCTCTCTTAGGGTAATCTGGTAGGACATTAAAACCAACATGTCACTATCGAGTTTATATAAAATATTTTTGTTGAATTTTTTATTGATTAGAATAATGAAATCGAATATATGTTTATATTGTGCTTTGATTTTATGATGTATATTGTGTTTTTAATATTTTTTATATATAAAATATATAATTAGTATAATTATATAAAATATGGAAGGAAAAATGCAGGTAAATATTGATTAAAAAACATTATAATAAAAAATTTATATTGTTTAAAGTTTTAAAATTTTAACAATAAAAGAAAAATTCTATGAAAAATTATCTAATAATATAAAACATCTGTTAGAGGATCCTATGTTATTTTCATGACTTTTTTATGAAATATGATCTATGATATTAAAAATATATGACAAAAATCCATGTTTGTTGTTAAATGGTAATGATTTTTAAGCACATGGATTTCTTCAACACTTATGCATGTGTTGTGGAATACTTTTAACAAAAAATGTAAGTGTTATTAAATGTCAAATCTATTATATTGTTGTCTCTCTCTATGATCCACCATGACATATCAATTATAAGAGATTATTCTATGATAGAAAAAATAGAAGATAAAAAATCCCTTGGCAGAATAATATATCAAAATTAGATTCAAAACTCTATTCCCCATCTAAATTCATGTCATAACCATAAATTAAAACTATTTATAACCACATTTTACTTCCAATTAAAATCCCCTTATAAATTATGCTACAAATATGAGTTATGTCATTGAATTAATAAAATATACCATCAATAATTCCTTTAAATACTCTATGTAATTAACCACTATATAAAAATATCATATAAATTATTTATAAAAATAATATAATAAAAATTGAATCACTTAAATTAACTAAATTACTTAATTCTTTGAAAAATTTTCATTTACTAAAAATTAAAAAAACAACCCAAATTCACCAAATATCTACCCATGGGTAAAAATATGTCATAAATCCAATGGTGTGATTTCCTTTTTCATTTCATGATTGGTAAATTTACCATTTTACATTTTATAGTTGAAAAGTCCAATAAAACCTCAATAATTTCATAAACTCACAAACATTGAATTTCTTGGCTATATAACCCTTTTAAAAATTTCATCCTTAAAAATATTAAACCATAATCATATATAGGAAATAATATTATAATCATACTCTTTAATATAACCATAATTATTACAATACAGTCCCACTTCATAACCTAACAAGGATTGCTTAAATAGATATAGGGTATTGAGATCGCATATATGATTCCCTTTCCTATATTATTTCCTTTAATCCACCAAGTTTATAAATAAATAACACTAAGGGAATAAATCCTACACAAAAAAATGTATCTTCAATGTCTACAATTTTCTTTGGATTCTCAAGAAAAGTTATATCCTCATTGATATGAACATCATCTAAATCAATCACATATGAAGGATTATGATAATACTTCTGATGATACGAAAAATAGAATACATCATGATTTTTATTTATTATAGTTCGTGACATAAACTGATAATATATCTATCTAACTTTGTATAACACCTCAAAAGGAATAATGAATCATGGTGAAAATATTCTTCCCTTTCCAAACCTCCATTATCCACACTAAAGAGAAACTTTTATGAACACAAGATCTCAAAAAAAACTTATTGGTCTCCTCCTTTGATCTATATATAATTATTTATACTCTTGGTAGTATTAATATGTTCATGAATAATTGGAACATATTATTTCATATATTCTATTATATTTGACTCAATAATAGGTGTCTCACCGACCTCAACCCAACATAGTGGTGAATGACACTATCACCCATATAAATCCTCATAAGATGTCATATGAATGAGGGAGTGATTAATAATAATATAAGTAGATTCAACCAATTTTAAATGATCTACTAATGGTCATACAAGATTCAAGATACACATTCTAAACATTTCTCCAGCATTGGAATTATCTATGGGACCATCTGTTTATGGAAGGAATAATGTGGTAATGAAAAAAATGGGTACCAAAAGGAAATTGTAGTCCCCTCTAAATCCATCATGTAAATCGTGTATCACAATCATATAATATCATAATCATAACTCTATAAATATTTACATTTTCTATCATATAAACATTTACCAAACTATCCATTGATATTGATTCCTTAATTGATAAAAGACAAGACAACATAATTAATAAATCATGTATTTCCCAAATAGTATCAAAATCTATAATAGAGTGGGATAATACTATAAAAAACATGGATATATATTCTCATTTCAATTAGGGAACATACAAAAGATGAAATAATCCATCCAGAACCTAATATTTTGATTTCACCTACTCGAACACAAGAAATTTGGAAACAAAATCATAAACTAATTTATTCATCCATGAAAACTAAAATTGGTTCTTTAAATCATGATACATCTTTTCAACACTCAGATGTACCACCAAATATGATCTATGTAGATAACATAAAATAAAATCTTATATAAACTAAAGAATTGATAACTCATCATGGAATAACCTATGATATTCTATATCCTTAGTTTATACATTAAGATTATATGCATAAACTGTATAATATCTCTATACATTTACTTAAGGGACTCCTAATTAAGACTCATCCACCTATAAAATCAATGAACATTTCACTATTATCTAATAAATTCATTACCCATAATCTATCTCATTATAATTAATATAAAGATATTCCAAAAAATCCATTACATTACAATCCTTTATCACATAATAATCAACATCAACATACAACTTCTAACTCAAAACCTTAGCTTCCACATGAATTTTTTCAAGGGTATATGGGATCTAAAAGTAATTATCATAGATATATTATTACCATATTATGAGACAACATGACCAAAAAATATATAAATTTTATGCCATTTAAATTGATTATAAATTAATACATATAAATAAATCACATTAACAAAATCTAAAGGGTTAACGACTTTATAAATTAGCTCCGTTTCAATATAATTTTACAACATACTAGACATTTATTCTATAAAATACATAACACTTTATCCCCTTCTAGACATTTCATACATATTATTTTTCTTATTTTCCCAAGGAATAGAAAATATAAGAAAAACGTGATCTCAAATGATCAGTTTAGGGTAAAACATATGAGATATAAATTAGATCAATGTAGGTGAACATAATTAATATCATAAGGGAGTGACGATAAAACAAGTACATAAATATGAAAATATAAACCTAAAATCATTCCCAAATAGAATAAGTATCATGGAATATAACATTAATCATAACATAAGGATTATGGAATAAGAATATGGCACTTGTATAAGTATAGAAAATCATATCATATATCAAGGATATATTCTAGGAACATCATAACACAGTGTACAAAGCTAACTATATCATATTTGTGAATAAAATTATAAACAAAGATAATTGCATAATGTCCATGCATAACATAGTTATCTCATGTGATATAAATCTATACCCAATGAAACATAAAACTATATAATTTTTTTTCATCCATTACATAATGATATAAAAATACATATGTGTTCTACATAAACATGAAAACATTGAAAAATACATCATAACATAATTAGATTCTGAAAATAAAATGGATTCTATAAAAATAAATCCACCAAAGGAAGAAATTGGACGGTTCCACTAAATATAACCTAGGGAAAATTGAGAAATATTAAATTATTTTAATATAAAATGATATTTACAAAGATAAGAAAATATTCAAATGATTATAAAAAATTATGTAAAAATTATGAAGAGATTCCCTTCGAATTATAATATGTCTTTTTTAAAACAAATAGATTACAAATAAATGTTTTAAAAAAATTGTGGGATAAAGGAAATATTTTTTTAAAATAATCTTAGAATAAAAAATATTGTATGAAATATTTGTAAACAAAATAACATAAAACAATTGGAGAAAAAATGGCTAACCAATAACTATAAAGGAAGAGATAGAGAAAGTTTCCCTTCCAACATTAATAAGTAAGTAAATTTCAATGGTTAGTGAGTATAAAAAATAATTTAAATAGAGTGAAATATATAGATTATATCAATGAAAAACATGATGAACATGTCCATGGAAGAAAAATATCCCAACTTTTAATAGATATAAATAAACTTTTCCTTACCTTAACTTTTGGATTACTTAAATGTGATTTAACTCCATGTATAATAAACATAAGCTTCATAATATTATATTATATATAATTAATCAAATTTATTACCTTTTATACTAATAAATTATTTGAATTTATTATATATACATATTAATTATTTATATTTTATTTTTTTCATCAGATATTAGTTTCTTTGATTGTTTCATACTTTTGTTCAAAGGGTTCTTTTTGATTATAATTGTTTATTAATAATCTCATAATATATAGAAAATTCATAGTATTAAAATCATATTTTTATTATTATTTTTTAATTTCAATTTTAATTTTATAGAATGTGTAGATATGGTTTACACAGACAGAATTCAAAACAAGCATGTTTTAGAAAACTTTATTAATAATAATAATTTGTTACTTTATAATGAAAATTTATTTGAGTGTTTCCATTTTAGAACCATAATCATGAAAAAATATCTTTTATATCATATGTTACTAGTATTTATTTTTTGATACCCATACATGAAAAAATGATGAACATGGTATATCATAGTCCATGTAGGGGGTTAGACTGACCCAAACGAGAACATATTACAAAAACTAGTAAGAATATAAAGGTATATTATTGAAATATAATTTTAAATAAGAATAATTATGTTAATAATAAATTATTAGAGTTTTGAATAGTATTTAAGAATATTTTATTTTATAAGATAAATGGAAAGTATAGAGGAAAAGGCATTACTTACTTAGATGGAATCAATCCTTCTCATAATGAATTCCATCATAATATAGGAATTATGACTCCTTATTGTGAAATGATTCTCTAAAAAATTATATATGAATTTATAGAATGAAATTTTAATATTGATAGACGATAAAATTTAACAATATAATTAGTTTTAATGGGTATAATAGAGCACCTTTTATAGATTAGTTTGAGTCGAATATATGCATATATGAATTCCTTAATGGTTAAAAATGGTCATTTTAAGTTGTAAAGTGGTCCATAAGTGGATAAAACAAAGGTTGTATGTGATTTAATCAATTATTAACATATATTTTGATTCTATATATGTTCATGCATCATTTTTACCATATATGATATTTTACTATTTACCTATGTAATTCACTATTCAGCTCGGTAACTTATTTATTTTAATTATGAAATTAACCTTATTACCTAAATTCAACATCAAGATTCTAAATAAAATTTTATTTTATCACATTATATTTATAAATATGATAAATTAACTTTTCAATAAAAATATAGAATATATTAAAAATAATATTTTTTAGAATATTTTTTTTGATGAGTGATTATGTTTTACTCATTATCATTCTTTAAATATTTAATTAATATTAAATAGGTTTTATACAAGTTAAATACACGAGTTATAGAATATTATTCATTTATAAAAAATAATTATATTCTAATTATAATCCTTTCAATATACTCATTGGATATATGGATTCCCAATGGTTATATATATACTCAACGACCCTATAACAATTATATTTCCTTTTTTAATTATTATATATAACATTTTATATTTCATTATAAACTATCAATACTTTTAATTAATTTATATAAATTAATATCTTGTATATTTGTAGTTTTTTCCATTTTTTATTTCTAATTGGGGTTATGATTTTCGTGAGAGACCACGATGAATTACATTTCAAGCTCATAATATTTTTTACATATAGTTTTAATAATTTTTTAAATTTTATAAGAATGTTTCATATAGATTTATTGTAACATATTAACATTTTTATAATATTAAATCTTAATGATATAAATTATTTATTCATTTTATTTCAATATTATATATAAGAAAAGTTATCCAACACATGGGAGTTATTTAAGGGAACTTCATACTAAAAATCTGGGGTGTTTCATCTTCTATTTCAAAAATTTAAATACTTATGATAAAAGATATATATCAAAACCTTATAATCTATATAAAAAATAAAAAATTTAGTATGTAACTAATTCATTTGTAACTTATGTGTAAGTACCAATATCAACGATTTATATCATAAGTATCCCAGCTAAGTTCATGGGGACATAACTATTATGCACCATAAGCTATAATTTCTATCTAAAAAATTAAGATACACCCAAACCCCTAATGACATATATCATAATATACCTCATAAGGAATACCATCCTTATGTAATCAAAGAACAAGATAACCAGTCCACTTCTCCTTAAAACATTCAAATAAATCTAAGAAACCTTATATCCAAGTGAAGGTAATACATATCCTCATAAAATCAAATAATAGAGTTTAAATAATTGAAAATTTGGGTACAAACCTCCTCCTATAATTACAGAATCCAAAGAAACTCCACACATTAAAAAAATTATTTTGAATCCTCTAATAAATACCCACCTCGATTCTCATTGGGTCTACTGATGCACCATGCTCTAAAATAATTTAATCAATAAAATATTCCTCATGTGTCCAAAAAATAACACTTATACATATTCCCATAAAACTGATGTATCGTGGTAAACTCTAAGACCATTTTGAGATTCTACAAATGATACTTCTCTATATTATAATAAACTAACATATCATCAATAAAGACTTTAATAAAATCATTAAGATATGGTTGAAACACTTCATTTATAAGCACTATAAATACAATCAGTGCATTCATAACTCCAAACAACATTATTATAAACTTAAATACCTATAATAATGTTGAAAAGTTTTATTAGGGATTTATTTACCTTTGAACTTCATTTGGTGATAACTTAATTGTACATTTATCTTATAAAACTAGTTCACCACTTTCAATTAATCAAAAAAATCACTTATCTTAGGAAGATGATGATGATACTTTACTATCATCTGGTTCAAATAGAAATAATCTATACATAACCTCAATATTTTTTCCTTATTTGAAAAGAAAATATTTTGATGGCATATAATGATACACTATTCCAAATAAAACCCCTATTTAATTGCTCATTAATTTGAATCCACAACTCCTAAAGCATTAATGGTATCATAGAATAAATTTCCATAATAATGGGAGAATAAACTGGGTATATATCCATAAAAAATATAATATCATTTCTTTTAGGTAAACTCATAACATTATCTATAAAAACACTAAAAAACCCTCACAACTCTATAAAATTTGAACATATTCACCTCATATTTAGACAAATAAAATTAACTAACAATGATATAATTTTCTATGGATCAAAATTTATCTTCCATAAATATATTTACTTTTACCCAATTAATACCATATGTTCCCCATCCATGCTTTAAAATTTAATCCTAAATGATAAAAATATACAAAAAATTTATATAATATAACTAATCCATACCAAGATAAACATTATGCGACTACATTTATAATAAAACTAGGCTTAATAAAAATTAATCTCTTCCCACAATCATATCACAACAACACACCTTAGAAAAACTCATATAACCTCTCACTGGAGTAGTAACATGAAATAAACATAAAATATTATTTACTATACATTATAAACCTTAATATAGGGAAGGGGTGATAAAAAATATATAAATCACCAGTTTAAATAAAACAAAAGAAAATATGGACTAAATTAAAATCAAACATCAAAGCATCAGTGGCCCCACTACCTCTTGAACATTTAAATACTATAATTTTCCCCTAAGAACACCATTTACTCATTATCTCTATTTATTACTCCTAGATTATCTCAATTCATCTCTATGTATTTGGTTATTTTCATATCCTCATTGATATTATCTTATAGTATAACCATATGTTGGGGTAGCCACTACAATGTATACTATCTTTATTATGGATTTTTTTGTTAATTAGGATGAAAAAATTGATGGGGTGGTACATAAAAAATCAAACTTTGTTAATGCATCCTTTTTTCACTCTAAAAAATGTCTATAAAAATTAGAAATGGATCATACCAACGTAAGAGAAACATTGAAAGCCTTGCCCCAATCAAATGGCCATGTACTATTCAAATTAGAGAGATGAGATTTCACTGGTAGCTGATTTTCATGGCTAGGATTAAACTTTAATTTCCTTGATAATAGACAAGTTATATATCTAACTGCACCCTAAGAACTTTGATATTAGGAAATATATAGAAAATATCCCATCCTTGTCAATAAATTATTAGTCATCCCAGTATTTTCTAATATTTTCAAAAAATAATATTGAGAAAAAATCTTGAACTACCACTTGATATCATGAATTATATTTCATTAAAAATGATGATCTCTCGACTTATCATCTATAATAAAATCATAATTATATCATAAAATCTTCATAAACCTCACAATAAACCCTTAAATAGTATAATTACCATATTGGATAACTAATAGATCATTTATAAAAGTATCATAGAAGAAATATTTTATAAATATCTCTTGAAACTAATCCCACACACTAATATGCACATCACAATCTACTAAGCATATCATCCACCAACAAACCTTACAATGAAAATATTGTTTAAGGAACACAATGCTCATATACCATTGAGATCAACAAGAAATCAATATTAAACTATTTAAACCAATTATTAGTATTATAAATTTTGATAATATCCTCATAATTTAGTAATTCATGCTTATTTGACTCACTTAAGGATATTTTACAAGTCCATGTAGCTTTTTGTTCAACCCTCTAACACATATCTTTCAGTGATTATTTCACCTCCTCTTGTTGAACCTTATGATATAATTTCACAATTATTATAACTATAAATAGAAAAAATACCTTATCCAACAAATATATATTTTTATGTGTATGTGCCGAATGTTGAATAATAAAATATTACCATTCACCCTAGTTGAACCTCCACATCATGCATAACACATAAAAATATCATAACCTAAAGCAATATGATACAAAAATCCACACCTATAAAGATAACTTGCATTCATTACACTGTTCCCAAATTATTGATTCATATGTTACAGTGTACCCACATAGATAAATGGGGCTCTTATATATCAATTTTATTTCTATGGTCTACTTCATAAGCATGGTTTAAGAAATATTATTGGTTCACTACCTGTACAATCCTTATTAGTTCATACTGAAAACCTGATCCTAAAATCAATTACAATAAAACTAATTTATCATGATCTAGAATTGTTCATAATTCTCTATAGTTAAAATTGAGATAAAACTGTGACCCCCCAAATCCCACCTTCAATAGGCCATTGGTTAGGAACAATTACCAGGGGTATATTATCAAAAATATATAGAAGAAATCACCTATTTTTTAAGAAAACAAAACACCCTAATAAATAAAATCAACCAAACCACATAATAAAAATACTTCATTAATGTATATCAAATTAAAATAATGTTTTAAATAGTCAAAAAATAAAATAGATAGAATGATTAAAAACCCCATAAATACCTTTATAACTCTATCAATTCATAATGTAATTTGGATCCACCAAAAAGTCTTAAATGTTCAAAGTTAAGGGTATATAACACCACTACTAAATCTATACATATATTTTGAGAAATAGTATATAAATAAATGTTGATTATATAATTATAATTTTTCAGTTCCTCCCATGAACTCTCATATGAACATGTAAATAAAGCATACTATTGTCTCCATATCACACTAATTTAATTCTTTGTTAAGAGAAACATTAAAGGAAGTGGTCAACTGGGTATAGAAAATCCTAAATACGTTAGATCTAAAGCTAAGAGGTCATATAATCCTTAATTATAAATTTTCAATCATTATAGTATAAATATAAATCCATTACCACCTCAATTTTATAGATCACATGATGTCTTAGGGAATTCTCCAAGGTTAATGTAAAGTTATATTTCACAAGCCCTACCTACTTCTCATTTTTATTCTTCTTTATAGACTTTTAGTTCATCCAAATCCATCAAAATATAATCGATCCTCTTTTTTATTATGGATAATTGAACTGGTTCATAAGATAGAAATTATTATGTGGCATATGGTCAAGATTTAAAATCACTAACATCGCTTCATATACATTGGGATATAATAGAAATTATATTATTTATAAGAGGATTCATTCATAAAGGTCTAAAATCTTACTCACATATCCCTCTTATTTTCTACAATACTATCTCCATGAACAATATTCAAAAAATATTCAATACCCACTTAACTAAACCTTACACAGAACTTATATAGGAAAAAATTGATATTAAGGAGGTATATGAAGATCATTAATGTTAAATTCTAGGTGAATGATTGCAGAGTACCTTCAATGTTAACCACTAAACTAAATCCACCCGATGGCTTATATGAATAAAAATTACTAAATTATAAAACATTTACACACCACAACATCATATAACTCAATCATAGTAATATCACCAAACAAATTTCACCTCCTATTTCAAATACAAAAGTGATCATTTATCCATATACAAGGACCTCACTATAATATATCTATGAAAAGTTTCCACCTATAAGGACCTCATTATAACATATAATGGTTGATAATTAGTCCAATCACATAGGATCACATGGCTTAGGGGTGTAAAACCCTAGGTAATATCCCCACCTCAATCTACATTATCACCACTTCACATCACACCATCATATTCCTTATAACAAACTAACTTTTTATATAGGTATAGATTATTTTAATTTTGTTCGACTCTCATTATGTTTTCCTTTTTTGGATTAGAACCTTTTTATTGGTCCCTTAGTACAATATTTTGATTTTGGGAAGGAGGTGTAAGGATGGTGGGTGGTAGGACACAGAGAAAATACATGGATTGTATTCATTACACAACATGTAATGATATGGTCATACCCCTTACATGTCCTGACATGGGTTTTCTCGGGAGGGTAGAAACCGAGATTGACACGGTGTATAGAGCTCACACATCACATAAATTACCAAGAATATTTTTTATAATGGAGTAAGGGCATCCAATTTTTATAATATAACCTCTCCCATATCCTCTTTAATAGTAGTAACCATTCAATAGAGATCATTTTTCAACCAGCCAAGGTTCCTCAGTTTCTTCTTTGTCTGGACTCTAATTAGAACATCATCGGCTGTGTTGGATAACTAGTGGAAATCTCTCCATTCATTTTCATTATTTAATCATTTTTCATTCCTTTGGTGTTTTCATTTAGGTGCAAGATTATATGGCCTATTTTCATGGGTTTTTTTTCATTTTCCAATTTCTTGCACTCTTCATTGATTCAAAGGCCGATACTAGATGGGTGGTAGTCTACCAACCTAAGGTAGGTGGTTTAGTAATTTTACCTTAATGTTTATGTGTTTATATAGCTTTCTTCCATTGTGTTTAACACAAGATATTTCCACATATTACCTTAAAATGAATTTACTCTTTTTAAATTAAAAGAACCATGTTATGATATCACCTTAGAGACTAGTTATATTATTAGAGGATTTATACCTCTTGAGATGCCACCCTATTGGGTGTGTTGGATTAAATGTCCTCTTTAATATAATTTTTTAATTGAAAAACCACCCCCTAAGTTGTATGGCTTTACATTCACATGGAAATTACCTATCTTCTAAAGTGAATGATTTATTTTTTATTGAATAGAAGGGAGTGGAAAGTTCATGACGTGTGTTATAAGTTGATAATTAATTTGTATAATATGTGATGCCCATGTTCATATGGGAATAGTTAATGTAAATTATTTTAATGGAAATTTATTTTGATAATTATATTAGAACATGAATACTAGTCTTTGGAAAATGGTTAAGGGACTTGTGGATCATTTTGTTTCACACTCCCTTACATTGGGTGTTGGGCATGGTGACTCACACATTTTACTTGTATTATTGTCATGACGTTCCACATACCCTTGCATCAGGTGTTGGTCGTGATGACTAACCCCACAATATCATATGATGGGTATGATGTCTTAAATTCTCATGATATTTAGGTTTAGTGCCCTTTTTGGATCCTATAACTCATTTGACTATGAATTTACACCTGAGTTATGCCTCAGATCTATCTAGAACCTAGTATCTATGTATATACCTATATATGACCTTACATATTAGTATTTATACATATATACATATTATTTTTTGTTACTTATATATGGTTTTTCATGGTAAACTGAGATCATACTTATCTCAGCTTATGCTGAAGCAGGTAGAGTCTACCAGGTGTCCTACAAGAGCCTGAGCTAACTAGTATTTAGCTTTCATCACTATTTATGATTTTTATAGCTACACAATGCTATGCTATAAAAACTGATTGGATTATTCTATACTCCATTGGTGGTGGCTTACCGAGTTTATCTCACACCCTATCTGGGACACTGATTAGTATCCAAAAAGACCTTAAGGATGTAGATAGTTATAAGGGAAAGTGCATGGTTAGAGAATACTTGACCCAATTTTCTTATAGTAAGGGGGAATTGGAGCAGAGGACTGGGTGTATAATCATGATGCTAGTGGATTAGTCTTTGGTATTTTGTACCTTTTTAGCATGTTTTCTATGAATGTACTCTACATCCCCTATATCCCCCATTTTTTATAACATCATGACATGAAAACATTTGTATATGACTCATCCTATAGATTTTGATTATTATTAAAGTTTCTTGGATATTATCTTCTACTGTTGATTATTGTACTTATTTCTTCTATTCTAGTATTTATATCATTATTCTACTATTTCTATTGTTTATTATACCATTGTTCTTCTATAATATGAGGGTATAATCTAACCACCATACCACATTAGAACCTCACTACTAGTTAGAAGGATCTAGTGTACAAGGAGGTGTTCTTGAGGCCACATGACCCACCAGCTCGGGGCACTAGTGAGTGGCTCCCAAGTCAAGATGTTACAATGTGGTATCTGAGCTATATTTTTTTGTCTTACTATTTGATCATTAGACAGGAAACTAGGAATGTGTTGGTGTTCAGTAATGAGCTAGTGCATGAGAGTAGTTGAATCATGTATAGGGGAAACCAAAATTTCATGGGATGGGAATTTATATTTTGGATTCTAGTTAATATTTTTGATTTTATTCCACTATTTGGTGAAATGGCAGTGATTTGATTCCTTGAATGTAAATTTTAATTTATGAAGCAAGTAATTATATAAATTCAGAATGATTATTCATTTAATCAAATAATTTTGATGACCCTCATGATTCCAGATGTAAGGTCTATGTTGCAGTTACATGACGTGTAAATTCCAATTTATAAGGATAATGACTTTTATAAACTGGGAATGGTGACATATCTAACTGGATCATGATATATATATATATAAAAGAGTATAAACATAAATGAAACTAAACGTTTAAAATAAATTATTACCATTAAATTGGGATTCCAATTGATAAGTAAATGCCTTTTCCTCTATAAATTTCAATTGAAACTCCATATACCAGAACAACTGTTGTGTTATATGATTCCTAGACCCAAACTCGGCCTTTAAAGTGGGTAGTTGGGAGTGTATCTTATGATATTTATAACCTGTTATGATCTCACATGATAACCTAAACCTGCCTCTAGAAGCAAACATAGAGGTGTTAGTCATATAATAGGAAGGCTTTTACATGTCCTAGTTGTTTATCTGTGATCTGTTTAATTGTTGAATTCTCTTTTGATGCATGTGTTTGGAATTATATAATAATTACACCCTGATAAACACATGTAGTATTCCAAGAGGGAGGTGAAAACCATGAACATAAGGTTTTGGGACATGATACATCAGTGTTACCTCCCATAGTCCCACCTATAGAACCACCCGCTATTTGTGACATGGGAATTGATTCCCAATTTGGAGAAGGTTTTCTTTGTATGATGCAGTATATGAAAATATTTGTTTATAATACCCCAATTGTGGTAGAGTTTACATGGGAATTCTAACAATAGAATCCACTTATGTTTTCCTAGGATAGTGGCCCTTAATATTCTAAGACATGGATGGAGGCCATGATTTCTATATTTGATCATTTGGAGATGCCACCAGAGATGAGGGTCAATATTATGGATTATATGCTCCAAAGTTCTACCAAGAAATGTAGGGATGAAATTTACTAGGAAGACCGATATCAGGATATGATATGGAGGGATTTACATATGATATTATACGATTACTTCTTTCTATAGACATTGAGTGATAACCAAGATAAAGAGTTCATGAATTTATATTAGGGGGATATGTTTGTAATGGAATATTCTACAAGTTTTACTTAACTTTAGCTGTTCGCACCAACACTGGCTAGTGATGACCTCATTACTATAAGGTGTTTCGAGGATGGGTTAGTATATTCCATCAGATCGTAGGTTAATGTTTTCTAGTTGAAAAATATTTATAATAAAGTCAACCATGCCTTCCATACTGAGCAAAATTTGAGGAAATATGAAGGTGTAAGCCAAGGAGGTTCAACACCCAAACATGGAGGTAGTTCTTATAGTGAAAAGAAGTTTCAATTTGAGGTTGTTCATGAGTGTAGTAGTAGTCATACAACTAGTACTAAAAAATTCTTTATTTTTCATCATTGTAGGAATATGAGGTACAAAAAATCCTAGTGCATGCAAGATAAAGTTGAGTACATAGGCTGTGTCATGCTAAGTTATATTCAATGTTTCTATAAGAATTTTCCACGGGTGCCTAATGAGGGAGGATATACATGGACTCTATGTTTTGGAGTGAGGAAAATAGTACCTCACTAGGGAATCAGCTAGATTACCATAGACCACTCATTGTGAGGTGGTGATTGAGGAAGAGGGAAATCGATTTAGGACTCATAGTGCCTATAGAGGAGGCCCACTCAGGGTAGTTAGGTTGTGCCTCATGACTATGTAATGGTCTAGTTACTTATAGTGAAACATGTTCTAGAGGAACAAAGAACTGAGCCTTCTACAGTTTGAGGAACTATTTAGTATCCTGTACTTTATCATATACCTTATTCATCATAGGTTCTTCACACTATTTTTTATCTGATGACATTTTTGAGAGTTTGGGCCTTGAGATAGAGAATTTACATGGAAAGATGACACTTGATTCCGCATTGTGCATCCGATTAGAGAGTGTTCATCAATGTAAGGAATGACCCTTAGAGGTGGGTGGTTTTCTGTTCATGTGTAATATTTTCATCCTTTATAAGTAGGGTTTGATTTAATTATTAGGATGGTATGGTTAGTTTCATATCAAAATCATATCGATTTTTTTCATTAGATAGTGATGTTTACATCACTAGAGGGTGGTGGAAATTTTCACATGGGAGAATGGGATATTTATGCGAATCGAGATGGACCTAATAACCATGGGTTGGGAAGAGTGATAGCCTATATTTATATTATTTTATTATATTATCAGTAGATGCGAGCTACCATTTACCTCTTGTAGTGGATCATTTCAAGTATATCATCCCTGACAACTTTTCTGGGCTACCTATAGTGAGAGAGGAAGAATTCACTATTGATTTAGTGCCTAGAGAGGCACCAATGTTCATTATTTATTATAGGATATAACATATAGAGCTTCAAGAATATAGGAAGTTGTTAGAAGATATAGCGGATAAGGGTTTCATATAATGTAGTACTTAATCATGGGGTTCACCTATGATTTTTTCTAAGGTAGATGGTACCCTCAGGTTGTGCGTGGATTATTGCTAGTTGAACTAGCTTACAGTAAAGAATCAATATCCAATACCTAAAATAGATATCATATTTGATCTTATTTGAGGAGATAGGGTGTTTTCCAAGATCAATTTGAGGTCAGGTTACCATCAGGTGTGTGTGAGGCCTTCAAACATACCTCGTACAACTTTTCAAAGCAGGTAAGGTCATTACGAGTACCTAGTTGTACCATTCAGTCTCATGAGTGTGCCATCAATTTTTGTGGCCATGATGAATCAGGGTTTTCAACCATATTTGTATTCATTCATGTTAGTCTTTGTGGGTGAAATATTGGTGTATTCTAATAATCGATACAACCATGCCCAACATCTTGATCAGATCATGGTAAATATAGTGAGAGATCACTATATTTATATAAATCTCATTAAATTCCATTTTTGATTGAAAAATTCCACTTACTTGGTTACATAATCTCATAGGTAGGAGAATCAATATACCCAGTGAAGGTGATAACTATTGTTTCCTAGGATCATCCCAAGAACATCTTTGATATATACTATTTATTGGGGCTAGCTGGCTATTAAAGATGCATCATCTAGGATTTTTCACGCATAGTACTGCCACTTACATGCTTAACTAATAAGGGTGTGAAATTCATATGGCTAGAAGCTTGCATAATAGACTTCTTGGAATTGAAAGGTAGGTTGACTTTAGTGCCCATACTAATTCTTCTAGAAGAAATTAAGAGCTATATAGTTTATTTTGATTCATCAAGTACTAGGATGGGAGCAGTTTTAATGTTGTATGAGTGAGTCATGGAATATAGGTCTTGTTAATTGAGGCCTCATGAGTGGAATTACCTGACACATGACCTTGATTCAGAATCTTTTGTTCATGCTTTAAGTTGTTGAGGAATTATTTTCTTGGAGAGAATTTTTTGGCGTATAATAATCACAAAAGACTCAAATAAATATTTAAATATCATGAATTGAAGCTCAAAAATCACATATATATTTAATACCTACAATAATTCGATTTTGATATTTTCTATATGTCTGTAAGAGAAATATGGTAATCGATGCACAGAGTCAGAATAATCTGACTCAGGTAGTTTTGGAGGCTATTGGTGAGTGGATACATATAACCGTATTTATAAAAATTTATTTAAAGATTTATAAAGATCATGGGAAGATAGCCCTTAAATATTTAGCAGTTAAACCAACCCTTCTGAAGTGGTTAAAGATGTTTCTAATTTCTGATCCCGAGGGTAAAATTCCGAGGGAAAGTATTTCAGATGTGGATTCATCACCTAGTTGGACCATGAATGAGGATGATATCTTAAAGATATATGGGCATGTATGGATCCCAAAATACTGATGTGGGAATCCTATGCCTTGGTATGGGAAGTGCATATCAGTGTCACCAAGATGTATAAATAATTATGTCTCTATTATTGGTTGCTTGGTATGAAATGCTTGATAGTTGAATTTATTACTTGGTGTTCCACTAGTAGGTGAAGGAATAAAACTAATGATTGGAAGATAAATTACAACCACTGTCCATTAATGAGTGAAAATGGGACAATTTCACCATGAATTTAATGAATGGTTATCCTAGATCACATTAAAAAAAATATAGTTTAATAAATAATTGGTCGATTGATGGAGGTTTCCAACTTATTACATATTCAAGAGACCCTTTTAGTAGATTAGTTAGGGATTATATAGGTTAGGAATATTATATACTTTCATGGAGCTCTATGTTCTATCATATCTGATAGAGATGCTAGTTTTATGTCACGGTTTTGGTATGGGTTGTAGAAGGCCTTGAGTATATAGGTTCTTATGAGCACAACTAGTCAGCCTAGATCGATAGTCAAATAGATCATAAAATTAAAGTGTCATAGGACATGCTCCTTGAATGTGTCCTTGACATCGAAGGTTTTTTGGGAAAGTACAAACCTCTTTCATAGTTCTCTTATAATAAAATATTTCAGGCTACCATCATATGTCTCTTTATGAGGCCTTATATGGTAGGACATTCCTATCACCTATGTGCTAGTTAGAGGTAGGGGAGGAATAATTACTTATACCGTGTCCCATCCAGGATACTTTAGAAAATGTTATGTTGATGAGGGAATGTATGTTGAAAACTTAGTCCCAATAGTAGTTTTATGCTAATGGCCATAGACGAACTCTATAATTAGAGTTCGGGGATCATGCTTTCTTTCATGTATCACCTCTACTATGGAATATATATATTTGAAAATAGGGAAATATATCACATCATTATGTTAGGATTTTGAGATCTTGGAGAGAGTCGGTCCAATAGCCTATCGACTGGATTTACCTCACAGGTACCAGGTCATGTATGATGTCTTCCATGTATTTTATCTCCACCATTATTATCCCAACCTGAATAATTCATTTTATACTAAGTATATTGAGTTTTATGTTGATTCAACCTTTGAGTATCATCCTATACGTATCGTTGATCAAAGCATGAAGGTTCTCTGAGGTAGGTCAGTTCCTCTAGTGTGGGTGCTATGGCAGCATGTCCAAGTATAGGATGAGACATGAGAGAGATATGCTGGTATACATGCTAATTCGATGGAAATTTTCTCATATGATGCTTTAAAACACTCAGAAGGGAAAATCATGGATTATTTTCTTTAAGGTTGGGAGGTATTAATGACCCATCTTTTCAGAGAGGTACAAATTCTCTTAATTTCGGTTGAACCCTCAATAAGTATTCCTGTTGTGGATTAGTCTCTATTTACCATGACCTTGGAACAATAATTTGATTTTATAAAGTAGGTATCAGGAGTACTGGATGTATTCCATATAGGAAATACACAATGTGTATTCATTACATGACATGTAATGGGCTGGATAGACCCCTTACACATTGTGAGTTGGGTTTTTTCTGGGAGGGAAATCCTTAATATTTACAGTGTGTATAGATATTACATGTCATGTAAATGACCAGGATTGTTTTTTTAAAAGGAGGTAGGTCCTCTTATTTGTTTTTGATTGAAACCCCTTATCTCATCTCACACATTTGGATCTATGGATGAGAGATCTACATTCTACTCTCCCTGGGGTCCTCTGTTTCTCCTCTGTCTAGACTCTGATCATTCCACCGTCAGTTGCATTAGATAGCTAATAACAATCTCTAAAATATTTTTCCTTATTTATTCATTTATCTTCACCTCTCTAGAGTTATATATTTTCAGGTTAATATGAATTAATTCCAATATTTTTTTTCATTTTAACTAATTTCTTCCATTCTTATTCGATTCAAAGACCGCTACTGGATGGGTGGTTTTCTACCAACCTAAGATAGGTGGTTTAGTAATTTACACTAAATGTTTACATGTTTTTATAGATTTATACCATTATGAAAAAATCCAAAAATTATACGTGTTGAATTAAAATGGATTTTCTCTTTTTAAATCAAACGAACCATGTTATGATACTCCCTAAGAGCCTTGTTAAATTTATAGAGGATGTCCACCTATTGGGTTGCCACCCCATTGGGTGTGTTGGATTAAATTTCCTCTTTAATATTAATTTTTAATTGATCAACCATGTCTTAAGTTGTTTTTCTAGACCTTCACATGGAATTTAATTATCTTCTAAAGTAAATGGTTTATTTTTGATTGAATTAAAGTGAGTGTCAAGGGCACATAACATGTTATAATTTGATAATAAATTTGTATAATATGTGATTTCCATGGTCATATCATAATAATTTAATGTAAATTATTTAACTGGGATTGACTTATGATTACTATATCAGACAATGGATATTTCTTATTATTCAATGGTTAAGGGACTTATTGAGCATGCTATTTCACGCTCCCCCACATTGGGTGTTGGGAATGGAAACTCAACCCATTTACTTGGAAAATGGGAATGAAATTCCAAATTACCATATATTGGGTGTTGGGTAGTAAGAATCACCCCACTATCTCAAGTGATGGGCATGAAATCTTGCATTCTCATGAGATTTAGGGTCAGTACCATTTTTGGAGTCTATAGTTCGTTTGACTATGCATGGATGCCTAAGTTATACCTCGGGTCCAGCTAACATATAGTATCTATTTATATTCACATATATATACTTATATATATATATTATATGGTTACTTATATATGGATGTACATGGTAAACTGAGATTAGACTTATCCTAGCTTATGTTGAAGTTGGTAGATTCTTTTAGGTGTCCTACAGGAACCCGAGTCGACTAATATTTACCTTTCAACATTGTTTATTATTTATTATACTCACACACTTACCTTATATAAATAGTGAATATATTATTCTTGACATCGTTGGTGGTGGATTACTGAGTTTATGTCACACCCTATTCTGGCTTCCAATTGGTACCCGAACAGACCATATGGATGCATGTAGGAATAAGGCGAAGCTCTTGATCATGGATACATAGACTAATTTTCTTCTATCATGGGAGCATGGGAGAAGAGGACCAAGCATATTCTTATGATGATAGTGGAGTATTATTTTGGCCTTTTTTGATTTATTATAGCATGTTGTATATTCCTTTACTCTGTATCCCATGTATCCCCTATTTTTTATATCATCATTACATGATATCATTTTTATATGACTCAACCTACGTATTTCTATTATTATTATTATTATTTCTTGGATGTTATCTTTCATTATTTATTATTTTACTTATTTCTTCTGTGATGTCAATTATATCATGCTTACACTATTTCTATCATTTATTATACCACTGTGCTACTATAATATGAGTGTATAGTCTCTCCACTATACTACATTAGACCCTAGATTCCATTAGAATACCTCTAGCGTATAGGAAGGCATGCTTGAGTCCATGTGACCCATTGTATTGGGGCACTGGTGAGTGGACCTTAGTTCATAAAATTACATTAATAACAACACCATTATATTATAATTGTTGGTTTGTTACCCAAATTCATAGAGTATTTCTATTTTTGGATGGCTACATGAAGGGACTCACTCCACCTCAACCCTTCTTCATGATATCATAATATTTGGAAAAATTTATACCCATGGGGACTGTCTCTATTTTCAAATTTCCACCCTTAGGGACTCTCTCCAAATCAACTTATATCACTACCACATTATCATCATCATTTAAACCCCACACATCAAAGGCCACAAAATCACTATCATAAGTTTTTCATCATCCATGTCATTATTATCAAGTATCATAAATGGATTCCAACCCCCACCATCCATTATATTCTCCTCCAATTATATCCACATACAAAAACTTAATCTTAGGGTGTCAGAAATAATATCACACATTTAAACTACATTCCCACCAAATATAATCACATATACACCTATAAATAGGTACTAGGGAGTAAAATACCATATCTAATAATTATACCTAACTCTCACCAAGATATACTATTATCAATATCAGAGTGTGTTAATAACCACATTATTATAATTCCTTATATCCTTAGAATAAACAAGTTCCATGACATATTAACTAGTAATATAAATTCACTAATTCATTATACACTCATTCTCTATATTCACCATATCCATCTATATAAACCAATACCTTATCAAATAAAAGAGATTATTCATGTGATTGTATGGTTATAACACTAATATGTAACACCACTTACATAGTGTCCCGATCTATGTAAAATCTACACCACCCCCATGTACCTAACTGGATAAAAGTATATCAACACCAAATTATAAAATTTACCCATGCTTATATGTCATTTCATCATACTTATGTGGAATGACTATCACGTACCACACTTCTATGTCACCTAATATCATTACCAATACTTAGAAAATTTATCTAAAAAGTTGGATAGCCCCCTAAAGAATGTTTTTAAAACCACACCACTTACTATATTAAATATTTATCCCAATGTATTCTAAAAATAAACTCATAACCACCACCAAAACTTAAAATATGTTTATATATCATCAAATAATAATAAAATTCACCATCACCATCATAATAAAATATCTTCGAAATCCCTTTATTTAGATATCCTCACGAATTAATATTAATATCATATTCCATTGTTATTTCACTAAAAATAAATAATAATAAATTTCTATATTCAAAGAATATATTTTACCATAATTAATATATTTATATTTCTAACATTTTCAAATTTATACCAATACTCTTCTATCATAGTTTATAATCATTCTAATTTATTCATTTTGAATAAAATTCTCCAATAATCTCATATTCATCACAACTCGTTTTCAATTCACCATTATAATATTTATCTCAAATTATCATTAATTATATAATCATTGAAAAAGAAAAAAAGGCATGATAGATTTATCAAGATTAATTAAAATATGATAATCTATGGTCACCAACCGTAATTCTACAATGATAAAAAACCCTTGATCACTACTAATCATTAAACTGATTTTATTATTTATTAATCTCTATATTCAATCCACCCCAAAACACTAATTATAACATAGTATTACTTAAGAAAATCAAGTAGAAATAAAAATGTCTCTTTTTGAATAATAGATTAAAATGGGCTTCTAAACTCTATTATAAAGGTTTTAGGCATAGCAGAAGCCGATTGAGTCCACACCCAATTAATATTTTTAATTATATATTATAAATAAACCATAATAACATGATAAAGAATGAAATATATCATGATTATATTTGGATATACATGGAAAAAGAATCTCAAAACACTAGATAGGATCTCTCACATTAAATTTAAAATTAATTTTATAATAGGGAAAATACCACAGTCATTAGATATTTCTCCGATTAAGATAATGATCATTCAAAAAACATTCTTTTATTAATAGTTTATCACTAATAGGATCCAAAATAGAATCCCACTAGTGGTGATTCAAGGATTCTCCTTGATATTTGAATGATATCGATAGTATGTATGGTGATATCACCGATGATCAGATTATCTTTCATTGTTTGTCTTGATCACAATACAATACTTTGGTATAGAAGGATTATCTCTCTTATTCTCTCAATCATGAATGGATGGAAGGATGTGGAAGAATACTCTTGGTCTTGGGAGAAACCCTATAGATATTATTCATTGAGAGAGAATTCTATAGAGAGGATTCGTTGTTCACAATGATGACTCATAGTAACCAACAATAGGAAATTATATAACCAGATATATAGTGAACTAAATTAGAGAATAGAGAATTTCACATATGCCATTTATTATTCTCTTAATATTTAGAGAACCCAACTTCTGATAATAATGACAGTATTATTATTATTTCCTTGACACTTTCCTTTATGATAGTTAAAATAAATATTATTCCTTAAATAAATTAATATTTATTCAAATTATATTTAATATATCATTCAAACTAAACCCTTTAACTTGTTCCATGTTTTCTACCCATTATTGATCAAACCTAAAATAATAAATATTATTCATTTGATAAATAATTATTATACTCATTGTCTTGTGAATAAATAATTATTTTAACATTCATGTAACCAAATAAATATTTATTTAATAACAAATATTATTTATTATCTTATGAATAAAACAAGATATAAATAAATATCATATTTGTTGACCTCACCTGTTTTGATAATCCCAATTATGCTTTCACATACTTTGATAATCCCAATCAATGTTTATCTATTTTTTAATTCTTTCAATCTATGATATTCTATTATCAAGATGATAATAATATTAAAATAGTCCTTGAAATATGTTCATCAATGTTTATCTATGTTTATATATGTTTTGAATTAATTCTAACTCAATCGGATATGTTCTGCATAAAATAGATAAGTATTTAGTCGCTAATTTTCTTATAGATACTGATACAGATCTACCGGTACTTAGTCTACTGATAGACATAGTCACCGATAAGCTAAGGTCACCGATACGCAGAGCTATCGGTATGTACAAGTCCACCGATACAGATAGCTACTGACAGAAACTGAGCTACTGATACAAGATCAAAGAGATACTGATACCAAGAGCTACCGATACAAGTTCAAACAGCTACCGATACAAGGAGCTACTGGTACATGATCAAAGAGATACTGATACTAAGAGCTACTGATACAATATCAAACAGCTACCGATACCAAGAGCTACCGATACAAGTTCAAACACCGTATATGATCAAAGAGCTACCGATGGAAGGTCACTGTTACATAAAGTCAACCACTACCTACAGAAGGCTACTGATGAAAGACTGACCAGACAAACTCTATACTATCAATATTATTTATTTACTAAAACAACAGTTATATTTGATGATTTTAATGCAATTAATGTTGTTTAATGTATATTTTTGGCATGTTAGGGAACCATACCTAGTACCCATAAAAAGATAATCATTCTTTTTACCAGAGCTAAAATCTATAAAAGTAAGGACAAAGACCGTACAGATGGTAAAGAATTAAGAAATCAAGAAGGCAAGTGAAGGGTGAAAAAGGTAAGGGCTAAACAACATTGAAATCATGGTGAATTCACTCAAAAATAAAAAGCTACATTCATACTGGAAGATCACTGGACATACACGAAGCCACTCATTCTAGAGGAGAACACAAGCTACATCTTGAGTGAAGAACTACAACAAACACTTCATGCACTCAAGCTTATAAGATGAACCTGAAAACCAAGGAAGAAAACGACACCCTATTTTTCAGAAAAAAAATCCGAGAAGGACTGAGAAGCATTTCTGATAAATCAAACGAGTCTAGAGCCGCACTTCACATCACTAGAGAATTCTAAACTCTTATATATTCCTTTAATGATTCTTCTATTTAAATTTCAAGCAGTGTATATACTTTGTATATTTTTTACACACAATGTATCCTATGCTAAGATGGAGGATTTCTAAATCCTCATTCAAACTCTATAACTCCCTTGTATACCACTGTGGATAGTGGTAGAGGCCAAGTAAGACCTGGACAGCCTGTGAGCTATTGTTTGTTTTCCCACGAAGAACTGTGGTAGAAATATTTGTATCTGGACAGTGGTTTCACTGTTGTTTACCCTGATCTAGGGTGTGGATGAAATATATATAATTTTTTTGAGAGGACTAAGTCTCGATTTGAGACTGAAACTCTTGGTTACATCTGCTGTGCATTTTAGTTTAAGTCTAAAGTATTCTACATATTTTATATTCTGATCCTAAATAAATTTACTTTGATAGTTAAATTAGAAAGTGTTTATACTTATTGTAAACCAGTAAGTTAGTTTCAAAAGTTAATTTAATCTTATGATTAAATTAACTGAGACCTAATCAATCTTTGAAAAACTAATTGAACATTTACACTGTATAAATTCACTACAATTTAACTTGTTTTTAAATAGGGGGATTTTAAGAGAAATATTTTTAACATAAATTTTTATTGGAAATCAATTCACCCCCCACTTGAGTATCCACTCCAACCAACATTTGGTATCAAAGGTTCTTTTTATTAATACATGATTTCAAAACACTTAGTTTTTCAGTTGTGATTTTAGTTGCATCCTTAAAGATATTAAAATTTCTGTTAGTTCTAAATTTTATTTCTTTAAATTTATTTTCTAAAATCTAGCTATGGATAATAGACTAGAAGGTGCTGCTACCAACATGCCGTCTTTCTTTAATGGTACAAACTATGACCAGTGGAAACTTAAAATGAAAATTCATTTGGAAAGTATGGGATTTGATATCTAGACTACTATAGATACTCAATATAAAATTCCAGAAACCGATAGAACTACTTGGGATGAACCAACTAAAACAGCTTACAATAATAACTGTAAAGCTATGAATTCCATGTACTGTGCTTTAGTAGAGGAAGAATTCAATCTCATTTATACTTATAAAACTGCTTATGAAATATGGGACACTTTGGCTGTTTCCCATGAGGGAACAACCAATGTTAAAGAAATGAGGTTGAATACCTATACTATTAAATATGATAACTTTAAAATGAAGACCGATAAACCCATTTCTGACATGTATCTCAGGTTCAATGAGATTTTCAATACTATGATCTCCCTTGGAAATTCTATTCCAGAAAAGGAACAAATTATGAGTATATTAATATGTTTACTAGAAAGATGGATAGACACACCTATTTCCATTAGAGAATCATGCGACATTAGCAAAATGCCTGTTAAAGAGCTTATTGGTAAGTTTATGATGTATGAGGAAGAACTCAGGTGAATAAGGAAGAAGATGATGAACCAAAAATAAAGTCAGTGGATTTTAAGTTTACTGCCTCTAAGAGCAAGGACAGGGAGAAAATTCACACACTTACTAAAAGTTCAACAAGTGAAAGTTTAGATTCTAACAGTGATGCTGAGATGGATCAAATAGCTATAAGATTTAAGAAATTATATAGGAAGAAGAAATTCTTCAGAAAATCAAACTAAAAAGGTAAATATGAAAACAAAGGACACTGGAATAAATATTGGAAGAAAGCTGACAAGAGTGATGAGGTTGTTTTTTATGAATGTAAAAGAAAAGGTCACATTAAAGTAGACTGCAAAAAATTGAAGTTGAAAAAGAAACATGACTATAAGGATAGAAAGTATAAGAAAGCAATAAAAGAAACTTGGAGTGCTTTATAAGACACTTCAAGTGATTCTGATTCTACTAAGGATGAAGACTCTCACAAGGCTAACATGTGTTTTACGATAAACACATCTGAGGTAACACTAGACACTCCTGCTTTAAATTCATACTATTATGGAGTTGATTATGATTTTGATTCGGAATATGAAGATATGTCTAGTGAAGAATTATTTGAATATTTTAATATGCTAGAAGAGACATGTAATGAGTTAAAAGGCAATTATAAAGCCTTAAAGAAACAACATTCTCTCACTGCCAATGTTAAATCTGCCTTTGATGTTGAAAAGGAAAAGAATGCTCAACTGTTAAAAGAAAATACTGAACTGAAATTGTCTAATGAGAAATTAAGGAAGGACTTGGAAAAATTCAAAAATAGAAAAGATACACTTATACAAATTACAGGTAAACAAGTGGCACTAAAATATACCACTAGAATAGGCTATCAGCCTGGACATAAACAGTTTACCAAAAAATGATTTATTCCTAAATCTGGAAAAAATTATTCTTGTTCTAGTTCTAGAAATTCATATGCCTCAACTAGTTATTCACATTGTTATACATCAAAAAAAGTTTATATTTTAAAATATGTTGATTCTGTAAATTATATGAGACCCATAAGACAAATTTGGGTACCTAAAGCCTTGCTTGCTAACCTTTCTGAACCCAAGAAGACCTGGGTACCAAAATCATTTTCCATATAAACCTGTTTTGTAGGAGACTTGCTTGAAGAGTTCTCACAAGAAGGTATGGTACATGGAAAGTGGATGTTCAAGACACATTTCTGGAGATTATTTGGGATTTAAAAGCTTAATAAAGCTTGATGGATGCTATGTCACCTTTGGTGATAATTATAAAGGAAAAATCATCGGCCTAGGCCATATTGGTAACATTAATTCAGTTTTAATTTCTAAAGTTTTATTTGTTGATGGAATTAAATAAAATTTGCTAAGTATTTATTATTTATGTGATGATGGATTTAATGTTAAGTTTGAAAATGACTCTTGTAATGTTTTTAACTCTAAAAATGTTTTAGTATTTTCTTCCTTGAGAAATGAAAATGTTTATGCTGTTGATTTGAATTCTTTATCCAAACAAAATGTTACCTATTTAAATGATTTTCATAAAGAATCCTGACTTTGGCACAGAAGATTAGGACACTGAAACATTCATTCACTTAGAAAAATGACTAGGAAGAACTTAGTTAGAGACCTAATTAAGCTTGAATTCCCATCAGACAAAGTTTATAATCCCTTTTAAAAGGAAAAGCAACATGAAGTTTCTTTTAAATAAAAGAAAGAAGTTTCAACTTCTCAACCTCTCAAGTTGGTTCACATGGACTTGTTTGGACCTTCTAGAGTTTCTAGTTTAAATGGGAATCACTATGTTTTTGTCTTAGTAGATGGATTTTCTAGATATACTTGGGTATACTTCTTAGCTCACAAAAGTAAAGCTTGTTCTTACTTTATTAAATACTCCAAGTCTATAGAGAACCTTAGTGGACTTAAGATTAAAACCCTAAGAAGTGATCATGGCTGTGAGTTTGAGAATCATGAGTTTGAATCTTATTTCTCACACAATGGCTATAGTCACAATTTCTCTACCCCTAAGACACCTCAACACAATGGTGTAGTAAAAAGAAGAAATAAAACCCTTCAAGAAATTGCTAGAACTATGCTTAATGAGTATGAACTACCTATTTATTTTTGGGCTGAAGCTGTGAATACAGCTTGTTATATTATCAATAGAGTCTTAATTAGACCTATTCTCAAGAAGACCCCATATAAAATATTGTATAATAGAAAAACCAAAGTTAGTTACTTCAGAGTATTTGGCTGCCAAGTCTTTATTCTTAATACCAAGGATAATCTAGACAAGTTTTCTCCTAAGAGTGATGAAGGAATTTTTCTTGGTTATTATTTAACTAGAAAATCCTATAGAGTTTTCAAAAAAAGAACCAAATTTGTGGATTAATCTCTTCACATCAAGTTTTATGAAACTGATCCACATGAACCTAAACCATCTCTTGAAAATCTTGAAGAAGATTTGAGTATTCTAGACCTTAATGATAAAACTAAAGAACCTGCTGTAAAAACATCCAGTTTAGGACATATTCTAGAATCTGCTTCTGTTGAACCTGAACCTATAGATGAACCTGAAATTTACAACCCTACCTTTACTAGACCAACTAGGATTCTAAAGAATCATCCTTTGGATGCTGTTATTGGTAATCTTAATAGAGGGACATAGACTAGAGCTTCTCTAAGAAACCAGGTTGAACATCAAGCCTTTCTTTCACAACTAGAACCTAAAAATGTCAATGATGAATTTTGGGTAATGGATATGCAATAAGATTTAAATCAATTTGAAAGAAACAAAGTCTGGGAATTAGTTGACAGACCCAAGGACACTTTGACAATAGACACTAAATGGGTTTTTAGAAACAAAGTTGATGAATTAGGAAATATAGTTAGAAAAAAAGTTAGGCTAGTTGCACAAGGATATAGTCAAGAGGAAGGTATAGACTATGAGGAAACCTTTTCACCTGTAGTGATATTAGAAGAAAGTAGGATCTTACTTACCTATGCTGCTCATCTGAATTTCAAGTTATATCAAATGAATGTCAAAAGTGCTTTTCTAAATGGTTTTATAATTGAAGATGTTTTTGTTGAAAAACCACCTGGATTTACTAATCCTCATTTTCCAAATCGTGTTTTCAAACTTTATAAAGATTTATATGGTTTAAAAAAAGCTCCAAGATCTTGGTATGATAGACTTAGTAATTTTCTTATTTCAAAAAGTTTTACTAAAGGTATTTTTGATCCAACTCTGTTTATTAAAAGAATTTCTAAAGATGTTTTGATAGTACAAATCTGTGTTGATGATATTATTTTTGGATCTTCTAAACATTCCTTATGTACTGATTTTTCAAAGAGTATGCAAAATGAATTTGAAATGAGTTTAATGGGAGAACTCAAATATTTTCTTGGATTTCAAGTTTTTGAAAATGAATATGGTATTATTTTGAATTAAAGTAATTATACAAAGGATATTTTAAAATGTTTTGGTTTGGATAGTATTAAGGGAAGTGATACTCCTATGAGTACAGTCTGTAAATTAGATGCAGATGAAACTGAAAAACCAGTGGATCAAACCAGTTAAAGAGGTATGATTGGAAGCTTACTTTACCTTACTGCTAGTCGACCAGATATTATGTTTAGTGTATGTATGTGTGCAAGATTTCAAGCTAATCTAAAAGAATCTCATTTAATTGCTTTTAAAAGAATTTTTAAGTATCTTAAACACACTGTAAACTCTGGTTTGTTTTACCCAAAAGGAAAATATTTTGAGATAATGAGTTATTCAGATGCTGACTTTGCTGGTTGCAAGTTGGATAGAAAAAGCACATCTGGAACATGTCATTTATTGGGAAAATCCTTAGTATCTTGGTGTAGTAAAAAGCAAGATTCTGTAGCCTTGTCCACTGCCGAAGCAGAGTATCTAGCTGCTGGTAGTTGCTGTACACAAATTTTGTGGATGAAACACACTCTTTTGGACTATGGATATGCTTTTAAGCATGTTTCAATTAACTGTGATAACACTAGTGAAATTAATATTTCAAAGAACCCTGTATCTTACTCTAGGACCAAACACATTCATATAAGACACCATTGTTTGAGAGATCATTACCAAAAAGGTGATATTAATCTTGAATTTATAGGTACTGAACACCAATTAGATGACATTTTCACCAAACCTTTAGGTTCAGATAGGTTAAGTTACATTAGGCATGAGTTGGGAATGATTAACCTTGATCGGTAGGTAACTCACTGATGCGATGCAACCTCACCGATGCGACCCCACTAATGTAACCTCACCGATGTAACCTCACTGATGTAACCTGACCGATGTAACCTCACCGATGTAACCTCACCGATGTAACCTCACCAATGTAAAAACCTCACCGATGGACCTCAATGATAGGAATTCTCACCGATAAACCCTACCGATGAGTGCACTGTTTTAAACTTCTGTCTGCGGCCAGAATCTGAATCTTTTTTACTTTATTTTATTCTATTTATTTATTTTATGATTCCTAAATGATAAAACAAAGTACTAGTTACTTCTCAATCCACCGAGCCTCAAATCCATACCCTCAATCCTTATCTCCCGAACTTCTCGAAAACCCTAAATCCCTCGAACCAGAGATGGAAAAAACCAAACTTCCTACCATTAGAGATGACACTGATGAGCCGAATGCAAAGACGTAGAAGTCCGAGCCATAAGAAAGTGGTAGTGTTGGTAGAACAAGGTCAGGGAGGTGAATAGTGAACCCTCATTTGCAAAATAGATTTATTGTGATCGAAAAGTGCTGTGCATGGAATGGTTGTTGGCTAGAAAATCGTTAGTGCTCGAGGTGTTGGAAGATCAAAAGTGGGTAGATTGCTTTTCGAACAAAAATGGCCCCTACTATTCGAAGCTAGTGAAAAAATTTTATGAGTTTGTGTGTTTTGAGAAGTCATAAGATGAGAACCGAGTGATTTATTTTTTGAATGGAAAGGAGATATCTTTTTCATCTGTTGAATGGGATGAATGCCTGAAGGTTCTAAAAGAAGGTGTTTCTGGCTATGTCTTGAAATCAATACCACCTACAAGTGATATATTTGATTATGAGACTTCCTTGGAGGAGCTCACCAATAATGGAAATCAAAGACAAGTTTTGGATGTTGAAATGGATGGAGAGAACATATTTCTATTCAAGTTTGTTCAGCATGTCTTGATTCCAAGGAGAGGGGACTTTGAGAATTTAAGATATCCAGATATCTATCTCCTGCATATCTTGAGACATTGTGTAAAATTGAATCTATGCATATTGATAATGATTCAAATGGAAGACATGACCAGGAAAAAATCAAAGACTAATGCCTTATTCTTTTCCAAGTTGATCTCAGTGATGATCAAAGTGAAAGGGGTAGCTGAGTCTCAAGATGAGATAGTGGTAGTAAGGAAAAACTTCTGTATCACAAGAACTGTTTGAAAATATATGAAGATAAACTGGAACCCATAGAGAGGAGATTGGGTTAATGATGAACAGAAGTTATATGATAAATTCAATCCTGTGGATCATTCTTCAAGGCCTAAGGATGTGAGGGATCTAGGTCTAGGACCTGATGAAGAAGAACCTGAGTACAGTGACGAGATTGATGAAGAGGAGACCTCTATGGCTAATGGAAGAGATCCAGATTTTCCCCCAAGTCCTGTTGATGAAATTGTATCTTCTAGAAAGGAGACTTTAGTAGAAGAAGAGACACCGGCTGATGAGAAAGACCAGCCAGCCCTTGAGCATGAACAAGAAAGAGAGAATGAATATGAAGCATTTGATTCTGTTTGCTTAAGTCTGAGTCTATTTATTGGAAGCTCATTTGTGCCTGCCAAGGATGTAGAAGGTGAAATGGAAGGACCTGTGCCTAATCTAGAGGAGCCTCCAGCTGTTGCAGCTGTTGCAGATATGGAATTGATTGTAGAATATTCTTCTGAGGAAGAAAGACCTACTGAGAATACTGTTGTTTTACAAGAGAATTCACCCATTGAGGGGGATCATCAAACCAGATTTGGTAGTGTTTCAGTGGATGTTGATATTGAGGATTGGGCAGAAGACCCAGGTTTTGTGGTTTGTGGATTGGATGATCCCTATTCTGATAATAAGGCATCTCTAAATAGACCAAAAATCAATTATGATGTTCAGACTAAGTTGTTACCTCAAGATGTGGTCAGAATGCATGATCTAGACAAGCTAAAATCTGATCTCAAAATCAGTTTTTGTGGAAGAAATAAGGAAAATGGAAGCTTCACTGGTGGCATCAATTCAATTGATTATGAATGAATCAGTGGCCATCATAGTATCTAAAAGATCACCTGTTGTGGTTGCACCTACTAATATGATCACCAGGTCTGACCTTGAATCCTTAAAGGATGATCTAAAAGAGTCCTTTAGTGCTTCTGTTGCTGATTTGAAACACTGTTTTGTTGAAGAGATGAGCAATTTGGAAAAATATTTTTAACTCTCTCTCAGTTGTAATATGTCAAACTTTATGGTAGAAATAGTGGATGAAGTTATAGCTTTCTAGACTCAAGTATCTAGACTGGAAGAAGATTTTGAAGCTCTAAAGAAATATGTTATCTCTTTAGAATCTTACATGAGTTCAAAATATCAACCAGACAAGGACTTAGCCTATGTCAAAAGTGTTGTGAGCCAGATGGTATCAGTGTTTGAAGGTTTTAAAACCTCAATGAAAGATCATGTTAGCACCCAGGATTCCCAAGTGAAAAATATTATTAGTGGGTTGACTAAAAAGTTCAAGAAAATCGTATCTTTCTCTGTTGGTTCTCTTGCCTCCAGAACATCAATAGAACTAAACCAAATTCAAGCTGTGATGAAAGAGGAGCATGGTTCAGCATCAACCAGTGGTTCTGTGAACTCATCCAACCTGAGAAAAGTGGTGATTTATACTATAGATTCAGCTCGAGAAATAATGAATATAGTTCAAGAATATATGAGAGAAGATTCTGCCTCTCAAAAAGTAGTGAAAGAA
Organism: Viscum album; assembly: GCA_963277665.1. Classification (NCBI taxonomy): domain Eukaryota; kingdom Viridiplantae; phylum Streptophyta; class Magnoliopsida; order Santalales; family Viscaceae; genus Viscum; species Viscum album. The sequence continues at coordinate 907,517,615 of OY728131.1, read as the reverse complement.
AAGGTAGACTACTATTTTCAAAGGATTTATACCAAACATAAACTCAAAAATTAGTTCAATTTTTTTTTAGAAATCCTGAAGTTACCTCCTGTCAATCAAACCTTCAGAGAGCAAGTCAGCAAGCTAAGGGAATTGACTCTAGCCTTGGAAAAATTCATGGAAAACAAGGATGGTTTCATATCTTCTATAGAGAGAGGAGGAGGTATAATTATAGATTTCAGAAATCTCTTGTTTCTTTTCTTGCATGTCGATGCTACTCCAGTGATTGTACCTCCAGCTTTACCTGCCTCTACCTCTACTGCTTCTCCTGTTCAGCTGACTCCAACCTAAGCCATTCGAAGCCTTACTCCAATGATCACTCAAAGAACTCCTCAGTACAGGCCAGGAACAGTTTCAGTGGCTCAGCCTCCTATGATCATTTCTGGAATTCCTAATCCTTCACCTGTATCCACACATTTTGAATCCTCTTCTGATCCAAAGGGAAAATCACACATCGAGGACATGGATTGAATAGGTGGCTAAGATATTTGATAGGAATCCCTTGTATTTTGTTTTATTTCCTTGTAACTTTTTTTTTCAATATGAAATACAAATGGATTTCATTTCTTTTTCATTTTTTTCTTTTTCTCTTTGTTGTTTCCCACTTTTTGATTATCACAAAGGGGGAGAAATATTATCAAAGTACCAAATGGGGAGAAATATTCTCGAAGGGGGAGAAATATTATCTAAGGAATAGTTATTATGATTTTCTCCTCTGATACCATTACATTTAATTATAACTCTGATACATTATGTTCTATAATATACTGTTTTCACTGATACAATTGACTTTAATGATATATCCTCTGATACAATTAATCATTATTTTAAAAATGTAATATCATAAGTTGTGATTATCAAAAAGGGGGAGATTGTTGACCTCACCTGTTTTGATAATCCCAATTATGCTCTCACATACTTTGATAATCCCAATCAATGTTTATCTATTTTCTAATTCTTTCAATCTATGATATCTTATTATCAAGATGACAATAATATTAAAATAGTCCTTGAAATATGTTCATCAATGTTTATATAAGTTTTGAATTAATTCTAACTCAATCAGATATGTTTTGCATAAAACAGATAAGTATTTAGTCGCTAATTTGCTTATAGCTACTGATACAGATCTACTGGTACTTAGTCTACCAATAGACAGTCACCGATAAGCTAAGGTCACTGATACGCAGAGCTACCAGTATGTACAAGTCCACCAATACAGATAGCTACCGACAGAAACTGATCTACCGATACAAGATCAAACAACTATCGATACCAAGAGCTACCGATACAAGTTCAAATAGCTATCGATACAAGGAGATACTAGTACATGATCAAAGATCTACTGATACCAAGAGCTACTAATACAAGATCAAACAGCTACCGATACCAAGAGCTACCGATACAAGTTCAAACAGTTACCGATACAAGGAGCTACTGATACATTATAAAAGAGCTACTGATGGAAGTTCACTGTTACATAAAGTCAACCGCCACCTACAGAAGGCTACTGATGAAAGGCAGACCAGTCAAACTCTATACTCTCAATATTATTTATTTATTAAATCAACAATTATATTTGATGATTTTAATGTAATTATTGTAATTTAATGTGTATTTTTGGCATGTCAGGGAACCATACCTAGTACCCATAAAAAGGTAATCATTGTTTTTACCAGAGCTGAAATCTATAAAAGGAAGGACAAAGACTGTGCGGATGGTAGAGAATTAAGAAATCAAGAAGGAAAGTGAAGGGTGAAAAAGGAAAGGGCTAAAAAACATTGAAATCATGGTGCATTCACTCAAAAAGAAAAAGCTACATTCATACTGGAAGATCACTGGACATACACGAAGGCACTCATTCTAGAGGAGAACACATGCGACATCTTGAGTGAAGAACTACAAAAAACACTTCATGCACTCAAGCTGATAATATGAACATGAATACCAAGGAAGAAAACAACACTCTGTTTTTCAGACAAAAACCAAACAAGGACTCATAATCATTTTTGATAAATCAAAAGAGTCCAGAGCTACACTTCACATCACTAGAGCATTCTAAACTCTTATCTATTCTTTTAGTGATTCTTCTATTTACATTTCGAGCAGTCTGTATACTCTGTTTATTTCTTACACACACTGTCTCCTATGCTAAGCTGGAGGATTTCTAAATCCTCATTCAAACTCTATAAGTGGATAGTGGTAGATGTCAAGTAAAACCTGGACATCCTATGAGCTATTGTTTGTTTTCCCACAAAGAACTATGGTAGACGTCTTTGTACCTGGACAGTAGTTTCACTATTGTTTTCCCCGATCCAGGGTGTGGATCAAATTTATATAAATTGTTTGAGAGGACTAAGTCTCGGCTTGAGACTGAACCTCTTGGTTACATCTTCTGTGCATTTTAGTTTAAGTATAAAGTATTCTACATATTTTATATACCATTGCTAACTACTTTGAAATATAATTTTTTTTAAATTTACTTTGATAGTTAAATTAGCAAGTGTTTATACTTATTGTAAACCAGTAAGTTAGTTTCAAAAGTTAATTTAATATTCTGATTAAATTAACTGAAACCTAATCAATCTTTGAGAAACTAATTGAACATTTACACTCTGTATAAATTCACTACAGTTTAAATAGGGGGATTTTAAGAGAAATATTTTTAACAGAAATTTTTATTGGAACTCAATTCACCCCCCTCTTGAGTATCCACTCCGACCAACAATATTCAATAATATTGTGAATAAATATTTATTTAATTATTCAACTCACAATAATGATTAAATAATAGCTATAAAATAAGATATTCTGAATACATATTATTACTCAGTCATAATATTAATATTTATTCCAATTATTAAATTCAATTATAATTTAACTGATATCGATGGATACACTAAGTTTGTGACCCTCTACACCTCTTCCTCGATGAAATTAGGTGGTATTTCCAAAATTCCATTATTAGTTTCTAACAACACATAAAGTAACCCATTAAAAAAATTAATTTCATATTAACAACAACCACATATGAATGCTCAATATAAAATATATTCCACTTTTCAATATATCTCTTAATCAAGAAGGTTGTTTATTCACATCATTAACATATATGATCGATTTCTCATTATTTGACTATATCAAAGTAAATCATCAATACAACATGGCCTTTGATTTAGTTTCAATTTTATTTTCTTATCAAAGGACTGAGATATCACCTTATGGTTTTAGAAAGGTCAAATAATTTCTTGAAATATTCATTAATTTAATAGAACTTCTGATGAACCCAACAGATCATAATTTATCATGAGTATAGATCATCACAATGTTTGGAAATACATCAAAGTATGTGACTCATGATATGAATTAATTAAAAACTCAAGTATAAGAATCATGACACACATTAATATATTGGAATATAAAATAGCCCATAAACATGTGGAATTATTACTAGTGGGTCAGTACTCATAATCTTATATCTTGGTGATTACTAAGTAAAAACTTTATGAGATGAAGTCTAATCTGCTTACGAGTATCAAACACCTGACAGTAAAAATACTATATATTTCATCCTATAATTTTTTTGTGAACATAGAACTTGATTTAGAAATATGTTATAAAACTACAAGGATCTCATTATAAAGGGGAACTACTATGTATTTTTGATGAAATAAATACAACAAGGGAATTACCAAATTAATGTAATACAGAATAACAATCGTCATATGATAGGATAATTATAAATATTCAAGTCTATGAACATTAATACATGTAATTAAAAGAAAAAATAGTTTTCTCTAGGGTATCGAATGCAATATATTCCCCATTCAAATTATTAACATAACTATCCATTGTAACATTTGATAAGCACTATTATTTCCTACTAAAATCCCCTTATAAATCATATAGACTAGAAGATTTATTCCGTATTCATTAAATAATTCCTAAATTAAATCCATATTAAAATCCATCATATAAAATACCCCAAATAATTTATTTATAAAGATAATCTAATAAAAAATTAATTGCTTAAATAAATAATAAAATAAATTAATTATATCAAATTATAACATTTATAAGAAATTTCAATTGCCATAAAATATCATATTGTGACCAAAGTGAAAAAATCATATCCTGAATCCAATGGAATGATCAAAATTTCATTTTAAGAAAAGAAAACTAACCACTTTTTATTTTAGAGTCAAAAATAGAAAAATAACCTAAAGAATTTTATAAAATTTTAAAAATTGAATTTACGGGTCTCTATATTGTCTATGATCATCACAATTAGAAGACTTGGTTGTAAAACATTGTAATTTTTTATGCTTATCACCATTATAAGACTAGGTCATAATTAATCCAGCATGTTTATGATATTTACAATAAATGAAATAGGTTTGTATTTGTCTTTTATGTTTATATTAATCAAAATCAGGAAGCTATGTCATATTTCTTCCAACCTATAAATGTTAATCTCATGGTAGATGAACATAATATAAGATCTTTTCATCTCCCTTATGTTATACCCATATTACCCACCACTCAAGATCCACCCTTTCCAAACACCATATATTTCATGATCACCAATTTTATGAAAAAAAATACATACTAGTTACTAAAAAATAATATCACCTCATAGGCTATACCTACCACTGGAGCAACACACTCAGTGACACTCTCTTTACGGAGGAATCCCCAAAAGGACCTCCCAAGCTCAACAACTCACATATCATGAAGGTACACCCTCAAAGGGTTATAACTACAACTCTAAAAAAGTATTGTAATAAATTCCATATAAATAAGTGTCTATGTAGTTGTAGGGTCCTGAAAATTTTGAAAAGGGAAGGCAAATACTCCTACAAGTTGGGAGAAGCAATGAAATACATGTTGAATTTAAAATTTGAGAATAAATTTAAAGAAATCAAAATTTTCAAAGGAATTTGGAATGGAAATGTACCGATTACTGGGAAAGGTTTGCAGAAGGCATCAAACACAAACCACTGGTACACAAATGGCCTATGATGTGCTGGCCCGCGAGGTTTTTTCCAGAGGAAAAAAAACAGTTCACGGTGAATTCCCACCTGTGAACTGATGCCGCTGCGAACTGTTTTTGCTGGAGAGAGTACGACAGAGGTATACCCTGCACATCATCCATACAAATGATGTGGTTTGAAGATGAGTAGAATTTGACATCATCCCGAACCTCAAAAAATCACGGTTATCACAGTCATCTGTGGGACAGATTTCCTCTATGGGCTTCCAAAAAAGGTGCTGCAAGAATTGCAGATACATCTTCCCCAAAACTATATAAAAGGACCATATGGGGAACTGAAAAAAGAAGGTGTAAGAAGACTGAGAGAGAGATCTGGGATGGGTGAAAAAGTGATGAAGAAAATAGACAGTGTGAGAGAGATTTCTTCCGTACCTGAAGTAGTTTGCAGGACTCTATCCCGCACCTGAAGCAGTTCGTGGATTCCCTCTCGTGAACCATAAGCAGTTCACAGAATCCATTCCATGAACCATATGCAAAAATAATTTCGTGGAATACCTCTCCGGGAACCTCACTCATAAGAACCTCTACAACCAACTAGTAAATAAATAAAAAATATAATAAAAATGGTTTGCAGACTCCCTATGCAGAATGTAGTATGTAGACACCCCTTTGTGGAAAACAGTTTGTGGCCAGCTCTTATCTGGCCAATGGTTTGTAGAATATCCTATGTTGAAAATAGTCCATGTACCATCCTACGTGTCCAACTCCTACACGACCAACTCCTTTACGAATAGACAGTTTGCAACCATCTCCTATGTTGACACTCCTATGTGGCCAACTCCTATACGAATATCCCTATGCAAAAAAACTGTTCTCACCCACCAGTCTATACCACGGGGGCTGTACCCCCACACCCCTGCTCGGGAGCAGTGCCGGGCTATGGTCCCATCCCTCTGGGCCTATCCTTTCACTTTCGTCACTGACCCCCATGAAAAATGGAGGGTCGCACTGTGAAATTTTTGAGCCGGGTCGACAAACATTTTCCATTGCACCTTTATGCTGCCCAAACATCTATCCCTTAAATACCATGAGAAGATAAATTCCTCATACACCTCCCAAAAACCCTATCACCTGCCTCATATACCAGGTTGACCTAGAAATCCATAGACAATCATAGCCTGAATGTTTCTTAAATGCCCAGACACATCCTTTCCATCCATAAAACTTTGTGTCTTTGGTGATTCCAGATCCTCATAAACTTCCATGGCCATCAAAAGCAAAAGGCCAATGTCCGACGGACACCTTTGTTTGACTATGCACATCATTCCCCAGTGGCTCTGCATATGTTACCTACAAAACGACCGTCATCCAAAGGAAAATTCATTATTAGGAGAGTCCTTTCCAACCTCTTTATGCCTCAATGGATTCCATGCCCCATATCATTTCTCCTAATATGATAATCCCTAGAGTCATGGTTTACATTTACTTCCTTATCATGTTTGAAGTATATCAGAACATCCCAACCCGATTATCCTATAGCTAATCATGGATTCGATAACAAAAAATCTAAACTCTATGACCTAAAACTTTGAGTTATCGTCCTGACCACATGAAATTAAAATGTATGGTATTAGTCCCTACAACATGACATTAAACTATGAAGACATCATCCAAGCTATATGACTTTAAAATGTAGTATACTGGTCGATTTTGGATCTTCATAAACATCCCCAACCCTAAAAAATGGATGGTCAATGTTCTAAGGACACCTATGATTGACTATTCACATCATGCCTCGGTGGATCTACATATGTTTCCCACAAAAATGGACTTCCAACAAGAGAAAAATTCATCCTCCGGAGAGGCCTCTTCTACCTTTGTACACCTAAATAGATTTTATGCCTCATATCATTTCTCCTGATTGGATATCCTCTATAATCATGGTCTACACATTCCAACCCTCTCATGTTCGAGGAACTTTGGAACAACAAACCATTATTTACCTCTAGTTAATCATGGTTTATATAAAAAGTGGTCCTCATCATATGACCCTAAACTGCAAGACCCCAAATAGTTATATCCACATGATGTTAAACTGTATGGTGTTCTTACTTGCAATACAACACTAAACTGTGATGCCATCATCCAAGATATATGACTTTAAACTGTAGTATACCTCACATGACACATTCTGGGGCACTCCCACTGAGGTAAGTCCCTAATCTTATGGTAGTTGAGCCTCATGACCTCCAATTCCATCCCACATTGAAAGGTTCATCGCTCCACACCCTCTCCCACCATCGCCTCATCTTCTCCCTCCATAGGCCCGCCCTCTCCCATCAATGGGAGAGAATATGTGTGGTTTTTTGAATCTCTCATATCCTCTTGTTTATCACACAGAGCATGACTGACACAGGCGTAGATATTTGTGATTATTACAAAATCCACACAACCAACCCAGTATAAACTATGAGAACTCTGATTTTTTATCAAACTAAGATATGTAGGAAGCCTTTTTCTAGGTCTGAGATTCATATTATCTCATCTATAAAATGAGATATCATGACCCCCTTAAAATGGGAAACTTCCATGCATAAGCTCCAACCCAGCTTGAACTATGAGAACTCTGATTCTTGGTCAAACCAGGATACGTAGGATGCCTGCTTGAAGGCTCGAGCTCAAAAGGGGTTCCCTTACAAAAGGGTTCACCTAATCATGTCCCCTCAAATGGGAAGCTTCCATGTGTAAGCCCAACATGTAATGAACTACAAGAACTCTAATTCCTGGCCAAAAAAGGATACGTAGGACACCTACTTGAAGGCCCACTCTCAAAAGGGGTGCCCTTCCAAATGGGTCAACCCCAATTATTCCCCTAATAGATGGGCCCCCTCCCAGGTCCAATCCCCAACCTATACCGAAATACGTGGGCTATGATTCCTCTTTCAAGGATACATAGGAAGACCATATTATGGGCCCAATCACAACATCAAGCCATCTTCCACCCCCTGGATGATGATAAACTCCAGGGCACCTTATTACATGGCTTAAATCAGTATTGCCTTTGTATCATAATATTTATATATATCCATAACGATCCTACAACCCAGGGGTATCCTGTATATGAACTCTTTGGTAATTAACCAAGGATTAACAAACATATAAACATGAATTAAATCTATAAGAAAGTCTTGGAGTATGAAATAATTCTCCCCAAAAGGGTATGATGAGCCCGACCTCCCATCCTTTCGACCAATGGAGTCCTTTAGTGTAGTTGGCCAAATTGTCATCCAATGAGCACCTGCCTTTGTAAATAAGGTTCATGAATCATGTATACCAGGGCTGTTGGGTGTTTCTGGCTCCACAAATAAACCAGCTAGAGACCATCTGAGGAAGTCATATCCGAAGAGGACCGATTTCTCAAAAACTTAACCCTATGAAAGCGCCCACTATGACCAGTGGACTGTGGCACCTTCTTCCTAATGCAGAAGGGATAAACTACCTAGTCCCCACTGGTTCAATACAATTACCCCAAATGTATAACGACGTAGATCAGGTCAAAACAAATATGGCTATGAGAAAGTCTCTATAATAACGGATGAATGTTCGTCACCCGTCAGACCATTCTTTGCATTTTACCCAAACCCATAAATGCGCTGCCTTAGAGGCAAAATAGTAGTCAAGATATAACACCTAAAGGGATCAATATAGATCTAATGACCCTTATTCATCACTCCACTCACATAGAAACCCACTTTATTTCTATCTTGTGTCATTTTCACCAACTTAACATTGATTAAATTCCATACATCCTAATAATCTCATATAATACAAAAATAAAAAATTTGGTACAACCTACCTCAAACATATTAGTTAAGGATCATCAAATATATTTTGAAAAAATAATACACAATTGATGGAAATTGGAAAGAATGAGAAAATAAATCTAAATAAGGAATTATAATTTAGAGGTACAAAATAGAAAGATAACCATTAAATAAAATTTTGAAGGAGGTTATCCTTAATAAAATGGATCTAATGTAATAAATAGTGTTTTAATTGAAGCTCAAACAAGGGAGGAGAAGAACTTGGAAGTGAAGAATATAGAGGGAGATTTAGTTAGATATTACATCTATCTAGGAGAATGATGGGTGGAGTGTGTATATAATATTTTAAATTAAAATTTATTCTAAAAGAAGTTTAAAATAAATTGTTTTTTGAAAGACAATAGGTACCCTATGGGAACCACTAGGTATATAGTGGTCCATCAACCTCCCAGTGGGTTTCCACCATCATTTCAGTGGTCACCCTAGAGCTTATTACTCCCTTTAGTCCCTTACCAAGTACTTGGTACTAAGCTATCGAGTACCCAATATTATTTTTTGTAGAATTAAAGTAATAAATTCCTTCATTTTTCCCAAAACATGATCATCATTTTAATTTTTGATTCCCAACGAAATTATTTTTATCTAAAAAATAAATATAAAAAATTTGAATAATAAAATACCTTAAAATTATTATTTCATTATAGTTCTAGGATATAAGAAAGTGTACGGTTCTTATTAAGGAACTATATGGTGTGATTACTATCATAGTAGGTATTTATTACCTCATGAATGGTAAGTGAGGAATATTATGTAATGTTGGAGTATATTACCTAGATAAAAAGATAATCCTATGTTTAGGGGATTGAGATGTGTTGAGATAGTTTTTTTCACAGATGTTATGGTAATAATGTGTTATTTTTGATTTAGTAATGGACTGGTTATATATTTCTAATAAAATATAGGATTTATGTGTGATCATGGTAGGTTATGTGGTAAAATTTTATTGGAATGGTTTGTACTATTTTTTATATGATTATATTGTTTTATCTATTTAATATCATGAAATCATTAGTATTATATTCTCATATTGACAATTGAAGGGTTATAAGTGAAACATGCTGAGTATATAAATATACTCATCTCTATTAATATATCTTTTCCCATTTTTATTTTTCGTAGGATCATAAAGTGAGTTAATAGTAGATAAGTAATGAAATTTGTTAACTTTTTGAGATTATAGATGAAGATATATATATATATATATTTTCTTAGACCGGGGAAGAAGAGTCTACTTTGGGAATTAAATTTTTGGTATTTTTATTTCAATAATTATCCTTTATTATGTTTTTAAAATTCATATAGTCACATTATTAATTTATTAATTAGGGTTTAAATTATAGATATATATATTTTTATATCATTTATATTCATGGATTTGGTTTATATTTAGTGGGTAATGCCTCCAATTTGAGTGAATTATACCCTCATTGATAATATCTAACCCTATTCCAATTAAAGGCGAGATTCGATGGTTATATCACAATATTCTTATAAGACAAGGTAGAGTCCAAATAGGGTTGATTCATAATATAATGGTATTAGATATAGGTTATTTATGATTTTTACTTGAAGTAAGCAAATGAGTGGATTTCCTTTCTTTGGTAAGGAAAAATATATATTGAACATAAAATATGGTGTAAACCATAAAACCCATTAATAAAAATAACTATCCATGTTGATCTTGTGTAAGGAATCTAATTATTTACTAACAATACTTAAAGTATGAATATAGTTACTTTGAGGTACTTGATAAGTGTAGGGTAATGAATTATATAGTTTCATATAGGATTTGATAGAAGCATGTGTTGTTTCTTTAAGGTTTGTGACTGTCTAGTATTATCTAGGCCCTATTTTCTTAATCATATGGTAGTGTGGGTTCCTGGAAATTTTTATAATAGTTATGAAATGGGGTTTTCCCTTCAAGTTTTGGATAATATTATTAATTATTAATAAGATAATATTTAAAAAGGTTTTATATTGAATATTTTATTAATGTAATGTTTTCTTATTATTCCTATTCTACCAGTTCATATTTATTTAGAGGTGATAAAAATTAGAATGTTCAATAAGAACTATTGGATGTTCATAGTAATATGTATAAGTACATGCTAATAATTTTTATATATAATAATTTTAACAATTTCAAAATAATACATTTCTAAAGTATGAAGGATCTATCTCTAATAATGATACTAAAATTTTGATATAAGAAGTAAAAGTGGAATTTCAGTTGTGAGAATAATTGGATAAGCATTGGGTACTATTGGATTTGAAATGTTGCAAAAAGTATATCTAAAATGGTGGGAAATCTTCTTATAAGATCAATATTTTTCCATGACACAATGGGGTTAGTTTCTTAACCAATTCAAGAAGGATATCTTATCAAATATTCTTAAAGTGAAATGAAAATAATTACTAATGACTATTTATTATGTAAAGTCTACCATATGCGTGTTTAAAGTGAAATTTATAGAATTAATGAACATTCTCAATATTTTTTATATAATAAAAATTTATGATCTAATCATTTATATATATATTTTTATCCATAGATTCAATAATAGTTAGGTATCCTTTCACAAAATTATTTTAAAAAATATTGTACATGGAAGAAATGGTAAATAAATTGGTGGATTAAATGATTTAAGTTTCTTTGATAATAGAGGAGGATAAATATAGTGAAATTTGGTTTGGATATAAATAAATTAGTGTAAATTTTAATCTTTTTGAGAACATAAAAATTAGTTTCTATCATTTATGAATTATGTATCTATAATTTCAAGGACATTGGGTATAAAAAAAGGTTTTGAATGTTACATTTGTTGGTGTATGGGTCATATTCAAGCTGTATACCCATCATATCTGGATAATAAATAAAGGAAAAATATTTGATTGATGATGGATATGATCCCTCATTATTTTTAGAAACCTCCCTAATAACAAATTTCACTACATTATAGTTTTACACAACAAGTTAGAAAAAGGAAAATAATTACTTCTTAATTCTCTATGGATGTATATAAAAAAGTAAAATTGGATGAATGGAGGTAATATCCAGTAAGTCTTCCAAGGATGGGAAATAGGTCATAGAAAATTATATATTATAAAGAATAACAATAATGATGATCATAATAATTTGAGTAATGTTTAGACAATTTTCAATAAATATTTTGTTTGCTTATCTCTATTATCTTGGTTTTTAGTGATTCACTTCTATTTTAGGGAGATTTTTTTGGATTTATTATTTAGTTTTTAAAGTGACAATTCTTGGATATATTATTTCTATGAACATTTAATTTATCAATTATAATATTATTGAAATTAAATGGTTAATCTCATCTTCCCATAGGGGTAGTTATGGTTAACAACTTTTCGATGATGAAAATTATTTAAGGTGGAGAGGATGCAAGGATCTATATTACTTTAAATTGTGGTTATTTTTATATATATAATTAATATTTTTCAGGATGTAACTTTATAAAACTGGTGTGTAATATAGAGACCCATAAATTTTATGTTTGGGATTTTTTAAAATTCTGATAGTTATTTTAGACTATTTGACTCTGAAGGATAAAATAGTAATCTTATGTGGTATGAAGATAAAATTTTGATTGCATTGTTTTATGCACGACATGATTTCTTCCCTTTGGTGGAATTTTGGTAATTTTTATGGTAGTTATAACTTTTTGAAAATGATATAATTTTATAGAATTTATATATTTATTTATTTAGTTAAATAACTCAATTTTAATGAATTATTTTATAAATTAATTATATAATATATGATTTGTTTATTAACATAATAATATTAAATATATTTTTGGATATGTATTTTATTATGTTTATAACATAAAACATGGTGCAATTAGAATATTTATGATGGGTTTTGAAATGGGAAAGTTAATAGAGGTTATGAAATGTTTAAATGAATGATTATGACATAATTTTGAATGGATACATTAGAGGGAGATTAATTTATTTTATTATGGAAGAGAAAATATAACTATTAAAATTAAGGTATAATAGTTTCCTTTAGTCTATGTTATTATTATAAGTAGTCTATCACATAATTATGGAATTTAATGAAAAGAATTATACTCGATATTCAAAGGTTCAATTTATAGATTTATTTAACATTATATGAGTTTTAAATTTATTATTATTATTTTTTATTATATCTTTTGGTTATTGAATTAGATAAAATTGGAATGGTGGATTATTGGAAAAATGAAATAAATAAGACACATTAATGTGGAGGGAGATTTTTGACTCACTTAAGAAGGGATTAAAATGTTTTAATAGTGATGAATCTTGAAGATTTAATGATTTGGGTGAATTCCGATGCATAAATAAGAGAAAATGGATATATCATTTTTTTATCAAGAACGTTATTTTTTTCCCACATTCTCGATTTTATTTATATACTTTAAAAATATTTCTCGAATGGTGGATGAATGAACCTTGAGACAGTAAAAAAATAATTGATGTAGATCAGTGGTACCTCAAAGTAGCTTGAGGTAGGGTATTATAATCCTTAAATTATCTATTTTTTGGGAAAATAATTTTTTGAGGAATATTTAATACACAACCACTTAAACATATGATTATTAACATGGTTTAAGTAAGTTATTATGAATGATGGAAAATATATTAGTATTAATCTTCATTGATTCTCATCATTCAGGGATGTTGAGAATGGTTATAATGTATTTTTATGGTATTTTATTTTATAATAATATATTATTGATGTTTATTTATTTTTAGGTTATTATGTTTATATGAAGTGTTGAATTATGTCATAATGATTTGTTCAAATTTATAGTTTTCTTAAAATTTATATGAGGGTGTGCTAAAATGGGACGTGGTTGTTCCACTTTATATAATGTTTTACCAAAACATACCTTAGTCTTACAAAGATTAAAACTTGGGGGGGGGGGGGTTCAAATCAGGGTGAGAGGGAGGAAAAATCCGACACCCCTCTTTCTCTTCACTCATCTATATAAGGTTGTATTATGTTAGTGAATTCAAGTGGTGTATATCTATTTTGTTAAGGAATAATATAACTTTCTTGGTTTTTAACTAATGATCAATAAGGTTGATTTTGATGAGTTGATATAGATATAATAATGGAAGTGGTGGTTAAATATCATTGAAAATAATGTCAGATTGTGGTAGCTAAGATAATAAAATAAGGTTGTAGAGTATAAAGTGATGGATTTTTAAACTAGATGTAATGAGAATAGGTTGTGTGGAATATGGATTGTGAACTATAATATCATGTGAGGATAACATGAAATGAATGATAATATTTGTAAGAATGTTTGGATATACTTTCCCATAATGTGAAATATTAAATATATTTTTTAATATCTATCTTATTAATTTCCTTATAGAGGCATGATGTGGGATGTTAGTGTAGTAGTGAAAAACTAGCAGTAATTACAACATTACTTCATGCAGTAGACAAATAATCCCACCCCAAGGGTAGTGGAGGAATTATGTATGGTATTGGGGAAGTGTGTCAATCTAACAAGTTTTTATAATGGTATATATGGTTTAATTTATAGAATATAGGGTTAAAGTTCCCTCTTAGTGGTTAGAGGAGGTACAATATATGAAATTGAAATAGAGAACCTAACTAATAATATTGACCCATAAGAAAGTTTTGGGTTCTTATTATTGTAGTGTAGTGTGTAATTCATCTCTTAGTAAGTAGTTATTCCTTCTTAATGGGTAGAGGAGGCATGGCGTGTGGAATTGGAGTAGTGTGCTTAGCATGAAGGATTAACCTATGTTTAGCTGATCAATATGTTATAAAATTATGTTTTAACTGATGTTATGATAACATAGTGGTATGGTTTATGAGTAATGGGCTATTTATGCATTTCTAATAAAAGATGAAGCATGTGTTTGATCATAGTGAGCTATATTGTAAATATATATGGCATGGTTTGTACTATTTATTAGATACTTATATTATTTTATTTATTTTATCTCATGTAATAATTATTATTATCTTTACACATTGACATTTGATGTGTCATAGGATTAACCTACTAAATATGTGTATATAATCACCCTATTTATATATCCTATTTTCCCTTATCATTATTTTAGGATCATATATATAACTGGTAATAGAAATGGTTGTTTGGTTTTTACTTGATTAGATGATAAATTTAGAGATATATTTTCTTAAATAGTGGTAAAACATTACATTTTATGAATTATATTATTTATATGTTAACTTTATTATATATCCTATATTTTTTGTTTTCCATTTGTGTAGTTACATGATTATTTTGTTGATTAGGGTTTTATCTGTGGATCTTTGGGTTTGTATGTCATTAAAATTCAAATTTATAGTTTATATTTATGGGTTAATGGATATCTTTTGAGTTAATTATACCCTTAGTTCTAGTCACAGACCTATAGATTATTAGAGATGGGATTTAGGGGTCACAACTCAATATCATTATTGGCTCTAATGAATTCCCATTACTATTGGGTTATGACAGTTCTCCTTAATAATCAAACTAAAATTTTTTCTACTCTAATAATAAGAAATACATTGTCTCCACACCTATCTTAAGGTGTTCTAAATTTGAATATATACTTTTCCCTAAAAAAATAATTATCTAGGTTGTAAAATTAATGGTTTGAACATGTATAGTGGAAGGAATTGTATTTTCTAGTCAATTATGTCATAACTAATTATTTAGGTATCTTAATTGTTGATTTTTAGTAAACACTTGTCAAATTTCATTGATAAAAATTTAATAAATAAAAGTGTATGATGATTATGGAATTAAAATGAGTAAATAACAATGAATTTTCTATTTCTTACATGGATTATTGTTAATATTATTATTGTAAGGAATTGATTATACATGTGAAGATTATAGTAAAATAATAATATGAAAAATACATCATGAAATTAAACCTTTTCCAATACTAATCAAATAATAAAATTTATGAAGTTCTTCCCTGAGAAATAGATAGTATAGAATTGTAATGTTCATTTAATTTTTGTCCACGAAATCATTGAGTTTCATCCTCACAAAACAAGCTTAATCCAACTATTTATGGATTTTTTTAATAAATCCAAAAATATAATAATTATTTATAAAAAGGAAATGTTATGAAAATAATATAATCAATTATTAAATTACATCATTATACATAACCCAAAAAAATTAACTTATTATCCTGTCATGGCCATTGGATTCATAAGAAAGATGCATAGATACTTGTCACTTCCCATGGGTAGAATAATAATAGATGTAAGTTGGTAGAAAATAGTGGAAAAATAATATTTAAAATAAAACTAAATAAAACCGAATATAGGTTGGAAGAACAATAATTGGATATAATCTATAACTCCCTATTTTTTAGATTGAATTTCAAAGGCCTCTAGTTATATGAGTATTTTATTACATGAAATATATATTATTACATGGTGTGTAAGTATTTAATGAAACCTATATCCAATTTTTGACATTTTATCTCATTTATATTTTAATTTTTGTTATTGGTAGTTGGTGGGGTAGGTTTAACATTACATATAGATTGTAGTGTATGGTGTGCACTACCAATATTGGCCCCTAACTTTTATATGGTAGATGGTACACAACATGTGTGGAACCATCATACATGGTGTGTACTTTTAAAAGGCATATTGATGTGTATTCTCCTTAATTTTTTCATGTGTCCCCAGGTTTACATAGAGTGAGACTATAAAATGAGTGTACATGTATTTGTTTAAAAAAATTATTTATTTTATTTTTCTTCTCTCTAAATCCAAACAATGATCAATTTATGATATTTTTTCCTGAAAAATGAAAATTCTATCAATTATCAAGAATTGCACTAAAATATACTCAATATACTATGATCAATACTAGAAATGGTTTTATTTGAAATGGAATTCAATTAAAAACACACAAAAATTGAGGCTCAATAAAAGTCATTTTTATTCCCTACTCAAAAAATGAACATAATGCTACTATTGGTATAAGACTGATCCATCACCAACTTTTATGTTCAAATATTTAAAATACCCAAAAAATTAAAATGATAATATTCATATTTAATAATATAAATCTTGTGATATACATGATGAAGTTAATTAAATAAATTATTCATGGTCAAAAAATAAAAATCAAGGGTTTTCAAGAAAGTAAAATTAGTTTAGAAGATATATAATACCAAGTGGAAGCCTACCAGTGTATAAGAGAGAGGGAGAGTATAAATATTTCTTAATATTTTTTCGTACAAAATAAGGATCATTATAGAACTTAACTAGTGAGTAATCAGGTCATTTATCTATAGGGATAGAGTTTGTGATACAGGTTTTTGGTTGAATTTAAAATGGTATAGTTGTAAAAATTTGAGAGTGAAGATGTGTGAGATATTTAGAAGGATATTGGGTTTAACCTAACCTAGGATTCAATATATGAAGTTCTCACTTTATATAGTGTGGATATAGATATAGGGGAGAGTGAATCTAACCAATATAATCAATCCTTCCCATCAGTTATCAAATTTTAATCAATAAATCACCATTGTACCTTAAGTATCCACTTTGAAGTCAATATAATATCTTTATAATGTCACCATAATTCCCATTCAGGTTTCTCAATAAACTATATTAAGTTCATAAAGAGTAATTATTTAGTTGTTTTGAAATGTGACTTCTACCTCATGAGATTGGACTTTATGTATGGGTTTTGAAGTTCACACAGGTTCAGTTTTCCAATCTATACTTTCCTTACTCTATTAGTAATGTTTTATTCTCTAGTTTAAAATCCTTGTTTCAACTTTAAATTCACATGGATTCTAGGTTCCTCTACCTATTAGATATATGAGAAGGAATGAAATTTATGAAAATGGATCAATATTCATAAACACTCATTGTAGTAAATATAAGATGAAATCAATTAAAAATCCCAACATCAAAAACTAAAAAAATCCTAAGCTACATCACAATCATATATGAAAACAAGAATAATGGAAGAAAAAGAATAGGAGGCTCTGTAAAGATCTCCTTCAGTATTAAATTATATCATTTTTATTCCCCACTAAGATATTCTTGTCTTCTTGAAGTTTCCTACATAGTTTTAGATCACTCCCATATTATCCTTGGGTACCTTAGTTCTTTATTTGAGAGAACACATCCCTCCATTACCTTTTAACTATTCTAATATTTTATCTAGTATATTCCTTCACACTCTTCTTCTTCATGATCTATACCTATGTATCATATATCTTATAACTCTCTATGTAAGTACCTATTTTTCATTACAACTAATATAAGCTAACATAATTTCACTCCCTCACACTTCTTAGTACACAATCATGCCACATGAAGTTTTAGTGGCTCCATTACCCAATATAGTAAAATTGTATAGGTAGGGACTCATCTCATAGTGCATGTCATCCAAGTGGGCATGCGATAGTCTCCACAATTGATATTTATTCTTATCATCCATTTCCTATTATTATATAATTCCTATGAGTGTTAAATTGATCTTATGATTAATTTGTATGGATAGATAACTTTGGGAAGTAGTTCAATAATAATGAATCATTTAAAACGATTTTATCATATATGATGATAATTTATATCATATTTTTCAGTTGTAGTGACGGATTGGGTCTTATATAATCAAATATGATTATATAAGGATATCATTTTGGGGGATGGTGTAGTAGGAAATGATATATATGTTTTTTCCTATTAGTGTTGGGTTTTAGATTTAAAATATAACCATGTTGTAGGTAGAAACATCCGATTTACTTTATATGTGATCATAATTTTATATTAACGATTTAATATCATAGGATATGATATTCATCCATGTTTTTGACCACCAAAAAAGAGTATTGAGGACCTGTGGTGATATATCCATATCATATTTCAGGACCCAATTATGGACATTGATCCCTTTATATCACAACCAGAAATAAACCCTCGTACTTTGTTTTCTATAAAACTAGATTGACAATATATAGATATTGTAAGGGACAATGAGTATCACAATCAATGATATAATGATGTAATGATACTACATTTCATCATGGAAAGAGACATAACATCATTTCTACATAAGAAATCATGATATCTTTAGTAATGATATACCACAACTTATGATATGGGTATTTGATTGATTAAATAATTCTATTTAACTTCAACTGCTCCCTTGATTCATTGATCTTCCATTTTCAAACTTGAATCCACACCAAATTAAATAACACAAATGTTTGTAATAGTGATTAAAAGATCAAAATGAATAAATAAATAATTACATAATTTATATACATGGTTAATGATCAAAAAATATTTCTAAAATAAATAATAAAAATATAATTTAAATATTAACAAAATTATAAATACAATTTTAATGTATTTTATCATATAATTTCTTATTCAAAAATGTTAAAACATTAATGATTAAAAATGAGTTGAATTTATAATTTATGTTTATTTTCCTACAAATTATATGTAAAAATCAAAAAATGATAAAATAAATTAATTAAAATGGATATTTTCATGAAAGAACACCAAATTAACTTAGAAATGATAGAATAAATTATTAATTTTTTTCACTAATTAGTAATGAAAGATACTCATTCATATAATCCAAGCTATGGAATAGCCTCACCATAAATTCCAACCGGATCATTAGGAAATATGACCCAATCAACATGGGCCACCATCTCTCTTATTATCATGCTCAATGTTGACCCTTAGAAGGGAATAACTTTATAAATATACACTTAACATGGTTAGGTGTGGAAATATTTTACCATTTTACCATATATATAAAACATTTATGATAAATATAATATAAAAAATAAATCATAAAATCTTTAATTAGGCATAGTCAATATTCCCTCCACATTTAATAGGATTTCAATTGATCCACACAAAATTAGTTATTTAATGATGATTTCTATATTTTAAATACACACACATATATATTAAGAAAATTATTGAAATATATTTGTTATAAAATAAACTAACAAAATATTCCTCTTCCTCTTCTCTAATCAATTTCAATTGGCATTTCTATGGATAATGGTTCCCTATTTTTAACTAACACTAGTCTTCATTATTATGGGCATCAATAGTCTCACAATTTTTCCTTAATCATTAAAATGTATTTCATTACCCACGTGTCACCATATTTAAAAACATATAAAATCAAGGATCCGAATATTTGATCCCCCCTGACCCCTTAGTTTCAAAGTCTTTTAACTTCTATATCTCATCGATGGAAGAATTGTTTTTATAATATATCACCATTATTTGGGTAACTCCCACTAGAATCATCAAAATTACCAATGGCACACAATGAAGAGGATTGAGGTGAATGACATTAATAATTTTCCATCCCATTCTTACCCTAATTGTTTTTCCTACGTATTTTAAAAATTAATTATTATTTAGTAATTAAACCATCTAATTAATTCAACTCATTCATTAAAACACATAATGTGAGTTGGGAAAAGGAGGCTCATAATTTTATCTTAAGGAGACCATACTATCTTAATAATTCCATTGATCATTTTCTCCTTGAAATGCATGATAGAATGTGTTAATAAGGGGTCATTCCACCTATTTATAGACAAAATGTCCCCTCTAGGGGCTCAAGACTCAAAAATATCACACATCACCCCTAAGAGAAACACATTATCTTGAGAAATATTATACCAATAGAATTTTAATATCATATATATATATATATCACTAGGGGCCTTTTACAAGAAAAATTTGTTTTTACAATTTTCACTCCAAACTTCTCCTGATGCTTCTTTAAATCTTTTTAAATTTTAATTAAGTTTATAAAAGAACTAAAAAATCCAATGGAAAAAAACTGAAGTCAAATTATATACATAAGATTAGTCATTGTAAAAAATAACTCCTAATATTATTATACTTTTCTTTTTTTTTTCTTAAATGTTCATGTCTTGGGTTTTAGGTTTCCCCTACATTCAAATATTTTTTGTTGTCATTAAAACCCATCAATAGCATCAGATCATACTCTAATGAAGGATTGAATATTATTTCATTTTATGAAAAATAATTTTTAATGTAGAAAATATGAAATTCAGGAAGTGATATTATGATATCATGGTCTATTATATATCTATCACAATTGTGAATGGAATCTTGAAAATTATCAAGATATTATTGAAAAAAATATTAAATATCATTTTATACAATATTTTTTGGGTCATTTATTTTTTCAAAATAGAGCATTGTATCACTACAGTGATATGGTGACATTGTTGACTACATTATAGAACAAATGTTTGTTTTTGGGTTTTTACAAATTGTGATATATTGATATCACATAGATTGATAGGGTGATACTGTTAACTATAATTGAAATATGAATAATTTTATGCATCATTTATGATGTAATATCATTAGTGAATCATATTTTAACTAGAATTATATAATAATGTAGTAATATAAGATAACATTTTGGACTTTTTATATAATTATGGACTATTACTATATAGTAAGAATCAATATGGGATATCATTGTTTATGATATATTGTAAAAAAACCTTATAGATATATATGAATTTTTCACATATTTATTTATTTTTATATTAAAATATTTAGAAATACAAAAATTTTATACAAATATTATTTTTATGATTTAATTTTATTTGTTCAAATTATTTGTTATAAATATAAATTCATGAATCTAAGGTACTTCATGCTATGTATAATATAAAATTTAATTTATTTCAACCATTATTAATGACTTCTTTGTTATAATTCAAAAGTAAAAAAATTATAATTATTCTTTCATATTTGCAGTTAAATTTTATTGGAAATCTAGGCCCCATCTTGTGAATTTATATATAGATAGTGGGAATTTGGATTTGACTTCCAATTATATTGGGATATTATAATATGTTTTGGAAATTTGTCTCTTGATTACCTATCTCACTATATATTATATTGAGTAATATTTTTCTTTCTTATGATTTTAATCCATTTCATAAAAAGGGTTTCATGTTCCTTATTCATGTTATGAATATGGATATTTGTTTAATATTATTATTAAATTATATTATGGATAAATAACCTAAATCAATAGTTTTACCAAATATATACATTAATATGACCGAAACAAGTTAATTTTCTTGAAATAATGATATGAATAGGTTAACTCATTGAAATAAAGAATACATATAGGTATTCTATGGTATACATATAGGAGATGGTGAGTCATTTAAAAACCCATTAGAATATTTTTTGTTAGATTGATTTCAAAGTAAAAACTCACTAGGACATTAATTATTCAGTATAAGTGACAATACATGTTAGTTGAAAATGAATTATATTATGCAAGGTGTGATGTATATGGATAACCCTATAGGTTATGTAACTGTATTCGATTATTATCATCTGTTTTCACTTAACATGTAAAACATAAAATTTAGTCACATAAAGGAATGGATATAGGATGATTTATTATATAAACATGGATAATTTTTATCTCATATAACTATAAAAAAGATTTGTTTGATATAATTAAAATGGTTGTCTAATTAAATGGATATATTTTGGGATGATCACTAATATAGACTCAAAACATAATCAAATATATATCTTGTAAAAATAATTTATATGATGTAAGGGTTCACACTTTTGTTGGATTTTATTTAATAAAATTCCATATTGGTTTTTTTTTCAAACTTGATATTCACTTGAAAAATATACTATGTGTTGGATTATTGTTTCATTTAACACATTATTTATAAGATTAAGATATATTCTTGGTTGGTTTTATAAAATTATATATTGGTATTAGAACTTGGGGATTTATCTCTACTATAAAAATAAACATTATGAGCATAAATAATTCAATGATATAGAGGTCTCCCTCTACCCAGTTAAAGAGGTCTTTTCTTTTCATTAATAATAAATGAGGCTTCGGCCCCAACCTTTAAATAATAATTCAATGATATATAAATGAAATTTTTTAATGTTTATTCATGGGTATTAGATACCATTTTTTCATCATATAATTGTGTATATGTAGATAAACTTAGAAATATAATAGAATTTTCTAAGGGAGAAGTAGATCTATGTGTTTTCAATGAATTAAGGGTTGCAATACTAGTGGTAGACACATATTATTTACATTTAAAGAGTGGATCACTTCTTGGACTATAAAATTGTTACTATGTTCCATCCATAACAAAATTATCTTATTCACTATTTAGAGAATAAAATATTTTTTTTTTCATATTTATGATTTTTTTCTATATATATGAATGAAAATTTTAATTCATGAAAAATATTATTAATTGTTTATACATTATAAACATTGATAATCAAGTATATAAGATTCAAAATAAAAAATTCAGAATAAAAAATTCATACATCAATTAATTTTAGCATTGCTTCCAGAGATATATAAATGAGTAACATCACTAAAGACTCTATAAGGATATATTATTTGATCATTTTATTTTGAATCATTTGATACATTTTAATATCATTTTACTAGAAAAATAATCAAAAACCTTTTCATGGAGAAATGAGGAATAAATAACAAGTTATTGAGAGAGATAAATATTAATCTATTTGATACAATGAGTTTATATAATAGTAGTGGTTTTCATTACAATATTAATTTCATAGTGGATTACATTTGTTATAGTTATAGGATTATTATAAAAGAATAGTTTTGAACTTTTAAATATTAAAGGTATTTAAACAATATATAATTAACTTATCAAAAGTATTAGGATACTTTCAATATATCAATGTAGAGATGTAACCTCTTTGGTAATTAGGATTGGAACCTTTGAATATTTTAAATAATATTGTTAGATCTAGTCATGGAGTTAGTGTGGTGTTGAGGCATTGTAAATCCCCAATTTTGTTATATTAAAAATATTAAAACATACTAAACTCATGTGCATAAATAATCTCATAAATAATGGATTATATCTTTAAAAAATCATCAAATGGGAAAACTAATACCACCGTTGAATCCAGGATATGAGGTTTTCCCCATGCGTGACTTTAATCTCAGTATCATTAGGTTTTAAGATGATGCACAACCACAGATGAAATAAAATGAATAGATTAAATAATTAGTTTAATTTATTTAATTTATTTAATTGTTTTCATTAAATTAATAATTCTTTATTTAATCCCACTATGATATACCTCGAGGGCTATTCAACTAAAAATAGAGACTGTGAGGGCAGGAGGGAGAACTTCTAGTTGGTGTTGATGTTAACAGATGGATTGGGATCGAGGAATCATTGACGATGACGATGAAAGATTCTCTTATTCTCTAATCTGTTGTGTATCATCATGGAGATAATATTGAATATAGTGGATTCTTCAATTATATTTATATAAAATGGGTTTTCACCATTGATCAATCTATTATTTAATTGGGTATTTTTTTGTGGATTCTTTTCATAGATTTTGATATTATTGTATATATAGATTAATTCTTCTGGGAATTTAATTTGTAAAACCACCTCGGAAAGAACCTATAAACCAATGATTTTTTTTATCTAGTTTTGATTTATAATAAATTGATTTTAAAACCTATAAAAAACCCTTGTTTCCTTGATTTTCCCAAATATAAGTGACGATTGATCATGCATGATCATCATCATCACATATTTATGTGTCTTCCTAGATTTTTTCCTTCGTTCATCATGTTTATCATCATTTCTCAAATCTTGGATGATGGTTTGACCAATCCAAGAACCACTTCATTGAGAGATCATTTTTGGTTTCACAGATTATTGTTGTGGGTTTATAATCAAGGGTCGCAGTATAGAAGATGATATATGATGATGTAAAAATCTGAGAGAAGTTGGGTGGCATGAATTTCACATGATTTTGATTCTATGAGTCAGTGAGAGTTATATTTTTTCGATGATCATGGATAGAATCTAACTTTTTGTGAGGCATTGATGATGATAGATGATGTTTGTGGAAATTTCAAGTGATGATTGTAGTGAAATTGGTGAAGATCATGGAGATGTTTCATGAGTTAGAGTTCCAAGAAAATACCCAACTACATAGCGTGTAGTTCAGAAGAACACACACTGTGTATTTCAGTGATGCGACACTAGGATTTACTTGGAAGTTAAATATCAGATGTTTTTTAGGTAGGCCTACACATTGTGTGACCCTAGGTGACTATCCTGATATGCAAAGATGATATATTACCAAGGAAACAGAGTGGTCAAACATTCCGTTTGCAGAACCTAGACACTGTGTTGTCTCAGAGGAACATGACTCAAGTAGAGGAACAAGATGAGTACCTAGACCAACCCCCACACGTGAAATGGAACTTACAAACATCTTATGGTTGGGATGAGACACACCATGTAAGATGAAATAATATATTCAGGTGGATGACATGGTAAAAACACAGGGTTGATCATAAAAATCATTCGTAATTTCCCCTATCATGGGATAATTTTTCATACATGGATCATTTCCCCTCATTATACCTAGGTGGAGTTGGTATTTTTCCCATGTGAGCTCAGGGCTGGGATCTCTTCTTTCGAAATCAAATATAGTCAATATATGACCCACATTTTAGGGCATATATCCTCTATCCATGGAGTCGGTATTTCAATCATCCATAAAGCTCATACGAGATATAGATCCTCCATTGGAGTCAATATTTCACCCATCATCATGATTAATGGATCCTACAACATCATCAAAGGGAATGATTTTTGTGAGATACTTGAGAATTCTTGATCTGAAGCCAATATTACTGAGTTATCTAGATGGATGAGATTTGGCACTATACTCTACAACCTATGTACCTCCTATGATCATATATTGGTTTTTTTCATTTCATTTGCCCTCATGGTTATGGTTTTGATCTAAATATTTCTTTCTTTACTTCTTAGTGACTTCGGGATTTCCTACTAGTTATATATATACTCACCCATACATAGGATATACATATATGTGTTGTGTCTTATGAAAACAACATGATATATGAGGGAGATCTAGGCTGACCTAGTGTAGGTGGTTCTTAGTAGTTATTTTTTGATATGTTTGTTGTAATATTGTTAGTTGGGTAGTTGTGTGCTTAGATCATTTTATCTCTAATTGTTATTATTGACTTATTAGTTTTTGGGAATGTCTTTGTCTTCTTTACATGACTATGAAATTATGTATTCATTTATAAGAAATTAAGGTTTGTTCTAATCTAGTTTAATTTCTAGATTAATCTGGTGTATATGAAGATACATGTGTGTAGGTGCATTAGGATAAGGCCTCACATATATGTAATATTCCTACTCAGTTCTAGTCACCAACCCCTATCCAATTAGAGGTGGTCTTGGGGTTGAACACTCAGATTTCTATTGGCCAGGTGGACCCAAGTGGGGTGATTCATGTTCGAGTGGTATTATAGACTAAGTTATCCTAGAAAAAAGGTTAGAGTTAGTAAAGTTCTAATAATTAATTTTGGTTTTAGGGAAATGTTTTTTAACTATCTCAAGTTCATCTCTTAGACCAAGGAACCCTGTGATGGTGCGGCAGCTAATGTATCCATACACCAGGACTCTAAAAACATACTTGTAAACTTGTTACATTGAATCACTGGTTATAGGGAAACAAAGTTTTCATGCATCATTGACAGAGATCATATTTTCATATTTATAAATATGTTTTTAAATGATTTAATCCCTTCCCATTAATCAATTTTATCCTATTTTCATCAAGTTATGTTTTTCTGGTGAGTTTTGAGCTTATATGTGAAAAGTTGATAATTCAGGACATTTAATAGTTTTATGATGCCTCTGTATTTCGATCATAAATCCTGAAATTGTGATCCAATTAATGAGATTCCTTTTTTATGATGAAATGATTCGTTGGCTACAAATTATTCTTCTAGACCACGTTCCAATTCAAACTCCAATAGGCCAAACAAAATCAGTCAATGTGAAAACAATTTCTGGACGACAGAATGAACTATAAATTATTCAATGAAGTATATATTGTACCAGAGGCCTCAAAATTCATTGTTTCTAGTTGGGTTATAATGATTACTATATGTTTTAGAGGATAACACAATATCAGGAATAAATTCCTTCATTAAGGCCGCCAATGAAATGGTCAAAGAAGGGTTGGTGGAATAGTGTTTGGCGGCCAGGAAAATTCTTCCATTTAGGCGAACATAACTTCCTTGAAACGGATCCAATAGATCTGATATTTTTAGGGTAGATGGAAAAATTTATTCCAAACATTATATAAGAAGGGACCTTGTCCTCATTCGGAAAAGATAGGGTAGAACCGAAGCTATCATTCTGGATGACAGATTCTAGAGGGGAAAATTATGTTCTTTCTTGTCACTCATTTATTCTTCATATTTTTGTAATTTCTTCATCTTCCTCATCATTCTAAAATAACCTTACCATGGTGGGGTAAACTTATGAAATGATTGTGAGAAGGAAGGTTTTATATTTTTAATGTTTTGAGTTCTTACATTTGATTGAATAAAATATCTCTCTCTTCTGCGAATGTGTTTTCAAATTCTAATAATAGAATTTATTATCTTATGCGATCGTATTTGATTTTATAATATATTATTATTTTGGTTTTGATGAATGATCATTTTTTACCTCCACTATGTTCTTATATATATTTGATAGAATAATATCAGGTCTTAGTGGTGAAGTACTCAACGATCATCAGTACGCGTGAGAGTTGTAATGAATATTCAAGATTGTTTGGGATAAACAAGAACTGATTGGGAATTGCCTAAATAAATCAAGGGTATTCACTGAAACACTTTCAGAAAATGAAAAATATTAGACCAAAATAATATCTTGTTATGATTTACTCTCACCAACACCATTTATCAAAGAAGTGAGAGGAAGCGATTGTGTAATCTCATTTTAATTAGCTTAGCAAAAGAGGATTGAATTAATCAGAACTATGATAACATTTCAATTTGAAAACCAACCTCTACCTGATCACCCAATTTATATAACTATTTAAATCACATTATTTTTCAATTTTATTTCAATCTCTTACTTAATTTATACCTTTATTTTCTTTTCAAAATCAATCATTTCAAAACAACCACCTCTTAATTATCTAATATTAAAGTGACAAACTTGATTGTTGAGTGCTCCTCTATGGAGACAACCTAGGATAACCACTATATTATATTTTAACTCAGTAAATAATTGTTTTTTCCACACCCCACGATAGGTGTGTTTCAAACTTGGCACAATTGTTGGGGAGGCAGTTCCACAATCTAAATATAAATATTTAACACTTTTCAAAAAAACATAAAAGAATATTTTTCCTTGATGTTTTAAAATGATCATATCTTTAATTCATGGAACAATTACCCACAATTGGAACAAGAAGATGATTTTGGTTATAATATAATTCATATGAAAGAACTTATAAGTGACATAGAACAACTAGAGGTAAAAGTAGAACTTGCATTTGAATATGTCCGTGCATTTATAGAGAAACCAGAACCTAATCATGAACTTGGGGAGGCCAAGATGGAATAATTGACTACTAAGATACATGTGGATGATAAAAAATATATGGATGTCTTCTACATTGAGTGTGAAGAACTAATTGATCCACATATTCCTTATAAATTAGGAGAACTAAAACCATTGAAGGAAGACACCACCAAAGTGGTGGAATTTAAAGAAAAGATGAAGGAGTCTGACTGCCTGTCTTTATCTTGTGAAATTCAACTACAAGAGGCACCTCCAATTAAAGAAGCAATTGAAGATGAAAAAACTCAGGGAGATAATATTTTCTTAGAATCTTTTCATTCTGATTTTATTAAATCTGAATTGAGTATTACCTTCCCTTGTTATAAATTTTCAGATTTGGCCAACAATTGTATTGTCTTGGTGGATGAGAGAGAAAAATAAGATACACATCATAAGGAAAATATGGGGCGCCTTGAACTAGATGAACACTTATTAGAGGGGGTTAAAGAGGATACCAAAGAATATTTCCATGAGGAAATAGATACACATGATTCATACTTTGAAAGGGAAGAATTTGATTTTGATTCTTCATGCTTTAATTTTATTCAAATTGAATTACTTTTTGATTCTTCCATTGATTATTATTTTGATACAACTTACCTTGTGACACCACTGGTGAATGAAGAAGAAGTTTTGAAAGTGGAAAACAATAAAGAGGACCCATTCTTTTTCCAACCCCCACCATGCAAGTTTAATATCATTTTCATAGGGGTGGATTTGTTGTACTATACACATGAAGTCCTCAATAAAAAAGAAGATGCTCATGATTGAAAGAATAAGTTCTGGTGTTTCATATTAAAGAAACTTCACCCACCATCAGATTGGGGATAACCAACTGAACTACCCATCTAGAGGTAGTCAAAACCCAGGGCCCACATGGGGGATTAAACCATGCTCTATCCTTCTTTTCTTACTCTATTTCTATTTTATTTTCTTTTAATAAACTACTTGTGTTATCCTCTTTACACT
The DNA here is from genome assembly GCA_963277665.1 of Viscum album. Lineage (NCBI taxonomy): Eukaryota > Viridiplantae > Streptophyta > Magnoliopsida > Santalales > Viscaceae > Viscum > Viscum album. Next base: position 907,488,170 of record OY728131.1, on the reverse strand, counting down.
AGGTTGTAGGTTTTAATGTGTGCAACACTTAAGAGAATAACTCAATGTTGCACTATTAATAAGTCAGATTGTAACTTTCCTTTACACATTATAGATTATTGTTATTCAATTAAAAATCTTCTTACATGTAAATAAATTTAAATTCACTGTGGACACTACATCATTTAAGTATGGGGGAGAAAACCTTTGTAGTTTAATAATTTTAATTATTTATCTTTCTGTGCTTAAAAAAACGTGTGTTTTTTTTTAAAAAGTTTTTTTAAATATTGTGTGTTTCTAAAACTTTTGAGCATAAATGATTATCATTGTAATTTTTAAAACCCATTTCAATGAGTGAAACAATTTATTCCATGAATCTAAGCTTAAATGAATGCTGAAAATGACTTTGTTTCAAGCTCAAATATTTGGAAATTTCATGAAATGTACTATGATTTTTTAATCCCATGCCAGAATTCACTGTCTCTATATTTGAAATCACTTTCCTGTGAGGATTCTAAACCTAATTTTAATAATCTTTTCTTTTACCTAATTTCTTGAGAGAACCATACCATGATTGATTTAACCAGAATTTGATTTATTTCTGTCAAAACTTGAGGGTTTTAGGTGCATGTGTTTTAAATGATTGAGGCATTTCTTTGGTTTTAAAGCCCCCTTTTCAAAATAATTCTTTTTATAATGGCCCACCTTGTACATTTAATCTGTGTAGCCCATAGAATCCATAAATATCCTGTTAGGTTAGCCACCTTACAAGCCAAGTTTCCCTATCCAACCTGCTCTTGAAGTGAAATTGCATGATCTAGTTGAAATTATGTGCGGGGGAAGCTGTCTTGTGTTGTGCTACCTCATTTGGAGAGACTTTGGGAGGAAAATAAAATGTTGAAGATATGTGCTTTCTATTGAAAAAATAATTATTTTGAAAGTTGTTCCTTATCTGGAGCTTTCATGTAAAAGAATTTGTGCCTTTCTGGAGCTTCTAATGAAAGGAAAGTTGTACCTATCTGGAGCTTTCAAGAAAAATCATGTTTGAGATGACTGATACTTTTTCTACTAAAATGATGAATGGTATTAAATTTAAATTATTTTTCATGCTATTGGAGGTGATTTACTTCTAAGGGGAGTGTAGAGAAGACCATATTTGAGTAAAAATTAGAATAATGCAATTTTTCTTCAAAATGATCCAAACACTCCTCATTCAGCCATAGAATTTTTCACATCTAAATCCTACCAACCTGAAGCCACAAAAAAACCTTGAAAAGTCCTCATGATAAACATATGTCCTAGAATCATATCGGGTGAATATGTAGGAATTTATCAAGCCTATGGTGACCCTTGAATGAGTATTGGATGAGAAAGACATTGTTGAAAATTGAAATTTGTGTGATAAGAAAAACACACATGTTAAGTAAGTGTTTTGTGTGCGTGAGAGAATAAATTAAGAGGAAATATATTTAATGAACTAAATTGTGAACTTGGAATAATGTTTGTTTATGAGTCATGATATATTTTGTTTCTTGGTAATAAATTGTTATATCTCATGGATATGTGTTCTAAATTCATTTTGATTTAATATCGATGTTTACTTGTCTAGGAGTCCAAGTGATAAGTGTGGGAGAATTGATAGAGATCATATTTTCATATTTATACATATGTTTTTAAATGATTTAATCTCTTACCATTAATCAATTTGATTTTATTTTCATCATTTTATGTTTTTTGGTGAGTTTTGATCTTATATGTGAAAAGTTGATAATTCGGGACATTTAACAGTTTTATGATGCCTCTATATTTTGATCATAAATCCTGAAATTGTTATCCAATTAATGCGATTTATTTATTTTTTAGGATTAAATGGTTATCTGGCTACAAATTATTCTTTTGGACCAAGTTCCAATTCGGAATCCCACAGGCCAAACAAAATCTGTTAATGTGAAAACAATTTCTAGACGACATAATAAAATATGAATTTTTCAAGGAAGTATATCATGGACCACCGGCCTCCAAATTCAGTTGTTCCAGCTGGGTTCTAAATCATACTAGAAGGTTCAGAGGAATACAAAATATTAGGAATAAATTCATTCATTAAGGCCTCCAATGAAATGGTCAAAGAAGGGTTGGTGGAATAGTGTTTGGCATCCAGGAAAAGTCTCTTCAATTTAGGCGGCCACAACTTCCTTGAAACGGATCCAATGGCTCTAATATTTTGAGGGTAGATGAAAAACTCCATTCACAACATTCTATAAGAAGGGAACTCTGCCTCATTCGGCCAAGATAGGGCAGAGCCAAGGTTATCATTTTAGAGGACAGATTCTGGAGGGGAAAATTCTGTTCTTTCTTGTCACTCATTTATTCTTCTAATTTTTGTAATTCCTTAATATTTCTCATCATTCTAAAATACCCTTACCATGGTGGGGTAAACTTATTAGGTTATTGGGGGAGGGAAGTTTTTATATTTTTATTTTTTTGAGTTCTTACATTTTATTGAATAAAATATCTCTCTCTTCTGCGAAGTTGTTTTCAAATTATAATAACAGAATTTATTATCTTATGCGATCATATTCGATTTTATAATCTGTTATTGTTTTTGTTTTGATGAATGATAATTTTTCTCCCTACACAGGTTTCTGATATATATTTTATAGAATAATATCAGGCCTTAGTGGTGAAGTACTCGACGGTCGTCAGTACGTGTGAGAGTTGTAATGCATATTCAAGATTGTTTGGGATAAACAAGACTCGATTAGGAATTGCCTAAATCAATCGAGGGTATTATCTACAACACTTACACAAAATGAAGTATAGTAGACCAAAATAATATCTTGTTATTCTTTACTCTCACCAACACTATTTACCAAAGAAGTGAGAGGAAGCGATTATGGAATCTAATTTTAATCAGCTTACAAGAAGAGGATTGAATTAATCAGAACTCTGATAACATTTCAATTAGAAAATCGACCTCTACCTGATCACCCAATTTATATAAATATTTAAATCACATGATTTTTCAATTTGATTTCAATCTCTTACTTAATTACTACCTTTAGTTTCTTTTCAAAATCAATCATTTTAAAAAAACCACCTCTTCATTATTTAATATTAAAATGACAAAATTTATTGTTGAGCACTTCTCTCTGAAGACAACCTAGGATAACCACTATATTATATTTTAACTTAGTAAATACATGTTTTTTACACACCCCATGATAGGCTCGTATCAATCATATAAAAATGTTTTGTGATTAACACATACTTATTAAGACAGCTTCCAAGATATACTCTTTTGACTGTTGTATATTTTGACTAATTCAGGATGCATCCACGTAGACAACTAACTAGAATTCCATGAAAGGACCACTATGAGGATCAATTCAAAAATTATGCCTTAGTTCAGGGGACTATTTAAATATTTTTCCTTCCTGGTGGATAGTGAGTAAAACTTCCACCTATTGAGTATCAAGAAGACCTTCCTCTAGTAGTGTATGATAATGTTTTACCTCTTACTAGAAAGTAAATAATTTTAGTAGAAAAAAACAATAATTCACATCGTATGGGAATGCATTATGAATTTATGACGTGGGCCCCTCCAATGTTTCATGGTTGTTAAAAATCATAAGTGGCATAGAACTAGTTAGAGTCCATGGACTAAGTATTTTTTATAATATGAAACCATTTAGATTAGATGGGAATGGTCACAAAGATTCATCTCCATGGATCAGAAGGAAGATGATGGAGCTTAATGTCACAAACCCATGATGAGTCAAATCTTCATTGGATCGAGTTCAATCACTGCTTTCAAGAAGAGTTTTTCCCAGCTACATTGTGATTAGTACACATCCAAGAGATTCTTGAGGTTCAGTAGGTAATCTTATTAGCATATGTGTATGTGTTTAGGTTTAACAACCTCATGAGATACTCTCGTGACATGGTTCATGATGTGTATATACAGGAATGAAAATTTAAAATGGTCTATGTAGAGATATTTGAGTTTTATTGGTGAACATTTTCATCCCCACCTATAAAGTGGTGTTGTATAATTCCTTGGTAGTTAAGATACTTTTGGTAGAATGGTAAAAACTAGCTAGTGCTTATAATAGTCACTCAAGAGATGTGACTATAGCTGTTGGTGGATAATGTCAGGCTTCATCATTTTGACTATTGTGCATCAGAATATCCATTCAAAATCTAGATGGTTAACAACCTAGGTTTCACAAAGAGGTTATAGTCACATGAGGGAGAGGAGATTCTTTTACTATGATGTGTGAGGTCACATCATCTAAGACTTCCTCATTCTCAATGTGGTATTAGACAATATATGTTCCATTAATTCAGAGGTTAAAATGTGAGAAGGAGGAATAATAGTGAGTCTATCATGGTAGATAATATGGGATAATTTTAATATGTTGCAAACATTATAATTTGACATCACCACCACCACCTCTAGTTTGTCCACATCATGCTCAGGGGGCTGGTAGATAGGGATGTGTTAAGTTGCATGTAGTTGAGGATTATGATCTATAGGATCCTTGCATGATCTGAGGTAAAATATGTGTCTTATCTATCGTAGTTTCAATTTATATAGACACATGAATGAGCCATTCATTTAAATCCTTATCCCTTATTCAAGAACCAAATAATCTATTAGAGCTTATTTCCCAAACATTACAAATAGGGACTCCTACTAGAGGGGATTCTACAATGATACTTTTTTATCAATAGTGTGGCTTTGATCTTTGCAGAGAGAGTTTTTTCATGAGAAATCTTCATGGTTGCAATGATAAAGCATGATTTAATCCATGGTATGGTCTGGTTAACCACCAAATATGCCTAGATAGATTTTTTTCCTGATAGTGTATGTTGTGGAAATAGGATTATGGGTTGATATTTTCATTCATTGGAAAAAGTAATTTCAATTAGAGTGGACTGAGATCATATATAGAATATTATATTCAATCTCCCATTAGTTAGATATCTTGACTCTTTGTGTAGTATAATCACCATATATTCAATTCTTTTTGGTAGTAGAGATACTCCCAGATGTCTTTTTCATGAATGTAACTCAGTTAAATCATCAATGGGATGTTGTATTTTTTATCTAATTTTATCCTAATACAACTTTTAGTTTTTAAGTGGCTTAATGAATTTATTATAAATAGATTTGAGAGTTTAGGGTATAGTTGGAGTACATTCATAAGAAATGATTTATTAGACCCAATGTGTCCCCCTATGCATCTTAGATGTTATTCACTGTGAAGGCATGTGAGATCCTGAGGTTTTACATGGATTACCATCATCTGAACTAGGTGACCATAAAAAATGTATATCCACTTATAATAATTAATAACCTCTTATATCAATAGAAATGGGTGAGGTGGTTTTTAATGATCAACTCCATTCTAGGTTATCAATAGTTGTGGGTTTGAAATGATAACAAACTAGAGATACCATTCCAATGTCACTACAATCACTATGAGTACTAGTGATTCCCTTTGGAATGAAGAACACCCCATTGGTGTTTATTGGACTCATGAACTAGTTTTATGACATTTCCTAGACTAGTTTGTGGTGTTATTTATAGATGTAGTTCTTATATACTCATAATCATAGATTGACCATGTATAGAATTCAAAGATAGACCTATACATACTTTAACAACATAACCTATATGGATACTCATGAAGTTTCAATTCAATACTAGTGAGTTTCACTTTCTAAGAAGTATTATCTCAATTAAAGAAGTGGATATTTATCTAATGAATAATGAGTCAGTTATATATTGGGAACTATCTAAGGTCATCTCATAGGTGAATAATTTCCTTGGGTTTATTGGATATTAGTGGAGATTCATTCCAAAATTCACTGGTGTTGTGAATCCATTGAAGACATTGATTTGAAAGGTCCAAAATTTTATTTGGACAAAGAATCTCAAAATATACATTTGAGGAGTTGCAGAAGAAGTTGATGAGAACCACCATTATGATATTTCTTGAATAAGGTGGCGATTACATAGTGTTATATGATGCCTATAGAACAAAGATAAGGTGCCTGTTTATATAGAGGAAGACAGTGATAGACTATGGGTTTAGGAATTTTATACCCTATGATACCAACTATGAAACCCATAACTTTTTGATAGAATATATGATTTATTCCCTGATGACATGGTGACACTACTTTCTGGGTGAGTGGTCTAATGTTTATTCTAACCACAAGAGTATTTGGTACGTATTCACTAGAAAATATCTCAACCCATGATAGAGGTGGTGGTTGGAGTTTCCATAGTACTATGACCATAAGATAGTCTATAATCTTGGGAAAAGGAATTTTATGATATATACCCTTAGTAGTAAATATCATTTCTAATTTCTAGGTGAGGCGTGATAGTAGTTGGTCTCATTGTAGTTATCTTTGGTAGACAAGGGAGGAGAATCATACCTTGGATTGATCATTGTGAATCCTCTTATCATATATAATTTACGGGAAGAAAAACATGGTGATAATTATTGTGAGGTTTTACATGATCTTATATTCATAGAAAATTCACTTGATGGATTTTTGATGATGGGGATCATTCCATTATCTTATATGGGTGAACATTTTTACTAGTCGTGCTTTGAGATGAGGTGTTGATAAAGTTACATACATCTCCCATAATAGTGAATATTAGAGTAGAAAATATGCACTAGGATATTTAGTGTTAGTTTTGGTGGCTAGGGATAAATAATAGTTTTATATAGTTCATATCTCGATGCATCACCTATCAGCAGGTGAAATCCAAGAATTAAGTACTAGAGGGTGTGGACCATCCCCATGATGTACTGAAATGGAAGTGGGATTGTATGTTTATAGATTTCATAAAAATATATTCATGGATGGTGTGAGGTCATGATGCTATCAAGGTGATTTTATATTAACTAACCAAGTTGACCCACTTCTTCAATATCAGATAGAAGAGTTTTGTGGAAGGATTTAGATTCTTATACAAGTTGGAGATCATCCGACTTCATGGTTCCCCCTTAAAGATTGTGTCGGACCATGATGCTTTCTTCGTGTCTCAATTGTGGAGAGGATCATAGGAGGATCTCAGGACTCTTTTATATATGATTGGGACATTCCACCCCTATATAGATGACCAGACTAAGCTAACCAGTCAGGTCCTCGATGATATACTATGATCTTGAATATTGTACATTACAACCATTTAGGAGGACCACCTAAAATTAGTCGAGTTTGTATAAAAAAATATCTACAACTCTAATATCAACATGACACCTTTTGAGCCCCTTTATGGGAGATCCTAAAGGTCACCACTATACTGGTCGGAATTGATAGAATCTAAACTTATGGGTACAAAGTTGGTTCAAGCAAAGAAAAATAATGTGAGGATCATATTGTAGAGGATGAGGATATCCTAGAGATATATGATGTACTATGTGGATCAACAGTGGATTACATTAGAGTTTAAATAGGGACACCATATATTACTTAAGATCTCAACTCATCACATGTTATGGATATTCTTCCAGGGTGGAAAGCTATCTCTAATTTTCATCAGTCCATTTCAAATTCTGTATAGGATCGATGAGGTTACGTATCAACTAGATTTACTTATATAGTTGGATGAAGTTTATGACATATTATATTTGTCACAGTTGAGGAAGTAGATGCATGATCCATCAAATGTTATTTACTTGGGTGAGATGGAAATTGAATATGGATCCACCTTTTTAGAGTACCCAGTGGAGACTGAGGATGAGCTGAAAAAGATCCTTTTTGGGATAAAATTACCCTTGTGCATGTTCTCTAGAATCCTAAGAATCTTTAGTAGAGTTAATGGGATTGGGATAACTACATGAAATCCTAGTATCCCCACATACATGGGTAGTTTATTCTTTCATGATGAAAATAATTTAAGTTAGGGAGAGTGTAATAACTTTATTTTTGATGATTAGACCCTTCAAATATTTTAGATGATAATTTCAGAGCTAGTCACAGATTTTGAGTAGTTTTTTTGAGGATCATAAATCCCAAGTGTTGATATATTAAAAATAATAAAATATATTAACTCATATAAAAAAATAATCAAACAAATAATGATATATCTTAAAAATAGACCCTTGGATGAGGAAATTGAAACTACTGCTGAATATGTAACATGGGGTTTACCCTAGGTGAAACATAAATCTCATTCTCATTAGGTTTTAAGATGAGGTAAAATAAAAAAAATAGAATAAAAAAATTAAATAATCAATTTAATTAATTTAGTTCTTTTAATTACTTCCATTGACCTTGAAGTTTTTTATTTAATCCCTTCTATTAGAAACCTAAAGTGTTAGTATTTTAAACTTAGAACCTATGAGGGAGGGAGAGAGGGATTCCAATTTTTTATGATTTTGGAAGACATCTTGGGATTGAGGAATCATCAATGATGAATATGTAAGCTTCTATTTTTCACTAATTGATCATAGATCTTCATAGAGAGAATGAAAAAAAATAATTGATTCTATGATGACAGCCTTATAAAATGTGTTCTTCACTAAATATAGATATGTTCTTGATGTAGGAATTTGTTTCATGGATTCTTTTCTTAGACTTTAATATCATTTCATCTATATGTTAATTTATATAAAAATATAAATCATAAATTAAACTTGGAATGACCCTATCAACCTATGGTTTTTAATTTAGTTGTGATATTTGATAAAATGATTTAAAGTAAATAGATAACCCTTATTTTCTTGATTTTTAAAAATTTGGTAGATAATCGATCATGCATGATCATTATTATCACATGTCTATGTGTTTTACTATATTTATCCCTCCTTTATTCATGTTTATCATCACTATTTGAATCATGGATGATGGTTCAACCAATCAAAGTACCATTTTGTTATGAGATTTTTGTTAGTTCTATAAATTTGTATTGCTATTTTAGAATCAAGGGTTGTGCTATAATGGATGATCAATGATGATGTAAAAATATGAGAGAATATGAGAAATAGGTATTTCACATGACGTAGGTCTGAGGAGGCAATGTGAGTTCAATTTTTCAAATGATGGTGATCAAAATTCAAATTTCAGCGAGGCGTTAATGATGATCAATGCGGGGTGTGGAAATTTTGAGTGTATATCATAGTGAAATAAATGAATGAATTTAACATCCAAGAGGCGTGCCATGAGTTCAAGTTCCTAGAAATTATCCAACTACAAGACTTTTCATTTAGAAGAACACACGCTATGTATTTTGGTGATTTAGCACTATAGTTGGTATAAAAATTAAAAATAACAAACCATGAAGTTTGTCCCATACACTGTATGACCCTATTTAATTAACATGGTGTGTGCAGAGGATACATTCCCAGGGACCACAAGTGAAAAAACACAGTATATATCGGGCCCACATATCATGTGGCCTTAGAGAAGCATTGATTGGGAAGAGAAACATATTGAGGTCTAATACCAACCCACAAATTTCATCAAACACTTCCCTACACATTTTAGTTTCACTAAGACACACCAAGTGGGAAAAATAAATTCCACTAGGTGGCTGAAATTGTACAACATGCTGAGTATCTCTAGCACTCACTATATACTTTCTCCTATTCTGGGATAGTTCTTCATATTTAGATTCTTCCCACTCATTTTTCCCAGTTAGAGTTAGTATTTCTCTCATGTGATCATGGGAATAAGGTACTCTACCTGAAGAATCAAATAGAGTCAGTATTCCACCCATATTTTGGGGCATGAATCCTCAATATATGGAGTTAGTATTTCACATATCAATAGAGCTCGGATGAGAGAGGGTTATTATTTCACCCATCTTTTTGGGGAAGGGATCCTTAATCACCATTTGAGGGAATGACCACATGAATTACTTGATACTTTTGGATCAAAAGTTATAATTTCTGAGTTATGTTGTTGGATGATAGTTGATACTTTACTTTGGGAACTTAGTACCTTCTATGAGAATATTTTTTTTTTCTTTGTCTGTCCTGGATATGGTTTCAAGGTGACTCTTGGATTCATTACTTATTCTTGATTTCAGGGTGTCTAAATATGTATGTATATACATAGACATGAATGTGACTTTCCCATGTGTTTCTTGTCTTATTCAAATGATAGTCTATTTTTTAGATATTTTAGGGGTCTTTTTGTGAATGGTGATTAGTGGTGACTGGTGTTTATGGAAGCAAGAATATAATAATACTGGCGGTTGTGTTTTGATACCATTTTACTTATTATTGTAAGGCTGGACTTACTTATTGGTTGTTGGGCATGCAATTTCTCTCTTTACTTGATTATGTATTATTTTGTGAATTTATAGTATATTAGAATTTTTTCATGAATTTAATATTCCATTTGTTTAATTTCTACATTAGTATGGTTTCTAAGAAGATATGAACTTGTGTACATGTGTGTGTAGGTGAACTATCATAAATCCTCCCATATGTGTGATATTCCTACTTGGTGTCGGTCATCATCCCCATGCCTATTAGTGGCGGGATTGGGGTGGAACACTCGACTTACTGCTGGCCAAGAAATTCTTGGGTGGTCGGGTAATTTCAATGTAACAATTTCATCATGAGATTAATGACAATATGATAGATTATATAACTGTTTCACATATCACTTCACCAAGTACACCCTAGTGGAATGGAATAATTAAAAGGAGTAATAATACCTTATTAAACATAGTTCAATCAATAGTGTACCAATTTCAACTTATTATATCTTTGTTTGGTTATGAACTTGAAAATAATACTTTCATACTTAAACATATACCATATAGAGTGGATGTAAAGAATAATATGTGAAATAGACTAGACAATTTATCAATTTGTGTTTCTTGGAAAATTTGGGGTTGTAAAAATTACGTGAAGAATATTTTTTTCAATCATGTTGGTCCTAAATTTAACAAGTAACTATTTATAGGATAACATAATGAAATTATGGGTTATTAATTTTATAATTCATTAAAAAATGGTTTTGTAGAATATTATGAAATATTTATTAAGAAATAATTTGAAACCAATGAGAGAAAAGGTGAACTCAATTTATTTACCAATAATTTAAATTTTAATGTTTTTGGGTTGTTCAAGGAGTTGGAAGAGGCTGACAGTTAGTATTTAAAGAATTAGATGGGATTTAGGATAAAATTATTTTTCAATCCAGTGGGTGATGAGGTCCTAGGTAAGTTTATGTTTTTTTATAAATGGGGTCATGCTATAATAGTTTATGTCATTCCATGAATCCATTGATCATGGAAAAATTGATAGGTCTCGGTTTTCTAGTTCCACACTAGAATGGATCATTTCACCATCAAGGGGTATAACTGCAGAGTGAGGAATCTGAGTTCTTATATTTTCCCCAAAGTAGGTAATTACATTATAACTATAAGGTTCACGTTGTAATGTGACCCTAGATAGGGGTATTACACAATGACCTATATGGTCATGCCAGAATCTCCCACCAATGTAATTTTTTATCTTTTATTTCAAATGATTAAAATTATAAAACTTAATTAAATAAGGAATTAATCATTTCTCATCACCAAAAAAGTCTCACAACCCCTCTCTAACTTACCCTTTATTTTATTCTTCATTATCATTATATATACATTTTTATTAGTTAGATTCATTTACCATCCATCCTTGGTTATTATTATAATTAATTTTATCACTCTTCTTCTATCATTCAATGGTATATATCTATGTTTTTTTATTATTCATAGGTTATTCTTAAATTTAGGTATTTATTATAAGTTCTTTGTTTATTTCATGGGAGGTTGATTCATGTGATGAAATATATTAGGAATTTTCCCATAATGGCAAGTGGCCCCGATTCTTCCCCATTAGATATTTGTGTAGTATACATGTTGTGATACATGTGATCTATCGAGCATGCGAGAATGTATTATAATGAAACCAAATGAGGTTTCCCTAGATCTAATAAATAAATTGATGATGAATATAGGTGAATTTATTTCCTTTTAGTCGTAGTTGACATTTTTGTTACCGATGACCACACCTTAACTAAATGATATATAAATGAGATGTGGTAACCTACAAGGGGTTTCCCTGATTGTGGGAAAACATATTTTACCTTGAAAATTATTGTAAATTACTTCATGATGAATGATATAATAACATAATTCTAACATATAGGTATCCTTGAATGAAAATGGTAATTGGGTAAGGGGTTGTGAGTGACCAACCTAACATAAAGTGTATACAGGAGTTGGGCTAGTTTCTAACCCATGTTGACCCATGTGATGGATGTATGTTTAATTAGAATGTATCGTTTATTTTTTTTATATTTTATTATTAATTTATACCATGTGGATGGTTATTAATTTTTTGTAAAATGGATATGATTTTGATATGAGGTTGGGTGTATTGCCAACTCAGAAATATGATTAATATGAGGTTGAGTGTAATGCCAATCAAGTATGGGTTTATTATATGGTTGGGTGTAATTTAAGCATGAGGATATATTTGGGGTGAGTTTGGGTGTAATTAAAACTTAATATTATAGATGACATGGATTTACATGTGATTCTATATTCGAGATATTGATTGGAAAGTGGGTTGGTGTGATGCCACTCATGGAAACTTGGGTATGTTTGTGATGTGGTTGGGTGTGATTCCAACATTGGGTATTCATGTGATATAGGTTGGATGTAATTTCAAACATGTATCTTATTGAGACATGTGTTGGGTGTAATGTCAACTGTGTACCTTGTTGAAATACGATATGAGTGTACCACAAACTAGGGGAATTTAAATGGTATGATTTGGGAACACTTAGAACCATACCATACTTGGTTCTTAAGTTGGGTGTACTTCCAACTGGTTCCATTTTTTTATGTGCATATGTTTTTCCAACAAATGGTATTATTATGTGACATATTAAAACTTTTGTATTGTCACTGAACGAAGTAGTTATGGTTGATCCCTAGTCTTACAATTTAGTGTGGATATAGGAAATATATTTATTAAAAATGTTATATTGTGATTGATAATATGTCATATTAATATAAAAATAGCCATTAGACACCATAAATTTAATTTTGAACCCAAATTTGATGTTTTAGTAGTGTAATAGGGTTATCTTTAGAGAAAATACTATTTGGGGTTTGATCTTATTTGGTTTAGTGGGTTTACAAAATGAAATAAACAATTTAATTGGATTTATTTTTAAGTCAATTTTTGAAATAGTGTTATATTGTTGGATATCCCATCACTTACTCTTAAATCATGATTCCATTCTTTTAAAATATTTTATTCTCTTTAATCAAGTAAAACCTCACTTGATTATCCTATCTTAAAAAATTTATCTTGAATAAAGGAGTTTAATGATCATATAACCCATAATATCACCTTGGTTTTTTGTTAGAGAGATCTAATCACACTCAGATCATTCCACTTTTCATGATCATGAGAAATTGAGAGAACCTAAGGGGCTTATGTGTGTAATCTAATGAATAGTGAAGAATAGTTTAAAATACATAAACTAAGGAAATATAATAATGTATAAATAATTCAAGAAATTATAGAGAGATTTAAAGAAATATATTCTATTAAAATTTGGAATACATCAACAAGGGAATTTTTAGTCTCCTCGCCTCATCCACTAAGGTCTTAGTGTTCTATCACTAGATTTATTATAGTATAATTAATAGAAAACATGGAAGAAAAAACCGCATCTCGATTGAAATAATTTACGAAAGTCACCCCCACTATTTTAAAGGAAGTAACTACTCTTATTGTAGAATGATTCAGGATATTTGGTTTGCTTAAAAATTTACCATGTGAGTCATAAAAAATTCGTTGATTTCCTCTAGCCATCCCAAAACATCTATAATATTTCAAAAAATAAATTTCATGATCAAATGAATTCTCTTTCCCTAGTTGTTCAACATGTGTTGAACTCAATGGTCACGACAGATTAATTTTGGAATATTGAATCTTCATACTCTTACCAAGATTTAGGTCCATTCTAGTTTTAGAAGAATTAGAGAAGAAGTGATTTTATGTGATGAAACACAGCGGTAGTCACGTTCTTCTAGAGGAATCCTCATGTGAGGAGATGAGATAGAAACACTGGAGTTAGTTCAAATTTTATTGATGGAAGATATTAAGTAAAAGAGGTTGGTGGGATTAAATTTTCTTTATATAGGCCATACTTTAAATGGTTTTATGAGTGATGGTATGGAGGCCCATGTATCAGATTGATGTCCTAGGTGAATTTCCAAAAGTTGATTTATTTTTAATAATGGACTGAATCCTTATAATGAAATGGACCTTTTCGATTGGATGAAAAGTCTAATGATATACATGACAAATTACTAGAATCAATTTTGATCTATTATGATATAGGATGAAGTCTTATGTGGGTGATTTATGAAAATATGTAAAATTACTGTAGTCTTATGATCCTAAGAAAATCCTTACACTCAGTTACAATGTCTTACAAATATATTTCTACCAAGTATTATGCTTGAGGGTAAATACTTTCATTAGTTATTTATGGAAATTTGGTAAAGTATTGAAGTCATATATTAATTCTACATGAAATAAAATTGAATGTGAACTCAATTAGGATTTCCACTTATGGTTACTTAAGAGATGAAAATGAATTCGGTCATATGACCCTTTTTGTAGTTAGTTGGAGAGTTTTCCATTTTCATGTGATCCCATGGTCTACCATGAATTATTTATGCATTCAAATTCATTTTTTCATTTTTACTGCATGAATTAATTTGAAATTCCATTTTTCATCCACTAGTTAATTTCCCATGTGGTTAATTTAATCTTATTCTTTCGATCACTTGAGGTATTTTCCAAATTTTTAGCATAATTAGTTGGTATACATGGTCAACTATGAATTTATTCATATTTAATCTTTCCTTTGTAATTTTTTCACCAAAAAAATATTGAGAATATAAACTCAGTTTAGTGTTTATTCTAATTTTAACTAGAAATCATTTAAACAATGAAAACTCAATATTGAAATCCATTAAAAAATCTAACTCCAAATTTTAAAGATCAATGTAGATTTTCAATTAATCCAAAAAAATTGAACACTCAATAATGTTAGATTAAGGAATTTATCATTTAATGTCTATATTTCAAAAAACTAATGTAAAAATAATGATTTACCTGAGTTTGGATTAATGATGGATATAATTTCCAATAGAAAGTAGAAAAAAATTTCAAAATTTTTGACTGAAATCACTCCAATGCACTTAAAACATTATTGTCTTAGGAAATAAAGAGAATTAAATTATTTTAATAGATATAATTATTATGCCCTACCTAGACATAAGAATATAATCGAGAGAAAAATAAAATCACAGATTCCTCTATTTTTTGAATCATCTTTCCTCCTTTATGAATTTAATTCACAGTCACACTTCAATTAAGAAATATTTTAATGTTTATGAGTGAAATAGATATATTTAAGTGAAATTAGAATATTTAAAAACTACACTTCTATTTATCCCTTTATCATAAGTTCCCTAAACCATGGATTCAATTTCCACATCATTTATACAACTCAAATATTTTTTTTATAATTCATTCTCTCCATTATTTGTCTTTATTCAATATTACCCCCTAAATAATTTAAGTTTTTATTATTTGTCACTTATTAAATGTATCCGAGTCATGATTGTGAAAATCACGATGAAAATCAATTATTTAATATAAATAATGGGTTAGCCAAACTCCAAGAGCCTGGTGTCTCATCGATTCATTATGAGATTAAAATTTTCCATTTTATTATTGTTTATAAGGACTTGTATAAATTTGTTTTAAGTCAGATCCATGAGGTGTTATTTTTACCAAATCCAAAGCTACCCCAAATTATGCTCAAAATTCTAGTGACTTAATGTTATAATTCCAATTCCATAGTGATCATTTTAGCCACACACCTTTTATTAGATTAAAAACCAAATTTCTAAAAAACTAGTAGGAAAACTCACTTCATTAGTAATTTAACTCACAAAATATTAGAACCAATAAAATCCTATCATTATAAAAAGATATTTTTCTATTAAGGAGAACATTTAGGCTCATGTTTTCCTATATGAAAAATATACTATAACATTAAAAATTGAAACCCTAGAGTACAAGTTTTGAAAACAAATTCTGAACACTATGTTTCTTTATTTGAAGCCAAAAATACAAAGAAGAAATGAAAAAGAATATTTACATACTATGTTACTTTATATTATCATCCAAACTTATCTCAGACACAATTATAATTAATTACATCATTAATTCATCCAGTAACACAAATTTAAAATAAAAAACTAAACTATTGTAAAGGAAAGTGTCAACTTGTCAGTTTTTTATTCAATGGAAGTAGGGAGGATTTTATACTTATCTATTAGTTCTTTAAGTAATTACTCATATAAATGATTCACTTGACTCCCATTTACAATTAATGGACTCTTTAAATCTCATACTTTTATCTTAACTGCACCAAATTGAAAAATGATAGTCATTATGTATAACCCAATCCATTTGAAAGTAATTTTACCAGGAATGAGCTTAATACTTGAGGAGAACTGTAAAATTTTGTTTCCAATAAGAAATATTATTTTCTAGATGATATTGTATTTAATATATTTGTAACTCACCTTGTATAACAGTGAATTATCCCAAGATTCCCTTCTCAATTCCCCAAGCTCCACCTTCTATAACTTTCTCCATTCCCTCTCTTTTCAAAATTCCAGATTCAAATTCTTGACAGCCTATTTGGAATTGTACTATAACTCAATAGGAAAGTGATTTTGTTTTCTATAAAAAATACTTTAAGGGGATATACCTAAGTAGATTTTGAAGTAGTTTTTGTAATAGCACAATTCATCCACCATTATCTTAGTCCTATCCTTCCTAGTGCGTTCTATTGTCTTCTCTATAATCCTTTTTGTCTCTCTGTTGGACACCCCTTATTACCCATTTATATATGGGTGATATATAGTTGAGGTCTTATAGTGAAATCTATATTTTTTTTATCATCAAATCCATGTTATTTTTTCTTAACTGTGTGCCCTAGTCACAGGTTATTGTTAGGGGGTACTCAAAATCTACAATTGTTTTAAAAAAAATCAATGATAACCGTATAATCATCAATTCTAGTTTCCTTTTCTTGAATCCATTTTGAAATATAACACAATACTAAAAATATATAGGAAAAATCATAATTCATGGTAAATGTTACCATGAAATATAATCCCCATACATCAAATACTCCAGATACAATCAATGGTTTTTGGGAATTTCATTTATTTTAGAAATTACATCTTTAAAACATGAGTTTGGAGAGGTCTTATAAAAATGATGCGAGTCTATAATATTTTAAGGAAAAAATAAACTAGATTTCATTACCTTCCTAATATGTCTTTGAGATCCAAAATATCCTTCATATGAAAATATATAAAAAAATGTAAGTAAAAATTTAATTTCTTCCTTAGGGAGGCATATCCTAATTAATTATTCATTAAAAATATTATATAAATATGGATGTTCCCAAAAATAATACCTTGAATCATATTTTAATTTTGAAGATCGATACTTGGTGAAAAAGGAAAGTAATTTTTTTTTATAATAAAATTTGACCAAATCATCATACCATGGTGTCTGGGTGGCTTCATACAATTTCTTACTAGGGAAGGAGTCATCAAATTTTTTTATTTGATGGTTATACCTTTGTAGTGTGAGTAAATTTACCTGTGTGATCAACAAATAGATTTTCACATCTTCTTTTCCCTTGATTTTGCAGTTCAAATCTTGTAGCAAAAACATCCACCTCCCCAGTCTTCATTTTTCATCATCCTTCTTGATCATATATATCAGTGATGCATGATCAAAAAAAAGTTATTTTACTTCCTATATGATGAGTCCTAAATTTATTTAAATCCAAAAACAATTGACCAAAAATCCATTTGTTTTTTTAAATATATTTGGGTTATGTCAAGGGTCTAATATATGTAGGCTATCACATTTGGGTCTCATCAATTTTCTAGGAAAACACAACTCCTACAACCTTATTAGATGCATCACATAATTTCTAAAAGGGAAAATTACATTTTGGTGAACATATTATGGATTTCATGACCATTATTTATTTGATCTTGTAAAAAAGTATACTACATGAATTATAAAGAAAAATTCAGTTTCCTTATTAATTAGGTTGGTTATTGGTATATTAATATTTCTAATGTCTATAATAAACCTTTTTTAAAACCCAAAATGTCCTAAAAATATCCAAATGTGCCTCATAGTGGTGGGATAAGACAATGTAGAAATCACGTCATATTTTTCCTTTTCTAATTCAATCCCATCCTTAGGAATAATATAGACTTTTACATTTCCTTTTTCTACATAATATGGGATTTTGAAAATTTAAATCTTTGTTTTTCTCAACAAATTTTCTTAAAACATTTTCCAGTCTCCCAAGATAAGTTTCAAAACTAATTACATTAATAGTAAAATCATCAAGGAATATATGCAAGAATCTCTCAAGAAAATTTGAAAATATACTCCCCATACATTGTTAAAATGAATTTAAAGAATTGAAAAGATTGAATACAATCCTTTTGAACACAATAATAATGAACAAGTAGTTTAGTGAAGTCTTGTATAGGTCTTTCAGAGCTATTGAAAATTGGAAATACAAGAAAAATACATCAAGGAAATTTTTGTGACACTTCCAATCTATTCTATTGAACATTAAGCCTATAAAGGTAAGGTAAAAGTGGCGATTTATGGTTACATGGTTCAATTTCTAGTAGTCAATGCAGACACTCCAACTATTATGAATCATTGTAGCCACTAATTCATTGTTATCATTCTTTATAATCTTATAACTAGTTTTATTTGGGAAAAATTGAATGGGATTTACTAATTATTATTCCAAGACCAGGTATATGATTCTACCTCCTAAAAATATTTATACTTTTTTTACAACTTCTAGGATGGTTGGGTTGATCCTCATTTGGGGTTTTCTCACATTCTTAGAATCATATTATAACCAAATAATATTAATGAAGTTAGTAGGGATAACCCATGTTATAACTCATAGTGTCAAATACATGGCCCTAAATTTTTGTTTAAAAAATGTCCAGAAGTTGGTTATTCTAATTGGGTGTTATATTTTTTGAAAATTTTATTAAGATTTTTTTATTTTACTCAAGAAAATCATATTGTATGTTTTATGGATTTAACTTAAATTCTAGGTTAGGAAGTTTTCAATTAATTTTTTCAACTCAGAGTTTTCCATGCTAGAAGACTTCATGTGTAAAGTAGAACTATTAGTGATAGTTTTGAATAAACCATCACAATTAGTTTTAGTAAAATTAATTTTATCATGTACATCATAGTTTTAATATTGATTTTATTTTCAAAAATATATTTATCAGAGAAATCATGTGTTTATATATATTATATTAATTGTATCATGTAATCATGTATTATAATATCCTATTAATAACAACAATGAAAACTAAAAATGTTTAATGTAAAAATATATTTCTCATCATGGTGATATTTAATAGAATCAATAATACTAAAATTCATCACCTATTCTATAAAATTTAGGGAATCGGTTACCTCATTCACATTTATTATTATTTTAGAAGTCTTGAGAAATAGTCTACCTAGAATGATAGATGAATGAAATTCACCTATTTATTCCTCTATGTTCAGAATATATAAATCGGTAGGGAGAAAGATCATTATACTCTTACTAGAACATCCACTAGAACTCAGAGAATAAATTAAGTGGTTTGGTTATCAAGTTTCATAACCACTCAAGTGGGTTTAATCTCTAATAAATATATGTAGGAGTAAATAGAGTATGGAATTTCATTAATGGATACTCTTAAATCACACTATACATTAGAAAAAGTGAGTTATCCTATTTTAAATGAGATAGATAATATACCTAGGTAATTCTAACACTATAATTTTTTATGTTTATTTCTTTTGAAATCAATCTAGAAGTATTCGATAGTTTTCGTTACACACAACCCTCAGTCTATATGAACCGTGATATATTAAACCATTATAACCTAGCTGTCAAATTGGAATAAATAAATATTAGTAACCACTTTCTGAAAAATATTTATAATAATTTTTAATTATTAAAATGTATTTATTAATTCAGTATAAGTAAGTACTCAATCTTCACTAATGTTGTTTTATGCTTCAAAAATAAGTTTTTTCTCAAAAATGATTTTAACCTTTTTGAACATAAACTTTCTAATTAATTTATAAAATTTTTATCAATTTTATTTTAGGAAATTAATATCAAATTTTAAATCATAAAATCAATATTATCCCATGGTTGATTTTTAGTGTTTTTCTAAAAAAGTTTATTTCTCATGGAATAGTGAAACTACTATTTTTTTTGTAAAAAGGTACATTTATTTTGAATTAAAGGAATCATTATGTTTTTAACATGATATTAAATTAAAATAATAATAATTTAATTATAAATAATAAAATCAATTACATTATAATTATCATTATAATTTATTTGGATACAAGTTCATTTTTGGGCTTTAAAACACATTTATTCTAAAAACTATTTTTATCCGTGCAATGTTTTTTTTCATAAAAAAATTAAATAAATTTATATTGATAAATTTTTTTAATTAAATTAATATATTATATATTGGTTAATATATTTTAAAGTTCATTTTTTGGTTTTAAAATGAAAATAATGTAAGTAAATTATGTTTTATGCTTAAAGAATCGTTCTTTTAAAACAGGGTTTCATTGCAAGTTGCATGCTTATATAAAATTTTATTAAAAAACTTATATAAATATAATATAAAAAATGGATAATATATTTTGAATAATTATACTTAATATAATCTAATATATTCAACTTATTTCTTGGTCTTATTTAATAGTAAAAATAGTAAAAGTTTTCTACCATGGGTAAAGTTAAAACAAGTTTAGTGGGGGTAAAACCAAAGATAAGTGGGGGATTGGAACCCAAACCTATATAATTCTTATTGGTTGAAAATATTTCAATATCATTTTATCCTAACATAAAATACTTATATTTTTTGAGACACTTTCCCAAGAAAGTGACCTCATATCATTGAAATGTTTTAAGTAATTCCACGCGTGTCCCTCTCCTTACTTATAAATGGTCTCATAATATCCTCCATGATTCATACCATTAGAGAATTATATATTCGTAAATAACTATTAAAAAACATTCTTAGAATACTTACCTTCATCCTATATCTTATGGTGTAATCTTGAGACCATTCCTTCAAGGCGTAAGCTGTAAGCCAAATGAGGTCTTTCAAAGAAGAGGTACAGTACTAAATAAGATATTTCAATTTTATTTCATCTTTTATATACTATAAAAATTGTGTATTTATAAAAAATTATTAATATAGTTTAAAAAATATACTTATATTTTATTTTTGTGATTTCACAACCATTTACCACCTCTTCTCAATTAAATGGAAGATGCAATTAGTTCTTGTGTGTACGTGTGTACCACCACCTCCACGTAGTGATGCGATTCATTTTCATTCACCATTAATAATTGTAAGTTATTATGATAGATTTAATGTTTATATATTATATTTTTATTATAATAATTATTGTTTAATGGTTAATTAATATTAATCTTTTTTCATTCCATCCATCAAAAAAATGGAAACACCACTCATTTATACGTAAATACTACTGTTTTAACATAGTGATGTAATTCATTTTTCATCACCACATTATATGAATAGTTATAATTATGAATATAATTAATATATATGATATTATTATCATTATTAACATTATATATATAAATTAACCATGATTTAATGTCATAGATTATAGCCACCGAACCAAAAAATCATGAAAAATGAAGTAGTTAACACCGAAAATGATAATGATAATGAATGATTGTTATTGAATGAGTGATATGGTATTATAAGTAAACAAAATTTGGTATTAAAGGTATTATTATTATTATTTTATATAATTATAATAAAATTTATATTTATTATATAGGATTTTAGAGCACTTATGAAGAAATAAAAACTTGTGGTATGGGTTTTATGTTACAATCTCATTTTTTCCAGGATTGTTGAATAACTGAATGGCCCGAAGGCCTAAATTTTTATTGATTTTAGATAATTACCTTTTATATTAAATTATTTATTTTCATTATCATCTCTTTAATTTCTCAAGAGAGTGAAATAATGTTTTAAGGAAAACTGACCTTGTTTTTCTCTTCTATCAAGAATCCTTTCTAACTTATCCATATTGTTGTTAAAATGTTTCCAAGAATGGTTTTAGAAGTATCAAAAAATTATTTAAAGTAAATTCTAACTATATTTTACTATCCCTACCAATTATGAGAATGAATCAACTTATCATTTTCCAAACATGGTACTTTTGAGTTTTATAAAAAATGTGAAAGGATTTTTTTAACGTACACCGCATGTACCGACTTCCATGACACTATGAATAATATTTTATTGGAAGATTAAATTATAAAATTCCATTATTATTTTACAATAATTTTTTTACATTTAATTTTTTAATTTTTTATATTTTAAATGAGGTATTTCAAAATGAAATGGGTATTTCCTCAAGAAATGTCCTAGTGATATTTTAATGGTATACCCACCTAAAACAAAATCCTTTGATGTTTATTATGATTTATTGGGGATATGTTCCAGTGTTTAAATATTTATTATTTCACTTTATTTTTTATTATTATGATGATAAAGGTTTTATGAAACCCATATCCTTTCCATTGGTTATGATATAATGTTTTTTAATGATCTTACAGAACACATATGTATGATTTTAATTTTGTAATGGATGAGACCAAAATTATATATCCCCCAAATTAATTTTGTAAATAAGAATATACCATGATAAAATATGGTAATGAATGAGAAATGAACCCATTTTAGTAAAGTAACTTATCAAATAAGATAATTTTGGGAGTGAACCTTGACAAAGGAAATAATAAAATTTTTACTAAACCCAATCCACTATGATTTTCTTAGTAGTGAGCCTTAACTAAGGAAATGATTTTCTATGATTATGTGTATGTAAAAAACTTATTTCTTATAATTATGATTTTTTCTTGGATCATGATTTATTATTTATGATTTATCCCTTTTTTCTTATGTATTTTTATTGATAAAAATTTGTCCCATGTTTCATGATTATGATATATAAATTAATGGGTATGATTTTTAATGTTAATATAATGGTCTCATACCCTTATACTTATCTTATTATCACTTATTATTAGTTATTTATGTATATTATATTTCCCCTCATTGATCAAATATACTCACACATTCTTATATTTCCCATCCCTAGGTTATATAGAAATGTTTTAACTATCATATGTCTAATAAGGGTGCTAGTTGTGAATAAACTAATAAACAATTATATAGATCATTTATATAAAAGTTGTTTATGTATCCTTGTTTAAAAATACACTAAAACATTACCATTATGTAATATATCATATTGATATGTAATGTATATTTTCTCTAATAATATGTAGTATTTACGTATGAAAATTATGAGTCCCTATTGTTGGAAATAGAGTAAGGTTTAGAAAATTTCAAAAAAAGGATGATGAAACTTTAATGAGAAACCTTATCATAAGCCTAAGTATAAGAGAACATAAAAATTTATGGTAAACAAAGTAGTATGGTTTATTTAACCGAACAAATCCCTATCTGGATACTATAAGTGGATGTGGTTTTTGAACAAATGCATCTAGGGGTGACAACCCTATAACGAGTTGGTTGAGTATATCTCAACCTTAATTCTAGTGCATGGTGAGTGTTACCTTATTGTGAACCTAGTTTGACACTATTTAAGGATATGATTTATTTAATTCACATATTATATAATAGAAATTATAAAGGATTTGAATAGAAAATGGCCATGGATGACTTAGTTTAAACCTAAGGTTTCAAAGATTAAAAATAAAGTGTCATGATTTAGACATACTATAACTCATTTTCATTATTATATGATTTCACAGTATGATTATTGTTTCTCATACTTTTCTTCTTATTTTTAGTCAATTATTAGAACCATAAGGAACGATGTTAATGTTGAATGTGATGGAAAATAAAATGGTTATCCCCCTTGAGTGACCATATTTTATGGGATATAGAATGACTTTTTTGTAATGACTATGCATATTTATCAAGTCATTAGTCATTTTTATCTTGAAAATGGGAAAAGAAAGGGGGCATACTTTTGATTCCTTCATGAGGTAATTTCCACCTTTATTTAGTACGTCTTCCAAACCCCTATTTATTGAGAAATAGATCAGTACCAACAAAAATATATTTTTCATTATCTAGTGCTTAGATTTTGAAAATTTTATCTTTTCTATATATATTTTGGAAGTTGAGGAAGATCAGTGGTGTAATCTAATCCATAATAAAAGTAAATGAGAAGAAATTAACTTCATGGAGTGGGATGAGTTTAGGATATTATTTTTTAATAAGTAATTTCCACATATTCTCTATACAATGATGGAGTATGAATTCCCTATTCTTAAAAAAACAATGATAAATCCATTAGTACCTATAAAGAAAACTTTAAAAGTCATGTGAGGTATGCTTTTAATATCATTATTAAACTAGAATGTGGGATTGATTGATTCTTAAATGGGTTAAAACTAAGTATCCAAAGGGAATTATTCATAAGAGAAATTAGTATCCATAAATAAATCATTAAATATACTATCAAGATGGAAATGGATTTTGGAGTCACCCACTAATATCATAGTTTTTTATAAGAAAAATAAAATGGAATTCAAAGGAAATTATTATAAAAAAATCATGGAGGGAAGAAGATGAGTTTCCCTTTATGCTAGAAGTGTGTAAAGAAAAATAAAGGAAATTTTATTAAGGGGATCGTTAACTATTTTAAGTATGGAAAAGAAGGAAATCGGTGGATCAAATGATGAAGTAATAAAAATAAGTTAGCTAATGATCCAAACAGAGAGAAATATCCCTATAATGCATCACCCACACTCCATTTATATAAATATAAGAAGTATTAATGTTATAATTACTATTTCTGAAATTTTATAGATAATGATAATGATTAATATTTGTAACCACTTAATCTGAGAGACAAGTGGAAATCTCATGTGATCACTTTTTCTGATGTGGGGTGCAACATTAAAGTGGTTAAAGGTACACATAATAACTGCTCTTGAATTGTTAATGTATTATTTAATTATGTTTCTTCCCACTCTTTTATATCTAAATAATTCTATAATGGTATCACATTATTACCTAAAATAATAGATATTTAAACGGCTGTAAAAACTATTAATGCTATAATGATCACAACTAAAGTATATTAATAATCCCCAATTGAAGTTTTTGGGAATGTGCTCTTGAAATTATCGTTATTCTTCTTATAGTTTAATTTGATTTGATTTTACTAATGGATTTGATTTGTTTATATATATCCCATATCAATTTACAAGTAAGGGAAGTGACATTTTTTATTTTCAACCAACCTTTGATTCTCTATCAGTGTAAGGATAAATATAAACTTTCAATGGAAATTATATTTGTCACACGTGTCATGATTCCTATTCAATGGGGGTATTTATATAATATGGTTACATTGAAACTCAAAAAATATATGATATTCCTATTGAATGGGATTTTTTATGTATTTATGAAAGTGTTACCTAGTCTTACTCCAAAAAGAGAATTTGAGTTTTCAATAGAACTCATACCCAATGATACACCTATTTTAGAGAATCCATATAGAATATCCCAAATTGAATTGCATGAATTGAAGAAAAAACACAAGGATAATATTTTTAAGGGATTCATTTGACTAGGTGTGTCACTATAGGGTGAACCTATTCTTTTTTTAAGAATAATTATGGATTAATGTGACTTTGCATTGATTATTGGGAACCTAACAAGATCATGATCAGTTATAAGTATAATTTTCATCATATTGATGTTTTTTTGATGAATTAAAATGAGATAAATATATTTTCCATAATTTATCTTCAATCTAGATACTGTCAATTCAATGTTAAAAGTGAATAAATACCCATGAAAACCTTCCGATCGAGGTATGACCACTATGAATTTATATTCATAAAATTTTTTCTTACTAATGTCACTGCTATCTTCATGGATTTAATGGGAAGAGTATTTAGATACTAAATTTATTAGTTTTTGTAGAATTTTTAGATGATATT
Organism: Viscum album; assembly: GCA_963277665.1. Lineage (NCBI taxonomy): Eukaryota > Viridiplantae > Streptophyta > Magnoliopsida > Santalales > Viscaceae > Viscum > Viscum album. The sequence goes on along the minus strand of OY728131.1, from coordinate 907,461,914 downwards.
ATTATTTATTTCAAGAGTGTTTAAGAGTATAGAGATCAATTAAAGATTACACTGAAGATCCTAAAGGAAGAGAAGTTGTATGAAAATTTTTACAAGTGTGAATTTTGGCTATAAAGTTTTTAATTTTTTGGTAATACTATCTCAAGAGATAATATATCATTAGATACATCATAGATGAAATTTATTGAACACTATACTAGATAAATCAATGTTTATGAGACCCATAGTTTTCCTATATTGTACAAATATTATTTAAACTTTGTGAAGGGTCTGTCATGGATATTTGATCCACTCACCAAGTCAACTCAGAACAGAGTTATGTTTATTTGTACTGACGAATATGAAGAAAATTTGAAGGAACTGAAGAAAAAGGTTCATGAGTGATTGTGTTCTCACACTACCTTATTATGGATAAGTTTTTGTGATTTATAATGATACATCAAAAAAGTGGTTGGGGTGTCTTCTTATGCAAAATGACATGGTGATAGCTCATTCCTCATAGAAATTAACAGTTCTGGAGAAAAAATACCCGACTCATGATTTGGAGTTAACAATGATAATCTTTGCATTAAATATACAGATTCATTATTTTTATAGTGAAACATATGAAATATATATTGATCATAAAATTTTACAGTACATGTTCACTTATAAAGAGTTGAATATGAAATAGTGAATATGGTTGAAGTTGTTTAAATATTATGAATACTTAATACATTACCAACTTAAGAGAGAAAAAAATCCGGCTAATTGTTTGAGTTGAATGGATCATACTAGATTTTCTATAAAGAGGATGAATAGAGACCCAATGTTTATGGATTTTTAAAATATGTAATGTGAAATCTTCAAGGAAGGGGATAAATGTTATCTTTTTTAAAATGAATGTTCAACCATATATACATGTGAAGATTAAAGAGGTGTAGAAGGAGGATGTGAAGATATAAAATAAGGCGAGAAATTTTCCTGAGTTCAACCTTGATTGTGACAGAATGATAATGTTCAGGAACAGATTATGCGAACCATCAATACCTAACCTAACAAAGTAACTATTATAATAATCTCATATCTCATCATTCTCTATTCATCCAAGAATTATAAATATGTATAGTGATATGAAAGATTATTTATAGTGGGACACCAAGAAGAGATATATTGAAAAGTATGTATTTTAGTGTTTGGTATGTAGAAAGGTTAATTATGAGAGACACAAGTCTAATAGAATGTTACAACCATTACCTATACCATAATGGATATAATAAAAATTCACCATGGATTTCATCATCAGACTCCACAAAATATCTAAAGGTCATAATTCTATTTATTTATAGTTGATATACTTATGAAGTAAATGTAATTCATTGATACCATATAATATTTTTATCTTGATCAAATATCTAAGATATATATTAAGGATATTGTGAGGTTACATCAGGAACGACATTCTATTTTATTTGATTGGGATCTGATGATTACCTCAATGTTTTCGAGATGTCTTCAATAAGATTTAGATATAGAGTTTTTTTCATAATTCTTATCATCCTCAGATAGATGGTTATTATAAAGAAACTTTAAAAATATATAGGATCAAGTGATATATTTTTATATAGATTTTAAAAGTCGTTGGGATCAATAACTTCCTCTAGTTTAATTCTATTATAAGTATAGATTTCACTTGACCATTCAGAAGATTCGCCATGAATCCATGTAGGGAATGATATGTATAACTACAAAATTTTGGGATAATTTTATATAAATAAATCTATTAATACATTATATGTCTAAATAAATGTAATATAAGGTTATATCCATTCAGTAGCACATTAATGAAGCTCATATTAGACAAGAGATTTATAATGAAAATTGTCAGTGAGATTTGAAATTTGATGTTTTCAAGAATGTTTTCCAATGAAAAAAGGATAATATATTAAAAAATAAATTTATATTGATACCTAGGTATATTTTCCACTTTGACATTATTTATAGATTAGTGATTGTATCTTATCACACAACACTCCCACTAAACCACTCTCAAGTTCATTACGTGTTCCATGTATCTCTCCTGAGGAAGTACAAACCGGATAATTCACATGTACTAAACTTAGAGGTAATACTCAATAATCCTAATCATTACTATTACCATCAACATGTATAAATATTTTATCATAGATATAATGTTCTACGGAACTAGAAAACTCACATGGTTAAAGTTATTTAGGGGAATGAAAAATTCAAGGAAGCTACATGCGAACCCAAGTATGTAATGACTAAAAGATATACTATTTTTTTGAATAAAAGTAAAGGAGTTTCATGGTTAAAATTCATCTTAATAGGGGTATAATTTAACACCCAAATATTTTATATGTATTTACTTTGAAATAAAACTTGAAGTATTTGATTACTTTCTATACATGAAACCACAAGTCTATATGAGACATAATATATTAAACCATTATAACCTAGAATTCAAATTGTAAGGTATGAATAGTAATAACCACCTTATGAAAAATATTTTTAAAGGTTTTTAATAATTATTTTTTTGATTAATTCACAATAAATAAGTATTCAATTTGTATTAAAGTTATTTTATGCTTAGTTGTTTAAAAAAATAGTTTATTTTTTCACATTTTATCACATGTATAATATAATTAATTTCTAAAATTTTCAGAAATTTTATTTTAGAAAATTAATATCAAATTTTAAATCACAATATCATTATTATCATAGGGTGAAATATTAGGATTTTTCAAAAAATATTTATTTTTTAGTGAATAATGGTAAATACCAATTTTTGTAAAGACTATAATTTATTTTCAAGTAATGGTCCCATTATGTTTTAGACTTTGATATTAAATTGACACAATAATCCTTTAATTATAAGTAATATAATTAATTATAAAATAATCATCATTATACTTTATTTTGACACATGTTCATTTTTGGTAATAAAAACACATTTTTATAAACAAAATTTACCCATGCAATGTGTTTTTAAATGAATAAATTAAATTTATCTCATTTTATTTTTGTTTTTAAAGAAATTAAAATATTATATATTCAATAATATATTTCAACATTAATTTTACTATTTTTACAAGGAAATTAATGCAATTAAATTATGTTTTATGCTTGATAAATAATTATCCAAAAATGGGGTTTTATTGTAGGTTACACACTTATTTAAAATTAAATTCTTTCACTTATAGAATTTTAATTTTTTAAAATATATTCCATATTTTTAATCATAATAATTAATATAATATAATTGGTTCAACTTAATTTTTAGTCATTGTTAATAGTAAAAATAGTAAAAAAAAACATATCACATTAAGGTTAGAACGAGCTTACTAGGGGTTAAAACAAGATATATGGGTATTATTGCTACCAAAACCTATATAATTCATATTAGATAAAAATAATTCAACCATATGTTATCCTATATTCTAGTACCTAGTAATTTTTAGGCACTTCCCCATGAAAGTGACATTATATCATTGAGATATTTTAAGAAGATTCATGTATGTCCCTCTCCTCACTTATAAAAGGGAACCTCTTAACCTCCATTATTCACACCATTTGAGCCTTATATCTCATAAAAACCCTACTTAAAATCATACCTATAATACCTAACTTAATTATATAACAAATTTTATTCTCCTAAGACAATACCTTTAGTCTTAACGTGTAATCCAAAGGAGGTCTTTTAAATAAGAGGTATAGATCTTAACCAAGCTCCTTCAATTTTATTTCTTATTCTAATTAATATAAAAATATTTAATTTATATAAAATTTATAAATAAGATATCATAAATATAATGAGATTTTATTATAGTTTTGGAACAACCAGTTACCACCACCTCTCAATTAAATGGGATATGAAAGTATCGCTCGGGTGTACATGTGGACTACCACCTCCACATAGCGATGTGATTCATTTTCCAAAACCATAATTCATGGTTTGTTATTATGATAGATTTAATGTTTATATATTTATCTTATAATAATTAATTTTTAGGGTGAATTACAATTTACCTTTCTTTCTTTCTATATATCGAATAATGGAAACATCACTCGTGGGTTTGTTGGGACTATCGTCTCTATATAGTGATGTAATTATTTTTCATCGATGATTTATATGATTGATAATAATTATTTATATAAAAAATAATATATATATATATATATATCATTATTAATATTATGAAGATGAAGGAACCCTGATCTATGTGCGTGTACTATAATCACTGAACCAAAACTTACATGAAAAACGAAGTAGTTAACACATGAAATAACAATGACAATGAAAGATTTTTAATGAACATGTGATAAGATTTTATAATTGAAGCATGTACGGTATTATAGATATGAATATGGGTTTTTTATATAATTAAAAATATCAATTTTTTTCAGTAGGTCACAGCGCTTACAAAGCAATACAGACTTCATGTAAGGGTTTTATGTTACAACCTCATTTTTATAGGGGCTGTTTGTGATTAAATTTTCCTATGGTGAAATTGTATGATATATCTCTACAAAATATAATGTATTTTAAAATAATATTTTTATTTCTTGAGGTTAAATATTTTACACTCATTTTATTTTTTATACACTCAAGAGATCAAAATAATTTTGGAAGGAAACCATGAATTGTTTTTCTCTTCAATCAAGAATATTTTATTAAATGTCTATATTTTCTTTAAAATTTTATCAAGAATATATGTACTATTCTAAATATACTATTTAAATTAATTTTTAACTATATTTTACTATTTTCACCATCTTTTAAAAGGATTCATCTTATCATTTTATAAACATGGTATTTTTTACCTTTACAAAATATGTTAAAATAATTTTTAGTTTAATATAAAAAACTCAAAAAGATATCCTTGAAATAAATAATACTCTTATATTTGAAGTTCAATTTATATTTTTCCTTATTTATTTTCATATAAATTGATTAAATATCATTTTTGAAATTTTTATTCATTAAATATTTGCTTCTAAATAAAAATTGTATTTTTCTTAAAAATATCATAGTGATATTTTAAAGGTATTATCATCTACAACATAATCCTTTTATATTTCTCATGATTTAATGGGTATATGATCTAATGTTATCATCTTTATTATTTATTTCGATGGTTTATGACTATGATGCTGAAATTTTTCTGAAACTTATATCCTTTCCATGAGTTTTGATATGATGATATGATAATTGATTTATTATATTGTGTCACACATATGTATGATTTTCATATATAATGGGTGGGATAATAATTACATATAATTACAATTCATTGGGTAAATAAGTATATCTCATGAGAAAAGAAATACTAGAATGGGGGGTGAACCCGGTTGAGTAAGGGAAATTGTCCAAAAATAAAGTATTGGGAGTGAAAATTGATTGGGGAAATAGTGGAATTGGTAGTGATCCCAATCCACCATAACTATATTTTCAGTTATCCTTAACTAATGAAATGATTTCCTATGATTACGTGTATTACAAAAACTGATGTCTTATTTTTATGATATGTTTTCATAGATCATGGTTGATTATTGTTTTTTCCACACTATTATATCTTATGTATTTTGATTAATAAAACTCTATGAAATGTTTCATGATTTGATCTATGAGTTAATTGGAATGTTTTATACTGTTAAGATCATGTTCTCATACCCTTATTCTTATCCAATTCGAAATTATGATTATTTATTTATATCCCTTTTGTTTACCCTTACCAAGCATCTGAACTCACCCTTTCTTATGTATCCCTTCTCCAATATGCTATGTATAATAAGGGTGATAGTTATGATGAACATAATGGTAAATAATGTAGATCATTTAAATAGTAGTTATATATATATATATATATTTCTAGAGAAACTAAACCTTTGTGGTTCTAGAATGGATTATATTGATATTTAATGATATTTCTACTAATTAGAGGTGGTATTTATGTATTAAAATTTGGGTTACTGTAGACTTTTAATTAAATAAGTATTTGTGGTGTAACATGGGTAAATACATTTCTTGATATTTTAACATTTTCATGAACTTTCAATTACCTCTTCCTAGTGCACATGTATTTGAAATATTTTACATACCATGTGATTTATCTAATGTATTACAGTAAAGGAATATTGATTTTAACCTTTGTTAATATCCATATAATCTATTGTTGTAGTCTTCCATAATTGGTTCTGTTGGGTGGTTTCACTCTATATGGTAGGGTATGATGGGTCTAATTTGAGTATTCCACTTATGATTTACCCTTTTACTTCTTCAATGAGGGGTTTTCCATTGGTACTACTTCTTGATGTCATTTTTCAAAGACAACTTATTGAGATTCATTGAGTTTTACACTACCAGATTCTGATTTTGATGGTTTATTTTCACTATCGTTTATCTATTTTAAAGTCCTAAATGAAATGTAACCAACATTTCCTTTTTTAGGAATTGGTTATATAGGAATATTTATTGATCCTTGATTTTCCATGTTATTGAGAGTAGAAAATTGTTGGCCAAACTTTCCTTTGAACTTCTTAAGTTCTGATCCAAAAGGTGAAAGAGTCTTTTTTGACTGGTTTTAACTCCATAATTGGGTTTTTCATTTCTATCATGGAAGGTTCTAGAGTCTTTTCATATTGGTAACATATAAATGGTTGAGAGTTTATTCATTGAAAGGGTGGTGTTCGGAAACTCTATTGGAAGGGTGGTCTTCATGATGGTTGTTTCCCATATTCATATTTACTATTGGAATACTCTCTAAATCCTTGATTTTTTAGTGGTTGTTATTGGTAATATTATTGATATGTGTCATTGTAGCTTTTATTTCCTTGAACTTGAAGGAAACCATCAGGTTAGTGGTCTTGAGAATAAAAAAGTTAGAAAAAATCTTAGAGTTTTGGTAAGTTTTGTTTCTTATACCCCGTTCAATGATAAATTTATTAAAAGAGACATTAGTTATTAAATTTTATTTTCAAGTAAAGGGGTCTTAGAAACTTTCACTTGATGAACTTCTCTTATTGTAGTCCTTGTACTGAATTTTTGGGAGTGTTGAGAAATTCTCTATATTATCTCTATAACTTTAGTAGGGGAATTTCCTATGATTTCTTCAGTAATGGAGAAATTTAATAGGTTCATATCATTTTCCATAAATACTTGGTAAAATAATACTAGGAATTAGTTCCCTTCATAAGGCTGGTGTGGACATGATGTAGTGAGTCAGTTTAATCTCTCTAGGAAATCATTGGGAGTTTCTCTACCCACTTACTTGATCCCATTAATTTATTTACTAATTTCATTACTCCATTAGGTATATAAATAATTTTGGGGGAAATATTTTTTGCATCTTATCCTAGTTGGTGACTTCTCTAAGTTGTATATTTTATATCCATTCCTTGGGTGATCCTTTGAGAAAGAAGGGAAAGAGATTCTAGATGACTTGATTGTAACACCCCACCCCTACCTCATTGGCTTCAGGAGGCAGTGTGGGTTACTTGGCCTTAAGTGACGTTCCCAAGGTGCCAAAGGCTGGAAATAAATGCCAAGGGATTCAAGAGAGAAGTGGGGAACGATGTTCCCGCAAGAGGATAACCCAACCAACCAAAAATCAATGACGATAATGCATGCATTTGTTTTCAGTAAACCATAACATAACACCCCAAGGTTCATACAACGCAATAATTCCAAAACATCAGAGTACAAAGGAAATGAAAAGACAATCAAGACAATCCGTGACACCACCACAGCTCCACTCCAGCACCAAACTCCATGCACCACCAAGCATCATGAGGCACCACTAAAAGATGGAGATGCCTTACCTTTTCCCATGTCCCGGTATATTACATCTACAAAGATACCAAAGTGTCAAAGTAGGGGGTGAGTATAACTACTCAGTAGGATTTCCCCAAATGACATCCCTATACACGCCACTAGGATAACTGATAGCACATTTATATAAAACATTTTATATAAAACAAATCCATTTTCAAACTGATTAAAAAATCCAAAAATGCCACATAAGGGAAATCCATCACAACCGAGCCACACGCCGGTTACCATGTTCATATTTCACTCACAAGCCCCATCCACAAACATCACATAGTCAAGAAATCAACCAACAATGGGGGTAATTTTTCGGCCAACCCAACAAGTTGTACTTTCTCAGCCACTTTCCTTGATGGTGGCCCTTTCGACCATTATCCATCCATCTCCCTGATTATAGTGGCACTTTCTCGACCACTCTACAACATCACAACCCGTTCCAACACAACATCCCATCCATATACACAGAAGAATAAGCCACACAAGATCACACATTATTTCAAACACCATCACATGCCATTATCATGCTCAAGTTCAATGTCATTTAAAAATCAACATTTTAAAATCATCCAATTGAACCCATTCCCAACAAAACCCATTCTTGCCCAAAAATCCCAATTTTATGCCAACACCCCCAATTTCTTCACCCATACATTTTCCAACAAAATTTCCACATGATTTACCAATTAAATTTCAAGAAAAAAATTTAATTGTAAATTCACCACACAATTCCGCCAAGTGGAGTCGAGAGAAAATCCACCTACCTCTTAGGGTTTGGCAAAATCGACTTTTCACCCAAACACACCTCAATCTGGTAGAACGCCTCCTAGAAACTCCCTTAAAACCCTTTCCTAACATCAACGAGCCCAAACGTTAGCATATTAGGCCAGAAAACCCTATATCCACACACAAAAAATGTAGATCTAGAAAACCAAGAAGGAGGGAATAGAAGATCTAGAGGAAAACACCAAGGAACCATGGGAGGAGACTTACCCGGGAGATATCGCCTTCAAACCACCTTGAATCCTCTTCAAATTCCTCCCAAACTGAGTGGGAGAAACCTTTTATCCCATGAGAACCAAAAATCCTGAGTGTGGCTCGAGTGGAAGGAAGAGAGCAGTGAAATGAAGGAATCCTGAGTGAGCCCAGGTTTTATAACCCTAATTTTAAGTAACCGCACGGTTATCCTGCACGGTTTGGCAAACCGTGCACTAACTGTGTGAACTCCACTACCTTTAGGGATAGGGCCCGTATGGTTTCCTCGCATGGTCTGGAAAACTATGTGCAAGCTGTATGAGGCCTACTGTCTCGAGAACAAGGGTCTGCACGGTTTCTTGGGGAATCCACACAGTTTACACTAACCGTGCTCAAACCGTGCACCCCTTTAAAAGCCTCCAAACACATCCAGAACCAATCCAAACTCTCCCAACCTCTTCCCAAATCATCTCACGAACTTTAAACGCATAAAAAGGCATAAAAAAGGCCACATAACTCAAACCGGGGGTACTATATTCTCCCCACCATTGGAAATTCTGTCCTCGGAAAGTTGTGAACCCACCCTTTGCCGAGAGAGCTCGGGCCACTGCTCGACCATTTCTTTCTCCCGTTCCCAAGTTTCTTCTTGGATCTGGCCATGTTGCCACAAAAACCAAACTAGATTAATGCATTTACCATGAAATACTTTATCTTACCTATCCACAACCCGCACTGGCACGTGCACTAACAAAGCATCCGGCTCTAGCTAAACATGATTCCATCGAATAACATGGCCCAGATCCGGCTGATACTTTTTCAGCTGCGACACATGGAATACATTGTGTACCACAATGAACCTAGGTGGGAAAGACAACCAATAAGCCACCTCACCAATGCGCTCAAAAATCTAAAAAGGTCCAATTTACCTCGGAGATAACTTTCCTTGTTTCCCAAACCGGCGATGTCCCAACCGAGGAGAAATCCTCAAGAAAACATGATCACTCACCTCGAACGACAATGGTCGTCGACGATGATCCGCATAGGATTTCTGACATATCTGAGCTATCTCCATCCTCTTCCTGATCAACTTGATCCTTTATGTAGTCTCCTGGACAAGGCTCAGTCCAACCATCGAAGACTCACTCGTTTCCACCCAACATAGTGGAGAACAACACGGTCGTCCATACAATGCTTCAAATGGAGCCATCTATATGAATGCTTGATAACTGTTATTATATGAGAATTCAACCAAGGACAGGTGATCCTCCCACGAGCCACCAAAATCCATCACACAAGCTCACAACATATCTTCCAAGGTTTGTATCGTCCTCTCGGATTGGCCATCCATATAACGGTGGTATGCCGTACTCATGGTAAACTTTGTTCTAAGAGATTTCTACAAAAATTTCCAGAAAAGAGATGTAAACCTGGGATCTCTATCTGATACAATCGAAACTGGAACACCATGCATCTTTTCCACCTCACGGATATAGATTTTGGACAGATCCTCCACCGTATGAGATTCACGAATTGGGATGAAATGGGCCAACTTCGTTAGCCGATCCACTATCACCCAAATGGAATCGTGTTTTCTGACCATTCTTGTGAGAACTGTGACAAAATCCATCGCTATTTGCTCCCACTTCAAAACAGGGATAGGTAAAGACTACAACATTCCCGCTAGCCTCTGGTTCTATGCCTTGACCTACTGGAAAGTCAAGCATCGTGAAACGAACTCTGCCACGCTTCTTTTCATTCCAACCCACCAGAACTGCTCTTTCAACGCCTTATACATCTTTTGAATTCCAGGGTGAACAACCCACCTCGAATGATGGTACGCCCTGAGAAGATCTTCCTGAAAAGCCACCGGTACAACTATCCGTTTCTGGAAACACAAAACTGATTATTTATTCAGTTTCCAACCCTCAATGGTCTCCCCACCATTGAGTCTCGACCCCATGGTCACACATTCAGGATTGGATATCTGTGCCCCCTTAACCAGGGAAACCAAGTCAGGAATCAATGTAATCGGAAAGAAGACTGATCTATCACCCTGGTCTTCACATTCCAACCATATATTGGCTATAACCGACATCAACTACCACTAGTCCGATGCCTGGTTCAAAACCTGAGCATATGATTTTCTACTTAATGAATCCACCACCAAATTTCCTTTACCCGGTGTGTGCATTAAGTCAAAATCAAACATCTGGAGATATTCCATCCATCTCCTTTGCCTCAAGTTCAGATCCCTTTGTGAGAAAATGTGCTTCAAACTCTTATGATCCGTGTAGACCGTGAATTTCTCACCGAAGAGATAATGGCGCCACATTTTCAAAGCATGGACCACTGCCGCTAAATCCAAATCATGATTTGGTTAGTTCTTCCCATGCACCCTCAACTACTGTGATCCATACGCGACCACATGATCCCCTTGTATGAGAACACACCCCAACCCTGATCCCGATGCATCACAATACACCACATACCCTCTTCCTGGTTCTGGAAAAACCAAGATTGGTGCTGATGTAAGGAGACCCTTTAACTCTTCGAAACACTGATGACACTATTCACTCCACTGGAATGGAGCATTCTTCCTTGTCAAAGCTGTCATCGGTGAAGCCAAACATGAAAAATCATGAAAAAAACGCCGATAATACCCAAATAGACCGAGGAAACTCCGTATCTAAAACACATTCTTTGGCGGTTGCCACGAGATAACGACCTCTATCTTTTCCAGATCCACGGAAACACCCCTTTTAGAAATCACATGGCCATGAAAATGGACTTCCTGTATCCAAAAGTCACACTTTAACAACTTGTCATACAACCGATGATCTCGCAAGATCCCTAGCACTATCACCAAGTGCTGCTCATGCTCCTCCCTTGTCTTAGAATACACTAGAATACCATCCACAAACACCACCATGAATGAATCCAGATATCTCTGAAATATCAGATTCATCAATTCCATAAACACCATTGGCGCATTCGTTAGACCAAAGGGAATCACCACGTATTCATAATGGCCATATCTACTTCTGAAACCTTTTTAGGAATATCCTCCTTCCTCACTCGCAATTGATGATATCCTGACCTTAGGTCAATCTTGGAGAACCATTGGGCTCCCCTCAACTGTTCAAAAAAATCATCGATTACTGGAAGTGGATAAATGTTCTTTATCGTCACTTGGTTAAGTCTACAATAATCAACACTAAGCCTCATAGTTCCATCCGTCTTTTTCACAAACAACACCGGCGCTACCCACAGAGATGTGCTAGGCCGGATAAAGCCTTTATTTTCTAACTCCTCCAACTGGACCTTCAACTCCCTGAATTCTATAGGTGGAATCTGGTAAGACAGAAGTGAGATAAGACTGGTCCCCGAAAGGAGATCAATCGTAAAATCCACTTCTCTTATAGAAGGTAACCCAAAGAATTATTCGGGAAAAACGCCCACGAACTGATCGACCACTACTGGAGAAACACTATTCCTGGCACCCTTTATCGATTTGAATGACAATACTGCCAACTTATATGATAACGTGCCAACTTCCGGTTCCAACAAGCCTGTTGTAACCTATTTCTGATGACTCTTTTCTCTAAAGATATGTCCAACGCCATCATGCGTCGTAAAACTCACTGTTCTTGAATCACAATCGATGTGGGCATTAAACGCTATTATCCAATCCATTCCCACGATTTCATCATAGCCATCCATCTCAAGTAATGAGAAATCCCATACTATCTCAATTTGTCCCACAACAATATAGCATTCTCAACACAAGAAGGCTCGACACTATTTTATACCCAAAGGGGTTTGAATTTTCAGAACCGAAGGCATCATCTCCACTTTTAAACCTAGAAACTCAATAACATGTGCAGCAGTAAAAGAGTGTGAAGCACCCATATCAAACAACACTTGCATGAAGGTAGAATTTAAAAGAATCGTACCTCGCACCGTGGATGGTCCCGACTGATCATCCATCACAAGATGCTCAGCTCCGAACAACGCCTTCATTGTCACACTCTTTTCTTTATTGACCTGCTGAGGCGTCATGGTATTCCGAGAATCACCATGACTAACCTTACCTTGCTGACATGGGGTATGCTACTTCCCCCGTCCCATCGAAGCATAAGACGCCTACGATCCTTGCGGAGTGTCATAAACACTTGTCCTCAGAGAATTCCTACAGTAGCACTGGAGATGCCCCATCTGCTTACAACTATAACATGCTCTGGGTTGTGCCATGCAATCCCACTTGATATGCATCAAGGAGCCACACTGAAAAAAGCCCAATTTACTCTGGGGTTTCGGAGGAAGGTACACCGATCCCATCATTGCATTTTGTGTTGTGATCCATCTCTACGAATACGTGTCCCTCCTCCATTTGAACAAAACATTAAAGTTCCCACCAGTACCTATTGGTATTACCACGCTTCATCCGCCCGGTGTTCCCAGCAGATCTCACTCAGCTACCGAGGCTCGATTTACCATTTATGTGTAGTCCCCGATACATAGCACCGTTATTTTAGAATGTATTTCCTACCTCAAGCCGGCCTCGAATATCCTTGATTTCAACGACTTGCTACCCGCTACCTCGGGTGCAAACTGCACTAAGCTCATAAACATAGCTGCATACTCCATTACTGACATATGTTCTTGCTTAAAACTTAAAAAGTCAGTTATACACTGAATCTTGAATGTATGAGGGTAGAATTGTTTGTTAAACAATTTCTCAAAGGTTTCCCATGTCATACCTTGGTCCATCCCCGCTTGGACTACTAGCTCCCACCATTGAAGGGAAAGATACTCTAGCTTATACATTGGTAGATTGACCTTCAGCTCGGCCGGGGTTCCCAAGAATTCAAAAATTCTATTTTTTCGGGACAACCACGCCTCTGCCCTTTTTGGGTCCGCATCACCCCTAATAATGGGTGGGTTCTTCTTCTAAAACTGAGCCACATAATCGATATGCTTGGGCTCTTCCACTCTATTTATACTTCCCACTACTTGGAAAGCTTGGACTATACTTTGCACCAGCTGCTGGTTCACCTGGGGCTCAGGTGCAACCACATTCTTATCAGCCGCTTCCGGTTGGTCTCTACGACGCCTACCCGGTGCCATTTCTATAAACAAAAAACAAAAAACCATGAGCCTCGCTTCCGTAGACATTATGAATCAACCACATCAAATACCATTTCATAAAAATCAATCACAACTAGGCTTTCCATTCTTTCACATTTCCCATGTTGCACCATTTTTGAAAATCAACCATTTTTAAAATACTATGTTTATTCACATTTCAGGTTCACACATTTGAAAAACCGTTTTTCCATTCAACCCATAAATCATTAAACCCAATGAAATATGCATCCTAGAGGGAAGTCATATCTATTATATATGTCATGCTCATCTCATTGGCTACACCCACGACAATGATATTTCCAATGCATATAAGTGTCTCCAAAACACTTATGTACCCAATTCCCTAGTAATTTGAAGTTCAGCATAAAAGGGTTAGCTACGTCCTTTTATGCTATACATTCCATGTTCCGACAGTCCTACACCTTGCTACCACCCCGACTCAAGGAATAACCAAGAACGAATGTCAACTCTAAATCCGAGAATCAACTCCAAAGGACCAAACAAGCTGATACCACTTGTAACACCCCGCCCCTACCTCATTGGATTTAGGATGCGGTGAAAGTTACTTGGCCTTAAGCGACATTCCCAAGGCGCCAAAGGCTGGAAATAAATGCTGAGGACTTCAAGAGAGAAGTGGGGAAAGATTTTACCTCAAGAGGATAACCCAACCAACCAACAATCAACAATGATAATGCATGCATTTTTTTTCATCCAACCATACCATAACACCCCAAGGTTCATACAACACAATAATTCCAAAACATCAGTGTACAATGGAAATGAAAAGACAATCAAAACAATCTGTGACATCACCACAGCTCCATTCCATCACCAAACTCCATGCACCACCAAGCGTCATGAGGCACCACTAAAAGATGGAGATTTCTTACCTTTTCCCATGTCTCAGTGTACTATATCTGCAAGGACACCAAAGTTACAAAGCAGGGGGTGAGTAAAACTACTCAGTAGGATTTCCCCAAATGAATTCCCAACACACGTCACTAGGATAACCTTTAGCACATTTATATAAAACAGTTTATATAAAACAAATCCATTTGAAAACTGATTACAAAATCCAAACATTCCACACAAGGGAAATCAATCACAACTGAGCCACACGCCGGTTACCATGTTCATATTTCATTCACAAGCCCCATCCGCAAACATCACATAGTCAAGCAATCAACCAAAAACGGGGGTACTTTCTCAGACAACCCATTCACAACCCGACAAGTGGTAATTTATCGGCCACTTGCCTTGATGGTGGCCCTTCCGACCATTATCCATCCATCTCCCTGATTATAGTGGCACTTTCTCGACCACTCTATAACATCACAACCTGTTCCAACACAACATCCCATCCATATCCACACAAGCACAAGCCACACAAGATCACACATTATTTCAAACACCATCACATTCCATTATCATTCTCAAGTTCAATGTCATTTCAAAATCAACATTTTAAAATCATCCAATTGAACCCATTCCCAACAAAACCCATTTTTGCCCAAAAATCCCAATTTTATGCCAAAAACCCCCAATTTCTTCACCCATACATTTTCAAAAAAAATTTCCACATGATTTACAAATTAAATTTCAAACAAAAAATTTAATGGTAAATGCACCACAAAATTCCACCAAGTGGAGTCGAGAGAGAAGACACCTACCTCTTAGGGTTTGGTGAAATCGACTTTTCGCCCAAACGCACCTAAATCCGATAGAATGCCTCCTCGAAACTCCCTTAAAACTCTTTCCTAACTTCAACGAGCCCAAACGTTAGCATCTTAGGCCAAAAAAACTCTAGATCTAAACACAACAAGGGTAGATCTAGAAAACCAAGAAGGAGGGAAGAGAAGATCTAGAGGAAAACACCAAGGAACCATGGGAAGAGACTTACCCAAGAGAGATCACCTTCAAACCACCTTGAATCCTCTTAAAAACCCTCCCAAACTGAGTGGGAGAACCCTTCTAGCCCCTGAGAACTGAAAATCCCGAGTGAGGCTCGAGTGGAAGGAAGAGAGGAGTGAGATGAGGGAATCCTGAGTGAGCCTAGGTTTTATAATCCTAATTTTAAGTGGCCGCATGGTTATCCCGCACGGTTTGGAAAACCGTGCGATAACCGTGCGCACTCCACTGCCTCAAGAGCTAGCGCCCGCACGGTTTCCTCGCATGGTATGGCAAACCATGCACATGCCATGCGAGGCCTACTGTCTCGAGAACAAGGGTCTGCACGATTTCCTGGGGAATCTGCACGGTTTAAACTAATCATGCTCAAACTGTGCACCCCTTTAGAAGCCTCCAAACACATCCAGAACCAATCCAAACTCTCCCAACCTCTTCCCAACTCATCTCAAGCACTATAAACGCATAAAAAGGCATAAAAAAAGGCCACATACCTCAAACTGGGGGTACTACATTGATTTTATCAATATCTTCTCATTTGGAATTTTTACTGACATTAAAAAAATATCATTGATGTTGGTTAGGATCCTCTATTTCCAAGCCAGGAAACATTGATAGGAGTTAGATCATTCATGTTGTAATTTAAATGTACTATTGGTTATTTATTTTCAACTATAGGCTACTATTATCAAAATTGGGTGTATACAATTATATTAAAGTCTTTTTCATTTGAGATAAATTTTATTCCATATTTTCACTACATGTTATAATTGTACTAGAATTATATGAAGAGGGAAAGTATTAATTCAATGGGATAGTGATAAACACCATTTCCACTTCTTTAGTAATTATTAATTTTCAAATTCTTGATAGGATGGGTTTTTCAATATTCGAATCCAAACCAATGAAGTGGGAGGAAGTAGATATAGTCATGTGTTGATTTCATCTTTTCACAAATGCATGAAACACCACTATACTCCCAAGAAGAAATGCAAGGCTAATGGATGGAATATCATGGGGAGTAAAAAAATGAAATTTTTAAACCTGAATAAAATATAGTATTAGTTGAATCAGTTTGTCTCTAAAGAGGCGAGTGTTTTGGGCATGTTCAAATATTGTTTAGTGGGTTCATCATAGGACATGTATAGTTTAATTGGATTAGTGTTTAATTGATTTTTTATAATAGTGGTCTATCCTCAGATATACCATCACTTACCCTAACATCATAACTTCTTTCCTCTACTATTCTATCTTCTATATAAGAATGTGAAAACTTTCTTGATAATCCTCTCTTAAATGTTTTGGATTGAATATGGGAGTATAAAAATCTTCTACCCCATAATATCACCATTCCTGGTGATCATATACCTCTAATAATCCTCATATCATCCCACTACTTGCGATAAAAAGTTTTGGAGAGAACCTAAGTGGCATGTGTATAAAGTCCCATGAATAGGGTATAATAATTCAAAATGCATAGAACTAATGAAAATTTCTAATTTAAAAATAGTATGAAAAATTCTATAGAGATGAATATAATATTTATATAACTAAATTATGGAATTCATCAATAAGGGAAAGGAGAGTCTCCATGGCTCAACCATTATGGGCGTAGTGTGTCATATCTAGAGTTATTATAGAAAAATTAAGAGGAAAAGGGAAAATATGAGAACTACATATTTATTGAAAGATATTTTGAAATCCCCCCATTTTAGTGAACCGTTTCTATTATTATAGAAAAAATACCCAGGATATTTAAAGTTCTTCAAAATTTACCACACAAGCATTATAAACTTCTTCGATTTCCTATGGTAATTCTAGAACTTTCATAATATTATTCTACTTCAGTATTGATCCCTAAAGAATTCTAATTCATTTTATGTTCATCATGTTTCTAGGTTGATGGTCATAATAGATTTAGTCAAGCACCTCAAATATTTATACTCTTCACATGATTGAGATCCATATAATTTTGAGATGGATCAGAGAAAAAGTTCTTTAATGTGATGCATTATAGTGGAAGTCATGTTCTACTATAGGAAGCCTCACATGAGGATATGAGATAAACATACTAGAGATGGTTTAAGTTTTAGTGAGGGATGATTTTTTCTTGACAGCTTAGTCAACTTAAATGTTCTTTATATGGGTCAACTTTTGAATAGTTTAATGAGTACTAATATGGAATCCCATGTCATTGCATGAAGTCATGGTTGAATTTTCTGAAGATTTTTTTTGAAAGAGGCATTAGGTCTTATGATGTATTTAGTCTTTATGATCATCTAAAATATTGTTGATATGTATGACAAGGACTTATTCCCAAGGATTAATTATTATGATTGAGGATGAAGTATTATGTTGGTGCTCTATAGAAATCAGGAAAATTAATGAAGTCATATGCTCAGCCAAAAATTCTTATAGTCCTGCTTCTGGAGAGTCTTATACTTGGGGGTGAAGTCTTCCATTGGTTCTATATGAAAATTTTGTGAAGTTATGAAGTTATACATTGGTTCAAACTCTAATACAAATGAAGGTGTGTTCATTTTTTCTTACCCCTTGAGGTTAATTTAAATTTGAACATGTGGTTGGTTGAAGTTCCTTCTTACAGTTAGTTGAAAGACCCTTTGTTTGATCAGTTAATGAATATTCAATTTATGGGTTATACCATATTAGACTATGAAGTATTTGTACATTCACATTACTTTTTCACTTGTTTACACATGGGGTTAATGGAGGATCCTTCTTATGGACACTTTAGAGTATCACATGTATTTTTAAAGTTCCATCTTGCGGTCACTTGAGGAATATGCCAAATTTTTATCATGGTTATTTTATTCTAGAAGGTTGACCGTGTAGTTCTTCACATGACATATTTATTTCTTCATTTTCTTTTGATTAGTAATATTGAAAACTAAAACATAGTGTATAATTTATTCTACTTTTCACCAAAAATGATTTGAACAAAGAAAACCAAATATTAAATTTATTTAAACAATTAAATTCTAAAATTTAGATATCAATGTAGCATTTCAATTAATCCAAAAAAATTTATTAAACACCAAAATAATCACATATTAAGGAATTTATCATTTAGTATCTAGGTTTCAAAAAAAATACAAAAAATTAATGATTTACCCATGTTTTGATTAATAATAGGAATTATTTTAAATGAAAATAAAACAAAAAAATATTCAAAAATGTTGTCTCAAATCACAGATATGTATGCACTTATATTTTTTGATTTGGTTAGGGAAATTTTCTATGGTGGCCTACAATGTTGTACTCATACCCTTTTCAAGTGACCTATTTACCCAAATAGATTTCATGTTTCATTATATAGGTAAGTTTAAATGACCTGTTGTGTATGGTTTAATAAAATATATCAGGTTGGAGTTTGGAGATATGACCGGTTGAGAACTTAGGTATGATTTTGTTGATTCCATCCCTCATTTTTTTTATTTTTGTAATATTTTTAAAGTGATCAGCCAATGATTAATCTGATTCATATCTATATGGCTCGTGTTACCTTGTTATAACTCATTTTAATATAGTATTTTTATTTCAACTTACTAATGGTTGGATCATAATTATAGTGTTCATATTTATTTTTGATATTCTGATGTTTATTAATTATTCTATGATTTATGGTTATTTATAATAGATAGGTTACAGTATCCCCACTTTACATATAAAGACTCACCACTAGTTAGAATCCTCTAGTGTATAGATAGGAACACCTATGGTCATGTAATGCTATATTTTGGTCATTAAGGAGTTGAACTAGGATGAGGATGTTCAAAATGGTATCAGAGCCCTGTTTTATCGTTATATTACTATCTATGCAAGGAAGATGGAGGTAGGATCTTTTTATAGATAATAAAAGACCATAATATTAGGAGAATCTTATACATGTATAGGTAAAGTCTATGTTACTAGGGATGGGATTGTTTTTGTTTTTATTTTACTGTTATAATATTATAATTTCCAAAAAGGATGATGTTTGATTTATAGTTTTTCATTTCATTCTTGGATCAAGGTGGTAAGAGACCATGTGTTTATCTATCATATTCAGAATTAAGGATTCACATGATATTTGTTTTATTACACGTGACTGAGAAATTTGGCTATGGTATTGAGTTCAATTATTTAAAGTGTCAGTTATAACTTATACAGAGTTTTCCTATATACCTATATAGTGGAAATCTAAATGACCAAAATTCCAACACTTGTTATGATATTATTACATGAAGAAGGATTGTGTGAATCCTATATATATTTATATTGATTTCTACCCCTATTATGGGGTACTTTTTTCTAAATAGAGCACTCGAGTTTTGGTTACTCTTGTATTATAGGGTGTGTATATTGAGTAGTGAGACACCATTCCCATTACTATTTATCCTAAACTATTATATCGATAGCTATGATGCAAATGTTACTTTAAGAAACTTTTTTATTAACATCCCACCATGATGGATTTATATGGATATATATTAATTAAGAGATGAGTATTCACCACCATAAATTGAACTAAAACCACATATTGTACCAGTACTGATGTTGGATAAACAACTCTGAGAGAGAAATATAAGTGTTGTAAAATATATGGATAAGTAAGAACAATGATTTGAGTTATATATTTATGATTTTATTTGGGAATATTATATATATTACCCACCCCTCTTCACTGGGAGGTTGGACCTCTGGTTCCTATGTTCTGGGTGGAGCCTGTATAAGCTATTTCTTGACCATCTTGAAACATCCTCCAAGATAAGACTGAAGATGGAGATGTACATATTACAAGGAAAATTTAATCACTAGTGGGATGTGAAGATGTTTTAGGATCAATATGTGGGGTTATTCTAGAAGGATTTGTAGCTACGTTTCTATGAGTATTTATTATATGATACATTGAGTGAGAAGAAGGACCGAGTGTGTACTCACCTCACCCAACAAGATATCTTTATTATGGATTATCTAGTGCATTTTAAAAAGATCCTCTATTTTTAACTGATGATGGATGTGGATGATGTAGACATGGTTTTGTTATTTTGTGATAGGTTTAGGTTTAAAATCCATGGTCAGGTTAATATTTTCCTTGAAACATTATTTTCATAGGTTGTAAAGAAACCCCTTATGGATAATAGATGCATGAATGAAGTAAGGTTCTCTAGGAATTTAAATTATTCTATGGGTATTGTTAGAAAGTATTAAAGAATTATAAATTCCACATATCATCATTCTTACTATGGTGATGATGGTAATAGTAGCTAGAGTTGTGGTTCATTACTTACATCTTAGGGTAGAGTTTCTAATGAGTGTTACTAGTGCAATGGGCCTGGTCTTTTGTGAACTCAGTCCCATAAATGGACTATAGATTTTTGTTTATGTGGGATGATAAATAACATATATTGGTTTATTAAGAGTTATCCATAGTTTCCTAGTGGTAGTGGTTCTAGGTATATAAGAGGCTCTAGAGCAGATCAAGGAGTAAAAAAATAGAGTAGTGGTTGGGGTTCCTTTGAAACTTACAGACATAGAGGAGGATGTGGTGGAAAGGTGTAATGACCTATATCATTAAAAGTTAGTAAAATCAAGAGAAATTTGAATTTTTTATTCTATATTATGATCAACTTTAGCTTTATATTATTTTTTATGCATGCTTCTTTTCATGTTGTGACAGGTGCATTTATTCCATGAAGGGGTGAATAGAAGTTAACCATCAAGTTGTAAAATGAGAAGGTTGCTCCCTGATAGGTTCCAATGTAAGAATAAATAATCTTGGATTTTGGAGAGGGGAAGTTTTTTCCTTTGATGTTACAATGTGGGGGGATTTCATGTGATTTACTAGATATGGTTGGTCAATGGCAACACAATAATCAAGGGGCTTGCAGTAGAGAAGGTGTTGGGTAGGAGTAAACTCCCCTTTCCTAAATTTTGATGTGTAAGAGTTAATGGAGAAGGTTGGGAAGAATTATTATAATTTTCAAGGAAAATTAATAGGTACACGTGCATAAAGTTTCATTAGTTTTTTTTATAAAGGTTAATATAGACGATTCGTAAGGTTTTCATTGAACTTAAAGATTTAGAATTTAGAAATTTTTTGGAATCCATGGTGATGCATAATATTCTAAAAAAGATACATAAGGGACTATTTATACTAGATATATAGAATAGTTTGAGATGTTTAAGGGTTACCTTGCAAAACACAGGGGTCATTCAAATACATGAAGGTTAATGAATAGTAAATTCCAAAAGTTACCCTATGATATGTAAGGGTTTTCATATATGGGTCCAAAAAAATGGTGATGTATTAGATATGTAAAAGTTACTATAATGTGTTAAGGTCATAAAAATGGATAAGTGTATAAAATGTAAGAGTGAATGGATGAAACAAAATCTTATTAAAAACTGAAAAAATTCCCATAAATAAAGGTTAATATTTAGGGGCCCCTCTGAGTTAACATTTAAAAATGTGGTAAAATTTTTAGCTATGTTGAGTCACATAAGGGTAATATGAAACAATTACTTGATAAGTAAGGGTTATAGAATTTTCAAAATTTAGTGTGATGAACTGGTCACATCATTAGGGTGAGGTAAAAAATGTAAGGTTATCTCAAGGAGAAATCATTCCCCATAGTAGGTTGGATGCGATATGATGAGTCCTTATGTAGTAATAGAATCAAGCTACTCTACGTGGTTGGTTGTTTTGTAAAGGTTAGAACCATTCTATAACATGAATTTGATTAGGGATGCCAATTTTTTGGTACTGACCAAGGGAAGTTGTGCTATATCATTTCATGAAGGGACACACCGTGAGGGGTGAGTAGTTGACACATATTACTATGAGGCATAGGGTTCATGTCATGATGAATTTTTTAAGTTTTAATTTTATGTGATGATAACGATATCCTTTTTTGATTTTAAACTATATAATCTTTTTAGGATTATTAATTTTTTGGATATGTGAATAATGGGAGGATGATATACTATTTCTTTCTTAATATTTCTTTAAACCTCCTTGATCTATGGGGATTGAATGTGTTTTTTATCACCGTTAAAGGAATAATTTTATCCTCCTTTGTTGGTTATTCCTCCTTATGGATTATTTTTGGTTTATTATTGTTTCAATTAGGTATTGATAATTAATCCACCAGTGTATGGGGTAATCAACCTCGATATGGAATGGCTTTCAATTTGCTTATCTATATGGGATCCTAAGAGAATAGACACACTAGGTTATATATAGTTTCATTGAAGTATGTGATTACCTATATTATTTATATATTTCCATAAATTCTTGTGAAATTGATGATGGAGTTCAATTGAGAAGTTGGGGATTTTCTATGATAATTGTATTAGTGGATGTTGGGGATGGTTCACAAACTTTTACTCAGGAATTAGGCCATGATAGATATCTCATCGAGTAACTAATTGATTATCCCAAAAGAAATAGTTATGAAATTAATATTATTTAAGTATTTGAATTAGATACAATTTATTTATAATTAATTTGGATGATTTTTTATGGAGTTAGGGACTCATGTTAATGGGTAATGGCTAGTCGGTCTTGGATGAGCTTAGGTGATGGTGGTTTAGCTTTACTTAATGAAAATAATTTTTAATCAAGTTAGTGGTCCCTAAATATATCTATAAGGTTATACATTATATTATATATCACTTGTTACATGTTCTCTCATACGTTTTATGGCCAAACTTGAATTGAAAATTATCATTTTTATTTTAAATCTCCATGATAAGAACAAAAGTGTCTTAGATCACCATGGACCCTAAAAAACATAGTTGATATCTCATTCATCGATGATTGAGGGATTGACCTTAAATATTTGAAATTTGATATATGAACCCTATAGGGATATAAATGAAATGAATGAATCATATTTAACCTTAGATATTTTATATTAGACCCTCCTAATTAAGGGAGTTTGAATGAATGTGAATGGATGGCCTAGGGGTGGTCCATGGGAAATCTTATGTTACTTTATATTCAGTTGAATATAATTTTTATATGTGGGGTGATGTTTATCCTCCTTGGCATGTGGATGTTTCCAAGTGGGGATTCTATAGAAAGGATCCATATATATGTTGGGTATGGGGGGACCAAACTAACTTGAATTAGTAAGTTAGATGGTTGTTGTTCCATTTATTTTCATTTGGTTCAAATTTTATTGTTGGTGTAACTAATTATTCCCTGATGCGGCTATGTATATTTATAGGGGAGTGATTTATATTGGGAAAAAATCTTTGATAATAGAATTTGGTAATGAAATAAATGAATCCATGTGGAGTTCCTGGACTATAATGTGTCTTAGGAGACCATATTGGGTGACCAAGTTTTATATTGTCTTTAGAGAGGATGATAACAAGAGGCCTATAATTGTTATTGTAATGTATTTACACGCTAGAAAACTGAACAGTTCCCATATTGATGGTCACTACATACCTCAATCACACACCCATACACCAGAGGCTTCTAAATAGAAGCTACACAATTAAAGGTAACCATAGAGAGACTATGTCATCATATTAGAGTATAATAATAGCAGAAATAAAATAAAATTGGTACACATATAGATAAAAATCTCAAAAACATAAGAAAATGATGATAAATAAACCTAAAATATCATGAAATATAAAATATAGGTGTCATACATATATAACCGGATCCCCCATGGGTGGATCATACATCAACAATATAAAAAATAAAAATAAAGGAAACATTGATAATTATAGCCTGTCCCCAACTAGTCCTAATTTTTATACTATCCCATTGTCGTACCCAAACATACTATGTTAATCAAACACCATTAAGAGGGATATTCCATATAACCTTCAACTAGAAATCAAATAGCATCTTATCAGGTACCCAAGTTCCATGGAGGCCTGAGTAGGGTTTGAGCATAACTCAGCTGGACACCACAAATGATGTCCCTAAAATAACTATTCTAATAAAAATATAGTTCCTATAAACATAACATAAGTATAAAATTGAATATTTTTTACATATATTATACAAAAATACTAAACAACTACTGAAACCCCATTTTCTCGATGAAACCCAAAGTCTACTATACCATTATCGATCCTGAAGTCCAAGACCATGATCGAACATACCTTCTTTGGCCATTTTAGGGGTGCCTCTAATCACATAATGAAATTATAACAACTATAATACCTCAAAGAACACTTATAATATATTCAAAAAATATATCACATCTCTCCCATATGAGAGTATTCTAATTAAAACACCACTCTACCATGGGAATATCCAACTTATCCCAAACCTCAATATGGAGTATCTAAGTTATAAAAAAACTACTTATGGATTATTCCGTGTATCAAATTCCTTTTTATAGAGTGTTTAAGTATCACATTCAACCTTATAGAGTGTTCAATTATCATATTACTTATATATGGAGTGTTCCGTTATAACATTACTCCATGTGAACTGTTTAAGTTATCACGAACCATCCATTAGGACATTTTATTATACCATATATAATTTAATCACTCCTATGGTAATTTACAATTCCAATAAAACATATCCAACCAATATATATCCACCGATATTGGAATTTATCATTAAAAGATAAATGAGATCCTTTTTAAAATAAAATTTCTAAAATAAAAAAAGATCATTAAATCTATTCCACATTTCCATTTCGAAATCCAATAAAATTTTCATTTTAAAACAATTTCAAAAACATTTATAATTTTAAACATTTATTTAATTTCTCTTTCTATCACCTAAAAAATTGGAGAAACCTCCAAAAGATTCAATTAAGGTATAAAACAATACTATGGGTGAATTTATGAACTACCCACCTTATCTGATGATTTTAAACATTAAATCCAAGTGTTGGAAACCTTCCACGGCCTACCAAGGACCACATCACTAACTGATACCTAACCCACACATTCTTGTATCAATAAGTAATTATAACCAAAAATTATAATTAATTTATCAAATAACTCCAAATATGTATAAATAATAGAAAACTACTACGATTCCTTGTTATATTGGAACCAACCCAAATGCTTAACAATTGCCCATGGAATACCCTCAACCACATTCTGATCTAAATACCTAACCAATGATTCCCAAAAAACATCAATCAAAATCAATTTTAAATAAAAACACGAATAATTTTTTTGGCACATATTACCTTTATTAAAACAATGTGGGTTGATATGAAGACACTATCATGGGTTGTCCTATACACAAGCCAACCAAAATCCCTATAAGAAACAGGTGATTCACTATGATCTGGTTGAATATCCAACCAAACCTAAATTGGATAAAATAGAAATTAAATAGGGTGAAATAAGATGAAACCACCCCAAATCAAAATTGGCTGAAAATGAGAAGACTATCTTGGCCAAAATAGATGGGAAAATGATAGGGGGAAGGAAAAAATAAGGAAAATGATTAAATTATCACTAGAAAACATCAATAATTTACCTATTTTTAAGGGATTCAGGTCTTTACCACATTGTTTTACAAATGGTGGACCAAACATATGTCCAAAACTACCCAAGGGAAACCTCCTCATATGGTTATAGTAAAAAAATTATCAAACTGTGTACCAACTATGCACATGACTCTACATGTTACTATAGAACATTTATGGTTTGTCATCACACTTCACATGGTTTAAAACAACATGACCCTTTAGTAACTGAGCTGCATAGTTAGGGTTCCGGTTTCCACTGATAGTCCGCTAACCATGCACCCTAGGATGAAACTAAAAAATATAGAACTTCAGGCCCTAAACCCTTGGGACACTACCAAAACCTCCAAACCATTCAAGGAACTTCATTCCAAGCCCAAATTGATTCATTTAAGGGGTTAAAAATATTTAAAAACCATTCAAACACCAGTTTTAAAGTCTAGACCATCCACCAATTTGATGATTCAAAATCCTATGAAAATTTCAAAAACTCATATAGGCATGAGATATTAAAACATCCCCAATATAAGACTTATCATCCCTAAGAAATTTTTCTGGTCATCTAACTACACCTTATGACCTATATCTATTATCAATTTAAATAGAACAAACTTGTTCCATTCCTCAATGCTCAAACCTTGTTAAAGGTAGTCAAATTTCCAGCACTCGAGCAAACTCCCATCACTAAAACTAAAACACCAAAATTTATTTTACCCAATACCATCCATTCTGAATCACCAATTGTGTCATCACCCAAATACCCGACAAACCTACTTTTTCTCCCCAATATAATATTCAATATATAACTACCATTTTTCGATGCTTGGAATTTCCACCACCATAATATATTATCAAAACATCGCTTATACATTCCTATGATAATCCTAGAGTGGTTTCCAAATCATCACATAAAAAATCTATAGGAACTCCAATTAACATAATAAGTCTTCCATATAACTAATAGAAAACAAAGGATGAATGAAAAACCACCATCCATTCATAAGCTATAAACACATCAGATTCTACTCTAAATCCCAGCTTGATTTTTAATGCATCTTCCATATACCAATTGGCATGTTAGATGTGGTGAAAACCCCATCACATCCACTTTAACATCAAAACACTAATAATACCTCTATTGGAAGACCATTCACATATACACTCAGATTCAATTTCCAATGCATCTCCAACCTTCCTGGTCATGATTCCATCATACCTTGAGGCATCCTAAAAACACCAGAAAACACTCTCCAAAGTCCATACATGACCTCTGGTGAGATTCCATAGTTAGATCCTCAATTTCCCATAATAGATGTCATGCTCTACAACACACAATGAACCTTCGATCCAAGAACCCTTGGGTCACATTAAAACCACCTTCATCCTAAAGAAAGTGTTCTACCTCAATCTAGCACAACATCTGATTTCCCATTGGGATCCCCTTTGGAAGAACAAATATGCACTTCATCAATTCCTCACTAGAATATCGATTCCACCATAAACACTCCCAGACTAACTCCACATTCCCAAAACCATTCCATCATAAGGTCCATGCATCCAAGATTGATAAATCAGTCCCCACATTATGAGTGTTTTTTCATCACTCCAATTGAGAAACTACCTACCACCATATCCCGCACTCTATTTATCACTAAACTCAATAATTGGGTGTGGTCCTGATCTCACCTAACAGAAAAAACAAAACACCAACTTCCACCTTTTCTTTGATTATGAGAACTATGGTCATGATATTTGTTAATATCTAGTACACAATGGGGACCTCACTTCCTGACAGTTGATGATCCACTCCTCAGAACATGGCTTTACTTACACCACTCCATGAGCATAACCTATAAGGTTCTAGCTAAATACAACATGTACCTCTCTCAAAAAGTGACACTCAATTCATAAAAAACACCTACCACCTTCATCTTAGTTAAACATGAGCATTGGTTCCACCACAATCTAAACACTCCATGATTTCACTTACCATGAAGAGGAATCTTAAAACCTAAACAAGAGATATGAGACTCAATATCTACAAGCATCACACTAACTTCTAGAAACCTCACTCTAAGAGGGACCCATAAACTGAGACTTAGTACAATTGCAAGAATTTATAATAAGAATTCATGAGTTAACATTTAGGTTGACACTACCACCATCATGACACTTGATCTCCTCAAGAACCCAAACTCTTCCCAATAGGAACACTAAAAAATGTTCTACCATCAAAGGCTAAATGATTCAGCATATAGCCCATGGAAATCACCTTATCTTATAAAAAACAATAGGTTATTACTCTCAATCCTCATAATTACACAACCCAAATGATACAGTAAACATACTACACATTCCAACCATCTTGATTACCTAATAATGTATGGCCACATGCTTCTATGTGATCATTCACCATGCTTGAATCAAAACCCCATGAGTTGTGCATTACCAAAACTCAGCTCAAGCACCCACTCAAGCATCTAACCATTCCTCCTAGTTTATCAGTCTCGCCAAACTCGAGGAATCCTTGACACTTACACCAACATGATTACATTACTCATGATTCAGGTATAACCACATGAACATCATTAAACTATAGTCATTCCAAGATTAAAAGTGCCTACCCATGCTCTATTATCCTTATAATCTACCCTAGGTCAAAACTGATCACCACATCAAGATAACATCATAATATGAGGGCCATACATCCAAATGACCCCTCCCTTCAAAATCACATTTAAATTTAATAACAATCACTCAAGGTGATTCCATTAAGATAATATATAAGGAATAACCATTACCTTAACAAAAAACTTGATGGCATTTTATATGCATCAATTTCACAAATTGAGGTATTTACCCAACCTCATATATCCAAAACATGAACAACACTTGAGGTAACCTCTCTCACGGTCAACTTCAGTCACTAAAACATATTGTCTCAATACCAAAACCTAAGTCGTATTCCCAAGAATCACATGACTCCCATATAATCCATTACTTATAGGTGGCACTCTAACCCTTGTTCCAAAATATAGGAAATCCAACACATAAATTAAAATTGATTATTACAAGGTCTTACACAGTTATAGGAACACACATAGACAACATAAAAACTACAAGATAAGAAACCTACTCTAGGGTCCTACACTTTACATAAGGTCACATCCTACAAGGGTCATAAGAAAGGTCAGTACTGGGTGATATCTTATAACACCAAAGTCACTACCTAACTGAAGGAACAATAAGCAACATCTCATTATATAGCATGTATAAACACATCGAGGTCTCAAAACCCATAACCAAGGTTCTCAAAACTAGTAAAATTTCACAACCCAAACCTACCATATATATGACCAATTCACAAACATAAAAGGGTACTCATCATAATGATCCTTAAAGGTCTCAATATTCTTATATCACTTTATTCAAACATTACCATTTTTAAAACCTAAGGATTAAAATTTTAAAACATTTTCATGTCTAGGTAAATATCAAATCCCAAAAATACCATACATAGGGTCAATACACAGCCATAAAAGGGTACTCCACATAAAGGTCTCCACATTCTTATATCACTTTATTCAAAATTTATCATTTTCAAAACCCAAGGAATAAAATTATAAAATATTTTCATTACCCATAATGTTAAAATTCTTAAGATATATTAAATTTTGTGGTCTAAGGTTTGGTTATATAGAATTTCATTCACTAGATATATAGGAAAACTCTTTAAAAGTTTCATACATGCACTTTATTTATCCAAAACCATCACTTATAACATATTTATACATGAATATTAATTAAAAGTCATATGAGGAGTTGGAAAAGTAAAGTGTCACCATACACATATATGTAAACCATATGAGTGGTTGTGAAGACTTTAAAACCCAACCCCTCTCCATCATAAAAAACCACATGCTAATATAAATGAAAAGTATATAAACACTATAAGAATAATTAAAAAACTTCACATGATATTCCCATGAACTATAAATCACTAGAAACGTACGAATGGAATATCAATATTATGTTCCTAGAACGATTGATGAATGAAAACATCCTATATTTATATACCATTCCAATAGGTAAAATCAAATAAACTAATAATATTACTTCCATGTGTGTTTCCCAAGGTAGAAACCAGTTAACTATAAAGTGAAAAAAAATCACCCCCACAAATTGGATTTTCCCTTTCACATGGGGATACATGAACCTAGGTATGAGATCATTACTAAGATCTAATGAAATCCTAATCCCATATCACCCTTTCTTAAATAGTAAGAAAAATGGGGATTTGATACCACTCTGTAACATCCCACTACCCCAACCCACTGAACCTTGCACAAACATATAGTCACTGCATACCATACGCGTGCCTCCCTATACACAAGAGGCTACCCACTAGTATATAGGGCCTAAGAGGTTGTTGTGTGGATACTATTCCGTAATA
The DNA here is from genome assembly GCA_963277665.1 of Viscum album. Classification (NCBI taxonomy): domain Eukaryota; kingdom Viridiplantae; phylum Streptophyta; class Magnoliopsida; order Santalales; family Viscaceae; genus Viscum; species Viscum album. The sequence goes on along the minus strand of OY728131.1, from coordinate 907,431,139 downwards.
TAAGAGTATAATAACAATATAAATAAAATTAAATAGGTACTCATCAAGATAAGAATCAAAATTAAATAATAAAATTACATTAAATAAACCAAACATCTCATAAATTATCAAATGGAAGTTTCATATATACATAAATGGACACCCCATGAGAAGATCATACACAATCAATTCAAAAATCAAAAAAATAAAGGAAATGATGAGGCTAACAACCTATCCCAAACTGGTCTCATTTCTTACCTAGTCCCATCATCCAACCCTAACCTAGTATGTTAATCAAACACCATGCATGGGGCCTTTACCTATAACCTGTAACCTATAATAAATAGTATCTTCTAGGGCAGCTAAGTGCTATATCAGCCTGATAAGGGTGTGAATATAACACAATATACCACCAACACTAACATCCCTAAAATAAAAAATATGCTAATGATAAAGTTTCATGTAGATTTTCAATAAGTATATAGTTTAACAGTGAAAAATATAGTTTATATAAAAACAATAAATAACCACTATGACCCTAGTTTCTAGATGACACACAAATTTAGCTATAACATTGTCAATTCTTAGGTACAATACCATGATATACCATAGCAACTTTATTCAATGTTAGGGTGTCTCTAAGAACATCATGAAATATTTCCAACCATAATCCATTGAATCACCCATAGGGTGTGTTCCATAAATGTATAACAACCCTCCCATATGTGATTATTCCAGTTTAAACATTCCTCCAACAAAGGAGTATACTAGTTATTACAAACCTCCATATGGAGTTTCAAAGTTATCATTAACCCCCATATAAAGTATTCTAGGTATCACATTCTACATTATGGAGTGTTTTGGTATCACATTTCTCATTATAATGTGTTAAGTTATCAAATTACTCCCTATAGAGTGTTCATTTATCACAGTCCTCCCTATGTAGTGTTCAAGTTATCACAGAAAACCTCTTAGTATGTTTTCATGTACCATATATAATATAACTTCCCTTGTAGTCATTTACCATGATAGTAAAACATAACCACCATATGGGTTTTTTTCCATATTAAAATAAATACCCATCCCTATGGCTATCATTCATATTAATAGAAAGGTGATCCATTTCAAAATACTATTTAAAAAATAAAAAAAATGATAATTAAATCCATTCCACATTCCTATTTCAAAATCCAATTCAATTTCTGTCTTCAAACAATCTCAAATCCATTTCTAATCTAAAAAAACTAATTAATTTTTTGGGTCATCAATCAAAAAATTGTTGAAACTACTAACACATGCACTCAAAGGATAAAACACGATTATGGGTGAATTTAGGTACCACCTACCATATTCAACACCTGCACATTTTAACTACAAGGGCTAGAAAATTTCCATGGATTTCCAAGGATCACATCACCAACCAATACCTAACCCACACCGTGACATCTCGATAGTTAATTATAATCTATTTTTATAATAAATTTAACTTATGAATCTAAATTGTCATAAATTAATTACTTATATAGGGAGTTATCTCCATATTGTTACTAAGGCTAAAAACTTTCCAACTTCCCATGGAAATCACCTATCCACATTCTAGGCCAAAAACCTAACAAAGAACCCAAAAACAACCTAAATCAAAATCAAATTTGTGGAAAACACTTAAAAAAATTTATGAAACATCACAACATTATTAAAATTATGTGTGGAGACATATAGAAACTATCTTAAGATCTCATTTACATAGGAAAACTGAAATAACTATGAGAAATGAGATATTCCACAATGATTTGGTGGAATCACCAACAAAAAAGAAACCATATAACTTAAAATTTATATATGGGGAATGAAATAATAAATCTGGTCTCTCCTTTGTCTGATCTTACCTCAAAACATTGATGAAACAATCTTGAACCACCCAAAATCGAATGTGATTGAAGGGGAGAAGAGGATATTGGTCAGCTAAAAGGAGAGTGTGTGGGGGAGAAGATAAAAAGGAAGTATGCGGATTAAAATATTAGAGGGTAAAATAAGTAATTTTACCATTTTAATGGGGTTCAGGGTTTGGTCACATAGTTGGCCAAATCATGTGGCAATCGTGTATGTTGTACCACATAAGGCCAACAACATCACAGAATCAAGGTGAATAATTTATCAATTTTTTTGCATGGATATATAATTTAATATCAACAAAGCATATTTATTTGAACCACTTATCAGTTTTTAAACAAAAAATGAACCTTTAGAAACTAATCCAAATAGTTAGGGGGCACAATTATTACTAACTATGTGCCCTAGTATACAACACCAAAAAATAAACTATGAGTACTGAACCCATCAGACACTACCAAAACCTATTAACCTTGTAATAAAATTCATTACAAACCAAAATTGGGTCCTTTAAGGGTTTCAAAAACTTATAGATCCATTCTAACTCCTGATTAGAAATCCAACCTGTCCACTAGTTTGAAAATTCAAAATCCTCCCAAAATCTAAAACACTCATATGTACATAGGATCATACAATTATAGCCTATTGTGAATGTAGCGATGGGAATAGTTTTTGTACTTGATAATACAATCTAAGAAGTATATATTAGGTTCAATTCAATTTTCAACCAATATGATATGTGATATAATTATATCTGGGTGGTCCACTTATCCACTTGATGAGTATGATATAGTGATATATATGTGGGGAATGTATTTCTTAGATGATGACGAGATGATATATAGGTGGGATATTTTTCCCTCCATGAGATGAAATAGTGATATCTTGGGGGGCCACTTATCCCTCCAATGAGATGACATAGTAATATCTGGGCAGGCTGTGTAACACCCCGAGATTTTGTGAAATTATTATTTTTAAAATAAATTTTATATTTTCTATATTTTATGAGAGATGAAACACTAGTTTAGTATTTAATTACAAGTAACATTGAGTTTATTTTGTGTTACATTCAAAATTAAGTTTGTCTTGTGGTACACATAATACTAAGTTTATCTTGCATTACAACCAACCCTGAGTTTAAATGGAACATGTCATACAATTAAAATATAATTATTTAATATGATAGTTATTATCCTAGCCTTTGGGATATAAGGCATGAATATGATTAACTAAATTATGAGAACATAGTTTTCACAGGTATATAAAATAAATTATTTTGTGACCAATTATTTAGAAATGAAAATAAAACCCATTTGAAAATGAAATGAAATATTTCTTTGAAAAAAATATTTTTATGCACAAAAGTGTGTTTTATATAAAAAAATCACCAAAATAAATTAGGGGGAATTATTTTAGTGAAATTTATTGTTTATATATTCAATTAAATATTTGACATTTATCTAATTTTTTTTATAGATAAGAGATAACAATAAATCAATCACACAATTAAAAACTGTGTCTTTTTAAAAAAGCAGATTTGTCACCTTTTTATGGAACACTAATTTTAAAACTAAAATTTTCCAATTTTATAAAATGAATTTGATAAAATAAAAATCATTTTATTAATCATAATATCAATATTATATTCGGGTGAATTTTTTTGTATTTTTATTAATAGTTTCACTGTTTGATAAATAGTGAAAAAATACTGAATTTTAATTGAAAACAATAATTTAATTTAATTTATTTATAAAGTTATAGTATATTATAATTTTTCTTAAAAGTTAAATTAGTTCAATTTTACATCATTTAATCCAATTTAGGTCATTGTAATCAATTTGATATTAAATTTTGATATAAAAAACTTTATTAACCTTTGTACATTTTCTCTTTAAAAACATTATTTCTCGTCGTGTCTATGGGAATAATTTTAAATTAAATTTTGAAACATATGTGAATGGAATTTTTGAAAATGAATTTATATTTTTTATTAAAATAATTTATATTATCTAATAATTTCAAATTATTTATTTCACTAAAATGAATAGTGAATGTAGTAAAAATTAATTACCTTGGTTAAAATAAAAATGAGTTTACCGGGGGTTAAACTAAAAATATAATGATAAAAATGACCTATAAAATATTATAAAAACTTTTTTTGGCCATATTTAAAGCATTAATAATTTAAAGATCAATAATATCCTAATTTTGAAACTTTCTTGGCATGAAATGTGGGATCCCTTTTTCTTTTCAAAAATACCAAGCGTGTCCTCTCCCCCACTTATAGAAGGCCAACCCCTCTCCTATATTCTTTACACCTTCAAAAATATTTGTTTCATAAAAAACTGACCAAATAAATTCAAATTCTCCATTAAAACATTATATAATAATTATTTTATATATTATTACATCCTATGGAGGCTTTAGTTCAAACATAAGGAGGATACCCAAAGAAGAGGTAATGTTCATCAATAAGATTATTTATTTTATTTCATTCTCCACCTCCTTCAATTATTTTTATACCATGATGATATAATATACTCATAATATCACATATAATGGGATGTATTTATAATAATTTAGTTATCTAAACCTTCTCCACTTTAGTCAAATAGGTTATCAAATCATCGTTCGTGTGTACATCAGACAACCGCCCCACGAACTGTTGTACTTCATTTTTCCATTACTATCTCTAATGTTTGGAAATAATGATGGATTTAATTTTTATATATGATATTTATTATATTATTACTATTAATTAATTATTATATCACAAATATATATTTATTATTTCCATTTTTTGGAATACGATAATGGCGCTCGTGTGTACGTCAGACTACCACCTCACGAAGCGATGTGATTCATTCACGATTTACACGGAAGGTGATAAGGGAAAATTTAATGATTATATGTGATATAAATGAAATAATTATGATATTAATTTCATATTTATTATTCTGAAAAGATAATATATTTCAATTCCTTCCATAACTTTTCACTCAATGAAAGATGATAATGCCACTCATATACGTGTGGACTGCTGCCTTCACAATGTGATGTGACTCTCCTTTCATCACCACTCCACATGTATGATATTGAAAAATATATTTAATGAAATTATTTTTTTAAAGTATTTTATGATTATTTTTTAAATATATTATATTACTTACCTTATTTCAATAATTATCATTGGAAAATTGAAATGTAACTCATACATACGTATGACATACTATCTCCATTATCGTAACATACTTTATTTCTTAAAACCCCATTTCATGCTTGGTATTAAAGATATATTTGATGTATAAATATGATAAATATATCATGATTTAAATTATTTATGTGATGGAACCATGATCTATTTTGGAGGATCGAAAATAACAAATCAAAACATATACGAAAAACAAAGTGGTTATTTCCAAAAACATGACTTTAACATGGGATTGTTAATAAAAAGGTAATAAAAGGTGATAATAAAATAATATATCTTAAGATATATATTAATTTAGTTCCTTAATATATTTATAATAAACTTATATTTATTATATATTATTTTTAATGATTATAATGGAAGTCAATACTTAAAGTAAGAGATTTTAGTCACACTTTTATTTTCTATGAGACACATGCCTTATTAACCACATTTTGTTTTATATGGTGTTTATAATGATCATGAATGAGTTTTATTGTTATTATTATGATAATTATTGGGATTTACATATAAATTTGATAATCTCTCTTTAATGTGGTCTATAGTTTAATAGTTATCAAATCAGTAAGGTATTTTTGTCTAAATTTTACTTCTTTGAGACGTATGTTATATTAGACACCAATATTATTTTATGAGGTGTTTATACATACCCTTTGAAATAAATATCATTATCTTATTTATCCTAATGAAATTTTAAGTTTAATTTTATGTTATTCCTTCATGAGGCTTATGATTCAATGTTTCCAAAGTGGTAAATGTTTTATGTCATAATCTCATAATTTACCGGGATTTTTTATAATTCTGTTTCCAATGATAAGATATTATTATCCATCTCTCAAGAAACTCATGAATTTTATTATCCTTTTATTATTAATAAATCATTTAAGAAATAAAACCATTTTTTCACTCTTTGGTACTTAAGATATTTGAGAAAATACTTTTTATTAAAATATGACTTTATTTCCCTATTCTCTTGGAAAAATATTTTCTTCCAAAACCATGTGTTTATAAATAATTTTTAAGTTTGTTTAAAATACTAAAATTATTTTAAAAGGAAAAACTTTATCCATGTTTTACTTTTTAATTTTTTTATAGGAATTATCAATTCATTTTCCAAAAAAAGTTTGTTTTGATTTTTCCAAATTATGAAAGAAATCTTCATTTTTACATGTATGACATGAATGAAATTCTCCATCCCCATGAATAATCATTAATATGAAGCTTAGTATATAATTTTTCAAGGTTATTTTAAGATAAAATGATTTCCAAAATGTTTTATGTTTTAAAAATTGTGTTTCAAAGTGAAAAGGTAATTTTCATATGTAAATGTTTTAAATTATCATTCAAAATTATTTTCCATCTAAGATGAAATTCTTTGATATTTACTATAACTTATTGAGGATATGATCCAAGTATTCCATTAATTTTATTTATATGAATGGTTTATGTTTTCATGTAATCATTCTTAAGAAAACTATTTCTCTTCCCTGAGTTATACCATAAGAAAATGTTTATGAAACTTGATTCTTTTCACAGGTTAAGGTATGGTGAAATGATTACTAAATATGCCTCTATTCCACATGTTATGATATAATGAAATGTTTATGAAAAAAATTAATATCATGGGTTATGATGTGATGTTATGTTTAATTTTTTATGATATTTCATCACATATAAGTATGGTTATCATTATGCGATGTGTGTGACCTATATCTCCCTCCAATGCATTGAGCAAGGATTTATAACTCATGAGGCAGACAAGACTTGAAGGGGTTGTGAACCCAGTTCAATAAGATAAGACTAGAATGAAAAGTGATCCCGGTTCAGTATGATAGGGATTATATGAGAAGTGAACTTGGTTCAGTAAGATAGTTATAGAATAAGAAGTGATATAGGTTCAGTAAGATAGGTCTAAAAGAGGGAGTGAACTTGGTTCAGTAAAACGAGGCTAGAATGGGGAGTGAACCCAGTTTGGTAAGATTGGTCTAGAATGAGGAGTGAACCTGATTCAGTAAGGGAATTTGTCCACTATGATGATCTTGGAAGCGAGTCTTGACTACTATGAAAATAATTTTCTATACTTATACATATTCTAAAAATATATGTCATATGACAATGTTATTTTCTTCTAGATCATTTTTATATATTTTCTTATGAATAATGTCTTATGGGCTACTGATATTTATTCCAGGATTCATTTTTATGATCTATGATCGGTTGGGTATGAACATTGAAAGTTATATTCATGAACACATATCTTTATTCTTATTATAATCTTTCATATGATTATAGATTGACATCTCTTATGTTTACTATTATAGATCATTTGAGAATACCCTTTCTTATGTTTCCTTTTCCTAGATTATGAAGAATGTTTTTTAAGTAGGATTAGTAAAGGGGAAGATCTTTATAGGAGACATTGAAGATATTTTAGGAATTAATATGATTATGTTCCCTATTTTCGAAGGCACTAAAATATAACAGCCTTTAGGAAATTGTTTTTGTATTATAATTAATATTAATCTAAATATATGTAATATCTGTGTATGAGAGGCATGGGTTTCTATAGTTGGTGTTAGAGGAAAGTCTTAGTTAACCATTGGAAATTAGGATAATAAAACTTTTGTGAGGTACCTAAGGATATTTCTAATGATATTTCTAGGGATATATCTAAGGATGAGTCTAAGGATGAGTTAAAGAATAGGAAAATGTACAAGAATTTTGGTAAAGGATAGAGTGAGTTGTTTTTAAGAAATTACATCTCTATCTAGATAATACAAGTGTATGAAGATATAGAAGAGGTATACTTAGGGGTAATAACTCCAAAACACTTTATTGAGCTAAAATTGATCAGGAACTGGTGTAGGAAACTGGGCCTTGATACACACCTAGTTGACATTACCAGTTGATATGCTTTGGAAACTCACAAACATTTTATGAACCATCATGAAGGATTTAAATAGATTATGATCTTGGATTAAAAAAAATCAAGCCTATGGTACCATAGATTTGAATGAATGTGTCATGATCTAGGCATCCAATAAGTTATTTTACATTATAATTAGTGTTTCTCACACTATGATTTTGGTTTTAGTCAATGGGAGGAACCATAAGTAATTAGATTATCATTGAATGTGATAGATAATTTTCTAACAATCATCCAAATGGGATGATTAATGGAGTAATTTTTTTGGGATTATGCCTAATTAGTTTTCACATAACATGATTAATAATGTGTACCTCAACCTCCTCTCAGATTCACCAATGAAGAAGAGGAAAAATTTCATTAAGATTTTGGTCAGTGGAGACCATATAAAAAAATAAGATTCATTTTTATATGTTTCTAGAATGTAATAATAGACCCCTAAGTGGATTTCTTAGATGAATGATAAGATATTTCGACTATGGGAGATAATTACAGAAATCAAGTAACTAAAAATGAAAAATGAAAAGTTTGGTAAATGTAATCGATGAGATTGATGGCCACCTAATATATAATCTATTATTGAATTATTTAAATATAGAAAGTATGGTCATTATAAAAATTGATTTCCTAAGGGGATATATCACAAAGGGAATCAAAAAGGTGGTATGAGTAATGGTAACATTGATGATGGGGAAGACACTATGAAATACATATGAGAGGAAGGAGGTATTAAAGAATAAGGTGATGAATCCTAGTTAACAGTTTGAGAAAGAAGTGGGTTAATTGAAGTGTTTATATATTGTAATTCAAGAATTATGTTATATGATTCCTGAAATATATAATTATTTTTCAGTATAAGTTTTTGTTAAGGATTTGAGATAAATGTTGAGTGATGTTGATGACATAGAAAAGTGATTGAATGAAGAGATTATATATCAATATTAAGGGAAATATGAGCCCTAATATGTTTCTGATGTTTAGGTAATGATGTTTGGATAGATAATTGATTTCCAATGATAAAGTAAATTTGATGGTACTGATGACCTTGGAACTGATTGATGATTTTTGGTCAAATTGGTTTGTGTTATCATTGATGGAGTTTACAACATTATAGGATTTATTGAATATATTCAATAATATATAGTTTTATTCATGTAATGAGAAATTATGCCAGTTTTCATTAAGGTTTTATGGTAATTATGTTTATTAGAATAATTCAAGAAAATATGTGACTAGGGTATTCATATTTTTTTATGAGAAAATTAAGAACTATTTCATGTTTTTTGGGGGATTAATGATAAGTTAATTTTGAAATTTTTTGAACTTATTTCTAATGTTTTTGATTTTAATATTTTAGAGGGGTCATAATGTTAACCATTTATGAAATGATTTATATTGAACTTTGATTGTAGTTTTAAATATTAGTGTATTTTTTCTTCATATAAAGATTCATTAATATTGGATAACCTATGGAAACCATTTTGTTTTTATTACGACTAGAGATAAAAGGAATGAATTATCATTATTTATAGAAATTCCATTAGTTCTTTAAGAATAAAACATTCATCTACATTTATTAGAGTAAGTTATAAAATGTAAATTAATCAAGGATAAACAAAATGGTGATATTTTTCTTATGATATGGAATGAACTCAAGTAAGTATATATTCTTTAAAAAATTATTCAACATTAAGAAAAGGATCTTGATGTAAATTTTTTTCCTGTTATCATAATTTTTAATTATATCAATGAATTTTTCAAACCTCTTTGTTTTATAGATTTTTGGTGGTTAACCTTCTCTAGATCACCCAATTTATTGTAAAAAATGTTCTATATCACTCTCTATCAGTATTTGGGCGTTAGTTTTCTCTTATATGTCTAGGTTATCAGGTCTTAACTATGATCTTTTATGTGGAAACCTTGTTATGAGTTTCTTTAGGCAACCATTGTGTTTCCAACTATCACATTTTAAGGTATTATATATTATTAATTTGTACAATGTGGATTTATATTAATGAATTTTTAAATGTTAAACCTTTTATGAATAATAATAATTTTTATGGTAAAATACTTTTTATGGGGGGTTGAATGTAACAATCTGAGATTTTGTGCAGTTATTTTTTCAAATAAATTTCTTCTTTTAAATATTTTGTGGGACATGAAATGATTATTTTAGTTTGTGTTAAAAGTAATACTAATTTTATCTTTCATTACATGAAACACTAAGTTTTTATGGTGTTACACACAGTATCGAGTTTATCATACATTATACACAACATTGAGTTTTAATGAAACATAATATACAATTAAAATATTATTATTTAATATGATAGTTATCATGATAGCCATTAGAATGGAAGGTATTAATAATATTAACTAAATTATGAAAATAATTTTTAATAATGTATATAAAATGGATTCTTTAGTGATAAATTAATTATTAATGAAAATAAAACCCTTTTGAAAATAAAAATAAATCATTCTTTGAAAAATTATTTTTATGCACAAAAGTGTGTTTTATATCAATAAATTAAACAAATAAATTTTGGTCAATTATTTTAATGAAATTTATATATTATATATTCAATCAACTATTTAACATTTATCTTATGTGTTTTCCATACAAGAGATAAAAATTAATCCAATTTTACTTTTAAAAATTGTATTTTCTCTAAAAAGTAGTTTTGCCTACTTTTTAGGGCACACTTATTCTAAATATTTTTTCCAGGTTTAGAAATATAATTTTATAAAATAAATATAATTATTTAAATTTTATATCAAAATTATATTATGGTGTATTTTTTGGATTATTCTAAAATGTTTCACTTTTTGATGAATCGTGAAAAATACTAAATTTTATTTAAAAAATGCCTTTTATAATTTATTTATAATGTTAAATTATATTTTGAATTAGTTTTAAAGTTAAATAAGTTCAATTAAAAATACATTAATCAAATTTTTTTCATTGAAATCAATTTCATATTTAATTTCGATATAAAAAAAGTTGTAAGTTGTTGAATATTTTCTCTTTAAAAACCAACTTTCTCATCGTGGCTATGGGATTAATTTTAAATTAAAAATTTTCACTTATGTGAATGGAATTAGGAAATATTAAATTCATATTTGGAATAATAATAATTTATATTATATAATATGTTCAAATTAATTTTTTACCAAAAGGAATAGTGAATGTAGTACAAATTAATTACCACTTTTAAGGTAAAAATGAGTTTATCAGGGAGGGATAAAAGTAAAAAATATAAGGTTAAAAATGAACTATACACTTGTATAAAAACATTTTTATGTCCATATTTTGAACTCAAAACCTATATGGTTATATAATGGCCTAATATTATCCTTATATATATATATATATAACATGGGAGTGCATATTTCTTTTTAAAACTCCCCAGTGTGTCCTCTCCCCCACTTATAAAAGGCCACTCTCTCCTCTCTTCTTCACACCATCAAACCTATTTGGATCATCAAGAACCATCCCAAATCACTTTCCAAATTCCCTCCTCTAATATTATAAAGTTTATTTTATACATAAAGACAACCTAGGAAATATTTAGTGCAAACCTAAGGGGGATACCTGAAGAAGAGGTAATGTTCTTCAATGAGAATATTTATATTATTCCACTCTCCACCAACTTCAATTATTTTTAAACCATGATGATATAATGACCTAAGTATCTTACATATTTTGGGTTGTTTTTATTATAATAGCATGAAAAAAATACCTTCTCCACTTTTATCAAATGGGTTACAAAATCATTCTTTGTATGTAAACCGGACTACCACCTCTCGAACCATTGTCATTCATTTTTCCATTACCACCTACAATAGTTGGAAATAATTATGGATTAATTGTTTATATATGATATTGATGATATTATTATGATTCTATAATTATTATATCACAAATAACTTTATGATTTCCATTTTTTGGGAATATGATAATGTCGCCCATGTGTATGGTAGACTACCACCTCACGAATCGATTTGATCCATTCACGCTTTACAGGGAAGGTGATTAGTGTAAATTTAATTATTATATGTGATATAAATGAAATAATTATTATATTAACGAAATATTTATCATTATTAAAATATAATATATATCAATTTCATTAAAATATTTTCACTCAATTGAAGATGATAACATCGCTCATGTACGTATGGGCTATCACCTTCACGGAGTGATGTTACTATCTTTTCATCACTACACCACATGTATGACATGTATAACTATATTTAAAGAAATTAAATGTTTTTTATGATATTATTATCATTATTTAATGATATTATATTACTTACCTTCTTCACATAATTATCATTGAAAATTTAAAATGTTACTCTTCCATATGTATGACCTATCATCTCCATGATCTTAACATACTTCATTTCACAAAACCATATTTAATGATTGGTATTAAAAGTATATTTGATGTAAAAATTTGATAATTATGTCATGATTAATATTATATAATTTATGGAACCATGATAAAAATATGATTTTCAAAAATAACAAATCATAACATATATGAAAAAAAGTGGTTATTACACGAAACGATACTTTAACATGAGATTGTTAATAAATAGGTCATAAAAGGTCATAAAAAAATAATATATGTTATTATATATATTAATTTGTGTCTTTAATATATGTTTAATAAATTTATATTTATTATACAATAGTTTTGAATGAGTACAATAGAATTGAAGACTTAAGGTAAGGGATTTCTCTCTCACTTTTATTTTCTTTGAGACACAAGTCTTATTCCACGCATGATTATTTTATGTGGGTATTTAATGAACAATAATGTATTTTATGATTATTTTTATAAAAATTATTTTGATTTACATATTCATTTTACTATCTCTCTTTAATGGGGTTTATGGTTCAAAATTTATCAAAGTGGTAAGGGATTTTGGTCTCAATTTTCCTTCTTTGAGATGTAAGTTATGTTATAAAATTATATTATTTTATGAGTTTTATATAAAAACCCATTTCCATGTAATAAAATGAATTTATTTACATTAAATATATTGTATGTTTTATTTTATTTTATTCCTTCATTGTTCATAGGATTCAATGTTTCCAAAGTGGTAAATGTTTTATCTTACAATCTCATAGTTTATGAGGGTTGTTTATGATTAAGTTTAAAATGATAATATCTTATGACCCATCTATAAAGATACTCATGATTTTTTCTCCTATAATTATTCATAATATTTTCATATAATAGTACCATTTTCCACTCTATGGTTCTTAAGATAACAGAGAAAATATTTTTATGAAAACCCAATTTTATTTCTCTCTTCGGTTAGAAAACCATCTTCTTCCAAAAACATGTTTTTATAAAAAATGTTTTATTATAATGAAAAGATTTTAAAATTAAAATTTTTCCCATGTTTTTTTACAGAATAATTTAAAATAAATATTTATGGCTTTTTATAAAATAATGAATGATTGGATATTATCTTAATGTGAAAGCAATATTTATTTTAACATGTAAAACATGGATGAAATTATTTTCCAACATGACCAATAATTTCTTAAAATATTACTTTATAAGTCTCCAAGGTTATTTTCAAAGAAAAGAATTTCAAAAATGTTTTATGTTTTAAAAAGTGTTTTTCAAAGAAAAAAGGTTATTTTATTCAGTCAATGTTCTAAATGATATTTCAAAAATATTTTCCAACTATGATGAAATATATTATTGTTACTTCTACCTTACTGGGGGTATGATCCATGGATTCTATTAATATTATTTCTCTAATTTTTTTTTATTTTGATGAAATGATGATTATAAAACACATTTCTCTACTATGGTTTATACCATTAGTAAATGTTTATGAAAATCACTTATTTTTGTGGGTTAATATATGATGAAATGATTGTTAAACCTATATATTTTACATAGGTTATGATATGATGAAATTTTTATGAAACCCATTTCATTTCATGGGTTATTATGTGTTGATACATTGAATGTTTTATGAAATTATGTCACACCTGATTATAGTTTACATTATGAGATGGGTGGGAAACATATATCCCTCCAATTAATTGGGTAAAGATTTATATTACATGGTATATATGTAAATTACATGAGAAGTGAACCTAGTTCAGTAAGAAAGGACAAGAATGGGAGTTGAACCCAATTCAGCAAGACATGGATGGAAGGGGAAGTGAACTTAGTTTAATTAGATAGTGCTAGAATGGGAAGTGAACCTCGTTATGTAAGATATGACTAGAAAGGGGAGTGGACATGGTTCAGTAAGACAAGGATGGAACTGAGATTGAACCCGGTTCAGTAAGACAAGGCGATAATGAGAAGTGAACTTTGTTTAGAAATGGAATTTTTATGTTATGATTGTACAGGTAGTGATCCTTGACTACTATGGAAATGATTTTATATGCTTATGGCTATTCCAAAAATATATTTCTTATTCTAATTTTATGTAATCATGTCTCATGTTCATTTATTTCCTTATTATTTATCTCTTATCAACTTCCAATATTTATGTTATGACTCATGTTTATGATCTAAAAAGGTTGGTTATGAAATTTTAAAGTCATGTTCATGATCACATGCCTTTATGATTATCTTATGATTTCATATGATCATAGATAGATATCACATATGTTTACCCTTAATAAGAATTTTACCTAACCCTTTCTTATATTTCCTTTCCAATAATTATTAAGAAATGTTTTTTTGTTTGGGTAGTAAAGGGGAAGATCTCTATGGGAGACATTAAAGATCATTCATGAATTAATAAGAATGTGTTCCAATTTTAAAAAGGCTCTACACTATTATGATACTCAAAAATGTGTTTGTGTGATGTCATGAAATATCATCTAAAAATATTCAATATCCATGTATGAGAAGCTTGGGTATCTATAGGCTATTTATCCTATGATGAGATGATATAATGATATTTGAGAATATTATTTATCCCCCCGATGAGACAACATAATGATATATGAGTGGGATGTTTTCCCACTTATTAAATGATATAGTAATATCTAGGTAGGTTGTTATTCCCCAAAATGGTTATATTGGGTTTTATTTATTTCCCCCAAAGAGTATGATATATGGTTATACAGGTGGGTTGTTACTGAATCTAATGGTTATTCAAAGAGATAACTATTCACCTCAATGATATATGATGGTTTATGGGTAGGTGCTATTCCCCCTAATGATATATGAGTTATGAGTTATATAGGGTGGTAATTATTCCCCATGATGATATATGATATATGATTGTGTATGGGGCATGTTCTATTATCCCTAATGATATATGGTATATGAGATGGTTTTGGGGAAGGGCTGTTATTCCCCCCCTCACTATTAGTATAACATTATTAGAGACATATGAAACTAGTCTAATATGTTATGGCCACACTAAAGAGACTTAGATGGTACCCATGTTCATGAAAACTATTTTAATATAGATTTTAATTTATTCTTTCTGAGCATATCACATTGTACATACATTGTGCTTACTGTTTATGTCAAGGATACCATTGGTGGTGGAAAATTCAGTTATACTCACACCCTACTCAGGTGACCCTATCACATTGATACCTAATTAGATCCCTCAATTTTAGGAATAGGTAGGGAATATTCCTAGTGTTGTATAATTATGATAAATAGCTCAGAAAAAGTAAATAGTTGGGAACTTGTGGGATCTTGGGACCAAGATGTGGTTATTTTTTTATTTTAAATTTTTAGGTTTTATATAAAATTCCCACGAGAAATATTACTGATGTATGTCTAACTCATGTAACGTTTTGGATAGTTCATTCTATTATATCATGTGGTATATTTGACCGATTAAGTTTTATATAATATTCAATTTACTTTAATATTAGGGTATCGTCTCCCCACAGTATCACCATAGATCCTTATTACTAGTTAGAACCTCTAGTGTATAGGGAGGCTCTCCTCGGATCATGTGTCACTCTGATATGATTACTCTAGAGTGACCATGTTAGGATGTTATAAAGTGGTATCATAGGGTTTTTTCTTTTGTATTACTATTTGGGATATGATAGAACATAGATATAAATGGTTCAAACCTAGGATGAAGACTAAGAATTGTAACTTGATAACACCTTAACAAATTAAAGTCCATGTTACCATGGTGACAAGATTGATGTTACCACTATTTTATGTTATAATTTAATTGATTATTTTCTTGTATAATGTTTTTAGTTATTTAATTTCTATATTTTTATTTTATCCTTGAGTATAAAGTGGTGTGCATTCATACATTATATCAAGAATGTATGTTAACATGAAAATTGCATTATTATGAGTGGTTGGGGTACTGGTTCTGAAAATAAAATAGGTTCTATTTATTTAAAGTGTTAATTACAACTAATTTGGTGTTTCCCAAATACCATATTAGTGGAATTATACTTAATAAAACAACATTGTTATGGTTTTCCTAATATAGTCCATCATAGTGTGATTTCATTTAGATGAATTTAGATGCGACCTTGATCCTTGAGGTGGTAGTATGGTACATAGATTTTTAGTGAGGATTATCATCCTAGTATATGTGTATTAAAATGTTAGTTTCCCTGTGATATTTGATATGGGAGTGTTTATGTTACTTTGTGAGCTGTGAAACATTTGGTATTTGACTTTCGATCTATGAAGGTGAGCTTATTGACGATGATATGCAAATCATGATATTTATGAGTCATGTATTATAGTTTAGAATTAGGAAACCTTCTTATTATCATTTAAGATAAGTTTTGATGTATGAGCGTAACCTGATAGAGGGTTTATCCCAATATTATAAGTTCTTACCTAATAGAAAGCATGGTTAGATACATTATATTATGATTGATGAATGAGATGTTATATAAGTTTTGTGATATAGGTATAGATATTCTTTGGTATTTTGGATTTGAAGGAATGGGTAGATATTGTGTTGCCATGGGTCTGACATTATAGAGAGGCGTAGCCAACTTGTTAATTAGGCATGAAATCCAAGATTTTTTATGATGAAAACAGGTGTGATATGTGGTTAGCTAGTTTATTAGAAACATTATTCATGTATTTATGTGATAAAAAATGATATGTGTTCTTACCACATGTTATATTTTTTTTATTTTTTTTTATTTGAATATTTTTGAAATATATTAATGTTTTTCTAAATATTTTTTAATAATATTGAGATATGTGGTTCAAGAATTTATAGAAAAAATATTTTATGTGTTAATCCATCACCTGGTTAGGATATATCACATAGGGTTGGTTGAATCTCTTTATATGGTTCATTCATGTCACAGAAACAAGCATCACACTGTAAATATAGTTTATGTTTTAATAATGAAATTTTTTTATGTAAGGTTTCTATTTGTAACTTTGTAACGTTTCTACACACCATGAAATAATAGGACATGTTATAAAGGAGATTTAGGTAGTTGTATATTTTTCTTGAAATATTATGCTCATTCTATGAAATAGATAAAACAAAAAAAGGGAGTCTTGGTGAATTTATGTGGTTATGTATATTTGAGTATCATTATATAAAGTCAATGTCATGATGTTAAAAAGATTAAAGTGGTTTCTAGTGATTATAGAAGTCATTGTTTTGTCCTATGAATCAATAGATCATGATGTGAAGTTTTTCCAGGAAGATTATAACTTTTCCAAAAATAAATTAAAGCTAGAAGTATTCATGTCATGAAGTATTAAATTACAAAGAAATGTATTTTTAAGTTTAGATAAGTTATAATGTAATGTCCATGTTTTACAATGAAGCATCTGGTCATGTCTTGATTTGGGTTTTTAGAATAATTAGAGTTTAGTTGGTACTGTAGAAGTTTTATAGAGGTTTAGTAGTTATTTAAATTTATAGGAACTATAAATTTTAATTTTATAATAGAGAACTTATGAACTATTATTCAAGGGTTATATTTAACCGAAATAAATATAGAATTTTTTGATTTTTTAAATTTAAAAAATGAAATTCAAACATCCTCTGTTATTAAGGGAGTTTTTTTACAACATTGAAAAACAACATAAACTGAATAATAATAAGATATGAATATCTAGAGGAATGGGGGATTGAATATATAAGATAATTAGAATATCTAGAATTGGGGTTTGAAGTGTTTGTTACAAAATTTCATTTAAAAGTATGATTTGAAAGAACCATTGATGTTCATATCTTTGGAGATCATGAAATTTAAGAATAGTTCATCATGGAAAACACACTTTATTATTTATATTTATTATCTTTAATAGATATCTTGTAATATTTTACTGTATATTAGTATCATAATTTTATTCCTCTTGAAAGAATTATGTAGAAGATTGGAAAAGTTCATGGACCTTGGATAACCAGTGACATATTCTTAAATATTATAATCACATACTAGTGAAGTAGTGATTAATTGTCACATCAACACATTATTGACATGTTCTCCTTGTATGTGGCCTTTTTTGGGTGAACCAAGTAATAATCATGTTTCTATTCTCCTTATTGTATTTAGATTTAAGTGTTTATAAAAAAACTCATGGTGTCTTCGAAAATGAGAAAACTGGATCCGGTTAATTTGAAAGAAAAGAAAATTTTAAGTCATTATAATTCACGCCCTCTTATGGTTTATGGAGGGACCACAAGGTATAAATAGTGGTATCTGTGATAGGATATTTCTAGAATATCATAAAATGAATATTTAATCATGGATATTATGAATTAAAATGGAGTTACATTATTTGATGGTTAAAACTATCAGATATAGAAAATTATAATGTGATCACATCTATAATCTCTTATACTAGACGTATACTCATTCATAGCCCATGGTATTCAACATATTAACCCCACTTTTACGTTAATGATAGAACTAAATAAGTATAAGTTGAATAAATATTACAAGGCTCATAATTATTTATCAATAGAACTCTCCAATAGGATTTATATGAATCTGATGGGTTGTTCAATGATCAAAGTTATATGTGATAAACTTGTTGATAATTTTAAGGCGAAACAAAAGTAATGATAGTGAATATGTCAGTTTTACATAACAGATTTTATGATTTGAATATGAGTTCGAGTGAAAATATATATAGATTATTTAACTATCTTACTAACATTTTTGGTTCTATTCATGGAATTAGTCTGGAAGTAAATGACTCTGAAATTGTGAAGAATATTAGGATAAGATTACCATCAATGTACAATCTAAAAATATCATCCATTGAGAATAATAATCTTGGTGAGTTGTATTTTTATGACTTACACATCAAGATGGTTAACATTATCTTATATTCATTGTGTAAAGGTTGGGAAAATAACTTTTATGTGTCTAAATAGGTTTGATAATGGGGATTGCGATTTTGAATTTTACCTAAAATTGAATAAGAAAGTTTATCATAAAAGGAATTTTAATTCTAAAAATTCAAGTGTCAATATGTTTTAGAGGAAAATGATTGATAGAAAATAATATTCAGATAAAGAAGAAGATCCACTAGAGAGGATTGAAAATGATTTTATCTCAAACATGGAAGATACAATGACGGCCTTAGTGGAGAAGTCTAAATTTGAAATACAAGACAACGATTAAATTAAGGGAGTTACAGAACTTCATGTAGAATTGGAAGGACCATTTAAAGATATTTATTTACACATAATGAATAATGGGAAAATTAGATGGGTTTTGATAGAAAATTCAATATATGTTGTTGAACCTAATGTTTAAATTTATCATCTTGTAAATGGTGTGAATGATCATGATGTAAATGTTTAAAAATATAACAAACATTGAATTATAGATTGAATATTGTAGAATAAAATAATATCATTTATCATTTTAATTTATATATCTATGGGAAGGTTAAGAATATTTATATTATTCAATAATAATTTGTTTCATAGAGAGAGTATATTGAAAACCCATTTATAGATGGTTCAAAGAAGAAGATTTAGTTTGAATAGTTTTTAGAAAAGTTATGAAAGAGAGAGAATAATGAGGTATATGAACTTTTAATGAAATGTTTAGTTCTCATAGACCAATTTCTATTGGTAAATATGGTATTATTAATAATAGTGAAACATTAAAGATAATGACTAGATATTCAAAGGGGGTATGGAAGTAGTTAAAGGGAAATAGTACTCAACCATTGATAACTTACCATCAATGAGTTTTTAAAAGGTTGGATATATGTGGAGAGGTGATAGAAACTAAATATTTCTGTTTATGAAATATCATTTTCTTATTCTATTGTCCACGAGATGTATTATTAGGTTAAATATGAAAGTTATCTTAGATTAGAATCTATTTGGAGCCATAAAATAAGAGTTGTTACATACACTTCACATAGAAGAAGAAATTATGTTTATGTTTAATTTTTTAATTTGTAAAAAAATGGATATATGGTAGTATATTTCATAAAATTATTAGGTATATATTCTTATAAATGAAAAATTAAAATGGATGAAAGGAAATCCAATTATATCCCTTTAAAAAATACTTTTTATCCACTTGAATAAAAATAATTTGATCATATTTCTTTATCTAAAAATAATTATAAGAGACCAAAAAAAAATATTAACTCATTAAGGAATATATTGGAAAGAATTAAGGAAGATCAAGAAGGTATAATTTTTTATTTTTTTAAAAATAATCAAAGAATATAAACACCAAGATTTTAGACAAAAGGGGTTTTTCTCATATTATAGGTAATAAAAATATGTTGAATAATGTTAAGGAAAATTTTAATGAAACAACTCACTTTAGAAATGATAAAGCGTTGAAGATAAATAGAAATAGTAAGACTCATATCAATTGATAAAAATTAAAGAACGTCATGCAGTTAGAAGGAATATATATTCAAAGGAAAGTTATATAATTCTCTGATGAAAGGTAGGATAAATGATGGAATTTTTTATCATGTTTATAGAAAATAAAATACTTGTATTATAATAGTGAAAGAACAAAATCGATTATAGAACAAGAGGATTTACCATGTTAATCAACAAAGCGTGTTGGTTTTTTGAAAATTCGAGGATGCAATAGATATTCTAAATTTTAAGTGAGACTATGGAAGGATTAATGATGCTTGTATTTGAGGAAATATGGTTTGAAATCTATATTCTCTAATGGAGAAGAATGATTCAAGTTTGATATATTTATTTCTCACTAATGTTTGTAGTTCAATTAGCCATTAAAGAATATATGTTGAAAGGTAACCCATTCTATTTTTGGACAATTATAGATATATATGGTGTCATACGTTCAAACATTCAGAAATAGAAGTTGTAGATTACCTAAAAAGTTCTATAGAATATTAGAAAATTAAATTAGAAGAACATTGAAATGTCTGATATCAGACAATGGAAAAGACTACACATCTTGTGTTGTTGAAAAATAGCTTGAAAAACATGGTATAAAAAAGTATTGTTCGTGAGAACTCCCCAATATAATAGGTTTGTGGAATGAATAAATAGCATAGTAAACAATATGTAAAAGGTGTTGTTTATTTCCAGTGGCATCTCATGTCACTACTAGAAAAAAGTGGTTCAAGAATCTATTTATACTCCAAATAGTGTATTACTTAGTATAGGAGTATAAAAGACACCATAAAAAATATATAATGGAAAAAACCCCTCTTTTAAGAATTTATGGGTGTTCATAAGATAATTTTTCATTCGAAATAAAGAAGAAAATCATGGAAAATACAAAGATGCCGTGGATGAAGCATATTTTTGGGATACTCATTAAAGATTTGGACATAAAATTGTTTTATTAAAATGATCAATAATATATTTGAGAGAAGTAATGTAAATTTAGTTGAAAATGAAGACAAATTGTATTCTTTAATATCTATCCGTGAATAATTATTTGATGAAAATGAAGAAATAAAAAAATATTTTTGATAATCTATGAATATTCATAATATTGGTGATTCTGAGGATGAATCTATAGAATAATAAAGGAAATATTTTAGTCAAAATATGAATTAATGAAGAAGGAAAGAGTTTAATTTTTATGTGAAATATTACTAAACAATCTACTCCAACACAGACTCATAAGATGAAGAGAATGGAAAACACTATAATATTATTTGAGATTGAACCAACTTCGTTTGAAGAAGTGACAAAGAATGAATCATGGGAAAATCATTATATTATATTATATTGATAAAAATAAAACCTAAAATCATTTTTATAAAAAAAAACAATATAATTTGATTTTTCCAATGTGGGTATTAAAGAAAATGTTGAATGAATATGGAAATGTGAATTGGAATAAAATTTGATGTGTAAGGTATTTTCTAAGTTTAAATACATTGATTTTGAAGAGATATTCAAAAGGAAAGAAGGAATGGATTATATTATACGCAACATAACAGTGGTTTTCTAAAGAAAGTTCAGAAAATTAAAAATATATTAAATCATAATTAGATGGAGTCTTGAATGAATAGGTCTATATTTAGCAACCTATTAGATTTGTTATAGGATATGATGACCCAAATGCATATAGGTTGAGAAAGGATTTTTATGGCCTAAAACAAGAACCACATGTTTGGTATTCATGATAGGATAATTATATTAGGAACATGGAGTTTACAAGATGGGGGTTGATCACAACCACGATATTTTTTAAAATAGTTATAATGGTTTATTTAGATGAAATAATTTTTAGAGGAAACAAGAATAATTCAATTGAAAATTTTATTCGATTGGTGTTTTAAAAATTTCAAATTACATTGAGTGGATAAATGGATTAATTTTTGGGGATGAAAATAAATCAAAAATGTATTTTATATATAATTTAGGTGATCTATCCAAGGTAAGAACTAAAGAAATTCATAATGGAAGACTGTAAGCCAATTTTTACTATTATTGCAGTTAGAACTAAATTTGTAAAACTTGAAAACATTAAGGGGGTATATTCAAATTTTTATAGAATAATCATTCAGAGTTTACTTATTCTTAACGTAACAAAGACATACATATTTTATTATATATTATATGATGGGAATTTCCAAGGTTTTTCTAACAAAGAGAACCTATAAGAAATGATGAGAATTTTGAGGTGTATTCAGGGAATTTGAATTATGGATTTATATTTCAGACTTAAATATATTCAAAAAAATTAGATAATTTAAATTTAGGTTATCTTGAAGAAATTGTGTATCAAAAATATATAAATAGAGGATAATTTTATATTATAATAAATTATGTTGTATGGTTAAGGAAGAAATAATATTATTTTTTTTCATAATGATAGAATTTATGTGTATCTTGGTTACTAAATCCTTCACACAACTTAAATGGATAAAGAAGAAATTTGAAGAAATTAATGAGTTGGTGCCATTTTATAAAAGATATGGTGGATAATAATATAGTGTAACAATAGTTTATTAGTAATAAAAATAAAGTGGCATATGTATTCAACAAACCATTATCTGCTCTTGTTTTTTAAAAGAATTAGTTAAACCTCAAATTTCAACCAATATCCCCAAACTAAGGAGGTTCAAAATTACCCTCTACCCATTGTATATAATGGAATATTTGATTCTTTTATTTCCAGGAACCTATTTTTTTGAGATCAAGAATATAGGGGAGATACTATTAATTAGATTTAGTATCCAAATAAAAATGATTAATGTAAATATATAAAACAATTTTATAGTTAGTCACTTCACTGCTTTCCTACATAGAAATTTGAATCATTTAATCCTATAGATTAATTTAATGGTGTTTTTTAAGGTTTATAATAGTGGTATCATCAAGGAGTTTATGATATTAAGTTTGAATTTATGTAAGAGAACCCTTTGAATTTTATTTCCAAAGTGGGAGAAGAGAAATAATTATTTTTTGGAGGATTATGTGATAAATAATGAGAACATGGAACTCGTGAGACTTAAGTGACAATATCTAAAAGGTTATTATTGAATTCATATAAATCATGATTTAAGGGACATATAAATAACTAGTAAATATCTAAAGATTAATAGAAAACCAAAGGACAAGATTTGTTGTAACCATTGGTTGTATTGTTGGATTTGTTGTCAATGTATTAATTATTTGTGAAAGAGATTGAATTTTCATTGAATATTTGGTAAGAATATTGAGATATCTTATTCTGGAAGTTTTAGAAAAAGAATAATTCACACTTCGATATTTGTGCCACACCATGAGGATGTGTTGTGTAGGGTTATTTGGAAATTTTCACAGGGTTCATTCACATCACACCAACCCGTGTCATGCTGCAAATCAATTTGAGATAAAATAAATAATTTTTTTTTGTAAGTCATAATTTTTTAACTTCATAAGGTTAGTATGAACCCTGATAAAATAGGACATGAAATGAAGTATATTAATAAATATTTCAATGTATCTGGAATTATTATGGTCACACCATAATGGAGAGGCCACATCATAAAGGAATTATAGGTGAATTTCAGTGGCTATATCAATTGGAGTTCCATATCATGAAGTTAGTTTCATGGAACAAAGGAGATTCAGTCATTTATCAATGTCGTTAGATGTCGGTGCTTTAGATTGCAACTCAATGGGTTATATCACAAAGTTTCTTCAAATAGATTTGAATGTTGTTGAAACAGTTTAAGCTCAAAGTATCCTTGTTGTGAAGTATTAGGTCATGATATGATTTATTCGATAGTTGATAGAAATTATATAAAACCACCATGTTTCGCCATGAAGTATCTGTTCATGTTGGGATTTGGGTTTTCAAAATAATTTTAGAAGAGATTTGGATATAGCAGAAATATGATGGTTTGGTAGCTATTTAAAAATACAGTAAATAAAAATTTAAATTCTATGATAGAGATCCTATGAATGGTTATTCAACGGTTTTATTTAATATAATAGATTCTAGAATTTTGTGACTTTTTAAATATCAAATTTAAAATTCAAACTTCTTCTATTTGTGAAGAATTTCTATAAATAAATGAAAAAAACACATGCAAAATAAGAAGGAGATTTAAATATCATTAGGAATAGAGGATCAGAAGTAGAATATCATTTGAATACCTATAATTTTGGATTGAAGTGTTCTTGATAAAATTTTATTGATCACCATGATTATAAATAAGTATTATTGTGAATATCTTTAATGATATATATATATATTAAATAAGAATGAATCATGGATAACACTCTTGTTGTCTAGTGTAGATTATATTTTATTGATATCTTCCAAGATCAACCTATGTCTCAATTTCATTATTTAATTTATATTTAATTTAGCACGTTGAAGAGAGGAATATGGAATGGACCATGAACAAGTAGTGAGCTCTTCCTAAATCATGTAATCACATACATGTGAATTGCTGATGAATTTTCATATCAATACATTATTGATATGTTCTCCTTGGATGTGGCCTTTTTTGTATAAACAAATTAATTTTTTCCATGATCTTTATTATTTCTATATTAAATTTTATTTACAAAATAAATTCAATGTGACTTTTACTATGTGAATAAAAAAACCCGGTTAATTTGAAAAAAAAAAGAAAACTTGAAGTTACCCTAATTCACCCTCACACCCTCATAGGGATTATTGCGGGACCATGGGCTATACAAATATGGAATTTTTTATATGTAATTTTAGGTTAGCACTAGGGTGTATTCATACTTTGATGTGCTATTATTTGGTAATAGAGGTCGTTGTGCAATGTTCATATATTGGTCAAATGTATACACTCTTATCATGGGTTAAGATATATATATATATTTATTTATTTATAACCTATGTGGTGGGTAGAATGGTGTGACATAATATTGTCCAGATAAAATATGATCTTGTGTTTTGATTAGTATTTATTGGACTTGGATGACACATGGGACATGTCGATGGGTAGATTTTAGAAAAATATTATGGGATAAAGAGATTGAGTTTTGTATGTCATGTGACTCTTGGGGTGACTTCACGATGATGGATAGTAATGCATAGTTATTTATTATTATTTCATTATAATAGGACTACGAGTGCTTCCAGTATGCTGAGATAAGGTTTAAGGATCTTTATTTTCTCAACTTATTAGAGTTAGGTCATGGGGATGGTGATTGGATATGATATTATAGTGGGAAGGTGTGGGACACCTTATTGAAATCAAGAAATAAAAAATCAAAATTTATTAATCCTTGAGGCCAGGACATGTGTTGGTTAGAGAATGGTGTTCAATGGAGAATGGTCAAGTGTGATTGGCCAATGGGAACTATTGTATCGTAATTTGACCAGCGTGCGAGATGAGATCATTTCACAGTGATGATGAAGCGAATAAAGGGTCATGATGTTATGGGTATTTCAACATGGTCATTTCACATGAGAGATGAGTTGTGATCCATTTTTAAATGTGTAATATGGTGACATGCCTATTAGATCATGTGAAATGTTGTGGGGATGAGTGGATCAGTGTGATGGATTTAGAGTAAGAAGAGTTTTTAACAACGGTGATTTGGGCACTAATGTGATGGTGGGTTCTTAATGGGACTAGGTAAGTCCCATAGCATAATGGAAAGTGGGATTCTTATTATTTTGATCAAGCTCATGGAAATTGATTTAGATATGTTAGTATTGGGATTATGTTAATGGATTTTCATTAGTATTGGATTGGAGATGTGTGGAGTTTCATAGTATTAGTGGACCCTAGATATGGGATTTTGATGTGGACCTATTCAAGGAATACTTGTGGGATCATGAAGGTAATTTTTTTTTATGTTGGATATTAGGTAGTATCTTTTACATGAATTTATAATAAAGAAATTCCTATAGTTTAAACACTCCATAGATAATCTAATAATGTGGAACTAATTTTGGGTAATTTTTCACAAACATCATGAGTGATGTTCTAATGATCCTATCCTGGAGGTAGCTATGGTTTTATAAAGGTGCATGGATGCAAGAATCTAGGTTATGTGTGATAAATAGAAATATCTATATGTTTGTATTTATATATGGGGATTGGTTTGGGTCGGTGCATTCGGTAACTAATAACTAGTCGATGTGGAATGATGGTTAGATAATATAACGAGTGGTTTGTTTTAATAAATGGGATGGTGGAGTGACTAGGTATAGTGATTATTGGTTCTTAGGTATAGTATTTATATATACACAATGAGGTGAGGGATTATATTATGGTTATAGTATCATGAGTGAATCTTTGGAATTCTAATGAAAAGATTAAGGTAATACTCAAGTGTTATCTCAGGTGATAGATTCTCTAGTGTAGACTAAAGACATTCATCAATAGTGTAAAATGTATATGGTTTAAGGATTCAAAAATTCCATTGTAATAGGGGAATTATTATGGATTATGTGCAAATGATTGGTATCATAATGCATGAGCTGGAAGAGTTTTGAACAACTGAGCGTGTTTGGGTGTAGTGTCAGGACAACCATAACTAGTGGGAGACATATAGTTTGGGTCATGTATCGAGGCTCAGTGATCGCGATTTTTTATTGAGGATGCATGAGGATAATTATTGAAGATGATAAGTGTTATAGTGGGGAGTTTGTAATGATCCATATCATTATAGATTAGTAAAATTTGGGGAAAAATGAATTTTTTGTTCTTGAGTAGGGAAAAAGTGGCCATACTATGAATTGTTTCTATAGGTTTCTTGTCATGCCAAGAAAGGTGAGGTTCATTTCATGTTGTGGATATGACCATGTG
Source organism: Viscum album (assembly GCA_963277665.1). Taxonomy (NCBI): domain Eukaryota; kingdom Viridiplantae; phylum Streptophyta; class Magnoliopsida; order Santalales; family Viscaceae; genus Viscum; species Viscum album. The sequence goes on along the minus strand of OY728131.1, from coordinate 907,403,445 downwards.
AGCATCACACTAAAATATGAAAAGTATTTCTATGTTAGGTTCCAATATAAGAGTGAATTTCCCTAGCATAAATAGAGGTCATTCCATAGACTTGAATCTTACAAAGTAGTGGGTATTTTGTGAGATTAAATAGTTAAAGTTATTTAATGAATAAACCAAAGTTAATGGACTTGCATCATGGTAGGTGTATATTTGGAGTAAAATCCCATGGCATAACTGATGATGTGTAAGAGTTCATGGAGAAGGATGGGATGTAGTCTAGAAATGTTTAAAAAAAAATGGCTTGGTCCTCATGTGTAAAGGTTCTCTGGTGCATGGATAAAGTTCCATATGGATGAAACATAATGGTTACCAAAACCATTAATATTGTAAATTTTTAACAAAATGGAAGCCATTATGATGTATAAGGTAAATAAAAAAATATGTAAGTATTGATCTAGACTGTTGGAATTCCAATGTATGAGATGTGTAAGGGATGACCTATGATATGTAAGGGTCGGTCTAATAAATGAAGGTTAGATAATGGTAAAGTACCAAAGTCACCTAAAGATACATAATAATCATTAGAGATGGGTAGAAAAAAATAATAAAGTATCATATACATAAGGGACTCTAAAAATTATACATAAATGTTAATATAATGCATGAAGGTCATAAAAATTCCTAACTGTGTGATACATACGGCTTACTGGATGATATGAAAGGGTAGGGAAAATTAGTAAATCCATGTAAATTAAGTTCAACGTGTAAAGGTCCCTTAGAGTTTTAGATTGAATAATTGGAAAATTGTTGGGTTTTTTATATTACATATAAGGTAAATACATAAGTTTAATTTAACAAATAAGTGTTTTAGACATTTAAAATTTAGTTTTTTAAACTAGTCACACTGTGAGGATGTGATCTACACAATAAGGGTTTCTCGTAGGAGAAATATCACACCATAGTGGGTAGGGTGTATCCTGCAATGTCCTTAGTAGGTTTTTATAGTAAAAAGTACTTTTCATAAAATATATATTGCATAATAATATATGAATATTAAATATATTTTACAAATACATTCCCAAAGACCAAAAGGTTTTGGGTCTTTAGATACCTAATACAAAATACCCTTATTTTATGAAAGATATCCAACATATCCCAAAATTTTATTCCCACAAATTACTCTTCATAGAAATACCCTACATAAAAAATCATTATTCATAACCTAGGGTAAGGAAACATAAAAAATGGCGATCTTAGAAGCTAAATAAGTGTAAACAACAGAGATATCAAGGATCACATAAAGAAAACATGAGCATAAGGGTATGAGAGCTTGATCTTAACAACTAAAAACATATACCCAACTTATCATATTTAATAATATTGAATCATAACATAATTCTTTGTAGTTCATAATACATTAATCATAAATGAATCAAAGAACATGATCCATGAGATCATAACATTGTAATAAAACCTAAGTTTTTGGAATACACATAAGTATAGAAAATAATTTCTTAACATGTATAGGATCAATACTAAGGCTATCATAGTGGATTGGGTTCGATACCTAATCGGTCATATCCTTATTCATGGTCCACTCCCAATACTATCATAGTAGACAGAGTCCCATATTGAACTATGTTCATTCCCCATTCCAGTCCTTATTATCCCATGAGATATCCATCCTTACCTAATGAATTAGTGGGTTATATATTTATGGTCCAACATGTTATATATTCATAATCTATTCATATTTATTCCATAAGATCCTAAACCATTAATAATATCAGAACATCATAACCCATGGAAAATAAATAGGTTTCATAAACATTTAAATATTTAATCATAGAATAACACATGGAAAAGAAATGAGTTTCATAAAGGTTTCACAAAAACTTAACTAGCACATGGGAAGGAAACATGTTTTATAGAATCTTCATAATTATTAGCCACAAAAATAATTAAATTGGATATTATAATTGGATAATATCAAAAATAATGAATAATAAACATCAAATTATGTTATCATATAAAAACAATTCCTTTAAAATATCACAGGAACATTTCTTAAGGGAAATTCCATTGTCACTTTGAAATCAAATTTTGAAAATCTAAAAAATTTATAATAATTAAGGAATTTTTTTTATTCAAAATGAACCTTGAAAAATTTTGAAGTATGCTTAATGTCATTGAGTGGTCTTGATGGTGGTAAATTCTATTTATGCCATATGTGTTAAAACAAATATTTATTTCACATTTTTGATAAGAATTTTAAAGTACCTCATTCTAAAAATGAAAATAAGATTCCATTTAAATAATTTTTTTAAAATTAAATCATTGGTAAAAATTAATTTCATCCATAAAATAATAATATTAAAATATTATTTAAAACATTTATAGAAAACATGAATATAGAAGATTTCTTTTTTATCGATGAGAGAAATACATTCGGTTTTCCTTAAAAAAATACTTTCGTCTCTTGAATACTTAAAGTGAGTAATATGAAAGGAAAACATGTAATATATTGGAATAAAAATAGGATAATAAAATTGGAAATTTTCTTGATATGTATCTCTTAAAAAATAATCATCTTAAACTTAATTATAAATAATCATGGCAAATAATTAGACTGTAATAGAAATCCCTTACCACTTTGGTAACTTTTGAATTGTAAAACCCATGAAAGGATAATTCAAATAAAAGTTTTAATTTTCTGATAATATGGATATTCATGATATATCATGTCAAAGGGTATGTATAAACATTGTATCAAATAAAATAGGCCTATAACATAACAAATATCCCAATGAAAGAAACCTGAGATGATAAACCCTTACCACTTTAGTATCCTCCAAATAAAAACCTCATGAAGGATAGGGACATTACATGATTTATAAATACCCATAATTTTTAAGATAAGAATAATGAAAAAAATACATAGGTAGTACACTCATCACATAAAATAAACAAGTGGGGAATATGGCATATGTCTCACTGAAATAAAAGTGACATGAGAAAATTGATACATGAAGTTCAACTTGCATTGAAGAAACTCTAAATTCATGTATAATAAATTTAAATAGATTATATTTCTATATATTAATATTTTATATACTTATAATATCATAAATTTTACAATTATAACATTTTAACTACAACTTATTAATAATTACTTATTAAAATCGTTGTTTTTAGGTGTTAACTATTTTGCTTTTCATGAGAATTTCAGTTCAGTAGTTTCTATCTGTGTACTTTGAAGATGGGTCCATCATCTCAAAAATTTTAATCATAATATAAATATAATATATATTCCTAATATATATATATATTTATATAGATTCATACATAAAATTTAGAGATGGAAAATGAATTACCTCAACCATGGAGATGTTAAGCATTACGTAAGCATGTAGGCTATTTTCAATTTTCAACAAATGGAATTTTTTTTGTAAATAATAATAATACTTTGAAGAATAATTATTTTATCTTATATATATATATATATCATAAATACTCATTAAATCTATCCTTATTACAATCTTTGTAATGTATGTAAGAAAAATGAATTACATTGCTTTGTGGTGGTGGTAGTTCACACATACACAAGAGTGACATTATTGTTTCCAATGAATTTGATGGTAATAAGGTAGATAATATATTATAATTATATAAGAATAATTATTTCAAAAATAATATATATTAATTATTTCAATCATTTTAACAATCCATGTAAAATGTGATGAATTTTTTTTACCCCTACGTGGTGTCGGTAAGTCGTACATACGTACGAGAGATGTTTCTACATTTCATAGGATGAAAAGGAGATTGAAAATAATTATAACATAATCATAAAAACATATGAATATATTTTTATATTTAATTTAATATTTTTTTATGAGTATAAAATATTTATAGGTAGTATGAGAATAATGAAATTTGAAAAAGTTAGTAAAGATGATTGCCTTTTCTATGGTAGACTTCTTGTAGGTCCCTTATTAAGGATCCATTTAATGTTGTTTTATTTTTCAATTTAACCTATATCAAATACCATGTATTGTATTTATTTCATGTACATATATATATGTATATATATTAATTCATTTTTATACACAAATGCATACATAAATATATTTACGCAATATATAGAAACACATACAAGTAATATTTATGTAATTTAGTCAAATTTTTGTATATTTTATAATTTCATTATGACATGATACATTTAATATATATTATGTTTTTAATCAATCAATTTTTTAATAATACAGTTGGGGTATTCATTTTTAATGTTTTTTATTTTTTATTTTATTTTTGAATTTGATCATTTTCTATTATTTATTTACTATGTCTTAGTATTTTAAATATATATTCATCCACTTCAATATATATATATATTTATATTATTTTTAATAACTTATATTTAGTTAATAAAACTTTTCCATTTTTTTAATATTTATAGAGTGTACTCATTTTAAATTATTCAATTTCATTCATTTTTAAAATGCATGTATTTAAGATTATATATCCATTAATAATGTTAAAAATATATTTGTAAAGAAATATATATATATATGCATATTTACTATATTTATAATTCTTATATATAAATTATTATTATTTTATAAATAAGTGTTTATATAATTGTATATAAATAATTATATATATTTTAATAATTATAAAATTATAATAAATTTATTTTAAATAATTATAAAATTATAATAAAGTTATTTAAATAATTATAATTATAAAACTTTTATCATTGCTTTTTTAGCGTAGTTAAAGATTGAGATTTGTCAGCGCTAAAAAAGTGCTGATAAATATTCATTTTATCAATGCTTATAAATTTTTCATTGATAAAATAGATCTTTATCAGCAGTTTTCTGAAAGCGCTGTTAAAAGTGTCCTCGATCTATTTTAAAAACCCTAACCACGACTCAATCACTGATGATTCTCAATCTCTTTTAGAACTCCTCTGTTGTCGGTGTGACTCCTCTACATTCCCTTAGATTAATTGTAACACCCCGACCCCAGTTACCCAGAGTTGGTGAATTATTACGTATCATTGTCATGATCACAAAAGATCAAGTCTCGATAGACTGATTAGTCTAGTAGCCTTGGAATCACTAGATACATTCATAAGGTTTACATCACATCATAAAGTGAAAAACTAAAACAACATATTGTCTCCATATACCACACTCATATCCTCATACTATCCCTACAGATCATTCATAAAATACTTCTTCACATCCTGGGAAAAATAAAACATAGAAAGGGGTGAGCTCAGATGCTCTGTAAGGATAACAATATAGCAGAAACTTTCATAAATAAGAATAAAAATTCAAGGCAATTTATAACTAAAACAAAAGCCTTTTAAACTTTCACTTCAGCATAATATGGAAAATTTAAAATGAAATAACGCCATTTACTTATTCACATGGATATTCTAATAGTAGAATAATCACATGCAATATCAATAACCACTTTCATAATAATGAAATGTATAATTCCAGACTATCATAACCACATAGTCAAGGCCTTGTGCCAATACTACAAATAATATTTTGTCAAGGCCTTATGCCAAGACACTAGTTTGTCTCATGATACCTACCGATGCATCGAGGAGCTATATCAGGCTCCACCCATCACTTACTAAGTCCAATGCATCCCTCATATGAAAAGTCTGAAACATAACATAAACATTCGTATTAGAACTAGCATAAGAAATGTCAATACTTTATCCACAACCATGAATGGTATAAAAATATCACATCCACAGTCAAACATAACTCTTTCAATACAATATAGAATATTTTATTGTAGCGGATTAACCTCAATCGAGAATAATGAAGGATATTGACATAGATGAAAATAATCATCAAAACTATTTGAGAGAAATATCTCACTTTTTCTTGAAAACATTTAAAAGTCACACTATTTGTCAATAAGCCATTTAAAAATAGATATTTTTATCAAAGTGTCCCATACCACTTTGAAACATTTAAAAGGAATTTTAATTTTAAAACTTTAATGTCCATATAAATAAATCCTTAAAAACATTTTTAAAACATGGACATTAATGAGAAAGATTTATAATAATAAATCTTTAAAACATTTAAAATGATATTTTAGTTAGAGTTCCTAACCAAAAGAGAGATGCTTGAATACAAATAATTTAGGTAATAAAAACTTTTTAATATCATGAGAATAAAGGGATTCATGATATACTATGTCAAAGTACATTATATACACCATATAAAAGTGATTTGCTGTATCAAAACAAAGAAGTATCAATTGAATGTAAATTGAGATGAAATCTCTTATAAAGACCGTATCCTTAGGTTAAAGATAAATCAATGACATAATTATGTGTGAAAATTATAAATACACTCAATATGATTGGATATTCAGTGTAAATCAATCAGAGGACATTCACACATATTCTTGTAAAAACACCACTAATTAATTGGATATTTAACTTAATAATTGGATATTGAGTTAAAATTAATCTTATCAAGTTCATATCGATGACTTGAGAATTTATAAATGAAGTGATTATGTATATCAAAATTATATCCACAGAAAGGGGAGTGGAAATTATGACATAAGAAAATGAATAGTGATTCCACACATAATCTTGGAGTAAAATAATCAATGAAGTATGCGCAAAGCCGAATGAGTGGAAATTGAATTTTAAAATTCCCTTATCAATTTGGTAAATTATGAAACATACACCCATGAATGAAGGATCATAAAATTATGATGTAAATATCCATAAATTAAATTATATTACATAATGAATACAATCATGGGCAGTACACACACCACATGAAATAAATAAGTTGGGAACAATGGAAATCTCATGGAATTAAAAGTGAGATAATAAACCCCTTACTTTGTACATTTTCCTTGGTTGAGGGTAGGTTAAACTCATTTATAATGGTGAAATAATTTTTATTGAATTATACAAGAATCATATACATTAATATGATACCATATATGATCTTTTAACATTGATTTGTTGATAATATCTTAGTATTATCGTCGTTTCAGGTGTTAACAGATTCATTTTCCTTTATATTCTTTGTTATGTGAGAAATATTTGTTATGGATGTGATGTATATTATTCATATCCAGAATTATATTATGTCTCTAAAAATTATTTTTAATCATCAAATTAAATTTATTCTTGAATGGATATAATGAGGAATGAATCTTATCGCGTTCGTGGAGACGGTAATCCATACGTACGCACGAACGACAATATTATTATTTTGATATTAAAATAATATATAATTGGATGGTATATCATCTATACAGAATAATAATCATTTTATATTTATTATTTACATTAATTACAAATCATTATTATACCCATCCAAATAATAATATATTGAATAACAATTATACCACGATGTGGAGACAGTAGACCGTACGTACGCATGTATGGTGACATGTCATTCAAAGGATGGATAGAATACTAAATATGGTTGTACCATATTTATAATAACATCACAATATATAGAAGATACTGGAGTTATTATTTTAGAATGGAAAGAACAAAGAAAGAAGAAGTGGAAGAAGAAAGGAACTTGAAAGAGGGTGGTGAAATCATTACCTCTTCTTCAGGTTATTCCTTTTGATTTGATCAAAAGGGATCTTTAAGATGGCTTTCTGACCAAAGGAGGGCCTCTAAGATAAAGTGAGGGAATTTTAGAGGATATTTGGGAAGGTTTTGGCCGAACCAAAAGGCTTTGAAGGTTTGAATTTGAGTGAAGGGGGAGTTCCCTTTTATAAGAGGGGTGAGGGGCACCTTCAGAAAACTTAAAATATTATTTTATAATAAATTAATATTCGCTTTATAATGGATCCAAAGTGACTTATTTCAAGACTAAGGCGGGGATGGGTCGAAATAATTTCAACCAATATATTTTAGAGAGTTTTGGGTCACTATATTAACCTCATCATTTATATTTAACTCTTAGTTAAATAGTTTAACATTTACCATGTCTCTTTGTATTTTTATATTATATGGTTAATAAACTTACTATTATAAGCCAAGCGAACCCAAAGTGGTTAATTATTAATATATATTACCTTATCTAAGTCATTTTTCCGAACCATAGATTTTTAGGAATATAATATCAATTAATAATATAATATTTTTTTAAATACTCCTTTATGTCAATTTTGACACTATTTAATAATTGATTTTTGTTAAATTTATAAAAACTCTATTAATTCGAAATAAATTCATTTAATCAATAATAAAATATCATATTAACCTAGAAAATTATTGTAATTCATAAAAAGTCTCAAATTATATTTATTTGTATATTTATAATATCAATTATTTTAATATTTCATTAATTAGGTAATTACTGCATCACCATTGTTTCATAAATAAATTAAATTATTTTGTGTCTAAAAATTATAAATAAACTACCATCATGTAGAAAATATTTTCATATTTCTAATGAATATTTATAATCGAATTTATATTATATATAACCCTATATTAAAAATGGTTTAGTTATTAAACTGTGATTTTAACTCTTTTAACTCTTCTTTGAATTAAATAATAATAAATGTCCTACTCTAATCCAAGTGGACCAAAGAGGTTCATATTTTATTCATAAGGTTTTTTTGGTCAAATTATACTTATCCAATAGAATTAAAACATGTTTTAGGGTAATAATAATATCATTTTTACCCTTAATTACCCTATTTACATTTAACCGTGGTAAATAAAAGTAAAAAGAAATTATTCACAAAAAATTATTTTTATCTCATTGAATCAAATTTCACTCCTTGATATTATCCTTGTCTCTCGGATTTTCTAAATTCCACTCACAAAAGTGGTAAAATTATGTTTTATGTGAATTTGCAAATTCTCTTAGAAGATGAGTAAAACACTGTGAAAAGTTCAATAAAATTATCATATATCTAAAATTATTATAAACTGACTCCAATGAATTACATTGAACTTATATATGTATTATGTATCTATTTTGACCTAAAATAAATTTAAATAAAATAAATAATTATTTAAATAAAATTATGGTTTTAAACTATAACTCAGTGTTTTTCACTATTTATCAAAAATTGAATGTTTTCTGAAAAATACCAAAAATTCACCCTAAAATAATTTTGATATAACAAATCCAAAAATGAAGTCCATTTTAAAAGATAAAATTTATAAAATTTCAAAAGGTGGGTATTACTATTCATGAAAACTACTTTGATTGGTCGTGGTGTGTTAGAATCTCGAAGTTGCATATAATGCAAGCTATTTCATTATTCAAAAGGAAACGTACTGTGGAAGACTGGGGTGTAACATTAATCAAGGATAGAACCCAATGTATTTTATTTTCTACTCTTCCTCTATCATTGTTTGATGTTTTGGGTTCTATGTTTTACATTTTTTCACTGTTCTTAAACATGACAAACCCTACATCTCTTCTCATCGCTACTGAAATACAATGAGTGTGGTTCTATTTCATAGTTGTTCTCCTTTAATATTTTATTGAGTGTCTAACCCATTTTTATTTGGATACACACATAGATGGTTTAATCTCCTCTCAACATTGACAAGGATACATCTCATCCTCCCTCAGTTTTCTCTTCATTTGAATAATCTACGGTTCTAAAATCTAGGTATTTTGTCAAATTTAATTCATCTTATATACTATATTATAGTTTCTAAAGGCTTAATTATGAGGGTTTTAAGGATTAGGGGATACCAAGTTTTAGCCCTTATTTATGTGTGATGAACATATAAGGACCAAGTTAAGTATAAAAATCATTAAAACAAGTTTAATGTATTTTGGTTATTCATGTAAATTTTTAAACCATGAAATGGGTTATTTAGATTTATGATTTTAATGAATAATTTTTTATTAAATTAAAGAAAATGTCTTGAATTAATTAGTCACATTCCAAAAATTATTTTAGTTATGCATGTTGTGAGATTTTTTTTAATTAATTCAATATTATTAGTAAACTTTAAACATGGGTTACAAAGTGTGATTGCTAATTTCTTTGCTGAGAAAACTACGTTCAATGTTTTTTAAAAAAATTCCTAGATTGGATAGAGTTGAGAAATCATTGGGTAAATTGACTTATAAATACACAAAAAGATATAAAGAGTGTATTTCCCAAAAGTAAGTGAGTTAGCCATGGTTGGATAGTTTATCATGAAAATTATGAGATGTGATTTATGATTTACTAATGAAAATAGAAAGATAATTTATTCATAGGATAAAAAATAATTCGAAATATTATCTAACATGTTAAATAACTATAAAGAGAAAAAAATTTGATTAAAATATACTTTGGATGGTTTGGATCTTTAAATACTATTAGTCATGTAATTTATTATCCATGTCTAAAAGTCTAAAAACAAAAATATTGTATTTATTGATATCCTTGTATCATAAATGGAAATTTAATCTTATACATACGTTTATTAGTGGCTACAACATATGAACAACATAGATTTTTTTGGGGAATTAAATATATGATATTGTATTAGTGAGTTGAGATAATTCTCCCAAATGTATTCTTGCCAATTATAAATCATTAGAAACATCATAGATGGCTTGAAACATTTATTGAAACACTCAATAAAATAAGTACTCTAATGTGAAGAAATTATCAGTTTCCATGAGATGTCAGTCAGTGATCAAGGAAATCTTTATTAAATGTAGAGTCCCTCTAAAAGGGATACGATCCCCCTATTGTAATTAACCATTTGTTTCATTCCATATCCTAGCCTCTCTTATTCTCTGATCATTTTTTCTCACTAGGTTAAGGCGCTAGCACTCCTTTGGTGATTGAGGTTCCTCAATAATATTTCTGTGACTGAAGGCTAGTGTAATCTCTTCAAAGGCTAGAATACTTTGTTTTATGCTTCAGTGTTATAAATCAAACATATTCTATTTAATATTAAATATGGATTCCACTAATACTATATTACAAGTATTCCATAGGTGTTTTTTCTTTTTTTCCATTCACATTTATCCTTTATATAAATTGGCCCTTGTTTAAGTTTTTTATCCCTCTAATGATCATAGGATGATAACCTAAAATTAAAAATTGGTATCATAGACTTGTTATTAAAGGACATAATGTATTAATCTACTAGTTTTTCAAATAAATAAATTTCATATTATATTATTTCAATATCTTATATTATGATATGAATGATTTCTTTTTTCACACATTGCATATGGGTATTATATCATATGGTATAACATATGTAAAATAAAAGGATTTGAACTACATTTCATCATAGATTTTATGATATCATAAAATATGACTCTATCCATGGTTTATGTGAAAATAGAGGATCAAAGAACAAATACAATATCACCTCAATTGTTAAATATGATAAAAGATATACATTATATTCTATCATATTTTGTGGGACCATTCATAATGTATTATTAAAGTTTCATCATAGAATATGATTGAGTTGTGGGGATACCTCTCTCCAATATTTTATTTTACAACCGATCATTTCATTATTAGTCATAAAGTATGACATTACTAAAAGAAATTGTAGATTTACTTTAAGTTATGTGGTATAATTTTCCATGATAGGAAGTATATATGGTTTCTCAAAGATTTTATGGTAATATATCATAATAATAAATTTAGGATTTCATTGAATAGATTCATTTAATTTATATGAGTAAAATAATTCTAGATCAATACTGAGAATATGTTAAAAAATTCACCCTTTAAAGGTATATATGTTATTGGATGGATCTTATGGGGGGTTAAAAAAATCCAAAATTGGAAGGTGAGAAATCCTTGAGTAGAAAGAAGTGATGTCCAATGTAGGTGGGGTGAGATTAATTTCTTCAAGACCATTAGAGTTTAGGCATTACAATTCCAATTCAATTGAGGATACTTTTTTTAAATATTCCATTAGTGTAGGTTCCTATGAAGCTTTAATCCTTATAAACTTGATGGAATTCTATCTCTTGATGATGGATTGAACTCCCTATTTCAAACGAGCCTTCCTCCCATGATATACCATCCAATTATATACGATTTCACCATCAAGAGAACGACATTATCGCTCGTGCGTACGTACGGCTTACCGTCTCCATGACACGATGAGATTTCATTCCCCATCGTAACCATTCAAGACTAATTTTCATTTTATGATTAAAAATAATGTTTTAAGACTTGATATATTTTTGGATATGAATAAGATACATCTTATCCATTACAAACATGACTTGCATAACAAAGCATATAAAGTAAAACAAATCAGTTAACACCTGAAACGATGAAACTACTGAAATATCAAAAAATCAATATTAGAATATCATATATGATATCATATTTATGTATGTGGTTATTTTATAATTTAAAAACAATTATTTAACTATTATACAGGATGTTAACGTACCCTCAACCAAGGAAAAGTACCAGGTAATGGTTAATTTCACAATCTCTTTATTATCCGAGGTTGTTTTGACGTAAGTATCTACTGGGAAAAATTTATTATCCTTGTACATGTTTCATAAAAGTGTTTTTAGAGGGATTATTTATAAGGTAATTTTTACTAAAACATCATATTAAATGTTTTAAATATTTATTCTTCTAAACCTTTCTCATTAATATCCATGTTTTCCAAATAGTTTTAAGTATTTATTTATATGCACATAAATTTTTTAAAATGTTAATTCATTTAAAAAGTTTAAAAGTGGTATGGTACACTTTGATTCAAAACTATATTTTAAATGACGTCATTTATATGAATTTTAAATTATTTCATGAAAAGGGGATATTTATATCACATATTTTTAATGATCATTTTCAACTATGTCAACATCCTTTACAAGATTTAATTTTTGATCGAAGTTGATTTGTTATGATAAAAATCTTCCATATTACATTTAAGGTTTTGTGATATGTTTGAATATGGATATGTTATTTTTATACCATTCATGGTTTATGGATAAAGTATTGACATTTTGTATGCTAGTTTTAATATGAATATTTATGTTATGTTTAAACCTTTTCATATGAGGAATGCATTGGACTTAGTAAGTGACGTGTGGATCCATCTATAGCTCCTCGATGCATCATTAGGTCTCATGAGACAAAATAGTTTCTTGGAACAAGGACTTGGAAAAATCTTATTTGTATTCTTGGCATGAGGCCTTGACTATGTAATTATGAATTCTAGCATTATCTATTCTATCCTTATGAAATTAGATATTGATATTTCTTATGATAATTTGACTAGTAGAATATCCATGTGAATAAGTGAATGGAATTGTTTGATTTATCTTTTCCATATTATGCTGAAGTTTAAGTTTAAAAGGATTTTGTTTTAGTTTTATACATTTCCTTAAATATTTAGGCTTATTTATGAAAGTTTTTTCTATATTGTTATCCTTACTGAGCATATGAGCTCACCCCTTTCTATATTTTGTTTTTTCCAAGATATGAAAAAGTATATTATGACTGACCTGTAGGGATAGTCTAAGGGATATGAATGTGGTCAATGGAGACAATGTTGTTGTTGTTTTTCATTTTATAATGTAATGTAACGTTCATGTATGTAATCTATTTTCCAAGACTTCCAAACTGATCGGTCTTTTGGGACTTGATTCTTTGTAATCATGCCAATTTATTAAAATAATGCACCAACTCTGGGTAATTGGGTTCAGGGAATTGCAGTTGGTATCAGAGGAAGTTTAGCAACAAACTTGGAAATAGATTTAGATAAACTCTAATAATAGAACATTACCCTAAGATATACTTTGAAGATTAGTATAGAAAACTTCATAGAATTTTGGTAATGTAGATATTTTGGGTATTTTACAAGCAACACATCCCTGTCTGGATACGATGAGATAGAGGCGGCTCTGGCACAAATGTACCTTGGAGTGAAAACTCCAACAAGGAGTTTTGAGCTTGACCTGGGGTATCATGGTACACGATAACCAGCCTTGATGCACTCTTGGTTACGACACTCCCATGGGATATTATTAGGATAATTAACATTTTCATTATAAGCCATTATGAAGGATTTATGAGTAAATAATTTCTCAAAGAAAACATTTTATGATGATAAATTATATGCATAATCTTTTCAATTTACATTAGGTATTTTACAAGTTTGTAATTATGTATTTAAACTCATAAAATAACCTAGTGTATTCCATTGTTTAGAAATGGTTCCTAGTTTAAGGAATGTGAATTCCAGCAATACGCATGATCAAAAGATTAAGAAGGATAAAATCTTTAATGGTATTAATCCAACATTTAAAAGGGAAATAGTCTCCCACGTATTCTTATCATATTAAGAAATAGTATCTTGTGTTAATAAGATAAGAAAAGAATTATTTGAGTCTTATGGATTTTAAGGGAAGCAAGAGAAGAAAAGGATAGAAGAGAGAAAGATGGATAAAGGGAAGAGAAGAAAGAAGGATTTTCTCATATGTGATAACTTTGGAAAGAATCACCTTAGTAAATTCGTGAAGGGAATGAGTGTTTTTTATAAGTGTGGGGAATAAGGACACCAAGTACATGATTGCAAGGGTAAGAAAAAGGTTTCAAATGTACAATGCTTCATTAGAAAGGAGTTGGGACACTACATGAAGCAATGTCCAAATCATCATAGTATACCCCAAATGATGCTATTGGATAATAATCAAGTTATAATACTACTGAATATGAAGAGGAATGATTTGATTTATTATGTTGTTATTAAAGTATTGTGTCATTTGATTATTGTATTAATTATGTACATGTTATAATAATTATAGAGTTTAAAAGGATTGTACTGCAGTACTATTTCATTAAGGAATTGAGATTGTGTGGAACCAAGAAAAGCGACTCAATAGCTGGTTATTTTTTTTGGAAAATATATGGTTGAGGGAAAGATAAACAATAATATGGTTCTGATACTGAGGTAGTAATTTTGGAATAATATATGATTGATTTGAATAAATTATATTGGATAGTCTAGACTACCTTGAAACTGATTAATGATTTGTATATTCCATCATTGTTGGAGTTTAAAACATTTTTGAATAGAAGGAGTATATCCAATATTATATAAGGAAAAATGGAGTATGAATGTAACAAATAAGTTTTTATGGTAATTCAGGGTGTTATAGTGTTTTAAAAGAATACATGATGAATGTATTCACATGTTATTACATGGGAAAAGGATCTTCGTTATGTTTACCTTCATTATAAATTTTGGACTGTGAGTTTGGATAGAAGTATTTTTGATAAGTATAAATGTTGGAATTGATTAAGTTGAAATTGGATACTATTGTTAAGGTTAAACGATTTCATGAGATTATTTTTGGATTTTCATAAAAAGGATAACTGAGAGGTCGGGTGACAACCTGTCACGTCCGGAAACGCCGTGTGACTTGAACCCACAACCGAAGGGCGACAAGGGTAGATCACCTACCACTAGCATACGTGATGTCTGGGTTTGTAAAATGTAGTTTTTTAAATAGTATAACGAATTAATTATAAATTAATTATTTTTGTAACCCGATACGATTATGATAAATAAAATATTTTTGAATTCTATTATCTTTTGGAGTGAAAGATGAGTTTCTGGTAGGAATTAGTTGAAGGATGAAACTCTATTTTTCAAGTATATTTATTCCCTCTCATTCTATGAATAAATTAATTCTTAAACTTTAGGGAAGGTATCTTAAAACCAAAATTTTTTTATCCTGATACCTTATGTTTTCTTGAACTAACGAAATTTGGAATCATCACATATTGATGGATTTGAGGCCCTCAATTTTACACTTTTTTGTGATTGATGACCTCAATAAATTCTTACAAATATTTACGTTTTCCTCCAATTATGTGTTTGTAATTTCAAAAAATGTTCTCCTAATCGAGAACATAATTTGGTGGTGACTTATTCATTCCCTTTCCCTCTTATGAAGACTAAATTTTATTAACCCAATTTCCAATGTGGGTTTTCCACAAAAGTATTTTTCTATTTTCATCATTTTATTTTCGAAGAACAATTTCAAATTGTGAGGTCACAATTTATTGAAGGAGGGGAGAATGTAAAACCCCAATATTTCATATTATATTATCTCATTAAAGTAATTCAATAGCTTGCGCTACACGCAACACCAAGTTCGAGCAGACCAAAACATACCAAACTAGCCATTCAAAAAGTGATTATGAATAGTATTAACTGAATTCTGAATCTAATATACTCTATATAGTTTTAACATCCATATTATGTGTTTTTTAGACATAATATAAGAACAAAATCAATTTTTTCAGATAAAAGCATTATTTTTTAAGAAATGCAATTTTACCGCCTTTTAAGGGTGAAGCCTTTTTAAAACCAATATTGGACACTTTTATATATTCAATTTAATGAAATTAAATTCTTCATTAGAATAGGGATATAAAAATTTAGTTTGGATAAATTTTTGTTACTTTTCTGATAACTTTTATATTTTGACGAATAGTGAAAAATACTATGTTTTAATTGAAAACTACTTTTTTTAATCGAAATAATTTATAGTGTTAAATTAGGAATTTAAATGGTTTTAAAGTATAATTAGATTATTTTTTTATCATTTAATATAATTTAGGTCATTATAAGTAATTTCACATTTAAATTTGACATAAACACATGTCAATCTTTTTGATAGTTTTTACTTTCTAAAAACCCGCTTTTTGGTTTTGACAACGGGAATTAATTTTAAATTAATTAATGAAACTTATATTTTTTTAATTTGGTAAAATATAATTCATTTTTGAATTTTTAATATCAAAATTAACTTAAGGTGATTTTTTGGTATTTTTCAAAAAACATTCAATTTTTGATAAATAGCGAAAAACACTACGTTATTGTTTAAAACCAACTTTTTATTTAAATAATTATTTATTTAATTTAAATTTATTTTAATTAAAAATAGATATATAATACCTATATAAGTTCAATGTAATTAATTGTAGTCATTTTATAAGAAAATTAGATGTATAATTTTTTATTAAATCTTTTACCGTCTTTTACCCACCTTCTAGAGGCATTTACAAATTTTCAAAAAAAATAATTTTTCCACTTTTGTTAATTGAATTTCAAAAATACAAGAGACACGGTTGAAATCAGTAAGTAAAACTTGTTTCAATAAGATGAAAATAATTTTTGGTGAATAGTAACTTTTGACTTTTATTTACCACGGTTAAAAGTAAATAAGGTAATTAAAGGTAAAAATGATATTATAATTACCCTAAAACATGTATTAATTCTATTGGATAAGTGTAATTAGACCAAAAAAAATCTTAGGAATAAAATATAATCTCTTTGGCCCACTTGGATTAGATTAGGATATTTATTATTATTTTATTTAAAGAAGAGTTGAAAGTGTTAAATTCAAAGTTTAATAACTAAACCATTTTTAATATAAGGTTATACATAAGATAAATTCAACTATAAATATTAAATAGAAAGATAAAAATATTTCATACATCATGGTATATTATTTATAATTTTTAGATATTAAATAATTAAATTTATTTATGACACTATGGTGATGCAGTAATTACCATATTAATGAAACAATCAAATAAATGGTATTATAAATATTAAAATAAATATAATTTCATAGTTTTTATGACATCCACGAATTTTATAGGCGAATATAACATTTTAGGGTTGATTCAATGTATCTTGTTTTAAGTAATCAAGTTGTGATGACTTTCACAAAAACAAACTACTAAATAGTGTCAAAATTGACATAACTGAGTTTTTAAAACAAATATTATATTATTAAATTATATAATATTCCTAAAAATATAAGTTTAATCAAAAGGGATTAAATAATATTATATATATCATTAATGAACCAATTTAGGTTCTATTTAATTTTTTGAGTAAGTTTATTAAGCATATAGTGTAAGAATACAAGAAGACACGGTAAAAGTTAAACTATTTAACTAAGAGTTAAATCTAAACGATAAGGTTAATATGGTAACCTAAACCTGTTGAAAAACTATTGGTTGAGTGGTTTTTGACCAATACCCACCTTAACCTTGAAATAAATCATTTTGGTTCCATTATAAACGAAAAATGATTTTATTATAAAATAATATTTCAAGCTTTTTCTAAAGTGACCCTCACCCCTCTTATAAAAGGATACTTACCCTTCTCTCAAAATCACCCCTCCAAAGCCATTTGGCTCAGCCAACCCCAGCCCAACTATCCTCAAAACTTCCTTCACTTCAACTTAGAGTCCCTACTTTGATCATAAATCCAACATAAGCAGCCCTTTTGATCAACTCAAAAGAAAACACCCGCAGAAGAGATAATAATTTCACCACCCTCTTTCAATTTATTTTATTCGTCCACTTCCTATTCCTTTGTTGTTTTCATACCAAAATAATAAATCTAGTACCTCATACATGTTGTGATGTTATTATAAATATGGTACAACCATATTTTTTATTCTATACATCCTATAAATGACAAAGTCACCATACGTGCATACGTACGACTTACCGTCTCCATGTAGTGGTGTAGTTTGTTATTCAAACACTTCATTATTTGGATAGGTATAATAAAGTGTATAAATGATGTAAATAATAAATATAAATGGTAATTATTATTTATATATGATATACCATCCAATTATATATGATTTCACCATCAAAAGAATGATATTATTGCTCGTGCATACGTACGACTTACCGTGTCCACGATGCGATGAGATGTCTTTCCCCATCGTAACCATTCAAGAATAATTTTCATTTGATAATTAAAAATATTGTTTAAATACATGATATCATTCTAGATACGAATAAGATACATTCTATCCATAACAAACATGACTTTCTTAACAAATCATATAAAAGAAAAACAAATCAATAAACACCTGAAACGATGATACTACTAAAATATCATTAACAAAGCAATATTAGAATATCATATAAGATATCTTATTTATGTACGTTGTTATTCTAAAATTTAATAACAATTATTTAACTATTATATAGAAGTTTAACGTACCATCGACCAAGGAAAAGTACAAGGTAAGAGTTAATTTCACAATCACTTTATTATCCGAGGTTGTTTTTACGTAAGTATCTACTGGGAAATAAATATTATCTATATACATGTTTCATAAAAGTGTTTTCAAAGAGATTAATTTAGGTTAATTTTTACTAAAACACCATTTTAATTTTTTTAATGATTTATTCTTCTAAACCTTTCTCATTAATGTCCATGTTTTCAAAATGGTTTCAAGGATTTATTTATATGGACATGCATCTTTTAAAATGTTTATTCATTTCATAAGTTTAAAAGTGGTATGGGACACTTTGATTGAAAAATATCTCTTAAATGACTTCATTGATGGAACTTTTAAATGATTTCATGAAAAAGGGATATTTCTCTCAAAGATTTTTAATGTTCATTATCAAATATGTCAACATCCTTTACAGGATATTATTCTTGATCGAGGTTGATTTATTATG
This sequence comes from Viscum album, assembly GCA_963277665.1. Taxonomy (NCBI): domain Eukaryota; kingdom Viridiplantae; phylum Streptophyta; class Magnoliopsida; order Santalales; family Viscaceae; genus Viscum; species Viscum album. Next base: position 907,383,960 of record OY728131.1, on the reverse strand, counting down.
ATACGAATATTTCATATTGTATTGAAGGTTTTGTGATATGTTTGACTGTGGATGTGTTATTTTTATACCATTCATGGTTTATGGATAAAGTATTGATAATTCGTATGCTAGTTTTAATACTAATGATTTGGTTATGTTTAAACCTTTTCATATGAGGAATGCATTGGAATTAGTAATTGATAGGTGGAGCCCACTATATCTCATCGATGCATTGGTAGGTCTCATGAGACAAACTAGTGTCTTGGCACAAGGCCTTGACAAAATCTTATATGTAGTCTTTTCACAAGGCCTTGACTATGTGGTTATGAAGTCTGGAATTATGCACTCCATTATTATGAAATTATCTATTGATATTGAATGTGATTATTCGGCTAGTAGAATATCCATGTGAATAAGTAAATGGAATTATTTGATTTTTCTTTTCCATATTATGCTAAAGTTTAAGTTTAAAAGGCTTTTTTTTTAGTTTTATACATTTCCTTAAATATTTATGCTTATTTATGAAATGTTTTTGTTTTTTATAATTTTATAATGTAATGTAACGTTCATTTATGTAATCTATTTTCCAAGACTGCTAAACTAATCAGTCCTTCAAGACTTGATTCCTTGTAATCATTCCAATGTATTAAAATAATACACCGACTTTGGGTAACTGGGGTCGGGGCGTTACAGTTGGTATCAAAGGAAGTTTAGAAACAACCTTGGAAATATATTTAGATAAAATCTTATTAGAGAACATTACCCTAAGATAGAATTTGAGGATTAGTATAGAAGAACATCCTAGGATTTGTTAATGTAGAGATTTTGTATATTTTTAAAGCAATACATCCCTGTCTGGATACAAGTAGGTAGAAGCGGCTCTGGCATAGATGTACCTAGGAGTGAAAACTCTGACCCAAAGTTTTGGGCTTGACCTGGAGTATCCTGGTACATGAAAATGGGCCTTTCTTCACTCTTGGATACAACAATCTCTGGGCATATTCTTAGGATAATTCATATTTTCATTATAAGTCATTATGAAGAATTTAGGAGTAAATACTTCCTCAAAGAAATTTTTTTATGATTATAGATTATATGAAAAATCTTTTCAATTTACGTTAGGTATTTTACAAGTTTGAAATTATGAATTGCGATTCATAAAATATCATAGTGTATGTCATTGTTTATAAATGGTGCCTAGTAGAAATAATGAGAATTATAGCAATACTGATGATAGAAAGATTAATTAGGATCATATCTTTCATGGTATTAATCCAACATTTAAAAGGGAAATAGTCTCTCAAATATTTTCATCATATGAAGAAATAATATCGTGTGTTAATAAGATAATTAAAGAATTATCTCAGTCATATGGCTTTGAAGGGGAGAAGGAGAAGAAAAGTTTGGAAGAAAGAAATATGGACAAAGGGGAGAGAGGAAAGAAGTATTTTCCCATATGTGATAACTGTGGAAAGAATCACCTTGGTAAATTCATGAAGGGAATATGAGTTTTTTATAAGTGTGGAGAAAAAGGACACCAAGTATGTGATTGGAAGGGTAAGAAAAAAATTTTCAAATGTAAAATGCTTCATATGAAAGGATTTGGGACACTATTAGAAGCAATGTCAAAATCATCAGAGTTTACCCCAAATGCTGCTATTGGATAATAATCAAGTTATGATACTACCAAAGATAAAGAGGAATGATTAAATTTCTTATGTTGTTATTAATGTATTGTGTCATTTGAGTATTGTATTAATGATGTACAAGTTATAAGAATTATAGAGCATAAAATGATTGTACTGCAGTACTATTCCATTATGGACTTGAGATTGTGCGGATCCAAGAAAAGTGACTCAATAGCAGGTTAACTTTTTTTGGAAAATATATGGTTGATAGAAAGATAAACCATAATATGGTTCTGATACTAAGATACTGATTTTGTAATAATATATTATTGATTTGGATAAAATATATTGGATATTCTTGACTACCTTGAAAATGATTAATGATTTGTATATTCCATCATTGTTGGAGTTTACAACATTTTTGGATAGGATTATATCCAGTATTCTATAAATAATAAGGGAGCATGAATGTAATCAATATGGTTTTATGGTAGTTCAAGGTGTTTTATTATTTTAAAAGAATACATGATGAAGGTATTCACATGTTATTACATAGAAAAAAGGATCTCCATTGTGTTTACCTTCTTTATAATTTTTGTACTGTGGGTTTGGACAGAAGTATTTTGGATAAGTCTAAAGGTTGGAATTGATTAAGTTTGACATTGGATATTATTGTTAAGGTTAAATGATTTCTTGATATTATTTTTGGATTTTCATAAAAAGGAAAACCGAGAGGTCGGGTGACAACCTGTCGCGTTCGGAAAGGGCACGAGACTTGAACCTACAACCGAAGGGTGACAAGGGTGGATCACCTACCACTGGCATACGTGATGTCTTGGTTTGTATAATGTATTTTTTTTAAATAGTCTGAAAAATGAATTATAAACTCATTATTTTTGGAACCCTATACGATTAGGATAAATAGAGTATTTTTGAATTCAATTATCTTATAAGTGAAAGATGAGTTTGTGGTAGGAATTAGTTGAAGGATGAAACTCTACTTGTCAAGTATATTTTTTCCTCTTATTCTATGAATAAATTAGTTCTCAAATTTTAGGGAAGAGATCTTAAAACCAAAAATGTGTTATTATAATACCTTATGTTTTGTTGAACTAATGATATTTTAAATCATCATAGATTGATGGATTTGAGGCCCTCAATTTTACACTTTTTTATGATTGATGACCTCAATCACTCCCTATAAATATTTACGTTTTCCCTCCAATTATGTGTCTCTAATTTCCACCAATGTTCTCCTAATCGAGAATAGAATTTTGTGGTGACCTTTTTATTCCCTTTCCCTCTTATTAGGACTAAATTTTATTAAACCAATTTCCAATGTGGGTTTTACACAAAGGTATTTTTCTATTTTTATCCTTTTATTTTCGAAGAAAAATTTCAAATTGTGAGGATAAAATTTATTGAAAGAGGGTAGAATGAAATACCCCAAGATTTCATAGTACGTTATCTCATTAAAGCAATTCAATAGTTTGCGCTACACACAAACCGAGTTCGAGCGCACCACAACTTACCAAACTAGCCGTTCAAAAAGAAATATTGAATAGTCTTAACTACATTTTAAATCTTATATACTCTATATAATTTTAACATCCACATTAAGTGTTTCTTAGACATAATATAATAACAAATTCATTTTTTCAGATAAAAGAAGTATTTTTAAAAAAATGCAATTTTACCACCTTTTAAGGGACTTGCTTTTTTAAAACCAATATTTGACACTTTTACAAATTCAATTTAATGAAATTAAATTATTTATTAGAAGATGGAAATAAAAATTTAATATGGATAAATTTTTGTTACTTTTCTGATAACTTTCATATTTTGACGAATAGTGAAATATACAATGTTTTAATTGAAAACTACTTATTAATCAAAATTATTTATAGTGTTAAATTATTAATTTGAAAGGTTTTGAAGTATAATTACATTATATTTTTATAATTTAATATAATTTAGGTCATTATAAGTAATTTCACATTTAAATTTGACATAAACACATGTCAATCTTTTGATAGTTTTCACTTTTTAAAAACTTGCTTTTTGGTTTTGACAACGGGAATTAATTTAAAATTAATTAATTCAACTTATATGTTTTGAATTTGGTAAAATAGAATTAATTTTTGAATTCGGAATATCAAAATTAGCTTAGGGTGAATTTTTGGTATTTTTCTGAAAAAATTAAATTTTTGATAAATAGTGAAAACATTACGTTATTGTTTAAAACTGAATTTTTATTTAAATAATTGTTTATTTAATTTAAATTTATTTTAAGTCAAAAAAATATATAATACCTATATAAGTTCATTTTAATTCATCAGAGTCATTTTACAATAAAATTATACGTATAAATTTTTATTGAACTTTTTATCGTCTTTTACCCGCCTTCTAGAGGAAATTGAAAATTTGCATAAAACTTAATTTTACTACTTCTGTGAATTAAATTTCAAAATTTTGAAAGACACGGTTGACATCAGTAAGTAAAATGTGGTTCAACAAGATGAAAATAATTTTTTTGTGAATAGTAACTTTTGACTTTTATTTACCACGGTTAAAAGTAAATAGGGTAATTAAAGGTAAAAATGATATTATAATTACCCTAACACATGTCATAATTCTATTGTATAAGTATAATTTGACCAAAAAAACATTAGGAATAAAATATTAACTTCTTTGGTCCACTTGGATTAGATTAGGACATTTATTATCTTTTTATTAAAGAAGAGTTAAAAGTGTTACATTTAAAGTTTAATAACAAAAACATTTTTAATATAGTGTTATAAATAAGATAAATTTGACTATAAATATTAACTAGAAATATAAAAAGATTTCCTACATCATGGTATTTTATTTATAATTTTTATACATTAAATAATTAAATTTATTTATGACACAACGATGATGAAATAATTACCTTATTAATGAAAGAATCAAATAAATAGTATTATAAATATTCAAATAAATAAAATTTAAAAGTTTTTATGACATACACGAATTTTATAGGTTAATATGACATGTTAGGGTTTATTAAATGTATCTTGTTCGAAGTAATCAATTTTTTATGACTTTCAAAAAAACCAAATACTAAATAGTGTCAAAATTGACATAAATGAGTTCTTAAAAAAATATTATATTATTAAATTATATAATATTAAAAAAAATATAAGGTTCATAAAAAGGGATTAAATAATATTATATATGTCATTAATGAACCACTTATGTTGTTTTGGAAGTATTTAGTAAGTTTATTAACCATATAGTGTAAGAATACAAGAAGACACAGTAAAAGTTGAACTATTTAACTAAGAGTTAAATCTAAAAGATAAGGTTAATATGGTGACCTAAACCTATATAAAACCTATTGGTTGAGTTTTTTTCAACCCATACCCACCTTATCCTAGAAATAAATCATTTTGGAGCCATTATAATCCGAAAATGATTTTATTATAAAATAATATTTCAAGCTTTTCCTAAAGTGACCCACACCCCTCTTATAAAAGGCTACTTCCCCTTCTCTCAAAATCACACCTACAAAGCCATTTGGATCGGCCAAACCCTACAAAAATATCCTCCTAACTTAACTCAATTCAACCTAGAGGCCTTACTTATATTATAAATCCAACATAAGGATCCCTTTTGATCAACTCAAAAGGAAACACCCGAAGAAGAGGTAATAATTTCATCACCCTCTTTCAAGGTCTTTTCTTCATCTTCCACTTCCCCTTTCATTGTTGTTTCCATACCAAAATTATAACTAAATTAACTACTACATACTATGATGTTATTATAAAAATGGTACAACCATATTCTTTATTCTATCCATTATATAAATGACAAAGTCACCATACGTGCGTACGTACGACTTACCGTCTCCACGTTGTGGTGTAGTTTGTTATTCAAACACTTCATTATTTGGATAGGTATAATAACGAGTATAACTGATGTAAATAATAAATATAAATGTTAATTATTATTTATATATTATATACCATTCAATTATATATGATTTCACCATCAAAAAAATGATATTGTCGCTCGTGCATACGTACGGCTTACCGTTTCCACGACGCGATGAGATGTCATTCCCCGTCGTAACCATTCAAGACTAATTTTCATTTGATATTTAAAAATAATGTTTAAAGACATGATATCATTATATATATGAATAAGATACACCCTATTTATAACAAACATGACTTGTATAACAAATCATATAAAGGAAAACAAATCAGTTAACACCTAAAACGATGATACTACTGAAATATCATTAACAAAGACAAATTAGAATATCATATATGATATCATATTTATGTATGTTGTTCTTTTATGATTTAATAACAATTATTTAACTATTGTACAGGAGGTTAACGTACCCTCGACCAAGGAAAAGTACAAGGTAAGAGTTAATTTCACAATCTCTTTGTTATATGAGGTTGTTTTTACGTAGGTGTCTTCTGAGACATATTTATTATCCATGTCCATGTTTCATAAAAGTGTTTTCAAAGGGATTAATTTAAGTTAATTTTTACTAAAACATCATTTTAAATGTTTTTAAGATTTATTCTTCTAAACCTTTCTCATTAATGTTCATGTTATTAAAATGTTTTTAAGGATTTATTTATATGGACATGAATGTTTTAAAATGTTAATTCCTTTCAAAAGTTTCAAAGTGGTATGGGACACTTTGATTCAAAAATATCTTTTAAATGAATTCATTTATGGTAATTTTAGATCATTTCATGAAAAAGGGATATTTCTCTCAAAGATTTTTAATGATCATTTTCAACTATGTCAACATTCTTTACAGGATATTATTCTTGATCGAGGTTGATTTATTATGATACAAATATTCCATATTGTATTGAAGGTTTTGTGATATGTTTGAATGTGTATATATTATTTTTATACCATTCATGGTTTATGGACAAATTATTTACATTTCGTATGCTATTTTTAATACGAATGTTTATGTTATGTTAAAACCTTTTCATATGAGGAATGTATTGGACTTAGTAAGTGATGGGTGGAGCCCGCTATAGCTCCTCGATGCATCGGTAGGTATGATGAGACAAACTAGTGTCTTGGCACAAAAAATTTACAAAATATTATTTGTAGTCTTGGAACAAGGACTTGATTATGTGCTTATGAAGTCTGGCATTATGCATTCCATAATTATGAAATTATCTATTGATATTATATGTAATTATTCAACTAGTAGAATATCCACGTGAATAAGGAAATGGAATTATTTGATTTATTTTTTCCATATTATTCTAAAGTTTAAGTTTAGAAGGATTTTTTTAGTTTTATACATTACCTTAAATATTTATGCTTATTTATGAAAGTTTTTGCTATATTGTTATCCTTACTGAGCATCTGAGCTCACCCTTTCTATGTTTTATTTTTACCAGGATGCAAAGAAGTATATTATGACTAACTTGCAGGGATAGTCTAAGGGATATGAATGTGGTCAATTGAAATAATGTTGTTGTTATTTTTCATTTTATAATGTAATGTAACGTTCATGTATGTAATCTATTTTCCAAGGCTGTGAAACTGATCAGTCCTTCCGGACATGATTCCTTGTAATCATGCCAATGTATTAAAATAACGCACTGAATTTGGGTAACTGGGTTCGGGGAATTACAATTGGTATCAGAGGAAGTTTAGAAATAACCTTAGAAATATATTTAGATAAACTCTCATTAGATAACATTACCCTAAGATAGACTTTGAGTATTAGTATAGAAGAACTTTCTAGAATTTTGGTAATGTAGATATTTTGTGTATTTTCCAAGAAATACATCACTGTCTGGATATGAGCAGGTAGAGGAGACTCTGGCACAGATGTACCAAGAAGTGAAAACTCCAACAAGGAGTTTCGGGCTTGACCTAGGGCATCCTTGTACATGACAACAGGCCTTTCTTCACTCTTGGTTACAACACTCCTGGGGTCATGCTTAGGATAATTCACATTTTCATTACAAGCCATTATGAAGGATTTAAGAGTAAATACTTTCTCAAAGAAAAAATTTTATGATTATATATTATATGCATAATCTTTTCAATTTTCGTTAGGTATTTTACTAGTTCGGAATTATGCTTTGAGATTCATAAACTAACCCAGTGTATTCCATTGTCTAGAAATGGAGCCTAGTAGAAGGAATGATAATTCTAGCAATATGCATGATCGAAAGATTAAGAAGGATCATATCTTTCATGGTATTAAGCCAACATTTAAAAGGGAAATAGTCTCCCACACATTCTCATCATATAAAGAAATAATATCATGTGTTAATAAGATAAGTAAAGAATTCTCTGAGTCCTATGGCTTTAAAGGGAAGCAAGAGAATAAAAGGATGGAAGAGAGAAAGCTGGATAAAGGGAAGAGGGGAAAGAAGTAGTTTCCCATATGTGATAACTGTGGAAAGAATCACCTTGTAAAATTTTGAAGGGAATGCGAGTTTGTTATAAGTGTGGAGAAAAAGGACCCCAAGTACGTGATTGCAAGGGTAAGAAAAATGTTTCAAATGTACAATGATTCATCTGTAAGGAGTTGGGACACTATGCGAAGTAATGTCCAAATCATCAGACTATACCACAAATGCTGCTATTAGATAATAATCAAGTTATGATACTACTGAAGATGAAGAGGAATGATTAGATTTATTATGTTGTTATTAAAGTATTGTGTCATTTGAGTATTGTATTAATGATATGCATGTTATAATAATTATAGAGTATAAAAGGATTGTACTACAATACTATTTAATTAAGGACTTGAGACTATGTGGAACCAAGAAAAATGACTCAATAACAGGTTAATTGTTTTGTAAAGTATATGGTTGAGTGAAGGATAAACCATAATTTGGTTCTGATACTGAGGTAGTGATTTTGTAATAATATATGATTGATTTGGATAAATTATAATGGATATTCTTGACTACATTGAAACTGATTAATGATTTGTATATTCCATCATTGTTGGAGTTTACAACATTTTTTGATAGAAGTTGTATATCCAATATTCTATAAGGAATAAGGGAGCATGAATACAATTAATAAGGTTTTATGGTAATTCAGGGTGTTATAGTGTTTTAAAAGAATACATGATGAAGGTATTCACGTGTTATTACATGGAAAAAGGATATTCATTGTGTTTACCGTCCTTATAAATTTTTGGACTGTGAGTTTGGACAAAAGTATTTTAGATAAGTTTAAAGGTTGGAATCAATTAAGTTTTACATTGGATATAATTGTTAAGATTAAATTATTTCATGAGATTATTTTTGGATTGTCATAAAATAGACAACCTGGAGGTCGGGTGACAACTCGTCGCGTCCGGAAAGGTCGTGAGACTTGAACCAGCAACCGAAGGGCGACAAAGGTGGATCACCTACCACTCGCATACATGATGTCCTGGTTTATATAATGTAGTTTTTTTTAAATATTCTGAAAAATGAATTATAAATTCATTACTTTTGGAACCCTATACAATTAGGATAAATAGAATATTATTTAATTCTATTATCTTTTGGAGTGAAAGATGAGTTTGTGGTAGGAATTAGTTAAAGGATGAAACTGTACTTGTTAAGTATATTTTTTTACCTCTTATTCTATGAATAAATTAATTATTAAACTTTAGGGAAGGGATCTTAAAACCAAAAATGTGTTATCCTAATACCTTATGTTTTGTTGAACTAATGATATTTTAAATCATCATAGATTGATGGCTTTGAGTCCCTCAATTTTGCACTTGTTTTTGATTGATGACCTCAGTCACTCCCTATAAATATTTACATTTTCCCTTAAATTATGTGTCTCTAATTTCCACCAATGTTATCTTAATCGAGAAAATAATTTGGTGGTGACTTTTTCATTCCCTTTCCCTCTTATTAAGACTAAATTTTATTAACCCAATTTCCAATGTGGGTTTTCCACAAAGGTATTTTTCTATTTTTATTCTTTTATTTTCGAAGGAAATTTTAAAATTACAAGGAAACAATTTATGGAAGGAGGGTACAATGTAACAACGAAAGATTTTATTGTACGTTATCTCATTAAAGTAATTCAATAACTTGCACTACACGCAACACCGAGTTCAAGCGCACCACAACTTACTAAACTAGTCGTTCAAAAAGCGATTATGAATAGTATTAACTGCACTTAGAATATTATATACTCAATATAATTTTAAGATTCATATTATATGTTTCTTAGACATAATATAAGATTAAATTCATTTTTTTAAGATAAAAGAAATATTTTTTAAAAAATGAAATTTCACCGCCTTTTAAGGGAGAACCATTTTTAAAACCAATATTTCACATTTTTATATATTCAATTTAATGAAATTAAATTATTCATTTTAATAGGGACATAAAAATTTATTTTGGATAAATTTTTGATAATTTTCTGATAACTTTCATATTTTGACGAATAGTGAAAAATACTATGTTTTAATTGAAAAAACATTTTTAATCGAAATAATTTATAGTGTTAAATTATGCATTTTAAATTTTTTAAAAATCAATTAGATTATATTTTTATCATATAACAAAATTTAGGTCATTATAAGTAATTTAACTTTTAAATTTGACATAAACACCTGTCAATCTTTAGATAGTTTTTACTTTTTTAAAACCCGCTTTTTGGTTTTGACAACAGGAATTAATTTTAAATTAATTAATGCAACTACTATGTTTTGAATTTGGTAAAATAGATTTAATTTTTCAATTCTGAATATCAAAATTAGCTTAGGTTTAATTTTTGGTATTTTTTCTAAAAACATTCAATTTTTGATGAATAGTGAAAAACTGCGTTATTGTTTAAAAACGACTTTTTATTTAAACAATTATTTATTTAATTTAAATTTATTTAAAGTAAAAATAGATATATAATACCTATATAAGATCAATTTAATTCATTTCGGTCATTTTATAAAAAATTAGATGTATAAAATTTTATTGAACTTTTTACCGTCTTTTACCCACCTTCTAGAGGCATTTGCAAATTTACATAAAACATAATTTTACCGCTTCTGTGAATTGAATTTCAAAAATATAAGAGACACGGTTGACATTAATAAGTAAAATTTGGTTCAATAAGATGAAAATAATTTTTAGTGAATAATAATTTTTGACTTTTATTTACTATGGTTAAAAGTAAATAGGGTAATTAAAGGTAAAAATGATATTATAATTACCCTAACACATGTCCTAGTTCTATTGAATAAGTGTAATTCGACCAAAAAAACATTAAGAATAAAATATGAACCTCTTTGGTCCACTTGGATTTTATTAGGACATTTATTATTATTTTATTTAAAGAAGAGTTAAAAGTGTTAATTTCGAAGTTTAATAACTAAACCATTTTTAATATAGGGTTACACATAAGATAAATTTGATGATAAATATTCAATATAAAGTTAAAACGATTTCATACATCATGGTATTTTATGTATAATTTGTAGACATTAAATAATTAAATTTATTTTTGACACAATGATGATGCAGTAATTAACTTATTAATGAAAGAATCAAATAAATGGTATTATATATAGTCAAATAAATATAATTTCAAAGTTTTTAGGACATAAAATAATTTTATAGGAGAATATAAAATGTTAGGGTTTACTAAATTTATCTTGTTAGAAGTAATCAAATTGTTATGACTTTCACAAAAACCAAATTCTAAATAATGTCAAAATTGACATAAATGGGTTTTTAAAACAAATATTATATTATTAAATTATATAGTATTCCTAAAAATATAAGGTTTGGACATAGAGATTAAATAATATTATATATTTCATTAATGAACCACTTGAGTTTCTCTTAGATGTTTAGAGTAAATTTATTAACCATACAGTGTAAGAATATAAGAAGACACGGTAAAAGTTAAACTAGTTAACTAAGAGATAAATATAAAAGATAAGGTTAATATGGTGATCTAAACCTGTCTAAAATCTATTGGTTGAGTGGTTTTAGACCCATCCCCACCTTAACCTAAAAATTTTTGGGACCACTTTGTGTATGAAGATTGTATTTGTTGTCAACAGTTGTCAATACTGGTCAAAATATAGAAGGAGATAAAAAAGGACTCCAAAGTTAATAGAGATTTGATGAAATGAGGATGCCTGGAGAATTGTTATGATATCATAGCATTGAATGTCATACTTGGGAAATTCTCTATGAAGGAAATTCAGATGATTGTTGAGATAATCCTAAGTTCAAAGAACATGTGTCAATGGTGACACATTGTTTACAACAATGAAGAATGGAGAAGTATCATCCATTTGAGGATGATTGGAGCAGAAAGGTGAAGTATCATCTATCTAAGGATGGTTGAAGAAGAATGAGAATTTGAAGAAGACAATGCAATGATTTATGATTGCATGTGAACCATGCAAGAGCTTAATTGAAGAATATAATCATATGATTTGCAGAATGATGGTTATGAAGAAGAGAAAATGTGGATGGGCTTGACATTCTGAGGTAGCCAGGAATTTCACATTGTATCTAAATCAGACGATGCATTGCTGGTATGTATTTCACACATATCACGAGTTAATAGAACTTGTGATGCAACCCTTATGAAGGAAATGGGGAGAAATGATGATGCCAGTCATATAAATTTTTGATTGGAAGGAATGATGCTGCTGGGAGATAGGGAAGTTTCAGTTCTCATTGCAACTCTGACGATGCTAAAGCTGATCTATCAAAGGATAAATATCACGATAATGGGATTCGTGATAAGATCAGAAGAATGGTTTTGGGAAGCAGTAAAGAGATAAAATGACAAAGCAATAGACAATCTGGGGACGGCAGAAAAGCACAGTTTAAGGTGGCGCCGTTTTTCAGTGTTTGCCAAATTTTAGGGCCTAAAAATCAGGAGATGAAGAAATGTGCTTGGCAATGGATGTTGCGCGCAAGATTGAAGATGGTTTATATTTTCACGTACAAGGAGTTATTCAAGGTCAGAACATTGAAAAATGACAAAGGAATAGAGTGCGCGGAAATTTAGGCATGTTGCGCGCAAAAATAAAGTGGTGCGCACAATATATGCGGGCTGTGTGAAATAGCAGTGGGTTGCGCGAAAAATTGGATCATTGCGCGAAATATTTGCGGGATGCGCGAAATATCAGCGGGATGCGTGAAGAAGAAAGTTGTGCGCGTAATATCAGCGGGCTGCACGAAAAATGAAGTTCGCGTGAAATATTGGCATGGTGCACGAGATAGAGGAATGAAGTTTTCGCGCAAAATGTGTTTCGAGATCAGAAGCTCGAAAATTGGAAAAGGCATAAAATGCACGAAAGATTTGAGCAGTGTGCGAAATATGATGTCGCAGGAAAGATTGGGTTTGCGCGCAACATGGAACGCGGTGCGGAATTTTGCGCTCAATTGGTGCTTCATGCTTAGAAGGATGAAAAATGGCAAAGGCGTGAGGTGTGCGAAATACTGAAGCATGGCACGAAATATGAAGTTGCATAAAAGAGTTATTACGCGCATGAAGGAGGTTTTATGCGCGGATTAGTGTTTTGCGTGCGGGGTAAAAATGCCTATAAATATGAGGCTAACCCTTCTCATTTAGTGAGACTCGACACATAGACAAATCCCGAGCTCTAATGCGCGGAAAAATTGAAGTATAGAGTATTGCGCGAAAATAAGAAGTGCTGCGTGAAAAAGGAACTGCTGCGCGAAATAGGAAGTTCTGCGTGAAAAAGAAGAGTTGCGCGAAAATTTTTTTTCACGACAAAAGGTGTTTTTACGCGCAAGGCTTGAATTTTGCACGCAAGCCACCTAAAAGGTTGCGTGAAAAAGTTGAGGGTCTTGTAGGCCTTCGATATGTGCATAGAAATCTCGAAGCAGCTTTGAGAAGAAGAAAGAACTGTGAACCATTCGGTTTCACAATGAGAAGTTGAACAGAAATCACACGACTGGTTTTTAACACTATCGTTGTGCATTGTGAAGTGGAGAAGAACAAGATGTGCAACTGAATTCATATCTGCACCAAGGAAGAAGGTAGTATACCAATACACTCCTATGTTGGTATTGAGAATTGAAGAAAGAGATTAAGACACTGTAATTATACTCTGTCAAAGAGAAAGAAGAGAAGAAGAAGAACATAGTATGCCCAACTGAAGGCTGACAATTATTCAGGGCAATTTAATTCTGATGATTCTATGATGAGATGGTCTTCATCATTCTGATAATCACAAAGGGACTTTGTGATTCCAGGAGATAGAAGCAGAAGCGATCTCAGTGTAGTTGGTATTGCACTGAAGAAGAAGGGGAAGAGGATTGTGCAGCTTTCAGGTTTGCTGCAGAGAAAGAAGTGGTTGTTTACCTGCATGCTGCTAGGCATGTAATAATTGAATAGAGGAAGAACAAAGTAGCACTGTGACATCCAATAGGTCTCAACAGGTGAAAGATTATTTTGGTGTTGAAAAATCTTTTTACAGAGAGAAGACTGCCTTCAGAGGCAGTATAAAGAACCAGCTAGAGGCTGCAAGAGACTGTCTCTATAGGCAGTATAAAGAACCAGCTAGAGGCTGCAAGTTGGACTAGGCTTTCACCAGTCTAGGGAAAAGGATTGTTTCCCACCCCCTCTAAAGTGTAGGGACTCACACTGTCTAGAGGATTGTTTTCCTAGCCACTCCATTGTAACAACATTTTACATTATAGTGGAGAATCCATGCACTGGTCATCCCCATGCATGGAAAGGATGTAGCTACTCTTATTGAGTGGTGAACCTTGTAAAAATATCATGTGAATATCTTTACCGGTTTCTATTATTTCATGTGACAAGGAAAGGAGAATAAGAGAATCAAGATCCTAAGAGGTCTAGAGGTACATGGATAAAAGTTGGAATTCATTTAAAAAGTCCCCAACACTGATTCACCCCCTATCAGTGTTAGGTATATCCCAAAATCGTCCTTTCAGAAATAAATCACTTTGGAGCCATTAGAAATCGAAAATTATTTTATTATAAAATAATATTTCAATCTTTTCCTAAAGTGACTCTCACCCCTCTTATAAAAGGGTACTTCCCATTCTCTAAAAATCACACCTCCAAATCCATTTGGTTCGGACAAAACCAACCCAAATATCCTCCAAAATTCCCTCACTTATACCTAGAGACCTTATTTATATTGGAAATCCAACATTAGGATCCCTTTGGATCAACTCATAAGGAAACACCCGAAGAAGAGGTAATAATTTCACCACCCTCTTTCAAGTTCTTTTCTTCTTACACTTCCTCTTTATTTGTTGTTTCCATACCAAAATAATAACTCCAGTACCTCCTACATACTGTGATGTTATTATAAATATGTTACCACCATATTCTTTATTCTATTAATCCTATAAATGACAAAGTCACCATACGCGCGTACGTACGACTTACCGTCTCCACGTCGTTGTGTAGTTTGTTATTGAAACACTTCATTATTTGGATTGGTATAATAATAAGTATAAATGATATAAATAATAAATATAACATGTTAATGATTATTTATATATGATATACCATCCAATTATATATGATTTATCCATCAAAATAATGATATTGTCGCTTGTGCGTGCGTGCGGCTTACCGTCTCCACGACGCGATGAGATGTCATTCTCCATCGTAACCATTCAAGACTAATTTTCATTTGATGGTTAAAAATAATGTTTAAAGACTTGATATCATTCTAGATATGAATAAGATACATCATATACATAACAAACATGACTTGCGTAACAAATCATATAAAGGAAAACAAATCAGTTAACACCTGAAATGATGATACTACTGAAATATCATTAACAAAGCAATATTATAATATCATATATGATATCATATTTATGTATGTGGTTATTTTATAATTTAATAACAATTATTTAACTATTATACAGGAGGTTAAAGTACCCTTAACCAAGGAAAAGTACAAGGTAAGGGTTAATTTCACAATTTTTAAATGAATTCATTTATATGACTTTTAAATGATTTCATGAAAAAGGGATATTTCCCTCAAAGATTTTTAATGATCATTTTCAACTATGTCAACATTATTTATGGTATATTATTCTTGATCGAGGTTGATTTATTATGATACAAATCTTCCATATTTTATTGAAGGTTTCGTAATATGTTTGATTGTGGATGTGTTATTTTTATACCATTCATGGTTTGTGGATAAAGTATTGACAATTCGTATGATAGTTTTAATAGATATATTTATGTTAGGTTTAAACCTTTTCATATGAGTAATGCATTGGACTTAGTAAGTGACGGGTGGAGCCCACTTTGGATCTTCGATGCATCGGTAGGTCTCATGAGACAAACTAGTGTCATGGCACAAGGCCTTGACAAAATCTTATTTGTAGTCTTGGCACAAGGCCTTGACATTGTGGTGATGAAGTCTGGAATTATTCATTCTATCATTATGATATTATCTATTGATATTAAATGTTATTATTCAACTAGTATAATATCTATGTGAATAAGTAAATGGAATTATTTGATTTATCTTTGCCATATTATGATAAAGTTTAAGTTTAAAAAACTTTTGTTTTAGTTTTATACATTGCCTTAAATATTTATGCTTATTTATGAAAGTTTTTGCTATATTGTTATCCTTGCTGAGCATTTGAGCTCACCCATTTCTATGTTTTATTTTTTCCAAGATGTGAAGAAGTATATTTTAACAGACCTGCAGGATAGTATAAGGGATATGAATGTTGTCAATGGAGACAATGTTGTTGTTGTTTTTCATTTTATAATGTAATGTAACGTTCATGTATGTAATATATTTTCCAATACTGCTAAAATGATCGGTCCTTCGGGAGTTGATTCCTTAAAATCATGAAAATGTATTAAAATAATGCATTGACTCTGGGTAATTGGGGTTGGGGCATTACAATTGGTATCAGAGTAAGTTTATCAACAACCATGGAAATAGATTTAGATAAACTCTGATTAGAGAATAATGACCTAAGATAGAATTTGAGTATTAGTATAGAAGAACTTCCTAGAATTTTGGTATTGTAGATATTTTGTGTATTTTCCAAGAAATACATCCATGTCTGGATATGAGTAAGAAGAGGAGGCTTTGGCACAGATGTACCTAGAAGTAAAAACTCTGACAAGGAGTTTCGGGCTTGACCTAGGGTATCCTGGTACATGATAATGAAACTTACTGCACTCTTGGTTATGACACTCCTGGGGGATATGCTTAGGATAATTCACATTTTCATTACAAGACATTATGAAGGATTTAGGAGCAAATACTTCTTCAAAGAAATCATTTTATGATTATAAATTATATGCATAATATTTTAAATTTACGTTACATATTTTACAAGTTTGGAATTATGCATTGTGATTCATAAAATAACCTAGTGTATGCCATTGTTTAGAAATGGCGCCTAGTAGAAGGAATGAGAATTCCATTAATATTCATGATCGAAAGATTAAGAAGGATCATATTTTCATGTTATTAAGACAACATTTAAAAGGGAAATAGTCTCCCATGTATTCTGATCATATGAAGAAATAATATCATGTGTTAATAAGATATGTAAATAATTCTCTGAGTCCTATGGCGTTGAAGGGAAGTAAGAGAATAAAAAGGATGGAAAAGAGAAAGATGGGTAAAGGGAAGAGGGGAAAGAAGGATTTTCCCATATGTGATGACTATATAAAGAATCACCTTGGTAAATTCTTGAAGGGAATTGGAGTTTGTTATAAGTGTGGAGAAAATGGACAACAAGTATGTGATTGAAAGGGTAAAAAATTATTTTAAATTTACAATGCCTACAAAGAGTTGGGACACTACGCGAAGCAATGTCCAAATCATCAGAGTATACCCTAAATGATGCTATTGGATAATTATCAAGTTATGATACTACCAAATATGAAGAGGAATGATTAGATTTCTTATGTTGTTATTAAAGTATTGTGTCATTTTATTATTATATTAATGATGTACATGTTATAAGAATTATAGAGTACAAATGGATTTTAATGCAGTACTATTTCATTAAGGACTTGCGATTATGTAGAACCATGAAAAGTGACTCAATATCATGTTAAAGTTTTGAAAAATATATGGTTGAGAGAAATATAAACCATAATATGGTTTTGATTCTAAGGTAGTGTTTTTGTAATAATATATGATTGATTTGAATAAATTATATTGGATATTCTTGACTATCGTGAAACTGATTAATTATTTGTATATTCCATCATTTTCGGAGTTTAAATAATTTTTGGATAGGAGTATATCCATTATTCTATAAGGAATAAGGGACCATGGATGTAATCAATAAGGTTTTATGGTAATTCAGGGTGTTATAGTGTTTTAAAATAATACAAGATGAATGTATTCACATGTTATTACCTGGAAAAAAGGATCTTCATTGTGTTTACCTTTCTTATAAATTTTGGACTATGAGTTTGGAAAAAATTATTTAGGATAAGTCTAAAGGTTAGAATCAATTAAGTTTTAAATTGGATACTATTGTTGAGGTTAAATGATTTCTTGAGATTATTTTTGGATTTTCATAAAAAAGACCACCTGGAGGTCGGGTGATAGCATGTCGCGTCAGACAAGGTCGCAATACTTGAACCCGCAACCAAAGGGCGACAAAGGTGGATCACCTACCACTGAAATACGTGATGTCCTAGTTTGTATAATGTAGTTTTTTTAAATAGTATGACAAATTAATTATAAATTCATTATTTTTGGAACCCTATACGATTAGGATAAATAAAATATTTTGGAATTCTATTATCTTTTGGAGTGAAAGATGAGTTTGTGGTAGGAATTAGTTGAAGGATAAAACTCTACTTGTCAAGTATATTTTCCGTCTTATTCTATGTATAAATTAATTCTTAAAATTTAGGAAATAGATCTTAAAAACAAAAATGTGTTATTCTAATACATTATGTTTTGTTGAACTAATGATATTTTAAATCATCATAGATTGATGGATTTGAGGCCCTTAATTTTACACTTGTTTTTGATTGATAACATCAATCACTTCATATAAATATTTATTTTTTTCCACCAATTATGTTTCTCTAATTTCCACCAATGTTCTCCTAATCGAGAATATAATTTGGTGGTGACATTTTAATTCCCTTTACCTCTTATTAAGACTAAAGTTTATTAACCCAGTTTCCAATGTGGGTTTTCCACAAAGGTATTTTTCTATTTTTATCCTTTTATTTTCAAAGAACATTTTCAAATTTTGAGGATGAAATTTATTGAAGGAGGGGAGAATGTAACACCCCAATATTTCATAGTACGTTATCTCATTAAAGTAATTCAATAGCTTGTTCTACACACAACACCGAGTTCGAGCACACCACAACTTACCAAACTACCCATTCAAAAAGCAGTTATGAATAGTATTAACTGAATTTTGAATATTATATAATCTATATAATTTTAACATGCATATTATGTATTTATTAGTCAAGATATAATAACAAATTCTTTTTTTCACATAAAAGAATTATTTTTCAGAAAATTCGATTTTACCGCCTTTTAAGGGAGAACCCTTTTTAAAACAAGTATTTGACACTTTAATATACTAAATTTAATGAAATTAAATTCTTAATTAGAAGAGGGACATAAAAATTTATTTTGGATAATTTTTTGGTACTTTTCTGATAACTTTCATATTTTGACGAATAGTGAAAAATAATATGTTTTAATTGAAAAAAACTTTTTTAATCAAAATAATTTTTAGTTTTAAATTATGTATTTGAAAGGTTTTGAAAAATAATTATATTATATTTTTATCATTTAATATAATTTAGGTCATTATAATTAATTTCACATTTAAATTTGACATAAACACATGTCAATCTTCTGATAGTTTTTACTTTTTAAAAACCAGTTTTTTGGTTTTGACAACGGGAATTAATTTTAAATTAATTAATGAAACTTATATGTTTTTAATTTGACAAAATAGAATTCATTTTTAAATTCAGAATATCAAAATTAGTTTAGGGTGATGTTTTGGTATTTTTTTTGAAAATATTCAATTTTTGATGAATAGTGAAAAACACTACGTTATTATTTAAAACCGACATTTTATTTAAATAATTATTTATTTAATATTAATTTATTTTAATTAAAAATAGATATATAATACCTATATAAGTTCAATTTAATTCATTGGATTCATTTTATAATAAAATTAGATGTATAAATTTTTATTGAACTTTTTACCATCTTTTACCCATCTTCTTGAGGCATTTAAAAAATTGCATAAAACTTAATTTTACCGCTTCTGTGAATTGAATTTTAAAAATCTAAGAGACATAATTGACATCATTAAGTAAATTTTGGTTCCAAAAGATGAATATATTTTTTTTGTGAATAGTAACTTTTGACTTTTATTTACCACGGTTAAAATTAAATAGGGTTATTAAAGGTAAAAATGATATTATAATTACCCTAACACGTGTCCTAATTCTATTGGATGAGTGTAATTAGACCAAAAAAAACCTTAGGAATAAAATATGAAACTCTTTTGTCTACTTGGATTAGATTAGGACATTTATTATTTTTTTTAAAGAAGAGTTAAAAGTGTTAAATGCAAAGTTTAATAACTAAACCATTTTTAATATAGGGTTATACATAATATAAAATAGACTATAAATATTAATTATAAATATAATATATTTCCTAAATCATGGTATTTTATTTATAATTTTTAGAAATTAAATAATTAAATTTATTTTTGACATAATGATGATGCAGTAATTACCTTATTAATGAAAGAATCAAATAAAAGGTATTATAAATATTTAAATAAATATAATTTTAAAGTTTTTAAGACATATATAAATTTTGTAGGTGAATATGAAATTTTAGGGTTGATTCAATATATATTTTTTGAAATAATCAAGTTTCGATGACTTTCAAAAAAAGAAAATACTAAATAGTTTCAAAATTTACATAAATGAGTTTTTGAAAAAAATATTATATTATCAAATTATATAATATTACTAAATATCTAAGGTTCAGACAAAGGGATTAAATAATATTATATATGTCATTAATGAACCACTTGAGGTTATTTTGGATTTTTAGAGTAAGGTTATTAACTATATAGTGTAAGAATAAAAGAAGACACAGTAAAAGTTAAACTATTTAACTTGGAGTTAAATCTAAAAGATATGGTTAATATGGTGAACTAAACCTATATAAAACTTATTGGTTGAGTTTTTGTGGACTCATAACCACCTTATCTTAGAAATAAATTATTTTAGTACCATTAGAACCGAAAATTATTTTATTATAAAATAATATTTCAAGCTTTTTCTAAAGTGACACTCACCCCTCTTATAAAAGGGTACTTCACCTTATCTCAAAATCAGACCTCCAAAGCCATTTGGCTTGGCCAAAACCTACCCAAAAATCCATCCAACTTCTATCAATTCAATATAGGTGCCTAACTTTTATCTGAAATCCAAATTAAAGATCCCTTTTGATCAACTCAAAAGGAAACACCCGAAGAAGAGGTAATAATTTAACCACCCTCTTTCAAGTTCTTGTCTTCTTCCACTTCCTCTTTCTTTGTTTTTTCCATAACAAAATAATAACTCCAGTACCTCCTACATACTTTGATGTTATTATAAATATGGTAAACCCATATTTTTTATTCTATCCATCTTATAAATGACAAAGTCACCATACGTGCATACGTATGGCTTACCGTCTCCACGTCATGGTGTAATTTGTTATTGAAACACTTAATTATTTGGATTGGTATAATAATGAGTATAAATGATATAAATAATAAATATAAAATCTTAATTATTCTGTATATATGATATAATATCCAATTATATATGATTTTATCATCAAAATAATGATATTGTCACTCATGCGTACGTACGGCTTACCGTCTCCACGACGCGATGAGATGTCATTCCCCATTGTAACCATTCAAGAATAATTTTCAATTTATGATTAAAAATAATGTTTAGATACTTGATATCATTATTTATTTGAATAAGATACATCCAATCCATAACAAACATGACTTTCATAAAAAATCATATAAAGGAAAACGAATCAGTTAACAACCGTAATGATGATACCTCTGAAATATCATTAACAAAGAAATATTAGAATATCATATAGGATATCATATTTATGTATGTAGTTATTGTATAATTTAATAACAATTATTTAACTATTATATAAGAGGTTAATATACCCTCTACCAAGGAAAAGTACAAGGTAAGAGTTAATTTCACAATCCCTTTATTATCCGAGGTTGTTTTTACGTAAGTATCAACTGGGACATATTTATTATCCATATCCATGTTTCATAAAAGTGTTTTAAAAGGGATTATTTTTAAGGTACTTTTTACTAAAACATAATTCTAAATGTTTTAGAGATTTATTCTTCTCAACCTTTCTCCTTAATGTCTATGTTTTCAAAATGGTTTTAAGGATTTATTTATATGGTTATGAATGTTTTAAAATGTTAATTCTTTAAAAATTATCAAAGTTGTATGGGACACTTTGATTCAAAACTATATTCTAAATTAATTCATTTATATGACTTCTAAATGATTTCATGAAAAATGGATATTTCTCTCAAATAGTTTTACTGATCATTTTCAACTATGTCAACATCCTTTATGGGATATTATTATTGATCGAGGTTTATTTATTTTGATAAAAATATTCCATATTGTATTGAAGGTTTTGAGAAATGTTTGACTGTGATATGTTATTTTTATACCATTCATGGTTTATGGATAACGTATTGACATTTTGTATGCTAGTTTTAATATGAATGTTTATGTTATGTTTAAACCTCTTCATATGAGGAATGCATTGTATTTAGTAAGTGACAGGTGGAGCCTGCTATAGCTCCTCGATGCATCTATAGGTCTTATGAGACAAAATAGTGTCTTGGCACAAGGCCTTGATAAAATCTTATTTGTAGTCTTGGAACAAGGACTTAACTATGTGTTTATGAAGTCTGGAATTATGAATTTCATCATTATGAAATTAGCTATTAATATTACATGTGATTATTCGACTTTTAGAATATATATGTGAATAAGTAAATGTAATTATTTGATTTATCTTTTCCATATTATGATAAAGTTTAAGTTTAAAAGGATTTTCTTTTAGTTTTATACATTGCCTTAAATATTTATTCTTATTTATGAAAGTTTTCGCTATATTGTTATCCTTACTGAGCATCTGAGCTCACCCCTTTCTATGTATTATTTTTCCCAAGATGCGAAGAAGTATATTTTGACTGACCTGTTGGGATAGTCTCAGGGATATGAATGTGGTCAATGGAGACAATGTTGTTGTTGTTGTTTTTCATTTTATAATGTAATTTAACATTCATGTATGTAATCTATTTTCCAAGACTGCTAAACTGATCAGTCCTTCAGGACTTGATTCCTTGTAATCATGCCAATGAATTAAAATAATGCACCGAATCTGGGTAACTAGGGAAAAGGTGTTACAATGATGTTTCCAATCCTGACCCAGAATATATTGTTGATGATGAAACTGTGAAATTATTAGGGGATCAACAACATGTTGATGAAAAAAAAACAAGCATGACACATCATTACAGTTTTGAATAAAATTATCAAGGAAAGAAGTTGGGGTATAAAATTTGAGGTTGGCTGGAATCAACATGGACAATATATTGACCCCAACAAGTCAACTTTCATTATTTATCATGGGGTAACAATGAGGATCAATGTGCCAATTAATATTGAATCATGGAGCCATGTATAACCTGTAATGATGGAAATCCTTTGGAAATATATAAAAGTAATGTTACAATATAATTTATTTATTTTACTAAAAAATTATATAATTAAATGTTGATTTAGTTTTAATTGTTCCATGGAGACCTCATTTATTTTATAATATTTCCACAATAAAGTTTTCTTAATGGCCACTAGAAAATCCAATAGAGGCTTCTGAACTATTCTGAAGAAGTTAACTCTTAGGGATTCTAAGGGTAAAATAAATCCCCACCCACCACATAGTTATGAACACATTATAAAATAGGAAACATGGACTACTTTCTGCAATAATCATAATGTGAAATCATTTTAGGTTCCTTACGGTTGATAATAGATTATTTTAAAATATTTAATTTATCCAACTTGATTCAAAAAATTTAATTTATGAAACATCCAAAGAGTTCTGAAAATAAAACACGTGCATCAAAACCAGTGTACCCCTATTACAATAGAAGGATGGGATATGCTTCATTAGAGAAGAAATTTGTATGTATTTTAAATCAATAATAAAATATTAATTTTCTGTTATGGAGAAACATATGTTCCTTTGTTTATATTCATATTGATGAATCAAAATATGAATCCACTTCCATCCCACATCATGTGCTATGGAAAAGGGCTCGTGTAAATAAGGATGAGATATTAGTTGAGGAAAACAAAAAAGTACTATGGGAATTATGTGTAAGTATAAAATAATTGTAATTCATTAATATTTATAACAATATTACATAAAAATAAATATGTTCATATTTTTTATATGGTTTATACACAAGAATTTTTAATGACCATACCAGAAGAAAAGCGATTTTCAGTAGCTTTGAAGCGGCCTAAACAATATGGTCATGTTAGTGGATTAGGTTTTAGAGTCTCCTCTCAAACATATTTATTGAAGATAAAAACACATGAAGATATATATAATATAATTATATGAATAAAAAAATATAATAACTATAAGATATTATTTTTCAATCTGGTTTGGCAGACCAATGTATTAGAAAGGTTCAAAGAAAACTGGCGGTGGAGTAAAGATCCACACATGAACCAAATTATCCCACTAGCTTCGAGGCTACTCATTCCCCCAACTGTATACCTTACCTAAGGTAATAAATTTTTTATTACTCTTTCTATTAAATTTGAATCAAATAACATTCGATTACTTTATATTACAAAAAATCTATATGGTATAGTTGTATGTGTTTTTTATCTGTCAACACCCACAAAACCCTGTGTTGTGATGGGTACAATGTATAATATCCCATGAGACAAGATACACAATAAACCCCTCCCTAAAAATCACATGATATTGGGGATTAAGGTATACTATGATCTAACTATTGATTATCTTATTCCACTTGATGGTCCAGATATTACAATGTTCAAAGATGCTATTGGAGCTTTCATAGCATGACCATCTAATCTTATAAAGATACACGAGGTACATATTTATCAGTTTTTTTCATATGAAAACATTTAACAGTTGGTGATAAAAGTTCTGAAGTGTGTTATGATATTACAAATGGATAAAGAGAAGTAGAAACGAAAGGTTGAATCAAGAAAATCTAGTGAGTCTACTAAGAAAACAAAACGAACTTCTGAGAGTACCTTCTCCATGCCAATTCCAAATCAATATTTATTATCATTATAACTACATAAATAGACCAAATTTAAAGATAAAACTATGTATTACATTGAATATTAAGAATAAATACCTGGATATTCCTTAACAAATGGAATTATTCTCTAGACTCTAAATGAGATTCTCAAGAATGAATAGTTGGGAGTCTTAGTTGTGAATACATACATAAGGTATGTTTTTATAATACTTTTATCTAAATAGTGAGTTAAATATTTTTATTAAATTTAATACCTATTTATATTTTTTATATGTTTTTATATTACAACTATATAAAGGTAAGATCATACGAAGTCTAATTTGGATTCATTAATCCCAGTATCATTTTTACGCCAAAAATTACATTGGATAAGGAAGAAATTAAGCAGAAAAACGACTATTTACTTAAAGTGTTTCATAAAAAAATGCAGTCAATGTAGTATTTTTTATCCCTACAATGCAAGGGTAAAATTATACGATCTAATAACATAAAATATATTTTTAATTTTTTCATTACTTAATTGTTTTTTTAGGAAGCACTGGATGCAAGTAAAAATCCACATAGGCACCCTGAATATTTATTGTTTGGATCCAATGCCTAAATTTCCAACCAACCGAAAAAACATGATGTGTATTGTGAATATGTAATTCACTAAAAAACATTTTATAGATAATAATAAAATTATATGTTCGTCTTGTGTTTTAATGATAATTTTTTTATGATAGGGAAGTCGCTATACAAAAGATAGATCATGTAATGAAATCAGTGTCTGAACAACTAAATCTCATAGATTACTAAAAATAAATAAAAATTAAGGTATATATAGAAGAATTTAACAATCAAAACATTCCAAAACATTTTTTTTATTTTGTTCAATGTTTTTGTAGTGTCTGAAACAAGATAATGCAATCGATTGTGGATATTATGCTTCCAAATTTATGAGCGAAATCATAAACCATGAAAAGACCATCATCCCCCAACAGGTAATTTACGAAGGTAATTACAATTTCATTAAATATATTTCATAATCATTTGTTTTTCTATATCTTCTTAGTACTATCAAGATTTCTGAAAAAAGAGTTACTAAAACGAATAAATCAATTTGTTTAGAGATGAGTGGGCAGTGTAATTTTTTTCAGAATGAATGCCGACAAAAAAATTAGGTGATTACCTACTATGTTTATGATCTAGTACGAGTTATGAACTTCAAAATATAAATGGATTTTGAATAAATAGTTTTATAATTATTATATATTATTTTTTGTCTCTTTCTCAAGGAGATGAGTAACCGAAAAAATAAATTTGTTTAGACGAATTGTCCAGAATAAAATAAAATTGTTGGGAAATAACAGAAGTGGAGGTGGAGGTAGAGGAAGAGGATGAGGTTGAGGTGAAAATGCAGGAAAATTCAGATTTAGAGACCGAAATAGAGGAGGAGGCATAGGCGAAGACCGAGGTGGAGACTGATGTGGAGGAGGATAAGAAGCGCTGGCTTGAGAATAATAATGTTTTTGTGAAATTAAGTAAAATAAGGACAATACCATGATTTTTTAGAACAATTTTATCAAAGTTCACACAACACATGTCACTTAAGATAAGATCCATTATGCATCTTTCTAGTTTAAAATGACATTTTAGTAAAAAAACCACATGGCATACTCAAAACCCAAAAAACAAATTCATATTATTTTATCACTTTATGGAAGTTATCCAAACATCTTTTGTGATATGTAGGGATCATATGAACCTAAATCCGATGCACAGTGTGAATGGAATGACTCAAAGTGTTCATTATTAGTTTTAAATTGACATTTTAAAATAAAAAAGTGTCACTCACTAAAAACCAAAAAAACATGCTTGGATTGTCTTGATAATTTTGGAAAATGATTTATAGTTAATTTGTGACATGTATGAATTAGTCTAATGTCAAACCCACACACAATCCCACCTATATGGCTCAAAGTGCATGTTTCTAGTTTAAAATGACATTTTACTAAAAGACACACATGGAGTACTCAAAACATAGGAAAGACATTATGATTATTTGGATACTTTAGAAAAACAATCCATGAGCCATTTGGGACATGTATCATTCAGCCGTACCTTAGTCTAATGCATGGTGTGACCGGTATGACTCAAAGAGCATCTTTTTTTATTCAAAATAGTAATTAATTTTAGTGAAAAAAACAACTGACATACTCAAAACCTTGAAAATGAATTCAGATTGTTTTGGTAATTTAAGAAAACGATCCATATATAATTTTTGACATGTAGGGATTAGCTGCACCTCAGTATGATGCACAATGAAACCGATATGACTCCAAGGGTCCGTTATTAGTTTAAAATTGACATTTTAATAAAAAAAAGTGTCAATCATTGAAAAATGAACAAACATGCTCAAATTTTCTTGATAATTTGGGATAACTATTCATAATTCATTTTTTGATGTGTATGAATTAGTGTCATTTCAAACCCACACACGATGCCACATGTATAGATCAAAGTTCGTGTTTCTAGTTTAAATTTAATTTTAGTAAAAAAACATGTGGCGTACTCAAATCCAAGGAAACACATTCTGATTGTTTTTATAGTCTAGTAAAATGTTCCATGAGTCATTTGGGACGTATATCATTCATATGTGCCTCAATACAACACACAATGTGACTGATATGACTCCAAGTATGATTTTTTTTTCAAAATTGACATTAATTTTAGTGAAAAAACAACTGACATACTCAAAAATGAGAAAATATTGGATTGATTTGGTACTTTAAGAAAATGATCCATACATAATTTTTGATGTGTAGGGATCAAACACACCTCAATCTAATACACAATATGACCGATATGACTCCAAGTGTCCATTATCAGTTTAAAATTGATATTTTAATAAAAAAGTGTCACTCTCTAAAAAACAAGAAAACACTATCAGATTGTCTTAATAATTTGGGAAAATGATTCATAATTAATTTTTGATGTTTATGAA
Organism: Viscum album; assembly: GCA_963277665.1. Lineage (NCBI taxonomy): Eukaryota > Viridiplantae > Streptophyta > Magnoliopsida > Santalales > Viscaceae > Viscum > Viscum album. The sequence continues at coordinate 907,355,935 of OY728131.1, read as the reverse complement.
TCAGTCACAAATCTAACCCACACATTATTCCACCTGTTTGGATCAAGGTGTATGTTTCTTGTTTAAAATGAAATTTTAGTAGAAAACACACATGGCTTACTCAAAATCAAGGAAACACATTCCGATTGTTTTGACACTTTAGTAAAATGATCCATGAGTCATTTTGGATGTGTATCATTCAGTAAAAACTCAATATAACACATGGTGTGGCCGATATAACTCCAATTGCATTTGTTTTCACTCAAAATTGACATTAATTTTAGTGAAAAAACTACTGACATAATCAAAATAGAGAAAATGAATTCCGGTTGTTTTGGTACTTTATGAAAATGATACTTACATCATTTTTTGATTTGTAGGGATTATCCTCACCTAAATCTAATGCACAATGTGATTGGTATTACTCCAGGTGCATCTTTTATTCAAAACTAACATTAAGTTTAATAAAAAAACAACTGACATACTCAAAATTGATTAAATGTATTATTATTATTTTGATAATTTAGGAAAATGATCCATAATTCATTTGTGATGTGTAGGAATCTATCACACCTCATATAGACTCATGGAGTGGCCGACATAACTATAAGTTCACCTTTTTATTCAAAATATACATTAATTTTTTGTAAAAAAACAACTTACATAATATGTAATAGTGTTTTATTTTTGTTGTATTTGAGTTAGAAATTTTATTTCATTTAAATTCTATATTTGTATCTTATTTTGGCACTTTTTGTTTCTATTTCTGTTGATGTAGTGTGTTGTTGCAGTACAATGCACCTGTTTCTGGTGATGTAGAGTGCTACAACATTACACTATAGTTTTCACCTTTATAAGCATTACTAAATGCACAGATAAAGATACCCTTTATCAATGATTATAAAAGTACTGATGAAGGACACATTTATCAGCTCTTATAATGTCATTGATAAACTCTATCTCTATCAGTGCATTAAAAAACATTGATAAATCATACTTTTATTAGTATAAATAAAAGCACAGATAAATCATAATTTTATTAGTGCTTAATAAAAGCAATGATAAATGGGGTTGTTTATCAGTGATTTTGAAAACTATGATAAAAGTATGATTTTTCATCAATTTTATTTACACTGATAAATATACCCTTTATCATTTCTTTTTTAGCGTTGATAAAAGACATGGACTTTTAACCATGCTAAGGTAGTCAATGATTTTCTAGTGTTGATAAAGGATGATTCTAGTATTGTTAAATGAATGTTTTGTAGTAGTGATTAATTAATAAATATGTATTGAGTATGATATATATATATATATTTCATAATTCGATTACTCATATTCATACTCACCAATTCAATGAATAGTGGTTACTCATATTCATACTCACCAATTCAACGAATAGGTTATAATAATCACATTTAAATAATAATATTTTTATAATATATCTCAATTCACATAAATCTTAGTAAAGTATGTCAACATATCAAGCTTATAATTATTTTAAACTAATATTTTTTGGGTGTTACATTCTCAACCCTAATATAAACTTAACCCTTGCTATTTTATTTCAGTCATTAAAAGGTCAATATTTAAAAATACCTTTATTCAAAACCGATATCATATAGAGGGATAATAAAACTTCCTTTAAAAAGGTCATGTTGGAAACATAATTGTTACATAAAATAGAACATAATCATGTTTCTATATAATTATAACATTTTTGGGAAGTTATAATTTATACATGGAGTACTAAACAAATATCCAAGGAATAATAGATAGCGATTGAGAACATGGCCCTGAGAAATTTACTAGTCACAAAACCATAAATTAGTAATGGTTAAAATTTGTATTTTAAGAACCTTTTACTAAATTTGATGGATTATTTTACTATCAAGATACTGAACACAAGAAAATATATGTAATTTATTTCCATTTCATAAGTACAATTTCATCTTTTGGTTGTGCTTAAATTTATTTCATTTTTATCTCTTAATCCATGAAATGAATATCCAAGATAAATTTTGATGCATGAATCACTAAAATTAAATTTTAACAAATCATAGGATACATAAAATAATGATATGTTAATCCTTCTATATGTAGTTATCATCAAAACTAAAATGGTTAGAACAGTTTATCCAATAAGGATAAATCTTTATATGATGAAATAATGCATCAATATCTAAAACATCAACAATAAAACCCAAAGTTTAACTTAATCCAATCCATAAAGAATTAAACTTGAGATTCCTCCAAAATATGTCTGACCAAATCCAAAACAAAAAAATATGAAATATTTTTTTATATTTCTTTCATAATAAAATTTAACAATTTTCCCTAAATAACATGAAGTAGCTCATATTTCCACATACCAAACATGTGAATGACATGACCATATATTCTAATAAAATATGACAATCCTTTCCCAAAATAATATGAATCATCATAAAACTTCAATTAAAATAAAAAATATTCTTTAAATTAACTCTATCAAATATTTTCTATAACATAAAAAAAATCTTTATTAAATATGACCTAAATAAATTTTCCATCAAATAACTAATAGATTTTAAGGTCACCAATACTATCTCATTTACTTCATCAATTCCAATAATCTCTTTATCTCAAATAAAAAATTTTATCTCAACATTGGTCACATATTAATGGTAATATTTTTCGCAATCATGTGTTTTCCAAAAAATATATCCTTACCACTAAATAATTTTCTAGGTCAACAGTACCATTCATCATATTCTTGAAAATAGATAAAAAAACCAAATCAGAATAATCCTTAGATGTTTTAGGATACTTATAACCATAATAACATTGATTAAAATAATTCCAAAATATAATGTTGTAATCCCAATACATAAAAACTTCAATAAATCCACATTCTTCTTAAATATTTAACCAATATTTTTCATCTTGTTTATTAATTCCTAATTCCTTTCATATTTCATTGGTAGTCTCTTCATCATAAAAAAACCTTTACTTATAAAACCATTCATATATTCTTTTAGAGATTTCATCTTGGTTATTTATTTGCATAATTACCATACTTTTAACATTTAAAACATTCACCCATTGATGATAGACTAATGAAACTGTTATTCCCATATATATATGTTATTATCCAAACTTTTCATTTTTTATTGGAAATTACTTGCTATATGCCCTTATTTTCCACAACCAAATCATATTTTCATTTCTCTGATCCATCAATTTGAGTGATTCTACTCACATTCTAGACATGTAGGAATTCAAGTCTTCTTTTCACTATAGTTTTCATAAAACCCCAATTTTCTCTTATTAGGTTTTTCAAAAATATCCCCAAAGTTATGGTTGTTAATTAGATAATGATATATATAATTATGAATAATAATAAGGTTTATCATTATATCCCCTTTTTAATTTATCTATTCATGAGGAAAATCATTCCATTTTTTAGCACATTTAGTATTAACATGACTCCTCCTAGTTCCATACACGTACTCAAACTAAAATAGTATACTGTGAGAAAAATTAATCATATTGAGTAGTCATGTAATCATGAAAAATCATTCATAGTATTTATAAATCATTACACATTTCTTTAAATACGTGTCAACATAGGTTTAATCTTGGTCATACATGATCACTCTCTATTCAAATCCTTCATAATGGTTTGTAAATGAAATATAAATTAAACCAAGAATAATCCCCCAGGAGTTTCAAACTAGGTGTGAAGAAAGGTAACAGTTTCTATGCACCGTAATGATAGTTTATATATCCTTAACCAACTCTTTTTTGGTTTGTTAACTGGAGATTAATATACACCAAAACAATTTCAACATATAGTTTCCATACAGGGATGTATTTCTAAGGGAACCACATAATCTTTTCCTTACCAAAACTTTATTATATTATCCTATACATGGGCATATTCTTGGAGTTTTCACCAAAGTTCTCTAATCCAAATTTCCAAGGATTAACTAAACCCTCCTATGATACCAACTACAGTGACCCAAAATTCTCATAAATAATTATTACATCTTAATAGATTAATATTAAATATATTTTACAGTTGCAAACCCGATTATTATTAAGGTTCAATGTATTTGGAGACTAAATTTTCAATCTTCTTATTTCATGAAAGATATTTAAAATATCCCAAAAAGTTCTTTATACAGAGTACTCATTTTAGACCTACCCTACTTAAAATCATTATTTATAACCTAGGGAAATAGAATATAAGAAATGGTGAGATTGAATGCTCATTAAGTGTAAATAAGGGAGATATCAAAGATCACATAAACAAAGAATGAGTATAAGGGTATAAAAACATGATCCTAACAATTGAAAATCCATTACTATCATATTATATATCATAACCTTAAATCATGGCATAAATAATGGTATCTCGTAAGACATGAATCATAAAAAATCAAAGAACATGAGCTATGAGAGCATAAAATTAGCATAAGACATAATTTTGGGGTATGCACATAACCAAAGAGAATAATTTTCTTAGTTTTCATGGATTATAACCAAGAATATCATAGTGGATTGGGTTCACTACCCAACCCATCACATCCTTCATCATGGTTCACACCCAAGTCTATTTTAATGGATAGATTCACTTACTGAATTGATTTCACTCTCTATTCTAGTCTTTATTATCACATGAGATATCCATCGTTTCACAATGCTTTGGAGGGCTATATAATTTCATTCCCACATATCACATAATCATCATCTATTCATATTTTTTTCCATATGATCAAAAATAATAAATCATGTAAACATATCATAGCCTTTTTAAGGAAAAATATTTTTATATATATTTTAACATTTCATCATAGTATATCCCATGGAAAAGAAATGGTTTCATAAAAATCTCATCATAATTTAATTAATTTGTGAGTAAGAAATGGGTTTTAAAATCATATTTAATTTATCATCATCATAAGCCATCCAATGAATTAAATTATATGGTATCATTGGATCATAACCCTAGAAAAGAATATGTAATTTCAATGTATGTTATCATAGATAAAAAATTTATTTAAAATATCACTATTACATTTATTGAGAAAAATACACTTTTAACTTTGAAATCAATTATGTAAAATATAAAAATTTACCAAATATTGAGGGAAAAAATTTATTTAGTAATAACCATGGAAACTAGTAAAAATATCTTCAAAGTATTGAGTGGTCATGATGATGGGAAATTCCATTAATTTTATATAGGTTAAAATAAGATCCCTTTCACATGTTCAGTAAAATTCCGAAAGTACATAGTTCTAAAAATAACTAAAAGATTAATTTTAAACCATTTTAAAAGTTAAATCATGGGAAAAATGACTTTAAAAAAATCATATAAGAATATTAAATCTCTATTGAAAATAATTTTAGAATACATGGATGTTGAGGAAAATAGATTTTTTGACAGAAGAGAGAAATAAAGTTTTTTTCTTTAAAAACATGATTATGGTCTCTTGAATACTTAAAGAGATGAAAATTAAAGGAAAATATGGAAACTCCAGAAATAAACATAGGAGAAGATATTTCGTGATTTTCGTGATTTTCATATAATAAAATTTCATCATCAAAAACATAATCATAAACAATATTTATAAAAAATTAGATCATCATATGAATGCCATACTGGCTTGGTAACATTTGAATTGTAAAGACCATGACAGAAAAACTTTAAATTAAACATAAAATTTCATGATCCTAAGGATATTCATCATATAAAATTTCAAATAGGATATAAAAACACCTCCTAAAAGAATATTTATAAGATACTGTATTTTTAGGTACGTCCCTCTATGAGTTTTTTGTTTGAGCCTTAGTGGTCATGCATTTTTTAGGGATGGAGAGACATTGATGAAGAAAATGACCTAAAGATCAGGGTAGTATGTTTTTTTTGAATTAATGGATTTTGAATAAAAGTGTGTTATATTTTTTATTAGGGTATTATATTCTTGGAAGGCTTTAGATGTGTTTTAGATCCTTTTTTATAAAATTGGGTTGAATGTTGTCTGTAAAGGATTTACACACCATGTAAATGTATTACACGACATGGAAACTCATCCAAAGACATGTCTTGAAACCAATATAGGGCGTGAAGTGGTTACACATCATGTAAGAATTCTACATCATGTAATGTTTAGGAAAAGGTAAATTTCAATGAGATGATGGGTTTTTCGGTGTATACCTCTAAAATTAAATAAAAAATGTGTAAAAGAGTTTCATGATGTGTAATTTCCCAAGATTCAATTTTAATGGTCCCTTGTGGTTGATTTCTCCTTCAATCTACTACAGCCTTCCTAATCTCATCCTTAGGGTTTCTTCTAGGTTATTTTCAAGTTCCATCCTTCCTTCTGGACATCCCATTTGTGAGATCAATCCCTTGTAAGTTTTTGGCTCTGGTGTTCCCTTCCTCTTCCATTGTTCTTTGTTAGGGTAGTGGAATCCTTGAACCATGTTTGGGTTTGATTTTAATCTTGATCTAAATCAATATTGGTTTTATCTTTTTATCTTTTTCACCTTCTTCTTCATTTGTGTTACCCTTTGGAAGCATTACATTAATCTCTGGTTGAAGGCAGGGGGACTAAAATATAACCCGATTCTCTATTTAATTGAAAAGTATGTGAATTATTCCAGGTTTTACAAAAATAATGCATTCCTTAATTAATTAATTGATAAATTGGATTATTCCTTAGAATACCATATTATCTAATTAGTGATTTACTTAGCTTTTGGGTATCATTCTTGTGATAAAACCCTTGATTATAAATGAATTAATTAATGTCATAAAGTGTTTTTCCCTTGACATGGGATTTGGGTGATTACTGGATATAAATTCAATTTGGATTGAATTGATTATTTAAATGATCAGAATGGTGTTGGTTTATGACCAACTGATAAATGAAATATTCAATTGAAAGATAAATGGTAATTTTTGTAATTAATCGTTAAGCCTTATTATGTGATATTATGATATCCTACCAGTTTTGAATCATACTAATTTATACTATAATCTTTATATACTGGTATTATCCTTGATTTATGTTGTAATTATTATATATCAAGCTATCCCTAATTTATTTTTTAATTATTATATATCATTTTTGGCCTTGATACATGTTGAAATTCTTATATACTGATCTTGGACTTGATATATACTGAAATACTAATATATTAGGTTCCACCCTAATTGATTGATGAAATGATTATATAGAAGGTATAATTTTTTTTTTGTGATTTGTACTATGGTTATATGGTTATGGTTGGAATGGTTGTGAGACATTCTCTAAAATATTCCAACTCAGTGCCAAAGCAAGTAAATGTTATATTAATTTAGTTGATTAATTAATTTCTACACATGTTTATTAGATTATTGGATGCACTTATTATCAGGCTGGTTATGTATATAAATGGTGGTGTCAACTTATTGGGTTATACTCACACCCTACTCAGGCATCCATTTGGTACCCAATAAGATTACATGGATTTTGTATTGGAAAAGGGAAAGGGACCTTTTATTTTCTTGTTTCTTTCTAGATGGGATGGAGTTTGGCGGCATGAACAACATGGGGTTTGGGACTATGGAATTTCGATCATTTATTTGAGTCTTATATTATTTTATTTATATTACTTATAGAATGAAATTTAGTTACATTTGACTCTTTCATTGAATTATTCATTTATTCTTTATTGGATTATTCAGTTGGATCTATTGTAAAGTTGTTCCACTATATTGTATTGTTTCCATTATTTCTGAACTCTAGTAAATATTTTAAATTGTTTATTTTTGATGTTTTGTAAATTTATTCAGGGGGTATAGTCTCCCTACTATACTTAGCACATCCTAATGCTATTCGGTATCCTTTGGCATACGGGTTGGTGCTCATGAGGTTCCATAACATACCATTTTCATCCACATGAGATAGTGCTAGTTCAGGGGACATTTTAAAGTGGTATCAAATGATGGTTTCTTTTCTATTTATTTACTATTTGGGAATGTTTGAATGCTGAATAGGATGTTTCAGGACTTGGTAATGAGATTGTGCATGGGAGTATCTAACTCAGGTATGTGGTAAAATACAAGTACCCTGGGATGTGATTGCTATTTATGTTGTTCTCTTGTTATGATTTGATGTTATTTCACCTAGGGTGATTCACATGTTGTTTGACATTGTTGTTTTTATTGTGATTTATACTCATTTCCTGGTATTTAATGATATGATCATGCCTGAATTATGATAGGCACATGGGTTATATATTAACATTCATTGTTCACGGTAGGTATATATTTCACCGCATATGATATATAATTTCTTATAAATTTGTTTATATGAGATATCTGTTATATAATATAATAGAATAAATGAACTATTATGCCTTGTTAAAACTCTCTTAATCCATGGTTAGAGAGACCATGAGTCTACGGTTCTCTATAATTGTCACCTATTGAGGTTGACCTAGTTGATAACTAGTTTTCTATGAAGTGTGTTTGTTTGGTAGATAAAATGCATCCTCATAATCTTCAAGTTGAGAATTAGGAGAGCGGAAATCAAAATGATCCTAATGAAGATGATTTGAAGCTTCATGTAGCTCCTAAGGATCATATGGATGTTCAGATTCATGATAACTTCCAAAGGGTCAAGCAATCCATGTAATATGAGACTGTTCACACTATGCCTTCGATGTATGAGCTAACAAGAGAGTTTTGGATTCTAAATATACCTATATTCATTGGGAAGGGATTCCCCTTGGTAGTCGAGTTATATATTGAGCTGGATTAATGTTCTTTAAGCATCTTGAGACACCCAAAAATAGGAGGGTCAAGCTTTCTATATAAATACTTCATGGACCATATAAGACTTGGTGGTACATTTTGGATCTATATGGGTAGAAAGAGGAGTTATCTTGGAGTGATTTTGAGGAGAAGTTTTTGATCCACTTTTATCCTTAGAAACTGAGTAATGAGAAGGATCATGAGTTCATGCACCAAACACAGGAGGGCATGTCAATGCTGGACTATGCCATACACTTCACTGACTTTTAGTGCTTTTCACTATCTTTAGAAACTGATGATATCTCTAGGGTGAGATGTTTTCAAGATTTTATTCACTATGATATCAAGTCACAAGTGAACGTGTTCTATCTGATAAGTTTTATTGATGTGATGAATCAAGTACTCAGTAAATAATGGAATTTAAGAGGGACCTATAGTAGTTTCCATTCTATTTCTGCTGAGTGAACTGGGAACTCATCTTCTGGTGGAAAAAAGAGTCACTATGGTAGTTTTTTCCAAGGTAACAGTAGTCATATTATTCCGAGAAGTGGTAAAAAATATTAGGATTTTGTTTTAGTGTACTGCTATTAGTGTAGAAAGATGGTCCACAAACGACCTCAATTTTCACACCCCACTATGGAGTTCCATGATTTTGGAAGGATGGGCCATATGTAATGGTTTTTAGGTAAATATTTTAGCAGAGTAGTGGAAGGGGATCAGGATAGGTACCATAGTATGGGAAGGAATTAGCTACTCCTCAGCAGATATGTAGATGGAGTTTCAAAGGTAGTTCTGGTCAAGGTAGGGGATGTGGTACCTCAATGAAAGAATGTAAAAAATAGAAAAGGTAATAAAAAAGGGGATTCATATTATAGAAAACAGAAAAGGGCTTGTGAGTTTCATGCTACACACACTACTCTCGATTGTGTGGATGCATAACCTTTTGATATTAGAGTTATGATCCTTGTATCATATATACTAGTTTGCATTTCGTTTGTTTCATGGGAATCACATTAATTTTTATCCCCTCTTTTTTAAATGGGTTGGTTATGGATGTGAAGATTTTATATAGTATTTTTACCATCGATACATTGTTGGGAGTGGATTAGAAAATACCAAATCTTATAAGGCATGTTCTCTAGATATTGGTGGTTACTGTATCTTTTGGGAACCATTTGTGCTAAAATGAAAGGTTTTAATTTGATTAATGGTATTGATTAGTTATTTAGATACCAATAACATATCGATTATTACTAGAGGAGTGCTACCTTTATATCTCCAAAAGGAGGCAAGAGTTCTCACAAGGGTGATTGGGGTCTTTAGGAAGGCCATATAGGGCCAATTCAGTTCAGATTGGATTGTATCATAAATTAGGTAGCTGGTTTTATTCTAGAAGATTTTGGAATGTAGTAGGATTAATTTCCTATTATGGTAGAACATTTTTAGGATTCCTTTCCTGATGAGTTCTATGGATTTATACCTAATCAAGAGATCAAGTTCCTGATCGAGTTGGTGCCAGGAGCAGAGCCAGCTTCTATCCCACCTTACAGAAAAGAATCATCAGAGCTTCAGGATTTTAAGGTTCAGTTAGAATATCTAGAAGCTAAAGGTTTAATACTTAATAGTACATCTCAATGGGGATTTCCATTTCTTTTTTCCATGAAGGATTATGGGACATTGTTCTTATGTGTGGATTATCGAAGACTAAACCAGATGATTCTTAATAACAATTATCCTCTTCAATGTATCGATAATCTACTTGATCATTTGAAAGGTTCTAAGATCTTATCCAATATTGACATGTTATCAAGATACCCTTAGTTGAGGGTCATATCATCATACATCCATAAAATATTTTTTAGGAGCATGTATGGATTGCAAGAGTTCATAGTGACACCATTTGGTTTGACCAATGCACTGGAAATATTCATGGGCTTGATGAATTGTATCATTAACCATCTTATGGAAATGTTTTTGGTGATTTTTTTGATGAAATATTAAAGTACACACACTCAATAGAATATCGTCATCAACATTATGACATGTTCTTGAGTACATTAAGATACCATTGAATTAAAACCATGCTAACCAAATGCAGTTTCTGGACTGATAGAGTGCACTTCTTGGGCTATGTAATCTCAGAGGTAGGAGTGTTAGTGGAAATAGAGAAGGCTGCAGTTGTGGTATCTTGGGGTAAAATCAACAATTACATTGATATTCAGAGCATTCTAGTGGTTTTATGGTTATTATAGGTGATTTATCTTGAACTTATCCTTTTTGGAAGCACTGATGTCAGGGATGACCAAGAAAAGGGTGAAGTTCATTTAGTGAGATTCTTATGAGATAGATTTTTAGGAGCTAAAAGGAAGGTTGACCACAGAAAATATCCTCAATTTACATATACTTATTAAATCATATTCCATGTACTATGAAGCATCTTGTGTTGGACATAAAGAAAATATAATATAGGAGGGTTGAGTAGTTTCTTATGGATCTAGACAGTTGAGACCACATGAGAGAAATTATCTTATACATGATCGAGAGTTAGAAATAGTGGTACATGCCTTGAGATGCTAGAAACATTATATCATTTGTGAGAGGTTTGTGGTGTACACGGACCACAAGAGCCTCATATACATTTTTTATCAGCAGGACAAGGACCTTCGACAGAGGAGGTGGGATGAGTAAAAGCCTTTTTGGAATTTGAGTTGGATTATACAATGGGATAGGGAAACATCATTATCGATGCATTGAGATGAAACAAATAGATAAAGGCAGTGTGGGAGTCTTAAGATGAGTGGCAGATGATGGAACTCTTTGCAAACATGTATCTATATGTTCAGGAGTCTTAGGGATGAGTATCCATGACTTCAACATCTATTAGACCCATGATTTTGTACCGGATTACGATTGAGAAGTTATCTAATCTGAAGGGATTAGTTCAAAGGGAAATTTTATATGATGGGAAGACACCATCGAGATGGTCTCTTTGTAGTGTTAATTCTATTGTTTTCTATGGCTTAGTATGGGTAACTATAGGCTTGCGTGAGAAGCTGATGAGATATTTTCGTGATTCTTGATGGTCGCTACATCCGATTTTTACAAAGATGTATTGTTATCCCCATATATAATATTGGTAGTTGGGAATAAAGATGGATATAAAATGATTTGTGGTGAGATGTTTCACATTTCATCAGGTCAATTCTGAGAATCAGAGTCCAATTAGGATTTTGAATCCTTTTCCCACTTCAGAGTGGAAACAGGATGATGTTAGTATGGATTTTGAGATTGGATTACCCAGGAAAACCCATAAGAATGATTTCTTATGGGTTATTATGGATCTATTGAATAAGTTATCTCACTTATTTTCTATAAGGTAGACCTTCATAGTTGATTATGTGGGTAGTATTTACATGCAAAAGGTAGTTAAAATTCATGGTATTCCAAGGATTATTGTTTCTGATAGGGATAATCATTTCACTTCATAGTTCTAGATGGATCTTCAAAGGCTTTGGGATTACAAATTCTTATATGTAAAACCTATCATCCTTAGAATGATGGTAAATCTAAGAGAACTATTCGGGTTTTAGAGGACATGTTGCAAGCTTATGTTTTGGATTTTGGTGGCTTATGGGAGAAGCATATGGGACTCATGTAGATTTCATATAATAATAAATTCTTAGAATCAATAAAGATGGAACCTTTTGAGTATTTATATAGAAGTTCATTCTGTTTGAATCTTTTTTGGTCGGAGGTAAGTGATTCATCACTTGTTGGGCCTAGTCTCATGCATGCAATATATAAGCAGGCTCAGTTGATCAGGAGGTAGTTGGTGTAACGACCTAAACATTTATGAATAAAATTACATTTCTTTTAGTGTCTTATGGATATAAAAAACACATGAACTCATTTTTTATTATATCCAATTGGATTTAAATGTATATTAAGTATCCTTACTGTTGATAATATATCCATTTAATAGTGATCACACAACTAGTATAAATATATGGTTTTAAAAATTCCTTTTGGAACAGGAAAAGGAAGTGATGGCCTCAACCAGTGGAATTGTACACTATGAAGCCCATTTATCAGAGTTTATGTGGGATATATCATTTCTGGGATTTTCCATAGACCAATAATAAGCCTATATCCAACAACATAAGCCTGAGTGAAACCATTTATGGGTGGAGTTCCAGCTCATCAAGATCATGAACCAAACTATGTTCACCGAACGACCTCATAAAAGCCCCACCATCAAACACCATAATCTTAGGGCATATGCTGGTGTAATAAAGGGATATGTAACAAGAACCTAGAAATATTATTATGTGAATTATTTTTGTATAGAATAATTAATATACTTTTATTCTATTATTTTTACTTTATAAATGATTTTTAAATCATAAATAGTTTTTTGGGTTCATATTTAAATTCCATTAAGAAATCTATTTTGATGAATTAATGTATTTTTAAATTAAATAATATTTTAATAAAATAATATTTTTAAATAAATTTTATTTAATATAAATGAGAGTATCATTTTTATGAAGTCGAATGTATTATTTATTAATGTTTGAAAACTATTTTTGTCAAAACACGTCAATTTTCAATAAATGTCACTTACATTTTAAAATTAAAAATTAAAATATTTAAAAACATTATTTAGATAAAATGAATATTATTATTGAAATTGGTACATGGAAATTATCCAACAGTGAATTTTTCATAATTTTCTAAGACAATTGAATTTTTGTGTAAAATTTAAATACTATATAAATATATAATGTGTTTTATGACATGATAATGACCCAATAGTGATGTAATAAAATAATATAAAATTTATATTCTGCCAAATATATGTTTTTATTTTAAAATAAGGTAATTTCAGGTTTATTTGATTTATTTTATAAAACTTTAATGAATCCTCAAAAACATATAATATATTTTAAGATTTTAAAATCATTTCCTTGAAAGTCTGACTCACCTCCACCTAATCAAGGGAAATATTTTAATATCTTCGGACTTTAGCCTTTTAAAATAATTTACACCACTCCCCTTTTCTAGAAACCATGAGAAAAAATCATGGGATGGTTTTTGGTTTTGAATATTTTAGTGTGTAGGGCCCAAAACTAAAATAATAAATAATTCCCCCAACTTTCCTATATAAACCATCCCAAGCACCCATTCCTCTTCACTGAAGCTATTTTAAGATCTACCACCCTCTACCCCTACTCTCTAGAGTCATCCCAAGTATTCTCTAAGTTCACAAGAAGCCTCTTCCAATCCATTGGGATTACACATCCAGGTAAGGGATCTTCCACCCTCCTCTTTTGTCAAAAATTCCTTTCATGTTATGTCTTTTAATTTCATTTTTTCCTATGTTGGGATACATTATTAAATATACCCCTTAATTTAAATTTTATTTATAAATTATGAGATCTTCCTTTCACTCTCATTAATCCCATATGATACTTGAAGTACACCTGTTACCATGCTGAATTTTTGCAAGGGATCCTCACCTTTCTCTCCTCCTTGCAATTCAAGAACCTTGTTTGAAATTAGTCATTTTAATTTCAATTGGTTATATTTTAATCCATTTATAATAAATTCCCAACTATCCATTTGATGTTATTTCAATGATGGACCATTTATCCTTCCCCCATTTAGACCCTTACCTATACCATTACAATGTCGAAATTCTTTTATGGATTTCTCTCTCCTCATTTCTATTTCAAGCACTTCATTTCTATTATACATATTAAAATACATTTAATATGTCAGTTTATTATGTTACATGATCACCACATTTTACATTTCATGTATAAATTATGAGAGACCCCATTCTCTCTCATCTACCCATTTTATGAATTTTCATATAACACCGTTATTCTGCCGAAATTGCACCACAAATTTCCATTCTAAAATCACTATGTTTGTGAATACCATACCCATTCCTATACCAATGGTATTAACCTTGTAACACCCCAAGCTTCTACGGTACGCTTCTCTTTGAATAATGTGATAGCGTGTGTTGTACGCAACACTGAGTTCTAACACACCATAACCAATCAAACTAGCCGTTATGAATAGTAATACCTACTTTTTGAAATTATATATATTTTATATTTCAAAATGGACTTCATTTTTGGATTCGGAATATCGAATTTATCCTAAGGTGAAATTTTGGTACATTTCAGATAACTTTCATATTTTGATGAAAAGTGAAAATTACTAAATTTTAATTAAAAACAACTTTTTTAATCAAAATAATTAATAGTGATAAATTATGAATTTGAGTGGTTTTAAAGTATATATAGAATATATTTTTACCATTTAATATAATGTTTGGTCATTGGACATAATTTTACAATTAAACCGAACATAAACAAGTGTCAATCTTTTGATATTTATTATCTCTTAAAAACACGCTTTTTGTTTTGACAGCGGGAATTAAATTTAAATTAATTTCTGCCACTTATGTGTTTTGAATTTAGGAAAATGGATTCCATATTTGGAATCAGGATGTTCAAATTGTTTAAATAGGTAACTTTTATTTTTAGACATTTTGAATAATTACTGCGGTAAATATTTTATTTACCATGGTTAAGGGTAAATCCGGTAAATACGGGTTAAAAAAAATAATATTATAATAATAATAAATTACCCTAAAACGTGTCTTAACCCTATTGGTTGATACATGGTCGAACATGGGCATCATTGGGTCTATTTTGGGACCCTATGGATCCACTTGTAAGTGATAATGACACTTTATTTTAATTAAGTTAAAATGAATACAAAAATGACACAAGCATATATCTTTTAGAAAAACAATTGTTACATAGGGTTATATATGTTTCATTTTAGATTATAAATATTCATTAGAAAGATAAAAAGATTTCCTACATAAATATATTTTATTTATAATTTTTAGACTTTAAATAATTTATTTTATTTATGACACAATGATGATGCAGTAATTACTATAATAGTGAAAAATTAAAAAAATTGATATTATAAATACCCAAATAAATATAATATGAAACTTTTAATGAATTAAACTAATTTTATAGGATAATATGATATATTAGGATTGATTTAATTGACTTTATTCGAAGTAATCAATCTGTTACGAGTTTCACAAAAATCAACTATTGAATAGTGGCAAAACTGACATAAAAGAGTTCTTAAAACAAATATTATATTATTAATTGATATTAAATTCCTAAAAATATACGGTTCAGCCAAGAGACTTATATCATGATAGGTTCATAATTAATGGACCACTTGGGGGTCTCTTGGATGTATGTAGTAAGTTTATTAACCATATTATATAAAAATACAAAGAGACATTGTAAAAGTGAAACTAATTAACTTAAAGTTAATACTTAAAGATAAGGTTAATATAAGTACACAAACCTGTCTAAATTCTATTGGTTGAGTTTTTTTCGACCTAGCCCCACCTTAACCTTTGAATAGTAAACTTTGGAGCCATTAGAAACCGAATATGAATTTATTATAAATTAATATTTCTAGCTTTTCCAAAGGTGCCCCTCACCCCTCTTATAAAAGGGCACTCCTCCTTCTCATTTCTTCACACCTTAAAAGCCCTTTTGTTCGGCCAAACCATGCCCAAATACTATCTCAACTTACCTCACTACAACCTAGAGGCCTTAGTTTGATCAGAAAGCTAACCTAAGGAGCCCTTTTGATCAAATCAAAAGGAAGAACCCGAAGAAGAGGTAATGTTTTCACCACCCCTTTTCAAGTTCATTTCTTCTTCCACTTCTTCTTCCTTTGTTCTTACCATTCTAAAATAATAACTCCAGTATCTCACATATACTGTGATGTTATTATAAATATGGAACAACCATATTCAGTATTCTATCCACCCTTTGAATAACATGTCACCATACGTGCGTACGTACGGCTTACCGTCTCCACGTCGTGGTGTAATTGTTATTCAATATATTATTATTTGGATAGGTATAATAATGATGTGTAACTCATGTAAATAATAAATATAACATGTTAATGATTCTGTATATATGATATACCATCCATTTATATATTATTTTAATATCAAAAGAATGATATTGTCGCTCGTGCGTACGTACGGACTACCGTCTCCACGAACGCGATGAGATTCATTCTCCATCGTATCCATTCAAGTATAATTATCATTTGATGATTTAAAAATGATGTTTAAGGACTTGATATCATTCTGTATATGAATAAAATACAACAAACATGGCTTATGTAACAAAAAATATAAAATAAAATGAGTAAGTTAACACCCGAAACGACGATAATTCTAAGATATTATTAACAAATCAATGTTAAAAGATCATATACAATATCATATTAATATATATGATTCTTGTATAATTTAAATAACAATTATTTCACCATTATACAGGAGGTTAACCTACCCCAACCCAGGAAAAGTACAAGGTAAGGGTTATTTCACAATCTCTTCATTATCCGAGGTTGTTTATACGTAATAATCTACTGGGATCTCTTTATCATCCACATCCATGTTTCTTAAAAATGTATTTGAAAACATTTTTCCTATTTACTAGAATATGAGTTAAAGTCATTTATACCATTTTTGACTTTTATAAGTGGTTTATAAAGGAATCTTTCGATCGTTTTCAAAACAAGGTCCTTTTTAACCTTTTCGACAGAATTAAGGTAAGAATGTTTTTCTTAACTTATACGGCGGGTGCGGCTATTTTCCGCCGTTATAAAATCTTCAAAGCTTCCCTTACAAGCTTATAAGAATATTTTCAAAGAAAATGTTTTATTTTATATGGATCTTAAATGATTTCAAAATAAAAGGAGATATTTCTTTAAAATGAATATTGATTTCATCTATGTCAACATCCTTTGATGGATTTTAAGATTATTTGAAGTTGATTTATTATGATACAAAACTTCTATATTGTATTGAAGGTTTTGTGATATGTTTGAATGTGGATGTGCTATTTTTATACCGTTCATAGTTTATGGTGAAATTATTGACATTTCATATGCTAGTTTTAATACGAATGTTTATGTTATGTTTAAACCTTTTCATAAGGGAATGCATTGGACTTAGTAAGTGACGGGTGGAGCCCGCTATAGCTCCTCGATGCATCGGTAGGTCTCATGAGACAAACTAGTGTCTTGGCACAAGGCCTTGGCAAAATCTTATTTGTAGTCTTGGCACGAGGCCTTGGCTATGTGGTTATGATAGTCTGGCATTATGCATTCCAACATTATGAAAGTGGTTATTGATTTTTGCATGTGATTTTTCGATTTGAAGAATATCCATGTGAACAAGTAAATGACATTATTTCATTTTACTTTTTCCATACTATGTTGAAGTTCAAGTTTAAAAGGCTTTTGTTTTAGTAATTCATTGCCTTAAATGTTTATGCTTAATTTTGAATGTTCCGCTATATTGTTATCCTTACTGGGCATTTGAGCTCACCCCTTTTCTATGTTTTATTTTTCCCAGGATGTGAAGATGTAAGTTATGAATGACCTGCAGGGATATTATGAGGGGATTATAGTGTGGACTGTGGAAACATTATGTTGTTGTAGTAGTTTTTGTTTTTTTGATGTAATGTAAAACTTATGAATATATCTAGTGTTTCCAAGGATACTAAACCAATCGGTCTTTCGAGATTTGATCTTTCTTATGATCATGACAATGTAATGTAATAATGCACCGACTCTGGGTAACTAGGGTCGGGGCGTTACAGTTGGTATCAGAGGAAGTTTAGTACAAACCTTGGAAGCTAGATTTAGATAAACTCTGATTAGAGCACGTAGACCTAAGATGAACTTTGAGGATTAGTATAGAAGAACTTCCTAGAATTTTGGTATTGTAGAGATTTTGTGAGTTTTCCAAGCAATACATCCCTGTCTGGATACGAGCAGGTAAAGGCGGGTCTGGCACAGATGTACCTAGGGGTAAAACCCGAAAACACCGCTTTGAGCTAGACTCTAACGGGAACTGGTGCACGACAACAGGCCTTGTTGCACTCTTGGTTACGACACTCCCGGGGGATATGCTTAGGATAACTCTCATTTTTCTTTACAAATCATTTTGAAGGGATTATGAGTATATACTTCCTCAAAGAAAACATTCTTATGATTATGGATTATATCCATAAATAGTTCAATTTATGTTAAGTGTTTTATAAGTATGGGATTATGTATTTTGATTCATAAACTGATCTAGTTTATGCCATTGTTTAGAAATGGCGCCTAGTGGAAGAAATGGAAACCGTATCAATGCACGCACTCCATGTAGGGATTGCCCTCCTGCTCAAGATAATTATAGTGGGGTTGGTGATGCAACTGGTGCCGATCAGCTAATCACCATACTGGGACAACTTACTCAGGTTATGAATAATAACTTTACCTGTATGGAGCACCCTGATCCGCAGCGTGGAGGATCAATGTTAGATCGATTCATGAGGCAACAACCACCAACTTTCAATGGGAGTACAAATACCTTAGTAGCTGAGCAATGGATAAATTCCCTAGAGAAAATATTTCAGGCTTTGGGGAGCAGTGAAAGGGAAAAAGTTATCATGGCAGTTTACCGCCTCACTGGAGATGCTGATCAATGGTGGTCATTGATTCAAAACATGAAGGAAGATGATGAAGTATCAAATATGGAGTGGAGGGAGTTCAAAGATCTGTTTTTAGAAAAATACTTTCCTCGCGACCATCGAGAAGATATGGAAAGGCAATTTCTGAGTTTGAGACAAAAGGAGGATGAGAATGTCACAAAGTATGAGGCTAACTTTACAAGGTTAGCAAGGTACACTGGTGATTATATATGTAACCAAAGAAGTAAGATTGATCGTTTCTTTGATGGGTTAAAACCATTTCTCCGTCGAGCATTAGTCTCACAATCCTTTTCGTCATACGAAGACATTGTCTCATGTGCTATCAAGACCGAAAAGGAATTCTCTAAGTCTTATGACTTTAAAGAAAATAAAGAGAAGAAAAGACCTGCTGATCAATCTGGGAATGGAAATAAGGGGAATAAGGGAAAGGTTGAATATCCATCTTGTGGTAAATGCGGGAAGAAACATCCTGGTACTTGCTTGAAGGGAATGGGAGTCTGTTACAAGTGTGGTGAAAAAGGCCACCAAGCTCATGATTGCAAGGGGAAGAAGGAAGCTACCAACGTTCAGTGCTACAATTGCAGGGAGATGGGACATTATGCAAATGCATGTCCTAAGCGTCAGGAGAACTTACCTCAGAAAAGGCCAAGGGATCAAGGCCAGGCTTATGCTATCACTACTGCTGAGGTAGAAGCTCCGAAAGACGTGGTGGCAGGTAATTTAATGGTTTCCTCAAGTTTAGCAAATGCATTATTTGATTCTGGATCATCATATTGTTTCATATCTTCCCAGTTTTCTAAGAAAATTTGATATTTCCAATTTGATTTAATAAGGGAGTTGTCAGTTAAAACCCCTAAGGGAAGTATCGTTGCAACAAAGTTTTGTGAATCAGTCCCCATTAGAGCACATAAATTTTCTTTATCTGCTGATCTCATCATCATACCTATGATTGAGTTTGATATAATACTCGGTATGGACTGGCTTTCGGACTATGATCCGAAGATTTATTGTAAGAAGAAAGTGGTTACGATTCTTGATGATAATGATAAGGAACACCTTATTTTTAGAGCAGAATCATCACCACCTAATTCTTATTTAGATCCACCCCCAGTAGCTCAACTAAATTAAATTATTGGGGAGGAAGAGAATGAAATAACTGTCGGTGAGGAAAGGAATGTTCAAATAGAGGATGTACCTGTTGTGAAAGAATTTGTAGATGTATTTCCGGAAGATTTACCTGGACATCCTCCAGAACGAGAAGTTGAGTTTTCCATTGATTTGATTCCTAGATCAAGGCCTATATCGAAGACCCCTTATAGAATGGCCACTGTAGAATTAGTCGAACTAAAGAAACAACTAGAGGAATTGAGTAATAAGGGATTTATTCTCCCTAGTGTTTCTCCATGGAGAGCCCCTGTTCTTTTTGTTAAGAAGAAAGATGGATCTATGAGGTTATGTATCGACTACAGGGAGATCAATGCTATAACGATAAAGAACAAGTATCCCCTACCTCGTATTGATGATTTATTTGACCAACTGCATGGAGCTCAATATTTTTCAAAGATTGACCTTCGATCTGGATACCATCAGTTGTGTGTGAAGAAGGAATACATTCCGAAGACAGCATTTCGAACCAGGTATGAGCATTACGAGTTTACCGTAATGCCGTTTGGATTGACTAATGCACCATCTGTATTCATGGATCTGATGAATATAGTTTTCAAGGAGTATCTTGATGAATTTGTGGTGGTATTTATTGATGATATATTGGTATACTCCAAAACCTACGAAGATCATGAAAATCACTTGCGCATTATCTTGAAGACTCTGAGGAGGCATGAATTATATGGGAAGTTTAGAAAGTGTGAATTCTGGCTTCAGGAGATTTCTTTTCTTGGCCATATTGTCTCTAAAGATGGAATCTCTGTTGATCCTTCTAAGACCAAGGCAATCCAAGAATGGCCAGCACCTACGAGTATAACTGAGGTACGTTGTTTTATTGGTTTGGCAGGTTATTATCGACGTTTCGTCCAGAATTTTACCCGATTGGCTAACCCATTAACGAAGCTCACACGTAAAGGGGTTAAATTTGTTTGGACAAAAGAGTGTGAAGAATGTTTTGAAGAAATTAAGAAAATATTAGTCAATGCTCTTATATTGACTCTACCATCGGGGAATGATGGGTTCGTTATTTATAGTGATGCATCGAAGAAAGGACTTGGTTGTGTCCTTATGCAGAATGATAGAGTTATTGCCTATGCATCACGACAGTTGAAAATTCATGAACAAAAGCATCCTACTCATGATCTCGAGTTAGCAGCTGTGATCTTTGCTTTGAAGATATGGAGGCACTACCTCTATGGTGAAAAAAGTGAGATTTATACTGATCACAAGAGTTTGAAGTATATTTTCTCACAAAAAGAACTCAACATGAGGCAAAGGAGATGGCTTGAATTACTCAAGGATTATGATTGTACGATACACTACCACCCGGGGAAGGCAAACAAGGTGGCAGATGCTTTGAGTAGAAAAGACCATGGAGTTTTGAACAATATGAGAATTGAAAGGGATCTAATTTTCATGGATCTAGTGAAGATGGACATGGGAATAATCAGGGAAGGTGAAACATCAATGCTTTTTCAAATGGTTGCCAAACCATCTTTACTAGAAAGGATTAAGAGTTCTCAGACCGATGATGAAGAATTCCAAAAGAATATTAAAGCCTTGAATGATGGGAGATTGAGAGACTTTGTGTATGAAGATGGAATTTTGAAATTCGGGAAGAGACTTTGTGTTCCCGATTTACCTGATCTAAAAAGGGAATTGCTAGATGATGCTCATAGTTCCAATTTCTCTATACACCCTAGGAGCACCAAAATGTATAGAGATTTGAAGGAACATTTTTGGTGGGACAACATGAAGAGGGAGATTGCTGATTTTGTGTCAGGATGTATGGTTTGTCAATAAGTGAAAGCTGGAAGGCAACAGCCTGGAGGTGTCATGCAACCTCTTCCCATACCAGAGTGGAAATGGGACAATATTACGATGGACTTTGTCATGGGGCTACCAAAGACTCCTAGAAGGAATGATGCAATATGGTTGATTGTTGATCGTCTTACCAAGTCAGCACATTTTCTTGCTATAAGAGAAGATCTACCCCTGGAACGTCTAGCAAGACTATATATTAATGAAGTTGTGAGACTTCATGGATTACCCCTATCGATTGTTTCTGATCGTGATCCCCGTTTTACTTCAAGATTCTGGAAAAGTCTTCAGAAATCCCTGGATACAGAACTTCATTTGAGCACTGCATACCACCCTCAGACAGACGGACAATCAGAACGGACTATTCAATCCTTAGAAGACATGTTGAGATATTTCTCACTTGACTTTCAGGGTATGTGGGATCAATATTTACCTCTGGTAGAATTTTCCTATAACAATAGCTTCCATTCGAGTATTCAGATGGCACCATATGAAGCGTTATACGGAAAGAGATGTCGTACACCAACCTGTTGGGATGACATTGGTGAAAGAAAACTTGTAGGCCCAGAACTGGTGGAGGAAACGGTGGAAAAGGTGAAAGTAATCCAAAATCACATCAAAGCAGCTCAAAGTAGGCAGAAGAGCTATGCCGATAATCGAAGGAAGGATTTGGAATTTCAAGTCAGTGATCATGTTTTTCTGATGGTATCTCCGTGGAAGGGAGTCATACGTTTTGGTAAGAAAGGTAAATTGAGTCCTAGGTACATCAGACATTTCGAAATTCTAGAACGAATTGGGGTTGTAGCTTACCGATTGGCAATGCCGCCAAGTCTCTCCAAAGTTCACGATGTGTTCCACGTATCTCTGTTGAGGAAATACATGCCTGATCCAACGCATGTACTCACCTATGAGGAATTAGAACTGGAACCCGATCTTTCCTATTGTGAAGAGCCCGTCAAGATTCTTGATACGAGAGAACAAGTGCTGAGAAACCGGACGACGCGTCTGGTAAAAGTTCTGTGGAGAAACCATAAGATGGAAGAGGCAACGTGGGAACCCGAGGAACTTATGATGAAGAACCACCCGAGTCTTTTTATGCAGTAATACCCTAGAAATTGCGAGGACGCAATTATTTTAAGGAGGGGAGAATGTAACACCCCAAGCTTCTACGGTACGCTTCTCTTTGAATAATGTGATAACGTGTGTTGTATGCAACACCGAGTTCTAACACACCATAACCAATCAAACTAGCCGTTATGAATAGTAATACCTACTTTTTGAAATTATATATATTTTATATTTCAAAATGGACTTCATTTTTGGATTCGGAATATCGAATTTAGCTTAAGGTGAAATTTTGGTACATTTCGGATAACTTTCATATTTTGATGAATAGTGAAAATTACTAAATTTTAATTAAAAACAACTTTTTTAATCAAAATAATTAATAGTGATAAATTATGAATTTGAGTGGTTTTAAAGTATATTTAGAATTTATTTTTACCATTTAATATAATTTTGGTCATTGGACATAATTTTACAATTAAACCGAACATAAACAAGTGTCAATCTTTTGATAGTTATTATCTCTTAAAAACACGCTTTTTGTTTTGACAACGGGAATTAATTTTAAATTAATTTCTGCCACTTCTGTGTTTTGAATTTAGGAAAATGGATTCCATATTTGGAATCAGGATGTTCAAATTGTATAAATAGGTAACTTTTATTTTTAGACATTTTGAATAATTACTGCGGTAAATATTTTATTTACCATGGTTAAGGGTAAATCCGGTAAATAAGGGTTAAAAAAAATAATATTATAATAATACTAAATTACCCTAAAACGTGTCTTAACCCTATTGGTTGATACATGGTCGACCATGGGCATCTTTGGGTCTGTTTTGGGACCCCATGGATCCACTTGTAAGTGATAATGACACTTTATTTTAATTAAGTTAAAATGAATACAAAAATGACACAAGCATATATCTTTTAGAAAAACAATTGTTACATAGGGTTATATATGTTGGATTTTAGATTATAAATATTCATTAGAAAGATAAAACGATTTACTACATAATTATATTTTATTTATAATTTTTAGACATTAAATAATTTATTTTATTTATGACACAATGATGATGCAGTAATTACTATAATAGTGAAAAATTAAAACAATTGATATTATAAATACCCAAATAAATATAATATGAAACTTTTAATGACTTAAACTAATTTTCTAGGATAATATGATATATTAGGATTGCTTTAATTGACTTTATTCGAAGTAATCAATCTGTTATGAGTTTCACAAAAATCAACTATTGAATAGTGTCAAAATTGACATAAAAGAGTTCTTAAAACAAATATTATATTATTAATTGATATTAAATTCCTAAAAATCTAAGGTTCGGCCAAGAGACTTATATCATGATATGTTCATCATTAATGGACCACTTGGGGGTCGCTTGGATGTATGTAGTAAGTTTATTAACCATATTATATAAAAATACAAAGAGACATTGTAAAAGTGAAACTAATTAACTTAAAGTTAATACTTAAAGATAAGGTTAATATAAGTACACAAACCTGTCTAAATTCTATTTGTTGAGTTTTTTTCGACCTAGCCCCACCTTATCCTTTGAATAGTCAACTTTGGAGCCATTAGAAACCGAATATGAATTTATTATAAATTAATATTTCTTACTTTTCCAAAGGTGCCCCTCACCCCTCTTATAAAAGGGCACTCCTCCTTCTCATTTATTCACACCTTCAAAGCCCTTTGGTTCGGCCAAACCCTGCCCAAATACTATCTCAACTTCACTCACTACAACCTAGAGGCCTTAGTTTGATCAGAAAGCTAACCTAAGGAGCCCTTTTGATCAAATGAAAAGGAAGAACCCGAAGAAGAGGTAATGTTTTCACCACCCCTTTTCAAGTTCATTTCTTCTTCCACTTCTTCTTCCTTTGTTATTACCATTCTAAAATAATAACTCCAGTATCTCACATATACTATGATGTTATTATAAATATGGAACAACCATATTCAGTATTCTATCCACCCTTTGAATAACATGTCACCATACGTGCGTACGTACGGCTTACCGTCTCCACGTCGTGGTGTAATTGTTATTCAATATATTATTATTTGGATAGGTATAATAATGATGTGTAACTCATGTAAATAATAAATATAACATGTTAATGATTCTGTATATATGATATACCATCCATTTATATATTATTTTAATATCAAATGAATGATATTGTCGCTCGTACGTACGTACGGACTACCGTCTCCACGAACGCGATGAGATTCATTCTCCATCGTATCCATTCAAGTATAATTATCATTTTATGATTTAAAAATGATGTTTAAGGACTTGATATCATTCTGGATATGAATAAAATACAACAAACATGTCTTATGTAACAAAACATATAAAAGAAAATGAGTAAGTTAACACCCGAAACGACGATAATTCTAAGATATTATTAACAAATCAATGTTAAAAGATCATATACGATATCATATTAATATATATGATTCTTGTATAATTTAAATAACAATTATTTCACCATTATACAGGAGGTTAACCTACCCCAACCAAGGAAAAGAACAAGGTAAGGGTTATTTCACAATCTCGTCATTATCCGAGGTTGTTTATACGTAATAATCTACTGGGATCTCTTTATCATCCACATCCATGTTTCTTAAAAATGTATTTCAAAACATTTTTCCTATTTACTAGAATATGAGTTAAAGTCATTTATACCATTTTTGACTTTTATAAGTGGTTTATAAATGAATATTTCGGTCTTTTTCAAAACAAGGTCCTTTTTAACCTTTTCGACAGAATTAAGGTAAGAATGTTTTTTTAACTTATACGGCGGGTGCGGCTATTTTCCGCTGTTATAAAATCTTCAAAGCTTCCCTTACAAGCTTATAAGAATATTTTCAAAGAAAATGTTTTATTTTATATGGATCTTAAATGATTTCAAAATAAAAGGAGATATTTCTTTAAAATGAATATTGATTTCATCTATGTCAACATCCTTTGATGGATTTTAAGATTATTTGAAGTTGATTTATTATGATACAAAACTTCTATATTGTATTGAAGGTTTTGTGATCTGTTTGACTGCGGATGTGCTATTTTTATACCATTCATAGTTTATGGTGAAATTATTGACATTTCGTATGCTAGTTTTAATACGAATGTTTATGTTATGTTTAAACCTTTTCATAAGGGAATGCATTGGACTTAGTAAGTGACGGGTGGATCCCGCTATAGCTCCTCGATGCATCGGTAGGTCTCATGAGACAAACTAGTGTCTTGGCACAAGGCCTTGGCAAAATCTTATTTGTAGTCTTGGCACGAGGTCTTGGCTATGTGGTTATGATAGTCTGGCATTATGCATTCCAACATTATGAAAGTGGTTATTGATTTTTGCATGTGATTATTCGATTAGTAGAATATCCATGTGAACAAGTAAATGGCATTATTTCATTTTACTTTTTCCATACTATGTTGAAGTTCAAGTTTAAAAGGCTTTTGTTTTAGTAATTCATTTCCTTAAATGTTTATGCTTAATTTTGAATGTTCCGCTATATTGTTATCCTTACTGGGCATTTGAGCTCACCCCTTTTCTATGTTTTATTTTTCCCAGGATGTGAAGATGTAAGTTATGAATGACCTGCAGGGATATTATGAGGGGATTATAGTGTGGACTGTGGAAACATTATGTTGTTGTAGTAGTTTTTCTTTTTTTTATGTAATGTAAAACTTATGAATATATATAGTGTTTCCAAGGCTACTAAACCAATCGGTCTTTCGAGATTTGATCTTTCTTATGATCATGCCAATGTTATGTAATAATGCACCGACTCTGGGTAACTAGGGTCGGGGCGTTACAAACTTTTATGCACATATAATTATTTATCGGGGAATTACATTTATGTATTCTATATTCATCGATCGTGGAATAAATAATGGTGTTGAATGAATCCATGTTATATGATATATGTGGCACACTTAAGCATGATATTGAAATGATTACAAAGGGTGTGCTATGATAGCGCTCCAATGAATTGGGTAATGTTTAGTATCATGATACATCATGTTGGGATAGGGGTTTAACTGAATCCTTTATAGTAATTTTTCCCACCATGTTGGGATAGGGGTTTACCTGATTCCTTTATGTTAATGATGTAGTATTTTAAGTTTTTGCCACATTTCCATGTTATAATAATCATGCTATATCATGCATTTAGGTTCATGTTTCTCATATATGCCTATTTCCTAACTTATATTGTATTATTCATTTTATGCCTTGTTTACTCCCTTACTAGGATTTATAGAACACCATTTTCTTATGTATGTCCTCAAGTTATCCCATTTAATGCTAAGTATGAAGGAATGTTGTGGTCATATAAAATACGTTTTCAATAAAGATGAATATTTCATGTTTTAAGTTGTTATGTAATGTTCCTAATATCCAAATACACTAGATATCTTGATATTTTGGGTTTTATTAAGTGCATTTTTATGTAACAAATCATGTTTATATGTTTAATAAAGACCAGGTTCGTTATAGTTGGTATCAAAGGATATTATTAGTTATTTTTGGGATGATGATTATAAAACTATAGTTAAATACTTAAGGGAAAGACTAAGTATAATAAAGGAATACCAAAATTTTTGTGAGTATAGAGTATGTGGTTTATCAATAAAATATATCTATGTCTAGATATGAACATGTATAGGTTGATCTGGCACATATGTATCTAGGGGTAAAACCTAAAAACACCACTTTGAGATAGACTCGAAAGGGAACTAGTGCACTACAACGGGCCTTGTTGTACTCTTGGTTCGACACTTCCAGGGGATATTCTTTGGTAAATTCATAAGATTGGTACAACCCATTATTAAGGTAAAAAAATAAAATAATTATATACTTTTGGATGTAGACCATGGATAAATTAGATTAAAGCCTCGAAATTAATAAATTAAAGAGATAAATGTAATTTTTAAGCTATCGCTTTAATGTCATTTGATTACCCTTTATGTGTATAATACTATAAAAATACTCATCAATAAGTCTATATTGAATAATGTAGAAGCAAAATAAAATTGAAAGGTAGGGTTATCGTACATAGTTCTACACATTATTTTATATCCTGAAAGTTTTGTAGAACAATCCAAACACCACCACAAAGCACAGAAGTATAAATGTCGGTGAAAAGGACAAATGAGGAAATTATAGCATCTCATACATATGAATCCTCCCCTGTTAAAATTTTTGGTTTGAACTTCCCAACGAACCTGATCATACTTTCCTTGGTGGAATTTCATGTAATTATTGGCATGGATTGTCTTTCCCTATATAGAGCCAACATAAATTTCCACAAGAGGGAAATCACTCTCTATATGGATAATCAACCCCTGATTCTATAAAAGTGCAAGGAGGATGATGAATCTTCTTTAGAAGCATTATCTCATGAAAGGATATTAATTCCCTATGGTCAGGCATATCTTTCTCAGATGATTGAGTCTAAGGAAAGAACCATCCTTGAAGACATACCTATTGTGAGAGAATTTGTTGATATGATTCCTAAGGATTTTCATGGTCTTCTTCCTAACAGAGATGTTGAGTTATCAATTTGTCATATACTTGGTGTGTTTCCAATATCCAAGTCTCAATATAGAATGGATGTTGTGGAGATTGAGGATATAAAGAAACAACTATAAGAGAATATAGATAAAGGTTTTATATGACCAAGTGCTTCATCATGGGGTGCCCCAGTCCTCTTCGTCAAGAATAAGGATTGGTTAATGCACCTCTACATTGATTATCGAAAGTTAAACAAAATCATGATAAATAACAAGTATCATTTTTTGCGAATTGATTAATTATTCAATCATCTATGTGGAGCATAATAATTCTCCTAGATGGATATTTGGTCAGGATATTAAAAAATAAGGGTGAAGAATGAAGATATCCCCAAGCATACTTTTCATACAAGGTACATGCATTGTGAATTCATAGTAATGCCTTTCAGGCTCACTAATGCTCCATCAATGTTCATGTAATTATTGAATATTGTCTTTAGAGATTACCTCGACAAATTTGTGGTAGTCTTTATATATGATATTAAAATATACTCCAAAACCAAGGAGGAGTACGAGGAGAATCTAAACATTATACTGGAGACCTTGTGAAAGGAGATTCTTTATAAAAAGTACAACAAGTGTGAGTTCTGATTGAAGGATGTATCATTATTGGGGAATATCATCACAAGCATTGGGATATCTGTGGATCCTTTCAAAATAAAATAAATTGAGGGATGGCTGATTCCATTGTCTATGATGGATATCCGTAGCTTCTTGGGGTTAGTTGGATATTATCATCGATTTGTGAGAAATTTATCATGACTATAAAACCCTCTTACCAAGTTAACTCGAAAGGGAGTCAAGTTGTATTGGAATAATAAATGTGAAGAACGATTCATGGAGTTGAAGAAGAGGCTTATAAATTCCCATGTTCTTACACTACCCACAAGTGGGGAGATTTTTATAATTTTCAGTGATGATTCGAAGAATAGTAAAGGATGTATATTGATGAAAAATGACAAAGTCATTTCCTATTCCTCAAGGTAGTTGAAAATTCATGTGCAAAACTATCCTGCACATGATTTGGAGTTGGAAGCTGGGATCATTGAATTGAAAATATAGATAAATTATCTCTTTGGGGAGAAGTGTGAAATATATACAAATAAAAAAAGTATCAAATATATATTCACATAGAAAGAGATGATTATGAACTAATGATGATGGTTATATCTCATCATAGATTATGACTACTCAATCCATTACCACCCTCAGTAAGAAAACAAGGTGGAAGATGATCTAAGTAAAAAGGACCCAAAAATTATATCATTGATGTGAATTAAAAAGGATAAAAAATTCTTAGATTTGATGAAGATGGACATGGGAATCATAAAAAAGAGAATGTCATAAATCCTTTCACAAATTATTGCTCAACCATAAATTTTGGAAAACGTTAAAGGATGAAAAAAATGATGATGTGGGAATTCCTAAAAAATTAGAAACTATTAGAAAAGGTAAATCCTTTGAGTTCAATGTTAATGAAAAAGGAATTGTTAGATTTGGGTCAAGACTATGTGGTC
The DNA here is from genome assembly GCA_963277665.1 of Viscum album. Taxonomy (NCBI): domain Eukaryota; kingdom Viridiplantae; phylum Streptophyta; class Magnoliopsida; order Santalales; family Viscaceae; genus Viscum; species Viscum album. The sequence continues at coordinate 907,325,364 of OY728131.1, read as the reverse complement.
CATCAAATCAAGAGTTAAAGAAAGAACTTTTGGATGATGCACATAGTTCAAATTTCTTTATTCACCCAGAAAACACAAAGATGTATCCAGATCTCCAGGTGCAGTATTGGTGGCGTAACATGAAAAATGAGATGGCTAAATATACATCAAAGTGCCAGGTTTTTTAGAAAGTTAAGTCTGAGAGGAATAATTCTAAGGGGATGATGTAACCATTACCCATTCCAATATCAAAATTGGAAAAAATCACCATTTATTTTGTCACCGGACTTCTAAAGACATTCAAAGGAAGCAATGCTATCTGGGTTTTTGTGTATTGTCTTAAAAATATTTTACAATTCATTGAAATTTGAGAGGATTTCTCACAGGATCAACTAACACATATATATATCAGAGAATTGGCAAGGCTGCATGAAGTACCACTATCAATTGTGTCTGGTCGAGATCCAAGATTAACCTCTATTTTCTGGAAGAGTCTCTAATAAAATTTTAACACTAAGTTGAAATTTAGAATGACCTATCACCCTCAAACTAATGGCTAATATGAATGGATTATCCAAACACTTGAGGATATGTTGAGAGATTTCTCAATGGACATAAAAGGAAGATGGGACCAATATCTTCATTTGGTGGAGTTGTCTTACAACAACAATTTCCACTCAATCATCCAAATGGATCCTTATGAATCCCTTTATGAGAAGAGGTGTATAACACCGGAATGTTGGGATGAAGTTGGGGAATAAAAACTTCTAGGTTCAAAAATGGTCAATGAAATGGTGGATGAGGTTAAGACCATCCAACAACACATTAAAGCAACCCATAGTCAACAAAAGAACTATATTGACAATCATCTATGAGACCAAGAGTATGATGTTGGAGACATGGTAATCATCCACATATCTCCATGGAAGAGTGTAATGATATTTTAGAATAAGGTAAATCTTATTCTATGTTACATCGACCCTTTTGATATCCTTGATCACCTCAGAGAAGTGGCCTATCAACTAGCACTCCCACCGAACCGGTCTCAAGTACATTATGTATTCCATGTATCACTCTTAATGAAGTACATACCAGAAACATCAAATTTACTCAATCTAGAGGTGGTTCCACTAGAGAATGACCTCTCCTATGAAGAGAAACCAGTGAAGACCTTAGATCATAGAGAAAATGTTCTATAAAATAATAAAATTCCCCTCGCTAAAGTGTTGTGGAGAAACAACAAGTTTGACAAGGAAATGTGGGAACTGAAGTATTTGATGGGGTATAGTTAACCTCATCTATTTTAGTGTGGGAAAAGGAAATATCTAGGGAAAAATTATTAAGGGGTGGAGGTTGTAAAAACCCAGAAATTTATGAATAAAATTCACTTTCTTTTAGTGTCTTATGGATAAAGAAAACACATTCACACCTTTTTTATTATATCCAATTGGATTTAAATGACTATTAATTATCCTTACCATTTATAATATAGCCATTGAATAGTGATCACATGACAAGTATAAATATAGGGTTGTAACAAATCCTTTTGGAATAGAAAAAGGAAGTGATGGCCTCAACCACTAGGATCATACCCTATAAAGCCCATTTATTAAAGCTTATGAGGGAGATATCAATTCTAAGATTAACCTTATACCAAGAACATGCTGACATCCAACTACCTAAGCATGGGTGAAACCATTTACAGGAGAAGTTCATGCTCATCGAGATCATAGCCCAAATGAAGTTCACCAAACGACCACATAAAAGCCCCACCATCACACACCATACTCTTAGGGCATATGCTGGTGTAGTAAAGGGATATGTAACAAGACCCTAGCATTATTATTATGAGAATTATTTTTTATATAATAATTAATATACTTTCATTCTATTATTTTTACATTGTAAATGATTTTTAAAGCACAAATAATATTTTTGGTTAATATTAAAATTCAATTAAAAAATATATTTTGATGAATTAATTTATTTTAGAATTAAATATTTTTTTAATAAAATATTATTATTAAATTATTTTTTAAAATGTAAACTATCGTATAAATTTTATGAAGTTGAATGTAATTTTTATTATGGTTTGAAAACTATTTTTGTCAAAACCTATCAATTTTCAATAAATACCGATTTTTATTTTAAAAGTACAAATTCACATATTTAAAAAAATTTGTTGATAGAATTAATAGTATTTTTGGAATCAGGATGTCAAAATTATCCAACGATGAGTTTTTCATAATTTTTTAAGCCAGTCAACGTTTTTTGTAAAAATTAAATACTGTATAAATATATAAGGTGTTTTATGACATCATAATGACCCAGTAGTGATGTAATAAAATAAAATGAATGGTATATTCAGTGAAATATATAGTTTTCCTTTAAAATAAAGTAATTTTAGGATTATTTGATTTATTTTATAAATCCTTAGTGAATCCTCTAAAAGATATAATATATTTTTAGATTTTAAAATCATTTCTTTGAAAGTGTGACTCACCTCCACATAAGAAAGTGAATTATTTCAATATCATCGGACCTTATCCTTTTAAAATAATTTATACTACTCCCATTTTCCATAAACTATGGTCAAAAATCATGGGATGGTTTATGGTTTTGAATATTTTAGTGTATAGGGTCTAAAACTAAAATAATAAATAATTCCCCCACCTTTCCTATATAAACCCACCCAAGAACCCATTACTCTTCACTAAAGCTCTTTTAAGCTCGACCACCCAATTCCCCCTAATCCCTAGAGTCCTCCCAAGGTTCTTCTAAGATCCCATGAAGCCTATCCCATGCCTTTTGGATCACACATCCAAGTAAGGGATCGTCCTCCCTCCTCTTTTATCAACCATTCCTTTTAGGTTTTGTCTTTTAATTTCCTTTTTTCTTATGTTGGGATACATTATTAAATATCCCTCTTACTATCCATTTTATGTATAAATTATTATATCTTCCTCTCACTCTCATGAATCCTCATATGGTCATTTAAGTACACCTGTTACCATGCCAGATTTTCATATGGGATCCTCACCTTTCTCTCTTCCTTTCAATTCAAGAACCATGTTTGAAATTAGTCATTTTATTCAATTGGTTATATTTTTACCCTTTTATAATCAATTACATACTATCAATTTTATGTTATTTCAATGGTGTATCATTTATACTTCCCCCATTTATACCCTTACCTACATCGTTATTATGCCAAAATTCTGTAAGGGATTATTCTCTTCTCACTTCCATTTCAAGCACTTTATTTGTATTATACATCTTAAATTCCATGTAATATATTGGGATATTATGTTTCATGACCTCTTCACTGTACATTTAGTGTATAAATGATGAGATACCCATTTATATCTCATCTACCCATTTTATGAATTTCCATATGATGTTGTTATGCTATCAAAATTGCACCATGATTTTCCATGCCAAAAGCATCGTGCAGTGAATACCATACCCATTACTCTATCAAGGGTATTCACCTTTATGCACATATACTTATTGATTGGGTACTTACTTTTCTATATTCCACATTATTCAATAATGGAATAAATGATAATGTTGAACGAATCCATGCTATATGATCTATGTGGAACACTTAAGCATGAAATTAAAATAATTATGTTGGGTGCACCCTGATAGCGCTCTAATGCATTGGGTGCTATTCAATATCATGATACGTCAGGTTGGGACAAGTGTTACCTGATTTCTTTATAATAAATTTTTCCACTATATTGGGATAGGGGTTTACCTGATTCATTTATGTTAATGATGCAATGTTTTCAGTTGTTTCCACATTTCAATGTTATGATAATCATGTTATATCATGACTTTATGTTCATGTTTCTCTTATATTCCTTTTGTCTAACATGTATTTTATTCTTCATTTTATGCCCTCTTTACACCATTATTGGTATTTATATCTCACCCTTTTCTTACGTATGTCCTTAGGTTGTCCCATCCAATGCTAAGTACGAAGGAATGTTGTGGTCATGAAAAATAACTTTTCAATAAAGATGTGTATTTCTTATTTTAAGTTAATTTTTAATGTTCCTAAGCCCCAAAGACACTAGACCTCTCAATATTAGTGGTTGGATTAAGTGAAATTTTATGTAATAAATCATCATTAAGTGTGAAATAAAGAATAGGTTCATTATAGTTGGAGAACCTATAAAGAAGGAATAAATATTATGCTTACCATCAGAGACAACCTATGGAGTTCGTGGTTGGTAATCATGCATTATTTCGGGTGTCCCCTAGGTTGTGGAAAAATTTTATCAAGAAGTAAGTAAAGCTATAACCCAGGTCTTTCTGAACATTTAATATATTAAAAAGGGTTGGTCCAGTGGCGTACCAATTTTCCCTTCCACAATACTATAGTGCAATGAATAACATGCTTCACATATTGCTGCATTGGAGATACTAACTTGAACATTCTCATGTGATAGAAGTATTAGATGTTGACTTCAGTGTTGATTCACTCTTTTAGGATCCTCTAATATGAATTGTGTATTGTACTGAGAAGTATCTCTAGGGTAGGACTATACCTTTGGTTTGAACATAGTGGTAGCATGGGTGAATTTTAGAGGATACATAGGAGGGGGAGTTTGATATGTGATCACATTGGTTATACTTGTTCATCGAGACCCCATAATGATTCTTGTAGTAGGTCAGGGATGGGATATTATATAGTTGGGAGGTTGTAATATCCTGTATTTTTCAAGATACATCCCTCTTTTAGTTTTTCATTTGAGCCTTAGTGGCCAAGCCATGTTTGGAGATAGAGAGCCTTTGTTGGGGAAAGTGACCTAGTGTTCACATATGTATGTTTTTTTGAATTAATGGTGTGGAAATATTAATATTTTATATGGTTTATGAGTGAATTATATACCTGGTATGATTTGTCTGTTTTTCAGATGTTTTTTTAAGAAACTAGGATATAAGTTGTCTATATGGTATTGACACGCCTTGTAACAGTATTACATGATGTGTAAACTCTTCCAAACAAATGATAAGAAACCAATACATTATGTGAAGCAGTTACACCTCTTATAATAAGTTCACAACTTATATTGTTTTGGATAAGTAAAATTCATCCAAGACAACATGTTTTTCGAAATATACCTCTAAAATAAATACATGATGTGTAAAAGAGTTACATGCAGTGTATTTTTCCAAGGAGAAATTTTAAAGTTTAGATGAGGCTGAATTTTCTTTTAATTCATTGAAAACTTCCTTCTATAAATCCAATAACACTTCCCTAGAGATTTTGGAGCCCCATACTCCCTTCCAGATGTCCCATTTGTGTGGTCAATCCTTGGTATGTTATTTTTCTTTGGTTTTCCCTTCCCCTTAAGTTGTTATCTATTAGGGTGGTGATATCCTTAGTCTACATTTGGGGTTGATGTTAATATTATTATTATGTGATATAGGTTTCATCTTGTGATCTTCTGTAACTTCTTCCTCATTAGCATTAGCCTCTGTAATCACTATGTGAATTTCTCATTGAAGGTAGGGGTTCTAATCTATAACCTTATAGTCTATTTAATTATAAATAAAGTGTAATATTGAAAGTTTCTCCAACATAACATGTGCATGAATTAATTAAATGATGGATTGGATTATTCCATGGAATCCCTTGGGATCTAATTCAAGATTGACATATCTTATGGATACTGTTCGAGGGAGGAAACACTCGATTACAAATGAATTGAGCAATGTATTAACGAGTGTTTAAGATGACATGAGATTTGGGTGATTACTTGATATAGATTCACCTTGGCTTAACTTGATTATTGAAATGAATGGCATGTTATTAATTTATGAACAAATGATAAAAAAGATGTAATTGAATAATAATTGGTAATTTTCATAATGAACCATTAAGCCTTATGATGTGATAATGTGATATCCTTGTTGTTATGACTCATAATGATTTATATTTTAATGCTTATATACTGGGGTTGTCTATGATTTATGCTATAATGATTATATACCTGGCTTGACCCTGGTTTGTATGGTAATGATTATATGTTGGTCATTTCCTTGATACATTCTTAAATTCATATATACTGGTATTAGCCCTGATATATGTTGGAATTCTTATATACTAGGCTCAACCCTTATTGATTGCTGAAATGATTATATAGTAGGTTTGACTTGAATTTATTTGATTAATACCATGGTTATATGGTTATGGTTCAAATGGTTGTGAGTCATTCTCAGGGATATTCTATTATGGTACCAAAAAAAGTTGATGTAGTATTAATTTAATTGATTAATTAATTAATACACCAATTTATTGCATTATAGAATTACCTTATTATCATACTTGTTATGTCTAGACATGATGTTGTCGGCCTACTAAGTCATACTCACACCTTAATCAGGTAGTTGTTTGGTACCAGAGTAGGTTACATGGATGTAAGATTAGAAAATGGAAAGAGACCTTGATATTTATTATTTTGTACTTGAGGGATGGAGTTTGGAGACGAGATTCACGTGGGGTTCTATATTGGGTACTTTTGAGTATTTATTTGAGTCTACCAATATTTAATTTGTATTACTTATAACATTATATCTAGTTACATTTCAATCTATCATTATATTATTACCTTATTATTTGTTGAATTATTTAGTAGGATTTATTTTAGAGGGAAAGAATGAGAGGCCTCTGAGCGGTGGGTTTCCTCAATCTCACAGTGGCTAGGGTTTCTTTCGGAAGTCTCCTCATCCCCTTCTCTAACATGCCCGAGTCCTGACGATGTCTTTCTCTAGTGTTCAGCGTGGAACGTCTTCGGTTCAGGCACAGTTTCGCTTCGTCGGTTCTAGTGTGGTGTATCTAGAGCGTCTGGATCTCGGCTCGATGGTGTTGGAATGACTCAACGATGACTCAAGTGTTCTCTGAAGTGGCTCATCGTCAGCTCCGCAGTGGCTTGGGGGATGGGAAGTAATCTGGTTCTTTTTTTCGACTGTTGTTTTGCGTTTGAGGTTTTTGGGTTGGAGTTTGGTTCGGTTCTGTGGAGGATGGGTTGTCGGATTGTTGCTGTCGCCGACTGGCCCTACTTCCGACTCTTGTTTCCAGTGAGTTTGTCTGAACCAGATGGAGGTAGATTCACTCTACTGGAGGCATGTCATTGCTAATGTCCCTTGGTCCTTGTTCGTGTTGTTTTTCCTTCTACTTATGTGGTCATGATCTTCTCATGGATGTTGGTCACCAGTTTGGGGTTTTCCCCGGATCAGATCTGCTTGGTCTCATGCCCAGGGTAGCGCTTTTAGGTTGGTTCGGCCGTGGCCCCCTCTTTGGTGATGATTCGTGGGTCAGTTGTTGGGTCATCCAGCCCAAGGTGGTGGTGAGTCAGCTTCCTGTCTCATGGGGCGTCTACCTCAGCCGTGGTGGGTATGTTGATATGGTGAAAAATGGAGACAGTGCAAGCTTTCTTTCTTGGGGATGGTCATGATGATGGGTCTTGTCTCTAGAAGCATTGGTTGTGATATGTGGTGGTTCTGGTGTGACAGGGTTCCCGTGGTGGGGAGGCTGTTTGCTTCTCGCCAGTGATATTTTAGATATGTTGGTTTGTTCATTGGGACACTAGATTTGAGGTTACAGTTTTTTTGATCTTCATGTTAAGGTCTGTTTGTGTATGCTCCTACATTCTCATGCCGTGAATTTGGTTTTAGAAATGTGGTCCACTGCTCAAGGGTATTTGCAACCAATTTTCTACAAGAATATGTTTCAAATGAGGTGCGGGGTAATGGTTTTCACTGTTTCATGGCTTTCGGAATTGGATTTGTGAGAGGGTATGGCTTCGGCCATCGGTTCCAGGCCAGTGCGATTTTGTATGGGACAAAGTTCTGTTCATCTTTGAGATAGTGGAAGCTAGATTTAATGTTTTTGTTATTGGGAGGATCTTCTAGCTTTTAGTGTGAGTTGTTTTTGGTCTTGAGCTTTTGGTCCATTGGGGCTGCTTGTTTTGTTTAAGTCAATGATGTCTTGGGTTCCCCCCTAACCCCTTAAAAGGGGGTCTATTTCAATAATAAAAAAAATTAATTTTCAGTCAGTCAGTTTTATTTATTGTTGTTTCATTCTGATTTATTTTATTGTTTCCATTATTTCCACACTTTGATATTTATTTTATATTGTTTATTTTCTCTATATTGTAACTCTGTATTAGGGGGTATAGTCTCCTCACTATTTTTATCACACCCCCACTACTAGTTGGAATCATATAGAATATTAGGATATTCCCTTGAGGTTATATAACCAAACTATTTCAGCCACATGATATAGTACTAGTCCATGGGATGTTACAATATTGTTTCATAACGAAACACATGTGCCAATAAAGGAAATTTGAGATGATAAACCCTTACCATTTTGATAACCATTGAATTAAAACCACAAAAGGGGATATCCTTAGATATATTTTTAAATACACATAATTTTCATGTTATGTAAAATTAAATAAATTAATGGTATGTATATACACCTCACAATAGAATCAAACAATTAATATGACTTTTGTATCACAAAAATAAAAGTGAGTCGAGAAAACCCTTACCTCAAGTTAGAATTTCTTTGAAGGAGATCTAACCTCCTATATTATAAATTTATATTTACTATAATTATATAATATAATCATTTATATACTTATGATAATGTATGTTGTCCACTTATATCATTTCAACACCCACTTGTTGATAATTATTTATTAAAATTGTCATTTTGGATGTTAGCAGTTTTCTTTTTCCTGAGAATTTCAATTCAGTAGTTTCAGAACTTATACTTTTATCATGGTTAAATCATATATATAATTTTAATAATGATAAATATCATATATATTCATTATATGTATATAGACTCATCCATAAAATGTATAGATATAAAAATTAATTCACCATTCATGGAGACGGTAAACCGTACGTACACATGAACATAGTTCTCACTATTTAAAAGATGGAATAAAAGAAAGGTAAATAACAACCTAAATTTATGGAGAAATTATTATATCATATATATTTATTAAATATATTATTATTACCATCCATGAAAAGTATAAATGACAAATGTATCACATCGGTTTGCGAAGGTGGTAATTCACATGTATGCAAGAGCGACATTATCATTTTGGAAAATATTCGTAGGTAAGAAGGTTGATACTAAATTATAATTTTTGAAGAATTATTATGCCATAAATATCATAAATAATCATTACTTACACATTTTTAATAATTCATATGAAATGGCGATGAAAAATGAATTTCACCTCTATGTGGAGATGGTAACTCATACATACACACGAGCAATGTTTTCATTTTTTTATTATGGAAAAGATATATAAAATGGATGTTACAAAATAATAATAGCATATAAATATATTTATTATATTTTAATTATTATTTTATGATGTTTACAAAATATTTATAGGGAGTATAAGATGAAATAAATTGGAAGGAGTCAGTAAGGACGATTAACACTTCTTCAGTAGACTTCCTTTATACCACTTCTTAAGGACCCATGGAATGGTATTTTAATAATAAAATCACCTATAATTTAATTATAGTAAAGTTAATTTGATAATTAGGTAGGGTTTTGTTGATCTAGGATTCTCAATACTCTGTAAAGAAAATAGAGAAGTGGTGTAAGATCCCATCTTTTCAAGGTACATGTCTCTATGAGTGTTTTTGAATTAAATATATTTCAATGGGTTTTCATTTTCTTTAAGACATGGTGGTTGAGTCTTGTTTGAACGTAGAGGTCTTTTTATGGTGAAAATGACATGAAGTCTGGATATTTCAATTTTTTAATCAGTGCAATTCACGTGACAATGTGTCAAGATTTTTCCAACGGATTGTAAGACGTTGGAGGTTTTTTGGATCCTTATACAATAAATAGGAATGATAACTATCTATATAAAATTTACATGATGTTTAAAGGTATAAAATGATGTGTAAATGTTGTTATTAATATGCTATGAAAATTTAAAAGTCATGAAAAAAATTCATGACATGAAAGGAATGCACATCGTGAAAACCAGTTACACAACTTTTAATGTTCAAAGGGTTAATATTAACCACAAGTGATGGATTTTTTGGTTCATTCCTTTAAAAAGGAATAAAAAATGTGTAAATTTATTACACATCATTTAATTATTGTGAGTAATAGTTATACATTTTTAGTGTAGATGGTTTTATCATTTTTTATGCATGCATCATTCTCCTCTTGACATAGTATGATTCCCTAGGAAATTTTGGAGTATTTTCTTCCATTATGGATGCCCCATTCAAGTGATTGATCTTTGGTAAGCCATTTCTATTTGGTTTTTCCTTCCCTTCCTCCGTTATATAGTTTTTATATTGTAACCTATTGACTATGGTAAGTTTTGGTGTTTATCTTGATCTTGTTTGATATAGGTCCCTATTTGGGATCATCTGATCCAATATTTTGGTCAGCGTCGCCATTTGGAAGCATTATTTGATCACCGGTTAATGGTATGGGGTATAAATCATAACCCTATATTGTGTTTAAATTTATATGTATGTGAAATATTGTGTTTGTTCTAACATAATGAGTGAATTAATAAATTTATTGTTAAATGATGATAAATCATGGATTGAATTGTTCCATTGATTTTATTTAGGTCCAATAGAGTTGCGACCCAGGTTGTGGATACCTTTTGGATGAGTGAGACCATAATAAATACTAAATTGGCTAATTGATTAAAGTTTTTTTAGAATAGCATGAAAATATAGATGATTTATAGACATAAAATAACTTTGATAATGGCTCATCATTTATCTAAAACACTCGTAATAATTTGATAAATGAAATGTGAAAGTGAAAGAAAAATATCAATTTATAGGATTAACCATTGGAACTTATAATATGATATTGTGTTATCCATTTCCATCGTGACTTATTTTTAGATATGACGCAATGCTTATATATTGGTCTTAGATATGAGACATGTTTTAATGATTATTTACTGGGCTCGGCCCTGAGACAAGCTGTGATTATTATATACTAGGATGGTCCCTAAGACATGCTATAATGCTTATATACTAGTCTCTACCCTATGATATTCTATATTGTTTATACATCAAGCCTTGACCTGATATATGCTGAAATTATCAGACTGCGGGTTTGGACCAGATGTGTGGTTATACCATAGATATGTGGTTATGGTTTCCACTGTTTTGTTACATGATTTGAGACATTATAGCATTAAACTAATGTAAGTTATGTTTTTTTCATGGATACATGGTTATGTTGGCATTGTTGTGATACATTCTCATTGATATTCCATCATGGTGTAGAAGCAAGTTGATAATGCATTTAATTTATTTCATAATTAATTAATACACCAATTTACTGATTTATTGAATACACTTATTATCATATTGGTTTATTTAGAAACACTGGTATTGGCCTACTGAGTTTTACTGACACCATATTCCAAACAAATTTTGGTACCTAAAAAGATTACATTGATACATGATTGGAAAATGGAAAAGGACCGTGGTGTGGATGTTTTCTTGCTGGTTTGGATGGATCTTGGAACAGGACCAACATGGGTATCAAGATTAGGGAATTTGGAGTATTTATTTGAGTCTTCTAGTTTTTTATCTATATTATCTATAGCATGACATTCACTAACATTCCAATATTTCATTAAATTTTCCTTTTATTATTTACTTGATTATTTAGTATCTTTATTTGATTAGCCTTCTTCTATGTTGTATTTTTTTAGGATATTTATTCTATTAAACTAATGTTTATTATGATTCCACTATATTGATTCCTATTACATGGGGGTATAGTATCCCCACTAAATTAACCACACCCTCACTGTTAGTCAGCAACCTCTGGAATATATAGAGGCACGCTTGAGGACACGTAACCAACCTTGTTTTTCCATGATAGAGAGTTCCTATCAGGGGGATGATATAAAGTGATATCAGAGCATTTAGTTTTTCTTTTCTATTACTTTACTATTTGGGAATGGAAAAAAGGTGACTAGGATTTGTTGGGACTTGTTAATGATCTTATTCATGGGAGTATCTAACCCATATATGAGAGAAAATATGAGTAACTAGATATGGGATTTCTGTTTATGTTTTTCACTTGTTACAGTTGATGATATTTCACCTTTGGTGATTCATTTGTTATGTGATGTTATTATTTATTTAGATTTATTATTTGTGGCCTAGTATGGAATGAGATGAGTATGCATGCATCCTGATAGGCACATGAGAATATATATTGACATCTAATTTTCATAACAGGGACATATTTATTTCATGTGATATAGACATTCTCGTTTGAATTGTGATATAATATGCCTAATATATATGAGAGATAAATTAATGGAACTAATATACAATACCAAAACACTTGTAGTCCTTTTTTAGAGAGACCAGGAGTCAATGGTTCTATGTTTTTGTCACCCATTGAGGTTCACCATGATATAACCAGTGTTTTAAAGTGTTTATTTGTTCTGTAGAGAAAATATCTCCCTACCATATTCATATCAAGAATCAGGAGAGTGAAAATAAGATTTCTCCTACCATAGATGAGCTGGAGTTTCCCATATCTTTTGAGGATATTATCGATGTTCATATTCACAAAAAATTCCTGAGGGTCATGCATTCCATGGAGGGGGATACAGTTTATGCCTTTCCCTTAATGTATTCTCTAAGGAGAGAATTCTATTTGTATCATCCACCTATATTTACTAGTGAGGTATGCCCCCATGAATATGTGTTTTGGATTGAGTATTTCGATACTATCTTCAAGCACACTAACAAACCCACAGATAGGAGGGTGTATATTACTATGTATATGCTTCATGGATTAGCCAAGTGTTGGTGGGACATTATAGAGAAATCTGGTCCACAAGAGGATCTATCTTGGAAGGACTTTGATTTAATGTTCCTAAGTCACTTCTCTCATGATACATTGAGGGATGAGAAGGATCATGAGTTCATACACTAGACATAGGTGGTCATGTAAATGCTGGACTACACCTGATGCTTCACTAACTTGAAGAACATTGAACTATATTTAGTAGATAATGAGATATATATGGTGAGATGTTTTTAGAATGTGTTTGTCTTTGATATCAGGACGTAGGTGACCATTTTATTATCTAATCAGTTTTGAGGATGCGATGAATCTTTAACTCATCATAGAAAGAAATCTGGGAGAGGACCTGAGAAATGGACAGGATGTTTTAGTAGGGTGAATTGTGAACTATTCTTCTTATTTTAAGAATTGTATCTATAACAATTCTTTCCAAATATGTTTCGGGAAGATCAGTTAGGGACCTGGGAATCCATCTCAGGAATGTGTTCTGTTGTAAAGCTATTAGTGTGGCCAGATGAACCAAAAATGGCCTTAATGTTTGTACCTTGATTTAGAGTTCCATTCTTGAAGTAGGATGGAATAAATGAAGATTTTTTGTAGGGGAATGTAGTTGCAGAGTAGTGTCTTGGGAACATGATAGATACTGGATTTGGGGAGTGACTCAGCTACTCCTCCACAAATTGGTAGCTGGAGTTCCAATGGATGTTCATTTCGGGTCATGGGACATGGTACCCTAGTGTAGGAATAATGGTTTAAGGTAGATGGAGTTGAACTGGGGAGTCAAAATGGAGCCTAGGGTAGAGGGGAAATTGTGATGCATATTATGCATACTACTCCGACTAGTATGGATTCGTGGCATTCTATTGTCAAAGGTATGATTCTTGTATCATCTACCTTTTATTTTTTTGATACAGTATCATCACAATCATTTTTATCTACTCTTTTCAAAAAAGTTTTTGGATTATATGTGGAAATATTGGATGGTTCCGTGACCATTGATGCATCATTGGTAGTGCGGTCAGAGAATATCATACATTGAAAGATGTGTTCTATAGTTATTGGTGGTTACTGATTCTTTTATGAACCATTTATTCTGAAAATGACAGGTTTTTACATGATTCATTGTATGAATTGGATAGTTCTATATCAGGCTCATATCAACTATTAAAAAATGAGAGTAACCTTTGAATCTCTAGAAAGAGGAAGCTCTATTCACTAGGGTGAGTGTGATCTTCAGGCTAGTCATGCCAGACCAACTCAGTACATATTGGATTGTCTCATGGATGAAATATAAGGTATAACTATGTGTGATGGAGGAAAATGAAATGATACTTTTCCTCCAGTGGTGGAATATTTTCAATATTTCTTTCCTGATGAGTACTATGGATTACCACTTGAGGGTGAGATCGAGTTCATGACTGAGTTGGTTTTAGGAGATGAACTAGTTTCTATTTTGACTTATAGGATGGATCCATTATAGTTTTGGGAGTTAAAATTTTAGTTGGAATACATAAAATCCAAGGCTTTCCTATATTCTAATACATCTCCATGGGTTTCTCCTATGCTTCCCACCAATAAGGAAAATGGGAAATTGTGTTTATGTGTGGATGATCAGAGATTGGACCAAATGATGGTCAAGAACTAGTATCCCATTCCATAAATTGATGATCTCTTAGATTAGTTGAGAGGTTTTTAAATCTTCGCTAAGATAAATTTGAGATTAGGATCCCACTGTTTGTGGGTGTTACCTTCAAACACACTTCAGAATACTTTTAGTATTAGGTATGGCTTATATGAGTTTGTGGTGATATTGTTCGGTTTAACAAACACACCAGTGGTATTCATAGATATGATGAATCAAATATTTCATCATTTTTTGGAATAGTTTGTGGTTGTTTTCATCAACCACATCTTAGCATACTCCCAATTAGTAGATGATCATACCCAAAATATTGACATCATCTTGAGTACATTGAGAGAGCATTGGCCTGAAACCAAGCTATTTAAATGATGTTTATAGATTGATAAAGTGAAATTCTTGGGTCATTTTATCTCAAAGGATGGATTTTCAAAGGACTCAAGTATGGTTACAACCATATTATACTGGGAGAAGCCTAAGATTATCTTTGATATTCTATGTTTTCTGGGTTTATTAAGTCTTTATCAGCACTTCTTTGAGGACTTCTCCAACCATTCCGCATCGATGTTTAAGATATCTAAGAAAGGGGTGATGTTTTTAACCAGATATTTGTGAGAGAGTAGATTACCTCATCACCGTTCCTCAATTTACCTTTTTTGGTAAAATCATACACTAAATACTATAAAAAATATTGAGTTGGACTCAGAGTATTTTTGATGCAGGAGGACCGAGAGGTTGATTATGCCTCTAGACAACTGAGACCACTAGAGAGGAATTAACCTACTCATGATTTTCAGTTAGATGAAATGGTACATTCTATGAGGTGTTGGATTTATTATCTTATGGGTATGTTTTTTGGTCTACATAGACCACAAGAGCCTCAGGTACAACTTTTCTCAGTGGTACTTGAACCTATAATAGAGGATTTAGGCCAAGTATCTAGAGTCTTAAGAATTTGAGCTAGCTTACACACCAGAAAAGGGAAATGTTGTTGGAAATTAATTGATATAGAATATATATACATAATCTCTGAAAGAGTTTTATGATGAGTGGAAAATGATAAAACTCTTAAAATACTTGTATCTAGATGCTCGGGAGTCTCAGGGAAGAATAACTATGACTTCAACATCTGTTATACCCATGATATTAGATAAGATCAAGACTAAGAAGTTATGTAACCCATAGGTCTGACTATGTGGGAAAAATTATATGGTGGGTAGAAACCATCACGTTGGTCTCTTGGTAGCGGTAATTATATTCTTTTCTACGACCGAGTATGGGTTCATATGGGTTTACACAAGGAGTTGATGAAATATTTTTATGATTCTATATGGATATTACATCTTGGTTTGAAAATGTTGTATCAATATATCCATATATAGTACTAGTGTACAAGAATTAATAAGAAGCTAGCGAGATTTTCAGAAAGATTTTTCACATTTAAGTAGGTGAAATTTGAGCATCAAAGGCCCTCTAGGCTATTTTAGCCTATACTTACTCATTCAAGTATGGAAATGGGAGGATATCATGATGTATTTTTTGATAGGATTACACAAGACACCCTAAAAGAATGATAATTTATGGTTGATCATGGATCGATTGAAAAAGATAGACCACATCTTCCCTATCAAGGATACCTTCACTATTAATGATCTGGGAAGTATTTTCATGCATGATATAATTAGGTTTCATGGTTTTTTGATCAGCATTGTTTCTAATAGAGATAATTTTTTCATATAACAATTATGGTAGGGTCTTTGTAATGTCATGGGCTCATAGGTTCTTATGACCATATCATATCATCCTCATACTTATGGCCATTTGAAGTAGAATATTCATATTCTAGAGGATATTTTATGAGAATTGGTGCTAGATTTCAGTGGTTCTTGGGTGAAACATATAGAAATATTTTAGTATTTATATAATAATTAAATTTAGTAATTGATCCATATGGAAAATTTTGAGTATTTTTATGTAAGGCTGTGTCATTTTCCTCTATGTTGGTTGGAGGTAGTTGAGTCAGGATTTGTTGGACCTAGTATCATGTTGGAGATATCCAAGCAAGTTTAGTTGATCAGGAGGTAGTTTGTGACTATGAAAATTAGGCATAAATCATATAATGACCATCAGAGACTAAATCTAGAGTATGAGGTTATTCATTATGTTTTCTTTTATGTTTCTCTTAGGTTGGGAAAATTTCATATAAAGAAACAACAAAAGTTAGCACCCATGTTTTTTAGGTTGTTTAATATAGTGTAAAAGGTAGGTCTAGTGGTGTACCATTTATCCCTTCCACATTTCTTAGTTAAATGAATGATGTGTTTAATTGTTCACAAATTCAAAGATATTATCCTAAATATTCTAATGTGGTGGACTTCGAGGGTGTCTAGCTTTTTGGTGATGCTTTATTTGAGGAGTATCCAACAAGAATTGTAGACTGTTGTGGGAAATATCTCTAGGGTATGGTGATTAGTTTAGTTCGAGTGAAGTGGTAGCAAGAGTATGTTCAAGAAGGGACTAGGTAGAAGTAGTCAAATAGTCAAGAATAATGTCCAGGCTTTTTCTCCAATACCCCATAGTGATTCTTGTATAATCTTAGAGACAAGATTTTATATGGTGGGGATGTTGTAAGATCCCACATTTTTTAGGTACGTCTTTTTTTTTTTGAATTAATCATATTTTATTGGGATTTCCATTGTATCTAATACTTGTTGGCTAAGTCTTTCTCAGATAAGGAGATATTTTTCTAAGGAAAATCACTTGATGTATAACGATGTATGTTTTTTTTAATTAATTGAGTCTAGGTGAGAATTTTTCAAGACTTTTCTAAGGTATTGGAAGACATTGAAGTTGATTAAGATCCTTATGCATGAAACATGGATGATAACTATATATAGAAAATTTAAATTATTTGTAAAGGTATTACATGATGTTTAAATTTTTCTAGACATATATCATGAAAATTTACAATCCATGAACTGAATTCATTCCATGAAAAGAGTGCACATCCTAAGAACTAGTTACATGACGTGTAATGTTCAAAGGGTTGAAATCCACCGAGGAGATGTGTTTTTTTCATTATCTTTTAATCATAAATATATGACATGTAAATGTATTAAACATAATATAATTATTGTTATCGGCAGTTATAAGTCTTCAATGTGGCTGATTTTCTCCTTGTTTCCATGTCTAGTCTTCTCCTCTTGACCTAGTATGATTATCTAGTAAATTTATGAGTCTCCTCTTCCACTATGGATTCCCTTTTCAAGAGATCAATCTCTAGTAAGTTTTTTTCTTTGTTTTTCCCCTACATTCCTTTATTTTTTAGTTGTTGTGGTGTACCCAATTGAATATGGTTAATTTGGGTGTTGATGTTGATCTTCTTTGAGCTAGGTTACTTATTGCGATCATATACACCATCATTTTAGTTTGAGTCATCATGTAGAAATGTCTTTTGATCACCAATTAAAGGTAGGGGTCTAAATCTTAAACCTAATGTCTATTTAGATTTTTATATATGTGAAATATTTTGATTATGCCAACCTAATGTGTTCAATAATAAATTGAATTTTAAATAATGATAAATAAAGGATAGAATTGTTCCTTGAATTTCCTTTGGATCCATTGGAGTTGTGACCTAGATTGTGGCTACCTATTGAGTGAGTGAGACCTTGATAAATATTGAATTGAATACTGGATTAAGGTTTGATTAGAATGACATGAGAATTTAGGCGATTGATCGATATAAAATCACTTTTATGGTGTCTTATCATTTATCTAATTTATTGGAAAAAAATTGATAAATGAAATTTGAAATTGACAGCCAAATGGTAATTTTCAGAATTAATCATTGTGCCATATGATATGATATTATATTATCCAATTTTGTTGTGACTTGTTCTAAGATATGATGTAATTATTATATTTTAGGCTCATCCCTAGGACATGTTGTAATGCTTATATACTAGGCTCATCCATGAGATATTTTGTAATGGTTACATATAGATCTCTTACCTAACATATATTGTAATGCTTATATACTAGGATATACCTTGATACATTCTATAATTCATATACACTAAAGTTATCCCTAACATGTGCTGAAATTCCTATAAGTAGGTTTTGACAAGGTGTGTGATTTTAAAAAGTATAAATGGTTATCATTGGAATGGTTTTGTTAGATGCTCGAAGACATTTCAACATGAAATCACTACGGGTTATGTGTTATCATAGATATATGGTTATATTGGCATGGTTTTGGTACATGATCAAAGATATTCTAGCATGGTTTTGAACCAGGTTGTTGATGTAATTTATTAATTTTTTAAATAATTTTTTAATTAATTAATACACCTATTTACCACTTTATTGGATACACTTATTATCATATATGTTTATTTATACATGGTGGTATTGACCTACTGATTTTTACACACACCCTATTTAGGATATTGTTTGGTACCCAAGAATATTACAAGAATATAGGATTGGAGAAGGGAAATGACCTTTATATTGTTTTTTTCTTCTTGGTTAAGCTACAGTTTGGATATGGGACCGACATGGGGATCGGTTACGGGGAATTTTGAGTCTTTATTTGATTCTCCTAGTCTTTTACCAGTATTATTTCTAGCATGAAATTTAGTTATATTATAGTATGTCATTATAATATAATTTTATTTTTTATTTGATTATTTAGTCAGTTTTATTTTATTATCCTTCCATTGTGTTGTATTTTCTTCTACTATTTATTCTGTTACTCAGATGTTAATTATACTTCTACAATATTTTTCTTTATTACTAGGAGGTATAGTCTCCCCCTTATATTCACCACACCCCACTAGTAGTCGACAACCTCTAGAATTCAAGGAGGTACACTTGAGGTCACATAACTAACCCATTTTGGCCACATAAGAGAGTGTTGGGCTGGGGGGATGTTACAACTGGTGTCTTTTTATATGTGAGGGAAGTAGTACTCTTGTAATATTTCAAAACATTAAAATATTATAAAGTCACATCCATGGAAATATGTTTCCAAAATGAAATGTATTATAATATAAGGATTAAATGTTAAAAATATAATTATCTAATCAAATGTAGATGGTTTTATATATCATATTAAACCATAACTTTTTTATGGACCCCTTCATTAACCATTTTTAACTTTAATCGCGATAATCACTATTTCAATATTAAAGGGTTATAATTTCACATAAAGGTAAAAATTAGATCTAAATGAACAATATATTTCATTTTTAAACATACATTATCATACTTGTCTTCTTTAAATATTTTATGTATTTTAAATAATTTAATAAAATATTTTTTTTCATAAAATATCATTAAGGTCATTTTTGGAACTATTCATTTAATTTGACATTAAAGACATCAGGATAACAAAGGAATTCAAATATACACCTTTTAAAAATATCTAATAGGACATATTAATCTACAATTTTTTAGGGGGAACTATAATTAATCCAAAAAATATTATATTGTGAGTTTTTAAGATAATTTATATTATTTTTTTACTCCTTCCACAAGCACTGTGTCGGCATTATGTAAACATTTACCTTAATTATGAAATAAATAAATATTAAAAATAAATTAATATTATAATTAATACCTCAAATAAGAATTTATAACTGAAATTATCCACTTTTTAACCATATTTAATTTTTTGGGAGATATTTAATTCAAGAGAGTTACATTTTTTGAAATTTTTTTGCATAAATAATATAAATTTCATTATGTTGAAAAAATAGAAACAAAATTCCTTATACTAAAATTTTGGATTGATAATTTTCATATTTATCCCATAATATGAAATTTAGTTATGTTTTGGGTTGATTTTGGGAACTTGTATCATGGTTTTAACCCCATTTTACCTATTTTACCCTTACCAAGCTGAATTGTTTTTACTATGGTTTCTATTCATAATGACCAAAAATAAAATATAAATATTTATAAAATTTGAACCTTGAGATTAAAAATATTTTATCCATTATTTATGATTCAATCTTGATAAGTGGAAGAAATTAATTTTCATATAAATGTGTAAAATGAAATGAAAAACAGTATTTAGAAAAATGTGTTTTAAGCATAGAAATTAACTTAATTAAAAGTCATGAATATTCATGATTAAAATTAGATTAATTAGATTATTATAAAAAAATGGATCATATTTCAAATAAATATAAAATAAAAAATATAATATGAGTTTTAAATTATTTTTAAAAAAAAAAATAAATGACATTATTTGAGAAAGTGGTATTTTCACTATTCACTAAAAAATCAATCATTTCAGAAGAATCACAAAATTTCACTCAACATTAATTTTGATATGATGATTACAAAAATTATCCTAATTTTATAAAATAAAAGTTCTAAATGTGGTATAAATTAAGTATAATTTCCTTTCACAAAATGGGAAAAACCCATTTTTCAATGAAATGCCTTTTTTGAAACATAAAACAGTTTTCCTAAACATTGAGTAATTTTTTTAAAATATTTAATAAATAAATATTTATTGATTAGGAAAATTATAAATATATTTCATAATTTATATTCTCATATTAATACTCACTTATTCAACAACCAGATTATAACGGTCACATTTAAATAATAATTTTTTGATATTAAATTTTAATTTTCATAAAGGTCATTGTAGCATTTTAAAAAAGATATAGAGACTATTGTTGTTTTATATTTAAATTTTGGGGTGTTAAATCAATATAATTGGGATAATTTATTTGTTTGGTTATGCCTTGAAGGGTAGAGTGAGTTTATAACATGACCCTAGGCAGGGATGTTGGGTTTTTTACTGGTTGAGGGAAGTTGTATGACACAGTTCCTTGAAGGCACATACTATTAGGTGATTCCATTAGAGTAATCACATCATGATAAATAGGGGTAAAACTATAATGTCATTTTTCAAATTTTTTATTACAAGGTAATAATGGCCTTTTGATATTTTAAATTGGAAACAACCTTTGAGATTCTTCATTTTTCAGATGTGTGAACAAGGTGAGATTGAGGTCCATTTCTATCTTTCAACATCTTTGAATTTTTATGATTTAATTTGGTTTGTCTCATCATTTAAGGTAATATTTTTTCCTACATATTTAGTTCTTTTTCCTCTTAGATGGTCATTTTTTCGTTTTCGTTTAGGGTTTGTTGACAATTCCACCAATGCATAGGGAAATTTGGCCTGATATGATAGGGATTTTATTTTTCATCACTAGAGGGGATCCTAAAAGGTTAAAAAATAGGTTTTTTATGGTTTCATTATAGTTTTTAACTAGTTTTAATTATTTATATATTTCCTTCAATTCATGTGAAATGAGAAATTGGGGACTTTATTTTTTGTAGTTCCACATTGATATTAGGGGTGGTGTCCACCTTATTACTCAAGGATTACGTCATTGGTGATCTCATGGTGACTAATTATTTGATTATATATCAATAATTTGTTATGTTATTAATATTGGATAAATTTATAAATTAATTATAATTTATTTATAAATAATGTAACATCCTATATTTTTGGAGCGGGTTGAATTCCTCACCCATTTTTATATTTTCAGAGTTCGGTGGGTAGAAAAAATATTTAATCATTTAGAAAAACTTAATTTATAGAGTTAACCTAAACTAAGAACTTATTTTTATAGGAGTATTAATCCTTAAAAAGTGTATCAGATTTTTAGTTGGGTTTCAGGTGTGTTAGAGGATGAAATACCAAGATTTCCAAAGTGCGCAAGCTGGGGTGCATGATTTGGAAAAACCATGTGGCCTCCTAGGAGTAACCATGCAGCCCATATTTGTACTAATAACAATTCAGAAAACCAGGTAGTAGGGGGTTCAAAAATTTATGATACCTCTATAGTTTTTAGCAGAGGTAATTTTCATGGTCCGGGCGCGGTTTGAAAAACCATGTGCATAGCCACACTCTTAGTGAAAAATGGTCATAGCTATGCAATATAGCTTGCATGGTTTCTACTTAGTTAGTAATAAATATGTGGGCTAACTATCTTTGATCTGGCTCTTATGTAGTTTGAGCCACACAGTTCCCACATTGTTTGGAAAACCATGTGAGCTAATCATGGAACCCATTAAAATGGGTGAAAGTACAAAAATGCCCTTCCTTTTATTAAAACAAATTTCGCCTCCTTCCTCCCTGGGTCGCACATAGAAGAGGGAACTCCCAATTATTACTCATTTTCTAGATATGGGACATTATCCTCTATCCAGACCTTGTTTTGATCGCCATCTATGGTATTGGATCCAGATCGATAAGCCTCTCTAACCCCTTAACTATTTTCATCATTTCCCTCCCTATACGATGAAATAAATTTATGTGAGTGGTTTTACACAATTTTTATAGTGTTAATTTAAATACTAATTTCATCCAAATTGGTACAAATTAGAAGTTAAGATCATACTTATGCTAGTCGACCAAATTGAGGTAGGTGGTTCTTACCATTCTTTTTTATTTCACGAGTGTTTTGGGGTGTGTCTTTGAGTGATTCATTGTTTTGATGGAGAGAGGCCATTTTAAATTGATTTTTTATTTAATTAACTAATTGAATCCATGTGAGATTCTTGTAGGCATGCTCAACCCACACTAAACATGGGTTGAGTTGCATGAGGGGCTTTGGACCTTAGGCAGATTAAGGTGGGGTGTCATTTATTTAAATTGAATAATTTTTATTAAAATGAATTGATATATACATACATATATATAATAATTTCTTAATATGAGATCCATGGGATAATGATGGGATTGTTCCAAGGATTGATATAGTGCTAACTATATGTTTTGGGGCCTTGTGATCTTCAGGCTGGGCATGCCCCAATATATATGTATTCTGAGTGATGTTGATCACTGGTTGGGTGACTCAATCATTGTTTGAGGTCAAAAGTTCATGAGGCTATGGACATGGCTAGGGAAATATGGGATGACGTGGCCATCATATTGAGAGACATGGTTGTAGGGGCACAAGGTGCCAGATTGGTGTGTCATAGGTTCAAGATTGGTGATTTATGCTTACTCGTGTTATATAATGATCGATTTTGAGTCAAGTGCACCAAGGATGACTCATATATTGAGGTGGTTTTTACTACTCATGTGTGGCACACCCAACCATTGATATGATTTTGTTTTATTCCTTTCTTGACAATGGATTAGTTTGGTTGTGGTTCGAATTAATCCCCAATTTAAATTTTAGGTTTTTGGAATCATCAGGTGAGTTTTTGGAATGTGCATGGTTTCATCATTATTAAGGTAAACCGTATATCTTTTCCTAGGTGACCATGTGGATTGTTTTTGGTGTCTAGTAGTAAGGTTCATGAGTTGCATACAGTTTGGGAAACCATGTAGTAATCTTGTAGTTTGGTTCTGTAATAGTACTGAGCTGTTAAAAATTGTTGGAACATGGTTTGGTAACTGTCTATCCATATAGTGTGAGGTGCCCATTTCATCCAGTAGAGGGTGTACGATTGGCACCTGGTTTACCAAACTGTGCGGCCAAACCATACGATCTACCCATTTTTTAAAATCATAAAATTCCAATTTATCCCCCACTCTATAGACCCTTTCATGATTTCCTCCCCTTGGATCATTTTTAGTGAATGGAGGGAGCCTCCAAGCCTCTAACCTTGACCCTCCTTCCCCATGGGTGCTCCTCCTTCAAATCTAAGGTAAGTTTTAAGGGTTTTTGTCCAAGTTTTTCCTCTTTTTATTCTTCTCTTCTCTCTCTCTTGAAGTCTTGTCCTATCTTGGTGGGTTTTTCTCTATTGGTATAATCCTAGAAGTTGGGGTTTGTGTGTGATTTGATTTATTTTGGATATAGGGCATGTAGATCATTTTGGGGAGCCTATTCTTCCTTCTCAAAGTGTTTCTTCACATCCTCACTCCATTTAGGTAGATGTTTCAATTATATTCCTTTATGGAATAATCCATTTATGCTTGTGTGTTTTTAAATAATTTATAACCACGTTTCACATGCTTGTGATGTGTTTTTTGGGTTTTTTGTGGTGTTTTGGTGTTTTTAGAATTTTTTATAAATTTTTTTTGATGTGATTATTTCAATATAGCTATGTATATGTTCACATAATGTGTTTGATAAAATAAAAATTGATATTTTAGAGTAAAATCGATTGATTTGATTGCTTTTTTCCTTAGATATGTTTTCTTAAATTGGTTGTATTTTTATTTGGGATTTAAATGTAAAACATGGTGATTTTTATAGTGTGGTTTGTTGTTCTAATGGGAAGTCATGTGATGTTTATTTGAAAATGGTTTTGGGAAAATATACTTGTGGCATTCCATTAGATGTGGGAACATCATTGTGTTCCTGGAGTGCACATGTGGATGGGCACAGAAATGATGATGGATTTGTTTAACATAAAACCCAAATTTCAATACACTTGTATGTCTCTTTTAAAATCTTCGTGTTTAACTAGAAACATTTTTATAAATGAATTTAGTGAGATTTTAAATGGGTGTTCAAAGAATGTGATTAGTTTAGTAATTTTGAAGATGGTTTTTTTTCATGTGGTGTGGTAGCCCATTTGGCATCTAAAACTTTATTGTGTGTTTTCATATTAGTCATAAAATAATGTTGGAAATGAAATTGTATTTGTTATAAAGGCCTATTTGGAATTTTGCTCTTGAAAGTGGTTATTTATACTGATTTTGAAAAAGGTTGAGAAATTTTTTGAATGTGTACATGTAATGAACATGATGTAAGACCTGGTTGTCACTTTTTTAATATTGCTAAATGACTGTGGTTTTGAAAGTGAAAATGACCAATTGGAATCTTAACATGTTTTGAGAAATTATTTGAAATATCCTGTAATATGATGACCTAGTTGGAACTTATGATTGGTTTTTTATATGACATGAACCTTTATTTAGGATTTCACCTTGTGGGTTATTGTATAAGTGGTGTTAGTGTTTGGGGTAGACAAGTGTGGTGACAAAAGTTAAGGTCAGTCATGCATGCAAGGGGATCATATGTAAACAGTGTAATACTACCATGAGTTTCATGGGAATTTTTAGAGGGTTGAGTGACTATTTCTTATCAAAACTGATTTGATTGGTTGGTACCTCTTGGATGAACTAGAGGCCAGTTCAGTAGTGCCACCGAATTGAAAAGATAAGATAATCCATTTGGTTATAGACTATAGAGTTGCACCATACAACAATAGGTGATGTTGACTCGAGTATATACAAGGACTGTTCTAGGGATATTTAAGAAATCCCATGGTTACTACATGTATTTTTTTATTTATTTTTCTACTACATGTTTGGTATTAGTCATTCTAGTTTTATTTTCTTGTATTTTCCCCCTTATTTTCTGCACATCCATGTTATGGTTACTTGAATGGATTTCTTTGTTGGGTTTGTTTCTAAACAAAAAAGTTTGGGGAAAGTGAAAATAAAATTTGGAAAGGAAAATTGCATGTGCTGTTTTAAAATGGGAACTTGTTGAGAGCTTTATTTGTTTTCATAAAACAAAATAAGGACAAATTTTCATATATATATATTTCAAACTTATGTTTATGGAATATTTCTTATAAAGTAAATGTATGGATTCAGTTGTGGTTTCCTACTGAGTTTTTATGATCAAACCCTACTTATACTATTTGGTGTCGGTAGACCCGAGCAGTTTTGTAGGTACATGTTTCTAGTTTGTGTGCTCATCATTAGAGCATTTAAGTATTTTTGTTTGAGGTGACCAAGAGTTTACATGGATAATGTGTTGGTGTTTTTGTTCTCATTTTTTATTTAGATTCTATTTTTTTCAGTTGTTATATATGGATTAGTTTTTTATATTTATCAATTTTCAGTTTTTGTTAGTTCTACCACTTTTCATTTTTATTCATTAAATCCTAATTTATTGTAAAATAATAATTATAATTGGGTATTCCTTGAATCTTGACACTAGTTTTCATCCTATGGGGATCATGAACACTGTTTGGGCCATGCCATGAACTGAGTCGGAAGTCGATTCAGATGGAATTCTAGCCTGGTTCGTGAAAAAATTGTATTAGAGGAGGTTCTTTTTATTTAGGGTGTTAGGTAGATTTAAGATCATGACTATTGGAACTCAAGAGTTAGGTATGGGAAGGGCATCATGAACCCTTGATCGTTCTGATCCTCGAGCTTCCAGGGGTATTCCAAGATTTGACTCTTTTGTTTGTGTTTTGGATGAGGGTTGAAAATGGAGGTGATTCAGTTTCATGTTGTGATATAACATGGATTAGTGACTCATGTGGAGTATAATGGCATGTTTTAGGGTCCTATTAGTGTTTATGGTTACCTGGGTCATGGACCACTATCATTTCTCCATGTTAGGCACAAACACATGTTCCTCATTCTGATTGCTTGGTGTGAGTCATGTTGTGTTTCAGTATCAGTTGATGTGATTAATACTTCAAAATGAAAATAGGGTTTTTAAAACAAGAATGATTTGTTTCAAATGATTCAATATTGGAAAATTATTTTTATAGTAAAAATTTTTGGATTGAAAATTTGGTGAACACTTGGATTTTGATAATGAAATGGTGAGCACAACCCTTGGTACTCTATATGAAAGTTCACATATGTGTGGGTATGTGTGGGAAGTGTGTGTTAGAATGTGGGGATAAAAATGGATGGGAATATATGTGATGATTCATAGGGTTTCATGGGTGAGTATTTGAGATAAACAAAATGAATTGGTTTTTCTAAATTGGTTTTTTAGAATGTGGGTTTTGTTTTGTGAAAAGTGGATTTTTATTTAAATAGTAGCATTTGAAGAAGGTGGTTTTTGAAATTGAAATAGAAATGATGGTTTTAAAAAATGGTATTTTTGGTTTTTTTTTGTATGTGTTTTTTTTGTGATCATGTTGTTTTGGATTATAATGATCTTTTCGATTGTGATTGGATAGATGTTAGTTTTGAATTGGTGTTCCTTATATCATTCAGAATATGCTTCCCATAAAGGTCCCCAAAGTTTCCAATGATCCATTCCTAGTTTCAATTTATTCTTAGTTATTTATTATCTTTCATGGTGATTGAGTTATGTTAGAGGCAATGGATTGTCTTGAGAAAGTTGAGGGTTTCTTCAGATCATTGGGAACTCCCAAATCTGTTAGAGTTTGTGCTTTTCTGGGATTGTTTGAGGCTCTAGTCTTGGATGAATAGGAGTTGTTTTCACTTTCATATATGAAATTTGGGGTAATTTGGGATGTGTTGAAGTCCATATTTTTCCTATGGCTTATAACTGATGAGGTGAAGATAAAGAAAAGGGAAGAGCTATTGAGTATTCATCAAGGACAGTGGATGGTGAAGTCCTTTGTTGACCACTTCAAGGAGTTGGTTTCCTTTTCTATAGAGTTATTGTCAAATGATCTATTGAAGGATTTTATTTTCATTAGGGGTACACATACTAATATCAAGGAGTGTCCCTATACTCTAAGGATCTTTATTTAGATAAGATAGTGGATGAATCATTCATAGTTGATTTGGATTCTAGAGTGCATGTTGACAATCTTGTATCCCTTACTGCTCATGAATTTTACCCATCTGAAATGAGGGGAGTTTTAGAGGACCTTGTTCCTGAAAATCATTTTCTATTGGTTATGGATTCTAGTTCATTAGACCATTTGGTTTCATCCCACCATTATGTCTGGTTCATACATTCAAAGCCTCCTTGTCACAATCCTCCAAAGACATGCCATCGTTGTAGCTATCTGGGTCATATAGATAAGTTTTTTAATAAGAGTATCCTAAAGAAGATGTTGTAATCGGAGGATTTTAGCACCTAACTATGAGGAATGAGATGATTTAGTCATCAGGGCTCCAGTCGAAGCCCTCATAGTGAAGCTCACACACAATCAGGAATTTCCAAGGGCGAGGAGAACCTTTTCCTATAGTTTCCTCCCATGATGGGGGTGGAAATGTTGTAAGTTTCCCTTTATTCATTCCCTCTATTATTGTGAGTTCATCTATTGCTTGGAAAGTGTAATGGGCTTGTGATATCATAATCTTAGTAGAAGTTTTTATCTGAATGTGGATCTTTGAATTGGTTTTTATTATTTGATTACGATTAGCCTTTGTGGGGGCTGGTCTTAGTTATAGTTGTACTCGTCTAGAGATTATTGAGTTGGTAAAATTGATGGGTTGTGGTTTCGGTTTACTGTTTGGATTGATCCAATTTTCTGGGTTTCCCCTAGTATCAGAGGTTCAGTTTGGGTGGTAAATTTTCAGTCTGGTGGTAATGTTTATTAGATTATGGGGAAAAGTTGTATAGGTTTGTGTCGGGAGTTCCCTTTTTATTTCTTCATATGGACTGGGGTAGAGTGGTTAGAGTTCCCATTTAAGTTCTATTATGTTGGGGTTTAAATAGTGGTTATTTTATTGACGTCTTGTTGTGGGTAGAACCCTCTCATGTTCTACCACTGCTTTTTTGTGTTGTCATTTCCTTTAGAGATAGTTAGGTGTGACTTGTAGAGTAAAAAGGTCACTCAGAGGTCTGTTCTTCCTTTTGTTTTTGATCGGGCATGTAATCATGTTTTGGATAAATTTCTATTGGATGAATTTATGTGGGTAAAAAGTGTTTTTGGTTATGATAATTTCCACACCCCAACCTTTGAAATTCTCTTATCTTATTATTTTCTATCCTTTGGATTAATTTTTTTGAGGTCCAGGTTGACCCCCAATTTAAATTTCTTGAATTTTGGAAGCCTCGGGTTAGTTTTTGGACAGTGCATGATTTGATCATGGTTAGGTTAAACTGTGTGTCTTTTCCGAGGTAACTGTGTGGCTTGTTTTGGGTGTCCAGAAAAAAAGACACATGGGTTGCACATAGTTTGGGAAACCATGTGGAGACCATGCAGTTTGGTTCTATAATCAGACAAAGGTGTTCAACACGGTTGGTGCACCGTTTAGTAACCATGCAGCTAGCCCGTGCGAGGTGCCCCTTTCTTCCAGTATAGGGAGCATAGTTGTCACATGGTTTACCAAACCGTGTGAGATTCTTGGATTTATAAAATCATAAAATTAAATTTTTCCCCTCAACCATTTTTAAGACCCCTTTGGAATTTCCTACCCTTGGGCTGTTTTTAGTGCATGGAGGGAGCCTCCAAGCCTCTCCCCTTGATCCTCATTTCCCATGGGTGATCCTCCTTCAAATATAATGTACGTTTTTAGGATTTTTTTTCAATTTTATCCTCATATCCTTATTCTCTTATCTTATCTTTGTCTTGAAATATTGACCTTTCATGGTGGGGTTTTCTCTCCTAGAAAACCCTAAAAGTTTAGGGTTTGTGTGAAATTCTATTTCTTTTGGATCTATGTCATGAATATCATTCTTGGGGTCGAGAGTTTTGTCGCATCCTCACTCCATTAAGGTATGTGTTTCCATTATTTTCCATTTTAGAACAATATATTAATGGTTGTGTGTTTTTAAATAATTTATAAACATGATTCTAATGCCCGTGATGTGTTTTTTGGTTTTTTGTGGTGTTTTACTGTAGGTAGAATTTTCTAAAAATGGTTGTAGAAGTGATTATTTAAATATTATGATGTATATGTGCACCTACTATGTTTGATAAAATGACAATTTAGATTTTTGAGTAATATTTATTGATATGAGTGTTATTTTCCATTAGATATGTTTTATTAAATTGGTTGGATTATGATTTGGGCTTTATATTTGTAACATGGTGATTTTTATAGTGTTCTTTTTTTGGGTGGGAAGGTATGTGATGTTTATTTAAAGATTTTTTTTGTGTAAAAGACAATTGTGGTATGCCATTGGCTATAGGGACATCCATGTGTGGCCAGAGTGCACACATGAATGGGAACACAAATGATGATGGCCTTGTTTAACATAAAACCCAATTTTCAAAACACTTGTATGTCTCTTTTAAACTCTTGGAATTTAACTAAACTCTTTTCTAAAATGAATTTAGTGTGATTTTAAATGGGTGTTAAAATAACATGACCCATTTGGTACTTTGGAAGATGAATAGTTTTTCAAGTGGTGTGGAAGACTATTTGGCATCTTTAAGTTAATTGTGTGTATTTGTGTTGGTCTTGAAATAAGGTTGGAAATGAAATTTTATTTGTTATAAAATCTAATTTGGCATTGTGTTATGGAAAGTGGTTGTTTATGCTGATTTTTATAATGGTTGAGAAATGTTTTGAAAGTGTACTTGGAATGAACAAGATGTAAGGCTTGGTTGGCACTTCGTAATGTGGGGAAAGGAATGTTGTTTTTAAAGTACTAATTTTCATTTATCATCTTAGCATGTTTTGAGAAATTATTTGAAATATCATGAAATATAACGACCCAGTTGGAACTTGTGGTTGGTTTTTTATATTATGGGAACACCTATTGAGGATTTACCCTTATGTGTTATCATATAGGTGGTGTTAGTTTTGGGGTAGGAAAGTCTGGTGATGACAGGTAAGGTGAGTCACACGTGAGAAGGCCTATCACTTACACAGTGTACCACTACCATGGGTTTCCTTTTCATATTTATAGGATTCAGTGAAAATTTATTTTAACCCCGATTAGGTAGGTTGGTACCCACTGGATGGATTAGAGGTCATGTGGGTAGTTCCAATGGATTGGCTAGTTTAGATTTTCTAGTTTTTTATAGAATATGGAGCTTCACCATATGTCTACAGGTGAATTTTACTCAATTACATCCATATATCACTCTAGGGATGTTTAGGAATGACCATGATTACTACTTTTATTTTTTGTTTATTTTTCTACTACATGTTTGTTATTAATATTTCCAATTTTAATTTCTTGTATTGGTCTCCTTTATTTTCTACACAAACCTATTTTGGTAACATGAAAATATTTGGTGGTTGGGTTTGTTTCTAAAGAAAAAGGGTTTTGGATTTTGAAACTTATTTTTGAAAAGGAAAACTTCATGTGTTTTTTTAAAACAGAAACTTGTTGAAAGTTGTTTTTGTTTTCTTAAAAGGAACTAAGGGAATATTTTAATATATGTATTTCAAAATAGTGTTTATGTAATGCTATAGGAATGTAAATATATGGATTCTATGGCGATTTCCTACTGAATTGTTAATCTCACACTTTACTTATACCATTCGGTGTTGGTAGATCCAAGTAGTTTTGCATGTCTAGGTTTCTAGTTTGTGTGCTCATCATTGGAGCACTTTGGTTTTGTGTTTGCAGGTTAACAAGAGGTCACATGGAGAACATGTTGGCGTGTTCAGTCTCAATTCATATTTAGTTTCTATTTGGTTTTTTAGTTGTTGTATCTAGATAAGTTTTTTATAACTATCAAATTTTAGTTTTGGTTGGTTATTACACTTTCCCTATTCAGTCCTTTGATCCCTGTTTACTAGTAAAAAACTGTTCCCATAGTGTTTTCCATGATTCCCAACACTAGTTTCCTGCCTATGGGGTTCGGGAAAGCCCTTCGGGCCATTTCATGAACTGGACCAGATGTCAGGTCGGACAGTACTCCGGCCTAGTTCATGATAGTGTGGGTAGATGCCTTCATTAGTGTACCTTATAAAGAATTAAAGTTTGAGGTTATTTCTGTAGAAATACATAGGTATGGTGAGGATCCATCATATGACAATGATGAGGCTATTGTTTGGGGGTTTAGACTCTGTGCTTGAGACAATTGGGCGAGGACTTATTTGAGAGGACAAGTATCACCTCTCCCTAGGACTTAGGATGTTGATATGACTGTGAAATCTTTTTTAGGAAATATATATGGTTTTATGAGAGGAATTCTATCCCCCAATGGTTATAATGGGTGGGATCTCTTCTCCTTGATAATATATGATGGTATATAGGATGATCACTAATCTCCCTCATGATATATTATATACACTCCTAAAAAGTGGTTGTTTTCCGCAATGATATATGATAAACGATAGAATATGAGGAAGATACCATTACTCCTAATTATATATGGCATATAATATGGTTATAGGGTAGGGATGTTATTACCACCTGGTTATCAATATATTATGCTTAGAGACATCTGGCATTAGCTGAAAAAAGTATGGTCTCACCCAGGTGACTTGGATAGTATCAAAGTTCATAAAAGGTGCTTTAATGAAGTTGTTTATTCATTGTTTCTGAGTATTTCACATTGTGATGGTTATGTTACATAAAATTTGGTGGCATACTAATGAGTTATAACATGAGTGGAATTGAAACATTTTTACTTGGGAAGATATCATGATTAGAGGAATAATTATGGTAGAGTCCTAGTGATGGATGGTTGAGCTATATAGCTTGGATGGAGTCATGAGTTGGGACCAGGTGGGAACTTGGGACCTAGATGTGGTTATTTTTTATTTTGAATATTTTTATTTGGCTTGTTTATAATTTTTTCATGGGATATCTTGTTGGTGTATACCTAAATCATGTGGCATTTTAGATAGTACATTATGTTATAGTATGAGGTATATTTTTACATTTGAGTTGGTTTTGGTTATGGTGTCTATTTATTTCTATCAAGAATCTTGATGATGTATTTTATGATTTTTTTAGTATTGGTTCTACTCTAATATGAAGGTGTAATATCTCCATGGTTTCACCTAAACTCTCAATACTAGTTGGTGGCCTCTATGGTATGGGGAGGTGTTATTAAGGTCATTCAAATATATAATATTCTCATTGTAGAGAAATATAGGTCAGGATGTTAGAATAGGTGTTGGGGAAAGT
The DNA here is from genome assembly GCA_963277665.1 of Viscum album. Classification (NCBI taxonomy): domain Eukaryota; kingdom Viridiplantae; phylum Streptophyta; class Magnoliopsida; order Santalales; family Viscaceae; genus Viscum; species Viscum album. The sequence continues at coordinate 907,292,156 of OY728131.1, read as the reverse complement.
ATTTCATACATGTGATACCTCATAGAGGGGTTAGACTACTAGATCCCCGAATTTGGGCTTTGGCTAGTTTAACAATCTCAACTTTGTTGATCATACATTGATCCATCAATGGTTAGAGGTATGGTTTTATTACCATTCACCCATGATTATGTTTTTTTTTCTACATGGGTGGAGAACAACTATTCATATATTCTCATTTTTTAGGTGATTTTGGATTGTCCACTGTGTATCTATATAGGGCGATGTCTATTGATGCTTTTTATGAGTGAGACCGGAGGGTATTCATAGATGTCCTGAGTGTACCATCATAATTACTAGATATAATATTCTTTGATATTTCTTTATTTTAGATATTCATAACATCAATTTTATCCTTTGGATGGAATGGATGACATAATATTGAGAACACATAGACTTTATCAGGGATGGGTATCTTTCACATCTATTGAGGATGATTGTCATACCTTGACCAAGGAATGGGATTTGTAGGAAGGTTACCGGGGAACTTACCACCAATAGCTATAGACAATTTCTACATAGTTATATAGTATTTTTTTGAGAGATATGGAAATTAAAAAAAAACATTCTTTCCTTATATTATTGAGTAGTACCATGATGTATTTATTTCACAATTCTTTATATTTCTACCTAAGAGATAGGTTGAGTTCACAATTGAGATAATTTCATGTACAAAGCACATATTCATTCCTATATAAATGATTGTTCCTATAGAGTTTAGAGAGGTGGATGATCATCTTGAGTACCTAAGGGTAAATTGTTTGACTCACCCAAGCACATCCCCCTAGGGTTCTCTTGTGTTATTCACCAATAATGAAGATGGTTCATTGAAATTTTCTATATATTAATAGAGGTTGAATAATATAGTGATCAAGAACTGGTATCCTCTTCCTTATCGTGTTCAAATATTTGACTAGTTGAGGGGATCCAAGTGTTCCTCCAAAATCAACTTGATGTTAGGTTATCATCAGTTTTGAGTGAGACTTTTTGATATTCCCAAGACTAATTTTAGGAGTTAGTATGGACTATGTCACTATCTCCTCACTATTTCCAAATTAATGAATGTGTTAAAAAATTTTATTTCTGAAAGTAATTATTTTTTTCCTTCATATGTTTATTTTTTCATGGGTTTATTTGGTGATGATATCTTGGTGCACTCTTAGTTATGGAATGATCATGCATGACATCATAAGATCATACTAAATAAAATGAGAGAGTATCAAGTTTATACCGAGATTTTGAAGTGTTAATTTTTGATCTAGGAGTTATTATTTTAAAGGCATGTGATATCATAGGATGATATGTTAGTATACCAAAAAATATTCTAGGTAATGATTTATTTGTAGTTACCTAAGAATGTATTCATGATTCATAACGTCCTAATATTGGAAAACAACTATATTATATTTATTCAAAACTTATTTTGATTAAAAATGGTGATGATAACCCTAAACAAGAAGGGGGATACGTTCCTGTAGCCTGATCCTTGTGAGATAGCCTTATCGGAACTGAAGGTAATGTTGAGTATTATACAAATTATAGTTTTATCTAAGCCAGATAAGGATAAAATCTTGTACTATTATGCATTAAAGGTTGTTTTGGGAGTGGTTCTAATACTCTATGGGTTCATAGTATCTTTTGAATCTTGGTAGTTGAGACTTCATGAGTGAAATTATATGACTCATGATGTGGAGATAGCAGCAACAATGAACCCTTGGAATTGATAAAATATGATTTATTTGTTTCCAGCTATACATGAGGATCATTAGAAATTGTTTTGTGTGTTTTTATAAATTAAATACATTATCTATGTCTAAAAATTATTGGATTTTGTTGGAGATGATCTATGAATAAATTAAAGGTTGTTTTGAAAATATAGAATCAATTTACCTTATAAGGTACATGAGGTGTGTGTTGAAATGTTTTGAGACGTTTTGAGGATTTTTATGAATTATTTTAATTTTATTGAGATGAATTAATACGGTGGAAAATATTTAAAAAAATATCTAATTTCATATAGATATATTTGAAGAAGCCTAGATAAGAAATATGAAATTCTAGGTTGCATGTTTTTAGAAAATTAAAAAAGTATTGGATGAATAATAATAAACACCTTTATATTTAATAATAACTCTAATTATTTTTATACCAAAATTAAAAAACCCCATCTTATATAAAATGATTTAGATATTCTGAAATAATGTTGCATTAGATGCCAATATTCAGAAAAAAATCAATTCTCTATCCTAATTAACATGACCATAGTTGATCTTCCAAAACATTTCAACTGTTCTCAATTGTAACATTATTCTATGAAAATATCTTCTATAAGATTAACTGAAAGATGGTCGGTGGATTATTTCTACTATGGATGGAGTTAAATAATGGAAGATAAATGTTATAGAATAATTCGAAGAGAAAAAGAAGACGATACATAATGTGGATAATGAGTACAAAATATGCTAAAGTATCGAGGTCTAGATTAATTTGAATGTTCATAATTTTTAAAATGTTATTATGCTATAATAACTTAATAGAATCTAGGGATATGTTCAAATGACATATAAAAATTATCCTTTCTGTTAATATGGCTCAAAATACTTCATATGTTACACCATATTAATTATGAAAGTTACACTTCCACATGAAATTAATACCAAAATATATAGAGTTACAAAAGATAAATAAAAGGATATGTGTGAGTAACTACATAGTTCCAAAATTCATATAGGATTAAGTTTAATGTTTTAATTATCATGTATGAATAATTTATTTAACAAATGAGAGACTTTTTGAAATTAAAAGGCTGATTTTTTGTGTATTAAAATGATTATATAAGTTGAGATTTTAAAGAGAAATATAAAGAGATATTTATGAGGATATTTAAGTGATATTTAAATGTGATGATGATTTTAATGTTCATTATGGATTAATAATAATGATGATTAATGGTTATCCATGATTGAATCCAATATTTTGGGATTCTAAAATTTTGAAGAGAAATAAAATTGTTTTGCTCAAATTTAATGGAAAGAAGAATCCAAGATTTAGTGAAGATTTGAATGAGAAATCTAGGATAATAAATAAATGAGGACATACATTTAGAATTAAATGGGACTCCTTTCTATTAAATAATTCTAGCATTTAAAATTTGAATATTGGAAATATAATTATCAAGATCACATATAGGAAATTTTATAGTAATATATTTTGAACAATTTTAAAAAGTGAGATCTTGATGAAAAATATTTATGGAGGATTCCAAATTTAAATATTTGAAATATTTTTCCATTTTTATATTTATAAAATTAATTCCTGGATATCATGATTAAAATGTTAAAATAATAGAAGGAAAAACATTGAGTACAATATTGATAATATCCTATTAAAATGTTGATCATCTTGAGGTCAATGTTCTGGAAGTAGGAGAGATCTTGAATTCATTTTGATAAATATAAAGGCTCGATGAGAAGGTCTATTTATTGGTGGAGATGCATAAAATTCTTAAAGGATATCATTTATTATATCTTGGGAATTAACTCATAAACTAGAGGGATCTGACATAAATAACTATAGGCAGATAGATATTGTTGGGAAATAATAATAGATAATAATGATACCTTTCCTTCATGCAATCATGTTTGATACTTAGGTCCAATACAATATAAGGGTGACTAAATTATGGCGTTCAATTCTGTTTATATTTTATTAGATATTGTTCAGTTGTAATAAAGAATAACTTAATTCTATCAATCTTTAACCAAACCCAATTTATAGATGCTAAAATTAAATGTAGAGATAAGACTATTTTACTTTATTCACCATAAAGGGCTAGTACAATGATCATATACAAACTATGTGTTAATGTACTAGAGAGAAACACTACTAATTTTATGTACTAAAAAGATAAAGAAAATGAATTATCTATCATAGGTATACTCCCCCAACATATCTCTATACAAACTAATTTTAGATAAGTATAATTAGAAAACATGACATAGTGATCACTCAAAAGGATTATTTACAATACATGAACACCATACTAGAAAAGTTTTTGTTGTTGTACTTACGTTCCACCTTCAAATCCCAATCTTTAATGAAATATTGTCACAATAGTCTCTCTTCTCTATAATATTATAGATATATAAATTATTTTACTCATACTTCTCTAAATCAAGCATTTATATATCCAAACCATTTTCCAAAAAAATTCTACTTTTCAACCTTTTATTAGGTCTTCAAACTTCCCATTAACTAGCCATTAAGTCTTTTAATTCAACTTTAATGACATGAAATCTTGGATAGAATTGGACCACAATAATTTCCAAGATTTATCTTAATTGTGGTATAACCTCATTCATTGTGTCATTATTATTATTAAAAAATCTATGAATTATGGCGTGATGTCCTTCCCCATGACATAATCAATGTCAACAACTATATCCACACAATCTATATAACAACCCTTCTCTTTATTTTGCACATAAACCTAATTTATTACATAAAATATTCACTTTATACAACATATAAGATCAAGAGGTATAGTGTCTTTGGGGCTTAGGAACATTACATAACAACTTAGAACATAAAACAAGAAATCTTTATTTAAAACTTCTTTTACATGATGACAAAATTCCATTGTACTTAGCATTGCATGGGATAACCTGAGGACTTGTATAAGAAAAGAGTAAGCTATAAATCCTAGTAATGGAGTAAAAAAGGAATAACATGAAGAATATAGACATGTTAAGTAATAGGAATATCAATGGATAACAAGAGAAACATGAACATAAAGTCATGATATAACATGATCATCATAACATGGAAATGTGGCAACAACATTTAACATGATATCAACATGATCCAAGGCTCATTGAACATGGAGCATGAGTAAATCCTCATTACACTTGAATTATCATGATTAAAAACTCATTACAATTGAATTATTATGATTAAACCCTCATTTCACATGGAGTATCATGATACTATTCTTTACCCAAAGCATTGATGTGCTATCAGGGCTCATCCTTTATAAACATTTCATTTCATGCATAAGTGTTCCACATGGATCAAATAACATGGAATAATTCAACATCATAAGATATTATAGGATTATAGAATTTGGAATACATACATTTATGTACCATTAAATAAGTATATGTTCATGAAGGTGAATATTCTTGATAGATAAATGGTTATAGTATTCACTACACAATAATTTCATCTTGGAAAATCACAGTGCAATTTCGGCAGCATAACCGCGTGACATAAAGATTCATAAAAATAGTTGATTAAAGATAAAGGGGTATCTAATCATATTTACATGAAATGGAAACTAATGGGGTCACATAGATACAAGTCCCAATACATGGAATTTGGAAATATAAGGCATAACATAATAAAGAAACTTGAAGAAAGAGGAGAAATGGAATAACTCTTATGAAATTTTAGCCTGGTAACAGGTGTAAATGGATGGGATTAATGAGAGAGAAAGATGTATCTAATTATTAAAACATAATTAGTGAATTATGGGGGAGGTTTAAAATTATACCCCATCATTTTTAATTGAAAATAAAATGGCATAACAATATAAGGAAACTTGGATATAAATAAAGAAGGAAGGAAAGTGAGGATCCCTTACTTGGAAGTGTGATCCCAAATGCTTGGGAAAGGCTTGAGAGAGCCTTCTTGGGAGCTTGGGGTTCCTTGGGAGGATTCTAGAGAGATTATTTTATAGGTTGGTTGAGCTCCAAATGGTTTGAGTGAAGAGGAATGGGAGATTGAATGGGTTTATATTAGAAGGGAGAGAGAATTCTTTATTATATTTGTTTTGGACACTACATATTAAACTAATCAAAACCAAATATAATCCCAAAGTATTTCCCATGGTTTTTTCCAAAGGGTATTGGAAAAAATTATTTTATAACTCTAATGGCCTAACTTATTGAAATATTAGGCTTGCTTATGTGGAGGTGAGTTACACTCTCAAGGGAATCATTATAAAATGTTAAAATATTTTATAAGTCAAGGAGGGTCCACTAAGGCACCATAAAATTAATCAAACACATCTAAAATTACATTATTTTTAATTTAAAACGTATATTGGAAAAATATATCTTTTATAGTATTTTATTACCACGCTATTGGGTCATTATGATGTTATAAAACACATTATATATTTTAATGGTATTTAATTTTTACCACAAGATTTTACTGTGTCAGAAAATAATGAAAAATTTACTGTTAGGTAATTTTGAAATCCTAAATCCAAAAATAATTTTCATTTTATCTAAATAATTTTCTAAATATTTGAATTTTTACTTTAAGAATAAAAATGGACATTTATCAAAAATTTATGGGTTTTGATAAAAATAGCTTCCAAACCTTAATAAAAATTACAATTATATTCATAAAAAAATTATACAATAATTTATATTTAATAAAAATAAATTTAGTAATAAAATTTTATTAAAATATTATTTAATTCAAAAAACCGCTAATTTATCAAAATAGATTTCTTAATTGAATATTAACTAAAAATATTATGTTTTTCTTCAAGAAAAAATTTACAATGTAACAATAAAAAAATGAATGTATATTATTTATTATATAAAAAAATAATGCACATAATTATAGTGTTAGGGTCGTGTTACATAACCCCTTATAACACCCTCATAAAAGCTAAGGGTAAGGTGCGAGATGGTGACCGACTCTTGGGACGACTCGGATAACATCGCTCGTGTGGTAATCTCTATTAACATACAATTCTCCCATAGGTGGTTACGTTAATGATTAACATGTTGAATATCATCTTGGTCTTAGTCAATAGTAAATCCCAGTGATGCTACCTCCTTTATGAGCTCCAAAAAAATGGCCTTCATATGGTGAAAATGTACTAGATAAGGCCATCACTTCCTTTGTCTGAGTAAATTTGATCTTTTTTAAAGCCCTATATTTATACTAATCATGTGATCACTGTTCAACAACTATTTTAGAAATGGTAACAATTATTAATGGTATTTTAAAATCCAAAAATATAAAACCATGGAAGTGTATATGTTTTATATAACCATTTTACATAATAAGACATTTAATTAGATCAAGAGTAATTTTCATTAAAAAAAGTTCGGGTCATTACAATATTCCCCCCCTAAGAAATTACACCCTTAAAATTTTCTTTTCCCACTCTAATATAGATGAGGGTAACTTTTCCTCATCACTTCCTCTGGTTCCCACATTTCTTTTTCAAACTTGTGGTTTATCCACAACAATTTTACTTGGAGCATTGTCTTATTTCATAGAAATTTTTCCCTACGATCTAAGATCTTCATTGGCTTCTCTTTATAGGAGAGGTTATTATCCAATGGTACCACCTATGGATTGAGTACATACGATGGTTTAGGTATTTACTTTCTTAAGAGTGATACATGGAATACATCATGTACTTGGGATAGGTTCGGTGGTAGTTCTTGTCGATAGGCCACTGCTCCAATGCGATTAAGGTTATCAAATGGGCCAATGTACCTTGGAATAATCTTTCCCTTCTTCCAAAATATCATAACTCTCTTCCATGATGATATATGAAGGAATTCCATGTCTCAAACATCAAACACTTGATCTCTTCGATGATTATCACCATAGATCTTTTGTTGACTTTGAGCAGCTTTAAGATGCTGCTGGATGGTCTTAGCCTTCTCCACCATTTCTTCAACCATTTATGGACCTAAGAGTTTTTTCTCCCCAACTTCATCCCAAAATTCCGGTGTTATACACCGCTTCCCATAAATGGCTTCATAAAGATCCATTTGGATACTTGAGTGTAAAATATTATTGTAAGATAACTAAACCAATGGAATATATTGATCTTATCCTCCTTTTAAATCCATTGAGCATTCTCCCAAAATGTCCTCAATTGTTTGGATAATACACTCAGATTAGCCATCTGTTTGAGGATGATAAGTTGTACTAAAGTTCAGATCAGTATTCAGAGCATGTTAGAGACCCTTCCAAATTGTAGAGGTGAATCTTGGATCTCGATTGGATACAATCGATAGTGGTAGTCCATGTAGCCTTACCACTTCTCTGATGTATATTTGTTCTAGTTGATCCCATGAGAAATACTCTTGAATTGAAATGGAGTGTGATGTCTTTGTAAGACGATCCAGAACAACCCATATATCATTGCCCCCTTTGGATATCTTTGGAAGTCTGGTGACAAAGTCCATGGTGATGTTCTCCCATTTCCATGTTGGTATGAGTAATGATTGCATCATCCCCTTAGAATTCTACCTCTCAGCCGTCATTTGCTGATATAATAAGCACATTGATGTATACTCAATGATCTCCTTCTTCATGTTATCCCACCAATAATGATCTTGGAGATCTCGATACATATTTGTGTTTCCTGTGTGAATAGAGAAATTTGAATTATGCACATCATCCAAAAGTTCATTCTTTAACTCTGAATTTGATTGAACACATAGTCTTGAACCAAATCTCACAATTCTTTCTTCATTAACATTGAATACTGAGGGTCTCCCTTTTCAGATAGTTTCCACTTTCTTCTGAATTACCACATAATCCTATTCAAAAAAATTTAACCTTTCCAAAAGAGACGGTTGAGTAGTAATTTGTGAAAGAATTGATGAAGATCACTTTTTTATGATTCCCATGTCCATCTTCATCAAATATAATAAGATTGGATCCTTTTCAATTATCATCAATGAAAGGGTTATTGGATCCTTTCTACTTAGAGAATCTTCCACCATGTTCACTTTCCATGGATGATAGTGAATTGAGTAGTCATAGTCTTTTATCATATCTAACCATATTCATTGGAACATATTCAGCTCTCTATGTGTGAATATATAGATGAGGTTTTTTTATCCATATATATTTCACACTTCTCCCCAAAGAGGTAATGTCGCCAAATTTTTAAAGTGAATATTATTTCATCTAACTATAAATCAGGTGTTGGATAGTTTTTCTCATGAAATTTCAATTTCCTTGAAGTATAGGCAATGAATTTTTCATTTCGAATCACCACACATCCCATTACTTTCTTCAAATCATCACTGAATACCACGAAAAGTTCTCCACTTATCGGTAGTGTGAGCATGGGTGCAGTGATAAGCCTCTTTTTAAAATACTTGAAGCTATATTTTCATTAATCACTCCAGGAAAACATGACTGAACTTTGAGTTATCTTAGTAAGAGGGTTTAAAAATAATGAGAAATTTCTCACAAATTAGAGATAATATATAGACAACCCTAGGAAGCTATGGATATTTGTCACCGATGTTGTCTTTATCCATCCCTCAATTGCATTTGCCTTGGAGGGATCCATAGATATCCCATTGATTATGATGATATTACCCAAGAATGAGACTTCCTTCAACCATAACTCACTCTTATTGTAATTTTCATAGATATTCTCCTTTCGTAAGGTCTCTAGTACAATTATTAGATGCTACTCATAATCCTCCTTAGTTTTGGAGTATTTTATAATATCATCCATAAAGACTACCAATTTTTTTTCGATATAATCTCTAAAGACTCTATTCATCAAGACCATTAAGATTTTTGGAGAATTAGTGAGTCAAAAAGGTGTTAATATGAATTCATAGTGCTTGTACCTTGTACGAAAATCAGTCTTGGGGATATCCTCCTTCTTCATCCTTACTTGGTAATATCCTGACCATTGATCCACCTTGAAGAAGTATTGTGCTCCACGTAGTTGATCCAACAAGTCCTCAATTCATGGAATAAGATACTTGTTCTCTATCTTGATTTTGTTGAGATAAAGATAATCAATGTAGAGGCGCATTGACCCCTCCTTCGTCTTGACAAAGAGGATTGGTGCATCCCATGGTGAAGCACTTTGGCATATAAACCCTTTATACTGATTCTCTTGTTGTTGTTTATTTATCTCCTCAAGATCTAAAATATCCATCATTTATGGAGTCTTGGATATTTTCAATGCCCCAGGTATATGATCAATCAAGAATTCAACATCTCTTATAGGAGGAAGACCATGAAATTCCTCCGGAAACACTTCAGCAAATTCCTTCACAATAGGCATGTCTTTAAGGACAGTTGCTTCCATAGACTCAATTATCTGACCAAGATACGCGTGATAATAGGGAAGTAATATCCATGCTTGAGATGATGGTTCTAAAAAAATATTCATCCTCCTCCTTGAACTTGTATATAATCGAGGGTCAATTCTTTATATGGAGATTCATTTCCCTCTCACAACAATTTATGTTGGGTCTATATAGGGAAAGTCAATCCATGCCAAGAATTACCTCAAATTCCCCTAGAGGGAGTATGATGACGTTCTCTAGGAAGTTCAATCCACAAATTATGATAGAGGAGGAGTTATATTCATGGGATGCAATGATTGCCCCATTTTTTTTCTCACCAACATCTCTACTTCCTTGATTTGTGGTGGTGTTGAGATTTTTCTACAAAACATCCGAGATATAAAATAATGCGTAGTGATAGAATCAAAAATAAAGTTCACTATAATTGAATGAATAACTAGCGTACCTCTCACTACTTCGTTGTCAGGGTTCACTTTAGTATTATTAATGGAAAAAGATTGCCCTTTCTACCTTGAAGGTTGTTGGTTTCCTCTGAAATCATTTGTCTTAGGGCACTGATTTACAAAGTGCCCTGGTTTTTTGTAGTTTAAGTAATGAACAATGTGTTGAGGGTCGAACAGAGCATTCCTTTCCTCTCTCATAGTAGTATGTTTTTCTTATTGTCAATTAATGGCCAGGTGACCTTATCATCAAAACCTAAATCATTTCCTCATCCCCTTCATGCAATTTACATGGTGCTTCTTTCTGCACCTTTGGCAAGTGGGGTGATGGAATTTTTAGCACCGTTGGATTTATCCATTGGACCGAGATAATTAAATTACACCTTCCACTTCTTATCCCCATGATACCTCTGATATTTTTCGATCTCTATTTCAACTTTGAGGGAACATCAGAAAATTTACTCATAGCTATCTAAGTCAGGGATTGCTAGGGATTTTCGTTGACTAGGTTTTAACTCATCAAAGAAGTGGTCAACCTTGTATTTGGGGGTAATGAAAAAACCAGAGGCATATCGTCCAAGCCTTATGAAGTTTTCCTCGTTTCCTTGGATAGATTTTTTTGCCTTTTTTCTTGAGTTCAAGGAAGTCCCGTTCCATCTTAAGTCGGAGGGTGTGAGGAAAATATTTATCAAAAACCATTTTTTGGAAATCCTTTAATTCCAACACCTCGATATCCTCCTTAGGATTCATATTTTTGATCAATGTCCACCATTGATCAGCTTCACCCTCCATATAATAAAAATCTAAAAGATCTTCTCTTGTTCAGAACAATGAAGGATGGTGAAGATCTTCTCAATGGAGTTGATCCATTGTTCGACGATTGACGGATCAAATGATTCATTAAAAGTTGGAGGCCTTTGTCTCATGAATCTCTCAATTGTGGCTTGTTCTTTCTTAGGGGGGTTTGAAAATCCTTCTTGTCCCATGTTTCTATTCAAAACATGAGTTAAATGAGAGATTAATATGACAAAGTTTGTGACTCTCACTCCCATAGGATTGTGAATCTTATTAGAATAGTCATCACATTGATCTTTACATTGGTTGTTAGCCCGATTCCTTCTATTACTGGCCATTGGCTGGAATAAAATGAAATTTATGGGTAACAAATAAAGGGGAATCTAATGAAAAAATAATAGCTTATAAATTACATTTATTTCCTTAAATTATGAATTTATAGGCTTCAATCTACGTTATCCATGATCTACTTCCCAACATACATTCTTAGGGGCACTTTTTTATTCCCTTAATTATGGTACATACTAAGATTATAATTTTACCAAAGCATATCCCTTGGGAGTGTCGTAACTAAGAGTGAATTAAAGCTCGTTTTTGTGCACCAGTTCCCATTTGAGTCTATCTCAAAGCGTTTTTTCAGGTATTACCTCTAGATAAATAAATGCCAGAGCCGCCTCTACTTGTTCATATCCATATAGGGATTTATTTTATTGATAAACAACTTACTATATACTCACCAAAATTTAGGGATGTTTTAAATATTCTTATTCTTGTCACTAAATATGTCACTAGGGTTTTCTAATCCTAATCCGAAAAATAACTAAACCTATCCTCTCATACCAACTACAACAATTCTATTATTTATTTCACACTTAAACATAATTGATTACCGAAAGTTTTCACTTGATACAACATAGAAGATTGAGAGGTCTAGTGTATCTGGGGATTAAGAACATTACATAGAAACTTAGAAAATAAAACACACCATATTTATAGAAAACTGCTTTTACATGACCACAAAATTATTTCATACTTATCATTTCATGGGATAACCTAAGGACATGCATAAGAAAAGGGTGAGCTATAAAGCCCAGTAAGGTAGAAAACAAGGCATAACATGAAGAATATAGTACATGTTAGGAAGTAGACATATTAATGGAGCACAATAGAAAAATAAAAATAAAATAAGTATATAGCATGGTTATCATAGCGTGGAAATGTGGCAATAACATTTAACATTATATTAGCATGAGCCAAGGCTCATTGCGCATGGAGAATGTGTAAACCCTAATTGCTCTTGAATTAGCATAATTAAACCCTCATTGAAATAGAATTAGAATGATTAAACCCTAATTGCACAAGAATTATCAAGATTAAACCCACATTTCACATGACATATCATGATACTATTCTTTACCCAATGCATTGGAGTGCCATCATGGAACACTCTTTATAAACATTTCATTTCATGCATAATTGTGTCACTTGGATCATATAACATGGAACCATTCAAAATAATAAGCTATTAAATGATTAAATAATGTGAAATAAATACATGTAATTACCATTCAATAAGTATATGTTTATGAAGTTGAATACCTTTAATAGATAAATGGGTATTGTATTCACTACACAATGTTTTCGGCTTAGAAAATTGCAGTGCAATTTTGGCAGCATAACAACGTGAGATAAAGATTCATAAAAATGGTTGATGAGAGAGAAATTGGTATCTCAAAATATGTACATGAAATGTAAATTAATGGGGTCACATAGATACATTATCCAACACATGTAATTTGGAAATATAAGGTGTAACATAAAAAGAAACTTGAAGAAAGAAGAGAAATGGAATAACTCTTAAGAAATTTCGGCACGGTAACATGTGTACATGAGAGGGATTAATGAGAGATAAAGAGGCATCTCATTATTCAAAAATAATGAGGGTAGTATGGGGAAGGTGAGAAATCATACCCCAACATTTGTATTTGAAAATAAAAGGGCATAATAATATTAGGAAACTTGGACATAAATAAGGGAGGAAGGAAAGTGAGGATCCCTTACTTGGAAGTGTGATATCAAAGGCTTAGGAGAGGCTTATTGGGATCTTGGGGCTCCTTGGTAGGATTCTATAGAGTAGGGAATAGGTTGGTCGAGCTCCAAATGGTTTGAGTGAAGAGGAATGGAAGATTGAGTGGGTTTATATAGGACAGGAGAGGGAATTATTTATTATTTAGGTTTTGGACACTACATATTAAACTAATCAAAACCACAAACCATAACATGGTTTTTTTGAAATGGTTTTTTTCAAATGTGAGTTAAAAAATTATTTTATAAGTCAAATTACCAAACTTATAAAAATATTAGTCTTGATTATGTGGAGGTGAGTCATGCTCTCGAGGAAATTATTTTAAAATTTTAAAATATTTCATAAGTCATAGAGGGTCCACTAAGGCACCATAAAATTAATAAAAAAAATATAAAATAGAATTATTTTAAATTTAAAACTTATATTGACCATAGATACCTTTTATTATATTTTATTACCTCACTATTGAGTCATTATTATGTCATAAAACACATTATATATTTAAACGATATTTAATTTTTTACCCAAAAATTTGACTGTCTCAGAAAATGGGGAAAAACTCACTGTTAGGAAATTTCGACATCATGAATCTAGAAATTATATGAATTTTATCCAAATAATTTTCTAAATATTTTAATTTTTACTTTTAAAATAAAAATAGACAATTATCGGAAATTCATGGGTTTTGACAAAAACAGCTTTCAAACCTTAATAAAAATTAAAGTTGTATTCATAAAAAATTATATGATCATTTATATTTAGTAAAAATAAATATAGTAATAATATTTTATTAAAATATTATTTAATTAAAAAATCAATCAATTCATAAAAATATATTTCATAATTGAATACTAACTAAAAATATTATTTGTGATCAAAAAAACTTTTACAAAGTAACAATAATAAAATGAATGTATATTCTTTATTCTATAAAAAAATAATACACATAATTACAGTGATAGGGTCTTGTTACATAACCCCTAATAAAACCTACATAAGACCTATGGGTAAGGTGTGAGATGGTGATATACTCTTGGAGAGGCTCAGATAACATCGGTTGGGTGGTAATCTCTATTAACTTACACTTCTCCCATAGGTGGTTCTATTCAAGTTTAACGTGTTGAATCTCGGCTTTGGATTGATCAAGATCGAATCCTAGTGACGCTATCTTATTTCTGAGCTCCTAAAAATGGGCTTCATATGGATCAATTCTATTGGATGAGGCCATCACTTCCTTTTTCTGAGTAAATTGGATTTGTTAATGCCCTATATTTATACTAATCATGTGATCACTATTCAATGACTATATTAGCAACAATAACAATTATTAACGGTATTTTAAAATCCAAAAACATAAAACCAAGGAAGTTGATATGTTTTATATAACCATTTTAAATATTACTATATTTAATTAGATCAAGAGGAATTTTGATTAATAATAGTTTGGGTCATTACAATCTGGCCAAATATCATATTTAAATCCCTAAAACACTAAACTATGATATCCTCTAATCATCTATATACTTGAACTTGTTGTGAAATGGTGCTCCCAGTAATAGAGTGAGGCCTGAATTCTTATAAAATCCATCAAAATAACATTTAACTCTGAATAAACCTTGTAAACAGTGATAACTCCAATTACAGAATGATAGAGTGATTCACAATATAATATTTATTTATGTTTCTAGACAACTTGAATTTTATCTTTCATGACCATGCTATTGGATCTATAGATTATATGATGAATAAAAGGGGGGGGGGGTAAATTGTAGTTTAAAAATTAAACTAACATAAAACTGATAACATATTTAGTTAATAATATTAGACTTATAATTATCTTGTTTATCAGAGTATATGCATTGGTCTCAAAAATAGTGTCATAGATAAAAGTTCATTATTTTGGATCACAGATTGTATGATAAACCAAAAATTAGAAAGATTATTAAAACTAACTTTCTAAAATAAATTTCCCATTAGAATATAAGACTTGTTAAAAAAAGTAATATGAAATATTACAGTAAAATAAAAATGGCTTATAATTTTTATAAAATATATTTTACTCTTTAACATTAATAGTTAAGGTATTCAGAAATCCTAAATTGGGATATCAATGTGTTTTAACCTAACTATAAGTCATGACTTTACATACTATTAAATCCTCTAATATGACGATCACTGTTAAATATTTATTTATTAAATAAGAAATCCCTCAATCTAAAGATCAATAATAACTACGTCTTCTAATTCCTTTGAAAACCGTGATCATGATGATCCAATCTAGCTGTATTTATACCCCTATATTCCCTTGAGTGTTACCTTAATTATACACAAAATACAAAAGGAAAAAATTTTATGGATTGTTCAATTCTGCACTCAGAATCCTTAGTACACAACTCTCTAAAATATTTAAAAGAATACGAATTCTATGTTTTAGTAGAGCGATCCTCAGATGAGTTGAGTTGAAAAATTCATTATATCTCACATCCTTAAATACAATCCTATTTATAATAATCCCTCCAGTGATCATATTTACATGATTCTTGGAGTTGGTTGCAACATCCACAGATGATCCTCACTCGATAGCTCAAAAAAACATCTCCATCTAATGTTGTTTTGATAGCAACATTATAATGATATAATAAATTCCATGCATTAAAAATAATTATAATAATATGATTATAAACTTTTGAGGGTCTGATGGGTTTAAATATTATTAACATGATGAACTACACTATGGTCAGTTCGATGGATATGACTTCGGTCAGTCCGATGAATATGAATTTGGTCAGTCTTATGGATAGATCATTAGTCAATCTAATAGATAGAATACTAGTCAATCTGATGGAACAAACTTATTCAATGTATTAGATTAAAGGTTATAATTTTCGTAACACCCCAAGATTTCATAGTACGTTATTTCTTCAAAGTAATTCAATTACTTGCACTACACGCAACACCGATTTCAAGCGCACCACGACTTACCAAAATAGCTGTTCAAAAGTGGTTATGAATTGTATTAACTGAATTTTGAACTTTATATAATCCTTATAATTATAGAATTTGTATTATGAGTTTCTTATACATAATGTATGAACTAATTCATTTTTTTTCAGATAAAATAAGTATTTCTCAAAAAATGCACTTTTACCGCCTTTTAATGGTGAACCCTTTTTAAATCCAATATTTTAAACTTTTATATATTCAATTTTACTAAATAAACTTCTTCTTTAGAATCAGTACATTAGAATTTAGTTTCAATAAATTTTTGGTGTTTTTCTGATAACTTTTCATATTTGGGTGAATAATGAAAAATAGTATATTTTAATTGAAAACAACTTTTTTAATAAAAATGATTTATAGTGTAAAATTATAAATTTTAATGGTTTGGACGTATAAAGAGATCATATTTTTACTATTTAATCCAATTCTGGTCATTGTAACTAATTTCACTTCAAAATTGGACATAAACAAGTGTCAATCTTTTGATAGTTATTGTTTCTCAAAAATACGCCTTTTGGTTTTGAAAATGGGAATTAATATTAAATTAATAAATGAAACACCTATGTTTTGAATATAGTAAAAATAGACTTCATTTTTGAATTCATAATATCAAAATTAGCTTTGGGTAATGTTTTGGTATTTTTCTGAAAACTTTCAATTTTTGATGAATAGTGAAAAACACTTAGTTATTTTTTAAAACCGACATTTTATTTAAATAATTATTTATTTTATTTAATATTTTTTATGTAAAAATAGATACATAATACCTATATATGTTCAATGTAATTCATTGGAATCATTTTGTAATAATATTATATATATATAATTTTATTGAACTTTTCACTGTCTTTTACCCACCTCCTAGGAGAATTTGTAAATTCACATAATACTTAATTTTACCACTTCTGTGAGTGGAATTTAAAAAATATGAGAGAGATGGTTAATATCAAGAAGTAAAATTTGGTACAATAAGATAAAAATAATTTCTGGTGAATAGTAACTTTTTACTTTTATTTAGCACAGTTAAAATTAAATAGGGAAATTAAGGGTAAAAATGATATTATTATTACCCTAACAGATGTCCTAATTTTATTGGATATGTTTAATTCGACAAAAAACAACCTTAGGAATAAAATATGACCCTTTTGGTCCACTTTGATTAGATTAAGACATTTATTATTATTTAATTCAAAGAAAAGTTAAAAGAGTTAAAATCAAAGTTTAATAACTAAAACATTTTTAATATAGGGTTATACATAAGATAAATTCAATTATAAATATTCATTAGAAATATAAAAATATTTCATACATAATGGTATATTATTTATAATTTTTATAGATTAAAGAATTAAATTTATTAATGACACAATGATGATGCAGTAATTACCTTATTAATGAAAGAATCAAATAAATGGTATTATAAATATTAAAATAAAAATTATTTCAAAGTTTTTATGACATCCACGAATTTTCTAGGTGAATATGACATGTTATTATTGATTCAATTTATTATATAAGTAATCACGCTGTTATTATTTTATCAAAAAACAAATACCAAAGAGTGTCAAAATTGACATAAAATAGTTTTTAAATACAATTTTATATTATTAATTGATATAATAGTCCTAAAAATCTAAGGTTCAGCTAAAAGACTTATATAATAATATATATTACATTACTGAACCAATTGGGGTTTTATTATCATTTTATAGTAAGTTTATTAACCATTTATTCTAAAAATACAAAGAGACATGTTAAATGTCAAACTATTTAACTAAGAGTTAAATCTAAAAGTTAAGGTAAATATGGTAACCTAAACCTGTATAAAACCTATTGGTTGAGTTTTTTTCGACCCATACCCACCTGATATTTTAAATAATTCATTTTTGAGCCATTATAAACCTAAAATTAATTTATTATAAAATAATATTTTAAGTTTTTTCTAAGGTGACTCTCACCCCTCTTATAAAAGGGAACTTACCCTTCTCTCAAATTTACACCTCCAAAGCCGTTTGGCTCGACCAAAATCTACCCAAATATCCTCCCAACTATCCTAACTTCATTCTAGAGGCCTTACTTTGGTTAACTAGCCAACCTAAGAAGCCCTTTTGATCAAATTAAAAGGAAGAACCCGAAGAAGAGGTAATGATTTCACCACCTCTTTTAAGTTCTCTTATTCATCCACTTAATATTTATTTGTTGTTTCCATTCTAAAATAATAACTCCATTATATTTTATATACTGTGATGTTATTATAAATATGGAACAACTATATTCATTATTTTATCCATCTTTTGAATGATAATGTCACTGTGTGTGCGTACGTACGACTTACCGTCTCCACGCCGTGGTGTAATTTGTTATTCAACACTATGTTATTTGGATGGATATAATGATGAGTAATAGGTATATAAATAATGAAAATAACAATCTAATCTCTCTGTAAAATTAATATAACATCCAATTCAATACCTTTAAGGAAATGATATTGTCACTCGTGCATATGTACAGATTACCGTCACCACGATGTGATGAGATTCATTTCCACATTCACCATTCATCGACAATTATAAAAAAATATATTACTAATAAGTATGTAATATATGACATAATAATGCTACTAGATATATATATATATATATCTGTGTGTGCGTGTGTACTTACATATTTCTTATTCACTTAGTTCCATTCAATACGATATGAAAATTGAAACAACATTTATGCGTACGTATGGACTACCGTCTCCATAAACGGTGTCTTTAATTTCATATATATGTCTGTTATACATATTTATATTCTAAATATATATGATATATAAATCATGTTTTATATTCTGGAAGTATTTAAATCCTAGTCTATGTGATACAATCAAGAGTAACAAGCTAAAACACATACGATAAAGAAAGCGATTATTACCCAAAATGTTAATTTAACATTGAAATTATTATTAATTGAGTAGTATAAAGTCATAAATGAATCATGTATGATATCATAAATATTAATATGGTTATGGTATATTTTAATAACATAATACGATCTTCATACAGGAGGTTAAACGTACCCTCGACTAAAGGAAAGTGCAAGGTAAGGGTAAATTATTCAATCTCATTATGATCTGAGATTGTTTATATGTAATTATTTACTGGGACATTTTTATCATCCATGTACATTTTCATAAAAATGATTTCAAAATGAATATTTTAAGGATTTGTGAAAATTACTCTTTATCAAGATCATAATTTTAAATTTTTTAAAGATTCATCTTTCTAAACCTTTTTTTATTAATGTCCATGTTTTCAAAATGATTTTAAGGATTTATTTATATGGTCATGAATGTTTTGAAATGATAATTATTTTCAAAAGTTTCAAAGTGGTATGTGACACTTTTATTCAAAAATATCTTTTAAATTACTTCCTTTATAAATGTGTGATATTTAAATGATTATACAAAAAGGATATTTCTCTCAAAAAGTTTTACACATCATTTTCAACTATGTCAGCATCCTTTACTAGATATTGTATTTGATTGAGGTTAACTTATTATAATACAATCTTCCATGTTGTATTGAATGAGTTATGATATGTTTTACTGTGGATGTTATATTTTTATACCATTCATTGTTTATAGTTGTTGTATTGACATTTCGTATGCTAGTTTTAATAAGAATGTTTATGTTATGTTTCAAATTTTTCATATGAGGAAAGAAGTGGACTTAGTAAGTGATGATTGGAGCCCTCTATAGATCCTTTATGCATCTTTAGGTCTCATGAGACAAACTAGTGTCTTGTCACAAGGCCTTGAAAAAAAATTATTTGTAGTATTGGCAGAAGGCCTTGACTATGTGGTAATGATGTCCGGTATTAGGCATTCCCTCATTATGAAATTAGTTATTACAAGTGATTATTCGACTAGTAGAATATCCATGTTCTTGTTTATATGGTGATTTTTGACTCATTTTTTCCATATTATGTTCAATATTATGTTTAAAAAGGCTGCTGTTTTTATTACACATCCTATCTTAAAATTTTATAGCTTCTGCTAAATTATTTACCCTTACTGGGCATCTGAGCTCACCATTTTCTTATGTTTTATTTTACCAGGATTCCAAGAAGTGTATTATGATTTATGTTAAGGGTTAAGCTAAAGGTAATAATAGCGTTCTCAAAGAACTATTTTTTTGTATTGTATGTTAGAAAGTGTAATGTAATGTTCATGTATGCAATCTATTTTCCAAGACTACTAAACTGATCGGTCTTTTGGGACTTGATTGCTTGTAATCATGCCGATGTATTAAAATAACGCACCGACTCTGGGAATCTAGGGTCATGGCATTATAGTTGGTATCATAGGAAGTTTAGCAATAACCTTGGAAACTAGATTTAGATAAACTTTGATTAGAGCACATTACCGTAAGATAGACTTTGAAGATTAGTATAGAAGAACTTCCTAGAATTTTGGTAATGTAATTATTTTTTGAGTTTTCTAAGTAAATACATCCCTGTTTGGATACGTGCAAGTAGAGGTGGCTTTGGCACAGATGTACCTAGGGGTAAAAACCCAAAACACCACTTTGAGCTAGACTCGAACGTGAACTGGTGCACGACAATAGGCCCTGCTGCACTCTTGGTTATGACACTCCCGAGGGATATTCTTAGGATAATTCTCGTTTTCTTTACAAACCACTATGAAGGGTTTATGTGTATATAACTCCTCAAAGAAAACATTTTTGTGATTATGGATTATATCCATAAACTGTTCAATTTACATTAGGTATTTTACATGTTTGGAATTATGAATTGTGATTTATAAACTGACCTAGTGTATTCCATTGTTTAGAAATGGCACCAAATAGAAGGAATGTGATCTCCAACAATACGTATGATCTAAAGAGTAAGAAGGATCATATTTTTCCCAGTATTAATCCAACATTAAAAGGGAAATAGTCTCCCATGTATTCTAAACATATGAAGAAGTAGTATCATGTGTTAATAAGATAAGTAATTAATTCTCTGAGTCCTATGTATTTGAAGGGAAGCAAGAGAAGAAAAGGATGGAAGAGATAAGGATGGATAAAGGGAAGATCAAAAAGAAGGATTTTCCAATGTGTGATGAATGTGGAAACAATCACCTTGGTAAATTCTTGAAGGGAATGAGAGTTTGTTATAAGTGTAGAGAAAAAAGACACCAAGTACGTGATTTCAAGGGTAAGAAAAAGTTTTCAAAAGTAAAATGCTTCATCTGTAAGGTGTTGAGACACTAAGCGAATCCATGTCCCATTCATAAGAGTATACCGCAAATGATGTTATTATATAATAATAAAGTTATGATACTACCTCAGATGAAGAGGAATGACTAGTGTTCTTATGTTGGTATTATAGAATTATTTCATTTGAGTGTTGTATCAACAGTATACTGGTTATATGAATTATAGAGATAAATAAGGATTGTACCGCAATACTATTTTATTGAGGATTTGAGATTATATGGTTCTAAGAAAAGTGACTTAATAGTAAGCAACAATTTTTGGAAAATACATGGTTGAATGAAAGGTATTCCTTAATATAGTCCTGATATTGAGGTAGTGATTTTGGAATAAGAGATGGTTGATTTGGATAAATTATATTGAATATTATTGACTTCCTTGAAACTGATTAATTATTTGTATATTCCATAATTGTTGAAGTTTACAACTTTTTTGGATAGAAGGAGTATATATAGTATTCTATAAGTAATAAGGGATAAGGAATGTAATCAATAAAGTTGTATAGAAATTCAGGATGTTGCGGTGTTTTAAAATAATACTTGATGAAGGCATTCACATGTTATTACTTGGAAAAAAGGATCTTCATTGTGTTTAAATTACTTATAAATTTTGGAAAGAGAGTTTGGATATAAGTATTTTGGATAAGTATAAAGGTTGGAATGGATTAAGTTTGAAATTGGATACTATTGTTAAGATTATTTTTGGATTTCCATAAAAAGGACAACCGAGAGGTCTGGCGGAAACCCGTCGCGTCCGACAAGGCCGTGAGACTTGAACCTGCAACCGAAGGGAGAAAAGGGTGTATCACCTACCACTGACCCACATGATGTCCTGGATTGAATAATGTAGTTTTTTAAAGGGTCTGGTAGATGAATTATAAATTCATTTTTTTGGAACCCTATATGAATAGGATAGATAGAATATTTTTTTAGTTCTGTTATCTTTTAGAGTGAAAGATGAGTTTGTGGTAGAAATTAGTTAAAGGATGGAACTCTACTTGTCAAGTATATATTTTTTTCTTCTCTTATTCTATGAATTAATTAATTCTTAAACTTTAGGTAAGGGATCTTAAAACTAAAAATGTGTTATCATAATACCTTATGTTTTGTGGAACCAATGATATTTTAAATCATCATAGATTGATGGCTTTGAGGCCCTCAATTATAGAATTGTTTGTGACTGATGACCTCAATCACTCCCTATAAATATTTTCATTTTTTCTCCAATTATGTGTCTCTAATTTCCACCAATGTTCTCCTAATCGAGATCATAATTTGGTGGTTACTTTTTCATTCCCCTTTCCCTCTTATTAAGACTAAATTTTATTAACCCAATTTCTGATGTGGGTTTTCCCACAAAGGCATTTTCTATTTTCGACCTTTTATTTTAGGAGAACAATTTCAAATTGGGAGGACTCAATTTATTTAAGGAGGGAAGAAAGTAACACCCCAAGATTTCATAGTACATTATTTCTTCAAAGTAATTCAATAACTTGCACTACACACAACACTGAGTTCAAGCGCACCACGACTTACCAAACTAGCCGTTCAAAAGAGGTTATGAATAGTATTAACCGAATTTTGAACTTTATATAATCCTTATAATTTTAGAATCCATATTATGAGTTTCTTATACATAATGTATGAACTAATTCATTTTTTTAGATGAAGGAAGTATTTTTCATAAAATGCACGTTTACCACCTTTTAATGGTGAACCCTTTTTAAATCCAATATTTGAAACTTTTATATATTCAATTGGACTAAATAAACTTATTATTTAGAATTGTGACAAAAGAATTTAGTTTCAATAAAATTTTGGTGTTTTTCTGATAACTTTTCATATTTGGGTGAATAGTGAAAATACTATATTTTAATTGAAAACAACTTTTTTAATCAAAATTAATTTACAGTGTTAAATTATAAATTTTAATGGTTTTTAAGTATAAATAGATTATATTTTTACCATTTAATCCAATGCTGGTCATTGTAATTAATTTCACTTTGAAATTGGATATAAACAAGTGTCAATCTTTTGAGAGTTATTATTTCTTAAAAATACGCCTTTTGGTTTTGACAAAGGGAATTAATTTTAAATTAATAAATTCAACTTCTATATTTTTAATTTGGTAAAATAGAATTCATTTTTGAATTCAAAATATCAAAATTAGCTTAGGGTGAATTTTTGGTATTTTTCTGAAAGCTTTCAATTTTTGATGAATAGTGAAAAACACGTAGTTATTGTTTAAAACCGACATTTTATTTAAATAATTATTTATTTTATTTAAATTTATTTTAGGTCAAAATAGATATTTAATACTTATATATGTTCAATTTAATTCGTTGGAGTCATTTTATAATAATATTATATATATAATTTTATTGAAGTTTTCACCGTCTTTTACCCACCTTCTAGGAGAATTTACAAATTCACATAAAACATAATTTTACCGTTTATGTGAGTGGAATTTCAAAAATCCGAGAGAAACGGTTAATATAAATAAGTAAAATGTTGTTCAATAAGATAAAAATAATTTTTGGTGAATAGTAACTTTTTACTTTTATTTACCACGATTAAAAGTAAATAGGGTAATTAAGGGTAAAAATGATATTATTATTACCCTAAAACATGTCCTAATTATATTTGGCAAATGTAATTCGACCAAAAACAACATTAGGAATAAAATATGACCTTTTAGGTCCACTTGGATTAGATTAACACATTTATTATTATTTAATTCAAAGAATAGTTAAAAGAGTTAAAATCAAAGTTTAATAACTAAAACATTTTTAATATAGGGTTATACATAATATAAATTCAATTATAAATATTCATTAGAAATATAAATACATTTCCTACATAATGGTATTTTATTTATAATTTTTAGATATTAAATAATTAAATTTATTAATGACACAATGATGATGCAGTAATTGACTTATTAATGAAAGAATCAAATAAACGGTATTATAAATATTAAAATAAATATAATTTCAAAGTTTTTATGACATCCACGAATTTTATAAGTGAATATGACATGTTATTATTGATTCAATGTATTTTTTAAGTAATCATTCTGTTATTATTTTATCAAAAAACAAATACCAAAGAGTGTCAAAATTGACATAAAATAGTTTTTAAAACAAATATTATATTATTAATTGATATAATAGTCCTAGAAATATATGGATCAGCCAAAAGACTTATATAATAATATATATGACATTAATGAACCAATTGGGGTTCTATTGGAATTTTATAGTATGTCCATTAACCATTTAATATAAAAATACAAAGAGACATGGTAAATGTCAAACTATTTAACTAAGAGTTAAATCTAAAAGTTAAGGTTAATATGATAACCTAAACCTGTCTAAAACCTATTGGTTGAGTTGATTTCGACCCATACCCACCATATATTTTAAATAATTCATTTTGGATCCATTATAAAACGAAAATGAATTTATTATAAAATAATATTTTATGTTTTTCCTAAGGTGCCCCTCACCCCTCTTATAAAAGGGAACTTCCCCTTATTTCAAATTCACACCTCCAAATCCATTAAGCTAGGCCAACCTCTGCCCAAATATCCTCCCAACTATCCTACCTTCATCCTATAATAATTCCTTTGGTCATAAATACAACTTAAGAAGCCCTTTTTATCAAATCCAAAGGAAGAACACGAAGAAGAGGTAATGATTTCAACACCCTCTTTCAAGTTCTCTTATTCATCCAGTAAATCTTTATTTGTTGTTTACATGCTTAAATAATAAATCCAGTATCTTATATATACTATGAGGTTATTATAAATATGGCACAACTATATTCATTATTTTATCAATCTTATGAATAATAATGTCACCATGCGTGCGTACGTATGGCTTACTGTCTGCACGCCATTGTGTAATTTGTTATTCAACACTATGTTATTTATATGGATATAATGATGAGTAATATGTATATGAATAATCAAAATAACATGATAATGTCTCTGTAAAATTAATATACCATCCAATTCCACACCTTTAAAGAAATTATATTATCGCTCGTGCGTACGTACGGATTACCATCTCCACGACGTGATGAGATTCATTTACACGTTCACCATTCATCAACAATTATAAAAATATATATTACTAATAAGTATGTAATATATGACAAAATAATGCAACTGAAGATATATATATATATGTACTTACATATATCTTATTCACTTAGTTCCGTGCAATACGATATGAAAACGGAAACAACGTTTATGCGTATGTACGGACTACCATCTCCATAAACGGTGTTTTTCATTTCATATATATGTCTATTATACGTATTTATATTTTAAATATATATGATATATAAATCATGTTTTATATTCTAGAAGTATTTAAATCATGATCTAAGTAATACAATCAAGAGTAACAAGTTAAAACATGTACGATAAAAAAAGCGATTATTACCCGAAATGTTAATTTAACATGGAAATTATTATTAAAAGGGTAGTATAAAGTAAAAAATGAATCATGCATGATATAATAAATATTAATATGGTTCTAGTATAATTTAATAACATACTATAATCTTCATACAAGATGTTAAACGTACCCTCGACTAAAGTAAAGTGCAAGGTAAGGGTTAATTCCTCAATCTCATTGTTATCCGAGATTGTTTATGTGCAAGTATTTTCGGGGAAATTTTGATCATCCATGTCCATTTTCATAAAAATGATTTCAAAATGAATATTTTAAGGATTTTTGAAAAGTAATCTTTATCAATATCATAATTTTAAATGTTTTAATGATTTATCTTTCTAAACCATTTGAATTAATGTCCATGTTTTCAAAATGAATTTAATGATTTATTTATATGGACATGAATGTTTTGAAATGATAATTATTTTAAAAAGTTTCAAAGTGGTATGGAACCCTTTGATTCAAAAATATCTTTTAAATTACTTCCTTTTTAAATGTGTGACTTTTAAATGATTTTACAAGAAGGACATTTCTCTCAAAAAGTTTTACTCATCATTTTCAACTATGTCAGCATCCTTTAATGGATATTATTTTTGATTGGGGTTGATTTATTATAATACAATATTCTATGTTGTATTGAATGATTTATGATATGTTTGAATGTGGATATTCTATTTTTATACCATTCATGGTTTATGGTTAATGTATTGACATTTCTTATGCTAGTTTTAATACGAAAGTTTATGTTATGTTTCAACTTTTTCATATGAGGAATGAAGTGGACTTAGTATGTGATGGTGGGAGCCAGCTATAGCTCCTCGATGCATCGGTTGGTCTAATGAGACAAACTAGTGTCTTAGAACAAGCCCTTGACAAAATATTTATTTTTAGTCTTGGCACAAGGCCTTTACTATGTGGTAATGATGTCCGGTGTTAGACATTCCCTCATTATGAAATTAGTTATTAAAAGTGATTATTCGACTTATAGAATATCCATGTTCTGGTTTATATTGTGATGTTTAATTAATTTTTGCCATATTATGTTCTTGATTATGTTTAAAAAGGTTGTTGTTTTTATTACACATCCTATCGTAAGAGTTCATAGCTTCCGCTAAATTATTTACCCTTACTGGGAATCTAAGCTCACCCCTTTCTTATGTTTTATTTTTACAGGATTCCAAGAAGTGTATTATGATTGATGTGCAGAGTTAAGCTAAAGGGAATAATGACGTTCTCAAAGAACTATTTTTTTTGTATTGTATGTCAGAAATTGTCATTTAATTTTCATGTATGCAATCTATTTTCCAAGACTGCTAAACTGATCGGTCTTTTTTGGACTTGATTCATTGTAATCATTCCAATGTATTAAAATAATGCACCAACTCTGGGAATATAGGGTTGGGGCATTACAATTTTTATATTCATTTTGTTAAAAACTATTTTTATGTTTAGTATAAAAGTATATTTTATACAAAAAAACTTACTAAAAGACTTAGGATATAAAAATTTAGTAAAATAAGGTTTTAAGAAAGTGTTTTAGATTTTCAAAATCAAGGAAACAAAAAATACAAATTAAACACTTTTGACTCAACAATATCCCCCATTTTGGAAATCACAAAACACAACAATTAAAATAAGAAAATATTAACTTAAAAATATACAATTCATTGGGTATTTATTAAATTCAAAGAAATTATTCCTAAGAAAATTTTTCCCTTTACATATTTTAACTCTTTCAATCTTAATTGCTTCTTTTATTAAAAAATATTAATTTGATAGAAAGTACTATTACTTAATATTCTCCCACTCAACAAATTTTCTCTATTTAGATAGTTTATCCACATTAGATAAAATTTTCTCATTTGGATTATTCGCTCCCTATGATTCTCAAAATAGAATAGGGAAATTAACATATTTCTCTCAAATGTTATAAAATATAATATGAAACAATTGTGTTTGAATAACTATTCTTCTGACATCTAAGAAAGAAAAATTATCCAACATAAATTGGAAAACATCCAAACAAAACATATTTAGAGAATAATTCATTCAAAATAAATTTCATTAATTTTTTTTGAAATACATCAATATTTTAGACATGAAATGTTCATTCTATTTTATAAAACTTATTGAAAATTGATTTATTCTTCTCGATATCCTCTTGATTATTATAGAAATCAATTGCTACATATTCTAGCTTCGATATCCTCTCTTCCATTACATTGATCCTATGATTCTATACCTTCAGACAAATAATATAATCTTCATGAAAATTGACCTTTTCTTTTCTACCTTCAACCACAAAAAAGTATTCTTCAAAATATCATATTTTTATATCATAATATTTGAACTTTTTAATTAACTCTTTCAGATAAAATATTTCATTATTACATGAATATGTAAATTCTTTAAACCATTCCATACATTTTAACCTATTAGTGACATCAAATGTTAACTTCTCAAATGAATTAGCTATTTCAAATTATATATTTTTGATCTCCACAAACTAATCATCATGTTATTTCAATTCACCATCTAGTTTTCTTGACAAGTTTACCATCTAATTGAATATTTTTTTTCTATTCCTTACATTTTTATTTAAAAAAATTGATCTTATCCTCATTCTGAACTACTGAATCTTTAAAAAATTTCAATTATTCTGATTTCTCATTTAAACTGTTCTGAATATACTTACACCATAATTAAATATCTGGAAGATATGGAATTAAATCTATTTATAGTTTCTGGGTTTTAATATTATACGCAATAATCTTATAATCTATAGTGATTGACATATCTGAAGAATCCGAGGAAGCTGGTGAATATGTGTTCTTGATGGTCCAATAGTAGTCATCTCTTTTCCTTTAACTTTTTCATCATCCAAAAAATTGAGCACATAAACATCACTACTGGTTTCTACCTTTTATGATACTTTGGTATGAGATGGTTTCACTCCCTATTCCTCAGGTGAAGATTATTTTTCATTCAAAGAAACATCTAGAACTAGGTTCATGTCAGACTAAGTTTATAATGAAGTGGTTGATAAAGAGTACTCTAATGAAATTTGTTCTTCCTATCATTATTTCTCTTCTTCTTCTTCTTAAAATTATTTTTATAACTATATTTTTGTTCTTATAACTTTTTTTCCAACCTTATAAATAAATTTACATATATACTTTTTTCACTAAATTTTCAAAACAATTTGGGTCTGATTCCTAAATTGAGTTTTCTACTAGGGTTTTAGCTTCTTTTATAGCTTCTATATTTATAACCTTGTTAACAATAGTTGTAATTAAAAATGTTACAAAAAATTATAGAACTTATGGTGTCGATGAATACAGAATTGTCTGATTAGCTATAGAATGTGTTCCATAACTAGAAACCGGTCGAACAAAAGTTAATGGGGAAATCGATATAAGTTGTTTGGATGATGATTATTATACACCTTTGATCATATTTTCCAAAATCATTTCTTTATCAAATTTTTTTGTCTTATTATTATATACCTCTTTCATTGAATCTGATATTTTTATCTTCAAATATAGAGCGTTAATATTATCATGTCTGAAAGATGGATCCCCTAGTTTTTTTGAGCTTTATGAGCCATAAATTTATTTAAATCCTCTTTAGATACATTTTTATAATTATTTGGAATATTTGGAGGGTATAAGTCATCTTTCCTCATTCCTTTTTTGATTCTTTATGTTTTTGAGGCATATATACTCCAACATCAGATCCATATTTGTCCAATTTATCTATAAATGTTTTCAACTTTAGAGTTAAAACCAACTTCATTATTTCTATGGTTCACTTTAAAAGAACATGAACCTTTTCTCTAATTACATATAAATGATTCCTTATCTAAAAAACTTACATACATCCTTCGAACACATTATTTATAAAGTGATGTATCATATGAATCCTTAAATTCATAAATGTTTTTTAACGGATTCAATCAAGAGAAATTAAAACATGTCGAAATTGATATTTTTCATATTTATGAGGACATATAGAATGAAAATATTAATTACTTAGAAACACTTTGTCTCCTTTTTTTGGTATCAAGTATCCTCACATCCATAGAGTTACTACTATAGCATCTGGAGTCAAGTTAAAATCCATTCTAACCTTCTCATAAGATAAGAACAAAAAAAGATTCCTCTTTTGACTTTTCAAAACTACCAAGATTATATTAAATCATATGTGATGGATGGTATGACTCACCTTATAAAGGAACTTAAACTAACTTAATAACTTTTTGAATCATTATTTTACAACTTTTACCACAAAATTTAAAAACAATAACATAAAAATCATATTTAACATGAAATTATACCCTATAATAGAATTCTCTAACTATTTTCATATAATGTAAATCGAAGCATTATTTTTCTACATATAAATTTTCCCATCCTTTAAACTGAATCAATATTTTCAAAATAGAATTTTGTTATAAAAACATATTTTATTAATGAGTCTTTATTTTACAAAAGCGCAATTTGAAAAATCTTATACTGAAGCCTTCAGATTGAAAATCATGGTGAGAATCAGAGTGAAGAAGCTGATCAAATGAATTCCAAAATTATGAAATGAATATTAAATGAAGAGTCAAGTGTTGAAAAAAAATCCAAAATACCAATGTGAGACAAGGCTATACGACTACTTCTATATAGTCTCAGGGAGTGTCCTTTCATATTGCAATGATATAATGGCTTAGATTTAAAATTCCATAGACTAATTATATGGTTGAGATTAATTCTAAAATTATTAATTAAATATTACTAACTCTTTTTTTGAAGAAAAATATCCATCTTACTAAATAATTTTATATTACAAAAAAATTATATTAGTTTATAAAAATTAATAAATTATAAATTGTAAATAATAATTAAAACAACATAGTTATCAAAACAGAATGGATAATCGAAAAAAATAAAAATAATAGAATACCTTTCTAAGTAAATTTAACTTTCAGTATGAATATTTTATCCAGTAACAGAATCTTCATGGTTTTTTAAGTGAAATTGAATCTGATAAAATTTATAATGAAAGATTGTATGAAACATTGTTTGATAATAATTTTTGAATCTGAAAACATTTTAGAAAAAAATTTGACTCTAAATTTTTTTAGTAAAAAATATGATTCAAAAAAAATTATAAAAAGAGTTGATTATGGAAAAAATAATAGTTTTTATTCAAAGATACTAAAAGATATAGAAATAAAATTTTATAAAACAAAAAAAATTAGAAAGAAAAGTTTTTAGAAAACTATAACATATGTACTCCCCTTTGAAAAGAGTCCGTTAATGTTAGTAGATTGGTAAACATGAATAATATATGAATGATCATATGATATTGATCATTCCTAGATTATTTTTAATATATTTTAGTTTATCATATGTTAGTGGTTTAGTAAAAATATATACAAGTTATTATTGTGTTATGATGAATAGTAAAATTATATCTCTTTTTTTTATGATCACAAAGTAAATGGTGACTTATATCTTAGTGATTTTCATCTCAGTCATGTGAAGGGTTTTTACATAAAGGAATGGAACTTGTGTTATCATATACTATTTTAGTTTTACTAAAACTGATACCATAGTTAACGAGTATTTCTTTTATCCATGACAGTTGATCAAAAAAAATTCTAGCTACCACATATTCGACTTTAGTAGTGGAAAGTGCTATAGAATTTTATTTCTTCAAATACCAAGACACTAAAGCTTATCCTAAGAAAGGTAATGTTACTGAATTACTTTTCCTATCCAGTTTAGAACAACCAAATTTAGCATGTAATTTTTTCAAATTCAAAATCATTTCCCAATGAGTAATACAAGCTTAAATAAATGGTTCCCTTAAGATAAAAAAATCATTTTATAGATTTTATATAGGACTCTTTTGGATTTTATTGATATCTAGAACATAATAATATAGAAAACCTTAAATCAGAACAACTAATTATCAAGTATAGTAAACTACCTATCTTTCATCTAAAGAAATTTTGATTTACTGATTTCCAAGATTAATAAATACCTAAAGTATTTGAGGTTTCTATAGGAGTATTAATAATTTTTAGTATTTTATTATATGAATTTATTAATAATATATTTTATATACTTACATTGATATATTTATGGGGTACTGTAGCAGTACTAAAGCAGGCACTGTAGCAGTCACTGTATGGTACTATAGGAGCCAGAACTTTTCATCTGTTTGGGATTTCGGGCCACCAGTTTGGGACGCAGGTCCTTTAAGGCCTTCGAGACACCTAAGGCTTTCGGACCAGTAAGAATTTCAGGCCACGTCAAGGAATTTGGGCCACCACAAGGCCTTTGGGACACCTCAAGGCCTTCAGTCCACCTTAAGGCCTTTGGGCCACCTCAAGGCCTTCGGGACACCTGAAATTGTGCTGAAATGATCAGACAGGCTCTATAGGGAGCAGACTCTAGATGAGGATTCAGAGTAGTCACATTAACCACAGTAGAATCTAAGAGGATTTTTCAGAAAGATAGGGTATGACATTGCCATCATGACTAGCCTGTGATTTCATGGTAATCCTAGCGAAACAGCCATGCAAAGGTGGATAACTAATATCATGATGAAGAAGTTGGTTGGAGTAGCCAAGTACAGTCTATATATTTACTAAGACCAATGGGTCATGGAATCTCTGATCCTCTGGGACTTTTAAGGGTTCCCCCTCATCCCTTGAAAGGGGGGGTTATCAAAAATCAATAAAAAAGAAGGACTTCGGGCCATTCAGGAAAAAAATTTCTTTATTTCTTTTCAAAATTTTATAGGTAGAAAATAAGTAAGTTCTCCCATCAAGCACATTTCGAAATTAGAATTCATAAGATATATAAAGGAATCTATTGAATATTTTTTATTTGAACCAAATATTATATCATAAACATAAATATGAACAATGGTGATGTTTTTAGAAACTTATTTTTATAAAATGTGTTGGATCCTCATCCCCCTTAATAAAGTTTTTTTTTGAAAAAAAATATAGTTAACCTATCATACTAGGCTCTAGGTGATTATTTAAGTCCATATAGTGCCGTAGTGATTATAAAAAACATGTTTTATATGTTTTTTATTTTAATAACAGGAGGGTTTATCAATATAAACTTCCTCCTAAACATATCCATTTAAAAATTTATAGTTCACATTCATTTCAAATAGTTTAAAGTTTATGAATGTTTCATAAGATATATGTATATGAGTATATTCAAGTATAACTACAAGATCATATGTTTATTAATAATATATGACATCTTATTGATTATATATTTTATAAAAAATTGTAACTTTATTTCTAACTATAATTACATTTTCATCAAATTTATTCTGAAAATACCAATTTACTCCAATTACATAAGTATCTTTAAGTCATTCAACCAATGTGTAAACTTATTTCCACTTGAATTCATTTACATCATCTTTCATTTTTTATTCAATATTCATCAGTTAAAGACTCATTAAGAGTCATATGGTTGAATTGAGATAAAAATGAAAAAAAATTCAATCTTTATCAGTTAAGGGCTCCTGCTTGACATCCAAGAGACCCAGGTTCAAAATCGGGTGAAGGAAAAATTCCGGGTTATTGTAGCAGTACTGTAGCAGTTACTATAGTAGTTATTGTTAGGTACTTTATCAGATGAAACTATTCACCAAATTTGGGCCTTTGGGCCACCGTTTTGGGCCGACGGGTCTCAAGGAACTTTGGGTCATCAAAGGCATTCGGTCCATAGGGACTTCAGGCCACATAGACCATGGAGTAGCCCGGTTCACACAGAACATGCCCTAGAAGATGATCAGAGCAACATGAGTAACATCCACCAGATGTAGAGCTAACCGTATTGGATGAATGAGAGGGTATGGCAGCTTCGATTGGGACCATGCACCATGCAGCTTTGTATGGGGTAATGCTAGCCGATCAGCAATGCAAGGTGGGGAGCTAGGTGATCAATTATGCAGAAAGATGGGGAGGGGTAGTTTAAGTGGGATGGTCCTACGGGTCATGTATTGGGCATAGTATGCATCTAGGCTTTTGGGTCATGTATTTTGGGTTTTTCAGGCCTTGTGCCTTGGTCCAACGGGTCATGTACAGGTTCCCCTTC
This sequence comes from Viscum album, assembly GCA_963277665.1. Lineage (NCBI taxonomy): Eukaryota > Viridiplantae > Streptophyta > Magnoliopsida > Santalales > Viscaceae > Viscum > Viscum album. The sequence goes on along the minus strand of OY728131.1, from coordinate 907,257,862 downwards.
AACCCTTAAAAGTGGGATTATCAATAATAAAATAAAAAAGAAGGCCTTCGGGCCATTCAAGCTCTTTAGAATCAACTTATTCCTTGATTTTACAAAATCATGTTCTTCAACATTATGTTGAAATTACTTTTGAGGTATAACTTCATAAATATATTCTTCATTTATTCCCCCATGAGAAGAAAATTCCAACATAGGTTGAAAATTAGTTGTTGAAGTAAATTATGAATATGTGGTTTGTGTTAATTTGAAAATAAAATGAACGGTTTCATCAAATATAATATGTAATGTTTCCTTTGTAGTGATTGTATTTTCATTAAAAAATCTATATGCCTAACTAGTTTTAGAATAACCTAAAAATATTAATTCATTGAATTTTGGTGAAAAATTATGTAGGCTATCTTTACTAATCGAAATGAATACTTTTCATACAAAATCATTGATGTAAGGAAGTTTTGGTTTCCTTCCGGCCCCCAAATCATAAGGAGTTTTGTTAATAAATGGGATAATTAAAACTCAATTTATAGTATAACAGGAAGTACTAATTGTTTCAACCCAAAAATATTTGGCAATTTATTATTCAATCCACATGGTTCTAGTAATCTCCTAAAGAATTTTATATCTTCTTTCAAATACACAGTTTTATTATTGAGTTGTGGATGCCAAAAATATTTGTATAATAATTTTTTTACTACAAAAAGTTTAATTTTTTTGAATTTAATTCTCCATAATGAACACTATAAATACTTTTCAAGGAGAGTTTTTATATTTTTTAAATATGTTTAAAAAAGTGTTAAAGAAACAAAAGTCTTCAGACTCCTTTACTAGAAAATAGAACCAAGTATATCTAGGGTGACAATAAACAAAATCATATACAATGTATTTTCTACCAATAATTTCAATTTATGTACAACCAAAAAATTCCATGTGGAATAAATATAAACCATCAGAAGTGGTGACTTAAATAATATATTTAAAACTGGACTTGTGTTTCTTTCCAAATTGAAATAGATCATAGACTTTTGAAGTATTAAACCAAAGTTTTGATAGATCCTAACTATTCCTTTATTAGACAACTTAGCTAAAGTTATAACATTAAATTTACCTAATATTATATTCCATATCAATATTTATCATCAATTTCACTAATAGAAGGTAGATCTTGGCTTATAAGGTCTTCTAAGTGAAGTGTGTAAACATTATCATGTTGATGAGAAGAAATCATAAAAACATCTTTAGAACTATGAAAAATACATTTTTCATTCCTTATATTCAAAAGATATCCCTTATGAAATAATTGACATATACTAAAAATTTTGGGTGTAAGATCAAAAAAACAAAAAACATTTGAAATTTAATATTTAATAAGAAGAATAATGTTACATATACCGATAATTTCTCCTCAATCATTATCTCAAAAAGTGAATTTTCCTCCATTCATCTTTATAATCATCTTAAAGAAGAATTTATTTCATATCATGTTCCTGGAGCAACCAATATCCATGTACCAAATATTTTTGTTGTTGGTATATTCATAATTTTTTAAAAAACATAAAAAACATTAGAATTTATGAGCCCAAACATTCTTGGGTCTGATATTTTCAGAATGTAAAATTTTTGGAATCCACATTTTCCAAATTTACTATGTTGAGAAAAATTCAAATATTTTGAAAAATAATTCTTATGAAATCATAAGGATTTAACTTTCATTAAAGAAACTTTGTTCATCTAGTGACCACCACATTGACATTTACTACCAAATGGTACACTTTTAGGAATAAAGTAATTATTTTGAATTCTAGGTTTTCTGTTAGAATATCTCATTCTGGAAACATATCTCTGAGATGAAATTTGATTATACATGTTATCAAATTTTTATTTTCCACTAGTAAGATTTTACATAAATTTTTTCAAAATAGATATTTCTAAATTCAGTTTTAGAAATAGATTCTTATCCTCAATAGTAATTGTATTCGAATTAATATTTCCTAATTTATTTGACAAACAAGATTTCTCTAAGTTATACTTATCTAGTTTTTTTAAATTTAATTTTTCTTAAAATTAGATTTATGTATCCCTTTTAAAATATATTATAGATTATTAGTAAGAGTATTAATTCTTGAATTTTCCCTCACATGTTTTTCTTATGAAATATCATGTTTTTCATATATTTTCCAATTTTTATTTTCTAATTTTTTTTAAAATCTAGAAACATGTTCATAACATAGGTAAATATTTATTTTCTTCTTTTGGTGAATTAGATTCCACATTTGAAGACATAGAACTATTACTCTCTTTATAATTAGGGTAACTATAATTTAATGTTAAATTGGTATGAGATTCAGTAGTTACCTTTTCCATGAATAAATTATTAATCTTTGGAATCTATGGATAAAAAATATATTTTAACTTTCAATTTCACTTTCTAGAGAACTATTATAATAAGTATCTCCACCAATAGTACTCAAAGTATATGAAGCATTTATAAATTTCTTATTACTATTCTTGTAGTACGTTTTCATTCTATATTCTGAATTTTTTTCCTTATAATCCTTTCTCCTCAACTTTGGAGAGTCTAGTCTGATATGTTTAGGTTTCTTACATTCGTAATAGATAATCTATAAGAAATCATTTTTATCACTTCTAAATTAATGAATATTATTATAACTTTATTGAAAATCCATTTTTCTAAATATCTTTTTCATCCATTTTTTCAACATTAGTTAATTAATTCCTCCATTGTTCTGATGAACTACTATCTAATTCTACAACAACATTATTATTTTTTAAAGATATTGAGATTATATCAGCAGATTGAAATTTACTATGAATATTAGAAGTTGTAGAAAAAAAGTCCTCTATTTTTATTTTTCATCTTTTATGCATTTTGTTTCAATATTCCCTCACATTGCATAAGAGTTCCTATTAAATCATCCAAAGTATGATTTTTAATCCTTCTAGTATCATCAAAAGTAGTTATCTTAGACTCTCATTCCTCGAGCATAATATCAATGATATTTTAATCCAAGATGTTATTAATATTCTTTTTTTCTCTTTGTAGAGACGTCATTTTTTTACTTATAAGAATTTAATATATATATATATATATCTAGATTTAGGAACTGATATGATGTGTGATTATGATGCCCTATGTTCTTAGAATTAATTTTAAAAAAATTAGAAAAATATTTTATATTATGCTCACAAATTTTTATAAATAAAATGGGAAACTCTTAAAATAATGCTCAAATTAGAAATCCAAGACCACATTTGACTATAGAATTAATTAATTACCATAATCACAACCTAAAATAGATTAGCGCATAGTGTTAGGATACCTCGCTAATTGGTGTTATGTTCAATGGAAAAATTAACTAATAAAATTAATTAATTAGTTTTTCTAACTTGAAATAAAACCATATAATAATACTAATAAGGATATATTCTTAGGGTAAGACTTATAATCCTAGGATCTGCTGGGAGCTTCACTTTCCTCCATCCATTGGTGAATTAAATCGGACGACAATGAAACATTAGATTGAAGAAGACCATAGCGCAACAAATGCAATGAAATACTTCAATCACTGGAAAGAAAATTATTCTATGATGAATGATTAAATATCCTAGTAGGACTTATCAATTTTTGGTTTATTCCTCTTCTGATTAAATTGATTTAGGCGATCAATCCCTTTATTTTATCTGCACCCATTACAACCATTTCAGGTGCCTGTGTATCATTTAAATCGGATTATTTCAATTGTTTTCTAGCCCAAATGTCATCATTCTTGATCGATGGATATGAAAACTTGAAAAAATATGGTTAATAAACTTTTATTATTCCTTCCCCCCTCAAACACTTCACTTTATTAACTGGTTGTATCCTGTAGTCCCGGTTTGACGTTGATGGGTTGTACCAAGCTCGACCAGACACCCAGAATCGCAATAGGTTTTTGAGTGAGGGGATGGATTGATGAATCATAAAAAATATAGGATGGTTACGAGTCTTGGATGTATTTTATGATTATTGGAGATTGAGAAATAGGGTCCTGATAGATTGGGAGTGTTCAATGTGGGAGGTGCGCATGAGGTTTCATGAATTTCAACCATATTTGAGTTTCCAACAATTGGATGTTCGGAATCCACTAGACGATGCTAGATACACTATTTTTGATCAGATTCAAGGCTGAATATGAAGGAAGAATACCATATTAGACTTATGGATCATGGATCAGAGGAACTTCAAAAATCTTTACTACACACTGTGTATCATGATGAACACACGACGTGTAGCCCCATGGATGCAGTGGATAGAAGTATATAAGGGTGGAATGACATGTATCCCTCCAAAAAATCATGTACCTCATCCCAAGATGGGAGAGATTTGTGGATGAACACATAGGTGACACCCGGTGTGGGAATACATGTCCTGTCAGATAGCCTTATACTGAAGTACATAGGCACAGGTTAAAGTACATGACTGGGTAAGGAAGTACACAGACCCATCCAGATGGACACGAACTAGTCTCCGATAGTTTGGAAATGCATTGTAGTAAACCTGCACAGTGTGAATTTCTAAAATTGTTGGGAGACATGTACTATCTGGGGTCATGGGAAAGTGGTGATGTGAGACAACATGCTTTCTGGGTCCCCTGACACACTATGTACAACTTGTAACCTTTTGAGGAAACTTCAACCATCCATATATTCTTTGTTTGGAATCAGATTTTTTTCCTACCGGTGGCCTATCCTAATGGGTTTTCCATATAGAATGTGATGGTGACCTATTTTTTGGATTTAAAGATGAAATTGGGAAAATCTAGAAATGAATCATGGTAAGGTGATTCTCGATGATGGTAGTGATCATACAAGATCACCATAGGAATTCCGAGTTGAGCCCTCTAACTGGACTGAGCATGGGTCCTCAGTGACTTTTTGAGTGGAACTGTCTAGTTGGGATAGACATAAATCCTCTGCCAACTCCTTGTTTGAAACCACACTATATTTGTAGGGAATGGGTCCTATACACACTTCTAGGTGGAACTATCCCATCAAGTTGTTCATGAGTCTTTTATGACTAGAGTGGAACCCTCCTGTTAGCACAGGGCATGGGTCCTATACACACTTCTGGGTGGAACCATCCTGTCATGTTGTTCATGAGTCCTTTATGAATAGAGTGGAACCCTCATGTTAGCACAGGGCATGGGTCCTGTACTGTTTCCTAAGAGAAACCCTATAGTTGATTTGTCCATGGGTCCTTGATAACATTCTGCATGGAACCATCTAACAATGTTGGTCATGGTTCCCCAATGACTTTTATAGCAGAACCCTTCAGATGGGCTAGTCATGGGCCCTCTTCCACTAGAGTGGAATCCTCCTATAGGGTAGGGTATGGTTGAAAATGAATATATTCCAGGTCATGCATGAGAGGATGAGGATGGCCTAGAGCAGACATAAATCTTCCATAGATCACTATCATAATCCCTTGGTGTTCAAGCAGCCATACCACATTTTCCAAATACTCTCACTATCACGACTCATCCCTCGGGGCCCGTGTTGTGACTACCCCAAGCCAACCTTCCATAGGCCATGAGCTAGTTAGTAGCACCGAAGGTGTATTCCCTAAAACTAGGAAGGCATTGCCTTTATAACCTACAATCACATGTTACCAAGCACACAACAAGATATGAAAACAAGTAAACTGAACTGTAAACAGAGTGAGTGCAGTAAGTAAAAGGGCCAGAATAAAAGCGCAACTGGAAAGTACAAGTACAACTGAAATAGAAAACATCTGAAGAAATAGAAAAGAAAACTACTGGATTATACTCCAGGGTTACTACCTGAAGGGTAGGTACATATTGGCTCCTTGGCACTCCATGTCCACCCATATCCTCTATGTACCAACACGCCGTATGGTCTACCTCTAGGCATCATCCAGTCATGATGCTCTCAAGCTCATTCAGCGCTGTCCGTCGTCTGGATCCAACCTAACAAGGTGCAGGCATAGACCGTGTAGGGGTGAGTATAACGATACTCAGTAGGGACCTCGAGACCCTCTAGGTCTCACAAAATCCAACAAGGATAAAACAAAAAGTATGAAATCAACAGATAACCTTACTTAGGTATATTCCCATACATATACCTAAGTTATCAATTAATCCATCTCAATCTTGATGAAAACATAGAGGTTCTGACTCAGCTCATACCAGAATTTATTCTAGGGGTAGTGTTAAGTAGCATTCCAATTCACAACGTCGAACACCTCGGCTCCTGGATAAATCCTCTCCTATCAAGTACAGTGGCCCTGCCACGTCACATAGAGGCACTTCCCACTAACCTAAGAATGCTAAGGTACTCCTCCTGTCAAGTACCCTAGGTCTACCATGTCACAAAAAGGCAGTCCCCACCGTGGGTCTGCCGCGTCACTAAGGTAATCCACACCATGGGTCTGCAATGTCACCAAGGCGCTCCCTACAGGGCTAGTTGAGCCACTCCGAGTCGAAACGGTCAGTCGTCTTCAAGTCTCATCCAACCACTGGGTTCCGACACTATGCTCACTCAACTCCAGGAGGATCTGCTCCACAAGCTACTGGTCGATACTCCAACTTCCACGAAGTCCCATGAAGAATTATCTCAAAGGTCCTCCATGTCATAGGAGTCTTAATTCAATAGATGGTACATCCATTGGATGCCCGGTCTATGATTTATTAGCCTTTTAGTCCTAGGGGCCTGGTTAGATTCATGTTTGATCCAACCTGATCGTTCCTCAACTTAATCCAAAACACAGTGGGGTATCACTCAAAGGTACCAAGTCACTCCAAGGTTCCCAATGATGCTGAAGGTTCATCTAACGGACGTCCAATGCCAAAATTATAGCAAAAATAAAGAAAAAGGTTTGTAGTTGGCCCAGGTCTGGTCCAACTGACTCAATTTAGGATGACCCGGCCTGGCCCGCGATGGCTGCGAGGGAAGCATGCATGAGGGGGTACCGCGATGGTGCGGACTGTCCACGAGTAATGTTAGGGAGCAGACTGACCTCGGGGTGCGGACTGGCCGTGACGGCGCAGACTGACCACAAGGGCGGCGAACCGTCTACAAGGGAAGAGACCGACCACGAGGGCACAGACCAGCTGTGGTGCGGCGGACCGACCATGGGGCAGAGGACCGGCCACCGGTCGGGTGTCCGGCTGTGGGTCGGCAGATTGGCCGTGGGGCGGAAGTCTATTCGCGGGTTGGCAGAAGGACTACGGGGCGGCGGTCCGGCCGCAGAAAGGTGGTCCAGCAGTGGAAGCTCAACGGACGGCAGAGGGGGATCAGTGGACGGCGGCGAGGGCTCGACGGATGGCGGCAGCGGCTCAGCGGACGGTGGCGGTGGCTCGACGGATGGACGCTCGGTGGACGACGGAGCCGTGAGTGGAGGAGCCACGGGTTAGTGTTGTTGCGCCGTCGCCTTTATCGTGTTCAACACCAAAAATTATCACAAGATTTGCGGAGGGGTCGGGCCATGTTTGTTTGGCCCATACCCTCCGTGTTAGGGTGGTAGCCAATGGCTCAACATAAACAAGAATGAAGAACATCAAACCCTACCACAATGATTATTCTCTAAACCCGCAAAAGAAAACATATGCAGATCAACTATTTAGAAGGTTGATCCACATTAATTGTTTTAGAAGGGAAGAACATGGGTAAAAATATAATCACTGACAATAAACCCCTACCTCAGGTTATTCATTGATGTTGGAGGGAGAAGGAAGTAAGGACGTCAATTCATCATAGATAAAGATGTACCACATCAGAAGAAGTCCCGAAGAAGAAGGTCAAAGTCGAGGTTGACATTCTTTGTTGGCGGAGCGCTTTTTCTTTGGGAGGTTAAGTTCTTTGTTGGATAACTTTATTTCTCCCAAGGATCTACCCTCTCCTAATTCCACCCAACAAAAAGAAAGAGGTGCCAATATAATTAACTTAAGAAGAAACTATTTTGGCACACCCAAGTTGGTGTAATTAATGTATCTCGTTGGTATAATTAATTAGCTCAATTAATTGGCCCAATTTAATGGCTCAAATTAATGGAAGGGGTGGAATATTGGGGAGTTGGGAGGTTTCTCCCCATTTAATGAGGGAGTTGAGAGTTTTAGGCCTCAGGTGGTCCCCACCACCATAACCTCTCTTGGGAGGTTAGGCTTGGGTGGTCCCCACCACCATAAAATCTCATGAGAGGTTAAGGTCCAGTGGTCCCCACTTCACAACTTCCTCAAGGAGGTTTCAAATAAAAAAATTGTTACACAATTGTTTTTATTCTTTCACATAAAACCCAAAATCTAACCTTCACTCTTGACCAAATTCCATCGAGGTGAAAGTTTTTTTAAGCGAATATCGGCGCAGTGAGTTCAACGGTGCCCTCATATTTCAATTCCGAGAAACAGTTTAAAAGTTATAAAAAAACCCACTCACACGTTTACTGAACGTACCCGAAAAAAAATTTCAGAAATTTATTCCGGGCACTCCGGGTCTCGGAATCACGCGTCGTAAATTTTTGCAGACTCATAAAATTCCCATATATTAAAAAAATACATGGAAATTCTATGTCTTTACATTCTCCCCACCTCAAATCTTTATGTCCCCGTAAGCTAAAACTCATAACTAATTAAACAAGTGGGGGTACTGAGCATGCATCTGAGCCTCCCTCTCCCATGTGCTCTCCTAGAGGTTTCCATATTTCCAGCGAACGCACACCAGAGGTATCGACCGTCCATGAAGGACCCGCTCCAATCGATCCTAAATCTCCACTAGAACCTTCGTAAATGTTTCCCCATCTTCAAAGTCCAGCTCTTCATGATCGAAGATGTGAGAGGGGTCGTGAATGTATCTCCTCAACTGGGATACGTGGAAGACGCCATGCACTCGGTGCAACTGATGTGGAAGATCTAAGCGGTAAGACACCTCTCCAACTCTACTGTGGACCTAAAAAGGCATGATGAACCTCAAAGATAACTTGATGCCTCAGCCAAATCTCTGCAAACCTCGTCGAGGTGAGACCTGTATAAAGATGTGGTCGCCATCCTCAAACTCCAGAGTCTCTGTCTTCTGTTGGCATATGAATTCTACCAGCTCTATGTAGTCTTCATCCACTCCAAGATAATATGCACCTTCTCTGTGGTAGCCCATATCATCTCTGGTCCCACAAGTGCTGACTCCCCTGGGTCAGTCCAACACAAAGGTGATCTGCAGGGTCGCCCGTACAACGCCTCAAAAGGTGCCATACCAATGGTGGAGTGATAACTATTATTGTATGAAAACTCCACCATAGGTAAGTGATCCCCCTAGCTATGACTGAAGTCGAGGAAAAAGGCATGCAGCATGTCCTCAGGGGTCTAAATGGTCTGCTCAGTCTGGACATCCGTCTTAGTATGGAAGGCGGTGCTCAAATGAAGTTGTGTTTTGAAAGCCTCTTGCAACCCCTTCCATAGCTAGGAAGTGAATCATGTATCATGATCAGAGACAGTATTCAAGGTTACTCCATGTAGCTGCACAATCTCTTGCACATAAAGGAATCCCATGCTCTCTACTGAACCCTTCTCTCTAATCGGTAGGAAGTGGGCTGACTTGGTGAGTCGGTCGATGATCACCCAAATCGAGTCATGACCCCTATATGTATGTGTAAGTCCTATCATGAAGTCCATGGATATCCCATCCCACTTCCACTCTGGGACCTCTAAAGGCTGAAACAATCCTGCTGGTACCTGATGCTCCGCCTTTACTTGCTGACAAGTGAGGCACTGAGAGACGAACTCTACAACTGCTTTCTTCATTTCCTGACCACCAGTGTTGTTGTCAGAGATCCTGGTACATCTTCGCCACTCCTGGATGTACCACTAGAGGGGATGTGTGGAACTCCCTCAACACTTCCTCCCAAAGTGAAATTGGTACCACAGTACGTCCTCTAAAGAGGATGACATGCTTCCCACCTTCAGAAAATCCATCATGTGCATGTCCTATGGATATATGAGCACGTCGTGTCTCGTATTCAGTGTCCCCACACTGGGCCTCCCTGACTCGCTGAAGGATTGGGGGTGTGACTGTAAGAGACTGAAGAAAAGCTGATCTATCTCTATCCACAAAGGAAATCTGTAAAGAAGCCATCTGCTCCATCGCCTCACCTAGCAGCTGTATACCAGATCTCCTGCTGAGTTCATCTGCTACAACATTCCCCTTCCTAGGAGTATAGACTATCTCAAAGTCATAGTCCTAGAGGAACTCAAGCCAACATTGTTATCTCAGTTTCATGTCCTTCTGGGATAAGATATACCTAAGACTATTGTGATCAGAGTACACGGTAAAATGCTCTCCCATCAGATAGTGTCTCCACATATTCAAGGTGAAGACCACTACTGCTAACTCCAGGTCATGGGTAGCGTAGTTATTCTCATGCTATCTCAACTGTCGAGAACTATATGCGATCACTACTCACTACTGCATCAAGACACATCCAAGTTAGATCCCTCATGTTTTGCAGTAAACTACGCACCCTACGACCTCCTATAGAAGCCTCAAGATGGGGGAACTAGTCAGCCTCTGCCTCAGCACCTGAAAACTCCGATGGCATTTCTCTGACCAAACGAACGGTTTCCCTTTCTTCATCAATGCTGATAGTGGTTCTGCAACTCTGGAGAAGTCTGACACAAACCTCTGGTAATATCCAGCCAAACCCAGGAAACCCCGTACCTCCGTCACACTCTTGGGTGGCTCCCAAGAAAGTACGGCCTCAATATTCACTGGATCTACTATAACTCTAGCCTCTGATGTGACATGTCCTAGGAAGTGATCCTCTCAGATCCAAAACTAGCACTTCGAGAGCTTACCATAAAGTTAGTGCTCTCAGAGTGTGTCCAGTACTACCTGCAAATGATAGGCATGCTCCTCCTCAGTATTCAAGTATATCATAATGTCATCGATGAAGACTACAACAAAGCGATCAAGGTATGGCTGAAAGATCATGTTCATGAATCCCATGAACACTGCTGGAGCATTGGTTATGCCGAATGGCATAACCAAGAACTCATAGTGGTCATAACGTCATCTAAAACCTATATTTTTCACATCCTCATCATGAACTTTGAGCTGGTGATAGCCTGATCTGAGGTTTATCTTCAAGAACCACCGTTCTCCCTTCAGCTGATCAAAGAGGTCATCAATCTTTGGGAGTGGGTACTTGTTCTTCACAGTCACCTGGTTCAGGTGCCGATAGTCAACAAAAAGTCTCCAGATCCCATCTGCCTTCTTGGAAAACAAAATTGGGGTTGCCCAAGGTGAAACACTGGGCCGGATGAATCCCTTCTCCTACAAGTCTTCTAGTTGTACCCGCAGATCACAAAGCTCCGCAGGAGCCATCCGATACGCTTGTGTAGATGTGGGGGTTGTCCTGGGGTACTAGTCAATGTAAAATTCCACCTCTCTGCAAGGAGGTAGACCTGGGACATCATCAGGGAAAACATCCATGTACTGGTCTACCATTACAGGATAGCTCAGACTCTCCACTTCAACCGATCTGAGGGTAAGTCTAGCCAAATGATGTGTAATCAGCTGCACCGTCCTCCGGGTAAGTCCATCCTGCATAGCATAGGCTCTCTTCTCTCTGGTGAAGGTAAATCTGGTCCCATCTGTGTGGAAACACCACACTTTGCGCCTAATATAGTCTATCAGATAATGGAATGTAGATAACCAGTCCATACCCAAGATGACGTCGTAAGGCCTCGATGCCGCTACTAGGAGATCCCATATAAAGCTCTGGACTCCTTGACTAAGCTCACACTCCTAACACCAGTGCGTAATCATTGAATCCGCTCCTGTAGGAGTCTCTAGATGTATGGATCGAGAAAACGACTCCATCAGAATCTCCAAGCACTGAATGAGGGTAGTGGCAATAAAATAATGTCTGGAACCTGTTTCTATAAGTACTATATCTCAGGTGTAGTGTACATATATCGTACCTCGTATCATCTCCAGAGTGCCATGATCGTAGGCCTCAGCTGCCTGGAGCTGAGCTCGCCCCTGTCCACCGGCTCCCCATGGTCGGGGTGGACCTCCTGGTGGTGGTGGTGGTAACATCTCTAATCTTCTCCCACCACCCGCTACACAACTAGCTTCTTCGCCACATCCACCTGCTCCTTGCGTACCTCCTCGATCGAACCTCTGTCTCTGCCTGGGTGGTCCCCAGACCGTTCTGATCATCCATATGGCGGGTCGGACAATCATGAGCCACTTGACCCTACCCGCCGCATGGGTAACACTGCCCACTCCTGGTATAACTGGCTCCGCCTCAGGTGCACTGCACAACCGATCCTGAGTCATGCAGTCAACCACCTGTAGGTCTAGTCCTCATGGACCTCTAGGACGTCTGTCTACTTCCAATTTTTGAAGACTCCGCTACGTGATGACTGGTACTGGGTCTCACTGCTGGTGACTTCTCATCAAGGAAACTCTCCACCAAGAGGGATCTCTCTAATACCCCAGCCTGCGTCGGGATGCTGAGTGAGATCATCGGAGCCTTGATCTCCTGCCTGAGCCCCTGCTAAAAGGTCTAGGCCCTAAAGAAAGGTTCAGACACTATATCGGTGGAGTATCACGAGAGGTCAGTGAACCTCGCTGAGTATTGAGCCACCGTCATGCTGTAGATGAAGTAGCTCCTGAATGTTCACTACACGAAGAGTCACTGGGACAAAATATTCCCGAAATAGGCTCTCGAAGTCTTCCTAGAGAAGAGTCACCTTGTTGTGAACCTAGAGCATCAAGCTCCACCATCTACCTACTGATGCCTGTAGAATGCTGGCGGCAAGGATCACCATAAGATCAGCTGGTGTCCCATACCAATTGGTAAACTCTCACCACGGCCTCCAGCCAATCCTCAGGTGCCTGTGGGTCCGTCTCTCCCCTAAAACTAGGTGGCCTTTGGTGCTAGAACTCGTCTAATGCGCTTAAGCGACGTTCACCGTCTGTTGTTGGGGCTGGTGGAATCGGTGTCCCAATGGGTAATGGTACCATTGGTGCCTCTACTAGAAAAGGGCCCTTCATCGAGGCTTCACTGCTCGGTGGGCTATCAGTGCGTACAACTCTCGGAACCCTAACTCGTTGTCTGCATGGAAACATCCTGAATTGAAATAGCTGCGCCATAGTCAAAATTTTATACATGGAGAGTTAACGCGGTCAAAAGTTATACCTGGTGAGCTGACTTAATAGATCACAAAGAAAACTCTTGAAAACACACATGAAATTAGTGTTTTCATGCACTGAGTTGGAAATCAGAAGTCAGAGTCTTGGTGTATGGATATGTCGGCCGCCACACCAACACTGGATTCCCTAAAATGATAACCACACTCACTACACTTAACACTATTTCAATTAAAATAAAGATTAGAGTCCTATGTTCTATGGTAGAACCTACTCCTCTAATACCAATTTGTCACGACCTGTTCACTAGGGCTCGTGCCGTGACTACCCCAAGCCCACCTTCCATAGGGCAGGGGCTAGAAACTAGCACCGAAGGTGTATTCCTTAAAACTAGTAAGGCATTACCTTTATAACCTGCAAGCACACGTGACCAAGCACACAGAAATATAGGAACACAAGTAAAATAAACTGTAAATAGAGTGAGTGCAGTAAGTAAATGGGCCATAATACAAGCCCAACTGGAATGTACAAGTACAATTGAAATAAAAAACAACTGAATAAAGAGAAAAGATAGCTACTGGATCGTCCTCCGGGGTTCCTACCTGAGGATTAGGTATAGATTAGAACCTCAACACTCCACACCCACCCATCTCCTCTAAGTACTGACATGCCGTATGGTCCACCTCCAGGCACCGTCTAGTCCTGGTACTCTCAGCCTTAGTCAGTGATGTCTGTCATCTACATCCAACACAACAAGGTGCGGGCATATCCCGCACATGGGTGAGTATAACGATACTCAGTAGGGACCTTGAGACCCTCTAGGTCTCACAAAATCCAACATGGATAAAACAGAAAGTATGAAATCAACAGATAACATTACTTAGGTTTATTCCCATACATAATCCTAAGTTATTAAGTAATCAATCTCAATCATGAGGAAAACAAAGAGGTTAGGACTCAGCTAATACTAGGATTTATTCTAGGGGTTATGTTAAGTAACATTCCCAGTCACAACGTCGAACACCTCAACTACTGGAGAACTCCACCTCTATCGAATATAGTGGGTCTGTCGCGTCACACAGAGGTGCTTCTCACTAACCTTGGACTGCTGAGGTACTCCTCCTGTCGAGTATCGTGGGTCTGTCACATCACACAGAGGTGCTCCCCACTGTGGGTCTACTGCGTCACACAGAGGTGCTCCCCCTCATGGCCTACTGAGGTACTCCTCCTTTCCAGTACCGTGGGTCTGCCACGTCACCAAGGCTCTCCACACCGTGGGTATGTCGCGTCACCAAGGCACTCCCCACTAGGCCAATTGAGTCACTCTGAGTCAAAATGGTCAGCAATCATCAAGTCTCAGCCAGCCACTGGGTTCCCGCACTACGCTTGCTCGTCTCTGGGAGGATCCGCTCCACAAGTTACTAGCCGATACTCCAACAACCACGAAGTCCTAAGAAGAAGTATCTCAAAGGTCCACCACATCATTGGAGTCTCAACTCAAAAGACGGACTGTTAATCGGACGCCCAGTATGTGAGTTATTAGCCTTTTAGTCCTGGGGGCACGGTTGGATTCATGTTCAATCCGACCTAATCGTTCCCCAACTTAATCCAAAACATAGTGGGGTATCAATCAAAGGGACCTAATTACTCCATGGTTTCCAACACCACTAACGGTTCATCTAACGGACGTTTGGTGCCAATGTTATGGCCAAAAGAAAGAAAAAGGGTCATAGTGGGCTCGGGTCTGGTCCGACCCAATCGGACCAACCCGACCTGACCCGCAGTGTGGCCCAGCCAGTAGGGTCTGACCCAGCCCACGAGGGCCATGAGGGTGCCGTGAGGGCAGCTTGGCTGAGGAGTACTACAAGGGCGCAGACCGGCCGCGGGGCGCGAACCAGGCATGAGGGCACGAACCGGCCGTGAGGGCGGAAGATCAGCCGTGAGGGCACGGACTGGCCGCGAGGGCACGGACCAGCCATGAGGGTGCGGACCGGCTGTGGGGCAGCGAACTGGCTATGGGCCAGTGGTCCGGTCGTGGGTCAGCGGACTAGCCACGGGGCAGCGGTCTGGCCACGTGTTGGCAGACCGGCCGCTGGGCAGCGGTCCGGCCATGGAAAGGTGGTCCAGCCGTGGCGGCTCGGCAAAAGACATCGACAACTCAGCGGACGGTGACGTTGACTCAACAGATGACAGCGACATCTCGACGGAAGGTGGCGAAGGCTTAGCGGAAGGCCGAGAGGGCGCGACGGACGGCAGTGGCTGCTCGGCGGACGGCGGATGGCGAAGTCGTGAGTGGAGGAGCTACGAGGAAGTTTCGTTACGTCATAACCTTCGTCGAGTTCAACACCACAAATCATCACAAGATTTGAGGAGGGGGCGGGCCTTGTTTGTTTGGCCTGTACCCTCCCACATTAGGGTGGTATCCAACGACTCAACATAATCAAGAAGGAAGAGCGTCAAACCCTCCCGCAATGATTATTCTCTAACCTCACAAAAGAAAACATATGCAGATCAACTATTTATAATATTGATCCACATTCCTTGATTTAGAAGGGAATAACATGGGTAAAAATATAATCATTCACAACAAACCCCAACCTCGGGTTATTCATTAACATTGGCATGAGAAGGAATTATAAATGTTGATTCTTCTTAGATGAAGATGTACCACGTCAGAAGAAGTCCTGAGGAAGAAGGTTGAAGTTGAGGTCGGCATTCTTTGTTGGCAGAGTGCTCTTCGTTGGGAGGTGAAGTTCTTTGTTGGAGAACTTTATTTCTCCCAAGGCTCTCCCCTCTCCCAATTCCACCCATCAAAAAGAAAGAGGTGCCAGTATAATTAACTTAAGAAGAAATTATGTTGGAACAACCAATCTGGAGTAATTAATGTACCTTGTTGGCATAATTAATTCGCTCAATTAATTGGAACAATTTAATGGCTCAATTTAATAGAAGGGGTGGAATATTGGGGATTTGGGAGGTTTCTCCCCATTTAAGGAGGGAGTTGAGGGGTTTAGGCCTCAGGTGGTCCCCACCACCATAACCTCTCATGAGAGGTTAAGGTTCGGTGGTCCCCACTTCTCAACTTCCACATGGAGGTTTCAAATAAAAAAATTGTTACACAATATTATTTTTATTTTATTCTCTAACATAAAACTCAAAAACTAACCTTCACTCTCGACCAACTGCTGTCGAGGTGAAAGTATCTTTAAGCGAATACTGGTGATGTGAGTTCAATGGTGCCCTCGTATTTCAATTTCGAGCACCAGTTTAAAAGTTAGAAAAAATCCCGCTCGCATGTTTAGTAAATGTACCTGAAAAAAAGTTTAGAAATTTATTCCGGGCACTCCAGGCCTCATAATCATGCACCATAAATTTTCCCAGACTCGTAAAATTCCCATATATTAAAAAAAAATTACATGGAAATTACGGGTCTTTAAACTCACCCCAATGAAGATTGTGGAGGCTTAACCACAGAGGAAAGATAACCCTAAGGATCATTAGTCTATTAAAAATATTTTATAGGGTTGATGAGGTTTATTACCACCTATCCCTACCCCCACAGCTGGAGTGGGTGAATGTAGTCTTCCATTTGTCATGGATAAGGAGATATGTGCATGACTCCATGCATTCCATCGACTAGGGAGAGCTAGAAATCCGAGATGGAGACACCATTAGGATGAAACCAGAGGCGATTGAGAATTGATTTGAGATGGCCCGATATTGATGGACCATCGCCTTGGTTCATGTGTTGTGGAAACATGGTAACATGTTGTATAGTTCTTATGGAATGTGAGGGAAGGATGAGGTCTCAATATCTCAAGTTATTGGTTTAGTTTTGGTTTTAGAGGATGAAAATATAATAATTGGGAATGATTTAGGGACTTTGTTTTTTCCTTGTAAGACTTTAAAATAATTATATATATATTTCCAGACCTAGTAACTGAGACAACCTATGATTCCGAGGCCCTTTGTGCCTAGAATTAATTTTATAAAAATATTAGATATAGTTTATCTTACATGTTTGAAATTTCTTAATAAAAATTGGATTAATATTAAACAAATTCTTAGATCAGAAATCCAATACCACGATTCAGTATAGAATTCATTGTTTACACTATGAGAAACTTAAAATAGGTCATCATGGGACATTCGAACAACACTCTCATTGGCGGTACATTCAATTGATAAGTTAACTAATTAATTAAGTTAATTTGTTTTTTAACATGAAATAAAATAAAATAATAATAGTACCATGGAGATATTCTTAGTGTTAGCCTCATAATCTTGGGATCTTCGAAGATCTTATCCTTCTGACTTCTATAGCTGAATCAAATCAGATGACAATGAAATTCTATATCGGAGCATATCAGAGCGCAATGAATGAAAATATGTACTTAGAGTATTGGGAATCACATTATTTGATAAATAAATATCCAATATACAGTTAAGAGTCCTAAATTTGTGACTTATGCCTCTTTTGATTAAATTGATTGAGAAGATCAATCCCTTTCTTGGATCTACACCAATTATAACCTTTGTATGCTCCCATGTATCAATTAAATTGGATTATTTCAATTTTTTTCTAAATTAAATAACCACTTTCTTAATCTTTGGAGTAGAACACTCATATAATGAAGGTTAAACAATTTATATTGTGCCTTTCCTCATCAATATCTTCACTTTCTTTACAAGTTGAACCTCACGATCCCAGTTTGATGTTTCATGGTGGTACCAAACTCAATCAGACCCTTAGAATCACAATGGATTCATGATTGAGGGATGAATCACTGAATTTGGAATAGATCTAGGACAATTGTGAGTTGTGGATGATTGTTTTAATGACCAGATATCGAAAAATTGAATTCGGAAGGATCGAGAGTGAACGGTGTGAGAGGCATATACGAGATCACACATATTTCAACTAGATTTGAGTTTCTGGTCATCGAAGTGTTAGAATCTACCAAATGACACTAGATACACTATTTTCAAGTAGATTCAAGGAAAAATATAAAGGCAGAATACAAGTTTTTGCATTCGAACCATGGATATGAGGAACATTAAAAATCCAGACTATATGCTAGGTATCAGGATGAACACATGGTGTGTATCCCTTAGATACTGTGGCTAGAGTTTCTGAAGTATATATGGATGGAAAGAAATTTAGACCTCATACACACTATGTACCTCAGCCTTCAATGGATGATCCATGTGGCGAAACACATGGACAGAACCCCAGGTGGGAGTACATGGACAAGCGCATGGTAATGTACCAAGGTACATGGATATAGGGTGAAGTACACAGTCATGTACCAAAGTACAGAGACATTGAGTGAAGGACAATACCCAGTCCTAGATAGTTTGGAAATACCATGAAGTCCACATACATAGTTTTTATTTCTATATGGGATGGGATCCATGTGCTATACAAGGAAAGTGACAGATGGTGTAATGAGACCACACGCTGTGTGGGTCCCATCCCACGCCGTTTACTACTTGGATCCTTTTGAGGAAACATAAAACTTCTATATATTCTTAATTTAGACTCAGAATTTGGTGTTCAAGTAGCATATACTTAGTGTTTTACACATAGAATTAGATTATTCCCTCCATTGTGGCTTTTGAGATATAATTTGGAATGTTTCATGCATGAAACATGGTTAGGTGATGCTCGATGATGACATTGATCACATAGAATCACCAGAAGAATCTTGAGTGGAACCCTCCAGATAAGATGGGCATGGGTCATTGGTGACTTTTTGAGTGGAACTCTCTATTTGGACTAGGCATGGGTCCTCTACAAACTCCCAATCTGGAACCCTCCTGTCAACACATGACATGGTTACTATATAGACTTTTGAGTGAAGCCCTCCATTCGAGTTGGGAATGGGTCCTCTATGACTATAGTGTAACCCTTATTTCAGCACAGGGAATGGGTCCTCTACTGATTCCTGAGTGGAAACCTCCAGTTGAGATATGCATGGGTCCTCGATGACTTCTCGATTGGAACCATCTAGTCGATATAGGCATGGGTCCTCAATGACTTCTTGTGTGGAACCCTCCAGCTTGGATGTGCATGTGGGTCCTCTAACACAAAAGTGGATCCCTCTACAGGGTAGTTAATTGGTCTTCCATTGAATACTAGAGTGTAACCTTTATGTTGTAACAGGTCATGGGTCCTCTACTTATAGAATATGGTCCCTTGAATTTTTGGTATAGTGATGATACATGATTTTACTTGAACACTTACTTCTAGGAAGATAGGTGAGATGATTAGAATCATTGATGGACTTTTAGAACAGTTGGTGAATCTTCTTCCTGGGTTGAGATATGGGATGAAGTCCCATTTCTCTCTCATTTGGGTTTCTTTTGACCAAGTATATAAATATATATAGAAATACATTTGGATTGGGTTACTCTCTTTTCATTAGATGCAAAGACACACATGGTATGTCACATGATTTCTATATTTATCTTCTCATGGTTGGATGCATCAATTATCCTACTACTCAAGGTGGAAACTAGACATGTAGTTCATCTACACATCACAATTATCCCCCTGTGCTTCGATGAGGTTACTCTCTCTTGGTTTGTGTTGAGTAGTTCTCTTTCATTGTATCTTGAATCCTATGTACTAACTACTATCCCACATTCCTATTGTATCTCTTACTACTTCCCATTCAGTTTTCAAGGCATGCTACTAGGTATGTATATACCCACCCTTGCATGGGTTTTTCTCGAATGTGACATGTCTTATGCATATGACAGACAAGTTCACGGTGACTTTAGAGGAGTTTAGGGATACATGGTGTTGTAGACCATGTATGGTGGTTGTATCTTGGAGATCAGGAGATAGGATATCTTAGTAGTTTAAAATTACAGTTTTTTAGGTTAGGACATATTTATAGTGAGGTGTATATTTTCCCCTTTACTTTCATGTTTTCACCATCGTACTCTTATACACCCTAGAGGTTTTCCATGCTTGTCCTATTTTCTAGATGTTGTATATTTTTTATTATTACTATGTATTTATTAATTTATATGGTCGAGTGTGTGTGTGTGTGGGTATAGGTACTTAGTAAAATTACACACATTTAGGATATGTATTTCAGTACTTGTCACCACTACTGTCCTATGAAGGCTAGATATGGGTAGTTGTGACTTGATCCCCGACTAAGGTTAGGTTGTGTCACTCCATGAGATTGAAATTTTTTTACAATAATCATGAATCATTTATGAATAATTGAAACTATTTCACCATATATATAATCAAATTCTTGGTATTCAATGTGATGGAATTATCTTATAGTTTTAGTACCTTTTGAAGTTATAAAATTTTGACTAATAATTTATTCCAAATATTATTTTCATCTTTAAAAGATGATATCTAATTATAATTTTTTAGTAATAGAATATAATTGAGTATTCCATACTCTATAATTCAACTGGTATTCTTTATTTTCTTGATTTTTAGATGTTATAAATTCCTTCCCAAGATTATTATTGTTTATAGTTAACATCCCAAAATCACCAACACTAGTATTTATAAAATATTATTTCATTATATCTCTCCAATAATAATAATTAGCACCCTCAAATATTGGTGGTTTTCTATGGTTTAAATTCTGGAGAGTACCAATGTTTAATCCTTCCATTTTATAGAAGCAACCCTTTAAAAAATTTACACATTTGTGTAATAAGAATTTATAATCAAAGTGTATATAAAAATGTATGAAATTAATATTAAAAACATGCACAATATCATGGAAGTAAAGTATTAGCATGTATAAGTAGTATAACCTACTTTGATACCAACTGTTGGATCACAAGAGTATATTAAGGCTCTAATATGGGGATGGATGAATTTTAGTTTAAACATTAAACTAACATAAAAACCAAAACATCTTTAGTTAAAAATATTAGACTCATAATTTTTTGATCATCATAGTATATGTATTGGTCTTCTAAATAGTTTGATAGATTAGAGTTTATTAATCAGGACTATAAATTTTATGGTAAATAAGATATTAGATTTTTTTTGAAAAACTAACCTTTTAAAATAAATTACAAATCAGGATATAAACTTGTTAAAATAAGTAATATGATATGAAATAATATTTTAAAGTACCAATAACTTTAAATAATTATAAAATATATTATACATTTTAACATCAAGTGTTAAGAAATTAAAAAATAAAGACTTAAGATATAAAAAATTTCAATATAATTTTAAGGGCTATGTTTACTTACCAGTAAATCCTTCAATAAGATGATCGATGTCAGATTTTTCATTCTTAAACAAGAAAGTCTTCAATTAAAATATTAGTAAGAAATAACTCTTCAAATTCCCTATAGGCCCTCGATTATCCTGATAGGATTCATCCATCATCCTATACCTAGAATCCCTCAATCATAAAATTGATCTAACAAAAAATAAAAAATAAAAAATGGTCTAACAATTTTAAAATTCACCACTCAGTATCCTTAGAACACAACTCTCTAAATGATTATAAAGTGTAATATTGAGATGTTCTGGCAGAATGATCTTCAGATGTGTTGAGTTCCAAAATACATCATCTCCCAACTCCTCAAATACAATCCTATTTATAGTCATCCCTACAATAGTCATATTTATATGATTCTTGGAGTTGGTTGTAACAACCTCAGATGTTCTTCACTGGAATGCTCAAAATCATTTCTCCATCCTATGTCATTTTAATAACACTGTTATAATTATTTAATAAAATCCACCTAATAGAATTAATAATGGTAATCTGATTATAAACATTTGTTAGTCTGATGGATTTAAATATTATTAATCAGATGAACTGAACTATGGTCAGTCCAATGGATATGACTTCAGTCAGTCCAATGAATACGAATTTGGTTAGTCTAAAGGATAGATCTTTAGTCAACCAACTAGACAGAACACTCATTAGTTTAACAAACCATACTCTTAGTAAGTTTGATATATCAGATTAAATAATATAAAGTTCATATTTATTTAGTTATAAACTATTAATATGTTTAGTAGAAATGGTTTTTTCTACAAAAAACATTATGAAATATTTAAGATATAAAATATTAGTAAAACATGGTTTTATGAAAGTGTTTGTCATTTTCAAAATTTAGGAAAGGACAATTTGAAATTAAATACTTTCAAATCAACACATACTTAATTATTTAGGGTCTAACCATTGTGACACAATCCCTATTATCATGGAATGGAATTTTTATTATGGTGTGATAAAATACAGACCTGACATCAATTTCTTGTAACACCTTAAAATTTTATAAATAAATTTAATGAAATGAATGAAACATTGAATCTCTTCATAATGACACTTTTTTTAAGGAGATAATTATAAACTAGTTGGTGAAAATATTTTTTCCTCTTCTATGATTTTAATTTCTAAAAATGGACATCTACAGTTTTGATCAAAAAGTTATTTGGAGTCTAATAGAACCGACTTGTTTTTTGGTGAATAGTAACATACCCTTATGAATTGTAATATGAATCTTATGAATAGTAAATCATATTACTTTTTATCTTAATTTTATAAGAAAATTAGATCTTGATTAATTTTTCATGGTGATATAAAATCAGTTATAGTTTTATATTTGCAATTTTTCGAATAAATTATGATTTTATTAAAAATTAAATTAATCATATTTAAAAAAATATTTTCAAAAAATGTATTTTATTTTTAAATTCTACACGTTGAAAAATTTTTAGGGTGAATTTTTTGGTTTTTTCTGAAAAACACTTATTTTTGGTGAATAGTGAAATACGATAATTAAACAAATATGCTAAATAAATGAATTAATGCATCATTCTTGAGTCATGGATGATGTAAATAGACATTAGATCAAAATCACATACAATAATTTTTGTTTGGGGTCACATGAATCAAGGATATTCATAGTCTTTATAAAAAATATTAAACTAATGATTAAAATAATGTAAAACCCCTCCTCTCTTACACTATAAATACCACCTCAATCTCCTCTTCCTATCACACCACTCAATCCTTGATCCTTGTCTATGTTCTACCAAATAATCTTCCCAATACCCTAACCCATTAACATTACCTTCTGGTCTCAGAAAAATGCCAAACCTAAGGTCCTTATGTAAGATCTCACGGATAAGAGATCAAGAGGTAAAGATTCTCTTTCATTTTCTTGTGTTTTCTTTTAAATTATTTCTTTTCTTATAATCTCTTTTTGTCCCATTATCTAATAGTAATGAAATATATATTATTATATAAATTATGTATTTTTATCATTTTTTTGGGAAAATCCATCATCATTATTCCTCTCCTCTTCCTCTTATTCGAAAAATAAAATCACTATTCGTGATGTGCCGATTCACCAAAATCGTGGATGATGTGTTTTCAATTTAAATTAATTCCTTCAAAAGTGGTTATAAAACCATTTTAATGGTTAAAATAGATTTTAATGTTAATGATATATCCTTTTTAATTTTATGGAGTTATCATATATAAAAATTATTATGTTATATAATGAAACTAGTTCATGATTATCAAAGAACCGCCAAAATGATCTAAAAGGATATCACTAAAGATTTATCTAATTATTCATCCTCATACCATATAACCAAAATTATTTTTGAATAATTTGATTTTATGGAAAAATATCAATACAATTTCATTCCACTTCTATAATTTAATTTACATATGACAATAAAGTCAAATACAAACCGGGCATGGAAATCATGTAAAGAACACACCAGAAACAATGGAAGGAACAAAATACTAATAATTTAATGGTGAAATGGTGTTATTAAATGATCATATAAGGTGTTTTAAACATGAATATTTTTATTTAGGATATTTATAAAACTTTTTTAACCATTATATAGGAGGTTTAAACACATTTTAAGTAATACGAACCTGAGGTAAGGGAATTATTAACCCAATTTCCATTATTTGGGTAAACCTTCTACTTCATTATTTATGTGGAATTAAAATTGTTTGTGTGATTTTTTTTTGTTTATATTATATTTAATTATTTTTATTTATATTGTATATACATATTCCATCCACTATATTAAGCCTAACTTCAATTATAATATATTTGTAAGGGGCTTTTCTATTAAAATCCTCATTTAAAATTCTATTTTACAAAATTCTAAAAGAAATATTTTTATGAAATTATTCATGTTTTATGATTATTTTCTGGTTAATAGGAATTTTTTATGATGAATGGTGGGACCTATATAACCTTACAATGAATTGTGTATGTGTAAGTTAGAGATTGGTCGAACGGTTACTCCAAGTGAAATTGTGATGGTTACACAATAAGGTAGTCATGAGGGTTGCAATGTAAGGTTGTCGTGATGGTTAAAAATTATAATGTAGATGAGAGAGTTACAATAATATATAAGTAATTCTTCAATATACCTTTATCTTTATATTTATTTTCTTTATGTTTTGTGTAAATCTCATGGAAATCTCATGTTTCAAAAAGTAAGTATATATGGGTGACAAGTATGTATGTTTGAAAATGATTTCATACATTTACAATTTTTCATGGACTAATGATTTATTTCCTTATTTTTATATCCCTTAATGTGTTTTTTTATCATCCTATGTTTATAAATGATTTTCACTATTTATAAGGATGTGTAAGACAAATAAGAAAGCCATGTTAAATGTAATGAAGATTTGTGAAAGAAAACATGTTTTATTTGATTTTTTTATATTTAAGAATAAATGGATACGATTTTATGGTATCATATCTATATAAATGTAGAATGTTATTTATGTATTATGTCCTAATTATTTAATTATATAAACTTAAAAATACCCTCAATGCAATAGGAAGTGAGTTCTTGACTAAAATTCAAGATTATGTAATTTATTAAGGCAGGGTCCTTTTAGTTGGTATCAGAGGATGTTTTAGATAACTTTAGGTGTTGGGATAATGTTATAATAATATCATAAATGACCTTTACTATATGTTTAATTTTAAATTATATAGAATTTAAATATTATTATGTTGCTTTGAATAATATAAGTTTTTTTAGAATGGTTTTCCGCAGAAGTATCAGGGAAGTTGAAGTGGAAAGGCACTAATAGAATGATATCCTTTCGAATCTATAGCCTAGAATAGTAGGGATTGGAATTGAGAAGTTTGTGATAGTAATGGATCATCTAACAAAGGAAATAAATGGAGATGATATCCATGTAAGAGAAAAACTATAGCTACCACAAAGGAACATAATGATAGTGGAACATTTTATGAGGAAACACCCTCATGCTTTTAGTGGATCTTTTGACCTAGTAGTGACTGATGGATGGATTGAATCCATTGAAATGATATTTGATGTCATGGGATGTTTAGATAATTAAAAGGTAACTATTTCCATTTATTATTTTGAAGGTGAAGCTGATCAATGGTTATTAGTGGTTAAGAATAT
This sequence comes from Viscum album, assembly GCA_963277665.1. Taxonomy (NCBI): domain Eukaryota; kingdom Viridiplantae; phylum Streptophyta; class Magnoliopsida; order Santalales; family Viscaceae; genus Viscum; species Viscum album. The sequence continues at coordinate 907,232,265 of OY728131.1, read as the reverse complement.
CAAGGATAGAGAGAATATTGAATCCTTAGAGTTGGATGAATTTAAAAGTATTTTCATTGAAAAATATTTTCCAAAGGTAGTTTTAAATTGGATGGAGAATAAATTCCTTGAATTGAAGAAGAAGGAGGAATATTCAGTGGCAGTGTTGGAAGTGAACTTCACCCGACTGGAGAGGTATGTTCCAAATATTTTTATGGATCTTGATAGAAAAATCACCCATTTTTACATAGAATTGAAGCCAATATTTCAAAGGTAATTAGATTCCTGTGAGTTCATAAGTCATGATAAAAATGTACGATGTGATGAGAGGGTATAAATGGACTTTTCTAATGATCACGTGCACTATGAAAACAAGGAGAAGTAGAGTTACAGATGAAAAGTGATGAATAAGAATCAATCAAAGAAATCTGATGGTAAGAAATCCAAGTTTCCAGTTTGTGAAAAGAGTAGAAAAAATCATTCTGGGGAATGACTTACCAAAACTAGAAAGTTTTTTCAATTTGGTAATTTTGGACATATGACCTGAGATTGTAATGAAAATGATCCTACGACTAATCCTGATAAGAAAACTATAAAGTGTTTTAAAAGTGGTGAGATGGTTCATTATGAAAATGAAATCCCAAAGAGAGATCTGAATGATGAAAAGAAGACATAATATAAGAATAAAGGTTTAGTGAGATACTTTGCAACTAAGTTATAATATTTTGGTTCATCCAATGAAGTTGTATCGGGTACCTTGTTTGTTTACTCATATTTGTTCTGAAGTATTTTTATATGGGGCATACACATTACTTTATTTTTGAGATATTTTTTGGTAAATTAAAAATATACCCTCAACAAAGGAGACCAAAACTTATTGTTAAAACACCAAGGGAAAATATTATAGAAAAGAGTAATTATAAGAATCATTCTATTGTGGTATGTTGAAAGAATTTACCTGACAACCTTGTTGTTTTTCCCTTGGTAGAGTTTGATGTGATTCTGGGTATGGATTGGATTTCTGTTTATCATGCTAAGATTGATTATAGAGCTAAAGAAGTTATTTTTAAAAAAGAGTTTTAATTTGTATACAATATTAAACCCATAAAATTGATAACATATCAAGGAGCTTATATACTATTGAAGATATAAAAGTTATCTTTCTCATATTTTTGAAAACAAGGGAATAGTTCAGATTAATGATGTTCTAGTGGTAAATAAATATCTTTAGTTCTTTCCTGATGAGTTACCCAGTGTTATACCAGATCGGGAAGTTGAATTCACAATTTACTTAGTTCTTGATGCTAAGAAAATTTCAAAACCCCCTTATTGAGTGGCTCAAATGGAACTTATTGAATTGATAAATCAGTTGTGGAATTTTTTTGATAAAGGCTTCATTCCTACTAGAACTTCACCATGGAGTGATCCTATTTTATTCATTAAAAGAAATATGGTTCTAAGAGACTTTGTATTGATTATTGAGCCTTGAATAACATCACTGTTAAAAACAAGTATCCTTTTACTCATATCAATGACTTGTTTGATCATCTCCAGGGAGCACAATAATTTTTGAAGGTTGACATGAGGCCATCGTACTGTTAATTGAAATTAAAGGAAGTAGACATCTTGAAGACTATTTTCCATACTAGATATGGAAATTATGAATTTTTTATGTCGTTTGGGTTAACTAATGAACCTTCAGTATTCATGGATCTTGTGAATAGAATATTTCACGATTTCATGGATAAGTTTGTAGTTGTGTTTATTGATGACATTCTAGTATTTTCTAAAATTAAATAGGAGAATGAAAAACATATAAGGGTTGTTTTTAAAACCTTAAAGGAAAATAATATGTATGGAAAATTCAGCAAGTGTGATTTTTGGTTGCACAAAATTTCTTTTCATGGGTACATTGTAAATATGGATTGAATAATAGTTGATAATGCCAAAAAAAAAGTGGTTGATGAATGGAAAATACATAAAAATTATACAGAAATTTGTAGTTCTCTTGGATTGGCATGTTCTTATCGATGGTTTATTAAAAACATTCCATAGTTATCTAGCTTGCTAACTAAGTTAAAACTAAAAGGGGTTAAATTTATTTGGACAAAATAATGCGATTTTTGTTTTAAGTAACTGAATAAGAGATTGGTGAATGCTCTATTTTGGGATCTGTCTTCTAGAAATGGTGATTTTGTCATCTAACATGATGCTTCATTGAAGGGACATGGTTGTGTTATGATGCACAATGATCGGGTAATTTCTTATACTTTATGACAACTAAAAACTTATGAGTTAAATTATCCCACACATAATTTAGAATTAGAATCTATGGTTTTTTCTTTGAAAATTTAGAGGAATCATTTATACGTATCCAAATTCAAAATATATACTGACTATAAAAGTCTAAAGTATATATTCACTTAGATGGAATTAAACATGGGGAAGAGAATATGGCTTGAACTAATAAAGGATTATGATTGCACGATCAATTACCATCCTGTAAAATGAAACAATGTGGTAGATGCCATGAGTCGAAAGAATCATGCATCATTAACCATGTTAAATTTGGAACATGATCCCTTGATTAATTATTTGATTAATTTTGGATTAGAATTTGTTGGTGTATAAAATACCTCTATTTTGTTTCAGGTTTCAATGAATCCATCGTTATCAGACTGAATTAAGAAAGATCTTAAGGAAGACCGTTAGCTATAGAAAAAAGGTAGAATTGGTTAAAATGGGTATGTTTCTAGAATTTTACTTTGATAAAGACTGTCTTTTAATATTTGGAAAAAGATATTGTATTCTTTATGATTCTCAGCTAAAGAAAGACTTGTTGCGTGAATCTCATAGTTCTCTGTTTTGAGTTCATCCTAGTAGCACAAAGATATACATAGTTCTTTGGGAGTATTATCGGTGGGATGGAATGAAAATAGATATTTTAGAATTTACAAAGAAATTTTTGACATATCAAAAAGTTAAATAAGAGTGGTAGTAACTGAAGGGGATGCTTCATCCTTTACCAGTGCAAGAGTGGAAATGGGAAAATATACCAATGTACTTCATTGTGGGACTACCAAAGACTTCTCGAGGTAATAATGGAATCTAGTTTATTATTGGATGACCGACTAAATCCAAATATTTTCTTCATATTACAGATAAAATATATTTGGATCATATTTCTTGACTATACCTCAAATAGATTGTCAGCTTACATGGAGTGACTCTTTCCATTGTATCTAACCAGGATCCCAGGTTCACCTTTACTTTTTGGAAGGGTCCTCAGAATCTGTTTGACATAGAATTAAATTTCAGTACATATTTTTATCCTCAATCAGATGGGTAGTCATAATAAACAATTTAGGATTTGGAGGATATGATTTGAGTTTGTTCAATGGAATACGAGGGAAGTTGGGATCGACATATTTATTTAGTTGAGTTTTCTTATAATATTATTTTTCATTCTAGTATACATATGGAACCTTTTCAGTCATCTTATAGGAAGCGATGTCGAACTTCACCTTTTTGGGATGAAGTTGGATAAAGGAAGTTGATGAGACCAAAATTAGTAGAGGATGTGGCTAAGAAAGTGAAGATGATCCAGCAACACATGAGGACTTATTAGAGTAGGAAAAAATGTTATGAAGACAAAAGGAGGAAATAATTTTCCTTTGAGGTAGGTGATCATGTTTTTCTTATAATCTCACCATGGAAAAGTGTTATGTGTTTTGGTAAGAAAGGAAAGCTAAGTCCATGGTTCAGTAAACCTTATGAAATCATAGAGAAAGTTGGACCAATATCATACTAAATACCTTTGTCTCTGAGTTTATCTCAGGTAGAAAATGTTTTTCATGTTTCGATGTTGAGAATGTTTGTGCTAGATTTATCTCATGTCTTGAGCACAAAAGTTATTTAGCTGGAAGAGAACTTTTCTTATAAAGAGAAACCTATTCAGATTCTTGATTGTAGAGAGAAAGTACTATGGAATAAGGTAATCCAATAGGTAATGGTTTTGTGGAGAAACCACATGGCTGAAGAAGAAACATGGAAATATGATAATTCTATGAGGAAAAGGTACCCTCACTTGTTTAATAAGTAAATAAAAAATTTCGAGAACATAATTTCTATATGGTGGGGAGAATATAACACACCAAGGATTTAAAAATAAATTTAATGAAATACATGAAACCCTGAGTCTCTTCATAATTGAACTTTTTTAAGGAGATACTTATAAAATAGTCATGAAAAATAATTTTTCCGCTTTCATGATTTGAATTTCTAAAAACAGACATCTACATTTTTTATCAGTAAGTTACTTAGAGTCTGATTGAACCAACTAGTTTTTTGGTTAATAGTAACATACCCTTATGAATATTAATATAAACAGTAATATGATCCTCATAAATAGTGAATCATATTAATTTTTTTATCTTATGATTATAATATAAGTAGATCTTTATTAATTTTTCAAGGAGATATAAAAGAAGTTATTATTTTAAAATTGTTATACTTAGAATAAATTATGATTTAATTTAAAAATAAAATTAATCATATTTAGAAAATTATTTATAAAAATATAATTCAGTTTTTAGTTTTACATGTTAAAGAATGGTTATGGTGATTTATTTGGGATTATTCTGAAAGACTTGAATTTTTGTTGAATAGTGAAATACGGTAATTAACAAAATACGCTAAATAAATGAATTTCTGCATCATTTTTGAGTCATGGATGATGTAAATAGACATTATTTCAAACTCACATGCACTTATTACTATTTTAAATCACATGAATCAATACTATTCATTTTCTTTAGAAAAAAATATTAAACTAATGATTAAATTAATGTAAAACCTCTCCCCTCCTCCACTATAAATACCACCCTCAACCCCTCTTCCACTCACAAAAGTAAAGCCTTGATACTTGTTTATTTTTTTTCCAATAATCTTCCCAAGCCCCTACCACATGACCAATACCTTTTATTCTCACCAAAAAACCAAAACCAAGGGCCTTAAGAAGGATCTCAAGGAGAAGAGATCAAGAGGTAAATATCCTCTTTCATTTTCTTGTGTTTTATTTTATATTCTTTCTTTTCTTAAACTATATTCTCACTCCCTTATCTAAGAGGCATGAAATCTATAGTATTATATATATTCTGGATTGTTATAATGTTTTTGAAAGAAATCATCATCATTATTCCTCTCATCTTCCTCTTATTCTAAAAATAAAAACACCACCCGTGATGTGCCGATTTACCAAAATCATGGGCAATGTGTTTTCAATTTCAATTACTTCCTTAAAAATAGTTATAAAACCATATTAATGGTTGAAAAAGATTTTAAATTGTATGATATATCCTCTTTAATGTTTTTGAGTCGACATATATACATAATATTATGTTATATAATGTAACTAGTTCGTGATTATCAAAGAACCACTAAAATGATCTAAACGGATATCACTAAAGATTTATTTAATGATTCATCCTCATACCATATAACTAAAATTATTTATAGAAAAATTTAATATTCTGGAAAAATATTAATACCATTTTCTTTCACTTTGAGAATTTCATTTCTATATGACATGAAAATCAAATACAAGCTGGCCATGGAAATCTTGTAAAGAATGCACTCGAAACAATTGAAGGAACAAAATACTAATAAATAAAGGGTGAAATGAAGTTATGAAATGATCATATAAGGTGTTATAAACATGAATATTTTTTTTAATATATTAATAATACTCTTTTAAAAATTATATATTAGTTTTAAACATGTTTAAATAAAGATGAACCCGAGGTAAATGAATTCTTAACTCATTTTCCATTCTTTGGGTTAACTTTATACTTCATTATTTATGTGATATTAAATTTGTTTTTTTGGTGAAATCTTTTTATATTATGTTTTATTATGTGTATTTATAGTATATATACATATTCCATCCACTCTATTAATTTTCACTTCAATTATATGATTTTTAAGGGGATTTTCTTTTAAAATCATATTTTAAAATTATGTTTTAAAAAATTCAAAAGAAACATTTTTATGAAATTATTCATGTTGAATGATAGTGTTCTTGTTATTGGGGTTTTATTATGACTGAGATTGGGACCTATATATACCTCCGATTAATTGGGTATGTGTATGTTGTAGGCAGGTTGTATGGTTACTCCAAGTGTAATTGCGATGATTACACAATAAGATAGTCACGAGGATTACATTGAAAGGTAGCTTGAGGGTTACAAATTATAAGGTTGTCGATAGGGTTACAAAATTATTTAAGTAATTACAAAAGATACATTTATGGTTATATTTATGTTCTTTATGTTTTTTAGAAATCACATAGAAATCTCATGTTTCACAAAGTAACTATTTATGGGTGACAAGTATGTCTTTTTGAAAATTAGTTCATACATTTACAAGTATTCATGTACTAATATTTTCTTTCCATATGTTATATCCATTACTGATATTTTTTTGTGATTATACCATGTTTTTAAACTATTTTCATAGGTTATAAGTACTTTTAAGACAAATAAGGGATCCAGGTTAAATGTAATGAATATTTGTCAAAGAAAACATGTTATATTTGAAAAGTATTATATTTTGGAAGAAATGGATACTATTTTTGTGGTATCCACTCTGTATAAATGTGGAATGTTATGTATGTATTATATCCCAAATCTCTAAAACTTTAAACTTTAAAAGATCCTCAATATGAAAGGAAGTGATTTATTTACTAAAATTTATGATTTTGTAATGTATTAAGGTTGGGTCCTTATATTTATTTTCTAGACCATCACACTCAATTTTTTGAAAACAAAAAAACTTTTATTTGGAATATTTATCTTACATGATTAAGATAAAAACATTACATATCATATATAAATACTTAAATATAAAAAAATCATTTAATAATTTTCCATTTTACTAGATTTTTATTACTCGGACCATTATATATCAACCCTTATGAATAAGACTTTTGCATTTTCCTAGAATGTGGTCTTCATGGTTGTTAATTACTCCTATGCATGAGGACTTTAATATTTTCACAAAAAATACTTATATATCAAGAATAAGTTTTATATCATAAAATATTATGTATAATATGAAGACCAATAAGAAATTTCAAATTAAATATCTCATAAAAATACTTATGTATCATATCAAGACCTCCAAGACCTTTAAAAATTAGGAAACTCATAAAAAACCTTCTGTATCATAGTACAACCTCCATGAATTCATTCAAACACCTTTAGAATTATAATTGACATTAAATTAAAACAAAATCTGATATTATAAGATGTGTTTTAAACTTTATTTTTCCATTGGATTTTATTTTCAACCCATCCATGTTTAATGTCAAACTAACTATATTCATCTTGTAATCATTCTCCTCAAGTATTATGTCTCTACCTTTGTAGTAAGTCTTTCCCATTGATAATAAAATTATAAGGGTTTTACATGTTTTAGTTATAATCTATTTTGAAAAATTATGAAACATCTACGGTGCCAAAGCTATGAAAATAGTTATTAAGTAATTCTCTAATCCTACACGAGTCAAATATTATTGTTGGAAAATAGAGATAAAAGATAATTTATTTAATGTTGTTCAAATTTTCATATCAAACCTTTTTTTTATTTTTATTCTCATTTGATTATGTTTCCTCCTCTATACATTAACTCAAAAAATATAAGAACCTACAAAAACACACAAAATATATATATAACATTATATAAAATGGAAATATGGGAGCTTCTAAACCTACTCACACTGAGGGTTCCAGTTGAACACTAAGGATTATCTGAAGATTATCAAATGTAGGTGTGGATTATTTTATTTTGTGAATATTTCTAACGATTTATGATTGGCACTCAAATTTTCTATCTTGATGATGCCTTTCTCCACATTATTTTTAATTAAATGATACTATATCTCAATATAAATTGTTTATGAATTCTATACTATAATTTTGTAGCTCAATATCCATTTTGTTGTCATAATATACTACAATGGGTAACTTAATAGTTAATATAAGATCATCTAGTTTTTGTTTCATCCATATTAGTTTTATACACAATTGTTTTGTTTAAATGTACGATAAATCAGTTGTACTAATAAAAATTATATCTTACTTATTTTTGATCCATCCATTGAATTTCCTTATAATAAAAAAGGATTCTCTTCTTGTGGGTTTTATACCAATAAATTCTCTAACCAAATATGCATATGACTATGCACAAAAACCTTTATCCTAACTTATATAATATATCAAACTGTAATAATGTGTTCCTTAAATGTACATCATGATGTTTTCCACAATGAATATGTATTCATTCTTAGGATATATTTGAAAGAGGGCATGCAAACATGTAAAAAATGTTATATATTCTCATTTCTATGAGATAAAATAATCATCCAATCAAAATTTTTTAAGGTTTTAGTTTAACCTCTCTCTATCCTTAATTTTTTCATATCTTGGTTCCTAGAATAATTGGTGTTGAAGTCATTTTCTCTCATACATAAATTTTATTTTTAAATTATCCTTTTCATATTTATCATGAGAAACAAATAGGTAACCCCCCTTTTAACTAACTTGTATCCCAATAAAATAAGAAATTTTTATAAATATTGATATTATAAACTCCAATATCTACAACTATGAAAATTACTCTTTTGAATTTATCTTTATTACTTTGAATATGATATTTTAAACTTAGACAAACACCACTAACTACTCTTCCTTTCTTTTTATCTCATAGTGATTGAAACTATATCTTCTACAATAATGCATCATTAAAAAAGGGTCCAACCAAACATATCAGGCATTCAGTTCATATTTCGAGGTAACATGGACATTTTTAACCTACACATATTTAATTCATTATCACCAATTATAAATCCCACGGGTCATTTGAAATAGACATTTTATTTGAGAATCCTATTTAAAAATTCAATCTTAACATCCATTTGGTAGGTTTTGAATTTTCCAGGAATGAATATAGCTAGAATGAGTCTTATTGAATCAAGTATCTCTACTAGTGTGAAGGTTTCTTCCACATTAATTTATTCTAATTTTTTATAGACCATGTACACCAATGTTCCATTTTTTGGATTATATATCCAGTCACATCATATTTATTTTAGAAAACCCACTTTTTACCAATGAAATTGTGATCCATTGGCCTCTTCACAGACTCCCAAGAATTATTTTTATCTATTTAGTCTAACTCTTTATTAATGGACTTGAACTATAACTCACATTTCACTACATCTTCAAACGAGGATAGATCCACTTGAGAAAATAGAGTAGTGTTCTCTAAACTTTTCATCCACAGAGTTTATATTACAAAAAATTTAACACTAATAATGTTTGACTCATCAATATCCGTTTTTATACTTATATATTGAGTCAATAATTGTCCCCTTTAGTAGATTCCTTATCTATATATTTAGTATTAGATTATTTTTCCCACATCAAAATGAGTATTCCACTAATATTTGTATATATTTATTCTTCCTAATTTTCTTCTTCTTATTTATCATTATAGACCTCTCTCAAATCTAAAATTATATTTTTATTACAAATTTTTTCATCAACAATTTTACATCACTACTTTACACAATCCTGGGCAACCTTTGGTTAAGTTACTTAAAATCCTTAATCTTAAAGGAGAAACATAAAAATATCCCTTCATCAACATCATATAAATATTTACCTTTTTTCCTTCCATATTTTGGATGTAACACTTACTGTTTAACACTTTAAAGTTATTACACTTTTTTATTCTTCCTTAAAACATTTCATATGGGGTTTTCTTCTCTATGGGGATCAAATTTGTGTGTAATACTACACTTACACAACTCCTTCCAATAGCGATGAGAAATGTAACACTTGATTATAAATGTATTTATCATGGTGTTTAAAAATATATTTCACGTTTCCATGACACATTTTGTTTTTGTGTCCTCACATATGAGACTTTATGCTTAATTCCAAAATTTCCCAAGTAATTTTATACCTCACAAGAGTTTTACTCCATGTCATTATCAAATCAAAGAATCAGGATCATTTTAACATTTTAATTCTCATATATTATTCATAACCACTTAAAATACATAATCAATTATATTTTTTCAACATGAACATTATTTAGACAATTATATTATATTTATCAACAAAAAAGATGAAGTATTTATCATCATGTTATATGGAAACCTAAATGGTACCACACACATTGATTTGAATCGAATCTAGTATATTTAAGTATCTCTACTTCATCGACCAGTATGTATTTATCACCATTTTCCCTCTAATATAGCAGTCATTGAAATTTTCCCAATTTATTCTCAAATTTTTAGTTTCAATCAAAATTTGAAACATTGAGATTTTTTTCATTATTTTTTCATGAATATTCTTGATCCGTTAATTAAAAAGGTTGTTTCCTTATTCTACCATAAGGGTGATAAGTGTTCTCTTTATAATTCACTTGTTATGTGTAGTTAATGGTTCTCCATCTCTTCATAAACAAGTTTCCAATTTTTTATTTGAAAAGAACAACTTTCTGATTGAATGTGTCCTAATGTTTAGATTAAAATTTTACTAACACTAAATGTATTATTGAAAACACCATCCATATAAAGGAATATTATATTCCTTAGCTCATGTAAATCCATATTTTTCATTCAAATTCCCTTTATTTTTAGTGCTCCATCATTTTTTAATCTAATATTAACATCAAAACATTCCTTCAAGTTATTTAAGAGATTTAAGTTTCTAGTGGTGTTGGATAAACATATATAAACTCCCCAAATCTCCACTCCTGAATCCAATGATAAAAACATAAACATTAAATTTATATAATTGATTCAAATAAATGTGATCCATTTTTTTCCAACACAAAACTACAATGTAAAAATGATATACTAGATTACTTACATACCCAAATATCTTTTAGGGTTAGAGTTTTAGATATTTATGAAAAAATATTAACAACATGGATTCATAATAAAATAGTTTATAAAGTTCAATATTATCATCTCCCAATATACCCACCTTTAGTTATTTTACATTAGGTCATAAACATCACAAATTTTAAACCCTTATAGATAAAAATCAGTCAACATCCTTTATCATAACATAGGTATAAATACATAGAAAAGGGTGAACTCATATACTAAGTATGGGAAAACAAGGGATATTGTTATATAACATGAGCATATGGTTATGAGAATAATATTTGAAAACCATACCCTACATATCATTGGTCATAAACATGAGTTATGGAATTAATATTTTAAGTTAATAAGACATGAATCATATTGGAATAAAATAATATGAGCCACAAGAACATAACATTGGCACAATACATAGATTTTTGTAATTCATATCATATTTTAACATCATGATAATGTATAATTAGAAATCGGTTCACTCATTAATTTATGAATAGGAAATCAAGATCTTGCATAAACTTATAGACATGAAAATCGGTCCCAAAATTACATTATGGACATGAAATAAAATCCCACACATAAAATTATGAACATGTAATTAGGTTCATGAATAATATTGTGAACATGTGATCAGGTTCACACATAACATTGTGAACATGTAATCAGGTTCATGCATAACAAATTTACTCATGAGTTATCCATATTTACCTAATGAATTGTATAAAAATATAGGTCCCAATCATCATATAAATGAAATCATAAATATGTGTGCCACATAGTTATAGAATTTCTAGTATCTCAGAAATCATGAAAGAAATTAATTTCATAAAAATTTCATATAACTTTAACCCAAGGAGAAGGAAACAAGTTTCATTAACGTCTTCTTTTCATAAAAAATAGAAAATTAATATATATGTTATCCTTGGATCATATAACTAATAAATATTAAGCTTCTTTGAATGATTTCATATTATAGAGAAAAATGATTTTGAAAAATTACTTGGAATAATTCTTTAGAAAAATAGCTTTCCCACATTAAAATCACTTTTATATTTAAAAAGAAGAGAACTCATAAAGAAAGAAAATTCATTGATAATAAAATTTTGAACATGTAAATGAATTTTTAAATCATTTTGGTGTCATGATGGAGGGAGTATCCTCTCATGCTATATAAATTAAAAAACATTTATTTCACACTTTTGACAGAAAAGTTAAAAAGTACCTTGTTTGGAAAATGATAACCATATTTATTTCAAAACCATTTATAAAAAGTAAAAAATGGGAAAAAATGATTTTAAATTATTGTAGGAGAATAGTGAACACATTTTTAAAAACATTTTTTGATAAAATTTACATGGAAGATAAATATTCCCTAATTGAGACTTAGACATACACAATCCCGAATAATGATGAGATTGTAAAATAAACACTTTACACTTTGTAAGCATTTGAATCATAAACTAATGAAGAAAATAAAAACAAATGAATATGAAAATACACATTAAATTAAAAATATGTATCATAAAAGGAATTAATAGGCAATATATATGCTACTCAAATGAAATAAGTGGTGAATATGGCATATGTCCCAAAGAAATAAAAAAAAGATAAAATCCCTTACCTCAAGTCCCTCCTTACCTCATTAATATTCAAAAATAATATATAATAAAAATGGTATTATCATTAGTGAACCATATATAAATAATTCCATTTATTATTTATTTATAACATCTTATCACTGGTTTATTAATAATATTTTTATTAAAATCACTATCCTGGGTGATAACTGCTTTGTTTTACACACGTTTTTTAGTTTGGTAGTCATTGTACATATAGTTTGATCATGGTATTATAATTTCTAGAATTTTAATCATGTTATAAAATACCATATATTAATTATATGTATATTTATAATCATTCATAAAATGTATTTTTAGAAATATGAATTACACTGTTCATGGAGATGGTAGGTCGTGCGTACGCATGAACTCTATTTTCATTTTTTGATAGACAGAACGAAAGAAAGGTAAATACTAATATAGAATTAATGAATAATTATTATTTAATATATATCATATATAAAATTTAAAATCATAATATTTACCATCCATAAAGTATGGTTATAAAAAAAATAATTTTATTATCATGTGGTGACTTTAAGACGTACATACACAAGAGCGATACTTTCACTTGTTTGATGGGAAATATGGTGTAAAATGGTGTTATCATAATAATAATAAAATATAAGAATATTTAAGACACTAAATTTTTTATTTTATGATAATTATTATATATTTATAGGAGTTAAATAAGATTAGAAAAATAAAGTGATTGGTTAGAGTGATTACATCCACTTCAAAATGACTCCATTAGATCTTCTCTAAAGGTCCACAGGGTTGTAATTTTGGTTAATTAAAAACCATTATAATGTATATATAGAAGTGGATAAGATAATTTTTCAGATTATGGTTGCGATAGAAGGCACAAATTGGTGTAAATAAGTGATTGAGGAGGTGTCCTTTTATCATTGAGGTGAGGGGTACTTTGGAATTTCTCAAAAGATGAATTTACAATAAATTAAATCTCAATAAAAATACCTCCAAATGGAAACATATTTGAATATAAGGTTTAATACTATTGTAAGACCATCAAAAAATAGTTTTTATACGTGTTATGGTGTAATTCTAAACCTTATAATTTTTATTATTAATCTGTTGACCTATTTTAATTTTAACCATAGTAAGAATTATTTCAATATTAAAAGGTTCTAGTTTTTACTTACACAGTGTTAATTGAAACATAAATGAGAAAATTAATGAAATATTAGACCATACAATAATAAATTTCTATTTTTTAAATATTTTATTATTTTAAAATAATTTAATAAAATATTATTCAGATTAAATATAATTATTATCTATTTTGAAACTATTCATTAGATTGACTTTAAAAACATCAATAAAAAATTAAAATTCAAAAAAACTATTTTATTATATCCTAAAAATGTCTCAATAAACAATATAATTCCTGGATCACCTTAAATATCTCAAATTATGTTAATTTTAATATTCTTAATAACATTTATTTGATTTTTCCATTATTTGAATAATTACTTCATCAATGTTGTGTAATCATTTAAGGTAATTATTACTTCACTAAAATTAAAAAATAATTTACCATGGTGTAGATAAATCTTTCATATTTACTAATACTATTTATAGTGTAACATAACATCTAGATAACACCATATTAAAAATATTATAGGTATTAAAAAAAAGAGTGTGACATGTTTAAATTCTATTTTAATAAAATATTATAAAAGCAATTATCTGATTCAAGTGGCGCCAAAAAGTCATAAAATAGACCTTGGTATGACTATGTTCAACCAATAATTAATAAATACAATTTATTCATGTTTTTTGTTCATTTAACAGTTCTCAAAATTTTAGTTATAATCAAATTATTTATTTTTCTTCTTCTTGGACAAGCACTGTGTCAGTGCTACATTATAATTTAAGATAATTATTTCATATATAAAAATAAAAAAAGCGATATAATTAAAATAAATAAATAATACTCAATTTAATACTTTTTATTTGTTCGTTACATATATTTAATCATATCAATTTAATGTCAAATTATTTAATTTGTTAATTTGACTTTTCTTGTCTTGCATAAGCATTGCACAATCATTTGGATAATTTTCTTGTTATATTACTCAAAAATTAGAAATTATCAGTTTAAATAACCCTTTATAGATTATATTTAATAAAAATTTATTTCAAATAATTTTTACCTTTGAATTATTATCTATAAGACAACAAATTTTACTTTTCCAGTGTTTTACAAGCATTTCATCAACACTAAAAATGATTTTCATATTTATAATGAAATAATTTATAATTTACATGTTATGAATTATTTTTATATAATATTTATATTATAATAAAATAAAATTTTCATTAAATAATATTAATAAATTTTTATGTCATATTTTTGTCTTCCCAATATAAAAAAAGTTACTGTATTTTAAAAAATGTTATTTTTTTTACTATTCACCAAAATTTAATTTTTTGAGAATATTATCCAAATTTTGCCATATATTAATTTGTATTTGATGGTTTAAAAAATGAAGTTCATTTTTTAAAATATATTTTATAATATTTCCTAAAATTAATTATAATACTTTCTCATAAAAAGAAATAAAAAATTCAATTTTGAAAAAATAATATTTTTTTGAAGAAGAAAAAAAATTTAATAAAAAAATGAGTTATTAATTAATAAATATTTATCAATAAATTTATATTGATTAGAAATTAAAAAAAATAGTTAATCATATTAATACCCACAAAATTAACAGCTAGGTTATAACTATCATATTAAATAATAATATTTAAATAGTGTATCGTGGTTCGTTTAAACTCGGTGTTGCATGTAACAAAAACCATTGAAGAAATTATATATAGAAAATTTTTTTCTAAAATATCGAGGTGTTACAACACCCACTGTATATTATACATGTTCTACTATTTTTAGTTACTTTGAGAGCAATTTTATCTTAGATAGTCTTCTCATTAATTCTCCTTTCCTTCAATGAGATGTTCTCTTTATCTTTAGCATAAGATGTGATATCAAACTCCACTTCCTCCAAGAGATAGCATTTTTCAAGGGGATACCATTTAGTTGTCTAATATCCACACCCTTATGGATTCCATGTGACTAATTATGAATACTCTATTACCTAAAATTTTCATCTATGTGACCAAAGTTATAGAAATCATAACAATATCAATAGAAAGTTTTTTTTGATTATTTTTAAGGATATGTTCTCATCCTCTTTTATTAACTCCCAAGAGATACATCACCCCCATATCTCTCTACCACCATACACCTTGACATTTTAAGGAAAATATAACTATAAAAATTTAATTTCATCAAAGTAAAGATGTTATCAAATCATCATCTCTATATATTTCTAGCCTTGGATATCTTCTTTATTTTTTATAAATACCTAGTGGCTATGTTGTACCATAAATTTTTTCTTTCATTTATCATTTACAGTAGTTTCTATTAAATTGGATGTCTCGTCTTCATAACCTTGACCTCTATCTCAAATATACCTAAGCATTTTCTTATTAATTATTTTATCAACAGTCCTTGTGCCTCTTTATATTGTTTTAATCAATTTTCTATCATAGAACTTTCCAAATTTTAGCTTATTTTTTCACCATAGACTTTTTATCCATCCTTTAGTTTCCTTTGTAAAGACACAACTTCTTCATACAAATATTAAATATTTTTTTCTCTATTCTATCATAGTATTAATATCATCAATTATATTATCTTTATCATCGATCATTACCTTGAAATCAATAAATTCAATTATTGTACCTTGAGCAAACTCAATTTCTTCCACCAATTTTTATAACTTAGTATAGTTTTGAGTTGATAAATGTATTCAAATTATTCCTTTATCAGGACATTGATATTTTTTCTTCTTCTTAAATTTAACATCTAACTCTTAGATTTCTCATTTCAGTTCGATTCTCAGTCATGGAATCCTTTAAGTTGGTCTTTTCATCAATTATAGTTTTATTTTGTTTTGAATATTTCTATTATAACATCTTCTGTGTCTAAAATAAATTCAACCTTATAATCTTTAAATCACCTCTAATCATTTACTTCCTCTTTATTTAATGTTTTGTCTCTATTTAGCACTCTTTCTAGTTGGATTTTTTGATTTAATGTTTTGTCTCAAGGGTTAATTTATCTATTATGATGATAAAAAATTCATCTTTAACTCTTTTATCATTATTCCATAGAAATATTGTTATGGTATTCCCAACCTTACCATAGTCGAATCATGCCAATGATAGATTTCCTTCAAACTGTCCTTTCCATCGCTTGAATTTTCTTACTACTAGGGAGATAAATTATTCACTGAAATATCCATCTTTTCATATTGCTTATTGTATCTCCATATTCTATATGTATTTAAAATAAATTTTATTTAGTTTTTGGCTAGATGTAAATTATGTTTCACATTTTTTTATATCCCACCATCTTTATGGCGACCCAAACATAGAATTCATGGATATTATATCATTTTAGATGAATATTTAGTACAATACAAAAAAATATTCTTGGGGACCGTAATAGTTTAGTGTATTTAAAAGCATGGAAAACAAAATCTTCTATCCTAGTTAATGATCTTCAATATCTACCATAATGATCTACACCTTTATTAGTTCTACCTAAAACATTTCTTTACAACCTACGGAAAGGAAACAAAATTGGGGGATCTCAAATGTGTGGTAATGTTTAATATGGGAGACATATAAGCATAAACATGAATATAGGGATATGAGAACATTGTCGTAACATTAATAGATCGCAAGCTACATATCAAAGATCATAAACAATAGTTATGGGAAAAATCATGGAAGATCATAAGACATGAATCATAAGGAAATAAACACCATGATCCATGATATTTTAACTGAGCAATAAGACATAGTATTTGTGGAATACAATTAAGAATATAAAATTTTATATCAAGGCTACCTACGAAGACCTTTATAACATGTTAGGATTCGGATAAAACATATGTACCTGCTTTGAGCTTGGGCTAGTAACCCATGTACTATATATCTTTTAGGCTTGGTTTAAAACCCATGTAACTTGTTGTTTTTAGGATTTAACTATAACCCTTGTACCCAATTTCTTTTAGGCTTGGAATACATCCCATGTACCTTCTTGTTTTGGGCATGGGCTACAACCCATGTACCCTATTACTTTTATTCATGGGATATAACCCATGTACCATATTGTTTTTTTGGCTTGGGCTACAATCCATATACCCTTTGATATTATATACAACATATCATTACCCAATGCATTGGAGGGAGATATAGGTCACACCCATCTCATTGTAAAATCATTAATACATGTTCCATAAGATAATAAAACTTTCATAATATCATGTCCCATAAAAATATATAGGTTTTATACACATAAAATCACAACCCATGAAATTACATGTGTATCATTAAAATTTCATCACATCATAAACTATGAAAATAGATATGTTTCATAATTACTTCATGAAATCATAACCTTTGAAAATAAGTGGATTTCAAAAGCATAAAACCCTTGGAAGTGAAACAGGTGTCTTAAGCATCATTAAATCAAAACATAAACCACGAAAGAATAAATATGAATGGAAGATTTTTATCATTTCCTAGAATGTAAATAGTAATAATAATATTTGTTATCATAGACGGAAAATAACTTAGAAGGATATTTTGAAAACATTTCTTGAGGTAAATATCATTTCTTCTTTGAAAAATTCTCTTTAAAACATATATCATTTTGAAATAAATTATCCTTAAAAACATATAAAAGAAGATTCAAAGCCTTTGGAAAACCATTTCCTTTAAAATCTATTTAAAAAACATTTTATTAAAAAATAACCTTTCAGAAATGAAATGAAATATTCAAAGAATTGGTGGAAGGTAAATTCATATATTTCATATGAGGTAAAACGAACATTCCTTTTTCTTGGTAAAAATGATATAAAAATTCCTAATTTAGAAAGAAACAAGAATATTCTTTTGAAAAAATTGGTTAAATAAAAAAAGGTTAAAAATTTCTTTTAAATATTTTAGTATAATAGTATAATATTCAAGGAACACTTTTTTTAAAACATCGATTACTGACCAAAGAGAGGGTGAAGTCAGGCTTTCTTAAAAATACTTTATTAACTATATTATGTAAAAAATAGTAAAAATATGGTAACAATACATGAATATATCATGAATATATAGAGGATAATAAATTTCATGTATTTTCTTGAGATATGTATCATAATATTTCATCAAATGAAGCATAAACATAAACAATCTTGAAAAGTGATGAGATTCTCTTAATACACTCTTATAACGTGGTATCTTGGGATCATACTCTATATGTAAGAAATGGAAATTAAATTAATCTTAAAATAACCTGAGAATAATAATTCTAATGATATAACATGTTAAATGGAAGTATATAAACATAGAAAAATAATATAGGTGCGTAACAAAACATGAGTCTCAACGAAGGAAAATTGAGACAAAAATATTTTACTGATTGGGTAACTTTTGAAATATAAACCCCATAAAAGTAATATAATAAAATGTATATGTGAATACCCATAAATTTAATTATAATACACATATAATACAATCATGGTAATTACAAACACCAGGAAAAAGTAAAGAGTGACAATCGTATCATGTATCTCACTAAAATAAAAAGTGAGATGAAATACCCTTACCTTATGTCTTGAATCTCATTGTACTCATTCAAAATTCCTATATAATAAATATAAATTTATTATACATATTTTACATATCTATATTCTTATATATATATATATATGGATTCATTACAACCTTATATTACCCACTTGTTAACAATCCTATGTTAGGCTTTCACTTCGGGTAAGGTTCCTTTTATTCTTCGCATGTGCTTTAATTTGTTATATCTTTAGTATTTATACTTTATATTTTGATTTTAAGAATGTAAACATGATATAAATATCATATATATAAATTATATCTGTATTATAACAATATATAGAATATATTTTTATGAAATAAAATACACTGTTCATAGAGACGATAGGCCGTACGTACACATGAATGCTATTTCTGTTTAATTTTCATATTGAAAGAAAGAAAGAAAATGATGTATATGTATATATGTATTTCATTATTATAGTAGATTTATGATATCATATATATACTATATAACCACTAAACCCATCCTTAATAAATTACATGTAGTTTATGAATGAAACATATCAATTCGAGGGAGCAGTAGTCCACACTACCTCAAATGAAATTATTGTAATAACACACAATGAAAAGTAAAAAAGATATATGTGGTAAAAGGAATAAATAAGCTTAAATAAATAATAAATATAATCTATAACATATATAAATATAGTTTCTATCATAATTCCCACTATGATAGGTAGTAAGGAATATTGAATACTCATCTTTTAGTGAGGTCGTAATACACCGTACACATAAACAATACGTTAATTATCAATTAAAAGGTGGTGTGTGTAAGTGTAGGTTGAAAACATAGTATAAAAAAATACTATTATATTTATTATACTGGTGTTTTTATACAATCATGGAAAAAATAAATTTTAGGGGTGGTGATGGAAAATAAAAGAAATGACTTGAGAGAAGATGTTACCTCTTAATCAGGTAACTCCTTTTGGTTTGTGCCAAAATGATTCCTTAGATTGTCTTTCTCCCAAGGGAAGGTTTTTAAGAGTAAGGGATTATTTATAGTAAGTGCATTGTTCAGGAATTTTCCTAACTTAATAGGTTTGAGATATGTGAGGACTTGGGAGAGGTGTCAGCCTTTTATGGGGTAGAAAAATGACTCACTTGGAATTTTTGAAAACAAGTCAGGTGTACACATGTTCTTACATAACTAAATTCATAACAGAAAACCAAAAATAAATAATTCAATGTTTATGGACGAATAATTTCCAAAAATGGGTTTTGGACAAGTGGATAAGCAATTTTGTCCTATAAGATTAAGGTTTCCCCCCTAATTAAGCATAATTTGACCTTAATCACTGTGATTAATTTTATTCACTTTTACTAATCATTTTGGTAAAAAAATAAACATGATATAATTGGAATATAAATATTATAATTATAAAAATGGTTTATTTCAATTTTTCCAAATTCAGTTCACAGAAGTGAGAAATTTAAGATTAATGCTAATCCCATAAATGGGCTGAAATTACGAGTCTTTAAAGTAGAAAGAAGTTAAAAAGTTTAATATGTTTTTATATTCAATTTCAAAGTGAAATTGTTTATAATGACATAAATTGTATTGATATATTTATAATTCATCTAATATGACCTTAAAAAAAATTTAAATATAATTTATCATTAATAATTATTTAAAAAAGATAGTTTTTAACCTAAAAGTAGTATTTTTCACTATTCATCAAAAAATGAAGTTTTTAGAAAAATCCCAAAAATCACCCTAAGATAATTTAAACATTATAAATTAAAATATTAAATTTAATTTATCAAATTAAAATTTTAAATGTGCATAAAATTAAAATTATTATTATTAGAAGTTTATTCGAGAAAACAATATTTTTAAACATAAAAAGGACATTACCAAAAATCACATCTTTCATTATCAATATGATTTATTTATATAAAAATTTATAAAAAAACATTTACTATTTATATTATTAATTTTAATGGCCAGGTTATAATTATATTATTTAAATAATTATTACTATAAAATTATGTTTCGTAGAAACATTAGTGTTGCGTGTAACGTACTCCAAGTTTGTGGTGTGTGTAACATACGACAAGTCATGGTTTCATGTAACATACATTGAGTCATTTATTATAAAATGAATGTTTAACTTAGTGTTTTAATATATATATATAATCATTTATAGTTTCACAAGAAATATAAAATATAAAAAGGTAAATTAATTTGAATTTTTTTTCCAAAATCTCAAGGTGTTAGATTCTACCCCCCTTAAAATGAATTTCACCCTCAAAATTTGACTGGTTTATAAAATATTGAATACTTGAATGTTTCATTCATAGAAACCAAAATCGTAAAAATGAATACTAAAATATCCTTTTAAAAGGGAAAGTTGGAAACACAGTGGTTACCAAAAGTAACATATAACTAGGTTTCCATAAAAGAAAACATATGTGGGAAGTGAAAACATATAAATGGAAGAAAAATATAACTCTCATGTTCTAATAGAGAGTGAAAGAGAACTATGTCATAAGAAAGTTAAAAATTAGAAATCCATAAATCTACGATGAACTAAGGGACCATCCTTTTCATTAAAAATGGAAATACTAGGATAAAAATTTTGGTTTCAAGATTCTTTTTCCTAATGTTTAAGAATTTCCATGGAAATATTTACTTTAATAATTTTGGGAAAACCTCTCCCTTGGTTGTTCTTTGATCTACTTCAACTCTTTCTATCAAAAGGTAGTTGAATCTTTCATTCCCAAATCACTAAAAAATCATGATACCCATGATATATCATCAAATCTATCATCATTTATCATCAGCAAAAAAATTTATAATTGGTTATCAAATATTCTTAAATCCTCATGTGGTAAGATAACCATTTATTCTCACAAACTTCATCCAAATTTTAACTTAATCTTTCTATAAGTGGTTAGCCTTATAACCCTTCCAAAAGATGAAAATACAAAATAATATAAAGAAGGTCATCAAATAATCTTATCATTTATACCCCATGTGTCATCACTTACCAAACACGTCAATACCTTCATTATATATTCTCTTGGAAACATGTTCATAATCTGAATTTCCATAAATTATTACTGAAAATATTCAGTATTTTAAAAGAGAATCCACCAATTATTCATTAAATAGGGTATTATCTTAAAATAAATTATTTGAAACTTGGTTCATGATTATAAATCTATAAAATAAAAATGATTTTATTAATCAAAATTTCATATAGAGAAATATAATAAATTATTAGACTCATAAACTGTTCCACTAATGGATCAAAAAGATTTTGAAAGATCTTATTTTTAAAAAAATCTCATAGGAAATTCCCCACTACCGAGTTCCCCAATTATCATGGATCACTTCATCTATTGTTATTTCAAATGATTTCCATTTGTACTTTGTCTTTAGAGGTTATTAGATCTGATCACCATTATTAATTCTTTGATTTGATAATTTTTTGGCCAAATTCCCAAACTCCCCACCATGGAAGCACTGAAGTGTGGGAGGTTCATCTTGAGGATTTTATCACTATTCTCATCATTATATAAGTTTTTGTTGTAACTTAATCATTCTTCTACTAAATGTCCTTCCTTTACACACTTAAAACATTTACTAGTCCCATTATGTCAATTCCCACCATGCTTCTTTCTACACTTAGATCACAAAAGAATGATCATCATATTATATCCATGTATTCTTGATTTTCCATGTAAGTCTATCTTCCTCTTCTTGTTAAAACAATGATATTGATACATAATTCTAACCTCTATTTCAAATGTGATTTAACAAAGAAAAATTTATTCATATCTACCAAAGTCTCTTATGGACACCACCCTTCCGAGACATGGCCTTAATCCACTGAAGAACCTATAAACCTTAATTTCTGGTTGGATAATAATTCCATAAATGTACCTCACCAATCTTGTAAAATTATCCTCATAAAAACAGAGAAATGCATCATGCTTTTTCTTTAACTCAAGGAAATAATTTTCCATCTATATATGAAGAACATAAGGAAAGTAATTATTGGAGAATATGTTATTGAACTCATCCCAATCCATGTATTCAATTTCATATTTCTTCCTCGTATTCTTGATTAGGGTCCTCCACTAGTCTGCTTTAGCTTATAACTAATAAATAGCCAAAATTACTTTCTCATGATATGAACAACGGAGAACAAAGAATATCTTTTTAGTGGTATTGAACCAGTGTTAAAAAACAAGTGGATCTGAAGAACCACTGAAATAAGGTGGATGTTTTCTCATGAAGGACTCAATAGAACGTTGTTACCTCCTTGGATCATTTGAAATTTCCTCATGATTCAAATATTTATAAATCTATGTGGTCCTAAAAACCAGGTTTTTAATTCAAGATCCCAAATCATTCAGATACTTAGAATAACAATCCTTAAATTTTTCCTCATAATCACCACTAACATAGTTCCTTTGTGTTCCATCCATTGAATAAATAAAAAAACATATATTTAGAGAAACTTATCATAAAGAGGATCTGCATAGTCATGAAAAGTAAATTATAGGATATCTAAATTATGACACCTTAATCTATGAAACCTTAGGTTTATCCTAGGTTATTCACATTTATATTCAATTCAAATCCTTCATAATGGTTCATGAAGAGTTTTTGACTTTCCAAAGCATGACCTGCAGGAGTGTCAAACCTGGTGTGTAATAAGGCCTATTTCCATGTACCAGATTACCCCGTGTTAGGACCAAAACATATTTTCATAGTTGTTACTCCTAGGTACATTTGTGCCAGATCCACATCCACTTATAGTATTCTAACATGGAAGTATTTATAGAAAACCACTCACTCTATCCATTACCAAAATTACAGGACATTTTTCTATACTTTTACTTATCCTTATACTTATCCTTATAAACATCCCTATACATATTCTAATAAATAATCCCAAGGACCGCACGAAGGCTTTCTAATCCTAGTTTCCAAAGGTTAAATAAACCTACATTTGATACAAACTATCGACCCAATCTTAAAAAAATGGATGTTACATCATTTTAGATGAATATCTAGTGCATTAAAAAAAATACATGCCCAAGGACCATAAAATTTTACTGTCTTTGGAAACATGGAAAACGAAATCTTCTATCCAGGTGAAAGATCTCCAGTATCTCCCATAAATATCTCCAACTTTAGTACTTCTACCTAAAACCACTCTTCATAACCTAGGTAAAATAAAACATAAGAAATGGACAATCTCACATGATCATTAAGTGTAAACAAGGGAGAAATTTAAGCATAAACATGAACATAGGGATTTAAGAACACGATCATTACATTATGAGATCACAACCTTCATATCAAAGATTATAAACATCAGTTATGGGATAAATCCTATATGTTCATAAGACATGAATCATATGGAAATAAATTTCATGTGCCATGAAATTTTAATTGATGAATAATATATAGGATTTGTTGTATGCATATAATAATATTAATTTTTTTTGTCAAGGATAACTACCAAGACCTTTAAACATGTTAGGATTGGGCTACGACCCATGAAAATACTTCAGGATTAGGATAGCAACTCATGTACCCTATTTATTTTTGGTCTTGGGATACAACCCATGTACCTTATTGTTTTTTCATCTAAGCTAAAACCAGTGTACCCTCTTTCTTTTAGTCTTTGGGTATAACTCATAAACCTTCTTGTTTTTGAGCTTGGGATACAACCCGTATATGCTCTTTCATTTATGCTTGGTCTTCAACCCATGTACCGTCTTGTTTTTAGAAAAGGGATATAACCCATTTACCCTTTGAGCTCATATTCAACTTATTTTTAACCAATTCATTGGAGGGATATATAGGTACCACCCATCTCATAGTAAAATCATTCATACATATTCCACAAGATAATACAACTTTATCATATCATGACCCATAAAAATAGATAGGTTTTATAAACATCCAATGATAACCCATAAAAGGAAATGGGTATCATTAACATTTCATCACATCATAACCTATGAAAAGAGGTAATTTTCATAATTACTTCAAGTAAGCATAATCTGTGAAAAGAAGCGGGTTTCAAAAGCATAAAACTTGTGGAAGTGAAACGGGTGTCTTAAGCATCATTCAATCAAAACATAAACCACTCAAGGAAGAATATGTATCTAACATTTGGTTCATTTTATATAAGGGAATGAGTAACATCAACAGTTGTTATAATATATTAAAAATAAGTTGGATAGATATTTTGAAAACATTTCTTGAGGTAAATATCGTTTTTATTTGAAAAAGGCTATTTAAAACATAAAACCATTTGAAATCCATTTTCCTTAAAAATTTATAAAATAAGCTTGAAAACCTTTTAAAAACCATTTACATGAAAATATAATTTAAAAAGTTTTTCTTATAAATTAAACTTTTAAACATGATAATAAAACATCAAATAATTGACTGTGGGTAAATCTGTACATGTCGTATGAGGTAAAAATAACATTCCGTTTGCCTGATAAAAATGTTAGAAATATTCATAATTTAGAAGGTAGAAAGAATATTCCATTGAGAAAACTGATAAAAGAAAAAAATGGGTTAATTTTTTTTTAAAATATTTTAATAGAATAGTAGAATATTCATGGAACCCTTTTTATAAAACCTAGATTTCCGACCGAAGAGAGGGTAAAGTCAAGCATTCTTAAAAATACATCATTAATTATCTTATATAGAAAATAGTATAAATATGGTACCAATAAATTAATATATCATGAATAACTATAGTGTAATAAATTTCATGAATGTTCTTGAGATATGTATCATAATATTTCATCATAGGAAGCATAAACATAAATAATCTCGAAAAGCGAAGAGATTTTCTCAATACACTCTTATAACATGGTAACATGGGATCATACTCTCCATGTAAGAAAAGGAAACTAAAGTAAGATTAAAATATCATTAAAATAAGTAAGTTCATTATATAACATTTAAAATGGAAGAATATACACCTCGAAAATGAATTTAGGAGCATAATAAAATGTGAGTCTCAATGAAGGAAAATTGAGACTAAACTATTTTACTGATTTGGTTAATTTTGAAACATAAAACCATGAAAGACAGATCAAAAAATGGATTTGTGAATATTAATAAACTTAATTATAGTATATATATAATAAAATCATGGAAAATACATACACCACACACAAGGAAAGAGTGACGAACATAGCATGTATTTCATGGAAATAAAAAGTGAGATGAAATCCCCTTACCTTGTGTCTTGACTCTCGTCGTACTCATTCGAAACACCTTTTTAATAAATAATAATTTATTGTAAATTTTTTTATAGAACCATATTATTATATAAATATGAATTTATTATTAACTTATATTACCTACTTGTTAATAATCCTATGTTAAGGTTTCACTTCGGGTAATATTCGCTTTATTCATCGCATGTGTCTTAATTTGTTATATCTTTTGTATTTTATAATTTATATCATGATTTAAAGAATTTAAACCATGATATAAATATAATTTATATATATTATTTGTGTATTATAATAATCTATAAAAAATATAATTCTGAAATGAAATACACCATTCATGGATACGGTAGGTTGTACGTACACATGAACATTATTTCCATTTAAATGTTGTTTTAAAAGAAAGGAAGAAAATGATATATATATATATATATATATATTCGTATAATTATTATAGTATATTTATGATAATATATATACATATATCATATATAATCACTAAACGCATCCTTAATACATTCTATGTAGTGTATGAACAAATCATATCGCTTTAAGGGAGTGATAGTCCGCACATCCTCAAACGAAATTATCATATTAACACAAAATGAAAAGTCAAAAATATTTATGTTGTAAAAGGAATAAAAAAGATTAAATAAATAATTTATATAATATATAACATATATAAAAATATTTTATATCATAATTTCCACCATTAGAGGTGGTAAGGAAAATTGAAAAATCATTGTTTAGTGTGGTTGTAGTATGCCATACACATAAACAGTATGTTCGTTATCCATTAGATGGTGATTTGTATGAGTGTAGGTTGAAAACATATCATAAAAACATCCTATAATATTTGTGATATTGTTTTGTTATACAATCATTTAATTAATTGGAGGGGGTTGTGAAAGAAAATAAAATAAAGGACTTGATATAATACATTACTTCTTAATAGGGTAACTCCTTTTGGTTTGTGCGAAAAGGATTCCTTAGATTAACTTCTACCCATGGTAATAATTATATGAGGAAGGGATGATTTATGTAAGGTGTATTAGGTAGTGATTTACCAAACATAAAAGGTTTTACAAGTGTGAGGAAGTGGGATAGTTGGTGGCCTTTAATAGGGATGGAAAATGACTCACTTGAAATTTTTTAAAACATATTAGGTGTACACATGTTCTTACCTAAAAAAAAGTATTACAAAACAAACATAAATAAGTAATTTAGAGTTTATGTCCAAAACATGGATAGAAAATGGGTTTTGGACAAGTGGTTAGGTCATTTGTCCCCCTAAAATTAAGGTTTAGTTCCTAATTAATCTTAATTTGACTTTAATCACTACGATTAATGGTAATCAATTTTACTAAGAATTTTGGTCAAAAATCAACCTGATATAATTAGATAGTAAATATTATACTTATTAAAAATTTCTATGTCATTTTATCATTATTAAATTGATAGAAGTATAAAATTTATGATTCAATCTAATCCTGTAGACACGACGAAATGATAGGTCTTTAAAGTAGAAAGAGGTTCAAAATTTTATTATGTTTTTATATTAAATTTCAAATTGATATAGTTTATAGTGACTTAAATTGTATTAATAGATGTATAATTTATCTAATGTGACCTTAAAACAAATTTATATATAATTTAACATTAATAATTATTTAAACAAAAAGGCAGTTTTTAACCTAAAAGCAGTATTTTTCACTATTCATCAAAATATGAAGTATTCATAAAAATATGAAAATTCACACTAATATAATTTAGAGATTATAAATTTAAAAATTAATTTTATTTTATCAAATTAAAATTTTAAATGTTTCTAATATTATTTTCATTTTTAAAAGTGGTTCATTTGATCAAACGATATTTTTAAACATAAAAGGACGTTTCCAAAAATCATATATTTCATTATAAATATGTTTTATTTATATAGAAAAATTATAAAAAACATTTTAAAATTAATTATTAATATTCATATTACTAATTTTAATAGCTATTTTATATTTTTATTATTTAAATAATTATAATTGTAAAATGATGTTTCGTCGAAACATCAATGTTGCGTGTGATGTATACAGAGTTAGTGTTGCGTTTGACATATTCTACATCGTGGTTGCATGTAATGTATATCTAGTCAATAATCTATGTGAAATAAATGTTTTAATTACTATTTTAATATATATATATATATATCTATTTTTTTCTAAGGTCACATGAAATGAAAAATATAAAAAGGTAAATTAATTAAAAAAATCAGAAAATCTTGGGGTGTTACAATCCTAACGTGAAAATAATCAAGAGGAAATTCTATGAGATTTTTTTTCATTGAGAGATGAAAACTTGACCTTATAAAAAGGTAGAAATATACTCTTAATTTTATTGATAATTTAAAAATATTTTATTTTATCACTATATCCATGGATAGCTCCTATGAATTCAATGAGATGGTTGAAGAAATTATAAATATTTTCATTAGGATCATATTCAAATCATTAAATCCTTTATTTAGAAATTTTAACTTCCTTCATTTACCTTATTTTCTCCCTCATAAATATTGAGAAATTTTTCCCGAATGGATTTTTCTGATATAAAACTCATCACCTTCATATATATTTGGTTTTAAATATTTATGTATAAGTTATTTCATTCCTTTTAATCTGCATTAAGAGGTTTTATAATGGACTCAATAATTGACATTTTTATAAAATCTCTTGCGTCCAATTAATTATATTATAAACAACACTATGTTCAAGATATCTTAAGCGAGATATCATAAAATTATTCTCTATATTGAAATTATAACCTACAAAAAAGGTAACCAATTATTCATTAAAAGTGTTCTCCATAACTGTAATCCTATAATTAAATATTCTTCATACAATAATCTTATGTATGTAATACCACTTACTGCAACCATGGTCCCAATACACCCAAATAGAAGGGATAAATAATTGTGTTTAATTCTTATTGTCTTATGTTGGATATTTTTCTCATGTTATCATGAACATCTTGAACCATTCAATATTCATGTATAATAAATATTGAGATTTTGAAATTAAAAAAAGGGAAAAATGATTTTACTTGGTTTACCACAAAGGGATAGTACAAGGATTATATTTTGATGGTGTGTTGACATTATAGGGGGTAAAATTACTCACTATATATGTTAAATAGGTTTAGGAATGAATCATTGTAAATCCTAGGTAAACTATCTCATCTTATCTCCCTACACACTATTTTGAGATAAGTATTACCATAAAATTACATATGATTATTTCTCACAATGATTTTTACAATAAATCAACTCTATACCAAAAAAGGTGTTATTGTTGTATTTTTATTGCTCCTTCAAATCCTGATCTTCAATAAAATATTGGCAAAACATTCTCACTTATGTAAAATATTTGTGTTAGGCCCAAAATTATCATAGATACCATGAGGAAGGGGGGGGGGTGAATCAGGGTATCGATATTATTTTTAAAATTAGTCATACCCCACTAGATATTGAACTCTTTATTATAAGGGTCACTTTATTTTATATTAAGTCTTAATTATGGTATTATTATTTCATTCATTAAATTTTGATTATGAATTGTAAGTAATGTTGGAGAGAAAGCACAAGGATGCTTAGATTTTTACTTATTTCACTCTCACCATGATATATCCATGGAGCACTCAATAGTAATGTTGTGATGTACCAAATTCACTATAGATCACTGCAAAATATTGTTCTGGATAGATTAATTCTATGCACAAGATCACTGTGTGCACAAATTTTAGGGACAACTTACTACTTCCCTAGAGTCAATCTCTCAATCTTCCATCTATGGATCACTTTCGGTGGAAAGGATAACATTATTCCTCTTTCTGTTCTCACTACTCTGTAAATGATTCACATATAATTTATGGATATTTAGTTCCTTTTTTATAAATAATGAATTCAACCTTAATTATAGGTATATTCTATATTAATGTTTTACTTTCATCCACATGATTAATATCACTTTGATAAATATTTACTAGGAAATCCCTTCTTAATAATTTTGCAATGCTCACTGCCTTTATAAAGATTAACTCTTTCACGAAGCTCAAACAACCTTCATAAAGAAACTTATTTTAGAAAATCTCACATAGACTTCATGAATCTCCTTCTTTTCTCAATGATCACTTGGACTTCTTAAAGCTCTAAACTTTTTCAAAGATCACAACATTCGATCAGCTTATATAGAATTTGTGAAATTTGATACATTCGGTTGGCTTTCATTTCATTTTTTAACTTCATTTATTTATAGTCATTTTTTCAAGAACAACCATCATGGGTTACCTTCATGAATTTGGATCCTTTTAATCTTTGTTAAGTCTTAATATAAGTTTTGCGGGGGGTGGAGGCATATTTATTTTCATTTCATATTGTTCCAGAAGCTTTTATCCTCATCATCACCTATTTGTGAAGATCTCCAATCTCATTCATGCATTTCCCTATTTTCATGAATCACTAGGGAATTTTACCCATTCATAATTCTTCTCACATTCATGGATATTCACCTTCAACCTTTTTCACATTCACGATGATCCACTTCTTTTAGTAACAAATATTAACTTTCAGTCCTTTAATAATTCATGATTCTCCACTTATCGTAGTTGTAGATATTTACTATAAACCCTTTATGCATTCGCAATACTCCACACCTTCACACATTCACCTCTAGAGAATCTATTTATTTTTCATGGATATTTTTCAATATACCATGTCTAAAATATCTCTGGAACTCCATAACTGAGCTTGGAAACCTACTTTGTCAACAAACACAATCTACCCAAAAATAATTCAATGTTACCTTGTGGGATTCTCCCAAAAATTATATATGTATATATATATTGTGTCTCCAATACTTTAGTAAATCAAGGATTTATTTATCCAACCATTCTCCATGAATTTTCTACTTATCAATCATTCATTGGGTCTTTAAATCGATTTGTAGACCCCTATTATGTCAACTAAGTTGACTATAATTCCAAAAAATCTTGGATGGAATCGAACCATTGAAATTTCATATATTTTTCTTCTTGTTGGAATGAACTCCGTCACAATGGGATGATTATTGTTGAGATATCATAGATTATGGTGTGATGTTCTTTACCATGATATGATTCAAGTAAACAACAAACTTCAAACAATCCATACTAATCTTTTTTTAAATCACTAATCAACTATACCCTGATCTTCTATAATCATCTAAATACATAAAATATTTGATACATTATCCTAGAAGTTATATAAAGAGGTTTGAATTGGTAGATTGTCTATCCTTGCATCATTTTAACAATAATTAACCCTTTAAGGTGTTGGAACTCCCATTGGGACATGAAAAAGTAATTCATGATGTGGCATTGATTTATTTTTCTAAGAATCAAAAAGCTTAACATTCATAGCCCTAATTCTTTTATCATGGAATAACATTTTCATCATGGTCCTTAATATCATTTTGTGAACTTTTTATTGAATCATGATGATTATAAGATCATCCTATAACAACTTATCTAGTTCATCACACTCATTTTTTGCAAATATAAAAATCCATGCATATGAGAGAAAATATATTACAAATATAAAATTTATATTAAATATTGAAGAGAAAATCCATACGTATCATAGATAAAATATTTTTTATAGAAAAAATTATGTTTAGGAATTTTAAAATTTCCTAGAAATTCGTAACTCTAACTCTTATGTATCAACCAATACTTATAAAACTTTTTTATTTTCATAGAATGTAGATTTCTCAGTAGAATATTAATAATACATATATAGAATTTACCATTTTTCAAAAAACTCCTTACATATCTGGAATATATAATATATCATAAATAACATTACACATCATTGGAGATTTCAATAAATTTTCAAATTTGTCATCTCATAAAAGATATTACATGTCACAGTAAGACCTCTAAGACATTGTTGAATTATATATCTCATTAAAAGTTTACATTCCATAGTAATACATAAGAATCAGATCTCAACCACCTTTATACTTCCAATTAAAAAAATACAACATTACAACATATGGTTGATAAAAATCACTTTATAAAATTTGTGATATATTTTTGTCTCAGACTTGATTTGAATTTATTAAAGATGTTGTCATCCACATATAGGATTTTTTTTAATAATCCTTTATATTTTTTCTATTTTTTTGTAGTTTCATATGGTTAATGGAGTGACTTAAATATGAGTGGATCTTGAATATATAAATCCATTTTGGTTAATTTTCAAAGGAAATTATAAAAAGTAATAAATTTTTGTTTAACCCCTCTTCTCCGAGTCACACTATAATTTTCTAGACACTTCAAGTGGTATTAGAGAAATCCATTTTCCCTATAAAAAATCCTACTTAATTGAATAATATATTGAGAATAATAATTCTATAAATAGTATAGGTATAACTAAATTTTATAGAAACAACTATCTTGTATGGAATATTATAATGATTCCTTATCTTTCTTACCTTCTCCTAGAAGTTATTAATACTTCCCCCAATGATATTTCTATAACTGAGAAACTTGGCCACATAATATATGTTAATAAGATTAACTTGGATGTTAATAGAAAGAAAAATATTTAAATTATGATTTATTATATGAAAAAGTGTATATAATGATTATTGAACTTAAATTTTTTGAAGAAATGTTGGATAATATTAAAATAATTGTTTAAGGTAATGTTAAAGTGAAAGAAGACAAGATAAAATTCTGGATAGAATGTTTTGAAGATGTTATAATGGTTTATTATGAGACAATTAATGACTAATTGATAACAGTGAATATATTGTAAGCAATATCAAATGTTTTAGAGACACATTGAATGATTTTACCATTGTTAGAAAATTAATGGGATACATTTCTAACAAATTTGATGAAAATATTGTGGCATTGAAGATAAATATGAGTTGTATATAGATGAATAATAAAATATACTTGTTTATTATAAAATGATAAAATCACCCATTTTCAAAAAAAAAGTTAGGGATTCATGGATAAACATAAAATCAAGGAAAAAAATAATAACACTCTCATAATTTAGAGATGATTCAGAGAACGATGAAGAGTATGAGAGAATAACATCTCTCATTACAAAGATCTTAAGAAAAGGAATGGGAAAATAAAAATGAATAATCCCACTATAATGTTTTAAATGTGGTGTAATTATATAGATTGAAAATAATTATCTATAAAAGTAAAGGTTTTCAGGGTGAGGATGGTGAGAAAGAAGAATACTCTGTAAATAAGAGATGGAATAAGAAATTCAATAGAATAAATAAACATGCTGAGAGTAAGAAAAGGTTTACCTAAAAAAATATTAATTATTCTTAGAAAATAGGTGGATAAAATTGTCCACTAAAATATTCAATTAGAATAAAAAACTACTAAATGGTTTAGATACTTTAGATCTCAAGTTGAAAAAACAAAGAGACCTCAAGTAATCATGAAGGTAGTGAATATATTTACACAGAATATATATTGAAATCTAATCTAGAATATTTTCTTGATAAAATCAAAAATCCCAAAAAATAAATATTTTTATTGAATAAATATTTTAAAATTAAAAAATTATATAGAATATGAGTTACATAATATTTAAGCTTACCACATTAAAGAACTAAATCTTATCAAGGTAATATTTTTAGAATAAAATAAAATGTTTACGTATTTTTAAAAACTCAAATATGAAGGAATATTACTTAAAAAATTCTAAATAATGATTTATTTATAATTAAAAAACCATAAATAATTTTAAATAATAATAAAAGATTTATCTTAATGTAATGGATGAATAATATTGAGATTATTCCCTAAAACTCCAATGAAATCATCTCATAAAAACCCAAAATATTAAATATTTTTTACTAATAGTGCATGTTCTAAAGAAAAAGAATGAGAATGTTTAAGAAGAATAAATTCATAAAAAATATACTATTATATCAAAGGAATTTTATAATGATGTTATTAGGATTGATCCCCAAATGAAAGGCCAAAAAATAAATTTAGTATACACTGGGATAGTAACCATATTTTTACATATAAGAATCTAATTTATATATAATATTTGTATTTGAAGATTTTTTTTGTTTAAGAGTTTATGGGAATGAATAAAAATTTCTTATTATAAAAAATTTCTTTTAATTTGAGTAAAATAATGAATTTATTAATGTGGAGAAATTCTAAAAAATGATACGTAATTTAGGGAATAATAAAAATATGAACAAAAATACATAATGTTTATATAGTCAAGAAATATTTTATAACCTAGAATAAATATGTGAATGATGTGAATAACAAGTTCATTTTTTGGAAGAATTTATCACTACACTTCGATGAAAGTATCATAAATTTATTGATATTAATATATTTCAGAAAAGAGAAAAGTGAGAGAAGTATCATATTATTCAGGTGGCTCTTAAAGCCTACAAAAGGAATAATACAAGGATTATAGATAGAGGCTATTTATCCAACATGAATAAATACCCTAATATATTAAGAAACATACAATATAATTATGGTGGGGAAATTTTTCTTTGGTAATGATTGATCCTTAAATATCATGGCAGTTAGTATAATAAGATTGAATCTCATGAATTAGAATAAAAGGTTCTGTTGTTTATTGATGGGTTCAAGCATGAACTATTGAGTATTAGAAAAATGTGTGATGGTATAAATGAATTTATTTTAAGAATTAATTCTTGTAAAATAAAATTCATAAATCTTGGAAGAGTCATCACTAAGGGGGAATGAATATGTGGTAACCTATTTATAATTAAAAATTCAAGTAATATTTATTATTTGAGTTCAAAGGATGAGAAAAAGCTACGTAAAAAGATACTTGGATATACTTTTCAAATAATTAAATTAAATATATATAAAATATAAGTTTTAATATACCTTCCCCAAATAAATATATAAATGGATTTTATTTTTGAAACATTTCAAAAGGGGAAAATGGTGAAAAGATGTCAAAAGAGGGTAAAATATTAGTTCATTATCTGACTTGATTAATTAATTTAGATTTATGTGAAAAAAATTAGAAATAAAATAACCATATTTGATATTTATTTCATTTAATTTATTAAATATTTCAAAGGGGTGTTTAATTTCATGGTCATAAATCACAAGTCTGAACTTGTAGAGAAGTTTGAATTTTTCTAAAGAGAAGTAAATAAGGATTTCATAGTTTATATCAAGAAATTTAGAATAGATGATGTGATATACAATATTATAAATTAACTGAAATCCCATATTTCTAGGAATGGGATTAAACAAAAATATAGTGGTGTTTATTCACACCAATAAAATTGTGTTTCAAAATGAAGGAATATAGACTTGTTTGAAATTGAAAGAACAATGCATAAAGAATTTAAAATCTCTAAATTCTTTTAGATAGAGGATATATATATATATATTTATATAGTTGTGTGCATTAAAAATAGATATTTATTGATGTGAAGATATAAAATGAATGTCTATTGAATATAATAAAAAAATCCCACTATGAAGTACCTTAAAGTGTTTAGTAGTTCATGAATTATAAAAGTCAAGAATTTAGATTTGGTAAAGTTTTATGAGATGGTTAAGGAAGGATTGTTCATGGTATAATTATCTAATTAAATAGGCTAAAAAATCTGGAACAAAAGTCTACACAAGTTGGTAGACTACTACGATGTAGAGATTATTAAATATAATCCTAATATGAGTGATATACATGATGCATATTTGGACATTTTTAAATAATAAAGCATGAAAAATTATAGAAACTATAGTAAATAATAAGATAACAATTAATCAAATGGAATTTATATTGATTTATTTCAAACTATTGATAATTAAGTTTTTGAGTTGAATGCGGAATTGAAGTATCATAGGCATAAAAATATATTTAACTAAAAAATATAATTGGAAATTAGAATGCACTTATTCAAACCTAAAGAATAATAATAAATAATAACCAAATAACCCTTGTTTCTGAAGTTAATCCAAAATTAGTTTCTAAAGTTATTGTGTATAAGAAGTGGATAAATACTATCAATGACTATCTTGATCAGATTAAAAAAATATAACTTAGGGCCTTGTTGTAAGACTAAAAGTGAAAGATGTTATTAGAACCAAGAGAGTTTAAAAAAAATATCAATAATAATGGTTTTATTTTAAAAACTGAGGCTTTATTAGTTTACAAAGGATATTCTCAAGTTGAAAGAGATCATTTTGAAGATAAATTTTCTCCTATAGTAAGACTTTCAATAATTAGAATGTTCCTAGCTATTATAACACATATAAAATATGATATTTATCAAATATATGGGAATTATATTTTATTGAATGGATATATTGAATAATAATAATTATTTTTTGATAAAACTAAAAGGGTTTATTCTTCATATAGATAGAACCATGGAATTTTGGTTCATGAAAGCTTTATATGGGTTGAAATAAGACCCTATAGCCTAGCATTCCAAGATTGAAAACTATTTGAAAGGAATTAATTTCATCAAAAGGAATATGTAAATCATGCATTATGTTAAATAAATGAGAAAAAGTATTCTTATTATGATTATTTATGTTGATGATACAGAATTTTTAGGTGATAGGGATTAGGTTTGTGGTGAATTTTCAAAAAAATTGTAGTTTCATTTTGAAATGTCAATTCATGGATAAATGAGTTTCATTTTAGGATTAAAAGTCTTATAGAAATAAGAAATATATTTAATTATATTAGGATAAATATTCCAAGTAATTATTAAATATATTTATCATGGATGATTCTTGAGAAGTATCCATAACCATAATAGTTGGTGTAAAACTAAGTGAGGATGATGTAAAGATAAGTGTAAATAAAAAAAATCAGAAATATGATTGGAAGTCTGATTTATCTAACTATATTAAGACCTGATATTATTTATGAAAAAAACTTGTGTGAAATGGTACTAAAATGATACAAATAAATCACACATGCAGACTACTATAATAGTTTTCAGAAACCTCAATAGAACCTTGAGTTATGATATGATTAAAATAATAGGTGAAGATTTTAATTTATATGGTTACACTAATGTTGAATAGGATGGATAATGTGATTTAAAGAAATCAACATCAGGTGGTACATTATTTGTTAGATAATGTTTTGTGTGTATAAATTTTATGAACTAGAATTCAATTACATTATGCCTTTTTTAAATTGAGTATGTGGCTACCATACATACATGAACATAAATGATTTATATGAGAGATAAATTTGAAGAAATGTGTGTGATATTTGAGAATCCATTGATAATTTCATATGATAACCAAAGTGAAATTGATATTTTTAAAAGTCTAGTAAAACAATTTATATCAAATAATATTGATATAAAATATAATTTAATCAAATTGAAGGATTATAATGGGGTTATGCGGATGTAATATATCCTAAAAAAGGATCAGAATATGTATATTATCACCAAATCAATACAAAGGGATAAATTTTAAGAATTTATTCTTAAAATTTACATTCAAAAATTGCAACTGTCTTGAAATTTTTTGGATTTTAGAACCTTCAAATTGGTTGCTTAATCAAAAGGGTAGAAAAGTGTACAACTCTCATTTGACACATGTATGAGGATTCCAAATCAATTTTCATTGTTAAAATGGGGATAAATGAGTGAGTTGATTGAAGGGCAGATAAAAAAATTCAAAAGACAAAAATTTATTATCACCAAGGGATCAAATTATCTAAAAAGTTCTTTTATTATGGTTTTGTGTCATAATATTTATATTTGGGAAATCTATTATTTTATTAGAATTTATGAGTTGTTATATTTGATAAATAGATCAAACTGTATTTCCTGAATAATCCTTTTAATTTATTAATGATGTTGTATTTAATTTTGACTATGTGTGAGGATAATTGGAATATGTTGAGAATGTTTTTGAGATGAATATAAAATGGTTAAAGATGTTTCAAAAATATTAAATTTATCTAGAGATGAATTCTGAAGATATTTTGGTTTGATTCAAAAATTTGGAGTTAATTAATATTGCAAGTGAATTGGGATTTTTTTTGAAATTTTTTGAGAAGTTTTGATATGTTATTAAAAATATTTTCTGTTTTTTTAAATGAGTTAAAGTGGTTAAAGTTGTTTTGAAAAAATATCTGTGTTTATTTGATAATATTTAAATAATCGTAGAGAAGTAATCAAAAATTATGGGCTATATAGTTTTAAAAATTATAGAAATGACAGGATATGGAATAATAATCCCTATAATGCCCAAGAATGACTATTATTATTATTTTTATCAAATGATAGAACCACATCTTAGTAAACATGATTAAAAATATCAAATACTAGGTTGAATCTAATTCTAATATCTAGACAAATAAGCAATGCACCAGTTGAATTTAATTGATCATAACAAAATATTTTGGAAAATTTCAAGTGTTCTCTACTATAACATTAATTAGTGGAAATCAGAATTTAGTATATCAATTGATGAAATGTAAAAACATTCTTTCCAATATGAAAATATTTTAAGAACAAAAGATAAATTTTGTGGAAGATGTTAAAGAATCAAAGAAGTTGATGTGAAAGGAATATATTGAATGACAAGTATGATAATTTGTTAGGCTAAGAATTAATTTGAATTTTTGTAAGATTAAAAAATTATCTATTTTATTATAAATCCATAGAAATAATATATTCATCAAAACAACTCAAAAAATTATTTTTTATATTAGGATGACTCCCAATATTCAACTTTTATGTCAAATTAAATCTGGAAGTTATAGTTCTTCCGAGGAATGAAATAGAAAGATCTAGAGTTATTAATGATAAACATGAAGTTACATACGAGTAATTAAAAATTCTTAAAAGTTATATAAGTGTATGATAAATGATCATGTACCCACATTTGAATATTTAGTTTGAAAACTGATATATATTTTATAAATTTATAGGATAATATTTTGGGAAATAAAATGATTATATCATTTGAGATTTGAAATAGAAATGTCAGGAGATTTTTATGAGGGTATTTAAATGATATTTAAATATTATGATGTTTCTTATATTATTCATGGAATAATAATCATAATACCTAATGGTTAGGTTTAGTTCAACAAATGTTTTTAGATGTTGATATTTGAATGAGAAAGCTACATGATTTATTGAAATTCAAAGGAATGAATAATATAATAATTGGTGAAGAACTAGTGAGGAATTTATGTAAAAAATAAATAAGGGAATTCATGGATAATTAAATAATATTTTAATTTGATGGTATTATATTAAATAATTCTAGTATTTTAAATTTGAATATTTGGAAACAAATCATAATGATATAAGATGGGATAATTACTAGAAATATATTTAACCAATTTGAAAAAGATTTATCATGAATAAATTCTTTTTTTTATGTTTATAAATTATAATATTAGAAATATTATAATATTTTATATTAAAAAAATAATATTTTGAATATGAAGTTATAAATTTTAAATAAAACAAGGGGAAAAATATTGTGTATAGGATTGAAAATCTACTACTACAATTCTGATCATCTGGATTTCATTGTTCTTTAAGTAGGAGGGATCTTGATAGAATTACAAATAATTCAAAGTCTTTAAGGATATATAATTTTGTTAGTGTATAATAATTTGAAGCTTAAAAGAGATATATTATTCTAGTTTGGGAATTTAATTTTGAATTAGTGGCATCTAGTATAAAATCTATTAGCAGATGAATACTCTTGGCAAATAATATGGTTTAAAGATGTTACCTTCTCTTAATTTAATGAATTTCTAAAATTAGTGAAATATCTAAGTCTCAGGGTCAAAAAAAAGAGGACATAGTCACCCATATATGGGAAAAATTATAAAAAAAACCTATGTGTTTTGTACTGATGTCTATTATAATTTTATATGGATGAGGAAGCTATTGAAAGATGAATGAATCTTGAATCTAGTATTTCATGAATATTAATTTCAAAATTAAATTTAAAAAGTAAGTAACATCGATTCAACCACCTTGTAATGTTAAAACATAATTTCATAA
Organism: Viscum album; assembly: GCA_963277665.1. Taxonomy (NCBI): domain Eukaryota; kingdom Viridiplantae; phylum Streptophyta; class Magnoliopsida; order Santalales; family Viscaceae; genus Viscum; species Viscum album. The sequence goes on along the minus strand of OY728131.1, from coordinate 907,191,673 downwards.
TCTCATTAGAAATTAGTGAACATACTGATATGTTTCCGTCAATATTTATTGGGTGAAGGGTTTTTGGTATATATAGACCATAAGATATTGGTGTATATATTTTCATATCATTAACAGAACATTCTCAAGATAAAGTGCAATGCGTATCTAAAATAATCTCATTTCAAGATGGAATTTAAACTTGGAAATGAGAATTTCAATGATGATACACTATGTAGAAAGTCTCAAGACCATGTGGTGTAGGAGGTGAGTAGAGAATGGTAGTTGATGATTCTCTTATCTCATATACATTTCAACTCACTAGAGTACGAGGAAAAATTGACCCTTTTATCCTTCAGTATTAACAATTCACTCATCGCTAGAGAGTGAGTTTTAAATATCAAAATAATAGGTTATTTGGGATAGTATATATGGTGTGGATCCACCTTAAAATTGATTCCTGGATGATGATTATTGGTTGGATTATGGTCCCTATAGGCCTACATGATGATTTTATATGGGATTCAAACTATTTGAGATGATATATTCACTAGAGACTTACCAATACATATTATGACTAGTATATTAAATACTTGTGTCCTAGGATGAGGAATGGCATAACGTGATTCATCTCTCGATGCTTCAACTGTTAGCATGTGAAAATTGAGTATCAGTAAAAAAATATGTTCTCTAGACACTAACCATTCATATATGTAAATATGATTATGTGATGATATATTTCATTATGGGGTTACTGAGGTCACCCTGATATAGTGATTTAGTATGGGTTATTGTGGACTGATTAATGAAGGTTTAATATTTCCTACCAACAAAGGAGGCCTAGTTTGTTGAAGTGGTATTCGTGTTATATTTTTGGAGGATATTGTGTCCTTATAGATAAAATTATAGAATTATATCTATATGGACAATATATTTATATCATAGTTATAGTGGATATTATATAAGGGATTGGATACTAAACTTTATTTGAGCACATCATACCATACTCAAACTGATGGGTAGTTTGAGAATACTATCTGGACATTAGAGGGGATATTGTTGGAATGTGTCCTTGATTCCAGTGATTCATGGGAGATCCATCTTGGTATTTTATAGATCACCTATAATAATAGTTATTAGGTTTCCATTAATAAATAACCATTTAATGTTTTATATGGTAGTTCATATTCATCACCTCTAAGCTGGTTAGAGGTAATAAAGTCATTTATTTCTCATTCATGTATCGTATAAGATACATTACATAATATTTATCTTATCATGAAGTATTCAATGATAATTCTAAGATGGAAACAATCATATGAATATTGGTGATTCCATCCTCTAGTGTTTTAGGTGGGTGAATGGGTTAGTTGGAGAGTATTTCCTTAATTGGGAGAATATGAATAACATATGAGCATAGTGGTAAGTGTTTTTTGTTGGTGTTGTTTAGTTATGAAACTCATGTATGAGATTATTATATATTTATGAGGTTTTAACACTTAGTTTCATCTAATGTATAAATATGTTTAAATTTTTCCCTAATTATGAGTAATTTAATTTCTTAGGTTGCTCATGGAGTTTTTTGTCTCTTGGGTTGGTATTTAAGTATTGGTATAGAATTTAGGTAGAAATTATTCTATTATTATGGGGATATACTAAATTATAGTTTTTTTGATTAGTTCATACATAAGATTATTTTTAAGGATCAATGGGGATCAGATTACAAGAGTTTAGGTAGCTTCGTGAATCCATTGATCGTGGCATTATCCGTGGGTCGTAGTTTCTTAGTGTGGCTCCAGAAAAGATCATTTTACTATGAGTGTGTTAGTTATGAAAATATGACTCTAGAGTTTGGTTTCTAGGGTATTTTCTAGACAAATTCATTACACTATGATGAAAAGGTTCACACAATAATGTTACCATGGATAGGTTTATTGTACAATGACATTTATAGGCACCCCACAACCTCCCTTTTATACAATTTTTATATACATTAATTTTGTTAATTATAGTTTCAAAACATAAATAAATTATAAATTAATAATTTTTATTCACTAGTAATGATACACCACCTCAATCACCATTCAACTTGATTTTCTTCCTATACAAGCTTTGATCTCATCACTTTTTTTCATATTGAGGTACAATCCATCCTTGGGGATTTTTTGAGGTAACTCTGGCACTCCTCCCCCCGTTTTTTTTAAATATATCTCATTTTTTTGTTATTATTAATTTATTTTTCCCTAATTTAGGGATTTATTTTAGTTTATTGTATTTAATACATTAAATATATATATATCTGAGGAAATAACCTAGGAAGCTTCATGCCATTATGAGGTAGGTGGTTTAATCCTTTACTAATGAATTATGTGTGTGGAATGTATGTTTTGAAATGTTCTGTCCACTGATCTTGGGATAATGTATTTTATTGAAACAACATGGGGTTGAATTAGACTTAATAAATTAATTAATAAGATATATGGACACAAGTGTTTTCCTTCGAATATTTTTTTGAGAGTGTAGTCACTGATGACCATTCCATAACCTAATGATATGAAAATGGGGTATGAGAACCCACAAAGCGGTGTCCTCAATTATATGAAAACATTATGGAACTTAATTATTACATTAAATTACGTCATGATGGATGGTATAATATTACCAATATAACATGGAAGTAGAATTTAATAATAATGACAATTTAGTAAGAGGTTTTAAATGAGTAACCAACTTAACATAAAGTGTAAATTGGATTTGGGAGAGTCATGAACCCATGTTGACCCATACGATGGATGTATGTTTATATAGAATGTTTATATTATTTTCAAATAGTAATTTATTCCACATTGTTGATTATTCATCATTTTTAAATGGTTATTATTTTAATACAAGGTTAGGTGTAATGCCAACCTGAAAATTTGATTAATATGAGGTGGGGATAATTCTAGTAGGGGATTTTTTTTATTAGATGGTTGGGTATAATTCCATCCTGGGGCTATGTTTGGGGTGTGGATGGGTGTAATTTTTACAGGTGATTATATGGGACATAGAGTTGGGTGTAATTCCAACTTTGGGATTCTAATTGGAAGGTGTGTGTGTGTGATACCACTCTTGGTGAATCAGAGTTTTTTTATAATGTTTTTGGTATAATACCAACCTTAGGTATTCATTTTATGTGGATTGGGTAAAATTAAAACCATGTACCATGTAAAGATATGGGTCAGGTATAATTCCAACCATGGACCACGAAAAAAACTAGTTTGGGTGTAATGATAACAATAGACCTTGATCAGATATGGGTTGGGTTTACTACCAACTAGGGGTGTTTTATTTTCATGAGTTAGGTGTATTTTCAATGACTCTATACTTTTTTCATAAGTTTTTTTTACTTTCAACTAGTACACTTCATCCTTGTGAGATGATATTATGGGTGGATGTCATTCTAGAAATTGCTATTATTACATAATATGTTCATACTCGACACTGGAACTAGTTGTCAAAGTTATAGTCAATATCATGAATCACCATGGTTCTTGGGGATATGAAATGTATTTATTACTAATTTTATGTTTTGATTAATACAATGTAACATCTAAATTCAATTATATTTTATATATTTAGTAAGGGACATCGTTGGTGGTGTAATACTATGTTGTACTCACACCCTACTCTAGAACACTAGTACCTAAGAATATTTCATAGTTCATAATAAAACTTAAGTAAAATTTCTTATTGTGGGTAATTGTGTTTGAGATGCTTGGTTAGTGTTTGAAGATGGGACCATGCTAATACATTAGACTATTTTTGTGGATTCCTCCCCTATTTTGTTTATTTTTTTACCTTTTTGTTTATAATCATCCCATGGTTATTTCTATTCATATCTATATAACTTGTGTGATGTTACATTAATTTATTTTGATACAACATTTATTTTACAATTTACTTATGGTTTGATCATATATGTGATTCCAATATTCTTATTATATATTGTGATTATTTTTATTAGTATTTTTTTACTATGACTTATGATTATTTGTACGATATATGGTATAGTCTCTCCAAGTTATATGTAGACCCTACCAACTGGCCAACAACATTTGGCTTATAAGGAGGCACGCCTGAGGTCTAGCAACACTCTAGTTCAGTCACTTAGGAGGTGAAATGGGAAAAAAATGTAGCATTAAATATGAATAAACCTTCTTACCATTAGCTTTAACAAATTAAATTCATATTTTTTATTTTAATAGATTATTATGATTATCAAATTTACTAAATGGATGTTAAAACCTATTTACTTAATAAAAATATTTTTTGGGCATGTGTATATAATAAAATATAAAGGATTATAGGATCCAAATGGTGTTTTTAAGTTATACAATTAATAATGATCCATTCATGTATTAAAGTAATCTTCCTAGAGTTATAATATATTTATCAATAAAATAATCAATGATATTGGTTTCAATATAAATATATATAATTTTTCTGTATATAAGCGGTCTAGTGGGATTGTTTTCATATTTTTAGTGATTTATGTGTATAAAATACTATTAATTAAAAATGATATTCTTGATTTAATGAATATAATGGATTATTTGGGTAAAAATTTAGTGAAATAAATTGATGAAGTAACCAATATATTATATATGATGATGTATAGAGATATATCTGAGAGGTTAGTTGTTCTAGGTTAGGGAATATATTTGAGTAATGTGGTAAAGAGGTTAAGCATGGAAAAATTCAATAATGGGTCTATTATATTATTACATATTTTTTCTAATGTTCTAGACATGTTTATACCTTATGTGATTGGAATGGGTTTCCAAAAGACCTCATTTGTGCCTCCCCATATGTCAAATACTACTAACTCGAACATGATCTTATAAATTTAATGGGGAGATTATTACCTCTGGTATAGAATAAGGAAACTATATAATCAAGATAAACAAATTAATAAAATCAACTTTGGAAGATAAATTGGAAAATTCCAAAACATTCCTATATAAATAAACTATTCAACGTCATTCTGAATATCATACTAGATTAATATAAGAAACCAACCTAATGAATGAATCAAAATGAAGAATCCCAAAAATGGTCATGAACCCCATACTCCTTCCCATTTCTATGCTCCATTCCCTTCTCGGATATCAACCAATCAAGCACTGGGCCCCTTTACCTTATTTAAACATGCATGTATGAAGTCTTCCCAGGTCCCAAATGATGGAATGAATAGGATGTGAGTAAAAATCTATAGGACACCACTAATGGTTCCTAAAAAATCCAGTTTGAGTAATTGTGTAATAAACAGTATGATAAATAAGGTATTAATTATGAATTAATTAAAAAACATCTAAATAAAACCACCAACCCTTGAGCTCTTGGTTAACAATCAGGGTCAGGCATACTACTTGGGCATGATGCCATATGTCTTTTTCCATACTCATAAATGGGTCTAGTGTTAGTAAAGTGTAAATCCATATATGATAGTATAACGTACAATATACCCAAGGATAATTATGATTCCAAAGGTTGATTATATACTCAATTAACAATGAACCTAAGGAAAATACCCATTATAGGGGCTAGTAATATATTATGTTCACAATAGATCTAAGGAGAAATCCTAAGCCATGGGCCATCACATACACAAGTGATAAATCAATAAAAACACGCCAAATCATAACAACGGTCCAATTACATTCATATTTATCAAAAATAAATATAATTATGTTAGTTTAATGCCAACATTCAAAATTTTCAATTTACATGCCAATTATACCAAATTACTAGTTCCCATGTCAATTATTTCTAATTACCAATTTTATGCCAATTATCCAATACATTCCAATTATATAAATACAATTCAAGTGATTCAAGTTAATTTCAAATCCATAAGTTAAAACATTCCCATAAATCAATTTCCCAATATATAGGGTAACAACCATTCACAAGGATTGATCCAAGGATCAACCAATGGTTCCACAATTCAGTTATATGGTCACTAGGATTATATATCCAATATTCCAACATTGGGTTAAAACTAAAAACACCTCATGGTGTCTAGATGTCAAGGGTTACAATCTCCAACATACCCTTTGGGATCTGTGGACTATCTAAGTAATAAGATTTGAGAAATATTCATGGATTCTAATTATAATAGGTCAAATGCATGATGTTACAACATGATCACACATGTAACATTAACTAGAAACCCAATAAAAACCATTTGGTGATAATTTATGTCACCTACCTCAAAATAAACAAAGAATAATTCCAAGGATCAAGAGATCAAATAAACATGCAACACCATAATTATATATAGACAGAGATAGATCCACTACATCAGGGATGGAAGACGAACAATAATGAATAAAATTATAGGAATTCATCAATTATGGAAAAAAATACTGAATCTTGATATTGTGAAAGAAAAATGGATCAATGGATCAAGGAAGTTGTTTGAGAACTTGAGGAATCCTTAGAGAACCCTTAATGTTCTCTAATCAAGAGTTGGGTCAAAAGTGTGGGATTAGAGATATTAAATTATGGTGGGGGGTGGAATTACAGGGCTACCCTATGTTAACATCCCATCAAATCCCCACTGTCCAGTAGTTGTGATCTCACTGATAAGATAGTGGGCTAACAGATGGTCGGTGTTGAAAGTGCTTCTCGTATCGACATTTCTATAGACTTAAAGAGATAATTTATCATCCACCAATTATTTAATGACACTTTTATCAAATCCATTTTTTTCCAGTACTAGACTTCATAAATTTATCCCCTCTAATCCCCCGAGAACCTATGAAGCACCTTTTACACTAGGATTGATGCTTGGTTATCATTAATAACAGGATCTGTAGAAATTTTAAGAGAGGTGTACCTAGCTAAAGGAAAAGGTCTTAAAACCTTTCTAATATATAAAAAATCATCCTTGACATGTGTTCCCATTCATAACTAAGAGTTATTGATGGAAAACATGGGACACTATGCTTTCATATTAGACACCCTCTCTTAGGTATCCTACTAAACAAGCCCATTTTGGTAGTACAATCATACTAGGGGAATGGTATTACCTTGAATAATATTCCCACTATGGTATATGATATAGATTATAGATTCTCCCTATATGATGCATCAGTATCAAGATCAAAATCATCAATATCTATTATGTGAGAAAGATATGGGTTATATATCCAAAGATGCAACACATGAAAAATGTCATGTATGGAACTGCAGTGTTGTGAAAGAGATACTAGATATTCCATTATACTAATCCTCTTCAATATGTAAAATTTGACAAAACAAAATAGATCTAGCATCCTATATTATGAATATGGCATTGCCCCATCCTTAGAGACAACAAAAAATACCTAATATCTAGCCTCAAATTATAAAGGCCATATCCAGTGGATATCATTATATTTACTCCTAGATTATACAGTTTCCAACCATATTCTAATCAACTAAAACCAATAATATGTTTAATTCAAAATATTGTGTCCAACAACTGTTAAACTTCCTACCTCTAACCAAAACTGATTTGAATGACACAAACTTATTGTATAGAGCCTCGAAAGGATCCATACGTATTAATTCAAGGATGATTTTATTATTGGTTAACTCCATGAGAGAAATATGATGCTTGTAAGAGACACTAAATTATATAACATAGGCTCACAACATATCCTATAGAATCCAAATCATCTGTTCAGGTTGGTTGTTAATATGAGGATGATAGGTTGTGTTTAGAAAAACCTACAATCCCAATGCCTTTTGAAGGCCCTTCCAAAAACATGATCTAAAACTAGAATATTATTATAAAACAATTCTCCATGAATCACCATGAAACTTAATTGTATCCCTTACATATAGGTTACTAAATTCATCATTTGCGATGTTGTCCCTCATCGGAAAGAAATATTCTACCTTCATCGGTTGATCCTCAATCACCTACACTACATCATTATTATGGGGTATCCTTTGTAAACCAGTCATGAAATACATGGTGATGTTATTCCACATCCATTTCAGGATGTGTAAAGGATGTAATATCCTAGTAGGTAATTGAAGATTGGTCTTCACATGCTGACATGTGAAATATCACATCAAAAATATAACTATTTCCTTATTCACTCCAAGCCACCAATACTTCATGCATAGTTCATGATATATATTTGTTAATCCAGGATGTACCACCCATTTCAAATCATGGAATCCACTCATAATATCCCCATTCATGCTCATAGGAACCCCGATACATATATATATATATGAATAATTTCATTATCTTCAAAAAAAATAGCATGATTGGGTATACCCACTATATATGTTTTCCATTAGGGATAAAACCTCCATATCAAATATCTAATTCCAATTTATTTTATTCAAAAGTGAGGGAACAATAAAAGTTGATGTCATAGTTGTTCCCCCTTGAGACTGTTGTACATCTAGATGCATATCTGCAAAAAGTGTTGTCTACCTCCACTCATCACATGGTTCCCGTAATGCATGAGTATGTGTCTTCCTACTCAAGGGGTAAAAAATTATGTTTCCATTTCCAATAATATATTCTATCTTGAAGTAAAATGATTGTAGATAGTCTAACCACCTCCTCCTATAAAGGTTCAATCCCTATTCTGAAAATGTGTTCTTATATCTCTCATGATCCATGTAAACCAAGAATCTCTCACCCAACATATAATTTCCCTAGAATATTAGAGTGTATACCAAAAAAATATAACTCTATATCACAAGTAGGATAATTCATATCATGCTGTCTCTACCACATAGATTCATAAGTTACCAAAGGATCCTCTTATATCAAAATTTCTCTTCCCTCGAGTCCTAATGGATTGTGAATTGTGATATGCTCCTTACCTAGATAATATAAGGTTAGTATTAGTGCTAATTTTAATTTTTTCCTCAATTCCATGAAATAATCATCACAAGAATCTGACAAATCAAACCTCACCCCATTCATGGTTATACTAGTCACCCGTATTTCTAGATGAGACATGTCCTAGATGAATTGCCAATAATATCTTCTTATAGCCATAATAATCTAAATCATAAATAAATTATTGGGTAGATTCCAAGATACCACAACTTCCACCTTATCTAGGTCCACTAGAACTCTATAAAATGAGACAACATTTCCTAATAAGTGAACTTTCCAATCCAAAAATTTCATTTAGAAAGCCCAGTGTATATTCCATTATCGATAAGTGTACTCAATATGAATTCAAGATGTTGGGAATTATATTATCTATATTAGTAGTATAAAAATATATCTTTGATAAAGGAAACCAAAAAAAATTATCTAGATACAGTTGGAATATAAATATTCATCAAGGCCATGAAAATTGTTGGTATGTTCGTCAGTCCAAATGATATTACCAAAACCCTGTAAAAGTCATATATACGTATAAAATTATGTTGTAGTATATAAGATTGTATCAACCTCAAGTGATGGTACCAATATATTATACCAATTTGGAGAATATTATAGAATAGTTTATCTGATAGAAAACCTCACTAATGTGTAGAAGGGGATACCAGTTCTTGACTATCATCTGGTTTAGCCTCTAGTAATCCACACATAAATTAAAGATTCCATCTACCTTCTCGGAGAATAAAATGGGAGAACCCAATTGTAACACCCCGAGATTTTATGAAAAATATTCTTTTAATTTCATTAATGTCTTGTGTTGTATGCTACACCAATATTACCTTGCGCTATACGCAACACCGTATTAGCTTGCAGTATACGCAACACTATTCTTGGATCGTGTTACACACAATTTTGATAATAGTTATTCTTCGAAACATTGAGTATATATATATAAATATATATATTCAATGTATAAATGAAATATGGTTGGATTATGATATACGAAACAACGAAGGATTCTTGCACAGCACGCAACCCTGACTTGGCTTGCATTACACGCAATCACGACCTTCCTCGATAGCGTGTGTTGTACGCAATACCGGGTTTTACTAAATAACGATATATTATTATAATATTATTATTAACTAGCCGTTATGAATAGTATTAACTAAATTTTGAATCTTATAACATTATTATTTGTCTTACACATTTTCTAAAACATGGTATAAGAACAAAATAATTTTTTCGGGTAAAATAATTATTTTTCAAAAAATGCAGTTTTGCCGCCTTTTGATGGCGCAACCACATTAAATCTAGTTTTTGACATGTTTATAAGTTCAATTTGACAAAATAAAATTCTTCTTTGGAATCATGAAATAAAAATTTAGTTGGGATAAATTTTTCATATTATTCTGGTAACTCTCATATTTTGATGAATAGTAAAAACACGCTATATTTTAATTAAAAACAACTTTTTTCATTGCAATAATTTATATGGTTAAATTATAATATTGAATGGTCTTAAAGTATAAATATAATATATTTTTACCATTTAATATAATGTATGTCATTAGCATTGATTCTACCTTGAATTCGTAGGATAAATCAATTCAATCTTTTGCAATGTTTTAAAGAAAAACCTGTTTTCTTTCGACAATGGGATAAATTTTAATTTAATTTCTACAACTTTTGTGTATTGAATTTGGAAAAATGGATTCCATATTCGGAATCAGTGGATCCAAATTATGTTAATAAGCTATTTTTTTTGGAATTATGAATAGTAACTACGGTAAATTTTATTAACCATATTTAAAGGTAAATCAGGTAATTAAGGGTAAATATAATATTATAAAATTACCCTAACACATGTAAAAATCATATTTGATGACTATAAGTCGACAAATATCACCTAAGGGTCGGATTATATTCATTTAATGGACTTTTTTCCATGAAAATAATTTAATTATTATTAAAACCAAAGAACGTGACAACATGTAACTTTCTTAAATCTTATAAGTATAATAATTTTACTTTAGTGATACACTTCATGAAACTTAGAACATGAATAGTCTCCAGAAATCTAATACAATTATCTACATAATAGGAATTTATTTATAATTTTTAGGTATTAAATAATTATCATTTATTATGACACAACGATGATGTAGTAATTGTCTTATTAATGAAATAATGACATAATTGATGTTATAAATACCCAAATAAATGTAATTTAAGACTTTTTATGAATTCCACTAATTTTATAGGTTAATATTAAATGTTATTATTGATTTAATTAACTTTTTTAGAACTAATAATTCTTTTATGATTTTCACAAAAATCAATTACTAAATAGTGTCAAAATTGACATAAAATAGGTTTTTAAAAAAATATTATATTATTAATTGTTATTTTATTCCTAAAAATATAAGGTTCATCAAAATGACTTATATAAGGTTATATATGTTAATAATAAACAACTTGGTATTCGATTGTCTTGATATAGTAAGTTTATTAACCTTATAGTGTAAGAAAACAAGAAGACACGGTAAAAGTAAAATTACCTAACTTAAAGTTAAATATAAAATATATGGTTAAAATAGGAACCTAAACTTGTCTAAATTCTATTTTATGAAATTATTTCGACCCCTACCCACCTTAGATTCGAAATAAATCAATTTGGAGCTATTTAAAACCGAATTTTTCTTTATAATAAAATAATATTTTTAATTATTCCAAAGGTGCCCCTCTCCTCTCTTATAAAAGGGTACCCCCTCCCTCTCTTCCTCACACCACATTGAGCCTTCATGCTCGGCCAACACCTGAAAAATTATCTTCTCCACTTCCCTAGAAACATCCTAGACGTTCTGGTCTTCCTCAAAGACCAATTTTAGTACCCTAAGAGGAGGACTCAAAGAGGCGCTTCAAAGAAGAGGTAATGTCCGTTACCGATTCTTTCAACTTTATTTTTCTTCCACTTCTTCTTCTTAGGTTGTTTCATTATGAATTAATAACATAATTATCACTCATATACTAATATGTTATTATAATTATGAAACAACCCTATTTCACCATCTATCCATCCTACGGAAAATGAAATCACCGCGCGTGCGTACGTACGGAATACCGTCTCCACACTGTGGTGTAATCTATTTTCCACCACCAACTTACGTGGATGGGTATAATGGTGTAAATATTAACTATATATGATTATTGTAAAGTTATATTTATTCTTAAATAGTATACATACACTACAATACAATTCAACGATCATGATAATGATATCATCGCTCGTGCGTACGTACGGACTACCGTCTCCACGACGCGATGAGATTCATTCTCCACATTAACCATTAATGAATGATTATAATGTATATATAATAAGTAGTCATGAAATATATGACATAATAATACTACTGGATTTATGTATATATATATATATATATTTATTTCATCTACTTAATTCCACTCAATTCAATAAGGAAACGAAAACAGCGTTCATGCGTACGTACGGCCTACCGTCTCCATGAACGGTGTATTTCTTTCCATTTATTGATCTATTATATATATGTATATTCTGAATATATATTATATATAAATCATGTTTTATATTCTGTAATTAAGTAATCATGATCTAAGTAATCATATGAATAATTACAAGTCAAAACACGGACGACAAATGAAACAATTTAACCCAAAACGCTCTTCAACATGGAATTTACAAAAGAACAGGTAATATAAAGTCATAAGTGAACCATATATGATATAATAACAATGAATATGATTCTTTAATAAGTCAATAAAATTATTTAAACCATTATACAGGAGGTTTGGACACTTACGAAGCAAATCAGACCTAAGGTAAGGGAAATATCACAATCTCAATTTTATCCGAGATTGTTTATAATTTGGAATTTACTGGGGTGTATTTTATCATCCACATCCATGTTTCCTCAATATTTAATATTATTTACATCCACATAAAATTTTTTAAATCCAATTTTACCCTTCGATGAGTTTTTAGTAAAGGATATGAAAGGAATCTTTTGTCGTTTTTCGTACAAGGTACTTTTTGACTTTTCCGACAAAAGTACGAAGAGTGTTTTTTTAACTTATACAGCATGAATGGATTTTTAAAACATTATTTCCAAGAATATTCCTTTACAATTTATCAAGTTTATTTTTAATCAACTTCTTTTAGTTTATAATTTTATGACATGTTAAGAAAGGAAAAGTCTTTTTGAAGTAGAAAGGATATTTTCTTCAAGAATGGAGTTCAAGTGTTTTATCAAAATTATTTTCCATCTAAGATAATAAAGGGTTCTTTTTTCATCCCTATTATTACATTTATTTGATTATGTTGTGAAGGAATTATTTTTATGAATTCCTTTATCTTATATTAATTTTTTTATGATGTCATGAATTTTAAGATTCCCATTTTTATTTCATGCGTTATGCTATGATGTATGGTTTATGATTTTGTGGCACACATAAGAATGGTATCATTATGAGATGGGTGGGACCTATATCTCCCTCCAATGCATTGGGTAAAGATTTTATATCTCATGTGATATACATGGATGGAATGGTAGGTTATACCGGTTCAGTGAAACATGACTGAAACGAGGAGTGAACTCGGTTCAGAAAGGGACTTTGTCCACTAAGATAGTCTTGGCAATGAGTCTTGACTAATAAGAAATGATTCTCTATGATTATGTGTGTATGCCACAAAGTTTCATGTTTTATGTTATGATTATTGGGATTCCATTTCACTACTATGATTTATCCCATGTTATGAAATTATGATCTCTTTTGCAGGTTAAGATTTCCAAAAGATATGTTCTTATGAATATGACGTGATTAATATTTCTTTTGTTTACCCTTAATGAGTATTTGAGCTCACCCTTTTATGTTTTCTTTTCCCCAGGACATAAAGAAAGGATTTAGGTTTAAAAAAAGAAGATCTTTATGGGAGATGTTGAAGATCTTTCACCACGATTAGAAGATTATATTCCGAGTTTCCAAAGACACTAAACTATTACGGTCCTTGTGTGTGTGTTTTTGTTATGTACTAAGAATTATTCAAAAGTAATGTAATGTCTATGTACATCAAGCTTCGGGTCTCTACAGTTGGTATCATAGGAAAGGTTTAGTCAACCTTTGGAAACTAGGATGCGAAAACGTTAGTGAGATCCCTAAAGATATTTTTAAGGTATGTCTAGGAATGTCCCTAAGGTTAAGTATACGTATAGGTTATAGTACTAGAATTACGCTAACGATCATATAATTATTCCTAAGATGTTAGATATTGAAGGTACTCCCCCTTTATTATGTTGTTTTCCCTATCATGATTTTTTCCTCTGACACTATTCTTTTTGGGTTTTAGACGATGGCTGAAACCCGAAGGAATCGTGTTGATCAATGTAATGGACAATGTAATGATTGTCCTCCTGAACAAACAAATGTTATGGGAGATGGAGTGAAAAATCTTATTACTATAATTACACAAGCTATGAATCATTATGGACTTCCAAATGAGTAGAGAAGGGAACAATATTCTATTGAGTCCTTCATGAGGAAACGTCCACCTTCTTTCAGTGGGTCTTCTGATCCACTTGTTGCTGAACAATGGATCAGTACCACTAAAAAGATATTTTCAGTTCTTCAATATTCTGAACATGATAAAGTCATCTTAGCAGTATATCGTTTGGAAGGTGAAGCTGATCAATGGTGGAATCTTATCAAGAATACGAGGCAAAGAGATTAAATTGAGTCCATGGAATGGGACACGTTCAAGAACTTATTTTTCAATAAGTACTTCCCTCGTATTCTTCGAACAAAGATGGAGAAGGAGTTTCTTAAACTAAAGAAAAAGGATGATGAATCTGTTGGTATATACGAAGTGAATTTTACAAGGCTTGCAAGGTATGCATCTGTATTTATCATCCAACCTGAAAGTAAAGTTGATCGATTCTTCAGTGGCTTAAAACCAAATCTTCGAAGGGCTTTAGCTATAAGATACTTCAGTAGCTATGAAGAAATTGTGCGTTGTGCTATCAAGGTAGAAATGGAAGTTGGTGTTACTTATCCATCTCATAGTTTTGACAAGAAATGAAAGATGGAGTTCAAGGAGAAATCTCAGAATAATGGTGAAAAGAAGATGAATGTTTCCTTATGCTCAAAGTGTGGAAAGAAGCATGGTGGGGATTGTCTTAAAGGGACAAGTAAATGTTTCAAATGTGTAAAGGAAGTTCATCGGGCATTTTAATGCCGCAATTATGGGAAGAAGATGTCTAATAATGCAAACAAAGGAAGGGATACACAGAATGAACCTACTACACTTCAATACTTCAAGTGCAAAGAAATGGGGCATTATGCTAATAAATGCCCTAATCCAAGGGTTAGTGATGATCGACATGAGCAACCACTTAAGGCAAAGGACAATGGGAAGTCACATGAGATCACCATTGGCGATGTTGAATATGACAACGATGTGGTGGAATGATTAAGTGTTTATGTAATGGGATTCCAAAATAGTGTTGTATATAGTATCGTGGAATATTGGAATATTTATGTTTTGGTCTATTGTGGTTTTCAATAATTTTATGGCATCGGTAACCATGAAAAGTGATTGAAATATTTTTGGAAAGTAGATGATATGAACATAATGAAGGGATAAAGATAATCTAATATGTTTGATAGTATTCATGAGCTCATGATTGATATACAAACTAAGTGATATCATGGTTTGAGTATATAGAATTTTGAGGATTTTGGTATGTGTAAAGTGTTAACTTTTAAATACATTCATGTTTTTACTAAGGTTCAATGGGTATTTAAGAGAATACATGATTAAGGCCTTTGAATGATTGGAATGTGACCAACAAGACATATCTTATGATATATGGGGATCAACGATGGTATTAAATCTCTGGTAATCGTTTTCACTATATTATGAGAATGGACTGTAGTATTATGGATAAGCCTAAAGATTGGAATGGATTATGTTGGACATAAGTTAGTATTGTTTAAGGATAGAAGTTTTGTTCGATATTATTGATGGGATGTTATAGTAATATTGTTTTAGAAAAAGGACAACCTACAGGACGGGCGACAGCCCATCGCGTCGGACAAGGTCGTAGGAATCGAACCCACAACCGAAGTGCGACTAGCCTTTATCGCCTACCAATGGCCTACAGGAAGTCCCTGGTTAGTAGAAACTAGTTTTATTTTATTAATCGGTATGATATATGAAGTATAAGTTCATTTTAGGAACCATATATGATTAATCTCACTATAGATGGACTTATGTATTTTTTGATAACTTTTCTAACCTTTTGTTTGAGACAGATGGAATGACCCATCATTCTATCACATGATCTGCTAACACATCACGAATGACAAATTCAACTTCATTTCTTTAAGATATGAAGTGGAAATTGTCCAAAGAACAACAAACGGTGAGACTATACCAAAATCATGAAAGTATTTCATCTAATTACAATTTCATCAACTTTATGGAAATGATCTTGAAAACCAAAAATGTTGTCCTAGTGCTCTTATATCTGATGAATCAGATGGTACCTTAGATCATCACAAATTTATGACTTTGTGATTTCTGGCTTTTCCATAGCCATGTTCTCTACCACTCTCCATCAGAACATGATGGTTAGATTTCTCTTCCATATACATATTTTCACCTATGTGGAAACCCATTGATTAGTTTATTTGGGTAACTATTACATTTCATACTTTTGTTTTTTAAAGATTGGTTTTGGTATTCCTTTTTACGATGTGGGTTTCTATTAAAGAAAATTTCGAATAGTAAACCATTTATAACCCCGACGAATTTTGAGGGCGAAATTCATTTTAAGGGGGGTAGAATGTAAAACCCCGAGATTTTATGAAAAATATACTTTTAATTTCATTAATGTCTTGTGTTGTATGCTACACCAAGATTACCTTGCTCTATACGCAACACCGTATTAGCTTGCAGTATACACAACACTATTCTTGGATCGTGTTACACAAAATTTTGATAATAGTTATTCTTCGCAACATTGAGTATATATATATATATTCAATGTATAAATGAAATATGGTTGGATTATGATATACGAAACAATGAAGGATTCTTGCACAGCACGCAACCCTGACTTGGCTTGCATTACACACAATCGCGACCTTCCTCGATAGCGTGTGTTGTACGCAATACCAGGTTTTAATAAACAACGACATATTATTATAATATTATTATAAACCAGCCATTATGAATAGTATTAACTAAATTTTGAATCTTATAACATTATTATTCGTCTTACACATTTTCTAAAACATGGTATAAGAACAAAATAAATTTTTCGGGTAAAATAAGTATTTTTCAAAAAATGCAGTTTTGCTGCCTTTTAATGGCGCACCCACATTAAATCTAGTTTTTGACATTTTTATAAGTTCAATTTTACAAAATAAAATTCTTCTTTGGAATCATGAAATAAAAATTTACTTTGGATAAATTTTTCATATTATTCTGGTAACTTTCATATTTTGATGAATAGTAAAAACACGCTATATTTTAATTAAAAACAACTTTTTTCATCGCAATAATTTATATGGTTAAATTATAATATTGAATGGTTTTAAAGTACAAATAGAATATATTTTTACCATTTAATATAATTTATGTCATTATCAATGATTCTACCTTGAATTCGTAGGATAAATCAATTCAATCTTTTGCAATGTTTTAAAGAAAAACCCGTTTTCTTTCGACAACGGGATTAATTTTAATTTAATTTCTGAAAATTTTGTGTATTTAATTTGGAAAAATTAATTCCATATTTGGAATCAGGGGATCCAAATTATGTTAATAAACTACTTTTTATTTTTGGGAATTATGAATAGTAACTACGGTAAATTTTATTTACCATAGTTAAAGGTAAATCGGGTAATTAAGGGTAAATATAATATTATAAAATTACCCTAACACATGTCAAAATCCTATTGGATGACTAAAAGTCGACCCATATCACCTAAGGGTCAGATTATATTCATTTAATGTACTTTTATCCATGAAAATAATTTAATTATTATTAAAACCAAAGAATGTGACAACATGCCACTTTCTTAAATATTATAAGTATAATAATTTTAATTTAGTGATAAACTTCATGAAACTTAAAAAATGAATAGTCTCCAGAAATCTAATACAATTATATACATCATAGGAATTTATTTATAATTTTTAGGTATTAAATAATTATCATTTATTTTGACACAAAGATGATGTAGTAATTGTCTTATTAATGAAATATTGACATAATTGATGTTATAAATACCCAAATAAATGTAATTTAAGGGTTTTTATGAATTACATTAATTTTCTAGGTTAATATGACATGTTAGTATTTATTTAATTAACTTTTTTCTAACTAATCATTCTTTTATGATTTTTACAAAAATCAATTACTAAATAGTGTCAAAATTGACATAAAATAGTTTTTAAAACAAATATTATATTATTAATTGTTATTTTATTCTTAAAAATATAATATTCGGACAAATTACTTATATAAGGTTATATATATTAATAATAAACAACTTGGGGTTAGTTTGGCTTGATATAGTATGTTTATTAACCTTATAGTGTAAGAAAATAAGAAGACACGGTACAAGTAAAATTATCTAACTTAAAGTTAAATATACATGATAAGGTTAAAATAAGAACATAAACTTGTCTAAATTCTATTGGATGAAATTATTTAGACCCATACCCAACTTATCTTCGAAATAAATCAATTTGTAGCTATTTAAAACCGAATTTGGCTTTATAATAAAATAATATTTTTAGTTATTCCAAAGGTGCCCCTCTCCTCCCTTATAAAAGGGCACCCCCTCCCTCTCTTCCTCACACCACTTTGAGCCTTCAAACTCGGCCAACCCCTGAAAAATTATCTTCTCCACTTCCCTAGAAACATCCTAAAGGTTCTGGTCTTCCTCAAAGACCGATTTTAGTACCCTAAGAGGAGGACTCAAAGAGGCGTTTCAAAGAAGAGGTAATGTCCGTTACCGATTCTTTCAACTTTATTTCTTCTTCCACTTCTTCTTATTAGGTTGTTTAATTATGAAGTAATAACATAAGTATCACTCATATACTGATATGTTATTATAAGTATGAAACAACCCTATTTCACCATCTATCCATCCTATGTAAAATGAAATCACCACGCGTGCGTACGTATGGAATACCGTCTCCACGCCGTGGTGTAATCTATTTTCCACCACCACCTTACTTGGATGGGTATAATGGTGTAAAAAATAATTATATATGATTATTTTAAAGTGATATTAATTCTTAAATAGTATACATACACCAAAATACAATTCAATGATCATGAGAATGATATCATCGCTCGTGCATACGTACGGACTACCGTCTCCACGACGCGATGAGATTCATTCTCCACGTTAACCATTCATGAATGATTATAAAGTATATATAATAAGTAGTCATGAAATATATGACATAATAATACTACTGTATTTATGTATATATATATTTATGTCATCTACTTAATTCCACTCAATTCAATAAGGAAACGAAAACATCGTTCATGCGTACGTACAGCCTACCGTCTCCATGAACGGTTTATTTCTTTCCATTTACTGATCTTTTATATATATGTATATTATGAATATATATTATATATAAATCATGTTTTACATTCTGTAATTAAGTAATCATGATCTAAGAAATCATATGAATAATTACAAGTCAAAACACGGATGACAAATGAAACAATTTTACCCAAAACGCTCTTTAACATGGAATTTACAAAAGAATGGGTAATATAAAGTCATAAGTGAACCATATATGATATAATAACAATGAATATGATTCTGTAATAAGTCAATAACATTATTTAAACCATTATACAGGAGGTTCGGGCACTTACGAAGCAAATCGTACCTAAGGTAAGGGAAATATCACAATCTCAATTTTATTTGAGATTGTTTATACTTTGGCATTTACTGGGGTGTATTTTATCATCCACATCCATGTTTCCTCAATATGTAATATTATTTCCATCCACCTAAAATTTTTTAAATCCAATTTTACCCTTCGGTGAGTTTTTAGTAAAGGATATGAAAGGAATCTTTTGTCGTTTTTCGTACGAGGTACTTTTTGACTTTTCCGACAAAAGTGCAAAGAATGTTTTTTTAACTTATACGGCATGAATGGATTTTTAAAACATTATTTACAAGAAGATTCATTTAAAAGTTATCAAGTTTATTTTTAATCAACTTATTTTAGTTTATAATTTTATGACATGTTAGGAAAGGAAAAGTCTTTTTGAAGTAGAAATGATATTTTCCTCAAGAATGGAGTTCAAGTGTTTTATCAAAATCATTTTCCATCTAAGATAATAAAGGGTTTTGTTTTCATCCCTATTATTACATTTATTTGATTATGTTGTGATGGAATTTTTTTTATTAATTCCTTTATCTTATATGAATTATTTTATGATGTCATGAAGTTTAAGATTTCCATTTTTATTTCATGGGTTATGCTATGATGTATGGTTTATGATTTTGTGGCACACATAAGAATGGTATCATTATAAGATGGGTGGGCCATATATCTCCCTCCAATTCATTGGGTAAAGATTTTATATCTCTTGAGATAGACATGGCTAGAACGTTAGGTTATACCGGTTCAGTGAAACAGGACTGAAACGAGGAGTGAACTCGGTTCAGAAAGGGACTTTGTCCAATAAGATAGTCTTGGAAATGAGTCTTGACTAATAAGAAATGATTCTCTATGATTATGTGTGTATGCCACAAAGTTTCATGTTTTATGTTATGATTATTGGGATTCCATTTCACTACTATGATTTATCCCATGTTATGAAATTATGATCTCTTTTGCAGGTTAAGATTTCCAAAAGATATGTTTTTATGAATATGACGTGATTGATATTTCTTTTGTTTACCCTTACTGAGAATTTGAGCTCACCCTTTTATGTATTCTTTTCCCCAAGACATAAAGAAAGGATTTAGGTTTAAAAAAAAGAAGATCTTTATGGGAGATATTGAAGATCTTTCACCACGATTAGAAGATTATATTCCGAGTTTCCAAAGACACTAAACTATTACGGTCCTTGTGTGTGTGTTTTTGTTATGTACTAAGAATTACACAAAAGTAATGTAATGTCTATGTACGTCAAGCTTCAGGTCTCTACACAATGATGTTCTACTATGCTATATGAATACTCAAACTTGAAAATCACAAACTAACATTAAAATATTGAATTTCTACAAGTTTCATACTATAGGGAATATGGAAACAGGTACAAGTCTTGGAACTAATAGTATGGTGAACCCGATCTCCTACTTGGGTGGAAATTCAGAGAAATATTTTTGGAAAGACATCCTACAAGTTGTCCACCACAAGAGGGAAGGTATTATAGTGTAACTCACCATTATCAAAAATAAATTTTATGACTTAGGTTGTTATACAATACAATTTTTACTAAATATTTATTCCACGACTATTTTGAAGATTAGATTCACTATGGTTAACATATTTTTACCCTTATTGAGATAGAAAGTCCACTCACCTATGATAATAATTGATATTATCTTAGAAAGAAAACTAGAAAATTCATACCCATAATCAAATTGATTGCAGCTATCTCTATTACAAACAACTCTCGAATAAAATGATACCCATAAATTTCAAGAAAAAACTTATTATAGAGTTAGATACCCTCACATCACATCCTTAACAACATATCAATGTTCATGACCCCATCCAAAAATTCCACAACCAGACCCAATACATTTATGAATTGATCGAATAATTTGTAATTTGATTATCTAATATATAACCAAACAAAAATAAATGGAATATTACATAATTATCATACCCCTAATTTTTGAAAGACCTACATCTGGTATAGTAAAAGTGGAATGAATTGTGTCCATCTTACCCAACCCTCTTCCCCATGCTCTAACATTAATCCCTGATGAGGCTCTTTTCTACTGAGACTACCACTCTTATATTGATGTACTATTCTACGTAACCCAACCTAAGTGACTGGTGGAACTCAAGCTACCTTTCTGTTGAGGGGTAGCTAAGTCACTCCTATATTATGGTGTTTTCCATGATCTTTTCCCACTATTAGATTTCTATGTTCACCTATATAATTTTTATGGGTGGACCATTATACCACAAGATAAAAACTCTATAAGAAGAAAATGAAACTTCCATCACTTGTGGTGATTAATGCCACACTAATAGCATTGTACCTAGCTATTTTCTTGAAATGACATCTCACTCCCCTAGCTATATTCCCTGCCTCTAACTTGGCTAAAATTATGAAAGCGATGTTTCCTCATTCCTAAAGAGGAAATCCAAAATCATCTTACTAGAACCTATTTCCAACCACTTAGGTCCTCTTTCAGGTTTCCTTTAGTGACAAGATCTTGATTCACCACAAAAAAGAAGCTAATCAGGCTGAATATGTTCATGATTAACTTGATTTCATACTAAAGACTATCCTGGATGTAATTGATAGTGGTTATCTCATCTCATTCCAATGAAGGTAAAAACCCCTAAAGGATAGAAAAATGATTAGTGTAGTCCATGATAGATATTATCCCCTACATTAGATTCATCAACTATTAATCCATGTCATCTCTAAACTTCTATTATTAGAGGTAACTCCAGAACATCTCCTAAAATCCTTTCTAGGCCAGCTCTTCATGTTTTCCATCCTACACTATAATTTCCCATCAGTGTTGGGATAGTCACCGTATCATATAGGAATCAATATTCACCCTCATCTCCATGGTTATCTCCAGGTGACCAAAGATCAAATAGAATTACTAAATCTGTAAATTTGTTTCCTGAGGTCCTCCCTATCCAGTTGACATGGGTGGGTGCTATAGTTGGAACTCCCTCATTGGATCAAGCATATAAGGGATAGTGTGAATAGTCTCCCTCTCTATGGATCACATGAACCACATAAATCTATTGTAGTACTGATCACCCATTAGATTCCGTGAATATGTAAGAATTTCTGGTTCTACTACATGAGACATGTTCTCATTACCAATATGTAGATGTTTAACCAGAAGATGAAACCAGTAATTCTTTTATAAAAGAGCCATCACACTTCTTCGATTATAGGGATTGTAGTATGATCAAACCTAAAAAAAAGATACAGTATAATATCCTAGATAAAAGGTAACTTCAAATATTATATGAATAAGTGGGATAACATGTTATAATAGATTAATTTTTATTCCTTTTTAATATACTTGTCATTCAATTTAAGAACAATTTAGATGGGCATATTATTATAATGTAAATAAATCACTATCATGAATAACATGTAAAACATATTTTCCTACATTCCTACGATGATGCATGCATACAAGCATCATTTTATACCTACGCATGAAAAAATATCACAAATCACTAACATCACACAACAATTGTATCACCCAAGGAGGAATAACATAAGTACTATAATAAGGAAACCTCAAGAATAGAAATACCATCCCAAGAAACTTTAGCTTTCCCCTACACATGGGTCAGCTACTCCTATTCATAAGCTCATTACCAAGACCCAACACATCCTATTCATCTATCAAACTATTCCAAATAGTAAATAAAATTAAATGACTTTGGATGTGATACTAAATTATAATATCCCTGACCTAGTTATTCCTCACCTGATTAGAACAAGTCATCAATATATCTCACACACACCTCCCCATACATAAGAGGTTGATGACAAAAAGTGAGAGTATAATAAGTATAATGGGGAGACTATTCCCTCTGATACATAATGATAATAAAAGAGGAAGAATAATAAAAAAATTCAATAAAATCAAGTAGATAAATAGGACAATTAAAAACAAATCCAATATAATCAAACTATGCCATGTCATTCTAAATATCTTACTAAAGTCATATAAGAAAACAACTAAATTAAAGAATAAAAATAAAGACTCCAAAATCTGATCTCAGACCCCATGCTTGGTACTATATCCAATATATAGTTTCAGATAGATAATCAACCATTTAAGAATAGGTCCAATTCCCCTTATCCAAACCTGCATCCATAAACTCTTCTCATATACCAAACAGAGGTGAAAATAGGGTTCGATTAAAAATCAATAGTCCACAACCAATTGTGTCTAAAAAATATAGTATGATTAATTGTGCATGAAATAATATGAAAAAAGACATTAATTTTTAATTAAATGCAGAACATCTAAATAAACCCACTGACCCTTGAACTCTAGGTTGACACCTAGGGTGAGCCATACCTACTATGAAGTGATGCCTGACGTCTCTGTACATACCCACAAATGGGTATAATCTCTATAACATGGATATACATATATGATATCATAATGAAAAATAGACCCATGGTGAATTATCTTTCCAAATGTTATTTCTATATTCAGTTTATAAGAAACCCACGGATAATTCCCATGACATGGGTTAATTATATATTCAATTCACAACATACCCAAGGATAATTCCCATGCCATATTCCAATCATATTTGAAAGTGTAAAATTAATATAAACATTACAAATCACCAAAATAGTCCAATTAAAAGGCACATTTATCCAATTTTGAGATAATTAGGCAAGTTTTATTCCAACATGACATATTTTTTAATTTACAAGTAAATTATACCCGAAAATTTATTCCAATTTAAATTATGAAAAATTAACAATTCCATGATAGTTATCTAATATATTACAATTATGAAAATACTATCCAAGAGATTTAGGTTAATTTCTAATTGACAAGTTATTTCATAACCATAAACCAATTTCATAATCCTTATGGAAAAAACCATTAACAATGTTCAATATAGGGATTAACCAATGGTTCCACAATTTAGTCATATGGGCACTAGGATTATATATTCTAGATTCCAAAATGAAATCAATACAGGAAAACATTATGGTGGCTAGAAGTCTAGGTTTACAATCACCAACTAACTCGGTGGGATTCATGGAAGGTCTACATAATAGGATTCAAGGAATATGCATGTATCCATGGTGTACCAGCATGATCACACATGTTGCATATACTAGATACCAAAAGAATTCCATATGAAGATGCCTTAAACCACCTGTCTCTAAATAATAAAAACATAATTCATAGTATTAAGCATTTATATCAATGGAAACCACCACAATTACCTAAAGATAATGATAGAACTACCACATCAGGGATAGATGAAGAAGAATCATGGAGAAAACAACATGAATTCATCAACACCGGGAAAAAATAACTGAATCTAGATATATGGATCAAATAATGGATCATGGGATCAAAACAGTCATTAGATAAGTCAAGGACTCCCAAGATAACCCTTTAAAGTCCTCTTTTACCACGTTAAGGTTGAAAGAGAGTGATTAGATACATTATATTAGGTCTGGAGGTTGAATTGTGGGGCTTCCCTCAATTAAAATCTTGAACCACCCCCCTTTGGTGAGCCACTGCGATCACACCAGCTAGATGATGCATTCTTGTAGCCTTAATGGGATACTTCTTTATCTCCTAGAAAGTTTATGGAACTATAGTAGCTCCACTACTTCTTTCCACTATTGTACTTTTGTAATTCCTCACCTCTTTCCCCTCCCCCTAATATCTTCTAAGGAACTATTTAGAATGTGTATGATTCTCACATACCAAAATTAAAAGTTCTCAATTGAAATTTAAAGAGAGAAGTACATAGATAAAGTAATGGTTTACAGTTTGAGTTGAATAATTGATATCTTTATTTTGAGTATAAATGAAACATTTTAATGTGATTCCTTATACATAATTTATAGGATCAATAATTCAAGCCATTATTTATAATTGAATCAATTCCTATTATGTTTTGATCATATGTAGTTGACACTTATAAAATTATAGTAGAAATCACTAGATTAGTATAAAGATTAAAATTGTGAACATGGGAATAAATAAGGATGTATTCTTGTTCTATGAAGGTTTATAAGGGCTCATTATAAGGAATTGTATTTATGATAGATTCCATAAAAATAGAGATTATTCAAAATGTCAATTTTTATTATTATTCTACCTTGATGATGGAGTTTTCACAACCCTCTCCCACCCAATGGTACCCCTATTGCGATAAAAATGAGAAAAGGGAGATAATGACCTCCTGATTCCTTCCCCTAATAGGCCACACATTGGCAAAAATCCCCAATGGTGTATAATATATAGATGAAAGGCATTTCCCTCTAAGAAAAAAAGGGAATAATGATAGGATAGGAAGATAAAAAAATATGTCTGAAGATATAAGTAAAATAAACCCAAGTATATTTATATAATGTAATATAGAACAAATAAAAATGAAAAATAACTAAAAATATAGAAATATAAACTCCAAAGTGACTATAATGCCCAAAAACACATGAATAATCGTATGCCATTAAAATCTAGCCCGATTTTCAACCATCACCTATTGAATTGAAAATAGTTTTTATATTCATATGGTGTGTATAACAAGAAGACCCAGTAAAATCCTCCCTAGAGTCTCTCAAGAAAAATATAAAGAAAGAAATCTAATACCCATTGAACAACAAGTGAAACTAATTTATCACCAAAATAGGTATACTAAGTTCCCAACATCATTATTGATATATTTTAAAAAATAACATATACATTAAATTATAATAATATAATAATAATAAGGGTACCTCACAATCACTTCCCTAATGGTTTGTAACTCATCTATATTGTCTTACATCCTGATACTCCTCGTTGAAAAAGAAGGTAGCCTGAAAACACCTAGACTAATGAATTATAACATCTATCTCATTCATAAAATAATTTCATCATCTCATTCCAAATCCCTATATAATATCTAAATGTTTTCTAAGATCCACCACAACATATATTTTGTGTATCATACATTGGGTATTATATGTCAAGTCATCAAAACCCACACATCTAGTAATGAAGCGTAATCCATAAAAATCCATACACATCATACCTATAATAATCCTTAGGATATTATATCAAAAGATACATGTGTGTGAAATAACCAAAATACATTATATATATCTACAAAAATATATGGGAAATATAATCATAGTACATACCTTCACATAAATAATACTAGGAGAAGGGAGTGGGGAAAGAGGTGGTAGCCAGTCATATATTCCTTTCCAACCTGGATATTAAGGAAGACACCCTCCAAAGTCCAGTAGGTGTTAGTATCCCTACAAACATGGGTAGGGTAGTGTATGATATCATAAAATGTACATGATATAATATATCTCAAAATCACACTATGTATATTAACCTTATCTTATGATCAACTGTAATTATCACCTCCTTGACACCCGACTTCCACAACTAAGAATTAGATATCCTAAAAGCACACAATAAATTAAGAAGTTTTCCATTAATTATTATTCATTTATTTTTTATCATTTCTATTTACATTAAATAATTTATTATCCATTAATTCACATTATTCCAAAACACATTACAAAAACCTCAAAGGTTATGTCCATGCCCTCTTGGCATAACCCAACCAAGTTCATGGTTACTCAGGATTAACATCTTTTATAATTCTAAAAAACACAATTCCAAAGGGATTATTTTTGTAATTAGAATCATTATTCGATAATTCTATATACTCTAGAAAGACATATTAAGCTTCCATAAGGGAGATTCACAAGCATGTACAAATAGCTACATCAAGTAGTAGAGAAATAAATTCAAGTAAATAAGTAATTTAGCTATATCATATTTAAAAATAACACCAACAAGTAAGCATCCCATTTTAACCACAATAATGGGAAATCCCAGCTTCAACCTATATCATAAATCTCGGTGTCATCCCGGACACAATCATGCATATCATCATGCATATCTCTATCACAAACATCAACTAATGACAAATATTTGTTCATTTACCACATGTCTCACAAACTAATATCTATCCCAGACTCACATCCCATTGTATAGAAAATATCTTTTATATAGAATCATAGAAGGTAAAAAACAGAAACAAGGTTAACAGGGTATCTAGGACATAAAAACATAGAAATAAACCATCAAACACAAACTATCTATCATGGCCCCAAAAAATTATCTTTATCAAACAATTTGTTTTATTACATCTTGAAATAATTGATTCATTTATTTCATGTTACACTTATAGGAAACCTAAGGTATCCTCTATTACAATCCACCTATTAATTTTTAAAAATATTTATGGAAGATATTTTGGTTTCAAGAACTTTTAAGAATTACTATTCTCATTTAACATAACTCTTTATCATTACAAAGAACAAGTATTTGGCTTCATGTTCTTTAACCACTTCCATTAACACATGTAAGAACACTTTAATTTAAAGGTGGAATCCAAATAATTCTATTTTCATCAGATTTCAAGAATCTAAAGATACATTAAAAATTCCTCTTTATGTTCTTATCCAACCAATGATTATCGACTTTATATTTGTTTTACCATTTTCATCAACATAAAATACTTACCATATCATAAAAAAACATTCTCAAAATAATAACATATATAACATACTATCTAGTCAATCATGAAGAAAACTATTTTCATAGTTGAAAACAACATGAAATATCTAAAAATTTAAACCAATTCCATTTAATATGTTTTAATATTTATTAGGTTAATTCCACCTCCAACCAAATAACTAAAGCATGATCAGTTTATCTTTTCATGTAAACTAATGGATGAGAAAAAAATACCATAGCTTAAGGTTTCAAAATTCTTTTAATGATAATATAATAATATCATGGATCTCCA
Source organism: Viscum album (assembly GCA_963277665.1). Classification (NCBI taxonomy): domain Eukaryota; kingdom Viridiplantae; phylum Streptophyta; class Magnoliopsida; order Santalales; family Viscaceae; genus Viscum; species Viscum album. Next base: position 907,162,964 of record OY728131.1, on the reverse strand, counting down.
ATCAATTCTATGTCAAGGAAGCTACATCCCTCCAAGAACATTGTTCCTCAACCGATCCAAAAAACATCAAAAGAAAATTCATTATAATAATGGAGAATAAAAAAATGGTGATGAAGAGTAAATGATTTTAAATGGATAAGAAACATCAGTAAAAAAGGTGGAAATCACATGAGGGACACAATGAATCAAAAATGGGAAGCTGGGGATTGATACCTATTGAAAGGGGATTTAAAGACCTTTTAAAAATCTCCCTTTGTCACCTATGTTTTGAGAGGGAAGGATGGGATAATGATAAGTTTGGATGGGTTTACATTTATTTATAGGAAAATTAAAAATTATAAGACTGTGAAACAACCAATAAACTATGCCATATAACTAGATGTAATGGAGTGGGCTATGGTAAAATATAAAGGACCATGGTGTAGCCTACCTGGTCAAACAATCGTCTGAGAACCACATCACATTCCACGCTGCAAATCCTATAAACCCATTGACGGACTATGAAACAACCTAAACCACTATTCGACATTACCCCTTATCTAAAATTGATGATATGTTTTAGCCTATACTACATGATGTAGATACCCTGAATTAGGAATAACACCCCTCAAACCCCTATGCTACAGTAGGTACCACTACGCCGCAGTGACTCGAACTCAAAGGGATGACCTTCGCTACAAACTACCTATGCACAATAACTATTCATAAAAAGAAATTTTATCCAAAATAACTTCTCCTAGGAATCTATACTAAAACTTGGATCTCCACACCATATCATCAACCACTATAGTGTATATCCAAGTTCTACACCATAGAATCGTCCTAAAGCTAAAATTTTCAAGCCAAACTCCCCTCCTCTACCCCAAAAATAAACTTTTCACATATAAAAATAGATTTACTACAAAGTAATGGGTCATGAGGTTTCATACACTACATCATATACCTCTCAAGTGATTCTCGTCCTTAAGAATTTAAAACAAAACCCAAATATAAATAAATGGGTTTTTGGAACTGCCACAACGCAAGATATCTCTAATGAAGCTCACCATAACAGGAGTTAAAACACCTCTATTAGAGAGACCAAGGGGAAAATGAAAAATAGAAAAAAAAACATCCCCCAAAAAATCTATATAGGAATATACTTCTACAATATAAGAAAATCCACAACATGACAACAATAAATAGGAAACCACATCATAAACTGTAAAAGGTGAAAAATCACAAATGAGTTATGCTACAATGAAAGATATAAGAAAAAAACATCTCATGATACAATATATGTATCTATTGATCATATTCATAGCTACTATTCTCTACACCACCATGTTACCATAAGACATAAACCAAAGGAATAACATCCATGCGCAATACCTTCTCTATGCATTCATGAATCTCTACAAGATGCTCCTCGAAGGCTACATCATCATAAATATTGATATCTCCCAAATCAATAAATTGAGAGTCACCATGAATATAATAGAGAAGCTAAAAAATAGGTAATACATCATGTATCCATTTAATTATAAGGTAAGTTCTATATGGTATTCCATGACTCTCACACGAGCCAACTCCTCAAATTCCCAATAAACCAGGGAGAACAATTTCTCCTATGACCAAACCTTCACTAACCATGATGGGGATTAACCTTTGAGAACACATGATATCTAATGTACAACTCTAGAGGTATCCTTCTATGATCAGCATAAGACCCCTAAAAATCTTAGTATGCCTTCATCAACTAATGAATCACCTGAACCATCTTTGTCATGTTCTACTCTAGTTCTTGCCTGATAATTGTTAACTCTCTGACCCTATTCTATATTTATGGAGAATTAAAAGACTGGTTATAAAAAAATTTAAATAGTGTGATACCAATGGTGGAGTGAAAAATATTTCTGTAAGAATACTTGACAAAAGGTAGGCGACTCATCTACGAACCAAAAAAATTCAAGACACAACAACACAACTTGTCCCAAATAGTCAAGATAGCTCACTATGTATGACCATTTATTTATGGATTAAAATTAGTGATAAGGGATAATTGAGAGAGAATTGAATGTTAAAGACCTATCTATACCCTATAAGTAAAATAAGTCTCATGATCAGAGATGATCATCCTTGGGTCCCCATATATTATCACCACCGTCTCCAGGAACTTCCTCAACAAAACAATCAATACGCTTGAATCCTTAATCTATATGAAGTGGGATTATTTCATAAAATGATACACTATCACTCATATAAAATAAAATCCACCTTGATCTTGAGGTAAAACGATAATGAAAACCATTGAGATGTCCTCCCACATCGACTAAGGAACATCCAATGGATATAGAAACCCCCCAAGAACATGATGATTATCCTTTACCTTATGAAAGACCAAACATTGGGAAACAAACTCTATAACTACATGCTTTAAACCAATCCATAAAAACATCCCTCTAAAATCTTGGTACCTCTTTGTTTCACCACGATGTACTACCAAGGGTGACATTTGAAACCCATAGAGAACCATATCTTGTATAGATGAATGTATAAAAATTCTTCATTGGAATGAAACATGGTGTTTTTCATATTCAGTCAAACAATAAGGGGATTCACTAAAGTTGATTTAGTATCTCCAAATATCCACCTCAGAACCCCAATCTTGGACTCCTCCACCTACTAAACAATGGATAACTACAACATCATCTAAAAAATCCTTTGCCACAATCATATCCCATATAAAGATGTATCATAGATAGTTCTTCCACAACTCTATAGAAAAATCTATATTTGCACATGACATATCTTTGTCACTTCCTGCTCAACGTATCAGCTACCACATTACCCTTATCTGAAGTATAGGAAATCTTGAAGTCATAATCCTTCAAGAATTCCACCCACCTTAACTATTGTAAAATCATTTCATGATGGGATAATACATACATCATTATATTATAGTCAAGAAAAAATAGAAAAATGTTCAATAATGAGGTAATGTCACCATAAAATTAAGTAAAACACATCTGTTTCCAACTCAGGATTAGTGGTAGCATAGTTATTCTCATGATAATGTAATTACTAAGACCCATAAGAAACAATCAATCTATACTTCATCATGACATAGATAAATCCAGGGCATAAAGTGTTAAAGAAAACATCAAACTAAACTTCCTTTATTGGAAAATAAATAACATGGGCATTTAAAAACTTCTCCTTTAGGTACTAAAGAGCTTTCTGACACTTGTCAATCCAAAAGAACCCAATCATTTATAGTCAAGTCTATCAGGGGAGTCTCTACCTAATATAAATTAGACTTCAACATACTATTATATCTAGAAAGACCATATAATATTTATACCTTTTCAAAAGGCTTGAGGGATTCCAAAGAAAAGACTACATCTACATTAAAGGATCTACAATTACCACCACAAGCATAGTAAATGACCATAGATATGGACTTCACAAGCCTAGAATTCATATTTTGAGAACTTCCTAAACAACTTTAAATGATGAAGAACTAAAAAATGGAATTTACAAATTCGACATGCTCTTCTTTGGATGTGGAATGCACAAGGATTTCATTGAAAAAAACCAACATGAACTGATTCAGGAACTTTCTGAACAATGCATTCATTAAACCCATGATCATAGATAGTGCCTTAATCACAGTGAGAGAGTTTACAATGAACTTATAATGATCATTAAGACATAAAAGGTGTTCTTCAGTATATCCTCATCCTACAATTTTATATGATGATATCCTCACCACATATAGATAATTTAAAACCAACTAGATCCTTTCATGTGATCAAATAAATCATCAATCCCTGAAAAATTATAGAATTTATTCAATGTATGACTAAAAAATAAATTTTTATTGAAATAAAAGTGAATGATATATAGTATAGAAATAGATAAGAAGAAAAAAATCAAGGTTTCCTAAAGTAATAAAGCCCAAGTGCATCTCCTTTGATAATGTGTTTTCATTGATTGGGAAAGGATTCCACTATTTTTTAAACAAGGAGTTCCTCATCAGATTTTCCTTTACAGGCTAACCCTTCATCCACAAAGTTCTGTTCTCTCCAAATTTCCCAAAAATAGTTCCCCTGTTGATATTAAGTATTTATTTCTTAACATAATTGGAAAATTATAAGGGGGGTCTTCTTTCCCTTAAAGTATACACACCAAAATCTCACAATCAATTTAGTTAACAACAACTAAAATATTGAACCTTTCGAATAAGGAAATACAAGTATGCATGGATCTAATTTTTTCACCAATAGAGTTCCTCAGCTATTTTTTACTCCAAGGTGACACAGTCGGACAAACTAAACCTCACCACAACTGATCATCAAGCAGTACTCACAGCTCACACAACATAGAATGCACCATCAAATATGGAGACATCAAGATTATAGAAATTTTAGGTTGAAGTTCTATCCCAAACTCAATGTCTTATCGAGGGGGAATTCTAGAACTTCTTTAGGAAAAATATCAACGTATTCTTCTTAATCCCTAAGAAACACCATATGCTAAATCTATGATGAACTCAACATCATATCGTCTATCGAAGTGGATGAGGATGGAACATATATTCAATCTATCCAAGGGTCTCTCTCACCAATGATCATAGTATAATATCAATCATCATCATAGAATTAAATATATATCCTAAACCAATCCAAAATATCCTACATAGAATATATCTAGTTTTAAAAAAGGATAATGTTATATGGTTGTATCTATAAACATAGTAAATATACCCAAGAGTAGTGTTAACCCAACAGCATCTCATAGTTCCTACATAAATCATAAAAATAATATTGAACTCCAACAAGCATAGTCAATTCCATGTCCACTAGATGAATATCCTCCTCGAGTCACAATTCATGGACTAGGGAAGGCAATGTGAAGGTGTGTACACCTACAAAATCAAAAAAGAACACACCCAAGTAGAAAACAAGCAAAGGAAACCTTGAATGATGTATGGATCTCCTCAAGTTGGAAATTCTAAAGTATGCAGTTGGCCACATCCCGATCCATGACCTCTCTAAAATCGATGATGAACACATCCATATCCATTATCTTCTATATGAGGAAAATTAGCATCTTGGGGAAGTCCTCTACCTACCGCGTCTCCACTGTACTTATCCCAAGCTAGATTAGTCTGATGCTTCTACCTTATATGAAACTTCCTCAACAAAGGAACATAAAGTGGAACACTTGGTGTAAAATTATTTTTCAAAAAGTCCATGCACTCTCACAACTGATGATCTCATCCAACCCTTGAAAAAAAATACATATGATACATTATAAATGGTATGAGAGCCTCCACCCTCGAAAAAAGAGATGATAACCACTAGACCTACCCCTAGATATCTAAAAGATCTTCTGTCTAGAGAAATGGAAACCCTAGACCACAACCATACTTGGTGGAAAGTCATGGTGACTCACTTTTCATGAAAACCTAGTTCTGGGTAGAATCCACTGAATAACTTATACTCTCGCAAGAATACCATGATATATTGATACCATAAATTGTTTGACCTGGAAAAAGATTCATGAATGCAAAGCCTCCACAAAATACCTCACCCTAGCCTCCTTCTCTAGAAATAGTATTGATACATAATGGAAAAGCATCCAAAAATAGATCATGAACTCTTGCATGATAGAACATTCATGTCGAATGAGAATTAGCTCATAGAAACCAGTCACCTTCATAGTCAAAGAAAGAAAAAATTCTAAGAACATGTTTTAGAACATCTCTTAGGAGTCTATTAACCCGTCATAATCTGTAAGGAATATTATCCACCACTATCTCACTACTCCATGAAGTATCATCTTAGAGAATAAAATACAGTGTTATTTTCAAGAATGGATTAAACTAAAATCTACATCCACCATATATAACTATTTTTATATAATAATTTTTGAAATATATCCCCCATAATTCTATAGTATCTAGTGTTAAAACTCTCAGTGTATCCTCCTCCAATTATCTTCATCATAGACCTATACTCTGTAGTGATTTTATGACACATCCTACTGAACATATTCAATGAAAACATAATGATGATGTAAACATAGAACCACACCTTCAAAAGATAAAAGTTTTAGAGGATCCTAAACCTAGGATATGGAATAATTAAGAATAATTAATTAATTATATTATTTAAGGTTTAACCTATTCCTAAGGTATACCCATTTATAACATAGAAACAAATAAGAATGATGCACAATCCTTTCCAAGGTCTCCACCCCACAACTGGTATCACATTTCATAGAAGGATTATTAAACTAAAAGGTTTACATTTCATATAACAGAGGGACTCAATACCCATGTACCAACTACCATCCATTTTTAAATCACTTAATAACTTAAATTATCATTGTTTCGCAATAAAAATATGAAATACCACACATGACTAACTCCAAACACTATTGTATCCCTCCACCCGAACCCTTTGTTACCACTCTGTGATGGATACCTCCCCCCATATAAACCCCTCCTGGGATAGTAATGAGAGAAAGTAGATAATGACCACTTTAATCCTACCTCTAATAGGTTAGAGTTGGTGAAAAGCACCTAGGTTGTATAATACAAAAGGGAGGAATTAACATCTAAGTGAAAAATGAGGAAATACATATAGGATATGTACACCGAACAACTCCTACTCAAGATATATGTTAATTAAAACCCATTTCCATGAATGTAATTTCATACAAAACTAATAAAACAAAAAATAACAAAATGTACCAAAAGCAAAACATTGAAGTGAGCATGAAGCCCAATTGGCTCCTAAACAATCATGACCTAGTAAAACCCAACCCAATAACCAAATAAATAATGATTACTTGAAAATTAGTTTATGTATACATAGGGTGATCATAACATGTATCATCAGTAGGATCCTCTATAAGGCCTCTTATGAAAATGATAATGAAATAATAGTAATGCCCAATGGAAAACAAGTGAATCTAAATCATCACCTAAATAGGTATACAATGTTCCCATTTAAGACATGGATATATCTCACTAATTAAAGAATATAAGAGATCGCAATAATATAGTAACAAAAAGGCTACCCCACTACCACTTCCCCAGTAGTTTTTCACATTGGTCCAACATCATACATCCTTATCCATCTCTCTCCAAAACAAGTCATCCCAAAACCCCTTGGGATAAAGTATCATAACATGCATCCCATGAGTCACATCATCTCATTATCCCATGCCTCATCTCAAGATAGTAACTGATTAGTTTCCAAGATCCACCACATCCTTTATGTCTTGTATCATACATAAGGTATTATACCATAGCCATTCACTACCCATACTTTGAGTAATGTACTTCATCCATCATAACACATATATGTTATACTTGTAATAATCCTTAGGAAAATATATCTAGAGATACATTTGTGTGAAATAAACCCAAGGCATTTTATCCCTCTACCCATATATATGAAAAGATAACCACCATACATACCAATTCATAAATACTATAAGGAGGGGAGAGTGGGGATAGAAGTGATACTCATTCATCTATTCATCACAAACCTAAATGTTGAAACAAAACCCTCACAAAGCCCAATGGGTGTCAGTAGCCCCATCAACATGGGTGGGGTAGCATATGAAATCATAAAATGTATAGGATATAATATAGCTCACAACCACAATATGGGAATTAAACTATTCTTAGGTTCAACTATAGATATAGTCTCTCAGATACTCGTGTTCCACTACTAAGAACTAAGTATCATAAAAGCACACAAGAAACTAAGAAGTCCCCTATTACTTATGAGTCATTTCTATTTTCTCATTTATACTCATGTTAAATAATTCATTGTTCATTAATTAAAATTATTCTGAATCACATTACATCAACCTGAAATGTAAAGTCCATGCCCTCCAAACATAATCCAATCGATTCCATGACTTCTCAAGATTAATATATTATATCATTCCAAAAAACCACCAACACCAAGGGTTTAATATATTTATTAGCATAATTATTTCATAATTACAAGTAATTTAGTAAAACAACCTATGATTCTATAAGGGAGATTCATAACCAAGAATAACAAGTTGCCACAACCAGTGGGTAAAGGAATTAAAGTAAACACACAATTCATCCATCCATGCTTTATGTTGAACATAAACAAGAAAGAATCATAGATTAAGAAAAATAATTTTTAAGACAATATTTAATTTGTTCCATCAATCATGATGTCATCCATCCCACTATCAAGAATATAATCATTCATCTCTCCATATTTGGCATCAACTTCTTCCACAACAATAGGCCTCCCTATCCATGTCTCATCAACCAATAGTCATCCCAATATCGCATCACATTAAATAGAAAATATAATGTCTATAAAATCACATAAGAATCAAGAAACAACAAGGTCAATATGAAAGTTAGGACCTAAAAACCAAGAATCCACCTGCACAAACAAATGGTATCTCATGGCCCCAAAAATTTATGAATATCAAAAAAAAAGTTTAATTCCATATTGAATTAAATAATTCTTTTTTTCAGGTTACATATTGGGGAATACTAAGATATCCATAGTTACAATCCATTAATAATTTTAATAATTAATTTAAACAAGAATATTTGCATACATACAGTTTGATCAACTTTAATGAATTACAATTCCCATTTAAAAATCTTATTCACCATTATCAAAAATAAAAAACTTAGATTTATGCTGTTTAACCACTTCCATTAACACATGGAATAACACTTTATATTAAACATACTATAAGAATCATTTTAATTTCATAAAATTACAAGAATCTAAGGATTCATTAAATATTACTCTTTAAGTTCTTATCCAACCAAAAATTACCATATTTAATCTCTTCACCATTTTTATCAAATTATTACATGATAAACATAACATGAACAAACATGTGAAAAATCATAACATAGATAGAACACTATCTAGTAATTCAAGAGGAAAAAAATTATCAAAGTGGAAAACAACATGAGATTACTACAACTATATTCCATTTCCATTTAATTCCATTTAATCATTATTAAATTAGTTCCGCCACCACCCAATGAACTAATTATTGAGAAATTTATACTTTTAATTCAATAAAAGTGGATTAAAAGATCCCTTTCTCAAGGAATCAATTTTTATTGAATGAGAATGGAGATATAATGTAGTTCTATGATCACCTCTCCTGAAAGGAATCTTTATACCTCCAATAATACTTCATCTCAAGCACACTGACAAATATAAAAAGAAACTCCAATATAATGATGTAGAAAAATTACACATATTAGAAAGAAAAAATGTGTGGATTGAAGATTTAATGGAGAAGAAACCACAAGAAAGAAGGTAGAACCCACTAAGTGTAACCAAAACCCAAACACAGGAAACTGGTGACTGATCCCTATTGAAACTTCTTCAATGTTCTCCAAAAAATATCCCTTGGACACCTAGGGTTCAAGAGAAATGGATGGGAGAAAAATAATTTTGAATGGTGTTCTGAATATTTTTAGGAAAAATGAGAATTAGAGGACCACGATGCACCCACTGCACCATTCCACATAACATGATGAAACTAGTTAGACTACAATCCACCGTAAGGGACCATGCAATAGCCTACCTGGTCAAATGAACATCTGAGTACCACAATTCCTTCCACGCTGCAGATCATATAAACCCATGGGGAGACTAAAATATATCCAAGAACCCAAATTTAATGTAATAGTTTTGGATATACATAACACTAGGGGATGAATCAGTGTTAGGACCATTTTCATTTTTCTAATTTTTTATCCCATTACCTATTAGACCTGTTAGGATATTTAGTCACATTTTATCTTTTTATTTATTGCATGAATGTATATGGATGCTGTTAAATACAAACACATGATATTTTTATAAGGTTCACTACTCAATAAAAGTATTTATTCCTTGGCATGGTTTAAAAATAATCCAATACCATAAAACCACTAGAAAATAATCCTTTAATGTGGTTAGAGTAAATATGGAATATAAATTCACATGAATTTCACTCTAGTCAATTGACATTGCTAATTTTATAGGTTATGACTGGTTCTTTGTACTACCTATGATGACAGTCTTCACCTTCTTGTTAAGGTTATTTTAACACTAATAAATTCTTTCACAAGTTGATAATTTTGTAGGATTCCACAATTTTACATTGTTTTTCACTTCATTATTCAATTGTTAATTTCATAATAGTATTCAAGAAACTCTTCATCTTCTTCATAATAGAAAAATAAAAGCTACTGTAAAGACCCGTAAAATTCAAGGGAATTTTTTTCTTAATTTTCTTGGGAATTTTACAAGAACACAGTTTCTGAAGGCACCTGATTCCGAGGCCCGGTGTGCCTGGAATCATTTTCCGAAGTTTGGCTCGGGTACGTTCAGTGAACGAATGAGCGTGATTTTCTAACTTTTGAATCGGTGATCAGAATCGAATTCTGAGGGCACTGGTGGAATCGCAGTGTCGGTATTTTCTTAAAAACTCCTTTTTCAGAGTTGCATTTTCATGGGTGTGGTTTATAATTTTTTTGGGGTTAAGTTAAGAAATAAAATAAAAGTGGTGCGACACTTTATTTTATTTCACTTAAAGCCACTTAAGCTAGGTTAAGAGGATAAGGGGGAACCCATAATATCCTACCCATTGGTAGGATATTTGTGAGGTGGGGCCCACACGAGCCCCACCATTTCTTTCCCTCTAAGTAACGCACTTGTACCCCCTTTTTAATTAAAGTCAACCATGTGTTTATTTGGGTTAAGAAACGCCTCATTAATTGGGTGGTTAATTCGTTGCAATTAATTCTTTGAATTAATTTTTCGTTTCTTATCTTTGAATTTCAAATTATTGGCATGGGGAATAAAATAAGACCAACACTAGGTTTGTTGAGGGGTTGCCTATTGAGAGGATTTTGAGAAACTCTAAAGCTTCAAGATCTTCATCCCCCTTCACTGAAGAACGCGAAGAATGAGAAGAACATGAAGAATAACGACCTCCAACGAAGGGCAACGAAGAACACCGAACCCTTGGAGATCGACGACACGACGCTGTGTACCGCAACGCCAACGATCCTTCTTCCGCGACGCTTCTTCCGCGACGTTCCTTCCACCACGACAATCTTCGATCAACAACTGATTGAGGTAGGGGATTGCAGTTCTTTTAATTCTTTATGAATTATATCCTCGACATGTATTCTTTTGGTGAATCTTAAAGCTGTGTGATTTTAAATCCTCGGAGTTTGACTACGCAACGCCGTGTACCGTGATTACAACGACGCCCCTTCCGCGACGCGACGATCCTCTTCTTCCGCGACGGTTGATTCCATGACGAACTCACGTTCGACGACAACGTTGAGGTAGGGCTTTGATTCATTTAAATCTTTGTGATTTATACCCGCGGCGTATGATTAAATACTTTTTGGAAGACTTTTAAAACTGCTAACATGGTGGGTGCGGACCAACGAACAAGTCCAAACCCACCGACCTTTCGTTCATGGTTTGTGTAACGGCGGACGACGATGAAGTAGGCCGCACGGGCGATGTGAGGTCCTTGCAGTGAAGGACGGGCCCCGGGAGGGCCATTGGCGAAGACGACACGCAATTCCGACCACTGGAACTCGTCCGGTGGTCCGCGGAGCAGCCCACCGGCGCGCCGCCGGGAGGAGCCGCCGCAGTTGAAGCCGCGGTGGCAGGGCGTGGTCCCATGACTGCGTGGGACTGGAGGCGACGGGATGCGGTAGCCGGCCGCGTCTGCTGACAAGGGCGGCCCCACGCGGGGCCGCGGTCTCTCCACGCGGGGGCAGCGTGCCCCCCGCTTCGCCCGGCCGTAACAGCCGAGCCAAACCGCTGGTCACCCATATAGCGCCAGCCGGGTCGTGCCCAGGCCAGGCCGGGCCGGGCCGGGCCGACCGAGAGGGGTTGCGCCGGGTCGGGCCGGGCCCAGACCCCCCGTTTTCGGACCCCTTTCGGTCTTTTTCCCATATCTTGGGCTACGGACCTACGATCGATGCACCGTCTGCGGAGATGAAATCGTTGGATCGAGACACTTGTTTCAATATATTAAACTCAAGGTTTTGGAGTACTTTTGGTTTGTCCGAGTTGGTTTGTACACGAAACCAACCGGGCCCTCGGAGCAGAAACGCTCATAACTTGAGCTCCGGACGTCCGATTGACGTACCGTCGACTTTGCTGGATTCCTCTTAGTGAGAGAGATCTGTTGGATTACTCCGCACAAGGTTTGGATTCAGGTGGAGTACGGTCGGGTTGGTTTGACTTAGAAAACCAACCCGGCCCCTGGGACGAAAAAGCTAATAACTCTCAGACCAGGCGTCTGATTGACGCGCCGTCTATGTCGTTGAGTTCCTGTTGACGATACGGAACTTTTGGATACATCAACTCTGGACTATGTATCAGTTGATGTATCAGCCCCTCAGCTCGTGGATCAGACCCTCCCGAACGAGCTTGTTGTGTGCAGAAACCCTAGAGCTGGCTGCGTCTACGACGACAATGAAGACAGTACGGGAATCCTCCGTGAGTTCAGTTGTGACCACTACGATACTTTTTGGGATACATCAACTCCGGACTACATGTCAGTTGATGCATCGACCTCATGGCTTGTGGAGTGGACCCTCCCAGAATGAGCATGCTATGTGCGGAAACCCTAGAGCCGGTTGAGACTTGGAGACTGCTGATCGAACGACTCGGTGTGTTATGGATAGCCCAGTGGGAAGTGCTTGGTTGTTGTAGTAGAACCACGGCGAAAGAGAACTTGGTTGTAGCGGTAGACCCACGATGGAGGAGCGCTTGGTTGTAGCGGTAGACCTATGATGGAGGAGTGCTTGGTTGTATCAGCACGGGGGAGCGCTTGGTTGTAGCAGCAGACCCACGGAAGAGGATCACTTGGTTGTAGCGGCAGACTTGTGGTAATCAATAGAAGGAGTACCTCTAGAGGCTATGAGGGGGATTGCTTGGTTGTAGCGGCAGACCCATGGTGGGAAGTGCTTGGTTGTAGCAGCAGGCCCACAGTACTCGATAGGTGGAGTACTACAGTAGTCCAAGGTTAGAGGGAAGCACTTGGTTGTAGCGGCATAACCATTGTACTTGATAGAGAAGGAGTTTCCCAATAGCTATGGTTTCAACTTCATGATCGATCCTGTGTGGGTCATTGCGGGGGTTAGCACCTACCGATCCTTTGTGGGTCCGACAGTTTAGATGAATCAGGGGATACATCTGATCATCTCTATCATCTTACGAAGTAGTATACCTGTGTGAGCTGAATCCTATTTTGTTTTCCTTTGTGGATTGTGTTGTGCTTTCCTGTGTGGATTGGTTTGTGATTTCCTGCATGGACTGGGTTGTACATGGGCTCGGAGGTTGGAGCGGACTGGAAATGGGGACTTAGGTATATGTATGGGCATATACCTAAGCAGTGCCGGATGTTACTTCGTGATTGTATCTTTCCTTCGTGGATTATCCTTTGTGGATTCTGGGAGACCTTCGGGGGTCTCAGGGTCCCTAATGAGTAGCTTATACTCACTCCTGCATGGGCTATCCCCACACTACATTGTGTTGGTTGCAGAAGACGGATAGTGCTGATCGTGGTTGAGGCTTGCAGAGCAGGACGGTACCTAGAGGTGGACCACTGGGCGAGACATACTCGGAGTGGACGACTGGACCCGAGGAGCTGTGGAGGCTATCTGTACTCACCCTTCAGGTGGGACTTCCAGTGGGTGGCTCGATGTTGCGGCTTTACTTTCAGTTGTTGTTTTCCCTTTCGAGTTGTACTTTACTTTGAGTTTGGGTTTGTATTCTGGCCCACTTACTTTTCTGCACTTACTGTTGTACCCAGTTTTTATATAGTGTTTACTTCTACTGCTTGCTTTCTCTACGGTGTTTTTTTACTTTACAAAGTCAATGCCTTCCCTTTTTACCGGGAATTATTCCTTGGTGCTCGTTGTCAGCCCCTGGCCAATGGAAGGCGTACTTGGGGTAGTCACGGCACGGGCCCCGAGGACGGGTCGTGACAAATTGATACTAGAGGAGTTCGGTTCTACCGCAGAACTTTGGACTCCGATTTTTTTTTCTATGTGAGGAAATAGTGTTAAGTGTATTGGGTGTGGTTATCAGTCTAGGGAGTCCAGTGTTGGTGCGGTGGCCGACGTATTCGTACACCAGGACCCTGACTTCTGATTTACGACTTAATACACGAAAATAATGATTGCATGTGTGTTTCAAGTTTTCTTTGTGATTACTTGTGTGTCACCTCACCAGGTATATTGTTCTGACCGTGGAGCACCTGTCTCTTTTCGGGATGGCCCCACGATGGAAGCCAGCTTGGGTTCTAAGAGTTATACGTGACGATAGCCCGCCGAGCGACGTGGCCTCGATACAGGGCCCTTTGACAGCAGAGGCACCAGCAGTACCTCTACCTGCCGAGCCACTGATGCTACTAGCCCCAGTCGCTGATGATGCACGTCGGCTTAGTGCACTCCACGAGTTTCAGCGCCAGCGAACACCAAGGTTCCGCAGGGAGATGGACCTCCAGGCAGCCGAGGACTGGCTGGAGGCAGTTGTACAGGTTTTCAGGTTAGTGAGGACACCAACAGACCTCATGGTGATCCTCGCAGTGAGCCTACTGCACACGGAAGCAGGAAGATGGTGGATCTTTATGATCTAGGTGCACGATGAGGCATCTCTTCTCTGGACGGACTTTGAGATCCTCTTCGCTCTGAATTTGTCCCATCCACCCTCTGTGTGGTGCGCATCCAAGCGCTTCTACAGCTACTGCAGGGCAGCATGACAGTAGCCCAGTACGCGGAGAGGTTTACCGATCTCTCGCACTATTCCACAGACATGGTACGAGATCCATTCTTCAGGGCTCGAACCCTCGAGCAGGGGCTCAGGCGAGAGATCAGAGCTTCAGTTGTTTCTCACAACATTCCAACATAGACAGGGGTGTTGGAGCGAGCCCTCTTAGTGGAGAGTTTCCTTGCTGAGCAGTCTCCAGCAGCAGGACCCACCACTAGCTGGCATGCGGCAGAGTCTTCTGCAGCGGGCAGTAGACAGATGATGCAGGGGTCCAAGAGGACTAGACCTACAGGTGGTCGACCACGTGACTCATGATTGTTTGTGCGAGGCACCCGGGGTGGACAACGACTTACCATGAGCGGACAATGTTACTCATGCAGCGGGGTTGGTCACATGGCTCATGACTGTCCAACCTGCCATACGGATGACCAGTAGATGAACGAAGGACCTCCCAGGCAAAGGTAGAGGTTTGATCGAGGCAGACCTCATGGAGCAGGATACCGTGGCAGGGGAGCTGGCCATGCAGCTGGAGGTGGACGACGCTTCGAGGTGTTGCCACCACCACCACCAGGAGGTCCACCCCAACCACAGGGAGCTGGTGGACATGGGAGAGCTCAGCTTCAGGTAGTTGAGGCCTATGATCATGGAGCTCCGGGAGTAGATGGACAGGAGCAGGACTAGCTCCAGACCTGGAGACTTTTGTTTATACTGCTTCAAGCATTGTTGATGTTTGTTTGTAGATGATTTGTGTCTTTGTACTTTGAGCTGCAGTAATAAAAGACACCTTTATTTTGGTGTTTACCTTCCTGTAATCTCTTTATGTTGTTACTAAGAGGTTCCGATTTAAAAACCGTTGACTTGACCCTCACTTTGAGATACCTACTGGAGGAGACCCAGTGACCACACACTTATGCCGACAGTGTGACTCAACCCTTGGAGGTGAGAGTAACAGTTGGATCTCTTGGTAGTATCGTTGAGGCCTTACGACGTCATCCTTGGTATGGGTTAGTATCATCCAGGATGAGATTGACTGTATTAGGCGAAGAACGTGGTTCATCCAGGGGAAGAGACATGATTTCTCTTCTCGGCAAAGAAGAAATCTCCGAAGCTCTTGTAGGACCAGAAAGGTCCAAGTCATCCAAGAGCGGATGAGGACAGCTCAAAGCCAGAAAAATCATTGTGCTGATAGGAGGCGGAGACCACTAGAGTTCGAGGATGGCGACCACGTTTCCCTACGGGTCACACCTCGACCTGAGTTACGGGGATGTGGCCGAGGCAACAAGTTATCATCGAGGTTCAACGGATCTTTCTAGGTCCTCGTCAGGGTAGGCGAGGTGGTTTACCACTTGACCCACCCACCTCAATTGCACCAGGTGCACGATGACTTCCATGTATTTCAACTGGGGAGATACGAGCTCGACCCAACGCATATCTTTGACCATGGGGAGCTAGACATTGATGATGGGGCGACGTTTGTGGAGGTCTCGGTGGAGATCTAGGATCGACAGGAGTAGGTCCTATGTGGACGATCGATCCCTCTAGTGCACATCATATGGAAGAATGGGGACCTCCATGAGAGCACTTGGGAGTAGGGGTCTCAGATGCGTGCTCAGTACCCACTTTTGTTTCCCTAGTTTATGATATATCTTCACGGGGACGTAAAGACCTAAGGTGTGAGTGATTTAAAGAACCGTAAAATTCAAGGAAATTTTCTTCTTAATTTTTTTGGTAATTTTATAAGAACGGAGTTTCTGACGGCACCTGATTCCGAGGCCCGGTGTGCCCGGAATCATTTTCCGAAGTTTGGCTCGGGTATGTTCAGTGAACGAATGAGCGTGTTCTTCTAACTTTTGAACCGGTGCTCGGAATCGAATTCTGAGGGCACCCGTGGAATCGCAGTGCTGTTATTTGATTAGAAACACCTTTTCCGTAGTTGCGTTTGCTCGGGTGTGGTTTTTAATTTTTTTGGGGGTCAAGTTAAGAAATAAAATAAAAGTGGTGCAACACTTTATTTTATTTCACTTAAAGCCACTTAATATAGGTTAAGCGGAAAATCGGGAACCCATAATATCCTACCCATTGGTAGGATATTTGTGAGGTGGGGCCCGTACGAGCCCCACCGTTTCTTTCCCTCTAAATAACGCACCCGCACCCCTTTTTTAATTAAAGTCAACCGTGTGTTTATTTGGGTTAAGAAACGCCTCATTAATTGGGCGGTTAATTCGTTGCAATTAATTCTTTGAATTAATTTTTCGTTTCTTATCTTTGAATTTCAAATTGTTGGCATGGGGAATAAAATAAGACCAACACTAGGTTTGTTGAGGGGTTTCCTGTTGAGAGGATTTGGAGAAACTCTAAAGCTTGAAGATCTTCATCCTCCTTCGCTGAAGAACGTGAAGAACGCCGACCTCCGACAAAGGGCGACGAAGAACGCCAAACCCTCGAAGACCGATGATGCGATGTCGTGTACCGCGATGCCGACGATCCTTCTTCCGCGATGCTTCTTCCACGACATTCCTTCCCCCGCGACAATCTTCGATCAATAACCAATTGAGGTAGGGGTTGTGGTTCTTTTAATTCTTTGTGAATTATATCCTCGACATGGATTATTTTGGTGCATCTTAAAGCTGTGTGATTTTAAATCCTCAGAGTTTGACTATGCAACGCCATGTACCGTGACGATAGAAACGCCCCTTCCGCGATGCGATGATTCTCTTCTTCCACGACGGTTGATTCCACGATGAACTCACGTTCAACGACAACGTTGAGGTAGGGGTTTGATTCATTTAAATCTTTGTGATTTATACCCGCGACATATGATTAAATACTTGTTGGAAGACTTTTAAAACCGCTAACGCGGTGGGTGCGGACCAACGAACAAGTTCGAACACACTGCACTTTCGTTCTTGGTGTGCGGAACGGCGGACGATGATGAAGTAGGAAGCACGGGCGATGTGAGGTCCTCGCAGTGAAGGACGGGCCCTGGGAGGGCCATTGGCGAAGACGACAAGCAATTCCGACCACCGGAACTCGTTCGGTGGTCCGCGAAGAAGCCCGTCGGTGCGCCGCTGGGAGGAGCCGCTGCGGCTGAAGCCACGACGGCAGGGCGCGGTCCCGCGACCGCGTGGGACCAGAGGCGATGGGATGCGGCAGCCGGCCACGTCCACTGACAAGGGAGGCCCCACACGGGGACACGGTCTCTCCACGCAGGGGCAGCGTGACCCCCACTTTGCTCGGCCGTAACGGCCGAGCCGAACCGCTGGCCACCCGGCCAGCGCTAGCCGGGTCCAACCTGGGTCGGGTCGACCCGGTTCGGGCCGACCCAGGGGGGTTGGGCCGGGCCCAGACCCCCCGTTTTCGGACCCCTTTCGGTCTTTTCCCCATATCTTGGGCTACGAACCTCCAATCGATGCACCGTCAGTGACGATGAAATCCTTGGATCGAGACAGTCGTTTAGATATATTACACTCAAGGTTTCTGAGTACTTTGGGTTTGGCTGGTTTGGTTCGTACACAAAACCAACCAGGCCCTCGGAGCGGAAACGGTCATAACTTGAGCTCCGGACGTCCGATTGACGTACCATCGACTTTGCTGGATTCCTCTTAGTGAGACGGATCTTTTGGCTTACTCCGCATGAGGTTTGGACGCAGGTGGAGTACGGTCGGGTTGGTTTGACTTAAAAAACCAACCAGGCCCCTAGGACGAAAAAGCCAATAACTCTCAGACCGGACGTCCGATTGACGCGCCGTCTGTGACGTTGAGTTCCTGTTGACGATACAGAACTTTTGGATACATCAACTCTGGACTATGTGTCAGTTGATGTATCATCTCCTCAGCTCGTGGAGCAGACCTTCCTGAACGAGCTTGCTGTGTGCGGAAACCCGAGAGCTGGCTGCGTCTTCGACGACAATGAAGACAGTACGGGAATCCTCCGTGGGTTCGGTTGTGACCACTACAGTACTTTTTGGGATACATCAACTCCGAACTACATGTCAGTTGATGCATCGACCTCTTGGATCATGGAGTGGACCTTCCCGGAACGAGAATGCTGTGTGCGGAAACCCTAGAGCTGGTTGAGACTTGACGACTGCTGATCGAACGACTCGGTTTTTTACAGATAGCCCAGTGGGAAGCGCTTGGTTGTAGCAGTAGACCCACGATGGAGGAGCGCTT
Organism: Viscum album; assembly: GCA_963277665.1. Lineage (NCBI taxonomy): Eukaryota > Viridiplantae > Streptophyta > Magnoliopsida > Santalales > Viscaceae > Viscum > Viscum album. Next base: position 907,143,972 of record OY728131.1, on the reverse strand, counting down.
GGTTGTAGTGGTAGACCCACGGTACTCAATAGAAGGAGTACCTCTGGAGGATATGAGGGGGAGCCCTTGGTTGTAGCGGCAGACCCACGATGGAGGAGCGCTTGGTTGTAGCGACAGACCTACGACGGAGGAGCGCTTGGTTGTAGTAGCACGGGGGAGCGCTTGGTTGTAGCAGCAGACCCACGGAAGAGGAGCGCTTGGTTGTAGTGGTAGACCCGTAGTAATCAATAGAAGGAGTACCTCTAAGGGCTATTAGGGGGAGCGCTTGGTTGTAGCGGCAGACCCATGGTGGGAAGTGCTTGGTTGTAACAGCAGGCCCACAGTACTCGATAGGTGGAGTACTACAGCAGTCCAAGGTTAGAGGGAAGCGCTTGGTTGTAGCGGCATACCCACTGTACTTGATAGAGAATAAGTTTACCAATAGCTATGGTTTCAACTTCGTGATCGATCCTGTGTGGGTCATTGCGGGGGTTAGTACATACCGATCCTTTGTGGGTCCGATATCTTAGACGAATCAGTGGCTACATCTGATCATCTCTATCGTCTTACGAAGTAGTATACCTGTGTGAGCTGAATCCTATTTTGTTTTCCTTTGTGGATTGTGTTGTGCTTTCTTATGTGGACTAGTTTGTGATTTCCTGTATGGACTGGGTTGTACTTGGGCTCGGAGGTTGGAGCGGACTGGAATTGGTGACTTAGGTATATGTATGGGCATATACCTAAGCAGTGTCGGATGTTACTTCGTGATAGTATCTTTCCTTTGTGGATTATCCTTTGTGGATTCTGGGAGACCTTTGGGGGTCTTGGGGTCCCTACTGAGTAGCTTATACTCACCCCTGCACGGGCTATTCCCGCACTACGTTCTGTTGGTTGCAGACAACGGGCAGCGCTGATCGTGGTTGAGGCTTGTGGAGCAGGACGGTACCTAGAGGTGGACCACTGGGCGAGACGTACTCGGAGCGGACGGCTGGACCCGAGGAGCTGTGGAGGCTATCTGTACTCACCCTTCAGGTGGGACTTCCAGTGGGCGGCTCGACATTGTGTCTTTACTTTCAGTTTCTATTTTCCCTTTCGAGTTGTACTTTACTTTCAGTTTGGGTTTGTATTCTGACCTACTTACTTTTCTGCACTTACTGTTGTACCCAGTTTTTACATAGTGTTTACTTCTACTGCTTGCTTCCTCTATGGTGTTTTTTTACTTTACAAAGGCAATGCTTTCCCTTTTTACCGGGAATTACTCCTTGGTGCTAGTCGTCAGCCCCTGGCCTATGGAAGGAGGGCTTGGGGTAGTCACGGCATGGGCCCCGAGGACGGGTCGTGACAGCTACTCAATCTTCTTCATCTTCTTTTGCAATCAGGTATGCATTGTAAACTCTTATACTATTCTTGTCCCTTTATTCTCCAGTGAAAAATAGACCACATTGGTTCTTCTTTAATAAGGATAGAATGAAAAACATACTTCGTGATTGTTTAAGCATTAATGCTCATATTAGCATTGTCACACTTTATTATACCCTAAGTAATAATCACTTGATAGCTGGGAAAACTCATTCTCTTCTTTATTCTCAATGATATTGATATTATTATTGGATGAATTCTATGAATTCCTCGATACTGAATATAAAAAAAATTATTTATTGGTTCTTAATTGTTATTCTTAGTGAATAAACTATTTATGATACTATATTGAACCACACTTTAAATAAATTTTCATGTAACAATGGTCATGAAATAATACAAACTATTATCTTATTGAATTATCAAATTTATTAGATCATATGTACTTCATGCATGTAATTCATGGTGCATGATATGTAGAAACCTTGAACATTCATTTATTTGTAGTGTTATTTTATGTGATATATTCATGTATATTTTGGGTTCTGAAATTTTTTATGCATTCATGTGTGCATGAACATTCACATATGAATGAAAGCATGAATGCACTGTTAAAATTATCTTCTCATAGATAGTTTTATGCACCCACTATATTTTTATGCTCACAGGTTTGTGTGACTCATCATTGTGTTATTATTTCACAACTGAAACTGAGAGAAACTACTTCTTCTCACAAGAAAGTGTACTTCATGAAAGGATATTCCAATTCACATAACTAATTACCATAGTACTTTTATAACAGCTCTTATTCATCTCATGATTATATAGATGTCATTTAATCTTCACACAAACTAAGAACATAACTTTGATAATACTAACTTCATGTAAATACAATGAGGTAGTATCTGTTTCTTCTTTCCATGACTCAGTTGGAGTATAATACTCAGCATTGTCTCACATAACTATTCATCACATTTCACTTATAGAGTGAAAACATAAGGTAAATGTCCATGTTCCTTCTACTTTGTGTTAAAGAGTAAGTGGATTTACCCTCTTCGCTTATCCTAGGTGGATCATAGATCTTCCTTACTCCCATAAATGAATGCTCTAGGAGGCTCTATTTTTTAGAAAAATGAGGCCTCTCAAGAGATATGTGAATGGGAGAAACAACTTAATTTGTGGTTCCTCCTCTTTTATAGGAGAGAACACACCACCTTTTCACTACCTTAGATCCATATTTTTTATGACGTGTAAAAATATAACTTGAATTTTTGAAGATATCAGCATTTACATTCTTCAAATGTTGGTTACATGTTTCTGAAATTCAAGTTGTTATTTATTACATGAGTTCACATAGTAACTCCCCACGTGCAAGAGGTAATATCCTCATAATACATCATAATTTTTATAATCCTAAACTCATCTAACTTTACATGAAAAATATCCTATGAAAATTATTTTTCAATCATATGAGGCATGTTCTTAAGGTTATTACAAGCATTGAACATGTATCGCATGAGCGTGAAGGTTAATTCCTCCATAGTCTAATTATCTCAACCTAAATGTCTTAATAACTCAGTGCACCATGATCAATAGAGATAGTCAAAGTGATGATATCATTGTTTCAGGCTAGACAGGGATGTGGATGGTTGAAGACAACCTTGAATATGAGATCATATAGTTGAAATCCTTTGAATCAGGTGGTGGATAAAATAATTTTACTTTCAATGATGGAGAAATAATTCCATTTTTCATTTCATCCACATAAAAACCTAGAAAAACTGTGGGACACTTAATAATATATCATGTTCTACACTTAGCTTGAGGCTCAACACTAGGTTTTTACCTTGACACACCTACATTTTATGCCTACATGGGCCACACCACCATGTTGTGTGGTCCATAAGAACCCTATACACACATTATATACTCCTCATGTTCTCACCCACATCATTTCACTTTATGAAGGATTTATCCTCCAATGTGGTTGATGCTCAGGTCCCACACATACAGTTTAGGGACTTCTTGGTTGGATAGCCTATGGTTGGACAAATTTTTTGGTGAACTCCCCATAAAACCAGTTAGAAAAATATTTAATATAAAACACTATATATTCATCCCATTTAAAATTTATGTCCATATTTAGATAAATCCACATGAAAACAGAATTTTCTTTCATGGGATTCTTCTTCAAATAATCATTAAGAAAATTATTATTTGAATGCTCTTCAAATAATCTCTGCATGTTATAAATAGTTTTATCGCCTTCTTAAATTATTCTTCTTTATTGAAATTAATATTTTCATGGTATTTATATTACTCCTTCCCTTTTTGAATATAATTTCCTAAGATATACTAATAATCCAACAACAGTTACTCTCATCTTATTCATTTCTGTAAAAAAATCACCATTAACAGGAGTATTTGATATAAAGATCAGTTCAACAATCACCTGATTTACTAGGATAATTGATCAATCATGACATACAATTACATTTAATTAATCCAAAAAAATTATTCAATAATCACCAACTTATAAAATTTTATAGACAATGTGAACTATCCTAGTCTAATTAGCACATGTCTATAAACTTAATAACAGTGTAACAATCTTTACATTTGTAAAATCAAAGTATTCAAAATAAATTCCTTAAGATAATAATACTTGTGTACATCATACAATATTTTTATTTATAACTTCTTAACCATATTGAAATCAATTAAATCTTACTATTTCGTTGACCAACATTGAAAACCAATGACAATCATTAACATAAAAGAAAACTCATTCACAAAGTTATCTCTTCAATCCCCCTTTGTATTTGTTGTCAATTCCTTTAAAGTTATTTTCAAATGAATAGGTCAATATGGGAATCTCTCGCCTTTAATTTTCCAAGAATTTAAATCACTTTATATCCCCCATATTGAAAATAAATACAATGTTCAAGGAAAAAAGGTATTATTCCATACTTAAGTAATATTCCATAAATAATTTCACTCTATGTCTAAATGAGACATGCTTTATGTAGAAAAAAATGTATTTTATTTAGAAAAAAAAAATATTAACATTACCAATCAATCTTGATACATCATAAATTAAGAACTCGTAAAGTTTTATTAAAAGTTTATCCACTTTTATTCTAGGCCAAAGATACTAAAATAGGATATGATTTTTTTTTAATAAAAATAAACTTGAAACTCCTGCAATCACTTCAACAAACATATCAAAACATTATAGTGAAACAAACATGATAAATTGACTTAGATAAATTCAATAATTCCAATTTTACTATGTCATTTATTAATTAAATTAATCTATTTTTTTTATTATTCTTATTATTTTGATAACCAAAGGTTAGATATTAAAAACAATTCATTTACCAATTCCATGATCATTAAGTAATTTCTGGAATAATCAAATTTGGTACCAATTGAAGTAATGATTATGGAATATATTTCATATTAATTAATATGTCTCCCCCTTAAGGGAACATCTCATCAAAATATTTATAACGGTAGATCTATTTAAGAATGAATTTCAGGATGTTCTAATATGAATAATACTCTAGAATGGATCTTCATCTTTTAACTATCCAAATTTGAAAACTTCACAAGAAATGATCTTCTTCAATTCCTATTATTTAGGATAACCAATATAATATCAATCCAATATGGTTATTATTAACACCTATTGCCTAAAATATGATATAAAAGTATTTAACATCCTCAATGATGATCCTATATCATATTTTTATTTCAATACTAATTAAGGAATAATTCAAGGATGGTGACTTCTTCATCTTTGCTTCAAATAACTAACGTCGCACACAATTTATCAGGATCTACCCTTGATAAGTTCATTTTCCTTAAATTAACTATATTATACTCACAAAATACAATACAAAATTATTTAAGAGAATAAGGTGGATTCTTCTTACTTATTCAATGTGAACAGTATGTTTGAGATGGTTTTCTCAAACATATTTCTTCATTTTATATTATTTTCACACTAGAACATATGATCATCAATTCTGAATGGGGATGTGTGGATATTATCACTACTTCAAATTCCTTGTGTATTAAATTTCCAAAATTTATTCCTTAAATATATTTTAAATGACTTGTATCACCTGGGGAAACATTCATCTTATTAAATAATTCTTCTTATGTAGAATAATTATAGAACAATTTATAATAGTTTAACCACTCTTGTTTCACCTCACACATAGAGCTTAATTATCATCTCATGGAATCATTTCTATTAATTTTTTCAAAAGCATTTTATTTTGATTCTTTTATTTTTTTTTCATTCTACAAAAATATTTTTTCTAGTTAAATAACATGTAATTAAAAACATTGGGAGTAGGTTTGAATCTTACACATGGCTTTTAATGAGTTCAATCCTTCATATCAATTCTTTTGGATGATTTTTATCTACAAATTAATGGATTTGGAATCAAAGTAATTCTCACCTTTCTTACATTAAATTTTCTTGGGAGAATTATTTTTTACAACATTATTCTGTTTTCTTTTTAATGTTTCTTCTTCTTTATTAGCCAACTTATGTGGACTTTTTTCTCATCATATTTTAATACATGTTGAGATGATCTTGAACCATTCTTATGACCAATACCATTGAATACATCACATATATTTTCAATAATTAAATTATTTGTTTATTTATTTATTTATTTATATTATTCTAAACCTATGGGTGTTACTTCATCATAAATAGCATGATCCCCCTTGAGATGGGATTCCTTTTTGTTTTTTTATTTTAATAATTGTACCAACAATCCAATTCACAATGCCTGAATCTATTACATCAGAAAAATTGAATCAAAAATAAATATCTTCTTATATAAATAGTAATATGTATTTGGATATTATTTTTTACAATTTAACCAACTTCCCCATTCTTTTTCCAATCCACCATAGTCACAGTGGTTGGTATCTTCTCACATTTCTTTATCTATAATTATTCTTAATATTATTTTAAAACTAAATTATTCATGAAAAATTATATATAATCATTTTACAGGATATTTTTACTAGTACCTTTTTCAACTTAGCTACTTTAGACAGATCATTAAAGGAATTCATTAACTTCTTATCATATGTATGCGGTCTTTTAAACATTGAATACTCTAGTGAACATTATGCAACAACACCAACTATCCACTTCTTTTTTGAAGTCTCCATAAGTGTCTTATAAAAATTTTCCAATTGAATATACAATTCTAGAAATCTAATAATAAGGGTATTTTTATGATCTTCAATCATAAAAACTTTATCATAACAAAATTTCTAAATTCTTTATACTTCATCATCATGATGTTTTCCTTAGTTTTGTAACAAAGAGTGAAATTCTCTTATCTTATAGGATGTTTATTCAAATTGTAAATCCTTTACATATATATTGTTTTTAAATTTCTATTAAAGTGAATGGACATTTTCTTCCATAGTATTATTGACTTCATATTTCTCTTGAATTTATTTTATCCAATTTTAGGAACTTATTTCAATCTTCCTCTTTGCTGCGTCGAAGGATCCAACATATCTGTAGAGCTTTAAAAATTATTTAATTTTTACTTATAACAACTTATGTATACTATCATATTCTTCTTCCCGATGGGTGATTTATTTATGTGTACATTAAAAGACTCCACAAAGGTGGACTATTTGTTTATAAATACAATGGGGAAAAACTCTTAATAAATCAAATGATATATCTTATGAAGTTATGGAATGAAAATCATCACCGCTTATTTTATAATCTTCTTTATGTTTTTTTTAAATTAATTAACACATACCTATTGATAAACTTAGGTAGAGAGTCCATCACCTTTGTGGAAAATTGATCCAACTACTCTTTACTTTTCAAGTCTCATATGTCTTCAGTGTTTCTAAGGCATTGATATATTGATGTTTCCCCTTAGTTAGATAAGAGGGGTCTCTTATTCAACATTATTTTATCCTTTTTTCTCATGTTCATCATAATATTGGATAACATATACTTATTCTAAGAGATAAATAGTTCTTTAAAAAAATATACTTCATTTCTAACATAGGAAAGAAACATAAATATTTAAAAGAGAGTAAATTCAATGTAGACAATCTAAAATTGGTGAACCTTGGTTTTGATATCACTTTAAAAGACCATTTTGGGATATGCTTAATATCAAGAGGTTGTGGGTGAACCAGTGTTCAGAACATTTTCTTTTTTCTAACTTTTTATCCCCTTAAATCTTATATATTTTAGGATCTTGATTCTCCAATTCAATTTTTCTTTATCACATGTATGTATATAGAAGAAGATAAAGTTGAAACATGATATTTTTACTAGGTTCACTAATCAATAATATTATCTAGTCCATGACCTAGATTGAATATAATAAAATACCACACAACCACTAAAAAATAATCATTTAACATGGTCACAAAATGTAGGAATTTTCTTTCACTTTCATTTCACAATATCCAATTGATATATCTTGTTTTATAGATCCTGGATGGTTCTTTATACTTCTTCTAAAGAAAATATTCACCTTATTATTAATGTTATTTTTCATGCCGATAATTTATTCCACAAGTTGATAATTACATAGGATTTAATAGTTAGGATTTGTTTTTCGCATCCTCCATCACTTATTACTTACACAGTATCATGCAAGAAACCCTTCTTCTTCTTTATATCAAAAAACATGAATCTAGTAAATATTTATATTCTTATTGTGAAATTATACAAGAACATTACACACTTATTCCATTCTTCTATTCTTATCAATTTATTATTCAATAAAAACATATTACCCTAGTTATTCTTCTTTCTGGATCAAATAAAAAACATAATTTTTGATTGTTGAAGTAATGAAAACTCATATCAACAACATCATAATTTATACCACCATAAGTAATAATTAGTTGATAGTTGGGAAAAATATTTCTCTTATTTAGTCTCAATGATATAAATATTATTGTAAAATGAATTGTATAAATACCTCAATACACAATATCAAAAAAATTATATTGTATTAGTTATCCTTTGTTCTAGTTTGTGCATTAATTATTTATGATACTAAATAAAATCACATTTTCAATATTATATCATGAAATAATGATCATTCACAAATGAAGACAATTTTTTTGATGAAGGTTCGACCCTATTAGATCATATGTACTTCATGAATGAAATGCATGGTGCATGTCATGTGGAAGCCCAAAACATTCATTTATCTATATTTTTATTTTATATGTTATATTAAAATCTGTTTTGGGTAACTAAAATGTTTCTGTATTCACATGGGTATGACCATTAACATATACATGAAAGTGTGCATGATTTTTTCGATTTCTCTTCACACACATTGGTATAAACACACACACACACACACACACTTTTTTATATTCAATCCCACATGAAAACTACCCCTTCTGTTATATTCACGTAAGTGCAACAACATGAAACTACTTATTGACACAAACTACAATTCATGAAAAGATCTTCCTACACATATAACTGAGTTCCAAAATATTTTTATATCTTCTTTTTCACATGAGTACATGGATATCATTTATTCTTTACACAAACTAGGTGCATAGATTTGATTATATTTTTTTATGTAAATAAACTTAAGAAATATATATTTCTTCTTCATATAACTTGATATAAGAATACTACATAGAACTGGATCAAGAAATAGTTCTTCATGTTTCACTTTGTGTGTGAAAACAAAAGACAAAGGTACACTATTCTTAAACATTGGGTAATAGTGTATGTGGATCTCCCCACTTCACATAGAATTGGTGGCTCATGGATCTTCTTCCTTATTTTACTAAATGAATTCTCATAGAGGTTATATTTTTAAGAAAAATGATACCACTCAAAATATATGAGAATGTAAGAAATAGCTTCATTCGTGTTTCCTCCTACTTTAATTGGTGATAATGCACCACCATTGCACCATCCTAGATCCTTCTTTTTTATATCATGTAAAAAATATTAAAATTTTGAAGATATCAACATTTATATTATTAAAACGTGAGTTATATGATTCTGATATTCAAGGTCTTCTTTCTTACATGAGTTTTCATAGGAACTCATCATGTGCATTAGGCGATATCATCATTCTCCATAAAGATTTTTTTTATAAATATGAACTCCTCTTGTATAAACATAAAAAAGAATGCAACTTCATTTTCATTCATCTGATGCATGTTCTTCATGTTATCACACACATTCAATGAATAATGTGTATGCATAAAGTTTCATTACTATATCCTATAATTAGCTCATCCTCTTTATCTTAATAACTCAATGTTGCATGATCACCAGAGATGGTCAGAGTAATAAAATCCCAACACTGGTCTTGATAGTGTAGTAAGAGATTGAAGAAAATCTCACATATATATTGAAATGTTTTGAAATCCATTTTATCTATTGGAAGATGAAATTTATTTATTTATTTTATGGAGAAACATTTCCACACACCACTTTTCCCCACATTCAAATCCATCCCAGTCTCGAGCCTCTTAATAATATATCATGTGCCACACTTAGCTCTAGCCAAAACACTAAGTTCATCTCTTAAATGCACTTGTACTTCATGATCACATGGGCCACAACACCACATTTCATGGACCATGGTTCACACCCACATCTATTCTCTCTATGAAATATATATTCTCCCACTTCATCCTTGCTCCATGGATGGCTAGACAAGTTGATTTTCTCCCATGTTATAACAACCCTTCTCTTTATTAAATGTCAATTCATGATTTATTACACAAGATTATACATAATACAACCTAGAATATCGATAATTATAGTATATTTTGGAATTAAGTACATTAAATAACAACTTAAAATAAGGAATATGTCATATTTATTGAAAACCTTCTTAACATGTTCGTAATATTTCTTCATACTTTGATCTATGTTGGATAACTTGGGTAAATACATAAGAAAGGGGTGATCTATAAAGCCTAGTAAGGGAATAAACATGGAATAATATGAATAAAGTATTACATGTTAGAAAATAGTCATATCAATAGGGAATAAAATAGGTGAGAGTCATAAACATGAACAATGAGGCATGATATAACATGATAACATAAAGGAAACATGCGAAATGTGGAAACAAATTAAAACACTACATCATTAACATAATTAAAGGATCAATACCTAGAAATAATGATGGAATAAGTTCCATGATAGATTAGGGTAAGTCACTAATACCTTTCATGAACTCCCATGAGACTAAAACATTACCAAAATCATTATAGTGCTATGTAATTCTAAGAGCTCCCATCAAATTCATTTCTTTCTCATGCTTAAGCGTGCCACATAGATCATACAACATGGATTCATTCATAATCATATTTTATTCCAAGATAAATGAGTGTGAAATAAATACATGTAAGTCCCCAATCAATGAATTATAAGTGTATAAAGGTGAACACTCTTAATAGAAAATGGGTACGGGTATTCACTATATAATTGTTTGGCATGTAAAATCATAGTGAAATTTCAGAGGCAAAAAAGGGGAATATAAATGTTCATGGAAGGGATTGATGAGAGTGAAATGGGTCTCTCATAATTTAGGATTAATAGGGTAATTAAGGGGTTTATGTAAGGACATATCCCAATTTTAGGAATTAGAGAAAGAAGGAATAAGATAATGAAGATACTTCGATAAAGAGGAGAAAGAAAATAACCCTTACCTTGAGAGTGTGACATAAAATTCTTGAGAGGAGCTTATTGATAGTTTGGAGGAACCATAGGATCACTATATATAGAGTTGGTAGGATTAAAGATTTGATAAAAATATTTTGAGTAAAAATAAATGAGGGATTCGATGGGTTTATATTGGAAATGATTGGGGATTTCTTTATCATTTCCCAAACATAGGTTTTTGACTTTATATAACAAAATAACCAAGACTAAAAATCTTTCCATGGTTTTACATGGTTTATGAAAAAGGGGAGTGGTTATAATTATTTTATAAGTTCAATGTTTTATCTTAATAAAATAATACCATTTTTGATATCGATGTGAGTCAGACTCATAATGAATGATTTTAAAAACATAAAATATATTAATGGTTTTGAAGGATACATAATGAATTTAGTAAATTAATAAAATTCACATAAAATAAAATTATTTTAAAGGTAAAACAAATATTTAGTCATTTTTACAATTTATATTATTTATTAAATAACTTTTGTCCATTATGAAGTCATAATACACACCGTATATTTACACGGTATTTAATTTTTAACTAAAAATTTGACTATCTCAAAAAATTATGTAAAAATAACCATTGGATAATTTTGAAATAATGATACCAAAAATAATATTCATTTTATCAAAATAATTTTATAAATAATTCTATTATCACGTTTAAAATAATAATTGGCACTTTTTGAAAAATGCTAGGTTTTTTTACAATAATAGTTTTTGAACCCTTTTAAAAATTACATTTGGATTCATAAAAATTATATGATAGTTTATATTTAATAAAAAATATTTAATAATTAAATTTTATTAAAATTTTATTTATTTTAGAAATATAATTATTAATTAAAATAAACATCTTAATTGAAATTGAATAATAATTAACAATACAATTTTTATATTATTGTAGAAAATTAAAATCATTTATAAAGTAATGGAAAGAAGATAATATGAGAATTATTATATTAAAAAGAAAATATATATATTAATATTGTTATAGTCTTGATACATATCCCATTAATACACTAGTAAACTACCTAAGGCTAGGGTTCACAATGGTGATACTTTCATGAGGTGGTTTAGCGTACATGGTTTGGGTTGTGATCTTGATGAGCATAAAATTCACCTATAAATGGTTTCTCTCATGCATAGGATTCTGGATATCATATTTGGATTAGTCAATAGAAAATTCCCAATATTCTATCTCTTGTGGAAGCTCCAAAAAATGGGCTTCATAGGGTACGATCCTACTGCTTGAGGATATAACCTCCTTTGTTTTTGTCAATTAGATTTTTTAAACCCTATATTTATACTTATCAAGTGATCACTACTAAATGGTTATATTATCAATGATAATGATTTTTAATAGTATTTTGAACCCAAAGTATGTAATAAAACCAAATAATGGTATGTGTTTTCTATAAAAATAAAACATAATAAGAAATTTGATTAAATTATAAGGGGAATTTTATTTAAAAAATATTGGTTTGTTATAGTCTTCCCCCCTCCAAAATTTATCTTTTATAATTTTCATTTCCCTCACTAAAATAGATGAGGGTTATTATATCTTATCACTTCCATTAGTTCCAACATTACTTCTTCAAACTCGTGGTCCCTTTACTACACTTTGACTTGGTTCATTGTCTTATTCCATATAACTTTGTCTCAACTAACAAAGATCTTCACCATATGATCATAATATGAGATATCATTCTAGTGGTACGACCTCTAGATTGAGTACATGTGAGGGGTCTGGTATATACTTCTTAAAGTGGGATATATGTAATAATTCATGTACTAGAGATAGGTTAGGTGGGAGTGATAATCAATAATCCACCACTCTAATGAAATCAAGGATATCAAAGGGATCGATGTATCATGCACTAAGATTTCATTTATTCCCAAATATCATGAATTAAGTCCATGAATATATGAAAAAGAATATCATGTATCCACCATAGGTCTCATCAATGATTGTCACCAAAGTTTTTTTATTGACTCTGATTGGCATTGATGTACTGAAGAATGGTCTTAACATTTTCTATCATTTCCTCAACCATTTCAGGAACTAGCAGTTTTCGTTCCCCAAATTCATCCCAACATGCAGGTGTTCTACACCTCTTCCTAGAAAGGGATTCATAGGGGTTCCATTTATATTCTAGATTGGTATCTTTTATTATATGAGAATTATAAGTGAGGAATATGTTTATCCCATTTTCCTTTTATGTCAATTGAGCATTCTATCAACATTTCCTCAAGTGTCTAGATATTTTTCTCAGATTGGCCATCACTTTTTTTGGTGATAAGACATGATGAAGATCAACTCATAATTTAGATCCTATTGGAGACACTTCTAAAACATGGAGGTAAATATTGGGTCTCGATAAGATATAATCGATATTGTTGTTCCATGAAACCTCACCACTTATCTAATCTATATCCTTACAATCTGATCATGTGAAAAGTCCTCTAAAATTATAATGATGTGAGAATTCATCACAAGACATTCCAAAAAAATGGATATATCATTAATTCATAATTATTTATTCATAAGACTAATGAAAAAGTCAATGGTGTTGTTTTTACCATTTCCATGTAGGTATGGGTAATGGATACATTAATGCCCTTATATTTTTTTCTTTTAACATCCACTTACTAACATATAAAACATCTTGATGTATATTACATGATCTTTTTATTCATATTTTCCCTATAATAATTATCTTGGAGATCTAGATACATATTTATGTTTCTAGGATGGATGGATAAATTTGAACTATGTGAATCATCCAACAAATCCTTTTTTAGATCAAGATTTGACGGTACACATAGTCATGAACCAAATATTATAACTTCTTATTAATTAACATTGAACTCTAAGGATTTAACTTTTCTTATAGCTTAGACTTTCTTCTAAATTACCACATAAACACTTTGATCATCCTTTATCCCCTACATAAGGGATGATTGAGAAATAATATATGAAATTATTAATGATTTTCCTTCCTTAATTATTCCCATGTTCCTCCTTTTTAAATCTAAGAAGATCAGATCCATCCCAATTCTCATCAATGATAAATTTTCTAGATCCTTTATACTTAAATTTTATTCCACTTTATTCATTTTCCTAGGGAGGAATTGAATTGAGTAGTCATAATATCTAATCATCTCTAACCATATTTGTTTCAACATATTCATCTATTTCTATATGAATATTTACTTTAGGTTTTTCTGATTCTTATATATTTTACACTTCTCCCCAAAGAGACAATTCCTCCATATTTTCAAAGTAAATATCAATGCAGTGAACTCTTTATCATGTGTTGGGTAGTTTTATTCGGGAAATTTCATTTTCCTTTAGGCATAATCTAACAATTTTCCATTCTGAATTAACACACACCCCAATCCCTTCTTTAAAGCATCACTAGATACCACGAAAATTTTCCCACTTGTGAGTAGTGTGAGTACAAGTGTAGTGATAATCCTATTTTTCAAATCCTTAAAGATATCTATAAATTCATCACTCTATGAAAAATTTATCCCCTTACAAGTTTTCTTGGTTAGAGGGTTTGAAAATAATGGTAAATTTCTCAGAAATTGACAATAGTACGTGGATAATACAGGGAGACTACAGATATCTATCACATATGTTGGCCTCAAATATCCTTTAATAGATCCTATATTTGAAGGGTCCATAGATATATCATTTATTAGGATAGCATGCCCCAATAAAGAGACTTCATTAAAAAAGAACTCATATTTTATTTACTTAGCATAAAGATTCTCCTTTTGTAAGGTCTTTAGCATAGTGCTCATATGATACTCATGCTCTGCCTTTATTTTAGGGTATATTAGAATATCATATATAAAGACTAGAAAAAAATCAAGGTATTATACAAGGAATATATTCTTCTATTCCATGAATAGTTTTAGAGAATTAGTGATTACTAATATAATTACTATGAACTCATAGTGCATGTACCTTATACGAGATGTAATATTGGGTATATCCTCCTTCTTCACCCTAACTTGGTGATACCCCAACCACAAATCCACCTTGGAGAAGTATTATGCTCCATGTAACTAATAAAAAAATTCATCAATATGTGGAATATGACACTTTTTATTTATCATGATATTTTTTAGCTCACAATAATCAATTCAAATGTTCATTGACCCATTCTTCTTAACGATGAATAGGAACGGTGCACCCCATGGCGAAACACTTGGGCATATGAACTGTTTATCCAGGTTATCCTATAGTTGTTTATTTATCTCCTCAACTTCCAAAAGTCCCATTCTATATGGATTCTTGGATAATGGTAACACCCCAGGTATAAGCTTAATTGAAAATTCAACCTCTCAATAAGGAGGAAGACAAGACAATTATTTGGGAAACACATCAGTATACTCCATCACAATGGGTATGTATTCAAGTATTATTCTTTTCTTAGAATCAATCATTTGAGATTGATATTTTTTATTGTAGGGAAATAATATCCATGCTTGAGATGTTGGTTCTAATAAAGATTCATCCTTTTCCTTTCACTTGTACAGAATTGGGGTCGATTCACAGTACAAAGAGTGATTTCCTTATTTCGGAAATTTATCTTTTCTCTATATCGGGAAAGCCAATCCACATCCAAAATTACATCAAATTACATGAAAGTGAGTATCTAAAGGTTCACTAGGAATTTCAGTCCACAAATTTTGATAGGGGAGGAGTTATATACTAGGGATGTAATAACATCCCTATTTTATGTTTCCACTGACATCTCTACTTCCATTATTTGTAGTGGTTCTTGAGTAAGTTTACTAAATATTCATGATATGAAGGAATTCATAGAACCGGAATAAAAAAGTACATAATCTATTCTGGAATGAATAACTAGAATCACATTCACCTATTCATTATCAGGATCCACCTCAGTAGTTGTGATAGAAATATCTCTCCCATTCTACTTTGGAGGTTGTTGGTTGTCTCTGAAAACCCTTGGCATAGGGAATTGTTTTGAAAAGTTCCCTTATTCCTTATAGTTTAAGAAGTGAAAAATGCATTTAGGGTTCACTAGATAATTCCATTCCTTCATCACATTAGTGGGGTTCTCTGATTGGAAATCTCTAACTTAGCGACCGTCCTTCCCACACCTAAATCATTTCCTCATCCCCCTTAGACAATTTTCGTGAAGATTCTTTCCAAGATGTGGAAATTTCTTAACACAAATATATTTCTCCATTGGACCACTAGAATTAAACTCCACTTTCCACTTATTATCCCCACGATACCCTTGAGATCCTCTGATCTTTATTCCGACTTTGAGGGAACATATGAAAATTTCCCCATAGCTATTAATGTTTTAGATCATGAGGTATTTTCCCACCAAAGAAGAATTAAACCTTGCACTCATAGGAAATGAAAAATCCATTTGTGTATCTTTCATGTATTGTGATATTTTCCTCGTACACCTTGATAGATTTTTTGTCTTTTTATCTTGAGGGAAAGGAAATACATTTCCATTTTAAGATGGAGATTGTGATTAAAATATTTTTTTTAAAACATTTTAAAAAATTCCTTCCACCCCATATCTTATATATATTCTTCAAGATTCATATTCTTGATAAATTTACACCACTGATTAGATTCTACCTCCATACGATAAATATCTATCAAAATCTTCTCTTACTAGGAACAATAAATGATGGAGAATAACTTCTTAATGGAGTTGATCCATTATTCCAGGATTAATGGATCACATGATCCATTGAATGTCAGGGACCTTGGTCACAAAAAGGTCTCAATTATATCTCGCTCATTCTTAGGTGGACTTAGGCACTCCTCCTAATAAAATTTTCTATCCAAAACCAAAGTCAGTTGAGAGAGTTGCATCACAAAGTTCATGATTCCCACTCCCCTCGGGTTGGGAATATCATTGGGGGAAGTCATCACATTTCATATCACATTTGTTGTTTACCCAATTCCTCATATTTCCTGGATAGAATAAATAGAAAATTATGGATGAGTATTTTAAACTTATTAAATGCATAATTAGGAATCCAATGTAATTAAAAAGAAATATTATAAGTTACTTGTATTTTCTTAACTTAGGAATTTCTAGGATCAAATCTATGTTATCCATGATATATTTCCTAACATATATTATTATTGGTATTTTTCACTTAATAATGGTTCGTAATGAACATATGAATTTACCAAATCATATATCATAGGATTGTCAAACCATATTTGTAGGAAGGCTTGTTTTTGTTCACCAGTTCTCGATCGAGTCTAACTAAACACTTTGTTTTCAGGTTTTACCACTATGTACATCTGTACCAGAGCCACATCAACTTTTATTATCTAGATAGGGATGAATTATCTTGATAAACCAATTTATATATTATTTAATAAAATTAAGGGATGTTTTCTTATTCTTAGTTTTATTTCTAAGACTTTCTCTAGAGTTTTCTAATCCGAATTTGAATAATAACTATACTTTTCCTTAGAAACCAACTATTGTAACCCATCTCTTTGTTACAATTTAATTCATTATTTATTACATAATATTACATATAATAAACCCAAAATATCATGATTTTTAGTGTATTTGGGAATTATGTACATTACATAACAACTTAAAATAAGTAATGAATCATCTTTATTGAAAACCTCATTAACATGTTCATAATATTCCTTCATACCTAAAATACCATGGGATAACCTGTGGACATACATGAGAAATGGGTGAGCTATAAATACTAGAACTTAATACATGTTAGACAATAATCATATTGATTTGGCATAAAATGGGTGAAAATCATAAACATGAACTATGAAGACTAATATAACATGATAACATAAAGGCAACATGTGAAATGTTGAAACAACTTAAAACACTACATCATAAACATAGTTCAAGGATAGTTTCTGGAAATAATGATGGATAAAGTCCTAATATTGATTAAGTTCACTCTCTAATTCCATTCATGATGTCTAATTAGACTAAAAAAATAACCCAATGCATTGGATATCTATATAATTATGAGAGCACCCATCACTTTCATTTCATTATCATGCTTATTTGTGCCACATAAATCATAAAACATGGTTTAATTCATGATAATATTTATTTTTTGATTAAGAAGTGTGAAATAAATACAGATATATGTACCTAATAAATGAATTATAATTTCAAATATGAAAACACCCCTGATAGGAAATACATATGGGTATTCACTACAAAATTTATTGGCATGTAAAATCAAGGTTAAATTTTGCCAGCATAACAGGGGAATATAAATGTTCATGAAAGGTATTTATGAGAGTTAAAGGTGACTATCTCAATTTAATAATCATAGGGTCAATAAGGGGGATACATAAGAATATACCCCAACATTAGTAATTGGAGAAAAGGGGAATAATATAATGAAGATACATGAATAAATAGGAGAATGAAAAGAACCATGACCTTGAGAGTGTGACATAAAATTCTTGGAAGGAGCTTCTTGAGAGCCTAGGGGAACCTTGGGATCATTATAGAGAGGGGAGTTTAGATTTAGGATGATCCCCAAAAAAATTTAGTAAAGATAAATGGCAGATTGGGTGGGTTTATATATTAAATGTGTGGGGAATTCTTTATCATTTATCAAACATAGGTTGTCGAATCTATATAATAAAATAACAAAAACCAAAAAACATACCCTGGTTTTTACCATGGATTCTTCAAAAGGGGAGTTTTTCTCATTATTTTATGAGAAAAAATAGCCTAGATTAATAAAATAATATAGTTTTTGATGTCTAAGTGAGTTATACTCTTAAAGAATGATTTAAGACCTTAAAATTTATTAATGGTTTTTGAGGATTTATAAAGCATTTATAAAATTAATTAAATATATAGAAAATAACATTATTTGAAATTGAAAACATATATTTGGTCTTGGATACCCTTTATAGTGTTTATTACATAACTTTTCGGTCATTATGATGTCATAATCCACAATGTATATTTACCTGATATTTACTTTTTACTCGAAAATATAAATGTCTTAGGAAATTATGAAAAAATAACCATTGGATAAATTAAACATTCTGATTCCAAAAAAAAATCATTTTATAAAAACAATTTTATAAATATTTATATTTCACTTTTAAAATAAGAATCTATATTTTTTCAGAAATGCTGAGTTTTTTTTGACAATAACAGTTTTTGAACCCTTATTAAAATTACATTTTATATCATAAAAATTATATGGTCATATATATTTTATAATTTTTTTAATAATATCTTATTTAAATATTTTTTTTTAAAAAAATCAATTAATTCCTGAAAATAAATATCTTAATTGAAATTAAATACTAATTAACAATACAATTTTTGTTTTATTGTATAAAAATAAAATTCATTTACAATGTAATGATAAGTAAAAAATATGAAATTATTATATTTAAAATATAATATACATATTAATATTATTATCGTATTGATACATATCCATTTAATACACATTCAAACTCTCTAAGGATAAGGTGCCTAATGGTGAGAATTTTATGGGGTGGTTCAACGTACATGTTTTGGACCATGATCTTGATGAGTTTGAACTTATACCATAAACTAGGTTTCTCATGCTTAAGTTGATGGATATAATCTTGGTCTTGGTCAATGGAAATTCCAAGAGATTACATATCCCTTATAAGGCCTAATAAATGGGGTTCATAGGGTATGATCCTACTGGTTAAGATCATCACATCATTTTTTATTTCAATTAGATTTTCTAAAACCCTATATTAATACTATTCAAGTGATCACTATTCAAAGGCTACATTATCAATTTTGATAATGATTAATGGTATGTTAAATATTATAGGATATAATAAAACAAAACAAGTGCATGTTTTTTGCATAACCATATTACAAAATAATACATCTGATTAAATATCAAGTGAATTTAATTTATAAAAGTTTGGGTCTTCACAAATGTAGTTGAGCCTCAAGTCCGACCCATATGGTTAAAGGACTAATTGGTTGGATTTTAATTGGTTGGACCTAGTTTTGGTGAACTCCCCATAAAATGAGTTATCCAAATATTCAATATAGAAAATTATTGTCTCAACCTATTTAAAATTCATGCCACCATCAAATAACCCCTTATGAAATAACAATTATATTTCATTGGATTATTATTAAAATCAACTTTTTCTATATTAATATTTTCATACTATTAAAATAATATCCTCGTAAAATAATGAGTTTCATAGTTTTTCTCGATTTAACTTCTTCATGAAAATTAATATTTTTATTGTTTTTTTATTCCTCTTACCCTTTTGGGATATCATTTCTAAATAGGTCCTCATTATCCAATAATCTATCTTCTCATCTAATTAGTTATTATAAAAAACATGTCACCATTGACATAATTCATTGACATGAATACCAGTTTAATAATAATTATAGTTTCTAGGAAAATTGTTCAAGAAAGGTATCCAATAACATTTAATGAATCTACAAAAAAATTCTATGTATCCCCAAATTGTTAAATATTGTATAAAATTTTCACTCTCCTAGTGACATTGGAACTTGTATTCAAACATGATAAAAATTCAATAATCAAAATATTTTTAAACAAAATGCCATCAAAACAAATTCTTTTATAGAATAATACTTGAGTACATCATCCAAGATTCTTCTTTACAACATCATCAACATATTGAAATTAATGAAATATTACTATTTCATTGACTACTATTTAAAACCAATTCCAATAATTGACAATAATTACAACTCTTACACAATGTGGGATATTAACCATGCCATAAAACCCCTTATCCAAATTTTCGTTTACTCTACAACCTATCCCCCATAGGGAAGATACCCTGAATTGTGAAGAACAAACCTAAAAAACCTACACCTCACTCGGGATATCTATGTCGCGGCCTGCCTTCACAGAGTAGCTATACCCAAAAATATATTCACTCTAAAGTAACTTCTCTCAAGACCCTATGTCACATCCTAGACCTCCATGATATATTATCCACCCTGACAACATAGATCTAATATCCACTCTATATAATCATCCTAATGCAAAAAATTTACAAATAAAATCCATCCTTTTACCCCAAGCATCCTCTCAGCACATCCAAAACTAGATTGACCATAGTGTTATAGGCTAGTAGGTCTAATATATTATAGGAGTAATTAGCTAGAAAAGTTATAAGATTCTAGTAGTTTCCAATTCTACGATGAAAGTGGAGAACATCACCATATTAGATGTTGTGAAGGATGTTATTTATATAATGAAGTTCCTTGCTAAAGTATGGATAACATGTAGAATTTAATTATTTGTTGACCTCTATTATGACAAATATAAAGATATCATTTGGGTTAAGGAACACTAATCTCACCAAAAGACCATGAATATTATTTGTAAGTACAATATCATTGGGGAAATCATTGAGAGGTTAAATGTAATGTTTTTTCAAGTGGTTAAAAAGGATAATTTGATATATATATCAAAAACACATTAGAGCATCAAAACCCCATTGGATCATCAAAAACATGATGGAAACGTATGTTCTTTCATCTTTAAATATGTTGGGTAGTTGATATAATGTAATTGGGGTTCATTTAAATCCTAAATCAAATTCTTGCGACGTAATGTTTTGGATTGAAATTTGTATCATGGTTTTATTATTAAATAAAATTTATTATCATCATTTTTTCATGTGTGTTTTATTTATTATATGATAGTGAAATTATAATTAAACACTCAAGGGATATCTTTATATTATCCCAAATTGTTGTTTGTAATAGAAATTCATGGGTCTTATGAAAAGTAAATGATTAACAGGAGTCGGATCTCATATGGTGATATAAATTTTGTCGGTGAGTCATGGGTGTGGATTGTTTACTGGAATTACTTTCAATGTTATATTTCATATAATGGTATAATAATATCTTTTATAAGTATAGGGGTGTAAGTTTTTTCTTAATCCCCATTAAATGAGGTTAACTAAGTATTATATAGATGAACCTCCATGTGTTGATATCTTTCCTATGTTATCCTTGAGAGAATTTTTTGGTATATTGTTGATCATGAAAGGGGTTTTTTCTTAACCAAGTTGGGAATTATACCAATATATGATGAGTATAACATATGGATCCTTAATTAAATTATATAATGTAAACTCACAGACATGCTTAGATGAGAAACATATAATATACTTATCTACATTGAAGAATTATATGTAATGAATTTATCAAGATTGGTTAACATATTTTTAAAAAATACAAGAATGTATGAGTTGAACTATATGAGTGTGAATTATTCCATATATAATTCATTTACTCAATGACTTAGAAAAAAATTATATATGTAGACATGGAATGTATATAGATATATCTATTGATACATCTATATATTGATACTATTTTTTGAAGTTGATCATCCTAAAGTCATTTATATTTTAAGTAATAATGAAACTTTAATATTGGTTTTTATCTTCTTATGATTATGAATTAGGAATTACTAATCATTATAAATTCTATAAATCCCCATGAGGATATACATATAGTTGTGGATTGATGAATTATTTTCATATAAACTGTTTGTTTGAAAAAATAAAATTTATAATAGTTTATCAAAAAGTGTTCGTATATGATTTATTGTTTTTTATGAAATGTAAAAACATAATGTAATTATTTAATTCAAGTGTTTGAGCCCGTAAGGGGCTCTGTGCTCTAGGTTTTCCTCATCGTCGCCGTCTGCGGCGATCTTCTCCTCTGTGGCGTCGAGGGTTCGTTCCAAAGAGGATTTGTTCGACATCGGGGGTTCATGATCGGAAGGAGTGGGTTCACATTGGTGGAGCTTTGCAATCGGAAGGCGTGGGTTCACTTCGGTGGAGCTGGTCGGAAAGCGGCACTTTCAGATCTGGTCCAGATCTTGTTTCAAACTAGATCTGGTTGGACAGCGGCACTTCAGGTGGCAGACTTCATCCTCACGGCGATACGACGTCGGAGGTGTGAAGGAGTTTGGCGGAAATTGGTGGCTCTGTTCTGGTCAAGATCTACTGATCTGGCTGGATCCGTGGGACACGTCATCAACGGAATCTGTGGCAGGCGGCGAGCTCTTCCAGCAGTCATTGCAGATCGAGCGGGTACGAAGGCGCGTCACGGTGGTCAGTCGAAGGTGGCGGCGGGCTCGATGTTGGTTTGGTCGGTCGACGGTGGGTCTTTCGCTCAGGCAGATCAAGCGGATGCGGAGGCGCGTCGCGATGGTTGGTAGAAGGTGGCGGCAGGCTCGACGTTGGTTTGGTCGGTTGAAGGTGGGTCTCCCGCTCAGGCGGTGGTGATGCTTCAGACGATGTTTGTGGATCCTCCGGTCAGAATTGGCGGCGGCGATGATACTCTCAGACGGTGGCGAATCACGTCGCGGCGGTTATGATGACGTTGGTGGTCTCTCTGATCTGCGGTTTTGGACCTGGTCTGTTGGGCCTTTGGGTTGTGTTTCCTCTTTTCAGGTGATGTTTTTCACTTGTAATGGGTTTTCCCATTGGAATTTTCTATCATCTGATGCATTGGGTGCGTGTCTCTGAATGGGCTTTGTCCCTCTGGGCCTACGGGCTTGTAATGGGTTTTATCTTACCCAACCCAAAAGGGATTACTGTATTTTTTCTTTTTCCTTAATAAAGGGGCTTGACCCCAAACCTTTCTGGTATTTAATTCAAGTGTATGTTTTAATGTTAATATGAAATAAATCTAATATCATTTCCTATGACATGTTATATATCATTTTCTGTGATATATATTAGTACGATATATATAATTAGGATATAGAGGTATTATCTACATGTTTTTTTCCTTTTTTTGTATAAATAACCACTTTTTAGGTTTACATATCATTCGATTTGTGTTCAGAAAAATTTAATAGATATTTTTAATCATCTAAGAGTTAAAATATCATCTAATTAATGAATGATAATTATATAACATATATAAATTTTATCTAAGTGTTTTTGAAATGTTTTAATTACATGGTCCAAATTGTTTAATGAAGAAAATCTATAAAATATGATTAAAAAATTTATTATTATACATAATAAGATGTGATGAATCATATTAATATTTTTCAAGGATATATTCTTTATTTAATTTCAATTCTTTATAAGGGGATAAAATCATATAATTGTATTGAATATAGGACTTTTTAAAATAATTTAGATATTTATTGACAGTGTATTACCTTTGGAGGAAAGAAACTATTAGATATTACAGATCTATCATCATGAACACCATGGTTAATGATTTAATAGACAAGTATTATGTATTTATATATGTTCCTTATGCATTTCATCTTTCATTTTATCAGAGGATCTAAAAATTGATTTTATTTTTATATTGTCTTCTCTCAGTTTTTATTTCATTAAAACCCATCATCTAATTAACTAGATCATTATATAATATCTAAAACATTATATAGAAAGGTATCAATTACCCTTCTTTCTATGTTTCTAATGTCCCAATCAAGGAGAAACTCAAAAAATACATGTTCCACAAAACCAGATTACAAAGGTTATTTTTATTGTTCATCATATGATTTTAGTTGTTTTTTTATTAATTACTCTACCCTTCTTAATAGTGTGAATCTCAATTTTTTATCCTATACCCAAACAGGTCCTAAGAGATACTTTTTGTCGATATCTATCCAAAAAATGGTGATTGAAAAGGCCTTATATATAGTTATTTTAAAAATTATTTATAAATATAAATTTTGTATATTACTTTAATAAAATTACACCATCAAAATATGATCTTCACTATAATTTTTAAAAATTTATGGTTCATTTTAATTATATAAAAACCAAAACATTTAATAGTTGTTTGGTTTTAATTAAAAAATTTACAAACTATTGTTTTTTATTTTAGTTAATTTTGAATTCATTATTAAACTGATTTTTATAACATCATGGATAGAAATCAATGAGATTTTACACTGATTAAAAAATAATTTGAATGTAATTTGTAACTAATCATTGACATAATGACATGATACCAACATGGACATACTATCAAAAAACTTTTATCTATTAATGGTTTTTAGAAAAAATATCTAAAATAAGGTTAAGTTTATGTAATGAATGCATTGGTTGGTCCAATAAAAACTATAAAACAATGTTTTTTTATAATGGTTGGGGTTTTGATTAATAGGTGTTTATAGATTGGAACTTAAAATGGACCACAAAACATAAGGTTCAATTCAATTAAAACCACTAACCAAATACCATACTAAAAATATTTTTGATTTTGGTTTGGTTCAGTTAGGTTTGGGATTTGGTTTTATTTGTCTAGTTTTCCTGACACCTAGAAAATGTTTTAATTGTTGTGTAGATACGATGAGAGTGGTGAACTCGTCAAGATCAATTACATGATCAATGGTGTCATAAAGTGTTACTTGTTGCAGTCCCCCAACCTAGTATCACCAGATGGTTTGATGATATGGAGATGCCTCATTACATCAAGCGGACCCCCCCCCCCCCAAATATACTAGTGGCTACTTACTAGGAACAAGAGTTTAGGATCAATACTTAGAAGACAGTACTCATTGTATCATAATATAAAATAAAATATAAATAACAAAAAAATCATCCAAAATAGAACATCAAAGTATGTATATGAAATTATAAATAAAAGAAAACCATAATCCACTAAAAACACATTTATACTATATCAAATGAAATATGTTGGTAAAAACTTTCATACATAAAGTTGGATCATCCACTGGGATAATAAATAAAAAAGTAAAATTTATTCATAAAAATATATATAGAGGATGAACTGCATCCTTGAGCCTCACCTTAATTTAATATATAATCTAATTTGAGCTAATTCATCTCAATATTTATCTAAGGATACTACCCAGGATTATTATTCTATTTAAAATCTACAATCCACCAATTTGATGAAATTTTGGAACTTAAATACCTATTTCTACCCAAACCTTACCTATGAAAATAGGGGAAACCTATCCATAATCATCTATTCCACCCACAATAAGGTGGAATGATCACCTATGTTTTCCAAGAAACATAAGACATCCTATTAAAGTTCTATACCCAACATATCACAATTACTCTCTTAACGGCCAATAATATCCAATGGAACCCATATTCCAACTTATTCCACCTTGGTACCTTTTGGAACCCCCACATAGACTATTCACACTATCATGCTAGTCTATGTAAGACATCATACTATTACTATAATCCATCTCAGATAATCAAGGTCCAATATACCCATTAGCATTAAACCATCCCCTCATAGGGAGTTCCATAATTCCATGGTCATGCCTAAAACCTTTTTTACACCACTTTATAGGTTAGGCACTATCCAAAATCACTACCAAAGGAATTACACTTATGTAATTTTTCTACACATGAAATAGTGACTCATCCTAATCCCCTCATTATTTAATAAATGAACTAATACACTTTAAGGGATTTTGCATGAAAGTAGAAACATGTCCCTTGGTGAAAAGAATATCAACCTCACTCTAAGAAGGTTTTATCATAGCTCTTTAAAATTAGAATATATTAAGACTCTACATGGAATCCCAAACCTGAACCCCTATGAATGTACACACAAGAACATGCATACATAATAAATGGTTAAGAGATTAAAGGGACAACAAACATCTATATTGAATTAACCCAAAATCCAAGTTCATCCATACTAGTATAAGATTGTGCAAACTCATATCCATTCCCTGAACACATATCTAATTTCAGAACACACATGAAAATAATTATAAAAATTTATAATTAGTAAAATAGTTTAAACCAAATATCCAGAACCCTTAAAATCACATTGTGAGATGTAGTAGTGTTTAAACTGTGACCAAAAACAAATGAAGGTTCATGCAATATTCTCATTACATATATTAGAAAAATACCCATGAATAAATTACCATTTGAATTTTAATTTCAAAATGAATTTAAAATATGTAATATAAAACTCACTAATAAACATTCTTTTATTAAAACGATGAGAAATGGCATGACTTACCATCCATATATATCCATTAACCATTGCATGAAAAAGCCACATCATTCGGGGTGGAGTTCACCATACTCGGGTAAAATTTATTTTCAACCCCTAATAATAATTTAATGATTCATAGGTAAGTTGATAATAATAATAATAATAATATAACATGAGGGAAAAAATTCCCCATTTTACAAAGAAAAATCTCTAATAACCACCCCCGTAAAGTGGTGAAAGAGGTAGAAAAAGTGTAACAGCCCGAGATTTTATGAAAAATAATCTTCTTAATTTCATTAATGTCTTGTTTTGTATGCTACACCAAAAGGAGCTTGCACAACACGCATCCTTGACTTGCCTTGCATTACACGCAATCGCGACCTTCCTCGATAGCGTGTGTAGTACGCAATAATGAGTTTCACTAAACAACAATATGCTATTAAAAATTATTAAAACTAGACATTATGAATAGTAATAACCACTTTTTGAAATATTGTAAATTTTATTTTTTCAAAATGGAATTCATTTTTGGATTCTTAATATTGAAATTAGATTAGGGTGAAATTTTGGTACTTTTCGGATAACTTTCATTTTCTGATGAATAGTGAAAATTACTAAATTTTAAACCTTTTTAATCGAAATAATTAATAGTGATAAATTATTAATTTGAGTGGTTTTAAATTATATTTAGAATATATTTTTACAATTTAATAAAATGTTGTTCATTGGATGTAATTTCACATTTAATCCAGACATAAACAAGTGTCAATCTTTTGATAGTTATTATCTCTTTAGAACACGCTATTTGTTTTGACGACGGGAATTAATTTTTAAATTAATTAATGCAACTGATATTTTTTGAATTTGGTAAAATAGACATCATTTTTGAGTTCATAATATCAAATATAGCTTAGGACTAATTTTTGGTATTTTTCTGGAAACTTTCATTTTTTGATGAATAGTGAAACCACTAAGTGGTAGTTAAGAAAAATGAATTTTTCATAAAACTTAATTTTACCGCTTCTGTGAGTGGAATTTCAAAAATCCGAGACACACGGTTGGTGTCAGAATGTAAAATGTGGTTCAATGAGATGAAAATAATTTTTGGTGAATAGTAACTTTTTACTTTTCTTTTACCATGGTTAAAAGTAAATAGGGTAATTAAGGGTAAAACTGATATTATTATTACCCTAACACATGTCCTAATTCTATTGGATAAGTGTAATTCGACCAAAAACAACCTTAGGAATAAAATATGACCATTTAGGCCCACTTGGATTAGATTAGGACATTTATTATTAATTTATTTAAAGAAAGGTTAAAATAGTTAAAATCAATGTTTATTTACTAAAACATTTTTAATATGGGGTTATACATAAGATAAATTCGACAATAAATATTCATTAGAAAGATAAAAGGTTTTTCTACATAATGGTATTTTATTTGTAATTTTTAGACGTTAAATAATTTAATTTATTTATGACACAATGATGATGCAGTAATTATCTTATTAATGAAATATTGACATAATTGATGTTATAAATACCAAAATAAATGTAATTTGAGACTTTTTATGAATTACAATAATTTTATAGGTGAATATGACATGTTATTATTGATTTAATTAACTTTTTTTGAACTAATCATTCTGTTATGATTTTCACCAAAATCAATTAATAAATAGTGTCAAAATTGACATAAAATAGTTTTTGAAACAAATATTATATTATTAATTGTTATTTTATTCCTAAAAATATAAGGTTTGGCCAAATGACTTAGATAAGGTTATATATATTAATAATAAACAACTTGAGGTTCGTTTGGCTTCTTATAGTACGTTTATTAACCTTGTAGTATAAGAACACAAGAAGACACGGTAAAAGTAAAATTATTTTACTTAATGTTAAATATAAATGATAAGGTTAAAATAGGAACCTAAACTAGTCTAAATTCTATTGGATTAGAGGATTTCGACCCATCCCCACCTTATCTTCTAAATGAATCAATTTGGAGCTATTTAAAACCGAATTTTACTTTATAATAAAATAATCATTTTAGTTATTCCAAAGGTGCCCCTCTCCTCCCTTATAAAAGGGAACCTCCTCCCTCTCTTCCTCACACCACTTTGAGCCTTCAAGCTCGGCCAAACCCTGAAAAATTCCCTTCTCCACTTCCCTAGAAACATCCTAGAGGTTCTGGTCTTCCTCAGAGACCAATTTTAGTGCCCTAAAAGGAGATCTCAAAGAGGCGCTTCAAAGAAGAGGTAATGTCCGTTACCGATTCTTTCATCTTTATTTCTTCTTCCACTTCTTCTTCTTAGGTTGTTTCATTATGAAGTAATAACATCAGTATCACTTATATACTGATATTTAATTATAATTATGAAACAAACTTATTTCACCATCTATCCATCCTACGGAAAATGAAATCATCGCGCGTGCGTACGTACGGAATACCGTCTCCACGCCGTGGTGTAATCTATTTTCCACCACCACCTTACTTGGATGGGTATAATGGTGTACATAATAACTATATATGATTATTGTAAAGTTATATTGATTCTTAAATAGTATACATACACTCCAATACAATTCCACGATCATGAGAACGATATCATCGCTCGTGCGTACGTACAGACTACCGTCTCCACGACGCGATGAGATTCATTCTCCACGTTAACCATTCATGAATGATTATAAAGTATATATAATAAGTAATAATTAAATATATGACATAATAATGATTCTGGATTTATGTGTGTATATATGTATGTCATCTACTTAATTCCATTCAACTTAATAAGGAAAAGAAAACAGCGTTCATGCGTACGTACGACCTACCGTCTCCATGAACGGTGTATTTCTTTCCATTTAATGATCTATTATATATATGTATATTCTGAATATATATTATATATAAATCATGTTTTATATTCTGGAATTAATTAATAATGATCTAAGTAATCATATGAATAATTACAAGTCAAAACACGGATGAAAAATGAAACGATTTTACCCAAAACACTTTTTAACATGGAATTTACAAAAGAACGGGTAATATAAAGTCATAAGTGAACCATATATGATATCATAATAATGAGTATGATTCTGGAATAAGTCAATTACATTATTTAAATCATTATACAGGAGGTTCGGACACATACGAAGCAAATCGGACCTAAGGTAAGAGAAATATCACAATCTCATTTTTATCTGAGATTGTTTATACTTTAGTATTTACTGGGGTGTATTTTATCATCCACATCCATGTTTCCCCAATATGTAATATTATTTCCATCCACCTACAATTGTTTAAATCCAATTTTACTCTTCGGTGAGTTTTAGTAAAGGATATGAAAGAAATCTTTTGTCATTTTCTGTACGAGGTACTTTTTGACTTTTCTGACAAAAGTACGAAGAATGTTTTTTAACTTATACGGCATGAAGGGATTTTTAAAACATTATTTCCAAGAAGCTTCCTTTAAAAGTTTTCAAGTTTATTTTCAATCAACTTCTTATAGTTTAAAATTGTATGACATGTTAAGAAAGGAAAAATGTTTTTGAATTAGAAAGGATATTTTCCCCAAGAATGGAGTTTAAGTGTTTTATCAAAATTATTTTCCATCTAAGATAATATAGGGTTATGATTCTATCCCTATCATTACATTGATTTGATTATGTTGTGATGGAATTATTTTTATGAATTCATTTATCTTATAAGAATTGTTTTATGATGTCACGATGTTTAAGAATTCCATTTTTATTACATGGGTTATGCAATGATGTATGATTTATGATTTTGTGGCACACATAAGAATGGTATAATTATGAGATGGGTGGGACCTATATCTCCCTCCAATGCATTGGGTAAAGATTTTATATCTCATGAGATAGACATGGATGGAACGGTAGGTTATACCAGTTCAGTGAAACAGGACTGAAACGAGGGGTGAACTCGGTTCAGAAAGGGACTTTGTCCACTAAGATAGTCTTGGCAATGAGTCTTGACTAATAAGAAATGATTATCTATGATTATGTGTGTATGCAACAAAGTTTCGTGTTTTAAGTTATGATTATTGGGATTACATTTCACTACTATGATTTATCCCATGTTATGATGTTATGATCTCTTTTGCAGGTTAAGATTTCCAAAAGATATGTTCTTATGAATATGATATGATTGATATTTATTTTGTTTACCCTTACTAAGCATTTGAGCTCACCCTTTTATGTTTTCTTTTCCACAAGACATAAATAAAGGATTTAGGTTTAGAAAAAAAGAAGATCTTTAGGGAGATGTTGAAGATATTTCACCACGATTAGAAGATTATATTCTGAGTTTCAAAAGACACTAAACTATTAAGGTCCTTGTGTGTGTGTTTTTGTTATGTACTAAGTATTCTACAAAAGTAATGTAATGTCCATGTATTTCAAGCTTCAGGTCTCTACAAAAAGGGAAATGAAAATTCAACAAAAATGAACCACCATGTATTCACTTACTAAATAAAACTAAAGGGTGGATGTTTATGAAAATATTGGTTTTATAATTATTAAAATAATTTTCATAGGTCAACAAGGGACCCAATTTATAACACCTAAGCTTCAATTATATTAATCAAGATTTTAATTCTAAAGATACTATAACATAAAGAACAAATATTTATTTAAGAATGTAATTGAAATAAAAAATAAAATTATATAACTTTAATTTTATTAAATTAATTCTATTTTTTAATTTAACATGTCAAAATTATAAAAGGGTAAATTTTTTTATATTTTTTATAAATATTTTATTTTTTACTGAATAGTGAAAATATTGATTTTAAAAATACTGTCACTTTTATGCCATTATCATGATATAATAATTATTTGAATTTTTTTAAATAATTTTTTATAGAAACAAAATATTTAACAATTAATATAATTAATTTTAAAATATAATTTTGATCTTAGAAATACATGCTTATCTTTTTTAAAATCCATTTAATGTTTTTATTCAAATAAAAACTATTTTTGGTTCTTCTCTTCAAATCAAGTACTCAATCGATTATTTAATTTTTTTATTTGGTATGAAATTCAAATAATATTCCTATTATTCAATATAATTCAACTAATTCCACTAGAATCAACATTTGATATGATTTTATTATTAAATCAATTTTTTTTCTTAAGGGAGAATTTTTCTATAGATGGGTTTCTATTGTGTTTTGTGAACTTATATTAAAAATAATTTTGACCAATTATATGATATGAATAATCTAAAATTAATTCAATATTAAGAAAAATAATAATTAATATTAGGCAATTAGATTTACTTAATTTTTTGACGTAATGAATAGTAACCATGGTAAATATTTATTATCATAGTTAATGGTAAAATGAGTTAAAGAGGGTTAAAATAAACAAATAAGGATCTAAAATAACACAAAATACTTTCTTAAATCTCATTTTTGGAGTTATTTAGAACATAACATTATAATTTTTTAAACTATGATAATTTAGATCCACTTTACTTGATTAATACATATAGTATATAATAACGTTACAAGTATTTACATTTCCTCAACCCACCTCACTTATAAAATAGAACCTCCTCCCCCATTTATCCACAACTCACGAGCCCCTTATATCATCAAATAATTACACAAATATTTTCTCAACATCCTTATACACACTCTAAAGGCTCTATACTTCTCAAAATACCACTTCAAGAAGAATTAATAAGTAATATAAAGAATATTACAAAAGGAATGTGTATATGTTTATATAGAGATATCTCATGTTACATTATTATTAAACCTCATTAAAATATTAAATTTCCACCTTAGAATAATTAAATTAGTATATTTACTATTATAATATTTTTTTATGTTAATGGCATATCCATTTTTTTCATTTTCATCATATAGAAAATAAAAAGTGGATTGTGTGTACGTATGAACTATAAACTCCACATAGCGATGTGATCCATTTTTCATGATAACCTCACTTAGATTCGAATAAATATGGAATTAAGGAATATATATGATATTAATAATATAATTACAATAATATAAATATAATATATCACAAACCTTCTTCCCCTTCCATCCAATGAAAAATGATAATGTCGCACATGCGTATGTGTGGACTACCACCACCAAAAAGCGATGAAATTCATTTTTTATATTTACATATTGAGTGGATAAGTATAAAATGGTATATAATGAGTAAATTATTTTAATAACATTATTAAATTTTATTATATTATGTAAATAATTTATAAAACCTTTAACCGTGGTTAATATACTGAAGTAATTTTAAATAAATTGACCGAAAAACATTAAGTGGTGGATGTAAGAAAGAAATACTCAATGAATCGATGTCAAATGATTATAGAAGGATATGAAAAAAAATTAATATTGGTGAAAAAAAGTTCTTGAAAAATTATTTGATAAATTTAAATCAATTATTCATTAGAATATAACATTTCTGGTGAAACATGAATCCAAGGTAATGTTTTTTCATCTCAATTACACTCTAATGAGACATATTTTATATTATGTACCTTATTTATTTTATATGGTGTATATAGTAATTATTTGAAATATTAAATCATGAATTACTATTTATTCATTTTATTTAATGTTTTAATTAATTTTTTATCTTTTAAGGTGTTTAGATTCAAAAGTTGTTAAATTTGTAATGGGTAATTTTACAATCAAATTCTTATTTAGGATTATTCAGGTTTTAATTTATGTGCAAATAATTATATGAAAGTTATCATTTCAAGACCCATATATTTTATAATACTACAGTTATTTTCATGTTTACCAAGTTTTTTTTCCAAATTTTCCTCTCTTTGGTTCTCAAATACCAAAATGATTCTCTTAAATAAAACCGACCTTATTTCTGTTTTTCTATAAATAGTATTTTTGTTCCATATCTAATTATAAAAATTTTTTAATATAAGTTTTTATCTAATTTAAAATTATGTTAAAGGTATTTATATTCTAAAAGTAAATTTATTTAATCCTTGTTTATTGAACAATTCCTTTTTAAATTTTTATAATATTTTGAAAGGAATATTGTTTTTATGTTAACAACTTAAATGAATAAATAAATATTTATTATAAATGTATTATATAACCATAAAGATGTCTATAATACCATATTTGATTTAATTATAACATTTTATAACCCTTTTATTAACAATTTTGTTTATTTAATTCACTATTTCAAGTGATAACTGCTTCATTTTTCATTTATGTTTTGGTTTGTCTGTCTTCGTCTTTATACTTTGATCATAGATACATAGTATCAAGTATATTAATCATGATTTGAATATAATATATATTAATTAAATATATATTGTTATCCACAATATTTATAGATATAAAAAATAATTACACTATTCATGGAGATAGTAGGACATACGTATACTTGAACATTATTTTCAATTATAAGTGATTGGAACCAAAAAAGGGTAAAAAATAATTCACCTTTATAGAATCATTTATATATCATAAATATAATATATATTCATTGAATATATCCTTATTACCATACATGTAATTCAGAAATGAAAAATAAATCCCATTACTTCATGGTGGTCGTAGTGCACATTTATGCATGAGAAAGATTATAGTTTTACAATAGACATAATGAAGGTGGATAGTGGTTTTCCCATCATCCTAATAAAAATTAATTATTTTTAAGATTCAGAATTAATTATTTCATAATGTATTCCCTATATATGTAGGATGTATAAGAAGAAATTAAGTTGAGAACATTCAGTTAAGAGTTATTCCTCTTTATAGAGAAACATATTTTGGATTACACATTAAGCCTTGAAAGGACATTTTTTTGGAAAGGCCAGAATATCTATAATGTGGGTGAATAATATAGGATGTTATTATGGTTTTTATTAGATAACATAAAATTATCATTAATTCTCAATAATTTAGGGTAGGTGGTACCGTTTTATAGGGGATGGAAATGACACATTTGAAATTACTTAAAATATTTAATATAATATATATTGTAATCATGTTATATGGCCTAGATTCACCAAATAAAAAAATATAATATGATATAGGCATGAAATAAAATAAAAAAATCACATTGGGGCATGTTTGGAATACATTTTAATCCATAGCTTCTAGTTATATTATTTTGAACACATTATAACCTTAACCAGGATAACATTTCTTTTTACCATGACAACATAATTATATTAACATAAATAAAAATAGCCCTATTTCAATAAATTTTAAATAATTATTCAAAATATGTTATAAAATTTCAAAGATTTAATTTAAATTAATGGAAGAAATAAATATAATAGAAAACCAAAAAATGCAAAGAAAAAAACTATTTTTAAAGAAAATATCTTTTTAAGTATAGAAATTTTTTTATACAAAAATTATACAATAAAATTTACTCTAATTAAACTAATTTTATTAATTATAATATAATTGATATAATTTTTCTTTTAAATCATTTTAAAATCTATTAAAAATTTTAAATTCTTGATTAAAAGGAAATTTTCATTCAGAATTTTTTACTCTTTATTTAAAAATGATTTTTTAAAAAAATTCTTAAAATTTAATGCTAACATAATTCAGATAATATGATTTCAAAAATGAAGTTCCTTTTTTGTAATAAATTTTTTAAAAATGGAAAAAGTTAATATATTATTTTCTCATAAGAATATATAAACAACAATTTTTCGGAAAAATGTATTTTTGAAGCATATTAAGTCTTTACTAAAATTTGAGTACTTAATTATCAATATATTTTCATTATCTAAAACCTTTATGCATAATTTTCCAAAAACAATTATTCCAATTCACCTCACCTATTTAATTTCTTGGTTATAAAATAATATTATATTATGGTTCAATTAGGATCGAGGTTGCGTATATCACAAGATAACAAAGAAATTAAATTTATTTGAAGAGAAATATATTATAAAATATTAGGGTGTTAAAAAAACCTATATATAAGACTCTCTATATAATGTACATTGTAAAAATAGTTGAAATGTTGAAGGAATTATATGAATTGTGTAACAATGGATTCATTCTCGATAACAATTCATTGTGGGGAGCTCATGTTCTTTTTGTTAAAAAGAATGATTTGTATTTGAGGTTGTGTATTGATTATAGGTAAATAAATCTCATTAATATAAAGAAAAAGTATCCTCTACCTTGAATTAGTGGATTGTTTGCTCAATTTTAACAAGTTCGTTAATTTTTAAGGATTGATATTCATTTTGGGTGTCATTAATTGCGAGTTAGGAAGGAACATATTTTAGAAACAATATTTCACACAAGGTATGGTCACATTGATTTAATGGTAATTCCCTAGAAATTTACTAGTATACCAAATTTAGGTTTGGATCTAATTAAAATAGTATTAAAAAATTACCTTTCTATTTTTCTTGTGGTATTTATTGATGATATCTTAGTATAACAATAATTTTATGAATAGGGTAAAGTCCATTTTAGAGTTATGTTTGAAACACTTAGAGGAAATACGTTATAAGGGGAATTTATTATGTGTGAGATATCTTGTCATGTATTCTCTTTTCTTGTATATATTATCTCCATGGATAGAATATTAGTTTATCCTCCAAAAATAAAGGCTATTAAAGAATTACCTATATCAATAGAAATAATTATGAGACATTTCTTCCTTGGATTAGAAACTTACTATTAGTTCTTTATAATAAAATTTTATAGATTTTATAACCCATTCAAAAAGTTAAAATGTGAATGGAATAAGATCATATGGTTATAAAAAATATAAATAACATTTTAGAGAATTGAAGAGGATATTTTTCAAAGCACTGATATTGGCATTACATTTAGGTTGTTATGGTTTTCTAATCTATAGTGACAAAAAAAATAAATGACTTGGATGTGACCATACACATAATGATATATTTATTGATTATTAATAAAAATGGTTAAATATCCATAAAGAAAATTATCCAACCCATGATCCTGAGTTGGAATCTCAAAATAAGAAAAAGTGTTATGCCAATAAACAAAGGAAGGATAAGGACTTTCAAAGAAGGTAACATGATTTCTTGAAGGTATATCCATGTAAGGGTGCTATAAATTTTTTATAGAAAGGCAAAATATGTTTTTTAAGTACAATAATATTTTGAGATTTTTGAAAGAATTGGATTTTCTGGCTTACCGTTTGATTTTTTTCCCGCCTCTCAAGTGTGCATGATATGTTCCATATATATTTAATAATGGAGTACATTAATGAACCAATATATGTAATCACCCCTAAAGAAAAATAATTTTATCTCAATCTATCTTATTTTCATGAGTGTGTCAATATTTCTAACACTAGAAAAAGGTTTTGTGGAATTAGATGACTCTACTAGTAAAGGTACTTTAGATAAATCATGAGATCCAAGAAAAAACATGGGGAAATAATGAATTTCATATGAAGAACTCCCCACATTTTTATGAAGCAAAATTACAGTATTTTCTGGGCTGTGATTCTTTAAGGGGGAATAATGCAACACTTAAGCGTCAATTATAGTAAGAAACCTATTCATTGAAAAGAAACTTTTTCATAATGCAGATAACATTATTCTATAATATGATTAAATCCAAAATTAGAAAATTCTATTATATTAGTTTGATGAAATGAAGTTAATTTTTTAAATTATTCATCTCAAAATTAGAATAGTGGGAATTTTATATTTTCTTATAAATAGAATATTTTGTAGGGAATAATGAAAATTTATGATTTTACAAATAATGTTACTTTTATGAAATTATCAAGATATAAAAATGATTTAAATTTTTATGAAAAAAATTTAGACCACATATATATATTTAATAAGTAATATAATTAATTTAAAAATATAATTTTGAGCTTAGAAATCAATGTTTAATATTTTTTTAAATCTTTATAATGTTTTTTCCAAAAAAAACTATTTTTGGTTCTTCTCTTATAATTAAGTATTCGCCATGTTCTTATTTTTTTTTTGTTTTTTTGAAAGTAAAATAAGAATAATTTAATTTAACATAATTCAATTTTTTCCATGAGAATCATCATTTTATATTATTTTTATATATAATCAATATTATTCTTGAGGGAGAATTTGTATAAAAATAGCTTTATATTGCATTTTATGAACATATATTAAACTAATTAATTCTAATTTTGGGAAATTAATATTTTAAAATGGATTAAATATTTTAAATATACATAATTAATATTATTTAATGAGTTAAAAATATTTTTTTTGCAATTAAAAGTATCCATGGAACATATCTACCATCATGGTTAAGTGTAAACTGAGTTAAAAAGGGTTATAATAAAGGGATAAGGCATCAAGATAATAAAAAATTATTATTGAACATCATTTGTTTTTTTATTTGAACCTTAATGTTAAAATATTCTAAACTAAGAAAATTTTGAGCCAAATTACTTGAGTAAGACAAGTATTATATAATAAATTTT
The DNA here is from genome assembly GCA_963277665.1 of Viscum album. NCBI lineage: Eukaryota > Viridiplantae > Streptophyta > Magnoliopsida > Santalales > Viscaceae > Viscum > Viscum album. Next base: position 907,105,396 of record OY728131.1, on the reverse strand, counting down.
CAATTATTTACAAGTATTCCACCCACCTCACTTATAAGAGGGCGCCTCCTCCCCTTATTTATCCACACTTCTTAAGACACTAATATCTACCAATACCTACCCAAATATCATCCCAAAATACTTAAACATGTCATATAGGTTATGGTATTATCAAAATGTCACTTCAAAAAGGATTAATGAGTAAGCCAAAGAAGATTGCCAAAAGAATATGTATATGTTCTGACTGATCCTTTTCAAGTTCAATTCTTCTTAAGCCTCCTATATATATTTACTAACCAACATAACATAATTAAATAAGTGTATTTACTACAATAATATGTGTTTATGTAAATGTTAAATCTATTTTATATCTCCTTTTCATACCTTGGGAAAATGAAAACATCACTTTTGTGTATGTACAGACTACTATCTCCATATTTAAGTTGTAACACAATGAGTTTTTATGAATTTTTTTTGAATAAAATAATTTTATTTGATGTTTTGAGTTACAGAAAATAGAAAGTTGATATTTTTTATACACAAAACCAATTTATTCATTCATTATATGCAACACGAAGTTAAGCTTCTACTACATGCAACATTCGATTATCATGTATTACACACAACACTAAGTTTCTATGAAACCACAATTTATTATTACTATAGATATTTAAACATAGCCATTATAAACTAGTCGGTAAACTTAGTAATATGAATAGTAATAATTTTTTTACAATATTAATTATTATGGTTTTATATAATGAAAATAATTTGATAAAAATCTATTTAATTTTTAGAAAAGACTTTATGTTTTGAAAATTCTATTTTCTAAAAAAATGGATTCTTATTTATTTTTATAAAAAATAGTGAAATTAAATTTTAAAAATATTATTAAATTAATTTTATAAAATAAAATCATTTTTATAATTATGAAATTCAATATTATCGTATGGTATTTTTTTGTATATTTCAGAAAAGTTTCATTTTTTGATAAGTATTGAAAAATACAACATTTTAATTGAAAAAGGCTGTTTAGTTTAAAATATTTATAATGATAAATTATATTGGTTTAAAAATAATATTTTATTTATTATATAAAAATTAAAATAATTTGGTTCATTTTAATAATTTTCATATTTATTTTTGATATATAAAAATTTAAAACTTTGAAACTTTTTTCTTTAAAAACTTGTTTTCTCATCACATCTGTGGGCTTAACATAAATTTAATTTTTCCAATTATCTAATTGGAATTATGAAAAATGGATTAAATGTTTTTAATATTCATAATTTATATTATATAACAATTTTAATTCAATTTTTGACCAAAATTATTAGTGAAAGAAATTAAAATTAATCATTATGATTATGAGAAAAACAAGTTTACCATAGGATTAAAATTTAAAATTAATTGGAAAATGATCCATAAAATATTAAAACAATCCTTTTATGGAAATATTTTGACCTTATCCCTTATATTATTGAGTTATGTTTATTATGGGAGCCTGGTGGTAGGTAAAAATGTTGGTACAAATAACTTTGTTTCAAGAATTTCGAGTGGGTCCTCTCCCCCACTTATGAAAGGAAACCTGGTATCCTCTCTTCTTCAAAACATAAAACATCGTTAGTTTAGAAAGTAACTACCCAAATTACCTAAAAATTACCTCCCTTAATTATAAAATAATTATTTTGTAGATAAATCCAAAATAGAAAAGCTTTTGGTGCAGACCTAAGGAAGATACGTGAAGAATTGGTAATGTTCATCAATGAGCGTTTTTTATATTATTACTTCCTAAACCCCCTAATTTATTTTTATATAATACTTATATAATAAAAATAATATCTTACATATACTTATATGTTCTTATTTTAAGTTAATGACCTAAAAATGTGTCCTATTCTATCAAATGGGTTATGAAAACATAATTTGTGTGTGTAAAAGGTTGCTGCCTCATGAACTGATCCCATTCATTTCATCATTACCACCTCTCAAGGATGAAAATAACAATTGTTTTATTATTTATATATGATAAATATGATATTTATTATGTTATTATGATTATATAATTGTTATATCATAGATAAATTCATGATTTCCCTGTTTTGGGAATATGATAACGTCACTTGTGTGTACAGTGGAGTATCACCTCACGAAGTGATGTGATTCATTCACTCTTTTCTTGGAAATAATTAAGTACGTTTTTAATGATAATATGTGATATATATGACATAAAAATTATTCTCTAATGATAATAAATCATTAAATTTCCTCTATTTTAATTCTTTGAGATAATGAAAACATCATTTATGCATACGTATGACATGTCGCCTCCATGAACAATGTATTTCAATTTATATCTATAAATTTTATGGATCTACCTAAATAAATATACATTAAATATATATTATATTTAAATAATTTTTAACATTATTGATACTATGAAAACAATATCTATATAAGACAAAAAAATAACAAGTCAAAACTTATACGAAAAAAACAAAGCGGTTATTACCCAAAAAGCAACGTTAAGATGTAATTTCTAATAAATGGGTAATAAAAGGGTCATAAGAAGATAATATATGGTATGATATATAATAATATGGTTATATAATAGATTTATAATAAACTTATATTTATTAGATAGGAGTTTTGAACATGTACGACAGGAGTCATGATTTATGGTAAGGGAGTTTTGTCTCTATTTGCTTTCTTTGAGACATATGTTATGTTATACAACTTTATTCTTTTATGAGGTGTATATAAAACCACTTTGACATGTAATATAATTAATTTATTAATCCAAATTATATAATTTTTTTCATTATATGTTATTCCTTCACGGGGTCTAGGATTTAAAGTTACTAAAGTAGTAAAGGTTTTATGTTACAATTTCATCATTTATTGGGATTATTTATGACTACATTTCTAATGATAATATCTTATGATACATATCTCAATAAAACCATAAATAATTATCTTCTAATGTATTTTCATGATATTTTCAAGAAATAGTACAATTTTCAACTCTTCGGTACTTAAGATAATTGAGAATTTTTTTTATGAAATTCAAAATTTATTTCTCTCTTCGGTCAGAAAAACGCTATCTTCAAAAACTATTTTTTTCTAAAAATATTTTCAAATGTTTTTATTACCCTAAAATGATTTAAAAAAGTAAATATTTACCTATGTTAGTATTTTTATGATTTTTTTGAATGGAATATTCTTATACATTTCCAAAATAATACCCATTTTTCATTTACTCAAATGAGACAAGAATCGTTGTTTTAATGTGTAAAACATGAAAAAAATTATATACCACCATGATAGATCACTAATTAAAAGATTAAATTATATTTTTTCAAATTTATTTTCTAAGAATTGGATTTTAAAAATGTTTTATGTTTTAAAAAAAATTAAAGAGATAAGGGTATTTTCTTTAGAAAATTTTATAATTGATATTTCAAAATTATATTCCAAATAATATGAGATCTATTGATGTTAGAAATAAAATAATGAAGTTATAATCCAAGGATACCATTCATATTATTTCACTTAATGGTTTGTGTTTTGATCTAATGATGTTTATGAAATCTTGCATCTCTTCTATGGTTTATACCAAGAATTAATGCCTATGAATCACATTTCTTTTCATAGGTTATGCTATAATAAAATGATTATGAAACAAATATATTTTCCACATGTTTTGATATGATGAAATTGTTATTATACCCATTTCATTCATGGGTTATGTTACAATGAATATTTATGATCTTTTGGAACACATAAATATGGTTATCCTTATGAGAGGGTTCAAACCTATATCTCTCTCTTATGCATTGGGTAATGAATTATATCATATGAGATATATAAAAATATAATGGGGGGTGAAACTACTTCATTAAGATAGGTTAGGAACTGAGAGTGAACCCAATTTAATAATTCTTGGCTTTAATGGGGATTGAACCTAGTTTAGAATAGTAACTTGTCTGCTATGATGGTCTTAGTAGTGAACCTGGAATAATACAGAAATGTTTTTCGATGAAATGTGTATGACATAAATATATGTCTTATGAAAATATTATGGTCTCTTGTCTCATTTCTCATGCACTTTTATTACCTTATGATTCATGTCTTATATTCTTTCAATATATATTCGATGACTCCAAATTATGGTGTTTATTATGAAGGGTTTGGTTTTCAAATGTTATAATCATGTCTCATACACTTATGTTCATGTTATGTTTTTGTATCTCCATTTTTTACCATTTTTGATCATATGATATCACTGTTTATTACATTTTATTTCCCCAATTTATAAATATTTGTATTATGTATGATATGTCTAAGAAGTGTGATAATAATTAATAACTTGGTGGTAGATGACATAGCTCACCTAAGAACGAGTTTTTTATGTGTCCATGTATCTAAAGGAACAAGACCTAAACAATTATGGAATGGATCACTATTTTATGTAATGAAAATTTTTCTATTAAAATGTTATATTGCCACATGAGATGTTTTGGCCTTTACAATTGAAATCAGAGCAAGGTATAAGTAACCTTTGAAAATTAGGATTATAGAACTGTAGTGGGAATCCATTGTATAAGACTAAGAATATGATAACCTACTAAAGGATTTTTTAAAAATATTTTATGTGGATTATCCTTAAATAAATCCTTGTATGGATAATACCAGTGGATGAGGCTCTGAATCTTATGTGCCTAGGGATAACAACCCTGAAAATACCATATTGAGAAAGTCTCAATCAGAAATGTGTGCATGAAAAATTGCAGTGATGCATACCTAGTTAGACATTCATCGGGGATATTCATTGAAAATTTATAAAATCCTTATGAACCATAATGAAGGATTTAAATTGAATATTACTATGAATGTCCTTGGATAAACCTAATATTTCATATATTAAAAATAAGGTGTCATGATTTAGAAACCCAATTAGTGGTTTTCATGATTATGTGGTCCCCCACTATGCTTATTATTTATTACCCTACCATTTCTAGTTTTAGTCGATGGTTGGAACCTAAAAGAGCCACATTAATGATGAATGTGATAGATAATGAAATTATTGTCCTCCTGAGAATCCAAACATTGTGAGAGATGGAATAAGAAATCTCATTTCTATGATCACACACAAATCTCAAGCTATGAATCATGATGGAATTCCAAATGAACAAATGAGGGAAAAAAATTCTATTGAGACCTTAATGAGACAAACCCACCTTATTTAAGTGGAACTATTGATCTTCTAGTTTCTAAAAAATGGATAACTAACACTAAAAGATATTTTTCATTCTCTAATGTTTGGAAAATGAAAAATTCATTTTGGATTTCTACTATTTAGAAGTTGAAGATGATCAATGGTGAAATATTATCAAGAATATAAGGAAACAAGATGAAACTGACTCCATATATTGAGATGAGTTCGTGACATTATTTTTCAATAAGTAATTTCCTTGTATTATTCAAACAAAGATGGATAAGGAGTTATTTGATCTAATGAAAATGGTTAATTAATTCATTGGTACCTACAAGGAATTTTTTTCATGACATGAAAGTTATGATTCTGGAATTATCATACAAACTAAATATAATGTTAATTGATTCATCAATGGATTAAATTTTTTTTGAAGGGAATTATTCATGAGAGACTTTAGTAGATATGAAGAGATATTTTGATATTATATAAAGGTGTAAATGGAGGTTCAATGTGTTGGAAGAAACATGGAGGAAACTATATTAAGTGGCCAAGAAAATGTTTCAAGTGTAGAAGGAAATGTCACCAGGAAATTTATTTCTGAAGCAACAGGAAAAATATTGTTAATGATGGGAATATAGAGAACACTAAAAAAAGTGTACCACCCACACTTCGTTACTTCATGTGTAAGGATAATGGTCATTATTATAACCAATGACCAAACCTCATGTTTGATAATGATGATTGACATTAGAAACCTCTAAATTATAGGGAAATGTAAAAATCACATGAGATCACTATTTCAGACTAGGGGTGCGATAATGATGTGGTGAAAGGTACACATACCATCCACTCTTAAAGTGATAATGTCTTATTTTACCCTTGATCTACCCATACTTTATTATTTGAATAATTTTCATGGATTTCAATATTCTTCCCAAATAATTATATATAGAATTATCACTATAAACACCTAATGGTTTTATGATCGCATCTCAAGTATATGATTCCTCTTTGGTTGAAATTGGTGGGAAAGTTCTTTCATAAAAAAATCATTCATGCTCTAGTGAAATTTTAGTTCATTTTAAGCATGGATTGTATTTATTTACATAAATCCAACATATATTTTATAGGAAGGGAAATCAGGTTTGATATTCCAAAGAAACCTATTATTTTCTATCAATGTGTCGATATGTACCAATTTTTTATGGAGATAACATCCACTATATGTGTCTTAATTCCCATTTAGAAGGGTTGTTTATCTAAAATAGTTAGGGAGAAACTGGATATTGATGATATTCTTATTGTCTGAGAATTTTTTGATGTATTTATAAAATATCCTCCTATCATTCAACCAAAATGTGATGTTGATTTCTCAATAGAACTCATACTTGGTGTCGTGCCAATTTCAAAGACTCCCTAAAACATTATCTTGATTGAGTTGCATTAATTGAAGAAAAAACTCCAAGAAAAATTAATAATGGATTTATTCATCCACATGAGTCACTTTGGGGTGTAGTTGTTATTTTTTTAAAAAGAAATATGGATCAATGCGACTCTAAATTGATTATCAAGAGCTAAAAATATCACAATTTAGAACAAGTATCATCTTCTCCATATTGATGACCTGTTTTATCTACTATGTAGAGCTCGTTACCTTTGTTAGACTGACTATCAATTTGGATATTATCAATTTAGGGTCAATAAGAAGGATATACCCAATAATACATTCCATAAAAGTTATAGCCTCTATGAATATATAGTGATTCCATTTGGTCTTACTAATTCCCCCTTTATCCACATAGATTTAATGAATATAGTTTTTAGATATTACCTTGATTAGTTTTTAGTAGTCTTTATAGATGAGATTATTATCCATTCAAAGATAAAGGAATACCATGAAGATCAGTTTTAAATTGTGCTAAAGACCCTAAGGAAAGATAAACCATATGAGAAATTTAAAAATTGTGAATTTTGGTTGTAAGAGGTTTCATTTTTGGGTCATATAATCTCAATGGAGGGTATATTAGTAAATCCATCAAATATAGAGGCTATTAAATATTGGACTAGAACAACCCTGGTGACTAAGACCTATACTTTCATAGGTTTAGTTGGATGTTGTGGATGGTTTTTGGAGAATTTCTCATGAATAGAAAATCCTCTGACTAAGTTAACTCTAAAGGGATCCAATTTCATATAGATTGCTGAATGTAAGGAAAACTTCAAGTAATTGAAGGGAATATTTTTCATCATAATTTTGATTATATTAACATATATTGAATAATGTTTTATAATCTATAGTGAGGAATACAAGATGTGATATGGATGTTTTATCAGAAAAAATGTCATGATTATGGATTATGCCTCATGAAATTGAATATTCTCAAGAAAAATTACTGAACTCATGATTTGGAGTTAGATGTGTTAATTTTTAATGAAATATATAGTGGAATTTTTTTATGGAGAAATTTTTAATATATATATATCAATCAAAAAAGTTTAAAGTATATATTTACATGGAAGTATTTCAACACGTGAAATAGAAGATGGTTGTAGATAATTAAAGATTATAATTGGTCAGTACATTACCACCTTGGGATAGAAAATAAGGTGGATGATGCTCTAAGCTGAAAGGATCATTCTTTCGTATCCAAGATAAAGATCACAAAAGATCAAATATTTTCGTATTTGCAAAGGATGGTTCTTGAAATCTCAAGAGAAGGGGATAAATCTTATCTTCCTCAATTGAATGTTCAAGCATTTATCCAGGTAGATATAAAATAGGTGTATAATGATGATGTATATTTTTAAAATAAGTTTATGAATGTTCCTAAGATTAATCTTGTTCATGATGGAATGGTATTATTTAGGAATAATGTATGTGTTCCATCTATACTAGATTTGAAGAAGGATTTGTTAGGGTAATCTCATAGATCTTCATTATTTATTAATCCCATAAGTAAAAAATATATATAGATATTTGAAATAATGATTTTGGTTGGATGGAATGAAGAGAGATAGCACAATGTTTTTATTATGGTTCTTGGTATGACAACAAGTTAAGGCTGAAAGAAAAGACTAAGGGGATACTACATCCATTACCCATACTAGAATATAAATGGGAAAACATCACCAGGGATTTGTTTCATTAGACTCCTAAAAACATCTAATGGCCATAATGCTATATGGGTTATAGTCAATCATTCTACTAAGTCAGCACACTTCATCACTATTAGAGAAGACTTCTCGCTGGATCATCTTTCCAGTAAAAAAATTAAGTAAGTTATAGAGTTTCACGCTAGACCACATTCCATTTTATATGATTGGGGCATGAGGTTTACCATAATGTTTTGGTAAAGTATTCAGAAATATCTTGATATGGAATTGAGTTTTATCACAGTTTATCATCCCCAAACAAATTGTCGGTCTGAATGAACAATTCAAACCCCAAAGGATATATTGAGATCTTTTTCTTTTAATTTGAAAGGTGGTAGGGATCAACACCTTAATCTAGTTGAGTTTTCTTACAACAATATATTTCCATTAATAATAAAGATGGATTATTATAAATCCATATATTGAAAGATTTTTAGTGCTCCAATGTGATAGAATGATTTTGTAGAAAGAAATCTATTGGGATTTTAAATAGAATATGAAATAGTAGAGAAGGTTAAATACATTCAGCAACACAAAGAGCTAGATCAGATTCATCAAATAATTTATGCTAAAAATTACCTATATTTTTTTGAATTTAAATTTGGAGAAAATGGGTTTCTATGAATATGACCATGGAATTCAAGACTTAAGGTAAGGGGGTTTTGTCTTAAGTTTCCTTCATCGAGAAATATGTTATTTTATACACGCATATTCTTTTATAATATGTATATAAATCCCATTTTACATGTAATATGATAAATTTACTCATCCTAATGGTATATTATGTTTTATTGTTTTTTATTCCATCATGGGTCTTATAATTCAAAGATACCGACGTGGTAAAGGTTTTTTATTACAATAACATTGTTTATTAGGGTTGTTTTTTATTATACTTAAAATGATAAGATCTTATGATCCATCTCTTAATAAACTCATAAATTTTATTCTACTATGGTTCGTCATGATATTTTCATGCAATTATACCATTTTCCATTATTTGTTACTTAAGATAATTGAGAAAATGATTTAATTAAAAAACAATTTTATTCCCATATTCTGAAAGAAAAACACTTTCTTCCAAAATAGTATTTCTCTAAAATATTTTTAAATCTGTTTTAATATCCTCCCCTGATTTTAAAAAGGAAAGTTTTAGCCATTTTTGAATATTTACAATTTTTTTGAAATAAATATTCATTATATTTTCCAAAACAATGTCCATTTAGAATTTACTAAAATGTGAAAGGAATATTCATTTTATCATGATATCATGAATCAAATTCTCTACCCCATGACCAATCATTTAATCAAATATTAATTTATATATTTTCAAAGTTATTTATAAGGAAATGGATTTTCAAAATGTCTTATGTTTTAAAGTTATTTTTTAATCAAAAAGGGTATTTTCATTTGAAATTGTTTTAAATGATCTTCCAAAATCATTTTACATATAAGATGACATACGTTGATGTTACCTATGACTTACCATGGTTATGATATAGGGATACAATTCATATTATTTCTATGAATTATTTATGTTTTGATGAAATGTTATTTATGAAAACCCATTTCTATTCCACATGTTATACCAAGAATACCTTCCTATGAAACCCACATCCTTTCAAAAGATATTTTATAATTAAATGATTATGAAACATGTTTATTTTCTACATTTTATGATATGATGAAATTTTTATGATACCCATTTCATTTGATAGATTATGTTAATATGTTTTTATGATCCTATGGAACACATTAATCTGGTTTTCATTATAATGTGGGTGAGATCTATATCAGCCTCCAATGAATTGGGTAAATATTTATATCTCATTAAATAGAAAGGAATAGAATGGGGAGTGAACTCAGTTCAGTAAGATAGAGTCAGAAGGGGAATTTTTTCTGGTTCAGTAAGACATGGCTGGAACTGGGAGTGAACCTAGTTTAGTAAAGTTCTATGTCCGCTATGATAGTCTTGGTAGTGATCCTTCAATATTATGGAAATGATTTTCTATGCTTATGTGTATGCTAAAAATTACCTATCTTATGTAAATGTTACTAACATATGGATCATGACCTTTTATTCCCATTTTATTCATGTCTTATGAACTTCTAATATTTATGCAATGACTCATGATTATGATATCTATTATGTGGGGTATGGTTTTTAAATGTCATTCCCAAGTCTCATAAACTTATTTTCAGGTTATTATTATTTATCTAACTTGTTTACCATTACTAAGAATCTATGTTCACTCTTTATTATGTTTCCCATCCCCAAGTTAAAAATATATGTATTATGTATGATATGTCTAAGAATGTTTCTTGTAATGAAGAACTTAGTTGGAGATGATATAGCTCACATAAGAACCAGTTGTTTATGTGTCCATATTTCCAAAGGAACTATAAATAAAAAATTATACCATTAATAATTATGTTATGTAATGTATATATTTGTATTGATATGTAATGATTACGTGTGAGAAGTTTGGGTCTTCAGAATAGTGTAATTTTTTTCATCACTACATCACCTGGATGGTTATAAAGATAGAATTGATGAATATATATGATATAATTATTTTTATTGAAATATATTATATCATCTAACTTGTTAACCTTCCATTCATTATAAAATGATAATATTGCTCATGTGTATGTGTTTATTACCACATCCATGAAGCAATGTGATTTTTTTCTATTTGAATATTTCATGAATAAATATAAAATGAAATATAATGAATAAAAACTATATTCATAAAATTATTAAAATTTTAGAGATGATGTAACTATTTTCTATCACATTTAACCACAATCAATATACTTAGGTAATTTTGGATAAATTAACCAAAAAAACATTAAGTGGTCGGTGTGAGAATGAATTATTCAATGAATGGATGAAAAATGATTATAAATGGACTGTAAATAAGGGAATATAAATGAAAAGGGTTCTTAAGAAAGTATGTAATAAATTTAAATCGATTATTTAGGAGGATAAAACACATTTAACTAATAAGGAATCCAAGGTAAGGGTATTTCATCTCAATTTGACTCCAGTGAGGCATATTTTTTTTATGACCCTAATTTATTTTATATAGTGTATACAATACATATTATAAATATTATATGAGGTATTATTATTTATTTACTATATATATAGTTTTAATTCAAGTTTCATATTTTAATAGGTTTTTATTAAAGAGTTATTAAATAAGTAAAGGTTTGTTTTACATCATTATTATTTGGGATTATTCATGTTTATTTTTATGTTGGAAGAATTATTTACAAATCATCATATTAAAACTCATCTATATTATTCTTTTATCGTTATTTTTAGTGTTTCCATTTTTTATTTCAACTTTTTCTCTCTTTGGTAAAAAAATATAAAATAATTTATTTAAAAAAAAGTGACCTTATTTTCATTTTTCAATTGATAATATTCTCTCCTATATCTATATTCTTCAAATTATTTAATGGATGTTCATGTACACTATTAAATGGTTGGTAAATTTATTTTTTCACTAACTTTGACTTTATTTAAAAGGATTTAAAAAGAACATTTTTAATGTTTTCGAAATGATTAATTTTTTAAATTTTTATAAAATTGTGAAAGGTATATTCGTTTTAACATATATTGAATGACAAATTTTTCCACCTACATATCCATTATTCATTATTTAGCTTTGTATATATGTTTCTATGTTTTACTAAACAGAAAATTTTCCATTAATTTATGATTTTTTAGTTTTTATATTAAAATAAAAATGAATTGGTTTCTAAAAGGATTATGTGAATTTTAGAAATAATTTATAACTTCATTTATATAATAAAGTCAGAAAATATTTACATATTTTTTTAAAGTTTCTATTCCATTTTAGTCTCTTATTCTCAAAATATTTTAATTTATTTACAACCTTTAATTTTGATGAATTAATGGTATCATATCATCCTTTATTAATTTATAGATTATACCTTATTTTGTGATCAATCAATTTCTTGTGATCATGTTCTCTATCCCTCTCCATTATTCATTCAACATTATTTTTATTCTTCATGTCTATATTTTTAGTATCATAGATATATTAAGTATAATTTATACTAATTTAATTATGTATTGAAAATATATCATTTAAATATATGGTGTTAGTTTAAGGAAACTTATTAATAATTTTTTTCATTTACTAGGGAAATAATAATGTTCTATATTCTTGATTTGATGTAAATATTAATTTATTGTTAAGGAATATTTGTTAAATATTATATTATTGTTTCAATATACGAGGAATGAAATAGAAATATGTAAGTTATTGGTGAGGCATGGTTATAGATAGTTCTTCGATGCATTGATGGGTCTCATGATACAAATAGTTAACTAAATTAGTTGGGTATTTAGTGTATACCTACCCTTTCATTTAAATTTCATAGCACAAGTACCTAGCAGTATGGTTTATGATGTCTTGGAATGAGAACTTGATGGTATGATCATTATTATTAACATTATGAATTTACTTAAATAATATTCCAGTTATTATTACCCATGTGAATATTATATTGATGTTTTATATGGTTATATTTTGAAACTATTGTTATTGATTAAATAGAATATCTATTGATTATCCACTATTCTATATTATTTATGTCTTATCCACTTAATGTAACTTCTATTTTATTATTTACCTTATTAAGTAACTAAACTCACCATTTTTTAATCTTTAATTTCCTTATGAAATATAGAATGAGTCAATGAATGATTTTCAAGGATTCAAGAAATTTTTTCCAGCTATGTATTATTTTTCCAATATAACATTGAAACTAATTATATATATAGTATCCTAGGACCTATAAATTGATCAATATTTTATGCTTTGATCCCTTGTACCTTTTACCATTATAATAATGGAATCATCCATGTTGGGTTACTAAAGTTGGGTTTATTACACATTGGACCTATACCAATCACATGATAATAAGAAATTTCTCAAATCCTATGTGATTGTACCATTTTACCCCCGACCGGGATCTTGTTGTATTTATAACCACATACTTCTATATTTAATTCAATAAACACTCTAAAATTAGTTTTGTGTCTTCTCTACATGAACTTAAACCCCTAAAGAATTATATTAATATCTTAAACATTATAATAAGGACTTACTCAAATCATCATTCAAAATATTACATTTTCTACAACATCTATTCCATAAAAGTCTAATTTTTTTTAAAATATATTAACCTATAATGATGTGGATCATTAAATGTTATTTTCCATGTTTTTTTATCACCCCCAAGAATCAACCATGAATATATCCTATCTTTTTATCTATTATTAAAAATCTAATATTTCTACCCATTCATGGTTATAAACTGAAATTAGTTTCACTACATCTACACTCACTTTATACAAATTTTCTTTCCTCAAAAAATTATTTCTTGAAACCTTAACATGAATTAGTAACTTATTAAATGACTTGTTTTATGACAAAACCAATTCAATATTACCAAATACACATAATAAAAACAAATATTAAATTAATTCTGGACTTCTTGTAAAAAAATTATGTGCATGCACAATGCCATATTTTATTTTCTGCATACGAAATCTCAACCCCTAACTACATCTTGAAATCTCTCACCCATCCACACTGAAGTGAAATCATGGTTTTTAGAATGATACCCTAAATTTTGTTCTAAATAATATAACATGTTGATGAAATCTATCCAAGAGTACCAAAATACTCTAAATATAAGTTCCACTAGGATTAATCATTTAATTCATCAATATGTCAACCATCTGATGCTCTGCATTTACTCGATCATTGTATAATTTTTTTTTAAATTTTGTATTTAATGAGCAACTAACTATAATTTTTCAACATACACTAGTATCTAAATAAATATCTAAACTACATGTCAATAAGTCTTACTATGTATTTACCCTTCCAAATCTTGGTTCCCCCACTAAGTAGTCAATAATATGATCTCTACCATAGAAGCATCTATATTTTTATCCTGATAAACCAACTGACATGATTTCAAAACCACACATCTAGTCAATAAACTATCATAATGATCAAACACGACTAACTTTTTATACACTTTATCTAGTTTGAAAATTCAGATAAAACCAAATCAAATTAACCAAAATTTCACCCTTTATATTTTCCAGAATTCTCTAAAAAAGGGGATTACACCCTTGAATAGTAAATGGTACACTCCCCACCATATGACTATTATCATAACTATTTCCCAAGTAATAAATCATCCTAAAGACATTATTTATTGATAAAAATTATCTATTTATCATTTTGAAACAATCTTATCGCTAATAAATAGAACTATATAAATTTACTTCAACGGTATTTGAGCATGCCTTCTCTTCTACATCTCACTAAACTCACCAGTCATCTAAAAACACTGAGAAATATCAAAAGGTTAAAAAATATCAAATAATTACCCAAGAGTGATCATTTATCTAATCAAAATGATGTCCAGTGAGAAATATTTAAACTATCAGGGATTCAATGTTCATTGTCTTAGTTTTATTTCCATTTCATTCCTAATTATTTTCACAACCCATTCCATTCACAAAAGACTATACACTTGTCCTTTTTTCCAATCATGTGTAATATAAAAGCATGTCCTATATGAAACCAACATGAATTTCCCACTGGCATCATGAATTTACTTTAAAATATAGGTAAGTACTTTTTAATTTCCCATAATGAATACTAAATTTTAAATAAACCTCTCCATTAGTTCTTATCCATCCTTGATCTAGATTTATTCCTAAAAATAATAGTGTACTCTCTGGTACTTATCAATCATAATCTTGAATTCATGTTTCTATGGGAAGTATCTTATCCATAATAGTCTCACACACCTAATAAAATAAATATGAACCCTGATATAAATAACTTCATCCTCACAAAGAACAAATTATTCTTCTCTACTCAATGTGTTTTAGACATTTCAACATACTTAAAAAAACCTTAAAATCACTCATGACTCATGAAGCATTATAATTCAAAAAGGGAAGATTCATGTTCAAACCCACTAGAAAAAAAAATCTAGGGTGACATAACATTATTAAAAATAGAATCACATCAAAAACCAAATTTATACTTCTATCTTAAACATAATACTGATACCACAATCACTATAGGATATAAATATCTCAAAAGAACAAGGAACACCCCATGCCTTTATCCATAGTCATATGGGTGTCTATTAAATCCTGAAATTTATATCAAACTCAAACTATATCTAAGGAAAACTATACAATCCAAATATATACCTAAGGAATAAAATTCCCATACCAACCCCATTAGGATTCTTATACACTACATATAAATAATTATTGTTTCATCATAATTTGATAGCATTAAAGCAGTAACTTACTAAAATCATCATTATGGATGTTAGTTAATTGATACACCACTACGTTGTTATTCATAACAAAACTAAATAAATTATCACAATAAAATAAATTAATTAAAATAATTTGCAAAAAAACATCCAAAAAATTTCATTTATTTTGTAAAATAGGTTTTTATGTATTCATTTTCCATTTAAAAAAATCCCAATCACATGAATTCATGAACATGCCTAGTAAAATTTACATGCCCAGTATGATAAATATACACACACTTATTTTAACTGTAATCCAATATTAAAACAATAATCATAATATCATACTTTAATAAACTAAAAAATATAATAAAAAAGAAAAACCACAATTCCATAACCTTGATAACTTGGAAATTATCGAATGGGTTCTCATTAAGCACAATCATGATGTATTCCCCGTGATTTGAAACATAATATCTTTACATGACATTTCCCAAATAGTAAAATAACTAAAAAAATACTTTGATCTCATTTTCAAAATACTCAACATTGAACCTCCCATATGGATTCTGAGTGAGAGATTTCATGTGGCCTCAGGTATACCCCCACCCCATACGCCATAAGTTGTTAACTAGCGGAAAGAGTCTATGATCAACATTATGAATATTATAATCTCGATATCACAACATACTATATTATCTAAATAACTAAAACATCATCCATAATAAAATCTGAGTGTACATATGTGGAATTATAGATAAAAGAAAACCATAATAAGATATGCACACATCCATGTTATATCAAATAAACTATGGAGGTCATACATCACAAACAATAAGGAGGATTTCCTACTAGGATGAATAAATATAAAAATAAATCTAGTACATAAAAAATATATAATCACCCTTATATCCTAAAGCCTCATCCTATCTAATCTCTAATACTATTTGACCTACCCTATCTCAATTTCTATACATCCTACCACATGAATATTGAACATAAGGGATACAAATCCACCAAACTACACATTCAAGGTGTTGGCATAAAATATACTTGGGAACCATCAATAATGTCCCTTATATTTTTCATAATATTCATAAACATATCTATAAGAATTAAATTAGTAGTAATTTAAAATAAAAAGAAGCCATGTTGGGTAATTATGTGCTAACCAGGCCACCACAATAACTGACCTCACTTGTTGCTACCAAAGTTTGTAATAATTCTTTTCATGGTCATAAGATATCGAAAACACATCTTGGATTGGCTTAAAAAAGAAAAACATTGGTATATAAAATCTTTATGGGAAAGGTATCACATATCCAGACCCAAGCATATGGAAAACCCATCTTATAGGGGATAACATGGGTAGACCTGAGTATAAGATCATATAGGTAAAAAAATAATGATGCCCTAAATATTGGGATTTCATGAAACTGTCTCGTCAATCATGTTTTCTCCAAACACACTGCATCACCATAACTATGATGAATAAAATAATCATGGAAAACATATCCTGATATACTATATTTTAGAGAAGAACCCACCCATACATAGTACCCAGCAAGATTATAATAGAAAAAACATAAATAGAAAGACCATCTACATAGTACCATTAAATACACATATCTTGTATTGATAACCCTTATCTGTAAAAATTCCAAATCCCTTAGGACATAACCAATTTTTCTACATAGATCAACCTATCATACTAGGTTGAATAAAATTATCTATATTGATTTCATATTGAAAATTATCATATTAAACTAAAGAATTTCTCTATATTTCCATTTCTATTTTAAATCATAAATCCACCATTCTTGTAATGCCCTCAACCACCCAAATTTAATGGGTTGTTTATTGCATCATAATATTATTACATAAGATATAATAACAAAGATCAAGTTTTAATATCCTTTAAGAGACTAAATAACCTCTAAAAATAAGAGTATATAATCTCACATATTTCATATAAATTAAGGATGTAAAATTTCATTAAGGATAAAACATGAGGTCGGTATGGTTTGATGGAAAAAGTGAACTTATTCCAAAATTAAGTTCCATACACATGAGACATAATAGAGGATTCAACAGGTATATCTTTATTATCATCAATTAGTCAAGGTCCTCCAATTATAAATAATATATCCATAATACCAAAAATAAATTGAATACATAGTGATTTATTATCATGGGATAATATTGAATTTCATTCCTCTTAGAATAATTGAGGAATTAGAATATATTATGAATGAATTATAATGTGAATGAAATTAGGTTCCACATTGATAAGATGTCATAAGGATGGTATATAAAATGATATAACCATAATATTGGTATATAAATTTAGAAGATGAAAAGGATATTATAATATAAATATAATTAGGAGTTGAAAAGAGGGAGAAATATGACTCTTACCTTGATTAAACTTCCTCAAAAAGAGATAACCCTTATATGAAAATAAAATCTTCACTATTGAAGAGAGATATATGGGAGAGACTCCTCAAGAGAGATATAAATAGATAATTAAATTTTTTTTGGGGAGAAATTATAAGTGGGTGATTATCTATAGGTGTTGTGGGTGGAATATAATAGAATATAGTATAGAATACATTAATTTCCCATTATCTCATGTGTTAAATAACTCATATAGTGTCTTGTTACTTCAACTAATTCTCCATTGTAATTTTCATTTAAAAAATAGGAAATGAGAACTACCTTGGAGTATTTATTCATTCACACACACACATAGATATATATTTACAAACATATATATATATGATGTCATATTTACTATATTTCACCATATTTGACCATTCATTATTATATTTTACTATTAATACACAAAATTACCAAATTTGAACCCTTAAATAATTTTGATGCCTTATTCAAAATATTAAATCCCTTTTATAGCATTTATCCTCTAATTATATAAATCATATCTTTTAAATAAAATGATACATTAAATAAAATTGTTATATCAAAGTACATGTCATTTTATTACTAAAATAATTTACATATTAACATTTCTTAACACCTATATATAAAACCCATCATTACACAAACGTAATTCTTATAAGTAATATGTGAAACTATGGTATTTTAATGATGTCGTTCAAAAAAAATTTATCGGGCAGTGATTTCCACAAACATAAACTTCTCTCATAGATGATTCTGCTCAAATTTCAATTATTAAAGTTATACCTGGTCCGGGTCTAGGGAAAACATGATTGATGATACCTTCTTAACAATATCTAACAAATATAATTCATAAGGGATGTTACTAAAAGATAAATACGTAGTTTCTACCTTCTTCACCATTGAACTCTTATCATTACACTTAATATACACAATTCATGTGGTTACTTTATAATGGTTATATCACCAATTTTTATAACATCCAAAGGTCATATCAAATCTTACAACCTATAAATTCATTCCTACCAATCAACTAAATAATAATTCATATTTTTAGTTCATTTAATATATCCATTTCATGGAAAGGATAATTTTTAATTTTATAGAATCCTTATTATATTCATGATGTATATTTGAGATTATGAGCTAAGACACATCAGTATTGCACTCACATTATTTATTTTTCTCTATTTTCCCATATTATCTATAATGATATCAATAAATTATTATATTTAATTTATATTTCATTCATTTTTAAGGAAATATTTTTCTTTATAACTATACTTTATCAATTTTTAAAATTTCTCCATAATTTTTACACTTACCTGTATATTTCCACCCATCACTACCTTTGGAATATGGGGAAAACCCATCCATAATAATCTACTCAATATTCTAATAGGTTTTATGCTAGCACAAGTATTTTTTTAAATATCCACACCTAGTATATCCCAATTAATCTATATAAGTTCTATAATATCCATGGGAACTTATATTCTCATATTTTCCTCCTTACTAATATTAGGCACACCCATGTTGAGTGATCACACCCACAACCCAGTCTATGAGACCCAACATCCCATTACACTATTCCATATAGTATAATTGGGGTCTAATACACCCATTCCCATCTACCCATCATTTCCAAGGGAGTTCTAAAATTCCAACGTTGTGACCATATCCCTTTTTGTACCTCTTTCTAGGTTAGAAAATAATCAAAACCACTACCCAATAACTTTATCACATGGGAGTCCATTTCTTTTTCCATCAACGATCTTCCCAATCCCATAATAATTTAATATATAAATTAATATCCATTATAGTTTTATCTAGTGGAACTAGAAACAAATCCCATTAGCAACATAGACATTGAGTGTTCTCAAGATCTAAAAAATTTTGGATTACTCACCCCACTTCTAAAGGGCTTTACCCTAGACACTTATAATTAGAATATACCCATATTCTACATGGAATCCAAAACCAGAACCCATATGGATGAATACACCAGAAAATGAATCCACAATATATGATTAAGTATTAAAGGGACCATCCAAATCAATTTATTTGACCCATAAGACAAGATCATCTATCCTTATCCAATCCCATACAAACTATATTGTATGACACAAATTTATATCTCATACCACAATAACCATGAAACTAATTATAATTTTTTTATTAATTATACAATATGAACTATGGAGGAATAACCTCAAGAATCCTATTAGGCGATGTGGAAATACTAAAAAATAACCAGTAGTGAGTGAAAATTTCATGGTGTGATCTTGGTACTTATATAAGAAAAATCCCCATGAATTAACACCCAATAAACATAAAACTTCATAATTAATTAGGAATGTCCCTTGGAAAAATCACCATTCAACATTTTTCCATCCAAATGATAAGAAATGACATGCATCCATCAATATTTGGAATTTTATAACCATATAATAAAAAATAACCACTATTAGAGATGTATTTCACCACACTCTATTGAAATAAGGCATTAATACTCATCTTAAATTTCCATGTTTCTGATTAAATCCCAAAAGAATTAGAAGAATGGGGGGGAAATAGTGAATACAATACCTCAAAACACTATAAAAGGAACTAAAGAACCACACCACATCATGGGGAGAATGGTATATGAAGAAGGAGAGTAGAATTTATCCTAAATGGACCTCCCTATATGACCTTGAAACCTAAAACTAAAGGGGAGATCATGAAAATATAGTCATGATATTACTTAAAAATTCATCCTTATATTGGGTACTGAGTGTACCTCCACCATCCACCTAATGTCTCACTAGGTACCTAGTGTTGGGCATCAGTGATGAAGTGGCCCAGAATATGGGGACTAACCCTTCTATCTTCTAATGGGTACCTAATGCCTTGATAAAGACACCTCTTACTTGTTTTAATTGCCTAAAAACTCTATAATTTGTCTCATTACCTCTCTATATAAACTTATACCATTAAATCATTTTTTAAACATCTAAAACATAACAAAAAATTCTCTTCCTTTCGTCCTCACTCCAAAATTTAATTTTTCCCAAACTGTCATTCCATAAAATTCAGGTGTATTTTTATTCTACTAATACATAATGATTCATGCCATAAAATTTATGATTCTTCCCCTTTAACCACAGCTAAATAATTATAACATTATTCATTAAATAATACCTTAATATAAAAAATTATGATATGATTTATTTATAGTAATAAAAATGTTTGCCTTCATTTTGAATAAATTAGAATTTAAAAAGTTGTTCGGGGATCATATGCACAAACCATGTAATTACTTTATATCATAATTAATATGTAATGGAAGAACCATGATCTCCATATATGCCATTATATAGTATCCATTGAAAAGTTCACCCCAAATTTGACTGATTCGTCTACCACATTCCTCAAGTGCACCTCTCCTTACACTAGAGCTAGCTGAAATACAATGATGTTCTATGTATAAAGCAAGGAGTCTGCATCCTCATTGGTATAGATATCCATATATTATAGAAGAAGAAATTGAAATCAGCTGTTACTATAATATAAAATCATATAAAAGTGAACACCATTTTTTCATGTCATAGATTTGAAAATAAAAACTCTTATGATATAAAAGATGATTAACATTAATCTAAAGTTTCATACATCAAAATTGAGGTCACCCATAGGTGAATTCTATAAAATCTATCCAAAAAATAGAACATACAAATAGTGGGTCCTCAGTCTCTTCTTGGTCCCATATCCAAGCTCAACCTAAGATCCTCTTGTTCAACCACCTAATGAAAGGCCCTTTCCCTTACCATTGAATGTACCCAAGAAGTCTACATGGGTACTAGAGCACCTAAGAAGTGTGTGAGTAAAACTTAGTATGTCACCAGCAACGGTTCCCCTAAAAGGTATAGTAAATTCATCTATATAAACATTGTCATTTATTTTTATGTAAATAATATAAAATTATGGAGATGAAAAATATGACAAATACACAAGTGCTACATAGCCAACCAAGTGTGACCATACATAATTTTTCTAGAGTTAATCTGTCTTTAAATAGATCACATATCACTAACTGGGAATCATAAACCAAATCATAATCTGTGGGAACAACATCCCATTATTACATAGTAAACAACTCATGGTAAATACATCTCAATAACCATGCCATATTAGTTGGTATATCATCCCATTAATATCCTTATATAGCATTCATAACACACTATAAAAATCATACACCTGTGAGAATTTTTTCTAACCATAACATCAATAGAGGGAATAACATCCCTAGACACAAAAACTCACATGTGTTCAAAGCATCCCAAGTTCTAAGACACAACATGATAGAGGGAATCAAATACCAAGAGAAACCAATATTATATGGGCATCATGTCCTTTTCCTTATAAGAACCACACCATGTCAAGTATATCCCACTTCTAAGGGTAATACAAAATAATTTGGCCTAACATCCAATCTCCATCATTATCAGGATTCTGTGGGAATTACATTTCACGAACTAGTGGGTATTACATTCGATAATAGTGGGAATATAATCCCGATTAATGTATACCATATTATTTTCATAATGACCCACATTATAATCACCATTATAAAAAATTGGAATTTCATCCCATCCATATTTATCACCAGTGTAATGGGAATTTCATCCCATATACATTATCAAAATCATACAGAGGCATAATATATATATATATATATATATATATATATATCATTCAATAATATATAGGCTAATTATATTAAGGTTTCAAAATATTCCAACTCACTATAAGTCCAAGATAGGTCAGCCCCCACATTCCAAACCTACTACCAAGGTCCAACCCAAGGTAATACCTACCTAGATTCAATAAAAATAGTGGGTTGGAACATTCACTTCAAATCCTATCCAAACAAGACAAAAAAGGGATTTAGGGTTACTCAAAATTCCCCTAAGGGTAAATCCTCACACCAACCCTTTTTAATTACATAGATCTCTTAAATCCATGGGAGGTAAATTCATTAATTTAGGTCCATTATGTCATCATTTGTCTTAAGGAATCCCCCAAGGGGACTTTAACATAATTTTCAACTCGCTTTAGTTCAAGTCAATTACTTTTGGAGGATATGGTATTAATGAATTGTGATCAAAGGGTCTATTGTGGACTTATTTTTCCTAACCCTACTAATATGAGTCAAGGGAAAGAAGTGGAATCGAATTTATAGTCAATTTCAAGTGGGCAATGATATTTCATATCACACAACATATGCAACATGAATAAAAAAATTGACAATGGTTAGGTACCATCTACCTTGACACAATGGAAAATCTCTCATTGAATATCACTAAAAAAATAAGCCCTAATATGGAGGATTTCTATAAATATGGTAACTCCATCAACCAAGGTATAAATTGTAGAACACACTATAATAATGAAAAAATGTAATAAATCAAATTAGACAGATAGACTACGCTCTAGATAGTACTTTGTATGAATGTATCCCAAATCTATGTAAGAAAGGGGAAGAAATATTACTTTGAAAATAGAAAATAGATGGAGAGGGAAAGGAGGGTCGAGAGGTTTTCCACCAGAGAAAAGAGTGGTAGTTTCATTTAATTAAAATTTATAACCTTATAATATAATTTATTAAATTTTTATGAAATAGATAGTTCTTATTGAGCTCCATGTCACACTTTATCAGGTACTCAATACCCCACCGACTTCCTGCTTCAAGGTCTCCAGCAAACTGATGACCCACTTAGAGTTATTTACCCGCTTTCTACATCCACAGAATTACCCATTATTATTCCATTATGTATCTGGTGACATCTATCAAAATGAAAAATTTCTAAGGACTGGTTTTTTTATCCAGAAACAGACCTTGATCCCCCATGAACACCTCAAACATCCATCATTCACCAAAATAAACATGGTTTAATGAAAATATGATTGCAAACATGAATCAAAATATATATGATATATTACCACATAAAAACCATAAGTAATATCATTTCTGAGACTCACCATATAGAGTCATAAAAAAACTATGGATAGTGTTCCTGTATATCATCCTCATGCTCCCAAGTCTCGACTTGAATACATCTAGGTTTATACTACACAAGTACCAAGGGATTATCATCTTGTAGAGTATATTCTAAATCTGATACATAATACTAACTATTAATTATTTGGATGACACATTAGGCTATAGTAAAACATCATTATTTTTAATTTCATGAGAATTATAGGGGATAATATATTAATATGAGAGAGATGAAATACATCCTGCATAACCTAGAATATTTTATGAGGAATTAATTATTATTTCACTAAATTGATCCTCTTTAAAAAATAAACAGAAACCATATATCTATGCTCCAACTCACCCTACCTTTGAACATAATGGTTTCCCAATTGAGGTAACACTCATAAGAAAAACCTATCAACTACAACAAACTCTATATGATGGTTTCAAAGATGTGTATAGTAATTTTTTACACTCTATGTAGTCTCTAATGTCATTTGTATCAAATGGATATGCTCACAAGTCTCCAAAATGTGACTTGGTAAAAGAATATTTGACTCGCTTACCTCTAACCATTTTGGAGGAAAACTATATGGCCTGCAATAGATGGCCTCAAAAGGTTCCAACTGAATTGATGCTTGACACTATTTTTATTGGAGAACTCGTGTAGGGTGATATTACTCTCCCACAAAGTACTAAAATATTTGATACACTCTTATAACATGTCCTTCAAAATATAGATAATACATTCAAACATCCCATTAATATGAGTATGGTGTACAATGTAAAAACACACATAAGTATCAATCATATTCTATAAAGTCTTCCAAAAACATACCATGAACCATGTATCCCAATCCAAAATGATACTCCTTCAAACAACATGCATCCATAATATATTCTTGAAATATAACTGACTAAATAACTAACTGATTGGGTCTCTTTAATCATTGGGAAGTGTGAAACCATGGTCAACTAGTACACAATAACACATACCACATTGTAACCATAGTGTGACCACAAAAACCTCATCATAAAATCCATCATCACATCATCCTATTTACAAAAATGAATGAGTAGTGATAGGAAAGTTCTTATAGGTATCTAATTCTCAACCATCACTTGTTTATTGGTGGAGCATTAAGTAACAACCCTCACTATATCCCTATTCATATCAACACACCAGTGGTGTATATACATATCATGGTACATATTGGAGAGCCCTAGGTAATCAACCAATAATGAGCCATGTGGATCAAACATTAGTTCCTCACACATACTCAAGGGAACAACCATAGTATTTTTTTTAGTGATGACTTGAACCAGTTTTCCAGTTCATGTTATCAAGGGAATTTATTAAAACAAAAAAGATTCAGTACAAGAACAAGGTGTAATGTGTTTACACCAGCGGGGATTTAAAGAGAGAACATTGGAAATCATGCAAAATAAATAAAAACAAAGATACATATCTGTCGAGATGAAATAATTCAAATTGTAGTGGTATCCAACCGCCATAAGAGTGCATAAAACTTCCAGATACAACCATCCATGTTCTGCACATCAAGCGCATAAATAGAAAGATCCATCCAGAATGAAAACCTCATAATCTTCAAAAAAAAAACTAACAGCCAAATAGAATGAAGGATTCTCCAACAAAGAAACATCATGATTCTCTCTAAAAGAAATTTTTTCCATAATCCATAGAGAACTTCTAGAGTGCAGGAAAAATGAAGATGAATCTGTCATTCAATTCAAACAGAATCCAACAGAAGCAGTGATCCATCCATCCAAATTCTTCACATAAAGCATAAAAGATAACAATCCTGATTGAAGCTTCTAAAAATGCATCAATGAAGCAGATTGAAATGACCTTTCAAAATCACCAGAGTGAAGCTAAAACACAAAACCTAATATTCCATCAAAACCCCTCCAAACCAGTCTAGAGGTAGAGGTTCAAAGCATAGTAATAAAAATCCAAACAACCAGATTTAGATCAATCCAGTTGTAGTCTTAAAGCATAGAGAATATAGCCATCAAACAGATTCACATTCAGACAAGAAATCTCCAAACCTCAATTTAAACAGAGAGAAGGGTTGAATGTAGAATCCCGAACTATACTTCAAACATCCATCATCAATCAAAGTCGAAACAGCAAGAGTGTTGCATCCTAAGGATTCCAGCAAATAGATTTCAAACAGCCTCAAAAAGCAATCCAATCCAAGGTGAGCAGAAAAAATAGAACTTTTCATGATGGAGAGAACTGACAGAAGAAATCACAGCACAAGAAAAACTAAAGAGAGAGAAAAGTAGGATTCTTAGTCTTCAAAAGCATAATAGAGATAATTTACATTGAATCCCTTTGAAGTCAAAATTTGGATTCTTCTTGAATACCTCAACAACAAAGATGAACATTCTTTTCCGGAGTTCCAGATAAGTGTCATCGCTCATGTCACAATCTTTGTATTTTCTAAAAGAAATTCTATCATTCTCGTCTATCCATGAGTCTAGATATTTGGGGAAATCCAAATTTTCTTCCATTACATAAGAATCCCTAAAAGTAGGGTCATTCTCATCATCCTCACTGGAGGAGGATTCTGAATCCATTGCTTTAGACACAGACACCATTTTGGTTGGCACAGGCTGTGGAGGGATGAAGTTTTCATCCTTGACCTGGGCAGCTAGGGATCTTGTGATAATTGTTCATTTAGTTTTGGAGTGGTCCTTACCTTTTTTTTCTTGTCTATAGTTCAGAGTGACAAAACCATCTGAGTCAACCATCGATTTCTATCCTTTTTTAGACCTTGATTTAAAAAACTCTTCCTCAAGCTAGAAAGATTTATCATGTTCATCATAAATGGATTCATCTAAATCAGATTGAACCTCTTCATCTCCTCCTTGTTCATTGATATTGGTCTTTTCAGTAGGAATTTCAGCACAGGTTTTGACCTCATCCTTCTGCATAACTGGCAGGGAGATGGAGGCATCATAAGGATTCTGGGTGCCTTTGTTACCAACAATAGTTAATGGTTGGGTGGTTTTGGGTTTATCCTTCTCTATCCAAACTGATTTTTATTTGGGGAGGGGAGGTGGTATCCTCTTTTTCTCCTCACACTCAGCATGATGATGTCTAATTCTAGGGCACTTTTTACAAAAAACAGGAACATTTTCAAAAACAACTTCCTGGAAAAAACCATTTGAGCCATTTTGCAACAAAATCTAGAAGGTAGTGATTGAGAGATGTCAAATTCAGTACACACTCAAGCCACTGATGGTTGATACATGTTATGCGTGGAAAAATCAAGTTTAATTTGGTGACCAAATAAACCAGCAATAGAGAAGAGTGCTTTCTGCTTGAAAAAATGAAGTGGGAGTCCTGAGAAGCCTAACCAAATGGGGAAAGTAGGTGGTTCGAAGTCAATACAGAAGTTAGGTTTCCATTTCATGACCTTCATATTACAGCCTCCGAAGCTCCAAGAACCCCTCGCCCAAAGTGTGTAATAGTCGTTTTCATAGGAAAAGCACAAAAGAACATGTAATGAGTTCAAGAGACCAACATGAAAGTTTTCGAAACCTAGGTTCTCAAGGGTTTTCCATAGAAAAACTAAGGAGGGTCTGCAGTTGCAAAACTTTCCAACCAAGACAAAGCACAAATCAGAAGAAATAATCTGTACCTCCTCATCTGAGAAAGAAATCTCCGATAGCCCGTGATGACGTAATTTCTTTGGTTCAACATGCCCAGGGGCCTTCGATTCTTCTCTGGGGATTCGACCTGTGACGACATTAGTGAAGGATCGAGAGTCTCTGTGTAGAGACCCGATGCCTGACGTACATGGACATTGCATTACTTTTGCGGAATACTTAGTACATAACAAAAACACACACACAAGGATCGTAATAGTTTAGTGTCTTTGGAAACTCAGAATATAATCTTCTAATCCTGGTGAAAGATCTTCATCATCTCCCATAAAGATCTTCCTTTTTTTATACCTAAAACCTTTCTTTATATCCTGGGGAAAAGAAAACATAAAAGGGTGAGCTCAAATACTCAGTAAGGGTAAACAAAAGAAATATCAATCACATCATATACATAAGCACATAACTTTTGGAAATCTTAACCTGTAAAAGAGATCATAATTTCATAACTTGGGATAACTCATGGTAGTGAAATGTAATCACAATAATCATAACATAAAACATTAAACTTTGTGGCATACACACATAATCATAGAGAATCATTTCTTGTTAGTCAAGACTCATTGCCAAGACTATCTTAGTGGACAAAGTCCCTTTCTGAACCGAGTCACCCTCGTTTCAGTCCTGTTTCACTGAACCGGTATAACCAACCATTCCAGCCATGTCTATCTCATGAGATATAAAATCTTTACCCAATGCATTGGAGGGAGATATAGGTCCCACCCATCTTATAATGATTCCTTTCTTGTGTGTGCCACATAATCATAAATCATACATCATCGCATAACACATGTAACAAAAATGGGATTCTTGAAACATCATGACATCATAAAACAAATCATATAAGGTAAATGACTTCATAAAAATAATTTCCTCAAAACATAATCAAATAAATGTAATAATAGGTATAAAAACAGAACCCTTTATTATCTTAGATGGAAAATAATTTTGATAAAACACTTGAACTTCATTCTTGAGGAAAATATCCTTTCTACTTCAAAAACACTTTTCTTTTCTAAACATGTCATACAGTTATAAACTAAAAGAAGTTGATTAAAAATAAACTTGAAAACTTTTAAAGGAAGCTTCTTGGAAATAATGTTTTAAAAATCCTTTTATGTCGTATAAGTTAAAAAAACATTCTTCTCGTACTTTTGTCGGAAAAGTCAAAAAAGTACCTCCTACGAAAAACGACAAAAGATTCCTTTCATATCCTTTACTAAAAATTTATCGAAGGGTAAAATTGAATATAAACTATTTTATAAGGATATAAATATTACATATTGAGGAAACATGGATGTGGATGATAAAATACACCCCAGTAAATGCCAAAGTATAAACAATCTCGGATAAGAATGAGATTTTGATATTTCCCTTACCTTAGGTCCGATTTTCTTTGTATGTGTCTGAACCTCCTGTATAATAATTTAAATAATGTCATTGACTTATTAAAGAATCATATTCATTGTTATGGTATCATGTATGGTTCACTTATGACTTTATATTACCCGTTCTTTTGTAAATTCCATGTTAAAGAGCGTTTTGGGTAAAATTGTTTCATTTGTCGTCCGTGTTTTGACTTGTAATTATTAATATGATTACTTAGATCATGATTACATAATTCCAGAATATAAAACATGATTTATATATATATATTCAGAATATAAATATATATAATAAATTAGTAAATGGAAAGAAATACACCGTTCATGGAGACGGTAGTCCGTACGTACGCATGAACATTGTTTTCGTTTCCTTATTGAATTGAATTGAATTAAGTAGATGATATACATATAAATATACATAAATAAAGTATCATTATTATGTCATATATTTCATTAGTACTTATTATATATACTTTATAATCATTCATGAATGGTTAATCATTGAGAATGAATCTCATCGCGTCGTGGAGACGGTAGTCCGTACGTACGCACGAGCGATGATATCGTTCCCATGGTCGTGGAGTTGTGTTGAAGTGTATGTATACTATTTCAGTATCAATATTACTTTATAATAATCATATATAGTTACTCATTACACCATTATACCCATCCAATTAAGGTGGTGGAGGAAAATAGATTACACCACGGCGTGGAGACGGTATTCCGTACATACGCACGCGCGGTGATTTCCTTTTTCCGTAGGATGGATAGAAGGTTAATTAGAGTTGTTTCATATTTTTAATAACATATCAGTATATAAGAAATACCGATGTTATTACTTTATCATGAAAAAACTAAAGAAGAAGAAGTTGAAGAAGAAAGAAATTGAAAAAGATCGGTAATGGATATTACCTCTTTTTGACGCGCCTTCACTTAACCTCCACTTAAAGAACTAAGGATGGACTTTGAAGAAGACCAGGACCTCTAGGATGATACTAGGGAAGTGGAGAAGAGATTTTGGCAGGGTTTGGCTGAGATTGAATGCTCAAATTGGTGTGAGGAGGAGAGGGAGGAGGTGCCCTTTTATAAGGGAGGCGAGGGGCATCTTAGGAAAATCTCAAAATATTATTTTATATTATGGTCAAATTCGGTTTATAATGGTTTCAAATGGTCTTATTTCGGAGCTAAAGTGGGGATGGGTCGAAATCCTCTCATCCAATAGAATTTAGACAAGTTTAGGTTATTATTTTAACATTATCAATTAGATTTAACTCTAAGTTAAATAATTTAACTTTTACCGTGTCTTTTTGTTTTCTTACACTATATGGTTAATAAACTTACTATATCAAGCCAAACGAACCCAAAGTTGTTTATTATTAATATATCTATCTTTATCTATGTCATTTGGCCGATCCTTATATTTTTAGAAATTAAATAACAATTAATAATATAATATTTGTTTTAAAAACTAATTTATTTCAATTTTGACACTATTTGGTACATGATTTTTATAAAATTTCTAACAGAATGATAAGTTCTAACCAAGTTACATAAATCAACAATAACATGTCATATTAACCTAGAAAATTAGTGTAAGTCATAAAAAGTCTCAAATTACATTTATTTGGGCATTTATAACATTAATTATGTTAATATTTTCTTAAAAAGGTAATTACTGCATCATCGTTGTGTCATAAATAAATTAAATTATTTAAAGTATAAAAATTAAAAATAAAATACCATTATGTAGGAAATCTTTTTAGCTTTCTAATGAATATTTATTTTCGAACTTATATTATGTATAACCCTATATTAAAAATGTTTTAGTAAATAAACTTTTATTTTAACTCTTTTAACTCTTCTTTGAATTAAATAATAATAAATGTCCTAATCTAATCCAAGTGGGCCTAAATGATAATATTTTGCACCTAAGGTTGTTTTTGGTCGATATACACTTGTCCAATAGGATTAGTACATGTGTTAGTGTAATATTAATATCATTTTTACCCTTAATTACCCTATTTACTTTTAACCGTGGTAAATAAAAGTAAAAAGTTACTATTCACCAAAAATTATTTTCATCTCATTGACCCACATTTTACTTACTGACATCAACCGTGTCTCTCGGATTTTTGAAATTCCATTCACAGAAGCGGTAAAATTAAGATTTATGAAAAAATTAATTTTTTAACTACCACTTAGTAGTTTCACTATTCATCAAAAATTGAAGTTTTTTAGAAAAATGCCAAAATTTCACCCTAAGCTATTATTGATATTCCGAATTCAAAAATGATTTCTATTTTAAAAAAATTCCCAACATATAAGTTGCATTAATTAATTTTATAATTAATTTCCGCTGTCACAACAAATAGCGTGTTTTTAAGTGGTAATAACTATCAAAAGATTAACACTTGTTTATGTCTGGTGTAAATGTGAAATTACATCCAATGACCAACATTGTATTGAATTGTAAAAATATATTCTAAATATACATTAAAACCACTCAAATTAATAATTTATCACTATTAATTATTTCGATTAAAAATTTTGTTTTTAATTAAAATTTAGTAATTTTCACTATTCATCAGAAAATGAAAGTTATCCGAAAAGTACCAAAATTTCACCCTAAGCTAATTTCGATATTACGAATCCAAAAATGAATTCCATTTTAAAAAATAAAATATATAAAATTTCAAAAAGTGGTTATTACTATTCATAACGGCTCGTTTTAATAATATTTTAATAGCATATTGTTGTTTAGTGAAACTCGTTATTGCGTACTACACACGCTATCGAGGAAGGTCGCGATTGCGTGTAATGGAAGGCAAGTCAAGGATGTGTGTTGTGAAAGCTTATTTTGGCGTAGTGTATAACACAAGACATTAATGAAATTAAAAAGCATATTTTTCATAAAATTTTGGGGTGTTACACTCTGTGCCCGATTTGATCGAAATTAGGGTTTCTCCATTGTTCACCCGAGGGCGGGTTCTCCAGAGGACTCCATTCCATCCCCCTGAAAACCATAGGACATTTGACATAAATAAAAACTTCAACATCCTATGACCAATCTAGCAGTGGAACCACATCATATATTGATTCCCTCATAACTCCATAGTTTGTATCAGATGACTAACTCTCATTCACCATATTAAGGAGTGAATAGGTAGTAGCCACAAACATGAGGGTCACTATACCGTGAAACACTATAGAATAAATATTAATCTTATTGAATAGACTCATATACTACCACCATATAGAAGCCTTTGACACCACTTTAGCTCTAGTTTTTTAACAAGGAACATCAACCATAATATCCCCCTTCCCAAGGGTGAATTATATCTAAAAATAATAATGTAGATATCAAACCCACAAAATATTATAAAGTTTTATGTTATGATAGGAAAATATATACATGAGGCTACTATGGTTAGTATATTAAAAAAACCTCTCACCCAAAAGGTAATTGTAGTGACCTGAATTTTTTCTGATCGAGACCTAGCATAATTTTTAGCTTTAGAGTCTCAAGAAATCCCTAGGCATAAAATGATATATTTACCCAAGAATATGATCCCATAAAAAATAATAGATGGTTTAGTCAATCTCTGAGTGTAGTGATTACACCCAAGGTAAGTTTTAGTGAATTTCAATGAGAGGTGGATTTCAAGGTGTCTTGATATTTATTAATTAAATATTTATTAATTAAATATTTATTTAACCTCTAATAATCAATGAATATATATTCAAAATGAAATCCCAAAAGCAAATACACACACTAATCTTATGTACAAAATTGATTGTTTAGCCTTTGGTTTATTTCTCCTTTGGTCATATCTTGGTCCCACAGGATGACCCATTGTGGGAGAATCAACTAATTAAATTATTTAATAAATAATTAATTATATTTCTTATGGTGAAACTATATTTTCCCATATTAAATCCTGACTATAATTCCTTTTTAGGTTTATATACTTTTATTTCTATATAACCCTAGATCTATAGAGAGGATAAGGGGTCTATATCTTGGGGAAGCTTGCATCAAAATGAAGAAATAGTATCAGATCTGTGGAAACATTAATGATCATATTACACAAAAATGATAAATTGAACTATGGAGGAAAAGATTGATTAAGGTGATTATGATGTTTCCAAGAGGTAATTCTTATTTCACGAATTCTTTATATGTTCTTTGTGATAAATTTATTATAAAATCCTCATAGAAGATATTCTATCCACTATTTTGATAATTTTGGATTATCAGACTTAGTATTGTATAAGACTGTTTATGGGAGATGATTTTCTTGATTTTTTTAGAATTTATTCCCACAATGATTCTCTATAAAATTTATCCTAGATCCTCACTAAATTTTATCTATTTAGAATTCATATTTTTTAAAAAATATCATGCAATGTTTTGATAATGAATATTGGATGGATGATATTATTACTAACCATTTTTATTTATTTACACCATGTTACATGGAGAGTGATTACTGTTAACCTTCATTTGGGATGGTGGTTCAACTTTTTAATTATAATATTGTCAAGGTGGTCATGTTTAGTGGTGGTGATCACATTCGAGCATGACATTAGTGATGCAGTATGATTTGGGTGGCATGATAGGGAATTCAGGAATAAAATAATGAGACTTATAAAAGGGGGAAGTAAAATAATGATTCATTGAGTGTCAGTATAAACCCATTGGGGTCTTGGATGAGGATTAGTTGTTCAGAAAAGCAATGGATAGGAAATTTAGTGGAAAAAGTATAAAACCTGTAAGGTTCATAAATTCTAATGATGAATATGACTACATGGAATTTATTTTAGAATAAAAAATTTCCATGTACATATATGTCTATGGTGACATTGTTTTCGATGACTATAAATATCACATTGTGTGTCATATGAATTCACATAATATTTAATGAGATTATTTAGTAAATGTTACACATCCATTGACATAAATATTAGTTGGTGTATATTCCATATATGGTCTTCAGAACATGGCTTGGAAAATAGTACAGACCAAAGATGACATATATGGACCATACACTATGTTTACATGGAGTAAAATTTTATATTCAAGGACTAAAATAATTGGGAAACATGTGGTAAACACCATTTTAGTTGGTTGGGTCCACACACTGTGTATCTCAGTGTAGACATCACATAGGTTGATTTCAAACACTATATGGGTGAAAATACATGACTAGATGACCCTTGAGTGGATAAAAGTCATGTAACCACATAGTACACGTCACTTATTTTTTCATCCATAGTTTATTTTCATATATTCTTGCTCAGGACTATAATTTAGATGTATGAGTAGTGTTTCCTAGTCATTTTTATGTAGAATATAATGGTTTTCTAATCTTCAGCATCATAAGTAGCAGAAAATGTGATATAATTGGTTTAACCAACCAAGATATGTAGGGTCATTGAATTATACTAGATGAGATGATCAAAGAATTCATAGGGTTAGAGATCCACTAAAATCATGAAAGGGATAGGGAATAGGTCCCTTATATCCATACTAGAGTCCAGTACTCCCCCACATACTTTAGGGATATTTTATCCAAATTGGAATGATGTTGGTAATCCATCAAAAAAAAGGTGTATCTCCCCCACATGTTGATGATAATGTTCAATATACCCCCATACAATCTAAATTTGTGTCCTCTGTCTATGGAGTTCATAATTCCTTGTCCTTTATGTTTTACTTGAAATGGTGTGGGTCATCTACTACAGTTTCTAATTGGTGATGTGGGTATTTTCATATCTGAGTAGTTACAATAGTTGGGGTTATTACTCCCTTAATAAACATGTATCCTTAGTCGAGGTGCAAGTTCCCCTATAGGTATATCAGGCGGTGACATGCTGATGGTGGTTATTAAGGTTTTATACTCCCTTAGTTATCATGAATACTTTGATGATGAGTGAGTTTCATTCAATATATTTTAGTGGTAGTGTGAAAGAATGGATTAGTAGATTGGATACTTCAGGATTGCTAATTCCTTAGGAATCCCCCCATTTCCCATTGAGATGTTTCAAATATCTAAGCTATCTGCATATAAATTTATTGGAATTCTGGTACTCTTATCATAACTAGTTTCTCATGGGATATGACTGATGAGGATTAGAGCTTTGATGAGAGAAAATTCATTACATATTTGATAATTCTAGTAGATAATAATATATGGATCATTCATTTTTTCCTCCATGTCACATTATGATATGGATGTTCGAGAAAAATTGTTGTTCTTTTTATTTATTGGTTTTGGGATGTCTTGCTGAGTATGTATTTACTCACACATTTATGGGCCTTTTTATGACATTTATTATGTCCATGGAGATGATGCACTATTTTGAGATGGTATTGGTGGACATGGATCTAGTGTGACATGTACATAGATAACCCCTAGTAAATATTGGTGATGCATAGTAGAGAATGGTGGATTGTGATGGTGATGGAGACCATTGTGGCTAGAGATCAATCTAATAGTATTCCCATCAAGGAGGAGCATTATAATGTCAGGTATCTATTGGACTCAGAGTCATAGTAAAAGTAAAATTCATTTAGTATTTCATTTATATGGTGGTGTTCTTGTATTTTATTTCTCATGAATGTATTGAATATAGTTTAATTTTTTATATTTATATTACTGGAGTTTTGGTTAATAAATACATTAGATATATGTGTTTTTTTCACATTGATATTGGATAATTCCTCCCATATTGTGTGATATTCTTAATTAGTGTTAGTTACCAACTCATTTCCTATTAGAGGCAGTATTTGGGTGAAAAAATCAACCTATTTTCAGCCTTGGTAGGGAATCTGTAGATCATGTCATGTTAGAGTGGTATCAAAGTGATAAATTCCTAAAAATAGTGTTAGAGTTAACAATCTTGTGAGGACTAGTTTGTAAATTTAAGGAAATGATGTTAAATAAGTTTTGAGTTTTGTTATCAGATAAATGATAATAATTTATGTGTAGTGGTTTATGTATCATTTATCTTAGATTATGATATATTGTTAGTCAACCTAGATCTCTAATACATCATTATAGGGTATAAATAATTTAGTAGATGCATCAAATAGTAACCAAATATTATCTTTCATACTCTTCCTATGTGAGATCATCCAGATATACTCAAACACATTTTGGTTAATCCTATAAAATAATGAATTTTACCTAATGATAGCCATATTGTGTGTAGAATTAGATTCATTATGATCCCATGACTGTGGTTGGGCCTCCCATAGTTTTTTAGAAAGAGATGATGTATTTTTTTATAGGTACTGTTTAGATATATGCTTTCCCCATGATCCGATGTTGTATTTTACCCAATTATGCAAAGTACATATATTCTCGAAAATATAGTAGTTCTGCCACTGAGTTTGAAATGAATATTCATAATCTATATATGATTTATATTTTCCAATGATAGATGCCTCATAGGTTTGTGAGGAGAGCCTGACCCTTGATATAAAAAGGTCTTGATGGATATTGAGACTCACATTTCTATATGGTTTGGATTCTTACTGATAGAATAATGATTCTTCAATTAAGATCCATACATGACATAGTTATCCATTAATTATTATTTTTTTCTCAAACCTATGATGGGACTTCTCAATCATGGTTGGAGTTTCATCCCTTGTTTGGGATAGAGTTTTTTATGATTATGTTAAACCCTCCACATGGTAGTGTGTCCATGATTAAGAATGATTCAAGTACCACAAACCTCATAATGTCTTCCATGGACATGTTTCATAGTGTAATTGTTTGAGCTTAATGGTTAGTGTAGAGACTCTAGAGGAATAGTATTGAGCAACAATTATGTTTTCACACAATAGCACCTATATGAGAGTGCCTTGAGAAATCATTTTCATATGATTATTTTTATAGGGATACACCCTAAATTTGGAAGCAGGATGGTGCTTCATCTGAGTATATCTATAGTGGTGTTATAGAAATACTTCCACATTAATTATATCAGAAAAACCATATTTTCTCCGTATTTAAGGTTTTGTCCTAGATGGGAGTGGATTGGGTTGGTAAGTGGATGGGGCGAGTGTAATTGCAGATGGACGATGTATCAGTCCACTACCATAATCATTACATGGTGTTATTTTTTATAATGAACATGTTTTTGGTTGTTATATTTATGGGAATATATACATGATATATGGTAATGGTCAGGAATTAACATGTACAGTTAGGAGTATGATTCCCCCCTCTTTATGGGCCTTTATAACAGATGGTGCAATAGTAAGTTATTATTCATATAATATAAGTTTTGGAGTTAGAGATACCAATGGAAATCATATCTATACCCTCATATATAGAAAATAACTACTAATTGTAACCATCATTCACTCACCCTATTGGGTAAAGTGAGTTTATACTTCATGGAGAAAGATGTATTTTAAGGAAGTCCTTCAAAGAAGAGATGAGATTCTAGGGTGCCTACCTTAGAATGGGTTGGGAACCATTGTAGTATTGCTAGGTGATACATAGTAGTGTAAATCAGGTGAACATTCCTTTATTTGGTTGTGTAATCCCATCAGGTGTAGTGATAAAATCCCCCCTCCCCTAAAAAATTATGGCCAGATACCCAAATATTAGTAATCATAGATTTATACACTATGTGTATAGATAAGAGTTCACTTTCTGTGAAAATTTTGAAATGAATAAAATCTTCAAAATATATAACATTTATTTTACCTTGATTAGATATCAATGTATAAATCATCTATCATTATAGATATAGAATTTAGTTTTTTAGTAGTGGGAAGATAAACACCCATTTGGTGTTTATGGGGCATATATGATGAATCATTACTTGGGTCATTTCAAGGAAGATCCGGTTAGGAATTCATAGATTTAATTATCCCCACCATGAAAGTATTAACTATTAAATAACCACTCATAGTGAAAGTTATGGATTCATGGATTAGAATTTAGACTATTTGAAGTTAAAATCATAGAGGTTAATAAGGTTAGAGTAGTGTTGTAATGGTGGGGAAGTTAACACATACAGTATAGGAATTTATGTCTAGATGATGGATGAGGAACTTGATCATCATTATTCTGATCAGTTAATTATTTCTTTGAGGGGAAGATATTGATCTCATTTAATTTATGATGGTGTCCCCACACTCTTATCTTGTATGAGATAGGACCACGATGGTGATGTCAACTTAGGTGTCCTATGTGACCGAATGTTCTTTGGTGATGGACCATGAGGTTAATTATAAAGGTACAAAGAAAATTTTCTACTTCCTCAGGTGGATAGTGGTTTCCCATATTTTTTATTAAATATCATAATGGAATGTCTGATTGGTGACTACCCTGAAAGAGCACTATCCCAGTCTTGATACATCCAATCAACCCTTGTGGGTATACCCATCACATGGAATATCTCCTTATGTAGTAGAGGGGATATTTTCTCTTGGTATTGGGATTTTTTATTACTTTAGTTTGGAAGGTTTAATCCTAGGGTTTGGGCCCAATCGAGTGGGTTCATTTGAATGATCCGGATCATCCACATCATATTGTGGAATATTACTCCGCCCGATGGGAAGTGGTGTGGCATTGAGATATTTAATGTGATTGGAGTTGTTCCTGATGTGATGATTAGTATCTTTCGTGAATTTATGATGCAAAAACTAGACTATTATCTCCAAGGGATGTGAGCCAATTTCACATTGGGATATGGAAGGAAGATTCCAATTGATATTTGAAAATAGGTTGGGGAAGAAGGCCCTTGTTTCCTTTTTCCATGAGCTAGTAAATTTAGTGTATATTCTTTCTGTGTGTAAATGATAGAAAAAACTAACATAGTTATAGAAGAAAGTTCTTCCTTATAACTCTCTATGTTTTAGTATGAAATATTTTTTGAGGCATTCAGTGGTGGAGTGTGGTGAAAATAGGTTGTTCCTATGTGATAACCATAAAAAACACTCCACAATGGCAGGGAGTAAATCTCTCTCACCAGTGAAAACATTGGTATCATGGGATTATGAGATGATTAGAAGTGTATATTGGATTCACCATGGTCCATGTGGTGTGATTTCCTTTCAATGATAAAATGTTTTATGTTTAAAGGCTTGGCATGAATTTTAAAGAGATGATACATGTTTTTATTAATGTTTTACTATGATATGATCTTGATTTAGTTTAATTAGTTAAGATAGAGGTTGATACCATCTTTGGTGATTTTGCATAAGTTATTTTAAGAACTCATACCTATAAAAGAGAAGTATGCATAAATGAATGTGGGTTTACTTCCTCACAAGTTAGTTTTTGGAACATCTTAATTAAGGAACACCAATTATTTTCTTTTTGATGATAAAATGGTTTAATAGTAGGGAGGATGTTACTAACCATATCTTTATCAACTAATATTCAGCTCATTTTTTGAGTTGAAGAGTCTTGATCCCTCCTCATGGGTAAAAAAATTAATTTACACAAAGCCTTTGATCTTATTAAAATTTTATGAAGGTTTCATTTATCTTCGAGTATTGTGTTTACCCTTAATATGAGTTATGGTGAATTTATATGGTTGTTGGATTCTATGGTATTTTAACTATTTATTTATTCCATGAGAAAATATGATTATATCTTGTCAATGATATATTAGATGAAAAGTCCAACACTTTGACTCTGTGTTGAATATAGGATTTACCCTAGGGTGTATATAATCGTTACTCATATCTTGGTTCCTTGGGATATCCTTTTTTTGGATGTGTCAATTAATGAAAATAATTAATTGTTTTTATCATTTTAAAAACATAATTTTCTCTTTAAATAACTATCATAATTCCCCTCTAGGGTTAGTTTCTTTTGTCGCTGACATAACCATAGATTGAGAGAGTATATATGGGTTGAGATGTTAGGGGATCTGACATCGGATCAAAGGAACGAGATCAGATCCATGATGAAATTAATGATTAGATCATGTGATGGTGATGAATGGATCGATGGACACAAAGAAAGATTAATTTGATGATAATTTTTCGATGAGTTTTGGATTCTTTATTGTATTTGTACCCAATAACTTTTTATAAATTTATTTTGAAACATGACCTATTATTGATTATTTCTACTATTTTGATCATTTTGGATTATTATACTTGGTATTTTGTAGATGATCAATGGGAATTTGTTTTCCTTTATTTATTTTTGGAGTTTATCCACATAGTGATTCTTTGTAGATTTTTTCATTTATCCTCGTTGTGTTTTTATCTATTAAAGATTCATCCTAATTTCACTTATCTTGTGGTTCATTGAAAATGAATTATTGGGTGGTAGGTATTAAAACCATCCACCATTGTTAATGTACCTAAATTCAGGTCATTAATGATTTATAATCTATTTTTTTGGTTTTGTGGTTCAAATTTGGGGTGATTGGATTGGAAATGTAGTGATGTTTGATGATGATTATCACATTATAGGAATTTAAGTAGTAGTAGGAAAAACTCTAACTATCATGTAACATAATTTAAGTGATATGTAACAAATATTATTCATGGGGGAAGGAAAATAGTAATGGATTGGGTGTTGATATGGAACTTGGTGGTCGTGAATTGTGATGGGTGGTGTGAAGAAATGGTTGGAGGTGAAATAATACAGTGGTGGCATGGAAATAATAAGGATCAATAATTCTAGTCAATAATTTGATTATATAGTGTGTATTTGAAAATAACACTAACAATATACCTCCCTAAATATAGTACTAGAGTTTATGAGATTATAAAAATCACACAACATTTTATTTGTATTCAAGCATCATGTAATTGAGAATTGTTGGGAAGTGGTACATGCTTATCCATATGTCATGAAGTTGGAGTACAATCTATGTATATTATATATGAAATGTATTTTGAATCTATACATTCCAATGGTCACATTCATGGACCACATGTCATGTTTCTACAAATGAACATTATATAATCAGATACTAAATGACTCAGTTAGCTGGAAGTACACATTGAGTGACCTGGTTGGGTCCACACACCATGTACCTTAGTATACACACTATGTAGGTTGATTTAATATTCTATATAGGAAATAATACATGACCATAAAAACCCTAAGATTCTACACATCATGTACCCCTAGAGTACATTCCATTTCATTTTCTATGATTAGTGTCTTTTTGTATCTCCTTGCTCATGACTCAGATTTGGACACACTGGTATTCCATCCTAAGAATTATTTTGTATATAACATGATTGTGTACTTCA
This sequence comes from Viscum album, assembly GCA_963277665.1. NCBI lineage: Eukaryota > Viridiplantae > Streptophyta > Magnoliopsida > Santalales > Viscaceae > Viscum > Viscum album. The sequence goes on along the minus strand of OY728131.1, from coordinate 907,063,937 downwards.
CTTCTATGTTATATATTGGATGTGAGGTGATATGAGTTTCTTTTCCTCCCAATTTTTAAATCTCCATTAACTAGGGTTAGGATAGAATATTGAAGAATTAAATGGGTTATAAATCCCTTGGTATCATACAAGTAATAGAGAACAAATCCAATATATTAATACTTGATTTTGGTACTCCCCAACATAATGGAATGAAGGTCCTCCAAATCAGTAAGGGGTTGATATTCTGTTGGTACTAATGTGGTGCAGGTCCACTACACACTACTAATAGATTTTGGTACTCCTCTTTATACACTGGGCATGGTTCCTTTGTATATAGAGTTATTACTCCCTCATTAGTTGTGTTCTACTTGAAATGAAATGGATCCCTCACTATAGTTTCTAAGTGGTGAGGTGTGTATGATCAGATCTAGGTAGTTAGAATAGTATTGGTTAATACTCACTTGATTAGAACGTATCCTTATTCGGGGTGCGGGTATATCAATAGGGTTCTCAAGTGATGACATGGTGATAGTGGAATGAAAAGTTTGGTAATCCCTTGGTAGGTACACATGCTTCAATGAGGGGAATGTTCCCCTTACTATATATTTTTTAAGATTAAAAGGAATGATAATAATACAAAATACTTATATACATCTGATTTCCTGGGGACCCATAGGTTTCCATTGATATGTGACATACATTTGGGCTATCAGATTCTACCTTTATTATATTTTTGATACTCTGGGGTTTCCTAGTTTCTTGTTGGGTATGTCCCTTGAGGATCTGATCTGTGAAGACTAGGACTTCATTTCATCCCTATAACTTCTAGTGGTTTATAATATCTATAGAATTTCATTCCCTCCCCTTAATTACCTTCCTATAATAGTATTATATCTGAATTGTTCTTGTCTTTCCTTTGTGGTTTCATGGCATCCCACTGGGTATGTTTCCACTCACCCCAACATGATCCATGTTCCCATACATGTTGTGCTAGTATAGATGATGTATTTCTTATATATGGTCTTAGTGGACATGGAGCTAGTGTGGATTGTATATGAGACAACATCTAGTGAAACTTTTTAATGCATAGTGGATTATGTTGGTTCATGATGTTGGAAGTGGCTTTTATGTCTTGAGAATGATATAAGAGTACATGAATTATGGATTAAATTTATAGTGTTGATTTTCTATCTGATTTGGAAGCCTTAAAATGTAAATTTCCTTTCATAAGTTTCATTTTTTTATTGTATTTACAATTTCACGCATGCATTGAAAACTATTCATTTTTTATATATACTATTGGTTATCTTAGTTAGTTGATGCATTGGATATATGTGTCTATTACAAATTGATATAATATAAAGACACCAATATTGTTTGATATTCCTACTCATTTCTAGTCACTATACCATGGACTATTGGAGGTAGGAATGGGGTTCCATACACAGCTTACAACTGGCCCATATGGGGCCTTAGTGGGTTGAGTCATGTTATTAGTTATTCCAGTATCCTTACATGAACACCACTTTTTTCAACTCAAAATCATGAGTAAGATTATTTCACTTATGGGGCCTCAACTAACTAGATCTATAAGTGATTTCACACCCATCATATATTAAAAAATATCCCATTACAACACTTAATGTATCATAATATATGGTATAATTTTACTAGGCTTATATAATGTTAGAACTAGCACAAATGTTAACCTTCCATTCAGGTTTTAGATGATTCTCTCATAAGGACCAAACCATATTAAATATTATCCCTTCCTAGATAAAGTTTTCATCAATGCTTCTTGTGGGGAAAGTTCATGAATGAATCTCTAGAATTTTCGTAGTAATCCCAATAGATTATGAATTTTTTTTAAAAATGGATACTCCTAAGAAAACACGAGTGCAACATTCCAAGGGTCCACTAATAAATTAGTCTCTAATACATGGTACCTAAATAAGAAGACCTCACTAAAAGAGAACAAAAAATTTAAAATCCTATAATTTACTTTATTATTTATCATTTTATTGAGAACATTATCCAAGTGTTCAAGTATGGTCCTCCCATGACTCAAACTATACTGGAAAATAATCAACAAAGACCACCATAAATGAATTCACATATAGATAGAAGTCCAAATTTATTAGGTACATTAAAACATCTTGCATGGGAATAAATTTTAATGGAATCATAAGACACTTATACATCCATGAATACTTGTAAAGTAATTATAAGGAATATCGGATTGCCTCACATGAAGCCGATGGTAATACTAACTCATTTTCATCTTGGAGAACCACATAGATCCCTTAAAATAGTCTAACTAATTGATTATATGAGTAATATGATATTAGTTATTGAAAAACACCTAATTTATCTTCTAGTAATTTATAAATAAATGAAAATATCCATTTATCTTCTTTAAGAACAAAAAATTATCATCCCAAGGTGATGTTCTTGGTAGAATAAACCCCTTCATTGTAAGATCATTTAATTGATCCCTCAATACTACAAGTTGTAAAAGAACAATACTATAAGGAGGAATGGATATCAGCTTCACACATGGAATAATCTTGATCATAAATATTACCTCTCTCTTGGGTGGTATACTTGAGAATTACTTACAAAAAATATCATCTAATTAGAAAACAACATGAGTAAAAACTGGTTGAACTGTCTCCTCATCATCCAAAAAAACACTAAAAAATTGGTCTAAAAGAGTTCCATGTTATCGATGGTCTGGTCCTAAATGGACTACTTAAAAATTATACTAACCAAAATGGTATAATAGTCACCCAAAAAAAATGTAAAAGGAACCCATTAGAAATAGAAATTGTTGTGCGCTCAATATTGTAACACCCAATGATTTTATTATTTATTATTACTTTAAATAAATATTGTGTTGAATCGTTATTTTTTACACACAACATAGCGATAAAAACCACAATAAATTTTATTTTGATAAAATAGTACAATGTGAGATAAAAGTTAACACATTACGAGAATGTAATTTGAAACATGGTTAAGAAAATTACATGTGGAATAAAACCACATTTAAATAAAAATACAATGAAAATAAAATATTTGTCCCTATTTTTTCCATTAATATCACAACCCCAATTGAAATTTGGAAATAATTAAAAGAATTATAAATATAATATAATTATTTATAGATCATTAAATAAAGAGGATGAATGAATCTAATAATTTTTGTAAGGTTTTATATGGGAATGATATATTTCCATTATATGTATAGTTGTTGGATATATAGTCATTGGAAAAATAGTCATTGAATATATGGTTGTTGGGTATAAATTAATAAAATAGGTATATTAATGTTGTTTAATTTATAGTAACAAAATTAAAATAATTTAATTCACAAAATTACTTATTCCTTGAATAAAATGAAAATATAATGTTTAGTTAAAATATTTTTTTATAAAAATATATATTTCAGCATTACTTCTTCTTATTATTATTATTAAGAAATGATTTTTTGTATTAAAAAATTTCTATGAAATATTATAATACTAAGTTATTGATTGAATTTAATTTTCAAAAGATAAATAATTAATTTTAGGGTTACTTAATTAAAATAATTTAATAATATAAAAGGGATTATTTCTCAAAGAATTATTTTTATTGTGTTGTATATTTTTATCTCAATAAATCAAGTTAATTAATTTTTAGTGATGAATGTAATATAACTTTTAAATAAATAAATAAATATATTAACTCTTATTTAATTAGTAATTGATACGAATTAAAATTTAGAATATTAATTAATTTAAAATAGTTTTTAAATAGTTTTTTATTCAATATAAATAATATTTTCAATTCAAAATTAATATTGCCATTTTTTGAAATAAATTATATTAAATTAATATTAAAGAATTAATCATCACATCAAAATTAGTTAAGAAAATCAATTTCAATTTTGGGCATAAAAATAATTTACCATGATAAAAATTTTGTTACCACATCAAAGGAATAATGAGGTAAAAATGGTTAAACTATTGGTAAATAACGAATATATCATGAATTAATATATCAAAAATTAATAATGAGAGTATTTATAGTTCTTATACATTCTTTTCTAACTTTTTATCCACTCACATTTCACAATGACAATCTTATACATTAAGGAATGAATATTTATGAAAATTACACTCAAAACTCGCCCATAAAATGATCCATCCAATACTCCTAATAAAACAGTCTTTTGTTCCATTTTTCACTTGATTATAAACACATTTTATCTCTCCAAAAATATTCTCATACGTTTGGTAGGTTTTGATTCTAAAAATGAATCCTAAATCCATCTTTATGAAGGAACCCATGTCAAGAATAAGTGAATTGGTCACAATAAGTACCTATTTATTCACTATATTATTCTTTAAAAATATTATCTTTGCTATTTATAAATCTCATAATACACTATAATGATGTTATATTAACATAATTATGCTTCTGATACAACTATACTACTATTATATTACTCTAAACTCTTACTATTCACTAGTATAACATGCTTCTTTTTGGATCGGTTCAACCACACCCATGAATGATGCTATAACAACATAAAAATTTTCATCATGAATAAGTATCAAATAATTTAAATTTTTTATATATGAAATTAAGGAATAATTTATATCATGATTATTGTTCTATAATTGTGAAAAAATAATGTTCTTTATAGAGTAAACTATTATTGGTCAATTACCTGAAATATTGTCATAATGGATTCCATTCTCAAGATCCATGCCCATATTTCCATAAAGATATTTTGGTAATAAATAAATAATTGGAAAAAAAAAATTTTATTTTTTTTACTAATATTGAAAGGATGAAATTAGTATCAAAGAATGAGGATCAACAACGCCCTTATTAAACTTGTATGAAATAATCAAAATCACAAACATTCGATGGTGAAAATAAAAAAACTACCTAATATATGTGTAATGAATGTCATAATTTAAGAGTATAAAAGTTAATATATATGAATAATATTTTAAAATAAGTTATCATGATTATTATGATTATTATATAGGTGTATCAATCTCTTTCATGAAAATTGGGAGTAAAGGCAAGTGTTTCCTTAGAAATATCATTTTTAAATCGATATTCTTTATGATTGAACTTCCATATATTGAAATTATATATTATTTATCAATAAAACCCATCTATTTTATTCATATATATATTTATTCATTGGTTTTTATTTCTTCATAATATTTATCCTCCATTTTGTTTAAAATTTAATCGAAAGGATGGTTGTAGTGGAGTAGATCTTATCTCTTCTTTTTAGATAAGAAAATTTGTCATCCATTTCAATATTATTTATATTTTTTATATATTCCCTTATATATACATCTATTATTTACTAATCTATTTTCAACATACATGACATACTTTACAAAATTAATATTCATTTGATAATTTTGGTACGATCATTTTCCACCAACATTAACCATCATCAAAAAATTGTAAAAGGGATTTCCTTTTAAAAAATAAATATAAAAGATTTTTCATTCCATATTCATTAGTTTTTTTAAAAAAAAAATCATATCTAAGTGTAAGTCCCCGTTACTTTTTAGGTTAATAATTCCAGGGGGAGATTGAATTTCTTTGAGTAGGTGAGGGGTTTAAGTTGAGATTTGGGAATAAAATCAACAATTTTAGAGTTAAGGAATCTTGAGGGTATGTTTTTAGATATATATTAAGGATATAGGGGTTCTTATATTGATCGAGAGAGTCTCTACAACTTCAGGTTAAATTTCAAAAGTGTTTTAGTATGGAAGACCTTGTTCATAGTTTTTTCTGCAAGGTTTAAAAGAAATCATGTAGTAACCTAAATATATAAAGCTATTAAATTTAATTTTTATAATTCATGGTTGGAATAGAAAACTAGAATATTTTTAAATATGAATAGTGTAGAGTTTAGAATAAACTTTGTGTATTTTTTGTCTTGGGGGGTGGGGTACGGTCACCACATCGTTATAGAAAAACCGTTCATGATCTAAATTAGATTTTCAATGGTGATCACCATGGTTAGAACATAATTTTGAGAACCATGCATCCAAACCATGTGATAATTGATTCCTTGTATAGTAAAGGATACATGGTTAGTTCATGGTTTAACTATTCATGCATATGATGAAAGATTGAAAAATAACTATTTTCATACTATAAATCATTATACCTATATCCCCCATTTATTCATCCTTGCATGAATGGGTTCACAAACCTTCCTCTATCTAAGTTCTCTCTATTACTACACGTTATTTTGGGAATTTTAGAGTCAATTTATTCATTATTTAGTTTTGAGGGATCCCCCACCATAATCCCTTCTTACTTTTCTTTGTTTCTCACTAATTTTGATTTCCTTGGTTTATTGCTTTTATTTAATTCTACTAGAACATAGTGGAATCAACTGATTTCATTCCATAATTTTCATGGTGTATCTAGAGTATATCTCAATAAAATTTATTCAAATAAACCACTTGTCACTTTGATAAAGGTACATTGTTCTATGAATTTATTTAGGGGTCTCAAATAAATTAATTAAAATTTCATATTGAATTGGTTCTGATTGATATTGTTTTTTCTTGGGATAGTGTCAGGATTGTTTCACTGACCTATAATATGTGAATGGTTTTTGTTTTGATTCTATTATATAATCAAGGCATCATGTGTTTGGAGAATTTAAGTTGGACTTTGATGAGATCGGGTGAGAGTTGATAGGATACAGTTAAAAAGGGAATAACACTTAAATTGGTTTAGTTAGTCCCTTAGACATGTCCCTTTAATAAAAGAATCTATTATATATTTCATGTGACTTGTACAATCTCACCACTAAAATAAATCTACCATATCAATTTAATTAAATTGTTTAATTAAAATTAAATACCTAATAATGGATTAAAAAAAGTTCCAAGGGATATAGAGGAACCTTTTACACTAGATTGATACATCAACCATCGATGGATGAGTAATTGAATATATATATGTATTAATTGTGATATAAATACCTTTTGGATGATACTTAAATGATTCTATGTACTTTAGTGGCCCATAACATAGGCTCCCCAGAAGAATCCTTGTAGATGTGATGATTTTTTGAATAGTGTTTTCCCCAGTAAACCATGTGTGAACCTTGAGATTCCTTCAATATGTTTGGATAGTTGAGGTGAGAATGGGGTGAGTAATCCCCCCCAAGATACGTGATTAAATGGGTGCATAAATCTCTTAGAGGATTCTAGATAGGTTTTGTGTTTAGACTGACCTAGGATAGACTAGGGAATTAGGATGGGCATTATGCCATCTCTATAGTGTGATGCTAGTGAGGCTAGGCTTATGAAGCTAGTGAAGTCGTAAAATGATCATTATAAGGTTGAGGGATGTACTAATATTGGTTCCCTCTAAATAAGAATCATTATAAATAAAAATTGAAGAAATAATTGAATAGGGGTATTAAACTCCCCACAAAATCAAAGAAGTCAAGACTTGTGGATCACAAGAGCCTCTGAGGGACTCATGATCAGGTGACCATTTAGAGGTCACATGAAGTCTTCATGCACAGTGCATAACCTATGATGAACCCCATAGACCCCCCTTAAATGAACCTTCATCCTCTCACAATCTCTCCATATACAGCCAATGGTCGCATGGTGACAGCCAAATGAACACCCCCAGGTCACATGAATTATCATTATAAAGTTCCTTACAAACCATCTAAAATTACCTTGATAATAAAGAGGAATGGTATCTAAAGGGAGAGACCCCATGTTTTCAAAATGTTCATGCACCATATTATCATTTGAAAGGATACATTTTCTTAATGATATCTATGAAAACTCTCATAAATACCAAACCATTATATAATAAAACAAAGGAGATAAAAGGGAAGAGGTGAGAGGTACTCAAGGTCTCTAAAATAAATGAAACGTGTCCTCAAAGTTCCCTATGGCACTATGAGTCCCTAATGACATTTTTGCCTTGACTCATGAAATTCATTTTTATTATTAGCTATGCTACACATATGTCATTGTGTATGTCCAGGAAAATCCATGGTTCCCCTTTTTTCCCTAAGGATAGACTGATATATTTTCTTAGAAACATGCTCACACACCACCATATGACCCATATTAGTCACGTAAGGCATCATAAAAAATGGATTAAATATCCTTGGAGATATTCGTGCAGTCCTGTAGGACCCCTAAACCATTGTGGAAAAAAACAATGGAGATAATGGGGAGGAGGTGAGAGGTACACACGGTCGATGAATGACATGTGACACGTCACTGGTGACCCATAAGACACCGTAAGACCTCCACTATATGGTCTCCTCGTCTCTCGAAAACCCTTTGGATTTTCATTTTTTGTTGCATGTAGGTCCTTGAGTATAAACCTGAAACTCCATGTTTTCCCTTCAGTGTTGAAGGGAAAACTTACACATTTGTCCACAAAATGCTCATGCACCCCCACGTGGACCATATCGGTAATGCGACCAATCACCAAAAAATAGTTTAATTTTCCTTGAAAATTCTAATGAAATATTTCATAAATACAAACCTTTATCACATAAGACAAATGAAATAAAAGGAGGAAGAGGTGTAAGGTACTCGTGGTCACTGAAATACATGTGACGCACCCAAGAAGTCTGTACTATGGTCCCATAAGACCCCCTAAAAATTCTCCTTGTCTCACAAAAATTCCTAGGTGAGTCATCAAGCATCTCACAAACGCCTTTCAATAGGCACCTTGGATCTCTCAAAGGCCCTTTGGAATGTCCATAGGGAAAGATAAATAGTCCTTTGACATGCTCGCATGATCAAACAAGTCTTCATTAATCATTAATAATCTAAGAAAGGAATTGTTGATAGAAGAGACTCACGATCACTGAAAATATGGTGATGAATTCTGTAAAAACCATGAAAAAGACTCACATAGACACATGGCACCATCCCCCTTCACCGACTCCATCATAGATTCACACTATATACACCGTGAAAATCTGAAAACAATTAGGGTGGAGAGGCCAATAACTTCCCCACCCCAACCTCAAAGAGAGGGTTGAATTTTTTATCTGAGAGCTCATCATGTACTATGATAAGGAAACCCTCGAGTGAAAATGTCCCAAGAATCGAAGTGAAATTTTTAGAGAAATCTACCATGACACATTCTAGCTTTCCATCAAGTAATATACCAGTGACATTATAGATTAATCATGCCCCATACATAAGGTACTTCATGTTATCATTCATAGATTATGTGAAGGGCTACATAGAATGTGTGAAAAGAACAAACCACATGTCTGCTAGATCATGTGAGCCTTAAACTAAACTGATACTGAACAAAACTATGAAATTAAAAACTCAAGGGATAAAACCAAGAAAAAAGGTAGAAGACTTAAATGAAATACATGATCGCTACCCATTAGTTTCTTCACATGAGTTATACAAAGACACACGACAACACCTAGATGTATTACCTAGATCTCATGAAATTTCATAAGAATGCTTTTTGGGACACACAAAATCTTCCAGACATATCAAATAAAGTCACTTGACCCCCCCTAGGAACACCACCTTGGTCTCACAAAACCTTCTGGGTCCATCACCCAAGCCATGTGACATTCTTTAGATACATCTCCTGACTCATATAATGATGTTCGCTCATACCAATAAAGTATTTACATTACATCTGGGCATGGAATCCAATATTTTGAAACACTCTATGTGCATGCCAATCGAGACCCATGACACCCCTTGGACAAGTCACCCTAGATTAGCAACCCCCTTCAGACATGACAATCGGGTCTTACGATGACATCATGGGATGTTAGACAAGACATGTGACATCCTTCAGACCATGTCGCATTGACTCTTATATCATCCCCATATATGTCAAGACAATTCATGTGGTGGATTCTAGGTCAATCCAAACAAGTCATGCAATGTCCCACGGATAATTCAAACAAGTCATGTGACATCCCTAGACAAGAAGGCCATGACACAAGGGCATCCCATGATTTTATAGCCCTATCCATCTTTTGGGTGAATCCCTATGTACAAGGGAAACCTCAGTGTGTATGACCCAATATAAAAGGAACTATGATGACTCTGATTCCTACCATATTCATGATATATAGGTAACCCCTTCAAGGTTTGAGGTCTATATTGATTATCTAGGATGATCCCAATATCCAAGACCTTATCCAAATAAATGAACATGATCACAAGATAACCCTTGTTTCCTACAACAAGCATAGATCACATGAGCTTAGGGAGCTTCACTAATCATGGAATCTTTACTATACACCCCTTGGTTTTAAGGGAAACCTCATTTGATAATCCACCACTACAGACATCATATGGTATGTCCCCATTCAATAGGGAGTATATCTTGGTATTAAGCCCTATAATTCATGAAACCCTGTGGATTTTCATAATGTATCAGATTGTGTTCATACACATTAGCCTATTTGCAATTTAAGGGATAGATGAACTACGATAACTATGATTCCAACCATATCCGAGATATATAGGACCCCTTTCTAAGGCTAGATATCTATTCCAAACATCCTAAGGACTGTGCCAGCATATAAGTCCCATATACATACACCATGAGATTGACCATCGACCCCCCTTGTTTCTCACATAGAGCATATATCTTGTGGACTTGGGGTATGCAATGAACATCCCATCAGACATCAAGAATCTCCACTCACCAGGGAAATCCCAATATATAAGTCCTAATAAGTGGTATGGTATGAACAACCCCATATAAGGGTTTATACCTTGGGTCCACTCATAAGGGAATAATTTATCTTTGATGAATATAATTCCTACCATAACTAAGATATTTAGGATATCTCCTTGAGAATCAAGCTCAAACATTTGATGTCTCTGTACCTATGCTTATGTCCTCTCCTAATGATGCCAAACGGCATGGGATTGACGAACTATGTGGGTTTTGATTCTTGAAATAACTAGGATATGTAGGACACCTCATAGTGGCTCAATCCCATCCTAGATATATTAACCACCTCCTCACGTGGTAGAATATCCCAAAGCATTCAGTCATATGATTTCAGAATGCAAAGCGGATATTCACTGTTAAGGGGATGGATGCAAAACCTCAGACACATACATATGAATTCACCAGTGGGATCAAACTCCCCTAAGTTCATCAATGAGGCTACCTTTCTTTGTTTAATGATATAACTAACCAATGAATCATTTTTTCAAGGTAACTGGTCATGTATCAGGAGTAGGAAGAGATACATGAACATATTTAAAATCTACAAGAGAGTCTCGGAGTAGGCAACAGTACCCCCCAAAATGGTGATATGAGCCTGAACTCCCATCCTCTTGACCAATGTGAGTCACTAAGAGTCGATAAGCCTCAAAACATATATGAACACTGACCATTAGAAAGCAGGTATTTACCAAACTATATATCGGGAAAACATTGTGAGTTTCTAGGAAAAGTGTAAATAGTAACCCAATGAGTGAATCCCATTCTATGCCTCAAAATTCCAACAAAAAATAGTGAACCCATCATGAATCTCCCCAAAGACAAAATGATTGGTTATTGTACTTCAGGTTATTTCATTTTCCCCTATATGAAAATGAAATGATAAAACCGATGAGAATCTCTATAATAACAAAATGATTTTGTTATTATGTGACAAGGCACATTGTTTTAAAAATTATATACAAAAAAATTGTAAGACCAGAATGATCTTAAAAATGATTCTCTATAACCAGGGTTATCATGAAATAAGCCCATCCTCATTTTGAAAAGTCCAAATGGGAATAATGGATGAATCATGTAATATCAAGACAATTGTGTTAACCATTCATATTTGATTCATCATATTATTCCTATGGTATTGTACTAATTATTAACCTTGTTACTTGTTTTTTGTGTGACTGTAGATATTGACAACATCCTGATTCACGATAATGTCTTCATCATCCATCATTAAATATAGAAAATCAACTATGACTGCAACCTCTATGGGTCACAACATAATCTCACCCTCATGATAATTCCAATGATATGTATCCAACAAGATGTTTTGGAAATACCATCGAAATGGTACAATACAGACCTTGGAAGATACTTATGAATTTCTCCAAACATGAAGAATGGAGAGTCCACATCGCCCAAGAAATGCTGCTACTAACCTAGGGGATCTTGTCACCATGAACAATAGCTTATGGAGATTATTCCCAAAGTGTGACAACCACTATATTTCATATCTGATGAAGGTGGACCATGATCCCAAATATGGATCCCTTTTCATTCAGGTGCCACTAAAGAGGGTACCTATTGACCGCTGTCACGAACACCATCCGATCAGTACCCATCAATCACCTACTGAGGGTACTATCCAACACAAAAGAACCTATTATGACCATGCACGATCTAAAAGTAAGACTCATCATAGGATGAAGTAGGTGGAGATCTAGGATCAGGATTCTATCCCCACTCATGACGATGATGACTTACATCATATTCAGGCAGGAACCAACAAGCAGACTCATATCCCTACATGTTCAAAACAATTTTGTGGGCATATTCCTGCAATAGGCATGGGGGAGGCTCATACTCTTTCACCCATACACAAAACCATTGGAAGATTCTGGTGGAATCTATAGGATAGAAGTGGGAATACATACATTCTTCAATTGAAGACATCTTTCAGATTATCATGGAGACATAAAATGTACAGGCTCATATTCCTACACTCACTTAGGTAAAAATCCAATATATTTTAGCAATAGTTGAAGAACTCCCCCAGAATATTCCAGAACTGAGGCATATTAAGGGATAGTCGCATACTCATATCCCTATATCTAGGATAGTTGAACACTCTTATCATCGCAAACAAGTCGATATACTGGAGAAAGCTCACATTCTTGATCCTACCTAGGAGGATTATCGACATATTATGATAAAGGGTGAGGCATTAGACCGAGATCATATTCCTAATCCTACTGGGGATCACTAGGTGATATTGGCACAGGCCTTGAGATAGGGGCACATTCTTGTTGATGAAGTCTAATGACATATTCCAAAGGTACATGATCAGGATCATATCCCCATTCTAGTTGGGGCTCACCACTTGAGAGGGGCACATGCCTCGGGATAGGATCATATTCCCATTGAAGAAGTGAAGTGGCATACTCCAAAGTCCCATGATGGGACCATATACCCATTTTGGTCAGGGATAACATACTGAGAGTGTCCCAAGGATATGGACATGCTCACATTCCTATCAGAGAATCTGTCAGGCATATTCCAGTGGATCGTGAAATCTAGGTGCATACTCCTACTTCCTCTAATGAACAATTACACCAACATCATTCCAAGGAATAATGAGGGGGGCTCATATTCCTTCTCCCATTCCATAGGTCCTTCGGCATATTCTGACAAGGAATGAATATTCGGACCAGGCTCATATTCCATATCCAACTATGGCCCACCAATTCAGAGTAGAACATGCCTTGGGGAATGCTCATATTCTTGCCATGAAAGAACAACAATATAATTAAAAGGATCAGGATCAGGCACATATTTTCATCCTGGTATAGGATCACCAAGTGAGAATGACACATGCCTTGGGAGAGGCTCACATTCCTATCAATAATGAGATATCTCATCGGAATATTCTAGAATATTATCATCAGCAGACCCATACTCTTGTAACTCCAAATAGTTACTTAAAAGTTTTGGAAACCATCATATATTAAGATCATACCCCTACGCAATCCCAAAATGCATGCTGACATATCTTGACCATGATGCAGAAGATGGTCCATTTTCCTAGTCTTCTCAATTCTAGTGTCCCTGAGGTCATTTGAGAAACATTCTCAACAATACAATGGTCCATCAACTCTTCTATCAAAGAGGAAGCATAATATTTTCATTACCACAATATTCCTCATCATGGTAGTGTGGATATGGATCACAGGGACCTTACTCCTTGCATCCATTGTGATCAACCTCCCCATGATGATATCTCAAATGGGAATGACATTCCTCTCTTTTTACAAACACCTCTGTATAAAGAGATGAACCAAACTCTGAAACCTTCATATAGATAGGTGCTCAATTCAGTCGGGTCAACTGTATATGGTTCCCTATCTACTAGCAACAGCACCACACTTCTATCAGTAGGCAACCATCAAAACCATATTCCATGGTCTGATCGTATGGAGGCTTGTAAGTCTGATAATGACGAGGATGACATTAAAATATGGAGATTTATCCAGAAACAACCTCCCCATCATGTTCTGGTTTCATACTACTGTTGACTATGACATCCCAGATGATCTTGAAAAGGAGTGTGTGCCTTACCCACGCCAAAATAAGTGGGCTAATCATCAGCGAATTAAGGTTCGAAATCTCCATTATCAAGGATATTAGTGTTTCCTTCAGAAAATAAATATACTCTAATATCCACTAGACCTATTTGTTATCTCTATTGCCCGAGATCCAAAAATAGAAAATCATAGCGCAAATCTGCAACACACCTGACACCATAGCATCATAACCCTTCCAAATCCGATATCTGAAGCCACATCAAGCATCCATATTTGAGTATGAGGGAAAATATGGTGTATTACACTTTATCACTCCGTTGGAACATCAAACCCTTTTAGTTATGTCATACTGTAACATTATAACCTTCAGAAATATCAGAGTACTGGGTAAAACTTGGTCTAGTTGGTCAATACATTAGAATGACCCCCGCTTCAATGGTGCCCAGACACCATGGATGGGGATAGAGGATAGCCAAAAAGGGTTTCAAACTGGGAAACTCAAAACAATAGTAGAAAATTACAAATACATATAACGAAATTGTGATAACTCAGAAAACTTCCTGTAAGGAATGGTTCTCACCATGGGATGCCATCACACCCATCCCCCCCATGATCATAGCTTCGCTGCATCACATAGACCTTAGAAGTAGATGCCATGATACAAATCTGGGAGAATACTTGACCCCATGGTCCAATATAATATCTACCACCACCTCCACCCCTCGAATCGTCAATTCACAAGAGGATTTAGTACATACCCTCAAAAACCATAGGACAACCACAACCATCTAGGCTAGGGGAATTAATATCTCAATCCCCATATCAAGGTTAATTTTCCCCTAAGAGTACCCTGGATACATCAACGGTGATTCCAGATCACCCTAACCCCACTGGGCTGGGGGAATTTATATCTTCATGTCTATCATGGGAATAATCAATTCTCAGACTATAGTCATTGCATCCTCAACATTTGGACCAATCCATACCAATTGCGTCCCTAAATGACCCCCAACCCACTAGGCTGGGGGCATTTTCATCATTAGTACCATAGAGGGAATTAATATTATCTAGGTTGGGAAGACGAAATCAATGGTCGACGTCCTACTATCTCTACCCACCATAAGAAAAACCTCTATTGGTTGGGGCCCATTCGGTAATAACGAATAGAAACTAACCCAGAGTAGCTTCTCATATAACAAAATGGGAGGAACATATGACAAAGATAATTAGACCCTTTTGAGGATTCAAAAAAAATCCCAACATGGAAAAGGGTTCAAATAATGACCCAAAATAAGATATTACAGAATTGGACACTTTCCTCAAGAGTAATGGTACAACCACTATTTCTTGATATTCCTCTATAAATGTTGTAAATTTGAACATGGTAGATATTGATCAAGAAACAACTATAGAAGGATACGACATAAAAAACATACCACAAAAGGAGGTTGACCTGGATGCACCAAATGTGGTTGAACACACCAAGAACCAAAGACGGCCTCAAATCAAGGACCTTCAAATATCTATTTTTCATCTCCACGATAGAATATCTCCATGGGAAAGGTTACAACCACATCCCAATCATCTCCTAGAAGTAATGGGGTTCTTTCCTCAAAAGAATGGTTTTCAAAATATGGGAGAAAAATACAAACTCTCAGACAACTCAATGAGGAGTTAACCTGAGGAAATATCACTGTTGGGTATAGTCTTCATGAAGAGACAAATGTTCTCCCTCCCATGGTCGATTTAGCAGTAAGAGAGATATTTGAGAATCATGTTAGCTAAGGTTCTATAAAGACAGTCCACATATATGAGGAATTCTAAAATGATCATGAATTCCCTCCATTGCGGAAATACCCTCTCCCCCACATGGACCTCCATTAAATCTTGGGACGAATCCAAAAACATCATGAGATAAAAGTACGACCACTTTATCAACCAACACCATATCCTTATAGATGGGAGAAAACTCAAGAAATGGTTCCCCTAGAGATCCTTAACATCATTGAGTCCCTAACTACTCGAATGGATTCCACGGAAGGTATACATGCACCAGTGAAGCTTGAGAGGAATCCATATCTTGATTGGGTAGACAACACTTTGCCTTCACCAAATTTCGGAAATCCTACCTTCTCTCCATTTTAAGGTGCATGAGACCCCGAAAAACATCTAACACACTTCGTATCCCAATTTGTATCAATTATGGGCCCTTGATATCAACAGGTGGCAATAAAGCTTAGGTGTTTTGTATAGACTATGACAGGGTCAACCGTTTTTGGTATAACAGTTTGCTAGTAGGATCTAGGTCTGGATGGGAAGACCTTCATCATCAATTCCTTTATCAATTCAATTATACACTGAGGAAGATAATGATAGTCCAACTGAAAATATGAAAACAACATGAGAATGATAGGGTTTCTAAATTCATAGAAAGGTGGAAGGGTTTGACCTACTCACTCAGCATCCATCCATTTCAGGATAAACTATTGGAAATCTATGCTAAAAATTTTAGGGATAAGTTGTAGATACATCTGATTCCAATGAAATATCTAGGTGTATTCTATGAGTTTTCCAAAATGGCCCAATGTTTAGAAGAATCCATTTATAGGACCAAATATAAAACTTGATTCATGCCCACATCATAGGAAAAAGGCTTGCAAGAGAAGAAGCTGCAACTGTCACTCTTAAGCCAGTGGAAGTTACTTCCCAAATACCTAGGTAGGCCCCAAACCACCCAAAACCTTCTGTCTAGTAGTGAAAACCACATAATCTCCCATGGACATAAGCATAGAGAAATTAGGGTCACTTTAGATTTGAGTACTGGATGAACAAAGTATACTTCTTCTGAAATGAACATGTCCCCAATATTTCTTAGCAGCCATAGAAAATATCATGTTCACACTTCCGCAACCTAGGAAGCCCGATGAGGTTGGCCTTACCAATAATCTTGATTACTACACTATCCATAAAAATTTGGGTCATAATATCTATAAATTATTTGTTTTCAAAGAAATATTTCAGGGAATGATCCATTCTAGACAGATGGTGCTAGATAACATCCCAAAGTAGGTGGCTTGCATAACTGTGATCTAACCAGAAGAAGAGGGTGATTGAAAGTAGGTTCCAGTCATACGTGTGTGAAAAATAAAAAACTAGATGACTCAAAATATAGTTGATTGATTCCATGCCACTCTAAAATTATAGTTTCACAACACGTCAATAGCTACACTGACCAATAAGGAGACACAAAATGTGCCTCTAGAAGGTGGGTATAACCACTCAAAGTATGAAGAAACAGAATATCAAGAGATATATTCTCCTCTAAAGTGAGAATTAACTATTGAAAACTTCTTCCATATGGAATATGAGGCACGATAACCTCCCTACCAAATGGAAACCTCATCGTACAAAGAACTCATATAAGGTTCTATCAATATAATACACTTGTCATACCCCTTCACTGATGACAAGTTTTCCCCAGAGCATTGTATTCCAGCATATAATCTAGACATGGGAGGATGCATGCACTAGGTCTGAGGATACATGGGACAATGTAAATGTGGAAAGACTCAATATTCTATTCTTATCCCAATGGAGGTCATATATGCATCTAGGATTCATGGGAAATTTCTTCAATGAGCTCAAATGAGGCAAGGAACTACCTCAGATCCCTCCAGTAGTTGACCGTATTTGATTGTCTTACATGAAAACTTTGTGGGGGTCTAATCCAATCAACCTAGGAAATAGGGAAGGTCAGTGTGAAACATTCCACTAACAATAGAATCTCCCTCAACCTCTACACAAACACAATTTTTGTCCATCCCAAAAACCTTATCTCCTAATATGAACATCCAGGAGAAACCCCATATTGAGAAGTTCTGACATTTGAAACAAATATATGACATTATGAAATAGCTAGAAGCAATCCCAGCCAAGATATCAGTCCTCAATGCACCCCACCTTTCAAAATAACTTAGGGAGGAAATTTTTAAAGCCCTATAAGGACCATAAGAGTTCGAGATAGAAGTCACTTCATTTGAGTTTTATTGAGTGGTGACCATGACATCAGAATGTCATGTCGCCATCTCATTCACTGATGAAGATCAGGATAAACTCTTAAAGAACACATCAAACCCCTATATTTCTTGATCAGACTCAATAATTTCAATGTCCAAAGGTCTCTGATTAATAATGGTTCTGGGATCAATCTTATCCCAGTCTGAACCCTACGACATATCAGATATGGGGAAGGGTATTTGTCTCATACTAATCTAACCATCCAAGGTTATGACAAGTGTGAGAAAAGAACTCTTGGGAAAATCAAGCTTGAATACTAGTTTGGGGATCTCATGTTAGATGATGAGTCTATGATAATCTAGCAATATACTACATATAGAATTCTACTCAGAATGCCCTGGATCCATAGCTGTTGGCTGATACCTTAAAATTTCACCAATGTCTAAAGTATCCCATTAATGGAAATGTAAAAGTAATACATGGTGGTAGTGACCCCTTTGAGACTTCTGGGGACACATATACCAATTTAGAAATCTATAAAAATGGATGAAATCACCCAATGGGGGATTATGATATATAGTTTGCTACTCCAAATGGCTTTGGGACCACCCCTGTGAATCCATGAAGTATGATCAATGGTGACTATGTTCTCCCCATAAACCTGGTCAAGGTAGATATAATTCCTAAGGTCCAATCCTCTCCGATACTCAATAAATTAATCAATGAATATCAGCTCCAACATCTATCTAAAACAACTCATCCAATAGGGTATGATAATATCTCTTATCATATCCTCTCTAACCCTGATAATTTTAGTGAATCCCCCATATTTCAATCCCCTTATAAAAATTCCTCCATAGAATTAGAGATAGAAGAAGATTAGGTTAACCTCAGAAACACCCCTGCAACATTCGAAGAAGGTGTCTCCACCACCATTGATGAACATAGAAATATATAATTGGGAATATAGGAATACTCACGATTTATACTGATTAGCACCACCATACCCCTCAAAGAGAAAGATATGTACATTGTATTTTTGAAGCAACATTGATATGTGTTCACATAGAACTACACAGAAATGGCCAGACTGAACCCAGATGTGGCTACACACTGTCTCGATCTATGAAATGTGCATTGAGGATTCAATTAGGAAAATAAGAGGATGCACCCCTCTAATGCCACAAATATAGAGGTAGAAGTACACAAGTTGATCGAATCCAACTTTGTTAGAGAAGTGGAATACCTGATATGGATTGCCAACATCTTCCCTGTAAAGTAGATTAATGGGAATATTAGAGTCTTCATTGATTTTTGGGACCTTAATCACCATTTAACAAATAATGATTTCCCATTTCAGATCATAGAACTCTTCGTGGATGAAACTTCTAGTTTACAATTCCTTTCTTTCATGGATGAGTACTCAGGGTACAATCAGATAAAGATGAATCCTAAAGATGAAGAAACCACTACATTCAGAGTGACTCATAAGATTTTTTTTCTATCAGGTCATTACCTTGGCCTTAAAGAATGATAGATCCACATATTAATGCGCCATGCACAATATCTTTAAGCCATTGTTGGGAAATATATCTTAATGTTTTGTCGATGACCTGTTGGTTAAATTATGGTAGCTGTGTGATCACTTTACGAATCCTCAAACAATATTCGACAAGCTGCAACAACACATTTTGAAGATGAATCCTCTAAAATAAACTTTTAGGGTAACTTTAGGAAAATTACTTGGTTTTATGGAATGCCATCATAACATTGAGTTTGACCCAGCAAAGTCTAGTTCTATATTATCAATTTCATCCCCCATAAATCTCATATAATTGTGGGGACTCCAAGGGAACCTTTCTTACATTTGGAGGTTCATTTCCATTGTGGCCAGCAATGCTCTCCCTTTCACTAGGCTAATGAAGAAGGGAAGAACCTGTCAATGGGATGATGATTTCCAGAAAATATTTCAAAAGTATCATGAAATACCTAATACACCCATCGGTTCTGATGCCTCCAGTGGAAGGGATATCACTAATCTAATATGTTTCCTCCATGGAAAGCTCACTCAGTGCCCTCCTGGAACAAGGGAATAATGTGGGGAGTGAGAATAGTCTCTATTACTTCATATGGACTATGCTAGATTCCATAACTGGATATTATAATGTTGAGAAGAACTTAATTGATCTCATATTCATATTGAAAAAGTTGAGGCATTACTTATATCACCACAATATCCAATTGTTCTGTCGCATTGATCCACTCAAGTACAAACATGGTCATATAATGCTGACTGGGTGGTTTTCCCGATGGGTCGTCATTCTTCAGTAATATGACATTATGTTTTTTTCACATAAGTTTATGAATGGACAAGACTTGGATGATTTTTTCAATACACATCCTACCCAACAAAAATACCAGAAGACCCCAAGCTTCCAGATGAAGAGTTGTTATATTCCCATGACACTCCTTGTACATGAGTGATGTATTTTGATGGTGTGTCACAAATTTATTTAATAACAAGGATGGGAAACCTGAATCTCAATCGGGTTGGCCTGGGGATTGTATTTTTCTCTCCTAACAAAATAGTTTTTCCATACACTTTCTAACTGTCTAAAGGATCCATAAATAATGAAGCATAACACCAAGACCTCTTCCCTAGCTTGGAATTATCCCTACAGCTGAAAATATCCAACCTAAACATAAAATGGGATTCAAAGTTAGTGATAATATTGGTCAATAGAGAATATTCCATCAAGAAGGAAGAATTGGCCCCTCCCACAAGCTATGTAAAGGGACTAAGGGTAGAATTCCCTTTTGATACTGCATTGCATCATGTTCCCCAATCACAGAATGCTCATGCAGACACATTGACCACTACAACCACTGTATTGGATGATCCTGACCTGGAAGAAAGAATATTCTACAATACCCATTGGATAATGGTCTCCAGAATTGGTATCTTTGATATGGAAGAGATCAATGAGGTCAACACCACCTCAAATATTGATACACTGATATTCACCCTTAGATAGATGAAGCCAACAAGAGATTATCTTAAAGATGATACTCTACCAATAGATAGTGCCAGACGGGAATATATTTGGCGCCATGAAGCAAAACATGCCCTACAGGATAGAACCAATAAGTATAAAACCCTCTACAAGAATTGATTCGATGTAATCATCCTCATATGCATAGCATAAAGAGATATTTCTACCATCATGGAAGAAGTCCATGCGGGAAATTGTGGCACCCATCAATCTGGGACCAGGATCTCCCACCTGATAAAGAGGCCATGAAATTACTAAAAAACCACGATACAAGAATAAATAGAATTCACCAAGAAAATTCATGCATTCCAAATCCTTGCAAACATCATCCAACAACCTCTAGAATTTCTACATATAGCCAAATATTCCTAGTAATTTTCTTTTTAAGGGATGGATGTAGTGGGGATATATCCCCTATCCATATCTAAGTAGTTCAAGTACATCCTTACAACTACTAAATTCTATTCCAAATGGGCTGGGGACATATCTCTCAAGGAGTTTGGGATGAATATTATCATCAACTTCATGAAGCCCTATATCATCACCATGTTCTGAGTCCCTCACATAGTATTTATGGATAACAACACCAACCTCTATTCGATGGAGTTGAAGAAACTGTACTATAAGTATAATATTAAGACAAATCACTCATCTTGCTATCATTCTGCAGAAAATGGATAGGTAGAGTCCTTCAATAAGACTCTATCAAATATACTCTAGAATATAGTGTGTGAGGATACGATGCCTTTTCCATAAAAACTACTCTATGATTTATTGGCCTACTATACCACCATGCACATGACTATATAAGAAACACTATACTCACTGGTGCATGGGACCAAGGAATTGTTACCCATAGAAGAAAAACTACCCTCAATCTGAATTTCCTTTCATGGAAAACACTCATATGATGGAAAATTGAAAAACCGACTGGATGAGTTGGAACTACTAGATGACAAGAGGTTTTTCACACTGCCCAATGTGAAAAATCATCAGAATTGGATATCAAGGGAATTTAATAAAAATGTTTTCCTCCATTCATTCCATAAAGGAGAACATTTGTTTTCCCTGAGAACACCCAATGATACTGGGAAAGAATCCCCAAAAATTGGATCCCAAGTGGGAAGGGCCTTATGTAATACACGAGGTTTATCATAATATCGCCCAATCACTGGCCACCATGGATGGGGATCATGTCACACCACCCCCAAATGAAAGATTTATCAAGAAATAATTCACATAGAAATCATCACAAGGGCATAAAAATTATTGTAAGTCCCATTTCTCATCCTAGTTACATGAAGTTAAACTTTAAAAATTTGTCATGGAAGAAAAAAGTTAAACTACTCGACACCTTTCATCCTGGCACTAAGACATCAAATTTCACAACACCTCTCTTCCTTATTTCAAGACATTAAACTCCAAGTCCAATGTCCTTAGTGCATGGCGTAAAACTGCACAAATCTGTGATATCAATATCTATTCATGTAGAGTCACCTACATCCTTAACAAATTACATTAAACTACATGGTCATTCTAGAACAAAAAATGACTTGATTCTCATATCCCATGAAATATATAGGGATGCCTAGATATTGTATCTTGGCCTATGAACAACATTATACAAACTTCCCCTATTGTAACCCCTTCTACCTCTACATTATTAGGAAACCCATTCCATTCCATGTTTCTCTCACAAAGAATAGCTCAAATGAGATTTGGTATTGTGGAAGGGACCTTACCCTCACAAGAAAGGCGCAAAGGTACAAAAAAGGTCTATTATGATTCATAACCACATAAAACTAAAATGCATGGTTGATTTCCTTTCTAGATGACATTAAAACGCATTGTTTTCTGAGCACTATGTGTGGTTTTATTGTCATTATCCTGATATTCATAGTGATTCCTAAACATCCATTTTTGGTACAAACCCCAATGTTCCATTAAATTCACGTTGATTCACCTCCATCCTTACTGGATTATGTTAAAACTACATGAAATTTCTAGAACTATGTATGGAATGATTCTTACCTTTTATAAGATTTATAGCGATGCTCGAACATCCATTTTCAGGTCCAACTGCAAAATTTCCATTTATTCATTTCTTTCCACATTCATCCTAATCACATGATGTTAAAATTCATAGAACATCAAGAGCTATGTGTAGATTGATTCCCATCATCATAGGATACATAAGGTCACCTGGATATCCAATCCTAGGTCTAGATACAATGGTCAACATAAATAATTCCTACCTATGTGAATGGGTAATACCTACGTAGATTATTTCCCATTCAAGAACTATGTGTGACTTTATTTCTTCCCTCATAGGATATAAAGTGACACATGAATTTCCATCTCCAATCCTAATCACGACAAAAAAATACAAACAAAATCGACCTAAGGGCGTATAGGTCAGACCCATGCATGAGACTTCATTAAGAACTACATGTGGATTGATTCTCATCCGCATGATATACATAGTGATTTCCAAGTCTCCATAGTTAGTCCCAAGTACTAAATTTACATACATTCATTTCGGTTCCCACATCCTTACCGCCTGATGATTAACTACATGGAAGTACTTCCTTATCGTATGACGTTAAATAGAATGGAATTCAATCCTTACTACATGTCGTTAAAGTTCATGGAGGAAAGTACATCCCCACTACATGAAGTTAAATTGGGAAAATTGTTACTCATTCATCCTTCCTAATCCAAGCACCACAAGAGACTTACCACGATCAACCAGAGTATGGGGTGCTTCCACCATATTTTAAAGCACCTCAAACCATAAGCCACACATCATGAATCGAGTGTATCAGATTGCCTCAACCTTCTATGGACCTTGGAAATGATATTTGGTTTCAAGGAAACTTTTATTTACTTTTCATGTATTCCTATGGATCAAGAATATGAACTTATGGTCATCAACCAAATGAGTCACTCTAAAAAAGGACATCATGATCCCTATGAGCCCTGACCTCACTGCGGTAGAACTAAACACCTCAACGTGTTTGAACTAATACCAGTATGACTGTCCAATATCATTACTCATGAACTGAGAACCTTGATCCATGATTTACAACATTCCCATCACCTGCTCAGAAGGATGTTGGGGTGCTCTTGACCCTATGTATCATAATTATGTTCTTGTGTATCATCTCTTATATTAGGTCCATGTGAGTCATGACCCCAAACTTCTTGAATTTTGGTCAAAGTTGTATGACCTTAAACTCTATCCCATAATGGTCCAATTTTAAATACCTAGAACTACTAATGAAAAAGACACAAAACTTGTTAGGTTGAAAACCCGCAAAGGGTGACATGAGCATAATTCAAGCCTATGCACGCTAAATTACTCATTCTCAAAGTTTAGGAAAACCATAGGGCATAAATAGATAAGGCATAAAAGATCATAGGGTCTACCCAGTATCCCTAGTAAAAGAAAACGTCTTCATTATAGACCCCTAGTTTAGGGAAAATTTATAGTAATTGTTTGTCCCATCTCCTATCCATGAGAATACATTCATTAGGTGGTGGCACAACATTTAGGGTACTCACACCCTATTTGGATTTTACACTTTCTACAAGTCACAAGTCATGAGTTGGGGTGTCTCGAATCATCGCAAAATTCCATGGCCATTGGAAAGGATATCTGTCTTCAAGGATACTTTAAATGAATATACATACTTTCCCATGGATCCTGCATATACGCCTATGGATGTCAACAAAATGAGTTACTCTAAAAAATGATTTTCTGATCCTCATGATCCCTGACATCATCACGGTAGCACTCAACGCCTCAGTGTGTCTGAAACGCTCCCTGTATGACTATCCCATATCATTCTCCTAACACAAGCACCCTGGGTCATGATTTAAAATCCCCACACCAAACTATCCAATAGTATTTGATATCCTTGATGTTACATCAGTATGTTTCATAATCTCTCTCAAGGACATACTGTGACACATCATTCCCTAGCCATATATATCCCACACCGTATGATTCAAAACCATATGGCATAGGGCTCGAGCCTCATGATTTAAGTGTTAATTTCCCTAGGGTTTCAGAAACCTTCTTGGATATCCTTCATTCTATACCCAACTTCATCATATGGATGTTTGTGTTTTCATAAACCATTCATGGACCTGATAGAGTGGTGGATATTATATTTCTCTCAACATGCTACCAATGCATAAGGGCCTTAACCAGCCAACTAAAGGCATATTCTCTTTTCCAGAAAGAAGCTTCAATCCTTGTGATCCTTTGAAACAGTGTGGAGGAACCTGACATCTCATAATGTCATGGGACACACCAGTAATTCCTACACCATCTCATATTCATGGACTTAGACTTTTGGATTATGATTTACATCACCCATATTCCATCTATCCAGGAAGATCTACCTTCACTAATATTCTTACTCAACCAATATCACCTCCATAAATATTCCATATCCCCTGGAAAATATAACCAGCCTCAAAGATCATTTTCTTGACTATGAATGCATGCCTATGCTTCTTGTATATGAACCTATGGTCATCAATCAAATGTTTCACTCTATAAAAAGGGAATTATGATCCTCGCGAGCCTTAGAAACACTAAGGATCAAACCCAACATCTCAGTGTGTTTTAGTTCATTCCTGGTATGTATTCACCATATCTCAATATCATATATAGAGTTCAAGATAAAAAACCATAAACTAAAGTAATAGAGGGTCTGAGATAAAAGACCTTAAACTAAAGAAATATTAGGTCTGAGATAAACAACCTTAAACTAAAGAAATATTAGGTCCATTCTAAAATAACTTAAACTAAATTAATATTGGGTCCAATCTAAAAGACCTTAAACTAAATTTATATTTGGTCTAATCTGAAAGACCTTAAACTAAAGAAATATTAGGTATGATCTAAAAGGCCATAAACTAAATTAATATTTGGTCTGAGCTAAAAACCATAAACTAATTAAATATCAGGTGTGCTCTAAAAGACCTTAAACAAAAGAATTATTAGGTCCAAGATAAAACACATTAAAATAAATAAAGATAAGGTACAACGTAAAAGACCATAAACTAAAGAAACATTATGTCCTAGATAAAATTCCTTAAACTAAAGAAATATTAGGTTCAAGCTAAAGACATTAAAATAAAGCACCATGGTAGTCCAGTTGGAAAGGGCCCGTAAGGCTCTCTATTTAGACATAGAAAAATCAAGATATGCTTTACAAACCTATTGACTTTGTAATATAATTGAGATGTCTCCCTCTGAGATATATATTTTACAAGAAAATTAGAATAGATTCATTAGTAAGGGATCCCATGATAGTGGGAATTTGTGATAATTTCCCAAAATAAATATACAAATCCCTACACTCATATTTTCTTAACTTTATTCAAAATACAGTTATAGTTGATGATTATCATGATATCAGAAAAATGAAACAACATACAACTCATGGGAAAAGGGAATCTGGATAGAAAAAATAATGATTTCAGAATGTCCATTTGTTTTGTGCAAAAAAAGTGGGGAAAGAATCTCCACATTTTGAAGTCTCTCTAATGCTTTAAGAAAAAATGGAATAATTAAAAAAGTCAAAAAATGAAAAAATTTAATCAGCTATACTGGAATGGTTGGTAACACTCTAAAGAGAAGCATCAATGGAATGTTGGAGGGCCTCTCTCCATGATTCTTTCTCTTCCACTCTACGATAGAGAGCTTTGACTAGGGTGGTCAAAGCTTAAACTCTAATCATAGAAGTATCTAATGAGGATGATGTTGTCGAAAGGTTATACCTTATATGAGAAATATTTTCCACACATATCCATATCTACACAATCCAAGAATCCATATGAGCTTGTAGTTCAGACAATAATTGGAAGCCCCTCTCTAACGCCTCTACCACTGCCATCATTTTCTTAGAAAGGGATGCCTCATTCACAATATCTTGCAGATCCATTTCATTCATGGGAATTTCTCCTCAAGCTAAGATAATTTTCTGCATAATTTCATACAAAGGTTTCCAATCAAAGATGTATTCTGCTATGTCATGAAATAACTGGAGAATGCATTCCCCTTGTCTGAATAATATTTCCAAAGGTGTCTTAAAAATAAATTTGTGAATCCTTACCCAAATAAATATATGATATGACTAAGCCCCTATAACCAATGGGGTAGATGCGGAATAAGGATAACCAGCCAGTCATATCAATGATGAAACATGAGAAGAAGCTGCACATTCTCTTCCCCCAATAGGAACATCATCTGTAGCTTGTGTTGGAGGATTAAATTCCTTAATGAAATCCATTTCACTGTCTAATTAGTGGTCATATGAACAAGGTCTCATTATTGACACCTCACCTTGGTGTTTGATCAACTTCATATAATCTAATGATATAGGCGTTGGTGATGAAAGAGGCATGTCCACATGAAAGACTGACTGACCTAACACACCATTAGGATAAGCTGTTATCCAATCCTATGCATAATCGTGGGTAAGGTAATCAGAAGCATTATTATGTGGAAGTATGATTTCATCCCCAGTATCATTACATGATAGTATCTTCTAGAATTGATGAACAAATCTAAGGTGTTGTTCTCCTTGGTCATTGACCAAAGGGATGGGAGAAATTCTCTGAACTTGGCCTAAATGTCAAGAATATTGATATAGTGTGTATGAATCATGGATGACCTGATTTTCTACCCTGGCAGTAAGAATCCCATCCCAAAGAGAGACCATATAATATTTTTCATCAAGAGAACAGATGTCATCCTTAATAATCAGATCTACTGATGCATGGGAGGTAGCAATGTCAAAACTATCAAGTTGATGTAGTGAACCTTTGGATTTTGTAGGGATTAGAAACATATTCCCAACCCTATATATGGTCATAAATCTAGGATGAGATGAGGAATCCGAGATCCTAGAAGCATTATAGTACACATTATAATGGAAGTGATCCCCTATCCAGCTAAATAGAAACTAGAGATGACCACTGATCCTGTAAGGAGTGTTGCCTTGTTAGATATGGCCCATAATTTGGTAGAGGCATGCAAGGACTGGTACTGTAAGGTTGAGTTGATACCCTTTTGTTAGTCAATCTACCATCACCAATGTGCTAACATGGATCTCTAAGCATGCATCCTCATCCAGTAAAATCCACTCGTTTGGGAACATATCTAGAATTCCCACCAACCTAAGGTCTAAAAAACATTTTGGTTCACTCAGTAGTCCCATTAGGTATAGTCCCAAACTCCTATAATGGCCCAATATGATCCAAAACTATCATAGAGTTATTGATAAGGACACTAATGGTGACAAATAATAGTTGGTCTATCCCCGCCGCCACATAGAAAAATATTGATCCATTCTATGAAATAAATAATCGAGCACACTTTAATCCCTCTCTGCAATTTCTCCTTACTATAGAAAGTGTCTCCCTCACCAAAACTGGGGTTTGTATAGGATTATCCAAAAAATCCACAGTAGGAATTAATTCATCATACATCTCCCCAATATGAGAAATACCACCCAATTTATGAATGTACCATAAGCTGATACCCACCTCACCACGAAGATGATAGAATGTGTTGGTCCTAGTACACAAACAACTAATTATTTCCCAGAGAAGGTCAGGTTGGATGTAATTGATGAATTTAGAGAACTATATGGATTTGTAGATAAGAATCCTATATAGATCATCAGAAAACTCCAAACAGATTTTCCACATCTAAAGTGGCCATTCCCATTTGTCAAAAAGGTTGCCGCCATGACGAAGATCTCATATCATGTACCATCTTCCTTTGGAGGTGTCTATAGTGGAGGTAGGTATACTTGAATAAAATTGAGAAATATTTTTTTAAGAGAATTTATGACTATTAAAACTCAAGGAAGAGTATACTAATAGATAATCCAAATCCTGGGTTTGAACTATAGCCAGCTGACTATCCTCAGTAATTTTCATCTAAACGGAGTCGAGAGAACTGGACACCCATTGAAAATGTAGATTAAATTCTGGGGGAGGTATGGAAGTGTGATCTAGAATTAAAAACACTTATAAAGGGATTCAGTGAGACTATGGGAATTCCCCAATCATAGGTGATACTAAGTCCTTTAGACTCTCATTTGCAATATACACATGATAACAAGGATCAACATTCAGAATTATGGAAATCATGTCCCTTTGATTGGACACAATTAAGGGGCATTTATGAGAACCTGAATCCATCTAAAAATGAGTTAGTGGAACATGGTAGAAAAAATATATTTTCAAAGCATGATGAGGACCAGCTGCATCAATCACATCTAATGACTTATAAAGGGTTTTGAGAAATAAATATGAATTCCAAAGATTTATTGATCTCCAAAGGACTCATGGATTTCATAACCCCTGAGATGAATCACACTAACTTCATTAACCCCTTGGAGACACATGACCATGTGGCTGAGACATGGTCATGTGAGTCACAAGCGATCGAATGATTGGACAAGCTGATCTTTCAAAGTCCTCAAGATAACTACGCCCCTCATAGATGATGTATGATAATTTATCAACATATTATTCATGGTTAGATCCAAAAAAAATTCTACTAATGAGACAATATTGTGGGAGATCTCTGATGAAATTGACTTACATTGAAGACTCGTGAATGAGGAACACGATCAGTGCTCGCGGCATGGTCTCGTGATGGAGGCACTTGGTGGAGGTGATAATGAGATCTCTATGGGAAGGGGTGAATTGAGGAATGAATTTTACTCCACCCTACCCCCTATTTATTATAAATTTCATAGGATATCAAATGTTTCCCAAAAATACACAGGTTCATGAATCTACCAAAGACTCTGGAGGGAATTGGTTTTCCTCAGAAATGAGTCATTATCCCCACAAACATTGCTCCTGAGGGGGGGGGGGATTTTTTGAAACCCACCAAATAAGAATTAGAAAAAATAAAAAAGTATTAAATACATGAATATGAGTATTTCATTCCCCACAAAAGAAAAGGAGATGATACTAGAAAATCACATGATCCTCTAAGGGACTCGCGATTGCATGACCATTTTGAGGTCACAAAAAGATATCTCGCGTAGCACTTAACCTATGACGAATCCCCTAAACCCCCTTAAATGGACATTCCTTCTCCCATGATGAATCTCTATACATCCAATGGCCGCATGGTGACAACCAACTGAACACCCCCATGTCACATGTTTTTCATTGGAAAGTACCCGACAAACCATCTAAAATTCCCTCAAGAATAAAGACAAATGATATCCAAAGGGAGAGACCCCCCGTGGTCATATAGTTCATGCACCATATCATAGTTCTAAAGGAAAAATTTCCTTAATGATATCCATGATTTTTTTTCATAACTCTAGAACCATTTATGTATAAAACAAAAGAGATAAAATGAAAGAGGTGAGAGGTACTCACAATCACTAAAAGACATTTGACATGCCACTGATGAACCACAAGGCACTATGAATCCCTAGATACATGTCTACCTAACATCGCGAAATACCATTTTTGTTTAAACTACGTCACATGGAGGTATTTGGTTATGTTAAGGAAACTCCATGCTTCCCCTTCGGTGCCCTAAGGACAAATGGATAGATATACCTATTAAAATTATTGTTCACCCCCCCATGACTAATATTGGTAATGGGAGGCATAAAAAATAATGTAAATAACCTTAACATTATTCATGAAAACACGTAAGACCCCTGAACCATTGTAGAATAAAACCAAGTAGATAAAGGAGAGGAGGATAGAGGTTCAAATGGTCACTAAAATATAGACGACGCACCCCTAGTGACCCATAAGACACCACAAGACCTCAACGAAATGTCCCCCTCATCTTATGAAATCCCTTTGGCTTGTCATCCGAACCACACTGAGGTCCTTTGGTATGACTAGGAAAATCTATTCTTTCCCTTCAGTTCTCAATGGAAAACAAACATATTTTCTCACAAAAGTCCTCATGTACACCCCCACATGGCTCATATTGGGCACATGATACATCACCCAAAAAATAGAGTAATTTTCCTTGAAATTTATTATGAAATATTGCATCACTCCCAAACATTGTCAAATAAAACAAAGGAAATAAAATAGGGAATATGCAGAAGGTACTTTTGGTAGCTAAAAGACATGTGACGTGCCTAAGAAGTCTACACTCTGGTCCCTCAAGACCCTTGAAAAATCCTCCTTGTCTTAGGGAAAGCCCCAGAAGAGTCACCAAATATCTCACAAATTCCTTTCAATAGGATCCTTGGATCTCAGGAAGGACCTTGATAATATCCATAGGACAAGATCAGAAGTCCTTTTACATTCCCACATGATCAAACAAGTCTTAATTAATCAGAAATAAGATGATAATGTATGCGTTGACGGAAGCGACTCAATATAGCTAAAAATCACGTGACACACTTAGAACAACCCATGAAAAAGACTTGCGAAGATTAATAGAGCTAGTCACCATCATCGACTCTAACATGGATTCATGCTAGATATGCCATGAAAATTAGTGAACAATCAAGGTGTAGAGGCCTTTAAATTACCCACCCCAACCTCAAAGAGGGGGTTGAAATTTTGATATCAGAGCTCACCAGCTACTACGTGAAGGAAACTCTCGAGTGCAATAACCCCAAGCATCAAATATGATTTCTCTAGGAAACTAATCACATGACATGATAGATTTATTTTCAGGTAATACACTAGTTAATGGAAAGAGCGATCATGTGCCACACATAATGTACTTTGTGTGATCATTTATAAATCATGAGAAGGGCTACTGTCACGGCATGCGAATTAAATAATGAATGTCTGCTAGATCACGTGAGAATTAAAATAAATAAATATAGAAAAAATCTAAGGCATTCACAATACAAGGAATGAAACCATGTTCAAAGGTAGAAGACTTAAATTAAATACATGCTTGTTTCCCCTCATGTTCTTTGTGTGAGTCGTACAAGGACACACGATATCACTATGATACATGGCCTAGATATCACGACATTCTTTCATCATGCTATTTTGGACACATGAAATCCTATTGACATGTAAAATAAAGTCACACGACCCCACTGGGCACACCTCCTTGGTCTCAAAAAACCTTATGGTTCTATCATATGATCCCTACAACATCCTTCAGATACATCACTTGACTCCTATAACATTGTTCAATCATATCATTCAATTCTCCCCATTTCTCCTAGGTGTGGAAACCAAGCTCTCGCAACACCCTTTGGGCAGGCCAACCATGACCCATGACACCCATTGCAAAATTCAACCAATATTAGAGATGCCCTTCAGACATTTTAGTCAGGTCTCATGATGACCTCAAGGGATGTTATCCTAGGAATGTGACATCCTTCGGACCATGTCACACTGACTCTTGTGACACCCCCATATGTTTTAATACCATCCATGTGATGGATTCTAGGACAAGTCATCTAAGTAACGTGATATCCACTGAAAAATCAACCGGGTCATGCAAAACCCCCTAGATAAGTAGGCCAGGGCACAAGGGAATCCTAGGATTTGATAGCCCTATCCATCCTCAGTGTGTAAGCCCCCAATACAAGGGTGGCCTTTTTGTGTAAGTCCCAATATAAAGGTAACTATGATTAATTTAATTTCTAAAATATTTAGGATATGTCGGCCACCCCTTCATGGTTTGATCTCCATATTAATTATCTGGGATGATCCCATTATCCAAGACCTTATCCAAAATAATGAAATTGATCACTTTCTAACCCTTTTTTCTCGCATTGAGAATAGATCATGTGAGCTTAGGGAGTTACACTGTTCATGGAATCTACACTATATACCATAGGGTTACAAGGGAAACCACAATGCATAATCCCCAACTACAAACATCATATGGTAAATCCCTGGTCAATAGGGAATCCATCTTAGTATGAACCCCAAGAATTCATGAAACATTGAGGACGATCATAATATCTTCGAGCATGATCATCCCACTTAGCCCATAAGCAGGTTAAGGGATAAATGAACTATGAGAACTCTGAATCCCACCATAACAAGGATATAAAAGATACAATTCCATGAACTATGATCTATACCAAACATCCCAAGGATTGTCTCAGCATACATGTCCTATATACACATTCCATGAGACTGATCATATATTCCCCATTGTTTCCCACATCAGGCATAGATCACATGGTATTGTGGGGGGGGGGGGTGCAATGAACATCCCATCAGACATCATGAATCTCCACTCACTAGTAAAATCCCAGTATGTAATCCCATATGAGTGGTATGGTATGAAAACCCCTCATATAAGGGTATATACCTTGGGGTCAGTCCCAATGGCATAATTGAACTATGATGACTCTGATTCCTACCATAAATATGATACGAAGTACGTCTCCTTGAGACCCAAGCTCAACCATTTGGTGTCTCAATACCCAAAAATATGTCATCTATGCATGATGATAAACTACACGGGAAAAAACAACATGGTTTTTTATTCCTGCAATAAAAAAGATGCGTAAGATGCATCATAATGGATCAATACCCTCCAAGGGATATTAACTTCCTCCTCATGTGGCAGAACATCCTGAAGCATTTGGTCATATGGTTTCTTCATGAAAATTTTCTATAGGGGATGGATGAAGAACCATAGACGTACATAGATGGATTCACCTATAAGACCTCACTCCCCTCAGTTCATCAATAAGTCTCCCTTTGTTTATTTTAAAACAAAACTAACAAATTAATCATTTTTTCTGGGTAAATAGTCCTATATCTGGATTAGGAAGAGATATATGAATATATATTAAATCTATAAGAGAGTCCTGGAGTAGGAAACATTTCCCCCAAAAAGGGTGCGATGAGCCTGACCTCCCATTCTATCAACCAATATGAGTCCCCAAGAGTCACTAGGATTGAAAACCAAGATGATTTTTGGTCATTGTAAAGTAGTTTTATACCCAGCAGCATATGGAGGATGCATTGGGAGTGTTTGTGACAAGTGAAAATGGTATCCCAATAAGAGAAACCCATTTCATGCCTCAAAAACTCGATGAAAAACTATCCTAATTATTTTTCTAACCTAAGGAGTGATTATTAGATAAAGTAAACCATATAAGGGTTCCTATGTCATGGTGTGACTTATGGGACCCCAAGGAAGGTTCCCCTATGAGATACATTGACTGTTGAGAGGGTGCATGTGAGAAATGGGTAGTAATAAGGTGTAATGGACTTGAGAGTTTGACCTCATAGATGTGATGTGAGTTTAATAATAAGGACAAACCTGATGATATATTTATATAATATGTTATAGGAGGAATGTACTGGCCTTTGAGATGTATTTAATACATGGGATGCATTGAAAGTTTTCCTTAGATATGGACTTCATTCCTATTTCAATATAATTACTATTATCACATCCAATGGATCAACTTTATGCACTATGAATTTAAATTTCCCCGGATTGCCTCCTATAAAGTAGAGTTGAATCATGATGACTATTGATTTCATTGGATCACCTCCAAGGAATTGGTGATGATGCCCAATGACTATTAATTTCCTAGTATCACATAATAGGAATCAATGATGATGTCTGATGACAATTTATTGTTGAGGATCATCTATAAGGAATCATAGATGAATCTTTATGAGTAACGATTACCTAGGATCACCTCCTAGTAATGGATGATAAATCATAATGTCCATTGATCACTTATGATCACCTCCCAAGGATCGGCATGAAACATGCTATTATGGGATACCTTGGATATTCTCATTGTATCCAAAAGTTATGCCTGATACTATGTGGATTAATGGGATACTTTATAGGATATTTTATTTACACCTACTACTATATAAATTTTGGGCCTTGTTTTTTGGGTCATAGTCTTATGACAAGCTCTAGGACACACCAGTACTAGACGAAGTAGGTACAATCGATTTAGGGTGTCACATTGGAACCTGAGGATTGAATATTTTTATTTATTTATGCTTTTGATTTTATTATTTATACTAAAATCATGTCAATTTAACATATAATTCATTTACTAGTTATGTATAGGACCACATTGGCAGTTCCCAATTGATTTTACACACACCCTTCTCGGGTGGTCATGGCACTTAGGTACCAAAGTAGACTTCACTGATTATAGGTTCATGTTAAGAAAAGTCCCTAGGTTTTAGGATTGAGTGGGTTGGATTAGATTGGATTGGATATTGAGAGAAGTTATTTCTTGGAGATTTTAGTATATCCCAATGTATAATTATTTTTCATTTATATATTTCTATTTTTTTGATTGGGATGATGTGAAATAAATGTTATTGTATAATGGAATTACTATGAGTATGTAAAACTCCATTCTCTATATTTACAATCAATATACCATTCTTATAATATTGTTAAATTCATATAATATGATTTATTATTATGAGTATGGATTCATTTTTGGTTATTCCTCTATAATTCTTTACACTCTAAATGGGGGTATAGTCTCTCCATGGTAACACCCTAAACCCCCACTACTAGTTGGCTTCCTCTTGTGTATTGATATGCATGCCTAATGTATGGTAGTTACCTAGTCTAGATACTATTTGGAGTAAACAAGATTAGGTATATTATATTGTGATATCATAGCTAATGTGACTAATATCACACATTATATTAGAGTTTTGTTTTCTCTTACAATTTGGTGATATAGTCTAAAGGTGATATATAAATGTATCAGAGATTTTGATAGACCACAAAATAGCGTGTCACAAACAACATTTATGATGGGAATTATAGGTTACCATGGTATTGGGATTATTGTTCATGGTTTTTTATTTTACCACTGTATGATTTCACATGGTGGGATGAAATTGGTTTTTGATATCTATGATTTTTTGTTTATTTTGTTTTTTATCTTTGAGTGTTGGAAAGATAACTATGTGCATGAATTATATTAATCATTTTTTATTCACATGACATATGGGTATCTATGTTTTTTTGATACCACTAATGATAAGGGTTATGTAGTTTAAGGTGTTAGTAACAACTTATATAGGGTTTTCCCATATAAATTATTGGTGGAATTATACTTATATAAACCATAGAATATTTTTCTTATGGTAACAAGTCATGTGAATCTAAAGCGTGATGATCTGGGATGATAACTGTGTAAGACCTCTATATATGGGATGTATAGTTAACCTTTTTAGGTTGGTATAGGCATATTATTCCATATTAATGTACCCCTTATGGGTAATTATGATAATAATAATAGTACTTAAAAAATGGGTGAGGTAATTTAAAGTGTTAGAGATGACCTATACTATGTTTTAATGTATAGATTCTTGGTGTAATTATACTTAATTGAACAATATGAATAAGGTATAATTGATTTAGATAATCATGGTATGATTTCATTATATATATACATACATATATTAAATCTTGATTCTTTAGGGGGTAGTACCACGTGCAGATTCCCAGTGAGAATCAATACACTATTAGGATGATGAATTTTTATTTGGTGCCTAAAATATATACAAGAGAGAGCACTAGATTGGATGGTTTGGCATATAAGTGTATCAATAATATTTGATACAAGAGTAGGGATGTTCTCTACGAGTTATGAAATATGTGAGATATAAGTAATGGTTTTGTTGGGTGATCCTATAACCTTTGAGATATGGATTGTAACCTTAGTGGGTTTTTTGATTTATGTATTTAGAGATGAGGGAAATTCAGGAGAGGGATTAGTTCGAGCTTTTGAGTTATTTATAAATAGAGAGTAAGACTATATTACTTGGGTTATGATATTGGTGCATGGAAAGTTTGAATATGTATGTGGTATGGGAATGAATATTTTGTAGACTTTTGAGATAGTGAAATTTGAATGAAAGTGCTTTGGTTTCATGGTTTGGTTTTATAAAGATCAATCTGATAACTAGCCCAATATATTTTTGGATGTTTTATTAGTGAAGTGGTGATAGAATAAATATATTCTTCTAATAATAAAACTATATTTATGCCAATATATGATCGTGAGATAGACCATGATATTAGTGAAATGTTTGATTTTAAAGAGGAGTTTCATGGGTGATTCTGATTAGATGAGATTGAAATTAATGAGGATAATGGTTGGTGGTTAGGTGTGAGATCCTATATTGGTTAGTGTGTGACTCTTATTAGCATGAGTCAGATATGTGACCAGATGGTATGAGAATCTACACCGATTGGGTTTAGCTGTGTTTTACCTAGTACACACTTATTACATGCGGTGCCTATGGAATTTTGGATTGATGAGTGGTCTTGTGTAGGTTGAGGATCAATGTTTCTGATGAATCACTATGGGAATAGTTTCATTGTAGTGTTTATGAAAATGGGAAATGTCCCCTATAGTGAGAATTTTCATCTGAATTGGATCCGAGTTTAGTAGCATGATTGATCCAAGCTTGATCCTAGGTAATAATTTATTTGGATAATACACGCATGGATCGGATGGAGTTACATTAATGTGTTTATAAAACCCATAGACATTGTTCTCAGGGAGAAGTATAAGGAAATTTGTATGGTGGTGAGTCTAACATAGGCTACTGTAGGGTGTGACCATCATTATGAATGAAAATTTTTTATGTTTCAAGGATGATGAAAATACCATGAACTATGAATGGGTCATAATTTATATTTCAATTTTATGATTTGGTATGACTAGTATGGTCATGTCCATACATTATGTGTAGTTATTTAAGGAGTGTGGACCATGGAAGTGCAACTCGTGTTGGTAGGGTCATGGGTGTAATGAGACCATTTGTTAGACAGTCAAGGTGGTGTTGAATGATAGTGAGAAGGTGAATATGATTTATCCAATCCCATATCAAATACCAAATTTGGTATTTTGATAGATTCTTTATTGGAGTAAGTGTGTTGGTATCAAAATCTAGGTGAAATTAACAGGATCCACGTGAGTATCAGATTGAATGTTCATTAGTGATCAGACTGAGATCATGATGGTTGGTGTAGATTATTGTTGATCTAACCATATAATTATAGTAAGAGTTGGTTTTAGACATAATTTTGGGTGTCTTGATGACATTTTAATGCCTTCTAGAGTAGAGGTATCATAGTTGGGTGATGAAATAGCATGTTAGTGGGTGTGAACAAGTGATGTTGGAGAATGGTTAGCCATTGGGGGTGTTTCACTTGTATTTTTACTTTTGACTGTGTATGGTGAGATGTAAACCACCTTTATCACACTTATATAGTGTTGATAATATGTTTTAGTAGGAAATCATGATTGTAGGGAGCACTGTGGATCTAAATCAACCCTTTTGAATTAAATTTTATGGTTGGAAGATCCATAATCTTCAGAATGAATTGGTTAATGAAAATATGGAATTTTGGGTTAGAAGAGTGTGACAAAGTATTGTCTTTGTAGTTAAATGCAACTGACTAGTGGGAGGATCGGGTTTTGGAGAATTCACTATGTTACGATTGGAGTTTCATAGTAGAAGTGTGTTCAACATTTAGAGAAGGAACACTGTGAGATAGTGGTTAATTGAATAATTGGGTAGGTTATGATACATGTTTATATTTCCTATGAAAAATTTCAAGGACACGATGTTCTAAAATTTTAAGGTTTTAATACCACATGTATTTTTTTGTCGATAATTCCTGATAGAATTTTAATTTTTGGAGTTGGTGAGGGTTCTATTCGGAAATTCTAGATTTGGATTGAGAATACAATATTTTAAGATTTAAAATGGTATTTTTTTAGATATTTATTGAATCCTAAGATTTCCCTCAGGTTATCATGTGAGTATCATGGGATTCAGGTTTAAATTCAAATTTTTTGAAGGATTTCTTCATAGGTGCAAGGTTTGATGTGCATGGTTTTGGGGAAAACTGTGCAGCAACAACTCGGTGTGGGGATTTTCAATTTAAATTTTATAGTACACGGTTGGAATACATTTTTATAATACAATTAAGGGAGAACCATTCAGAGTTTGGATTAAATCATGCATCTTATTTGGATTGGGGCTAAGGCTCACAATCATTACATTATTACAACCAAACTATGCCGAACCTTAATTGTGGTTTCATAGGTGATCTAAATGGTTCGAAAAACTATAGATAAAAACCATGCAAGATGGGTAGTCTTATATACTAAACGGTATATAGTTGGAGCTTGGTTTTTTCAACTATGTGACCAAACCATATGAATTGTTAAAGAGGAGAAAATGAGTATTTTTTCATTGTAATTTTTATACCCCTCTCCCCCATTTCTTCTCCCTGTATAGGTCGACCGACCCCCTCCCTTTCCTTTATATTGATTCCCCTTGGTAATTGAGTGATTTTGGTGTAAATAGTTTTAATGATTCAAGGTGATAGTTGTTCCTCCTTCATTCCTTATTCTTTTCCTCTTGTTCCTTATAATTTGGAATTCTCCATCTTATGGTTTTGATGTTTTTTCAACCAGATCATAGTGGAATTGTTAGATTTTTATGGGCTCATTTCATGTCATACCTAGAGGATTTAACAATACAATGTATACATTTCAACACACATGATTTCATAAAAATTATATTTTGGTATAATTTTATTTATGTTTTTCTACTAAATTACATGAAATTTATAATTTAATTGTTTTTTATTAATAGTTATTTACCTATGATATTTTTGGGGATGAATCATTAACTTGAAACATGTGGTTATTTATGTTTTTAATATAATATGAGTGGTGGGGAATAGGGTGTTTAGATTATATCCATTGGACGTGGATGGGATCATGTGAGAGTTTTAGATATACATTTTAAAAGGGAATAATTTTTAAATTATGGTCGGTGGTCTAGTGAGAATGACCCTTTAGTGAATTCATTTATTATTTATAGCATGTTTCATGTGTGGTATTGACACTTTGAGTGTCTGGAGATATTAAAATAAGTAAATTGTTTTATTAAAATGGAATGCCTATGAATTGATTTCACAAAGGTCCACTAATGACCCTTGTGCACTGATTTGATGCATCATCCACCAATGGATGAGGAATGGAACATATATATATTCTATATGATATACTGACCCTGAGGGGTGAGACATAAATTAGAATAGGGATTGTAGTGTCCCTTAGGATAGGTACCATTGATTCTTCCTAGTATACATGAGAATTGAATTAAAAATATTTTCCTTAATATTCCATGTGTGAACCATGATATTACTTAGATCCATTAGGATAGTTGACATGATTATATAGTGATTGATCCCCCCTTAATATGTGATTACCTAAGTGGTTAGACCCTATGGAGGTTGATGGATAGGTTAGACGTGTAGACCGACCTAGGATGGACTTGGGAATTTGGACAATCATTATTTTTTCACCCAAGTGTGATTATAGTGAGATTTTCTTGATTATTTCCATGAGGCTATATAATGATCCTAACACGCTGAGGGGATGTGTTACCCTTGAGTGAGAGGTGTTGACTCGTGAGATGGTATGAATTAGTGTAACTTGAGGTTGGTTCCCCTATGAGATACATTTCCCCTTGAGAGGGTTTGTATGGGTGATGGTAGGGATGAGGGGTCATATGATAGGATTACCTCAAATATGTGAAATAGGTTTGGGAAAATGAGAAACCCTGATGATATTTATATATATATGATATGTTGCAAGAATATCACACTACCCTCCAAGTAGTGCTTATACACATTAGATTCCTTGTACATTTACCTTAGATCAAGCCTTCCTCCCTCAACTATGGAACACCTAGGATCACTTCTTAGGGATAAAATTTATTTATGATGACTATTTATTTCGTAGGATCAAATACTATGAATCATATATGATTTTTGTTTTCTATTTATTTCCTAATTTCACCTCCTTAGATTTGGGAATGATGTCTAATAACTATTGATTTCCTAGAATTACCTCCTAGAAATATGTGACAATTCAAGATGGATATTTATTATATAGAATCATCTCCTAGTAATAAATGATTGAAGCTAATGATTATCTATTTATAAGGATAATATCCTATAAATCAATTATGACACTCGAAGACTTTTGATTTCCTAAGATCAACTCTGTTGAATTGATGATGGAGCTTGATGAATATCTATCACATAGTTACCTCCATGAGATTAACATACAGCCTATAACTATGGTATTACTTGGAAATTATTATTGGATCTATAATTTATACCTAATACCATATAGATTCCTAGGATATGACATTTATTCCTTCTAATATATGGTTTTTTGGCTTGGTATTGGTTGGTACAGTGTGCGGTGTGCTAAAAACAATATGACACTAGTCAAAGTGGGTATAGTTGATTTCTGGAATCATGTTAGAAACCAAGGATCAATGGTTTTATTATTTTTTAATTTTAGTTTTTTATTTATACTCAAAGAAAATCACATGCACATAGACTTCATTTACTAGTTATATATGGGATTGTGTTGGTGATTCCCTACTAAGTTGTACTGATACCCTACTCGGGTGGCCATGGAACTTAGGTACCTGAGCATAAATCACATATCATAGGTTTAGTTTGGGAAGAAGCTTGAGGTTTCATGATTGATTGGGATATATCAAATATGATTGGAGACTATGATGAGGTTCTGCTTGAGGGTGGTAGTAGAACGTTCTTTGCACTTATTTTTTAATTTCTATATGTGTGATTGTCCTGGTTGCTGATTAATGTTATTTTATGTTGGCATGATCATGAGTTTGTGAAAATAATTTCTTCGGTGTTTACTTTTGAAATAGAATTATAGTTGTACTATTTATTTCATATACTCTGATATATTACTATGATTATAGATGAATTTGGTTTTTTGTCCTATATTATTACACACCATAAAATGGGGGTATAATCTCACCCTAAATACACCTTAGACCCCTGTTTGTCATCAACCTCCGACATATGGGGAGGTGAACCTAAGGTATCAAAGATACCTAGTCCAATTACTATTTAGAGTGAACCATGATAGGGATGTTACACTATGTTTTTATGGATTAAAAAAATAATTTATATGTCCACTATTTTATAAATATTTTTATTTTAAAATGAAATTTATCAAAGTTAAAGAATATTTTTCCATATTTTCAAAAAAATCTATTTTTATTATAAAAGTTTATTAAATATATGTTAACATCATTTAATGATCCATATGATTCACAGAAGATATACTCTAATGATACCATCCACCTTCTTTCCTTGGATGACTTATGATATTCTCTTATGGAAGTTTTCATAAAACTTATATCTTTTCCACATATTAATAAAGATAAAATAGAATGTGAAATTTTTTCATGTTCATGTGGAAAAAATATGTATGGTTTTTTATTATGTGATGGTTATCCCCATAATTATATATCCTTACAATTCACTAGGAAAATCTTTATATCTCATGAAATGACATGTATCAGACATGGGAGTGAACCCAATCTAATATGGTTCTCTATACATTATATTTATAGGAATAGGAAGTGAACCCAATTCACCATGGAAAATTTACCACTATGCGATGATGTAAATAGTAGTGATTCATGATATAGGAAATTATTTTCTATTCTTATGTTTTGACACAGTCTTATCCTTATGTGATGTTTTCATCACTCAATATTATTGAATAATGTTTCCATACTCTGATTACACATGTCTTATGTTATGCCAAAAGACTTATGTTATGTCCCATGATTTAGGATTTGTGGTTTATTGTTTAGGATTCTCTTATTTTATTTCCACACACATTAGTTATTTTCTCATATCCATATGTTTATCTTATTCTCACTTATAACTTACGGTTGTTTTCTCTCATGTTTATCACAAATGAGTATCTGAGCTCATCCTTTCTTATATTTCAATTTCCCAAGGTTATAAAGATGATTATTTCATATGATATTACTATAAGGATAAAAATTGTAAAGAATATAAGGGATATATTTTGAATAATAGTTGTTAAAATTTTTATTATGTATCTTGTCTCCAAAGATACTAAACCTTTAGGTTTTGGGGTGTTTTCAATTGTAATATTTAATTAAAATTCAAATAAAATGATACAATATGTGTGTATGGTGTTCTTAGGTTTTATATGATATTGATTCAACCGATATATACTTTGGATCACATAAAATCTAAACATCTATGACATAAATAAATCCTAGTGATGTTGGTATCCCATGATTATGATGGTACACTATGGAAATCTCAAAGTACCCCCAAAACCGCACCCCTATGGATGTATCAATAGACATTATCCCATGTTGGTACACAATGACCATCCTATGATCACTAGACTACTAAGTATATATAAATGAATGTGATACCATCACATTAAATAAATAATATTTTAAGTTAGATACTTCTGATACTGTACCTCTAACTATTAAAGGGGCCTCACTATGACTAGTAAGATCCAACTTGATAGCATGAAGTTGACTTGGCTTCAAGCCTCTAACTCAACCTTCAGATCTTTAGCTACCCTAAATAGAACTATTCTGCTACCTCTTAAGATATTGTATATAACTTACACTTCAACCAAACTTATCGTAAGAACTCTAACTACCAAACTATGATAATGTTCATGATTTGACCTCTAATATATAAGCTCTTCCATCACCAGAACCACTAGAAGGCTGAGAAGATCACTAAAAAAGTGTTTCTCATTCTCTGTCTACACACATGAATGACACTTAATTAAAAGTTAGTTGCACATTGGTCACTAATAAAATTTATTACTACATTTATAGCATGTAAGTAGAGTCCTACCATGCATGGAAGAAGGAATACTATGATATTGATTGTCCTTAACATCACCACTCTAGTATGAATTAAGAAAATTCAATTTTCAGCTACCTAA
The DNA here is from genome assembly GCA_963277665.1 of Viscum album. NCBI lineage: Eukaryota > Viridiplantae > Streptophyta > Magnoliopsida > Santalales > Viscaceae > Viscum > Viscum album. The sequence continues at coordinate 907,019,711 of OY728131.1, read as the reverse complement.
AGATCCACTCCAAAACCCAACATAAGAAGTCAATGGACCAAAATATATATACTTTTCCATGTTCCTATCTATCATATGGAATGATTCATGACCTCGAAAAAAATTTATAATCCAAAAGATCTTCACTTAAAATTGAATCAAACATATCATCCCATCATCAAAATAGAAAACCCTAGCAGTCTCATCACTCAACAAAAATAGTCAAAAGTAAATTAATATGGTAAAATGGGCTATATAGTTTCTTTGTGGAATTATCCTTTAAACTATATGCATAAAATCCTAATCCCTATTAACTATCATTATCTTGAGGAATAAATTATTGATGAAATAAGCCTTACATTGCTTCTCAAAAAACCCACATATTGATCTTTATAGAAAAGGACATGTAATGTCCTGGTTCCGGAAGCTTTCTGGAGACACCCCGTACCCGATTGGTCACATGGCCTTAAGCGCATTTACCTGAACGCCAGAGGCTGTCGACTAGCAGCGAGGGCCTTAGGTGTGATAGTGGGGAAAATATTCCCTCATTGGCAGAGTAACATAGCAGAAACAAAATAGATATATAGTATTGGATGCAGTAATCACACCATACAGCAGTATATAGTGGAAGACTGAAAGTACAAAAAAAATCACACATATAAATGACTCCTAATACATGTGTCTAGAAAAGCAGCTAAACACGTCACAATGCTGAAATATAGTACTAAACCAAAGTATAAAAGAAATCAGATTAAACTCCTTAGAATCACAAACCTCATCTTGGTCTCATGCTCTCCAGCTCCACAACAGTCAAGTACCTGAAGTAGAAGGGAACTTTCCATTATCTATACCTGCAATAATATAATCTGTTTGGGCCCAAAATCATGACCCAAATAGGGTGTGAGACTAATCCCAGTAGGCAACCACCAAAAGATCTATGCCTAATAGCCAGGGAATATATATGGAAGGAAATAAGTAAAAAGAAGTAGTAAACAAGGATATATTCAGCAGTAAACATTCCTACATTTCAAAGAATTCAATTTCACATATCAGGTAAGCATCTAATCAAAGTTGGAAACCCTATAGGAATTACTCTTAGCCTAACCCCTATGGTTCAACGAAAACAACACAAGAAATCCTATGGGGAATTTCACACAGTCTAACCCCTCTGGTTCAGCTTAAGTATAGACTCTCTGAGGAAGCACTCACCATCAATTCCACTTATAGTATTGTATCAGTAACTAAATGTCGCTCTATGGAATCACCTACATCACATTCCCCATGTGGCTCGTGTCAAGAAACTACAGACACTCTAAGGAAGCACTTACGTCAATTCCCCCTATGGTCTCGCATCGTAAAAGTAAACACAAACACTATGGAGAATCCCTTACGTCCATTCTCTCTATGGTCTACTACACCAAGTTCTCACGGACCTGTATAAGTAAAACGATCACAAAAATTTAATACGGATAAAGTAAACCTCAAGAACTACTTAAATAATAGTCTACATCATAACAACATGTCAGATAAACAAACACTCCATCCTACAGTACTTGGCATGGTGAAAAACAAGGTAGCCTAACAGGCTAAGAAGGACCAAATGATCATAAACATACATGCATTGGAAAACACTTCCAAAGCATAAAAATTTACCATATTCGCATTAAATTAACCTCTATTCCATCATACAAGCATAGAAATAAATTAACAAGGCTAAAACAATAAACACGCAACACCCTGTTCAAGGGTGTTGGGAAATTTTGCACATATAACTGAAATAATTTATACAGAAAGGAACAAACCACCTACCTTGGTGTTGTAGGATCGTTATACGTGAACCTCAAGACTTGAATCGCCTAAGAAAACCATTGATATTTAAAAATGTCTAAACTATTCAACCAAGGATAACTCTTGAAAGAAGGGGAATCAAGAAGCGAAGATCTATAAGAAGGAAGAGCTTACCGAGGAAATCCCAATGATATCAATGACGGTCGATTCAGAGAATGGATGCTCGATTAGGGGAATGGGGAAGAATCGCAGTCATATGGATGCTCTTGGACGAGTAAGGTTGAGAAGGAGGTGTTTCTGTCTGTCAGACGTGACCCCGGTAAATTTAATGAAAAAAAGAAAGTACACAATATATACTTTTGGTGTAAATGACATGTACTTTACATTACCAAGCCCCACTTTGGGTGGACTCCAGGTCACCACACATGACCATGTGCATAGCCATTACACGACCATCACACAGCTACCTGTGCTAACCAAGTACATGGTGCGTACTCATAAAGTACACGGAGTGTACTTCAAAAATTTCCAGAAACTCATATTTTCCTCAAAAACACAAAAAAAAGTAAAACATTCCTGAAAAAAATATATGGGTTCTTAAGAACTTCCCCCCTTAAAAAAATTCATCCTAGAATTTCCCTAGCAAGGTGGCGTGGAAGAAGAATCCTCGAACAGCTCTGACCACTGTGATCATACATCATCCTCCATCTCCTAAGTCTTGTTCTGTACTCGCTCGTGCTACCATAGCACTCGTACCAGAGGAACAGACTAGCCACAGAGAACCTTCATACTTCGATCAACAATCTGGATAAGATACTCTTTGAAAGAGACGTCCACCTCTAACTCAACCTCTTCGGGTTAAAAAACATGAGTTGTGTCTAAGAAGTAATTTTGATGCTGAGAAACGTGGAAGAAATCATGCATATCCCAGTACCTATGGGATAACTGCAACTGATAGGCAATCGGCCCAAATCTCTCCAACACCTCAAACAGCCCGATGTACCTCAGTGAAAGCATATCGTGCCTCTTAATTATTCATGTTTCCAAAACTTAGTGTGACACATAGGAAAAATTGATCCCTAGCCTTGAACTCTAGAGGTCATCTCTGCTGATCATCATAAGACTTATATCGAGACTATGTAGTATCCATCATCTTTCAAATGAACTCTATCTGCTCTGTGGTCTCTTGGACAAGATGAGGTCCCAGCATAGCTGCCTCTCCTACCTCCAGCCAACATAAGGGTGGTCGGCATGGCCTACCGTACAAATCCTTATAAGGTTCCATTTGAATAGTTTCTTGAAAACTATTGTTGTAGGAAAACACCACAAGAGGTATGTGTTTCTCCCAAGAACATACAAAATCCAAAAATGCATGCTCGAAGCATGTCCTCAAGAACCTGAATCGTACTCTCAGACTAGACATCTGTCTGAGAGTGGTAAACTGTACTCAAAAGTACCTGTGTACCCAAAGCCTTCTGCATCCCCTACCATACCTAAGAAGTAAAACGTGTGCCCCTATCTGAAACAATGGTGTGTGGAACTCCATGTAAACGTACAATATCTCAGATGTACAACCTTACTACCTCATCAACACTTAAGGTCTCTCTGATCGGTAAGAAGTGAGAAACCTTCATGAGTCTGTCAATGAAAACCCATACTACATCATTCCCTCGAGGAGACCTTGGAAATCCTATCACGAAATCCATTGCGACATCATTCCACTTCCACTCAAGAAATGGGTAACTACTGCAAAATCCCTACTGGTCGCTAATGCTCCGCCTTCACCTGCTGACAGGTAGAACATCTCATGATAAACCCAGCAACATCTCTCTTCATACATGGCCACTTATACTATCAGTGTAGATCATGATACATATTTGTGACACCAGGATGAACTGCCCAAACTGAGGAATGAAATTCCTGCATCATCTCCTTGCGTATGTCTGCTGACACCCATACACGCCCATGGAAACACAAGATCTCATCCTCATATATGGTCCATCCAAGAATAGGGTCCTCTCCTGACACACCTTCCCATTGGAATAGGCCTTCAAAATCTAATAGCTTCCTCATTCTCACTTGATCAATAAGAGTAGAGGTAACAACTACATAATAAAGAAATGTCTTCCCCTTTCTTTCATGCACCTCTAAATGCATCTCAGAGAACCGAGCCATAAAATGCCACTCACTGCTGGCCTCTTGAACTGAATGTATCTAAGTCCTCCTACTTAGCGCATTAGCCACAACGTTGCCTTTCCCCGGTGTGTAGGCAAGCTCAAATTCAAAGGACGGCAGGTACTCAACCCACATTTGTTGTCTCAAATTCAGGTCACGCTGGGTGAAGATGTACTTGAGACTTTTTTGGTCAGTGAAAACTAGAAAATGATCTACTAGAAGATAATGTATCCAAAAACGTAAGGCATGAACAAATGATGCCAACTCAAGATCGCATGTTGGGGTAATTTCTCTCATGTTTCCTCAACTACCGAGACTCGTACGCAATGACTCCTTCTCCCTGCATAAGAACTACTCCCAACCCGATACTTGAAGAATCACAATAAACAGTGTTGATCTTGCCTAGCTCTGGAAATACTTGTATTAGTGTGGAAATTAGTATCCCTTTCAGCTTTTGAAAGGCCGACTCACAAAAATCTATCCACATGTACTTCACACACTTCTTATTTAGGCCTAGTAGTGGTGCTTCTAAGCGTGAAAAGTCTTGTATGAATCTTTTGTAGTATCCATCCAGCCCTAGAAAACTTCGCACCTCAAAAATGTTCTTCGGATGCACCTAGGAAACTACAACTCTCACTATCTATAGGTCTACTGATGCTCTTGTCTCTGAGATAACATGACCAAAGAAGTGAATCTGGTCCATCAAAAAGTGGCATTTTGAAAGCTTAGCATATAAATGATGCTCACTTAGTGTACTCAAAATGATCTCAAGATGGGTGTCATGGTCGTGTCAAGTGTGAGAGTACAACAAGATATCATCCACGAAAACCACCACGAATGAATCCAAGTATGGATGGAACACTCAGTTCATCAGTGCCATGAAGACAACATGCGCGTTCGTGAGACCGAATGGCATAACCACATACTTGTATAGACCATACCTACTCTAAAAGGCTGTAAGAGGTATATCAGATGGTTTAACATGAAACTGATGATAACCATATCTCAAGTCAATATTCGAGAACACCCGAGATCCTAGAATCTAATCAAAGAGATCATCAATCCTCGGCAGATGATATCAGTTCTTGATCAAAAACTGGTTCAACATCTGATAATCCACACAAGGTCAAAGTGTACTGTCCGCCTTCTTCACAAATATGACAGGAGAACCCCAAGGAGAAGTACTGGGTTGGATGAAACCCTTATCCTACAACTCCTCCAACTGCTTCTTGAGCTCTTGTAGTTCTAGTGTAGCCATCCTATAAGGAGTAATGGACACCGGTGTTTCTCCAGATAGGAGCTCAATAGAAAAGTCTACCTCTCGCTCTGAAGGCAAACCCAAAAAGTGATCTGGGAAAAAAATCCTTGAAACAATCCACCACAGGAGGAAAGTCCAATTTTGAAGTCCCTTGGCCATCCAAATATAGACCAAAAATCTGGGCTATAACTCCTCCCAACCAATGATGCTCGAGTCCTGCACTTCTCTCCTGGACATCCCATTCTCCCTTATGAAGAAACAATCTGCCATATAGTGATGTGAAACTCACCCTATGACGATAGAAATTGACAACAACCTGAAAGAGAACTAACTAGTCCATTATGAGAATGACATCATAGTCTGTCATCTCTAGGATATAGAGATCCCATAAGAAGTGACACCCACCAACCTCAAGAGGGTACTCCTTACATTGACATACACTAGGTGTTCTTGTCCCCAACGGAGTGTTCAATATCAAGATATCAATAGAAGAAAAGATACAGAGCCTAAGTCACTCCACAACAGCAATAGATATAAAGCTATAGGAATCCCCTGTATCAAAAAGAGAAGAAGATAAAATGAAGTCAACTAGGATCTTACCATGAACAGTAGGGGGTTTGGGATCCTACTCCTACTAGGTCTGATCCACTACAAAAGTCTGACCAATATCTTGGCCCTGTGACCCTACCTGACCACTCTAAACTGATCCACCCTGTTGTCACTGAAAGCCCGATGACTGACTATCACAACCACAACCTCCACCTCTTCCCGAATGGCCGAAAAAACTCCAATTACTAGATTGATGAGAAACTGGTGGCACTACTCCTGAATGAGGAGTCATAGAAGAACCCCTATCACCAGCTACTGGTGAGAAGAACTGATAGAAGTGCTAAATATGGCCCATCTTGTTGCAAGATCAGAACTCCACTGGGTCCCTCAAGCAATGTTTCCTCATATTACCACTCTTCCCGCACTGGTAGCACACCACCTAGCTACCAGAGGAAGTGTCTCGCCTCCTTGGATCCCTATTTGAAGACCCCCTTCAATGATTCCTGCTATTATTAAGAGGAACACTATCTCTGAGAATCGAGCCTCCCCAGCTCAAAACACCAAAATCCCTCAGATTACGCTCTGTGATCAGAACCTGGTTGATGATAAAAGTGATAGATGTCAACCTGAAGATATTCACCTAAGATCGTATGTCATTCCTTAGACCATCCTTAAACTACCTTTCCTGAAATAACTCATTACCTCCTGGGATGGGTGTAAAGCACTGCATCTCTATGAAGAGAGAATAATACTTCATAATAGAAAGAGTACCCTACTTCAGACTCATAAACTCTTGATCTCAATTGGCCCTCAATGTCTCAGGGTAAAAGTAATGTTAGAAGGCATGCTGGAACTCATCCCACACCATATCCTGTTGGCGTCCTGCCTATGAGATCACATCCCACCATCTCTTGGAATAATCCTGAATCATATATGTAGCAAGCTTGACCCTCCTATCTGGAGGCATCTCCAGGTGATCAAAGATAGACATAATATCTTCTAACCATGACTCGGAAGCCTGAGGTCCTCCTTCCACTGTGAAGGTGGGTGGTTGCTGCTACTATAAAACCCACGTAAGCTCTACCATAGATGGGGTAGGATGCGGGACTCCATGGAAGGTCTTCATGAACCACATGAAGCCCTCTCAGAACTATGCATTAGCACATGTGTCTAAAATGACGGCTGGTGCCGAGACTGGCACAATTGTTGGATTTGCTAGAAGTCCCTGATTAGCCATGTCTGGTGTCTGATCACTACTTTGCAACTGGCATACAACCGAAGGACATCTCAATTGAATGACTCTTCAAGTTCAAATGCATACCTTTGATCAAGATTATCAAGGACTGAAAACAATATGAGTAATAAAAGAACAAGATAAATAATGCTTTCAAGTTTTGAAAAACAACGATACACAGCGTGTATGATTAACTAAACGACGTATTCCCTTAAGCCTTTCACATGGCATGTAATTCTGCCAAAACTGGTCGTGTAAAACCAAATACACACGTCGTGTTGTCCTAACACAGAACCAATACTTGAATCCTATTCCCCTACCCGAGTCCTTCTACACGACTAAGCTACACGGTTCTCCCAGAACCTGACTACCCCGCGTGTTTTTGCCAGACACAGTGTGTACTAGAAGAGATTCACTGACCTGTGTTGTCAGTTACATGGCCGGATACATGGCTCACACTACATGATGTGTTCCAAACAGACATGGCATGTATTGCTTATGTTTTTATCCATCAATGTCATTAGTCACATGGGCAGACACATGGTCTAAACACACGGCGTGTACATCCGGTACACGGCGTATCCCACAAAAACATTCTCCTAACCCTGTGTCTATTCCCACATGTCCATCGACACAGTTAGAGACTACATGGCGTGTACATAGAGTACACGATGTATACTTAAGAAAAACAGTTTCTTCCCAAATAGAAGAACACACGGCGTGTATTCTAAACTTCATGACATGTATTCTGGGGTTTTTTGGATAGTAAGCCTCAGAAACTACTCCGGAAGCCCAGAAAACACTAAAACGAACATTAAAGTGCCAAATTCAGATATGTAAGGGACCATACTCCCCACAAATCAAGGCTTGACATCTCTTAGATGTCATATAAAAGAAAAAAAGGCAATAATCCACCAAATTCCAATCCTTGAGGGCCCACAACACCTCAAGAACCAAAGTTTGGTGTTCATTCAAACAAAACCTTACACAATCAATAACCTATCAAATAAAATGTATTATATCAAGGAATCTATCTCAAAAACATGCATATCAAGAACAATATCTATCACAACAACATGTGATCGCTAATGCATCCTAAATAGCATGGCAAGAATGCATGAAATGTGATTTCTAGAAAGAGCCTATACGATGCATGAGACGGCGTACCCTCATCTCATCGGGTTATAAAAGAAATAGAACCTCAATAAAATCAACAATAATAGAAAAAAACATGTGAATCACTCAAGGTGAAATCAAATCAACTGTAATAATTGCAAAACCCAAAAAATTGCAATAACGAGGTGGACTGTATTTTCCCTTGTACACGGGTTAGCTACTCCTGGGCACAGCTTATCACCATGTACCTATATGTCCTAACCCTAGATATAGGCTCCAAATAGTAAGTCAAGAAGAAAATAATTCCTCTGATACCACTTTGTAATGTCCCGATTTCGGAAGCCGCCCAGAGACGCCCCGTACTCGGTTGGTCACATGGGATAAAACACATTTCCACGAATAGCAGTGGCTACCGACTGGAAGCGAGGGCCTTGGGTGTGATAGTGGGGAAACTATAACCTCATTGGAAGAGTAAAATAGTGGAAACAAAATAGATATATAGTAGAAGTAGCAGTAATAACACCATACTACAGTATATAGCGGAAGACTGAAAGTAAGAAACAATAAGAGAAAACATATAAATGATGCATGATACATGTTCCTAGTAAAGAATCCAAACACATCACAATGATGAAATACAGTACTAAACCAAACTACAAAATAAAGCAGATAAAACTTCTCAGCATCACAAGCCTCAGCTTGGTCCCATGCTCTCCATCTCCATAGCAGTCAAGTACCTGAAGTAGATGGAGACTTGCCCTTATATATACATGTAGCAATATAATCTATTTGGGACCAAAAGCATGACCCAAAAATGGTGTGAGACTAATCCTAGTATCCAACCACCAAAATATCTATTCCTAACAATCAGTGAATATATATGGAAGGAAATAAGTAAAAAGAAGTAGTAAACAAGGATGTATTCTACAGTAAACATTCATACAGTTCAAAGCATTCAATTCCACATATCAAGTAAGAAGATAATCAAAGCAGGAAACCCTATGGGAAGTAATCTCATCCTAACCACTCTAGTTAAACAAAAACAACACAAGAAACCCTCTAAGAAGTACACATAGTCTAACCCCTCTAGTTCATCTTAAGTATAGACTCTCTGAGGAAGAAATCACTGTCAATTCCCCATATAGTCTCATATGGTTAACTAAAAGGTGCTATGGGGAAGCACTTAAATCACATTATCCATGTGGCCCACGTCGAGGAACTACATACACTCTGATTAAGCTCTTACGTCAATTCCCCCTAAGGTCTCGCATCGTAAAAGTAAACATAGACACTCTGGAGAAGCCCTTACATCCATTATCCCTATGGTCTACTACATCAGGTTCTCACAGCCTGTGTAAGTCAAACGAGCCTAGAAATGAAATACGGACAATGTAAACCTCAAGAACTATCTAGCTAATAGTCTACAGCATAACAACATTTCAAATAAACAAACACTCCATCCAACAGTACTAAGCATGGTGAAAAATAAGGCAGACTAACAGGCTATGTAGGACCAAACAGTCATAATCAAACATGCATGGGAAAACACTTCCAAAGCATAGAAATTTTCCCTATTCACATTTAATTAACCTCTATTCTAGCATACAAGAATAGTAGGAAATTAACAGGGCTAAAACAGTAAACAGGCAACAACTCGTTCAAGGGTATTGGGAAATTTTGCACATATAACTCGAAGACTTTCTACATAAAGGCACAAACCACCTACCTCGGTGTCATAGGATCGTTATACATGAACCTTAATCCTTGAATCTCCCAATAACACCATAGATATGCAAAAATTTCTAAAAATGTCAATTGAGGATAACTCTTGAAAGAGAAGGAATCAGGAAGCAAATCTATAAAAGAAGGAAAATCTTATCGAGGTGATCCGAACGCAATCGACGATGGTCGATTCGGAGAACGGATGCTCAATTTGGGGCTCAGGGAAGAATTGCAGTCGTACGGATGCTCTCGGACGAACTAGGTCAAGAAAGAGGTGTCTCTGTCTATCAGACGCGACCCCGATACATTTAATGAAAAAAAGAAAGTAGACAGTGTGTACTTTTGAGGAACACGATGTGTAATTTACCTTAATGATCCCCACTTTAGGTGGCCTCCTGGTCACCACACGCGGCTGTGTGAACAACCATTACATAGCTAGCATACGGCTACCTGCGGTAACTAAGTACATGACGTGTACTTCAAAAATTTCTAGAAACTCATCTTTTCCTCAAAAACACTATAAAAAGGAAAACATACCTGAAAAAAAGATATGGGTTCTTATAAGACATGCCACCATTTCTTCACTAGTCCACAATGAATATTCTTATATACCTTCGCCCACATCTCAAGGGGTGTCTCAAGGTAAATAAAGATGATTTTCATATACTTGACCCAGAACTCTATAACATGAATCCCACCATCTCTAAACAATAGAAGTTTATGTTATAAGTAAAACTCTATTGTTAGATATGACATGGAAGCTTCACCTATTAGTTCTCTACATTCCATAGACTGAATCACATCAAGTATACTATGATATTGCTACTAATCAATAGGAGATAAAGGTGTACCAAGTTATTTTTTCATAATAACCAGTGGAGCATGCTTGACTCTTTCCTCCTAGTTATCTATATAAATTAGTCAGAGTGGTTTGTTTTTAAAATTACAAACACATGAGTTATAATCAAATTTATAGTGGGTATGATTAAAATGGATGGGGTAATCAATAATAGGAAATTCATCCCACTACACCATACACATACCCAATATTACTAGGGGTGTCACATAACCTAGGGTGCTCTATCAAGCCCCTCCATCCCACACTTAGATGGTTAAAATCAGTTACATATTCGATTCAAATCATTAATTTAATAACAATATTACACAATTAGGGGTCAATTAGGTAGAATTCCTCCATCAATTTTTATAGAAAAACACCATATAAGTTCGTGTTAACAATTTAACTAAAAAACCATATATCATAATAAGGGTGATAAATAAAAAGAATGCACATGAATGTCATGTGAGTATTACATGTCAAGAATGATTCATTAAAAATGATTTATTGAAACCTTATTCTATGAAGAAAACAAAAAATCAATAGTCCAGTAGATCATATTCAAAAAAGTGTAAAATCATAACATCAAAAACAAATAACAATAATCTCATCCCTTGTAATTTGGGTGTACCAAATACATTGATCAAATACTCCAAAGGAAAACATCCATAGTAGAATCCAACCAAATATTTTATATTTTATACTACATCCTAAATAGTAATAAAAATAAAAACATGGCTCAAATAACACATTGTAGTATCCCAATATCAGTTAACCTCAATTATGGAAAATCTGGGTGCAACATACCTCATGTGTGCTTTCTATTATTCTTGTGGATACCAACCAATAGTGAAGATATGTGAATAAATTTGGGATACTAAAACCACTTTGGTAAATATTACCACAAATCTTAGTGTAAGAAATAATATTCAATTTTTTACTTTAATATAATAGAAAATAATAGTGAAAATCAAAACTACATACCATAAAAAAGTAAATAACAACATACATATTATAATAAAATGAGTAGTTGTAATATCACACAACATCAATCAAAATTATTCTCACTATAATAGCCAAATATTTTTATAAAAAATTATCATTAAATAATTTTATTTCTTCAATATCTTGTTTACCGAAACACATAACATTATTAAAATATAATGGTTCTGTTATCTCCTAGATATTGGATTAGTGAGTATAAATAGTAATAAATAAATTTTGAAAAATATATGGTCTATACATTTATAAATTTAATTCATTGGTCATAAAATTAATGTAATTAAAAACATTGAAAATAAATGTGTTGTTTTAAAAAAATTCTTTTACAAGCACATTGAATTTTTATATTAAAAAAATAAATTAATCACCATTGGTGAATTATTTCAAATAAATTTTTATATGGATCAAATTTTTTAGACATTTAAAAAATATTTTCTATGAATATGCCAATAATAAATTCAATTTAATGCTCAAAAATGATTTTTTCTAAAAATTAATTTTTATCACATTTTCCCACTTAATGTTAAATTCCTTTATGCAATAAATAGGTATTAAATATGAAAAACGTACATAACTGTTTAGAATTAAGAGGTTAAAATTTGGTAATTATGCCCCTTTTATTTTTTGGTAAATATAAATAGTAATCATGGTAACATTTATCAAAACGGTAAAGAGTAAATCAGTTTAATTTTGGATAAAAATAATTGATAATATAATAATTTTTCACCCATATTCTTATAGGATGAATTTAATTCACCCATTAATACTTTACGTTCAAAATTGAGTTATTTAAGGGACAGTTGTCCAAGAAAATTACTTATATTTTATTTAAATCAAATAAAGTTACAAATTGTCTCTATCATTATTTTTACTATTTATTTTGGGTCCACATTGGGAAAAAATGTAGTTATGAAAAAATATAAGTTTCTATAATGACCATAATTGATTACACAACACCAATGTTGTATTTTTCTATTTAGTAAAAAAAATTAAAAATATCCTAATTGATATAATATAAATGATTTAATGTATCCCTTGAATTTTCAATATCAATATGAAATATTAGGGTGATGTGAAAGAATTATATTTTAATTTACCCTTTATCTATTTTTTCTAAAGTTAAATCAAATTAATAGTCTAAAAATTGAAAATGTTGATATTTTTTCCAAATAGTGCAATATTAAATTATTTAAAAATCATATAAATGTTGAAATAATATAACGTGGATATGATATGATCTAAAATTCTATTAATTGGACAATTATTGGACAATTTTCGCAATATAAGTAAAAATTTAAAAACCCTTTAATTTTGAAAACGTTGTTATCATAGTTAAAATTAATATTGGTTAACTAAAGGTTAATAAAAATGATAAGATTTAAAATTATAGAAAAACTTTCCTGAATTAAATTGTTTTATGGGTTTACAAACCTACACTAATTTGTATTGGAATGCATGTCCATTTAAAGGCATTTTTATTTGGAATTAATTTATTATAATTTAATCTTTTGTGAAATTCCCAAAGTTACCCCTAATTAAACAATAAAAGGGAACCTCCTCCCCCACATCTTCACAAAACATTGAGCCTTATAAATCAGACAAATTATTATAATTTAACTTCCCAAAAACCATAGAAACATTATAGAGATGCTTCTCTTCTTGTATGACCAACCTTAGAACCCTTTATATAAGATCTGAATGAGTCATTTCCAAGAAGTGATAATCGCCTAAACCTGTATATTTATTTTTACTCTTACTTACCTCATCCAAACCTATGGTATTTATCATAATATAATAACTTAAGTATCATAAACATAAGAAATAACCATTATGCATCCTCTTCTCCACTAAATAATATGTGAACGTACCACTCGTGCATGCATACAACATTTTGTCTCCACGTAGTGATATAATTCACTTCTCATCACTATATTTTTTATATGGGTATTATAATGAGATTAATGTTTATATATGATAATAAGGAAAGAAATAATAATAATTAATTTTAATATAACATCTACTTTCTTACATTTAAAACTATTGGAAAACGATAATGTCATTTGTGCGTACGTGTGGACTAACAACTCCACAAAGCGATGTGACTCTTTTTTCAATTATAATTTAATTAGATGGTAAAAATGGTATATTTAATTAATATAATATATATATATATATATATTTATTTATTTATTTTTAGAAGGTGAATAATTATTTACCTTTCTTTGACTCCATCTGTTGAAAAATGAAAAGACTATTCATGTGTATATATGATTTACCGTCTTCACAAAGAGTGTAATTAAAATTTCCTCCTATATATTTTATGGATGACTATAAATATATAAATAATTTAAATATTTGATATTTATATCATGATAAACATTCTATAGATGTTGTAACTGAGATAAATGTGAAAGTTCTAGAACTACTGAACTAAAATACTCATGATAAATGAAATAGTTATCACCCGAAATTGAGTATTTTAATAAGGAATTATTGATAAAAGGGGGTTTTAACATGTAACGCCCTGACCCCAGTTACCCAGAGTCATTGCATTATTATATAACATTATCATGTTCACAAAAGATCAAGTCTCGAAAGACCGATTAGTTTAGTAGCCTTGGAATCACTATATACATTCATAAAGTTTACATTACATCATAAAATGAAAATTACAACAACATAGTCTCCATAGTCCACAATCATATCCCCTTATACTATCCCTTCATGTCATTCATAAAATAATTCTTCACATCCTGGGAGAAATAAAACATAGAAAGGGGTGAGCTTAGATGCCCAGTAAGGATAACAATATAGAGGAAACTTTCATAAATAAGTATAAACATTTAAGGAAATGTATAACTAAAACAAAATCCATTTAAACTTAAACTTAAGCATAATATGGAATAGATAAAATGAAATAATTCCATTTACTTATCCACATGGATATTCTACTAGTCGAATAATCACATGCAATATCAATAACCACTTTCATAATGAAGGAATGCATAATGCCAGATTATCATAACCACATAGTCAATGCCTTGTGCCAAGACTACAAATAAGATTTTGTCAAGGCCTTGTGCCAAGACACTAGTTTGTCTCATGAGACCTACCAATTCATCTAGGAGATATAGCGGGCTCTACCCGTCACATATTAAGTCCAATGCATTCCACATATGAACAGGTTTAAACATAACATAAACTTTCGTATTAAAACTAGCATAAGAAATGTCAATACATTATCCATAAACCATGAATGGTATAAAAATAACACTTCCACAATCAAACATAACACAAAACCTTTAATACAATATGGAAGTTTTTTATCATAATAAATCAACTTCAAATAATCTTGAAATCCATCAAAGGATGTTGAAATAGATAAAATCAATACTATTTGAGAGAAATATCTCTTTTTTTGAAGTCATTTAAAAGTAAAATAATTATAAAATAAAATATTTACTTTTAAAATATCCTTATAAGATTGTAAAGGAAGCTTCAATGATTTTATAATGGTGGAAAATAGTCGTACTCTCCGTATAAGTTAAAAAAAACATTCATACCTTAATTATGTCGAAAAGGTTAAAAAGGACATTGTTTGGAAAATGATAGAAAGATTCCTTTATAAACTTCTTATAAAAAGTGAAACAAGGGTATAAATTAATTTAACCCATATTCTGTAAAATAGTAAGAATGTTTTGAAATAAATTTTAAAGAAACATGGATGTGGATGATAAAGAGTCCCCAGTAGATAATTACGTATAAAAAACCTTGGATAATGAAGAGATTGTGAAATAAACCCTTAATTTTACTTTTCTTTGGTTGAGGGTAGGTTAAACACCTGTATAATGGTGAAATAATTTTTATTAAATTACACAATAATCATATACATTAATATGATAGCATATATGATCTTTTAACATTGCTTTGTTAATAATATCTTAGTATTATCGTCGTTTCGGGTGTTAACGGATTCATTTTCCTTTATATTCCTTGCTATGGGAGCCATATTTGTTATGGATGGGATATATATTATTCATATCCATAATGATATCATGTATCTAAAAATTATTTTTAATCATCAAATGAAATCTAGTCTTTAATGGATATGATGGGGAATGAATCTCATTGCGTTCGTGGAGATGGTAGTCAGTACATACGCACGAGCGACAATATCATTCTTTAGATATTAAAATAATATATAATCGGATGGTATATCATATATAAAGAATAATTATCATGTTATATTTATTATTTAAATGAATTATACATCTTTATTAAACTCATCTAAATAATACTATATTGAATAACAATTACACAACGATGTGGAGACAGTAGGCCGTACGTACACGCGTATGGTGAAATGTAATTCAAGGGATAGATAGAATAATGAATTTGATTGTTCCATATTTATAATAACATCACATTATATAGAAGATACAGGAGTTATTATTTTATAATTTAAATAACAAAGAAAGAAGAAGTTGAAGAAGAAAGGGACTTGAAAGAGGGTGGTGAAAACATTACCTCTTCTTCGGGTTCTGCCTTTTGATTTGATCAAAAAGGATCCATAGGATGGCTTTATGATCAAACTAATGACTCTAGGATAAAGTGAGGGATTTTTAGGGAATATTTTGGTAGGTTTTGGCCGATCCAAAAAGCTTTGAAGGTATGAATTATTGAGAAGGGTGAGTACCCTTTTATAAGAGGGGTGAGGGGAACCTTAGGAAAAGCTAGAAATATTATTTTATAATAAATTTATAGTCGGTTTATAATTTATAAAAAGTGTATTATTTAAAGTTTAAGGTGGTTATAGGTCTAAAACCACTCAACCAATAGGTTTTAGATAGGTTTGGGTCACTTTATTAACCTTATCTTTTAGTTTTAACTCTTAGTTAATTAGTTTGACATTTACCATGTCTCTTTGTATTTTTATATTATATAGTTAATAAAGTTGCCATATAAATCCAAGAGAACCCCAAGTGGTTCATTAATGATACACCTATCATTATATAAGTCTCTTTTCCAAACATTAGATTTTTAGTAATTGAATATCAATTAATAATAAAATATATTTTTTAAAATCTCTTTTATGTCAATTTTGACACTATTTGGTATTTGATTTTTTTTGAAAATCATAACAGCATGATTACTTCGAAAAAACATAATTAAATAAATAATAACATGTCATATTAACTTATAAATTTAGTTTAATTCATAAAAAGTCTCAAATTACATTTATTTGGAAATTTATAATATCAATTATTTTAATATTTCATTAATTAGGTAATTACTACATCACCATTGTGTCATAAATAAATTAAATTATTTAATGTCTAAAAATTATAAATAAAATACCATTATGTAGGAAATATTTTTATATTTCTAATTAATCTTTAAAATATAATTTATTTTATGTATAACCCTATATTAAAAATATTTTAGTAATTAAACCTTGATTTTAACTCTTTTAACTCTTCTTTGAATTAAATAATAATAAATGTCCTAATCTAATCCAAGTGGACCTAAATGATAACATTTTATTTATAAGGTTTTTTTTGGTCTAGATAAACTTGTCCAATAGAATTATGACATGTGTTAGGGTAATATTAATATCATTTTTACCCTTAATTACCCTATTTACTTTTAACCGTGGTAAATAAAAGTAAAAAGTTACTATTCATCAAAAATTATTTTTATCTTATTGAACCACATTTTACTCCTTGATATTAACCGTGTCTCTCGAATTTTCGAAATTCCAGTCACAAAAGCGATAAAATTAAGTTTTATATGAATTTCCAAATTCTCCTAGGAGGTGGGTAAAAGACAGTGAAAAGTTCAATAAAATTTTTATATATCTAAAATTATTTTAAACTAACTCCAATGAATTACATTGAAATTATATAGGTATTATGTATATTTTTTGACTTTAATTAAATTTAAATAAAATAAATAATTATTTAAGAAAAATTCGGTTTTAAACTATAACTTAGTGTTTTTTCACTATTCATCATAAATTGAAATTTTCAGAAAAATACAAAAAATTCTCCATAAACTAATTTTGATATTCCAAATCCAAAAATGAAGTCCATTTTCAAAGATAAAACGTATAAAATTTCAAAAAGCGGGTATTACTATTCATAACGGCTAGTTTGATTGGTTGTGGTGTGTGTTTGAACTCGAATTTGCGTACAACACACACTACTATATTATTCAAGGAGAAGCGTACCATGGAAGCTTGGGGTGTTACAATATCCCCTCCTTCAAATAATTTCGTCATCAAATTTTCTAGAATACTACCACCTGAAAAGACTCAGGTGGTTCTTCATCATATATTCCTCGGGTTCCCATGTTGCCTCTTCCATCTTATGGTTTCTCCATAGAACTTTTACTAGATGAGTCATCCGGTTTCTCAGTACTTATTCTCTTGTATCAAGAATCCTGACGGGCTCTTCACAATAAGACTAATTGGGTTCCAGTTCTAATTCCTCATAGATGAGTACATGCGTTGGGTCAGACATGTATTTTCTCAAGAGTGATACATGGAACACATCGTGAACTTTGGAGAGATTTGGCGGCATTGCCAAATGGTAAGCTACAACACCAATTCATTCAATAATTTCGAAAGGTCCGATGTAACTGGGACTCAATTTACCTTTCTTACTGAAACGTATAACTCACTTTCATGGAGATACCATCAAGAAAAAATTATCTCCTACCTGAAATTCCAAATCCTTCCTTCAATTATCGGGATAGCTCTTCTGTCTACTTTGAGCTGCTTTGATGTGGTTTTGGATTACCTTCACATTTTCCATCATTTCCTCCACCAGTTCTGAGCCTACGAGTTTTATTTAACCAACGTCATCCCAACAGGTTGGTGTGCGACATCTCCTTATGTACAATGCTTCATATAGTGCCATCTGAATACTTGAATGGAAGCTATTGTTATAGGAAAATTTCACCAGAGGTAAATATTGATCCCACATACCCTGAAATTCAAGTGAGCATGATCTCAACATGTCTTCTAAGGTTTTAATAGTCTATTCTGATTGTCCATATATTTGAGGGTGGTAGGCAGTGCTCAAATGAAGTTCAGTATCCAAGTCCTTTTGAAGACTTTTCCAAAATCTTGATGTAAAACGGGGATCACGATCCCAAAAAATTGATAGGGGTACTCCATGAAGCCTCACAACTTCATTAATATATAGTCATGCTAGACGTTCAAGTGGTAGATCATCTCTTATAGAAAGAAAATTTGTTTACTTGGTAAGACAATCAATAATAACCCATATTGTATTGTTCCTTCTAGGAGTCTTTGGTAGCCCCATGACAAAGTCCATCGTAATATTGCCCCATTTCCACTCCGGTATGGGAAGAGGTTGCATGACTCCTCCTGGCTGTTGCCTTCCAGCTTTCACTTGTTGACAAACCATACATCTTGACACAAAATCAGCAATATACCTCTTCATGTTGTCCCACCAAAAAAGTTCCTTTAAATCTCTATAAATTTTAGTGCTCCCAGGGTGTATAGAGAAATTGGAACTATGAATATCGTCCAACAATTATCTTTTTAGATTAGGTATATCGGGAACACAAAGTCTCTTCCCAAATTTCAAAATTCCATCTTCATACACAAAGTCATTCAATCTCCCATCATTCACAACTTTAATCTTTTTTTAAACTCTTCACCATCGGCCTGAGAACTCTTTATCATTTTTAGTAAAGATGGTTTGGAAACCATTTGAAAAAGTATTTATGTTTCACCTTCCATAGTGATTCCCATATCCATCTTTACTAGATCCATGAAAATAAGATTCCTCTCAACTCTCATCTTCTTCAAAACTCCATGACCCTCTCTGCTCAAAGCATCTTCCACCTTATTTTCCTTCCCCAGGTGGTAGTGTATCGTGCAATCATAATCCTTTAGTAGTTTAAGCCATCTCCTTTGACACATGTTGAGTACTTTCTGTGAGAAAATATACTTCCAACTCTTGTGATCAGTATAAATCTCACATTTTTCACCATAGAGATAATGTCTCCATATCTTCAAAGAAAATATTACAGCAGATAAATCAAGATCATGAGTAGGATAGTTTTTCTCATGAATTTTCAGCTTTTGTGATGCATAAGAAATAACTCTATCATTCTACATAAGGACACAACCAATTCCTTTCTTCGATGCATGACTATAAATAAATAACCCATCATTCCCCAATGGTAGAGTCAATATAGGATCATTGAATAATATTCTCTTCAGTTCTTCAAAACATTATTCACACTCTTTTGTCCAAACAAATTAACCCCTTTACGTGTGATCTTCGTTAAAGGGTTATCCAATCAGGTAAAATTCTGGACGAAATGCCGATAATAACCTACTAAACCAATAAAACTTCGTACCTATGTTATACTCGTCGGGGATGGCCATTCTTGGATTTCCTTAGTCTTAAAAGGATCAACAGAGATTCCATCTATGGAGACAATATGACCAAGAAATGAAATCTCTTGAAGACATAATTCACACATGCTAAACTTCCCATATAATTCATGTCTTCTAAGAGTCTTCGGGATAATGCGTAAGTGATTTTCATGATCTTCGTATATTTTCGAATATACCAAGATATCATCAATAAATACCACCAAAAAATCATCGAGATATTCCTTGAAAAATCTATTCATTAGATCCATGAATACAGAGGGTGAATTAGTCAATCCAAAAGGCATTACTGTAAACTCATAATTCCCGTACCTAGTTCGAAATGATGTCTTCAAAATGTATTCCTTCTTCACACACAACTGATGGTATCCAGGTCGAAGGTCAATCCTTGAAAAGTATTGAGCTCCATGCATTTTGTCAAATAAATCATCAATGCGAGGTAGGGGATACTTGTTCTTTATTGTTATAACATTGATTTCCTTGTAGTCGATACATAACCTCTGGATCCATCTTTCTTCTTAACAACAAGGACAGGGGATCCCCATGGAGAAACACTAGGGAGAATAAATCCCTTATTACTAAATTCCTGTTGTTGTTTATTTAGTTCAACTAATTCCACAATTGCCATTCTATAAGGGGTCTTAGATATGGGCCTTGATCCAGGAATTAAATCAATGGAAAACTCAATTTTTCATTCTGGAGGATGACCGGGTAAATCTTCTGGAAACACATCAACATATTCTCTCACAATAAGTAAATCCTCAATTAGAACATTCCTTTCCTTACCCACAGTTATTTCATTCTCTTCCTCCCCAATAATTTAATTTAGTTGAGCTATTGGGGGTGGATCTAGGTAAGAATCTAGTGGTGACGATTCTCCTCTAAAGATAAGGTGTTATTTATCATCATCATCAAAAATTGTAACCTCCTTCTTCTTACAATAAATCTTCCCATCATGGTACGAAAGCCAATCCATACTAAGGATTATATCAAACTCAATAATAGGTATGATGATGAGATCAATAGATAAAGAACATTTATATTGCCTAATGGGAACAGATCCACAGAACTTTGTAGCAATGATACTTCCCTTATAAGTTTTAACTAACAACTCCCTTATTAAATATAATTTGAATTATCTAATTTTCTTAGAAAACTGGGAAGATATGAAACAATGCGATGATCTAGAATCAAATAATTCATTTGCTAAACTTGAGGAAACCATTAAATTACCTACCACCACGTCTTTCGGAGATTCTACCTCAGCAGTAGTGAGCCCTTGGAATTTTCTAAGGTAAGTTCCCCTGACGCTTAGGACATTCATTTGCATAATGTCCCATTTCCCTACATTTGTAGCATTGAACATTGGTAGCTTATTTATTTCCCTTGCAATCATGATCTTGGTGGCCTTTTTCACCACACTTGTAACAGACACTCATTCCCTTTAAGAAAGTACCAGGGTGTTTCTTCCCACATTTACTGCAGGATGAATATTCAAAATTTCCCTTCTTCCCCTTATTTCCATTCCCCGAGTGATCAGTAGATCTATTCTTCTCTTGGTTTTCTTTAAATTCGTAACACTTAGAGATTTCTTTTTCTGTCTTGATAGCACACAAGACAACATCTTCGTATAACGAGAAGGATTGTGAGACCAATGCTCAATGGAGAAATGGTTTTAACCCATCAAACAAATGATCAATCTTATTTCTTGGGTTACGTATATAATCTACAGCATACCTTAATAACCTTGTAAAGTTAGCCTCATACTCTACGACATTCTCATCCTCCTTTTGTCTCAGACTTAGAAATTTCCTTTCAATATTTGCTCAATGGTCACGAGGAAAGTATTTTTCTAAAAATAGATCTTTGAACTCCCTCTATTCCATATTTTATACTTAATCATCTTCCTTAATGTTATGAATCAATGAACACCATTGGTCAGCATCTCAGAGCGTGTGGAAGTTCTTTGGCTCCCTTACCGCCATCCCTGTCGCAGGCATGAGTGCGGCTTCATTCCTGGACAACTGGTTCCAGGGGGTGACGAACCCGGTACTAGAGCGGTCGGCCCGGTCGGTGATCCTTAATGCCGGTTGTTGGTGCTTATGGCAGGCCAGGAACCAGGCTAGGTATGAGGGGATTTCTTCCACTGACAGGACCATCGTTATGAGGACGAAGAGTCTACTGGTGGACTTGGCTATGTTCTTAAGAAACTGGCGGGAAGCCCCATCCCTGAGGTTTCTCTATTCGGGTGCTTCGGAACCGCTTGATTGAGGAAGATGGATCAGTTGGAACCCCCCCCCGTCAATGGCCTCAAATTGAACATGGATGGGTCCTGTATCTTGGGTGACACGCGGGGAGGAGGAGTGGTTTGGGACGTAGGCTGAAGTGTCTTCCTAGATTTCACTTCATATTATGGTAGCGGCACCCCAATACAGGCAGATGCAAATGCAGTTCTTATCGGCCTAACCCTGTGTAAATAGAGAAAACTGGTACTCACACAAGTGGAAACAGACTTGATGATTCTACATGACTCCCTTCATGGCACCAGATCCATCCCTTGGTCGATTGAGTACACCATCAGAAGATGCAAAGATTTTCTCAACCATAACATCCAGGTTACTCATACATGGCGGGAGGGTAACAAGGTAGCGGATCACTTGGCTACGATGGAAGAGCATGGCTCCAGCATCAGATGTCTCCCTAACATTACCTCTCTTAAACTATAAGGGGTAAATTTGATCCGATGTGATGCTCTTGGCCTTCACTATTTTAGGCCCCCATAGGGAGGCAACATTTCTAAACAATGGAATACTCTAGATTAGTTTATGAATCGTAATACATAAATCCAAAATTGTAAAACACTTAACATAAATTGATCAGTTTATAGATATAATCCGTAACCATAAAAAAATTTCTTTGAGGAATTATATACTCATAAACCCTTCATAATGCTTTGTAAAGAGAATGAGAGTTATCCTAAGCATATCCCCCGGGAGTGTCATAACCAAGAGTGCTGCAAGTCCCATTTTTGTGCACCAGTTCCCGTTTGAGTCTAGCTCAAAGCGGTGTTTTCAGGTTTTACCCCTTGGTAAATCT
The DNA here is from genome assembly GCA_963277665.1 of Viscum album. Lineage (NCBI taxonomy): Eukaryota > Viridiplantae > Streptophyta > Magnoliopsida > Santalales > Viscaceae > Viscum > Viscum album. The sequence continues at coordinate 906,996,520 of OY728131.1, read as the reverse complement.
GTGCCAGAGCTGCCTCTACCTGCTCGTATCTATATAGGGATGCATTGCTCAGGAAACTCCCAAAATCTCTAAAATAGCAAAATTCTATGACGTTTTTCTATATTAATCCTCAAAGTTCATCTTAGGTCTATGAGCTCTAATCAGAGTTTATCTAAATCTAGTTTCCAAGGTTTTTACTAAACTTCCTCTGATACCAACTTTAACGCCCCAACCCCTGTTACGCTGAGTCGGTGCATTATTACATAACATTGGAATGATCACAAAAGATCAAGTCTTGAAAGACCGATTAGTTTAGTATCCTTGGAATCACTAGATACATTCATAAAGTTTACATTACATCATAAAATGAAAACTACAACAAAATAGTCTCAATATTCCACACTCATATCCCCTCATACTATCCCTGCATTTCATTCATAAATACTTCTTCACATCCTGGGAAAAATAAAACATAGAAAGGGGTGAGCTCAGATGCCCAGTAAGGATAACAATATAGCAGAAACTTTCTTTAATAAGCATAAACATTTAAAGAAATGTATAACTAAAACAAAATCCTTTTAAACATGAACTTCAACATAATATGGAAAAGATAAAATTAAATAATACCATTTACTTATTTACATGGATATTCTACTAGTAGAATAATCACATGCAATATCAATAACCAGTTTCATAATGAAGGAATGCATAATGCCATACTATCATAACCACATAGTCAATGCCTTGTTCTAAGACTACAAATATGATTTTGTCAAGGTATTGTTCCAAGACACTATTTTGTCTCATGAGACCTACCAATTCATCGAGGAGCTATAGCGGGCTCCACCCATCACTTATTAAGTCTAATTCATTCCTCATATGAACAGGTTTAAACATAACATAAACTTTCATATTAAAACTAGCATACAAAATGTCAATACTTTCTCCATAAAGCATGAATGGTATAAAAATAACACATCCACAATCAAACATATTACAAAACCTTCAATACAATATGTAAGTTTTGTATCATAATAAATCAACTTCAAATAAGCTTGAAATCCATCAAAGGATGTTGACATAGATGAAATCAAAACTATTTGAGAGAAATATCTCTTTTTTTGAAATCATTAGAAAGTCACATAATTATAAAATAAAATATTTAGTTTGAAAATATCCTTATAAGATTTTAAGGTAAGCTTAGATGATTTCATAATGGTGGAAAATAGTCGTACTCGTCGAATTAGTTAAAAAAACATTCTTACCTTAATTCTGTCGAAAAGGTTAAAAAGGACCTTGTTTGGAAAATGACAGAAAGATTTATTTATAAACTTCTTATAAAAATTCAAAAAAAGTTATAAATGACTTTAACCCATATTCTGTAAAATATTAAGAATGTTTTGAAATACATTTTTAAGAAACGTGGATGTGGATAATAAAGAGGTCCCAGTAGATAATTATGTATAAACAACCTCGGATAATGAAGAGATTGTGAAATAAACCCATACCTTGTACTTTTCCTTGGTTGAGGGTAGGTTAACCTATGGTATAATGGTGAAATAATTGTTATTAAATTATATAAGATTCATATACATTAATATGATATCATATATGATCTTTTAACATTACTTTGTTAATAATATCTTAGTATTATCGTCGTTTCGGGTGTTAACGGATTCATTTTCATTTATATTCTTTGTTATGGGAGCCATATTTGTTTATGGATGGGATGTATTTTATTCATATCCAGAATGATATCATGTTTATAAAAATTATTTTTAATCATCAAATAAAATTTAGTCTTGAATGGATATGATGGGGAATGAATCTCATCGCGTTCATGGAGACGGTAGTCCGTATGTACACATGAGCAACGATATCATTCTTTTGATATTAAAATAATATATAATTGTATGGTATATCATATATAAAGAATAATTATCATGTTATATCTATTATTTACATGAATTATACATCATTATTATACCCATCTAAATAATAATATATTGAATTACAATTACACCACGACGTGGAGACGGTAGGCCGTACGTACGCACATATGGTGACATGTCATTCAAGGGATGGATAGAATAATGAATTTGGTTGTTCCATATTTATAATAACATCACAGTATATAGAATATATTGGAGTTATTATTTTATAATGTAAATAACAAAAAAAGAAGAATTTGAAGAAGAAAGGAACTGGAAAGATGGTGGGGAAAACATTACCTCTTCTTCAGGTTCTTCCTTTTGATTTGATCAAAAAGGATCCTTAGGATGGCTTTATGATCAAAATAAGGCCTCTAGGCTGAAGTGAGGGCATTTTAGGGAATATCTGGTCAGGGGTTGGCTGATCCAAAAGGCTTTGAAGGTATGAATTAGTGAGAAGGGGGAGTGCCCTTTTATAAGAGGGGTGAGGGGAACCTTAGGAAAAGCTTGAAATATTATTTTATAATAAATTAATATTCGGTTTCTAATTGATAAAAAGTGTATTATTTATAGGTTAAGGTGGGGATAGGTCTAAAACCACTCAACCAATAGGTTTTAGATAGGTTTGGGTCACTTTATTAACCTTATCTTTTAGTTTTAACTCTTAGTTAATTAGTTTGACATTTACCACGTCACTTTGTATTTTCACATTATATAGTTAATAAACTTACCAAATGCATCCAAGAAAACCCCAAATGGTTAATTAATGATACAACTATCATTATATAAGTCTCTTGGCCGATCATTAGATTTTTAGGAATTGAATATCAATTAATAATATAATATTTGTTTTAAAAACTCTTTTATTTCAATTTTGACACTATTTGGTATTTGATTTTTTTGAAAATCATAACAGCATGATTACTTCGAAAAAACATAATTAAATCAATAATAACATGTCATATTAACCTATTAAATTATTGTAATTCATAAAAAGTCTGAAATTACATTTATTTGTATATTTATAATATCAATTATTTTAATATTTCATTAATGAAGTAATTACTGCATCACCATTGAGTCATAAATAAATTAAATTATTTAATGTATAAAAATTATAAATTAAATATAATTATTTAGGAAATCTTTTTAGATTTCTAATGAATATTTACAATCTAATATATCTTATGTATAACCCGATATTAAAAATATTTTCGTAGGTAATCCTAGATTTTAACTCTTTTAACTCTTCTTTGAATTAAATAATAATAAATGTCCTAATCTAATACTTGTGGACCTAAATGATAATATTATATTCTTAAGGTTGTTTTTGGTCGAGATATAGATGTCAAATAGAATTAGGACATGTTTTTGGGTAATATTAATATCATTTTTACCCTTAATTACCCTATTTACTTTTAACCGTGGTAAATAAAAGTAAAAAGTTACTATTCATCAACAATTATTTTTATCTTATTGAACCACATTTTAATCCTTGATATTAAATATGTCTCTCGGATTTTCTAAATCCTACTCATAGAAGCGGTAGAATTAAGTTTTATGTGAATTTCCAAATTTTCCTAGGAGGTGGGTGAAAGGTGGTGAAAAGTTCAATAAAATTTTTATATATCTAAAATTATTCTAAACTAACTCAAATTAATTACATTAAACTTATATAGGTATTATGTATCTATTTAGACCTTAATTAAATTTAGATAAAATAAATAATTATTTAAATAAAAATTTGGTTTTACACTATAACTCAGTGTTTTTCAGTATTCACCAAAAATTGAAATATTCATAAAAATACCAAAAATTCACCATAAGCTAATTTTGGTATTCCGAATCCAAAAATGAAGTCCATTTTGAAAGATAAAATGTATAAAATTTGAAAAAGTGGGTATTACTATTCATAACGGCTAGTTTGATAGGTTGTGGTGTGTGTTTGAACTCAAAGTTGCGACAACACACGCTACTGTATTATTCAAGGAGAAGCGTACCATAGAAGTTTGGGGTGTTACATGACATGTTATAAATGGATTATATGTTATATTATAAATATAAAAATTACTAAATAATATAAATATAATAAATTTATCATATACACTGATAGAGATCCTTTAAAGAAAGGAAAACTCGACATAAGGGGTTTTATATTACAATCTAATTGTTTATCGAGATTGTGTATGATTAAGTGTCCAAAGATAAAGTCATATGATATACCTCTAGAGAAAATAATGAGTTATTTCCTCTATTTATATATTTAAAGTACATTTTTCCTATTATTTACCTCTACTTATATATTTAATAGACCTAAAACATGTTTTTATGGAATATCAACTTCGTTTCAATATTCACATGAATTTTTTTTTACATATCCATATTTTATCAAAATTATTTAATGAAGTTTTTTATTTTTATGTTATTTTTTAAAATTATTTTTTCTCACATTTAAAATTTTAAAAACCGTGTTTGAACGGATTTTTTTTAATTTTGCAAATGATATGCTTTTTGAGTTTTTTGACAAAAAAATTGAAGGAATTTATTTTTATAAATTATATGAAATTAGGGCATTTTCCTACCATCTGGAAAAACAATTTCTTTAAATTATCCTTTAATATTTTAAAAATTTATTTTTAAATAAATATAATAATTTATACGTGCATTTTTTTATTTAATAAATGATTTCAAAATGGAATGACTATTTTCCTCAAGAATGTTTTAATGTTCTTTTAATTGTATTTATATTCATGAAAGACAAAAACCCTCGGTTTAAATTTTGATTTACTCAAGATATAATCCAATGATACCATCCTTATTCCTTCATTAAATGTTTTATGAATATTATAAAACACTTTTTACGCCATGTGTTTTGCTATGATGATATGATGAATGTTTTATGAAACCCATTTTTTCAGGGGTTCAGGTATGATGAATGTTTTATGATCTTGAAACACCCATTTTTATGAAATTCTTCATGTGACAGGTGGGACAAATATCTCCCTATAATGCATTGGGTAATGTATTATATCTCATGAGATGACTATAAGATGCAAGTCAATATTATTGATTTAATACGGTATGTATGTCTATGTGCTTAATCAATTATGGGATGGAGGTGGTGATTCATGATCTGTTATGGTTTAAAAGTCTTGGTTGTTAACCATAATATTATGAATTTTTTATACCTATATTGGTCCAACACTTTTATGAAATGATATTATGATTCATGATTGGAGTAAAATTATTTTTTACTCTTATGATCCATTCCTTTTTCAATGATAAAATCTTATGACATGAATCATGTGTACGATATTTGATAGATAGAGTATGAAAATTTTAATTTCATTTCATATAGTCCTACTATTAATCTTATCTTATGCTTTCAAATAATCATATATTGATATATTTATTTTTTACCATTACTGATCATCTAAGCTAACTATTTTTATATTTCCACTTACCTCAGTTATGAAGAATGGTTTTAAGTAGGTTATGTCTAAGAAGGGTACAAGTAATCAAGAACATAATGGGACACACATATGAACTAGTTATTTATGTTTCTATGTTTCCAAATATATTAGTCCTATAATGACTGAAAATTAATCATTTTATTAATTTTTAAATTACATAATATACTAGAAAGAAAAAAAACATCATGGTTGTAAAGAACCGTAAATTTGAAGGAATTTTTTTTATTAATTTCTTAGGAATTTTATGAGTCTCTGGCTTTTGACGGCACCTGATTCCGAGGCCCGGTGTGCCCGTAATAAATTTCCGAAGTTTAGCTCGGGTACATTCAGTGAACGAATGAGCGGGTTTTCCGAACTTTTGAACCGGTGCTCGTAATCAAAATCCGAGGGCACCAATGGAATTGTAGCATCGGTAATTGCTTAGGAACACTTTCTATGGAGTTTCATTTTCTTGGGAGGTGATATTAAAAATAAAGTGGTTTAATTAAAAAATGAAATAAAATACATGCTGCAATTTTATTTCTTCTCTGTGTAATTATAACCTACGTTTGAAAGTTGAGGTGGGACCCACTAAATCCTAACTCCTCTTGATAGGATATTAGTGAGGTGGTCCCCACACAAGCCCCACCCTTTCAATTTCCTCAAACCTCCCATTAAGTTGGCAAACCCCCCCCCCCATTAATTTGTAACTCACCCACACTTCAAATTTAATGACAAGTCAACCCTCAAAATTAATTTTATTATTAAACGCTATTCAATTAAGTCAATTAATTGAATGAGATATTTTGATTTTCAAATTAATGTTGGAATGTGTGTGTATGTGTGAATAAAATAAGATAAGGTCTTATTTTATTTGGGGGAATGCATTGTGTGGAAAGGAGGAGAGAACTCTGGTCCTGGAGAACTTCATCTCCTTCGCGAAGAACATCGAGTCTACGACAAAGAACTCCATCACCACGAGGGAATCCCCGTGCCGTCTACTCTCCTCTCCGCAGCCGGTGAGAGAATCCTTCTTAGGAGAATGACGACGCACCGCATCCTTCATTGGGCGAACACCGATGACGCTTATAGAGCCTCGTTCCGCGACACCGTCTTCCGCAATGTCTTTTTCCCACGATAATACTCGTTCGACGACTTCATCGAGGTAGGGAATTAATTTGAGAATGATATCTTTTCCCACAGATGTTTCCTTTTAAAACAAAGAACATAGATCAACTCAATATTAGGTTGATCTGTGAAAGAATATGTTTGCGGGTTGGGAATATTTGATTGCGGGGAAAATGTAGGGGTTTGGTTTTGTTCATGTATATTATTTGTCGTCCAACGTCAAATTCTTAGCCGCTTGATATCGAATTAACGGGAGGGGGCCGGACCGCATGAACACGGCCGACCCTCCTCCCCCTTTGTTGATGTACTCGTTACGGCTCGAACGAAGGCGGTGCAGTGCAACGACACTGCGCGAGAACGAGGAGGAACGTGGCGAAGGAGCGTGGCGCCGTAGCGCGGCGCCGTTGAGGCCGAAAGAAGCCACGACTGGAGTCGGGACGCGGTGTAGGGTTGCGGCACCATTGTTCTATGCCGGAGATCCACGAAGAGGCCGCGGCCGAAGCGGGGCTGTGGCGGAGGGGTGCGGCGTCGTCGAGCCGTGCCGATCGAACAGGGTCGTGGCTTAAGGCCGCGGCGGTGCAGGGAGCGGCGGCCGGAACTACCGGCCGCCGGCGTTCAAGGGAGACGGGACCCGCTAGGGGGTCCCGCGGCGGCGGCACAGGCCGGCCGTTCGGCGGGGTGGCAGGGGTTCATAACCCCCAGCGGCAGGCTGGGATGCCCCCCCCCCCCATGTGGGGGGCCACCGTTTCGAGACCAGGGGGAAGCACCCCCCCCCCCCCCTTACGCACGCGCTCCGCACGCCGGCACCGCACCGCGCGGACCGGCGCACCGGGCCGGACCCCCACGCCGGCCGGGCTGGGCCACACCCTAATGGGCCGGACCTGGACCCGGGTCAGGTCGACCCGGTTCGGGCTGACCAGGGTGTCTCGGGGCTGGGTCTGTCCGGGCCCAAAACCCCCTAAAAACGGACAGGTTCGTTCAAATGCCCGTAACATGGGATACGGACCTCCGATCGACGCACCGCCAGTTGAGATGAAATATTTGGATTGAGACGGTCATTTCGATATGTTACACTCAAGGTTTCGGAGAACCTTGGGTATGGTCGGGTTGGTTTGAACACGAAACCAACCGGGCCCTCAGAGCGGAAACACCTATAACTTGAGCCCCGGACGTCTGATTTACGTGTCGTTGACTTTGTTGGATTCCTCTTAGTGAGACAGACCATTTGGCTTACTCCGCTCGACGTTTGGACGCAGTTGGAGTATAGCCGGGTTGGATTATACCCGAAATCCAACCAGGACCCTAGAATGGAAAAGCCGATAACTTTCAGACCGGACGTCTGTTTGACGAACCATCAGCGGCGTTGGTGATCACGTGGAGAAACAGTCCCTATGAGTATACCCTATGTGAGTTTGGGGTATAGTTGAGATATGGTCAGGTTGGTTCGCACATGAAACCAACCGGGCCCCTGGGACGAAAAGGCTAATAACTCACAGACAGGGCGTTCGATTGACACGCCGTCTGTTGTGTTGAGACCCCTATGAAGAGGCGGTCCTTTGAGATACTTCTTTCTAGGACTTTTTGATACTTGGAGTATCCAACTATGGCTCGTGGAGCAGACCCTCTCGGAGACGAGCGTATGGAGTACGGATACCGTGTAGCTGGCTGAGACCTGATGACTGCTTGTCCGATTCGATTCGGAGTGACTTGCATAGCCCAGTGGGGAGAACTACTTTGTGAGGTGGCAGACCCATGGAGGAGGATCACTAATTTGTGAGGTGGAAGACCCACGGTACTTGACAGGAGGAGTACCTCTGTAGGATATGAGTGGGAGCACTACTGTGTGAGGTGGTAGACCCATGGCGGAGGAGCACTACTTTGTGAGGTGGTAGACCTGCGATACTCGACAGGAGGAGTACCTCAGCAGTCTTAGGTTAGTGAGAAGTACCTCAGAGTCATGACATGATCACTGTACTCGTCAGAGACAGAGCTCTTCTGCAGTTACAGTTTCGATAATGAAAATCCTGGTTTGATCTGAGTCATTAGCCTTTGTGTTTTCCTCATGATTGAGATGGGTTACTAGATAACTTAAGTATATGTATGCGCATATACCTAAGTAGTGGTTTTCCATCGACTTCATATCTGTGTGACATCTCATGGATGAGATGGGTTACTTGGTAACTTAGGTATAAGTATGGGCTTATACCTAAGTAAGGGTTATCTGTTGAGAGCATTCTTTGTGATTATCCTTGTTGGATTTAGTGAGACCTTGAGGGTCTCGGGGTCTCTACTGAGTATCGTATACTCACCCCTGCACGGGCTTTGCCCTCACTTCATTGTGTTGGTTGCAGACAATGGACATCACTGATCGTGGATGAATCTTGTAGAGTTGGACGGTACCCGAAGGTGGATCTCTTGATGAGTCAGTACCCGGAGGTGGATCTCACGATGAGTCGGTACCCAGAGGTGGATCTCACGATGAGTCGGTACCCGGAGGAGACGGACAGACCTAGAGTGATGAGGAGGACATCTGTACCTACCCTTCAGGTAGGAACCCAGAGGACGATCCAGGAGCTTCTTGTCACCTTTCAGATGTTGTCCTTTGAGTTGTACTTTAATTTCTGTTGTAGCAGTACCTTTTTTTTGGGCTTGTATTTCCGGCCCCTTGTACTTTCAGCATGTTTGTTTTACTACTTACTTAGTGTAGCTTCTGCTTGTACTCTATTTGTGTGTGTTTCTGTTTCATAAAGGAAATGCCTTCCATTTTTTTGGGATTTACTCCTTTGGTGCTAGTTGCCAGTACCTGGACTATAGAAGGCGGGCTTGGGGTAGTCACGACACGGGCCCTGAGGACGGGTCATGACAAATTGGTATCAGAGGATTCGGTTCTACCGTAGAAGTCAGGACTCTGATCTTTCCTTTTTATGAAGCAATAGTGTTAAGGGCACCGAGTGTGGTCTTCAGTTTAGGGAGTCTAGTGTTGGTGCGGCGGCCGACGTATCAACACACCAGGACCATGACTACTGATTTCCGACTCTGTGCATGAAAACACTGATTGCATGTATGTTTCCAAGAGTTTTAAAGTCAGCTCAAACCAGGTCATCTCACTAGGTATAAATCGTTTGACCGTGTCATGTCTGTTTCTTTCAGGATGTCTTTCCACAAATGACTAGCTAGAGCCCAGAGGGATGTACGTACTGACCGCCCACTGAGTGATGAGGCGTCAGTACATGGCCCTCTTACAGTTGAGACACCATCAGAGGCACCAGCGATACTACCATACGTTGGTCCACTGATGCCACCAACCCCAGCAGCAGGCGATGCACGCCGCTTGAGCGCGCTACACGAGTTCCAGCGCTAGAGGCCACCCAGGTTCCGGGGAGAGATAGACCCACAGGAGGGTAAGGATTGGCTAGAGGCTGTGGTGGGAGTTTTCAGGATAGTGGGTACACCGACGGACTTCATGGTGATCTTTGCTGCCAGCCTCTTTCAGGCAGCAGCAGGTAGGTGGTAGAGCCGGGTGCTCCAGTTTTGCGATGATATGACCTTCACGTGTGGAGACTTAGAGACCTTCTTCAGGGTGGAGTTCATACCATTGACTCTACGCCCCGAGCATGTTCAGGAGCTGCTACCTTTGCCGTGGGATTTTTGATCAGTAGCCAAGTCATCTGTAGACAGTAGACAGATGATGCAGGGGGTCCAAGAGGACCAGACCAGCAGATGGGCGATCTCGGGTTATAGGATCGGTAGTGCGGGGCACCCGGGGTGGGGTCAGAGCCAGGCGTGCCAGAAACAGACAGTGTTTCTCCTCCGTCAGGAAGGGTCACATGGCACGTGACTGCCCGACTCCCTGCACAGTTGATCCGCAGGCATTGGAGGAGCCACCAAGACAGAAGCAACGGTAGTTCTTAAGCAACAACTGAGTAGTGGACAAGTCATTAGAGCTCCGGAAGCAGGTGGACAGTAGCAGAAATAATGGATTCCTTTTTTTCCTTTGTACTTCTAGTTTCATGTTGTTGTTGTATTTGTGTCTTTGTACTATGAGGTTCAATAATAAAAGACACTTATCTTTGTGATTTTCACTTTCTTGTCCTTTTGTTTGGTTGATACTGGGAGGTATCGGTTAAAACTGTTGACTTGATCCTCACTTTCAAGATTTGTACTGGAGGAGACCCAGTGACCTCACACTGATGCCGAAAGTGTGACTCAACCCTTGGAGGCGAGAGTGACGGTTGGATCTCCTGGTAGTAACGTCGAGGCCTTATGATGTCGTACATGGAATGAATGCATCATTCATGTCAGGATTCACTGTATTAGTTAATGGGCATGGTTCATCCAAGAGATGAGACCAAGTTTCTCCTCTCGTAAAAGGAGAAATCTTAGCAGCTCTTGAAGATCTTAGGAAGGGAAGGTGCAGATCATCCAGGAGCGGATGAAGATTGCACTGTGTAGTAGGAAACAGGAAACCGGCACCAGTCTTAGAGACTCGGGAGTGTAAAATGTTTCAAGAAGAATAAGTGTTAAGGATAGATGAGTCTGCGAAGTAGCAGACGTGGAGGCAGATCTAGGAGAGCAGCATGAGGTGGTGTATATTTAAACATATTACAACCACCCGCCCTTGTTGTCCCTGCCAGGATCAGGGAGCTGGAGGGCAGGGGAAGAGTGCAGTTGCATGTGGTCAAGGAGTGTGACCCAGTGGCTCTAATAATGATTCGAGGGACAGTTTGTGTCCACTACTAGCTCTCTTAGTAACATATGTTGATACAAATCATTCCTTTCTTCCAAAAATCATGTCCCAGATCTAGAGTTTCCAGTAATCCATAGACTTGACCCTCACGTCTGGAGATACCTTTGTGAGGAGACTCGATAATCACATTTTACGCCGACAGTGTGACCTGACCCTCGAGGTGAGAGTTTCGGTTGGAATCTCTTGGTGGTAGCATCGAGGCCTTACGACGTTGGTCTATGTATGGATTGGATTCACAGTTCATACCCAGATTGACTATATTAGGAAAAAAGGTTGTGGTTAATCTACAACTTTGGGATGGGTTTTCCTAGGTCGGTGAAAAGGAAACCCTAGGCAGCACAGGATAAACTCATGCATAGGAGGGTGCGGTCAATCACTCTTGAGTCAGTCAACCTTACCCTCGTGGTAGTGGGAGTTTTGAGTTTCTGTTCTAATCAGGAAATGTAGGCCTATTGAGTTCGAGGATGACGACCACATACTTATAAGGGTCTCACCTCGACAAGGTTTACGGAAATGTGGACAAGGCGGTAAGTTATCTCCGAGGTTCAACGGACCTTTCTAGGTCCTTAGCAAGGTAGGCGGGGTGGTTTACTGCTTGACCTTTCCACCTCAGTTGCACCGGGTGCATGAAATCATCCACGTACCTCGGATGAGGAGATACGTGCATAATCCTTCACACATCATCAACCTCAGGGAGTTGGACGTCGATGACAGGGCGACATGCATGGAGGTTCCGGTGGAGATCGAGGATCGATAGGAGCGGGTCCTACATGAACGGTCGATTCCTCAGGTGCGCTTTCACTGGCAGCATGGGAACCGCCAAGAGAGCACATTGGAGCGGAAGGCTCAGATGCGTGCTCTATACCACTTTTGTTTCCCTAGTCTATGTTATAGCTTTACGGGGATGTAAAGCCCTGAGGTGGGAGTAATTTAAAGACCCAGAAATTTCAAGGAAATTTTTTTTCTTATTTTTTTTGGAATTTTACGAGTCTGTGGCTTCTAGAGGCACCTGATTTTGAGGCCCGATGTGCCTGGAATCAATTTCTGAAGTTTCGCTCGGGTATGTTCAGTGAACGAATGAGCGGGTTTTCCTATCTTTAGAACTGGTGCTAGGAATCGAAATCTGAGGGCACCGATGGAACTGTAGTGCCGGTAATTTCTTAGGAACTCTTTCTGTAGAGTTGAGTTTTCTCTGGAGGTAATGTTAAAAATAAAGTGGTTTAATTAAAGAATGAAATAAAATATGTGCTTCAATTTTATTTCTTCTCTGTGTAATTATAAAATACGTTAGGAAGTTGTGGTGGGACCCACTAAATCCTAAATCCTGTTGATAGGATATTAGTGATGTGGGACCCACACGATCCTCACCTTTTCAATTTCCTCAAACCACCCATTAAGTTGGAAAACCCCCCATTAATTTGTAACTCACCCACACCCCAAATTTAATGACAAGTCAACCCTCAAAATTAATTTGATTATTAAACGCTCTTCAATTAAGTCAATTAATTGAATGGTATATTTTTATTTTCAAATTAAAGTTGGAATGTGTCTGTATGTGTGAATAAAATAAGAGAAGGTCTTATTTTATTGGGGGGATGCATTGTGTGGAATAGAGGAGAGAACTCTGGTCCTGGAGAACTTCATATCCTTCGTGAAGAACGCCGATTATACGATGAAGAACTCCATCACCGTGAGGGAATCGCTGTACCATCTCCTCTCCTCTCCGCAGTTGGTGAGAGTCGCCTTCTTTGGAGAATGACGACGCACCACATCCTTCATCGGGCGAACACCGATGACGTTTACGGAGCCTCGTTCCATGAAGCCGTCTTCCGCAACGTATTTTTCCCACAATGATCCTCATTCGACGACTTCTTCGAGGTAGGGAATTAATTTGAGAATGATATCTTTTCCCATGGATGTTTCCTTTTAAAACAAAGAACGCGGATCAAATAAGTATTTAGTTGATCTACAAAAGAATACGTTTTCGGGTTGGGAATATTTGATTGCAGGGAAAACGTAAGGGTTTGGTTTTGTTCATGAATATTCTTTGCCATCCAATGTCAAATTCTTAGCCGCTTGATATCGAATTAACGGGAGGGGGCCGGACCGCACGAACACGGCCGACCCTCCTCCCCCTTTGTTGATGTGATCATTGCGGCTTGAACGAAGGCGGCACGGTGAAATGGCACCATGCGGGAACGAGGAGGAGTGCGGCACCGTCGCGCCGTGCCATTGATGCCGAAAGAAGTCGCGATCGGAGTTGGGCCACGGTGGAGGGGCGCGGCGCCGTCGCGCTGCACCGGTCAGACAAGGTCGCGGCGGTGCAGGGAGCGGCGACCGGAATCGCCAGCTGTCGGCGTTCAAGGGAGATGAGACCCGCGAGGGGTCCCGCAGCGGTGGCACCGCCTTGCCAACCGGGCTGGCCGTTCGTCGAGGAGGCCGGGGTTGTAACCCCCGATAGTAGGCTGGGCGGGCCCCCTCCACGTGGGGGTCGCCGTTTCGAGACCAGGGGGCAGCACCCCCCCTTTCCGCGTGCGCTCCGCATGCGGGCACTGCACCGCACGGACCGGCGCACCGGTTCGGACCCCCGTGTCGGGCCGGGACACGGTGGCCGGGCCGGGCTGACCCAGGGTGTCTCGGGCCAGGTTGGTCTTGGGCCTAAAACCCCCTAAAAACGGACATGTTCGTTCATATGCCCGTAACTTGGGCTACAGACATCCGATCGATGCACCTTCAGTTGCGATGCGATCCTTGGATTGAGATGGTCGTTTCGGTATATTACAATAAACGTTTCAGAGAACCTTGGGTACGACTGGGTTGGTTCAAACACGAAACCAACCAGGCCCTCGGAGCGGAAATGCCTATAACTTGAGCCATGGATGTCCGATTGTCGTGCCATTGACTTTGTTGGATTCCTCTTAGTGAAACAGACATTTTGGATTACTCTTCTCGAGGTTTGGATGCAGCCGGAGTATGGTCGGGTTGGATTGTACCCGAAATCCAACCGGGCCCCTGGAACAGAAAAGCCGATAAGTTTCAGACCGAACGTCCGTTTGACGAACCGTCAGCAGCGTTGGTGATAATGTCGAGAAATGGTCCCTATGAGTATACCCTATGTGAGTTCGGGGTACAGTTGAGATACGGTCGGGTTGGTTCGTACACGAAACCAACCGGGCCCCTGGGACGAAAAGGCTAATAACTCACAGACCGGGCGTTCGATTAACGCGTCGTCTGTTGCGTTGAGACCCCTATGACGAGGCGGTCCTTTGAGATACTTCTTCGTGGGAATTTGTGATACTTTGAGTATCGACCTATGGCTTGTGGAACAGACCCTCCCGGAGACGAGCATACGGAGTACGGAGACGAGCGTACGGAGTACGGAGATGAGCGTACGGAGTACGAAGACCGTGTAGCTGGCTGAGACCTGATGACTTCTTGTCCAATTCGATTCGGTGTGACTTGCATAGCCCAGTGGGGAGCACTACTTTGTGAGGTGGCAGACCAACGGTACTCGATAGGAGGAGTACCTCAGTAGTCTTAGGTTAGTGAGCAGTAACTCAGAGTCGTGACATGATCACTGTACTTGTCAGAGACGGATCTCTTCAGCAGTTATGGTTTCGATAATGAAAATCTTGGTCTGAGCTGAGTCATTGAACTTTGTGTTTTCCTCATGATTGAGATGGGTTACTAGATAACTTACGTATATGTATGGGCATATACCTAAGTAGTGGTTTTCCGTTGACTTTATATCTATGTGACAGCTCGTGGCTGAGATGGGTTACTT
This sequence comes from Viscum album, assembly GCA_963277665.1. NCBI lineage: Eukaryota > Viridiplantae > Streptophyta > Magnoliopsida > Santalales > Viscaceae > Viscum > Viscum album. The sequence continues at coordinate 906,981,499 of OY728131.1, read as the reverse complement.
GGTAACTTAGGTATAAGTATGGGCTTATACCAAAGTAAGGGTTATCTGTTGAGATATTTCTTTGTGATTATCCTTGTTGGATTTTGTGAGACCATGAGGGTCTCGAGGTCCCTATTGAGTATCATATACTCACCCCTGCACGGGCTTTTCCCGCACTTCGTTGTGTTGGTTGCAGATGGTGGACATCACTGATCGTGGTTGAGGCTTGTAGAGCGGGATGATACCCGGAGGTGGATCTCACGACGAGTCGGTACCCAGAGGTGGATCTCACGACGAGTCAGTACCTGGAGGTGACAGACAGACGTGGACTACTGAGGAGAACATCTGTACCTACCCTTCAGGTAGGAACCCAGAGGACAATCCAGGAGCTGCTTGTCACCTTTCAGCTATTTTCCTTTGAGTTGTACTTTACTTTCTGTTGTAGTTGTACCTTTCTTTTGGGCTTGTATTTTTGGCCCCTTGTACTTTCATCACGTTTTTTTACTGCTTACTTAGTGTAGCTTCTACTTGTACTCTATTTGTGTGTGTTTCCATTTCATAAAGGCAATTCCTTCCCTTTTTGTTGGGATTTACACCTTTGGTGCTAGTCGCCAGCCCCTGGCCTATGGAAGGCGGGCTTGGGGTAGTCACGACACGGGCCCCGAGGACGGGTTGTGACAATGGTGGTCTAAAGTAGTGCAAGCCCATAGCATCATTGATAACAAATTGCATCCCCTCACTATGAAAAGAACCTAAGTTAAAAAAGGAAAACACACTTCGATTTGAGGGTGGCATCGATGCTAGAAAGTCAGCCACCATATTTCCCTACCGCTATGTATGAGAGATCCCCATATGACTCCCCATGATAAACTTACATCTCCTAATAGTATAAAAAATATTCTAAGGATATATACCCTGTAAGAGTAGCGCTTTGTACAAAATCAAGGAGTCTGTCCCCACCATATTCAAGATGATCTGCCTTTAGTTTCATATCTTCAGTCCCATTTCCAAGGCCAAATCCTCCACCTGCAGCACATTTCCTCTTCCATACGAGGCCACAAAAGAAATAAGGATAGACCCCTCCTTGTCTCTAATGACACTTCCCCCTTGCATCTCCCCCACCAATAGAGACCCATATCAATTGAACTTACGCCCTTGGTTGGGAGCTCACCAACGAACCCATCGTCCCTACCCCAAGTTGTCAACATGATTGTCATAGTACAGGTTTGACATAAGAGAACTCACAGATAGAGTAGATTGACATTTGGGACACAACCTGATCAGAACCAAAAGTATATTTTTCATTTTGACAATAATACTGACCTGAGATCCTGTGATGTTTTTGTGAAGAAAATCAGTTATGGCCTTCCAAATTATCCAGCATCCCGCAATTAGAATGATCGACATGTCTTGCCTCTCAACCCCATGTGTACCAGCACCTATGAACCATGAACTAAGGAAGTTATCATACACCCCATCATCCCCATCCCATCCGAAGAAGGTTATAAAATCATTCCACATCCCTCTGGCCCATTCACTATCATAGAAGAGATGCCCCACTAATTTATATTTGGAATACCTATAGCAATAACACCTAGAATCCATATTTACTCCCATAAATTAAAGATTTTCATCCTTAGGAAGGGATTTATTCCTCACATGCCACAACATGAAATTAAATTTTTAGGTAATCTCTTTGGCCAACATAATATCCCACCACGGGTCTTTATTAGACATGTCCCTCATCACACAATAAAAAAACTTGGTGGAGAAAACACCTGATGAAGAATTCGTGAAAATAAGTCTATCATGGTCTTCACTCGTAACTATGTTAATAAAAATAGCAAGTTGAATCTCATACAGAATAGCCTGTATAAACCTAGGATGACCACATGTCTCGCTAAAAGATAGATCTGGGATGGGGCAGCCTTGGAACGATTTCTTTCCCACCCCTAATCCTACTGCCAAAATTGATGTTCCCTCTTCCCACGAGCCATTGAGAGTGATGTTGTAGGGTCTCCATGTATGGATGGGTCAGGTTCCATATACTTGAAGGCTGAATTCTCTGGTTATTCACATTCAATCCATAAATATACTACATAGTTCTTCCCTAAAGAGATCAACCTTCCAAATCCTCCCACACAAGCTTAGCATAAAGCCCTTGTATGTTTGAGGACACACTCCTTAGTTTAATGCCCCCTTCGGAGAGAGGTCTTGCAATCCATTTCCCCGAAGCCCAGTGATGTCTTCCCTCCATTTGACCATCCTAAATGAAGGACACCATAATCCTCTCCATATTAGAAATCACCCTCTTAGGAACCTTCAGGGTGGAAAGAATGTTCATGGTAATGGAAACGAAAACTCTATTAACAAGAGTTATATGACCTCCAAAGGATAGGAATATGTTTTTCCATTTGTAGATGTGCCCCAAGATTTTTCTTATGAGCTTGTCAGAATGATGGACCCTGAGGGAGGAAGGACTAACTGCTGCCACAAGATACTCCATGGGAAATGATCCACTGCCCATACTCAAGTTGTCTCCCAAATCCCTCTTCTTTCTTTATGAGATCCTCTTGGATGTAACGAAAAGACTTTTATCTTTGTTCACCACATGCTCAGTCCACTTGCAGTATTACCCAAGGATCCCATTAAACCCTTGCACTGAGCTTCTATTTCCATTGATAAATATAATTGTGTCATCCATAAATATAATGTGTTTAATACCCCTTGTGGAATTCCTGTTATGATAAGGGAAAATATTACCCGTGTTTAGGCCCTGATTTATATAGCAATTAAAAGAATTTTGGGAGAGAATGAAAAGAGTGGGAGTCAAAGGATCCCCTTTCCTAATACCTTGGAAAGCCTTGAAAAACCCAAACTGCTTACCTATAAATGTTTCAATCCACTCTGAGCTAAAGAAACAGAAAATAAGGTCCTTAGTCCAATTAGAGAACCCCATACAAGCCAAGACTCTAAGAACAAATATCCATTACAACCTATCATAATTCTTGATCATATCTAATTTAACTACTAAATTTCCCCTGAAAGACGTATTTCTTATTCTACTTACCATTTCTTAGACCACTCCTATCACACTCTATATTGACCTCCATTTAATGAAACCATGCTATTCAGAATACATCTATGTATCCAGGTGAATGGCCAGTCTTTTGTTGAGTATGCTGGTGAGAGTCTTATATGGTATATTTCATATACTGATGGGCCGATATTGATCAATTGACTGAGGATTACACACCTTGAGGATAAGAACCATCTTTGAAGCACATTCAACACACGACAAATCCCCACCCCAAAAGAAATCCTAGACAGCACGCACCAGGTACCCTTTGACAATGTCCCAATTCATCTGGTAAAAAGACCCAGGGAAGCCATTAGGCCCTAGTGCACTATCCAAATTCAAAGTCCAAAAATCCTCCCACACATCATCTTCATCTGGAGTTCTTCTTAATCCCTCATTATTTTACTCCAAGACACTACTTGGAATGCCCTCAAAAATATCAGCCACACCTCTTGGGAACCCCCTGCCATCCCAATATTGGGAGTTTCCAGTAAATTATTTTTCATGATTATATAGTTTCCCATGATGATTATTGTGTCTCATACTATGATTTTTAGTTTTATTCAATGGAAAGAACCTAAATGAATCATGTTAGTGCTAAATGTGATTGAAAATTCAATGATTTTCCTCTGGAGAAACCTAAATTAATGGGACCTAGAATGATAAATCTCATTATTATGGTCATAGAACATTATCAACACATAAATCATATTGAGATAAAAACATGTAAAAGGAAGGATAAAATTACTATTGAGTCTTTAATGAGAGACCATACCCCATATTTTAGTGGATCATATGATCCACTCAAGGGTGAGTGATAGATAAGCTCCATTGAGGAAAAAAAATTTATTCTTCAATACTCAAAATATAAATTATATATTTGAAGACTATTTTTTTAAAGGTGAATCTAATTTTTTTTGAAATTTATTATGAATAAAAAACAATATAATGAAATTGAATTCATATAATGGGGTTATTTTAAGAGTATATTTCCCATTTAGTACTTTACTCATATTCTTCATACAAAAAATGGAGAAGGAATTACTTAAGCTTAAGAAAAGTGATGAATAATCAATTGGCACTTATGAGGAAATTTTTACAAGACTTGAAAGTTATGATTCTAGATTAATCCTTATCCCTAATATTAAAATGGATCAATTATTTAGTGTCTCAAATCTATGTTTCTAAAATGAGTTATCTATAATAGAATTTAGTAATTTCAAAGAAATTATTTGATATGAATTCATCGTAGAAATATAAATTGGTGATTCCCACCATTCTCCTAGCTTTGATTAAAAAGTAAAATTGAGTATCATGAAATCATGAATAAATCACATAGTGTAAATACATTTAAGCCATATACATTCAATAAATGTGGGAATAAAATTTAGTTGAATTTCATGAATGTAACTGGGAAGTGATTTATGTGTGTAAAGTTGTTTATAAGGTGTGTAATTTTCAAAATGTGAAGAATATTACAGTAAATGAAATGGAATAAAATAATGGGCCAAATAATACACCACCTATGCTCTAATGATTCAAATTTAAGGATAATGGGAATTAATCCAATTAGTGAACAAATTTGAAGCTCTTTGGTGATCGAAATAAACATCCCCTAATCCCATATACAAAGGGAAATCTCTTGTGATCTCGACTACATAAGTTAGTTACAAGAATGATAAAGTGAAAGGTAAATTTATCATTCATTCTAAAACAATTAAGGTATTATTTAACTCTATATCTATGCATTATTTTTTGTATAATAAATTTTAAAAGGATTTTTAATAACTAACTCAACAATTGGATATTGAGTTAGTGGTGAAAACATATAATTGTAAAATTTTCGCATCAAAAGTCTACAGTTCTTATATAATTAATGATTATGGGAAATTTATCAATTAAAATTATTCCATAACCACATTTTGTTGAATTTTATGTGATTATAATCATAGATTATATTTATTAATATGGAGAACAAGACAATTACTGAGGGAGGGAAGTCACAAATCATATTTTGAATGATTCTATGATTATTTATCGGTGTGAGGATGAATAATAATTTATAATGGGAATTAATTATATATTGTGGGTATTAATTACTATTCATAGTAGGTATCTATCTTATATGGTTATAGAGAACGAAAAATGGAGGCTATACATATTTTTTATAGTCTATTGTTGTTTTTAAATAAGAGTCTCATGGAATTCCTTGGAATCTTGTGGTTGAATTTTCAATAGAACACATTCTTAGTGATATAGGTATTGATAAAACTCTATATACAATGTCCATGATTGAGATGAAATAATTAAAGACTAAAACCCTATATAATATTGAAAAGATATTAGTTCAATAAATTTCATCACCTTGGGGTACACATGTTGTTTTTTTATGAATAAATATTGATCAATAAAAATCTTCATTGGTTATCAAGAACTTATCAAGATCAATAAAATGAAGAAGTCTCCTCTACATCGTATTGATGGATTAATTAAAACTGTAATTCTCAAACAAAACTTAAAAATTGTCTCCATTTTGGATAACATACTTTAAGAGTTTAGGAGGATATACCCATGAAAAAAAATTACATGGTAACGATACTATGAATTTATAGTGATTCCTTTTTTTACTAATTCCCCTGCAATCTTCATGGATTTAATGAACTAAGTCTCTAGATTTTACCTTTATTATTTTGTGATATTATTTATATAGGATATTACATTCTATTAAAAGAGAATGTAAGAGCATGAAGATAATTTTAGAATTTTGTTAAAGACTCTGATGAATGGGAATCTTTATGAAACATTTACAAAGTATGAATTTTGTATTTATAATGTTTCATTATTGGTTTATATAATCACAATTTATGGTATATTAGTAGTCCCTTTAAATACCAATGTTATTGAAAATTATATTATACCATCAAATGGGATAAAGATCCATAGTATTATAGGTTTTCTAGGATATTATCGGCACTTTGTATAGAGTTTTTCATAGATATCAAACCCACTCACCACATTAACTTAGAAGGGGGCATGTTCTTTTGGATAGATTAATGTGTGTCCTTTTTTATGTAACTGAAGAGAATAAATGTTAGTTCACCTATTCTTTTACTACCCTATAGTGTAGAAAGGTTTTTAATATATAATGAAACATAAAATAAGGGACTGGGATGTTTTCTCATGTATACAAACTTGTTTATAGATTATGACTCATAATAATTGAAGGTCCATGAGAAAAATTACCCAATAATGATTTGGAGTTGACTATGGTGATTTTTTCATTAAATATATGGTGGGATTATAACTTTTGATAAAGGTGTGAACTATATACTGATCATAAATGTTAAAAGTATATTTTTAACAAAAATGAATTAAATATGCCCCAAAGAAGATGGTTTGATCTGATTAAATATTATAACTACTCAATACATTACCACCCTGGGTAAAGTGAACAAGGTGGAAGATTATTTGAGTTGATAGTATCATACTAACTTATATATTACGAGGATCATGAAATATACAATATTTATAGATTAAAAAATTATAGATATGGAGATCTTAAAGGAAGGGGAGAAATATTATCTAGCTCTATTGAATGTTCAACCATCTATATGAGTGAAGATTAATGAGGAATATATAGAGATATATAGGGCCATAAAATAAGGTAAGAAAAGTTATTCAGTTTAAATTTGATGGTTATTGAATGATGAGGTTCAGAAACCATGTATGTGTCTATTCGATTCAAGATTTGAAGAAGGATTTGATGGATTAACCTCACAGTTCTTCATTATCTACTTATCCAGGGAGTATAAAAATGTATAAATAATTGAAAGTGTATTCATAGTTGGCTAGAAGGAAAATATATATTATAGAGTATGTTTCTTAGTGCTTGGTATATCAGTATGTTAAAGATGATAGATAGAATTCTAAGGGGATATTACAACTATTACCCATACCATAATGTAAATGGGAAAACACCACCATGTATTTTGTCATCAGACTCCCCAAAATATATAAACATCATAATATTATTTGTGTTTTAGTTGATCACCATATGAAGTAAGCACACTTCCTTTCCGTTAGAGAATATTTCTCTCTTAATCAATATAATTGGTTATACATTATAGAATTTGTAATATTTCATGGTGTAATGTTATCAATTGTATCTAATCAGGATTCAACGTTTACATTGAAGTATAAGAGAATTCTTCAACAAGATCTGGATATATAATGATTTTTCAGCAATGCTTTCATCCTCAAACAGATGGTCAGACTGAGAGGACCATTCAAACTATAGAAGAGATGTTGATAACAGTATCTATATATTTCAAAGGTGTTTGGGATCAACACCATCTGTTGGTGTAATTGTACTAAAATAATATCCTTCACTCTTGTATTCAAATGGATCCTTATAAATCCCTCTATGGTAGTATGTTTAGAAAAAAAACATGTTGGAATGAATTTAGAGAGAGAAAGATATGGGGACCTAATCTAGTTGATGAAATGGCCTAGAAGGTCAATGTGACTCAACAACACATAAGACAAGCTCAAAGTATAAAAAATTTATCCTGAATTTTTTTTGAAATATATAGAGTTTTAATTTGGTTAAAATGTGTTCTGTTGAATATATCCCTAGAGGAGGGTGATGAGATTTTTAAATAATGGAAAATAATCCCTGGGTATAGTGTTCCTTTTGAAATTATTGATTGTTTCTAGATGGTATCTTATCAATCATAACTTCCACTAAATATCTCTAAAGTTCATATTTTATTCCATGTATATGTCATGAGGAAGTATGTATCTTGTCTTTCACAGGTATTAAACTCAAGGGTCATACCACTAGAAAATATCTATAAAGACCTCGACCCAAGTAGCTCAGAGATGGTTCCATTATTAATACATTAAAATTAGATATAAATAATTAAATCCAAAATAAATGTATATTTTAGTATTATTCATAAATTAAATACATAGATGAATAAAATATTAAAATTAAAAACATAAAATACACAAAGTGTTTTATTTTAGAACATCATTATCCCCTTTAGAATATCCCCAATTGTCAATGAAAAACATCCTATTATCCTATAGAAAATATAGCATAAGGAAGGGTTGAAATCTTATGCTCAATAGGGATATTTTTATAGTGTAATATATCATGAATAATGAAGAATAATCAATATCACAAGGTAAATAATAGAAAAAATTCCATTTAAACAATAACATCAGTATAATATGTATGGAATAAAGAATGATCAAATAACCCATATATATAATCAAAATATCCTAAAACATATCCATGGATATTCTAAATAATAGAATAATCACATGGACATCAATAATTTATCTCCTAATGAGGGAATTCAAAATTTTGGACATCTAAAACAATATGTCAATACCTTTCACAAGACAATCTAAAACAATGGGTAAAAACCCATTTAATTTACCAAAATTATTTGTCTCAGGAGACCAATTGATGCATCGAGGGACTATCTATAACCAAGTCCAAACCATTAATTTCTTAGTATAATGTATTAATTAAATAAAATTGGTGAAAAATATCAATATAAACATTTTTATTTGAAAACTATCATATGAAATGTTAATACTTACCCTAATAAAATAAACATAATCATAAACCATCTAGAGTAATATGGTGAATGTTAATAAAATTGTACATATAAAGTCAAACTAATCATAAACCATCCATAGAAATAATAATGACAATATCAACACAACATATCCATAGTGTATCATATTTAAAATAAAAGGTTGATGTTGTTGATGGATATAAATACCATTGAAATATCCTTACAAATATTCTTTAGAAAAATAACATTAAATTTAAAAATCATTTTTTGAAAACAAATTTTCACAATTTTTTTGAAAATACCTTTCTTTAAAAATAACCTTTTAAAAATTATAATATAACTTTTAAAATATTTAGTTTTCATTATGGCATGAAATTCCATACATGTCGAGTAAATTAAAACAAAGATTCCTTTCAAATTTTATGTAAAAAAGGGCCTTCTTTGTAAAAAAACCTGAATATTCCTTTCAATTTTTTTTAAAAGTAAAAAAAGGGTAAAAATTTCTTTAATAAATAATTTAGAGAATACTAAAGATATTTTTGATGACATTTTTAGAAAACATGGTTTTGGAAGAAAATTTCTTTTCAACCGAAGAGAAAAATAAAGTAGGATTTTTGTAAAAACTATTTATGAATCATTTTATGTACCTAAGACTGGTAAAATAGAACTATTACATGGTAATTTCATGAATAAACATAGTAAAAATAAATTTTATGGGTTTTAATATGTAAATAAAAAATATTTCACCCAAGGGAGACATAAATATAAATAATCCAGAATAATGATGAGATTGTGAAATAAACCCTTACATTGTTGGTAACTTATGAATTGTAAGATACATAAAAGAAATAAAAAATAATGAAAAATTAAATAGCATGAATATAAATATATTAATGATATAAAATACCATTGGTGTGGTATATACACCAGAAAAAATAAATATTTGGTGATGATTGCATATGTCTCATGAAAGTAAAAGTGAGATGATAAACCCTAACCTTTGGTTCAATTTCTTTAATATGTGTCTGAACCTCATATATAACAGATATATGTTTATAATAAATTTATTAATGACACATAATAATATATCTCATATAATATATGATTTACTTTGTCTTTTATCTCTCTTTTAATAACAATTCTTTGTTAAAATCACTATTTCAGGTGATAATTGCTACATTTTTCACGTCTCTTTTGGTTTAGTAATTTTGGAACTTTAAATTTTATCATATTTAAATAATATCCATAGTTATAATAATGACATAAATATCACATATATTTATTATATATGTATTTATATTATTATATAAAATATAGAGATAGAAAATTGATTACATAGTTCGTGGAGACGGCAGGTCGTATGTACGCATGAACATTTCTGTATTTATTTCTCAATGGTTAAAAAATAAATATTTATTAAACTTTTTATAATTATTATTATGTTATATATTTATAATTTATATTAATCAAATACATCCTTATTACCATCCATGTAAAAAAATGAAAACATTTCGCATCGCTACATGGAGGTGGTTGTCCGCACTCACAAATGAGCGATGTTGTTGTTTTAAAAAAAATTGGAAGGTAAGAATTTATATGTTTTATTATATCTTCATAATTATTTTCAGTTCATAAATATCACATAAATTAATTAATTTTAACTTTACTACCTTCACTGTAAAATGTACATGAAAAATGATTCACATCACTGTACAAGGCGGTAGTCCACCGTACATACAGGCAACGATATCTTATCCCCCAAAAAATAGAATCTATGAAGGTATATGTGATAATATAATTAAATAATTATAATAATTTAATAAATATGATATAAATATGTTATATACATCATTATATCCATCCATTTAAGGTGGTGATGGAAAACGAATTATATCGTTTCGAGAGCCGACAGTTCGTCATACACATGATCAATGGTTTCATTTCCCATTTGATGGAATTGGTGATATATATAGGTAATTAAGATAAAATAATAGAATATTACTAAATATGGGATATTTATGTTATTTCATTATCATATATTAATATGGTTTAAGGAGTTCAACGAAGAAGTAAAATGAAAACACATAGTTAAAAATATCACCTCTTATTTTGAAAACCTCTTTATGTCTAAAGTAAATCCTTCATATTTTTTCTTTATAATATACCCAAAGAATCTAGTATGTGGATATGTAATTATTTAATAGATTTAGTCTGTTATCTTAATAACTAATGGTATATGGGAGTGAAAAGAGTATAGGATAGGGGTGGCCTTTTAAAATTGGGGGAGAGGACACCCTCAGTATCTTTAAAAAGAATAAACTATATCCACATTTTTCACATGAAACAAGGGAAAAATGGTTTATTATCAAACATTAAAACATTTATGGTCAAAATATTTCTATAAAATGGGTGTTTTTTATGTTTTTAGTTCATTTTAATTAATTTCTTTTTTGGTTCACCCCTGATAAACCTATTTTTACCTTAAATAGGGTAAATAACTTTTATTTTTTTCATTATTCATTATAGAAAAAAAATTATGTTTACCTTAATATAATATATAAATTATTATGATTCCAAATATTTTCTCATTTCTTTTAAATTTCATCCACATAAATGGATTTTTTAATTTATAATTAAACTCACAAATGCTATGAAAATAGTGGTAACCAAAGAGAAACGTTTCATAAGTATTGAAAGTTTTAATATCAAAATTCAATTATTAAATTGATTAAAAATAACATAAATTGGATTAATATATTTATAATTGAACATTTTTTACTTTTAAAACAATATTAAATGAATTTTTAATTTTTTAAATTCTTTAAGCAAAATGACAATTCATAAAAAAAACTATTATATTTCACTATTTATTTAAATAAATATCTTCAAAAAATTATGAAAATGTATCCTTAAGATGATTTTTACATGTTGATTTAAAAAATTTAGATTAATTATTAAAATTAATTTAATAAATTTGGGAAAATTTAATAATGAAAAATATGTGCACAAAATGATGTAAGATAGCATTTTTAAAAAATTTAATTTTAATCAAAAAATTAGATTCATTCTTATCTCATGCCTAAAAACACATAATATGATTGTTTAAAAAAGTTATTCTAATATGTAATCTATAACTTTTAGTAAGACCAATCACCTATAGTGAATAATTTAATTTATTATGATTAAAACACATTGCGCACATAGAAATGGTTTTTCAAAAAAATATTTCTTTTACATTCAAATGATTCTTATTTTATTTTTAAACAGTATATAACCATTGAATTTATTTTATTAATATGTAAACCATATAATTTTTATAATTTAGATAGTTTTATTCATACCCTCCAACTTAATTTCTAGTTTATAATAGTAATATCTTAATAGAGTATTGTGTTTCGTTTAAATTCGGTGTTTTGTGCATCGCAGGCTTTCAAAAAGAATGATTTTTTTTAAAAATAAATATAATGTAAGGTCTTAGGGTGTTATGTTCTCTTATAATATTTGGGTTTTGTGCAATTTATACTATTGAACATGATTCTCCTCTTTTAAAATCTATGGGGGTTACATTATACCCCCTTAAAAAATTGTATCATCGCAATTTAATCTTGACATCGATAATAAAGGGTTCGAAATTTCAAAATAAGTTTGTTAGATACCCTCATAGTAAAATGGTTTAATAAATATTCCTCTTGATAAGAGATAAAGGTAATTTCCAAGATTAGATAACCAGGTTTCAAAAAATGAGAACATTGGTTGCAAGTGAAGATATGGACATAGAAGAAGAGTGTAAATAATTATGGAGGCTTATAGGGAGTATTGATTAGAATAAATTTAATGATATATAGAAATTTCAGGACCTAAAAAGTATAAAATTATAAAGTGTTAAAAAGACCATAAATTCATTAAAAATAAAGGTACTAAGATATTTTTTTTAGGATCCTTATCCAAGAGTTGAGTAATTAATTCTTTACCATCTATATTAATAACATAAGGTACTATAATTGGGAAAGTATTCTTTAATAAATTTCACCATGATTTCATATTTTGACCCAAATGATGAGTATTAAAAGTGAATTTTCATGATTGAAGCGTTAAAAATAAAATTAAACAGATCATAATATATATAAAATAATAATAAAATCTTCCTCTAGTATTTAATAAAAAATAAACGGCTATCACAAGTCATTAAAAATGATAAATTAATCTATAATACCTCAACAATAACCCCAAATTTAAACTTAATACATTCTATAAATAGTGAACATTAAGACTCATCCAAAATACACCTGACCAAATTTTGAAGGAAGGTGACAATGTTTCCAAAATTAACATAGCATTAGATTACCCAAAAAAAATAATGTGACAATTAATGTCACATTAAAAATATTTTAATACTTTGGTCACCATAAAACCTTAATTAAAACATGCATAGTTCCAAAAAATAAAATCTCAGGTTGTTGAATATATTCCATAAATCCAAATATATAGTAAACTCAAACAAAGAAAACATAAATCTTGAACCAATTTCAATTTTACCAATAATATCCCATAATTATCTATTTATCATTATTATATCAACATTATCTATATATTAAGGGTTATTTTAACTTAATCTTGTTTTTTTCTCAGGAATGATAATGTTTCCACAAAATCACTTTTCTTATATATTAGTATTATTTATCATATTCTTTCATATCCTTAAAGAAATGTTTTTTAGTACAATCATTATATATTTTATAATTCTTATAATGATTATTTAATTGATAAAATACTTATAAAACATAATTATTGAATCAAAATAAACAAGAACATTATTCATTCCACTTCAGAAATATTAAGAGAATACTCCTTCCCTTGATTTCATAGATTCTTTTGAGGTATATTCCCTCGATTTCATGGGAATTCATTTTCATAATGCCCCATATCCTTACATATGAATAATTGATCATTGTGAGAATATTTATTTCCATTTAAATCATTATCATAGTAGACTTTCTCTCCACAATTTTAGAAAAATATCATTTCATTCAATCAAGTATCATGGTGTTTCCCTATACAAATATCTCATGTGGTAAATCCTTCCTTAACATATTCCCTTTATCTATATTTTTATTTTCCATCTTATTATTCTATTTCTTCCATTATAATCCAGCAGACATGGATAATGTTTTTTGATATCTTGATAACACATGATATTATGTCTTTGTATTATGGGAAGGATATGGATACTAGTTCCCTTTGAATAATTAGCTTTAACCCATCAAATAAATGGTCAAAATTTCTCTTTGGATTACGTATGAGGTTTATAGAATTACTTTATAACTTTTAAAAGTTTTCGTCATTATTATAAACACTTTAATCTTCATTTTTTCTTAGACATAGAAATTTTCTCTCCATATCCACTCTTTGATCATGAGAAAAATATTTTTCCAATAATTGTACCTTAAAATCTTTCCATTCCATTTTTTCTATTTCTTAATCATACTTATTTTTTTGAACCAATTACCACCACTGATCCACATCTTCTGAGATATGATAAAAATCCCTAATGACCTTCCCCCTTTCATTACTACTAATAGTGAGAAGTATCTTTTATAAGGAACTAATCCATTTCTGAGCTACAAATAGATTTGTAGTCTAATTAAATAATAAATATTTCTAACAAATATATAGGTCTAACATTATTACACCACATGTGGGATCCAAAGTCTAATTCATAAAGGAATGTTTATTTATCATAACATGAGTCATCTTCCCTATCATTGTTATAATTTGAACTGTTCCAGTTATAGCTCCAAATCTAGCTTTGTTATATTTATTAGGAGTTTAATCCATACATGGGGTATGTGAATTGATATTGCTTCCATTACTTCCATAAGAATACATTTCTAAATAATTTCATACACTACATTGTATTATAACATTATGAATATTAACGTATAATCCCAAATCTAGTGAAATAATTAGCATAAATTGAAAAATTTATCCATAGCTAATCTATATATCACAAATAATGTTTATTGGGAAAGTTATTAAGTATTACAAATATTTTAAAATATATAATAATTTTGTGTAAAAGAAATGTGAATTATCTCAAGAATAAATCTTAGGTGTTTAAAACAAAGTTATTAGTAAAGCCCATTTTCTTGTACTAGTTAACGCTCGAGTCAAACTTGATGCACATTTTTCGGAGGTGTTTCCCCTATGTACATTTGTTCCCAAACCATGTTTACTTTTAGTATACATATAGGTAAGTATTTATATGGAGGAAAAATATAATACCCTCTTTACCAAAATATTAGGATGTTATCCAATACTTTGACTTTTTCAAAATGTAATTCATAGTGTTAAATACCCTAATCTATGTTTTCCTAAATCTAGTTCCCATGACTTCTTTTAAACTTATTATGATATCAAATATAAAGAACCCGAACCTAGTAGATAAGAGATGATGTGAACATTCTTACATTGGAATTATATTGAATGAATCACATTTTGGAAGAATTTATAGATATGTATTCTTGGTAATTTAGATAAATTTTTCAATATCATATTATAATTAAAAACATACAATAAACAAAGTGTTTTATTTGAGAATTCCATTATTACTCTTAGAATATCCCAATATGTCAGTAATAAAACAATTAATGGTACCCTGGGGAAAATAAAATATAAGAAAATGGTGTTCTTAGATACTCAGTAAGGGTACGAGTATTATGGAAGTTATCATGAATAAATAAGAATAATCAATATGGAAATGTAAATAATTAAAAAACATAAATTTAAATAATAAATTGAGAATAATATGGAAAGAATACAAGATGATTGAATATACCATATAAATAATCACAATATCTTGAAACATATACATGGATATTCTAATTAATGGAATAATCACATGAAAGTATATAACTGATCTCATAATGAGGGAATTCATAATTTAGGACATCTAAAAAATATTATCATGACCTTATAAAATATAGTATAAAGGTATGGTTAAAAATAAATATAACTTTTCCAACTGATTTTTCTCATGAGACCTTTTGATGCATCAAGGAACTATCTATTACTATAGCACACCCATCACTTACTAACTATGATGTATTCCTCATATTAAATGGGTTAATCATAATCAACAAAGACATTCGTATTGAAAAATTAACATATGAATGGTAATAAATTGTACATCCTTTTTCAAATAGATCATAAAACGTCCAAATAAAAAAATGATGGTTTAAATGAAACATATCCACATTTGATCATAAGTACAATAAAGGATTTATTCCATTGATGAATATAAATACCATGGAAAGTTCCATAAAAATGTTGTTGAGGAAAATAACCTGTTCCTTTTGGAAATCACCTTTTAATATTAAAATTTCACAAAACATTTTTCAAATAAGTTTATTTTGAACTAACCACTAAAAATTAAAAAATATTTTTTCAAACATTGATTGGTCATGATGGTAGGAAATTCTACATGTGTTGAGTATTTTAAAATAAATATTCTTTTCATTTTTTTGGTAAAATACAAGCATGTCTTGTTTGGAGAATGACATGAATATTAATTTCAAAATTTTTTGTAAAATATCAAATGTTTTCAAAAATTACTTTAATAAGTCACTTGGATAATGTTAAAAACCATTTTGAAAACTTTTTTTAAAACATAGTTTTGGAAGAAAAATGATTTTTAACCAAAGTGAGAAATAAAGTCAGATTTTCTTAAGAACATTTTATCAAACATTTTATGCAAAAATGAGTGTTAAAATGGCACTATTACATTTAATGTTCATGAATAACCATAGGATAAGTAAATTTATATTATTTAAGGTGGAAATACAAAATAATTACCCCAAGGGAGACATAAACATGAAAAATACTAAATAATGATGATATTGGTAAATAAACACATACCACATTGGTAACTTATGAATCATAAGACCCATAAAATAAATAAAACATTGAATAAAGTTAAGATAATGATATTAATAATAAATTATATCATATATAAATTATATTCACCATTAAAAAAGAGCTGAATATGGCATATATCTCATAGAAGTAAAAGTGGGACAATGAACCCTTACCTCAAGTTTGAATTCATTAACATGTGTCCAAACCTACTATATAATAAATGTAACACCCCAAGATTTCATAGTGTGTTATTTCTTCAAAATAATTCAATAACATGCACTACACGCAACACCGAGTTCAAGCGCACCATGACTCACCAAACAAGCCGTTCAAAAAAGGTTATGAATAGTATTAACTAAATTTTAAACTTTATATAATCCTTATAATTTTAGAATCCATATTATGAGTTTCTTAGATATAATGCAAGAACAAATTCATTTTCAGTATTGCACTTTTATCAACTATAATAGTAAAACCTTTTTAAATACTATATTTTAAACTTTTTGACTAAATGGGGACATCAAAAATTTAAAATGAAACATCCCAATCTTCTACGGTACGCTTCTCTTTGAATAATGTGATAGCGTATGTTGTACGCAACACCGAGTTCTTACAACCAATTTAACTAGCCGTTATGAATAGTAATAACTACTTTTTGAAATTATATATATTTTATATTTCAAAATGGAATTCATTTTTGGATTCAGAATATCAAAATTAGTCTAGGGTGAAATTTTGGTACTTTTCGGATAACTTTCATATTTTGATGAATAGTGAAAATTACTAAATTTTAATTAACAACAACTTTTTTAATCAAAATAATTAATAGTGATAAATTATGAATTTGAGTGGTTTTAAAGTATATTTAGAATATATTTTTACCATTTAATATAATGTTGGTCATTGGACATAATTTTACAATTAAACCAAACATAAACAAGTGTCAATCTTTTGATATTTATTATCTCTTAAAAACACGCTTTTTGTTTTGACAGCGGGAATTAATTTTAAATTAATTTCTGCCACTTCTGTGTTTTGAATTTATAAAAATGGATTCCATATTTGGAATCAGGATGTTCAAATTGTGTAAATATGTAACTTTTATTTTTAGACATTTTGAATAATTACTGCGGTAAATATTTTATTTACCATGGTTAAAGGGTAAATCCGGTAAATAAGGGTTAAAAAATAATATTATAATAATACAAAATTACCCTAAAACGTGTCCTAACCTTATTGGTGGACACATACCCTACCATGGGCATCCTTGGGTCAATTTGGGGACCCCTTGGGGCCACTTGTATGTGGTAGGGACACATTATATTAATAAAGTTAAAATAAAAATAAAAATGGCATAAGCTTACATCTTTTAGAAGAACAATTTTTACATAGGGTTATAGATGTTGGATTTTCGATTATAAATATTCATTAGAAAGCTAAAAAGATTTTCTACATAATGATGTTTTATTTATAATTTTTAGACATTAAATAATTTATTTTATTTATGACACAATGATGATGAAGTAATTACTAAAATAGTAAAAAATTAACATAATTGATATTATAAATACCCAAATAAATATAATATGAAACTTTTAATGAATTACACTAATTTTCTAGGATAATATGATATATTAGGATTGATTTAATTGACTTTGTTTGAAGTAATCAATCTGTTATGAGTTTCACAAAAATCAACTATTGAATAGTGTCAAAATTGACATAAAAGAGTTCTTAAAACAAATATTATATTATTAATTGATATTAAATTCCTAAAAATCTAAGGTTCGGCCAAAAGACTTATATTATGATAGGTTAATCATTAATGGACCACTTGGGGGTCGCTTGGATGTATATAGTAAGTTTATTAACCATATTATATAAAAATACAAAGAGACATTGTAAAAGTGAAACTAATTAACTTAGAGTTAATACTTAAAGATAAGGTTAATATAAGTACCCAAACCTGTCTAAATTCTATTGGATGAGTTGTTTTCGACCTATCCCCACCTCATCCTTTTAATAGTCAACTTTGGAGCCTTTGGAAACCGAATATGAATTTATAATAAATTAATATTTCTAGCTTTTCCAAAAGTGCCCCTCACCCCTCTTATAAAAGGGCACTCCTACTTCTCTTTTCCTCACACCTCTCAAGCCACTTGGCTCGTCCAAACTCTGCCCAACTAAGCTCCCCAAATCCCTATCCTCCTCCTTGAATCTTCCCCTTAGGCAGAAAGCATTTCAAGAAGTCCTTTGGTTCCAACCAAAGTGAGTTACCTAGATTAAAGGTAACGATTTCTCTTAAATTATTTTCATTTATTTTGCTTCTCCAACCCCCAAACTCTTTTTATTTCCTTTCTTTTGTAACAACACCAGTATCCACAATATACTAGGATGTTGTTATAATAAGGATTCAAACTACACATACACACAACTCCATCTAATGGATGATGAACATAATGTTTCTGTGGATGGCAAACTAACGCCTCACGAAACGATGATTGTTCAAATACATCTTACCGCCTCTCATGGTGGCCATTATGATGGCACTGTAATTAAATATGATATTAATGATATATATTTTATATATAAGCTTCTGTAATTCCATTTTATTTCATACCATTATTCGTTTCATGTTGTATATACATACGATAATTTCATTTGAGGAAGTGCGGACTACCGCCCCCTTAAAATGATATGACTCGTTCATACCACACATGGAACGTATAAAGGATGGTGTTAATGAAATTAAGTAACATATATAAAATATTATATTATACTGGAATAGTAATATACCAATGTATCATTTGTATTCGATTCTTTTAAAATAAAAAATTAAATGGAAGTAGCGTTCGTGCGTACGTACGGACTACCGTCTCCACGAACGCGATGAGATTCATTCTCCATCGTATCCATTCAAGTATAATTATCATTTAATGATTTAAAAATGATGTTTAAGGACTTGATATCATTCTGGATATGAATAAGATACAACAAACATGACTTATGTAACAAAACATATAAAGAAAATGAGTAAGTTAACACCCGAAACGGCGATAATACTAAGATATTATTATCAAATCAATATTAAAAGATCATATATGATATCATATTAATGTATATGATTCTTGTATAATTTAGTAACAATTATTTCACTATTATACAGGAGGTTAACCTACCCCAACCAAGGAAAAGTACAAGGTAAGGGTTTTCTTATCTCACTTTTAATTCCGTGAGAATTCCATTGATCACCACTTAATTTTTGCATGTGGTGTATGTGTACTACCCATGATCGTATTCATTGTGTAATATACTTTAATTTATGGGTATTTACATCATCATGGTATGATACTTCTTTCATGGGTGTATGTTTCGTAAGTTACCTAATCGATAAGGGAATTTGAGATTTCAATTTCCACTCATTTGGATTTACACATATTTCATTGATTATATTACCCCAAGATTATGTGTCGAATCACTATTCATTTGATTATGTCATAATTTACACTCCCCTTCCTGTGGATATAAGTTTGATACACATAATCACTCCATTGGTAATTCTCAAGTCATTGATATGAATTTGATAAGAGTAATTTTAACTCATTCTCCATTTGTTGAGTTAAACATCCAATTCGTTGGTATTGTTTTTACAAGAATATGTGTGAATGTCCTTTGATTGTTTTACACTGAATATCCGATCATATTTAGTGTATTTATTTTTTTCACACATAATTATGTCATTGATTTATCCTTAACCGAAGGATACAACCTTTATGTGAGATTTCATCTCAATTTACATTCCATTGAGACTTCTTTGATGATATACACCAAATCACTTTTATGTGGTGTATATATAATTTACTTTGACATAGTATATCATGATTCCCTTTATTCTCATGATATTACAAAGTTTTGATCACCTCAATTATTTGTATTCAAGTGTCTCTTTTGGTAAGAATCTCTAACTAAAATACCATTTTTAAATGTTTTAAAGACTTATTCATCTAAACCTTTCTCATTAATGTCCATGTTTTAAAAATGG
The DNA here is from genome assembly GCA_963277665.1 of Viscum album. NCBI lineage: Eukaryota > Viridiplantae > Streptophyta > Magnoliopsida > Santalales > Viscaceae > Viscum > Viscum album. The sequence goes on along the minus strand of OY728131.1, from coordinate 906,960,894 downwards.
TTTAAAGGATTTATTTATATGGACATTAAAGTTTAGAAATCAAAACTCCTTTTAAAAAAGTTTCAAAGTGGTATGGGACACTTTGATTCAAAAATATACATTTAAATGGCTTCTTGACAAATAGTGTGACTTTTAAATGTTTTCAAGAAAAGGGGGATATTTCTCTCAAATAGTTTTGATGATTATTTTTATCTATGTCAACATCCTTCATTATTCATGATTGAGGTTAATGTGATACAATACAATCTTCCATATTGCATCAAATGAGTTATATTTGACTGTGGATGTTCTATTTTTATACGATTCATGGTTTGTGGTTAAAGTATTGACATTTCGTATGCTAGTTTTAATACGAATGTTTATTTTATGCTTAAACCTATTCATATGAGGAATGCATTGGACTTAATAAGTGACGGGTGGAGCCCGCTATAGCTCCTCGATGCATCGGTAGGTCTCATGAGACAAACTAGTGTCTTGGCACAAGGCCTTGGCAAAATCTTATTTGTAGTCTTGGCACGAGGCCTTGGCTATGTGGTTATGATAGTCTGGAATTATGCATTCCATCATTATGAAAGTGGTTATTGATATTGCATGTGATCATTCGACTAGTAGAATATCCATGTGAGTAAGTAAATGGCATTATTTCATTTTACCTTTGCCATTTTATGCTGAAGTTCAAGTTTAAAAGGCTTTTGTTTTAGTTATAAATTGCCTTAAGTGTTTATGCTTATTTATGAAATCTTCTGCTATAATGTTATCCTTACTGAGCATCCGAGCTCACCCCTTTCAATGTTTTATTTTTTTTCCCAGGATTATGAAGAAGTAATTTATGAATGACCTGCAGGGATAGTATGAGGGGATATGAAGACAAGATGTTTTTTTTATGATGTAATGTAAAAATTTATGGATGTATCTAGTTATTCCAAGGCTACTAAACTAATCGGTCTTTCGAGACTTGATCTTTCTCATGATCATGCCAATGTTATGTAATAATGCACCGACTCTGGGTAGCTAGGGTCGGGGCGTTACAGTTGGTATCAGAGGAAGTTTAGTACAAACCTTGGTAGCTAGATTTAGATAAACTCTGATTAGAGCACGTAGACCTAAGATGAACTTTGAGGATTAGTATAAATGAACTTCCTAGAATTTTGGTATTGTAGAGATTTTGTGAGTTTTCTGAGCAATACATCCCTGTCTGGATACGAGCAGGTAGAGGCGGCTCTGGCACAGATGTACCTAGGGGTAAAACCCGAAAACACCGCTTTGAGCTAGACTCGAACGGGAACTGGTGCACGACAACGGGCCTTGCTGCACTCTTGGTTACGACACTTCCGGGGGATATGCTTAGGATAATTTACATTTTCTTTACAAACCGATTTAAGTAATATATACATAAGATGAGAGTAAATGACCTTGGTTAATCCCAATATGTTTCAAATTGAGAATATGGTGATATTTTAATCTCTAAATGATTTTACGACTACTATTACTCACACAATGCTTTCTGGTTTTAGTCAATGGATGGATTCCAAGGAAGTCATAGTGACTTTGAGAATGATGTACAAGGTGGGAACGATGGTAGCGATGAGCAACAAAATGGAATGTTGATAGGCGTAAAAGATATCGTCTTTATGCCAAATCAGTTTTCCAAAAATATGATCAACAACATATATATTAACCAACTCCCAGACTCAACAAGGAAGAGAAAGGTGATAAATGATAAGATCTCCAGAAATGGAGACCATGGAGAAAAGAAACCTCAATTTTCATCATGCAGGAATTGTGGAAAGAGACACCCAGGAAAGTGTCTCAATGGGACAACGAAATGTTTTACGTGCGGGAAGGAAGGACAAAAAGTGAAGAATTGCCGAAGAAAAATGAAGAGTACTATGGAAGAAGATAAAAATGGTCCCAAGAGTCCATTAACAGTCATTTGTCGTAAATGTAGGGGACCTGGCCATTACCCGAGTGAATGTCCTATTTTATAGGATATTTTCTTGGTCAAAGAAGAAGCTATGTGGAAATAAATGGCTGGAGAAAAATTTAAAAAGTATTAGCACTCCTTGTTGATGGGTTTGCTTTGGAATAATTTTCTCTTGTATTTGTAACCCCGCAGTTTGCCATGTGAGAATGATATTTGAGGAAGAATTGTCTCTTCTCTTGTGGATATAGGTATAAATAACCATTTGGTTTATATGATCATTGGGGTTTGAGAAAATGATAAGTTATTATAATTTGGGATGAAAATGCAAAGTATGATATAACATTTGTGGTTAAATTATGTTATTTTGAGGAATTTATTTTGGTAATATTATAAAATATAGTTTTTGAAAAAGGACAACACGTAGACCGTGTGACAACCCATCGCGTCGGACAAAGCTGTGGGAATCGAACCCACAACCAAAGTGCGATTGGGATTTATCGCCTACCACTGGACTACGTGAAGTCCCTGGTTAGTGTGACTATTTTTTTTTTGTTAAATGATTTTATTGATCAATAATAAGATGATTTGGGTTCTATGTCTTATCAAATGAATACCCTTGGTATAGGAAAATGATTTGGTGATTAAGTGATAAATGTTATTTTGGAAGATGTTCATTTTTTTAGGAACACTATATGCCCAAGGATAATAGAATTCAATGAGGTTTCATTTGTAGAGTAATGGTGGATTTTTATCTACGTTTTTATTGTTGATTTATAGTGATTTGGGTTATTTATGGAAATGATTAACCTATAATAGAGAATATGTTATGATGTTAATCACTTTTAAGTATGTGACTTTAAGAGTATTTGATGTCATTTGGAGATACAATGTAACATGGGAGACTACATAATAAAATTCTTCTATGTTTTGGGTTTCAATATTAGTTTGGATTATATTAAAGGATTGTAAGGACAATTTGTTATTGAATGGTATCTATTTAACTTTGGGGTATTGTTGGTTTAATTTTAGAAATTAAGATTAGTGCATATTTATCTCAACGAATATCCTTTTGGGGGATCATTAGATCATTCACTAACCATTTTGGTTTTGATTAATATATGGTTTATCCTGCATGGATCATGTGATTCTATAGAAGTTTATTCTAGCTCTTCCAGTGTGACCAAGTCTTCTTGAATACTCATCGTTTAAAAAAAATTTGAGTTAGTGGTGGAAATTTATTAAAGAATGAAAATCTACTTAAAATTTAAGTATATCTCATAATGTTCTTAGTCAATATCATAAATGAATTCCTCTTCCATATGTAATGTAACTTTTAAAAAAAAATGTTGTCCTAGATGGTACCTTAAATCATCACTAATTTATGGCTTTGGGATTGTTGGCCTTTTCATAGCCATGTTCTCTACCACTCTCCATCAGATAATTGATGGTTATATTTCTCCTCCATATCCATATTTTCCTACATGGAACCCTAGTATGTGTTATTTTCGGTAATCTTCATACTTTCTACTCTTTATTTTAAATAGAGGCCTCATTAATTCATTTTTCGATGTGGGATTTCAACTAAGATATTTTGAAATGTCAAAAATGTGTGATCCCAATACCCTATATTTTGTTGAACCGATGGTACTTCAAATCATCATAGATTGATGAGTTTAAGGACCTCAATTTTATACTTGTTTGTGATTGATGACCTCAACCACTACCTATAAATATTTACGTTTTTCCTCCAATTATATGTCTCTAATTGCCACCAATGTTCTCCTAATCGAGATCATAATTTGGTGGTGACCCTTTCATTTCTCTTTTCCTCATATTAAGACTAAATTTTAGTAAACCAATTTCCGATGTGGGTTTTCCCACAAATATATTTTCAATTTTCAACCTTTTATTTTCGAAGAACAATTTCAAATTGCGAGGACGCAATTTATTGAAGGAGGGGAGAATGTAACACCCCAAGATTTCAGAGTGTGTTATTTCTTCAAAATAATTCAATAACATGCACTACACGCAACACCGAGTTCAAGCGCACCATGACACACCAAACAAGCCGTTCAAAAAAGGTTATGAATAGTATTAACTAAATTTTAAACTTTATATAATCCTTATAATTTTAGAATCCATATTATGAGTTTCTTAGATATAATGCAAGAACAAATTCATTTTCAGTATTGCACTTTTATCAACTATAATAGTAAACCCTTTTTAAATACTATATTTTAAACTTTTTGACTAAATGGGGACATCAAAAATTTAAAATGAAACATCCCAAGCTTCTACAATACGCTTCTCTTTGAATAATGTGATAGCGTATGTTGTACGCAACACCGAGTTCTAACAACCAATTTAACTAGCCGTTATGAATAGTAATAACTACTTTTTGAAATTATATATATTTTATATTTCAAAATGGACTTCATTTTTGGATTCAGAATATCAAAATTAGTCTAGGGTGAAATTTTGGTACTTTTCGGATAACTTTCATATTTTGATGAATAGTGAAAATTACTAAATTTTAATTAAAAACAACTTTTTTAATCAAAATAATTAATAGTGATAAATTATGAATTTGAGTGGTTTTAAAGTATATTTAGAATATATTTTTACCATTTAATATAATGTTGGTCATTGGACATAATTTTACAATTAAACCAAACATAAACAAGTGTCAATCTTTTGATATTTATTATCTCTTAAAAACACGCTTTTTGTTTTGACAGCGGGAATTAATTTTAAATTAATTTCTGCCACTTCTGTGTTTTGAATTTAGAAAAATGGATTCCATATTTGGAATCAGGATGTTCAAATTGTGTAAATAGGTAACTTTTATTTTTAGACATTTTGAATAATTACTGCGGTAAATATTTTATTTACCATGGTTAAAGGGTAAATCCGGTAAATAAGGGTTAAAAAATAATATTATAATAATACAAAATTACCCTAAAACGTGTCCTAACCTTATTGGTGGACACATACCCGACCATGGGCATCCTTGGGTCAATTTGGGGACCCCTTGGGGCCACTTGTATGTGGTAGGGACACATTATATTAATAAAGTTAAAATAAAAATAAAAATGGCATAAGCTTACATCTTTTAGAAGAACAATTTTTACATAGGGTTATACATGTTGGATTTTCGATTATAAATATTAATTAGAAAGATAAAAAGATTTCCTACATAATGATGTTTTATTTATAATTTTTAGACATTAAATAATTTATTTTATTTATGACACAATGATGATGCAGTAATTACTAAAATAGTAAAAAATTAACATAATTGATATTATAAATACCCAAATAAATATAATATGAAACTTTTAATGAATTACACTAATTTTCTAGGATAATATGATATATTAGGATTGATTTAATTGACGTTTTTTGAAGTAATCAATCTGTTATGAGTTTCACAAAAATCAACTATTGAATAGTGTCAAAATTGACATAAAAGAGTTCTTAAAACAAATATTATATTATTAATTGATATTAAATTCCTAAAAATCTAAGGTTCAGCCAAGAGACTTATATTATGATAGGGTAATCATTAATGGACCACTGGGGGGTAGCTTGGATGTATATAGTAAGTTTATTAACCATATTATATAAAAATACAAAGAGACATTGTAAAAGTGAAACTAATTAACTTAGAGTTAATACTTAAAGATAAGGTTAATATAAGTACCCAAACCTGTCTAAATTCTATTGGATGAGTTGTTTTCGACCTATCCCCACCTCATCCTTTGAATAGTAAACTTTGGAGCCTTTGGAAACCGAATATGAATTTATAATAAATTAATATTTCTAGCTTTTCCAAAAGTGCCCCTCACCCCTCTTATAAAAGGGCACTCCTCCTTCTCTTTTCCTCACACCTCTCAAGCCACTTGGCTCGTCCAAACTCTGCCCAACTAAGCTCCCCAAATCCCTCTCCTCCTCCTTGAATCTTCCCCTTAGGCAGAAAGCATTTCAAGAAGTCCTTTGGTTCCAACCAAAGTGAGTTACCTAGATTAAAGGTAACGATTTCTCTTAAATTATTTTCATTTATTTTGCTTCTCCAACCCCCAAACTCTTTTTATTTCCTTTCTTTTGTAACAACACCAGTATCCAAAATATACTAGGATGTTGTTATAATAAGGATTCAAACTACACATACACACAACTCCATCTAATGGATGATGAACATAATGTTTCTGTGGATGGCAAACTAACGCCTCACGAAACGATGATTGTTCAAATACATCTTACCGCCTCTCATGGTGGCCATTATGATGGCACTGTAATTAAATATGATATTAATGATATATATTTTATATATAAGCTTCTGTAATTCCATTTTATTTCATACCATTATTCGTTTCATGTTGTATATACATACGATAATTTCATTTGAGGAAGTGCGGACTACCGCCCCCTTAAAATGATATGACTCGTTCATACCACACATGGAACGTATAATGGATGGTGTTAATGAACTTAAGTAACATATATAAAATATTATATTATACTGGAATAGTAATATACCTATGTATCATTTGTATTCGATTCTTTTAAAATAAAAAATTAAATGGAAGTAGCGTTCGTGCGTACGTACGGACTACCGTCTCCACGAACGCGATGAGATTCATTCTCCATCGTATCCATTCAAGTATAATTATCATTTAATGATTTAAAAATGATGTTTAAGGACTTGATATCATTCTGGATATGAATAAGATACAACAAACATGACTTATGTAACAAAACATATAAAGAAAATGAGTAAGTTAACACCCGAAACGGCGATAATACTAAGATATTATTATCAAATCAATATTAAAAGATCATATATGATATCATATTAATGTATATGATTCTTGTATAATTTAGTAACAATTATTTCACTATTATACAGGAGGTTAACCTACCCCAACCAAGGAAAAGTACAAGGTAAGGGTTTTCTTATCTCACTTTTAATTCCGTGAGAATTCCATTGATCACCACTTAATTATTGCATGTGGTGTATGTGTACTGCCCATGATCGTATTCATTGTGTAATATACTTTAATTTATGGGTATTTACATCATCATGGTATGATACTTCTTTCATGGGTGTATGTTTCGTAAGTTACCTAATCGATAAGGGAATTTGAGATTTCAATTTCCACTCATTTGGATTTACACATATTTCATTGATTATATTACCCCAAGATTATGTGTCGAATCACTATTCATTTGATTATGTCATAATTTCCACTCCCCTTCCTGTGGATATAAGTTTGATACACATAATCACTCCATTGGTAATTCTCAAGTCATTGATATGAATTTGATAAGAGTAATTTTAACTCATTCTCCATTTGTTGAGTTAAACATCCAATTCGTTGGTATTGTTTTTACAAGAATATGTGTGAATGTCCTTTGATTGTTTTACACTGAATATCCGATCATATTTAGTGTATTTATATTTGTCACACATAATTATGTCATTGATTTATCCTTAACCGAAGGATACAACCTTTATGAGAGATTTCATCTCAATTTACATTCCATTGAGACTTCTTTGATGATATACACCAAATCACTTTTATGTGGTGTATATATAATGTACTTTGACATAGTATATCATGATTCCCTTTATTCTCATGATATTACAAAGTTTTGATCACGTCAATTATTTGTATTCAAGTGTCTCTTTTGGTAAGAATCTCTAACTAAAATACCATTTTTAAATGTTTTAAAGACTTATTCATCTAAACCTTTCTCATTAATGTCCATGTTTTAAAAATGGTTTAAAGGATTTATTTATATGGACATTAAAGTTTAGAAATCAAAACTCCTTTTAAAAAAGTTTCAAAGTGGTATGGGACACTTTGATTCAAAAATCTACTTTTAAATGGCTTCTTGACAAATAGTGTGACTTTAAAATGTTTTCAAGAAAAGGGGGATATTTCTCTCAAATAGTTTTGATGATTATTTTTATCTATGTCAACATCCTTCATTATTCATGATTGAGGTTAATGTGATACAATACAATCTTCCATATTGCATCAAATTAGTTATATTTGACTGTGGATGTTCTATTTTTATACGATTCATGGTTTGTGGTTAAAGTATTGACATTTCGTATGCTAGTTTTAATACGAATGTTTATTTTATGCTTAAACCTATTCATATGAGGAATGCATTGGACTTAATAAGTGACGGGTGGAGCCCGCTATAGCTCCTCGATGCATCGGTAGGTCTCATGAGACAAACTAGTGTCTTGGCACAAGGCCTTGGAAAAATCTTATTTGTAGTCTTGGCACGAGGCCTTGGCTATGTGGTTATGATAGTCTGGCATTATGCATTCCATCATTATGAAAGTGGTTATTGATATTGCATGTGATCATTCGACTAGTAGAATATCCATGTGAGTAAGTAAATGGCATTATTTCATTTTACCTTTGCCATTTTATGCTGAAGTTCAAGTTTAAAAGGCTTTTGTTTTAGTTATAAATTGCCTTAAGTGTTTATGCTTATTTATGAAAGCTTCTGCTATAATGTTATCCTTACTGAGCATCCGAGCTCACCCCTTTCAATGTTTTATTTTTTTTTTCCCAGGATTATGAAGAAGTAATTTATGAATGACCTGCAGGGATAGTATGAGGGGATATGAAGACAAGATGTTTTTTTTATGATGTAATGTAAAAATTTATGGATGTATCTAGTTATTCCAAGGCTACTAAACTAATCGGTCTTTCGAGACTTGATCTTTCTCATGATCATGCCAATGTTATGTAATAATGCACCGACTCTGGGTAGCTAGGGTCGGGGCGTTACAATAAATACAGGTTTATTATAAATATATTAAATAACTATACTCATATACCTTCTACCATATATGATTTACTTGTATTCTTTTATCACCCTTTTAATAAAAAATCTTTGTTAAAATCACTGCTTTGGGTAATCATTGCTTCATTTTTCATGTATATTTTGGTTCAACAATTTAGGTCCATTTACTTTGATCATGGTTAAATGATATCAAAAAATATAAAAATTATATTAATATCATATATATTCATTATATATATTTATTTATAGCAATATAGAAAATTTACAGATAGAAAATGTATTTTCACCATTCATGGAGACGGTAGGTCGAACATACGCATGAAAGTTGTTTCCATTTTATTCTCAACTGCTGGAAAATAAATATTAATTAATGTTAATTTAATTATTATATATATATAATTTATATTAATAAAAATAAATTCTTATTAACATCCATATAAGAATAAAACAAAAAAACTTTTAATGTTACTATATAGAGGCGGTAGTCCACACGTATGCATGGGTGATGTCAATGTTTTCCAATGGATTTTGGGTAAGAAGTTAGATGAGATATTATATTTATAGAATAATTTTTAAGTAATAAATAACAAATATATTAATTAATTTTAACCTTAATATATTTCATATAAAACATAAATGGAAAATGAGTCACATCACTTCTCAAGGCAGTAGTCCTCCGTACACATGAGCAATGTAATTTTATCATCCATGGAATGAAAAGTATGATGGTATATGTTATATTATAGTTATATAGTATAATAATTTCATAAATATCATATGAATATGTAAAATTCATCATTATATTCATCATTTAAAGGTGGTGATGGACAATGAATTACATAGGTTAGTGAGTCGATAGTCCGCCGTACACATGATCGATGTTTTCATTTCCCATTTGATGGAAGAGGAGATGAATATAGGTATTTAATTTAAAATAATATAATCTTGGTATACAAGATATTATTTTTTTATCATATTATCATCTATTAATATATTTTAAGGATTTATAAGAAAAAGATAATGAAAATTCGTAGTTAAAAACATTACCTCTTCTTTAGAAAATATCTTTAAGTTTAACCTAAAGACTTCTTAGAATGGCTTTATGATATAACTAGGTCCACTATAATGTGTGGATTTAATAGTGACAAATATTTATAGGGATTTTAAAATTAAAAAGGATTTGAGAGTCACTATTAAAAATATGGCCTTTATCAGCACTAGAAAATTTGAATAACAGTGCTAAAAAAGTGATTTTAATCGAGGCGAGGATAAAGGGGGTCCCTTTTATCAGCGCTCTAAAAAGCATTGATAAAGGCCCATTTTATAAGCGCTTAAAGAAGAGCTAATAAAAGTTGAGAAAATATTTAAAAAAATTAAAACAAAAATATATTTTCAATTCTAGGGGGCTTCAACAGCTCTTGAAGCCCCCCCTTTAACAGCACCCACCACCCATGGTAGCCCAAGCACACCCCAGGCCTGCTCGACCCAGCCCCACCCCCCTTTAACAGTGCTAGGTAATTCCCCACACCTGTGCAGGCGACCTGCCTCCCCCAGGATTCGAACTCGAGACCTGTTGCCTGGGTGCCTATGCCTTTACCACTCCACCATATTTCTTTTCTTTTCATTTGTTAATATATCTAGTTATTTATATATATTTATATATATATATAGTTATATTTACTCATATATTAATATATATGATTATTTAGTTATATTAATATATATATATATATATATCCGTATATATATATATATATATTAAAACTCATATATATATATAGTCATATTAATATATACATATATTTAATTATATTAATATATATATATATATATATCCATATATTAATATATATATATATATTAACATGTATATATTAACACACATATATATATAGTCATATTAATATATACATATATTTAATTATATTAATATATATATCTATATGTTAATATATATATATATATATATATTTAGTTATAATTTCTTATCCGTATATATTTTTATATTAATATATATTTTTATAATATTAGTTTTAAATACATTTATAAAATATGTTTTCTTATGTGTGTTTTTTTAAATAAATAAATACATACATACATACATATATACAACACACACACACCCATATAGAGATATATATTATATGTATATCTGTAGGTATAATTATACATATTTATATATATTTACAAATATTATATATTAATATGTATATACAAAAGTGCTAGAAATGGGGTCTCAAAAAACCTAACAAATCACAGTCACTAAAAAAGACATAACATCTTCTCCAGGTGTCTATTTCAGCTCCATAAATAGTCAAACTGAAGCTCATAGAATGAACTACAATAACACAAGTTTCAGAGATTGAACAGATAGACAAATCAGAGGTTATGTTTGTTTTAATAAAAATTTGATAGGGGTTTGGACACGGAAACTGAGTTTTAGAGGACTTATAGTAGGGTATTTAAACTTTTAGAGTCCCAGACTTGATTGAAACTATGTATCTGTAAACTTTCTACATAGATCTCTTCTCTTCATTCAATTTGATATGTGGTAGAGCCCAAACGGACACCCGGAGCGAAAGTTATGGTCATTTGAAGTTGGACTTTTTTTGGAGTGCTATAACTGATATATCTTTCATTCCTCTTATCTTCTAACAGTTTCAACTAGATTTGGTCATCAATAATTTCACAAGATTCTATTTTACTAGTCATGGAACTCAAATGGACAACTGGAGTAGAAGTTATGCCCATTTTAGTGAGTTGCTTGTTTCTTAGGTTTTTAGGAGATGCGAGAGTTGCAAAATTTCAAACGACAAAAACTTCTGCTATGAGTGTCCATTTTGGCTCTACCATATATCAAATCGAAGCATGAAAAATGTTACACACTCAGGTGATCACTGAATTCCCTTCTAAAGTTCTTTTAGGTTCAAAAAGGACCAAAAACCCTCTGAACGGTCATATGTTTGGCTCTGGGGGTCCGTTTTTCCATAACTTCTACTCCGGGTGTCCGTTTTGCCTCAACTGCATATCAAATCGAATCTTATGATCATACCTACACTACGATGACAATTTTAACATGTTATCATATTTTTCAAGGTATGAAAATGAATTTAATCCCTACAAATGGCCATAATTTCTGCTCTAGGGTGTCCATTTTGGGTCTACGACATATCAAATTGATATAAAACAAATTTTAAAAAATATTTATTATATTTATATCAATATAAATATACATAAATATAAATATATTATTTTTTATGATTTTTTTTGAAATATACACATTTATCAGCACTAGGAAAATACACGCTGATAAAACCCCCATTTATCAGCGCTGATAAAAGTGCCTTTTATCAGCTTTTTTTGCACTGATAAAGCCCCCCCCCCTTTATCAGCGCTTTTTTAGTGCTGATAAAGGGTGGCACTGTGAAAACCCAGTTTTTTGGTATTGAGTGTGAATAACAATGGATAGAGGTGGCCTTTATAAGTGTGAGAGAGGACACACTTGGTCTTTTTGGAAATAATAAACTGTACTAATGTTTTTCACATTAAAAAGCTCCAAAATATAAAATTATTGAAACTTATGGGTGATAATTTTAAATAATTTCATAATATATGTTTTTACAAGTTCATAGTTCATTTTATCCATTATAAATTTATTTTAACCTCTAATAACCCCATTTTTAACTTAATTATGAAAAATTATTTTTAATATTTTCACTATTCATTATAGTAAAAAATTGAGTAGAATTTATTATATTATATGAAATTTTATTATTAAAAATTTTGAATCCAATTTTCCAAATTCAATTCATATAATTTTAAAATTTTAATTTAAAATTAATCCCACAATCGCAATGAAAATGTTGATTTCCAAAGAAAATTTTTCTTATGTATAAAATGTTTTAATATAAAAATTTAGTAAGAAATTTATTAAAATAAAATCAATTGGATTAATAAATATATAAATGAAATTAATTTTTTTTAAACAATATTAAAATTATTGTTATGATTTTAAATTATTTAAAAGAAATTTCAATTATTAATAAAAACAAGTATTTTTTTACCGTTCATCAATTTTTTTTTTAATTTCAATAAATTATCAAGAATTAACCCTAGGATAATTTTTACATGATTATTTCAAAAATGAAGTTATTATTTAAAATAAATTTTATAAAGTAGCTAGAAAAATTCTTTTAAAATATATGTTTACAAAATGACACAAAACTGCTTTTTTAGAAAAACAATATTCTTAAGTGTAAAATAGGATTTATTCTTATATCATGCCTAGAAAACACATAATTTGAATGTTAAAACATTTTATTAACTTATATAATATATAAATATAAGTAAAATCATTCAAAAATATTGAGTAATTTAATTTATTAAGATTAAAATACATTGAAAGCATAAAAAAAGTTTTTTAAAAAAAATTATTTTCTACTGATGATTATTATTTAATTTATAATAAATAGATAACCATATAATTTATTTTTTAAAATTATTAAACCATATAATTTCCATAATTTATTTTTTCCAATTCATACACACCAACTTAACTACAAGGTTATAATAATAATATTTTAATAGTGTATAATATTTTATTTAAACCCAATGTTGCGTGCATCATAAGATATCAAATTGATTTAATTTATTTAAAAGAAGTATATTATAAGGATTTGAAATGTTAAATCATGTTTTAATATTGGTGGTTCATGTCATCTAAACTTAAAAATATGATTTTCCTCTTTTAAAATCTTTGGGTGCTACTTTCTACCCCTGTTAAATAAATTATGTTCTCAAAATTTAATCTTAATCTAAGTAATCAAGATTTTGAAATTTTAAAATTCATTTGTTAGAAACCTACAACATAAAAATAGTTACAAAATAATAATTTTGATAATATAGAAACAAAATTACATAGGTAAAAAAACTATGTTTCCAAATAAGAGAACATTGGTGGTATGTAAATATATGAACATTAAAAAGAGAGTAAATAATTGTGAAGGGTGATAGGGATCACTGATCATAATAAAGTTAATTATCTATAGAAATTTAAGTATCTCAAAAACATAAACTAATAAGGTGTGAAAAAGGCCATATGTTCCTTATAAATGAAGGTACTATAATAGCATTTTTATTTCAACATCATTTTCCTAGAGTTGAGGAATTCATTTACCATATATACAAGGAACATAAAGAAATATACTTTATTAAAAAGTATCCTTAAATAAAATTCACATTAATTTCATCTTTTGATCTAAACAATTATTATTCATGGTTAATTTTCACGACTAAAGCATTAAATTTAAATTTAAACAGATCATAAGATCCCTATAATATGAAAAAGTTATTCCTTATATGTTTACAAAAATAATAATGGTTAAAAAAAGTCATTAAAAATGATATATTAATCTCTAATACCACAAGAATAACCCCAAAGTTAAACATAATCAGTTCTATAAATAACTAACCTTAAGGCTCACCCATAATATGTTTGATCAATTTTATATGGAAGGTCGCTATGTTTCCAAAATCAACTTATCATTAGATTCCCCCAAAAAATAATGACGCTCTTAATGTCACATTACAAATATGTTAGTACCTTGATCATTATAAAACCTTAATAAAAACATTTATTTTTTTAAAAATAAAATATCTATTTATCAAATATATCCCATAAATAAAATCATGTAGTAAACTCCAACAAAGATAACATAAATCAATTACCAATTTCAAAATTATCAATACTATCCCAGAAAAGTCTTTTTATCATTATCATCACAACATTGGAAACATATTAAGGTTTATATTCCCTAAATCTTGTGTCTTTTAAGAAATCAACTTGCCCCAAGATCACATTTCTTGGTTATCAGTACTGTTCATTATATGATTTTTAATCCTTAAAAAAGGTATTGTAGTACAATCCTTGTACATTTTATTATTATTATAATGAGTGTATCATTGATAAAATAATTCTACATCTTTATTCTTGGATCAAAATATACAACTAATTTAGTCATTCCACTTTGTCTATAATAATAGAATAATATTGACATTAACCCCTATGCTTGATATGAGGTCTATTCCCTTATCACTTTGAAAATTATTTTTCCTAGTGAACCATATCCTTAAAAATTAATCATTGAACATTGTAAACTTATTTATTTCTCTTAAAATCATTAGTATGGTGGAATTTCTCTCAAAAATTTATTAAAACTGCCATTCCATTCAATCAGGTACTGGGGTGTTTTCTTCCACAATTATCACATGTCGGAAAATCTTTCTTTCCCTTCTCTTATTTAGAAGTCTTTCTTCGTTCATTCTATTATTCTTTTTCTTCCATTAAAATCCATGATACTTGTAGGATTCTTTCTCTATCTTGATAGCACATGATACTATTTCCTCGTATAATGGTATGGATTATAAGATTCTTTCCCTTTTAAGAATTTCCTTTAACCCATCAATGTAACTTTCAATCATTCTATTTGGATTGCATAAAATTTCCATAGTATGTCTTTTTGACCTTGTGTAGTTTAATTCATACTTAACAACACTTTTAACTTCTTTTTTACCATGACTCTGGAACTTTCTGACCATATTCACTCATTTCTTATGAGGAAAATATATTTCCTAGAATATTACCTTAAAAAACTGCCATTCCATGAAATCTATTTTTTCTTCATACTTATTAATTTAAATAAATGACTGCCATTGATCCTTATCTCTTAAGAGATGATAAACTACCATCATGAACTTCTCTATTTCATTATTACCTTGAGAGAGGAATATCTTATCCAAAAAATTATCCATTTACCTACTAAAAATGTATTTGAAGTCCCATTAAATAATATAGTTTATTAATGCATAATGTGTTCTAACAATGATCCATTTCATGGTTGAACCACATGTCGATCCATACGGGTATGGTTATTGATCCTAACAAGATTCTTCTTCCCCAATATGGTTATAATTTTATCATTTCAATCTATAGATGTAGCTCCATCTTCATTATCATTCCCATGATGGAAATACATACCTAGGTTACATGAATTGATATAATTTGAATTAATTCTATTAGGTACAACTTATAAATAATAGAATAAACTATATTAGATCATAATAATAAGGATCATAATATATATAATCCCAAAACTAGTTAAATACTTAACATAAATTGAAAAATTAATGAATAACTAATCACTTAATCATAAACATGGTTTCTTTAGGAAATTTATCAAGTAATAAAAATATATTCAAATCCTTAATAATGATTTGCAATGAAAATGAGAATAATCTGAAGCATTCCCCCCAAGAGTGTGAAACTAGGTGTTTAGTAAGGCCCATTTTCCTATAACAAGCAATTCTTGAGTCAATTATGATGTTCCTTTTTCATAGTTTTTACCCCAAGGTACATATGTTCCAGCATCATGTCCACTTACACTATTTAAAGAGGAATTAATTTCTATGAAAACTGTATAATATTTACTTTACCACAACATTAGGATGTTATCTTATACTTCGAATTATCCATAAAGTTGTTAATATGGTTATATTCTCTAATATATGTTTTTCTAAATCCAATTCCCAATGTTTATACTAAACCTTATCTAATAGAAACTATAAATACCCTAAACCCAGTAGCCTGGAGCCAATTTCAATTTTATTATATTGGAATTAGATAAAAGGATTCACATCCTGAAGGACTATACAGTTTAGTATTCTTGGTAAAATTGATACATACTTGAACCAAGTATTAAAATTTAAAACATAAAATAAACAAAGTGATTTATTTTAGACCACAATTATTTCCCTTAGCATATCCATGAAAGTCAATCATAACGAACTTTCTGGTATTTTGGGGAAAATAAAATGTAATAAAGGGTTGATCTTAGATGATCAATAAGGTTATGCATACAGTGGACTCTATCATGCATAAATAAGAATAATAAATATATAAAGATAATTAATTGAAACAGATTCCATTTAAGAAACAACATTAGTATGATATGGAAGGAATAAAGGATGATCAAATAATTCATATAAATAATCACAAGAGCTAAAAAATATGCCTGGATATTATGACTAGTCTTATAATCACATGAACATAAATTAACAATCTCAGAATGAGGGAATTTAAAATTTTGGACTTTTGAAACATACTATCAATACCTTTCACAAGAGAGTTTAAAACCATTGTTAAAAACCCATCAAATTTGGCCAATTTATTTTTCTCATAAGACCTCTTAATGCATTGAGGAGATATATATTTCCAGTACCCACACATCACTTACTAATACAAATGTATTTATCATATGAAAGCGTGGAAACCTAATCAACATAAACACTCATATTGAAAAAATAAAATTTGAAATATTAATACTTACCCCAATTAAATAAACATAATACTAAACCATCAAGAGTAATATGGTGAATGGTAATAAAATTTTACATCCTCAATAAAAGTGATCATAAACTATCCAAATAAAGAATAAGGAGTATATGAATAAAATATATCTCTAGTGGATCATAAGTATAAATAATTGTTGATTTCGTTGATGAACATAAATACCCTGGAAATATATTTAAAAACCTTCTTGGGGAAAATAACATTTTCATTTTGAAAATAAAATTTTAAAATTCAAAGTTCAAAAAACAATTTTAAATACCTTCTATTAGAAATCCATTTGAAACTAATAAAATAATATTTAAAACATTGAGTGGTCATGACGACAGAAAATTATATACATGCCGAGTATATTAAAACAAAGATTCCCTTAACATTTTCTATACAATCCCAATGAGACTTGTATGGAAAATAGCTTAATGTTTCATTTAAAAACATTTATTAAAAATTAGAAAAATGGTTTAAATGTATATAATGAATAATTTTCTAAATGTTCCAAACTTTTTTTAAGGCATCTTTGAAAATCATGGTTCTTAAAGAAAAAGGATTTTCATCCATAGAGAGAAATAAAGTAAGATTTTCCTAAAAAAATGTTCTCAATAATTGTATGTTTCACAGAGTTTAAAAATAAATATAATGCCTTAATTGTTCATTAATAACTTTATAATAAGTAAATTTATAGGTTTAATACTTTATGTATAGAATAATTCCTCTAAGGGAGATGTAACCATAAAAAAATCTTGAATAATGAATAGATTATGAACTAAACCCTTACCACTTTGGTATCTTCAGAATTGAAACCACCATAAAATAAATTTAAATTTAAAATACCATGAATATAAATATATCTATTATATAAAATTTCATAGTTTTAGTATATAATCCATAGAAATGAAATTGATGGTGAATATAGATTATGTCCCACAGAAGTAAAATTGAGATGATAAACCCTTACCTCATGTTCATCTTCCTTTGTATGTGTCTAAACCTCCTATATAAAAAATATAGTTTTATTATACATTTTTTATATAACCATATTACTATATCTCATACCATATGTTATTTACTTATAATCTTTTATCATCTGTTTAATTAAAATTATTTGTTAAACTCAATGTTTTGGGTGATAATTGCTTCATTTTTCATATATGTTTTGTTTAATTAATTATTTTACTTTTACTTTAAGAATGTTTAAATTATATCTATAATTTTAAACATGATATAAATATCATTTATATCAATTATATGTGTATTTATAGTAATCCTTAAAAATTATAGATAGAAAATAGATTACACCGTTTATGAAGACGGTAGTTCATACGTACGTGTGAAGATTATTTCCATTTTTTTCATAGAGGATGGAAAATAAATAATAATTACACTTTATAATATATATATATATATATATATATCATTTATATTTACCAAACCCATCCTTATTATAGTCCATGTTAAAATAAAATGAAAAAAAATCGCATCGCTATCTGGAGGTGATAGTCCCCACGTATGCATGAGAGGCATTATTTTTTTTCCAATGGATTAAAATTTATGAATTTAGATGTGATATTATCTTTCCAAAATTATTTTTTGGTCATAAATATCAGATATATTCATTAATTTTTACCTTATTATAATCTATGTAAAGCATAAGTGAAAAATGAAATAATCAATTGGAGAGGCGGTAGTACACTGTACACACAAACGACAATATTATATACCCCATGGAATTTAAAGTATAAAGTTATATGTGATATTATATTTCCAAAAGTATAATAATTTCATAAATATAAAATATATATGTTAAGTAAATTATTATATCCATCCTTGAAAGGTAGTGATGGAAAATAAATTACATTATTTTGAGAGGTGGTAATTCGCTGTACACGTAATCAATGGTTTCGTATCCTATTTGATGGGTGAGGATATGTATATAGTTCATTAAATTATAATAAAAATATTTTTTTTATGGTACATATTTTTGTTATTTTATTAGAATATATGAATAATATTTTATGTACTTAGAAGAATAATTCAAAATAAAATACATAGTTAAAAAAATACCTCATTTCATGAAACCTCTTTAGGATTAAACTAATGCCTTCATAGATTGGATTTATGAATTATAAAATTACTATATTATGTGGGTATGTGATTAAGGAAGATAATTGGGTAGTTATTGGCTAAATTAAAGGGATTTGGGTGTGTGAAGTGTAAAGAAGAGGGGTGGCCTTTTTTAAGCTGGGGAGAGGATACACTTGAATTTTTTTAAAAGAATAAAGTGTACCCATGTTTTTCACATGAAAAAATTCTCAAATATGGTTCAATATTGATACTAATAGGTCATAAATTTGAAATATGTCCATAAAATTGGGGTTTGAAATCTTGGTAGGTCATTTTAACCCTTATCCTTTTAGTTTTACCCCAAGTAAACAAGTTTTTACTTTATCTGTATTCAATTTTTTAATGGTTTTTTTAATTAATTATGGCCAAAAATTAAATTTAACTTATTATATTATATAAATTAATCTTATGTAAAATTTTGAATAAAATTATAAAAATTAAATTCTAAAAAATTGGAAGAATTGAATTTAAAATTAAACCTGCAAATGCGATGAAAAAGTGTGTTTTTGAGGAGAAAATTATCCATAGTATAGAAGGAGTTAATAAAAAAATTAAATATGAAATTTATTATAATGACCTAAATTGGATTAATAAAAATTTAATTTCAGTAATTTTACTTTTTAAACCATATTCAAACAATTTGGAAGTTTTAAAATTCTTTAAAATAAATGACAATTCTTTAAAAAACAAGAATCCTTCCACGAAATTATCAAAAATTAAACATAAGTTAATTTTTATATTATAAATTATAAAATAATGTTAGTATTTTATAATAAATATTAAAAACATATACAAAATTAATTTTAAAAAAATATGTGCATAAAATGTGACAAAACATATTTCTAGAAAATACAGTTTTAAAGCGTAAAATTGGATTCGTTCTTATCTCATTCCTAGAAAACAAATAATATGAATGTTAAAAAATATTATTTTAATATATTATATAAAACTTTCATTAAAAAATCACCAATAGTGATAAATTTAATTTATTATGATTAAAACACATTTCACGCATAAAATACGTTTTTCAAAAAAAAACATCTCTTTTAATTTCAAATGATTGTAATTGTATATTTAATCAATAAATAAGACATGAATTTATTTTATACATGTATAAGAAATATAAATTTAATATTTTAGTCATTACTACTCATACCCACCAACTTAATGACTGGGTTATAATAATATTATTTTAATAGAGTATTGTGTTTCATTTAAATATAGTGTTGCGTGAAAAAAAAACTATTCAACAGATTGAATTTATTTAAAAATAAATATATTTTATGGTATATGATTTTTATATTATATTCTAATATTCATGTGGAATATCATATATTCTATCAAACAAATTCCTATTTTAAAATCTTGGGGTGTAAAAAGATCATTCCTTTGAAGAACAACCAATGGAGATTCAAGATCCTAGAGAGAAAGTGCTATGAAACAAGACCAATCACAAAGTCCATGTTTTTGTAGTGAAACCACCATTTTTTTAAGAGATGTGGGAACTTAATGATGTTTTGAGAAATATTTATCTTCTTCTATTTGTATCATAATGACAAATTTTTACGGAAAACACATTTTAAGGGCGCTAGAGTGTAACACCTTGATATTTTTATCAAAAAATTATCTTTAATATATTTTATTTCTTCAATATATTGATTAGAAAAACTGCTTAACATTATTAAAATATGATGTGTACCTTATATTATAGTCATTGGATTGATGTGTTTGAATAGTAATAACTAAATTATAATGAATATATGGTCTATAAATTTATAAAATGAATTCCTAAGTTATCAAAGGATTATAAATTAAAACAAAAAGAATATACGAAAATAATAGTGAAGTTTTTATGAAAAAATATTTTTATGCAAGAAATGAATTTTTATATTAAAAAATTAAATTAATAAAAGTTTTTTAATAATTTGAATTAAAATTATATACATCATAGAATGTTTTAAACATTAAAAAACATTGTTAATTCTTTGGATAAAAATAAATCCAATTTTATTCTTAAAATGTATTTTTTCTTAAAACAAGTTTTGTATCACATTTTAGAACATAATTTAAAATAAATTAATTAATTTATAGGTATTTAATTATAAAAATTGAATTAAATATTTATAATCAAGTGGTTAGAATTTTGTAATTTGGCCATTCTAATTATTGGTCAATATAAATAGTAACCGTGGTAAAATTTATCACCTCAGTAAAGGTTAAATTGGATTAATCTAGATTAAAAATAAGTGACGAGACCATACTTTTTTATCCTAATTGTTATTAGATTAATGGAATTGTAAATTTAACAAGTAGTCTTTAAATATAATATATAAAGGTACACATTTTAATGAAAATGTGTTATATATTATTTATATCAATGAATGTTACTAAATGTCACTCTCTTTGTTTTTAATATCTCTTATGTGTCCATATATGGGAAAAAAATTAAATTATGAATGAATATAAGTTTGTATTATGATATTTATAAAATCAATTTCATGATATAATTTTTTTATAATTTTTAGTAGTTATATAATTACTTTAATTTCTTATGCAACACCGATGCTGTATTTATCCATTTAATAAAAAAATAATAAATTATTTTAAAAATAATAAAAGTGATTTAATTTAAATTATTTATTGTTTCCCAATAATTTTATAGATCTATATGAAATATTAGGGATATTTTAAATCATTTTATTTCAATTACCACTTTGTCTTTTTATATTTAAAGTTAAATTAGATGAATGTTGTAAAAATTGACAATAATGATATTTTATCAAAACAATTTATTATTAAATTATTTAAAATTTATATAAAATATTAAAATAATACATTATTAATATTATATTGTTTAAAATTTCATTAATTTTCCATTAATGGAGAAATTTCCACCTTATATTTAAAAAATTACAACCCTTTAATATTGTAAAAGTTGTTATCGTAGTTAAAATTAAATTTGGTTTACTAAGGGTTAATCAAAATGATAATACATAAAATAACACCAAAACATGTATAAATTTTATTTTATTATGGTATTAAAACCCTATACTAATTTATATTCTAATCCATTACTATTTGGATGGATTTGGTTGGACAATGATTTTATTACAATCCAATCTTCTCAGAGATTCCAATAGTGCATCTCACTTCAATTATAAAAGGAAACCTCCTCCCTCACTTCTGTACAAAAATATCCAAATTATATCTTCACCAAAGTCTTAAAATTTTTCTTATAAACTTTCTTATCCACATTATATAGATTCTGGTATTCCCAAAATACCAACCCAAGAGCCCATTATAGAAGATCTAAAGGAGTTTCTTCCAAGAACTAGTATTTGCCTAAACTAATCTTTTTCATTTCTAATCTCTATTAAATCCTATAAATCAATGGTATTAATCATTAAATAATAAAATATTTATCCTTAATATTTTTAAATGTTATGATGACTATTAATACACCATTATCCACCCTCTTTTTCACCAAATGAAAAGTGAAAGTATCACTTGTGTGTAAGTACGGCTTACCATCTCCACATAGTGATACAATTCACTTCTCATCATTATATTTTATGGATTGATATTATAATGGGGTTAAATTTTACATATGATAATAATTAAATAATTAAAATTATTTAATCTTAATATAATATCTACCTTCTTACCTTCCAAATCAACGAAAACTGATAATGTTGTTTATGCATACTTGTGGACTACCACCTCCACAAAAAGATGTGATAAATCATTTATTTACATTATAAATTTATGGTAATAAGGATAAATTTAAATAATATATATTATATATATATATAAATATAATTATCTTTGAACATTAATTATTATATACCATTCTTTAACTCCATTATTCGAGAAATAAAAGCAATATTCATTTATATGTACGACTTACCATCTAAAAGAATGGTGTAATTGATTTTTATACATATAAATTTTATTAGTGATTAAAAATATTTATATAATGAATATATATTAGATTTATATCATTATAATTTTTTTCGAGATGATGGAACTAAGATAATTTTTAATGGGATGGAACTAGAGAACTCAAATACTCATGTAGAATAAAATAGTTAAAACCTGGAGTTGTCAGTTTTCTTAATGAATTATTGATAAAAGGGGGTGTTTAAATGTTATAAATGGATCATATATGATTTAAAAGTATGAAAATGACTATGTTTTGAAGTATAATAAATTTAATATACTGGATGTTAGAGAGGTTTCGAAGTAGGGATAACTCGAGGTAAGGGTTTTCATATTACAACCTCATTATTTATTAGGATTGTTTATGATTAAGTTTTTAAAAATAAAAACATAATATCTACCTCTAAATAAACTATTTAATTTTATTCTAATATTTTTATTTTTGTAAAATACATTTTTTCCTTTCATTTTACTCACCTTATATACTCATGGGACCAAAAATATATTTTTATGGAATGTCAACTTCATTCCAATCTTCCATCAGAACATATTTCTATTCCATATTCATATTTTCTAAAAATGTTTTACATAATGTTTTTAATATTATTATATGAATTTTTAAATTTATTTTTACCCATCATTTTACATTTAAAACATAGTTCAAAAGGAATCATTTTATTATTTTTTAAATGAGGTATATTGTGAATATTTCGACAAAAATATGGAAGGAATGCATTTTTTTAACTTATATGGGATGAGTGGATTTTTCAAACTTCATGAATCATTTTATATTTTCATATCCCTTTATATGTTTACATGGTTTTTTAAAGAGCATTTTTCCTTTATATATGAAACTTGTTTAAAATTAGATATTTCAAAATAAAATGGTTATTTTCCTCAAGAATGTTTTATTGATCTTTTAATGGAATTAAAATTCATTAAAAACAACAATAAATGATTAAAATTATTCTTTAATAGGGATATGATCCCAATATTCCATCCTTATTATTTAACTATATATTTTATGAATATTTATGAAAACTTTTTCTTCCCATGAGATATGATGTCATGAAATATTGATTGTTTTATGAAACCCATTTCTTTTCAAGTTTTCTAATATTGGGAATGTTTTATGATCTTATAGAGCACATTTGTATGATTTTTATTATGTGATGGGATGATAATAGATCTACCTTCAATGAATTGGGTAAAGTTTAATATCTCATGAGATAACTATTATATGCAAGTAAATATGCTTAATCTACTAGGAGATGAAAGTCCATGTGCTTGATCAACTATGGGATACAGGTGGTGATACCTAACCCATTAGGGTGTGATGGTCATGGTAGTTAGAATTGAAATTATGAAATGGTTTTTTATACCTATGTAGGTACCACACTTTTATGACATATGTTTACAATTCATGAATTAATTATGATGAATTTTTAATCTAATGATCCATTTCTTTGAAAATGATAATGTTTTTTCCATAAATCATGTTTGTGATCTATAAAAAATTGAGTATAAACATTTTGTGTTATATTCATTATAGCATACACTTATTATTATCATATGTTTCCTATAACATTATATTGATACTTCATGTTTTTACCCTTACATAGAATCTAAGCCCACCTGTGTTTATGTTTCCATTTTTTAGGTTATGATGAAAGAATTTAAGAAGGATATGTATAAGAAGGGTTCTAGTAATATTGAAATTTATGAGATAAACATATAAAATAGTTATTTATGTGTCTGTATTTCCAATGATACTTGACCTATATAGTTCTATCATTAATCATAATGTTATGTAATGAATATTCATTTCTTATTTGGTAATATCAATGTTTGACATATTTGGGTTTCTATAATCACCCACAGGTCAACCATGTATAAACTATCCAAATTTAAAAAAAATCAAGGAATTAATATCAAAAATATATTTTTTGTCCCTTCTCGGTCTCGTATCCATACTCCCCCCAATTCTCCTCTTACTTGACCATATAATATAGTTCCCTTATTGTTACAAATTTTTATATCCATGATGTTTACTTGGGTATGAGAGTTCCCAAGAAAAATGTGAGTTTAACTCAGTTGGCCACCACCAAGGGTGTACCTTAGAAGTCTAGTAAATATAGGTACATGTATAGTGTGATATGATTATAAATAAAGAATAGTGAATGGAATAAAAAATAAATATATATTGGACATGGGTTCTACATAGCCTGTAACATACCAACATGTTGAGCCATTGTAGATTGCCTATACTAGAGGCCACAATGAACCTCATGTGCACTAACCTGTATGCCAGAGTTTCTCGAATATAAGTGAGGTCCTAAAAGTTTTCCATGGGAAGACTATTCCATCATATCAGAGTATAATTATATTATAAACAAAGTGAAATAGGTACACATAAAGGTAAGAATCATAAGAAAGGATGGTAATGTGCTAATAAATTATCCAAGCATCACATGTGATAATAAATGAAGGATTTATGATTAACATATCAGATCCCCCATGGTAGAATCACATACAAATGATATTAAAAGAAAATTGAATATGAAAAATTAGGGAAACTAACAACATAGACTCATCATAAGTCTTTCCAAGTCCAACCATCCAACTATAACTTAGCATACTAAACCATTATCATGCACTAGGAATTTATATATAAGCATTAACCTATAAATATATAGGATCATTTCAGGTACCCATGTGTCATGGAGGCCCCATAAAGTTATGATTAAAAATCAATAGGTCCCCACTAATGGTGTCCTGAAAATTACCAGTCTAATAAAAATCATGTTCATATAGAAGTTTAATAAGTAAGTAGTTTAATATTTTTAAAATAATATATATTATATAAATAAATAATTTTTGAATCATTAGGTAATATATGACCCCCTTTTTTGGTTTAACCACTGTCGATCCTTTAGTAAATGACCATAATCAACCATACCTTCATTGACTAGTGTCTGGGTGTCTTTGAGAATTTCAAAAAATCATGCCAACCATAAATTCTCAAACCACCCATAAGGATCATTCTATAATCATATAAAAAACCTCTATAGGGAATATTTTTAGTTATCACATCACGCCACCCATAATTTTATCAAGTTATCAAAAACCTACTTATAGAGTCTTCTAGTTTTCACATTCCTCTTTATAGAGTGGTCATGTATCACTTTCTTCACTTTAAAGTGTTAATTTTTCACATTAATCCCTATAGGGTATTTAGTTATCATAGAGAACCCTGATCTTGGTGTTTCATCATCATATAATAATCCACCTTATATCATGGACCTCCAATAAGGTAATATTCAATATTTTTCATTGACCACTACTATACACATTTTCTTATGCAATTTATATATCATAGACATTATGGTGTTTTCCAAATTAAAATATGTAACGACCCTTATGGGAATTTCCATACCGAATAAACAACCCCCCATATAGAGTTTTCCATAAAAAAATGTATATTAATTTCCAAAATAGAAGAAACAAATCATTAAATCCATTCCACATTTCAATTTCAAAACCAAATTCAAATTCTATTTTCAAACCATTTCTAAAAATAGTTTCCAATTAAACTAAATCCCTAATGGTTCCCATTCTATAAATAATTTACATAGATATAAGCATATAAAATACAATCACATAAAAAATTTCTTCCATTTATAATATTGATGATCCAAAAATCCCATTTCACAGTTATCCATTAAGACCAAAATTTCCTATTTAGATCAGAGTATCCTTCAATCAAAGTTTAATAACTCTAAGAAAATTTATATGGTAATATCCAATAACAATTATCTATACTAGGATCACTCTTATTATAAAGGTCATTACCTATTTAAAAGTGTTTACTTAAGGAACACAAAAAATTTAAAACATTACAATTAAATTAGGTCATTGTGCATAAAGACTAGCACAACCACAAAACACACAAATTTGAAACATAGAGCCACAATGGGTATGATTTAGGGACCATATGTCTTATCATTTTAGGGGACTACTCATTTAATATCATATACTATTTTAATAAAAAATAGTTACTAAATAATCATTCCACTACCTTCTTAAACCATTGACCAAGCTTCAACAATTCTTTCATCTCACATATCATTTGTAGTCTCTTCATCATCATCAACATAAATACTACCCATACGACCATACTGATTCTCTTCATGATAATTTCCCTTAGGGAATTGGTTTGAATAATGCCCGTACATTCCACATTTAAAACATTTAACCATTGTTGATGTCGTAGCAATACCATTATCCTCATCCATGGTGTTAACTGAACCTTTTTCTTTGCACTTACTGGCTTTGTGTCCTTCTTTTCCACACCCAAAGCATCTTCCAGTTCCTTTGAAACATTATCCTTGATGCATCTTCCCACATGATTTACATAGGGGAAATTGAACTTTCTTTCCTCTATGATCATCATGAAACTCCATATTTCTATTATTAGTCGAGTCAGGAAACTTACCAAATTTGAGTTTATTGATCATATTATGAGATTGCTGATTCAGTATAATAATTATGTTTGGACTTCCAAATACCATTTCATTTGGTTTCTCATGAATAATATCATTCCATTGTCCATCATATCCTCCATTATCGTGAATCATCTTATTTCCAGCCATTTTCTAAAACCCAAAAAGAATAGTATGAGAGAAAAAAATCATAATCAAGGGGGAGTAACATCAATATCTAACATCTTAGGATTAATCTAATATCGTTACCATAATTCTAGGACTATAACCTATACTTATACTTAACCTTAGGGACATCCCTAGACATACCTTAGAAATATCTCTAGGGATCTCACTAAAGTTTTCGCATCCTAGTTTCTAAAGGTTGACTAAACCTTTCCTCTTATACCAACTGTAGAGACCCAAAGCTTGACGTAAATGAACATTACATTTCTCTAGCAGAATACTTAATACATAAAAAAACAGACACACAAGGATCGTAATAGTTTAGTGTCTTTGGAAACTCGGAACGCAATCTTCTAATAGTGGTGAAAGATCTTCAACATATCCCATAAAGATCTTCCCCTTTTGTTTTCTTACCTAAAACCTTTCTTTATATCCTGGGCAATAGAAAACATATAAAGGGTGAGCTCAAATGCTCAGTAAGGGTAATCATGGATAAAAGAAAACAAATCATATACATTTGAACTTAAAAACATGAACATAATGTTTAAACATCAAAATATTGAGCAATGACATAAAACATGGTAGTACATAAGGAATACATCATAAAGAAACATTAACCATGATAAAATAGCATGGGAATAAAACATGTGATTGTGGAAACCATTAAGCACATGATATGATTTCCACAGTATCCAAGGCCTTACTACCAAGACCATCTTAGTGGACAAAGTCCCTTTATGAATAGAGTTCACTCCTCGTTCCAGTCCTGTATTACTGAACTGGATTAACTTACCGTTCCATCCATGTCTATCTCATTAGATATAAGTCTTTAAACAATTCATTGGAGGGAGATATAGGTCCCACCCATCTCATAATGAAATCATTCTTACTTGTGCCACAAAATAAACATACATCATTTATAATAACCCAACGAATAAAATGGGTTTCATAAACATCATCCCATCATCACATAATCCATATAAAAGAAATCGATATCATTTCATAATAAGAAAAGTGAAAACATGTAAATCATAGAGACTTTATACTTGAAATATACACATATGAAATAATGTCATCGTAGATGGAAAATGGTTTTGATAAAACACTTGAAATAAATTCTTGAGGAAAATATCCTTTCTTCTTCAAAATAAATTTATTTTCATAAAACATCATGCAATTTTAAAGGAAAACGATTTTGTTGAAAATAGTCATGAAATCTTTTGGAGGAAGCTTCATGAAAATAATTCTTTATAAAACCGTAAAAAAATCCATTCGTGCCGTATAAGTTAAGAAAAACATTTGTCTCGTACTTTTGCCGGAAAAGTGAAAAAGTACCTCGTAAAAGAAAGATTCCATACATACCATGTAGTACAAGTCAAAAATGGGTAAAAAGTACATTAAACATACATGAAACCATTTTTAGGAAACATGGAAATGGATGAGAATAATAACCCCAGTAAATACTTACGAATAAACAATCTCGGATAAGAATGAGATTGGAAAAGTTATCCCTTACCTTAGGTCTGATATGCTTCGTACCTATCTGAACCTCCTGTATAATGATTTAAATAATGTCATTGACTTATTAAATAATCATATTCATTGTTATGATATCATATATGGTTCATTTATGACTTTATATTACCCGTTCTTTTGTAAGTTCCATATTAAAGAATCATTTTGGGTAAAATCGTTTTATTTATCGTACATGTTTGGACTTGTTGTTCTTGATATTATTACTTATAACCTGATTTACATAATTAAAGAATGTAAAACATGATTTATATATAATATATATTCATTATATAAATATATATTATAGATCGATAAAAGTAATGAAATACACCGTTCATGGAGATGGTAGGCCGTACGTACGCATGAACACTGTTTTCATTTCCTTATTGAATTGAATGTAAATAAATAGATGAAATAAATATATATATATATACATAAATCCAGTAGAATTATTATTTCATATATTTCATTATTATTCATTATATAAACTTTATGATCATTCATGTATGGTTAACATGGAGAATGAATCTCATCGCGTCGTGGAGACGGTAGTTCGTATGTACGCACGAGCGATGATATCGTTCCCATAATTATTAAATAGAATTGGAGTGGATGGTATAATATATCATAATCAGTATTATGTTATAATAACAATATATAGTTATTATTTACACCATTATACCCATCCATGTAAGGTGTTGGTGAAAAAACAGATTACACCACGGCGTGGAGACGGTATTCCGTACGTACGCACGCGCGTTGATTTTGTTTTTCGTAGGATGGATAGATGGTAAAATAGGGTTGTTTCATAATTATAATAACATATCAGTATATTATTGATACTGATGTTATTACTTCATAATGAAACAACTAAATAATAAGAAGTGGAAGAAGAAATAAAGTTGAAAGAATCTGTAACGGACATTACCTCTTCTTTAAAGCACCTCTTTGAGACCTCCTTTTAGGGCACTAAAATTGGTCTTTGAAGAAGACCAGGACTTCTAAGATATTTCTAGGGAAGTGGAGAAAAGAATTTTTCAGGGGTTGGCCGATCTTGAAGGCTCAAAGTGGTGTGAGGAAGAGAGGGAGGAGGTGCCCTTTTATAAGGGAGGAGAGGGGCACCTTTGGAATAACTAAAAATATTATTTTATTATAAAGTCATCTTCATTTTTTAATAGCTCCAAATCGATTTATTTAGAAGATAATGTGCTTATGGGTAGAAATACTCTCATAAAATAGAATTTAGACAATTTTAGGTTTCTATTTTAACCTTATCATTTAGATTTAACTTTAAGTTAAATAATTTTACTTTTACCGTGTCTTCTTGTTTTCTTACACTATAAGGTTAATAAACTTACTATAACAAGCCAAACGAATCCCAAGTGGTTAATTATTAATATATATATCCTTATCTAAGTCATTTTGACGAACCTTAGATTTTTAGGAATAAAATAACAATTAATAATATAATATTTGTTTTAAAAACTATTTTATGTCAATTTTGACACTATTTGGTACTTGATTTTTGTGAAACTCATAACAGAATGATTAGTTCGTAGCAAGTTACTTAAATCAATAATAACATCTCATATTAACGTATAAAATTATTTTAATTCATAAAAAGTCTCAAATTACATTTATTTGGATATTTATAATATCAATTATTTTAATATTTCATTATTTAGGTAATTACTGCATTACCATTGTGTCATAAATAACTTAAATTATTTAATGTCTAAAAATTATAAATAAAATACCATTAGGTAGGAAATATTTTTATATTTCTAATTAATATTTATATTTGAATTTATCTTATGTATAAACCGATATTAAAAATGATTTAGTTATTAAACTTTGATTTTAACTATTTTAACCCTTCTTTAAATAAATTAAAAATAAATGTCCTAATCTAATCCAAGTGGGCCTAAATGGTCATATTTTATTCCTAAGGTTTTTTTGGTAGAATTAAACTTATCCAATAGAATTAGGACATGTGTTAGGGTAATAATAATATCATTTTTACCCTTAATTACCCTATTTACTTTTAACCGTGGTAAAAAAAGTAAAAAGTTACTATTCACCAAAAAATATTTTCATCTCATTAAACCACTTTTTAGTACTTGATATTAATCGTGTCTCTCAAATTTTTATAATTCAATTCATATAAGTGGTAAAATTTCATTTAAATGAAAAGGTTAGTTTTTTTATCTACCACTAAGTGGTTTCACTATTCATTGAAAATTGATGTTTTTCAGAAAAATACCAAGAATTCAGCCTAAGTATTATTTGATATTCCGAATTAAAAATTGATGTCTATTTTGAAAAATTAAAGACATAGAAGTGGAATTAATTAATTTTAAAATTAATTCCTGTTATCAAAACAAATAGCGTGTTTTTAAGAAACAATAACTATCAAAAGATTGATACTTGTTTATATCCATTTTCAATGTGAAATTAATTTCAATAACCAACATTGGATTAAATAGTAAAAATATATTCTAATTAAACTTTAAAAACAATTAAAAAGATAATCTAACCATAGAAATTATTGCGATGAAAAAAGTTGTTTTTAATTAAAATATAGTGTGTTTTTACTATTCATTAAAATATGAAATTTATCAGAATAATATGAAAATTTTATCCAAAGTAAATTTTTATATCCTGATTCCAAAGAAGAATTTTTTTTTCAAATTGAACTTATAGACATATCAAAAACAAGATTTAAAATGGGTGCACCATCAAAAGGTGGCAAAACTACATTTTTTGAAAATTTCTTATTTTACTCGAAAAATTGATTTTGTTCTCATACCATGTTCTAGAAAATGTGTAAGATGAATAATAATGTTATAAAATTCAAAATTTAGTTGATACTATTCATAACGGCTAGTTCATAATAATATTATAACCATATATAATTGTTTAGTGAAACCTGGTATTGCGTACAACACACGCTATCGAGGACGGTCGTGATTGCGTGTAATACAAGCCAAGTCAGGGTTGTGTGTTGTGCATGAATCCTCCGTTGTTTCGTATAACAGAATCCAACCATATTTCATTTATATATTGAATATATATATATATACACAAATGTATCGTAGAATAACTACTATCAAAATTGTGTGTAACATGATCCAAGAATTGTGTTGTGTATACTGTAATCTCTTACGGTGTTACGTATAGTGCAAGGTAATCTTGTTGTATATTACAACACAAGACATCAATGAAATTAAAAGAATATTTTTCATAAAATCTCGGGGTGTTACACCCTATATAATCAAATTAAATCCAATAATTAATTACTTAAGAACCATATATACATGTATTTTATTCATTATAGTTTTATTAAATTCATTTTTATTATTTTTATGACTTATAGAGATAAATTTCATCATTCGAGGGCGTTGGTTTTCAGAGTTTTCATGATCAGTTTGCTTGTTTACAAGTAATGATGTTAGTTTAAAATGGGTATAATTCCACAGAATGGGAATTATATGTTATTAATGAACAAAAAAAATTAATTGGTATTATGTACTATTTTTTCCTAGATATTAGGATCAAACCTTTCATAACATGTTAATGATAATTGTTTAGATTATATTAAGTTGTTTTAGATCACAAAAAACTTTTTTTGTTTTATCCTTTAGAATTATGTAAATATGCTACTTTTAGAACATAAAAAAGGTTATAATATAAATTTTACAATCTTCTATAACCATTAAAATGGTTTCATGAACACCCTTTAATAAGGTAAAGTAAAATGATAACTTGAAGTCCTTGAAGGCAATGAAACAACCCCTCACTGACAACATTTCAATTTTCAGAATAAAAGGGATAGGAGAAGGGGATTATTGATGGATTATTACATTATAAAAATAACATTATAGTACATGTAAATTACTATACTTATCATTATATTTTAATGAGTTGAGGTGAGGATAGAATAATAAAATAAAATAACTTGAAAACAAATTAAAAGGAATAGGAATAGGATTTTACCTCTTGAATTTTCCTCATTGAGAACCTCCTTAGGGAAATGGTTTTGGTCTTTAGATGAGACCAATAGATCTTGGATGTGGGGGGAGTAATTGGAAAGTTTATTTATCATAAATTTTAAAAGTCATAAATCTTTTAAGGTGTGAGGATAAGGTTTGGTAATTATTTTGGAGGTGAGGTGTGCTTTTTTATATTTAATTCATTTGTTTATTATTTCTGCTCAAGACTATGAATAGTTTGAGAATTATAACCCAATATATTAAAATAATTAATTGATGTTCGAGATTATGGTTCATAAATCATTCATGACTCAAGGAATAGTTTATTTAACTTATAATGTATTTATACAACAAATTACCGTATTTTTCTATTCAACAAATTTCAAATATATTAGAAAAATCCAAAAAAATGCACCCTAATTTTTTTTAACATGTAAAATTATTTAATGAATTCCATTTTATGAAAATAATTTTCTAAACATGATAAATTTAATTTTCAATTAAAATCATTATTTACTTGAAAAATATCATTTTTAAATTTATAACTAATTTT
Organism: Viscum album; assembly: GCA_963277665.1. Lineage (NCBI taxonomy): Eukaryota > Viridiplantae > Streptophyta > Magnoliopsida > Santalales > Viscaceae > Viscum > Viscum album. The sequence goes on along the minus strand of OY728131.1, from coordinate 906,926,948 downwards.
ATAACACTCTGAAAAATTTTCTAAGGTCTCATTAAATTATCCTTAAATCATAAGACAAAATAATATTTATTTATGTATAAATTTTCTTAAAATGAATCTTATTTTAAATCTTTTTATTAATTATAAAATTTTAATTGAGTATTTATGACTCACAAAAATATAAAAACTAAATTAGTAATTATTAAAATATTTATTTACTTATACTATGATACAATTATATCATATTTTCGTTTATAAGACTTTAAAATTTTATTTATAATTTCATTGGTGAGGTTACTATTCCATTAGTTGGTTTACTATTCATAAGGGTCACATTACTACACCTATGTTCATGTTACTATTTCATCAGGATAAGTTCCCTATCTTCTAGAAGCACCTCTTATTTTATTAATTCTTCATTTATAAAGGTTGTATTGTGTTGTATAAGTAATGTTATATGATCTATAATATATTAAATAAACATAAGAAAGGAAATATCACTGATAGAATTTTGGGTCGTTACATTCTCCCCTCATACAAAAAATCTAATCCTCAAAATTTTTAGATTATCACCCCATACAAATATTTGGGTTGTTGTTTATCATAATCTTCTTAGGTTCCCACATTGCCTCTTTAATTTTATTATTTTTCCAAAGTACCTTTACCAGCTGAGTCCTTTAATTCCTAAACACCTATTCTTTAGTGTCTAGAATGAGGATAGGCTATTCATATTAAGATAAATAAGGTTCCAATCATAATTCTTTATAAATGAGAACATGCATTGGGTCTGGAATTTACTTCCTTAACAAAGAGATGTGGAACACATTGTGAACTTTATAAAGTCTAGGCATCATTTCTAAATGACAATTCACAACTGTAATTCTATCCAAAATTTCAATAGAAAAAATGTACTTAGGGATTAGTTTAACTTAATTTCTATATCTTATAACACCCTTCCATAGAGATACTTTCAAGAAAAAAATTTCTCCCTTTTTGAAATTACAAATACTTCCTTTGAATATTGGAATATCTCTTCTTTCTACTTGGATCTGCTTTGATATGGGTTTAAATAGCCTTTACCTTTTCTATTGTTTCCTCTATAATATCTAGGCCTACAAGATTCCTTTTACCAACATCATCCCAATATTTTGGTGTACGAAATCTATTTCCATACAATGCTTCACATGATTCCATTTGAATACTTGAATGGAAACTATTTTTATAGGAAAACTCAAATAATGGTAAATATAGATCTCACATACCTTTAAAGTCAAGTGACCATGATCTTAACATGTTTTATAATGTTTGGATCAGCCTTTCATATTTCTCATTGGTTTGAGGGTGATAAGCAGTACTCAAATGAAGCTCATTATCCAATGCATTCTGAATACTTTTCCATAATTTTTATGTAAATCATGGATCATGATCTAATAAAATACAATGTGTTTCTCAATTAAGTCTTTTAAATTCATTAATATAAATTCATGTAACTAACTCTAATGGATAATCCTACCTTATAGCAAGGAAATGTTCATATTTGGTAAGTTGATCAATAATAACCCATATTGCATCAACATTTCTTGGGGTTTTTGTTAATACAGTGAAAATCAATCATGATTCCATCCAATTTTCATATCGGAAGAGGATTAGGTTTTATGATTCCTTTAGAATGTTGTCTTATAGCCTTCACTTGTTGACATACTAAACATATTGATACATAATAAGCAATTTCGTAATTCATGTTATCCCACAAGAAATAATCCTTCAAATATATATATACATATTAGTGCTACCAGGTTGTATAGAAAAATTAGAACCATGGGAATCATCCAATAAAATCCTTTTTAGATCAGGTATAGAGGGAACATAATGCCTCTTCCCTAATTTTATAATTCCATCCTCATACACAAAGTCCGCTGACTTCCTATCATTTACATATTTAATTTTATTTTAAATATTCTCATCATCGAACTGAAAAATTTTAATCCTTTCAAATAAATATGGTTGCTCAACCAGTTGAAAAAGAAATTATGTTTCACCTTCCTTGATAATTACCATATCAATCTTTGATACATCCATATACCCAAGGTCCTTGTCAATCCTCATTTTGTTCAGAAATCCATGATATTTCATGCTTAATGCATCTTCTACCTTATTTTCCTTCCTAGGGTGGTAGTGTATTGTACAATCTAGTTCTTTAGTAGTTCAAGAAAACTCCTTTTTCTTATGATGATTTATTTCTATGAGACGATATATTTCAATCTCTTTTGATCTGTATGTATCTCACATATTTCACAATAGAGGTAGTGTATCCATATATTTAGAAAAAAGATCACAACTACTAACTCAAGATCATGAGGTGAATAGTTATGTTCATGAATTTTTAACTATCTTGACTCATATGCAATAACTCTATCATACTACATAAGGAAATCCCAAAATCCAATCATTGACGAATCACTATAAATAAAAAATCTACCATTTTCCAATGGTAGAGTCAAGATCATGGCATTCACTAATCTCCACTTAAATTCTTCAAAAAGATATTCACATTCTATTGTCCATGTGAACTTAAACCCTTTATGAGTAATATTGGTTAACGGGTTAGATAATTCGGAAAAGTTTTGAACAAAATTCAGATAATAACCTACTAAAACAATAAAACTACACATATCAGTTATGTTCATTGTTAAAGTCCATTCCTGAACCACCTTTATCCTCGCAAGATCAACTGAGAATCCATCCTTAGAAATAATATGGACAAGAAAAGAAACTGATTTAATCCAAAACTCACACTTTCTAAACTTCCTAAATAATTCCTTTAATCTAAGAGTCTTCTAAACAATATGAAAGTTATTCTCATGGTCTTAATATCTTTTGTGTATACAAAGATATCATCAATAAATACCAACACAAAGTCATAAAAATATTCATTGAAAACTATGTTCATTAGATCCATGAAAATATAGGGTTCATTACATCATCCAAATGGCATTGCTGTAAACTCATAATGTTTTTACCTGGTTCAAAATTATATCTTTGGAATATATTTATTCCCCATATGCTATTGATTATATCCATATTGAAGTTCAATCTATGAAAAGTATTGATCTCCTTGAAGTTTATCAAAAAAATCATTAATGGGAAGTAGGGAATACTTTATCTTTATTGTAATAGAATTTATTTATCAATATTCGATTCACATCCTCATGGAGACATATTTATTCATGAAAAAGAGAATAGGGGATCCTCATGGTGAAACACTAGAGAGAATAAACTGTTTATCACTCAATTCATCTATTTGTTCCTTCAGTTCTACTAATTCCATAGTGGCTATTTTATATGGAGTCTTTGATATAGCTATTTCACCATGAATTAAATAAATAGACAACTCAACATCCCGATCTAGAGGATTTTCAGGTAAATTATTTGGAAATACATCTATATATTCTTGCACAATAGGTACATCCTCAATTTGAATATTTCATTCCTCATCCATAGATTACATTTTCTGTTCCTCCCCAAGGATTTAATTCAGTAGAGCTACTGGGGGCGGGTCTAGATAAGAGTTAGCTGATGAGGTTTCTTCTTTAAAGATAATGGATTCTACATCGTTATCCAAAATTTCAACTTCCTTATTCTTGAAAAATATTTTGGGAACATAATTTGAAATCTAACACAAACTGATTATTATGTCGAAGTCAATCATAGTTATTATTAAGAGGTAAGAAACTAAAGATTTTTTTTGTGTCATAAAGGGGACTAACTGATAAATATTTGTTTCAATGATAATTCCATTATGATATTTTACTAAAAAATCCTTTATTAAATAAAAAGGGTAATTTCTAATTTTCTTGGAATACAGGGAAGATATAAAATAATTTGATGATCCAGAATCAAATAATGTATTGGCTAAGTTTGAGGAACTGATTAAATCACCTACTACCAAATCATTAATAACTTCAACCTTTGTATTTGTGACCACATAAGCTTGGGATTTATCCCTTTTCCTTATTTGGGAAAAGTTTCCTTGATGATTAGGACAATTATTTGCATAATGTCCCATAACATTGCAATTATAAAATTTAACATTAGTAGATTTTCCATTGAAATCATGGGCTTGGTGACCTTTTTCACCACACTTGTAACAAATTCCCATACCCTTTAGGCAATTACCATGGTGTTTCTTCCCAAAATTATCACAGGATAGAAAATCAACTCTTCCCTTCTTCACCTTTTCCTTATTTCCTTTTCTAGAGTGTTCAGTAACCATATTCTTCTCTTGATTTCCTTTAAAGTCAAAAGACATAGAGAATTACTTTTCTATCTTGATAGCATAGAATATTATATCTTCATATGATGAAAAATATTGAGATACCAATGGACTTTAGAGGAATGGTTTTAACCCATCAAAGAATTGAACAATATTACTCCTTGGATTACTTTTCAACATCCTCATCATCCTTTTTTCCTTAAATTCATGAATTATATCTCCATATCTGCTTTCTGTTCGTAAGGGAAATTTTTTTCGAAATATTTCCTTAAAATAATTATATACCATACTTACAATTTCTTTATACTCCAGTGTGTTTTGAATCAATGAACACCATTGATCAGTATCTTCAGATAGATAATACACTTCCTTGATAACCTTCTCTATTTCATTGCTTCCAAAAGGTAGAAATATATTCAATAAATAACTTATCCACTACTCAGCTATAAATGGATTTTTTTCTTCCATTTAATAATGGATTCTATTGTCACATAAAGTGGTCTAATATTTATCCTCCATGATGTGGATCAAGATTCACCATATGGGTAATGTTATTTTTTATAAACCGAGTTAGTTGTCCCAATATAGTTATAAGTTTCTCAGCACCAGTCAGAGATCCAATACAAATATCATTATATTTTATAGGAAGTCATTCCCTATATAGGATACACATTATGATATGATTTTTGTTCCTTACACTATGCACCATTTCTAAATAATAGCATACAATGGATTAGGTTTTGAATCATAATGGATAATCTCAAAATAGTAAAACACTTAAAACAATTTGAAATTTCATGCATATCCAATATCATAATCATAAACATGATTTATTTGGATACATATTAACTTTTAAATCCATCATAATTATTTTTAAATAAAATGTCACTTATCCTAAGTATATCCCCTAGGAGTGTCAAACTAGGTGCCTAGTAAGGCCTATTTTCATGAACCAGGTTACCCTGAGTCATGTTTAGGACACCTTGTCAGAGTTTTTACCCCTATGTACATATATTAAAGAATCATATCCACTTGTAGTATCTATTCAAGAATGTATTGTTAGGAATATACACATAAAATTTACCTTATTAAAATTCTAGGATTTTCTTCTATTATTATCCTCAAATTCTATCACAGGATTATGTTCCATAATCCATGTTTTCTAAATCTAGTTTACAAGGTTTTTACTAAACTACCTTTGATACCAACTGTAAAGACTATGACCCTAGTTTCTCAGATCTGGTTCCTTATATTATTAAATGTGTATAATATATAATATAGTAATATCTATAAGTTCATAATAGTTCTGTAGTTTTGGATAACCAAATACCAACATAAGTTTTACATTACAACTTTGAAATGAAATACAAAATATAAATTCCATTAGAAACATTCATAAATACTAAATTATCCATGAAAGTCTGTCATAATATTCATCTTCACATCCAGGGAAAAAATTATAAGAAAGGGGTCATATCTAATGATCAGTAAGTGTAAGAAATACAGTGTAAGATATAATAAATATAAATAATAAGGAATGGTTAACAACAAAAAACACATGTCATTAAAGAATAATATTGAGCATAAAATGGAAGGAATAAAATATTCTTAAATAATTTCATAATAAAACATAACCATGAATAGTATACTAGTCAAATAATCACATGGACTATCAATTCCTAGATTCATAATGAGGAAATTCATAATTTTGTACATTATAAACATAATGTCAAGGCCTCATCCAAGACACCGAATATAATGGTTAAAAACCCAGTCTAGTTCAACTCATGAGACCTACTGATGCATCGAGAGGATATAGCAGGCCCCAAATATCACTTACTAAGTCCAATTAATTCTTCATGTCAATGGGGTAAGATATAAACATCATATACATGTGAAATTTAAATATTTTCCCCAATCTGTAAACATAATCACTAACCATTCTTAGTTGTATGGTGATGGTATTAAGATTGCACATCCATATTCAAACTAATCATAAACCATTTAATAAAATATTATATATGATAAAAATAATATATCGATATCAATAAAGCATAAAATTCAATATATGTTCTTAAATAAATAAAAATACTGTAATAAAAACCTTGAAAAATTCTTGAGAGAAACACCCGTATAACTTTGCAAGGAAGAGTTCCTTTGAAAAAATAATCTGTAATTTTCATAATTGTTTGTATAAGACTAGAAATGACCAAATATAGTTTTTCCTGAAAAAAATATTGAATTAATAAAAATAATCGAGACATAAAATAGACTATGGATATTACTTGAAAATGGGTAAGAAATAGGTAATGTAACGCCCCGACCCTAGCTACCCAGAGTTGGTGCATTATTACATAACATTGGCATGATCATGAGAAAGATCAAGTCTCGAAAGACCGATTAGTTTAGTAGCCTTGGAATAACTAGATACATCCATAAATTTTTACATTACATCATAAAAAAACATCTTGTCTTCATATCCCCTCATACTATCCCTGCAGGTCATTCATAAATTACTTCTTCATAATCCTGGGAAAAAAAATAAAACATTGAAAGGGGTGAGCTCGGATGCTCAGTAAGGATAACATTATAGCAGAAGCTTTCATAAATAAGCATAAACACTTAAGGCAATTTATAACTAAAACAAAAGCCTTTTAAACTTGAACTTCAGCATAAAATGGCAAAGGTAAAATGAAATAATGCCATTTACTTACTCACATGGATATTCTACTAGTCGAATGATCACATGCAATATCAATAACCACTTTCATAATGATGGAATGCATAATGCCAGACTATCATAACCACATAGCCAAGGCCTCGTGCCAAGACTACAAATAAGATTTTGCCAAGGCCTTGTGCCAAGACACTAGTTTGTCTCATGAGACCTACAGATGCATCGAGGAGCTATAGCGGGCTCCACCCGTCACTTATTAAGTCCAATGCATTCCTCATATGAATAGGTTTAAGCATAAAATAAACATTCGTATTAAAACTAGCATACGAAATGTCAATACTTTAACCACAAACCATGAATCGTATAAAAATAGAACATCCACAGTCAAATATAACTCATTTGATACAATATGGAAGATTGTATTGTATCACATTAACCTCAATCATGAATAATGAAGGATGTTGACATAGATAAAAATAATCATCAAAACTATTTGAGAGAAATATCCCCCTTTTCTTGAAAACATTTAAAAGTCACACTATTTGTCAAGAAGCCATTTAAAAGTAGATTTTTGAATCAAAGTGTCCCATACCACTTTGAAACTTTTTTAAAAGGAGTTTTGATTTCTAAACTTTAATGTCCATATAAATAAATCCTTTAAACCATTTTTAAAACATGGACATTAATGAGAAAGGTTTAGATGAATAAGTCTTTAAAACATTTAAAATGGTATTTTAGTTAGAGATTCTTACCAAAAGAGACACTTGAATACAAATAATTGAGGTGATCAAAACTTTGTAATATCATGAGAATAAAGGGAATCATGATATACTATGTCAAAGTACATTATATATACACCACATAAAAGTGATTTGGTGTATATCATCAAAGAAGTCTCAATGGAATGTAAATTGAGATGAAATCTCTCATAAAGGTTGTATCCTTCGGTTAAGGATAAATCAATGACATAATTATGTGTGACAAATATAAATACACTAAATATGATCGGATATTCAGTGTAAAACAATCAAAGGACATTCACACATATTCTTGTAAAAACAATACCAACGAATTGGATGTTTAACTCAACAAATGGAGAATGAGTTAAAATTACTCTTATCAAATTCATATCAATGACTTGAGAATTACCAATGGAGTGATTATGTGTATCAAACTTATATCCACAGGAAGGGGAGTGGAAATTATGACATAATCAAATGAATAGTGATTCGACACATAATCTTGGGGTAATATAATCAATGAAATATGTGTAAATCCAAATGAGTGGAAATTGAAATCTCAAATTCCCTTATCGATTAGGTAACTTACGAAACATACATCCATGAAAGAAGTATCATACCATGATGATGTAAATACCCATAAATTAAAGTATATTACACAATGAATACGATCATGGGCAGTACACATACACCACATGCAATAATTAAGTGGTGATCAATGGAATTCTCACGGAATTAAAAGTGAGATAAGAAAACCCTTACCTTGTACTTTTCCTTGGTTGGGGTAGGTTAACCTCCTGTATAATAGTGAAATAATTGTTACTAAATTATACAAGAATCATATACATTAATATGATATCATATATGATCTTTTAATATTGATTTGATAATAATATCTTAGTATTATCGCCGTTTCGGGTGTTAACTTACTCATTTTCTTTATATGTTTTGTTACATAAGTCATGTTTGTTGTATCTTATTCATATCCAGAATGATATCAAGTCCTTAAACATCATTTTTAAATCATTAAATGATAATTATACTTGAATGGATACGATGGAGAATGAATCTCATCGCGTTCGTGGAGACGGTAGTCCGTACGTACGCACGAACGCTACTTCCATTTAATTTTTTATTTTAAAAGAATCGAATACAAATGATACATAGGTATATTACTATTCCAGTATAATATAATATTTTATATATGTTACTTAAGTTCATTAACACCATCCTTTATACGTTCCATGTGTGGTATGAACGAGTCATATCATTTTAAGGGGGCGGTAGTCCGCACTTCCTCAAATGAAATTATCGTATGTATATACAACATGAAACGAATAATGGTATGAAATAAAATGGAATTACAGAATCTTATATATAAAATATATATCATTAATATCATATTTAATTACAGTTCCATCATAATGGCCACCATGAGAGGCGGTAAGATGTATTTGAACAATCATCGTTTCGTGAGGCGTTAGTTTGCCATCCACAGAAACATTATGTTCATCATCCATTAGATGGAGTTGTGTGTATGTGTAGTTTGAATCCTTATTATAACAACATCCTAGTATATTGTGGATACTGGTGTTGTTACAAAAGAAAGGAAATAAAAAGAGTTTGGGGGTTGGAGAAGCAAAATAAATGAAAATAATTTAAGAGAAATCGTTACCTTTAATCTAGGTAACTCACTTTGGTTGGAACCAAAGGACTTCTTAAAATGCTTTCTGCCTAAGGGGAAGATTCAAGGAGGAGGAGAGGGATTTGGGGAGCTTAGTTGGGCAGATTTTGGACGAGCCAAGTGGCTTGATAGGTGTGAGTAAAAGAGAAGGAGGAGTGCCCTTTTATAAGAGGGGTGAGGGGCACTTTTGGAAAAGCTAGAAATATTAATTTATTATAAATTCATATTCGGTTTCCAAAGGCTCCAAAGTTAACTATTCAAAGTATGAGGTGGTGATAGGTCGAAAACAACTCATACAATAGAATTTAGACAGGTTTGGGTACTTATATTAACCTTATCTTTAAGTATTAACTCTAAGTTAATTAGTTTCACTTTTACAATGTCTCTTTGTATTTTTATATAATATGGTTAATAAACTTACTATATACATCCAAGCGACCCCCAAGTGGTCCATTAATGATTCACCTATCATAATATAAGTCTCTTGGCCGAACCTTAGATTTTTAGGAATTTAATATCAATTAATAATATAATATTTGTTTTAAGAACTCTTTTATGTCAATTTTGACACTATTCAATAGTTGATTTTTGTGAAACTCATAACAGATTGATTACTTCAAAAAAAGTCAATTAAATCAATCCTAATATATCATATTATCCTAGAAAATTAGTGTAATTCATTAAAAGTTTCATATTATATTTATTTGGGTATTTATAATATCAATTATGTTAATTTTTTACTATTTTAGTAATTACTGCATCATCATTGTGTCATAAATAAAATAAATTATTTAATGTCTAAAAATTATAAATAATACATCATTATGTAGGAAATCTTTTTATCTTTCTAATGAATATTTATAATCGAAAATCCAACATGTATAACCCTATGTAAAAAGTGTTCTTCTAAAAGATGTAAGCTTATGCCATTTTTATTTTTATTTTAACTTTATTAATATAATGTGTCCCTACCACATACAAGTGGCCCCAAGGGGTCCCCAAATTTACCCAAGGATTCCCATGGTCGGGTATGTGTCCACCAATAAGGTTAGGACACGTTTTAGGGTAATTTTGTATTATTATAATATTATTTTTTAACCCTTATTTACCGGATTTACCCTTTAACCATGGTAAATAAAATATTTACCGCAGTAATTATTCAAAATGTCTAAAAATAAAAGTTACCTATTTACACAATTTGAACATCCTGATTCCAAATATGGAATCCATTTTTCTAAATTCAAAACACATAAGTGGCAGAAATTAATTTAAAATTAATTCCCGCTGTCAAAACAAAAGCGTGTTTTTAAGAGATAATAAATATCAAAAGATTGACACTTGTTTATGTTTGGTTTAATTGTAAAATTATGTCCAATGACCAACATTATATTAAATGGTAAAAATATATTCTAAATATACTTTAAAACCACTCAAATTCATAATTTATCACTATTAATTATTTTGATTAAAAAAGTTGTTTTTAATTAAAATTTAGTAATTTTCACTATTCATCAAAATATGAAAGTTATCCGAAAAGTACCAAAATTTCACCCTAGACTAATTTTGATATTCTGAATCCAAAAATGAAGTCCATTTTGAAATATTAAATATATATAATTTCAAAAAGTAGTTATTACTATTCATAACGGCTAGTTAAATTGGTTGTTAGAACTCGGTGTTGCGTACAACATACGCTATCACATTATTCAAAGAGAAGCGTACCGTAGAAGCTTGGGATGTTTCATTTTAAATTTTTGATGTCCCCATTTAGTCAAAAAGTTTAAAATATAGTATTTAAAAAGGGTTTACTATTATAGTTGATAAAAGTGCAATACTGAAAATGAATTTGTTCTTGCATTATATCTAAGAAACTCATAATATGGATTCTAAAATTATAAGGATTATATAAAGTTTAAAATTTAGTTAATACTATTCATAACCTTTTTTGAACGGCTTGTTTGGTGAGTCATGATGCGCTTGAACTCGGTGTTGCGTGTAGTGCATGTTATTGAATTATTTTGAAGAAATAACACACTATGAAATCTTGGGGTGTTACATTCTCCCCTCCTTCAATAAATTGCGTCCTCGCAATTTGAAATTGTTCTTCGAAAATAAAAGGTTGAAAATAGAAAATATATTTGTGGGAAAACCCACATCGGAAATTGGTTTACTAAAATTTAGTCTTAATATGAGGAAAAGAGAAATGAAAGGGTCACCACCAAATTATGATCTCGATTAGGAGAACATTGGTGGAAATTAGAGACATATAATTGGAGGAAAAACGTAAATATTTATAGGTAGTGGTTGAGGTCATCAATCACAAACAAGTATAAAATTGAGGTCCTTAAACTCATCAATCTATGATGATTTTAAGTACCATCGGTTCAACAAAATATAGGGTATTGGGATCACACATTTTTGACATTTAAAAATATCTTAGTTGAAATCCCACATCGAAAAATGAATTAATGAGGCCTCTATTTAAAATAAAGAGTAGAAAGTATGAAGATTACCGAAAATAACACATACAAGGGTTCCATGTAGGAAAATATGGATATGGAGGAGAAATATAACCATCAATTATCTGATGGAGAGTGGTAGAGAACATGGCTATGAAAAGGCCAACAATCCCAAAGCCATAAATTAGTGATGATTTAAGGTACCATCTAGGACAACATTTTTTTTTAAAAGTTACATTACATATGGAAGAGGAATTCATTTATGATATTGACTAAGAACATTATGAGATATACTTAAATTTTAAGTAGATTTTCATTCTTTAATAAATTTCCACCACTAACTCAAATTTGTTTTTTTAAACGATGAGTATTCAAGAAGACTTGGTCACACTGGAAGAGCTAGAATAAACTTCTATAGAATCACATGATCCATGCAGGATAAACCATATATTAATCAAAACCAAAATGGTTAGTGAATGATCTAATGATCCCCCAAAAGGATATTCATTGAGATAAATATGCACTAATCTTAATTTCTAAAATTAAACCAACAATACCCCAAAGTTAAATAGATACCATTCAATAACAAATTGTCCTTACAATCCTTTAATATAATCCAAACTAATATTGAAACCCAAAACATAGAATAATTTGATTATGTAGTCTCCCATGTTACATTGTATCTCCAAATGACATCAAATACTCTTAAAGTCACATACTTAAAAGTGATTAACATCATAACATATTCTCTATTATAGGTTAATCATTTCCATAAATAACCCAAATCACTATAAATCAACAATAAAAACGTAGATAAAAATCCACCATTACTCTACAAATGAAACCTCATTGTATTCTATTTTCCTTGGGCATATAGTGTTCCTAACAAAATGAACATCTTCCAAAATAACATTTATCACTTAATCACCAAATCATTTTCCTATACCAAGGGTATTCATTTGATAAGACATAGAACCCAAATCATCTTATTATTGATCAATAAAATCATTTAACAAAAAAAAATAGTCACACTAACCAGGGACTTCACGTAGTCCAGTGGTAGGCGATAAATCCCAATCTCACTTTGGTTGTGGGTTCGATTCCCACAGCTTTGTCCGACGCGATGGGTTGTCACACGGTCTACGTGTTGTCCTTTTTCAAAAACTATATTTTATAATATTACCAAAATAAATTCCTCAAAATAACATAATTTAACCACAAATGTTATATCATACTTTGCATTTTCATCCCAAATTATAATAACTTATCATTTTCTCAAACCCCAATGATCATATAAACCAAATGGTTATTTATACCTATATCCACAAGAGAAGAGACAATTCTTCCTCAAATATCATTCTCACATGGCAAACTGCGGGGTTACAAATACAAGAGAATATTATTCCAAAGCAAACCCATCAACAAGGAGTGCTAATACTTTTTAAATTTTTCTCCAGCCATTTATTTCCACATAGCTTCTTCTTTGACCAAGAAAATATCCTATAAAATAGGACATTCACTCGGGTAATGGCCAGGTCCCCTACATTTACGACAAATGACTGTAAATGGACTCTTGGGACCATTTTTATCTTCTTCCATAGTACTCTTCATTTTTCTTCGGCAATTCTTCACTTTATGTCCTTCCTTCCCGCACGTAAAACATTTCGTTGTCCCATTGAGACACTTTCCTGGGTGTCTCTTTCCACAATTCCTGCATGATGAAAATTGAGGTTTCTTTTCTCCATGGTCTCCATTGCTGGAGATCTTATCATTTATCACCTTTCTCTTCCTTGTTGAGTCTGGGAGTTGGTTAATATATATGTTGTTGATCATATTTTTGGAAAACTAATTTGGCATAAAGACGATATATTTTACGCCTATCAACATTCCATTTTGTTGCTCATCGCTACCATCGTTCCCACCTTGTACATCATTCTCAAAGTCACTATGACTTCCTTGGAATCCAGCCATTGACTAAAACCAGAAAGCATTGTGTGAGTAATAGTAGTCGTAAAATCATTTAGAGATTAAAATATCATCATATTCTCAATTTGAAACATATTGGGATTAACCAAGGTCATTTACTCTCATCTTATGTATATATTACTTAAATCGGTTTGTAATGAAAATGTAAATTATCCTAAGCATATCCCCCGGGAGTGTCGTAACCAAGAGTGCAGCAAGGCCCGTTGTCGTGCACCGGTTCCCGTTCGAGTCTAGCTCAAAGCGGTGTTTTCGGGTTTTACCCCTAGGTACATCTGTGCCAGAGCCGCCTCTACCTGCTTGTATCCAGACAGGGATGTATTGCTCAGAAAACTCACAAAATCTCTACAATACCAAAATTCTAGGAAGTTCTTTTATACTAATCCTCAAAGTTCATCTTAGGTCTACGTGCTCTAATCAGAGTTTATCTAAATCTAGCTACCAAGGTTTGTACTAAACTTCCTCTGATACCAACTGTAACGCCCCGACCCTAGCTACCCAGAGTCGGTGCATTATTACATAACATTGGCATGATCATGAGAAAGATCAAGTCTCGAAAGACCGATTAGTTTAGTAGCCTTGGAATAACTAGATACATCCATAAATTTTTACATTACATCATAAAAAAAACATCTTGTCTTCATATCCCCTCATACTATCCCTGCAGGTCATTCATAAATTACTTCTTCATAATCCTGGGAAAAAAAAAATAAAACATTGAAAGGGGTGAGCTCGGATGCTCAGTAAGGATAACATTATAGCAGAAGCTTTCATAAATAAGCATAAACACTTAAGGCAATTTATAACTAAAACAAAAGCCTTTTAAACTTGAACTTCAGCATAAAATGGCAAAGGTAAAATGAAATAATGCCATTTACTTACTCACATGGATATTCTACTAGTCGAATGATCACATGCAATATCAATAACCACTTTCATAATGATGGAATGCATAATGCCAGACTATCATAACCACATAGCCAAGGCCTCGTGCCAAGACTAAAAATAAGATTTTGCCAAGGCCTTGTGCCAAGACACTAGTTTGTCTCATGAGACCTACCGATGCATCGAGGAGCTATAGCGGGCTCCACCCGTAACTTATTAAGTCCAATGCATTCCTCATATGAATAGTTTTAAGCATAAAATAAACATTTGTATTAAAACTAGCATACGAAATGTCAATACTTTAACCACAAACCATGAATCGTATAAAAATAGAACATCCACAGTCAAATATAACTCATTTGATACAATATGGAAGATTGTATTGTATCACATTAACCTCAATCATGAATAATGAAGGATGTTGACATAGATAAAAATAATCATCAAAACTATTTGAGAGAAATATCCCCCTTTTCTTGAAAACATTTAAAAGTCACACTATTTGTCAAGAAGCCATTTAAAAGTAGATTTTTGAATCAAAGTGTCCCATACCACTTTGAAACTTTTTTAAAAGGAGTTTTTATTTCTAAACTTTAATGTCCATATAAATAAATCCTTTAAACCATTTTTAAAACATGGACATTAATGAGAAAGGTTTAGATGAATAAGTCTTTAAAACATTTAAAAATGGTATTTTAGTTAGAGATTCTTACCAAAAGAGACACTTGAATACAAATAATTGAGGTGATCAAAACTTTGTAATATCATGAGAATAAAGGGAATCATGATATACTATGTCAAAGTACATTATATATACACCACATAAAAGTGATTTGGTGTATATCATCAAAGAAGTCTCAATGGAATGTAAATTGAGATGAAATCTCTCATAAAGGTTGTATCCTTCGGTTAAGGATAAATCAATGACATAATTATGTGTGAAAAATATAAATACACTAAATATGATCGGATATTCAGTGTAAAACAATCAAAGGACATTCACACATATTCTTGTAAAAACAATACCAACGAATTGCATGTTTAACTCAACAAATGGAGAATGAGTTAAAATTACTCTTATCAAATTCATATCAATGACTTGAGAATTACCAATGGAGTGATTATGTGTATCAAACTTATATCCACAGGAAGGGGAGTGGAAATTATGACATAATCAAATGAATAGTGATTCGACACATAATCTTGGGGTAATATAATCAATGAAATATGTGTAAATCCAAATGAGTGGAAATTGAAATCTCAAATTCCCTTATCGATTAGGTAACTTACGAAACATACACCCATGAAAGAAGTATCATACCATGATGATGTAAATACCCATAAATTAAAGTTTATTACACAATGAATACGATCATGGGCAGTACACATACACCACATGCAATAATTAAGTGGTGATCAATGGAATTCTCACGGAATTAAAAGTGAGATAAGAAAACCCTTACCTTGTACTTTTCCTTGGTTGGGGTAGGTTACCCTCCTGTATAATAGTGAAATAATTGTTACTAAATTATACAAGAATCATATACATTAATATGATATCATATATGATCTTTTAATATTGATTTGATAATAATATCTTAGTATTATCGCCGTTTCGGGTGTTAACTTACTCATTTTCTTTATATGTTTTGTTACATAAGTCATGTTTGTTGTATCTTATTCATATCCAGAATGATATCAAGTCCTTAAACATCATTTTTAAATCATTAAATGATAATTATACTTGAATGGATACGATGGAGAATGAATCTCATCGCGTTCGTGGAGACGGTAGTCCGTACGTACGCACGAACGCTACTTCCATTTAATTTTTTATTTTAAAAGAATCGAATACAAATGATACATAGGTATATTACTATTCCAGTATAATATAATATTTTATATATGTTACTTAAGTTCATTAACACCATCCTTTATACGTTCCATGTGTGGTATGAACGAGTCATATCATTTTAAGGGGGCGGTAGTCCGCACTTCCTCAAATGAAATTATCGTATGTATATACAACATGAAACGAATAATGGTATGAAATAAAATGGAATTACAGAAGCTTATATATAAAATATATATCATTAATATCATATTTAATTACAGTTCCATCATAACGGCCACCATGAGAGGCGGTAAGATGTATTTGAACAATCATCGTTTCGTGAGGCGTTAGTTTGCCATCCACAGAAACATTATGTTCATCATCCATTAGATGGAGTTGTGTGTATGTGTAGTTTGAATCCTAATTATAACAACATCCTAGTATATTGTGGATACTGGTTTTGTTACAAAAGAAAGGAAATAAAAAGAGTTTGGGGGTTGGAGAAGCAAAATAAATGAAAATAATTTAAGAGAAATCGTTACCTTTAATCTAGGTAACTCACTTTGGTTGGAACCAAAGGACTTCTTGAAATGCTTTCTGCCTAAGGGGAAGATTCAAGGAGGAGGATAGGGATTTGGGGAGCTTAGTTGGGCAGAGTTTGGACGAGCCAAGTGGCTTGAGAGGTGTGAGGAAAAGAGAAGGAGGAGTGCCCTTTTATAAGAGGGGTGAGGGGCACTTTTGGAAAAGCTAGAAATATTAATTTATTATAAATTCATATTCGGTTTCCAAAGGCTCCAAAGTTTACTATTCAAAGGATGAGGTGGGGATAGGTCGAAAACAACTCATCCAATAGAATTTAGACAGGTTTGGGTACTTATATTAACCTTATCTTTAAGTATTAACTCTAAGTTAATTAGTTTCACTTTTACAATGTCTCTTTGTATTTTTATATAATATGGTTAATAAACTTACTATATACATCCAAGAGACCCCAAAGTGGTCCATTAATGATTAACCTATCATAATATAAGTCTCTTGTCCGAACATTAGATTTTTAGGAATTTAATATCAATTAATAATATAATATTTGTTTTAAGAACTCTTTTATGTCAATTTTGACACTATTCAATAGTTGATTTTTGTGAAACTCATAAAAGATTGATTACTTCAAACAAAGTCAATTAAATCAATCCTAATATATCATATTATCCTATAAAATTAGTGTAATTCATTAAAAGTTTCATATTATATTTATTTGGGTATTTATAATATCAATTATGTTAATTTTTTACTATTTTAGTAATTACTGCATCATCATTGTGTCATAAATAAAATAAATTATTTAATGTCTAAAAATTATAAATAAAACATCATTATGTAGGAAATCTTTTTATCTTTCTAATGAATATTTATAATCGAAAATCCAACATGTATAACCCTATGTAAAAATTGTTCTTCTAAAAGATGTAAGCTTATGCCATTTTTATTTTTATTTTAACTTTATTAATATAATGTGTCCCTACCACATACAAGTGGCCCCAAGGGGTCCCCAAATTGACCCAAGGATGCCCATGGTCGGGTATGTGTCCACCAATAAGGTTAGGACACGTTTTAGGGTAATTTTGTATTATTATAATATTATTTTTTAACCCTTATTTACCGGATTTACCCTTTAACCATGGTAAATAAAATATTTACCGCAGTAATTATTCAAAATGTCTAAAAATAAAAGTTACCTATTTACACAATTTGAACATCCTGATTCCAAATATGGAATCCATTTTTCTAAATTCAAAACACAGAAGTGGCAGAAATTAATTTAAAATTAATTCCCGCTGTCAAAACAAAAAGCGTGTTTTTAAGAGATAATAAATATCAAAAGATTGACACTTGTTTATGTTTGGTTTAATTGTAAAATTATGTCCAATGACCAACATTATATTAAATGGTAAAAATATATTCTAAATATACTTTAAAACCACTCAAATTCATAATTTATCACTATTAATTATTTTGATTAAAAAAGTTGTTTTTAATTAAAATTTAGTAATTTTCACTATTCATCAAAATATGAAAGTTATCCGAAAAGTACCAAAATTTCACCCTAGACTAATTTTGATATTCTGAATCCAAAAATGAAGTCCATTTTGAAATATAAAATATATATAATTTCAAAAAGTAGTTATTACTATTCATAACGGCTAGTTAAATTGGTTGTTAGAACTCGGTGTTGCGTACAACATACGCTATCACATTATTCAAAGAGAAGCGTACCGTAGAAGCTTGGGATGTTTCATTTTAAATTTTTGATGTCCCCATTTAGTCAAAAAGTTTAAAATATAGTATTTAAAAAGGGTTTACTATTATAGTTGATAAAAGTGCAATACTGAAAATGAATTTGTTCTTGCATTATATCTAAGAAACTCATAATATGGATTCTAAAATTATAAGGATTATATAAAGTTTAAAATTTAGTTAATACTATTCATAACCTTTTTTGAACGGCTTGTTTGGTGAGTCATGGTGAGCTTGAACTCGGTGTTGCGTGTAGTGCATGTTATTGAATTATTTTGAAGAAATAACACACTATGAAATCTTGGGGTGTTACAGGTAACCTCCCTTTAACTGGTTTGCTTACAAGGAATAATTGAGAAGGGAATATTTTAAAACATATAATTCTCAATAAAATATATATAAACTGATCTAGATGTATGATATTGTATCATATAAATATAAAATTTTTTTGTTACAAAAAAAATAAATAATAACTACATTAGGGTAAAGATAGTGGAAGAATAACCTTAAGGAAAAAATGATGGATCCTCTAGAATCCCTTACCTTATACCCGAATGTGTTCTACACATGACCTCAATTTACTATATAATCAAATTAAATCCATTAATTAACTAATTAGGAACCATATATACTTTTATTTTATTCATTATAGTTTAATTAAATTTATTTTTGTCCTTTTTTATTAGTTATATAGTTTAATTTCATCTTTCTGGAGCGTTTATTTTTTCAGTTTTCAGGATCGGTTCACCTATTTATAAGTAATGAAGTTCATGTAAAATGGTTATAATTATATAGAATTAAAATTATATGTTATTAAAGAACATAAATAATTTTAATTGGTTCCATATATTATTTTTTTCTCATATATGAGGATGGATCATTATATAAAATGTCAATGATATTCATTTAGATTAATTTAAGTAGTTTTAGATCACAACGAACTCGTTTTGTTTTATCATTTAGTATTATGTAAATATGTTAAAACTAGAACATGAAAAATGTGGTCATATAAATTTTTAAAATTTTTTTAACCATTAAAATTGTTTCATGAACACCCTTTAAGATGGATAAGGAAAATGAAAACTTGTCATCCTTGAAGGCGATGAAACAGTACCTCACGGACAACATTTCCATTTTTAGAATAAAAGGGAGAGGAGAGGGGGAATAATGGTGGATTATTAAATTAGAATAAAAACTTTATAGTATATTTAAACTAATATAGTTTTCATTCTATTTGTGTGAGGGGAGTTTAGATGATAATAATAAAATAAACATACTTGAAAATAAATTAAAAGGAAAAGGAAGAGGATTTTACCTCTTGAATTTTCCTCCTTGAGATCCTTCTTAAGGAAATGGTTTTGGTATTTTCATGTGACTAAGATATCATGAACATGAGTGATGAACTTGGTAAGAGTATTGATTATAAATTTTAAAAATATTAAATCTTCGAAGTTGTGAGGAGTATGGGTGGTGATGGGTGGTATTTA
The DNA here is from genome assembly GCA_963277665.1 of Viscum album. Classification (NCBI taxonomy): domain Eukaryota; kingdom Viridiplantae; phylum Streptophyta; class Magnoliopsida; order Santalales; family Viscaceae; genus Viscum; species Viscum album. Next base: position 906,906,652 of record OY728131.1, on the reverse strand, counting down.
TAGTGGAGGACAGGTGTATTTTTTGAATATTTAATTCATTTGTATATTATTTTATCTCAAGACTATGAATATATTGAGAATTAGCACCAATTATATAAAAATAATTAATTTAATTTCTAGATTATCCTTATTACATCATCCATGACTCAAGGAATAGTGTATTTACCAATAATTTATTTATACCGTAAATAACTGTATTATACTATTTACCAAAAAATTAATGTATTTTAGAAAATTCCAAAAAATAACCCTAACCATTTTTAGACATTTATAATTAAAAAATTAACTCAAAATTATGAAAATAATTTTCTAAATAAGAGAATTTAATTTTTAATTAAAATCATTATTTACTCGAAAAATACAGTTTTTAAAATTATAATTGATTTTACATCACTATGAAAAATTAACTAATGTCTCTTTAAATTATCCAAAATTAATAAGACAAAAAATATTGATTAATGAATGAATTTTATTTATATAAATTTTCTTTTAAATAATTTTATTAATTATCAAATTGTAATTAAATGATTATGACTCACAAAAAAATACCAACACTTAATTAGTAATTTTTGAAATATTTGTTTTACTTATACTATTCTATAATTATATCATATTTTCATTTATATCTTGAGTAAATTTCATTTATACATTCATTGGTGAAGTTACTATTCTACTGGATGGTTTACTATTCATAAGGGTTGCATTACTATTCCTAATTCTGTGTTATAATTGCTTCAATATAGGTACCTTAATATCTAGAAACACCTCTTATTTCATTCACTCTTCATTTATAAAGTCTGTATTGTGTTCAATATGTGATTTTATGTGATGTATAATATATTAAATATAAATAAGAAGTAAAATATAATTGATATAATTTTGGTTCATTACATTTTACCTTTTTAAAAAAAACATTAACCTGGAATATTCTTAACGTTTTCCAAACAACTTACTTTTTTACTTTTACCAAAAATAATGTTTTTTTAAATTATAGCGCTTGAATGAAATATCCTAACATTATTACCTCTCAATATTTTTAAACATCATTTATAAGTTTAAAATTAATATTTTAAAGAAAATAATTTATTTAATATGCAAAAAAAATCTATTTTAAATGTATGTTTCAAATTTAAAAGTATATTTTTCTCAAAATTTTTATTAATAACCATTTTATGATATTTCTATTCATCCAAAACAACATCCCTTTATTTTAATTATACTCCATCAGGGATATTTTCTAATCATAAAATCCTTATTCCATCTCTGGATGGTATACAATCATTTTGATCAAGGAATGTATTGACATTCATTTTCTTAACTAATTTTGTGGTATTTTACTTTATATTGAAACATTTACTTTACTAAGGTAAATTTTCATTAGATATTCCAATTTTATTAAATATATATATTCATCGATCATGTATATGAATATTTCCTAAAACATATTCTTTTTTATATGTGGTGTTTTATTGTGAATTTTCTTTTATTGACTAGGTAATACCATGATAAATCCATATCCTTATTCAATACTGATAGTTTTTATAAGGCATATTGTTTATAAATCGAATTGATCATTAAATATATGAGTAATGATTTTTAAATTTAGTGATTAGTGGGGCTCAGTTATAGACATCCCATCGATTCATCGACATGTCTTGTGAGACAAAATAATAAGCTAACATTAAATATTTTTTTAACCGTAATTGTAAACTAACTTTGGAATGATCTTAAAAGTATAGATATCATGATTTCTCGGACCATGATGGCCAATATTAAGCATTTCATTCTTTGATAATTTAGTTATAATTATTTTCCAGGATATTTTCATATTAATATTAAACATGGATTCATTTTATTCTCAAGTTGTTGATTAAATGGATTTTTTTAGTTATTTAAATTTCCATATTTTTATTCCTTATTGAATCATGATAGCTTATATTGTATGTAACTGTTACTATGCATTTGAGATCACACTTATTTTTTTTCCTTTCCCCAGGAAATGAAGAGGAAATCATTGAGTGAATTTAAGGATGCATATTACTTACCTTTTTCATGTTCTATGTTTTATTAAAATTATAATAAAAAAATCATTGATGTATCTAGTTCATCAAGAATAATAAACTGATCAGTCATTCGAGATGAGATCATTTGTGTCTTATTCCATTGTAATAAAATAACTATTGATTTTAGACTTCTGTATTTAGGGTTAATATAGTTGGTATTTGAGAATGTTTAGTAGAATCCTTTGGAACTAGATTTAGGGAAACATAGATTCGGAAATATAACCTTATAAATGACTTTTAGGGTATCTCTATGTATATAATAACATCCTATAGTCTTGGTAATGACCATGTAAAACATAGATTAAACCAAAGGACACATAGATTGGGAATAATGTGTCATGATTTTGAAATCTAGTTAATATTATTTCGTGATTATTTTATAGATCATTCTGATTTTTATAACTTGATGATAATAATTTTCTTTTTGATAAATAGTTCAAACCAAGAGGAATCATGTGAATATGAAACATGATTTAAAATTAAGTGATAATGGGAAACAAATTTTAATTTTAACTAGAGAGAAATATTTTTTTCTTATGCTTAATCAGCTATCATAATATATTATTAACAATGTAATCTTTGTTAATATTTATAATACATAAAATAAGAGGAAAATTGAATTTTATGGATGTTAATGTGGAAATGATCAAGGAGGTGAGAAATTTTATTTTCTTTTTTATCAATAATTTTTTAAGAATAACCTAGGAGAATATCTCAAATGGAAGGGAAGATTTTTTTAGTTGGATATAAAGGTGTTATATTAAAAATTTTCCAAATAATTCCATTTATTATATGTTGGGAATTTAGGAATTACCTGATTCAATACCCTAATCTAAGCATAACTCCATTGACCAAGGAAATACCAATGAAATGTATATATTTTAATTGTATGAATTGAAGTATTTTTTATTGATACTTGATAATTATGTTACCGATGTATTATAATATTTTGAAAATGAAATTCATCAAACATCAAAGTATTGTTCCGTAATTTTTTTCTTTTATGATTTGAAAAGATACTTTTAATAGTATGAATGAAATAGAATATTGATTTAGTGATAAGATGTTATTTTTGTAAAATACATGATTAAGGGGATGATAACCCTTAATATGTCTTTAATATTGGTAAGGACCTAAATTTTCATGGGTTGATATGTCTAAAGTTTATGATAATTGCATAGATATATATATACCTTTGATGTTTTATGTGATGGGAATTAATCATGATTAAAGATATTTTGGTAGGAATATTTGGGAAATAATGATTTAATATTTTTCTGAAATAAGTTTACAGTTATTAATAACCTTTATGGTTAATTTGACATTGAGGCTGAGTTATTTGTGGATTATTGGGATAAAAGAGTTAGTATATTTTGGGAATATATGATATAGAAAACCATAGCAGTTAAAAAGTATATTTTATGAGTAATGTTTTTTAGGATGTTCATAATATTAATTGGAATGCCATAGTTTTGGGAAATAGATAACCCCCATATTGGGAGACAACCCATCGCATCCAAAAATCCCATAGGGCATAAACCCATAACTGAAGTACAATAAGGGTGATGCACCAACCACTAGCCTATGTGATGTTCGGGTTAGTGAGACCATTTTAAAAAAAATTATTTGATGGTTATATATTTTTTTGAACTTGAAAAATATATTAATGGATCCAAATTTTTTTGAATGAAATTCTAGGAGACACTTCATTGGGTTGAAGTAAATTTAACTATTAGGTTTAATATAAAGGATTATTTAGGAAGAATGGTATTAAATTATTTATATTGTAAGATAAAGGGTATGAGAAAACCTTTGAGGTTAAAAATATTCATTAATGGATGGGTTATTTTTTTTATATGATATATATGGAATAAAAATGAAGTTCATGGTGAATCAAGATATTAGTATATGTGATCAACGTATTCCCATATTTTCAATGTGACATTATAAACTATTTATGTTGTCTAGGGATGAATTTTTCATCAAATTATTAGGTTTTTATTATGGTTAGTAATATATTAGAGGATTATTAAGGTTAACTACTTATGTAATGGATTACTTTGAACATTGTTATTTATTGTTCGAGGATAAAGTATGATTTATTGTATAACCTCTGCTTACTATTTTGGTTTTGGTAAATATTTAAAGGCTGGAGGAACTACTTATGGATATTATGATTTGGTAAAAAGTGAATAAAGAATAATATAAATAAACTTGAATATACATCTCCATGTGTATGAGATGAAGGGGAAATAGATTGAATAAAAACAAAAAATGAGATTTATATTATGTTATGAAAATAAATCAGGTAAGATTTTTTTCTCAAGTAATCTTTTATATAGTAAATTAATTCATAAACTATAGGAAAAGGTACTTAAAATAAAAATGTTTTCGTTTTTTATATTGATAAATCAATGGCTATTTAACTTATTATAGATTCACAGTTTTTTAACGGTTAACATTTTCATGACAATGTCCTATATCACTCCCTATTATTCCTTGGGCGTTAGTTCTCTCTTCCATATACATATTTTCACATTTCGATTTGGAATCATAGTTTTGTGTTATTTTAAATAATATTTTTATTTCCCTTTCTTTTATTTAATAAAAGTGTTAGTAATTCTTCTTACAATGTGAGTTAACCACAAAGGAATTTTCAAATCTCAAACCCTGCATTTACAAGAACTATTTCAAATTACAAGGATACAATTTATTAAATAAGGGGATAATGTAACACCCTATGATTTTATGATATTATTATTTTTAAATAATTTTAATTTCATCAATATATTATTGTGTATATAACACTAATATTTTAAAAATAATGTTATGTTTGATAGATTATACAACACAGAACACTAATCAAAAATGAACTGTGAGATATTATTAAAATTATATTATTTTAACCTGACTCATATAATGTAGACATTAAATTAGACAGTTTGAATAGGATTAAATATATTATAAAATATATATAAAGGTATTAATAAAAACAAATTTATTTATTTATCCTTAAGAAATAAACACTAAAATATTAGTAAAGTCTTTTTATATGTTTTCTTCAAAAATTATTTTTATTACTTTTTATGAGAAAATAATATAATTAGTTCTTTAAAATTTAATAAATGTATTTGATAAAATTCTCTCCATTTTTTAATTCATCATATCTAATTTTTATTAGGGTGAATTTGTTGTTTTTTCTAAAAATATTGATTTCCTAGTGAATGGTGAAAAATACTTTTTTTAAAGAAAAGTATATTTTTATGTTAGGCATTTAAAAAGTTTTGTTTTTTAATAATGGTTTAATTTTTTTATATATTATATTATAAATAATCTCATTAATTTAATTATAATCAACTTTCTAGTTGATTTTGGTATAAAATCATTGTTATACTTAAAAGGGTATTTTCCTTAAATACTCGCTTTCTTTGCATTTTTTATTTTACTATAAAATTAATTTCTTCCATTTATTAAAAATAAATCTTAAAATAAAGATATAATATTTGAAATAATGAGTTTTAAATTTATTAAATAAATCTATCTTATTTTTTCTCATTATGAATAATAACAACAGTAAATAATTATTTCCATGGTAAGGGTAAATCAGGTGATTAAGATTCAAAAATAATATAATAGGAACTAAAATAAATTAACCCTAAAACTTTCATTAATTATATTTTATGAGTTTAACATAGCCATAACCATACAAGGTTATAATATATGGAAACTTGGTGTCATATTTCTTTAATTTGGACCCTTAAAATATTTATATGAGAGATAATGAAAAAATGTCACTTTTCTCCTTTTAATATAAATGATATTTTATGATAGATATAAATACAACTTATGTTTGATTATAAATACTATTTTGAAATATAAAAGATTTCTTTTCATCATGATAATTTATTTTAAATTTTTTGTGAAGGAATAATTACCTTAAATGCTAACACAACATTGATGCAATAATAATTCAATTAATGGAAATAAAAGATAAAAAATATTAAAAAATTTAAGATTATTATAATTTAAAGTAATTAATGTGGCCCGTGAATTTTATAGTTAAAAATTACATATTATTGATTTTTTTATTCATTTTATTCCAATAATTTTTTTTCTTGATGTTATTAAATTCAAAGTAAATGAATTGTTCTAAAATTGACATTATTAATATTTTATGAAAATATTTTTTTACTAAATGAGAAAAAATTACTAAAAAACATATATTTAACCAAATAAAATTTATATTATCTTAAATATTAACCACTATCCATTTATGGGTCTTTTGGATTCTTATGTTAACATTCATGACCCTTAAATGGTATACAAAATTAATACCATTGAAATTGTCAAACTGGTTCATAGGAGGTTTAAAAAAAGATAAGTGTTAAAAAATCACCTAAACATATCCAAATTTATTTGATGAGTTAATTTATAATATTAATCATACTATATTCTATTATTATCTAATTTGATCTATTTATCAATTAAAATTATTTTATATTAATTTAATTGTTTAAGGAGTTTTAAAAGTTCACTTTACCTGAATTATAAAAGGGAACCTCCTCCCTCATTTATTTACAACACTATCAGCCATATATATAGACCATACCCTTAAAAATACCTTCCAAACATCCTTATACATGTTATGGCGGTCTTTTTCATCTCAAAATACCTACCCCATGTTTCTTAAAATAAGATCTAAGGAAGCTATACTAAATAAGATGCAATCCTTTTTACCTACTCTTTTACATTTATTTCTAATTCTTCTACCACATAATGTGTTATTAATTTTAGAGATTAATAAATAAATTATCATTATTATTATAATAATATGTTATTATTATTTTTATTGTATAACTACATTCCCCCTCTTATCCATCCTATGAAAAATGGAATCACCACTCGTGCGTACGTACAACTTACCATCTCCACATAGAGGTGCAATTTGTTTTTCATCACCAATTCACTTGGTTGGTCATAATGATTAAAATAATGGAAGAACATGTTAATTATAAAATTATATTGAAACTATAAAATTATTATATCATTAACCTCATCACCCTTTTAGCCATTTATAAATGATATCATCAGTCGTGTGTATGTACGACATACCATCTCCACAAAGAGATGCGACACATTTTCTATATCTCACTTCTAAGAATTGTTATAAAAATTTATTTAATAAAAAATATGATATTATAACCTTAATATAATTATTGAGATCATGGATCTATATCATATTCATATTAAATAAAATTTTTATGATAAAACATGCATGGAAAATGAAACAATTAACACCCGATATAAGTGTAATATTGAAATATTATCAATAAATGGGTAATTACAGAATATAAAAGGATTTTATTTGATACTAAAAATATAATTATAGTTATTTTATACATTAATAACATTTATAAAACCATTATAGATGATTTTAAAGTACATTCATCTAATGGGATCCATGAGGTAAGGGTTTTTCATCTCAATTTTGTTTTGATGATACATATTTGATGTTATGCATGTATTTGAGTTTTTGAGGTGTATATAACTGAACTTTTGAAATATTAAATCACTAATGTAATTTCTTTATATTTAAGGTTTAATTTGATGTTATTTTTTCCAGGGGATTATGATTCAAAAGTTCAAAATGGGTAAATATTTATTTTGAAATCTTATCAGTATTTGGTATTGTTCATGTTTAAGTCCACACAAAGGAATATTTCTATTATATATCCAAGATTTTTAAAAAAAAATTAAAAAATATTTTTACTATCATCCAATGAATTATTAAATAAATTTTTACCCATACTTAAACTTTTAATATAATCGGTTTAATAGAATCTTCTTGTTGTTCTCCACACAAGGTACTTTTTGAAATTTACCAAAAATAATGTATTTTAACTTATAAAAAATGAATAGAATTTACCATCATGATGAATTCTCAATTTTTTGATTCTTTATTTATAATTTAAAATAATAAATTGAAATTATTTATTTACAATGTGTGATGTTTTTATATTTTATGATTTATTTTAATAGTGAAAATCTAATTTTCATAAAAATGTTTTGAATGGTATTTTATTGTATTTATATTCATAAAAAACAATAATACATTGTTTTACTTATAATACATTGTATATATGTTGTAATTATACCATAATTAATCCTTTTATGGATGGTTTATCATCATTCGACTAGGGAAAGTATGAAATTCACTTTATTGATTATTTTTTGTGGTCATTTTCTTTATCTTGAAACATTTACTTTGCTAATTTATTTTTTCATTTTATTTTATAATTATATTAAATATACATATTATTTGTATCATGAATATGATTATTTTATAAAACTTATATGATTTGTGTATAACGTATTTTATTATGAATGCTATTAGATTAATTGTGGAAAACCTTGATAAATCCTTATCCTTATTTAATAAAGATTGTTTTGGATAACACATTTTATTTTGGAATACTTTGTACATGATGTGATGGGTGGGTCCTGGTTATAGATATCCCCTCAATGCATCGACAGGTATCATGAGACAAATCAATAAGCTAACATGAAATGGATTTTTTACACCTAGTTTTAAACTTTTTTGTTAAATGTCTTGGTAGTAGAGGTATCATGACTCCTAATATTAGAACATAAAATATTATGCATTTAATTTATTTATAATTTAGTTATTATTATTATCCCTAATATTTTTATATTGATATTATCCCTAGATTCATTTCATTCTCATGTTATTAATTAAATGGAATGTGTTTTCAGTTATTTACCATTCCATATTAATTATTAATTATTTACTCATGAAAGTTACTATTGTATATAAACCTTAATGAGCATTAAGTTTCACCCATATTTTCCCCCTTTCTACTAGACATGATGATGAGATCTTTGAATGAGTTCATAGATGTAGATTATTATCCATTTTATGCTCTATGTTTTATTACCAATGTAATACGGAAATAATTTATGTTTCTATTTATTTAAGACTACATAATTTATTGGTAATCCCATATAAGAAACTTTATATCTTATTATAATGTAATAAAATGACTATAGTTTCTTGGCCTTCTAGAGTTGGGGTTTCTACATTCACTCACCCCAATAAGGGTGTCTCCGGTTTTGAAAATTTGTATCAAATCTGATATTATATGTGTTGAGTCTACCATATAATGTTTTTAATATGGTGAAAAAATTGAATTCTAAATGGGAGCCTCTATTTTATGGATGAAAATATCATATTGGGAAGAACATAATGAAATAAAGATTTTAATATTCTAGCCTATATGTTTTAATTTCTACAATACATGGGATACATGTTAGTGATGCATCAAAACAATCCATTAATAAAGAAGATTTTAATCTACTCTATTCTAATTCAAAAACTCTAAATTATCTATTTAGAGACCTATCAAATTAGATATATATTAAGAAGATTATTTTCATGAGTTCCAAGGCCATGTCATAAAAACATACTAATATATATGAAGGTCGATATAAGTTGAAGGAGGAAAATATTCAAGTGATTCAAAATAAGTTTAATGCCTTATATGTGTTTCATGATAAAATTATTGTTGGAATATTTAATTGGATCATTGAGGTTGTTGGAATTATATGAGTAATTTTTGGGGAGATAAAATAAATCTATATTTTTAAAATGATCATGTTAAAGATAACACCTCTATATAATCTTATAGTGTCTTCTCTTAATAAAAGGAACTTATAATATATATCACTAGATGATTTTAATGTATATTGGTATTGTATGAAATTAATAACAAGCCAAAACTAATGTTGAGTCACTCAAATTATTATATTGAATTAATAGCTATGGAGTAATGTGAATTTTCTAAAAGAAGTTATGGTGAAGAGGATATTGATGATGAATTTATATCTCCTATGGATAAAAAATTTAAAAGATGAAAATGTATATTTGGAAGAAATATTCCCTTGGTATTTTTATATATAGAAAACATGGAAACATTGTAGAAAGGTTTATAAAGGCATAAAATAGTGAAAGATATGAATAAGATTTTATTAAAAAACCAAAAAGAATTTTCCCTCTAGAAATAGACATTAAACTATGAAATATATCTAGAAATAAGTTTCAGATGAAGTTTTTTGTGAGAAAAGAATATAAGGGTCATGAATATTATTCAGAGGAGGAATAAACTTAATTTAAACTAGACAATTTAGATTCTATTATGAATACCATTAAAAATTAATAACCTAAATAGAAAAATATCAATAAGCCTAAATGTGTCATTAATCTTAAGGTGGAAATATAGGGGGATCTTAAATATCACAAAGATAAAATGAAGAAAAAAAATATAGTTGTGGATTTATAAACTAATATTCTAAATATGTTAATCATCTCAAATATGAGATTAACCAACCTTGGAAATAATATTAATACCAATCAATCAGTTGGATGAACTCCAAATAAGATGTGAATCTCAATATAATAATTGATGAACATGTTAAGGTGATTGATGACTTTAATAATTGTGTAATGGATGATTTAAGATCTTTAATAAGAAGAAGTTTATTTGATATTTAATATTGAATCTAAATTTAAATCCTCTCATCCTAATAAGTATCTACATTTTTTGAAATTTTCTAATTGATAATTATTGGAAAATTAAAAAGGATGATCTGAAGGAATCGAGAAAATTATGAACGAATAATGACATAGATTCATGGATAAAAGTGGAATTGGATGTGAAGTCTAGATATTAAAATAAATAACAATGACATTTTATAACAAATACATGTAAAATGTTGGTAATATTAACATGAAAAATTAATGCTTGGAACCACGGTGAATGATTTCTCTAAATAAAGGAAAATAGAGGGATGGAAATGATCCTCAATTATTGAATAAGTTTTTAAAACTAATTATATAGGTTTGTAACATGTGGAGAAATGAGGAAGGTAATATTTTTCCTCTTATAAAGTTTAAATTCAATGGATTTATTGGGTACATTATGTCCTATTATAAATAGAAAAATATCTATCTGAATTGAGAAGCACCCAAAATTAAATATAGTTGATTGAGATCATATCCTTAATCTCATAAAAGAAAATTATTTCTAGGGATATTGATTTCATTTTTATAATTGATTAAATTAAGCTATTGATTCTATGAAATGTTGGAATAGTGATTACCATTATGAAAATCATAGGAAAATTAATTGTAAACCACCATACACGAATTCATCAAAATATGAATACACCACATTAGAAGAAAAAGATGGGAATTATTATACTTCTTATATTGAGGAGAAATATGATTATTCATATTATTCCTTAACTCAGTAAGGATCCTCGTGAAAGTAAATTTAGAAGGGAGAGACGGAAAACCTGAAATAAATAGAATACATTGTGGTAAACAAAGCATGCACTAAATTTTGTGGGTAAATTAACAATTAAAAGATATTGGTGAAGAATTAAAAAAACTACGGTGATCTTATGTTAAAAAAGCGTGAAATTATCCATATGAAAAATTGATTCAACACTCTTGTACCAAGAATATTGACAATAGTTATAACTTCATCAATGAAAATGAGTGTCTGGAATAGTTATAATGGAGTATGTTGGAACTAATGAATAAGTGGAAGACATCACAACTAAACTATTATCCATTCCTACATTAGAGAATCATCACTTGGGAATTTTAATTCAACCACCGATCTCTAATTGAGGAATTATGGATACTTACCCCTCCCTATTTGTAACTAATGTTCTATACAATGTTTTTTCATGATTGGATGGTTCTTTCCCATAGATTTTATTGAATATGGTTGATAATTTATATGTTTCTATTGTAATTCAATATAGATTGAATATATTTTCAAAAATGTGGTTTCAAAGTTTAATTAAATGTGATGATATTTATGATATACTATCATAAAGGGGGTGTATGGTATGAATGTTAGGGAGACATATGATCCATGGTGAATGGAGAAATAGATTTTGATCGATCTTGAATATGTGAGGAAATCTAGAAAGAGGAATGAAATAAGGCATGGAATACTCTCTTGACATCTTTTTTTCTTCACTAAACAACATTTATATAGACTTATAGTAATATATAATATATTTAATTTTCATGTAAAAAAAGTGTGATGTGTATGTGAAGTTGAAATCCGCTTTGGATTTCCTGCAAATCCCATGGGAGAGTGTTATACCTACGTGAAACTGGAGATAGTTTAAGGATGTGTTTTGTTTATTATTAATAAGTTGGTAGGTTCATATAGTATTTTTAAGATGAATGGAGATGGTATATAATAATTAGAATTTGTATGTTTTTTAGAGGAAGTGAAAAAAAAAATTAGTGAAAAGGATGGATGTTCACTTTAGATTAATCCAATTCAAACAAGTCAAAGTAGTTAATAATATTCAAGAGTAATTTGGGAAGGAATTTTATTGCTAGTACATTTTGTACATGCCAGAAGTTTCATATTGATCAAGCACCATGGAAGAAAATTTTTATGAATAATTCATCATGAATTTTGGAGCATTATATGTTGAAAGAAGGATAATTTTTTACCATTAATACTGATTTACCCCCTCATTAGAAACTATAGAGTATTCTGATAAGTATTTGAGTCTTTCTTTTCATTTAAAGCTCACTTGAGATAACATACTTGAACAAACTGAACTTGAATGAATTATTTTTGTGATGAAGGCTATGTGAGGAAAGTTCCATGTGAAATACTTGATAAAACCTACCTAAGAAACAAAAGTTTCATGATGTAGGTTTAGTGATCCAAGGAAATGTGAATGTGGTTGTTTGAATTTAGTTTCAATAATATATTAAATTTAAGTGAGTTTCATGGGATATAATTTTTAAAAAAATTCCTTTGTGAATGGATTTTCCAAACCAAACTTAAGTAATCACACTTGGGTAAATGAGGTTGCATGATGGGAGTTAAGTGAACCATGCCTGAGAAAAGGAACCTAAGTGATTTTTTTTAGTAAAACTTGAGTGATGATACTTGGGTGAAAGTATATACTCAGGCATAGTAATATTGGCGGATATACTTTCAATAGTGGATTACATTAGAGAATAATTACTAGGTCTTCATGATAGAAAACACCTAACACATTCTCAATGTTATGGAAGTGATCATGATGTTAATAAACTATAGAGAAATTATTATAAATTAGTGCATGATAGAGGATTTGAATAAAATGATATAAGGGAGGAAGTGCACTTCTCCAAAAACCAAATTATAAAGGTGAAGATCCTATCACATGGTGTCCATAGAATAAAAATTATATCCGCTAAAAGAGTGAAGATTAGTGGATTTTGGTACACTTTCATGACATCGTGTGAATGCACTTTTCACTAGCCCTCAGTCATGAACTAAGCAAAATTGTTGAGATTTATTTTAATTTTTTCATTTCCTTTGTGTTGATTTTTAAACTAAAAATTACAGCTTGAATGCGTTTCTACTAAGATGGAAACAAGATCCCCATTGTGAAAGAAAAGGTTTACACCATGATTAACCCCTCCCCTCCAAAGTTTTTTCAATTTGCAACATTATGGGATGTCATTAAAAATTTTAGTATCACTCAATACTTACAGAATAGAGAATCTTTTCATCTATATATATATATACTATATTGGATATTATAACTAGTGAAATCCCATGTTCCAATGGTTTTAATGCTATGAAGATTCTATATCAGAGGCCAAAATTATTGTTGTTTGTTTGGTTTACCCTACCTTAAGGCTTATCATGGACATGAATTTCCATGCACGTTTTTAACAATCATAAAATGAAATGGATAAATCTAAAATGGGTTTAACAGCATGGTCTTATCATTCAAATATTATAATTTATATATATCATTGTATACATTATTGAGGAAATTTTTATTTTTCTTAAATATCATTTATGAACTGCAAAAAAATAATGTATAAATTGTTTATAAAATATTGAAAATTATATTTTTGGATAATTATTTAACTTATAAATGTGTTGTTAAATTAATTAATAATAAATTATTTATAATTAATTAATTAAATGTTTTTGAAACATTATTAAATAAATATTTAATTATTAATTAATCATATTAAAATGCATTTTTCATGTTATATAGAATGGATCATAATTTTGATATAAAATTATTATTTTAAAATTATAAGTATACGTTATAAATGTTTTATATACTAAAAAATAAGAACAAAAAAATATAAAGTGTTATATATTTAATATTATGAATTGTTCATAATATTAATTTGAATTCTTTAAATTAAAGGCCTTCTTTAACAAATTATTTTTTCTGTATCACAATGATATTTTATATTTTATATGAAAAATGGTTTAAATAATGATATAAATATGATTTTAATATTATAAGAATTATTTACATAATATAGATTGGAATATAAATTGTTATATTTCACCTAATATCATATGTTTAAAGTATGTTCTGTATAATGAATAATATGAAAATTTATAATTAGAAATAAATTATAAACTGTTTATTATTGTTTATTTATTATTTTTTAATAAATATTTTATCTCATCTATAAATTTATAAATTTATTAATTTATTTAGTTTATTCCAATATTTATTATTAATGTTTATTTTATAAATGGTGTATCTTTTAGTTTAATGTGTTAAAATATTTATATAAACTGTCATGTATGAATATATAGAGTTATATGTTGGGTATGATAATTAATTTAGTTTTCAACTACCTTTACATTGGGATATACTAGGCGTTGATCTTGAATTAAGATGTTACTTTTAGTTTATACATATTATATTTAAGAATTATGGATGAATTGATGCCTATGTTACATAAATTATCCTTGGGTAGAGGGATATTGTGTTGTACTACTCATTGGCCTATAGTCTTATGCCTAATATAGAAAAGTGAGGGTTATCAATAAAACACTCCAAACTTTCTCTTATAGGGATTATTAGTTTCATTTGATTCCAAGAATTTAAATGAAATGGTTTAATGCTCCGTATATTTAACAACCTAGACTCCAAAATCCTAGATCTATTAGTGATATTACATTATTGGTATAGAATACAAGAGTTCCTAAAGGATCCAATCTCTTAGTAGTCATGGAAGACTATATACATGCATACATTACATTTGGAAACATAAGATGAAATATGAACACATTTCAAGAACATTATTATCCCTTCCATCATATCCATGAACTACACATTGTTTTACTCTAGGTTTACCGATGAAAGGAAAATAAATAAGTCTGATCTTAGATGCCCAGTAAGGGGTAACATATATTTGATTCTATCAAAACATAAGCATTTCAAAAGTTCTCTGAAAATAATAAGTAGAAATAAAACCACAATCAACTGAATCTAACATCATACTATATCCATGAATAGAGATAAAAATAAATATATCACATGGATAATAATTACTGGTTCCTTAATGAGGAAATGCATAATGTGAGATTTCCACTTCTATATCACAATCCAAGAAATCAGGACCTTATAAATCATGATGTTACTATCAAAGAAAAATCTTCTTTTCAGCAGTCATACACCAAAATACACAAACCTTTTTGTCTCATGGGACCTGCCGATGAACTGAGGGGATATATAATATCAGGCCCCACCATTTATTTTTTAATTCCAATGTATTCATCATATGAGAAAATTAATAAATAATTCATAGTCAACTTCTTTTCCAATAATAATTTTTATTGTAATAAAAATATATAAAATGACAATACTTTTCTATATGTTAATTAAAGTTATAACATGATCATGACCTATCTGGGAAAGGTGGTGGATGGTTAAAAAATACATAGTTAACTTTCCAATAATTATCTGTATTGGAATAACGATATAAGGAACACCAATACTTTTCCTCGTGTTAATAAAATAGATAACATGATCACAACCTATATAGAGAAAGACAGTGGATGGTTATGTAATACATAGTTGAATTTCCAATAGTCATCCACATTGGAATAAATCCATATAGAATTCTAATACTTTCCCACGTGATAATAAAAGGGATAATGAGATCATAACACATCCAGAGAAATAATGTGGGTGGTAAAAAATATATATTAAACATTTAAATAATCATTCATATTGAAATAACGAGATATGGAATTTTATTACTTTTACCGAAGTTAATAAAATGGATAACATAATCTTAATCTATATAGAGAAAGAAGACATATGGTTAAATAAATCATTATAATCATAGAAACTATGATATATTATCAATTTAAAGGAAGTACCCTTATCAAAAAAATGAATATAAGGTGGTGTCGAAGGATAATTTTAATTTTTTGGTTTATCAGTATAAGATAGTACTTGAGTTCAATAGTTTACACTGGTAGGATACCGGGAGTCCATAGTAATTTTAGAGAAAATACTACATTGGGTTTCAAAACAGACATGTGATTATTCCATAGAATATCACCAAAGAGTGTTTATACAATTGTGTATTCTTAGTACAAATCATCATACATCAAGCTGATAATTGATTCAATGTTATGAACCACCATTTTCACAGTTATTATACTTAAGTTCATCTATGCCATAACCTTATCCATTTACCAAAATCCAAATAGGGATTTCATTACTTGAAAAACCAAACACTCTTTACATTCCAAAATTTTAGATTTGTGGGAATTATAAAGGCTTGGAAAAAGGATTTAATGAGGGAAATATCATTTTAAATATATTAAATGGGTGATAATTCCATATAATTAGAATCACTATGACATTACAATAAAGGTTTATAATTGATAATAGAAAGAGTGGAATGAGATCCCTTAGGTTTTCATAATAACGACATAGGAAAAAAGTTTTAATTAGAGGGGATATGTATTATCTCATTAAAAACATATAAAATGGTAGATAATACCATGAAATTAAAATTATTGAAATATTTTTAAATGGTATTATAACAAAATAATTTCAATTAAAAGGAAAGATATGGTTTTTAAGACCTCGCCTAGCTTAGTAGCTTCTTAATGCTTGGTGGGACTCCTTAGAAATATAGAAAATTATTGGTTTTTATTTATATAGGTACTGGGGAAGAAATTTTATTATTTATTCCTTTTTTTAGTGGGATGAGATAATTGGTGGAAGTGAGTTCCATTTATATTGGAAAATTCCGGGATTTTTCATTGAATCTGATGTTAGGTAAGGGGTAAAAATTGAAACACATGGGTGTTAGATGGGTTATGTCAGTTAGGTGGAGAATGTTAGATGAGACATGTTTTTTGACTTTCATACCTAACAAGGCATTATAGAATCTATAAGTGACCTTTTAATTTTTAACACTTTATTTACCCATTTTTACCCTCATTCAACTTGAAAAAAATAACTATGATAATTATTATATTACTAAAATTTAATATTCCCCCTACAACCAAATTTTTACATTCTAAATACATATATAGAATATATTTAATCCAATTCAAATTCCAAGTCTTATAAAATGATCTTTTAAATTAAAACATAAGATATAGGAGAAAACAATTTTTATAGAAAACTGTTTTTTTGTACATTAAGTGTTTTTTATTCTAATTTAATATAATTTTATTTTAATGTGTGTTTATATATTTATTTAAATTTTTAAACATCATATTATATTTATAATTTAAAATATATATTATTTAAATTATTTATATTAAATTTGTATTACTTTTATAAAATAAATTCTTTTAAAAACATCCATTTTACTTTAAACATGGTAATTAATCTTTAGTCAAAGTAATTTATTTGCAATAACTAAAAATAAGAGTATACATGTTATATAACTAATACCTGATGATTTGAAATATAAATTCCATATTATCAAATAAAATTAATATACATAGGTAAAATTGAAAAAAAAATTAACATTAGTGCGTATAAACCCTATTTTTAGAAAAAGTGCAATTTCAAGAATAAAAATTATATTTTGTGTAAAGTTATTAGTTATTTTGAGTTTCATTAAATCAACTGGTTTATTATAAAATATATATATATTATACAACTTCCATGTTAAGGAAAAACTTAATTTTACCAAAATAATATTTAATTAAAATAAAATACCAAAAACATTTTCTTTTTCTAGAAATTATTATTATAGTTAAAAAATGTTAAATGTATGTTTTATAATTTAATAATAATATTTAAAAAATTTATTTTTTCCACTCCATAATAATAAATTTTACCATTTAATAGGATTTACAAACTTCTAGGTCTTCCTTAAATAATGATAAAGTCATAAAAGTTACAGTTTTGGTGAAAATAATATTTTTCAATTAAAATCAACCATTTTAGAAAAATACCAAAAATTAATCTTAATATAATATATTTATTAGTGGATTTAATATGAAGTTTAATTTTTAAAATTAAAATTATAATATTCATAAATTAAAATTTTAAATGTACTAATGAATAAAAGATATTAAGAGTGTGTATTGTGATATGGTTCAGGTATGGTGTTTACCTGCTATAGAAGTGTATTTTGTATTATGTTATCTTGAAATTAAATAATTTAATTCTCAAAATTAGAATATATATATATATATATGATATTAAAAAATGTGCATATTCTATGCTTATATCTTCTTCAAGATTCCATGTTTCCTCTTCTAGTTTTTTATTTCCCCAATGGACATTCCCTGATCATCTTATACAATTTCAAAACACTTACTCTCTTGTTTAAACAATATATATAGGCTTTTCATTACATTAAAATTCATGCTAAAAAATTATTCCCTCATTTGTGAGAACATTAACTAAATCTGGAATGTATCTCCATGGTAATGAAACATGGATGTTGTTGCATACTTTAAAAAGGTTGGGAAGCATAGTCATTCTCTAATCTATAGCTCCAATTAATTCAAGTTTTTAAAAAGGGCCAATGTACCTGGGGATACAGTTACACTTTTTATAAAATATCACAACTCTGTTACAGAGGGAAACCTTCACGAATACATGATCCCCCACTTGAAATTATTAGACTTTCCGTTGATTTCCTTCATTGATATTTTTTATACTCTAGTATACTATAATATGATTTTGAACAGTTTGTACATTAATAGTCATGACCTCCAAAACATTTGATCCAACTAGCTTTCTTTCTCTAACTTCTTCCCTACAGATTTAAGTAAAATAACTCTTCATATATATTTCTTCATATGGTTCCATCTGAATTCTAAAATGGAATTTTTTATTGAATCCAAATTCTACAAAAGGTAAATATTGATCTCACATACGTTGGAAGTCAAAAGAACATGATCTTAGTATGTATTCTGAAATCCATATAGACCATTAAAAATTTCAATTAGTTTAGGGATGATTTGTGGTTCTTAAATGTATCTCATTCTTGATATCCCTTTGAAAACTCTTCCATGATTTCAATGTTATACGAGGGACATGATTAGATTAAATTGATAAAAGTGCCCACAAAGCCCTATTATTTCATTAATACAGAGCTATAAAGGGTACTCAATGGGTAGATCTTCTTTTATCACTAGAAAAAGATAAAAATTTGTAGTATGATGAGTGATGACTAATTTTTTTTTCATTCATACTTTATGTCCTTGGAATTCTAGTGAAACATCCTTTTGTAATAATTACCCACTTCCATATTGGTATAAGAAAAGGTTGCATGAATCCCTTAGGTTATTTTTTTCAACCTTTACCTTTAGTCATACTAAGTATCTGGAAACATTGACCACAATTTCATTCTTCATACCATGCTACCAAAAATATTCTATTAAATCCCTATACATATTTATGCTACTGGGGTGTATATAGAAATCTTATCTATGTTCATCATCTTTGAGTTCCCTCTTTAACTCTGGTATGGATGGAACATATAATCTCTTCCCAAACATCAAAACTTTATATTTATTGATTAAGTTTGAAAGTTTCTCATCATTAAATTCTTTTGGTCTTCATCATTCTACTAGTATTTCTCTATCCATTATAGTATGGTTGTTTTAGCAATTTCTTAGAAAAGGAATAATGAATCCCATTTCCTTGAAATCACCATATCCATCTTTACTATGTCTTTGTATACATGATAATTCTTAATCCTCATCAAAATCAGATCTCTATGAACCCCTTACTCAATGAATAAACCATATTTTTTCATTATTGGATGGTATTGTATCAAGAAATCACAATCATTATTCAATTCTAACCTTCTTATTTATCTCATGTAGATCACATTCTAAGAGAATATATACTTGAAACTCTTATGGTATATATATATATATATATATCACAAATTTCTCTATAGAGGTATTGTATCTATATTTTCAAAGAAAAAAATAATGAGTCTCATTTCAAGGTCATGAGTTAGATAGTTCTATTCATGGTTTTTCAATTTCTTTTATGCATAAGAAATTACCATATCATTCTATATAAGGACACAACCAATTTATTTCTTTAATTCATCACTATACATTAAAAATTATTCAATTCCTAATGATAAAGATAATACTAGGTTATTAATCATTGTTTTTTTAACTCCTCAAAACATTCCTCATATTCATTTATCCATAATAATTTAACATCTTTACAACTTAAATTTGTTAATGGGTAGGAAAAATGGGTGAAATATAGAAAAAATCACTTATAGTAATATTAAAACCCCATAAATGAGTATATAAAAGTTATATTTGTTGATTTATGCCATTATTTGACAACTTTAATCATTTAAGGCTCAACATATATTCCATCCTTAGAGATAATATCGCCAAGAAATGAAAATTCATTACGCCGAAATTCACAATGACTTTATTTACAATATAATTTTTTGTTCTGAGGGTATCTATAATTAATTATAGATGAATCTGAATCTCTTAATATCTCATATAGTATATCAAGATATCAAAAACTAATACCACCATAGAGTTATTATGATTATCATTGAATACTTTATTCAATATATCCATAAAGGCAGATGGTGCACTAGTCACTCCAAAAGGAATTATCATAAACACATAATTTCCATACCATTTTCAAAATAACATATTTAATATATCATCCTTTTTCACCCTTATATGAGGATTAAAAATGTGAATATAATCCTTTGAAAAGTATTTGTCTTATTGATTTTAATAAAATACTTCCCAAATTTATGGTAAAGGATACTTAGTCTTTATCACAATCGCATTGATCTCCCTATAATTTATCCACAATCACATAGAATCATACTTATTTATCATGAATAAAATAAGGGATCCCCATGGTGAAATAATAGGAAATATAAATATTTTATCACATAACATCATCGATTTTTTCTTCAACTCCACTAACTCCATCGGTTCGATTCTATAAAGAGTTTTAGATATTAGTATTACATTTTGAATGAATTTAATTGAGATCTTGACTTTATGAACTATTTTATAACTAGATAATTATTCTATAAAAACATCAATGAATATATGTACCATTGGTACATCCTCTCTTTTCAGAACATCTTCCTTACATATAAATCGGGTTTTTTCTTCGTCACTTCCAAAAAATTTCATCGAGAGATACTGGGGGTGCATTGGGACAAGATTTAGAAGATGAAGTGTAAATTAAACCTCAATTTCATAAATCATAATTTCCTTCTCTTAGAAATAAATTTTCTCATTATACAGTGAATGGTAATATATACCATGTCACACCCTGAAAATATAAAATAAGATCATTATATTTGATAGCTGCATGATAAGAAGCACAGAGCTTAGAATAGAATACAACACCGAAAGAATTTATAATATATTTATTTAATAATAATTTTAATTTATTTGAGATCATATGTGACATTAAATTTTAATTTTATCTTGAGTTACATGAAACAATTAGTTTATTTGATAGCTTGCATTACACACAATACCGAGTTTTCTTGAACAACAATATATTATAATAATTATTTAATAACTATCACCTAGACATTATAATTAAGGGTATGAATAGGTTTAATAAAAGTATGAAAATATATAATTTATGCACATTTATTATTTATCTATTGATTATAAAAAAAATAACCATTTGAATGAAAACAAATGTTTTTAGAAACAGTATATTTTTTTCTAAAAAATGGCTAAGTCGTGCTTCGCACGCATAATTTAAAACTAATTTTTAAAAATTTTATAAAATTTATTTTAAAAAATAAACATCAATTTTTAAATCATAATATCAAAATTATATATAGTTAAAGTTTTTTATTTTTCTGAAATGTTTTGTTTTTTTATGAATGGAAAAAAATATTGAAATTCAATTGAAAACTTACTTTTCATTTAAATATATTATAATGTTAAATTATGTTTTTAAATGGTTTTAATTTAAAATCAGTTAATTTTTATGTCAACTAATCCAATTTAGGTCATTTTATTCATTTTAGTGCTGAATTTAGATATAAAAACTCTATAAAATTTTATATTTTCTCTTTAAAGACCTACTTTCTCATCACATTTGTAGGACTAATTTTAAGTAATATTTTTCTAATTAAGAGGTTTTAATTTCTAAAAATAGATTAAATATTTGGAAACATCTTAATTTATAATATATAATAAGTTAAACATGATTTTTGACCAAAATTAATTGTGAAGACGTACAAAATTATATATAACTGTTATCATAAAAATGGATTTATCGGAGTTTAAATGAAGAAGATATAGGTAAAATTACCTAAACACTTTTCTGAAACCTATTTAATGGAAATATGTAAACCTTATATCTTATATGATCGATAATGGCTCATTTTGGGAGCTTCTTTCATGATAGAAACATGGCTATGATAGAATATTTTCCAAAGAATTACAAGTGTGTCACTCACCTCACTTATAAAAGACCACCCCCTCTCCTCTTTTCTTCACACCTTCCCACCATTTTTATTCAGACAGAAACAACCCAAATAACTTTACAACTTCCCTATGATTATCCTAGAAGTCTTATTTTTTTCATAAATCCAACCTATGAATGCTTTGGTGAAAACCTAAATAACAGGTAATGTTATTCAATGAATATATTTATTTTATTTCTTCTTTAACCTACCTGAAATATTATTAAATCATGATGATATAATAAATCAAATATAATACACATAATGTATTTTTTAAGTAATTTCATGACCTAAAACCATCTTCACTTCCATCAAATGGGTTATGAATTTAACATTCATGTGTATGGCATACTACCACCTCGTGAACCGATGTCATTCATTCTTCCATTACTAACTTTCACCGTTGGGTATTATGATAATTATAAGGTATATATATGATATTTATAAAATAATAATATCTATTTAGTAATTATTACATATATATATATATATATGACTTTCAATTACATGGGGGATATAATAAGGTCGCTCGTGTGTGCGGTGGAATACCGCCTCGTGAAGCGGTGTGATCAGTCATTCACTAACGATTTAAATGAAATTTAATAATTTTAAAGTTAATTAATATATGTTATAAACATGAAATAATTATGATATTAATTATATATTTATAATTCTGAAATTTTTATTTATTTCTTACTTTTTCCCTCACTTAAAGAAGATATCATCATTCAAGTACATGTGGACTACCGCCTTCATGAAGCGATGTGACACTCTTTTCATCATCACATCACATAGATGATAGATATAAGTATATTTAAATGAATAATGTGTTATATATGATATTATTATAACTATTTAAAGATAAAATATTACTTACCTCTTTTTCATAATAGCTGTTGAAAATGGAAATGTTACTCATGTGTATATACAACCTACTGTCTCCATGGTTGTAATATAGTTCATTTTTCATAACCAAATTTCATGATTTTTTTAAAAGTTTAAATTATTTATAAATATGATAATTATTTTATGATAATTATTTGGTATACTTTATAACTACATAATTTGTAAAATAATTACATCTTTCATGATGAAACACGCATGAGAAAACAAGACAATTAACACCTGAAACAATGAATAAAATGATAGATTACTAACTAGTATGTGATGGGATTTTATAAAAAGATAATATATGATATTATAAAAATTAATATGGTTCTATAATAATTTAATAACATG
Organism: Viscum album; assembly: GCA_963277665.1. Taxonomy (NCBI): domain Eukaryota; kingdom Viridiplantae; phylum Streptophyta; class Magnoliopsida; order Santalales; family Viscaceae; genus Viscum; species Viscum album. Next base: position 906,882,541 of record OY728131.1, on the reverse strand, counting down.
TCTAAAACCAATATACTAGAGATTAATTGGGTTCAACCAAAAGGAAGAGCGAGCTAAGATATTTTGACTCAATTTCATTCCATTGAGGTATATTGTGATGTTATGCACCCAATTTATTTATATGGTGTATATAATTCCTATTTTATATATTATATCATGATTAATTAATAATTAAAATTATTTTATGTTTCAAATTGGATTATTTCATCTAATGGGTTTTTAATTAAAAGTTACCAAGTGGTAAATAATTTCATAACCCAATTTCTTTTCATTGAGTTATATTAATCCTCTGTTGTCCTTTATATTCAATGATTATATGCATAATGAATTTTGATTATATTATATAGTATTTCCACTTTTTTATGTTTTTTAAATCTGATACACATAATTTATTCATTTATTAATCCTCACTTCTAATGTTATGATCATTGTAATAGTTTATTTCACAATCTCATTATATACAAGATTGTTTATACTTATATTTATATCTAAGGAAATTATAAGATAGTTGTCCAATATAACTGTTTAATTTGATAATAATCTATTTATTCATTATATTTTCAAGTAATAGTACTATTTTAACACTCTTTTTTTCTTAAAATAATTGAGAAACATTTTTTTAATAAAATTCGACTTCATTTCTATCTTTGATTAGAAATCTGTTTTTATCCCAAAGCATGTTTTCTTAAAATGTTTTCAAGGAATGATTTTTAAGAAAATTTTATTCATAAATGATAAAAAAAATCATTTATTATTACTCCAATGTATTTTTTTGTATTGATATCATCCTTATTTTTTCTATTTATTGTTTATGATCATTTTGACGAAGTAGAGTATTGACATTCAATTACTTAATTAATTTGGGTAGTCATTAACTATCCCTTACATTAATCACTGGATTGTGGTCATTGAAAATTAAATTCCCCTTAATTATAAATTTTTCTGTCATGGATATTATTATTTCTTAAACATTATATCATTTTACATACAATCTTCTACATTGATTGTTATTTATCTATCTGGGGAAATATTGAAAAAATTGTATACATTACACAATAAGAATATTTGGTGAAATGGAACATTTTTTTATAAATTAATTATATCATTTTAATATATTATAAATTCATTGTAACCTAATTTGATGGGTGGGTATCAGAATTATATATCCCCCTGATGCATTGGTAGGTCTCGTGAGACAAATTTGTAAGCTATAATTAAACGGGTTTACTGATAGTATTAAATCATCTTGTGAAATGTCTTAAGGGTAGAGGTATAATGTGCCTAAGACACAGAATCCAATAATTAATAATTTATTTCATTGAAAATTCTTTTATTATTATACATGATATTTTCACAATGATATTATCTTTTGATGCTGTTCATTTTTAGTTTATTGATTAAATGACATATGTTTTTTGTTATTTACTATGACATATTGATATATATTTTCTTATTATCCATGAGATTTTCACAATAATAATATCTATATATGTATTTAATTCCTATTTTATTGATTAAATGGAATAGGTTTTTAGATATTTACCTATCCATATTGATTATTACTTATAGTATCTTGATTGTTATGTTATTTAATTGTAATGTGTGTTTAGTTATTTACCTTTACATTTTGATTATTGATAGTTTCCACTGTAATTAACCCTCACTAAGAATTTGAACTCAGATTTATTTTTCTCCCTATACCAAGAATCCATGAAGTGTACTATGACTGATATGCAAGGATATTCTTGATGGAATAACATTGTTCTTGAAACAAAATTATTTTCTAATTTGGTTGTTCAAATATAATGAAAGACTCATATATGTTTCTAGTTTACCAAAACTACTCAACTATTCGGTCCTTTGGGATTTGATAAATTTGGAACTGGATTTGGGATACTTGTATTAGGGTTTCTAATGCTTTTATAATAAGAAGTTTAGTATAAAAACTAGGAACTTGATTTATGAAAACGTAGATCGGGGAATATAACCCTATGATAAACTTTTAGGATACTATATAAGAACATCACAAATTCTTGGTAAAGAATATATTATATGTTTTTTTCCAAGAAATACATCCTTATTTGGATACTATAAGTGGAAATGATTATAGATCAAAGGCCCCTAGGGGTAATAAATATCAAAAAGATGCATTTGGATGGACCCAATTGTCACTTGGTTCATGGAAGCAGGCTATACAAAAAATATGGTTTGAAACTCTTAGGGGATATACTTAATATGATTCACATTTTCATTACTTTAAATTGTGAAGGATTTGATGAAATTATAAGATTGAATAACCAAGGTTAAACGTAAGGATTATTATATTGAAAATAATGTGTCATGATTTAGACGTCTTATAAATGATTATATGGTTTTCCAACTATGATTATTGTTTCTCATACTATGATTTCTAGTTTTCTTCAATGGAATAAACCTACAGAAATCATGATAACATTGAATATGAAAGAAAATGTCGTGACCATGAGAATCCAAAAGGAATTATGATATAAGTGAATGATATCATGATTATGTGAAATCCGTTTTTCCAAAATATGATTAACAACCTATACCTTAACAAACTCTCAGGCTCGAAAAAGAAGATAAGGATGGATTTTTCTATGAGCTTGAGTGGTGGAGTCTATGGAGGAAATAATGATCTATTTAATTTATGTTATTAGTGTTTAAGGAGACACCCAAGAAAGTATCACAATAGAATGGAAAAAATCATTTATGTTTGTAAATGAATGGAATAAAGTGATAAATTTTTTAGGAAAAATGAAGAGTATGGTGGAAGGAAATGAGTCACATCCTAATAATCCATTTATAGATAATTGTCTGAAATGTGGGGAGCCAAGGAATTATCTGAATAAATTCAATATTCTAATCGTTAAAACCTAGACTAGGAATGAACAATTATAAAATAAAATGAATGAAGTATTTCTATGTTGGGATTCATGAATTAAATTGTGGGGAAGATTACAATGGTGGAACTCTATGAGATGGCAGAGGTGATAAAAATTTTATGGTGATAGGAGACTCCGGTGGGTCTCTCTAGAATTGTGGTGATGGGGAGGCAAAAGGTCCGGGCAATCGACGTGATAGGTTTGCAACTCAAGGTAGGTGCTTGACTCATGATAACACATAAACCAAGATGGGTGGTGATGTCTTTTGAAATTTTAATTTGTTGGAATCTGGTGTAGTTTTTTTATCTATCCTTTTTAAATGTAAGGTTACTACTAATAATTAAAGAGGATTTTTGAAAATGAAAAAAAATGGATTTGTAAAAGTAAAACCTATATGTTCTGTGACAACCCATCACGGCCAACAAGGCCATGTGACATGAACCCATGACCGAAGGATAATATGGTTTTAGCACCAACTGATGGCCTATATGATTTCCTAATTAAAATGTCATTGTTTTTATTTAATTGATTTAATGAGTAAATATTAATGATTATGTAGTGATGTAATAGTAGAGATTTATATATTCATGTATTATATTAGATGATATATTCTAAACATATTAGATTTATAAATAATTAGATATGGATATAAAGACACGTGACTCATTTATGGATATTAAGATTTATTAAAAGTGAATTTTATTTCTTAAAGCATAAAAAAATATTTTGTAGATATTCATTTCTTCAAGTAAGGGATGAATTTTAAATTAATTGAAGCATAAAAAAGGATTAAAATGTTCGTATAAAATAGAAAAATATCATGTAAGTATATTTTCTTATATTTTGAGATAGTAAAATAATATCTTAATTCTAGGAAAATAATATTGAAACAAAATTTTATCCTAATAACTTCATTTATGTTGAATCGATGGCCTTCTTAAATCATCATAGATTTATGGTTATTATTCCATTAAATGTACATTGATAATTCAACTTATTTTGATTAATAACATCTATCAAACACTATAAATCTTTTATATTTTAATGTATATATCATCTCTTTCCACCAATGTTCTTCTACTTAGAAAGCTAGTTATGTGTTAACCCATATGAAATTTGTACTTCCCTTTCTCTCATATTAAGATAATGTTTTATCAAATATTTTATAATGTGGGATTTTAATAAATTTATTTTCAAAAGTAAACCCTTGATTTTTGGGATAAAGTTTAAATTATGTGTATCCAATTTATTTAAGCTTAGAAAAATGTAACAATCCAAAATTCTAAAAGAAGAACATTTTATTCGATATCATGTATGACATAAAACACCAAGAATGGAAGAGAATATAACACCCAAAGACTTTGAAATATATTTATTTTGAAATAAATTAAATTTATTCACTAGAATATGTGACACACAACCCCAATTTTATTTCTCATTAAATGTAAAAATGAGTTTCATTGATAATTTTTGTTACACATAAGATCCAGTTTTACAAAACAAACACTACTGGAAGATAGACCTATACCCAATGTTTAAGAATATCATGGGTATATGTATAGTGTGAGAACCTATACCCACGGTTCTGGAAAATCGTGGGTACAGGGGACCTATACCCACGATTTTCCACAAAACCGCGGGGATATCATTTTTTTGAAGGCCTATACCTACAGTTTTGTAAAACCGTAGGTATAGGTGTTTATTTCAAATCCTATCCCCACTGTTTTGGAAGAACCGTGGGGATAAATATTTTTTTTTGAAGGCATATACCCACGGTTTTCTAAAACCGTGGGGATAGCTTCCCCACATTATGGCGGAAAAAAAACGTGGGAAACAAAAACAATTGGTGGGAAAACCTATACCCGCGGTTTGAAATAATATATTTAGGTTGATAGAAATTTATAAACATAATAATTTATTGGCTTGGTTGGTTAGGCATTTCTTATAAGTTGAGGTGGTTGAGGTATCGAATCCCGCTGGATTCTTTTTTTGGAATACAGAGACTCGAATTAATATATTATTAAAAATGCAGACTAATATTAATGTAGTTGATGCGGCCTAGTTGGTTAAGTACCCAGTAATCACTGCCTCAGGCACAAGTTCAAAAATTTCTGTCTTCATTTTTAGTAACACGGTCAAAGATTCATATATATTTAGAAATATAGATATATATTAATATAACTAGTGTAGCTGAAGTGGTGAAGACCATTGAAATGTAGGATCTGGTTGCTGGACGTTGCAGGTTCAATACCTGCTGGCTGTATTTTTTTCACAATTTTCACCCACGGTTTTTAAACCGTGGATATAAGACATTGACACGGTTTTGGGGGCTATACCCATGGTTTTGAACCGTGGGTATAGGTGGTTTTTCCAGTAGTGAAAAAAATACTAATATTATTAGTATTTAATATTTATCACCTAGCCATTGGAATAGAATGTATGAATTGGATTGAAAAAATTATGAAAGTATATATTTTATACACATTTATTAGTTATCTTTTTATTATAAATAATATAAGGACCATTTGAAGGGAAAATGACGTGTTTTCTGAAAAATATATTTTTTTCTAAAAAGAGCCTTAATCATGATTTGTACCTGAAATTTAAAATTAAACTTTAACAATTTTAAAATATTTATATTAAAATAATTAAATTTATTTTCTAAGTAATAATTTCAAAATTATCTTAGTGTGAATTTTTTGGATTTTTCAATAATTATTTATTTTTTGATTAATAGTGAAAACTACTAAATTTTAATTGAAAACTACCTTTTTGTTTAATTAATTTATAATATTTAATTATATTTTTAATTGGTTATAAAGTAAATATATATATATATTTTATATCATTTAATCCAATTTAGGTCATTCTAATAGTTTTAATATTGTATTTTTATAGAAAAACCTTTTAAACATAAAAAAATTCCCTTTTAAAACCCATTTTCTCATCACATATACGAGACTAATATTAAATTAAAAATTTCCACGTATATGAAGATATTTTTAAAAAATGGATTCCATATTTGGAATCATAAAAATTTATTTATTTATAATAGTTTCAAATAAATATTTGACCAAAATTAATATTGAAAATAGTAAAAACTAGTTACAACGGTTAAGGTAAAATATTGATTAAAAGGGGGTTAATCTAAGAGGACAATGGTTATAAATAACATAACAAATTTTAAAAAAATCAATTAGATGGAAATATTTATACCTTATATATTATATATAATAGAATTTATAATTTTTGAGTCTTATGAGATGATAAAAAATGCGGGTATGAATGAATCTTTTAAAAAAATTACAAGTGTTTTGGTCACCTCCCTTATAAAAGGGAACCCCTCTCCTCTATTATTCACACATTGAAACGATTTTGGTTCAGACATGAACTACAAAAATCACATTAAAAATTACCTTCCATCATCCTATAAGAATTATTTTATGCATAAATTCATCCTCGTATGGCTTTGGTTCAAACCTAAAAAGGATACCTGAAGAAGAGGTAACGTTTTTCAACGAGATTTTTTATTTTATATCTTCCACCACCTCCCTCAGATATTATTAAACAATTTTGATATAATATCATAAGTATATTAAATATAATATTATACATTTATAATAATTTAATGATATCTAACAACCACCACTTCCATCAAATGGGCTACAAAGTCATCATTCCTATGTTCGATAGACAACTTCCACACGAGCTGATGTCATTTGTTCTTCCATTTCCACCTTTTACAGTTTGGTATGATGATGGATATATATATATATATGATATTTATAATATATTTATATCTATATAGTAATTAGTTAATATTTATATTTTTACTTTTCATTCTATAGGGGATATCATATTGTCACTTGTGTTTACGGCGGAATATCACATCACGAAGCGATGTGATTCATCTTTCACCAGCACTTTTCATTGAAAGTAATAATGTTATAGTTAATCAATATATTTGACATAAAATAAATAATTATTATATTAATTAAATATTTATCATTCTTAAAATATAATATTTCTTCTTACCTATTCACTCACTTAAAGATGATAACATCGTTCATGTGCGTGTGGACTATCGCCTTCGGGAAGCGATGTGACTCTCTTTTCATCACCAATACACATGGATGAGATATATAAGTATATTTAAATAAATAATAAGTTATATATGATATTATTACCATTATTTCAAGATAAAATATTTCTTAACTCCTTTCCATAAGAACTTTTGAAAAATGTAAACATTACTCATGAGTTCGTACAACCTACTGTATCCATGATTGTAACGTAGTTCATTTTTCATAACCATCTTTAATGATTAGTTTTAGAAGATTAATTGATGAATTAATATGATATTTATTTCATAATTATTATTATTTAGATGATATAACTGTATAATATTTACAGAAATCAGATCTTTCATGACGAAACACACAGGAGAAAACAGGGCAATTAATACTCGAAACAACAAAAATAATGAAGGATTGTCAATAAATGGGTGATAAGAAGTTATAAAACGATAATATATAATCTTATAAATATTAATATGGTTCTAGAATAATTTAATAACATGTTTAAAACCACTATAAATGATATTATATATTGTTCATCCAATAGGAAGCGTAAGGAAAGGGGTTTCATCTCAGTTTAATTTCATTCAGGCATATTGGGATTTTATGCACATAATTTGTCTATATGGTGTATATACTGATGCGTTAAATTATTATATAATGATTAATTAATAATTAATTTTATTTTATGTTTTTATTTTAATTATTTCATCTAAGGGATTTGGAGTTAAAATTTACCATGTGGTAAACAATTTCATAACAAATGTTATTTTTATAGGGAAATATTAATCCTTTGTAATCATTGATATTATATGATTATGTGTATAATGAATTTTTTTTATATTATGTGAAATTTTTAATTTTTTTATATGTATTTATAGATTATACGCATAATCCATTCATTTATTAGTTCTCACTTCCACATTATAATCATTTTAAGGGTTTATTTCAATATTTCATTCTAATATTGATTGTTTATACTTGTATTTACATTAAAGGAAATTATTTAATCATTGTATAATAAACCATTTTAATTTTATAATAATCTGGTCATTATTAATATTTTACACTAATATTACCATTTTTTCATTCTTTGGTAATTAAAATTTTTTAGAAAATGTTTTTAACAAAATATAAATTCATTTCACTCTTTGATCGAAAATATGTTTTCTTCCAAAACAATGATTTATAAAAAAAGTAAGTAAATATTTTTAAAGATATTTTTATTCATAAATTGAAAAACCATTTATTATTATTCTAAAGGGTATATGTTGTATTGACATATTCCTAATTCATTCTATGGATGGTTTATGATCATTTTGACCAAGGAATTTATTTGCATTCACTTCTTTGATTCATTTTTGTAGTTATTAACTTTCCCTCGTATTATTCACATTCATGTGATCATTAGAAATTAAATTTCCTTTAAATATCCATATTTTTTTATCATGGATATTATTATTTCTTAAATAATAACACCAATTATAAATAGGGTTTTCTACATTGAATTTTATACATATATCTGGGGAAATATTGATAAATTTGTATACTCTACTCAATACATATATTTGATGATAAGGAACATTATTTATTAATTAAATTGATTATTCGGTATATGAGGAATTATTTGAACCTATGGTGATAGTTGGGGCATGTATTTATATAGACCCATGATGAATCAATAAATATCATGAGAAAAACCATTAAGTTAGAATTAAATGGGCTTTTACCAGTAGTTTTAAAATATCTTGTGAAAAGTCGTGACAGTTGAGGTATCATGTTCCTGAGACAAGAAATCCAATAAATAATAATTTCCTTCATTAATAATTAATTTTTTATTACCCATGAGATTTTCAAAATTATATTACCTTTGGATGCAATTCATTATCAGTTTATTAAATAAATGACATGTGTTTTTAGATATTTTCCTTTCCATATTAATTATTCTTTATCTTATTATTTATGATATTTTCAAAATGAAATTAGAACTGGATATATTTATTTACTACTTTACTGATTAAATTACATTTTTTTAAACATTTACCTTACTATATTTATTATTCATTATCATATAATAATTACCATGTTATTAAAATAGAGTTTATGTTCAGTTATTTACCTTTCTATGTTGATTATTGATATCTTTCACCGTACTTTACCCTTGTTGAGAATTAGTGATCACCCATATTTTTCTTCATTCCCATGAATCCATGAGTGAACTATTATTGATATGAAAGAACATTCTAGGGGATATAAATTTATTCTAAAAAAATTATGCTATAATTTGTTCCCAAAATGTAAAGAAAGACTCACATATGTATTTACTTTACCAAGACTATTAAAATATAATTTCCTTCATGATTATATTCCTTATATCTTATGAAAATTTAATAATGAAATAACTAACTCCATGGTAATAGGGTTAGGGTTTATACATACCTTGTATCATATCAAACTCAATTATAGGTATAATACCCCAATTTAAAATTAGGGTATATTATGCATCATAATTGGAAATGAATTACATATCTTTATTTCAATAATACTTCCATCAATGTCTTAATTGATAACTCATTTACTGAGGTAATATGTAAATATTAGATTTTTTCAATAACCATTAATGATATAAAAGAGTGTGAAGATCTATAATCAATTAAAAATTTACCATACATTGAGGTTATGATAAAATTACATGTCACCCATCATTAAGAACATTAACTTTAGTTATGCTAATAGAATATTCTTGGACTTACTCCCTTTTAGTTTTTTAGGTAAATTTCATTATTATGCGTGGAATTACTTTGAGTAATATCCCTTATCCTTATATTTAAATCATTTAACATCAATAGATTCTACCATTCTTTTTCATTCACACTCTTTAGGTCCTTTTCTGTACACTTGTAACAAACTCTTGTTCCATTCCTCTTATCCGTAAGGTGTTTCTTCCCATAATTATCACATGTGAAAATCATAAACCATAATTTATTCCCCTTTTTCACACTTTTCATACCATGATTATTATCTGAAATCTTCCTAACCTAATTTTACTTTAATAAAAATCCCTTGGAGAACTCATTTTTTGACTGAATAGCACATGAAACTATATACTCGTATAATGAAAAGGACTAGGAGAACAAATTCCTTTGAAGTATTGTCTTTAAACCATAAATTATTTTATCAACGTTTTGTTCCTATCTAGATACATAGTCTATATCATGTCTAGCTAACCATGTTATTTTATCCTCATACTCAGTAATATTTTCATCCTTCATTTGTCTAAGATTGAGGAACATCCTTTCTGTTTCACCTATTTTCCCATGAGGAAAGTATTTTTCATAGAATATATCCTTAAAAGTTCTACATCACATGTGCTTTATCTCATATTCTATTTAAGTGGTTTGGATTAGCAGCCATCATTGGTCCGCATCTCCCTTCTAATAATAAACCACTATAATGATTTTTTTCTTATTTTCAACACTTCTCAATTCAAGAAATAAATTTTCTAGAGACATGATCCATTTTCAACTAGAAATGGATTATTAGTTCCATTGAATTATATATTTATTCTAACATAGTTACACTTGTTGTGGATCAGCATGTTGCTATATGTGACTGATATTATTTTTCATAACTAGGTTCAATATCCATAATGGGGTTATTATTTGATTATCATTAACTCTACCTTCATTGACTTGATTGGGGGGAACATCACTATATTGAGTTTTAGTGTTTATAAAATTCTAATTCCTCTTGTAATTAACCATATATCTACAGTGGAATATAGAAAATTAACTTATTATACTTAATTATAAAATAAAATTAATATTAATTTTTTGTAGTGTTACTTATAAATATTTAGTGTTTCTATAGTACTTGTTATATCTAACTAAGATCATATAAATCTAGTCCCCAAGGTTTTTACTAAACATACTCTAATACTAGAAATAATAACCAAAATCCAGAAACCCATATAAATTAGTTATATTGCATTATTGGTATAGAATATATGATTTATCAATGGATCCAATGGATTAACTGTCTTGGAAACTAGATACATTAACACATTAAATTTGAAAACATAAGATACAACATGAAAACAATACGAGATCATTATTATACCTTCCATTATATCTTAAAAACATTAATATATTTCTACTCTTGGTTTCTTAGTGATAGGAAAACAATTTAGTGTTTGATCAAGTGATTGGTAAGTGGTAGAATACAATATAACCTATCATAACAAGAACTTGGAACAAGTGATATTATATAAATAAATAAACATGAGTCCACAATCAACTAAAACTAAAATAATAATAAATCCACACACAATAATGAAAATAAATAGATCAGATAGATACTAATAGTAATTTTTTCCTTACTGATTAAATTTATAATGTCAGAAAGATAATTCCACACCATAATCTAAGACATTAAGATATTAGATATCATGTTCTTAGTATCAAGGAAACATCTATTTTTGGATAGGCATACACCAAAATACGCAAAAATAATTGTCTCATGAGACTTACCAATGCATTGAGGTGATATATAATATCAGGCCCCACCTATCACATGATCATAACTCATCTAGATAAATAAGATGGATGGTTAAAAAATATGTATCCATCTTGATAGTAATCATCCATATTGGAATAATGGTATATAAGATACCAATACATTTCCTTGTGTCACTAAAAGTGATAAAATGAAAATAACCCATCCAATGAAATAAAGTTAAGGTTTAACAATGCATATTCAAATTACCAATAATCCTTGTTATTAGAATAATGACATATTAAATGTCAATAAATTTCCTCATTTCAATAAAAGGGATAACATGATCATAACTCATCTGGAGAAAAAAGTTAAATGGTTAAACAATACATAGTCAACAAGATGTTAATAATTCATATTGGAATAATGAAATATATCCCAATACTATTCCCCATGTTAATAAAATGGATAACATGATAATAACACTTTTAGATAAATAAAGTGGATGGTTAAACAGTATATAATAAATATAGAAACTATAGGGTATTATCAATTTAACAGGAAGTATCCATATTGAAGAAATAAAAATAAGATAGTGTAGAAGGGTACTTTAAACTTTTTGGCCTCTCAAATTAATATTGTAATTTAGTTCAATAGATTTCACTTTTAGGAGTCCATAACAATGTTAAGAAAAATCCTTCATCATGGTTTATAATGGGTGTGAATATTCTAAATCATATCCATCTAGGGTGTATTTATAGGTATAAAATATTAGGACCACTCATCATTCAACAACAAGATATTGAGCCAATTCTCAAAAAAACTCCTTTTAGGATGATTACCCCTTTTTGTATATGGGAAACAATCCTATCTAATTGCTAGTATCTAGAACTGAATGCCATTTCTAAGAAAACCATTTGCTCTGTACTTTCCAAGAATTTAGGATTTTTAGGAAATATAATGGCTTAGTATATACATTTAATGAGAGGAAATATCATTTTTAATATATGAAATGGGTGATAATTTCATATAATTACAAGCATTATGATATTATAATAAATTTTCAAATTGAAAATTGAAGGGGTGGAATGAGATCCCTTATGTTGGCATAATAACAGCATAAAAAAAAGTTTATAATGTGAGGGGATAATAAGAATATAATTAATAAAATATTAAATGGGATATAATAACATGAAATTATAATCAAGTAAATATGTGTATGTTTTATTTTAACAAAATAATTTCAAATAAAAATGAAAGGGATGTTTTAGAACCCATACCTTGATAAGAATCTTCTTAAACCTTGGGAGGACTCCTTAGAACCATATGAACTCCTTAGGTGGGATTTGTAGTTGGATAGGTAAGGTAAATTCTTGAAAGTTTATTTTTTTGTGGAGTTGGATGAGAAAGTGGGAGGTAGTGAACTCCTTTTATGGGTAAAAAGAGGGGATTTTCCTTGAAAGTAATGTTATGTAAGGGTAAGAATGGAATCACATGGGTTTTATATGGGTTTCATGGGTTTGGTGGATAAATGGTATGTGATACATGTTGCTATGAATTTTATACCTAACAAGGTTTATATAAGGTATTAGTGACCCTTTAATTATTAAAAAATTAGATACTTTATTTACCCATTTTAACCCTTATTAATATCAATTAAAAATTAACCATGGTAATTATTTTAATAATAAAAATATAAGATAAAAAATATTAGAAAATGTTTACATTATAATTCATAATTTTGACCAAATTTAATCTAATTAAACATATAAATGTTATAAAAGAAACGTTTAAATTACATCAAAAGATATAGGAAACACTATTTTTATCGAAAGAAATAGATTTTATACATTAATTATAATTTTTTATTTACTATTAAATGTTAATTGAATGAGTTTTTATATATTTATTTATATTCTTAAAAATAATATTAGAGAATTATTTTAGAATATATTAGTCTAATTTATTTACATGAAATTTATATAACTCTTAAGAATTTAATTCTTTGAAAACAACCATTTTAATTTTATCATGATTATTAATATTTAATCTAAATGATTTATTTCTAATTAATATAAATATGATTTTTCATATTAAATAAATTTATTCTGAATATTTTAAAAACAAATTCCATTTTATCAAATAAAAATAATATATACTTGTTAAATTAAAAAAAATTAACATTAGCACGTGTAAAACCTATTTTATAAAAAGTGTATTTTGAAGCATAAAAATTATGTTTAGGATACATTTTACGATAAATATTATTTTCATGAAATATATTTTTTTTACTAAAAAATTGATAAATTTTATGTGGATTCTAAATAAAACTAATAACCTAATTTTATCAAAATAATATTTAATTAAAATAAAATACCCAAAAAAATTTCTTTTATTGGAAAATATTACTTAGGTTCATTAAATTTTAAACATAGGTTTTATAATAAAATAAAATTACTTAAAAACTTATATTTTCACTCCTTAAACACATATTTGAACATTTAAAGATTTTATATACTTATATGTCTTTATTAAGTAATTATAAACTCATAAACCTTACAGTTTTGGTGAAAATAGTATTTTTAACTTAAAAATCATCTATTTTAAAAAAAACTACCAAAATTTCATCATCATTTAATATCCTTATAAATAGTTATAATAAGAATTTATTTTTTAACATTAAAATTCTATAATTTAAAAATTGATATTTTAAATATACTCATGAATAAAGTCTCCGTAGAGTGGGCATTTTGTGCTAGTTTAGGATATGATGTTTACATGATATAGTATGGTCTCAAGTATAAAATTTTTCATGGGATGAATTTGGATATATATTAATATATATTTATTTTAATTTGAGTTATTAACACAATCTACGTTTATATAAAGAGTTACACATTAATATGGTATGAACAAGTTGAATGAGTAGAAGGAATATGATTCTAAACTAAATCATTAAAAAATGTATACATGTAAAGGTAATAAGATGAGATAAGATATTTATATTAAATCCCATTTAAATATACAAGTATTCATATTCCTTCCAAATTTAACACTTTTCTAAACCTAAATCATCCAACTTGGTAGGTCATGCTAAATTTGGGTACCCCTAGATTATCTTGATTAAGAAAAGTAAGTAATGGGTCATACTAATTGGATTGGATGATAATTTTTTACATTTTATTTAGGACAATCTATTTGGGGAGACCCTAATAGCTTTAGGTGACTAGATTAATAGAGTTGAATTTATCCATATGATGGATTATGAAAATATTTTTATGATAAACTATCCTAGAGACATGTATGAAATCATTGGGATAATTTCCTACCTAAATAACTATTTTGTGAGATAAATTCCAATTAAGACTTGTTTCTTAGTGAAATATGGATCTTGGATCACTAATGAATCTGAAGGATTTTAAAATGGGGTATAATTTTTGTGATAGAACATTTAATAAAATTACTTATTAAATTAATGTAAAACAATATAATCATTTTATTAAAGGTACTATGATAATGGAACATACATTTAATACAATAATATTTTATTTTAATAAATCAATATTCATTACATATTACAATGATTAATTTTCAGATCATTTAGTTATAGTGCCTTTAGAAACATAGATACATAACCAACAAGTTTAAAGGTGAACATCATATTCTCCCACTAGTTTGTTCATATCTAGAACCCTTATAAGACTTATCATTCATAAAACTTTTATTTATAACCTTGGAAAGAAAACAAAACAAAGGAATAGATTAGAATCTCACTAAGGGTAAACAATGGAGAAATCAATAATCACATAAAAATAACATGAGCATAAGAGTATTATCTTAATAATTGAAAACCATACCTCGTATATCATAGATCATAAACATGAGTTATTATATAAATCTTGGTAGTTCAAAAGACATGAATCAAAATGAAATCAAATAACATGATCCATTAGATCATAACATTGGCATAAGACGTAGATTTTTTACATACATATATGCATAGAAAACCTTATTTCAAGGCTACCCACCAATATATTCATAACATTTTAGACATTTATTAACCACATATCTACCTTCTTCATTCTTGGTATAACATCTTGTGTACCCTCTATGGGGATCGCAAGAACCTCTCATGTACCCTTTGAGTTCATATAAAATTAATCATTACCTAATGAATTGGAATGGGATATTATTCAAATTCTTCACATAATAAAATTAAAACATATTTGTGCCACAATATCATAAATAATTCATCATATCATATCCCATTAAAAAATGGGTTTCATAAATATTTCATCGTAGCATAACTCATGGAAATGAAACGAGATTCGTAAACATCATTTCATCATAAACGTAAACATCTAGAGAAATAATGAGGATGGTATTCTTGTATTATAACCTTATTAAATTGTAGTAAACATGTATGTTTTTTTATCACTTATGAGTTGAAATATAAAAAATCATTAAAACATTCCTAATTAAAATACCCTTTTTCATTGAAAATCATTTTTTTAAAAAAAATGAAAAAAATTAACATATAAAATAAACCATTTTATTCAAAAAGAAACTTGGGAAATTATAATGTAATATTAAAATAATTTAGGCATCATGAAGGATGGAAATTCCATTCTTTTCATATAAGTTAAAAAAGACAATCCTTCTGTAATTTTTGTGGAAAAGTCACAAAGTACATTGATTGTAAAATGAAGAAAAAAGAATCCTTTCAAAAAAAATTCAAAAGTAAAACATGGGTAAAATGAATTTACAAAATTATAGGATAATAGTATAAAAATTGAAAACATTTTTAGAAAACCTAGACATGACAACTAAATACTTCCTAATGGAAACTTAAACTTAAACAATCCCAAATAATGACAAGACTATGAATTAAAAATCTTACCTCGAGTAAGACTTCCTTATAAATAACATTATCCTCATATATAACAAATTTAAATTTAATACAATATTATACCATAATAATATTAAAACTTTTAATATCATATATTATCCCTTTGAAACATTTTAATAACCCCATTTATGAATAATTCATTAAAGTTGTCATTTCTAGGTGTCAATTTTTTTATCATGAGCATTTCGGTTTAGTAGTTTTGGTGCTTGTATATTTATCCTAGTCAAATCACCTAAATAATGTTAACAATGATATAAATATAATATTTTTTCATTCAATACATATTTATATTCATTTATTGAAGTTATATATAAAAAACTGAATCACACCGTTCATGGATACGGTAGGTCATACATATACATGAATGTTGTTTTCATTTTTAATTGATGGAAAAAATAAAGTTAAATATTTATTAAGATGTATAATATCATTAATATATCATATATATATCATATATACTCATAAAATTCATCCTTATTACCATACAATTAAAATAGAAATGAATAACGAATCACATCGCTTCGTGGCGGTGGAAGTCCACACGTACGCACAAGTGGTGTTATCATTTCCCATTGGTGTGGAAGGTAAGAATGTATATATTATATTATCATTAAAATTTTATAATTATTACATAATTATCATATATATACATTATTCACATCATAATACCCGTTCATAAAATATGGTGATGAAAAATGAATTATATATCTATATGGAGAAGGTTAGTCGTACGTACACATGAGTAGTATATTCAGTTCTATTTTATGGGAAATGGGTTATATTATGGTGGTTCTATAACCAACATGAATTTTAAGTATATTAAGGATACTTAAATTACCATTTTATTTTAAATATCATTTATTTATAATAGTTATAAGAATAAATTAATTTAAATAGGTTATGTAAGATGATTTCCTCTTCTTCGAGAGACCTCCTTTAGATCATTATTTAAAGAACAAAAGGTTGGTCCATTGATGTTTCCAAAACCATGATAAATTGTATAAATAATTTAATAATTAAAATGGGTATGTTTTGGTTGATCGATAGGGATCATTGTTGTGTGATAATTAGAGGTGGGTGGACCCTTTTGTAATTGAGGTGAGGAGTAGTTTTGGAATTTCTCAAAAGATTAAATTATAATAAATTCATTATTAAGAAATATTCCAAAAAATGGACTAGGATTTGAATATAATATAATAAATTCATTTAATACCATCAATTAAAAGAACTTATAAAAGTTATAGTGTAATTTTAAACCTTAACACATTGATTAATCCTTAATTAACAAATTTTAATTTTAATAACAATAACAACTTTTTTCAATATTAACTGGTTGTAATTATTACTTATATGGTTAAAATTAGACCATAAATGGAAATTTTATGACATTTTAGACCAAATATTATCCACATTTTTTTATTTCAATACTTTTTATTATTTTAAAATAATTTAATAAAATATTAATTTGAAAAATATCACTATTTTCAATTTTGATACTATTCATTTAATTTAGCTTTGAATACATCATGAAAATGGGTTAATTCAAATATAATTATTTTACACCCACAAATATGTTATATAGATATATAAAATTTATGGGACACATTAATTCATTGAAATTATTCCAATTTTAATATTTTTACAAATATTATTATAATTTTTATATTCAATTGAGAATTACTACATTGGTGTGGAAAAAACAATTATGGTCATTATATAATTACTAAAAATTAAAAAAAAATCATGAAATTAATTTTATTTATATAAAAATAAATAATAAGATTCAATCATAACATACCTTTTTCCTATGTGTACACATAATTATATTAAAAATAATAGATTGCTATTTTTTAACTTTCCTACATTTAAATAATATATAATTCATTATTTAATCGAGATTTAAGACATGGATGGGAATCATGGGCTCAATAGTTTGATTGTGGACAATTTAAGGCATCTCTCAATTTCTTGTATCAGTTTTTACAATTTTTTTCTTCCCTAGAAACTCACAATGGTTACCTCATCTGTAATTGTATAGAGACTTGATTTTCAAAGGTTGGAGGTCATCTTGGTTATTAGGACCAACAAATATTGGGTACTTGCATTTGTCAAGAGGATGGGAGGTCTATCTCATTGAACCCTTTTGGGGGGAATTGTTTCCCACTCCAAGACGCTCTTATAGATTTAATATATCTTTTTGAAATCCTTCCCAGGCCCTGATACAGTACTTGTTACCCCTTGTCAACGACTTGATTATGAACATTCATTGATAGGAAAAATTGTGTGCATATAACGAGTTCTTTATCACTCTTTTATTTAATTATTATGCATTTTGATATGGTCATGTTCAATCAATTGGGAGTTTATTGTAGTTCAGGGAGGTGGTTGGTTTCCCAGAGATGGGATTGAACCTCTATGAGGCATCCTACACATCATTTGAAATAAGAATGAAAACCCAAAAAGTATGATTGGAATGGATTAAGATCAGTTGACTGGACACATCCATGCAGTTTAATGTCATGTGTTAAGGGTATAAATATCTTTCTTAGACCATAATGATGCATCCTACATATCTTGTTTAATACAGTAATCACAGTCTACATAGTTCTTGTAATGGTCATTTGTTTCATGGGAGATATGTCCAGAAAGAACCTAGGTGGGACTTATGCACATGTGACTACCCTATATTGATACTTCAGGAATATTTCCTTTTAATACAAGATGATATGTAATCATACTTACATCCTGATTATGGGCCTACACTAGTTGAATTCTCAATATGCTTTTAATACAATAATCACTTGTCCATAACCCCATGTGATCCATACTTGGTGTGAGAAACAAGAGATAGAAGTAAATTGTACCTATTTCACGATAGATTATTTTTATAAGGCCTAACCATTAAATTTCTCTTTTAGAGGAATTATTACCCATCTCATAGAGGATATGGTATGAAGCTCATTAATTATGAAGGCATCTGACATATCCTAAATGTGGTGTGAATTAGAATTCCCGTAGTTCATTATATACAAAACCCGATGATGGGTTTGACGTACATGAGGACATGATCTAGGGTAATTATACATAATGTAATGTTTGTGTATGACGACACTCCTTATCAACTGATATATGAGGAAGAATGTGATAATTATGGGAGAATATAGTCCCCTACATCTAAAATTCATGGGTCATTAATGGACTTACACCGAAGTGGATGCATGTTGGAGCTCGGGCCTTAGGATTAAATCTGATGTATCCAGTTATGGTGGGAATTAGAGTTCTCATGGTTCACTTAACCCTTAACCCACTGACAGGATAATGTCAATGATCATTCTTAGAGAAATTATTGTTTTCCCCAAGATTTTTGGAATTCTAGGTGCTTATACCAAAATGGATACCCTATTGATTGAGGACATATTATAATATGTTGGTAATCGGGTCCTACGCACTAAGGCTGCCTAATTAGTTGGGTATTAAACTCTAAGGTTGTCTGATTGGTTTTGAATTATGTAATGAGGTTTCACGATTGGTTATGGATTACCACCTGAGGCTACCTGATTGGTACACCCATTCTTTATCTTCTAACAGATTAAAGAGAGGTGGTTCCCATGAATGGTCTGTCTAAGAGAATAACATTGGAAGGGTCAAATGAGTGCATGGACCTAGATTATGAGGGAAACTTCTCTTGTTAAAGGGGGTTGTGGCCAAAGGTTTTTGGTTAGGTTACACATGGAATGAAGCCATATGAACCTACTGGACAAAGTAGACATGACATATGGAATTTTTCTAACATGTCTTGGACGTATGTTTTACATGTCTTGATCATCTTACCAATATGTTGGGGAATCAATCTAACATGATAGAAACGTACAAGGGTGTCATCCTGGTTAATTGACATTTCTTGGGTGTATTCGCATAATTAGAGTGGACATGTTTGGGTACTTTCACATGACCAAATGACTTGTCTCAGACATCTTCGCCTGAGTGAAGTGAACATGTCAAAGGTATTTCACCTGATCAATGTGGACATATCAAAGGGTTGTCACTTGATCGAATTGGACATGTCTGGGGTCCTGTACATGATAAAATGACTTGTATTAGATGCCTTTATCGGAGTCAAGTGGACATGTAAAAGGGTTGTATCCTTAGTTATTGAATTGTCTTCAGACTTCTGCATGACAAATAGTGACATGTTGATCAACTGTTGTGAGGTCTACCTAACTTTTCTAAGGCTTACCTTGTGACCAATATGGAATGTCCAAGGGGTTGTCTCCTAATCAACATGACTCCTCTGAGGTATGTCTCGTGGTCAAAGTGACAAGTCCAAAACTACCTAATCACATCACGAGTCCCATGAGGACTCTTGAGATCACATTTCCTTAAACCATTCACCATGTGGGGTTTTTTGGATATGTTTAGGATATTTTTCTTGTTCATGTTATACAAGTAAACATCCAAAGGGGTCATTCCCTACATTTCATAGGAAATTATTTTCCATGGCCAAGGATGCATGGCTAATTAAGGGTCTTTCAATGAATTCTATAGTGTTTTGAAGACATATTAAGGCTAGGTATTTTCTATCTGTAGAAGTCATATGAAGTTACATTATTCATTTTCTTCACATGATCATAAAGTGGTATTGAAAAAGTCTATCTAGGTATGTGAAAATGGGATACATATCAAAACCACAATGCACATGGGTAATGGAAGGCATTTTGGCATGAGGAGTGCATGAAATACGGGGTGCACATTTGGAATCCTACACCATGAGACTAAGAAAAAGAGTAGTGTGATGCTAGGTATTTGTGACATCGGAAGGCTCATGTACCCTGGTGTATGTCTTCAGACACCGGTTTGGGAATCGCCTAACTGCAATAGAATGACCCCAATGGAATATTATGATAATCTTTATGATCCTTCCAATATCCTACGGGGGTGATACATGGAGATTCATTTATATCTAGGGTTGCAAGAAATTATCATGAGATAATGGTTATCATGATATTCACGAGACTGAGGGTCATCATGCATGTTAGCACATACTTTCAAGCACCAGTATGAGTGATCCGAGTATTCTAGGGACATTATTATTGCATCTCATGAGGTTCAATAACTCATGTAATCACGTGATGAAACTAAACATCCCTTAGGACATCTTGAAGGTGAGTATCTAGGATACACACTTGTGCTGTTAGATCATCCAAAGGCTCCATCTCGTAATGTTTTGAATTGAGTGGGGTATCACATGATCATGAGAATACCTCACATGAATCAAGTGTCGCATGATTTATAGTTCTTCATTCGATGTCTTGATATTCAAAACACTATGAGATAGGTTCTCATAGTCACCTTGGGGGATTTGCTGGGGTTGATCATCTGTGTGATCTACTCTATCACCACCCTTTTTTTTAGAACTATTTTCCTCCCTTGAGTGTGTTTTTTAGATGAGATAAGGGTTTTTATAGGCAAGGGAATCCATGTTCAATGTATCTTTACACATGATGGGTTATGTATTCATTGATTAAGGTAGAGGAGACTCTCTTGATAATGTCATCACATGGCCATCTGTTCTTCATCACATGATCATTTCAATTGATCATGTGATGCCTTTACTTCTTCCTTCAATTTCATGTAATCTAATAAATTTGATTTAATTCAGATGAAAAAAAATCATTCAGGAGGTGGAAGGGATCCTGATCATAAAACCTCTCATGATTCCGTCATTAATTATCTTCACATAAGTTTCATGATCAAATGATGATCATGAGATGGTTTTTAGTACTGGTGGGGGATCTTGTAGAAGGCCACTAGTGTTCATGATTTGGATCTCATGGTGTCCCCTACTAGTTACCTCGAACTTATTCAAATATTGGTAAAGGACTAAAGATGGTGGCCGTGCTGACCATCAAGTGATCATACAAGAAGTGTCTTGACCTATCGAACTAGTGGTCATTGGAGAGTGGTAGGTGAGAGGTAGGATGAAAATAAAGGTCCCACACTACACGGTATCAGCTGAGTTCAAAATTGCAGGGCATGAGATGATTTGTTCTGAACAAAAGGAGCATGAGATTGAAATGGGAAGCTGAGATTAACAGAAGGCATAATCGAATGGTCCATCTTTTATGCACCATATCTAAATTTTAAATCCCACATTACCTTTCCTCTAATATATAACCCATTCCATGATTTATATATGTTCGAGCCCAAAATGAGGTCAACACTCATACTACACGCATCACCTCCACCCAAGTTGTGGCCCTGTGGGACTTATGGACACTCTATGCATGGATTCGGCCTCACGCACTTAGATCCCTATACAAAGGACCTCTAACTTCCTATAGGAGCTATTCTCCCCCTTCTGGTCCACTAGGTGGACCAAGCTAGCTCCCATTGGGTATAGCTATCCTTGGACCCACATGTGCCTCTCATTGAGCCTAGTTTGGCTGGATAGTGTGATGACCATATTTTTTTGGCTATGTAAAGTGTTCAACTCCCAGAATAAAATTATAAAATGAGTACAAAAATGTCCCAAGGGATATCTTTATAAACCAAATACCAATCCTTCATGTATGTCATTTCCAAGTACTTTATGAAAATTACATTGATGTTTTTCATGGTCTTCACATTCCTTGAAATTTTGATGGTAAAGTGTGAAATGTTCAATTATGGGAACTAAAAAAATCCCCCCATTGGAATGAAATTCATTCATAATGAGAAGAATCTGATTATAAGGTAAAGGTTGACCAATTTTCTATATAATTAAATATCTGATGGGATCTGATATTGATCTTATTGAGAGGATATTTCCTAATTATGCTACTGAGGAACCCTAAATTGTTATGAAGATGAGACTTCTATCCACAAATGCTTAGCTAAATAAAATATAAGATATATCATTGACTTGGGTCATGGAATCATAAAATTATAATATCTATGAATTCAAAAATGGAACTGGTAATGGATGGAATGGAGCTTGTGGTTGAATCCAAAGAAAAGTACTTAGATGTCTCTATGTATCACATAAGGTTGGGAATCAATCCATATGTAGTAATGAAATATACTAGTTATGCAAATAAAACTCATTAATATGAGGAATATCTTCATAGATAAATAACACTATGATGAATTTCATTAAATAGTTATATCTCATTCATAGGAGGTTAAATTTCACTATTTTGTGATGAAATCCTGAGTAATGATCAATATTCAAGTTGATATGTTGCTTTAATCATCCATGATACACATCCTTTCTATGTAATACCAAACATATCCAATTTCTTGGATTTGAGTGCTTGACCATCAATAAGTTACTCTTTGAGAATGTTCATGAATTCCCACTAACATGAAATTATTCACTGAAATGACTACTCTTGTAGCATCGAGATATATTTATTTATAAGAACAATTTGTACATAGTTCCATGCCTAAATTCTCTAAATTATACCCAAGTTAAGGGACTTAGAAATAATAGCTTTATTTTTTCTAATTTCATGGGATGTTTCCCACAAGCTTCATATATTTTAATTTGTTTCTCCCTGTATTTTTCATAAACAACACATGGAGGAAGACTTAGTGGGCATGGGATTGGATTTTTCTCATACCACCTTCCTATAGGTTTTTTTAGAAAAAGTTTATGTGGATATTAAATTTTAAAAAAATTCAATAATTTCTGGATCACACAAATTGTATTTATAAAAATAAGATAATAAAATTTTCACAAGATTCCCTTATAAGATTTTCATCTTGGCGAGTTTTATGTCTCTTGCTATTTTGAGGTCCTTCAAGCTAGACCGTCATTGTTCTGAAGTTTAGGTTCATTGATCTTGGACCTTTTGTTGTTTTAGTTTAGTGTTTTCTAGTTCAGGATTTTTTATCACCATAGTTTGGGGTCTTCTATATCAGACCTTATTGAAATTGGGGCTAGAAGTCCTGGGATGAATCAAAACACTATGGGGTGCTCAGTTCTGTCGTGGTGTTTCCAGGGATCACAAGTATTGGAGTTCCTTTATTGAAATGAGTATATGCCTTTAGTTGGTGTGTTAAATACCTATGCATCAATATAATGGCCAAGTAAATCTAATCTCTACTCTTTTCCAAGGGCTATGGAATATTTATGTGGGTAATACGGTTTAGGGTGAAATAATAGTGAAACTAAGACCACCTGGATAGTCGGAATGTGGGTCATGTAAGTCACAATCCAAAAGTTCAAGCCATGTAATGTTGAATGGGGTATAAATTTTGGGTATATCCCTTAAAGATATAAGGTTTCATGTTCTACCTTAGTGTCACCAGGGATTACATGGATTGAATCACATTTCTTACAATGAGGATATGAATTTAGTTAGTGGGTCTAATCCCTTCAACATCGATAGCATGGACAATAAAAACTGATCTCTACTCTTTTATGAGGGCCATAAAATATTTTTGAAGACCCAGGAATCCATATGATGAAGTTAGACATAGAAGGAAGCTATCTAGGAAGGGTTCTTGCACCCTAGGTCAATCTATCTCTTATGTTATGAAGCTAATTCCCTATACAATATTGTTTCAAATCACGATGTGTGGGCCATCAAAGGTTCGATAATGAAGTATCACATTCCATCCTTGAGAAATGGTAAAAAAACACGGGGATGAAATTTTTATGATGTTAGATCCTCTTGAATAGTCTGGTATAGAGAATAAAAATTATAGTCCAAAGTGCTCAGGTCATGAGGAAGGTATGGGATAGTCACACTAAAGATATCTTAAAACAATGTCGGGTGATAAATTTTGTCGTGATGACATTAGGCTCAAAAGAATCAAGAATCCCTTTATATTGGACAAATATTTCTCTTGTTTGTGGGTTTAAGACCTTCTTCCTTGATAGCATGATTAAGCAGAGAGGTCTTTTTTCTTCTTCCGGGACAATGAAAATTTTGTGATAAACCAAGGTGCTTTAAATCATGAAGTCTGATTAATAGAAAATGTAAGATCCAATAAGGGTTTGAGAACCCTAAAAGTTCCACCACCACCTAGAGAAAATATTCTCATGGAGAGGAAATGTGAATAATCATTTCTCTAACTTTTACCTGGACTAGGGGGTCCAACAAGAAAATCTTTGGTTTTACTAGGGCTATAGAGCAGACCCTATGAGCTTTATTCCTTTTATTTGTCCCTATTTTTTCCATAAACTCTGGAGATGAAGAGTTTAGAGAGAGAATACTTGAATTTTTCGATGTTCTCCTTTTAAGGGTTTTCAGCCTAAAACTTTTTGTGTCTCTTTCACTAGTAGTTTAAGGTTTTTCGATTTTGACCATTGTAGGCCAGTGTTTCAGGTCATACAACTTTGACCAAGGTGTGGGTAGTTTATGTTTTTGATGCATATGGACCTAATATGAGATACATTACACAAGATACTAATTAGGATACCTATGTTCAATATCAATTTAACACCCTTACAAGTGGGAGATGTAAATTTTTTAAATCACGACTTGAGTTCCTCAGGTCATCATTAATGATATGGGAGAGTCATACCATGTATATCCCATAACACTCTAAGATGTTCTGTTATGCCTTCGTGATATCATGCTCATAAGGATTATAAATACCTTTATATTGGGCCAATATGTTGTCGGTTGGTGCGTTTCAAGCCCTTCAACATCAATAGAATGGCTGAATTGAGATATATCTTTTATTTTCCAAGGTCTAGGAAAAGTTTATAGAAACCTGAGGTACTCAAGAAATGAAGTGTTGTATATGGATTTAGGTTATTTTAAAATATGGTAGAAGCACCTTATACTTTTTTTGACTATGTAAAGGATCTTATGGTCCTTTGATAAGTAAATATAATGGGTAATGGCTTGTATAGTTTTACCTCATGTAGTGGGGACATTTTCCATGCAATTTTACAACATGTGGTGAAGAAATTTTCTATACAGTTTATAATCATTCGGTAATGACATATTTTTTATAGTGTTAATGTCATGTGACCAAGACATTTTCCTTGCAGTTTAATGTCATATGGTAATGATATACTTCTGCACAGTTTATAATCATGTGGTAAGGACATAAGAACCGATGTGAAAAGATGGAAATGTTGTTTTTTGGTCTAAGGGTGGAAGTCTTGGCATCACTATGTATCTCATGAGAATGAGAATCAAACCATATGATGTTATGAAAGGTATTGTAGTTTAAATTCCTGAGATGAGGAAGTGTATCCCTTGACGTTAAATGGTAGAATTATGGCTAGTCCCATGAGTGGAATTATGGGTGTCATTACGTATCCCATGGTGATGGGAATAAAGCCACACATAGTTATTATTGAAGTTTCCTATGTAGGTCTGACCCATATTAAAATAGGGGTATTATTTATATATTTTATTATGACTAGGCTTGGTGTTGGGACTCTATATGTCACTACATATCCTGGGTGGATAGGAATTATGTCCTATATAGTTCTTGAAAGTGAAACTCTCTCTTCACAGGCCGGTCCTGTGTAGAGAGTTGGGAATTGTTTCGGTTTATTGTTTTATTTGGCCCCAGGATTGGGGATCTATGCCTTACTACATATCTTTTTATGACAAGAATGAAGCCACACATAGTTCTTAAGGTACCATGTAGTTTAACGTCACGTGATATGGACAAAGATGTAATTTTGTGGAAAATTGGTGATGTTGTGGCTGGGCCTAAGGATGAAAGTATAGGAATCCGTACATATCTCATTAACATGATAATCAATACATGCATAGTTCTTGAATAATTGTGAAATTTATGTCCATGCATAAATTATGTGGGTTCTATGGTGTGAAGAGGGGTAGAGTGGTTGGAAGTGTGGTAGAAGAAAAATCACCAACAATAGTGGTCCTCTTAGGAAAGGTCCATAGGAGTGTGCATGGGACATTAATCATAAATTTTAACATCATTTTGTGAGGAATCAAGGTATTCCTCTTATGTTATTGTATTTAGGACTGATATTGGCCTATTTAAAGATGTTATGCATTTTTTTTGTGGGGAAACCTTTACCGAGACTCCTTATCCCATGTGATCTATGCTCGGTGTGAGAAACAAGGAATGAAAAGGGTACCTCCCCCCCCCATGCAGAGGAATTTAACAGAATTACAGGGGCATTTCATATCATGTCATGACTAAAACAATATATAACATCTAGGCATCCCTATATATCCAATTTGAAATGATAATCAACCCATACTTAATTCTTGATGAACCATGCAGTTGAATTTCAAGTAGTAAGGATGTGGGTGGTATGATGTGTATGGAGATGTATGTTATGGATCATGCATTTTTATGTCATGCGGTAAGCAAATTAACCATTTTTTTAACAAATTTTGGTAAGAACATGGATCTTTTGGTGTAAAAAAGGATTTTATGGGTCTATGCAGTTTTACATCATGTGGTAATGATATTTTCCTTTAAGTTCAATGTCATGTGATAAATACATTGTTTGAACAATGTTAAAGGGATGAAATCCTATGGATGGACCCAAGAGTAGAATTTTTGGCATCACTAAATATCCTATGATGATATGAATCAAGCCACAAGTAGTTCTTAGGAAATCATTTAATTTATCATCATGCTTCTAGGACGAACTCTGTACCATTTAACATCATGTGGTTGGGATGAGATTCATACAGTTTAATGTCATGTGGTTAGGATGAATGATGGGGATTGCTCTGATGTGGATTCCCATACCATTATTTGATACGTGATATGGAAGATTGTTTCCTCCTAATCATGGTCAGCTTGGATAGTGGTTACATAATCCACTGAATCCGCATGAGCATTTTTTGATCAGGGAACATGATGCAATGTGGGTTCAGAAGGGAACTCTACCATCAGTACCATGATGTATCAAGTGAGGGATCCAGTTCTTCCTTTTTAATGACATATTCACCATTGATCTAATTTATCACCAATTTCGAGTCCCATTTTACATTTAGGTAGGATATGTGTAGCTATAGGGCCAGTTTTAATCTAGTGACGAGGGTTTGATACTTGACCTCATTATTTTTAGAACCTTCATAAAATGATAAAGGTTAGGGTAGAACTGATTTGTTTTAGGGGACAAACACAATCCTCAGATCAACCTATTTAAGCTTTGAATTTTCCATCCTTTTGTTGATGGGACTCTGATAAGTGCCATCAAAATGAATATCCATTGTTTGGGGAGTGTCATGGGAATATAAGACCTACTCATCTGGGAGATCCATGTGTTTTTTGGGTATTTTTCAAAGTTGGGTGTGCTATGAGGAAATCAGCAAGGGCTTCTCCTTTCACTAACTTCTGAGTGGATCAATACCAAATACTAGATGGACTTCGTGGTCCTAACATCATTGGGCTGAGGTAGTAGATACTATTCTCACACCATGTATCATTTTTCTATGTGAGGAGGGAACCCAGTGAGTATTCTATGGTGGCCACATATAAGATGAGTGGCCTCCCTTTCACCAGAGGACTCAGAATTGATGGGTGAAAAACGTACTACCTGATATTTTACAAATATTCTTTTTGCTGGAATGAGAGGGTTGAATCCTCCTAGATTCATTCTTGAAGCATTCATGATCATAGAGTAGGATGATATGGTGCATATCCACATCTATATTTAGTTTGGGAATTTATGTGTAGTTCCAAGAAAACAAAAATTGATGTTTCTTTATAAGTGTAATGTACAACACTTTCTCTTCATGGGAATAGATGCACTAATAAATATAGGATGTGGTCCTTCTTTTGTTACCATATTTTTCTGCCTGAGCTCATCTATGGTGGTGGAGACACCTTCCTCATATTTGGGAGGAACTACTAGAAAAAAAAGGCTATAACCACAGTTTATAACCGTGGATATAGAGCACAAAACCGTGGTTATAGGTAATAGCGACGGTTTCACCAACCGTGGCTCCTATTGGCATGGCTATAGAGGAAAACATATAGCCACGGTTTGAAATCATGGCTATATACCTATATCCATAGTAAAAACTGTGGCACTAGACCTATATCCACGGTTCAAACCGTGGAAATAGATCTACTGCCACAGTTTAAAACCATGGCTACATAATAGAGTCTCCAGAAAAACAGATATAATGAAATTTATTTTTTAGTAAAAAAATCCAAGTCTGCAATCCATTTCCAGAAGAAAAAAACAGCTCTACTGCACCCCGTCTCTGCCCTGCCCTGCCTCCCTACCTCCCTACCTCCCTGCCTCCCTCCTTCACCCTGCCTCCCTGCTCAAAAAATACTCCATGCTCCCTGCCTTATGCCTCTTCCATGCTCCCTACCTCCTACGCCCTACCTCCCTACTCAACCACTACTCCATTACTCTGATAGGTAACTTGCACTGAATCTTCATCGAATTCTGGTAATAAATCTCTCTACATGAAAAAAAATGATGTCATTAATAGATAAAACATGATCCAATTGTAGAAATTATTCATATATGAATATCATGGTGATTGTTGCATACAAAACTATCTATACTTTTCATGTTAGGAATGTTATTATAATTCAACACATAGGCATAGAGTTAAAAAATTATATTATATTATATGATAATGTGTATGTATTTTAGTATTTCTAGAATCATAAGCATAATCTCTATAAAACATGAAATTCTTGAAGTATCCCTTCCTAAATTCACCATGTGATCTCTATAATCTTTCATTGGATTAGATTTCTTCCCAAAATGCCAACATAAAAGTACAAGACCAACAAATTTACCTTGAATCCCCTCGATTGATTTAACTTTTTTTTCCATCGAACTTTGCATTGAATAAAATATCATCTTTCTTTTGCATTCAGAATGGTTTGAGAAAATGCTTGGACTTCCCTATACCTAATCTCTTCATTAAGGGTAAGATCACAAACATGTTCAAACACAGTTAGAATTTCTATAACAATTTCTTATGTAATTCAACATCATATCCCATTATTACATAAGTAATGAAAGCTGTAAAAATTACTAAAAAACATACGAAAATTTCACTTTAATAGATTTGAGATGACTATAAATCATTTTTATTCATTGACATGATTAGACACTAGTATTCCTTCTGATATATCATACTAAATAACCTTTGTATCATACATTTTTTCATTATTTTTGGATTCTCAAACATATCCATTATAGCCTTCATTAACTTTGTTGTGGTTTTCACCTCCCAGATGTTATATGAATCATTTTTTTCTAAATATATATGTATCACTACAAGTTCCATCCTATCAAGACATTCTCATTCAACTTTATTAATTTCTTATGGTTTTAATCCTTTCAATGGAAACTCAAGGCCCTTTTAAATAGATAATCCACCATCGTCATCCTTCAAAAATCAAGAGAATTTTCTTTCTTATAATTCCTTTCCATCAAAAGAAGTCAACTAAAACTAAAATTAAAAATCATGGCAAGAACATTAACATAATAATATATTGAGAGTACTGATCCTTGATGAAGAACAAGATATGATACCACTTTTTGGGATCCATGATACCAAAAAATTGGAAGAAAACCATTATAACTTCAACACATGGAAAAATTCTAAAACTACCATAATCATATGATCTTATAAAATGATGTTCTATAAATAAGATAAAAAATACACCCTACCACTACACCAAATCATTCACTATAAAATGCTCACAACTCCCAAAATAATTACACAAAAAGAATCAAAATAAAAAAAGGAATAAAAACAAGATATTTACATGCTTCGTAATTTTATCATTATATCCATGAGAGAACAATATTGCTTTTACTCATGGAAGAATAGAAACATTGCAATCACAATTGGATAATTCAATTGATATTAAATAAATCAGAGTTACAAGTACAAATTCATAAGTGTTACCACCCTAACTATTTATTGTGGGTCTAGTTGGTCAATTGATTCCACTGAATTTTAGAATTTTTGGATATCCCATTGTTAAAATATGCTGAATGCCACCAAAGGGACTTTTGTTTTCTTATATATCATTATTCATGGTGAGCAAGATGAATCTAGAATTTATAGAGGAAAGAATGGTTGGTTGCAAATTTTGAATTAACAAGTTGGTGGCTTCATATAACTTGGTTGATTCTAGGATAACTGGTTGAAGGAGTCGCATGGGGTAAGAAGAGGTGGGGGTCTCATGATGGTTTTACATGGTCTATCCTACAAGGATCTTTTATGGGCGGCCAATGGACCCAAAGATGTTTTGTAAGAGGATTCCCACTCTCTTTAGATTTAAATTAAAGTCTACATGAGGGATGTAATCTTCAGAGACGTTCTCACTAGGTAGATTCTCATAAATACTGTCATTTCTAAAAAATCATGCCTAATCAAATTACTTCTCAAAAGGTGTGTGTTTGGGGTGTAATTATAAGAAATGATAGTCTCTGTTTATTCCGGGACTTATGAAACTGCTACCATATAAAATTGATGTGCGACATCATGGATCACTACATCGACGCCACAAAACAAAGGCCATAAATTAGACTGGTATTAGCCTGAGGGTGTTAGCTTTCTCCCTTAAATGACACCCGAGCTACTCAAATCCTTTCAACAAAAAATAAGGGGTCCAAACTGACCAGAAAGAATGCACGCATCAAGAAATTTCTTCATAGTTTCATTGATTTTTTTTACATAGTGAACGATCCTTTTGATGAAAAAGTATAAAATTTAGAATTATTCTATATAGAACTTCATCTGAAAGTGTTTTCAAAATTTTTAGGAACCGAAAAATTACCCAAATTATAATTGGATCTGATTAGAATAAAGAGGACTGAAAACTGAGGTAAATAGGTACTTCTACATAATGCTTTCATGTAACTCATAAAGGGGAAGATGAAAAGTTATTTTCCCCTTATATATAGTGTCAATGGTCACCTTCTTCTCTACTTTTTTAACAGAATATGGTTCTTGAATTCTCTCTTTATTCATAAATATTTTTCTAGTGTCACTGTATATTTATTTTTCTATGAAGTAATTCCAAAATCAACTAGGTAACTACATAAAAACTTACATAGAACCATTTCCTATGAAAATGATTTACATGAGTCCATATAAAACTTATGGGACACGTTCTCTATAAAAGTTCCATGTGGAATTATTTCATTGGAAAAAAATTTTGATTTTATTCTTTTAAACTCCTTTTTTTAAACTGACATGACCTATAAACTCTTTTCATTATTCTTTTATTAACATAAATATGAAACTAGATGCTCAATATTTGACATTGTGATGAACTGATATGGAATAAAATATTGATTATAACCAGTGCCAATATGTTTTTCCAAGGAAGTTTCTACTTTCAGAGTTGATTGGATCAACAGAAGGAAATTTCTTGGAATCAGAGAGGCTTCATCATTATGTATTTGGGTTTCTAGTTGATGCACCAATCCTTGAACCTCATCCAGGAGGAAAGCAGCTAGTGAACTGGATCAATTTACATCAGCACGTTTTATTAAGGAGACTAAACAGAGGGATGTGTATGTCTTTGGATATTTCTCACTAAATCAAGAAGTGGGTCCTCAAATTCAAGAAACATATATTCCTAATTAATCAACTATTATGTGGAGGGAATTTGAAGACCACACGCAGGGGAAAACATGGAATAATAGCTGTGTATCTGTAGATCATTTTTCTAGTAATGATCCCACTTTATACAGAACATGAAAAAAAACCAAACATGAAGGTGAAAGAATTAAAATTTCAAACATTAGGAGAGTTTAAAAAAATTAACATGAAAATTAAGGCATGCTTATGCTTAGAACAAACCTTTTTCCATGAAGCACTTGCATTGGAAACTATCATAGCTAGTTGAGGGCGCACAACTTTTCCAACTTCAATATCCTTAATCTAAAACAAAAAACAATGTTGAAGTGGCTTGGTAAGACATTCATGCATGTGGGAATTTATCAGACTGTTACTGATCAAAATGTGTTAAATAAAATATGCACATGAAGCAATGGATAGGACTGGCAATGGCCACACAAATTTTATGATAGGTATGCAGAAAATGAAATTAAAATTCATATATATACAAAAAATATTTATAAAAAAACACCAAAAGTCATCCCCATCCACGAAGACCTTTCCCACAGGAAGCAATGGCTTGGACTGGTAATGGCCACACGTTCTTGTGTTTTCATCCTCATTTTTTCATTATTTATCTAAAATGACTATTTGTAAATTGGAAACCATTATCATTGATAATAGTTATAGGAATTTCATATCAATAAAAGATTAATTTTCTAAAACAATCACCATATATGAACCCATACTATCTTGTAATGCAATAGATTCATTCTAAATTGACACATAGTCTATTGAAAAAATTATGCACTCATTACCATGAGATTTAGTAAATGGACCAATGAATTCCAAGACCCATAAATCAAAGATATCGACTTCCAGTATCCCTGAATATGGAATATCCTATCTACTCCCTATATTTCTTATTCTCAAGTAGTTGTAACAGACTTAACCAACTCCCTTGAATCTTTGAATATAGTAGGATATCATAAACTACATTGAATGACCTTGGTCACAACTAAAATAATACTCTATACCCATGGAACCAGTAATGGAATCCAAATAGTTTATACTTGGAGGATCAAGACTAAGATATTATGCTAAATAGGCTATAAAAGAACCCAAAATAATTATAAGGAGAACATTGTAAAGTATCTTCTCTTAATAGAGTGAATGCATTTCAATGTTTCCCTACATTGAAACGTGATATAGTAAACAAATCTAAACACAATTTTTAAATATTTTCATAAAAAAATAGATAAATAATGTTCATGCATCAACTTAATGGAATAATATCTAATGGACATGTTATATGACACCAATATTTATAACAGTGAAGCATGCCCACACTGAATGCATTCAAATTCATGGGAACCAAAAGAGTATTTTTTATACGCAATGTTAGGAGCATTTTTTATTACGACAACTTAAAAAAATAAATTCCAATTGCATGGAAAGTCGATACAATGAAACTTTCAGTTTTTATTAGATGCTTCCATTCTGTTTTTTCATAGGATTAGAAAATTCAGGCAATCCAACTGGTGATATCAACCAAATTCCAAGGATACACAATTAAAGGGATGGAAAACCACAAGTAAATATATATCAACTTCCTTGAATAGTGAATGAATTACAATGTATCAGTGTATTCCATGAAGGTTATGAACACAAACCGATGGGGTATTTATGAAAATTCTTAACACAACACCACATTTTTGGAACTGTCAGTGGAATTCACATAGACAGTATTGGAACTCAATGGAGGTTTAGGTCTACAATTAAAGAAATAATTTAGTTTTGTCATTCCAAGGTAAGAAATGTATTAATATAGATTGTGAGTAATCAAAAAACAAGTTTGAGTGATATTTTATGCCTATTGAAGAGGGAATATTTAAAAGGTTACATAATATATTGTTGAGCTTTCAAGACACATGAAGTACATGGACAGCTTGTGGAGATGAATGGAATCCTTTTACATTCAAAACAAAATAAATTAGGTAATATATTAAAGAGTTTTGTAGATGGAAACAAATCTCTATTTGAGAAATTACGGTCATCTGAGCAAGGTTAGTGGAGTTTAAGGGGATTATTTTGTGTTGTTTTACATGTGTAATAATTATAACCTCTCTTGACTAAGTGAAGTGATCAATAACTTTGATGAGAACCCTGATGAGGTATAAAATAGGAGAAGAAATCATAGATAGTGAGTTCTATAATGGAGAGAAGACCAACCATTTTAAACCCATAAAGCATTAGAAATTCACCAAATGAGAGGAACTATGTGTTAAACTACCATCATTTTTAGTACTTTCCTATCATTAAACAAATTCCATTAGAGGTTTCCTTATCATTCATCATAGATTTCACAACAACTTTTTTGTATCTCCAAATCAATGGAGTATCAATGGATTTATATATATTAAGTTGTATTCCATACTAAATGAACTAATAAGAAAGAAATTCATTATTTCCAAAGGAATATAACTCTTTCAAAACATTGTAAGTCATATACATTGCATTTACTAGAAAATTTTACCCTATATAACTAACCATTGACTTGTGAACTAAAATAACAGTTTTGGTACAAAAACAACAAGAAGAATTTCAATAGCATTGGAAATGATTCCATGAAAATTACTAAAAATCCCCTCTTCAGTTTTCTCACTCACTATTAATGAAATTCCTTAATGAAATATTTAATGTAACAGGTTATAGCCTTATTGATTCAGTTATAAGAGGCTATTATAGTGATAAAATAGTAAAGAAACTCAAATACATTTACAATATAATCTACATGAACTTGCATTAAAATAGAATCATTGGTATAGTGATATTTCTAATAATGTTTCAGTGACAGTTTATTTGAGCCCCCAAATTAGATAATTTAATGAAAATAATTTAAAATTCTCATATCAAATTCATAAGGAAACAATGTGGAATTCATGAACTATTGAATGTTTAGTCATAGTTCCATTAATTTTATGAATATTAACATTCTAGAAACAACGTCACCACTAGAACAAACTGAGGAAGTATATTACAAGGGTAAATATGACACATTAAGTGAGATATAATCCATTTTGAAACAGCTATAACCCTTGAGGGTATAAATTTATAAATATTTCATGGAAGGAGTAAGGTGATCTTAAACAAGTTAGTCCTTCTATAGTCAATGGGAAATAATAAAGCCGATAAAGCATTCAAGATAAAATATAAGGGAATCCATATTGAAATTCATCCCAAGAGGATGTAGGGACTTAGAATAAATTAAAAAATATATATGAGATAGTAAATAATCAAATAAAGAATGATTTTATGAAATTCAAAAAATCCAATATTCCCAAGTCCTTATTAGTTAATTCACGATAGTCATACAAGCATCCATAATCTAAAAATGAAAGTGGGGTTGATTTCATGGAAAAACACAATGATATATAAGGGGAAGATTCCTAATAAAATTGGGGAAAATTCAACATATGGATTCATGTAAATTACCAGAAGAGGAGGATAAATAGTCAAGGGAAAGTATGAAAAAGAGACTAAAAAGATAAATTAGATTCTAAATAGTAGGAAGAAAACTATCAAAAAAATTGATATGAAAGCAATGAAAAATTAAAAAACAATCTAATAAAGATGTTGATAAATAAGAATTTTGAATGAATAAATCTCTAGGATATTTATTTTAAAGCTAGATAACAGAGATGTCAAGTATTATAATCCACCTATACAATTTTCAAAAAGAGGAAAAGAACTTGATATTAATAGGGATAAATACTACTTATGTTTTATTAAAATGATTTAAAATATTAAATTTGTTATTCCATTTTAAGAATCACATTCCAATATTCCAAAAAATACTAAGTTCAACAAGAACATTATCACAAATAGGAGGAGTTTTGAATAATTTTATATTCTTCCATTTATAGAGAAGTAAAGTGTTTTAATTCAATGGATGATCCAATTAAAGCCTAAGGATCCTCATAGTTTTATAATTCCCTATGAGTTTGAAATGAAAATAACATTTACTTATCAATTAGATTTGGTATCCACCAATAATTTAATCCATTTTGTAGTTAATAAGAAATTGGATATGGGATATATTGATCCCACAATATCGGATTTCCAATTTTTAAATAGATCCATCACTTAACTGATAGGAGTAATTGAATACTTACATGAGATATTTTAAAAGATTATAATACTAGGTGATTTTCTATTCTCGGACATGAAAATTGATAGGGAAGTACCCATCGTCCTTGGAATACCCTTTCCATCTACTAAAGGTTTCTTGAAATATGTTCCGCAAGGAATGCAAACTTTTCAAGCTGGAGAAGAAAAATAGATACAAAATATATTTGGGGTTGTGAAACATCCAAATAAATTAGTTGATTATTTAATAGTTGGTGTGATTGATAAGGAAATTTAAAATGATCTATGAAATTAGTTAAACATTAAAGGATCTATAATATATGAACTCATTAATGGTATAAAATACCCACTTGAGAAAATTGAAGAGTGTGATGATCAATATGATGATTACTGTCTTAAACATACATTTGGGTATTTAAGGGATGAGTTGCATGAAGAGAAATTGGTAAGAAAACTATCAGACCATAATCCTTCAAGATTTTATTTTAATAAATTTCCTCTAAAATTGAATTATGAATATATGGGAGACAATGAGTCACAAACTATGATTGGGTCATATAAATTAGAGATGAAACAAGAAAATATACAGTTTAGGAAGCATGCTAAATAAGCACAATACATCCACTGGATATTCTATATTAGAAAAATGAATGAATAATTCCTTCCATTTTTTACATAATATACTAATAGAAGATAATGTAAAGCCCACTATTGAACCAGTAATGGAATACAAATAATTAGGGTTAAAGATTCAAATGAATTTCATATGATGTGCAATAGAATAGAGCCATAATAGTTGTATATTACCATGTTGATAAGGTTGAAATTTGAGAATGGTCATAGTGAGGGTGAAATTGGGAGTGACGCGATGCCGGAACTGCATGGTAGAAGTCGGGATCATGGGTGGAGGTAGATGCAGTAGCGGAATGGAGAGCAGTGACGAGACCAGGGTAGAACGATATTTCCTGAACCCTAGGGTATATGGTTGGAATCCAGAGAAGAGGTAGGCGCGAGCGGGATGACGGGTATAGAGGAGCCTGAGGCAGAGCGGCTGAAGATGGAGCGGCTGGAGGAGGAGCTGCCGAAGGAGGAGCTGCCAAAGGCGGAGCGGCCTGAGGCGGAGCGGCCCAAGGCGGAGCGGCCCACGGTGGAGCGGCCCGAGGAGGAGCGGCTGGAGGCAGAGGAAGAGGAGGGAGAGGGATGATTGGGATGATGGGTACGGAGGATCCCTAGGGAGAGGGACGATCTAGAGAGGTACAATCGGCCGCGGGAGAATGATTCGAGTGAAGGGATCATGGGTAAGAGGGTGAAGCCACGTGCGGGAAGGTAAAATCTATTGCCGCAGGTTTCTTTGTACCATGGATATATTCAATATAATGCCACAGTTTTAAAATAAGTGTGGCTATATATCACTCTATATCCCCGACCTAATTAAATTGATGTGATAGGTCCGTGGATATAAGTTATTTTTCTAGTAGTGAGGGGAGTTCTAGACATCAGCCTCATCTTATTCTAATTCTAATTTTATGGAGGCATTTTTTGATGAAGATAGAAATATGTGGTCTTATCCATCATTATGAGGGTGAGAGAGGCTATGAGGAGACACGTTATTATCCCTCACTATCTGAGTCCTCATAGAGATTTACTGAAGCTAATTTCATTTTAAATTGTTACTAGGGACAAGAGGGTATTGGACCTCAGTTATTAGATCTTCTACCTCAACCATATCTATGCAGAGAACATAATCACTATCGAGCATACTATAGAGATTCATTGGGGTTGTCCCAAATCTTTTGGGAGCTACGACCTGTATATCATTATCAACTGTTGGTTTCTTTCCCCTCTTCTTTAATAAATCTACATCAGCATATGTGGATCTAAAAATCTTGAGGGGGGAATTTTCACCATTTAGTATACTGACTTTTCCATCTGATGTTAACAATGTCTCATAGAGATTGAGATGTCACATAGTTTATTGTCCTGTAACTGGGATATGTTCCATTCAGTTTATTGTCATGCGGTAAGGACATGAATATAGGTGTATGGGACATGACATAGAATCTAGGTGTCCACACATATCTCATTAGGATGATGGTGTATAAAATATTAGGAGAGAGGATCTTATGAATGATCTTGGAAAGCTCTTATACATATTGCAAGAGTTTGGTGATCCTTCAATTCTATCAATATTGTAGATACTTGTTCCTCCAACCGATCTTTGAAGAAAAATAATCTTTCTATTTTTCACCCAAGATGTAAATGGTAGGGTAAATAGTTTTCATGTCCTATAAATCCTGTCTCATTCAACTTCCTCATTATTAGTAGTTTCATAAAACTATTTTCCATAGCATAGTAAAAATACATAGAGACATGATTTTTTGGGAAGGAATATGTTTTATTCAATCATTCATTGAAATATTGTTAGTTATCTCTAAGAGGTAGGTGTATCATGCTCTATTGAACAATCAGTTCTCCCTGTTTAGAGTGATCAGATGACTAGAATAGGGATTCTGGTGTTGGTGGTACCAATTTCCATAGTTCCATCTACCCTTGAATCTAGTATTTGAAGGAAAATTAATATTCTATCATGTGATCAAGATGTTGGTAGTAGGGGAAATGATTTACAGGGTCTAACAACCATTTACATAGGAATTCATTCAGATAATGGAAATGATGCTCACTCAATTTGAAGAGAAAATCAGAGAGGACCTGAAAACCTAGGTTAGCACGCTGCACTGGGATATTTATAGAGTTTCTGATTCAAGTAATCTCATTCTAGTGTTTAATCATTTTGTGATCTCTTTCAGCACGTAGTGGGTTTTGTTTATGAACAATGTTTGACCATTTTTCCTTAAAATGTTTTTTACTAATAAAAATTTAAATTGGAGGAGGGATGTTGTTAAATCATTGGGGGTATTGGATGATAGAGATGATTCCCATTGATTAAAAGATCCTAAATCTTTTATATTTTTTGTGGCAGCATTTGAGGTCAGGTGGTTTTTAGAATATCCTCAATGAGGAAGTGGAAAATAGATAAATTCCCCCATACCTATAGGATGAGGTGAGGTGGAACAATATTTATATTTTTCTTTATAATGGGTATAAAAATATCAAAATTTTCCTAGCCTTGTGGATTAGGGAACTTCACTGTAAATTCAGATTTCATAAGGAAAGATGGGTATATCATCGCTAGGTAGAGATCTCAAGAGTATTCCCAAAATTATCTCATGGAGATCCCTATTCTATTATTTAATTTGAGTTATCTATTATTATGTATAAATTTCCTTATCATCATCAAGGAGTTAGTTGGTAGGAGTAATGAAAAAACCCATTCCTCTATCAGTGGAAGGGTTAGTGGATAATGATGAGAGTTTCGATGTGGACCCCAAAGATTGGATCCACTACTGCCACTATACTTAAGATCGACTATTATTACCCTAGGGAATACCAACATGGTCATTAATGCCTTCAATAGATTCATAGTGGATACCAATATGCCTTTCTAATCTGGTGCTAGTGATAGAAGGTAGGCTAAACTAATATGACCAAGATGAATGTAAGAGGGTATGGTTGTAACCTCCAGGATCCTACTCATATAGATCTGATGGGTAGTCTTCAGATCCAACTGATATCATATTGATTGAGAAACAAGCAGGCTGGTTCTCTACCATGATGGATTACCTCATTTGATGGGTCGATTCCTGATGTACCATTTGAGGGGTTGGTGCCCATGATACAATTTGGAGGGGTCAATGCCCATAATACTATTTGGGATTTCGGTGACCGTTGAACTATTTTATGGGTTGGTTACCATGTTAAAAACAATACTATGGTGAAATACGGTAAAAGTTTCCCCAGCCTTGTGGACTAGGGTGCTCCCTAGGAATCGACAATCACTGAGTCTAGCTATGATTAAATTAGAGAATCCTAGCTGGAAAAGATCTGGGATTGGTTCTTGGCCACTATTATGATACACTGGTGTGCCTCGTATAAATTGGTGATATCTGATATATATTCTTTCTCTAGATATGCATCATTTGGATACTCCTCATAGGCTCTCACACTAGATTCCCCAAATTGGATAGTCGGTATAGGTGCAACTTCATCTACATGTCCTTATGGAATCATGTTCATATATCGATGATGATGATCAGAATGGTTGGGATCCCTCCTATGAATCTCCAAAGTGATTGAGTTATCATGTTGAATATCCTCATACTACTCCCTGGAGTAAGGAAAGACTATGTTTCTTTATTATAGTGATAGGCCCTAAAGTTATTTAATGTGGTTACAAGGGCCACTTCCTCTCATGCGGCCTATTATGGGAAAAAAAGGAAGATGGTAAATTGACCTCTAAAGGATTTAATGAGGTGATTCTAGATTCAGGGTGGAGCTATTGATGTAGTATTCTTTGCCCAATATGTTATATAATTGATACTATATGTGGTGTTTTGGGGACAACGTATGTCGGGGCCTCATGATAAAAGTATCTTGTCCAACAATCTCAGAATATGTTTGCACATTTAGGGATTTCATTTCTATAGCATGGAATCTTCAGAAGTCCTAAGGAAGAAAACAAGACACCTTATCAGTATAGCATCATATATAATATTACATGTTTGATCAATAACATTCACAATAAAAGGATAAAGAGGAATTCCCTTATTTTTACACATGTTTCAGTGTGGTTAAATGAAACACATTGGGTTCATTGTTTTTTTCTATGATGAACACGTCATAAATGGGCCTAGTGGGAACTGGGAAATTTATTCTTTTAGAAACGTGAAATGGATGACATTTTTGAGTGAGTTCACATCGATTTCACCAATTTTTTTCTTTGGGATTTAAGATTTGTATGTGAATCCTGAGCGTGATGGTTTGATTATGAAAAGTTTATAGTCTCTCTAAATTTCCCACTTCAGGTTTTCCATTTGTTAGTCTTCCCTCAAAACCCCCAATGGTTCCCCCATTTGTAACTAGGTGCAGAGCTACCTTCCAATGGTCATAAGTCATATGGGTTTTCTAGTCTAAATACTCTTAGAGACTTTCATTGATCTAGAAGATGGGAGGTCTGGCTCATCACACCCTTTGGAGGGAATATTTACTACTCTAGGACTCTATTAATGATTTAAGATATTTTAATGAAATTTTACCCAAAACCCAATATGGGATGGGTTACCACCGTGTTAATGAATTGGTTATGAATATGCATTGATAGGAATGATTTCATGCATTCCATGAGTTCTATATCGCACTCTTATTTAATTATGATGCTTTGTGTTATGGCCATGTTTGATCACTCTAGATTTTATTACCATCTAGGGAGGTGGTTGGTGTCTTGGAGATGGGATTGAACCTATATGAGGCATTCTATATACCTTATGAAATAAGAATCAAACGCACATATTTCATTTTCATAGTTTGAGGTTGTATGATTGGACCCATCCATACAATTTAACATCATGTGATAAGGACATGAATAGTAGGTCTGATCCTCAATGAGTAATCCTATATATCCTATTTAATAAAGGAATCAGAGTCTACATAGTTCATGTAATGGGTGTATTTTTTCATTGGATATATGATAATAAAGGACCTAGGAATGAATTATGCATATGAGACTACCCTAGATTACTTCTTCGGGAATATGCCCCTTTGAGAAGAGATGAGATGTAATCATACTTACATCCCAATGATGGACCCACACTAGTTGAATTCTCAATATGATTTTGATGTAATCATTGATGGTCCCTAATCCAATGTGATCCATGCTCGGTGTGTGAAACAATAGATAGAAGTAGATTGTACACATTTCATGGGAGAATATCTATACCAGGAATACCCAATAAAATTTCCCTTTGAGAGGCATGATTGTCCATCTCATAGAGGATATGAAATGGAGCTATAGACTTAGGAAGGAATCCTACAAATCCTGAATATGGAGGGAATTAGAGTTCTTGTATTTAACTTCATCCCAAACCTACTGATGGGTTTGAGCTACTTGAGGGAATGATCTATGATTTTAATTAATGTAATGTCCTTGTATGACCCCACTTCTCATCTGCTGATAGATGGGTAAGAATGTTATACTTTTGGGAGAATTTAGTCCCCTAATTCAGGAATGCTTGGTACCTGAAGGGACTTACACTAAATTTTGTGCTTATTGGATCTAGATCCTTAGAAAGGAATCCTACATATCTGGTTATGGTGGAAATCAGAGTTCTCATAGTTCAGTTATCCCTTAACCCACTGATAAGCTAAGGTCGAGGATCATGCCCGAAGACTTTGGGGATATCCCTGATATTTTATGAACGTTAGGGGATTATACCATGATGGATTCCCTATTTATTGGGGACATATTATATTATGTCTTCAATTAGGGCTTACGCACTGAGGCTGCCTAATTTTCCAAGTCTTACACTCATAGGCTCCCCGATTGGTTGGGGCATACACATTGAGGCTACCTGGTTGTTTGGGGTGTACACTCTGAGTATGATAAATCGATACACTCATTATTTATCTTCTGATAGATTAAAGAGAAGTGGTGACCATGAAAGTTCTATTCAAGGCAATAACATTGGCAAGGTCACATGAGTTCATGACCATAGATTATCAAGGACACTCCCCTTGTCATAGGGGGATGTGGGCAAAGGTTAATGGTATGGATCTACATGGAATGAGACCAAATAGGCCTACCAAACAAAGTGGTAATGTCATAATGGATTTTCCTTACATGTATTGGATGTCTGCTGGACATGTCTTGATCATATTTATGATATATTAGGGAATCAATCTGACATGAATGACATGACCAAGGTTGTCTACCCGATTATTTGACACATCTTTGTTGTATTCACAAAATCAGAGTGGACATGTCTATGGTTTTGAACATGAAAAAATGACTTTT
This sequence comes from Viscum album, assembly GCA_963277665.1. NCBI lineage: Eukaryota > Viridiplantae > Streptophyta > Magnoliopsida > Santalales > Viscaceae > Viscum > Viscum album. Next base: position 906,838,607 of record OY728131.1, on the reverse strand, counting down.
CTATTATTTCTTCACATGAGTGAAGTAGACATGTCAGAGAGTTATCTCCTTATCAAAGCTGACATGCCAAATGGGTTATCACCTGACCAAAGAAGACATGTTTGGGGTCCTACGCATGATCAAATGACTTGTCTCAGATGTGTTCACCTAAGGGAAGTAGATATGTCAAAGGGTTATCTCCTAATTGATTGAATTGTCTTCAGACTTCCGTATGAAAATAGTAACATGTTGATTAACTATCGTGAGGTCAACCTGACTTGTATAAGGATTACATAATGACCAATATGGAATGTCCAAGGGGTTTTTTCCTGATCAAATCGACTCATCTTTATCCTGTATCACAATCAAAGTTACATATACAAAGCTTTCTAATGATGTCAGGAGTTCCATGAGGACTCATGTGATCATGTTTCCTTAAAAAATTCACATGATGGGATCTCCTGAATATGTTTAGGATATTGTTCTTGTTCAAGTTCCAAAAGTACACATACAAATGGATCATTTAGGTTTCATGGGAAATTTTTTAACTAGGATGAGGATGGATAGATATTTAAGGTTCTTCCCGTGAATTCTTCAGTGGGTAGAGACTATATGTAGGCTGAGGATTGACTGCATGCAGGAGTCGTATGAATTTATATTCTTCATGTGGTTCACATGATCTTAAAGGGGAATTGTGGAATGCACTCTACTAATGTGTAAAAGGGTTGCATATCAAAACCACAATGTGCATGGGTTATGGAAGGTGTTGTACAATGTGAAGGATTGCATGGAATACAGGGTGCACATTCTTAATATTGCACTGTGAGACCGATCAAAGGATCACTGAGAGGCTGGGGGTTCTTGACACCGCATGGCACATGTCCACTGGTGTATGTATTCCGAAACTGGTCTGGGCATCACCTATAAACAATCACGTGACATCAGTGGGGTCTTGTGATGAACTCTTATATCCTACCAATATCCTATAGGGGAGCTTTATGGAGAGGAATCCATGTCTGGGGTTTCATTCCATTGTTGCAAGACAATGGTGCTCACGGTATTCACGAGATTAGGGTTCTTCATGCTCATTGGATCATATTTCATGCTCCAGTATGGGTGATCCATGTATTCCAGGGCCTTTATTATCATGTCATGTTAGGTTCTATCACTCAAGAGATCACATGATCAAGTGAAGGTACCTTATAACATCTCGCAGGAGAGTGCATAGGATGCACACCAGGGTCTTCATCTTAGTCGAAGGCCCTGTCTGGTGATGTCTCAAATCTAGTGGGGTATAACATGATCTCTTGAAGACCTCATTTTAACCAGGCATCTCATGATTCTCATTTTGTCATGAGATCATCTGATCTTCAAAAGACCATGCCGTAGGTTCTCGCAATCACCTAGGAGGATTCTCTGGTGATGATCGCTGATGTGCTCTGCTCCACCGCCTTCTATCTTTTCAAGATATATTCATGCTCTCTTTAGTGTGTTTTTTCTGAAGGGGGTAGTGTTTTTATAGGCATGGGAATCCATGTTTTCTGCCTCTTTCTATGGGATTCATGCTGTATGGACTCCTTGAGGTGGTGGAGACCCTCAAGATACTTTCTTCATGTGAACACCTATTATTTATCACATTATAATTTCATTTTATCATTTGATTAATCTATTTCCACTTGTCTATGTCATGGTATTTGATAAATTAGATTTAATTCTAACAAAAAAAATCATTTAGAAGGAGGAAGGTCTCATGATTGAAAAAGCTCTCATGACACCTACATTGATTATATTCACTTTGGTAACCTAATCAAATGATGATCATATGACCGTTTCAAGTGCTAGAGGGGGCTCTCATAGAAGGCCATTGGCATTCAAGGTTTGGATCGTATGGTAGCCCATGCTAGTTTCTTTAGACTTATTCAGATATTGGTGAAGGATCAGGGATGGTGGCCATGGTGATCATCATGTGATCATGTATACATCATCTTGCTAGGTTGAAATAGAAATTATTGGAGAGTGATAGGTGAGAGGGATTTTGAATATGGATGCCCTGCGCTATGAAAGATTATATTAGTTCAGATTTGTGAGGTGCGGGATGATTTTTTTTGAACATGTAATGCACAGGATTGAAATGGGTTGTTGAGATTAGCAGAAGGCTCGATCGGACTATCCAAATTTGATTTTCCTCATCCCACATCAAAATCCCACACTACCTTTCCTATGGTATATAATCCATTATGTGATTTCTATTTGTTCAATCCATAAATAAGGTTGGAACCCATACAACACGTATCACCTCCACCTAGGATGTCGCACTACGGGCCTTGGGCACACGCAACACATAGATTCATCCTCACACATAACAGGCCTACTTGCTTCCTTTAGGATCTATGATCCCCCTTCTAGACCATTGGATGAACCATGCCGGCTCCTATTGGGAGTGGCTGGCCATGGACCCACATGTGCCACTGGTTGAGCCTGACATTGCTAGATAGTGTGTTAGCCATATATTTTGGAAAAGGAAACTGTTCAACTAAGAGAATAAAATTCAAAAAACGAGTAAAACAAGGTCCCAAGGTATATCATCTTAAACCAAATCCCAATCCTTCATGTATGTCATTTACCAGTTCTTCTTGCAAATTACTTTGATGTTTTTCATGACTTTCCCATTCCTTGAATCTTCAACAGAAAAGTGTGAAATGCACAATTATGGGTTTCAGTAATTAGTTTCATGGACAAGTGTCAATTAAAAAACTCAATTTCAAAACTAAGGTAATAAAGGTCAAATCATTTTCATCCATAAATATAAGGTTGAAAACATACGGCCTTATCACCCATTTTTAATCAAGATTAACTTTATTTATCTAATGCCTAAAAAATATTAATTTTGTTTTTAAAAAAACTGATCAATTAGATAATATATATTTCAATAAAATCATTCACCCATAATGATTAATTTTATTTATTAATAAATATATAGTACACACATAAAAACAATTTTTTACAAAAAAAGGGTCACTTTTTATTTTTTAATAATTTTGGGTTTAAATTATCATAGTTTGAAAAATAATGAATTCATTTTATAAATTTTTAGATAATCTATTTTTCATAATTTAGTTATTACTACTCATACCCTCTAATCCAAGGACTATGAAATAATAGAAATATAATATTTAAATAATGTTTTGTGTTTTGTCTAAACTTTTTGATGTGCGTAAAGAATGATATAGAATAAATCAAATTTTTTTAAAGAGAAATATTTCATAAAAATATCACAAAGTTACATTCTACCCCCATTAAAATTAATTTATCTAAAAAATTTCATCACGTTAATACAAAAAATGAGGATTTCTTTGTTTCATTACATCCCCAGGTTCCCATATATCTTCTTCAAAGATGTGTTTTCTCTATAAAAATTTCACAATTTTATTAGACTTATTTTATAGTATATTATCCATATGATTCAAGAATTATACTATTTTTTCTTCATAAGAATTATATTATTATAGTGGTATAACCTCTGAGTTTAGTTCAGGTGAAGGATCAGGTATATACTTCCTCATGAGAGATCCATGGAACATATCATGAAATTTATAGAGATTTGGTGGAATATTCAATTAATATGCCAACATCCCAATACAATCAAGAATTCAAAAGGTGCCAATATACCTAGGTCTTAGTTTTCCCTTCTTTCCAGATCTCGTCACTATCTTATAGGGAGATATTCATAGGAATATCTTATCACCCACTTTAAACTCTAGATCATTCAAATGATTTCCCGCATAAGTTTGTTTTATGACTCCAAGCTAATTATATGTGTTCATAAATGGATTTTACATTATATTCCATTTACTCGGTTAGATCTGGTCCCAATTTCTTTCTCCAACATTATTCCAAAATGTTGGAGTTCTAAAATTTCTACCATAGAGGCCATCATAATAAGACATCTGAATGTTAAAGTGAAAAATATTATTGTGATAAAATTATACCAAAGGAATGTGTTCATTACAACCTCATTCAAAATCCATATATTAATCTCTCAACTTGTATTTTATAGTTTTCATGGTCCTCTCAGATTTACCATCTATCTAAGGATGATAAGCAGTGCTAAAACATAATTATATATCTAAAGCCTATTGAACTCTTCTAAAAAACATCAAGGAAAACCATGAATCATGATCAGATAAAAGATAATGTGGTACTCCATGAAATCTTAACACATCATTAGTTTATTTCTATGAAACGTGATCTGGATAGTATTGTTATCCGGTTGTGATGAAGTATGATGAATTTTTATGGAATTAAACTATAACCCATATATAATTAAGCCCTTTGGATGTTTTGGGGACTTCTATAACAAAATTCATGGTGATATTTTTCCATTTTCAATCTTGTATGGGTAATGGTTGTAACATCCGCTTAGAATTATGTCTCTCATATTTAACTTTCTCACATACCAATCACTGAGATGTATACTCTACAATATCTCTCTTCCTTCCATTCCACCAGAACAACTCTTTCAAATATCTATACATCTCCGTGAAACCATGACAAATAGATAATAAGGAACTATGAGAATCATTTATCATATCTTCCTTCAAATATTTTTAATAAGTGACACATACATAGTTCCTGGACATTATTATTTTATCACAATCAAGGTTGAACTCAAGAACATTTCTCACATTCTTTTACAGCTCTAAATATTTTAATTTCACTATAATAAATATTCACTTAATTTGATGGTTGAAAACTCATTTGATCCAAATAATATTTCTCCTCGTCCATTAAGATTGTGAGCTCCATCATTTGAAAATCCATAAATATTATATCTTTTGTGATCCTCATTATAGGTAAGCTAGCATGATTCTTTCGAATTAGAGAATCTTATATCTTGTTCAGTTTCCCAAGGAGGCAGTGTATTAAAAAACCATAATTTTAATTATCTACAACTTTCTTATTTGGTGCATATTCATATCATTTTGTGTTAAAATATACTTTAATATTTTGGGATCAGTGTATATTTAATTCCTTTCTCTATAAAAATAATTCATCATTATCTTTAATGTATAAACTATCATAAATAAATCTAAATCATGAGTTGGGTTATTTTACTCACAAACCTTCAACTGTAACGAGGTATAAGCTATAACCATATCATGTTTCATGGGAACACGTCCTAGTCTATTATTTGATGCACCACTATATATTATAAATCCTTCTCTACTACATATTAGAGTATGAAAAAGTGCGCTAACTAGACATATCTTTAATTCTTTAAAATATTCCTCATATTCATGTGTACAAAGGTACTTGTCTCTATTATGAGTTAACATAGTGAGTGTTCTCAATAGCCATGAATAATTATCTTGAAATCACTGGTAATATCCATACAACCCAAGAAAATTTTGGATCTCAGTCACAGTGGTTGTTATGGGCCAATGTTTGATAACTTTTCACATTGAAGGGTCCACTGATACACCATCACTTTTGATTATATTACCCAACAATGAAACTTCCCAGTGAAAAAAGTTGACTCTTCATAAAATTTTCTTAAAGATTCTCCTTCCTTAGGGTCTTAATCAAAATTATAAAATGGTATTCATGATATTCCTTTCGCTTTGAACATATAAGAATATTTTATAAAAAGAATATAATAAACTAATGAAGGTAATATCTAAATACTTTATTCATTACAGTTATGAACATAGTAGGGTAATTAGTAAGATTGAAAGGAATCACTATAAATTCAAAGTTCTCATACCATGTACGAAATGTTTTATTGGGTATATCCACCTTATTTCCACTCAATTGATGATATACATAATGATGATCAATCGTGACAAAATGTTAATCTCCACATTGTTGATCGAAAAATTCATCAATACAAGGTATAGGATATTTATTCTAGATAGTGATATTTTAATGTTATAGATAATCAATGAAGATTCACATTGATCCATATTTATTTCTAACAAACAAAAAAAGTGCACACCAAGGTGTCTCACTTGGATGAATTAATCACTTATCCTCCTAGTTTTGATTCTTCAATTCTTGTAACTTAATAGGGACCATTCCATATAGAGTCTTGTAAATAGGTGTAGCATCCAGTATGAGTTATATTGAAAACTAAACTTCACAACTAGGTGGAATACTAGGAAAATCATATAGAAATAAATCAATAAAATCCCACACAATATCCATATTTTTTATGTTGAGTTTCTCCCAAACCATTTAAGATAAACTTTCATTTGGAATAGGAATCCTGACCCGTACAATGGATTTGATTTCAAATAGATATTTATCTTTATCATAAAACTAATAAGAAATCATAGGTTCATTCAGAATATCGAATGTAACTTACCTGATATGATATTTATGTAAAGATTACCAATCCATTTCAAAAATAACATAAAATTAAACTATAATAACAATGAAAAGATTTTATGAAAACCAATTCCCACACAATTAAATTGGAGAAAAATCATACACTTGTGATGAAATTATCATACCATTACCGTTTTTAGTGCTAATTCAGTATCTTATTATTGATATGATACTCTGAAATCCTTAGAAAAATTCTTAAAAATAAAAAGAGTGGGTAGATAGATAATAAAATAAGACATTAGTTGTTCAATAGTTGATTATATGTATATATTTTACCATTTCATTATCAAATATTAAATAGAAATTTTCATCGCATGATATTTCCATTTGTATATAAGATTTAGAGGTTATTGATGACAATCATCATCATTAACCATCTCATTATGAAACCAAATAGCATATTTATTATACTCTATCATTTAAAACACTATATTCTGAGTAGTGCATTCTATAGATATTTCTTTGTATTCACACGATTCAATAACTAATTCCCATTACATTGGAATTCTATTTTTTATGGTCTTTATTTGCACACATTAAACATTTGTTAATTCCCTTAGGACAGTATCCCACATGTTCCCTTCTACACTTTGATCATATGGTATGTCTCATCATCTTCTCTCCTTAGTTTTTATAATTTCCTTTGAAACCCATTTTTCTTTTCTTATCAAAACAATGATATTGATGGATAACTCCAATCTATTTTTCCACCTTGATAACACATCACATTATTTTTTCATATATATTGAAGTCACTTATGGAATAATCCCTTCAAAGACATGGGATAACCTCTCATGTACCCTCTATGGGGCTTGGATTAACCCCTCGCGTACCCTTTGATATCATATACCATTAATCATTACCCAGTGCATTTGAGGGAGAAATATTTCCTACTCATAACATAATAAAAATCATATATATTTTTTCCATAAGATCATAAAGTATTCATTGTATCAGAACCAATGAAAAAAATGGTTTCATAAATTTTTCATCATAGTATAAGTCGTGGGAAAGAAATGGGATTAATTAACATTAGGTTATTATAAATGTGAAGCATATAGAGATAGAATATGGATGGAGTCCTTTGATCATATCCTTAGTAAATTATAATAAATATCAAAAAAAAAATTCTTTTATTAATGGAAAAATATTTAAAATATCATTAAATAATCCCTAAGGAAAATAACCCTTTTCATTAAAAATAATTTTAAAAAATGGAAAACATTACACATATTAAAGAAATAATTTTATTTGATAAGAACCTTTAATACTTATAAAAAATTATTCAATTAATTTTTGTTTCATAACAACAGTAATTTTTTTCATTTTTATACTTTAATAAAACATTCCTTCCATGTTTTTGTTGGAAATGTCATAAAGTACCTTATTTGGAAAATGTCTAAAAGATTATTTTAAAACTGTTTTGTAAAAGGTAAAAATGCGTAAAATTAATTTAAAAGTTTATAAGATAATATTAAAAACATTTTTTTAAAAAAATGGACATAAAATATAAATATTCTCCAAGTAAGACTTAGTCATAAACAATCTAAAATAATGACGATACATTTAAATGAAACCCTTACCTTGAGTTCTCATTGCATCTAAATCCTACTAACCTATTATATAATAAATTAAAATTTAAAATAATATTATACCAAATTCATTTTCATACTTCCAATATTATATATGATCTCTTTGTAACATTTTAACACCCACATTTATCAATAATTCCTTTAAATCGTTATTTCTGAGTGTTAACTGTTTCGTTTATCACAAGTATTTTAGTTATGTAGTTCTAATTATTATAAATATTTCTTGGTTCTACGACCTCAATAATATTAATCATCATATAAATATCATATATATTAATTATATACATATTTATAGTCATCTATATAAGTTATTGTTAGAAAAATTAATCACACTGTTCATGGAGATGGTAAGTCGTACGTACAAATGAATGATGTCTTCATTTTTAAAGAATGGTAAAAAGAAAGTTAAATATTAATTAAAATTTATAAGATCATTATTATATAATATATATCATATATATAAATAAAATTCATCCTCATTTCCATCCAATTAAAATATAAATGAAAAAATAATCACATAGCATAGTGAAGGTGGTAGTCCACCCTTACGCATGAGTGACATTATCGTTTCCCATTAGTTTGGAAGGTAAGAAAGTAGATATGATATTATCATTAAAAATTTATAATTATTAAATAAATATCATATAAAAAAATTAAATCAATCATAATAAAAATTCATAAAATATGTTGATGAAAATTATTATATCACTATGTGGAGACGGTAAGTCGTATCTACTCACGAGCGATACATTCAATTAGATTTTATGGAAAAGAAGGCGTTTTATTTTACTTTAATAATTATGATAACATTTAAGTATATCTTGGATATTTATTTTACCATATTATGATAATTTCTAAATATTTAGAAGACTTATAATAAAAAAATTAAATGAGGTTAGGTAAGATGATTAGCTCTTCTTCAAGAGACCTCCTTCAGATCCCTCCTTAAAGAACTTAAGGTTGGTCCATTGAGGATAAAAATACATAAAAACCTTGTATAATTATGTTTATAATAGAAATTTTGAGGGTTGATACAACTATAAGGGTCATAGTTTTGTGAAGAATTGATGTAGGAGGTTCCCTTTTATAATTAAGGTGGGGGTACTTTTGAGATTTATCAAAAGATTAAATTATAATAAATTCAATCTCAATAAATATTCCTCCAAGTGTCCATTTATTCCAACCTATTATAATATATTATTTTATTACCATTAGCTAAGATAATTTTTATAAGTTTCATTGCAATTTCGTACCATATCATTTTTATTAATCCTTTCTTAACCAATTTTAATTTTAACTATCGTAACGACTATTTGAATATTAAATGGTTGTAATTATTACTTATAATGATACAATTGCACTGTAAATGATCATTTTAATTAATTTTAGATCATATCATATCCACCTTGTATTACTTCAATATTTTTATTATTTTTAAATAATTTAATAAAATAATAATTTCAAAAAATATCATTATAGTAAAATTTGAAATTATTCATTTAATTCAACTTTTCATATTTAAATAAAAATATGGAATTAGAATATAATTATTTAAAACCTCCCCAATATGTTATTTAGATATAAAAAATTAATGGGTAACTTTAATTCAACCAAATTATACATTGTTTCATATTTTTAAAACGATTTACTATATTTTTTTAATAAATGGAGAAATACTTCATCTATGTTTCATATGAAATTAAGTTCATTATATAATTACTAAAAATTAAAAATAAATTTCTATAATAAAATTATTTTTATTAATTTTAAAATAGACAGTTATATTCATTCATAACTTACTTTTTTCCCATGTGAAAACATAAGATATATTAAAAAGAAAGGGAGTGACATTTTCTAACTTTCTTTGATTTACATAATATATAAGTCGTTTTCATGGAAATGTATCCATTAAATAAGAAATTTTAAAACCTAAGTTACCAAGGGTAAAGTTATCTTACTTAAATAAAAATTTTAATGAAAAATTACAGCGTTATCACTTGTTTTTAATTCTGATTAACCTAGTTCACCCTTTACCATGAAAATAAATTCTTCCATTGTTAGTATTCATATTAACCCAAAATAAAAGGGATATAACTTGAAATTATGAACTTTATGATTATAAATATGTAATTAATTATATATAATTCAATACATTTATATGGTATAAATTAATTTTTAAGGTATGTGTGCATAATGAGACAAAAAATACATTTTAGAAAAAATATAGTTTTAGGCATAAAAATTGATTTATTATTATCTAGTTCCTAAAAAATTAATTATTTAATGTTTTAAAAAACTGATAAAGAAAATAATATGTAAATTTAATTAAAATAATTAAGATTAAATGATTAATTTAATTTAATAATAAAAATATATTGCACATATAGAAACAATTTTTGTCCGAAATACATAACATTTATTTAAAAGAAATATTTGTTTTAAATTATAATCTATTGATAACTAGTGAATTAATTTCATGAATTTTTAGATCATATATTTTTTATAATTTTGTTATTACAATTCATACCCACAAATTTTATGGCTAGGAAATAATAGAAACTTAATATTTTAATAATTTTTTTTGGTTCATCTCAACACGTTGTTGTGTGTGACCCAAGGTCTCAAAGAAATGAAATTATATAAAGAGAAATATTTCATAAAATTATCATAATGTTACAATATACCCCCGTTAAAATGAATTTCAACATCAAAATTCATCACTATGATGAAAGAAAATGAGGATATCTTTGTTTCATTATATCCTCGGGTTCCCATATAGCGTCATCGAATTTGTGATTTCTCCCGAGAACTTTCACTAGGTGAGTAGTTTTGTTTTGTAGTACTTTTTTCCTATGATATAATATTTCTACTGATTGTTCTTTATAATAAATTAATTTATCCCATGGAATGACCTATGATTTTTGTACGTGTGAAGGATCAGGTATGTACTATATCTAGAAAGATATAGGGAACATATAATAAACATGAGGGAGATTTAGTTGAAGCTTTAATTTATAGAATACAATACCAGTACAATAAAGAGTTTCAAAAGATAAAATAAACCTAAGGTATATTTTTCCCATATTTACAAATCTCAACACCCTCTTCTAGGGAAATATTCATAGGAATACCTTATCACCAACTTTAAACTCCATATATTTATGATGATTGTTAACATAAAATTTTGACACACTATGAATTGATTTTATATGTTGTTTAATGGATTTAATCTTATTATACATTTCCTTATCTAGATCAAGACCAATATATTTTTTCCTTCAACCTCATTCCAACACATTGGAGTTATACACTTTAAATTATAGATGGATTCATAAGGATTCATCTGAATTATAGATTGAAAACTACTATTGTAAGAAAATTATATGAAAGGAATGTGTTTATCTCAACCACTTTTGTAATCTATTGAGAAAGCTATCAACATATCACAGAGATTTTTAATGTTCCTCTCATAATGACCATCTATGTAAGGTTGACAAGAAGTGATAAAACCCAATTCTATATTCATATCCAAGTGAATTCCTCTCCAAAACATCAAGGTAAACTGCATATTCTGAATAGATTTAATAAAATGTTTTACTCCATGAAACCTTACCACTTCCTTAATGTATTTCCTAGAAATACGATATAGGGGAAATCATAACATGGAGATATTAAGTGTCGCAACTTTATAAAGTGGTCTAATACAACCCATATAGCATTTTTTCCTTTAGATGCTTTTGGGAGTCCAATGGAAAAAATACAGGGTGATGTTTTCCAATTTGAATTCTAGTATGGGTAATTATTATAACATCCTCTTATAATTCTATCTCTTAGCCTTAACTTTCTAGAATACCAATCACTAGGTAACATACTTTGAAAAATATCTCTCCATGCCATCCCAATAGAAATACTTATTCAAATCTATTTACATCTTCATGCTTCCTGGATGAATGGAGAATGAAGAACTATGAGATTCATCTACCAACGATTTCTTTAAATCTAGTACAAAACAGACATATACTTGGTTACTAAGATTTATTATTTCATAATAATCAAGGTTTAATGAAGGAATATTTCTCACCTTCTTTTATATCTCAATATCTTCTTATCTCACCTGTTTTGTCTTCACTTGAATAGATGGTCAAACACTCATTTGTCCTGATAATATTTCTCCCATTCTGTTAATATTTCAACCACCATATTTTTCAAATCCATATATATTGGATATTTTTTTATCCTTGTCATAGATAAACTATCATGATCCATTAAACTCAGGGTATCTTCCATCTTGATCCCTTTCTCATGGTTGTGATGTGTTGAGCTGTCATAATTTTAATCATCTCCAACCATCTTATTTGGGGAATATTCAGCTCTCTTTGAGTGAAAATATACTTTAAACTAATGTGATCAGTATATATTTCATCCCTTTCTCCATAGAGATAATTCCTCCATATATTTAATGTAAAAATTACTATAGCTAACTACAAAGTATGACATGGGTAAATTTTATAATGGGACTTCAATTGTAGTGAGGAATAAGCTATATCCATGTAATTTTTAATGAAGAAACATACCATTCCCTTATTTGATGCATCACTATATATTAAAAACCCATATCCATTTTAGGGTAGAGTAAGAATATGTGAACTAACCAGATTTCTCTTTAGTTACTTAAAACATTCCCCACATTCATTTATCCAAATAAACCTAGATCCCTTCTCAGACAACTTGGTGAGTGGATTCAATACACATGAAAAAATCTCTAAAAATAACTGATAATATCAATAAAATCAAAAAAACTAAGTATCTCAATCACAGTGGTTAGTTGGGAAAAATTTTCAATTACATATGTCCTTGAAGGGTCTACTAATATACCCTCACTTGAGATTATATAACCCAATAATGAACCTTTATGAAGCAAAAAATCACATATGGTAATTTTTTCATAATGGTTCTCCTTTCTTAGGGTCTTTAGCCCAACTCTAAAATGATATTCATGATCTTACTTTCTTGTTGAATAAACAAAAATATTATCTATAAATACTACCACAAACTAATCAAGGATATATATAAAGACTCTACTCATTAATTCTATGATGATTATGGGGGTATTATTAAGGCCAAAAACATCACTATAAATTGAATGTGTAGATACATTGTATGGAATGCTACCTTGGGCATGTACTCCTTATCAAACTTTTATTGGTGATATCTAGAATAAAGATCAATTTTGAAAAAGTATTTATCCTTGATTAGTTGATCAAAGAAATTCTAAATATGGGATAAAGGTAACTTTTTCATTATAGTGATCATGTTAAGTTCTTGATAATTAATGCAGATTCACATTGATCCATCATTCTCCATGAAAAAAAATAGTTGCACCCAAAGGTTTTTTCACTTGGAAAAATTAATCCCTAGTAAATATTATCCTGAGTTTTATTCATTAATCCGTGTAACTCAATCGAGAAAATTTTATATAGAGTATTGTAAATAGGTGTAGCATTAGGTAAGAGTTCAATTAGAAACTTAACATCACAATTTAGTGGAAGACCATGAAAATATTATACAAATACATCAATAAACTCCCACATAATATGCATATATTTGATGTTGAGTTTGCCCCTACCATTTAAGATAAAACCCCCTTTGAATAGGTATCATGACCCATAAAATAGATTTTTTTCCATCAAAAGTTTATATTTTTCATCAAACTGATAGGAGATCATAGGTTGGTTCAGAATATCAAACATAACCTTCATTCCTCAACAATTATTGTGAGATTTATGTAATGAAATAAAATTCTATCCCATAATAACATAAAATTGAATTTGAGGAAGAATAAAAAGATTAACTAGAAACACATTCCCACAAACATCAACTAGAGAAGGATTATAGACAAAGGATGTGACCATCATACCATTTTCCATTTTTAACACTAATTCAACATCAAATCATTTATATGATACAATGATAATCTTATAAAATAACATATAAATAAAGAGTGAGTAGAAACATACTCTAATAAGACATTATAAGTTCCACAGTGGATGATAAGTGTACCTTTTACCATGTCATTGACACATACTTCTTCATAAATAGTGATCACTTGAGATTTCCCTTTCTTTCTTATCATAAGAGGTTATTGACGATGATCATTCTCATTAACGTTATGAATCAGGAATCTATTATCATAATGACCATACTCCTAGAATTTTAAACACTATATTCTATTAAATATTTATCTTTATTCAAAACATTCAATAACTTATTCCCATCACTTTGGCATTCAGTTTTTTAATGGAATCACTTTTCACACATTAAACATTTCTTAGTTTGTAATGTCATGGATTTTCTGTGTTTTATTTTTAGATATTATATGGATTATTTTTTAGACTATGCCATAAGAAAAAATTTGATTCCAATGCCCAATGTTTCTGGACTAAATTTTAGAAATATATTAAATATATTAAATAGCATGTGAAGGTAGTTTTCCTTGAAAAGTGGTATAACTTCTAAACGCATGATCGAATCATAAATATAAGGGCACCATTGAGCTCTGAATATTTTTTTTACCCTAGAAGTGACTTAACATTTGTCAGTGTGGGTCATTTGTGAAAAATTCATCGCATTCATGGAAACAAATTAAATTATTGAATAAAATTATTTTATTCCAATTATGTTGATGTAGAGATTGATAGTCTTTAAATAGACTATTATGAAGAAATATTATAGTTATCTTGATAAACCTAGAACAATTTTAGGGCAATTGGAGAGATCCTTGGAGAATCCTCTCAGTTGAACGATAATGGAATCATGGATCAAAAATTGATGCACATCAATTTCAATGGATCTTGCTTACGAAAATGATGCAAAAACCATTCTTTATAATAAATCGATCCAAATAGATGTAGGTAATGTGTTTTATTTGGTTTTATTCCCTATAATTTATGTCACCAACCATCCCATAAGGTCCAATTCCATGACTACCGCAATCTCATCTCTAATAGACTTGGGATTGTGGACTAGCACCAAGCAGGCATATCCCAGAAATGGGAGGCCTATGTCTAAGTACTCATGTACACGCTCAAATCCCCAAGATGAAATTGTTGAAATCTGAAAGCACTAAGTAAAAAATTCATGGATTCACTATGATAACAACCATAGTGTATGATAGTAGAAAAATGAAAAGTAAATAGGGAAAAAATACAATCCCACCAAAAGAAAGAGTCCATAAAAGTGAATGGAAAAGTTCCAGAAACTCATCTGTAGAAAACCCTACCAAAAGGGAAAGGTATTGGATAGATATATGAAGTTGTAGGGGTACACCTTGACTGTCTAGTCTCTATAAGAACCACCTGGTACTGGTCTACCTAAGACTTTATCAAAGCATCGATTGTCTGCACAAGACATAATATGTGTGGGAAAATCCCATGCATGGGTGAGTAAAACAATACTCATTAGGACACCCCAAAGCCACAAAGTAAATATATTACATAGGAAATAACAAAGGAATTCCATAAAGTAATAACACAAATTAAGACCAATGAAGTACACCACAAAGGAACACCATGAAGGTACACCATGAATGAAAAACCACTAAGGAAAACCATAAAGGAACACCGCTAAAGAACACCACAAAGGAACACCACGAAGGATCACCACTGAGGGACACCGAGAGGGAACACCACTAAGAGACACCATAAAGGAACATCATAAAGGAATGCCATTAAGGAACACCATTAAGGAACACCAGGAAGGAACACCACTAAGGAACACCATGAAGGAACACCACTAAGGAACACTAAAAAGGAGCACCACTAATAAACACCATGAAGGAACACCAAGAATGAACACCATGAAGGAACAACACTAAATAACATCACTAAGGAACACCATGAAGGAACACCACTAAGGAACACCACGAAGGAACAATATGAAGGAACAACACAAAGGAAAACCACTAAGGGACACCATGAGGAACACCATGAAGGAAAACCGTGATGGAACACCATGAAGGAACACTATAAAGAAACAACAAAAAGTAACACCACTAAGGAACACCACGAAGGAACAACACAAAGTGACACCACTAAGGAACTCCATGAAGGTACATAGATAAGGAACACCATGAAGTATAGGACAAATAAATACATTAAGTATACCACAAATAAATACAAAAAGTATACCACAGAGTAAATACATAGTCTAATCACATAGGTATAGTTCTATAGTATGCCAAATAGGATTATCTAATGTAATCCAAAAAACCCCTAGTATCGATAAGACGTGTAGTCTCGTTGAGACATGTAGTACCGGTAAGACACTAAGTCTGGATGAGACATGTAATCTTGATAAGACACATAGTCTCGGTAAGTAACGTAGTCTGAGAAATTCACATAGTCTCATAAATTCATGTAGTCTCAGAAATTCACGTAGTCTCAGAATGTCACGTAATCTTAAGGTCACAACTAGCCATAGGATTCCGCTCGAAGTGTGCTCAATATTGGAGAACCCCTTCCTCGATCCAAAAAGGTCATATGTGAACTTCCATAAACACACACTTAGAGTATCTCCAAAATACCATCTCATTTAAAGGTCCCAATGCCACAAATGGCTCCTCATACAGACATACAATTTGAAAGTTATGATTGTTTTAGTAAAACGATTTACCCCGGGTCCGGTCCATATCCGATTTGACTCACGAGGACCCAAACCGACCCACCAGCCAACCCAACCCATTCTTTCCTACCCGAACCAGCCCATTGGACTAGTTAGTCCAGGCTACTGGAGCAGCCTGACACCTTTGGTCTGACACACTGCACACAGGGTGGTCTGGGTTCACTACATGCGGTCCGCCCCAAGTGTGTGCCCTCTGGTCAACGCATCACCGCTACGTTCAATGCGGTTGGCCCACCATGTTTTCCTACCCCATATCCTCATTCCCCCCATAGTCTCCACATGACCCCATTTTTACATACGCAGCTGCCTCACTGCATCCCCCTCAAAGCCTCACCACCGTTGTCGCCTACTACTGCGGTCGTCGCCGCTGTTGTCGTCTCAGTCATTTGAACTAACCAGAGATGTCATATCAGCTTTCGTTCATCCTCAAATTATCCATTTTTGGAAATGAGGAAACTTCTTTAATCTCAGGGTCATGATCTTTGTATCTCTATGCTCAATTTAGTCTTTCCCCCAATCTGAGGGTCAGATAGCATTCAGAGCCTCCCAGCAAGTCAAGTTGTGACCATGAAGGTCTAAAGGTGAAGAACCCTAAGAACAGAGGAATAGAGAAGAAAAAAAACACCTTCATGAATGAACATCATCCTTTTTTTCTGTTTTCCTTGATCCTCTATTATTAGAATAAAGAACAAGGATTTAAGAAATCACACATATTATATCTCTTTTTTAAAACCCTGCAATAAGACACTCATCCCGTGAGTGATTGAACCACAGATCAACTTGTTCATGGGTTGGCCCATGTTCATCATTGAATTTAGAAATGGGAAAATATAAAAAATAATAGAATTCGCTACTTCATTGGGTTTAAACTATGATGACGAATAAAGTATCACCGTGATCATTTGTAAGATTATTTGATTTTTTCGCACATCGATCATCGATCCATGATCCGGTCATCATTCGCCAAGGAAAAATCCTCCAATATCCCCTAGAGATTCTCTGGAAATCCCAGGGTTTTTCAGCTAGCCCTATAATTTCTGGATGAGGATTATTTTAAATGAAATCATCACTACGTCAACAAAATAATTTATCTTTAAATTATTTAATGAAAATTATGTCCTTTTCAGTTTTTCCACAGAAGACATGTGCTGAATAAATTTATGCCACACCTAAGGAAAACAAAACATTAAAAACTCAATGGTGGTCTCATATTTCCAATCCAATTATCCATTCATGAGTTTTTAGGATTTGAAAATAAAACAATTTTTATTTAATTATTTTACTTACGGTTACGTCCAAAAACTATCTTTCACATCTGACCCATGCTAGAAAATTTTAGACCTCTCCTAAGGTAAAGAAACTACTCTAGACCCAGTATTTCCCTCATATTTCTAATTTGGGAGCCTGTTTAATCTTTATTATAGTTTTTATTAAAACTTCTTGCATGCTTTATTAAAAACTGAACAATTTTCAATGAATTGTTCCAAGCACACCAGGACTTGGAATCGCATGCTGTCTCAACACTTGGTCTTAGAATTTTTCCAAATAATTTCTAAAAATAAAATTATTAAAGTTGAATTTGTTACATTATCTTCACTTTAGGACTTTATTTCACCAAAAATCCAAAGACAATACTACTCAAAAAGATGTGGGTACTGCACATTAATTTGAGTCTCCTGCTCCCATGTGCTCTCCTAGAGATTCTAATGCTGCCACTGAATGAAAAATCAAGGAATTGATCGCCCAAATTTCAAATATCCATTAGGGGAATGACCTGTTTACATCTGATTACATAAATTCTCATAGTTTTTATCTCTGAGTTGTGTCTCCCTGAATCACTATATGAGTGGAGGGGTGGAAACCAACAACTAGATGTAAGCTTCTCCATATCCATCCACAATGGATAAATTTAATGAGTATATCTACTTAAAAAACTCATTCAGAAACTGAAAACTAGATCTCTTACTAAGATAACTTATTACCACATTCCCTTTCCCAAAAGTACATAAAACCTCAAATTCACAATCCTAGAGGAACTCTAGCCAACCCCTCTGTCTCAAAATTTGCTGGATCCACTGCAACTCCTTCACTATTTCAAGATACTAATAACTCATGATTTCTACTGCATTGAGGGTTAGGGTAGAAAATTGATGAGAAATATTTTTCACCCTCCTTTGTGTGAGTCCATTATATGATGCCTCAGTTTCCTTTTCACTAACAAGGAAAACGTCGTTCCACCACTGTGGACACACTGCATTCTTCTCCTAACATAGTCAATCTGAGAATGAACTATAAGTGACTAGTCCACACCAATATTGATTTCATAAGGCCTCGATGTCTCTACCAAGATATCCCAACTGAAAATATCCCCACTAAGAGTAAGGTCACACTATCAGCACTAGTGCGTGATCTTTGGGTCTCCTCTAGTAGGAGACTCCATGCGTGAGGGTCGAGTCAGAAATTCAACCATAATATCTGAGTCTCAAACAAGAGTTTTGGAATGAAAAGAATGACTTGTACTTATGTCTACCAATATGGAAGCTAAAGTAGAATAGGCATAGATCATGTATGTAATCATTCCTGGAGAACATGGTTCATATGCCTCGAGGGCATGCAACTATCCCCTCCCATATCCTCCATCTCTCTAAGCCTAGTGTAGACCACCTGAGGAAGGTGGTGGTAACATGTATAAATTTATACCACCTACTACTACTATACCAGCTCTTCTGCCACATATATCACCATGAGGACCCACATTATCCTATTTTCCCACTACTGACTACCACCAGTTGTATCTTCCCATCTAGGGAACTCTCAACCACAAAGGTTATCTCCAGCGCCCCAACATAGGTAGGAATGCACAGAGAGATAATGTTAGATCATATGTCCCTATGTAGACCTCTCTCAAAGGTTTGTTCCCTAAAGTACTAGTCATGTATCACATCCATAGATTTCCTATAAAAGCTGGTATACGACAATGAATACTCAGATACCGACATGTCATCCTGTTGAAGTTGTAGAACCTCCTAGACATGCATATACCTTATCTTATACTGTGAGAAATCCAATCAAAAAAGCTTATCAAACTCTACCCACAAAAAAATTCACCTCATCACGACATTGGATACCCAAACCCTAGAATTTCCCTAATAGGCCATATAGAAGGCTCGCTTTCCGGACCACTATCTAATCATTTGGTATCCCAACTAGACAGAAAACTTAGATCACCACATCCATCTAGTCCTCAGTCGCCTGTGTGTTGGGATTCCATCTGAACTTGAGGGGTCTCTATATCTAAAAATCATGAGGCGTGCTAAGTCTGTGCTCCTCATCCACTAGTATTGTGGGTACCATGTGTTTCTCTATAGGTGGTGGTACAGTTGGTGCACTACTTGGAGGTGCTATATCTGTTTTAAATCCTTTTACTGAAGACTCATCACCCAGCGGATCATCCTCGTGATCACGTGGTGGAATCCTAGATGGATGTCTATGTGGAGGCATCTTGAAATATAACTAGATGTACCACATTCAATAGAGTATACTTGGTGAGGTGAATCAAGAATGAAATGATAACACACAAAAGTCCTATATGATACATGTATCGTTGTATTTCCTAAAACTAGTGTTTTCATGTGCTTGGTTAAAAAGAATAATTCAGAGTCTTGGTGTATAAATAAGTCAGTCATTGTACGAAAATTGGATTCTCTGGTCCTAAATCTGAACTCGAAACACTTAATATTATTTCCCCAAACCAACATTATAGACTCCCGATCCTTAAGTAGAACCAACCTCCTCTGATACCACTATGTCACGACCTATCCCAGAGGGGCTCATGTCGTGACTACCCCAAGCCTTCCACCAATGGTTTAGGGGCTGGTTACTAGCTCTAAGTAGGAATATCCCACAAATGGGAAGATTTTTCCTAAGTACACATATACAAGCACACATATCCAAGACCAAATTAATGAAATGTAAAAACGCTAATTAAACAATACATGCATAAACTAAGATACCAACACTTGAGTTTGATAATAGAAAACTGGAATGTAAATTGGGCTAGAATAAAATCCCACCAAAAGAAAGGGTCTATAAAAGTGAATGCACAAGTTCCTGAAACTCATCCGTAGAAAAAATTACATGAAGGGGGTATTGGAAAACTATCTGAACTCGTAGAAGCACATCTCAACTGTCTAGTATCTCTAAGAACCACCTGGTCTTATTTCACCAAGGACTCCATCAAAGCATCCATTGTCTGCAGAATACATGAAATGTGTGGGAAAATCCCATGCAGGCCCGAGTAAAACAATACTCAGTGGGACATCCCAAAACCACAAATAAAATATACTACATAGTAAATTAAAAAGGAATACCATGAAGGAATACCACAAAGGAATACCACTAAAGGACACCATGAAGGAACACCATGAAGGAACACCATGAAGGAACACCACTAAGGAACACCACAAAATGACACCATGAATGAACGCCACTAAGGAACACCACGAAGGAACACCACAAAAGAAAACTAGAAAGGATAACCATGAAGGAACACAACTATGGGACACCACAAGGGAACACCACTAAGGAACACCATGAGGGAACACCATGAAGGAACACCACGAAGGAACACCACTAAATAAAATCATGACATAACACCACTAAGGAATGCCATGAAGGAACACCATTAAAGAACATCATGAATGAACACCACTACGGAACACCACGAGGGAACACCGCGAAGGAACACCACGAAGAAACACCACTAAGGTACACTATGAAGGAACACCACCAAGTAACACATTGAATTAACACCGTAAAGTAACACCATGAAGGAACCCCATGAAGGAACACCACTAAGGAACACCATGAAATAACACCACGAAGGAACACCACTAAGGAAAGCCATTAAGAAACACCACAATGTATACCCCAAAGAAATAAATTAAGTATAAAAAAATTATTAAATGAAGTATACCTTGAAGAAAATACATAGTCAGCTCATGCATGTATTGGTCAATAGTATACAAAATAGTTTTATCTGATGTAATCCATAAAATACCCAGTATCGATAAGACACATATTCTCGATGAGACATATAGTCTCAGTAAGAAACTTAGCCCTAATGAGCCAAGTAGTCTCAATAATACATGTAGTATTGTTAAGTCACGTAGTATTAGAAATTCACATAGTCTCAGAAAGCCATGTAGTCTTAGAAAGTCACGTAGTCTCATGGTCACATCCAACCACAAGATTTCACTCGTAGTGCGGTCGTTATTGGAGAACCTACTACTCGAGCCAAAAATTTCGTATGTTAACTTCCACAAAACCCACTTAGATTATCTTAAATTAGCGTCTCATCTCCATGGTCCCTACGTTGCAAACAAATTGTCAAACGGACACACGGTTTGAAAGTTATGATCATTTTAATAAAATATTATGCCCCAATTCTGGTCTGGGTTCGATCCGACCTATCAGACCCAACCCGACCACTGGCTGACCCAACTCGGTCTGGATGACCTGGCCTATTGGGATGCTTTTTCCATCCCGTAGGGCCTCAAATGTATCATGGATCCTTTGTTCTAGCCCGCTACATGCGGGCTAGTCTTGGTCCTCTCCACATGGTCGACCCCAATCATGTTCCCCCCACTCGGTCGATGTAGTGCCACCTACCATGCATACTCATTGCCTCTAAAGGCTCCACACAGCCGCATCGCTGAGTACACGACCACATCACCAAGTCTCCCTCACTCCCCCCACCCCCACTATCACCTGCTCCAGCAACTGCCACCTCAATCGTCACTGTGCATCGGCATCCACCGCTGCCACCCCTTATGTAGCCCACTAGATATCCTCCTATGCTCCATTTTTTAAATGGGGACACTTTTTTAATCCTTGGGTCTCAATATTCACAGCTCTCTGCTCGATTTATTATTTCCACCAATCAAAGGGTCTGATAGCATTCGAAGCCTCTTGGAAACTCGATCCATGACCAACAAGACCCAATAGTATAGAATGACAAGAATAGGGGAAGAGATAAGCACAAAATGCCAAGATCAATCACATATATTATATCTCCCCATTTATAACCTACAATAAGATACCTATCCCACAAGTGATCGAACAACAGATCAAGCTATTCTTAGGTTGTTGAGCATTCATCATCGAATTTATAAATTAGAACAGATCACAAAGAAAACAATTCCATATATCATTGTGTTTAAATGTTGATGAAGAACAAAGTAGTGCCATCATCATTTGCAAGCTCCTTTTATTTATTCATTTTTTGATCATCGTTCCACAATCTTGTTATCGCTCTCCATGGGAAAATCCTTCAAGCCCTCCCTAGCAATTATCTGGTGTTCCTAGGGTTATGCATGTAACACCCCTAGATTTTATGAAAAATATTCTTTTAATTTCATTAATGTCTTGTGTTTTAGGCTACACCAAGATTACCTTGCGCTATACGCAACACCGTATTAGCTTGCAGTATACGCAACACTATTCTTGGATCGTGTTACACACAATTTTGATAATAGTTATTCTACACAACATTGAGTATATATATATATATATTCAATGTATAAATGAAATATGGTTGGATTCTGTTATACGAAACAACGAAGGATTCTTTCACAACACGCAACCCTGACTTGGCATGCATTACATGCAATCGCGGCCTTCCTCGATAGCGTGTGTTGTACGCAATACCGGGTGTTACTAAACAACAATATATTATTATAATATTGTTATGAACTAGCCTTTATGAATATTATTAACTAAATTTTGAATTTTATAACATTATTATTCATCTCACACATTTTCTAGAACATTTTATAAGAACAAAATAAATTTTTCGGGTAAAATAAGTATTTTTCAAAATAATACAGTTTTGCCGCCTTTTGATGGCACACCCACTTTAAATCTAGTTTTTGAAATGTTTATAAGTTCCATTTGACAAAATAAAATTATTCTTTGAAATCAAGAAATAAAAATTTACTTTGGATAAATTTTTCATTTTATTCTGATGACTTTCATATTTTAATGAATAGTAAAAACACGCTATATTTTAATTAAAAACAACTTTTTTCATCGTAAAATCTTATGTGGTTAAATTATAATATTTAATGGTTTTAAAGTATAAATATAATATATTTTTAACATTTAATATAATGTATGTCATTAGCATTGATTTTACCTTGAATTCGTAGGTTAAATCAATTCAATCTTTTGCAATGTTTTAAAGAAAAACCCATTTTCTTTCGACAACGGGATTAATTTTAATTTAATTTCTGCAACTTTTGTGTATTGAATTTGGAAAAATGGATTCCATATTTGGAATCAGTGGGTCCAAATTATGTTAATAAGCTACTTTTTATTTTTGGGCATTGTGAATAGTAACTACGGTAAATTTTATTTACTATAGTTAAAGATAAATCGGGTAATTAAGGGTAAATATAATATTATAAAATTACCCTAACACTTGGAAAAATCCTATTATATGACTAAAACTCGACCCATACCACCTAAGGGTTTTATTAGATTCATTTAATGACTTTTGACCATGAAAATAATTTAATTATTATTAAAACCAAAGAAAGTGACAACATGTCACTCTCTTAAATCTTATAAGTATAATAATTTTAATTTAGTGATAAACATCATAAAACATCAAACATGAATAGTATCCAGAAATCTAATAACATTATATACATCATGATAATTTATTTAGAATTTTTAGGGATTAAATAATTGTCATTAATGGTGATACATTAATGATACAGAAATTATTTATTAAGTGGAAAATAAGTAATATAGTTTTTATTGAAATAATAATACCCATTAAAAGGCCCAAAAACCTGACCAAAACATATTTTTAGTGTATATATACACCGTAAGCATCCAATTACCTAATATATAACCGTTTGTATTCTTATAAAAGTGATTATGACACATATATTATTTTATTTTAAATGATGCCAAAGTTGTCACCTTCATAATTTAATAAATATAAAAATTTAAATATTGTGATTTTAAGATGATAAATTCGAGTAAAAGTATTATTTTAAAAGGTAATAGATTTATCTTCATCATAGGATTTTATTTTAAATTTTTATGCAACAAATCAGTATATTAAATAATTATACAAAAATGTTGTAGTAATTATTTTATTAAGAGATAATCTAAATAAATGGGTTTAAAAATAATAAAATAAATATTATATGAACTATTTAATGTGATCCAATAATTTTATAGATACATATGACATTTTATGAATCTATTAAAGCTTTTATTTCGAACATATCTTCTGTATATATTTTATTTAAATTCAAATAAATGAATAGTGTCAAAATTGACACTATTGTTATTTTATAAAAATAACATATTATAAAATTGTTTAAAAATCACAAAAATATTTAAAAAATTATAAATTTAAATTTATATGGTCTATAATGTTATAAAAGAAACAATTATGTAAAATTCACAACAAATAAGTAATTAGTTGTTATAAATTAAAATTTAGAATTTTATTACCAAAATATAACTTAAATAGATTAAATAAGGATAAATCAAAATGATAAGGTTTAAAATAAGATCCAAACATGTCTAAATTTTATTGGTTGATGAGATTACAACCCTATATCATCTAATATTCCAATATGAGTCATTTTTGGTGGTTTTTAAGTGGGTTTAGATTTATTATAAATTAATATTTCTAAGAATTCCAAAGGTGCCCCTCTCCTCCCTTATAAACGGGCACCTCCTCCCTCTCTTCCTCACACCACTTTGAGCCTTCAAGCTTGTCCAAACCCGGATAAATTCTCTTCTACCCTTCCCTAGAAACATCCTATAGGTCCTGGTCTACTTCAAAGATCAATCTTAGTGCCCTAAGAGGAGGTTTCAAAGAGGCGTATCGAAGAAGAGGTAATTTCTTCTACCGATTCTTTCAAACTTATTTCTTCTTAAACTTCTTCTTATTTAGTTGTTTCATTATAAAGTAATAACATAAGTATCTCCAATATACTTATATGTTATTATAAATATTAAACAACCCCATTTCACCTTCTATCCATCCTACGGAAAACAAAATCACCGTGCGTGCGTACGTACGGAATACCGTCTCCACGCCGTGGTGTAATCTATTTTTCCACAAACACCTTACATGGATGGGTATTATGGTGTAAAGAATAACTATACATAGTTATTATAACATCATAATAATTCTGATATATTGTATCATCCACTCCAATTCAATTCAATAATTATGGAAACGATATCATCGCTCGTGCGTACGTACGGACTACCGTCTCCACGACGTGATGAGATTCATTCTCCCTGTAAACCATTTAAGAATGATTATAAAGTATATATAAGAAATAATAATGAAATATATGAAATTATAAAGCTACTTTATTTATGTATATATGTATTTCATCTACTTAATTCCATTCAACTCAATAAGGAAACGAAAACAACGTTCATGCGTACGTACGGCCTACCGTCTCCATGAACGGTGTATTTCTTTACATTTATAGATCTTTTATATATATGTATATTCTGAATATATATTATATATAAATCATGTTTTATATTCTGGAATTATGTAATCGTGATCTAAGTAATTATATGAATAATTACAAGTCAAAACACGGACGACAAATGAAACGATTTTACCCAAAACACTCTTTAACATGGAATTTACAAAAGAACGGGTAATGTAAAGTCATAAGTGAACCATATATGATATCATAACAATGAATATGATTATGCAATAAGTCAATGACATTATTTAAAGTATTATACAGGAGGTTCGGATACATACGAAGCATATCGTACATATGGTAAGGGGTAATTTTGCAAATCTCATTTTTATCCGAGATTGCATATTTGTAAGTATTTACTGGGGTTATTTATATCATCCATGTCCATGTTTTATAAAAGTGTTTTCATGTATGTTTAAATTCCTTTTTACCCATTTTTGAATTTTACTACATGGTATGTAAGGAATCTTTCTTTTGTTTACGTTACGAGGTACTGTTTGACTTTTCCGACAAATGTACGAAAAGAATGTTTTTTTTAACTTATACGGCACGAATGAATTTTTATGGTTTTATAAAGCCTTATTTTCGTGAAGCTTCCTCCAAAATATTTCATGACTATTTTCAACAAAATCCTTTTCTTTTAAAATTGCATGACATTTTGTGAAAAGAAAATGAATTTGAAGAAAAAAAGGATATTTTCCTCAAAAATTCATTTCAAGTGTTTTATCAAAACCATTTTCCATCTAAGATGAAATTATTTCATATGTGTATGTTTCAAGTATAATGTCTCTATGATTTACATGGTTTCAATTTTCTTATGATGAAATTTCCATTTGTTTTATATGGATTATGTGATGATGGGATGATGTTTATGAAACCCATTTTATTCTTTGGGTTATGATGAATGTTTTAAGTTTATTTTGTGGCACAAGTATGAATGATTTTACTATGAGATGGGTGGGACCTATATCTCACTCCAATGCATTGGGTAAAGATTTATATCTCATGAGATAGACATGGCTGGAACGGCAGGTTAAACCGGTTCAGTAAAACAGGACTGAAACGAGGAGTGAACTCGATTCAGAAAGGGGCTTTGTCCACTAAGATGGTCTTGGAAGCAATGCCTTGGATACTATGGAAATAATTACATGTGCTTAATGGATGTCACAATTACATGTTTTATTCCCATGAAATTTTATCATGGTTTATGTTCCATTATGATTTATGCCTTATGTACTTCCATGTTTTATGTCGTTGCTCAAGATTTTAATGTTTAAACATTATGTTCATGTTTTTTTTTTCCAATGTATATGGTATGTTTTATTTTATCCATGCTTACCCTTACTGATCATTTGAGCTCACCCTTTTTATGTTTTATTTTCCCCTAGGATCAAAAGAGAGGTTTTAGGTCAGGAAACAAAAAGTGGAAGATCTTTATGGGAGATGTTGAAGATCTTTCACCACGATTAGAAGATTACATTCCAAGTTTCCAAAGACACTAAACTATTACGGTCCTTGTGTGTCTGTTTTTGTTATGTATTAAGTATTCCACAAAAGTAATGTAATGTCCATGTACGTCAAGCTTAGGGTCTCTATAGTTGGTATCAGAGGAAAGGTTTAGTCAACCTTTGGAAACTAGGATGCGAAAACGTTAGTGAGATCCCTAGAGATATTTCTAAGGTATGTCTAGGGATGTCCCTAAGGATAAGTATACGTATAGGATATAGTCCTAGAACTACGGTAATGATCATAGAATTTAACCTAAGATGTTAGATATTGAGGGTACTCCCCCTTTACAATGTTGTTTTCCCGAGCATGATTTTTGCCTCTCACACTATTCTTTTTGGGTTTTAGAAAATGGCTGGAAATAGGAAGATTCACGATAATGGAGGATATAACGGACAATGGAATGATATTCTTCATGAGAAACCAAATGAAACTGGATTTGGAAGTCCAAAAATCATTATTACACCGAATCAGCAATCTCATAATATGATCAATAAACTCAAATTTTGTAAGTTTCCTGACTCGGCTAATAAGAGAAAGATGGAGTTTCATGATGATCATAGAGGAATGAAAGTTCAATTTCACCTATGTAAATCATGTTGGAAGAGGAATCAAGGAGAATGTTTCAAAGGAACTGGAAGATGATTTGGGTGTGGAAAGGAAGGACATAAAGCCAGTAAGTGCAAAGGAAAAGGTTCAGTTAACACCATGGATGAGGATAATGGTATTGCTGCGACATGAACAATGGTTAAATTTTTTAAATGTGGAATGTATGGGCATTATGCAAACCAATTCCCTAAGGTAAAGTCTCATGAAGAGAATCAGTATGGTCGTATGGGTAGTATTTATGTTGATGATGATGAAGAGACTAAAAATGATACGTGAGATGAAACAATTGTTGAAGCTCGGTCAATGGTTTAAGAAGGTAGTGGAATTATTACATGTTTATCAAGTGTAATGTTGTATAAGTAATCTCATGGTACTATGGAATAAAGAGACATCTAAGGATTGTTACACTGTTGTCTTTCCTTAAGTTTTGAAAGTGTGTGTTGAATGGTACCGATATTTTTGTAAAGTAGATGATATGCGCATAATGAAGAGATAAGGAGAAAATTAAATGTTTGATAGTATTCATGAGCTCATGACTGATATAAGGAGAAAGTTATATCATGGTTTGAGTATATAGAATTTTTGGATTTTGGTATGTGGAAAGAGTTAACTTTTGATAGCATTCATGTTCTCACTAAGGTTTAATAGATATTCATTTTTCAAGAGAATACATGATTAAGGTATTCACATGATTGGAAGGTGACCAACAAGATAATGGGGGATAAATGATGGTTGGTTGATGACATTTCAATTAATCATTTTCTTTATACTATGAGCTTGGACCAAACTATTTTAGATAAGCCTAAATATTGGAATGGATTATGTTGGACATAAGTTAGGATAGAACTTTTTTCGATATTATTGATGGGATGTTATAGTAATATAGCTTTAGAAAAAGGACAACCTTCAGGACGGGCGACAACCCATCGCATCAGACAAGGCTGTGGGAATCGAACCCACAACCGAAGTGCGACTGGCCTTTATCGCCTACCACTGGCCTATGGGAAGTCCCTGGTTAGTAGAAACTAGTTTTATTTTATTACGCGGTATGATATATGAAGTATAAGTTCATTTTTGGAATCGTATATGATTAACCTCGCCATAGATGGACTTATGTATATTTGATAACTTTTGCTAACTGTTTTTTGAAAGAGATGGAATGACCCATAATTCTATCACATGATCTATTAACACTTCATGAATATCAAATTCAACTTCATTTCTTTAAGAGATGAAGTTGAAATTGTTCAAAGCACGAACAACAGTGAAATTGTACCAAAATCATGTAAGTATTTCTTTTAATTCATCAACATTAGGGAAATGATCTTGAAAACCAAAAATTTTGTCCTAGTTCCCTTATATCTGATTAATCAGATGGTACCTTAGATCATCACAAATCAATAGCTTTGTGATTGTTGGCTTTTTCATAGCCATGTTCTCTACCACTCTCCATCAGAACTTGATGGTCATATTTTTCTTCCATATCCATATTTTCACCTATGTTTTTCTACGTGGAAACCCCGTGATGAGTTAATTTGGGTAACCGTTACATTTCATACTTTAGTTTTTAAAAGCCATGTTTTGGTATTCCTTTTTACGATGTGGGTTTCTATTAAACAAACTTTCGAGTAGTAATCCATTTATAACCCCGATGAATTTCGATGGAGAAATTCATTTTAAGGGGGGTAGAATGTAACACCCCGAGATTTTATGAAAAATATTCTTTTAATTTCATTAATGTCTTGTGTTGTATGCTACACCAAGATTACCTTGCGCTATACGCAACACCGTATTAGCTTGCAGTATACACAACACTATTTTTGGATCGTGTTACACACAATTTTGATAATAGTTATTCTATGCAACATTGAGTATATATATATATATATTCAATGTATAAATGAAATATGGTTGGATTATGTTATACGAAACAATGAAGGATTCTTTCACAACACGCAACCCTAACTTGGCTTGCATTACACGTAATCGCGACCTTCCTCGATAGCGTGTGTTGTACGCAATACCGGGTGTTACTAAACAATGATATATTATTATAATATTATTATGAACTAGCCGTTATGAATATTATTAACTAAATTTTGAATTTTATAACATTATTATTCATCTTACACATTTTCTAGAACATTTTATAAGAACAAAATAAATTTTTCGGGTAAAATAAGTATTTTTCAAAAAAATACAGTTTTGCCACCTTTTAATGGCGCACCCACTTTAAATCTAGTTTTTGAAATGTTTATAAGTTCGATTTGAAAAAATAACATTATTCTTTGGAATCAAGAAATAAAAATTTACTTTGGATAAATTTTTCATTTTATTCTGATGACTTTCATATTTTAATGAATAGTAAAAACACGCTATATTTTAATTAAAAACAACTTTTTCCATCGTAATATCTTAGGTGGTTAAATTATAATATTGAATGGTTTTAAAGTATAAATATAATATATTTTTACCATTTAATATAATTTATGTCATTATCATTTATTTTACCTTGAATTCGTAGGTTAAATCAGTTCAATCTTTTGCAATGTTTTAAAGAAAAACCTGTTTTCTTTCGACAACGGGATTAATTTTAATTTAATTTCTGAAACATTTGTGTATTGAATTTGGAAAAATGGATTCCATATTTGGAATAAGTGGGTCCAAATTATGTTAATAAGTTACTTTTTATTTTTGGGCATTGTGAATAGTAACTACGGTAAATTTTATTTACTATAGTTAAAGGTAAATCGGGTAATTAAGGGTAAATATAAGATTATAAAATTACCCTAACACTTGGAAAATTCTATTGGATGACTAAAAGTCGACCCATATCACCTAAGGGTTGTATTAGATTCATTTAATGGACTTTTGACCGTGAAAATAATTTAATTATTATTAAAACCAAAGAAAGTGACAACATGTCACTCTCTTAAATCTTATAAGTATAATAATTTTAATTTAGTGATAAACATAATAAAACTTCAAAAATGAATAGTATCCAGAATTCTAATAAAATTATCTACATCATGATAATTTATTTAGAATTTTTAGGGATTAAATAATTGTCATTAATGGTGATACATTAATGATACAAAAATTATTTATTAAGTGGAAAATAAGTAATATAGTTTTTATTGAAATAATAATACCTATTAAAAGTCCCAAAAACCTGACAAAAACTTATTGGTAGTGTATATATACACCGTAATCATCCAATGACCAAATATATAACCGTTTGGATTCTTATACAAGTGATTATGACACATATATTATTTTATTTTAAATGATGCCAAAGTTGTCACCTTCATAATTTAATAAATATAACAATTTAAATATTGTGATTTTAAGATGATAAATTAGAGTAAAAGTATTATTTTGAAAGTTAATAGATTTATATTCATCATAGGATTTTATTTTAAGTTTTTATGCAACAAATCAGTATATTAAATAATTATAAAAAAATGTTGTAGTAATTATTTTATTAAGAGATAAACCAAATAAATGGGTTTAAAAATAATAAACTAAATATTTTATGAACTATTTAATGTGATACACTAATTTTATAGATACATATGACCTTTTATAGATCTATTAATACTTTTATTTCGAACATATCTTCTATATATAATTTATTTAAATTCAAATAAATGAATAGTGTCAAAATTGACACTATTGTTATTTTGTAAAAATAACATATTATAAAATTGTTTAAAAATCACAAAAATATTTAAAAAATTATATATTTAAATTTATATTGTCTATAATGTTATAAAATAATCAATTATGGAAAATTAACAACAAATAAGTAATTATTTGTTATAAATTAAAATTAAGAATTTTATTACCACAATATAACTTAAATAGATTAAATAAGGATAAATCAAAATGATAAGGTTTAAAATAAGATCCAAACATGTCTAAATTTTATTGGTTGATGATATTACAACCCTATCTCATCTAATCTTAGAATATGAGTAATTTTTTGAGGTTTTTATGTGGGGTTAGATTTATTATAAATTAATATTTCTAAGAATTCCAAAGGTGCCCCTCTCCTCCCTTATAAAAGGTCACCTCCTCTCTCTCTTCCTCACACCACTTTTAGCCTTCAAGCTCGGCCAACCCCTGACAAATTCTATTCTCCCCTTCCATATAAACATCCTATAGGTCCTGGTCTACTTCAAAGATCAATCTTAGTTCCCTAAGAGGAGGTTTCAAAGAGGCGTATCGAAGAAGAGGTAATTTCTTCTACCGATTCTTTCAAACTTATTTCTTCTTCAACTTATTCTTATTTAGTTGTCTAATTATAAATTAATAACATCAGTATCACCAATATACTGATATGTTATTATAAATATGAAACAACCCCATTTCACCTTCTATCCATCCTACGGAAAACAAAATCACTGCACGTGCGTACGTACGGAATACCGTCTCCACGCCGTGGTGTAATCTGTTTTTCCACTAACACCTTACATGGATGGGTATTATGGTGTAAAGAATAACTATACATAGTTATTATAACATCATAATGATTCTGATATATTGTATCATCCACTCCAATTCAATTCAATAATTATGGAAATGATATCATCACTCGTGCGTACGTACGGACTACCGTCTCCACGACGCGATGAGATTCATTCTCCCTGTTAACCATTTAAGAATGATTATAAAGTATATATAAGCAATAATAATGAAATATATGACATTATAAAGCTACTGTATTTATTTATATAATTATTTCATCTACTTAATTCCATTCAACTCAATAAGGAAATGAAAACAGCGTTCATGTGTACGTACGACCTACCGTCTCCATGAACGGTGTATTTCTTTCCATTTATCGATCTATTATATATATGTATATTCTGAATATATATTATATATAAATCATGTTTTATATTCTGGAATTATGTAATCATGATCTATGTAATCATATGAATAATTACAAGTCAAAATACGAACGACAAATGAAACGATTTTACCCAAAACACTCTTTAACATGGAATTTACAAAAGAACGGGTAATGTAAAGTCATAAGTGAACCATATATGATATCATTACAATGAATATGATTCTTTAATAAGTCAATGAAATTATTTAAATAATTATACAGGAGGTTTGGATACATTTGAAGCATATCGGACATAAGGTAAGGGATAATTTTGCAAATCTCATTTTTATCCGAGATTGCATATTTGTAAGTAATTACTGGGGTTATTTATATCATCCATGTCTATGTTTTATAAAAGTGTTTTCATGTATGTTTAAATTCCTTTTTACCCATTTTTGAATTTTACTACATGGTATGTAAGGAATCTTTCTTTTTTTTACGTTATGAGGTACTTTTTGACTTTTCCGACAAAAGTACGAAAAGAATGTTTTTTTAACTTATACGGCACAAACGAATTTTTATGATTTTATAAAGCCTTATTTTCATGAAGCTTCCTCCAAAATATTTCATGACCATTTTCAAAAAAATCCTTTTCTTTTAAAATTTCACGACATTTTGTGAAAAGAAAATGAATTTGAAAAAAAGGATATTTTCCTCAAAAATTCATTTCAAGTGTTTTATCAAAACCATTTTCCATATAAGATGAAATTATTTCATATGTGTATGTTTCAAGTATAATGTCTCTATGATTTACATGGTTTCAATTTTCTTATGATGAAATTTCCATTTGTTTTATATGGATTATGTGATGATGGGATGATGTTTATGAAACCCATTTTATTCTTTGGGTTATGATAAATGTTTTAAGTTTATTTTGTGGCACAAGTATCAATGATTTCACTATGAGATGGGTGGGACCTATATCTCCCTCCAATGAATTGGGTAAAGATTTATATCTCATGAGATAGACATGGCTGGAATAGAAGGTTAAACCTGTTCAGTAAAACAAGACTGAAACGAGGAGTGAACTCGATTCAGAAAGGGACTTTGTCCACTAAGATGGTCTTGGAAGCAATGTCGTTGCTACTATGGAAATCATTACATGTGCTTAATGGATGCCACAATTACATGTTTTATTCCCATGATATTTTATCATGGTTTATGTTCCATTATGATTTATTCCTTATGTACTTCCATGTTTTATGTCGTTGCTCAATATTCTAATGTTTAAACATTATGTTCATATTTTTTTGTTCCAATGTATATGGTATGTTTTATTTTATCCATGCTTACCCTTACTGAGCATTTGAGCTCACCCTTTTTATGTTTTATTTTCCCCCAGGATCAAAAGAAAGGTTTTAGGTCAGGAAACAAAAAGTGGAAGATCTTTATGGGAGATGTTGAAGATCTTTCACCACGATTAGAAGATTACGTTCCAAGTTTCCGAAGACACTAAACTATTATGGTCCTTGTGTGTCTGTTTTTGTTATGTATTAAGTATTCCGCAAAAGTAATGTATTGTCCATGTACGTCAAGCTTAGGGTCTCTACAATGCAGGTAACCCTGGGATTTCTTTATAAGGATACGTTTAAAGGAAATAATCATTGTATCAACAAAATAATTTATCTTTAAATTATTTAATGATGATTAAATCATTTTTGGGTTATTCCATAGAAGACCAAAGACAACTAAAGTTAATTTTCACCTAGGAAAAACACCACATTACGACCTCAATGGTAGTCTCGGATTTCCAATCTGAGTCTCCAATCATGATTTACTAGGATTTTAAAATAAAATAATTTTTATTTAATTATTTTATTTATGGTTACATACAAAAACTATCTTTCACAACCAACCCGCACCGACCGATTTTAGGCCTTTCCTCATGAAAATCTACTGCCTAGAACACAACCGTGCCCATATATTTCTTATCCAGGAACCCATTTAAGAGTTATTACACTTTTTTCATGAAGTCTTCTCATGAGATTTATTAAAAACTGAAAAAAAATTGGGTGAATTATTCTGAGCACATCGGGCTTCAAAATCACATGTCGTCTTAGCGCCTTG
The DNA here is from genome assembly GCA_963277665.1 of Viscum album. Taxonomy (NCBI): domain Eukaryota; kingdom Viridiplantae; phylum Streptophyta; class Magnoliopsida; order Santalales; family Viscaceae; genus Viscum; species Viscum album. The sequence continues at coordinate 906,803,352 of OY728131.1, read as the reverse complement.
TCTTGAAATTTTGCCAAATAATTTATAAAATTAAAATCAGGAAAATATAAGTTGTTACACCTTATTTCTATAACAAAAGTGAATTAATCGATGAAAAAATTGATTGATTGATTATGTGTATTATGGGATGGGTTTATTTGTGGGGTTTTGATAGGATTTTTATTATGATTATTGATTTATTCATTTGTCATTCTATCAATAATGTATCATGAACAAAACAAATATCTATTGAGGTTTATTCGTCAAATCATTTATTATGATTTTTGATCCCCCTTTCATCATTTGTTATGGGAATTGTTCATTTAGCCTACAGCTTAAAAAATTTCGATCAATCAATCACTACGCACCATTTTCTTGGTGGGATGACCTGAAATCGTAGATATAGGATCATCACGACATGATGGTGGTATAAAAGTGGAAGCTATGATGAATTAGACGATATAGATTCTTGATTATCATGTTATTTGGAACACAATGAAGAATGATGAACAATCCAATTTCTGATTGGATTGAAGGCTAAATATTGTTGATTCAGTGATGGCTAGTCTCCATGATGCTCGATCTTTGTTTTCTCAGTAAGGTGCATCCTAAATTAGAGGCAAGAGCAATAAAGGAGATGTGTTTAATCAGATATGGTATTTAGGAAATTTACGAACCACGTGACATGTAATATAGGATTACATAGTGTTTGGGACACCCTGAGTGGTAGCTGGGGTTTCTAGGGGAAATTAAACATCACACAGTATGTGACCCTATCACACTATATGCGGTCCTTCACTATATACTTGGCATGTACTTCATAGTGTACACAGACATGGGGTGGACTATATGGGTTGCCTATATGGCATGTACTCCCCCATAATACACAGCATTTACAAGGTACATGGGCTAAGCCTTGTACTGGTACACAGGCATACGTACATGAGCTGGAACCATGTACCAACACACTGGTAGACTACATGGGTAGCCTACACGCCATGTAGTACTGCACGGATATAGTATAATGACACAATCCATTTACACAGGATGGACCTAGGGTCATGGTACATGACAAGTGACCCGTACAACACATTTTTTTAATCATTGAAACATGTCTTAGATCTCTTATTATCCGTATCTTGGACAAGTTTCATTAGGTTTTGTTCCCCTTATCTTTTCCTTGAAGCATAATATATTATTTTTACCTACTAATAGGACTATGATCCCTTCATTAGGACTTCATGGATAGAGTTCTTCGAATACCTATGAGAGGCCTAGTGTGAGATCCTCAATTCCTCTTCATTACCTTGGTGGAGTTCGTGGTATCATTGTGACAACAAGATGTGGGAGTCGATCCTCTACTTAGAGGGTCAATCCAGATTCAGTTTTTGGTATCACCCCATAGCCCTGGAAGGGATCCTCATATATGTATCATATTATAATTGGTCTATCAGTGTGTATATTTCTCATGATGAGACCCAACAAGAATTAAACATCGGATGAACATCATCAATGCTATCAAAATCTGGAGTGTATTCTCCCAAATGAGTGCTTCATGGAATCTTCATAATGGAATACTAATGTTGATATACTATTATTGTGACTTACCTCTATATTTTGTGTATTTGTTGAGTACATCTAGATATTCTTGTTATATGGGATGTAGAAATATACTTTTGTAGAGATGAATGTATTTTCCTATATGCTCTGTGGTTTTGGGGTGTCCTATTGAGTATTATTTTACTCACCCTTGTATGGTATTTTCTTGCACATGTCATCTCTTGTGTAGAAAATCGACCTTTTGACATAGTCTACGGTGATCCAGAACAAGATAGTACATAGTGACACTGAATAGATCTAGGTATGTTCCAAAAAAATTTGACAATAGTCCCAATACCGTTACTTTTAGGTTGGACTTGTGTTATATACGCTTTGCGGTGGGCTTATATTTGGACTAGTTTACTTTCCTTTAATTCATGTCATACTCTAGTTATGAGATTTATAAGTATGCATACATATTTATCGGTTGTTCTTACATTTAAACATTATACGGGCTTGTATATGTGTGCATATGTATAGGTACTTAGCCTAAGGCCTCCCATGTCAGTGATATGCCTACTCAGTGCTCGTCACCAGCCCCTGTACTATTGGAGGTAGAATTGGGGAGTCCTGACATGGGCCCCACTGGGATGGGTCATGAAACAGTCCCCTTATAAAAATTTCCCCCATGTTTTCTTTCACAAATTGAGCATAAGGGAAGTCCCATCTTCTTATCTCCATGTTTTTTAGAATTTTCATTGAATTTTATCTTTCCTTTCTTAACAAAACCATGAGGTTGATGTATAAATCCAATAACCATTCCACCTTGATATCACATTTCATGATTTATTCATAGCTATTTAATTCTATTATGGAAAATTCCCTTAATAGACCTTTTCTTAAGCCACATAAGAATCTATATGTCATACTTTTAGGATGGATGATAATACTTGTAGCCTACCTTGAAAATCCTGTAAAATGTGCCATATAGGTACCAATGAATTCATCATCCTTCTATTTCACCTAAAGTACTTCCATCTCATTTTTTTGAAAAATATGAGGAAAGTAATTGTTGAAAAATAATATTTGAAATTCATCCCACTATATATATTAAATATATTCTAATTATCTCATGTTCTTCATAAGATCCCACCACTAATTTTAATATCCTTCCAAATGATAAACCATAAGAATAACCTTTAAATGTTCTGATCATTTTAGAATAGAAAATAACTTTTCAACGGTACTAATCCATGTCTCTGAAACTAATGAATCGGTGGACCTAATAAAATAAGTTGGCTGTTTCCCCATGAGTGAATCAACATAAAATCTGTCCTTTAATTTATTACTAGGAAGATTATCATGGTTAATATCTTGGGAAACTTATGTGATCATAGAAACAATATTTTTCATTCCATCTCACATAACATTCAGTTTCTCAGGAAGAGAATCATTTCATTATCTATCAAATTAATCATTAACATGATTTATCTTGGTTTTAGCTATTGAATAAATCAAAAAAGCATAGAGTGAGAAATAAAAATCATATAAATGGAATCATGAAAAATAATTTAGAGAATATATAAATCTTGAAACCTTTTATGAAACTGTAGTTTTAACCCAGTGTATTCATGATCATTACTAAAACATTGGTATTTTATCCTATACTTAGACATACCCCAAGGATTATTACTAAATTTCACTCATCCTAATTTAAAATGGTTAACTAATCCATTCTCTAATTCCAACTATAATGGAACATTCATTTAATAAATAGATATTACATATTAATAGAATAATTTTCATTACATAACAGAACGATCCATTCCATAATCGATTAGGTATAGTGCCTTCATAAAAATGGAAACGTAAACAAATTATTCATAGGTGAACTGCATCTTCTCCTACTAATTTATTTATATCTACCATAATTATTGGAATTATCATACATAAAATCTTTCTTTATAACCTTGGAAAGAAAACATAATACAGGGTGAGGTAAATTCTCAGTAATTTTAAATAAGGGATATATCAATAATCAGATAAGAATAACAATAGAATAGGGTATGAGTTTGTCATTTTAAAATAATTACCTCAATATCATTGATCAAAAACACAAGTTTTGGAATAAATATTTGTATTATATTAGAATGAATCATAATTAAATCAAAGAACATGATCCATGAGATCATAACATTTGCATACTAAATAGATTGAGGAATAGACATGATACTAGAAAAAACTATATAAAGGCTACCAAACAAGAAATTCATAACATGTTAGGTTGGTATAACTACCCATGTAAATTCTTAGGCCTTAGAGGAATTCATTTCCCATAGGCTTCAAACATTACATACAACCCAGACTAACTACTTGTAATTTCTCCTCCCCATCATCTTCATCATGAAATCAGCTCTCCACCTTCGCATGGCTGTTTGGCTAGGCTATCCCATGCATGCACAGGCTTTTTGCGATGGTAGGTGTCATATCCTATCATTATTTCAATTTGTGTAGCTTCTTCTGTGGTGAAAGATCCTTGATCATCCTCCTTTTAGATCTTGTTCCTTGTAGGTTGTCTGGTTTGCATCTACACTTAAGGTGTCCTGAAGGACTTGGGGTGGCTAGAAGGCCTTACTGGCCCGAAGTCTTGGGTGGCCTGAAGGCCTTAAAGTACTCGGGGACCAAATCGGTGGCCCGAAGGCCCAAACGGGGGAAAATTCCAGACTGCTACTGTGCCAAACCGTGTCTGCTACGGTTCCCACTAAAGAATTGCTACAATAGCCTATGAAAATTATGCCTCATCCTATTTTTGATCTCGGGTCACCTGGATGCACTTAAGATTCCTCACCAATCGGGCTGAGGCTCATGTGCCATGAGAAATACATTCACTTACATTGGATGAAAAATAGGATGGATTTTGGTGCATTAATAATATTTATAACATTTAAGTATATATACAATACTTAATTTACCATTTTGTTATAAATAACATATATTTAGAAGAGGTACAACAATAAATAAAATTTGAAGAGGTCAGGTAAGATGATTCACATTTCCTTGGGAGACCTCCTTTAGATTCTTCCTCAAGGAACCTAAGGTTGTTCCTTTGAGGATACCAAGACCTCTATAAAATTTATAAGTATTTTTGGTAGATAAATTGTAAATTATTGGTCAATCTGGAATGATAAACTTTTTCTGAAGATATGATGGTGGAGGTTCCCTTTTATAGTTGAGGTGAGGTGCATTTTTGGAATTTCCAAAAAGATAGTATTATAATAAATCTATTCCCAAGAAATGTGATTTAAAATGGACATTTATTAAAATATAAGATAATATATGGTTTTAATCCCATAAACCAATATAAATTATACTAGTTTTTGTATAATTTTAAACCTTCTCATTTTGATTAATCCTTATTTAACTATTTTTAATTTTAACTACAGTAAAAAAAATTCATTATTAAATGGTTGTAATTATTACTTATAAGGTTAAAATTAGATAATAAATGTAAATTTAATTAAAAATTAGAAAATATATTATTCACCTTTTCTAATTTCATATATTTTGATGATTTTTAAATATATTAATAAATATTAATTTCATAAAATGTAATATAGTAAATTTTGATATGATTCAATTAATTTAACTTTAAATACATCAATACAAGTAAGGAATCAAGATATAATACTTAAAATACTACCTAATATTTTATATAGATATATAAAATTCTTGGGTCACATTAATTTATCCAAATTATATAACTTTTATTATTTTTCAAACCATATATTATATTCTTTATTAAATGGGAAAAAACTGCATCAATGTTTCATAAGTAATTAAGGTCATTATAAAATTATTAAAATTTAAAATTAAATTTAAATCATGAAAATAACATTTATTAATGTAACGCCTCGACCCCAGTTACCCAAAGTTGGTGAATAATTATATAACATTGGCATGATCATAAAAGATCAAATCTCAAAAGACGGATTAGTTTAGTAGCCTTGGAATCACTAGATACATTCATAAAGTTTACATTACATCATAAAATAAAAACTAAAACAACATAGTCTCCATAGTCCACACTCATAACCCCTCATACTATCCATGCAGGTCATTCATAAAGTACTTCTTCACATCCTGGAAAAAATAAAACATTGAAAGGGGTGAGCTCAGATGCCTAGTAAGGATAACAATATAGCGAAAACTTTCATAAATAAGCATAAACATTTAATGTAATGTATAACTAAAACAAAAGACTTTTAAACTTTAAATTAAGTATAATATGGCATAAATAAAATGAAATAATTCCATTTACTTATTCAAATGGATATTCTACTAATCTAATAATCACATGCAATATCAATAACAACTTTCATAATGATGGAATGCATAATGTCAGACTATCATAACCACATAGTCAAGGCCTTATGCCAAGGCTACAAATAAGATTTTGTCAAGGCCTTGTTCTAAGAAACTATTTTGTCTCATGAGACCTACCGATGCATCGAGGAGCTATAGCGGACTCTACTCGTCACTTATTAAGTCCAATGCACTCCTCATATGAACAGGTTTAAACATAACATAAACATTCGTATTAAAACAAGCAAATGGAATGTCAATACTTTCTCCATAAACCATGAATGGTATAAAAATAACACATCCACAGTCAAACATATCACAAAACCTTCAATAAAATATGGAAGTTTTGTCTCATAATAAATAAACATCAAATAATCTTAAAATCTGTCAAAGGATGTTGACATAGATGAAATCAAAACTATTTGAGAGAAATATCTCTTTTTTTGAAATCATTTAAAAGTAACATAATTATAAAATAAAATATTTACTTTTAAAATATTCTTATAAGCTTGTAAGGGAAGTTTCGACGATTTTATAACATTGGAAAATAGCCGCACCCGCCGTATATGTTAAAAAAGACATTCTTACCTTAATTCTGTCGAAAAGGTTAAAAAGGACCTTATTTGGAAAACGACAGAAAGATTCCTTTATAAACTTATAATAAAAAGTCAACAAGGGTATAAATGAATTTAACCAATATTTTTTAAAATAGTAAGAATGATTTGAAATACATTTTTTAGAAACATGGATGTGGATGATAAAGATGTCCTAGTAGATAATTACGTATAAACAACCTCGGATAATGAAGAGATTGTGAAATAAACCCTTACCATGTGATTTTCCTTGGTTGAGGGTAGGTTAAACTCTTGTATAATGGTTAAATAATTCTTATTAAATTATAAAAGAATCATATATAATAATATGATATCATATATGATCTTTTAACATTGATTTGTTAATAATATCTTAGTATTATCGTCGTTTCGGGAGTTAACGGATTCATTTTCCTTTATATTCTTTGTTATGGGAGCCATATTTTTTATGGATGGGATGTATATTATTCATATCCAGAATTATATCATGTCTCAAAAATTATATTTAATCATCAAATGAAATTTAGTCTTGAATGGATATGATGGGTAATGAATCTCATCGTGTTCGTGGAGACGGTAGTCCGTACGTACGCACGAGCGAAAATATCATTCTTTTGATATTAAAATAATATATAATTGGATGGTATATCATATATAAAGAATCATTATCATGTTATATTTATTATTTACATAAATTACATATCATTATCATACCCATCCTAATTATAATGTTTTTGAATAACAATTACACCACGATGTGGAGACGGTAAGCCGTACATACGCACATATGGTGACATGTCATTCAAAGGATGGATAGAATACTGAATATGGTTGTACCATATTTATAATAACATCACAGCATATAAAATATACTGGAGTTATTATTTTAGGAAAGAAATAACAAAGAAAGATGAAGTTGAAGAAGAAAGGAACTTGAAAAAGGGTGGTGAAAACATTACCTCTTCTTCGGGTTCTTCCTTTTGATTTGATCAAAAGAGCTCCTTAGGTTGGCTTTCTGATAAAAATAAGGCCTCTAGGTTGATGTGAGGGAAGTTTAGAGAATATTTGGGCAGGTTTTGGCCGATCCAAAAGGCTTTGAAGGTATGAATTAGTGAGAAGGGGGAGTGCCCTTTTATAAGATGGGTGCGGGGCACCTTAGGAAAAGCTAGAAATATTAATTTATAATAAATTCATATTTGGTTTATAATGGCTCAAAAGTAGATTATTTAAAGTTTAATGTGGGGATAGGACGACAATCACTCAACAAATACATTTTATACAGGTTTGGGTCACTTTATTAACCTTATCTTTTAGTTTTAACTCTTAGTTAATTAGTTTGACATTTACCATGTCTCTTTGTATTTTTATATTATATTGTTAATAAAATTACCATATACATCCAAGAGAACCCCAAGTGGTTCATTAATGATACAACTATAATTATATAAGTCTCTTTGCTAAACCTTAAATTTTTAGGAATTGAATATCAATTAATAATATAATATTTGTTTTAAATACTCTTTTATGTCAATTTTGACACTATTTGGTATTTGTTTTTTTTAAAATCATAACAGCATGATTACTTCTAAAAAACATAATTAAATCCATACTAACATGTCATATTAACCTATAAAATTATTTTAATTCATAAAAAGTCTCAAATTACATTTATTTGGATATTTATAATATCAATTGTTTTAATATTTCATTAATTAGGTAATTACTGCATCACCATTGTGTCGTAACTAAATTAAATTATTTAATGTCTAAAAATTATAAATAAAATAAAATTATGTAGGAAATATTTTTATCTTTTTAATTAATATTTATAATCTAATTTATCTTATTTATAACCCTATATTAAATTTTTTTTAGTAATTAATCCTTGATTTTAACTCTTTTAACTCTTCTTTGAATTAAATAATAATAAATGTCCTAATCTAATCCAAGTGGACCTAAGTGATAATATCTTATTACTAAGGTTGTTTTTGGTCTAGATACACTTTTTCAATAGAATTAGGACATGTGTTAGGGTAATATTAATATAATTTTTACCCTTAATTACCCTATTTACTTTTAACTGTGGTAAATAAAAGTAAACAGTTACTATTCACCAAAAATTATTTTCATCTCATTGTACAAAATTTTATTCCTTGATATTAACCGTGTGTCTCAGATTTTTTAAATTCCACTCACATAAGCGGTAAAATTAAGTTTTATGTGAATTTCCAAATTCTCTTAGGAGGTGGGTAAAAGACAGTGAAAAGTTCAATAAAATATTTATATATCTAAAATTATTCTAAAATACCTCCAATGAATTACATTGAACTTATATAGGTATTATGTATCTATTTTGACCTTAATTAAATTTAAATAAAATAAATAATTATTTAAATAAAAATTTGGTTTTAAACTATAACTCAGTGTTTTTTCACTATTCATCAAAAATTAAAAGCTTTCAGAAAAAAAAATCACCATAAGCTAATTTTGATATTCTGAATCAAAAAATGAGGTCCATTTTGAAAGATAAAATGTATAAAATTTTAAAAAGTCGGTATTACTATTCATAATGGCTAGTTTTATTGGTTGTGGTGTGTGTTTGAACTCGAAGTTGCGTACAACACACACAATTGTATTATTCAAGGAGATACGTATCGTGGAAGCTTGGGGTGTTACATTCTCCCCTCCTTCAAATAATTTCATCCTCTACATTTCTAGAATACTACTACATGAAAAGACTCGGGTGGTTCTTCATCATAAGTTCCTCGGGTTCCCACGTTGCCTCTTCCATCTTATGGTTTCTCCATAGAACTTTTACCAGACGAGTCGTCCTGTTTCTCAACACTTATTCTCTTGTATCAAGAATCCTGACGGTCTCTTCACAATAAGATAGATCAGGTTCCAGTTCTAATTCCTCGTAGGTGAGTACATGCATTGGGCCAGGCATGTATTTTCTTAACAATGATACATGGAACACATCGTGAACTTTGGAGAGATTGTGCGGCATTGCCAAACAGTAAGCTACAACACCAATTCATTCTAGAATTTCGAAAGGTCTGATATAACTGGGACTCAATTTAACTTTCTTACTGAATCGTATAACTCCCTTCCATGGAGATACTTTCAAGAAAACATTATCTCCTACCTGAAATTCCAAATCCTTCCTTCGATTATCGGCATAGATCTTCTGCCTACTTTGAGATTCTTTAATGTGATTTTGTATTACCTTCACCTTTTCCATCGTTTCCTCTACCAGTTCTGGGCCTACAAGTATTCTTTCACCAATGTCATCCCAACAGGTTGGTGTGCGACATCTCTTTCCATAAAATTCTTCATATGGTGCCATCTGAATACTTGAATGGAAGCTATTGTTATGGGAAAAGTCCACTAGAGGTAAATATTGATCTCACATACCCTGAAAGTCAAGTGAGCATGATCTCAACATGTCTTCTAAGGTTTGAATAGTATGTTCTGATATTCCATCTGTTTGAGGGTGGTAGGCAGTGCTCAAACGAAGTTCAGTATCCAAGGCCATCTGAAGACTTTTCCAAAATCTTGATGTAGAAAGGGGATCACAATCCGAAACAATTGATAGGGGTACTCCATGAAGCCTCACAAATTCATTAATATATAGTCTTGCTAGAAGTTCAAGTGGTAGATCTTCTGTTATAGCAATAAAATGTGATGACTTGGTAAGACGATCGACAATAACTCATATTGCATCATTACTTCTAGGATTCTTTGGTAGCCCCATGACAAACTTCATCGTAATATTGTCCCATTTCCACTCTGGTGTGGGAAGAGGTTGCATGACTCCTCTAGGTTGTTGCCTTCCAGCTTTCACTTGTTGACAAACCATACATATTGACACAAAATCAGAAATCTCCCTCTTCATGTTGTCCCACCAAAAATGTTCCTTTAAATATCTATACATTTTGGTGCTCCCAGGGTGTATAGAGAAATTGGAACTATGAGCATCATCCAACAATTCTCTTTTTATATCAGGTATATCGGGAACACAAAGTCTCTTCCCAAATTTCAAAATTCCATCTTCATACACAAAGTCATTCAATCTCTCATCATTCACAGCTTTATTCTCCTTTTTAAACTCTTCATCATCAGCCTGAGAACTCTTTATCCTTTCTAGTAACGATGGTTTGGAAACCTTTTGATAAAGTATTGATGTTTAACCTTCCATGGTGATTCCCATATCCATCTTTACTAGATCCATGAAAATAGGATCCCTCTCAACTCTCATCTTGTTCAAAACTCCATGATCTATTCTGCTCAAAGAATCTTCCACCTTATTTGCCTTCCCTGGGTGGTAGTGTATCGTGCAATCATAATCCTTGAGTAGTTCAAGCCATCTCCTTTTCCTCATGTTGAGTTCTTTTTGTGAGAAAATATACTTTAAACTCTTATGATCGGTATATATCTCACATTTTCACCATATAGATAATTTCTCCATATCTTAAAAGCAAAGATTGCAGAAGCTAACTCAAGATCATGAGTAGGATAGTTTTTCTATTGAATTTTTGGCTATCGTGATGCATAGGCAATAACATTATCATTCTGCATAAGGACACAACCAAGTCCTTTGTTCGATGCATCATTATAAATAACAAACTCATCATTCCCCGATGGTAGAGTCAATATAGGAGCCTTTACTAATATTCTCTTAAGTTATTCAAAACATTCTTCACACTCTTTTGTCCAAACAAATTTAACCCCTTTATGTGTGAGCTTCGTTAATGGGTTAGACAATCGGGCAAAATTATGGATGAAATGTCGATAATAACCTGCTAAACCAATAAAACCGCATACCTCTATTATACTCGTTGGTGCTGGTCATTCATGGATTGCTCTTTTCATAGTAGGATCAATAGAGATTCCATCCTTAGAGACAATATGGCCAAGAAAAGAAATCTATTGAACCCATAATTCACACTTGCTAAACTTCCCATATAATTCGTGTCTTCTAAGAGTCTTCAAGATAATACACAGGTGATTTTCATGATCTTCATAGCTTTTGGATTATACCAAGATATCATCAATAAATACCACTACAAAATCATCAAGATATTCCTTGAAAACTATGTTCATTAGATCTATGAAAATAGAGGGTGCATTAGTCATCCTAAAAGGCATTACTATAAACTCGTAATGCCCGTACCTGGTTTGAAATGCTATCTTCGGAATGTCTTCCTTCTTCACACACAACTGATGGAATCCAGATTGAAAGTCAATATTTGAAAAGTATTGAGCTCCATGCAGTTGGCCAAATAAATCATCAATGTGAGGTAGGGGATACTTGTTCTTTATTGTTATAGCATTGATTTCCCTGTAGTCGATACATAACCTCATGGATCCATTTTTCTTCTTAACAAAAAGGACATGGGCTCCCCATGGAGAAACACTAGGGTGAATAAATCCCTTATTACTCAATTCCTCTAGTTGTTTCTTTAGTTCAACTAATTCCACAGTGCCTATTCTATAAGGGGTCTTCGATATGGGCCTTGATCCGGGAATTAAATCAATGGAAAACTCAATTTCTCATTCTGGAGGATAACCAGGTAAATCTTCTGAAAATACATCAACATATTCTCCCACAATAGGTACATCCTCTATTAGAACATTTATTTCCTTACCCATAGTTATTTCATTCTATTCCTCCACAATAATTGAATTTAGTTGAGCTACTGGGGGTGGATCTATGTAAGAATCAGGTGGTGACGATTCTACTCTAAAGATAAAGTGTTATTTATCATCATCATCAAAAATTGTAACCTCCTTCTTCTTACAATAAATATTTTCATCATGGTTCGAAATCCAATCTATACCGAGGATTATATCAAACTCAATCATAGGTATGATGATTAGATCAACAGATAAAGAACATTTATATGCCCTATTGGGAACGAATCCACAAAACTTTGTAGCAATGATACTTTCCTTAAGAGTTTTAACTAAAAAATACCTTGTTAAATCAAATTAGAAATATCTAATTTTCTTAGAAAACTGGGAATATATGAAACAATGCGATGATCTAGAATCAAACAATGCATCTTCTAAACTTGAGGAAACCATTAAATTACCTTCCACCATGTCTTTCGGAGATTCTACCTCAGCATTAGTGATAGCATAAGCTTGGCCTTGATCCATTGTCCTTTTTTGAGGTAAGTTCCCCTAACTCTTAGGAAATTCATTTTCATAATGTCCCATCTCCATAAATTTGTAGCATTGAACATCAGTAGCTTCTTTCTTCCCCTTGCAATCACGAGCTTGGTGGCCTTTTTCACTACACTTGTAACAGACTCTCATTCCCTTTAAGCAAGTACCGGTGTGTTTCTTCCCACATTTATTACAGAATGGATATTTAACTTTTCCCTTATTCCCCTTATTTCGATTCCCAGAGTGATCAGTAGATCTCTTCTTCTCTTTCTTTGCTTTAAATTCATAAGACTTAGAGGATTCTTTTTCTATATTGATATCACACAAGACAATAGCTTCGTATGACGAGAAGGATTGTGAGACCAATGCTCGATAGAGAAATGGTTTTAACCCATAAAAGAAATGATCAATCTAACTTCTTGGGTTACGTATATAATATGTAGAAAACCCTGCTAACCTTGTAAAGCTAGCCTCACACTTTGTGACATTCTCATCCTCATTTTGTCTCAAACTTAGAAATTGCCTTTCCATATCTGCTCGATGGTCACGAGGAAAGTATTTTTTAAAAACAGATCTCTGAACTCCCTCCATTCTATATTTGATACTTCATCATCTTCCTTCATGTTTTGAATCAATGACCACCATTGGTCAGTATCTCCAGTGAGGCGGTAAACTACCATGATAACTTTTTCCCTTTCAGTACACCCCATGGCGTGGAATATTTTCTCTAAAGAACATATCCATTTCTCAGCTACCAATGGATTTGTAATCCCATTGAATGTTAGTGGTTGTTTCTTCATGAAGAAGTCTAATATTTATCCTCCACGTTACGGATCAGTGTGCTCCATACGGGTAAGGTTATTATTCATAACCTGAGTGAGTTGTTCCAGTATGGTGATTAGCTAATCAGCACCAGTTGCATCACCAGCTCCACTATAATTATCTTGAGTAGGATGGAAATCCCTACATGGAGTGCGTGCATTGATACGGTTTCCATTTCTTCCAATAGGTTCCATTTCTAAACAACGGAATACACTATATTAGTTCATAAATCGTAATACATAAATCCAAAATTGTAAAACACCTAACATAAATTGAACAGTTTATGGATATAATCCATAACCATAAAAAAAAATTCTTTGATGAAGTATATACTCATAAACCCTTCATAATGGTTTGTAAATAAAATGAGAATTATCCTAAGCATATCCCCCAGGACTGTCGTAACCAAGAGTGCAGCAAGTCCCATTGTCGTGCACTAGTTCCCGTTCGAGTCTAGATCAAAGTGGGGTTTTCGGGTTTTACCCCTAGGTATATCTACGCCAGATCCACATCTACCTACTCATATCCAGACAGGGATGTATTGCTCGGAAAACTCACAAAATCTCTACAATACCAAAATTCTAGGAAGTTATTCTATACTAATTCTCAAAGTCCTTCTTAGGTCTATGTGCTCTAATCAGAGTTTATCTAAATCTAGTTTCCAAGGTTTGTACTAAACTTCCTATGATACCAACTATAACGCCCCAACCCCAGTTACCCAATGTCGGTGCATTATTACATAACATTGGCATGCTCACAAAAATCAAATATCGAATGACCTAATAATTTAGTAGCCTTGGAATCACTATATATATTCATAAAGTTTACATTACATCATAAAATGAAAACTACAACAACATAGTCTCCATAGTCCACACTCATAACCCGGCATACTATCCCTGCAGGTCATTCATAAAGTACTTATTCACATCCTAGGAAAAATAAAACATAGAGAGGGGTGAGCTCAGATGCCTAGTAAGGATAAAAATATAGTGGAAACTTTCATAAATAAGCATAAACATTTAAGGCAATGTATAACTAAAACAAAAGACTTTTAAACTTCATCTTTAGCATAATATGGTATAAATAAAATGAAATAATTCCATTTACTTATTAACATGGATATTCTACTAATTGAATAATCACATGAAATATCAATAACCACTTTCATAATGATGGAATGCATAATGCCAGACTATCATAACCACATAGTCAAGGCCTTGTTCCAAGACTAAAAATAAGATTTTGTCAAGGCCTTATACCAAGACACTAGTTTGTCTCATGAGACCTACCGATGCATCGAGGAGCTATAGTGGGCTCCACTTGTCACTTATTAAGTCCAATGCATTCCTCATATGAACAGGTTTAAACATAACATAAACATTCATATTAAAACTAGCATATGAAATTTCAATGCTTTCTCCATAAACCATAAATGGTATAAAAATAACACATCCATAGTCAAACATATCACAAAACCTTCAATAGAAAATGGAAGTTTTGTATCATAATAAATAAAATTCAAATAAGATTAAAATCAGTCAAAGGATGTTGACATAGATGAAATCAAGACTATTTGAGAAACTACTACAAAAATGGTAAAGCGAACCGCCACCTTTATCAGTGATAATCAAAAAGTGCTGATAAAGTGAAGATTTATCAGTGCTTTTCTAGCGCTGATAAAGGATAGTTTTTAACAGCGCTTTTTTAGCACTATTAAAGGACACCATTATCAGTGCTAGAAAAGCGTTGATAAATCCACCCTTTATCAGTGCTAAAATTTTAGCGCGGATAAAGGGTGGCTTTATCAGCGCTTTTATAGCGATGTTAAAACCTGTCTCCGATTTTATTAAAAGGAGGCAGACGGTCTCCTCTTTTTTATCGTGCCCTAAGCTCTCTCGATACTGTACCCTTGCGACTGCTTCCCTCCCCCTGATCTTCCCTTTGTCGAACCTCCGCTGTACTCTTTCTCCTTATTCTCGACCCTCTTCTGTGGATCTTCCTCCCTTCCGAACCCTACTCCTCCTCTTCAACGGTTGGCGGCTCCTCCCGTGCACCCCCACTCCGGCGGTTGCGTCTTCCAGGCAGCGCAGAAGGCTCCCTCACCTTGAGTTTTCCTTGGACTTCCGATTTCTTTATCCAAGGTCAGTGGGTACCCTAAATATTGTTTTGCAGTGTAGGTTTATCTTTAGGTTTTTCATACGGTTGTCATTTATTGGTATTTCTTGTTCACAGTGGGTTGGAAAACCTTCTTTGGGGTTTGGAATTCCTTCATTTCTCACTTTTTTTGTTTCATGCAGGAGGGGTTTACTCTTTTCTATCATTGGGGATGGTTTGCACTAGCCTAATTAAGATAAATTAATAAGTTAATTTAAATTAAAGGGGAAGGGTTAATGATTATTGTACTTTTACAGATTTGATATTATTGTGATGTTGTGTTTGTACGGACTGAATACCCCGCTAAAAATCATGGATATTGGGAACCCTTTCTTTCACTGTATTTGTTGTCATATGGAAGCCTTTTTTCATGTTGTTGTGATATCACCCCAAAATGGAAATTGGATAACCACTTATATTTGGCTAATGAAATTATTTCCCCTGGATTTACGGAATGTGTGATAACACTCTTAAATCCATGTTTAAGATATATGTTCCCTATAATATAAAGTCATATTCTTGATTATGGATGAGTCTTGGTGGATCTTGGAAAGGGGTTAAATCCACAATACAGGTTTATAATAAACATTAAAAATCTTGGATGAGTCTTGTTGGATCTTGGAAAGGGGTTAAATCCATGTTTAAGATATATGTTCCCTATATTAGTATCTATTTTGGCTAATGAAATTCTTTCCCCTGGATTTATGGAATGTGTGATAACACTCTTAAAGTAAAGTCAAATGTGCTAAAAGTCCCTTTGTTAAATATATAAAATGGTATTTGATGTGTTGTGATGTGTGGTCATGCTAGTGGGGGTCACGATAATTGCTTTTGATGTGGTGTGGGATGATGTATGGTTTGTTTTTTCATGCTTTTGTTTTGGAGAGGTGATGGTTTGTTTTGCCATGCTTTTTGGGTAGTGAGGGGATGATTCATTTGGTTTTTATTTTTGGGTGGCAAGGTGATGGATTGTTTGGCCACGCTTTTGGGGTGGTGAGGTAATGATTTGTTTGCTCATTCTTTTGGGGCAGTGAGGCGATGATTCGATGGAAATGATTAGCTACACTTTATGTATGGTTTCTTTGTGCTAGAAGCCTAGGTAGTGAAGTAATAATTATTTAATAATTATAGAAATAGTTGGATTTTGGTTTGGATAATAGGATTGGTTAGAAATTATAAATGTGTCCTGTGGATTTAACCCCTTTCCAAGATCCACCTATACTCATCCATAATCAAGAATATGACTTTATATTATAGGGAATATATGTCTTAAACAGGGATTTAACCCCTTTCCAAGATCCACCAAGACTCATCCAAGATGTTTAATGTTTATTATGAATGAGGTGACTAGTAGGAGTGGTTAAATGGATGTTTAATATTTTGTTGCAGGGTGGTGGGTGCTAGAACTATTGTTAAGGGGCTGGAAAGTGTGTTCATTTTGATGGGGGTTTAGCCTGGTTCTGTTGATTTCCAAATCTTTATTGAAAATGGTTATGCTATATTAGTATCTATTTTTATAAGGAATTGGTTATCTGCTAATTTGTATTTGGAAGTCTTGTTTTATGTATTTGAATCATAAATAATAATATTTCATATTCAAATAGGATGGAGATGAATAAAGATTGGATGGATGCTAATCGTTTGACAATAGAGTATGAGAATGGAGTGAAAGAGTTCATCAGGTTTTCAAAGTATCATGCAAAGGATCCTTCTCAAATCCTTTGTCCGTGTTTACATTGTTGTTATTCTAGAGTAATTACTCCAGAGGAGTTGGAAGAACATTTGATATGTCATGGAATAGATCGGAGTTATAAATGTTGGAATAAACACGGTTAAAAAGAGAATGTTGCTACTTGCTGGAATAAAATTGTATTTTATGGATCATCAGATATGATTACAAATATGGATAATGAAGAAGACCATATAGAGGATGTGATTACAGATGTCAATGATGATGAAGATCGTATTGAGGAAATGACAAGGACAGTTGAACATGAACTCTGTGATTGCCCAAAATTTTTTGAGAAGTTAAAGAGTTGTGCAAAGACGTCATTGTATGCTGGTTGCACTAAATATACTGCATTGTCAGCTGTATTGAAGTTGTATAAATTGAAAGCAGGCAACGGATGGAGTGATGTCAGTTTCAAGGAACTACTTGATCTTTTGAATGACATGCTTCCAGAAGATAATGAGCTTCCAAGACATACATATGAAGCTAAACAAATGCTACGCTTGATGGGTATGATTTCTGAAAGAATACATTCCTGCCCGAAAGACTGTATATTGTTTCACAAGGAGAAAAAATCACTTACAGAATTCCCAAAGTGTGGTGATTCTCGATATAAGAAAGATGAACGTAGTCCTACAAAAGTTGTATGGTACTTTCCAATCATTCCAAGGTTTAGGCATCTATATGGAAGTGAAGAAACTGCAAGACAATTTTCGTGGCATGAAGATAAAAGAAATAAAGATGGAAAATTACATCACCCGACCGACTCTCCTCAATGGAAGAGAATTGATCATGAGTATCCTGAATTTGGAATTGAGCCGAGAAACCTGCGTCTTGCGTTATCTACTGATGGAGTGAATCCTTTTTGTTTTCAAACCAGCACTCACAGTACTTGTCCTGTTATGTTGGTAAATTATAACTTTCCACCCTGGTTATGCATGAAATGGAAATTCATTATGTTATCTTTGCTTATATCAGGACCAAAACAACCGGGTAACAATATTGATGTATATTTGGCTCCCTTGATCGAGGATTTGAAGTTATTGTGGGATTCAGGTGTTATGTTGTATGATGCTTATGAAAAAGAATACTTCACATTGAGAGCGATGTTTTATGGGACGATAACTGATTTCCCTGCTTATGGAAATTTTTCAGGCTATAGCATTAAATGAACTCAAGGGTGTCCTGTGTGCGAAGAAGATACAGAATCAATTAGGTTGAAACACTCATTGAAATCTGTGTTTCTAGGACATCGTAGATTTCTACCCCATCGACATAAGTACCGATCTTGGATGACATCATTCAATGGAAGTTCAGTACAATGCAAAACACCGTCTCCACTAATAGGTGATCAGCTGTTTGAGAAAGTAAAAGACATGAACACTATTTTTGGTAAACCATTTTCGAAAAACCTTAAGAAAATCGGTTGGAAAAAGAGATCAATTTTTTTTTTGAATTACCATACAGGAAATGTCTGTACGTCAGACATTTTCTTGATGTGATGCATGTGGAAAAAACATGTATGTGACAGTGTTATCAGAACGTTGCTAAATGCTCCTGGCAAAACAAAGGATAGAATTAAGGCAAGGTTGGACATGGTTGACATGGGAATAAGAGAAGATTTGGCTCCCGTGAAGGGTGAAAATCGAACGTTTCTTCCTCCAGCTGCATACACTCTTTCCAGGGATGAGAGATATTAGTTTTGCAACTTCTTCAATGATGTAAAGGTTCTAGAGGGGTATTCATCAAATATCAAAAACATTGTGTCAATGAATGATTTGAAGTTAAAAGGTTTGAAATCACATGACTGTCATGTTTTGATGCAAGATTTAATTCCTATAGCTTTACGTTGCATTTTTTCCAAGAATGTTTGTAATACGTTAACCAAACTTTGTTTCTTCTTCAAAGCTATATGCAGAAATTTTTAGACCCGGCGAAATTTCCAGCTATGGAAAGAGAAATTGTCATCATATTATGTGAATTATAAATGTTCTTCCCGCCAAAATTCTTTGATATGATGGTTCATTTGGTGATAGAGGTTCGACTTTGTGGTCCTGTGCACTATAGATGGATTTACCCCGTTGAAAGGTATATGAAGATTTTGAAAGGGTATGTCAAAAATCGAAGTCGTCCAGAGGGTTGTATTGTGGAGCGATATATTGTTGAGGAAGACATTGAATTCTGTACCGAATACCTATCTGATGTGGAAAGCATTGGTCTGCAGAAATCTCGTCACACTGGATGCATTGAGGGTGAGGGAATTTCTGGAAGAGATGTTGTGACAATCAATATTACAGATCGAGAGAAATCCCACCTTTATGTTTTGCATAACAGTTGGGAGGTTGCTCCATATATTGAAACCCACAAAGAAATTTTGAGACAGTTGAATCCATCAAGGGATGAAAAATGGATACCAAATACACATAATCACTAGTATATAGGATGGTTTCGAGACCATATTTTTAATGAGTTAGATGAAAATACGAATTCAATTTCAGAACGACTTCGATGGCTAGCTGTCGGACCAAGCGTGTATGTATTATCTTACAATGGTTATGTAATTAATGATTCTATATAGATAAACATGATGAAGATAGTACCATGCAAAATAGTGGAGTAACACTTGTGGCTGAAGCGATGCATGTTTCTGGTAGTGAGGATAGAAATCTAATTTATGCGAATATGTCATACTTTGGCATTATCAAACGAATATGGGAGTTGGATTATACGACATTCCAATTGCCGATTTTTCAATGAAACTGGTTTGATAACAACAGTGGTGTTAAAATAGATGAATTGGGATTTGTGAAAGTTGATTTCAGTAAAGAATGGTACAAAGGCGAACAATTTATAATGGCATCACAAGCGGTACAAGTATTTTATGTGTGAGACCCCGCAAACTGAAAGTGGTCGATTATTCTATTACCGTCCAAAACTACTGAAGGGTCCGATGAAAATTCAATTGAGGATGATCCTTTCAGTGGGACATCGTAATCATTTTGCAGTGGTCCCAATGAAAATGACATTTTTTATGTTAGAGGAGACCACAATGAAGGGATTTGGATTATCTATATAGGTGTCAAATCCTTTCAGCCTTTGAAAAAAAGAGAGTTCAATAAACAGGTTATATTTTTTTTGTAATATAGAACGTGTTATCTCATGTTATTATCTTATCATTATTTCATTTATGTAATCCAACTTAAGTGTTAAAACTTTTTTGCAGATAATGACTTCTGCACGTTCTGGTGCTCCTAACCTCGAGGCTGAACAAGCCTCTCAAGCTGCTGCTGCTGCTTCTACTGCTGCTACTTCTGAACAAGCCTTTCAAGCCTCTCAAGCCTCTCAACCTCAACCTATTGTTGTTGGTGCTTCTGCTGCTATTGGTGCTCCTCTTGTTGAGGTCCAACAACCATTTGAACATGTTGATGCTAGCATTTTAGATGAAAACATTGATCATGCTGATATAGGCGAAATGGTCAAGGATAAAGGAGCGACATCGCAGAAAAAACAGGTGCGTCGTAGTTTAACAGTGTTGGCTAACGTTTTGAAGCCAAAGAGAAATGGAATCAAATTTGATGTTGGGTGGAATTCATGGGGCCAACACGTTAACCCCAACAAGGTAATGTTTAGCAGTTACATTGGAATTGTCACTCAACAACGCATGCCGATTGGCATAGCTTCATGGCACCATGTTACGTCCGTCTTGAAGGCTGTGATATGGGAAGAAATTATGGTAACATTTTGATTTCATTTATTTAATTTACTAGCAAATAAAATAATGAAACAGTGTCTTACTCTTAACAATCCATTGCGGAGTGCATTTATAGTATATGATTCACACAAGACTTATGTACTAAGGCTTGTGGGAAGGTTTCATCGAGGTTTTCACACTCTTCTTACAAAATATCATCTGAATGATTCCAAGGTTAAAATAAACCTGCACTCACCCATTGTCTACACTCACTTGATATCCAAAGAATCATGGGATTCATTTGTTGGTCATCGTGGGGATCAAAAGTTTCAGGTACATTGTGACTGATAATATGTTGCTTGAGGATATACATGTATTCATCACTTTGATTGTCAATATTTCATTTATGAAACAGAAAATTAGTACTGAAAACAAGGAGCGCACATCAAAACCGACGTACCCCTATCGTAAAGCAAGGATGGGGTGCGCCTCACTAGAAAATAAAATGTTGCATATTTTAAATTTACAGTGATATTGTTATGTGTCAAGAAACAAATTTATAAAAATCTTTCTCTATTTATATGTAGATTGATGCCTCTGAAACCAAACACACATCCATCCCTTGTCATGTGCTATAGAAGGAGGAACGTGTGGATAAGGAAGGGAATCTAGTTGATGAAAACACACAAAAAGTGTGGGAAATATGTGTAAGTATGACACGATAAAATGTTTTTTTAAAATTGATATTACATACTAATAATTTCTTATTTTCTTATATCCGACAGTCACAGGAGTCAGGTACTCCTGCAGCTGGTGCAGACATATTAACGAAAACTTTGAAGTGACCAGAACAATACGGTCGCGTCAGAGCTGGGGGGTTTGGGGTGACACCCCAAGTATATTATGAGAAAAAAAACAAGAGGATGAAAAAAAATGAATAAATGACAGCAATGAAAAATAGACTAGCAACTCTTGAAGAACGGTTTCAATGGAAGGGAGAGTTTCTAGCAACTTTAATGGGTGATAATCCAAGAGAAGAGACAACTCAGCAACAACCAGTGCATGAAGATCCTGCCCCACACCCCACCAGCTTTGAGGGGAGCCATTACCCTCAAAGAGCTATCTTAGCCGTGGTAATCAATATTCTATTAATTGTTCTGATGAAATGTGATTCAAGAAAACACTGATTTCTTCCTATACTGATCTTCTGTAGGGTGATAATGATTGGGATTTATATCTTTCAAAACCCACCTATCGCCTTGTAGCGAGGGATACAATATTCAACATCTTAGAAGACACGCTGCACAATAGACCACTTCCAAAAGATCCTCTGAAAGTGATGATTACGGTAGCTCATGAGCCAACAACACAACTACCTATTCCACTTGATTATGATGATATTTGTACAGTCGAACAGGCTATTGGGACATTCATTTCAAGGCCATCACAACTTGTGAGACTACATGCCAAGAAGGAGGTATTTATTTACAGTTTTTTAAGCTAAACCTTTAACAAAAAAAAGGTCTGAACCAATGAATTTTATTATAGACAAAGAAAGGGGATGAGGTGAAAGGAAAATTGGGAGCATCGAAAGGATCGACCAGCTGATCCAAAAGATATACTGAAAGCGGAATTACACCGCTTATTCTCTATCCACATTTAATTGCATTGAAGACTCATGTGGATACAAAGTTGAGAAATGGTAGTAGCCATGTAGTTGTTTTTGAAGAGAATATATATGGAGAGGAAATACAAGATTTTTTTGCTGCTGAGAATGTAAATGAGATCTTTGAGTATGGGTGGCTCGGCATCACAAGTGTAAATGTGTATATGAGGTATGTTTTCAACCCCATCGCTTTTCCAAAATCTGATATATTGTGCTAATTATGTTTAAATACATTTTATATTATTGGCAGACGTATATATGAAAATCAGTTGA
Organism: Viscum album; assembly: GCA_963277665.1. Classification (NCBI taxonomy): domain Eukaryota; kingdom Viridiplantae; phylum Streptophyta; class Magnoliopsida; order Santalales; family Viscaceae; genus Viscum; species Viscum album. The sequence continues at coordinate 906,780,370 of OY728131.1, read as the reverse complement.
AGGGTTTTCCTCATGAGCCAAAATTCGGACTCGTTAGTCCTCATATCACATCAACACAATAAAAACAATTATCAGAATCAAAAAATAAGGAAAGAGTGACTGATTTTCTAAAATCATTTGAAAGGAAGATAACGGATGACAGACTCTTCCTCATACCAACCATGCATGGGTAAAACTCTACGATTAAATCATATCAATTATATTTTCTTTTCTTTCATTACTCATTCTTTTTTGTGTATTTAGGAAACATTGGCTGCTAATTGCGGTGAATTTGGATACTCCCAAGATTTATTTTCTGGATTCAAAGCACGAATATCCAAAAAACCGACCGCATTTGATGCAGTTTTTCAATCTGTAATACACTACATCCTACGTTTTAGGTCTAAACATCAAGTTATATAATATATATTATCTTTTACTAAGGATTCTGTTATGATAGGGTGGTGTACCAATATCGTCTGAACCATGGTATGAGGACAGGGGCTAAGCTAAAGAGCCGAGCAAGTACTACTTTTGGACAAATATCAGGGTACATATAATAAAATTGCACTATCCAAACACATATCAAAACAAGTTACTTACTCGCCTCATGATCAATGTTTTTGCAGTGTCCAAAACAAACAAACGACAAATATTGCGGTTATTATGTTTGTAGATTCATGAGAGAGATCGTTGTCAATGGACAAACTAGCATCCCTAAAAAGGTATTTTCGAAAACAAGTACTATTTCATTTAAATTATTTATTAATTCTTTATTTATATATTTTTCAGTACTATTATGAATGCCGAAAAGCGTCATATTCACAAGAAGATGTAGATATGTTCAGAAACGAGTGGGCCGCATACCTGATGCAAGATTGTCCAGAAATAGCATGAAGATATGAATTTTATTTCAAGAGTTGCAGACGCGTATAATTGGAGGAAATTTTTGAGAGGGGTTCATGGGGATAAAAAGATGAAACATTCTTGTATGTAAATTTTTGTAGAAAATTTGTAATTATTATTAATTAAATCATTCTTTCTCCAATGGGTCATTTTTCCATTTTGACTCGTACACGTCACACATGAGTCATGGATCGTTGTGCAAAAGTATCAACACAATCAGAAGCCGTTAGATCGGTTTGGTGTATGTACATAAAATATTGTCCATTTTAAACAAAATACATACACTTGGAGTGATACCAGTAACACCACGCCTCGGATTGAGGCCAGGTTGACTTGTACATGTCACATATGACCCATGAATCGTTGTCCTAAAGTGTCAACACAATCCGAAGGCATTTGGTCAGTTTCTCATATGTTAGTTGTTGATTTCTCACTTAAAAATAAGTCCATTTTGAACAAAACAGAGGCACTTGGAGTGGTGTCAGCCACACCAGGCCTCAAATTGAGGCGGGGTTGACTCGTACACATCACATTTGAAGGTGAGTATGCATACACAATAGTTGACCTTCTTAGAGAAGATTTTCTGGAAGAGTATAAGAGACATGAAGCAATGAAGATCATTAGAGTGTTGGAGAAAATGTGGTTGCTACAAACAATGTGGAAATCGGCTTGTGCAAGGCGGCCTAAGTTACAACTTGCAGGTATTGTACTTTATTTTTTTCTGGAGGGTTTTAGTATAAATGCATTTTGGAATGATCGTTGCTAGCCATTGTCTTTTAGGTTTTTTGAGAGCCGAGGGGAAAGGGTGGGGTCTGCAGACATTGGAGGATATGTCGAAGGGTGATTTTGTGTGTGAATATGTTGGAGAAATGATAACTCACGCAGTTCTAAAAAGAGTCACTATTTAAAATAAAGTCACAAGTTTATGTGGGCAGTGAATTTCTCTATGTATCATGATCATTCTAATGCATATCTTGGTTGGAAGATCATTGTAGTAGAAAATGATATAAAAGTGGAGGATGTGTGCATATTTGAGCATGTCTTTAGTAGTGTCCCTCAAAATGTCTTTAAACTGACCATCTTGAGATGTATCTAAACTTGCGACTTTCTTATAAATAGTGACTCTTTTAAGAACTGCGTGAGTTAACATTTCTCCAACATATTCACACACAAAATCACCCATCAACATATCCTCCAATGTCTGCAGACCCCACCCTTTCCCCTCGGCTATCAAAAAAACCTAAAAGACAATGGCTAGCAATGATCATTCCAAAATGCATTTAAACTGAAACCCTCCAGAAAAAAATAAAGTACAATACCTTCAAGTTGTAACTTAGGCCACCTTGCACAAGCCAATTGCCACATTGTTTGTATCAACCACATTTGCTCCAACACTCTAATGATCTTCATTGATTCATGTCTCTTATAATCTTCCAAAAACTCTTCTCTAAGAAGGTCAACTATCGTGTATGCATAATCACCTTCAAATGTGATGTGTACGAGTCAACCCCACCTCAATCTGAGGCCTGGTGTGGCTGACACCACCCCAAGTGCCTCTGTTTTGTTCAAAATGGACTTATTTTTAAGTGAGAAATCAACAACTGACATACGGGAAACCAACCAAACGCCTTGGGATTGTGTTGACACTTTAGGACAACGATTCATGGGTCATATGTGACGTGTATGAGTCAACCCCGCCTCAATCTGAAGCGCGGTGTGACCGGTATCACTCCAAGTGTATGTATTTTGTTTAAAATGGACAATACTTTACGTACATACGCCAAAATGATCTAACAGCTTCTGATTGTGTTGATACTTTTGCACAACGATCCATGACTCATGTATGATGTGTACGAGTCAACCCCGCCTCAATCTGAGGTCCGGTGTGGCCGACACCACTCATAGTGTCACTATTTTGTTAAAAATGGACTTAATTTTAAGTGAAATCAACAACTGACATACAGAAAACCGACTAAATGCATTTGGATTCTGTTGAAACTAAGGAAAACGATCCATGGGTCAAATGTGACGTGTACGAGTCAACCCCGCCTCAATTCGAGGCGCAGTGTGACCGGTATCACTCCATGTGTATGTATTTTGTTCAAAATGGACAATATTTTATGTACATACGCCAAACCGATCTAATGGCTTCTGACTGTGTTGATAATTTTTCAAAATAATCCATGACTCATGTGTGATGTGTACGAGTCAACCCTACATCAATCCGAGGCTCGGTGTGGCCAACACCACTCACAGTGTCTATGTTTTGTTAGAAATGGACTTAATTTTAAGTGAAATCAACAACTGACATACGACAAACCAACCAAATGCATTCGGATTGAATTAAAACATAAGGACAATGATCCATGGGTCAAATTTGACATTTAAGAGTCAACCTCGACTCAATCTGAGGCCCAGTGTGGCCGACACCACTCAAAGTGCCTCTATTTTGTTCAAAATGGATTTATTTTTAAGTGAAATCAACAAATGACATATGGGAAACCCACCAAACGCCTTTGTATTGTGTTTAAACTTTAGGAAAAAGATTCATGGGTCATATGTGACGTGTAAGAGTCAACCCTGCCTCAATCCGAGGCGCGGTGTGGCCGATATCACTCCAAGTGTATGTATTTTGTTTAAAATGGACAATATTTTACATACATACGCCAAACCGAACAAACACATTCGGTTTCTGTTGAAACATAAGGACAATGATCCATGAGTCAAATGGGACGTGTAAAAGTCAACCCCGCCTTAATCTGAGGCCCGGTGTGGCTGACACCACTCAAAGTGCCTCTGTTTTTGTTAAAAATGGACTTAATTTTAAATAAAATCAACAACTGACATACGGCAAACCAACCAAATGCATTAGGATTCTGTTGAAACTTTAAAACAATGATCCATGGGTCAACAGGGACGTGTACGAGTCAACCCTTCCTTAATATGAGGCCCGGTTTGGCCGACACCATCAAGGTGCCTCTATTTTGTTCAAAATGGACTTATTTTTAAGTGAAATCAACAACTGACATACCGGAAACCGACCAAACGCATTTGGATTCTATTGAAACTTATGGAAAATGATCAATTAGTCACATGTGATGTGTAAGAGTCAATCCCGCCTCAATATGAGGCCTGTTGTGGCTGACACCACTCCATGTACCTCTCTTTTGTTCAAAATGGATTTATTTTTAAGTGAGAAATCAACAACTGACATACGGTAAGCTGACCAAACGCCTTAATATTGTGTTGAAACATTAGGAAAATGATCCATGGGTCATATGTGACGTGTAAAAGTCAACACTGCCTCAATCTGAGGTGCAGTGTGGCCGGTATCACTCCATGTGTATGTATTTTTTTTAAAATGGACAATATTTTACATACATACGCCAAACCGACCAAACACATTTGGTTTCTATTGAAACTTAAGGACAACTATCCATGAGTCACATGTGACGTGTATGAGTCAACCCCTCCTCAATCTAAGGCCCGAGGTGGCCGACACCACTCAAAGTGCCACTATTTTGTTAAAAATGGACTTATTTTTAAGTGAGAAATCAACAACTGACATACGAGAAACTGACCAAATGCATTAGGATTCTGTTGAAACTTAAGAAGAACAATCCATGGGTCAAATTTGATGTGTATGAGTCAACTATGACTCAATATGTGGCCCAGAGTGGCCGAAACTACTCAAAGTGCCACTATGTTTTTTCAAAATGGACTTATTTTTAAGTGAAATCAACAACTGACATACGGGAAACCGACCAAACGCCTTCGGATTGTGTTGACACTTTAGGAAAACGATTCATGGGTCATATGTGACATTTACGAGTCAACCCTGCCTCAAATATCGTGTATGCATACTCATCTTCAAATTCATGGGTGCAAGTACAAGGCACAGATAAAGATAAACAATTTCCAAAACAAGTTGACCAACATGCATCATCCTCAATGGAAGTAAGATAGAAATTCACATGGAAGTTCTTAAATATATGATTTTGATGTATGTAGTGAAAGTGTGGTGGATGTTCATTGTTGATGTTCATCTACGGGACTTTCACCTTCTCTTCTCCTCTCGCTATGTTTGAACATCATGCAATAGCCTTATATCATGTGGGGTTCTAGTGGTTCTTTCCCAATGATGGAGGTGTTAAACATTAGATGGTGGTGTTTGTGAGCTAAAGCGTATAGTGGGGAGAACCATAGAAATTAAGTGGTCAGTTGATGACATGATTGGCGTTTTGAATTAGATAGTCTTGGGTAAAATCCATCCTAAGTGTTTAGATCAGTTGAGTACATTGAGATGAAGGTTGTGGTTGTGGTTGGGTTGTGTTATGGGTGTTTGGGGCAATGTAAGTATTTAATGGTTAGGTTGTGATCGGTTGATGACATGTTTTTGGTTGATATACTGGTTTTTCTACAGGACTATTCGGATGGCTGTACTGATGCAGATTTTTTATTTGCAGTAGGCATGGATTTAATAGCACTAAAAAAGCGCTGTTAAAGTCATGGATTTAACAGCGCTTTTTTAGCATTGTTAAAGGTTACATTTAACAGTGATTTTTTAGTGCTGTTAAAGGTGTCCTTTAACAGAGTTTTTTGAGCGCTGTTAAATGCCCCCCTTTATCAACGTTGAGCTTTACAGCGCTTTTCTAGCGCTGTTAAAGCCCGATTTTAGCGCTGATATTGCCCGTTTTTGTAGTAGTGAGAGAAATATATATCTATTTTTTAAATCATTTAAAAGTCACATAATTATAAAATAAAACATTTACATTGAAAATATTCTTATAAGCTTGTAAGGGAAGCTTCGACAATTTTATAACGGCAGGAAATAACCGCACCCACCGTATAAGTTAAAAAAGACATTCTTACCTTAATTCTGTCGAAAAGGTTAAAAAGGACCTTATTTAGAAAACGACATAAAGATTCCTTTATAAAATTTTTATAAAAAGTCAAAAAGGGTATAAATTACTTTAACCAATATTCTATAAAATATTAAGAATTATTTGAAATACATTTTTAAGAAACATGGATATGGATCATAAAGAGGTCCTAGTAGATAATTACGTATAAACAACCTCGGATAATGAAGAGATTGTGAAATAAACCCTTACCTTGTAATTTTCCTTGGTTGAGGGTAGGTTAACCTCCTGTATAATGGTGAAATAATTGTTATTAAATTATTAAAGAATCATATACATTAATATGATATCATATATGATCTTTTAACATTGATTTGTTAATAATATCTTAGTATTATCGTCGTTTCAGGTGTTAACAGATTCATTTTCCTTTATATTATTTGTTATGGGAGCCATTTTTTATATGGATGGGATGTGTATTATTTATATATAGAATGATATCATGTCTCTAAAAAATATTTCTAATCATCAAATGAAATTTAGTCTTGAATGGATATGATGGGGAATGAATCTCATCGCGTTCGTGGAAACGGTAGTCCGTACGTACGCACGAGCGACAATATCATTCTTTTGATATTAAAATAATATATAATTGGATGGTATATCATATATATAGAATCATTATCATGTTATATTTATTATTTACATCAATTACATATCATTATCATACCCATCCAAATAATAATGTTTTTGAATAACAATTACACCACGACGTGGAGACGGTAAGCCGTACGTACACACGTATGGTGACATGTCATTCAAAGGATGGATAGAATACTGAATATGGTTGTACCATATTTATAAAAACATCACAGTATATAGAAGATACCAGAGTTATTATTTAATAAAGGAAATAACAAAGAAAGAATAAGTTGAAGATGAAAGGAACTTGAAGAAGGGTGGTGAAAACAATACCTCTTCTTCGGGTTCTTCCTTTTTATTTGATCAAAAGGGATCCTTAGGTTGGCTTTCTGATCAAAATAATGCCTCTAGGTTGAATTGAGGTAAGTTTAGAGAATATTTGGGTTGGTTTTGGCCGATCCAAAAGGCTTTGAAGGTATGAATTAGTGAGAAGGGGGAGTGCCCTTTTATAAGAGGGGTGAGGGGCACCTTAGGAAAAGCTAGAAATATTATTTTATAATAAATTTATATTCGGTTTCTAATGGCTCTAAAGTAGATTATTTAAAGTTTAAGGTGGGTATATGTTGAAAACCACTCAACTAATAGGTTTTATATAGGTTTGGGTCACTTTATTAACCTTATCGTTTAGTTTTAACTTTTAGTTAATTAGTTTGACATTTACCATGTCTCTTTGTATTTTTATATTATATAGTTAATAAACATACCATATACATCCAAGAGAACCTCAAGTGGTTCATTAATGATACACCTATCATTATATAAGTCTCTTGGCCGATCCTTAGATTTTTAGGAATTGAATATCAATTAATAATATAATTTTTTTTGAAAACTCTTTTTTGTCAATTTTGACACTATTTGGTATTTGATTTTTTTTAAATCATAACAGAATTATTTCTTTGAAAAAACATAATTAAATAAATAATAAAATGTCATATTAACCTATAAAATTAGTGTAATTCCTCATAAGGTTCAAATTACATTTATTTGGATATTTATAATATCAATTTTTTAATATTTCATTAATTAGGAAATTACTGCATCACTATTGTGTCATAAATAAATTAAATTATTTAATGTCAAAAATTAAAAATAAAATACGATTATGTAGTAAATCTTTTTATATTTCTAATTAATATTTACAATCTAATTTATCTTATTTATAACCCTATATTAAAAATGTTTTAGTAATTAAACCTTGATTTTAACTCTTTTAACTCTTCTTTGAATTAAATAATAATAAATGTCCTAATCTAATCCAAGTGGACCTAAATGATAAAATTTTATTCCTAAGGTTGTTTCTGGTCGATATACACTTATCCAATAGAATTAGGACATGTGTTAGGGTAATATTAATATCATTTTTACCCTTAATTACCCTATTTACTTTTAATCGTGGTAAATAAAAGTAAAAAGTTACTATTCACCAAAAATTATTTTTATCTTATTGAACCACATTTTACTCCTTGATATTAACTGTGTCTCTCGGATTTTTAAAATTCCTCTCACAGAAGCGGTAAAATTATGTTTTATGTGAATTTCCAAACTCTCCTAGGAGGTGGGTAAAAGACGGTGAAAATTTCAATAAAATTTTTATATATCTAAAATTATTCTAAACTAACTCCAATGAATTAAATTGAACCTATATAGGTATTATGTATCTATTTTGACCTTAATTAAATTTTAATAAAATAAATAATAATTTAAATAATAATTTGGTTTTAAACTATAACTCAGTGTTTTTTCACTATTCATCAAAAATTGAAAGTTTTCAGAAAAATACCAAAAATTCACCATAAGCTAATTTTGATATTCCGAATCCACAAATGAAGTCCATTTTGAATGATAAAATGAATAAAATTTCAAAAAGTGGGTATTACTATTCATAACAGCTAGTTTCATTGGTTGTGGTGTGTGTTTGAACTCAAAGTTGCGTACAACACATGCTACTGTATTATTCAAGGAGAAGCGTACTATGGAAGCTTGGGGTGTTACAATTAATATGAAAATAAACATTTATATTAATTCATAACTTACTTTTTTCCAATATGTACACAAAATATTATTAAAACCAAAGAGAGTTTCATTTTGTAACATTATTTTATTTAAATAATATATAAGTCATTTTCATTGAAATGTGTAAATTAAATAAATCAATTTCAATAAAAAGATTATAAGGGTATAATTACCTTCATCGAATAAGAATTTGGGTTAAAAATTATGTTCTTATCACTTATTTTTATTTCAGATTATCATATATCACCATTTGCTGAGGTGATAAATTTTACTATGGTTCATATTCATATTGACAAAAAATAAAAGCGGTCCAATTGAAAAAATTTGAAACTCCTGATTATAAATATGTAATTATTTTTATCTAATTCAATACTTATAAATTAACGAAATAAATTTTTAATGTAAATTTGAATAATGTGACAAAGATGTCGCTTTAGAAAAAATACATGTTTAATCATAAAACTAGATTTATTTTTATCCTATGAATAAAAAATATATTTTTTATATTTAAAAAAATTTATCAAGTAAATAATGTATAAATTTAATTAAAATAATTCCATAATAATAATTAATTAAATTCACTAATAAAAATACATTGCTGATAGAAAAATAATTTTCTGAAAAAAAAATCCACTTTTATTTTTTAATAATTTCTATTTTAAATTCTAACACTTTTATTATTAATGAACTGATTTTATAAATGTTCATACCATATATTTTTCATTACTGAGTTATTACTATTAATACTTGACAATCAAATTTCTAGGCATTAACAAACACATAATAGTTTTATAATGTTACACAATTCTTTAACTCTGTATTGCATGCAACGCAAGCTACAAATAAATAATTTTTTTTAAAGAGAAGTATTTCATACAAATATATAGGTGTTACAAATATTTTATATTAATAAAATAATTTTAATTGAAATTAATGATGTGATCAGTCATTAAAAATAATAATATTGATATAATAAATATCGTTAACAGGTACAAAAAACAAAATAAATGTTTTTAAGCTACACAGAAATTTCTATGTGTCAAAGAAACCCTTTCATGAGTAACTAAAGTTGTATTTTTTTAGAAAATGAATATTTATTCTTATTAGAAGCATGTTATTATTTAATTAAGGTTTAAAATATATTGAGGAACTTTATTCACCAATTATATATTTAATATGAGTTGATATGCTAGTGGCTTGGAGAAATTGATGATATCCTTTAAGGATTGTTATAGATACTGAAATCATATTGATTTAATTTTAGGAAATTTAAGAATAATTTTAATGGGTTTAATACAATTTTATCTAATTTTCTAAAAGTGTTAAAAATAGATGAACTAGGAGATCTTATTTTTGTGTTCTTGTATTGTATCATTATTATAAGTGGGTAAAGATTCAAATCAGAAGAAGAAAAGTTAGTTCAAAGTATAATAATTTTTCATAAGGTATCTATAAAATCTCATTGAAGTAATGAGTTGATATTAAGGAAGGCATAATGACTTTGTGGGATGAAATTCTCTAGAATACATGAAGGGGTTCAATAAATCCATTGAAATTCCATGCGAAGTATCAGTGTTATAGAAATCAATTCTTTGATTTTCAAGGTAATATAATACCAACTATATGTTTTACAAATTTTTATGTATATATAAGTCAAAAAATAGGGAAATAATTTATGGATCTTATAGTTTGTATTAAATAGATAAAGAAAAGATTTAATATATCAAGGATTTGAATGGAAATGAACCTACTAAGATCATATGGATCATAGTAAAGGATGTGTATTATTATCCCATTTATCTAATGTAATAAGAGAATTTTTTATAAACAAGGATTTTTTAATAATAATATGAGATGATATATTAAATACCCAAGGTTTGTGATTCATTAGATTCCAGAACATTTTTTAAGAAGAATATGTGGAAAAATATGTTTTATCTAAGATAAAAGGGCTCATCCATATGTTTGTTAAAATATGAGGGATTCAATCCTATCATAAATAGAATATTTTTAAAAAATGAAATCACATTTTCAAAATTACTCCAAAAACATAGAATACCATATTTGATATGGATGAAATATTTATTTGTTAAATTATCTTAATACATTGGAATTGGAAGAATTTATTAAACAAAAAGGAGTTTTTTTATCTTAGAATGATATTCTAAAGAAAATATAGTTTCTAAGATTCTATTGGTATTATGTTTATACATTTAAGAGTTAGTATTTCACAAGTAAAATATTATTTTTGTAAAAATTTAGAGTGAATTATACTTAATATCCTAAACATTTTAGGTTTTATAGGTAAAATATTAATATAAATAGTTACATTAGTTACTAAATTATTTCAAATAAAAAGGTTTATGGAAAGGGTTCTACAAATAATTATGATTATGAACTTAGGAAAATATATTAGTAAACAATATATTTTTTTAAAATCATAACATCGAGTGTTGTGAAGTCAATAAGTTTGAATACTATTTTTAAAGAGTTTGACATTAGGAATACGATTCATAAGTTTTACCATTATTAAAACTAGATTATTTTATATATGTTACTCATTTAAGAGTTAAGTGGGAGAGTTTAATTATATGGTCACATTTAGAGGTGGTCGAAATTGTATTGAAATTTAATGAGTTTAAAAAAACCATAAAAGTTAATCAAACATAACAATGATCTGCAAGTATATCATATATAATGTGATGATATATGTTCTTCTGTATGGTTTTGTTAATTCATAAATGAGTTTATATAAATAAAATGTATTATGATATAGAAAAATGAAATCTCAACGGTGTCATTCATTCATTTTAGTTTCATATACTCATGATGTAAAATGATACTGGACCTCTTCAAGTATGACCTTGAGTTACCACTAACATTTATTCATCTTGGATTATTATATGTTGTGAATAAATTTTAAGGTTATCTTGAGTAGGATTCTTGTATAATGACATAGAATATTCTCATGAGTCATAAAATGGTTTTTTTATGGATGGCCTGTGAAGTATAACACATGGAGTGTCCAACATAGTATTTTGGTATATTGGGGGTATGCGGTTCACATTTGGATTTATATGTACCTAAGGTTTGTGAGATACCTATCATTATAAATATAACAATTTTATACCTTTATTATAAACAACTTATGTCTTAGGAGATCATTGGGTGGGTGGGTATGTTTTTTATCAGGTCATTAGTTGGATCCTAAAAATGATGGGTTTTTTCCTCTTGTTTGAAGAATATGACACATGGGCCCTCGATTGAGATAGACATAGGAAGTGATCAATTATACCTATATAATATATATTATGTTATTATATATCATATGTGGGGTGTATTATTATCTCATTCATATAGGTTAATGACATGTAATGTATTCATCAACCTTGTTAATCAATTCTCAGAGAATCAAGAACATATGAGTAGCTTTAAATGATTAAAATACTTTGTGTCCCGTGATTAATTTATGTATTGGATAAATGGATTATATGAAATTACATTATTTTATACGATATAGTGGGTAAACATAGGTATATAGATACATGCATTTGATGGAAGTCACACTAGATCCCTTTATATATTGAGTAACACTAATTCTTTACCATAGGCCACTCATTGAATATATTTATGGATTTTGGAATTCAAAATTTGTTTTGTGCTACAAAGGAACATAGGTCCTAAAATTTTGGTTGAATTAATGAGGAATGATTATTACTAAAAAAAACTTCTATAAAAGTGTTATAGTGTTTATCCAAAAGAGTTTTTGATGGGCATTCACAAGGAACTTCATATGATGTGATACATAGTGAAGTTGATGATAGATTTCCAAAAGTATTTTCGATGATATTAAAAATAACTTTTTGATATGTTTTAAAAAGTTATTGTATCTAATATAATATAAGATTAAATGTAACTAATAGTATGATGCTTTAGTACAAGTGGTAAATTGATATAAATAATCCATAATGCTCTAATATTATATATTATAAAATCTATATATCGCATGGTATGAAAATCATGGATTTAAGGATTATAATATTCATAGTATAAAGTCATAACAAAAATAATTTTATATTAATAACATGCTACTAAATTTGGTGGTTAAATGAAAAGTTTTATCATTTAGGTATTCTCTCTATATTCTATATAATTTTATATTAGTGTTCTATAGTATAAAATGTTGGTAAGAATCAAAATAACATTAATATGATAAATTATTAGATGGTTTATTATTTCATATGTTTTAACTGAAATTAATTTACTCATTCATTATAATTCTTGAGTAAATTTATGGTTCTTGTAGAGCTTCATCAAGGCCTTTATAAGGGCGTCACTATAATCTAATGGTGATGTGTATTCCTGGATGATTCTCTCATAAGCCATAATCACTATTCTTGTTCAACCATTTCATTCGAGAGTCACAATCATGTTATGGGTGATGATAGGTTCCTTCTCATGTTTTTATTAATTGGGTAAATCCCATAAATACACCATGGAGGAAAGATTCCCCTATAAATATTTATAAAAAAATTCTTAAAGAATATGAATGAAGACCGATGTGGAAGTTATCTACAGTCAATGGTATTCATTCACTATTCCAACTTCAATCATAATAGATCTTGGGAATTTTGGTTTCTTATTATTTTTAAGGCATTTATTTAATGTCAATTAATCCTAAAATAGTCCTTTATAATTGATGTGTACTTATATAGTGGAAGGTGCACATTCGGTGAGAGTGATATAAATTTATTAGAGGCAGTGAGATTATTCATATATATCTTCTTAAGGGGTGATTATTTCTCACTAACCTGGGTGTTATTATTTCTCCTCTTATTTTAATTTATGTTTTTTCTTTATTTAAACTTAATTTTCATTTAAATTTCTTTTATTATTTAGAAACAAAAAAAAATCTAATAAGTGATAATACCTTAAGAATGGTGAGTGTTTTTTAAGGATCTTTGAGAGACAACCTAGGTCGGCCACTATATTACACCTTGGGAATGAATTTTTTTGATTGGATCCTTATGGAAGGATAATTCTATCAAATTAGCAATAATTTCAATCATCCATGCCTCTTACATACTATTTCTTCTACATTTGTAAATATCCAATGCATTCTTTTTTATTTTATATTTTTATATTTCTTTTCATATTAATTTTCCCTCAAACTTGGAAATGAATTATTTAGTGACCATTCATATATAATGGATACCATATTATATTCATAGTTTAAGGAATTGGATAAGCTAACTTCTAAGGTCATATATTCATTGATGACAAAAAATAATAAATATTAACCACTCCATATTCCCACAGTATCCGAATAAATAATATCAATGGATACATCAAGAGAAAATTCTAGTGCATGTTAATTAATAGGAGGAAGAATTGTAATATCATAATGTACTAAATAAACATTTAAATAACATTTCCCTATACCATCAAGCTAAAAAAGAACCAACACCAAAGGAATTTAAAAAGATAAAAATCAGTTCCATACAATTGGACTAACCGATAAAATAACTATAAGTCAAGATACGAGAACTAAAGGACATTATGCCTATGATGGACACCACTATCAAATAATACATAGCTAAAATTTCACAAAAAAGAAGAATAATAAGAAGAAGTTACTATTTTTTATTGATGAGGTAATTAAGGATGTTGATGAAGCACTTGAAAATCCTTCTCTCCCACTAATTCCAAAAATCCTTCTAAAAGTAATTACTAGAGTTAAAAAATCACGGAATAACTTCTTAATGGATCACAAATTCCTTAAGATTCTATTTCATTACATTTATCACTAATTGATATTCCGTTTAGCTCCATTTTTTATTAAAATGGATATTTTTGTGTCATAATTATCCTTAAAAAGATTAAAGTATACAAATTAATCCACTATTTAAGAAAACATGCTTTTAGAAATTAAAAAAATTCTTAGTAGTTGTTCATGAAGTGGAAATAACATAAAATGGGAATTTTAAGCAAGAATAATCAATTTTAAATTTACTTTGTTTTGATTTTATTAAAAGATAATTATTCACTAACTCCCATTTTTATACCTTTGTTACAGTACTTATGAATCTATACTTGGTTGATAAGGAAAAGTTCACCCAAAAAGTGGGTGATGAAGAATAAGAGATCCAAAGAACTTTGAAGAAGAAATTTTCTATTCAATAATATGTATAACTCTTATTGGAGGAGAATATAACTGACATGTATACCCTTTATATATTATTTCCACCTCTTTTAAACTTTTCTATTCAACTAGGGTTTGGGTTAAAGTATTCTATCTCTAGGTTTCTCTAAAACTGGTGTCCAGTCATGATGATTAATAAAAATAACATGTGGTGTTTTTTTCCACATAATCCTTACCCAATTCTGATTAGGATTGGTCAACAAAAATTCTAGTCATAGGTAGTAAAAATATAAAACCCACTTGGAATAATTACTTATCATTCATGTCACACCCTCTTTATCATTTTTTTTAATTTGAAAAAATTTCAAATTATTATTTTTTGTTTTACTTTTTTATGTTGTATAAAAAACAAAGGGATCTTAACTACATCCCACTATGAATAAACATTTGGATGTATTATTCATTGAAATTTTTTTAATCACATATTATGTAACGCCCCGACCCCAGCTACCCAGAGTCGGTGCATTACTTCGTAACATTGGCATGATCACAAAAGATCAAGTCTCGAAAGACCGATTAGTTTAGTAGCCTTGGAAACACTAGATACATTCTTAAACGTTACATTACATCAAAAAGTAAAAAAACTACAATAACATGGTCTTCGTAGTCCACACTCATATACTCTTCTGACTATCCCTGCAGGTCATTCATAAAATACTTCTTCACATCCTGGAAAATATTAAAACATTGAAAGGGGTGAGCTCAGATGCTCAGTAAGGATAACAATATTGCGGAAGCTTTCATAAATAAACATAAAAATTTAAGGCAATGTATAACTAAAACAAAAGCCTTTTAAACATGAACTTCAACATAATATGGCAAAAGTAAAATGAGATAATGCCATTTACTTCTTCACATGGATATTCTACTGGTCGAATAATCACATGAAATATCAATAACCACTTTCATAATGATGGAATGCATAATGCCAGACTATCATAACCACGTAGTCAAGGCATCGTGCCAAGACCACAAATAAGATTTTGTCAAGGCCTCGTGCCAAGACACTAGTTTGTCTCATGAGACCTGCCGATGCATCGAGGAGCTATAGCGGGCTCCACCCGTCACTTATTAAGTCCAATTTATTCCTCATATGATTAGGTTTAAACATATCATAAACCATAACATAATAGTATCACATAAAACATGCATAAAGGAAACATAACATTTCCAAATTTCAATCACAGGATAACAATACAACACATTGATATAATAAAAACTCTTTCAAAACCATTTTCAATACCAAAATAAAAGAAAGTTAAAACATTGTATTTATTTTTCATTAAAAAAAAGTGATGGCTTGTAGAGGAAGCCGAAACTCAAATAATGGTCATGGCGGCAGAGAAGTCGTTGTCGCCGCATATGTACGGAAAGAAAAACATTCCCTTTTTGTCGTTTAGTAAAACGCTTCGTTTAAAAAAAGATTCCTTTTGAATAAATGTAAAAGTCAAAGGGGTTTATACACCGTATAAAAGAAAGTTGTGTATAAAACCAAATATGCCTCAATGAAAGGAGATTGAGACGAAGTCCTTAAAAAGATAATTTTTAAAATAAAGTAGATCTATTATGTGTATTCACTATAGGTACACATAAAGAAAGTAAAAAATACAAAATAAGACATAATAATATCACGACATAATTTGAAAGTAGGAGATTAACCCAAAGAATGGAAATTGGTTTAAGAAGTTTCCTTACCTCGTGTCCGACTTGACTCAATCGTTCTTTAACCTCCTGAATAATAAACTAGAATTAATATATACCTTATTAAGAACCATTTTCAATTTCGTTATCCTTTTTATATCACTTATTACAATGATATGAACATTCTGTAATTATTTAAGTTAATAACGGTCGTTTTGTCAATCTTAGGTACTTGAGCCAAAAATAAAATTCTTATAATTACAAGTTGTTCATGTGGTGAAATATACATTATATCCAGAATTATATTCATGATTTAGATATCATATATATCATATATATACAGTATATACATTCATTTATAATATTACATAACATTTAGGGGTAAGAAATGAAATGCACCGTTCATGGAGACGGTAAGCCGTACGTACGCATGAAAGCTACTTTCATTTCTATTTCGTATTTAATGGAATGAAATCATAATGATATAAATTTATAATATAATTCCAGTATAATATAGTGTATAATACCATTTACTCCATCCTTTATACATCCCACATATGGCATTAACGATTCAAATCACTTTGAGGGGGCGGTAGTCCGCACTTCCTAAAATGAAATTATCGCGTTTACCCATAATGGAAATCATAAAGTATGCCATAAATGAGAAATACAGAAGAATAATTAAAACATAAACATATTATATATCATATATAAATATAGTTACATCTTAATGGTCACCTTTGAAGGTGTTATATGAGTGTTGAACAATCATCGTTTCGTGAGGCAGAAATTCGCCATCCACAGAAACCGTATGTTCTTTAACCATTAGATGCAGGTGTGTGTAAGTGTATCTCGAATCCTTCTTATAAAAAAATACTAGTATATTGAGGATACTGGTGTTGTTACAAAAGAAATGAATAAAAATAGTTTAGGGGGTTGGAGAAGAAAAATAAAACAAAACAACATTAGAAAAGACATTACCTCAAAATCGGGTAACTTTTTTTTATTTGAGCCAAAGGCTTCTTTGGGAAGAGTTCTGCCCAAAGTAAGGCTTCTAGGAGTAAGAGGGAGAATTTGGGAGAGTATTTGGGTAGAGGTTGGCCGAGCCAAATGGCTTGAAAGTGTAAATGAGGTGGGAGAGGTGGGGGCCTTTTATAAGTGGAGAGGTGGGGCACTTTCGGAAAGATTGAAATGTTACATTATTTCACAATGCTTTTCGGATTCTAAAGGTCCCACACTTATATAATTCGAGGCTAAGGTGATAAGGTTTCTAAATCTCCTCATCCAATAGGCTTTGGACAAGTGTAAACCTTGGATTTTGCATTATCTTCTCATTTTATTTAAATTGTTAAATAATAAGGTCATCGCTGCATCATAATGATGTCATAAATAATTTAATTTATTTAATGTCTAAAAATTATAAAAAAAATACTATGATGTAGGAAATATTTTTAGATTTCTAATGAATATTTATAATCAAAATTTGGACTTGTGTAACCCCACTTAAAAACTGTTTTAGTAAAATAACTCATGTTTGTGTCAATTTAATTTTAACATTAAATAAATATATATTAATGTCATTTTCCAACTAAAGTGGCTCCATGGGGTCCCCAAGTTGACCCATGGGTTGTCTTGGTCGTCCATGACTCATCCAATAGGAGTAGGACAAGTGTCATGCTCATCTCATATTATTAAAACATTATTTGTACCTTAAACTACACTAATTACCTCTAATCGCGATTAAGAACTTAAAAGTTACTATTCACCAAAAAATTATTTTAATCTCATTGAACCACATTTTACTTCTTAATGACAACCATGTATGTCGGATTTTTGAAAATCAAATCACAGAAGTGGTAATATTTCATTTAAATCAAAAATCAGTTATTTAACTACCACTTAGTGGTTTCACTATTCATCAAAAATTGAAGTTTTTCAGAACAAGGCCAAAATTTCACTCTAAGATATAATTGATATTCCGAATTCAAAAATGATGTCTATTTTAAAAAATTTCAAACATATAAGTTTCATTAATTAATTTTATAATTAATTCCCGCTGTCACAACAAATAGCGTGTTTTTAAGAAACAATTTATATCAAAAGATTGGCAATTGTTTATGTCCAATTTCAATGTTAAATTAATTATAATGACCACCATTGGACAAAATGGTTAAAATATATTTTAATTATACTTTAAAACCAATAAATAGTATAATTTATCACTATAAATTATTTTGTTTAAAAAAGTTATTTTAAGTATTTTTCACTATTCATAAAAAATTGGAAGTTCTCAGAAAATTACAAAAAATTCAACTTAGGATAATTTCGATATTACGAATTCAAAAATGAAGTCCATTTTGAAATATAAAATTTCTATAATTTTAAAAAGTGGTTATTACTATTCATAACAGCTACTTTGATTAGTCGCGGTGTTTTAGAACTCGAAGTTGCGTACAATGCAAGCTATTGCATTATTGAATGAGAAGCATATCGTGGAAGCTCGGGGTGTTACATTCTCCCCTCCTTCAATAAATTGCGTCCTCGCAATTTGAAATTTTTCTTTGAAAATAAAAGGTTGAAAAGAGAAAATACCTTTGAGGAAAACCCACATCAGAAATAAGGTTAATAAATATATAACATTAAAAGAAAGCAGGATAAGTACAAAGGTCACCCGATATAGCCCATTCTAGGATTCTATGAAAATATGGATATGGAGGAGACACAAACCATCAAGGTCGGATGGAGAGTTATAGAAAACAGGATTAGGAGAAAGTTTAACTATAAGAAAATCACAAACTTGTGACTGGTTAAACGGTCATTGAATCCCCAGTTGGAAAAGTTAATCGACAACATTTTTGTTTTAAGTTACCTTTTATAATGTTCAGGAATTTATTTAGGAGATTTACTAAGAACTTAAGGGAATATACATACTTGTTATGTATACTTTCATTCGTTAATAAATTTTTACCACAAACCCAACTTTTACTCCAAATGGTAATGGAACTCAAAAATATTCTATTTATCCTAATTGTATAAGGTTCAAAATGTTAACACATACCATTTAGATTAGTAAAACTATTTTGTAATAGCCAGGGACTTCCTGTAGGCTAGTGGTAGGAAATAAAGGCTTGTCGCACTATGGTTGTGGGTTCGATTCCTACAGCTTTGTCCGACGCGATGGGTTATTCCCCACCCTGCAGGTTGTCCTTTTTCCTAAAACTATAGTATTATAATATTCCAAAAATAATCTTCAGAAATTCTTTAACCTTAAACAATACAATCCATGGTTCAACTTAATCCATTCCAACCTTAATAGTTATCCAAAATACCTCCGTCCAGACTTTCTCTAAAAGGTCTCTAAATTCCAAAATCAATTGTAACATCAGATTCCCCAAACAAAGAAAAGTTTCTCTTATTGTCACATACGAAAAATATGATTACCTTAATCATATTAAAACATTACTGAAATCAACAAGTACTGCAGTACAATCCATATATATATATATATATCACATTATTCTTATAACCAGAATATAATCCTTGAGTCCAAAAGCACCAATACATTAATTATTCCGCTTCAACTGTAGTCACAGCGTAAGATTGGCCTTGATCCCTTGGCCTTTTCTGAGGTAAGTTTCCTTGACGCTTAGGATATTCATTTTCATAATGCCCTGTTTCCCTACAATTGTAGCATTCAACTTTGACAGCCTCTTTCTTTCCCTTGCAATCACGAGCCTGGTGACCCTTTTCTCCACATTTATAACAAACTCCCATTCCATTTAGGCAAGTACCAGGGTGATTCTTCCCACAATTATCACATAATGGAAAATCCTTCTTTCCCTTTTTCCCTTTATCTGTCTCTTGTTCCACCATTCTCTTCTTCTCTTGCTTTACTTTGTTGTCATAAGACTTAGAGAATTCCTTTTCTGTCTTGATAGAACACGAGACAATATCTTCGTATGATGAGAAGGATTGTGATACTAAAGCTCGACGGAGAAATGGTTTTAACCCATCAAAGAAACGATCAATCTTACTCCTTGGGTTACGTATATAATCGGCAGCATGCCTCGCTAACCTTGTAAAGTTAGCCTCATACTTTGCGACATTCTCATCCTCCTTCTGCCTCAAACTCAGAAATTGCCTTTCCATATCTGCTCGATGGTCACGAGGAAAGTATTTTTCTAAGAAAAGCTCTTTGAAATCCCTCCATTCCATATTCGATACGTCATCATCTTCCTTTGTGTTTTGAATCAGCGACCACCACTGATCGGCATCTCCAGTGAGGTGGTAAACTGCCATGAAAACCTTCTCCCTTTCACTACTCCCCAAGGCATGGAATATCTTCTATAAGGAATTTATCCATTGCTCAGCTACTGTAGGATTTATACTCCCATTGAAAGTTGGTGGTTGTTGCCTCATGAAACGGTCTAGCATTGATCCTCCACGTTGCGGATCAGGGTGCTCCATACGAGTAA
Organism: Viscum album; assembly: GCA_963277665.1. Lineage (NCBI taxonomy): Eukaryota > Viridiplantae > Streptophyta > Magnoliopsida > Santalales > Viscaceae > Viscum > Viscum album. The sequence continues at coordinate 906,759,590 of OY728131.1, read as the reverse complement.
GATTATTATTCATAACCTGAGTGAGTTGTCCCAGTATGGTAATAAGTTGATCAGCACCAGTTGTATCTCCAGATCCACAATAATTATCTTGAGCAGGAGGGCAATCCCTACACGGAGTTCGTGCATTGATACGGTTTCCATTCCTTCCACTAGGCGCCATTTCTAAACAATGGCATAAACTAGATTAGTTTATGAATCAAAATACATAATTCCATGGATATAATCCATAATCATAAAAAGAAATGTTTTCTTTGAGGAAGTATATACTCATAACCCTTCATAGTGGTTTGTAAATAAAATGAGAATTATCCTAAGCATATCCCCCGGGAGTGTCGTAACCAAGAGTGCAGCAAGGCCCGTTGTCGTGCACCAGTTCCCGTTCGAGTCTAGCTCAAAGCGGTGTTTTCGGTTTTTACCCCTAGGTACATTTGTGCCAGAGCCGCCTCTACTTGCTCGTATCCAGACAAGGATGTATTTCTCGGAAAACTCATAACATCTCTATAATACCAACATTCTAGGAAGTTCTTCTATACTAATCCTCAAAGTCTATCTTCGGGCTATGTGCTCTAATCAGAGTTTATCTAAATCTAGCTTCCAAGGTTAGTACTAAACTGCCTCTGATACCAACTGTAATGCCCCGACCCCAGCTACCCAGAGTCGGTGCATTACTTCGTAACATTGTCATGATCACAAAAGATCAAGTCTCGAAAGAACGATTAGTTTAGTAGCCTTGGAAACACTAGATACATTCTTAAACGTTACATTACATCAAAAAGTAAAAAAACTACAATAACATGGTCTTCGTAGTCCACACTCATATCCTCTTCTGACTATCCCTGCAGGTCATTCATAAAATACTTCTTCACATCCTGGAAAATATTAAAACATTGAAAGGGGTGAGCTCAGATGCTCAGTAAGGATAACAATATTGCGGAAGCTTTCATAAATAAACATAAAAATTTAAGGCAATGTATAACTAAAACAAAAGCCTTTTAAACATGAACTTCAACATAATATGGCAAAAGTAAAATGAGATAATTCCATTTACTTCTTCACATGGATATTCTACTGGTCGAATAATCACATGCAATATCAATAACCACTTTCATAATGATGGAATGCATAATGCCAGACTATCATAACCACGTAGTCAAGGCCTCGTGCCAAGACCACAAATAAGATTTTGTCAAGGCCTCGTGCCAAGACACTAGTTTGTCTCATGAGACCTGCCGATGCATCGAGGAGCTATAGCGGGCTCCACCCGTCACTTATTAAGTCCAATGCATTCCTCATATGATTAGGTTTAAACATATCATAAACCATAACATAATCATATCACATAAAACATGCATAAAGGAAACATAACATTTCCAAATTTCAATCACAAGATGACAATACAACACATTGATATAATAAAAACGCTTTCAAAACCATTTTCAATACCAAAATAAAAGAAAGTTAAAACTTTGTATTTATTTTTCATTAAAAAAAGTGATGGCTTGTAGAGGAAGCCGAAACTCAAATAATGGTCACGGCGGCGGAGAAGTCGTTGTCACCGCATATGTACAGAAAGAAAAACATTCCCTTTTTGTCGTTTAGTAAAAATCTTCGTATAAAAAAAGATTCCTTTCGAATAAACGTAAAAGTCAAAGGGGTTTATACACCGTATAAAAGAAAGTTGTGTATAAATCCAAATATGCCTCAATGAAAGGAGATTGAGACGAAGTCCTTAAAAAGATAATTTTTAAAATAAAGTAGATCTATTATGTGTATTCACTATAGGTACACATAAAGAAAGTAAAAATACAAAATAAGACATAATAATATCACGACATAATTTGAAAGTAGGAGATTAACCCAAAGAATGAAAATTGGGTTAAGAAGTTTCCTTACCTCGTGTCCGACTTGACTCAACCGTTCTTTAACCTCCTGAATAATAAACTAGAATTAATATATACCTTATTAAGAACCATTTTCAATTTAATTATCCTTTTTATCACTTATTACAATGATATGAACATTCTGTAATTATTTAAGTTAATAACGTTCGTTTTGTCGATCTTAGGTACTTGAGTCAAAAATAAAATTCTTATAATTACAAGTTGTTCATGTGGTGAAATATAAATTATATCCAGAATTATATTCATGATTTAGATATCATATATATCATATATATACAGTATATACATTCATTTATAATATTACGTAACATTTAGGGGTAAGAAATGAAATGCACCGTTCATGGAGACGGTAAGCCGTACGTACGCATGAAAGCTACTTTCATTTCTATTTCGTATTTAATGGAATGAAATCATAATGATATAAATTTATAATATAATTCCAGTATAATATAGTGTATAATACCATTTACTCCATCCTTTATACATCCCATATATGGCATTAACGATTCAAATCACTTTGAGGGGGCGGTAGTCCGCACTTCCTAAAATGTAATTATCGCGTTTACCCATAATGGAAATCATAAAGTATGCCATAAATGAGAAATACAGAAGAATAAGTAAAACATAAACATATTATATATCATATATAAATATAGTTACATCTTAATGGTCACCTTTGAAGGTGTTATATGAGTGTTGAACAATCATCGTTTCGTGAGGCAGAAATTCGCCATCCACAGAAACTGTATGTTCTTTAACCATTAGATGCAGGTGTGTGTAAGTGTATCTCGAATCCTTCTTATAAAAAAAATCCTAGTATATTGAGGATACTGGTGTTGTTACAAAAGAAATGAATAAAAAGAGTTTAGGGGGTTGGAGAAGAAAAATAAAACAAAACAACATTAGAAAAGACATTACCTCAAAATCGGGTAACTCTATTTGATTTGAGCCAAAGGCTTCTTTGGGAAGAGTTCTGCCCAAAGTAAGGAATCTAGGAGTAAGAGGGAGAAGTTGGGAGAGTATTTGGGCAGAGGTTGGCCGATCCAAATGGCTTGAAAGTGTAAATGAGGTGGGAGAGGTGGGGGCCTTTTATAAGTGGAGAGGAGGGGCACTTTTGGAAAGATTGAAATGTTACATTATTTCACAATGCTTTTCGGATTCTAAAGGTCCCACACTTATATAATTCGAGGCTAAGGTGATAAGGTTTCTAAATCTCCTCATCCAATAGGCTTTGGACAAGTGTAAACCTTGGATTTTGCATTATCTTCTCATTTTATTTAAATCGTTAAATAATGAGGTCATCGCTGCATCATAATGATGTCATAAATAATTTAATTTATTTAATGTCTAAAAATTATAAAAAAATAATATGATGTAGGAAATCTTTTTAGATTTATAATGAATATTTATAATCAAAATTTGGACTTGTGTAACCCCACTTAAAAACTGTTTTAGTAAAATAACTCATGTTTGTGTCAATTTAATTTTAACATTAAATAAATATATATTAATGTCATTTTCCAACTAAAGTGGCTCCATGGGGTCCCCAATTTGACCCATGGGTTGTCTTGGTCGGCCATGACTCATCCAATAGGAGTAGGACAAGTTTCATGCTCATCTCATATTATTAAAACATTATTTGTACCTTAAACTACACTAATTACCTCTAATCGCGATTAAGAACTTAAAAGTTACTATTCACCAAAAAATTATTTTAATCTCATTGAACCACATTTTACTTCTTAATGACAACCATGTATGTCGGATTTTTGAAAATCAAATCACAGAAGTGGTAATATTTCATTTAAATGAAAAATCAGTTATTTAACTACCACTTAGTGGTTTCACTATTCATCAAAAATTGATGTTTTTCAGAACAAGGCCAAAATTTCACTCTAAGCTATAATTGATATTCCCAATTCAAAAATGATGTCTATTTTACAAAATTACAAACATATAAGTTGCATTAGTTAATTTTATAATTAATTCCCGCTGTCACAACAAATAGCGTGTTTTTAAGAAACAATTTATATCAAAAGATTGGCAATTGTTTATGTCCAATTTCAATGTTAAATTAATTCTAATGACCACCATTGGAAAAAATGGTAAAAATATATTCTAATTATACTTTAAAACCAATAAATAGTATAATTTATCACTATAAATTATTTTGTTTAAAAAAGTTATTTTAAGTATTTTTCACTATTCATAAAAAATTGGAAGTTCTCAGAAAATTACAAAAAATTCAACTTAGGATAATTTCGATATTACGAATTCCAAAATGAAGTCCATTTTGAAATATAAAATTTCTATAATTTTAAAAAGTGGTTATTACTATTCATAACGGCTACTTTGATTAGTCGCGGTGTTTTAGAACTCGAAGTTGCGTACAATGCAAGCTATTACATTATTGAATGAGAAGCGTATCGTGGAAGCTCGGGGTGTTACATATTAATCCTGAAATAATTATTATTGTCCCAAAATCAGTTGGTATTAAATGATTGTGGGGGGATCTCAACTTATTGTTAAGACCTACTTGTTTTGTTTCTATTTTTTATTTTTTCACATGTTTAAAATATAATGAAAAACTCGAACTAATTATCTTAAAATCCATCCAAATATGTTAATATTCGTTTTCCATTATATATGGTCTCTCTAGTTTTGAAATAATTTGATTTTTAAATGGATAATAATATGATTTTTCGAAATATTTTCCTACAATTAACCACTGGTAAATAAACATGAAAATAATGTAGATGCTATAAACTATCCTATATTTTAACCCCTTAATCTATATACATTATAATATTATTTTTAATATTCTTTAATTTACCGCATTTATTGAGAGTCTCATCACTTGTGTGAAAATATAAATTTCATTGATTCCTGTTCAAAGCTTTGAAATTCAATTGTGATAAGTATGATTGAAACTACGATTCATTGAAAAATCCCCTATAAAATCTATTTTAATGGTCACCTTTACATTTAAATCTATTAAGATTTAAAATCCATGAATTTATTATTTTGTAAGCCACATATCAATCTATTGTATCCCTATCATCTCATCCCTTAGTGTATTTCATGTTAAAAGTTCATTTAAATGTGGGGGAGAGGGTGTGTCCTTGGAAACACCTTAGAGGTATTTCACTATCTTAGGTTGAATGTGAGGAGGCATTATTTGTTTTATGGTAAGGGTAGTCACAAGATGAAATTTTAAATTATAATACTTGTTTCCATGTTATTATTCAAAAAGATGTGTGTGTATGAAAAATTATATATAAAAAAATAGAATAAAGGTATATGATATTAAAAAAAATAATTGATATTTAGAAGATGTATTTCACATTGGTATTCGTTGTATTGTCATATGGCTCACTAAAAAATAATGGGAAGTTTATTGATGGTACTTTTAATAGGATATTATTTGATTTATCTTTACTATGTGAAAATGTCTAAAACTTTAACATGGATTGTTAGTTAGAGATTAAACTCATCATTTTACCTCTAATTTTTTACCTGAAAATCATAAAATTCTTCAAACCCTAGAACAACCAGGTGAAATTCATCATGAGTAATACACTTTGAATCAGATGGTGGAAAACCAAGGATTCTTGAAATCTTATGGAAGGTGACGATTTAAAATTCCATGAGAGTTATGTCACTATTGATATGGTTGAGATTAAAATGTTAAAAACATGATTTATAATAAGTGATGAAATGAGATTAACTTATATAGGAGGCATGAAAAATTTCAATGGTGGATGAATTTTATGGTTTTCTCTTTTATTTGTGAGTTTAGCTTTTAATGAAAATCTTTTTTCTTGAATTATTGGAGATTTATCCATGAGTTCGATAGAATGAGTGTGGGAAATTTATTGTCATTGATATTTTCATTTTAATTTTAAATTTTTAGTGTAAATTAACCTCATAGATAATAAAAAAATCTAGACATACAATCAATTTTTTTAGATTTAGATAAAAAAATTATAATCAGTTAGTATGTCTTGAAATAAGGATTATAAATTAATTATATATTTTGGAATTAATTTTGGATATAATCCTACACTAAATGGATTTTTTAAATGAAATTTTTGGCTGGGTGTTAATAAAATGGAGTTAAATGTTATAAAACCACATTTTAATAAATTTCAGAAGAGTAACCAAGTATCTCATCACCTAAGTAATATTAAACTAAAAAAATATTATCCTTTGTTTGAAAATAATTCATCCGGATGAGAAACAAATGTAATAATAACTCCAAAAATAAGTTTTTATGTATGATTAAACAAGGTATTATAAGGGAAACATAAGAATAATTTGGGTTAGGGGAAGATGTTTTAGTGTAGTGCAGTCATTAAATTTGAATAACTGTTGGAATGCACATGCTTCATTAGAATAAACAATCATGAGTGAAATATAAATCATAGTACAATCATGGATAGATTACTAAATAAGAATAGTTCCATGGGAATATCATGCACTGTGTATTTCTTTATGATTGATCTTAGAACCACTATGTTTGAGTAAACTGAAAGTGTAAATGCCAATGTTGAACTAAAACCATAATTATAGAAAACCTAAAGAGAATAACCACTAGGAAAACTCCAGATTCCTCTCATATACTCAAATTAATAAATATATATTTAAAGACTCCATGAAGCTCTTATCCATTAAAATATTTTTCAAGAGATCATGGGATTGTCATAGAAGAGTTGTGAACTATAGAAGATTAGAGAGTGTGAATACTTGGAGAAATTCCACATCTTAGTCATTTCCAAGTATAAGTAATAAAATATATGAGATTCTGGGCACTAATTTTTATAAATTATGAAGAATATAAACCTTGATTCCTAATTAATAAATTTCATATCCACTGTATAGGTATTCTAAACTTGGCCTCTTTACCTTGTATTATATTTGTTTAGGTTATCTTTTTTGGTTTCTTATTTTTAATGCACTTCACTATTATTTATTATTTTAATTTTAATTTTCCTACTGTGTTTGTTCTCCCCCAATATCAATGATCTCATAACTCCATTCTTGATAGATGGATAATAAAGTTAACCCGAGGGAGTATGTTATGTGTTTTTAAATTTTTATTCAATTTTCTCTTATCATGTTTCCACAATGGTTATTTAGGAGGGTTTGAAGAAGTATGGTAAGTGACAGTATCTCTTCATCTTCATTATTATTTTTTTCTCATTCACTTAATCAAAAATCAATTATTTCTCCCCTCTATCACTATTTTGGTAATCATGGGGGTTTTAATGTATGTGGTTTCCCACAATAGAAATGAGTATGGGATGCTATCGGTTGAGGATTCCTTTATTCACTTAACCATAGAAGAGGTGATCATGTGATCTTTTTGGAATATTGTAAGGTCATTAAAAATTCACACACAAGTGATGAATGGATGAGTTTATTTATAGTTGTAGGTGTGAATTGGGTGAGAGTGAGAAATTTCTATGAGGTAGTGATAGTATTCAAAGTTATCTTCCCAATGGGTAATTTTTTATTATTAAACATTATGTTCTTCTTTATTTTTGTTTTTCATTTATTTATTTTTATTTTTTTCATATTCATTTTATTTTTTAATTCTTAAAATATATGAAAATTTTAAAAAATACTAATAAGTGACAAAACATGAAGAATAATGAGTTTTCGTCAAGGTTCCTCGAGAGACAACCTAGTCCAACAACTATGATGTGCCTTGGGATTAATTTTTCTTATAAGAGACATATGATAGGCTCTTCTAATCAAATTTCCTAATAATTTGGTAAATTTTTTCTTTTAGAACTCACATAAGGATATATTCCAATCTTACCCAACCTCTATATTTACTCTTTGATGTATACCCAAGGGCTCTTATTACACCTCCTATTACTGAACCTCACAGTGGAATTGTATAATAGGGACAATTGAAAATAGAAAAACCAACCTTATCCCAAGGATGTGAAAGAGATATAGAGAGAGAGAGAGAGGAATGTCTAACTACACTACCATATCATTCACATGTCCAACCACACCTTTACATCATTCAACCCCACATAGATAATCACCCAAACCATAGCATGTACATAATCATCAATATATAAAATAACATGGTGTGTAAATCCACACATACCAGGATACCCTAACGTAAGTACACTATTATCTATGTTTTTATCCATAGGTTGAAAAATTATCACTTAGATCATATGGGACCATTCTACATCAAGTTGGTTTATTTAATCTACTTCAAATACTAGGGTCAATAGATATTATTTCCATACCACCCATGAAATACTCATTAGTTCACACTCTAAACTCTATCAAATAAACACGATCTCTAATACCAATAAGTCTCAAAAAACCCTTTTTGAGACTCCATCTAATTTAAAAACAAGTTAGAGTGTTTCCCATAAAGGCCACCTTCATTATTCCATGTCTTAGTGAATAGAACCATGGATATTTAATAATGCATATATAAAATGGATTTCCAATTATAAATGAAAACATCATATCACAATGTCTATTAAAATTATATCCCAACCATGGTATATAAATAATTTTTATTAATGAATTTCATGTTTTGTAAATTTAAAACACAAGTATCAAAACAACCAAAAATTAAATTTAATTGACTATGCATGAATCAAGTTATAATGTAATCCACCTCCGCTAATGTATGTAAAGTTAATGTCACTGGACACCACCACCAGCTCCATTATAGTGATTTTAAAAACAATATATATAAAGGGTGAGAATATAAATACACTCAGTAGGTTCCTCCCTATAACTGTCATGTGTCTATGTGAATGAAGTATACTAATGAATACATGTATAGAATAAATAAAAAACAATCAATCAATATGCATCTCCAAAGATCTAACCAATCAACCACCTCCATTTCATACCATATATCCATAACATTAAATATCCAATCACATATCTCATATCACAATAATCTCTAATCCATATCTATAACCATGAATTTTTTTTCCTACAAAGACGTCACCATAATATTATCATGTAGTTATCCACCTGAAGAAACCTCACTATAACACTACCTCTACAAAGTCGCTATCCACCCATAAGGAACTTGTTATATTGTCACCACCAACATGTAGTTATCCACCCATAGGGAAATAACTATAACATATAAATTACCAAGTAGTTATTCTCCCATAGGGAGATTTGTATTACATCTACATCCATTGAGTTGGATATTTTCCACCCACCAGGACTCTCATGAGTTCTCCAGGTTTCCACCCTCGGGGACTCACCCCACCACAACCCGTATTGTTTAGGATGTTTTTCACTATTGGGGAATCTTGACATATTACTAGGTACCCCCCTTATAGTATCTACCCAACATAACCTACATCATCACCACCACAAATCATACATCCAAAATAGATAACCATATCATCCACACTATCATCACCACCATCATCATAACATATCACATACTACCACCACATAACTAGTCATAACTTCCTCAACACTATTTTATATCACAAATGGATTTAAACCCCCACCATAAATTTATTCATCCACCTAGGCCACCACACATACAAAGTCCATAGGGAATATAATCACACCACATACATGTATAACACTCCCACATAGTTCCACCACCCTTAGAATCTAGATAGTAATTCACCACTAATATTCCTCATATTCAAGGAATAAATATGTTTCACTACCTCATCACATGGAAAAAATATTAAAAAACCCCTTTTAATAAGGACAAATTATCATCCACACCATTTCACAAATATTTCTATGTATATTCACACTATATATGGTATCTAATGAATACAACTAAATTTGAGTTTCATATCCATTATTATCTCACTCCACTATCAATATATTCTATATAAGTTGGACTAAAAATCCCTCGTTATAAGTTGTAGAACCTTGTGATTAGGGGAATCCCTTATAGAATTTATACCACCCCATGTAACACATTTATAGAAAGGTCCTCAAACTCTAGAATATAACATGGCCCCATTTATATATAAAAAAACATCATGAAACTAATTTTTATCCCAGCTACAATCCCTCACAATCGCTTCATCACATATTTTTAGTAAATTTCATGACCCCATACTAAATTGGTTCAACCCATGCTAGTGTTCACAAAACCACCCATATCTATTTTGAAAGTATTTAATATGAATTTTCACTATTATATAAATTAAACTCAATTTGGAGATTTGAAAAATATATCAAAAATATACATAAAAATTATTATAAAAATTATTTATCTTCAATAACTTATCAAATAAATCTCACATGGATTATAATCAATATTTAACATCAAAAAAATTGTATCCTTATATATACAATTCTTCATGTTCCCCCTTCCATCTAATTTCATATTTACTAATTAAATACATATTTCCATACAATTTCTATTTCCATCTATATTCACATTTCAATTCCAAAATTATCAAATCCAATTGTAATCATTCATTTCATAAAACTTAACAATCTAATTAATCAACTGGAATGATAATTATATTACTGTCATTTAAATCAACCATTTCCAATTTCAAATTACCCCATTCTCAACATTCTAGAATATTATGAATTATCTACCGAATATGAAAAATTAAAAACATGAAATATTTATGATAATCTTATAAGAGATAAATTTTTTCAGTTACATAACTAGATTTAATGATGAACAAAAATCCCAATCCTCAAATGATCTCCATTGATCATTTATCTAAAATACTTTCACCATATCCCATGTTTTGTTTTTATAAAATCACATTGAGACAAAGATTTTCATTTACTGATATAATTGGGAGAATATATAATATAATAAATTCCTTGGGAGTCAAATTAATTTCCCTCCAATTCAGTTCCAATTATTTAATTCCCATCAATCCCATGTGTAGCATTTTTTTAATTTCTATATTAATTTTTTTGTTCATTTCCACTATTCAATATACCTTTATAATCTCTCTAACATAACATGTAACATAAAAAATATTTGAATCCTCTATCATTTTCATGTCATAACCATGATATACGAATATCAAAATCCGCATTATGAATTAAAAAAATTATCTATAAAAATTATGAAATACTTCAATAAATAAATAATTTATCAATTTCCACCACCACCCAACAATTATAGGAAAACCAACCTCCCCAAAAAATGTCCAAACCACCACTCAATGATAAAAATAATATCTTGATTTCAATTTCTTACTCACAATTAACTTCTAAGAACTATAAAATTGTCTTTTTTACCCTTCTATGTAAAAAATCCTTAAAATTTCGAAAGATCTAAAAATATGAATTTATAGGTCTTTAAAATTATCATTATTATTTTTCATATCATTTTTCTCAGTGTTATTATTATCATCATCAATATTATTAATATCATTATTTAGGTAACCTAATAAAAAAATACATAAATATTTAAATATTTGAAATTAATATAGAAAACATAACGCAATTATTCATTCCCTATAACCATAATGTTTTACTATCATTGAAGACTAGATACATAAAAATATTATTTTATAAAGGATCTTTAGAATCTCCCACAAATTTCTACATATAAATACCCTTCTAGATATATCATATTTAGAACCTTCCATCAAAACCTGTGGATGAAAAACCTTAAGAAATAGAGAGATCAGATACACAACAAGGGTAAACATATGAGATATCAATCAATGATCATAAATGAGCATAAGGGTATGAGAACATGATCATAACATAATAAAGTCTGTACCAATCAATTAAAAATATTTGATCTTAAGTTCTGGAATAATTATTTTTTAAAAAAAAATACAAAACTCATAATAGTGAGTATTAAAAAATAATCAATCATGACCCATGTGATTATATCATAAACACAGGAATATAGAAAAAACCAAAGACTATAACTTTGTGAACATATAAATTTTTTTAAAGGTTCACCAATTAAGTTAATGAAATCAAATTAGGTCCTCACACAAACATATATACATGAAACCTCCTCCATGAATAAACATACGGGCATGAAACCAAGTCCATGTATAAATGTATGGACATGAAACCTGATTGACGCTTGATATTGTGAACATAAAATCAAGATCATGAAAAATATATTCATATCATGAGTTATAAATAAATATAAAATTAATTGTATGGATATATAATTCTGGTCCCATCTGTCACATATTTATAATCTATTTATTTGTATTCCAAAAGATCAAGAAAACAACCATCATAAATTTACCCTTGGAAAAGACAGCTAGTTTCACCAATATTTCATCTTCATAGCTATAAACCATATATATAAAAAATTAGAATGGTATCATATAATTATATACCTATTGAAACATTATTAACATTAATGGATGTTATCATAGATGAAAAATTTCTTTAAAATATCATTGGATTATTTGTTGTGGAAAATACCTATTTCATTTTGAAATCACTTGGTTGAAATATAATAATTTCCAAAACAAATATTCAAGAAAAAAATTATTTGAAGAAAATAATTTAATGTGTTAAATGATACTTCAAAGAAAATAATATTCATGACAGATTGAAAATTCATTCATGTGTTAAATATTAAAATGAATATTTCTTTCACATTTTTGGTAAAAATTAAAACATAATTCATTTGTAAAACAATAAGAAGATTTATTCTAAAAATATTTATAGAAATTAAAAAATGAAAAAATTATTATATATATTATTTTAGAACATAAAATAAATTATTGAAAATATTTTAATGAAAAATATATAATTAGAATAAAAATATTCTTGAATGGAGAGAAAAAGGTTAGTTTTCCTTAAAAACATTTTGTTCGTATCTGGAGTACTTAAATGGAGTAAAGTGAAATTAAAAAAAATATATTATCAATAAATTACCATATGATAATAAAATTAAATATATTTTTTAGAGATAGATCATAAAATTTCATCATCATAAACTTAATCATAAACAATCCCGATAAATAATGATATTATAACACAAACCCCTTACCTCAAGTTTTACTTGCTTTATAAGAATTATAATTTTTTGTATAAAAATTTAAATTTATTAAAATTAAATAATATAATAACTAAAATAATTATATTATCACATATTATCCACTTATAACATTTAAACACCCATTTATTGACAATTTCTTGTTAACATTGTCGTTTCCCGGTGTTAGTTGTTTTGTTTTTCCTAAAAGATTTGGTTTTACATTTATGGTTCTCGTACTTTGATCATGGTTAAATAATATCAAAAATATTTATAGAGATATAAATATCATATATATTAATTATATGAATATTTATAATCATCCATAAAATTTATATATAAAAAAATTAATTATATCATTCATGAAGATAATAGTTCGTACGAACGCAAGAATGTTGTTTTGATTTTCTATCAAAAATGAAGAAAGAAAGATAAATAATATTTTATCAATTATTAACCATAATTATATAATAAATACCATATATAAATATTAAATCATTCATTATAAGCAACCATAAATGATTGCGATGGAAAATTAATTATATCATTATGTGGAGACGATGGTCTACAAGTACGCAAGAGTGATACTTTCATTTACCATTTGATGGAAAATAGGTGGAAGATGTTATCTAATAATCATAATAAAATATAATTATATTTAATATACTATTTTAATCATGTTATTATGGATAAAATAAATTTATATAAGGTTTAAGAAGAAAAAAATTAAAGATCTTGGGTAAGAGTTATACCTCTCCATTGAGAAACCTCCATTGGCATACACCTTAAGCATTGAAAAGATTGTGTTATAATAAGAAATTACATATAGGAAGTGGTTTTGTATTTTAGGAATATATTTATATAGTAATTTTCAAATATAATATTCTCTTTTAATGTGAATAATAAACGATATTTGGTGTCCTTTTATAATGGGGTAGATGACACATTTGGAATTTTTCAATAGATTAATATATAATAATGTAATACTAAATGAGAATGCTTCAGAATGACTCATATTAGAATATAATATGATATAAAGTATAAATAAGGAAACCCAATAGAAATTATACAATTTTATATAGATATATAACCCTTATCTCTTATTTTAACCCCTGGTAAACCCATTTTAACATTTATCGATGTAACACTTTTTTTTTGTTTTTACTATTCATGATGGACCAAAATGATTATTGACCCATTAAATAAATTTGAAATTATTATTTAAAATATGGAATCCATCTTATAAAGTTTAATATCTCTAAATAAAATAAATTTCTTTTAAAATAAACCTAAAAAACACATAGATAAAATGTTATTCAGAAAAATGCATTTTTAAGTATAAAAATATTTTAAACCAAAATTATTAGCAACGTTGAATAAATTAAATTGATTGAATCTTGTTTAATAAAAATGAAGTAATTAAATTTTAAAATAAATTCAACATTAAATGGTACCTTGTAAATACTTCAATAGAAAAGACAGATTTCTATAGAGATGAAATTTTTTTCCATTCACTACAAAAAATCATTTCAGAAAAAAAAGAAACATTTCAACATAAGATAATTTTGATATGATGATTTAAAAAATGGTATCCATTTTAAGAAATTAAATTTCCAAAATTTTCATAAATTAATTATAATATTCACTTATAAAAGGTAATAAAAACGTTTTTTAGTGAAAAGATATTTTCAAACCATAAAATTTCTTTACTGAAAAGTGAGTACTTATTTATAATGAATTAATTGATTAATTTTAATTAAATAAAACATTTATACATATTTCTCATAATTTTGTTAATCAAATTCATACCTCCAATTTTATTTCTAGGTTATAATAATATATTATATCATGGTTGATTTAGACTCAGGGTTGCATGTAAAAAAAACTATCGAATAATTCATGTTTATTTCAAAAGAATTTATATATAAAATCCCAGGGTGTTATATTATATCCCACTAAAATGAATTTATCCATTAAAATTTTGTCACATAGATACAAAAAATGAGTATATTTGTTTCATCACATCCTTGAATTCCTACATGGCTTCCTCAAATTTATTATTTCAGCAAAAACATTAACTAGGTGAGTGGTATTTTTTCACATCAATTTCTCTCTTTGATAAAAAATTCCACTAGTAGTTGTTTATAAGAGAGATTATGTTCAATTTTTATGACCTCTAAGTTTATTAAATATGAATGATATATTATGTACTTCCTCTAGAGAGCTATATGTAACACATTTTTAACTTCAAAGAGATTCATTGGAAACACCAAGAGATAATAAATTGTCCCGATACAATCAAAAATTTGGAAGGGACCAATATATCTAGGGATAAACATTCCATTATCTCTAAATCTCATTGCCTTATTCCAATGAGATATTAATAGGAATACATATTCACCAATTTCTAAATCTAGATCTCACTAATGATTTTCAGGATATATTTTTTGTTGAATCTAAGCTTCCTTGATGTGTTGCTGAGTAGAACTAACCTTCTCTACAATTTCTAATATTTGCTCAAGTATTAATGGATTTATTTCTCCAACATCATCCCAACACATTGAAGTTTTAAAATTCTTGTAATATAGGGTTTTATAATGAGCCATTCGTATTCTTGTGTAAAATTTATTATCATAAGAAAATTATATCAAAGTAACGCATTGATCCCAACAACCTTTTAAAAACATTAATAAATTTCTAAAAACATATTATAGAGTTTTAATGGTCCTATAAGACTATCCGTCTATCTAAGTATGATATATAGTATTGAAACATAACATTATATCCATATTCAGTTGAAGATTTATCTCAAACGTTGAGGTAAACCTTGGATCCTTATCAGATAAAACAAAATGTAGTACTCCATAAAACCTTATAAATTCCTTAATTTATATCCTAGAAGGATGTTTAAGATATAAATATTATCTAATGGTAATTTAATTCATTAATTTCAAAATGTGATTAACTAAAACCCAAATATAATTGTACCCTCTATATGTTTTGGGTAGTCCAATGATGAAATCATTGGTAAGGATTTTCCATTTCAATTCTATAATGGGTATTTGATTTAAAATACCCTTATAATTCTATATCTCAACCTCAACTTGCTGACATACCAATAATCCAGAAACATACACTATAAAATTCATTTACAGGTTATCCCACTATAAATACTCTTTCATCTTTGTATATTTCTTCGTATATCCGGGGTGAATAGAGAACGGTGAACTATGATCTTCTCCGAATAGATCCTTATTCAAATATAGTATTTATAAAGAGTATAATATATTCCTAAACCTTATGAATCCATCATAATCATAGTTGGAATCATAAATATTTATCACCTTCTTCTATAGTTCTACATCCTACGTTTGTGCCTCTTTAATCCTAACATATATAGACAGTTGAACATTTATCAGAGGAAGATATGATTTTTCCCCTTTACTCATGATTTCTAGATAAATATTCTAAAATCCCATAAATATTGGATCGATAAATATTTGATCACATTCAATCCTCTTAATTGGAAAACTATCATAGTCATTCCAACTAAGAGCATCAACCACCTTGTTCACCTTCCTTTAGTGGTATTTTATTGAGGAGTTTATATTATTTAATCAACTCTAACCATATCCTTTATAGCACATCCAAATATTTCTACAAAAATATATAATTCAAGATTTTATGATCATTATATATATTTCATTGTTCGTGATAATGATAATTCTTCCATATTTTCAGTGAAAAAATTACATATACCAACTCTAAATCACAAGTCCGGTAAATTTTCTTATGTTTTTTCAATTTATATGAGGAATAAAATATCACTAGGTCATTACGCATAAGGAAAAATCTCATTTACCTCTTTTATTTATAACTAAAGGTCATAAAACCATCCCCACTCTAGGGTGTTTTAAGAACAGGTTCACTAACCAACCTTCTTTCCAGCTTCTTAATATTTTTATCACATTCATCAGGATAAAAATGTGGATCCCTTCAGAGTAAACTTGGCTATTAGATTAGATAGTAATGATAAATCTATAGAAAAATATCAGTAGTATCATACCAACCTAAGAAAAATATATATATATATTATCATTGTTTTTCTAATCCATTATTAGATGACTTATATTTTTTAAGGATCCACTGATATACCTTCACTTGAGATTATATAAACCATGTATGCAACTTTATGTTCCCGAAACTCTCACATGGTAAAATTGTAATAATGTTTATCCTTCCTCAGGATCTTCCTAACAATCCTAAAATGTTATTTATATTCTTCATTTACCTTAATATATATAATAATATCATCAATAAATACTACCAAAAACTAATCTAGGTAATCTATAAAGAATTTTTTCATTAAATACAGGAAGATAGTGGGGGTATTGGTAAGTCTTTATAACGTTACTCTAAATTCATAATGACCATACCTCGTATGAATGTTTATTTTTTTTATATCCACTTCCTTGACCATTCCCTATAGATATCTAGATTTAAGATCAATCTTGTAAAAATATTTATCTCCTCATAATTGATCAAACATATCATTGATATAAGGTAGAGGATGCATGTTCTTTTTAGTGATGTTGTAAAGTTTCCAATAATCTAAGAAAAGGTGAATTGACCCATCTTTCTTCTTCAAAAAAATAATAATAGGCACACCAACATAGTGATGCACTGGGGAATATTAATAATTTATTAGGATTTTATGATATTATATACTTAAATTCTAGAAACTTAATCAGGGACATTCTATATGGAGTCTTTGGAATGGGTGTAGTACTAGGTAAAAGTTCGATTGAAAAAATAACTTCATTATTTAGAGTAATTCAAGGAATGTCTTCAAAAAATACATTATTATAATTCAGAACATTAGTAATGTCTTCAATGTTGATTTTCTCCCAAACCATTTGAGATAAATATCCCTTATGAATGGGTAATAATCCCCATGAAGTGTAAGTAACATCCATTGTAAGTTAATATACATTACCACACTAAAAAATCATAGGTTGGTTTAGAATATCAAATATGACTTCCTTATTTATTAATTTATATGGGTTCTATATAGTTATAGCCAATACATGCCAAATATCACATAAAATTCAACTATATAAATAATCAAATGATTTTCAGGAATCACATTTCCACATACTTCTATCAAAGAGATGTTATACCCTTGAAATAAAATCATCATACCATTAATATTTTTCACTAATCATTCAACGTCAAGTCATTGAGGACGTAAGGTAATACCCTAAGTAAATTCCTTTGATAAAAATGAGTGGGTAGAGTTGGAATAAAATAAAAACAATAGTTGTAATACAATAGATGATAAGTGTTCCTTTCACGTTGTAATTCTCGTAACCCACTTCAGAAGTGGTGATCAGATGATAATCCCATATTTTATTTGAGATAATAGGTTTTTAAGGCTTATTATCCTCATAATATCTTGTATTGGGGAATTTATTTACAAAACTCCAAAAAATCCTTGCATCTAATGCACAATAGTATGGGTTATGTATTTAATTAAAATTTCTCTTCATTCATTTCATTGAATGGTCTCTTCACATTACTTCAATATTATTTTCTTTAAAGGACAATCCTCCCACACTTTGAAGATCTTATCGTTCTTTTTAGACAATCACCCAAGCTCTCTTTCCCAAAAAAAATTCATGTTGGATGTTAAAACATGTTCTAACCTCAATGTGACATACCATTGTTGCTTCCATGAAACTCTATCTTCTTTTTCTTATCACTAGATCCATAAAGGGTTCTATATTACATTTTCAGTTTTAGTTCACATTAAATTATTTATTCATACTTTCCAAAGTCTCTTATGGCTAATTACTTTTGAATACTTATCCTCAAACCACTAACGAATCGATCAATATTACTTTCTAGTATAATGATAAAACCCAAATCATACCTCACAAGTCTTTTAATGTTTGATTCATAGTTATTTATGGATTCATCATCCTTCTACTTAATATCTATAATGTACTTCTCCATTTTAGTATGAAGATTTTAGTAAAAGTACTAATTCAGGAATTGAATCTTAAATTCCACTCATTAAATGGATTTTATTTCTTATTTTTACCTCGCATTACTGATAAGAGTCCACTATCGATCTGCTTTTGCTTCCATGTGTCATTTTGTTCATATAAATTTTCCTTAGTTTTCTCACTAAAAAATATAAAATAACTTTTTCATCGTATTGATCCATTTCTTGAAAACTATTGGATCATAAGACCCATAGAAGGAGGTTGTACGTTTTTGCATAAAATATTCAAAAGCATGTTTCACCCTATTTGGTGCATTCAGAAGTTCAACATGATCCATGTTATTACTCATATCTTGAAAGAGTTGATTGAGAATACTCATAATATATTAAATCCCAACTCTTAATCCATTTGGTTCCTCATGAGTAAAATCATTACATTGGCTATAACATTATTTTTTCAAATGATTCCATCAGGATCCTATCATTGACTTAAACCAAAAATAGTTTAAGCATAAAGATATATAAATTAGAGTTATTAATCATAGAATCAATAAAATTATTCCTATAATGTATGGAATTATGATATATTTTTATTAATCTATGATACATTATGTTTAAAAAATTCCATTCATTGTCATTATCTATTCAAGTCCTTGGTAATTATTTATAAATAAAAATTGAATTAACCCAATAATATAACCATGAAATTTATTTCCAAGTGTGCAGTCTTAGGCCCACTCATCATGCAAGAATGAAAATAGAGTTAATGCTAATTCTTCCACTTTTATTGTTGGTACCCCTAGTTTTATCACATCCAAATCCATATCGACTAGCTAGTATCTAGATAGGGGTTTATTTTCTTGTAAAATCACATAGTCCCTAATTTAACAATGATTCAAGATGTTATACTATACATAGACCTAAACAAAATGTTTTTTAATGTTTTTAGCCCTAATATACAAATATTAACTAAAATATACATCAATACCAACTAATACAACCCAATAATAAAGTACAAGAGTATTTTATCAATTGAAATGAATAAAAAATACATAAAACAATTGTTAACAATATAGAACCACAAAGGTTTAGTATCCTTGGAGACTAGATACATAAAAATATTATCTTAGAAAGGATATTCAACATATCCTATAAATTTATTCATATTGATACCCTTTCATACATATAATAATTAGAACATTCCATCAAAACATAGGGAATAAAAAATAAGAAAGCATGGTCATAGATGCCCAATAAGGGTAAACATGAGTGATTTAATCAATGCTCATATGTGATAATAAGGGTTTGAGAACATAATAATAACATAACAAATTCATACCTAATCAATTAAATATCTTTAATTATGATTCATGTCATAATTTTTTGTCATAATAAATAAAAAAAGCCATAATATTAAAGAATCATAAATAATCAATCATGATCCCTGAGAGAATATCATAAACATAGGAATGTGTCTAAAAAATAACATTATAACATTTTAAACATGTATAGATAGTAACGAGTAAACTCATTAAGTTAAGGGTATAAAATTAGGTCTTCACATAAACATATGGGTATGAACCAGGTCTATGAATAAACTTATGGACATGAAACCAAGTACATTCATAAACTTATAGAAATGAAAGTAGGTCCATGTAAAATATTGTTAATATGAAATCAGGTTCATTTATAAAGTAGTTATCTAACAATTTATCCATAATTAATCAATTAATTATAAGGAAATAGAATTATAATCCCACCAATAACATATTCATAATTCATTCATATATATTCCATAAGATCATGAAACATTCATCATTACTTTACTCATAGATAGAAAATGGGTTTCATCAATATTTCATCTTCAAAACCATAAACCATCCAAATAAATAATAAGTATGGTATCATAGAATCATATACGTATTGAATCATAAGTAACATAAAATTATGTTATCATAGATGAAAAATTCCGTTAAAATTTCCCTTGATTATTTCTAGGGGAAAATTACCTTTTCATTTTGAAATCACTTACATAAAATCTAAAAAGTTCAAAAAATATCTAGGAAGGATATCTCTTTGAAAATAACCATGAAAACATGTAAAGTAATATTAAAATAAAATATCAATCATGATGTTAGAAAAATTATTTTGTTTGGTAAATGTTAAATTTAATATTATTTTCACATATTTAGTAAAACATAAAAAGTGCCTCATTTAGGAAATAAGAAGAAGTTTTCATTAATTTTTTTTACAAAAAAATGAAAATGGGTAAAAAATTATTTATTAAATCAATTAATAATATTAAAGACATTATGGAAAATATTATAAATAAAATATTTACATGGAAGAAAAATATTTTTGATCAGAGAGAAAAACATGGTTGTTTTTCATTACAAACACCCATTCAGTATATTGAGTACATACATAGAGGAATGTGAAATAAAAACATTTATTCTTATCAAATAAATATATGAGAATAAAATTCACGATATTTTTTAAAGATATATCATAAAATTTCATCACTATAAACTTAATCACAAATAGTTTCAATAAACAATGATATTGTAACAAAAAAACATACCTGAAGTTGGGCTTGCTCAGTAAGATATATAACCTAATCTATAATAAATTTTAATTTTTATAATTAAATAAAATATTAATTTATATACTTATATTATCATACTTGATCCACTAATTACATTTAAACACCAATTTATTAATAAATTTTTATTAAAAATTTCAGTTTTGGGTGTGTCAACTATTTCATTCTTCATGAAAGTTTGGGATTGAAGTTCCAATAAATTCACATTGACCATGGTTAAATAATCTAAAAAATTTAAACATAATATCAATATCATATATATTCATTATATACATATTTATAGTCATCCATATAATTTATATATTGATAAATTAGTTACATTATTCATGGAGATGGTAGTCCGTACATATGCATGGACATTATTTTAAGGATATAATGAAACTAAATAAAAAAAATATAAATAATATTTCATCAATAAAAATATATTTATATAATAAATATCATTTATAAAAATTAAATTCATCATTATAGTTAACCATGAATGGTAGTTATGGAAAATAAATTATATCACATCGTGGAGGTGGTAGTCTATGCGTACACACGAGCACTGCTTTCATTTCACATTCAATAGAAAGGAGGGAAAATGTTATACCATCATCATAATAAAATATTAATATATTTATTATTACGGATTTATAATTTTATTAATGAAATCATAGGTTTATAGATTTTAACAAAACATATAAAATTGAAATAGTTTTGTTAAGAGTTATACCTCTTCGTTGAGAATCCTCCTTTGGATTACACATTAATCCATAAATGGATGGTGTTATAATAAAACCAATACATATAATATTTATGGATGTATTCTAGGAAATGATTTATGAAGTATTTATCTTAACTAATTGGCTTGATAAATTTGGAGAAGAGAGTATATGTGGTGTCCTTTAATAAGGGAGGGAGATGACACACTTGGAATTTTCCAAAAGATTAAAATATAATAATGTCATACTCTAAAAAAATGCTTTCAAATTACTCCAATTAAAATGGTATATTATATAAGGTCTAATTATTTCAATAGAATTTGATTTATACAAGTTCATATGATAATATCACTCTTATATCTTAGTTTAACAACAACCCCCAGTAAAACCATTTTAACCTTAACTGTGGTAACAAATATTTTATGTTTTTACTATTAATTATGGCCAAAATGAAAGTTAAATAATTTAAAAAAATTTATATTTTTATTTAAAATATGTAATCCATTTAAAAAAATCAATTTCTATAAGTGGCAGATATTACTTTTAAAATAATCTCGTAAAACATGTCAAAAAAGGGTTTTCCAAAAAAAATGAATTATTAAGTATAAAATGTTTTCATACCAAAATTAAGAATAGTTTAAAATAAAATAAAATTTATTGGATTTTGTTTTCATAAAAATTAACTCATTAAACTTTATAATAAATTCAAAATAAAATGTGACTTTGTAAATACTTGAATGGAAAATAAATTTTTCTATAACATCGGTGTTTTTTACTATTCAATGAATATTCAATCTTTTTCTAAAATTCCAAAAATTTCACCTTTACATAATTTTGATATTATTATATCAAAAATTATTTACTTTTTATAAATTAAATTTTTGAAATTAATATAAATTAATTATAATCTCAACATACAAAATGAAATAAAGACTACTTTTAAAGAGAACATATTTTAAAAGCATAAAATGACTTTACATATAATTAAGTACTTATTAATTATGAATTAATAAATTCATTCTAATTCAATAAATTCATTATATATATTTTTCATAATGTGGTTTATAATATTCATACATTCAAGTTAATGGCGATGTTATAAGGGTAAACTATATCATGGTTCATTTAGACTAAGGGTTTCTTGTAAAAAAATCTATTAAATACTTCTTGTTTATTTCAAAGGAATATATATATATATATAATATCATGGTGTTATAGTTATTATCATCAGTTTTTTATAATAATTATTATCATTTTTTATTATTTACAAATCATCTTCACCTTTATATCCATCAAAATCATTTTCATCATCATTATCATAGTCATCATCATTAATAAAAACAAAATCATCATCATCATTATCAGCATAATCATAGTCATACTTATTTTAATTATCATTTCCATAATATTAATCATCACCATCATCATCAGTATCATATTCATCATCATCATCATTCCTCCACTCACATTTTCATACTTTATTAGTTTAAAACTCATATTGTTATTCTTTTTTCAATAGTATAAATATGATTTATTTTTCAAAATAATGATACTATGAAATGCCACATAAAATTAATGGTACATAATAATTGGTTTCATTGTCAGGTACACATCATAATTATCATCATCATTATTGTAAACAAGTCATCCCTAAATAAATAAATGTTATCCATAACATAATTTCCCTACCAAAAACAATGGCAAACCATAAATTAACATTAAATATTATCCATGCAAAACCAATAGATTGAAAATCTCGCAAACAAAAAAAATAGTTGAGAAATTTATCAAAACCTCATAGAAACCATCAACCGAAATAAAATAAAAAATACATAATAAATCATCACCACTATTACCTATTTGTTCAAAATTTGATCCCCCTTGCTGTGTAGTGATTTGTGGTAGAAAAACCCCTCACGAACTGACTAGAAACAAGATAAAAAACAAACCATACCACTAAAACAACTAAATATCCTCACTATAATTTATCATCTGCATCATACAGAACCAATTCATTCCTTTATCACATTTTCACACCAACCACACTTCCTCTTACCCATTTACATATTATCATCACATAATTTCCTATTTACTATGTAACCACATCACAACCACCTCACAATTACCCTAAAATTCAATTTTCACAACATCAAAACTCCCTCATTACCTCATATCTAGCACACTTCCTTTGCACAACATCACCACTTCCATATTCCCCCTTACCAGTTCACTAAAATATCATTTTTCAGAAATAAATTTTTTATTAAATAACATATCAATAATTTGAAACAGTTTCAAACTTTTATATCCACTTTTTTAATCCCATAATAAGTGAAATTTAATTTTCAAAATAACAATAATCAAACAAAGCAACCAACCATCAAATTGAAGATTTCAAATAACAAAAATGATAAATAACAATAACTTGGTTAACTCATCAACCTCTTCCCCTATATCAATACCCATTTACTTCCACACCTAATATTTAAATAATAACTTTTCCACCACAACTCACATTCATATTTACCCACTATACAACACCCCATGAAAACACCTAGACAATAAGGACACAAGTAATAAAAGAGATAACCATCATATACTAAAATATAACTTCCTAACTTCTATATTTTTTAGACCAACCTAACTTTTTCCTTGTGAAATAAACTTATTAAGTTACACCTTTGTTTATAGAATCCTCACTTTTAAAAAAATAAATCTAAAAATGAAAACAATAATGTGAATGAAGATACCAATAAAAAAACCCTTGCATAAATTCCAGTCCCAACCATATCTTATACATAAAATAACCCTATACACTTTAATGGTACCCAAATAACCATGATCTCTATCTCTCTCTCTTCACACCCATTTATAGCAAACATAGGGCCTTGATAAAAATTCATATTCATTATTTTATGATTCTAGATAGAATAATAAAAGCATACCAATATAAATCATTAAATAAGAAGTAATTTTCTATCACTTAACAATCACATAATAATTCAAAATTTCGAAAAGAAAATCCAATGAAATTATTACATCATTAACAGAAAAACATATCATGACATCGGTGAGGAATCCATCACAAAAAATTATTTAAATAACAATAAAGAAGAATCAATATATATATATTTGATATAAAATTAAAATTTGGAACAAACCACCAAAAATAAATCAATAATATCACTTTAATGTGATAGAAGAAAATCCAAAAATCACCCACCTAAAATAAATATATGGAACTTTTATTAAGGGGGCCAAATCTACTGCCCTTATGATGATTTCCAAGGAACCACTTAGATATAATATCTAGGAATTGTTACTCTAATATCTCATCATGGTGAAATTCATAAAGCACCCTTAAGATGTAAAATAACCCTCAAGAGAATCCCTATGTCACATAAGGTCAAGGGAAGGAAAAATAATCAAATAATGGACATGAATTTATAATCATAGAAAACCATTTAAACAAAAAAATGGTTTCTCAGTCACTGTTTTATGGTTTCAACTGGTCAAATATGATTGTAAAAACACAATGCCCAATTATGATTTCTCAAATGTGTTATTGATGATTCCTATATTAAATATACACATTGAAAAAACTATAAAATTTACAAGAACACCATGAAATATTTTTATTATTAATTATCCAAACCATGATATTGAATAATGACCACTCCACTAAGAATACAAAATTTTTCTCCATCAGTCTCCCTTAAACCATAAGGTGGCCATGATTTATAATTCACCAACCATGACCATTTTCCATAGTGACCAAAATAACACACCCATTTATAGATCACTATTTTGAATATATATTTCACTAAATCATACTTATAAAACACTAAATATAAAAAAACCATTTTATATTAACTATGATATGTTCTAGTATACCACAACATTGTTTACTCCTTAGTTTGTTGATTTAATTATTGTTTTTCAATATTAATTTAAATATGGTATTATTATTTTTTTATGTCTTTATGGATTAACACATTAGAATAATATTTTTTCATAAATTTTAGAATAATGATTCATTTTGATACAATTTATACTTTAAAATAATTAAAATTTGGTCTTTATTTAAAATAAGTTATCAAACAATCTGTAGAATGGGTTTTAGGTTATGTTTATTAACATGGTTATTGAACCTCTTTCCAAAACATATTATAAATTCATTAATATCATGTAACATGATGATTGGTTGAGAACTTAATTAATTATAATTGAATTATGTATAGTTATTATTTATATAGGATTCCTTGAGTTTGTCTAAGTATATTTCATAAAGATCATTAACTTTTCTATAATAGTAAGTTTCAGAGGATATAGTGGTAAATTTTTAAGTAATGTTGTTTCCTTATGAGTATAAGAGTTATTTTGTTATAAAGGCGGAAAATTTAAGCGTCATCCCTATTTTTGTAAGGGTCACCAGGGTTTTAGGAAGATTAAAAATTATAAAGGTGTTATTTCACAAGGGTCAATACTAAAACCATAAGGGTCATTGGAAATTCAAAAAGAGTTATCAAAATCATTTGATAAGATTCATTATTGACCTTTTAAGATTCATCTAAAAAATACATAAGATTCATTTTGTGGAAAAGGTTAATTTTATATAGGTTAGTAGTGACATTTCATAATTTCCATTTCATGAAAATTATACATGTCGTCATAGAGGAAATGATCATAGTGTAAGAATTATTCTCTTAAAAATTTTTAGATAAGGTTGGTCGTAAGTAGTTTAAAAAAAGTTATTAATTATTAAATTTGATAAATAAATAATTATACTATTTAAGAACATAATTATGTTGAGACTAATGGGAGCATCAATCCATGATATTTTAGTGATTTATGTTTGAGTTTCATGAAAATTTTGTGGACCTTGTTTTGACCAGAGAATGTGATATGAAGAGGAAATTCATTTCATGTAGATTAAAATTATGTGTTTGGTTGAAATAAAAATATGGGATTAAGATAAATATTTTTAAGTTGAATTATTCTAAAAAGGTTTTCAATTTTTCTAGCATTTAATACTTAATAAAATCACATTAGTTACTTTAGAGTTTCTATATTAAAATATGGAAATATTTATCATGTGGATATTTAGATAATAAAAAATTAAAAGGGGAAAAAAAGACTATAAAGACACTATAAACACAAATGAGAAAAACATTTTTATTTAAAACAAATGTAATAATACTGGGCAGAAGATATTGAATATAATTATTTTGAGAACCAAAAAAGGGGAGTACTAGGTTAACTATTGGAAACTGAATAAAGGAGAAGAAGTTGTTCAATGAGGTATCTCACTATAAGTTTGTATAAGTTATGTTTATTGATACACTAAATTTGGTGTAATTTATACTAGTTGTTTATGGAAGAATAAGGGTGGTTACAAGTGGGTTTGTTCATTCTATCTTATAGGATGATCATTTTATTATTCATTTATTTGGTGAAGGTTGTAAACCTTGATGATAAGAATGGACACTTATTATTTTAAAATAATTATCAATGTGATTATTTTTTTATTTTTATATAAATGTATTTGTTTCTTCTACTTGGATTAGATTAATTTAGATTATTTAGGTAAATTGATCATGTATATTTCTTATACTATTTTAATTTTTCACATCATTCATAAGGGATATTGATTATTCCCTATAATTGTGTAATAAGATCATTGGATAAATTCATTTAAAAATATAAATACTTATATTGACCCCCCCCCTACTACAAAAATATTAGATGTGTTTAGGACCATCAATTTTTATCATTGCTAAGGATTCTTGGTTAATGTTTTCTCTCTCTGAAGTAATGGCAGTGGTTTTCAACCATAAAGGATTTTCAATTTTCACTGAAAAAAATATCTAGTAGTTGAACAATAAAATTATATATTATTTTATATCATTGGGAGTAGAAATATGTGCATTTATAATTCATGGGATTCTAGATATCATAGAAAGTGGATGATTATCAGAGAAAGAAATAAAGGATCTTGATATCGACATAAAAGGAGGCAGTGCGTTAGGAGGGGAATTGTACTATGTTGTCAACATGATGGTGATGTCATGTAAATCCTTACACAAACTTTTGAAAAAAATTATCATTATTTATTATCCATGGTATGTGAATACAAGATATATATACATTTGAATATAAATGAGGACTTTAGAATACACTTAAATGAGTCATTTGATGCATTATTTGATCAAGTAAACTATATAACGGGGGATATATGTGGACCTAGAGTCGAGGAATAATGAAAATGATCCCATGAAAAAAAATCTAAGGAATTATTATTATTATAAAAAAAAATCTAATATTGGATGATGTTTTCTAGGAGAGGGATGTTGATGAGGTTATGTATCTTATCTCCTCAAATATCAAAATAGGAAATGGAAAATTCAATGGCAAGATTCCACTTTCTTATATTCAATGTGTTGGAGTTGGTAATGTCACTATAAGATTCATAAATAAGTTATGAGATGATTAAGAATAAGAATAAGTCATTTAAGGGTGAGTGAAGAAAGAGAATTCTGTAGTATAAATTCTTCAAGAAGAAGAACTTATTCCCCATGAATATGTCATCTCAAAAGAAATAAAAGTGGAAGAAGTTGAGGAAAATAAAGACCTCAATGAAGAAGTTATTGTGGCTTTAATATATAGACCAAAATTGGAGGAAAATTATGATAAAGGTGTTGAAGTTAAGGGTATGGTCAAACTTGAGGCTGAACATGAAGATCCTCTTGAATAACATGGTGTTTCTTGGGAAAAAGAAAATAAATACAATATATAGATGTTTTATTCTAAACTTTAAATGAAATGGCATGAAAAGGGGATGTTTGAGATGAAATGTGATATTAAAAAACATGAAATTAGATTTATTGGGAACTCTATGAAAGAAATTGACATTAAGATCAAATTAAAATGACATACCTGGATTACTAATGGTTTGACAAATTTAGTTAAAGGTCGTGTTAAAATAATTGAGGAAATCGAAGGTAAATTCATGATAATGAAATAAAATCTTGATTATCATGAAATAATTTTAACCCTTGGAATAACATTTGGAAATGAAAATGTACCTTATCCTAAATAAACTAAGGAAGAACATTGAGAGTCCACAAATAAATTAATCACTCACCTAAAAATTAAGTGTTTCAAAAATAAATGTAAACTATTGAGTGTATTTACCATTATAAAAAATCAGTAGGGGTTTATATAATTCCAAAATAATATTCTCCCTAGAATAAGGTTCTTTTGATTGAATCACATTAGGCTCAAAAAGGTTTAGTTATAGTAGACAATATGTATGATAATTCACCACATATTTGATTATATTATTATTGAAATAAGGGAAATAGAAAATATACACGTTTCATAACAAAAATCCATATTATATCTTAAGAAAAATACAAAACAATAATAAAAAATTTCTATACTTAGTATGTTTTTATAGATATTTCTTTGGATGTGAAGGTTATGGGAAATAATTCTAAATTGTTCATCAATTTTATAAATAAATATAAAAATGGTGACCCAAATAAGGACATAAAAATATCTAAAATAATTATCATGTGGGTTGGAAACTCATAATATTTTTGTAGTCTTTCAGGATGAGTATGGTCCAAGGAATATGAAGGTAGAAAAATCACTTTCACCATAGAATGAAGGGAAGAAAAAAACATGGATCAAGAAATATAATGTTGAGAAGACAAAAATAAATTAAATTAATCTAAAAGATATAGACCATGATCAATTATCGATTCTAGATATTTCTTATACTTCTTATATGATGGGAAAAAATATCATTTAATGGGAGTAAAGTACAACAATGACAGTGCCTTTTGTTTTGTGAATGATGAAGGGTTAAATATCATTGGCTCAGGAAAATCCAAAATAAGAAGAAAATATTTGAGGTGCATGGATGAGTTATTAGTTAAAGGACCTTACCACAACATGATAAGTGTAAGTCAGTTATGTAACTTGAGTAATAATGTAAATTTCAATAAGAATATATTCATTATTAAAGGAAGTGATGACTAAGTTTCCATGTAAGGGGATCACTTAAAGGGAAATATCTACCTCACTAATGGAGTTGAATAAAAGTGTTTCTAATATAACGAAGAAGAGAATGAGTTTTGGTATAAATGTTATGGACACTTGATCCTATAATCCTTGGAATACTTGGTGAAAAAATGAAGGAACGTGTGATTTTTCTACACTCCCACAAGACCACACTCACACGTGTGACGCTTGGTAAAAAGGAATTATTATTCTAAAGAATTACAAGATAAAGAATAAAAATTAAATGATGTTTATTGAGTTAGTGAATTTTTATGTGTCGGGGATAATATCACCCAAATACAAGGATATTAATACATAATATATTATATTTATTGATGGTTATAGTATAATTCCATGGAAAATGGTTATCTCTCATTAGTTCGAAGTGTTATGATGCATTTCTTGTTATTAAATATTATAGTAGAATATTTTTAGAGTAAAATTACAGATTTTATAGAATAATAATGGAATGTAATTAAAAAATAATTCATTTTAATGATATCTAGATATACACGTGATAAGGCATCAAGTGTCTATAGGTAGGACTATTAAACGAAATGGATTTGTTGAGAGTAAGAAAAAAATTATTAATAATATGTTTGAGAAAATGTTGATTACAAATAATCTAAAATAGAATTATTAAAAATAGGTAGTTCCTACATCATTATAAATCTATAATATATTTTTTTTCCAAATTAATATAATACCCCTTATGATATGTAGTATAAGAAGAATCCATCTTTGTTGTACATTTGAATCATTAGAGTTAAATTATTTGTTCTTAATAAAGAAAAACTAGAAGTTTGATGATCATGGGGATGAATTTTTTTTCATATATATCTATACAAAATCAGGGAATGAAAGTTCTATAATAAAAGGATTGGGAAAAAATTAAAGTAAAGATGTAATGGTTGTTGAAAATGAGTAAAATTTGAAAAGCAATGAGAATATTTTTCATCAAAAATAGTGAATGTTCTGATGGAGATGTTTCTAAAGTGAGATGACTTTGAACATAAGGCTGTATAGGAATTATAATAATATACTGGTGATGAGGATAATATAATAGGTTCATTATCTATAATGATGTGAAATATAAAGGACGAAATCATTTATAAAAATATTATTAGTGATAAGACAACTCTGGTAATAAAACATATACTAAATAATATAATAAAAGCCTAATTTTTATCATAAGTAGAGTGTATGAGATTCAAATATTCCACAAAAGATAAGAATTGGTTCAAATAAATTCATGTATATCTTACTCAAATTGAAAAGAATCAAACATTGTAATTTTTTCCAATTACATAAGAAAAAGATGTCATCTGAACCAAGTGGATGTTATAAAATAAACTCATTGAAAATGGTAAGGTTTCTCATAAAAATAAAATATTGTGTTTAGGTTATATTATAAAATTAAATGTGTTGATATTGATGAGACATTATCCCCCATTTCCCTATTGTAAACCATTCAATTTTTTCTAGAAATGTTAGTACATAAGTAATTCAATGTACCAAATGTATATCAAATTGGTATTTATTAATATATTCCTTGAGGAAGAAGTGTACATTGAGAAACAATATATATTTAATAAATATTAATAAAAAATAAATTTTTTTTGTTTGAAAAAATATTTTCATGGTATAAGTCACGTTCTAAGAGCCTGATATTCTAGGCTTGATCAATACTTGAGAAAGGTTGGATTCCAACATGGATGAGTTGATCACATACTCTATATCAATAATGAAAATAATAAAAGGATGTTTTTGTATATTTATGTATATGAAATAATTTTTTAAGGGGAAAAATGATACATAATAAAATTTATTTTAAAATATATAATCTGCAAATATAATATATCTATGATTAGTAAGATAACTTTTTTCCTTGTTTTGTAGATAAAAAAATGAAGGGCTAGTGATTTTATTTCCCAATTAAAATAAGACGATGAATTATTTAAAATATTTTTAATGGAATATTATAACCCTATTAAAACACTAGTGTATACCCAAATGATATTTTTAAGACATAATAGTGGAAAATAGGTCAATATAATGGAGTATAAATAGATTATTTGAATCCTATTTTACTTGACAGCAATGAAGACTAATATTTTGTTTTCCACATGTCAAGTCGATATTTCCAAAGTTGTCCCAAGGAAATCCACATGTTATTAGTGAATATGATAATATGATACATCAATAATAAATTTTATTTTGAAATTTTTTATCATAGAACATCATAAAGATTTTGGGATGCACTGATACAGATTGGGCAAGATCAGTGGTTGATCTCTAGATGACAACAGGCAATGAATTATCCGTTAGAGGTTCTTGAATCTATTGGCTGAGTAAGAAGAAATATTGAATTTACCTTATTGTTGTTTAGGTTGAATATATTTTGACTACTAAAACTTTTACACAATTACTTTGGATAAATAAATAACTTTGGGATGTTCAAGTTTATGTGAAACCTGATATTACAATCAAGTGTGATAACTCTAGGGTTAATAATCTTGGAAAAAATCTCATTAATAATTAAATAAGAAAAAAAAAGATAAAAATTATCATTTCTTAAAACATATTTTTTATAAAGGGCTAGTGAGGTTGGAGTGTATATAAACACAAAATCCAGTTGCTGACATATTGATGAAGGCACCATCTAATGTTGTTTTTGAAGGAACTTGTTAGATCATAGAATACAGCTATATACATCCACGGAAGAGGTTTTGAGAAGGGAATCCTACTCCCCCATGGTATTTTATATGTTCATAAAGTTATTAAATCTACCTGTAATTATTATTTTTGATTCATATCCCTCTGATGTGGACTTTTAGGGAATTTCTCTTTAGGTTTAATAAACAAGGGCAAGAAAAGGTTCATAAATTACATGGTAAAATTTTTTTTTGTAATTAAGTGGTATGGGAGTGTAATTTATTATTTAATAAAGAATATTAATTATATGTTGGTTTTTTGAAGATGTGTAGATCATTTAACTATTTAATCTTAGGTAGAAAATTTACTAAGGAGTTAAAGAGAAAAAAAAGATGTGTTTTCATGATTATATATTATTTTATCTAAATTTTTCTCAAAAATATTTTTAATCATGTGGTATTAGAGTTTATTTTTACTAAATTATATATGCAATTTATGAAGTTATGAGATTTGGACATTTTTTTATTATTCTCAGTCAATTTTAATGTTTTTAAGTGAAGTTATACAAATTATATTATGGAACTTTCAACAAAACCAAATGGGGATTGTTAGAAAAAAATACCTAGATTTGTTTTTGGGTTGTGTTTTTTGACATGGTTAATGAGATTATTTCAAAAATATGTCATGAATTCATTATTATCACATAACCTGAAAGCTGGAAGATCATTAAATGAATTTTGGGGTAATTATGGATAGTTCTGGTTTGCCTAGGATGCTCTGAAGTTTTCTAATTTTATTTATTAAGGTGATTTTATTATTTTTTAAGAGTAATATTTAGAGTAATTAAATTAAAATTTCTAATCCTTTTTGTTCACCTGTGAGTATAAGAGAAATTTTATGGTAAAGGGGGAAATCATAAGGTTTATCCCTAATTTCATAAAGGTCACCCTAGATTTTTAAGGGTCTCTATATTAATAGGTAGAAGAAAAATAGATAAGGAGTGGTTTATTATGTGTCATTATTAAAACCATAAGGTTCATTGAAAATTTAATAAGGGTCATTAGAATCATTTCTGTAAGTCATTATTGATGATGTAATATTCATTTTCAAATTCTATAAGGGTCATTTTGTGTAAATTGGGAAAGTCAAAATGTTCAATAGTGCTATTTTATATGAATAATTTCCCAAAAATCATAAGGGTCATATAATAGTAGAGGATGATTACCTAAGGATAATTACCTTAACCATTTTATGAGAATCATTATATGTAGTAATTTATGAATAATTTTGTTGATTTTAAAATTTGATTGACAAGTCATTCTAGTGATGAAGGAAAAATTATGTTGGGATTATTGGGAGGATCAAATTTTGGTATTTCAATGATTGAAATTCAATTTTAGTTTGGATTTTGTGGATATGGTTTTTATCAAAATAAATTCTATGAATAGGGAAGTTGTTTCATCTAGGTTACATTAGTGAGTCCGGTTAGAATTTAAATATGAGATGTGGCCAAATATTGTTGATATGATTATTTCTAAAATATAAAGTGATGTGGTTGGAATTTAATACTATAGAAAATAATATTGTTAAATTTTATGTTTCCATATTCAAAAATGGAAATATTTATTATATGGATATTTGGTGCATAAAAATTGGAAAGGGAAAAAGAATGAAGAGACCATGAAGCTATGTAGACACAAATGAGAGACATCTTCCAATTCAGAAATAACTAAGGAATGTGGGGGGGATAGAGATTGAAGATAATTATTTTTAAAAAAAATTAAGAGAGAGGATTTCTATGTAAATCATTTTAAATTCAGTTAATGAGAAGAATGTGTTCCATGAGGTATTTAACTCTAAGTTCATGGAATATATGAGGATTATTACATCAAATATAGTGTAATTTACACTTGTTTTTTCATGATGGACGGTGGTTATAAGTGGATAATTGTGTTCTATCTTATTATAAGAGTAGTTCATTATTCCTTTATTTCGTTAATTTTTTAAAATTGAAAGATTAGTTTGGAATATCCTTATAGAAAAATAAAAGTGGTGTTCTTAGTGTTTCTACTGTATAGATACATCATCATTGAATTCTCCTTGGATTATTCTAGTTTTGGTGAACCAAGTAAATTATAACACCACATCCTATAATAGTAGTATGA
Source organism: Viscum album (assembly GCA_963277665.1). Taxonomy (NCBI): domain Eukaryota; kingdom Viridiplantae; phylum Streptophyta; class Magnoliopsida; order Santalales; family Viscaceae; genus Viscum; species Viscum album. The sequence goes on along the minus strand of OY728131.1, from coordinate 906,724,520 downwards.
GTTAGAGAAATAAATGGATTCATGCATTCCTAATCATATGATAGAGTCTTCCAACTACTACTAAGGGCCTAAACTATACATTTGGGATACAAATTTCTCAAATCAGGGTATAAAAATAGTTTAAATAACTAAAAACAATATCCATAGAAAACATCATACTATTCATAAATAAATTAAACTAAATCACCTTATAAAAAAAATTTAAATGTTGTTATACATGTATAAATCTCAACTGATCATCCATTGGGCCAATCACATACCAAAAATAAACAAAGAAACAAAAAGACACATAGGTGTTATTTTCATCCTTGAGCCACACCTCAATCCAAGTATCTGGAAATCATCGAGATTATATATCTTAATAAATTGTATATCATATTTTCATACCAATAAAACATACATAAGGTATTAACTCACATTGAGGTGCCTATACAAAGTGAACACAATGCATCTCAGTAAGGTCTCACCAAGTGCCAGTAATATATTCCATCATATACATATATGATTGAGGAAAGTGATAATAGAAATAAAAATTCAAATGCATGCATGTGAAAATGTCATCTTCTAACCATCACACCATGAATCCATTCATGTCGAGTCACTGTGTTCTAACCAATCCACTATGACACATGACTATACCAACTTTAGCCTATGCTATAATTCAATCAACTCAAACCACATTCATCAACCCATATGTAAAGATGAAATATAGGGTGTCACCCCATGTCCCAACCACTATATAAGGGTGTGGGGTAAGGTCCTCTATTAATGTGCTAGACTATTCCATATCAATTACGGGAGGTCATCCATCAAGTTACAACCTCTTATTTATCACTCATGGTAAGTCCACATGTCACATATCAATCACTACCTTATTGATCAAGGTAGGGTCCATCATCTTCCCCTGAACCAGTCTTCTCACTCTGGTAGGTCCATGCTAATATATCCTCACTCAAGATATGAATATTATCCTCATACTAATTTTTAACTCAAGGAAGGGCGTGGTATCATTTCATAACAAAAAATAACATTCTCACTTGATAATTCCCATGTGAGTAACTTCTTACCCAAGGTAAGTCCATTTTCTAAAAATTATTTTATCACTCAAATTAGGTTCTGATATCACATCCCAACTACTATCATCCCACTCAAGGAAGGGTTCTGCCAACACCTTATCCTCAAGGTGAGTCCAATCCTAAAGATTAATCATCAACCACATCGAGATACCTCTCCTATCATAAGAATATGGCCAACACATTCATGAAGTAGTAACCATGGTGCACAAAAAGTCCAACAAGATCGTAAGATCTCTATATGATTCTAATAACTTAAAACCTAGCCCCTCATCCAACAAAACATCTCAAATCAGATCTAGCCTCTAAAAAAAATATCCGTGAGACCTTCATGTCTATAGGAGCACCATATTTTTGTCCCCATGATATTTTCATCTCTTATATAGGGTCATCAAATATCATGTTTCATAACTGCCTTGGTATCATCTCCCTGATTCCAAGATACATCCAATACCCAATGGTGTTATCATAGACCATATGATCATTCTCTCCCTAGCCTAAAAGGAATTTATTGTCATGTTCTAATTCTTATGTCACACTCAATCTCATTAACCAATGAAATTATACAAGTAACTCATATAAATCCCCATTTGAAATCCCTACACCAAGTTTTCTAATAATTCCCATGACCCCCACTTGGGTCTCATATCACATCTCCTAGAGGGTATCTATCAACCTATCACCTAGAGAAAACCCCTCTTCATCCTACCGCATCTAATCCCAGAGGACTTATCTCACTCATGACACTTTCTAAGACTCTTCTCCATCCTTAAGTGGGTTCCAGTCATCGAGCATGAAATGTACTATCATCTCATCCATCATTACTAGGATAAACCCCTCATTTTGACCCAAATATCTCTTAGGAACCCAACCTATACTACCAGCATCACATATTAAGACCCAATGATTTATCACAACCCTCTCTTCTACTAAAATTGAACCCTCATCCCGTTGTGACATAATTTTTGAAAATTCATAATTTACCAAAAATGTTAAAGAGAATAAATCATGTATCCAAGAGGCCCAAGTATCCCTACCACTTTCTCAAGGGAGATCACGGTCCCTAATACTTTATATGATCTTACGAACATGTGTAGGCAAGCACACTCAAACAGAAATAATAAAATTAATTTTTATTATTGGGACCACAAAACTTGATATCATAATTACCATCCTCGATAAGCTTCACACATCCTCGATTAGGTCCAGTCATTCCTCGTCCATGATCATACCACCTCTCGAGCACCAATATCACACCAAAAAAAATAATTAATTATAAAAAAATATAATTAATTAATCATTTTTTTTCTATTGAGGAATAATCACTAAAATCTCATCAAGAATTATTGTGTCACTAAAACTACATGAAACATCTTTTATTCATAATCCTAGGATCTCTTATATCCATTCTAATGAAAATCACTATCATCCTCATAGGATTACACCATTGTGTTATGGAATCGATGCAGAAACTCTATCTTAAATCACCCCAAATCAAACTCTAAAAAAGATAAAAAAACAATAGAGACAAATAATGGAATAAATAAACTAAAACCCCTCGAAGTGACACAAATAATTTCCTCTCTAATAGGTGGAATTTGAGGAAAGGATTAGGGGATAGAATACCAACATTTCTCTTCCCATGTGTTTATTCAACCTAAAAATGAAGGGGGCACCCTAAAATAATGGGTCTGGACCTCTTAAAAATAGGGAAGAAGTCTCTTGACGTCATCAACCAGGCAACTATAGTGAAAATCCTCTCACAAAGTATTGATTATATCATAAACCATTTCATTACAACATATTGTATGGGATACATGATATAACTGACCTCCAGGGAATTCCTAACTCCCCTACCTCTTAATATTCCTCCATGGAGTAGCCCTCCTACTGCAATGTATCCCCCTTTATCATGGAAATTGGAAAAGGTAATACATGAGATACTTACCCATACCTGAAAAAACCCTTACGATATAATGAAATTATCTTCTTCTCTTCAGAATCAAACTCTCATGATACTCACCATGATACAATGACCAAAAAATCTTATGTGGTATGTATCATGCAACCTACCCCTATTTGACATTCTCCCAAACTCCCAAAACACCTCTAAGTCTTTGAGACATGTATAAAAACATCTTCAAAAGATGTTAATAACCTGAAATTCTCATTTTTGTGTCCAAATTTTCCAGACACCCACTACTCTGGGACTAAAAAATAAAATTCCCAACAAAATAATGACAAAAAATATGTGAATCAGTATAAACTCCCTAACATAATGATAAAATAGTAGATAAGTTGTGGTAGCCATACATCCATTATTTCCAACCCACCTCGGTCAAAAACTAACCACAAAACCACCACATTATATCTCCAAATACCAAACAAGATTCCACTATGAAATTGTAAACACCAAGCTGCATTTTTCATCAAAATCAGAGCTCCTTGGTCATCAAAATCACAACACTAAAATAGCGATTAACTGCACCCATTTGTCATCACACACTAAGTTGTCTTAAACTGGTTCATCCCTGGGATTATGGTATCCCCTACCCAAAGACTCTACTCAAATGGTAAATTCTAAACCATGGTTCTCTCCACCATATGAATCACATATCAAAAATCAAATTCTGGTGTCTATTAACATGCTCGGTGCAGATTTGACCTCACTACATCCAATTGCCTAGAAAACACCAATTTTTCATCCCCTATCAAATATTTACCAAAAACTTCAGAATACAACCATTTGAGCATATCCCATAACCTAATCATGAGTCTATAACTTCTGGAGGTATCACAAGATCATCCAAATGCCCACACTAATGTTTTAACTCAATACATAGTTAAATTTAATGGTGGAATCACCAACCACTTGCACCGTCTATCATACTCTCACCAAAATCATTGATGCACCTATAATATAACTCACTTACAAACCACATAGAATAAATATTGATCCTAATTCCAACACATATATTCCTTCTTACACCACATATAAATACAAAATATAGTATTTACTAAGGAACCAAACCACTTCATGTCTTCAAACACACCATCATCCCAGTGCAAACTTTGTCAGCCACTAAATGATCTCATCATATCCATAACACTTCTAACATGGGGTTCGTACCTTCATGGTGAATTTTATTCTCCCCACCATAAGATTATCCTTATCATCACTCTACTGAACCAAAACAATAAATCTATATATCTCATGTTCTATTGATTACCTAAATAATGACTGAATGTGGTCATCCTGGTCAAACTGGAGATCTAGCATGAAATAATGATTTTCACCTATTCATAACTCACTAGGAATGAAATCCTCATGAATATCTTAAACTTCACATGAAACAAGGATAACCTCATCCCACATAAAATGATGCAATCCCCATAATATGGCTTCCCTAACACTGCTTCATGAGTACAACACCTAAGAAAATCCAACAGCACACATGTGTTTCTCCTCCAATGTGACACTCACCCATCCTTTCAACCCATGACTTGTATTATTCTCACTAAGACATTAGGACACCATTATTACTACCATATAATTTCATCCATCAGTTTTATAACCACACATGTCCATTCATCGATCTAAAAACCAATGAAACTATATGTATCCATTTCTTTCTATCCCTTACATGTCGAGGATTTCCCTAAAAATGCAAACCAACATCACACTCTTATCCCTTGAAATAGAAAACCTACAAAGAACCCATTCATGGTTTCTTACCTTCCATCTAACTTAGTCTCATCCAAACCCAAATGGTTAATGCTCCTATACTGCTTGATCGCATAAACTAACTCACACTCCCTTGAGTTACATCCCATCAAACCAAGACTCACACACCTAACCAATAGCCACGATCCTCCCATAGGTAAACCCCATCTAATTGAAAGAATCACAATGGTTCTTCCCAATATGCTCAAGGCATCTCACTCATGATAAGGAATAATAAACAATTACCCACCACCAATGCATCCTTATAAAACCCATGAACTATCTATCCAAACTTCTACTATACCATATGAATGTGAATCTAGAATACACATTGCAATGATTCCAACCAACCCTCCCCTTTAAAACCATTCTCGATACCAGAAGCATGTGGAGTTCCTCACATTATGAAAGGCCAAAAAAAATTCATTCCTTTCATTGATCCTCTTAATAGTGTCCACATGTTTATGGATTCCCATCCTCAAATCATTTCTAAGAAATATAATGCTTATATTGAGCCATGAAGGGTTACTATACATCTATTAAAATGAGGAACTATATAGTCATCATTGGAGGTTATATTATTTTAAGATCCACATTACCCATCATAAAAAACCACTCATTAGTGAAAATCATCGTCTAGTTGAGTAAAATTACACCAATAAAATATATGTGAAAATAACATATAATTTTTTTTAAACATTAAAAACTTGAACCTATATCTTCATCATAAACCAATCACACCCAATCACATGTATTTCAAATGAATCATATGGGAAAAAAATGATCCATGAACATAGTCATATTTCTAATGAACCAAGATCCAAAACTATAAATAACAACAAAAAATATAAAATCGTATCTGAATTAACATCTCAACCCTAATTGTAAAAATAAATAAATAAATTCTCAAACCTAGTAACATGGAATTCACACAGGAAAGGTGTTCATGACACACTAATATGAAGTCCAATACAATCTCTAACACATCCATATTCCTTGTCTATCATGCCCTTAATATTAATATAAGGAAAAGTCACTTTAATGCCACTTGTAACACCATGGACCAGATTTTAATTATAATTTGAAGGGTTATATGGACTCAAGCAAGCCTCCCCATATTATAGAGGTTGTCGAGTAGTGTTGAGTGCCTAAACCAAGCATTAGAAATATTATTCCCCTAAATAAACATACAAAAATATTATAAATAACTAAAAAATATCCACAACATTAATTAGAGTATACATAAAATAATAAACAAGAATCATGTCGTAAAAAGTTGTATATGGTGTCATATAGGCATATATTCGCCATGATCTCCCATTAGACTATTCAAATACAAAAAAATAAGCAATTAAATAAAAAATTCTTACTATCACTATTGATATCCTCTCACCACATCTCAAAACTAGTCTCTAATACCCATTGAGATGCTCCTTCTAGATACATTGTACATCATGTGTAATCCCTTTAAAATGGTAATAAAGTCTTCATGTGCAGTAGGATTCCCATGAATGGTTTGAGAAATACATATCATTATGGTATTAATAATTCTCCTTAATATACTCCATCATATACATGTTTGCAAAATAAAGATAAATAACAATAATAAACATTAAAACACATGTGTATTGGAATGTTGTGTGATAACCAGGCTACCATGAATGTATGTGTGTCAAGTCATCATATGTCAAATTGGACACCATGATACCCAACCATACCTAGTTTGGCAGAAATATAGTCCCCTCATGTCACATACTATGGTCCATACCTAAATATGCAAGGTAGGGATTACACCATGTCCTAACCGCTTCCAAAAAGTGTGGGGTAGGGTTTGATGTTCAAGTCCTAGGCCATACCTTATCAATTTAGGTATGTTTTCTATCAATTATCGACTTTTACCTTATGACTCATGATAGGGTCCATATCACTCCTAATCATCAACCTTATTACTAATGGTAGGGTCCATCATATGCCTCTAGACCAGCCTTCTCACACAATGAGGACTATTAAAACATTTTCTCACTCAATATTAGGCCATTATTAGGGATACTATATTACCACTCAAAGTAGGGTCTGATATCATGTCACAAACATGAATAACCATCTCATTCATAAAGTTTAATGCTAATATATTTTCACTCAATATAAATACACTATCATGAATGCAACCTTATCACTCAATGTACAGTTTGATATCACATCATAACATCTACCTTGTCACTCAAGAATGTTTTATTCCAATACTGTATCACTAAAGATGAGGCTTGGACATGAAATTTTCCATATATCATTCTATCTTTTGTCACATATTAGAGTAACAAGGTCATTTCATGCCAATAATAACAAACAAGGCATATGACCCATCCCAAAACTCACAAAATCATTACAAGGTTCTATTAAATTGGTACCTAGCCCCTCATACCATAATATGCCTCAATACCCATCTAGTGTAAATACTCACATATTTTAAGAATTTTAAAATGAGGTAAATTTTGAATTTTGGAATTATTTAGTTCTTATGAGGGGAGGAATGGTATATTAAACTACTAAAAATCACATAAATATTTTCTAATAATTTCGTTGATCTCATAATTGAGTATTTAAACTATTGATGAAATTCAGTGGGATTTTTATCTGATTAGATTTTATAGAAAATATTAATATATATTAATTAAATATTAATTATTCAATTTATCTGAACATTAATGGATTTTTAATAGATCCTTATAATTAATTGATGAAATTAAAATTGAGTCAAAAATTGGTGGTATTACTTAAGAGATGTATAATTTTTTCTCAAGTTATGGGTCCTGAGGAAAATTTATAAATGGGTGTTTAAATATAATTAAATTAACGATAATAATTTAATTTAATGGATTATATTTTTATTTCTCATCCCCCGTTATATTCCTCATTTTATAAGAGGAAGGGGAGCCTTCCCCTATAATTCATTTGATTTGTGGAGGAGGAAGTAGTGAGAGGGTATATAGATATCACTAGGGATCTTGATCAAAGCTGCATCAAAATCTTGTGGCCTTTGAGGATGATTCTACACTCAAAGTATTTCTACAAGGTAGGATATTACATATATTTCTCACTTATTTCCATTGGTTTTTCTATTTTATATATTAGATGGTATTTGTACCATTGTGGGTTAGACAAGGGCCATAATGGGGTGATCTAGGGATGAAATAGTGGATTTAAATCCTTGAATTTGAGTTTGTTTGTATTTTTGATGAATTTAAAAAAATTGGATGTTTTTGGGTGCTAAATAAATTTTAAGGATTTTATAAAATATTAAAAGGAATTTAAATTTATTTTTTTGGGTCATAGTTTACCCTTAAATGGCAGCCATTGTGTAACGGTAAAAAATTTCTTACCCTTTTGTTGTTTTCTGTGTATGGGTAGGGTTTTGATTACCCATACACAGTGACCAATGTGATGGTAGAATTTTCATATCCTTTTGTAGTGGACTCTATAAGGGTATGATTCTTCTTACCCTTATGTGGTGTCCTGCATAAGGGTACAATTTTTCTTACCTTTACACAATGGCCTGTGTAAGGTTAAGATTTTTTATTACCCATACCTGGTGTTTTGTGTAAGGTTAAGGTATCGCTTACCTTTAGGCAAGGGGATATTCATAAGGAATGGTTATTCTTAACATTAAATAGTTGTCTTGTGTATGGGTTAATGATTATTCCCTTACATAGGTACTTCCCATCCCCCAACCCCCGCATTTAAGGGTCACTTCTTTAAAAAATTCAAAAAATAATTATTTTCTCCAACATAAAGGATTATTTTAGAGATATTTATAATTTAATTATATAATTGATTATGAAATAAATTCATAGATTGATTATTAATTATTATAAATTAATTTTTTAAATAATTATTAAATAAATTTTCAAATTATTTAATAATCAATTAAGGCACTATAAATGGATATTAGGGAATATAAAAAGGGGAGTGTAATCCATCATTTATTTAATGTAAGTTAATTGTATAATTAGTAATAAAATTAATTATGAAATTATTTTATAATTAATTGGTGTTATATAAATGTAATCAGGGTCTTGAATTGATGGAAAATGGACATTTAGACTTGGATAAGCTTCGGTGAGGGTGTTTAGTATTTTTTGTAAAGGGGATAACTCTAAAAATGGGGTAGGTGCTTGCAGAAACATACCCCTTGATATGTATGGGCACTAAGGGGTATAAATATAATATAATGATGTATAATGTAAAAATTTACATAAAATATATTGGTACCATTAGACTCATTAAACTATAATGAGTAACAAATTTTAACAATTTTCCCAAGTAGGCTATGATGAAACGAAAGCCTTAGAGTTGCAAGGATACCTCAATATAGAAAAGTGAGAGTGGTCTTCCCCCACTAGTAGGTGAGGACCGGATTTGGAACATCGTGGGAAGATTATGATAGGTTGGGTGAGTGGACCAACCTAAGGTGTCCTTAAGAAGTTTCATGGGCATTATTCCTTCTTTCTGGAGTGATGTCGAGTGTCTTTGTTTATGAGGACAATGGGGTTGTATAATGATCATTGTGATGTTGAGGGATGCAATTCCCTTGGATGGAAGATATTATATGAAGATACGAGATTATGATAAGGGAACCCATGTAAGGTGTATGTTCTTAGTTGTGGAGAAGGAGACCCTGGTGGTTAACCTAGTAATTATTTTAACCCTCAATAGGGTCCATGTGGGGATAGGTATTGATGATTGAGGGTGTCTCCTAAAAAACTTAATCAATGATGTGATCTTGGTAGGTCTGTTGTGATAGAGATAGGTCATTAACAATATAAGTCAATTTTAATTATATGATATGGGTTGGGAAAGTGGAAAACCCATGTTATTATAATTCTTATTTATATTATGAGACGTTACTGAGAGGATTTAGGCCCCTGGGTATATAATGAAAAATTTCGGGGATTACCACATTAGGATCCACTAATATTAGGAGTTGATAAGATATTAGGGTTCACCCTCTATAATCCTATGATGTTTCATGATAAATAGATTATAGGTATTACCTCCCTAGGATCTATTGATGCCTAGTTACATGGAATACCTAGTGATTCATAGGATCTGATGCTTATATTTGACAATATGGGATGCTTGGGATACCTAGGATATAATGATTATACTTGATAAAAAGGTATTCCTAAGATACTTCTAGGATTAGTCTTGAGTCTTCACTTATTTGGGATTCCTAGTATACTTTCAAGAATCTAGTGTTTATGCCTAGAGGAGGAATGTATATGGGATCTCAAGGTGGGAAATATATTAACGCGTGCTGATGTTTTATTCTAGAGACACTCTAATGGTGGATGAAGAATGTATAGTCAATTATGTGTGTCATATTATTACCTAAGGATAGGTTGTGATTACTAATTATTTTTTCACACTATAAATTTTATTTTCAGTATATCAAATTTGCATACACTATATTTTCTTGTTATATTAGGGATTGTGTTGGTGGTTTCATAATGAGTTGTAATAACACCATACTCATGTAGACATGGAACCTGGGAACCTGAGAAGACATCACTACTCACGGGTTCATATTGGTAAGAGGCTCAGTGTGGCATGTTCAAGTGGGTTATCTTGGATGGGGTTTGGAGGCTAAGGGTTAAGTAAGATGATTAGATGTGTTGTTCTAAATTCCATGTGATTTAATTAACTTTTCTAGTATGTGGGATTTCCAATATACAACTACTTCATTTATATATTTAATTTCATATTATATATTTCAACATTGTTATATACTAATACATCATGTAAATTTATTTAATACTTCATATTCTAGATTGTGGGGGGTCTATGGGGCTCCTTGTTTTATATCTATATGTTTTTTGAAAATCCTTTATAAGAAATGGTTATGGTTAATTTTTTTAATAAATAATGGCCCTTGGGATATATTATAAATGTAATAGTATTCGTGTAACTATTTTAGGCCCTATTTGCTAGTTGACAACATCAAGAACATGAGAAGGCACACCTGGGGCATGTATCATCCCCACTCGAAAATAATTTAGATGATCTGATTGATGGTGTTACAAAATACTATTAGAACTTGTATTTGGATGAGATAGTTTTGGTTAGTAATGGAGATAGACTATTGGGACTCAAGAGGTAGAACGGGTGAATTCTTGGACAGCATGAAATTGGTTGAAACCCAAGTTTCCATGGGATATCTAGTATTGATAGTAGGAAATCTAGGATGAGTGAGGTGTTGGATTGGACTAAGAATCCCAAGTGGGTTGGATAAGACCTGAGTTGGGTTTTAGGGCTCTTCTAGGAACTAGTGAGTTATGTATGCATTATTTTCAGCAAGTAGAACTCACATAACATTCATGTGCTTTTCTATGATTGATATCACTAATGATTAGGATCTAATTATTTAAAGTTCCATGAACAACTTATATTGATTTTTCCCAAATAACTTGGGGGACACATTCTACTCAGCTATACCACAATGTATATTCCTTTTAATGATAGGTCATGTTGATATTACATTGGTATTCAAGGTGATGAAAATTTATAGGAAGTACCTCTAGTAAGGGATGTATAATGAACCCTATTAGCTTGATATAGGCGTTTGGTTAAAGTTTATTTCCTTGAACGAACTTCTATATACTTAATAATTACATGTATTCATTGTTGTGAATATTAATAAAGTTCTTATCACATCATGATTTTTATTTTTCAAGAAATAGTATGTGATAATGTCCTATGGGTACTTATCATGCTGAAATTTTTTATTAGTTATCCACTATGATAAGAACACATAAGCTACACAACAATATAATTAAATATATGTATTCTATAGCCAGATGACATCATTTGAAACGGCGGAAATGATATAAAATTTTAGAGGTGTGTCATCCTAGAACATTGAGACAATTCATATTATGTACACTAAATTATTTTTAACTTTTATTCCAAAGTTGTAGGAACAAGGTTAAACCAAGGGAAAATAAATAAAACAACTACACATAATGATGAAATATAGTTGTGGTGGAGCAGAATATGTTAGGTGAGTCATGAGTAGCATTTTTTTAATGAATAATGTGAGTAAGGATTTGTATCATATATTATTTAATTTGATTTTTTATCTCAATAATGTTTATGTGAATGAAACATTTTGATTAATTCCATGGTCATGGTAGCACTATGGGGAAGTTCATTTCTAAAAATTCAAAGAAATAGACATCAAACACATAGGTTGATGACACTGGTATACAACATGAATTATTAGTGATATTAAAAAAAAGGGATTGTATTACACAATGAACATTTTTATGTGATTATATATTTTTTTTGAAAATAATATCTTTCTCTATGGCTGACTTGGTAGGTTGCTAGAGGTTATCCTTGGACTTTATGTGGTTATTCCTAATTCCACAGAGAAATGGGACTTGAAGGTCACACAGTAAGTGTATGTTGAACCTGTATTAAATTATACATTCAATTTAACAAGTTATAATAAATATTATTTATGCTTTGTGGTTTAATAAATATTTTAGGTTGGTTGATCACCAAGATTTAATCATGCATTATTCAAAATAATAATTATGTTTTTATATAAAAAAAATATTTATTTGAAATATTTAGTGAATATTATATTTATTATATTCATTGGTGAATAAAACTGTGATATTTATCTATCAAATAAATAGCCATTATTTGAGGTTTGATAAATAACATGGAGAATAAACGGACCATGTTTAATGTTATAGCTAAAATTGAAGTATTAAATATCATTTAAGGAAATATTAATTTATTTATTTAAAAATGGTACTTAATTATCTGCATGTGTTTCCCATGTTAATAGAATAATATTTTTATTTACATTATTATTAGTTATTGGATTTTATATGTAAGATAAAATTGACTAGGTTTTTTTATAATTACCAACCCTAACCAAGATCTATAAATACACAGTTATATCACATTCCAAGGGTAACCATATATTGTGCTCAACAAACCTAGAGAGAATAAACCCATATTGAATTCTCTCAATCCATAGATAGATTCTTATCAAGAACATACTCAATATCAAGAATGTAGATCCTTCTCTATCCTCACAAGTTATTAGGATAACTTGAAGAATATTTCATCCATGAGGAAATCCACACTGTGATAAATTATTAATGACACAATCAATCTGAATCTACCTCTCTAGCAACCTACAATTATAAAATGACATTATAAGGTTTTTGAGAATGTGTGGATCAGCGTTAAAGGGATTCTACACTTGTATCCTACAATTGAATTGTGGTACAACAACAATGTTCTTCCAATTCATCAATAAATAAATAATTAAAAGATTAAGTTAATTGAAAATATATCTATAAATTATATTTGTTGATCCTACCCTTTGGTTTCTATGTTTGTATGTTAGTTAATAATCAAATTAATTTCATTGGTCATGAAATTATTTATCATTTATATCTCATATTATTCATTGATTGTGAAAAAATCTGATTTGAATATACCCAATTGGAATTTCATTTACACCATCATCATTTTAAGTTGTATTTGAGAGATCATATAATTAATTTATAATTATTTAATAATTATTGTTTGATGATATGAATTTTTTGAAAGTTTTTTATTTATATATTTTCATTATTTAAATTTGAAAGTAAAATTCATCTCATCTCTTCTTACTTATTACTCATATGAATAATAATATGTTAAAAAAAATAAGACCATACGATTAATCCCTCATGTGGTTCTAAAGGTTATGTCCAGTTAACACTAGATTTCATGGAATGTAGCCTTAAAGTACACATTTTATACACGTGTTCAATTAAATTGGATTAATGATGTAATACATGGGTCATTGTGTAATGATATACACATATAAATCATTAAATCTGTGCCACATGTTAACCAAAAAAGGATATCACATGTTTTACTGGACTACACACCATGTAATTGGATTACACATTGTGTTGTCTCTATATTTTTTTTGGAAAATGTGAGGGTCCAAGATGTGTCATATATTAATTATAGGACTCAAATACGGACAAACTATAAAAAAATTGAGGCACACTGTGTGTAGCTATCATACACATCATGTACCTAATACACATCTACAACCGAAATATTTTCCCAGTTTCTAGGAATGTGTCATAGACATGGGAAGAGAACATGACATTGAATGGGTCCCAATTATACATAATATAAACCATTGTACCTCTTGTAATTATTTCAATGTGGAGGGAATAATTAATCATATAATTAAACCTATATCCATGTTTTTCATGTTCATTTTTGGACAATACAAACTATATGAATAAATTATTAATTATATATTAAATTTCTTTTTGTGTTAAATTATGAACTAAAAATTGTGAATTATATTTAATTATAGTGTACTTATTGTGTGTTAATAGCATCACATTCCATGTAATTTAATTATGATCATTTTTCAATTAATGAAAATTCCACGCCTTCTAATGATGTTCCTCGAAATGTATACTATATGCCTTGTGAATACATAGTATAAGTATCATTATGAATTGTTAATATGGTTATGTGTTTTTGCTTCTGAGTACACATGTATAAATTATTAATTATAACTAAAATTAATTTTTCAAATTTTTTGTACAAAAAAATTAGACAATGAAGTGTTTTACCATAATTAAATAATTAATTGAACCGATTACTAGATAGGTTTCAAATGAATATTCATTTCATATGTGTGTATGATCATGAGATCAAACTTGTGTATGTGATTGGTTTCCAATTAATTTATTACTATTATTAAATTAAATTGATTCCATGTGTTTCATCCCATATTATTATTATATAAGGTTTTGTGTGCCCATTGTTTCTTTTATATTAACCCCATAAACTAATCATTTAGTTCTCCTCAACTGAATGTGAGTAAAGCTTATGTAATGGGTGAATTTAATAGGATAGTGGAGTTATTTCAAGTTCGGAGTATATGTGAAACCAATCCACAAGATAATATAAGGAAAGGAGGAATGATTTAGCATGAACCAAATTACTGTTAATGTTGTTTTTCTACTAGGGTTAAGGGTTTTTTGTTAACAACTAGATAAACTAACCATTAGAGAATCTCATTATCACACCACTTTTATTATTTTATTTATATCATGCTATATGGTTAATTTATTCATGTATTTCTTACATAAATCACATAAATTAATTAATTAACATTCATTTCATAGGGGATTAAAATAAATTTGACTATAATAAAATTTTATCAAAACATGGTTAATCAATAAGTTAAATCCAGTTAATATTATTAATCATGTAATGAAGATATTTTTTTCAATTTTTACATTTATAAAAAATAAATGAAATCAATATATTAGGTACATATAGCCTTACACTAATTAAGTTAAATGAGAACCATAGTTAAAGGTTCATGACTGGCCCAAGTTAGGGTTCTTGCAATTATTGAGTAATTTTAACTTGAGTTTTTGGTTTTACATAACATAGTCCACATCGAGGGTTGAATTCCCAATAAAGACATGGGAAAACAGACAACCAAAACATTGAATAAATCCTTATCCCTGATTTTAGGATTGGGACTCCACTCAACATATCAAGGAGCTTCTAGTTAATGTAGTTGGAAAGTTACACCTACATAAAACCCCTAAAATAACTTATCATTCCCAAGTATAGGTTATGAATCTTTTCCTCCAAAATATCCATGTGATTAGATATTCTAAAACCTATGGTGAGGGGTACTAGGTTTCAATAAAATAGTGGGATATTAATAAAATTTAATATTTATTATCTTATTTATTAATTTGTGTGAAGTAATAAAATTCTACACTTATTTAAGGTAACAATGTAAAACCATACGGATTCGACTATATCACTATGATCCATAATAAATAATTATAACCTTATTAAAATCTCAAATTTCTAAAAATGGTATAGGAAATTAAACATTATACAACCCCATTAGTTGAAATTATATTGTTTGGGAATCCTATTTCCTAAGTCACTTGCACATGGGGATACTGATAAAGAAGTATCTCTCTACCTTAAACATGTTGATGATTCCATAGACGTCCAAGTTTGATGATATAATATATTTCTATTGATCTCATGAAGCAACATGAATATTTAGATTCATATGATATGATGTTTCAACTTTATTCTCTTTATCAAGAACAGGTAAGACAACAGAGATATGTGATCACCAATATACTATTCACCTGGAATTTTGGATAGTAGATGCGAGTTGGGCATCATGTAGTTAAGATGATTGGTTGTGTAGATCACTTAGAAATATTGGGATTTAAGATACCTGGTGAAATGTGAACATATCACATCATATCCTCACTACTAAAGAACTTATCTAGTTTCATTATGAATTTTATCATGAGAAATTGTGATAATTTTCTTTTGGAACTTCTTACTTTAATTCCCTAAGCTGATAAAGGCATGGGGAATGAAAATCCTATAATCCTTGTGGTAAATATGAAAAGTAAGAATAAGTAAAAGTTCCCCAAATATCCTTCCAAATATAATTATATATAGCATAATTTTTTAATAATAAGCATACCCAAAGGAAATAAAATTAACAAAATATTTTATGTTTTTCATGTGGTAATCTTGGCCACTATAAGGGGAACTGTACCTAGTTAAATAATCAAGAAGAATATGTATGCACATTTTTTTATTGTGTGTAATATTTCTATACCTACAAATTGGATATTAGATATAGATTTTGGTTCCCAAATCAGTATCAAAAATCAATAACCAACTAGATTTTGAATGATTTCTATAGGAGAGGTGGATCTTTGAGCATCCAATGGAGCATGCCTTGATGATTTGGCTATAGGAAACTTCCACCATATATAGAAAATATTGATGATTTTGATTTTAACATATTATTATTATTTACCAAAGTTACCAATAACATAATTTATATATCCTATTTAGATACATATGTTATTAGTTTCATGTTAAAAAATTTATTTTATAAAGAGAGCATATTTTATGGTATGGTACATTTAAATGGTGGTCTTTATGTATTGAATTTTGAAAACCAAGTGTTAGAAATTTATAATTAATCTAATTTTAATGACTCATTTAATACCTAGTTATAGAATCGTGACCTTGTTCATTTAAATCATAATAATATGAAAAATCTATATCAATATGGTTATTTAGAATCTATTGAGCTAAAACCACATGATATATTCCATGCTTTTTTACAAGGTAAAATAATCAATCCACCATTTAGTGGATAGGATAAAAGGGACATAAATATTTTATAATTAGTAAAAATTAATCTTTTTAGACCTATCATAGTTGAATATAGAGGTGGGTATTCTTAATTCATTACTTTTATTGATTTCTAGAATAGATATGAATATATATACTTGATGAGGTATAAGTATGATTCCTCTTAGAAATTTAAATAATTGAACAATGAAATAGATAATTAAATTTGTAAGATGATAAAAAATATTTGATCATATCATTATTGTGAATATCATAAAAAATACTATATTAAATTTATATGGGATTTTGGGATTGTTTCTCAACTCACTCCACCTTATACCCCATGTTGTATTGGTGGAAGTAAAAGTATGAATTTTAACATCTTTTTCATGGTAATTTCAATGACGAGTCATACATATCTTTTATTATACTTCTAGGTATATACAATGCACATTGTAGCATGCACACTAAATTGTGTACTAGAAAAAGTGTAAAATGGTATTCCCTTGGAGTCATAAGTATAAATAAACCCATTTTATCACATATTTTTGAATGGGGTTGTGAGAATTTTTTGAGTCCAATTATAGAAACAAACTATCACCTAAGGGAATGAGGTGTATCTTTATAGGGTATCTTAACCAAACAATGGGATACAATATATATAACCCCTCAGATTAGAAAGTAACTATTGTATGATCGGCTATATTTCTGAAGAGGGATAAAATCCTCAAAAATGATAAAGGGATAATGATTGAATTCAATGAATTATATGCTCAAGATACAGAAGAAATGGTATAGGAGTAGATTCCATGAGTCTGTATATAGTAGGTTGTTCTGAAAAAATAATTTCAACATAGGAGAATTAGATATTTTAGGTAACTAAAAAGATGTGTTTTTCTAGTCACTAAGTATGGTGACCCGTTATTGGATAAAAATAATGTTCTTATTTCTTATAAGAAGGTAGTAGAGATCTCAAAAAAGAAAAATTGGAAGAATCTATGAATTCATAGATGGATTCCATATATTGAAACCATGTTTGGGTTCTGTTCGATCTACTGGTTGATGTAAAGTCAGCTGGGTGAAAATGGGTATTTAAAAGAAAAGTGGATATGGAAGGTAAAGTTAATTCCTATAAAGAACAACTAGTTGATAAAGGGTTTAAATGGTGTTAAGGAATACACAATGATGAAAAAATTTCTACAGTATCCATGTTTAAATTCATCATAATTCTACTTATTATAATATCTTTCAATGACATTGAGTTTTTTTAAAATGGATTTTTAAACATCCTTCTTTATTGGAAACATTCAGGATGATGTTAATATGACACAACCAAAAGGGTTTTTGACTATATATAATTCAAAAAAATATATAAAAGTTTTAGAGGACCATTTATGGATTGAAGAAATAATCTAGGTGATGGAACATTTAGTTCATTGAATCTATAAGATGGTTTGGTTTCCTTAAGAAACAAATGTGAGTCATGTATTTATTATAGGTTTAGTGGGAGTGTGGATGTTATCCTAGTAGTATATTTCCTTGAAATATTATGTATTGGAAATGACCAACCATTATTATAGTTAGTTAAGGATTGGTTGAAGAATTGTATCTCCATTAAGGACTTAGGTGAAATAGCATTCATTCTCATGATCAAGATAATTTTTTATAGATCCAAGATTCCTCTTATCCTGAGTCAAAGTAAAAACATTGAACAGATACTAAATAGATTTAGTATATAACAATCCAAGAGTGGATTAGTTCCATTTGCACATGGTATAAATCTTTCTTAGAAAATGTTCCCTCATACACAATGGGAAAGAGATATAATAAATAATATTCTCTATTATTCTATGATAGGATCTATCATGTATTTCATATTATATACCAGGATTAGAATTAATTGTTCCTTGATCATGGTAAGAAGATACAATGTTTATCAAAGTTAATAAAATCAGTCAATTATTAAGGTTATCCTTAAGTTTCTGAGGTGAAATAAGGATATTTACTTGGTATTTGGAGGATATGAGAAGATAGTCATCAATGGTTACATTGATTCTACATTTAAAATAGATTAGAATGATTTGAATTAATAGACATGATATGTATTTAGTCTCAATGGAGTATTTATGTGTAAAATATTTTAAAGTGTCTATTTTTCATCATTTATATAAAATAGTTTAGTATATAGTGGATTCTTATGTATCTAAATAATCTATTTGGATATGTAATTTTTTCAATATGTTGATGAGTTTTCAAGAAATAACGACTCTATCTTGTTATATTGGGATAATATTACAGTGGTGGCTCCCATAAAGAATCCAAGATCACACCAATGGACAAATAACATAATCTACTCCAAAATTATCACCTATTGAAGGATTTTTATCATAGGGTTTAATTATTCATGAGAGCAATTTCCTGGAAAAAAATATTTTGGGACCCTTTACTAAATCCTTACTTATAAAAATCGTGATTATTATATGTGAGATAGGTGATAGAAGGTCATTATAATTTGGATCTAGTGTATGTGGGAGTCTATTATAGTTAATTCCCAAGAACAAAATTACATATACTTTTTGATTACCTATATTCATTGTTTTAAAAATTAATAAAGTTATTATCACAAAATGATTTTTCTTATATTTAACATATTATGTGATAATGTCCTAAGGGTATTTATCATACTAAAAGGTCATAATAGTTACCTACTATAATGAGTACCCAAAAGTTCCATGATAATATATTTTCAATATCAAGATCATATCATTTTATAGAATGAAAATGATACCAATTATCAGTGGTAGTGACTAATAATACTTTTAGACACTTATTTATAGTTTATGACCATAGTAATATTTAATGTAAGAGATTATGAGAACATGACCTGCTATTGAGAAATCTATATTTATATGTTTCATTTGATGTTCATGTATCCAAACAAGTGTGATGATACTTATACATTAATATTACTATTAATACAAGTTATGAGTCACGCGCATTGAGTTTTGATGAATATCAAGATGAAATATTCTCAAAGTGAAGTAGGGTATGTTGGGTGAATCATGACTGACATCATATTAATAAATAATGAGAGAAAGGATTTTTTAATTCTATTTTTAATGTAAGTTTATATCTATACACCTTTGATATTAATGGTACTATAAGATTAATTCTATATCCATGGAGGTGTTGTTGAAAATCTCATTTCCAAAAATGTTATAGAAAGATACATTGATCACATAAATTGAGGTCACCAACATAAAAATAGCTAGATTATAGATATGAAGATAAAAATATTTTACTGTAGAGTGAAATTTTTTATAAGGTTGTATATCATTGAGACATTAACTTCTTTACCTATGGGTGTCTTGAACTGTTTCTAGATGTTAACCTTAGATTTTAGGTAGTTCTTCCAAATTTCACTGAGAAATGGGACTATAGGGTCACACACTAAGTGTATCCAGAACCTCAGTTAAATTATAACTTGATTTAAAATGTTAGAAAAAATATTATTCTCTTTTTATGGTTTAATTATTATTAGGGGTTATTTAATCACCAATATTTGATCCTATGTAATACAAAAGAAAAAATATGCGAGTAAAATATTTATAAATATTTATTCACAAGATTTAGTGAATTAATATTTGTTATATTTATTAGTGAATAATGTAGTAATATTTATTTATTAAATAAATAGTCATTATTCGAGGTTCATTAAATACCGAGTAATATAGATGAACCAAGTTTTATGGTCCAAATGAAATTGATGTATTAAATATCATTTAAATAAATATTTATCTATTTATTTAACAAAATGTATTTTCTTTATTTTAAGGTGTTTCGTATGTCAAATGAATAATATAATTATTTATATTATTATTAAACATGGGTTTCTCTAAGGAATAAGAAATTGGATAAGGGGTGTTGTGAAATTACTAACCCTTACAAAAATCCATAAATATCTAGTTAAATTACATCCTAGGGTTAGCTTCTTATTGTAAAAAAACAAACCTAGAGAAATTATCTCAATTCCTAAAGATAATACTCTCAAGAATACACTCAATATCAAGATAATAAATCCTATTCCATCCACATAAATATTTAATAAAACATTAAGAATATTTCATAAAAAATTATATTCTCACTGCGATCAATAATAAATGATGCAAGTGATCATAATCAGACATTCTAGCACCCATGGATTCTAAGATTATGTTTTGAGGTTTTTAATCCCATGTGATTCACTGTTAGGGGGATTATACCTTTGGATCTTGAGACTCGTTAATGGTACAATGAGATTGGTTGACTAATTCATCAACCAAAAAACAATTAAAAGATCAATGTAATGAAATATATATATATAAATTGATTATAAATTACAACTGGTGATCCTTCCTTTTAGTTTCAATGTTTGTATATCAATTAATATTAGAATTAATTCTACTATTCATGAAATTCATTGTTATGTACATATATGATTATTTATTGATTGTGAAAAATTATGAGTTGGATATGCCCAATAGGTTCTTTTATTGGGCCTTAAACCTTCACATTTGATTCCAAAGTATTAGTTCTACAAATAAAATAAGTTTTGGTAATTTAAAATTTCATTAAATACTTATATGGTGTTTTCTCATATAGATTCTTGTAGGAGTTCTAATGAACTAAATCTTGTGATTACGATTGTCCCAAAAAATCATCTAGAGTGATGTTTTTATGTGTATATATTCTAAGGAATTAGAATGTCATCCTCAATGGGGTGGATCCTGTATGGAGAGGCTTGATGAGGATCATTCCAAGACCTTAATTCTAGAGGGGTAATCTCGTATGTAGATTTTTATTGAGGATCATTTCCATCATAGATTGATGAATTTGAATATGATGCCTATGATGTATATGCAAGAACCCTAAAGTCGGTGTTTTGGAATGGGTGTTTCCTTGTAATGTTTGAGATGGGAAATGGATGTTCCTCATGGATTATGAACTATGTGAGGTAGGATCTATTGGTTTTCTAGGAGATACTAGTTCTATTGATATACAACTTAGGATAGGTTGGTCGGGTTGCTCTAGATGACATGAGTTGCATTATATGATGGTAATCAGATAGAGGGGTTAACATAAGCTTGTGATTTCCTTATAAATATAAAGCATGTGTAGATTATTTAGGTTATGAAATTAGTCATGCCACTGGGTGTATGGTTTAGGAATGGGTATGCCTTTAGATCATGAAATGAGAATAACTTTAGGTGACTTAGTATTGAGTTTTGGTATTAGTGGGATGGACCAGTGCGATGTATTAATATATTAATTTTTTGTAAGGTTTACAATAAGATCACAGGTTGTGATCCTATATGGTCAAATCTTGGATGGATAGAGTGCGAGTAGACACTTCAGGTTTAGTAACTAGGCCAAGATTAAAGTTGGCAATGTTTTAAATCATGGAATATTTCAAATGTATAATTTTGAAGAGGGGCATTGGGGGTGATTCGATATAGATGATATTTACATTTCATGGATAATGGTTAGTTGTATATACATGTGTTCCAAGGTTTAATGAAATTTGAAACTCATGTGATCATGAGTTGGGTGATGTGATCGGGTGGTATAGGAACATACACTCAGTAAATATAGATGACACTAAGTTAGTATATGTTGGTTGTGTGCGATGTTTTTTGGTTTTAGATCACTGAGCAGTTATGAAGGGGTTGAGTACTATTGGATTTGATGAGTTTCTTGTGATCCTGATTTCAAATAGTTTTGATGAGAATGAGAAGCATTTCCTATATTATAATGATGATATATGGGATTTTGTGGTGTCAGTAGTTGATAGGGAATATGAGAATAGATTAGGAGGAGTGAAACATAATTTAAGATGAAACCTATTAAGTTTGAACTCGAGGAGAAATATAAGGGAAGTCGTATGGTGGAGAGTACACTATTGGAAATTTGTTGGTGTAACCATCATTACAGATAACTTTTATAAGATACTAAGGATGAAGTTTCTAGTGTGTTATGGATAGTTAGTTATTGAATTATTATACTAGTGATCAGTTGTGAGTGGGATTGGAAAATCCAATTATAACATGTGGCAATGGATAGATCATGAGAAATAGAGGAATGACTCATGTTGGTAAGGTCATCAGTGTGATGATATCGATCATTGGAAAATTAGGATAAAAATTAGGTAATTGTGTGAAATTGAATATAATATATCTGGAATCATGTCAAATAGTATATTTTGGATTTAGATAATTTATTTCAAAGATTTTGTGTGTTGGCATTGAGCTCTAGAAGGATTTCCTCTGATCTGAGCATGATTTGGAAAAATGGTGTGCCGGTGCTTGTGGTAAGATCATAGTTTATGATTTGGTTTTTTGATTATTTGACCATGGTATTATAATGGATGTCAAGATAAGACTTTTTTAGGGTATTTGGATGATTTTATATGTCTCCAACCATTTTGACAATAGGATCGGGTCATGAGATATCATGTTAGGGGATATAGTCGAGCATTTTCAAGAAAGGTTTGTTAGAGGAGGTTTGACCCATAATTTTACATATAATTGTGTGTTGTGTGTTTGAAAACACATGAAATAGATTGATGGACCACTAGTAAAACATTTAAATAAGTGATTCTAATGGTGGGGACCATTGTGGCTCAAAATCAGCCTTTATGAGAAAAATATTCAAGTGGGAAGTGTCATGATCCATATAATAAATTGATTGACTACACTATGTTTCTTAGGATATAAAGGTCTGGGTAAGTGTCTTCTCATTGTTTTGGTGATGGTGGAAAGTGGTGGAAAGATCTAAAATTAATGGGGTGCCTCATATTTGGAGTTACATAACTAAAGCTCAGTTCTCCTACCAGAGTAGAAAAAATGACCTATTTATGTATTGATGAATGATTTAAGACCAATTATAGAGGTCCACCATGATTTTTTTAAGATTATAAGTGCTATGGTAGAAATATTATAAATATCTACATATTTCCAAGTTGTGAAAATGAAGAAAATTTTTAATTTTTTAATTCCTGAGTGCTTATAATGGGTAAAATGATAATTTTCCTAGTAAATCATCTTATAAATATTTTTTGGAGATTATTTTGATCTTGGAATAGGGTGTTTACCCTTGGGATAGAATTCAGTGAGATTCTAATTTGGTTAAATTTTATAGAAAATGTTAATATTTTTTCATTAAATATTAATTATTTTTTATACATGAACAATTATATCATTTTAAAGGAGTCCTAGAATGAAATTAAGAATTTTATATTGATTCTAGAATGGGTGGTTTTACCCAATTATATCATAATCATTATTCAGGTTATGATTCCAGAGGACAATGTTTAAATGGGTGTTTAAATTAAATAAATTAATGAAATTAATTTAATTTAATTGATTATTTTTTTATTTTCTCACCCCTTTCTCTTGCTAATTTCAAGATATGGAAGGAAAGTCTTCCCCATGAATATGTTTTATCCATGGGATATGAAGGCGGGAGAGGTAGTAGGGATATCATCGAGGAGCTCGATCAGAGATACATTGAAATTTTGTAGCCTTAAAGGGAGATTCCAAGCTCAATGAATTTTCATGAGGTGAGAGATTATTGATATTTCTCACCAATTTCTATTATTTTTTCCATATTTCTTTATATAGGATTTAGATAGCTGTAGGTTGGATGAGTTCTATGGAGGGATGATTTTTACATGAAGTAAGGGATTTAAATCCCTGAATTTGATTTTTTTTTTATTTTTATTGGTTAGAAAAATTTTAAGAAGCGTTTTTGGGATTTCTATGAAGAATAATAATTTTAGAAATTATAAAAAGGAATTTTATATTTTTTTTTATTTCTTTGGGATATAGTTTACCCTTATGTAGAAACTATTACATAAGCATAAACTTTTTCCTACCCTTATGTAGTGGTCTTTATAAGGGTAGGATTTTACATATACTCACACAAAATCCTGCAAAAGGGTATGATTTTTCTTACCCATATGTAGCATCCTATATAAGGGTAAGAGTTTTTTTACACTTACACAATGTTTTATAAATATGGTATGGTCTCACTTACCATTCTGTAGGTACCCCAACCCCTTTCTGTAAGGGTAACATTTAAAAAAAACTGTTTTCTTTAGTATTCTTATAGGATTATATTAATTTATAAAAAGGGGGTTTTGAAGAAAATAATTTCTTATTTATTTTGTATAATTAAATTATATAATTAATTATGGAAAAATCATGATATTGATTATTAATTATTTTATAAATTAATTATGAAATGAATTATAAAATAAAATATGAAATTATATTATAATTAATTATGGTACTATAAAAGAATATTTTGGGATATGAATATGGGGAGAGTAATCTATCATATATTCCATGTAATTTAATTTTTTAAGTAATTATAAAATGAATTTGGAAATTATTTTATAATTAATAATGTTTCTATAAATTGAATTTGAAAATATTATTGATAACTGAATTTCATTTGGACCTAGATAAGATATGATGATGGTGGAAAGGAATTTTTGAAAAGGGGATAACTCTGTAAATGAGGTAAGTTGTCCCTCAAACATACATATTTTAGTAAATAATTTTCATTTATATAAAATGTGATATATAGTCTCCAACATATGTGTGATCGTGATTTAAATTAGATGAATTATTTTATTCATCAAATAAATAGTTGTATTTAAATTAATGTTCGGGACAAAATAAAGTGACATTGGCGTTGAGGGACCCTTGGGAACTGACATGATTCTTAAGCCTTTGATAGCCCAATCCCTAATGATAAATGTATTCCTTCAGGTGTATTAACCCTAATAGGTATAATATAATAAAATGAAGTGAATTATGTGGATATAGAGAACTTGGATAGGTTCCTTCAGAATCCTTGAATAGGAATGAGTACAAAATTGTAACAATTTTCCTATGTAGTTTATGATTGAATGAGTTAATTCTTTAGAGTCATAGGATTAATTGAATAGATACTGCGAAAAGTGATCTTCCCCCACTAAAAGGTAAGTACCAGGGTACTCATACCCTTGGTATATTATGATAGGTTATGTGAGTAGACTATCCTAGGGTGTCCTTAGGAAGTGTGATGGACATTATGACTTCTTTATTGTGTGATGATGGGTAGAAATTTTATAAGTACAGTAAATATGTGTGTTGTTCATACTGATTCCAAAGGATTTTATTCCCTATTTCTGATTGGAATAACTTGAGTGATTATATTATGATAAGGGAACCCATGTAAGGTGTATGTACTTCAATGCTTCCAAGGGAACCTTAGCAGCTACCCCAGTAATTATGTTATCCCTCAATATGGTCAATGTGGAATGGGTAGTAATGATTGTGGGTGTCACCCTAGAACTGGAATTAATAACATGTTCTTGGTAGGGCTGCAGTGATAGAGATAGGAGGAAAAATTTAGAGGTCAGCCTTGATTATACAAGATGGTTTGGACTGGTGTCGAACACATGTTATTATTTTTCTTATTATAATTATGAGATGTTACCAGGAGAATGCATTCCCCCAAGTATATGATGATGGGTTTCAAGGATTACATCCCTAGGATCCTATGATGTTTATTGATAATGGGATGTCAAGTATTACCTCCCTAGGATTCAGTAATACTTAATGAAACTAAATTCCAAGTGACACATGTGATTTGATTCTTATATTTGACATTTTTGGATTCCTATGATACTTACGATTTTATTATTATACCTGATACAAATGGATTCCTAGAATACTCCCAGGATTAGACTTAAAACAGTTATTTTTTTGGATTCTAAGGATACTCCCTAATATATTGTTTTTATTCCTAGAAGAGGCGTGTACATAGGGTCCCATTTTTGGACATGTGTCCCCCCTAAGGTGATATATTATACCTAGACACACTTCGTCATTATCTGAAGCAATTATAGTTGATCTCGGGAGTCACATTAAAACCTGAGGATCTATGTTGATTCTTTTATATATTTACACACTATATAATTTATTTAAATCATATCACATGTGCAGTCACTACATTTTATTTTAATATTATGGGCATGTTGGTGTTACCATACTGAGTTGTACTCAACCTCTACTCAGGTAGCCATGGAACATGAGTTCCCAAGAAGACTTGGTTGTTCATATATTCAAATGGGGTATAGGATCAATGTTTCATGGTCATGAGGGTTATATTGGATGGAATATAGAGGTTAAGGGTTCAATAGGAGGATTAGGTGAGTTGGGTCGAAGGACATCTAATTTACTTTATGTTTTTTTAGCATGGGTACTGATCAGGGTGTCACTAGTTTATTAATATATTTGTTTCCATGATATCTAATGTTTCACTATTATGTATATTTTTCACCATGTATATTCTATTTACTACTTTTTATTCTATACTACGGGGGTTGTGAGGATCCCTTTTATATGTCCATAAAATTTTAGGATGTCTATTATATGTATGAGACATGTAGAATTTTCATTAGATTTAGGCATTACCCCCAATCATTATTTTAGAGTTAATAGTATGACCATTGATATTTTTGGAAATCTTCATTGGTCTGTATCCCCTAGCATATAGGTAACTATGCCTAAGGATACATAGTTTCCCCACTAAAATGATATATGGGAAATCCAAGTTGGGGTGTTACATATAGCCTTTTAGGATAATCTTCATGAGACCATCCTAGTCATATGAGAACCACATGTCGGCCACCAAGGGATTATAGTATCACCCCTAAGGGAAAACACTAGGGTATTCTATACCTATCATTGTCACATATCATTTTCCCCAAGCCATATCCAATGCCTCATGGTGTTCTCATAGATCATAGGCTCTTCCTGAAACTATCCTAAAAAGTAAGGTCTCATCCCCATCCAAAGATGAAGTCACACTCAATCACACTAACTATGGAATATATTGAGATAACTCTTACTAAGTACACTTTGAAATATTTATTTCAAATCATCCAATAATTCCCATGACCCCCCGCCAAGGACTCATCTCACATCTCCTGAAGGTGAGCTCTCAACCCATCACCTAGTGGAAACCCCTATATATCATGTCATGTATCATCTTTGAGGAATCATACCATTCATGGAACACATAAAGACTCACATAAAACCTTAATATTAGGCTAGTCATTAATTATGAGATATATAGTTGTCTCCCCCATCATTACCAATCCTAATCCCCTAAGGACTTCCCAACTAACCCTAGGGAAATCAACCTTGGCTACCTGCATCGTGTCAAGAGACACAAGGAACTATCCCAACCCTTTATTCAACTCAACTAGAACCATATCCCCTTGGATAAATAGATTTAAGGAAATCCAAATTTACCCATGGAGCTAAAGATCACTCATACCATCTCTAGGAGGCTCAAGGTCATCCTGCCTTCTTCTCTAGGGAACTCTCATTCTCTAACACCCCATAAATTTAGAATGTAATTTATTTAAAATAAATACATTTTTGTGTAGTCTGTTCCATATTCCACATAGATCTTAAATGATACATGATATACTATATAAATATTATTACTTAAATATTATTGTTATAAAATAGTGGTTAGTATGGCGGGTATGAATGGGAGTAACTGCTTTATGAAATTTATGTCAAAAATATTTCCTTATTCAAATTTATTGATTAGTTACTATAAATTAAGTACAAAATTTTTAATAATAATGATTAAATACAATAAGGATTAAAACACATAAAATAAAAAAAAGAGTTATTTTTTTAAAAAAGATAGGGCTTTCAAAGATTTTTTATTTTCAATTAAATGATAAATTTAGGAATTTTTAGAAATTTTATTTGATAAAATTGAAATCATTTTTTATATAATCATATAAAATATATATTAGGGTAATTTTTTAGGAATTTTCTAAAAATCTTAATATTTGCGTTAATATTGAAAAAATATAGGTTTTTTTTATAAAAAATCTAATTTCATTTAAAATTTTTAAAATGTACTATTATATTCAACACTATTTATAAAGTATCATAAATCCCATTTTTTAACAAAATCTAATTAATTCAATATGAATCGACATTATACATTATTTTGGTATAAAATCTTCTTTATCCTTAAAGTGGGTATTTTTCTATAAAAAAATCAATGATTTTCACATAGTTATGTTAAAACTAATGTTTACTATTTATAAAAATAATATCATTGAAAATGGATTTCATATTTGGAATAACGATATTCAAATTATTTTATAATTTTAATTTCATTATTTTATAATGAGTAGTAATCTTGGTAAAAGCTTATCTCTATGGTAAAGGATAAAATGGGTTAAATGAGATTAAAACTATTGGATGATATCTAGAAAATAATAAAAAAGTTTAATTTATTTAATTGGGTCATTTTATTTCATCCATAATCATCATATATATTAAAATATGGAATTTTTTGGGTCACATTCCTATGAATATGACCATTATTTTATTTTATTTAAAGTATAATTAAAATTTTCACTTTCTCTCATGTATTATGTCTTAATGATTAGTTAATAGATAGAAATGATATATTAATGAATATATATGATTAAATTGATTAAAAATTAATTTTATTTTTAATTTTTATGGATGTTATAATTATCTTAAATGCTTACACAATGTCAATGAAGCCCTTGTATGAGCAGTAGATAAATCAAGTAATTTTTTAAAAAACTTTAGAAGATATATGTATTGGATTAATTTAGGTATTAAATTAATTTATTTTATTTTTATTATGTATAATATATGGTAAAATATTTTATATTCTATTTTTGTTGTTTGTCTTGATGTCTATAAAGTAAAATTTTGTGAATAGTCAAGAAAATGACATTAAATGGAATTTAATGTATAGATATTATTTTTATATTTTTATAAAGTGATAAAAATTATATGATAAATCAAATAGATGGTAAATTTTAGATAATATCATTAATGGTTTTTTTGCGACACTTTTAATTTCTAAAATTAATATCATGGCCCTTATATATTGAAAAACATGTTAACATAGTTAAGGTTAAAAGGGTTAATGTGGAGGTTAAACTAAGAGATAATGTTCAAATTGGCACTTAAAATTTTATAAATATTATTGGTTGGATTTATATTGACCATATACTCTATATTTGAATCTATGTCAATTTTAATCAATTTTACATGAGTTACAAACATATTATATTTTAATATTTCATGTAT
This sequence comes from Viscum album, assembly GCA_963277665.1. Taxonomy (NCBI): domain Eukaryota; kingdom Viridiplantae; phylum Streptophyta; class Magnoliopsida; order Santalales; family Viscaceae; genus Viscum; species Viscum album. Next base: position 906,694,284 of record OY728131.1, on the reverse strand, counting down.
TTCCAAGATATCCACCCAACTCACTTATATAATGGAACCTTCTATCCTCACTTATAAAATCATTAATGATCCACTTAGCTCAACCAAACCTGGTATTCTTCAAATACCAACCCAAGGGTCCTTAATAAAATCTCCAAATGAGGTTTCTTAAAGAAGAGGTAATCATATTCACAGAATATTTTTTTAGTTTATTTATTCTTATACCTACTAAGAATATTATTTAACCATATTAAAAGAGTGAAATGAATAAAAATATATTCCATTAATGTTATTATATTAATATTATAAACATTATATATTAATCATTCTTCCTAATATAAAATGAAAATGTTGTCGCCTGTACGTACAGACTGCCGTCTCTATGACCAATATATTTTATTTATCATCATTATATCTCATGGTTTGTTATATCTATGTATATAATTATTTGATTTTATTTTAATAAAATTATTATAATTATATAAATATAAAATATCATCTTCCTTTTGAACCTCCCATCATTTGTAAGACAATAACAAAGTTTGTACATATGTGTGGACTACCACCTCCATGAAGCAATGTTATTCGCTTTCCATTTTCTCTCTATATTAATGGTCATAAGGATATATTTAATGAATATATATAATATATATTATATAGTTATGATTTTATAAATTTTAATTACAATATATCTTTCTTTGGTTCTATCTATCCAAAAGTCAAAACATCACTCGTACATACTTATGAACAACCAACTCCACAAAGTATTGTAATTTGTTTCTCATCACCACCTTCTATGAATTTATATAAAAGTGTATAAAATTAATATATAAGATAATTATTTCAGTATTGGGATTCTATAAATTATTAAACTAGGAGAAATATGAAAGTATCAGAACCACTGTACTAAAAGATGCTTGAAAACGAAACAGTTAACACCCTAAACAATGATTTTAATGAAGAACTATTAATAAATGGGTGATAAGATTTTATGAGTGAATAATAAATATTATTATAAGTATGAATATGGTTATTTTATATATTTATAATAAATATAAATTTATAATATTTGAGTTTACAGGTACGTACGAGTTAATTCAGGACATGAGGAAAGGGTTTCTCATCTCACTTTTATTTTTGAGAGAAATTTGAAATATTTACCACTTACTTATTTTTTGTGGTGAATATATTATCCATGAATTTATTTTATGATTATTTTAATTAAAATTGTGTTGATTCATAAATCCAACTAATTTTATCTCTTTTATGAGGTTTTTATTCAGCGATTACCAATGTTATAAGGGTTCTTCATCTCAATGTTGTTTCACTGAGACAAGTTTTATGTTAGGCACCAAATTGTGTGTAAATGGTGTATATACTATCCATTTGATATGTTATATCATGAATCCATTTGTATTAACAGTATTTAAATATTCAACTTAGGTTATTTATTACAATGGTTTATGGTTCAAAAGTTACTAAAGTGGTGAGAGTTTATTTTGTAATCACATTTTAAATGAGGACTATTTATGATTCAATATATTTTAGTGTAATTATATGCTATTTATCTATTTGAATCCATATATTTTCCTTTTATCTATTTATTTATTGGGTTTTCATGTTTTTATTTCATTTTACTCTTTAATTTACATAAAATTATGAAGGAACCGTTTTTAAGAAAAGTCAACCTTATTTCTTCTTTGGTCAACAAAAGTTTTATTCAATGTACACATTACTAATTTTTTTAAAATGATCAGTTATATAATAAAATAAATATTTTATTTATGGATGGTTAAATTTGTGTCATTTTAGTTTATATCCAAATTATTTTTAAAATAATATGTTTTTAGAATGACATCTAGGTGTATGGGTATTGGACTATATCAATTGGTATCAGAGTAGGTTTTAGATCAATTTAGAGTTATGAAAGTTATTAGATGATGATTATTTAACTTTAAAGGATGAAATTAAGGGTTTAAAATTTTAATTATGATCATAAGCTTGAATATATTGATTCCATTTTGGGTTTTATGTTATGATATTTTAAGGTGACTAATGGTATTTGGGGAAATATTTATTGGATATTAACAAATAATTTAGGTATATTTAATCCTTTGGTTTAACATGTGATTTAGTTTGAGATTAATTTAGAAGAAAGTTTTTGGGAATGTAAGTTCATAGAGACATATAACATTAAATTTTAATACATTGTTTGATAACAAGGTTATTATAATTAATAGGAAAAAAGGGGTTATCATATTTTGAGAATGTATAAGACTAAAATGTGATTTTATTGCCAAGTGATTAAAGTTGTTTTTTGAGAAGTTAACTATTTTTTTAATATTACATGATTAAGGTAAAGAAAATATTATTTTATAGGATGATATTTTATTTGAGGTATAAATAATGAGTTATCGTTTGGAAGGATATAAGGTTTTATTTAGGATTTATGGTGATTTGGGTTATTTATGAAAATGATTAGTATATTTTGGATATCATATGATTTGCGAATATAAATGTTTGGTGTGTGATTTTATGAGTGATTTATTTTTTTTAGATAAAAATTTTAATTTGATCTTTGAATAATATATGATTGAATATATTTTTTTTGGGTTTCAAATCTGGTCAAGCCTATTTTAAATATTTTTTAGGTAAGTTATTTATGGAATTTTTAATGTTGAATGATGGGCGTGGATCTAATGACTCATTGAAAGTTAATTTTTGCACTTCATACATGAAGAAGTCATTATTTGAAATATTAGATGAAGTAGAGGTGAAAATTTCCTTAAAACGCAACCAAAGGATGAAATTACTCATATAGTATTGAATGAATGAAATTAAGTATATTTTTTATTATCAATATAATAATGGTAAAATAATTCCCCAACTTATTAAAGTGGAAGATAAATATATCGAGTATTATATTGAAAATATCACTCAGCTATGAGTGTAAAATTTCTGAAACTCTTTCACTAAAATGAGTCTCATTATGAAAATTTCATGGTTTAAGATATACTAATGAAATAATAGTTTACTTGTATAAACTTATTCATTAAATTCATTTTCAAAATTAATTATTTAAAATTTTTATTAAATGGAATTTCTTACCTTCCACTCTATAAATTTTATTCTGAAAATGTTTTAAAATCCTTATTATCAAAAATAAGATAAAATTGTGAGGATACAATTTCATTAAAGGGGTAGAATATAACACCTCAAGATTTTAGAATGTATTTTATTTTAAATAAATAATATGTTTGATAGTGTGTTCCATACATAAAACTGAGCATAATTGAACCAGGATATAATATAAAAATATTATTATAAAAATAGTATCATTATAACCTATCTGTTGGTTTGAAGAGTGTGAATAAGAGTAACAATGTTATGAAATATATGTTGAAAAAGTTTACTTATTAAAATTTACTTATTATTTCCATGTAAATTATTACACAATTCTTAAAAATAAGAATTAATTTAAATAAGGATTAAAACCCTTAAAAGCATAGAAGGGTCATTTTTCTATAAAATCATGTTTCCTATATATTTTGTATTTTTAGTTAAGATATAAATTATTGAATTTTATAAATTTTATTTGGTAAAATATAGATAATTATTTATACCATCATATTAAATATAACATGGTGTGAATTTCTAGATATTCTTCTAAAAATATTTTTTTGTTGAATTGTGAAAAATACCAATTTTTATAAAAACTATCATTTATTTTAATGTGTTTTCAAATTTTTATTTTTATATTTATTTTTTTAAGGTAAAATTATTGATATTTTTCTAAAAAATAATCTAATTAAATCAATGGGAATCAACCTTATACATGATTTTGGAATAAAATCATTTTCATGCTTAAGATGGATATTTTTTTAAACTTGTTTTCCATTATGCTTCACACAGTTATGTTAAAAATATTTTTTAACTAATTATAGTAATTAAATAATAGAAAAATATATTTCATATGTTTAATAATCATATTAAAATTATTTGAAAATTTTAATTTCATTTTTAGTCATAATGAATAGTAACCATGGTAAGAGTTTATCACCATGGTAAAGGGTAAAATGGTTTAAATGAGATTAAAACTATAGGGATAAGGTAAAAACTCAATCCACAAGTTGAATTTATGACAACCCTTCTTTTTATTACAACTTAAGCATGCTTTATTACATAAAACGTCACTTGATACAACAAATAAGATCGAGAGGTTTAGTGTCTTTGGGTATTAGGATCATTACATAAAAACTTTAAACTTTAAATACAACATCTTTATTGAAAACTTCCTTTACATGACCACTACATTCCTTCGTACTTAGAATTGCATGGGATAACCTGAGGACATGCATAAGAAAAGGGTGAGCTATAAAGCCCAGTAAGGGAGTACACAATGAATAACATGAGGAGTAAAATACATGTTAGGAAATAGGAACATCAATAGAGCATTAGAGTAACATGAACATAAAGGCATGATAAATCATGATAACCATAACATGGAAATGTGGCAACAACACTTAACATTGAATTAGCATGAGCCAAGGCTCATTGCACATGGAGCATGAATAAACCCTCATTGCACTTGAAGCACGAGTAAACCCTCGTTGCACTTGAATTATCATGAGTAAACACTCATTGCACATGACGTATCATGATACTATAATTTACCCAATGCATTGGAGCGCTATAAAGGGCGCACCCTTCTTAAACATTTCATTTCATGCATAAGTGTGCCACATGGATCATAAAACATGGATTCATAAAACATAATCATTTATTCCATGATAAAGGAATATGGAATTCACACATGAAACATTACAATCAATAAGTAAATGTTCATAAAGGTGAATACCCTTGATGGAGAAATGGGCATGGTATTTACTACACAATGACATTGGCTTAGAAAATCGGTGCGATTTCGGCAGCGTAACGGCGTGACATAAGAATTGATAAAAAAGTTTGATGAGAGAGAAAGGCGTTCCTCATCATATTTACATGTAATGGACAGTAAGGATGACATATATACATATGTCCCAACAATTGAAATGGAATTTAAATTCATGATACAAAAGTATTTCTTGAATGTAAAAGAAGAGAGAGAAGTTCCTTTCGGAATTTCGGCATAGTAACGGGTGTACATGAGAGGCATTTAATGAGAGAGAAAGGGTTCTACCATCATTCAAACAATAAGAGGGAAGTTTGGGGGAGGTTCGAAACCAAACCCCAACATTCATAATTGAAATTAAAAGGGCAATACAACTTAATGAAAATTGACAAAAATGAGAAAGGAAGAAAAAAAAACCCTTACTTGGAAGTGTGCTTCCAAAGGCTAGAGAGAGGCTTGTGAGAGGCTTCTTGGGAGATTGGGGAACCTTGGGAGGATTCTAGAGAGATTATGGTAGAGTTTGGACGAAATACAAGGGATTTTAGTGAGGAGGAAGTGGGATCTTGGGTGGGTTTATATAGGAAAGGTGAGAGAATTCTTTATTATTTAGGTTTGGGACCCCTTATATTAAAATAATCCAAACCACAAACCATCCCATGGTATTTGCCCATGGTTTCGGGAAAAGGAAGGAGGAAAAAAACATTTTACAAGGCCAAGGTCCGAACTTATTAAAAAAATTAGGGTTGCTTATGTGGAGGTGAGTCACACTCCCATGGAAATTAATTTAAAAAGGCAAAGTGTTGAATAAGTCTTGAGGGCTCCATTAATGCTTTGAAAAGTAAGTCAAAAAAACCCAAAACCTCATTATTTTAATGATAAAACACATATTGGCCGAACATAAGGATTATGTTATTTTATTACATCACCATTGGATCATTATGATGTCATAAAACACATTATATATTTAAATGGTATTTACTTTTTACCCAAAAATTTGACTGTCTCAGAAAATTATGAAAAATTCACCGTTGGATAATTTTGACGTACTGATTCCAAAAATAATATTTATTTTATCTAAATAATTTTCTAAATATGTGAATTTTCACTTTTAAAATAAAAACCGACATTTATAAAAAAATTCACGGGTTTTGAGAGAAATGGCTTTCAAACCTTAATAAAAATTTTAATTACATTCATAAAATTATAAGATCATTTATACTTAATAAAAAATTAATTTAATATTAATAATAACATTTTATTAAAATATTATATAATTCAAAAATCCTTTAATTTAATAAAATATAATTCTTAATTAAATAATAACTAAAAACACCATTTGTACTTTAAAAACTAATTACAATGTATCAAAAATGACTAGAAATTATATTCATTATTATATAGAAAAATAATGTACATGAACATGGTGCTACTTATTTGTTACATAACCCCTTAAAATATCCGCATAAGACCTAAGGGTAAGGTGCGCGATGGTGACAGACTCTTGGGGCGGCTCGGATAACATCGCTCGAGTGGTAATTTCAATCAACTTCTACTTTTCCCGTAGACGATCATGTTCGAGCTTGACTTGATGAAGCTCAGCTTGGGATTGGTGAAGGGAAAAGCCCAAAGACACCACCTCTTTTCCGAGCTTTGACAAATGGGCTTCGTAAGGGGCAATTCTACTAGATGAGGCCATCGCTTCCTTTGTCTGAGTAGAAATGGGTTCGTTAAAGCCTTATTTTTATACTACTCAAATGATCACTGCTCAACGGCTAAAAAGTAACGGTCACAAATCTTAACGTAAAACTAACGAAGTTGACATCTTATAAAAAAAATTCATAAAGAAACATTTAACTGGATCAAGAGGGATTTTCCATTAATGAAACTTTGGGTCGTTACAACATTCCCCCCTTAAGAAATTTCTCCCTCGAAATTTTCCTTTTCCCACACTAAAACAAATGTGGGTAACTTAGCTTCATCATATCCTCCGACTCCCAAGTTGCTTCTTCAAACTTGTGGTTTCTCCACAACACCTTGACGAGGGGCATTGTCTTATTTCGTAGAACTTTTTCTCTACGATCTAAGATCTTCACTGGTTGCTCCTCATAAGAAATATCATCTTCTAATTGTACCACCTCGGAAGAGAGTACATGTGAAGGGTCTGGTATGTACTTCTTTAAGAGGGATACATGGAAGACATCATGCACCTTGGCCATAGTAGATGGAAGTGCTAGTCGATAGGCCATATCCCCAACACGATCAAGAATCTCGAAGGGGCCGATGTACCTTGGACATAACTTCCCTTTATTTCTAAACCTAATGACCTTCTTCCACGGAGATATACGTAAAAACACCATGTCTCCAACTTTAAACTCAAGGTCTCATTGACGATTATCTGCATAACTCTTCTGTTGACTTTGGGCTTCCTTGATATGCTGCTGAATGGTTTTCACCTTCTCCACCATTTCTTCAACCATTTCTGGTCCAAGAAGCTTACGTTCACCGACCTCATCCCAACATGCTGGTGTTCTACACCTTTTCCCATACAGGGCTTCATATGGTGCCATTTGGATGCTCGAGTGGAAACTATTATTATAAGAGAACTCAACTAGAGGAAGATGTTGATCCCATCCTCCTTTAAAGTCCATTAAGCACTCTCTCAACATATCCTCAAGTGTTTGGATAGTCCGCTCAGATTGGCCATCAGTTTGAGGATGATAGGCCGTACTGAAGTTCAGTTCAGTATTCAGAGCATGTTGAAGACTCTTCCAAAACTTAGAGGTAAATCTTGGATCTCGGTCAGACACAATAGATAGTGGTACTCCATGCAACCGTACCACTTCCCTGATATATATTAAAGCCAGTTGATCCAAAGAGAAATCCTCTCGAATAGAAATGAAGTGTGAAGTCTTTGTAAGACGATCCACAACAACCCAGATTGAATTGTTGCCTTTGGATGTCCTTGGAAGTCCAGTGATGAAGTCCATGGTGATGTTCTCCCATTTCCATTCTGGTATGGGCAATGGTTGCATCATCCCCTTAGACTTCTGCCTCTCTGCCTTCACTTGCTGACACACCAGGCACTTTGATGTATATTCAGTGATCTCCTTCTTCATATTATCCCACCAAAAGTTTTCTCGGAGATCTCAATACATCTTTGTGCTCCCTGGGTGAATAGAGAAATTTGAACTATGTGCATCATCCAAAAGTTCTTTCTTCAGCTCCGAACTTGATGGAACACATAGTCTTTTCCCAAACCGCACAATTCCTTCTTCATTAACATTAAACTATGAGGATTTTACCTTTTTGATAGCTTCCACTTTTTCTTGGATTCCTTCATCATCCTTTTGAGCATCCTTTATCCTTTCCAAAAGAGATGGTTGAGCAATCATTTGTGAAAGGATTGATGATGTTCCCTTCTTTATGATTCCCACATCCATCTTCATCAAGTCTAAGAAGATTGGATCCTTCTCAATTTTCATCATTGATAGAATAGCTGGATCCTTTCTACTTAGGGCATCCGCCACCTTGTTCGCTTTCCCAGGGTGGTAATGTATTGAACAGTCATAATCCTTGATGAGCTTTATCCATCTGCTCTGGCGCATATTAATCTCTTTCTGAGTGAATATATATTTAAGACTCTTGTGGTCAGTATATATCTCACATTTCTTTCCATAGAGATAATTCTGCCAAATTTTCAAGGCAAAGATCACCACCGCCAACTCCAGATCATGTGTTGGATAGTTTCGCTCATGGATTTTCAACTGCCTTGAGGCATAGGATATCACTTTATCATTATGCATCAGCACACATCCTAAGCCCTTCTTCGAAGCATCATTGAATACCACAAAAAGCTCCCCACTTTGTGGGTAAAGTGAGCACGGGTGCAGTGATAAGCCTCCTTTTCAACTCCTTGAAGCTTTCTTCGCATTCATCACTCCAAGAAAATTTTACTCCCTTTCGAGTTAGCTTGGTAAGTGGGTTGGACAATCGTGATAAATTTCTCACAAATCGTCGATAATATCCAGCTAACCCCAAGAAACTACGGATATTAGTTACCGATGTTGGCCTCGGCCATCCCTCAATTGCATCTGTTTTGGAGGGGTCCACAGATATCCCATTGCTTGTGATGATATGGCCCAATAATGAGACCTCCTTCAACCAGAACTCACACTTGTTGTACTTGGCATAGAGCTTCTCCTTGCGCAAAGTCTCCAGTACAGTTCTTAAATGATCCTCATGGTCCTCCTTGGTTTTGGAGTATATAAGAATATCATCTATAAATACTACCACAAATTTGTCTAGGTAATCTCTAAAGACTCTATTCATCAAGTCCATGAATATTTCTGGAGCATTGGTGAGTCTGAAAGGCATTACTATGAATTCATAGTGCCCGTACCTTGTACGAAAAGCGGTCTTGGGGATATCTTCCTTCTTCTCCCTTACTTGATAATATCCCGACCGCAAGTCCACCTTTGAGAATTATTGTGCTCCACGCAGCTAATCAAACAAGTAATCAATTCTTGGGAGAGGATACTTGTTCTTTATTGTGATTTTGTTAAGTTCACGGTAATCGATGCAAAGCCGCATTGACCCATCCTTCTTCTTGACGAAGAGGACTGGTGCACCCCATGGTGATGCACTTGGGCGTATAAACCCTTTATCCAGATTCTCCTGTAGTTGTTTCTTCAGCTCTTCAAGCTCAACAACAGCCATTCTATATGGAGTCTTGGATATTGGTAGTGCCCCAGGTATAAGTTCAATTGAGAACTCAACATCTCTTCTTGGAGGAAGACCAGGAAGTTCCTCGGGAAATACTTCAGCGAATTCCCTCACAATAGGCATTTCTTCAAGGGTGGTTTCTTCCTTGGACTCAATCATTTGAGCCAGATATGTGTGCTCATAAGGCAGTAATATCCATTCTTGAGATGATGGAGCTAAAGGAGATTCATCTTCCTCCTGACACTTATAAATAATCGGGGGTCGATTTTCCATATGGAGTGTGATTTCCCTCTCCCGACAATTTATGTTGGCTCTATATAAGGAAAGTCAATCCATGCCAAGAATTGCATCAAATTCCACCAAAGGGAGTATGACGAGGTTCTCCGGGAAATTCAATCCACATATTATAACAGGGGAGGACTTATACTCATGGGATGCAATGATTGCCCCATTTGTCGTACTCACCGACATCTTTACTTCCATGATTTATGGTGGTGCAGGGATTGTTCTACTAAACTTTTGAGATATAAAAGAATGCGTAGAACCTGAATCAAAAAGTACATTCTCTATTCTTGAATGAATAACTAGCGTACCTGTCACCACTTCGTTTTCGGGGTTCACTTCGGCAGAAGTGATGGCAAAAGTTCTTCCTTGCTGTCTTGGAGGTTGCTGGTTTCCTCCGATAACCCTTGGATTAGGGCACTGATTTGCAAAATGACCAGGTTCTTTGCATTTGTAGCATTGAACAACGCGTTGAGGTTCGAACGGAGCGTTCCTCTCCTCTATCGCAGTCGCGGGTCCTTCTTGCTGACAGTTAACAGCTAGGTTCCCTTCTCTTCCACACCTAAAGCATTTTCTTGTCCCCCTAAGGCAATTTCCAAGGTGCTTCTTTCGGCACTTTTGGAAAGTGGGGTGCTGGAACTTCTTAGCACCATTGGATTTATCCATCGGACCACCAGCATTGAAGTCCACCTTCCGCTTCTTGTCCCCATGATACCCCTGTGATTCTCCGATCTCCATTTCAACCTTGAGGGCACATCAGACAATTTCCTCATAGCTGTCGAAGTCACGGATCGCTAATGCTTTCCGCAAGCTAGGCTTCAGCCCACCAAAGAAGCGGTCAACCTTGAATTCGGGGGTAACGACAAAGCCGGAAGCGTATCGTGCAAGCCTTGTGAAGTTTTCCTCGTATGCTCCCACAGATTCTTTATCTTTCTTCTTGAGGGAAAGGAAGTCCCTTTCCATCTTAAGACGGAGGGTGCGCGGAAAATATTTATCGAAAAACATCTTCTGGAATTCCTTCCATTCCAAAGCCTCGATCTCCTCCTCAGGCTTCGTATTTTTGATCAACGTCCACCATTGATCAGCTTCACCCTCTATACGATAAGCCACTAGGAGAACCTTCTCTTGTTAGAACATTGAAGGATAAATAAGATCTTTTCAATGGAGTTGATCCATTGCTCAGCGATCGTGGGATCAGATGATCCACTAAAAGTAGGAGGCCTTTGTCTCATGAAGCTCTCGATAGCGACTTGTTCTTTCTTAGGGGGGGTTGAACGTTCCTCTTGACCCGTATTTCTATTCAAAACTTGAGTTAGCTGAGAGAGAATCTTGACAAAGTTCGTGATTCCCGCTCCCATTGGATTGGGCATCTCATTAGTACAATCATCACACTGATCTTCACAACGGTTGTTAGCCCGAGTTCTCCTATTACCGGCCATTGGCTGGAATAAAAGAAAAGTTAGGGGCAACACATAAAGGGTAATCCAAAGACAAAAGTTGATGACTTATAAATAAACTTTAATCTCTTTAACTCATGAGTCTATAGGATTCAATCCAGACTTTTCATGATCTACCTTCTAACATATATTCTTAGGAGCATTTTTCCCTTAATAAGGGTTAATACTAAGATTGTGAATTTATCAAAACATATCCCCCAGGAGTGTCGTAACCAAGAGTGCAGCAAGGCCCATTGTCATGCACCAGTTCCCGTTCGAGTCTAGCTCAAAGCGTTGTTTTCAGGTTTTACCCCTAGGATACATCTGTGCCAGAGCCGTCTCTACCTGCTCATATCCAAATAGGGATGTATTTGTTTGATAAACCAATTACTTAGTATTTACCAAAACTTAGGGATGTTTTTATTATGCTTAGTCTTGTATCTAAGGCTTTACTAGGGTTTCCTAATCCCAAAAATAACTAAACCTATCCTCTGATACCAACTATGACAACCCTGCTTTTTATTACAACTTAAGCATGCTTTATTACATAAAACATTACTTGATACAACAAAGAAGATCGAGAGGTTTAGTGTCTTTGTGGCTTAGGATCATTACATAAAAACTTTAAACTTGAAATACAACATCTTTATTGAAAACTTCCTTTACATGACCACTACATTCCTTCGTACTTAGCATTGCATGGGATAACCTGAGGACATGCATAAGAAAAGGGTGAGCTATAAAGCCCAGTAAGGGAGTACACAATGAATAACATGAGGAGTATAATAAATGTTAGGAAATAGGAACATCAATAGAGAATTAGAGTAACATGAACATAAAGGCATGATAAAGCATGATAACCATAACATGGAAATGTGGCAACAACACTTAACATTGAATTAGCATGAGCCAAGGCTCATTGCACATGGAGCATGAGTAAACCCTCATTGCACTTGAAGCATGAGTAAACCCTCGTTGCAATTGAATTAGCATGAGTCAACACTCATTGCACATGACGTATCATGATACTATACTTTTCCCAATGCATTGGAGCGCTATAAAGGGCGCACCCTTCTTAAACATTTCATTTCATGCATAAGTGTGCCACATGGATCATAAAACATGGATTCATAAAACATAATCATGTATTCCATGATAAAGGAATGTGTAATTCACACATGAAACTTTACAATCAATAAGTAAATGTGCATAAAGGTGAATACCCTTGATGGAGAAATGGGCATGGTATTCACTACACAATGACATTGGCTTAAAAAATCGGTGCGATTTCGGCAGCGTAACGGTGTGACATAAGAATTCATAAAAAAGTTTGATGAGAGAGAAAGGGGTTCCTCATCATATTTACATGTAATGGACAGTAAGTATGACATATATATACATGTCCCAACAATTGAAATGGAATTTAAATTCATGATACAAAAGTATTTCTTGAATGTAAAAGAAGAGAGAGAAGTTCCTTTCAGAATTTCGGCATAATAACGGGTGTACATGAGAGGAATTTAATGAGAAAGAAAGGGTTCTCCCATCATTCAAACAATAAGAGGGCAGTATGGGGGAGGTGAAAAACCATACCCCAACATTCATAATTGAAATTAAAAGGGCAATACAACTTAAAGAAAATTGACAAAAATGAGAAAGGAAGAAAAAAACCCTGACTTGGAAGTGTGCTTACAAAGGCTAGAGAGAGGCTTGTGAGAGGCTTATTGGGAGCTTGGGGCACCTTGGGAGGATTCTAGAGAGAGTAGGGCAGAGGTTGGACGAACTCCAAGAAATTTTAGTGAGGAGGAAGTGGGATCTTGGGTGGGTTTATATAGGAAAGGTGAGAGAATTCTTTATTATTTAGGTTTGGGACCCCTTATATTAAAATAATCCAAACCACAAACCATCCCATGGTATTTGCCCATGGTTTATGAAAAAGGAAAGAGGAAAACAATATTTTACAAGGCCAATGTCCGAACTTATTAAAAAAAATTAGGGTTACTTATGTGGAAGTGAGTCACACTCCCAAGGAAATTAATTTAAAAAGGCAAAGTGTTGAATAAGTCTTGAGGGCTCCATTAATGCTTTGAAAAGTAAGTCAAACAAACCCAAAACCTCATTATTTTAATGATAAAACACATATTGGCCGAACATAAGGATTATGTTATTTTATTACATCACCATTGGGTCATTATGATGTCATAAAACACATTATATATTTAAATGGTATTTAATTTTTACCCAAAAATTTGACTATCTCAGAAAATTATGAAAAATTCACCGTTGGATAATTTCAACATCCTGATTCCAAAAATAATATTTATTTTATCTAAATAATTTTCTAAATATGTGAATTTTCACTTTTAAAATAAAAACCGACATTTATAAAAAAATTCACGGGTTTTGACAGAAATGGCTTTCAAACCTTAATAAAAATTTTAATTGCATTAATAAAATTATAAGATAATTTATACTTAATAAAAAATTAATTTAATATTAATAATAATATTTTATTAAAATATTATTTAATTCAAAAATACTTTAATTTAATAAAATATAATTCTTAATTAAATAATAACTAAAAACACCATTTGTACTTTAAAAACTACTTACAATGTATCAAAAATGACTAGAAATTATATTAATTATTATATAGAAAAATAATGTACATGAATATCGTGCTACTTATTTGTTACATAACCCCTTAAAATAGCCGCATAATACCTAAGGGTAAGGTGCGCGATGGTGACAGACTCTTGGGGCGGCTCGGATAACATTGCTCGAGTGGTAATTTCAATCAACTTCCACTTTTCCCGTAGACGATCACATTCGAGGTTGACTTGATGAAGCTCAGCTTGGGCTTGGTCAAGGGCAAAGCCCAAAGACGCCACCTCTTTTCTGAGCTCTGAGAAATGGGCTTCGTAAGGGGAAATTCTACTGGATGAGGCCATCGCTTCCTTTGTCTGAGTAGAAATGGGTTCGTTAAAGCCTTATTTTTATACTACTCAGATGATCACTGCTCAATGGCTAAAAATTAACGGTCACAAATCTTAACGTAAAACTAAAGAAGTTGACATCTTATAAAAACATTTTTCATAAAGAAACATTTAACTGGATCAAGAGGGATTTTCCATTAATGAAACTTTGGGTCGTTACATAATTTATTTAATAGGATGAGTTAATTTAGACAATAATCATTCAATATTATAAAATATGTCATTTTGGTGCCACCTTCCTTTGATTTTAACCTTTATATTACTTTAAATAAAGGATAAATACAACATGTAATTATCTCCCATTTATTATGTTGTCATGATATGGAGATAGATAAAAATTATATATTAATGAATATATATGAAAAAACTGATTAAATATAAAAAAAATAATGTTATTTGTTTATTTTTACATTTTAGTGATGGTATAATTACCTTGAACACTTACACAATGCTGATACGACCCTTATGCATGTAGTATAAAAAATTATATTATTTTAAAAACCTTCAAAGTAATATTTTTTGTGTAGTTTTTGTTTAACATTAATTTATTGTAAATTTACCATATATAATTAATTTTTAAAGATTTTATATTCATATTCCATTTTTTTCTTGATGTCTTTAAATTTATGTTTTGAGAATATTCCTGAAAATGACTTTAAATTATATTTTTAAAAATTATTTCTATGCCATTAGAAAATCATAAAAATCCTATGTCAACTTAAATAGAAGGGATGTTTTAAATGATATCATTTATAATTCATATATTTTCCATTTATTATTTTTAAAATTACTTTTATGGCCCTTATATATTGAAACATTTGTTAGTGCATTAAGGTTACAAGTTTTAATAAGAAGGTTAAACTAAGAAATAATGTACAAAATGACATTAAAATATGTATAAATATTATTTTTTGAATTTATTTTTAAAATATAATACATATATTATAATATATAAAACTTTATAGTATTTTTACACAAGTTTGAAACGTATTATATATGAATATATCATGTATTTTTAATATTGTCACTCATCTCACTTATAAAAAGGAACCTCCTCTCTTATCTCCTATACAACTTATTGATCAGAATTTTTGAAAAATCCTATAATAAAACTCTTAAAAAAATTCCCTATACATGTTATATAGTTTTTTTATTCTTAAAATACCAACCAAAGAGTCCTCAAGAAGAGATCCAATGGATATTTTTCAAAGGAAATCATCTTTACTGAATCCTTCTATGTTTATTTCTTTTTCTACCTCATCAAAATATTCTTTAACCATATTAACATAGTGAAATAAATAAAATTATTTTCTTAAAAAATTTATTATTTTAATAGAATAAACAGTTTATATTTACCATCCATCCCAATGGAAAATGAAAACATCATCAGGAATATGTATTTGTTGTCGTCTCCATGATCGACATATTTTATTTTTCATCACTTACACTAATGGTTTGTTATATATATGGATTTAATTATTTTAAATGATTTTTATAAAATTATTATAATTCTATAAAGATAAATTATAATTTAACTTTTTACTAACCCATATCTTGTAAGACGATAATGTCTCACGTACGTAAGTGTGGACTACCACCTCCACAGAGTGATGTGATTCATTTTCCATTTCCTCTCTATATGGATTATCATAATGATGTATTTAGTGAATATATAAGATATATATGATATAATAATGATTCTATAATTATGAATTCTTATTTACCATTCTTTATTTCCATCCATCAAAAAGTTGAAACATCGCTCCTTCATACTTACAGACTACGTTCTCCACAATGAAATGTAATTAATTTCACATCCCAAACTTACATGAATGGTTGTCAAATTATAAATAATGAATAAATATTTTTATTATTACATGATTAATATTTTGGATATGATGAAACCATGAACAACGGATAATTACTAGAACCATCGTAGCAAAAACATATATGAAAAATGGGACAGTTAACACCCATAACATTGATTTAAATAAAGAAGTATTAATAAACGGGTGATAAGATATTATATGTGAATAATATATGGTATGATAATTATTAATATGTGTATATTATATTTTTTAAATAAATATACTTTTATATTCAATTGTTTTAAGATCATGTATGAAGGAAGTCAAGACTTGAGGTAAGGGTTTCTCATCACACTTTTATTTCTTTTAGACATATGTCATATTCACCTAATATTTATTTTTTGTAGTCTATATAATTTCCATGAAATTATTTTATGATTATTTTTATATCAAATATCAGGATTCATAAATTTGTCTATTATTTACCCTTTTAGGAGGTTTTTATCCATTAATTACCAAAAATATAAGGGTTCTTCATCTCAATATTGTTTCGTTGAGACATAATTCATGTTTTGTACATAATTGTGACTATATGAATTATATATTTTCCAATTTATATATTATATCATTAATATATTTATATTAATGGTATTTAATTTTTCTCGTGAATGTATTTCTTTCAAGTGGTGATGGATCAAAAGTTACAAAAGTGGTAAGGGTTTATTTTGCAATTACATTTTAAACTAGGATTATTTGTTATTGAATGTATTTTGGGATAATTATATTATAATTATCTCTTTAACCCTATATATTTTCTTATTATGTGGTTATTTATATATTTTTCAGGTTTTAATTTCATTCCCCTTTCTCAAATACATTGAGTGATCAAGATATATTTTTATAGAAAGTCGACCTTATTTCTTATTTAGTTGAAGAACTTTTTGTTCCTTGTCAATGATATTTAAAAAATCATGAATATTAATTTCTATGATAAAATGTTTTTTCAATTAATTTTTAAACTAATCTTCCTTTATTTTCATAATTTTTTAAGGAATATTGGTTTTATTTTCTAAATGAGGTACTTTTGTATTTTTTATTTAATGTGTGAAAGGAATATTTGTTTTAACATTTACTAATGAACGACATTTCTTGGTGTCATGCCATTTCTTTTATTTGAATCTTCCTTTACATGATTCCATGGTTATTTTAAAATAAAATATTTTTTTCAATATTCTGGTATTTTTTATTTTTTAAATATACTGAAAAATTGGATATTTTTCCCAATTTTCAAATAAATTTTCAAATGATCATTTAACGGTATTTTTAATCTAATTCAACATCAACTAAGGATAGTTATTACTCAGTAAGTATTCGATTTTATGATACATCCAAATTTTTTTCTCTGTATATCTTATAATGATGTTTCTCTAAGGATTATTCTATGAAACCTATCACTTTCCAATGGGTTAATAAAGCTATAAAGAAATCATTCTGAAACCCATTTCTCTTCCTTGGGTTAATAATTTTTGGAAGGGAATGTTGGTGGTTTCTAGGAATTTTAGGATGAAATATAATATCTATGTACTTTATTCCTATTATAGTTATTAGAAATTTCTTATGATTATGGTTGATCCCAATATTTCTCCCCAATACATTAGGTAATGTAAATGAGTTAACTAGATCAAGGTTAATATTAATAGATGATAGAGTTTACTAAATATATGTTACTCTTAAAAGATGACCGAGAAATATGGATGGATGTTAATCCAACTAAAATATTAGAATTATCATATTTAAGTGATTCCATGATGAAAGTATGATTTATCGATATAAAAACATAATTTATCTATGATTTCTATCAATATTGATAGTTATATTGAACAAGATTTATTTTACATGGTTCATGATTGTTAACTCATGTTAATCTTGTCTTATTTCATGAATAATATTTTATAATCTATGTTTTCATGTGTATTAATTATTAAATATTATACTCATTCACTTTGATTATTCTCTTATTCCCTTAGGTTTATCTTATTCGTATATATAATAATCTAATGATATCTTTTATATTTACATTTATTGAGCATCTAAGATAACCCTTTCTCAAGTTTCCATTTCCCAAGGTTATGAAAAATGATATTATGTAATATTTGTCTAGAAGGGTATCATGGGTGGAAATTTTTTTGGGAGGTGTTAAATTATTCTTAGGGAACAATAAAATCTAGGTATAATGGAAAAAATTCCCATCTGCTATGGAAGACATTGATTTTGTTATGTAAAGTGTTTAAAAAAATAAAACTCTAAAACTAAAATTTCTCTGGTATGTAAGTTACTAAATGTTTATATTTTTATTTTATTTATGGATGGTTAAAATTGGGTCATTTTAGTTGGAATCAAAGACAATATATAAGGAATATGTTTTTATTATCATATATAGGTATATGGGTCTCATGTTTTTTCACATTCCCTATCAATTTACAAAATCCCATGAAAACATGCCATTATGCACACTCATTCATAATCATGCATATGAATTTGAATTATAGGGGAACCTACATCAGTTACAGATTTACCATCCTTGTTATAATCAACATATCTTCAGCAAAGTTCAACTGTGCCTCCTCCAAGCGCATACCACCACCCAATATCCAATATCATGCCAAAACATCAAAATAATTTATTGTAATGAATTATAATTAATTATTCAATTTAACCCCATAAAGAATAATTTATTAAAATGTCGTCAGGAATCACCACATCACCAAAACCATTGAAAAATTTCGTATCCATACTCATAGAATAAACTATATTCATGCTAAGAAAAGTCTACATTGTCCTCTCTAGATTCCACCATGACCCATTGGAATCAACATTGAAAACCTCTCCTTATTCACACTGAATAAGAGGGCTAGAAAATAAAAACCAGAAATAGAGGAAACTGACCGAATAAATTAGAAAAAATACAACAAGGAACCACTAAAAAACACCTCACTCCAATGAGTAATTTAAGGGAAGGATTAGGGATAGATTTGGATAAATTGGGCCACCCTGTATAACCATTCATCCTAAAATTTAATAGGGTTCCCCTGAAATGATTGGTTTCACCTCTTTAAAAAAAGGGCAAATGAACCTTAAATTTATGGTTCACAGTGCCCCGATTCAAAGCCCATAAACTAGGTTCTTCTATGTTAGATTTGGTGTCTTAGAAATAACTTTTTAAAATTTGATTACATGAATATTTAATGTATTAAATATTAAATTAAATATCTTATTGCATATTTTTCTTTGCTCTGTATGACCATAATGTAATAACTTTCTAGAGTATTTTTTGCATTGATAAGGTCATAGTAGTTCCCCTATATGATGATAACCTTGAAGTTCTATGAGAATATTATTAATATATTTCTTTGGTTGGATAAAAAACTATGATGGGACACATAGTATATATACCATCATGTGTGAGTACTCATAATAGGATAAGACTTCTTCTCATGAAGTTTACACTTTGTAATCTCCAAGATGGGAGATTATGAGAAGATACCCACCAGTAGTAATTACGCATGTTTTTGTGTCATCATATATTAGTATCTGCGAGCAGGTGTAATGGTCCTTAGACTTTAAGATTTTCATTAATGCTTGTCATGACTCTCACACTTAGATTTTCTTATGAAAATAATCACGCCATATTTTGGCTGGAAGTAGGGTACATTGGGTGCGTCACGAATGTCCTGTTATTAATTGATGAGTCAATGAAGGATTTGTACCTTTCATGTTTATGTAATTTGATATATCATCCCTTTTATTGAAATAGAACTATCACCCAAAATTTCATGACCATGGTGTCACAACAAGTTTATTTCATATACACAAAGAATGATATATCAAGCATATAGATTGATGAAATTGTTATACAACCTTTTGGATGAGATATTGTGATAACGGTATTATATTACACATTTAGGGTTCGTATGTGGTTTTTATCATTGTGACTTTATGTTCATTCTCTTGGATACCTTGACTCATTTCTGGATAGTAATCTTGGACTTTAGGCAAGCTTGCATAATGCCAATGAAAAAGAACCTTATAGGGTCACACACTATGTGTTTCTGATGGTCTCGATTAAATTATATTTGAATTTAATTAATGGAATAAATATTATTCTGAAGACTGAGGAACAGTCTTATTTAAGTTATATTGATAGCATAAATTAAATAAATATTTATTCACCGGATTGTGAATAAAATATATTTATTTATTTTATTGAATATTTAATAAATATTTATTTACTAGTTTGTGAATGAAATATTTATTTAAGAGAATAAAATATTTGTTCAAGTGTAAAATAAATACAGGAGGATTTTGAATAGACCAAGACCATGTCCAGTGATAAAATAATTATTTACGATCTGGTCAATATTATTTATGTGTCTGTAAATTTTATTTATAAATTTTACGCATGTTGGCACACCAAAAAATATTATTATTATTATTATTATGTGGCATGGGATTTCATTAATGGTTATAATTATACTTAATGTATGTTATACAATTAAATTTTTTAACCAAAATCCCAACTCTATAAATGGTTGGCTATGTCTATTATGTAATTTATTCGAAACCAATTCCATATTTGGGAATAGAAAATTGTTGCGCACAACTAATTCTCTCTCAAATTATCCTCCTCTCTCCCTCTCAATAATGATAACCCCAAAAGAGATTTGTTTTCCAAACTGAATAACGAGAGATCAAGAACAAACAATGTAAGACATTTTATTATCTGCACTAGCACCCAGAGAATGAGTGGCATTTCTCGGAGAACATTAAAGCATGCATGGATCACCACTAGAGAAATTCTACCCTTGGATCCTATTAAGAGAAAAAAATTCAATCCATAAGGGATGTTTTGGATGATCAATAATCATTAATAGGGAATGTTTCTAATCCTAGGTATTTATTTTTTCAGATATTAAATTAATTAATTATAATTTTTACATGAAAGATCCTCACTCTTGGTTTTGGTAAATGATTATTAAAATAAATTTTAATATATCACCCACCACTTCATGCTTCCGCTACACCTAGAGCCAACAAGTGGTATCAGAGGGGTTGTGTTTAAATTTATATTTATTTATTTGATTATTGGTCTATGAAAAATTGTGGTTAGATTTTATAAAATGTTATTTGATATTTAATATGATTTGAATTGACATGTTATATACATATTATACATGTTCATTTGGTGTTTCATTTTCTTATTGTTTTAATAAAAAATGAATAATGACTGGATATTTCATCAGGAAGTGTCAAATCATAGGCCGATAAAACTGGGTTGCATGACGTGCGGCCGAAGCACACATTTTATACCTATGAGAAATGTGTCTAGATACATCGAGTAAATTATTACATGTTGTGATTTTATTGCTCACCGTGTGTTGATCGATCCAACCTAGCACACTTAAAGAGGATGCAGGGTATGTGATTAGCATGTACACATCATGTAGTCTGACCTAGTCAACACACTGAATCCCCAGGCGTGTGACTTGGATATACGACAACCGAGGTACATGATGTGTATCAATATATACATGTTTTTTAGTCTCCCATTAATGAAAAAAAATTAAAATTGAATTAAATTTTAAATTACATAATTAAAAACTTATTTTATTGATTAAAACATCATTGTGTGTTTGAAAATTTAATAATTGTTTTAAATAGTTTTAAATGCTCAGTTATTTTATCGCAATTAATTTGTCATTATTGGTTTTGAAATTTATTTTCTATGAATTCCATTAATTATAGTTATCTCCAAATAAAATCATATTTTCATTAAGAGGAAGGAGAATTTATTTATTTATTTTATAATTAATTAATAAAATCATGTTTATCTTAAATAATAAAAGAATGGATAATGGAATGAATTATAGCTATTTAATTTTGCATATTTGTTTCATTTGTGACCATTCATGAGCTTGATCAAGACCACTGTATGTGTCGGAATTTATTTAATTAAATTTATTTAAAGGGTTTTCAATTGTTTAATATTAATTTAAAAGATGATCTGTGAGTCATCCCTCCCACCATTATTATGTAGGACCTATGTGACCAAGGGTATTTATGTAATTACCTTTAACCAATCATCTGGTTACCCTCACCTTCATATGCATAATAAATATTTTTAATTAATGATGCATCCCAAGGAACATGGGGATAGTTCAAGACAAAACCATAATTACACCAACTCAATGATATATAGGTGGACAAGTGGAATGTTGTAGCTCATGCCAAGTCTAGCACAAGGAGTTATTTACCCAAGTTCATAGGTTTATTTAATGTCATCTAATTAAAACAACCATTAGATAAGATCATGATCAGTTTATTTAATTATTTACTTATTTTCTATCTAATTTATTAAAATTATATTTATTGATGCAATACTACAATCACATAAATGAATGAATTAATATAAAAATATGGAATTTAAATAAAATTGATTATGCCTAATTTTGTTATCCAAACATGGTTAATTAATTAAGTAAAAATCCACTTAAAATTTTACAATACATGAAAAGGATAAAATAAGATAAAAATTTATGTATAATAAAATAAAATCCCTCAATATAATATTAAGACAGAATAAGCCTCCCATTAATTGATTAGGAAATAAAATCAATATATCTATGTGTTTGACCAACCCTTTTTGGGAAACATACTTTTATAAGTGGATTTCATGTGAAATTTTCATGTTAACTTTTCCATTTTACATCAAGGGGAGTATCCTTGGATAGACTTGGTGTAATTTGGAGGCATGTGTTGAGAAAATCCAAGTCATGATTTCTATATTGGGGAGTCCCCTCAATGGATCAAGGAGCTGCAAGCCCTCAGTTGGAAAAGACTTGCCTTCCTAAATACCTTCAAAATATCTTGTCCTACCCTTGCTGGGATTATGTGAAGGGGAAAATAGATACTTTCCACTAGAATTTCCTTGAAACTAGACATTTCAATTTCAATGATGAGGGATATTTGGAATTGATAAAATCATTGGATATTTAATAAAATCAATTAACCATTTCTCAAAAAAGTTTTAATCAATAAAAGTACTAATAATATGCTTTTTTAATTGTAGAATAAAATTAAAATATCACTATCCCTATGATCAAAATTGGATAAATAAAATCTTCTCACTCAAAGTAACTTCCAGGGGTGGTTTAGATTTCTTCAGGTTGTTTTATTCCATGAACAGATATCCTACGTGCTAGAATCCTCAATTCATGATTCACTTACTCAAGATGCAAGGGATGAAGAGTTACTAGTCTAATAAAAACATATGAACGATGTGGTTGACATTCAATGCTTGATGCTTTCATCTACATCTAGTGAACTCATGAAGTCTCACGAAAACATGGACGCTTACAACATGCTTGAGAACCTCTATGGTATTTTCCTAGAGTGAGCTAGACAATAATGGTTTTAGACTTCTAAGTATTTCTTTCAAAGTAATATTGGATAGGGTTCCCTAGTTGGGCCTCATGTATTCAATCTCATTGTCTACATTGAGAATCTAGATGGTCTAAGGTTTAAACTCCCCAAAGAATTGGGAACCGATCTCATTCAAAAATCACTCACTTAGAGATTCTCCAGTTTTTTTTATGAATTCTAATATGTACAACATTGAGAAGTGTCTATCAGATCTTCTTATCCTCCGTCACCAAGTAGATAAAGATATGAAGTGTAAAAATCCTTCTGTCCTTATATTGATCAAACAGAAAATGAAAACAAAGATATTTTATCCCAAAGATTCTTCTTGCCCTTCCAAGAAGAACAATATCAAAGGGTAAGAAGGGGAACATGATGATTTCTATTTCGCATATTGTAGGAATGGACAATGGAAGAAACATTCCACCCAACTAAAGAAGCAATGGGAAGCTTTAGGTGCCTTTGCTATCAAGTGCAGTTTATCTATTTATATAAATTGGGTATTATATAAAGCTTTTGGTTATCACATATGTATTCAAATATATGAAACAAGTAGATTCATAAAAATTGATTGAGGAGAGGTATATCTATGAGCAACCAATAGAGATAAACTTGTTGTTGTAGCTATCAGGGACTGCCACCTCACATTGACAGTTGAAATGATCTTGTTTTTAAAGGGTTGTTATTATGTGACTTTGGTTACCAAAAATATTATTTCTATATCCATAATAGATATAGATGGACTAATTTTCAAATTTTAATATAAATTTGTCTTCTCTTATAAAGATATAATTTGTTATGGTAAGGCATATTTACATAATGGTCTTTACGTGTTGGATTACATGAACCAAGTAATGGAAATCGATAATGTGGTTACTTCATATAAATCACACCACACCCAACTTTGGCATCACCAGCTAGGTAATGTAAATGAAAAATACTTGAAAAAATTATAACATGATGGATATTTATATTCTTTCGAACTAAAACCAATTGGTGTATGTCATGATTTTATTCAAGGAAAAATGACCAAAGCCCCATTTAGTGGGAAAGGTGAAAGGTATAAATAAATTCTTGAATTAGTTCATACTGATGTGTGTGCACCATTTCTTGTTGAAGCAAGGGGTGGGTATTCATACTTCATAAATTTTATTGATGATTTTAGTAGATATGGATATATTTACATAATGAGGTATAAGTCATATTCTTTTGATAAATTCAAGGAATAAAATAATGAAGTTGTGAACCAAATTGGTAGGAAGATTAAGAAACTCCACTCATACTGGGGTGGATAATATCTTAATCAAGAGTTTATTGATTACTTATGGGAGTTTGGGATCCTATCACAAATCACACCTCCTAACATGCCTCAGGGGAATGGTGTAACCTAAAGGATGAACCAATCCTTGTTGGACATGGGGATATCAATGATGAGTCATGAAAGTCTTCCATTATCATTTTGGGGATATATGTTACAAACATCATCACACATACTAAACCAAGTACCAACTAAATTGATAAATGGTATTCCATGTAGATTTTGGAGTGGAGGAAAACCCATGTTATCAAATTTACATGTTTGTGGGAATTGAAGAGTTTGTTAAGGCCTCTTTAGAAAATAAACTAGCACCCAAGTCACAAATTGTACCTTTATAGGATACCCCAATGAAACAAAGGGATATTTCATATATGACCACTCAAAAAAAGGTTTATAGTATCAATACACCCCATATTCCTTGAGATGGACCACATCTCTAAAAGAGATAGTACGAGTGATCTAAACATCAATGAAGTTGGGGATCAAGGAATATAAGAGTTTCTATATGATCAGATTCCATAAATCCCTATGGAAGAAGAAACTGTTCTAGAGACACAAGAACAATATAGGATTATAAGAGAGGTTATATAACTATAAATTTATGGTTTTATAGTTACCATGGATTGTGACTCATTATTAGTTGATAATAATGATCCTTTAACTGAAAAGGAAGTAATATGTGGCACAAATGTTACCAAGTGGTAAGAAGCCCTGATTTCTAAAATAGATTCCACGTACCTAAACCAAGTCTATATTTTTTGTAGATCCTCCAGTGTATGTAAATCCTGTTTGTTGAAAATGGTTATTCAATAAGAAACTGGGTATGGATGGAAAATTTATTACCTATAATGCGTGACTAGATGCAAAAGGTTATAAACAGTGTCATGGTTTTGACTACGATGAAACCTTTTCACCAGTTACAATGATGAAATCCATTAGAATTATACATTCCATTACAGATTACCATGAATATGGGATTTGTAAAATGGATGTCAAAATATCCTTCATTAATGGGAACCTTCAGGTTGATTTCTACATAACACAACCTGAAGGGTTTGTGACTCCAAATAATGACAATAAGATATACAAGTTGAAAAAATTCATTTATGGATTAAAGTGATAATCCTGGTCATGGAATATTCATTTTTATGATTCCATAACAAATTTTGGTTTTATAAAGAATGAATGTGAGACTTGTGTCTAAGAATGGTTTAGTGGGAGTTTAGTCATTTTATTAATAGTATATATTGATGACATATTACTTATTAGAAATAAAATACCAATCTTGCAGTCTGTTGAGGCATGGTTGAATAAATTCTTTTCCATGAATGACTTGGGTGAGGAATCATATATTCTTGGGATCAATATCCATCATGATATATCCAAGAGGTTTCTTGGCCTATGTGAAAGTACATACATTGAGAAGATAATGAAGATATTTAGTATGGAATAATCCAAGAGGGGATTGTTTCGAGCATCACATGGAATACATATTTCCAAGAAAATGTGTCCTCAAACCCATGAGGAAAGAAATAGAATGGTATGTATTCCATACGCATTAGAAATTGGGTCACTCATATATGTTATGTTATATACTAGGATAGATATCTCTTATTAATTAATTACAGTAGGCATATATCAAGCTGATCTAGGTGACCACCATTGGATGGCAGTCAAGACAATCATTAAGTAACTAAAGCGTACTAAGGATATGTTCCTAGTTTATGGAGGAGATGGGGTACTAGTCATTAGAGGATATGAAGACTCTAGATTCCAAACTGATCAATATGAAATGAAGTCACAAATGGGATACATATTTACTTTGAATAGAGGTTTTGTGAGATGAAAGAGCTCAAAGTAGGTTGTGGTCAAAGATTTTATAGCATAGTTTGAGAATATTGTTGCTTCTGAGTAAGCTAAAGAAGTATTTTGGATCAGAATTTTTTTCCAAGAACATGATTTGGTACCTAGCAGTAAAGATCTCAGTACACTCTATTGTGATAATACTATAGTGGTGGATCTTGCAAAAGAGCCAAGGTCACATTAGCAGATGAAGAACATACTTTAGAAGTATCATCTATTGAGGGATTTTTATTAGAGAGGTGAAGTTTCAGTAATCAGTATTTCCATAAAAGAAAACATGATGGACCCCATTACTAATGACTTGGCTCATTAGAAACATGATTATAATGTGAATTCTGGCGGACTAAAATTCAAAGGCAGTTGGCTCTAGTCCAAGTGGGATTTTTTTAGAGTTGGTGTCCTAGAACCAACTATTGTTTACTTTGATTATATGAACATTTGATGTATTAAATATTAAATTAAACATATTATTATATATTATTCATTTTTTGCTTGACTATAATGTAATAATGTATTATATTATTTTCTTCATTGAGAAGGTTATAGTGGTTCCCTACTACGATGAGAACCTTGAAGTGCTATGAAAATATTCCTAATATAGTTTTGTGGTTGGATAACATACTATGATAGGACACATAGTATATAGACCGTCATGTGAGATTACTCATAAGCAGATGAGATTTCTTCTTATGAAGTTTACACTTGGTAATATCTAATATGAGAGATTATGAGAACAAACCCACTAGTAGGAATTCTGCATGTTTTGGTGTCATCAGATTTTCCTATCTTTGAGCATGTGTAATTGTCCTTAGACTTTAATATTATCATTAATTCATGTCAAGACTCATGCACATAGATTTTCTCAAGAAAATTTCCATGCCACATATTTGTGGGAAGTAGGGTATGTTGGGTGCGTCACGAATGACATGTTATTAATGGATAATTCAAGGAAAGATTTATCACTTTTATGTTTATGGAAGTTGATATCTCGACCCTTTGATTGAAATAGAACCATATCCCTAAATTCCATGGCCATGGTGTGATGACCAGTTTATTTCAGATAGTCGAAGAATGATGTATCAAGTATATAGGTTGATGACACCATCATGAAAACTTCTTGATTAGATATTGGGACAAAGGGATTATATTACATAGTGAGCATTCGTATATGGTTGTCTCCATTATGACTTTAAGTATGTTCTCTTGAGTTCCTTGACCCATTGTTAGACTGTAATCTTGGACTTTAGGCATACTCACCTAATGCTAACAAGAAAGAACCCTAGAGGGTCACAGAGTAAGTGATTTTAGTGGTCTCGATTAAATTATATTTTAATTTAATTAATCGAATAAATATTATTCCCAATACTAAGGAATAATTTTATTTAAGTTATATTTATCGCATAAATTAAAGAAATATTTATTCTCTCGATTGTAAATAAAATTTATTTATTTATTTTATTGAATATTTAAAAATATTTATTTACTAATTTGGGAATGAAATATTTATTTAAGAGAATGAAATATTTATTTAGTATTTCAATAAATACAAGAGGAGTTCTAATAGAACAAGATTGTGTCTGATGATAAAATAATTATTTATGAGTCAATAAATATTATTTATCCATTTTTCTAAAAGTTTGTGCACCACAAAATAATAATAATTTTTTTAAAATTATGTGGCATGGGATTTCATTAATGGTAATAATTATATTTAATGGATGTTATGAGATTAAATTTTGTAACTGAAATACCAACTCTATAAATAGATGGCTATGTCTATTAATTAATTCATTTGAAATCAATTCCATGTTTGGGAATAGAGAATTTTTTCACACAATGAATTATATCTCGAATCCTCCTCCTCCTCTCTCTCTCTCTCAAGAACGAGAAACCCAATAGAGAATTTCTTAGAGATCGTAGAATGAGCGATCAAGAATGAACAACACAAGACATTTGATTCTCCGTGCTAGTGCCCAGAGAAAGAGTGGAATTGCTCAAAGACCATTGAAGAACATGTGGATCATTGATAGAGGGATTATACACTTGGATCCTCGCAAGAGCAATGAAGGAAATCTGGAAGTGCTATTTCAGACAACCAACAATAATCAATGAAGAAATTTACTAATCCCATGTATTTATTTCTTCATATATTAAATAAATTAATTATAAATTTGATGTGCACGGTCATCGCTATTGGTTTTAGGAAACAATTATTAAAATAAATCACCACCACATGCTTCAGATTTTCCCAGAACCAACATCCTAGTGGAAAAAAGAAATATATTCATCCTCTAACTACAACACAATAAATGCCTCCATGGAATAACTAACCTCTAGGGATTTGCCAAGTCCCTTTCCTTCTACGATCCCTCCATATAACAACCCTAATTTTCTAGGGTGATCCCCCTCTCATGAAAACTTGAAAATTAAATACATAAAAATCTCATTACTCTATGTTCAAACCCTTGGAAAAAGGAGAATTGATTTTTTTCCTTTCAAAATAAAACTCATGTGCCACTCACCATGCCACAACACCCACAGGCTACAGCCTCATATGAAGCCTTCAACCAAAATAAACACTGGGTTCATGCAAACCCCACTCCAAAGTTCATCTAAGCACCTAAAAAACCTTTAGGGCCTATATCCACATCAAATAGCATCTCATAGATATGTTTTATCCTTTTTATTTTTGATCTAAGTATCAATTCTCTAAGAATTCCCTTCTATAGGACTAAACATTAAAATTACCTCCAAAATAATGACTCAAAAATCCATGGTTCATTGCATTTATTTTAATAATTATTATTATTCACATCAGTCATAATGTTGAGATACTTTTATTGATATAAATTGAACAAGTTCTTTATAAAGGGATGGTTAAAAATATTCATACCCTGATTCACCTAGGGGTATCAATGTTTTTTAGGACCAAATAATTCTTATTTTTTGAATTTCATATGAGGAACTATATTTTTGTAATTTTTAATTTTTGAAGTATAAAAAATTGGATATTTTTATGCTAGAAACATTAGAAAGAAACAATGAGTATATAAATCAAATTTTTGACTTAGATGGTTTAACCCCATTCAGTCATCCCAACCTAGTGCACAAACCTATAAAGGGAATGGTCAAAACCATTGTAAATATTGGTTAATGTAGAGACCCGAAGCTTATCGTACATTGACATTTCATTACTTTTGCAGAATACTTAGTACATAACAAAAACAGACACACAAGGACCGTAACAGTTTAGTGTCTTTGGAAACTCGGAACGTAATCTTCTAATCGTGGTGAAAGATCTTCAACATCTCCCATAAAGATCTTCCCCTTTTTTTTACCTAAAACCTTTCTTTATATCCTGGGGAAAAGAAAACATAAAAGGGTGAGCTCAAATGCTCAGTAAGGATAAACAAAAGAAATATCAATCACATCATATTCATAAGAACATAACATTTTGGAAATCTTAACCTATGAAAGAGGGCATAATTTCATAACATGGGATAAATCATAGTAGTGAAATGAAATCAAAATAATCATAACTTAAAACATGAAACTTTGTGGCATTCACACATAATCATAGAGAATCATTTCTTGTTAGTCAAGACTCATTGCCAAGACTATCTTAGTGGACAAAGTCCCTTTCTGAACCGAGTCACCCTCATTTCAGTCCTGTTTCACTGAACCGGTATAACCTACCGTTCCATCCATGTCTATCTCATGAGATATAAAATCTTTACCCAATGCATTTGAGGGAGATATAGGTCCCACCCATCTTATAATGAATCCTTTCTTATGTGTGCCACAAAACCATAAATCATACATCATTGCATAACCCATGTAATAAAAATGGGAATCTTAAACATCATGACATCATAAAACAATTTATATACGATAAAGGAATTCATAAAAATAATTCCATCACAACATATTCAATTCAATTTAATAATAGGGATAAAAACAGAACCCTTTATTATCTTAGATGGAAAATAATTTTGATAAAACACTTGAACTTCATTCTTGAGGAAAATATCCTTTCTACTTCAAAAACACTTTTCTTTTCTTAACTTGTCATACAGTTATAAACTAAAAGAATTTGATTAAAAATAAACTTGAAAACTTGTAAAGGAAGCTTCTTGGAAATAATGTTTTAAAAATCATTTTATTTCGTATAAGTTAAAAAAACATTCTTCTCGTACTTTTGTCGGAAAAGTCAAAAAGTACCTCGTACGAAAAAACGACAAAAGATTCCTTTCATATATTTTACTAAAAACTCAACGAAGGGTAAAATTGGATATAAACTACTGTATAAAGACATAAATATTAAATATTGAGGAAACATGGATGTGGATGATAAAATACACCCCAGTAAATACCAAAGTATAAACAATCTCAGATAAAAACGAGATTGTGATATTTCCCTTACCTTAGGTCCGACTTGCTTTGTAAGTGTCCGAACCTCCTGTATAATGATTTAAATCATGTTATTGAATTATTCCAGAATCATATTCATTGTTATTATATCATATATGGTCCACTTATGACTTTATATTACCCGTTCTTTTGTAAATTCATGTTAAAGTAGCGTTTTGGGTAAAATCGTCTCATTTGTCGTTCGTGTTTTTAACTTGTAATTATTAATATGATTACTTGGATCATGATTACTTATATCCAGAATGTAAAACATGATTTATATATAATATATATTCAGAATATACATATATATAATAAATTGATAAATGGAATGAGATACACCGTTCATGGAGACGGTAGTCCGTACGTACGCATGAACGCTATTTTCGTTTCCTTATTGAATTGAATGGAATTAAGTAGATGACATACATATAAATATAAATAAATCCAGTATAATTATTATGTCATATATTTCATTAGTACTTATTATATATACTTTATAATCATTCATGAATGGTTAATCATTGAGAATGAATCTCATCGCGTCGTGGAGACGGTAGTCCGTACGTACGCACGAGCGATGATATCGTTCCCATGGTCGTGGAATTGTGTTGAAGTGTTTGTATACTATTTAAGTATCAATATCACTTTATAATAATCATATATAGTTACTCATTAAACCATTATACCCAACCAATTAATGTGGTGGCGGAAAATAGATTACACCACGGCGTGGAGACGGTATTCCGTACGTACGCACGCGCGGTGATTTCCTTTTTCCGTAGGATAGATAGAAGGTTAATTAGAGTTGTTTCATATTTATAATAACATATCAGTATGTAAGTAATACTTATGTTATTACTTTATCATGAAACAACTAAAGAAGAAGAAGTTGAAGAAGAAAGAAATTGAAAAGATCGGTAATGGATATTACCTCTTCTTTGAAACGCCTCTTTGAATCCTCCACTTAGGGAACTAAGATTCATCTTTGAAGAAGACCAGGACCTCTAGGATTATTCTAGGGAAGTGGAGAAGGGATTTTGGCAGGGTTTGGCCGAGCTTGAGTGCTCAAATTGGTGTGAGGAGGAGGGGGAGGAGGTGCCCTTTTATAAGGGAGGAGAGGGGCACCTTAAGAATATCTCAAAATATTATTTTATATTAAAGTCAAAATCGGTTTATAATGGTTCCAAAGGGTCTTATTTCTAAGATAAAGTGGGGATGGGTCGAAATCCTATCAACCAATAGGATTTAGAATAGTTTAGGTTATTATTTTAACCTTATCAATTAGATTTAACTCTAAGTTAAATAATTTAACTTTTACCGTGTCTTTTTGTTTTCTTACACTATATAGTTAATACACTTACTATAACATGCCAAACGAACCCCAAATTGTTTATTATTAATATATATATCCTTATCTAAGTCATTTTTCCGAACCTTAGATTTTTAGGGATAAAATAACAATTAATAATATAATATTTGATTTAAAAACTATTTTGTTTCAATTTTGACACTATTTGATATATGATTTTTGTGAAAGTCATAACAGATTTATATGTTCGAACCAAGTTGATTAAATCAACACTAATATATCATAGTAACCTAGAAAATTAGTGGGATTCATAAAAAGTCTCAAATTACATTTATTTTGGTGTTTATAACATCAATTATGTCAATATGTCTTTAATAAGATAATTACTGCATCATCATTGTGTCATAAATAAATTAAATTATTTAATGTCTAAAAATTATAAATAAAATACCATTATGTATGAAATATTTGTATCTTTCTAATTAATATTTATAGTCTAATTTATCTTATGTATAGCCCCATATTAAAAATGATTTACTTATTAAACTTTGATTTTAACTATTTTAACCCTTCTTTAAATAAATTAATAATAAATGTCCTAATCTAATCCAAGTGGGCCTAAATGATAATATTTTACACTTAAGGTTGTTTTTGGTCGAGATATACTTGTCCAATAGGATTAGGACATGTGTTAGGGTAATATTAATATCATTTTTACCCTTAATTACCCTATTTACTTTTAACCGTGGTAAATAAAAGTAAAAAGTTACTATTCACCAAAAATTATTTTCATCTCATTGAACCACATTTTACTTACTGACATCAACCGTGTCTCTCGGATTTTTGAAATTCCATTCACAGAAGCGGTAAAATTAAGATTTATGAAAAAAATAATTTTTTTAACTTCCACTTAGTAGTTTCACTATTCATCAAAAATTTAAGTTTTTCAGAAAAATGCCAAAATTTCACCCTAAGCTATAATTGATATTCCGAATTCAAAAATGATTTCTATTTTACAAAATTCCCAACATATAAGTTTCATTAATTAATTTTATAATTAATTTCCGTTGTCACAACAAATAGCGTGTTTTTAAGAGATAATAACTATCAAAAGATTAACACTTGTTTATGTCTGGTGTAAATGTGAAATTA
The DNA here is from genome assembly GCA_963277665.1 of Viscum album. NCBI lineage: Eukaryota > Viridiplantae > Streptophyta > Magnoliopsida > Santalales > Viscaceae > Viscum > Viscum album. Next base: position 906,660,639 of record OY728131.1, on the reverse strand, counting down.
CATCCAATGACCAACATTGTATTGAATTGTAAAAATATATTCTAAATATACTTTGAAACCACTCAAATTAATAATTTATCACTATTAATTATTTCGATTAAAAAAGCTGTTTTTAATTAAAATTTAGCAATTTTCACTATTCATCAGAAAATAAAATTTATCGGAAAAGTACCAAAATTTCACCCTAAGCTAATTTCGATATTATGAATCCAAAAATGAATTACATTTTGAAAAATAAAATTTCGAAATTTCAAAAAGTGGTTATTACTATTCATAATAGCTAGTTTTAATAATATTTTAATAGGGTATTGTTGTTTAGTGAAACTCGTTATTGCATACTACACACGCTATCGAGTAAGGTCGCGATTGCGTGTAATGCAAGGCAAATAAAGGATGTGTGTTGTGAAAGCTCTTTTTGGTGTAGCGTACAACGCAAGAAATTAGTGAAATTAAAAAGAATATTTTTCATAAAATATCGGGGTGTTACATTCTACCCCCCTTAAAATGAATTTCGCCCTCGAAATTCGTCGGGGTTATAAATGGTTTACTATTCGAAAGTTTCTTTAATAGAAACCCACATCGTAAAAAGGAATACCAAAACCAATCTTTAAAAACAAAAGTATGAAACTTAACGGTTACCTAAATAAACTAATCACTGGGTTTCCACATAGGTGAAAATATGGATATGGAAGAAAAATCTAACCATCATGTTCTGATGGAGAGTGGTAGAGAACATGGCTATGGAAAAGCCAGAAATCACAAAGCCATAAATTTTTGATGATCTCGGGTACCATCTGATTCATCGGATATAAGGGCACTAGGACAAAATTTTTGGTTTTCAAGATCGTTTCCCTAAAGTTGAAGAGTTTGAATTAGAATAAATACTTACTTCATTTTGGTACAATCTCACTGTTGTTCGTGCCTTGAATAATTTCTACTTCATCTCTTAAATAAGTAAAGTTGAATTTGTTATCCGTGAAGTGTTAGCAGATCATGTGATAGAATGACGGGTCATTCCATCTGTCTCAAAAAAAAGGTTAGCAAAAATTATATACATAAGTCGATCTATAGTGAGATTAATCATATATGGTTCCTAAAATGGACTTATACTTCATATATCATACTGCTTAATATAATAAAACTAGTTTCTACTAAACAGGGACTTCCTATAGGCCAGTGGTAGGCGATAAAGGCCAGTCGCACTTCGGTTGTGGGTTCGAATCCCACAGCCTTGTCCGAAGCGATGGGTTGTCGCCCATCCTACAGGTTGTCCTTTTTCTAAAACTACATTACTATAACATCCCATCAATAATATCGAAAAAAAACTTCTATCCTTAAACAATACTCCCTTATGTCTAACATAATCCATTTCAATCTTTAGGCTTATCCATAATACTGCAGTCCACTCTCATAACATACTGAAAACGATTACCATAGATTTAATACCATTGTTGATCCCCATATATCATAAGATATGTTTTGTTGGTCACATTACAAACATTCAAAGGCCTTAATCATGTATTCTCTTGAATACCCATTGAACCTTAGTGAAAACATGAATGCAGTTAAAAGTTAACACTTTCCACATACCAAAATCCTCAGAATTCTATATACTCAAACCATGATATCACTTAGTCCTTATATCAATCATGAGCTCATGAATACTGTCAAATATTTCATTTTCTCCTTATCACTTCATTATGCGCATATCATCTGCTTTCCAAAATATTTGAATCACTTTTCATGGTTACCGGTACCTTAAAATTATTGAAAACCACAATAATACAAAAAAATTCAAATAAACAATAAAAGTACCTCAACAACATTATTCTTGAAAACCAATACATAAACACTTCAATCCATCCTCTTCAATTATTGTCATGGAATAAGTCCTTCCATGATTTAGAAGTAACTTTTTAGGTCAGGGCATTGAGTTGGGTAATGACCATGTTCTCCACAAATAGTACGTTGAACTCCATAACAGTCTGTCACTCTATGACCCTTTTCTCCACACAAATAACATCGGTCCCTCCATTTGAGGTATTCTTCAAGGTTCTTCTTCCCTTCTTTAGAAATCTCAATCTTCCTTTCTTTATGCTGCTCAACATGCGAACATGCATAATAGTCTATCTTCCTCTTCTTTGATGAATTAGGTATACCACTAAATTTCACCTTGTTAATCATATATCGCGATGACTGATTGGGCATAATCACAATATCTTTCTCTCTAGGCATTACATAATTTTGTTGCTTATAGTCACCAATTTGTCCATTGGATTCAATGTTAACCGAATTCCGTCTGGTTCCCTCCATTAACTAAAACACAAAAAGAATTCGTTGAGAGGCAAAAATCATGCTAGAGAAAACAACATAGTAAAGGGGGAGTACCCTCAATATCTAACATCTTAGGTTAAATTCTAAGATCGTTACCGTAGTTCTAGGACTATATCCTATACGTATACTTATCCTTAGGGACATCCCTAGACATACCATGGAAATATCTCTAGGGATCTCACTAACGTTTTCGCATCCTAGTTTCCAAAGGTTGACTAAACCTTTCCTCTGATACCAACTATAGCGGTCTGGAATTACTTCTAGTGGACTATAATTAATACCTATCAGGGCACTCCATGGGCGGCTACACCCCTTGGTCGGGAAACACCACCATCCCCAGTGGCAGCCATTTCCTCATGAAGCCCTTGGGCGGAGAGCCATGCTTCGTCCAACGCTCACATGTGAGAGTTCCCAAGGATCGGATACATTCTTACCTCCTTTGCCTCTGATACCAACTGTAGAGACCCGAAGCTTATTGTACAATGACATTTCATTACTTTTTCAGAATAATTAGTACATAACAAAAATAGACACACAAGGACCGTAATAGTTTAGTGTCTTTGGAAACTCGGAACGTAATCTTCTAATCGTGGTGAAAGATCTTCAACATCTCCCATAAAGATCTTCCCCTTTTTTTTTACCTAAAACCTTTCTTTATATCCTGGGGAAAAGAAAACATAAAAGGGTGAGCTCAAATGCTCAGTAAGGGTAAACAAAAGAAATATCAATCACATCATATTCATAAGAACATAACATTTTGGAAATCTTAACCTGCAAAAGAGAGCATAATTTCATAACATGGGATAAATAATAGTAGTGAAATGAAATCCCAATAATCATAAATTAAAACATGAAACTTTGTGGCATTCACACATAATCATAGAGAATCATTTCTTGTTAGTCAAGACTCATTTCCAAGACTATCTTAGTGGACAAAGTCCCTTTCTGAACCGAGTCACCCTCGTTTTAGTCCTGTTTCACTGAACCGGTATAACCTACCGTTCCAGCCATGTCTATCTCATGAGATATAAAATCTTTACCCAATGCATTGGAGGGAGATATAGGTCCCACCCATCTTATAATGAATCCTTTCTTATGTGTGCCACAAAACCATAAATCATACATCATTGCATAACCCATGTAATAAAAATGGGAATCTTAAACATCATGACATCATAAAACAATTCATATATGATAAAGGAATTCATAAAAATAATTCCATCACAACATATTCACTTCAATGAAATAATAGGGATAAAAACAGAACCCTTTATTATCTTAGATGGAAAATAATTTTGATAAAACACTTGAACTTCATTCTTGAGGAAAAATATCCTTTCTACTTCAAAAACACTTTTCTTTTCATAACATGTCATACATTTGTAAACTAAAAGAAGTTGATTAAAAATAAACTTGAAAACTTGTAAAGTAAGCTTCTTGGAAATAATGTTTTAAAAATCCTTTTATGTCGTATAAGTTAAAAAAACATTCTTCTCGTACTTTTGTCGGAAAAGTCAAAAAGTACCTCGTACGAAAAAACGACAAAAGATTCCTTTCATATATTTTACTAAAAACTCACCGAAGGGTAAAATTAGATATAAACTACTGTATAAAGACATAAATATTAAATATTGAGGAAACATGGATGTGGATGATAAAATACACCCCAGTAAATACCAAAGTAAAAACAATCTCGGATAAAAACGAGATTGTGATATTTCCCTTACCTTAGGTCCGACTTGATTTGTAAGTGTCTGAACCTCCCGTATAATGATTTAAATCATGTTATTGACTTATTCCAAAATCATATTCATTGTTATTATATCATATATGGTCCACTTATGACTTTATATTACCCGTTCTTTTGTAAATTCATGTTAAAGTAGCATTTTGGGTAAAATCGTCTCATTTGACGTTTGTGTTTTTAACTTGTAATTATTAATATGATTACTTGGATCATGATTACTTATATCCAGAATGTAAAACATGATTTATAAATAATATATATTCAGAATATACATATATATAATATATTTATAAATGGAATGAGATACACCGTTCATGGAGACGGTAGTCCGTACGTACGCATGAACGCTGTTTTCGTTTCCTTATTGAATTGAATGGAATTAAGTAGATGACATACATATAAATATAAATAAATCCAGTATCATTATTATGTCATATATTTCATTTGTACTTATTATATGTACTTTATAATCATTCATGAATGGTTAATCATTGAGAATGAAACTCATCGCGTCGTGGAGACGGTAGTCCGTACGTACGCACGAGCGCTGATATCATTCCCATGGTCGTGTAATTGTGTTGAAGTGTTTGTATACTATTTCAGTATCAGTATCACTTTAGAATAATCATATATAGTTACTCATTAAACCATTATACCCATCCAATTAATGTGGTGGCGGAAAATAGATTACACCACGGCGTGGAGACGGTATTCTGTACCTACGCACGCGCGGTGATTTCCTTTTTCCGTAGGATGGATAAAAGGTTAATTAGAGTTGTTTCATATTTATAATAACATATCAGTATGTAAGTAATACTGATGTTATTACTTTATCATGAAACAACTAAAGAAGAAGAAGTTTAATAAGAAAGAAATTGAAAAGATCGGTAATGGATATTACCTCTTCTTTGAAACGCCTCTTTGAATCCTCCACTTAGGGAACTAAGATTGGTCTTTGAAGAAGACCAGGACCTCTAGGATTATTCTAGGGAAGTGGAGAAGGGATTTTGGAAGGGGTTGGCCGAGCTTGAGTGCTCAAATTGGTGTGAGGAGGATGGGGAGGAGGTGCCCTTTTATAAGGGAGGAGAGGGGCACCTTAGGAATATCTCAAAATATTATTTTATATTAAAGTCAAAATCGGTTTATAATGGTTCAAAAGGGTCTTATTTCGAAGATAAAGTGGGTATGGGTAGAAATACTATCAACCAATAGTATTTAGACAAGTTTAGGTTATTATTTTAACCTTATCAATTAGATTTAACTCTAAGTTAAATAATTTAACTTTTACCGTGTCTTTTTGTTTTCTTACACTATATGGTTAATACACTTACTATAACATGCCAAAAGAACCCCAAATTGTTTATTATTAATATATATATCGTTATCTATGTCATTTGGCCGAACCTTAGATTTTTAGGAATAAAATAACAATTAATAATATAATATTTGATTTAAAAACTATTTTGTGTCAATTTTGACACTATTTGATATATGATTTTTGTGAAAGTCATAACAGAATTATATGTTCGAACCAAGTTGATTAAATCAACACTAATATATCATAGTAACCTAGAAAATTAGTGGGATTCATAAAAAGTCTCAAATTACATTTATTTTGGTGTTTATAACATCAATTATGTCAATATTTCATTAATAAGATAATTACTGCATCATCATTTTGTCATAAATAAATTAAATTATTTAATGTCTAAAAATTATAAATAAAATACCATTATGTAGGAAATCTTTTTATATTTCTAATGAATATTTATAGTCGAATTTATCTTATGTATAAACCCATATTAAAAATGATTTACTTATTAAACTTTGATTTTAACTATTTTAACCCTTCTTTAAATAAATTAATAATAAATGTCCTAATCTAATCCAAGTGGACCTAAATGATAATATTTTACACTTAAGGTTGTTTTTGGTCGAGATATACTTGTCCAATAGGATTAGGACATGTGTTAGGGTAATATTAATATCATTTTTACCCTTAATTACCCTATTTACTTTTAACTGTGGTAAATAAAAGTAAAAAAGTTACTATTCACCAAAAATTATTTTCATCTCATTGAACCACATTTTACTTACTGACATCAACCGTGTCTCTCGGATATTTGAAATTCCATTCACAGAATCGGTAAAATTAAGATTTGTGAAAAAAATAATTTTTTTAACTTCCACTTAGTAGTTTCACTATTCATCAAAAATTGAAGTTTTTCAGAAAAATGCCAAAATTTCACCCTAAGCTATAATTGATATTCCGAATTCAAAAATGATTTCTATTTTACAAAATTCCCAACATATAAGTTTCATTAATTAATTTTGTAATTAATTTCCGCTGTCACAACAAATAGCGTGTTTTTAAGAGATAATAACTATCAAAAGATTAACACTTGTTTATGTCTGGTGTAAATGTGAAATTACATCCAATGACCAACATTGTATTGAATTGTAAAAATATATTCTAAATATACTTTGAAACCACTCAAATTAATAATTTATCACTATTAATTATTTCGATTAAAAAAGCTGTTTTTAATTAAAATTTAGCAATTTTCACTATTCATCAGAAAATAAAAGTTATCCGAAAAGTACCAAAATTTCACCCTAAGCTAATTTCGATATTATGAATCCAAAAATGAATTCCATTTTGAAAAATAAAATTACAAAATTTCAAAAAGTGGTTATTACTATTCATAACGGCTAGTTTTAATAATATTTTAATAGCGTATTGTTGTTTAGTGAAACTCGTTATTGCGTACTACACACGCTATCGAGGAAGGTCGCGATTGCGTGTAATTCAAGGCAAATCAAGGATGCGTGTTGTGCAAGCTCCTTTTGGTGTAGCGTACAACACAAGACATTAGTGAAATTAAAAAGAATATTTTTCATAAAATATCGGGGTGTTACAGTTAAGATGGAAAATAGATTCCCTTTAGAATATTTGGGATGATAGATTTATGTTTGAGAGAAGTCCCATGAGAAGGGTGACTCGCAAGCACATGAAGGTAGCTATAAGGACCCAACTTTAAATATTACATAATCTTTAGTTAATTAAAGAATTCACATTGAGGATATTTTCTGGTATATATTTTTATATAATCATCCCATAACTATTACATAACAACTTTAATATTACAAATTGGACACTTCAAATCACTATCCATTTTTTCACAAATTAAAACTCTTTAAAATATAACATGATTTCTTTTTTCTTGACAGAAATATTCATAAAATTTATCTTCACTTCTTCCTTTCTCTTACCCATCCTTATAACCTTTGGAAAATATATCAAAAACTTGGGATGATCACTAAAATATTAGTAAGGGATATAAAATAATGAATGAATTTGTTAGTTCATGGATATTTTAAACTCATGAAGACATTTTTACAAAATCATACTTTTCATCCATAAGCTCTTTATCATACCTCATGAAATCATATGATTGCTAAAAAAACTTATTATAAATCATAAATCATAAAGGTAACATGAAGAACCCATATCATACTTACATTTTCTCTTTCACAGCTACATAGGGTGTAACCTTCATGGTTACATTCGGAATACCCATCATAGTATATTCCCTAAATCTCATAAGATAAAACTTATCATTTAATTCCATATCATTACCCAATTCATTAAAGATCTATCATAGGCTCACCACCCCTAGTTTTATCATGGAATAACCAGTATACTTAAACAATGTCCCAGATCCATAACATAATCATAACACATAAAACCATCACAATGGAAAAAATAACATATCCACTTTTAAATCACATTTCATATTTACAAGTCCTGCACTCATAAATGAAAACACATTATTTTAAAATAAATTGGTAAACTTGTAAAGTAAACATCAATACATGATAGATACATGTAAGTGAGAAATTCTATTCACGGCCTATATGTTAAAAAACATTCCAAGCTATTGAAATAATCAATCAATTTTTAAAACATAATCAAGACATTTAAAAATAAGAGTTTAAAATCTAAGTGTCTCGAACCACTTTGAAACTTTTGAAAAGAATTAAATTTTTAAAAAATTAATGTACATATAAATTAATCCTTAAAACCATTTTTAAAACATGGACATTTTTTATAAATATTTTATAAGAATAAATCTTAAAAACAAATAAAATGATGTTTTAATTAAAGAGTCTCTTACCTTGTGTCTGACTCATTACATACAACACTTATATTACTGAATAATAAAATTTGGTTTATTATTTACTTTATTGATAAGCGTTTTCAAGTTTATTATTCCTTTTATATAACTTATTACCATGTAACAACAATTACTTAATTATTTAAGTTCATATTGGATGTTTTGATGATATTCGATACTTGAGTCAAAAATGAACTTGGTATGATGTCAATAGTTCATATAGTCATAAATCCATCATATCCATAACAATATTCCTGAAATTATTATAATTTTTATTAAAAAATTATATTTTTAGATCAAACCATTATGTATTGTTATGAAAAATGAACAATGTTACAATCATAGAGACGGTAGGTTGTACGTATGCATGAGTAACATTTTCCATTTTTCATTGATCATTATAGAAAGAAAGTAAATATTATATTATATTTCCACAATGATAATAATATAATTAATATCATATTAATAAGTTAAATATACTTATATATATTATTCAAGTGATGTGGTTATTAAAGATGAATCACATCTCTTTATAGAGGTGATAGTTCATACGTACACACGAACGACATTATCATTTCTTATGTGCATGAAAAGTATCAATGTAATTGATATATTATTATATTATAATAATAAATATTTCATGAGTATAATATATTAACATTAATTCCACCATTATAACTAGTCTTGAGAGATAGTTATGGAAAATTAATTATATCAGTTTGTGGAGATAATAGTTCACACATACGCATGAATGATTAAGTATTTTTCCAATTAATGGAAGTAGAGATGGATTAGGTGATGATATTAACATAATAACATCTAAGTATATTTAGGATACTGTATTTATTATTTCATCATGGATGAAGAATATTTTAAGGTATTATAAGAATAAATAAAATAGAAACACTTAAATAAAAACATTACCTTTTTTTCAGATGATCGCCTTTCTTAACACCTTAACACATCTAAGGAGGGTGTTATGCCTAAAAGAAGGACTCTATAATTTGGGGAGGTATTCTAGGAATTTTTTTGGTAATGTATTTGTCTAAAAATGTTCTTGAAGTGCAAGTAATAGAGATGAATGGTTTCTCTTTTATAAGAGAGGGGAGGGTCACTCTTGGAATTATAAACATATTAAATTAATATAAACTAATTTTATTTTATAAATGGTCCCAAAATAATTTATTTAGAACATATGATGATTTTTATTTGAATAAAATCACCAAATTAAAATTAGACAAGTTTTGAATATTTTTAAATCCTTATCTTTTTGTTTTAACCCTTTTAACTCTTATCATTTTATTAAGTAATTTAAACTTTAAGAGTTAAAATAATTTCCATAAAATGAAAAAAGACAAATTAAGGAGTCATTAATGAAATTTTTAGAATTACATAAACTAGTTGAATAAATATTGTATTTTTATAAATTTATTATCATTTAATTAATTATTTTATATTTTGAAATATGAATTATGTCAATTTTGACACTATTCATTACATGACTTTTTTAAAAAATCATAACAACTTGATTTCTTAAAAAACCTATTTTAAATCATTAATACCATGTATAATTAAGCCATAAAATTCCTTTTTTCCATAAAATATTGAAAATTATTTTTATTTTAATGTTATTAATATCATTTATTTGACTCTTCCTTTAATAAATCTATTATTTCGTCATCATTGTGTCGTAATTATATTTAATTATTTAATGTATAAAATTTATAAATAAATTATCATGGTGTAGGAAATATTTTTATATTTTTATGGACTATTTATATTCCAAGATATTACTTATATAACCCTATATTTAAATTGTTTTAGTAATAAGAGACATGTTTATGATATCTTTGTTTTTACTTTAAATAAAATGTTATTAATGGCATAATCACACACAAGTGGCTTATAAAGGAACAAATGTCAGACCAAGTATTATATTGGTCTCAAATAACTCATAAAATAAGATTGGTAAAACTTTTAGGGTAGTTTTATATTAAAATAATATTATTTTTACCTTTAATTACTCGATTTACCTTTAACCGTGGTAAATAAAATACAAAATTTACTATTCACCAAAACATAAGGTGATCTTATTAAATAAAATTTTTATTAATTATTAAAACCGTGTATGTCCAATTTTTAATTTTCAATTCATATAAATAGGTAAAATTAATATAAAATCAATCTCGTTGACAGATTGAGAAAATAGGTTTTTAAAGTAAAACATTCAAAAGTTCAAAACGTTTTTATATCCAATTTCAATTTGAAATTGATTCCAATGACCTAAATTAATTTAAATTATAAAAATTTATTTAATTATACTTTAATACCAATTAAAAGGATAACCTAACAATATAAATAAATTATATGAAAGTGTTGTTTTGAATTAAAATGTAGTATTTTTAACTATTCATTAAAAATGAATATTATCAAAAAATACCAAAAATAAACCAAAGTAAATTTTTATGTCTTTATTACAAAGATAAAGATTAAATTTTCATAAGAAAATTATGAAACTTTCCAAATTTAGAATTATAAAGGTTTATCCATTAATAAGCAGTAAAACTACCTTTTAAAAATATTAGATCTTTTTATGGTTGAAATCAGGTTTATTCTTATTTTAATCCCATGAAATTTGTTGGACGAATGTAAAAATATTTATTAAACATGACTAAAAATAATATAGTTAGTTCTATTCATTTATACTAATACAATATCTAGTCAATAGCTACCACTTAAAATAATAATATTAATAATATAATAATGTTAATAATATATTTTTTTTCTGTATAACTGAGTCTTGTGTGAAATGTAAGATTTCAGAGAAACTCATTATTTCATGTTAGGTACAGTATCATACATATCACCCCTTTAAGGTAAAATATTTACCTAATTCATAAATAATAATAAAAAATATGAAAAATAATTATTCAAAATTACCTGGGATGTTACCTCCTTCCCCCTTTAAGAAATTGCATTCTCACAATTTTAAATTTGGGCTTGGTAACTAAGGTTTCACTTTTCAAAATTACTTCATTGAAATCCCAAATCAAAAAAAGAGTCAACAAAACCACCACTTTTAAAATACATAAAGATAAGTACAAATATCACATGAGATAACACATATTAGGGTTCTATGTAGGAAGAAATGGATATGGAAGAGAAAACTATCTATCATGTTCTGATGGAGAGTGATATAAAACATTATCAGTAGAATTTTTAAAATTACAAAACCATAAGATTATTATTGGTTAAAAGGCCATTAATTCCATAGAAATAAAAGTAAACAGATTACATTTTTGTTTTAAGATCATTATCATCAAGTTTTGTAATTATTTTACTACTTATAATAAGAACATAAAGAAATATACTTACATGAAAAGTATAGATTCATCCTTTAATAAATTTCTACCATGAAATCATCTTTTTCTCTAATGACGAGTATTCAAGATGAATTTTTTTACACCTAAAGCACTAGAACCAACTTCTAGAGAATCACATAATCCAAAAATATTAACTATCTATTTATCCTATCTTGAAACATTAACCAAAACCAATATGGTTAGGATAAGATAAAACAATTATCCAAAAATAATAAACCACTAGATGAATAAAAACTAATTTTAATATCTAAAATTCAACTATAATACTAAAATTTCAACATCAACCATTCAACAAATAATTTTACTTAAAATCCATGAAAATATTCCAAAACAATTTTGAAACCCAAAACTCGGACGAATTTGATTACATAGTGTTTTAAGATAAATTTTAACATTTATCTCCAAATAATATCAACCAATCTTAATGTATCATACTAAAAAGTGACTATCCTAATCACATGTTCTCCATGATAGTTTAATCGTTTCCATAAATAACATAATTCCTCATAATTCCACTATTAAAATCACATGTTCTTCCAAAATAAAATTCATCCATTAATCATTAATTAAAATCTCATAGTATTCTATTTACCTGAATCATATAAGGCTCTCAAAATAGTTTATGTCTTCCAAATTAAAATTTATCACTTAATCCCGAAAGAATTTTTCAATACCAAGGATATCCATATGATAAAACATGAGTTTCCAAAATCAACTTATTCTTATTCCATCAAATATTTTAACAAAAAAGAAAAAATCATACTAACCAAGGACTTCAAATAGGCCAATGGTAGGCTATGAAGCCTTTTCACCCTTTGGTTGTGGTTTTGATCCCTACGATATTGTTTGATGATGCGGGTTATCACACATCCTCCAGGTTGTCCTTTTTCTAAAACTATATAATTCATATAACACCCCCAAAATATGATAAAAGTACTCAAAAATAATCATAACATGTTTTAACCTCAAATTTTATCTTATGCCTCTCATTTTTATTACAACTCATTATTACCTCAACACCATAAATCATGATGTCTTATATATATTGACATTTTTCTATTTCACAGCCATATGATTTAATAAATCTATTACAAAAAGACAAAATGGCATACCTTGATCATGGTGTCCACCTGGTTTCATCATCATTTTGTTTTCACAAATAATAGGTCCATTCATTATAATAATGATTTATAGATTCTTCAAAATCACTTACTTCCTTTTTTCAAATAAACCTTGTACAAATTTAGTCATATGGGTGTTCACAAAAAATATTTTTGGAAAATAATCATGGTTGACATATAATTTCAAAACATCTGATAAAACTTGATTTTTATAAACCATTTAGACCAACTTTGACTTGAAACATTCAATCAATGTTCATTTTAAAATAACATAAGTATGTGATAAAATACTATATTTTAAAATAAAATATACATAGGTTGTGCAAGGGTCTCCTTCTTCAACATCTTTTTCAAAATCATAATATGCTTCGTAATCTTGTGACAATGTAAAATATTTAGAAATTCCATTATAATATTCACCTATTTTTAAAATATGATAATATTGAGAAAATATGATTTTATTAAAAACAACCCATGATACATAATATTATTGAGGAATATAGGAGGTTTTTGATATCTCATACAACTATTTTCATGAGATTTGTATGTTAGAAAAAGTTTTAGATTCATCTGGACATGTACAATGAAGTAATTATTCCAAGAAAGTCATAATGAAGAGATATGAATTTTGTTTGATATCCTCATACTTGTATTTATAATCAAGTTTCCTCAATTTTAAAAAGTAATAGGAAAAATATTTATCTAAAATAATAGAAATATAAACTTACCATATGTTTAACCAAAACTTATAATCCATAAAGTTGCCTAAAACATTCCTTTGATACCAACTATATAGCTATATCCTTAAACATTACATCATCTTGTGTTAATTCAATAATTCATATTTATTATATTTTTAGTTTTATTTTTTAAAATAATTAGGCCCCAAATATTACATAAGAAATCAAATATTACAAAGTGGACACTTCTACTCACTATCCATTTTTTCCAAAATAAAACTCTTTAAAATAAAATATGATTTCTTTTTTTTCTTGATATAAATCCTTGTAATATTCATCTTGACTTCTTAATTTCTCTTACACGTCCTTATACCATGTGGAAAACCTTTTAAAAACTTGGTATGAGCATATAATCCTCAGTAAAAGATATTAAATAAGGAATGAAATCGTTAGTCCTAGAATATTTTAAACTCATGAAAGAATTTTTACAAAATCATAATTTTCACCCATAAGATCTATAACATAACTCATGAAGTCATAATTTTCCTAAAAAAATTTTTAGAAATAATAACAAAAAAAGGTAACTCATGGAATCTATATCATACTTACATTGTAGCTTTCACAGCTACATACTGAGTAACCTTCATGGTTACATTTGGAATACCCATCATAGTATATTACTTAAATCTATGAAGAGAAACCTTATCGTTTAAATATATCTCATTACCCAATTAAATAGAGATATATCATGGGATCAACCACCCTCATTGTTTCATGGAACGACCCTTATATTTGAACATTTCCCAAGAACCATAGCATAATCATAACAAATAAAACAAGCGTAAAGGAAAAAATAACATTTCCACTTTGAAATCACATTTTATCTTTACAAGACACGCACTAATAAATGAAAACACGTTATTTTAAAATAAAATGGTAATATTTTAAGGTAAGAATAAATACATGATAATGACATAAAAACGAGAAATTCCATTCAGGTCATATATGTTAAAAAATTATTCCATGTTATTGAAATGATAAATCTATTTCTAGAAAATAATTAAAACATTTAAAAAGAAGATTTTAAAATAAAAGTGTCCCATACCAATTTGAAATTTTTTAAAGGAATTAAAATTTTAAAACAATCATGTCCATATAAATAAAATTTTAAAATCATTTTGAATACATGGACATTAATGAGAAATATTTAGAAGAATAAATCTTTAAAACACATAAAACAATGTTTTAATTAGAGTCTCTTACCATGAGTTCGAATAGTCACGTACAATATTTATATTTATAAATAATAAACTTATGTTAATTATTTAATTTCTTTAAAAACATTTTAAATTTTATTAATATTTTTATATAACTTATTACCATGTTATAACAATTACATAACAATTTAAGTTCATGTCAGATGTTTTAACAATATTATGCACTTGAGTCGAAAATGAACTTGGTATGATGTCAATAGTATATGTGGTCATAAATCCATAATATATATATATAAATTCATTAAATTAGTATAATTTTTATTCATAAATTAAAATTTTACATCAAACAATTAATTATTATTTTGAAAAGTAAACAATGTTACAATCATGGAGACGATAGGTTGTACGTATGCATGAGTAATGTTTTCCATTTTTCATTGATCATTATAGAAAGAAGGTAAATATTATTTTATATTTTCAGAATTATAATAATATAATTAATATCATATTAATAATTTAAATATACTCATATATTTTATTCAAGTGATGTGGTGATTAAAAATGAATCACATCGCTTCGTGGAGGTGATAGTTCACACGTACGCACGAAAAACATTATCATTTTTTATATGCATGAGAAGTAAGAAAATAATTGATATATTATTATAGTATAATGATAAATATGGCATGAGTATCAAATATGAACATTAATTCCAATATTATAACTAGTCTTGAGAGATGGTTATGGAAAATGAATTATATTGGTTCGTGGAGGTGATTGTTACCACATACGCACGAATGATTAATTTTTCCCCATTTAATGGAAGTGGAGATTGATTTAGGTGATGATATTAACATAATAAAATATAATTATAATTAATATACTAGATTTATTATTTCATCAAGGATGATGAATATTTGAAGGAAATTGAAGAAAAAATAAAATAGATACACTTAAATAAAAACATTATGTTTCCTTTGGATGATCACCATTCTTAAAACCTTAACACATATAAAGAAGATTTTATTACTAATATAAGGCCTCTATAAAGTGGGTAGGTATTATAGGAAGTGGTTTGGTAAGGTCTTGGTCAAACTAAAAGGTTTTTTAAGTATAATAAATATAGATTAATGGTTTCCCTTTTATAGAGGAGGGGATGGGAACTCTTGGAATAAATAAAAGTATTAAATTAATATAAATTAATTTTATATTCCAAATAGGTCCAAACTGATTTATTTTTAATATATGATTATTTTGGGACTAATACCAATCATTTAATTAAAATTATACAATTTTTTAATATTTTTTAATCCTTATATTTATGTTTTAACCTTTTAAACTCTTACCATTTTATAAAGTAATTCGCACTTTCAGAGTTAAAATAATTACCATAACATGCCTAAATACCAATTAATGAGTCATTAACGAAATTTTTAAATTTAAATCACCCATTTTGATGATTTTTTACTTTCATAAATTTTATATCATTTAATTAAATATTTTATATATTAAAATATGAATTAAGTCAGTTTCAACACTATTTGTTACTTCACTTTTAAAAAAATCATAACAACTTTATTCATTAAAAACTAGTTTAAATCATTAATAAAATGCCTAATTCATCCAAAAAATTAGTGTATGGCATCAAATATTTCCATTTATAGTTATTTTAATATTATTAATATCATTTATTTGATTCTTCCTTTAATAAATAAATTTCTACATCATCATTGGGTCATAATTAAATTTAATTATTTAATTTATAAATATTATAAATAAATTATTATGATGTATTTAATCTTTCTATATTTATAATAACTATTTATAGTCTAAGATATCACTTATATAACACCATATTAAAAAGAATTATTAATAAGAGACAGGTTTATGACATCTTTGTTTTTAGTTTAAATAAAATGTTATTAATATCACAATCACACCCAAGTGGCTTCCAAAGGCCACAATTTCTGCCCAATTATTTCATTGTTAGAAAATAACTCATTAAATAATATTATAAAATGTTTTATGGTAGTTTTATATTATTATAATATTATTTTTACATTTAATTACCTGGTTTACCTTTAACCGTGGTAAATAAAATAAAAAGGTTACTATTCAACAAAAATTTATTTGATCTTATTATATAAAATTTTTCATACAAATTAAAACCACTTATATCCATTTTTCAAAATTTAATTCATAGAAGTGACTACAATTAAATTAAAATTAATCACTTTTAAGGATTGAGGAAAAAAGTTTTTAAAGTAAAAAATGTTCAAAAATTCACGAAGTTTTTATATCAAATTTTAATTTTAGATTGATTCCAAGGACCAAAATTAGATTAAATGATAAAAACATTATTTAATTATAATTTAAAAAACAATTAAAATTATAACATAACTATTTAAGTAAATCATGTGAAAAATATTTTTTGAATTAAAATGCAGTATTTTTGATTTTTCATTAAAAAATGAATATTATCAGAAAAATACCAAAAATTCAACCAAAGTAAATTTTGATGTCCTTATTTCGAATATAAATGTTAGTATTTCATATTAAATTTATAAAAATTTAAAAATTTACAATTAAAAATGGATCTCCAACAATAGGTGGAAAAGCTACATTTTAAATATATTAGAGATTTTTATGCTTAAAATTGGATTCATTCTTATTTTAAGTCCATAAAATTTATTGGAGGAATGTAAAAACATTTCATATACATGACTAGATATAATATAATTAGTTCCATTCATTCCCACTGATACAACCGCTAGGCAATAAATACCATTTAAAATAATAATATTAATAATAAATTATTTGTTAGTATAACTCTGTCATATGTGCAACGTAAGATTTTGAAAAAAACATTGTTGCATGTCAGGTATGCTATCATACATAGAATCATTTTAAGGTAGAATTACTATATAATCTATAAATATGAAGAAAAAAAATATTATTTTGTCATTACTTGGGATGTTACATCCTTCCCCCCTTTTGGAAATTGTGTCCTCGTAATTTTAAATTTATTCTTGGTAACTAAATTTTCTCTTTTCAAAATTACTTAATTAAAATCCCACATTGGAAAAATAGTCAAAAAAAACCTTCACTTTTAATGTAAATAAAGATAAGTACAAATATCACCTGAGATAACACATATTAGGGTTTCATGTAGAAAAACATGGATATAGAATAGAAAACTAACCGTCACGTTCTAATGGGGAGTGATAGAAAACATTGTCTGGAGAAAGTTAAAAATAAAAAAAACATATGGTTGTGATTGGTTAAAAGGTCATTGAACCCTTAGTAAGAAAATTAAAAGGATTACACTTTTGTTTTAAGATACGTTTCATTGAGTTTTTTAAATACTTTTACTACTTAGAATAAGAAAACAAAGAAATATACTTACATGGAAATTATAGATTCATCATTTAATCAAATTCTACCAAAAACTCATATTTTTCTCCAATAATGAGTATTCAATATTATTTTTTACACCATAATCAATAAATTCAATTTATAGAGAATCACATAATCCAAATATATTAACTATCTATTTATCCTGTCTTGAAACATTAATCAAAACCAATATAGTTAGGATAAGATAAAACAAATCTCTACAAAACATAAACCATTGGATGAATAAAAACAACTATTAATCTCTAAAGTTCAATTTTAATACCTCAAGTTCAACATAGACCATTCAAAAAATAAATGACCTTAAAATGCCTCAAAATAATCTAAACCAAGTTTAAAACCCAAAAATTATATGAATTTGATTAAATAGTCTTATAAAATAAATGTTAACATTTATATTCAAATAAAATATCCCACTCTTTATGTATCATACCAAAAATTAAATATCCTATCACATATTCTCCATGATAGTTCAATCATTTCCAAAAATTACCCAATTCCCCATAAGTCCACAATTAAAATCAAATATTATTCCAAAATTAAATTTAACCATTACTCTTCAACTAAAATCCCATATTATTCTATTTAAATTAATAATATAAGGTTCCCAAAATAGTTTATTTATTCCAAAATAACATTTATCAGTTAATACAAAAGTCATTTTCCAATTCCAAGGATATCCATTTGATAAATCATAAGTTCCCAAAATCAACTTATTCTTATTCCATCAACTCTTTTAACTAAAAAGATAAATTCATAATAACAAAGGAATTTATGTAGGCTAGTGGTAGGTAATAAATCCTTGTCACCCTTTGGTTATGGGTTTGATCCCCACATCCTTTCTGGACATTATGAGTTGTCACCCATCCTATGGGTTATCTTTTTATTGAACTATATAATTCATATAACACTCCCAAAAAATGATAATGTTCTAAAAAATAATCATAAATTTTTTTAACATAAATTTTTTTCTTATACTTATCATTTTCATCATAACTCATAATTACCACAACATCATAATTCTTGATGTATTATATATATTGGAATTTTTTTTTATTTCACCACTATATGATTTAATACAACTATTCCAAAAAGAGAGAATGTCATTCCTTGATCATGGTGTCCACCTGGTTTCATCATTATTTTTCTCACATAGATATAAGGTCCATGCATTAAAATAATGATTTAGAGATTCTTCAATATCAATTAATTCCTTTTTCCAAATAAACTTTGTAGAATTCGGGTTGTATGGTAGTTGAAAAAATATTTTTGTAAAATAATCATATATGACATATAATTTCAAAACATCTAAAAAAATTGTTTTTTATAAACCATTCAGACTAAGTTTGACTTGAAAATTTCAATGAGTGGTCCTTTTAAAATGCCATAAGTATGTGATGAAAGACTATATTTTAAAATAAAATATAAATAGGTTGCACAATGGATTCCTTCTTCAATAGTTTTTTAAAAATAATAATATGCGTCATAATCTTGTGAAAAGGTAAAATATTTAAAATTACATGATAATATTTATCTTTTATGAAAATATGAGAATATTGAGAAAATAGGACTTGATTAAAAAACCCATGATCTATGATGGTATAAAGGTATAGATAAGGTTTTTGATATCTCATACAACTATTTTTTAGAGAGTTGTGTGTTAGAAAAGGTTTTAGAATAATCTGGACATGAATTTTCAATAATTATTACAAGCAATTAATCCAGAAAAGATAAGAATGTTGTTTGATATCCTCCTCATTACAATGGTAAGAAACATTCCTCAATCTAAAAAAGTTATAGAACAAGAAATTAACTAAAATAATATACATAGAAACTTACCATATGTTTAACCAAAACTTCTAATCCATAAAGTTGTATAAACCTTTCCTTTTATACCAAATATAATGCCCCAGCCTTAAACATTACCTAATCTTGAGTTAATTCAAGAATTAACATTAATAATATTTTAAGGTTAATATTTTTAGATAATTTATCCATAACTATTACATAACAACTCAAATACTAAAAACTGGATGCTTTACTCACTGTCCCTTTTTTCACAAAATAAAACTCTTTAAAATAAAACATGATTTCCTTTTTTCTTGATAGAGATCTTCATAACATTCATCTTGACTTGTTCTTATCTCTTACCCATCCTTATACCCTGTGGAAAACATTTCAAAAATATGGTATGATAACAAAAAATATTAGTAAGGGATATTAAATAAGGAATGAAACTGTTAGTCCATTAATATTTTAAACTTGTGAAAACATTTTTACAAAATCATACTTTTTACCCATAATATCTTTAATATACCTCATGAAATCATAATATTTTAGAAAAATATCTTATAAATAATAAATCATAGAGGTAAATTATTGAATCCATATCATACTTACATTGTATCTTTCACAAAAACATAGGGTGTAACCTTCATGGTTAAATTTGGAATACTCATCATAGTATATTCCCTAAATATCTTATGAGAAACCTTATCATTTAACTTTGTCTCATTACCCAACATATTGGAGAGCTATCACAGTCTCAACCACCATTGATTTATCATGGAACCACTTGTATACTTAAATAACTCCCAAGAACCATATCATAATCATAACAGATAAATCAATTTTAAAGGAAAAAAATAACATTTCCACTTTAAAATAACATTTCATCTCTACAAGTCACGCACTCATAAATGAAAACAACTTATTTTAAAATAATATGGTAAAATTGTAAAGTAAACATCAATACATAATATAAACGTTAAAGTGAGAAATTATATTAATAGAATATATGTTAAAAACAATCCAAGTTATTGAAATAATCAATCCATTTTTAAAATAAAATTAAAAGATTTAAAAATAAGATTTTAGAATCAGTGTCCCATACCACTTTGAAACTTTTGAAATGAATTAACATTTTAAAACATTCATGTCCATATAAATAAATCCTTAGAAATTTTTTTAATATATTGAGATTAATTATGAAGAGTTAGAAGAAGAAATATTCAAAACACATAAAAAAAATTTTAATTAAAGAGTTTGCTTGCCTTGAGTCTGACTCATCATGTAAAATATTTATCTTCATAAATATTAAAATCTGGTTAATTATTTAATTTCTTGAGAACCTTTTTCATGTTTATTATTACTTTTATATAAATTTATTACCATTTTATAGAAATTAATTAATTATTTAGGCCCATGTTGGATGTTTTGACAATGTTCGGTACATGAGTCAAAAATGAACTTGGTATGATGTCAATATTACATGTAGTCATAAATCCATCATATATATAATAATATTTATGAAATTATTATAATTTTTATTCATCAATGATACTTTTAAATCAAAACTTTAATTATTTTTATGAAAAATTAACTACATTACAATCATAGAGATGATAGGTCATACGTACTCATGAGTACTGTTTTCCATTTTTCATTGATCATTATGGAAAGAGGAATTTATATCCTGGTTATCATATAATTTATGGTCAATAACATTATACTTCGCATATGATGGACCATAGAACTGAAATGATATTGGAGAACCTTCAAGGAATTAAACCTAAACTCTCAATAAATGAGGCAATATTGGAGGGACTCAACCAAACAACAAAGGATTTCATTCAACAAAAATAATTCAATTTCTCAAGAAGTACATATGAATTGAGAAAATCTCTAAAATACCCAAGAATGTGTCAAGGGTCTTATACCTCAATAAATATTTATCATAAGTCACAATAGTGATAGGAACCATAGAGTGATGTGAGTCCAAGATCCCATGGAGTGTGTCATGGACATCATCACAAGGGGTGTAAAATGAGTTGAAGTTGGTACTACACTTGAAGGTGATTTTGAGTTTTCAAAGGTGTAAGAAGAAATTAGTGCATGACCATAATGGTGCATGAACCTTCACCTTTCCATCATTCACCTCACACATTTACAATCACCCCATGCACAACACATACACAATATTTATGATCATAAATAACATGATTCATGAATCCACACCTATCAGAATACCCTCAAGTAAGTACTCTATTCTCAAATTTTTTATCCATGGGTTAAAATTTTCTCACTATGATCACAGGGGCCCATTCTGTATCAAGATAATTTCTCTAATCTAATTCACATACTAGGTTAAAAAATATCATAACCTTAACACCCATGAAATACTCACCAGTTCCTAATTTAAACTCTATCCTGAATACTCTCTATTTGATACCAATATGTCACAACCCTCCCTTGTTGAGACTCCACATGATTTGAAAATGAGTTGGAGTGTGGCCTAAAAATTCTACCATAAATATTATATAGGTTTTTTAATAGAACCAAGGGTATATAATCATGCATATATCCAAGTAATTACCATTTATAAATTATAACATTATATCTCCCTTATTAATAAAATGCAGTCCCAAACATGGTACTTAAATAACGTATATCAATGCATGTCATGTCATAAAAATATAAACAAAAAATATTAATACAACCAAAAACACTATAGAATCAACTATACATCAAGAAAGGAATTATGAAATCCACCTCTACCAATGTGTTCAAAGTTAATGTTTCCCGACACCACCAACAACTCTAGTAGGGTAATTTTAAAATCAATATTTATAAAGGGTGAGTATATAAATAAAATAAATTGGTTCCTCCCTATAACTATCATATCTTTATGTAAAAGAATAATACTAATGAATATTTTTATTTAATAGAAAAAAACTAATCAAACAATAAGGATATCCAAAGATCTATCCAATCAACAACCTTTATTTTATACCACATAGCCCTCAATTTCTATATCCAATAATATATATCATCTCACAATAATCAGTAATCCATATTTATAACAAAGCATTTGTATACCCCTAGATACCTAATTGTAATAATCTCAAGTTGTATTCCACCTAATGGAACATCACTATAGAACTACCTCTAAAAAGTAGGTATCCACCCATAGGGAACTTATTATATTGTCACCATCAACCTCTAATCACCTATAGGAAACTCGCTATAGAATTTAGATCACCAATTAGTTATTCACCCATAGAGCGCACACTATCATATCCACATATATTTGTTGTAATGTTTTCCACCCACCAGGACTCTCACTGGTTCTTTGATCATCCACCCTCAAGGACTCTCCCCACCAAACCTATATTATTTAGGTAGTTTTCCACTCTCATGGACTCTTGATATATTACAAAGAATACTCCCTCGAGGAATATCCACTACTTAACCTACCTCATCACCACCACACATCATACATCCACTATAGCTAGCCATATCATCCACATATTTAATAACCATCGTCAACATAACATATCACAAGCTACTACCACATAACTCATCATAACTTCATCAACACTATTTTATATCAAAAATAAATTCAACCCCCACCATCCATTTATTCTTCCACTTGATCCACCACACATACAAAGTTACTAGGGAATATAAACACCCCACATGCATGTATTTCACTCCCACATAGTTTCACCTCCATTAGATTTTATAGAGTAATTCGTCTCTCACATTCCTCATATCTTGGGAATAAATAAGCTTCACTAACTCATCCCATGGATATAACATATCAAAACCCCCTTTTTAATCAATCCACATTCTCTTCCACACCATTTAAAATATATACTTCCATCAATTCACACTATATAATTTATCTATGCATTATGACTGGATTTTATTTTCATAAATATTATCATCTCACTCCACTTATAAAATATTCTATATACAGTAGACTAAATAACCCTCACTATAAATGGTAAAACCCCATGCCAAGGTTTGACGACCCTATATAATTAATACCACCCCATGTAACTCATTTCCGGATATGTCCTCCAACTCCAAAATATAGCGTATCACTATGTATATATGGAATAACCTCATGTAACTCATTACCACTCTAATTGCAAGTGATCATAATCACTTTAGTGCATATTTTTAGTAAATTTCAAGGCCTCTTGATAAATTTGTCAAAACCCATTTAAATGTTCATAAAATCACCCATCTCACTTATAAAAGTATTTACTTTAAATTTATACTATTCCATGCATTAAAAACAATTTAGGGAATTTTTGAATATCTCAAAAATAGCCATAAAAATTATTAGCAGTATTTTTTATCATCAATAACTTATCTACTAAATTTATCATGGATTATAATCAATATTTAACATTAAAAAATAATTATTATATACATCGTTCTTCATATTCCACCATCCATATATTTTTTATCCTTTTCAATTCAAATTGTATTTTCATAGAATTTATATTTCAATTTATATTTAAATTTTAATTCCAAATTTACCAATTTCAATAATAATAAGTCATTTCATAACACTTCCCAATTCAATTATTCAACTAGAATAATAATTATTTTAATATCATTTCCATTAAAACTTTACTATTTCAAATCACAATATTCCCAACATTCTGGAATATTATGAATTATCTACCAAACTTGAAAAATTAAAAACATAATAGTTTTATTAGGGGAATATAAGGGATAAATTTTTCAGTCACATACCTTGATTCAAGGATGAAAAAAAATCTCATTCCTAAAATGATCTCCACTAATCATTTATCTAGAGTCCTTTCACAATTTTTCTTATTTTATTATTATCAACACACACTCACACTAACAGTTTCCTTCCTTGAGATAATTGAGTGAAAAAATAATCTAATAATTTCTAATGGTGTCCAACGAATCCCCCCAAAATCCAATTCCTCTAATTTCTCGCTCATCAATTCTTTGTGTGACCACCTATTAATCTTTCTATTACAGTTTATATTGATTTCTACTATTCATTTAACCATTATAATTTATCAATTAAACACATAGAATACAAAAATATCTAACTCCTATAACATTTCCATTTCATGACCATGATGTAAACATCTCACATTTTTCATTATTTATTAAATAGAAGTAATAAATTACTTAAAAAATAAATACTTTATTAAATTCCACATCCACCCAAAAATTTTGGGAACAACTAGTATCTTTGTAAAATTTCCAAACCCATGACCAAGGGTTAACATCATGTCCTCAATTCAATATCTTTCTCTCAATTCCATTCAGAGAACTATAAAATTTTCATTTCAACCCTTCATAATAAAAAATCCCTAAAATTTAACAAACTCCTGAATTTTAAATTTCTATGTCTCTAAAATTATCATTATTATTTTTCTTATCATTATTATCATTATTATAATCATCATAAATTTAATTATTATCATAAATTAGATGACCCATGAATAACTTGCATAAATATTTTATCTTTTGAAGTTACTATAAACATATTACATAATAATACATACCCCAAAACCATAAAGGTTCAGTCTATTTGAAGACTAGATATATAAACATCTTATTTCATAAGGTATCATAAACATCTTATAAAAATTTATTCATATTAATACCCTTTTAGATATATCAAACTTAGAACCATCCATCAAAAATCTAGGGAAGAAAAACGTAATAAATTGTGTGCTTAGATGCTCTGTAAGGGTAAACATATGTGGTGTTAATAAATGATCATATGTGAGCATAGGATTATGAAAATATGATCATAAAATATGAAATTAAAAACCGATAAATTTAATATATTTAATCATGAGTCATGAAGTATGGTTTTACCATAACAAAATAAAAAATTCATAATAGTGTGGAATCATAAATAATATATCCTGATCCCTGAGAGTATATCAATAACATAGGTCTATGATAAAAAAACATAACCTTATAACATTTTAAACATTTAAAATTATTAATAGGATCACTCATTAGGTTAAGTATTGGAAATATCGTCCTCATATAATCTTATGGACATGAAACTACTTCCACGCATAAACTAATGGACATAAATCTAGGTCCACATATAATATTATGCTCATGAAACCAAATCCAAAAATAATATTGTGAATAGGAAATAAGGTTCATGAATAATATATTTATATCATGACTTATCCATATTTACTCAATTAATTGGATGGATATATAATTCAAGCCCCACCCATCATATATTCAAAATCCATTCATCTTTATGACATAAGATCATGAAAATATTCATCATCAATTTACTAATGGAAAAGAAAATAGTTTCATCGACATTTCATATTGATAATGATAATAAAATCCATATAAATAATAAGTATGGTATCATAGAATCATATCCCTAGCTAATTATAAGTAACATCAATGGTTGTAATCATATATGAAAAATTCCTTTAATATATCGCTGGATTATTTCTTGAAAAAATACCCATTTCATTTGGAAATCACTTACTTAAAATATAAAAATTTCATAAAAAATTAAGGACAATGTTTCCATTGAAAATAAACATGTAAACTTATAAAAAAAATTCAATGAGAATATTATTCATTATGGCAGGAAATGTTGTTCGTGTGGTGGATGTTAAAATTAATATTCTTTTAACATTTTTAGTAAAAAGTCAAGAGTAACTTGTTTGGAAACAACAAGAAGATTTATTTTATAAAAAACATTGAAATGAAAACACGGATAAAATGTTTTTAATAAATTATTTCAGAATAGTAAAAATATTCATTAAAATATTTTAAATAAAATATTGACATGGAATAAAAATATTCCCGAATCGAGAGAAAAACAATGTTAGTTTTCCTTAAAAATATTATTTTATTATATTTAGTACATAAATATTGGAAACTAAAAGGAAATAATTTATTATAAATAAATAAATAATGTGAATAAATTTTTGATATTTTATAGAGACATATCATAAATTTTTTAACGAAAAACTTAATAATAAACAATCCTGATAAATAAAAAGATTGTGACATAAAACTCTTACCTTATGTTTGACTTGCTTCATAAGAAAAATAAGGTCCTATATAAAAATTTTAAATATATTATATTTCTATGATTAAATCATGTAAATACTTATAATATCACATATTATCCACTTATATCATTTCAACACCCATTTATTGTAAATTTCTTATTAAAATTGTCATTTTCAGGTGTTAACTGTTTTATTTTTCATGAAATTTTATGCTCATAAGTTTTGATTCAGGTACTAAGATTATTGTTAAATCATCTAAATAATGTTAATAATTATTTAAATATAATATATATTCATTATTTACATATTTATAATCATCCAAAAAAGGTAGAGATAGAAAAATTAATTACGTTGTTCATAGAGATGGTAGTCTGCATGTATGCAAGATTACTAATTTCATTTTCTATGGGAAATAAATAAATAAATAAAAATAATATTTTATCATTATACATAAAAAATATTATACATAACTATATAAATATTAAATATATAATAATAATCAATCCTGAATCACGGTGATGGAAAATGAATTAAATCATTATCTGGAGGTGATAGTCCACACATACGCACGAGCGATAGTTTCATTTTCCATGTAATGAAAATGAGGTAGAAAAAGGATATGTAATCATCATAATAAAAAATTTGTATCTTTACGATATTTTATTCATAATTTTATGATTGATACAACATGTTTATATAATGTTTAAGAATATATAAAATTCAAAGAGTTCAATTAAGAGTTATACCAATCTGTTAACAAATCATTATTTTCTTACTCCTTTAGCCTTGAAAGGATGGTATTCTGATCAAAAAACTACACATAAAATTTAGTAAGGGATGTTAAGAAAGTATTTTCTTCTTTATTATCTAAGATAAGAGGCTCTTGAAATATGGAAAAAATAGTAGAGGTGGTGTCCATTTATAAGGGCGGGAGAGGACAAACTTGAATTTTTTGAAAATATTAAAATTTAATAATATCATACTCGATTAAAATGATTATAAAAGACTAAAACTATAATATTATATGATATAGTATCATAATAATTACATAAAACTATATTTTAAAAATCATATATGGCAGTATCACCCTTATCTTATAGTTTAACCACTAGTAAACCCATTTTAACATTAGCCAATGTAACTAAACTTTTACTATTTTTACTATTCATTATGACTAAAAATGAAAGTGGATTCATAAAAAAATTGGAAAATAGAATTTAAAGTATTTAATAAATTTTATCAAATTCAATTTATATAATAGGAATAAATTAATTTTAAAATAAACCATCAAAAAAGGACGAAAAATGATTTTCCAGATAAATATATTTTTTAAGTATAAAAATGGTTTTATACCAAATTTAAGCACAATGTTGAATCCAATAAAATTTATTGGATTATTTTGAATCAAAATGAAATAACTAAATTTTTAAAAAAATAAAAAATGTTACCTTTTAAATATATTAATTTAAAATATAATAGTCTATAAGATCGGTATTTTCTTACAATTCATCGAAAAATTAATCTTTTCAAGAAAATACAAAAATATATATTTGACCTAATTGATATTTTTTGATTTAAAAAATAATATCATTTTTATATAATTATATTTATTTTTTCATAAATTAATTATAATATCTGTCCATAAAATTTAATAAAAACCTTTTTTAAATAATATATTTTTTTAAGCAAAAATGAATTTACTAAAAAATGGGTACTTATCTAAGAAAGATAAGTTATTTCCCCTTTTCCCATGGTTTCAAGATCCACCTTATGTAAATGAATAAATATTAGATATCTTTCAATACTCTTCATGGATGAACTAGTGTGGTTATTCCAACTTAGATCATCATCCACCTTATTTTCTTTCCCAAGAAGGTAGTGTATTGACCAGTCATAACCTTTAATCAACTCTAGTCATCTCATTTGATGCATATTAAACTCTTTATATATAAATATATATAATTAAATATATTTTCATTAGTATATGTATCACATTTTCTTCTATAATATAATGCCTCCCCATTTTCAATGTAAAATAACACTACTGCCAACTCTAAATCATGAGTCAGGTAATTTTACTCATGATTTCTCAATTTAAATGAGGTATAAGATATCACTATATAATTATACATGAGTACACATCTCAGTCATCTCTTTTATTCATAACTAATTATGAAAATCCATTCTTCACTACAGGGTAGTGTATGCACAATTGCACTAACCAACCTTCTTTTTAGGTCCTTGACATTTTCCTCACACTCATATATCCAAATGAACTTGGCTCCCTTCTAGGTCAACTTGGTTATGGTATTAGATAGTTGTGAGTAATATCTCACAAGTAATTGGTTATATCCTACAAATCCAATAAAAATATAGATCTCAGTTATCATGGTTGGTCTTTTCCATTGTCTAATAACTTCTATTTTTTAGAGGATCCACTGATATACCATTGCTTGAGATTATATAACCCAAGAATGTGAATTTCTCTAGATGAAATTTACAATTGGTAAATTAATAATACATATTCTCATTCCTAAGTGTCCCCAACACAATCCTTAAATATTATGCATGTCCTTACTTTCACTTCAAATATATAATAATACCATCTATAAGAACTACCATAAATTGACCAAGGTAATCTCTAAGGAATATTTTCATTAAATATATAAAGATAGTAAGATCATTAGTAAGCCCTAATTTAATTACTATAAATTCCTAATTACCATAACTCATACAAAAGGTTATTTATGGTATATTATCATTCTTGACCCTCATCTAATGATATCTAGATCAAAGATAGATCTTCAAAAAATATTGATCACCTCATAATTGATCAAATAGATCAATAGTATGGGGTAGAGGATACATTTTCTTAATAGTGATCTTGTTAAGTTCCCAATAATCAATGCAAAGATGCATTGAACCATAATTATTCTTAACAAAAATAATAGTATCTCTCTATGGTGATTCACAAAGGCTTATGAATCCTTTCTCAATATTCTCTTGGAGTTTCGTCTTTAAATCCAATAACTAAATCTGAGTCATTCTATCTGAAGTCTTTGAAATAGATGTATTGTCAAGTATGAGTTCCATTGAAATCACAAATTCATTATATGGAGGAAGACTAGGAAAGTCATTATGAAATACATTAGCATAATCCTAAAAAATATAAATGTATTTGATATGGAGTTTCTCTCCTAATGTTTGAGATAATTATCTCTCATGAATAGGTAGTAAGACTTATATAATGGAAGTAACTTCTATTGGAAGTTCATATTCATCCTCGCACTGAAATATGATCATTGTTTATTTTGGAATATCAAATGTGACTTTCCTTATACAAAAATTGATATGGGTTCTATATAGTGATATATAATCCACTATCAAAATAACATTAAATTTTACTTGAGTAAGAATTATGAGATTTAAAGAAGAACAATCCCACATAATTCTATTGAATATGAGATATATAATTGACATACAATAATTATACCATTAATATTTTTCATTTTTAATTAAAAATCTAATCATTAATGTGGTAATGTGATATCATTAGAAAATTCCATTGATATAAATATGTGGGAAGATCCAAAGTAAAATAAAACATTAGTTGTTATAGAGAGGATGATAAGTTTACATTTCACCATGTATATCTTGTAACACACTTCAGCATTCATGATTGGATGAAGTTTTCTTTTTTCATTTGACATAAAATGTAATTTAGTATTATTATCTTCATTATGTCAGGGATTAGGGCATTAGTTTTCATAATTCCCAAACTCCTTGCATCTAATTCATGGAAGTGTGGTTGGTGTACCTGATTTATATTTCTCTACATTTATTTCATTGGTTGAAATCTTTTATGAAGATAAAAACTTCTCATTCATAAAAATTAAATATTAGTAGAAAATTATTCCTTATATATCATAAAAATCCACAAAAAAATAATTTAGGTCTATTTATTTTGGAAACATGGGCACATAAACAATTAGTTCTTAGGTGACCTACGTTATCTCCCACTATGTTCTTCAATACTAGAACCCTTCTTAGACATATCATATATAATAAAAATTTTCATAACATCAGGAAAGTAAATATAAGAAACGAAGAGATCAGATGGTCAATTAGGGTAAAAAAGGGAGATACATAATCATAAAATGAACATAATGGTTTGAGAACATGATAATAACATTTGAAAACTATACCCTATATAACAAAGACCATAATCATGAGTTATGGCATAAATATTGGTATTTTATAATACATGATTCATAAGGTAACCAAATAACATGATCCATGAGATCATAACATTAGCATGAGACATTGAATTTTTTTCATACACATAAGCATATAGAATCATTTACCTAGTATTCAAGTCTAACTACAAAGGCTATCATAGTGGATAGAGTCCCTTACTAAACTAGGTTCACTCCCCATTCCAACCTTATCTTGCTGAAATGGGTTCACTCCTACTTCCAACCCTATCTTATCGAACTAGGTTTACTCCCCTTTCTAGTCCTATATGTCTCATCAGATATAAATCTTTACCTAATGTGTTGGAGGGAGATATGGGTCACACCCGTCACATAATGAAAACTATATTTATGTGTGCCACATGATCATAAACATTCATTATATCATAAAACATGAAATGAAATTTTTATCATAAAAAATTAATTATATCATAACATATGGAAAATATATTGGTTTCATAATCATTTAATCATAGAAAATTCTATGAAAAAAATCAAGTCCCATATACATTTCTTCTTGGTATAACCTGTGGAGGAGAAAATAATTTTCTTTAAAATTATACCCTAAAAACACAAACCATTCAGAGAATGACTATTAATTTTATCCTCATATCATAACCCCATTAAGGCATATGTAACATTAAAAGATGTCATCATAGATGGAAAATTAATTTAAAAGATCCTTTGAAATATTTCTTGAACAAAATACCCATTTACCTTTGAAAAACACTTTTAAAACATAAAACATTTTAAAGATGGTTTTCATTGAAAATTAATTTTAAAACATATAGTGAAGCTTTAAATAAATGATTAGTTATCACGGTGGAGAATTATTTCCATGTCATACACATTAAAATAAATGTTTCTTTTACATTTCGGCAAAATACAAATATGCATTCTTTTAGAAAATGACATGAAGATTCCTTTTCAAAAATTTTGAAAAAAGTAAAAAATGGGTAAAAAAATATTTCTTAAAATAATTTTATTATATTAAATCATTTTTAAAAACATTTTTATTGAAACATGGTTTTTTGAGAATATGATTTTCTGGAAGAATCGAGAAATAAAGTCATATTTTCATAAAAGAAAATTATCATTTATCGTAATTACCAAAGAGTGAAAAATTTACACTACTACTTAAAAATATTATTGATTAAAATATAAGAATAAATTTCATTATTTTATTTAGATATGGATCATAATATATTATCATTGGAAATATACTCATAAAAAATTCTGATAAACAGTAAGAATTTAACATTAAAATTTTACCACTTTGGTAACTTTGAATCATAAGCCCTATGAAGGAATAACATAAAATGAAACATAAAATTTAATTAGGATAAATAATTTCATGATATTACATTTCATAGGGGTAGTATATACACCTTATATAATAATATATGTGTATAACATAATATACATTTCAAAGAATGATTATTGACACAAAAATCTCTTACCTTAAGTATTTATTTCTTTCATACACATTCAAACTTCATGTATAATAAATATAATTTTAATATACAAATATTATAAAACTATATATATATATATATATCATTCCATATAATGTTTTCTTATGACAATTTGTTACCTATTTATTAATAATTCCTTATTAAAGTTACGTTTCAGATAATAAATGCTTTCTTTTTCATATATGTTCTAACATGTTATTTGTGTTACTCATATGTATATCATGGTTTAATAATATAAATAAAGTAATAATTAATTTAAATATTTTATATATTTGTTTACATTAATCTATAATATTTAGATATGGAAAATTAAATACATCATTCATGGAGACGGTAGGTCATATGTACACATGAACACTATTTCCATTTCCTTTTCGGATTGAAAAAAATCAATTTAAATGATATGTTATAATTTTATAATCATTTTTATTTCATATATATATAACACATTTTCATTAAAACCATCCTTAATACTTTCCATGTATATCATGAAGGAATGACATCACTTCGTAAGGTGGTAATCTACTATACACATGAGCGATCATATTCCCATAATATGGAAATCATTAAGGTATATGTGATATAACAATCAAATAATCATAATAACATAATAAATTCATAATTATGTTAAATCATGAGGTGTGGTAATGAAGAAACGATTGACATCGGTTTGTGAGGTGGTAGTTTGTTGTACACACGAATGATGATTTCATAACCCATTTTATGTTAGTGGAGATGGTCATAGGACATGAAAATAACATAAATAAATATTATTATATATAATAAAATGAGTTTAGTATATCATAATGGTATCAAAATATATAAATTTGGTGGAGGAAGAAATAAAATTAAAATGCTCATTAATGAACCTTACCTCTTCTTCAGGTATCATCCTTAGGATTGCACAAAAAACCTTCTTATATTGTATTTCCATATAAGATAACACGAATAGGATAATACTAGGGTTTTTTTATGTTATTTGGGAAGGTATTTTCTGAACCAATTGGGTTTGAATGTGTGAATAAAATAGGAGAGATGATGTCCTTTTATAAGTGGGGTTAGTGGCGCTCTAGTAATGTTTTGAAAATAGAGAATTCCATTCATATTTTTCTATTTTAGGTGGAACCAATAATGAAAATATATATATAATAGAAGGTATAAGGTATAAATATGAACCTAAAATGGGTTTTTTAAATGTTTTTGGCCATTTTTTATCCTTATCATTTTATTTTAACCCCTCAATAAAAAGACATTTACTTTAACCTTGGTAAATATTTTTTATTGTTTTCACTATTATTTTTTGTCAAAAACTAAGTTTAACTTATTATAAATTATAAATTTTTATTATTAAAAATATAGAGTTTTTTTTAAAAATTCAATTCACAAAATTGGGAAAAATTAATTTAAAATTAATCCCCCATACATGACGAGAAAGTGGATTTTTAAATAGAAAAAGGTAAAAAGTTTACAATGTTTTTATATCCCATTTCAATATAAAATTGATTTTGATGAAATAAATTTGATTAATATATGTAAAACTTAACAATTTATACTTTAAAACCCAATTTAAAATATAATTTGAATTTATAAATAAATTTATCAAAAATTTAGTTTTCCATTAAAATTTAGTATTTTTAACTATTCATAAAAAAATGAAACTTTTTATAAACATAAAAATAATTCACCCTAAGATAATTTTAACATTATAATTTTAAAAAAAAGTTTATTTTATCAATTTAATTTTATAAAATTTTCAAAAATTAAATTTATTATTATTCACAAAAGGCATAAAAATCATTTTTTGAGAATAAAGTATTTTCAAAACATATAAAGACTTTACCAAAACATTAGTATTTTTTATGAATATATTTTATTTATATAAAATTATTATAATTAATATTCAAAAATTAGTTTTTACTATTAATATTACAATGTTTAATAGATGGTTCATAATAGTCATGTTTAAATGATTATAATAATAATAAATCACGGTTTTTTAGAAACTCAATGTTGCATGTAACATAAGCTAAAATTGGGGTCACCTACAAATTAGGTTTAACTTAGTGTTGTGTCTAAGGATATATATCAAAGAAATTTAATTTATTAGGAAAATAAAAATTCATAAATACTATTGGTGTTACATTCTACCCACCATAAAAATGAATTTCACCCTCAAAATTCATCACTCTAATTCAAACAAATGAGGACCAAGTAGATCCTAGAACTAGTTTTTTTACATAAAACATTGAGTAGGTTACTGGTGTCGTTTCATATAACTTTCTATATATTATCCATAATATCCATCAATTGTTCCTCATAAGAATGATCTCAGTCTAGTGGTACGACCTTCGAATTTAGTACATTTGTAGGGTCAGTTATGTACTTACTCATGAGAGATTCATGGAATACATCATAAAATTTAGAGTGTTTCGGTGTATGTTCAAAATGATAGGACAACATCCCTATATATTCAATAATTTAAAATGGATTGATATAACTAGGGATTAGTTTCAATTTCTTCACAAATATCATAACCTTCTTCTATGGAAAAATTCTTAGAAACACCTTATCAACAACTTCAAATTATAGATCACATGAGTGATTTTCAGCATAAATTCCCTATAAAGTCTGATCTACCATGATGTGTTTATGAATGTCTTAATCCCTATATTCAATTTCTTCAGCTATATCAGGTCCCAATATATTTATTTCTCTAACTTTATTCCAGTATTTTGTTGCTCTACATTTATTTCCATAGATGGCTTCATAAGGATCTATATGAATGCTTGAGTGAAATCTGTTTTTGTAAGAAAACTCTACTAGAGGTAGGTGTTTATCCCAAACACCTTTCATATTCACATAATAAGATCTAAACATATCCCCTAGTTTTTTTCAGACTAACCATCTGTTTAGGGATGATACACAGTGAAGAAACCTAATTTTTTTCAAGAGCTTGATAAAGGCTTCTCCATAACTTTGAAGTAAGCCATGTATCTGGATCAAACATAATAGAATGTGGTACTCCATGCAACCTTTACATTTTATTAATTTATATCCTAGTAAGAGGATACACAAAGAATTATTCTTTCATAGTGATGAAGAATGATGACTTAGTAAGTAGATTTACTATAACCCATATAGCATTATACCCATTATAGGTTTTGGTGATTTCAATGAAAAAAATCCGTGGAGAAGTTTTCCCATTTACATTATAGTGTGTGTAATGGATGCAACATCCCATATGAAATTTTTATTTTAGCCTTAACTTTCTTACATACCAAGAAAAATGATACAAACA
Source organism: Viscum album (assembly GCA_963277665.1). Classification (NCBI taxonomy): domain Eukaryota; kingdom Viridiplantae; phylum Streptophyta; class Magnoliopsida; order Santalales; family Viscaceae; genus Viscum; species Viscum album. The sequence continues at coordinate 906,624,690 of OY728131.1, read as the reverse complement.
CTATGATATCTCTCTTAATTCCATCCTTCCAGAAGTATTATTTAAAATATCTATATATATTCATACTTTTATGATGAATAGAGAATAAAGAAATATGAGATTCCCCTAATAACTCTTTCAAGTTTGGTATGGATAGAACAGAAACATGATTTATAAACTATATCATTCCATCATGATCAAGGTTAATGTCTAGAACATTTCAAACCATCTTTTGTAGCTCCACATCATCCTTCTATACATATTTAATCATTACATGTATAGATGGTTGAAGATTAAATTTTTATAGATAATATTTTTCCCTTAATTCATGATTTCCATTTCCATAATTTGAAAATCCATAAATATTATATCATTTTTTATATTTATCATGGATATTCTAGAATGATCTATTCGACTCAAAGCATCATCCACCTTTTTCTCTTTCACAAGTTGGTAATTTACCGAGCAGTCATAATATTTAATCATCGCTAACCATCTTATATAGTGCATATTAAACTCCTTCTGAGTTAATATATACATCAAACATTTCTTATCAGTATATATATCACACTTTTCTCTATAAATATAATTCCTCCATATCTTTAGTGAAAAACAAATCCCTCAACAAACTCAAAATCATGAGTTAGGTAATTTTTATAGTAAATCTTCAATTGTCATGAGGCATAAGCTATAATTTTGACACTTTTCATAATAACACATCCCAATATATTATTGTATGTTTCAATATAGATTACAAACCCTTATTCACTATAGGTTAATGTAAGATCAGGTGCACTGACTAATCTTCTGTTTAGTTCCTTGAATTTGTCCCCGCATTGATCTGTTTAGAGGAACTTGGATTCCTTCTACGTTAACTTGGTTAGTGGATTAGATATTAATGATATATTCTCCACAAATAATCGATAATATCTAGATAAAACAAGAAAACTACATATCTTAGTCACCGTGTTTGATCTGGGAAAATATAAAATAGCCTCCATCATTGATGGATCAACTGATACACCCTATATTATGATTATATTACCCAAGAATGAAACCTCTTGCATCCAAAATTCATAATTTGAAAAAATTTAAAACAGTTCCCCCTTCCTTAGGGTATATTTCACAAATATCAAGTGATCTTCATGATCTTACTTTACCTCTTTATATATAATAATGTTATCTGTAAATACTACCACAAACTGATCAAGGTAATCTTCAAATACTTTATTCATTAAATCCTTGAAGATGGTTGGGGAATTAGTAAGATCTAATGGAATCAATATATATTCATCATGTCTATAACATGTACAAAATATTGTCTTGTGTATATCCTCCTTATTAACCCTAAATTAATGATATCTAGAACGTGGTTCAGTCTTCAAAACATATTGATCTTTGCACAATTGATCAAACAATTCATCAATACAAGGAAGAGGATACCAATTCATAGTTGTGATCTTATTAGTCTCCCAATAATAAATGTATATTTTCATTGATCCATATTTCTTTTTAATAAAAAGAAAAATTGCACCCCAAGGTGACACACTTGGTCGAATGAATCCCTTCTCAAGGTTTTCTGAGTACTTCTTCTTAAATTCCTACAACTCAATTGGGGACATTCTATAGTGATTCTTTAAAATTTGTGTCGAACTATGTATGATTTCTATTGAGAAATCAACTTCACACTTTAGAGAAAGGCTATGAAACTCTTATGGGAAGACATCAAAAAAACCTAGACAATATTAATATCATCAATGAAAAGTTTCTAGCTAACCATTTTAGATAAAACCCCCTTATTAATGGGAATTAAGACCCATACAATGGATATAATCTCTATTATAAGTTCATACTTATCATCGCATGGATAAACAATCCTGGGTTAGTTTGTAATATCAAACGTGACTTCCCTTAATTAAAAATTAAATTGTTATATTTGTATATAATTCCAATCCATGACCAGGATGACATCAAATTCAACCAGATGAAGAAGGATGTGATTTTTATGAAGCACTCTTCCACCAACGTCAACTAGACAGGAATCATATACTTGAGATGTGACCATCGTGCCATTTGGAGTTTTAATTACTAATTATATATCTAATTTTTTGGGTGTAATAATTATAACCATATAAAAGTCTTTAGATATGAAATAATGGGTAGATCTAGATTAAAATAAGAAATTATTAGTTCTAGAGTGGATGGTGAGTGCCTTTCGCCACATTGTTATCGCACCCCTCTTTAGAAATAGTGATTGCATGATATTTCCCCATGTCACTCGGCTTAAGAGGTTTTTAAAATTGATCATCATCATTAACCCTTGAGTTTGGGAATTGGTTATCATAATGCCCATTCTCCTAAAACTTAAAGCACTAAAGTTTATTTGGTGTGTTTTTACAACCTTTTCTCTATTCACATCATTATCTATCTTTTTCCCATCACTACAGAAATCAATTTCCCAATGACCTTATCTTAGAAAATTGAAACATTTACTTGTATCATTAAGATATTTTATTACATGTTTCTTCCCATACTATGAGAATAAAGGAAAGATAATCTTCTTCTACCCATGGTTTTTAGATTCTTATTTTAACTCTATCTTTATTTTCTTGTCAAACCCATGAGATTGATATGTAACTCCAACATACATTACAACCTTGATATCACAACAAATTACGTCTTAATAGCTAATGAAGTCTCTTATGGATAATTCTCTTCAGATACATGGTTTCATGTCACTGTTTAATCGATCAACTTATTTTTATGTTGGATGATAATACCAAAACCATACCTTGAAAGTCTAGTAAAATTTAACTCATAGGTACCAAGGGATTCATAATCCTTTTTCTTTAGCTCAAGTAACTCCTTATCTATATTTTTAAGGGGGATATTAGAAAATTACTTATTAAAAAATAATTTCATGAACTCATCCTAATCCATAGAGTCAATTTCATCATGTTGCCTCATATTCTTGATAAGAGTCAACCATTGATTTGCTTCACCTTCTAAACATAAGACATCCAAAGTGACTTTTTCATTTTCTAAACACTAAAGGTCAAAAAATATATTTTTAGTGGTACTGATACATTTTTTAGTAACTAGTGGATCCACTAAAGGAAGGTGAACATTTTCTTTTGAATTCCTCAGGAGAATGTTGTTCACTCCTTTTTTCATTTGGAAGTCTAGAATGATTCATAATTTGAGAAAGATGTGTGAGTATAGCAGTGAGATTTTTCATTCCATATCCTATTACATTTTGAGCATCAAGGGGAAATTCCCTACATTGTATATCATAATCAACATTAACACATTTCCTTCAGGTTCCATCCATTAAATAAAACCAAAAGTAATATTTTAAGGAAAACTAATCATAGTGGGGGACCACATAATCATAAAAAATTACTTATAGGATGTATAAATCATGACACCTTATTTTCATTTTGTGGAACCTTAGATTTATCTGATTCCATCCATGATCAATAGTCATTAAAATCATTCATAATTGTTTATAAGGAAAATTTGGATTTTCAAAACCATATCACCTAGAAGTGTAAAACTAGGTGTGTAACAAGGCTTGTTGTCATTCACCAGTTCCCAATTAATTCTAGATCAATATGGTGTTTTCGAGGTTGTTACCCCTAGGTACATATATTCTAGATCCATATCCACTTTAGTACCCATAACGGGATTTATTTTAAGGTAAACTACATAATCTATTCCTTACCAAAACATTAACATGGTATCCTATACTTAGGCTTATCCTAAGGGTTCTCACTAATGTGGTATCATCCTAGTTTCCAAAGGTTAACTACACCTTGCTATGATTCCAACTGTGAAGACCCAAACTTCTCATAAAAAAATTACATCTCAATAAAAAAAATCTTTATCACATAACATAAAAATCCACACAAAAATCATTTAGTTCTAGGGCTTTTAGAAACATGGACACATAAAAAACTCTTCTTAGCTGAGCTATGTCATATCCTAATAAGTTCATAATTAATACAACCCTTATTATAAATATCATACATAATACATATATTCATAAACTAGGGAATGAAAATATAAGAAAGGGTGAGCTCAGATGATCATTAAGGGTAAACAAGGGAGATATATAAGCATAACATGAATATAAGTGTATGAGAACATGAGCATAAAATTTAAAAACCATACCCTTCATAACAATGATCATAATATTGAGTCCTGGAATAAATATTGATAGCTCATAAGACATGAATCATAAGGTAATCAAAGTATATTCACCTTGAGTGCATAACATTATCATATGACATAGAATTTATGACATACACACAATCATAGAAAATAATTTCCATATTAGTCAAGGATCACTATCAAGACTATCATAGTAGAAAAAGTCCCTTACTAAACATGGTTCACTCCCCATTCCAGATCAATATTAATAAATCAAGTTCACTCATCATTCCAACTCTATCTTACTAAACTAGTTTTACTCCGTGTTCCAGTCATATCTATCTCATAAAATATAAATATTTACCTAATGAATTGGAGGGAGATATAGGTCCCACCCATCACATAATTGAAACCATATTTATGTGTTTCAAATGATTATAATCATTCATCATATCTGAACCCGTGAAATGAAATGGGTATTAGAAACATTTCATCATATCATTAATTTTGGAAAATAAACAGGTTTTATAATCATTTAATCATAGAATAACCTGTGAAAAGAAACAGGTTTGATAGGCATTTCTTCTTGTTATAACCTATGGAATAGAAATGAATTGTCATAAACATAATTCCATCAAAACATAAACCATTAAATGAAATAATATTAATGATATCCTTGGATGATAACCCCATTAAATCATATGCAACATAAATAGATTTCATTTCAGATGGGAGTCAATTTTGAAAGCTTGTTTAAAATATTTCTTAAGGAAAATGCCATTTTTACTTTGAAAAATAACTTTTTGAAAGCTAATACATTTTAAAAATACTTTTCTTAAATATAAATTTGAAAACATATAAAGGAAAATTTGAATCATTAAATTATTTTTTAATGTAGAATTTATTTCAGGTCACATATGTTAAAATAAATATTCCTTTCACATCTCAGTAAAAGCCAAACAAGCATTGTTTTTGAAAATGACATGAATATTAATTTTAAAAAATTTTAAAAAATTTAAATCATGGGTAAATATTTAATTTTTAAAATCATTATAGTATAGTAAAACTTTTTTAGAAAAACTTGGTTTTGGAAGAAAATAGTTTTCCGATGGAAGAGAGAAATAAAGTCAGATTTTAATAAAAAAATTGCAATTATCTTAGGTAATAAAGAGTGTAAAATAGTACTAATAATTTAAAATTTCATGAATAAACATTGGATAATGAAATTCATAATTTTCTTTCTATATGTATCATAAGATCTTATCATTCGAAACATAATCATAATCAATCCCAGTAAATGATGGGATTGTAATATAAAACCTCTACCACTTTGGTAACTTTAAATCATACTATACATTAAAGAATAACCCAAAATGAAACATAAAATATCATGAGTAAAAATAAATTAATAACATTAAAAGTAAAAGGGTAAGTATATACACATCTTAAATGAAGATAGGTGTATAACATAACATACGTGTCAAAAAAGACAAATTAAGATAAAAATCCCTTACCTTAAGTCTTGATTTCTGTCATACACGTTCAAACCTCCTATATAATAAATATGAGTTTATTATACATATATTAAGTATATATATATATATATCATACCATATATTATTTTCTTATGAACTTTTGTTACCTGTTTTTTAACAAGTCCATGTTAAATTTATGTTTTGGGTAATAGCCTCTTTTTTTGTATAAGTTTTCATTTGTTATTTATGGTACTATTACTTATATAATGGTTTCATCATATAAAAAAATTTATCCATGATTTAAATATCATATATATTCATTATATATTTATTTAGAGTGATCGATAATATTTATAGATTGAAAATGAAATAAATTATTCATGGATATGGTAGGATGTATGTACGCATTAATGTTGTTTCCATTTTCTTTTCAAATTGAAAGAAAAAAATTTAAATTATATTTTTTAATTTTAGAATAATTTTCTTTCATATATATCACATATTGTAATTAAAATCATCGTTAATACTTTCCATGTAAATCTTGAATGAATCACATCACTTCAAGAGGTGGTAGTTCTCCATACATTGGAGCGATGTTATTATATTCCCAAAAAAATGAAAATAATGAAGGTATGTGTGATATAAAAATTAATGAATCACAATAGAATCATAAATATCATATATTTAATATATAAACAATAAAATTATTATTATTTCCTACTGTGATAGGTGGTAATGATGAAACAAATGACATCGGTTCGTGAGGTAGTAGTCTGCCATACATACAAACGATGATTTCATAACACATTTGATGGATGTTGATATGGTTGTTGGTCACGAACTTAACATAAAAAATATAATTATATGGAATATAATATGGTTAGTATATCATCATGGTATAAAAATAAATTAAGGTGTAGAGAAATAAATAAAATAAAAATGCTTGTTGATGAATGTTACCTCTTCTTCAAGTATCTTCCTTAAGTTTTCACGAAAATCCTTCCCAGGTTGGTTTCTTTCCAAAATAAGGATAATATGATGAGAATTGGTATGTTTAAAAAAATTAATTTATTTGATGAACCAAATGGGTTTTAATTTGTGAAAAATATATTATAGTGATGTCCTTTTATAAGTGAGGGGAGTGGTGGTCTTGTAATTTTTTCAAAAGATATAATTTAACTCACTCCTTTTCCATGTAAATTAACTCCAATAATTTAAAAATATCAATAATAGAAGGTAAATGGTGAAAATATGTCCATAAAATGGGTGTTGATAATTTTTTAGATCATTTTTTACCCTTATATGTTTAGTTTACCCCCTCAGTAAAAACATTTTTACCCAAATCACGGCAAATGTTTTTTACTATTTACACTATTCAATTTGTTCAAAAATTAAGTTAAAATTATTAAATATTATAAATTATTATGATTAAAAATTTTGATTACATTTTTTAAAATAAATTCATAGAATCTTTCAAAAATCAATTTAGAATTAATCTTATAGATGCGATAACAAAAGTGGGGTTTTAAAGAGAAAACAGTCACAAGATTACAAAATTTTTATATCCAATTTCAATATAAAAGTGACTATAATTAACTAATTGGATTAATATATGTATAAATGAACTAATAATAATTGAAAACCAATTTATAATAAAATTAACTTTATAAATAAATTAAATAAAAATATTTTTTTCATTTAGTATTTCTCACTATACATCAAAAAATTAAACTTTCTAGAAAAACACTAAATATTCACCCTAATATAATTTTTCTATAATGATTTAAAAAAATTAGTTTATATATTTAATTTTATTTTATAAAAGTTTAAAAAATATTTTTATTATTATTCACGAAAATACATAAAAATCATTTTTTTTGGAAAAATAGTATTTTTGAAACATACAAAGACTTTACCAAAAATTAATTACTTTTATATAAATATATTTAACTTAAATAAAATAATTATGATTAATATTTAAAAATTAGTTATTAATATTCATATCACTATGTTTAACATATTTGTTATAAGAGTCGTGTTTAAATAATTATAATAATAATAAATCACGGTTTTATATATACTCAATGTTACATGTAACACAATCTAGACTTATAATTTTGTGAAATGCAAGCTCAAATAATTGTTGAGTGCAAGGAAATATTTCTAATAAATTTAATTTATTCAAAAAATAATAATTTATAAAAATATAGTGTGCTACATTTTCACATCACTTCAACATTATTTTTTATGACGGTCATTCATCCCATAGTAGAAATATGTTTCTATTTCCTTAAGGAAATCACTTGAGGGTGCCTTCCCACATTTTTTATAAATAAGGTTTAAAATTATTCTTCCATCCATGTAAAATAACATTGTATATTCTATGAAACTCTATCTTAATTTTATTATTAGTTTAACCATGATGGTTTCTATCTTCTATTTTATCTTTGTGTGAACATTAAATAATTTATCTATAGTTTCTAAATTAAATTATGGACAATTCCTTTCTAGGACATGGTTTCAGACCACTAATAAATAAATCAATCATACTTTTTAGGTCGATGATAAAACCAGAAGAAAACCTATAAAGTCTTGTAAAGTTTTATTTATAGTTACTGATAAAATCATCATCCTTCTACTTTAACTCTAGAAAGTCTATCTCTTTTTTAATATGAAGAGATCAAGGAAAGTACTTTATAAGGAATACCATATTAAACTACCATAATTATATGGATTTTATTTCACATTTATTTCTTTTATTCCTAATAAAATTACACCATTGACACTATAGATTTGGTCTTGTAACCTCAATCAATAATTTATTTAAAAAAGTATGCAATATAGCCCACAACCTAGGATCGATCTCTTAAGGAGGTCATTCACAACACACTATCTTATTGTGTTCACTTTAATAAATTAACTAATATAAAACTAAATTAACTAATATATATGGGGGGTTTAAATGAATGAAATGTATATATATATATATGAAATGAAATTCAAAATGAATTTAGATAGAATGAAAGAAGGTAATTTTTCTCATGAGGTCATGTTGATTGAAATCATTATTCAAAAGGGATCTCGATATTCAAATCAATGAGGTTATCAAGGCCTGTAAAAATTCACCTTATCATTTTAATTTTCATCACCTCATGTTGAGACCACTACTTTTCGGGAAGTTTTCTCTTGAATATTAGCTAGGAGACCTCTTCACTAACTGTCACAATCTTTATCATGCTCCACCATATGAATGACATAAATAGTGAAGGTAAGGATGATTTGTAAATAAGAAGAATAATTTTAATGATAGATAAAATGGGGAAACCACTCACCATAATCGATTTAACCATCACCAAAATTCCCAAAATAGAATAAAGATAAATAATTAAGTCGTATTAAACTCAATCAAACCATTATTCCCTCCCTCAATCAAACACTGAGGTTAGTTTTCTATTTTTTGTGTAGTTGAGAAGGGACCATGGTGGGAGAACACATAAAATAAAATAAATACAAGAGAAATGACTAAGGACACTAATATATTTAAATTATAATAATATTAAAGCATTAAAAATACTAAAAAGCTACTAAAAATGAAAAAAAATGTTTCCCCCAAGTTTCAAACCCCTTTAAATGAATATCAGAAACAGTTTTATAGGGAGAGGGGGTAAAAATTTCATCTCTAATTCAGCCCTCTGAATTTTTTCTTGTGGAAGCCCCATTAAATGGTCGAATGCAGAAATGTGTTCTTCACAAACATTTTTCATCAATGCCTTTCTCATGGACCCATAAAATTCCAGTTTGATTAGCCAATAATTGAAGTATTTATGGTTGATTTAATATGGAAAATTAATATGTCTAAGAGATGGTACATATTCCAAATCTCCAACTTACCATGTATTTATGGCATTAATGAAGGCTGGATAATATGAGGAAATAGTTATTAAAGTTTTTCAAAATCGTTTAATTTTTCTCTATTTATAATTATTTCTTCAATGTGGTTTCCACATGTGAGATATAAGACCATATTTAAAACTATCCAGATCTATGGACAAATTTTGAGGCCCAAATATTAGCTAGTTTTGGGCCTTTAAATGTTTGATTCATCTTTATTTAGAGTTAAATAAAACAAAAACCATGATGTATGGAATCTTAAAAAATTAATTTCATGGTTTAATTCATTTTAGAGATTTTTATGGTTAAAATACATAAAAAAAATTAAATAGTTAAAATCCAAAATTATGTTATTTTCCAATTAAGCTGAAAATACTTCTAGAACCTAAAAATGTGAAAATTTCCAAAAATACAACACTATTTTGGGATTATAAACATTTAATTATAGTATAAAATTTTAGAAAATTTTATCTTTATCACTCCCCCACACTTAATAATTTCACTCCCAAACAGTCATCAAATATCCAGATCAAAATACACACAAGTATCAAAAACGAGAAAACAACCATAATCTTTTCCGAAACAAAATTCTATCATGCCTCAAATTTGAAAAATAATTATCTTTCATTTTCATCCCTAAAATTTAAATTCATTAAACCTCATAAGCCCATCCATGTCCCAATAAAAACCTACGTCACACAAAATTTTATGTCACACTTCACTAAAGAGAAATTAAATCTAGAGTTATTATCATACTTAGAAAATTGTATTATCACCATATGTTTGTGAAAATTCTTATATCTCCACATATTGAAACATAAAAATGAATTTAATCATCATGAATTTACCAAGTAATTTATATGGATTAGAATTTATGGGAAATTTATTTAAAAACTAAGAATAGACATATGATTTTGAACTCTTAGATGTAGTGCATGAATATTCAAGTGAAAAAACTAAATGAAGATCACCCAATTATTTTTAAAATGTGAACCACAATACCAAGGCATTTTTTATTACATGGTACATGATCAAAGTAAGGATTATAATGAATGATTTAATCCAAATTCTTCCCTTTTTCATTTTTTTATTTTAAAACCTCTAAAAGGAATGTGTTTATATTCTCATATTTTTTATTGGAGTATGATGTGAAAGTTGAATATAATGATAGAATGAAAATTCATGCCTTTTATTTTTAGAGGGAAATTAGTATAAAAATAGATCAAAATGAAATATTCAATCTCATCTCCACTTTTTTATTTTTACCTTTTTTATGGAGAACCATATAATACAAATAGAACACAATGAAATGATGGCCCATGCCCAATTATATCTTTCTCTCTTTCTCTAAATGATGAAATTAACCTTAAACCACCCACAAATTAAAAAAATTATAAATAATACACCTTAAATTCCATTCCCCCACACTCAAACTTTAAATATCTATGAAAAAAATTCCAAGATTGCAGGTAGGTAATGAAAAATAATCTTGTAATGTGGCCTAAACCAATAATCTAATTCATGGAATATAAGAAATAAAGAAGAATATATGTAAATTTGGGTATCGAATTAAAATATTTCTAGCCAAAATAAAATTCTCAATCTTATCAAAAACATTCCATGACGTTCAAATTTTTTAAAGAGAAAAATCAAAAGTTCATGTTCTCACACAAAATCTAATTTTGTCTCAATAAAGTGTGGGTAACATGAAGAGTATGTCAAAATGGAAGAATAACTCACAAGACTGTAAAAAATAATTGAGACATTTTTTATGGACATGGATTTCAAAAAATTTCCATAGTCTAAAAAAGATTGAAATTCCAATCCATGGAAAAAATTCTCACATCAATAATAATTTAAAATCCATTTTTTAAAAAACTAAGGAAATTCTCTCAAAATCAATTCAAGTGTGAAAAATTATTATAATACCTATTTTAAATAAATTTTCCTAAAAAATAAAAAATAAAAATAAAAAAACATAAAAAAATAAGTAAGTATTTTGACACACCCCCACACTTAAATTTCACTACACTTTATTTAAGATCAACAAAATAAAGAAGATAAGAGAAGAAAGAAAAGGAAAAAAGGATACAATCTGACTTTATTTTCTAGTGGAATCTTTAGGCTTATCTCATATAAAATACCACATAAACAGAGAGAGATATAAATAAACAAGAGCATAAAAAATAAAGAGAAATAAAGTGAAAGGGAAAGTAATATAGAACATGGTTTGAACCCCAATTGGGTGTTAGGGTTTTTACTACCCCTGGTAGGAAGTTGTAGTTGATCAACCCCAATATGTTTGTGTGTGTGGTTTCATGATCATAGACCACCAATACCTATTTATTCTAGTTTTCTTCAACTTTCACTAGTTGAGAAGGAACCCTCTAATAGTGTACATTAGCTCCTTCCCCATGAAAAATAATCTATCTTGAATGGTGGGGGATGAAAAAAGAATGAGTCATCTTCTACTTTAGACATGTATTATTTGGCCTCTTCATTAACTTCATTACATGACTTCTTATTTTGTACTACATTAGAATATTCTGCATAAGGTAAGATATAAAAACTAAATTATAATATTATATCATGATGAATCAAAAAATAAATTTCCCTTTCTAGAGAAATCGTTTGAAATTAATCTATTCAAGTAAGGCCACTGGGAACTTGTTGTCAATAGGGAAATCATATTTATTGTAACAACCCAATGTTTCATCAATGGAAATCCTTCTTGATCTAATTAAATGTCTCTTTATGTTTATATAAAATGTCAACTTCTTTGGTTTTATGTTAAGAATTTTGACCGTTGCTAACATAGTCATTGAACAGTGATCACATGATTAGTATAAATATAGGGCTTTAACAAATCCAAATTTACTCAGAAAAAGGAAGTGATGGACTCATCCAGTAGAATTTCCCCATACGAATCCCATTTTTTGGAGCTTAGAAAAGAGGTGGCATCCTTGGGATTTTCTCTTGACCAAGCCCAAGTTGAGCTTCATCATGTCAAGCTCTAACGGGACCGTCTACGGGAGAAGTGGAAGTTGATAGAAATTACCACTCGAGCGATGTTATCCGAGCCACCCCAAAAGTCTGTCACCATCACACACCTTACCCTTAGGTCTTATGTGGCTGTTTTAAGGGTTTATGTAACAAATAAATAGTACTATGTTCATGTACATTATTTTTTTATATAATAATAAATATACTTTCTTGTCATTATTGATACATTGTAAATAGTTTTTAAAGTACAAATAATGTTTTTAGTTATTATTTAATTAAGAATTATATTTTTTTAAATTAAGGGATTTTTTAATTAAATAATATTTTAATAAAATATTATTATTATTATTAAATTAATTTTTATTAAATATAAATTATCTTATAATTTTATGACTGCAATTGTAATTTTTATTAAGGTTTGAAATCCATTTCTGTCAAAACCTGTGAATTTTTGATAAATGTCGGTTTTTATTTTAAAAGTGAAAATTAACATATTTAGAAAATTATTTAGATAAAATAAATGTTATTTCTAGAATCAGGACGTCGAAATTATCCAACGGTGAATTTTTCATAATTTTTTGAGACAGTCAAATTTTTGGGTAAAAATTAAATACCGTTTAAATATATAATGCGTTTTATGACATCATAATGACCCAATAGTGATGTAATAAAATACTATAAGCTTTATTTTCGGCCAATATATGTTTTACCATTAAAATAATGTGATTTTGGGTTTGTTTGACTTACTTTTCAAAGCGTCAATGGAGCCCTTAAGACTTATTAAACACCTTGTCTTTTTAAATTGTTTTCCATGGGAGTGTGACTCACCTCCACATAAGAAACCCTATTATTTTAAGAATTTAGGACTTTGTTATTATAAAATATTTTTTTTCCTCTTCCATTTTCCAAAAACCATGGGAAAAAACAATGGGATGGTTTGTGGTTTGGATTAATTTAATGTAAGGGGTCTCAAACCTAAATAATAAAGAATTCCCTCACCTTTCCTATATAAACCCACCCAAGCTCCCACTTCCTCCCCACTCAAAGCCTTTTGAGTTCGTCCAAAATATTCCCTAATATTTCTATAATCCTACCAAGGTGCCCCAATCTCCAAAGAATCCTCTCACAAGCCTCTCTCTTGCCTTTGGAAGCACACTTCCAAGTAAGGGTTTTTCTTCCTTTCTCTTTTTTGTCCAATTTTCTTTAAGTTTTTTTGACCTTTTAATTTAAATTATGAATGTTTGGGTATGGTTTAGCACCTCCATCATACTTCCCTATTGATTTTTTAATGATGGGAGACCCCTTTCGCTCTCATTAAATGCCTCCCATGTACACTTGTTACTATGCCGAAATTCTGAAAGGAACTTCTCTCTCCTCATTTACATTCAAGCAATACTTTTGTATCATGAATCTAAATTACATTACAATTGCTGGGACATGTATCTATATGACCTCCGTACTTTCCATTACATGTAAATATGATTAGGAACCCCTTTCTCTCTCACCAACCTTTTTTTATGAATTCTTATGTCACACTGTTACGCTGCCGAAATCGCACCGACTTTCTAACCCAATGCCAATGTGTAGTTAATACCATTATCATTTCTCCATCAAGGGTATTCACCTTTATGCACATTTAATTATTGATTATAAAGTTTCATGTATGAATTCCACATTTTTTTTATCGCAGAATAAATGATTATGTTTAATTAATCCATGTTTTATGATCCATGTGGCACACTTATGCATGAAATGAAATGTTTAAGAAGGGTGTTCCCTTATAGCGCTCCAATGCATTGGGTAAAGTATAGTATCATGATACGTCATTTGCAATGAGTGTTGACTCATTCTAATTCAAGTACAACGAGGGTTTACTTGTGCTTCATGTGCAATGAGGGTTTACTCATGCTCGATGTGCAATGAGCCTTGGCTCATGCTAATTCCATGTTAAGTGTTGTTGCCACATTTCCATGTTATGATTATCATGATTTATCATGCCTTTATGTTCATGTTTCTCTTATGTTCGATTGATATGCCTAATGTCTAACATGTATTTTACTCCGCATGTTATTCCATGTGTATTCCCTTACTGGGCTTTATAGCTCACCCTTTTCTTATGCATGTCCTCAGGTTATCCCATTCAATGATTAGTATGAAGGAATGTAGTGGTCATGTAAAGGAATTTTTCAATCAAGATGTTTTATTTCATGTTTCAAGTTTTTATGTAATTATCCTTAGCCCCAAATACACTAAACCTCTTGATCTTCTTTGTTGTATCAAGTTATGTTTTATGTAATAAATCATGTTTAATTTTTTAATAAAAGCAGGGTTGTCATAGTTGGTATCAGGGGATAGGTTTAGTTATTTTTGGGATTAGGATTAGAAAACCCTAGTAAAGCCTTAGATACAAGAATAAGTACAATTAATAAGTCTATAAGTTATGGTGATTATTTATTAAGTGGGTTATCAAGCAAATACATCCCTGTCTGGATAAGAGCAGGTAGAGGCAGCTCTGGCACAGATGTATCCTAGGGGTAAAACCCGAAAACACCACTTTGAGATAGACTCGAACGGGAAATGGTGCATGACAACGGTCCTTGATGCACTCTTGGTTACAAAAATCCTGGGGGATATGCTTTGGTAAATTCACAAGCTTAGTATGAACCCTTATTAATGGAATTAAAAAATGCCCACAAGAAAATATGTTAGAAAGTAGATCATGAAAATCCTAGATTGAAGCATATAGACTCATGAGTTAAAGAAATAAAAGTTTATTTTTAAGTAATCAACTTTTTTCTTTGGATTATCCTTTATTTGTTACCCCTAACTTTCCTTTTATTCCAGCCAATGGCCGGTAATATGAGGACTCGGGCTAACAACCGTTGTGAAGATCAGTGTGATGACTGTACTAATGAGATGCCCAATATAATGGGAGCTGGAATCACGAACTTTGTCATGCTTCTCTCTCAGCTAACTCAAGTTTTGAATAGAAACATGGGTCAATAGGAACAGTCAATCCCCCTAAGAAATAACAAGTCACTATCGAGAGCTTCATGAGACAAAGGCCTCCTACTTTTAATGGATCATCGATCCCACGATCGCTGAACAATGGATAAAATCCATTGAAAAGATCTTCTCCATCCTTCAATCTTCTGAACAAGAGAAGGTCCTACTGGCTGCTTATCGTATAGAGGGTGAAGCTGATCAATGGTTGATGTTGATCAAAAATAACAAGCCTGAGGAAGAGATCAAGGCATTTGAATGGAAGGATTTCCGAAAGATGTTTTTCGATAAATATTTTCCACGTACCCTCTGGATTAATATAGAAAGGGACTTCTTTTCCCTTAAGCAAAAAGATGAAGAATCTGTTGGAGCGTATGAGGAAAACTTCACAAGGCTTGCACGATATGCTTCCGGCTTTGTCCTTACCCCAGAATGGAAAGTTGACCACTTTTTTTGTGGGTTGAAGCCTAGACTACGGGAAGCATTAACAATACATGACTTCAAAAGCTATGAAGAAATTGTCCGATGTGCCCTCAAGGTCGAAATGGAGATCGGAGAATCACAAGGGCATCATGGGGATAAGAATCATAAGGTGGACTTCAATGTTGGGGGTCTGATGGATAAATCCAACGGTGCTAAGAAGATCCAGCACCCCACTTTCCAAAAGTGAGGAAAGAAGAACCCTGGAAATTGTCTTAAGGGGATGAGGAAATGCTTCAGGTGCGGAAGAGAAGGGCACCTAGCTGTTAACTGTCGGCAAGAAAGACACGCGACTGTGATAGAGGAGAGGAACACTCCGTTCAAACCTCAACGAGTTTTTCAATGCTACAAATGAAAAGAACCTGGTCATTTTTCAAATCAGTTCCCTAATCTAAGGGTTTTCGGAGGCAACCAACAACCTCTAAGGTAGCAAGGAATATCTTTTTCCATCACTTATGCCGAAGTGAACCTTGAAAATGAAGTGGTGATAGGTACGCTAGTTATTCATTCAAGAATAATGAATGCACTTTTTGATTCAGGTTCTACGCATTCTTTTATATCTCTAAAGTTTAGTAGAACAATCCCAGCACCACCACAAATCATGGAAGTGAAGATGTCAGTGAGTACGGAAAATGGGGCAATCATTGCATCCCATGAATATAAGTCCTCCCCTATTATAATTTGTGGATTTAATTTCCCATCGAACCTCGTCATACTTCCTCTGGCGGAAGTTGATGAAATTCTTGGCATGGATTGGATTTCCTTATATAGATCCAACATAAATTTTCGAGAGAGGGAAATCACACTCTATAGGGAGAATCGACCCCCGATTCTTTATAAGTGTAAGGAGGAAGATGAATCTCCTTTAGCTCCATCATCTCAAGCATGGATATTACTTCCTTATTAGCATGCGTATCTAGATCAGATTATTGAGTCCAAGGAAGAAACCATCCTTGAAGAATTGCCTATTGTGAGAGAATTCGCTAAAGTGTTTCCCGAGGAACTGCCTGGTCTTCCTCCTAGAAGAGATGTTGAATTCTAAATTGAACTTATACCCGGGGATTTACCAATATCCAAGAATCCATATAGAATGGATATTGTAGAGCTTAAAGAGATAAAGAAACAACTATAGGAGAATTAGGATAAAGGGTTTATAAGCCCAAGTGCTTCACCATAGGGTGCACCAGTCCTCTTCGTCAAGAAGAAGGATGGGTCAATGCGGCTTTGCATCGATTATCATGAACTTAACAAAATAACGATAAAGAACAACTATCCTCTCCCCAGAATTGATGACTTGTTCGATCAGCTATGAGGAGCACAATACTTCTCCAAAGTGGACTTGCGGTTGGGATATTATCAAGTAAGGGTGAAGAAGGAAGATATCCCAAGACTGCTTTTCGCACAAGATACAGGCACTATGAATTCATAGTAATGCCTTTCAGACTCACTAATTCTCTAGAAATCTTCATGGACTTAATGAATAGAGTCTTTAGAGATTACCTAGACAAATTTGTGGTAGTCTTTATAGATGTTATTCTAATATACTCCAAAACCAAGGAGGATCATGAGGAGCATTTAAGAACTGTATTGGAGACTTTGCGCAAGGAGGAGATCTATGCAAAGTACAGCAAGTGTGAGTTCTGGTTGAAGGAAGTCTCATTCTTAGGACATATCATCACAAGAAATGGGATATCTGTGGATCCCTGCAAAACAGATGCAATTGAGGGATGGTCGAGGCCAACATCGATAACGGATATCTGTATCTTCTTGGGGTTATCTGGATATTATCAACGATTTGTGAGAACTTTCTCATGATTGTCCAACCCTCTTACCAAGCTAACTCAAAAGGGAGTAAAGTTTTCTTGGAGTGATCAATGCGAAGAAAGATTCATGGAGTTGAAAAGGAGGATTATCACAGCGCCCGTGCTCACTTTACCCACAAGTGGGGAACTTTTTGTTGTTTTCAGTGATGCTTCAAAGAAGGGCTTAGGCTATGTGTTGATGCAGAATGATAAATTTATTTCATATGCCTCAAGGCAGTTGAAAATCCATGAGAAAAACTATCCAACGCATGATCTAGAGTTAGCGGCGGTGATCTTTGCCTTGAAAATCTGGCGGCATTTTCTCTATGGAGAGAAATGTGAGATATATACTGACCACAAGATTCTTAAATATATATTCACACAGAAAGAGCTTAATATGAGCCAGAGAAGATGGATAGAGCTCATGAAGGATTATGACTGTTCAATCTATTACCACCCTGGGAAAGCGAACAAGGTGGTAGATGCCCTAAGTAGAAAGGATCCAGTGATTCTATCAATGATGAGAATTGAGAAGGATCCAATATTCCTAGACTTGATGAATATGGATATGGGAATCATAGATAAGGGACCATAATCAATCCTTTCACAAATGATTGCTCAACCATCTCTTTTGGAAAGGTTAATGGATTCTCAAAAGGATGATGTGGGAATTCTAGAAAAAGTGGAAGCTATCAAAAAAGGGAAATCCTTGGAGTTTAATGTTAATAAAGAAGGAATTGTGTGGTTTGGGAAAATACTATGTGTTCCATCAAGTCTGGAGCTGAAGAAGGAACTTTTGGATGACGCACATAGTTCAAATTTCTCTATTCACCCAGGGAGCACAAAGATGTATCGAGATCTCCAAGAAAACTTTTGGTGGGATAATATGAAGAAGGATATCACTGAATATACATCAAAGTGCCTGGTGTGTCAGCAAGTGAAGGTAGAGAGGCAGAAGTCTAAGGGGATGATGCAACCATTGCCCATACCAGAATCGAAATGGGAGAACATCACCATGGATTTTATCACCGGACTTCCAAGGACATCAAAAGGAAACAATGCAATCTGGGTTGTTGTGGATCTTCTTACAAATATTGCACACTTCATTGCTGTTCGGTAGGATTTCTCATTGGATCAACTGGCACAGATATATATCAGGGAAGTGGTAAGGTTGCAAGGAGCACCACTATCTATTGTGTCTGATAGAGATCCAAGATTCACCTCTATGTTTTGGAAGAGTCTTCAACATGATCTGAATACTAAACTGAACTTCAATACGGACTATCATCCTCAAACTGATGGCCAATCTGAGCGGACTATCCAAACACTTGAGGATATGTTGAGAGTGTGCTCAATGGACTTTAAAGGAGGATGGGATCAATATCTTCCTCTGGTTGAGTTCTCTTATAATAACAGTTTCCACTCGAGCATCCAAATGGCACCATATGAATCCCTATATGGGAAAAGGTGCATAACACCGGCATGTTGGGATGAGGTCAGTGAACGTAAGCTGCTTAGACCAGAAATGGTCGAGGAAATGGTGGAGAAGGTGAAAACCATTCAGCAGCATATCAAGGCAGCCCAGAGTCGACATAAGAGTTATGAAGATAATCATCAATGAGACCTTGATTTTAAAGTTGGAGACATGGTTTTTCTACGCATATCTCTGTGGAAGAAGTTCATGAGGTTTGGAAAGAAAGGGATGTTAAGTCCAAGGTATATCGGCCCCTTCGAGATTCTTGATCGTGTCAGGGCTGTGGCCTATCGACTAGCACTTCCACCTACTATGGCCAAAGTACATGATGTCTTTCATGTATCCCTCTTAAGGAAGTACATATCGGACCCTTCACATGTACTCTCTTCTAAGGTGGTACAATTGAAATATGGTCTTTCTTATGAGGATCCACCAGTGAAGATCTTAGATCGTATAGAAAAAGTTCTATGAAATAAGACAATTCCCCTCTTCAAGGTGTTGTGGAGAAACCACAAGTTTGAAGAAGCGACTTGGGAATCAGAGGAAATGATGAATCTAAGTTACCCACGTCTATTTTAGTGTGGGAAAAGGAAAATTTTGAGGGTGAAATTTCATAAGGGGGAATATTTTAATGACCCAAAGTTTCATTAATGGAAATCCCTCTTGATCTAATTAAATGCATCTTTATATTTATATAAAATGTCAACTTCTTTGGTTTTATGTTAAGAATTTTGACTGTTGCTAATATAGTCATTGAACAGTGATCACATGATTATTATAAATATAGGGCTTTAACAAATCCAAATTTACTCAGACAAAGGAAGCGATGGCCTCATCCAGTAGAACTTCCCGATACAAAGCTCATTTGTTGGATCTAGGAAAAGAGGTGGAATCCATGGACTTCGCTCTTGACCAAGCCCAAGCTGAGCTTCATCATGTCAAGCTCGAACAGGGCCGTCTATGGGAGAAGTGGATGTTGATAGAAATTACCACTGGAGCGATGTTATCTGAGCCACCCCAAGAGTCTTTCACCATCACACACCTTACCCATAGGTCTTATGCTGCTGTTTTAAGGGGTTATGTAACAAATAAATAGTACTATGTTCATGTACATTATTTTTTGTATATAATAATGAATATACTTTCTTGTCATTATTGATACATTGTAAATAGTTTTTAAAGTACAAATAATGTTTTTAGTTATTATTTAATTAAAAATTATATTTTATTAAATTAAGGGATTTTTGAATTAAATAATATTTTAATAAAATATTATTATTATTATAAAATTAATTTTTATTAAATATAAATGATCTTATAATTTTATGAACGCAATTGTAATTTTTATTAAGGTTTGAAATCCATTTCTATCAAAACCCGTGAATTTTAGATAAATGTCGGTTTTTATTTTAAAAGTGAAAATTAACATATTTAGAAAATTATTTAGATAAAATAAATGTTATTTCTGGAATCAGGATGTCGAAATTATCCAATGGTGAGTTTTTCATAATTTTCTAAGACAGTCAAATTTTTGGGTAAAAATTAAATACCGTTTAAATATATAATGTGTTTTATGACATCATAATGACCCAATAGTGATGTAATAAAATACTATAAGCTTTATTTTCAGCCAATATATGTTTTAACTTTGAAATAATGTGATTTTGGGTTTGTTTGACTTACTTTTCAAAGCATTAATGGACCTATCAAGACTTATTAAACACCTTGTCTTTTTAAATTTTTTTCCATGGGAGTGTGACTCACCTCCACATAAGCAACCCTATTATTTTAAGAAGTTCGGACTTTGGCCTTTTAAAATATTTTTTTCCTATTCCCTTTTCCAAAAACCATGGGCAAAAACCATGGGATGGTTTGTGGTTTGGATTAATTTAATGTATGGGGTCCCAAACCTAAATAATAAAGAATTCCTTCACCTTTCTTATATAAACCCACTCAAGATCCCACTTTCTCCTCACTCAAATCCTTTTAAGTTCGTCCAAACTATGCCCTAATCTCTCTAGAATCCTCCCAGGGTTCCTCAATCTCCCAAGAAGCCTCTCATAAGTCTCTCTCTAGCCTTTGGAAGCACACTTCCAAGTAAGGGGTTTTCGTCCTTTCTCTTTTTTGTCCAATTTTCTTTAAGTTGTTTTTCCCTTTTAATTTAAATTATGAATGTTGGGGTATGGTTTCTAACCTCTCTCATACTTCTCTCTTGATTTTTGAATGATGGTAGACCCCTTTCCCTCTCATTAAATGCCTCCCATGTACACCTGTTACTATGCCGAAATTCCAAAAGGAACTTCTCTCTCCTCATTTACATTCAAGCAATACTTTTGTATCATGAATCTAAATTCCATTAAAATTGTTGGGACATGTATATATATGACCTACTTACTGTCCATTACATATAAATATTATGAGGAACCCCTTTCTCTCTCATCAACCTTTTTTTATGAATTCTTATGTCACGCCGTTACGCTGCCGAAATCGCACCGACTTTCTAAGCAAATGCCATTGTGTAGTGAATACCATGCCCATTTCTCCATCAAGGGTATTCACCTTTATGCACATTTACTTATTGATTATAAGGTTTCATGTATTAATTCCACATTCCTTTATCATGGAATAAATGATTATGTTTAATGAATCCATGTTTTGTGATCCATGTGGCACACTTATGCATGAAATGAAATGTTTAAGAAGGGTGTGCCCTTATAGAGCTCCAATGCATTAAGTAAAGTATAGTATCATGATACATAATGTGCAATGAGTGTTGACTCATGATAATTCAAGTACAACGAGGGTTTACTTGTGCTTCATGTGCAATGAGGGTTTACTCATGCTCCATGTGCAATGAGCCTTGGCTCATGCTAATTCCATGTTAAGTGTTGTTGCCACATTTCCATGTTATGATTATCATGATTTTTCATGCCTTTATGTTCATGTTTCTCTTACGCTCGATTGATATGCCTAATGTCTAACATGTATTGTACTCCTCATGTTATTCTATGAGTATTACCTTACTGGGCTTTATAGCTCACCCTTTTCTTATACATTTCCTCAGGTTATCCCATGTAATGCTAAGTACAAAGGAATGTAGTGGTCATGTAAAGGAAGTTTTCAATAAATATGTTGTATTTAATGTTTCAAGTTTTTATGTAATGATCCTAAGCCCCAAATACACTAAACCTATCGATCTTCATTGTTGAATCAAGTGAAGTTTTCTGTAATAAATAATGTTTAAGTTTGTAATAAAAGTTAGGTTGTCATATTTATATTCTTACAAATTATTACAGAGATAAGGATTTACTGATTCTTATTTTTAAAATATGGGATGATCGCCTAAATATTTTACTTTAATGAAATATGACCAATGTTCTTCAGAATCATGTTGTTCTCCCTCAGTTGTATCAGCTAGCATGATTTATTCAAGAACCTCTTCAAGAATTGGATAAGGAGAGACAATTAGATCATTAAGTATCATATTAAAATTTCCCCTGAGTTCTTAAAATTTAAATATAGATTTAAAAATATTTACCTCTTCTGCTTCAATTTCATTTTCTTATTGTTGTTCTGACCATTAGAATCTGGATTCTTGAATGATGTAAGAATTTTTGTTTAATTGATTTATCAATTCCTCCATTATTCTCAGGTGGTCTATAATTTTTTTATTTAAAATTTAACTCCTGATACATAAATCCTCACTAGGAAAATCATATTAAAAATCACTAAAATAATTCATCTTAAGGCTATAAAAGAAAAAATATGCAATAGTGATCTTTTTTATTTATTGAATTTTTTTATTTATTGAGTATTTTTTTGAAAAACAGAATTCACATTCACTCTGTCTCCCCATAAATGGAACCATTTTTATGTTGTTAATTTATTCATGTTACCTCAGTCAATATTTTATTTACCTAAGTATACTGTATATCACAAAATCTTGGATCGATCTCTCAAGGAGGCTGCTCACAACACACTATATTCCCATTATAACTACTATAAATTAACTAATATAAAACTATATTAACTAATATAAATATGGGGATTTGAAATTCATGACATATATATATATATAATGAAACAAAAAAATTAATTTAGATAGAAATAAATAAAGAAATGTTTCTTAGGAGGTCATAGTTATTGAAATCATTATTTAGAAGGGATCTCAATATTCGACTCAATGAGGTGATCGAGACCTATAACACCTCACCTTATCATTTGAATTATCATCACCCCATACTGATACCACTATATATAGGGATGAACTCTTCTAAATTTTCTCTAGGATATCTCTTATCTAACCATCATAATCGATGTCATTCTCCACCATATGCACAACACAAATAGTAAAGTGAAGGATGATCGATAATTGAGAATTAGAATTCAATAAATAGAGAAAATGTGGTGACCATTCACTATAATTTGTTTATCCATCATTGAAATTCTTATAATTTAATAAATAGAAATAATTAAATCAAAAAAACTCAATAAAACCATAATTCATCCATCAAATATATGCCGAGGTTAGTTCTCCATTTTTTGTGGAGTTTAATAGGGATAATGTTGGAAGAATACATAAAATAAAAGAAGTGTAAGAAAGAGATATAAATAAGAACACAAATATATTAATAGTATTGTAATATTAAAGCATTTAAAATACTAAAAAGCTACTAAAATGGCCATAAAATGTTTCACCAGAGTTTCCAACCCCTTGAAATGAAGATCATAAACAATTTTATAGGGAGAGGGGTGAAAATTTCATCTCTAATTATGTTATCCAATTGTTTTCATGTATCACCCCATTAAATAGAAGAATTGGAAAAAATATTTATTCATAAAATTCATTAGGATGTGTCTTTCCCATTCACCCATGAAATTTCATCTTAATTGGACGGGAATTGAAGGATTTTTTGTTGATTTACTCCATAAAATCATTATATCCTAGAGATGTTTGTATTCCAGTACTTCAAATTCCCATTAATTTATTGAATTGATAGAGGATGAATTAGGTGAGTACATAGATATGATAGTTTTTCAACAAAATATTTTATATCTATCTATTTAATTTCATATTTTTTGGTCTAGCCAATTGTAATATAGAATCCCATATTTAAAACAATCTAGATTTGTGGATGGATTTCAAAACCTATACTATGATCTAGTTTTAGGATTTCAAATGATGGATTGAGATTTAGGACTAGTTAAATTAAATTAATATCATGATTTATGGAATCCTAAAAATATAAATTCTATAATTTCATTTAGTTTAAATAAATTTTAAGCCAAAATACATAATAAAATTTAAATAGTTAAAATCAAAAATTAATCCATGATCCCAATTACACTCAAAATACTACTAAAACCTAAAAATGTGACAATTTACCATAATATGACACTTTAGTTTTATTATAAATATTGAATTATAGTATAATTTTTTTGAAAATTTTATCTTCATCAACCATTGATCATTTTCTCCTTCCATATGATAGACTATTATGACAACTTTCTCATAGTCTGGGCATTGAAAAATAGAAAATTTCTTTCAACTCAAATAGTTCCATTTCTTGAAAACTAGTTGATCAGAATACACATAAAAGGATAGTGCACATTTTTCCCATAAACAATTAAATTTCATGTCACTCCCTCAATGGTTTATTCATAATTTCAACATGATATTTGTTACCACACATATATTCAAAGAGTTGAGTGATAATTGTCATAAGATATTACACCCCAGCTTCTAATCCTTTTGTTTTCTCACGATGATAGTTTTTTCTATAGAATTTCACTTTTTTCACATGATTCCTCTATGTTCTATCCATTTATTAAAACCAAAAACATAGTGTAATCATTATGCAATAAAAAACAGATTGAATAATCATATATTCTTGAAAATTATTCCTAAGATGACCTAAATTGTGATACTTTATTATCAATCTATAATAGATTAAGTTTAATCTAGGTTATTTATGGTCATCATTTATTCAAATACATTAAAATGTTTTATAAATAAAATTTTAATTAACCTAATAATATCCCCCAAAAGTTTCAAGCCTTGTGTGTAGTCTTAGGCCCACTCATTTGATACTAGTGATAATCGAGATAATACCCAATTATCCCCATTCAATATTGTTTCCCCTGGGTGCCTATACTCCATAACTACATCCACATTCTATTATCTACACTAGGATTTATTTTCTAGGAAAACCTCACAATCCCTACTTTACCAAAGATTTGGGATGTTATCCTATAATTATAGTTATCCCTAAGGTTTTGAATAAATTTTTCTGACCCTAATCTTCAATGATTAACTAATAACTTCTCTAATACCAATTGAGGAATGCCAATCATAACATACAAAAATAATTTATCATTTTAAATCAATATAAAAACAGAACAGAATTATACACACCCCATTACTATAAAGTTTTAGTGTCCTTAGGTAATAGATATATAAACATCTTATTTCATAAAGGATCTTAAATATGTCCTACAAATTTCTTCATATTAACACCTTTATACACATATCATACTTAGAACCTTATATAAAACATGGGGAATGGATACATAAGAAAGTATGATCATAGATCCTTAATGAGAGTAAACATAGGAAACATCAATCGATAATCATAAGTGATCATAAGGGTATGAGAACATCATCATAGTATAAGAAATAAATAACCAAAAAATTAAATATCTTTAGTCAGGATTCATGGAATAAGTCTTTGTTATAAGAAAAAAAAGTCATAAGATTGTGAAAACATAAATAATCAATCATGTTACATGAGAGTTTGTCATAAACATAAGAATGTGGATGAAATAAAATTATAACATTGTGACCATGTATAAATAGTAATAGGTTCACTCATTAATTTAAAGACACGAAATAAGATCCTCACATAAACTTATGGACATGAAACCAATTCCATGTATAAACTTATATACATGAAACCAAGTCTACACATAAAATGATGGACAGAAACTTTGTACATATATAATTTTTTGAACATGACATTAGGTTCACAAATAACATAATTATCTAATGATTTATCAATCTTCACCTAATGAATTATAGGGATACATAATTCTAGTCCCACCCATATTATATTTATAATCAATTCATATGTATGACACAAGATCATGATAACATTCATCATCACCTTAATTAGGGAAAAGAAAATAGTTTTCATTAATATTTCATCTTTTTAACCATAAAACATATAGAGGAAGAATAAGGATGGTATCATAGAATAATATCCTCAGTGAATCATAAGTAATATCAAAGGAGATTATCATAGATGAAAAATTCCATTAGAATATCATAGGATAATTTCTTAAGGAAAATACCCTTATCAATTTGAAATATATTTCATAAAATATAAAAATTTCAAAAAAAATATTGAGGATTAATTTTTTTAGAAAATAAACATATAAATTTTAAGTAAAGAATTAAGGAAAATATTATTCATTATGGTGGGAAAAAGTCATTTTTGTGGGAAATGTTAAAATGAAGATTCCTTTCACATTTATAGTAAAATGTAAAATGTAAATCATTGGAAAACAACATAAATATTAATTTTAAAAACAATTATATATTTTCAATAATTGGTACAAATTTATTTAAAAAATATATATATAATAGTAAAAAAACGCTTCAAAACATTTTAAATATAATATATTATTATATATATAGAAGAAAAATATTCTTGACTAGATAGAAAAAAGTAGAATTTCCTTAAAAACATTCTTTCGGTCTCTTCAGTACGTAAAAAGTGGAAGGTGAAAGGAAAAAAATTATTATCCATAAAAACCAGAGTAAAATAAAATTCATTATATTTTTTATCGATATATCATAACATATCTTCACTATAAACTTGATCATAAATAATTCTTATAAACAATTAGATTGTGACATAACACCCTTAAAAAAAGTTTGACTTAGTTTTCAAGTGTTTTAAAATCATTTATAATACATTTAAATTTTGTATAATTATATATTAGAATAATATAAATATTTATAGGATCATATATGATCCTCTAAAAACATTTAAACATCCATTAATTATTAAATGCTTAATAAAATTGTTGTTTTTTGGTGTTAACTGTTTCATTTTTTCATGTAAGTGTTAGTTTAGAAGTTCTAGTACTTGTAATTTTATAAAGGTTCCATCATCTATAGAATGATAATAACGATATAAATAAGATATATATATTCATTATAAACATATTTATAATCATATATAAATTGTTGATATAGAAAAATGAATTATGTCGTTCATGGAGATGGTATTTTGTACGTATGCATGAACGTTATTTTCATTTTCTATAGAAAATAAATAAATAAAGATAAATAATATTATACATTAAAAACCATAATTATACCATAAATATCATATATAAGAATTATATCTATTATAATAATCAACCAAGACTGTTGGTGATGGAAAATTAATTATATCGTTATGTAGAGGTGGTAGTCCACACGTACACACAAGTGATAATTTAATTTCCCATTTTGTGAAGAAATGTTGTTCCATCATCATAATAACATCTAATTATATTGATTAAACTAGATTAATCATGTTATTATGGATACAATAGGTTTATAAATGGTGGAAGAATAAATAAAATTGAAAGAGTTCGGTTAAGATTTATACCTCTTTGTTAAGAAACCTCCTTTGACTTACACCATAATCCTTGAAAGGATGGTAATATAATAAAAAAAAAGAACTCCAGGTTATAAAGAAAAATATTAAGAAATTATTTGGGTAGGTACTGTTAGATAAAATAGTATCTTTAAATTTAGAAAAGATAGGATAGGTGATGTTATTTTATAAGGGAGCGAGAGGACAAACTTGAAATTTTTTAAAAGATTAAAATATAATAATGTCATGCTTAATCGAAATGCTACCAAATGAATTGTAACACCCCAAGATTTCATAGTGTGTTATTTCTTCAAAATAATTTAATAACTTGCATTACACGCAACACCGAGTTCAATTGCACCATGACTTACCAAAAAAAATCCATTAAAAGAGGTCATGAATAGTATTAACTAAATTTTAAACTTTATAATTTTAGAATCCATATTATGAGTTTCTTAGTCATAATGCAAGAACAGATTCATTTTCAGTATTACACTTTTATCAACTTTTGATAGTGAAACCTTTTTAAATACAATATTTTAAACTTTTTGACTAAATGGAGACATCAAAAAATTTAAAATGAAACTTCCCAAGCTTCCACGGTACGCTTTCCTTTGAATAAAACAGTAGCGTGTGTTGTACGCAACTTCGAGTTTTAACACACACCACAACCAATCAAAATGGCCGTTATGAATAGTAATACCTAAATTTTGAAATAATATATATTTTATATTTTGAAATGGACTTCATTTTTGTATTCGGAATATCGAATTTATCCTAAGTTGAAATTTTGGTACTTTTCGGATAACTTTCATATTTTGATGAATAGTGAAAATTACTAAATTTTAATTAAAAACAACTTTTTTAATCAAAATAATTAATAGTGATAAAATATGAATTTGAGTGGTTTTAAAGTATATTTAGAATATATTTTTACAATTTAATATAATGTTGGTCATTAGACAAAATTTTACAATTAAACCGAACATAAACAAGTGTCAATCTTTTGATAGTTATTATCTCTTAAAAACACGCTTTTTATTTTGACAACGGGAATTAATTTTAAATTAATTTCTGCCACTTCTGTGTTTTGAATTTAGAAAAATGGATTCCATATTTGGAATCAGGATGTTCAAATTGTGTAAATAGGTAACTTTTATTTTTAGACATTTTGAATAATTACTGCGGTAAATATTTTATTTACCATGGTTAAGGGTAAATCCGGTAAATAAGGGTTAAAAATAATATTATAATAATACTAAATTACCCTAAAACGTGTATTAACCCTATTGGTTAATACATGGTCGACCATGGGCATCTTTGGGTCGATTTTGGGACCCCATGGATCCACTTGTAAGTGATAATGACACTTTATTTTAATTAAGTTAAAATGAATACAAAAATGACACAGGCATATATCTTTTAGCAAAACAATTGTTACATAGGGTTATATATGTTGGATTTTAGATTATAAGAATTCATTAGAAATCTAAAAATATTTCCTACATAATGATAATTTTTAGACATTAAATAATTTATTTTATATATGCCACAATGATGATGCAGTAATTACAATAATAGTAAAAAATTAAAATAATTGATATTATAAATACCCAAATAAATATAATATGAAACTTTTAATGAATTAATCTAATTTTATAGGATAATATGATATATTAGGATTGATTTAATTGACTTTGTTCGAAGTAATCAATCTGTTTTGAGTTTCACAAAAATCAACTATTGAATAGTGTCAAAATTGACATAAAAGAGTTCTTAAACAAATATTATATTATTAATTGATATTAAATTCCTAAAAATCAAAGGTTCGGCCAAGAGACTTATATCATGATAGGTTCATCATTAATGTACCACTTGGGGGTCACTTGGATGTATATAGTAAGTTTATTAACCATATTATATAAAAATACAAAGAGACATTGTAAAAGTGAAACTAATTAACTTAGAGTTAATACTTAAAGATAAGGTTAATATAAGTACCCAAACCTGTCTAAATTCTATTGGTTGAGTGGTTTTCGACCTATCCCCACCTTAACCTTTGAATAATCAACTTTGGAGCCATTAGAAACCGAATATTAATTTATTATAAATTAATATTTCTAGCTTTTCCAAAGGTGCCCCTCACCCCTCTTATAAAAGGGCACTCCTCCTTCTCATTTCTTCACACCTTCAAAGCCTTTTGGTTCGGCCAAACTCTGCCCAAATACTCTCCCAACATCCCTCACTACAACCTAGAGGCCTTAGTTTGATCATAAAGCCTACCTAAGGAGCCCTTTTGATCAAATCAAAAGGAAGAACCCGAAGAAGAGGTAATGATTTCACCACCCTTCTCCAAGTTCATTTCTTCTTCCACTTCTTCTTCCTTTGTTCTTACCATTCTAAAATAATAACTCCAGTATCTCACATATACTGTGATGTTATTATAAATATGGTACAATCATATTCAGTATTCTATCCACCCTTTGAATAACATGTCACCATACGTGCGTACGTACGGCTTACCGTCTCCACGTCGTGGTGTAATTGTTATTCAATATAATATTATTTGGATGGGTATAATAATGATGTGTAAATCATGTAAATAATAAATATAACATGTTAATGATTCTGTATATATGATATACCATCCATTTATATATTATTTTAATATCAAAAGAATGATATTGTCGCTCGTGCGTACGTACGGACTACCGTCTCCACGAACGCGATGAGATTCATTCTCCATCGTATCCATTCAAGTATAATTATCATTTGATGATTTAAAAATGATTTTTAAGGACTGGATATCATTCTGGATATGAATAAGAAACAACAACCATGGCTTATGTAACAAAACATATAAAATAAAATGAGTAAGTTAACTCCCGAAACGACGATAATTCTAAGATATTATTAACAAATCAATGTTAAAAGATCATATATGATATCATATTAATATATATGATTCTTGTATAATTTAATAACAACTATTTCACCATTATACAGGAGGTTAACCTACCCCAACCAAGGAAAAGTACAAGGTAAGGGTTTACTTTACAACCTCTTCATTATCCAAGGTTGTTTATACGTAATAATCTACTGGGATCTCTTTATCATTCACATCCATGTTTCTTAAAAATGCATTTCAAAACATTTTTACTATTTACTAGAATATGAGTTAAAGTCATTTATACCCTTTTTGACTTTTATAAGTGGTTTATAAAGGAATCTTTCGGTCGTTTTCAAAACAAGGTCCTTTTTAACCTTTTCGACAGAATTAAGGTAAGAATGTTTTTTAACTTATACGGCGGGTGCGGCTATTTTCCGCCGTTATAAAATCTTCAAAGCTTCCCTTACAAGCTTATAAGAATATTTTCAAAGAAAATGTTTTATTTTATATGGATCTTAAATGATTTCAAAATAAAAAGAGATATTTATTTAAAAAGAATTTTGATTTCATCTATATCAACATCCTTTTATGGATTTTATTCTTATTTGAAGTTGATTTATTGTAATACAAAGCTTCTATATTGTATTGAAAGTTTTGTGATATGTTTGACTGTGGATGTGCTATTTTTATACCATTCATAGTTTATGGTGAAATTATTGACATTTCGTATGCTAGTTTTAATACGAATGTTTATGTTATGTTTAAACCTTTTCATATGGGAATGCATTGGACTTAGTAAGTGACGGGTGGAGCCCGCTATAGCTCCTCGATGCATCGGTAGGTCTCATGAGACAAACTAGTGTCTTGGCACAAGGCCTTGACAAAATATTATTTGTAGTCTTGGCACGAGGCCTTGGCTATGTGGTTATGATAGTCTGGCATTATGCATTCCAACATTATGAAAGTGGTTATTGATTTTTGCATGTGATTATTCGATTAGTAGAATATCCATGTGAATAAGTAAATGGCATTATTTCATTTTATTTATGCCATACCATGTTGAAAGTTCATGTTTAAAAGGCTTTTGTTTTAGTAATACATTTCTTTAAATGTTTATTCTTATTGATGAAAGTTTCCGCTATATTGTTATCCTTACTGGGCATTTGAGCTCACCCCTTTTCTATGTTTTATTTTTCCCAGGAAGTGAAGATGTAAGTTATGAATGACCTGCAGGGATATTATGAGGGGATTATAGTGTGGACTGTGGAAACATTATGTTGTTGTAGTAGTTTTTCATTTTATGATGTAATGTAAAACTTATGAATATATCTAGTGTTTCCAAGGCTACTAAACTAATCGGTCTTTCGAGATTTGATCTTTCTTGTGATCATGCCAATGTTACGAAGTAATGCACCGACTCTAGGCAACTAGGGTCGGGGCGTTACAGTTGGTATCAGAGGAAGTTTAGTACAAACCTTGGAAGCTAGATTTAGATAAACTCTGATTAGAGCACGTAGACCTAAGATGAACTTTGAAGATTAGTATAGAAGAACTTCCTAGAATTTTGGTATTGTAGAGATTTTGTGAGTTTTCCGAGCAATACATCCCTTTCTGGATACGAGCAGGTAGAGGCGGCTCTGGCACAGATGTACCTAGGGGTAAAACCCGAAAACACCGCTTTGAGCTAGACTCGAACGGGAACTGGTGCACGACAACGGGCCTTGCTGCACTCTTGGTTACGACACTCCCGGGGGATATGCTTAGGATAACTCTCATTTTCTTTACAAATCATTTTGAAGGGTTTATGAGTATATATTTCCTTAAAGAAAACATTCTTATGATTATGGATTATATCCATAAATAGTTTAATTTATGTTAAGTGTTTTATAAGTATGGGATTATGTATTTTGATTCATAAACTGATCTAGTTTATTCCATTGTTTAGAAATGGTGCCCAGTAGAATGAATGAGAACTCCAGAAATGCACATGATCCAAAGAGAAGGAAGGATCATATCTTTCATGGTCTTAAGCTAGAATTTATAAGAGAAATAGTCTCCCATGTATTATCATCATATGAAGAAATAATATCATGTATTGATAAGATAAGTAAAGAGATTACTGAGTCCTATGACTTTGAAGGGAAGCAAGAGAAGAAAAGGATAGAAGAGAGAAAGATGGATAAAGGGAAGAGGGAAAAGAAGAATTTTCCCATATGTGGTAACTGTGGAAAGAAACACCCTGGAACTTGCCTGAAAGGAATGGGAGTTTGTTATAAGTGTGGAGGAAAAGGGCACAAAGTACGTGACTGCAAGGGTAAGAAAATGGTTTCAAATGTACAATGCTTCATTTGCAAGGAGTTTGGACACTAAGCGAACCTATGTCCCAGTCATTAGACTATGACGCAAATGATGCTATTGGACAATAATCAAGTTATGATACTACCACAGATGAAGATGAATGATTAGAGTTATTATGTTGATTATGTCAATTGAGTGTTGTATCAACAATGTACTTGTTATAATAATTATGGAGTATATAAGGATTGTACTGCAGTACTATTTCATTAAGGACTTGAGATTGTGTGGAACAAAGAAAAGTGACTCAATAGCAGGATAAATTTTTTGAAAATATATGGTTGAGAGAATGATAAACCATAATATAGTTCTGATACCGAGGTAGTGATTTTCGAATAATACATGATTATTTTGGAAAAAATATATTGGATATTCTTGACTACCTTGGAACTGATTAATGATTTTTATATTCCATCATTGTTGGGGTTTAAAACATTTTTGGATTGATGAAGTATATCCAGCATTCTATATGGAATAAGGGAGCATGAATGTAATCAATAAGGAATATGGTAATACATGATGAAGGTATTCATATGCTATTACGGGGTAAAAAGGATCTATATTATGTTTACCTTCCTTATAAAAGTTAGACTGTGAGTTTGGACAGAAGTATTTTGGATAGTTCTAGTTTGGATTATTTTGGATTGCCATAAAAGGACAACCCGGAGGTCGGGCGGCAACCCGTCGCGTCCGGCAAGGCTGCGAGACTTGAACCCGCAACCGAAGGGCGACAAGGGTGTATCACCTACCACTGGACCATGAGATATCCTGGAATAAATAAAGTAGTTTTTATTAAAAGATCATGTAGATTAATTATAAATTAGTTTATTTTGGAACCCTATACGAATAGTGTAAATAGAATTTTTTTACATTCTATTATCTTTTAGAGTGAAAGATGAGTTTGTGGTAGAAATTTATTAATGGATAAAAATCTAATTATAAAGTAAGTATATCTCCTTATGATCTTAGCCAATCTCATAAATAAATTCCTCAATATTAAGAAAAGCAACTTTGAACAAAAATGTTTTCCTAGATGTACCTTAAATCATCACTAATTTATGGCTTTGGGATTGTTGGCCTTTTTATAGCCATGTTCTCTACCACTCTCCATCAGATAATTGATGGTTAGATTTTTCTTCCATATCCATATTTTCCTACATGGAACCCTAGTATGTGTTATTTTCGGTAATCTTCATACTTTCGACTCTTTATTTTAAATAGAGGCCTCATTAATTCATTTTTCGATGTGGGATTTCAATTAGGATATTTTGAAACGTCAAAAATGTGTTATCCTAATACCCTATGTTTTGTTGAACCGATGGTATTTCAATTCATCATAGATTGATGAATTTAAGGACATCAATTTTATACTTGTTTGTGATTGATGACCTCAATCACTACCTATAAATATTTACGTTTTCCTCCGATTATATGTCTCCAATTTCCACCAATGTTCTCCTAATCGAGATCATAATTTGGTGGTGACCCTTTGATTTCTCTTTTCCTCATATTAAGACTAAATTTTAGTAACCCAATTTCTGATGTGGGTTTTCCCACAAATATATTTTCTACTTTCAACCTTTTATTTTCGAAGAACAATTTCAAATTGCGAGGACGCAATTTATTGAAGGAGGGGAGAATGTAACACCCCAAGATTTCATAGTGTGTTATTTCTTCAAAATAATTTAATAACTTGCACTACACGCAACAATGAGTTCAATTGCACCATGACTTACCAAAAAAAATCCATTAAAAGAGGTCATGAATAGTATTAACTAAATTTTAAACTTTATAATTTTAGAATCCATATTATGAGTTTCTTAGTCATAATGCAAGAACAGATTCATTTTCAGTATTTCACTTTTATCAACTTTTGATAGTGAAACCTTTTTAAATACAATATTTTAAACTTTTTGACTAAATGGAGACATCAAAAAATTTAAAATGAAACTTCCCAAGCTTCCACGGTACGCTTTCCTTTGAATAAAACAGTAGCGTGTGTTGTACGCAACTTCGAGTTTTAACACACACCACAACCAATCAAACTGGTCGTTATGAATAGTAATACCTAAATTTTGAAATAATATATATTTTATATTTTGAAATGGACTTCATTTTTGGATTCGGAATATCGAATTTATCCTAAGGTGAAATTTTGGTACTTTTCGGATAACTTTCATATTTTGATGAATAGTGAAAATTACTAAATTTTAATTAAAAACAACTTTTTTAATCAAAATAATTAATAGTGATAAATTATGAATTTGAGTGGTTTTAAAGTATATTTAGAATATATTTTTACAATTTAATATAATGTTGGTCATTAGACAAAATTTTACAATTAAACCGAACATAAACAAGTGTCAATCTTTTGATAGTTATTATCTCTTAAAAACACGCTTTTTATTTTGACAGCGGGAATTAATTTTAAATTAATTTCTGACACTTCTGTGTTTTGAATTTAGAAAAATGGATTCCATATTTGGAATCAGTATGTTCAAATTGTGTAAATAGGTAACTTTTATTTTTAGACATTTTGAATAATTACTGCGGTAAATATTTTATTTACCATGGTTAAGGGTAAATCCGGTAAATAAGGGTTAAAAAATAATATTATAATAATACTAAATTACCCTAAAACGTGTCTTAACCCTATTGGTTGATACATGGTCGACCATGGGCATCTTTGGGTCGATTTTGGGACCCCATGGATCCACTTGTAAGTGATAATGACACTTTATTTTAATTAAGTTAAAATGAATTCAAAAATGACACAAGCATATATCTTTTAGAAAAACAATTGTTACATAGGGTTATATATGTTGGATTTTAGATTATAAATATTCATTAGAAAGATAAAAAGATTGCCTACATAATGATATTTTATTTATAATTTTTAGACATTAAATAATTTATTTTATATATGACACAATGATGATGCAGTAATTACTATAATAGTGAAAAATTAAAATAATTGATATTATAAATACCCAAATAAATATAATATGAAACTTTTAATGAATTAATCTAATTTTCTAGGATAATATGATATATTAGGATTGATTTAATTGACTTTGTTTGAAGTAATCAATATGTTATGAGTTTCACAAAAATCAACTATTGAATAGTGTCAAAATTGACATAAAAGAGTTCTTAAACAAATATTATATTATTAATTGATATTAAATTCCTAAAAATCTAATGTTCGGCCAAGAGACTTATATCATGATAGGTTAATCATTAATGTACCACTTGGGGGTCACTTGGATGTATATAGTAAGTTTATTAACCATATTATATAAAAATACAAAGAGACATTGTAAAAGTGAAACTAATTAACTTAGAGTTAATACTTAAAGATAAGGTTAATATAAGTACCCAAACCTGTCTAAATTCTATTGGTTGAGTGGTTTTAGACCTATCCCCACCTTAACCTTTTAATAATAAACTTTGGAGCCATTAGAAACCGAATATTAATTTATTATAAATTAATATTTCTAGCTTTTCCAAAGGTGCCCCTCACCCCTCTTATAAAAGGGCACTCCTCCTTCTCATTTCTTCACACCTTCAAAGCCTTTTGGTTCGGCCAAACTCTGCCCAAATACTCTCCCAACATCCCTCACTACAACCTAGAGGCATTAGTTTGATCAGAAAGCCAACCTAAGGAGCCCTTTTGATCAAATCAAAAGGAAGAACCCGAAGAAGAGGTAATGATTTCACCACCCTTCTCCAAGTTCATTTCTTCTTCCACTTCTTCTTCCTTTGTTCTTACCATTATAAAATAATAACTCCAGTATCTCACATATACTTTGATGTTATTATAAATATGGTACAATCATATTCAGTATTCTATCCACCCTTTGAATAACATGTCACCATACGTGCGTACGTACGGCTTACCGTCTCCACGTCGTGGTGTAATTGTTATTCAATATAATATTATTTGGATGGGTATAATAATGATGTGTAACTCATGTAAATAATAAATATAACATGTTAATGATTCTGTATATATGATATACCATCCATTTATATATTATTTTAATATCAAAATAATGATATTGTCGCTCGTGCGTACGTACGGACTACCGTCTCCACGAACGCGATGAGATTCATTCTCCATCGTATCCATTCAAGTATAATTATCATTTGATGATTTAAAAATTATTTTTAAGGACTGGATATCATTCTGGATATGAATAAGATACAACAACCATGGCTTATGTAACAAAACATATAAAAGAAAATGAGTAAGTTAACTCCCGAAACGACGATAATTCTAAGATATTATTAACAAATCAATGTTAAAAGATCATATATGATATCATATTAATATATATGATTCTTGTATAATTTAATAACAACTATTTCACCATTATACAGGAGGTTAACCTACCCCAACCAAGGAAAAGTACAAGGTAAGGGTTTACTTTACAACCTCTTCATTATCCAAGGTTGTTTATACGTAATAATCTACTGGGATCTCTTTATCATCCACATCCATGTTTCTTAAAAATGCATTTCAAAACATTTTTACTATTTACTAGAATATGAGTTAAATTAATTTATACCCTTTTTGACTTTTATAATTGGTTTATAAAGGAATCTTTCGGTCATTTTCAAAACAAGGTCCTTTTTAACCTTTTCGACAGAATTAAGGTAAGAATGTTTTTTAACTTATACGGCGGGTGCGGCTATTTTCCGCCGTTATAAAATCTTCAAAGCTTCCCTTACAAGCTTATAAGAATATTTTCAAAGAAAATGTTTTATTTTATATGGATCTTAAATGATTTCAAAATAAAAAGAGATATTTCTTTAAAAAGAATTTTGATTTCATCTATGTCAACATCCTTTGATGGATTTTATGCTTATTTAAAGTTGATTTATTGTAATACAAAGCTTCTATATTGTATTGAAAGTTTTGTGATATGTTTGACTGTGGATGTGCTATTTTTATACCATTCATAGTTTATGGTGAAATTATTGACATTTCGTATGCTAGTTTTAATACGAATGTTTATGTTATGTTTAAACCTTTTCATATGGGAATGCATTGGACTTAGTAAGTGACGGGTGGAGCCCGCTATAGCTCCTCGATGCATCGGTAGGTCTCATGAGACAAACTAGTGTCTTGGCACAAGGCCTTGACAAAATCTTATTTGTAGTCTTGGCACGAGGCCTTGGCTATGTGGTTATGATAGTCTGGAATTATGCATTCCAACATTATGAAAGTGGTTATTGATTTTTGCATGTGATTATTCGATTAGTAGAATATCCATGTGAATAAGTAAATGGCATTATTTCATTTTATTTATGCCATACCATGTTGAAAGTTCATGTTTAAAAGGCTTTTGTTTTAGTAATACATTGCTTTAAATGTTTATTCTTATTGATGAAAGGTTCCGCTATATTGTTATCCTTACTGGGCATTTGAGCTCACCCCTTTTCTATGTTTTATTTTTCCCAGGAAGTGAAGATGTAAGTTATGAATGACCTGCAGGGATATTATGAGGGGATTATAGTGTGGACTGTGGAAACATTATGTTGTTGTTGTAGTTTTTCATTTTATGATGTAATGTAAAACTTATGAATATATCTAGTGTTTCCAAGGCTACTAAACTAATCGGTCTTTCGAGATTTGATCTTTCTTGTGATCATGCCAATGTTACGAAGTAATGCACCGACTCTAGGCAACTAGGGTCGGGGCGTTACATGAATCATATTCAAAACAATATACTATATAGGGTCATAAAATGGAGAAAATTTTACTTAGAAAATTTTATATAGAAATATCACCATTATCTCTTAGATTTACACCCCTGGTAAACCCATTTTAACAATAACAGTTGTAACAAAATTTCTAAGGTTTTTACAAGTCATTATGAAGAAAATGAGAGTTGAATCATTACCAAATTTTTGAATTATAATTTCAAATATTTATTCCATTTTATAAAATTCAATTTGTATAAGTGGTACAAATTATGTTTCAAATAAATCCACAAAAATAAAAAAAAAAGATTTTCCAAAAAAATGAAATTTTAATTCAAAAAAAAATGATTTTATTCCAAAATTAAGAATAATGTCAATTGCAATGTCATTAATTGAATTATGTGTAGTAAAAATGAAATAATTTAAATTTAAATTCAGTTCAAAACAATATGTGAAATTGTAAATACTTGAATGGAAAAACATATTTCTATAAAATTGATATCTTATTATTATTGACTAAAAAATTATTTTTTTCTCAAAATCCAAAAATTGAACCTTAGGATAATTTTGATATGATAATTTAAAAAATGATACCCTTTTTATAAATTTAAAATTATAAAATTAGTCTGAATTAATTATAATATCCATAAACAAAATTCAATAAAACTGATTTTAAATAAAACATATTTTTGAAGCATAAATTAACTTTACTGAAAACTGAGTGATTATTTATTATAAATTAGTCATTAAATTTATTGTAATATACCATTAATAATCTATTAGGTACTTTATTGACCTTTTCATAGTTCATTTTTTCCATTGTATATAGAGGAACGAGGAAGAATTGGGAGGATACCTATAATGGTGAATTCATAGATTTGTTTGACTCTTATATTTAACTGACTCTTTCAATGGGATACTGGAGTATTTCATGCCATGTAGCTAGGTTACACAAAATGTAAGTGTTTTTTAGCACAATTCATGAAATTATTCACACTATGAAGGGTTACACATCGTGAATAGGAGTTACACGTCATTAATATTTTAAATAACAGATTTTAAATATGAGGTGGTTGATTTCATGACATACATAAACACTTTATATTTCACTGCTTGTAAAGGAATTACAAATCGTGTAATTCTCTGATAAGGGATTCTTTGGGGCACTTCTTGTGTTTTTGTTTCCCATTCAATATTTTTATTGTTTTATCTCGAACCAAAACTCCCCTCCAATGTTTTTTGGAGGCACCATTCCTTTCAGATCGATCTGTTTATCATTCTATCATCGTTGTGGTTGCATTGTGTCCCTCCAGGTAAGATATCTTTCCACTTATTCACTACGCTTGATCATGTTAGCACCCTTGGGTTGTGTTATCGAATCTTCTAGTATAATTTTGTGTTTATTCTTGTCTCATTCCCAGATCTGTTGTGTGATCTCATTCCGGAGGCTGTTTTTTTGTTGGTCATGGTGTGACGGGTGTTTTTTTTCAAGTTATGTGATATTTACCCACCTCCTCTAACCCTATTTCTCAATTTAATCAATATTAATATGTATGTATTGGATTCTAGGTCCTTCTTGACGTCTTTGGGTTTTTATTTTTGGTGGATCCCATTCCAAGCGTGTAAAACCTGAGTTTTATGGTAGGTGGTTTTGTCTCTATCTTGTGTTTGATAAACTGTATTATTCCATTATTATGAATTGGTTTACAAATAAATTCATATGAAATTGGAATGATCATTTGTGTGTGTTGGAAAGTAATTTTTAATTAAATTGTTTTTCCTTAGTTAATAACAAATGGAAAGAAAGAGGTTATTTTCAAAGCATTAAAATGTGTTTTATTAAATGGTTTTGAAATGATTTTTGAAACATTGAAATTATTTTCGAAACATTGAAATGATTTTAAATATGATAACATGGGTTACCTTGGGTATTAGGGTTATGGTTTAGCTTGAGGTCATCTTCCATTTTGGGGGTTCACTTTCTAGGGTGTTTCTCTTGTCTTATAATGTAAATTATTGGCTCTAGGAACATATGTGATATTGTGGTTTCACTTTTTGGGGTGTATACCTGGTCCTGGAGTGTAGATTATTGGTTTTAGGTACCACAGTGAACTGTTTCATAGATTAATGGGTACAGGCAGTTTGCTGCCTAATATATTGTATTCCTTGGTATTGTGATTCTTGTACTACTATTGTTGTTTTGTATTGATTGGCTATAGACTATATTAGACTTGATATGCATGTTGATTCTTATGAAAGATGATATAGAAAATTTTCTTTGAAATTTATATACAAGATTTTCTTAGAACTATGATAAAAAGGGAAAATGTTTTCCATTTTTTCTACAAAACTTATTTACTTCTTATCATGCCTTGTTTTATTTAAATTGAGAAAATATGAATTGTTATATACAGGCTTGTTATGGAATGAATGGATGGGATCCTATTTAGCCTATTAGATCACACCATGTTCACCTCATTTGTGGTTCATAGACCTTTTAATGTCTTCCATTTTAGGGAAAGGAAAGATTCCATTGTGAGGCAGTGAGGTTTCATGTCATCTAGGTTAGGTAGCTGGTGATGAGATGGTGGGAGTTCATCCACAACATCATTTTGAGTAGCTTTTTGGTTCTAGTCCTCTATAGTTAAACTTGTCTCTTATAGTTTTGGCTATATTTATAGTTGTTCTATTTCTGATGTCTTTTTACAGTTATGGTATATTTGTTAGTCTTCTGATGTTTCTTTTGATTCATATATACATATGCCTCATGTTTTGTTCAGGTTGGCTGAAATTGTTCTATCTTGTTTGTTGTTCGATGCTCGGGTACTTGTCACTAAACCATGGGGATCAGGAACACCCTTAGGGTATGTGATGTAATGGGTCATATTATAGGTTTGAGGTTAACCTGGGTCAGTTCATTACAATTTGGTATCAAAGGAGGTATGTCCTCAAGAGTCCTTATCTTGGGACATCTGTTAGACTATAGATATGATTTTTAGGACTTGGTAGGTATGTTTCGATGAGTTCTTCACTATATATTATCAAAACAAGAATCAAGTTTCAATTTAAAGTTAGGATACATATCTCTAGTTTTGGGTTTGGTTTTAAATATCATTTTATACTTATGGGTTTTCTACTTTGAACTGAGATTTGTTCTGTTGTCTGATCATTATTATGTTTTGGTATACAACAATATGCCATTGAGACATGTTCCACAACTTCCTCAAGAAGGTGTAATTGATGCTCCACGAGGGAATCTTCTTATAGATCAGAATCTCATCAAGACTATCATATGTGAATCATGTGTTATCGGTTAGGATTTTCAATGAGTTCATAATACAGTTGTTGAGGTACATTCAGTAGCTGGATGAGAGGGAGATCGATCACAATAATTCTTTTGTGAGATGAAACCATCTTTTAAAGTAATGATTGAACCTCAAGAGGTAGTGGTATGGATTGATCATATTGATAAAATATTTGAATTCCTAGAGACACCTATGAATATCATTGTAAAGTGTGCCATGTTCAGGCATGAGGGTTCTGAAAAGTGATTGTGGGATTATATGGTCCAGGAAAATAGACAAGTGGAATTGGATCAGAAGGGTTTC
Source organism: Viscum album (assembly GCA_963277665.1). Classification (NCBI taxonomy): domain Eukaryota; kingdom Viridiplantae; phylum Streptophyta; class Magnoliopsida; order Santalales; family Viscaceae; genus Viscum; species Viscum album. The sequence goes on along the minus strand of OY728131.1, from coordinate 906,582,221 downwards.
AAAACCTTTTTATTCCAACAATTTTTTCTAGATTTGATGATTTTTGCAATGTCTATGAAGTTCTTGTCTTTATAATAAGGATAGTGTTTTGTTTTGGCATACAATAATTGGATTTTTGAGCAAGTCCTTTTTGACTGGACATAGTGAAGAATGACCAGTTGATGGTTCAGAAGTTCCTACAGGGTTTACAACTGGATATCAGATCATAGGTGTTTATGTTGAAACTTCTACCTAGTTAGTGATAGTAGATAGAGCTATGATGGAAGAGATGGATATGGTGGGTAAGGTTGGTTTTCCTGACCCTTCTCTTTCATCTATTGGAAACTTCAGTGGCGTCCATGGGAAGAAGAGAAAGTGTTGGGATCATCACAAAAGTGTTAGTGGTGGGACTCAGTAGCAATCATCCTTCGTACCATTTTCTGTGGATATAAGTTTTCCTCTAACTTACTATCAGGGCGTCAAGGTCGGACACACCAAATATTTTTTTCCTATTCCTAAAAAGACATGAAATAGCTATGGATGTGTTGATAATTTAAATTGTTTCTATTAGGATATTAATATGCCTTGTTATAGTAAGGGTTCTTAGAATTAAAAGGAAACTGTAGTACCTTTAGAAGCTTCAAGGACTATAGGGCTCCATCCATAATCCTTAGGATTGATTCATGTTCATGCAGTAGATGAGTGTATCTTGGAAGTCGATGTCAGTCTGGTGATATTGAGAGGTATTATCCTTATTGCATCTTCGGTAGAAATATATTTGATTGATATTTGTTCCTCCCCCTCTTTTATATCTATACATTTTATTGATATTCTTAAACTTACAACGGAACGTATTTCCTTTGTAATGGAGTTAGAGACACCTCATGGAAAGAGGATAGAGCATGGGTTTTGGTGTCTTTGTTCATTAATGATTGTTGATATAGAGTTGGTCTGGAATTTTATCATTCTTGATCTTGATCTGTTTGAATTCATTATTGGTATGGATTGTCTTTTCACTCATCGAGCTGAGTTTGATTGTTACCATCGGCGTATTTTGTTTCTCACTACTGATGAGAGCTCTCGCGTGTTTCAAGGGGAGTGGGACCCAAGGTCAGGTCATGTTGGGCCGTCCCACCCAGATCTCAGGAGTTTTTTCTTTGATGTTTCATTTGATCCTAATGATGTTTCTTATGTTGTTGATCTTACCATTACTGTTCGAGACATTTCTTAAATTTTCCTAGAAGACTTCTCTGGTCTTCCTCTAGACAGATAGGTGGAGTTTACGATTGACCTAGTGCCCGGTATGCAATAGATATTGATTCCATCTTATCGTATGGCACCAGCAGAGCTGAAAGAGTTCAAGATTCAACTGGATGACCTGTTGAAAAAAGATGTTGTTCACCCTAGTGTTTCACCTTGGGTATCCCCTATGATGTTTTCCAAGAAGGAAAATTGTTCACTTCAGTTGTGTGTGGACTATCGTAAGTTGAATCAGGTAATGGTTAAGAAAAAATATTCTTTACCTCGCATGGATGATTTTGATCAGTTTAAGGGGGGAATGTGGTTCTTGAATATTGATCTTCTATCGGGTTATCATCATCTTAGAGTTTGGGAGTCTGATATACCAAAGGAAGCTTTCAAAAATATTTATGGGCACTAAGAATATCTTTTGATACCTTTTTGTCTTACTAATGCTCCTGTAGCTTTTATGGATTTTTTGAATCATATATTACATCTATATATTAACACTTTTGTGGTAGTGTTCTTGAATGATATTCTAGTTTATTCTAAATCTGAGCATGAGTACGATCCCCATCTGAGTTTCATTCTCATGATTATGAGAAGTCACTATTTGTATGGAATGATTTAAAAATGTAGTTTTTGGATTCAAGAAGGGAATTTATTAGGGAACAATATTTCTAAACATGGATTACCAGTTGATCCAAAAAAGATAAAGGATTTTTTCCATTGAAGGAACCACAGAATGAATTTGTTATACGAAGCATCTTAGTCTTTCTGTGTACTACCAATGGTTTGTTAACAATTTATCTAATATGGCATCACCTTTGACTACTCTTACCAAGAATGCCTTGAAATTAACATGGGATGTGAAGTGTAAGTTTTATTTTGATGAACTGAAATTATTTCTGACATCGAATCCTATTTTGATCTTACCTGAGCCCAATACGGGGTACGTGGTGTTTTTTGATGCTTCTAGTGCTTTTTTGGGATTCATGCTTATACAAGATGACCATGTAGTATCTTACATATCTCATTAGATTTTACCTCATCATAATAATTACCCCCACTCACAATTTAGGGCATTTTGTAGTTATTGATTCACTTAAATGTTAGTGGCACTATATTTTTGGGGAAAGGTTCACAGTCTTATCTGATCATAATATTTTGAGCTATATCTTTTCTCAAAAAGGACATAAATATCAGACATATAAAATGGTTAGAATACTTTTATTTGTTTGAATTTTATATTTCCTTCACCCCAGGGAAGGGAAATGTCATTGTAGATGATCTTAGTAAAAAATTACCATCATAGGTTGTTCTAGAATCGAAGTAGGAGTGGAACCTTATAGGTATTTTTACTCAGTTTTACCTAAATACTCAAAAGGACGTTTCATGTATGGTTTTTACCAGTCTTAAGTTATCATCATCTCTCCTATAGTCTATTTTGCAGATTCAACAGTAGTATGATGAGTTTAGTAGATTTTGAGAAATATTTATGGTGGGGAGACCATTTCTAGTTGGTCTCTTTCTTTAGATGGTATGCTCTACTTCGGGAATCAGGTTGTCCTCCTAGTATCCATGAGAAGATTAGTCTGGTTTAATTATCACAATTCTTTGTGGTTCATTCATATAGGAACTATTAAGATTTATTATGACATGAGATGGAGATTCTAGTGGCCATGTATAAAGCGTCAAATTACATATTATGTGTCCTGCTATTACACCGGCCAACAAATAAAGGCAAAACACTTAAAACCCTCTAATTGGATTCATCCTCTTTTGGTGAAGATCTAGAAATGGTAAGAGGTATCCATGGATTTTGTTATTATATTACCATAGACTTCCCAATGGAATAATTCTATCTAGGTGGTCATTTATAGGTTTACAAAGTCTGATCATTTCATTTCAATCAAGGATACCTCTAAGGTTGAATATATGGGTGGGTTGTATGTGAAGGAGATTGTGAGGTTACATGGGAGTCCTTATACCATTATTTTAAATGGGGATCCAAGTTTTATCTCGATTTTCATTTGGATTATCCAAGAGGTAATGGGAACTCAGGTCAAGTTGATCAAAACATACCATCCATAGATAGACGGTCAAATAGAGTGAGTAATTGAGATCCTGAAAGATATGCTTCATGCCTATGCTGTTGACTTCAGTGGATCATGGGATAACCATCTGGGACTGGTTGAGTTTTTTTACAACAAAATTTTTCATACTTCAATAAGAACGGCTCCCTTTGATTCATTCTATGATCACTCATCTAGATCATCTCTTTGTTGGGGTGAGATGGGAAAAGTATCTTTGGTTGGACCAAGTTTTGTGTAGGATATGTCCATAAATATTCACGATGTACATCGATGTCTAGTTACAGAACAGAGTCAAAAAAATCGTATGTGTATTACAGACAACATCCTTTTGAGTTTTCCATTGGTGACTAGGTTTTCCTGAATTATCTCCTCAGTTGGGTCACTGTTGACTTAGAAATCAAGGAAAGTTGGCTCTGATATATGTTGGACAATTTCAGGTCACTGAGCGGCTTGGATAGGTTGCTTATTGGTTAGTATTTCTAATTCAGTTGAAAGTTATTCATAATGTTTTCCACATGTCTCATATTAGGAAGTATCACCCTGATCCTGCTCACGTTCTAAGTTGGGAAGAAATTGAGTTAGATCTAGATGCTTCACTTTTAGAGAAACCATTTGAGATCATTGACTCTTAAGTGAAAACCTTTCATGGGAAGTCGATTTGGTTGGTCATAATTCTTTAGAAATATAAATTGAATTATCATGAGACTTGGGTTATGAGTTGTTGATGATAGAGCAGAGGCCTAATCTTTTTCTAGGGATTACATCTTCCACATGACTTCCTAGGGATAGAAAGTCTTTATGGTGGGCAGTTTGTAACATCCCATTACTAATCTATCAAGTACATCCTTGACCTCTTCATGGTTCTCCTTTTTTCCATTTTCTATAGAGGAACAATAAAGAATTGGTATGATACCTATAATGGTAAATTCATATATTTGTTGGACTCTTAGCTTTAACTAACTCTTGCCATAAGATGCAGGAGGATTTCATACAATGTAACTAGGTTACACGACGTGTAATTGTTATTGAGTACAAGTCATGAATAAATTCATATTGTGAGAGTTTACATGTCATGAAGAGGAGTTACATGTCGTGAATAGTTTAAAGAATGGATTTTAAATTTGAGGTGATGGATTTATCAGTGTACTTAAACACAGTGGATTTAATGGCATGTAAAGGAATTACATGTTGTGCAATTCCCCAAGCAGGGCTGTTTTAGGGCACCGCTCTGGTTTTTGGTTCCCATTCAATCATTCGTTTTCCTTTTCTCTCAAACCAAAAATCCTCTCTGATGATTTTTGGAGAGACCATTCCTTCCTGATTGATCTTATCATTGTTACATCTTCACTGCAGTTGTGGTGAATCTCTCTGAGAAAGTTATCTTTACGCTTCTTCACTGTCCTTGAATGTAGTATCACTATTGGGTTGTGTTATCAGATCCTCTAGTCTAAGTTGGGGTTTATTCTTGTCTCCTTCCAATATCTTTTGTGTGATCTCATTCTAGATGTTGTTATTTTATTGGGCATGGTGCGGCTGGCATTCATTTTCGATGAATGTGATATTTCCTCTCCTCTTCAAACCCTCTTTCTCAATTGATTCAATCCTTAGATGTGTGATTTGGATTCTAGGGCCTTATTTGATGTCTTTGGGTTTTCATTATTATTGGATCCCATTTCAAGAGTGTGTGGCCCGAGTTTTTATGTTGGTGGTTCCATCACTATCATGTGTTTGATAAACTGTATTGTTCCATTTTTTGAATTTTTTTAGAAATAAATTGGTATAAAATTGGCATGATTGTTTTTTTGTGTTGGAAATAGATTTTGAATGAAAGTGGTTTTCCTTGGTTTTTGAAAAATGTAAAGAAAAGGGGTATTTTCAAAGCATTGAAAATGGTTTTTTGAAATTGTTTTGAAATGATTTTAGAAGCATTGAAATGATTGTGAAAATGAGCACATGGGTTACCTTAGGTACTAGGTGGATGGTTTGGCTTGAGGCCATCTTCCACTATGGGGTTCACTTTCTACGGTGTTCCTCTTTTCTTATAGTGTATATTATTAGCTCTATGAATATATGTGATATTGTGGTTTCACTTTCTAGGGTGTATACCTAGTCCTAGAGTATAGATCATTGGTTTCATGTATCTCGGTGCACTATTTCATAGATTAATGGGTACGAGTAGTATTCTATCTGACCTATTGTATTCCTTGGTATTGTGATTCTTGTGCTCCTACAATTGGTTTTTATTTATTGGATTTGTAATATTTTATCCTTGATATTCAGGTTGATGCTCATGAAACATGATATGGAAAATGTACTTTGAAATTTATATGTCCTATTTGGTTTTAAAACTATGATAAAAAGGGAAATGTTTACCCCATTTTCTATAAATCTACTTTACTGCTTATCATTCCATGTTTTCTTTAAATTGAGAATACATAAATTGTTATATAGAGACTCTTTATGGAATACTTGGACGAGGTCCTATTAAGCCTGTTATCTCACACCCTGCACACCTCTTTGGTGGTACATAGACCTTTTTATGTCTTACATTTCAATGAAAGGAAAGGTGATGAAATGATGTGAAAAGGTTTCATGTTAGCTGGGTTTGGTAACTAGGGGTGAGATTGTGGGAGTTCATCCACACCATAATTTTGAGTAGTTATTTGGTTTTAGTCCTCTAAAGTTTGGTTTGTCTCTTGGTGTTTTGGATAATTTTGTAGTTTTTTTCACTGTCTTTTTATAGTTATGGAATATTCCTCAGTATTCTTCTATTTCTTTTGCTTCATATATATATATATGCATCATGTTTTATTTGTGTTGGTTGAAATCATTCCCTATTATTAGTTTTTCAATGCTCGGGTTCTTTTCATCCACCCATGGGGATCGGGAATTCCCTTCGAGTATGTGACAGAATGGGTCAGGTTGTGGGTTTGATAGTAACCCAAGTCGGTTCGTTAAATTTCAATTAAATAAATACTTTGTATATATTTTTCATAATTTGGTTAATCCTATTCATATCACCAATTTTGTGGATAGATTATAATAGTATATTATACATTGGTTCATCTAGACTTGAGGTCTTATGTAAAATGAGCTATCAAATACTTCATGTTTATTTCAATGGAATATATATATATATATAATAGAATGCTGTTATAATTATTATCATCCATATAATTACTATTATTTTAATGTCCCAACCTAGGTGCGCACACTGGTGCCCCGAGAAGATTAGTCACATGACCTCATGTGTGCCTCCCCATATGCCAGAGGCTACCGACTAGTAGAGAGGATCTGATAAGTCATTCATGGGGAGACTATACCCTCTTTTATTAATGTAATACACCATCAAAAATAATGAACAATATATAAATAAATATATAACAATAAAAAAACACCAATATCTCATGGTAATCAATTCAGGAAATAAAATATCCAACTAAATCAGAAACATGCCATGATAATGTGTGTGTCAAGTGTCTAAAATGAAAACTAAAAATAAGGCATTGAAGACTCCAAAGTGGTTCCAGAACCATGTCTAGTTCCATTATCCAAGCTCCACCCCAACATAGCAATCTAACATTGGTCCTTGTCCCTTAACCTATCCTACAAAAAGAAAGTCTATTCGGGTACTGATCAGGAATCCTGAGAAGGGTGTGAGTACAACTCATTAGGCCACTACCAACGGTGTCTAAAAAATATCTAATCAGATAATTGTGTATGCAATTCTATAAAGAAATAAGTACAATGCATAAATAAATAGTTTTAACATTATAATTTATTCTTTATTTAACCACATTAACTCCAGGGTTCCTGAGGACACCCATACCTCATGCCATCTTCGACTCATGCCAAAGCCTAAAGTGTTCTAGGTAATATCATATATTAATACATGTTTCGTCTCATGTTAGATCCCAAAGTATTCAAAGGAGATATCATATCTCAATACATGTTTCAACTCATACCGGAGCTCAAAGTATTCTAAAGTGAGGTCATATCTTAGAGTGACATTGTTACCATTCCTTAGTTCATACTTGATTTCCCATGTTACAATTATTAAATTCATACTTGAATGCCCATGTTACCACTGAAACATCACACCAAATAATGACCATGTTCCAATTATTGTATTCACAAGTACAATGAACATGTTACCATTTATACTTATAAATTTAATGGCCATGTTCCCATTCCTTTACTCAGAATTATAATTTCCATGTTACCATGTATACTTATCAATTGAATAACCATGTTCTCATTTCCTTACTCACAAGTGATTGACCATATTTCCATTCATACTTATCAAATTAGAAAGACCATGTTCCCATTATTTCACGCATAATTAATTCAACAATTAATTATCAACAGAATACTCATTACTAATTCAACAATTAGTTTAACTCAACACTTTCATAAGTTAATCTATCAATTAAGTATTCACAATGATAATATTTATTAATTAAAAAATTAATTAAATACTCCAATTCTAGTTCTAATTCATCAATTAGTCTTTCACATAATTACCCTTAATTAATTCACCAAATAATTAGGTTATCAAATCCATTGATTAATTTAACAACTAATTAATCAATATTCATAACTCAAAACCCATAATTAATTCCACAATTAATTATCTAATATCAAAAATTCAATTATCTCATAATTAATTATACAATTAATTATCAATTTCACAACATCAATATCAAATAATTAATTACATGATTAATTATATCAAATCAAAAATCCTTAAAACTCATAATTAATTCCACAATTAATTATATATTTTCAAATCTCCTTAATCTCATGATTAATTCATTAATTGATCATCTAATTCAACAATACTTCAATTAATCAATTTGGCCAACATAATTAACCCAACTTAGGAAATCAAATTGCTAAAGAATGATATAAATTATATAATTTTTCCTACACATATAGAAATCAAGACTATAAGAATTAAATATTAGACCACCTACCTCAAACTATTGATAAATAATCACCCCACAGAAATCCCCAAAAATTGAGCGCCACAACGACGTAGATCTAGATCTAGATATCAAAACCATTAATCAAGATTAATGGAAACATTATATCTTAATTATAAATCAATATTCACAATACTAGATCTTGATTCGCCAAATATGGATCTAGATATAGAAAAACAGAAGATTTTCTCCAACTAAAAGAATAAGATAAGAAAGAAGGATGAATAGGAAAGCATTGGGATATGATCCAATTACTAGGATAGGAGAAGATCGTCAATTAATACATTGGATCACAGTGAATGGAGTTCAAGAGGAAATAAAATTCGTCTAGAGATCTCCAAAATCATGAAAGACTATATAGGGTCAAATAGAGGTTGACATGGGTTTAATTATGGGGTTTTGGAAAATTTTAAAATAATATTCGGGCTAATTTAATTCATGTGCATTGTTATCTATGTTGAGGCACACGGTTTCTCCTAACCATATATATAAATTGTGCACCTATTATTTTAAAGGTTCATGGTTACTCCTAATAGGGTGAATATTTTTAATAACTATGCACCAACCGTGTGAATCCCCTCTAACTGGGTTCGCACGGTTAGCTGGGTTGAGGTGCACATTTAGGGAAAATCATGCACCAACCATGCACAACCCTATAATTCCTATTTTTCTCAAAATTCCACCCAAACACACCCCCAAGTTATAACCCAAAAAATTAATCAAATTAATACAAAAAAGTACTTGAAATCAATCCTGATTCAACTCCATAATATTTTGATATCTTATAATCTCCCCCACCTTATAACAGCTCATCCTCAAGCTACACTCTTAAGCATATTTATGATTATGAGACAAATAGATTGGGCCACTGATCCCTCATATCTACCTCCCTTTCCCATGAATCTTTTTATACATGCCCATGTTTCCATAATAAATGAACTATCGACATGGTCTTTCTCCTCAACACTTTCTCACTACGCTCCAACACGCTTATTGGATTCTCCTCAAAGGACATATTTATCTCAATATCTACATCATCCATATCAATCTCATGAGAAGGGTCGGGGTGATATTTCCATAGTTTTCACACATGGAAAATTTCATGCATAGAACTTTATTTTAGTGGAAGATTCAATCGGTATTCCACCGGCCTGATTCTTTCCACAATCTCAAATGGTCTGACAAACCTAGGTACCAGTTTTCCCTGCCTTCATATCCTGTGGTGATCCAACCAAGGTGACACCAAAAAAAATACATAATCACTCTCTATAAACTCTAGGGGTTTCCTAGTTCTATAATCATACAACTTCTATCTACTTTGAGCCGTATCTATACATTTTTTAATTAGTTGAACCTGCTCTGATGTCTCATGCACGAGACTCAATCCCAATAACTCTGAATCACCAGCCTCTATCCAATATACCAGTGATCTGCATGGATTTCCACAAAGATACTAATATGTTTCCCTCTTTATAGTTTCTTGATAACAATTTTTATAGGTAAACTCCACTAAATACAAGTTCATTTCCAAAGATCCACCGAAGTCAAGTTCACATGCCTGCATCATATCTTCAAGCACATGTATAGTACATTCCAACTTCCCATCTGTATATGGGTGGAAAGTCATACTCAATAATACCTGTGTACCAAGAACTTTATGAAATCCCTTTAAAAATATTGAATTGATACATGATTCATGATCTAAACCGATAGTTTGTGGAACCTCATGTAGATAGACTCTCCCCCAAACATACAAATCTCCCAGCGGATCTACTGAGAAGGTCTCTCATATGGGAAATAAATTCACTACTTTCATCAGCTGATCCACAATAAACCAGATAGAATAATTCTTCCTTGGTGTCTTCAAGAATACCCAACACAAATTCCATTGTTATGATGTCCCACTTTCATTCTAGAATAGGAACTGACTGTAGAAAAACTCTAGGTCGTTCATGCTCTACATTCACCTGTTGACATGTGTATCATCGTGTCATGCACCCTCATATCTCTTTTTTCATTCCCGACCACCAAATTATGGCTTAAATAAGAATTTATAGCCTGGTTATCATATAATTTATGATCAATAACTTCATACTTCACTTAAAAATTACCATGGAAATGAATTTATATTAGAGAACCTTCAAGGAATTAAATCTAAACTCTCAATAAATGAGGAAATATTAGATAGCCTCATCCAAAAAAATAAATATTTCATTCAACACATATAATTAAATTTCTAAATATATACATACGAATTGAGAAACTCTCCAAAAACACCCATGTATGCATCCAGGGTCTTAAACCTCATGCAGATTTTATCATAATGCACAAAATTGAGAGGAACCAATGAGTGATGTCAATCCAAGATCCCATGGAGTGTGTCATAGAAATCATCACAAGGGGTGGAAAATCAGTTGAATTTGGAAGTATATTTGAATGTGAATGTGATTTTTCATAGGTGAATAGACATATAACATGATGAATAGATTGTTTTATGAACCTTCACCTTTCCATCATTCACCCCATACATGGAAAAACACCCCATGGACAACACATATACAATCTTCATGATCATAAATAACATGATGCATGAATCCACACCTATCAGGATACCCTCAATTAACTACAATATTCTTGAAGTTTTGATCCATGGGTTAATAATTTATCACTAAGATCACAAGGGACCATTATATATCAAGATGGTTTCTCTAATAAAATTCACATACTGGGATTAAGAAATATAATTACCTTAACAACCATGAAATAGTCACTAGTTCCTACTTTAAACCCTATCCTAAATACTCTCTTTGATACTAATATGTCACAAACATCCCTTGCTGAGAATCCACGTGATCTATAAATGAGTGGGAGTGTGTCAAAAAATCCCACCTTAAATATTATATAGGTAGGTGACTAACTCCAAGGGTATATAATCATGCATATATTAAAAGAATTGTGATTTATAAATGAAAACTTTTATATATCAATGATTAATAAAATGTTTTCCCAACCATGGTACTTAATTAATGTATATCCATGCATGTCATGTCATACAAATATAAAACACAAGTATAAAGACTGCCACAAATACTATAGAATCAACTATACATCAATAAAGGTATAATGAAGTCCACCTCTACGAATGTGTTCAAAGTTAATATTTCCCAACACCACCAGAATCTCTAGTAGGGTAATTTTAAAATTAATATATATATAAAGGGTGAGAATATAAATATAATTATTTGGTTCCACACTATAACTCTAATTTATTTATTTGAATGAATAATACTAATGAATCATTGTATTGAATAAAAAACAAACTAATAAATCGACAATGATATCCTAAGATCTATCCAATCAACCACCTCTATTTTATACCACATAGCCCTCACTTTCTATATTCAATCATATATCTCATCTCAAAATAATCCCTAATCCATATTTATAACCAAGAATTTTTATACCCATATATACCTCATTGTAATATTCTAAAGTAGTATTTCACCTAATGGAACCTCACTATAGAAATACCTCTATAAAGTAGTTATCTAACCATAGGGAACTTATTATATTGTCACAACAAACCTATAGCTACCCACCTATAGGGAACTCACTGTAGAATTTAAATCACCAATTAGTTATTCACCCATAGGTAAACACACTATAATATACACATCTATTAGTTTGGATGTTTTCCACCCACTAGGACTCTCACTAGTTCTCTGAGTGTCCACCCTCTGGGACACTCCCCACCAAACCCATATTTGGTTAGGTAGTTTAACACTCTCAGGGACTCTTGATATATTACCATGTATCCTCCCTTGGGGAATATCCACTACTTAAACTACATCATCACCACCACACATCATTCATCCACTATGACTAGCCATATCATCCACACTATCATCACAACCATCAACATAACATATAAAAAATTACTACCACAAAACTATTCCTAACTTCCTCAGAACTATTTTATATCAAAAATAGATTCAAACCCCCACTATCTATTTATTCTTCCACTTGTTACACCACACATACAAAGTTACTATGTAATATAAACACACCACATACATGTATTGAACTCCAACATAGTTCCACTGCCATTAGATTCTATAGAGTAATTCATATCTCACATTCCTCATATCTTGGGAATAAATAAGTTTCACTAACTCATCACATGGATAGAACATATAAAAACCCCCTTTTTGATAAAGACACATTCTCTACCATGCCATGTTAAATTTACACCTCCATAAATTCACACTATATAATTTATCTAATTATTACAACTAGATTTTATTTCCATAAATATTATCATCTCACTCATCTTTCAATATATTCTATATACATTTGATTGAAAAAACCCTCACTTTAAGTGGTACATATTCGTTCCAATGTTTCACTGTCCAATATAATTAATACCGCCCCATGTAAATCATTTCCAAATAGGTCCTCCCACTCCAAAATATAGTGTATCCTCATGTATATATGGAACAACCTCATGCAACTCATTGCCACTCCAACTGAAACTGATCGTAATCACTCCAATGCATATTTTTAGTAAATTTCAGGACCTACTTATAAATTTTCAAAAACTCATTTCAATGTTAAAAAATCACCCACCTCACTTCTAAAAGTATTTACATTTAATTTCCACTATTTCAGGAATTAAGCTCAATTTGGGGACTTTTCAAATATCTCAAAAATGTCCATAAAAATGATTAAAAATATTTTTTATCATCAATAACCTATCCACTAAATTTTTCATGGATTATAATAAATATTTAACATTAAAAAATAATACTTATATACACCATTCTTCATATTCCACCATCCATCTGTTTTCAATCTTTTCAATTAAAATTCTATTTCTGTAGAATTTATATTTCAATTCATATTCAAATTTCAATTCCAAAATTATCAATTTCAATAATAATTAATCATTTCATAACAATTCCTAATTCAATTATTAAACTAGAATAATAATTATCTTAATATAATTTTCATTAACCCTTTCCTATTTCAAATTTCGACATGGTCAACATTCTTGAATATTATGAATTATCTACCCAACATGAAAAAATAAAATCATAATAGTTTTATGAGTGTCTTATAAGAGATTAAATTTTTCATTCACATAACTTGATTAAATAAGGAACAAAATTCTCAATATTCAAATGATCTCCACTGATCATTTATCTAGAGTCATTTCACCATTTTTCTTATTTTATTATTATCAACACACACTCACACTAAGAGTTTCATTCATTGATATAATTGAGTGAATAAATAATCTAATAAATTCCAATGGTGTCAAATGAATCACTCCCAATTCAATTACTCTAATTCCTCTCTCATCAATTCCATGTGTAACTGCCTATTAATCCCTTTATTAAATTTTATATTGAATTATACTATTCATTACACCTTTATAATCTATCTAACTGAACTTATAGAATAAAAAAATATCTAAGTCCTATAACATTTCCATGTCATGACCATGATGTAAACAACTCACATTCTACATTATTTGTTTAATATAAATAATAAATTACTTGAAAAATAAATAATTTATCAAATTCCACATCCACCCAACAATTCTGGGATCAACTAGGGGCTTCCAGGCTCTCTTTCCTATAGAAATACCTCTATGATGGAACACTCTTACTGTAATGTGCACCTCCCTCTCATAAAAACTCACAAAGGAAATGCATAACATACTTACCAATCCCCAATTAATCTATTCATCAATGAGGTAATGATATTCCACTCTTCAAAATCAAAATAACATGGTACTCACCATATTGTAATGCCCCCAATCTATAATGTGGTCTATCACTTATAACCTAAATCAGTAAATGGGTCACCCCAACCCTGCTCTAATATTATCCCAATCAATCAAAACACATTTAAGTCCTTGATAAACATCTAAAATCATCTTATAGATATGTTATCACCATTTAATTCCCAATATAATTCCCAATTCATCAAACACCCCCTAATCTAGGGCTAGAAAATAAAATTTCCAACAAAATTAGGAGTAGAAACTCTATGAATCATTATAAACTCCCTTCCATAATACTTAAAATACAATATTAGTTTTGGTTGTCTTCCAACCATTATTACCAAACCACCTTTTTCATCAACTCAACATTGTCCCACCATATTCTATCCCTAAATACCAAACAAGATTCCACTATATAACTCCAAAAAACAAGGTTCATTATTCCTCAAAATCTATGATACCTGATCATTACCATCACCACACTGAGATAGTGGTCATCTACACCTATTTATCTTGAGACAATAATGTGTATTCAATAGGTTCATCCCTAGGATTATGGTGTTCCCCACCACAATAATATACTCAAAGGGGGTGATTTCAAACCATCGTACTCCCTACCATAGGAATCACATACAAAAACACACTTTCAGTCATCCATGATCAATGAAGTTTTCACATAACATAAGATAATTACATAGAAAGACACCAGTTGACCCTCATCTAGTCAACCATTCCTGAAAACACTCAACTGCAACCATTGATGCATATACCATCACTCGATCATTATGCTTTAACTTCTTGAGGTATCATGAGATCATCCAAATGCTGAAACTAAAGTCTGAACTCAACACTTAGTGAAAATTTAGTGGTTGAATCACTAACTACCTACACCATCTACCACACTATCATTACAAAAACCAATATATCTATGACCTGACTCACATTTAGACCAAACAAACTCAATACCAAGACCATTTCTAACACACAAACTTCATATGATACCACATATGAATCTAAAATTTGGTATTTACTGAGGAACCAACCCACATCGGATCTTCACGCACAATGACATCTCTAGGCCAACTTTTCCATCCACCAATTGATCCCATCACATGCTTGACCCTACCAATACGGGGGTCATTATCCTTATGACCAATTTGATGCTTCCCATCGTAGTAGTATCTTTATTGTTAGGAAAAAATCCCTCAAGGTAACATTGCAGTATTTTTGGGTTGATTGTGTTTGTTGACAAAGAAGGTTTTCATGGATATTTGTCAAGTTCCCAAGAATTTGTTCACAATCCTTGTTGATAAAGAACGATGACAAAGGAAAGGATGATCTGGAGGCGGTACAAAAGAGCAGTACAAGGTGGTGCCATTTCCCAGTGTTTGCCAAATTTTTTGGGTCCAAAATTTGTAATTTGGTGAGCATCGCGAAAAGTGGATTTTCATGAAGATCATATTTTTTATATGGAAAAGGCATGAGTTTCGTGAAGATGGGATGTATGGATTGGATTTCACCAAGGCCAGAAAAATGGAGGTGGTGATGCTTTTCGATTACGTCAAAGCTTCGCGAACGACAGAGTTGAAGCGTATCACGGTGGTGAAGGGCTTTGCGAGGGAGCTTTGCGGCGAAGGCGCGAGGGAGCTTCACGGCGAAGGCACGAATGAATGTTGACGGTGATCCTTCGTGATTACGACGAGCTCCGTGAACGGAAAATTTCCGTGGTGCTTTGCGATTTGGACAGAATTCCGGCAGAAACTTCGGAGCTTCGCGATTGGCGATGATGTGGCGTTGACTTCGCACGGAAGGGACGAGGGTCGGTGGAATTGCCTATAAATAGAGGTAGACCCCCTCGAGAGGAGAAGAGAGAATTTTAAGAGAAGATCATTTTCTCTCGTTTTGCGAAGGTGGTTCACGGAGCCAGTGGGGTTCGCGAAAGAGGAGCTTCATAGCGGCTATTGTAGCTCCGTGAAACCTGCGAGCTCCGCGTTGGCTTAGTAAGCTTCGCGGGGGACGTTGCTTTGCGATGGCTTGATCTTCGCAAAAGTGCTTCGCGAAAAGGCAGGAGCTTCGCGAAGGCTTGTTTGAGCTTCGCAAAATTGGGAGCTTCGCGAAGTAGGGTGCTTTGCGAAGGTACTTTCCAAAGGTAGTTGCCCAGTGGTCAGAGGCAAAGTGGTATTCATCAGTGGATGAAAGTTGGACTTCAACAGAGCATCTATCAACAGTTGAAGATGCATTATTTCATGCAAATGAAGAGACCTCCAGGTTTATAAACTGTGAGTGAATCCCTTCACAGAGCAGTGAGCTTAGGAAGAGGAAAAAGGTGATCCTCTCCACCAGCAGTGAGCCAGAGAGAGAGAAACAGGGAGTGACCCTTGGGAAAGCAGTGAGCTGACCCTAAACCTTGCAAAGGCAGTGAGCCTAGGACAGAGTGACTGTACCCGAACATTGTAATCCACAGCTAGTGAAGTATAGTAGAATTTTGTACGACCGGAAACTTGTCAGCGTATGCTACTTGGATGTAGCCCTTAGCGGTGAACCAATTAAAATTGTTGTGTCCTGTACTTGCTTTACTTTATGTTTACATTGTGCAACAGGAAAGAGAGAGAAGAGTGTTTTGCTTAATAGTGAAACAAGATCAGAACGGGTATTATTTTTAAATTATCCATACCCTGATTCACCCCCCCCCCTCTCAGGGTATTCAGCCTTGTGGACCTAACACTTATCATCACTCTAATGAACCAAAACAATCAATCTTCATAGCTCATGTCTTATCGATTAATAAAAATAATGACTAAATGTGGTCATCCAGCTCATACCCAAGATTGGTCTTGAAAAAATGATGGTCCCCCATTCCTAGATCCCCAAGAATGGTACCCTAAAAATCACCAAATATATCACATAGAATGAAGGTCACATCATCCAAAAACTAGTGGTAAACTCCCCCTATGAGGATTCCCTTACACTTCACCTCAAGAACAAAGCTTAAAAAATTCCAACATCATGCATGTGTTGCTCCTCCCAAGCCATGTTCACCCATCTTGCATACCCTTGACTCCTCTTGTTCTCACTATGAACCCAAGCCACCATTTCTAATAGAATTTCATCACATCCATAGATTCCCAACTCACACATGGTCATTCACTGATTCATAACACAATGGAGCTATGCACAACCTATGCATGAGTTCCATCACATGCTGAGGCTTTACCCAAAAATATAATCCAACCTCACTCTCCTCTCCCCAGGTAGAGAAAACCTAAAAAATAACCCTTTTATGGATTTATACCTACTATATAACTCGATATCATATAACCCTAATAGGTGTATTATTTTTTATCGCTTGATCAAAAAAACCTAACTCACATTACCATGAGTCACATCCCATAAAACCTAGGCTCACATGCCTAACTAATGACCATGATTCACCTATAGTTCAACCCCATATAACTAAAATCATCTCAATGGTTTTTTCCAATATTAGCAGGGATGCAAAGGCATAAAAACAATTACCACCACCCAGGAATCATTCCAGAACACATAAAGTGTCCATCCACACTTCTGTTGTGTCCCATGAAACTACATCGAGAATCAATAGGGATAGGCTTCCAACCATTACTTCCTTATAAAACCATCCTCAATACAAGAAGAACACTAAGTTAATCACATCCCAAAAACCCAGGAAATTTTTCATGCCTTACCTCTATCCTATTAAGGGTGTCCACATCCTTAGGGAAATCTTTTCCTATACTTAAATAATATCCATAGAATATGATGCTTATATAGACCCAGGAAGGGTCACAATACTTACCTTCAATCGTGGAAATATATTTTCATCCTTAGAGATCGTCTCATCATAATATTCACATTACTTATCATCATAAAACCACTAATGAGTGAAAATCATGGTTTAGCTAGTTATAATTACTCAAATAAGTCATATTGGAAAATTACATATAAGTTTTTTTTTTAAAATTAAATAGTTGAACCTATATCATCTAAAAAATAAATCACGCACAAGAATTTGTATTTCATGTGAATCCTATGAGATAAAAATGATGAATGTACATAAGACTCTTTCTAATGGACTAAGAACCAAAACCATAAATAAAAACCTCTAACAAAAAAATAATATTTGAATAAACATCTCAACAATAACATTTAAAATCATAAAAAATCTATAAACACTGGTAACCTAGACTACCCATCAAAATTGTGTTCATGACAGACTAGATTAAATTCCATATCATTCTCTAACAAATCCATATTCCATATCTACTATACCCTGAATAGTAAGATAGGAAAAAGTCACTTTGATGCTTCTTATAACACCATGGACCAAATTATTAGTTGGAGACATAGGGCTACATGGAATCAAGAATGTCTCTCTATATTACATAGGTAATTGAGTATTGTAAAGGGACTAAACCATACATTAGAGATATTATAGCCTCAAATAGCAGTACAATAATAATTTAAATAACTAAATAACATCCAAAAAACAAATTAGTGTACACATAAAACAATAAATAATAATCATGTTATAAAATATGTACATGTTGTTATATAGGCATATATCCCACCTTATCACCCATTGGGATATTCACATTAACATAATAAATAATGGAAGAAAATTTCATAGTGGATCTACAAACATAACCCCACCACACCTCAATTCTAGTCTCCATTAACTATTGATATTCTCTAGCCTAATCAACTGTACATTTTGTGTTTTTTCTATAAAATCGGCATAAATTCATTATGAACATCAGGTTTCCTATAAAGGGTGTGAGAAATAAATCTCATTTGGTTCCCAATATGCGCTCCTAATATATTCTATCATATACATGTATTAAAAATAAAGAGAAATAAGAATAATAAACATGAACACACATGCCCATAATAATGATGTGTTCTAACCAAGAAACCAAGAATATTTGTGTGTTGGGTCACCATATGTTAACTAGGCCACCATGACACCTGATCATACCTAATTAAGTTGATATAAAGTCACCTCATGTCACACACTTTGATCCATACCTAAACATATAGGGTAGGGAGTTTCATCATGTCACAACCATTACATGAAGGTGAGGGTAGGGTCTTATGTCTAAGTAATTGGACATCCCTTATCAATTAAACTAAGTTTCCCATCAATTCCCAACCTATACATTATCACTCAAGGTAGGTCCCCATTTTACACCTAGAACAATAACTTATTACTCAAGGTAGGGTCTATTATATTCCCCTAGACTAGACTTTTCACTCAAGGAGGACCATTACAACATTTTCTCACTCAAAATGGGTCCAATATCCTAGATAATACCTTATAACTAAATATAGGTTTTGATATCATTTTACAAACACGAATAACCTTCACACTCAAGGATATTCATGCTAATACCTTCCACCTCAAGGTAGGAACATTATCCTAGAAATTTATTTATCATCCAATGTAGGTTCTGATATCACATCACAACCTCTATTTTCTCACTCAATGAAGGGTTATTCCAATAATTTATTACTCAAGGTGAAGCCAAGACTTGAGATTTTTCATATACCATGTTAAGATTTATCACTTATCAAAGTGACACGGTCAGTGCATCACTACAATAACAACCTAGTAACGCAACCCATCTCACAATATCACTAACTCATCATAAGGATCTATTCACTCCGAACTTAGCCCCTTATCCCATAACATGTCTCATTGCTCATCTAGTGTAAAGACCCACATCTTTTTTTATTTGTGAAAATGAGGGGAATTTTTAATTTTATAATTATTGAGAGCATATGAGGGGATAAATTGTTTTTTAAACTATTAAATGATCATTGAACTATTTCCAAATGATTTTTATGATCTTATAATGGGTTGTTTACCCTAGGGATGGAATTTGGTGAGATATTGAACTATTTCAGTTTTATAGAAAATATTAATATTTATTTATTGAATATTAATTATTCTAAATATGTGAACATAAATATATTTTGAATGGGCCCATGGAAATAAATTATATCTTCTCAGTTGAGTCTGAAATAAGTGGTTTTACCCATGTGATCTATAATTCTTTCTCGGGTTATAGGTCTCAAGGATATTGTTTAAATGGGAGATTAAATTAAATTAAATTAATGGTATTAATTTAATTTAATTGATTCTAATTTTATTTAATCTCCCCATTTTTCTTCCTCAATTAATTATAGGGAAGTATAGGCTTCCACTAGAATCATTTGAGCCATGAGAGAGGAGGCAGGGTTTGGGGAGAGGGATATCACTGAGGAGCTTGCTCAAAGTTACATAGAAATGTTGTGGCCTTCAAGGGAAATTATGAACTTGAAGCCTTAGAACAAGGTAGGTGATTGTAAGAACTCAGTTTTTGGATATAAAAGACTTTGGAATATTCTTGATATTATTCCAGAGCAGCGCCTTCAGACGACGTTCGATTCCGAGCCCCGGTGAGGATGGAATTAAGTTTTTAATGTGTTCACACTGAGAACACCAAATAAATGGGATAACTCCTAAACGGTGATCCGGATCAGAGATCCGAGTCTACGGATGGGTCCGGAATGGGGTGTTTACCCTAGTAACGACATAAAACTTGTCGGCGCAGGACGTTTGGACCCCTCGCCCGCTTTCGTAACGTTAAACGGGTAATTAAATTAATTAATTAATTCGTTTAATGGTGAAACTCATGTATCTCTTAAACAGTGGATCGGATTGGAAAACCGAGGGAACTGTTGAGTTCGGATCATGCCATTTACCCTAGGAGGGGTGTAATCTTCGTGGGCGCGGGCCATTTGTGAAAAGTGGCCCCATGGGTGTTTTCGTAATTTTTCAACCTCAGACGTTCAGTTGTATAACTTTTTAATGGTGTCTCGGATTAAAATTCCAAGACCTCCGTTGTGCTCGGTAGGTGGTGTTTACCCTAGGGGGAGCTTAATCTTGACCGCGCCGGAAGTTTTGGATGCGGGTGTTTTCGGGGGTCGAGTCTTTTAATTAGAGTTTATTTATTTAAACTCTCACCTTCTCTCCTTCATCCCCATTGAACCCCCTGGAAAAACCCACCTCCTCTCATACTCCTCCTCTCCTCCACATCTCTGGTGAGGTGTCTCTAGTGAGGCAGCTCCGATGAACCCCACGTGAAGCTTCGGGCTACGCCCTTCGAGGTAGGAGGTTTTGGTTGCACTTTCATTTTTGAACCTTCCTTTGAATTCAATTTTATACGTCGATTTTCTATTAAATATTCAAAAAAATTCCATATTTGTGTATTATAAATTATGATCTTTCCATCGCACTTTTCGGTTTGAAAATAGGAGTTTGGAGGAGTTCGCAAACATTTGCCGAAGTTTGCGGGATTTGGGGGTCGTTTAATGTTTTTCTGGTGGTTTTGGGGCGTTCCGGTGAGGGACCGCGGCGGTCCGGAGAACCAGCATGGTGGCGCGGAAGAGAGGCTAGGTGCGAGGGCTTCAGCGCGGTGACCAGGCGAGCTGGGAGGTTGGTGGGGTCATCTGGGCATTGGCGGGGTCATCTGGGCATTGGCGGAGGTGGCTCAGGTGGCAGCGGCTCTAGGCGGGAGGCCGAGCTCGCCGAGCGCAGGGGAGCACCGGGGTCGCGACACGCGACCCCGGCGGGGGAACACGACCCGCGTCGCGCGGGTCGGCACACAGTGACCGGCCTCAGCTGGTCGGCCAAGCGGTGGACCGGGTCCACCGCCGGCCCGCGCGGCCCAGCCGCGGGCCAGGCACTGCGAGCCGGGCGGACCGGCCGCTCCAGGCCGGTCCAGCCCAAGGGGCTTTGCCCCTCAGTTTTTCGACGCCCGTAACATTCGCTACATCCGTCAGTTTTGCACGTTGTCTACGGCAGCGCGGACCTGACGTCGAGCCGGAAGTTTTGAGATGGTTTTGGGAATTTTTAATTC
Source organism: Viscum album (assembly GCA_963277665.1). Classification (NCBI taxonomy): domain Eukaryota; kingdom Viridiplantae; phylum Streptophyta; class Magnoliopsida; order Santalales; family Viscaceae; genus Viscum; species Viscum album. Next base: position 906,560,215 of record OY728131.1, on the reverse strand, counting down.
CCTAAAAGAGGGGCCTCGGAGGCGCGACGTGTCTTTAAGTGAAGTGACGTTTTCTTCGGGGGATCTTGTTTTGGACGGTGCGGACGCGTCCGATGTCTGTTTTGAGCACCGTCAGTGGCGTTGAAACCATGGAACCAAGGCAGAGCTTTCTAGGGTGGTTTCAGGTATTGAAGATGGAGTTGAGGCATGGGCCCAAAGCCCGTCTTTTGAGCTGCGTGCAGCGTTTCACGTCTTTTTCATCGGACGTCTGTTCGGGGCGTGCGAGCAGTTGTTTTTGGGTGTTTTTCCAAGGGAATTTCATTGGAATTGTCTTCCTGCTTTAATTCCACACGCTAGTACGGGCCCCACAAGGGCCGTTTTCTGGAGTTGACGGTGATTTCTAGCTTTATCACTGGGTACCCGTTTTGGACAAGTGATTAGTCGAACTTGTGTACTTTTTCGAGAGGATCGCAATGGTGTGATCCATCTGTTGAGTTTTTGGGACCGGGATGTGGGTCCCACGTATCAATACTCGTGTGCGGTGTACCAGAATGCATCTTTTTCTCTGGATATCTGTTGCACTCAAGTGAGCAGTCCTTTTGATGTGTTTTCCCGAAGGGATCGCAATGGTGCGATGCGCCCAACTGTTTTTGGGGCCGAGGCTCGGGATCATGAGACGTCGTTCGGGTGTGAGGTGGTGTTGGTGACTTTTTCGTTGGATATCCGTTTGAGGCGAGTAAGTAGTCGATCTCGTGTGTTTTCCACGAGGATTACTACGGTGTAATCTCTTCAGGTGATTGGAGCCTCTTACGCGATCTTATTAAATGTGGAATGTGAAGGTGCCCCGGTGGTGGTTTTTCATGCGGTGTTTGCAGAGAACCCTTGGCGTGAGATCACATGCACTCTCGTGTGAGTGAAGTTATGCTTGAAGATATGTGGTTGGTTGTGCCTCAGCCATTGAGGTGGCTGGTTGGAGTTGTTACGTTACGTCTTCACGTTGACGTTGGGTGTCATGTGCATGATAGCCTTTGGGCTGGAACGTGGTATACTCTGGGAGTATACGGGAATGCTGGGAGGTACATGTGGATGTTGGTACCTGAGAATGTTTGTGCACTTGGTTGGGGTTGAGTTTTCCCCTGGTCCTCTTCTCGATGGTTTTGACCAGCAGGGTTGAGTGTTTTCCCCCTGGTTCTGTTCTCGATGGTTTTGGCGGCAGAGATGGTTTGGTTCCTCTATTTCTACATCTGTAAGGGGTTTCAGTGTCGTTCACATTTCATCGGACTGTGGAACCATTTGCGACTATGTGTGCTCGTACAACGTGGGAGTTTTCCCACTTTCTGGGATGAGTTGTCTCGGTCCGCTTCAATAGTGACTCAGCGGATTGGAGCGTGATCGCCCTGAGAGGCCTGAGGATTTTCTCACGTTGCTTTGTGTTGACTAGTAGAGTTTTTGTGGATTCGGTGTGACCAACACTTTACGTGGGCACAGATCCTCTACCCCTAAGGTTGTTTCCAGCAGGGCTGAGGTTGTTTCCAGTAGGGCTGAGGTTGTTTCCAGCTGGGCTAAGGTTATTTCCAGCAGGGCTGAGGTTGTTTTCAGTAGGGCTCAGGTTGTTTCCAGCAGGGCTGAGGTTGTTTCCAGCAGTGCTGAGGTTGTTTCCAGCAAGGCTGAGGTTGTTTCGAGTAGGGCTCGCTAGTTGTACCATCTAGCAGGGATGGCCAGTACAGTGGTGTTCACCGAGTAGTACCATCCAGCAGGGATGGCTAGAGCAGTTCCGGGTTTACCTCCAGTGGGGCTGGGAAGTGGTCCCCGATGCCGGGCTTACCTTCAGTGGGGCTGGGCAGTGGTCCCCAATGTTGGGCTTACCTCCAGCTGGGCTGGGCAGTGGTCCCCAATGTCGGGTTACCTCCAGCTGGGCTGGGCAGCGGTCCCGTTTCCGACTTTAGTCGGGTCACCCTCCAGTAGATTACCTAGTTACGGGACTGGGCAGTGTGGCACCCTTCAACTCTTGTTGGGTCTCCCTATAGTGGGAACCCGTTGACTTCTAGGGACCCTCCAGCGGGGCTGGGCAGGGGGTCGCCTATCGACTTTGAGGAGACCTCTCGACTGCGGGGTAGTGACAAGTTGTGGTTTGACGTTCCCCAAGAACTCTCAAGTACGAGGAAGATTTTTCCCCACCGAGACGTGTCCTTGTGACGCGACCTAAAACCGTGCGGGTGAGTCAGTGCCGCCCAAAGCGGATAGTGTCGAGGTGCGGTGGTTTGAGCCCCTTGACTTGTAGTTCGGGGAAGACGTGCGGGATGCTGGGCATCGATGGGGTTTACTTCTGGGACTGTTGGATACTCACTTTCTTGGGCTGAGCTACGGGATGGAGATCCCCTTACGACCTTGTTCGGGATTCTTTTTGAGAATATGCATTTGTATATACCTTGTTTCTGGTACCCATTTCCATGGGTTTTGGTTACTCTCCTTTCAGGAGATGCGAAGACGCGTGGGGTATGCCACGTGCTTTTTGTGTCTATATTCTCATGGTTGAACGAGTATACTCTCCTGATATAGGTAGCAAAGACTCGAAGGGAAGTTCATATTCTCACCGTTTCCAGCTCCTTGTGTCTGGACGAGTCTACCTTTTTTCCACTTGTTGGGTTGAGCTGGACTCTTTACTATACTCCTTACTGCACTTTCAGTTGTACTCCTCTAATTTCCCATGTTCGATCTACTGCTCACCCTTTGGTAGCTCCGTTTTTTATCCCTCAAGCCTTCAGGGTATCCTACTGAGTATTTTTATACTCACCCCTGCTTGGGCTTTGCCCGCACTTGGTGTGCCCTTGCAGACGATGGACAGGTGGAGCATGACTTCAGAGGATCTTAGGAGATTGGGATCTTGGACCGCGTGCGGTGGTCAGAGTAGGGTTCTAGGTGGGGGACCATTCCATTTGTTTGTTTTGTTTACCTGTTGTCGGGTTTTGTCACTTTTCTGGTTGGGCGCGTGTTTTTCCCTTTTCCCTTTTCTGTTTACTTTAAACTTACTTTGTACTGATTAGAGGTCGATGCACTTTTGGTGGATTATATTTAGCAGTGCACTTTACTCTCCTTGTCTTTTCTTTTACTCTGCACTTTTGCATTGAGTGTGTTGTGTGTGTGTCTATAGGTACTTAGGCAAAGGCCTCCCCGAGTCATTGTGCCTTCGGCGCTGGTCGCCAGCCCCTGGCCTATGGAGGCGGGCTTGGGGTAGTTGCGGCTCAAGCCCGGGTAGGGTCGGGTCATGACAAAGTGGTATCAGAGGAGGTTCGTTCCTTGGGATGCTGTTCAGACATCCCTAAAATAAAAATAATTGGTTGGGATTTAGGGCTATAGTGTTAATGTGTCTCGAGATCGGCTCTCAGGCCAAGGAGTCCAGTGATGGTGCGGTGACCGACGTATCCATACACCAGGACCTTGATAACCCGCTTGTCGACTCGGCATGCTGAGACACTTGTTTCAGGGAAAATTTGGTTTGTGCATCACATATGATTGATTCTTTGACTGTCCTTCTTGAGTAAGCTCCCCATTGTTGTTACTGTTATATACATATATGCTCATCTGACTGTGGTAGTCCTTGATAATATTCAGGATGTTTCCACGAAGACAGATAGCCAGGATTCCATCTTTGGTTCGTGACGACGACCCTGTGAGCTATGAGGCCTCAGTTCAGGACCCATCATGCGAGCCCCTTTCTCCGGGTGGTCCTGTAGCATCACCCCCACCTGTTGAGCAGTAGACAGCTTCAGTAGAGCAGGTGGGGCTTGAGCGCAGGTTGAGCGCGCTCCGTGAGTTCTAGCGGCAGAGAATGTTGAGGTTTAGTGGTGAGCCAGACCCTCAGGCAGTATAGGTTTGGATAGAGATAATGGTTCACCTTTTCAAACTTGTGCAGATGCCGATAGATCAAAGAGTGGCTTTGGCATCCAACCTTTTTCGTGGAGCAGCTTGGCATTGGTGGAGTCTAGTGACTCAGTTTCTTGACAAGTTGTCGCTTTCGTGGGGCGACTTTCAGTTGTTGTTCAGTGAGGAGTTTTCCCCTCCTAATTGCGCTCCATTCGGATTCAGGAGATCTTGCAGTTTTAGCAGGGAGGGATGACGGTAGCCGAGTACATGGCTAGTTTCGCATACCGTGCACGCTTTTACCCGGACTTGGTCCATGACGACAACATCTAAGCATGGAAGTTTGAGCAGGGTCTCCTCTGAGAGATTCGTGATGTCATAGTACCCTTGGGCTTTTCCACATATGACGGGGTGCTAGAGAAGGCGCTGGTGACAGAGTGATTTCTGTCACGTTCTAGAGTTGGTGGTGGCAGCAGACACGTCGGAGTCGAGACGTCTTCCGCAGCTAGAGCGAGTCGGCAAGAAGAACCTCAACACAAGTGGATTTCTGACAACCGGACTCAGGGGCATGGTCGTACACCACAGTGGCTCCGGAGGGCACCAGTGCACCCCAGAGAGAGTCAGTGCTATGCTTGTGATGGGCGAGGTCACCTGCCATGGGACTGCCCGACCAGGCATGCAGAGAGCTTCGGGCAGGCAGCAGGTGCACCGCCGCGGCAGAGGCAGCGCCGTGATCAGAGTAGCACCCAGAGAGGTGGTGCTAGCTGGGGAGCGTGAGGAGCTAGTAGTTGGGGACGACCTTCCGAGGTCTTCCCATCACCACTAGGCGGTCCACGTCAGACTCCGGGAGCTGACAGTTGGAACCACGGACAGCCGCGAGCTTTGGATGTCTACAATTCTGCCGAGCATGAGGTTATAAGAGGTAGGATCTATGGCTCTTCTACTTTTTGTAGTATAATTATTAGACTCTATGTGTGTAATTCTTCTCTCCCAGCTCCTTATTTGAGTTGTTACCAGGGTGGCATGGGGCGTCGTTGTAACCCTATGTTGGAAAGGTAAAAAAGGCATAAGACCTTTTCTTTGGTCGATAGTGTTGACTCCTTAGCTTCTGGGCATGTAAGAGAGTCTTGGTTGAGAGACATCAACTGTGAAACCTTGCACAACCAGATATCCTTGGGTGTTCCACTATATGGATATTCTAAAGGAGGGAATCACCGGGTCCAGTTCCAACTGTGGGTTGTGATTCCAGTCGCGATGTGCGACGTAGAGGTTCGATCGGGGAGGTGAGTTACCCTCGAGGGCATTTGGGTCGTTTGAGACCATACAAAGGGATTTGGAGGTTCCCTACCACCTTGCCCTAACCCAAAAGTCTGTAGGGGGCGCACGACATCTCCTGCATGGCTTACCTGAGAAGAAGTGTGTGTGCTCCTATGCACGACATCGGCAAGGGCCGACCTCGCATGCACAGATCAAATCCTTTGGTCTGTGTGCGGTGGTGCAGACCTGTGCACGAGTTCTTCTGGGTACAGAAGAGCCAGCTGCGGGCTTAGTACCCTGAGTTGTTCCCTGGTTTGTTTTTGGGGACAAAAATATTGAAGTATGGAATGATGTAAGAACCTAGTTTTTGAATATAAAATTCTTCGGAATATTCTTGATATTATTCCAGAGCAGTGCCTTCAAGCGGCGTTTGATTCTGAGCCCCGGTGTGGCCGAAATTAAGTTTTTAGTGTGTTCACACTGGGAATGCCAAATAAATGGGATAACTCCTAAACAGTTATCCGGATCAGAGATCTGAGTGTATGGATGGGTCCGGAATGGGTTTTTTACCCTAGGAATGACATAAAACTAGTCGGCATAGGACGTTTGGACCCCTCGCCCGCTTTCGGAACGTTAAACGGGTAATTAAATTAATTAATTAATTCGTTTAATGGTGAAACACAAGTATCTCTGAAAAGGTGGCTCGGATTGGAAAACTGAGGGCACCGTTGAGTTCGGAGCATTCCGTTTACCCGAGAAGGGTGTAATCTTCGTGGGCACGGGCCATTTGTGAAAAGTGGCCCCAGGGGCGTTTTCATAATTTCCCAGCCTCGGACGTTCAGTTTTATAACTTTTGAACGGGGTCTCGGATTAAAATTACGAGACCGTCGTTGTGCTCGGGAGGTGGTTTTTACCCTGGGGGGAGCTTCATCTTGACCGCGCCGGAAGTTTTGGACGCAGGTGTTTTCGGGGGTCGAGTCTTTTAATTAGAGTTTATTTATTTAAACTCTCCCCTTCTCCCCTTCCTCCCCATTGAACCCCTAGTGAAACCCACCTCCTCTCATACTCCTCCTCTCCTCCACATCTCCGGTGAGGCAGCTCCGGTGAGGCGGCTCCGGCGAACCCTGCGTGAAGCTTCGGGCTACGCCCTTCTAGGTATGAGGTTTTGATTGCATTTTCATTTCCAAACCTTCCTTTGAATTAATTTTTTTACATAAATTTGCTGTTAAATCTTCTAAAAAATCCCATATTTGTGTAGTATAAATTATAATCTTTCCAACGCACTTTTTGGTTTGTAAATCGGAGTTCGTAGGAGTTCGCAAACATTCACCGAAGTTTGCTGGATTTGGGGGACGTTTGATGTTTTTCCGGTGGTTTTGGGGCGTTCTGGAGAGGTAGCACGGCGGTCTGGAGAACCAGCGCGGCGGCACGGCAGAGCGGCCGAGTGCAAGGGCTTCAGCGCGGTGGTCGGGCTTCAGCACGGGGGTCGGGCGAGTGAAGAGGTCGGCGGGGTCGTCTGGGCGTCAGCGCAGGTGGCTCAGGCGGCGGCGGCTCTAGGCGGGAGGCCGAGCTCGCCGAGCGCAAGGGAGCACCGGGGTCGCGGCGCGCGAACCCATCGGCGGAACACGACCTGCATCGCGCGGGTAATCACGTGGCGACCGGCCTCTACTGGTCGGCCAAGCGGTGGACAGGGTCCACCGCGGGCCTGCGCGGCCAGGCGCTGCGGGCCAGGCCGGCCGGCGCGGGCCGGCCCATGCTGGGTGGACCGGCCGGTCCAGCCCAAGGTGTAGGATCGAAATAATGATGTAGATGCTCAATATACAAGGGGGGGAGTGAATTTTAAACTTTAAAAATTCCTTTGGAACCTTTAAAGTCAGTTAAGAATAACTATGTTTTCCTTAAGCAAAGGAAAAGGCTAAGTTTAACAAAGTTAAACTAAGAAAATTCACAACACCTCTAACACCGAATGCAAACTTGGAAAGAGATTCTGAAAGTAGGTTCCGGAAATATGGTTCCGGAAATTGAAACTTAACGAAAGATTACAAAGTGAGATTCTACCTTAAAGGATATGGAATCTAAATGAAATAGAGTACAAATAAGGAAGTATAAGAAAGTTATACTTTCCTTATAATACAGGATGCAGCGGAATATAAACTAGTAGTAGAACTACAAGTAAACAAGATATAAGTCTTTTAACCCAAAGAGAAGGGTATCCAACAACCTTGGATAAAGTTCCCTTGATTTATACTTTCATGCAAGTCTGTCTTACCCACACCAGGGTAATCACTCGATACGAAGATCGGAGTCTCTGTCTTGCTATCCCCGCAAGCCCTCAACTTCAAGGTAGTTGGCAACCTCTGTCTTCCTCAGCAAGGAAGCCCTCAAACTTCAAGGTAGTCGGTAACCTCTTTCTTCCTATCCCCGGAAGCCCTCGAATGTAATCACCAATATTCGGAGTCGCACGAAGCTTTGAGAGTTAATAATAGCTTCTCTCTCTCTAGAATTAACTTCAACAGCATGTATGCACACAACCAAGTTGTTCATTTGTCATCAGTATCGAGCTCTTTCAAATGAGCTCCTATTTATAGGTAAGGTTGGCTCCTTCTCCAACAGTCATATTTTCCTTAAAGATCTAAGGGACCTGTACACGTGTCACTTAGACAACGGTTAATAAGAAACAGAATAGACGACATCATTTTATAACAAAACAAGTGTAACAGAATGTACGACATCGTTTTAAACTCTAACATAAAAGTTCGGAATGAAAACTTAGGAGTGAAGGTTTTGAGTGTAAGGAACAATAATAAAGAGTAGACAAATTAAAGAAATGTAAGAAATATAGAAGTTCGGAGTCTAACCAAAATATTTTTCGGAGTCTGAATTAATTCAGAGTGTATAAAACAAAGATGATCAGATTCTGTTTAATAGGTGAATTCGGAATGGGAATTCGGAATGAAAATTCATCATCAGAATTCGTAATGAGAATTCTTCATCAGAATTCGTAATGAGAATTAATCATTAGAATTTGTATTGAGAATTCATTATCGAACTTCATAAGAATTTGTATCCTGAATCTGGAATAGAACTTAGTCAGAGTTCATATCCGGAATTCGGAATGAAAACTTCCTTATAGTTCTTAACCAGAAATCAGATCCTAAAACAGAATGATTCATATCAAAGTTTCAACGATTCCATGAAAATGAATCCGAATCTCATACTTAAGAAAAATATGGATGAAAATAAGATAAGGATAATTTTTCTTATAAAAGAGAATTTTCTTATAAAATCAATTTCTTAAGAAAGTATTTTTCTTATGAAAGCAATTTTCCTTAAGAAAACGATTTTCCTTGTAAAAGTGATTTTCCTTAAGAAAGCAATTTTTATTATAAAAGCACCTTTCCTTAAGATAAGGTGTTTGTGATTTTCAAAACAAGAAGGAATGGAAAAGTCATAAGGAAAACCTTATGGACTCAACAATCTCCCCCTTTTTGGAAAGCACAAACATCCTTACGAAAAAGAAATTAAGAAGAAAGAAAAACATTAAGGCTTATCTCCCTTTGCTTTAAGGATATTGATGAATACGACTAACTCCCCTTTAGGCTTTGAAACACTAAGGATCGTATTCAGATTTCCGGAGTGATAAATAAGAAGGTCTTCTTTAATGAAAAAGCTCCCCCTTAAACAAACTCTTATTAGAGTTTTTTCTTTTTCTTAAGGATATTTTTCTTCTCCCCCTTTGATAAACTCTTATTAGAGTTCTTCTTTTTCTTAAGGATCTTTTCCTTCTCCCCCTTTGTGATTTTCAAAAATAATTGGAGGGAATGGAAAAAAATAACAAAGTACCTGAAAAAATTAGTAATGACAACAATAGAAACGACAAGCACGACTTTCATTAAATTTGAAATCTCAGCAACAAAAAGAATACAATAAAAAGATCGGATTTGGTTATTTCGGATCTTTTTTCCTTCGACATGAGCCCCTTTAGAATAGTCTTGATCTTCTTCAGGTCTTTATGATCTTCTTCAGCTTGCTTCTCTAAGACAACTATTTTTGCGGATTGAGCTTCAATTTTTTCTTCCTGGGCTTTCAGATTTTCTTCCTGAGCTTTGATCTTCTCTTCCTGAGCCTTCATCATTTCTTAAAAATCAATCCGATGATCCCTTTCAAACATCCAGTTTTGAGAAACGGAATTCAGCTTCCCATTCAAATCTCTCACTTCTTGAATCTGAATGTTCTTTTCTTCTGTAAACTTCTCTTTAAAGGATGCAGTTAACTCATTTATCTTCTTGTCCTCGGTTTCAAAAGCATCTTTAACATTGTCTTGAAACTCATCGAATAACCTCATCTCTTCCACGGTCTTCTTCGACCAGTTTGTCATCCTCTTGCAAGATCTTCTATGAGCTTCGTAACCAACAAAAAACGTTTTGAACTGAGCCTCAATCTCAACGCACTTGTCCATAACCATAGATACGGAGTCAGTTTTCTGATTCAAAGCATGTTGGAGCATCTGGCATCTTGAGTCAATACTAGATAAAGTCGGAATGGTTCCCACCAACTTCTTTATGGACTGAAAAACAAAGTCATGCCCCAATGAGGATGACTCTGAATCTGAAATCTTGCTTGGAGAGTTTTATTCCTCAATAAGATCCAATTTCCTTTTAGACGAATCACCATATTCTCTTTTATTGCTAGCCACTGATTTCGGAGTTTCAAAAAGGAGTTTCTTTCCCTTGTCTTTTTTCAGAATCGATTCTTGATCATGAGTTTTCTGCTCGCCAGTAGACACTTGAATAATATCATCAACAATTTTCTGAACAACATCTTCCTCATTCTTATACTTTTCTGGAGTTACTAACTTAGAGGATTCAACCTCTAAAGTTCGGAGTGATAGATGTTCCGAAGGTGATCCTTTATAATCATCCACTTGTTTCAAAAGATCTCATGTTTCACCACTTCCTTCAGCAACTTCTTTTTCCTCACCCACTTGCTGAATCTGCTCGATTTGCTCAACATGCTCAGCTGTAGTCTCTTCCGGAAAATCAAGGTTTCTTCCTGGAGTCTCAGGTAGAGATTCCAAGGAGAAAGATCTCGGAATTGGAATGCTTCCTGATACTATTTCATTAAATTTCAACAAAGCTTAAACTGCCTTGGCTTCTGACATCTTCTTCTTAAGCTTCTTTTCCTTTACTTGTTTTTGAAGCTCATCAGCAGTTTTCTCCTTCAGGGCCTTAGCTTCCGTAGGGTCCAATCCGAACTACGGATCCCTTTCTTTCCTTTTCTCTTTATCTTCTCTCCACTTCGCAACAACCTCATCAGGATAGGCCTTCTTCTTCTTTGGTTTGGGAGGAGCGGTTTGAACTTCCTTAGACTTAGGATCTTCAATTTCAGCTGCATCTTCCTTCAACTTTCTTTTCTTTACAGGTTTGGATGATTCTGGTTCAGCAGCCTTCGGAGCCGTTTCTTCTTGATTAGGTAAATCAATGAACTCACCAATCTCCTTGTTGAAATCCACATCCATCCTCTTAAGGGTTTCATCACTAACCAACAAAATTTTACAAACCCTTGGCTTAGATCTGCAAGCTTCCTTGAAAGATTCAAGGCACCGAACTATCAACTTTGATAATATTGCTGGGTACATTATGATCTGAGCTCGGAGATTTCCTTTTTTAAGATTCTCAATGGTTATAATAATGTGCCTCATGAAGTTAAACTTCCTTAGATTTATCAGAAAATCTAAGATATAGATATCACTCTTCTTCAAGCTATCTTTATCACCTTTCCTCGGTACGATAAGCACTTTCACCCACAACTCTAGAATCCGGAAATTTGTAGGAAAACTAGCAATCTTTGGAGCCTTGTCATCAGCTAGTCCGAGAGTTTCTAAGGCTTTTTCTTTGTCGAAGCTACCCTTAGAGTCCGGCAATACATGAGAAATAAATTAGGCTTCTCCTTCATAGGACAACCCTACCAAGCTTGCAGCCTTGGTATAAGAAAGCTTATAGGTCTTGCCATAAGACTTAAAAGAAAACTTCTCCCTATTATCTTCCTGAAAGAAGGAAACTGTTTCATAGAACTCAATAAGTAACTCTGTAAAAACATCGTCTTGAGTCCCCAGTTTGGATACAGCAACATCTTCCCAGCCATTCAACTTAATGTTCTTTGAAATAAGAGAATCATAGTTGTTGAAGAAATCCGGATGGACTAACCTTTCTCTGTAAACTAACCATTGCGACATAGGATTAGTGGATGACATTTCTTGAGACGCTAACTCCGCAGACATTCGGATCTGTAATCCTCTGAGTAGTTCGGAATGGAGACAACTGTAGTTCAGAACGGCCTTAAAACAGAGGGACAGAGCTTCGGGACGCGAGAGCTTGAAATCGATGTGGGATGAGTATTTGGGTCCCCTTTATATAGGGAACGAAATGACGATTCAACTTCCACGGTTGATCTAACGGTTGAAATAAGCTGAGATCAGATCTGATGGTTGAAAACTTGAATCCGATTTTTTGAGGTTTTTATTTAAACAAGGAATTAAGAAAACTAAAATCCAAAAACATAATACAAGAAAATGCCAGCAAGTAAAATATGTCTACGAAAACTTGAGTAAGGTAATCATACCTTTCAGATTGGATTAGGAGGATTATTCGTAATGGGTAATATAACAAAGACTAGAAAAAAAACTTTATTATGAGAAGATAGATTTCGCAAAAATTTTACTATGGAAAATAAACTTAGTACGAAAAACTCATTACGGAACATTCATTATGGAAAACTCAGTATGAAAAACAAACTTAGTAAGGAAAAAAAATCAGTACGAAAAACTTAGTACAAAAAATACATTTCAAAAAATTTAGTACGAAAAACACATTACGAAGAATTTAGTATGAAAATTCCGTTATGAAAATTCTAGTACGAAATTTTCCATTCCGGAAATTTTCAATACGAACACTTCCATTCTAGAAGTATTTTGTACGAACATGTCCATTCTAGAAAAATTGTAGTTCCGGAAATATCCATTCCGGAAATCTTCGTTCCGAAAAGTTTGAAAACAAATTTTTGAAAAACTTTGTTATTCTATCAAACAAATGTACTCCCCCTATAAAAAGGAGTGTATTGCTGTAAGGAGAATTTTTCAACAGAAAGTTAATTAAGGAGGATTACCTTACGGTTATCATTCCTAACTTCTGTTTAATATATTCAAATCTATCAGAAGGTAATGATTTTGTGAAAATATCAGCAAGTTGATCTTGCGTTCCAATAAACTGAAGAATAATATCTCCTTTAAGTGTGTGATCCCTAAGAAAGTGATGCCTAATATCTATGTGTTTTGCACGGGAGTGATGTGCAGGGTTCTTACTAAGGTCAATGGCACTTGTGTTATCACACAAAATTTGAGTTTTAGTAAAACTCGAGCCATAGTCTGTGAGTGTGTGTTGCATCCACAACACTTGTGCACAACAACTTCCAGCTGCTACATATTCAGCTTCAGCAGTGGAGAGTGCTACAGAATGTTGCTTCTTGCAGGACCAAGAAACTAAAGAATCTCCTAATAAATGACAAGTTCTGGATGTACTTTTTCTATCCATTCTACATCCACCAAAGTTAGCATCAGAAAATATTTTTAGAACAAAATCATTTCCAGAAGTATAAAATAATCCTAGATCCATGGTTCCCTTAAGGTAGCAAAAAAATCTTTTTACTGCCTTTAAGTGAGATTCCTTAGTATTGGGTTGATATCTTGCACATAAGCATACTGAAAACATTAAGTCTGGTCGACTAGCTGTTAAGTAAAGTAGACTTCCTATCATACATCTAAAAGATGTTTGATTTACTGGTTTCCCAGCTTCGTCAAGATCTAAAGAGTTTGAGGTACCAATGGGAGTACTTATACTCTTAGTGTTGTCATAAACATACTTTTTAAGAAGATATTTAATATACTTATGTTGAGATATGTAGGTTCCTTCTGGTTTTTGAGAAATTTGAAAACCAAGGAAAAATGTTAACTCACCCATCATACTCATTTCAAACTCAGATTTCATTAGATTTGCAAAAGAATCAGTCAAATATTTCTAAGTTGAACCAAATATAATGTCATCAACATAAATTTGAACAATCAAGACATTTTTCTTATCTTTCTTTATAAAAAGGGTTGGTTATGCATTTCCCTTAACATAGTTATTTTGAAGCAAAAATCCAGTGAGTCTATCATACCATGCTCGTGGGGCTTGTTTAAGTCCATACAAATCTTTGGTAAGTCTAAAAACATGATTTGGATGTTTTGTATCTTCAAAGCTAGGAGGTTGTTCAACAAAAACTTCCTCTTGAACATAACCATTAAGAAAAGCACATTTCGCATCCATTTGAAAAAGTTTGAAATTAAAGAATGCTGCAAAAGCAAGTAGAATACGGATTGATTCAAGTCTAGCTACTGGAGCATAGGTTTATTCATAGTCTATTCCTTCTTGCTGATTATAGCCTTTAGCAACAAGTCTAGATTTATTTCTTACTATGAATCCATTTTCATCACATTTATTTCTGAAAACCCATTTTACTCCAATTACATAAGTTTCTTTAGGTCTTTCAACCAAGTTCCAGACTTTATTCCTTTCGAATTCATTTAGTTCTTCTTGCATTGCTTTGATCTAATCATCATTACCTAAAGCTTCATCAGTTCTTTTAGGTTCTAATTGGGAAAGAAATGCTAGATTTTCTACTTCATTTCTTAAGGAACTTCTAGTCCTTACAGGTTGGTTTACATCACCAATGATACTATCACTGGGATGATTCTTAAGAAACACCTGATTTGGGTTTTGTAAGGCCTGTCCATCAACATAGGGTAGAAAGTCTTCTGGGATAAATGTTTCAGAAGTATCTTCTAGAACAATTTCCTTATCAGAAGGTTCTTCTATCAAAGGTTGACAATCAGTTTTTGAAAGCACATCCGAGGAAGAAGGCTGGGATGGTTTAAAAACAAAAGGATCTGATTCATCAAATTTTACATGTACTGTTTCTTCAACAGTACAAGTATTTTTATTAAAAACTCTATAAGCCTTAGAGGTTGTGGAATATCCTAAGAAAATTCCTTCATCTGATTTTGGTGCGAATTTATGTAAATTATCTTTAGTATTCAAAATTAATACTTTTCAACCAAAAACCTTGAAGTAGGATGGTCTAGGTTTTCTACCATTCCATAACTCATAAGGAGTTTTATTAAGAAAAGGTCTAATCAAAACTCGATTTATAGTATAGAAAGAAATACTTACAGCTTCAGCCCAGAAATGTCTAGCAATAGAATATTCACTCAACATGGTTCTGGTTATTTCTTGAAGAATTCTATTTCTTCTTTCAACAACACCATTCTGTTGAGGAGTTCTAGGTGCTGAAAATTGTGATTAATACCTTTATTACTACAAAAAGTTTCAAAATCTGAATTTTGAAATTCTCCTCCATGATCACTATGAATAGTTTTCAATGGAAGGTTTTTCTCATTTTTAACTTGAGCTCTAAAACTTTTGAAATATGAAAAAGCTTCAGACTTTTTCGCTAGAAAATAGACCCAAGTAAATCTAGTGTAATCATCAACTAGAACAAATAGATAGTATTTGCCTCCAATACTTCCAGTTTGTGTTGGACCAAAAAGATCCATGTGTACTAACTATAATGCATCAGTTGTTGAGACTTCACCGATTGACTTAAAACTAGATTTATGTTGTTTGCCATATTGACAAGGATCAAAAACTTTAGAAGAATCAAATCTAAGCTCCGGTAGATCCTTAACTAGTTTCTTCTTAGAGAGTTTACATAGGTTTCTAATATTACAGTGTCTTAATCTTCTATGCCATAACCAGGAATGATCTTCCATTGCACTTAGGCAAGGTAAATCTTGGCTTCTAAGATCTTCTAAGTTTAGAGTGTAAACATTATCTTTCCTGTTGGCTGAGAGAATAAATTCTTCCTTGGAATTGTGAACTAAGCACTTATCATTCCTAAAATTCACAAGGTAACCTTCATCACATAACTGACTTATGCTAATGAGGTTGTGCTTAAGACCCTTAACAAAAAGAACATTTGAAATCAAGGTTTTACCAAGAAAAACAATATTACAAATACCAATAATCTCTCCCTTAGCATTATCTCCGAAAGTTACCTTTCCTCCTTTCGTTTTGATAATATTTTCAAAAAAACTTTTGTTACCAATCATGTGCTGGGAACATCCACTATCCATGTACCATGTATAGTTGCTGGTACTCTCTTTGTTTTCCTGAAATTAATAAGAAAATTAGATTTTCGGAATCCAAACTTGTTTCGATCCGAGATTTCCAGACAATAAAATTTTAGGTACCCACATCTTCTTAGAAAAGTAAGCTTTGTGAAATCCTAGAGATTGGATTTTGTTTAAGTAACAATTCTTTGCCCAGTGACCACCATATTGACACTTGGTACAAAATGGGGCACTTTGAGGAACAAAATAATTGTTACTGAAAATAGGTTTTTCATGGGTATAACCAGATCCAGATTTATTTCTTAAAGGTCGTATTTGGGAATACATCTTATCAAAATTTTCTTTACCATGGGTAAAGTTTGATAAACACTTCTTTAAGGAAAAAATTTCGGACTTGAGTTTTACAACCAAGTTTTTATCCTCAAAATCATCAGTTTTAGAACTAGAGCTAGACTCGAAAACATTTTTCTTAGAAATTACTTTTTCTAATTCTTTAGAAAGTTTGTTCTTCTCAGAACTTACTTCCTCAAGGTTTTTTGAAATATTTTCAAAATCAGCATTTTTCTTATCAAGATCTTTAGAAAGATTTGATATCTCTTTCGTAAGAATAGAATTCCTAGAATTTTCCTTATCAAGTTTCTTATTGAGTTTGGAATTCTCAATCTCAAGAAGTTCAGCAAACCTAGAGACTTCTTCATAAGTGGGTAAAGTATTTTCTTCATCAGAAGATGATTCTTCATCAGAAGAGTTGTAATACTTACTATCATTATAATTTAAAGAATCATTGGTCATTGATTCAACATTTCTTACCTTAGCCATAAGACAATGATTATCAATAGGTAATTTGGCTATAAGACCAAGATTCTTCTATCCTGAAGATTCATAATCAGAAGATTCATTTGAAGAGTCACCACTACTGGCACTCCAGGTGTCATTAACTTTCAGAACTTTCTTAGCTTTGGCTTTATAATACTTCTTTCTGTTCCTGTCTAAATGTCTTTCCTTCCTTTCTTTCTTTTTGAGCATAGGGCAATCTGGTCTAATATGTCCAGCTCTTTTACATTCATAACAAGTAACTTCTCTATCTTTCTTATCTTTCCTTTCCTTTTTCTTATACTTATATTGAAAATTTCTCTGTCCATCTATCTTGTTCATCCTTCGAGCAAGATTTTCTAATTCATTTTCTGAAACTTCACTCTCACTAGATTCGGATTGAAAATAACTTTCTTAGACTTGGATCTGGTTACTCTCTCAGGAGTCTTAGCTTTCATCTGATTCGAGGTTGTAGTAAAAGCAACAGTACCATTTCCATTCTTCTTCTTGATGTTGTCTGCAACTCTCTTCATTCTAGTTTCATGTTGTAGAAGAGTTCCAAATAATTCATCAAGAGTAATTTGAGTGACCTTCATGTTCTCATCTATAGCTGTTCTCTTAGATTCCCACTCATTAGGCATAATATCAATTATTTTATCCACAAGAGCTTCATCATCTAAACCTTTCTCTCCCATAGATTGTAGACTGTTAACGATAGTCATAAATCTTTGTTGAACTTTACAGATAGGTTCTCCATAAGGAAAATTGAAGCCATGATATTCAGCTCTAAGCATAGCTCTTATAGTCTCAATCACTTTGGAAGTCCCAAAGTGTGTAACCTCTAACTTCTTCCATATACAATTAGCTGCTTCACAAGAAGACATTTGGCTATATATATTTCTAGTCATTGAACAAAGTAAAGTATTGCGTACCTTATAGTTAAGTTGATATTCTTGATTTTCCTGGTTAGTAAAGGTTCTAACTTCCTTGTCAGGAATTTTATAGTCACCAGTAAGAATAACAATGTTGTCTACTCCAGTATTGATAACAAAAGTCTTCATACGATCTCTCCAGTATTCATAATCATTACCATCAAAGATTGGTGGTCTTGTAGGATTCAGATTATCAATTGAACCAATATTAATTCCTACCATACGTATAATAACCTTGTACACACAAACTTGTTAGTAGAAAAGATTCGTAATAACAAAGTTCAGAATGAGAAAAGGAATGGTAAAGTTCGGAATGAGAAAGTGAGCAAGAAAAACTTATTCGTGAGTATAAGTATTTCAGAGACCTGCTCTGATACCAAATGTAAGATTGGTATAGAGTATGAGGTTTCCAACCTCTGATACCAATTGTAGGATCGAAATAATGATGTAGATGCTCAATATACAAGAGGGGGGGTGAATTGTAAACTTTAAAAATTCCTTTGGAAACTTTAAAGTTAGTTAAGAATAACTATGTTTTCCTTAAGCAAAGGAAAAGGCTAAGTTTAACAAAGTTAAACTAAGCAAATTCACAACACCTCTAACACCGAATGCAAACTTGGAAAGAGATTCCGAAAGTAGGTTCCGGAAATATGGTTCCGGCAATTGAAACTTAACGAAAGATTACAAAGTGAGATTCTACCTTAAAGCGTATAGAATCTAAATGAAATAGAGTACAAATAAGGAAGTATAAGAAAGTTATACTTTCCTTATAATACAGGATGCAGCGGAATATAAACTAGTAGTATAACTACAAGTAAACAAGATATAAGTCTTTTAACCCAAAGAGAAGGGTATCCAACAACCTTGGATAAAGGTCCCTTGATTTATACTTTCAAAAAAGTCTGTCTTACCCACACCAGGGTAAGCCCTCGATACGAAGATCGAAGTCTCTGTCTTGCTATCCCCGTAAGCCCTCAACTTCAAGGTAGTTGGCAACCTCTGTCTTCCTCAGCAAGGAAGCCCTCGAACTTCAAAGTAGTCGGCAACCTCTTTCTTCCTATCCCCGGAAACCCTCGAATGTAATCACCAACATTCGGAGTCACACGAAGCTTTGAGAGTTAATAAGAGCCTCTCTCTCTAGAATTCACTTCAACAGCATGTATGCACACAACCAAGTTGTTCATCTGTCATCAGTATCGAGCTCTTTCAAATGAGCTCCTATTTATAGGTAAGGTTGGCTCCTTCTCCAACGGTCATATTTTCATTAAAGATCGGAGGGACCTATACACGTGTCACTTAGACAACGGTTAATAAGAAACAGAATAGACGACATCGTTTTATAACAAAAAAAGTGTAACAGAATGTATGACATCATTTTAAACTCTAACATAAAAGTTCGGAATGAAAACTTCGGAGTGAAGGTTCGGAGTGTAAGGAACAATAATAAAGAGTAGACAAATTAAAGAAATGTAAGCAATATATAAGTTTAGAGTCTAACCAAAATATTTTTCAGAGTCTGAATTAATTCAGAGTGAATAAAACAAAGATGATCAGATTCTGTTTAATAGGTGAATTCGGAATGGGAATTCGGAATGAGAATTCATCATCAGAATTCGTAATGAGAATTTTTCATCAGAATTCGTAATGAGAATTAATAATTAGAATTCGTATTGAGAATTCGTTATCGAACTTCATAAGAATTCTTATCCTAAATCTGGAATAGAACTTAGTCAGAGTTCATATCCGGAATTCGGAATGAAAACTTCCATATAGTTCTTAACCAGAAATCGGATCCTAAAACAGAATGCTTCATATCAAAGTTTCAACGATTCCATGAAAATGAATCCGAATCTCATACTTAAGAAAAATATGGATGAAAATAAGATAAGGATAATTTTTCTTATAAAATAGAATTTGCTTATAAAATCAATTTCTTAAGAAATTATTTTTCTTATGAAAGCAATTTTCCTTAAGAAAACGATTTTCCTTATAAAAGTGATTTTCCTTAAGAAAGCAATTTTTCTTATAAAAGAAACTTTCCTTAAGATAAGGTGTTTGTGATTTTCAAAACAAGAAGGAATGGAAAAGTCATAAGGAAAACCTTATTGACTCAACACAAGGGGCTTTGCCCCTCAGTTTTTCGACACCCGTAACTTTCGCTATGGGCGTCCAATTTGCGCGCCATCTACGGAGGCACGAACCTGACATCGAGGCGGACTTTTTGAGATGGTTTTGGGAATTTTTAATTCCTGAAACAATGGGCCTCGGAGGCGCGACGCGTCTTTAAGTGAAGTGTTGTTTTCTTCGGGGGATCTTGTTTTGGACGGCGCGGACGCGTCCGACGTCCGTTTTGAGCGCCATCAGTGGAGTTGAAACCCTGGCACCGAGGTGGACCTTTCCAAAGTGGTTTCAGGCATTGAAGCTGGAGTTGAAGCGTGGGCCCCACGGCCCATCTTTTGAGCTGTGTGGACCGTTTCACGACTTTTTCATCAGACATCCGTTCGGGGCGTGCGAGTAGTCATTTTTGGGTGTTTTTCCGAGGGCATTGCATTGGCATAGTATGCCCGCTTTAATTCCGCATGATAGTGCAGACTCCATGAGGGCCATTTCGGGTGTTGATGGTGATTTCCAGCTTTATCACCGAATGTCCGTTTTGGACAAGTGATTAGTCGAACTTGTGTACTTTTTTGAGAGGATCGCAATGGTGTGATCCGTCCGTTGAGTTTCAGGACCGGGATGGGGGTCCCACGTAGTAATGCTCCTGTGCGGTGCGCCGGAATGCATCTTTTTCTCCGGATATCTATTGCGCTCAAGTGAGTAGTCCTTTTGACGTGTTTTCCCGAAGGGATCGCAACGATGTGATGCGCCTGACTGTTTTCGGGGTCGAGGCTCGGGATCACGATACGTCGTTCGGGCGTGAGGTGGTGTTGGTGACTTTTTCGTCGGATTTCTGTTTGAGGTGAGTAAGTATTCGATCTCATGTGTTTTTTCACGAGGATTACAACGGTGTAATCTGTTCAGGTGAGCGGAGCCTCTTACATGATCTTATTAAATGTGTAATGTAAAGGTGCCCCGATGGTGGTTCTTCCTGCGGTGTTTCCAGAGAACCCTTGGCGTGAGATCACATGAACTCTCGTGTGAGTGAATTTATGCTTGAAGAGATGTGGTTGGTTGTGCCTCGGCCATTGAGGTGGCTTGTTGGAGTTGTTACGTTATGTCTTTGCGTTGATGTTGGGTACCGTGTGCATGATAGCCTTTGTGCTGGAACGTGGTATACTCTGGGAGTATACGGGAACGTTGGGAGGTACATGTGGATGTTGGTACCTGAGAATTTTTGTGCGCTTAGTTGGGGTTGAGTTTTCCCCTGGTCCTCTTCTTGATGGTTTTGACCAGCAGGGTTGAGTGTTTTCCCCTGGTTCTGTTCTCGATGGTTTTGGCCGGAAGAGATGGTTTGGTTCCTCTGTTTATTCAACTATAAGAGGTTTTAGTGTCATTCTTCTTTCATCTGACTGCGGCACCATTTGCGACTAAATGTGCTCGTATAACGTGGGAGTTTTCCCACTTTTTGGGAGGAGTTATCTCGGTCCGCTTAGACATTGACTCAGCGGATTAGAGCATGATTGCCATGAGAGGCCTGGGGAGTTTCTCCCGTTGCTTTGTGTTCCCTGGTAGAGTTATTGTGGATTCGGTGTGATGAACACATTACATGGGCACCGATCCTCTACCCCTGAGGTTGTTTCCAGTAGGGCTGAGGTTGTTTCCAGGAGGGCTTAGGTTGTTTCCAGTAGGGCTGAGGTTGTTTCCAGCAGGGCTGAGGTTGTTTCCAGCAAGGCTGAGGTTGTTTGGAGCAAGGCTCGCTAGTTGTACCATCCAGTAGGGATGTCCAGTACAGTGGTGTTCACCGAGCAGTACTATCCAGCAGGGATGGCCAGAGTAGTTCCGGCTTTACCTCCAGTAGGGCTGGGCAGTGGTCCCCGATGCCAGGCTTACCTCCAGCGGGGCTGGGTAGTGGTCCCCGATGCCGAGCTTACCTCCAGCTGGGCTGGGCAGTGGTCCCTGATGCCGGGTTACCTCTATCTGGGCTGGGCAGCGGTCCAGTCGCCAACTTTAGCCTGGTCGCCCTCCAGTGGATTACCCTGTTACGGGACTGGGCAGTGTGGCACCCATTGACTCTTGTCGGGTCTCCCTGTAGTGGGAACCCGTCGACTTCCAGGGACCCTCCAGCAGGGTTGGGCAGGGGGTCTCCTGTCGACTTTGAGGAGACCTCTCGACTGTGGGGCATTGATGAGTTGTGGTTTGATGTTCCCCCAGAACTCTCAAGTACGAGGAAGCTTTTCCCCCACTGAGAAGCGTCCTTGTGATGCGACCTAAAACCGTGCGAGGGATTCAGTGCCGCCCAAAGCGGATAGTGTCGAGGTGCGGTGGTTTGAGCCCCTTGACTTGTAGTTCAGGGCAGACGTGTGGGATGCTGGGCATTGATGGGGTTTACTTCTAGGACTGTTGTCTACTCACTTTCTTGGGCTGAGCTACGGTATGGAGATCCCCTTACGACCTTGTTCGGGATTTTTTTTGAGCATATGCCTTTGTATATACCTTGTTTCTGGTACCCATTTACTCATGTTTTGGTTACTCTCCTTCCAGGAGAGGTGAAGACGCGTGGGTTATGCCACGTTCTTTCTGTGTCTAGCTTCTCATGGTTGGACGAGTCTACTCTCCTGCTATAGGTAGCGAAGAATCGACGGGAATTTCATCTTCTCATTGTTTCTAGCTCCTTGTGTCTTGACGAGTCTACCTTCTTTCCTCTTGTTGGGTTGAGCTGGACTCTTTACTGTACACCTTACTGCACTTTCAGTTGTACTCCTCTACTTTCCCATGTTCGATCTACTTCTCACCCTTCGGTACCTCCTTTGTTGCTCCATCGAGCCTTCGGGGTATCCTACTGAGTATTTTTATACTCACCCCTGCTTGGGATTTTCCCGCACTTGGTGTTCCCTTACAGACGACAGACAGGTGGATCGTGACTTCAGAGAAGCTTAGGAGCTTGGGACCTGGGACCGTATGTGGTGGTCGGAGTTGGGTTCCTAGTGGGGGACCATTCCAGTTATTTGTTTTGTTTACCAGTTTTCGGGTTGTGGCACTTTTTTGGTTGGGCGGGTGTTTTTCCCTTTTCCCTTTTCTGTTTACTTTCAGATTACTTTGTACTGATTATAGGTCGATTCACTTTTGGTGGCTTATATATAGCAGTTCACTTTACTCTGCTTGTATTTTCTTTTACTCTGCACTTTTGCATTGAGTGTGTTGTGTGTGTGTGTGTACAAGTACTTAGGAAAAGGCCTCCCCGAGTCATTGTGCCTTCGGCGCTGGTCGCCAGCCCCTGGCCTATGAAGGCGGGCTTGGGGTAGTTGCGGATCGACCTCGGGTAGGGTCGGTTCGTGATAGTGATTACCTATATTTTTTACTTCTTTCAATTGGTTTTTTTATTTATTACATGGGATTTATTCCATTATGGGTTATCCAAGGGCCGTAGTGGAGTGATTTTCAGATGAAACTGGGGATTTAAAATCCTTTATTTTGAGTTTTTTGTGTTTTTGATGAGTCTACAAAATTTGTATAAAGGGTTTTATGAAGAATATGGATTTTAGAAAATATAAAAATAAATTTTCATTTACTTTTTTTGGGTTTATGGTTACCCTTACGCATTGGTCTATGTGTAAGGGTAAACTATTTCTTACACTTCTATAGGTGTCTGTGTAAGTGTAGGGTTTTGCCTCCCATTATGAAATGACTTTCATAAGGATAATATTTTCTTATCCTTATATAGTGGCCTCAGTAGGGGTAATATTTATCTTTCCCTTATGCAGTGACCTACATGAGGGTAATATTTTTCATACCCTTACACGTCGTCCTATGTAATTGTAATATTTTTTACCCTTACCTAGTAGTTTGTGTAATGGTAAGGCATCACTTACCCTCACACAAGGGGTCCTACATAGAATAAGGTAATTCTTACCATTGCATTGGTTCCTTGAATAAGGGTAACAACTTCTACCCTTACATAGGTACCCCCACCCCATGTGTGAGGGTCAATTTTTCAAAAAATATATCTTCATCTTTCTTATAGGATTATTTTAAAGTTCCATATAATAAAATTGTATAATTGATTATGGGATAAATTATGAGATTTATTTGTAATTGTTTTATAAATTTATTTTATAAATAATTGTAAAATAAATTGTAAAATTTAATTCTAAATAATTAGTGTACTATTAATGGATATTTTAGAATTTAAAAAAGTAGAGATTAATCAATCATTTATTCCATGTAATTTAATTTGGGAATTAATTATAAAATTAATTATAAATTTTTTTATAGTTATTTAATACTCTATAAATTGAATTAGGGCCTCATATTAATGGAAAAATGTCTATTTAGACTTTTATGAGCTTTGGTGAGGGTGGTTGGGATTCATTGTAAATGGAATGACTCCATAAATTAGGTAGGTGGTCCCCTAAACATACCTCTTGAGATGTACAGACCCTAAGGTGTATAAATATAATAAAATAATGTAAATAGTTTTAATGTAGATAACCTAGATAGGTACCCTTAGACTTATTAAATAGGAATGATTAACAAATTATAAATATTATCCCAAGTAGGCATTGATAGAATGAGGTAATTCCTTAAATCTATAACAAAATCTATAGAGAAACAAGAGAGTGCTCTTCCACCACTAGTAGGTGAGTACCCATGGGGGGAATACCCTGGGTAGATTATGATAGGTTTGGGTAGTGGACCAATCTAGGTTGACCTTAGGAAGTGTGACATGCATTATGCCTTCTTTCAAGAGTTATGTCGGGTGGTTTTGTTTATAGGGCCAATGAGTTTGTATGATGACCATGTTGATGTAAAGGGATGTTATTACCTCAAAGTAAATAGCTTGGACCAAGAGATGAGAATTTTATAAGGGAAACCATATAAGGTTTATGTGATTAGGTGTGGCTAAGGGGACCTTGGTGGGTGCCCTTGTAATTATGGTAACCTTAAGAAGGGTCAATGTTGGAGTAGGTAGTGATGATTGTATGTCTTTCTAGAACCCAAATCTATGATGTTTTCCAAGTAGGATTTTAGTGAAAGGGATAGGTTGTGAACTTGATAGGTTGACCTTTATTATATTATATGGGTTATAAAAGTTTCCAAGCCATATTATTATTATTAGTATTATTATAATGAGATGTTACATGGAGGATGCATGACCCCTGGTATATGATGGTAGATGTCAGGGACCAATGATCCACTGATGTTTCATGATGATGATATTTTAAGTATTGTCTCCCAATTATCCTATGATGTTTTTTGATAAGGATATGATAGGGATAACCTCCATAGGATCCAGTAATTCTTAATTACATGGTATTACTAGTGATTACTGGGATTCGATGCTTATATTTGACATTATGGGATGCCTAGGATACCTAGGATTCAATGTTTATACATGATAAAAAGGGACTACTGTGATACTCCCAAGATTCTTCTTGAATCTACAATTATTTGTTATGCCTAGTATACTTTCTAGGATCATGTGCTTGTCCCTAGTGGAGGAATGTACATGGGATCAGGGGGAGGTAAATATATCCCCGAGAGGTGATGTATTATTCCAAAGACACTCAGGTAAGGGATAAATCATGTATAGTTTATCTTGGGTGTAATTTTAGAACCCAAGGATTAATAATGACTATTATTTACTTTTTTTAATTCTATATTTCATCCTGAACATGTCACATGCGCATGCACTATATTTACTTGTTATATTATGGACTTTGTTGGTGGTTCCCTATTGAATTTTAATCACACCCAGCTTGGGTGGCTATGGAACTGAGGTGCCTGAGAAAACTCTACATCTCATAGTTTTGAATAGGTAAGAGTACCAATGTGTCATGGTTTAGTGTGTTATATCAGATAGATTCTAGATTCAAAGGATTTGGTGGGATGATTGTATGAGTTGGTTTGAAGGTCATGTAGTTTACTTTCAGTTTTTTTCGGTATGTGTACTGGCCAATGTTCCACTATTTATTTATATATTTTATGTAATTTTTTATACCACTACCTTGATATTTACTATTGAATCCTATAGATATATTTACTACATTCTATTATGGACTATGGGGGTTTATGGGGCTCCCAGTTTTATGTCTACAGGTTTTTATTATGTCTATTTTAGGAACTGGTCATACTGATTTTCCCGAAGATTCAAGAATTACCCTTGGGATTTTTTTCTTAAGGTAATAGTCACTAAATAACTATTTTATGCCCTCATTTAGGGATATTATCCTCAATCATGTGAGGATTTGTAGTTGATGGGGGTTATAAAGTGCTATCAGAGCCTATATTGTGATTGGATAATGTTGGTTAGTAATGGAGATGTATTGTCAGGATTCAGGTGGTAGATCAAGGGCATGACTGTCTAGAATGAAATTGGTTGAAACCCAAGTTTTGTTGGGATGTATATTATTTTTAATAGGAACTCTATGATGAGTGATGTGTTGGATTCGACTGAGAATCCCAAACGGGTTGGTTGAGACTCGGGATGGGTCATAAGGCTCATCTAAGAACCAGTGAGTTATGCATGAATTATTTTCGTCATGTAGGACTCACATGAAATTAATGTTCTTACATATTATTGATATCATATATGATGAGGGTTTGTTTGTCTAATGTGTTTAAAAACATATATAAAGTTTTTACATATAAATTGGTGACGAAATTCTACTCAGCTAGAATATAGTGTATTTTAATTATAATGATAGTTCGTGTGGATATTACGATGGGATTAATAGTGATGATGATGGGTTGATATTACCTGTAGTAAGAAATGTATAGTGACCCATAGTAGGTAAATATAGGCCTTTTTTAGACTAGTCTCCCTAGAACAAACTTCTATATACTTTATGATTACCAGTATTCGTGGTTTTGAATATTAATAAAGTTCTTATCACATCATGATTTTTCTTTTGCATGACATAGTATGTGATAACATGCTAAGGGTGATTTTTTAAAATGAAAGGTCACAACAGTTCTCCAATATGATGTGAATGAAAAATTTCCATGATAATATTCTTAAATATATTTTCTATATCCAGATGATATCATTTAGCTGAATGCTAATGATATAGGCTATTAGGGGTGGATACTCCTAGAAATTTGAAAAACTTTTTCATTGTGTACAGTTTTGGTAATTTTAAATCCAAGAGATTATAATAACATGATCTATGAGTAAAAAATATACATTTATATGTGTTATTGGATTTTGCTATCTACAAATGTGTGTAATGATCCGTAAAATTTAATATTATCGTTAACTCATGTCACGAGTCACGTACTTTGATATATCGATAAACATTGTGATGGAATATGCTCACTGAGAAGTTGGGTGCATTAGGAACATTGTGACTAACAATGTATTAATGAATAATGTGAGAAAGGATTATTATCATTTATTATTTCATGAAATTTTATATCTCATCCCTTTTGATATGAATATAACTTCTTGATTAAGACCATGGTCATGGCAGTGTTAATGGAAAGTTCACTTCGGAAAATTCAAATAAAGATACATCAAGCATATAGGTTGATGACACCAACATGAAAACTACTTGATTAGATATTTCAAGATAAAGGTATTATATTACCAAATGAACATTTGTATGTGGTGTTATGTTTTTTCAATATTAACTAATTTCACAATGGGATTATTTTCATTTTCTAGATGTTAACCTTGTACTTTAGGTGGTTCTTCATAATGCCAATGAGAAAGGGGCCTACAATATCACACTCTAAGTTTATCTAAAACTTCTATTAAATTTAAACTTAAATTTATCAATTCCAAATAGATATTATTAACGCTTTGTGGTTTAATAAATATTTGGGTTTGGTTGATCGCCAATATCTAATCATTAGTTATTCAGAAGAATAAATATGTAAGCTAAATCATAATAAATTTTTATGATTTAATGAATATTATATTTATTGGTGAATAATGTAGTAATATTTATTTGTTATATAAATAGTGATTATTCAATGTTAGGTAAATACAGAGGATGATAAATGAACCGTGTTTAATGGTCTGAATGAAATATTTTTATTAAATATCATTTAAATAAATAAATACTTATTTATTTATTTAACAAATTATATTTACTTATTCGTAGTTGTTTCTCATGTCAATAGGATAATAATATTATTTATATTATTATTATATATGGGGTTTCTAAGGAATGGAAAATTGTGTAGAGGTTTTTTTATAATTACCAACCCTAAAAAAGATATATAAATACCTAGTTATATCACATTCCAATGTTATCCTCATATTATGCATAACAAACCCATAGAAAATAAAGCTAGAGAGAATTATCACAATCCATAGATAGAATCTACTCAAGAATGTTATCAATATAAATAGAATATATCCTCCTATATCCACTCAAATTTTTAAGGGAACTCAAAGAATATTTTTTACATGAATATATATTCATTTTGATCAATGATGAACAACATAAGTTATTAGAATTGACCAATCTAGAACCCAACAATTCTACAGTGACGTTCTAAGGTTTTGGAGAATGTATGGATCACAATTAGAGGGATTTTACTTTTAGATACTATAACTCAATGGTGGTACGATGAGAGTGTTCTACTGATTTATCAAAAAATAATGAATTTCCTTATTAACATAATTCTAAATCTATCTATATATTAATTATAGATTATGTGTGATAGTCCTTCCTTTTGATTTCATATTTTATCTATCAATTAATATTTTAATTAATTATGTTTCTCACGATGTTCTTCATCATGTACATATCATATTATTCATTTATTATGAAAAAATAAAAGTTGGATATGCCCATTTGGGTTTTATTCTATGTTTGGAACCATCAAATTGTATTAAAGAGGTCACACAATTAATTTATAATTATTTATTAATCATTTATTGATGATATTCATTCGTTACAAGTTTTTTATTTCTAGATTATTCATTATTTAAATCTGAAAGTCAAATTATTATATTCCCTTCTTCTTTTTTCTCATATAACCAATGTCTTTTTAAAAGTAAAATAACATCTAAATAATCCCTCAGGATGTACTAGAGTATCTAGTCAGATAATACAACAATACATGGCATGTATCCTTAAAGTACAAAGTGTGTAACCATGTTCAATTTTCGAAGATGAACCATATAAAGCTTGGTTCATTATGCATTGATATAGAAATCAGTAAATGATTATCACATGTTCACTAAGAAGGTATAGTACAAGATTTACTATACTACATGCCAATTAATTGGATTACACATTGTATTTTCCATTTTTGGTGTTGGAAAAAGGAGGCTCCAAGTCATGTCATGTATTTATTACATGACTCAAAAACTGAAAAAATTTGTAATTTCAAGGACACATGGTGTGTAGATATCACACACATCATGTGTACTATACACATATGGGGCCAATAAACTTTCCTAGTCCCTAGGCATGTGTTGCAAGCTTGGGAAGAAAATATTACACCAAGTGTAGCCCAAGTACGCATCGTGTATCCCATTTTACCTTGAGTAATTAATTTTAAACAGAGAGAAAATTTAATAATGTAATTAAACTTATATCCATGTGTTTCATTTGTCATTTATTTATTATACACACCATGTAAAAATATTATTAATCATATATTAATTTTTTTTAAAAAAATTCTGAATTGTAATATTTTTATGGTCTTTACTAGTAGTGTACTTATTATTTGTTAATAATATCATATTCCATGTATTTAACATATTATCATGTGTAATTTATTGACAAAGACATGCCTTGTAATGATGGGCTTCTAAATGAAAGCTATATTCGATGTTAATACATGATATAAGGATCATGTTGAGTATTTTATATGGATATGTGTTTTTGCCTCCAAGTACACATTTATACCTTATTCATTACAAATAAAAGTAATTTTTAAATTTTTTAAAAAAAATGGATGATGGAGATTTTATGATGGTTTTGATAGAGTTAAGATAAATTGAATTAATTAATTAATCATAAAATTAATTAAATTAATTTGAGGTGTTTTACCTAAATTAAAGAATGAATTTAAGTTATTGGTAGATAGATTGAAACTGTATTTTCATTGATTGGGTGTGGGTGATCATGAGCTCAGAACAAAATTGTGTATGTTATTTGTTTCCTTTTAATTTATTATTGTTATTAATAAATTAAATCTGTAACACCCCAAACATTTTATGGTATGCTTCAATCAAATACATTCTATTCATATCCTATATTGCATGAAGCACTGTGTCTTTTGTGAATCAAAACATTATAGGATAAACTTATAAGCTATCCACTAAAGAAACAAATTTCACTTCTATGTTGTGAATATCGAAAAATGGTAATCTAGAGTTGTGATCAATAAGTCATTTGGAGTCTGATAGAACAAAACATGATTTTTGGTGAATAGTAACATACCCTTATGAATAGTAATATGAATAGTAATATAACCCTTATGAATACTAAATAAAAAAATTATTTTATTTTCTTAAGGCAATAAGATAATGAGATCTTAATTAGTTTTTCAATGAGAAATAAAACTAATTGCACCATTAATATTGTCATTTTTTGAATTAACTATGAATTTATTTAAAAATTAAATTAATAATATTTAGGAAATTAATTTTGAGAAATGGATTTTATTTTTGAATTCTATAGGTCAAAAAATGGTTAGGGTAAATTTTTGGGATTTTTCTGAAATTCTAGAATTTTTTATGAGTAGTGGAATACGATAAAATGCCGTATATACAAATTATCAGTAAAATACACTATTTATGACATTATAAGTGATGAAAGACCACTTGGTTCGAACTCACATTCCATTATTACTATTAGGGGTCACATGAAACAACACTATTGGTTGTCTTGAGGGAAATAATAAAATAATGAATTAAATATTCAAAATTTACCCCTCACCTCCACTATAAAAACCCCTCACCACTCTCTCTTCTCTTCACTCCTTTAAGCCTTGAATCTCCTCAAAGTTCTGCCCAAATCTCTACCCAAGATCCCCCCCCACGTCCAAAATCTTCTAGCCTCTTCAAAATACCAAAACCTCTCCCTTTAAGCAGTTATCAAAGGAGGAAGTCTCAAGAGGTAAATTCCTCTTTCCAATTCCTTCAATTCTTTTAAGTTCTTTTATTTTTGTTTATTTCTTCACCATAATGGTATGAAAAATCCAGTAAAATAAATGTAATAGAGTGGTTTCATGATAATGGTATATTTCATTACCTTATCTCCTTTCCCCACCATTTATTTGAAAGAAATGAAAGCACCATTTGAGATGTGCTAATTTAGCACATTCAAGGACAACAGTTTACCAATTTCTATTGTAATCTTTATTTCTATTCATGAAACCATTTGCACTATGGTTGAACCAGATTATTATATATGTATTATATCCTATTTTTAGTTCTGTAATTCTTTTGTACAAATGGTATTAAGTTATAAATCAAAACATGTTCATTGTAATCAAACCCACCATTTAGCCAAAATGGTTGTCACTAAGGTTATATATATAATAATTTGACTTCAATATAAGTAACAAAATTAAATTTAAAACCATGTAATCTCATGAATGTTCACTAATATAATATAACTTAATTTATGGACAACCACATCCATCTTATATATTTATCTAAACTTGTATATAATTGAACCGATCATTTAAAACCAAGTAAACAAACGAGCCCAAACAATGAAATTGAACATTATAACTAATCAAAAAGGCCTTGAATGAACTAAAATGGGTTATAATAAATCATTTACATATATTATAGGTTATGTACTTATTAATTAATAATCCTAATTTGTTTATTCAGGTCTTTAATAACAAGTCAAGAACACCTTCAAGCATAAGGTAAGATATTTCTTAACTCAATCTTCATTCTTTGAGTTAAACGTCGATTTCATTGGTTACATTTTTTCAAGAATACGTGTGAATGACCTGTGATTTTTTTATATTGTATATACACTTATATTTTGTGGATTTTTATTTTTCACACATAAATATATCATTGATTTATCATCACTCTAATGACACAATCTTTGTAGGGGATCCTCTGTCACTTTTGTTCAAAAATCTCCCCTATGTTGTTCCATTTAATTTTTAATTCCTAATGATGGGGTATGTTTTAAAACCTCCCCCATACTGCCCTTGTGACATATGAATAATGGAATACCCATTAACCTCTCATTAAACCCTCGCGATAACACTTGTTACCATGCCGAAATGTTTGTAAGGGGTTTCTCATCTCACTTTCATTTCTGTGAGATTTTCATTTTTAATCATTTATATCTTGTATGTGGTATATGTGTACTTATATTAGATATATAATAACATGATTATCTTTATATTCATTTTATTCAATTATTCATTTGAGGGTTATTACATTCTGATCATATGATTCGACCGATTACATTGTGGTAAGAGATTTTGTCTCAACTACTATTTTGTTGTAGCTAACTTTGTATTGTGCACCTAATAATCCTTATGTGGTGTACCTACTGCCCATTTGAGATCACTTTTCATTTAAAAATATGTTTATATTAAATATCCATAATCTCATATCACGGATATGTTGTTTTTCTAAACTGTATACCATTTTACATATGGTGTTTATTTGGAAAGTTATTTTAATTAAGGAAGTATTGATAAATCTGTATACTCTACTCTATACCGATATTAATAAGTGTTAGTACCAATAGGGGCCTATATACCCTGAGAGGGGGGGTGAATCAAGGTATGGATATTCTTTTTCAAAGTTATTCCTGCCCCACTGGATCTTGAACTCTTTATTACAATGGTCACTTCGTTTGCAATTGTGTGTTTATTATGATCACTTATTTTCTTCTTTATCTGATGATGATGCTTCAAATGCAACGCAGAGAAGTAAGCAGGTAGACACAGAGATTTTTACTTGGTTCACCCTCACTGGGCTACATCCAAGGAGCATACACCGATAAGTTGCCAGTCTTACCTAATTCCACTATTCTTCACTAGATGTGGATACAATGGTTCGGGCTAGATCACTTCTTTGCCCAGGCTCACTGCCTTTACAAAGTTTAGGGTTAGCTCACTGCTATCCCAAGGGTCACTCCCTGTTTCTCTCTCTTTGGCTCACTGCCGGTGAAGAGGATCACCTTCTTCCTCTTCTTTTTCTCACTGCTCCAGAAAGGATCCACTCACAGTTTATAGACCTGTAGGTCTCTTCACTTGCATGAAGGAATGAATCTTTCTCTGTATGTAGATGCTCTGTTGAAGTAAAACTTTCACCTGTAGATGAATATATCTTTGCACCGAAGGTATCGGGAAAACTTCAAGCTTCCACGCAGCCCGAAAATCACTGCTGGAAATAAACCTTACTTGGCGCGCAAGACTAACTCGGCGCGCAAGTATCAGAGCGCAAGTCTCAACGGGCGCGCAAGTCTCAATGGGCGCGCAAGTCCACCTCAGACACTTGCGCGACACAATATTCCCCAACTCCAAACTTGTGCGACTCTTTTCCTTTTGCACCCAAACCAACATTGGCATGCAACTGCCAACTGGTGAGCAACTTCTCACACTGGCGCGCAACTTCAACAACTGGCGCGCAACATCACTTGCGCGACCCACACACCACTTGTGCATCCACCACACCTGCGCGATGGGAGCTCTGATTTCTAAAAGTGTTGAACACTAGTTAAGAATGAGAAGGGGTGGTCTATTATTTATAGGAAATCTGACCACCCTGCGCGACGGCACGTAAGTCACCTGCGCGACCCAGTCTCGGCGTGCAAGTCTTCTGTCCTCCTAGACACTTGAGTGACCAACTCCCAACCTTGCGCGAACCTATTTCCTTATCTATATTTTGATCTTATGATCTTGAAAAAAATATGCCGCGCAAGTTTCCTATACTCCAAGTCCTCGACACACAATTCCCTTTGCCAAAAACACTTTTCTTCATTTTTCGATTTTCAGGCCCAAAAATTTGGCAAACACTGGAAAATGGCGCCACCTTGTATCTGTTCTTTTTGTACCGCCTCCAAATCATCCATTCCTTTTGTCGACATTCTTGAATCAAACATGGATCGTTGACCTCATCTCTGGAACTCGACATTCCATCATGAAATCCTCTTTGTCAACAAATTTGTATGTCATTGTTTTGCTTTGTCAACAATCACCACTCAGATGTCCACTTTGTCAACAAACACAATCACCTCAAAAATGCTTCAATGATGCCTTGAGGGATTTTTTCCCAACAATATCCCCCTTTGGGTTTGTTTAAAACTCATTTATGGAAAGATACATCGTTAATTCTTCAGCCACCATTCGCCTTTTGCGATTTTTATAGCGATCAAGTATTTACTCAACACATACTCTAAGTCTACATGAGAAATGCTCGGCATGAGAAACAAGAGTAAACGAAAAGTTCATCAATGAATCACTTTATCTCTGAAATCCACTGTTGACACCAAATTGATACCAATTTGTACTAAACTGATGCCAATTATTGAAGGACTTGTTGGAAGACCAATTTTTGTTTGGAAATATTTTTACCACATTCCAACATTACTCTTCTGCTTTTATCATGATCTGTAGCTGTCGTGATATCTATTCTTTGATTGATCACTTCTAGCATCGTCAGATTTAATACGCTCCCCCTTTCTGCTCGCAGCTTCAACACCTCTTTAGCCTTATTTCCTGTGTTGTCCAAGCTAAGCTCTGGCTAAGCACGTTCAACTAGCTTCAACTCCCCCTATCTGGCTGGTCCACTTGTCAGCTTCTCCCCATATCATTCATGATTTATCAAATCTCCACATTGTCTCCCCCTTGAACAATCACTATTTTCTCACCCTTTGTCAACGAACCCAAAGGATACTCCTTTGTAGTCTGTAACATAGTAGAGAACACATATCATCACATTAGGGAAAAATACATCATACCTCGGGGAAAAGGGGGTGAGTTTCACATCCACACTATTTCAAGTGCGGGGAATAGACTGAACTCCCAGAGCTAGTCGATGCCTCTCAAAAGCTTCCTTGGGTAAGGCCTTTATCAAAATGTCTGAAACCTGTAAATCTGTAGGCACATACTCCAACTTCACGATTCCCTACTCAACCTTCTCCTTGATAAAATGATACTTTATCTCAATGTGCTTTTTCCTTGAGTGATGGACAGGTTTTTTTCTAAGATTTATAGCACTTGAGTTATCACATTGGATTCTGATCGAAGACTTCACTTCAACTCCCATATCATCAAGCTGCTGCTTCATCCACAATAATTGTGTGCATGCTTGAGTGGCCGCAATATATTCAGCTTCTGCGGTGCTCAACGAAATACAATCCTGCTTCTTTCTTAACCAAGCAATACATAGTCCACCAAGATAGAATGCACCACCTGGCGTTGATTTTCTATCATCTGCTGAACCGGCCCAGTTTTCATCAGTATATCCCAATAACTCTGTCTGATATTTATCAGTATATGTCAAGCCGAAATCCATTGTGCCCTGAATATACCGAAGTATTCTTTTCACTGCAAGCATGTGACTTTCCTTGGGATTACTCTGATATCTCGCTGCGTGGAATGTGGCAAAAACAATATCATGCCTTGTTGTAGTTAAGTATAACAGACTTCCAATAATTTGCCTGTATTATGTGATATTAACTGCCTTTCCATCCTCATCTTTTGATAATTTCATCTGGGTAGCAACCGGAGTCTTCATCTCCTTGGAATTCTCCATTCCAAACCTTCTCAGGACCTCCTTGGCATATTTATATTGAGAAATTAATTCTCCATTCCTTCCTTGTGTCACCTGTAGACCAAGGAAAAACGTTAGCTCTCCAATCATTGACATTTAAAACTCATTTATCATGAATTTGGAAAACTTTCTGCACTGAGCTTCATCTAATACACCAAATATTATGTCATCGACATAGACCAGCACCATCATCCTTTGATTACTATTGTTGATGAAATAGAGATTGTAATCAACTCCACCATGCTGGAAACCAAGCTTCTTCAAGTACTGATCAAGACTTGAGTACCATGATCATGGTGCTTGTTTCAGCCCATATAATACATTCTTCATCCTAAAAACTTGGTTCTCATCCTTATGAATAAAAAAAACATCTGGATGCTCAATGTACACCTCTTCTTCCAGAACCCCATTTAGAAATGTAGATTTGACGTCCATCGGGAACACTAAATTTTCTTTGCACTGCTATGGACAAAAATAGTCTGGTCATTTGCATACTTGCAACCAGTGCAAATGTCTCATCAACATTTATTCCCTCTATCTGGGAGTATCTATTGCACACTAGTCGTGCTTTGTTCCGAATCACCATGCTATCTTCATTCATCTTGTTGCGATAGACCCATTTAGTTCCGATGACATTCTTGTCTGCTGGCCTCGAAAAAATTTCCCACGTCTGATTCTTATTAATATAATTTAGCTCTTCATTCATAGCCTGAACCCAATTTTCATCTTCATCTACATCAGCAAAGCATTTCGTCTCAACTTGTGATAGTAATGATGTATGCTGTAGTGATTTCATTCTTCTTGTCTGAACTAGAGCTCACTGATCACTGATGATATTCTGCCTGTCAATTTCAACTCGACTCTTTGGCTTTTGTGTAGATAAGGATATTACTTCCTCGTACTCACCATCAGTATCCTCTTCTGAATCATCTCCAGCCACTTCTGATCTCCCTGAGTCTCTTACCAATTCCTCACTTTTAACCGAAAACATTTCACTGTGTCATTGTTCAATGACCTCATTTCTTTGAACATCCTCTCTCAAATTTTTGTTGACACACCTTTGATTTTCTCTCGCAGCTTCTTGGTATCCTAAAAATAGTCAGATGATACCACATTGTTAGAGAAAAATAAGTAAGCATGAAATGATTGATTATTACTGCTTCCCCCGCAATATTTCTTCCCTTCATAGATGACACCTGATTCGAGTCATTCAATTATTTCATTGATGTCTCTTGCATCTGATTTTGTTATTGAATGCCCCCCTATGTTATGAAACACTTCCTAGGGTTATTCCCACTATTTATACTCATAACCATTCTTCTCCTCATGCAACAATTTTTTTCATCTTCCACTTGGAATTAAGCCATTAACAAAGTCTCTAAGCCTACTGAGTTGGAACTCGGTGTAGGAAACAAGAGATAATGTTAATAACACAATCACTTCCTATTGTGCTATGTTTCTCCCTTTCTTCTTCAACTCTAGTACCTAACATGAATCAATTGAAACTATAGAGCCTATCACTCCTCCAATTCTCATCCATAGATGCCACTTCCCCTTAGATCGTATCTCCCTAAGACCTGAAACACGTGAATAATCAGTTTATAGAATTTATGTACATAGGGAGAGGGGTTTATTCCAGAATCCTCAAGATGAGGATTGTGGTTGATCTTGATGGGTCAACCCTTTAATTCTTTCTTGTAGAGAATCACACTCTTTCCTTGCTTCTTCTAGCTTCCTAGCCAACTTCAATTGTTCTGGCCATATGACTAGGCATTCTTTACTCACATTCTGAGCCTTTTTCTGATTTGTAGATTCTGCTGGCTTGGAATTTTTCACAATTTAGGGCTTAAACCCACTAGTACACATTTCCTTCTGTGATTTTCCATCAAAATTCCATTTCCCTTGATTCATTCCCTGACCAGAAATATGTTTTCTTTCCATATTCCCTTGCTTCTTCCACCATTGCAAGGATCTTGCGTCTTCCTCCACTTTTCGCTGTGGAACACGACATCCGAATTTTTCAATACATTCTTTGTTCTTATTTCTTTTATCAGATGTTTGAGTCACCACACTCTTTTTCACTGGTGGTGAGTTCTCTATTGAATTTTCATTCTTCTTTATCATAGCTGGAGTGGATCTCCCCTTAATCTTCCAAGTTTGTTCACATTCTCTCCTTGAGAGTTGTTTTGAGTATAACAGATGAGGTGATTGATACACCTTTCGTTCAGCTCCATGTGATTCCTCTAAGGATCTAAACTTATTCTTCTCTTTTCCACTTTGTCTCTCAGTATAGAATTTCTCATTATGCATCATTGGAGTCGAGAATCTTCTTTCGAGCTCCCTTTCCCTTATTGTGTTCTTCTTACTGCAATTTCTTTCCAAATTCCCATAATCTGAACATATAAAACAGTTTCCATCAAAGGAATACCTCATTTCGTTACTTCTATGTCGAAATGATGATACACCTTGAGTTCTTCTTCTGACACGAGGCTCTTGAGCTTCCTGAAACATACTCATGGTGTGTCCCATTCTTTACAGTAATAGCATATAATGGATGCTTTCCTCTGAGATACTCTTCTCTCTAATTTCTCATGATGCTTCTTCTTATTCTCAGATTTAGTAATGTTTATATTTTCACAGCCTGAGATGTATTACAGAGCCTCTGAACAGAAGCTTGACGTGTGGCCATGAATCCCACAGAAAAAGCACATGTCATCACTTCTTTTTTTAACTGTCCTCTTACGCCTATCTTCAGCACCTATATGTTTTTCTCCGCTCCTAGAACTATTCATGACTCGCATTCTATCATGCACGGGAGGGGATTCATCAAATCCAATGCCATATTTTCCTAAGCTATATGGTCTTTGAGCTGAGAAAATATTTTGTTGTTTCTCCTCAGAAATCTCATACTTCCTTTTCACTTTATCATCACCTTCTAAAGGAAAATCGAAAAGTAAGTGCAAGGCATGATTCCAATTAGGTTTTCCTTTTTCCCTTGATATCTCCATTTCTTTCTTGGATTTCTCTGTTACTTCCTTCAATTGTTGAATCTTCTTATTTCTTGATTCAAGTTGAACATTGAGTTCTTTTCTGAGATTCTTCCCTCTACTCAACTCATCTTCTAGTTCCTGTGTGAGCTTTCTACCATGTCACCTTGCTTCATTACTTTCAATTTTTCCTCAGAAATAGATTCAGTGACAGATTCATTCTCTTGTTGTAGCCTTTGATTCTTATGAACTTCTTCATACAACTGTGTTGCTAGATCAACATTTCTAGCTTTCAGATTCTAAACTTCATCTGACTTTTGATTCTCTTCATAATCACCAGCCTTTTGTTGTCCTTTAATTTTATCCACATTTTGTAGTTCTTCACCTTGAGAATCATTCTTCTCCTTTAGGTCAGTAGCCACATCAATAAGTCTTTTATTTAATCCTCTTAGCTTGTTGACCTCAATCTACAATACTTTTATCCGAATACCTTTAGATTTGACTTCTTTATCCAACTTTCGGTCCAATATCTTTGTCATGTTGACAACATCTACTACTGGCCTCCTTCTTGAAACTTCTTCATCATCTGTTGTTTCGGTATCACTTTGATGTTTGAGTACTTCTCTCATTCCTACATCATGATTGAGTGAATCAATATTTTCCCTGTCAGATTCATCCAGGACTTCTTTCAGTAAGCTGTTTGATTCTTTTAACCGAATTACACTTTTTCCATAAACACTTCCACACTGAGGAATACCACCTGACTTTTGATTCTTCTTTGGTGTTTTTCCTTTTGCCATGGCTCACCGAGATAAGAGCAGACTGATTCTTTAAACACACAGATCGACTACACCAAGTCAGAGCAAAAAAATCTGATAAAAGAAACCTTTACTTTGATACCAATTGTTTGGACCAATAGGGGCCTATATACCCTGAGAGGGGGGGGGTGAATCAGGGTGTGGGTATTCTTTTTCAAAGTTATTCCTGCCCCACTGGATCTTGACCTCTTTATTACAAGGGTCACTTCGTTTGCAATTGTGTGTTTATTATGATCACTTATTTTCTTCTTTATCTGATGATGATGCTTTAAATGCAACGTAGGGAAGTAAGCAGGAAGACACAGATATTTGTACTTGGTTCACCCTCACTGGGCTA
Source organism: Viscum album (assembly GCA_963277665.1). Classification (NCBI taxonomy): domain Eukaryota; kingdom Viridiplantae; phylum Streptophyta; class Magnoliopsida; order Santalales; family Viscaceae; genus Viscum; species Viscum album. Next base: position 906,521,182 of record OY728131.1, on the reverse strand, counting down.
CGTCCAAGGAGTATACACCGGCAAGTTGCTGGTCGTACCTAATTCCACTATTATTCACTAGATATGGATACAATGGTTCGGGCTAGATCACTTCTATGCCCAGGCTCACTACCTTTACAAAGTTTAGGGTTAGCTCACTACTTTCCCAAGGGTCACTCCTTGTTTCTCTCTCTTTGGATCACTTCCAGTGAAGTGGATCACCTTCTTCCTCTTACTTTGCTCACTGCTCCGGAAACGATCCACTCACAGTTTATAGACTTGTAGGTATCTTCACTTGCATGAAGTAATTCATCTTTATCTGTCTATAGATGCTCTGTTGAAGTAAAACTTTCACCCATAGATGAATATCTCTTTGCACCAAAGGTATCGAGCAAACTTCCAGCTTCCACGCAGCCTGAAAATCACTACTGGAAATAAACCTTACTTGGCGCGCAAGACTAACTCGGCATGCAAGTATCGCCGTGCAAGTATCAACGGGCGCACAAGTCCACCTCAGACACTTGCGCGACACAATCTTCCCCAACTCCAAACTTGCGTGACTCTTTTCCTTTTACACCCAAACCAACATTAGCGTGCAACTGCCAACCGGCGCGCAACTTCAACAACCGGCGCGCAACATCACTTGCGTGACCCACACACCACTTGCGCGTCCACCACACCTGCGCGACGGGAGCTCTATTTTCTAAAAGTGTTGAACTCCGGTTAATAATGAGGAGGGGTGTTCCAGTATTTATAGGCAATCTGACCACCCTGCGTGACGGCGCACAAGTCACCTGCGCGACCTAGTCTCGGTGCGCAAGTCTTCTGTCCTCCTAGACACTTGCGCGACCAACTCCCAAACTTGCGTGAACCTGTTTCCTTAGACATATTTTGATCTTATGATCTTGAAAAACATATGGCGTGCAAGTTTCCTATACTCCAAGTCCTCGGCACGCAAGTCCCTTTTCCAAAAACACTTTTCTTCATTTGTCGATTTTCAGGCCCAAAAATTTGGCAAACACTGGAAAATGACGCCACCTTGTATCTGTTCTTTTTGTACCTCCTCCAGATCATCCATTCCTTTTGTCGACGTTCTTGACTCTAACATGGATCGTTGACCTCATCTCTTGAACTTGACATTCCATCATGAAATCCTCTTTGTCAACAAATTTGTATGTCATTGTTTTGCTTTGTCAACAATCACCACTCAGATGTCCACTTTGTCAACAAACACAATCACCTCAAAAATGATTCAATGATGCCTTGAGGGATTTTTTACCTACAATATCCCCCTTTGGGTTTGTTGAAAACTCTTTTATGGAAAGATACATTGTTAATTATTCAGCCACCATTCGCCTTTTTCGATTCTGATAGCGATCAAGGATTTACTCAACACATACTCTAAGACCACATGAGAAATGCTTGGTGTGAGAAACAAGAGTAAATGAAAAGTTAATCAATGAATCACTTCATCTCTGACATCCACTGTTGACACCAAACTGATACCAATTTGTACTAAACTGATACCAATTATTGAAGGACTTGTTGGAAGACCAATTTTTGTTTAGAAATATTTTTACCACATTCCAACATTACTCTTCTGCTTTTATCACGATCCGCAGCTGTCGTGATATCTATTATTTGATCAATAACTTATAGCATCGTCATATTTAATACGGTCCCCCTTTCTACTCGCAGCTTCAACACCTCTTTAGCCTTATTTCCTATGTTCTCCAAGCTAAGCTCTGGCTAAGAACGTTCAACTAGCTTCAACTCCCCCCTATCTGGCTAATCCACTTTTCAGCTTCTCCCCATATCATTCATGATTTATCAAATCTCCACATTATCTCCCCCTTGAACAATCACTATTTTCTCCCTCTTTGTCAATGAACCCAAAGGACACTCTTTTGTATTCTGTAACATAGTAGAGAACACATATCAGCACATTAGGGAAAAATACATCATACCTTGGGGAAAGGGGGTGAGTTCCATATCCACACTATTTCAAGTGTGGGGAATTGACTGAACTCCCAGAGCCAGTCGATGCCTCTCAAAATCTTCCTTAGGTAAGGCCTTTGTCAGAATTTCTGCAGCCTGTAACTCTGTAGGCACATACTCCAACTTCACGATTCCCTACTCAACCTTCTCCTTGATAAAATGATACTTTATCTCAATGTTCTTTGTCCTTGAGTGATGGACGGGATTTTTGCTAAGATTTATAGCACTTGAGTTATCACACTGGATTCTAATCGGAGACTTCACTTAAACTCCCATATCATCAAGTTGCTGCTTCATCCACAATAATTATGTGCATGCTTGAATGGCCGCAATATATTCAGCTTCTACGGTGCTCAACGAAATACAATCCTGATTCTTGCTTAACCAAGCAACACATAGTCCACCAAGATAGAATGCACCACCTGGCTTTGATTTTCTATCATCTTCTGAACCGGCCCAGTCTGCATCAGTATATCCCAATAACTCTGTCTGAGATTTGTCAGTATATGTAAAGCTGAAATCCACTGTTCCCTGGATATACCAAATTATTATTTTCACTGCAATCATGTGACTTTCCTTGGGATTACTCTGATATCTCGCTTCTTGGCATGTGGAAAAAACAATATCAGGCCTTGTTGCAGCTAAGTATAATAGACTTCCAATAATTTTCCTGTATTATGTGATATTAACTGCCTTGTCATCCTCATCTTTTGATAATTTTATCCGGGTAGCAACTGGAGTCTTCATCTCCTTGGAATTCTCCATTCCAAACCTTCTTAGGACCTCCTTGGCATATTTAGATTGAGAAATGAATGCTCCATTCCTTCCTTGTATCACCTGTAGACCAAGGAAAAACGTTAGCTCTCCAATCATTGACATTTAAAACTCATTTATCATGAATTCGGAAAACTTTCTGCACTGAGCTTCATCTAATCCACCAAATATTATGTCATCGACATAGACCAGAACCATCATCCTTTGATTACTATTGTTGTTAAAATAGAGATTGTAATCAACTCCACCACGTTGGAAACCAAGATTCTTTAAGTACTGATCAAGACTTGAGTACCATGCTCTTGGTGTTTGTTTCATCCGATATACTGCCTTCTTCAGCCTACAAACTTGGTTCTCATCCTTATGAATAAGAAACTATCTGGATTCTCAATGTACACCTCTTCTTCCAGAACCCCATTTAGAAATGCAGATTTGACGTCCATCTAGAACACTTTGAACTTTCTTTGCACTGCTATGGCCAAAAATAGTCTGGTCATTTCCAGACTTGAAACCGGTGCAAATGTCTCATCAACATCTATTCCCTCTATCTGGGAGTATCTCTTGCACACTAGTCGTGCTTTGTTCCAAATCACCATGACATCTTCATTCATCTTGTTGCGATAGACCCATTTAGTCCCGATGACATTCTTGTCTGCTGGCCTCGAAAAAATCTCCCACGTCTGATTCTTCTTAATCTGATTTAGCTCTTCATTCATAGCCTAAACCCAATTTTCATCTTCATCTGCATCATCAAAGCATTTAGTCTCAACCTATGATAGTAATGATGTCTGTTGTAGTGATTTTATTCTTCTTTTCTGAACTAGAGATCACTGATCACTGATGATATTCTGCCTGTCAGTTTCAACTTGACTCTTTGGCTTTTGTGCAGATAATGATATTACTTCCTCATACTCACCATCAGTATCCTCTTCTGAATCATCTTCAGCCACTTCTGATCTCCCTGAGTCTCTTACCAATTCCTCACTTTTAACCGAAAACATTTCACTGTGTCATTGTTCAATGACCTCATTTCTTTGAACATCTTCTCTCAAATTTTTGTTGACACACCTTTGATTTTCTCTCGCAACTTCTTGGTATCCTGAAAACAGTCAGCTGATACCACATTGTTAGAGAAAAATAATTAAGCATGAAATGCTTTATTATTACTGCTTCCCCTGCAATATGTCTTCCCTTCATAGACGACACCTGAGTCGAGTCATTTAATTATTTCATTGATGTCTCTTGCATCTGATTTTGTTATTGAATGCCCCCCCCCATGTTTTGAAACACTTCCTGGGGTTAGTCCCACTGTTTAGACTCATAACCATTCTTCTCCTCATGAAACAATTTTTTTCATCTTCCACTTGGAATTAAGCCATTAACAAAATCTCTAAGCCTACGGAGTTGGAACTCGGTGTAGGAAACAAGAGATAATGTTAATAACACAATCACTTCCTATTGGGCTATGTTGCTCCCTTTCTTCTTCAACTCTAGTACCTGACTTGAATCAATTGAAACTCTAGAGCCTATCACTCCTCCACTTCGCATCCATAGACGCCACTTCCCCTTAGATCGTATCTCCCTAAGACCTGAAACACATGAATCATCAGTTAATAGAATTTATATATATAGGGAGAGGGGTTTCTTCAAGACTCCTCAAGATGAGGATTGTGGTTGATCCTGATGGGTCAACCCTTTGATTCTTTCTTGTAGAGCATCACACTCTTTCCTTGCTTCTTCTAGCTGCCTAGACAACTTCAATTATTCTGGCCATATGACTAGGCATTCTTTACTCACATTCTAAGCCTTTTTCTGATTTGTAGATTCTGATGGCTTGGAATTTTTCACAATTTGGGGCTTAAACCCACTAGTACACATTTCCTTCTTTGATGTTCCAGCAAAATTCCATTTCCCTTGATTCATTCCCTGACCAGGAATATCTTTTCTTTCCATATTCCCTTGCTTCTTCCACCATTGCAAGGATCTTGCGTCTTCCTCCACTTTTCGCTGTGGAACACGACATGCGAATTTTTCAATACATTCTTTGTTCATCTTTATTTTATCAGATGTTTTAGTCACCACACTCTTTTTCATTGGTGTTGAGTTCTCCATTGAACATTCATTCTTCTTTATCACAGCTGGAGTGGATCTCCCCTTAATCTTCCAGGTTTGTTCACATTCTCTCCCTGAGAGCTATTTTGTGTATAACAGATGAGGTGATTGATACAACTTTCGTTCAGATCCATGTGATTCCTCTAAGGCTCTAACCCTATTCTTCTCTTCTCCACTTTGTCTCTTAGTGTATAATTTCTCATTATGCATCATTGGAGTTGAGAATATTCTTTCGAGTTCCCTTTCCCTTATTGTGTTCTTCTTGCTGCAATTTCTTTCCAAATTCCCATAATCTGAACATATAAAACATTTTCCATCAAAGGCATACCTCATTTCATCACTTCTATGTCGAAATACTGATACACCTTGAGTTCTTCTTCTAACACGGGGCTCTTGGGCTTCCTGACACATACTCATGGTGTGTCCCATTCTTCCACAGTAATAGCATATAATGGATGCTTTCCTCTGAGAGACACTTCTCTCTGATTTCTCATGATGCTTTTTCTTATTCAACGATTTAGTAATGTTTCTGTTTTCACAGTCTGAGATTTAATCCAGAGCCTCTGAATAGAAGCTTGATGTGTGGCCATGAATCCCACCGAAAAAGCACATGTCATCACTTCTTTTTGTAATTTTCCACTTAGGCCTATCTTCATCACCTATATGTTTTTCTCCACTCCTGGAACTATTCATGACTCGCATTCTATCATGCATGGGAGGGGATTCATCAAATCCAATGCCATATTTTCCTAAGCTATATGGTCTTTGAGCTGAGAAAATATTTTGTTGTTTCTCCTCAGAAATCTCATACTTCCTTTTCACTTTATCATCACCTTCCGAAGGACAATCGAATAGTAAGTGCAGTGCATGCTTCAACTTAGGTTTTCCTTTGTCCCTTGATATCTCCATTTCTTTCTTGGATTTCTCTATTAATTCCTCCAATTGTTGAATCTTCTTATTTCTTGATTCAAGTTGAGCATTGAGTTCTTTTCTGAGATTCTTCCCTCTACTCAAATCATCTTCTAGTTCCTGTGTGAGCTTTTCTACCATGTCACCTTGCCTCATTACTTTCAATTTTTCCTCAGAAACAAATTCATTGATAGATTCATTATCTTGTTGTAGCCTTTGATTCTTCTGAACTTCTTCAGACAACTGTGTTGCTAGATCAACATTTCTAGATTTCAGATTCTGAACTTCATCTGACTTTTTATTCTCTTCATAATCACCAGCCTTTTTTTGTCCTTTCATTTTATCCACCTTTTTTAGTTCTTCACCTTGAGAATCATTCTTCTCCTTTAGGTAAGTAGCCACATCAATAACCCTTTTATTTAAGCCTCTTAGCTTGTTGACCTCAATCTACAATACTTTTATCCGAATATATTTATATTTGACTTCTTCATCCAACTTCTGGTCCAATATCTTTGTCATGTTTACAACATCTACTACTGGCCTCCTTCTTGAAACTTCTTCATCATCAGTTGTTTCGGTATCACTTTGATGTTTGAGTACTTCTCTCATTCCTACATCATGATTGAGTGAATCAATATTTTCCCTGTCAGATTCATCCATGACTTCTTTCAGTAAGCTATTTGATTATTTTAACTGAATCACACTTTTTCCATACACACTTACACACTGAGGAATACCACCTAACTTATGATTCTTCTTTGGTGTTTTTCCTTTTTCCATGGCTCACTGAGATAAGAGCAGTCTGATTATTTAAACACACAGATCGACTACACCAAGTCGGAGCAAACAAATATGATAAAAGAAACCTTCCCTCTGATACCAGTTATTAGGACCAATAGGGTCCTATATACCCTGAGAGGGGGGGTGAATCAGGGTGTGGATATTCTTTTTCAAAGTTATTCCTACCCCACTAGATCTTGAACTCTTTATTACAAGGGTCCCATCATTTGCAATTGTGTGTTTATTATGATCACTTATTTTCTTCCTTATCTAATGATGATGCTTTAAATGAAATGCAGGGAAGTAAGCAGGAAGACATAGAGATTTTTACTTGGTTCACCCTCACTGGGCTACGTCCAAGGAGTATACGCCGACAAGTTTCTGGCCGTAACTAATTCCACTATTCTTCACTAGATTTGGATACAATGGTCCGGGCTAGATCACTTCTATGCCCAGGTTCACCGCCTTTAAAAAGTTTAGGGTTAGCTCACTGCTTTCCCAAGGGTCACTCCCTGTTTCTCTCTCTTTGGATCACTGCCAGTGAAGAGGATCACCTTCTTCCTCTTCCTTTTCTCACTGCTCTGGAAAGGATCCACTCACAGTTTATAGACCTGTAGGTCTCTTCACTTGCATGAAGTAATGCATCTTTCTCTGTATGTAGATGCTCTGTTGAAGTACAACTTTCACCCGTAGATGAATATCTCTTTGCACCAAAGGTATCAGGCAAACTTCCAGCTTCCATGTAGCCTGAAAATCACTGCTAGAAATAAACCTTACTTGGCGTGCAAGACTAACTCGGCGCACAAGTATCGGCACGCAAGTCTCAACGGGCATGCAAGTCCACCTCAGACACTTGTGCAACACAATCTTCCCCAAATCCAAAATTGCACGAATCTTTTCCTTTTACGCCCAAACCAACATTGGCACGCAACTTCCAACCGGCACGCAACTTCTCACACTGGCGCGCAACTTCAACAACCGGCACACAACATCACTTGCGTTACCCACACACCACTTGCGCGTCCACCACACCTACGCGACGAGAGCTCTGATTCCTCAAAGTGTTGAACTATGATTAAGAATGAGGAGGGGTGGTCTAGTATTTATATAAAATCTGACCACCCTGTGCGACGGCGTGCAAGTCACCTGCACGACCCAGTCTCAGCACGCAAGTCTTCTGTCCTCCTAGACATCTGCGCGACCCACTCCCAAACTTGCGCAAACCTGTTTCATTAGACATATTTTGATCTTTTGATCTTGAAAAACATATATCGTGTTGGTTTCCTATACTCCAAGTCCTCGGTGCTCAAGTCACTTTTCCAAAAACACTTTTCTTCATTTGTCGATTTTCAGGCCCAAAAATTTGGCAAACACTAGAAAACGACTCCACCTTGTACCTGTTCTTTTTGTACCACATCCACATCATCCATTACTTTTGTCGACGTTCTTGAATCAAACATGGATCATTGAATTTAGCTCTTGAACTCGACATTCAATCATGAAATCCTCTTTGTCAAAAAAAATTTCTGTCATTGTTTTGCTTTGTCAACAATCACCACTCAGATGTCCACTTTATCAACAAACACAATCACCTCAAAAATGCTTCAATGATGCCTTGAGGGATTTTTTCCCAACAATAAGGCATATTTCTCTTGTACTGAATCAATGTATAAATAATGCTTTGGACATGCAGTGGATGGTGGGGCCCTTTATAGCCCCTCAATGCATCGGTAGGTCTCATGAGACAAATCAGTTGGCGACAAACCCTTTGAGTTTGTTTCTAAAAATCAGACAGGTTTCTACCAATAGAACTAAACAATTTTTATGGTATTATGGTTCATGTGCCAGATAAATGACGTCAAATTAATAATAATTCTCTTTATTCATTATTAGTTATTATTATTCATGAGGTTTTCACTATGAAAAAATCTATGGATGCAGTTTCATTCTATGTTTATTAATGGTGTGAGTTTTTTTATTTATTCACCATGCCATATTGATTATGTCAGATTGATTATGATTCACTCAGTATTGTATTCATGATTCTGCTATTTGTAACCCTTACTGAGCATTTGAGCTCACCCCTTTCATTGTTTACCTTCAATAGGTGATGAAGAGATGGTCATTTATTGAGTTTGTGTGGTTGCAGTTTTTCGTTTTGTTTTGTATTGTATCTTGTAACCTTTTTCAATGTAATTTGTGTTACATCTATGTATCTAGTTTATTCAAGACTACTAAACTAATCATTCTTTTAGGAATTTCATTCCTTCTAACCATTCCAATATCACAAGTAATGCACCGACTCCAGCCTAGAGGGGTTAGGGTCTTACAGTTGGTATCAGATGAAGTTTAGTAGGAAACTTGGAAACTAGATTTAGAAAAAAAATCCCTATGAAAAGCCTTTGAGGATAAATATACAAGAACGTCTTGGTATTTTGGTAAGGAATAGATTATATGGATATTTCAAGAAATGAATCCCTATCTGGATACAAGCAGGTAGAGGCAGCTCTGGCACCGATGTATCTAAGGGTAAAACCTGAAAACACCGCTTTGAGCTAGACTTGAATGGGAACTGGTACATGACAAAAGGCCTTACTGCACTCTTGGTAATAACACTCCTAGGGGATTTTCCTAGGATAATTCACATTTTCCTTACAAGCCATTATGAGGTAGTTTAATGTAAATTTTCCTCAGAGGATTTGGTTTGGATAACTCTGGAAACTAGAACTGAACAATGAAAAACATACTTAAACAATAATAAGAGCGATGTTTTCTTAATTTTCAGATGGAAAACAAAGGTACTTGTCTTTTGTCTCTTCCAATAGAAATATTAGAGACCATAGTGGGAACATTATGTGTAGAAAACTACGAGACTTTTTAAAATATTCGTTTATCATGAAAAACCCTCTACCAAGTATCCAACTCTCCTCGGGTACTCCAACTGCACCATGGAGAAGGTTTCATCTATTACCTCATGATGAGTGCACAATTACTGTTCTATGTATGACAAGGGAAATAATTTTAGGGTATATTTAAATGTTTTACCCTAGACAATAATTTATTTTCTCTTGAGTACATTGAGGAGGCTGCATAAGGGGGCGACCTCCAAGTGGCATATCTATGACAGATTTTGACCTATAGACTCTGTGGTCGAGTTGTGGACATTGAATCCCTTGAGAATGAGATTAACCATTTGCATTATCATAAGGAAGTTCATGCTGATGTCTCTCAACTTGATACCCTGCATGCTTCTCTCAATATTAATTCTAGATGTCCACATGTGGTTGACCCTAGTTTCACACTTTGCATCTGGACCAAGGAGATAGAGGAATTTGGAATCTCTTTGGGGATCTGTTTGTCTGAAAACTAGGGAAATCTCCAACATCAGTGGAATCTATGAGGAGTCATTTTAGAGGACGTCAGGAAGTCCCTACTAGTGTTTTGTGAAAAGGAGAAAGAGATTTTGTAATTTCTTGAGTTTTATAAATCATGTCTAAATGAATGATGTTGTATTCTCTATTTTGATATGTTTTTATATTAACCAATAACTTGGTTTAAAATGGATTTTCCATATTGAAATTTTATTTACTAAAAATTTTCAGATAGAAGATATGAGTCAACCAAACAATATTTTATCACTACCTACCGAGTTGTCAGAGACTATAATTGTCAAGACATGCTCCTAAGAGGACCATCCTTATGCCAATTTACGTCTAACTTGTAAACTACTCCATCAAGTATTGAATCATCCAAACATTCTGTATCTTTAACAAGGAAGCAATCTTGTCTATTACCGTATTGCATATGCACAATTTGTGGCATATAGGAAAAGAGGGAAGTATCATGAAGATCTATTTATATGTTTCACTCTGGTTGATAAATATCGATCTATGGGAAAATTTCTAGAAGCTCCTTTGTATGGTGACCATCGAGCAGCCTAACTATTCCAAATCCTGAGTTTTCGTATGTACAGAGAACATTAAGACATCAATATCTTCAAGAATGATGTGGTGCATGGGAATTATAGGGATTTATTCCACACTAAAATTTCCGACCTCCACACTTCTTGTGCCTCTCTATGGAAGCCTAAGTGCTTTAAGCATAGATTCGAACCTAGCTGTTTGCAGTGTGTCTGGGCTAAGGAAATTGAGCAGCTGAATACTACCTTAGGAATCCACCTGAGGTCTTCAGCACCCAAGAATCGGTGGTGTTCCCGGTAAAGGTACTTCGGGAGTTACGTGTGTCTAGTGTTGCATATGGTTATGGGAGGTTGAAATATTTGAACTAGTTTTGGGGATTCGTGTATTGGGGGACTGGGGAAACCTTTATCCCTATTTTACTTTTTGAACCAGTGGTTATAAAATAAGATAACTTGGTGTCTCTTATTTTTGTTATCCTTTCATCAGTTATAATTTTGAATGAGAATCACTATGTGAACTTTTATAATAAATTTTCAGATGTAAAGACAAACCCATATGTTATCTCTTCTAGTGGAGGTACTGGAGATAATTGTGATCAAAACCTGTGAAGAGGAGTACCTACCTCTCACAAACTTGTGAAAAATGTGTAAACAACTATATAAAGTGACAAACAGTCCGGAAATTCTCTACACCTATCAAAGGAATACTTTCATTTAGTACTGCATATCCATGACACAATTGGCCAAGTATAGGCGAAGAGAAAAATATCAAGAAGGGTTTTTCCTATGTTTCACCCTAGGCTGGAACTACATGGCCAGGTTATGTTTTCAAGAGGCTACTTTGGTGGGAAACCTTTGTGTGGCCTACATGTACCAACTCCTCAGTTTTAGACTCTACAAAAATGTCTATGACTTAGATGTTCTCAGTCGAGACATAGTTCGGCGAGTTCTTTGTGTGTTGGTCCACTCAGACATTTCCAAACTTTCTACCATTCGAGCCTCCCTCTAGAAGCCCGAGTGTTTGATGCAAGAGTTCAACCCCTTCTATCCAAGGTGTGTTTGGGTTAGAGAACTAGAGGGTTTGAGCATCAATTTGGGTTTTCTGGTGAACACACTTGAGAATCCTCTACAATGGTAGATTCGGTAAGAACATCATAGTGCTTTCTTTTGTGGTTATGAAATGAATTGTGAGGATGCAATTCTTCGAAGGAGGGAACAATGTAACACCCCAAACATTTTATGGTATGCTTCAATCAAATACATTATATTCATAGCCTATATTGTAAGAAGTAATATGTCTTTTGTGAATCAAAACATTATAGGAGAAACTTATAAGCTATCCACTAAAAAAATCACTTCTAAGTAGTGAATTTCAAAAAATGGTCATCTAGAGTTGTGATCAATAAGTCATTTGTAGTCTGATAAAACAAACTTGATTTTTGGTGAATAGTAACATACCCTTATGAATAGTAATATGAATAGTAATATGACCCTTATGAATAGTAAATAATAAAATTATTTTATTTTCTTAAGGAAATAAGATAATGAGATCTTAATTAGTTTTTCAATGAGAAATAAAACTAATTACACCATTAAGATTGTCATTTTTCGAACTAACTATGACTTTATTTAAAAATTAAAATATCAATATTTAGAAAATTAATTTTGAAAAATGGATTTCATTTTTGAATTATACAGGTCAAAAATGGTTAGGATAAATTTTTGGGATTTTTCTGAAATTCATGAATTTTTTATGAATAGTGAAATACGATAAAATACCGTGTATACAAATTATCTGTAAAATACACTATTTATGATATCATAAGTGATGCAAGCCCACTTGGTTCAAACTCACATGCCATTATTACTATTAGGGGTCACATGAAACAGCACTATTGGTTGTCTTGAGGGGAATAATAAAATAATGAATTAAATATTCAAAATTTACCCCTCTCCTCCACTATAAAAACCCATCACCACTCCCTCTTCTCTTCACTCCTCTAAGCCTTGAAGCTCCCCAAAGTTTTTCCCAAATCTCTCCCCAAGATCCTCCCCCACGTCCAAAAGCTACTAGCCTCATCAAAATTCCAAAACCTCTCCCCTTAAGCGGTTCTCAATGGAGGAGGTCTCAAGAGGTAAATTCATCTTTCCAATTCCTTCAATTCTTTTAAGTTCTTTTCTTTTTGTTTATTTCTTCACCATAATGGTATGAAAAATCTAGTAAAATACATGTACTAGAATGTGTTCATTCTAATGGTATATTTCATTACCTTCTCTCCTATCCCCACCATTTATTTGAAAGAAATGAAATCACCGTTTAAGATGTGCTAATTTAGCACATTCAAGGACAACGATTTATCAATTTCTATTATAATCTTTAATTCCGGTCAGGAAACCATTTACGCTATGGTTGAACCAGATTATTATATATGTAGCATATCATATTTTTAGTTCTATAATACTTTTGTACAAATGGTATTAATTTATAAAGAAAAACATGTTCATTGAAATCAAACCCACCGTTTAGCCAAAACGGTTGTCACTAAGATTATATATATAATAATTTGACTTCACTCTAAGTAACAAAATTAAATTTAAAACCATGTAATCTTTTGGATGTTCACTAATAGAATATAAATTCATTTCTCAACAACCACATCCATCTTATATATTTATCTGAACTTAAATATAAGTGAACTGATCATTTAAAGCCAAGTAAACAAACGAGCCCGAACAATGAAATTGAACAATATAACGAATCAATAAGGCCTTTAATGAACTAAAAAGGGTTATAATAAATCATTTACATATATTAGAGGTTCTGTAATTATTAATTAATAAGCCTAATTGTTTTATTCGGGTCTTTAATAACAAGTCAAGAACACCTTCTAGCGTAAGGTAAGGGATTGCTTAACTCAATCTTCATTCTTTGAGTTAAACGTCGATTTCATTGGTTACATTTTTTCAAGAATATGTGTGAATGACCTCTTATTGTTTTATATTGTACATACACTTATATTTTGTGGATTTTTATCACACATAAATATATCATTGATTTATCGTCACTCTAATGACACAATCTTTGTAAGGGATCCTCTCTCTCACTTTTGTTCAAGAATATCCCCTATGTTGTGCCATTTTATTTTTAATTCCTAATGATGGGGTATGTTTTCACACCTCACCCATAATTATCTTATGACATATGAATAATGGAATACCCCTTTACCTCTCATTAATCCCTCACAATAACACTTGTTACCATGTTGAAAAGTTTGCAAGGGGTTTCTCATCTCAATTTCATTTCTGTGAGATTTTCATTGTTTGCCATTTATTTCTTGAATGTAGTATATGTGTACTTATATTTGATATATAATAACATGATTCTATTTATATTCATTTTACTAAATGATTAATTTGAGGGTTATTACATTCTGGTCAAATGATTTGACCGATTACATTGTGGTAAGAGACTTTGTCTAAACTAATATTTCATTGTAGCTAACTTTGTATTATGCACCTAATAATCCTTATGTGGTGTACCTACTTCCCATTTGAGATCAATTTTCATTTGAAATTATTATTATATTAAATATCCATAATCTCATATCATGGATATGTTTTTTTTCTAAACTGTATACCATTTTACATACGGTGTTTATTTGGAAAGTTATTTTAATTATGGAAGTATTCATAAATCCATATACTATACTATATACTGATATTGATAAGGCATATTTCTATTGTACTGAATCAACGTATAAAGAATTATTTGGACATTCAGTGGAGGGTGGGTCCCTCTATATCCCCTCGATGCATCAGTAGGTCTCATGAGACAAATCAGTTGGCGACAAACCCATTGAGTTTGTTTCCAAAAATCAGACGGGTTTCTACCCATAAAACTACACTGTTTTTACAGTATTATGGTTCATGTGATAGAAACATGAAATCTAATTAATAAGAATTATCTTTATTCATTATCAATTATTATTATCCATGAGGTTTTCACTATGACAAACTCTATTGATGCAGTTTCATTCTCAGTTTATTAATGGCGTGAGTTTTTCATTTATTCACCTTGCCATATTGATTATGTCAGATTGATTTTGATTTAATCATTATTTTATTCATGATTCCGCTATTTTTAACCCTTAATGAGCATTTTATATCACCCCTTTCATTATTTACCGTCAACAGGTGATTAAGAGAAGTTCATTTATTGAGTTCGTATGGTTGCAGTTTTTAGTTTTGTTATGTATTGTATCTTGTAACCTTTTTCAATGTAATTTGTGTTAAATCTATGTATATAGTTTCTTCAAGACTACTAAACTGATCGCTCCTTTGGGATTTTCATTCCTTCTAACCATGCCAATATCACAAGCAATGCACCAGCTCCAGCCTAGAGGGGTCGGGGTGTTACAAAATCCATGTCATGCATGTCATCCCCTCCTCTCATTATATAAGGGTATGTTTTTTCCATGGTTTATTTTATGTAAACCCTCTAAACTAATCCTTTAGTTCCCTTAATGTATATGTGAGTAAAGCTTATGAAATAGATGGATATATTAGGAAAGTGGATGTGGTTAAAGTTAAGAGTTGAGGTAAAATAAATACAAAAGATTATGGGAAGAAAGAATAAACATTATATCATGAACATGGTTATGGTTTAAGATATTTTTTCACAAGGTTCAAGGGTTAGTTTATTATATAATGGATTAAATAATCTTTACACAAGCTCATGATCACCCCAATTTTATTATTTTATTCCTATTAATATGCAAGGTTAACTTTATTATGGATTTCTTTCCATGATCATATAAATTAATTATTCAATAAGAATGAAAGATGGGATTAAAATAAATTGAAATATGTGTAAATTTAGGTAATACATGGTTAATCACTAAAGTAAATCAACTTTTTATTATAAATCATGTAATAAAGATAAAATGCATAATTTATAAATTAATAAAAATCCATTAAATAAATATATTAAGTTGGTATAACCTTCCATTACTTAAGTTAAAATCGAACCATAGTTAAAGATTCTTGACTAAAAAAAGTCAGGGTGGTTTCAATTATCATGTAATTTTAGCTTGATTTTTTAGGTTTATTTAACTTAGTTCACATCAAGGGTTGTTTAATCATGTAGGAATTGGCATAACTGAGATCCAAGGAATTGAGAAAATCCTTATCCAATATTTTAGGATTGGGTAGTTCACTCAACATATCAATGAGATTTTGGTTAATGTAGTTGAAAAGTTACACCAACTTCAAACACTTAAAATAACTTGTCAATCCCAAGTCTGGGTTATGAGAAGGGAGTATAGATCCTTTCCACTAGAATATTCAAGCTATGAGATATTCTAAAACTAATGGTGAGGGATATTGTGTTTTGATAAAATAATGGGAGATTAATTAATTTAAAATTTATTGTCTAATTTAGTAATCCAGATAAAGTACCAAAATTATGTACTTATTTAATGAAAAAATGGAAATCCACGCAGCTTATACTATATCATTATTTCCCATACTAGAGAATGGTAACCTTATAAATGGAACAAACTTCCAATAATGGTATAGGATCCTATGCATTATACTACACAATGAGATGAAATTATTTATGTTGAAAATCCATGTTATTGAGTTTCTTGCACAAGGGACTAGGGAGGAATAAGTATCTATATACCTTAAACATGTAAATTAGTCCATATATTTCTAATGTTTAATACTATCATCCATGTATGTAAAGATCATTATGAAACATAAATATTGATATGAATATATAATTATTTCTATAATTCATGGTATTTATCAAGAAAATGTGAGATAATAACGATATGAGAACACCATTACACTATTCACTTGAAATCAAATAGAGTTTGTGTCAACTGATCCTCATGTAGTCAATATGATTGGATACATATATCACTTATACATCTTGGTATTTAAGTTCCCTAATGATCTACACATATATCTCATCCTATCCTCACTACCCAAGAGCTTCTCTAGTTTTATTATGAATTATAACATGAGAAATAGTGGGAAGACTCTTTCATAACTTCTTAATTTAATTATCTAAGTTGATAAAAACATGGGGAATAAAAATCATTCAATCCATGTGGTGAATAAGAAAAGTAAGAGCAAGTAAAAGGGGCCCAAAACACCTACAATTTCTTAAGTTCTAGAGTACCATCCTTCAAAGAAGAATATTATCTAAAGGAAAGAAAATGAAAAAAATATATTATTTTTCTCATGTGGTAATCTAGGACACTAGAAGTAGAAGTTCATATAGTTTAATACTGAAAACTATTTTATATTAAAATATAAACACTTTTGAGGAAAAAGTGAGAA
This sequence comes from Viscum album, assembly GCA_963277665.1. Lineage (NCBI taxonomy): Eukaryota > Viridiplantae > Streptophyta > Magnoliopsida > Santalales > Viscaceae > Viscum > Viscum album. The sequence continues at coordinate 906,504,363 of OY728131.1, read as the reverse complement.
ACCATACATGAATTCACCATATCACCACTTCACTATTTCCTCACTTCCTCACTTCCTCACTTCCCCACAAAGCAATACAAGGCATCAAAACAAACAACCTTCAAACACAATGGATGGAAAATCCAAACAAGTATTCAAAATGACATACCTTCAAATATGGAGTCAAAATCGTCAAGAGAAGACTGAGGTACCATGCATATAGTTTAAGAAATAAGGGATATGTTTATATACATTCATTATCAAGTGTAATATTTATATATCTACACATTGGGTATTAGATACAGCTCATGGTTCTCAAATATATATCCAAATATAGGAAGAAACTAGATTCTGAAATATTTTAAAAGGATAGGTAGATCTTTGAGCAACCAAAGTATCATTCCTTAATGCTTTGGCTATAAGAGGCTTCCACCTTCTATCACCAATTGGGGTGATTTTATTTTTAATTTTTTTTATTATGTGGGAAATGATACAATGAAAATAATTTATAAATCCCATTTAGATAAAGAATTTTTTATTTTCATGTTCAAAAAAACGTTTTTTATTTTATAAAATCCACATATGTTATAGTATGGAACATTTAAATAATGGTATTTATGTATTAACTTATGAAAACAAGGTTCTGTAAATTGATAATGAATCAAGTTCACATGACTCATTTAACACCATGTTATAGAATCATCATCTTGTATATTTAAAGGGGAAACCTATTAAAAGGCTCTATAAATATGGTTATTTAGATTATTTTGAGCTTTAACCACTTGATATGTTCCAAGCTTGGTTACAAGTCAATATATAAAATCCATCATTTGGTCGATATGGTGAAAGGGTAATAGAGCTTTTAGAATAAGTAAAAACTAATGTGAGTGAACCTTTACTATAAGAATATATAGGTGGATATTATTACTTCACTAATTTTACTAATTACTTCAATAGATATAGATATGTGTATTTTATGGGTAATAAGTCTGATTCCTTTGATAAATTTAAAAAAATCAACAATAAATTAGAGAATAAATTTGGTAATAATATAATGAATCTTTGATCTGATCCAGGTAGTGAATATCTTAACCAATCGTTTATTAAATTTCTATGGGGGCTTAGGATTCTATATCAACTCAATACACCTTATACATCATAGTAGAGTGGTTGAAGTGAAACGATGGATTGAAAAGTGTTGGATAGGGTAAGTTCCATGATTATCCATGCAGATATTTTATTATCCTTTTAGAGATGTGCATTACACATTGTAGCATTCACACTAAAATGTGTAAAAACTAAATTATAAAATGTTATTCCCTTTCAGTTATAAAGTTATAAGAAACCCATTTTATTACATATTTTTTCCTAGGGTTATGAAGAATATTTTATGGGAAACACTGGAAAAAAACTTGCACCCTAGGGTATGGAGTGTATCTTTATAGATTATACCAAGGAAACAAGGGAATACTATATATACAAACCCTCAGACAAGAAAGAAACTATCATAATATATTATATATTTTATGAGAGTGATAAAATACTTAAAAATTGTAGTGTGAGAAAGATTGAATTCAATGAATTTGGTGATCAAGATACACATGAGTTGGTATAGGAAAAGATTCCATATATCCCTATATAATAGGTTGTTCCTAAATCACAAGTAAAGTATAGGAACACCATAGAGGTTAAAGAACTTGAAAGATATGGTTTTCTACTCACTGGGGATTCAGACTCATTATTGGTTGACAATAATGATCCTCTTTCCTATATGGAGGTAGTAGAGATCTCAAAATCTAAAAAATGGAATGAAACCATGAATTTTAAGATTTATTCCATATATTAGAACCAGGTTTCGGTTCTAGTTAATCTTCTAGTTTATGTAAATATAGTTTGATGCAAATGGGTATTCAAAAGAAAAGTGGATATGGAAGTTAAATTCAATACCTATAAATCATAGCTAGTGAATAAAGGTTTTAAATTTTGTCATGGAATATACAATGATTAAACATTTTCTCTAACATCCATGAATAAATCCATCAAAATTTATATGAACTTTATTCTTCTTTGAGTTATGAATCTTTTAAATTACACTAATTATAATCTTAAATGTTTAATTATTGCCTATTATGGATTCCCATGGAGGTTATAAAGGTAATAGGGGTGTCCAGGTCTCGTTCGAATCTTGTAACCTAGATTTTGGGAAGAAAAAGGTTTGGTGTACATTTTGTAAAAACTGTGTGGGGAAGGTCGTATGGTCTGACTAACCATGCAAGGCATGGGTAGAGAGAAGGAGGAGCTTGCATGATTAGAAAAAATCATGAAAAATTGGTTGCATGGTCATGCGAGAATGTCTGCAATTTTGATAATGGGGTTTTCCATGGTTTCTTCATGGTTTGTCCAACCATGTGATGGAACTATTCAGAGTGCCCTTTGTCTACATCTAACCATGAATGGTTGGGGTATGATTTTTCAAAACATATACCTAAACTGTGAAACCCATTGTATTGAATGATTTTTCCGAAATTTCCCTAATTAAATATATTTCTAAACATATTCTTCATTTATCCAACAAAAAATAGCTCAAACCCTTTGAATTTCACCATGGGTGACTATTCCTGGATTTGAGGTATCGCTTGATCTGATCTCCAATTCAAGAACTGATCATCTTGTTTCATATTTATCAGTAATATCTTGATTCATTTTTATCCATTCCCCATTTTATTTGGTATCATTTTTTCTATTTAGGTGCAAGATCAATTACCCTATTTCTAGGTAATTCATCTGTTCTTCGATTCTCTCCTAATCTGAGACAAATACAAAGCTAATACTATATGATATATTTTCTATGGACCTACAGTAGGTGGTATTTTTTCTTTAGTTAAAATTTATTCGGTTTATATAAGTATTTTTTATGCACACACAATTTCCCGGTGATGCCTTTAAATGAATTTAATTTATTAAATTGAATTGATAGTTATAGGATATTAAATTAAATAGGCTCATTGATCAATGTTAAATGGTTAATAACCATATTTGAAACCACCCCTTTGAGTGTGTTGTGTATTTTAAGGTCCATTTTGATGGAATATGAAATTGGACCCCTTTGATGTGTTCCCCTTTATCTCATGTCATGGGATTTTAATGTTGAATTGTCAATTGATGTTTGAATTGTAATTTAATGTGTAAATTAAATTGTGATATCATTTGTAATTGAGTTGATTAATAGGTAGGGATGAATGACCATTCCCTTGTCCATGTACATGTAATAGTTTTTTAAGCTTAAGATGTTATTTTAAATGAATTCTCGTGTGATTTAAATAGTGACAAGCCTTCTAAGCTTGTATAATGACTTGAGTCACCTATTAAGGTGGGATTGAATTGATATGTTATTTTAATTGAATGAGAAATAATTTAATGAATTTATTAAATGGTTTTTAATGATATAAAATTATTATATTCCTTGGGTGACACATGGATTCATATGAGAATTCTATGGATGGACTCATTTGGCTTGACCTTGTTTATGCTCAAGTGATACTTGGACTCACTAGTGGAATTTCAAGTATGGATTCTAAGGCGTGACCATTATATGGTGAGTGACACTAGGATTCCATATGGATATTCGAGGATATACTCAAAGGGAATTGATCATATATTCCATGGCTGATACTGGGTCTCCCTTAGAGGACTGCCAAAGACAGAATCGAATGGTAGGGATGTTATACCACACATAGAGTGATACATGGGTTGTTGAGAGGATCTCCATGGATGGGGTAGTAGGGTGTTAGTTTATATTATACTTGGAATGATACTAGGATTTAAAAATTATGAATACCATGGATAGAATCATGTTCATAAATGAATAAAAAATTAAATAAGTTACATGATGCTTCTGACAATCTAAAGCACAAGCTTGGATTTGGTCTTTGTGTTTTACTTTATGGATGGAATGTTCTAACTGTCCATTGATCATATTTTCATGGGGAAAAATGGGATATTCACTAGTTATTGAGACTTATAAATTAAATGGAATTTAATCCTCAAATGAACTTATTTATAAAATGAGAACCCAGATATTATAGGATGTTTACTTTCAGTACTTCCTTGCATATTATTACTACCTAGACACCATGGCTGCTATATATGTTCACTGAATGAATGGAACATACCTTGGGTGTTTTCTTAATAGTATTATGTATCAAACTATATTTGGGTTGCTTTGGGTACCCAAACAAACTATATTATTTTAGGCATGGGTAAGAGAAAGTGACCTGATATAGGTTCTTGATTGCTGCTTAGGAGCAGGGGAGCATGGGATCGAACTAAGGCTCGTGATGCTAGATGGGATACTTATTTACACTTTTTTTAATTTTGTTTCATTTATTTTAAAAATTCTAGTTATACATGTTTTGGTTTCTTTATTAGATACATATAATACGTAATATCATCATCATTGTATATGAGCTTCATTTTGATATTTTTATCATATCCTACTTTGTATCTATTGTCTATATGATTAACTGCTTTTTCTACTCATGAGTTATTGGTATTACATTATGCTACACTATTGTGATGATGTAATAGTCCCCCCAATGACACACCTAGGCCCTTGCTGCTAGTCGGTAGCCTCTGGCATTTGGGAAGATGCGGTTAAGGCCATGTGGCCAACCAGACTCAGGGAACTGTTGAGTGGCATTAGGGTATGGTATGTTACAAAGTGGAATCAGAGCATTATTTTACATTTTTCATTATTATTTTGGTATAGTATAAAGGGATGGGTAGAAAAATGAGTTTGGTAATAAGCTACACTTGGGAGTAGCTACCCTACATACAAGAAAATCCAAATTACCTTGAATGGAATTTCTATTTTCTATATTTCAACTATTATAGTAGATTTGATTCCACTGTTGGATGATGCACTTGTATTGTGATGTTATTATTGATATTATTATGGTTTCTATTTAATTGAAACCCGATTATATGAGGGTATTCCATCTCATGTTTCATATTAGGCACCAATTAGATCACTTTCCATGACGTTTAAGATGCATTAATTATTGAATATTGTTGTGATATGTATTGTGATATATATACCTACTATTGTGATAGGTATTATGGAATGTGTTATGGTGTGAATTGGTGGATTCCAAACTTTGATTCCTAAGGATTTTGGGCCCTCATGGATCAAATTTTTTTGAACCACATGGTACAACCTATTTAGAGTGAATGGGATATAAATGTGAAATGAGTATGAATTAAAATGATAATGAATATATGAATTCAAGTGAAAAATGAAAATGGAAATGGAAAATAAATTTTTTATAGCATAGAACTTGACCCATAACCAATTCTTGTAGTGGGAAGTAGGTGGTATATATTTCTTATATATGTTTTGTATGTCACCCAGACCTGACTCTAGGAGCTAGAAAAGGGGTTTGTTCTTATATAGGAAGTTGTGTACCTATCCTATTTCTATATCTATAATTTTGACATGAAATTATGATAAAAACATCAATCTAAGGAATTTGTTTGGAACTATAGAGGAATTCCACCAAGATAATCTCCATTCGAACATTAGGAAGGTGGTGATGACCACACTCTGGAGGTGGTGGGTCATGGGCTACCAGTGGATCCTCTAGTAGTGACAGTTTTAGCACCAATAGATTCACCAGACATATGTGTTGATGAACTATTATGGGAAGGCTTTATGTGGTTCTTACAGACTAATCAGGGAGCCATGTGACCTACCCCAACTACGGTAGATTTGATGCATGTGTTCTAGTAGCAGCATTTTCTCACGTTCTCAGAGGATGGAAGACCACATGCTATAGATTCATGTATAGAGGTCATTATATCTATATTTTATCATATAGATACACCTCATGAGAGGATATTAAATCTCGTAATGTATATGAAATGTGATTCCTCCAAGATATGGTGTAATTTCATCACTCAGATGGATCATCATTAGGAGATAGACTGAAGTGATTTTCATATGGCCTTCTATGATTACTTCTATCCCAAGACATTGAGGGTTGATAGAGACTGGGAGTTCTTCTACCTAGAGTAGGGTGTGTTATCAATGATGTAATATTTGTCCCTTTTTACTAAGCATTAGATTTTCATAACTATTCTTGTGCGTGATGAGTTATCTAAATCCAAGAGATTTGAGAATAGTCTCACGTATGACATCCAATCACGGGTGAATGTTTTTCTACTAACTATAATTTATGGAATAGTAAATCAGGTGCTTATCATAGAGTGTAATGAGAGAGATGATGGAACTGTGAACTATAATGGTTCGACATCTAGATCTAGCACAACATCGACCGGTAATAGGAAGCATCTTCTAGAGCTTCCATGTGGTGATATTAGATATCAAATAACATTCTCAAGTATCTTGTGAGGTGCTACCAATGCGTTAGCCTGGGACATATGAGGCCTCAATGTACGAGGGACCTAGTCAAGTGTCGATCTTGTGGAAAGAAGTTCCATCAACAGTGATTATGAAAAACATTTCTTCTAGCATCTAGTGAGAGAGGGTTTTCATCGACCCCGCGTTTAAGAGTGGGGGAAGCATATTATCATCACGAAGAGAGCTAGAGTATAGTTGGTCGATCAGGTAGAAGTGGTGGTCATGGTCATGGTAGTGAGACCGTAGTTTTATAGTGATAGCAGAGTAGAAATTTTTAGGGTATCTAGGTAATATCACAGGGTCGTGGTTCAAAACAAATGTACATAGTGAAATAGACCCTTGAAGAGTAGGATCTCATACCATATACTATCATAGGTACTATTCTAGTATCCTCTACTTTATATTCTATAGTTTTTGGTACATGGTCTTCACATAGATTTATATATCATCCTATTGTGGAGACCATTGGGATAATTTTTATACTTATGATGCCTTCATGAGTCTTGACACACTATTAAGGATTATAACATAGGATGTACATCAATGCAGGGAGTACCCGCTTGAGATTGGATAGTGTCACATCATTTAGGACCTCTTTATCCTTGATATGGTAGGTTTTGAAATCATTATTAGGATGGAATGGTTAGTTCCCTTTCATTATTTAATTAATTTCTATCACCATAGGGTGACATTCATATCACCAGAGGGTATAGATTTAGTTAACAAGGGTTAATGGGAGGTACAGGCAAACTGAGATGGACCCAAGAATCATGGGTTAGGCAGGATGATAGACTAGATTGTGAGTTTATTTTGGGATGATCATGGGATACCTCAAGATGATTCCCCTTTAGTGGTTGATAATTTAAGGTATGTTTTACTGGATGACTTTTTAGGATTACCTCTAGTGATAGAGGTGGAGTTCTCTATAAAGATAGTTCCAGGAGCTAATCCAATATTCATTCCTCTTTACAAGATGTCTACTACTGATATGAAATAGATCAAGAGGAATCTATAGGATTTATAGGAAAAAAGTTTTATCTAACACAGTACATATCTATGCAGTTCGCTGGTCCATTTTGCGATAAAGGAAGAAAATACCCTTCAGATAGGTGTAGATTTCTTTAAATTGAACCAGTTGATAGTTAAGAATCAGTATCCTCTATCATGGAAAGATGATATCTTCGACTAGATCTGAGGGTCTTGGGTTTTCTCAAATATTTATTTGAGATATGGAAATCTTCATGTGTGTGTTAGATCATCGTACATACCTTTCATAGCTTTTCATAGTAGGTATGGTCTATATGAGTATTTGGTTATGTTGTTCGGTCTCCTGAATTTGCCAGTAGTCTTCATGGAACTGATGAAACAAGTGTTTCGTCCATATTTGAATTCATTTGTTTTAGTTTTCATGGATGAAATCTTGTTTTATTTTGATAATTGACACAACCATGCAAAAAATCTTGAGATCGTATTGAATATATTGAGTGAGATTCCATTATATTATGAGTTCATAAATTTCCACTTATGGATGGATCATATTAACTTCCTAGGTCACATCATCTTAGAGATAGGAGTATCAGTTGACCCAAAGAATGTGAGAGATGTGGTTTCCTAGAAGTAGACCAATAATGACTTTTATGTGTAGAGTTTCTTGGGGATAGATAGTTACTACAAGAATTTCATACAAGAATTATTGAAATTATTAGCGTCACTCTGAGGCTTGACTAAGAAGGGTGTGAAGTTTTTATGTTCAAATTCCTATGAGATGGTCTTTTATGAGATAAAAGAGAGGTTGACTTCATCATTGATAATGATTTTTTAAGATCCATATAGGAGTTATACTTTTTACTATGATACATTAGGTATCGGTCAATGAGTTGTTCTTATACAAGGCGATAGAGTCATGGAGTATGGGTATCAGTAGTTGATCTCACATGAGAGGAACTACCTAATGCATGATCTTGATTCAGTTTTAGTTGTTCAAGCATTACATTGTTGGAGACATTACATACTTGGAGAGAATTTTTTGGTGTACAAAGACCAAAAAATACTCAAGTACATTTTTACATAGCATTATCTAAATCTAAGGCACTTAATATTGGTTAAATACCTATAGTATTTTGACATCGGGCTTTCCTACAATCCTGGTTAAGAGAATGCAATGGCCAATGAAGTGAGAAAGAGGACTCAGATATATGTATTTCATTAGGCCAGTAGTGAGTGTTAGCTCATGGAATTTTTCTCTAAGATTCACTTGGGGGTGCATGATAGTCAGGAGAAAACTTTTCTATCATCCTTATCTATTATATCTACCCATATGTATAGAGTCTAGATGAGTAAAATATCAGAATCAGAAGGCCTAGTTATAAAAAAGAGTTTTGAAGGTAAGGACCCTTCTTTTGGATGGATCATAGGCAAGGATGAAATTATCTGAGTACATAGTCGTGCACGGGTCTCTTCAAACACACCCGAAGGGATTATTTCAGACTTTTATTCTTTTTCTTGGGTAGTGAATCCCATAATCACTAAGATTTATCAATAATTACATTGATAGTAATGGTGTATGGGTATTAAAAGAGATGTGTTTGCTTTTTTGATGAGGTGTTCCACCCGTGAGTAGGTGAAGGCGGAACACCAATGACCAGTTGGGATTTTCCTACAGTTTACCAATCCCGATTGTAAATGGAATGATGTTGTAATGGATTTCATAATAATTTTACCAAGTTCACCATAAGGTAATGATGTTTTATGTATTTTTTATAGGCTCACAAAGGAATCACATGTTTTTTCTATCAAGGAAACCTTCGGTGTTGATGATCTTGGGAGGTTGTACATCTATGAGATAGTACAACTTCATAGGGTCACTCATACTATCATTCCAGATAGGGACTCCTAGTTTACTTTATGGTTTTGTAAAATTCTACAGAGGGAATTAGGTATATAGGTTCTTCTAATAATAGTAAACCACCACTAGATATATGTTCATTCTGAATACACGATTCAGGTGCTTGAGTACATGTTACAAGCATGTGTCCTGGGTTTCAACGGTTCTTCAGAGAGGCATATACCCCTAGTTGAATTTACCTAAAACAATAGACTTAGATATATTATTTATATGGTTCCTTAAAAGGATTTTTACGGTAGGACATGCTGATCTCCCATGTGTTGGTTAGAGGCAAGAGAGGCAGCTATGTTGGGACCTTATCTTGTTCAGGAGAACACAGAGCAGTTTTAGTTAATTCAGAAGCAGATGGATTTTGAAAAGTATCAACAAAAATCATATGTTGATCACCAAAAATTAACTCTAGAGTTTGAGGTTGGGGATTGTGATTTATTTCATGTTTCATTGAGGTTAGGACATAAGAGGATCAGTATACAGGGTAATATTTCACCTCATTATGTCAGGATATTTGAGATTTTGGAGAGAGTCGGTCTGGTAGCCTATTGATTTAAGTTACCTCAGAGGTACTAATCCATGAACAATATATCCCTTGTATATCAGGTGTGATTATACTATTCAGAATAGTCTTATGCCTTTCATCCCAATTTGGTTGATTTATAGGTAGATGTGTCCTTTGAGGTGCAGCTGAAACGTATTATGGATCATATTATGAAGGTTCTCTAAGGACGAAATGTTCTAATAGTACATGTGATATAGAAAAACATCAAAGTATAGGAAAAGTCCTGGGAGAGAGAGGATGATTTATATTCTCAGTGGCTAGAGTTATTCTTATATAATGCTTCAACACCCTTGGAAGGGAAATTTAGGGATGAATTTCTTTAAGGGGGAAGTTTGTACGAACATGGATCTTCTTTGAGGTTAAAATCCTTTAAATTACACTAAATATTAGTTTAAAATTTTAATTATGGCCTGTTATTAATTCCATTAGAGGTTATAAAGGTAATGGGGGTGTCCGAGGCATATTCGAATCCTGGAACCTAGATTTTGCGAAGAAAAAGGACTTGCACATGGTTTATAGAAACCGTGTGGGGCAGGCCACATGGTCTGAATAACTATCCAATGCAAGAGAATAGAGCATAAAGAACTCGCACGATTATAAAAAACTTTGTCAAAAGGGCCACACAGTCATGCGAGAGTGTATAAAATTTTGATAGTATGGTTTATCATGGTTTCCACAAGGTTAGTTAAACTATTCGAGGTAACCGTGCAGGGTTCCCTTTCTCTACATCCAACCGTGAAAGGTTGGTACATGGTTTTTCAAACCATGAACCTAAATTGTGTGACTTAGTGTATTGGATGATTTTATCAAAATTACCCTAATTAAATCTATTTCTAAACCTGTTCTTTATTTCTCCAGCGAAAATCATCTCAAACCCTTTAAAGATCTCCCCGGGTGACTATTCTTGGACTTGAGGTATCTTCTCTATCTGATCTCTAATTCAAGTGTGGAAAGTCTCTTGGGATCCTTATTAGTAAGATATCAGTTCCATTTTATCCATTCACTACTGGAAATTAGATCTTTCCCAACGCTTCTATACCAATGGTTTTCAAAAAACGTTGGTATAGGTCCCCTTTCCCAACGGTTTGGCCAAACTGTTGGGAAAGGCCCCCAAATTGGCCACTTTTCCCAATGGTTTGGCCAAACCGTTGGGAAAGGGCCTCAAATTGGACACTTTTTCCAACGGTTTGGACAAACTGTTGGGAAAGGTGGACCTATCCCAACAGTTTGGCCAAACCATTGGGAAAGGTCCCCAAATATACCACTTTTCCCAACGGTTTGGCCAAACCGTTGGGAAAAGTGGACCTATACCAACGGTTTTAACAACCGTTGGTATAGGTACTATCATTTTTTATCAGACCTTCGTACTGAGAACATTATATAAATCAAAATTTAAAATATTTATGATAATAAATATATATATTTATGTAATTATGATCACAAAAGTCATGTTAGGTTAGTGGTTGAGTAGTTCAATTATAAACGAGGGGTCCTGGGATCAAATCCCATCGGATGTTTTATTTTTGGAATTTATATACCAACAGTTCCATTACCATTGTTATAGATTTCATATTACCTATACCAACGGTTTCCAAAACCGTTGGTATAGACCTATCCCAACGGCTTACTTGGCTACGGTTCTTCAAACCGTTGGTATAGGCTATACCAATGGTTTGGAGGCCTATACCAATGGTTCCAAACTGTTGGTAAAGGTTAGTTTTCCAGTAGTGATTCCCCATTTTATTTCATATCTTCTACACTGTTTAGGTTCAAGATCAATTTCACTATTTTTAGGGTCTTTATCCATTATTCCATTCTCTCCTGATATGAATGGAATCAAGAGCTACTATTGGATAAGATAACCTCTACAAACCTATAGTGTATGGTCTTGTGCCTTTTTTAAAATCCAAAGTATTTATATATTCCACTGTGATGTGTGCCCAATTTTTAGTCGACTCCTTAAAATGAATCTAATTCCTTAAATTGAATTGATAGTTGTAACCTATTCAATTAATGAGGTTTGTCGATAAATATTAAATGGTTAAGAACTGTAATTTAAACCACCCCTTTGGGTGTGTTGTTTATTTAAAAGTGCATTTTGATGGAATATAAAATTGGAACCTTTGAGGTTTTCCCCTTTACCCCATGCCTTGGGATGTTAATTTTGAATTGTCAGTTGATGTTTGAATAATAATTTTTTGTGTAAATTGAATTATCATATAAATTGGATTTGATTTGATTAATAGGAAGGGATGGATGACCATTAACTTATACTTATCTATGTAATAGATTTTTATGCTTGAGATTCTATTTTAAATGAATTCACATTTGAGTTAAATAGAGACAAGCCTTCTAATCATGGCCAATGACTTGAGTCATCTCTTAAGGTGAGATTGAATTGAGATGTTCTTGGTATTGACCATAACATAATTAAATTAATTGATTGAATGGTTTGAATGATATTTAATGCTTACATTCCTTGGGTGAAACATGGATTCATATGATAATGCAATGGACATAATCATTTGGCATAACCTTAATAATTCTTGATTGATACTTTGACTCCATAGCAAACTACCAAGGATAGACTCTGATGCTTGACCATTATATTTCAAGTGACACTTGGATTCCATATAGAATTACATGGATGGAATCGAATTGAATTGATAATATATTCCATGGGTGATACTGGGACTCCCTTAGTAGAACTCCAAGGATGGACTCGAATAATAGGGATGTTATACCACACCTAGAGCAATGCCTGGGTTCTTAGGAGGATTTCCATATATGTACCTATAGGTTGTTGGTTTATATTATACCTAGAGTGATATTCGGATTCCAAATTAGGAATTCCATGGATGGTCTCAGGTTCATAAATGATTAAAGAATGAAATGAGTTACATGACACATCTAGCAAGCCATAGAAAAAGCTTTGATTCGGTCTTTTTATTGCACATTATGGACGGCCTATTTAGGAATCCTTTGATCATATTTTCATAGGGTACATCAGGATACATGCCACATATCAATACATATAAAACAAATGAAATTAAATCATTAAATAAAATTGTTTATAAAAGAAAACATGGACTTTATAGTATGTTTACATTCAATACATCCTTACATATTATTACTGCCTACAATATGGTTGTTATATATATTCATTAACTAGATGGAGGAGAACTTGGGTGGTTTCCTATTGGGATTATATATCACACCTTGTTCACGATTCCTTGGGTTCCTGTAACACCTCGAGATTTTATGAGAATTATTATTTTTAATTTCTTTGATGTCTTTTTTTGTATGCTTCACCAAGATTATATTGCGCTATATGCAACACCGTATTATCTTGTAGTATATGCAACACTATTCTTGGCTTGTGATGCACACAGTTTCAAGTTCTTTCGAATAAAATTCATTTTACACAAAACCAAGTATAGATTTTGATAAATGTATAACTGAACTATATTTTGAGTATGTTATACGCAACACCAAAGGAATATTTCCCTACATGCAACCCTGACGTTCCTTTCATTACATGCAATAGCGACCTTCCTCGATAGCTTATGTTGTACGCAATACCGAGTTTCACTAAACAATGATATGTTATTGAAATATTATATAAACTAGTCATTATGAATAGTAATACCCACTTTTTAAAATTTTATAAATTTTATCTTTCAAAATGGACTTCATTTTTGGATTCGGAATATCAAAATTAGCTTAGGGTGAATTTTTGGTATTTTTCTGAAAACTTTCAATTTTTTATGAATAGTGAAAACACTGAGTTATTGGTTAAAACCGACTTTTTATTTAAATAAGAATTTATTTTATTTAAATTTATTTTAGGTCAAAATAGATACATAATACCTATATAAGTTCAATATAATTCATTGAAGTCATTTTATAATAATTTTAGATATATAAAATGTTTATTGAACTTTTTACCGTCTTTTACCCACCTCCTAAGAGAATCTGCAAATTTACATAAAACTTAATTTTATCACTTCTCTGAGTTGAATTTTGAAAATACAAGAGACACGGTTAATATCAAGAAGTAAAATTTGGTTCAATTAGATAAAAATATTTTTTGGTGAACAATAACTTTAAACATTTATTTACCACGGTTAAAAGTGAATAGAGTAATTAAGGGTAAAAATGATATTATTATTACCCTAAAACATGTCCTAATTCTATTGGATAAGTGTAATTCGACAAAAAACAACATTAGGAATAAAATATTACCTTTTAGGTCCACATGGATTAGATTAGTACATTTATTATTATTTTATTTAAAGAGTTAAAATAGTTAAAATCAAAGTTTAATAACTAAAAAAATTTTAATACAGGGTTATATATAATATAAATTCTACTATAAATATTCATCAGAAAGATAAAAAAATTTCCTACATAATGGTATTATATATATATTTTTTTAGACATTAAATAATTTAATTTATTTATTACACAATGATGATGTCGTCATTACCTTATTAACGAAATATTAACATAATTGATATTATAAACACCCAAATAAATGTAATTTGATACTTTTTATGAATTAAACTAATTTTATAAGTTAATATAACATATTAGGGTTGGTTAGATGAATTGTTTTCGAAATAATAATGCTTTTATGAATTTATAAAAAAATTTACCAAATAGTGTCAAAATATAAATAAAAGAGTTTTTAAAAGGAATATTATATTATTAATTGATATAATGGTCCTAAAAATATAAGTATCGTCCAAATAACTTATATAATAATATATATGACATTAATGAACCAATTAGGGTTTTATCGGTAGTTTATAGTAAGTTTATTTACCATATAGTGGAAGAATACAAGAAGACACGGTAAAAGTTAAATTATTTAACTTAGAGTTAAATCTAAATGATAAGGTTAAAATGGTAACCTAATCTTTTCTAAAAAATATTTTTTGAGAGTATTTTAACCCATCACCATCCTATTTTATAAATAAGACACATTGAAGCCATTATAAACTGAATATGAATTTATTATAAAATAATATTTTAAGTTTTTTCTACGGTGCCCCTCTCCCCTCTTATAAAAGGGAACTCCCATTCTCTCTAATTTACACCTCCAAATCCATTTGGATCGGCCAAACCCTACCCAAATACCCTATAAAATATACTCCCTTCATCCTATAGGACTTACGTTAGTCATAATGCCAACCTAAAGAGCCCTTTTGATCAAATCAAAAGGAAGAACCTGAAGAAGAGGTAAATATATCACCACCTATTTCAAGTTCCTTTCTTCATACACTTCCTCCTTCTTTGTTGTTTCCATTATAAAATAATAACTCCAGTATATTATATATATAGTTATGTTATTATAAAAATTTTACAACCATATTAGTTATTTTATTCATCCTATGAATGAGAAAGTCACCACACATGCGTACGTACGGCTTACCGTCTCCACGTCGTGGTGTAGTTTGTTATTCAAACATTTCATCATTTGGATGGGTATAATAATGAGTATAAATGATATAAATAATAAATATAACATTATGATGATTCTTTATATATGACATACTATCCAATTATATACGATTTTAATATCAAAAGAATGATATTTTCGCTCGTGCGTACGTATGGACTACCGTCTCCACGAACGCGATGAGATTCATTTTCCATGATTAAACATTCAAGTATGGTTATAAATTATATATAATAAATAATCATTAAATATATTAAATAATAATTCTACTGGATTTATGTACATATATGTTTCATTAACTTAATTCCATTCAATTCAATAAGGAAATGAAAACAGCGTTCATGCATACGTACGGCCTACCGTCTCCATGAACGGTGTATTTCATTACATTTATCGATCTATCATATATATTTATATGATGAATATATATTATATATAAATCATGTTTTACATTCTGTAATTAAGTAAATCAGTATATAAGTAATAATATCATGAACAACAAGTCAAAACACGTACGATAAATGAAACTATTTTACCCAAAACGCTGCTTTAACATGGAATTGACAAATAAACAGGTAATATAAAGTCATAAGTGAATCATATATGATATCATAAATATTATTATGGTTAAGTTACAAGTTAATAATATGTTTAAACCCAGTATATAGGAGTCTTGGACAAATACAGAAGAAATTGGACATAAGGTAAAGGATAATTTTTCAATCTCATTTTTATCTGTGATTGCTTATACGTAAGTATTTACTGGGGTTATATTTTTCATCCATGTCCATAAAAATGTTTTTCATAAAGTGTTTAATATTCTTCCATGTATTTTTAAATTAATATTTACCCGTATTTGAATTTTACTTTGTGTTATGGAATGAATCTTTCTTTTGTTTACTATACGTGGTACTTTTTGACTTTTCCGTTAAAAGTATGAGAAGAATGTTTTTTTTAACTTATACGACATGAACGGATTTTTATGGTTTATAACACCTTATTTCAATGAATCATAATCTAAAATATTTCATGATTATTTTCAAAAAAATCCTTATATTTTAAAATTGCATGTCATTTTGTGAAAAGAAAATGATTTTGAAGAAGAAAGGATGTTTTCCTCAAGAATTCAATTCAAGTGTTTTGTCAAAACTATTTTCCATATAAGATGAAATTATTTAATATGATTGTGCTTCAAGTATAATGTATATATTATTTAAATGGTTTAATTTTTCTTATAATGAAATGATGTCCATTTATTCTATATTGATTATGTTATGATGGGATGATGTTTATGAAACCCATATTATTCTTTTGGTTATGATGAATGATTTATGTTTATTTTGTGGCACACGAAAGAATGATTTTATTATGAGATGGGTGGGACCTATATCTCCCTAAAATTAATTGGGTAAAGATTTATATCTCCTAAGATAGACATGGTTGGAATGGAAAGTGAATCTGGTTTAGTAATACATGGCTGGAACGGCAAGTAAACTCAGTTCAGTAATGGACTTTGTCTACTATGATGGTCTTGGCAGCAATGCCTTGGATACTATCAAAATCATAACATGTTCTTAATGGTTTCCATAATTAAATGTTTTATTCCCATGATATTTTATCATGGTTAATTTTCCTTTATGATCTATGACTTACTGCCAAGATTTATATCATTGCTCAAGATTTTTATGTTTTATGTTCATGATTTTACATTCAAATGTTTATGGATTGTTGTTATGTTCTCTATGTTTAACCTTACTGAGAATTTGAGCTCACCCTTTTTATGTTTTCTTTTCCCCAGGATATAAATAAAGGTTTTAGGTAATAAAACAAAATGGGAAGATATTTATGGGAGATGTTGAAGATCTTTAACCGCGATTAGAAGATTATATTCCGAGTTTCCAAAGACACTAAACTAATACAGTATTTGGGCGTCTGTTTTTTTTATGTATTAAGTATTCCACAAAAGTAATGTAATGAAAATTTATATCAATATTTGGGTCTCTATAGTTGGTATCAGAGTGAAGGTTTAGTTAACCTTTGGAAACTAGGATGCAGAAACTTTAGTGAAATCCCTAGAGATATTTCTAATGTATGTCTAGGGATGTCTATAAGGATAAGTATAAGTATAGGTTATAGTCCTAGAATTATGGTAACGATATTATAATTAAACCTAAGATGTTATATATTGAAGGTAATCCCCCTTTATTATGTTTTTTTCCTAGCATGATTTTTGACTCTCACACTATTCTTTTTGGGTTTTAGAAAATGGATGGAAACAGGAAGATTCATGATGGACAATGGAATGATATTATTCATGAGAAACCAAATGAAATGGGATTTGGAAGTCTATAAATCATTATTATTCCTAATCAGAAATCTCATAATATGATCAATAATCTCAACTTTGGTAAGTTTCCTAACTCAGCTAATAAGAGAATGATGGATTTTCATGATGATCATAGAGGAAATAAAGTTCAATTTTTATCATGTAAATTATGTGGCAAGAGGAATCAGGGAGAATGTTTCAAAGGAACTAGAAGATGCTTTGGGTGTGGAAAAGAAGGACACAAAGCCAGTAATTTCAAAGGAAAAGGTTTAGTTAACACCATGGACAATGATAATGTTATTTCTAAGACATCAACAATGGTTAAATGTTTTAAATGTGGAATGTATGGGAATTATGAAAACCAATGTTCTAAAGGAAAAATTCATGAAGAGAATCAGCATGGTCATATGGGTTGTATTTATGTTGATGATGATGAAGAGACTACAAATGATATATGAGATGAAAGAAGTTTTGAGGAATAAAATGATGAAGCTCGGTCAGTGGTTTAAGAAGGTAGTGGAATGATTGTATGTTTATCAAGAGTTATGTTGTATAGGTAATTTAATGGTAATATGGAATAAAGAAACATCTAAATATTGTTACACTATTTTTTTCCCTTATGTATTTGAAAGTATATGTTGAATGGTACCGGTAACCATGAAAGTTTATTCAGATATTTTTGGAAAGAAGATGATATGCGCATAATGAAGGGATAAAGATATAATGAAATGTTTGATAGTATTAATGAGCTCATGACTGATATAAGGAAAAATTGATATCATGGTTTGAGTATATAGAAATTTTGGGATTTTGGTTTGTGGAAAGTGTTAACTTTCGACAGCATTCATGTTTTCACTAAGGTTCATTTTTCAGAAGAATACATGATTAAGGTATTCACATGTTTGGAATGTGACCAACAAGATATATCTTATGATATATGGAGGATAAATGATTGTATCACATGCTTGGTTGATGACATTTCTTGTAATCGTTTTCTTTATACTATGAGCTTGGACTGAATTATTTTGGATAAGCCTAAAGATTGGAATGAATTAAGTTAGACATAAATAGTATTATTGAAGGCTAAATTTTTTTTCGATATTATAGAAGGAATGTTATAATAATTTAGTTTTAGAAAATGGAACAAACTGCAGGACGAGTGACAACCTGTCGTGTCGAAAAAGGTTGCGGGAATCGAACCCACAACTGAAGTGAGATAGGCCTTTATCACTTACCACTAGTCTACAAGAAGTCCCTGGTTAGTATAAACTAGTTTTATTTTATTAAGTGGAATGATAGATGAAGTATAAGTATATTTTTGGAACCATATATGATTAATCTCACCATAATATGGGCTTATGTATATAACTTTCACTAACCTTATGTTTGAAACAGATGGAATGACCTATCATTTTATCGCATGATCTGCTAACACTTCACGGAAGACAAATTCAACTTTGTTTCATTAAGAGATGAAGTGGAAATTGTTCAAGGCACAAAAAATAGAGATATTTTATCAAAATCAAGTAAGTATTTATTTTAATTCAAAAATTATTCAACATTAGGGAAATGATCTTGAAAACCAAAAATGTTGTCATAGTGCCCTCATATCTGATGAATTAGATGGTACCTTAGATCATCACAAATTTATGGCTTTGTGATTGTTGAATTTTTCTTAGCCATGTTCTCTACCACTCTTCATCCAAACATGATGGTTAGTTTTCTCTTCCATATCCATATTTTCACTTATATTCTCCTATGTGGAAACCCAGTGATGAGTTACTTTGGGTATCCGTTATGTTTCAAACATTCTTTTTTAAAATGATGATTTATTATTCCTTTTTATGATGTGGTTTTCTATGAAAGAAACTTTCAAGTAGAAAACCATTTATAACCCTGACGAATTTTGAGGGCGAAATTCATTTTAAGGGGGGTAGAATGTAACACCCTGAGATTTTATGAGAATTGTTATTTTTAATTTCTATGATATCTTTTTTTGTATGCTTAACCAAGATTAGATTGCGCTATATGCAACAACGTATTATCATATAGTATATGCAACACTATTCTTGGCTTGTGCTGCACACAATTTCAAGTTCTTTCGATTAAAATTCATTTTACACAACATCAAGTATAGATTTTGATCAATGTATAACTGAACTATATTTTGATTATGTTATACGCAACACCAAAGGAATATTTCCCTACATGCAACCCTTACTTGCCTTGCATTACACACAAGAGCAACCTTCCTCGATAGCTTGCGTTTTACGCAATACCGAGTTTCACTAAACATTGATATGTTATTGAAATATTATATAAACTAGCCGTTATGAATAGTAATACCCACTTTTTGAAATTTTATAAATTTTATCATTCAAAATGGACTTCATTTTTGGATCTGGAATATCAAAATTAGCTTAGGGTGAATTTTTGGTATTTTTCTGAAAACTTTCAATTTTTGATGAATAGTGAAAACACTCAGTTATTAGTTAAAACGAATTTTTATTTAAATAATCATTTGTTTTATTTAAATTTATTTTTGGACAAAATAGATACATAATACCTATATAAGTTCAATTTAATTCATTGGACTCATTTAATAATAATTTTAGATATATAAATTTTTACTGAACTTTTTACCATTTTTACCTACCTCCTAGGAGAATTTGCACATTTACATAAAACTTAAATTTACCATTTCTATGAGTTGAATTTAGAAAATCCTAGAGACACGGTTAATATCAAGGAGTAAAATGTGGTTCAATAAGATAAAAATAATTTTTGGTGAATAGTAACTTTAAACTTTTATTTACCATGGTTAAAAGTAAATAGGGTAATTAAGGATAAAAATGATATTATTATTACCCTAACACATGTCCTAATTCTATTGGATAAGTGTAATTAGATAGAAAACAACCATATGAATAAAATATTACCCTTTAGGTCCACTTGGATTAGATTAGGACATTTATTATTATTTTATTTAAAGAATAGTTAAAATAGTTAAAATCAATGTTTAATAACTAAAACATTTTTAATATAGGGTTATACATAGGATAAATTCTACTAAAATATTCATTATAAAGCTAGAAATATTTCCTACATAATTTTATTTTATTTTTATTTTTTTATACATTAAATAATTTAATTTATTTATGACATAATGATGATGTAGTAATTACATTATTAACGAAATATTAACATAATTGATATTATAAATACCCAAATAAATGTAATTTGAGAATTTTTACAAATTAAACTAATTTTATAGGTTAATATAACATATTAGGGTTGGTTAGATGTATTTTTATATAAATAATAATTTTGCTATGATTTTATAAAAAACAAAATACCAAATAGTGTCAAAATTGACATAAAAGAGTTTTTAAAACAAATATTATATTATTAATTGATATAATGGTTCTAAAAATATAAGGTTCGGCCAAAAGACTTTTATAATAATATATATGACATTAATGAACCAATTAGGGTTTGATTGGCAGTTTATAGTATGTTTATTAACTATATAGTGTAAGAATACAAGAAGACACGGTAAAAGTTAAATTATTTAACTTATAGTTAAATCTAAATGATAAGGTTAAACTGGTAACATAAACTTGTCTAAAACATATTTGTTTAGAGTATTTAAATCCATCCCCACCTTTTACTATAAATAATACACTTTTGAGCCATTATAAACCGAATATTAATTTATTATAAAACAATATTTTAAGTTTTTCCTAGGGTTCCCCTCACCCCTCTTATAAAAGGGCACTCCCCCTTCTCTCGAATTCACACCTACAGAGCCATTTGTATCAGCCAAAACCTTCCCAAATACACTCTACACTATATTCCCTTCATCCTAGAGTCATTAATTTAGTCATAAAGCCAACCTAAAGAGCTCTTTTGATCAAATTAAAAGGAAGAACCCGAAGAGGAGGTAAATATCTCACCACCTATTTCAAGTTCCTTTATTCTTCCACTTGCTCTTTCTTTGTTGTTTCCATTATAAGATAATAAATCCAGTATCTTATATATAATTTTATGTTATTATAAAAATTTTACAAAAATATTAGTTATTTTATCCATCCTATGAATGAAAATGTCACCACATGTGCGTACGTATGACTTACCGTCTCCACGTCGTGGTGTAGTTTGTTATTCAAACATTTCATCATTTGGATGGGTATAATAATGAGTATAAATGATATAAATAATAAATATAACATTATTATGATTATTTATATATGTTATACCATCCAATTTTATATTATTTTAATATCAAAAGAATGATATTGTCGCTCGTGCGTACGTACGGACTACTGTCTCCACAAACGCTATGAGATTCATTTTCCATGATTAACCATTCATGTATGGTTATAAAGTATCTAAAATAAATAGTCATGAAATATATTAAATAATAATTATACTTAATTTATGTACATATATGTTTCATTTACTTAATTCCATTCAATTCAATAAAGAAACGAAAACAGCGTTTATGTGTATGTACGACCTACCATCTCCATGAACGGTGTATTTCATTCCATTTATCGATCTATCATATATATTTTTATGATGAATATATATTATATATAAATCATGTTTTACATTCTGGAATTAAGTAATTCAGTATATAAGTAATAATATCAATAACAACAAGTCGAAACACATACGATAAATGAAACAATTTTACCCAAAAGGCTGCTTTAACATGGAATTGACAAATGAACGGGTAATATAAAGTTGTAAGTGAATCATATATGATATCATAAATATTATTATCATTCTGTTACAAGTTAATAATATTTTTAAACCCACTATATAGGATTCTCGGACATATACGGAAGAAATTTTACATAAGTTAAGGGATAATTTTTCAATCTCATTTTTATCCGAGATTGCTTATACGTAAGTATTTACTGGGGTTATATTTTTTATCCATGTCCATAAAAATGTTTTTCATAAAGTGTTGAATATTATTCCATGTATTTTTAAATTCATCTTTACCCCTCTTTGAATTTTACTTTGTGTTATGGAATGAATCTTTCTTTTGTTTACCATACATGGTACTTTTTGAATTTTCCATTAAAAGTACGAGGAGAATGTTTTTTTAACTTATACAGCATGAACAGATTTTTATGGTTTATAACGCCTGATTTCCATGAAGAATAATCTACAATATTTCATAATTATTTTCAACAAAATCCTTTTCTTTTAAAATTGCATGGAATTTTGTGAAAATAAAATGATTTTGAAGAAGAAAGGATATTTTCCTCAAGAATTCATTTCAAGTGTTTTGTCAAAACTATTTTCCATCTAAGATGAAATTATTTAATATGTTTATGTTTCAAGTATAATGTCTCTATTATTTACATGGTTTCATTTTTATTATGATGAAATGATATCCATTTATTCTATATGGATTATGTTATGATGGGATGATGTTTATGAAACCCATATTATTCTTTGGGTTATGATGAATGATTTATGTTTATTTTGTGGCACATGAAAGAATGATTTCATTATGAGATGGGTGGGACCTATATATCCCTCCAATTTATTGGGTAAATATTTATATATCATGAGATAGACATGGATGGAAAAAAAGTGAATCTGGTTCAGTAATACATGCCTGTAATGGCAAGTAAACGCGGTTCAGTAATGGACTTTGTCCACTATAATGGTCTTGGAAGCTATGCCTTGGATATTGTGGAAATCATAACATGTTATTAATTGTTGCCTCAATTAAATGTTTTATTCCCATGCTATTTTATCATGGTTAATGTTCCTTTATGATCTATGTCATATGTACTGCCAAGATTTATGTCATTACTCAAGATTTTGATGTTTTATGTTCATGTTTTTACGTTCAAATGTCTATGGATTGTTTTTATGTTCTCAATGTTTACCCTTACTAAGAATTTGAGCTCACCATTTTTAGGTTTTCTTTTACCCAGGATATAAATAAAGGTTTAGTTAAGAAAACAAAATGGTAAGATATTTATGGGAGATGTTGAAGATCTTTCACCACGATTAGAATATTATGTTCTGAGTTTCAAAATACACTAAACTAATGTGGTCTTTGGGCATCTATTTTTGTTATGTATTAAGTATTCCGAAAAATTAATGTAATATCTATGTATGTCATGCTTTGGGTATCTACAGTACCTGAACGAACTATATGATTTCAGGAATGGATAATGGAATGCACCCTGAAATTGATTCTTGGTTACCGCTTAAGAGCAGGGGCACATGGGACCTAGCTGAGGCTCATGATGCTATCTAGGATAATTTTTTTATTTTTTGTACTTTTTTTCAATGTATTATAAACCTTTTATGTATAGATGTTTTGGATGATTTATTAGAGATATATGACTTGTATCATCATCATAATTTTATATGAGATTCATTTTTAGATTGTTATCTATTATTTTTGTGTATCTATTTTCTATATGATTTACTACTTATAATACTTAAATGTTATTGATATTCCTCTATTCTATACTCTAGTGATGATAACATAGTCTTCACACAAACACAAATAATCCCTCACTTCAAGTTGGTATCCTCTGTAATTTGGGGAGATGTGATTTAGTCCATATAGCCAATCGAGTTCGGGGCACTGTTGAGTGGAATTTGAGTCTAATACATTACATAATTGTACTTGTTATAGAGTATTTCTATAACTAAGAGAATTTTAAAAAGGATATTAAAATAGTCTTCCTTAAACAGAACCTTTAGAAATATGTCTATATGAAAAACCTAGAGGTTTTTTTGACTCCATCTAATTCTACAAAGAATTTTCAAGTTTCAAAGGTCCATTTTTGGGTTAAACCAATCTTCCGGGTCATGAAATATTTAGTTTGAAGTGTCCATAAGATAATTTGGTTTCATTAAGAATGAATGTGATCTATGTGTTTATAAGAGGTTTAGTGGTAGTTTGGTTGTGATCCTAGTATTATATTTCAATGAAATATTACATATTGAAAATGACCTACCAGTCTTATCATTAGTTAAGGACTAGTTGAACAAGTGCTTATCCATGAAATACTTATGTGAAGTATCCTACATTCTCTAGATAAAAATAATTTTTGATATATCCAATAGGATTTTTATCCAATTTAAAAGCATATAAATTGAACAAGTAATAAAGGTATTCAATACAGAAAATCCATTAAGGGATTCATCCCAATGTCACATGGTATATATCTTTCCAAGAAAATATTCCCTCAAACACAAAATGAAAGAGAGATAATGACTACTATTATTTATTCTTATATGGTAGGATCAATCATGTATGAAATATTATATACTAGGCTCGATATAATGACCCATACATTACACACAAGGTTAATACTTCAAAATTGAAGCATACTTATTACAACATATAACAAAACCATGAAAGGACGGTATAGGTATAGTGTCTTTAGAAACTGGGAAACATAAACAACTAGTTCATAATGAATCTACACTATCTCCCATTTATTTCATCATATCTATAGTCCCTTTTTGGAATATCTTACTTAGTAACCTTCTTCCTAACCTGGGGAAAGAAAACATATAAAAGGGTGAGCTCAAATGCTCAGTAAGGGTAAACAAAAGAAATATCAATCAAATCAAATTTATAAGAACATAAAATTTTAGAAATTTTACCCTGTAAAAGAGATCATAATTTCATAACATGGGAAAAATCATGGTAGTGAAATGTAATCCCAATAATCATAACATAAAACATGAAACTTTGTGGCATACACACAAAATCATAGAGAATCATTTCTTATTAGTCAAGACTCATAAGCAATACTATCTTATTGTACAAATTCCATTTCTGAACCGAGTTCACTCCTCGTTTCAGTCCTGTTTCACTGAACTGGTTTAACCTTCCGTTCCATCCATTTCTATCTCATGAGATATAAAATCTTTACCCAATGCATTATAGGGAGATATGGGTCCCACCCATCTTATAATGATACCATTCTTATGTGTGCCACAAAATCATAAACCATACATCATAACATAACCCATGTAATAAAAATGGGAATCTTAAACATCATGACATCATAAAACAATTCATATAAGATAAAGGAATTCATAAAAATATTTCCATCACAATATAATCAAATCAATGTAATAATAGGGATAAAAACAGAACCCTATATTATCTTAGATGGAAAATAATTTTGATAAAACACTTGAACTCCATTCTTGAGGAAAATATCCTTTCTACTTCAAAAACATTTTTCCTTTCTTAACATGTCATACAATTTTAAACTAAAAGAAGTTGATTAAAAATAAACTTGAAAACTTGTAAAGTAAGATTCTTGGAAATAATGTTTTAAAAATACATTCATGCCGTATAAGTTAAAAAAACATTCTTCTGGTACTTTTGTCGGAAAAGTCAAAAAGTACCTCGTACGAAAATCGACAAAATATTCCTTTCATATCTTTTACTAAAAACTCACCAAAGGGTAAAATTGGATTTAAAAAATTGTAGGTGGATGGAAATAATATTACATATTGAGGAAACATGGATGTGGATGATAAAATACACCCCAGTAAATACCAAAGTATAAACAATCTCGGATAAAAATGAGATTGTGATATTTTCCCTTACCTCAGGTCCGATATGCTTTTTACGTGTCCGAACCTCCTATATAATGATTTAAATAATGTCATTGACTTATTACAGAATCATTTTAATTGTTATGATACCATATATGGTCATATTCTTAGCTTCTTATTAGTAATATTTCATTACTACTTGTTATTCGGGTGTTTATTACTTTTTGTTCTTATGTGTGTTTTGTCGAATAAATTCTTATTACTCCTTATAGGATATAGATACATCATTTAAAGAATGGTATTAGTGTAATATATATTATATTAATTCATTCAATTCATTTATATAATCATTATTCAATGAAGATCATATAGAACGAGTCGCATCACATCGTGGAGACGGTAGGTCGTACGTAAGCACGAGCGATGATATCATTCGCATGATCGTGGAATTGTATTGAAGTGTATGTATACTATTTAAGAATCAATATCACTTTACAATAATCATATATAGTTATTATTTACACCATTATACCCATCCATGTAAGGTGGTGGTGGAAAACAGATTACACCACGGTGTGGAGACGATATTCCGTATGTACGCACGCACGGTGATTTCGTTTTCCGTAGGATGGATAAGAGGTGAAATAGGTTTGTTTCATATTTATAATAAAATATCAGTATATGAGGGATACTGATGTTATTATCTCATAATGAAACAACTAAAGAATAGGGAGTAGAAGAAGAATGGAACTTGAAGAAAATGGTAGAAGGTATTACCTCTTTCTCGAAGTGCCTCCTTTAAACTTTTTCTTAAGGCACTAGAGTTGGTCTTTTGATAAGACCAGTAACTCTAGTAGGTTTCTAAGAAAGTGGGGAAGTGAAATGGGTAGGTTTTGTCCAAGCTTGAAGGCTCAAATTGGTGTGAGGAAGAGAAGGAGGAGGTGCCCTTTTATAAGGGAGGAGAGGGGCACCTTTGGAAAGTGTGGAAATATTATTTTATTATAAACTTATCTTCAGTTTCAAAAGGTCCAAAAATCATTAAATATGAATATAAGATGACTCATAGTCGAAATAAAATCATCTAATCAGAATTGGACATGTTTTGGAAAATATTTTAATCATTATAATCTTATTTATTTAAATCATTTATTAATGAGGTAAATACTTCATCATTATTGTGTCATAAATAATTTAATTTATTTGGCGTCTAAAATTTATAAAAAAATATCATTATGTAGGAAATATTTTTAGCTTGCCAATGAATATTTATAGTCGAAAATATATTTTATATAAACCCTTATAAAAATTAATTATTAAAAGATTTTTGTTAATGTCAATTTTGTCTTTACATTAAATTAATTAATCCAAATTGTCATTATCACTACCAAGTGGCTCAATGGGGTCCCAAAATCGACCCAAGTATGCCCATGGTCGGCCACTACTGATCCAATAAGGTTAGGATAAGTGTCAAAGAAATTTTGAAATATTATAATATTCTTTTAACCTTGAATTACCCTATTTACCTTTAACCGTACTAAATAAAAATTACCGTAGTTACTATTCATAATATCAAAAAAATAAAAGTAACCTATTAACATAATTTGGACCCACTGATTCCAAATATGCAATACATTTTTCAAAATTCAAAACACATAAGTTTCAGTAATTAATTTAATATTAATCTCGTTGTTAAGAAAACGTGTTTTAAAAGTTAAAACATTGCCAAAGATTGAAATGTTTTTACCTATGAATTCAATGTAAAATTAATGATAATGACATATATTATATTAAATGGTAAAACTATACTCTATTTATACTTTAAAACATTAAATATTATAATTTAACCATATAAAGTATTGCGATGAAAAAAGTTGTTTTTAATTAAAATATAGCGTGTTTTTACTATTCATTAAAATATGAAAGTTATCATAATAATATGAAAAAATTATCCAAAGTAAATTTTTATATCTTGATTCTAAAGAAGAATTTTATTTTGTCAAATTGAACTTATAAACCTTTCAAAAAATAGATTTAATGTGGGTGCGCCATCAAAAGGCAATAAAACTGCATTTTTTGAAAAATACTTATTTTATCCAAAAAACTGATTTTGTTTTCATACCTCATTCTAGAAAATGTATAAGATGAATTAAAATGTTATAAAATTAAAAATTCAGTTAATACTATTCATAACGGCTAATATTATAATATATCATTGTTTAGTGAAACTCAGTTATTGCATACGACACAATCTATCGAGGAAGGCCGCGGTTGCGTGTAAAGTAAGTCAAGCTAGTGTTGTGTGTAGTGAAAGATTCCTTTGATGATTTATATATCATAAAAACAAAATATTTCTCATAAAAGTCTCGGGTGTTACATTCTACCCCCCTTAAAATGAATTTCTCCCTCGAAATTCGTCAATTCGTAACAAACAGATGAGGATACCTCTCCCTCATCATACCCTCAAGTTCCCAAGTAGATTCTTATAATTGGTTGTTCCACCATAAAACTTTCAGCAAGTGAGTGGTCTTGTTCTGTAGGAATTTTTCGCTACGATCCAGAATCTCTATCGGTTGTTCTTCATAAGAAAGATCTTGTTCCTACGGTACAACTTCTGAGCTGAGTACATGTGAAGGATCAGGTATGTACTTTCTCAGGAGAGATACATG
This sequence comes from Viscum album, assembly GCA_963277665.1. NCBI lineage: Eukaryota > Viridiplantae > Streptophyta > Magnoliopsida > Santalales > Viscaceae > Viscum > Viscum album. Next base: position 906,475,481 of record OY728131.1, on the reverse strand, counting down.
GAACACATTGTGAACTTGAGAGAGATTCGGTGGAAGCGCCAATTGGTAAGCTACCTTCCCAACATGATCCAAAATTTCAAAAGGGCCGATATATCTATGGCATAACTTTCCCTTCTTTCCAAATCTCATTACTCTTTTCCAAGGAGATATTTGTAAGAACACTTTATCACCCACTTCAAACTCTAGGTCTTTTCTTCGGTTGTCGGCATAACTTTTTTTTCGACTCTGAGCTGCTCTTATGTGTTGTTGAATAGATCTGACCTTTTCTGTCATGTCATCAACAAGATCTGGTCATAATAGCTTTCTTTCCCCAACTTCATCCCAACAAGTTGGAGTCCTGCATTTCTTTCCACAGAGAGCTTCATAAGGAGCTATCTGAATACTGGAGTGAAAGCTATTATTATAAGAAAATTCCACCAAAGGTAGGTGTTGATCCCAACCACCTTTGAAATCCATAGAGCAATCTCTCAACATATCTTCTAGAGTTTGAATTGTCCTCTCAGACTGACCGTCTGTCTGAGGATGATAAGCAGTGCTGAAACTCAACTCTGTATCTAGAGTATGCTGAAGACTTCGCCAGAACTTTGAGGTAAACCTCGGATCCCGATCAGATATAATAGAAAGTGGTACTCCATGCAATCTTACCACTTCCTTTACATATATCCTGCCAAGTTGATCCAGAGATAAATCCTCTATAATAGAAATGAAGTGTGCAGACTTTGTAAGATGATCAACTATGACCCAGATAGCATTATTGCCTTTGGATGTTTTAGGAAGTCCAGTGACAAAGTCCATAGTGATGTTTTCCCATTTCCATTCAGGTATGGGTAATGGTTGTAACATCACCTTAGACTTTTGTCTCTAAACTTTAACTTGCTGACAAACCAAGCATCGAGAGCCATATACAGCAACATCTCTTTTCATGCCATCCCATCATAAGTACTCTTTCAGGTCCCTATAAATCTTCGTTCTTCTAGGATAAATAGAGAATGAAGAACTATGAGCCTCATCCAGTAGCTCCTTCTTTAATTCTGGGATGGGAGGAACACAAACCCGATTCCTGAACTATATTATCCCATCACAATCAAGGTTGAATTCAGGAACATTTCTCACCTTCTTTTGTAACTCGACATCTTCTTTCTGCGCCTCTTTAATCTTCACATGTATAGATGGTTGAAAATTCATTTGAGAAAGATACGATTTTTCCCCTTTCATTATAATTACAAGATCCATCCTTTGGAAATCTATAAATATTGGATCTTTTGTGATCTTCATCATGGATAAGCTAGCATGGTCTTGTCAACTTAATGCATCTTCCACCTTGTTTGCTTTCCCAGGGTGGTAATGAATTGAGCAGTCGTAATCCTTAATCAGCTCCAACCATCTTCTTTGGAACATATTCATCTCCTTTTGTGTGAAAATATACTTTAAACTTTTATGATCAGTATAAATTTCACACTTTTCTCCATAAAGATAATGCCTCCAAATCTTTAATGAAAAGATTACCGCAGCTAACTCCAAATCATGAGTTGGGTAATTTTTCTCATGGATTTTCAACTGTCGTGAGGAATAAGCTATCACCATATCATTTTGCATGATAACACATCCCAGTCCCTTCTTGGATTCATCACTGAAGATCACAAACCTTTCTCCACTGCAAGTTAGTGTGATCACAGGTGCACTGGCTAACCTTCTTTTTAGCTCTTTGAAATTTTCTTCACATTCCTCCATCCAAACAAACTTAACTCCTTTTCGAGTTAACTTGGTGAGTGGGTTAGATAACCTTGAAAAATCATTCCCAAAACTTCGGTAATATCCACCCAAACCAAGAAAACTTTGGATCTCAGTTACTGTTGTTGGTCTCGATCATCTTTCGATAACCTCTGTTTTTGCTGGATCCACAGATATCCCCTCTTTTGAGATTATGTGACCCAAAAATGCAACTTTTTGAAGCCAAAATTCACACTTGGTAAATTTGGCATAAAGCTTCTCCTTTATTAGGGTCTTTAATACAATTATCAAGTGATCTTCATGTTCTTCCTTTCTCTTTGAATAGACAAGAATATCATCTATTAAGACTACCACAAACTGATCAAGATAGTCTCTAAAGACTTTATTCATCAGATCCATGAAGATAGCAGGGGCATTAGTAAGACCAAATGGAATCACTATAAATTTATAGTGTCCATACCTTGTACGGAAAGCCGTCTTTGGTATATCCTCCCTTTTGACCCTTAATTGATGATACCCTGAATGAAGATCAATCTTAGAAAATTATTGAGCTCCGCATAGTTGGTCAAATAGGTCATCAATGCGTGGGAGAGGATATTTTTTCTTGATAGTGATCTTGTTAAGTTCTCGATAATCAATGCAGAGTCTCATTGATCCATCTTTCTTTTTAACAAACAGAACAGGTGCTCCCCAAGGTGACGCACTAGGGTGTATGAATCCTTTATCAAGATTCTCTTGGAGTTGCTTCTTCAATTCCTACAACTCAATTGGGTCCATTCTATAAGGTGTCTTTGAAATAGGCAAAGCACCCGGTACGAGTTCTATTGAAAACTCGACTTCACGATTTGGTGGAAGACCTGGAAATTCCTCCAGAAAGACATTTTCAAACTCCCATATAATGGGCATATTCTTAATCGTGAGTTTCTCACCAACCATTTGAGATAAATAACCTTCATTTAGTGGGATCAAGACCCATAAGATGGAAGAAATTTCCACTGGAAGGTTATGTTCATCCTTGCATCGATAGACGATCATAGATTAATCTGGAATATAAAATGTGACTTCCCTTCTTTGGAAATTGATATGAGCTCCATATAAATAAATCCAATCCATTCCAAGAATTACATCAAATTCCACTATAGGAAGGATCACAAGATTTGCAGGAAGCACTTTCCCACAAACTTCAATCGGAGAAGAATTATAAACTTTTGATGCGACCATTGTGCCATTAGGAGTTGTCACAGCCAACTAAACATCTAATTGTTGAGGTAATACGGTGATACCCTTAGAAAATTCTTCAGAAATAAAAGAGTGGGTGGATCCAGAATCAAATAAAACATTTTCTACTTTAGAGTGGATGGTAAGTGTACCTCTCACCACTTCGTTTTCGTACTCCACATTGCTGATAGTAATTGCATGTGACTTTCCTTTGTCTTTTGCCTTAAGAGTTTGTTGAAGTTGATCATCATCATCAACCCTTGGATTTGGGAATTGATTGGCATAATTCCCCATCTCCTTGCACTTGAAACATTGAATTGTAGTAGGTTCATTCTGTGTATCCCTTCCTTTGTTTGCATCATTAGACATCTTCTTCCCATTATTTCGACATTCAATTGCCCGATGACCTTCTTTTCTACACTTATAACATTTTCTTGTCCCCTTAAGACAATTTCCTCCAGGTTTCTTTCCACACTTTGAGCATAAGGGAAAACTCATCTTCTTTTCAGTGTGGTCTTTATATTTTCCTTTAAATTCCATTTTCCTCTTCTTATCAAACCCATGTGACTGATGGGTTACACTAATCTCCATATAAACCTTGAGAGCACACCGAACAATTTCCTCATAGCTATTGAAGTCCCTTATGGCTAACACCCTTAGAAGACTTGGTTTTAAGCCACTAAAGAATCGATCGATCTTACTCTCAGGTTGGATAATAATTCCAGAAGCATACCTTGCAAGTCTTGTAGAATTTGCTTCGTAGGTACCAACAGATTCATCATCCTTTTGCTTTAGTTCAAGAAACTCCTTCTCCATCTTTGTTCAAAGAATACGAGGGAAATAATTATTGAAAAATAAGTTCTTGAACTCATCCCATTCCATGGACTCAATTTCATCCCTTTGCCTTGTATTCTTAATAAGATTCCACCATTGATCAGAATCACCTTCCAAACGATACACTGCTAAGATGACTTTATCATGTTCAGAACATTAAAGAACTGAAAATATCTTTTCAGTGGTACTGATCCATTGTTCAGCCACTGATGGATCAGAAGACCCACTAAATGAAGGTGGACGCTACCTCATGAAGGATTCGACAAAATGTTGCTCCTTCCTTTACTCATTTGGAAGTCCATCATGGTTCAAAACTTGAGAAAATTGTGTGAGCATGGGTACAAGATTTTGTATTCCAGCTCCCATAATTTTTTATTTCTCAGGGGGACAATCATTGCATTGCCCTTCACATTCCCCATTAACACGGTTTCTTTGGGTTCCAGCCATTGACTAAAACCAAGAAGAATAGTGTGAGAAACAATAATTATAATAGGAAAACCACATAATCAAGAATAAAGTTTCACACTTAAGTTCTTATCATAGGTTGTTCATGGCCATTTCTAAAATAGTAAGATTTTGTTCTATGCTTAGACATATCCTTAGGTTTCTTACTAAGGCTTTCACATCCTAGTTTCCAAAGGTTGAATATACCTTTCATCTGATACCAACTATAACGACCCATACATTACACACATGGTTAACACTTCAAAATTGAAGCATACTTATTACAACATATAACAAAACCATGAAAGGACCATATAGGTATAGTGTCTTTAGAAACTCGGAAACATAAACAACTGGTTCATAAAGCATCTACACTGTCTCCCATTTATTTCATCATATCTATAGTCCCTTTTTGGAATATCTTACTTAATAACATTATTCCTGACCTGGGGAAAGAAAAAATACAAAAGGGTGAGCTCAAATGCTCAGTAATGGTAAACAAAAGAAATATCAATCACATCAAATTTATAAGAACATAACATTTTGGAAATCTTACCCTGCAAAAGAGATCATAATTTCATAACATGGGATAAATCATGGTAGTGAAATGTAATCCCAATAATCATAAATTAAAACATGAAACTTTGTGTCATACACACATAATCATAGAGAATCATTTCTTATTAGTCAATACTCATAGACAAGACTATCTTAGTGTACAAAGTCCATTTCTGAACCGAGTTCACTCCTCATTTCAGTCATGTTTCACTGAATCGGTTTAACCTGCCATTCCAGCCATGTCTATCTCATGAGATATAAAATCATTACCCAATGCATTGGAGGGAGATATAGGTCCCACCCATCTTATAATTATACCATTCTTATGTGTGCCACAAAATCATAAACCATACATCATAGCATAACCCATGTAATAAAAATGGGAATATTAAACATCATGACATCATAAAACAATTCATATAAGATAAAGGAATTCATAAAAATATTTCCATCACAACATAATCAAATCAATTTAATAATAGTTATAGAAACATAACCCTATATTATCTTAGATGGAAAATAATTTTGATAAAACACTTGAACTCCATTCTTGTGGAAAATATCCTTTCTACTTCAAAAACATTTTTCCTTTATTAACATGTCATAAAGTTTTAAACTAAAAGAAGTTGATTAAAAATAAACTTGAAAACTTGTAATGGAATATTTTTTGAAATAATGTTTTAAAAATCTATTCATTTCTTATAAGTTAAAAAACATTCTTCTCGTACTTTTGTCGGAAAAGTCAAAAAGTACCTCGTATGAAAAACAAAAAAAGATTCATTTCATATCTTTTACTAAAAACTCACCAAAGGGTAAAATTAGATTTAAACAATTGTAGGTGGATGTAAATAATATTATATATTGAGGATACATGGATGTGGATGATAAAATACACCCCAGTAAATAAAAAAGTATAAACAATCTCAGATAAAAATGAGATTGTGATATTTTCCCTTACCTCAGGTCCGATATGATTTGTATGTGTCTGAACCTCCTGTATAATGATTTAAATAATGTCATTGACTTATTACAGAATCATATTCATTGTTATGATACCATATATGGTCATATTCTTAGCTTCTTATTAGTAATATTTCATTACTACTTGTTATTCAGGTGTTTATTACTTTTTGTTCTTATGCGTGTTTTGTCAAATAAATTATTATTACTCTTTATAGGATATAGATACATAATTTACATAATTTTATTAGTGTAATATATATCATATTCATTCATTCAATTCATTTATATAATCATTATTCAATGAAGATCATATAGAACGAGTCGCATCACATCGTGGAGACGGTAGGCCATACGTACGCACGAGCGATTATATCATTCCCATGATCGTGGAATTGTATTGAAGTGTATGTATACTATTTCAGAATCAATATCACTTTACAATAATAATATATAGTTATTCTTTACACCATTATACCCATCCAAGTAAGGTGGTGGTGGAAAACATATTACACCATGGCGTGGAGACGGTATTCCGTACGTACGCACGCGCGGTGATTTCGTTTTCCGTAGGATGGATAAGAGGTGAAATAGGGTTGTTTCATATTTATAATAACATATCAGTATATGAGGGATACTGATGTTATTACCTCATAATGAAACAACTAAATAAGAGGGAGTAGAAGAAGAATGGAACTTGAAGAAAATGGTAGAAGGTATTACCTCTTTCTCGAAGTGCCTCCTTTAAACTTTCTCTTAAGGCAATAGAGTTGGTCTTTTGATAAGACCAGTACCTCTAGTAGGTTTCTAAGAAAGTGGAGAATTTAAATGGGTAGGGGTTGGTCGAGCTTGAAGGCTCAAATTGGTGTGAGGAAGAGAAAGAGGAGGTTCCCTTTTATAAGGGAGGAGAGGGGCACCTTTGGAAAGTGTGGAAATATTATTTTATTATAAACTTATCTTTGGTTTCAAAAGGTCCAAAAATCATTAAAGATGAAGATAAGATGACTCATAGTAGAAATAAAATCATCCAATCAGAATTGGACATGTTTTGGAAAATATTTTAATCATTATAATCTTATTTATTTAAATCATTTATTAATGAGGTAAATACTTCATCATTATTGTGTCATAAATAATTTAATTTATTTGGTGTCTAAAAATTATAAAAAAATATCATTATGTATGAAATATTTTTAGATTTAAAATTAATATTTATAGTCGAAAATATAATTTATATAACCCCTTATAAAAATTAATTACTAAAAGATTTTTTTTAATGTTAATTTTGTCTTTACATTAAATTAATTAATCCAAATTGTCATTGTCACTACCAAGTGGCTCAATGGGGTCCCAAAATCGACCCAAGGATGACCATGGTCGGCCAATACTCATACAATAAGTTTAGGATAAGTTTCAAGGAAATTTTGAATTATTATAATATTCTTTTAACCATGAATTACCCTATTTACCTTTAACCGTAGTAAATAAAAATTACAGTAGTTACTATTCATAATATCAAAAAAAATAAAAGTAACCTATTAACATAATTTGGACCCACTGATTCCAAATATGGAATCCATTTTTCAAAATTTAAAACACAAAAGTTGCAGTAATTAATTTAAAATTATTCTCCTTGTTAAGCAAACGAGTTTTAAAAGTTAAAACATTGCCAAAGATTGAAATGTTTTTACCTATGAATTCAATGTAAAATTAATGCTAATGACATAAATTATATTAAATGGTAAAAATATATTATATTTATACTTTAAAAACATTAAATATTATAATTTAACCATATAAAGTATTGCGATGAAAAAAGTTGTTTTTAATTAAAATATAGCGTGTTTTTACTATTCATTAAAAATGAAAGTTATCAGAATGATATGAAAAAATTATCCAAAGTAAATTTTTATATCTTGATTCTAAATAAGAATTTTATTTTGTGAAATTTAACTTATAAACTTGTCAAAAACTAGATTTAATGTGGGTGCGCCATCAAAAGGCGGTAAAACTGCATTTTTTGAAAAATAATTTTTTTATCCAAAAAACTGATTTTGTTTTCATACCTCATTCTAGAAAATGTATAAGATGAATTAAAATGTTATAAAATTCAAAATTCATTTAATACTATTCATAATGTCTAATATTATAATATATCGTTGTTTAGTGAAACTCGGTTATTGCGTATGACGCAAGCTATCGAGGAAGGTCGTGGTTGCGTGTAAAGCAAGCCAAGCTAGTGTTGTTTGTAGTGAAAGATTCCTTTGATGATTTATATATCATAAAAACAAAATATTTCTCATAAAAGTCTTGGGTGTTACACTCGATTTTTCATATGACCTGAATATAGTTGGAAGCTATAAAGTTGATACATGTAAACACCATTGGTATAATGTTATCATAATCCCTAAGTATCTTAGGTGAACTAGGGATAACTTCCTAGTATATAGACGAGATAATGATCTATTCCTAAAGGGTTACATAGATTCTATATTTAAAATAGATCAGAATAATTTGAAGTCATAGTCAGGATATGTCTTTAGTCTCATAGAAGGAGTTGTGTGTAGAAAGAGTTCAAAGTGTCCAATTTTCATCGATTCTATAAAGGATTATAATTATATTATGGCATCTTATGTAGACAAAGAATCTATTTTGATATTTAGTTTTTTCTATGATATTAATGTGGTGCCTATAAATAAAGATCATATCATGTCATATTATGATAATATTAGAATGGCAGTTCTTGTAAAGGATCTAATGTCACACTAATGGAAAAATCACATAATCTGAAAGTATCAACACTTGAGGGATTTTTTCTTAAAGGGGGAAGTCACCATGAGTAGAGTTTCAATGAAATAATTTTTTTTGGATCCCTTGACTACAACCTTATCTTATAAGAATCATGAATATCATGTGAGAGATAATAAACTAAAGTTTGTTAGTAGTTGGATCTAGTGCAAGTCAGAGTCTTTTGGAGTTGGCGCCCTAGAACCTCCTAAAATTTACTTTCTGGTTACTATTATTCATTTTTTTGAAAATTAATAAATTTATTATCACATCATGATTTTTATTCAACGTTACATAGTATATGATGTTATCTAAATGGTATTTTTTAAAATAAAAGGTCATAACAATTCCCCTCTTTGATGAGGATGCATAAGTGCTATGAAAATTTTCTTAAATATATGTTCTATATCCATATGATAAAATTTGATAGTATTAAAATGATACATTCTATTATTCATGGATATAAATAAAAATTTTAGACACATTCTCATGGTGTAAAACCTTGGTAATCTTCAATAGTTGATATTATGAGAAAATGACTTTCCTAATGTAAATCCAAAATTATATGATTCATTGGATTTTCTTATCTAAAAACATGTTTTGTGATCCTTAGACTTTAATATTATTATTAATACATGTCATGAGTCACCTAATTTGATGCATTGATAAAAAACGTGATGATATATTCTCACAGTGAAGTGGGATACATTAGGTGCGTCAGGAATGACATTGTATTAATGAATAATGAGAGAAAGTATTTTTCACTTATATTATTTAATTGAAGTTAATATGTCATAGCCATTTATGGGAATGGAACTACCAAATTATGTCCATGTCCATGGTGGTGTGGTTGGAAATTTCATTTCTAAAAATTCAAAGAAAGATACGTTGATCACATAAATTGATGACACCAGTGTACAACTATATTGGTTATAGATATTGAGATAAAGAGATTATATTACGTAGTTAATTTTCATATAATTTTGTATATATTTGTGACATCAACTTCTTTATTAATGGGTTTCTTGTAATGTTTCTAGATACTAACCTTATACTTTATGTAGTTATACCAAATGACACTGAGAAAGGGGCCAAGAGGGTCACACACTAAGTGTATCCAGAACCTCTAAAAAATTATGAATTTAATTTAACATGTTAGAATAAATATTATTACCTCTTTAGGGTTTAATAATTATTTGGGGTTGGTTGATCACCAATATTAAATCATGATTTATTCATAATGAGTTAAATAATAATAAATATTTATGCACAAGATTTATTGAGTTGATATTTATTAAATTTATTAGTGAATAATGTAGTAATATTACTGTTTTAAATAAATATCCATTATTCATGATTTAGTAAATACCAAGGAGGATAGACAAAACCATGTTAAATGGTCTAAATGAAATTAATGTCTAAATATCATTTATATAAATAATAATTTATTTATTTAAAAAATGATATTTACTAATTTTCAGGTGTTACATATGTAAAATGAATAATAATATTATTTATATTTTTATTGGACATGGGGTTATCTAAGGAATATGAAATTGGATAAGGGATTCTGTGAAATTACAAACCCTTACCTAGCTCAAAAATACCCAGTTATATCACATTCTAGGGTCAACTTCATGTTTTCCACAACTAACCCATGTTTAGTTCTCCCAATACCTAGATAAAACCCTCTCAAGAACACAATTAATATTAAAACCATTGTTCCTACTCCATACTCTCATGTCATTGAAAGATATCAAAGAATATTTCATCCACAAATATACTATCACTATAATCAATGATGAATGATGGCATCAATCAAAATCAGTTATGTTATCACCCAGTGATTTTACAGTGATGTGTCTAGGTTATTAAGCACATGTGATCACTACTTGAGGGATTATAACATTGGATCCTGTGATATGGTGATAGTACGATGAGAGTGTTATACTGATTCATCAACCAAGAAATAATTTCAAGATCATGGTAATTATAAATCTATCTATAATTTAATTGTAAATCATATGTAATGATCCTTCATTTTGGATTTAGTCTTTATCTATCAATTAATATTTTAATTAATTATATTGTTCATGATGTTATTTTTCATGTACATCATGTATTATTCATTGATTACAATATAATCTGCATTGTATATTCCTAATAGGAACTTCTGCATGACCAAACCATCACATTTGATTACTTGGTAATAGTTTTTTAAATAGGATTGTTTATTTAAAATTTTAGTAAATATATATATAGTATTTTTTCATATAGATTCTCATTTTCATTCTACTTAAACAAGTCATTAGATTATAGTCATCTAAATAGATATCATCTAGTGAAAAAAAAATTATGTGTATATATTCTAATGAATGAGAATGTGATAGTCTAGTGGTTGGATCCTATATGTGGAGGCCTAGTGAGGATCAGTCTAATACCGTGATTGTTGAGAGGGTAGGATTGTATGTAAATGTCTATTTAGGATTAGTGCCTTAGTGGGTTGATAACTTGGAATATTACTCATGCGATGTATATTTGAGAACCCTTGAGTGGGTTTTTTGGCACATGATTTCCCTTGTGATGTTTGAGATGGGAACAAGGATGTTTCCCAAGGATTGTGAACTATGTGAGATAGGACCTATGGATCAAGAAGGAGTTCCTATTTCTTTTGAGATACAACTCAAGATAGGTGGGTTAGGTGTTATGGATGAAATGAGTTGTATTATACGAGGGAATCCCTTGAGTGGGGATATACTAGGCTTGTATTTGACTTTGAAATGTAAACAATGGGTATATTCTTTGAGTTATGAGATCCACTATGCCACCGGGTATATGGTATAGGCATGTAGATTCCTTGGGATCTTGTAATGAAAATCACTTGAGGTGCTTTGGAATTGAGGTTTGGTATTAGTTTTTAGGGTCAATGTGATTCTTATATCTGTTAAATTTGAGTTAGGTTCTAAATAAGATAGTTGGTTGTGATCCTAGATAGTCAAATCTAGGATATGTAGAGTGTCAATAGATGATTATGGTTTTATAACTACGCTTATATGAAAGGTGATTATGTGGTTGATCATGGGATATATGAATTGTCCAGTTTTGAAGGGAATTATCAGGGTGCTTCATGATGGATGATATTGAAATGTCATATAGAATGGTCAATTGTATATACATGTGATCCTAGATTTAATGAAATATACAACTCATGGGATCATGAGTTGGGTGATGCAACTGGGTGGTATGGGATCATATTCCCATCGAATCCAAATGAAACCAAGGTAGTACATTTTGGTCATGTGTAATTCATGTTATTTATATATCAGTGAGTGTTATTGTATTGGATGAGTACTGATGGATTTGATAATTTTCTTGTGATCTTGTTTTCTCAGAGTTTTGATGACAATGAGTAGTGTATCCTCAGTTATAATGATTAAATCATGGATGGTGTGGTGTCAGTATTTTACAGTAAAGATTAGCATGAATATGGAGGAGTGAAACCCCTGTGATGATGAAACATATTAATGATTAACTCAATGAAAAATTATAATGTAATTTTTATGAAGGGGGGTACACCATTGTAATTTTAAGGTTATATCCCTCACTGCAGATAAATTTCAGCAGATGTTGAGGATAAAGTTTATGGTGAATCAGGATGGTTATTGATTGATGTTTTATACTAGAACATGGATTTGAGTGGTATGACCATGTCAAGCCATTACATGTGGTAATGGGTGGATAATGAGCCATGAAAGAATAACCCCATGTTGGTAGGGTTGTCAATGTGAAGATACCAACCATTGGAATGTCTGTATAACAATTGGATATTGGTGATTTGGTGAATCTAATCTATCAAGTCTCATATATAATATCATATTTTATATTCAAATGATAACTTGGAGATATTATTTTCATTATCAATGGGATCAAGATGGTTTTTATGTGATTCAACCATGAGTTATATCAATGGTGTGATGGTGATCAAGGTAAGATCGTTATGGTTGATTTTTTTAGGATTTAGCCATGTTATTGCATTAAAGGTTTGTTTTGGGCTTTGGAGGGGGTATTTCAATGATTTCTAGATGCCTATAATAATTTAAATATTGGGATCGGGTGATAAGATGACATGTCAATGGGGGAAACCAGGCATTTTCAAGAAGGGTCTACTATAGGAGGTATGACCAATGATTTTACATATAATTGGGTTTGATATGATGGAAACCACACTGATCCATTTGAAAGACCATTGGTAATTCAATTTGGTAGGTGATTCTAATGGTGGGGCCCATTGTGGCTTATAATCGGCCTTTATGAGAAAAGTCTTTGGGTGGGTAGTTCCATGACCTTGAGAATAAATTGATTGAAAACACAATGGTTTCTTAAAATAGAAATGAATGGGTAAGCCTCGTCTTGGTGTTTTGGTTATAGAGAAAAGTGGTGGATCAATCTATAATTAAAGTGTTTATCATGTTTGGAGTTGCGCTATAGAAGATCTATTTTCATTCTATAGTAGAACATGATAAGATGGTCATGAATTCATAAACAAGATATGATCAATGGTGGAGAACCACCAAGACTTCACAAGAAAAATAAGGACTATAGTGGGAAGATTATAAAGACCCACATCTTTCAAGGTTGTTAAAATATGGTTAATTTTTAATTTTTTAATTAAAGAGTACTTATGAGGAATGAAAAGGTAATTTTTTCTAGAAAAATATCTTAGAAATAATTTTTTATGATTTTGTTGATCTTAGAATTAAATATTTACCCTTATGAAATAATTCATTTAGATTCAAATGTGGTTGAATTTTATAGAAAATAATAATATTTATTCATTAAATATAAATTATTTTTTATACATAAACAATGATATTTTTGAATTAATATAGGAATGAAATTATTATTTCTCTATTGATTCTAGAATGTTTGGTTTTGACAAGGTAATTTATAAATTTTTTAGGTTTCAAATCCCAAGTCTAGAGTTTAAATGGGTGTTTAAATTAATTATAATTAATGATAATGATTTAATTAAATTGATTATATTTTTATTCCACATCTCCCTTTATCTTTTAAAATTCACAAGAGGAAAGGGGATGCTTCCCCTAGAATTTTTTTGACCCATGAGTGATGAAGGAGGGAGAGGAAAGTGGGATAACATCAGGAAGATTGATAAAAGCTATATTGAAATGGTGTGTCCTTCTAAGAATATTATGATATCAAATCATCATCTTTAGGTAGGTGATTAATTATATTTATCACTACTTTCTATTAGTTTTACTATTTTAGTTTTTTGATATCGGATTTGGATGGATGTAGGTTGGATGAGGTCCATAGTGGGATGATTTTAGGATGAAATATGGGACTTAAATCCTTGAATTTGAGTTGTTGTTTTTTATGAGTCTACAATATTTTGAAAATATTTTTTTTGTGTTATGTTAAGAAGAAGTATTATAGAAATTATAAAAAGTAATTTTATTTTTTATTTTTTTGGCTATAGGTTACCCTTATGAAGTGATCACAGTGTAAGGGTAAACTTTTTCTTACCATTACACATTAGTCTTTATAAGGGTAGGATTTTACATAACCTTACACAACAGCCTATGGAAGGGTATGATTTGTCTTGCCCTTATGCAGTGGCATGTATAAGGGTAATAATTTTATTACACTTATGCGGTGGTCTGCATAATAGTATAGTCTCACTTACACTTAAATAGTGACCCCACCCCATGTGGATAAGGGTAAAATTTTAATAATATATTTTTCCTTGAGTTCATAAAAGATTATTTTAAAGAAAATGGTGGGTTTAAATAAAATAATTTATTATTTATTTTGTGAATTTTAATTATAGAATTAATTTTGTAATAAATTATAATATTGATTGCAGATTTTTTTATAAATTAAGTGTGGAATAGATTATAATATAAATTTTAAAATAATTTTATAATTAATTAAGGTACTGTAAATTATTATTTTGTGATATAAAAATGGGAGAGTAATCCATCATGTTCCATGTAATTTAATTTTGGAATAAATTATAAAATAAATTTTTATATTTTTTTATAATTAAATAATGTTATATAAATAGAATTACGGCCTCATATTGATAGACAATGGACATCTGTACATGGATAAACTTTTGTGAGGGTGGTCAGGCTATGTTATTAGGGGAATAACTCTATAAATAATTTAGATGTTCCCTCAAACATACCAATTTTAGTAAATATTTTTATATAGTATGTTATATGTAGTCTCACCACCTATGTGTGATAGAAATTTAAATTATTTGAATTATTTTATTAATTAAATAATTTTTCTATTTAAATGAAATGTTTGGATTAAACAAACTACCAAGGTCCATGAGGGATCCTTGTGTGTTGTCCTAATGCCTTAACAATTATATAATTATTCCATGAGGTGTATGGACCCATAGGGGAATAAATATAATAAAATGAAGTGAATAAAGTGAACATAGATAACCTAGATATGTACCTTTAGACTCATTGAATAAAAATGAGTAAAACAAATTAACAATTTTCTTAAGTTATTTGTGATGGAATGAGGTAGTGACTTAGAGTTATAGGGCTAGTTAAATAGAGAATGTGGAAAGTTCTCTTCCCTCACTAGAAAGTTAGTGCCAAGGTGGGAATGACCAGGGAATATTATGATAGGTTGTGTGAGAGGACCAACCTAGGGCGGCCTTGGTAAGTGTGGTGGACATTATTCCATTATTCTAGAGTGTTGATGGGTGGATTTGATTATAAGTCCCATGAGGATGTTTGATATCATGGTAATATTGAGAGTTGGTATTCCCTATGATTGGAAGTCCTAGAGTGAGATATTATATTGTGATAAGGGAACCCATGTATGGTACATGTTCTTAGGTGTGTCCAAGGGGGCCACGGTGGGTACCCTAGTAATTATGTTAACCCTCAAGAAGGTCAAGGTGGTAATGGGTAGTGATTATTGTGGGTGTCACCTTAGAACCCAAATCAATGAAATATAACCGGTAGGGTTGTAGTGATAGGGAAATAATGTTCACTAGAGAGGATGAACTTGATTTTATGATATGGGTTGGACATGTTTCTAACCTATGTTATTTTTATTCTTATTATCATTGTGATCTGTTATCAGGAGGATGTAGTCCCTCAGGTATACAATGATGGGTGTCCCGGATGAACACACTATGATCCACTAATGTTTGGGGATGATAAGATGTCAAGGATTACCTCCCTAGGATCCTATGATTCTTAGTGATAATAGGATGTCAGGAATAACCCCCCTCAGATCCAGTGATGATTGATGACATGGAATTCCTTTTGATTCCGAGGATATTATGCTTATATTTTAAATTATTGGATGCCTAATATTCCTAGGATCCAATTATTATACCTGATACAAATGTTTACCTAGGATACTCACAGGATTACGCTTGAGTCTGTAATTATTTTGGGTACAAAGGATACTTCCTAGGATCATCTATTTATTCTATGTGGAGGAATGAAAATCGAGCCCCAAGGTAGGACATGTATCCCCCTGAAGTAATATATTATTCCTAGAGAATCTTTGGTATTGGATGAAGTAGGTATAGTTGATTTGATGAGTAAAATTAGAACATGAGAGTTGATGATTATCACTAATTACATTTTTTCACTATATATTTTATTTTTTTCATATCACATCTTCACACACTACATTTAATGGAAATTTTAGGGACCAAATTGGTGTTTCCTAATTAATTTATACTCACACCCTACTCGGGTGACCATGGAACTTGGGTACCTAAGTAGATTTCACTATTCATAGTTTCTAATAGGGTAGAGGCCTGGTGTAGCATGGCCAAGAAGGTTAGCTCGGATGGAGTTTGGTGGATGAGGGTTTTATTTGAGTTGGTCTAAAGTCCATGTAGTTTATTTTTAGTTTTATATCATGTGTACTTATTAGGGTGCCACTACATTATTTATATATTTTATTCCAGGTTATCTAAAATTTAATTATTATGTACTATTTCAGAATGTATATAGATTTACTAATTTTTATTCTAGACTACGGGGGTCCGTGGGGATCCCAGTGTTATGCCCATAGATTCTTGAGATGTCCATTATGAATATGGGTCATTCCTAATTTTATGTAGATTAGGGCATAAACCTAAAGATTTATATCATATGTAATAGTCTCTCCATGAATATTTTAGGAACCCACCATTAGTCAGCATCATCTAACATATAAGGAATTGCACCTAAGGTCATGTGGTGTCCTCACCCAGATGACATTTGGGTGATCCGATCTGAGGTGGTACATTTATCCTATTTGGGTAATCTTCATGAGACCATCCAATTCACATGAGAACCAAATGTTGTCCCCCATAGGATTCTAATCTTTCCCCTTAGGGCATCCACTAGGGTCCTTCATACCTATCCCAATCTCTTCTCAATGGAACCAAGCCATATCCAACTCTCTCGGGTGTTCGCACAACTTATAGGTTCTTCCTGACCCTGGCCTAAAAGGGTAGGTCCCATCCTCATCCAATTATAATGTTACACTAAATAAAACTAATCAATAGACATATTTATCTAACTCATACTAATTTCCCATGGACATATTTATTTCAATTCATCTAGTAATTCCCATGAAAACCATATGGGTCTCATATCATGTTTCCCTAAGGTGAGCTATCAACACATCACCTAGAGAAACCCAACCCCTACCCTCAACCCCCTTTCATTCCACGTCTCATCCCAAAGGACTCATAGAACTCAACAAGAATCATCTACACCCTTAATAGCATTCCACTCCTTGGGTGTGAGATATATAGTCATCTCACACATCAAAACTAAGCCTAAGCCACTCATGCCTACCCAACTAAACCTAGGGAAACCGAACATGGAAACTTGCATCATATATTGAGACACAATGACCTATCCAAACCCTATCTTCAACATAATTATCACCTTCTTCCCATCATGACATAGTTTCATAGAAATCCATATTTACCCATGGTACTAAAGACCACTCATACCATCTCTAGGAGGCTCAAGGCCATCATACCTTCTTCTATAGCATAGTATCATTCTACCACACACCAAGATTTTAGAATATATATTATTTGAAGTAAATAATATGTCAGATATTGTGTTCTATATAAATCACTAATCTTAAGTGAACCATGATATACTATAGAAATATTATTATTTAAAAATAACTATTATAACCTAGTTATTGGTTTGGAAGTTATGAATGAGAGTAACTGTATTATGGATTATATGTTGATAATTATTCTTTATTAAAATTTATTAATTATTATGTATGAAATAATTACTCATTTTTTATTAATTATAATCAAATAAAATAGGGATTAAAACCCTTAAAAGTAAAATGTGTATTTTTCTATAAAAAATATGTTTTTCTTATATTTTATACTTTCATTTAAAAGATAAATTTATGAATTTTATAAATTGAATTTGATAAAATTGAAATTATTTTTTATATCATTATATCAAATATATATTAGGTAGAACTTTTGGAATTTTTGTAAAAACATTTATTTTTGGGTGAATAGTATAAAATGCTGATTATTTTTAAAACGGCCATTTTTTTAATGTTTTTACAAAGTCCCATTCTATTTAATATTGGTTTTAAAGTTACATAAATACCATTTTTTTAAAACATAATATAATTAATTCAATGGTAATTATAATTTTACATGATATTGGTATAAAATCGTTTTTATGCTTAAAATGGGTATTTTTAAAAAACTATTTTTCATTATGTTTTGCATGGTAATATTAAAATTAACTTTTACCAATTATAAAAATTAAATCATAGAAAATTGATTTCATTTTTTCAATAATAATATTCAAATTATTTAATAATTTAAATTTCATTTTTATTCATAAAGAATAGTAATGATGGTAGAACTTTATCACTGTCATAAAGTATAAAATGGGTAAAACAAGATTAAAACTCTGGGATAAGGTCTAAAAATCAATCCAAAAGTATTATTTATTTAATTTTATTGTTTTTTTAACATAATCATCCTATATTAAAAAATATTTCATTTTTTCCGCTCTTTTATGATTATAACCTTTATATTAATTTAAGAAAAGGATAATTACAAAATGTCACTCTCTCTCACTTATTATGTTTTCATAATATGGGTATAGATAAAAATGATATATGACTAAATCTAGATGATATAATGTGTTAATAATAAACTATATTTATTTTATTAATTTATTTTAAATTTTTTGTGACTATATAATTATGTTGAATTCTTAGGCAAAGTCGGTGCAACGCTTGTACATGTCGTAGAAAATCAAGTAAATTATTTTAAAAACATTAAGAGTGATATGTTTTGGATAATTTTTTTTTACATGAATTTATTTTATATTTATTATTTATAAGTGATGGTTAAATATTTTATATCCGAATTACATTATTTTTCTTGATGTCTACAAAGTCAAATTTTGTTAATAGTCCAAAAAATGACTTTGAATGGTATTTAATGTTTAAAAATTATTTTTATATAATTATAAAATCATAAAAATAATATGTTTACTAAAATATATGTTAAATTTCAGATAATATAATTAATGGTTCTTTTATTTTTCAATTTTAGTTTCTAAAATTACTGTCATGACCCTTAGAGAATTAAAATATTATTAACAGGGTTAAGGTTAAAAGGGTTAATAAGGTGGTTAAACTGATAGATAAAAACTAAATTAACACTTAAACAGGTATAAATAATATTTTTTCAATTAATATTTAATATATAATACTTATATTTTAATATATGTCTATTTGGATCCATTTTACATGAGTTAAACACATATTATATTTTAATATTTCATGTATTTACAAGATTTTCATGCACCTCATGTATAAAAAAACTCCTCTCCTCGCTTATACACACCTTTATGATCCATTTAGCTTGAAAAAAACATAAAAACTACTATAAAATTTCCTATAAATATTCTATAGTTTTTCTCATATTAATAGAACAACTCAAGGGTCCATAAAAATATATCCAAAGGAGGTTTCTCAAAAAAGTGGTAATTAACTTCACTGAATCATTTTAAGATTATTTCTTATTCTACCTCTTAAATATATTATTTGAAAATATTAAAATATTTAAATAAGTAAAATTATAATCCTTAAATGTTATTATATTTATATAACAACCATTCTATATTTATCATCCATCCTAGTGGAAAATTAAAACGTTGTAGTGCATAAGTATGGACTACTGTCTCCACAATAGACATATTTTATTTTTCACCACTATCTCCCATGGTTGGTTATATATATGGATTCAATGATTTTTTATTATTTATATAAAATTATTATTATTCTTTAAATAAAAAAATATTATCTATCCTCTGGCCCACCCATTTGTTGTAAGACGATAACTTCGCTTGTGCGTATGTGTGGACTACCACCTCCACGAAGCAATGTGATTTGTTTTCCATTTCTATTCTATATTGATGGTAACAAGGTTATTATTAATTAATATATATATATATATGATATATATTATATAATTATGATTTTTAACTGGTTAATTACTATATACCTTTCTTTCACTCCATCCTTCGAAAAGAGAAAACATCACTCGTGCGTAAATACGAACTACCGTCTCCATGAAGTGATATAATTCATTTATAATCACCACATTATTTTAATGGTTATAAAAGAATTTAAAATGAATAAATATGATAATTATTAAATTATTAGTATTCAGGATATGATTAAATCATGACCAATATGCAATTATAGGAACCATCATACCCAAACATGCATGAAAAATGGAATGGGTGATGTCTGAAATAATGATTTAAATGAAGATCTATTATAAATGGGTGATAAGATGTTATAATTGAATAATATATGTTATGATAAGTTTTAATATGCTTAATTTATATATTTATAATAAATATCAATTTATTATTTAGTATTTTAATACCATGTATAAATCAATTTTGTACTTAATGTAAGGGTTTATCGTCCTACTTTTATTTTTGTGTGACATATGCAATATTCACCACTTATTTATTTTATGTGGTGTATATACTACCTATTAAGGTGTTT
Organism: Viscum album; assembly: GCA_963277665.1. Classification (NCBI taxonomy): domain Eukaryota; kingdom Viridiplantae; phylum Streptophyta; class Magnoliopsida; order Santalales; family Viscaceae; genus Viscum; species Viscum album. The sequence continues at coordinate 906,454,865 of OY728131.1, read as the reverse complement.
TATGATTATTTTATGTGTCTATATGGTGTATATAATCTCCCTTTATATATTATATCATTAATATATTTTTATTCTTGTTATTTAAAGTTTCATTTTAGGTTATTTATTTCAGGGGATCTATAGCTCAAAAGTTATCAAAGGGATAAAGGTTTATGTTGAAATCTCATTTAAAATCGGAATTATTTGTTCTTGAATCTACTTTAGGTGGATTATATACTATTTATCTATTAATATCCATAAATTTTATTCTTATATGGTTATTTATTGGTTTTTCATGTTTTCTTACATTTTCAACTCTTTTTTACTTAAAACGATCGATAAAATGTTTTTAAGTAAAGTTAACCTTATTTCCTATGGTCATCCAACATTTTATTCCATGTCCATATTCTTAAAAAAAATCAATAATGTTCAATTATGTTATAAAATGATTTTCTAAAGTCATTTAAAAAAATTAAATTTTTTCAATGATTTAAAACAAAACTTCTTGTCATTTTCTGAATGAGGTAATTTTGGAATTTTACAAAAAAGTGGGAATGGAATCATTACTTTAATATTTACCAAGTAAATAGATTTTCCCATTGTCATGGTTGTTTATTTATTTGAATATTCCTTTATATGTTTACATTAATATATTTAAAGAAATTATTTAATTCAATATTCTGGTATTTCTTATTTTTTAATGATACTAGAAAAAAGTGATATTTTTCCTTTTTTCAATGAAATGCTAAAATTATCTTTTAAAGGTATTTCTCATATATTTCAAAATTATCTAAGGATTATTTTTCTTCACAAAGGATATAATATTATGATACCACACATGATTTTTCTCTGAATGCATTATGATGATGATGTTTTAAGGATGATTCTAGGAAACATTGTTCCTTACTATGGGTTAATTATGGTATGAATAAATAATTATGAAACTCATTTATTTTTCATGGGTTAATCAATTTATGAAGGTAACAGTGGTTGTTTCTATGATTTTTAAGATGAAATGAAATATCTAAGTACTTTATTAAAGTTATGGTTCTTAGAAATGGTTGATAATTATTAGTGAGCCCAATATAGATCATAATAATGGGAAATCCCAATATATATCTTCAATGAATTGGGTAATGTGATGGATTTAACAAGATGGAAGTTACTTTTAATAGATGATAGATTTTAATGAATAAAAATAATTCCTAAGAGGTGATTAAGTCAACTGGATTAAATTTATTCCTATTATAATGTTGTAATTATCCTATTTTGGTGTTTCTATGATGAAATTTGGATGTCCCAAGATACCAACATGTTTTCTCTATGCTTACTATGAGTTTTAACAGTTCCTTTGAACAAGAGTGATTTCAAATGATTCATGATTGTTAACTCATATGACCCTTGTCTAATTCCATAGATCATGTTTTATTATCTAGGTTTTTATGGGTAAGAGTTATTTTATATTATGATTAAGAACTTTGATTATGATCTCATACCCCTTTTATTATCTTAATCTTACTTGTGATCATCAAATGATATCTCTTGTGTTTACCCTTATTGTACATCTGATTTCACCCTTTCATTTGTTTCCATTTCCCTATGTTATGAAGAATGATAATAAATAATATTTTTCTAAAAGGGTGTCATGAGTGGAATATTTTTTCAGATATGTTGAATCCATATTGTATAATAATAATATATGTATATATTGTAAAAAAATCTCATTTGACGAGAAAGACATGGGTCTTATTATGTAAAGTGTTTTTCTTAATTCCCTAAAACTCTAATCCTAAAATTTATTGGGTTTTTAAGTGGATCAATGTTTTATATTGATATTATATTTATGTATGTTTAAAAGTAGTTCATTTTAGTTGGTATCCAATCTAGTTTTCAAATAATTTGTTTTTAGCATTGGATCCAAGTGTATGGGTCTCGGCTATCTCGGTTGGTATCCGAGAAGAGTTCCGATAACATTAGTGGTTAAAAAGTTGTCATATGAGGATAATTTAATTATTAAGGATACCATTATGGGCTGATAAGTTTAAGTATTATTGTATGTTTAAAGAAATTTATACCCTTTTGAGGTTTCATGTTATGATATTTTAAGTGGATTGATAAAAAATTTCAAAATTTCAATCAGATTTTAATAGATAATTTAGGTATTTTTAACCCGCAGTTTTAACATATTGTTTAGTGTGGAGGTACTTAGGAATAAATTTATCAGGTACATAAGTTAAAAGAAACATATAACCTTTAATGTTAATACATTATTTGATGATGAGGTTATTATGGTTAATTGGAATAAAGGGTTTATCATATTTTGGGAATATATAAGACTAAGATGTGATTTCATGACAAAGTGACTAAATTTATTTTTATAGAAGTTCATATTTTTTAAAACATTCTATGATTAAGGAAAACAAAATATTAATTGCTAAGTTGAGATTTTATTTGAGGTAAAAAGGTTGAGTTAACTTTTGGAAGGATATATGGTTTTATTGAAGATTTATAGTGATTTGGGTTATTTATGGAAAATAATAGTATATTTTGGAGAATATATGATTATTTAATATAGACTTTTTATATGCGACTTTATAATTGATTGATTTTTTTGGAGATAAATGTTAAGTTGATCTTGGAAGAATATATGATCAAATATTTTTTATTTTTGGTTTTAAATTTTTTCAAGACTATTTTGAAGAGTTTAAGGTTGTTTATTTAGGGAATGCTTGATGTTTAACATTGGGGGTTAATGTTGAGGCTTTGTACATTAATGCAGTATTTTTTTCATATGAATTTTTATTCATATTAGATATTATTTTATCTTCTATTAACCATTTTTTGGTTTTCATCAAAGGATTAAAATGTGATAAATAAATTTTCATCCATTTTTGGATCTTAAGATCCACTGAATGTTAATTTTAGTGATTTGGGCCTGAAAAAAAAATCATAATTTGAAATATTAGATGAAATATAGGTTAAAAACTACTTGAAACACAACTGAATGATGAAATTAAACATATGGTATAAAATTAAGTCAAGTAATTATATTTTATATTACTGTATGTCCTAATAGTAAATTAATTTCTTAACTTAATAAATGGTAAGATAAATCAACCACGTATTATATGGAAAATATATCTCATCTATGAATGTACGCTTTATGAAAATATTTCACTATAATAGAAACCATTATGGTAAATTCATGGTTTAACAAAAACTTATGAAATGATAAGTTTACTATCTAAACTTACACACTAAAGTCATTTTCAAAGGTAATTTTTATAAATTGGTATTAATATAAATTTCTTATCTTCCACTCTGTAGAATTCATTATGAAATTTGTTTAAAAACATTATTATTAGACATAAGATAAAATTTTGGGGATAAAATTTCATTAAGGGTATAGAATGTAAAATCATAAAATTTTAGAATGTATTTTATTTTAAATAATTTCTATGCTGGATAGCGTGTACCACATGAAACACCAAACATAAGAAAATCATGATATACTGTAGAAGTGTTATTATTTAAATATGATCATTATAACATATTTGTTGGTTTGGTAGGTATGAATAGGACTCACCACATCATAAAATGTGTGTTTAAAGTTTTTAATTATTAAAATTTATTTATTATTTACTAGGAAATAAGTAATCATTTTTTATAATAAGAATTAAATTTAATAAATATTTAAACCTTCAAAGTATGAAATTGTCATTTTAAAAAAAATAGGCTTTTCATATATTTTGTATTTACATTTAAAATATAAATTAATAAATTATTATAAAATTGATATAATAGATATAATTTTTTATATCATAATATAAAAATATAACTTTAGTTTATTTTTTAGGATGTTTCTAAAAATATTTATTTTTTGGTGAATAGTAAGAAAACAACAGTTTTTATAAAACTGTCATTTATTTTAATGTCTTTAAAAATTATCATTCTATTTTGTATTGGTTTTAAATTAAAATTAGTCCTATTTTTTAAAATATATTCTAATTATTTCAACTGGAATCAAAATTATACAATATTTTGGTATAAAATAATTTTTATGCTTAAAATGAGTATTATTCTAAAAATAGTTGTGTTTCGCATAGTTATATTAAAATTATTTTTTACCACTTATGGAAATTAAATCATATAAAATTTATTTAATATTTTGAATCATAATATTCAAGTTATTTAATGAGTTAAACATCATTTTTATTCATAATTTATAGTAACCATGGTAAATAAAATATCACCATAACAAAGGGTAAAATGGGTAAAATGTGATTAAAAACATGGGATAATTTCTAAAAATAAATTCAAACCCAGATTTTAATTAATTGGATGATTTTATTTCAACTATAATAATTCTATAATCTAAAATATGGCATTTGTTTCTTCTTTACTTTGATTATAACCATTATATTATTTTAGTAAAGGATAATTACAAAATGTCACACTCTCTCGCTAGTTATGTTTCCATGATATGGATATAGATAAAAATGATATATGAATGAATATAGATGATAAATTTATGAATAATAAAATAAATTTATGTTATTAATTTATTTTTAATTTTTAGTTATAGTATAATTACCTTGAACGCTTATGCAATGATGACGCAATGCTTCTGCAAGTAGTTGAAAAAGCAATTAAATTATTTTAAAAACATTATAAGAAAAAAAATTTGGATGAATTTCAGTTATACGTGAATTTATTATATATTTATTATGTATAATATATGTTTAAATATTTTATATTCAAAATTTATTATTTTTCTTGATTTCTTTAAATACATGTTTTATGAATAGTCTTGAAAAAAACTTTAAATGGTATTTTTGAAAAAAAATTGTATATTATTTTTACATCATAAATATACTATAATAGATCAAATGGATTATAAATATTTTATACTATAATGAATGGTTCATGTATTTTCCATTTTTAATTTTTTAAATTACTTTTATGGAACTTCGATATTGAAAATTTTGTTATCATCGTTAAGTTTAAAAGTCTTAATGAGAGGGTTAAACTAAGAGATTAGGTTCAAAATTCCATTTAAACTTGTATAAATATTACTTGTTGAATTTAGTTTCTCTATATACTATTTATATTATAATATATGGTTTTTTCGAGCTATTTTACATGATTTATACACATATTATATATTAATATTTCATGTATTCACAAGATTGTCACTCACCTCACTTATAAAAAAAGTAACCTCCTATCATATCTATTTCACAACTTATTAATCCACTTAGCTCAAAAAAACCCTTACCAAAATTATCCTAAAATTTTTTAAAAGCATTATATAGGTTTTAGTATTATTAAAATATCAATTCAAGGGTCCTTGAGAAGAGATCTAAAGTATTTTTCTCAAAGAATAGGTAATCATCTTCACTAAATCCTTTTAATTTTATTTCTTCATCTACTTCCTCCAAATATTATTTAACCCTATTAACAAAGTGAAATCAGTAATATTATCTTATTTAAAATTTATTTTGTTAATATAATAACCACTATTTATTTATCATCTACCCAAAGTAAAATGAAAATGTCATTGTGTGTACGTATGAACTATAGTCTCCACAACCAACATATTTTATTTTTCATCAATGCCTCTCATGGTTGGTTATATATATATATTAATTTAATGATTTTATATGATTTTTATAACATTATTATTATTCTCTAAAGATAAAATATTATCTAAATTCTTATTATTCAATCTTTTGTAAGATGATAACATCTCTCATATGTACGTGTGAACTATCACCCCCATAAAGCGATTTAAATCATTTCCTATATGGTCCATATGTATGGTCATAAGGATATATTTAACAAATACATAAGATATATATATATATATATATATGAAATAATTATGATTCTATAATGGTAAATTACTATTTACCATACTTTCATTCCAACCATTAAAAAGTGAAAACATTACTCATTCGTACATATGGACTACAATATCCAAGATGTAATGTAATTCATTTATAATAACCACCTTATATGAATGGTTATAAAATTATAAATAATGGATAAATATGATAATTATGAAATGATTAATATTTTTTATATGATTGATCCATGACCAAGGTGCAGGCACTGGAACCATCATACAAAAAACTTGTATGAAAATGGAATGGTTAGCATCCATAACAATGATTTTAATGAATAACTATTAATAAATGGGTGATAAGACATTAAAATTGAATCATATATCATATTATAATTATTAATATTGTTATGGTATATATTTAAAATAAATATAAATTTATTATATAAGATTTTAAGAGCATGTATGAAGCAGTTAGTACTTGAGGTAAGTGTTTTTAATCTCACGTTTATTTCTATGAGACCAATTTCTTATTCACCAATTGTTTATTTTTTGTGGTGTATATAATACCCATGAATTTATTTTATGATTTTCTTAATTCATATTATGGGTATTAATAAATTAATATAAGGTTCTCTCTTTCAGGAGGTTTTGATACATAGATTACAAAAACTTTAATGGTTCATCTCAATATTGTTTCACTGAGACATGTTTCATGTTATGCACCAAATTGAATCTATATGGTGTAAATATTGTCCCTCATATATACTATATCATAAATATATTTATATTAATTTTATTTAAATTATCATTTGAGGTTATTTATTTAAAGAGGGTAATGGATCAAAACTTACCAAAGTGGTAAGGGTTTTTGTTGCAATCTCATTTTAAATCATGATTAGTTGTGCTTGAATCTCCGTTAGGGGAATTATATGCTATTTATCTCTTAAACCCCATATATTTTCTTAATCTCTAGTTATTTATTGTGTTTTAATGTTTTACTTTCATTTTTACTTCTTTTGTACTTATAAATATCAGTAAACCGTTCTTAAGAAAAGTCAACCTTATTTTCTCTTTATTTGATGAACTTTTTATTCCATTTCAATGTTCATTAAATGTTTTTCAAGAATTTTTATTTTTATGATAAAATTATTATTTAAATTCATTTTCATCCAAATTTTACTTTTTCAATGTTTTAAAAAGAATCTCCTTTCCATTTTCTAATTGAGGTACTTTTGGTATTTTTACCAAAAGTGTGAAGGGAATATTTTTTTAACATTTTCATAATGAATAGATTTTACTCAGATCATGATAATTATTTTCTTTGAATCTTCCTTTACAATTTTCCATGGTTATTTTAAAATAAAAACAAATTATCATTATTCTAGTAATTTTCATTTTTTAAAGATACCAAAAAATGATATTTTCTCTACTTTCAAAGAAATGTTAAAAGGCTCTTTTTAAGGTATTTTTCATGTATTTCAACATTCTAAAAGGATAATAATTCTTCATTTCTTATATGATCTTATGATACCATCCATGTTTTTTCTCAATAAGTCTTATGATGATATTTTAAGGATAATTCTATGAAACTTGTTAACTTACCATGGGTAAATAATGTTTTAATGAAATCATTATGAGAACCGTTTCTTTTTCATGGATTAATCATGTTATTAAGGGAATAATGGGAATTTCTATGAATTTTATGATGAAATAAAATATTTGTGTACTTTATTCATGTTATGGTTCTTGGAAATTGTTGATTATAATATGTGATCCTGATATAGATCATAATGACAGGCAATGCTGATATAACTCATAATGATGGTTGAGCCTGATATAGCGCTCCAATGCATTGGGTTATGTGATGGAATTGAATGGATGGAAGTTACTATAAAGAGAACCTAGAGTTTACTGAATATAAGTAAATCCTAGGAGATAATGGATTAAAATAGATATATGTTACTCCTTATAGAATATTAGAATTACCTTATTTATATGATTACATGATGAAAGTATGATGTCTCAAGATACCAACATGGTTTCTCTATACTTAATATAAGTTTTAATGGTTCTTTTGAACAATATTGATTTTACATGATTCTTGATTGTTAACTCATTTGACACTTGTTTTATTCCTGGAATCATCTTATATGATCCAGGTTTTGATATGTATGAGTTATTTTTTTTATGATCATGCAGTTTTATTATTCTCTCATACCATTATGTTTATCATATGCTTACATAGGATCATCAGATGATATATCTTTTGTTTTCCTTTATAGAGAATATTATCTGACTCTTTATTATGTTTCCATTTCCCTAGGTTATGAATATTGATATTATATGAGCTTTTTATAGAAGGGTCTAAAGGGTGAAAATTTTTTATGGGATGTATTGAATTCTTCTTATAGAAAAAGAAAATATGGTTATAATGGGAAAAATTCCCATTTGATGAGGAAGACAGGGATTTTTTTAGGTAAAGGTTTTTTCTTAGTTTTTTTAAACTCTAAACCAAAAAGTTCTTGGTTATGTAAGGGAATCAATGTTGTATATTCATATTTTATATATTGATTGTTAAAATTATGTCATTTCAATTTTCATCAAATACAGTATATAAATAATATGATTTTATACTCGAATCTAGGTTTCTGGTCCAGGATTTCTCAAGTTCCCTATCAGTTTACCTAGTCTCATGCAAACATTCCAGATTTCACATGCATGTACAAACAAGAATATGAATTTATATTATAGGGAGTAATTACCTCAATCATGGAGTTAACATTATTTATAAGCTCTAAGAATCCTTGTAAAATTTTATCTGTGCCTCATACAAGCTTATACCACCACCCAAAATCCCATATCATTCCACAATATCAAAATAATTAATTGTAAAAAATTATAATTAATTATTAAATTTAACCCAATGAGGCATAATTTATTAAAATTTCAATGGGAACTACTGCATCACTAAAACTTCATGGAACCTTGTGTGTTCATCCTCGAAATATCTACTATGGTCATGATAAGAAAAATCTAAATCATCATCACTCAATTCCACCATGATCTAGTGGAATCGATGTTGAAACCCTATCCTGAATCACACTATATCATAGGTCTAGAAATGTAGAAAAAAACAAAGAAAATTTTGTTAAGAACTCCCCATAAATCCATTAAGGAACCACTAAAAACACCCCTCTCTAATGAGTAATTTATGGGAAGTTTGAGGGAGATATTTAGCTAAATTGGATGTCTCTCTATGACTGTTCAACCAACAAATGAAGGGGGTGACCCAAACATTATGGGTCTTCCCATCCTACAAAAGGTAAGATGTCCCATTACAGCATTGATGATAGTTCCCTGATAAAAATCCCCTCACCCAGGGACTCCCCATAGTGATAATTCTCAACCTCAACCTCTGAATACAATATAGTATAGGGCTCTATGGAACAACCTACCACTAGGGGTTTCCTGATTCCCCTTTTACCTAGGATCCCTTTAAGACATATCCCTCCTTTTATATCATGATCCCCCTCTCATTAAAACTTGAAAATTCAATGCATAAGGTACTTAATCCAACATAGAACAACACTTGTGATATGGTGAAATTTTCTTCCTCTATTCATAATCAAAATCATGTGACACTTACTATGAAAAAATTCCCCTAGGATGCAACATGGTATGAATCCTACAGCCAATATTGGTATAGGTGTCACCCCAACCCCTCTCTGATTTTTACACGAGCACTTGAAAAATATTTAGGGAATATATCCACAACCAACAACATATATTATATATGTTACAACCATTTTATTCCTTTTCTAAGTAATAATTCTATAAACGTACTCTGCTTCGGGACAAAACATTAAAATTTCTTCCAAATTAATGACTTGAAAATCCATGGGTCATTAAATAATTTCCCATGTCTATTTCTTTTATTTATTTAATTATTTACATCAGTTGTAAGGTATATATTCTATTCCTCATAATAATAGAGCAAGATCTTTTTCAAGTGTTAGTTAAAAATATACATACCTAGGTTCACCCCCAAGGTATTGGCCTTATTTAGGACCGAAAAAATATTATTTTTAGAATTGTATTTGTGGAATTGGATTTGTGGGATTTTTTATTTTTGAAATATAAAATAAAAATAATTTTATTCTATAAAAAATGTAAACCAATGATATTTTTATAAATGAAATTTTGTACTTAGAGGGTTCAACCCCAGTCGGTAAACCTGAGCCAGTGGACAACCCTATGAAGGGATAGGTAAACAAAATCATAATTATTGGTCAAGGAAAAAAATGGAGGCCCATGGGAATAGTTGGAATGATAGAATCATGTTAGAGAAACATTCTATGAGAAGGGTGACTTGAAAACTCATGGGGTGTAGCGTAGGTTAGAAATTCACCAATGTTATACAATAATATTACACCAATTACACATGCTATATTGAGAAAGGGGTAGTGCCATGTATTATTAATAGGTGACTATCCCATTGCATCTCCAAAGTTCACCCTGATCTGCATACATCACCATTGATCATCCAAATTTCATCCATATAAAATCCAATACCCCCAGTCATTCTGAATCTTTTACAAAGGGGAATCGACATACCATTATCACTTCCAAATAATCAAATTAGAAGTGGAAATGTTGTTCTAATAAGATCGGAATAAAAAGAAGAGAGCTCTAGTAATTTCTATTCGTGTATATTTCCAAGGACATCTCTTGATCTCTCAATAACAACCCAATCTCTAATGCATTCTCAACCCTTATCCAATGAAAAGTAAAAGTCCAAAATTGTATTAAGAATATTCAATATACTCCCATATTATAACAAAAACTCAATCCTAAATTTAACCTCAAACTTTCCAATGGATTCTAAAGTACCAATATAGTATCATCCCCCTCCAATAGATCCTTAGACATTATTTTTCACATACCAAACCCAACTACACCTTTAAAGTGGGTAATTCAAAGGGGTAATTCTCTAGTTAAATATGAGTGATTGATCTTATCGAGGGTACAGATGGGAAACATGCAAGAAGGGAGAATATTATCATACAACATTATTTTCCCAAATCAAAAAATAAGCTCGGAGAATGTCAGGTGGAACCTATCCATTATATGAGAAATGTCTCGGGGAAACCATGATCTATAATATTCATTACAAATGAGATATTTCTCATAGTAGGGGGGAAGTTGAACCATTCATAACCATATACCATTTTATACCCATTCACGCACACTATATCCTTCCAGACCAAACTCATTTTTCCTCACTCATTCTATTCATTCATATCCATCCATGATAATCAAGTCATACATTACATATTTATCACCACTTTTATGATCCCATTAACACATTCCATTAAGGGATTAAATTCTATTCTAGATAGTTCCACCTCCTTCTAGAGTTCTATTTCCATTCCTTTATACATACTCCATAATAGCATTCTCTCCCATTCTATTCCGCAACTCTAGATTTATCATTCCATATTCTTTATTCACCTCCATTATCCTCTTCCTCAGTATTCTTCCATAAGAAGTATGTTCCACTTCATCAATTGATTACTAGGAAGTGAAGGTGTAGCTATAGCCCCAAGAAGAAATGATCTCAAGCACATACTTGAGGTGGATATTCTCTCTCTATCTATAATTTTTATTACTTTTAGTATGCTCGGATAGTTTTGTAATGTGGGGAATGAGAGGGATGTGATATTTTATTTTGTTTGATGCCTTTTAGAACATATATTTGTATTATTTCTGATTTTGATCCTAATGAATTTATCTATTTTTCCATTGCTTTAGTTAAATAAGGATGAGGGTGTTGAAAGAAGAATTTAATCCCAAAACCATAAACTAATTGTATTAACATTGTAACCTAATGGATGAGATTTATAGGGGTGTAGTGGTAATATAATAACAAATTATGACCTAAAATCATTATTTTTTGAGGATAATAGAAACCTCACAGGGATTCTTAACTTAGGCGATAAGTCTTAGTCTATCTCAAGAGGGGATCCTTTTGATTTAGTTAATTTTATCATGTAATTAAATTGGTTAATTTAATTTTCATGCATCACATGGATGATAAGTAACTAGAATATCCCACACATCTCAAATTCAATCAATTCTTCAAGTATTTTATCACTAGTTCCTTATGAATTCCAATATCATACACACAATCACAAATTAAATTAAAAAATTTATACTTTGACATGATTACTCACAACCCCACCCCCACCTGCTGCAAATCATTTTTTTTCATTTTCTAAAGGCTGGTCCAAGGGTTGCCGGTACCCATTACATTCCTTCGCCACATCCAATTCACCATAGCACAACATCTGGATTCACCATTCCAAAACCACAAAAACGCATGAAAACAGCAAAAAAACAACACAGAAAATTCATCTACATCCCCAGATTCATACCAGATCAATTTCAATTTCGAATTTCCAAAACAAAAAACAATGAGGCAGATGCCCTTGAGATGCGCACCTTCCATCGGGCCGCGTCCCTATCCGCGCACCTACAATCGAGCCACTCACCTTCCCACGATCCACGTAGCTGCCATCGAACACTTCATCGTCACCTTCAAGCCTTCATCGTTCATCACCGACGAAAACCCCTTAGGCGTCGCAGTAGTAGATTCAAAGAATCATCCTCCACAAACTCATCAGATCCAACATCGACTCACAAATTAAAACTCATCAAAGTAGAAACGACAGCAAGGGAACTAAATAGAAGACAAAGCCGAGAGTTCGTCGTTGTTGCAGACCAGATCCCGTTGCCGCCAAGCTGATCTCTCAAGAAGACACAGCCCCCCACATGCACCGTAGAGAATGGATAAAGATTCCACAAACCATGAGGCTGGAGCAACTCCACCACAACAGGGATCCTCTACCGCAATCTCACTGAGCAAGGGAAGGATGAACAGCCGACCTGAAGATCAAGGCGGCGACGATGAGTATCATAAAACCCTAGAGAGCGCCCCTTACGGGCTCATCCCCCCCCCCACCTAATTAATTTGAGTTTTATATTATTCATAAATAAGTAAATTATTGGAAAACACACCATATCCCTATGGAAATGACCTGGTTACTCACTGGTACAAATTTATTTATGTTAACCTTTATTGAAACGAAAAATTATAATAATTTTTAGGGATATATACTGGTTGATTCACTATTTTTTTATTTATTTTATATAAAAAATAGAAAAAAAAATAAACCCAAAACAAAAAATCACATATTATTTACACTTACAAACTAATTTATATAATTGAAGTTTAATTTCTAGAATTATTCTTTTAAATTGTAAATTTAGGGATATTAAAGATCTATTTCATCTATATTGTGACCCGCTCACTTGGAATTGAAGGAATACATCATGGGATCACATTCTAACACACTTGAAGGAAAGAAAAAGACAAGTAAATAAGTCAATAATATGGAAAATAGTTATTAACAACAACCATACAATTTTTACATGAATAAAATCAATAAAATTCCACACAACTTGAGAAATTTATAGATACTTGAATTAAAGGGAAAATAATCAAATATCAAGTTATCACTAAAGGAAAGGGGTTATGGAATTAGGAACCATCATTTAGAGTTTTTTTAATATTAAATGGCACACCATAAGAATATGACTACATTTTTGTTAAAGAATTCAAGAAAATAGTGAATACATTCTCTCTCAATAGATTAATGGACAATTAACTCATCTTAAATTTTTATCTCAAATTCTTGAAGAAAAAGTTAGGGATGTGGATACCCCTATAATCCGATAATACTTTGGACACATGGGGATCTTTACGTGATGCCTTTTTGAGAATATAGTTCTTAATTGAGAAAACCAAGAAATAAAGGAGAAGGATCACTAACATTTCCTAGGGATAAGATGATCACTTCCATGAATCACGGGAGAGGTTCAATAGGTATGGCCATCAATGTCCATCCCCCCAACTCATACCCCATTACTCATTAAATACTTTTATGACATACTCACACTAGTGTAGAAAGAGTTTATTAACATAACTATTAGAGGATATTTTAGAATAAAGAACTACATTGAGATCAAGAACATTTTCAATTTGTCGTCTATGAATTCAAGGTGGAAATCCTTGAGATCAAGAAATGATAAAATTCAAGTAATCAAGTTAAAATAAATATTATTACTCATAGCTTGTTAAACTTGAATAAAAAATTTCTTGGATTGATTTTAAGGACCTGAGATAAGGAATATTAATGCTTTATATGTGGATAACATGGGAATAACTCAAAATAGTTCTATAATTCTTGTATTATAGAATCATTTTCATACTTTCAAATAGAGAAGGGATACATGGTAGACTTGGGAAATAAAAAATGGAAGAGGGACATATTATCAAGTCTATATGATCAATTTTAGGGTAATTAAAAAATGTATTTGATGAAAAAACACTAATTAAAGCATGCTATAATTTTTATAAATTCTATAAAAAAACTGAAAATGGTGATTTTTTCTCAAATGATTTTTATCATACTTGGAATAATCAAATAATAACTTCATAGAATAATAAAGAAAACTATTGGAAAGCTTGGAAGCCTAAAATTCAAAGTAAATCAAGGGTTTTCAATCAAAGGAATCCAGTGCTGACTCATACCTTATAAAATTAGGAATATCATAAATTAGAAGATTAATTTGACTTTATATAGAGAGATAAAAATAGACTGAATAAAACTCAAAATAATACATTTCAAGAGTAATTTCATCCCATATAGCAAGTACATTTAAAACATATTTTAGGGATAATATAAAAATTACATGTAGAGAGTAAATGGATTCAAGGTAAGGTAAAAATTATAATTTAAAGGGAAATTTAGATATTTGTTATCATGGAATTTATGAGAAACAAAACTTCTTAATTCACCTATTAAGGACTGTGGAGCTGAAATTATAATGGATCACCTTCAATAAATTCAAGCTAAACTCTCATGAAATAAGGAAATATTAGAGAGTCTCATCCAAAACACTAAGGAATACATTAAACACACATAATTCAATTTATCAAGGATGTACACAAGGATTGAGAAACTCTATAAAAACACCCAAACATGCATCAAAGGTCTTGAAGAACAATTTGAGTTTCTTGGAATGAACAATAGTGATAGAAACTAAGGAGTTATATAAATCCAAAATTAAATTTATCCCATGGAGTTTCTCGTTGACATCGCCATAAGGGAAAGAAAAATAATTGAATTTTTTAGTATATATAAATATGGTTGTGAAATGTTGGAGGTGTTAGAACTAATTGATGCATGAATCCACATCTTTCATCATTCACCCCTATATGATCAATCCCACCAATCATTGTATATAAATAATCATCATGATATTAAATAACACGATGCATGAATCCACACCTATCAATATGCCATAAAAATTGTCTATATTTTGATCCATTGGTTATAAAGTTCTCAGTTGGATCTCAGGGGATAATTATGTACCAAATTGATTTCTCTAATCTACTTTACATACTAGGTTTATGAAATATTAGTTTCTTACAACTTATGCAATACTCATCAGTGAATACTCTAAAATCTATCCTAAAACCACTCTATATAATACCAATATTTCCCAATCCAGCCTTATTGAAACTCTACCTGATCTATAAATGAGTTAGTGTGTGGCCAACAAATCCAACCATTAATAGTCCACGGGTTGTTGAATAGAATCAATGGTATATAATCATGTATATATGGAATTAATTACCATTTATAAATGAAAACTTTATATGAACAAGATTAATAAAATAAAATTCCTGCTACAGTGCATAAATAATATATATCAATGCATGTCATGTCATACAAATCTAAAAATGAAGTATCAAAACTACCAAAAATCCTATCAAATTGACTATACATCAAGAAAGGTATAATGAAATCCACCTCTTCCAATGTGTTAAAATTAAATGTAACCCAACACCACCACCAACTCTATCAGGGTTGTTTAAAAAACAATATATATAAAAGGTTAGAATATAAATACACTCAATAGGTTCCTCCCTGTAACTCTCAGGTAACTATGTAAATGGATCACACTAATGAATCCATTTATAGAATAGATAAAACAAAACAATCAATTGATAAGAATCTTTGAAGAGCTAACCAAACAACTATATCTATTTCATACCACATATCCATTACTTTATATATCCAAAAACATATTTCATATCACAATAATCACTAATCCATATATATAACCAAGCATTTTTCTACTTGAAGAGACCTCGCTATAATATGCTTAAGTAGTTATCCACCGGAAGGAACATCACTATAACATTGCCTCTATAAAGTAGCAATCTTCCCACAAAGAACATGTTATATTATCACCACTAAAAGGTACATATCCACTCATACGAAACTCAATATACCATCTCAATCACCAAGTAGTTATACACCCACATGGAACTCACTAGAATATCCACATCCATTGTCTAATATGTTTCCCATCCAGAGGGACTCTCACTGGTTCTCTGAGTGCCTGTCATTTGGGACTCTCCTCACCAAAACCCATATTGGTTATGTAGTGGTACACTATAGGGGGATCTTGATATTTTACCCGGTGTCCTACCTCAAAAAAATTTCCCTCTTTAACCTACATTATCACCACCACACATAATACATCCACATTGGATACCATAACATTTTCATTATCATCACCATCATCATTATACCATATCACAAACCACTACCACATAACTATTAATAGTTCCTAAATAGTATTTTATATCACAAATAAATTCAAACCCACACCATCCATTTATTCTTACACCTAAGAAAACACACATACAAAGTTTCCAAGGAATATAATCACACCACATACATGTTTCTCACTCCCACATAGGTCTACTACCATTAGATTCGACAGATAAATTCATGACTAAAATTTCTCATATTATAGGAATAAATAAGTTTCAATACCACCTCACATAGACAAAACATAACAAAAACTCCTTTTAATCAATCCACATTATTTTACACACCATTTCACATCTAAAAATCCATAAATTCATGTTATATAGATTATATAGGGGTTCCAACTAAATTTGAGTTCCATAACCATTATCATTTAAATTAACTATAAATATATTCTATATAAATTGGAATAAGCAACCCTCAATTAAGTGGTACAACACCATGCCATGGTGTCATGGCCTTGTATAATTTATACCACCCTATGAAACTCATTTATGGATAGGTCCTTTAACTCCAGAATATAGTATGGCCCCATGTATATATGGAACAACCTCATGGAAATCGTTACCACTCCAACTACAAGGCCTCACAATCGCTTCAGTACATATTTTTTGTAAATTTCATGACCCATGCTAAATTTCCACAACCCATTCCAATGTTCATAAAACCACCCACGTTACTTTTTAAAGTAATTACTATGAATTTTAACTATTCCAGGATTTAAACTCAATTTGGGGACTTGTGAAACATATCAAAAATATCCATAAAAATTTATCAATGGTATTTATCATCAATAAATTATCAAATAAATATTTCATGGATTATAATCAATATTTAGTATCAAACAAAGTTTTCATGATTATATAAACCATTCTTCATATTCCATCATCCACTAAATTTTAACTTTATCTATTCAAATTCAATTTTCATAGAATTTATATTTCCATCGATATTCAAATTTAAATTCCAAAATTATCAATTTTAATAATAACTATTTATTTTTTAACTCTCCCAAATTAAATTATTCAACTACAATAATAATTCTGTTAATCTAATTTACATCAACCCTTTCCAGTTTCAAATTACCACATTATCAACATTATATAATAATATGAATTATCTACCCAACATGAAAAATTAAAAACATGGTAGTTTTATGAGTCTCTTAGAAGAGGTGAATTTTTTTCACTTAACTTGATTCAATGATAATCAAAAATCCCAATCCTAAAATGATCTCTATTGATCATGTATCTACAATCTGTTCACCATATTTCTTGTTTTATGACTTTCAACACACACTAACCCTTAGAGTTTATTTCCTTTAGATAATTTAGAGAATAAATAATCTAATAAATTCCAACAATGTCAAGTTAATTTCCCCCAATACAATTTCTCTAATTTCTCTCTCATCAATTCCATGTGTACCCACTAATTAATCCTTCTATTAAATTTTCTATTTATTTTCCCTATTTAATCCACCTATATAATCTCTCTAACTTAACTTGAAACATAAACAAATATCTAACTACTATAACATCTCCATTTTGTGTCCATGATATGAACATCTCACATTACAAATTATTTATTAAATAAAAATTATCCATAAAAAATTAATTACATAAATAAATAATTAATTTATTAAATTCCACTACCACCCAACAATTATGAGAAAAACCAACCTCCTTAGAATATTTCCAAACAATTATCCAAGGATAAACATCATGTCCTAAATTCAATGTCTTGTTCTCAATTTCATTTTAAGAACTATAAATTTCTCATTTTTACCCTTCTTAGTTAAAAATACATAATATTTCATAAAACTCCCAAAATTTAATTTTTTGGGAATGTACGATTATAATTATTATTTTTTATCATTTTTTATCATTATTATTATTATAATAATCATAAATTTCGTTATTATCATTATTTAGATGACCTAGACATAACATATATAAATTTTGTGTCATTTTAAATGGATATAAAAACCTAATTCAATTATAAATTCCCTAGAACCATAAAATTTTACTATATTTGAAAACTATATACATGAAACTATTATTTCATAAAGGATATTGAACATATCCTATAACATTATTAATATAAATATCCTTTTAAACATATCATACTTAGAACCTTCCATCAAAACCTCCAAAATAAAAACATACAATAGGGTGATGTTAGATGCTCGGTAAGGGATATCAATCAATGATCATAAGTGGGAATAAGGGTTTAATAACATGATCATAACATAAGAAAGTCATACCCAATAAATTAAAAATATTTAACCATGATTTATAGAATAAAGTTTTATCATAACAAAATAAAAAATTCATAACAATGTGGAATCATAAATAATAAACCATGATCCATGAGAGAATATCATAAACACAAGAATATTGAAAACCCTAAGATTATAAGATATTGAATATATATAAATAGTAACACATTCAACCATTATGTTAAATACATGAATTCAGGTCCTCGCATAAAATAATGGACATGAAACCAAGTGTATGCATAAACTAATAGACATGAAACTAGGTCCACATATAAATTTATGGATATAAAACCAAATCCACTCAAAAATTGTGAACATGAAATCTGCTCCATCCATAACATAGTTATATCATGAGTTATTAATATTTACCCAATTCATTAGATGGATATATAAATCCAATAATACCCATCACAATTTCTTAATCCATTCATATGTGTGCTACAAGATCATGAAACCATCCTTCGTCACTTTACCCATGGAAAAGAAAATGGGTTTCATCAATACTTCATCTTCATAACCATAAACCATCCAAAATAATAATAAAATGGTATCAAATAATAATATCTCAAGTGAAGCATAGGTAACATAAAAACATGTTATCCTAGAAGAAAAATTACTTTAAAATATCACTGAATTATTTATTGAGAATAATACACTTTTTATTTTAAAATAATTTACCTAAAATATAAACAATTATAGAAAAAAATTATTTAGGGAAAAAAATATTTGAAAATAACCATGTAAGATTTTTTGGGAATTTTAAAATCTAATATTAGTTATAAGAGTGTATAAATTCATTCTTGTGGTAAATATTAATGTGATGATTCCTTTCAAATTTTCTATAAAAAGTAAAAATGTACCTTATTTGGAAAATAAAAAGTATATTTATTTTAAAAATTTTAATTGAAAGTGAAACACAAGAGAAAATTTCTTTAATAAATTATTATAGTATAATGAAAACATTCTTGGAAAAATTTTAAAGAAAATATATTCATAAAAGAAAAAGATTCTCGAACAGAGATAAAAACAAGGTCTATTTTACTAAAAACCATTTTTTGGTGTCATTAGTAATTAAAGAGAGAAAAATGAAAGTAAAAAAAGTATTATATATAAATAAAGAAAGTACAAGAAAATTCATGAGATTTTTTAGAGATATATCATAAACTTTCATCACCAGAATCTTAAGCATAAATTATCCTGGTTAATAATGACATTGTAACATAAAACTATTACCTAAAGTTTGACTTTTTTAATAAGAACTATAACTTATTATATAATAAATTAAAATATATTATAATTTTATTAAATAATAATGTAAATATTTTTAAAATCATATATTATCCACTTATAACATTTCAACACCAATTTATTAATAATTTCTTATTGAAATTATCATTTCCAGGTGTTAACTACTTCATTTTTATGAAAGTTTTGGTTCTGTAGTTTTTGTCCATTTACATTGATCATGGTTAAATCATAGCTATAATGTTAATAATTATATAAATATCATATATTTTCACTATATACATATTTATAATCATCTATAGAAGTTATATATTGAAAAATAAAGTACACCATTCATGAAGATGGTAGTTTGTATGTACACATGAATGTTGTTTTCATTTTCTAAGGAAAATAGAGAAAGAAATAAAAAAAATATTTTTTCATTACATAATAATAATTATATAATAAATAATATATATAAAAATAAATATATAACAATAATAAACCATGAATTATGGTTAAGGAAAATGAATTATATCTTTACGTAGAGGCGGTCATCCACACATATGCGCAAGCGATACTATCATTTCCCATATGATGGAAAAGAGGTAGAAAATGGTTATATAATAATCATAATAACCTCTATGTATATTTAATATACTGTATTCATAATTTTTTTGTTGGATACAATAGTTTTATAGAATGTGGAAGAAAAAATATAATTGAAAGAGTTTGGTTAAGAGTTATACCTCTCCGTTGAGAAACCTCCTTTTTCTCACACCTTAAGTCATGAAATGATGGTATTCTGATCAAAAAATGGAATCTAAGACATGGTTAGGGAATTTAGGAATGTATTTTTAAGTTATTTGATTATCTAAGTGTCTTTTTAAATGTGGATAATATATAATAGGTGGTTTCCTTTTATAAGGGAGGGGGAGGACACACTTAGAATTTTTCAAAAGATTATAATATAATAATGTCAAACTCAATTAAAATGCTTCCAAATGACTCATATTTATATATGATATGATATAGGATCAAAATATGTCCATTAAATATGATTTAGATAATATTATATAGAAATATCACCCTTATAACTTAGTTTGAGCACCTAGTAAAACTATTTTAACATTATCCAAGGTAACATTATTTTAACTATTTCTAGTATTCATTATGAAAAAAATGAAAGATATTTTGTTATAAAATTATACAAAATAGATTTAAAGTAATTAATCCATTTTATCAAAATTAATTTTTATAATTGGTATAAATTACATTTAAAATAAACCTGCAAAACCCAAAAAAATGGTTTTCTAGAAAAATGCATTTTTAAGTATAAAATGTTTTTATAACAATATAAAGAATAATGTAAAATATAATGAAATTTATTAGATTATGTTTAATAAAAAGGAAATAATTAAATTTTAAAATAAATTTAAACCAAAATGGTACTTTGTAAATACTTGAATGGAAAAGACAATTTTCTGTAAAATTCGTATTTTTTACTATTCACTTAAATTTAATCCTTTCAGAAAAAATCCTAAAAATTTATATTAAGATAATTTTTATATTTTTATTTCCAAAATTATATAATTTTTATAAAATTAAATTTATTAAAGTTTTATAAATTAATTCTAATATCTGTGAACATAATTTAATAAAAATAATTTTTAAAGAAAATATATTTTTTAAGAATGAAATGACTTTACTGAAAATTGAGTAATTATTTATTATAAATTATATAATAAATTTATATTAAATAAAAAATTTATAAATATTTTTCATAATGTGGTTAATACTATTCATACCTTGAATTTAATGGCTTGGTTATAACATTATATTATATTATGGTTCATTTAGACTCGGGATGCATGTAATACAATATGTTGAATAATTCATGTTTATTTAAAAGGAATATATATATATATATAATATTAGGGTGTTCCATTCTACCCCCTTAAATTAATTTCTCCCTCAAAATTATATCACTCTAATAAAAACAAATGAAGATATATTTTTTTAATCACATCCTCAGGTTCCCGCATAGCTTCCTCAAATTTATGGTTCAACACAAAAATTTGAACAAATGAGTATTTTTATTTCTCAGTACTTTCTCTCTTCAATCCATAATCTCCGTTGATTTTTATTCAAACGAGATATCATGTTCTAGTTTTATGGAATTTTATTTTTATATATATGAATGACCGGGTATATACTTCCTTTAGAGATATATATAGAACACATCATGAAATTGAGATAAAATAGTTGGAAGCAACAAGTGATAAGAAATTATCCTAATATGATCAATAATTTAGAAGGTATTTATATATTTAGGGATCCGATTTTCATTCTTTCTAAATATCATAACCTTATTCTAGGGAAGTATCCATAAGAATACCTTATCACGAACATCTAACTCTAGAAAAAATTGATGATTGTTAATATGGTTTTTTTATCGACTCTAAGCTATCATGATATGCTGATGAAAAGTTATAACCTTCTCTATATTTAAAAATCTACCTTAATTCCCTATAGATTGATTTTTCTACCCTCATCCCATCATATTTTAGTTTTTCAACTCTTTCCATAGAGGGATTTATAAGGATCCATCTGTGTGCTTGAGTGAAATATATTATCATAATAAAATTGTACCAAAAGAAGGTGTTGACCCCAAACACCTTTGAAATCCATATATTAATCTCTAAAAATGTATTATAGTGCTTTAATGGTCCCCTTAAGTTGATCATCTATCTAAGGATGATATAACATGCTAAAACTCTAATTTTTATCTAGAGTCGGTTAAAGACTTCTCCAGAACTTTGAGGTAATCCTCATATCCTGATAAATACAATAAAATGTGGTACTCCATGAAACCTTATCACTTCTTTAATTTATATCTTAGAATGTTGATTAAGATAGCAATATTTTCTGAAGGTAATTAAATTCATGGATTTCATAAGTAAATTGACTATAACCCAAGTAGCATTATTCCTTTTATATGTTTTGGTGATTCTGATAAAGAAATCCATGGTAATGTTTTCCCAATTAGATTATATAATAGGTATTAGTTTTAATATCCCCTTAGACTTTTGTATATCAACATTAACATTCTAACACACCATGCATCAAGAAACATACTCTATAATATTCCTTTTCATGTTATCCCACTAGAATTAATCTTACATATCTCTATACATCTTCATACTTCCAAGATGAATAGAGAATAATAAAATATGGGATTCATCCAATAACCCTTTCTTCCATCCAACATTAACATTTTTATTCATGAAGGGAAAAGGGGGAAGGGGTCCATGAAGGACCAACTGAACAAAAAACTCGTATCATAGTGGTCGGAAATAATGGAGCCCAAGGGAATAGCCCCATACAAGGTTCCCTCCCTAAAGATTCACACTAGTAAGACACGACACCCATGTACCAGGAACCGCAATAGAGGCCATATAGTCCGCCACTTTGTTCCACTCACGCCATGTGTGCATAATGATAACTTTTTCATTTAAGAAAGACTTGCACCGTCTAATTGTATAGATGATAGACCGAGGTGTGGTACCTCTGCCGAGAAGTGCGTTGTGGATTATCATAGAGTCTATTTACACATGGGTAATGAGAATACCTTTGAGTCTGTATAAGGATATGCATGTCAGAGCCTCCATTGTGTCTGCCCGTATTGCTGATCTGCTGCCATAGTGAGCTGAGAAGGCCAACACCAGACTCCCTTTAGGGTCCCACAGAACTCCACCTCCCCTCATGTCACCCCAGACACATGATCAATCAGTATTAAGCTTTATCTCTTCAGAAGGGGAGATCCAACAGATCCATCTACCCTGTTCCACCCCACTATTCTGAGTAGCACTCCTCAGAGGATCCTGTAGCACACTCACAGGAGACCTTGCACTCCCGATGCCCGCAGAGCCAATCAAGTCAATCAGCATGCACTGGGTACTTGCCACCACAGACTGACCGAAGGCGCTTCTCCCCTCATATTTAGCCCTATTTCTCGATTTCCATAAGCTCCATCATACCGCAATGAAGACTGCAACTTGCACCTTGGACTCCTCTACTGACACACTTGCTTCCTAGAACCAGTGCTCCATAAACAACTCCACATTACCCCCAAGATCCTGGTATCCTGAGTGGACACCAGATAACCTCCACACATGCCGAGCCCATTCTCTTTCAAAAAATATGTGATCAATGGTTTCTTCACACCTGTTATCGCAGCATTGGAAACAAGATTCAAAACTGACTCCAATGCGTTTTATTTGATCATCAGAGGGAACAACTTTGTTACGTATCCTCCAGGTAAGGAAATTGAGTTTTTCCGGGATCTTGCAGCACCATTCCATGCTATTACACCTATCACTTTGCCCCTGTATATTGAATGTTCTACGGAAATCTTTGACATTGAACCTCCCCGAGATGGAAGGCGTAAAGATGCACCTGTCCTTCTCGGGGCTCATAACCACAGAGTCGAAAAGTTCTTACTGGGGGGGCGTTCAAGACCGATCTGTAGAACAGGGGATACAAACTTTCCTCCCTAAAGGAGATTAAGGGGGACGAGCAGCCCGGGTATCCAAGAACTTCCCCAGCCCAGTTGTGTTGCCAGAACAAGATACTCCCTTCCCCAACAATCCATCGAGATTGAGGGAGGAGAGTCAGAATGATGTTGAACACCAAGGACCAGAGCGACGACCCCCTCGCTGATCCGGAAACCGAATCGTCCATATATCTATGAGACTTCCATTTCCCCCACAAGGTATGATCTTCAATGGACTCTCATGCAATATTCTCATGCATGAAGTGGATTGTCTCCACCATACTCCTGACATTGATCCCCCCTTCACAAATGGGCTGAGCCATCTTACCCCACGACACCCACTGTCTCTTTCCGTCACCTGACACGTCCCAAATGAATCACATAAGAATCTTGTTGATAGACCTTTTTACCCCCTTCAGCACACACGTGGAAGCTAGGGCATGCACCAGGATTGCTGAGAGCACACTATTCACCAGGGTGATCCGTCCTCCGAAGGAGAGAAAGTGATTTTTCCAATTCAGGATGCGGTTCGTAATTCTGTTCACCACTTTGACGAAATCTCTGATTCGCATCCGACCTGTCGAAATAGGGATGCCAAGGTACTCCATGGGGAATATGCCTCTCCCCATACCCATCACGTTCTCCATCCTAGCCACCCTTCTCGGGTTACATGAGGCCGGAACATAGAACTTGCTCTTCTCCATGTTAATGAGTTGTCCACTCCACTCGCAATATTCCGCGAGGATCCGATTCAGCACCTGAAGGGACCTAAACCCGGCATTCATGAACACGATAGAATCATCCGCAAACATCAAATGCGACACTGGGGGGAGACCAAACTTCCTCTGGTATGGCCTAATGGAACCTTCATGAAAGCCTTTGATGATCATCTTGATCAGAGTGTTTTTCATAATAATAAATAAACTTGGGGATAGCGGATCACCTTTCCAAAGTCCACGCATGGTTTTGAAGAACCCCTGCGATCTCCCCATAAATGACACTGCCATCCACGGCGAATAGATGCACCTGAAAATAAGATCACAAGCCTATTTCAAGACACCCATCTTCATGAGGACTCTATTAATGAAGCCCCACTCCAACCTGTGGTAATCTTTATTCATGTCAATCTTTATTGCAACATTGGAGCCATGTGATGGAGTATTCATATCTATTAACAGCTCCTGCTTCATTTCCACAGCTCCCTGGATCGATCTACCTTTGAAAAAGCTATGCTGCTCCAAGACAACCCACCGGGGAAGGAATATGGCCATCTGCCTACTAAGAATGATCGCCAGGACCTTGTAGGGGAAATTACACATGCTCACGGGCCGATAGTAGGAGAGGGAAGAAGGATCTTTAACCTTCGGCAACAGGACCAGCGTAGTCACATACACTATTCATGGAAGGCCGCCCCATCAGAAGAAATCATAGATAGCAAGGATAAGGTCTCTTTTCACCTCCTCCCAAGAGTACCTATAGAACGCTTATAGGAAACCATAAGGGCCTGCCGCGCTATCGGGGTTCAAGTTCCACACTGCCTCATGCACTTCCCCTTATTCCGGAATGCCTTCCAGCAGGGAATTCTCCTGCACAGAGATAGTGTTTGAAATCCCTTCCCAAAGCTCGGCCTCCCCTGAAGGGTACCCACAAGGTATGTTCACATTTGTACCTTCCAAGAGATCTTTAAAGAACGCACAATCCAGGCCCCTGACCACGTCCAGATCATTCGAAAACGAGCCATTCTCCATCGCGAGGTTGGGTTTCACAACATGCCTCCTCTCCCGAATGCATGCATGGAAATACGCAGTATTGTTATCACCTTCCTTCAGCCAATTTACTCTAGACCGGTCCCTCTCCTGACACTCCTGAGAGAGCAGCAGCACCTCCAAAGAGCTCTTCAACTCCGCAAGGATACCATATCTACCTTCGTCCCAACTCTCCTCCAGCCCAGCCTCCAGGCTTTGGATTTCCTGTTTTAACACCTCCAGCTCCTGGTTCGGGGGACGGAGAGACCTTTCCCACACCAAGAGATCTTTCTTTAGTCGTCTCAGCTTGTGGTGGAGGTCCACCCATGCGTATCCTCTGGGGGGTTCACTCCAGATTCTCTTCCCCACTTGGTGGTACTTCGAAATACCCGCCCAATGGCTGGAGAACTTAAAGTTATCCTTCACAGCCTCTATCCTACAAGGAGACACCTGGAGTGGCGAATGATCTGATATACTTTGTGTCAGGTGATTCACCTTCACATTCGGATATTTGGAAATGGCGTGGACATTGGCCAAGCACCGGTACAACCTGCTCCAACTTCGACTCCCACCCTTACGGTTGTTGCACCAGGTAAACGGATCGCCAGAATAGCCCAGGTCCATTAAACCCTTCCCTATCACGAACTGCACAAACGACGTGCTTGCTCACCTCGCAAAATCTCCACACCCTTCCTCTCGTGTGGCTGCATAATAATGTTGAAGTCCCCTCCCACCACCCAGGGTTGGACCCTTGGCTCGAACATATTCAGCTCATACCACAGTACCTTCCTCCTCTGGGCATCACAACTGCCATAAACCATAGAAAGATAGAAATATTCTCCACCACTCGACACCTTCGTCGTGATGTGTTGATCCCCAGCATGCAAGAACTCCACTGAGACTTCCCTCTTCTAGAACAACCGTATATGGTTGTTCCTATTTAAAAATCACATTGATAGATGGTATAACATGCATATGAGAAAGATATGATATATCCCCTTTCCTCGTGATTTATAGATCTATCTTATATAAATCTATAAATAGTTTATATCTTTCAATCCTCATCATGGAAAAACTATCATGGTCTTTCTAACTTAGAAGCATCAGTTTCCTTGTTCGCCTTCCCAGGGTGGTAGTGTATTGAGTAGTCATAATCTTTAATAATATTTAATAATCTCCTTTAGAATATATTAAATTATTTCTATATGAATATATAATTCAAAATTTCTTAATTAGTGTATATATATCATATTTTACACCATAAATATAATGACTTTATATTTTCAGTGTAAAAATTTACTACTACCAACTCTAAATCATGAGTTGGGTAATTTTTCTCAGGATTTTTCAGTTTACGTGAGTCATAATCTATCAACATATCATTCTGCATTAGGAAAAATATAAGTCACCTCTTTAATTCGTTACTAAAAATCAAAAAACCTTATCCACTGAAGGTGTAACATCTCAACCCAGGATCCACTTAACTCGTGTCCTGGGTTGGTGGGTCGCATGGCCTCAAGCGCGCCTCCCAGTATGCCAGAGGCTACCAACTGGTAGTGTGGGTGTGGAGGTGGCATGGTGGGGATATTATATCCTCTTATTAGATTGGAATAGTAGATATAACAAAAAATAAACAATAAAAAGGGAATATAATAACATACAGAATAATAAATAAGCAGTGGAAGAATGAACAATTGAATGTCTAAGTAAATATATAAAAATCCATAAGTAAGTGTCAATACATGGATAAATGGAATATTGATATATAAAAAGAGTAACAAGGGAAAATAGTACAACATGTTATATAAAAACTGTGAAAAGAACAAAATATTCTCCACTAGTATCTCAATCCAAAGATATGTCTGCTACTCTTATGCTCTATCTATAAGTAAGCATATCAACAACCTGTAGTAGGGCCCTTTCCCTTATCTGAACTTACATTCATATAATATTCTTAGGTTTCAGAGGAAGCCCAATTATGGTGTGAGATTAAATATTATTAGGCCACCACTAGTAGTGTCTAGAATTAAACCAGGTAGTTATCACAACTAAATAGTGTGCAAGCATAAATGAATTAATAAACAAAACTGAAAAAATAAATAACTGCCTGCTCAGGTTCCTAAAGAACACATATAGGCTCTACCTACTTCATCTCATTGTTGGGATAAATGTATTATAAGTCACTATATATATAGTAATAATATAAATATAGTATAGTTATGTATTTAATCCACCTATATAAACCAAGTACGTGCAGACGTAAGTATCCATATACCTGGAATGCTAGTTGCTAGCTGGATCGGGGCATAACTTAGACATCCATGACCAGTATAAGAAGCCTATAAGATCAATAAATAAGGTACATTACCTATATCTAAGAGTTAGTGGGACATTTCATTCTATTCACTCAATATGGTGAGTGTCCCATAAATTCAACACTCGAACAAAGGAATGTGGCATGTCAAACCCACCATCATAATAGTGTCAGTGGTGTGAGACTTCATTCTCAACACCCAGAGTAAGGGAATGTGATACTGTCATGCTCAACTGAATGCTTACCATTATACCGCAATATCTATCAATCCATATTCATAATTATAACATAAGGCATTAGGAAAAACATATCATGTATCTCCATAGTCATGTTCATTTATAAAAAGGAAATACAATCTACAAATCATTTTAATAAGAATAAGCAACAGGTGTGGCCTTACCACCATTTTTAAACCATTTCATTTAAACCATTTAGTTCATTTAAGGACAACATGTCTAAGCCATCTTATATGATCAAGTCTATTTAATTATACTAACATGGAATTTCAATTTAATGCTCAAGGAGACCATTTAGAATGGTTTCTTGGTCAATATGAAAATTACCTATATGAAAAATTCCATGTATATGATGTCCAATCACTTACAAGGTGCCTTGGGTTCCATTAAACATTCATATAATGAGGGAAACGTCATTTTAAAACTAATCCAAATGATTATAAGGCTATCTAGGCATATACATATTTAAACATAAAGAGAAATTCCATTTTTCACACACAAGGGGTGTCCATAAATGTGATAAACATCCTCTAAATTACTAAAAATGTTTCAAAGGATGTGTATCATGATGCGATGATAAATTTTCCATGAATAAAATAATAAAAATGGGATGCTTGGAAAAAGTCGGTGTGTTGAACAATGGCATAGCTACGGAAAATAAAAAATCATGGTGAAAATGTTGAGAACAACAACCTCAAGGCCATAAATTACTCCTTACTCGATATCTACATCAAATTTAGAGTAGGTTGGAATAGATCTTAGAAATGGTCCAATTCCTTAAAAATAGGGGAAATGGTCTTACACCAAAATAGTGCGATGGATCCGAAAATTAACTTAGATCGGAGGTAAGGGACTAGAAGAGTTACTGAGATAGATATAATTCTTTTGATACTCAATTTAACCCTTATCATCATATCGTAGCCTCTATTAAGTATTATTCATTATTATTACATAATACATGAGGGAAAGCATCTCATGTATCTCCATGGTCAATTTCACTTATAAAAATGCAATACAATCCAAAAAACATTTTAATAAGTATAATAAATAGGTGTGGCCTTACCACAGTTTGTCAATCATTTCATTTAATTCATTTAGTTCATTTAAGGAAAGAAAACCAACATGTATAATCCATCCCATATGACCATTTACATTTAATTTTCCAAACATGACATTTCAATTTGAAGCTAAATGAGATCATTTAGAAAGGTTTCATGATCAATATAGAAATTTCCTATATGGTAAATTCTTTGTATATGATTACCAAGCACTTAAGATGTTACTTTGTTTCCTTTAAGATTTTATATAATGAGGGAAAATTCATTTTAAGACTAGTTCGAATGATTAGGAGGTGATCCAAGCATATACACATTTATTCATAAGAAGTAATTCCATTTTTTACACCCAAGGGGTGTTTATAAATGTGGTAAACATCCTCTAAATTACTAAATGAGGATTAGAGGATGTGTTCCATGGTGTAATGATCAATTTGATATAAAGAAATCAAAAAAGGGGATGCTCAGAAAAAGTTGATGTGTGGGACAATGATATAGCTACAGAACATCAAAACTCATGGGGGAAATTTAGAGACCACGTAACTCAAGGACATAGATGACTCCTCGCTCGATGTCGGACTCAGATTTAGAGTAGTTTGGAAGAGATCGGACAAACGGTCCAATGACCTCAAAATAGGGAAAAAGATCTTTCACCTAAATAGCATAATGGATCCAAAAATAAACTTATATCAAAGGTAAGAGACAAATAGAGATTACTAAGAAGGATATGATGCTTCCAGTAGATCTTGATTTGGATTTCAGATGAAGAAATTATCACAAATCCTAAATTGAGAGTATTTTGAGATCACGGTAGAAGAAGAACCAAACCATCCACCAAAAGGGGGTAGAGGAAGATGAAAATAGGTAAATATGATTCATTAATGAGAAAAATTTAATTTCACCCTCAAAATAAGGTCACATGGTTTAGCCACATGGTTTTCACAAACCATTCTCAAGAAAATACTTTAGGATATACCCCTCATGGTTAAGGTTATCAGTTTTCCAAAATGTGCACAAAACGTGTGAAAAGGCTCTATTAAAAACCTGAAGTTTCTCACATGGTTGTGTTCCTAGAGTTGCACGATTTCAAAAAAAACTATGTGGAAACTATGAAACTTCTGGTTTTCCCCACAAAATTAGGTGAAATCATGTCTTTTGGGTTGTACGGGTTCTACTAACTGTGTAGCCTAGTTACTTTTCCCAATTTCTAGAACATCAGGCTTCGAACGAGCCATAGATTCTCTTAGGACCTTCCTTAGGCCATAGTACACATTTACCAAGATTAAAATAAGGATTTAAATTTAAAAACAAATGATATGTATCTTTATGAAAATATGGTTCCTTACAACCTCTCATCATTAAATCTACTTGTCCCTAAGTTGTCCATCATAGGGAAATAGGTATCGTCGGAAAAGAGTTTTGACCACTGAGCTCGTACATCATCTTTTTATTCCTAGGTATCATCTTGTACCTAATCATGATTCCATAGAACTCCTACCAATTTAACTTACCTACCTCAGAGTGTCTTCATGCTTTGATCAACAATAAAAATGGGATACTCTTTGAAGGAGTCATCTACATCCTATTCAACCTCATCTAGTTTATAGACATGTGAGGGGACTTGATAGTACCAGTGAAGTTGATATATGTGAAAGGCATCCTATGAGGAACTATTGACTGTTAATCCACTACTCTGATCCATTTTACAACCTCAAAGGCTACAATGAACCTTGGTGAGACCATACCCTACTTACTAATACATCTATTATCTAACCATGTGAGACTTGTAAGAAAACCAGATCCCCGATCTCAAACTCAAGAGGTTGTCGGTGTCTATTGGAATATGATAGTTGTCTGGACTGAGCTGTCATCATGCGCTTCCTGATTAGCTGGACCTACTCTATAGTCTCCTACATTAGACATGGTCTAATCATAGTTACCTCTTGTACCATTAGCCATCACATAGGTGAACATAAATTCCTACCAATGAAGGATTCATAAGGATCCATCTTGATGGTAGCCTAAAAACTATTATTATAAGAAAACTAAATAAGAGGATTGTGTTTCTCCTAAGAACCCCAAAATTCAAGGACACATGTATGGACAATTTTATCTAAAACCTGAATAATGAACTCTATCTATCCATTAGAATATGGGTGATAGGCTGTTCTTAGAATCACTTGTATAGCCAAGTCCTTTTTCAGCCCTTGTTAGAACCATACTATAAAGAAATCATCTCTATCATAAATGATATAGTATGGATCTCTATGAAGATGTACAAACTTCCTGAAATACATCCTTCCTAGATTATCAACTGAGAATGTAACCTGCATAGGTAAGAAGTGTGCGACCTTCATCAAATGATCAATGAAAACCACAATGTATCATTTCCATGAGGTGATTTGAGTACACCGGTCACAAAATCCATCAAAATATCATCCCATTTCTACATAGAAATGGAAAATGGATGTAAGTTCCCTACCAGACACTGATGTTTCGGCTTCACCTACTGATAGGTGGAACACCAAGTGATGAATCTTTCAATATTTTGTATCATACTAGGACACCATTATTAGAATCATAGATCATGATATATTTTGGTTACACCGAGGTGAACCATCTATGATGAGGCATGGGATTCCTACATCAGGTCCTCTCTGATGTTGGCTGGGACCCATGAATTTCCACAAAACATTAAGGTATCATCCCCATTAAAAGTATAACTTAATTATGTATCATCATATGATGTTCTATCCCTTAGGAAAGGCCTTTAGGATTAGATGGTTTCCTCTTTCACACCTATTCCCAAAGAGTAGAGGTCACTGCTAAGGTAGATATGATAGTCTGTTTGTAGACCTCCTGAACCTTAATATTCATCTCCAAGAATAAGGCTATGAGATTCCATTCCCAACTAGACTCTTGAACCACCTTTTCTTAGTATTTTGGATCAAATAATTGGATACTGTATTTCTTTTACCATGAATGCAGTAAATCTTAAAATCAAATGACTATAGGTACTCCACTCACCTGCACTTCCAGAGATTTATATCACTGTGTAAAGATGTACTTGAGGATTTTGTGATATATGACTAAAAATTCCCTTTTTTATTATCAAAAAACTTTTAAGGAAAAAAAGTGACAAACCACAAGGTTCAAGTAGAGAAAGCATAAAAGTAAAACAAATAATTATTGAATGACAACTTGATCCTACTGGAACTATTCACCCTAAATAGTTTCCATGAAATATTGGTTACCAGAAGATATGGATCACCATTTTAAGGTATTCAAAGTGATATGAAAACTTATCCTATGTTTTCATGTAACATTCTCTTCACATCTTCTTTTCATTAAATCTTATAATCATTATTAGATTTTATTTATCAATACATTCACTCTAATCCTTATTGGTGTCCACCAAAATACATCTATCCATAATCCTGATAGCTTCTTCATGTGTGGCATTAATCAAAAGGAATTCCTCCACCATTTCTTCCTTTGAATGAATAGTAAACTCTAAGTCCTCATCCCCCTATGAACCTTCCAGAATTGTATTAGAGGCCTCTAATGGGTCCACTTCTTTACCATGCATATCCTTCAGCCTCTCAATAATATGAAGATCCTCCACCACTAGGTCAGCGAGTAACTGGATGGGGTATCCCATCACTTCACTAGGGATGCACATTTTACATGGAAACTCCACCTTCAGGTTCTTTCACATTGTAAATGAATTCCCTATCATTCTCTTTGGCCCTAGATTTAGATGTGGATCTGGTCTCCATTGGTTTTTTGAGAAAATAATAATCTTTCTATCTTCTAGATTTCTTCCATTTTTTAGGATGATGTTCCATAAGTCCTTATCTTCCTTCCTTCCTTTATTCCTCCTCAGTCTATGAAGTCTTATATGGAGTTGTACCCTTACACAAAAATCATAAAGGAATCCAAACTCTTCATCACTTGACCCATCTTTAAACCGGACTTGTCCAACTTCTAAGGATTCAGTCGGTGCACTTTGATCCAAGACCTTCTCATTAGCATCCAGCCTAGTGAATTTATTAAACAACTTTAGAAAAGACAAAAACTTCCTTGAGGTAGACCCTTTTGTAACCTTCTTCCAACCATTAGGACCATGTAAAAGATTCACCTGACCCATAAAACCTATTAAACTAGCCATCTAAACTTCATTTGTAACCCATTAAGGGTAGTCTCCACTACCAGACAACACTGCCTTTGCATAGGAACCCAGAGTCACCACATCGGTTCCCCCTGTCAACCTAATAGTATGATCAAATGGATTGAAGATGACTCTAGCGCCAGCACCAAGTGCCTAATTATTTGGGGAAGGGGATCCAAAGACATCCATAAATTCTATCCCCCTGATCCAAAAGTTACCTACACACCTAGAACAAACAAATTTTGTTTCAACCTTATGAACACATCTACAACCCTGGGGTTCATCTCTATCAAGCACACCCCTTTCAAGACCAAGACTATCTCACCCAATTTTTACTGACCAGCTACTTCCAAAGAAGAATAGGGTCTTGGTCTAATAGCACCTGAACCATCCTTGTTTTCTCTTTGATCACGGTTACCATTCATACACGTTACCTCCCGATGACCAAGGAAAAATCACAAGGAGAAGTAGTCAACCCACTGCTCAAAATATACTGATTTTTTATCTTCACACCAATAGACACACAAACTCAACTGGATTCTAATATACATAAACTTCAATGCAGATTATCGGGTAAATATGATGACAAACCACCCTAGTTATACTATACGAACACAAGTACCAACCCACTAAATTCCCAAACATTCAAATTATTGAGGGGTTTTGAAAAGGAAGGAGGAGATTGAGAAAGCTTACCCAGATTTATTTCATGGAAGGATATTGGTGGAAATGGAAGTCATAAGACCAAATGAACAAGAAGAATCAAAGACCATTGCAAACCCAGGGTGCATTGTACTATTCCACAATCAGATTCTCCTTGAAATAAAATTGAATCATGATATGCATGTTATCCAAGAGGCTGATAGTTTCTCATTCATGTAAACCCCAGGAATTAAAGATAATTCTGTCAAAAAGATATAGAGATAGGATTTGGTGTTTAAATTGAGCAACAATAATCAGGTTAAGAAGAGAAGAGGCCTCATTCAACTTTGAATTTGATAGTGAGAGCTGTAAAAATCCATTGATGAGGTTGGGAACCATAGGGAATAAATAAATTTGTGGGAAGAAAAGAAGAAAATATATATTAGAGAAGGTAATGAAGGTACAAGGTTGGGGTGCCACAAAGGAAGGTGATGGTACCTTCCCCTATCCAACAGTGTAGTGCATAAACTACTGAATCCAACATGAGGTCATGTGTTGGGTGATTCTGCTCGTGAGGCCTCAACTGATGAGACCTGTACACAAAGACTCACTCATCCTACATCAAAATAGCTCCATGCCCGATACCTGATGCTTCATAATATACATTATAGATCTTTCATGGCTCTATAATAATTAGAATCAATGCTGAATTCAAACATCCCTTCAACTCCTAAATGGCCGATTCTTACGAATTTCACACCCTTCTTTGTCAAGCCCATAAGCAGTGCTGAAAGGCATGAGAAATCTTGGATGAAGTTTATGTTATATCTATATAGACATAAGAAAATCCATATTTAAAAGACATTCCTAGGATTATCCCAAGATAATACAGCTCTCACTTTCTCTAGTTCTACTAAAACTCATGAATCTGAGATAATGTGACCCAAGAAGTAGATTTTTTCAATCTAGAAGTGGCATTTGCTATGATTAGCAAAGATTTGATGTTATCCCTTAATATTCATCATGATATCATGATGATTGGTTTGGTTATGTCTAAAGTGTTAATACACCAAGATTTCATCAATAACGAATACCATGAATGAATCCAAATACGGGTGGAAAACCCGATTCATAAGATCCATGAAGGCTACAAGTGCATTCATGAGTCTGAACAGCATAACCAGGTACTCATATAGACCATACCTACTCCTAAAATCTGTGCGAGGTACATATGAGGACCTAACACCCACTTGAAGATAGAATGAACTCAAATCTATCATTAAAAACACTCTCACTCCTCAGATATAATCAAATAGGTTATCTATTCAATGTAGTGGATGTTGATTCGTTACCGTGAGATAGTTCAATCGATTGTAATCTCCGCAGATCCTGAGGGTACCACCCACATTCTAGGAAAAAAGGACCGGTGAGCCCCAAGGAGAAGTATTGGAGAATATAAAGCCTTTAGCCTCTATATCCTCCAATGTCTTTGTGAGTTCTAGAAGTTCCATAGGTGTCATCTTATAAGGATGAATGGTCACTGGTAAAAATCTTGAAAATTTCTCAATGTTGAATTCTACCTCACACATTGGTGTTAGGCCATATAAGTCTTCAGGAAATATATCCCTGAAACACTCCCTTATATAAGGAAACACAATAGGTCCAAATCCTTATTCATCTAGGAAAATATTGGAAATATGAGCTATCACATTACCCAGCCCCTGGTGCTTGGGTCTTGAATGTGTATCCTGCATATACAATTCTCCCTTATACATGTTCTTACCACCCTGTGGTGATGTAAATGTCACCCTATGAAAATATAAGTCAATGTGGGCTTGATATGGAACTAACTAGTCCATCCCGATGATTATGTCAAATCCCATCATGTTGAGGATGTAAAGATTCCACATGAAAATGTATATACTTGTCTCAGGGGGGACAGTCCTTAAAATGATGAACACCCTCTAATCAGATGACTGACGGGGTATCAAGAGTCATAACACCATGAAAGTTTTTGATCTTGACTACTATAATTACCATAATATCCTCAGATATAAAATATTTATATGCATCTATATGAAATAGAGAAGACACTAATGTTGAGGCAACTATAATAGTACATCAAACTATAGAAGGTTTGGCACTCTGCTCCTCTGGCGTAGTATAGACTGCATGTAACTAGCCTATATTGTAACCCTGAGTCACTTCTTGGTTTCCATGAAAAAGACCACTCTACTAACGTTGATAATAATAAGACTGACTACCTCTGCCTCAATTGTCACCTTAACCTAATCATTTAGTGGTATTCCATCTTCCCACCTGTCATGATTTTACTGGCACTACTTCTGAACATATAGTAGGAGTAGATCCCCACTCGCTTGGCGCTATAGAGATATTTATATATAAGAGTTCGATATTATCCATCATGTTGTAACCTATTCACTCCACCGGGTCTCATAATAACTAAGGCTTTATGTGTCTCATCTTCCCTCACTAATGATATATCTATAAGTTGTTTGCATGAGGAGAATGATTGCTTTCACCTCCGCAAGTAGCCTAAAAAACGTCTTTCCCCCAAAAGAACAACCACTGGTATCTCTAGGTTCCAAACCACCCTGACTCGCACTATTAGCTTACCTCAAGTTTTGTTCTGTAATAAGGTCTTGGTTGATAATCAATAATATTGTCATCAATCTAAATATATTGAAATATAACCATATGGAGAATACCATCCCATCCTTTAATCACTTTGTGTTCATAAGGTCATCACTCTCTATAGTAAGATAGAATTTCTATATCTCTATGAAATGATAAGATTATTCCATAACTAACATGATCTGCTACTGCAGGTTCATGAATTCTCTAGCTTTATCATCACTCAGAGTCTATGGAAAAAAATAGTTGTAGAATATTGTCTATAAGTCATCCCATACCATATCACATTGTTGATCCTCTGGGGGGATAACTTCCCACAATCTATTTTAATAATCGCGTATTATATATGCCGCTAATTTTACCCTCCACTCTGGGGGAATCTTCAAATTCTAAAATATAGAAGGAATGTCTTTGAATTGTGATTCAGCAGTTTGTGGCCCACCATCCCTAAAAAGGTGGGAGGATGCTGCTACTGAAATTCCTAATTTTACTCTGCCATGCTCATGATAGGTCAAACAACTCCTTTCATAGACTGCAAAAAACATATAAATCCCTCTCAAAACATAGTGTTAGTTTCCATATCAGGAACAAGAAGGGATTCCATTGGTGGCATTATAGGAGGAATCCCCGGTGGATCAAGGCCTACCACTTAAAATGCATGTTCATCACTGTCTTTAGGGAATGTGACCGGAGGAACTTATGGTGGCATAATTATACAATTCCAAAAAAATCCTCATAAGTGATTTTGAGAAACTGGAAAGGTTTTAGATAAAAAAAACTAGGACACGAGTAAAGAATTTATAAGAAGAGATCATACCCCTCTTCCATATTCTAAAGTCATGACCGTGTAAGAGAGATATACCATGCAAAGTCATAAGAATGCAATAGATACTTGACTACCCACTACTAAGGCTATGTTTAGGTATAATTCTCTATTTCATGTGTATAGGGTAAATAATTCCACATTAGAATTCATATTCCTTTTAAAACTACACAATCCCAAATATTAAATCTACTTTAAATTGTTGAATTAGGTGGATTACCATTTTTGATCCATATGGGCCCATACTCTTTATGAACCAAAATATGGAATCAACTTAATCCAAACTATATCACATTCCAACCCATGTGACCAATTGTCTATGGGTCAACATGACATAGTTAACTTCTTACGGTGTCTTCTTTAACCTATTCAGGATAACATTGTTAGGTTAAGGCAGACACTCTAAGTATAAATTATGTTTTTCAATCCCTACAAGAAGTGTCAGCACAATTCAATACATATTCATGGAACTATCCATATGAAACAGGGAAATGAACACTAAAAATAGATGTGACATGAACAAATTTGTGGCATATTAATCCTATTATACCAATGATGATGCATGTACTAATGAAAATCCTTCATTTCATCAGGTCTAGGTAAATAAATTTCATTTCAATCATACCAATAATGATAACACCATAAGACATGTGTAT
The DNA here is from genome assembly GCA_963277665.1 of Viscum album. NCBI lineage: Eukaryota > Viridiplantae > Streptophyta > Magnoliopsida > Santalales > Viscaceae > Viscum > Viscum album. The sequence continues at coordinate 906,415,936 of OY728131.1, read as the reverse complement.
CAACCAATGATGAAGTCATATAAACCATAACAGCTAAAAATGATAATAATAATTACCCATCACAGGTAATTTGGGTTTCCCCTATACATGGGTCAGCTATGTCTGGGAATAGGGTCAATTACAAATACCATTAACTTTTAGTCTCCTATTTAATTCTAAAATAGTAAGACAAAGGAAAAATGGCCCTGATGCCACTTTTTAATGGCTCTAATACCACTTTATAACATCCCGACCTAGGATCCACATTACACATGTCCTAATTTGGTGGGTAACATGGCCTCAAGAATGCCTCCATGTACACCAAAGGCTAGACACTAGCAATGAGGGTGTGAATATGGTACGGTGGGGAGACTATACCCTCTTATCAGACTAGAACAGCAGATACAACCAAAAATAAACAACAGTATAAGAATATAATAACATACAGAATAATAAATAAGTAGTAGAAGAATGATCAACTAAATATTTGAGTAAATATATCAAAATTCACAAGGCAGTGTTAATACATGGATGCATGACATGTTGATATAAAAAATGGGAACATGGTAATTGGAATAAAAAATTCAATAAAAAAATAAAAAAAAATAAAATCATCTCTACTATCATCTCAAGAAAAAGCTTGATCCACTTCTCCTATGCTCCATTAATAAGTAAGCAGATCAACAACTTGTACTAGGGCCCTTACCCATATCTGAACCTATAGTCATATAATCTTCTTGGGTACCAGAGGCATCTTGAGTATAGTGTGAGATAAAAACTTAGTATTCCACCACCAATGATGTCTAGAATTAATCTAAGTAGTGCTCGTAACTAAATATTGTGTAGGTATAAATGAATTAATAATAAAAATTAAACACATAAATAACAACTCGCTCAAGTTCCTAAAAGACAATTGGTGGCTCTACCTACTTTGTCTCATGACCAGGAGGAATGTCTGATAACTCACTATATATATATAAATAATATATATATATATATATATATTGTGTAGTTATATATTTCATCCACCTATATGAACTAATTATGTGTGGACGTAAGTGACCATATACCTAGAATACAAGTTTTTGGATGGAATGGGGCGTAACTCAAACATACATTGCCATTCTAATGATCCTATAAGCTCAAGAGATAGGTTACATGTCCTAAATCTCATATTGAGTGGTATAATTCATGATGATCACTCAGTATGGAAAGTTTTACATCATGTCAACACTCAAAAAAAAGGAATGTGGCGCATCAATCCCACCATCCTAATAGTGTCAGTTGTGTGAGACATCATGCTCAACACCCGTTGTAAGGGATCATGATACCATCATGCTCAACTGAACCCATACCAACATACCATAGACTTTATCAAGGTGTATTCATAATTATAACATAATACATGAGGAAAAAAGCTCATGAATCTCTATGTTCAAGTCCATTTATAACAAGGAAATACAATCCAAAAAGAATATTAATAATCATAAGTAATTGGTGTGACCTTACCACCCTTTTTAAACCATTGAATTTAATTCATTTATTTAATTTAAGGAAAGAAAATCAACATTTCTATGACATCCCATATTATCAATTCCATTTAATTCTCCTAAAATTAAATTTCAACGTAAAGCTCAACGAGATCATTAGAAAGGTTTCGTGGTCAATATGGAAATTTTCTACATGGGAAATTAAATTTATATAAGGTCCAAGCACTTAGGAGGTGCCTTGAGTTTTTTTTAACTTTCATATAATGAGGGAAAATTAATTTTTAAACAAATCCAAACTCTTAGGAGGAGATCCAAGAATATACACATTTAACCATAAGTAGAAATTCTATTTGGAACAACCAAGGGGTGTCTATAAATGTGGTAACCATCCTCTAAATTACTGAACAAGGATCAAAGAACATGTATCATTGTTCAATGAACAAATTGATATGAAGATATCAATAAAAAGAGATGTTTGAAAAAATATAGCATGAGGAACTATGGAATATCTACTAAACATCAAAACTCATGGGGAAAAAATGATACAGCTTACCTCAATGCTATAAATGACTCCTTGCTCAATATCAGCCTCTGATTTGGAGTAGGTTGGAAGATATCTGAGAAACGGACCAATTCCCTAAAAATAGGGCAAATGATCTCACACCTAAATATAATGATGGATCCAAAAATAAACTTGTATTGAAGGTAAGATACAAGATAGGTTAACGAGAGTGATATTATGCTTCTAACAGATTGTGATTTGGAGTGCAGATTAAGAACTTATCACAAATCCTAGATTGAGAGTATTTTGAGCTCACAGGAGAAGAACCAAACCATTCACTGGAAGGGAGGAGTGTAAGATGAAAATTGCAATTGGTAAATATAAATTATTAAGGGAAAATGTAATTTCACCCTCAAAATAGGGCTTGCATGGTTTGGCCACACATATTGTCAAATTGTGCGCAAATTGATCTCAAGCCATTTTTTAAGGATATACCTCACATCGTTAAGGAAAACCATTTTTTAAATCATGAGAAAAGCCTATATTAAAAACCTACAGTCTCTTACATATTCATGCACCTAGAGTTTCATGGTTTTAGACAATCTGTACAGCCCGTGTTTCGCTTATGTTTTTCCCCCATATGGTTAGGAGAAATTGTGCAGGCTAGGCTGCATGGTTTCTACTAATTGTGTGGCCCGGTTACTTTTACCAATTTCTAGAACTCCGAGCTCTGAACAAGCGCTAGACACAACTAGGATATTACTTAGTCCATAGTACACATTTACCAAGATTAAACCAATTATTTAAATCAAAAAACAAATGCTTCTTACCTTTGTAAAAAATATGGTTCATTACAATAGGGTAGGGTAAATATAATTTTGCTAACCAATCTTATTTCTAGCTCCTTTAAATTTTCTTCACATTAATCTATCCAAATTAACATGGATTCCTTATGATTCAACATGGTTATTGTATTAGATAGTTATGAAAAATATTTCACAAAGCATCAGTAGTATCATAGAAATCCAAGAAAACTATGGATCTCAATTGTCATGATTAGTGCAGTCCATTGTATAATAAATTCTATTTTTTAAAGGAACCACCGATATACCCTCAATTGAGATTATATATCCCCATAATTTTTATTTTTGTAGACAAAATTTACATTTTGTAAATTTAGCATACAGATTCTCCTTCCTCTATTTTTCAATATAATTCTAAAATTTTTTCATGTCCTTACTTTCAATTCATATATATTAGAATATCATCTATAATGACTGTCAAACACTTATCAAGGTAATCTCTAAAGAATTTTTTCCTTAAATCCATGATGATAGCAGAATCATTGGTAAGTCAAAATGGAATTACTATAAATTCACAATGACCATACCTCAGATAAAAGGTTTTCTTGGGTATATCCTCCATCTTGACCCATATAAAATGATATCTAGATAAAAGATAAATCGAGTAAAAATATTGACCTCCTCATAATTGATCAAATATATCATTGATATGCAGTAGATTATACTTTTTCTTAATAGTGATCTTGTTAAGTTCCCAATAATTAATGAAAATATTCATTGACCATATTTCTTTTTAATAAAAAGAACAGGTGAATCACATGGTGATACACTATGGAATATAAATCCTTTCTCAAGATTATCTAGGAGTTTCTTCATCAATTCCTATAACTTAATCTTGGTTATTCTACATGGAGTCTTTAAAATAGGTGTAGCTCCATGTATGAGCTCTATTGAAAACTCAACTTCATGATTTAGGGGAAGATTAGGAAAGTAATCAAGAAAATAAATTATCATAATCTTGAATAATAGGAAAACATTCAAAGTTTATTTTCTGTCAAACCATTTAAGATAAATATCCATCATTAATAGTATTAAGTCCTATATAATGGAAGTAACTTGCATTGAAAGTTCATATATATCCTCACATATAAATATGATAATATGTTAGTTTGTAATATCAGATGTGACTTCCCTTGTTCAAAAATTGATATGGGATTTATATATAGATAGGCAATCCATTCCCAAAATCACATCAAATTTAATTATAGGGGGAATTAAAAGATTTTTAGGAATCAAATTTCCACATACTTCTATCAGAGAGGATCTATATACTTTAGATGCAATAATCAAACCTTTAAGAGTTTTCACTTATAAATCAGTGTCTAATCATTGAGATTGTAATGTGATAACCTTAGAAAATTCCTTTGATAAAAAATATTGGTAAGATACATAATCAAAAAAATACATTAGTTGTTCTATAGTGGATGATAAGTGTACCTTTCACCATTTAATTCTCATGAACAACTTTGAAAGTCATGATCTCTTGAGATTTTCCTTTTTTCCATTGACTTTAGATATTACTGAGGATTATTATCCTCATTATATCTTGGATTAGGGCGTTTATTTTCATAATTCCCAAAATCCTTATATCTAATGCACTGATGTGTGGGTGGCGTATTTAGTTGATCTTTATATACATTTATTTGATTAGTTGTCCTCTTCACATTACTTCAATATCTTTTTTCTAAATGGTCAAGCCTCCCATACTTGAAACATCTTCTCATTCCTTTCATGAAATCACCTGAGTTTTGTTTCCCAAATTTTTGGTTTGTAGGAGGTTAAAACATATTCTTTAATACATATGACATAACACTAGATCTTCTATGAAACTATATCTTCCTTTTCCTATCAATAGAACCATGAGGGTTTCTATATTCCATTTCTACTTTCAGTGCACGTTGAATTATTTTTTCATTTCTTTTTGAGTCTCTTGTGGCTAATACCTTTTGAAGATTGGTTTCAAACTACTAATGAATATATCAATCATGATTTTTGGGTTGATGATAAAACCAAAAGTATACATTTCAAGTATAGTAAGGTTTTATTCATACATACTGATGGATTCATCATTCTATTGATTTAACTCTAGAATATCCCTCTCTATTTTAGTATGAATAGTTTAGGGAAAGTACTTATTAATAAATACCATCTTAAACTCCTCTTATTCCATGGATTTTATTTCTTATTATTTCCTTGTATTCTTGATAAGAGTCCACTATTAATTAGCTTCACTATCTAAGTGATAGATTGTTAATACAACTTTCTCATTGTCTGAGAACTAAAAAATAGAAAATATACTTTATATCACATTGATACATTGATTAAAAACTAGTGGATTAGAATAATTAGAGAATGAGGGTAAATGTTGTTGCATAAAAGATTCATTGGCAGGTTTCTCCCTCCTTAGTGCATTCAGAAGTACAACATGATCTGTGTTACTGCTAATAGCCTGAAAGAGTTGAGTGACTAGAGTAAAAAGATATTTTATCTCAGATCCTAAGACATTTGTTTTCTCATGAGTAAATATGTTTCATTGGTCATCACATTATTTGTTCTCTAGATTCCTCTAAGTTCAATCCATTGACTAAAACCACAAACATTGTGTAATCATCAAGATATAAAAATCAAAGTGAACAATCATATATTCATACAATTTATTCCTAATATTCCCTAACTTATGATGCATTCATATCAATCAACAATACCTTAGGTTTAACCTAGGTGATTCATGCTCAACATCTATTAAAATATTTCATAATGGTTTTTAAATAAAATTTTTATTAACCCAATAATATCCCATAGGAATTTCTAGCTAGGTGTGTAGTATTAGACCCACTAATCATGCACCGGTGATGATAAATTTAATACCCAATCCACCCTTTCAGAGTTGTTACCCATAGTTTCATTTAATCCACAATAATATCCACTTTCTAGTATCTATGGATAGATTTATTTGTTAGAAATATCACACAATATCTACTTTACCAAATATTCAGGATGTTATCATACTCTTAGAGTTATCCCCAAAGTTTTGTATAAATGTTTCGAACCCTAATATAGACATATTAACTAAGACCTTATTTGATACTAACTAAGGATGCCCAAGAACAATATATATCAATATTTTAACATTTAAAATGAATATGAAAAACATAAATCAATTATAAACATCCCATAATTGTAATGGTTTAGTGTCTTTGGAGATTGGACGCATAAAAATATTATTTCATAAAGAATATTCAATATATCCCACAAATTTATTCATATTAATACCCTTATATATATATATATCATACTCAGAACCTTCAATTAAAACCTAGGGAAGGAATACAAAAGAAAGGGTGAGAATAAATGTTCAGTAAGGGTAAACATAAAAGATATCAATTAATGATCATGCATGAGAATAAGGGTATGAGAAAATGATCATAAAATAAGGAATTAAAACCTAATAAATTAAATACCTTTAATCATGAGTCATGGAATAAGGATTTTTCATTAAAAAAAGTTATAATAATGCAGAATCATATATAATCAATCATGATCCAAGAGATTATATCATAAACATATTAATGTGGGAAAACATAAGATTGTCACATTGTGAACATATATAAATAGTAACAAGTTCACTATTTAAGTTAAGGGCATGAAATTAGGTCTTCACATTGACTTATGGACATGAAACCAATTCTATGTATAAACTAATGGACATGAAACAAGATCCATGCATAAACTTGTGGGCATGAAACCAAGTCCAGGTATAGTATTGTGAACATGAAATCAAGTTCATGCATATCATAGTTATCTAATAAGTTATCCATATTTACCCAATTCATTGGAGGGATATATAATTTTGGGCCCACCCATCACAATTTCATAATCTATTCATATTCATGTCACAAGATCATGAAAACATTAATCATTAATATAATTATGGAAAAAACAGGTTTCATAAATATTTAATATTCATTACCATAAACCATCTAGAGAAAAAATAAGGATGGTATCATATAATATTATCCCCAGTGAATCATAAGTTATATCAAATGATGTTATCATGGATGAAAAATTCCTTTAAAATATCACTGGATTATTTCTTGAGGAAAACACCCTTTTCATTTTGATATCACTTAAATAAAATCTAAAAAATTTCAAAAACTCTTATGGAAAAAAATTTCTTTGGAAATAACCATTGAAATTTAATTTTAATCTTCAAATAAAATATTTTTTATAATGGTGGGAAAATTATTTCATGTTGTAAATGTTAAAATGAAGATTCCTTTAAAGTTATTATTAAAAAAACCAAAGCACCTCATTTGGAAATTGACAAGATAATTTATTTTAAACAATTTTATTAAAATTAATACATGTATAAATATGTATTTAAAAATTAATTTGAGAATATAAAAAATATTCTTGAAATTTTTTTATAGAAAATATAGACCTGGAAGAAAAATATTCTTAGTCAGAGAGAAAAATGGGGTTGGTTTTTCTTAAAAAAATTATTTCAGTATCCTATGTACTTAAAGATATGAAAGTGAAAAAAATGTCTTCTATAAAAATAAATATATTATAAGAAAATTCATGATATTTTTGTGAGATGGATCAAAAATTTCAACATCGAAAACTTAAGCATAACCAATCCTAGTAAATAATGAGATTATAACATAAAAACATTACCCCAAGTTTAAGTTTCTTTGTAAGCACTATAGCCTCATGTATAATATATTTAAATTTATTATAATTATATAAAATAATCATGTACATAATTATAGTATCATAAAGTATCCACTTATAACATTTTAACACTTATTTATTAATAAATTCTTAATAAAATTGTCATTTATAGGTGGCAATTCTTTCGTTTTTTATGGAAGTTTTAGTGAAAACGTTTTAGTACTAGTAATTTGTTCATGTTTAAATTATTTATAAAATTTTAATAATAAAATAAATATAATATATATTAATTATATACATATTTATAATCATCCATAAAATTTAGAGATAGAAAAATAAATTACACCATTCTTAGAGATGGTAGTCTATATATGTGCATGAACGTTTTTTTTATTTTCTAAAAAAATAAAGATACATAATATTTTATCATTAAAAATCATAATTATATCATAAATATACTATATAAATATTAAATCCTTCATAATAAAAAATATATTAATATTGGTGATGGATAACGAGTTATATCACTATGTAGAGGTGGTTGTCCATACGTATGCACGAGTGATACTATCATTTCCCATTTAATGGAAAGAAGGTCGAAAAGGGTTTTCAAATCATCATAATAACATCTAAATATATTTTTTATACTAAAATCACCATGTTATGATGGATAAAATAGGTTTATACATGTTTTAATAAGAAATAAAAAATGAAAGAGTTCGGCTAAGAGTTATACCTCTTCATTGAGAAACCCCATTTGGCATAGACCTTAAGCCTTAAAAAGATTGTATTATAAAAAAAAATTGATAGTATGTTGGTAGTTATTCTATGAAATTATTTGGGTTTGTATTATATAAACTAATGGGATTCATACATGTGGATAATAGAGAAGAGTTGGTGTCCTTTTATAAGGGAGGGAGAGAGAACAATTGGAATTTTTCAAAATATTAAAATATAATAATGTCATACTCAAGAAAAATGAATCTAAATAGATCATATTAAAATATAATCTGATATAGGATAAAAATATGAATATAAAATAGGATTTTCATAAGTTTATTTGTAAATCTCACCATTATCTGTTAGTTTACCCCCCCCCCCCCCCCCCGATAAACCTGTTTTAACCTTAACTAAGGTAATAAATTTTTTAATGTTTTTACTATTGATTATGAAAAAAAATGAAAGTATCCTCATTAAAAAATTTGGAAATTATGATTTTAAATATTTATTCTATTTCATCAAATATAATTTCTATATGTTTCAGAAACTACTTTTAAAATAAACCCGCAAAAATCATTGAAAAATGGTTTTTCAAAAATTATATTTTTAGGTATATAAACATTTTTATACCAAATTTAAGAATAATTTTGATTCCGATTAATTTTATTGGATTATTTTTTATTAAAATTAACTAATTAAATTTTAAAATAAATTTCAAAAAATTGTTACTTTTAAAATACTTGAATGGAAAAGACAGTTTTCAATAAAATCGATATTTTTTACTTTTCACTGAAAAAATTATATTTTCATTAAAATATCAAAGATTAACCTTAAGATAATTTTTATATGAAGATTAAAAAAATCATAACATTTTTATAAAATTAAATTTATAAACTAGTATAAATTAATTATAATATATATGCACAAAATGAAATTAAACTATTTTTAAAAGAAAACATACTTTGAAGCATAAAATGACTTTACTGAAAATTGAATACTTATTTATTATGAATTAATCAATAATTTGAATTAAATAAATAATTTATATATATTTTTTATAATTTGGTTAGTCCTATTAATTATTTCAATTTAATAGTTGTGTTATTATGGTATACTATATCATTGTTCATAATTTGGTTGATCCTATTCATCATTCCTTCTCTCAAATTTTGGATATTTTATTATGTTACAACTCATATAAATGTTCTTATCTAAAAATTATGAATATGATTGATTTTATATAATTATGATACTAGTATATGCCACATCCAATAACCAGAACACAAACATCAATTTCATTTTCGGGGACACATCTGCATTATCATCATTGTCATGAACATGTCAACCATAAATTAATAAATGGGATCCTTAACATAATTACTTTACCAAAAATAATATCAAACCATAAATTAACTTTAAATATTATCACTCCAAAACCAATATATTGAAAATATCACAACAAAATCACATAATAATGGATGAGAAACATTATAAAACCCCATATACTACATCAACAATAATAAAAGAAAAAAGGGATAATAAATCAGAACCATCATTACCAATCTATTCAGAAGAAGGTCCCTTTCACTGGGTAGTGAGATGTGGTAAGACAACCCTCTCTAACTAACTAGGAACATTGGAAAAATAATAAAACACACCAATACATCCACTACATCTCCTCTGCATAATTTATCCACCATGTCAACATAACCACTTCCTTGATCACATTTTCAAACTAATGATGATTACACCCACTCATTTCCATATCATTATCACATAACTACCTCATCATTGTATAAACACATCACAACCACATCACATTTCCCCTAAACATCCACTTACATAACATCACCACTCCCACATTAACACATCTTCACCACACTTCTATTGTGAAACATCACCACTTCTATATTCACCATTACCATATCAACAAAATATCAGTTTATAACATCAAAATTATTAATAAATAACATATCAATAATAGGAAAAAATCATGGTTTAATATCAACTTTTTTAACCCCTAAATCAATGAAATTTCATTTTTAATATAATAATAATCAAACCCAACAACAAAACATCACATAAAATATTTCACATTAAAAAAAATAATGAAAAATAACCCTATTAACTCATAAACCTCTTCACCTCTATCATGACCACGTACTTCAACAACTAATTTATAAATAATAACAATTCAACTATAACTAAATTTATTTTTATCAACTATGCAACACCCCATGAAAACACCTAGAAAAAAATGACATAAGGAGTAAAAGAGATAATAATCTCATACCAAAATATCACTTCCTAACTTCTATATTTTATAGACTAACCCAACTCCTCCATAATGACATAAACTTATTAAATTACACTAATATTTATAGTAATCTCACTTTAACTAACTCAATGTGAAAATTAAAACAATATTTTAAATGAAGAAGAATATAACACGCTCCCATTAAAATTTGACTCCCAACTATAAACCATCTATAAAATGACACTAACAATATCAATATGACACTAACCACCATGATACCGCTATCCCTAATCACCCTTTTTTCTTCAAAATAAGGCCAAAAAACCATTTTTCATTCTATTAGGAAACTGAAGAGAATAAGACAAAAATCCCAATATAAATATTTAAATAAGAAGTACTCAGATATTACTTAACAATACCATAATAATTTCTGAATTCTCAAAAAAAATCCCATGAAATTATTCCATAATTAATAGAAAAACATATCATTACACCAATGTGTAATATATTACTAAAAATTATTTAAATATAAAAAAAATCTATATATGATATAAAACAAAATTTTAATAGAAAAAACCAAAAATAAATCAAGCATATAAATTTTAGGTGCTAGAAGAAAATCCCCAAATTCTTCACTTCAAATAAACATCTAGATATTTTATTAAAGTACCAAAATATACTTCCTTTATGATTTTTTTCTAAGAACCATTTATATATAATATCTAGAAAGTATGAAACTAATATCTTATCATGGGTAAATACCTGAAGCACCCCAGATATGTAAAATTAAACTCAGAAGCTACCCAATGTCACTCAACGACAAGAGTAGGAAAAATAATAAAATACAAGAGGTGAATTTATAATTATAGAAAATGATCTAAAACATGACATGGTTTCTCAAGCACTGTGACATTGTATAAACTTGAAAAAGTTGATCTGAAAAACATAGTTCCCCATTATGTTTTCTGGAAGGTCTTATTGATCATTCCTCCTTTGAATATCCACATTGACCGAAACTACAACATTTAGAAGACCACCCAAGCATATTCTATTGAGGCCTTCTTTAAACCATGAGATAGAACAATGAAAAATACACTAATACTACACCATTTTTATCCATCATCCACCCTTGAACAATAATCCGACCATGATGTTGCATTCACTAACCAAAACCTTTTTCCAGCATGACCAACAAAATACACCCATTTCTAGCTCCCTATTTTGAATATATATTTCACTAATTCATAACAATAAATAAATATATAGAAATCACCCATTTTCTATAAACTATGTTATAGATTAGTAAACCACAACATAGTTTACTACTTGGTTTGATTATTTTTCTTTTTTGTTTTCAATAATAATTTGAATATATTTGATTTTTTTGTGTATAAAATCATTAGAATTATATTTTTTCATTAATTTTAGAATAATAATTCATTTTGAGACATTTTATACATTAAAATAACTAAAATGTGTTCTGGGTAGAAAATCAGTTAGAAAAAATCCCTCAAAATGGTTTTAGGTTATGTTTGTTAGAATGGTTGTTAAAGAGCTTACCAAAACTGCTTATAAAGTCATTGGGGTCATATAACATGAAATTTGGAGGATCATTGAATAAATTTTGGTATAATTATAGATAGCTAGTGTTTATACAGGAAGATATGAATTTTCCTAAGTTCATTTCATATGGGTCATTCACTCATTGTGTAATAGTATGTTTTGGAGGAAGGTGAGGTAAATGACAAAGTCTTGGTCTTTCCTTGTGATAATAAGAGTTATTTTGGGGTAAAGAGAGAGTTTTAATGGTCATCCATAATTTTTTAAGGGTCACAAGGGATAAGGTAGATGAAAAATAAAAATAAAAATCAGGATTTCATATGGTTCATTCCTAAAACTATAAGGCTCATTGAAAAATCCATAAGGTTCGTCAAAATCATTTCATAAGATTCATTACAAAGTATGTAAGATAAATTTATAAATTATGTAAGAGTCATTCTATAGAAAGGATAAAAATAAAAAATTTAAGTAGTGAAATTTCATAAGATTCAATTCTGTAAAATCTTAAGGGCCATTTCATAGAAAAGGAGCATCATTTAAGGTTCATTCTCTTGACCATTTTTATTGAAAGTTGGACTATAGTAGTTTGATAATTATTTTATTAATCATTAAATGTGATTAAGAAATCATTCCAATGTGGAATGATAAAATTATGTTGATATTAATAGGATTATTAGGCCATGATATTTTAGTTATTTAAATGTGAGTGTGGTGATGATTTGGTGGATCTAGTTTTGACCATACAACATGTTGTGAAGAGGTATGTTGTTTTTGTTAGATTGTAGCAATGAGTTAGGTTGGAATTTAAATATAATATTTAGATGAAGATTTTGGAGTTTATTTTTTATAAAATATTAATCAATTTGGTTAGCATTGAATACTGGAGAATATCACATTACTAAATTTATAGTTTTTATATTCAAATAATGAAATATTTAACATGTGGATATTCAGTGAATAAAAAATTAAAAGTGAAAGGGGGAAGATATTTTGAAGACTCTATGGACACAGAGGGGTATAATTTAATTTATATGTAACTAAGAAAAGTTTTGTGGAAGATATTAAAAATCATTGTTTTTAGAACCAAAAAATACAGAGGTCAAGCATTGGAAATAAAATGAAGGAAATGAAGGTGTTGAAGGAGGAATCTCATTAGAAGTTCATGGAAGTTGTGTTGATTTATATAAAGAGTATGGTGTAATTTATACTTATTTTTTGTATAATATGGATAGAGGTTACAAGAGGATCCAAAAATTCTAACTTATAGGGATATTAGTGTATTATTCATTTATTTTGTGAAGCTTGTAAACCTAGAGGATCAATATCACCAATCATTAATATAAAAGAAATGGAAATGTTATTAGTGTTTCAGGTGCATCGATACATCATCATTGCATGATCCTTGGATTATATTGGTTTGGGTGAACCAATTAAATTTCTCATGTCCATCCACTATTCTACTTTAATGTTTTACATCAGTTATAAATTAGATAGATTGTTCCTAATAATCATGGATCAAGATCATTGGCAAGATTTAGTTAAAATTAAACATACCCTAATTCACCCCCAATACATTAGAAATATTTGGGATAAAAAAATATTATTAGTGATAAAGGTTATTGGTGAAGTTTTTATCTCTCTAAATTAGTGGATCTAGTTTTCATCTATAAAGGAATTATAATTTTCAATGAAAACAATTTCCAGTAGTTGAGAAATCTAATGAAACATTATTTTGAATCATTCGGAATAGATATCTACACAACCAATATTCTTGGAATTTTGGATATCATGGAATTTGGATCATTATCAAATAAAGACATAAGGTATATTTATATCAATACAAAATGAGTTATTGCATTGGGAGGAGAATTATTCAATGATATAGGCATAAAGGTGATTTCATGAAAATTCTCACACACCATATGGGAAAAAATTATAAATATTTATAAATTTTATTCTATGGTATATTAATACAAGTTACATGTACATAGAATAAGTATGAGGAATTAAGAACATAATAAAACGAGTTAGTTGATGCATTCTTTGGTCGGGTGAACATCATAGTGGAGGACATCCGTGGACTTAGAGATGAAGAAAAATTATAATGAGTCTGTAAACAAATAGAATTCTCAAGAAGTAGAATTCGAGGAAATTAAAAGGTTCATAGTGGAGGATGATCTTGAGGATATTGAGGTTGATGAGGTGATATCTTTTCTCCCCTCAAATTTCAAAATAGGTATGGTAAAATTCAAAGGAAAGAATCCACTTTTTTGTTTTCATTATAGTAAATTTTAGGATCTAAGTGTAATATGTACAAAATAATTATGAGATGTTAATAAAGAGGAAGAAATAATTTAATAGTTATAGAAGAAAGATAATACAACAATATAAATTCTTTAATAACAATGATTTTTTACCAATAAAATTTTAACTTTGAATAAATGGATATGGAAGAAGTTCAGGAATAAAAAAACGTCAATAATTAAGTTCTTGTGGCTATAAAATATAGACCAAAAGTGGAGGAAAGTGATGATAAATGTGTTTAAGTAAAGTTAAGATTCAATATTGAGGCTAAAATTGAAGATTCACTTCATGAACTTGATTTTAGAAGGGAAAAAAGAAAATAAATAAATGGAGAGATGTGTGAATCAAAACATTATATGTATAATCAACAAGAATAGAAGAAGAATTTGAAAACTGATATTGAAGAACATGAATATAGAATTATTGGTAACTCAATGAAGGAAGTTTATATTAATATCAAAATCAAATAACATGTCCAAATTATTGATAATTTGACTAATTTGTTGAAATATCATGTTAAAATAATTAAGGAACATGAAGGTTAATTCATGATGATCCAATAAAATATTGATGATCAATAAAGACTTATAACCCTTGGCATAACATCAAGAATTTCAAGTGTACTTTTTTCTAAAGAAACTAAGGAATAACATGGGGATTCAACAGAGAAATTAATCACTCTCCTAAAAGTGATGTTTTTCAAAGATAAATTTCAATCCATTGAGTGTCTTGATCATAAGAAAAAACTTAATGGAAAATGATACATGGCCATATGTACCCACTCCCTAAAATATACTTTTTCTAAGAGCATCATAGTATACTCAAAAAGTTTTAGTTAGAATAGATAAAACATATGATAATTAACCACATATTGGTTGTTATTTTTTTTAAATACGAGACACAAATAATACACATGCTTCATAATAAAAATTAATTATAGATCTTAAGAAAAATAAAAAAATAAGAATATTTTCATATACATAGTAAGTTTTTTATGGATATTTATTTTCATGTGAAGGATATGGACACATGTTTGTAAATTTATCATCAAACGTAAAAATAAATAATACAAAGGAGATAAAAATAGCTAGAAGCATCATCAAGTGGTTTAGAAACTCATAATAAATTTGAAGTCTTGAAAGATTAGGATGATACATTAATGTAGAAGATGGAATAATCTCATTCACTATTGATTAAAGGGAAGAAATGAACATGGACCTATAAGGAGAAAATTCAAAAGGCCAAAATCAATAAAATTACTATAAAATATAAGAATCAAGCTAGATTATGGATTTTTGATAGTGTTTGTACTTCCAATATGATGGGAAACAAAGATCATTTTATAGTAATAAAGTAAGATGATGGTGGTGTATTTCATTTTAGAAATGATGAAGGGTTGAAGATTACTGGATTGGGAAAAGACAAAATCAAAGGAAAATACTTGATGAATATTGATGTATTATTGGTTGAAGTCCTCAACTATAACTTGATAAGTTTAATTAGATTATGTAACTTGAGGCATACAGTGAATTTCAACAAGAAAATTTCATTATAAAAGGAATAAATGACTTAATTATCATATAAGTAAAGTGCATAAAGGAAAATATATACCTCATTATTGGAGGAGAATACATGTGATTAATATATATAGAAGAATATAATTAGATGAATCATAAATAGAATACCCACTTGATCCAAAATTAATTGGAATTTTTTGTGAAACTTTATGTAGAATTTGATGACCATAAGCTCTCATGAGACCACACTCACACATATGACTCTGTAAAAATGGATGATTATTCAAAATAATTACAAGCTAAAGAAAAAAAATTAGTTAATTTTATTGATTTGGTGAATGTTGATGTGTGGGGACAATATCACCCAGATCCATGCATTGAAAGATATATTATATTATATTTATTGATGGTTATAATAGGATTCCATAGCTGATGGTTATCTCTCATAATTTTAAAATGATATAGTGAATTACATGTTATTGGATATTAGATGAGAATATGTTTGAAGTGAAAAATTAGAAGTTATGGACTAATAATGGTAAGTAATTAACTAATAATTAGGTGGAAGAATATCTATAGAATCATGGGATCGGGCATCAACATGTCGGTAGTGAGGACTATTCAACAAAATGGATTGCTGAGAGTAGGGACTGGAATATTAATTATATGACCTAGAAAGTGTAGACTAAAAAAATATAGGAGTCTTATTAGAATGGGGAAGTGGTTACAATAGTATATATCTCTTATAGAACTTTTTTGTGTCTAAATGAAGAAAATACCCCCTATGAGTTATAGTATAAAAAAATCAAACATTGTTGTACATTTTAATCTCTATAAGTAAATTCTTTATTTTCATTATGTAGGAGAGCTATAAGTTTTAATTTTGTGGGAATGAAGGTATTTTCATTGGATATTCATCCAAAATAAAGTCATATGAGTTCTATAATTAGAGGATTTAGAAATTTTTTGAAAGTTAGGATGTAATGGTTGTTAAAAATGTGTAAATTTTTTAAACCCATGAGAATATTTTTCTAAAAAAATAATAGAATTTATAAGGAATATGATGCTAAAGTGATAATACTAGGAACATGGGACTTTATAGGACATTAAATAATACATTATAGATGAGGAAACTACAATAGGTTCAGTAGCTAAAAATATGGGAAGGGGAAAAGCTAAAATCAGTTATAGAAATATTATTAGTGAATGGACAACTATAGTGATAATAAAGGATCTAAAAGATTCCTCATTATTATCTTATGTAGAGACAATAATATTTTATTATTCCATAAAATATAAAAATTGTCTCAAATCAATGTATGTAGAGCTTTCCAAAACTGAGAAGAATCAAATGTGGGAAGTTGTTTTAAGGCCAGAAGATAAAAACGTCATCCGAGCTAAGTGGGTGTTTCAAAATAAACTCATTGAAAATTGTAATTTTACTATGAAACAATCATGGATATCATTCAAGTTATATTCCCAAATTAAATGTATATGTATATTAATGATACATTTTCCCCCATTTAACTATTGGAAATCATTCATTTTTTATTTCAAATTCTAGTAAATATGGGATTCATGGTGTACCAAATAGATGTTAAAATGGAATTTGTTAATAGAGTCGTTGATAAATGAGTCTACATTGAGAAACCAGGTGTATTTCTTATATATGGGTACAAAATAAAAGTGCGTTTGTTGAAGAAATATTTTCAATGTAAAAATAAAGTACCAAGAACTTGATATTCTAGGCTTGATCAGTACTTGGGAAATTTTGGATTCCAATGAGGAGGGGTTCATCCCAACCTATATATCAAAAATGAAAATTAAATAAAAGGATGTTGGTGTACATTTATGTGGATGGAATAATTTTTTAAGTATTAAAGTATGCACAATTGAAAGATAATTTTAGAATATATGAGGTTCAAATTTTATTTCTATAATTGGTGAGTTACTATTTTTCCTTGGTTTATAGATGGCTTAAAGAAGTGATAATGTTTTTATTTCAAAATAAAAATGTTCCAAAAAAGTTTTCAAGAGATTCATAATGGAACATTTAATGTATATTATAACTTGGGTGGCTACATAGATGAAATTTTTAAGAGATAATAGTGGGAAAAAATTCAATATCATAGAGTGTAGAAAAATTATTAGAAGCCCATTATACTTGACAATAATACAGCCCGATATTGTGTTTTACACATGTCAAGTCACATAGTACCAATGTTTTACCAAGGAAATAAATATTATAGAAGTGAATATGATACTTTGATATATCAATAATACAATGGGTTTCAATATGTTTTATCATAGAACATCAAAAAGTTATTGGGATACAATAATGAAGATTGTGAAGGTTCAGTGGATGATATCAAGACGACATTAGAAGATGAATTCTATCTTAGAGGTTCCTGTGTCTCTTAACTGAGTAAGAAGAAATATTTAATTTCCCTTAATGTTTTGTAGGTTGAATATATTTCCACTACTCAAGTATGTAATTAATTACTATTGATAAAGCAACAAGTTGAGGATATTAGAGTTGATGTGAAATCTATTATTGTAATCAAGTGTGATAACTCGAGTGTTGTTAATATTGGAAAAGATATCATTCATCATTCAATATTATTAATATTAAGATAAAGTATTATTTCATGAAATAAAAGGTTGAGAATGGGAAAGTTAGGTTAGAGTATATGTAAACAAAAAAATGTTTTCAATATCATGAAAAAGGTATTATCTAAGGTAGTTTTTAAAGGACACTAGTTGGCTCTTATAGTCCAACCATCTCTATCTAAATAAGAAGTTTGGATAAGGGAATCCCACTCCCCTATTGTATTTTCTATGTATAAAGTTATGATATCTCTATTTAATTAAATTTTTAGGTTCCTAACATTATCTTGTGAAATTTTAGAGAAGTGGTCTTTGGGTTTATTAACAAATAGAGAGAAATAGTCCATAAATCACTTGGGAATTGTTTTTGAAATAAAGTGGGATGGGAGTGTACATCCCTATTGACAATGGGTGGAAATAGTATGCAAGTGTTTTGAAAAAGTGGAGATCATTTAACAACATAATTAGGAGAAGAATATTTACAGAATACAAAAATATAATTAATATCCAAGAAGTGTTTTAATGAAGATATATTCTTTTAACTCAATTTTATCAAAAACATTTTGACTCATGTTGTATTACAATTGATTTTTAGTGAATCATTAATGTATGATCTAAAGGGAAGAGCTTTATAAATATTTATTGGTTTTGTATATTTAAATATGATTTTTTTAAGTGAATTTATGCTATATCTATTTTGGGATTTTCAAAAAACTCAAAGGGGAAGATTTTTAGAAAAAATCTCCTTACAATGGTTTTTGGGTTGTGTTAGTTAACATGGCTATTGAAGGGATTTCCAAAATATCTCATGAATTCATGGGGAGAACATAACATGAATATTATTTGATCATTCAATTCATTATAGTTTAATTATGTATAGTTTGGGATTGTATAGGATTCTATAAATTTTTCTTGTTTTATTTCATAAGGGTCATTTATTTTTTACACATGAGTATGTTTTAGATTAATCAGAGGAAAATGGCTATGTCTTGGTGTTTCCCTATGTGTGTAAGAATAATTTTATGGTGAAGGGATAAATAATAAGGTTCATACCTAATTTGATAAAGGTAACCATGGATTTTTTAAGGGTCACCAGGTTAATGGGTATACCACCAAGCCTGGAGGATTTAAAATCTTCATTTATTTTTTCTCTTTTTAACTGTGTTGAGGGTTAACCTTACATCACTACCCCAAAACATGATTTTATCAGTGCTAAAAAGGCCTTTATCATAGATAATATATTCTGATAATAGAGCCACAAATAAATGGGGCTGTCTTTATCATCTCTCTAAAAATTCCTGATAAAGGTTCTCTTTTATCAGCACTATTTGAAGCACTGATAAAGTCCCCTTTTATCAACAATTCAAATAGCACTGATAAAGTGTTCCTTTATCTGCACTATTTGAATTTCTGATAAAGGCTTACATGACTGGGTGTTTTGTTTATATAAATCACACCCAAGCAACCTAAAAAAATAAATAGCACCAAACCAAGAAAAAATAACCTACAAAAACTAGAAAAAACCTACTCAAAAATAACCCCCATAGTATATACAAAAGAACCACATACATGATGTAAATGATAAAAAAATTAGTGCAGACAAAGGTTTGGTAAACAATTCTATATACATTTAATTGGCATCATGAATACAAAAATATTCAATCATGGTATATACCAAAAAAAGTCTTCTATATACATTTTGAACAATGTTTTATAAAATTACATTTACAATTATCCAACAAATAGTTAAAAACATTAATGTTTTCTCTTTTGATGTATGTGGACCCCTCTAAAAAATTTCCTCTGGTGCTAATAGTCATAGAAAAAATCATCCCAACTTGAGAAAAAGGTCACACCTATATAAGAAAACAATTATTACATCGGTAATACTATAAAAAAATAAATTAAACATTAATATGAAGAATACATTATAAAATGTCAATTTTTATTAAAATGACCCAATTGGAGTTATATCGGTCACACTATGTGTTGTGTTGATGTGGGTTTGATTCCTATATGTCACAAATGACTGATAGACCGTTTTCCTAAATTTTCAAAACAATTGGAATTCATTTCTTAGGTTTTTAGTGTGTCAGTTGTGCTTTTTTACTAAAATGTCATTTCAAACCAAAAACTTGCAATCTCAGTCATATCAGTTGAATCGTGCATCGGTTTGTCATAAGACTGCTTCATACACATCAAAAATGACTTAAGAATAATTGTCCTTAATTTTTAAGACAATCGGAGTGTGTTTTCTTATTTTTTAGTGACTGACATGTTTTGAGTTAAAATGTCAATTTTAAACTGATAGAGGACACTTTTAGTCATACCGGTTACACCGTTCGTCGGATTGAGGTGGGGTTGATTTATAAATGTCAAAAATGACTCATGGATCATTATCCTAAAGTATTAAAACAATATAAATTCATTTTATCAGTTTTCAGTATGTCAGTTGTGTTTTTTTACTTGAATTATTGACAATTTTAAATAATAAGACACATTTGGAGTCATACCGGTGAAACCATGCATCATATTGAGGTGAGGTTAATTCCTAAAAGTAAAAATTGATTGATATATCATTTTCCTAATGTATCAAAAAAAAATCAAAATTCATTTCCTCAGTTTTTAGTATGTTAGTTGTGTTTTTTTAATAAAATTTCATTTCAAACTGAAAAACATATAATTTGAGTCATACTGATCACATCGTGCGTCGATTTGATGTGAGACTGCTTCATACACATCAAAAAGGACTTAAAAATCACTTTACTTAATTTAGAAGACAACCAGATTGTGTTTGATTTATGTTTAGTGAGTGACATGTTTTAAACTAAAATGTCAATTTTAAACTCATAACATACACTTTTAGTCATACTGATCACACGGTGCATCGTATTAAGGTGGTATTGATTCCTATATGTCAAAAATGACTAATATATTGTTTTACTAAATTATAAAATCAATCCAAATGTGTTTTCTCAGTTTTCAGTATGTCAGTTGTGTTTTTTTGCTTGAATTAATGTTAATTTTAAATAACAAGACATATTTATAGTTATACCAGTCACATCGTGCATCGTATTGAGGTGTGGTTGATTCATACACATCAAAAATGACTGATAGATTATTTTACTAAAGTATTAAAACAATTGGAATGCATTTTCTTAGTTTTTAGTATGTCATTTGTGTTTTTTTACTAAAATGTCATTTCAAACCAAAAACATGCAATTTGAGTAATACTGGTCACATCTACATCGGTTTGAAGTGAGACTAATTCATACATGTCACAAATGACTTACAAATTATTGTCCTTAATTTGGAATATAATTGGATCATGTTTTCGTTTTTTTTAGTGAGTGACATGTTTTGAAATAAAATGTAAATTTTAAACTGATAGCGGACACTTTTTGTCATACCAGTCACACTATTTGTCAGATTGAGGTGGGGTTGATTTATATATGCCACAACTGACTCATGGATCATTTTACTAAAGTATAAAAACAATTCTAAGGCATTTTCTCAATTTTTAGTATGTCTATTGTGTTTTTTTACATGAATTAATGTCAATTTTAAATAATAATAAACATTTGGAGTCATACCGGTGACATCGTGTGTCGGATTCAGGTGCGGTTGATTTTTTCACATCATAAATTACTGATTGATATTTTTCATAAAGTATCAAAACAATTAAAATGAATTTCCTCAGTTTTCAATATGTCAGTTGTGTTTTTTTACTAAAATGTAATTTTAATCTAAAAACATGCAATATGAGTCATATCAGTCACATCGTGCGTCAATTTGATGTGAGACTACTTCATACACGTCAAAAAGGACTTATAAATCGATGTCTTTAATTTAGAAGACAATCAGAGCGTGTTGGATTTTTTTTTAGTGAGTGGAACATTTTGAACTAAAATGTCAATTTTAGAGTTATAACATACACTTTTAGTCACACTGATCACACGATTCATCGGATTGAGGTAGGGTTAATTCTTACTTGTCACAACTAACTCATAGATTGTTTTTATAAAGTATCAAAACAATCAGAATGTGTTTTCTCGGTTTCCAGTATGTTAGTTGTGTTTTTTTACTTGAATTAATGTCAATTTTAAATAAAAAGACACATTTGGAGTTATACTGGTCACAACATTCATCATATTGAGGTTCGATTGATTATTACACATCACAAATTACTAATAGATCATTTTCTTAAAGTATCAAAACAACCAGAATGCATTTCCATGTTTTTCGGTATATCAGTTGTGTTTTTTTACTAAAATGTCCTTTCAAACCAAAAACATGAAATTTGAGTCATAATGGTCGCATCGTGCATCGGTTTAACATGACACTACTTCATACACTTCAAAAAGGACTTAAAAATTATTTTCCTTCATTTTGAAGACAATTTGAGTGTGGTTTCTTTGTTTTTAGTGAGTGATATGTTTTGAACTAAAATGTCAATTTTAAACTGATTGTGAACAATTTTAGTCATACTAGTCATACCGTTCATCAGATTGAGGTATAGTTGATTCCTACATGTCAAAAATGACTCATGGATCAATTTTCTAAAGTATCAAAAAAATCAGAATTCATTTTTCTTGGTTTTCAATATGTTAGTTGTGTTTTTTTACTTGAATTAATGTCAATTTTGAATAACAAGACAAATTTAGAGTCATACCAGTGACATCGTGAATCATATTGAGGTGTGGTTGATTCATACATGTCACAAATGACTAATATATTGTTTTTATAAAGTATCAATACAATCAGAATGCATTTCCTCAGTTTTCAGTATGTCAGTTTTGTTTTTTTTACTAAAATGTCATTTCAAACTGAAAAATATGTAATTTGAGTCATATCGGTTTAATCATGAATTTTTTTGACATTAGACTACTTCATACACATCACAAAGGACTTAAAAATCGATTTACTTAATTTGGAAGACAATTGGAGCGTGTTTTCTTTGTTTTCAATGAGTGACACGTTTTTAACTAAAATGTCAATTTTAAACTTGTAATAGACACTTTTAGTCATACTGATCACATGTTACATCGGATTGAGGTGGGGTTGATTCCTATACATCAAAAATGACTCGTGGATTTTTTTACTAAAGTATAAAAACAATAAAAATGTTTTTTATTGGTTTTAGTATGTCAGTTGTGTTTTTTTACTTGAATTACTATCAATTTTAAATAACAAGACACATTTGGAGTCATATCGGTGACACCATGTGTCGGATTGAGGTGAGGTTGATTCCTACATGTCACAAATGACTGATAGATCATTCATAAATTATCAAAACAATCAGAATGAATTTCATTAGTTTTTAGAATGTCAGTTGTGTTTTTTACTAAAATGTGATTTCAAACCAAAAACATGCAATTTGAGTCATACCGGTCACATCATGCATCGTTTTGATGTGATACTTCTTTATAATAATCACAAAGGACTTAATAATATCTTTCCTTAATTTGGAAGACAATTTGAGTGTGTTTTCTTAGTTTTTATTGAGTGACACGTTTTGAACTAAAATGTCAATTTTGAACTTATAACTGACACTTTTAGTTATACTGATCACATGATGTGTTGGATTGAGGTGGGGTTGATTCCTAAATGTCATAACTGACTCATGTATTGTTTTACTAAAGTATAAAAACAATCCAAATGAATTTTCATATTTTTCAGTTAGTCAGTTGTGTTTTTTTACTTGAATTAATGTCAATTTTAAATAACAAGACATATTTGAAGTTATACCAGTCACACTGTGTGTCGTATTGAGGTTAGGTTAATTCCTACACATCATAAATGACTGATAGATCATTTTCCTAAATTATCAAAATAATCAGAATTCATTTCCTCAATTTTCAATATGTTAGTTGTGTTTTTTTTACTAAAATGTCATTTCAAACTGAAAACATGTAATTTGGTCATACCAGATGCATCATGCATCAGTTTGATGTGAGACTGCTTCATACATGTCAAAATGGAATTACGAATGGTTGTACTTAATTTTTAATAAAATTGGAGTATGTTTTCTTTGTTTTCAGTGAGTGACACGTTTTGAACTAAAATTTCAATTTTAAACTGATAGCAGACACTTTTAGTCATACCGGTCACACCGTTCATTGGATTGAGGTGAGGTTGATTCCTACATGTTAAAACTGACTCATGGATCATTTTCCTAAAGTATCAAAACAATCAAAATGTATTTTCTCAGTTTTTGGTATGCTAGTTGTGGTTTTTTACTTAAATTAATGTCAATGTTAAATAAAAAGACACATTTGGAGTCATACCAGTGACACCGTGCATCGGATTGAGGTAAGGTAGATTCCTACACATCAAAAATGACTGATAGATCATTTTAATAAAGTATAAAAACAATAAGAATGCATTTCCTCAGTTTTTAGTATGTCAGTTGTGTTTTTTTACTAAAATGTCATTTCAAACTGAATACATGCAATTTGAGTCATACCAGTCACATCATGCATCTGTTTAATGTGAGACTGCTTCATACATGTCACAAAGGACTTATGAATCATTTTCCTTAATTTTAAAAACAATCAGATCATGTTTTATTTATTTTCAATGAGTGGCATTTTTTGAACTAAAATGTCAATTTTAAACTCATAATAGACACTTTTAGTCATACTAATCACACGGTGCATCGGATTGAGGTGGGGTTGATTCCTATATGTCATAACTGACTCATGGATTGTTTTCATAAATTATCAAAACAATATGAATTCATTTTCTCTATTTTCAATATGTCAGTTGTGTTTTTTACTTAATTTAATGTCAATTTTAAATAACAAGACACATTTGGAGTTATATCGGTCACACCGTGCATCGTATTAACTTGAGGTTGATTTATACATGTCAAAAATTACTGATAAATCATTTTCCTAAATTATCAAAACAATCTGAATGCATTTCCTCATTTTTCAATATGTCAGTTGTGTTTTTTTACTAAAATTTCATTTGAAACCAAAAACATAAAATTTGAGTCATACAGGTTGCATCATGCATCGGTTTGACGTGACACTACTTCATACATATCACAAAGGAATAAATAATTTATGTCCTTAATTTGGAATACAATTGGATCTCATTTTCTTTGTTTTTAGTGAGTGACATGTTTTAAACTAAAATGTCATTTTTAAACTGATAGTGGACACTTTTAGTCATATCGATCACTTTGTTCATCGGATTAAGGTGGGGTTGATTCCTACACATCACAAATAACTCATGGATAATTTTCCTAAAGTATCAAAACAATATAAATGTGTTTTCTCAGTTTTCAGTATGTCAATTGTGTTTTTTTACTTGAATAAATGTCAATTTCAAATAATAAGGCACGTTTGAAGTCATACCAGTGACACCATGTGTCAGGTTGAGGTGCAGTTAATTCTTACATATCAAAAATGACTGATAGATCATTTTCATAATGTATCAAAACAATCAGAATGCATTTCCTCTATTTTTAGTATATCAGTTGTGTTTTTTTACTTGAATTAATGTCAATTTTAAATAAAGACATATTTGAAGTCATACTGATGACATTGTACTTCAAATTCAAGTGCGATTGATTCTTAAACATCACAAATGACTCATGTAACATTGTCCTAAAGTATTAGAACAATTTTTAAGTACATTTTTCCACATGAAAATCAATGCACCCTTGCCTCTAAAACCTAAAAAGGATACCTTACATGATCATTATGCTCAATCTACCCAGTTTAGATGGATTATGGAAAAACCTTTGATCGATGTATGGTGGGAACATAATAACATCCTCCTTTTGCAACATAGCTTTATTCATCCCAGTGAAGAACCAACTATCATATATTCAGGACCTCCGAATGAATATATGACAGTTGGTTCTTCACTAGGTCAACTGAAGAGTGGAACTGCCAATATTACAGAATGAATCGCTGTTTTTTGGAGAAAAACACTTCTCGTTGTTGAAAAAATAAGATTGGAGTAAGCTCTTATTCCCATTATGTGTCAAGATGTCACAAAAAAACCCAAGGTATGGAAAAACCCCTTTTGTATAGTCGTTATTTCCGTGGTCTATCAACAACACACATACCCTGTAAATGAGGACCACCAATTTCTTTTAAATAACCAATCAACATGCAATTAATTTAGAATTCATACAAGGACCACCAACAACCATGATTTTTAGTGGGGCATTTAGCCCATAAAAATCACAACGTTACCATCAAATAAAGAGAAATATAAGTCATACAAGATTATTAAATTCGAAATTATTTTAGAAGTATAACATATTCATTATATATGTGTACATTCTTCCATCGGGTATGTTTCCCATTCGTTTCTAAGTATATCTATATCATCTTGTGAATATGACTATTTTTGGTATTTATGGTAGTACTGAAAAAATATAAATACACAAAGGATTAATAATTATTTTAAATTAAATAGAAATTATCTTCAAAAATACCTCTTCAGAGATATTGTTTTTTTCATGGAATAAGATCTCTTTCATAAATTTACAAACATAACAACCAAAGTCTTTACTGTTTGTTTGTTTCGAGCACTGCAGAAACATTTAGAAAACTAAGTAATTTTTTTATATGTGTTTGTATTGTGAAATCTTATTATATATACCTTGATACTTATCTAGTTATAGTACTTTTCAGGTTTCTTATCCTTTTCCCTTGGCCTCATTTTATGATGTAGATGATATTCACACACTTCCCTATCATAATAGAATCCTCATTAAAAGATAATATAAATTATATAACTGGATGTTTAGTTCTAAAATTTTGGATGCAATGTATTAAAAATTGATAAATTCCATCATGTTTGGTTGGTTTTTTGGATATCCATGCATTGAATCTGGAAAATAAATCTTTGGAGTATCCAAATTAACCGCAATGAGCATCCAATACTGCCTATGAACACAAAAAAGAATAAGTAATGAAAAAAATTAAAATATATTTAATATGATTAAATTTTATAGTTTTACCCTTGATTCATTAGTATTAAGAATATTTTTCATCCATAATTTTGATGTTAAACGATTTGAGAAGTCCTGATACTATTCTACCCTCTTTCTTAGAAGTTATGTATTCTTGTTCTGTAGAGGTGACGTGAGGAATAACGGGTCCAAATTTTTGTTCATGGGGAAATCCCTTCAATTTTTTTCATATATACACCTACGAAAAATATAAAATGTATTTACTCATAATTATCATAGTATATCATCTTTTGGAAAATCAAATCATGAAAACATACCTTGTGTAAACATTTACAGCTGAGCTGCCTAACCAATCGTTATTGAGGATTTCAGTTTCACTCTCAACACCAATGAAGTCTAGATCTTCCCCTCCATACATATTTTCTTCAAAATCAATTATGTGATTACCACTATATTCTAGCTTTGTATCCACATGATCCTTCATTGATAATAAATGTGGATATATAATAGGAGGGTTAAGGTTATTTGGGTATATTGTTTTGATCGGTTGGTTGATCCTTGAGTTGGTTTTGAACTGATATTTCATTTCACCCCCTTCCCATTGTCTGTCTATAATAACATGAATTTGTTCAGACCATTTTTCATTAAATGTTTCAAGTTAAGCTAGAAAATTAAATTGGAAATGAATACCTCATTGTCGACATGTTTTTTTACAATATGTGATGACCATGCGATGAATGTTCCAAGAGCTTGTTCGACCGTATCAATATTTGCATCATCAATAGGAACAGGTAGCACAACACTCAGCTCTAGGGCTACTGTAATCGACACTTTAACATGATCTTTCAGAAGTGGTATGTTGTGTAGCATTTCATTCTGGATATTGAACATTGTATCACTCACTATAAGTCTCCAAAACCTCGGAACGATTGGAAAGTACCATGAAACTTTTGTAGGACCGAATTCATATTTCTTGTATCAAGAAGCACCACACTTTGGACATTCTCTAAGTGATTTTTGGTCCTCGAAAAACACTATAAATTCATTCAGGCAGGTGTGTATTCTTTCAAATATCATACCCATCGGTCATAGCATTCATTGGGAGTTGTATGTTTAGCTCGGGAGCTTATTATCTTTTGGGAGCATGTCATTCAAGAGAGAAAGTAATTTTTTAAAACTATAATCACTCTATTTGTTTCCTACTTTCAAATTATATAGCTTTAGTACAGCTGAAAATACTGTATATTTATAGCAACCATCATACAATAGTGTCTTTACGCAACTCTTTAACTTCTCAAACAATTTTTGAAAATCACAGACTTCAACTTCAACTGTCCTTGTCATTTTTTTAATACTATCGACATTATCATGAACATCTGTAATCACGTCCTCGATATGGTATTATTTATTTTCCAAAAATTTAATTATATCAAATAATCCATAAAATTCATTGTTATCCCAGTCACTAGCTACATTCACTTTTTCCCTGTGTTTATTCCAACATTTATTACTTCGATATATTCCATGACAGATCAAGTTTTCTTCCAACTCCTCTGGACTAACATGTCTTGAATAAAAACAGTGTAAACGCCGACAAAGGATTTGAGAAGGATCATATGCATGATCTTTTTCAAACTTGATGAACTCTTTCACTACATCTTCATACTCTTTTGTCTGACGATTTGAATCTATCCATTCTTTATTCATATCCATCCTATTTGATTCAGTGATATTATTATTTAACAAAATAAATACACAAAAAGTTTGTATAAAAATTAACCAATTCTAAAAAGGTTATATACTTTAAATCTCCTTTGAAAACTATTTATATAATCATAGTTGAAATCCCATTGAAAAACCAACCATTTTCACAAATTCCTATTTAAAAAAACAAACCCTTTTTAAAATAAACCAATTAGTTCCAAACATCCTTTCTCAAAACCCCAATTATTTTTCAAACCATTTTAAATAAATTTAAAACCAAAAAAGGGTATGTTGAATGCATATAATTTTTTAAGAAACGTTTCAAAACACTTGAATCATTTTAAAAGTGAACCCCTAAAAAGCACTAGATGTCATTTTCACTTCCTTATGTCTAGCCAATGAAAATAATTGATGGTCACATGCCTTATATCTATCATGAATAGCTCTAATCACTAGTTTTCAGTGTTCCTACTATCAACCTTATGGACTGGCCAACCCATCACTAGTGGGTGACCTTCTTTGCTAGTGTTTTGACTCCCCCTACTGGCTACTCAAAACCATATTCACATTTAAATTTATGATTAGATATTAACACTATCACACTCACCCATTAACATAGCAACTTGATAACTTATTCACATGTATTATTATGAGTAGATATTAATGAAATCATACTCACCCTTTTTGAACCTATAAACTTACTAAACTATTCAAATAACATTTATATATCATAATGGAACCATAGAAGTATGTGTACCAACTAGGGGGGGCATAGAAGTGTGTGTACCAACTAGGGTAGCATGAATCAATACCTCCCACCTAGACACCCAAGTTACCATAAACAAACAACCATGGAGGTGAGAAAGAAATCAAGATAATTACCAAAACAAATGTCTCACACCTCACCTACAACACTATCACATATAACATACTCTTTTCATATCATACATCCATCATATAAATAATCAATAACACATAACTGGTGAAAAAGTATAGGGAAAATCATTGAGGGTCACATGAGAAATAAACCATTTAATTTTTAAAGTGAAAATGGGTCTTAAAATGAAAACCAACTCATTATTTTGAGTCTCACTCCCCTTCTTTAAAGTCTCATCGTTTCAATGATTTTGGAAGAACTTAAAAATCAACTTTTCTTTCTAAAAAATTCTCCAAGAACATGGAAAATCCCTTTGAAAAACAAAAAAAAAGTAATAAGATATAAATTTACTCTAAAAAACATTTAAATAACCCTATTAACCTTTTCAAATATTCTTTTCATGAGAATTAATCTAATTTAAAAATGTTACATGAAATTCTTATGAAAACCCCGTATTCCAACCCTAGAATTTAAGAAATAAATTTATAATTTGACCTATGAACCCATACATAACTATACTTTAATTTAAAATAAATTTATAAAGTATAAACATTCCATGAATTATAAAATATAGGAAGAGAAAATAAACACCTGTTTTAAACCGAATGGTATAAAATACACAACATGTCACCATCCATGGAAAACACTCAAAAACCTGAAATCCCTAAATCCTCATGAAAAATGAATTTCAGCTCCTCAAAGGAGAGATATATGGGAAATAGCTAAGAGAATAGGGATGGGGGAGATAAAGTAAAAATAGTGGTAATA
Organism: Viscum album; assembly: GCA_963277665.1. Classification (NCBI taxonomy): domain Eukaryota; kingdom Viridiplantae; phylum Streptophyta; class Magnoliopsida; order Santalales; family Viscaceae; genus Viscum; species Viscum album. The sequence continues at coordinate 906,385,176 of OY728131.1, read as the reverse complement.
ATGCTTGAAATGGATAAATAATTGTTTTCTTAAATAATTCAAAAAAAAAATCACATAACATGAACTTAATAAATCATATAATATTATAATTCTCATTTTCCAAAATAAATCATATCATAATAAAATATAAATTGAGACTAAAATATCACTACATGGAAAACAATCCTAAAACGATAAATATAAGTGACAATACAAACCTTTTCCCAATAACATTTTCAAAAATTGAAGTGAAAATTATATTTAATTTTTGTAAGGGAATAAGATTACTATTGATCACATTGTTATAAATAGTTCCTAATAAAAATTTATTAAATATACCCAAATTTTTTAAAAATGATAAGTAAAAATACATTAAAAATGTTTACTTTTAATAGAATCCTTAATAATTCAAACTTGAAATCCATGTTTGGAAATTAGTTGTGGGTGTTAGCTCATCATGATAGTTTGTAATTTGATTAATGATTAGTTGTGGTTCATGAAAATCATATAAATTGTTTGATCACTAATAATCCCATGTAAGGATGTGGAGAGTCAAAGTGTAAGAGTCATTTCTGGGTTAGTGGATGGGTCCTTGAGTTTTTCCATTGGGTTCATTGATGTGAGCATGTATGGGAGTTGTCGGAAATGATTATGAGTGTCAATATTCATTTGACAATGAGATATGTTCATGCTTATGTTTTGGTGGTGATGTAATTTCTTAGTGCACAATGGGAGTTGTGTGTAGGTGAACCTAACTCGTAGGTATAGGTGGTTGGTTTTGTGTGTGCACATAAGTGGCTGAGTTGCACTGGTAGATGATAGATACTCATGTAAGGGTATCAGTTAAAGGAGGTCAATAATGAATCAATGGTTTCAACCTAGAGAGTGGGACTTGGGTTGTTATGGGAACTTGGTTATGGGAGCTAGTATGGTTTTTCACTTAGTTCATGGGTTTAATCATGTGACAAATCATAATGAAGTTTTATTTAGAAATATACACTTGGGAAAGTAAGAAAACTTGGTATTATTTAGACATCTTTTAGAAACATATACTATAAATTATTGATTGGATTGAAAAGGTATTTAGAAGGAAGATGGTGCCTAACAAATGAGTTTTTTTGAATTTTGGGTGTATTTAAGAAGAATATTGGAATCATGAGTCTAATTCACAGGCTCAGTGGCCCAAGATGGTCTAGAAAGAACTGTAGTGACACTTCTCAGGGTTGATAAGTCCTTATAGGGGGGATTTTAATAGACTCGGATTTTCTAGGTGTGTTATTATTTATTTTTATCCTTTAGTTTAAGTGATTTTAGTTATTATCTTTTAGGGTGAAATCATTCCCATAGTTATGTATGTCGATACCCATTTGGTTATCTCCAACCCATGGTGATCTGGAATGGGCTCAAGGCCTTGAGTCGAGCCATCTTGGGTGACATGTCATTTAGACCCATGTTAGGTTATTACATATATTGACTTGAATACTTCTCGGAATAAACATTTTTATCACCATCTGAATCTCATTCTCTTCTGAAAACAGAGGTTTAAGCTTAATCAACTACATGGTGTGATACAATTTATTATATATTATAATTATTAATCTCAAAATTTCATAGCTCACATAGAAAAAAACATGTTATTTAGAATATCTCATAATTATCCTTTTACTAGAACATGAAAAAACGAATTTCTCCATCATAGCATGTTCACATGGACTCCAAGTATACTTAATCATTCATACTGAGATGTCTTATATGGAATGGTAATCACAAAGTAGGTAGAACCACCAAGGTCTTCCTAAGACACTTCACAAAATGTATAAACTCCCCATGACATGAATAACTATTACACATTCCCCTCATAGTGTGTCCATTGTTACCATTACATGAAAAACACTTATATATAAATGGAATTATCTATATTATCATTAAAAAGTTCACGAATATTTATATTCTATCTCCCATAGTGTGATCAACTAGTCACCTTCAAAACATCTTGGATCTTAATTCTCATGGGTACCTCTACATGGTGTGAATTATACCTCGTGAAACCAACCATAGAATGATGTAGATTTATCAGAGTGAATTAGGGTGTTAGGATTTTACTTATATCCTATATATAGAATTTCTATAATTTCTTCCCAAAACCATCCAAAACTCTGTCAATCTTCTCTATGACATCATATTCTCTTTTGGAAGTACCTTACACATTGGCACATGTGACCTTCTTGTATCACTATAAGGTTATCCATAATTTTTCATTTCAATTAAAACGTGGCTTGCATAATTTTATATATACAGGTATTATTATGAATTTTTCATTTTTCTAGGAACTCTACTCACGGTGTAACACTTATACTCATTCCATGGTATTTTCTGCAACTTCTAAAATTATCAAATGAACTCCATCCAACTAAACTACATTATCAAAATTCCAAAATTATTCTTTTGAAAATTTTCATCCCCTCTTATAGAATAAATTCCAAAAAATATCAAATACTTCTTTTATAATAACTTTCAGAACAACATACAATAACCAATCATGTGTTGATAATAAATCCAACACCAATAATCAACATATGTTAAAAACAAATTTATCAATATCCAAGATTATAAAACACAATTTTATTACATTTTTTCCAATAAATTCATCGCCAATATGTTACCAATAAATCCAATACTAACCTATATCCAATAAATCCAATATTAACACATTTTCAATAAATTAAATACCAACACCCATTCTCAATTAAATCCTGAAAATATCCCCTATTAATTATTTGGCACCACTATCATGAATCCAAAACATCATCACATCATGATTCCTACTCCACAATTAAGGTAACGATAGATTCACGGATTGATCAGGATTACTACTACCCATTTCACAAAAAATCAAAAGAAAACACTCATCATCAAGGAAAAAAATAGTGTCTTTGATAAATCCTCTACCTTATAAAATAAGGGTGTCACTTTCTAGAACATTATCACTCTCCTAAAATTGTATTTATGTAAAAAAAATATAAACTTCACTTCCTTTGATACCTCTTGTAATAGTATTTGGTAAAACACATGATGAAACTTATTATATTAATTTATCCTTTCAATTATGTCTGGATTGGCCAAAAAGGTTTAGTACTACTATTTTCATTGAAATATCCTCTAATAATTTTTATAAGCATGGGGAATCATCAATAAATATTCTCTTACATTATTGGAATATTCTTTTCATCATGTTTATAGTGGATAGGCTCCCCCTTTTACAATAAATTTCATGAATATTGTAACTTCCAACTTATTCTCCACTTATTTAACAAAATTCTAAATTTGAGTTTCAAGCTTAAGAAAATTCATTAAATATTATGGAATCCTAAAATTTTTTTATGGAGTAATCATACCACATAGAATTATACCATCAAAAAGTATATTCAAATGTGTCATAATTTGATATAGGAAAAAAAATATTAAGAAAATAACACAACTAAAATACATTTCACCCACTCAAATTCATATGTTTCATGAAATAACAATATTTATATTCTACCATGATTAAAACCCACATTGCATTAAAGATTTTTAAATCAACCAATTCAAAATATGGTATAGGAAAATTGAATTTTATGAAATATAACTAGTGCACACACAAGGACCACCAATGGACACAATTTTAAGTGGGGTGTTTAGCTCATACAATTCACAAAATCACCATCAATATCAACCTGTAATAAGTGAACCCAATGAGAAAGACGAGAAACTAACCGCTGAGGTGTGGTTCAGCATGCGGCGGAGGTGCATTCGTGCTGTAGGAGAGGCGCAGTGGTGGAGAGGCGTGGTGGAGGAGAGGCAATGGAGGAGGAGATCCACAAAGTAGGAGAGGTGCGGTAGAGGAGAGAAACTTGTAGAGGAGAGTCATGGAAGAGGAGAGCTGTGAGGCAAAGCTCGGTTCGCGACACGGGAGGAGTCAGCTGCCGAGGAGGAGGAGGAGGCAAGAGAGAATGGAAGAGAGGAGGGAGGAGAGGAGGCAGTGGTGGTGGAAGCAGCAACAGGGATCGGGTTCTGTAAGATCTTGAGGGGTGTGAGGAATAACGTTAAATTTAGGGTTTATTTATAAAACCTGGTGAAACTTTTATTAGCGCTAGATAAAAAACATTAATAAAATTATGTTTTATCATTACTAAAATTGAAAGCGCTGATAAAACATGCCTTTATTCGCACTTTTTTAGCACTGATAAAAGCCCATCATTATCAGCGCTAAAAAGTGCTAATAAAAGTATGTTTTATCAGTGCTACAATTGAATGCGTTGATAAAACATGCATTTATCATCACTTTTTTAGTGCTGATAAAGGATGATCTTTATCAGCGCTAACAAAGCACTGATAATTGTATGTTTTATCAGTGTTTTTTAATTAGCACTGATAAAACATACCATATATTCATAATTATAAAATTATAACCAATATATTTTTTACATTTATAATTTTATAAATATATATAATTAATATATTTATTATAATTTAATAATTTAAATTATAATTAAATATATAAATAAATAAATATTTTTTTGTGTTTGTGTATAAATTATAATTAAATATATATATATATATATATAATTTTATAATTTAAATTATAATTATATATATAAATATAAACTGATAGATTTTTTATTTTTATTTTCATAAGTTTTTTAAATATATATATAAATGTGTGTGTTTGTGTATATATTCATTAAAGAAATATATTTATAAATAAATACATTCAAAAGGTATTCATAAATATATATTTATCATTTAAAAAATATTATGTAATTTTATAATTGTTTAAACATATTTATATTTAATTAGTTATATATAATTATAATTATATATAATATATATACATTTATTGTTTATTTAAATATATTTATCGTGATTTTAAGTATTTGTGAGAAGATAAAGCTTCATATATATAGGAAATGAATGAATACACAAATTATATATAGTACTATAGTATATATGGCCAACATTATAGGGTAAACAATAATGAACATATATTTATTCATGAGAATATGAACATACGCATCAATTGAAACATCCATTTGGAAACATAAATTTATTTAAATATATATATATATATAATAAGTTATTATATATACATATATATATTAAAAAGTATTTATATATAATATTATAAACATATTGTATAAAAAATATATAAAAAATATATAACTAAAACCAATAAATATAATAAACATAAGTAAAAATAAACATAATAAACATAATAAAAATGCATTTTTTATTTAATTTATACATATAAACATTATTTTAGAAAATAATTAAAATATTTTTATATAAATTAATAATATTTTCTATTAAAAACATTTATCAGTGCTATTATTAGCTCTGATAAAGTCTTCTTTTTTATCAGTGCTTTTTGTTAGAGTTGATAAAGTGGGGACTTTATCAACACTTTTTTCTAGAACTGATAAATGTCACCCTTTTATCAGCAATTTTTTATCAGCACTGATAAAACTCAAGCGCTTCCCTTGCCTACATTTGTGGTAGTGCATGGATCATGAGTTGAGAGACACTTAGGCCTAATACATGACCATAAAGGCCCCAAAGCTCTGACACCACAACAATAGTTCCTCCCTATAATATTTAATATATTAACCCAATCTTCCAAACTTGTAAGGTTTTACAACTAGAAATGCCCCATGCAGATATACATGGTTCCTAGTACTGATGGTTGAAACCACACCCTCTCGTTCTTCAAATATGGTAGCCCAGCAAAGTTGGGTGCTACTACCATGAAACCCTCATCTAAAACTGATCAGAATATGGAAAAGGGATTATTTCATAAAGGTCATTCTTAAAACTACAAGGGTCATTAGAAATTTCATAATGTTCATCAAAATAATTTCATAAGATCTATTTTGGACCGAATAAGAGTCATTTCAATTTATGTATGGGTCATTTTGTGGAAAAGGGTAAAATCATAAGGTTCAATAGTTCCATTTCATGAGAATCATTTCAAGACAATTTTAAAGGACATCTCTTATAATAGGAGCATTAGGAAAGACTCATTCCCTTGATCATTTTTTTGGAAGATCGACTTATATTAATTTATGAAGTATTTTATTAATATTTAAATATTATTGATAAATCACCCTAATATTGAAGGAAATAATTATGTCGAGATTATTAGTAGGATTAAACCATGGTATTTCAGTTATTCAAATTCATATTTTTTTGTGAATTTTGTGGATCTAGTTTTGACCGGCCAACACTCCATAGAGAGGAAAGTTTCATCGTGTAGGTTGCATCGGTGAGTTCAGTTAGAATTTAAGAATGGGTTTGAGGAAAATATTTTGGGGATGATTATGTCTAAAATATTATCTAATTTGGATGGATTTGAATACTATAGAAAATAATGTTGTTAAATTTTGAGTTTCCATATTCAAATATGGAAATATTTATCTTGTTGATATTTAGTGGATAAAAAATTGAAAGGGAAAAAAGGAAGAGATCATGAAGACTCAATAGAAAAAAAGAATATATATATTTTAATTCAAAAAAGACTGAATAAAGTGGGGTGATAGATATTGAAGATCATTATTTTTAGAAAAATAGATAGTAGTTCTAGGCCGATTATTGGAAATTAAGTGAAAGAGAATAAGTAATTTCATGATAAATTTTGAAATAAGTTTTTGGAATTTCTTCTGATTTATACACTAAATATAATGTAATTTACTATTAATATTAATGGAGGGATTAAGGTTTTATGTAGAGAAGTGTGTTCTATTTTTTAGGTCCACTAGGTCAAATACCATGAGAGGGGGGGTTAATCAGGGTCTGATAGATTAAAACAACTTCCCCTTTTGATTTTTTTGTTGTTAAACAAAATTATTTTCTCTCACTTTCCCATAGAAATGTATGAACAGAAATTAAAGCATTCAAGAGATACAAAAAAATTTACATGGTTCACCCTCACTAGGCTACGTCCAAGTAGAATACAACATCAATGTGCTGATGTAACAAATCCACTAAAAGAGCATTTCTATTTACAATGTTTGGAAAGGAATCACTGCCCCTCCTGGTTTACAACCAATCACAATTTGAAAGCTCACTACTATCTCAACTAATGTGTGAACACTACTTCTTCAAAAGATCCACTCACATCTTATAGGCTTATAGGTCCTTTAATTATCTCTAATGAATGCATCCTCTATTGTACTTAGATTCTCTATTGATGTCCCACTTTTATCCACTGATCAATACCACTTTTCCACTAAACACTGGGAAATACCTTTTAAAACACTTTTTCACATCATAATGCTTCGCAAGCACCATCTTTCTAAAAGCTCACTGCTTCGCGAAGCACCCTATTTCACAACGATTTTCTCATCCTTCATGAACTTCACCTCTTTCAGGGAGCTCAACTTAGTTTCCATGAAACTCCTTCCTTTCACGGAGCTCAAAAGGCCTTTTCGAACTCTATTTACTTTCGTGAAGCTAAACATAGACGCCAGAAAAAAATTCACAACCTAACATTGTGAACCTTATTCACAAATTGAGAGGCTTAATATTATTAGGAAAACTCTATTCTCTTCTCAAGTGGGTCGAGCCCTATTTATTGGTGTTTCCACCGACTCTAGAACCTTATACGCCATGTCAGAACCACATCAGCCCATTTCGCAAAGCTCTGAAATTTCTGAAAAAATTTTATCTGGTTCACGAAGCTCCACAACAATTTTACAGGTTTTCAAATATCATCATAATTACAGAGCCTTCCATTAAAAACATTGTGTTTCCGCGATGCTCACTCACAGTGCTCTTCACCACTTCTATTCGTGAATCTTGTTGTAATCGTAGAGCTCACTTTCAACTTTCTTTGATTCTTAGAGAAATCCACTTCATGAAGCCTATCTTAATGGAATTTATGACTTTTCCATATTTTGATAAGATCTTCAAGGAAATCCACTTTTCTCAATGCTAGAAAAACCCAAAATTTTGGACCCCAAAAATTTGGAAAACACTATAAAATTATTTCACCTTGTATCTCTTCTTTTTTTACCGCCTCTAGATCTTTCTTTCCTTTACCATGGATCTTTGTCAACATGGTTTATCAAAAATATCTCTGGAACATGACAACTCACCTTGGAAACATACTTTGTAAAAAAACACAACCAGCCCAAAAATGCTACAATGATATCTTGAGGGATTTTTCCCAATAATATCCCTCTTTGGGTTTGTTGACAAATCATTCATAAAATAGTACCACTTTAAATATAATTCCATATTAAACCACCACTTGCCTCTTCTAATTCATATATAGAACATAGATTTAATAAACACATACTCTAAGACCACATGATCAATGCTCGTCATGAGAAACGATAATATAATTAAAATTTAATCAATGAATCACTTCATTCCTAGCACTAACTCTTGAAACCAAAAAACTTCTTTCATCATGAACCTCAGCTGTCATGATATGTATCCTTTGATCGATCACTTCTAGAATTTTTAGATTTAATTATCTCTCTATCTTTCCACTCCCCCTATCTCATTACTCCACCTGTCAGCTTCTCCATATGTCTTTGATAAAGAAATTTTTTCGCTTCATTTCTCCCCCATAAATATCCATAATTTCTCCCCTATTTTCAACAAACCCAAAGGTCACTCCTTTGCAATATGAAATATAGTAAGGGACACAAATCAGTACATTTGGGAAAAACACATCATACCTCGGGGATAGGGTAGGGATTATCCCACATCAACACTTTTTCAGGTGCAGGGAGTTGACTGGACTCCTAGAGCTAGTCGATGCCTCTCAAACACTTCTTTGGGTAAAGCCTTTGTCAGAATGTCTGTAACTTGTAGTTCTGTAGGCACATACTCTAACTTCACAAGCTCATGCTCCACCTTCTCCTTAATAAATTGATATTTGATTTCAAAGTTCTTTTCCTTGAGTGATAGACTATATTTTTTTTCTAGAATTGATAGAACTCTAATTATCTCAATGGATTCTGATCGGAGACTTTACTTCAACTCCCATATCATCAAGTTGTTGCTTTATACACAATAACTATGTGCATGCTTTAGTGGTTGCAATATACTTAGCTTCTTTGGAGCTCAATAAAATGAAATCTTGATTCTTTATTATCCAAGAAATACACAATCCACTAATATAGATTGAACCTCCTAATATTGATTTCCTATTATCTTACGAACTACCCCAATCTTCATTTTTATATCCCAAAAGCTCTGACTGTGATCTTCCATTATACGAAAAACTGAAATCTATAGTTCCCTTGATATAACAAAGTATTATTTTCACTGCAAGCGTGTGTCTTTCCTTGGGATTTCTTTGATACCATGCTTCTTGGCACATGGAAAAGATAATATTAGTCATTGTCACTATCAAGTACATCAGGATTCTAATTATTTTCATATACTATGTGATATTAATCGCTTTGCCTTTATCATCCCATGATAGTTTCATACAGGTAGCCACTGAGGTCTTTATATCCTTGAAATTTTCCATTACAAAACTTCTCAAAACCTCATTGGAATATTTATATTGAGAAATGATTGTGTCACTCCTTACTTATGTCACCTATAAACCAAGGAAAAATGTTAGCTCACCAATCATTGACATTTCAAACTCGATTTTCATGAATTCAGAAAATTGTTTTCATTGTGATTCATCTAATCCACTGAATATTATTCCGTTGACATATACCAGCACCATTATCCTTTTATTATTATTATTATTCACATATAAATTTTAATCAGCTCCATAACGCTGAAAACCAAGCTTCTTCAAAAACTAATCAAGCCTGGAATACCACACTCTTGGTGCCTGATTCAAACCATATAAAACCTTCTTTAGAAGAAAAACTCTTTTCTCATATTCATGATTAAGAAACCCATATGGCTACTCAATATACACTTCTTATTCTAGAACTCCCTTAAAAAATGAGGACTTGACATCCATCTAGAAAACATTGAACTTCCTTTGCACTAAAATAGCCAAAAATAATTTGATTGTCTCTAGCTATAATGTTCCTACCTGAGTTCCACTAAACAGTTCCCCGAGCTGGTTGGTCACATTCCCTCATCTATGCATCCCTGCACACTATAGGGTATCGAATAGCAGTGAGGGTTTGTTTAGTTAGTCATGGGGAGACTATACCCTCTTTTACCAAATTAAAACACCAACAAAAGAAAATATAAATAACAAGTGTGAAAGAATATAATTAATCAAAACAATACCAATTTCACATGATAGTCAAAACAGGATATACAATACTCAATTAAAAGGGAAAACATGATATGACAATCCAAGTGTCAAGTGTCTATAATGAAACTAAAAGTAAAGACACAATGACTCGAAAGCAGGTCCCAAACCATGTATGGTTCCCTCACCCATGCTCCATTTCCAAACATAAATCTATCCCAGTTCCTTTACCTTATCATGTTCTATAATAACAAAGTCTACTCGGGTGCTGATCAGGCTACCCGAATAGGGTTTGAGTACAACTCAGTAGGCCACCACCAATGGTGTCTAAACCAAGTACGGTCAAAATATAGTGTATGAAATTCTATGAATAAATAAATATAATGCATAATTAAATAGTTATCACATTTTCATTTACCCTATAATAATCACATTATACCCATTTTCAATTTCTATCTCCCATTTAAATCATAATTCATTATTGTCATTCTTTTGCTATTGAACGCCATGCCAATCACCCCAGTCTCATTCATTGTTGAACGCCATGTAAAGCCCCCAAAATATAATTCAGTGTATATTTACATGTCTAACACCCGACATCATAAGCGCTTGGATAACTATTGGGGAGGAACGCGATGTCCAAGTCTCAACTTCTAAATCGGTCTAGAAATCCATGTCCAGAACAAACATTCTCAATCATTTAATCATTAATTAATTCACAAGAATTAAACACATCATTACCTTAATAATCCAAATATTAGATAAATATATCAAATTCCATTAGGTAACCCAATAATTAACTAATCACATACCCCATTAATTAATTCATCAATTAATTAATCAATCAACACAAATCATATTCCATAATTAATTCTTCATAGTTAATTATCCAAATCAAATATCAACTTTTCATAATTAATCTCACAATTAATTAATTTAATCAACATCATGGAACATAATTAATTCACCATTAATTATCTCACATATCCAAATATCATCTCATAATTAACTCCCCCAAGTTATTTATCTAAAACCCAACCAATTAAACATCTCAATTACAAAATATCAACCCATAAACAAAATCTCCAAATCAATTATCTATTTGGACATCCCCCTTATCCCTATGACAAAATCATCAATTAACCATCTAGGAAACCATAAGTGTCACACCCTGACATTTTAATTAATTTTTATTTTAGTATTACTTGGCTTCGGGTCCTCATGCCAAAGTCTGGGCTGGGTCCCAGATTAAAATTTTTGTCATTTAATATCTTTTGTGGGTTTCAGACCCGTGTGCGGTCACCACACAGTGGGCGGTAGTTGCGTCATTAGTTGGGTGTCTGTGAAAGTATCTAATGATTAAAATAAATAAATTTTATTTAAATAAAGTGTGTTAAATGGTTAAATTGCAATAATAATAATGTTATTATATAATTGATAATGTTAATATCAATAAGGTGTTATTATTGTTATTATTTTTATTTTTATTATTTTTTTATTATCATTTTTATTATTATAACTTTTATGGTAATTATTATTTTTTATTATTATTCTTTATATTATTATTACTATTATTATTATGATTTTTATTATCATTACTATTCATTATATTATTATTTTTATTATTATTATTGGTAATACTAATATTATTATTTGTAATATTACTATTATTATTACTATTATAATTGAATGAAAAAAAAAATTAACACCCTAGTCTAAGTCCCCCCCCCCCCGTTCCTTTCCTATTTGCACACCAGGCATCGGCCCTTCTCCTTCACTGCCGCCTCACGCTCACTACCTCTGTCAATTTCTCCCTCTGCACTCACCTAACAGCCTCACTCCTCTAGCCTCCCGCTCGCCATCCCTTCGGCGTTCCACCCTAATTGTTCCCTCACCCTCGGCTCGTTCAGGCCCTCCTCGCCCAGCACCTCACCCCCCTGTCTGTTGTCCCTTCGAGTAGACCCATCACACGCCCCCTTTTCCACTCTCCACCTTCATCCAGCCTTGTTCCGGCACACATCAACCCTGAACTGTGACCCCTATTCTCATCAGACAACCTCAATGACCCGTGAACCCCTTTCCCTCCGGCGTGCACAACCCTCCTCTGGAGAACCTTACCGGTGCGGCCTCCCCTCCGGTACTCACTTACCCCTTCTCCCTTCGATTTATTGTTTTACCATGGATGGGGTTTTAATTTAAGGGTTAGATTCTTAATTTCTTGAGTTTGAATTTTTTTTATTAGGGTTATTTGTACCCTCAAGAGTGTGGTTTCGGTGTGAACGAGGTTTCTAATCGGTTTCAGGAAATCCTCCAACAATTGAGGTATGACCCCTTAGTTTTTTTCCTTTAAGATTTTAAATAGATTGATCACTTGTGTTTTTCATTTCTTTAATATTTTATAATTAGTTTATCATGTGTTGTGATTAATTAGTTTGTTGTAAATTGATTTTTTAAAATCATTTAGTTGTGTTTGATATTTTTCACCCTGTTTATGTAAATTGATGTTGTGTGCACAATTATTTTGTTTAAACATATGGTTTAAATTTGATGGGGTTTTCATGCAAAGGCCTAATTGGTCCTGATGGCCCTTGGTTCGTAGTTTAAAGTTTTTATAATTAATTAAATTATTCTTGAGTTGGTTTTATGTGTTTAAAGCCATGGTATACTTTTCAAAATTGGTTTATAAATTTTTAAATGATTTATTAAATAATATGGGTGCTGCGAGCCTGGTTTTGAAAATGTGTTTAGGCGCACGTGTTTTTAAATGTTGGTCTCATCGTGTCATGTGCTTTTGTTAGGTTGTGCACTCTTAGTGTTTTCTTAAAATGGTATGTTGTCTCCTTAAAATTATTTGTGAGTTGTTTTGTCATTTTTTGGTTTTTGGTAAGAACTTGGTTGATTTTAAAGAAGTTTAGTAAATAGTGTTGCTGGTGAAAGTTGTGTTTTGAAACCATGCCGAGGTGGTTCTTTTGCACTGGTTGTTCATTTGGAATTTTTTAAGTTCATGTTTATGTATTTTAGTTATCTTTGCTGTTTCAGGGCATTTGCAAGGTTTTTTTGTGATATTGCAGTCATCAGCAGGTTGCACGTACTTGTGCGCGAGTGTGAGACGTGTCGCGTCTTCGTAATAGTGCTGCAAGTCGAGGTAGGTCCCCCACTACACTTGCCTTTAAATTCAGAATTTATTAATTTCTTGATATTTTTTTAATTTTAATAAATGGGAAATAATATAAGATAATTAATTTTCAAATTAATATTTTGTGTAAAAAGATCCATTTATTTTATACATGACACTTGAAATGTTTTCTTGATGAACAGACACCTAGTAGTGAAAGAATTCATGTTTGTCCTTTAAACATAATTCAAGGATTTTCAAATGTAGTTATGGTTTTTTGATAAATTATTTCTTTTCAAGCATGAAAAAATGTTTTTGTTCTCTTGAGAAAAAAGGATTTTCTTTAAAATTGGTGAAGGCACATTTGGTACTTTAATAAAATAAATTATTTTGGGAAATTCTCTTTGGGGTGACTCAGGGGTGATCTTTGGTGTATGTTGACTGCATGAGTTCTGTGTGATTCTTGTGCTACTTGATTGAATTTGTTGAATCATCCCTTTCATTTTTATTATATGTGTTGACATGGGAACCTGACATAGTAAGTGAACCTTCTGAGAATGATTACTGCACTAGTTTATATTGTGCACTGGCTAGTGGCCATTAGTATGGATTATACTCTGCTAGGGGATTGGGACCCTCGATTAGTCCATGTAGGGAAACATTGGGCGTTAGGGAGTTATGATGTCATCGAGAGTAGGCATGCCTTCAGGATAAGTCACATGTATGGTACGTTCTGGATTTTTCACGAGCTCTTAGGTTTGAGCCATGTTTCTTTTAGTTCTTATTTGTATGTGGCAGACGATTGAGAGGTCTAGTTCGGTATCTGGACCATGTGTGCCACTTTTTCCATTACCCTTAGAGTGTGTTGTGTCTTTTGCATTGTTTTACCTTTGACTAACAACTAAAATTTGGATTTATAAATTGTTTGAAAAAAAATGTTTTAAAATGAAATGCACCTGTTCCTTTCAAAAATTAAACTTGTTTTTAAATTAAAAAGGGAAATGAACTGTTACTTGATTTAGAAATGAAAGAGTGTTTGGAAACCCATTTTTTCTAATTTAGTTCAAAATTGAAATTGGTAAGTTCTTTATTTAAAGGTAGTGCATTGGGAATAGTTTTTTGGGCACACCTACTGAGTTTTAATACTCACACCTATAGTGTTTCCCTATTTTTAGTTTCTGTTGCAGGTTTGGATCAAGCTTGCTCACCGTGGGCGAGAGTTGGTTGTTGACTGGTGAGCGACTCTCGGGGTCACAAGGAGTTTTGGTTGTGGTTAGGTTATTTTGTTGTTATTGACCATTCATTCTTATCGTGTTGTTTATTTACTTTTCATTATTCAACTTTTTCATTGCTTTATTTATTTTCACTAGGAAAATCATTCCCAACGATTAAATTTTGATTCCCGGCACTGTTTCCCACCCGTGGGGATCAGGAATACCCCTCGAGCCATGTTGCAGACCGGCTCGGGTGACCGATTCAAGCTTAAACCAAGTTGGTTCGTGACAAAATTGTATCATATGAGGCCCTTGTTATTTGGGGTATCAGGTAGATGGAGATTAGGAATGTCAGGACTCGATAGGTAGGTATGGGAAGGACGTCATGAACCCTCACCCATTTCGATCCTCGAGTCGCCAGGCGTAGTCTGGGAATTGAGTCCTTTTTTTGTTCTGGTTTGTTTTTGATTGAGGGATGACAACAGAGGAAAAATGATGTTACATCATGATTTCACATGGAGTAGTGACCCATGTGGAGTCCGAGTACACGATTTAAATTCCTCCTAGTCATTAACACTTACTTGCGGCATGGCACACTACCATTTCGCCAGGTTAAGCATGACTAGTAGTCCCTCCCTTCTGGGATCTGAGGCAAGTTGAGTGTCATCTTGGTTCTGATTGGTGTAAGTGCATTCTTAAAAATGAAAAAAGGGGTTTTTGAAAAGATATTTATTTCTTTTAAATGGATTTAAATTTGTGAAATGTATTTTTTCAAAACTAAATTCTCTTGGCCTAAAAATCCTATGTTTTCTTGGAACTGGTAGAGATATGGTTTGGGTGAAACCTCAGGTACTCTTTATGAATGTTTGAATATGTGATGTAATGCATGAGAAGTGTGTGTTAGTGCATATGAATGAAAGCGGATGAAGACATGTGCAACGGTTCATGGGATTACTGGGGTGTGTACTTGGAATTAAAGTCTTGACCTTGTTTTTCTAAAGCGATTTTAATAAAGGGAAAATGATTTCTGGAAATTTAAATTGGTTTGAAAAGTGGGTTTGGTATTTGGAAAATGGTCTTCAAAGAAGGTGGTTTTGAAATATAAAATAAAAAGGGGGTTTTGAAAAAGGAATTTTGGGTTGTGTTTGAATTTGTTTGTTCCTTTTTTCAGCTAGTTGTTTTTTAGATGATGGTTTTTTCAATGATGTTGCTTCGGCTTGATATTGGTTTTGGTTCTGTGTTATATATGTTGTTCAGAAAATGCCACCCAGAAAGGCTCTCAAGGTTTCTGATAAGTCATGACTAGTTTTTGGTCCTTTTTGGGCGTTGCCTATTTTTTATAGTGATCAGGTTCTATTAAAGGAAGTTATGTGGTTTGAAGTGGTTGACTGTGTTTTTAGAATGTTGGGAACTCCCGAGTCTGTTAGAGTTCAAGATTTCCTAGGAACATTTAAGGGTCCAGCTTTAGACGAATAAGAGTTGTTCCCCCTGCCATCAATACAAGTTGGGATGATGTGGGATGCTTTAAATCTATCTTCATCTGATGGTACATACCTGAAAAGGTGATGAAAAAGAAAAAGGAAGAGCTCATGAATATTCAATAAGGCCAATGGATGGTGAAAGCGTATGTTGACCATTTCAAGGAACTGGTTTCCTTTTCTATGGAGGTAGCGTCATAGGAGTTGATGAAGACTTCTCTCTTCATTGGGGGTCTTCATCCAAAGATCAAAGAGAAAGTCCTCCCTTTTAGGGACCATCATTTTGAGAAGTTGGTGGATTATGCATTCTTAGCTGAGTTGGTCTCCAGAGCACAAATGGTTGGAAATCTAGTGCACCTAGTTGTTCATGTAGGTTCCCCATCTGGTGAGCAAGATGTTCTAGAGGGACCTATTTATAAAGAGTCATCTGCAGTGGTTTTGGTTTCCAGTTCGTTGGACCATTCAGTGGTGTGCCACCAGTGTGGCTGGTTCGAGCACGTGAAGCCATCATGTCACATTCCTCTGAAGACGTGTTGTTGTTGCGGCTGTTTGGGTCACTTGGAGAAGTTTTGTAGGAAGTGTCCCTTGAAGAAGACGTTGTGATCAAAGTAATTCCAGTGCTTGACTGTGAGGCAGGAGATGCTTCATCTATCAGAACCCCAGCCACAGGTCTTGGGGTGAAGCTCACACACAGTCAGGAATTTTCAAGGGTGTGATGTCTCGGTTCGGGTTTTGTGTTCCATGTTTGCAGTGGAACATTTAAAGTATTTTCATTCTTATTTTCTGCTGTAAAAGTTTTGATAGGGTTGTGAGTTCATTATTTTGTCAAGAAATTATTATGGACTTGTTCTATTGTAATCCAAATAGTTTCATTTGACTTATCATGGTTTTCTAAATCGTGTGTTTTTCTTAAAAGTGTGTTTGGACCTTGTGTGGGTTAATCTCAGTTTGGTTGTGTTTGATTAGAGGTATAAGTGTCTGTGGAGGAGTCAAGGCTTACGGTTATGCTCGGATTCACTATTTGGGGTTATGTACATCTTATAGGTTTTTCTCCTAGTGTTGGGAGTGTTTGGTCTCGGTCAAGAGATCTAGGTTTTAGTGGAGGTGTTGTTCGCTCGTGTTATAGAACTTAGTTTGGATCGGTTGGGAGTTCCTGGGTTGACCCCCATCCCGGGGTGGTATGTTTGGGTGTTAAATTTCCGCACTAGTTGAATTCTTGTGGTGGGGAGAACACTATCGTGTTCTCCCATTTTCTTATATTGTGTTTTCATTCATTTTCAATCGGGTATGGTCTCTTGTTTTATGTATTGATCATCTGGGTGACTTTTTGGGGGCAAAAAGTGTCTGTGGTGGGGAGAATTGTCACACCCCAACTTTTTAATCAATTTTTATTTTAGTATTACTTTTTTATGAGTCCTCGTTCAAAGGTCTGGGTTGGATCCTGGAATAAAATTTTTGTCATTTAATATCTTTTTTGGGTTTCAGACCCATGTGCAGTCACCACACAGCGGGCGGTAGTCGCGTCGTTATCCGGGTGTCCGTTCAAGTATCTAACAATTAAAATAAATAAATTTTATGTAAATAAAGTGGGTTAAATGGTTAAATTTAAATAATAATAATGTTATTATATAATTGATAATGTTAATATTAATAATGTGTTATTATTGTTATTATTTTTATTTTTATTATTTTTGTTATTATCATTTTTATTATTATAACTTTTATGGTTATTATTATTATTTATATTATTATTACTCTTATTATTATTATTTGTATTATAATTATCGTTCTTTATATTATTATTTTTATTATTATTATTGGTAATACTAATATTATTATTTGTAATACTACTATTATTATTACTATTATAATTGAATGAAAAAAATTGAAAACCCTAGTCTAAGTCTGCCCCCCCCCCCTCGTTCCTTTCCTGTTTGCACACCAAGCATTGGCCCTTCTCCTTCACTGCCACCTCGCGCTCACTACCTCCACCCTCCACCCATGTCTCCCTCCGCACTCTTCCAACTGCCTTGCTCCTCTGGCCTCCCGCTCGCTAACCCCACCGCGCTCCGCCCTACTTGTTCCCTCACCCTAGGCTCGTCCAGGCCCTCCTCGCCTAGCACCCCACCCCCCTGTCTGTTGTCCCGTTGAGAAAACCCACCAAACGACCCCTTGTCTTCTCTCCACCTAATTTTGGCCTCATTCTGGCACACATCAACCCCGACCCTCGACCCCTCTTCTCTTCGAACAACCTCAAAGACCCACGACCCCCCTTTTCCTCCTGTGTGCACAACCCTCCTCCGGCAAACCTTGCCAGTGCAGCCTCCCCTCCGGTACTCGCTTTATCCTTCTCCCTTCGATTCAGGGTTCTAACATGGATGGGGTTTTGATTTAAGGGTTATATTCTTAATTTCTTGAGTTTGAATTTCATTATTAGGGTTTTTTTTTTACCCTCAAGAGCACGGTTGCAGTGTGAATGAGGTTTCAAACCGGTTTTGGGAAATCCTCCAACGATTGAGGTATGACCCTTTGATTTTTTTCCTTTAAGATTTTAAATACATTTACAGCTTGTGTTTTTCATTTCGTGAATATTTGATAATTATTTTAGCATGTGTTGTGATTAATTAGTTTGGTGTAAATTGATTTTTTAAAATAATTTAGTTGTGTTTGATATTTTTCACCCTGTTTATGTAAATTGATGTTTTGTGCACAATTATTTTGTTTAAAATTGTGGTCTAAATTTGATGGGTTTTTCATGAAAAGGCCTAATTGGTCCCGCTGGCCCTTTCTCATAGTTTTAAGTTTTTAGAATTAATTAAATGATGCTTGAGTTGGTTTCATGTGTTTAAATCCATGTTATACTTTTCAAAATTGTTTTATAAATTTTTAAATGATTTATTAAATAATATGGGTGCTGCGATCCTGGTTTTGAAAATGTGTTTAGGTGCACGTGTTTTTAAATGTTGATCTCATCATTTTGTGAACTTTTTTTAGGTTATGCACTATAATTGTTTTCTTAAAATGGTTTGTTGTCTCCTTAAAATGATTAGTGAGTTGTTTTGGCGTTGTGTGGTTTTTGGTAAACACTTGGTGGATTTTAAAGGGGTTTAGTAAATAGTGTTGCTGGTGTGAGTTGTGTTTTGAAACCATGTCAAGGTGATTATTTTGTGGTGGTTGTTCATTTGGATTGTTTTTAGTTCGTGTTTATGTATTTTAGTTATCTTTGTAGTTGAAGCGCATTGGCAAGGTTTTTCCGTGATATTGCGGTTGTCAGCAGGTTGCACGTACTTGTGTGTGAGTGTGAGACATGTCGCATCTTCATAACCGAGCTACAAGTCGAGGTAGGTCCCCCACTACACTCGCCTTTAAATTGAAAATTTATTAATTGCTTGATATTTAATTAATTTTAATAAATTAGAAATAATATAAAATAATTAATTTTCAAATGATTATTTGGTGTAAAAAGTGTCGTTTATTTTATACACGACACTTGAAATATTTTCTTGATGAACGGACACCCGGTAGTGAAAGAATTCCCGTTTGTCCATTAAACATAATTCACAAAAATTTAAATTTAGTTTTGGTTTATTGATAAATAATTTCTTTTGAAGCATGAACAAATGTTTTGGTTCTCTTGAGAAATGAGGATTTTTTTAAAAAAAATTGGTGAAGGCCCGTTTGGTACATTAATAAAATAAATTATTTTGGAAAACTCTCTTTGGGGTGACTCAGGGGTGATCTTTGGTGTAGGTTAACTGCATGAGTTGTGTGTGATATTTGTGCTACTTGATTGACTTTTTTGACTCACCCCTTTCATTTTTATTATACGTGTTGACATGGGAACCTAGAATAGTAAGTGAACCATCTGAGAATGATTGTTGCACTAGTTTAGATTACGCACTGGCTAGTGGCCCTTAGTACGGATTATACTCTACTAGGGGATTGGGCCCCTTGGTTAGGCCATGTAGGGAAACACCAGACGTTAGGGAATTATGACATCATCAAGATTAGGCATGCCTTCGGGATGAGTCACAAGTATGGTACGTTCTAGATTGTTCACGAGCTCCTAGGTTTGACCCATGTTTCTTTTTGTGCTTATTTTTATGTGGCTGATGATTGAGAGGTCTAGTTCAGTTTTTAGCCCATGTGTGCCACTTTTTCCATTGCCCTGAGTGTGTGTTGTGAGTTGTGAGTTGTTTTCCCTTTGACTAACAACTAAAATTTGGATTTCTAAATTGTTTTAATTTTTTAAAATGCAATTCACCTGTTCTTTTCAAACATTAAATTTGTTTTTAAATTAAAAATGGAAATGGACCTTTACTTGATTTAGAAATGAAAGAGTGTGTGGAAACCCATATTTTATATAATTTAGTTCAAACTTGAAATTGGTAAGTTCTTTATTTAAAGGAAGTGCATTGGGAATAGTTTTTTGGGCACGCCTACTGAGTTTTAATACTCACGCCTATAGTGTTTCCCTATTTTTAGTTTCTGTTGCAGGTTTGGCTCGAACTTGCTCACCGTGGGCGAGAGTAGGTTGTATATTGGTGAGTGACTCCTGGGGTCGTGAGGAGTTTTTGTCGTGGTTAGGTTAGTTTTTTGTTGTTGATTGTTATTTCTTTTCGTGTTGTTTATTTACTTTGAGTTATTCAACTTTTTCCGCTGATTCATTTATTTTCACTGGGCAAAATCATTCCCAACAATTAAATCTTGATGCCCAGCACTAGTTTCCAGCCCGTGGGGATCAGGAATGCCCCTCAGTCCATGTCGTCGATTGGCTCGGGTGACCGGTTCAGGCTTGACCTGGGTTAGTTCATGAAAATAAGTCAATTCCACATTCATATTTACTCCAATTTAGGAAATCAATTATCTAGGAAAGTAAGAAAATCAATAATTACACATACACATATCAAAGCCACAACTATGGGAGTTCGATTTAGACCACCTAACTCAGTTTGTTGATAGATTCTATCCTATAATGAATCACCAAAATTCTAGCGGCATAATGATGTCGATCAAGATCCATATCTAAATCCCTAAACCCAAAATTAATATTAAAAGCATCAAGATCTTAAAAATTTAGATCTTGATCCACAATCCTAGATCTAGATCACAACTCATAGGTTTAGAACCCTAGAAATAGTGGATATATTCAATGAGAAGATCAAATAAAGATAGGGGAAAGAAAGGGAGAAGCATTGGGATGAAATCCACTTACCGGGAAGAGAGAAAATCTTCAAGTTGGGATTTAGATCTTAAAGAACAGTGTTCAAATCACCTTATAATCCCTCTGGAATGCTCTGGGATCAACTATAATTCATCAAGCCTGATCCTAGGTCGAAATAGAGGGGTTTGGGGGGTTCAAGATATTTAAATACTAATTTTCAGATTCTTAAAACCTACACACATTGTTTCCTAGGTAGGGGCGCATAGTTAGGGTAAACTATGAAACAACCATATAGACCTATCTATTTTGGTTTTCAGGGTTCACATTATTACTTGGGTTTAGGTACACAGTTTTTCAAATAGTTCACAACCATCTATCAATTAACATTTCTTAAAACTTCACCTAAACACACCTCAAACAACAATTCCAAAGAAAATGTACTTAAAAACCTCAAAAGTACCTATAAAACACTCGATATAACTCCAAAAAAGGCATGAATCTTAAGCCAACCTTTCAACATGTGAAAATGTTTCATCGATATTGATACCCTCTATCTTGGAGTAACTTTTGCACACCATTAGTGCTTTGTTTCGAATCACTATTCCATCTTCATTCATCTTTTTATGAAAGACTCATTTAGTACCGATGACATTCTTATCTATTGACCTAAAAAAAATCTCTGATGTTTGATTCTGCTTGATCTATTATAGATCATCCTTCATTTTTTGAACCCAGTTTTCATCTCCAGTTATATTAGAAAAACATTTAAGCTCTACCTAAGATAAGAAAGATGTTTGTTGTAATGACTTCATTCTTCTTGTATGAACAGGTGTTGTCTAATCACCAATGATGTTTTTCCTTTCAATTTTAGCTCAATGTTTTGGCTTATTCATAGACACAAACTTGACTTCCTCCTTATCATCACCAGTGTCTTCTTCTGAATAAGCATCTCCCACTTCTACTCTACATGTGACGCTTTCCTCCACATCGCTTTCATATGTAAACTGTTCACTATGTTGTAGAATATTCTATTCATTTTCCAATACAGTGTCATTATTTCTCTCAACTAATTTTCCCATCCACTTATTAAAGAATTTATATGATTTTCATTTTCTTGATTATCCAAGGAATATCCTCTCATCTTCATGTGATTCAAATTTCCTACATTTTTATTTTTTGAGAATAAAGCACTTACTTCCAAAGATTTGAAAGTATTTTAGTGTTGGATTATTTCTATACCACATATCATATAAATTATTTCCTTCCTTCAAAAACCATAGAGACCTATTAGAGTTGTAGACCGATGTCAATACTACTTCCTTACAAAATATTTCTGGTAAGTCTTTTTCAATAAGAATCGTTTTGACCATGTTATTAATGATCTGATTTCTCCTCTCAACCACTCTATTCTATTGAGGAGTTCTCACTAAAGAAACTTGATGTCTTATCTCGTGTTTCTCAAGATATATCTCCACTTTAATGTTTGTGAATTATGTACCATTTTCAGTATGAAACATTATAATTTTTTGTCCAAACATCCTTTCAGATTCCCTCTGATATTTTTTTTATGCAACTGAATAGATTAGAATTATGGTAAATGACAAATATCCATGCCATTCTTCTATAATTATCAATAAATAGAACGTAAAAACTCTTTATATAAATTTATCTTGGTGAGATATGTCCACATACATTATCATGCACAAATTTGATCAATCTTGTTGACTTCTGTTCCTTTTCCTTGTATATATTTTTAATGATTTTCCCTTATTGACATGCATCAAAAGTATGAGTACGATCACGTGATAGCTTAGGGAGATATCTAGCTACATCAAACTTTACCGAATCTTCCAGGGATGGTTGGCATAGATGACCAAGTTGTTTACGCCACAACTTGTTTTCTTCCTCTCTGGATAAAAATAACATATCTTATTTCCCACTTACAAGGTATAAATTTCCCTTTGTTCTTTTTCCCTATAGAACAACTATATCATCTCTTACTTTGATGATACACATCTTCTTGGTAAATATTATAGAATTCCCTGAGTCACATAGTCGACTGACACTAAGAAAATTTGTGACTGAGACCTTCTATTACCAAGATATCTTCACATCTCATTTCTTTGCCCCCAAACCTAGCCTTTATTGAGCCGATTATCATTAGACATTCATGTTTTCTAAATTTGAAAACTACTTATTTTTCATATTTTATGCCTTTAATAAGATACTTATTTCCTGTCATATGGGATGTGCAACCACTATCAAGGATCCATATACCAGAGCGGTATGACGCTTTAAGGGAAATTTCTGCAACCACTTTCTTCTCAGCTCTCTTCTTCTTGATCCATGTTTTTTACTTCATACTCAGAATAGATTGGAAATATTGAGATTACTCATAGTATGATGGAACATCTTCATCATGTAGAGCTATAAATAAATTTTTCATTTTCATCTCACTTGTTGATTCTACGATTTGTTGCATGCGACCACTTGGGTTCTTATTTGGAACATTCCTCTATATGGTTTATATAAAATATCTATCCATGTTCCCAAATCCTCTACACCAAAAAATGTCCCTTGAAAGATATTCTATAGTACCATTCTCTATTTGGATTCCATTACTATTCTTGTCCCCTTATGTTTCTCTTAGCTATGGAACATGCATTTTTTGTGTGACCCATCTTTCCACAACAATAACACCTGCTGTAGGGTGAATTTATAATTGTCACTTCTTCACTACTATTTCTCCCTTGGGTTCTCTGAATCTTATAATTCTGTTTCATACCCAAATTTGTCTGTAGTCTTGGAGTGGGTGCTTGTGGTCTAACTGCAACCATGAATTCTTTCTACTTTTGTTCAAGCCCCATAACAGCCTTATCATATATATTTGACTTTTTCTTCTATTCTGTTGGAATTATATGCTCCACTTTCTACTTTCCCTTCTTCTGAGTGATCTGGTTTTCCATTTTCATATTGGGAGTCAAGAATTTTTCTTGATCCTTAACTTTTCTTCTAATATTGATAACTTCTTCTTCAAGTTCTTTAATGAGTTCCATTTGATCTTTCACTTGTTTATTCAAACAATTTATCTCCATTTTCTATTCTTCAACCATGAGTTTATACTCATTAAACTTTTCTAGGATCTTTGGTATTGAAGACTTATGTTATTCAATTTATTTAATCGGCTCAGACTTCTTTTCTTCTTGCTGCTGCATATAGAGTTTGGCATCATAAATGAATTTTTTGGATTTCTTTATTTTGGCTCTCTAAATATCTATCTCTTCAAGAGATTCTTCTAATTAATCCTACAAGTCAACTCTTCCTTATACTTCTTATTCATCATTTTCACTTTCTTCTCTTTTACGGGTACTGTCGATGACAGTCACAATAGCATTTTGTCCACAATCTTTTCAGTTCTCTATCTCTTCAAACTCTTCAATCTCATATTCTTCTGAACTGTCACATTCTTGTAAAAGAAGATTCATTTTCTTAGAGAAGTTTATCTTGAACTATTTAATTCCTTTCACATGGGCTAAAGACTTATTCATGGGGATTTCAAATTCAACCTCATCATATTCTTGAAACTTTTTGAGGCACATTTCCACAAGATGACCAAAATTTCCACATCGAAAACACGCTAGTAGAAGTTTCCCATTGAACTTTTCTTTTCCTCTTTATAGATTTGAATAAAGGTATAACATCACCTTGTTTTCCTCTACTTCTTCTTGAGAATATTCAATGGTAATATTCTTCATGTCCTTGAATGACACCTCCTTAGATTTTCCCTTTTCCATAGCATCGTTGTCATCATTTCTCATTTCATATGCTACAAGGGTACTATGCAAGTTATCCGGTGTGAGCTCTTTTGGATCCTTATCTTCCAATACTGAAACTTTCATATTAAACCATGGTGGAAGTTTCCTAAATATACACTTCACAATATTTATTTCATCAATGAATTCCCCAAGACCATGCATGTATTCCACTACAAAGTTTACCCTGTCAATGAATACATCAACAGACTCATTTGGGTTCATTCTCAGATCTATATACTTGTTCCAAAAAAACATGAAGCTTTTCCTCTCTAGACTTTGAATCACCTTTATATATATTAAATATCTTTTCTCACATAGAATGTGATGTTTTTCATAACATTACCTTCATATAGATTTCATTGGATAGGGCTCCCCCTAAAGCATTGATTCCCTTGGCGTCAACATCTGATTCTCCTCTTTCAGCTTCTGATAAAGAACAACAATTGATATCACTAAAATATCAGGCATCACTGCTATAAACACATCCATTCCCAAAGATCATAAATAGTGTTGCAACCGATTCTTCCATAGCTCAAAATTATTCTCATCAGAGATCAGAATCCCTTTTTGATTGATGATCTCCATTAAAAGAGAAATACTTATATTAACCTTTCCCTCTGATACCATTAATTGTTAGTTCTACTAGTTCAAATATCCTGATAGGGGGGTGAATAAGGGTATGATAGATTAAAACAACTACCCATTTTGATCTTGTTTCATTGATAAAAAACTCTCTTCTCTCCATTTGTCGTAGCAAAGTATTAACATTAATTAAATCGTGGACGATACACATAAATTTTTACTTGGTTTACCCTCACTAGGCTATGTCTAAGGAGTATACAATAGTAATGTGCCAATGTACCAAATCCAATAAAATAACACTACTGTTTAAAAATTTTGGAATGGACTCATTGTCCCTCATAGTTTACAAACAATCACAATTTGAAAGCTCACTGCTCTCTCAACTAAAGTGTTCTCACTACTTCTTTAGAAGATCCACTCATAGTTTATAAACATTTTGGTCCTTTCATTATCTTTAATGAATGCATCCTCTACTATACGTAGTTCCTCTATTGATATCCCACTTTCATCCACTAATTAATACCACTTTTCAACTAAACATTGGGCAATGCCTTTTAAAACACTTTCTTAATGCACACTACTTTTTGAATCTCCTTATTTATAAATGATCACTTCTTCTCGAAGCACCCTATTTCACAAATCTCAGCTTAGCCTTCGCAAAGTTCACCTCTTTTATAGAGCTCAACTTATCCACAATAAAGCTCCTTCCTTTCATAGATCTCAACAAGCCTTTGCAAATTATATTTACTTTCTCAAATCTAAACTTATCCTTCATGAAGAAAATTCACAACATACCTTCACGAACCTTCTTTTAGAATCAAGAGACTTGATATTTTCAGAAAAACTCTTTACCCACCTCAAGGGGTTTAAGCCCTATTTATAGGTGTTTCCACTAACTCTAGAACCTTCTGTGCCATGTGAGCGCCACGTTATCCCATTTTGAAAAGCTCTAAAATTTCTGATCAAATTCTATCTATTTCATGAAGTTGCATTGAAATTTTTCAGGTTCTCAAAGCTCATCATAATCATATATCCTTCTATCGAAAACTTTTTTCCACCGTGATGCTCACTCACAATTCTCTTCACCTCTGCCATTCACGAAGCTCATCATAATCGTATAGCTCACCGTCAGCTTTCTTTGATTCTTTTCAAAATCCAATTCATTAATCCCATCTTCACGAAATTCATGTATTTTCCATATTTTTATGAGATCTTCAAGTAAATTCACTTTTCACGATTCTATCCAAACTCCAAATTTTGGACCCCAAAAATTTGGCAAACACTAAACGACTTAACCTTGTATCTATTCTTTTTTCACCACTTCTAGATCTTCCATTCCTTTATCATGGTTATTTTTCAACATGGTTTGTCAACATTATCTCTAAAACACGACAACTCACCTTGTAAATCTGCTTTTTCAACAAACACAACCAACCCAAAAATGCTGCAATGATACCACGTCATAGATCTTTTCATAGGATTCGATTTGATATGTGGTCAAACGGACATTCAGATCAAAATTTATGGTTTTTTAATGTCTGAATTGTGTTTTCAACATATTTTAGATCTTTTATTGATTTTTCAATTTTTTATATTGAATTTCTTATTAAATGACTATTACTTTATAATAATTATAACATTATTAATTAAAAAAAATTAAATTATTTTATATGCCATTCTAACTAAATATCTTATATATTTTGTGTAAATGCCAATTTAGCCTTATCTAAAACATATTTAAAAAATATATATTATATTTATGTCAATATAAATATATTTATATATTAATATATTATTTTTATTTAAAAACATTTTTAAAAAATATACCCTTATTATTTCTAGTAAAAAAACACTGATAAAGGGGGTCTTTATTTTTACTTCTAAAAAACTACTGATAATGACCCCCCCCCCCCATCAGTAATTTTTTACTTGAACAGATAAGGGGACCCCTTTATCAGTGTTTTTTTACTATCACTGATAAAGGGGGGCTTTACCAGCACTTGTAAAAAAGCACTGATAAAGGGCCCCATTTAATAGTTTTTTTAGCACTATTAAGGACCCCCTTTAACAGCACTAAAAAAAGTGTTGTTAAAGACCCCCTTTAATAGTACTTTTTTAGAACTAAAAATTGGGGCCTTTAACAACACTTTTAACTAGTGCTGTTAAAACCCTAGAACTGGATAAACCCGGTTTTTTAATAGTGTCTTGAAGTGGTGTGAATCGTTCAAACTTTACATGGAAAGTATTAAGGACGATTTTAATGAAAATATGTGATATATATTAAATAAAAATTATTCTATAATAATAATATAGATATATATAATTTATTTTTCTTTCTTACAATATGATAAGAAAATGGAAACAGTGTTCACGCGTATGTATGGCCTACCGCCTCCATGAATGGTGTATTTCATTTCCTATTAATAAATATTATGGATCACTTTAAATACATATATACTGAATATATATGATATTTATATCATTTTTATCAGTTAGGAGATGATGGAACCATGACCTAATTAAGAGGAGAAAGAATATAAAAAACAAGGCATATATAAAAACAAAGCGTTATTACCCGAACCGTAACTTTAACATGGAATTGTTAATAAAAAAGTAATGAAATGGAATAAGTAAATAATATATTATATGATGTATATGAATATTTTTTTAAATATATTTATAATAAACTAATATTTATTATATAGGAATTTTTAACGAGTACTATGGAAGTTAAGACTTATGGTAATGGATTTTCATCTCTCTTTTATTTTCTGTGAGACACATGCCATATTAACCATGTATTTATTTTATGTGGTGTATATACTGCCCATGAATGTATTAGATTAGTATAATACATAAAATTATGGGGATTTACATATCCATTTTAATATATCACATTCCTAGGGTTTACGGTTCAAAATTTACCAAAGTGGAAAGTGGTTTTTGCCTCAATTTTCCTTCTCTGAGACATATGACATGTTGTACACCTAGATTATTTTATAAGGTGCATATACAGTCCCTTTGACATGTAATATCATTAAATTTTTTATCCTCATTATATTTTAAGTTTCATTTTATGTTATTTCTTCATAGGTTTTATGATTCAAAGTTACCCAAGTGGAAAGGATTTTTTGTTACAATCCCATCGTTCCCCCATATTGTTTATGATTATATTTTCATCACTTAATAAAATCATTAATTTTATTATTATATATTAATTAATAATATTTTCCAGTAATAATTACATCTCACCACACTTTGTTACTTAAGATAATTAAGAAAAAAAATTAAAAAAAATTTAACTTTATTTCTCTCATTAGTTGGAAAACTGTTTTCTTCCAAAACCATGTTTTCTAAAAATAGATTAAAAAATGATTTACTATTATAAAATTATTTTAAAAAGAAATTTTTTAACCATGTATTAATTTTTACAAAAAAAATTAAATTAATCTTCATGTAATTTTCCAAAACAATACCCATTTGGATTTTACCAAAATATGAACGAAATCTTCATTTTAATGTATAAAACATGAATGGAATTATCTGCCGCCATGACTAGTCATTTCTTTGAATAATCCTTAATATGTTTTCAAAGAAAAATGTTTTCAATTTTTTTTAATATTACTTTATAATTTTTCAAATAAAAATGTTTTCAAATATTTTCAAGCTCCATTTATAAATTTTTAAAGAAAAAGGTTTTAAAAATGTTTTTAAGATTATTTTGTAAGTTTTAAATTTTATTTTAAATGAAAAGTATTTTCAAAAGGTTTTTTTAATACAAATAAAAAAGGTAAATTTCTTTATGAAATGTTTTAAATGATCTTTTAAAATTATTTTCTGTCTAATATGACATTTAGTGATGTTACCTATGCATTATTTGGGTTATTATCCAAGGATACCATTCATATTTTTTCTTTGAATGGTTTATGTTTTGATGGAATGATGTTTATGAAAACTCATTGATCTTCCACGAGTTATACTAAGAATAAATGCCTATGAAATCCTCATCTTTTTAAGGGTTATACTATAATTAAATGATTATGAAACCTATCTCTTTTACACTGGTTATTATATGATGAAATTTTTATGATACCCATTTCATTTCATGGGTTACATTTTGTTGAATAGTTATAATCTTGTGGCACACATAAATATTTTTTTATTATGAGATGGGTGAGACCTATATCTCCCTCAAATGCATTGGGTAAATATTTATATCTCAATAGATATACAAGACTCAAACAAGGATATACTTTGTAAGTTCCCAAACTCTTTTCAAACCATTATGAAGGATTTAAATAGATTATGACCATGAATGAAATAGATTAAGTCTAAGGTGTCACATATTGAAAATAAGGTGTCGTTATTTAAACACCCTATAAGTGATTTTTTCCTGATTATGTGGTTCCCCACTATGATTAGCATTTCTCACTCTATGATTTTTGGTTTTAGTCTAGGGATGGAATCAGAAGGAATAATGTTAACATGAAATCTAATAGAAAATTTGGTGACAATGAGTAACCCAATTGGATGGTGTCTGGAGATAAATATATTGTGATTATGAATAATCATCTATCACGATATATGATTAACAATGTGAGCTCCAGTGAGATTTCTAAAGCATCAAATAAGTGGAAGATGAACTTTTATGTAAGTTTTAATAGTAATAAATATATAGTAAATAAGATTAATATTTATAAATTTAAAGGTAGTGGGAAGAAGAATCTCAAAAAATATGTTAAATGGAGAGGAAGATGTTATCTATGTGGAAATTAAGGTCATAGAGTGAAAAATGTCAAGGATTTCGAAGTCTTTTTTTTGGAACATGGGCATTATCCTACTCAATTCCCAAACACAATAATTAACTTCTATACCAAGGAAGAACTTGTTACATGTCAATCATTAAAGTATATGGATTGTAGTATTTATTGTAATTCAAGGATTATATTATAGAGGTATTTTCCCAATTCTATATGGGATATAAGAATCATAAAATATCTAAGGATTATGTTATATTTGGAAGCATACATGTATCTATATAATATTAACTAAATAGTTATGGATTATATTAGGGGTTTATAATTTTTAGGTTGATCACGAGTTCAAATTCTTAAAGAACCCTTTTGAGTTTTTATTTTATGTGATTTTATCAAGATTAAGCATATTTTGAGAGACATTTATGGCAATGAAGCCCTTTGGTTTTGTATATAGTGAAAAATTTATTAGAGGAAGAATTCCTTACACTTTCTGGAAATATGATTAGAGGTACTAGCAAGCATTATAGTTTATCTAATACTTGATGATGAGGTAATTATGGGTTATAGCTGATCACCTTAAAATGTTAACACACTTCAATTCTATAAGAGAATATTTCTCCCTAGATAATCTTTCCAGTATATGCATTAAGGAAGTGGTACAGTTACATGGAGTACCACATTAAATTATATCTTATCAAGATATAAGGTTTACCTAAATGTTTTGAAAATTTCCTCATCAAGATATTGATACATATTTGAGTTTCCACACAACATATCATCATCAGAAAGATGGTCAATTTGATAGAACAATTCAAACACTAGAGGATAAGCTAAGATCTTGATTAATGGATTTTAAAGGTAGTTGGGACCATACCTTACTCTTGTTGAGTTATTGTAGAGACCCAAATCTTGACGTACATGGAAATTACATTACTTTTGTGTAATATCTAATACATAACAAAAAAATATACCAAAGGACCGTAATAGTTTAGTGTCTTTGGAAACTCGGAATATAATCTTCTAATCTTGGTGAAAGATCTTCAACATATCCCATAAAGATCTTCCTTTTTTTTCTTACCTAAAACCTTTTTTTATATCCTGGGGAATAGAAAACATATAAAGGGTGATCTCAAATTCTCAGTAAGGGAAAACATGGAGAAAATAAAACAAACCATATACATTTGAACTTAAAAACATGAACATAATGTTTAAACATCAAAATCTTGAGCAAAGACATAAATCTTGGAAGTATGTAAGGCATGTATCATAATGGAACATAAATCTTGATAAAATATCATGGTAATAAATCATGTAATTGTGGAAAACATTCAACACTTGTTATGATTTCCATAGTATCCAAGGCATTACTGCCAAGACTATCTTAGTGGACAAAGTCCCTTTCTGAATCGAGTTCACTCCTCGTTCCAGTCCTATATCACTAAACCGGATTAACATACCATTCCATCCATGTCTATCTCATGAGATATAAATCATTACCCAATTCATTGGAGGGAGATATAGGTCCCACCCATCTCATAATGAAATCATTCTTACTTGTGCCACAAAATAAACATAAATCATTCCTCATAACCCAAAGAATAAAATGGGTTTCATAAACATCATCCCATCATAAGGTAATCCATATAAAACAAATGGATATCATTTCATAATAAGAAGAATAAAACCATGTAAATAATAGAGACATTATACTAGAAACATAAACATGCTAAATAATGTCATCTTATATGGAAAATAGTTTTGATAAAACACTTGAAATGAATTCTTGAGGAAAATATCCTTTCTTTTTCAAAATCATTTTCTTTTCAAAAAATGCCATGAAAATTTAAAATAAAAGGATTTTTTTCAAAATATTCATGAAATCTTGTATAGTAAGCTTCATGAAAATAAGGTGTTATGAAACTGTAAAAATCTGTTCACATCGTATAAGTTAAAAATAACATTCTTCTCGTACTTTTTTCAAAAAAGTCAAAAAGTTTCTCGTGTGGTAAAAAAAAGTAAGATTCCTTTAATAACATGTGGTAAATTTAAAAAATGGGTAAAAATGACTTTAAAATACATGAAAAAAAATTATAAAACATGTGCATGGATGATAACAATAACCCCAGTAAATACTTACGAATAAACAATCTTGGATAAGAATGAGATTGGAATAGTTATCTCTTACCTTACGTCTGATATGCTTCGTATGTAACCGAAACTCCTGTATAATGATTTAAATAGTGTCATTAACTTATTACAGAATCATATTCATTGTTATGATATCATATATAGTTCACTTATGACTTTATATTACCCATTCCTTTGTAAATTCCATGTCAAAGCAGCATTTTGGGAAAAATCGTGTCATTTGTCGTACGTGTTTTGAATTGTTGTTCATGATATTATTACTTATATACTGATTTACATAATTTAAGAATGTAAAACATTATTTATATATAATATATATTCAGAATATACACACACATATATATATATATATATATATCGATAAATGGAACGAAATACACCGTTCATGGAGACCGTTGGTCGTACGTACGCTTGAACGCTGTTTTCGTTTCCTTATTGAATTGAATGAAATTAAGTAGATGACATACATATATATATATAAATAAATCCAGTATCATTATTATGTCATATATTTCATTATTATTCAATATATATACTCTATAATCATTCATGAATGGTTAATCATTGAGAATGAATCTCATCGCGTCATGGAGACGGTAGCCCGTACGTACGCACGAGCGATGATATCATTACCATGATCGTGGGATTTTATTGAAGTGTATGTATAATATTTCATAATCAATATCACTTTAAAATATTCATATTTATTTAATTATTTACACCATTATACCCATCCAAGTAAGGTGGTGGTTGAAAACAGATTACACCACGGCGTGGAGACGGTATTCCGTACGTACGCACACGCGGTG
Organism: Viscum album; assembly: GCA_963277665.1. Lineage (NCBI taxonomy): Eukaryota > Viridiplantae > Streptophyta > Magnoliopsida > Santalales > Viscaceae > Viscum > Viscum album. The sequence goes on along the minus strand of OY728131.1, from coordinate 906,351,896 downwards.
GTTTTGTTTTCCATAAGATGGATAGAAGGTGAAATAGGGTTGTTTCATAATAAAATATCAGTATATTAGTGATACTTATGTTATTAATTCATAATGAAACAACTAAAGAAGAAGAAGTAGAAGAAGAAATAAAGTTGAAAGAATCAGTAACGGACATTACCTCTTCTTTGAAGCGCCTCTTTTTAACCTTCTCTTAGGGCACTAAAGATGGTCTTTAAAGAAGACAAGGAACTCTAGGATGTTTCTAGGGAAGTGTAGAAGAGAAATTGTCAGGGGTTGGCTGAGATTGAAGGCTCAAAGTGGTGTGAGGAGGAGAGGAAGGAGGTGCCCTTTTATAAGGGAGGGGAGGGGCACCTTAGGAAAAACATAAAATATTATTTAATTATAAAGTCATATTCAGTTTTTAATAGCTCTAAATTGATTTATTTCTAAGATAAGGTGGGGATGGGTTGAAATCCTCTCATAAAATAGATTTTAGACAAGTTTAGGTTACTATTTTATCCTTATCATTTAGATTTAACTCTAAGTTAAATAATTTAACTTTTACCGTGTCTTTTTGTTTTCTTACACTATATGGTTAATAAACGTACTATAACAAGCCAAAAGAACCCCAAGTTGTTTATTATTAATATATATAACCTTATCTAAGTCATTTGGCAGAAACATATATTTTTAGGAATAAAATATCAATTAATAATATAATATTTGTTTTAAAAACTATTTTATGTCAATTTTGACACTATTTGGTAATTGATTTTTGTGAAAATCATAACAGCATTATTAGTTAAAAAAAGTTAATTAAATCAATAATAACATGTCATATAAACCTAGAAAATTATTTTAATCCATAAAAAGTATAAATTACATTTATTTGGGTATTTATAAGATCAATTATGTTAATATTTCATTAATAAGATAATTACTACATCATCATTGTGTCATAAATAAATTAAATTATTTAATATCTAAAAATTATAAATAAAATACCATTATGTAGTAAATCGTTTTAGATTTCTAATTAATATTTATAGTCGAATTTATCTTATGTATAACCCTATATTAAAAATGATTTAGTTAGTAAACTTTGATTTTAACTATTTTAACCCTTCTTTAAATAAATAAATAATAAATGTCCTAATCTAATCCAATTGGACCTAAATGGTAATATTTTATTCCTTAGGTTGTTTTTGGTCGAATTACACTTATCCAATAGAAGTAGTACATGTGTTAGGGTAATAATAATATCACTTTTACCCTTAATTACCCTATTTACTTTTAATTGTGGTAAATAAAAGTAAAAAGTTACTATTCACCAAAAATTATTTTCATCTCATTGAACCACATTTTAGTCCTTGATATTAACCGTGTCTCTCGGATTTTTGAAATTCCACTCACAGAAGCGGTAAAATTAAGTTTTATGTAAATTTCCAAATTCTCCTAGGAGGTGGGTAAAAGACGGTGAAAAGTTCAATACAATTTTTATATTTCTAAAATTATTATAAAATGAATCCAATTAATTACATTGAACTTATATAGGTCTTATATATCAATTTTGACCTAAAATAAATTCAAATAAAATAAATAATTATTTAAATAAAAAGTCGGTTTTTAAATAGTAACCCAGTGTTTTCACTATTCATCAAAAATTGAAAGTTTTCAGAAAAATACCAAAATATCACCCTAGGCTAATTTCGATATTCCGAATCCAAAAATGAAGTGCATTTTGAAAAATAAAATTTATAAAATTTCAAAAAATGGGTATTATTATTCATAACGGCTAGTTCATAAGAATATTATAATTGCATATCTTTGTTTAGTGAAACTCTGTATTGTGTACAACACACCCTATCATGGAAGGTTGCGATTGCATGTAAAGCAAGCCAAATCAGGGATGCATGTAGTGCAAGATCCTTTTGGTGTAGCGTACAACATAAGACATCAATAAAATTAAAAAGAATATTTTTCATAAAATCTAGGGGTGTTACAGTTATCTTTCAAAAATATATTTCAATCGGTTTTTCAGATGGATCTATATGAAGCAGTTTATGGAAATAAGTGTACATCTCTAACAAAATTAAATGAAGTTGCAGAAAAAATGTTATTGGGACCTGATGTGGCTGATGATATGGCTGAGAATGTTAAATCCATTCAGCAACATGTAAGTAATTTAAAAATTTTACTAAGAAGATATATAGATAATTATCGTTGTGATCTACAATTTGATGTTGGTGGGAAGGTCTTATTATTAATTTCTTTGTGGAATAAATTATATAAAATTAATCCCTAGGTATATATGTCCCATTAAAATATTTGTTCATATCGAGATAATATATTATAGTTTAGTGTTTACACTAAACCTATCTCATGTACATGATGAGATCCATATTTCACTCCAGAGAAAGTATATACCTGATCCATCACATGTATTGAACTCAGAGGTCATACCAATAGATCATGATATTTCTTATGAGGAATGACTGATAGAGATTCATGATCGAATATGAAAGGTTCTATGAAACAAGACCACTCACCTGGATAATGTTTCCTTTTGAAACCGCCAGCTTGAATTAGCTACATGGGAACCTAAGAATGTAAGGAGGAAAAATTATCCTCATTCATTGATACCAAAGTGATAAATATTTAGGGAGAAATTCATTTTAACGGGGGTAGAATGTAAAACCTTGAGATTTTGTGAAATATTTTTTCAAAGGAATTTAATATTTTTAATATTTTATTTTACACTAATTATAGATTGTGTTACACGAAATTCTAATTTTTTCTTTTGTTACACCCAGTACTTAGTTTAGATTGTGTTACATGCAACACTGAGTTTATCATGTGTTACATGCAATACTGAGTTTAAATAAAACATGAAAATTATTAAAATATTATTACTTAATGTAATAGTTATCACCTAGTCATTGGAATAGAGGGTATGAATAAGAATAAATAAATTATGAAACTACAGTTTAAATGTTTTTATAAAATTAATTCTTTGGAAACAAATTAATTAGAAATTAAAATGTTAACCATTTGAAAATAAATAAATTATTTTGATGGAAAACTATCTTCTTATGAAAAAATGCATTTTACATCACTAAATTAATCAAACTGATTTTGATGAATGATTTTAATTAAATTTATATCAAATATATTCAATAAACTATTTAACATTTATCTTATTTTTTTCTATAAAATAGATAAGAATAAATCCAATTTTATGCATAAAAATTCATTTTTTTTAAAGGTAGTTTTGCTGCATTTTAATGGTGCAGTTATTTTAAAAACAATCTTTTAAAATTTTATAAATTCTTTTTGAAAATATAAAACCATTTTTGAAATATTAATTTCAAAATTATCATAGGGTTATTTTTTAGTATTTTTTTAGAAGTTTCATTTTTTTATGAATAGTGAAAATTATTGAATTTTAATTAAAAACTACACTTTCATATAAATTATTTATAAATTAAAATTATTATTTAAATTGATTTTAAAGGTAAATTAGATCAATTATATATATATTAATACAATTTAGTTTATTACGATCAATTTCATATTGAATTTGGATATAAAAACATTGTAAACATTTGAACATTTTCACTTTAAACCTCAGCACTCTTATCGCATCTACGGGATAAATTTTAAATTAATTTTTTCCATTTCTGTGAATTTAATTTGGAAAAATTGGTTCAATATTTGGAATAATAATAATTTAAAATATATAATAAGGTAAACATAATTTCCTACCATTATTATTAGTGAAAATAATACAAATTAATCATCACGATTAAGAGAAAAACAAGTTTACTAAGGGACTAAACTTTAAACTTAAGGTATAAATGACCTATAAACTTGTACAAAAATCCATTTTATAGACATATTTAGACTATATCTCTCCTAATATAAAGTTTTTATCATTATTCATGTTTTTTAGATAAAAAATGGGTTAAGATAACTTCTTTTCAAAATTTCCAAGTGTGCCATCTCTCCAACTTATAGAAGACCACCCACTATCCTCTCTTATTCACATATTCAAGCCTATTTAGTTTAGAAAATACGTAACCAAATAAACTAAATAATTCTATCCCATAAAACTAGAATCCTTATTTTGAGCATAAATACAACCTTGGATGGATTTAGTGAAAACCAATTGAGGATACTCGAAGAAGAGGTAATTTTTTTCAACAAGAATCTTTATTTCATTTCTTTCTCCACATCCTTCAATTATTATTATACCATGATTATATAATATCCTAAGTATATTCTATATACTGATATTTTTTAAGGGTATGACCTATATCCACACTCAATTCCATAAAATGGGTTATAAAATTTCCATTCGTGTGTATGAAGTACTACCGCTTCACAAACCGATGTCATTTTTTTCCATTGCCACCTATCAAGGTTAAGAATAATGATATACATACTATTTATATAGTATATTGGTCATATTTTTTATTTTATTATGATTATTAAATTTTTATATCTCATAATCTTTCATGCTTTCCATTTTTTGAGAATATGATAACGTCATCTGTGTGTACGGCGGACTGCCGCCTCGTGAAGTGATGTGATTCATTCACACTTTACATGGAAAGTATCAAGGGTTGGTTTAATGAAAATATGTAGTATATATTACATATAAATTATTATATAATTATAATATACATATATTTCATTTACTTTTCTTTCTTATAATACGATAAGAAAATGGAGACAGTGTTCATATATACGTACGACCTACCGTCTCCTTGAACGGTCTATCTCATTTACAATCACTAAATATTATCGATCACTATAAATAAAAATATAATGAATATATGTTATATTTATATTATGGTTAACATTCTCGATATGATGAAACCATTACAAAATTAATAGGACCAAAAATATAAAAAATCAAGGCATATACGAAAAACAAAGCAGTTATTGCCCAAAACGTAAATTTAACTTTGAATTGTTAATAAATAGGTAATAAATGGAAATTATTAAATTAAATATGGTATTATTTATATTAATATGGTTCTTTAATAGATTTATAATAAACTTATATTTATTATACATTAATTTTCAATGATTAAAATGAAGTCCAAGACTTATGGTAAGGGATTTTCATCTCACTTTTAATTTCTATGAGACACATGCCATATTCACCATGTATTTGTGTTATTTGGTGTATATACTACCCATGATTTTATTTTATTTTTATTATATAAAAAATTATAGTGATTTAAATATCTATTTTAAGATATCTCTTTCATGAGGTTTACGGTTCAAAAGTTACCAATGCAGTAAGGGATTTTATCTCAATTTTCCTTCTTTGAGATACATGACATGTTATACCCCTTATATTCTTTTTTGAGGTGTATATAAATCCACTTTGACATGTAATATCATGAAATTATTCATCATCATTATATTTTAAGTTTCTTTTTATGTTATTCCTTCAAGTGTCTTGTGATTCAAAGTTACCCAAGGGGTAAATATTTTTGTTACAATCGTTCCCTGAGATTGTTTAGGATTATATTTACATCTCTCAAGAAAATCATTTATTTATTATATTATAATTATTCATGATATTTTAAAGTAATAATAATGTTTTTCCTATACTTTGTTACTTATGGTAATTAAGAAAATGTTTTTAAGAAAATTATAACCTTATTTCTCTCTTTGCTTAGAAAACCATTTTCTTCAAAAACCATGTTTTCTAAAGATGTTTTAAAAAAATTAATATTATCAAATGATTTTGAAAAAGAAATTTTTGACCATATTTTACTTTTTAAAAAAAAATTAAAATAATGTTCCTGTCATTTTCCAAAACAATATCCATTTGTATTTTATCCAAATGTGAAAGGAATATTCATTTTAACATTTATGGCATGAGCATAATTATCTATCACCATGATCGATCATTGATTCAAATATTCCTTTATAATTTTTCAAAGTTTTTTTTTATTTTTTTTAATCTTCCTTTATAATTTTTCCAATAAATGGTTTTTTAAATTGTTTACATGATTCTTTTATAAGTTTTCAAATAAAAAGGTTTCTAAAATGTTTGCAGGCTTCCTTTATAATTTTTCAAAGAAAAGGGTTTTCAAAATGTTTTCAATATTACCTTATAAATTTTCAAATAAAAAGGTTTTCAAAATGTTTTTAATATTACTTTATAATTTTTCAAATTTATTTTCAAAGAATGTGATTTCAAAAATGATTATGTTTAAATAAATTATTTCCAAATCGAAAAGAGTATTTTTCTCAATAAATGGTTTAAATGATATTTTAAAACTATTTTCCATCTAATATGAAATATTTTCATGTTACCCATGACTTACTAGGGTTATGATCCAAGGATACCATTCAAATTAAATTTCTAAATGGTTTATTTTTTATGGAATTATGTTAATGAGAACCTGTTTCTCTTCTACAGGTTAGAAAAATAATAAATTCATATGAAACTTGAATATTTTCATGGGTTATGCTATAATGAAATGATTACAAACCCTCTATATTTGACACTAGTTATTATATGATAAATTTTTTATTATACCCTTTTTATTTCATGGGTTATATTTTTTTGAATGTTTATAATCTAGTGGAAAACATAAATATGTTTTCATTATGATATTGGTGGGACTTATATCTCCCTCCAATTCATTGGATTAAGATTTATATCTCATGATATATACAGGACTACAATAGGGATTAATCCCAGCTTAGTAAGATAGGGCTAGAATAGGAGTGAACCCGATTCAGTAAGATAAGGCTAGAATAAGGAGTTAAATGGTTTAGAAAAGGGTTTGGTCCCCTATGATGGTCTTGGGAGTGAACCTTAACTATTATAATTTTATTCGTGAACCTGATTACATGTTCACAATGTTATGCATGAACCTAATTTCATGTTTACAATGTTATGAATGGACATGTTTGCATGCACATATGTTTATGTGATGGATTGATTTCATTTCCTTAACTTAATGAGTGAACTCATTTCAATTTATACATGTTAATAATGTTATAAGTTTATGTGTATGCCACAAATCTATGTTTTATGAAAATGTTATGCTATCATGGATCATTTTCTTTGATTCCCTTATGATTTATTTCTTATAAACTATGAAATTTTTTCCCATGACTCGTTTTTATGATCTATGATAGGTTGGGTATGAACTTCATAAGTTATGTTCATTATCACATACCTTTATGATTATCTTATTCTTTCATATGGTCATATATTAATATCTCTTATGTTTATCCTAAGTAAGCATATAAGATAACCCTTTTTTTATTTCCTTTCCCAGGCTATGAAGAAATTTTTTATATAGGGTATGTCTATGAAAGTGATAAATGGGAAGATCTTTATAAAAAAATTGAATATCTTTCCGGAATTAAGAAGACTGTGTTCCAAGTTTCCAAAGGCACTCAACTATTATGATCCTTGGGTGTTTTATTTTTTAATGTATTGAATATTCATCTAAAATGTTTAAATAATTATTTATGAAAAGCTAAGGTCTCTATAGTTGGTATCAGGTCCAAGGTTTTGTTAACCATTGGAAACTAGGATGAAAATTTTAGTGAAATCCCTAGGGATATTTCTAAGGATATGTTTAGGGATGTATCTAAGGATAAGTTAAATAATGAGGTGAAGTATAGTAAAATGTCCTCAAATTTAGGTAAAAGATATAGAAAGTGGTTTTAAACATATTGTATCCTTGTATGGATACTACAAGTGCATGTGGGTCTAATATAGAGGTAGATAGGGGTAATAAATCTGAAAAGGTTGCATTGATATAGACTCTATCATCACTTGGAGCATGAAAATGCGCCTTGTTGTACACTTGGTTTGACACTCTTTGGGATATTATTTAGAAATTCACAAACTCTTTACAATCCATTATGAAAGTTTTAAATAGATGATGACCATGAATGACCTAGATTATGCTTAAGGTGTCATAGATTAAGAAAAAGGTGTCGTTATTTAGACAAACTATAAGTGATTTTTTCATGATTATGTGGTTCCCCACTCTGATTATCATTTCACAAACTATGTTTTTTTCTTTTATTCAATGGATGGAACAAGGAGGAATAATGTTAACACTAAATCTAATGGAAAAGTATGTGATTATGAGTAACCCAATTAGATGATGACTGAAAATAAAGATATTGTGATTATGCCTAATCATCTATCATGATATATGATTAACAATGTGATATCCAGTGATATTCCTAAAGCTTAAAATAATAGGAAGATTAACCTTTATGAAAGTTCACATAGTAAATAATATAGAGGAAAGAATATGAAGATTACTACATATTAAGGTAGTGGGAAGAAGAACGTAGAATAATATCTCAAATGGAGAGGAATTTGTTGTCTCTGTGGAAACGAAGGTCATAGAGTGAAAATTTATCAACAGGTTCAATGTCTTTTGTGTAGGGAACATGGGAATTATCCAACTCAATTCCCCAAACTAAAAATTAACTTCTACACCAAGGAATAACTTATTCCATGTTAATCATTAAAGTGGATGGATTAAATTATTTATTGGGATTTAAGGATTATATTATAGAAGTATTTTCTCAATGGTATATGGGACGTGATGATCATGAAGTGTCTAAGGATTATGTTATATTTGGAATAATACTCATCTCCATGTAATATTAACTAAGTAGTTATATATTACATTATGGGTTTATAAGTGTTAGGTTGATCGTAAGTTCAAAGTATTAGACACCCCTTTTGAGATTTTATTTGATGGGATTTTATCAAGATTAAGCTTATTTTGAGAGACATTTATGGAAATGAAACTCTTTAGTTTTATATATAATGAAAATTTTATTTGAGGGAGAATGTATTACACTTTTTGGAAATATGATTATAGGTACTGGTAAATATTAGAGTTTATGTAATCCTTGATTTTTAGGTAATTATGTGTTGTATTCAATCACCTTTCAAAGTCAACACACTTCATCACTATTAGAGAAGATTTCTCCCTAGATCCTCTTTCCAAAATATACATTAAAAAAGTGGAATGGTTACATGGATAACCACATTAAATTATATCATATTGAGATATGAAGTTTACCTTGAAGTTTTAGTAATGTGTTCAGTAATAACTTGATACAAAGTTTAGTTTCAACATTGCACATCATCCTCAAAGAGATTTTCAATATGATGGAACAATTCAAACCCTATAGGATATGCTAATATTTTTTTCAATGTATTTAAAAGGTATTTGGGATCACACCTTAATATATTTGAGTTATCTTTCAACAATAGATTTCACTCAGACATTTATATGGCTCTTTATAAATCCCTTTGTGTAAATAAGTGTAAAATTCCAACATATTGGAATTAAGTTTCATAAAGAAATCTATTGGGACCTAAGTAGGCTGATGATATGGATGAGAAGGTTAAATCCATTCAGAAACATGTGAGGAATGAAAAATTTTGACTGATAATTTATACATATAACCATCAATGAGATCTATAATTTGATGTTAGTGATAAGGTCTTTATAAGAACTTCTTCATGGAAGAAAGGAGGGAAAACTAAGGCTTAGGTATATTAGTCCCATTAGAATACATGATCATATCGAGATAGTAGCTTATCATTTAGTTCTCCCACAAAACCTCTCTCAGGTACACAATTTGTTCCATGTATCACTCATGAGGAAGTACACACCTAATCCATCAGATGTACTGAACTCATAGGTCATACCACAGAAGCATGATGTTTCTTATGAGGAATGGATGATAAAGATCTTGGCTCGAATAGAAAAGGTTCTACAAAAAAAGACCACTCACCTAGACAATGTTTTGTGGTGAAACAACTAGATTGAAGAAGAAACATGGAAACCTGAGTATGTAATGATGAAAAATTATCCTCATTAATTGATACCAAAGTGAAGAATTTATAGGGATAAATTCATTTTAAGGGGGGTAGAATGTTAAACCCAAATATTTTTGTGAAATATTTTTTCCAAATGAATTTAATCTTTTGAATATTTTATAGTATGCTAATTATTATTTATATTATACAAAACACTAAGTTTTTATTGTGTTTCATGAAATAATAAGTTTATATTGTGTTACATGCAACACCTAGTTTAGCTTACATTATGCATAAAACTGAGTTTAAACAAAAAATTAAAAATTATTAAAATATTATAATTTAATTTGATGGTTATCACCCATCCATTGAAATGACGGCTATAAATAAGAAAAAATAAATTAACTAAATATGGTTTACATATGTTTATAAAATTAATTCTATGGAAACCAATTAATTATAACTGAAATTAAAAATCATTTGAAAATAAATAAATTCTTTTTCTGAAAAACTATTTTGCTATACACAAACACATTTTACATCAATAAATTAAACAAAAAACTTTGGGTGAATGATTTTAATTAAATTTATATAGAATATATTCAATCAAATATTTAACATTCATGTTATTTTTTTCTACGAAATAGATTTGAATAAATCCAATTTTACGCAAAAACTGTATTTTTTTTAAAGGTAGTTTTACCGCCTTTTAAGAGAACACTTATTTTAAAAATAATTTTTGAAAATTTTATAAATTTTATTTGAAAGAAACCCTCATTTTTTAAATTTTAATGAAAAAAATTATCTTATGTTTATTTTTTGGTATTTTTCTGAGAAGTTTCATTTTTTAATGAATAGTGAAAAATACTGAATTTTCATTGAAAACTATCTTTTCATCTAAAATAATTATAAAGTTAAAATATGTTTTAAATTGATTTTAAAGTTAAATTAGATCAATTATATATATTTTACTACAATTTAGTTCATTATGATCAATTTCATATTGAAATTGGCTGTAAAAAAATTATAAACCTTTGAACATTTTCACTTTAAAAACCCGCTTTCTCATCATGTCTACACGATTAATTTTAAATTAATTTTTTCCAATTATGTGAAGTGAATTTGAAAAAAATTGATTTAATATTTTTAATAATAATAATTTATAATATCTAATAAGTTTAATTTTAGTTTTTACTATAATTATTAGAGAAACAAATTAAAATTAATCATCACGATTAAGAGAAAAATAAGTTTACCAAGGGACAAAACATTAAACTTAATGAGAAAAAGAACATAGAAACTTGTGAAAAATCCATTTTATGGACATATTTCGGCCTTATACCTCATTTAATATAGTTTTCTTCATTATTTAATCCTTTTTAGGTATAAACATGGGTAGAACTAACTTTTTAAAAATTCCAAGTGTGTCCTCTCCCCCTCTTATAAAAGGATACCCTCTCTCATCTCTTATTCACACCTTAAAACCTATTTATTTCATCAAATACCTACATAAATAAACTCCCAAATTCCCTACACTTTACCTATAAGCCTTATTTTACTAATAAATCCAACCGAGGAAGTCTTTAGTGCAAACCAAATGAGGATACCTGAAGAAGAGGTAATGTTTTTCAACAAGAAACTTTATTTCATTTATTTCTCCTCCTACTTCAATGATTATTATACCATGATTATATAATAACCTATTATATTCTATATAATTATATTTTTTTATGTTAAGGTTATGAACTACAATCATACATGCTTTCATAAAATGGGTTACAAAATCATTGTTCGTGTGTATGGAGGATTGTCGCTTTGCGAACTGATGTCGTTTGTTTTTTCATTACCACCTCTCATGGTTGGGAATAATGATGTAAAAATAGTTTATATAGTATATTTATTATATTTATGATTTTATTTTGATTTTTTCATTTTTATATCACACATACCTTCATGATTTCCATTTTTGGTAATATAGTAACATCGCTCGTGTGTACATCGAACTACCTCCTTGAAAAGTGATGTGATTTTTTCACACTTTACATGGAAATTATTAAGGATGTTTTTAAGAAACATATGTGATATATATGAAATAAAAATATCATTTAATGATAATATACATATATATCATTTAATTTTCTTTCTTGTAATATGAAAAAAATGGAAATAGTGTTCATATGTATGTATGGCCTACCATCTCCATGAACGGTGTATTTCATTTCCTATCACTAGATATTATGGATCACTATAAATACATATATACTTAATATATATTATATTTATATAATTTTTATAATTATTTATATGATGAATCCATGACCAAATTAAAAGGACCAAAAATATAACAAATCAAGCTATATATGAAAAATAAAGTGGTTATTACCCAAAATGTAACTTTAACATGGAATTATTAATAAAAAGGTAATGAATAGGAATAAGTAAATAATATATGGTATGCTTTATATGAATATTTTTATTTAATATATGTATAATAAACATATATTTATTATATAGGAAATTTCAATGAGTACAACCAATGTTAAGACTTAAGATAAGGGATTCTCATCTCACTTTTATTTTATGTCAGACACATTCCATATTCACCATGTATTTTTTTTATTTTGTGTATATATTACCCAAGAATGTATTTTATTTTTATTATCCATAGTATTATATGGATTTATGGATCCATTTCAGAATATCTCTTTCAGGGGTTTTACGGTTCAAAAGTTACCGAAGCGGTAAGGGATTTTTGTCTCAATTTTCCTTCTTTGAGACATATTAGATATTATACACCTATATTATTTTACGAGGTGTATATAAATCCCATTTGACATGAAATATCATAAAATTATTCATAATAATGATATTTTAAGTTTATTTTTATGTTATTTATTCATGGTTCTTATGATTCAAAGTTACCCAGGTGGTAAATATTTTTTGTACAATCTCATTATTCCTCAGGATTATTTATGATTATATTTCCATATCTCAAGAAAATCATGAATTTTATTATCCTCTGTTTATTCATGATATTTTCAATTAGTAGTACCATTTTCCCTCTCGTTGGTACTTAATATAATTTATAAAGTATTTTTAATAAAAAACTTACTTTATTTCTCTCTTCGGTCGGAAAACCATTTTCTTCCAAAATATTGTTTTCAAAAATATTTTACTATTATTAAATGATTTTCAAAAAAGACATTTTTGACCCATGTTTTACTTTTTACAAAAAAAATTAAAGTAATCTTCATGTCATTTTCCAAAACAATTCCTATTTGGATTTTACAGAAATGTGAAAGGAATCTTCATTTTAACATGTATGACATGAGCGAAATTCTCTACCACTATGACCAGTCATTTCTTCGAATATTCCTTTATAAGTTTTAAAATAAAAAGGTTTTAAAAAGTTTCTAAATATTCCTTTATAATTTATCAAAAAAAAATTTCAAAATGTTTTCTAGTCTCCTTTATAATTTTTCAAATAAAAGTTTTCAAAATGTTTTCAACATTCCGTTATAAGTTTTCAATGAAAAAGGTTTTTAAAATGTTTTCAAGTTTCCTTTATAAGTTTTAAAAGAAAATTTTTTCAAAATTTTTTCAATCTTACTTTATATTTTTTTAATGAAAAATTTTCTAAAAGTATTTTCAATCTTCCATTATAAGTTTTCAATGAAAAAGGTTTTCAAAAAAATTTCAAGACTACTTTATAATTTTTCAAATTTATTTTAAAAGAAAATTATTTTTAAAATGTTTATTTTAAAAAAAATCAAATAGGAAAGGTTATTTTCTTAAGGAAATGATTTAAATGATATTTAAAAATTATTTTTCATCTAAGATGGCATCCATTGATTTTACTTATTCCTTACTAGGGTTATGATTCAGGGATATCATTCATATTCTTTCTCTAAATGGTTTATGTTTTGATATCATGATGTTTATGAAACCTATTTCTATTCCATGGGTTATAAATAGATGAAATAACTTTAAAAATACATATTTTCATAGGTTATTCTATAGTAAATTGATTATCAAAGCTATCTCTTTTCCACATGCTATGATATGATGAAATGTTTATGATACCCATTTCATTTGATGGGTTATGTTTTGTTGAATTTTTGTGATCTTATGTCACACATAAATATATTTTTCATTATGATATGGGTGGAACCTATATCTCCTTCAAATTAATTGGGTAAAGATTTATATCTTATGATATAGATAGAACTGAAATGAGGAGTGAACCCAATTCAGTAAGATAGGGGTCAAATGGGAGTGAACCTGGTTCAGTAAGACTGGGATGGAATGGGGAGTGAGCCCAATTTAGTAAATTAATTTTTGTACTATGATGGTCGTGGGAGTGAAAATTGACTATTATAATGTTATTTGTGAGCTTTATTACATGTTCACAATGTTATACATGAACCTGACTACATGTTCTCAATGTTTTTCATGGACCAGGTTACATGTCCATATGTTTATGTTAGGGTCTTATTTCATGTCCTTAACATAATGAGTGAACCTAAATATATTTATACATGTTCACAATGTTATAATATAATTTTCATGCCACAAATATATGTTTTATGCCAATGTTATTCTCACATGACTTGTGTTCTTTAATTCCCTTATGATTCATGTCTTATGAACTTCAAATCATTATGCCATGACTCATGTTTATGATCTATGATAGGTTGGGTATAAAATTTGTAAGTTATGTTCATTATCACACACCTTTATGATTTTATTATGCTTTCATGTGATCATATATTTATATATCTTATGTTTACCCTTACTAATCATCTAATCTTACCCTTTCATTTATTTACTTTCCCAGGTTATGAAGAAAGGTTTTATGTAGGGTATGTTTGTGAAGAGTTCTAAATGGGAAGATCATTATGGGAAACATTGAAGTTATTTCATGAATTAAAAAGGTTGTTTTCAATGTTTCCAAAGGAACTAAACTATTATGGTCCTTGAGCATGTAATTTTGTAATGTATTGAATATTTATCTAAAAAGATGAAATATTTATGTATAAAAATCCCGGGTCACTATAAGGTAAGTCAAGGAATTAGAATTTGTCATCATCCACACCAAGACCACTCTGATATCATAAACATATGGTTAGTATATGCATGAAGTAATAAATAGTGCACACGACCTATCCCATAATCTCATCTGATCACCATAGGTCACTAGTCACTCGATACCAGCCCCTAATCCCACAACACATCACAATGCTCATCTAACCTCTCGAGATAATATCCTTAAGTCCATCCTGGTTATAGGAGCACAACATGTTAGTCCCCTCTTCATCTTCATCTCTCCCCTAAGAGAATTAACTTTGGTTTTTCATACCTTCCCTGGTATCTTCTCATCAACACCATGTTGTATCCAACACCCCATGGTGTTCACAAATCCCATGGGATCTTCCTAATCCAAGCCAAAAAATAAATTCTCATCATATTCCAATTCCATTGTCATGTTGAATATCACTAATTGGGTACCCTCCCAAACTAACTCATACTAATCCACCATAAAAATCCCTAAACAAAGTTATTTAAAAATTCCCATGACCCCCACCTTGTTCTTATGTCACATCTCCTGAAGGGTATCTCTCAACCCATCACCCAGATTAAACCCCTCTTCATCACACTACGTCTCATCCTAGAGGACTCATCCCACTCATGGAACCCACTAAAACTATCCTCCACCCTTAAGTGGGTTCCACTCCTTGAGCATGAAACGTATGGTCATCTCACCAATTATTACTAGGATTAATCCCCTCATGTCTACCCAACTAGCCCTTGGGAAACTAACCTAGGCTACCAGCATCACATCTGAAGACCCAATGACCCATCCCATCCCTCATGTTAACTCAACCAGCATCTTCACCCCTTTAATACATGGTTTTGGGTGATCTTAATTTACCCAAAGGTGTTAAAGATCATGAATCCCATATCTATGGGGATCAGGTATCCCAACATATCTTTATAGGGTTCTCTTAGTAACTATTTCTTTACTATATCCCATAAAAAATATATAGTCTTGCACACTCATACATAAACAAAAAAATTAATTTGTATTATAGGGACCAAATAACTTGATCATAGAGTTATGATCCTTGATAAGCATCACGCATCTTTGACTAAGTCCACCCATACATCGTTGAAGATCATACCACCACCCGAGGACCAATTTCACACCATAACATCAAAAATAATTAATTATAACAAATTATAATTAATTATTCAATTTTACCCAATTAGGTATAATTTCCTTAAATATCATTGGGAATTGTTATATCATCGAAACTGTATCAAACCTTTTGTGTTCATCCTTTTGTTACCTATTCCATACATACTAAGAAAAATCCCCATCATCCTCACATGATTTCAATATGCTCCACAAAAATAGATGTTGAAACCCTAGTCCTAATCACACCAAATCAAAGGGGTGGAAAAGAGGAACCAAAGAAGGAGAGATTATAATAAATAAATCACCTTAAAACGATGGAATAACCCCCCAAAAAACTCTTCTACAATAGGTAATCGAAGGGAATGATTAGGGGGTAGACTACCAAAATGTCCCTCCCCGCATGGTAATTATACATAAAAATGAATGGGGCACCCAAAAATGATGGGTCTATCCCACTTAAAAATAGGGAAGAAGGCCCTTTATGGAATGGCTCACGGGACCATAGTACAAATCACCTCAACCGGGGTTTCCTTATGGCATAACTCATTGTGTTTTGATGCATTATAGGAATCCAAAACACAATAAACCACCAATGGATTTCTGACTCCCTTACCTCTAGAGATCCGTCCACAGTATAACCCTATTATTGCAACATGATTCCCACTCTCATGAAAACTTTAAAAGTCAATACATAAGGTAATTACCTATCCATGATGAAACTTTTGATGTATGTCACAATTATCTTCCTATCTGCATAATTAAACTCCCATGGTACTCACTATTCTTCAATGCCCCAAGCTATAATATGGTATTTCACTTATAGCTTAAATCAGTAAAGGGGTCACCCCTACCCCCACTATAAAATTCTACTAAACACCCAAGAAAACTCAAATTCATTGATCCACATCTAAAAACAATCACCTAGAGATGTTCCAACCCTCAAATTCCCAATCCAAGTCCAAATTCTCATAACACCTCCTGCTCCAAGAGTAAAAATTAAAATTTCCACCAAAATAACAACTAGAGAATCTTTGAATCATTATAATCTCCATACCATAAGGCTTCAATTACTAATGATTTTATGTTGTTCCTCCATCCATTAATCCCAACCCACCACTATCATAAAATCACTACTAACCCACCATATGTTATCCCTAAATACCAAACAATCTTATAATATGAATCTCCAAACACAAAGGTGCATTATTCAAAAAAATTCACTCTACTTGATCATCACCAAAATCACACTAAGATAGTGGTCAACTAAACCCATTTATATTAACATGCTAAGGTGTCTTAAATAGTTCAATCATTAGTCTTATGGTGTTCCCCACCATAAGACTCTTCTCAAATGGGTATATTCCAAACCATGGTGCTCCCCGCCATAGGAATCACATATCAAAAACACACTTTTAGTGGTTTATTCACATGCTCAGTGTAGTTTCAACCTCACTATATCTAATTATATATAAAATACCTATTGATACTCCTCTAGCCAACCTAACCTCAAAACACTCAACTTCACTTGCAGATTCCTTATCCCATCACCTGATCACGATGCTTTAACTCTTAGAGGCATCATGAGATCATTCAAATGCCCAAAATAAAGTCTAAACCTGACACTCGATGAAATTTCATGGTTGAATCACCAACCACCTACAATATATTTCATACCATCACCAAAAAAACTAACACAACTTTAATCTAACTCACTTTTGGTTCACACAAACTCCATCCTAAGCTCAATTCCAACACATAGATTCTATATGACACCACATATTAATCTCAAATAACATATTTATTGAGGAACCACACTATATAATATATTTACACACACCAACATCCGGATTCCAACTCAATCATCTACTAATTGATCACATCACATACATATACCTAACAATAAGGGTGGGCATACCTTCATGACAAATTTTATTCTCCCCACCAAAGGATTAACCTTATCATCTATCTACTGAACAAAAACACTCTATATCCATAGCATGTGTCCTATAGATTACTAAACCTAATTTCTAAATGTGGTTATCCTTCTCATACCTAAGATCAAGCATGAAAAAATGATTGCACCCATTCCATGATAACTAGTAATGGAATCCTCAAAAATCACCTAAAATTTTACATGAAATTAGGGTCACACCCTCTAACAACCAATGGTTCACTCCCTACCATATGTCTTACCTTAAACGGATTCTCAAGTGAAATACTTGATATATTCCAACATCACACATTTGTTGCTCCTCTCAATCATGATCTCCCATCCTATAAACCCATGACTCCTCTTATTATCATTGAGATACCAATATACCATGACTATAAGAACCTCACCACATCCATCTATTCCCAATCCACACATGGTCATTTACCAATCAAAAACCTATTGGGACTATCAGTAACCAACGCTTGAATTCCCTCACACGCTGAGTCTTTCCACAAAAATCTAATCTTACCTCGCTCACCTCTCCCCAGGTATAGAGAACCTCCAAATAACCATTTCATGGGTTCTTACCTACAATCTAAATCTATCTCATTAAAACCCAACTAGTGTATTCTCCTATACTTCTTTATTTCATAACCTTACTAACACTTCTATGAGTCACATACCATCAAACCTAGACTCACACACCTAACCACTAACAATTATACTCTCATAGGTCAACCCCATATAAATGAAAGTACCTTAATGGTTCTTCCTAATATGTTCAAGGCATCTCACTCATGATAAGGCATAACACATTATTACACACTACCCAAGCATCATTTCAAAACCCATGAAGTGTTTATACACACTTATGTTATGACACATGCAACTACATCCAGAATCAATAGGGATATATTTCCATACAAACCTTTATTTTAAATCCATCCTTAATACCAGAAGGACATTGAGTGACTCACATATGAAAATACCAAAGAAATTTCACATGCACTTACCCAATCCACTTAAGGGTGTCCACGTCCTTACATAAGCTCATGCCCATCCTCGAATCATTTTCAAGGAATCTAATGCCTATAATTCCACATGAAGGGTCAATATACATCCCTTTTGAATAGGAACTATATAGTCATCCATGGATATTGTCTCACCATAATATCCACATGACCTATCATCTGAAAAACACTCAAAAGTGAAAACCAGGGTTCGAATAAGTAAAATGACACCAATAAGTTATATGGGAAAACACAATATAAGTTTTTTTATACTTTAAATATATAAACCTATATCATCAACAAAAACCAATCACACACTATCACACGTATTCCTTGTGAATATTATGAGATAAAAATGATTCATATTGATAGTTCTATTGAAAATAGACTAAGATCCAAAACCATAAATAAAAATATCTAATAAACAAATAATATTAGAATAAATATTTCGACAATAAAAATGAAAATAAAAACAAAAATATCTCAACCCTAGTAACCTAGAATTACCACCATAAAAGTTTCCATGATGCACTAGTTCTAATTCCATCACAAGATCTAACAAGAATATATAACCTATATACCATGCCCCAAATAGTATGATAAGTAAAAGTTTATTTGATACTACTTATAACACCCTAGAGTAGATTATCATTCTGATCCAGAGGGATGCGTGGCCTCAAGAATTCCTCTCTATATTTTAGAGGCTAAATACTTGTGGTGAGGACCTAAACCATACATTTTGGAGACTATTCCCTCAAATAAAAGGTCTACAATGATGTAAACAACTAAATAATGTAAAAAATACACATTAGATTATGCATAAAACAATAAACAATAATCATGTTATAAAAATATGTAAATATTGTTCTATATAATTATATCCCACCTGGTCACCCATTGGGATAATCACATACAAAAATTAAAAAAAAGAAATAAAAAAATGTGTCCCTACTAACATCCCCTCACATCACCTCAATCCCAATCTCCAAAACCTATCAAGATGATCATGTATGATCCATTGTATATCTTGTGTTTTCCCAGTAAAATAGATATAAAATCTTCATGTTCAATGGGGTTCTCATGAAGGGTGTGATAAATACAAATAATTAGGTTCTCACCAATTACCCCTAATATGCATTATCATATACATGTATAAAAAATATAGAGAAATAACAATAATAAACATGCACACACATGAACATAGTAATGTCATGTACTAACCAGGATACCACTAATCCATGTGTATCAGGTCACTATATAGTAATCAATCACTATGACACCTGATCATACCTGATTTAGCTGGAAAACATTCTCCTCATGTCATATACATTAGACCATACCTAGAGATGCAAGGTTGGGAGTCACACCATGTCCCAACCACTACTTGAAGGTGCATGGTAGTGTCCTATATCTTTTTCATAGACCCTCCATTATCAATTAAGTTAGGTTTCCCGTCAATTCTTATCCTCTACCTTATCACTCAAGGAAGTTCCCCATATCATGCCTCAATCAGTACCTTATTAACTAAGGTAGGGTTCATCATCTTCCCCTCAACCAACCTTATCACTCAATATTCTCACTCAATATGTGGTCATTATAAAGGATACTACCTTATTAATCAGTTTAGGGTCTGATATCATGCTACAAACTTGACTAAACTTCCCACTCAAAGAGGTTTATAAAAATACCTTCCCGCTCAAGGTAAAACATTATCCCAACCACTTACTTATCACTTTAGGTAGGGTCAGATATCACATCATAACCTCTATCTTCTCACTCATGTAAGGGTTATTCTAACACTATATCACTCAATGTGTGGCCAGGCCTTGAGATTTTCCATAGACCATGCTAAGATCCATCACCTATCATAGGAACATGTTTAGCACATGCCAAAAATAACAACCAGGGCTTGTAACCCATCCCACAAGATCACCAACTTATCACATAGCTCTATTAACTCATGACCTAGCCCCTCATAATATATGATGTCTCAATGATCATCTAGTATAAATTAAAAAATCTTTTGGGGTTGTTAAAATGATGGTAATTTTTAATTTTTGAATTATTGAGTACTTCTGTGGGGACAAATTGTGTTATAAACTAGTAAAAAATAACAGGAATATTTTCTGATGATTTTTTTGAACTCATAATGGGTTGTTTACCCTAGGAATGAAATTTGGTGAGATTTTGATCATTTTAAATTTTATATAAAATATTAAAATTTATTGATTAAATATTAATTATTTCGTATATGTGAACATTAATATCTTTTGAATGGATCCTCATAATGAAATTCTAGGTTCATGGATGATTCTAAGATGGGAGGTTTTAACCCAGAATTATATAATTTTTCTTTGATTTCTAGGTCCTGAGGCTTGCATTTAAATGGGTGTTTAAATTAAATTATATTAAATTTTTATTTCCACTTCCCCTTTATCGTACTTGTTTCATGAAAGGGAAAGGTAGGATTCCCCTGTAAGTTATTTTATCCATGAGAGATGAAGTGGGAATAAGGGATAGGGATATCATTAAGAATATTGATCATGGATTCATTGAAATTTTATGGTCTTCAAGCGAGATTTTGAGCTTAAAGAATCACTATAAGGTGGGAAATTAACACGATCTTTCACAAAATTTCATTGGTTTTTCTATTTTATTTTATATATGGGATTTGACCCATTTGGGTTGACCAACGGTCATAGTGGTGTGATTTGTGGATGAAACAAGGGATTTAAATACTTGAATTTGAATTTTTTCTTTTATTATTATCCATAATTTTGAGAAGGGGTTTTGGGTATTTTGGGAAGAAGAAGGATTTTAGAAAATATGAAAATGGATTTTATTTTAATTTTTGGGGTTACATCTTACCCTTACATAACATCCACTGTGTATGGACAAACTTTTTCTTACCCTTACAAGATGTTCTATATAAGGTTAGGATTTTACTTACCCTTATTCAGTGACCTGCTAAAGGGTAATATTTTCTTATCATTGTGTAGTGGCCTCTATAAGGATGATATGTAGCTTACCCTTAAACAATGGAATGCATAAGTGTAAGATTATTCTTACCCTTACATAGTGTCCTATGTAAGGGTAACGTTTGGTTTACCCTTACTTGGTGGTCTGCGTAAGGGTAACCTCTTACTTACTCTCATGCAAGGGGACCTATGTAGGGTAAGGTTCTTCTTACCCTTCCATAGGTTCCTTGTGTAAGGGTAACTACTTCTACCCTTACATAGGTACCTCCCACTCACTAACCCTATGTGTAAGGGTTTCTTTTTTCAAAGAATACCAAAAATATTCTCATAATTTCTTAAAGTATTATTTTAAAATTATATATAATTGAATTGTAGAATTAATTATGGAATAAATTGTGAAAAATATTATTAATTATTTTATAAATTAATTTTGTAATTAATTATAAAATAAATTGTGAAATTATTTAGTAATTAATTATGTTACTATAAATTGGTATTTTGGGATATAAAAAGGGGGAGAGTAATCCATCATTTATTCCATGTAAGTTAATTGTGGAATTAATTATAAAATGAATTATGAGATTATTTTATGATTAATTAAAGATGTATATTTAGAATTAGGGCCTCACATTGATGGAAGATGGTTGTTTGGACTTGAATGATATTCATTAAGGGTGGTTGGTCTTGGTTTTAAAGGTAATAACTCCATAAATGAGGTAAGTGGTCCCTCAAACATACCTATTGAGATGTATGGACCCTGAGGGGTATAAATTTAACAAAAGGAAGTAAACTTTGTGAATGTAGAGAACCTAGATAGGTACCCTTAGACTCATTAAATATGAATGGGTAAAAATTGTATGATTATACCATGTAGGCCATATTGGAATGATGTAATGCCTTAAATCCATAGGGATGTATCAATAGAGAAAGGGGAGAGTGTTATTCTACCACTAGTAGATGAGTACCTGGTTGGGCATACCCTAGGTAGATTATGATAGGTTGGGGGAGTGTACTAACCTAGGGTGTCCATTGGAAGTGTGATGGAAATTATGCCTTCTTTCTAGAGTGAAGTTGAGTGGATTCTTTTATGATGCTAATGATGTTGTATGGTGATCAAGGTGATGTCGAGGGATGTTATTCCCTCTGAGTAAAGAGCTTGGACCAAGTGATGATATTGTGATAAGGGAACCCATGTAAGGTGTATGTTCTTAGTTGTGGAAAAGGGGACCCTGTTGGGTGCCCTTGTAATTATGTTAAACCTTGAGATGGTCAATGTGGGAACATGTAGTGATTATTACAGGTATCTCTTTAAAACCCGAATTGATGATGTGTTCCGAGTAGGATTGTAGTAATAAGGATAAGTCATAAATTTGATAGTCTGAAATTGATTATATGATATGGGTTAGAAAAGTGTTCAACCAATGTTGTTTTTTGTCATTATTATTATTATTATGAGATGTTTCTAGGACGATGCAAACCCTTGGGTATATAATGATGGATATTAGGGATTACCTCCCTAGGATCCATTGATTTTTGGTGATGATGAGATCGTAGGGATTACCTCCCTGTGATCATATAATGTTTGGTGATAAATAGATGACATAGATGACCTCCCTAGGATCCAATAATGCTTGATAACATAAGATTCCTAATTATTCCTGGGATTTGATTCTTATATTTGAAATTATGGGATGCCTAGAATTCCTAGGATCCAATGCTTATACCTGAAAAAAAAATGTATGTCTAGGATACTTCTAGGATCTATCTTGAGTCTATAATTATTTGGGATGCCTATCATACTTTCAAGGATCTTATTTTTATGCCTAGATAAAGTGTGTATATGGGATCCTAGGTTGGCACATGTATCCCACTAAGGTGATGTATTATTCTAGAGACACTCCATCACTAGATGAATAATGTATAGTTGATCCAAGATGTCATTTTAGAACCCAAGGATCAATGGTGATTATTATTTACCTTTTAATGTTGTATATTTTATTTTGATTATATCACATGTGCATGAACTATAATTAATCGTTATGTTAGGGACCATTTTTGTGGTTCCCTGCTGATTTTTACTCACACCCTACTCAGGAAAACATGGAACTTGGGTACCCGATATAACTTCACTTCTCATAGGTACAGATAAGGAAGAGGCATGGTGTGGCATAAGAAAGTAGGATATCTCAGATGTAGTTTTGAGTCTAAGGGTTGGGAAAGATGATTAGATGAGTTGGACTATATTCCATGTAATTTATAATTGTTTTTTTTTCAGTATGTGTATAGGCCAATGTTCCACTACTTTATTTATATATTAGATTCCATGTTATCTACTACTACCTGGTTATGTAATTTTGGACCATCTGTATAGATTTAATACTTTATATTATATACTTTTAGGGCCTATATGGGTCCCTATTTTATGTCTATGGGGTTTTGGGATGTTCATTATATAAACTGGTGATGGTTCATTTTTGATAGATTTATACATGACCCTTAAGATTTATTATATAATTAATAGTATCTCAATAAATATTTTAGATCCTCATTGTTGGATGGTATCCTAAAGAATATGATGTTGTGTTCCTGAGGTCATATAGTATCCTCGCTTGGATTCTATTCAGAAAATCTAGGATGGGGTGTCACAAAGTGTTATTAGAGCCTATATTGGGATGGGATAGTGTTGGTTATTAATGGAGATAGATTTTTGAGACTCAAGAGGTAGACCAAGCGCATTACTAACTAAAATGGAATCATATGAAACCCAAGTATATAGGGGATGTCAAGTATTGGTATTAGGTGTTGTAGGATGAGTTAGGTGTTGGATTAGACTGAGAATACCAAGTAGGTTAGATGAGACTTAGAATGGGTCATTGGTCTTGTTTGGGAACCAGTGAATTATGAATGCATTATTTTCAACATATAGGACTCAAATGAAATTAATATGCTTTCCTATGATTGATATCATTGATTATGAGGGTTTAATTATATAAATTGTTGGAAATAACATATATAGATTTTACTTGTATAACATTGTTGTCATATTCTAATAAAATAGACCATAGTGTATTTTCTTTCTAATGATAGGTATTGTTGATATTACAGTGTGATCAATGGTGATGATGATGGATATACAGTCCCTCTAGTAAGGGATGTATAGTGACCCCTAATAGGATAATATAGAATTTTTTAGAGTAGGAACCCTAGAACCAACTTATATATAATTTAGGATTACATGTATTCATTTTTTGAATATTAAAAAGTTATTATCACATCATGATTTTTCTTTTGCATGACATTGTATGCGATAATGTATTATGGTTACTTTTCCCACTAAAAAATCATAGTAGTTCCACACTATGATGAGAAAATAGAAGTGTCATGATAATAATCTTAAATATATGTTCTAAATTCAGATGATATCATTTGAAGAGATGAAAATTATATAGGCTATTAAGGGTGGATACTCCTAGGACATTGAGACACTTTTGCATAGTGTACACCCTTGGTAATTCTCAATGAAATAGATTATTATAATATGACCTCTAGTATGAAATCCACATTTATATATTTCATTGTATGTTACTATCTATATATGTGTTTAACGATACATAAACTTTAATATTATTATTAATTCATGTCATGAGTCATGTACTTTGATATATTGACAAAAACCATGATGATATATTCTCATGAATAAAGAGGATGTGTTAGGTGAGTCACAGATAAAATTGTATCAATGAATAATGTGAGAAAGGATTTGTATAATCTATTATATAATGTAATTTGATATCTCAATCCTTTTTATGGGAATGGAGCTTCTTGATCAAGTTTAGAGTCATAGAGGGTTTTCAGAAAGTTACTTTCTGAAAATTCAAGGAAAGTAACATTGAACACATAGGTTGATGACACCATCATGCCACCTAATTGATTATAGATATTATGATAAAGGGATTATATTACATAATAAACATTTTATGTGGTTTTATGTTGTTTCGTCATTAAATTATTTCTCTATGGTTTTCTTTTCATGTTTTTATATGTTAACCTTAGAATTTTGGTGGTTCTACCTAATTATACTAAGAAAGGGGCCTAGAAGGTCACACGCTAAGTGTATTCATAACCACTATTGAATTTTACCTTGAATTTAATGATTTAGAATAAATATTGTTATTATTTTGTGTTTTAATAAATATTTAGGGTTTTTTGATCACTAAGATTTAATCAAGAGTTATTTTAAAGAATAATTATATGAGTTAAATAGTAATAAATATTTATTTGAAAGATTTAGGGAATATTATATTTATTATATTGATTGGTGAATAATGTAGTAATATTTATTTATTAAATAAAAATACATTATTCAAGGTTCAATAAATACTAAGGTGGATATACATACCAAGTTTAATGGTTCAGATGGAGTTGATTTATTAAATATAATTTAAATAAATATTTATTTATTTATTTAAGAAATGATATTTACTTATCTTCAAGTGTTTAACATGTCAATTGATTAATAACATTATTTATATCATTATTATATATGGGGTTTTCCAAGGAATAAGAAATTGTATTGGTGATTTTCTTAATTACCAACCCTAACCTAGATCTTTAAGTACCCAGTTATATCACATTTTAGGGTTATTTGATTATTTTTGCCAACAAATCAAAAGAGAGAAAATCCATAGAGAATTATATCAAGACCTATATATAATCATATCAAGAACTCACTAAAGATCATGATTATTGATCCTCTTCTATCCTCTTAAGTTTTCAAGCGAACTCAAAGAATATTTCCTTCATGGAGACATCCTCACTGTAAGAAATAATGAATTCCATGAGTGATCATAATCGATCACTCTATAATCTAGTGATTCTATAGCAATGTTATGAGGTTTTAGAGCATGTGTGGCTCACTGTAAGAGGGATTCTACCCTTGGAATAAATGATATAGTGGTTCCACGAAGAGAGTATTCTACAGATTCATAAATGAAGAAAGTATTACAAGATTAAGGTAATTATAAATCTATGTATAAATTAATTAGAAATCATATGTGATGATGCCACCTTTTAGTTTTGGTGTTTATATATCAATTAATATTTGAATTTATTTTGTTGGTCATGAATTTTGTCATCATGTACATCTTAGATTGGTCATTGATTATTAAAAAATCCAAGTTAGATATTCCCAATAGGTGTTTCCACTATACTTAGAACCTTCAAGTGGTATCAGAGTAGTCACATAATTAGTTTATAAGTTTTTATTAATTGTTGATTGATGATATGAATTTGTTGCAAGCATTTTATTTCTAAATTATTTATTCTTTAAATCTGAACATTGAAATATTATCTTCCATTTTCTTCTCAATCATATAGCCAAGAATGGGTTATAAATAAAAGAAAAACATTCTATGAATCCCTTAGGAGGTGTTGAGGGTTCTAGCTGGATAACTCAAGAGTACACGAAATCTAGCCTTAAAGTAAAAATTGTGTACCTATGTTCAATTCATCTGGATAAAACATGTAAAAACTGATTAATTTTGTATTAAAATATAAGAAAAATAATTACATTCATATAGTTTGTTTACCAAGATAGCCTGAAACATGATTTACCCGAGTATGCATTGTGTATTTGGCTTACACATCATGTTGTCCATTTTATTTGTAATAGAAAACAAGGGGTTCTATGCCAAGAAAAATATTTATTACATGCCTTGGATATTGAAAAACTATGAAACATTGAGGAAACATGGTGTGTATCTATCGTAAATGTCATTTACCTTGTACAAATCCATGTGCAACAAACATACCTATCCCCAAGGCCTGTGTCACATGGGTAAAAAAAATGTTACACAATGTGTATCCCAAGTAAAAATCATGTAACCCATTGTACCTCATGTAATTAATTTGACACATGGAGAATTTTTTTTAATATAATTAAACCCATATGAATGTGTTTTTTTGGGTCATTTATTAACCATGCACTCCATGTGATAAGATTAATTATTATATCTTAAATTGATTTTGGTGTTAAATTCTAAATTTTAATTTGGGCATAGATTTTACTTGTATTGTACTTCATGTTCATTAATAACATCACGTGCCATGTAATTTACTTATGATCATGTGTCATTTATTTTGAAAATTCACACCTTGTAAGGATGGGCCTCAAAATGTATGTTGGATTAAATGTGAATACATAGTATAAAGATCATGCAAAGTATTTTAGAAAGGGATTTATTGTTTCCTCCAAGTACATATTTATACTTTAATTATTATAACAAAATAAATTTTGAATTTTTTTAAAAAAATTATATGATGGGTATCTCATGATGTTTTGGATAGAATTAAGATAAATTTAATTAATTAATTATATGATTAATTGAATTAATTTTAAATTTTTAATATTAATTAAATAACAAATATAAGTGATTACTATATAGATACCAAATTTATATTCATTCTATATGTGTGGGTGATCATGAGTATAGACCAAAAAAGTGTATGTGATTGGTTTAATTTAGATTTATAATTATTATTATTAAATTAAAGTGATGTCTTGTGCACCATACCCCCCCTCTCATTATATAAGTGTCTATGTGCCCATAGTTTCTTTTATGTAGACCCCCTAAACCAATATTTTAGTTCCCCTCACCTGAGTGTGAGTAAATATTATATATTTGATGGATCTCCTAGGTGAGTGGAGGCAGTTCTATTTTGGATTTGAGTTGAAACCAATCTAAACGATAATTGGAGGACAGGAGGAATGTTGTGGCATAAAGCAAGTTATAGTTTAAGCTATTTTTCCCTAGTTTCAAGGGTTATTTTATCATCCATTGGATAAAATAACCATTAGATAACCTCATTATGACCCCACTTTTATTATTTTATTTCTATCCAACTTCATAGTTAATTTCTTTAAGGATTATTTTTCATGATCACATAAATTAATGAATTAATAATCATGCAAGATAGGATTAAAATAAATTGGACTATATGTAAATTTTTTCAGGACATAGTTAATTAATAAAGTAAATATACTTAATATTATAAAGAATGTAATAAATATAAAAATTGGGTAATTTACACATTAAGAAAAAATCCCTCAAAAAATATATTAAGTCAGTATAGCCTTCTACTACTTATGTTAAAATCAAATCATAGTTAAAGGTTCTTGACCAACCCCAAATAAGTTGATTTCAATTATAATGGAATTTTATCTTGAGTTTATTGGTTGACATAAATTAGTTCACATCAAGGGTTGAATACCCAAGCATGCCCTGGTATAACTGAGATCCAAAGAATTGAAGAAATCCTTATCCAGTATTTTGGGATTGGGGATTTCACTCAACCGATCAAGGAGATTCTAGTTAATTTAGTTGGTGAGTTATACCTACCAAAAACCATTCAAATAACTTTCCAGTACCAATTATTGGTCATGAAAAGGGAAATTTGGATAATTTACACTAGAATAACCATGTTATAGGATATTCCAAAACAAATGATGAGGGATATTAGGTTTTGATAAAATATCGGGAGGTTGTTAAATTTAAAATTTATTATCTAATTTAGTAATCCAGATAAAATACTAATATTTTGGACTTATTTAATGTAAAAATGAAAACCAAATGGATTTAACTATATCACTATTATACATACTAAATAATGATAACATTCTCACCAACACAATTTTACAAGAATGGAATAGGAACTTAGGCATTATAATAAACCATGATCATAAATTATATGTGTTTGAAACCCCAGTTATTAAGTCTCTTTCATAAGGATATAGTGAGAAATAAGTATCTTTATACCTTAAATAGGTATATGATTTCATATATGTTCAATGTTTAATTCTCTCATCTACGTCTAGTGAGATCATGAAGTAACATGAATATTTGGATGCATATATCAAGATGTCTGACCTTTATGGTCATTATCAAGAAAATGTGAGATAATAGGGATATGAGATCACCAATAAATTATTCATGTGAAATCTTGGAGATTCAACACCACCTAGGACTCATGTAGTTAAGATGATTGATTTTATAGATATATTATACATCTTAGGTTTTAAGATCCATGATGTGCTATGCACAGCTATCATCCTATCCTCACTACCCAAGATCTTCTCTAATTTCATTATGAATTATAACTTGAGAAATAGTGAGAAGAATCTTATAGAACTTATTACATTAATTATCCAAGTTGATATAGACATGGGGAATGAAAATCATGCATTCCTTATGGTGAATAAGAAAAAAATAATGGGGAAGGGACCCAAAACTCTTTCCAAGTATAAGGCTCCTAGACACCATCCTTCCAAGAAGAAGAATATCTAAAAGAAAGAAAATGGAAAAATGAAGTGTGTTTTTATATGTAATGTAGGATAGAGGAAGGAGAACTACACCCAGGTAAATAAGAAAGGGGGAGATTTATGTGCATTCATTATCGATTGTAATATTTATATATCTACATATTGGGTATTAGATACAGCTTGTGGTTCTCACATATATATCCAAATATAGGAACCAACTATATTCTAAAATATTTCTATAGTATATATGGATCATTAAGGAGTTAAGGGCACATGGCTTGATGCTTTGTCTATAGAATAAAACCACATTTTATTTACAATATGGTTGATTTTGGTTTTGAAAGACTTTTATTATATACCAAATGTTACCAAGAACATAATCTCTATATCCCATATAGAAAAAAATGTTTTTATTTTCATGTTAAAAAATAAAATTTGTTTCTTCTATAAAGACAACATTTTTTTTGTTGTGGAACATTTAAATAATGGACTTTATGTATTAAATTATAAAAACCTTGTGTTAGACATTGATAATGAATTAAGTTCACATGAATCATTTAACACTCATTTGTATCATCTCTATATTGGTTATGTAAATGAGAAGTATATGAAAAATCTCTATCAATATGGTTATTTAGACTCTTTTGATCTAAAACCACTTAACATATGCCATGATTTTTTATAATTCAATATAATCAATACACCATTTATTGGATAAGGTGAAGGGCTATATATCTTCTATAATTAGTATACATTAATGTGTGTGGAACTTTTCCAGTAGAATATAGAGGTGGATATTCTTACTTCATTACTTTTAAAGATTACTTGAATAGATATGGATATTTTTTACTTTATGAGGTATATGTCTTATTCCTTTGAGAAATTTAAATAATTCAAGAAAGAATTAGAGAATCAACTTGGTAAGAAGATAAATGATATTTGATATGATCAAGGTGGTGAATATCTTAACAAAGATTTTATTAAATTTATAAGGGAGTTTTGAATTTTATCTTGACTCAATCCACCTTATACACCATGGTGGAATGGCGGTAGTGAAAGGAGAAATTGTAACATGTTGGACACGGTAAGTCCAATGATGAGTTGTAAAGATATTTTATTATCTTTTTTGGGATATGCATTAATAATTGCATCATTCAAACTAAACCTTAGACCAAATAAAGAAATAAATGGTATTCCCTTTGTGTTATGGAGTTGGAAGAAATATATTTTGTCACATATTCATGCATGGGGTTGTGAGGAATTTTTTACGGAAAACTCTAGAAACAAACTAACACCCCAGGGTATGAAGTTAATCTTTATTGGGTATTCTAAGGAAATGAGTGGATATTATCAATTCAACCACTCGGATAAGAAATTAATTATCACAAGATATTCCATATTTCTTAAGAGGGATTAAATCCTCAAAAATGATATTGGGAGAAATATTGACATCCAAGAAGTTGATGCATAAGATACACAAGAGTTGGTATATGAATAGATTCTATAGGTCCCTATATAAGAAGATGTTCCTAAAACACGAGTATTATGTAAGATCACTAGTGAGGTTACAGAACCAAAAAGATATGGTTTTCTAGTCACTATGGGTGGTGACTCATTATTGGTTAAAAATAATGATCTTATTTCCTATAAGGAGGCAATATGGAGCTCAAAAACTATAAAATGTAAAGAATATATGAATTATGAGATTATTTACATTTATTATAACCCATTTTGGGTTCTGGTGGATTTTCAAGTTTATGTAAAGTCAGTTGGGTGCAAATGGGTATTCAAAATAAAAGTGGAAATGGAAGGTAAAGTGTATACCTATAAATCGCAACTAGTAACTGAGGAGTTTAAATAGTGTCAAGACATAAACTATGATGAAACCTTTTCCCTAAAATCCATATTTAAATCCATCAAAATTTTACTTATTATAACAGATTTCAATGACTATAAGATTTGGAAAATGGATGTTAAAATAACCTTCCTTAATGGTAACCTTTAAGAAGATGTCTATATTATACAACCAGAATGGTTTTCAACTCTAGGTAATGATAATAAAAATATTCAAGTTGTATAGGTCTATTTATGGATTGAAGCAAACATCTAGGTCATTGAACATTTTGTTTGATAAATCCATAAGATAATTTATTTTCATTAATAATAAATTTGATTCATGTGTTTATAATTGGTCTATTTGGAGTTTGGTTTTTATCCTAGTAGTATATGTTGATAAAATATTACTTATTAGAAATGACCTAACAATATTATGTTTAGTCATAGACTGGTTGAAAAAGTGATTCTCCATGAATGAATTATGTAAAGTAGCCTAAATTATTAAGATTAAGATCATTTTTTATAGACCAATAGGATATTTATCCTCGGTAAAAGTAAATATATTAACCAAATACTAAAGATTTTTAGTAAGGAACAATCTAATAGGGGATTGGTTATAGTTTCACATGGTATATATATTTCTAATAAAATGTTCCCTTAGACATAATAGGAATGAGAGAGAATGAGAAATATTTTTTATGATTATATTATAATATTAATAATGTATTCCATATTATATACCAGGGTTGTTGATTCCTACAACTTGAGAATGTTAGGCATATATCAAGTTGATCTATATGAATAACATTAGCCAGTTGTTAAGGTTATCCTTAAGTATCTGAGGTGAACTAAGGATATGTACCTGGAATATGTAGGAGATGAGGATATAAAAATCAAGGGATGCAAGATGATAGCTTTAAAATAGACTATAATAGTCTAAATTCATACTCAAGATATATCTATACTCTAAATAGATGAGTTATACGCTGGAAGAGTTCAAAGTAGCCAGTTTTTGTTGATTCTATAGATGAGTATGATTATATAGTGGCTTCTAATGCATCCAAAGAAACTATTTATATATTTAATTTTGTCTAGGATCTTGATGTGGTGTTAAGAAATAAAGACTCTATCATGTTATATTGTGATAATATTATAGTAGTGGCTCTTGCATATGAGCCAAGGTCACACTAATGGACAAAACCCATACTCCAAAATTATCACCTCTTGATGGATTTTTCTTAGAGGGGTGAAGTCACCATTGTACAAAGTTTCCATGGAATAAAACACTTCATAAACCTTGATTATATCTGTATATTAGAAGAAGTATGAATATCATGTGAGATCTATCATAATGAAGGTTGTTAGTAGTTGGCTTTAGTGAAAGTGAGAGTATGTTGGAGTTGGTGCCCTGGAAACAAATTCTATGTACTTCATAATTAAATGAATTCATTTTTTTTTAAATGAATAAATTTATTTTCACATAATGATTTTTCTTCTATGTAACTTAGTATTTGATAATGTTCTAAGGGTATTTTTCATAAAAAAAGGTCATAACAGTTACCTGCTATGATGAGGATGCAAAAGTGTTGTGACAGTATTAATAAATATATCTTTTATAGCAAAATAATATCATTTTATAAGAATAAAATGATACATTCTATCAATGGTGGAGACTAATAGGACTTTTTGACACTTTCTAATGGTGTACGACCTTAGTAATCTTTAGTACATGAGATTGTGGGAACATGACCTACCAGTGGGAAATCCACATTTATATGTGTCATTAAATGTTCTTATCTCTATAAATGTGTTTAGATAATTAGATTTAAGATTATTATTAATACATTTCATGAGTCATGAACTTTGATTTATTGATTAAAATATGGATTACATGTTCTCACAGTGAAGTAGGATGTGTTGGGTGCATCATTACTTACATCATATTAATGAATAATGAGAGAAAGGATTTTTAAATTTTGTTCTTTCATCTAAGTTGACTTATTAGGACCTTTTATGGGAATGGAACTACTGATTTAAGTCCATGGACATGGCGGTGTTACCAGCATGTTCATTTTTATAAATTCAAAGAAAGTGGCATTGATCACATAAATTAATAACAAAAACATACAACCATCTTGATTATAGATATTGAGATAAAGGAATTATATTACACATTGAATTCTCATATAAGGTTTTATGTTATTTTGACATTAACTTCTTTCTTTATGGGTTTCTTAACATGTTTCTAGATTTTAACCATAGACTAGTTCTGCCTAATGTCATTGAAAAAGGGGCCTAAAGGTTCACACACTAAATATATCCATAACTTCAGTGAAATTCTACCTTGAATTTAACAAGTTTAAATAAATATTATTCCATCTTTATTATTTAATAATTATTCAAGGTTGGTTGATCACCGATGTAACATCTCAGAATTTCCATGCAATTTCATTTATTTATATGAAATTATTTTAAGACCTCGAAATTTGGCGGCACGTAATTCTAAGGACTGGAGTGCCCGGAATGATTTGTTGAAAAATGTTAAGCTCCAAATAGCATGTGTGAGCAGTTTTCTTGAAAAAGTGTAATAAATCTTAAATGGGTTCTCGGATCAGAAATCTGAAGGCACCATTGCATTCAGGATGACGGGTTTACCCTAGGTGCGACTTAAGTTTAGTCAGCGCATGCCTCCAGTGAGAAAACACAAAAATGGAATAACTGTAAATAAAATTATTAAATAAAATTATTTTATTTTTTAAATGCTTATAAATCATGAATGGTGACTCAGATTAAAAATTTGAGACCACCACTAAACTCGTGATGGTATTATTTCCTTAGGCAGATCCTAACTTTGGCCTCCACGGGCCAACAGTGGATGTTAGTTTTTGGCCACAAATAAAATAATTAAGTAACAATTATTTTATTGTTAAATTATATAACTCTTAAATGGTAACTTATATTTAAAGTTAGAGAGTATCTTTGAGCTCGTGAGTGTGTGTTTCCCTTAGGAAGAGCCTAACCTCGACCAGTGTGGGTCAAGGGTGACTGTTAATAATTTTTGAACTTTTTTTAAGTTCCATCAAGTAAACGTGTGGGCAGAAATTTCTATCATTTGAACCAATGCTCAGAATTTAAATCTAAGGGAATTGTTAAACTCACAGTGCTGAGATTCGCTTAAGGGAGGCTTCACTTCGACCGTAGTAGGCCAGGATAAAAATTTAGTTTTTGAGACTTTTAAGAATTAATAAAATAACAAAATTGTTATTTTATTTTATCCTTTTCAGATCCTAAGTAGAGTTGGCGAGGTGGAATACCTCCTAGATCTCCTCCCATAGATGCACCGAGTGCATGATGTTTTCTATGTGTCACAGTTGAGGAGGTACGTGCATGATCCATCGCACGTCATCGATGGAGCGACGTTTGCGGAGTTCTCAGTGGAGATAAAGGATTGATAGGAGTGAGTCCTACATGGATGGTATATTCCTCTAGTGCATATCTGATGGTAGCACGGAAATATCCAGCAGAGCACATGGGAGTAGGAGGCTTAGATTTATGATCAATACCCCCATCTTTTTTTTAGTTGTTGTTTTGGATTTCGGGGACGTAAAGTCCTAAGGTAGGGAGAATATAACATCTCATAATTTCTAGGTAATTTTTTTTATTTATATGAAATTATTTCAAGACCAAAAAATTTTACATCACATAATTCTGAGGCCTGGAGTGCCTAGAATGATCTGTTCAAAAATGTTAATCTTTAAATAGAATGTATGAGTAGTTTTCCTAAAAAAAGTGTAATAAATCATAAATGGGTTCTCGAATCAGAAATTTGAGGGCACCGTTGCATTTAGGATGGCAGGTTTACCATAAGAACATCTTAAGTTTAGTCGGTGCAGGCCTCCAGTGAGAAAACATAAAAATGGAATAATTGTAAATAAAATAATTAAATAAAATTATTTTATTTTTCAAATGCTTATAACTCATGAATGGTGACTTGGATTAAAAATCTGAGACCACCGCTAAACTCGTGAGGGTATTCTTTCTTTAGGAAAATCCTAACTTTGGCCGACAGGGGCCAACAGTGGAAGTTAGTTTTTTGCTGCAAATAAAATAATTAAGTAACAATTAGTTTATTGTTAAATTATATAACTTCTAAACAGAAACTCGGATTTAAAATTTGAGAGTACCATTGATCTCGTGAGTGCATGTTTCCCTTAGGAAGAACCTAACCTCGACTAGCGCAAGTTGATGGTTACTGTTAATAATATTTGAACTTTTTTAAGGTAGGTTTAGTAAACCTGCGGGAGACAATTTCTATCTTTTGAACCGGTACCCAGAATTGAAATTGGAAGGCAACGTTTAACTCATATCACTAGGATTCACTTAAGGGAGTTTTCACTTCGACTGTAGTAGGTCGGGTGAAAATTTTCATTTTTGCGACTTTTAAGAATTAATAAAATAAAAAATTGTTATTTTATTTTATCCTACCACCTCTTGAGCAGTGGTTTCAAGGACCATGGAGGTTGTCATACATTTAATATGGGATGTTAAATTCTCGGTTACACTTTGGTTGCATAACCACCCCTCATTCAATTAATGTGGCACATTTATTACATCAATTAATGAACCTCATTAATTCCTCGGTGTTTTACCCACCCTTTCCCCCTCTATTAAAATGGGGCTCGGGTAGAGTTTTTTGCACGACTTCATCAAGAGAGGAACCTCTGGAAAAGTGACGTGACAACTTCCATTGACAAAGACGGAAGCTCGGACGACAACGAACCGGGATCGACGAATGTCGGTGGCTTCATTGAATGCAGAATCTTCTTCCACCACCGCTATGTCTCCAAAGAATCATGAGGTAGGGGGATTGTTTTGGAAGTTTTATTTGATTAATTAAAATTCCTCCCGCTTGTTATCATGTTAACGTGGAGAGTGTGGTCCAAACGAACAAGGCATGGAACCTCCACTGCTTATTTCTTGTTGCGTTCTTCAGGGGAAAATTCTTCAACTCGTCAGAATCTAGAATTTGGGAGCCGTACAGCGACAACGACATCCCGGGGAGCCCGTAGGCATGAGCGGAAGTAAAAAATGGAGCTCAATAGCATTTTTGGAGCCTCACTGAAGAAGGGTGGGTGCGGCAGGCCAACGACCGGTGCCGGTGGATGAGGGCGGCGGCCAAAAACCATCGGTCGCGGTGGAAGAGTGGCGCCGCTCGGCGCCATGGTGGTCGAACAGGCAGCGGGCAGTGGCCCACTATAGAGGTGGAGGCGGCACGCCATCGTGCGCCATGCTGAAGGGAGTCGCAGCTCGAAGTCGTGGGGACACAGGGGACCCGCTCCCTACGGGTCCTGTGGGTGATAAGGTGGTGCCACCTGGCACCACCAATTAAGGATTCAAATGACTCTTTTGAGACGTTTAGGAGCAGTGGACCATGCGACCCCACATGCATCATGCCAGACAGAGGGCCTAGTCCGCCATGGCCCAGCCCATCCAGGGAGGTTCGGGCTGGTCCGTGACCCGGCCCAACTGGGTTGGATCGTATCTGAACCCCTCTTAGGCCTAGATATTCTTAAAAGGTCGTATCTTGAGAACCAGACATCTGTTTGAAAAACCGTCAGTGGTGTTGGGATCCTTGGATTAAGACAGTCATTTTGAGATACTCCACATGACTTTTGGAGAAAGTTGGAGTTTGGTCAGGTTAGATTGTACCCGAATCCAACTGGGCCCTTGGCACTAAAATGCCTATATCTTATAGACCGGGTGTCTGGATGATGTGTCACCTGTTGCGTTGGAACCCTTATGACATAAAGGATCATTGGGTTACTTACTTGTGGAAATTAATGGTGGTTGAGGTATGACCGATAACCGGAGGACCAGAACCGGGGTTTTTCTTATAGTGAGAGTTAGGATGGCTACTCCCTTGATGACTCAAGGCGTGGGTATTCCTTAATCCTCTTCTCTGGTAGAGACGGGAATCCCCACGTCATGAGTGTGGGTTCATTCCCCTCTAATTGGTTTTTCTATCTTTGGAGTCGGTACTCCCCTATTTTACTAGGGCGTGGGTCCTCCATACTTAACTCACATAGAGTCAGGTACTCCCCTACCGGGTAGGGTGTGGTTCCTCTATGTTAGGAGTAGGTACTCCCCTATAAACCTAGGGTGCGGGTCCTCCTTATGCAGTTCTACAGTAGAGTCGGTAATCCCCTTTTGTGCCAGGGTGCGGGTCCTCTAGCCTGGGGTCGGTACACCCCTGATGTACTAGGGAGCGGGTCCCCCACAACAAATAAACTACCATAGGTGTACTCTCCTACCGGTTAGGGTGCGGGTCCTAACATTTAGATTCGGTACTCCCCAAACGTTCTAGGGTGTGGGTCCTCTAGAATGGGGTCGGTACTCCCCTAACATACTAGGGAGTGGTTCCCCCATAGCAAAAAAACTACCAGAGTTCTACTCCCCTACCGGGTAGGGTGAGGGTCCTCACAATGGAGAAATACTCCCTCGTATCCGAGTAGTGATGAGGAGTGGGTCCTTCAGGGGAGTTGGAGCTCCCTCAACTGTAGGACACAATGTCGAGGAGTGGGCCCCTTCACTTGGTTTTCCTTGGTCTTTCCTTAGGCACAAGACTATGACTGTGAGACCTTTAGTGTCGGGAACTGAAGGTAGTTCTAGCAGAAAGTTCCTGATGGAGCATGTCCTTTAAGACATTCCATTGGGAATGGTTGAGTTTTACCAGATGGAGTAAATCTCTCAGATGGGTGCCATCCGGGATGGCCAGTTCATGGAGCATGTACTTCTGATCCTTGAGTTACACTTTGAGCCTTCTTTGGAAATCTTGGAAATGGCTTGAGGTCAGGGCCTTATGTTTCTTTGTGGATGAGATGAGTATATCTGGTTTTAGCTGAGTCTTTTGCTTTGTGCTTGTGATCGAGATCATGATTTTTGGTTTTTCCTTTGAGGAATTCTAAGAGACCTTTGGGGGTATTGGGGTCCCTATTGGGTATTGTTATACTCACCCTTGCACGGGTTTCGCCTATACCTTTTTGTGTCTTGTGTAGACGACAGGCATCCTTGACTGAGACTTGGGGAGCCATGACTTGATGTGGATGAAGGAGACCGATGGACGAGTAGATCCACATGACGAGTTGTACCTACCCTTCAAGTATAATCCTTGGTGGACGATCGTAGGAGATATTTTCTATTTTCAGTTTTAGTTGTACCTTTTCAGTTGGTCTTGTATTCCCCCCCCCCTTCTACTTTTTGTACACACTTTTACTACTGTAGTTTTACTTTATTGTTGCATCTTGTTCTGTTCTTGGACTTTGTGATTGTATATGATTAAAATCAATGCCTTCTTGTTTTAGAGATATTCCTTTCTGGTGCTAGTCGCCAACACCTGGTCTATGGAGGCTTGGGGTAGTCACGGCACGGGCCCCGGGGGACGGGTTGTGACAACCAATATTTAATCACAAGTTATTTGTAAGAGTAAATATGTGAGTTAAAGAATAATAAATATTTATTCAGAAGATTTAGTGAATTAATATTTATTATATTTAATGTTGAATAATGTAGTAATATTTATTTATTAAATAAATAGTCATTATTCAAGGTTAAATAAATACTGAGGAGGATAGATGGGCTAAGATTATTGGTTCGGATGAAATTTATGTGTTAAATATCATTT
This sequence comes from Viscum album, assembly GCA_963277665.1. NCBI lineage: Eukaryota > Viridiplantae > Streptophyta > Magnoliopsida > Santalales > Viscaceae > Viscum > Viscum album. Next base: position 906,312,116 of record OY728131.1, on the reverse strand, counting down.
AAATAAATATTACATTATTTATTTAACAAATTATATTTACTTATTTTCAGGTGTTGCGTATGTCAAGTGAATAATAATATTATTTATATTATAAGTGGACATGGGGTTCACTAAGTAATAGGAAATTTTCGAAGGGGTTTTGTGAAATTACTCACCCTTACCTAGCTTATAAATACCCAGTTATATCACATTTCGGGGTTAAATTCTGGTTGTTTACAACAAACCAAGATATAATTATCTCGATCCCTATAGATAATCCTTTGAAGAACATTATCAAGATCAAGAGCATTGATCCTCATCCTTCCTATCATGTTTTTTAAGATAACTTAATGAATAATTCATCCAAAAAGAAATTATTGTTGTGATCAATGATGAATAATGCAGGAAATCAGAATCAACCTCTCTAGAACCGAGTGATTCTATGGTGATGTTTCAAGTTTTTTAAGAATTTGTGGATCATTTATAGAGGGATTATACCATTAAATCACGTGACATTGTAGTGTTATGAAAATATTGGTCTAACAATTCATCAACTGATAAATAATCACAAGATCAAGGTAATTATAAATTTACATATAAAGTAATTATAAATTATATGTGATGATCCTAACATGATTTTTATTGATCAATTAATATATAAATTAAATCTATTTTTCATTTCATTATCTTTCATGTACAATTTTTATTATTAATTAAAAAAAACTGATTTTGGTATTTTCAATAGGTTCTTCCATTGTACCTAAAACCTTCACATTTTATTCCTTGGTACTAGTTTTAAAAAGAAAAAAATGTTTAGTTATTTAAAATTTCAACAAAAACTTATATGGTGTTTTCCCATATAGATTATTGGTGGCATTCTTCTTAACTAAATCGTGTAATTCTGGTTATCTTGACGTAGAGCATCTTGGGTAATGTCAATATGTGTATATATGATAATGAAGGAGAATGTGATCCTCTAGGGGGTGGATATTTTATATAGAGTCCTAGTGAGGATCAATCTAAAATGATGATTCTAAAAGAATAATTCTCTTATGCATATGTCTATTGAAGATGATTTCCCCAGTAGGATGATGACTTGTCATATGATGTTTGTAATGTATATATGAGTACCATAGATTGGGTGTTTTGGAATATGAGTTTCCTTGTAATGTTTGGGATTAAAAAATGATTTATCCTTTGTATTGTAACCTATGTGAGATAGGAACTATGGGTTAGGAAATAGAGCCTAGTTCTTTTGAGATATAACATAGGATTTGTGGGTTAGGTGGTATGGATTACATGAGCTGTAACATATGAGGGTAACCCATGAGAGGGGTTAGCCTAAGCTCTTTAGGGTCATAGATATGTAATGAATGGGTAGATTATTTAGGTTATGAGATCGATTATGCCACCAAGTATATAGTATAATCATAGAGATGCATTGGGATCTTATGATGGAAAGCACTTGAGGATCATTGGTCTGGAGGTTTGATATCAATGGGAAAGATTAGTGTGATGCATGACTCTGTTGATTTTGGGTGTGGTTCCCAATAAGATAGTGGGTTTTGATCCTAGAGGGTCAAATCTTGGATGGTTAGAGTGTGATTAGATTCATTGAACATTGGAACTATGGATGGATGAAAGGTGATCATGTGGTAGATCATAGCATAGGTGAAATTTCCAATTTTAAAGTGGAATGTTGGCAGTGTTTCAGGATGGATGAGATTGAAATGTCATAGATAATGGTCGGTTGTATATGCATTTGATCCCATGTTTGATGAAATGTGAAACTTATAGGATCATGAGTTGGGTGATGCAGTTGGGTGGTACAGGATCGTAAAAATTTTGAATATGGATGAGACCAAGGTAGATACATTGGCAACATGTGGTGCTTATTGGTTGTAGATTAGTGAGCAGTTATGTACAAGATGAGTACTGATGGATTTGATGAGTTTATTAAGGTCTTGGTTTCTTGGAGTTTTGATTATAATAATGAGTGTATCCTCTATTATAATTATGAAATCAGGGATTGTGTGGTGTCAATAGTTGATATTATAAATAAGCATGGATTAGGAGGAGTGAAACATGTAAGATAATGAAACCTATTGAGGTTAAGCATGGATTAGGCAGTTAGAATAGCAATTGGATATTAGTGAACTAGTAAATATAATCTATCTAATCTTATGTCAACTACCATTTTTTAGTTTCATATTATATATTGGATAGATTTGGTGTGCTCATATTGGGTTTGAGATGTGTTTTTTGTGGTTTGATTGTGATTCGGATTGATGGTGTATTGGTGCTCGGGGTTAGATCATGGTGGATGATTTTGGTTTTTCATGGATTCAAATGTGGTATTACACTAGAAGTTAGCTTTTTACTTCAAGGGGGTATTTGGATGATCTTCGGATGCCTCTGGAAATTTAGATATCAGGATCAATTAATGGTATGGTGTGTTAGTAGGTGTAGCCGATCATTTTTGAGAAGGGTAATTTAGAGGAGGCTTGTCTAGTGATTTTACATATAATTAGGTGTGTTGTGATATAATCCAAACTGATAAAGTTGATAAACTATTGTAAATGTATTTCGGTAGGTGATTCTAATGGTGGGGACTGTTGTGGCTCGAAATTGGCCATTAGGAGAAAATTATTATAGTGGGGAGTTCCATGAGCCTGATAATAAGTTGATTGAAAACATTATTATTTTTTTGAGATAGAAAAACATGGGTAAGTTCCATCTTAATTTTTTGGTGATGGTGACAAGTGGTGTCTCGACCTTTGATTAATATCATGCCTCATGTTTGGAGTTGCGTAGCGGAATCTTATTTTTCATTCCGAATTAGAATGTTGTGAACTAATTATGAATTGAAAAAAAAATATGGGATCAATGGTGAAGGACAACCAATAATTTTCAAGGATGATAAGTTCTATGGTGGGAATATTATAAAGGCTCGCATCTTTCTTAATTCCTAAGTGTTTATGAGTGGTGAAATGGTAATTTTCCCTAGTAAATGATATTGGAAATATTTTTTAAAAATTCTATTAATCTTGGAATAGTGTTTTTACCCTTGGCATAGAATTTAATGATATTCCAAGCTGGTTTAATTTAATAGAAAATTTTTATATTAATTCATTAATTATTAATTATTTTTCATACGTGAACAATGATATATTTTTAACAGAGTTTTAAAATTAAATTTTGAATTCTCTATTGAGTTTAGAATGGGTGGTTGTACCTAAGTAATTTATAATTTTTTTTCAGGTACCAAGTCCAAAAGCTAGTGTTTAAATGGGTTTTTAAATTAAATAAATTAATGGAATTAATTTAATTTATTTATTTATATTTTAATTTCCCCTCTCCCTTTCTCTCTATAATTTCACAATAGGGAAAGGTATAATTCACCTATAATATGTTTGATCTATACAAGATAAAGGAGGAAGTGGGAAGAGGAATATCGTTGAGAAGCTTGATTGGAGTTGCATTGAAATGTTGTGACCTTCAAGTGAGATTCCAAAATAAAAGTATCATCATGAGGTAGGAGGTTTCATAGATTTATCACCTCTTCTTATTGGATTTTAAATTTTTTATATGGGATTTGGATAGTTTTGGGTTGGCCGAGGTCTGTAGTGGGATGATTTATGAATGAAATAGGGGATTTAAGTCCTTGAATTTATGTTGTTGTTTGTGTTTTTGATGAATCTATAAAATTTTGAGAATGGGTTTTGGGTGTTCTGTGAAGAAGAAGGATTTTAAAAATTATAAAAAGGATTTTTATTTTTTATTTGTTGGGGATACAAGTTACCCTTATGCAGTGAACACTATTTAAGGGTAAACTATTTATTACCCTTATGAATCGGTCTGTATAAGGGTGGGATTTTACATACCCTTATGCAACAACCTACAAAAGGGTATGACTTTTCTTACCCTTACATAATGGATTTAATAAGGGTAAGATTTTTCTTACCCTTACATAGTATTCAACATAATGAAAATGTCACACTTACCCTTATGTAGGTACCCCACCCCCCGTGTGTAAGGGTAACTGTTTTCAATAAAAATAAAAATAAAAAGTTTTCTCCTGATTTTTTAAGGATTTTTTTAAAGTATAAAAAAGGGAGTTTTGAAGAAAATAATTATTTATTTATTCTCTATAATTTAATTTTAGAATTAATTATGGAATAAATTATAATATTTATTATTAATTATTTTATAAATTAATTGTGGAATTAATTATAAAATAAATTGTGAAATTATTTTATAATTAATTATGGTACTATAAATGGATATTTTGGGATATAAAAAGGGTAGTTTAATCCATCATATATTCCATGTAATTAAATTATGGAATTAATTACAAAATTAATTGGTAAATTATTTCACTATTAATTAAATTTCTATAAATGAAATTAGGGCCTCGCATTGATGGATAATGGATGTTTGGACTTGGATAAGAATCGGTGAGGGTGGTCAAGTTTCATTATGAAGGGAATAACTCTATAATTGAGGTAGGTGGTCCCTAAAACATTCCACTTTTAGAAAATATTTTTTATTTATATGGAATGTGATATACAGTCTCACCACCTATGTGTGATCAAACATTAAATTAAATGAATTATTTTATTGATTAAATAAATTGTTTTATTTAAATGAAATTTTTGGACTGAACAAAGTACCAAGGGCCATGAAGGTCCCTTATGAACTCTCTTGATGCCTCACTTATTTATTTACAAATATATAATTATTAAAGTATGAGTTCAGGTGTATAGACCCCAAGGATTATAAATCTAATAAAATGAAGTGAATTATGTGAACATAGATAACTTGGATAGGTGCCTTTAGACTCCTTGAACAAGAATGAGTGAAACATTGTTATGATTTACCTAAGTAGGCTATGATGGAATGAGGTAATGTCTTAGAGCCATAAAAATATCTTAATAGAGAAAAAGAAAAGTGATATTTCCCCAATAGTAGATGAGTACCAGGGTGGGAACTCCCTTGGTATATTCTGATAGGTTGGGTGAGTGGACCAACCTAGGGTGACCTTGGGAAGTGTGATGGTAATTATTCCTTCTTTCTAGAGTGATTGTGTGTGGCTTTGTATATGAATCCAATGTGGTTATGTGATGATCATGGTAATTTTGAGGGACTCTCGTACCTCTAAGAGATGGGCCTAGCCTAAGAGATTATATTGTGATAAGGGGACCCATGTAAGTTGAATGTGCTTTGGTGTATCCAAGGGAACATTTATGGGTTCCCCTGCAATTATGTTATCCCTTAAGAGGGTCAATGTGGTAATGGGTTGTCATGATTATGGGTTTCACCTTAGAACCAAGATTTATGACATGTTTTGGGTGGGGTTATTGTGATAGGGATAGGATGAACACTTGATAGGATGGCCTTGATTATATGAGATTGGTTGCAAAAGTGGTCAAACCATGTTATTATTATTCTTATTATTATTATAAGACATTAACAGGAGGATGTAGTTCCCTAGGTATATGATGATGAGTTTCAAGGATTACCTCTCTAGGTTTCACTAATGTTTGGTGATTATGAGATTTCAGGGATTACCTCCCTATTATCCAATGATGTTTAGTGATAATGGGATCTCAATGATTACCTCCATAGGATCTAGTGATGCTTCATGATATAGAATTCCTAGAAATTCCTAGGATCTGATTCTTATATTTGATACTATGGTATGCCTAGGATTACTAGGAATGGATTATTATAACTACTAAAAAAGGGATTCCAAGGATACTCCCAGGATCCTCCTTGAGATTTCTATTATTTGGAAGACCTAGGATACTTCCTAGGATCCGGTGTTTGTTCCTAGAAGAGGCATGTACGTGGGATCTTAGGGTAGGACATGTATCCCCCGGAGGTGATGTATTATTCCTAGAGAAACTTCATCATTAGATGAAGAAGGTATATTTGATCCTGGGAGTCACATTAGAACCCAAGTATTGACTATGATTATTATTTACATTTCTGCACTATATATTTTATTCTAATCATATCACATGTTCACACACTGCATTTACTAGTTATATGAGATATTGTGTTGATGTTTACCTACTGAGTTGTACTAACACCTTTATTGGGTGGACATGGAACTTGGGTATCCGATTATAACTCACTATTCATAGGTTAAGATATGGTAGAGCCTAGGTGTGGTACAATCTAGTAGGTTAGATCAGATGGAGTCAAGAGGTTGAGGTTTTAGTGGGAGGATTAGGTGAGTTAGGTTAAAGGCCAAGTAGGTTACTTTTAGTTCTTGTTTAGTAGGTGTCTAGGGTGCCACAAATTTATTTATATATTTTATGTCATGTTATTTATTGTTTCCTTTTAATATAATACTACATAATGTATATAGATTTACTTATTTATATTCTAAACTATGGGGGCTTGTGCGGCTCCCTGTTTTATATCCATAGGTTTTTGGGATGTCTATTATATATACAGGCCATGCTGAATTTTTAATAGATTTGGGCCTGAACCTGAAGATTTATTTTAGAGTAAATGGTATCTATATGAATATTTTAGTAACATGTCATTGTTCGGTAGCCTCTATAGTATAAGTATGTTCACCTGAAGTCATGTGGTGTCCCCACTCAAGTGACGGTCAGGTGATCCGAGTCAGGGTGTCACATCTAGTCTGTTTGGATAATCTTCTTGAGACCATATTGGTTATATTAAAACCACATATTGTTACCTATAGTATTCTCATCTCACCCATAAGAAAATTTACTAGGGTCCTCCATACCTATCCTAGTCTCTTCTCATTATTAATAATCCATATCCAACACCCCAAGGTGTTCTCACAATTCTTAGGCTCTTCCAGACCCTAACCTAAAAAGGAAGGTATCATCCTAATCCAATTCCTTTATCACACTCAATCACACTAACCAAGGAATATATTAATATATCTCATACTAATTTCCCTTATCAATATTAATTTTAAGCCATCCAACAATTCTCATGACCTTCATTAGGGCCTCATCTCACATCTCCCTAAGGTGATCTCTCAACTCATCACCTAGATGGAACCCCTCTCTATCATTCCATGTCTCATCCCAGAGGAATCATCCCACTCATATAACTCACCAAGACTCACCTCACCCCTTAATACCATGCCACTTCTTGGGTGTGATATATTTGATCATCGCACCCATCATTACTAGGACTAATCCCTTTATGTCTGCCCAACTAGACATAAGGAAATCAACCCTGGATACCCGCATCAAATCTCAAGACACAAGGACCTATCCCAACTCTCTCTTAAACTCATCTGGAACCTTCTCCCCTTGGATACATAGTCATTGAGTAATACCAATTTACCTATGGTGTTGAAGAGCACTCATACCATCTCTAGGAATCTTAAGTTCATCTTACCTCCTCTATTGCACTCGCATTATATAACACGCTGAGATATTAGAATTTTTTTATTTAAAATAAATAAAAATTTAAATAGTGTGTACCACATGAAACACCAATATTAATTGAACCGTGATATACAATAGAAATATTATTAATTAAATATTACTATTATAACCTAGTCGCCAGTTTGGCATGTATAAATGGGAGTAACTATATTATCAAATATATGTTGAAATTTTTTTCTCATTAAAATTTATTTATTTGTGAATATTAAATAATTACTCATTTTTTAATAATAATAATTAATTAAAATAAGTATTAAAACCCTTAAAAGTATAAAAGGTTCATTTTTCTATAAAAGAGTGTTTTTCTTATATTTTGTATTTACATTCAAAAGAAAAATTTATGAATTTTAAAAATTGTATTTGATAAAATGGAAATAGTTTTTTTATAATCATATCAAATATATATTAAGTTTATTTTTGGGAGTTTTCTGAAAATATTTATTCTTGTGTGAATAGTGAAAAAATACTAATTTTAATAAAAAAAATATTTTATTTTAAAATGTTTAAAAAGTACCATTAAATTTTAGATTGGTTTTAAAGTAACATTAATCCCATTTTCTAAAACACAATATAATTAATTAAATTGGAATGAAAATTATACATTATGTTGGTATAAATTCATTTTTATCCTTAAAACAGATATTTTTCTAAAAACTATTTTTCATTGTGTTCTCTATAATTATATTGAAATTATTTTTTACAACTTCTCAAAATTAAATCATCGAAAATGGATTTCATAGTTTGAATACTAATATTTAAATTATTTAATAATTTCAATCTAATTTTTAATCATGAAAAATAATAATGATGGTACAATTTTATCACCATGGTAAAGGATAAAATAGGTTAAACAAGATTAAACTATGAGATAAGATCTAAAAATAAATCCAAAACTTTTATTTATTTAACTGGATCAGTTTATTTCAACCATAATCATCCTAGATTTTCAAATATGGAATTTTATGCCACTTTCTTATGATTATAACCTTGATATTATTTTAAGTAAAGGATAATTACAAAATGTCACTCTCTTTAACATATTATGTTTTCATGACATGGGTATAGATAAAAAATGATATATGACTGAGTCTATGTGATAAATTGATTAATAATAAAAAATATTTATAATGTTAATTTATTTTTAATTTCTAGTGATAGTATAATTACCATGAATGCTTACACAACACCGATGCAGAACTTGTGAAAGCAATAGAAAAATCAAGTAAATTATTTTAATAACATTAAAAGTAATATGTTTTGGATTAATTTTAGTGTTATAAAAATTTATTGGATATTTATTATGTATAATTTATGGTTAAATATTTTATATTCTAATTTTATTGTTTTTATTGATATCTTTAAAGTCAAATTTTATGAATAGTTCTAAAAATGACTTTAAATTGTATTTAATGATTAAAAAATATTTAAATCGTTATAAAATTGGAAAAATTATATGTTAACTCAAATAGATGGGATATTTTTTATACTATAATTAATGTTTCTTTTGTGTTCCTTTTTTTAATTTTTAAAATTAATTTCATGACCCTTAGATATTGAAATAATTGTTTAATAAAATTAAGGTTAAAATGGTTAAGGGTTAAACTAAGAGATAAAGTTAAAAATGCCACTTAAGAATGTATAAATATTATTGTATGAATTTATTTTTACCATATTCTCCTTATATTTTAATCTATGTCTCTTTGGATCCATTTTACATGAGTTACACACATATTATATATTAATATTTCATGTATTTACAAGAATTTCACCCACCTCACTTATAAAAAGGTACCTCCTATCCTCTCTTATACACACCTTCTTGAGTCACATATCTGAACCAAAACTTACCCAAAAATCATATAAAATTCACTAGAAAATTTATAGAGGTTCTGGTCTTCTTAAAATACCAACACAATGGTCCTTAAGAAGAGATCTGAATGAGTTTTCTTGAAAAAGTTTTAATTGTCATGACCTAACATGTCAGGTCTCGGGCCACAACACATCAAGATCACCTCTAATATGAAAGGGGATCGTGACTAATTTGAGGTCTCACACATATGGGAGGCATTTTCCCAAGTACATGTACACATGAAAACATCTCCATACACTAGTATAACGATGAAAAGATAAATTGTGCAAAAATTCATGCATAACATCTATCCCACAATAGAGTATGATAATTGTGGAAAGTACAAGAAAAAAATAAAAGACCACCAAAATAGGAAATAATTATAACCTTATCAATTTAAGTAAGGGAATATAATCAAATGAAACTCATAGAAATAAATAACTCATCTAGATATCTATGTTATGCCTGCTCTCGGTCCTCCTAGGACACCATCGAACTTCCTATTGTATTCATAAGAAAAATAAGAATTCGATAAGATACTATGTAGAGGTGTAACGCCCCAACCCCAGTTACCCAGAGTCTGTGCATTATTACATAACATTGGCATGATCACAAAAGATCAAGTATCGAAAGACCAATTAGTTTAGTATCCATGGAATCACTAGATACATTAATAAAGGTTAAATTACATCATAAAGTGAAAACTACAACAACATCTTGTCTCCACACTCATATACCCTTATACTATCCCTGAAGGTCATTTATAAAATACTTATTCACATCCTGGGAAAAATAAAACATAGAAAGGGGTGAGCTCAGATGCCCAGTAAGGATAACAATATAGCAGAATCTTTCATAAATATGCATAAACATTTAAGGCAATGTATAACTAAAACAAAAGCCTTTTAAACTTGAACTTCAACATAATATGGAAGAAATAAAATGAAATAATTTCATTTACTTATTCACATAGATATTCTACTAATCGAATAATCACATGAAATATCAATAACTACTTTCATAATGATGGAATGCATAATGCCAGACTATTATAACCACATAGTCAAAGCCTTATGCCAAGACTACAAATAATATTTTGTCAAGGCCTTGTTCCAAGACACTAGTTTGTCTCATGAGACCTACTGATGCATCGAGGAGATATAGCGGGCTCCACCCATCACTTATTAAGTCCAATGCATTCCTCATATGAACAGGTTTAAACATAACATAAACATTCGTATTAAAACTAGCATACAAAATGTCAATACTTTCTCCATAAACCGTGAATGGTATAAAAATAACATATACATAGTCAAACATATCACAAAACCTTAAATACAATATGTAAGTTTTGTATAATAATAAATCAACTTCAAATAAGCTTAAAATCTATTAAAGGATATTGACATAGATGAAATCAAAACTATTTGAGAGAAATATCTCTTTTTTTGAAATCATTTAAAAGTCACATAATTCTAAAATAAAACATTTAATTTGAAAATATCCTTATAATATTTTAAGGAAAGATTATAAGATTTTATAATGGAGGAAAATAGTCGCACCCACCGTATAAGTTAGAAAAGACATTCTTACCTTAATTCTGTTAAAAAGGTTAAAAAGGACCTTGTTTGGAAAACAACAGAAAGATTCCTCTATAAACATATTATAAAAAGTAAAAAAAGGGTATAAATGACTTTAACCCATAGTAATTAAAATATTAAGAATTATTTGAAATACATTTTTAAGAAACATGGATGTGGATGATAAAGAGGTCCCAGTAGTTAATTACGTATAAACAACCTCGGATAATGAAGAGATTGCGAAATAAACCCTTACCTTGTACTTTTCCTTGGTCGAGGGTAGTTTAACCTCCTATATAATGGTTAAATAATTGTTATTAAATTATACAAGAATCATATACATTAATATGATATCATATATGATCTTTTAACATTGCTTTGTTAATAATATCTTAGTATTATCGTCGTTTCAGGTGTTAACTTACTCGTTTTATTTTATATGTTTTGTTACATAAGTCTTGTTTGTTATAGATAGGTTGTATCTTATTCATATCCAGAATGATATCAAGTACTTAAACATTATTTTTAATCATCAAATGAGAATTTTACTTGAATGGATATGATGGGGAATGAATCTCATCGCGTTCATGGAGACGGTAGTTCGTACGTACGCACGAGCGAAAATATCATTATTTTGATATTAAAATAATATATAATTGGATGGTATATAATATATACATAATCATTATCATGTTATATTTATTATTTAAATCAATTATACATCATTATCATACCCATCCAAATAATAATGTTTTGAATAACAATTACACCACGACGTGGAGACTGTACGTCGTACGTACGCACGTATGGTGACATGTCCTTCAAAGGATGGATAGAATACTTAATATGGTTGTACCATATTTATAATAACATCACAGTATATATAATATACTGGAGTTATTATTTTATAATGTAAATAACAAAGAAAGAAGAAGTTGAAGAAGAAAGGAACTTAAAAGAGGGCGGTGAAAACATTACCTCTTCTTCGGGTTCTTCCTTTTCATTTGATCAAAAGGGCTCCTTAGGTTGGATTTATGATCAAAATAAGGCCTCTAGGTTGAATTGAGGTAAGTTTAGAGAATATTTGGGTAGGTTTTGTCCAATCCAAAAGGCTTTTAAGGTGTGAATTAGAGAGAAGGGGGAGTTCCCTTTTATAAGAGGGGTGAGGGGCACCTTAGGAAAAGATAGAAATATTATTTTGTAATAAATTCATATTCGGTTTCTAATGGCTCCAAAGTGTATTATTTAAAGTTTAATGTGGGTATAGTTATAAAACCACTCAACCAATAGGTTTTAGAAATTTTTGGGTCACTTTATTAACCTTATCTTTTAGTTTTAACTCTTAGTTAATTAGTTTGACATTTACCACGTCTCTTTGTATTTTTATATTATATATTCAATAAAATTACTATAAAATTCCAAGAGACCCAAAATTGGTCCATTAATAACACACCTATCATTATATAATTCCTTTCTCCAAACCTTAGATTTTTAGGAATATAATATCAATTAATAATATAATATATTTTTTTTAAAACTCATTTATGTCAATTTTTGACAATATTTAATAATTTATTTTTGTTAAAGTCTTAAAAACTTTATTAATTCAAACCAACTTTATTTAAGCAATCCTACCATGTCATATTAACCAATAAAATGTTTTTATCTCATCAAAACTTTCAAATTATATTTATTTTAACATTTATAATACTAATTATTTGATTCTTTCATTAATAAGGAAAATAATGCATCATTATTGTGTCATAAATAAATTTAATTATTCAATGTCTAAAAATTATAAATAAAATACCATTATGTATTAAATCATTTTATATTTATAATTAATATTTATAGTCTAAAATATAACATAAATAACCCTATGTAAAAAAAAATTTCTAAAAGATATATGCTTATGTTATTTTTGTATTTACTTTAAGTTAATTAATATAAAGTGTCATTATCACTTACAAGTGGATCCATGGGGTCCCAAAATTGACCCAAAGATTCCCATGGTAGTACATGAATCAACCAATAGGGTTAGGACACGTTTTAGGGTAATTTATTATTATTATTATATTATTTTTTACCCTTATTTATCGGATTTACCCTTTAACCATGGTAAATAAAATATTTACTGAAGTAATTATTCAAAATGTCTAAAAATAAAAGTTACCTATTTACACAATTTTTAACTCCTGATTCTAAATATGGAATCCATTTTTCTAAATTCAAAATACAGAAGTGGCAGAAATTAATTTAAAATTAATTCCCGTTGTTAAAACAAAAAGCGTGTTTTTAAGAGTTAATAACTATCAAAAGATTGACACTTGCTTATGTCCAGTTTAAATGTAAAATTATGTCCAATGACCAACATTGGATTAAATGGTAAAAATATAATCTGATTATACTCTAACATCACTCAATTCCATAATTTATCACTATTAATTATTTCGATTAAAAAAGTTGTTTTTAATTAAAATTTAGAAATTTTCACTATTCATCAAAATATGAAATTTATCCAAAAAGTACCAAAAATTCACCCTAAGCTAATTTAGATATTATGAATCCAAAAATGAAGTCCATTTTGAAATATAAAATGTATAAAATTTCAAAAAGTGGGTATTACTATTCATAACGACTAGTTTGATTGGTTGTGGTGTGTGTTAGAACTCGAAGTTGTGTACAACACACGCAACTGTGTTATTCAAAGAGAAGCGTACCGTGGAAGCTTGGGGTGTTACAATAGGTGAGTACAACATACTAATTAGGACACCCTAAAATCACCAAACAAAAAGAAATAAATATGGGTTGGTTTATAACTATGAATATATTTTGAACATGATAAGTGGTACAATAATACAAAAACCTGGATATAGATATGATCATATAGACAACCATTCTCAAAGGTCTCAACTAAACCATTCATCATCCAAGGATTCCAATAAAGGCTTAAAGGTCATGGTAAATTATAGAAGAACTCACTCGTCATGTCTAGATAACACTAGTTAATCTCATCCAAGGGATCATTGGGGAAATAACTAACCATACTAGATTTATCCTGATAGATAGGGTATCACCACCCATGTAGTGTTGATCATAGTAATTCCAAAAAACCCTACATAAGGAGCACAAAGGGAATGAGAATTGATATGGTACTCTCATAGGGATACCTACTCAAATTTATATAGGGGTCTAAAATATGATAATATAGAACAAATTCCATACTAAACCCACAGGGGGAGTGGGTTGAGGCTAAAACCACTCCATAATAAGGGAACTCACTCACACTGGTCTAAGATAGGGAACGCACAAACCTGATACTCAAAAGGGAACACACCCAACTGAAGATCATCTAGACTGAGGAGAGAAAGGGACTCACAAGACCCTAGAATATGTACATAGCATGTACTAATGGTACATAACTTTTCCCATGAAATTCGGACCAAGTCGCTTCCTTCCCCATGTCACCAACCCATGCTTGTGTATTCTTGGTCATTCCCATATACCTGACTCTGTACATGGTCATGCTCGGGTACCTACCCGAGTACCTAGTTATGCATGTGTATTTGGTCGTGTAACTACCTGTGCACTCTGGGTTTATATGTCGAGCCGCTATCCAAGTACCACACGACATGTGATAGGGTCCACACGGCATGTGATGCTTTATTTCCACTGAAACCCTAGTGTTTCTTTTACACGGTGTGTGTTATTCATACTATGTGACATGTAGTTGAAATTTTCATAGATCCCACAGGTTCTTTACATGTCATATATTCAATCATCCACCACCGCTAAATCCATCACAAATCCTTCCCATGGATCATGTATCTATTTCAGTAGAGCTTGTTCATTACCAGATATTTTATTCCAGCTATCCGAATTGATCAGGACACCATCCCCCATTAATTTTTTCTATTAACACACATCAAACCATGAATGGGAATCCCTGGTATGGTCCCAATATATAATTTTTTCCACCATAGTGTGATGCCATCATCAAACTTGAACCTGATCCATGATATCAATCTATTGCATCTAAAAATAGGTGCACAATGATTGATCATCAGGTATTCTCCAAACCATCGATCAAACGAAACATCGATAATGAACACACAAAGAAAAATGAGTAAAAATTGAGAAACACCAGAGAATAATGAACCTTGACCATGTTTAGGTTGAAATTGATCCATTTCTATTATAATAATGAATGAAGATCCAAATAAACAAATAAAAATTTTATCCTAAAACCCATAAATAAATCTGCACCCACAATACAATTGATTCCCAAATCAATATATAGGTTGATTGGATTTGTGTTTGTCACAAAATAAATAAACTATAAATAAATCCACAAAAAACAAACATCCTACCCTGATTTTGGATAGATCACTCATGAAGACTAGTTTTGTGTTATCATCGTTGGTAAGATCCATAAACTCTATTGGTGTAGAGGATTCTCACGATACTGATTCAATCACCAATCATGTTTTCATCCACCAATTTTCCTACAATGCGTCCTATCTATATTTATAGTGTTGTGTAGATAACCCTAATATTTATCCATAATATATATTATATTGAGGATAATTTAGGTTTTAGAAAAATTAAATAATTAAATAAAATAATTTATTTATTTAATTATTTATCCCATGATAGCGCTCAAAACAAACACTCGATTTTGAGAAGGATTATATCATTTATATGATAAAACCATCATTTTGAACTTAATAGTGGCCTCATATTTCCAATTAAAGCCTTCTTTTGGAATTTATTCCACTTTTTTAATAAAACTACAAGTGTGTGATATTAATATATTTAATAATTTTATAATATCAATTTTTGGTCTTGGAAGCTCATACCATCTCAGTTCTTGGATCTAAAACTAATCCATATAATATCCCAAAATCATACATGGAAAAAATCAAATTCCTTACGCTCTCCCCACCTTAGGTCTTTTCATCAAAAAAAGTGAAAAATCCACCCAAAAAAGTGAGGGTCCAGAGATTTTATCTGGGTCTACCACTCCTAAGTGTTATCCTAAAGGTTCCTTTACTACCACCGAATAAAAAACAATGTAAATGATCACCCACATAGGATCTTCTCGAGTAAACCTTCGATTTCCAGTAGGTACTTATGAAAGGAAGCTCCATCCTCGATGTCTATATCTCCCCAGTCAATAATATTCAATGGGTCATGCACATAACTCCATAGTTGCAACACATAAAAGATGTCATGTACCCAATCTAACTGAACTGATAGAGCCAAGTAATATGCCACCTCACCAACTATACACAATATTTGTAAAGTGTTGATGAACCTCATAGATAACTTAACTACCTAGCCAAATATATACAAAAAATTCCCAGGAGATACCTTCAAGAGCACATGGTCTCCCTCCTCAAACTTCAAAGTACTTCTTTATCAGATCACACAAGACTTCTAACAGCTCTATGAAGTCTTCATCCACTCCTAGATGATTGAAAACTTCTCTATAGTGGTATGTACCAACTCTAGGCCCATAAGTTCTCTCTCTCCTAGATCAATCCAACATAGTGGTGACCTACAGGTTCTCCTATAAAAGTCCTCAAATTGTGTCAAAACAAAGGGATAATAGTAGCTATTAATGTATGAAAATTTACATGGGGTAGGTGATCCTCTTGACTATATCCATAGTCCATCATGAAAGCTCAAAGCATGTCCTTTAGAACCAGAATGGTCCTCTCAGTCTAGATGTTATTTTGGGGTTGAAAATTTATGCTCAAAATAAATAGAGTCCCAAATACCTCCTAAATATCTCTCTATAATAATGAAATAAAGTGATCATCATGGTCTAAAATGATCTTTGAGGGCACTCTGTGGTGTCAGAATATCTCTTGTTAGTAAAGGAATCCTAATCTTTCAACAGAACTCTAATATCTGAAAGCTATGAAGTGGTAAAACTTGGAGAGTCAATCTATGATCACCCAGATTAAATTATGTTCCCTAGATGATCATGGAATCCCTATCATGAAGTCCATGGATATGTCATCCCACTTACACTCTATAACCTCAAGGGTTTGAGATAAACCCATTGGAATCTGGTGATCAACCTTCACTTGTTGAAAAGTAAGGAATCAATATACAAACTATACAACACATATCTTCGTCACTATCCACTGTAAATGCTACTAAATGTCCTAATACATATTTTCCACAACTGGATGTACCACTAAGGTTGAAGTATGGAACTCTTTTGGAAACTCATTTTTCAGTGCATCCAGTACCATCATTCGTCCTCTGAAAAGAATGCCATGATCCCCACCTTTATAAAATCCATTAAGAGCATGTCCAGTGGATATATGAGTATGTAGGGTCTCATAGTAGATGTCCCCAAATCCATTCCTCCCTGAATCACTATAAAAGTTAAGGGGTAACAGCCATCAACTAGAGGTAAGTTTCTCAATCCTCATCCATGAAGGGAAATTGTGACGAGGCTAACTACTCTGACAACTTTCTCAACAACTTCAAATAAGATATCTTACTAATAGCATCAGCAACACATTCCCCCTTCCCAAAATTATAGATTATCTCAAAGTTATAGTCCTAGAAGAACTCAGGACACTTCCACTGTCTCAATTTAAGATCATTTAAAGAAAATATGTACTTTAGAAATTTATGATCAGAGTAAATGATATATCAGTTTCCCATAAGGTTTTTTCCCATATATTTAGGGTGAACAATACTATTTCTAACTCCAAATCATGGGTCATATATCTCTTATCATTGGGTCTCAACTCTTTGGATCCATAGGTAATCACAACCTACCTCTACATCATGACACATCCCATCTCAGTCCGTAAGGAATCGTAGAACACTACGTACTCGACACCCTCCTATGGTAGTCTCAAGATTGGGGTTATCATGAACCTATTATTTAACTCTAGAAAAGTGTATCAGAACCTTTCCACCCACATTAAAGGTTTCCCATTTTAGTTCAAAATTTTCAGGGGTGCTACAACTCTGGAGAAATCAGGTACAAACCTCTAATAGTATTATATCAACCTAATGAAACTTCTCACCTCATTAACATTATTGGGTGGATCACAAGATAACACTACCTCAACCTTTTCTAGATCTACTGCTACTCCTATCTCTAAGATTATGTGCCCTGGAAAGTGGACCTCTTGAATCTAGAACTAATTCTTTGAGATTTTACCATAAAGTTGGTGCTCTCAGAATATTTCTAGAACTATCCTCAAGTGTCTCGTATGATCCTCCTTGGACACTGAGTATACTAGGTTATCCTCTATGAAGACTACCACAAACCGATTTAAAAAAGGCTCCAAGATATGGTTCATGAGTCTCATGAACACTACTGGAGCATTCTTCATGCTAAAAGTCATCACCAAGTACCCATATCTACCATTGTGACATCAGAATGTTGTCTTCAGTATATTCATCTCAAGAACTTAGAGTTGGTGTTAAAATGATCTAAGGTCAATAATTTAGGACCATATTTCTCCTATGAATTGGTTTAAAAGATCATAAATCCTCAAAAGTTGATACTTATTATTCATTGTCACCTGATTCAATTGATGTTAATCCATGCATAAGCTCAAGCTCCCATCCACCTTCTTGGAGAATAATGTTGGGGCTACCTGGGGTGACACACTAGATCTTATAAATCCCTTCCTCTATAAATATTCTAAATTCACCTTCATCTCATGAAAATCATTGTGATCCATCTGATATTCTAGTATAAATATTGAAACTAGTAAAAAAATGGTCTTCAACATAAAAAATATGACATTGGTTTCTTATAAAATGATACAAAACATATTTTTAGATACTTTTTTGCATCATTTTTTTCAAAATGAATGCCATAAATACACATCCATATCATTTTTAGTGTTGGGTTTTAAAAAACTAATGGAAAAAAGTAAAAAATATATATTTTTCCTGTCAGTTTAAAAAAATAAAATGCCAAAAATTTAAAATATATATATATATATATATATTTGGTATATGTTTTTAGAAAAAATATACCAATAATTAAACCATTTTTTACTCTATTTTAGATCATTTCATAGGATTTTATTTTACTAGTCGTAAAGCTAAAATGGAGTCATGGATTAAAATTTATGGATGTCATAAGTTGAACTTCTCTAGGATAATTCTTAAAGAAGTCCAACTTTTAAAGGTCCTAACTTTTAATCTGTAACTCCGTTTTAGCTCCATGACCAGTAAAATCAAACCTTTAAAAATGGTCTAAAATATTATAAAAAATATATCAAAATTTTGGCATGGGTTGTTTTTAAAATGATGCAAAAAATATATTTTTTTAACTTTTTTTCATTGGTTTTTTAAATTGAAGCCAAAAATTATGTTGATGGGAATTGTTTGCATCAGTTTTGTAAAAAAATTAATGCCAAAAAACAATGTAAAATTTTTTTTCATCAGTTTTAAACAAAACCGATGTTAAAAAGTATCTGTAAATACATGGGATTAGTATTTCAATTTTTTCACAATACACATTTCAATTTTTAAAATACCACCTAAATTTTAGTTCAACACTATTGAATATATATTTTTTACTGTATAAATCAAGTTCTTTTTTTGTTCATTATTTTTGACCTCTTCAATTCGATCAAGTTTTCAAGACAAATTCAATCGATGATTTGAACAGGGTACATATTCCAATAATTTAATTTCTTTATTATTATTTTCTTTCACTACTAAACATATCAGTAATATTGTTTATAATTTTGATTTATTCTTATGATCGAGTTACAAATATAAAACATCCAGATTAGATTTACCAATCCAGGTAAAAAAATCATTATTGATCACCATTTTCATTGTTTCATGAGTTCTACCCTAAAACTAAGAGATATGATGATAAACAACATATCATTTTGATGAAAACTCCTAAAATAATTGAAATATGTTTGAAGCCATAAGTTTATTTTATTTAATTTGGTTTATGTAATTTTCATTCATGTTTCTCATGTTTTCTTTGAAACGAGTTCTATCTATCAAAACTCTGAGGTGTTCAACTTCCGACGGTCATAACTTTTGATCCTTAACTCTATTTTTTCTCTACAAATAGTTAAATTTAATATTAGGAAATTATATAAAACAAAAAATGAAAAAAATCATTATTAACATCGGTTTTTTCAAAATTCGATGCTAAAAATATTTTTTTTACTTTTTGGAATCAGTTTCGTTAAAAATCGATGCAAAAAATGATCCTGATGGGTATTTTTGGCATTGGTATTGTAAAAAATCAATTCCAAAAAATAGATGTGTATAATTTTTGGCATATTTTTACAAAAAATAATGTCAAAATTAATATTTTTTACATCAGTGGCTTCAACATCGGTTCAAAATAGATGTTAAAATAAAAAACCGATATTAAAGACCATTTTTTTACTAGTGTGTGGTTATCCCTAGGTGAAATTCTATGAATAAATCAACCTATAAGTGGGGAGTTAATGCTAGAACGAACCCAAGAAATACATCATAATAATCCATCACTACTGGAGGGAGCTGAAATCTCACATCATTCACTGTGCCAAGGGTTATACTAGCCAACTGAGGAGAAATCGGTTGTATCCTCCTACACATGAGCACATCCTGCACTACCTCAACTTCCTTCTATATGATGAAGGAAAATTTCATCCCATATCCACGAAAACACCACATCCTCTAGTGAAAGAAATAAATCTACACATGAACTATAGAGAGCCAATACATTCTAGTAATGACATCATATAGCCTCATTGGGGCTACAAAAAAAGTCTCATGAGAATCTATCTCCTCTAAGATTCAGGTCACACTGTCAGTGGAAGTTTGTGATCACTGAATCACCTCAAGTAAAAGTCTCTAACCACAAAGGTTGATGCAATAACTCAACTAGTAACTCTAAGTCTCGAACCAAAGATGTGGTAAGTAAATAGTATTTCACATTCATGTATACCTCTATTACACCTAAGTGGAAAAGACATAAATAATACCTTGAAACACTCCTAAAGCCTTCAGGTCATAGGTCTCCACTGCATACATTCTTATACATCCCTAACAACCAACTCCCTAAGCCTATCATAGACCACATAGGGGTGGTGAGGGTAACATATCAAAGAACATGACAACTCTTACTACTCACATTCCTCATATGCCACATATTCCAACTTGCAGGCCTCCCTTCTCCACATGATTCATTTTACTAGGTGGTCCATAAACTACCTCTCTTCTAAATACAATAAGGTTCAATGAATCTTGTATGAAATTTCCACACCCATAACAAGAAAAATAACACCTTGGCCTCATTAGACTGGACCATCCCTGAGGACTCTAATTAAACCTCTTATGTCATTCCCTTAAATGTTAACATGCTTCCAACAAGTCCATATCACTCTAGACCTTATGTGGTCCCTTCCTTATAATCTCATGATAAGTGCATGATCCATTTGAATCACCATCTAGCACCAACTGATTTATCCATGTCTCGGTCTGACATGTTGCATCCACCTAAACCATCATTGTTAGGCCTACATATTGATTAGCATGTGGAATCACTACATGTTTCCAACTAAAAAGGGAAGCCTCCTCCTAATCAGGCCTCATCATAGAATCATCATCAACCATAGGTTCATACCCATGACTCTTCTATAGAAACCTCATTGGCTATCATCATAGAAATATCCTAAAAGAAGAAAAGATGTTCCATGGTCAAATGGCATATCTAGGGATTTGACTCAAGAAGGACATAGAAACCAGAACATATTCCTATATGATGAATGTACGTTTTTTTTCTAAAAATTGTTCCTATATATACTTATTCAATAAGAAGGTTTCTAGAGTCATGGTGAATAGATATGTCAGCTACCGCACCATCACTGGACACTCTGTCCTGATATCCGAACTGGAAACACTTTAAAGTTATTTCCTTAGATCCCAATCCAATATCATAGACTCTATTCCTAAGGTAGAACTGACTCCTCTAACAACACTTTGTCACAAACTGACCCACTAGGGCCTAAGACGTGACTACCCCAAACCCAACTCTAATAAGTTAGGGTTTGGTGACCTGCGTCAAGTAAGAGTGTCACACATATAGAAGGAATTATCCTAAGTAAATGTACACACGTATACATCTCCATATGCCAGTATAATACTGAAAAGATAAAATGTGTAAAAACTAATGTATAAAATATAGCCCAAAATAGAGTAAGACAATTTCAGGAAGTACATGGTCCAAATATAATCCCACCAAAACTAGAAATAATTCCAACCAACTATATGTAAGGATGGAACTGCTATCAAATGAAACTCCTATAACTAAACAGCTTGTCTATCTCACTATGCTCTACATGATCTCGATCCTCCTAGGACACTGAAGAACTATCTATCATCTTCATATTTCATGACACATACAGATAGATCCCATGTAAAGGTTATTACAAAAATCTCAATAGGACATCATGAAATCACCAAATACAAATCAAAATATATGGGTTAGGTCATAACTATGAAGATATGTCAAACAGGATAAGTGAGATAGTAATACAAAAACCTGGATATAGATATTCTCAAATATAAAACTGGTCTTAAAGGTATCAACTAAACCATGAATTATCTGATGATTCCTTCTCAATGCTTCAAGGCCACACCTAATTATGGGATAACACACTCCTCTAGTCTAGAAAAAACTAATGGAGCTCATTCAAGTGGTCATTACCATGGGGTATCACCATTAGAATGAGCATGCCAGAACTTGGGAGAGAATGATACATGGATAGTGGGTTATACCCAGAGCTCACTGGGGAAACACCTGACCCTGCTAGATTTATCCTTCTAGATAGGGTAGTAATGACCGTGTATTGTTGTCCATATAAATTCTAATAACCCTACCTAGGGATTATAAAGGGAATTAGGATCTATCGTGGCTCCTCATAGGGACACCTACTCTAATACATTGAGGGGTCTAAAATCCAATACTCTAGAGAAAATTTATGTATTATTCCCTTGTGGTAGCAGACTGAGACTAAACTCACTCTAGAATAATGGATGTCACTCACACTGGTCTAAGATAGGGAACGCACCCAGCTGAAGCTCATCTAGACAGAAGAGAGTAAGGGTCTCAAATCTTCCTACAATAATTATATTTCATGTACTTGGGGAATATGTCATGTCCTGTGAAAGTTATACAAGGTTGTGTCCTTCCCCGTGTCACCAACTCATGCCCATGTACTCTTGACCATGCCCACATACCTACCCGTGTACATGGTCATTCCTGGTTACCTATCTATGCCCATGTACCTAGTCGTGTAACCACCTGGGAACCCTAGGGTACATGCTGATTCTCCATATGAGTTCTACATGGTGTATGGTAGGGTCCACACAATGTGTGATACTCTATTTCCACTGAAACCCTGGCACCACCAACACATGGTGTGTGTTCTTCAAAGTACATATCGTGTAGTCCATATTTTCACAGAACCCATAAGTTCTTCATGCATCATCAATCCACACCACCACAATTACTAAATCCACTGAAAATCCCACCCATGGATTGTAGATCTGAGTTAAATGAGCTCTATCATCACCAAATATCTGATTCTAGTCATCTGAATCAATCAAGAAACCATCACTCATTGATCTATTCTATCACTGCATGTCAAACCATGAATGGGAATCCTTGATATGATCCCAATACATCATCATCATTGTTGTAGCTCTATCCCATTTTCAAACTCATAACTAATTTGTGGAATTAATCTATTACATTAAAAAACAAATTCAAAATGATTAATAATTAGGTATTTATTGATCCACCAGTCAAGAAAAACATTAGTGATGAATGCATGAAGAATAGTTAGAGAAAACCAAGAAATAAAAGAAAGTAACAAACCTCAGTTGTGTTCAGGATGACCTCGGTCCATTGTCATTAGAATGATGAATGAAGATCCAAATAAAAAATAAAAAATTTCTCCCAAAACATGGAAATAAACGTGTATCCACAATAATATCGATTTAAAAATCAATATGTTGGTTGATTATATTTTTTCATTGTCAAATAAATAAATAGGGATGAAATGTGCACACAAAAAATTCATACCTCATGTTTGGATTGATCACTAATGAAGAATGATTTTGTGTTGTCGTCATTATAGAGATACAAGAACTCTGTTGGCATAGATGATTCTCATAGTACTGATCTGATCTCCAATCCCATTTTCATCCTCCAACATTCCTCTAATGGATCCTCTCTTTATTTCTTATCTTAAGTGATTAAAATTGATATTTATTCATAATAGAGCTTATATAGAGGATAAATTAGGTTTTGGAAAAATTAAATAATTAAATAAAATAATTTATTTATTTAATTATTTCTACCATGATGATGATTAAGACAAAAATCTGATTTCAACAAGTATTATTTCATTCTTAGGGTAAAATCCACATTCTAATCTCAACAACATACTCAAATTTTTGATTTGGGATTTTATTTGGGATTTATTCTAATTTTTTAGGAAAAATGAATGTGTGTGATATTAATATATTTAATATTTTTATAATATCAATTAAAGGATCACCAATCCTTGGAATATCACATTTTCTTAGTACCGAGATCTGAAAATAATCCACATAACATCCAAAATTCATACCTAAAAAAATCATAGTCGTTATGGTAATCATCTTCTCTGAATCATTTTAAGTTTATTTATTCTTTTACCTCCTAAAAATATTATTTAACCATTTTAACATAGTAAAAGTAGTAAAATTAGATTCATTAAATATTATTATTATAATATAATAACCCTTATATATTTATCATCCATCCTAATGGAAAAAAAATGTCACTATGCGTACGTATGGACTATCGTCTCCACGACCGACATATTTTACTCTTTATCACTGTATCTAATAGTTGGTTATATAGATGTATTTAATGGTTTTATATGAATTTTATAACATTATTATTATTATTTAAATATAAAATATTATCTACCTTTTGACACTATCATCTTTTGTAATAGGATAACTTTTCTCATGCGTATGTGTGGACTACCACCTCCATGAAGCGATGTGATTTTTTTCCATTTTATCTCTATATGAATCCTCATAAGTATAGATTTAGTGAATATATATGATATATATGATATAAATATGATTTTTGAAAGTTTAATTACTATATATCTTTATTTTTATCCTCCATCAAAAAGTGAAAACATCACTCTTGTGTGCGTACAGACTACCTTCTCCATGAAGTGGTGTAATTAATTTATCATAACCATATTATTTGAATAGTTATAAAACTAGATATAATGAATAAATCTGGTAATTATTACATTATTAATATTATTTATATGATGGAATCATGACCAATATACAATTACAAAAACCATTTTACCCAAACTTTCTTGAAAAATGGAATAGTTAACACCTAGAATAATGATTTTAATAAAGAACTACTAATAAAAAGATGATAAGATGTTATAAGTAAAAATATATGATATGATAAGTTTTAATATGGTTATTTTATATATTTATAATATATATAAATTCATTTTATATTATTTTAATAAAATTTACAAATCAATTCTGTACCTGAGATAAGGGTTTCTCGTCTCGATTTTATTTCTATGAGACAAATAAAATATTCACCACTTATTTATTTTGTGGAGTTAATATACTTCCCATGAATTCATTTAATGATGATTTAAATGAAATTTTTTTTATTTATAAATCCATATAAGTTTTTCTCTTTCATAAGTTTTTTATTCAAAGATTACCAAAACTATACGGGTTTTATGTCTCGATATTGTTTCATTAATAAAAGTTTCATGTTATGCTCCTAATTTTTTCTATATGGTCTATATAATATCCATTAGATATGTTATATCATTTATCTCTTTATAATAAAAGTATTTAAATTTTCATTCTAGGATATTTATTTTAAGGGTTTATGGCACAAAAAGTTACCAAAGTAGTCAGGTTTTAGTTTCAGTCTCATTTTATATCGATATTATTAGTTATTGAATCTACTTTGGAGGAATTATATGCTCTTTATCTCTTAAAATTCATCTATTTTATTCTTCTCATTTCATTTCTTCTATTTTCGTGTTTTACTTTCATTTTACACTCTTTGTTACTAAAAAAGTCCTACAAAATGTTTTTAAGAAAAGTTGAACTCATTTCCTCTTTAGTTAAAAAAACTTTTTATTTCATATCCATGTTCTTTAAAATTATTTAAATAATGTTCATTTATATTATAGAATGATTATTTAAATATATTATCAAAAAAAATTTACTTTATTTTAAATTTCTTAAAATTAATCTTATAATTTTTTTCTGAATGAGGTACTTTTTGACTTTTTACCAAAAGTGTGAAAGAAATATTTGCTTTAATGTTTACCAAATAAATGGATGTTCCCGCTATCATGATATTTCTTTAATTTGAATAATCCTATACAATTTTCCATGGGTATTTTTAAAGAAAAAAAATTTCTCAATATTATGGGAATTCCTTATTTTTTAATTATACTGTAAAAAGGATATTTTTCACATTTTCAAAGAAATGTTCAAATTATATTTTGAAGGTATTTTTCATCTATATCAACATCCTATAAATTTTTTATGATTCAATGAGGATATAATTTTATGATACCATCCATTTTTTCTCCAAATTCCTTATGATGATGATATTTTTTGTATAATTCTATTAAACATGTTACTTTATCATGGGTTAATTAAGTTATGATGAAATCATTATGAAACCCATTTATTTTCCATGGTTTAATATATTTATAAATGAAAAGGGGATTGTTTTTATAAATTTTATGATAAAATTCAATATCTATAAACTTTATTCATTTTATAGTTCTTGAATATTGTTAATGATGATGGGTGAGCCCAATATAGCTCAAGATGATGGGTGAACCCAATATAACTCTACAATGCATTGGTTAATGTGATAGAGTTAACTATATGGAAGTTTCTCCTAATATATTATAGAGTTTATTAAATATAAATAACTCCTAAGAGGTGGTAGAGTTAACTGGATAGAAGTTACTCCTAATAGAATTTTGGGATTATCCACTTTAGGTGATTCCATGATGAAATTATGATGTCCCAAGATACCAACATGGTTTCTTTATATAAAATATGAGTTTTAATGGTTCCTTTGAACGAGATTATTTTCACATGATTCCTGATTGTTAACTAATATGACTCTTGTATTATTCCATGACTCATGTTTTATGATCTAGGTTTTTATGGGTATGAATTCTATTATTTTATTCTCATAAACTTTTATTATTATCTCATACCCTTCTATTAATCTTATGCTTACATATGATCATAAAATGATATCTCTTTTGATTACCCTTACTATACATCTGAGATCACCCTTTCTTATGGTTTCATTTCCCCATGTTATGAATAATGATATTATATAATATATTTTTAGAATGGTTTTATGGGTGGAAAATTTTGTGGGATATGTTGAGGCCTTCTTATAAAAGAATAATATTTGGGTATAATGGAAAAATTTCTCATTTTATAAGGAAGACATGGGTTTTGATGTGTAAAGTGTTCTTCCTAATTATATAAAACTCTAAACCTAAAAGGTATTTGGTATGTAAGTGAATCAATGTTTGTTATTGATATTTTATTTATGGATGGTTAAAATTGGATCATTTTAGTCGGTATCTAAGAAAGTTAGTAAAGAATTGGTTTTTAGCACTAGATCCAAGTGTATGGGTCTTAAGTTGTCTTAGTTGGTATCATAGTAGGGTTTAGATAACTTTATAGGTTAGGAATTTATCATATGAGGATATTTTAAGTGTTAAGGATACCATTATGGGTTGATAAGTTTAAGGATGATAAAAAGTGTAAATACGTTGATACCCTTTTAGGTTTTATGTTATTGTATTTTAAGGTGACTGAAAATATTTTGGGATCTGGTTATTATATTTTAATATATCATGTAGGTATATGTAACCCTTATTTTTAACATGTGATTTAGTTTGAAGTTATTTGGGATGAATGTAATTGGGGACATAAGTTAAAAGAAACATATAACCTTTAAGTTTAATATATTCTTTGGTGATGAGGTAATTATGGTTAATGTTAATAAAGGGTTTTTCATGTTTTGGGATATATAAGAATAAAAATTGACTTCATGACAAAGTGATTAAAGTTAATTTTTGAGAAGTTCACTTTTTTGTGAACATTATGTGATTAAGTTAAATAGAATATTATTCTCTAATATAAGATTTTATTTTAGGTATAAAGGTTGTGTTCACTTTTGGAAGGACATATGATTTTATTGGGGTTTTATAGTGATTCGGATTATTTATAAAAAATATTAATATATTTTGGAGATTATATGATAATGGCATATAAATTTTTGGTATGTGACTTTATGAGTGATTTAATTTTTTATAGATAAATGTTAAGTTGGGTTTTGAAGAATATATGATCAAATATTTTTTATTTTTGGGTTTTAGATTTGGTCAGGCATATTTTAAATATTTCTAAGGTTATTTATTTATGGAATGTTTAATGTTGAACATTGGGTGTTAATTTGAGGCTTTAGAGATTAATGTAGTGTTTTTTCATATTGGATATTATATTATCTTCTGCTAACCATTTGTGGATTTCACTAAATGATAAAAATAGGATAAATTACTTTTAATAATTTTGTGGATTATATGATCTATTGAAAGTTAATTTTAGTTTTTTAGACATGAAAAAATCATCATTAGGAATGTTAGATTAAGATGAGGTGGAAAACTGCTTGAAAAACAACTAAACGATGAAATTATGGTTATGGTATAGAATGAAGTTTAGTGAGTATATTTTTTATTTTTCTTAATAATGATGGTAAAATAATTCCACAAATTAGGGAAGAGTGAGATAAATTTATCAAGTCATATATAGAAAATATTTCTCAATTATTAATGTATTCTTTATTAAACTCTTTTGCTATAATGAGTCTCGTTATGGTAAATGCATGGTTCAATAAATACTTATGAAATTTTAAAATTACTAGTCTAAACTTAGAAATTAAAATACTTTTAAAATGGATTTTTATAAATTCAGATTAAAATTTATTTCTTATCTTAAACTCCATAGAATTGGTTCTAAAATTTCTTTAAAACCCTTATTATCAGGCATAAGATAAAATTGTGAGGATATGATTTAGTTAAGTGGTATAATATAACACCATGATATTTTAGAAGGTATTATATTTTAAATAAATACTATGTTCGATAATGTGTGTTACATGCAACACCGATCATAAGAAAACCATGAGATACTATAGAAATGTTATTATTTAAATGTGATCATCATAACATATTTGTTGGTTTGGCATGTATGAATAATAGTAACCATGTTATTAAGTATATGTTTAAAAATTTTACTTATTCAAATTTCTTTATTTATTATTAGGAAATAATTACTCAATTTTTAATAATAATTATTAAATAAAATGCATATTAAAACCCTTAAATGTATAAAAGTGTCATTATTCTATAAAAATAAGATTTTCCTTATATTTTGTATATTCATTTAAAATGTAAATTAATGAATTTTATAAATTTTATTTGATAAAATGGACATCATTTTTGATATCATCATATCAAATATACACTACTAGAAAATGGGTCTATACCTTCGCACATATACCAACGGTTTAAAAAATCATTTTGATAGATGTTCTAGGTAAATTTATCCCAACAGTATTAAAGAAACCATAGGTATACCATCCATCAATTCTCACTTCTATCATGCTCATCCCCATGTGCCTATCCCCCGAAAACTCTCCTCTCCCCCACAAACCCTAATCTCCCCTACAAACACTCTTCTCCCCCAATTATCCATCATGATCACCCCAAGCATGAACCCTCTCCTCACCCCCAAAAACCCTCTTCTCCCTTGATTCCTCTATCATCAATCACACTCATCCCACTCAAAGATAAAACCTTACCATGACACTCTGCTTCCTTCTGATTCCGTCAATTCAACTTCATCTTCCATCATCCTCATTAACACTCAAATCCTTAGCGGTTTATGGTGCGATCTTCATGGTTTATGGTTGGCTC
This sequence comes from Viscum album, assembly GCA_963277665.1. Classification (NCBI taxonomy): domain Eukaryota; kingdom Viridiplantae; phylum Streptophyta; class Magnoliopsida; order Santalales; family Viscaceae; genus Viscum; species Viscum album. The sequence goes on along the minus strand of OY728131.1, from coordinate 906,282,169 downwards.
ACTAAGGTTTGGTCTCTAGTTCCCTTTTCCTTATTTTCTTTTGGGTTTCTCCTTCCCTATTGTCATGTTTGGTTTGGTCAAACCCTAGTTCAAGATGTCGACCCTATTTTTATGGTTTCTTTGGTGTTTAGGGTTTATGATAGTTTCTTATTGGTTGTTTATCCATCCATAGTCATAGCTGATGCATTCTGGCTTATGTGTTGTTGATTCAAGGTAGGTTTCCCCATAGCCTAACTTTTAATTTTGAAACCATTGATTCCATGGTGTTTTGAACTTATATTTTAATTATTTAATTATAGTTTTAATTATTGTTATTGGATTTACAATGTAAAAAGTTGTATTTCTCTTATATTTATTTGAAATATAAAAGTTTTACAATTTTAAGGGTCAGTCTAAATCTGATTTTATGTGACTGGTCGCATGTGTGTTTATGAGATTTCTCAAATAGCCTTTGAAAATAGTATTCGAAATTTAAAAATATATTTAGGCTTTAAAAGTTATTTCTCAAAGGTATCACTTATCATTTCATGTGATACTTGCAATTAAATATGTTGTAAAAATATTTAAAGAATTGTTTTGAATGAAATGCACAGGTTTCAAATGGTTTGACCCCATTTAGGTCATGAATTAGATTAAACGGTGATGTTTGAAACCATGGAGTTTTGGGATAAATGTTCATTTCCCAATTTGTTTTGGATAATAAGGGTGTTTTATAAATAGATTTCAATATGTTTTTAAATGATTATATTTTAAGATATGTTTGAAATGAGACTTGAAATGATTTAAATAAATGAGTAAAGTAGCTCATAATCATGGCGATTTTATTTATAATGGAATGTTTTTAACTTTAAGTGATTTTATAAAATGTGTGAGACCCTCATTAAATCCATGTGACTATTTTACCCTTTCCCTATTTTTCCATTTAAGTTACACATATGATTAGATAACCAAGGTTTTGAGATCTGATTAGCTATTTGGTGTCTTTAATAGAAATTAATTGTTACGTTTTGATTTTTTCTATTTATTAACACTATAATTTAAACCCTTGTGAATATTTTTAATCTGAAATGTTTTTTATTGTGTATTAATTTCTATAAATTTTCTAATTTTCTATGATCTGTGATATTCTATTTCATCATAGATTGAAAAAAAATAGTTTCATCCTACTTTAAACAGACTCACTATCAGTATCATCAAGGGACTCATTTAATGAAAAGAAAATATGCCAATAGATTTTTCATAACTACTCTACTCTCTTGAAGGTTTTATTTCTTTCCCTGAATGCATTCTTTATTTATACTATTATAAACTATCATTTAATACTGTATATTATTATAAATTGTTATTTTTTTAATGTCTAATGTTAAACAATTTCATTTAATACTGTCTACAGTTATACACTATCATTTTTTTAATGACTATTATTATAAACTATCATTTAATGTTGTCTACTATTATAAACTATCATTTAATACTCTCTACTATTATAAAATACATATTTAATGTCTTGTCTACTATTATAAACTATCATTTTTTAAAATACCTGGTGTTGTTGATATTTATTAACTTCAATAGAGGACATGCCAATTTATTTTTCTAGATGTGGTAGCTAATAAATCATAAACTGTCATTTTTTAATACTTCATTGATTTATTATCTATCCCATCTACCAAAATGTACAGGAATAAATGGGCATGTCTATCATCTGTTAGTTATCCCATATACTATTTTATCTCAATGAAATTTATAGTAATATACCCAAATTTGGGTATCTACCCAAGTACTCACTCTTATAAATACATATTTCAAATTCAAAACCTAATGTACAAAAATGAATGATTTTTTGTTTCTATTAATATATTTTTTATTTCCATTATAATTTTTTTATAAATGAAATGATGATATTATTTATAATTTTTGAAATACACTTTCCTTATTACAAGTTTAAAAAATGATTTTTTAGTATACTATGCATATGAATTCCATGTAGCTTATTGTATCATATTATCATTTTTGGATGTTTTATTATCTTTAAGTCAATTTTTTCAATAATATTTTTTATAGGTTGTATTTTTTATATAATCCTCTTAATAATTTTTTAAGTTTAAGGAAAAAATGTTATTGGGTTCTTCTATTTTGTTTCCTAAAGATAAAATTCTTGAAGAAGTAGTGTGTTATTTAGCATGTGTTTTATTTATGAGGGATCTACTTATGTGATATTTTTTGTTTTCTCTCTACTGTTCATTTCATTTTTGATCACAAAAACTAAACGTATATAATTACCAATTCTTGAATTATTCAATTACACATCTATTAAACAGGTTCAATCATCCTCTTGGACTAAACTAATCCATTTAATTTTCCCTAATAATTCTTTTTTGGATTATATATTGATTGTAAATAAACTTCATTCCTTTATGTTTTTATATAGGCTCAAAAATTTCTATCAAAATTTGTGGCCCTATCCCAGAATCGGTTTTTTTACAAAAACTAAAAATTCACCATGGATTTTGGGTATGATTTGTTTTGTTTCAATTATTTTCTTTTCTTTTAATTTTTGGGTTTGGGGTTTTTGAGTTTTTGGTGATTTTCTAGAGTGTTTTTCACCTCACTGTAGAGGTTTTGGGTTTCTGTTGTTAAAGGAAAATTTCACATGTATGAATAGGTAGGCATATGAATATATAATTTTCCCTAGATATATATATTAACTCATGTAAATATGAATATATATATTGGGGATAGGTTTTCTTAGGTATATAAATGAAAAATTCATTTGTGTGTAAGGTGAAGGGGTATATGCAGGTATAAGCATATATGTAAGGATCCCCTTGTACATATTTGGCCATGAAAATATGTACATAGGGGAGAAGTGTTCTTATATATATGTGAAATTGAATATGTGTGAAAGTGGTAAATGGAATATTTGAGTTGTCTTCTTCATAAGTAGAGAACCTTAAGTTTGAGGTAGGTTTCCTTATGCATTTTCCTTTAAATTTAAAGAATCATTGGTTGATTTTATTTTTTTACCATGTTTTTGTACAAAATAATGATATAGATTTCTTAGAATAATTATTTGGTATGAAATGAAGTCTTTACCGGATTAAATAAAATATAATTAACCTAACCTGATACAAATCAAAACAAACCAAGTTAAATGAAACCGATATGATCTCATTCAAACTGAATTGAATGAAATAGGACATAATATATATAGGAAAACCCAAAAATAATCTGAATTTTATTAACCTATAAATTGTAAAACTAAATATTCCTAAATGAATCTATGATAAATTAAATTATACTATACTAAAAAAATAAATTAAAACTAACCAGATATAAAACAAATCATATCATGTTGTACCAAAGTGAGTCATACATAATCAATATAATCCAGTTAGACCTCTTTGAACCTACCTTGATTAGGATTTCATCAAACATAATTAACCAAGATGAACCACATGAAACAAAACCAAATAAGATTATGAATGTAAACCCAAATGAGTTAAACTAAATTAAGTGGAACCATACAAACCCAAAATGGAGAGAATAAAACCAAATAAAAAATAGAATGAAACATTTTAAAAAAACATACGCAAACTAACTAAACATTACTGGTATAAATGTCAATCAGTTCAACCAAATATATCTTAAAAAATCAAAATCCAGAAAATAGATTTCAAATAGAAAAACAATTAAATGAAACTAAATTGGACCAAGTCAAACTAATCTTACTTAAACTAATTTGATATTATAAATGATGGATCAAATTGGACCAAATATAATTAATTCAAACCTATATAAACACAACTGGAACAAACTAAACTAAACAAAACCAAACTGATATAAAATTAATGTAATCTAATGGAATCAATTATAACCCAAATGAATTTCCAAGCTAATATAAAAAAACAAGACAAACTAAATCTAATGAAAATTTCCCAAACAAACTTGTATAAGAAAACTAAGATAAAACTCGATCCAAATTGATTATATACCATTAATATGAAGATTAATTGTTAATTAATAGTAATGTATTATTTGATTGTATCATTTTAAAACTTAGATATGTTTCCCCCTTTCTTGTAGGAATGTGATTTGACCCTGTTGACGCTCCTTTCGTCACAGAATCTAAAGATCGGAAAAGGGAATATCTGAGCTCCAAAGTGATTCATCCTTTGAAGAAACATCAAAAATCGACAAAGGGATGAACAAGGAGAACATTGCCCATAGGTCGCGCAAGTTCCCTCATGGTCGCGCAAGTACACTTGCGCGCCGCCTAGTGGTCATGCAAGTACTTGCGTGCTGCCTTTGGTCGTGCAAGTGACTTGCGTGACCTAAGTGGTAACCGCCCGGTAACCGCCCAGGGCCTTCTTTTGCCTATAAATAGACCCTGTGGGCCCCCCATTCGAGAGGATCTTTTTCCAGAAACTCGGATTGAAGCTCCCGACGCCCAAGTCTCTTCTCAAAGCTTCCGGAACACTTCTAAAGGTAATTTCTTACCTAGAACGGAAGATTTAAAGAGAAGAAGGAAGGCCTAAGTGTTGAAACTCATCAACACTTGCGCGCCGCCTTATTCCTTCAATAGAACTCGCGCGTCCCTTTTCTGGAAGAACCTCAAGAGGATTCTAAAGGGATTTATAAAGAGTCGCTCAAATATTTTAATGATGTTTGAGAATCGCGCAAGTACCCCTCATGTCGCGCAAGTATACTTGTGCGACCAATACTTGCGCGCCACCGCAATACTTGCACGCCTTTCAAGACTTGCGCGCCCCTACCTTTTTGGGTGCCTATCTTGCCCATTTTACCCCTCTTAAGCCATCACACCTTTCCTTTTCAAGATTCAGTCTTCAAGACACTCTTCAAATCTATTTATGGCATGATTTCTTGATTTGACTTCCTTATCTGAAAGGAATTCTGTGGAATATCTCTCAAAGTCTAGTGATTTAAATATCCTTATTTCACTAAATATGGATAGTTCATTCATTCAACCTCATCCTTTAAGATGAGAGAATCCTAACCTGGGTCTCCTTTTCAGGAATAATCCCCAGTTATAAATCCTTTAATCTGGGCATCTTCCTCAGGAGTAAGCCCCAAATTCTTAAAGTTCCTAAATGTGGGCATCCTCTTCAGGAGTAAGCCCCAATATCAAATGTGGGCATCCTTCTCAGGAGTAATCCCCAAACCTTAATCCCTAACCTGGGTCTCTTTTTCAGGAATAAGACTCAGTCATAATCTTGGGCATCCTCTTCAGGAGTAAGCCCCAATCTCAAATGTGGGCATCCTCCTCAGGAGTAAGCCCCAAACCTTAATCCCTAACCTGGGTCTCCTTTTCAGGAATAAGACTCAGTCATAATCTAGGGATCCCTTTTCAGGAGTAAGCCCCAAGTCCCCTAACCTGGGCCTCCTTTTTTAGGATTAAGTCCCAGTCATAATCTTGGGTTTCCTTTTCAGGAGTAAACCTCAAGCCCCCTTAAATTTCTCTTAACCAGTCCTAATTTACCCTTGATTTGGGTTTCCTTTTCAGGAGTAAAACCCAATCACAAGTCCCCTCCTAACTTGGGCATCCTCCTTAGGATTAAGCCCCAAGATTAGAGTATTCAAATCTCCATAAAGCACATATACCTTTACGAACCCTGTTCCTGGATTTTCTCCCTAAAAGTAAATCCTAAACCTTCATCTATTTGGGCAGTCATACGTACATAAGCCCCAAAAAATTTCTTGTGATTGCATCTTTCATGGCACAATTGTCTAATTTTTACCAATACCTCTTGTTTCTCACACCGAGCATGACTCACGTGAGCTTAGAGTGTAAAAGTAATTATGACATTCTTCTTTGAGCCATCAATCATAAACATCATACTCCATTACTCGAACTACGTGGGTTCTGATTCCTTTTCCAAAAAAAATAATACGTAGGTAGCCCATTTATGGGTTCGATCCCAACTTTGAAATAATCCATGTCCTTCTGAATGACGATAAACTTCAAGTGCCTCACTGAGTGGATTTAAAACCAGACCGGTCGTCATAATGACCAAGAGACTTTTATAAATGTTTCGAAGGATACCATTGACCAAGAATCTCTAAATAGATACAGATGATTCTCTATTGATGAATAACCTCGAATACATATAAAAGATTCTCTAAATTTCTTGCATATTTAATCATTGATTGTTAAAACTTAAGGAAAGCTCATTTTAAACTTGGTAATGTAATAAGGATTCACGAACATAACTTAAATCTATAAATAGAGTCCCGGAGTAGACAATAATTCCCCTCAAAAAGGTGTGATGAGTCCGACCTCCCATCCTCTCGACCAATGAAAATTCCTAAGCCTCATTAGTCCACAAACTAATGAGCGCCTACCTTTGGAAAGTAGGTCCAAACGGATGTGGAATCATTGGATGTTTCCGGTTCTACGAACAAACCCATTAGAAACCGATCGGAACGTTTGAATCTCCCGTCCAGGAGGTCATCCCCGAAATCCGTGAGGAAACAAAAATGGTGAACCCGACGTGAATCCTTAACCAAGTTAAAGTGATGTTTTTCTTATTTGTTAGGCCCCTTGGGCCAACAAATCAATCATTGACATGTGCTCATCCAAAAGATGCAGTGGCCAGATTCATCTTGATTATGTCTGTTATATGGAAAAGGCACTCTTTTCTCAAGATCTTCTGCAAAATGGATTTTATTAAATTCACCCCTGTGAATACTACTATTGTGAACACCTATACTGTGAGGTCTACTGCTGTGAAAACCAATGCTGCTACTCCTGCTGGAACGTCGTCCGCTCTGGGGATGACATCACCAACTCAGCGTATTCAATGTTGGGTTTCTAATGCACTGGTTAAGGAGTACCGTCGCAACGGTACTATCCCAACTCTGGAGGCCGCTCGTCAAGCCCTCCAAGTTAACAACTCTACCTGGTCGTCCGGACAACGGCGGACAGCGATCAAGAAGCAGGCGGTGCTGACTACCATCTCCAACCGTTTCGGGTCGTTATCCCCGGAACGCAATTTCCATTCATTCCCTTACTCCGATGAAGTGAATGAGCAGGTCCCGCAGGGCCTTAATTCAAAAAGACAGGAGTCCTTCTCGAGGTCTCCCATCAACAATCGCCGCCAGACTCGTGCGGTAGTGCGCCCTCAACATGATGAGGGTACCGACTCCAGGAATTCAGCTCAGGTTCCTCGAACCCGAGCAGGCAAGATGAACCGCCAGAGACGGAATCCGGTTAACAATAGGCAGGTTGTCATCCCTGCCATCTCCGGAGAAGTCCACCAACCTAACTTGGTGGAAAATAACGAGCAGGCACAATCATCTATCCGTTTTAATTCCACTGTCCAGCAGACTCGTCTGGCAGCATCACGCCAATCCCACCAGGAAATTTCGGCGGAGTACTATAGGCAGGAACATACACCTGCTTATGTATCATCAGTTAGTCAGCAGGATCACCTGACTACATATGATGAAGTCCACCAACCTAACTTGGTGGAGAACAACGAGCAGGCATACACACCTGTCCGTTTTAATTCTGCTGTCCAGTAGACTCGTCTGGCAGCATCACACCAATCCCGCCAGGCAATTCCGACGGAGTACTATAGGCAGGAACATGCACCTTCTTATACATCACCAGTTAGTCAACAGGCTCGTCAGACTACATATGATGGATCTCTTCAACCGCGTTTGGCGAAGTGTAATCAGCAGTCACATACACCTGCTAATACTAATCAAGCCTACCAACAGTCTCGCTTGGTAGCGCACGGAGAAGTCAGTCGGAAAGTCCTGACGACAAACAGGAGGCAGACTCAACTCTCTGCCTCCACACTTGAGTACTGTCAGGATTCACTGACAGGAAAAGGAGGACAGGAGCAGGCACATACACCTACTCCAAGCCCGGAATGGACGTATATCCCCATTCTGGCGGCTGAAGTCACCAAACATATTTTGTCAATGGTGAAAGAGCAGAAGCAAATTCCTGCTCATATTCTGGATGCCTGCCAGGATATCATAACAGCTTCAGCATCATCTCTGGGACAGACACATAAATCTATCCCTAGCAGTGGATTGACACATCAACGATTCACTCCGGAACAGACACACATATCTGTTCCAGTCCAAGAGGGTTATGGGGCATACTCCCCCATATCATACGGACAACCAAGTCAGGCACATACACCTGATTTGAGTGGAGATCGTCAGCCTAACCTGACCATCTTTCCTGATCAGGCACATACACCTGCTCAGAGAAATCACTTTCGTCATCAAGTGGTTTCTAAAGAGAGTAAGAAGGCATCTAAGAAAAAGATCCGCCCAGCACAGTCAGGAGATCAAAGGCCAATCTGTAACCAAGCCTTGCTCGATGCTGGAGTTCTTGAAGCCCTCAGACATTTATCTGTCAGAATTCAAGATTCTACTCCCTCAGTTCCCAATAATGGGAACATTAATTCTGAAGGTCTTCAACAGACACTTCCTCATGAAGACTTGCTTCATGAAAGTTCGGTCAATCTTGAAGTTTCTTCTTCAGATAAGAGCCACAGGAACCCTCTGTGTGGTCAGAAGACCAAGGAGCAAGATATTTCATCTTTTGTTGTAACCCATCATGACGGTCCTCCTCATGGTGATGAACTTCGCTGCGAAAGTCCTCTCTGCAGTAGTGATTCACGTTGTCTCGAAAATTCTTCAGAAAGCAATATAGTGATGAGAAAGCCCTCCTATCTCGAGGCACTTGAAAACGTAAAACCAGTCATGTATGATGCTTTACTATCGGCAGGTGAAACTCTTTCTCCATCAGAAGATAGCCTGGGGTTCAGGTTATTCTCCGAACCATCCCTGGGTCATTCATCTTCCAGCATGAATAGTGATTTCTCTACCAATCTTGTTGAATCCGATGAAGCAACAAGGAAACACCAACTCTGGTCCAAACAGGTAGAAGAATCTTCATTTAATGATAAAGAAGAAATGCTGAACATGAGGAAAAAACTGGCAAAAGGTGAAGTACCGTCATGTTTTGGCCTTTGGCTGACTCCCAGTACGACATTCCAAAGATGTTGACGGATGATGGAATCCATGATATTCGTCTCAACATATGGAAGACTCTTTGTCAATTGAAGAAGAAAGTATTATCTTATGGTGATTATGAAAATCATATTAAGATAATAGAATGGTTACAACGCCAGATTGATTTGGCATCTCTATCAATATCTCGGTATCCGAAGGCTGAAAAGCAATAGAGAACCCTTCAACGTTCATGCCTTGGCGCACTAAGAAAATTGCGTCAGTTAATTGCCAATGCTCCATCTGATGTTCATATAAGAGGATGGGGTGTTCACGGAGCACTACATTTCACAGTGCTTTCCAGTCAGCAAATCCCGCCGAAAATGGTCTCATGCAATGTTATTGCCCATGGTCGGCCACAGTCGATGGGCTTTGTTCATAATCAAAAGCTTTATCAAGAACAGGCTTCAACTAGTTCCTCTCAAAATCAAGTATATAGAGAACAAGTTGTTGAATTGCTCCTACATCAAGCAGGCGAGAATATTTCACAAGCCTCTCGTCTGGAGCAAACACGTCATCAAATGACAGAAGTTTCGGAAATCATCCAATGGTCTGTTGAACCAGGTAATAAAAGTGGATACAGGTTAATACATCCAGCTAATTTCCGAACTAAGATTCGCAAGATCAAGAGAGATTTTAAGAAGACCTCAGAAATAGCATGTCAAGAGACACCCCAGCTTGTCAGACTGGGGAATTCTCTAACCCAACCCTCAGAGTCAACAAATGGGATTCGAGGAGTTGAGCGGAAGCAGCAGGAACATCCCCAGTCCACCGGACTGGGGACTTTTTCAAATCTTCAATCCCTCCCTCAGAGAAAGTCAGTATTCTCTCGATTAGGGAATAAGCCTCAAGAGGAATGAAGAGCCAAGCTATCAGGAGATTCTCTCCAAGTGACGGTTCTCCAAGAAGTTCCTGAGGGATCAAGTCAACGGAATTCCATGTCTCATCATGGACATGGAAGAAGACAATATCACAGAAATGCTAATAGAAAGGATTCCATGCAATATGCATCCATTAATGTCATCAATGCCGTTGCTGCTGATTCACCAGATGAGGCTCAATCAGAGGGATCAGACGAAGAGGTTCCTGCTCAAGAAGTTGCGCACACATACCTAAATGAAGAAGGTGTGCGCACACGTAATCAAAGGCTTACCCAAAATCTGGGTATTCCTTCAAGTAACCCACTTCCCCCTCTCCAAAAAGGATCCAATAAGGGGAAAGGAAAGAATCAGGTTACTTCTCACCCTTCCTCTGAAGGAGGTCAATCGCTCTCATTAGAGCAAAGGTTTGCACAACAGGAGGAAGAAATAAAAGAATTAAGAAGGTTGAATGCAGAACTACTTCAGAGTAGTATTCTTCTTAAGAATGCTGATGTCCGACAGCCGAAGGAATTTGTTGTAACTACTGAGATGGATCAGGAATATCCTCCTTTATCAGTACACCCTCAGAGGTCTAATCCTACGGGTCAAACGCAACAACGGTTGGTATCACTACCATCAGTTGCAGCACCAACCACTACGTCTGTCCAAGCTCCATTCATTGCACCTACCCAAAACCAAGTTCAACCTGATGTTTCTCAAAAGTTAATAACTACTATTGAGTCATTAACAGCTCGGTTAGAAACTATGGAAGGGAAACGGGCGCAAGTTCAACCTGAAAAGAAAGTTTACCCTGAATGGGTAGATTCAATTTCTCCTCCATCTAGTTTTGGAAACCCTGTTTTGCCTACTTTCAATGGATCAGGAAACCCCGAACAACATTTGATGCATTACGTGTCTTGTTGTGATCCTATGATGGGAACTCCAGAGCAGCAAGAAGCAGTGAAACTCAGATGCTTCATGCGAACCTTGCAAGGACCAGCTTTTTTCTGGTATACAAGCTTGCAATCCCGGTCAGTCATCGGATGGGAGGATCTTCGTCAAAAATTCCTTCTTCAGTTTAGCTCAACTTTGCCAAAAACGACAGTTTTCGATCTTAAAAACTGCAAGCAAAGGGAGAATGAAAGATTCTCTGATTTCATTGCTCGTTGGAAAGGATTAACGTATTCCCTGAGTTTAGCACTCCCTCGGGAGGAATTGTTGCCAATCTGTGTGGAAAATTTGTGTGACGAATTACACACGCCATTGATCCCTGTGAAATACACAGGAGGGTTTCGAGACCTTACTTCAATCGCTCAGCAGATTGAAGATTCCCTTATACAGGCTAAGGTTAAATCTCGTGTAATTCCATCAGCTCCAGGAAGGAGAATGGGTAAAGCGGAAACTGCTACAGTTATGCTTAAACAAGCACCTGTACCTATTTCTACTTCAAAACCTTCATCTTCTCGAAGGGCTCCACCTCCTGAATTCCAACAACAAAGGCTGTTTCTTCCAAATGATAAAAGAGATCAACGACGAAAACAATTTGAGGATTTGAAGAGTAAAACATACTCTTTCCGAAATGAGCAAGTTCCTGGTTACTTCATTGCAGCTCTGGAAAATAATTTGGTTCAATTACCAGTGCCCAAGAGGCCAAACAAGGAAGGAGATGAAGACCATCCCAATTATTGTCCCTTTCATAAAATGTTGGGGCATCCCATCCAGGAGTGTTTTGTCTTTAAAGACCTCCTACAAAAGATGGTCGACTTGGGACAATTCAAATTGAAGGGTTCTTCAGCTCATGTAGCGTGTATTACCGGTACAGATCCAGAGGAAGGAGGCGAGTGGCAGGAAGTCAAAAGAAAAACTGCGAAAAAATATGATGATTGGATGGTCAGAAAGACAATCAATCGGACCCATTCCATTTTGCGAACACAATTGAAGAATCCAATTGTGTCTCCTACAAAAGCTGCAGTAAATCCTCCATCAAAAGACAAATCCTCAAAAGGGCAGCACAATTCAAAGAAGAAAGAGGAATCAGGAGAAGATGAGTATGTATCAAAGCCTAAATTTTCTTTGACTCAGGCAGATTTCATGCCATCTACTTCAGAGCAACGGGCACTTCCCCATCAAACGGCACAACCTAAACAGGCTAATCAGGCAGAGTCTTTATCAGACGAAGAGTTAATCTTTGGTTCTGTTTAATCTCAATGGATGGAGAACTCATCACGACTCCAACCAATGCCAGATTTCTGAAGAAGTATTTTGTATAAACACAAAATATTGTTCCCAGAGCCAAAACAATCACATTGGTTCATATTATGTCCTACATGACACTAAACTGTATTATGTCCTACATGACACTAAACTGTATTATGTCCTACATGACACTAAACTGTATTATGTCCTACATGACACTAAACTGTATTTTGTCCTACATGACACTAAACTGTATTATGTCCTACATGACACTAAACTGTATTATGTCCTATCTACATGACGTTAAACTGTATAGAAGTTCCTTATTTGTCCGAGATGACATTAAACTGTATTGTGTCCTAGAAACATGACATTAAACTGTGTGGCACTTCCAACGTCCAGCATGACGATAAACTGTAAAAAGTCCCCAGAACTGATATCCTCGTATTGGTTCACCTTAGTCCTAGCTACATGACTTTAAACTGTACAGCACCAGTTCGTCCTTGCTATATGACGTTAAACTATACAGCAATGGTCCAGTATGACTTTAAACTGCAACTTCGTCCCACATGACATTAAACTGTGAAAAAGTTCCATAAACCATCCAGTATGACCTTAAACTGCATCATCCCTGGTCCATGTATATGACCATAAACTATTTGCAAATCCCTTATGTCCAGCAAGACGTTAAACTGTGACGTCCTAACTACATGACGCTAAACTCTATAAAAGTACCTCACGTCCGAAAAGACGTTAAACTATATAATCATCAAAGGTCCAGCATGACATTAAACTGCACCATCCACGGTCCAAGAATATGACCTTAAACTATTCGCACTTTCGTCCAACATGACATAAATGGTGTGTTATTTTGTCCTTACTTCATGACATTAAACTGCACAATCCCCCTTTCGTCCAATATGACGTTAAACTGTATTGTCCCCATCGTCCTAACTACATGACGCTAAACTGTACAGAAAGTCCTTGATATGTCCTACATGACATTAAACTGTTATTTTGTCCCTGCTACATGACACTAAACTGTGCAGCACCAATAGTCCTAACTGCAAGACTTTAAACTGCATAGTCCCTTTTTATGTCCTACATGACATTAAACTGTGCATCGTTAAGGTTGTTATTACCTCTTGTTTCTCACACCGAGTATGACTCACATGAGCTTAGAGTGAACATCAACCATAACACTCCCTATAGGCCGCTAACCATGTGTAAGTCCCAACAATATTTTAATTAGATCGTTGTCCCCAAGAACAACTTGATCATTAATTCATTCTTTAATTGAACTACACGGACTTTGATCCTTGCCCTCCAGGCTGGGTATGTAGGCAACCTCCCAGGGTTCAAGCCCAAAAACAATCTCTTCACATCGGTTCACCACCATCTCATATGATGTTGATTCGTGAAACCGCCCCTGGAATCAATATCTTTACATTGATTCATTTTCGTCCTTGTTATACGACGTTAAACTATACAACACTTTTGTCTGGTACGATAATAAACTACAATATTCTTTGATTTCCTCATTTGAGAGAGAACTATTATTGACATTGATTTTTTCAATCATGGTTTTCATTTTCAAAAGACTACGTGCATACATGGTAATGCCTAAACTTTTTTATCTTAGGTTAAACCATCATTGCACTAAATTCCCCTTTCACCCTTCACATGTACAAACCAAATTTGTACAAAGGGTAGTTCTAGAACTAAGTGGACTTGATTCCCATCCTTATGGGATACGTAGGAACATTCGAGTATCCCTCGAATCCAGTCCCAAGTCTTTTGGGCCTAACCCCAAATTTCACTTTCAGTCCCTTGGCTGAAAAGTCCTCATGAAAACACACACTGTGTATTCATTATTATGGTCTGAATTCTATGACCCTAAACTAAGATCACTCATACTTTTGTCCTGCACGACGTTAAACTGCATTTCAAGAACTATGTATGGCTTGATTCTCATTCTTATGAGATACGTAGTGAAGTCCAAGTTTCAATTCAGGACCCAGCCACAACATGATTATGGTTATCATTAACCTATGTATCTCTATATACATTGGGAAATACCCGTCTTTATGTGTTATAATCCTAACCTTAAATATTTTCAGATCTTCATAACCCTTTTCATGACTTCTAATCACAAAAATGTCAAACTTCTGAGAATTCTTTTGCCTGACTATGCAGCACGTGCCCATAGGTGGCCTTGCATAAACAGTCCACATAACAGACTTGTCAGCCAAAAGATGCTATTTATTTGACCATGCAGCCAATGCCCTTAGGTGGCCCTGTATATTTCAACCCCCTAACGGGTTTTGTTAAATAATAGTAACTTCATTCTTGGGAAGAATGCCTCTTTTGTCCTTATTTGTCTTAAAAGACAGTATATAGGGATCCGCAAAAAAATAGCCATCCTTAACATATTTGTCCCATATCCTTTTTCATGATCTAAAAGTATTCAAGTCTATGGTTTATTCTTCTTCCCTACGTTTGGGTCAGACCTTCATAAGAGTGATGTTCATCCAGTTCTTCGATATTCTTGTTCGTAAATATCATCTCCATATTCAAGTACCTCTTTCCATACAACAAACTCTATACTTTAGAAAATTTGAATCTCCATAAACTTTCACTGGCTTTTAGCACTAGGAAAGTAAATTTCTGGGAGTTCTTTTGCCTGACTATGCATCACGTGCCCATAGGTGGCCTTGCATAAACAGTCCACATAACAGACTTGTCAGCCGAAAGATGCTATTTATTTAACCATGCAGCCAATGCCCTTAGGTGTCCCTGCATATTTCAACCCCCTAACGGGTTTTGTTAAATAATAGTAACTTCATTCTTGGAAACTACTTATTCTAATGCCTTTTAGCTCTTTTTCATATCATTCCTCAGATTCAAATATTCTTAAGCCATAGTTTACATTTTTTATCTCATACTTGAGTATTGTAATATGTTTTTAGATAAATTGTCAAAGAATTGAATCAATTTTAATCCATTTTGGTCAAAGCTATTTCGACCTTAAACATTAGCCCCTTTATGTCCGAGATGCATGACTTTAAACTGCCCACAAAAGACAAAGGAACTCTGAATAAAAGTCAAGTTCCAGCACACTTGCGCGCTGCCCTCTGTGCCCTAAAGACTTGCGCGCCCCCTTTTCCTTTGAATGTATTAAATTTCCTCAGAGTCAAATCCTCATTTCTCTCCGGATCCAACTTTGAGGGGGGACTTTTGTTGACGCTCCTTTCATCACAGAATCTAAAGATCGTAAAAGGGAATATCTGAGCTCCAAAGTGATTCATCCTTTGAAGAAACATCAAAAATCGACAAAGGGATGAACAAGGAGAACATTTCCCATAGGTCGCGCAAGTTCCCTCATGGTCGCGCAAGTACACCTGCGCGCCGCCTAGTGGTCGTGCAAGTACTTGAGCGCTGCCTTTGGTCGTGCAAGTGACTTGCGCGACCTAAGTGGTAACCGCCCGGTAACCGCCCAGGGCCTTCTTTTGCCTATAAATAGACCCTGTGGGCCCCCCATTCGAGAGGATCTTTTTCCAGAAACTCGGATTGAAGCTCCCGACGCCCAAGTCTCTTCTCAAAGCTTCCGGAACACTTCTAAAGGTAATTCCTTACCTAGAACGGAAGATTTAAAGAGAAGAAGGAAGGCCTAAGTGTTGAAACTCATCAACACTTGCGCGCCGCCTTATTCCTTCAATAGAACTCGCACGTCCCTTTTCTGGAAGAACCTCAAGAGTATTCTAAAGGGATTTATAAAGAGTCACTCAAATATTTTAATGATGTTTGAGAATCGCGCAAGTACCCCTCATGTCGCGCAAGTATACTTGCGCGACCAATACTTGCATGCCGCCGCAATACTTGCGCGCCTTTCAAGACTTGCGCGCCCCTACCTTTTTGGGTGCCTATCTTGCCCATTTTACCCCTCTTAAGCCATCACAACTTTCCTTTTCAAGATTCAGTCTTCAAGACACTCTTCAAAGCTATTTATGGCATGATTTCTTGATTTGACTTCCTTATCTGAAAGGAATTCTGTGGAATATCTCTCAAAGTCTAGTGATTTAAATATCCTTATGTCACTAAATATGGAGAGTTCATTCATTCAACCTCATCCTTTAAGATGATAGAATCCTAACCTGGGTCTCCTTTTCAGGAATAATCCCCAGTTATAAATCCTCTAATCTGGGCATCTTCCTCAGGAGTAAGCCCCAAATTCTTAAAGTTCCTAAATGTGGGCATCCTCTTCAGGAGTAAGCCCCAATCTCAAATGTGGGCATCCTTCTCAGGAGTAAGCCCCAAACCTTAATCCCTAACCTGGGACTCTTTTTTAGGAATAAGACTCAGTCATAATCTTGGACATCCTCTTCAGGAGTAAGCCCCAATCTCAAATGTGGGCATCCTCCTCAGGAGTAAGCCCCAAACCTTAATCCCTAACCTGGGTCTCCTTTTCAGGAATAAGACTCAGTCATAATCTTGGGCTTCCTTTTCAGGAGTAAGCCCCAAGTCCCCTAACCTGGGCCTCCTTTTTTAGGAGTAAGTCCCAGTCATAATCTTGGGTTTCCTTTTCAGGAGTAAACCTCAAGCCCCCTTAAATTTCTCTTAACCAGTCCTAATTTACCCTTGATTTGGGTTTCCTTTTCAGGAGTAAAACCCAATCATAAGTCCCCTCCTAACTTGGGCATCCTTCTTAGGAGTAAGCCCCAAGATTAGAGTATTCAAATCTCCATAAAGCACATATACCTTTATGGACCATGTTCCTGGATTTTCTCCCTAAAAGTAAATCCTAAACCTTCATCTATTTGGGCAATCATACATACATAAGCCCCAAACAATTTCTTATGATTGCATCTTTCATGGCACAATTGTATATTTTTTACCAATACCTCTTGTTTCTCACACCGAGCATGACTCGCGTGAGCTTAGAGTGTAAAAGTAATTATGACATTCTTCTTTGAGCCATCAATCATAAACATCATACTCCATTACTCGAACTACGTGGGTTCTGATTCCTTTTCCAAAACAAAGGATACGTACGTAGCCCATTTATGGGTTCGATCCCAACTTTGAAATAATCCATGTCCTTATGAATGACGATAAACTTCAAGTGCCTCACTGAGTGGCTTTAAAACCAGCCCGGTCATCATAATGACCAAGATAATTTTATAAATGTTTCTAAGGATACCATTGACTAAGAATCTCTAAATAGATACAGATGATTCTCTATTGATGAAGAACCTCGAAATACATATAAAAGATTCTCTAAATTTCTTGCATATTTAATCATTGATTGTTAAAACTTAAGGAAAGCTCATTTTATACTTGGTAATGTAATAAGGATTCATGAACATAACTTAAATCTATAAAGAGAGTCCCGGAGTAGACAATAATTCCCCTCAAAAAGGTGTGATGAGTCCGACCTCCCATCCTCTTGACCAATGCAAATTCCTAAGCCTCATTAGTCCACAAACTAATGGGTGCCTACCTTTGGAAAGTAGGTCCAAACGGATGTGGAATCATTGGATGTTTACGGTTCTACGAACAAACCCGTTAGAAACCGATCGGAACGTTTGAATCTCCCGTCCAGGAGGTCATCCCCGAAATCCGTGAGGAAACAGACCCATGGGGAATTGTGGTTCTTATATGTTGGGTAGTGACTTGTGTAGTCATAGGATATAGGTATTTTGTAGTTTAGTTTTTATTTTACATTCTTTATCACATCATCCACTTAGTCCTTTTATCTCTTTCTATAGATTGAGGGTAGTTATATTCTGTGAAGGGGGCCAGAAGGGCACTGGAGGCAGCTACGTGGTTTTCATTATAAGGGATGGAGATTGGGGTAGTGGAGAGATTAATTAGTGTGTTTCAATTTTTATACCTTTATACCATGTTGCTTATATTTATTTTCTTTTCCTTTGATGTGGACATCTGACATGTGGATGGGTCATGTTGAAATTTTAATTATTTTTTGATGTTGTTTTAATTAATTGTTTGTGGGTGAAATTTTTCCCGAGTAGTGATTCTTTGATACTCAGACACTTGTGATATCTATTGGGCATATCCCATACATCTTACTTCATCATAGTCATAATTATATTAGATTATAACTAGGTCATTACTATGTATGAACCATGAGAGGTCCTAGTAAATATGTAATAACTACATAGTGATTGGAAACATCTTCACAATTCTTTTGATAATGACTATAAAATAATAATGATTTTAGAACATCTTTAATGTGTAAAAGATAAACTCTTAGGAAGTGAGGAAAAAATAGAGAGATGTATAAAAACAACCAATGAAAAAATCAAGGAAAATTAATTAAATTTCATAAGGATGGATACTATAATTGAAAAACTATCCTAAAACATCCAAAATTGTATAAATAGTTTCAAAGATCGAGTAGTGCTACTTGTAAGAATAAATAGTGAAAGGGATAAAAAATTAATTCCATCACAAGATAAAATCAAACCAATTTATTTTATCATGGTCAACACTTTAAAAAATAGAAATATTCTATAAGAGAGTAGTTTTTTCATGGAATTAGTGGTAGTGCAATTGAAAAAATATGATATACATAATAAGATGAACCACCCTTTATCTTATACTAATATTAAACCACCCTTTATATTATAATTCTCATCACTATCAATACATCACCAATAAAGAAAAAATTGAATAACTAGGTACCCAAATCATAATAAGTTCCATAATTAAAAATAATTAGGGATCGAGAAATGGTTTGCTAAGCAGTGGAATCTTAAGCAAGAAAACAAATAGAAAACAGGGAAGCATTCTTAGGTATAAAATAGATTTAAAAAAGAAAGAATAAAATGAGGAATATATAACATGATCAACCAAAAAACATAAATATATAATAAATAACATAATTAGAATCAAATAGGTGTTAGAGTGAAATTAATTAATTATATAACACCTAATAGATGGGAGTTTATTTTCCCCATTAGAATATAAAAGAAACTAAACACATGGCTTACTAAAAATTATCTTTGACCATAGGAATCGAGGTACCTATGGGCCAAAACACTACCATATGTTATCAGTGTACATATAAATAGATGGAAAAATGTGACACAATAGTTAGATGAAAAATATTTATAATCAAACAAGTTCCAAAAACCCACGAAGAGCTAAAAAATGAATGGAACAAACCAAAAATAAACTATACATAAAAAAGAAAAAAATAAATGAGTCATTAGGGTAAAATAGGGGAGTTTTTCCGTATGTTATATACTCATAAGGACAGCAATAGACATCCCATGTACAGCCCATGTGTATCAACTCTACACATTTGTCACTAACTCTAAGAGACTCCACCAAATCCCCAAACTGAACGAGGGTCTAACTCGTTTGATTCCCATATCTAGAAGAACCATTAACACTACAAACCTAACGAGGTTCCTTAAAATAATCATAAGAAGATATGTATTTGAATCAGAGTGTTCATGTAGGGTGTGAGAACATACATACTCAATATATCACCACAAACAAGCCTCAACATTGTAACAAATAATCTCGTGTATGTGCAAACATGTCTACTCATTTACTTATATAAATACTAAAAAAAATTAGGAAAAAAATTAAAATAGAAAGAAAAAAATAATTTAATAGATGAATTAGAAGAAATATCAAATTACTCCCTATGCCTAGAGGATCCTCGCCTAAAGTTCCCTTGGTTTTTCCTACTTCGGGAATGATTAGTATCGATATCCGTCTATAGGTAAGGAATTCATGTAGCTTTTCCCATCCAGGTTGGGGGTAGGTAATTTTTGTATTCTATCCCACCCAGGATCACATATATATTTGGGGTAAAATCTTATCCTATAGAATGGGAAGGGGTATAAAAATTAAGGTCCTTAGCCCATCCCATGGAATAGGGTAAGGGATATGCAGAGCCATGGAATTGAGAGCCTATCTCATAATCATTCTCTATAATAATATGTATCTACTTAAACAATTTATATGGTATGAATACATATATGAATACACCACCACTCCATTATGCTTATCAGCTATCAAATTAGTAACCATGATAAAAAAATCAATCATTCTGTTGTTTAACTAACAATGATATACATGATCTGATACTAACATTCACTAATGTAATAACACAATGGTATTCAAAATACACAAAACATAGATCCAATATAAACTGATGGATATCACAACACGTTAGTTGAATTTTATGTTTTTAAATATAATTCCAAACATGTTTCTTATAGGGGTAAATCATTCTATTTTGGAACTCAAGTAGAAATTATTTCCAAGTCTTCATTCTTCTATAGATAGAATATGAAAATCTATTTTAAATGTGTAGTGTGGTTTGTTTTTTTTTTTTATAGGTTTTGGTAGAGTGGAAGAGCTGCTAAAATGGAATGTTGTGCTTTGTGAGGAGAGGAGGCTATACCAACAGTTTTCTAAACCATTAATATACATTTCTTCTTAATAGAATTACCCATGGTTGTAGAGTCGTTGGTATATATTTATACCAACAGTTTACAGGTAACCATTGGTATATAGTTCTTCTAGGAAGAACATTATTCCCATGGTTGTAAAACCACTTTCATATATATATATATATATACCGATGGTTCACTTGTAACTATTTGTATAGGGTAATTCTAGATATCCTATAACAACGATTCTTTGAGATCTGTTGGTATAGGGTATTACTGATGGCAGACATACCAACTATTTTAGGAACCATTGGTATATCCTATACCAATGGTTCCAAGGGATATATTAATGGTTCAAAACCATTAGTATAGGGTCAATTTCTAGTAGTGATAACTTTGGATGATTTTTTGGGATTTTTCTCAAAATATGTATTCTTGGGTGAATAGTGAAGAAATACTAATTTTTATAAGAACTTTCATTTATTTAAAATTTTTAAAAGTATCATTCTATTTTTGATTGTTTTTAAGGTAAAATTAGTCCTATTTTTTAAAATTTAATCCAATTAATTCAATTACAATCAACCTTATACATTATTTTGGTATAAATCATATTTATTCTTAAAATGAATATTTTTTTAAAAAATGGTTTTCATTACCTTCTAAAAAATTATATTAAAATTATTTTCTACCACATTTAAAAATTAAATAATATAAAATGGATTTTATATTTTGAATCATCATATTCAAATTATTTTATAAGGTCATATTTATTTTTAGTCATGATTATTAGTAACCACTGTAAAAGTTTATCACCATGATAAAGGGTAAAATGGGTTAAATGAGATTAAAATTTTGAGATAAGTTCTAAAAATAAATAAAAAACATGAATTTATTTCATTGGATGAGTTCATTTTTACTAAAATAATTATCTATTAAAAAATTGGAATTTTGGTGCCACTTTCCTTGTATTACAACCTTTATATTATTTTAAGTAAAGGATAATTACAAGATTCCACTCTCTCTCTCGGTTATTATGTTGTCATGATATGGATATAGATTTTTTTTAAAGGTTGGGGTCGAAGCTTCATTTATTATTTAAAGCAAAGACCTATTTCAAAATGGGTAAAGGGAGACTCATTACATAACATGAAGTCCCAAGACCAACTGGTCTGAATACAAGGCCTGAAAGCCCATTTTTTTGCCCAAAGGGCCCTTTGGTGAATAGTACTGCTACAGTACCTAAACTGCTAAAGTACCGTTGCCGCTACAAATCCTGATGCAGTGCCTTTGCTGCTACAGTGCTACTACTGCTACAATCCTCCACTGCTATAGTGCCTACTATAGTGATGCTACAGTACCCTTAGAAATTCATGCCTGCCCAGATTCGATCCAGGGTCTTTTAGATGCCAAGCAGAAGCCTTTAATAATTTGGTACAGGCTCGTTAGCAATATGAATATAGATAAAAATGATATATGAATGAATATAGATGATAAAATTGTTTAATAATAAACTATATCTAATATATTAATTTAGTTTTAATTTTTAGTGATGGTATAATTACATTGAATGCTTACGCAACGTAGATGCAGTGCTTGTGCAATCAGTAGAAAAGGCAATTGATTTTCTTAACTTTAAAAGTAATATGTTTTGGATTAGTTTTGGTGTTACATAAATTTAATGGATATTTATTACATATAATTAATTTTTTAATAGTTTATATTCAAATTCCATTATTTTTCTTGATGTATTTATATTCAAATTTTGTGAATAGTCCTAAAAATGACTTTAAATTTCATTTTTAAAAAATTATTTTAATATCATTAAAAAATCATAAAAATCACATTTTAACTCAAATGGATAGGAAAGTTTTGATCCTATATTTAATAGTTCATGTAAAATCCATTTTTAATTTTTATAATTACTTTCATTACCCTTAGATATTGAAAATTTTGTTACCATGGTTCAGGTTAAAAGTGTTAATGATAGGGTTAAACTAAGAGATAATTAAAAAATGCCACTTAAAATTTTATAAATATTATTAGTTAAATTTATTTTGACCATATTCTCATTATATTATCATATATGGAACTTTGGAGAAATTTTTAATGGGTTAGAAACATATTACATATTAATATTTCATGTATTTACATGATTGTCACTCGCCGCACTTATAAAAAGGCACATCTTATCCTCTCTCCTACACACCTTATTCAGCCACTTAGCTCAACAAAAACCTGACCAAAAAGCTTATAAACATTCCTAGAAACGTTATATAGGTTCTTGTGTTCTTAAAATAAGAACCCAAGGGTCCTTAAGAGGGGATCCAAAAGAGGTTTCTCAAAGAAGAGGTAATCATATTCATTGATGTAATATTTCATATTCTACCTCCTCTGGAAATTATTTAAGAATATTAACATAGTTACATAAGTAAATTTATGTTCCTTAAATTTTATTATGTTAATATAAGAACCATTATCTATTTATCATCCATCTGAATGTAAAATGAAAACATCATCATGCATACATACGGACTACTGTCTCCATGACTGGTATATTTTATTTTTCATTACATCCTATCATGGTTGGTTATATATATGAATTTAATGATCTTATATTATGGTTATAACATTATTATGATTATATAAAGATAAAATATTATCTAACTTATTACCCTCTCATCCATTGTAAGATGATAATGTCTCTCGTACGTATGTGTGGACGACCACCACCACGAAGTGATGTGAATATTTTTCCATTTGTACTCTATATAGGTAGACATAAGAACAGATTTAATGAATATATATGATATATATGATATAATTATGATTTTTTAAAGGTTAATTATTGTTTAAATTTTTTTCATCCATCAAAAAGTGAAAACACCACTCATTCATACATATGGACTACTGTCTCTATGAAGTAATGTAATTTATATCTCATCACCACATTATATGAATGGTTATGAAATTAAAAATAATGAATAAATATTATAATTTTGACATGATTAATATTTTTTAGATTATAAAGAAATTTACATGGTATAAATATGGAACATCATACCAAAAAATGCATGAAAAATGGACCGGTTGACTTCTGGAATAATGATTTTAATAAAGAACTATTAATAAACGGGTAACAATATATTATAAGTGAATCATATATGATATGATAGGTATGAATATGATTCTTTTATATGACTAAAATAAATATAAATTTATTATATAGGAGGTTAATATTATGTATGAATAAATTCAGGACATGAGGTAAGGGTTTATCATCTCACTTTTATTTTTTTGAGACATATTCTATATTCACCAATTATTTATTTTGTGGGGTGTATATACTAACCATGAATGTATTATATGATGATGTTAATGTAATTTAAGGGGATTAATAAATCCATATAAGTTTATATCTGTAATGAGGTTTTGATTCACGTATTACCAACACTATAAGGGTTCTTTATATCGATATTATTTTGTTGAGACATGTTTCATGTTATGCAACTAATTATGTCAATACTGTCTATATATTATCCCTTTGATATGTTATATCCTGAATGTATTTATATTCATGGTATTTAAATTATCAGTTGAGTTTATTTATTTTAAGAGGGTTATTGATCAAAATTTTCCAAAGTGGTAATGGTTTTCATTTCAATCTCATTTTAAGATGGGATTATTTATTCTTGAATTTCCTTTACGAGAATC
The DNA here is from genome assembly GCA_963277665.1 of Viscum album. Taxonomy (NCBI): domain Eukaryota; kingdom Viridiplantae; phylum Streptophyta; class Magnoliopsida; order Santalales; family Viscaceae; genus Viscum; species Viscum album. Next base: position 906,257,916 of record OY728131.1, on the reverse strand, counting down.
ATATGCTATTTATCACTAAACAAAATATATTTTATTCTTATCTATTTATTTATAGGGTTTTGTGTTTTCCTTTTATTTTCATCTCTTTGGTTCTTAAAATGATTGAGAAATTTATTTTAAGAAAAGCCGACCTTATTTCCTCTTTGGTCGATGAAATTTTTCTTTCATATCCATGTTATTTGAAATATTTTCAAGAATTTTCATTTATATGATCAAATGATTATTTAAATTCATTTTAAACAAAATTTATATTTCTTTTAAACATTTTAAGGGGAATATACTTTTCATTTTCCTAATTAGGTACTTTTTCAATTTTTACCAAAATTGTGAAATGGATATTTATATTAACATTAACCTAATGAATATATTTTCCTAAATTTATGATCGTTATTTTCTTTGAATATGTTGGGAATATATTTTCTCAACAATACTCTGTGATTTATGATGATTTTTATGCTCAAAAAAACCCTTGTTTGTTTTCTAATGAAAATTTTTTAAGTAATATTTACAAGAATTTATATTTTGTTTTAAAGTTTTTAGTGTTACAAAATGATTATAGAAACATTGTTTCCATCCCTACAATACACTGGAAAGGATAATGTTTGCACATGGTATTAACCCCATGCTACACTAAATAGTTTTCATTTGGAATAATATCCCTACATGTGTAAATCGACAAGAGTATGGATTAGAAACCCTACATTGGAATCTAGATTAGCTGTTAATACCCTACATTAGGGAAAGTTGAATTTATAGTTCATCAATTCTACGTTTAGGATTTTATGCTGACAAGGATAAACGTATGGATCATCATCCATATGCTACTTTTTCCTACATTATGTAAAGATGAATGTATAGATAAGGAACTCTACGTTGGTAGGAACCCTATGCTACACAGTTCAACCTTACATAGTGTTCTCAAACGAAAAAGTTATTCAAGATGTGTTTTCAATCCGAGATTACTGCAACGGCTAAGTTAGATTTAAATATTTATTCAAGGATCATTTTATTTTTTCAAAATAATCATTCTAATCATAGAAAACCATTCCAATTTATAAGGAAATTTATGACTCACCTGGTCAATTGAAATTTGAATTTTCACAATCAATTAGGATATTATTTCGGATCTTAATTATCAATTCAAGCTATCATCTTTTCTATATATATTTATTCAAAATATCTTAAAAAATATATCTCTCTATTTGATATATAACTTCTTTATTAAAATATTTTATAGCATTGAAAAGAATGAATAACTCGGAAATAGGACATCACTTTGAAGTCATACATGTTTTTCATTATTCTACTATAAGATCACTACTGTTATTTGTTGATACTCTTTCTTGAAAAACATTTTTCAACAAGGATCACTTCAGACTACTTTAATCTTAAAAATATTCTTTTCTAAAGAATAAGATCCATCATATGCCAGTTTTGTGTTGTTTCAACTGTGAAGATCAACCTTACCCACTTAAATCAATCTCTTTTTATTTATTAGAGTTTCAACTGCTCGCACTCAATTGTGGTAGAGTATTATCTTATTGCTCTAAGTTGTGGATAACCAGCTCTCTATTATTAGACCAAAAGACTTTTTTAATTAGTCTTGTGAAGGTGTCAACTACCTTCATTCAGTTGTAGAAATTTTTTCTTGTGATAAGAGGAGCATACTAGTGAAATTCACCAATCTCACATAGAGAGTATTTGGTGGAGAAGACTAGGGTATCTATGTGCCCCGAACAACTATAAAAAGCTGTGTTATTTATTTCTATTTATCCATTTTATATTTTCATAATAAAATAAAAACATTTCTAATCCACATAAAATGAATTGGGTGTCTAAAGTGAGAATTGTGTAAGATTTTGAGAATACACAATTCACCCCCCCCCCCCCTCAAATGTTTGTATATTCCACCTAACTATTGGTATTATAGGAGATCTTTTGAAAAATCTATTACAAGTTGAAATATTTAAAGTCTATACAAATATGGAAATGGATGATCCTAGAGAAGGAATGTCAATGGTTCATGCTCTATATTTCAATGGATAAAATTATGGATGTTCGAAATCAAGGATGATTATCTATATAAAAAATCTTGGATTCAGAGTTTACTTAAAGATTATTAATCTATATACAATTCCTGAGAAGCCAAAAACTTGGGATGTTACAACTGAACCTGAATATGATATGAATTTAAAATATATGAATGTTATTATATGTGGTCTCAGATCAGATGAATTCAATCATGTATCACAATGTCCAACTCCATATGAAATGTGGAAAACTATTGGAGTTGATTATGAAGGAACAGATAATGTGAGACAAATGAGGTATGCTACAAATAAACTAAAATTCAACACATTTATGATGTTTGATGGTGAAATAATTACTCAGATGAATGGAAGGGTTACAAAAATTATAAATAATATTATAGCCTTAGAAGAACCCATCTAATAATCTAATCAAGCTTTGAAAGTACTGAAAGTACTATAGTTTAAATGGAATATAATATCCGTTTCTATTCAATAATCATCACCTGTAAAAGTTCTGAAAATGAAATAATTAATTAGGACATTGATGATGTATTAATCTGAAATTAAATCTGAAGCTAAATATCGTAGAATAATTGTGAAAAAGGAGAACATAGCTCTTAAGGTAACATCTCATAATCTAAACAGAAAAATGAAACAAGAAGATAGAAATGAGAAGAATTCAGATTCATCTGATTCTGAAATGGAACTGGATCATTTAGCTAGGAAGTTCATAAATTTCTATAAGAAGAAAAGAGAATTCAAAAAAACCTTTAATAAGGATGATAAAGAATAAAAATAATTCAGATGCTATGAATGTAATAAATTAGTTCATTTTGGACCATACTTTCCTCAGCTAAAAGATGAAAAGTTGATTCCAAACAAGAGATATCAGAAAATTGCTGATTATTAACATAAATAAAGAAGAGGAATGAAAGAAACATGGAGTGTTTATAAAGACTACATTAGTTCATATAAATCTGATTTAGAAAAAGAAAAATCAAATTTTAAATCTAATATGTTCTTCATGGCTAAAGAGGAAAAGGTACAAACTTATTACTCATCCAATTCTGATTATGATTTTTCCAGTTGCTCAAAAAGTAAAATAGTTGCCTACTATCCTATGTTAGAAGATAAATATGATTCTTTATTAAAAAACATAAATCCTTAAATGACATTCATAATTATGTTTTAGTTGATAGAAATACCTTATTAAAACAATATCAATAATTAATTGAAAAATTTAACTCATCTACATCAAACAATGTTGATCATGAAAAGAAGATCAAAGCTTTACAGGATAAAGTAGAATCATATAAGAGTGTTTCTATTGTCTTTACTAAATGAGAAAAAATCTTAAATGAAATCCTTGAAAATAATGTTATTAAAATGGAAAGATTTTGTATAGGAAGTAAGGGTGAGAAATCTTAACTGTACAAGAATTATTTTTTCCCCAATTCAAAAAATGAAACTTGTTATTTTGTGAAATAAAAGGGAATGTGACAAATAACTTTTATTTGAGAAATCCTCAAATTAGTGGCATTAAAATAGCCTTTATTTCAAAGAATTTATCTAAATATAATTATATAATATATGTAAAAACAAAACAACTCTAGATTCTCAAATCTCTAATATTTAGTACTGTTGGACCCATGAATGTGTGGGTACCAAAACAAACATTTGTTTAAATACTTTTGCAGATAACAAGACACATGAACAAAAATTCTATATGGAATATGGAAAGTAGATGTTTCAGGAATATAAGTGGAGATCCATAAAATTTTCACACACTATCTCAAATATATGGAGGTCATATCACTTTTGGTTACAATGACAAAGGAAAAATAATTGTAGTTGGAATTGTTGGAGATCCGAAGATCAAATCTATCAATAAAGTATTATATATACAAGGTTTAAAGCACAATCAGATAAGTATTTATCAACTTTGTGATGATGGTTTTTATGTTGATTTTTCTAATAATTCTTGATCATTTTTTAAAGATATATTGCATAAGTTTAGAGAACCTAGAACTGATGATGTTTATACTTTGGATTTAAATTTCATATGTAAACATAAAGTGAATTATTTAACTGCTATGAAAAATGAATCATGGATTTGGAAAAGAATACTTAGACACTATAATATTTATTCTTTACATTTATTATCTAAGAAACATCTATTTTCTGATTTTCTTAGTCTTGAGTTTACCAATGACAGTTTCTGTGATGCATGCCAACATGGAAAGTAGAAAAAATCTTCTTTCAAATCTATTAACAAAACTGTTATATCTAAATCTCTAGAACTTATTTTTATGGATTTGTTTGTGTAACGCCCCGACCCTAGTTACCTAGAGTCGGTATATTATTATATAACATTGGCATGATCACAAAAGATCAAATCTCGAAAGACTGATTAGTGTAGTAGCCTTGGAATCACTAGATAAATTCATAAAGTTTACATTACATCATAAAATGAAAACTACAATAACATAGTCTCCATAGTCCACACTCATATCCCCTCATACTATCCCTGCATGTCATTCATAAAATACTTCTTCACATCCTGGGAAAAATAAAACATAGAAAGGGGTGAGATCAGATGCCCAGTAAGGATAACAATATAGCGGAAACTTTCATAAATAAGCATAAACATTTAAGGCAATGTATAACTAAATAAAATCCTTTTAAACTTGAACTTCATCATAATATGGAAAAGATAAAATTAAATAATTTCATTTACTTATTCACATGGATATTCTACTAGTCGAATAATCACATGAAATATCAATAACCACTTTCATAATGAAGGAATGAATAATTCCAGACTATCATAACCACATAGTCAAGGCCTTGTGCCAAGACTGCAAATAATATTTTTTCAAAGCCTTATACCAAGACACTAGTTTGTCTCATGATACCTACTGATGCATCGAGGAGCTATAGCAGGATCCACCCGTCACTTATTAAGTCTAATGCATTCCTCATATGAACAGGTTTAAACATAACATAAACTTTCGTATTAAAACTAGCATACGAAATGTCAATACTTTCTCTATAAACCATGAATGGTATAAAAATAACACATCCACATTCAAACATATCAAAAAACCTTCAATACAATATGGAAGTTTTGTATCATAATAAATCAACTTCAAATAAGCTTGAAATCCATCCAAGGATGTTGATATTGATGAAATCAAAACTATTTGAGAGAAATATCTCTTTTTCTAAAATCATTTAAAAGTCAAATAATTATAAAATAAAATATTTACTTTGAAAATATCCTTATAATCTTGTAAGGGAAGCTTTGACATTTTCATAACGTCAGAAAATAGTCGTACTCGTCGTATAAGTTAAAAAAACATTCTTACCTTAATTCTGTTGAAAAGGTTAAACAGGACCTTATTTGAAAATGATAGAAAGATTCCTTTATAAACTTATTATAAAAATTAAAAAAAGGTTATAAATTAATTTAATTCGTATTCTGTAAAATAGTAAGAATGTTTTGAAATACATTTTTCAGAAACATGGATGTGGATGATAAAGAGGTCCTAGTAGATAATTACTTATAAACAACCTCGGATAATGAATAGATTGTGAAATAAAACCTTACCTTGTAATTTTCCTTGGTTTAGGGTAGTTTAACCTCATGTATAATGGTGAAATAATTGTTATTAAATTATACAATAATAATATACATTAATATGATATCATATATGATCTTTTAACATTGCTTTGTTAATAATATCTTAGTATTATCATCGTTTTGGGTGTTAACAGATTTGTTTTCCTTTATATTCTTTGTTATGGGAGCCATATTTGTTATGGATGGGATGTATACTATTCATATCCAGAATTATATCATGTCTCTAAAAATTATTTTTAATCATCAAATGAAATTTAGTCTTTAATGGATATGATGGGGAATGAATCTCATCGCGTTCGTGGAGAAGGTAGTCCGTACGTACGCACGAGCGACAATATCATTCTTTTGATATTAAAATAATATATAATTGGATGGTATATTATATATACAGAATCATTATCATGTTATATTTATTATTTACATGAATTATACATCATTATTATACCCATCTAAATAATAATATATTGAATAACAATTACACCATGACGTGGAGACGGTAGGCCGTACGTATGCACGTATAGTGACATGTCACTCAAGGGATGGATAGAATAAAGAATTTGGTTGTTATATATTTATAATAACATAATAGTATATAGAAGATATTGTATTTATTATTTTAGAATGGAAATAACAAAGAAAGAAGAAGTTGAAGAAGGAAGGAACTTGAAAGAGGGTGGTGAAAACATTACCTCTTCTTCGGGTTCTTCCTTTTGATTTGATCAAAAGGGCTCATTAGGATGGATTTATGATCAAAATAAGGCCTCTAGGTTGAAGTGATGGAAGTTGAGGGAATATTTGGGCAGTTTTTGTCCGAGCCAAAAGGCTTTTAAGGTATGAATTAGTGAGAAGGGGGAGTACCCTTTTATAAGAGGGGTGAGGGGCACATTAGGAAAAGGTAGAAATATTATTTTATAATAAATTCATATTCAGTTTATAATGGCTCCAAAGTGGATTATTACAAGGTTAAGGTGGGTATAGGTCTAAAACCACTCAACCAATAGGTTTTAGACAGTTTTGGATCACTTTATTAACTTTATCTTTTAGTTTTAACTCTTAGTTAATTAGTTTTACATTTACCATGTCTCTTTGTATTTTTATATTATATAGTTAATAAACTTACTATATACATACAAGCGAACACCAAGTGGTTAATTAATGATACACCTATCATTATATAAGTCTCTTGGACAAACATTATATTTTTAGGAATTGAATATCAATTAATAATATAATATTTGTTTTAAAAACTCTTTTATGTCAATTTTGACACTATTTGGTATTTGTTTTTTTTAAATCATAACAGCATGATTACTTCAAAAAAACATAATTAAATCAATACTAACATGTCTTATTAACCTATAAAATTTGTGTAATTCATAAAAAGTCTCAAATTACATTTATTTGGATATTTATAATATCAATTATTTTAATATTTCATTAATTAGGTAATTACTACATCACCATTGTGTCATAAATAAATTAAATTATTTAATGTTTAAAAATTATAAATAAAATACCATTATGTAGGAAATATTTTTATATTTCTAATTTATATTTACAATCGAATTTATCATATGTATAACCCTATATTAAAAATGTTTCAGTAATTAAACCTTGATTTTAACTCTTTTAACTCTTCTTTGAATGAAATAATAATAAATGTCCTAATCTAATCCAAGTGGACCTAAATGATAATATTTTATTCCTAAGGTTGTTTTTGGTCGAGATAAACTTGTCCAATAGAATTAGGACATGTGTTAGGGTAATATAAATATCAATTTTACCCTTAATTACCCTATTTACGTTTAACCGTGGTAAATAAAAGTAAAAAGTTACTATTCACCAAAAATTATTTTTATCTTATTGAACCACATTTTACTCCTTGATATTAACCGTGTCTCTTGGATTTTTGAAATTCCACTCACAGAAGCGGTAAAATTAAGTTTTATGTGAATTTCCAAATTCTCCTAAGATTTGGGTAAAAGACGGTGAAAAGTTCAATAAAATTTTTATATATCTAAAATTATTCTAAAATAACTCCAATGAATTAAATTGAACTTATATAGGTATTATGTATCTATTTTGACCTTAATTAAATTTAAATAAAATAAATAATTATTTAATTGAAAATTCGGTTTTAAACTATAACTTAGTGTTTTTTCACTATTCATCAAAAATTGAAAGTTTTCAGAAAAATACCAAAAATTCACCATAAGATAATTTCGATATTCCAAATCCAAAAATGAAGTCCATTTTGAAAGATAAAATGTATAAAATTTCAAAAAGTGGGTATTACTATTCATAACGGCTACTTTGATTGGTTGTGGTGTGTGTTTGAACTCGAAGTTGCGTACAACGCATGCTACTGCATTATTCAAGGAGAAGCGTACCATGGAAGCTTGGGGTGTTACATTCTCCCCTCCTTCAAATAATTTCGTCCTCGAAATTTCTAGAATAATACCGCATGAAAAGACTCGGGTGGTTCTTCATCATAAGTTCCTCGGGTTCCCACGTTGCATCTTCCATCTTATGGTTTCTCCATAGAACTTTTACCAGACGAGTCATCCGGTTTCTCAACACTTGTTCTCTTGTACCAAGAATCCTGACGGGCTCTTCACAATAAGACAGATCGGGTTCCAGTTCTAATTCCTCATAGGTGAGTACATGCGTTGGGTCAGGCATGTATTTTCTCAACAGTGATACAGGGAACACATCGTGAACTTTGGAGAGATTTGGCAGAATTGCCAAACGGTAATCTACAGAACCAATTCGTTCTAGAATTTCGAAAGGTCCGATGTACCTGGGACTCAATTTACCTTTCTTACTGAAATGTATAACTCCCTTCCATGGAGATTCCCTCAAGAAAACATTATCTGCTACCTGAAATTCTAAATCCTTCCTTCGATCATCGGCATAGATCTTCTGCCTACTTTGAGCTACTTTTATGTGGTTTTGGATTACCTTCACCTTTTCCATCATTTCCTCTACCAGTTCTGGGCCTATAATTTTTTTTTCACCAACGTCATCCCAACAGGTTAGTGTACGACATCTCTTTCCATAAAATTCTTCATATGGTTCCATATGAATACTTGAATGGAATCTATTGTTATAGGAAAATTCCACCAAAGGTAAATATTGATCCCACATACCCTGAAAGTCAAGTGAGCATGATCTCAACATTTCTTCTAAGTTTGAATAGTCTGTTCTGATTATCTATCTGTTTGAGGGTGGAAGGCAGTGCTCAAATGAAGTTCATTATCCAAGGTCTTCTGAAAACTTTTCCAAAATCTTTATTTAAAACGGGGATCACGATCCGAAACAATTGATAGGGTTACTCCATGAAGCCTCACAACTTCATTAATATATAGTCTTGCTAGACGTTCAAGTGGTAGATCTTCTCTTATAGCAAGAAAATGTGCTGACTTGGTAATATGATCAATAAAAACCCATATTTCATCGTTCCTTCTAGGAGTCTTTGGTAGCCCCATGACAAAGTCCATCATCATATTGTCCCATTTCCACTCCGGTACGGGAATGGGTTGCATGACTCCTCCAGGCTGTTGCCTTCCAGCTTTCACTTATTGACAAACCATACATCTTGACACAAAATCAGAAATCTCCCTCTTCATGTTGTCCCACCAAAAATTTTCCTTTAAATCTCTATAAATTTTGGTGCTCCCATGGTGTATAGAGAAATTGGAACTATGAGCATCATCCAATAATTCTCTTTTTAGATTAGTTATATCGGGAACACAAAGTCTCTTCCTAAATTTCAAAATTCCATCTTCATACACAAATTCATTCAATCTCCCATCATTCACAGCTTTAATATTATTTTTAAACTCTTCATCCTTGGCCTGAGAACTCTTTTTCCTTTCTAGTAAAGATGGTTTGGAAACCATTTGAAAAATTATTGATGTTTCACCTTCCATGGTGATTCTCATATCCATCTTTACTAGATCCATGAAAATAGGATCCATCTCAACTCTCATCTTGTTCAAAACTCCATGATCCTTTCTGATCAAAGCATCTGCCACCTTATTTACCTTCCCTGGGTGGTAGTGTATCGTGCAATCATAATCCTTGAGTAGTTCGATCCATCTCATTTGCCTCATGTTGAGTTCTTTCTGTGAGGAAATATACTTCAAAATCTTGTGATCAGTATAAATCTCACATTTTTCACCATAGAGATAATGTCTCTATATCTTCAAAAAAAATATTACAATATCTAACTCAAGATCATGAGTAGGATAGTTTTGCTCATGAATTTTCAGCTGTCGTGATGCATAAGAAATAACTCTATCATTCTGCATAAGGACACAACCAAGTCATTTCTTCGATGCATCACTATAAATAACGAACCCATCATTACCTGATGGTAGAGTCAATATAGGATAATTGAATAATATTCTCTTCAGTTCTTCAAAACATTCTTTACACTCTTTTTTCCAAACAAATTTAACCCCTTTATGTGTGAGCTTCTTTAATGGGTTAGCCAATCGGGAAAAATTCTGGATGAAACGCAGATAATAACCTGCTAAACCAATAAAACTGCGTACCTCAGTTATACTCATCGGGGATAGCCATTCCTGGATTGCCTTGGTCTTATAAGGATCAATAGAGATTCCATCTTTGGAGACAATATGTCCAAGAAAAGAAATCTCTTGAAGCCAGAATTCGCACTTGCTAAACTTCCCATATAATTCAGGTTTCTAAGAGTCTTCGGGATAATGCACAAGTTATTTTCATGATCTTTGTAGCTTTTGGAATATACCAAGATATCATTAATAAATATCACCACAAATTCATCGAGATATTCCTTGAAAAATCTGTTCATTAAATCCATGAATACAGAGGGTACATTAGTCAATCCGAAAGGCATTACTGTAAACTCATAATGCCCATACTTGGTTTGAAATGTTGTCTTCGGAATGTCTTCCTTCTTCACACAAAACTGATGGTATCCAGATCGAAATTCAATCATTGAAAAGTATTGAGCTCCATGCAGTTGGTCAAATAAATCATCAATGTGAGGTAGGGGATACTTTTTCTTTATTGTTATAGCATTGATTTTCCTGTAGTCGATACATAACCTTATGGATCCATCTTTCTTCTTAACGAAAAGGATAGGGGCTCACCCTGGGGAAACACTAGGGAATAAATCTCTTATTACTCAATTCCTATAGTTGTTTCTTTAGTTCAACTAATTCCACAGTGGCCATTCTATAAGGGGTCTTCGATATGAGCCTTGATCCAGGAATTAAATCAATGGAAAACTCAATTTCTCATTCTGGAGGATGACCAGGTAAATCTTCTGGAAACACATCAACATATTCTCTCACAATAGGTACATCCTATATTAGAACATTCATTTCCTTACCCACAATTAGTTCATTCTCTTCCTCCCCAATAATTGAATTTAGTTGAGCTACTGGGGGTGGATCTAGGTAAGAATCAGGTGGTGACGATTCTGCTCTAAAGATAAGGTGTTCTTTATCATCATCATCAAAAATTGTAACCTCCTTCTTCTTACAATAAATCTTCACATCATGGTCTAAAAGCCAATCCATGTCGAGGATTATATCAAAATCAATCATAGGTATGATGATGAGATCAGTAGATAAAGAACATTTATATGACCTAATGGGAACGGATCCACAGAACTTTGTAGCAATGATACTTCCCTTAGAAGTTTTAACTGACAACTCCCTTGTTAAATAAAATTAGAAATATCTAATTTTCTTATCAAATTGGGAAGATATGAAACAATGCGATGATCCAGAATCAAATAATGCATTTTCTAAACTTGAGGAAACCATTAAATTACCTGCCACCACGTCTTTCAGAGATTCTACCTCATCAGTGGTGATAGCATAATCTTGGCCTTGATCCCTTGGCCTTTTCTGAGGTAAGTTCCCCTGATGCTTAGGACATTCATTTTCATAATGTCCCATCTCCCTGCAGTTGTAGCATTGAACATCAGTAGATTCTTTCTTCCCCTTGTAATCACGAGCTTGGTGGCCTTTTTCACCACACTTGTAAAAGACTCACATTCCCTTTAAGCAAGTACCGAGGTGTTTCTTCCCACATTTACTGTAGGATGGATATTCAACTTTTCCCTTCTTCCCCTTATTTCCATTCCCATAGTGATCATCATATCTCTTCTTCTCTTGATTTTCTTTAAAGTTATAATACTTAGAGAATTCTTTTTCTGTCTTGATAGCACACGAGATAATATCTTCGTATGACGAGAAGGATTGTGAGACCAATGCTCAATGGAGAAATGGTTTTAACCCATAAAAGAAACGATCAATCTTACATCTTGGGTTATGTATATAATCTGCAGCATACCTTGCTAACCTTTTAAAGTTAGCCTCATACTTTGCGAAATTCTCATCCTCCTTTTGTCTCAGACTTAGAAATTACCTTTCCATTGTTGGTCGATGGTCACGAGGAAAGTATTTTTCTAAAAACAGATCTTTGAACTCCCTCCATTCCATATTTGATACTTCATCATCTTCCTTCATGTTTTGAATCAATGACCACCATTGGTCAGCATCTCCAGTGAGGTGGTAAACTTCCATGATAACTTTTTCCTTTTCGCTACACCCCAAGGCATGGAATATTTTCTCTAAAGAACTTATCCATTGCTCAGCTACCAATGGATTTGTACTCCCATTGAATTTTGGTGTTTTTTGCCTCATAAAGCAGTCTAACATTGATCCTCCATGCTGCGAATCAGGGTGCTCCATACGGGTAAGGTTATTATTCATAACCTAAGTGAGTTGTCCCAGTATGGTGATTAGCTGATCAGCACCAGTTGCATCACCAGCTCCACTATAATTATCTTGATGAGGAGGTAAATCCCTACATGGAGTGCATGCATTGATATGGTTTCCATTTCATCCACTAGGTGCCATTTCTAAACAATGTTATACACTAGATTAGTTTATGAATCGTAATATATAAATCCAAAATTGTAAAACACTTAACATAAATTGAATAGATTATGGATATAATACATAACCATAAAAAAATTCTTTTAGGAAGTACATACTCATAAACCCTTCATAATGGTTTGTAAAGAAAATGAGAATTGTCCTAAGCAATCCCCCGGGAGTGTCGTAACCAAGAGTGCAGCAAGGCTCATTGTTGTGCACTAGTTCTCGTTCGAGTCTAGCTCAAAGCAGTGTTTTTGGGTTTTACCACTAAGTACAGTTGTGCCAGAGCCGCCACTACCTGCTCGTATCCAGACAGGGATGTATTTCTTAGAAAACTCACAAAATCTCTACAATACCAAAATTCTAGGAAGTTCTTCTATACTAATCCCCAAAGTCCATCTTAGGTCTATGTGCTCTAATCAGAGTTTATCTAAATCTAGTTTCCAAGGTTTGTTTTAAAGTTTCTCTGATACCAACTGTAACGCCCCGACCCCAGTTACCCAGAGTCGGTGCATTATTACATAACATTGGTATGATTACAAAATATCAAGTCTCGAAAGACCGATTAGTTTAGTAGCTTTGGAATCACTAGATACATTCATAAAGTTTACATTACATCATAAAATGAAAACTACAACAACATAGTCTCCATAGTCCACACACATATCCCCTCATACTATCCCTGCATGTCATTCATAAAATACTTCTTCACATCCTGGGAAAAATAAAACATAGAAAGGGGTGAGTTTAGATGCCCAGTAAGGATATCAATATAGTGGAAACTTTCATAAATAAGCATAAACATTTAAGGCAATGTATAACTAAAACAAAAGCATTTTAAACTTGAACTTCATCATAATATGGAAAAGATAAAATGAAATAATTCCATTTACTTATTCACATGGATATTCTACTAGTCGAATAATCACATGCAATATCAATAACCATTTTCATAATGAAGGAATGCATAATTCCAGACTATTATAACCACATAGTCAAGGCCTTGTGCCAAGACTACAAATAAGATTTTGTCAAGGCCTTGTACCAAGACACTAGTTTATCTCATGAGACCTACCGATGCATCGAGGAGCTATAGCAGGCTCCACCCATCACTTATTAAGTCCAATGCATTCCTCATATGAATAGGTTTAAAACATAACATAAACTTTCGTATTAAAACTAGCATACGAAATGTAAATACTTTCTCCATAAACCATGAATGGTATAAAAATAACACATCCAAATTCAAACATATCACAAAACCTTCAGTATAATATGGAAGTTTTGTATCATAATAAATCAACTTCAAATAAGCTTGAAATCCATCAAAGGATGTTGACATAGATGAAATCAAAAATATTTGAGAGAAATATCTCCTTTTTTGAAATAATTTAAAAGTCACATAATTATAAAATAAAATATTTAATTTAAAAATATCCTTATAATCTTGTAAGGTAAGCTTCTATGATTTCATAATGGTAGAAAATATCCGTACTCATCGTATAAGTTAAAAAAACATTCTTACCTTAATTCTGTCGAAAAGGTTGAAAAGGACCTTGTTTGGAAAAATGACAGAAATATTCCTTTATAAACTTCTTATAAAAAGTCAAAAAAGGGTATAAATGACTTTAACCCATATTCTGTAAAATAGAAAGAATTTTTTGAAATACATTTTTAAGAAACATGGATGTGTATGATAAAGAGGTCCCAGTAGACAATTACGTATAAACAACCTCGAATAATGAAGAGATTGTGAAATAAACCCTTACCTTGTAATTTTCCTTGTTTGAGGGTAGTTTAAACTCCTTTATAATGGTTAAATAATTGTTATTAAATTATAAAAAATCATATACATTAATATGATATCATATATGATCTTTTAACATTGCTTTGTTAATAATATCTTAGTATTATCGTCATTTCTGGTGTTAACAGATCTGTTTTCCTTTATATTATTGGTTATGGGAGCCATATTTGTTATGGATGGGATGTATATTATTCATATACAGAATGATATCATGTCTCTAAAAATTATTTTTAATCATCAAATGAAATTTATTCTTGAATGGATATGATGGGGAATGAATCCCATCGCGTTCGTGGAGACGGTAGTCTGTACGTACGCACGAGCGACAATATCATTCTTTTGATATTAAAATAATATATAATTGGATGGTATATCATATATAAATAATAATTATCATGTTATATTTATTATTTACATGAATTATACATCATTATTATACCCATCTAAATAATAATATATTTAATAACAATTACACCACGATGTGGAGACGGTAGGTCGTACGTACGCACGTATAGTGGCATGTCATTCAAGGGATGGATAGAATAATGAATTTGTTTATTCTATATTTTTAATAACATCACAGTATATAGAATATACTGGAGTTATTATTTTAGAATGTAAATAACAAAGAAAGAAGAAGTTGAAGAAGAAAGGAACTTGAAAGAGGGTGGTGAAAACATTACCTCTTCTTCATGTTCTTCCTTTTGATTTGATCAAAAGGGCTACTTAGTATGGATTTATGATCAAAATATGGCCTCTATGTTTAATTGAGTGAATTTGAGAGAATATTTGGTCAGGGTTTGGTTGAGTCAAAAGGCTTTGAAGGTATGAATTAGTGAGAAGTGGGAGTGCCCTTTTATAAGAGGGGTGAGGGGCACCTTAGGAAAAGCTAGAAATATTATTTTATTATAAATTCATATTCGGTTTATAATGGATCAAAAGTGGATTATTTAAAGTTTAAGGTTGGTATACGTCGAAAACCACTCAACCAATATGTTTTAGACAGGTTTGGGTCACTTTATTAACCTTATCTTTTAGTTTTAACTCTTAGTTAATTAGTTTGACATTTACCATGTCTCTTTGTATTTTTATATTATATAGTTAATAAACTTACCATATACATACAAGCGAACCCAAAGTGGTTCATTAATGATACACCTATCATTTTATAAGTCTCTTGGATGAACCTTAGATTTTTAAGAATTGAATATCAATTAATAATAAAATATATTTTTTTTAAAATCTTTTATGTCAATTTTGACACTATTTGGTATTTTATTTTTTTTAAATCATAACAGCATGATTATTTCAAAAAACATAATTAAATCAATACTAACATGTCATATTAACCTATAAAATTAGTTTAATTCATAAAAAGTCTCAAATTACATTTATTTGGATATTTATAATATCAATTATTTTAATATTTCATTAATTAGGTAATTACTGCATCACCATTATGTCATAAATAAATTAAATTATCAATGTCTAAAAATTATAAATAAAATACCATTGTGTAGGAAATATTTGTATTTTTCTAATGAATATTTAAAATCGAATTTATCTTATGTATAACCCTATATTAAAAATGTTTTAGTAATTAAACCTTGATTTTAACTCTTTTAACTCTTCTTTGAATTAAATAATAATAAATGTCCTAATCTAATCCAAGTGGACCTAAATGATAATATTTTATTCATAAGGTTGTTTTTGGTTGAGATAAACTTGTCCACTAGAATTAGGACATGTGTTAGGGTAATATTAATATCTTTTTTACTCTTAATTACCCTATTTACTTTCAATCGTGGTAAATAAAAGTAAAAAATTACTATTCACCAAAAATTATTTTTATCTTATTGAACCACATTTTACTCCTTGATATTAACCGTTATCTCGGATTTTCAAAATTCCAATCATAGAAGCAGTAAAATTAAGTTTTATGTGAATTTCCAAATTCTCCTAGGAGGTGGGTAAAAGACGGTGAAAAGTTCAATAAAATTTTTATATATCTAAAATTATTCTAAACTAACTCCAATTAATTACATTGAACTTATATAGGTATTATGTATCTATTTTGACCTTAATTAAATTTAAATAAAATAAATAATTATTTAAATAAAAATTCGGTTTTAAACTATAACTTGGTGTTTTTTCACTATTCATCAAAAATTGAAAGTTTTCAGAAAAATACCAAAAATTCACCATAAGATAATTTCGACATTCTGAATCAAAAAATGAAGTCCATTTTGAAAGATAAAATCTATAAAAATTCAAAAAGTGGGTATTACTATTCATAACGGCTAGTTTGATTGGTTGTGGTGTGTGTTTGAATTCAAAGTTGCGTACAGCACACGCTACTGTATTATTCAAGGAGAAGCATACCGTGGATTCTTGGGGTGTTACAGTTTGTACCATCAATATTAGAAATTTTGGCTAGTAAATTATATGTGTATGTTTTAGTTGATGATTATTTTATATTTATATGGGTTTATTTTCTAAAACTCAAAAGTGAGGTTTTTGATGTTTCTGAAAGTTTTTGTAAAAATTTTCAAAATGAAAAAGGTTTTAAAAACTTTTTATTGAAAAGTGATCATGGTGGAGAATTTGAGAATAAATAATTCAATTCTTTTTTCTCAGATTTGGGTATTAAATATACCTTTTATGTACCAAGAACACCTCAAAAAATGGAATTGTTGAAATAATAAATAGAACTATTCAATAAATGGATAAGACTATGCTAAATGAATATAGTCTTCCTACCTATTTTTGGGAAGAAGTTGTAATCATAGCCTACTATATCATAAATAGTGTTTTAATTCGGCATATTTTTAAAAAGACACCATATGAAATTTGGAATAACAGAACACCTAATGTAAAGTACGTTAATGTTTTTAGATGTAAGGTATATATCTTGAATACTAAGGAAAACCTTGGTAACTTTGATCCAAAGGCTTATGAAGGAATATATTTTGGATATTCTGCTACCTCTAAAGCTTATAAAGTGTTTAATAAAAATTTAGGGATTGTTGAAGAATTAGTTCATGTGATGTTTGATGAAACTGAATCTTTCATTAAATAAAAAGATCAAACAAATGAAGTTACTTACTCTTTTGATAACATGAGACTTGAAGCCCCTAAAATTATTTTTAAGATGATATTAATAAAATTCAGTCTAGTTCAGAAGAACCTTAAAGTGTTCTACCTAGATAGTCTAGAATCCTAAAGAACCACCCTTTAGAAATTGTTATAGGAGACCTATACATAGGAATAATAACAAGAAGAAATGTAGGAAATATAGTATAATTTTATACCTATCTATATCAGTTAAAACCTAAGACAATTGAAGAATCCTTAGAATATGATATTTTGATGTTAGCAATATAAGAAGATCTAAAACAGATCAAAAGGAATAAAGTTTGTAAAATTTTAGAGAGAACAATCAATTATCTATTTATAGGAACTAAGTGGGTCTTTACAAATAAACAGGATGATCAAGGGATCATAACCGGAAACAAAGATAGATTAGTAGCCAAAGGTTATAATCAGGAAGAAGGTATAGATTATGATGAGACCTTTTCTCATGTAGCTAGATTTTAATCAATTAGAATCCTTTTAGCTTATGCATCTCATATGAATTTTAAATTATATCAGATGTTAAATATATTTTTTTAAATGGTTATTTTATGGAGGAAGTTTTTGTTTAAAAACCTTCTAGTTTTGAAAATCCTAAAAAACCCAACTTTGTTTTTAAACTTACTAAAACTCTTTATGGCCTTAAATAGGAACCTAGAGCTTGGTATGAAAGATTGAGTTCATTTCTTTTGAAAAATGGTTTTACTATTGGTTTGGTATATCCAACAATTTTTAATAAAACTTCTTGTTCTAATGTTTTATTTGTTCAAATTTATGTTGATGATGTTATTTTTTGTTCAACTAATAAAAATATTTTCCATGATTTTTCAAAATTAATGCAAAAATAATTTGAAATGAGTATGATGGGAGAAATTAATTTATTTTTAGGATTTAAATTTTATAAAAAAGATTATGGAAATGTTTTAAATCAAAGTATATCATATATTTATTGAAAACTTTTGGGCTTGAAAATAGTAATATATATACAAATCCAATGTGTACTAATATAAAACCTGATTTGGATGAAGTTGGGAAGTTATTTGACAACAAGTTATATAGAGGTATGATTGGTAGCTTGTTATATCTTACTGCTAGTAGACCAAAAATCGTGTTTTCAATATGTATTTGTGTTATATTTTAATCAAATGAAAAATAATCCCATCATACTGTTGTCAAAAGAATTTTTAGATATTTAAATGAACTATTTTTCAATCTCTTCTTTACCCCAAAACTTCTGATTTTAATTTAATTTCATATTCAGATGCTGATTTTGGAGGGTATAGATTATATAGAAAAAATAATACCTCAGGAACTTGTCACTTCTTAGGAAAATACTTAGTTTCATGGTTTAGTAAGAAATAACACTATGTTTCCCTGTCAACCGTTGAGGTAGAATATATATCTGCTGGTAGTTGTTGTGCACAAGTTTTATGGATTAAAACACTCTAATAGACTTTGAACTAAACATTAATGGTATACCTACTTTATGTGATAATACTAGTGATATTAATATTTCTAAAAATCCTATAAATCATTCTAGTACTAAGCACCTTGATATAAGACATCATTATATAAGAGATCGTGTCTTTAAAAATGATATATCTTTAGAATTTTTTAATACCAAATATCAATTAGTAGATATTTTTACTAAACCACTTCCTAGTGCAAGTTTTTATTTTATTAAGGGGGAGTTAAGATTATTTGGATTTAAGAGATTTTCTATTAATTTATTTCCAGTCACTCTATTTTTTTATTAAGTTTTATTTAATATATTTTACTTATGTCTTATACAATTTTGTTTTAGTTATTTTAATTTTTTATGTGATTTAATTTTAATATTTTTTTAAAAGAATTTTATTTTATTATATTATATTTTTTCTTTTCAAATTAAGAAAGTAATGAGTACATCCTCAATCAGAAAAAGAAAAACTATTTTCCTTATTCTTTTCCCTTTCTCCTCTCCTACATGTCCTTTCGACTTACATAGTACTTCTCTCTTTTGTTTCCCAAATAGATAAAACCCTAATCACTCAATCCCTTCTATTTTGAAACCTTCAAAAATCGAAACCTCGTGAAGATATATTGATGTTGAGTTTGACAAAAGTATATATGCTTTGAGTAAATATCACAAAGTCTTTCAAGGAAAGGTAATCAATTTTGAATATCTAGATTCTAAAAATTTGTTGCTTAAGGAAGCTATGAATTTTCAAGGTCTGATTTATGCTTTTGGAGAAGATAATATATCAATGGTTTATGATATAAAAGTTAAATAATTCTGTAATAATGATTAAATTTGTTTTGGTTTTGAAGAAGATTAAATTATCTCTAAGATGGATCATAAATAATTTCCATTATCCTAGGTGGAAATGCCTGAGATGTTCAGATTTCTTCATGAGGGTCGTTTCAGTTTGATTTACGAAACATTGGTAATGGAAGACATGCATCTGAGGACATCATGTTTTCTTTGTTTGAGACAAGAAGTGTGAAGAAAGTGTTTACAAAATAACTTTCTCCTGACCATTGTGTGGTGATGAATTTTATTCAATCGGAGATTTTTTCTAGGAATATTGATCTTGATAAGGTCCTATATTCAGACATGTATATCATGTTTCTGTTTCTGAATCATATTAAGTTTAATTTTCCTCGATTTATGATAAGATTTCAAAATCACTGCTGCCACCCGGATACCAATATGGGATATTATCCCTATGGTAGGATTATTTCTTTCTTTCTACAAATGAAAGGAAAGATAGTCAATATGTTTTTTAGAACCAGGTTTCATCATAGTAACACATTGAATGTTGGAATAGTAAATAAGCTTGGTTTTTTCTGGAGTAACTCTTGCAATAGTTTACTTCTAGTTAGAGCAAAACAACAACAGAAGTTGTTAGATGCTGCTCAGGGGGAGCAGATGGTTATCCCTTTTGTTGATTCAGTATTCTAGTGTCCTGAAGAAAATTAAGTAACATCTAGGACAAAAGCATATTTTGTTAGAAAAATAAGAATAGTTTCAGTTAATATTATAGAAATTGTTGTTGAAACTAGTGGAGGTGTGGATGCCACTCCTATTTGTGAGCAAGGATAGGTTAGTAGTTAGGATCAAGTGCTTGAGAAAATCGAGCAGGAAGCTCAAATTCATGAAATTAACAAGGAATACATCCCTAATCCTAGAAATTATATTGTTCTTGATTCTATAGTTTTGAGAGGATAAAATTTGGGAAACAGAACAGATGAAGCTGGTGAGCCAACCTTGGATATAGTTGAATTTGATCAAGAAGGATCTAATTCTCCTGAATCATCAAATTCTGAATCCAATGCTCAAGTTATAAAGATAAAAAATTTATAGGAACATGTTTCTTTTTTACGAGAATAGTTGGAGGCTGAGAAGAAATTTTTTGAAGAGTACAGAATCAATTCAGTACCAAGACCATAGTATGAAGCTCATAAGCTTCATTTGATAGAATTCAAGAAAAATCTTATTTAAGTTAAATATCTTAAGGAGATTATAGAAAAGATGTCAAGAGAATTTTTTGCATTAAAATATGATTCTATCATGAAAACAGAGTTTGATGAGTTCAAGGTTACGATTAGAAGAGAGTTTCAGTCTCTCGAAGAAATCAATAGAGCATCTGCCTCTTCTCAATAGACACCACCAAAGCTGCTCAGGAAGTTTGAGGAAATTACTTATGTTTTGGATGAATTTAATGATAGGCTATACACTATTCAGTGTGATATCATTCCTTTGAATGTTTTGTTGGAGAATCAGAAGCATCTGATAAGTCAGCTCACATAGAATGAAATATATTGGGACTAGTGATTCATCAAGTCAAGGACCATTTGAGCTGTTTTATTTAGTTAGAAGAATCTATGAGTACATTTTTCAAAATCAATTTTGTTGAGATATTGAAGGTAGGAAATGATTCCAATAATTTGCTTCATCATTGGATAGAAGTGTTCAAAAATCTTTTTTAGAGCTTGTTGTTGAAGTTGATTGATCTTAGCAATGTTTTTCATGCCATTCCTCATCCAGAAGAACCTTGTGTTCCTACAAAAGCTGAACTCTAAAACCATTCATTTTGAAAACCCATGTTGGTTGTGGATTGTACTATAACATTTGAATGTCTATTTAACTTAAATTTAGTTTATTTATATCTATATTTATATACCTTTATTTCATTTCAATACTTCACTTCCAATCTTATATTTATATTTCTTTTGACCGTATTCATAACTATTTATTTTTAGTTTTATACTATATTAATTGTGGTTTATTTCATTTATTCTTTGATCAACTATCTTTTTTATATCACAAAAAGGGGGAGAAGATTTAAGTTTATGGAAACAATCTCTGGGGAGATGGAGTGAATATTTTTAAACCACAACATTTCATTTATTTGAAAATTTTCTTTATCAAAATAATTCTATGAAATCTAAATTTTGAAAAAAAAATTATATATATAATTTTTTGTTTTACATATCCTATTTTTTCTTTAATTTTTGTTAAGGATTATGTTATGGGTTTTGTGATCATCAAAAAGGGGGATATTTTTGGTCATGTATTGTCTCAACAATAATATATGATTTATAATGATTTTTATGCTCATAAATACCCTTGTTTTTTTCTAATGAATTTTTGTTAAGTGATCTTTACAAGAATTTATATTTTGTTTTAAATTTTTTAGCATTATGGAATGATTCTAGAAACACTATTTCCATCTCTACGTTATGCTAGAAACAATAATGTTTGCATATGGTATCGACCTTATTCTATTCTAAACAATTTTACTTTGGAACAACATCCATACGTACAGAAATAGGCAATAGTATAGATCAGAAACCCTATGTTGGAGTTTGGATTCACTGTTAATACCCTGCGTTCGGGAAAGTTGAATGTATGGTTTATCAATGATACATTCATGATTTTATGTTGACAAGGACAAATGTATGGATAACCATCCCTACCCTAAAAATTTACCTAAATTAAGTAAAGATGAACATATAGATAAGGAATTCTACGTTGGTAATAACCCTACGTTGCGTGAAGGAACCCTATTCTACGTAGTTCAACCCTACATTATGTTCTCAAACAGAGAAGTTCTTCAAGCCACATTTTCAATCTAAGATTATTAAAATGGTCAAGTTTGATTTAAATACTGATTCAAGGATCATTTTTATTGTTTCAAAAGAACTTTTTTCATTGGAGAAAATTATTCATATTCCTAAGGAATGTTATGACTCACCTGGTCAATTGAAATTTGAATTTTCATGATCAATCAGGCAATTATTTCAGATCTGGATTATCAAAGTAATGTAACACCCCAACCAAAGTTACCTAGAGTCGGTGCATTATTACATAACATTGGCAAGATCACAAAATATCAAGTCTCGAAAGACCGATTAGTTTAGTATCCTTGGAAACAAGATTCATACATAAGTTCAACTTTATAACTTGAAGATAAATACAACACAAATATATTTCATTAGAAATATCCAAGCCTCCTAGATTATGCCTCCAGGTCACTCATTACTAACTTCTTCATATCCTTGTAAAATGAAACATAAGAAAAGGGGTGAGCTCAAACGCTCAGTAAGGGTAAGTAATACAGCAGAAAATGACATGAATATTAAGTATGGTTAATAATTGAAACCACATGCCTTTACCAATAATAAACATGAATACTTTTATGGTAAGAATATGAGTTGAGTAAATAATGACAAAATAAAACATAATCATGGGTATTATACTAGTCTAATGACCACATAAACAATCAATATTATTTCAATAATGAGGGAATGTATAATTCCAGACATTCTGAAACATTTTGTCAAGGCCTCAGCCAAGACGTCTAAAAATTATTAAGGCCTCAGCCAAAACCATAAATCAAATTGGGAAAGGGCCTCTACCAATTCCATGTCTAGTTGTCTCATGAGACCTACTGATGCATCGAGGAGCTATAGCAGGCTCCACCCATCACTTACTAAGTCTAATACATTCCTCATATGAAAAGGTTTAAACATATCATAAACATTCGTATTAAAACTAGCATATGAAATGTCAATACATTAACCATAAACCATGAATGGTATAAAAATAGAACATCCACAGTCAAACATATCATAACTCATTAAATACAATATAGAATATTTTATTATAATAAATCAACTTTAAATAAACTTAAAATCCATCAAAGTATGTTGAAATAGATGAAAGCAAAACCCTTTTTAGAGAAATATCTCTTTCTATTTTGAAATCATTTAAGAGTCACATAATTATAAAATAAAACATTTACTTTGAAAATATTCTTATAAGATTGTAAGGGAATCTTATATGAGTTTATAATGGTAGAAAATAGCTGCACTCGCCGTATAAGTTAAAAAATGCATTCTTACCTTAATTTTGTCGAAAAGGTTAAAAAGGATATTGTTTAGAAAACGACGGAAAGATTCCTTTATAAAAATCCTATAAAAAGTAAAAAAGGGTATAAATGAATTTAACCCATATTCTATAAAATAT
This sequence comes from Viscum album, assembly GCA_963277665.1. Classification (NCBI taxonomy): domain Eukaryota; kingdom Viridiplantae; phylum Streptophyta; class Magnoliopsida; order Santalales; family Viscaceae; genus Viscum; species Viscum album. The sequence continues at coordinate 906,233,849 of OY728131.1, read as the reverse complement.
TAAGAATGTTTTGAAATACATTTTTAAGAAACATGGATGTGGATGATAAAGAGGTCCCAGTATATAACTACGTATAAACAACATCGGATAATGAAGAGATTGTGAAATAAACCCTTACCTTGTACTTTTTCTTGGTTGATGGTAGGTTGAACTCCTGTATAATGGTGAAATAATTTGTATTAAATTATAAAAGAATCATATACATTAATATTATATCATATATGATCTTTTAACATTGCTTTGTTAATAATATCTTAGTATTATTGTCGTTCCGGGTGTTCACTTACTCATTTTCTTGTATATGTTTTGTTACATAAGCCATGTTTTTTATCCATAGGTTGTATATTATTCATACATAGAATTATATCAAGTCCTTAAACATTATTTTTAACCATCAAATGAAAATTATACTTGAATGGATATTATGGGGAATTAATCTCATCATGTTCGTGGAGACGGTAGTCCGTACGTATGCACGAGCGACAATATCATTCTTTTGATATTAAAATAATATATAATTGGATGGTATATCATAAATACAGAGTCATTATCATGTTATATTTATTATTTACATCAATTACACATCATTATCATACCCATCCAAAATAATAATGTTTTGATTAACAATTACACCAGGACGTGGAGACGGTAAGCCGTACGCACGCACGTATGGTGACATGTCATTCAAAGGATGGATAGAATAATGAATATGGTTGTACCATATTTATAATAACATCACAGTATATATAAGATATTGGAGTTATTATTTTAGAAAAGAAATAACAAAGGAAGAAGAAGTTGAAGAAGAAAGGAACTTGAAAAAGTGTGGTGAAAACATTACCTCTTCTTCGGGTTCTTCCTTTTGAGTTGATCAAAGGGGCTCTTTAGGTTGGATTTATGATTAAAGGAAGGCCTCTAGGATGAAGGTAGGATAGTTTAGAGGGTATTTTGGCAGAGTTTGGCCGAGAAAAAAAGGCTTTGAAGGTATGAAAAATTGGTTAGAAGTGGTGTCCTTTTATAAGGGGGAGGAGGGGCTCTTTAAGCAAAACTTAAAGTATTAATTTATAATAAATTAATATTCGGTTTTTAATGGCTCAAAAGTGTATTATTAAAATTATAAGGTGGTTATGGGTCTAAACCCTTTCAACAAATAGATTTTAGACAGGTTTGGGTCATTATATTAACCTTATCTTTTAGTTTTAACTCTTAGTTAATTAGTTTAACATTTACCATGTCACTTTGAAATTTTATATTATATAGTTAATAAACTTACTATATACATCCAAACGACCCCCAAGTGGTCCATTAATGATACACCTATCATGATATAAGTCCTTTGGATGATCCTTAGATTTTTAGGAATAGAATATCCATTAATAATATAATACTTGTTTTAAAAACTCATTTATGTCAATTTTGAAAATATTTAATAATTGATTTTTGTTAAAGTCTTAAAAACTTTATTAATTCGAACCAAATTCATTTAAGAAATCCTAACATGTCATATTAACCAATAAAATTCTTGGATGGCATCAAAAGTTTAAAATTATATTTATTTTAACTTTTATAAGACCAATTATTTGATTCTTTCATTAATAAGAGAAATACTGTATCATTATTGTGTCATAAATAAATTTAAGTATTTTAGGTATAAAAATTATAAATAAAATACCATTATATAGGAAATATTTTTATCTTTATAATTAATATTTATAGTTGAAAATATAACATATATAACACTATGTAAAAATTGTTTTTCTAAAAGATATACGCTTATGTCATTTTTGTATTTACTTTAACTTAATTAATATAAAGTGTCCTTATCACCTAAAAGTGGCTCCATGGGGTCCCAAAATCGACCCAAAGATGACCATGGTCGAAAATGTATCAACCAATAAGGTTAGGACACGTTTTAGGATAATTTATTATTATTATAATATTATTTTTTACCCTTATTTACTGGATTTACCCTTTAACCATGGTAAATAAAATATTTACCGAAGTAATTATTCAAAATGTCTAAAAATAAAAGTTACCTATTTACACAATTTGGACCTACTAATTCTAAATATGGAATGTATTTTTATAAATTAAAAACACAGAAGTGGAAGAAATTAATTTAAAATTAATTCCCATTGTTAAAACAAAAAACGTGTTTTTAAGAGATAATAACTATCAAAAGATTGACACTTGTTTATGTACGGTTTAAATGTGAAATTATGTCCAATGACCAAAATTGTATTAAATGGTAAAAATATATTCTAAATATACTTTAAAACCACTCAAATTCATAATTTATCACTATTAATTATTTTTATTAAAAAAGTTGTTTTTAATTAAAATTTGGTAATTTTCACTATTCATCAAAATATAAAAGTTATCCGAAAAGTACCAAAATTTTACCCTAGGCTAATTTCAATATTCTGAATCCAAAAATTAAGTCCATTTTGAGAGTTAAAATTTATAAAATTTCAAAAATCGGGTATTACTATTCATAACGGCTACTTTGATTGGTCGTGGTGTGTTAGAATCTCGAAGTTGCGTACAATTCACGCTACTATATTATTCAAAGAGAATCGTATTGTGGAATCTTGGGGTGTTACATTCTCCCCTCCTCTAAATAATTTCTTCCTAGAAGTTTCTAGAAAATTACTATATAAAAAGACTCGGGTGGTTCTTCATCATAAGTTCCTCAGGTTTCCACGTTGCCCCTTCTATCTTATGGTTCCTCAATAGAAATTTTACCAGACGATTCGTCTAGTTTCTCAGCACTTGTTCTCTCGTATAAAGAATCCTGATGGGCTCTTCGCAATAAGATAGATCGGGTTCCAATTCTAATTCCTCGTAAGTGAGTACATGTGTTGGATTAGGCATGTATTTTCTCAACAGTGATACGTGGAACACATCATGAACTTGGGAGAGATTTGGCGGCATTGCCAAAGGGTAAGCTACAGCCCCAATTCGTTCTAGAATTTCGAAAGGTCCGATGTACCTAGGACTCAATTTTCCCTTCTTTCCGAAATGTATAACTCCTTTCCATTGAGATACCTTCAAGAAAACATGATCTCCTACCTGAAATTCCAAATCCTTCCTTCAGTTATCGGCATAGCTCTTTTGCCTACTTTGAGATGCTTTGATGTGATTTTGGATTACCTTTACCTTTTCCATTGTTTCCTCCACCAGTTCTGGGCCTACAAGTTTTCTTTCACCAATTTCATCCCAACAGGTTGGTGTGCAACATCTCTTTCTATATAACGCTTCATATGGTGCCATCTGAATACTTGAATGTAAGCTATTATTATAGGAAAATTCCACTAGAGGTAAATATTGATCCCACATACCCTGAAAGTCAAGTGAGCATGATCTCAACATGTCTTCTAGAGTTTGAATTGTCCGTTCTGATTGTCCATCTATTTGAGGGTGGTAGTAACTACTCAAATGAAGTCCAGTATCCAAGGATTTCTAAAGAATTTTCCAGAATCTTTAATTAAAACGATGATCACGATCAGAAAAAATCGATAGGGGTACTCCATGAAGTCTCACAACTTCATTAATATATAGTCTTGTTAGACGTTCAAGTGTTAAATCTTCCCTTATAGCAATAAAATGCACTGACTTGATAAGACGATCAATAATGACCCATATTGCATCGTTCCTTCTAGGAGTCTTTGGTAGTCCCATGACAAAGTCCATCGTGATATTATCCCATTTCCACTCGGGTATGGGAAGAGGTTGCAATACTCCACCAGGTTGTTGCCATCCAGCATTAACTTGTTGAAAAACTATACATCTTAACACAAAATCAGCAATCTCCCTCTTCATGTTGTCCCACCAAAAATGTTTCTTCAAATCTCTATACATTTTGGTGCTCCCAGGGTGTATATATAAATTGGAACTATGAGCATCGTCCAACAATTCCCTTTTTAGATCAGGTATATCGGGAACACAAAGTCTCCTCCCAAATTTCAAAATTCCATCTTCATACACAAAGTCAGTCAATCTCCCGTCATTAACATATTTAATCTTCTTTTGAAACTCTCCATCATCGGTTTGAGAACTCTTTATCCTTTCTAGTAAAGATGGTTTGGCAACCATTTGAAAAATCATTGATGTTTCACCTTCCATGGTGATTCTCATATGCATCTTTAATAGATCCATGTATATAGGATCCTTTTCAACTCTCATCTTGTTCAAAACTCCATGATCCTTTCTCCTCAAAGCATCTGCCACCTTATTTGCCTTCCCCGGGAGGTAGTGTATCGTGCAATCATAATCCTTGAGTAGTTCAAGCCATATCCTTTTCCTCATGTTGAGTTCTTTCTGTGAGAAAATATACTTCAAACTCTTGTGATCAGTATAAATCTCACATTTTTCACCATAGAGATAGTGTCTCCAAATCTTCAAAGCAAATATTACAGCAGCTAACTCAAGATCATGAGTAGGATAGTTTTGCTCATGAATTTTCAGTTTTCGTGATGCATAGTCAATAACTCTATCATTTTGCATAAGGACACAACCAAGTCCTTTCTTCAATGCATCACTATAAATAAAAAACCAGTCATTCCCTAATGGTAGATTCAATATAGAAGCATTGAAAAATATTCTCTTCATTTCTTCAAAACATTATTCACACTCTTTTTTCCAAACAAATTTAACCCCTTTACGTGTGAGCTTCGTTAATGGGTTATCCAATTGGGCAAAATTCTGGACGAAACGTCTATAATAACCTGTTAAACCAATAAAACTGCGTACCTCGGTTATACTCATTGGTTCTGGACATTCTTGTATTTCTCTTGTCTTAGAAGGATCAATATAGATTCTATCCTTAGAGACAATATGGCCAAGAAAAGAAATCTCCTGAATCCAGAATTCACACTTGCTAAACTTCCCATATAATTCATGTCTTCTCAGAGTCTTCAATATAATGCACAAGTGATTTTCATGATCTTTGTAGATTTTGGAGTATACCAAGATATAATCAATTAATACCACTAAAAATTCATCGAGATATTCCTTGAAAACTCTGTTCATCAGATCCATGAAAACAGAGGGTGCATTAGTCACCCAAAAGGCATTACTGTAAACTCGTAATGCCCGTACCTGGTTCAAAATGCTGTGTTCAGAATTTATTCCTTCTTCACACACAATTGATGGTATCCAGGTCGAAGGTCAGTCTTTGAAAAGTATTGAGCTCCATGCAGTTGGTCAAATAAATCATCAATGCGAGGTAGGGGATACTTGTTCTTTATTGTTATAGCATTGATCTCCCTGTAGTCAATGCACAACCTAATAAATCCATCTTTCTTCTTAACAAAAAGGACAGGCACTCCCCATAGAGAAACACTAGGGCGAATAAATCTCTTATTACTCAATTCCTCCAGTTGTTTCTTTAGTTCAACTAATTCCACAGTGGCCATTCTATAAGGGGTTTTTGATATGGTCCTTGAACCAGGAATTAAATCAATGGAAAACTCAATTTCTCATTCTGGATGATGTCCAGGTAAATCTTCCAGAAACACATCAACATATTCTCTCAAAATAGGTACATCCTCTATTTTAACATTTCTTTCCTCACCCACAATTATTTCATTCTCTTCCTCCCCGATAATTGAATTTAGTTGAGCTACTGGGGGTGGATCTAGATAAGAATTAGGTGGTGATAATTCCGCTCTAAAGATAAGGTGTTCCTTGTCATCATCATCAAAAATCTTAACCTCATTCTTATTACAATAAATCTTCATATAATAGTTTGAAATCAAATCCATACCAAGGATTATATCAAACTCAATCGTAGGTATGACGATGAGATCAGCAGATAAAGAACATTTATGTGCTCTAATGGGAACTGATTCACAGAACATTGTAGCTATGATACTTCCATTAGAAGTTTTAACTGACAACTCCCTTGTTAAATCAAATTGGAAATATCTAATTTTCTTAGAACACTGGGAAGATATGAAACAGTGTGATGATCCAGAATCAAATAATGCATTTTCTAAACTTGAGGAAACCATTAAATTACCTACCACCACGTCTTTCGGGGCTTCAACCTCAGCAGTAGTGATTGCATAAGTTTGGCCTTGATCCCTTGGCCATTTCTGAGATAAGTTTCCCTGACGATTAGGACATTCATTTGCATAATGTCCCATATATCTACAATTGTATCATTGAACATTGGTACCGTCTTTCTTTCCTTTACAATCATCAGATAGATGACCTTTCTGTCCACATTTGTAAAAAACTCCTTTTCCTTTTTGATAGGCACCAGGGTGCTTCCTTCCGCAATTATCACAGGGTGGAAATCCAATTCTTCCCTTATTCCCTAATTCCTTATTTCCTTTCCCAAAGTGTTCAGCAGATCTCTTCTTCTCTTGCTTTGATTTAAAGTCATAAGACTTAGAGAATTCATTTTCTGTCTTGATAGCACACGAGACAATATCTTCATATGATGAGAAGGATTGTGATACTAATGCTCGAAGGAGAAATGGTTTTAACCCATCAAAGAAACAATAAATATTACTTTTTGGGTTACGTATATAATCTACAGCATGCCTCGCTAACCTTGTAAAGTTAGTATCATACTTAGAAACATTCTCATCTTCATTTTTCCTCAGACTCAGAAATTGTCTTTCCATATCCACTCGATGGTCATGAGGAAAGTATTTTTCCAAGAAAATTTCTTTGAACTCCCTCCATTCCATATTTGATACTTCATCATCTTCCTTTGTGTTTTGAATCAATGACCACCATTGATCAGCATCTCTAGTGAGGCGGTAAACTACCATGATAACTTCTTCCCTTTCACTACTCCCCAAAGCGTGGAATATTTTCTCTAAGGAATTTATCCATTGCTCAGCTACTAATGGATTTGTACTCCCATTGAATTTCAGTGGTTGTTTCCTCATGAAGCGATCTAACATTGATCCTCCACACTGTGGATCTGGGTGCTCCATACGGGTAAGGCTATTATTCATAACCTGAGTGAGTTGTCCCAGTATGGTGATTAACTGATCAGCACCAGTTGCATCACCAGCTCCACTATAATTATTTTGAGGAGGTAAATCCCTACATGGAGTGCGTGCATTGACACAATTTACATTCCTTACACTAGGATCCATTTCTAAACAATGTCATAAACTAGGTCATTTTATGAATCAAAATACATAATTCCATACTTGTAAAACACTTAACATAAATTGAACTATTTATGGATATAATATATAATAATAAAAAAAAATGTTTTTTTAGGAATTATATACTCATAAACCCTTCATAATGGTTTGTAAATAAAATGATAATTATCCTAAGCATATCTCCTGGGAGTGTTGTAACCAAAAGTGCATCAAGGCCCGTTGTTGTGCACCAGTTCCCATTCAATTCTAGCTCATAGAGTTGTTTTTGGGTTTTAAACCTAGGTACATCTATGCCAGAGCCACCTCTACCTGCTCGTATCCAGACAGGGATTTATTGCTCAAAAAACTCACAAAATCTCTACAATACCAAAATTCTAGGAAGTTCTTCTATATTAATCCTCAAAGTCTATCTTAGGGCTATGTGCTCTAATCAGAGTTTATCTAAATCTAGCTTCCATGGTTTGTACTAAACTTCCTCTGATACAAACTGTAACACCCCGACCCCAGTTACCCAGAGTCAGTGCATTAATTCATAACATTAGCATGATCACAAAAGATCAAGTCTCAAAAGACCGATTAGTTTAGTATCCTTGGAAACAAGATTCATACATAAGTTCAACTTTACAGCTTGAAGAGAAATACAACACAAATATATTTTATTAGAAACATCCAAGCCTCCTAGATTATGCCTATAGGTCACTCATAACTAACTTCTTCGTATCATGGGAAAATGAAACATAAGAAAAGGGGTGAGCTCAAATGCTCAGTAAGGGTAAGTAATAAAATGAAAAATGACATGAATATTAATCATGGTAAATAATTGAAACCCCATGTCTTTACCAATAATAAACATGAATACTTTTATGGAAAGAATATGAGATGAGTAAATAATGCCATAATAAAACATAATCATGGGGATTCTACTAGTCTAATGACCACATGAACCATCAATATTATTTCTATAATGAGGGAATGTATAATTCCAGACATTCTGAAACATTTTGTCAAGGCCTCGGCCAAGACATCTAAAAATGATTAAGGCCTCGGCCAAAACCAAAAATCAAATAGGGAAAGGGCCTTGAACAATTACACGTCTAGTTGTCTCATGATACCTACCGATGAATCAAGGAGCTATAGTAGGCTCCACCCATCACTTACTAAGTCCAATACATTCCTCATATGAAAAGTTTTAAACATATCATAAACATTCGTATTAAAACTAGCATACGAAATGTCAATACATTAACCATACACCATGAATGGTATAAAAATAGAACATCCATAGTCAAACATATCATAACTCATTCAATACAATATGGAATATTGTATAATAATAAATCAACCTCAAATAAACTTAAAATCCATCAAAGGATGTTGACATAGATGAAATCAAAACCCTTTTTAGAGAAATATCTCTTTATATTTTGAAATCATTTAAGAGTCACATAATTATAAAACAAAACATTTACTTTGAAAATATTCTTATAATCTTTTAAGGGAAGCTTCAGAGAGTTTATAATGGTAGAAAATAGTTGCACCCGTCGTATAATTTAAAAAAGACATGCTTGCCTTAATTTTGTCGAAAATGTTAAAAAGGATCTTGTTTGGAAAATAACAGAAATATTCTTTTATAAACATTTTTAAAAAGTCAAAAAGGGTATAAATTAATTTAACCCATAGTCTATAAAATATTAGGAATGTTTTGAAATAAATTTTTAAGAAACATGGATGTGGATGATAAAGAGGTCCCAGTAGATAATTACGTATAAACAACCTCGGATAATGAAGAGATTGTGAAATAAACCGTTACCTTGTACTTTTACTTGGTTGAGGGTAGGTTAACCTCATGTATAATGGTGAAATAATTGTTACTAAATTATAAAAGAATTATATACATTAATATGATATCATATATGATCTTTTAACATTGCCTTGTTAATAATATCTTAGTATTATCATCGTTTCGGGTGTTCACTTACTCGTTTTCTTTTATATGTTTTGTTACATAAGTTGTGTTTGTTATCCATAGTTTGTATATTATTCATATACAGAATTATATCAAGTCATTAAACATTATTTTTAACCATCAAATTAAAATTAAACTTGAATGGATACGATGGGGAATTAATCTCATCGCGTTCGTGGAGACGGTAGTCCGTACATACGCACGAGCGACAATATCATTCTTTTGATGTTAAAATAATATATAATTGGATGGTATATATTATATACAATATAATTATCATGTTATATTTATTATTTACATCAATTAAACATCATTATCATACCCATCCAAAATAATAATGTTTTTAATAACAATTACACCACAACGTGGAGATGGTAAGTCGTACGTACGCACGTATGGTGACATGTCATTCAAAGGATGAATAGAATACTGAATATGGTTGTACCATATTTATAATAACATAAAATTATATAGAAGATACTGGATTTCTTATTTTATAAATGAAGTAACAAAGTAAGAATAAGTTGAAGAAGAAAGGAACTTGAAAAAGGGTGGTGAAAACATTACCTCTTCTTCAGGTTCTTCCTTTTGATTTGATCAAAAGGGATCCATAGGTTCACTTTCTGATTAAATTATTGCCTCTAGGATGAATGGATGATAGTTTATAGGGTATTTAGGAAGAGTTTTTTCTGATCAAAAATGCTTTGAAGGTATGAATAATTGGTTAGAAGTGGTGTCCTTTTATAAGGGGGAGGAGGGGCTCTTTAGGAAAAACTTAAAGTATTAATTTATAATAAATTCATATTCGGTTTTTAATGGATCCAAAGTGTATTATTTAAAGGTTAAGGTGGGTATTGGTTTAAAACCAATAAAACAATAGGTTTTAGATAGGTTTGGGTCACTTTATTAACCTTATCTTTTAGTTTTAACTCTTAGATAATTTGTTTGACATTTACCATGTCACTTTGTATTTTTATATTATATAGTTAATAAACTTACTATATACATCAAAGAGACCCCCAAGTGGTCCATTAATGATACACCTATCATGATATAAGTCCTTTAGACGAACCTTATATTTTTAGGAATAGAATATCCATTAATAATATAATACTTTTTTTAAAAACTCATTTATGTCAATTTTGAAAATATTTAATAATTGATTTTTGTTAAAGTCTTAAAAACTTTATTAATTCGAGCCAAATTTATTTAAGAAATACTAACATGTCATATTAACCAATAAAATTCGTGGATGGAATAAAAACTTTCAAATTATATTTATTTTAACTTTTATAATTCCAATTATTTGATTCTTTCATTAATAAGAAAAATATTGCATCATTATTGTGTCATAAATAAATTTAATTATTAAATGTCTAAAAATTATAAATAAAAAACCATTATGTAGGAAATATTTTTATATTTATAATGAATATTTATATTTGAAAATATAACATATATAACCCTGTGTAAAAATTGTTTTGCTAAAAGATATATGCTTATGTCATTTTTGTATTTACTTTAACTTAATTAATATAAAGTGTCCTTATCACCTACAAGTGGATCCATGGGGTCCCAAAATCGACCCAAAGATTCCCATGGTCGTACATGTATCAACAAATAAGGTTAGGACATGTTTTAGGGTAATTTATTATTATTATAATATTATTTGTTACCCTTATTTACCGGATTTACCCTTTAACCATGGTAAATAAAATATTTACCGAAATAATTATTCAAAATGTATAAAAATAAAAGTTACCTATTTACACAATTTTTACCTCATGATTCTAAATATGGAATCAATTTTTCTAAATTAAAAACACAAAAGTGGCAGAAATTAATTTAAAATTAATTCCCGTTGTTAAAACAAAAAGCGTGTTTTTAAGAGATAATAACTATCAAAAGATTGACACTTGTTTATGTTCGGTTTAAATGTGAAATTATGTCCAATGACCAACATTGTATTAAATGGTAAAAATATATTCTAAATATATTTTAAAACCACTCAAATTCATAATTTATCACTATTAATTATTTTGATTAAAAAAGTTTTTTTTAATTAAAATTTAGTAATTTTCACTATTCATCAAAATATAAAAGTTATCCGAAAAGTACCAAAATTTTACCCTAGGAAAATTTTGATATTTCGAATCCAAAAATTAAGTCCATTTTGAGAAATAAAATTTATAAAATTTCAAAAAGTGGGTATTACTATTCATAACGGCTACTTTGATTGGTCGCGGTGTGTTAGAATCTCGAAGTTGCGTACAACACACGCTACTGTATTATTCAAAGAGAATAGTACCGTGAAATCTTGGGGTGTTACAAGTAAGCTATTTTATTTTTTATATATTTCTTCAGAATGTATTAAAAAATATATATCTCTATCTGATATATGACTGCTTTATTAAAATATTTTATAGTGCTGAAAAGAACGAATGACTCGGAAAGAGGAATTCACTTTGAAGTCATACATTTTGTTCATCGTTCTACTATAAGATCACTACTTCTATTTGTTACTATTATTTATTGAAGAAAATTGTGCAACAAGTATTGCTTCAAACTACTTCAATCTTAAAAATATTCTTTTCTAAAGAAGAAGATCCATCATCTGTTAGTTGTGTGCTGCTGCAACTGTGCAGATAAACTCGAACCACTTAAATCAATCTCTTTTGATTTATTAAAGTTTCAATTGATCACACTCAGTTGCGGGAGAGTATCAACTTCTCGTTCTAATTTGTGGATAACTAGTTCTCTATTATTGAACCAGAAGACTTTTGTGTCTTGTAAAGGTTTCAACTGCCTGCACTTAGTTTTGGAAATTCAGTCTTATGATAAGAGGACCATAATAGTGAAATTCACCAAGCTCATAGAGAGAGTAATTGGTGGAGTGGATTAGGGGATCTATGTGCCCCAAACCACTATAAAAATCTATGTTCTTTTTTTATTTTTATCCTCTACATATTTTCATAACAAAATAAAAACACTCCTAATCCGCATAAAATATAGTGGGTGTCTAAAGTGAGAATTGTGGAAGATTTTGAGAAGACAAAATTCACCCCCACCCCCTGTGTTACTTTGTATATTCCAACCTAATAGAAGCTTCCTTTATAATTTTCCATGATTATTTTCAAAAAAAACTTTTTATCAACATTTTGGTAATTTTTATTTTTTAATGATTACGAAAAGAATAATATATTTCTTATTTTCAAATAAATATTCAAATTATATTTTAAAGGTATTTTTTATCTATTTAAATAACCTACATGGAAAATTATACTTGACTAAGTATATGATATTATGATACAATTCATGTTTTTTATCTAGATGGATTATGATGATGATGTTTTAAGGATGATTCTGTGAAACCTATAACTTTACCATAGGTTAGTAAAGTTAGGATGAAATCATTATGAAACCAATTTCTTTTCCATGGGTTAATCATGTTATGAATGTAATGATGGTTTATTCTATGAATCTTATGAATAAATGAAATATCTATTTACTTTATTCACATTATGGTTCTTGTAAATTGTTGATAATAACAGGTGAGACCGATATAGCTCATGAAGTTGGGTGAGCCTGATATAGATCGTAATGATGAGTGAACCTATTAAAGATCTCCAATGCATTGGGTATTATGATGGAGTTAACATAATTGAATTTATTCCTAATAGATAATAGAGTTTAATAAATATAAGTAACTCCTAAGAAATTAATAAGTAAACTGAATGGAAGTTACTCCTAAAATAATATTGGAGTTATCCTGTTTTTATGATCCCATGATGAAAGTATGATGTCTCAAGATACCAAAATGATTTTGTTATGCTTGATATGAGTTTTAAGGATTATTTTGAACAATATTGATTTCATATGGTTCATGATCGTTAACTCATATGAATCTTCTTTTTCCATGAGTCATGTTTTATTATCCATGTTTTGATGGGTATGAATTTTTATATTTTATTCTCACTCAATTTTATTATGATATCATACCATTATATTCATTTTATGTTTACATATGATCATTGAATGATAATACCTATTTTTACCTTTACTAAGCATTTGAGCTCACCATTTCTTATGTTTCTATTTCCCCAAGTTATATTGAATGAAATTTTGTAATATTTTTCTACAAGAGTTTCATGGGTGGAAATTTTTTTAGGAGATATTAAATTATTCTTATAGAATAATAAAATCTGGGTATAATGGAAAAATGACTGTTTAATGAGGAAGATAGAGATTTTGTTATATAAAGGGTTTTTCCTAATTTTTTAAAACTCTAATCCTAAAAGGTATTGGGTATATAAATGACTCGATGTTGTATATTGATATTTTATTTATAGATTGATAAAATTGGGTCATTTCAGTTTGTATCAAAGCCAGTATGTAAATAATAGGTTTTTAGCATCGTGTATTGATATATGTATCTCAGGCTATCTCATGTTTCCAATCCATTTACTAGGTCTCATGAAAACATGTAGGCACAAACACGCATGCATAATCAAGAATATGAATTTATATTATAGGGAACACCTTCCTTAATCATGAAGTTACCATCCTTGATATGCTTCACACATCCTCAACCAAGTCCATTCATGACTATTCCAAGCTCGTACCACCACTCGAGAGGATATCTCATGCCACAACATTAGAATAATTAATTATAACAAATTATAATAAATTATTAAATTTAACCCAACAAGGCAGAATTTCTTAAAAGCTCATCCAGAATCACTGCATCACCAAAACTATATGAAACCATGTGCATTTTTCCTCCTAATATCTACTCTATTCATATTAATAAAAATATAAATCATCCTCACTTGATCACACCACAATCTAGTGGATTCAACATTGATACCCAAGTCTAAATCACACTGAATCAAAGGTCTAGAAAAGAAGAACCAAAATAGAGACAACTGAGGGAATAATTCATCATAAATCCACCAAGGAACCACTAAAAATAATCCCTATATAAAGTGGAATATAAGGGAAGTATGAGGGAGATATTTGGCCAAATTAGACCCACCTTTTTTCCCATTAGAACTAAAAATGAAGGGGGTGACCCCAAAATGATGGGTCTATCCCTCTTAAAAAAGAGGGTAGATGTCCCTTTATAGTGTGGCCCATGGTACCCCAATTAAAATACAATCAACCAAGGTTTCATTGTTGTGAAAAGGCCCACCCTTGTCCACTGGATACAACACAATATAGAGTTCCATGGCATAATTAACCTCTAGGGGTTTCTTGTGTCCCCTACCTCCTATGATCCCTCTATGACACAGACCTCCATTTTTAGCATGATATCCCTCTCATTAAAACTAGAAAATTAAGTACTTAAGATACTTCATACTCAAATTAAAATACCTTGGGATATGATGCAATTATCTTCCTCCCTTTATAATCAAACTCCTGTGACACTCTCCACTACAGAATGCCTCTAGGCTACAACGTAGTCTGAGACCTACAGTCAGCACAGGGGTCGCCCCAACCCCACTCTGACATTTACTCAAGAACCCCAAACACCATTAGGTCCTAGATCCACATACAAAAACATCTCATAGATATTTTTCAACATTGGGATTTCTGATTTGAGTAACAATTATCTAAATTTCACCTACTCTGGGACTAAACATTCAAATTTCCTAAAAATTAATTACTTAAATTTTAAATGGTTCATTAAATAAATTCATGATTTCAGTTTCTTGTATTACTTTAAAGCTTCACATAAATAATAATGGAGAGAGAATATTTTTTATAATCATATAACAAGATCATTCATGAGGTTCATTAAAAAAATATGCATACCCTGATTCACCCCCACCCCACCCCACCTCAAGGTATTGTCCTTATTTAGTACCATCAAAATATTATTTTTAGAATTTTATTTGAGGCACTATATTTGTTGGATTTTAATGTTTTTAATGATAAAAATAATATATTTTAATGATATACACAATGCAAACCAATGATGTATGTATAAATGAATTTTTTTACTAAAGAGGGTTCAACCCCAGTCGATCAACCTGAGCTAGTGGACAATCCTATGAAAGGATAGGTTAACATAAGCACAAAGATAAGGAAATGTGAAAAATTTAGGACCATGGGAATATTTGGGATGATAGACATGTGCTTAAGTAAATTACCATAATTAGGGTGACTCACAGGCACATAGGGGATAGCATAGGAAATAACTGCACCAAATGAACACATTAACATTACACATATTAATCACACTCTAATGGGAAAGGGGTTGAGCCAAGTATTATTAAGAGGTTTATCCCACAAAATCTACAAAGGTAATGTAGATTTACATTCATCATTTTTTATCAACCAAAGGTCAACCATGGAAGATATAGGACCCTTGATCATTCCACATTTTTGAAAAATGTGCAACAATATTCCATTATCACTTCCCAAGAATCAAATTTGAAGTGGTAATGTTGTTCTAATCAGATCATGATAGAAAGAAGAGAAATCGAGTCATTTCCAATTACATATGTTTCCAATGACATCTCATGATCTCTCAACAACAACCCAAGCTCCAATTTATTCTCAACCCCAATATAAATAAATAATAAGGTCCAACTTTATCTCAAGAATCATCAACAAACTCCCATATTTTGACATAACCTCAACCCAAAACATAACCTCAACCTTTACAATGGATTCTAAAGTATCAATGTTGTATCATAACCCTCCAACAGATCCTCAAAAATTATATTTCATATACCAAATCCAACTACACATGTGAAATGGGTAATTCAAAGAGAGGATTCTCAAGTTCAATATAATCCATTAATCTTATTCATGGTATTCATGGGAAAATGAAAGAAGGTAAAATATTATTATAAAAGTTTGTTTTCAAAAATTAGGAAATAAGTTGGGAGAATGTCATGTGAGACCCATCCATTACATGAGAAAGTCTTAGGGGAAACCATGAGCTAGAATTTTCATTACAGAGGAGATAATCCTTGTAGCAGGGGGAGGTAGTTAAACCATTAATAAAAATATACCATTATATATTCCTTTACACACTCTATATCCATCCAAACAAAAATCATTTATCCTTACTAATTCCATTAATTCAAATCCATATATCATACTCAAGTCATACATTACATATTTACTTCCACTTTTATAAACCCATTCACACATTCAATCAAGGGATTCAGTTCCATTTTAGGGAGTTCTACCTCCTTCAAGAGTTCTATTTCCATTCCTCTATACATACTATACAATCTGATTCTATACCATTATATGCCACACCTCTAGATTCATCATTATATGTTCTTTATTCACCTCTATTATCCCAATACACATTGTTCATCCATTAGGATTATCATCCACTTCATCCGTAGATTCCTAGGTAGTGAAGGTGAGGCTACAGGCCAGGGAACAAAGGATTTCAATCACATCCTTGAGGTTGAACTTATTTCTCTCTATAATTTTCATTAGATTTAGTATTCTTAGATAGTCTTGTAATGTAGGTAATAAGGGGGATATAATATTTCCTTTTGTTTTGTGCCTTTTGGAACATAGATTTTTATTATTCATGATTCTGATCCTAATGATCTTAACTATTTGACCACCAATTTAGTGAAATAAGGATCTGGGTGATGAAGTGAGAATTAAATCCCAAAACCATAAAATAATTCTGTGAACATTGTAACCTAATGGATGATAGTTATAGGGGTGTATTGGAAACCTAATCATATATTATGAACTAAAATCAGTATTTCCCTAGGATGAGAACAACCTCATGGGGACCCTTGACTTGGGTGGTAAGTCTTAGGCTATCTTGAGATGGAATCCTTTGGAGTTGGTGATGTTTATAATGAATTTATATTGGTTAATTGATTTTTCATGAATCACTTGGTTGATCACTACTTTGAATCTTCCACACATCTTCAACTGAATCAAGTATCCAGGTCTTTTGTGACTAGTTCCTTCCCACTACCAACATCATACACACACTCACACACTAAATAGAAAAACCAAAAAAAATACATTTATATTATGGAATTATTTCCCACAAAAAACACAATATGATTTTAGTTTTATATTCTTTATAAATAAGTGAATTAATGGACCAACCATTATATCACTATGGGAATGACCCAGTTACTCACCAGTAAAAATTTGTTTATGCTCACATTTTTTGAAACCACAAACTACCATCGTTTATAAGGATATGTGGTGGTCGATTCATGAATTTTAATTCATTTTGTAGATAAAAATATAAATTATACAAAAATACACTCAAAACTAAAAATCACATCTTATATATATTTACATACTAATTTATATACTTGAATTTTAATCACTAGAGTTTTTGTTTTCAAGTGTATATTGATGGATTTTGAAAATTTATTTCGTCTATATTGTGACCCTTATACTTGGAATTTAAGGCATGCATCATAGGAGAACATTATAACACACTAAAAGGAAATAAAAAGAGATGGAAATGAGTTTGGGATATAGAGAAACTGTGATGAAGAAAAATCATGAAATATGTACATGCAAAATTTCAATAAATTTTCACCCAATATGAGAAACATAAAGATGCATCAAGTAAAGAGAAACCAATAAAACGTCAATTTATCACTAGGTGAAAGGATTTATGACATTAATCACCATCATTTGGAGTTTTTATAACTTTCAATGGAACACCATGAGAAGATGACAACATGTTTATCAAGTAATTCAAGACAATAGTGAATAAATTATCTCTAAATAGATTAATGGAGAATGATCTCAACGGGAATATTTTTCCCTATTTATTGAACAAATAGGAAAGGATATGGATACTCCTATAATAAAAGGATACTTTTCACACTTAGGTAGATTTAAATGATGATTTTTTGAGAATATACATCTTAATTTATAAAACCAATAAATAATGGAGTAGGATCACTAACATTTCCCAAAAAGAAGATGAGAACCTCCATGAATCATGGGAGAGGTTCAATATGTATGACCTTTAATACCCATCCCACCAAATCCCACCCCATTACTCATTTAATACTTTTATAATAGACTCACACCAATGAGGAAAGTAGTTATTGAAAAAAATATTGGAGGATAATTTGTAAAAAATAATTCTATTGATATAAATAACATTTTCATTATGTTATTTATCAATTCAAGCTGGAAATCCATGAGATCAAGTAGATATAAAGTTAAAGAAATCTACGACCAACAAATATGTTTACTCAAAGCTTTCTTAACTTCAAAAAAAATCATATATTGATCTAAAGGACCTATGATAAGGAAGAAAAATTATTTACATGTAGATAACATGGGTATAACTCAAAATAGTATAATAATTCTTGTATTATAGTTTCATTTTTACCCTTTAAAAATAGAATGGATTCATGGGATACTTGGAAATTAAATCATATAAGAGGGAAATATTCTCAAGTCTATATAATCAATGTTTCAGGGGTAAATCAAACATGTATTTGAGGGGAAAACATTAATTCCAACAAGATAAAATTTATGTAAATTCTATAAAATAAAAGATAAAAAGTGATTTTTTCTCAAATGATTGTCATATAACTTTGGGGAATCATATAAAAACTTCATGGAGGAATAAAGAGAACTTTGGGTAAGCTGTAAATCCTATAATTAAAAGGAAATCAAGGGTTATCTAGTAAGGGAATCAAATGCTGACTCATACTTTCTCAAATGTAGAATATCCAACTTAAGGAGATCAATTTGACTTGTCTTAGAGATATATAAATAGATTTAATCAAACTCAAAATAATTAATTTCAATATAAATTTTTATCCCATGTAACAAGGAAATTTTTAACTAGATTTTAGGGATCATTACAACATCGCATGGAGGGAGTAAGGGGTTCAAGGGAAGCTAAAAATTATGGTTTAAATGGGAATTTATAGGGTAGTTATAATGTAATTTATGAGAAACAGCTTCATAATTTTTCTATAAAGGACCATATAACTAAAAATATATTGGATAACCTTCAAGTCATTCAATATAAACTCTTAATAAAAGTGGAAAGATTGAAGAGTCTCATTCAAACCACTAAGGATCAAATTCAACACACATAATTCAATTTCTCATAGATGTACATAAGGATTAATAAAATCTCCAAAAACACTCAAGAATACATACAAGGTATTGAAGATCAATTAGAGTTGGTTGGAAGGTAAAATAGTGAGAGGAACCAAGGAGTGATGTTAATCTAAGATGAAGTTTATCCCATGGAGTGTTTTATGAACATAACCAGATGAGAAGGTAAGTGAATTAAAGTTGGAAGTATAATTAAAGGGGATTTTGAGTTATAAGAGTCATAAGAACTAATTGAAACATAAGGGATGAATAAAACCACCACTAAAATGTATTTTGAGTAGGTAAACCCATAGTAAGTTTCACATGAGCGGTTAAAAATTGAAAAGCACACTGAAATTTCAAATTTAAGGAAGGCTGAATTTGAAAGAGAATGTGAGTGAGAAACCTATAGTAATTTAGCTATGTGACCATACACATATATAAATAAACTATATGTGGTAATTTGGATACATTTTCATCCATGTATGAGGATTTACATTTGAAAAAATTAGCTATGTTGTCACCCGTATATGGGATTGCTGCTTACATGAGCGAGAATTCTAGATACATAGGAGTCTATTGCAGTAGTGCATGACAAGTCGCCTATACTTAGAGTTTAATACTCAAGGTTACACATTAGTATTATTGTACTCCATCTGAGTTGTCCTTGTGGAATATATCAAATTAAATGTTCTAAACCACATGGAGAGTTACTTGGTCAAAAGAAGGAAAGATGCAATGAATTTGGTGGAGACTTGAAGACTGTAAATATCCAGAGAATATTCAAAACTGAAAGATTGTGAGGATACAGGGAGTTTAAACAAAGATGAAGGAAGGAAGAAAACTTTTTTAATAATTATATGAAACTATTTAAATTAGGGATGAAGCCAATTGTGAGATTGTTTTTTAGTTTTTTCATACAAACGTAACTACAAAATTTTTATAAAGAAAAGATAGAGAAAATTCATGGGAGAAAATCTATCCATGTGAGGATAAAATTATGACTAGTTATGGGTAGTGTAGACATAAGGTAACTTTGTTTTTGAGTCTTTTTTTCATTGTAATATTTTTGAATTCTTTGGAGTTTATTTCCATTAGTAAAGAATGTCTTTTTTCTCTTTTTAATTTATTCTCTCTTAGTTTTCCTAAGATTTTTATTCAAACTTATGAAAGTAAAGTGAATTCCCATACTATTTAAACTTATTATAAAAGTTATTGCCTTTGATTATAGTAAGATTATCTAGGTTTGGATACTCATGTGTCCATGGGTGGTAAGATCACTTTCCTAAGAGAATTGACAATTCTACTGAGGTTTTGATATAATGTACATGAAATATTATGTGTTCTCCTTGAGTTATTTAGGTTTGGATTGAGGAATAAATTTGGATAATTTTAAAGTAAAATGAATCATAGGTTGTCTAAAGGGTTGATACTTGTCCTCAATTTCTACTTTCCAAACGTAATTCTCACATCTCTTTTCGATCTGTCTTTAATTTCAATTTTCATTAATTTTCTTAATTTTTTCCAATTTACATACTCTTACTTTTCAAACCAAAAAAATCCTTAATTGAATAATATTCTCATAAAAAATTAACAAAAAGTGAAAATTTGTGAACATATTCTATAACCTCCTTGGGAGACAACCTTGGGTGCTACTTTACTGCATTCCTTATGGGATAATAATCTGTTTGAGTGGGACCCATGAAAAATCTAATCCTCATCTTAGGATCATTTATGGAGAGGTTGCCTAATTTTAATTAATTTTATTTTATATTACCAAAAGTTTTAACCCTAATATAGACCCTTTAGATCCTGAAATTGACCACATGTGTTACTCTAGAGTTAGGGATAATGGAACTATTGAACTTAAATCCACATGTGTCAACCTTGTTAATAAAGAGTTCCTAGGAGATAAAATTAAAACTATAACTGCTTCTATTAACACATCTAGAGGATATCTATGTTAACTTGAAATAACCATTTATAAAAATAGAACACTTAGATAATTGGCTACATCTTATGAAGACCATCAAAATCCTTCTGAATATCCAGCTCTACCTGCTATATTTGAAATCAAGTCTAGATTCATACACCAACTACCATAATTAATTATAATTCTAGGAGAATATTCACATAAACCCCATAAAAAGTTTACTTATATATGTGTCAATATGAAACCCTCTATATTCAACACAAACTAGATGAAAATTATAGATTTTATTTTTTTCTTTAGAGGGAGTGGATGAGGAGCAGTTATTTTATTCACATGAAACACTAATTAAAGTCTATAATGAATTGAAAAAAAAATCTTTGAAAATTCTTCCCTACCACTAGCTTTTTATCAATTAGAAAATAAATTTATGGGATTATGAAAACTTATGGAAAATCATTGCTTCAATAATTGTAAAGATTCAGAAAAAAAAATTTAGTTTCCCCCACCATTAGATAAGTGAACAACTATTGATTTAATACTTTTATAAAGGATTGATTCATATAGATAAAAGTATAATTAATTCCATTGTAGGAGGATCCTTATTTTACAAAAAAACTAACTAATTCTTTTACCTTAACAGAAAACATGGCCCAAAATGATTAAAAATTTGGAACAAGATACATTTTACATGTTAAGTTTTCTTAATAAATACACACTTATACTTCTGAGAATAACATTATTATGAGTCAACTTAATGATCTTACCACCATGGTTAGATCTTTGCTACTTTCCAACACTCCTAAACCCCAACCCAAACATAAAAATTGTTTTATATTGAAAGTTCACTATGGAATTTTTGATTCTAATGACCATTTCAATGATTAATGTCCACAAATGCAAGAATCACCTAAAAATAGAAATCATTTTTTTCTTCAAGAAGTACCTTTCCATATAACTAATAAATATATTTTAAATCAAACCAAAACTTTAATAAAAACTAGAAAAACCAGCCTCAAGATATATTTATATATCCTAAACAACAAAATATATTTTTCCAAGGCCAATCAAGTAACTCAGAACCAAGATAAATCAATGAGAAAGTTGATTATCAACCTGGAAAAAATTTAGCCTGCTCAAACCACTCACAATATAGACACTAACCTTGAAGAATATTTAAGGTAGAAACATGAATATTTAATGTAGAAATAGGAATATTTAAGATAACAAGAATAAAGTGTGAGGAAACAATAGATCATGATAAGTACTTTGATGAATCAAATGGAAAAACTAGCTATTGATGTTGGTAAAATAAGGAATCATATCACCAGTTGATTTCATTCACAAACTCAAGTTAATCCCAAATATAAAGGGAAGGAAAATGTGATTTTCATACTAATTAGAAGTTTTAATGAACATAAAAAACCTCAAGTTGAGAATTTAAAAACTACACTTAAACCTTCACTTGATGATTAGAGTTTTAAACCTTTTTTGCATAGTTTATGACCTAATGAATAAGATCAAACTTATATTAAACCTGATGAAGTTTCTAAAACGTCTTTAAAAGGAAAACCAGTGTCACAAGAGGAGTATTTTCTTGAAAAGGCCAAGAAATTTTAGATAATAATGATAGGAAATTATGTATCAAAAAAATTGATCAAAAAGGAAAAGAAGAATATAAACCACCACTACCCTATCCTAAAAGTAAACACCCAATAAATAAGCCTACTGAGGTTGAATAGGATAAAGAAATTTTAGAGACCTTCAGCAAAGTTCAAGTAAATATTCCATTACTTGATGTTGCGAAACAGATTCCAATATAAGAAAAAAAAACTTAAAAGAGATGTGTTATCTCAAAAGGAAATCCAATGGATAATAATGAGTCAACATAAGAAGTAATTTTTCCTCTATGATCCAATATTCTTTACCTATAAAATGTAAAGATCTAGGAACCTTTACCATTATCTGCACTATATAAGAATTTGAACTTAAGGATTTTGTGTTAGATCTAGGAGCTCCTATAAATGTTATGCCCCATTTAGTATACTTAACCTTACAAGTTATAGAACTCAAAACTATCATAATTTTCATCTAATTAGAAAACTGGATCACAAACAAACCTAATAGAGTTATTGATTATATTTTGGTAAAAATCAAAGAAATCATTTTCATTGGTATATTTTATGTTTTAGATATAGAATATGATAGATTTATTACCCATGCACCTCTTATTCTTGGGAGAACCTATTTTAAAACTACTAAAGAAATCATCAATGCTCATAAAGTAAATTTTCAAGTTGAATTTGGAGAGGAAAATATTCACTTTAATATTTTTAAATCCATGAAACATCATAGAGAGAATCATTTATCTCCTCAAGTGAACATGATAGATTGGTTTTCTAATTATTTGTTTCTTAATTTTACATGTGATTAAACTTTAACTACTTCTCATGAAAATAATTCTTTTCTTGCTACTAAATTTGACTTATCTAAGGAAGAATATATTTCTTTTGAATAGATCTTGAATGAAGATCATATTTTTTTGGCCTTTATAATTTTAAAATAATTAAATCTGATTTCAGGAAAGCTTGGTAAAAACTGAAAATTTATGAATCTGTTTTTTTTCAAATAAACTGATAATTGTCCATGTGAAATCAACATTTAATATTTTAAAACTGCTAAAATAGAAGATAAAAACATGGATCTTGAATATCCTCTTAAATCTGGAATTTACATTGAGAAATTTATTTGTAAATAGAAAGATAAATAGCTTGTTGGCCCTAACTTTAATTTGAAAACTATATTGTTTTAGACCAAATTACATGATAAAATTAATGATTTTGTATACCAACACCCCCCCCAACCAATAAAAATATCCCTTCTGAGTTAGTGCTAAAACCACTTCCTGAAAACCTCAAATATTCCTTTTAATGTGATGAGGATAGCTTTCCTGTAATAATTTCTAAAAATATGTTAAAATATCAAGGGAACCAACTCTTAATAATCCTTAAAACCCATAATATAATTTATTATAGACTCTAACTAACTTAACTAGAATTATCCCATCGGTTTTCATGCTTCGTATTTGGTCATAGAAAAATTTAAAACAAGTTAGGAAACTTCAAAAGAGATTAAATCCAACACTATTAGGGGTTGTAAAGAAGGAGGCAACCACTTTATTAACTATTGGAATAATTTTTCCCATATATGATAGTAAATTTTTAAATCTCTTCCAATTTAGTCCTAAAAAAAGTATCTTTACTATTTATAATAATGAACTTGGAGTGCTTATTCCTGATATATTGAAAAATAAGTAGAGTGTGTGCATTGATTATAGAAAAATCAATTTTGTGACTATAAAGGACCATTTTCCCCTTCTATTTATTGACCAGTTATCAAATACTTGTGTTATATACCCAATATTATTTTCTTTATAGATTCTTGGGTTACTTTAAAATTCATATTACCCCTAAATATTAATAAAAAACACTTTTACATGTATTTTGGTACTTTTTCATATAGAATAATGTATTTTGGTCTATGTAATACCAAAGGAATTTTTCAAATATGTATAATGATTATTTTCTTTGAATTTTTAGAAATATATATGAAATTTTTTATGTATGATTTCACTATTTATGGATCTTCATTTGAGATCTATTTAAAAAGTTAGTTTATTGTCCTTGAACCTTGAATTGACAAGAATATTGCTCTTAATTATGAAAAAAATCCATTTAATGGTGGATAAAGGAATTTTAATTGGAAATTTAGTGTAAAAATATGAAATTTAGGTTGATTACTCCAAGGTTGAGATCATTTCATCACTATCAAACCCAAGAAACTGTGAGATATGTGAGATGTTGTCTTATCCATGCTGGTTTTTATAGAATATTCATAAAAGAATTTAGTAAAGCAGTATTTCCCATGTCTAAATTTCTTTAAAAAGAAACTCAAGTTTTCTTTGAGGAGAGTTAAAAGAAAGAATTGAAGTATTTAAAACAAAATTTGATATCCCCACCCATTATTCAATAAAAAAATAGGACCTGCCTTTCGATTTGATAATCGAAGCCTTTGATTCTATACTTGGAGTAGTTTAAAGTAAAAAAGTAGATAAAAAATATCATATAATATCTTATTCCTCTATGACTTTATATCAGACCCAGTTAAATTATACAACCAGTGAGAAAGATATGATAGTTATTTTCTTTTACTTGGACAATTTTAAATGTTATTAGATGTGATCCAAATTGATTATTTTCACTAACCATTCTGTAATCATATTTTTAATGAATAAATTTGATGTAAAATCAAGGATAATGAGATGGATATTATTATTATAAGAGATTGATTTTTAAATAAAGGATAATAAGGGAATTTAAAATCATGTGGCTAATAATTTAATCTAATTACCCAATGTTTTTGATGAAAAATATTAGATCTATCTACCCATTAAAGAAACATCCCCAGCCAGGTTCTAACTCTGGCGCAGGTCACTCGGTCTGATGGATCCCCTCCTCCAGAGGTCTCAAACTGAACTCTGATGGTTCTTGCTGCATGGGGGTACTCCATGGTGGAGGATTGGTACATTAATACAAAGGTTCGGTAATCCTTGCTTTCTCCTCCCGCCTTGGTAGTGGATCTTACCTTCAAGAAGATGTCAAGGCTTTGTTCCAGGGTATAGTTTGTGTCATCAATAGGATATCGAGTTATCGGAGGTTGAAACACACTCCAAAATTTATTAAAATGCAATTATTTGTCTTAGTCCCACCCCCTGGTCTATTTCATACATCGTTAGAAAGTGTATAGGAATTCCCATTAGTAACATCAAAGTGTTGCATGTGTGGAGAGAAGGGAACCAAGTTCCAGATCATCTTGCTTCCCTGGATGTTTCTAGCCCTGACCCCCTTGTCCTCCATAACATGATGTCTTGGAAACCTGAAGGGGTTAATTTGATTCGAGGGGATGCCCTCGGTCTTCACTACTTCAGAAACCCATGATCCTTGTAGGTTTTTGTCCAGTGTGCCTCTTTCTTTGAATAAAAAATTACTCGATGATGATGAAGAGTGAGAGACCATGGTTTTTAGATCTTGTGAATATATTATATTCAAATTAAGTTACCCATTGGTTTTCTAAGAAACAAATTTCTAAAATTATTACTGATTCAAGAAGATACATTTGGGATGATCTTTACTTATGGCATGTTGGTAGTGATCAAATAATAAGGTGATGCATTCTTAATTCTGAAGTTCAATCTATCTCGAATTTTTTTTATGATTTGAGTTTTGGAGGCCATTTTGGAACTCAAAGAACTTATAGGAAATTAATTAACTCTAGTTTATTTTGGACCACTATTTTTATATATTCTTTTAATTTTTTTAGAGTTTGAGAAAATTGTTAAATCCATGGTAACAATTACAAGAGGAATGATATTCCTTAACAACCTCTCTTATTTTATGATGTGTTTGATGTATATGTTATGGATTTCATGTGACCATTTCCAAATTAATTTGCATATCATTACATATTTCTTATTTTTGATTATGTGTCTAAGTGGGTAGAAGTTATTCTCATAAGAGATTATGATGCAAGAGTTATTGAAAAAAATGGTAAATGGAATCTATTTTCAAGATTTGGATTACCAAAGTTTCTTGTCACTAATCAAGGGAATCACTTCTTGTAATTCCCTAAGTATTTGGGAAGAATATTCCTACCATAATCTATATGTTTATAATTCAAAACTATTTTTTCAAATTAATTTAAATAGATTAGTTAATAATTCGTACAAGATATAAATTAAACTAACAAAACATTATTCCTTCATATTAAAATGTTACAAAAAAAAGCACATAAAACAAATTATTAATCACCATGTATTATTTCATACTATAAAAGTGAATAAATTAAAATTAGATAATAAATATAGAATAATTAAATATTCAACACCAGGAGATCTCATGGATCATATTCACCCTTGAGGATCACAAATAGCCAAATAAAACCAATAATGGGGAAGAACATGAGAAAAGGGGAAAGCATGTTGTGTGATCTAAAATGAAAACTATGAAAATGAGAAGTTTTACCTAAAAAGTAAGAATGGAATTCATGATTCTAATACATTTATATATAGGAATGAAATCTGGTCATTATAAATATTTTTATTAGAATTATTTTCATTGGAAATATGGTCATTGGATATAAATGTATCCAATAGGTATACTGAAGTTGTGTTTTGTTAGAAGTAAATTTAGAAAAATGTGAATCATAATGAAAGAAAAGTATAATATTAAAATATTATTTATATATATTAATATGTTACGTATTAATATTAATATTATTATTATTAAAAGATAATCTTATGTATTTATAAAATTAAAATAATGATTTTAATATCAATGTATTGGTAAAAATAAATTTTAGAATATAAATAATTAATTCTAATGGTATTTTGTTAAAGCATATTTAGTATAAAAGAAATTTTTTCAAAGTACTATTTTATTAAGTGTTGTATATTTTATCATAATAAATTAAATTGAATATTTTTAAAATATTATTAAATATAAAATAATATATTAATAGTATTTAAATTTTAAATTGATATGATATAATATTAACAACACTTAATGTTTAAAATTTCATTTTTCAGTAAAAGAGATTTTTATTTTTATTTTATATTTTCATTTAAAATATAAAATTATAAATTTTAGTTCCCCACTATTGGTGGTGTGGTGGTAAGGGTTTGGGTGGGCTGAGAGGAAGGTCATGTGGTCATGTCCCTAGGCCTACAATTTACTGTAGTTTTCTTCTTTTCGTTTTGTTCCACACTAGCGAATGTAATCGACCTAGTATAAAATTATAAATTTTAGAATTTAATTTTTTAAAAATGGAAATCATTTTTTTACTTAGAATAAAAATATTATCTTAGGATAAATTTTTGGTATTTTCTTAAATAATTGAATTTTTAAGAGAATAGTAAAAAATATAGTTTTTACCAAAACTATGAATTTAATTACTTAATAAGAAATACCTAGAAGTTTATAACACATTATAATTAGTTAAATATTTATTTAATAAGAAAAACTATACATTTAAAAAAAATCTTGAATTTAGAAAACGTATGATTAACATTTTAAGGACATAATTTATATTTTCCAATAAAAACTATTTTTGGTTTTTCTTTTAATTAAATAATATTTTTTTAACATTTGGTTTTGTATTATTTTAAATGTCACAACATCCTCCCTACAAAGGTACCTCACTTGGGAAATAAATGATTAAATAGATATAATGACCCCCAAAGCCTATCTCCAATAGGTCATAGGTTTATGACTAGCACTGAGTGTATATCAATCACATGCATGGGAGGAATTACCCTCTGTAAGTTTAAGGGACAAGAGATAATATGGAAAATTTTAACCCCTAGCCAACACCATGCACAAACAACATAAATAATTCTAATACATGAAATGTAATTGATAAAATGAAAGGGAAACCAACAGTACCAAAAGTAAAACTAGGCAGTGGCCAAAAACTCTAAAACCCCCCAATAGCTACTCAACAACTCCTCCAAGATTGTAATGTCCATCTTGATATCCAACATTTTCCTATTAACCTGAAAAATAGTTTATATATAGGTAGGGTGAGAATAAAATGTATACTTGATAAGATCTACCCTAAAACCTCTCATAAAAAATGTGAAATAATCATACTAAATCCCAGTGAATAAAAAATTGAATCTAACTCACAACCTAAATAGATAGTACTAGTTTCTCATCCTCACCATATATCATTCACCAAATAACACATATAAGTAAACCATTCTATAAGAAAAACATATATATAAATAGGGTACCCTGCTTCCACTTCTCTATTGGGTTGTCTCTCTCACACCCTAGTGACACACATCATGTGTTCATCCCTTCTATATTTCATCCTACACCTCATGAAATAGTGTCATAACCATTTTGTATCTTGTGAAACCCAACATCTCAATATCATCATCTCCTAGTAGTAAACAAGTGTATTCCCAAAAGAAACTATAGCCTATGTACATGCATTATACCTTAATCCATCAAATCCAATGCATGTACACCCATGGTAACCCATGGACACCATGTCTGGATACAAGTATGTTATATACCTCAAGCCAATATGACCCGAACATAAATTTATTGTAAAACCACGAGCCATAACAACCCTAGTAGGAAGTCACCCTATACCATAATCCATTATATCATGGATACATATTCTCATATATGTCTGAGGGGAGAGTAGGGGAGATGGATTAGTCATCTATATGTTCCCTCACAATCCTAGATGTTGGAGAAAACTCCCTCTAAAACATTTGGGTGTTGGTTTCCCTACTTTAACACAAAGATCAATGTTCTACAAATAAGAATAGATAAAAAATAAATAACCATAGTCAAAGTTAACACCACCTAAATTGAAGGATACACCGTAAAAACCTAAGCGTGAAAACCTACCATCAATACTAACTTAAATCCTTGCTCGAAATAGATGAAAACACCCACCAATAATATATTTCAAAAGGAGTAATAGGGTAAATGAATATGTGAGGTGAAAGAGAGTACCTTGATCCTTGAATATTTGATCTGGATAAACAAATGGATTAGACTCTCAAGGATATTATTTTTGAGGGTGTTGAGTTGTGTAGGGTTCATCTACGGTTTGATAGAGGGAGTAAAAAATATGAACTAAGGATGCTCGGGACTTCCCTTTATAGAGGAAGCCCATAAGCCTCTACTACGACATAGTGAACTCCCACCACACACATGGTTCTATAATTAAATGTGGGATTTGGTTTTTAAGGTGATTTAACCCCATGAATTTCACACTTTTTAAACTTCCATCGAACCACTTTTACCACCACCATGGTGTGGGGTCAAAACCTAGGTCGTTATACCCTGGCCACCCTCACCACTGCGTTGCGGAAAGATCCATGCTGCATGATTCCAATAGTGGGACTCAACAAGTGACACACACATCATTATTTCTCCAAAAAACATACAAGAGAATTTACCCATCCTTGTTTCTAATAGGAGAAACCCCAAGGAAAAACGCCTTTCACCATGTCCAGACAAGTCATTTCACAAACCGTGTTTCACTCCAGCACTAAACATCCAACTAAAAGTCCAAAATCAAAAAATATAAGTCTAAAATAGACTTTACCATGATAAAACCTATAATAATCATCAAAAAATCATGCACCACACCCACTACAATGGGTTTGGTGACCCTTAAAAGGTAAAAACTCATTTTTTCCTCCAGAACTCCTCCAAACTCCATCACGGCACCTTTGAGTCCCGAAAAAACTCAAAGGGAGTAACTTTAGAAATATATGAACTTATATTAAAATCCATATAACATTAAATTTATTATAATAAACCAATTTATATCATGAAATCAAATACATCGATAATTTTACCTTACACATAAATTTTAGTCTTAAAAATAAACTTTTTTCAAAAACAGGTTTTTACGCATTATATACTCTAATGTTAAAACTAAATTTTATTACACATAGAAATTTTATCTAGTATAATTTATATAATATTTTAAATCATTAGTTAAAAATTATTTAATAAGTTTTATTTTATTTTTAGGCATTAAAATTAAATAACTTATGTATAAATCAGTTACCACGGTAAAACCAAAAATGGTAAAAGTGAAAAATATATGACTAATATAATTAAAAAAATGTTTTAAAATGAGTGTTTGATGAATTATAAACCTTATATAATCCCATAATACATTATTGTACATTTTTTGTTCCACATAACATGTTTAAAATGTGATTCATTTATATTAAGTGGTTATAATTTCAAAATTTTCATTCTCACCAATTATAAAAGGGGCCTCTCACCACCCCTTAAAGACCACTCAAAAACTTAATTTTACACCTAAAAATCTGAAAATTTTCCTTATTTTATAATCTTATTACATTTCCTTGAGGATATTGTCAATATAGATTGTCTTGATACATATATCCTTTTCCAAGGAGTCTTCTAAGGGAAATCCCAAGTCCTCAATGTGCATACTTTTTTCCAAACTTCTTTTCTTTTCATTATTATGTTCCAAAATATAATTTTATAATTCATATAAAATGATGTCAGTATTGTTTTTATATTTAATTTTATTATACTAAGGGAATAAATATTAACCACCTTTCCCCTTTTCTATTAATAAAAATAAAACTGTTATTTGTGTGTTGTGCAGCCTATACTACCTCCATGAAGCAATGACTTCTGTTTTTTCACCAATGAAAATATTTATTGATTATAAGGGTAAAATTGAATAATAAATATTAAAAATGTAATAAAATTATGTTAATTAATAAATAAATTATAATCCACCTTTATTCTCACTCATTCATTGGGTAATGAAAACATTGATTGTGTGTTGTGTGGACCACCACCTCCACGAAGTAACATATCTCATTTTTCATTTAGTTTCTTTATTATTTATTAAATTTATATAAAAATTATTCACAAACATAAATTTATCTAAATATTATTATTATTTTTATTCTATAATAATTATATTATTCCAAAATAAATCACTTTCATTATCACAATCATACATTAATTAAGGTATGTTCATGTTTGGATCGGTTTAACCACCTACTTGAATAATGTAATAAAATACTATAATTGATGACTATTAAAACTTAATTATTGATAATATATGATATAAATAATAAAATAAATATTTAATTTTGGTTTTTTAATAGAAAAATTAATATTAACGCGTTAATTAAGATACCATTGTTCACTATTTTTAAATCACTAAGACGTTCTTATAGCCAATTTTTTCTACAATAATCATAACCAAAACATCCATAAAATAAAATTATAAAATTAAAAAAAAACTATAAATCATCAATTACAGTACATTTTATGATCTTTGAATGATTAAAATTGGGTGAATAATGAATAATAAAACAATTATTATGAAACATATTCAAAACAATCATGATTACTCACACTTGATATCAAAAATATATAATAACTAGCTAATATAAATGTAGAGAGTAATTATATATTAATTTTATAAATGGTTATAGATATTAATAGGGTTCCTAAAATAGGTGATTAATATCATTATTTTTTAAATACATTAAATTCAAGTGCTTTAGTGTAAGTCAGGAATTAAGGTAAGAGGTTCATTGTCTCAAAAGTAATTTCTTGGACATTATTCTTATTATGAACCATGATATCTTTAATATGATGTGATTAACACCTAATTAATTTATTTTACCATATTCATGTAATTTAGGGGTATTATATAGGCGTATCTTGTTATTTTATTAAATGTATTTTGATTCAAAGGATATCAAGGTCATAAGGTTTTATTTTTCTCTATTTACAATTCTATAAGATATGTTTGATATTTAACACCATAATTTATTTTATATGGTGTAATAACTACCATATTTCATTAAAGTATAAATAATGAAATCAATTTTATGATATTTTAATGTTCATTTCATGTTAACCCACTTATGTTTGTTTGATTCCTATGTTACCATCACTATAAGGGTTCCTTTTTCAATCTCAATTTCAAATCGAGATTTTTTGAAAGATAATAAATTTAGGGAATTTTATATTCTCTCCCTTTCTAAAACCATAAAAAAATTCTTCTCTTATGATTCTTTTTTGGTTTTTATATTTATTTTCACTATTCCATTTTCCCTCTTGGATCATTATTTACCCATTGTAAGGAAACTGACCTCATCTCTTATTCCCATTCGAGAACCTCCCTTTTCTATGTACACATTCATTAGATGATTTTTTTAATTTCCTTATATATTCCTTGATAATTGATTAATTTAATTTTATAATAGTTGATCTTATTTAAAAGTTTTAAATAAATTTTTAACATTTTATGTATGGTTTTTTTGTCAAAGTGTGAAAATCATCTCTTTTTAACATTTTTCATGTGAACACATATTTACAATTAATTTTTCATTTTATATAAATATTTCACTACTTTTTTTTGATTTCTAAAAGAATTTATTTTTTTCCCTAGATTTATAAAATAATTCTTTTAAAATAATATCAAAATATCAAGGATATTTCTTATTTCCAAAGGAATTTTTCTAAAACTCCTAAAAAGTATTTTTTTTATCTAAGTTATTATCCTTTGACATATCTTATGATTGATCAAGGATATTATTCCAATATTACCATCCAAAATATTTATATGGG
Source organism: Viscum album (assembly GCA_963277665.1). NCBI lineage: Eukaryota > Viridiplantae > Streptophyta > Magnoliopsida > Santalales > Viscaceae > Viscum > Viscum album. The sequence continues at coordinate 906,200,513 of OY728131.1, read as the reverse complement.
TTCCTTATGTAATTTTATTTTATATCAAATATATGATTCAACACTACCTTGGTCTTGTCTAACAATCCAACATGAATAAACGTAACTTTTCCTCCAATGACTTTTCTTTGTGAATACCATTTTTTCCATTCCTTTGACTAAAGGGTGTTCACCAATATTCTATATGTCAATTGATTAGGGAAATTATTAACTTTACTATATACCCTTTATCTATGTGGTGTAAATAACATATGCTTTATTATCTTTATTGAAGGATATTTATCTAGAAAGTTACTGAATATCTTTGGATAGCCATTTATTTTTCATGGGTTTATCATGTTATGATTATTAATGGAATTATGGATTATTTATTTATGTGATTACATTTTAAAAGGATATGAAACCCATTTTATTTTCACATGTTATTTATGGTATAATGAATGATTATTTTCAAGTGGAAATCATATGTATGGATGATGACATGTGGGGTCCTATATCATCTTTCAATATATTGGTTAAGGATTTATATCTTAGGATAAAAGTATTCACGAGTATGTTTTAGTTGCTCAAAATCATTAGAACTGATGATGGGATCATGACACTAATGTTCCCTATACTAATTTTTGTTCCACATTTCTAAAGCATCCAAATTTTATGCTCCTATGGTTCATGTTTATTTACTAATATTTACACAATTTTCAAAGTATGACTTTTTTCTATGATATACAAAATTTTCATGATATATTGTTATGTTATAGCATTCCTTATGCAATAATTTTAGATCTATTCTTTGTTGGGAATAAATTTTTTTATGCATTCAGATTAAACCTATATACTAATATTATTATCACTTATTATCCTTGGTTGTTATCACTTATGTTTACACATACTGAGTTTTGATCTTAACCCTTTATTATATTTCTATTACCTATGTTATGAAGATGAGTATAAACTATAATAAGTCTAGAACGAGTCTAGAGTTGGTCAATTCTGTAGAAATTTTTAAAATTATTGTAAAATAAAATTGCTTATGTATCTAGTCCTCAAAGACATTATACCTTACATTCTTGGGATTATGAGATTATTTTGTGAGATATATTGTTTAACTTATGGAAATAATGTGAAATAAACATATGTTTATCTTGGGTCTCTATAGTTGGTATCGGAGTAGGGTTTATTTATTTTTAGTCTTATTTTAGTTTTTTGGGGATTATTATAATATAGCTTTAATGAAAACTGAAAGAGCGTTGTCGTGGGAGCCCTCAAATGATTAGTGTGATTTTGGGGTACTTAGGTGCAGCAGAGTGGCTGACCAAGGTCGTCTCTCAAAGGAGGAAGTGAATTAAAACAACTTTTCAGAGGTATTCTAGAAATAAAATAAAAGAGAATAAAAACACTACTTGAAAGGATGGGGGTGGTTGTTTATATTTTATAAAACTTGAAGAAGTTTTCTGGAAGAAGATTGAATTTTTTTTGTTTTTAATTTTGAAATGAATTTTGATTAAAAAGACACAACAAGAAGATGTTTTTTAGACAATATTTAAAAGACGTAATCGATATAACTCTACCTCCTCAATAATTTATTAATAATTATCATTTAAATTAATATTCACTTAATTATTATCCCTTAATTTGTTAAATCTCAAACCCTATGAGAATTAACTTTACCACGAAGATGAAGTGAATTTAACCTTAGGCTAACTTCGGAACATGCAATCGCAACACCCTGCTTTGATTGATGTTCTAAGATTAGCTTATGGTCAGTGGTAAATTAAGGCACATAACCACTCTATAAATGAGGATTAATTGAGTTTATGTATTGTATTTGAACTCTACAAATTGATCTCGTGTGGTCTTGTATTACCGATTAAGATCGCGATCTCACAATTCACACAAATCCCAACCTCGCACGTTTTGTGTTAATTGTTCAATTTCTCACTTAGTTTATTCTAATTTGAAAACTAAATTAATGTATCATGTTTAGTGAATTAAAGTAGATCATTTATTCAAAATAAATGAATAAATAAGGTGAGAGGTAGATCGATTACTAAAAATAACTACTCTTCCATGGGCGGTGTAGTCATCGTAAAAGCGAATTGCATTTGCAACGGTTTAGAATGGGTATAACCCAATCACGCTTCTACTCTTGAGTTCAAGCCCAAAGAGGAATATTAATGAAGAATAAAAATGAACAAAAAAGAGGAAAAGAGAAGAAATAAAATAATATCAAAGAAGTTTATTACGCAAATGAAAACATTACAAAATGAAGAAGAGAATGAGGCTTTGATGAGGGGATCCTTGCTTCAAGAGCTACCCCTTTTACAATGGTAGGATAATTTGGGTGAAACAAATTCTCCACTTCCTCCAATATCCTAATTCACTTCCCAACACCACCAAATGACAAAAACACAAATTTATAGAGTGGTGGGGATGCTAGGTTCAAAGTGGTTTTAAGTGTGAATGGAGAATCTCGGACAAATATTTTATGCCAAATTTCACCTCCCATTTGACCACCAAAAACGCATGGATTTTCCGGCCTTATAGAAGGATAATATGTGAGGATATGGGTCCTCTATCACCTATAATAATTTGGGCTTAATCCAGGCCCATATGAAGGAGTTGTGGCCGAAATACAGAATCTTCTCTATTCTGGCGTGTCCAACCCACCTTTGACTTTATGGCCCAATTACTCCATCCAAATGCATTCTTTTGATCAAGTGTCCTGAATGAAAGTTGTATCCCATGAAGTAATAAAAATATTTTAAAAATATTAACTTCAAATAATTCAAATAAAAATATTTATGATTGAAATACTACAGTGATTTTGAAAGGGTAAAATTGGAATTTTCATCAAATATTCAAATGAATTATCTAATCCCAAATACTTTATAATTGAACATACTTAACACAATGTGAGGAAATTATATAATTTATTATCAATAAAATATTCAATAAAAATTTGTTTTATCAACTCCCCCACACTTACCCTTTTGCACTCCTGAGCAAAACCTTATATCAAGTAAACATTAGTATCAAATCAAAACAAATTTTAAAACACATATCATTGAGATCCATCAATTCCACACCAAGAATCAAAAGATATCATGACTCATAAAAACCTTATTTCAAGTTATCCATTTATATAATTCAATATATTTCCACTTCATTTATCCTCCCATGCACAAAACACTTACCTCGCTTGAATTTTCTCTCATCACTCAAATATCATTTTTTTGCAATGTCTTTCTCATCCAAACTCATACAAGGGTCACCATAGGCTTGATAAATTCCTACATCTCCACCCGATGTGATTCAAGGACATATGTTTATCATGAGAACTTTTCAGGGTTGTTCTGTGGCTTTCATTTGGTAGGATTTAGATGTGAAAAACTCTGAGGCTGAATGATGAGGGATTGACTCTTTTTGAAGCAAAATTACATTAATCTAATTTTCACTTAAATATGGTCTTCTCTTCAATCCCTATAGTATCAATTCAGCTCCGTCATCATAAAAATTCATGAAAAGTTTACACCATTCATCATTTCAGCATTAAAAATGTCAATCTTCTCAAACATGATTTTCTTGGAAGCTCCGGATAGGTACAGCTTTCCACCTCAATTAGAAGCTCCAGAAAAGGCACAACTTCACTTATCATGAAAGCTCCAGAAAAGTCACAACTTTCAATATAATGACTTTCTTCAGCAGCAAACATATCTCTTACGAATTTAATTTTCCACCCAAAGTATCATAGAATGTGGTAGCACAACACAAGATAGCTTCCCCCACACTTAAGATCAACTAGATTATGCAATTTCACTTCAAGAGTTGGTTGGATAGGGAAAATTGGATTGTAATGTGGCTAACATAACAGGTTGTGCATGGATTATAAGGGCTAAAAGGATTAAATGTTCAAGGTAGGCCATTATAAAAAAGGATTATTTGAAATAGGGGATTTAATAACAAACAAATGCCTCAATCATTTAAACATAAGTACCTCAAACCCTCAAGTTTTGACAGAAATAAATCAAATTCTGGTTAAATCAAGCATGGTTTGGTTCTCTCAAGAAGTGAGGTGAATGTAAAGAATATGAAAATAATGGTTTATAAGCCTCACAGGAATGTGGTTTCAAATATAAAGACTGTGAGATGTGGCATGGGATTAAAAATTCAATATACTTTTCATGAAATTATTAAATATTTGAACTTGAAACAAAGTCATTTTTAGCATTCATTTAAGCTCAGTTTCATGGGATAAATTGTTTCACTCATTGATATGCATTTCAAAATTGGGATGAGAATCATTTCATCTCAAAAATTTCAAAAACACAAAGAAATTTGAAAAATAAAAACACACAATTTGAAAAACACAAAAAAAAAATTTAAACAGGAAAACAATTGAAATTACTAAACTAAAAGGTTCCCTCCCTCACACTTAAAATATTGCATTGTCCTCAATGTGAACCCATGAGATGATATATGCACATGAAATGCAGAATTTTTAAATAGGAAAAATAATGTAAAAGTGAAAGGGTTAGGAACAGCCTGATGTTCTCAAGTGATGATGGGGTCATGCAGTGTGATAAAATCCATTGCATTAGTAGGAAGTCCCGCAATGTATCTCTTCAAACGTTTCCCATTGAATGTAAAGCTCCTTCCAGTGTTCTTTTGTGTGATCTCCACTACACCATAAGAAAACACATTAGATACAATATAAGGACCTAACCATCTGGAATGCAACTTACCAGGCATCAGCTTCAGTCGTGAACTGTAGAGAAGGACTTTCTCTCCAACATGAAACTCCTTTTGTTAGATCATTCTATCTTGAGCTGCTTTTGATCTTTCCTTATAGAGCCTTGAGTTCTCATATGAGGACAATATAATCTCCTCAAGCTCTTGAATTTGCAGCTTCCTTTGGATTCCAACTTGGGCCAAATCCATGTTGCATTTCTTTATAGCCCAATAAGCCTGATGCTCAACTTCCACGGGGAGATGACACACTTTCCCAAAAACAATCATAAATGGGGAAATACCAATGGGTGTCTTGTATACTGTCCTATAAGCCCACAATGCATCATCCAAGAACTTGCTCCAATCCTTCCTATTTGGCTGCACAGTTTTCTCCAAAATTTATTTAAATTACCTATTTGAAACCTCATCTTGTCCATTTGTTTGAGGGTGGTATGGTGTTGTTATTTTGTGTGTCACCCCATACTTCCTAAGAAGGGAAGAAAAATTATGATTGCATAAGTGTGTCCCTTGGTCACTAATGATGGCCTTTGGTACTCCAAACCTGCATAAAATTTGAGCCTTGACAAAATCCACTACAACATGAGAATCGTCAGTCATGGTGGCCTTGGCCTCCACCCATTTAATCACATAATCAACAGAAACCAAAATATACAAAAATCCAAATGAACTAGGAAAATGACCCATAAAATCAATTCCACATACATCAAAAATCTCACAAAATAGTATGGGTTGTTGGAGCATCTCATGTATCCTAGAAATATTCCCAGTGTATTAGCAACGAGAGCATGACTTACAAAACACATGGGAATCATGGAATAAAATAGGCCAATATAATCCAGAGTCCAAAACTTTCTTAGCTGTCTGTTGGGGTCCAAAGTGTCCACCACATGCAAGTGTATGACAAAATTTCAAAACTGACTCAAACTCATGATTAGGAACACACCTCCTAATAACTTGGTCACTACACATGCGCCATAAGTATGGATCATCCCAAACATAAAATCTTGACTCACTCTTTAATTTTTGGACATGATGTTTCTTTAAATTTGTAGGGATTTCAGAGACAAAAAGGTAGTTAACTAAATCTGTATACCAAGGATGCGTACCTGAGATGGAATAAAGATGCTCATCGGGGAAAGTGTCCCGAAGTGGTACCTGGTACAAGGTGTCACCCTCTAGTGTGTGAGTAAGCCTACTCATGTGGTCTGCCACCAAATTATCTAACCCCTTCTTGTCCTTTATCTCGATTTCAAACTCTTGAAGAAGGATCATCCAATGGATAAGTCATGGTTTTGCATCTGGCTTCTTTAGTAGGTACCTCAAAGCTGCATGGTCAGAAAAAAACAACTACTTTAGAGCCCAATAAATATGAACAGAATTTATCTAAAGCAAATATGACAGCAATAAACTCCTTTTCTGTGGTAGTGTAGTTTGATTGGGCTAAATCCAATGTCCTTGATGCATAGGCAATCACATGCGAACGTCCTTCCACCCTCTGAGATAAGATAGCTCCAACCGCGAAGTTGGAGGCGTCACACATAAGCTCAAAAGGAATCTCCCACCGTGGGGGTTGTATGATAGGTAGAGTGGTCAGACGTTGTTTTAGATCATCAAATGAATTCCTGCAAGAAACATCAAACACAAAATCAGAATCCTTTTGAAGTAATTTTGACATAGGAAGAGCAATATTACTAAAATCTTTGATGAAGCGCCGATAAAATCCTGTATGCCCTAGGAAAGATCTAACATCATGCACACATTAAGGATATAGTAAGTATTAAATAATGTCTATCTTAGATCTATCAACATCTATCCCATGTTTTGACACTACATGCCTTAAGACAATGCCATGCTCTACCATGAAATGACATTTTGAAAAAATGAAGACCAGATTCTTCTCAATACAACTATTCAATTCCTTTCCCAAACTATTTAGACATTCATCAAATGAGGATCCATACACTATAAAATCATCCATAAATACCTTCATGGAGGTCTCAATAAAATCAGAAAAAATACTCACCATGCATCTCTGGAAGGTACCTGGGGCGTTGCAAAGTCCAAATGGCATCCTCCGGTAGGAAAATGTACCGAATGGGAAGGTGAATGTCATCTTCTCCTAGTCCTCTGCTGCAATGGGAACCTGAAAATATCCAGAGAAACCATCTAAGAAGCAATAATGCATCCTACCTACAAGTCTCTCAAGCATTTGGTCAATGAATGGAAGTAGGAAATGGTCCTTACGAGTGGATTGATTTAGTTTCCTATAATCAATACACACTCGCCAACTATTTTGAACTCTCACAGGAACTAACTCATCATTTTCATTTTTAACAACAGTAACACCACTCTTCTTAGGCACAACCTAAATAGGACTTACCCACTGAGAATCTGAAATGGGAAAGATTATACCAGCCTGGAGCAATTTCTCAACTTCTTTTTTAACAACCTCTAAAAGGGTTGGATTGAGTCTCCTTTGTGGTTGCCTCACCGGTTTAGCCTCATCCTCCAAAAGAATCATATGCATGCAAATGGAGGGGCTAATACCTGATATGTCAGCCAAGGTCCACCTGGTTGCGCTGATGTTCTCCCTCAAAAGATTCAAAAATAATTCTTCATGTTCAAAAGGGAGATTGTTATAAATGATAACAGGTAATTTCTCACCACTTAACAAGTATGAGTATTTGAGATTTGGTGGAAATGGCTTGAGTTCCAGTGTAGGGGGGTGGTGTATGGATGAAGACATAGAAGGAACTGAAATATGTACACAAAGAGAATCAGTATCAGAATAGAAATCATCACAATCAGAGAATAAAGCATCAAATCCATCAGCATACTCAATAGCCATGTCATAATTAGAGTTCATATGATCAAAATCATAACATGATTCCATTTCAAAATCAAATCTTAGAGAGTCTTGTTCCTTAGAAATAGGTGTGGAAGTACTCTTAGATATCAAACTAGAACCAATACTCATAATCTCCCTAAGCATAGGACAATCCAATTCCATGGTGTTTTTTCTTGGTGGTTCAAAATTGGAGATAACAAATGCATAAGGATACTATGAAGGGTACTTCATGGAATCCATAACATTAAATATCACAACTTCATCCCCTAATTCCATGGAAAGTGTACCCTCATTTAAATTTATGATAGTTTTTGCAGTTTTGAGGAAGGGCCTACCTAAAATAATGGGGGCATGAGAACTTACCAGATCATCCTCCATGTTAAGCACATAGAAATCCGCTAGAAAGATTGTGTCTCTTACCTGGAAAAGTACATCCTCAAGAACTCCCGCTGGATATGTTGTAGCTCTATTCGCCAACTACGCCACTAATCTCATCAGCTTCAACTCACCAACCTGTAAAGAAGAGAATACAAAATGAGGTATCACATTTATGGAAGATCCCAAATCACAAAGTGCATCATAAAAGTATAACTCCCCTATGGTACATGGGATGGTGAATGTCCCGAGATCCTTGCACTTTGTTGGCATTACTAGAGTTAGTTTAATGAGTGCTGAGACATTCCTTCCATGGTTGATCCTCTCATTTCCCTTGAGCCCTCTTCGATTGGTACAAAGTTCTTTTAATAATTTCGCATACCTTGGGATTTGATTAATGGATTCAATTAGAGGAATGTTGATCTCCACACACTTGAATGTGTCCAAAACCTCCTTTTGCATTGCTTCTTCAGCCATATTTTTGGTTTGAAAAACCCTGTTTGGAAAAGGAAGAGGTTTAGGAGGAACATCATCAATCTTTTTCTTACCTTTATCTTTCTCCTTAGATTGCTCATCAGTTGGTATGGAATGTAACTTTTCTAGAGTTGAGGTGAATCCCGGTGGAATGGTAGGTACAGATGTATCGTTTATTTTATTCCCACTTCTCAATGTTATGGCATTGACATTCCCCTTTGGATTTGGAGTGGGTTGGGAAGGTAGATTTCCATAATTCTTACTTACAAGTTCATGGAGGGTGGTGGCAATCTGGCTCATTTGAGTCTTCAACTCCCTCAGCTCCGAACCTTGACTTTTCAGCTCATTATGTTGATTAAGAACAATTTTCTTAAAAAGGGCATTAGTGTTAGAATCTACCTTGGGTGGGGGGTTCCCTTGTTGTTGTCTTGTTGATGCTTGAGATTCAAATCTCCTTTGGGGTTGTTGGAAACCCTGCTGGTATGGTGGAGGATGCTGGAAGTTTTGTTGAAAAGAGGGCCTTTGTTGTTGTCCAGATCCATACCTCATGTTCGATTGATCTTTCCACCCTTGGTTGTATGTTGGAGAAAACGAATCAAACTTCTTTTGGGGATATGGTTGTTGTTGCTGCTAAAATGGTCTCCCTAGGAATACTGCTGCGCAATCCTCTGTCTCTTGTAGTTGTGGGCAATAGTCATTTGGGTGGCTTGTCTCAGTGAAAATTCCACAAGTCCTTGAAAGAGTGGGTTGGGATGTCTTTTGAGCCAAAGCAATCTGCCTCACCATAGTGGTCAATTCTTCCAACTTGGTATCAATCAAATGACTTTCAAGAGAAGGACTTACCTGATGTACTCCCCTGATATGTGGTGTACCTCTATCGCCAAATTGTTGGGAGTTTTGGGCTATCTTGTCGATCAATGAACGTGTGGATGCTGGTGTCTTGTCCACCAATGCTCCTCCAGCTGCAGCATCCACCATGCTCCTCTCCATGGTTGTGAGTCCTTTGTAGAATTATTGGATGAGGAGTTGATCACTGATTTGGTGATACGGACAGCTTGTGCACAACTTCTTGAATCGTTCCCAGTACTCATACATTGACTCCCCTTGGGCTTGTTTGATCCTAGATATCTCTTTTTGAATGGATGTTGTCCTTGATTCTGGAAAAAAAATATTTGCAAGAAAAGACGTTTCAAATCATTCCAACATGTTACATCTTGAGGTTGAAAATAATACATTCAATCTTTTGCATCTCCATCAAGTGAGAATGGGAATTCTCTTAATTTAATTTGATCTTCAGAAACATTTCTTGGTTTTAAGGTTGAGAAAACCACATTAAATTCTTTAAGGTGTTTGTTGGGATCCTCACCAGATAAGCCATGAAATTTTGGAAGAAGGTGAATTAACTCAGATTTCAATTCAAAGTCCGATTCGAGGTTTGGGTATGCAATACAATTTGGTTGATAGTTAATATCTGGTGCATCCAATTCTCGAATGGTTCTATTAAGTTCATTTCCATTATTTATAGCCATTGGTTCCTCTTTTATGTTTGAATTTGAATTGCTTCCAATTTCAATGTTTCCATAAGTGAGTAATTCACCAACTGGTTGAATATTGAATCTTCTCGTAGACTGAGAATGCCTGATTTGAGCCCTAAGGCTACGTTAAATCTCAGGGTCAGGATCTAAGAGATCTTCGGGATTAGTTCGTGTCATAAATAAAATAAAAATGAAAAGAAATAAAGTGGACCATAGTAAAATAAAAATTAGAAGTTTGAGTTGATGGTTCAAAAAGAAAAGAAGAGGATGAAAAAAAATGAAAACTTGAGAAAGGGGAAAGATGAAAGAGAGGTGAAGAAAATAATAAAATGAAAAATAAAAGATATACCTCTAAATGGTTGAATAAATTACTTGCCTCCCCGGAAATGGCACCAATTTGAAAGAGCGTTGTTGTGGGCACCCTCAAATGATTAGTGTGATTTTGGGGTACTTAGGTGCAGCAGAGTGGCTGACCAAGGTCGTCTCTCAAAGGAGGAAGTGAATTAAAACAACTTTTCAGAGGTATTCTAGAAATAAAATAAAAGAGAATAAAAACACTACTTGAAAGGATGGGGGTGTTTGTTTATAGTTTATAAAACTTGAAGAAGTTTTCTGGAAGAAGATTGAATTTTTTTTTTTAATATTGAAATGAAGTTTGATTAAAAAGACACAACAAGAAGATGTTTTTTTAGAAAATATTTAAAATAGGTAATCGATCTAACTCTATCTCTTCAATAATTTATTAATAATTTTCATTTAAATTAATATTCAATTAATTATGATCCCTTAATTTGTTAAATCCCCAACCCTATGATAATTAACTTTACCATGAAGATGAAGTGAATTTAACCTTAGGCTAACTTCGGAACAAGCAATCGCAACACCCTGCTTTGATTGATATTCTAAGATTAGATTATGGTCATTGGTAAATTAAGGCACATAACCACTCTATAAATGAGGATTAATTGAGTTTAGGTATTTTATTTTAACTCTACAAATTTATCTCGTGTGGTCTTGTATTACCGATTAAGATCGCGCTCTCACAATTCACACAAATCCCGACCTCGCGCGTTTTGTGTTAATTGTTCAATTGTTCACTTAGTTTCTTCTAATTTGAAAACTCAATTAATGTATCATGTTTAGTGAATTATATTATATCATTTATTCAAAATAAATGAATGAAGAAGGTGATAGGTAGATTGATTACTACAAATAACTACTCTTTCATGGGCGGTGTAGTCATCGTAGAAGCGAATTGCATTTGCAGCGGTTTAGAATGGGTATAACCCAATCATGATTCTACTCTTGAGTTACAGCCCAAAGAGTAAGATTAATGAAGAATAAAAATGAACAAATCATAGGAAAATATAAGAAATAAAATAAGATCAAAGAAGTTTATTACGCAAATGAAAATATTACAAAATGAAGAAGAGAAGGAGGCTTCGATGAGGGGATCCTTGCTTCAAGAGCTACCCCTCTTACAATGGTAGTAGAATTTGGGTGAAACAAATTATCCACTGCCTCAAATCTCCTAATGTACGTCCCAACCCTACCAAATGATAAAAACACCAATTTATAGAGTGGTGAGGAGGCTAGGTTCAAAGTGGTTTCAAGTGTGAATGGGGAATCTCGGCCAAATATTTTATTCCCACTTGAATTGCCCATTTAACCACCAAAACGCGTGAATTGTCCAGCCTTACAGAAGGATAATATGTGATTATATTGGTCCTATATAACCTCTAAAAATTTGGTCTTAATCTAGGCACATATGAAGGAGTTATGGCCGAAATACAGAAGCTTTTCTATTCTGGGTGTCCAGCCCACCTTTGACTTTATAGCCCAATTACTCCATCCCAATTCATTCTTTTGATCAAGTGTCCTGAATAAAAGTTGTATCCCATGAAGTAATAAACATATTTAAAAAATATTAACTTCCAATAATTCAAATAAAAATATTTATTATTGAAATACTACAATGATTTTGAAATGGTAAAACTGGAATTTTCATCAAATATTCAAATGAATAATCTAATCCCAAATACTTTATAATTGAACATACATAACACAATGTGAGGAAATTATATAATTTATTATCAATAAAATATTCAATAAACATGTGTTTTATTAACTCCCCCACACTTACCATTTTTCACTCCTTAGCAAAATCTCATATCAAGTAAACATTAATATCAAATCAAAACAAATTTTAAAACACATATCATTGAGATCCATCAATTCCACACCAAGAATCAAAAGATATCATGCCTCATAAAAAACCTTATTTAAAGTTCTCCATTTATATCATTCAATATATTTCCACTTCATTTATCCTCCCATGCACAAAACACTTACCTGGCTTGAATTTTCTCTCATCACTCAAATATCATTTTTTTGCAATGTCTTTCTCATCCAAACTCATACAAGGGTCACCATAGGCTTGATAAATTCCTACATCTCCACTCGATGTGAGTCAAGGACATATGTTTATCATGAGGACTTTTCAGGGTTGTTTTGTGGCTTTCGGTTGGTAGGATTTAGATGTGAAAAACTCTGAGGCTGAATGAGGAGGTCTTGACTCTTTTTGAAGAAAAATTGCATTAATCCAATTTTCACTTAAATATGGTCTTTTCCTCATTCCCCATAGTATCAATTCTGCTGCATCATCATGAAAAGTCATGAAAAGTTTACACCATTCATCATTTCATTATCAAAAATGTCAATCTTCTCAAACCTGATTTTCTTGAAAGCTCCAGATAGGCACAGCTTTCCACCTCAATTAGAAGCTCCAGAAAAGGCACAACTTCACTTGTCATGAAAGCTCCAGAAAAGGAACAACTTTCAATATAATGATTTTCTTCAGCAACAAACATATCTCTTAATAATTTAATTTTCAACCCAAAGTATCACATAATGTGGTATCACAACAAAAGATAGCTTCCCCCACACTTAAGCTCAACTAGATTATGTAATTTCACTTCAAGAGTTGGTTGGATAGGAAAAATTGGATTGTAATGTGGCTAACCTAACAGGCTTTGCATGGGTTTTAAGGTCTAAAAGGATTAAATGTTCAAGGTAGGCCATTATAAAAAAGGATTATTTGAAATAGGGGCTTTAATACCAAACAAATGCCTCAATCATTTAAACATAAGTACCTAAAACCCTCAAGTTTTGACAGAAATAAATCAAATTCTGGTTAAATCAAGCATGGTTTGGTTCTCTCAAGAGGTGAGGTGAATGTAAAGAATATGAAAATAATGGTTTAGAAGCCTCATAGTAATGTGGTTTCAAATATAAAGACAGTGAGATGTGGCATGGGATTCAAAATTCAATGTACTTTTCATGAAATTATTAAATATTTGAACTTGAAATAAAGTCATTTTCAGCATTCATTTAAGCTCAGTTTCATGGGATAAATTGTTTCACTCATTCATATGCATTTCAAAATTGTGATGAGAATCATTTCAGCTCAAAAATTTCAAAAACACAAAGAAAATTGAAAAATAAAAACACACAATTTGAAAAACACACAATTTGTTTTTGTTTTTTTTAACAGGAAAACAATTGAAATTACTAAACTAAAAGGTTCCCTACCCCACACTTAAAATATTGCATTGTCCTAAATGTGAACCCATGAGATGATATATGCACATGAAATGTAGAATTTTTAAATAGGACAAATAATATAAAATTTAAATGGTTAGGAACAGCCTGATGTGCTCAAGTGATGATGGGGTCATGCAGTGTGATAAAATCCACTGCATTAGTAGGAAGTCCATCAATGTATCTCTTCAAACGATCCCCATTGACTGTAAAGCTCCTTCTAGTATTCTCTTGTGTGATCTCCACTGCACCATAAGGAAAAACATTAGATACAATATAATGACCTAACCATCTGGAACGCAACTTACCAGGCATCAGCTTTAGTCGTGAACTGTAGAGAAGGACTTTCTCTCCAACATGAAACTCCTTTTGTTGGATCATTTTGTCATGATCTGCTTTTGATATTTCCTTGTAGATCCTTGAGTTCTCATATGAAGACAATCTAATCTCCTCAAGCTCTTGAATTTGTAGCTTCCTTTGGATTCCAGCTTGGGCCAAATCCATGTTGCATTTCTTTATATCCCAATAAGCCTGATGCTCAAACTTCCATAGGGAGATGACACGCTTTCCCAAAAACAATCAGAAATGGGGACATACCAATGGGTGTCTTGTATGATGTCCTATAAGCCCACAATGCATCATCTAAGCACTTGCTCCAATCCTTCCTATTTGGCTGCACATTTTTCTCCAAAATTTATTTCAATTCCATATTTGAAACCTTAGCCTGGCCATTTGATTGAGGGTGGTATGGTGTTGATGTTTTGTGTGTCACCCCATACTTCCTAAAAAGGGAAGAAAAATTCTGATTGCATAAGTGTGTCCCTTGGTCACTAATGATGGCCTTTGGTACTCCAAACCTATAGAAAATTTGAGCCTTGACAAAATCCACTACAACATGAGAATCGTCAGTCCTGGTGGCCTTGGCCTCCACCCATTTACTCACATAATCAACAGAAACAAAAATATACAAAAATCCAAATGATCTAGGAAAAGGACCCATAAAATCAATGCCCCATACATCAAAAATCTCACAAAATAGTATGGGTTGTTGGGGCATCTCATGTCTCCTAGAAATATTCTCAGTGTGTTGGCAATGAGAGCATGACTTACAAAACACATGGGCATCATGGAATAAACTAGGTCAATATAATCCAGAGTACAAAACTTTCCAAGCTATTTGTTGGGGTCCAAAGTGTCCACCACATGCAAGTGTATGACAGAATTTCAAAACAGACTCAAACTCATGATTAGGAACACACCTCCTAATAACTTGGTCACTACACATGCTCCATAAGTATGGATCATCCCAAACATAAAATCATGACTCACTCTTTAATTTTTGTACTTGATGGTTCTTTAAATTTGTAGGGATTTCAGAGGCAACAAGGTAGTTAACTAAATATGCATACCAAGGATGCATACCTGAGATGGAATAAAGATTCTCACCAGGGAAAGTGTCCTAAAGTGGTACCTGGTCCAAGGTGTCACCCTCTAGTGTGTGAGTAAGCCCACTCATGTGGTCTGCCACCAAATTCTCTGGCCCCTTTTTGTCCTTTATCTCGATGTAAAACTCTTGAAGAAGGATCATCTAATGGATAATTCATGGCTTTATATCTGCATTCTTTAATAGGTACCTCAAAGATGCATGGTCAGAAAAAACAACTACTTTAGAGCCCAATAAATATGAACGGAATTTATCTAAAGCAAATATAACAGCAAGAAACTTCTTTTATGTGGTAGTGTAGTTTTATTGGGCTGAATCCAATGTCCTTGATGCATAGGCAATCACATGTGAACGTCCTTCCACCCTCGGAGATAAGACAGCTCCAACCGTGAAGTTGGAGGTGTCACACATAATCTCAAAAGGAATCTCCCACCGTGGGGGCTGTATGATAGGTGGAGTGGTCAAACGTTGTTTTAGATCATCAAATGAATTCCTCCAAGAAACATCAAACACAAAATCAGAATCATTTTGAATTAATCTTGACATAGGAAGAGCAATCTTACTAAAATCTTTGATGAAGCGCCGATAAAATTCTGCATGCCCTAGGAAAGATCTAACATCACGCACACATGAAGGATAGGGTAAGAATGAAATAGTGTCTATCTTAGATCTATCAACCTCCATCTCATGTTTTGACACTACATACCCTAAGGCAATGCCATGCTCTACCATGAAATGACATTTTTCGAAATTTAAGACCAGATTCTTCTCAATACAACGATTCAATACCATTCCCAAACTATTTAGACAGTCATCAAATGAGGATCCATACACTGTAAAATCATCCATAAATACCTCCAATAAGGTCTCAATAAAATCAGAAAAAATACTCACCATGCATCTCTGGAAGGTACCTAGGGTGCTGCAAAGTCCAAATGGCATCCTCTGGTAGGAAAATGTACTGAATGGGCAGGTGAATGTCATCTTCTCTTGGTCCTCTACTGCAATGGGAACCTGAAAATAGCCAGATAAACCATCCAAGAAGCAATAATGCGTCCTACCTGCAAGTCTCTCAAGCATCTGGTCAATGAATGGAAGTAGGAAATGGTCCTTATGAGTGGATTGATTTAGTTTCCTATAATCAATACACACTCGACAACTATTTTGTACTCTCACAGGAACTAACTCATCATTTTCATTTTTAACAACATTAACACCACTCTTCTTAGGCACAACCTGAATAGGAATTAACCACTGAGAATCTGAAATGGTAAATATTATACCAGCCTCGAGAAATTTCTCAACTTATTTTTTAACAACCTCCAGAAGGGTTGGATTGAGTCTCCTTTGTGGTTGCCTCACCGGTTTAGCCTCATCCTCCAAAAGAATCCTATGCATGCAAATGGGGGGGCTAATACCTGATATGTCAGCCAAGGTCCACCTGATTGCCCTGATGTTCTCCCTCAAAAGATTCAAAAGTTTTTCTACATGTTCGAAAGGGAGATTGTTAGCAATGATAACAGGTAATTTCTCACCCCTTAACAAGTATGAGTATTTTAGATTTGGTGGAAATGTCTTGAGTTCTAGTGTAGGGGGGTGGTGTATGGATGAAGACATAGAAGGAACTGAAATATATGCACAAAGAGCATTAGTATCAGAATAGAAATCATCACAATCAGAGAATAAAGCATCAAATCCATCATCATACTCAGTAGACATGTCATAATTAGAGTTAATATGATCAAAATCAGAACATGATTCCATTTCAAAATCAAATCTTAGAGAGTCTTGTTCCTTAGAAATAGGTGTGGAAGTACTCTTAGACATCAAACTAGAACCAATACTCATAATATCCCTAAGAATAGGACAATCCAATTCCATGGTGTTTTTACTTGGTGGTTCAAAATGGGAGATAAAAAATGCAGAATGATCCTCTGAGGGGTACTTCATGGAATCCATAACATTAAATATCACAACTTCATCCCCAAATTCCATGGAAAGTGTACCCTCATTGACATTTATGATAATTTTTTGCAGTTTTGAGGAAGGGCCTACCTAAAATAATGGGGTCATGATAACTTACCTGATCATCCTCCATGTTAAGCACATAGAAATCTGCTGGAAAGATCATGTCTCTTACCCGGACAAGTACATCCTTAAGAACTCCCACTGGATATGTCGTTTCTCTATTCGCCTACTGCACCACTACTCTCGTCGGCTTCAACTCACCAACCTGTAAAGAATAGAATACAGAATGAGTCATCACATTTATGGAATCTCCCAAATCACAAAGTGCATCAGAAAAGTGTAACTCCCCTATGGTACATGGGATGGTGAATGTCCCAGGATCCTTGCACTTTGTTGGCATTTCTAGAGTTGGTTTAATGAGTGTTGAGACATTCCTTCCAAGGTTGATCCTCTCATTTCCCTTGATCCCTCTTAGATTGGTACAAAGTTCTTATAAGAATTTCACATACCTTGGGATTTTCTTAATGGATTCAAGTAGAGGAATTTTGATCTCCACACACTTGAATGTGTCCAAAACCTCTTTTTGAATTGCTTCTTTAGCCATATTTTTTGTTTGAACAACCCTGTTTGGAAAAGGAAGAGGTTTAAGAGGAACATCATCAATCTTTTTCTTACCATTATATTTCTCCTTGGATTGCTCATCAGTTGGTATGGAATGCAACTTTTTTGGAGTTGAGGTGAATCCCGGTGGAAGGGTAGGTACAGATGTATCGTTCATTTGCTTCCCACTTCTCAATGTGATGGCACTAACATTCCCCTTTGGATTTGGAGTTGGTTGGTAAGGTAGATTTCCAGAATTCTTACTTACAAGTTCATGGAGGGCAGTGGCAATCTGGCTCAGTTGAGTCTTCAACTCCCTCAGCTCCGAACCTTGACATTTAAGCTCATTCTGTTGATTAAGAATAATTTTCTTCGAAAGGTCATCAGTGTTAGAATCTACCTTCGGTGGGGGATTCCCTTGTTGTTGGATTGTTGATGCTTGAGATTAAAATCTCCTTTGGGGTTGTTGGAAACCCTGCTGGTAAGGTGGAGGCTGCTGGAAGTTTTGTTGAAAAGAGGGCCTTTGTTGTTGTCCAGAGTCATACCTCATGTCTGATTGATCTTTCCACCCTTGGTTGTATGTTGGAGCAAATGAATCAAACTTCTTTTGGGGATATGGTTGTTGTTGCTGCTGAAATAGTCTCCCTGGGAATACTGCTGCGCAATCCTCTGCCTCTTGTAGTTGTGGGCAATAGTTAGTTGGGTGGCTTGTCTCAGTGCAAATGCCACAAGGCCTTGAAGGATTGGGTTGGGATGTCTTTTGAGCCAAAGAAATCTGCCTCACCATAGTGGTCAATTATTCCAACTTGGTATCAATCAAATGACTTTCAAGAGAAGAAGGACTTACTTGATGTACTCCCTTGATATGTGGCGTACCTTTATCACCAAATTTTTGGGAGTTTTGGGCCATCTTGTCGATCAATGAATGTGCGGTTGTTGGTGTCGTGTCCACAAATTCTCCTCCAGCTGCAGCATCCACCATGCTCCTCTCCATGGGTGTGAGTCCTTCGTAGAAGTATTGGATGAGGAGTTGCTCACTGATTTGGTGATGCGGACCGCTTGCGCACAACTTCTTGAATCGCTCCCAGTACTCATAAATTGACTCCCCTTGGGCTTGTTTGATCCCCGATATCTCCTTTCGAATGGATGTTGTCCTTGATGCTGGAAAAAATCTTTGCAAGAAAAGACGTTTCAAATCATTCCAACATGTTACATCTTCAGGTTGCAAATAATACATCCAATCTTTTGCAGCTCCATCAAGTGAGAATGGGAATGCTCTTAATTTAATTTGATCTTCAGAAACATTTCTTGGTTTTAAGGTTGAGAAAACCACATTAAATTCTTTAAGGTTTTTGTTGGGATCCTCACCAGATAAGCCATTAAATTTTGGAAGAAGGTGAATTAACCCAGATTTCAATTTAAAGTCCGATTCGAGGTTCGGGTATGCAATACAATTTGGTTGATAGTTAATATCTGATGCAGCCAATTCTCAAATGGATATATTAAGTTCATTTAAATTATTTCCAGCCATTGGTTCCTCTTTTATGTTTGAATTTGAATTGCTTCCAATTTCAATGTTTCCATAAGAGAGGAATTCACCAACTAGTTGAATATTGAAGCTTCTCGTAGACTAAGAATGTCTGATTCGAGCCCTAAGGCTATGTTCAATCTTAGGGTAATGATCTAAGAGATCTTCGGGATTAGTTCGTGTCATAAATCAAATAAAAATGAAAAGAAAGAAAGTGGACCATAGTAAAATAAAAATGAGAAGTTTGAGTTGGTGGTCCAAAAAGAAAAGAAGAGGATGAAAAAAATGAAAACTTGAGAAAGGGGAAATATGAAAGAGAGAGGTGAAAAAAATAATAAAATGAAAAATAAAAGAAATTCCTCTAAATGGTTGAATAAATTACTTGCCTCTCCCGAAATGGCGCCAATTTGAAAGAGCGTTGGCATGGGTGCCCTCAAATGATTAGTGTGATTTTGGGGTAGTTAGGTGCAGCAGAGTGGCTGACCAAGGTCATCTCTCAAAGGAGGAAGTGAATTAAAACAACTTTTCAGAGGTATTCTAGAAATAAAATAAAAGAGAATAAAAACACTACTTGAAAGTATGGGTTTGGTTGTTTATAGTTTTTAAAACTTGAAGAAGTTTGTTGGAAGAAGATTTCATTTTTTTTGTTTTTAATTTTGAAATGAAGTTTGATTAAAAAGACACAACAAGAAGATGTTTTTTAGACAATATTTAAAAGATGTAATCGATCAAACTCTACCTCTTCAATAATTTATTAATAATTATCATTTAAATTAATATTCACTTAATTATTATCCCATAATTTGTTAAATCCCAAACCCTATGAGAATTAACTTTACCCCGAAGATGAAGTGAATTTAACCTTAGGCTAACTTCGGAACATGCAATCGCAACACCCTACTTTGATTGATGTTATAAGATTATCTTATGGTAAGTGGTACATTAAGGCACATAAACACTCTGTAAATGAGGATTAATTGAGTTTAGGGATTTTATTTGAACTCTACAAATTGATCTCGTGTGGTCTTGTATTACCGATTAAGATCGCG
Source organism: Viscum album (assembly GCA_963277665.1). Taxonomy (NCBI): domain Eukaryota; kingdom Viridiplantae; phylum Streptophyta; class Magnoliopsida; order Santalales; family Viscaceae; genus Viscum; species Viscum album. Next base: position 906,180,364 of record OY728131.1, on the reverse strand, counting down.
CTCTCACAATTCACACAAATTCCGACCTCGCGCGTTTTGTGTTAATTGTTCAATTGCTCACTTAGTTTCTTATAATTTGAAAACTAAATTAATGGATCATGTTTAGTGAATTATAGTATATCATTGATTAAAAATAAATTAATGAATAAGGTGAGAGGTATATCGATTACTAAAAAGAACTACTCTTCCATGGGCGGTGTAGTCATCGTAGATGCGAATTGCATTTGCAACGGTTTAGAATGGGTATAACCCAATCACGCTTCTACTCTTGAGTTCTAGCCCAAAAATAAAGATTAATGAAGAATAAAAATTAACAAAACATAGGAAAAGAGAATAAATAAAAGAATATCAAAGAAGTTTATTATGCAAATGAAAACATTACAAAATGAAGAAGAGAAGGAGGCTTCGATGAGGGGATCCTTGCTTCAAGAGCTACCCCTATTACAATGGTAGGAGAATTTGGGTGAAACAAATTCTCCACTTCCTCCAATATACTAATTCACGTCCCAACTCCACAAAATGATAAAAACACCAATTTATAGAGTGGTGGGGAGGCTAGGATCAAAGTGGTTTCAAGTGTGAATGGGGAATCTCGACCAAATATTTTATTCCAACTTTAACCGCCAATTTGACCACCAAAACGCGTGAATTGGCCGGCCTTATAGAAGGATAATATGAGAGTATATGGGTCCTATATCACCTCTAAATATTTGGGCTTAATCTAGTCCCATATTAAGGATTTATTGCCGAAATACAGAAGATTTTCTTTTCTGGCGTGTCCAGACCACCTTTGAATTTATGGCCCAATTACTCCATCCAAATGCATTAATTTGATCAAGTTTAATGAATAAAAGTTGTATAACATGAAGTAATAAACATATTTACAAAATATTAACTTCAAAAAATTCAAATAAAAATATTTATGATTGAAATACTATAGTGATTTTGAAATGGTAAAACTGGAATTTTCATCAAATATTCAAATGAATGATCTAATCCCAAATAATTTATAATTGAACATACTTAAAACAATGTGAGGAAATTATATAATTTATTATCAATAAAATATTCTATAAAAATGTGTTATCAAAAACCCTAAGGATAATTATCATTATATGATAAAATCCAGAAGTTTTGTTAAATTAGATATTTTTTGGTTCTCTTAGAAATCACATCCCTATCGAGGTACTGAAAATTGGATGTGGTTTTGGAATATATGAACCTATAGGTAATCACCCTAAAAAGGGATGGTTGAGTATCTAATCAATCTTAACTATGGTTCACAATTAGTGGGCCTATGACTACACACCTTGATAGACACTCTTGGGGAATATGCTTTGGCTAATCGCATTCTATCTACAAGCCATTATGAATGATTTAATTTATAATTACCTTAAGGTATTAGGTTATGAGTTATGAGAGAACAAAACTTAAAGTAACCTAGGTTTAATAAATAGATTTATAGGATGAAAAAAGTGTTTCATAGTTTAAATTAAAGTATAATAGGTAGAAATTATGGTGTAAATGGAGAATAAATCTTAATATTGAGCTTTAATATAGTCATTTTCTCTAATTCTGTTAGATATTATCATAATAATTTTTGTTTTAATATTTGGTTGGAAAGGGGATCTTGAAAATGATGTTGGGTAAGGTATGTCTCTAGAAACTCCTAAGAATTATCTATAGAGGCATATTTGTAATAAATAATTTAGAATGTTAATATTCTTTTATTATGAGGGAAAAGATATGTTACTTAGTCTTCCATAAGATAGAAAGGTTTGAATATCTAATAATTTACATCTTTATTCATGGTTATATTTAGATACACTTCAGTTTTGTTATTAGTAAGTTATAATTAAAATTTTACAAATTCAATTTATTTAATGAGGTAGAATTTAATGCCCTATGTCTTTAGGAAGCATATTCTTTTAATAAATTATATGTTTATAATTATAAACTATTTTATATTAAAAGTAATTGAAATAGATTAGGTAATAATTGATAAAATATATGAATTAAACTAATAACACTATATCCATTCATATTAAAATGTTACAAAAAATCACAGGAAAATAAGAATTAATGACCATGTATTATTACATCCTTTAAAAGTTCATAAATTAAAATTCATATAATAAATAGAGAAGAATAAAATCTTCAGCACTAGAAGATCTCCCGAAACATCTTCACCCTTGAGGATCACTAATAACCAAAGAAAACCTATAATAAGAAACAATACTATGAAATGATAAATCATGTTGTTAGATATAAAATTAAATATATGAAAATGATAAGAGTGACTTTAGAAGTAAGAATGGAATGCATGATTCTAACACATCTATAGAGAGGAACTAAATCTAGTCATAAAAAATATGGTCATTATAAATATAGTATTTGAGATTATTATCTTTAGATATATATGTATCTAATAGGTATAATGAAGTTGTGTAACGTTAGTAGTAAATTTAGAACAAGATAACTCACAATGAAATAAAAATATTAAAATATTATATATATATATATATATATATATATATTATTGCTTTGCGTATTAATATTAATATTATAATTATTAAAATATGATATGGTATATTTATAAAATTAAAATAAATATTTTAATATCAATGGATTATTAAAATTACATTTTATAATATAAATAATTAATTTTAATGGTATTTTGTTAAAGCATATTTAGTATAAGGGTGATTTTTTTTCAAAGTTCTGTTTTATTAAGTGTTGTCTATTTTATCCAAATAAATTAAATTGTCCAATTTTAAATTATTAGTATACATGGGCTAATATATTAATATTACTTAAATTGTGATTTTATATGATATAATATTAACAACACTTATTGTTTAAAAATGTTATTTTTTGATAAAATATGTTTTTCTTTATATTTTATATTTTAATTTGAAAGATAAACTTTTAAATTTTTTAATTTAAATGTAATAAAATGAACATAATTTTATGATTTATAAAAACAATATTAGCTTAATACAATTTTTTTATATTTTCTTAAATAATAAAATATTTAGGTGAATAGTGAAAATATAGTTTTTACCAAAATTGTGAATCTTATGACTTTATAAGAAAGACCTATAAGTATATAAAACCTATTAATTGGTAAAATATGTATATAAGAAGTAAAATTATATATTTTAAAAATATTTTTTTGAATTTATAAAACCTATGATTAACATTAAGGACTTAAGTAATATTTTCCAATAAAAAAAATATTTATGGTCTTTTATTTTAATTAAATAATATTTTTGGTAAATTTTGGTTTTGGATTGATTTTAAAGTCACATAATTTTTTTTTAAGAAACCAAATTATATCATGAAAAATCAAATACATGAATAATTTTACCTTACACATAAATTTTAAGATTAAAATATACTCTTTCTAAAAATGAGTTTTTACGCGTTACATGTGCTAATGTTAAAATTTATTTTTATTATAAATATAAATTTTATATGATAAAATGTATTAAATATATGTAATTAATGGGTATAAATTTTTTAATAAGTTCTATTTTATTTTTATTCATTAAAATTAAATTACTTTGGAAAAAATTAGTAACCACAGTAAAACTAAAAAAGGTAACTCTAAAAATTATAAGAATAAATTACTTAAAAACATATTTTAAAGTTGTGTGAAAATGATTGTTTGAGGGATTATAGACCTTATATGATCCCCCAATCCATTATAATATATTTTCAGATCCACTTGAAAATTTTACCATGTGCTCACTTTATATTAAGTGGTTATAATCTCAAAAATGTCATTCTCACCACTTATAATAGGGGGCCTCTCACCACTCCTTCAGGACCACTCAAAGAGTTCATTTTACATATGAAACTATGAAAATTTTCCTTTATTTATAATAATATTCATTTTCCTTAATCCTTTGTTCACTATATATTAGCTTCATACCTCATTTCCCAAGGATTCTTACAAGGGAATGCCCAATTCCTCAACGTGAGTACTTTTTTTCCTAACTTCTTTTATTTTCATTATTACTTTCCCAAATATAATTTTCTATTTTTTAAATAATGAAATAAATTTTTTGTATACTCAATTTTATTACACTAATGGAATAACTATTAACCACATTTCCCCTTTTCTATTAAGAAAAAAGAAACTGGCATTCATGTGTTGTGCGGACTACCACCTCCACAAAGCGACGACTTCCATTTTTTCACCACCACATATATTTGTTTATTATAAGGATAAAATTGAAGAATAAAAATGAAATATATAGTATTATTATTATAATAAAGATAAAAATTATAATCTACATTCATTCCCTCTCATTCATTGATAAATGAAAATGTTAATCGTGTGTTGTGCGAATTACCGCCTCCACGAAGTAGTGTGTCTCGTTTTTCATTTAGTTTCTTTATTATTTATTAAAATATATTAAAACATGATTAAACACATTAAAATTATATAAATAATATAATTATTTTTATATAATAATTATATTGTGCCAAAATAAACTACTTCCAAAATCATATTCATCCATTATCTAAGGTATGTTCATGTTTGGGTTGGTCTAACCACCCACTTGAATAATAATATAAAATAATATCATGGATGACTAAAAGATCTTAATTACTGAAAATATATGATATAAATAATCAAATTAAGTATTTTATTTTTGTTCTGGAATGGTAACATTAATATTAACTCATTAATTAATATGTCATTGTTTGTTTGTTAAAAATCATTGAAATGTGAATGTCGCTAATTTCGTCTACAAGAACTGTAACCAAAACTACCAAAGAATGAAATTTTAAAATTTTAAATAATTATAAATAAAAAATTCTACTAAATTTTATGATTTATTAATGATACATGTTTGGTGAATAACAAATAAAAAAACCTTTATTTCGGAACTAGTTCAAAACAATCAAGATTACTCACACCCGATATTGAAAATAGATAATAACTAACTAATATACATGTAGAGAATAATTATAAGTGAAGTTTATAAAAGGATATAGATAATAATTAGGATCTTAAATTGGTTATTAAGATATTCATTTTTCTTATACAGGAGATTCAAGTGCTTTAGTGGAAGTCGGGAATTAAGGTAAGGGGTTATTTATCTCAAATTTGATTTATTGAGACATAATTCTTATTGTGCACCATGATATCTTTAATATGGTGTGATTAGATAATAATTAATTAATTTTACCATATTAATGTAATTAATTGTGTTTTAAGATCTATATATTAATCTTTCATTAAATGGATTTCGATTCAAAGGATATTAAGGTTATGAGGTTTTATTTGACTCAATTTATAATTCCATAAGACATGTTTGATAATACACACCATAATTTATTTTATAAGATGAAATTAATACCCTATTTTTTCAAGTATAATGAAAAACTTTAATTTCATGGTATTTTAAATTTCATTTAATGATAACCATCTTATATGCTTTTGATTCCAATATTGGTATCACTATAATGATTTTTTCTTAAATCTCAATTTCAAATTCGGATTATTTTTAAAAGATAATATATATGGGGAGTTTTTTATCTAACTTTATAATAACCCACATCATTTTATTTTCCATTGATTATTTTTTGGGTTTTATATGTCTTATCACTATTTCATTTTCCCTATTAGCTCATTATTTACCCTTTGTAAGGAAACTAGCCTCATCTCTTATTCTCAATCAAGAACCTACCTTTTCCCATGTTCATATTCATTGGATGATATTTTAAATGTCCTTACATATGCCTTAATAATTGATTAAGGACATTTTTTACTACTATATCTTATTTAAATGATTTAAATAAATTTTTAACATTTCCTATATAGTTCATTTTTTCAATATGTGAAAGCATCACTTTTTAAATTTTTTCACTCAAACACTACTTTTCATTACCTTTATTATTTTATATGAATCATGTTATCTACATTTTCAAAATTTCTAAAATAATTTATTTTTATCCTAGATTTATAGAATATTTATTTTAAAATGATTTAAAAATATAAAATATATTTATTTTTCCAAAGTAATTTTTCCAAAACTCCTAAAAGTATTTTTCATCTAAGTCATTTTTTTGACATATCTTATGCTTGATCAAGGATATTATTCCAATGTTACCATACACCTTATTTCAAAGGAAGTATTATGTAATGTTATTTTATATCCAATATATGATTCATCATTGCCTTTGTCTTGTTTAACCATCCACTGTGAATAGGAATAATTTTTTCTTTTAATACCTTCGATTTGTAAATACAACATACTCTATTCCTTTGATTAAAGTGTGTTCACATAGATGTTATACATCAATTTATTGGGGAAATTATTGAATCAAAATTATACCATTTATCTATATGATGTAAATACCATAGGATTTATTATCTTAATTGAAGTTAATTTACCTATAAAGTTACTAAATATATTTGGATACCAATTTATTTTACATAGGTTTATCATGTAATGATTATTTATGGAATTATGGATGATTTAATTATGTTATTTTATTTTAAAGGGATATTAAACCCATTTTCATTCTATGGTTTATTTATGTTATGATGAATGTTTGTTTTCAAGTACCACTCATATGTATAGATGATGAAGGGTGGGGTCTTATATCACCCTCTAATTCATTGGTTAAGGATGTATATCTCATGATAAAAGTATTCACGAGTATATTTTAGTTTCTCACAAACATGGGTTAAGATAATGTGGCTTGTGAAATTAATGTTCTATATACTAATGTTAATTCCACTTTTCTAAGGTATCATGTTGTTACACTCTCATGGGTCATGTTGATTGACTAATATTTCTAAAATTCCCTAAGTATTCCTTATTTCTATGATATGAATAATTTTCATGATTTATTCTTATGTTATATTATAACTTATTCGATGGTTTTTTATTTATAATTTGTTGGGTATAAATTTTTTAATGTATCCAAATTATATTAATATTCTCATATTATGATCACTTTTGATCTTTGATTGTTATCACTTATGTTTACCCTTACTATTAATTTAATATCACCTCTTTCGTATGTTTCCATTCCCCAAGTTATGAAGATGAGTAAAACCTATGATAAGCCTAGAAGGATTATAGTGTGTATTGATTTTTACAAGTATTATAAAATATAATTTCTTATGTAGTTAGTCCTCAAAGGAACTAAACCTTCCATTATTGATATTGTGATATTATTTTGTGATACGTATTGTTTAAAATATAGAAATAATGTAAAATAAAAATATTTTCAAATTATGACACTATACATCTATAATAGGACCTTGGTATATTTTTTAAAGAAATATAGAGACCAATATAGGGTTACTACACCCTATCACCCTCAAAAAAATGGAATGGATAAAGTGTAAAATAAATAAATCAAACAAATTTTGGAAAAAAACTATACACCCAAATAGAAAATATTAGAGATTGAGACTAGATAATGCTATTTGGGATTATAAAATTGTTTTTAAAACTACAATTGGTTGGTCACTTTTATAATTTTTCATGGAAAATATTTTCACCAGCATGTTGAGTTAGAACATAACGATTTTTGGGTTGTTAAAATTTGTAACATAAATCTATTTTTACTAGAAAAGAAATAAAATTTTGTTTTCAGGAGCAGGAATAAATCAGAAACAATGCATATGAAATATTTCGGTTTTATAAGGAGAAAAACAAGGATTTTTAGGGTATAATGATCCTCAATAAAGAGTTTAAATAATGATATAAAGTTTTACTATTTGATTCTAGACTAAAGTAGTTTCCAGGTAAGTTTTGTTCCAAATGAAATGGCTCTTTCTGAGTTTCTCATGTAATTCCTTTTTTTTGTTTAACAAATCAAATAACCTGAAAATGAAACGTCATTCATAGTAAATAGCCATATATTAAATATGTTTTGGGTGAGATCTCAAGAGCCTCTAAGAGAGTAGGTTTACTTTCCAGTAGCCAAGTACAATTGAAACCTAGTTTTTTCTTTCATTCCCACTTATTTATGTTATGTATTATATTATTAATTTTCACTTCTAATATAAACTATGGACAATAAGGACATTATAAAAAATAATTATGGGGGGAGGAAAAAAAAATTTAGGTTATGATTGTGAGTGTTTCTACTTTTTTTTATATTTTCTTGTTTCTTCTTTCATTTTTTTATGTTCTTTTCTTTTAAAAGTTGGTGTGTTTTTTAAAACTTGTATGATAAAAAATCATACCCTCATAAACATTTAAAACCATTTTAAATTTATAATATTTTAACCCATTAAATTGAATTCAAATGAATGCCGAAATGAAATTTTCTTCAAATTCAAAATTATGGGTGAATTTATGGAAATGCCTATAATTTTTGGAATATCATGAAATTAATCATCGTATTTTTTTAAAAAATTTACCTTTATGTGAGGATTTTGGGAATTTATTTATATATTCTTTACATTTAATTAATTCACAGAGTGAACTAAATCATGATTTTTTTCACTAGAATTTTTTTTTCAATACTTGAGATCTTTAACATATTTTTGATGAAGATTATTGAAACAACTAATTGGTTTTTAAAAGTCACAATTTCAAATAATCCATTTACTTTTTCTTGCCATTAAATTTAATCTTTTTTTCACCCCAATTAGATAAGAAATGCCTTTTTAGGTAGCCACATTACAGGATATTTATCCCAATCTACCCTACTTTAGAAGTTAATTTCATGAATATGGTTGAGCACAAGTGTGGGGGATAGTGGATGATGTTATTTTGAAAACAAAAATTATACTATTTTGGAGTTTTTTACATTATTTATTAATATTTATTTTGTTATAAAATCGTGTTGTAAAGATATAAAGATGAACAAAAATGTCATCTAATTTTGGGTTAAGAGTTCACCGTCACTTGAAGATTAAAATTTTTCTTTTCTTTCCCTCAAAAATAGGATTATGAAGAGGAATAAAGATCTAAATATAAGCTAAAATAATTCCAAAAAGGGTGTAAATAGAGAATAAATCTACTCATTGATGCTTAAAATTATAAAAAAATTTGTTACCCAAAAAAGGAAAGAGGTGTTTTGAGGTATTCCATTTTATAGGGAATTTAGTGAGGTTATATACTTATTATTATGAATATTTTCATGAATTTCAATTCATATCTGAGTCAAAACCTTCTTATTTTTACTAAATAGTTTTTAAACTTGAAACCTATCAACCTTTATCCTTAGAAAAACATTGGAAAATTTCTCATGATGAACAAAATTACTTGAATCAATTGGGTGGGTATTTATGAACTTATCAAGCCTATGGTGACCCCTACATTCATTTTAATGAGAAAAAAATTGATAAATAAAATTTTTAATTTGTGTAATGAGGGAAATTTTAAGCGAGTTAAGTGTTTTGTGTGCATGGAAGGATTAATGAAGGGGTAATGGATTGAATGAACTAAATATAGAATTTAAAAAAATGGTTATAGAGGAGGAATTATAATTTTAGTTTTTCATTGTTAAAATAGTGGATCTCATGGACATGTATCTTGAAATTGGTTTGGTTTTGATCACAATTCTTAATTTTCTAGGAGTAAAAGACTTAAGTGTAGGGGAATTGAGAAATATTGAATTTTCGTTACTTTTAACCTTAATTTCAGTGAATAAATTCCCACCATTTTGATATTTTTAAAATAATTACATAATTTATTAAATCTTGAGAATATTTTGGATTTAATTGTAAAAATGTATTTATTCATGATATTTAGATGTGTTTATCCATTTTTTTAATTATTATAATAAAACCTCCATTTAATTTTGAATGTCTTGATAATTTCCCTAGGTATCTAGAGGTCATTTTTTTAATATCAAATAAGTTTGGTGCTAAAATGAAGAAGTTAAGAAATTTTACAGAACCACATATGGGAATTCGTATGTGACAATACACATATGTGAATAAACCATGCATGGTAATTTAGCTACATTCTCATCCTCATGTGAGGATTCACATATGTAAAAATTAGCTATGTTTTCACCCATATATATGATTATTAGCTATGTAAGAGAAAATTCCAAATATGTGGGAGTCCTCTACAATAGTGAATAAAGAATCACCTACATTTTAAGAAAAAACATCAAATTTACACATCATTATCGATGTTCCCTATCATAGACATACTTGTGGCATATATCAAATTGACTGAAAATTATTTTTTATTTGATTATCAAATCACTTTGCATGGAAAGTGAGAAACTGTAGTGTCCAGAAAAACAACCAAATATGATACAGAAAATCCCAAGCATATAAAATTTCTACCTCACCCCAGAATTTGTATCATGTTAGGGTCCCCCACCAGGACATAGGCACTCAGACAGTCCCATGCAAAGATGCGCAGGCACAATACCAATGGCCAGGACATACCCTCTCAGAATCCAAGTTCCTTGCCGAAGAGGAGACCTCATGCTCTGAACCCCATCTAAAGTAGAACCATAAAAATGCTGGGAACAAACACCTAATTCAACTTTAGATCCACCAGCTGAAATCAAGCCCTCATTAACAAACACTCAAGAAAATAGATAGACTAAACTTCAGTCAGAAAATGAGAGGATAGATTCATTGAAAGAAATTCTCAACCTTCCAGAGTTCATATCCCTAAACAGCTTCCATAAAATATCTGTTACCTGAGTGTGAGGCTCTTCCATTATCAGGACTTCTAAAGCAGCAGATAGTTTATCCCAAACCTATATGTATTCCTTGAGCATTAACAACCCCTGGTTGAATCCCCAAAGCAGAATCAAGTCCTATTTGTCAACCCAAGATTATTTCTCCTCATTAAGGTTTATTTCAATATTTAGGCCCATCATATTGGATGCATCCTCATCAGATGCATTGAGAAACAACACCTGTTCTTTAACCTCATCTCCCGAACTCATAATTAAACCCCATGATCCAGGTTGATCAGGGAGTACCGGTTGACATAAAGCATCGCAGGCCACCCTCTCATCCACTCTCTTTTTTGCAGACCAGGTCTTCAAAGGGAGTGGTAAGGAGGAGTAGTCTTTCCTACCCTTCCTCCTTCTGTTACTCCTTCTGCTCCTCGGGCTTGCTTCTCCAGCAGAGATACTCTTACTTTCTCCCATGGAATACTCCTCTTGTTCCCCATTTTCAAAGTCTGATTCTTCTTGATTATTGTTCAGACCCTCCATAGTGAGGCCATCAAATTGATTCCCCACCTGTATGGAGTACTGAATCCCCATGACCACTTCCTCACAGTAGGAATCACTAGCATGCTCGACCCCTGGAATAACCGCACTGTTTGAAGGGACCACCTCCATATCAATCCCCTGCCTTCCATTCCTCAGGTCATCCTATTTGGAACCCTCATCTCCCATAGTAACCTCCTCCACATAAATCCCCAGTTTCTCCGGTATAGGAGAAATCCCAGCCACCCTTGTCCCTTCATGGGTTGTAGCCGGGTGAACCAAATCTATCCCCCTCCCAAAAATCTTTCAAGGCGAACAACTGCTAGAGGATGGCCCGGCCAAATCCTGCTGCAACCTCTTGAACACATTCTCCACTGTCGGATTCACCTGATTCTTCCAGATTTTCTTCACCGGCGAACACACACGTGGAGACCACTCAGGTAAAAACTCCCTTGACCCCTCACACACCCTGGGAGAACTGGCTGAACCTCCTTGATGGTCCGTCAACCCAGAGGATTTAAAATCTCCATTATGATGAATTTCAGCTTCTCTGCCATCGATATAACTCGACTCCAAGGCATTCCTTTTAGACTTCTGATGGAAATCCTCCTTCAAGTGGCCCAATTGTTTGTATTCAAAGCAGTAGTTCGTCCAGGATTCGAAAACCACACGTTGTTTTCAGCGGTATTCTTCACCCACCGTTATCCACACATACTCGAAAGGAATCCGTGATACATCCATTTCAACACATATTCTAGGATTCATGGGATGACAAATGGCCATTGTGTGGCTATCTGAACACATGTATCTCCTTAACAAATTTCCTAACATATGAAGAATGTATGGATTTTGAAACGGTAGAGGGAGGCTGGAGAAACTTACCCATATTTCCATTGTAGGAGGATTGTGTTTCATATGCAAGTTAAATGACCACCGGAGAAGATGAAATTGGAAACCATTGAAGTTTCTTGGAGCGGATGACCAGGCTTTGATGAGATCGGCCTCTAAGGCAAAACGGACCATGATTTGACGATTATCCATAAGACCCACTATAGACCTCTCCTGCAGACCCCAAGAAGCGAATATGTGCCTATCAAATGAGTCTACCGAGGGTCATCGCTGAATAAATCTCGCAATTAGAGTGTGCTTAAAAAGGTCTGTAGACTCCAAAAATTCTGAAGTTGAAAGGGAAAGGTTAGGGAAACCATCAAGAAAATCCGTGACTTTTAGGCTGAGCGGGACTTGAGGAAATTTCGACAATGAATCAGGGTTTGAGAATGGAGTGAAAGGGGAATAATCATATATTCTAGACGGTAAGGGTCCCTCCCCCATTATTGGGGGAGGGACCGGGTCAGAAGCCACCACTGGCGCGAAGAGAAATCGCCGCTAGGGTTGTCTCCCCGATGCCGCTAAGAACAGCTCTCCAGCAGGGTAACTTAGGCACACATCTAATGAAGAAAGTTTTTTTTGATACTTCAATGGCATATATCAAATTAAATAAGCCAAACCACATGTAGAACCACTTAGTTGAAACAAATAAAGATGTAGTGAATTTTGTGGAGACTTAAAGACTCTGAAGAGTAGGGGGATATTAAAAACTAGAAGACTATGAGGATCTCAAAAGTTTAACCAAGTATAAATGAAGTAAATAAACTTTTTTAATGAGTTGTATTCTTAAATGATAGAGGAATCCAATTACAGGATGGTTTTTTCTCATTTTTTCACATGTACGTAACTACACTGATTCTGGAAAGTGGAGAGGTGGAATTCATGGGAGATAAACTAGACATGTGAGGATAAAATCATAATTGTATTTGGGTTGTTAATATCCAAGGTCACCTTATTTCAATACTTTTTTCATTTTAATTTTTTTTTAATTCATTCAATTTTTATTTTCATTAGTGAAGAGATCATTTTTTTATCTTTTCAATTTATTCTCCTATAATTTTTCTAGTATGATTATTAAAACTTATGAAAGTAAAGTATATTTCTACAAAATATAAACTTCTTATACAAGGTATTTCCTTTGATTATATGGAGTTCATCCAGGTTTGGCTATTATGAAGTATTTGGGTTGTTGGATCACTTTTCAAGGAGTATTAAAAATTATACTGAGGTCTCAATATAATGTTCATGCAATATTAGGTGTTCTTCTTGATGTATTGATATGTTCATTAAGGAATAAAATTGTATAATATCAAAATAAAAGAAAGAAGAGGGTGCTCTTAGGGTTGATACTAGTCCATGTTTTCTACTTTTTAAACATGATTCTCACATCTCTTTTTTATCAATATTTAATTTCAATTTTTATTGATTTTATTAATTTTTTTACAGTTTATTTATTCTTACATATCAAACCAACAAGATACCCAATTAAATTCGCCTCTAACAAAAACAAATTAACAAAAAGTGAAAAAATTTAACTTAGTCTATAACCTAATAGATAGATAACATCAAGTGTTGATTTTATACATTTCTTAGGGGATAATAATTTGTTTATGTGGGCCTCATAACAAATCCCATCCATAATTTCACATCACATTTATAAAAAAAAGTGAGAAATTGTTTAAATTTATGAATAGTGGTGAAGGGGAAGGGTGGACATTTAACTCATGTGAATAAGAGGAAAATGAGATTATTTGGTTGGTGTATAGTGATTAATCATTAATTTAGTGAAATTATAAAGTAATATTATTGAGAACAAAGGATGTTTTGGTGAGTTTTTTAATCCCATGAAGAATAAAGTGATATGTAGAAGTTGTTATGTATTTTAATAGATTATGAAAATCTAGGGATTATTTTCTGAAATTAAGTGTTTATGAAGAATCCCTTTCATGACTATTTATAAAAGGGAAGAAATAATGTGAAAAGATAGAGTGGATGTGTTTTTTTTTTGTTGCGTTTTTTTTTTCAATAAATAATATTTTTCAAACTCATATTAAGTAAATAAAATTTTGTGGTGTTAAGGTTTTTTGGAAGTTCATAGGTATTTGAAAAAGTTTTAGAGTCAATTGGAATCAATCTAGAGGTTTTTTTATTTATACATATTGGATATAAATTTTGGTTAAGTCGCAATATATAATTGTAGTTTTATTCTATGTATAATGGTAAATCTAAATAGATGAGTGGAAATTTGGAAAATTCCTCTAAGACACCTTATATACATTAGAGTTAGTGTGTTAAATATGCAAGAGCCACTCAACTTGGATTGAAAATTGAAAATGGTAATAAATATTCCATGTATATGTAAGAGTAGTTATAAGTAGAAATATTGAAAAATAAATGAATTCCATAATATGTGATAGTCATTTTACTCAACATGTAAGGGTAATCCCAATCATACATGTAATTTATCGAGTCCCCAAAATATATCCTTTGTGATTTACCAAGGCCTAGAAGTTTAAGTACCTTTTTCCTTTTTGAAATTTATATTTTTTCTCTCATGGTCACCTGAATGACCATGTGGTCACTTATCCCTTCATACAATAGGTTTGTTCATTCTTATGGTCACTTGTTTCCTCTTATAGTCAATTGGTACCTTCTTATGGTTTTTTGGTTCCTTCATGCAGTCAATTGGTTCCTCCATGTGGTTGGTTGTTTCCTTCATGGATTTGGTTGGTTGATTCATGCGGTCAGTTGGTTCCTTCATGTAGTTAGTTGGTTACTTCATGCATTAGGTCAGTTCCTTCATGCAGTTGGTTGGTTCCATTATGTGGTTAGTTAGTTCCTTTATATGTCAATTGTTTTTATCTTGTGGTTGGTTGGTTTTTTCTTATGGTCAATTGGTTACTTCATATGATTGGTTTTTTACTTCTTATAGTAATTTGGTTCCTTATCACATTCATTTTATTAACTCTGTGTAGTTGACCCCTTCTCATAATTAGTTCAATAGTTTTTAAAATTTCCTAGTTTTTCAAAATACATAGATTTTTTCAGAATGACATGAAAAATGATTTTAACATAAAATATGGAATTTAAGGCTTAAATAAATGTTTTTAAAAACTATTTTGTGGAGATTAAAACTTTTATTTTAATTCCTTAATTCTTATAGTTTTAAATGGGTCATTCCATGGGTTTTAAATGAAACAAAATTAAATGAAAATTGAAAAGGAATGTTCAACACATTAATATTTGAATTTATTCTAGGATTTGTATCTGTAAAATTACCAGATTTTTTCTATTAAAGTATTTTATTATTTCCTTTGAGTCTGGGTGAACCAAAACCTTTCTCTTGAGCCTTGAATTCATCTTCATTTGAACTAAATCCTTCCTACTCTTGATTCTAGGGATGTTCAACACCTAAGTTCCTTCTCTGTTTTTATATAAGTGTGTCATGTTTGAGGTAGTATTTTATTTATATTTTTTATTCATCCATTCTCTAAAATTATTGTACAATTGATCAATCCCTTAACATCATGATAGCTAAGATGAAACATCGTCTTCCTTTTTCCCTGTTTTTAGTGTAGTATACTTTTGAAGTTATTTTCCAAGTATGGGATCCTTGTTCTCTCTTCTTTTGAAATCTATGAAATTTTCAGGATTTTTTTTCAGTAGGTGGGTCATATAAATTAACTAAAGAAGATAATGAACCATATTAAATTTAATTATAATGGAAGGGGTGTAATTATATGTGTTTACATGTTCCCATGTTATTTATAATTATTTTCTCTTGAAACATTTAAACTATTGTGATATGCATATTGTGGCTATAATGGATTGTAAAACTTTTGTGTGGATTGAGAAATTTTGTTCTGATAAACCCATCACACATAAAAGGGTAATAACTTATATGTGTATAATTAACTGGTTGAGTGAAAATGTGGAAACTGTGTAAAAATACCTATGCACAAAATGATGAATTAATGACAAAACCCCTTTAAATGAATTGTGGAATTATATGTTTTGGAATATATTATTGTGTGATACTTGTATATTTATTGTTTTCCATGTGGTTTTGTGGGATCTGTGGGGGTGGTATGATGATGTTGGTGACTATTTTAGATATAGTATGTGTTATGGGTAGTGGAAATGTAGTGCTTGATATGTGGTCATTGTGGTGAGATGGTTGGGTTGTGGTATTGACTTTGGTAGGTTATGTGGTGGGTTTTTATGTGGTGAATTATTATATTAACCTAGTATCAATAGAATATGAGGTTGTTAATGATTAAAGGGTAATGGTGTGGGATGTAATTTAATAAAATTATATAGGAATTTACATGTGGTAAATGGTTTAATTAATTAAATAATTATGATCAAGATGGAATTAAATGGAAATTAAATTTTGATGTTAATTACAGTGGTTTTTCATCAAATATGAAGTTAAATGACTTAATTATGAATGGTTACTGATAATATAATAATCTAGAAAGGGTTTGGATCTATTTTTAGAAATAAAGTAAATGGTGGACTATGTGTGGTTTTTTTTTTTGTGGTGGGTTATATTTAATAGTGTAAGTGTGTGGTAAAGTTAGTATGGTGGTGATGATAAGGTGGAGATGATGAAGTATTTATGTGAAATATTTAGGTTGGGATTGTGTGTTTTCAATGTGTATATATATATATGCTTGTATTTTCATGTTATTTTTATTAACACCCCACCTGCATCGAGTACTATGTACTGACACCCAGATGTTTTGGGGAGTGTTTTCTACAATATTAAAATGGTGTGGAGTGGATAGATTATTACCCTCTCTTCTCTAGTCTTCCTTTGGCAGTAGTATCAGTAAATGGCATAATTAGGGGTAGAGCCTATCCCTTGAGGATGACATAGTTGATGGTGATTCCAAATGATGAGAAGATGTGATATGTAGTGGTGGTCATGAATGGTAAGATGAGGGTAGAATATTGATGTCTTTCAAATTAATGATACCCTAATTCCCTATTTTTTATGTTGTGGGTAGATGTGTGATGATTTTGATGATGATTCTATAGTGGTACAATAGATGTGCATGATGAAATTGATGTCAGTATTGGATGTTGGGACCTATGGTAGGTCGGGGGATGTAGGGTTGTAACCTAAGACATATAATAGATGAATGGATATGAGGTGATGAGATGTATTGGAAGGGATGGGAGCATAGGAAATTTGATATTGGGGAGTGAGAATAGAAACTTGGTAGGGGAAGTGGAAGAGGCAATATTTTTTAATTTTCTATTGTTATTATCTTACTACTTTCTTAAGTATTTGGTGAACGAGACATTGTGAGTTTGTGATGAATAATTGATCATTTAGGATCTTGTTGATTATTTTGTTTGTACACTAGTGAGTTAGTATTATCATTTCACATTTTCATAGGATACCTTAGGTTTGATCCTACTGGGTATACCTTTTATGCGCACCCTACATATATAAATAGTTTTTCATGTTTCTAAGAGGGTTTTAGGGGCCGAGCGGGACATTACTATCTTGTAGTTCAGAGCTATTGTGGAGTTTCTGGTATAGGTTTACCTTTCATTTTATTATGGATACTTTAATATGTATTTATTAACATACACATGTGGGATGGTTTCGTATCTTTTATTTCTTGTGATGGAGTTGTTTAGTGTTTTTTTATCTTTTATTTTGATCCTTTTTTATATAATGAGGGTAATTCCTCTCATTTGAGTGTTCTACACACTCAGTGCTAGTCACCAACCTAAGGCCTACTGAAGGTGGGACTTAGGGGTCATAAATTCTCTTAACTACCAGTCTAGGAGGGGTTATAGTAGAGGTGAGGTCATGATAGAGTGGTATTAAAGGATTTTATTTGAGAGACATTATGAATTTTTAAGTTATACATTGGTGAGTATTACATGGTAATGGTATATAAAAAGTGATTTTCAAACATATTGGGTGATGTAGCAAGGGATACTGGTTAGGAATAAGTAATTTAGGCCCCCCTATGATCCAATGTAAGTAATTTAATCTTACTGAACATCCTAAGAGAGATAATATTGATTATAAGGTGGAGACCTAGGCGTGGTACATGTATCATGCTTGTTTGTGTTTGTGATTGAACATGGTATTTTTGGGAATTAAAATTGATATAAATAAATTCCATGCTACCAGGATTGGGATTCATTCCCTTATGTTTTTTTAGAGATGGCCCATGGTCATTGTTTTCATGCAGTTTGGGATATAGAGGTGCAGCAAGCTAATTTAGTCAATCATTATAGGATCAATCTGATAGAGGATGATGATACATAGCAGGAGTGTTATCTAATTTCCATTTTTAGGGTCTAGAAAAGTATAAGGGGAGTGCATCTAATCTTAATAAGGATCATTTTCTGGAGTAGATTGAGATTTACTTTAGTCTAATTTGGGCCTGAACTAAGTACTAGGTTCCATTTTTAGTCAATGAGATATGGGGAGTGGCATGAAAGTGGTGGATGATGTATCTTGAAGAGTATAAGAGGAGGATTTTTCTTAGTCTGACCACAATAAAGAGTTTTTTCTAGGTTTTTGTCATTGATGATGACGGAATCAATGAGGAATGAGTTTCTATCCCTTTAGTAGAGGATCCTATATGTGTGAGAGCTCAAGATTAAGTTTAAGGACCTTCTATGTTTTGATTCTGATCGGTTTCTATATGAGGAGTCTAGATAATGATGTATTAAGGATGTGTTGTATCCAAAAATTATATATATTTTCACCCCATTTATACATATTATTTATCTAGGAATATAGAAGAAAGTGGAATTGATTGATCTAATTCACTCATGGGGAGGAGTACCTCAAGAGGGAGGTCGGAAGAGCATATTTTAGAGTAGAGCTTCATGTGGGTATTGCATATGTTCAGGAATTCAAGGTTCTAATGAGATGGGATTCGATCACAACAATCTACTTCATGCTTTTCCAGGGATACTGTTTCTTGGGAATCTACTACGGGCTTCCCATTTTCATGTTATGTCTATGGAGGTTATGGATACCATCAGGTTAAGTGCCTAGATGATTAGGGAGGTTCGTTTGGTTTGGGTAGTCAAGACCCTCTCTAGCCATAACTGTAGTAGAGGCCATCAACATTTTTCAATAGTCGATAGGATATCGAGCTAGTAGAGACCATCCACATGATGTTCCTTTTCCTTAGTGTCACGACCCAACCCTATAGATCTCGATCCGCAACTACCCCAAGCATGTCTCCATAGGCCAGGGGATGACGACAAGCATCGAAGGCGTGACAATCTAGGGGAGGCCTTCGCCTAAGTACCTGTACACACACACATAGCCCACTCGATACAGAAGTGCAAAGTAAAAAATGAAACCAAAGGACAAACAACTATAACCCAACAACATTCATGCATCAACTTCTAAAAACAAAACAAGTAAAGTTCTGAAAAGTAAACTGAAAAGTAAACAAAACAGTAAAGGGGAAAAACACGTTCCCAACAAGAAAGGTGCCACAACCCAGTAACAAGTAACGAAGGTAAACAGATGGAGAGTCTCAAACCTGAAATCTCCAATGCGACCCTAGTACACGGCCCAAACTCATTTTCCCTCTACGCTCCTCCATAGTCATGATTGACCTGTCTGTCGTCTGTAAGGGCACACCAGGTATAGGCAAAGCCCAAGTAGGGGTAATTATAAAGATACTCAGTAGGATGCCCCGAAAGCTCAAGGGAGAAACAAAGGAGGCACTAAAGAGGAGAGCATTAGATAGAACAAATAATAATGAAAGAGTTCAGTAAATAGAGTGCAGCTCAACCCAACAAGATAAAGGAAGCAGACTCATCCAAACAAGAGGAGCTAGACACATAAAGCACGTGGCATACCCCGCGCGTCTTCGCCCCTCCAAGAAGGAGAGTAACTGAACCCAAGGAGTGGGAAAAAATTATGGTGTATATATATATATATTCTCAATAAGAAACCTGAACGAGAGTGTAAGGGGATCTCCATCTCCAAGCTTAGCCCAGGAAAAGTTTCCAACAGTTCTAAGGATATCCATCACTAATGCCCAAACGTCCCGCACGCCAAAGTTATCGCATCGTTGAACCGTATAACCAAGGGCCCTGCTTCGGTAATCACGGAAAAAATTCACTTACTAGCCTCATAGAAAAGGTCTGAGTCTGAAAGAAGTCATCAGGTAACCCACTGCCCAGGCCAGCTGGAGGGTAAACCCTAAGAGGTCATCGGGTAACCCACTGCCCAGCCCAGCTGGAGGGTAAACCCTAAGGTCAACGGGTAACCCACTACCCAGCCCATCTGGAGGGTAAACCATAAGGTCAATGGGTAACCCACTGCCTAGACCCGTTGGATGGTAAAACCTAATATGCCAGTGGGTAAACCACTTCCCAGCCCCAATGGAGGGTAAACCTGGAACTAGTCTGATAACTCTGCATTGCCCATGCCATCACTGGGTGTCACTAACATCGCCACTGTGTGTCGGTTCATAGTGTGTCAAAGGAACCTCCGACCAACACCCTTTCATGTTTCCACATTTAATGAGATCACAAATGAGGCTCCGCCTTCCAAAACATATTACACCTCTGTAATCCTCGCGGAAAAACATGTGAGATAGACTATTTATTCGCTTGAAACGGACTCCCGATGAAAAAGTTACTCGACACCGCTTTATTCCCATACAGCATCTCATGGGGCCCACACCTCGGTCCCAAAAAAGGTCGGGCGAACTTATCCATCACGATTCTCTCAGAAAAACATGCCAAAACGACTATTCATACACCCCGAACGGACGTCTGGTGAAAAAGTCGCAAAACGTTGCACGCAGCTTGAATGACAGCCCATGGTCCCATGCCTCAACTCTGGATTCAACACCTAAAACCACCCTGGAAAACTTTATCTTGATTCTAGGGTCACAATGCCGCTGATGGTGCCTAAAACGGACTCCGGATGTGCTCGCGCCATCCAAAACAAGAATCCTGGCGAGGCGCTAAGTAACACTTAACGGGCGTGTCGCGCCACCGAGCCCCCCATCTCGAGAATTAAAAATCCCCGAGACCATATCAAAACCTATGTCTTGATCTTAGGATCGCATTGCTACAAACAGAATGAGAATCTGACACTTGGTTTGCAAGTTAGAGGCGTGTTAACACCAACGGACGGAGACGGGGTGGGCCGGACCGGTTCGATTGGTCCACCCCTTTAGAGCGGCGGTCCACAGCTCGGCCGCCCGGACCGCCCGGTCCACCGTGGCACGTGGTTCACCACGCAGGCTGCACCACTTCACCTGGACCAGCTTAAGTCAGTCTGGATCCTTTCCATGGGACCCATGTTTTGTGGGTCCCGGTTCACTCCTGGGGTCACGAAGACCCTGGTCTCTCGCTGCACGCCGACCGACAAAGCCAGCCGACCTGCGCCCCTGGCCTCTCGTGTGCGCCGCCGACGCCCGAAGCCGGCCGTACCATCGCCTGAGGACCTGCTGAGGCGTCAGGACTCCGTCCCGCTCACCCGTGATGACCGCCGAGGAGCCGCGCCGCCGCCTGGGGAGCCCGCGCCGCCTCCATCGCTCACCGGACCGCCCTAGAACTGCCGGAAAACCAAGGTTTTTGGCCGGAAAGCTTCCCAGGGCCACCTTGGACGCCCAGGGACTCGGATTTTCGATCCGAAAAGAGCGTTGGGAAGCTAGGATCAAGACCTACGCATCTATGGACTCTTCTCAACAATAAATCAGCATTTAGACACTATAATTTGAGATCTAAGAAGTTGTGGAAATTTAAAATGAAAGTGCAACGATCATACCTCGCAGGGCATAGCCCGTCGCTTTACAAACGATCCGCCAGAGCCGCAACCACCTTGGAGAGGTGGGGAGAGGAGCTTGAAGAAGGTGGAACCTTTTTTGAGAGAGCTTCCTCCAGATAACACAACTTGGGGAAGGAGAGGGGTGGATGTGTTTAATTAAGGAAAATTAATTAAAACTTAATTAATTTTAAACACCCACCAGTGGGCCCGTACCCTAACTCTCGATGGGGTTGAGGTTAAGCATATCCTAGGGTAAAATCCACATTCTGAGCACAACGGTGGTCTCATAATTTTAATCTGAGCCTCCGTTCAGAAGTTAGAAAGTTCACGCCCAAGGCCGCTAAATTACAAAAACACCCCTGGTGGCATTTTCCACAGAAGGGTCGCGCCCGCGAAAGTTACACCCCTCCTAAGGTAAACGACACACTCCGGACTCAACGGTGCCCTTTGTTTTCCCATATGAGAAACCTTTTAGGATTTATTTTGTTTATTTGGTGTGTCTAGTGTGAACGCACTTAAAATTTAATTCCAGCCACACCGAGGCTCGGAATCACACGTTGTCTGAAAGTCCTGCTCTTGAATATCATCAAGAAAATTCCAAAGTCTCACAGGATCAAGACCTGGGTTCTTACACTTAGGTACCTAGACCATATCATGGCTATGAAGTTTACTAGTAGAAAGTCATGGGATATGGACATGGTAAGGTGTATTCTATGGTAGTGAAAGTGCTAGAAGGATCAGAGGTTATTTGAGGTAAAATCATTTTATCATCTACCTTGGTTTCTTCTTTATTTGATTTGGATATTTTCACCCCTTTATTTCACCATCTCCAGTATGTGCATTTGGACTATTAGTGGAGAGGCTTCTAGTTCCCCTAATGTTTTACATGTAATTTAAAGGCCAAGATTACTTGTTTTATATATTCTGAGGATGTAGATTTATAATTGGGAAGCATCAATTGGTGGAGAAATTTTTCTTATTACAGGTAAATTTGTATGAAATCATCCTTGGTATGTATTTTTTTCTCTATGAATCCACTTTTTGAAATTTTTTTAGATGAGATTTGTGTTTTTTGATATGTAGGGTCAGTGAGTGGTGTTCATTGTTGAGCAGAGATATTGGATTGGTGGCAGACATATAAATCCTCTTCTATATTAGTAGGAAGATTTGTTAATGGAGGCTCCCAAAATTATTTAGGAGTTTCTAGATATCTTTATGAATAAAGTTTTTACGCTACCCCATTAATACAACATTGAGTTCTAAATAGAGTTACATATGATTACTTATTTGATCTTGATGGCCCCTTATCATATAGAACCCATGGAGTTGTGTGATTTGAGACTCTAGATCAATGATTTATATTATAATAAATTCATCCAACCTAATGTATCTCCTTTAGGTACTCTATTATTATTCTCTAATAAGGAAGATGGTAGTCTAAGGATGTTTTTGAACTAACAAAAGTTGAATCAGGTGACGGTCAAGAACCATTACTCCCACCCCTCTGAGAATAGATGATCTTTTTGACTAGTTAAAGGGAACAAGTTGGTTTTCAAATATTGATATACAGTCAAGATATCATCAAATGAGGTTTAAGAAGGAGGATATCTTAAAGAATACTTTTCAATTTAGGTATGGACACTTTGAGTTTATGGCCATGATGTTTGGTGTCATGAATGTAGAGACCCAAAGCTTAACGTACATAGATATTACATTACTTTTGCGGAATACTTAGTACATAACAAAACACACACACAAGGACCATAATATTTTAGTGTCTTTGGAAACTCGGAATAAAATCTTCTAATTGTGGTGAAAGATCTTCAATATCTCCCATAAAGATCTTCTTTTTTCCCTAAAAACATTCTTTATATCCTGGGGAAAAGAAAACATAAAAGGGTGAGCTCAAATGCTCAGTAAGGGTAAACAAAAGAAATATCAATCACATCATATACATAAGAATATAGCTTTTAGAAATCTTAACCTGCAAAAGAGCTCATAATATCATAACATGGGATAAATCATAGAAGTGAAATGTAATCACAATAATCATAACTTAAAACATGAAACTTTGTGGCATACACACATAATCATAGAGAATCATTTCTTGTTAGTCAAGACTCATTGCCAAGACTATCTTAGTGGACAAAGTCCCTTTCTGAACCGAGTCACCCTCGTTTCAGTCCTGTTTCACTGAACCGGTATAACCTACCATTCCAGCCATGTCTATATCATGAGATATAAAATCTTTACCCAATGCATTGGAGGGAGATATAGGTCCCACCTATCTCATAATGATACCATTCTTATGTGTGCCACGAAATCATAAATCATACATCATTGCATAACCTATGTAATAAAAATGGGAATCTTAAACATCATGACATCATAAAACAATTCATATAAGATAAAGGAATTCATAAAAATATAATTCCATCACAAAATAATCAAATCAATGTAATAATAGGGATAAAAACAGAACCCTTTATTATCTTAGATGGAAAATAATTTTGATAAAACACTTGAACTCCATTCTTGAGGAAAATATCCTTTCTGCTTCAAAAAAACACTTTTCCTTTCTTAACATGTCGTAAAATTATAAAATAAAAGAAGTTGATTAAAAATAAACTTGAAAACTTGTAAAGGAAGCCTCTTGGAAATAATGTTTTAAAAATCCATTCGTGCTGTATAAGTTAAAAAAACATTCTTCATACTTTTGTCAGAAAAGTCAAAAAGTATCTCGTACGAAAAACGACAAATGATTCCTTTCATATCTTTTACTAAAAACTAACCGAAGGGTAAAATTGGATTTAAAAAATTGTAGGTGGATGGAAATAACATTACATATTGAGGAAACATTGATGTGGATGATAAAATACACCCCAGTAAATACCAAAGTATAAACAATCTCGGATAAAAATGAGATTGTGATATTTTCCTTACCTTAGGTCCGACTTGCTTTGTAAGTGTACAAACCTCATGTATAATGATTTAAATAATGTTATTGACTTATTCCAGAATCATATTCATTGTTATTATATCATATATGGTCCACTTATGACTTTATATTACCCGTTCTTTTGTAAATTCATGTTAAAGTAGCGTTTTGGGTAAAATCGTCTCATTTGTCGTTCGTGTTTTTAACTTGTAATTATTCATATGATTACTTAGATCATGATTACTTAATTCCAGAATATAAAACATGATTTATATATATATATATATATATTCAGAATATACATATATAATAAATCAGTAAATGGAAAGAAATACATCGTTCATGGAGACGGTAGTCCGTACGTATGCATGAACGCTGTTTTCGTTTCCTTATTGAATTGAATGGAATTAAGTAGATGACATACATATAAATATAAATAATTCCAGTATCATTATTAGGTCATATATTTCATTAGTAATTATTATATATACTTTATAATCATTCATGAATGGTTAATCATTGAGAATGAATCTCATCACGTCGTGGAGACGGTAGTCCGTACATACGCACGAGCGATGATATCATTCCGATGGTCGTGGAATTGTGTTTAAGTGTATGTATACTATTTCAGTATCAATATAACTTTATAATAATCATATATAGTTACTCATTACACCATTATACCCATCCAATTAAGGTGGTGACGGAAAATAGATTACACCACGGCGTGGAGACGGTATTCCGTACGTACGCACGCACGGTGATTTCCTTTTTCCGTAGGATGGATAGAAGGTTAATTAGAGTTGTTTAATATTTATAATAACATATCAGTATATAATAAATACTGATGTTATTACTTTATCATGAAACAACTAAAGAAGAAGAAGTTTAAGAAGAAAGAAATTGAAAAAGATCGGTAATGGATATTACCTCTTTTTGATGCGCCTTCACTTATCCTCCACTTAAAGAACTAAGGATGGTCTTTGAAGAATACCAGGACCTCTAGGATGATACTAGGGAAGTGGAGAAGTTATTTTTTCAGGGGTTGGCCGAGCTTGAATGCTCAAATTGGTTTGAGGAGGAGAGGGAGGAGGTGCCCTTTTATAAGGGAGGAGAGGGGCATCTTAGGAAAATATCAAAATATTATTTTATATTAATGTCAAATTCGGTATATAATGGTTCCAAATGGTCTTATTTCGAAGATAAAGTGGGGATGGGTCGAAATCCTCTCATCCAATAGGATTTAGACATGTTTAGGTTATTATTTTAACCTTATCAATTAGATTTAACTCTAAGTTAAATAATTTAACTTTTACCGTGTCTTTTTGTTTTCTTACACTATATGGTTAATAAACATACAATATCAATCCAAACGAACCCCAAATTGTTTATTATTAATATATCTATCCTTATCTAAGTCATTTGGCCTAACATTAGATTTTTAGGAATTAAATAACAATTAATAATATAATATTTGTTTTAAAAACTAATTTATGTCAATTTTGACACTATTTGGTACATGATTTTTATGAAATTTATAACAGAATGATAAGTTCGAAACAAGTTACTTAAATCAACAATAACATGTCATATTAACCTGGAAAATTAGTTTAAGTCATAAAAAGTCTCAAATTACATTTATTTGGGCATTTATAACATCAATTATGTTAATATTTTCTTAAAAAGGTAATTACTGCATCATCGTTGTGTCATAAATAAATTACATTATTTAAAGTATAAAAATTACAAATAAAATACCATTATGTAGGAAATCTTTTTATATTTATAATTAATATTTATAGTCGAAATTATATTATGTATAACCCTATATTAAAAATATTTTAGTAAATAAACTTTGATTTTAACTCTTTTAACTCTTCTTTAAATTAAATAATAATAAATGTCCAAATCTAACCCAAGTGGGCCTAAATGATAATATTTTATACTTAAGGTTGTTTTTGGTCGAGATAAACTTGTCCAATAGGATTAGGACATGTGTTAGGGTAATATTAATATCATTTTTACCCTTAATTACCCTATTTACATTTAACCGTGGTAAATAAAAGTAAAAAGTTATTATTCACCAAAAATTATTTTCATCTAATTGAACCACATTTTACTTACTGACATCAACCGTGTCTCTAGGATTTTTGAAATTCCATTCACAAAAGTGGTAAAATTAAGATTTATGAAAAAATTAATTTTTTTAACTACCACTTAGTAGTTTCACTATTCATCAAAAATTGAAGTTTTTCAAAAAAATGCCAAAATTTCACCCTAAGCTATAATTGATATTCCAAGTTAAAAAATGATTCTTATTTTACAAAATTCCAAACATATAATTTTCATTAATTAATTTTATAATTAATTTCCGCTGTCACAACAAATAGCGTGTTTTTAAAAGATAATAACTATCAAAAGATTAACATTTGTTTATGTCTGGTGTAAATGTGAAATTACATCCAATGACCAACATTGTATTGAATTGTAAAAATATATTCTAGATATACATTAAAACCACTCAAATTAATAATTTATCACTATTAATTATTTCGATTAAAAAAGTTGTTTTAATTAAAATTTAGTAATTTTCACTATTCATCAGAAAATGAAAGTTATCCAAAAAGTACCAAAATTTCTCCTTAGGCTAAATTCGATACTCCGAATCCAAAAATGAATTCCATTTTCAAAAATAAAATATACAAAATTTCAAAAAGTGGTTATTACTATTCATAATGGATAGTTTTAATAATATTTTAATAGCATATTGTTGTTTAATGAAACTCGTTATTGCGTACTACACACGCTATCGAGGAAGGTCGCGATTGCGTGTAATGGAAGGCAAGTCAAGGATGCATGTTGTGAAAGATTCTTTTGGTGTAGCGTACAACACAAGACATTAATGAAATTAAAAAAAATTCATAAAATTTCGGGGTGTTACATTCTACCCCCCTTAAAATGAATTTCGCCCTCGAAATTCATCAGGGTTCTAAATGGTTTACTATTCGAAAGTTTCTTTAATAGAAACCCACATCGTAAAAAGGAATACCAAAACCAATCTTTAAAAAAAAAGTACGAAACCTAACGGTTACCCAAATAAACTAATCACTGGGTTTCCACATAGGTGAAAATATGGATATGGAAGAGAAATCTAACCATCATGTTCTGATGGAGAGTGGTAGAGA
Organism: Viscum album; assembly: GCA_963277665.1. Lineage (NCBI taxonomy): Eukaryota > Viridiplantae > Streptophyta > Magnoliopsida > Santalales > Viscaceae > Viscum > Viscum album. Next base: position 906,152,391 of record OY728131.1, on the reverse strand, counting down.
ACATGACTATGGAAAAGCCAGCAATCACAAAGCCATAAATTTGTGGCGATCTAGGGTACCATCTGATTCATCGGATATAAGGGCACTAGGACAACATTTTTGGTTTTCAAGATCATTTCCCTAAAGTTGAAAATTTGAATTAGAATAAATACTTACTTTATTTTGGTAAAATCTCACTGTTGTTCGTGCCTTGAACAATTTCTACTTCATCTCTTAAATAAATGAAGTTGAATTTGTTATTCGTGAAGTGTTAGCAGATCATGTGATAGAATGACGGGTCATTCCATCTGTCTCAAACAAAAGGTTCACAAAAATTATATACATAAGTCGATCTATAATGAGATTAATCATATATGGTTCCTAAAATGGACTTATACTTCATATATCATACTGCTTAATATAATAAAACTAGTTTCTACTAAACAGGGACTTCCTGTAGGCCAGTGGTAGGCGATAAAGGCCAGTCGCACTTCGGTTGTGGGTTCGATTCCCACAGCCTTGTCCGACGCGATGGGATGTCGCCCGTCCTACAGGTTGTCCTTTTTCTAAAACTATATTACTATAACATCCCATCAATAATATCGAAAAAACTTCTATCCTTAAACAACACTAACTTATGTCCAACATAATCCATTCCAATCTTTAGGCTTATTCATAATACTGCAGTCCACTCTCATAACATAGTGAAAACGATTACTAGATATTTAATACCATCGTTGATCCCCATATAACATAAGATATGTTTTGTTAGTCACATTCCAAACATTCAAAGTCCTTATTCATGTATTCTCTTGAATACCCATTGAAACTTAGTGAAAACATGAATGCAGTTAAAAGTTAACACTTTCCACATATCAAAATCCTCAAAATTCTATATACTCAAACCATGATATCACTTAGTCCTTATATCAATCATGAGCTCATGAATACTGTTAAACATTTCATTTTCTCATTTTCCCTTCATTATGCGCATAATATCTCAATCACTTTGAATACCACATTAGACCAATACATAAATATTCCAATACTCCATGATACAACATTATTTTGGAATCCCATTACATAAACACTTAATCATTCCACCACATCGTTGTCATATTCAACATTGCCAATAGTGAGCTCATGTGACTTCCCTTTGTCCTTTTCCTTAAGCGGTTGCTCATGTAGATCATCACTAACCCTTGGATTAGGGCATTTATTAGCATAATGCCCCATTTCCTTGCACTTGAAGCATTGAAGTGTTGGTTGTGCGTTCTCTGCAGTGTTTGCTTTATTCACATCATTAGAATCCCTTTTTCCATTACTTCGACACTCAGCTGCTCGATGACCTTCTTTTCCACACTTAAAACATTTTCTAGTCCCTTTAAGACAATCCCTACCATGCTTCTTTCCACACTTTGTGCATAAGGAAACATTCATCTTCTTTTCACCATTATTCTGAGATTTCTCCTTGAACTCCATCTTTCGTTTCTTGTCAAAACCATGAGATGGATATGTAACACCAACTTCCATTTCTACCTTGATAGCACAACGCACAATTTCTTCATAGATACTGATAGCTAATTCCCTTCGAAGACTTGGTTTTAAGCCACTGAAAAATCGATCAACTTTAATTTCAGGTTGGATGATAATGCCAGATTCATACCTTGCAAGTCTTGTAAAATTTGCTTCGTATATACCAACAGATTCATCATCCTTCTGCTTCAGCTCAGGAAACTCCTTTTCCATCTTTGTTCGAATAATACGAGGGAAGTAATTACTGAAAAACAAGTTCTTGAACTCGTCCCATTCCATGGACTCAATTTCATCTCTTGGCCTCATATTCTTGATAAGATTCCACCATTGATCAGCTTCACCTTCCAAACAATATACTGCTAAGATGACTTTATCATGTTCAGAACATTGAAGAACTGAAAATATATTTTCAGTGGTACTGATCCATTGTTCAGCAACAAGTGGATCAGAAGTCCCACTGAAAGAAGGTGGACGTTGCCTCATGAAGGACTCAATAGAATATTGTTCCCTTCTCTGCTCATTTGGAAGTCCATAATGATTCATAGCTTGTGTAAGGATAGCAATAAGATTTTTCACTCCATATCCCATAACATTTGTTTGTTCAGGAGGACAATCATTGCATTGTCCATTGCATTGATCAACACGGTTCCTTCGGGTTCCAGACATCATCTAAAACCCAAAAAGAATAGTGTGAGAGGCAAAAATCATGCTAGGGAAAACAACATAATAAAGGGGGAGTACCTTCAATATCTAACATCTTAGGTTTAATTCTATGATCATTAGCGTAGTTCTAGTACTATAACCTATACGTATACTTAACCTTAGGGACATCCCTAGACATACCTTAGAAATATCTCTAGGGATCTCACTAACGTTTTCGCATCCTAGTTTCCAAAGGTTGACTAAACCTTTCCTCTAATACCAACTGTAGAGACCCAAATCTTAACGTACATAGATATTACATTACTTTTTTGTAATACTTAGTACATAACAAAACACACACATAAGGACCGTAATAGTTTAGTGTCTTTGGAAACTCGGAATAAAATCTTCTAATTGTGGTGAAAGATCTTCAATATCTCCCATAAAGATCTTCTTTTTTTTTCCTAAAACCTTTATTTATATCCTAGGGAAAAGAAAACATAAAAGGGTGAGCTCAAATGCTCAGTAAGGGTAAACAAAAGAAATATCAATCACATCATATACATAAGAATATAGCTTTTGGAAATCTTAACCTGCAAAAGAGCTCATAATATCATAACATGGGATAAATCATAGAAGTGAAATGTAATCACAATAATCATAACTTAAAACATGAAACTTTGTGGCATACACACATAATCATAGAGAATCATTTCTTGTTAGTCAAGACTCATTGCCAAGACTATCTTAGTGGACAAAGTCCCTTTCTGAACCGAGTCACCCTCATTTCAGTCCTGTTTCACTGAACCGGTATAACCTACCGTTCCAGCCATGTCTATCTCATGATATATAAAATCTTTACCCAATGCATTGGAGGGAGATATAGGTCCCACCCATCTGATAATGATACCATTCTTATGTGTGCCACGAAATCATAAATCATACATCATTGCATAACCCATGTAATAAAAATGGGAATCTTAAACATCATGACATCATAAAACAATTCATATAAGATAAAGGAATTCATAAAAATATAATTCCATCACAAAATAATCAAATCAATGTAATAATAGTGATAAAAACATAACCCTTTATTATCTTAGATGGAAAATAATTTTGATAAAACACTTGAACTCCATTCTTGAGGAAAATATCCTTTCTGCTTCAAAAAAACACTTTTCCTTTCTTAACAAATCATAAAATTATAAAATAAAAGAAGTTGATTAAAAATAAAATTGAAAACTTGTAAAGGAAGCCTCTTGGAAATAATTTTTTAAAAATCCATTCATGCTGTATAAGTTAAAAAAAACATTCTTCGTACTTTTGTCAGAAAAGTCAAAAAGTACCTCGTACGAAAAACGACAAATGATTCCTTTCATATATTTTACTAAAAACTAACCGAAGGGTAAAATTGGATTTAAAAAAATTGTAGGTGGATGGAAATAACATTAAATATTGAGAAAACATGGATGTGGATGATAAAATACACCCCAGTAAATACCAAAGTATAAACAATCTCGGGTAAAATGAGATTGTGATATTTTCCTTACCTTAGGTCCGACTTGCTTTGAAGGTGTACGAACCTCCTGTATAATGATTTAAATCATGTTATTGACTTATTCCAGAATCATATTCATTGTTATTATATCATATATGGTCCAATTATGACTTTATATTACCCGTTCTTTTGTAAATTCATGTTAAAGTAGCGTTTTGGGCAAAATCATCTCATTTGTCGTTCGTGTTTTTAACTTGTAATTATTCATATGATTACTTAGATCATGATTACTTAATTCCAGAATATAAAACATGATTTATATATATATATATTCAGAATATACATATATAATAAATCAGTAAATGGAAAGAAATACACCGTTCATGGAGACGGTAGTCCGTACGTACGCATGAACGCTGTTTTCGTTTCCTTATTGAATTGAATGGAATTAAGTAGATGGCATACATATAAATATAAATAATTCCAGTATCATTATTAGGTCATATATTTCATTAGTACTTATTATATATACTTTATAATCATTCATGAATGGTTAATCATTGAGAATGAATCTCATCGCGTCGTGGAGACGGTAGTCCGTACGTACGCACGAGCGATGATATCGTTCCCATGGTCGTGGAATTGTGTTGAAGTGTATGTATACTATTTCAGTATCAATATCACTTTATAATAATCATATATAGTTACTCATTACACCATTATACCCATCCAATTAAGGTGGTGACGGAAAATAGATTACACCACGGCGTGGAGACGGTATTCCGTACGTACGCACGCGCGGTGATTTCCTTTTTCCGTAGGATGGATAGAAGGTTAATTAGAGTTGTTTCATATTTATAATAACATATCAGTATATAATAAATACTGATGTTATTACTTTATCATGAAAAAACTAAAGAAGAAGAAGTTTAAGAAGAAAGAAATTGAAAAAGATTGGTAATGGATATTACCTCTTTTTGACGCGCCTTCACTTATCCTCCACTTAAAGAACTAAGGATGGTCTTTGAAGAAGACCAGGACCTCTAGGATGATACTAGGGAAGTGGAGAAGATATTTTTTCAGGGTTTTGCCGAGCTTGAATGCTAAAATTGGTGTGAGGAGGAGAGGGAGGAGGTGCCCTTTTATAAGGGAGGAGAGGGGCATCTTAGGAAAATATCAAAATATTATTTTATATTAATGTCAAATTCGGTTTATAATGGTTCCAAATGGTCTTATTTCGAAGATAAAGTGGGGATGGGTCTAAATCCTCTCATCCAATAAGATTTAGACATGTTTAGGTTATTATTTTAACCTTATCAATTAGATTTAACTCTAAGTTAAATAATTTAACTTTTACCGTGTCTTTTTGTTTTCTTACACTATATGGTTAATAAACATACAATATCAAGCCAAACGAACCCCAAATTGTTTATTATTAATATATATATCCTTATCTAAGTAATTTGGCCGAACCTTAGATTTTTAGGAATTAAATAACAATTAATAATATAATATTTGTTTTAAAAACTAATTTATGTCAATTTTGACACTATTTGGTACATGATTTTTATGAAATTTCTAACCGAATGATAAGTTCGAAACAAGTTACTTAAATCAACAATAACATGTCATATTAACCTATAAAATTAGTTTAAGTCATAAAAAGTCTCAAATTACATTTATTTGGGCATTTATAACATCAATTATGTTAATATTTTCTTAAAAAGGTAATTACTGCATCATCGTTGTGTCATAAATAAATTACATTATTTAAAGTATAAAAATTACAAATAAAATACCATTATGTAGGAAATCTTTTTAGATTTCTAATTAATATTTATAGTTGAAATTATATTATGTATAACCCTATATTAAAAATGTTTTAGTAAATAAACTTTGATTTTAACTCTTTTAACTCTTCTTTAAATTAAATAATAATAAATGTCCAAATCAAACCCAAGTGGGCCTAAATGATAATAATTTATACTTAAGGTTGTTTTTGGTCGAGATACACTTGTCCAATAGGATTATGACATGTGTTAGGGTAATATTAATATCATTTTTACCCTTAATTACCCTATTTACCTTTAACCGTGGTAAATAAAAGTAAAAAGTTACTATTCACCAAAAATTATTTTCATCTAATTGAACCACATTTTACTTACTGACATCAACCGTGTCTCTCAGATTTTTTAAATTCCATTCACAGAAGTGGTAAAATTAAGATTTATGAAAAAATTAATTTTTTTTAACTACCACTTAGTAGTTTCACTATTCATCAAAAATTGAAGTTTTTCAAAAAAATGCCAAAATTTTACCCTAAGCTATAATTGATATTCCAAGTTCAAAAATGATTCTTATTTTACAAAATTCCAAACATATAAGTTTCATTAATTAATTTTATAATTAATTTCTGCTATCACAACAAATAGCGTGTTTTTAAGAGATAATAACTATCAAAAGATTAACATTTGTTTATGTCTGGTGTAAATGTGAAATTACATCCAATGACCAAAATTATATTGAATTGTAAAAATATATTCTAGATATACATTAAAACCACTCAAATTAATAATTTATCACTATTAATTATTTCGATTAAAAAAGTTGTTTTTAATTAAAATTTAGTAATTTTCACTATTCATCAGAAAATGAAAGTTATCCGAAAAGTACCAAAATTTCTCCTTAGGCTAAATTCGATACTCTGAATCCAAAAATGAATTCCATTTTCAAAAATAAAATATAAAAAATTTCAAAAAGTGGTTATTACTATTCATAATGGCTAGTTTTAATAATATTTTAATACCATATTGTTGTTTAATGAAACTCGTTATTGCGTACTACACACGCTATCGAAGAAGGTCGCGATTGCGTGTAATGGAAGGCAAGTCAAGGATGCATGTTGTGAAAGCTTCTTTTGGTGTAGCGTACAACACAAGACATTAATGAAATTAAAAAAATATTTTTCATAAAATTTCGGGGTGTTACAATGAACACATCAGTTGTGTTCATGAGGATTGAAAAATCTACATTACATGAGTTCCTAGACCAGTTCATAGTCATTTTCATCAATGATATTCTTATATACCCCAAGTTAGAGGATGGTCATGAAGAGCATCACAAATTTATTCTAAAAGTACTTTAACACCATCAACTCTATATAAATTTTTCCATGTGTATGTTTTTTACATGGGAGGTTTATTTTATTAGTCATGCATTTTCTTAATAGGGTGTGGCTATGGACCCATTAAAAATCAATTTAGTTGTTTATTTGGAATTACCCAATAAAGTGGTAGAGGTTTGAAAACTCCTTGGTCTTATGGGATATTATCAGATGTTTGTGTCTAAATTATCTCATATTGAAACCCCATTAATAACTTTGAAAAGGCAGGACCAAGCTTTCATCTAGACTAATCAGTGTCATACAACTATTTATTTCTTTAATGAGATGTTAATTAGTGCCCATAATCTTTGATTTCCAGAGGAAGGTGTGATAGTAAATGTCATCTGTGATACTTACCAATTAGGTTTGGGGAATGTTATAATGCATCAAAGGGTAGTTATCCCTTATGGATCCAATAATTTGTATTTACATGATCATGACTATTCCACTCATGACCTGGAGTTGGTAGCAGTATTATTTTCTCTGAAGTTGTGGTGAAATTACCTCATTAGTGAGTATTTTGTGGTCTTCATTGATAACAATAGTTTGATGTATGTTTTCTCTCAATAGGATCCAAAACTAAATTAGTATATGTGGATGTTATTTATAAAGGATTATTATTTTGAGATCTCCAAAACCCCAAGAAAATGGAATGTAGTTGCTAATGTGTCGATCTGAAAATCATAGGGGGGATGTTTTTTGGGAGTTTTAGGATATCTCAAAAGGTATGGAAGAGCTTATAGTGATGCATCTCAATTAATTGGAAGATATAAGCATAGGTTTTTTATATCATATGATAGTGGAATCATCTATGATGTGATTAGTGGACAATTTGTAGTGGGGATACTTAGAGGTGGAAGTGACTTGAGACTATGCCAATCATTGTGATTCTCCAAATGTGTGGTACAAAGATTATCATAATCATATGTCGTTTCAAGGGAGACTATTTGTTATGTTGGACATATGTGATGGATTTATCAGTAAGTTTCGTAGCTCACCCTTATCAGTGCATCTGGGTGTATCAAACGTATATCATGGTTTAAGGAGAAAATGGAAGAGTTCATGGAATGGTGGATAGTTTTTCAGTAGGTGAGAATAGAGAACCATGTTCTCGTAGGTTTATTTCATCCCTTGAATGTACCTAAGTGTAAGAGGGAGGAAATTTTGATATATTTCTTCACTAGGTTACCCTAGGGTTAGGGATTTTGTGATATCATTTAGGTGATCATGGACCGACTGATGAAGTCGTCCAATTTTATGGTGATCAGGGGTTCGATTATTATGGATGATATAGAGAGTCATCACATTGATGAGGTTGTGATACTCTATAGGGTACTAAATACCATTGTATCTTATAGGTATGCTCATTTTACTTTTGGATTCTGGAGGGGATTACAATATGCTTTTGGCTCTCAGTTACGCCTTAACACATATTTCTATCCTATGACAGATTATTAGATAGAGAAGACTATATATATGTTATAAGATATGTTATAGTATTACATCTTGGACTTTGTTATAGTATGGGTTACCCACCTACCATTGGTTGAGTTTTCCTATAATAACAGTTATCACTCATATCACAGTATGGCTCTGTTTGAGGTGTTGTATGGGAAACCATTTAATTCTCTGTTATTTTGGACTATGATTAGGTAATCACCATTCCTTGGTTTTTATGTAGTTAATAGAACAATAGATAATATCCAAGAGGTTTGATAGTAGATGAAGGTGGAACATTATCGCCAGAAGGCCTATGCATACTATAGGTGAAGGCCCTTGGAGTTTGAGGTCAGAGACCATGTGTTCTTAAAGGTTTCCCCTTGTTAGTAGATGTGGAGGTTTGGATGAGGGAATAATATTTCTCCTAGGTTCATCAATCCTTTCAATGTTTCATATCATATTGGTTAGGTGGATTATTATTTATAACTTTGACCATGGATTAACAGAGTTCATGACTTCTTCTATGTGTCTCAGCTTCTCTATTATCTTCATAATGACTCTCATGTCATTGTTTGGGGAGAGTTAAACATTGAGGATGACATTAAAATCATAGAACGGCTGGTTGAGATCCAATATCATTAGGATTAGGTGCTATATGGGATATTTATCACCTTGGTTAGATGTTTTGTAGAGGCATGGTGGAGTAAAGGGGGTACTTGGGAGTAGGATTTGTAGATGCATACCCAATACCAAGAGTTGATTTATGGATGATCTTTATGGTCGTGTCACATCACTTTTTTTATTTTTGTTGATATACTATGTTTAACTTTATACTTTAAATGTGGTTAATTCTTCCCCTTTTTTGATGATATTTCCTAGATGTTTTTTTCCTCCAATGTGTGGTTGTTTTCTTATTATAGAGAGATACTTGAAAGGTATCTCATAAGTGATTGCCTAGACCTCCTTTTCCATCTTTGATTTGGGTTCTATTTTGTCTCTCTAGGACAATAATGGTTTGATAGGTATACTATGTAGTGTATTGGGTTTCCAAAATATTTTCTTTGTGATTTCCTAAGGCTTGAATGTTTCAGGATCTTTTCCCTTTTTGAAATTTATAAGTTCTCTATCATGGTCACTTGACTAGTCGTGTAGTCAAATTTTTTTGTCATGTGGTCATTTTGTTCTTTATTAAAGTCAATTTTTCCTTATTGTGGTCATTTGGTTCTTTCTTGTGGTCAATTGGTTCTTTATGTGGTTATTTGGTTTCATTATGTGATCAATTGGTTCTTTTGTGCAGTATTTTAGTTCCTCCATATGGTCAGTTTTTTCCTTCATGTAGTTGGTTAGTTCCTTCATGTGGTCAATCAGTTACTTCAATAAATCAGTTGTTTCCTTCATGTGGTTGGTTTATTCCTTCATATATTTGATTCATTCCTTTATAGGGTTGGTTGTTTCCTTTATGTGGTTGGTTGGTTCCTTCGTGTGGTCAGTTGTTTCCTTCTTGCGGTTGGTTGGTTTCTTCTTGCAGTCAGTTTATTCTTATGTGCATTCAATTGGTTTCTTATTATAGTTAGTTGGTTCCTACTTTTGATATTTTTCTTAGCTTGATGTAGTTGACCCCTTCTCATGGTCAGTTCAATAGTTTGTAAAATTTTCCAATTTTTCAAAATACTATAATTTTTCTAGAATGATGTGAAAAATGATTTTAATGTAAAATGTGGAATTAAAGGATTAAATAAAAAAAATTAAATCTATTTTGTGATGATTAAATATAGTATTTTAATTCCTCAAATATCATAGTTTTAAAGGGTTCATTTCATGTGTTTTAAATTAAACTGAATTAAATGAAAATTGAAAATGAAGGTTTACCATGTTAATCTTCAGAGTGATTCTAGGATTTTCATCTAAAAAAGTCTAGGATTTCGTCCTTTCAAGTGTTTAATTTACTCCTTTAAGTTTTTGAGAACCAAAACATTGATCTTTAACCATATATTCATCTTCCTTTGATCCAATGCCTTCTAAATTGTGATTCCAAGAGTGTTTAACACCTTGGTTCTTTCTCAATTTTCTATAGTAGTGTGTTGCATTTGAGGTAGTAGTTTTTTTCTATTTCATATTCCTATATTATATACATATATTGTATGATTTATCAATCTCTTAACTTTATGATATTTAGATAGTGAAATCATCTTCTTTTTCCGTAATTTTTGGTATAGTATGCTTTGGAACTTCTTTTCCAAGTAAGGGATCATTTTTCTCTATTTTTTGTATCTATGAAATTACCATGATTTTTGTTTTCTATTTTATGGGGGTTATGAATTAACTAATGAATATAATGAACTATATTAAATTGAATTGGAAGGGAAGGGATGTAATTTCATGTGTTTACCTATTTCCTTATTATTTCCAATTGTTTTCTCTTGAAACATTTAACTTGTTATGATATGTATATTGTGGATACTATGAATTGTAAACATTTATGGTGGATTTAGAACCTTTTTTTTATAAACCCACCACTCATAAAATGTGAAGAAATTATATGTGGATAATGAACTAGTTGAGTGTGAATGTGGAAACTATATGAAAATACCCATGAAAAAAATGATGAATTAATGAGAAAAATCCTTTGAATAAATTGTGGACTTATTTGGTTTTAATTTGTTTTTGTGTATTTCTAGTATGTTTGATGTTATCCTTGTGATTCCGTGGGTTATGTGGGGGTAGTATAATGATGTTGGTGATCATTTTAGATGTGGGATATATTATGGGAAGTGGAAGTGTGGTGGTTGATATGTATTCATTATGGTGAGATGGTTAGGTTGTGGTGTTAACTTTGGTAGGATATGTGATGGGTTTTTGTGTGGTGCCTTATTATAGTATCCTGTAGTAATAGAATGTGAGGTTTGTAATGATGAAAGGGTAATGGTGTGTGTTGGAATTTACATGTGGTAACTTGTTTAATGAATTTATTAATTATAAATAGTTTTTACTTGAATGGAAATTAAATGTGGATGTTAGTTATAGTGGTTTGTCATTAAATATAAAGTTAAATGGATTAATTAATGAATAGATATAGGTAATGTAATAATCTAGAAATGGTTTGAATCTGTTTTTTAAAGAAATAAAATTGTAGACTGTGTGTGGTTGTATTATGTGGTGGGTTTCATTTATTAGTGGTAGTGTGTGGTAACGTTAGTACGGTGTTGATGATAAGGAAGATATGATAAATTCTTAATGTGAAACCTTTATATAAAGCTTTCCTATATATGTGTGTGTGTGTGTGAGTGTGTGTGTATGCTTGTATTTTCATGTTATATCTATGTGTACCCCACTCGTATCGATTACTATGTATTGACACCTAGATGTTCAAGGGGTGTTTTTTCCAACATCTATATAGTGAGGAATAGATGGATGATTACCCCCTCATCCTTTCTCTTCCTTTGGTGATATATCAATAAATGGTGTATTTGGTGCAGAGATTATACCTTGATGATGACATAGTTGGTGGTGATGCGAGATAATTATAGGATGTTATATGTAGTGGGGGTCATGCATGATAAAAGGATAGAATGATATTGAATTTTTTCATGTTCATGATACCCTACTTCCCTAGTCATGATGTTGCGGATGGATGTGTGATTATGTGGATGATGATGTGGTGGTGGCATGAGAGATGTGAATTATGACATTGATTTCATCACAGGATTCTACCTGTGGGAGGTTGGGGTATTTAGGATTACAACCCAACCCACATCAGAGATAGTTGGATACAAGGTGATGAGATGGATTAGAATGGATAAGAGCACATGAAATTTAATGGTGGGGTGTTAAAGAGGAAACTTATTGGGGGGGGTATATGTGGGTCACCTTTATCAATGTTCTCTTGTTATTATCTTATATATTTCTTTCATTATCTGGTGAGTGATCCATAGTGAGGTGGGGATGGATAGTTACTTATTTAGGTGCTTTTTGGCTCTACTATTTATTCACCAGTGCATTAGTATTACCCTTTCACATTTTTATAGGAGACCTTTGGTATGATCCTAATGAGTATACATGTTATGATCACTCAATATATATAAACTATTTTTATGTTTTCTAGGAGGGTTTTGAGGATCGAGCTAGATATTACTATATTAGAGGTCAGAGTTGTTGTGGGGTTATTGTTGTAGGTTTACCTTTGGTTTTATTTTAGATACTTTTATATATATTGTTTAACATACACATTTGGGATAGTTTGGATTCTTTTATGTTATTTGATAGAGTTTTTTGGTGGTTTTACATCTTTTATCTTGATACTTTTTATATAATGAGGTAAATGCCTCCTATTTGACTATTAAAAATCCTCAGTAATAGTCACCAACCCGATTCCTGTTGAAGGTGTGACTCAAGGGGTCATTCCTTCTCTTCACTATCGACCCATGAGGGGTACTAGTGGAGGGGGTTTCATGATAAGAAAGTGGAAATTTGGAAAAGATACCATACCTGTGTACATAATGGTCATTATGAGGATATATAAGGGTCATCCTATAAAGGATTAATGAAAATTTGGTAAAGTAATCAAACCTTCCCAATATATATAAGGGTCACTCTAGTGATACATAAGGGTTCCATATTTAGCTAAAATGAGAGTTTTAGAAGTTAAGAGGAATTTAACAAGGAATAATTCCTAAAATTTAAGGATAATTTCACAAATTTTATTTTGGAATAATTGTTTTAAACATGATGATACTAAACATGATATTATATATATTTAATATCACAAAAGAAAAATATAATATAATCTATTATAGAATAAGGGTCATGTTGTGAAGCTGATAGTCAAGTTGTTATGTAATTTATGGATGAATAAATGGTTTCAGTTATCTCTATATTTTTATAGATGGTCATGTTATGTTAATACATCCACGTCATTGAAGAGAATCAAGATAGGTTTGCAGGATGAAGTCACATTGTGATACAAAGTCATGATTCTTGTGATTTTTTTATTTTGATGTATCATGCTATTGTTGCATAGTGTCATTACATAATATTTATACCTAGAGAAAAAAAGATAAGAATAGATTTAATAATGAATAAATATGTCACACTATGAAAGTAAGAAGTAGTTTGTGGAACTAATTTATCATGTCACTATATACACAGTCATGCCATGATGAACTGGATGGTTATAAAGAAGAATAATTAGGAGAATTTGAGAAAAAATTAAAATTATTTTAAGGAATTTGGTAGTTTTAATTAGGATTTTAAATTAAAGTTTACAATTGAATAAGTGTTGATGTTGTTCGAGATAAATTGAACATAGACTTTCATGAATATTAATGTTGTGTATTGTATTAAAGAGAGAGGGTGTAGTATGAAAGATGATTGTTTTCAGTGTATTATACATAATAATAAGAGATAATATAAAGATAATACTTATAGTAATGAAATTAGAAAAATAATAAGGTAAAGAGCACACAATTGGTTATTGTGTGTGATTATCACAACTGTGTCATATGGTGAGAAAGAAGGAAAAAATCAGACTTGTTCTATATAGTAAAGAAGTGTGGGGGAACTATAATATTTTTAGGAGGAAATCACCATAATAGAAGGATAATCCCTACCTTATAAAAATAATACATCAATACAACTTGTTGGGAGATGTATTGGGAGACATCACTATATACCTCAATGCCCCATATCACTCAACTGGTGCCCATAATGGTGGTACACAGTGTGATATTAGGTTTACCTTCTAGAATTTCTAATGCTTTTGACTAGTATCGAGGATCTATGTGGTGATAGTGGGGAGACTTTACCCTCTAGGGTTAATAATAATAATACCAAAAGATATCAAAATAAATTAAATAATAATTAACAACAAGTAAAAAAATATATACAACTAGTTTGATAAACATTTACCATGTTATGTGGTCAAAAAAGAGTAAACAGGATTGATCAGGGGATGATCATATGTATATATATATATATATAACTAAAAATAACTAACAAAGTAGCACTAGGGAACCACTCGACCCATCTATAAGGTCATTATAACCAGCTTTTTCACCATTTCCACATCACTTTCCACTAAACTCCTGATAATAATATATTTACCTTACATGTTCCATAAAACATAAGGTTTTCATACATCTTATAGGTATCATGAAAGGTATGAGTATAAACTGTAAACCACCACTAATGGTGTCCCTATTTAATATTCATATATATAACAGTGTATGAAAAAATTCAATAAATAGTTATTAGTAATTAATTACAACACCTACTCTACCCATGATCATCAAGCCATGATGAGTCTTTAAATACTTTATCCAGAGCTGAAGTGGAATGATACATCCAAATTATTTCATACTAGAAGATCCTCTGGCCTTATGATCAAACCCATAACACCTATTATATACATCCTCTATAACTAACCCATCCATAAAAAGTCCACCACAATTCCCCATCAGCATGTTTGTAATTGTTTTCATAATTCAGTCCCAATATATCTCTTAGTATAGCAAGAAACATGCTCCCATATGGTGGTATATCTCTCACCACCAACCATGGCCATAATGGTGTGCACATCCTCTATACTATTAGTCAACACCATCCACCTATGTTACTTAATATATGGAGGAACCAACCCACAAATAGTGGAATAAATAACCTCAATGGATATTATCTATGTTCACATAGTCCCAATGGTGCCATCATCCAGCCATGGTGATTGAAAATCACCATGATCATAGGTCACTCCATTAGTGAACCTCCTTCTCCACCAACAGAAATGATCAATGCCATCTACACTATACCAAAAAACCTCAAAAAAATCACACTTCAAAAATACCAAATAATTAATATATGACCTCATTCCAATAAAACACTAAAACCACACAACCAATACATACTATACTAAACCCAATATTTCACACATGAGACTACCCTCTCATATCTCCAAGGAACAATGGATTCCCCAAGTGGTTTCGTTCTCAGTCTCACAACCATGACCTAAACCATGCATATTTATTACATGACACATATCATAGGTACAAATATAAAATATCTAGGGATGAGATACATAGATTTTTCAATACTCCACTCTCCAAGAGACTCCAACTGATTCGGCTTTAATATGAAGATTTATAAAAATATGAATAATGCCCTAAAATTAAGGTTTTTCAATGAGTAATGAACAAATAGCAAGGAATTTGGATATTAGTCGAATGTTGATTATTATACTTACCCACATCACCATATTTCTTCAAATAGCATGTGATTATGATAATAAATGGAGGATTTTTTCCTCAAAGAAGAAGTAAAAAACATGAGAGCCTCTTGGGTGATTTTTCTTGGTGTGAAAGTCAAGAAACACCCCCTCCTGAAATCCCTTAAATAAACATTTTTAATGATATATTTAATATATAAAAGGATTTGGAAACACTCTTTATCCAAACTAAAATTTGGAAAAGGAAAATATCATAATAATTCTAGAAATATCTTATTGGATTCCAAATATATAAATTTTTCAAGAAAATTCACACTAAAAATATTTTACTATGGGATATCTTACTAGAAACAGTGAAAAAATATCTTACAAGAAATATCATACTATAAATATCTTACTATATGAAGAAATATATCATAGTAAATTCCCAACATAGTCATTTTTTTGGAAAATTTATACTAGGAATATCTTACTATGAAAAGTGATTCCAGAACAAATATCATACTATAAATATCATACTAGAAATATCTTACTAGATTTAGAAAAACATCTTAATATATTCCAGACTTATTAATTTTTCACGATTCCGGAAAATATAATACTAAGTCCAAAAAATATCATACTATGAATAGTGATTTCAAACTAAGTTGCAATCAAAAGTTTGGAAAAGGAAAAAAGTCTTACTCATTTAGAATATCTTACAAGGAAATTTTCTTTTTCCAAATTTTTAAAAATCTAATACAAGACCCAAAAACTCTAAAAAACTATTCTTAGGACCTCCAAACATATCTAAACCCTTTAATAAACAAAAAATCACACTAGAACATTTGATAAAATATTTATAAAAATTAAACCCCTGATAATAGAAAAATTCTCAAGGCTCATTTCCTAACCTATACCAACACTTTCAATGCCTCCATCAATTCCCAACACACATGGACAAGCCAAGACCTTCCCTAAATCACTATATCAAGTACTTGGGACCTTAAAACCTCCCCAAAATATGATAGATCAAACTTGATCTATCCTAAACACTTATAAGATATGTATTATCTAAAACCCAAGTTTTTCTCTCTCTCATTCCCAAAATACCGAGACTATACCAAATGAATCTATCTCCTTCCCAAATACACAAACTACCTTGGTTACCTAAATCAACATAAAAATTCCTTCTATGGGAAATACCCACCATAGAAATTATCTACTCAGTCTCACCACACCCAATTTACCTAACACAGTGATGGTATAATACTTATGTATTCCACACACATTATCTATCCACACATAGAAACCAATCATCATTCATCATCATTCTACATTATTATAATGCCCACTTTTGTCCCCCATCATACTTGAGGCCCACTTAATACTCAATGTAAAAACATACCACATATATCAAATACACATATCATGAACCCCTATATATAACATAAAAATATTATGACCATGATTATAGCATACCTCTAACTATATATGTATCTATGGATTCATCTGAATATGTTGTCTTAATCACATGCTGTTAACCCAATGCCAGACTGCCTCATGCCAGTTCATCTTGCATAGTCATACTCACTACTGGACACTACCCCTAGTGTTGGGTATCTCATCTACTTCTGTATCACTCATGTACAAATGAATAATGGCTACCGAATCCTAGTCTTTATTCATATCCCTAAGTCTAGCCTGATTAATAAATCTTAGATGTTTTTGAGGTCCTCCAACAAAACCTCAATATATTTTCCATATAGTTGCATGCTCGACACTTCTTTAGTGGTTGATCAAACTTATCTCAAATATATATGGACTTCCCACACTATAATCATGTTACTGAGGACCCACTCTATGGTGGAATCATCGCACCTCTATTCTCACTGCCCTATTGGGTCACCTCACAGCCCCACTTCTAGCTACCTAAAGATCCACTACCTACCTTTCCTAACACAAATTTATAGAAAGGCACACTCTTCTCTACCAAGTACCACTCCACTATTAGTTCATGGTTTAAAGCCTCTAAGAATGAATTCAATATGAATATATTTACCTACACTCTAATGGCATGTCATAACCCATCCTGAAATCATCACACCACGGTGATCTTATCTCCCACCATAGTTAGTGTAAATCATAAAAAATATATGAACCATATATAATAATATATAATAGAGGTAATTCCTTTCTATAAATTCATAAACTCATAGGTTTAGTCTTCTCTAAATGTATCTTGGAAGAACTTCTTAAAGAACTGGCCTTGAATTCCTTCTATTCCAACCCCTCATGTCTATCTACCTACACCTATACATCCCACCAATGTGTTGTTGGTCCTATGATTATATAAGTGTCCAACTTAACCCTCTTATATGGGGGTATATCATGGTCAAATATCATCTTCACTGACTATATCCATTATTATTTTTCCTATGATCTACCCTCTCCTTAGAACAAAGGTGGATGTTGTGACTGGAAATCCCACATCAGGTGTGTTATAGATGGATCAGCTCCATGTACTCCCTGTTCAATTCTCTAGATGACTCACACCAAGATCACCCTAAGTTTCTTGTCTAACCACTACCCTATCTCTCCCATCCCTTGCGGTTTTCTTACATATCTCATAGCCTCTACCTATGGATTATGATCTTCTTTTACCTTAGGAACCTCCTTTAGTGAATGCTTAGGTGGTACCATGTCCCCTCCCTCCTAATGCTCCAACAGTGGCTGATATATCTAAGTAATTAAATGATCTTTTCAATATAGATATAATATTCTATATATCAAAAATAGAGAAATTTTTAATATATAGTGTAACATGCTATCCTTACACCTTCCTACCACACCCAATTCTCATATCATACAGCCTGCTAGACCCCTTCCCACCTATATCAGGGTTAGTAACCACATATTATACACATACAGGATCATATAACTAGGAATACTGAGTATAATATCACCAAGAATCTATATGGTAAAACATTATATAGGTTCTTTTTGACACTTTAAATAGACAAACCCTTCATTTTATTTCAGTTTCAAACCAAAAATCAAAAGAACATGTATATGTCATGTGAGCCCTATTTGCCTAATATGATGCATGAGAACTCCCTCTATTTTCTCTCAAGGAAAAGAGTCTAAAATAAAACCAATAATTTCAAATAAAAATTAATAAAAATAAAATAACTCAGTTGTAACCATGAAAACCAAACAACAATCCATTTTCCCCTGGTAACTTGGGCTTCGACTCATATAGGTGTTTTCTAGATACAAAACATGACATCAATCCCAAGTTCCAATAAATTCCTAGACTCAAGGTCTACCATGACCTAAATAAAAAATAACTTTTTAATAAATTGAATTTAATACTACCTGGTAACAACTAAACATTTTTCCACTTTATAATGAACCTGATCAAGTATTACCTTATAATAGCCATGCTATGATGCCACTTTGTAACACCCCAACACCCTGAACCACTCGATTGGTGCCTATACTGGTAGTTCACTATGTGACCTTAGGAACACCTCCTCATACACCAAAGGCTATCTACTAGAAGTGAGGGTCTATGAGGTGATAGTGGAGAGACTATACCCTATAGAGTTAATAATAATAATAATAATACCTTCACAAAAGGTAGAAGAAAGTAAATAATGATAAAAAAAGTCTAAAAATACATAAATCTGTTTTGATAATCATTTTACATGTTATATAGTCATAAAAGAGTATATTGGATCTCTCATGGGATGATCATGTATATATATATAAATAACCAAAAATAACTACCCATATGGAACCAAAGAACCACCCAACCCATATAAAAAATCATGCAAACCGGCCTATGCACCATTTTCACATCACTATCTAATAAAATCTCAATAACGACCCATTTACATTAAATATTCCATATTTCATAAGTTCTAATCACATCCTAGAGGGAATTTTCATGATGTGAATATTAACTTAGTAGACCACCACCAACGGCTTCCTTATCTAATGTTCATACATGTACTAGTGTATATAAAAATTCAACAAAAAAATCATCAATTATTAATTAAAATTCCTATTAGACTCATTATCATCAAGGAATGATGATTATTTACCTATTTTGGCTAGACCTGATGTGGAACAATACATCCAAAGTCTGTTATAATTTAAGAGTCCTCAACATTTCAATTAAACCCTTGACACTTAGCATATACATACTATGTAGTTAAATGGTCCATCACAGGTCCACCACAACTACCCAACAACATATCCATAATTATTTTTATAATATAGTCTCAATATATATATCAACATAGTGAGAAAAATATGTCCATCTGATGGTCTCTCTCTCACCACCAATAATATCCTCTATAACGTGCACCACCTACTTATTGATGGTCAATACCATCCACCTATTTCTCTTAATATGCGGAGTCCACCACCCATAAAAATTAGACTAAACCACCCCATGGTTCATTATTTGTGTGTAAATGACCCCAACGAACCCATCTACCAACCACAATGAGTGTAAATCACCAACATCCTAGACCACACCATCATTGAACCTCGGTCTCCACTCGTGGCAATGGTCAACACCATTCATACCATACCAGAAAACCTCAACAACATTTCACATCAAAAATACATAATACTTAATATACATCCATATTCTCATAAAAATATAAAACTATACAACCAATCCATACTATACTAAACCTATGATTCCCCACATGAAACTACCCCTCAGTATCTCTTATGAATAATAGATACCCTAAGAGATTTTGTTCCCATTCATGCAACCATGACCTAACCCATGCCTATTTATTACATAGTGCATACCACATTTATAAATAGTAAATAGATAAGGAATACCTAATTGGAGTTTGTTTGAATTCACTCACAAAGAAACTTCGACTAATTCAACTTTAATCGGAAGATTTAGAAAAACTAATCAAGAGACCTCAAATTAGGGGTTTTCAATGAAGGATAAATAAATAGTGAGAAATATTTAGATTAGTCACATGTGAAATTCCATAACACTATTCATATAATCCAAAAATTGGAAAATGAAAATATCATAATAAGTCTCTAAATATCTTATTATATTCTAAACATAGACATTTTTTCAAAAAATCATAATAGAAATATCTTACTAGGAACAATGATTCAAGAAAAAATATCTTACTAAAAATATCATTCTAGAAATATCATACTATATTAAAAAAACATCTTACAAGATTATAGACTTACCCATTTTTTACCATTATAGAAAATATCATATTAAGTCTCGAAAATATCATACTAGGAATGGTGATTCTAGACTATGTCACAACCAAAATTTTGACAAAGGAAAAGTCTTACTCGCCCAGAATATCTTACTAGGAAATTTATCTTTACTAAATTTCTTAAGATCTTCAACAAGATCCAAAAACATAGAAAACTATAAAACTCATTTTTTAATCCTTATAAACATCTTTGAACCCTTTAATAACCAAAAATTCACACTATAACTCCAATGAAAAAAATTATAAAAATTAAACCCTTAAGCCTAGGACAACTCCAAAGGCTATATTCCTAACCTATACTGACACTTTCAACACCTCCATCAGGTCCCAACACACTTTTCCAAGATAAAACCCAACCTGAATCACTATTCCAAATACCCAAGACCTTAAAATCACTATTCATATTCTTGTATTACAATTTTATAGATAAAACCTACTCATTATTAATCTGCAATGGTGATTCTATTGAATCTTATTGTATCGAGTGATTCCAAATCATGATAAGGATTATTGAATATTTTTGAGTAGCAAACATTATAAATTGAGTGTCTGTTTTTGTTTCTTTCCTTAGTGTGTGTGATTTTATCAGTGAGATATATCACTTTAACAAGTGATGGATGTTGATTTCATAAAAAACAAAAAATGAAAGAATGGAGTATTGTTTACTAATTCACCCCCACACTAGGGAACTTACCATGCCTAGGACCACCATAGTTGGTAACAGAGTAGTCCAATTTTTCTCTAAAGATTAATAAGTTTAGATTTTTTTATTATGAAGTTTGTTGAACTCAGTTGGTGTGTGAGTTTTTTTAGAATATATCTCTCTATGGTTGAATATTTTCTCTCTAAAGTTTTATTGAAAATATGGATAACATTAATCAAATGAACAATTATCATATTTCCAATTTTAATGTGAAGAATGGTTATATATATTGAGATCAAATGTTTCCTTACATGTTATCAATTGTTTTTTTTAGGCTACCATTGATGGGTTTACTCCTCATATTGAAGGTAATTCTATGATAGTGGTATATAATAAAAATTTGGAGAATTATAGTTGTGATCATAATTTCATCTTATCAAAAATTTTATAGAATAATTTTATAAATTTTAAAGGGATCAAGATAGAAAAAATCATTTGGGGTAAATTAGAAAACATTTATAAAGGCAATGCGAAAGTGAAGCATGCTAAGCTACAAGTTTGGAGATTGCGGTATGAAGTTCTCAAGATGAATGATGATGAAATAGTGGATGACTTATTTACTAAATTAAAATAACTTATGAGAACCATTTGAGTTTTTAGTAATAAATTAGAGGATACTTGGGTTCTTGAGAAGATTATATGTATTTTTTACAATAGTTTTGATGGAAAGGTCTTAATGCTTGAAGTTTGTGATCCAAGTAAAATTATATTGGATGGTATACATAAAATTTTTATTTAAAATTAAATGCAATAGTGAAGTGTGTTCAAGAATAAAATCAAGTATAATAGGGGAATATTCTCAAAAGTTATAAATAAAGGGAATAGTATGAAGGAAGTTGGTGTTGATTAAGAAGATTTTGATTCTGATGAAGATGTTAATGTGATGTTCAACAAACTTATGTCACTCATCTCAAGAATTGTCTGAAAATGAAAAGTTAAATTTCATGGAAAGTTACCATTTTATTTTTTTAGTTGTGGGGGTATTGGACACTTTGATAAACAAAAATCAAATCAATAAGAAGGTTAAGTTAGTGAATATGAGGATAATAATCTAATAAGATCCTTAAAGAATAAATAATTAGATAATTATTCAATGAGTAAAGGTAAAAATTTATATAAATTCAAGAATAATAATATCTTATCTATATTTTAAGATAATTATATAAGTGTGGATGATGAAGAAATAGAATCATCCATTGAAGTTGTTGAAAGGATGCTAATTGCTAAGATGAATAAAGAAAAATGCATAGGTGATGAGGGAAACAATGATGAAATTGAGAAAGATACAGAGATAGAGTTCATGTTAAATTGGGATCTTAAAGAGTTACTCTTTAATATTAATATATTATAAAAACAGAATAGGATTTAAAAGAAGTATTTTAAATTATCTATCAAAAATGATATCTCTCATACTGAAAAAGAATTGATGTTGACAAATGAGATTCATTGATTGAAAAAAATATATTGAGGAAAAAAATAAACTAAATATTATTGTAGAAATAAAGTTAAATGAAAAATATAAGGTTATTGATATTTTAAAACATAAAATGATCAATGCAGAAAAAAAAATTAGATGATTATAAATCCAACTTTCATAATTATACTCATGAAGTTAGAGAGTGATCAAAGAAGAAGATTGTAGAAGGAGTTAAAGTCTCATGGAATGATGAGATTAAAGTATAAAAATAAAAATCACATTAAAATTTTTAAAATATATATTAAGTTTTGTTAAAAAAATTATTAAAATTCATGAGTGAATAAATATGGATTTATGGAAAACATAATGATTCTAAGAATCGGTAAATTCTAGAAGTACTAATTTAAAAAAGAAAATAGCTATAAGTAGTGATTTGAAAAAGTATAGAAATAAGTATAGAGTAGAGAAAAAGTTCTAAAAGTCTATAAATAATTTTATTTCACAAAAATAATACAATATTGATGACCAAAATATGAAATAAAGGTAGGTTTCAACATCTAGATAGTAAGCAATTTTAAGAGGTAAGTGTGCATTCTATGGATACTATTGGCTCTATAGAGGATTTGGGGACATGGAATAGATATATTGGTTTAATTACCAATATTAATATTATTATAAAGGTTATATAATATAAATATTTACTTTGGATTCATTCTACTTAAATAATAAATGGTCAGAAGTAATTTGAAAATTTTTTACTAGAGGTTTAAATTCCAACCATTGGAAGAGGTTTGTGGAAGATGTAACCAACCAAGTCACTTTTCTGAATATTGACTTTTCATTATACCTATACAACTAAATATAAAGTATAATAATCAAAATTATCAAAATATAAAAGCTAAATGAAATTGGAAGGATTTGATTGTTGAAGTTTCACACAAAACATCACAACTAAAACATCCAGGGATATTAGATAGTTGATGCGCCTCTCATGTTATGGGATAATTGAAGACCTAAAAAGATATTAAAAATATTAAAAAACCATTAATGACATTTTATAATGGTACATTACTCAAAATTAGAGGAATTGGTTCAAAAATCATTGGATAGGATAAGATGGAATTGAAGAACACGTTATTTGTTGTTGGGTTGAAACACAATTTAATATGTGTGTCTCAACTATATGATGAATACCATGAAGTGGTATTTCAAAAAAAAATGTGTTTTGAATAATCTGAAATATAAATGTTTCATGAAGAGAGTTAATCATACTCAAGGAAATTTATTTTAGGTCTGTGAAGCACTAAAGAAGAAGATGCTTTGAATTAATAATAATAACATTGTTATGAATACAATAAAGATTATTGACTACATAATGGGTGGATAAACAAGTATACTCAAGGAAAAGGCTGAATATGTGATCTCAAGAGGAAGATATCATGGAAATAAAGGATATTAAGGTGTTTCCATTTCTGCTAAATTGTGTCAAAGTTATAAAAATCAAGAATTGGATAATAGAAAGAAGAAGAAAATATTTGGCATATTTTATTACTGAAGTAAAGAATAATATAAGTTCACCCATTCTAAAATGGGATCTAAAGAAAAAATTAGTTTATCAAAGTGGTTTTAATTTAAAGAGTGAGTTTAATACCAATCCCTGGAGGTTGAAGAAAAAATATCCTTCATTACTCTTTAAAGGCTAAGGTATAAAATTTGCATCCCCTGTCACATGTTCTTTGTATTATTATTGTCAAAGGGGGATAAGTACAATATAAATCCATTTATTTTTATTCATTTAGATATTTACAAAGAGATGAACATAAAAATATGGGGTTCTAATGATATGTGTTTAACCAAATGGAGGATATATCGCTTATTTAGGGGGGATGTATATTTAGAGACACTACTGAAAACTAAGGCTTTACCAACAGTTTCAAACTGTTGGTAAAGACTGCCAAACCATTGGTATACTATATCCCAATGATTTGGAAAACCATTGGTAAGTAAGGCATTGGGATATCCCATTACCAACAGTTTTAGTATAACCGTTGGGAAAGTCAGTGTAATCCTAGTTTCCCAATAGTTTAAATAACCATTGGTATATAGGATTATTACCAATGGTTTGTAAAACCATTGGAAATACTATCATTTTCATGTTTTACCAACGGATTACTAAAACCTTTGGTAAAAATATATATAGAACTATACCAATGGTTTTAGTAAACCATTGGTATAGTGTATTTCTAGAATTTGGCAGACCAACCACCTAAAATCTCCTCCACTGCACACTCAACTACATACACCTACATACACTCTTAACAGCAAAAAAAACACCTTCTATAGCACACAAAAGCACATAAAAATAGGATAATCTTATAACCATGGAATGTACCACAATTATAATCATGTATATGAACCTAATTACCCTATGCAATATATAATTCATAATTGAATTCTCAATTGAATACATGCAGAATGGATTATGTAATGAATTCTGAATTATGAATCAATAACACATAAAAAATGAATTATGTTGCATACAGAATTCTGAATTATATATAACACATATATAATATGACATACAAGGGGTTGGGGGTGTCCTGGGAGGCAGGGGTGTCCAAGGGTGGGGGGTTGTCCACGGGGGTGGGGGTGTCTAGGGGGTGGGTTATACATAATTAAGAATACATACAAAATTTCATTTTCTATAACACATACATGATTGAATTCAGAAATTAGAAGCTAATAACTCCAAAATAAAGTATCAATAGAATCCGAATACGTTTGGTCGGTTTTCCGTATACCAGTTGTTTTTACTTAAAATGATGTCCATTTTAAACAAAATACATACACTTGGAGTGATACCGGCCACACCATGCCTCGTATTGAGACGGGGTTGACTCGTACACGTCACAGATGACTCATGGATCATTTTCATAAAGTATCAATAGAATCTGAATGCGTTTGGTTAGGTTTCCATATGCCAGTTGTTTTTTTCACTTAAAATGTTTTCCATTTCAAATAAAGGTGAGACACTTTGAGTGGTGTTGGCCATACTGTGCCTCATATTGAGGCAAGGTTGACTCATACATATCACATATTACCCATGGATCTTTTTTCTAAATTATCAACACAATATGAATATGTTTGGTCAGTTTTTTGTATGCCAGTTGTTTTTACTTAAAATAATGTCCATTTTAAAAAAAAAGAGAGACAGTTAGAGTGATACCAGCCACACCACACCTCGGATTGAGGAGGGATTGACTTTTACATTTCACATATGACCCATGAATCGTTTTCCCAAATTTTCAATAGAATACGAATGTGTTTGGTCAGTTTTCCGTATGTTAGTTGTTGTTTTCACTTAAAATAATGTCCATTTTAAACAAAAGAGAGACACTTTGAGTGGTTCTGGCCACACTGTGCCTCAGATTTAGTTGGGGTTGACTTTTACATGTCACATATGACCCATGGATCGTTTTCCTAAATTTTCAATAGAATATGAATGCATTTGGTTAGTTTTCCGTATGTCAATTGTTATTTTCACTTAAAATGATGTTCATTTTAAACAAAAGAGAGACACTTTGAGTAGTGCTGACCACACCATGCTTCGGATTGAGGCGGGGTTAACTCGTAGATATCACATATGACCCATGGATAGTTTTCCTAAAGTTTTAATAGAATATGAATTCATTTGGTCAGTTTTTCATATGTCAATTGTTGTTTTCACTTAAAATGATGTGAATTTTAAACAAAAGAGAGACACTTTGAGTGGTTTCGGCCACACCGCATCTCTAATTGAGGCAGGTTTGGCCCTTAAATTTCAAAAATGACCCATGAATCGTTTTCATAAATTATCAACACAATCCGAATGTGTTTGGTTGGTTTTCTGTATGCCAGTTGTTGTTTTAACTTAAAATCATGTCCATTTCAAATAAAAGTGAGACTATTTGAGTGGTGATGGCCACACCGGACCTCGTATTGAGGCGGGGTCAACTCTTACACATCACATATGACCCATGGATCGTTTTCCTAAAGTTTTAACAGAATCCTAATTCCTTTGGTCGGTTTTCCGTGTGTCAGTTGTTGTATTCACTTAAAATGATGTCATTTCGAAACAAAAGATAGACACTTTGAGTGGTTCCGGCCACATTGTGCCTCAAATTGAGGCAGGGTTGACTAGTTGTAAGAACCTGGATCTTCTTTTCAGGTACGTTTTCCTTTTTATGGAGTTTTTAAGAAAAAAATGAATTTTCTGGAAGTTTTCGAAGTACACGCCGTGTACTTTCTGAGTACACGTCGTGTACTTTTTTCCGGATTGAAGTCGTGTGTTGTCCATGCCAGGCCACACACACGGTGTGTAAGTCTGAGGTGGAGGCCGGTTAATTCAGAGTATGGAAAAATGAAGTACACGTCGTGTACTCAAGAAGTACACACCGTGTACATTCTTTTTTTTTCATTAAACGGACCGGGGTCACGCCTAACCCCCAAAATCATCTTCTTCTCCAGAGTGTCTTTTAATTACGATGCAAGACTATAGGGGGAATTGATGTTGAGTGATTCCTCGGAGAGTCTGTAGATCCATGACGGGGGCCACAGGGGTAATTGATGTTTAGTGCTTCCCCATAGAGCCTTTAGCATGATATGAGACTATAGGGGGAATTGACAGTGAGTGCTTCCCCAGAGAGTCTGCTTAATTACATTGCTGAACCAGAGGGGTGAGACTGTGTGTGCCTCCTAGAGGGTTGCTAGTAATATAGTTTGAACCATAGGGGTTAGGCTGTGAGATCTACCCAGATGGTTACCTGTTTCTTCTTTTGTTGCTGGCTGCTTACTTGTGTACTTTTGTTAGAACTGTAGATTGTAGCTGCTTGTGCTTTCCTGTTACTGCTTCTTGTTATATTACTGCCATGTATTCATTGACTGTTAGGCACAGATCTTTGGGTAATTGCCTATTGGTATTGTATCTCACACCTTGTTTGGGCCATGCTTTTGGGCCCAAGAAGACTATGTTGTTGTAGGTATAGATAAGGGAAAGTGTCCTTCTACATCAGGTTCTTGATTGCACTAGAGCTGGGGAGCATGGGACCGAGCCGTGGCTCGCAATGCTGAGGAGCTGACTTTGTTTTCTTTTTTTCACTTGGTTTCAGTTGTATTCCAGCACGTTGTTTTGTTTGTTGTTTTCCTTAGATACTCGTACCTGCTGCATCATTGTCATCATAGCTATATATCAACATTGTTTCCGTTATTTGGTTTCTGTTGTTATGCAAGTTGTTTACTGCTTCCGTTGTTTATTGTTGTTTTCTTACCTTGTATACCTTACCGAATGAGGGCATAGTTTCCCCACCAACTCACCAAAGGCCTCGCTGCTAGTCGGCAGCCTCTGGCGTTTGGGGAAACACGCTTGAGGTCATGTGGCGCACCGGGTATGGGGCACCAGTGGAGGGGCTCCGGATTCGGGTCGTTACAAAGTGGTATTAGAGGGGTTCTTTTCTCTTTCTTTACTGTTTGGAGACCGTAGACAGGGATAGGACAGATTCGGTACTTGGAATTAATCTATGCTCGGGAGTAGCTAACCCATGTACAGGGAAAAGCCATACTACCTCGTTAATTGCAGTTGCTGGTTTTGAGATTCTATAGTTGATCTGATTTCACCTAGAGTGATTCACATGGCTTGTGCTATTACAGTTTTGATATTGCGGTTCTAATTCTGTCGCAACCCGATGAGATGAGGGTATGCCGTCTCATGTATCATATAGACACTTGTAGGAATCACATGCCATGCATTCTTTCCATGCCATCTAGGGTGCATTAGCGATTTCATGTTGTTGTGATAGACTTTGTGTAGATTATACATGATCTTGTGATAGTTTCTTGATATATTCTCTACTGTTATGTTATAAAACCGTTTGTTTTGTTCTTTGTTTAAAGTGAACACCAAATTTTGGTTCTTGAGGTGTTATGGGCCCTCACGGATCGGAATTTGGCACTTTTTTGCCTTGTTTTTAGTGTTTTTGGAATTCTATGCAGTTTCTGAGCTACTGCCTAGAAAAACCCAGAATACACGGCATGTAATTTTTGGGAATATGCCGTGTAGTTTTCAGGCTATGTCACTGACCGTGTGAGCAGAACACGGTGTCATGGAAGTAACTTCAGAAACACGTCGTGTATGGTAGCTACACGCCGTGTACGTTCGGATCCGTGTACCTGGCCGTGTCACTAACAACACGGGTCGGGGAAGCATGGGTAGAACATGTCGTGTCCATAGGGAATACGCCATGTAGTCCTTTCCAGGAACCCAATCGTGTCATGAACAACACGGGTCGGTGTTACCTTCATTTCCACACACCGTGTTTGTTCGGAACACGCCGTGTAGTCTTTCCCAGGTACCCGGTCATGTCACGAACAATAGGGTACGGTGTCGCCTTCACCTATACACGCCATGTTTGCTCGGAGCACGCCGTGTAAGGTCCAGCCATGTAGACGGCCGTGTACTCAACAACAAGGACCACCGAAGCCTTGTCTAGTGAACTTCGTGTTTGTTTCAAACACGCTGTGTGGTCTCGGGTTAAGTCGGACTGCGTGGGTTAGCCGTGTAAGGAACTCGGGGAGGGGAATAGTTCCAAGTACACGTCGTGTGTTGTGGTTAACACGCCATGTAGTTTGAAGTGTACACGACTTTTCGGACAGGAGTACACTCCCATGTCAGTGGCTTAAAAAGACACGCCGTGTAGTTTTTATACACGCCGTGTAGTCGTGTTTTTCAATATTTTGTGTTTTTCTTCCCCTATTCCCATTTTGTACCCTTGTGTTCTCTGTCCTTGTTTTCCTGGTCTAAGGTGTGCTTTTGATCTTTCAGATCTATGCCTCTAAGACGTCTTCCGGTCGTACGTCTGTCTCCAGGCAGTGATCAGACGCCAGATATGGCTAATTAGGGACTTCTTGTCGATCCCTCAGCTGAGCCATCCTTGGTACCGGTTGTTGTACTAGTTGTGGGAACTGATGTGCAGTTCAGGGAAGGTTTCATGAGGATGATGCAGGCCTTCCAGGGAGCACTGCCTCTTGCCTCGTCTATGGCATACTTGATGCGGGTCTTTCAGCAGCAGCATCCTCCCACGTTATCGGGGGAGGGAGGACCTCAGGCTGCAGAGTCATGGATAGAAGCCATGCTAACTATATTCGAGCATCTAGAGATGCCTTCAGAAAGGCAGGTCAAGATCACCACCTACATGCTCTAATACTTTGCCAAGAGGTGGTGGGACGTGGTCTCACAGGCAGGTTAATAGCAGGCTATGACTTGGGAGGAGTTCCAGCGCGTGTTCTATGACTACTTCTACCCGGAGACCCTGAGGGCCGATCGAGCCCGGGAGTTCATGATCTTAGAGCAGGGTACTCTATATTTCATGGAGTATTCCTCTCGTTTCACTGAGATGCAGCGTTTTACACCCCTTTGGTATTGGAGTGGGGTGTTCATGGCGAGGAAGTTTGAGGATGGACTTAGGCGGGAGATTCGCTCGCAGGTGAACATCTTCCAGCTGACTTCCATTACTTCCATCGTCAACCAGGCACTGATTGCGGAGCACAATCTGAGAGACTCTGGAGCTGCGAGTTAGGGAGATTCTACTTCCAGAGTTAGATTTCCTCCAGATGACAGCAAGAAGTGCCGTAGGGAGCCTACACGCGGTGATTCAAGGAAGCGGGACGCATCATCAGGCATCCAGGTGACATGCTACCAGTGTGGCCGGTCAGGGAACACGAGGCCGCAGTGCCAGAGGGACCCCATGGAGTGCCGATCTTGTGGAAAGATGGGCCAACTTCAGCATTTCTGTCAGGTTTTCTCACCAGTAGCTGGTGACCGGGGTTCTTCCATGACTCCTCGTTCAGGAGCAGTCCCACCAGTTTCTCACCAGTCGGGAAACTGGAGTTCTTCCGACCGTTCAGGCCAAGGTGGAGGTCGAGGCCATGGAGGTCAGCCACCAGTTCCTCAGCACCAGCAGGGAGGTTCAGCTCAGAGTGGTCAGCCAGGGGTGCAGGGCCGCAGTACAGGCCAGTCTTTCTCCGTGGAGCAGACTTATCAGGAGCAGGATCTCGTCCCTTCTACTGTTCTAGGTATGATTTTAGTAGCCTCAGTTTTATCTTCAGCCCTTTTCGATAATGGTGTTATGCATAGTTTTATCTCTGTTACTGTCGTGGAGAGCCTTGGGCTCTGCGTCTTTTCTTCTGCCGACTCGTTGACACTAGACACACCTTTGGGAACGAGGACATCTATTGTACTCCAGTGTAAAGAGTTCCCTCTCAAAGTTGCAGGGAATCACTTCTTATGGGATCTCTATGTCCTAGAGATGACAGGCTATGATGTCATCCTTGGCATGGACTAGTTGATTCCCTTCCAGGCAGTCGTTGACTGTTATCACCGCAGAGTTAGTTTCGTCTCACCAAAAGGTGAATCTTTGCTTCATAGAGGTGAATGGGACGTTTGGGTGAGTTGGGTGGGACTTGAGCATCTTGGGCTAGGAGGGGTGACAGCCCAGATTGCTAGTCTTTATCTGGATGATCAGGGGACTCTGCAATTGGACTTTCCTTCAGTGGTGTATCGATTCAGGGATGTCTTTCCAGAGGTCTTTTTGGGTTTTCCTCCGGGGTGTGAGGTAGACTTCTCTATTGAGCTCCTGCCAGGAGCGGCACCGATGTCCATTCCTCCCTATAGTATGGCCATACCTGAGCTTCAGGAGCTCAAGAAGCAGTTGGAGGAGCTACAGGCTAAGGGTTTCATCTGACCCAGTACTTCTCCTTGGGGTTTTCCTATTCTGTTTGCAAAGAAGACAGACGGTACCCTTCGGCTTTGTGTGGATTATCGAAAGTTGATCTATTTTATGGTCAAGAACCAGTATCCCTTGTTGTGGATTGATGACCTTTTCGATCAGTTTCAAGGAGCCCGGGTGTTCTCGAAGATCTACTTGAGGTCCGTTTATCATCATTTGTGCATTAGACCATCAGATATACCTCTGACAGCCTTTAGGAGCAAATACAGTTTTTACGAGTATACAGTCATGCCTTTCGGACTCACGAACGCACCTGTAGTTTTCATGGCACTGATGAACCGAGTGTTCCATCCTTACTTGTATTCCTTCGTCGTGGTCTTCGTGGATGATATCTTGGTGTACTCTCACACTCGACATGACCATGCCACTGATAAAACACTATTTTATTGAATATTTTATTGATAATAAATGAAATAATTTCCTCACATTGTGTTAAATATGTTTATTTATAAAATATTTCGGATTTGATCATTCATTTGAAAATTTGGTGAAAATTCCAGTTTTACCCTTAATAGTGAATTTTAGTATTTCGAGAATAAATATTTTTATATTTATTATTTGAAATTGAAATTTTGTAAAAGTGTTTCTAACTTAATTATCTACAACTTTTATTCAGTACACTAGAGCTAAAGAGTTCAGTTGGTTGTTGAAATTGGGCCATGAAGTCAAAGTTGGGCTGGGCTCGCCAGAATAGAGAAGCTTCTGTATTTCGGTCATAACTCCTTCATATGGGCCTGTATTGAGCCCAAATTTGGAGAGGAGATAGAGGACACATATCCTCACATTTGATCTATCTGGAAGGCCGGCCAATTCACGCGTTTTTGTGGACAAATGGGCGGTGCAAGTTGGAATAAAATATTTGTCCGAATTTCCACATTCACACTTGAAACCACTTGTAACCTGTCCTCCCCTCCCCTCTATAAATTGGAGTTTTTCTCATTTGGAGGGGTTGGGACGTGCATTGGGAGATTGGAGGCAGAGGAGAATTTGTTTTACCCAAATTCTCCAACCATTGTAAGAGGGGTAGCTCTTGAAGCAAGGATCCCCTCATCGAAGCCTCCTTCTCTTCTTCATTTTGTAATGTTTTCATTTGTGTAATAAACTTCGTTGCTCTTCTTATATTTCTTCTCTTTTCTTCTGTTTTGTTTAAATTTCTTCTTCTCTTAATCTTTCTAATTGGGCTGTAATTCTTGAGTAGAAGTGTTATTGGGTTATACCCATTTTAAACCTTTGCACATGCAAAACGCTTCTACGATGATTACGCCACCCATAGAAGAGTAGTCTTTTAGTAATCGATCTATCTTCTACCCTCTTCATTTAATTATTTTGAATCAATGAGATACTGTAATTCACTTAATATGATCCATAAATTGTGTTTTTAAATTGTAAGAAACTAAGCAAGCAATTGAACAATTAACACAAAAACACGCGAGGTCGGGATTTTGTGTAAATTGTGAGAGCGCGATCTTAATCGGTAATACAAGACCACACGGGATAAATTTGTAGAGTTCAAATATAATCCCTAAACACAATTCATCCTCATTTCTAGAATGGATATGTGCCTTAATTTACCACTGATCATAAGCTAATCTTAGAACATCAATCAAAGCAGGGTGCTGCGATTGTACGTTCCAAAGTTAGCCTAGGTTTAAATTCACATCATCTTTGTGGTAAAGTTAATTCTCGTAGGGTTCGGGATTTAAAAAATTAAGGGATCATAATTAAGTGAATGTTAATTTAAATTATAATGATTAATAATAAAGTGAAGAGGTAGAGTTAGATCGATTACGCTTTTTAAATAGATTTCTAAAAAAACATCTTCTTGTTGTGTCATTTAAATTGAAATTCATTTCAAAACTAAAAACAAAAAAAAAAATTATACAATCTTCTTCCAGCAAACTTCTTCTAGATTCATAAACTACAACAAACACAAATCCTTTAAAGTAGTGTTTTTATTCTATTCTATTTTATTTTATTTTTTAGAATACCTCTAATAAGTTGTTAAATTCACTTCCTCCTTTGAGAGACGACCTTGGTCAGCCACTCTGCTGCACTTAAGTACCCCAAATCACACTAATCATTTGAGGGTGCCCACGACAGCGCTCTATCAAATTGGCGCCGTTGCCGGGGAGGCAAGTAATTATTTCAACCAATTAGAGGTATTTATTTTATTTTAAATTTTATTCTCTTCCTCTCTTCTTTATTTCTTCTTTACCCAATCTGAATTTTCTTCTTCTTTTTTTATTTTCTTCTACTTCTTTTTGGACCATCAACTCAAACTTCTCATTTTTTTTACTATGGTCCACTTTCTTTCTTTTCATTTTTATTTGATCTATGACACGAACTAATCCCGAAGATCTATTAGATCTTGACCCTGAGATTGAACGCAGCCTTAGGGCACGAATCAGAAATTCTCAGTCTACGGGAAGTTTCAACATTCAACCAGTTGGAGAATTACTCCAATATCAGAACATTGAAATTGGAAGCAATTCAAATTCAACCATAAAACAAGAACCAATGGCTGGAAACAATGGAAATGAACTTAATAGAACCATTCGAGAATTGGCTGCACCTGATATTAACTATCAACCAAATTGTATTGCATACCCAAATCTCGAATCGGACTTTGAATTGAAATCTGGATTAATTCACCTTCTTCCAAAGTTTCATGGCTTATCTGGTGAGGATCCCAACAAACACCTTAAGGAATTTAATGTGGTTTGCTCAACTTTAAAACCAAGAAATGTTTCTGAAGATCAAATCAAACTAAGAGCATTCCCATTCTCACTTGATGGAGCTGCGAAAGATTGGATGTATTATTTACAACCCGAAGATGTAACTTGTTGGAACGATTTGAAACGTCTTTTCTTGCAGATATTTTTTCTAGCATCAAGGACCACATCCATTCGAAAGGAGATATCAGGGATCAAGCAAGCCCAAGTGGAGTCAATGTATGAGTACTGGGAGCGATTCAAGAAGTTGTGTGCAAGCTGCCCACATCACCAAATTAGTGAGCAATTACTCATCCAGTACTTCTATGAAGGACTCACACCTATGGAGAGAAGCATGGTGGATGCTGCGGCTGGAGGAGCATTGGTGGACAAGACACCAGTAGCTGCACGTGCGTTGATCGACAAAATGGCCCAAAACTCTCAACAATTCGGTGATAGAGGTACACCACATGTTCGAGGAGTACATCAAGTAAGTCCTTCTTATCTTGAAAGTCATTTGATTGATACTAAGTTAGAAGAATTGACAACTATGGTGAGGCAGATTGCATTGGCTCAAAAGACATCCCAACCCCCTCCTTCAAGGCCTTGTGGTATTTGCACTGAGACAAGCCACCCGACTGACTGTTGCCCACAACTCCAAGAAACAGAAGATTGTGCAGCAGTGTTCCCTGGGAGACCATTTCAGCAGCAACAACAACAACCATATCCCCAAAAGAAGTTTGATACAACATACAACCAAGGGTGGAAAGATCTAGCGGACATGAGGTATGGCTCTGGACAACAACAAAGGCCCCCTTTTCAACCAAACTTCCAGCAGCCTCCACCTTACCAACAAGGATTCCAACAACCCCAAAGGAGATTCGAAGCTCAAACATCAACGAGTCAGCAACAAGGGAATATCCAACACAAGGTAGACTCTAACACTGATTATATTTTGAAACAAATTGTTCTTAATCAACAGAATGAGCTGAAGAGTCAAGGTTCGGAGCTGAGAGAGTTGAAGACTCAAATGAGTCAGATTGCCACCGCCCTCCATGAACTTGTGAGTAAGAATTCTGGAAATCTACCTTCCCAACCCACTCCAAATCCAAAAGGGAATGTTAGTGCCATCAGATTGAGAAGTGGGAATCAAATGAACGATACATCTGCACCTACCATTCCACCGGTATTCACCTCAACTTCAGAGAAGCCTCATTCCATACCAACTGATGAGCAATCCAAGGAGAAAGATAAAGGTAAGAAAAAGATTGATGATGTTCCTCCTAAACCCCTTCCTTTTCCAAACAGGGTTGTTCAAAACAAGAAGATGGCTAAAGAAGCAATGCAAAAGGAGGTTTTGGACACATTCAAGCGTGTGGAGATCAACATTCCTCTACTTGAAGCCATTAAGCAAATCCCAAGGTATGCCAAATTCTTAAAAGAACTATGCACCAATCGAAGAGGGCTCAAGGGAAATGAGAGGATAAACCTTGGAAGGAATGTCTCAGCACTCATTTCACCAACTCTAGCAATGCCAACAAAGTGCAAGGATCCAGGGACATTCACCATCCCATGCACCATAGGGGAGTTGCACTTTTCTGATGCACTTTGTGATTTAGGTGCTTCCATAAATGTGATGCCTCACTCTGTATTCTCTTCCTTGCAGGTTGGTGAGTTGAAGCCAACAAGAGTAGTGGTGCAATTGGCGAATAGAGCTACGGCATATCCAGCAGGAGTCCTTGAGGATGTACTTGTCTGGGTAAGAGACATGATCTTTCCAGCGGATTTATATGTTCTTAACATGGAGGATGATCAGGTAAGTTCTCATACCCCCATTATCTTAGGTAGGCCCTTCCTCAAAACTGCAAAAACTATCATAAATGTCAATGAGGGTACACTTTCCATGGAATTTGGGGATGAAGTTGTGATATTTAATGTTATGGATTCCATGAAGTAACCCTCTGAGGACCATTCTGCTTTTGTTATCTCCCATTTTGAACCACCAAATAAAAACTCCATAGAATTTGATTGTCCTATGCTTAGGGAGATTATGAGTATTGGTTCTAGTTTGATGTCTAAGAATACTTCTACATCCATTTTTAAGGAACAAGACTCTCTAAGATTTGATTTTGAAATGGAATCATATTCTGATTTTGATCATGTGAACTCTGATTATGACATTGCTATTGAGTATGCTGATGGATTTGGTGCTTTATTCTCTGATTGTGATGATTTGTATTCTGATACTGATGTTCATTGTGCAGATATGTCTGTTTCATCAATTTCTCCATCCATACATCACCCACCTACATTGGAACTCAAGCCATTGCCCCCAAATCTCAAATATGCATACTTGCTCAGTGGTGATAGATTACCTGTCATAATTGCTAACAATCTCTCTTTTGAACATGAAGAAAAACTTTTGAATCTTTTGAGAGATAACATTAGGGCAATTGGTTGGACATTGGCAGACATATCAGGTATTAGCCCCTCCATTTGCATGCATAGGATTCTCTTGGAGGATGGGGCTAAACCGGTGAGACAGCCACAAAGGAGACTTAATCCCACCCTCCTAGAAGTTGTTAAGAAAGAAGTTGAAAAATTACTTGAGGCGGGTATCATTTACCCTATTTCTGACTCACAATGGGTTAGCCCTGTTCAGATTGTACCAAAGAAAACTGGTTTCACTGTTATAAAAAATGAAAATGATGAGTTAGTTCCTGTGAGAGTACAAAACAGTTGGCGAGTGTGTATCGATTATAGGAAACTAAATCAATCCACTCGTAAGGACCATTTCCCACTTCCATTCATTGACCAGATGCTTGAGAGACTAGCTGGGAAGACACACTATTGTTTCTTGGATGGATTTTCTGGCTATTTTCAGGTTCCCATTGCAGCAGAGGACCAGGATAAGACAACATTCACCTGCCCATTCGGTACCTTTGCTTACCGGAGGATGCCATTTGGACTTTGCAACGCCCCAGGTACCTTCCAGAGATGCATGGTGAGTATTTTCTCAGATTTCATTGAGACCTGCATGGAGGTATTTATGGATGATTTTACAGTTTATGGGTCCTCATTTGATGAATGTCTCTCTAGTTAGGGTGATGTGTTGCATCGTTGTATTGAGAAGAATCTGGTCTTAAATTTTGAAAAATGTCATTTCATGGTTGAAAATGGAATTGTCTTAGGTCATATAGTATCACAACATGGAATTGAAGTTGATAAATCTAAGGTAGACATTATTTCATCCCTCCCATATCCTACATGTGTGTGTGATGTTCGATCATTCCTTGGGTATGCTGGATTTTATCGACGCTTCATCAGAGATTTTAGTAAGATCGCTCTACCCTTATCTCGATTGCTTCAAAAAGATATTGACTTCAATTTTGATGATTCATGCAGGGTATCATTTGATGAGCTGAAGAAGTGTCTGACCACTCCACCAATCATACAGCCCCCACGGTGGGACCTTCCATTTGAGCTTATGTGTGACGCCTCCAACTTCGCGGTTGGAGCTGTCTTATCTCAGAGGGTGGAGGGACATTCACATGTGATCGCCTATGCATCGAGGACGCTAGATTCAGCCCAATCAAACTACACTACCACAGAAAAGGAGTTTCTTGCTGTCATATTTGATTTAGATAAATTCCGTTCATATTTATTGGGCTCTAAAGTAGTTGTTTTTTCTGACCATGCAGCTTTGAGGTACCTCCTAAAGAAGCCAGATGCAAAGCCACGACTTATCCGTTGGATGCTCCTTCTTCAAGAGTTTGACCTTGAGATAAAGGACAAGAAGGGGTCAGAGAATTTGGTGGCAGACCACATGAGTAGGCTTACTCACACACTAGAGGGTGACACCTTGGACCAGGTACCACTTCGGGACACTTTCCCCGATGAGCATCTCTATACCATCTCAGGTAAGCATCCTTGGTATGCTGATTTAGTTAATTACATGGTTGGCTCTGAAATCCCAGTAAATTTGAAGAAGCATCAAGTCCAAAAATTAAAAAGTGAGTCTAGGTATTATGTGTGGGATGATCCGTACCTCTGGCGCATGTGTAGTGACCAAGTCATTAGGAGGTGTGTTCCCGATCATGAGTTTGAGTCTGTTTTGCATTTCTGTCATACACTTTCTTGTGGTGGACACTTTGGACCCCAACGGACAGCTAGGAAGGTTTTAGACTCTGGATTATATTGGCCTAGCTTGTTCCATGATGCCCATTTATTTTGTAAGTCATGCTCTCGTTTCCAACACACTGGGAACATTTCTAGGAGACATGAGATGCCCCAACAACCCATACTATTTTGTGAGATTTTTGATGTATGGGGCATTGACATTATGGTTCCTTTTCCTAGTTCATTTGGATTTTTGTATATTTTGGTTGCTGTTGATTATGTGAGTAAATGGGTGGAGGCCAAGGCCACCAGGACTAATGATTCTCATGTTGTTGTGGACTTTTTCAAAGCACAGATTTTTTTGCAGGTTTGGAGTACCAAAGGCCATCATCAGTGACCAAGGGACACACTTTTGCAATAGGAATTTTGCTTCCCTCCTTCGAAAGTATGGGGTGACACACAAAACATCAACACCATGCCACCCCCAAACAAATGGCCAGACTGAGGTTTCAAATCGTGAGTTGAAACAAATCTTGGAGAAAACCGTGCAGCCAAATAGGAAGGATTGGAGCAAGCGCTTGGATGATGCATTGTGGGCTTATAGGACAGCATACAAGACCCCCATTGGTATGTCCCCATTTCGGATTGTTTTTGGGAAAGCGTGTCATCTCCCCGTTGAAGTCGAGCATCGGGCATATTGGGCTATAAAGAAATGTAACATGGATTTGGCCCAAGCTGGAATTCAAAGGAAGTTGCAAATTCAAGAGCTTGAGGAGATTCGACTATCATCATACGAGAACTCAAGGCTCTACAAGGAAAGATCAAAAGCAGCTCATGACAAAATGATCCAATAAAGGGAGTTTCATGTTGGAGAGAAAGTCCTTCTCTATAGTTCACGACTGAAGTTGATGCCTGGTAAGTTGTGTTCCAGATGGTTAGGTCCTTATATTGTGTCTAATGTTTTTCCTTATGGTGCAGTGGAGATCACACAAGAGGACACTGGAAGGAGATTTATAGTCAATGGGCAACGTTTGAAGAGATACATTGAGGGACATCCTACTGATGCAGTGTATTTTATCACACTGCATGACCCCATCATCACTTGATCACATCAGGCTGTTCCTAACCCTTTCACTTTTATATTATTTGTCCTATTTAAAAAATTCTGCATTTCATGTGCATATATCATCTCATAGGTTCACATTGAGGACAATGCAATATTTTAAGTGTGGGGGAGGGAACCTTTTAGTTTAGTAATTTCAATTGTTTTCCTGTTTAAAAAAAACCCAAAAAAAATTGTGTGTTTTTCAAAATTTGTGTGTTTATTTTACAATTTTTTGTGTGTTTTTGAAACTTTTGAGCTGAAATGATTCTCATCACCATTTTTAAATCCATATCAATAAGTGAAACAATTTACCCCTTGAAACTAAGCTTAAATGAATGATGAAATGACTTTGTTTCAAGTTCAAATATTTAGTAATTTCTTGGAAAGTACACTGAATTTTAAATCCCATGCCACATCTCACTGTCTTTAAATTTGAAATCACTTTCCTGTGAGGCTTCTGAACCATTATTTTCATATTCTTTACATTCACCTCACTTCTTGAGAGAACCAAACCATGCTTGATTTAACCAGAATTTGATCTATTCCTGTCAAAACTTGAGGGTTTGAGGTACATATGTTTAAATGATTGAGGCATTTGTTTGGTATTAAAGCCCCTATTTCAAAGAATCCTTTTTTATAATGGCCTACCTTGAATATTTAATCCTTGTAGCCCTTAGAAGCCATGCACATCCTGTTAGGTTAAGCCACATTACAAGCCAATTTTCCCTATCCAACCAACTCTTGAAGTGAAATTGCATAATCTAGTTGAGCTTAAGTGTGGGGGAAGTTGTCTTAGATTTTGCCACCACATTCTGTGATACTTTGGGTGGAAAATTAAATTCTGAAGAGATGTGTTTGCTGCTAAAGAAAGTCATTATATTGAAAGTTGTGCCTTTTCTGGAGCTTTCATGACAAGTGAAGCTGTGCCTTTTTCTGGAGCTTCTAATTGAGGTGTAAAGCTGTGCCCATCTGGAGCTTTCAAGAAAATCATGTTTGAGAAGATTGACATTTTTTATGCTGAAATGATGAATGGTGTAAACCTTTCATGACCTTTCATGATGATGAAGCTGAATTGATACTATGGGGATTGAAGAGAAGACCATATTTAAGTGAAAATTAGATTAATGCAATTTTGCTTCAAAAGAGTCAAGCCCTCCTCATTCAGCCTCAGAGTTTTTCACATCTTAATCCTACCAACCGAAAGCCACAGAACAACCCTGAAAAGTCCTCATGATAAACATATGTCCTTGACTCACATCGGGTAGCGATGAAGGAATATATCAAGCCTATGGTGACCCTTGTATGAGTTTGGATGAGAAAGACATTGCAAAAAAAATTGATATTTGAGTGATGAGAGAAAATTCAAGCGAGGTAAGTGTTTTGTGCATGGGTGGATAAATGAAGTGGAAATATATTGAATGATATAAATGGAGAACTTGAAATAAGGTTTTTTATGAGGCATGATATCTTTTTTATTCTTGGTGTGAAATTGATTGATCTTAAAGATATGTGTTTTAAAATTGGTTTTGATTTGATATTGATGTTTACTTGATATGAGGTTTTTCCAGGTGTGCAAAAGGGTAAGTGTGGGGGAGTTGATAAAACACTATTTTATTGAATATTTTATTGATAATAAATGAAATAATTTCCTCACATTGTGTTAAATATGTTTATTTATAAAATATTTGGGATTTGATCATTCATTTGAAAATTTGGTGAAAATTCCAGTTTTACCCTTAATAGTGCATTTTAGTATTTCGAGAATAAATATTTTTATATTTACTGTTTGAAATTGAAATTTTGTAACAGTGTTTCTAACTTAATTATCGACAACTTTTATTCAGGACACTAGAGCTAAAGAGTTCAGTTGGTTGTTGAAATTGGGTCATGAAGTCAAAGTTGGGCTGGGCTCGCCAGAATAGATAAGCTTCTGTATTTCGGCCATACCTCCTTCATATGGGCCTGTATTGAGCCCAAATTTGGAGAGGAGATAGAAGACACATATCCGCACATTTGATCCTTCTGGAAGGCCGGCCAATTCACGCGTTTTGGTGGTCAAATGGGCGGTGAAAGTTGGCATAAAATATTTGGCCGAATTTCCACATTCACACTTGAAACCACTTGTAACCTCCCCTCCCCTCCCCTCTATAAATTGGAGTTTTTCTCATTTGGAGGGGTTGGGACGTGCATTGGGAGATTGGAGGCAGAGGAGAATTTGTTTCACCCAAATTCTCCAACCATTGTAAGAGGGGTAGCTCTTGAAGCAAGGATCCCCTCATCGAAGCCTCCTTCTCTTCTTCATTTTGTAATGTTTTCATTTGTGTAATAAACTTCATTGCTCTTCTTATATTTCTTCTCTTTTCTTCTGTTTTGTTTAAATTTCTTCTTATATTAATCTTCCTAATTGGGCTGGAATTCTTTAGTAGAAGCGTTATTGGGTTATACCCATTTTAAACCTTTGCACATGCAAAACGCTTCTACGATGATTACGCCACCCATGGAAGAGTAGTCTTTTAGTAATCGATCTATCTTCTACCCTCTTCATTTAATTATTTTGAATCAATGAGCTACTTTAATTCACTTAATATGATCCATAAATTGTGTTTTTAAATTGTAAGAAACTAAGCAAGCAATTGAACAATTAACACAAAAACACGCGAGGTCGGGATTTTGTGTAAATTGTGAGAGCGCGATCTTAATCGGTAATACAAGACCACACGGGATAAATTTGTAGAGTTCAAATATAACCCCTAAACACAATTCATCCTCATTTCCAGAATGGATATGTGCCTTAATTTACCACTGATCATAAGCTAATCTTAGAACATCAATCAAAGCAGGGTGCTGCGATTGCACGTTCCAAAGTTAGCCTAGGTTTAAATTCACATCATCTTTGTGGTAAAGTTAATTCTCGTAGGGTTCGGGATTTAACAAATTAAGGGATCATAATTAAGTGAATGTTACTTTAAATGATAATGATTAATAATAAAGTGAAGAGGTAGAGTTAGATCGATTACGCTTTTTAAATAGATTTCTAAAAAAAAACATCTTCTTGTTGTGTCATTTAAATTGAAATTCATTTCAAAACTAAAAACAAAACAAAAATTATACAATCTTCTTCCAGAAAACTTCTTCTAGATTCATAAACTACAACAAACCCCAATCCTTTAAAGTAGTGTTTTTATTCTATTCTATTTTATTTTATTTTTTAGAATACCTCTAATAAGTTGTTAAATTCACTTCCTCCTTTGAGAGACGACCTTGGTCAGCCACTCTGATGCACTTAAGTACCCCAAATCACACTAATCATTTGAGGGCGCCCACGACAGCGCTTTATCAGCCACCCATCTTGAGATCGTTCTGAGTACACTGAGAGAGTATCAGCTTTATGCTAAACTCTCGAAGTACCACTTATGGATGGATCAGATTCACTTCTTGGGTCACGTCATCTCAGAGGCAGAAGTATATGTGGACCCATAGAAAGTGAGATCTATAGTTTCCTGGGAGCATCCAAAAAATGTATTTGAGGTACGGAGTTTCCTAGGGCTGGCTGGATACTACAGACACTTCATTCGGGACTTTTCTTGTCTAGCAGCACCTTTGACAGGTCTGACCAAGAAGGGGGAAAAGTTCTTATGGTCAGATTCTTGTGAGTCAGCCTTTCAGGAGCTGAAAGGGAGGTTGACGTCAGCACTGATACTAGTCTTTCCAGAGCCAGGAAAGAGCTACACTATTTACTGTGATGCTTTGGGTATCGGGCTAGGAGTTGTGCTTATG
This sequence comes from Viscum album, assembly GCA_963277665.1. Classification (NCBI taxonomy): domain Eukaryota; kingdom Viridiplantae; phylum Streptophyta; class Magnoliopsida; order Santalales; family Viscaceae; genus Viscum; species Viscum album. The sequence continues at coordinate 906,109,008 of OY728131.1, read as the reverse complement.
CAAGGAGATAGAGTCGTTGCGTACTGGTCTCGGCAGTTGAGGCCACATGAGAGTAACTACCCTACGCATGATCTGGAGTTGGCAGTTGTTGTTCATGCCTTGCGTTGTTGGAGACACTATCTTCTAGGAGATTACTTTGTGGTATTCACTGACCACAAGAGTCACAAGTATATCTTCACTCAGCGTGATCTGAATCTGAGGTAGTGCAGGTGGGTCGAGTATCTTCAGTCTTTTGACTTAAAACTTTCCTATACGCCGGGAAAGGGCAACGCTGTGGCAGATGCGTTGAGTAATAGAACTCAGATTCAGGCACTTCAGGAGGCCAGTAGTGAGTGGAAGCTGATGTCTCTGTTCTCTGAGATGCATCTGGAGGTGCACGATAGACAGGGACAGACTTTTCTATATTCTGTAGATGTTACCTCCACGCTACTTGATCGGGTACGGATGAGGCAGCTATCAGACTCGGAAGGCTTAGTCCTGCGGGAGAGTGTGTCAGGAGAGGACCCTCTTCTTGGATGGACAGTGGGCGAGGATGAGATCTTGCATTTCTAGGGATGCGTATGGGTGACAGTAGACATACACAAGGAGCTGATGCGGGATTTCCATTCCTCTGTTTGGGCAGTTCATCCTAGTGTCACCAAGATGTATCGGGACCTTCATCTCCAATACTGGTGGCCAGGTATGAAGAAGGATGTTGCTGGTTTTTTCATGAGATGTTCTACGTGTCAACAGGTGAAAGCAGAGCATCAGCGACCAGCGGGGCTTTTATAGTAGTTACCCATCCAAGAGTGGAAGTGGAATGATGTTGCGATGGACTTCATGACCGGGTTTCTGAGGCCACCTCGAGGGAATTATTTTGTTTGGTTCGTCGTCGACAGGCTCATGAAGGTTACCCACTTCTTGCCGATCAAGGAGACCTTCAGTTTCGATGATCTGGGACGACTTTACATCAGAGATATCATCCGTCTGCATGGAGTTCCGCGCTCTATTGTTTCAGACAGAGATGCTCGCTTTACATCTCGGTTCTAGAAGGGACTTTAGAAGGCCTTGGGTACACAGGTACTTTTGAGTACAGCATACCATCCCCAGACTGATGGCCAGTCCGAGCGCACGATCCAGGTGCTTGAGGATATGCTCCGAGCTTGCATTCTAGACTTTGGCGGTTCTGGGGAGAAGCATATTCCTCTGGTGGAGTTTGCCTACAACAACAGTTTTCAGGAGACCATTCAAATGGCACCATATGAGGCTTTGTACGGTAGGTCATGTCGATCACCCTTATGCTGGATGGAGGTAGGAGAGGTAGATTTGCTGGGACCTTGTCTTGTTCAGGAGACTTCAGAGTAGATAGAGCTGATTCGGAAGAGGATGGATACAGTGCAGTCTTGACAGAAGTCTTATGCTGATCAGCAGAGGCGACCTCTGGAGTTCGAGGTCGGTGATCAGTTTTTCCTACATGTCGCACCAAGGTTGGGACACAAAAGGATTCGAAGACAGGGTAAGATTTCACCATGGTACGTCGGGCCGTTTGAGGTCTTGGAGATATTTGGGCCGGTCGCCTATCAGTTGCAGCTACCTCAGTGGTATCGGGCCATGCATGACGTCTTCCATGTCTCTCAGCTTCGACATTACTTTTCAGACCCGTCTCATGTCTTTTAGCCTGAGTAAGTTGAGCTTGAAACGGATGTGTCGTTTGAGGATCATCCTATCCGGATTATCGATCGCAGTACGAAGGTTCTCCGCGGGCGGTCTGTTCCTCTGGTACGGGTACTATGGCAGCACGGGCGAGTATAGGACGAGACCTGGGAGACGGAGGCCGATGTACGATCGCAATGTCCAGAGCTGTTAGGGGTCTCTTCTTCTCCACCTCATTAGGGAAATTTGGGGATGAATTTATTTAAGGGGAAGTTTGTAAGAACCCGGATCTTCTTTTTAGGTACGTTTTCCTTTTTCTAGAGTTTTTAAGAAAAAAATGAATTTTCTGTAAATTTTCAAAGTACACGCCGTGTACTTTCTGAGTACACGCCATGTACTTTTTCCCGGCTCGAAGCCGTGTGCTGGTTGTGCCAGGCCACACACATGGTGTGTAAGGCTGAGGTGGAGTCCGGTTAATTCGGAGTACAGAAAACTGAAGTACACGCCGTGTACTCAATAAGTACATGTCGTGTACTTTCTTTTTTTTCATTAAACGGACCGGGGACGCGCCTAACCCCCAAAATCATCTTCTTATCCAGAGTGTCTTTTAATTACGATGCGAGACTATAGGGGTAATTGACGTTGAGTGCTTCCTCAGAGAGTCTATAGATCCACGACGCGGGCCACAGGGGGAATTGACGTTGAGTGCTTCCCTAGATAGCCTTTAGCATGATACGAGACTATAGGAGGAATTGACGGTGAGTGCTTCTCCAGAGATTCTGCTTAATTACATAGCTGAACCATATGGTTGAGACTGTTTGTGCCTCCTAGAGGGTTGCTAGTACAATAGTTTGAACCATAGGGGTTAGGCTGTGAGAGCTACCCAGAGGGTTACCTGTTTCTTCTTTTATTGCTGGCTGCTTACTTGTGTACTTTTGTTAGAATTGTGGATTGTAGCTGCTTGTGCTTTCTTGTTACTGCTTCTTGTTATATTACTGCCATGTATTCATTGACTGTTAGGAATAGATCTTTGGGTGATTGCCTATTGGGATTGTATCTCACACCCTATTTGGGCCATGCTTTTGGGCCCAAGCAGACTATGTTGCTACAGGTATAGATAAGGGAAAGTGCCCTTTAACATCAGGTTCTTGATTGCACTGGAGCTGGGGAGTATGGGACTAATCCGTGTCTCGCAATGCTGAGGAGCTGACTCTGTTTTCTTTTTTTCACTTGGTTTCAGTTGTATTTCAGCATGTTGTTGTGTTTGCTGTTTTCCTTAGATACTTGTACCTGCTGCATCATTGTCAGCATAGCTATATATCTACATTGTTTCCGTTGTTTGTTTTCTATTATTATGCTTGTTGTTTACTGCTTCCGTTGTTTATTGTTGTTTTCTTACCTTGTATACCTTACCGAATGATGGCATAGTTTCCCCATCGACTCACCAAGGCCCTCACTGCTAGTCGGCAGCCTCTGGCATTTGGGGAAATGCGCTTGAGGTCATGTGGCGCACCGGGTACGGGGCACCAGTGGAGGGGCTCCGGATTCGGGTCATTACACTAGTACACGTCAAAAATGACCCATGGATCATTTTCTTAAATTATCAACACAATCTGAATGTGTTTGGTCGGTTTTCTGTATTCTAGTTATTTTTACTTAAAAGAGTATCCATTTAAAAAAAAGACACTTTGAGTGGTACCGTCCACACCATTCCATGTATTGAGGTGGGGTTAACTCGTACACGTCACAAATGACCCATAGATCCTTTTCCAAAAGTATCAACAGAATCTGAATGTGTTTGGTCAGTTTTCCATATGCCAGTTGTTGTTTTCACTTAAAATGTTGTCCATTTCAAATAAAAGTGAGACCCTTTGAGTGGTACTAGCCACACTGTGCCTTGGATTGAGGCGGGGTTGACTCGTACACATCAAAAATGACCCATGGATCCTTGTTCTGAAGTATCAACACAATCCGAATGCGTTTGCTCAGTTTTTCGTATGCCAGTTGTTGTTTTCACTTAAAATGTTGTCCATTTCAAATAAAAGTGAGACACATTGAGTGGTAACGGCCACATCGTGCCTCAGATTGAGGCAGAGTTGACTCGTACACGTCAAAAATGACCCATGGATCATTGTGCTAAAATATCAACACAATCCGAATGCATTTGGTTAGTTTTCCGTATGTCAGTTGTTGTTTTCACTTAAAATGTTGTCCATTTCAAATAAAAGTGAGACACTTTGAGTGGTACCGGCCAAACCGTTCCTTGGATTGCGGCAGAGTTGACTTTTACACGTCACAAATTACACATGGATCCTTTTTCTAAAGTATAAACATAATCCAAATGCATTTGGTTGGTTTTCCCTATGCCAGTTGTTGTTTTCATTTAAAATGTTGTCTATTTCAAATAAAAGTGAGGACACTTCGAGTGATATCGGTCACACCATGCCTCGGATTGAGGTGGGGTTGACTCTTACATGTCACAAATGACCCATGGATCATTTTCCTAAAGTATCAATAGAATCAAAATGCTTTTGGTCATTTTTCCATATGCCAATTTTTGTTTTCACTTAAAATGTTGTCCATTTCCAATAAAAGTGAAACACTTTGAGTGGTATCGGCCACACCGTGCCTCTGATTGAGATGGGGTTGACTCTTACACATCACAAATGACCCATGGATCATTTTTCTAAAGTATCAACATAATACAAATCCGTTTGGTCACTTTTCTGTATGTCAGTTGTTGTTTTCATTTAAAATGTTGTCCATTTAAAATAAAAGTGAGACACTTTGAGTGGTACCGGACACACCATGCCTCAGTTTGAGGGGGGTTGACTCGTATACATCACTTGGGCGTTTTGAGTGCCGTCAAGGGTATATTGAAGATCCGGGTGAGTCTAATCCTCTCATTTCTTCCTCTTTTCAATTAGGTTTTGCACTCTTCTCTCATCTTCTTCCAAAGATCTAAAACCCTCTTTTTCGTTGGGATTTAGGGTGAATATTGAAGAGAGATTAGATTGGGATTCAGGGTCCAAGGAGGAGGGGGGATGTTTGGGGGGCTGTTCGGGGTCCAGGGAGGATGGGGGGGCTGTCCGGGGGGCTGTCCAGGGTCTAGGGAGGAGGGTGGGGGGCTGTCCGGGGGGCTGTCTGGGGGGCTATCTGGGGGGCTGTCTAGGGTCCAGGGAGGAGGTGGGGGGTTGTTTGGGGTCTAGGAAGGAGGGTTGGGGGTTGTCCAGGGGGATGTTCGGGGTCCAGGAAGGAGGGTGGGGAGGCTGTCTGGGGGGTTGTCCGAGGAGCTGTTCAGGGTCCAGGGAGAAGGGTGGGGGCTGTCTGGGGGGCTGTCCGGGGTCCAGGGAGGAGGGTAGGGGGGCTGTCCGGGGGTGCTATCTGGGGACCAGGTAGGATGGTGGGGGGTTGTCCTGGGGGTTGTCCGGGGTCTAGGGAGGAGGGTGGGGGGGCTGTCCAGGGGGGCTGTTCGTGGGGCTATCCAAGGGGCTATCATGGGTTCATGTAATGGTATTTAAATATTTTCTAATCAAATTCTTTCAAGGTTAAAAAAATAATTTCATTATATCAACTTCTAAAAAAATAAAATTTCATTAAAATAGGGGGATTTCACAGAAAATCATCAAATCGGGTTTTATTATTTATAGATAAAAAAATAAAGATAATGTGACTTACCTAATCACACATATATTCAGGCAAAATAAATCAATAAACATCAAAGGTTAGCAATATCAGTCAAAAATGTAATGGATCAATCTGTCCCTCATCACCATCACTATCATCACCATCATATTCACCCTCAACCTCATCCTCATCATCATCCCCATCATCTTCCCTTCCCTCCTCCTCGCCCTCGTACTCATACTCGGCCTCCTCATCACCCTCCTCCTCTGCCTTGGCCTCCTCCTCGCCCTCCTCCTCCGCCTCGGCCTCCTCCTCGCCCTCCTCCTCCTCTGCCTCGGCCTCCTCCTCACCATCATCTTGAACACCACTAGAACTGCCACCCGGTGCACCATATATAGAACACATCGATGACATATATTCCTCACAAGTAGTGTTGGTCTCTGGTGGAAGTGTTGGATGTAAATCTTCCATCAGTTTCATAAATGCAGTGTTTGCCATAGCAGACTGTGTTGCCGTCTCTGTAGCCCTTTTTTCAACTTGTTCTGCCTATTCCTTAACCTTCTGCAACTCAGTGGAACTATAACTCGTACCTGAGGAGGTCCAATACCTCTTCAGAACTATACTCTTCCCAGGCTAACAACGTACTCTACCAGGGTTCTCATCTCCCAACACCTGATGTAAGTGATCGTTTGGCCCAAAATTGTTAGGTTCCTGGGCATCAAGGGCCTCTAAAGAATCTTGTTACAAATATAAATAGATTATTAAGTTACAAAATAGATATTAAAATTTTAAATCTACAAAGTAAAACTTACAATCTACTACTGAGTCGGTTCATTAACCGCACTTCCATCTTTCTTCTTTCTACTCGAGCAAAACAGTTTTTCTCAAGGCACACGTCCTTCTATATTCAATTTATGCCTCTACAATGACATTGAATGTAGGAAAACATAATTAAAAATAGGATACCAAAAAAATATTAATTTTATAACTAAAATTATATAACAACTTTATCAATCGAATAAATTGTGGAGGAAGCAATATAAAGTGAAATTCGTAAAGAAAGATTATAAACTGTCATACCAGCTGTCTCTCATGATCTAGCATCGTAGTACATCCCAATGTGTGGATGTATTTATTAGCATCAATGTTTTTTTTATTTTTTCCAGATGCATCCTAAATAAAATTCAATAATTATTATTAACGAAAAACATGAAAATTTTAATTTAAATACTTCTAATTTGATTAATACCGTAAATTGTCTAGTCTCCCAATGAGTAATCATTTTTCGATACTGTTCTAATGGATAATAATCCACGACAGGGACTGACTCCAACTCTATGCCCACTCTATCATGCCAGCCAATGTACAACTCATGCTTATAAGCTCTCCAAAGCTCATCTAAATCCTTTAGACATGCTGGTCGTGCACCCTCACCATCGGGGAAATTAAACCGCAGCTGAAACCAAAATATTAATTCACATAAATACAAAAATTAATATATTTCATTAAATACAATTGATTTTTTTACCCATATCTCTTTCCAGGCTTTATCCTTGACTTCATTTGGCAATTTTCTCTATGATAACGGGTTGAAAAGAATGATGTCAGAGTATTTGGAAAGAGTTGTAAAAAACTCCAACATTGCTGCCCTGATTTTTCAATCATGTGACTATCTTCATTATACTCCACCATCAACTGCGTGCGGCGGTTCCACACTGCACGCATGCGTGTACGCCCCCTCCCTCGCCTCCTATCAGTAGATGTATCTGTTATGAAAGAAAAACAAATATTTATCAATACATGTTATAATGAAAATAAATAATGGTGTAACAGTTTGTTAGGGTTTTATAAGTATACATGCGGTAGTATGATCAATGGGCGTCGCTGGATCCATAGAAACTGAAGGAACACCCTGTACAGATGGAGTGAGTCCCAATGTATTATCTGTAGGGACAGACTCTGGAGGAGCAGGAGTCGAAAAAGATGGAATATAAAATCCCGGAGAGATCGAAGCAGTAGTAAAAGAAGATAACAGGTATGGCTAGCCAAATGCCGGATGGGGAGTAATAATCATCATCGGATATGGTACAGATGGGTGAGGAGGGTCATATGTAAAGGGTGGTGAAAACATGGGAGGCCTAAATATACCGTGTGTCCCTAACAGCACACCGGGATCAGAATGTGGTATGGATGGTATGTCAGTGGGAGGGGCAGGGTCTAATCAGGTATGTCGACCAGATCGTCTAGCTCCCGTACCACCCCCCTCGTACGAACACCCCGAGTGTTGGGACCACTACTCGGTTGCTCATCAAATAAATGTCACCTAGTATATGGATCCTAAAAAAAATTTAAAAAATTAATCACATGACATTATATATAATTTAAATAAATATATTTGAAATAAAATACTCACTATAGGCACTAGTGGTGGAATTCCCATCTCGATCATGCGACGATTGTTTTCCATAATCTGTTTTTATTGCCTCTCTTCAATTGATTTCATTTTCTGCATTTGAAAAAAAAATATTGAAGTAAATAGAAAAGGATAACTAATGTGTAACCCAAAAAACAAAATAAATGAGAGGGAAAAGCAATTTTCAAAATTAAGGAAAAATTTAATTTCTTTAGCTCAGGTAGATGATGCAGGTTTCAATATTAAATCAATTTGAATAGAACCAACCTTAACAACCCAACTCGAGGTAAACCAAAAGAATTAAAAACATTAATGGATGATTTTATATATTTCCCACCACAACTTCAGGATCATAGTCAACTCTGAAAATTGAGCTGTTGGATTCATCAAAATAAATAAATGGATTGGTTCCAATGGCAGTAGGGATGGTGTCAATTCCATCATCACCATCATCAAAAATATATCTTGGAATTACTTCAACTATGACACCAAATTCAGGTCAAAGTTGGTCATTGACATAAAAAACTTGTTTATCCATTGATGCCAATACATATGGTTCTTTGGTAGCAAGAGTGCAATTCATATTAATTACTCGAAATCCACAATCATCAATAAATGTGCTTTGTCTCGTCATAAAATCAAACCAATGGCATTTCATCATCGTGGCTCATCCATGAGATTAATAATCCAACATTATTATTTTTTCAATGACTCCATAATAACCCACATTTTCAAATTGCGATCTACTATCTGATGCACTGGCATAACAATCTGTTGTGGTAGTAACCATAACACCGTCATGTTATGTTCTCATGTTCTTTTCTCATTCAGTGAAAATAAATTTGTACCCATTGATAACAATTGATTTACAGTCACAAACCACGGTATTAGGACCAAAATACAAAGCTCTTATTTCCTCAGAGACAGAGTCAGCAAGCAAACTCAATACCTACAATATAAATGAATATTAAACTTAATTAAATATTGATTTAATTATTTTAAATAGTAATATTTTTACCTTCAATTTTAAATAAGCAAAAAACTCTTTTCTATGAAAAGTCTCCCTCCTTCTCAAATATAAAGAATGAGTCTTTCTATTTATCATTGTTTTATGTTCCCTGTAGATAAAAAATATGAATAGTTTAGCAAATATATATTTAAGACATATATATTCAATTTAGTTACCTGATGTTGTCATCGAACAAATCCCAATTGAACAAAATTGTGTGATGTTCCATCTCCCGCTCTTCAAGGCTTAATGTATTCAATGTATATGATCCAGGAATTCCTCCTATTTGAGGAAGTGATGGAAAACTGGATTCAATTTTCTTATACTGTTCTTCTTCATTTCTCATTGGTCTGTTCATTCTTGTAGTAAGATCAGAAAAATACATTGAGCAGAAATCCATACATTCTTGAGCCAAGTAACCGTTCACGATAAAACCTTCAGAATGATTCCTGTTTCAGACATAAGACTTTAATGTGTACATATTTATTTCAGTTGGATACATCCAACAAAAAGAAACAGGTCCTATGAGAAGTATTTCAGGGGGAATATGGATAGTCAGATGCAACATTCATGTGAAAAATGATGGAGGAAATATTTTCTCCAACTCACACAAAATTAATGGGGCATCTATCAACATTTTTTGCAAGAATGACTTTGACAACTTCTTAGTAAAAAGATCTCTAAACAAATGGCACAATAGAATAATAGTCACCCTCACATTATTGTACAAATGATGACAGATTGATATTGGAATCAACTCATAAAGAAGAATGTGATAATCATGAGTCTTCAAATATTTTAGCTTCAACTCTCTTCTATTTACCCATTTAGATATGTTGCTTGAATAGCCATAAAAAACTTTAATATTATATAATACTTCCAGAAATTGTTTTTTTCCATAGGTTTCATCACATAAGAAGCACATGGAACTTGCCATTTATTTTCACTGATACGCATAGGATGCAATTATGGTCTGATTCCCGAATCCACCAAGTCACACCGAGACCGTAAATCATATTTTGTCTTTCCCTTAACATTTAGAAGTATCAGAAGCAAAATTTCACATATATTCTTTTCAATGTGAATTATGTATAAGAAATGACGTAACAAATTGGTTGACCAATAAGGAAAATCAAAAAAGATAATCCTCTTCCTCCAATTTTAACAAGTTTTAGTGGAAACATTCTTTCTCTTTCCAGATTTCATTTGACCCTTCCCGAATGAAAAACCGAAATCTTTCAATTCATTAATCACATCATTTCTAGACATATTTTGAGGTGGATCATCGGTCTCTATGGTATTATCAAATCTTCGACAATTATTTCTATATGGATGGTCTATTGGAAAGAATCGCCGATGTCCTATAAAACTGAAACTACAGTGATGTTTCAGTCTTCTAGATCGTGTATTCTTCACACAAATAGGACATGCCATTTTTTCCTCCGTTCTCCATCCAGACATCATTGCATAATCCGGAAAATCATTGATCATCCATATAAGCACAGCACGCATCTGAAATGTGTCTTTTGAACATGCATCGTATGTGCGCACACCCACATCCCAAATAAGTTTCAACTCTTTTATTAAAGGTTGCATGTATACTTCAATATAAATGTTGGGATCAGAACGGCCAGATATGAGTATACTCATGAAAGTGAAAGTTTTTTTCATACACAACCATGGGGGAAGATTATAAATGTGTATAAAAACTGGCCATGTGTTGTGCAAAGTAAGCATCTTCCCAAATGGATTAAAACTGTCGCATGAAAGACTCAGCCTCACATTACGCACATCAGCTACAAAATCAGGATATCAAGCATCAAATATCTTCCATGAAAATCCATCTGCAGGGTGAACCAACTCATTATTAGTCTTCTTTATCTCAGTATCATGCCATCTCATTTTTATTGATATGTCATCAGACATAAAAATATTCTAGAGTCTAGGGATCAATGAAAAGTGCCACATTACTTTCTGTGCCACACGGGATGGTGTTCCATCAGATTTTGACTTCCAGCAGGATGTGCCACATTTTATACAATCATTTATTTCAGCAGTTTCCTCCCAGAATAAACTACAATCTTTCAGGAAAGCATGAATTTTGTGTCTTGAAAATCTAAGTTCCTCAACTAACTTCCATGTTATATAGTGGTTTGAGGGAATATCTACATCATATGGAAGTAAATCCTTCAATAAGGTAAGAATGTAATTGATTTTTGTATTAGAAATCCCATACATAGTTTTCCCATGAAACAATCATATTAAAAATTTCAGCCTTTTCATTTTATTGCACTGTTGATATATTGGAGTCGTGGCAGCATCATTCAATTTTTTCACCCTTACAACACCATCATTTTCATTAGACGCATCATGTGTTCTCATATCGAAGTCTTCTTGGGTCAGAATCCTTTCTTTTTCATGATGATGAATAAACAGAAACTGGTCATCTAAAAAATTCTCCATTCCAGTCCTTTCATTTTGATCATCAGCAATTTGAGATTTCATTTTCTCCCCTTTGTGATACCACACAAAGTAGTTTGCTTGAAAAACATATTTTTTTTATGTGGTAGATGACTTCTTCATAGCTCAACCAAGGTCTTCCAACACAATTAGAACATGGGCACTGTATGTGACAACTATCTAAAGCATTGTGAAATGAAAAATCTAAAAAGCTCTCCAAATTGTTTTAAAAATCACTTGAGATCCTATTGGTTTCATACATCCAACTTCTATCCATTCTATAAAAATAATTTTTATAAGTAATTTCATCATAAACAATTCAATAATATTGAAGTTTAATAGAAAATATAATTAAGTAAACAATAAAGGAAGGAGTTTCTAGTTGATGTAGTGAACTATTAAAACAATGTAAAGATATACTAATTGATTGACTTTAGATGCATTTACAGGGAGGAAGGAGTTCCCACCCTATGTAAAGAGAGAGGCCTCGAGTTTAGAATCTAAGGGGGACTTCCCCAAGGCTTCCTAAATCATAATCACTATGAATCCAAGGTAGATTTCCTCAAGGTATTCTAAACCAAATCATCATGAATCCAAGGGGATTTCCAAATGGAATTAAAATCTATTTTTTTTAACATTAATCCTTGGTTGGTTTCTTTAAGGAATTCCAAATCAGTAATCAAAGAAAAAGTACTCAAAAATTAAATTAAATTTTATTTCTATTCATTTTCATTAGGTCTCGTATAAGAGTCACATGCCTCAGGTCCCATTATGTGTTATAGGAATCCCAAATCATTCACTCATGTTCAATAACTCATTCTTGTCACCTCTATGGTCATACCTTTCATTACCCAATTAGTTCCCCAATTCAAGCGCACACCATGGGTGGATAAAGTTTAGGCTTCTACACTAATAGGTTGTTCATGGCTTGTAAAAAGGTTTAATTTCATAAAGTATATACAAAAAAAATATTTTTAAATTTGAGATTAATAATAAAGTATGTTAATGATAACAAGATTACTGAATTAAACTTGTGACTTATCTAAAATTATTATGGATGTCTACACATGCCAGTATGGCTAGTGAAAAGAACCCCACCATCATAAAAGTGAGTATTGGAAAAGAAAGAGACATAATATACAACATACAGCGAGAACCATATTTAATTGACCCTAAAGTTATATTAGTACAATCATCTTAGGAAGCCAGTTATCACTCATGACTAACCATGCCACTATAAACAACCTAGAGTTTATGAGTTTTCTCTCTGATCTCAAAAAAATCATCACACATTCTTACCATGATGTGAATCATGTGGAATATGGATGATATTAACACAAAATTTCCAGCAATACCAAGCCTTCTAAGAACTGAAAATTTATGGATGATATTAACATATAATTCATTTTGAATCAAATTTGATTCACTTTACTACTTATCCCTATAGATCAAACCCATACTATAATCACTATATGTGTGGAACTATCAAATCCCAACACACACACCAAAATCAACCAGAAAACAAAAGTCATACACACCCAAATCAAAATAGAAAACCAAAATAGTAGATGCAGAACATTAAAATGAATGTATCACTTACAGATTATAAGTGTAGAACTTACAGATTAGAAGTCTAGAACTAAGTAATTCACCAAATTTTAAAAAGAAAACATTTTCATTTAAAGCCCATTTTTGCAATCCAAACCCATTTGAATGAAATCATTTTCAATTACAAAATATTTTTCACCTTTAATGTTTACTCATAAAAAATGATATTGAAACAAGACACAACTCCTAGCAAATTACTGAAGTGATGAACTAATGGTCATGACTTACCTAGTTACATGGTAGTGAGTCATAACCCAACTAAGAACAACCAAGCTTGGTGGATATTTAACTGTGTACTCAGACTCTACATAGGTCAATAATCCATTTGAGATCAAGGAATAACAATTTCTATCCTCCATTTTTGCCTCACCCAAACCATACTAAAACAAAAACAAAAACACAAAACCTGGACTACCTAATTAAAATCAAGGATTAGAATGGGAAATATTTTATGTTGCTATTACCATGACTAAATATAGGTTTTTGAAAGTCCAAATCTCCAAATACCTGATAGTCCAGATAAAAAAGGGCCATCTTTCATACAAATTTTTCACAAACCAAGATAGAATTCCATCGAACCAGACAACTGCCTGATCAAGGATTTCCGTAGTAGGCTTTTTGCTTCTCTGCTTCACCGAAATGAAAACATAAAACCAAAATAGTAGATGAAGAATGATAAATTGAAGGTATACTTACAGATTATAAGTGATGAACTGAGATATTTTGAAGATTGAATAATTTTGGCAGTAGGGTAAACAAAATCCTTCTCCTGCTTCTGTTTAGTGTTGCAATCGCATAGAATGGGGGAGCTCGAGCTTTTTCCAATTTGGGGCAAAAATTTCCCAATGGTTTTAAAAAACCATTGGTATATTATCATTAAAAACACTCTATACCAATGTTTATATTGAACCATTGTATAGAGTATAATTTTACCAACGGTTTTAAAAAACCATTTGTAAAAGCTAATTCTAACAAAACTTTACCAACGGTTTACTCAAACTGTTGATAAAAGTAATTTACACCAACGGTTTAAGAAAACCGTTGGTACATGTGCATTGGGAAAGCCTCCCTTTCTAGTAGTGAGAGAGTTATTAAAAGGGGTAAGATATGAACTTATCATGTGAACTATTGTAACATGTTTGGTGTGCATGTATAAAGGATACATAGGTTTAAGGGATAGTTTTGAGAAATAAAAATAAATAAATTGTTCTTAATTGGTATTAAGTGGTAACAAAATCTATAAATAAGTGGATATAAGTCACTTTAATGGACAACATGAAATTATTATTCATTATTCTTTTTTAATACATCGGGTACAGTCAAATAGGATTAGAATTATTCATTACTAAGTGTGATGAGTTTTAAAGTGATTTTTGTTGCTTTTTTTATAATAAAATATGTTGGTCGGAGTGGATACTCAAGAGGGGGTGAATTGAGTTCCAATTAAAATTTATGTTAAAAAGGTTTTCAATAAAATCTCCCCAAATTAAATAAAAATTAAACTATAGTGAATTTATAAAGCTTGAATGGTTTCAATTAGTTTCTCAAAGATTGATTATTTCTCATTAAATTAATCTGAATATTAAGTTAATGTTTGAAACTAACTTACTGGCTAAAAAAAATTACAAACACTTGCTAGTTTAACTATCATAGTTACTTTAAAAAAGATTTTAATTTCAAAGTAATTAGAAGAAGAATATAAGATATAGTTTAAAATGAAATAGGATGCACAAAAGGTTTAACCAAGAGGTTCAGTCTCAAGCAGAGACTTAGTCCTCTCAAACAGATTATATAAACTTTGATCCACACCCTGGATCAAGGAAAACAACAGTACTCAGACTATCCAGGTCCTATGACCTCTACCACAGTTTTTCGTGGGAAAAACCAAAACAATAGCACACAGGCTATCCAGGTCACACTTGACCTCTACCAAAATTCACAGTGGGAATCAAAAATGTTTAGAAATATTGAGTGAGGATATTAGATATACTCCATTTATGATCAGGATTTAGTGTGTGTGTAAGAAGAACAGAAGCACACACACTACTCAAAATGTAAATAAACAATTCACAATAGAGATAATAAAATTGAGATGAGATTAGAAGGATCTATGTGATGGAAATGCAGCTCTGGACTCCTTTTGGATTTAGTAGATGTTGTTTGAGTCCTTCTCTGAAATTTGTCTGAGAAATAGAGTATCACAGTTCTATTCCTTGACTTCCTCATATTGGGGTTTTTTCTTGAGATTGAAGTAATATTTGTAGCATAGTAATGTCCCTCATCTTCTTAGCAAAAGTTATTTTGTGTTTTAGCACTCGTGTGTATCACCTTTCTGCCAGCATTGCGTCACCACTTTTTTCACATCCTCTCTTTATGCACTGCTTTTGTCTTCCCTTTTATAGCTCATGTGGTCCGACAAAAATTATGATTACTTCTGCAGGTATGAGGTACGTTTTCCTGACATTCAACAGACATTAATTAATTAATAGCAGTTTCATTAAAAGCACCAAATATGACCATTGTTAATAAACAAATATAAGTAGGGTTTAGAGATATAGTGACTAGTTTCCATTGGTATCTCTTAGTATCAGTGAACTTGTATCGGTGGACTTGAGTCAGTAGGTCTGTATCGGTAGTTGTTACTCTTTATAATGGTAGACTATGTATCAGTGACATTGACTCTATATCAGTATCTCCTCTTATCGGTATCTCTTCTGTATAGGTAGCATTCTTGTATCAGTGGCTCTCTCCATCAGTAACTCACCTATATTGGTATCTGCTTGTATCGGTGCCTCTCTTTGTATATCAGTGGCTCTGTCTGTATCGGTAGACTTCATATCAATAGCTGTCTATTTGTATCGGTAGACTTGTATCGGTAGGTCTGTCTGTATCAGTAGACTTCATATCAGTAGCTATCTGTTTTTGTCTGTAGACTTCTATCAGTAGGTATGTCTGTTTGTATCGGTAGCTTTTGATATAATAGTAGACTCTATCTATCGGTGATCTTTTCTTATCGGTAGACTATGTCTGTATTGGTGAATATGTATCGGTAGATCTGTATCAGTGACTCAAAAACTTAATACTTATATTTTCTATGAAAATCATATCCAGATTGAGTTAGTCTTATTTCAAAACATGTATAAACATAGATAAACATTTATTAACATATTCCAATGATTATTTTGATATTTTTGTCAACATAATTTAACATATAGATAGTATTATCAAAAAATATTAAAACATAATTGAGATTATCAAAACAGGTGAGGTCAACAATCTCCCCCTTTTTGATAATCACAAATTATGGTATTATAATCCAAAATAATCATTAATATATCAGTATAAAATACATTGGGTCTCACTTATCAGTGTTATTAATGACATTTCAAATGTATCATAGAATAGAGTATTACATGAAAATGTATCAGAGGTATGAAACAACTATATCAGAGGTAGAATTATAAAACAATTGTACCAGAGGTAGAATATATTATGCTCATGTTTCTCCCCCTTTGTGATTAGAAAAAAGTAATAAACAATGGATGAGAGAAGTAATAGAAGGTAAAAGAGAATAATATCATATATATTTCTTGGGGCAAAAAATATAGAGAAATAAAAAATTGAGGTAAAAAGAGTACAAGTGATTCCTATCAAATGTCTTAGCCACTATTCAATCCACCTCCTCAGCATGTGATTTGGATTTGCCCTTGGAATCAGAATTGGATTCAGGCTAGGTAGATGTAGGTGGAGGCTTGGGAACACTAGTGATAATCAGAGGAGGTTGAGATACTGATACAGTGCCTGACCTATAATGTGGATCTCTCTAGGTGATCATAGGAGAGATACTTCTGATTGCTTGATATGGTGTCATCTGAGGAATGGAGTCAGACTGAGTAGAGGCAGGTAGAGATGGAGGTACAATGATAGGGGTATTGTCTAGATGCAAAAATGGCAGAAACATATTCTTAAATTCCATAATTATTCCTCCTCCTCTTTCCATAGTAGAGATAAATTCATCCTTGTTCTCTATAAACTTGTCTAGAGCAGGAGTCAACTCCCTGATCTTGCTTACTTGTTCTCTGAAATCTTGAGTGATTGGTGGTAGTTTCATGTTCTCTAATAGAAGCTTGAAATGGGTGTTGAGCTAATGCTTGGTATAAACTTTCTGAAAGTAGATATAAATATTATCTTTGATTTCTTTTTGGACAGCAGTAGCATCCCTCATATGCTCCTGAACAAATTTTCTGATATCTCTTGAGGTAGACAGCACCTGAGAATTAGTTGAGCTACTGGTACTAGGTTGACCAAGCTTCTCTTTCAGCATAGTTCTAAACTGATCAATATATACTGAATCAGTGGATGAACCAAGAGTTTTGACAATGAATGCAACAGTTACCTTAAAATATTGGGTCAAATTACTTATCAAATTCTTGATAACCAAATCCTGTGTACTGACATGGTCTTTGACAGTCTTCTTAAAGGCTTCGAACACATCCACAAACTACTTTAATACACTCTTGATATAATTTATGTCAACAGAAACTTGGGTTTAGGAACTAACCAAGGTATGGAATGAATCAACATATTGCTTCAAAAAAATAATAGCCTCTATCCAAGTTTCAATCTGAGTATGACACACTTTGACTTCATTCACCATCTCTGCCACAGTGCTTGACACAATACATCCAAGAGAGAGTTCAAATGATCTTTCCATTTTTCTCAGCTCTTCAACAAAACATCTCTTTAAGTCTGCAACAAATGCAGTCTAAGTATCCTCCAACTCAGCCTTTAAAGACTCAAGATCAGCCTTAGTAACCAGATTTTTAGGCACAACTACAGGTGCTCTTTTAGACAAAGTATCAATATTTATTTGGGGTTGGCCATCATCAGATACTGTGTAATCAATTCCAATCACCATGAATCCTGTATCGTCAAACCAATCCTCTATCTCATGAAAAACTGAGACATATCCAAGAATAGAAGGTTGTTCCCCCTCAAATGGAGCTTCCTCATCTTCATCATGAACTGCAGTTATCTCCTCCTCAGAAGAATCATCAACAACTCTATCCACATCATGTGTCCCAACCTGAGGTAACTGAGGACTAGATGCAGGTCTTTCTACTTCAACAATTTCCTCATTAGGAATTGAGGAGTACCCAATCTGTGGACTGAGACTCAAGAAGGCAGAAACATATGCTTCATTTTCAGATTCTTTTTCTTCCTCATTCTTTGGAGAAGGCAGGTCTTCCTCATCAATAGGGGATTTTTCATTGCTTACTCCCAATACAGTTTCCTTTCTAGATGATACTACTTCAGCAACTAGACTTAGAGGAAAGTTCAGATCCCCTCCATCAGCTACAGAGGTATCCTCCTCATTAGTATCATCACTATATTGAGGTTCCTCTTCATCAGGTCCTAGACCTGGATCTATTCTGTCTCTTGGCCTATTGGGATGGTCAACAAGGTTGAACTTATCATACACCTTCTCATCATCAACAACTCATTGCCTTTTTCATGGGTTCCATCCAATCTTTATATACTTAAAGATTGTGCTTGTGATGAAAAAATTGTTCCTCACAAATACTGTCTCATCCAGAGACTTAGCTACTCATTTCACCTTGATCATTACCAAAATCAACTTTACAAAGAATAAAGCATTGGATTTTGACTTAGGCCTGGTCATATCCTCAATTTGGATCACCAACAGCCTATACAAATTTACCTTGACACCATGCCTCAGCAAATGCAACAAATAAATATCTTGGTATCTCAGATTTTCAAAGTCCCCTCTTCTTGGATTAGCACATGTTGGATGAATTTGAATAACAGCCGGTTTTCTCCATCCATCTTAGCAGCCACTACCTTTGTTTGTTTTCCACTACCGGTGATCTCTTCCAAATAAACCTCATAGTCAAAAATGTCACTGGTAGGAGGTATTGTCTTCGAGTTATACCCAAATACACCCTCATGTGGGACTTTCAGACATTCATTCCATTCAATATAAGAAAAAGAAATTTCCTTTCCATTTACTAATTAAACCATTCTGTTTTATTCTTCAGACTTCTCAAAATGAACAAACGCATAAAACTCCTTAAAAAACTTTGGATAATGAGGTTCATTGTTGTTTGAAAAACATTTGAGCCATCCATGTTCCTCTAATACTCTTAGAACCAATGACTTTCTAGGCAGGAGCCATTCCTCACTGAGTTCCTTTTCGATTACTATTTCTCCATTCTGCAAATGTGGGTTCACTGCATGCTTCCTCAACCTTGTTCTACTTTCACTGCCACTATCTTCAGGTCCTGTTTTCTACTTCTTCACACTTGGTGCGTCACTATCAACCCTGACTATCGGGAGTTTTGTTCTTTCCATCTCCAATTGAAGAACTTAGGGTTACGCATAGTGCGGGGGTTCGAGAAGTGAGGATTGAAGAGAGGAGAGTTTACAGTGGATTGAAATGTGACTAAGGCTTAGTTTTTATCATTTAGGAATCTAAATGTAATAAAAAGAATTATACTGAAAACAATAAGAGTTTCAGCTAAATAAAACAAAAATCAGACAACACATAACATATCGGTGACAATTACCGGTGAGAACCCTGACGGTGAGTTTTATCTATCGGTGAGGTCTCTAGATATGAGGTGTCTCTAGTGGTGAGGTGTCTCTAGTGGTGATGTGTCTCTAGCAGTGAGGTGTCTCTAGCGGTGAGTTTTTCCTAATAGTGAGGATTTGGATAACGGTGAGGATTTTCTTAACAGTGAGAATTTGGCTAACGGTGAGGATTTTCTTAATAGTGAGGATTTGGCTAACTGTGAGAATTTTCTTAACATTGAGGATTTGGATAACTGTGAGGATTTTCTTAAGGGTGAGGATTTGGCTAATGGTGAGGATTTTCTTAACAGTGAGGATTTGGCTAACGGTGAGGATTTTCTTAATAGTGAGGATTTGGCTAATGGTGAGGATTTTCTTCTACAAAGTCTATCATTCCTAACTCATTTCTAATGTAACTTAACCTATCTGAACTTAAAGGCTTGGTGAATATGTTATCTAATTGATGTTCAGTACCTATAAATTCAAGAGTAATATCACCCTTTTGGTAATGATTTCTAAAAAATTGGTGCCTTACATCAATGTGTTTGGTCCTAGAGTGAGATATAGGATTCTTAGAGATATTGATCTCACTAGTGTTATCACATTTTATAGATACATGTCTAAACTGATATCCATAGTCCAATAATGTATATTTCATCAATAGAATTTGTGCACATCAACTACCAACAACAATATATTCTTCTTCAGCAGTAGACAATGCAACAGAGTTATGAGTTTTACTACACCAAGATATCAGGGACTTACCTAGAATATGACATGTTCCAGAAGTGCTCTTTCTATCTAACATGAAACCAGCAAAGTCAGAATTTGAATAACTTATTAAATCGAATGATTGTTGTTTTGGATAAAATAATCCTAATTTAGTAGTATGTTTAAGATATTTGAAACTTATTTTAATATCAAGCAAGTGTGACTCTTTTGGATTAGCTTGAAATCTTGCACACATACACACACTAAACATAATATTTGGTCGACTAGCAGTAAGATAGACCAGACTCCCTATCATACCTTTGTAGTTGGTTTGATCAACTGGTTTTCCAGTTTCATCAGCATCCAACTTACAAATGATACTCATGGGTGTGTCATTACCCTTACTACTATCCAAACCAAAAAATTTTAAAAGATACTTTGTATATTTACCTTGATTTAGGATAATACCATTTTCATTTTGAAAAACTTGAAATCTAAGAAAATATTTGAGTTCTCCCATTAAACTCATTTCAAATTCATTTTGCATACTCTTTGAAAAAATCAATACACAAAACATTTTTAGAAGATCCAAAAACAATATCATCAGCATATATTTGTACTATCAAAACATCTTTGTAAATTCTTTTAATAAAGAGAGTTGGATCAATAATCCCTTTAGAAAAACATTTTAAAATAAGAAAACTACTAAGTCTATCATACCAAGCTTGTGGGGCTTGTTTTAAACCATATAAAGATTTAGAAAGATTAAAAACTCGATTTGGAAAATGAGGATTAGTAAATCCATGTGGTTGTTCAACAAAAACATCTTTAATTATAAAACCATTTAGAAAATCACTTTTAACATCCATTTGATATAACTTGAAATTCAGATGAGTGGCATAGGCAAGTAGAATTATAATAGCTTCTGATCTAGCTACATGTGAAAAGGTTTCCTCATAGTCTATTCCTTCCTCTTGACTATATCCTTGTGCAACTAGTCTTGCCTTGTTTCTAATGATATTTCCTGATTCATCAACTTTATTTCTAAAAACCCATTTAGTGCATGTGGTCAAAGTGTCCTTAGGTCTATCAACTAATTCCCAAACTTTGTTTCTTTCAAATTGATTTAATTCTTCTTACATAGACATTACCCAAAATCCATCATTGATTTCATCATTGATATTTTTAGGTTCTAACTGTGAAAGAAAGGCTTGATGTTCAACCTGATTTCTTATAGAGGCTCTAGTTTGGGTTCCTCTATCTAAATCTCCCACAACAGCATCTAAAGGATGGTTCCTTAGAATCCTAGTGGGTTTGGTCAAGGTAGGACTAGAGAATTCAGGTTCTTCTATAGGTCTGTTTCCAATAGAATCGGGTTCTGGAAAATTTCCAGAATTACTTGTTTTTACAATAGGTTCACTGCTTTTATCATTAAGGTCCAGAACAGACAAATCTTCTTCAAGATTTTCAAGAGAGGGTTTGGATTCATGTGGATCAGTTTCATCAAATTTGATGTGAACAGATTCTTCCATACATTTGGTTCTTTTATTAAAAACTCTATAGGCTTTTCTAGTTAAAGAATAACCAAGAAAAATTCCTTCATCACTTTTAGATGAAAATTTATCTAGATTATCTTTTATATTGAGAATAAAGACTTTGCAACCAAAAACTCTGAAGTAACTAACTTTAGGCTTCCTATTATTCCATAGTTCATAAGGGGTCTTTTTAAGAATAGGTCTAATCAAGACTCTATTTATAATATAACAAGTTGTATTTATGGCTTCTTCCCAAAAGTAAAAAGGTAGGTCATACTCATTAAGCATAGTTCTTGCAATTTCTTGAAGGGTTCTATTCCTTCTTTCAACTACACCATTCTGTTGATGTGTCCTAGGGGAAGAGAAATTGTGATTATAGACATTTTGTGAGCAGCATGATTCGAATTCATGATTTTTAAACTCACGACTGTGGTCGCTTCTTAAGGTTTTAATCTTAAGACCACTAAATTTTTTTACAGACTTGGAGTATTTAATAAATTAAGAGCAAGCATCACTTTTGTGAGCAAGAAAATATACCCAAGTATATCTAGAAAAGTCATCTCCTAAGACATAAACATAGTGCTTCCCATTCAAACTAGAAATTCTAGAAGGTCCAAACAAATCCATGTGAACCAACTAAAGAGGTTGAGAAGTTGAAACCTATTTCTTTAATTTGAATGAAACTTTATGTTTCTTTCCCTTTTGATAGGTATTACAAACTTTGTCTGATGGGAATTTTAGTTGAGGTAGGTCTCTAACTAAATTTTTCTTAGTCAGTTTCTTAAGTGAATGAACATTGTAGTGTCCTAATCTTTAGTGCCATAGCCAAGACTCTTTATGAAAATCATTTAAACAATTAACATTTTGTTTGGATAAATAATTTAAATCTAAAGCATATACATTTTCATTTCTCAAGGTAGTAAATATCAAATCATTTTTAGAATAAAATACATTGCAAGCATTATTTTCAAATTTAACATTGAAACCATCATCACACAAGTGAGAAATGCTTAACAAGTTGTATTTTAATCCATCAAAAAATAATACTTTAGAAATTAAAATTGAATCAGTGTTACCAATTTGGCCTAAGCCGATGATTTTTCCTTTTGAATTATCACCAAAGGTGACATTTCCTCCTTCAACTTTGATTAAACTTTTGAAATATGATTAATATTCAGTCATATTCCTTCAACATCCATTGTCCAAGTACCATATATTCTTATAGGAACTCTTCAATCAAGTCTCCTACAAAACAGGTTTAAACAGAAAATTATTTTGGTACCCAGATTTTCTTGGGTCCAGACAGGTTAGCAAGCAAAACTTTTGGTACCCAAATTTGTCTAATGGGTTTCATATAATCAATAGATTCAAAATATTTTTAAAGATAAACTTTGTTTGATCTATAACTATGTGAATATCTGGTTGAGACATAAGAATTTCCAAAACTAAAACTAGCAGTATAATGTCTAGATTTAGGAATAAATCTATTCTTTGTAATCTGTCTCTATCCAGGATGATAGCCTAAACCAGTAATATATTTTGGTGCTACTTGTTTGCCTAGAATTTTTGTAAGAGTGTTCTTTCCATTAGTGAATTTTTATAGATCTTTCTTGAGTTTCTCATTAGACAATTTGAGTTCAGTATTTTCTTTGAGTATTTTAGCATTTTTTTCCATTTCTACTTCTAGTGTAGATTTGATAGTGATAGTTAAAGCATACTGTTTCTTTAAGGTTTTATACTTATTTTTCATCTCATTGCAGGTATCCTCTATCATGTTACATTATTCAAATAACTCTTCACTAGACATGTTTTCAGAATCAGAATCATCTACAGAATAATAAGAATTTAAAGTAGGAGTATCCAATGTTACCTCAGATGTGTTTGTCATGAAACACATATTAGATTTTTTGATATTTTTCATCCTAAGTGGAATCAGAATCACTTGAACTATCTTCTAAAGCACTCCAGGTTTCTTTCATAGATTTCTTATATTTTTTGTCCTTGTACTCGTATTTCTTCCTGTATTTTAACTTTGGATAGTTAGCTTTCACATGTTCTTTCCTCTTGCATTCATAGCAGACTATGTCATCACTTTTATCAGTCCTTTTCTAATCCTTCTTCCAATGACCTTTATTGTCATACTTTCCCTTATAATTGGATTTTCTGAAAAACTTCTTCCTTCTATAAAACTTCTTAAATCGTCTGGCTATCTGATCCATTTCAGCATCGCTGTCTGATGCAATTTCATCACAACTTGACCTATCACTTTCACTTTGAATTTTCCCTTTGTCCTTAAGTTTAGAAGTAGAAGTATTGAAAGCTATATACTTCTTCCTTGGTTCATCATCTTCTTCCTTGTTTACTTTCAGTTCTTCTTCATACATCATTAACTTACCATTGAGTTCCTTGATGGGAAAAGTACCAATATCACAAGATTCTCTAATTCAAACTGATGTGCCTCTCCATCTTTCTGGTATACATATAATTATTCTCATAATTCGCTCCTTTTCTAGAATAGCTTTTCCCAGTGAGCTCATAGTATTAACAATCTCATTGAACCTAAGATACATGTCATAAATAGGTTTATCAGGCCTCAATTTAAAATTTTCATATTAAATATTTTAAGTGTTTAATCTCATTTCTTTCACATTAGTTGTTCCTTCATGAGAAACAGCCAAAGTATCCCAGATTTCATGTGCTGTTTTACAAGAAAATTTTTTGTTAAACTCTTCATCTCCTAGAGAGCAGTAAAGGGCATTCATGGATTTACAATTATTTTTTTAATCAGATTTTGTATCATCATCCCAAGTAGTTCTAGTAGTCTTTGGAATCTCATACTCAGATTCTATATCAGTCCAAATATCAAATCCTATACTTTCTAAATGAATTTTCATTTTGATTTTCCATTGGGAATAATTAACACCATTAAAGAAAGGTTTCATGTTGGTAGTAGCACCTTCTAACCTATTATCCATAATTAGATTTTAGAAAATAAATTTAAAGAGACAAAATTTAGAACTAACATAAATTTAAGATCTTTAAGATACAACTAAAATAAAAGTAGAAAAACAAAGTGTTTGGAAATTATTTATTAATAAAAATCCTCAGATACTAAATGTTGGTCGGAGTGGATACTCAATAGGGGGGTGAATTGAGTTCCAATTAAAAATTTTGTTAAAAAGGTTTTCAATAAAATCTCCCCAAATTAAAAAAAAATTAAACTGTAGTGAATTTATAAAGCTTGAAAGGTTTCAATTAGTTTCTCAAAGATTGATTATTTCTCAGTTAACTTAATTTGAAGATTAATTTAGCTTTTGAAACTAACTTACTGGCTAACAAAAATTACAAAAAACTTGTTAGTTTAACTATCAGAGTTACTTTAAAACAAATTTGAATTTCAAAGTAATTAGCAGTAAAATATAAGATATAGTTTAAAATGAAATAGGATGCACAAAAGGTTTAACCAAGAGGTTCAGTCTCAAGCCGAGACTTAGTCCTCTCAAATAGTTTATATAAACTTTGATCTACACCCTGGATCGGGGGAAAAAACAGTACTCAGACTGTCTAGGTCCTGTAACCTCTACCACAGTTTTTCGTGGGAAAAACCAAAACAATAGCACACAGGCTATCCAGGTCACACTTGACATCTACCACAATTCATAGTGGGAATCAAAAATATTTAGAAATATTGAGTGAGGATATTATATATCCTCCAGTTATGATTAGGAGTTATTGTGTGTCTAAGAAGAATAGAAGCACACACACTACTCAAAATGTAAATAAACAATTCACAATAGAGATAATAAAATTGAGATGAGATTAGAAGGCTTTATGTGATAGAAATGTAGCTCTGGACTCCTTTTGGATTGAGTAGATGTTGTTTGAGTCCTTCTCTGAAATTTTTCTGAGAAACAGAGTATCACAGTTCTGTTCCTTGACTTTCTCATATTGGGGTTTTTTCTTGAGATTTCAGTAATCTTTATAGCACAACAATGTCCCTCGGCTTCTTAGCAGAAGTTATTTTGTGTTTTAGCACTTGTGTATATCACCTTTCTACCAGCACTGTGTCACCACTTTTTGCACATCCTCTCTTTATGCGCTGCTTTTGTCTTCCCTTTTATAGCTCATGTGGTCCGAAAAAAATTATGATTACTTCTGCAGGTACGAGGTACGGTTTTCTGACATTCAACAGACATTAATTAATTAATATCAGTTGCATTAAAAGCACCAAATATGACTATTGTTAATAAACAAATATAAGTAGGGTTTAGAGATATAGTGACTAGTTTCCATCGGTATCTCTTAGTATCAGTGAGCTTGTATCAGTGGACTTGAGTCAGTAGTTCTGTATCGGTAGTTGTTACTCTTTATAACGGTAGACTATGTATCAGTGACAGTGACTCTGTATTGGTAGCTCTTCTATATAGGTAGCATTATTGTATCGGTAACTCGCCTATATCGGTAGCTGCTTGTATCGGTGGCTCTCTCTATATATCGGTGGCTCTATCTATATCAGTAGACTTTATATCAGTAGTTGTTTGTTTGTATCGGTAGACATGTATCGGTAGGTCTGTCTGTATCGGTAGACTTCATATCAGTAGCTATCTGTTTGTGTCGGTAGACTTCTATCGGTAGGTCTGTCTGTCTATATCGGTAGCTCTTGATATAATAGTAGACTCTATCTATCGGTGATCTTTGATTATCAGTAGACTATGTCTATATCAGTGACTATGTATCGGTAGATCTGTATCAGTGACTCAAAAACTTAATACTTATCTGTTCTATGCAAATCATATCCATATTGAGTTAGTGTTATTTCAAAACATGTATAAACATAGAGAAACATTGATTAACATATTCCAATGATTATTTTGATATTTTTTTCAATATAATTTAACATATAGATGGGATTATCAAAACATATTAAAACATAATTGATATTATCAAAACAGGTGAGGTCAACAAAATCCAAATAGGATGATTTTTAAGAGCAAGAGTTGTTTTGGGGTGATTATTCATCTTGTGAAGAAGAAGGTGAGATGAAGAATTCATTGTGTCCTTTGGAATATTACTAAAATCCTATGATTGTTTGATAAAATTAAGAGTTTATGAAGAATCCATTCCATGTTTGTTTATAAAAGGGAATAAATAACATGAAAATATGGATTGGATGTGTTTATGTGTTGAATTTTTCTATAAATTCATAAATCATATTCAAACTCACAAAAAATAAATTTTATTATGTAGGGTGATGGTTGTTTATAAATTTAGAGGAATTTGAAAAAGTTTTGGGGTTGATTGGAATAAATCTAGGGTTTTTTGGTCTTTTTAAAAATTGGATCAAAATTCTAGTCAAGTATTAATATGTAAGAGTATTTTTACTCTATGTGTAAAGGTAACTTAGAAAAAACTAGTTAAAATTTGGAAAATTATTCCAGGAAACCATGTATATATAAGTGTCATTATGCTCAATACATAAGCATAGTTTTTTTGGATTTAAAATGTAAAAAGGTGATAAATATTCCTTTTATACATAAGAGTAGTTCTGAATATACAAAACTAGAAAATGTAAAAGTAAAAAATACATAAGATTCATTTTATTCAATATGTAAGGGTTATCCCAAGAAGACAATAGAAATTTGGTAAAGGCAAAAAGACCTTTCTTGTATACATAATTTTCATTCCAAGGATACGAAAGGGTTATGTTAATCATACTAAATGAAAATTTGAAAAATCCTCAAACTTGCCTTGTATAATAAAGTGTCATTTTGATGATACATAAGGGTTCTAGACTTTTAAAAAATGAAATTTTTAGAATTTAAGAGAAATTTAATTGAGAATAATTTTTAAAAGTTAAGGAAAATTTCTAAAAGGTTATTTTAGAATAATTATTTTAAATATGGTGATGATAAAGTTAATATTCTGTGGATTTAATATCATCAAGGGAAATTATGATAAAAGCTATTGAGAATAAGGTTCATGCTGTGAAGATGGTATTCATGTCATGATTTAGGAAAGGATGAATAAATAGTTGAAGTTTTCTCTATTTTTTAGGGATAATCAGGTCATGTTAAGAAGCCCAGGTCATGGAAGATAATGAAGAGAATTTTTTATTGTTTTGATACATCATTTTTTTATGTAGGTTGTCACACCATAATATGTAAACCTTGATAAAAAAAGATAATATGGGGTCACACCGTAAAGAAATGTGTTATTTCACAAAATGAATAAGCAGTTGGTGGAACCATTTTATCATGATGTTGTGTACATAGTCACACCATGATGACCTGGATAGTTATAAAGATTAATAATTAAGAGAAGTTGAGAAAATAATTCATAAGTATTTGAAGTAATCTAGTGGTTTGAATTTGAATTTGAAATTTAAATTTGAACTTGAAGAAGTTCTTTTGTCATGCAAAATAAGTTGAAAAATGTCTTTCATACATGTTAGGCTTGTTTTTTGTATTAAAGAGATAGAGTGTGGTATTAAGGAGGAGTGTGTTCAATTTATTTTACATAGGAATAACAGATAATAGGAAGTAAATACTTTTAGCGGTGAAATTACAAGAATAAAAAGAGAAAGAAAAGATGTTTGGTTTCTATGTGTGATAATCACAATCGTGTTATGTGGGGAGGAAGAAGGAAGAAACCACACCTGTGTTATATAGTGAAGAAGTGTGATAGAACTATAATATTTTCAGAATACAATCATCAAAGAAGAAGGATAATCCATACCTTATTAGAATATAATACATCGGTGAGACTTATTAGAAGAATTTTTAGGAAACAACAATTTTTATATTATTGTACTATAAGTTCAAGGATAAACCCTTATCATTTGTAATCCACAATAGTGAATCTAGTATATCGTATAGTCTTGGAAGATTTTGAACCACTCTAAGGATTAACTGCTCATTTTCACTAGTGAACCTTGTATATTTAGTGTCCTTTTATTGTTACTTTCCTTAGTGTGTGTAAGTTTAGTAATGATATCTCTCACTCTAACAAGTGATGGGGGTTTATTTCATAAGAAATCATAAAAGGAAATAATGGACTATTGTTCATTGATTCCCCCCCCCCATCCACCTCGTAGTGAACCTACCATTCTTGGGACCACCATATAGATGATGATCTTGAGTGTGAATTGGAATTAGAGTTTTTGGTTAAATTTATAATAAGAATTCATTTTGAGACATTTTCTACTTTAAAATCATTAAAGTGAGGTCTTCATTGAAAATATTATTTTAATAGTTGTATTTGAGGCACTAAATTTGTTGATTTTTTGTGCTTTGAAGGGAAAATAGATTTTTATAATAGATACAATGGGAACCAATGTTGTGTGCATAAAGGAAATTTTGGAATTAAGAGTAAAAAATGGGTTCAACATCATCTAATGGACACCCTTGTGAAGGGGAAGATTAAAACGAGCACATGAAATCATTTGGGAAGAACGATGGAGGCCCATGGATTCATGTTGGAGAAAAGGCCCATGAGTGGGGTGAATTTCAGGCACATGGGGGTGTAATATGGGGTGACACTACACTAAAGTAACACACTAACATCACACCCTTTACTTATGCTCTTTCAAGTATGGGAGAGCACCAAGTATTATTAAGAGGATTTAATCCCACCGCATCTTAGATATGGGATATGGTAAAGCATTTAATATATCACTTAATCATTAGGGGAATCTCTCAACTCACCTGGGATATGGAAAACTATTCAATTAGTTACCCTACAGATCTCATACATCCATCATATTTCTTCTTCAATCAAAGGCCTCTACTAAACTTGAAATTCCCATACCACCAAATTCAAATATTTATTCATCATCAATAATCATCCGAATCTCCCCCATGGAAAATCCAAGAACCTTTATCATTCCACATTTTTGAAAAAGGGGAAATGACATTCCATTATCACTTAACAAGAATCAAATTCAAAGGGGTGATTTTTTGGTAATTAGATCATGTTATAAATAATATAAATCAAGTTGTTTCAATTCATGATTTCCACCAATAACATCTTAGCCTCTCCAAATAACATATTGAGCTCCAACACATTCCCAACCCTCAACCAAAGGCATGTTGAGATCTAATGTTTTCTCAATCATCTCCAAAATTCTATTTTGGTTTGGAATAACCTCAATATCATAGATAAACCCAACCTTAACAATGGATTCTCAAGTTCCAACATAGTCTCACCCCCCTTCAATGGGTCTTTAGACTTTATGTTACATATATCAAACCCATCAGCACTAATAAAGTGGGTAACTAAAAGGGGGGAATTATTAAGTTAAACTTGATCCACTAATCTCATCCAAGCTATGTACAAAAAACATGAAAAAAAGGATAATATTATAGTATAAGTTTTTTCCCAAATTAGGAAATCAGTTAAGATAATTATAGGTGGAACCCATTCATTGGATGAGAAAGGTTTGGGGGAGAAACCATGAGCTATGACATTAATTACATAGGAGATAATTCTCATAGGAGGGGGAGCTAGCCAAACCATTTATACCCATATACCATTCCATTCCCATTATCATACTATACATACATCCAGGATAAACCCTCTCTTCCTCACTCATTCCATTCATCTATATCCATCCATCATACTCAAATCATCCATTCCATTTTTTTCTCCACTATTATAATCTCACTCACCCATTCATATAGGTGATTTAATTCCATTATAGGAAGTTAAAACTCCTTCCAAAGTTTCATTTCCATTCCCCTGTATAGACTCCACAATCTCATTTTCTCATATTCTATCATACCCCTCCATATTTATTATCAAATATTCTCAATTCAACTCCACTCTCCCCTTCCTCACAATTCTTCCATTTGGATTATCCTCAACTTAATTCATTAGTTCACAGGTCATGTAGATGTAGCTACATTCTAGATAGTAGAGGAGGTTGAGCACATCCATTATGGGGAAATTCTTCCTCTATATACGTTTCATTTCTTTTAGTCTATTTTTCTAATATTGTAATGTGTGGAATGAGAAGGATGTGATATGTTCATTTGTTATATTCCTTGTGGAATATAGATTTATATTATTCATGATTTTTGTCTTACTGATATTAACTATTTGTTCATTAGTTAAGTGAAATACTGGTGAGGATTATTAAATGAAAAGTTAATCCCAAAACCATGCAATAATTCTATTAACATTAAAACCTAAAGAATAAGATTTATAGGGCTATAGTGGAAATATAATCACAAATTATGAATATAAATCACTGGGGATTTGGCACAAGAGAAACCTCATAAGTATTCTTCACCAAGGTGGTAAGTCATGGTCTACCTCAATAGGGAATTTTTTAGAGTTTTTGATGTTTATAATGCATTTCTATTGGTTAATTAACTTATCATACATCAATTTACTAATCACTATCCTAAATCTCCCATACATATCAAATTGAATAAATAATCTAGGGATTTTGATTATAGTTCTTTACCACTTCCATTATTATACACACACTCACACATTGAATATAAAATACCAAAAATACATTTATATTCTTATATTATTACACACACCCCCCCCACACACTATCCCCCTTAAATTTGAGTTTTCCATTCTTTATACATAGGTTAATTAGTGGAACAACCACCCTATACCTATGGAAATGACCTAATTTATCATTTGTATAAATTTATTTATGATCACAAATTTTGTAACTACTTTTCATGGAAACTATCAATAATTATAACTTTTTTATCATAACCATGATCAACTCATAATGATGAAAATTATAACCCAAGACTAACCCAAAAACCACAACATGTTTTAATCAACATAACATGGTTTTCCACAAGACCCTCAATCCATGCTTGCTTCTAAAATTCATCTCTAAACACACTCCCCCCCCCCTTTCTAACACCAAAAAATTCATGAATTAGAGGATTAGGAAAAAAATATCCTCTACATTCTCATAAACGTTTACTTTTTAAGTGTTGATCCTTTAATTATTGGGATTGTTGAGAATGTGAGTCATTTTAATTATTTTAAATGAATTTATTTTTATAAATTAGGTTATAAAATCATTTATTTAATAATAATTTTGTAATTGTTGAAACTATAGAGATGTTTTACACTTTAAAGTTAACTAATATTTATATCTTATATTTAATTCACCATATGATCACTTTCTAGTTTTTTTTATATGGAAAGTAATATTATGATATTTCACATATGCCTTCAATAAATATTAGGAGGGTTGAATTCTATAACTAGAAATCTATTGCAATATATAGGTTGTATTTTATATTTTTTTTTAATTAAGGTTGTATGTTGGGAGAGAATTAAGAGAGAGAAGATTGTTGCAATCATGAATTTATTGACATGGGGAGACATGGAGATTCTTGAAAAAATAAGATCATGTCTTGTACATGGGTCAATAAGTAAGGATGAGGATGTATAGCACTAAAATTCATGTAATTGGGATATGAAGCTGAGTATATTATTGGTAAATTGGAATATATAGTATTTTAGTCCCAATAGTTACTACATAAATCCTATGAAAATTTAATGGAGAAAGTGGCTTAGCATGGTAAAGAAAATAAGTTTTAATATATAGAAATTATTAAAGAGTAGTGAATCACTATTTAGTTTTTATGGAAGGTTGAAATAGTAAAATATGTTCATTGTATCCTACTATGTAATTATATGAGGTATGATAATGATTGAAGAAGTTTGGATTAGGTTGGAAATTATTTAGTGATGAGGAAAAAAATCATATCACAATCAAATTAAACCTCATCATGGTTATCAAACCACCATCATGGTTTTAGGTGTTTAGAGTTCATGGCATAGAGGATAGAGTGAAGTGTTAAGATCTGAAGTTTTTTGAGTAAAACAAGGTATAAACACATTTTGGTTTTACAAACCATTTCATTTCTGGAAAACCACCATTATAGTTGAAGTTGCTTTTAAATAAGTAGTTAGGATAAATCCTTATATACAATTGGGAGCCAAAAACAATCATAGTTATGATCATAATTCCCATTTATGGTTATAAAACTAAGGATATGAAGTAACCCATTCCATGGTGATATTTATTTCAAGGTTTTTATGTTACTATAGTTGTTTATTAAATTGACTTATAGAGAGTAAACAGACGTAGTTTTACATCACATTTTTATTAAAATGGGAATTTGATCATAGTAATGACTTTAGTACTCAATAGTTTTTTGTGAAAAAATTATTGAAAATTATTGGAGTTGAGTAAGAATAAAAACATCATGATTAAAAGGATAAAAATTGTGGAATGATCAAGATATAAAGTTTCAAATATGAAAATTATTATAATTCTATAGAGTTCAAGATTTGTAAGCCATGGTTTTTAGAGTCAAAAGGGCTAACTAAGAAAAACCATATCATAATTTTTCTTAAATATATATATTAAATATTTGATTTGAATTAAAATTAAATATATATAACTTAGTATTTGGAATATAGATTCAAGTTAATTGTATGTATTTGACCATATTTAAATGTGTGTAGCATATGGTACCATGGAAGAAGATGATGACATAAATAGATTTCAAATATTGATTTAAGGGCTTAAGGATGTAAAAGACTTAATAAATACAGCTTTGGAAGATGTGAAATAAAAGGGATAAGAGATAGATAATGATAATAAAATATCTGATTTATTAATAATAGATATCCATTTAAAAATAATTTATCATTAATATGGTTTATGATTCAAGGAATCTCATTGATTTATCCAACTTTTTGTAGGAGAAGAATGCAATGCCTATCGAAGACAAATACCTTGAAAATAATTGATATCATCTAGATAATTGAATGTTATTTATGTTATAGAGTTCATTTTGTGGACAACATTTCAACTTCCTCATAAATGATTTTATTGTATCTATCTTGAAGAGAAAGTATGTAGTAAGGTGGACATTAACGGTGCATCAAATTAGGAGTTATATGATACAAAGAGAAATGGTTTCTTATATTGATCTTGAAGGGATGGATAAGTCTATAAATTATTAAATAACTTCATTAAATTAGTGATCAGAGTGTGAAGAAAATGTAGTGACCATGAGGAGGTAGTGTGCCTACCCTGATATATCATTGTAAATGTGGCGAACTGTAGTGAGGAGTGACTTCGCCTAAATATTGTATCTACTAAAATAGTGTGTTTATGGTGGATTTTGGTACACCAGCATATAATAGTGTATATTCTCATGGGATGTTTCCTAGTGTGGGTTAACCAAGTAAAATTCTTTTTTCTCATGTGCTTTAATTTTAGTATATCCTTTTCATTATCATTGATGATGCAATCAATAGAAAGTTAGATTAAACATTATTCTTACTAACATTCGTGAAAGATCTGGTGATGGGTGGGGATTAGGGATAAAAGTTTTAATTGGTCAGTACATCAATCTATCCCCCCCACTCTCAGGGTGCCTTGGTTCTCACATTATAACCCTATTATCATGAAAAAATTTATTTTATAAATTGACTAATTTTTTCCCTTGGATTATCTCTTGAGATTTTAATATTGTGATGGATATACATAAAAATTTAATACCACATTTACTTATATTTCCTATACTAGTTTTAGATAATGAATTAGGGATTATAAACTTTTATAGGTTAATATTTTGGGGACTAGGTTTTCTTAATATCAAAGGTTTAGTCATAAGGTTATTTCCAGTAATATTGATAAAAATATTATTAATAATGATTATTTTGAACATTGGGATGGGATCAGTTGTATAACCTAGTTAAAACTAAACTATTATCATCACTCTACTATGATTTCTTTCAATCATAGGGATAAAAAATATATTTATCTTTAATTTTAAGGATTTTTTATTTAATATATCCAATTATATACATGCGGTTAATGAAACTTATAATTATATCCACTATTATGGTAATACAAATGATTGTAGTGCTAAGTTGAAAGTGTTAAAAACAAAGTTAAGATAGTGGATTAAGAAATTATTTTGTAAAATTAATGAGGAAATTATTTCTCTCAAGGAATTATTTTTATATTTACATAATAAACATTCTCAAAAAAAAATTATGGCATGAAATTTAATGAAGTTTAAATTTCTCTAGAACTAAATTTTTTGCTAAAGACCACTATAGATATTTATAAGGATAATTACAAAGTAAAATGACATAAATATAGGGATGAAAACATTATTTTATTTAACAAAGTTTCAAAAATATAGAAATGTTTGTAAACCTCTTTATCATTTGGGGCATGGTGAAAACATTATTTTTGAAAAAAAGATATTGGTAAACAAATTGTCAACTATTACATGTTATTATTCAATAAAACTAACACTACTGAAAGTCCCACTTTGCATAATTTTATTCCAAGAATTGTTAATTATTATAATATAAGTATCATTATAATACCTGAAAATGATGGAATTAAAAAAAATATCTCAATTATGAATTTGAAATAGGGCTCTATGGTTTCACAAACCAATTACTTCAATGTTTTTGGGATATTTTACATATTTATGGTG
Source organism: Viscum album (assembly GCA_963277665.1). Taxonomy (NCBI): domain Eukaryota; kingdom Viridiplantae; phylum Streptophyta; class Magnoliopsida; order Santalales; family Viscaceae; genus Viscum; species Viscum album. Next base: position 906,073,908 of record OY728131.1, on the reverse strand, counting down.
TGAGGTATATTAAATATTTTTTCCCAAATTTTTATGATTCCTAATGGAATCAAATCTCAATTTATGGTGTTAATTTTTAAGTTTGATAATGTTTATGATTTGTATCTATTTAGACTTATTTCCATGGATAATTATTTTTACAATATTTTGGGTAAAATTTTAACTAATGTAATTTCAATTATTGTTGAAAAGGTTGTTTCTCAAAATTAGCTTAGCTTCATTTATGGTAGTAGAAGTCAATATTTCCTTATTATTTCCTCTAAATGAACTAATTTTCTTAGTAATAATACCATAAGTGGTAATATTTCATTGAAATTATATGTTAGGAAGGATTTTGATATAATTTGATAATATTTTATCTTTTAAATTTTGAGGAAATTGGTATTTTATTATGTTTTCATCAGCTAAGTGGAAAAATTATTTAAATATATTAAGGTCTCTAGGTTTATTAGTAAATCTCCCATGGTTTATTTCACTTGTTACAATGATGTTAAATAAGGGGACCCCTTCCTATTATTCCCTTCATAGTTTTTTTTTGATTATTTGACTAAACTCATTTTTAAGTTGTTTGATGATGGTAATCTTAGGCCTATCATGGCTGGTAGGGTTTTGGCTACACATTCATGTATATTTTTCATATAACTTGACTTTTTTTTGACCTTAGAGTAAGAGGAACATTGATATTTTGAAAATAATTTTGATTCACAATGTAAATATTTGTTGTTAAACTGTTAATTGTTCTAGATATTATATGTGTGTTGTATGGTTTTACTCTTTCCAAAATATAGGATATTATTAATTATATTAGTATCAAGGAAGGTTATTTCTCATTTATGATCCTTGGTGTCCCTATATTTTAGAGTAGAAAAAAGGCTAGACCATTTTTGAGTTTTCTAGTAAAATAAAACATCAACTTACAACTATAATAGGTAACACTTTATTTATGAATGTGTGAATTTATCTTATTAATTAAGTTCTTATTTATAAATTTATATATTCCTTAGTGGCATGAAAAAGGCCTCTAGATTTACTTAAAATGATTAAAACTTACATCAAAAACATTTCTTGCAGGGGCAATATCATGAAAAAAAATTTCCATGCCATGGAAAATTTATTTTAGGCTTGTAATTTAGGGGGTTTGGGAATTAAAAATATACAATATTTTAAGTAGGATCTGGAATCTCAATTCATGTAGATATTTTTATATGAAACTTTTGATGATAATTATTTATTAAAGTTGAGGTTTTTTAACATATTGAAATAAATTAATCTATATTTATTTGATTTTTTAGTTTAACCTACTCAAAAACATTATTAGGTTGGTATCACACTTCATTCAAGATACTTAGATAACTTTGATTCTATTCTTAAGTTCTGGGTTGATAATTGGATTGGGCGCCTCATTTGGATTATATGTTGAACATTGGTAAAATTATCAATATGTACATTTCCATAAAGTATAAAATGATTACTATTATTAATGGTTTTACCTTATCTATAGAGTGCATTGTTGATGATTAAGAAAAATTCTCATGTGGGGATATCATTATTCAGGAGCCTGTTCAAAATGAAACTTTGAATTCTAAACTAATTTATCATATCATTAATTATATGACTATTGACTATGTTTTATAGCCTAATAATTTCAATAAGACTTAGATATCCCTTTCAAATTCGTGTATTTTATGTGAGATTTTTCATAAAATGAAACCAATTGAGACTTGTTTGAAAACCTTTGGCATATCTATCTATTCTATCTACATTTTTTGTAAGGTTGGTGAAGACTTGGAGGATCATCACTTTATACATTTTATATTTGAAAAATAATTATGTAACTCTATCTTTGATGTTTTTTAATTTGTTTGGGATACTGATATAGATGTGGTGAATCATATTATAAATCTCTTGGCTCACAATCTCTTAGATCAGTTGAAAAATATTTTCATTGTCGCAGTTGTAAACTTTTTCGTTATAATTTTGTAGAATTTAAATTCCATCAAGAATGAAAATAAAGTGTTTTAATTACAAGATATTGTTGTTTATATCATGTCATCTATTTTTGAAATGTCATTTTTTTAGTAAAAGTATGTTGAAAATTCGATCCATGAATTATCTGTTTTGGGTCATGTTGACATTGTTGTTAATTTTAAAAAAATAGTGACTCTGCCAAGATTTTTTAGTAGCCTCTTACTATATGTTAGTTGATGAACAATATTATTATATTATAGTAGGGAATTCTTATAAATTATTGGATATATAAGAGCCTTTGGTAACTCTAGTGGGAGCATTGTGGGGTTCTTTTATAGGAGTTTTGGATCTACCATGGTATAGGAACCAAAGATGGAGGGGTCATTGAGGTTGTTCATATTGTAAAGAAAGTGAAATGGAAAATTTTGTGGTTTAATTTGGATTATTTATGCCTTGTACAATCTATAAATATAAAAAAATGGATATTTCATAGAAATTGTAACCCAAGTGGTTGGATTGGTTAGATTTTTTAAGTAATTTTGATTATGTTGTTTCACACATTTCTAGATAAGTAAATGTATTAACTGACACTATTTATAATAAGAATATTTATTCTATTTTTTATTTTGATATTCCTTTTGATTTGTGTAATCTTTCAAAAAAATAGATATAAAACTTATGTATTCAAACTTTTTCAACTTTATTTTCTTATAACTTGGGTCTCTCACCCAATGTTTTCAAAACTATACCAAATATTGAACTTGAAAGGGGACTGGTTCAAGATCAAACGAATCAGATCAGTTAAGCTGAGTGGTTGAACAAGTATTATTATATTATTTATTTTTCATATAAATTTGTTACAATTTAATTAAAATATTAATATTAAATTAATTATATTATTATTATAAATCATACATTTTAATTTTTTTATATTTTTTCCTTTTAATTTTCTCTAACATATTTTATTTTTTATAAATAAAATATTAGGTTTTTTATTTATTAAATTTGTATAGAGTCTTGTATTGAAAATACAAGAACTATTAGGTATAGTTAAACCTATAAAAGGATATATCCCACATTTAAAAACCCTTAAAATTTCTCAAGATCTATGAATTTTGAAATGGAGTCGGTGGTTAATGAGGATCTTACCCCTATTAAACCAACCTTACTCCTCCATTTAGCTTGGATTCTATATCTACAATTTCATGAAATATTTTTGGGAACTCATATTCTATCTAGCACCAGTTTTGGGTGTTTCCCTTCTTATTTGGCACGATCCTTGTAGAAGTAGTCTCATGAGAACCAAATATACTCATTTTCCATCATCAGTTTCGAAGGAAATAGGGTTCTATTTTTTGTTGAGGTAGGTGTCTCTATCTTATAGTATATATCTTGGAATGCCTTATGTTCTTATGGTTTCCTTTGGTTTCCTTTGGTTTTGATATTCTAAATTGAAGTTTTGAAATCCATGTGAGTTGAATTGATCTTTGGGGGCTATGGAAATTTTTTACAAAAAAAGATTTTTGATTGAAATGTTTTAAGACACATGATGTGTTTGATATATTTCCTCAAAGATTATTTTAAAAAGGAAATAATTTTTCAATCATAGAAGATGTGGGGTATTTCTATATAAAATGTTTTATGAAAATTTTGGAATCAAAATGAATGTGGATTTTCCTTGAAAAATGTTCTATGAAACATGAATTTGGTTTCTTGAATGCAATGATATTGTTTTAGCACATAGGAAAAAACCTTGTGGTACATGGAAAAACTAGATATATGTGATCCCTAATAGATTTATCTATCACTAGGGGATGTGATCATGATTTTATGGAGTCTAGTGGGTAGCCTTTCTGTGGAATCAAGGTTCCCAAACTTTAGAGTACACTTATGTTGTCTAGTGTTTATTATTTGTCCTAGTTGTGCACACCCTTGTTTTGTGATTCCCCCTTTGGTGCTTTAAGAATAAATTACATGATTTTTTACTTGATATAACCATTTTCCTACTTGATATGGATATTTATGCTTGAAACCTATTTTACTCATTTAATTATACCTCATAGATAAATGTTACATCATGTTCCTTTATTTATTAAATACGACATGCTTTTTAAAAGAAAACCAAAGGATAATTTTATATGAAAAATTATTTATTTTAGAATTTTTTTAGAAAAAAGTTTTATATAAGAACTAATGGATGCACATGGATATAAATTATATAGATTATTAATGGTATCCTACTGAGCTTTAGATCTCACACCCCACTTTTTCCTTTGGGGTTTTGTAACCATGGTTTTATAGGATATGGGTAAAGGGAAGAGGGTCATGTATAGGAAGGTTCCCCTTGTTTGTGTTTCCTTTTTGTTGGGTTGGGATGGTGGTGACATGTGGTAACATGGAGATGGATCCATGGGTTAGTTTGGGTTCCATGTTGATATTATACCAGATTTTGTATCTATACCTTGTTATCCTATTATTGGATATACCTTTATAGTTTGTTTGTTTTTATATATGATGTATCTTTGATATCTATCATGATACTCTGGTTATTTTTGTCATATCATATGTCTATTATACATGAAATAATTCTCATGTTTATTTTTATGATACCCTAATTCTTGTCACCATCCCATAGAGATCAATAATGTGCTTCAATATTTATGGTGGGATAATTTGGGTGACATTAATTTATTGACCTGGGTTTCAGGCCTTATGGTGGTAGAATTTACATGACATTAATTATTTATCCTGGTTTGGTATTGTAGAGACCCGAATCTTGAATTACATGGACATTACATTACTTTTGCGGAATACTTAGTACATAAAAAAACACACACACAAGGATCGTAATAGTTTAGTGTCTTTGGAAACTCGGAACGTAATCTTCTAATCGTGGTGAAAGATCTTCAATATCTCCCATAAAGATCTTCACTTTTTTTTACCTAAAACCTTTCTTTATATCCTGGGGAAAATAAAACATTAAAGGGTGAGCTCGAATGCTCAGTAAGGTTAAACAAAAGAAAAATCAATCACATCATATTCATAAGAACATAACTTTTAGAAATCTTAACCTGCAAAAGAGAGCATAATTTCATAACATGGGATAAATCATATTAGTGAAATGAAATCCCAATAATCATAACTTAAAACATGAAACATTGTGGCATTCACACATAATCATAGAGAATCATTTCTTGTTAGTCAAGACTCATTGCCAAGACTATCTTAGTGGACAAAGTCCCTTTCTGAACCGAGTCACCCTCGTTTCAGTCCTGTTTCACTGAACCGGTATAACCTACCATTCCAGCCATGTCTATCTCATGAGATATAAAATCTTTACCCAATGCATTGGAGGGAGATATAGGTCCCACCCATCTTATAATGAATCCTTTCTTATGTGTTCCACATAATCATAAATCATACATCATCGCATAACACATGTAACAAAAATGGGATTCTTGAAACATCATGACATCATAAAACAAATCATATAAGGTAAATGACTTCATAAAAATAATTCCCTCACAACATAATCAAATCAATGTAATAATAGGGATAAAAACAGAACCCTTTATTATCTTAGATGGAAAATAATTTTGATAAAACACTTGAACTCCATTCTTGAGGAAAATATCATTTCTTCTTCAAAAACACTTTTCTTTTCTTAACATGTCATACAATTATAAACACTAAGAAGTTGATTAAAAATAAACTTGAAAACTTGTAAAGGAAGTTTCTTGGAAATAATGTTTTAAAAATCCATTCATGCCGTATAAGTTAAAAAAACATTCTTCTCGTACTTTTTTCGGAAAAGTCAAAAAAGTACCTCGTACGAAAAACGACAAAAGATTCCTTTCATATCCTTTACTAAATATTCACCGAAGGGTAAAATTGAATATAAACTATTGTATAAGGATATAAATATTACATATTGAGGAAACATGGATGTGGATGATAAAATACACCCCAGTAAATGCCAAAGTATAAACAATCTCGGATAAAAATGAGATTGTGATATTTCCCTTACCTTAGGTCCGACTTACTTCGTAAGTGTCCGAACCTCCTGTATAATGATTTAAATAATTTCATTGACTTATTACAGAATCATATTCATTGTTATTATATCATATATGGTTCACTTATGACTTTATATTACCCGTTCTTTTGTAAATTCATGTTAAAGAGCGTTTTGGGTAAAATTGTCTCATTTGTCGTTCGTGTTTTTAACTTGTAATTATTAATATGATTACTTGGATCATGATTAATTATATCCAGAATGTAAAACATGATTTATATATAATATATATTCAGAATATATATATATATATATATATAATATCGATAAATGGAATGAAATACACCGTTCATGGAGACGGTAGTCCGTACGTACGCATGAACGCTGTTTTCGTTTCCTTGTTGAATTGAATGGAATTAAGTAGATGACATACATATAAATATACATAAATCCAGTATCATTATTATGTCATATATTTCATTAGTACTTATTATATATACTTTATAATCATTCATGAATGGTTAATCATTGAGAATGAATCTCATCGCGTCGTGGAGACGGTAGTCCGTACGTACGCACGAGCGATGATATCGTTCCCATGGTCATGGAATTGTGTTGAAGTGTATGTATACTATTTCATTATCAATATCACTTTATAATAATCATATATAGTTACTCATTACACCATTATACCCATCCTATTAAGGTGGTGGCGGAAAATAGATTACACCACGGCGTGGAGACGGTATTCCGTACGTACGCACGCGCGGTGATTTCATTTTCCGTAGGATGGATAGATGGTTAAATAGGGTTGTTTCATACTTATAATAACATATCAGTATATGAGTGATACTGATGTTATTACTTCATAATGAAACAACTAAATAAGAAGAAGTTGAAGAAGAAAGAAATTGGGAAGGATCGGTAATGGATATTACCTCTTCTTTGAAGTGCTTCTTTGAGACCTCCTTTTAGGGCACTAAAATTGGTCTTTTAAGAAGATAAGGACCTCTAGGATGATACTAGGGAAGTGGAGAAGAGATTTTGGCAGGTGTTTTCCGAGCTTGAATGCTCAAATTGGTGTGAGGAGGAGGGGAAGGAGGTGCCCTTTTATAAGGGAGGAGAGGGGCACCTTAGGAATATCTCAAAATATTATTTTATATTAAAGTCAAAATCGGTTTATAATGGTTCCAAAGGGTATTATTTCGAAGCTAAAGTGGGGATGGGTCTAAATCCTCTCATAAAATAGGATTTAGACAAGTTTAGGTTATTATTTTAACCTTATCAATTAGATTTAACTCTAAGTTAAATAATTTAACTTTTACCGTGTCTTTTTGTTTTCTTACACTATATGGTTAATAAACTTACCATAACAAGCCAAACGAACCCCAAGTTGTTTATTATTAATATATATATCCTTATATAAGTCATTTGGCCTAACCTTAGATTTTTAGAAATTAAATAACAATTGATAATATAATATTTGTTTTAAAAACTAATTTATGTCAATTTTGACACTATTTGGTACATGATTTTTATGAAATTCATAAAAGAATTATAAGTTCAAACCAAGTTACTTAAATCAACAATAACATGTCATATTAACCTAGAAAATTATTTTAAGTCATAAAAAGTCTCAAATTACATTTATTTGGGCATTTATAACATCAATTATGTTAATTTGTCTTAAAAAGGTAATTACTGTATCATTGTTGTGTCATAAATAAATTAAATTATTTAAAGTCTAAAAATTACAAATAAAATACCATTATGTAGGAAATCTTTTTAGATTTCTAATGAATATTTATAGTCGAATTTATCTTATGTATAACCCCATATTAAAAATTTTTTAGTAAATAAACTTTGATTTTAACTCTTTTAACTCTTCTTTGAATTAAATAATAATAAATGTCCTAATCTAATCCAAGTGGGCCTAAATGATAATATTTTACACTTAAGGTTGTTTTTGGTCGAGATACACTTGTCAAATAGGATTAGTACATGTGTTAGGGTAATATTAATATCATTTTTTCCCTTAATTACCCTATTTACTTTTAACCGTGGTAAATAAAAGTAAAAAGTTATTATTCACCAAAAATTATTTTCATCTCATTGAACCACATTTTACTTACTGATATCAACCGTGTCTCTCGGATTTTTGAAATTCCATTCACAGAAGCGGTAAAATTAAGATTTATGAAAAAATTAATTTTTTTAACTACCACTTAGTAGTTTCACTATTCATCAAAAATTGAAGTTTTTCAGAAAAATGCCAAAATTTCATCCTAAGCTATATTTCATATTCCGAATTCAAAAATGAAGTCTATTTTACCAAATTCATAACATATAAGTTGCATTAATTAATTTTATAATTAAATCCCGCTGTTAAAATAAATAGCGTGTTTTTAAGAAACAATATCTATCAAAAGATTGACACTTGTTTATGTCTGGTGTAAATGTGAAATTACATCCAATGACCAACATTGTATTGAATTGTAAAAATATATTCTAAATATACTTTAAAACCACTCAAATTAATAATTTATCACTATTAATTATTTCGATTAAAAAAGTTGTTTTTAATTAAAATTTAGTAATTTTCACTATTCATCAGAATATGAAAGTTATCCGAAAAGTACCAAAATTTCACCTTAGGCTAAATTCGATACTCCGAATCCAAAAATGAAGTCAATTTTGAGAGATAAAATTTCTAAAATTTTAAAAGGTGGTTATTACTATTCATAACGGCTAGTTTTAATAATATTTTAATAGCATATCGTTGTTTAGTGAAACTCGGTATTGCGTACTACACACGCTATCGAGGAAGGTCGCGATTGCGTGTAATGCAAGGCAAGTCAAGGATGCGTGTTGTGCAAGTTCCTTTTGGTGTAGCGTACAACACAAGACATTAATAAAATTAAAAAGAATATTTTTCATAAAATCTCGGGGTGTTACATTCTACCCCCCTTAAAATGAATTTCTCCCTCGAAATTCGTCGGGGTTATAAATGGTTTACTATTAGAAAGTTTCTTTAATAGAAACCCACATCGTAAAAAGGAATACCAAAACCAATCTTTAAAAACGAAAGTATGAAACGTAACGGTTACCCAAATAAACTAATCGCTGGGTTTCCACATAGGTAAAAATATGGATATGAAAGAGAAATCTAACCATCATGTTCTGATGGAGAGTGGTAGAGAACATGGCTATGGAAAAGCCAGAAATCACAAAGCCATAAATTTGTGACGATCTAGGGTACCATCTGATTAATCGGATATAAGGGCACTAGGACAACATTTTTGGTTTTCAAGATCGTTTCCCTAAAGTTGAAGAGTTTGAATTAGAATAAATACTTACTTTATTTTGGTACAATCTCATTGTTGTTCGTGCCTTGAACAATTTCTACTTCATCTCTTAAATAAATGAAGTTGAATTTGTTATTCGTGAAGTGTTAGCAGATCATGTGATAAAATGACGGGTCATTCCATCTGTCTCAAAAGGTTAGAAAAATTTATATACATAAGTCGATCTATAGTGAGATTAATCATATATGGTTCCTAAAATGGACTTATACTTCATATATCATACTGCTTAATATAATAAAACTAGTTTCTACTAAACAGGGACTTCCTGTAGGCCAGTGGTAGGCGATAAAGGCTAGTCGCACTTCGGTTGTGGGTTCGATTCCCACAGCCTTGTCCGAAGCGATGGGCTGTCGCCAATCCTGCAGGTTGTCCTTTTTCTAAAACTACATTACTATAACATCCCATCAATAATATCGAAAAAAAACTTTTATCCTTAAACAATACTCACTTATGTCCAACATAATCCATTTCAATATTTAGGCTTATCCATAATACTGCAGTCCACTCTCATAACATAGTGAAAACGATTACCAGAGATTTAATACCATCATTGATCCCCATATATCATAAGATATGTCTTGTTGGTCACATTCCAAACATTCAAAGGCCTTAATCATGTATTCTCTTGAATACCCATTGAACCATAGTGAAAACTTGAATGCAGTTAAAAGTTAACACTTTTCACATACCAAAATCCTCATAATTCTATATACTCAAACCATGATATCACTTAGTCCTTATATCAATAATGAGCTCATGAATACTGTCAAATATTTAATTTTCTCATTTTCCCTTCATTATGCGCATATCATTCTTTTTTCAAAAATATCTCAATCACTTTCCATGGTTACTGGTACCATAAAATTATTGAAAACCACAATAGACCAATACATAAATATTCCAATATTCCACGATACTATATACAACACTATTTTGGAATCCCATTACATAAACACTTAATCATTCCACCACATCGTTTTCATATTCAACATCGCCAATAGTGATCGCATGTGACTTCCCTTTGTCCTTTTCCTTAAGTGGTTGCTCATGTTGATCATCACTAACCCTTGGATTAGGGAATTTATTGGCATAATGTCCCATCTCCTTGCACTTGAAACATTGAAGTGTTGGTGGTGTGTTCTCTGCAGTGTTTGCTTTTTTCACATCATTAGAAACCCTTTTTCCATTACTTCGACACTCAGCTACTCGATGACCTTCTTTTCCACACTTAAAACATTTTCTAGTCCCTTTAAGACAATCTCCACCATGCTTCTTTCCACACTTTGAGCATAAGGAAACATTCATTTTCTTTTCACCATTATTCTGAGATTTCTCCTTGAACTCCATCTTTCGTTTCTTTTCAAAACCATGAGATGGATATGTAACACCAACTTCCATTTCTACCTTCATATCACAACGCACAATTTCTTCATAGCTACTGAAGTCTCGTATAGCTAATGCCCTTCGAAGACTTGGTTTTAAGCCACTGAAAAATCGATCAACTTTACTTTCAGGTTGGATGATAATGCCAGATGCATACCTTGCAAGTCTTGTAAAATTCACTTCGTATATACCAACAGATTCATCATCCTTCTGTTTCAGCTCAAGAAACTCCTTTTCCATCTTCGTTCGAAAAATACGAGGGAAGTACTTAATGAAAAACAAGTTCTTGAACTTGTCCCATTCCATGGAATCAATTTCATCTCTTTGACTCGTATTCTTGATAAGATTCCACCATTGATCAGCATCACCTTCCAAATGATATACTGCTAAGATGAATTTATCATGTTCAGAACATTGAAGAACTGAAAATATCTTTTCAGTGGTATTGATCCATTGTTCAGCAACAAGTGGATCGGAAGACCCACTAAAAGAAGGTGGACGTTGCCTCATGAAGGACTCAATAGAATATTGTTCCCTTCTCTGCTCATTTGGAAGTCCAGAATGATTCATAGCTTGTGTAAGTATAGCAATAAGATTTTGAACTCTATCTCCCATAACATTTGTTTGTTCAGGAGGACAATCATTGCATTGTCCATTGCATTGATCAACACGGTTCCTTCGGGTTCCAGCCATCGTCTAAAACCCAAAAAGAATAGTGTGAGAGGCAAAAATCAAGCTAGGGAAAACAACATTATAAAGGGGGAGTATCCTCAATATCTAACTTCTTAGGTTAAATTATATGATCGTTACCATAGTTCTAGGATTGTATCTTATACGTATACTTATCCTTAGGGACATCCCTAGACATAGCTTAGAAATATCTCTAAGGATCTCACTAACGTTTTCGCATCCTAGTTTCCAAAGGTTGACTAAACCTTTCCTCTGATACCAACTGTAGAGACCCGAAGCTTGACTTACATGGACATTACATTACTTTTGCGGAATACTTAGTACATAAAAAAAACACACACACAAGGATCGTAATAGTTTAGTGTCTTTGGAAACTCGGAACGTAATCTTCTAATCGTGGTGAAAGATCTTCAATATCTCCCATAAAGATCTTCCCTTTTTTTTTACCTAAAACCTTTCTTTATATCCTGGGGAAAAGAAAACATAAAAGGGTGAGCTCGAATGCTCAGTAAGGGTAAACAAAAGAAAAATCAATCACATCATATTCATAAGAACATAACTTTTAGAAATCTTAACCTGCAAAAGAGAGCATAATTTCATAACATGGGATAAATCATAGTAGTGAAATGAAATCCCAATAATCATAACTTAAAACATGAAACATTGTGGCATTCACACATAATCATAGAGAATCATTTCTTGTTAGTCAAGACTCATTGCCAAGACTATCTTAGTGGACAAAGTCACTTTCTGAACCGAGTCACCCTCGTTTCAGTCCTGTTTCACTGAACCGGTATAACCTACCATTCCAGCCATGTCTATCTCATGAGATATAAAATCTTTACCCAATGAATTGGAGGGAGATATAGGTCCCACCCATCTTATAATGAATCTTTTCTTATGTGTGCCACATAATCATAAATCATACATCATCACATAACACATGTAACAAAAATGGGATTCTTGAAACATCATGACATCATAAAACAAATCATATAAGGTAAATGACTTCATAAAAATAATTCCCTCACAACATAATCAAATCAATGTAATAATAGGGATAAAAACAGAACCCTTTATTATCTTATATGGAAAATAATTTTGATAAAACACTTGAACTCCATTCTTGAGGAAAATATCCTTTCTTCTTCAAAAACACTTTTCTTTTCTTAACATGTCATACAATTATAAACACTAAGAAGTTGATTAAAAATAAACTTGAAAACTTTTAAAGTAAGCTTCTTGGAAATAATGTTTTAAAAATCCATTCATGCCGTATAAGTTAAAAAAACATTCTTCTTGTACTTTTGTCGGAAAAGTCAAAAAAGTACCTCGTATGAAAAACGACAAAAGATTCCTTTCATATCCTTTACTAAATATTCACCGAAGGGTAAAATTGAATATAAACTATTGTATAAGGATATAAATATTACATATTGAGGAAACATGGATGTGGATGATAAAATACACCCAAGTAAATGCCAAAGTATAAACAATCTCGGATAAAAATGAGATTGTGATATTTCCCTTACCTTAGGTCCGACTTGCTTCGTAAGTGTCCGAACCTCCTGTATAATGATTTAAATAATGTCATTGACTTATTACAAAATCATATTCATTGTTATTATATCATATATGGTTCACTTATGACTTTATATTACCCGTTCTTTTGTAAATTCATGTTAAAGAGCATTTTGGGTAAAATTGTCTCATTTGTCGTTCGTGTTTTTAACTTGTAATTATTAATATGATTACTTGGATCATGATTACTTATATCCAGAATGTAAAACATGATTTATATATAATATATATTCATAATATATATATATATATAATATATATCGATAAATGGAATGAAATACACCGTTCATGGAGACGGTAGTCCGTACGTACGCATGAATGTTGTTTTCATTTCCTTATTGAATTGAATGGAATTAAGTAGATGACATACATATAAATATACATGAATACAGTATCATTATTATGTCATATATTTCATTAGTACTTATTATATATACTTTATAATCATTCGTGAATGGTTAATCATTGAGAATGAATCTCATCGCGTCGTGGAGACGGTAGTCCGTACGTACGCACGAGCGATGATATCGTTCCCATGGTCGTGGAATTGTGTTGAAGTGTATGTATACTATTTCAGTATCAATATAAATTTATAATAATCATATATAGTTACTCATTACACCATTATACCCATCCTATTAAGGTGGTGGCGGAAAATAGATTACACCACGGCGTGGAGACGGTATTCCGTACATACGCACGCGCGGTGATTTCATTTTCCGTAGGCTGGATAGATGGTTAAATAGGGTTGTTTCATACTTATAATAACATATCATTATATGAGTGATACTGAAGTTATTACTTCATAATGAAACAACTAAATAAGAAGAAGTTGAAGAAGAAAGAAATTGGGAAGGATCGGTAATGGATATTACCTCTTCTTTGAAGTGCTTCTTTGAGACCTCCTTTTAGGGCACTAAAATTGGTCTTTTAAGAAGATCAGGACCTCTAGGATGATACTAGGGAAGTGGAGAAGAGATTTTTTCAGGGTTTTGACGAGCTTGAATGCTCAAATTGGTGTGAGGAGGAGGGGAAGGAGGTGCCCTTTTATAAGGGAGGAGAGGGGCACCTTAGGAATATCTCAAAATATTATTTTATATTAAAGTCAAAATCGGTTTATAATGGTTACAAAGGGTATTATTTCTAAGCTAAAGTGTGGATGGGTCGAAATCATCTCATACAATAGGATTTAGACAAGTTTATGTTATTATTTTAACCTTATCAATTATATTTAACTCTAAGTTAAATAATTTAACTTTTACCGTGTCTTTTTGTTTTCTTACACTATATGGTTAATAAACATACCATAACAAGCCAAACGAACCCCAAGTTGTTTATTATTAATATATATATATTTATCTAAGTCATTTGTCCGAACATTAGATTTTTAGGAATTAAATAACAATTGATAATATAATATTTGTTTTAAAAACTAATTTATGTCAATTTTGACACTATTTGGTACATGATTTTTATGAAATTCATAACAGAATTATAAGTTCTAACCAAGTTACTTAAATCAACAATAACATGTCATATTAACCTAGAAAATTATTTTAAGTCATAAAAAGTCTCAAATTACATTTATTTGGGCATTTATAACATCAATTATGTTAATTTTTCTTAAAAAGGTAATTATTGTATCATTGTTGTGTCATAAATAAATTAAATTATTTAAAGTCTAAAAATTACAAATAAAATACCATTATGTAGGAAATCTTTTTATCTTTCTAATTAATATTTATAGTCGAATTTATCTTATGTATAACCCTATATTAAAAATGTTTTAGTAAATAATGTTTGATTTTAACTCTTTTAACTCTTCTTTGAATTAAATAATAATAAATGTCCTAATTTAATCCAAGTGGGCCTAAATGATAATATTTTACACTTAAGGTTGTTTTTGGTCTAGATACACTTCTCCAATAGGATTAGGACATGTGTTAGGGTAATATTAATATCATTTTTACCCTTAATTACCCTATTTAATTTTAACCGTGGTAAATAAAAGTAAAAAAGTTACTATTCACCAAAAATTATTTTCATCTCATTGAACCACATTTTACTTACTGACATCAACCGTGTCTCTAGGATTTTTGAAATTCCATTCACAAAAGCGGTAAAATTAAGATTTATGAAAAAATTAATTTTTTTAACTACCACTTAGTAGTTTCACTATTCATCAAAAATTGAAGTTTTTCAGAAAAATGCCAAAATTTCATCCTAATCTATATTTCATATTCCGAATTCAAAAATGAAGTCTATTTTACCAAATTCATAACATAGAAGTTGCATTAATTAATTTTATAATTAAATCCCGCTGTTAAAACAAATAGCGTGTTTTTAAGAAACAATATCTATCAAAAGATTGACACTTGTTTATGTCTGGTGTAAATGTGAAATTACATCCAATGACCAACATTGTATTGAATTGTAAAAATATATTCTAAATATAATTTAAAACCACTCAAATTAATAATTTATCACTATTAATTATTTCGATTAAAAAAGTTGTTTATAATTAAAATTTAGTAATTTTCACTATTCATCAGAATATGAAAGTTATCCGAAAAGTACCAAAATTTCACCTTAGGCTAAATTCGATACTCCGAATCCAAAAATGAAGTCCATTTTGAGAGCTAAAATTTCTAAAATTTTAAAAGGTGGTTATTACTATTCATAATGGCTAGTTTTAATAATATTTTAATAGCATATCGTTGTTTAGTGAAACTCGGTATTGCGTACTACACACGCTATCGAGGAAGGTTGCGATTGCGTGTAATGCAAGGCAAGTAAAGGATGCGTGTTGTGCAAGCTCCTTTTGGTGTAGCGTACAACACAAGACATTAATAAAATTAAAAAGAATATTTTTCATAAAATCTCGGGGTGTTACAGGTATGTTACAATTGTAATTATAATTAACCTCTCAAAGTATGACTTTGAGTTATCCCTAACTATTGTTCATCATGGATTATTATAGGTTATGATGAAATGTTAGGGTTAACATGAGTAATATTCTTATATAAAAACATGAAATATGTTTATAAGGCACAAAATAAATAATTTAATTCTGTATGTGTGTTGGATGACCTATGAAGTATACCACATGGAGTGTCATATAGATGTATTTAGTATACTAGGGGTGCATGAATCATATTTTAGTTCCCATTACCTAAGGATGGAGAGATACCTACCATGAGAACATTCATACTTAGATACCCTACTTATGAAAGTCTGCATGTTTTTAGTATCTATTATGGGATGGTTGGGTATCTTGTTCATCATTTCATCAGTTGTAACTTAACCAAGATGATATTTTTCCTCTCGTATAACAAGCATGACATCAGGGCCCTCGATTGAGATTGATTGAGGGAGAGTAAATCCACACCTAGGTATTATATATATATATATAAGGGATATGTGATGTGATAATCCATAAGGATGAAAGACATGTGATATATTCAACAATCAAGTCAGTTTATACTCTTAGAATCGAGAACAAATAAGTAGGATTTATGAGATTGGAATGCTCTATGTCCCATGGTCACTTGATATCTTATAAAAGGGGGAAATATGAGCATTCATGTTTGAATATGATACATACTAGTGTACACAAGTATAGAGATGCATGTGTTTGATGGAGATCGCTCCAGATACCTTTATAGCTTAAGTAGCATTGACGTTTTTCTAAAGGTTCTCTTTACTTACATTTATGAATCTAGAGATTTTTATTTGTAGTCAACACTATAAAGGGCCATTGTGACAACCTAGGTAAAATTAATAATAGATAAATTTAATTCCTTATTAATATTTATGAATAATATTTCATAGATCCATGTTCATTATAAGAATAATAGGTGATTTCTCAGTAAAACAAAAATTAGTTTTACTCTAACTAAATTGAGTTTCATATATTATATGATTTTATTCAAAATTTTAATTTCAAAATTATAGAATTTTAATTTTAAATAAATGATATCATTTTTTATATCATCAAGTAAAAATTATCTTAGAGTGAATTTTTGATAATTTTCTGGAGAAAAACAGATTTTAAGGAAATAGTAGAAAAAACTAAATTTTAAGAAAATATTCTTTTCTTTTAAAGTATTTATAAATTATATTTGTGTTTTTGATTGGTTTTAAAATTATATTAGTTTATTTTAATTATGAATAATCTAATTAATTTCATTTATATCAACATTATATTTTAATTTTCTATAAAAACATTTTTATACCTAAAAAGGAATTTATTCAGAAAGTTATTTTTAACCGCATTATGTGTTCTGATTTTAAAATTAATTTTACCACCTTTATATATTTAATCTTAAAAATTTAATTCATATTTTTAATAATAATTTTAAAATTTAGTACATATTTAAACCTCATTGTTTCATTATGAATAGTAACTTTGGTAAAAAATCAGTTACCATGGTAAGAGTTAAAAGAGGTTAAAAGGGTTAAAACTAAAATGATAAGGATTAAAATGACTTAAAAACTTGTCTAAATCATATTTTATGGTAATATTAAGGACTTATAACATATAATATTCAAATATGAGTCATTTTGGATCTATTTTCCTTGATTAATACATTGATATATTTTAATATTTTGAAAATTTTCAAGTGTGTCCTCTCCTTCACTTATAAAAGACACCACACTTAAAGAGAATCTATGATCAGTAAATCCCTACCCAAATACCTTCTTAAAATAACTCTACATATAATATATATTTTTCTTATCTTAATACCATCATAATAAGGCTTTAGGTATAAACCTAAGGAGGTTTTTCAAAGAATAATAATAACCAAGTGTTTTCTTTTTATTTCTTATTTTAACTCTTTAAAAACTCTTTGAAACATTGTGATATAATAAAATTAGTATATCCAATATAATAAAATTTTATTATATTATGTTATATCCCTTTTTTATCTACTTATCTATCTAATAGAAAATGAAAATATCTTTCGTTCATACGTACGGACTATTGCCTCGTAAAGATGATGTATTTCATTTTTCATCACCACCTACTATGGATGATAACAATGATGGATAATAATGAAATAATATTATATATATGATATAAATTTAATTATTTAATGTAAAATAAATATTCTAATTCTTTATTTACCATTCAAAAAAAAATAAAAACATCGCTCGTGCAAATGTACAGATTACCGCCTCACGAACCGATATATTTTATTTTTCATCACTACCTCACATAGCTGGTATATGTAAGTGGATTTTAAAAAATATTATTATATTTATGATATAATTTTAATTATATAAAGTTAAAATAATACTTATTTCATTTCCCTTGTTTTCATTGAAAAATGGAAACATTACTTATGCATATATATGGACTACTGTCTCCATGATGTAACGTAATTAATTTTTCACAACCACCTTACATAATCAGTTATAAAAACATGTTTAATGTATAAAAATTATAATTATAAAATTATTAATATTATATATATGATATAATCATGATCCATTTTACCATATTCAACCTACCCAAGTCATTTTGGACTTATGAACCAAACATCCTCAAAACGTTCGAAGTAAACTTAATCAATTAAGTGATTAAGAATAACATGGAAATAGGTGAAATAAAAATAATAATAATAATAAGGTAATAAACTTGAATAAATATTCTGGATAAATTATGTAATTAACATAAATTTTTTATTTAGGAAGATAAAGAGCATGTGTGACTAGTCGGACTCGAGGTAAGAGATATTCTATTTTAAAACCTGGTTTTAAAATCTTTTGAAGATTTATTTATAATATTTTTACTCCATGTACATATTGTTTTATGGATGTGTAAATATTTAAATTAATTAATTAAAAAGTTAATTTTAACTCCCCTTTTACTTTCTTATAAATTTCCTTGAAAGGAATCTTTTTTTGTATTTCACACGGAATGTTTGACATTTTTTATAAAGTAAAAAAAGGAATGTTTTTTCAACATATAAGATTTCAATGAATTTTATACCACTATAACCATATTTTATATTTGTATTCCTTTAAAAGATTCTATTTTTTATTCAAATAAAAACTATTCTTCCATTTTTTTGGGTATTTTAGTTTTGAAAATGGGGTTTTAAAGGAAAGGGATATATCAATATCCAAAAATGTTTTACTTGTGATTATGTTCTCCAAAGAATTATATTAAAATTAATTGAGTAGGTTATTCCATTTTTAAGGGTTCCTTTAATGGTTATATAAATATAATATCTCAAGGAACCTACATGAATTTATATGCTTGAAAATTAATATTCATGGAAACATTTTGATTTCATAGGGTAATCTAATGTTCTTTTGTTTAAAGGAATGACTATGCCCTTCAAGGGTAAAAGGTGTGTTTTTTTAAGAAACCCTCATGATTATAATTTTTCTTTTACATTTTATTATAAAGTGTTTTATGAAAAAAATTGGGTAGTAAATATGATTTCATGTGTAAGTGAATGATTATTTGAGCTCAAATTTTATTATATTTAAGACAAACACTCTTATATGTTCTCATGATTTTGAATTGGACTAATAGTTTTCTTTTCTTCTTTTTATATATCCCTTATTAATATATTTTTTCTCATACAACATTTTCAAAAAAAATCACAAGTTTTAAGGATGATTAGAAACAATTATAAAGTTAAGTTTAAAATCATGAAGATTTGTCATGAAAAGTAAATGTGATTCATTTTAAAAGTATTGTATTGTGAAGAAAATGGAAACTGAGTGGAAGTTTCCACTTTATAATGCATGGGTTTATTTTATAAGATATATAGCCTAATTATATAAAACTATAAACCTAAAAAGGTCTTAAAAAATTAAAGAAAATGAATTTTTATTTAAAAATTAAATTATTGGTTGAATAATGATTGGGTCCTTATAGTTGGTATCAGAGTAGGGTTTAGATAATTTTATATGTTAGGATAATGTAAGCAAGTACCATTAAAGTATTATATTTTATATTTATAAAGAGATAAATTTTTAAAATTACCATGTTTTTTTATCTAATCAATATCTATTTAGAATTACTTTTCATATAGAAAATGGAAGAGTTGAAGTAGGAAGAAACCAAAAGGAAAATATCCTTCCAAATCAGCAACATAGAATGGTTTAAATTGGAACTAAGGAGTTTGTTGTTTTCATGGATCTATGATATAGGCTATTAATGGTGGCATCATCCATGTTATAGAGAAACCACATTCACCATATAGGAACATGTATATAGTATATCATTTAATGAAATAGCACCCTCCAATATTGAATGGATCTTCTAACTTGATGGTATTTGAGGACTGGATTAAATATTTGTAAAAGATATTCAAAGTCATGGGTTTTTCAAATCATAAAAAGTTAATTATATCTATTTATCATTTTGAAGGTAAAGATGATTGGTGGTGGTCAATGGTAAAGAATACCAAGTAAATAAAAGATATTGATGCCTTAAAATAGGACAGATTTAATAATATTTTCCTTGAGAATAATTTTCCTAAGGTTTTTTGAATTAGGATAGAAAATAAATTCTTGAAATTGAGGTAGGATGAAGATTTAATATCAGTTTATGAATCAAACATCACCAAATTTGTAAGGTACACACCAAATTGTATCTGAGGTCTTGATGGTAAAATTAATCGAATTTACTCAATATTTAATCCAAGATTGTAGAGACCCTATTTTTTACTTCTAATAATTTTAAATATATATATATATATATATATATATATTTGGATCATGGTGCTAAGACGGTGTGCGATTCTGAGGCCTGATGTGCTCAAAATTAATTTTATAAAAATATTAAATATATTTTATATCACACCTGCATTATTTCTTAAATAAAGTAAGATAACTCCTGAATGGAATCTTATATCAGAAATTTGAGACCATGGTTGAGTCTAGAATGAAAGGTTTACCCTAGGTGTGACCTAAAATTGGTTAGTGTAGGGCGTTCGTATATCATGACCATTATAGGGTGCATTTTAATTAAATTAATTAATTATTTTAATTATTGAATTTATTTCACCTAAAAAGATTCATCTATAAATTCCCCATTATGAAAATTATTCAAGTTTAGCCACAAAAACCCTGGGATAATTGATAGGTATTTCTTCCACCTCTCATTGGCAAATTGGAATCAGAAGACGGTGAGACTCCAGATTCAGGTAGATCAAGACGTTGTGAATGTAATAACTCTTTTTCTTCGTTAGTGAGTTTGTTATTAATCAAATAATTGTCCAAATTGAGTTAATACTTCTTAATTTTTGGATTCTATCCCAATTTATTAAACTAGTTGATCATGATCATCTTGATTCAACTATGCCAATTTCAAGCCTTTGTATGCACCCTTGTACTGGTTTTAATTGATTATTCAATTTTTTATCACCATAGATATCCTCTATTGTGTTTTTTGGAAAATAATTTTTGTCCAATTATTTTTCACATTTTTTTGTGCTTTTCTCCCAATCATTCTTCATGTTCTTCATTGATTGGAATATGGGGCCTCGGTTCGACATTTTTGGGTGGGACCGAGCCCTATCAGACCCAAAGATTCATGGAGGATTCATGTGCGAGGGATGGATGGATGAATTGGTGACAGATTCGGATGGATAGTGGGATATGGGTAATTCCACCATGGTTTTTTTGATCTGGGGAGGTCGCGGGAGCACTACAGGCGACGGCGTGCGTACGACTACATACGGATGAATTAGAGATTCAATTTCCGACCATCAGAGGGACAGAAATAAAAAATTGAGGTCATTTTCTTTGATTTCAGTGGCTTGAAGGAAAGATCTAAAGCTTTTGAGGTTGGGTGTAGAATTTAGGAAGCAGATCTGAAATTATATGAAAAACCCGACTACACGTCGTGTTGTTCGAAGAACACATGTCATGTAGTTCAAATAACACATGCCATGTAGTGCCTCTTTGGATATGGAACTATGGTTTTGAGAACTTTAAGGATGAAATTTCATGTGGATAGGACACACTTCATGTATCGCTCACTAGGTAGACGATCTGTGTGGCAGGATCACATAAGGACCCCATGTGAGAGAACACGTCGTGTACCAAAGTACACATGCACAGGAAGGCTTACCCAAACATGTATAAGACCATGGGCAGGACCCTGGGTGGATGAGTCACACCATTTAGTTCACCTACATTCCATGTAGTGCTACATGGTTAGTGATCCATGTATCGGTGGGGACATGGCTGGACAGTAGAGTGGGACCACACATTGTGTGGGTCCCTTACACGTCATGTACCCCTTCTTCCTTTTTGATGAACCTTCCAACTCTTATATATACTTTTTTCGGTCTCAGATTTTGGACCACAAGTAGTCTATCCTGATTGTTTTCTACATAGAATTAAATAGTGACCTCTATAGTGGATTTTGAGATATGATGGGATATGTTATGGGAATGACGCTTGTTTAGGCGGTGATCAACGACGGTAGTGGTCAGGTGGGATCATTAAAGTGGTACCCCCTATGGGATTAGGGTATGGTTCCTCTATATATAGAATGGTCCCCCCCTAATGAAATTAGGTTTTGGGTTCTCTATCTACGGAGTGGTACCCCCTAATGTACTAGGGAATGGGTCCTATATCCACCATGTTTTACCCCCTATCGAATAGGGTGTGGATTCTCCTTACAATGAGTTGTACCCTATATCAAAAAGATCTAGAGTCCTCCTTACACTGAGGGGTACCTGATTTTATTAATATTTTCATATCTTTTTAAATACTCCCTTTACTGATTTTATATGAAATGTGCATAATTTTTGTGAAATATTAATGTTTAAATATTAAATATAATTTTTGAGCACTATTTGGATTTATCCAGATTCAAGTCTGTTTAATGTTTTAATAATAACTATCACCCTACTTATCCAAATTGCATGATTCTTGTTTTTAAGGGTTCCCAATTACAATTCCAACATTTAATTAGAAGTCACATTTGGAAAATTCATCCATTTAGAAGGTCATATGGACCCCACAAGAAGGCCCAAGGAAACTGTGAAGAAACTGGACCATATATTAAGGTCGAATTACTGGGCTCAATCCAGAAATCCAAATACCTTAATTCTCCTCCCAAGTTTGTAGAACATTTAAAGGAGTCCATGATAAAAATTTCAGAACCCAATAACAAATAAAATGGGCCCAACTGATTCATTGAAATCCATCCCACCATTCTGACTGGGAATTAAAAATATCACACTAATATTGAAATTTCTCCTGATATAGACATCCATTCGAGCTGAACTTTTGCATTGTGAAAGAGGAGATTCTTCCAGACAACTTTTTTGAAGAAATTATTTTTATTTTAGGGCATCTTCCTATTCCAAAACTGATTCAAATTATGGACTTCGAAAAAGTATGTATTGAAATGGACAGATCAGAATTATTTACTAAAACCGACATAACTTTGGCTCAATAATTCTAATGGCCGCCAAACTTTCAAAGTATACAGAATACCTCTTTATCTACAACTTTGAAGAAGGATATTTCTCAATATTCTGCTTTCTGGATGTACATATCGGTGAGCCAAGTGGAGGGGTATTTCTGGAATGTAAACAGTCCACCACCTTGGGCTATAAATACATCCCCTCCTCTCCTTTCAAAAGGGTTGGCACTTCAACACTTAAGGAGGAGGTTTGGCATTACTAGAGCCTTGAAAAGGTTCTGGGAGGATATGCTTTGATCTTGTTTCAACAAGAGATACATCTCCTCCACTTCTCTTTCACGTTTGTTTATGTTTGCGTTCAATTGTAATTGTGTAACTTTGTTTTCATTTCAATCAAATTTTAGTGCTTGTTTCTTCTTTAATACCTCTTATTCTTCTCCACATTCTGTAGTATAATATTCATGGTCTTAAAATAGTTTGAATCATTTTAAATTACAGTCCCTTATTTTGCTTCCTCATTCAATCGAAATTCCATTTTTGATTCTCAAAATATTTCGTGTGTGTGTTCGGCACACTACTCTTATCTTGTCCATTTCTTTTTCTTCTCTTTGTAATTAATAAACATAAACATATATTACCAGATTAATAAACATCATAATGGCTGAGTAAATCTCTCATTGGGGTGAGTTTTAATTTAGGTGTGTTAAGCGATTGAGAGCTTTTTCTCGATGAGTATTCGTTGAATTAACATTGTGTATATTGGACTTAGCATGTCATGGATTAATGACCTGTTTTGTTTAAATGTGTGGTTTTCATGGATTATTGGAACCATAAATACACTACCATAAACAAGATATGATCAATATTATAATCTTAAGTTAAGTTGAGGCTTGGGTTAAAGCCTTAACACTTGGGAATTCAAATCAATGTCAACTTGTGACATGGGTGTTAATTTAAATGCAATATAAAGCAAAGCTCAAGGATATCACAAGCTTAAATAACCTAATGATGAACTCACCACAATCTTTATCAACTTGTTAAATTAAACATCATCCATTAGTCATTTCAATTAAGCTCTGCAATCAAACCCCCCAATCAGAATACAATTAACTAAAAACAAACGACTATTTCAAAGTATCATCACTGAGGATTCGACCCGAGTGCTGCTATACACATTAGCAGAGCACCAGAACTTTGACCGGTCGATAGGCGACAATAGGCTGTTCATTTCAAATGGTGCCGTTGCTGTGGATGGTGCTTTATGTAGTCATTAGTTTCTGGTTATTGTAAAAAAAACCCAAAAAAATTTAAAAAAAAATTGAAAAAAAACACAAAGAAAAACCCGTCTTCCTCTTAAAAATCATAAACTGAAAAAATACAAAGAAAAACCCATCTTCCTCTTTCTTCCAAAATCTCTCTGAATGCCCCGTAGCCTCCCAAAAAATCCCTCAGATTTTTTTGACCCTGAAATTGAGCGAACACTTCGCCAACTTAGGAGGAACATAAGAGATAATCAAATAATTCAAGAACCAGTCCTCATCCAACCAGTTGAATTTGAAATGGACAATCATAGGGAACAAACCCTTAAAGAACTCGCTGCCCCTGATATGAATTACCAACCTCTTGGTATTCAATATCCAAACATAGAATCTGACTTCAAACTCAAATTGGGTTTGATTCATCTTCTCCCTCATTTTCACGGGCTAGCCGGTGAGGATCCACATCTCCACCTTAAAGAGTTCCAAGTGGTGTGCTCTACCATGAAGCCTCAAGGGGTTTCTGAAGAACAAATCAAACTTCGAGCATTCCCTTTTTCCCTAGCTGACACTACTAAGTCATGGCTCTACTACCTACCTCCCGGTTCCATAACTACATGGAATGACATGAAGCGACTATTCTTAGAGAAATTATTTCATGCTTCTCATACTGCTTCTATCCAAAAGTAAATAAGTGGTATCTATCAATTCCCAAGTGAATCACTCTATGAGTACTGGGAGAGGTTCAAAAAGCTTGTTGCAACCTGCCCACATCATCAAATCCCTGACCAACTCTTGATCCAATACTTCTATGAGGGGTTATTGGCTATGGAGATAACTCTCATAGATGCCGCAAGTGGCGGTGCTCTTGTTGATAAAACTCCTGCAGCTGCAAGAGATCTCATAAGTAACATGGCTATAAACACACAACAATTTCATACTCGAGCACATGCTCAAGTCAAACAATCCCAAGATAATCAATCAATTGAACCGAACAAAATGACCGAGTGGATGAGTGAACTTACAGGTCTTGTGTGACAACTAGCTATGGCTACCAAATCTCCAACCTCGTCTTCTCCGCAATCAATGTTTCCTGGACCTGTCAAAAACTGTGGAATCTGCAACTCTCCATCTCATCCAACTGACACATGTCCACAACTTCAAGAGGATCAATCCGATTCATCTGGACCAATGGAGCTCAATGCAGCATATGCTCAGCGGAACACCAACCCTCAACTATCAGGTCAGTTTGTTAGAAACTTCAACCAACCTCACTCTGAGCCCTTCTCTTCTTCCTATAACCAAGGCCTTAGGTATGGTAATCCCATGTCTCACCCCCCTCAATTCCCTTCTCAAAACCCAAACCAATTCCAATATGGTCAAGGTGGTGGTAACTTCCATCAACCTTATCCTTTTGTTCCTCAACCTCAAAGGAACAATCCTCCTCCTAGATTCCATTATCCTAATGAGTCTTCCCAATTCCAAAACCAATACAATCAATTTCCCAAGAACCAAAATCAAGGCAATCCCAACCAGGGACAAGCCTCTTCTTCCAAGAAACCATGGGAAAGTGCAGTGTAATATCCTGCCTCCTTCACCCGTTCTAGCCTTAAAAACATTGAAACTCAAATAGGTCAACTTGCATCCCACCTGAGCCAGCAACAACAATCAAATTCTTCCCAACTCCCAACTCAACCATTAACCAACCCCAAGGGTAATGTAAGTTCAATTTCACTTAGATCAGGAAAGAAACTTGCTATGCCTCAAGATAAATCCTCAAACCCTCCTTTGAATGTTGACCTAGAAAATGAAAAGAAAAAGAAACTTGAAAAGGAACCCGAATCCATTCCCTCACCTCCTTCCATTCCACTTAGGAATCCAATTCCTTTTCCTCAAGCTGTCTCTAAACCAAGGAAGTCCTTTGAACCTGATCTTGAAATGCTTGACATGTTTAGACATATTGAAGTCAACATTCCTCTCTTAGATTCCATAAAAAAAATTCCTAAGTATGCCAAGTTTCTCAAGGAGTTGTGTACCCACAAGAGGAAACTTAGGACCTTTGAAAATGTTTCCACCCAACAGTCCATACCCATTAAGTGAAAAGATCTAGGTACCTTTACAGTCCCATGCCAAATTGGAAGTTCCAACTTTGATGATGCACTCATAGACCTAGGAGCCTCAATTAATGTCATGTCCAAATCCATATTCTCCAACCTTGGTCTAGGTCCCTTGCACCCAACAGGTGTTGTCATTCAATTATCGAATCGAAGCACAGCCAGTCCTGAGGGAATAATTGAGGATGTCCTTGTCTGAGTCAATGATCTTATCTTCCCTACTGATTTCTATGTCCTTGACATGGAAGGTGAGACAAACTCTTCTCGATCTCCCCTAATTCTAGGAAGACCATTCCTCATGACTGCGAGAACCAAGATTGATGTCCATTCAGGCATCTTATCCATGGAATTCGGTGACCAACTGGTCAAGTTCAACATTTTCCAAGCCATGCGATACCCATCTGAGGATCACTATGCATTCTCAATCCATGCTTCTGAGGACACTTCTAAGAGTCAATCGAACCCCAATCCACCATGTTCTTCATGTTCCAATGATAAAGGATCTTGTGAAATCTGCACCATGATTAACAAAGTCATAAATGGTGAAGTTGATGTGGACCTCTCATTCATAGACTCCATCAATATAGAGGAACTTGAAAACTCTCTTGAATCCCACATCAACTCTGATCTCTACTGCTCCACCTTGGACAGTATTAAGGAAAATGAATCTGAAGCAACTGAAGTCCCTGAATCCATTTCTGAGATGTCTAAACCACAAATGAGAGATGATACTGATCTAAAACCTCTTCCTGAACACCTGAAATATGCATTCCTCTTCCATTATCACTCATATCCTGTCATTATCTCTGCCACACTTACTGAAACCGAGGAGTCCAAACTTGTTCAAGTGTTAGAGGAAAACAAAAAAGGCCTTAGGTTGGACCCTAGATGAGATACCAGGAATCAACCCTGCCCTTTTTATGCATCACATCCATCTTGAAGAATCATCCAAACCAATTAGACAACCACAAAGAAGACTCAATCCACTCATCCTTGAGGTAGTTAGGGAAGAGATCACCAAGCTTCTTCAAGCTGGTATTATCTACCCAATTTCTGATAGTGAATGGGTTAGTCCAATTCAGGTTGTACCAAAGAAGGGTGGGATAACTGTTGTCACAAATGAACATGGAGAGGTAGTCACAACTCAAGTGAAGAACAAATGGCGTGTGTGCATCGACTATAGGAAATTGAATGTTGAAACCCTAAAAGATCACTACCCTCTTCCATTCCTTGATCAAATGCTAGAAATATTGGCCGGAAAGTCACACTATTTCTTTCTTGATGGATACACCGGCTATTTTCAAATCCCAATCTCACCTCAGGACCAGGAAAAGACTACTTTCACATGCCCCTTTGGAACATATGCATATAGAAGAATTCCTTTTGGACTTTGCAATGCTCCTGCAACATTCCAGAGGTGTATGATGAGTATCTTTTCAGAATTCATTGAACACTACATGGAAGTCTTCATGGATGACTTCACCATTTATGGTGAGTCATTTGAATCTTGTTTGCATTCACTCTCTCTAGTCCTTCAAAAGTGTTTCAAGTGTAACCTTGTGTTAAATTTTGAAAAATTTCACTTCATGGTTGAAAATGGGATTGTTCTAGGGCACATAGTTTCAAAAGATGGTATTGAAGTCGATCCTGCCAAAATTAAAGTGATCCAATCACTTCCTGAACCCAACTCTGTTCGAGACATCCGTTCATTCCTCGGTCATGCCGGTTTATATCGAAGATTCATCCATAACTTCAGTAAAATTTCCCTCCCACTCACTTGTTTGCTCCAAAATGATGTCACTTTCCATTTCGATGAGGTTTGCAAGAGATCCTTCATTGAACTCAAAACTGCTCTTACATCTGCCCCGATAATCCAACCCCCAGATTGGTCATTACCCTTTGAGTTGATGTGTGATGATTCTGATAGAGTTGTTGGGGATTTTCTTGGTCAAATAAGAGAAAGAATTTCTCATGTCATTTATTATGCCTCAAAAACATTGGATGAAACTCAATCTCTCTACACTGTGACTGAAAAGGAACTTCTAGCAGTGGTTTTTGCCTTAGATAAATTCTGGTCCTATCTCTTAGGTGCCAAAATCATAATCTTCACAGACCATTCTGCTATAAAGTTCTTACTCAAGAAAAGTGATTCCAAACCGAGGATAATAAGATGGATCCTAATACTCCAAGAGTTTGACCTTGAAATCAAAGATAGACCTAGAAAAGAAAACCCTGTGACTGATCACTTGAGTAAAATTTCTAATTCTTCTCATTCAGAAATCATTGATCCTGAATTCCCTATTGAGAACCTTTCATCTCACACTCCAAAGTTACCATGGTATGCCCCAATTGTAAATTATTTGGTTTCTGGTGTTTTTCCTGAAAAGTTTTCAAAAGAACAAAAAATGAAGTTGAAAAGTGATTCAAAATAATATTTTTGGGAAGAAAATAAACTTTGGAAAACTGGGGCTAACATGGTAATTAAGAGATGTGTTGAAGAAAATGAGCATTCTTCCATCTTATAATTCTGTCACTCACTTCCCGGAGGTGGCCACTTTGGACCACAAAGGACCTCCCGAAAGGTCCTAGACTCTGGATTCTTCTGGCCTTCACTCTTCAAGGACTCACATGAGATCTGTCAATCATGTCCCACTTTCCAAAAGTTCGGCACAATCTCCAAAAGAAATGAAATTACCCAAAAGACTTTAATCTTTTGTGAAATCTTTGATGTTTGGGGCATCGATTTCATGGGACCATTTCCCCCTTCCAATGGATTCTCATACATTCTTCTTGTAGTCGATTATGTTTCAAGGTGGGTTGAGGCCAAACCCACTAGGAAGGATGATGCTCATACTGTTAGTGAGTTCCTAAAGACCCACATCTTCCAAATATTTGGCACACCATGTGCCTTGATCAGTGACTTAGGAACCCATTTTTGTAATAAATCCATGGAATCTCTTTTGAAAAAGAATGGGGCTATTCATAAAACTTCAACTGCATATCACCCCCAAACAAATGGTATGGCTGAACTTTCTAATAGAGAAGTGAAAAGAGTGCTTGAGAGAATTGTAAAATCCACCAAAAAATACTAGCCTGAAAGACTTGGTGAAGCACTTTGGTCTTATCAAACTGCCTATAAAACACCCATTGGGATGTCTCATTTTCGGCTTGTTTTTGGTAAAGCATGTCACTTACCAGTTGAAATACAACATAAGTCATTTTGGGTAGTGAAAACATGTAATTTTGATCTTGAAAAATCTGGTGAAGAAATATTTTTTCAATTGGATGAACTGGAGGAGCTTCGACTTGAATCCTGTGAGAATTCCAATCTGTACAAAGAGAAGGCGAAGGTAATCCATGACAGACACATTCTGAGAAAGGTATTTCATGAAGGTGAAAAAATAATGCTCTTCAATTCTCGATTCCGACTTCACCCAGGTAAGCTTAATTCTCGTTGGGAAGGTCCTTTTGTTATTACTAACATTTACCCATTTGGTGTAGTGCAAGTCCAAGACCCCTCCTCCAAAAGGACATTTACGGTAAATGGACATCGGTTGAAACATCACCATGAGAAGACATGTAATCCTGGAATAACATCAACTTCCATTGGATCCATAGTAGACCCACCACTGGATGGAGATGGAAACCCACCAAATCCAAACCAGGGGGCACCTCTTTCCCTTTGACTCTTCTTCTCCCTCTCTCCCTCTCTCTCTCTTTCTTCTTCTTCCTCTCTCTTTCATTTTTTTTACCACTTTATTCATCAAACCCTTTCTTTTTCTCTTTCTTGTGTGGGTGTGTATTTTATAAAAACCTTAGAAACTAAAAAAAACCAAAAAAAACACAATCACTTAAAAAATTACAAAAAAAAAGAGTCATTCTTACTCACCATCAAGTTTTGAAATTTTGTCCGACCATTTTGGGGAGTTAACAGACATGTTTTCATCTCAAAAATTTTGTATTTTCATCATGACTTTGTATAAAGAATTTTGTGTCAAAATTAACAAATTTTGAATGCTCAATTTTTTATTTGGAAAATGATTTTCCCGAACCGTGAGGAACAACATTTTCTTTCATGCCAAGGTCACCTATGGCCATCTTTTCAAAATGTTTGTTTTCACCCCCATTTGTGAGTCTTGAGTTTGTGGACCTTCAAGCTGAATTTCCTGCCTTAGTGTGCATTAATATGATAGAGGCATTTTCTGAACCACATGAGAATCACAATAGCCAAATAGCCTCCCATTTCCCTTATATTAATCCTCCTTTTGAAAGCCCCTCCGAGCCTATGAAATCCTTTTCTTTGATAGCCACATTACAATCCCAATACCTTATCCTACCTAATATCAACATGGATTTTCATTGCATAAGTTTTTGAAATTTAAGTGTGGGGGGGAATGGATTTCATTTTTGGGTATCATTTCCTTACTTTCTGGTGTGTTATCATATGCTTGAGGGCAAGCATACATTTTAGTGTGGGGGGGAGGTTTTCATTCAGTGGGATTTGGTAATGTATTGTACAAATGATATTGAAAATTGTTCAAAAAAAAATTCAAAAAAAAATCAAAATCAAAAAAAAAGATGAAAAAATGGGTTGTGTCTTGGGTAGGTCAAAAATCACTCTTCCTAAACCTTTGATCTTGTTATAACTATTAAAATTAGTGTTTTGAGGAGATCAATCATGGGTTGGGTTATGATTGTGAGATCTTTTCCAAGTTCAACTTTCGAAAAAAAAAAGAAAAAAAAGGAACACTTGCATTATATTCTTTTTGGGAGAAGTTTTTTGTTTTGTAAATATTCCATCTTCTCATTACCTTCATATTTTCTTCCTCTATTGTGTATTTCTTCACACAATCATTCCCTTGTAAATATGTTTTTTCATTTCCTTCCATGTTTTATTTTAAAAAAAATATGCATTTCTTTTTCTATGTTGGTATTTTAACCCTCTTATTCTCTCTCTTGGACATTATATTCCTACCATCCCATAGCCACAGAAAAACCCCATTAAAAAGACCTCTTGATTCTTGTTCACTTTGTATAGGGATTGTAAGCTGAGAGCTCTTTTCAAACTCTAAGATTTTCACTTTTGGTTGGTGAAAGAGTGAACCTCCACAAATAAATTTTATCATCTTGAGAGGTGTGAGTTTTGAGTGTCCACATTTTCCATTTCTAAATTTGAGCATGGAAAATGAATTAGTTTTGGAACATTGTTTCTGTAATAACTTGTGATGGATTTCAAAATGGATGAGTGAAATAGTCTAAACCTCCCCTAATTGTAGAAAACAAAATTTTAATATTTGTTGGTGAGTGAAAATGATTTTGTCATGTTTTTCTATTTGTTGCACATGAGGACATGCACAAAACTAAGTGTGGGGGAGTTGATGTTATTAATATTTTAATATCTTTTTACATACTCCCTTTACTGATTTTATATGAAATGTGCATAATTTTTGTGAAATATTAATGTTTAAATATTAAATATAATTTTTGAGCACTATTTGGATTTATCTAGATTCAAGTCTGTTTAATGTTTTAACAATAACTATCACCCTACTTATAAAAATTGCATTATTCTTGTTTTGTAGGGTTCCCAATTACAATTCCAACATTTCATTAGAAGTCACATTTGTCAAATTCGTCCATTTAGAGGGTCATGTGGTCCCCACAAGAAAGCCCAAGGAAACTGTGAAGAAACTGAACCATATATGAAGGTCGAATTACTGGGCTCAATACAGAACTCCAAATACCTAAATTATCCTCCCAAGTTTTGAGGACATTTAAATTAGTCCATGATAAAAATTTCATAACTAAATAACAAATACAAGAGGCCCAGCTGATGCATTGAAGTCCAGCCCACCATTCTGGCCTGGAATTAAATATATCACACTAATATTGAAATTTCTCCTGATGTAGACATCCATTCGAGCTGAAATTTTTCAGTGTGAAAGAGGAGATTTGGCCGGCCAACTTTGTTGAAGAAATTATTTTTATTTGAGGGCATCTTCCTATTCCAAAACCGATTCACATTATGGACTTTGAAAAAGTATGTATTGAAATGGACAGATAAGAATTATTTACTAAAACCGCAATAAATTTGGCTAAATAAGTCCAATAGACGCCAAATTTTCACAGTAGACAGAAGACCTCTTTATATACAACTTTGAAGAAGGATATTTCTCAATATTCGGCTGTCTGTATGTATATATCGGCGATCCAAGTGGAGGGGTATTTCTGGAATGTAAACAGTCCACCACCTTGGGCTATAAATACATCCCCTCATCTCCTTTCAAAAGGGTTGGCACTTCAGCACTTAAGGAGGAAGTTTGGAATTACTAGAGCCTTGACAAGGTTCTGGGAGGATATGCTTTGATCTTGTTTCAACAAGAGAGACATCTCCTCCACTTCTCTTTCATGTTTGTTTATGTTTGCATTCAATTGTAATTGTGTAACTTTGTTTTCATTTCAATCAAATTTTAGTGCTTGTTTCTTCTTAAATACCTCTTATTCTTCTCCACATTATGTAGTATAATATTCATATTCTTAAAATAGTTTGAATAATTTTAAATTACAGTCCCTTATTTTGCTTCCTCATTCAATCGAAATTCCATTTTTGATTCTCAAAATATTTCGTGTGTGTGTTCGGCACACTACTCTTATCTTGTCCCTTTCTTTTTCTTCTCTTTGTAATTCATCACCATAAATATATATTACCAGATTAATAAAAATCATAATGGCTGAGTAAATATCTCATTGGGGTGAGTTTTAATTTAGATATGTTAAGCGATTGAGAGCTTTTTCTCGATGAGTATTCATTGAATTAACATTGTGTATATTGGACTTAGCATGTCATGGATTAATGACTTGTTTTGTTTAACGTGTGGTTTCCATAGATTATTGGAACCATAAATACACTACCATAAACAAGATATGATCAAGATTAGAATCTTAAGTTAATTTGAGGCTTGGATTAAAGCCTTAACACTTGGGAATTCAAATCAACGTCAACTTGTGACATGGGTGTTAATTTAAATGCAATATAAAGCAAAGCTCAAGGATATCACAAGCTTAAATAACCTAATGATGAAATCACCCCAATATTTATCAACTTGTTAAATTAAACATCATCCATTAGTCATTTCAATTAAGCTCTGCAATCAAACCTCCCAATCAGAATACAATTAACTAAAAACAAACAACTATTTCAAAGTATCATCGCCGAGGATTCGACCCGAGTGCTGCTATACACATTAGAAGAGCACCAGAACTTTGACCGGTTGATAGGCGACAATTAGACGTGCGTTTTAGTACCCCCTATGGAATTAGGGTGCAGGTCCTCTGCCTACTGAGCGGTACCCCCTATAGAATTAGGGTGTGGGTCCTCTACCTACTGAGTGGTACCCCCCTCCCCCATGGCATTAGGGTGTGGGTCCTTTATCTACCGAGTTTCATCCTCCTGATGGAATAGAGCATGGTTCCTATGCTTGGAGATTGTGTCCCCTCAAATATATGGTACAGTGGAGAGGCATAGTCCCTCCACATGATTACTTCTTTGGATAGACGCATGAGATGTTGGGCATCATTGATGGACTTTTGAAACTGATAGAACTCTTTTATTGAGCTTGGCTATGAGATGGAGATCCCCTTTTCTCTCTCATTTGGGATTATTTGGTTTGAGAATATATATATATATATATATATATATCCTTGTTTTTTGATTTTTATTCTCTTTTTTTGGGTTGAACTGCCTATCTATTATTATCGTGTCTCTTACCACTCCCCCTTGATATTTTGGGGTGTTCTAATTGGTATGTATATACTCACCCCTACATGGGATTTCCCCACAAGTTTCATGTATTATGATGGTGATGGAAAGGTCGGTGGTGACTATAGAGAATCATAGGGATACCTGGTGCATTGAACCATATACGATGGTCTAATCTTGGAGATCTGTAACTGGGATCTCTCAACATTTTTACTTTACCATTTTTTCAGGATGGGACATCTTTCTGGTTGGGCATGTATTTCATCCCTTTTTATTTTTTGGTTTACACTATCGTACTCTTTTACACCTAGAGGTTTTTTCATGATTAGTTTACTCTCTAGATATTTCATATTATTATTCATCTACACTTCTTCATTGATATAGTTGGGTGTGTACATATGATTATATTAGTTAAAATACTCCCATATTAGTTATGCCTTTCGGTGCTTCTCACCACCCCCTGGCTTATGGAGGTGGGCTTGGGGTAGTTTCATCTTGATCCCCATTGGGTTGGGTCATGAAAGATTGGTATCAGAGAATTTTATTCCTTGGGATAGTATTTTGAGTAGTCCCCTTATGAGGATGTGGTTGGGGTTTAGGGAAACAATGTCAAATTGTTTCGAGAGCGTCTTTCAGGCTAAGGAACCTAGTGTTGGTGTGGCAGTCGATGTATCCATTCACTAGGACCATGACTACCTGCTTTTCAACTCAGCATACTGACACGTTGGTTATAGGGATCAATGGTACATGTATCATATAAGATTGAGGCTTTTTTACTAGCCTTCTTGATTCATCTATGCATTGTATATATAGTATCATTTGATTGTGGTACATCTTGATTAAATTTTCAGGATGCCTCTATGATGAAAGTTATCTAAGTGACCATTTCCAGATCATGACAATGGTCTGATGAGTAATGATGCCTTAGTTCATCGTATATCCCTTGAGATCCTTTCTCCTGGTGGATAGGTAACAGCACACCCACCTATCGAGTAGCAGATCATACCAGTAGGGCAAGCTGAAGATGCATGCAGGCTTAGCGTACTCTGTGAGTTCCAGCCCAGAGGCCACTGAGGTTTAGAAAAAATCCATATCCCTAGGAATTTTAGTATTTGGTAGTCATTGATCCATGTCTTTAGGCTTATCTAGACACCAACTGACCAGGTGGTTTCACTGGCAGCTAGCCTTTTTCATGGAATAGTTGGGTGATAGTGGAGTCTTGTTACACATATGCATGATGAGTCAAAACTCTTATGGCCTCAATTCTAGAAGTTGTTTCATGAGGAGTAATACCCCAATTTATTATGATCAGTTCAATTTAAAGATCTTCTAGAGTTGTATTAGGGAGGGATGGCCATTGCAGAGTATGATGCGAGGATCACGGACCTTATGCGGTACTCCCTTGACATGATTTTATATGGCTACTTACAAGAACGGAAGTTTGAGAAGGGTTTCCATAAAGATATTCATGTCATTGTAGTACCCTTTTGCATTCTCACCTATTCTATGGATTTGGATAAGGCCCTAGTGATGGATATTTTCATGTTATATGGATTCTAGGTGGTTGGAGATGGAAGGGGGTGTTATAGGGCTGAGTCATCTATAGCAGCTAGTAGACACCAGTCAATAGGATCTCGGCTCAAGAGACTTCCCCGTGATCTTACTTAGGCATTTGGTCATACAGAAAAAGGTCCACGTAGAGGACTAATTTATCCTTGATAGGGGTGGTGCTATGCATGTAACAGGCAAGGTTACATGGCGTGTGATTTCCTGACTTGACGTGACGAGGAGGTAAGGCTGATAGTAGATGGACCATCGTAGCAGAGGCAGTGCTATGATCAGGGATCTCCCAAGTGAGGGCAGGGTGGACCCTAGGGAGGTAGAGTTGGATGAGGAGTGGGTGGAGCTCTAGGATGAGGAGCTATGGGTTTTGGATGATGATATGAGATCCTTCTACCACCACCACCAGGTGGCCCACATCAATCTCAGGGAGCTGGCGATCAAAGTCATGGATAGCTGCAGGATATGGATGTTTATGAACCAGCTGCACATCAGATGATTAAAGGTATGATTTTTATTTATTATACTCTTTATTTGGTATTATTAGTCATATGTTTGATTCATTCCTTCATCTCTTTACTCCTGGTGTGGGACTTGTATCTCCTGGTTAAGGCTTTATCCTAGTAAATTTGTCTTGAGGTTCCTATGGGGAATTCTTCTCCTATATCTTTTATCTACTGGAAGTGTGAGATATCACTTAGTGGAGAGAGGTTCTCGTGGGACCTTTTGGTCATCATGATATAACCTTATGATGTTATCTTGGGTATGGATTCATTATCCATAGTCTGATCCCAAATTGAATGTCACCGCAAACAATTTAGATGTCTTAACACTATTGATATGAGATTATCCTTTTTGGGAGAGAGAAATCTCGTGGTGGGGTGAGTGAGTTTTATGAGAAGGTGGCTTTGACCCATTACCCATCAGTTAGCGAGTGTATCCCTTGGTGTAGTAGGCTCTTTAGGCATATGGATTCATTCATTTGTGGAGTATTTTATGAATGTATTCCCCATGGACGTTCTAGGACTACCTCTGAGATGGGAGATGAATTTTCTCGCATCCAGATACTAATTTGATATCTTCTATGACATATTTAATAACCCCTACCAAGTTCTAGAGGCTGTGGTTTTAGTTTGAGGACCTTTTAGAGAAAAGTTTTATCAGGCCTAGTGTGTCCCCCTGGGTAGCTCCAGTGTTGTTCATGAAAAAAGAGGATGGGAGCTTCTAGATTTGTGTAGATTATCATCACCTGAATCCATACATGATAAAGAAAAATTACCCCATATCAAGGATTAATAGACATTTTAATAATTTGTGAGGTGCGAGATGGTTCTCAAAGATCAATCTATGGTTCATCTACCACCAGTTCAGAGTTCATGAGGATAATATTCCAAAGTTGGAATTTCAATGTTGCTACAGGCACTATGAGTTCCTGGTGAATCCATTCAATGTTATGAATTCCACTATTGTATTTATGGCTTTGATGAACCAGATCTTATATCTATTCTTTGACTGATTTTTTGTTTTCTTCATCGATGACATACTCATATATTCTGCATTAGAGGAGGTGCATGTAGATAACTTGAGGATAATTCTATATTTGCTTTAGAATAACCATATTTATAATAATATTTTGAAGTTATAGTTCTAGATTAATGAGGTTCACTTTCTCAGTCATTTCATTTTTGAGAATGGATTAGCTATGGAACTAGAAAATATCAATGTGGTTCTTGCTTGGGAACCACCCAAGAGAGTGTCAGAGGTATAGAGTTTCCTTAGCATGGAGGGGTACTACCAAAGGTTTGTATCATACTTCTCTAGGATTGCATCCCCTTTGACCACCCTAGCATAGAAAGAGAAGTCATTTACTTGGACTGAGAAAAGCCAGAGACCCTTATAGGATTTGAAGCTAAGGAAGATGAGTGCTCTTATTTTGAGACTAATGGAAAAGGGTGTGGAGTATTGAATAACTTTTGGATAAATTTTTTTAACAAAGTTTTTTTTATTTTTTGACAATTAACTTTTTTTGTATAAGATTTTTTTTGTTATTTGTGAATAGGACCCAGTCCATTGTAATGAGTTCTGTTAGAAATTTGAATGTTTTCAATTGTTCAAACCTAAAAATAAATGGGGAGATTTTTTTTCAGACACAGGTTTCTAAACTCATATTTTGAAGTTTCTAAGAATGGAAGTCATAATGATGCTAGAGAGGTTTGTTGAAGAAAGTGAATTCATGAGTAAGAAAGTTCTCAAAATTTCTAAATGAATCATATGATTATTTTATAATCAATAAGTTGTCAAAAATCATGAAAACTATCATGATAAAATCCTTTGAAGAAATAGAGGAATCATAAATATTGCATCGATTCTAGAAGTCAAGATAAAGTCTACATCATATCCAGAAGTACCAGACCCATAAGTTTTCATAAGTAAGAATGTGTGAATATTATGAAGTTTGAAGAAGTTCATGGTTTCTAAGTGGATTCATCATTGAATACTTTCCATTTTTATGAAAAAATCATCAAAATTACATTTCCATTGTAATGGGAATTCAATCGTAATGAGATGAGAAAGAAATAGGAATTATAATGAGATGAGAAAGAAATAGAAATCATAATGAGATAAGAAATAAACATAAATTACCATGAGATGAGAAGGAAATAGATTCATAATGAGCTTATAAGAAAATAGATTCATAATGAGCAAATAAGTAAATATATTCTTAATAAGCTGAGAAGGAAACAAATCATAATAAGCTAAGAAGGAAACTGGTTTTTAATGATTTGAAAATGAAATTGATTTGTAATGAGCTGATTATGAAGAATACTCAAAAATAATATTTCAAAAAATTTATGAAGAGTTGAAAAGGTAAAAACTTGAAATTCAATTTTTCATAAATATCATATAAATCTGAGGAGGATTGAAGAATTCATAGTTTAAGTTTAAATATGAGTGATCTTCAGAGTTTTTAAATACGACAAAGTGGGGAAAGTTTTCAAGTCTCCTGCTCTTTTTTTTCTAAATTTCCTATAAATACTTGCTCATAACATTCATTCATTGTAAATTTTACACAAGAGGAAAAGGTAGATAGATGAAGAAATCAAGTGAAATTTATTTATAGATAAAGATCTCGT
The DNA here is from genome assembly GCA_963277665.1 of Viscum album. Lineage (NCBI taxonomy): Eukaryota > Viridiplantae > Streptophyta > Magnoliopsida > Santalales > Viscaceae > Viscum > Viscum album. The sequence continues at coordinate 906,034,678 of OY728131.1, read as the reverse complement.
GAGGAGGATCATACAGCTAAAAGTTTGTTTACCTGATTGATCAAGATCATATTAATAAGATCTTATTGATTTTATTGGACTAATAAATGTCATACTAAGTTTATGAGTAGAGTTTGAGAAGTAGATTTCGATAAAGGGAGAATCATATTGATTTTATTGGATTGAGTTCATCAGATCCAACCTCATCATATTAAAGGGATTGGATCCAAAAAAAATCAAATCCAGACTGATCTTTTTTGGAGAAAATTGAAAAAATTATTATTATTATTATTTTGGATCAATATTTTTATAATAAAAAATTATAAACTTACAGGATTAAGTGTAATATTTCCTATAGGGATATAGAAGGTGTCTAAAGGGATTTAACACAAGTTTTATTCACTTCTTTATAATAGTGTATTTCCATAGACCCATGGAAGTGTCTATGGAAAAGATGTCGATTCTCACACAGAGGCTGAACCTTTTAAATCTTGAGTGATTTACTTTATTTTCTACTTTTTTATGCATGAGTTTTTACAAAATATGATAAGGAAATAAATCTTAACAGGTTATAGGGGTAAAGTTTTGAAAATTATTGAAAATTATAAAAAGTAAAACAATTGATTCAACCCCCCCCCCCTCTTAATTGTTATTTGATCCTTTTGAACTTCAATTGGTATCAGAGGCAAGGTTCCCTTGTTTAATTATTATCATGGATAATATCAATTATGCTAATAGTAGAGGTATTCCTACATTTGATGGAGAAAATGTTATAGATGGAAAAATAAGATGATTCCTTATCTCCTATATTATGGCCTGAAAGTTTTTTATACTACTAATATTGGATTTACACCTATTGAGAAAGATATTCCTATGATATTTGATAATAAGAGAAATATAGAATTTTATGGAAAAGATAGAAATTAAATCCTTATGTCCTAATCATAAAATGTTTATTAGAATGTGATGGGTCTCAAAACTTCAAAGATTATGTGGGATAAGCTGGAAAGTATTTTGGAAGGGAATACTAAAGTGAAGGAATCAAATCTAAAAATCTGGTGTAGTATGTATCAAGACGTTAGAATGAGAGATGAAGAAACTATTGATGAACAATTCACCATAGTAAATTAAATGGTTTGTAATATCAGAGGATTCAGAGATGTCCTAGAAGATTCTACAATTGTGAAGAAACTTATGAAAAACTTCCCATACATGTTTGATTCTAAAATTTCTTCTTTAGAAAATAATTATGATTTATCTCTTGATGAATTTCATAACTTTATTGTTTCTTATGAAATGATAAAATCTCCAATGTTTAAAAATAAGATGAAAGATGTAATGGATTTTGAAGCTAAGAGAAATTTGAAAATTCAAGATGTTGAACATGTTGATCCTTGTGACTCTAAAGGTTAATAGGATGATGAGTTGAATGATAAAATAATGTATATAATATCTAAGAACTATCAAATAATAATAGGAAATTATAGAGGTAAACTTCCTATAAAATGATTTGAGTGTGGTGGAATTGGTCACTTTACCATGAATTTTAACAAGAATAAAGTTAGAGAATATCTAGATGATTCTGATAAAAATATCAATGGAAAAAGTGGAATAAAAGTTTTAAAGAATAAAACTTATCCAACAAATCCAAAAATAATTTTACTAGGAATAAGAGAAGTATGTTGAGTAAGAAAGATGAATTGGACTCAACATACAAAAATTCTTCAGAAAATTAAAGTTTAAAAAAATTCATAACCTTCATTAAAAAAGTTGTGAAAGTTGAAGACTCCTAAAATAGTGAATAAGAAGTAGGTGAAGAATATTACAGAGAGTATCACCTCAAAATAGAACTTCTTGGATGTCTTGAGAAAAAAAATCTCTAAAAAAATAAATTAGAGTAATAAATAAATATTGTGAATAAGTTTCTAATAGAATAAAAGATTTCATCAAGCAAGATGATTAATACATTCTATATATCATAAGTTATAAACTTATAATTGTTGAACAGGGAAATATGGTTGAAGATCTCAATAAGAAAATTGCAGTTAAGGAAGAAAAAGTTAACTAGTTTTAATAAAAACTTCTTGAGTCTGAAAATACCTTTAAACATATGAATGAAAACATCAAAAAACCTTTAAATTAAAATCTAATACTTTTAAAGTTTCTAAGAAGGCTCAATATAATAATCAGTTGAAATCTTCACTCACCAAAAATAATGTTTCATCTGGTTATTTTAACATTTTAGGTTCTAGAAATTTTTTTGGGAAATATTGAATTGGAAAGGGATGTGGTAAACCTATAAAATCTATAAAATTAGAAAACTCACTCAAAATAAAATATGGTTCACATCTTGAGTATGTTAGAACAGAAATAAGTTACCAACATCAACAAAGTGTCTATAGAGAAGGATCTTTCTTAAATATATTTCAAGATTTGATGGCTATTGCTGGTGTTGTGGGATATATGGGAATAAGGATTATAATTTTTGGAACAACTTATCTCTACCCGAAATAAGTTTTGAACAAAGTGAAATTAATTGTGGAATAAGGATGAGTAACGTTCCTAACCCACATGAAGTTAATAAAGAAAAATATCAATATGTTAGAAACTTTCCAACAAAAAATCAATTTGAATGTCTGTAAGAAGTTTTTAGAAGATTTGATTAGGCTGGTCATCATGTCAAAAGAGGTATGAAACTCCTTCCAGAACAAATTTCTTATGATAGAAAATAAAAGGAATTTAAAAAGAAGAAATTTGAGGAAAGATATTTTGTTGTTGAGACAGCTTTGAAAGCAAGTAAAAATAATAAACCATGGATACCTGATAGTGGTTTTTCTTTACATGTGATAGGTGATATAAAAATCATGAAACATGTTTAAAGTCATTATGGAGGAGAAGTTACCTTTGGTAATGATAGTTCCTTAAAAATCAAAGTAATCAGAATGGTTGAGATTGAAACAGAATAGTTGAAATCTAAGGAAGTTTTATTTGTTGATGGGCTAAAACATAACTTACTTAGTGTAAGTAAACTTTGTGATGATGGAAAAGAAATTTTTTTACAAAATATTTTGGTATCATCAAAAGTGTGAAAGTTGGAAAATTAATTACAAAAGGAGAAAGAACCAGTGGTAATCTATTCCAAATAGGAGAATTAAATAACTCATATTACTTGAGTGCTAAAGATGAAAACAAATTGTGGCACCAAAGACTTGGTCACTTGGACAAAAAAGTATGAACAAACTTAATAAAGTTGATTCCATTCGAAACATGCTATAATTGAAAAGAAAATAAGAATATGTTTGTGTAACTTGTTGAAAAGAGAAGATGACAAACAAAAGTCATAAAAGAGTTAAGATTCAATCTAACAGACCACTTGTGTTTATTCATTATGATTTTTGTGGGTCGATGAGACATCAATCAAAAAAAGAAATTTATACTTTATCACTTTTATTGATTATTTCACTTATATGAAAAACATCATGTTTATGAATTATAAGTTAGAGGCTATTTAAATGTTTAAATTTTTCAAAAAATATGTTGAGAAAGAAATGGGGGTTTCCATAAAGAATTTGAGAACATATCATGGTACTGAATTCATAAGAAATACTTTTGAACATTATCTGAAAAATAATGATATCAAATATCAGTATAGTGCTCCCTATACTCCACAAAAAATGGAGTAGTAGAAAGAAAGAATATAATTTTGGTGGAAATGAGAATAATTATGTAATCATAATAAAAACTTTAAAAGTTATATTAGATAGAAGCTATTAGTATTATTTTTCATGTTCAAAATAAATTCTTCTTGAGATCATAAACCAACATGAATCCTTATGAAATATTTTATAAAAAAAACCTTCATTGAAGTACTTCAAAGTTTTTAGAATTCCATGTTTACTAAAAAACAAAAATATTGATTTGGTAAAGTTTGATGAGAAAGATGGGGAAGGAAATTTTATGTGTTATTCACCAAATGGAAAAAGTTACAAATGTTGGAACAAATGTTTTCAAAAGTTGGAGGACTCATAGATGCGAAAGTAATTTAAAATCAAAATTCCTTCACAAAAGTTATTGATAATTTTGAGGAGGATAAACTGGATATTTCCAACAATAGTGAAAGTAATTCAAAACATCCTTATCAAGATTCTGAAAATTCATGTGATGAGGAAAGTGAATATGGGAGAGAAACTTTGAAATTTTCTACCGTAAAAAAACATGTTGAGCCCAAAAAAATTATTGGAAATCATAAGGCTCTAGTTTAGATCAAAAGAAAGTTGAGATTAGAAAATCAGACTTCACTTATCTCAAAAGTTGAACTGGAATCGGTTTTAGAATCTATTCAACACAAAGAATGTGGGGATACTATAAATGAAGAATTACATTATATTGAGAAAAATGAAACATGGAAATTTTTTCCATAGCTAGAAAATAAAAAATTTATCAAAACCAAGTGGGTTTATAAAAACAAGTTAAATGAAAATGGTGAAGTTTCAAGAAACAAAGCCAACCTTGTTTTTAAAGTTTATGCATAGGTGTAATGTGTGGATTCTGAGGAAAATTTTCCCTTGTTATAAGATTAGAAACTATTAGAATGTTTCTTTCAATGGTTTCACATCATAATTACAAATTTTATCAGATGGATGTAAAGTCATATTTCTTAATTAGTGAAATTGAGGAAGAAGTTTACATTAAAAAACCATATGTATTTTAACTTGATAATGATGAAAAAAGGTCAATAGATTTAATAAATTATTTTATGGGTTAAAATAATCCCCACGTTCCTAGTATTATAAACTTGAAAATTGTTTGATAATGTTTAATTTTTATAAAGTAAAAGTTGATAAAAACTTATATGTGAAAGATGTTGACTCCAGAACTCTAATTTTAATTATTTATGTGGATGATATAATTTTTTGGGTATAGAGAAGATGTTTGTAAAAAAAAAACTAATGAAATGAAGAATAATTTTGAAATGTCAATATTGGTATAATTAACTCTCTTCCTTGGATTATAAGTTTAAAAAAAATAAAAATACATTTTCTTATCTTGAGAAAAGTATTCCATATTGTTAAAGAAGTTTAGAATGAAAGAATCCAAATAAGTTACTACTTCTATATATATGAGAAAAAAGTTGAGTAAAGATGAGTTTGGAAAAATTGTGAATCAAAAATATTTTTGGAAGTTGATAGGAAGTCTACTTTACCTTACAGCCTCAAGACATGATATTTTTTACGTTTTGACTTTGTGTTCCAGGTATCAAAGTAACCCAAAAGAATCACATATATTAGAATAAAACATAATTTTTTAGATATTTCAAAGGAACAAATTAACATGGGTTTTTATGAAAAACAAATAGTGAGATGAAGTTTATGGTTATACTGATGTTTATTGGTCTAGAGATTGTAATGATATAAAATCAACCTTAGGAGGAACATTTTTCTTGGGTGAATGTTGTGTGAGTTATCATAGTAAGAAACAAAGTTCAGTAACATTAAGCATAACTAAATCCAAATATGTTATAGCTACCCAATCTTGTACTCAAATTTTATGGATGAAAGTTTAGGTGGAAGACTTGAAATTGAAAGTTTCTAAACCATTGAAGATACTTTGTGACAATCAGAGTGTAATTGATCTTTCTAAAACTCCTATCCAGCATTCAAGATCAAAACGAATTTAAATAATGTTTCACTTTATAAAAGAGAAAATTGCTTCTAGATATGTTATATTGGAATACATTTCAACAAAGTATCAAATTGCTGATATTTTTACAAAAAATCCATGTTGAAAGAAAGATTTGTGGAATTGAGGTTGCAACTTCATGTTCGGCCTCCTCCCATGACTTCTTAAACCTCATGAGGAAATACCCCCACTATTATTTGGATTATTTTTACAAAGGGGGAGATAAAGTAACAAATTTTTACTTTGAAAGAAGTTTTTACTTAACTTTATTAAATGAATATGAAGTTTTGGTTATCATAAAATGGGGGAAATAAAAAGAAAAGTGAGGGAGTGTTAATATTAACACGGATGAAATATTTTCTTTCCACCTAAGGATATAATTCCTTTAAAAACATTACTTTATCCAGTAGTGTGGTGTCAGGAAACTCTCTTTTGAGAAAGGCTACGTTTTGATAAAAGTAAAAAAAAAACTTGATTTGTTTATAAAAGTTGAGTTTTGAAAAAAATTATGAGAGTTGAAATATTTGTTAACGAGGGTTTCCAACAAATATAAAGGGGGAGATTGAATAAACTTTGTGATAAATTTTTTTAACAAAGTTTTTGTATTTTTTGACAACTACCCTTATTTTATATAAGACTATTTTTATTATTCAGGAATCGGACAGATATATCGTAAAGAGTTCTATAATAAAGTTGAAAGTTGAAATTTTATGATTGTTAAAACCCAAAAATAGAGGGGAGAAAAGTTTTATTTTTTCTAGAAATAGGTTTCTGAACTCAGGTTTTGAAGTTTCTAATAAATGAATTCATAATGATGCTAAAGTGGTTTGTTGAAGAAAGTGAATTCAGGAGTTATAAAGTTCTCAAAATTTATAAATAAATAATATGATTCTTTGCTGATCAAGAAGTTCTCAAAAATCATGAAATATCATGATAAAGTTATTTGAAGAAATGAATGAATCGTAAATATTTTTTCAATTCTATAATTCAAGAAAAATTCTCTATCATATTCAGAAGTACCAGACCCAGAATTTTTCAGAAGTAATAATGTGTGAAGATGATAAAGTTTGAAGAAGTTCAAAGTTTATAAGTGTATTAATCATTGAATTCTTTCCATAATTTTGGAAAATCATCATAATGGCATTTCCATCATAATTGGAATTCAATCGTAATGAGCTAAGAAATAAATAGAAATCATAATGAGCTAAGAAATAAACAAAAATCATAACGAGCTGATAAATAAATAGATTCATAATGAGATGAGAAAGAAACGTATTTGTAATGAGATGAGAAGGAAATAGATTCATAATGAGATGAGAAGTAAATAGATTATAATAAGATAAGAAGGAAACAGATTCATAATGAGATGATAAGGAAATGGATTCATAATCTTCTAATTATAAAAAAGGCTCAAAAATAATATTCCAAAAGTTTTACAAAGAGTTGAAAAGGTCAAAACTTAAAATTCAATTTTTCATAAATCTAGGATAAAATTGAGGAGTATTGAATAATTTAAAGTTTAAGTTTAAATGTGATTCATCTTCAAAGTTTTTGAAATATGAGGAATCGAGGAAAGTTTTCAAGTATCTCGCTCTTGTTTTTTTTTGAGTTGCCTATAAATACTTTCTCAGATAATTTTTTTATTATAAATTTTACACAATAAAAAAAGTAAGAACACTGAAGAAATAATTTGAAAGTTATTTTTAGATATATATATTGTGAGGAGGATTAGATAGCTGAAAGTTTTTTTACCAGATTGAGCAAGATCGTATTGAGAAGATCGTATTGAGTCGATCGAATAAAGTAAGATCATACTGAGTTTATAAGAAGAGAATGAGAATCAGATTTTGAGAAAGGGAGAATCATATTGATTTTATTGGACTGAGTTCATCAGATCCAACCTCATCAGATTGAAAGAATCAGATCCATAAAAATCATATCCAGACTGATATTTTGTGCATAAAATTGAACAAAGTTTTATTCTTTTTTTGGATTAATTCTTTTATAATAAAACATTATAAACTGACAGGATTTGATGTAATATTTCCTATCATGATATAGAAGGTTTCAAACAGGATTTGGCATAATTTTTACTAACTTCTTCATAATAATGGATTTCTATAGACCCATGGGAGTGGCTATGGAAAGGATATAGTTTCTCACACTAAGGTATAACCCTATAAATCTTGTGTGCTTTACTTTCTTTCCTGCTTTTTTATGCATGAGTTTTTACAATGTATTATAAGGAAATAAATCTTAATAGGTTGCAGGGGTTATGTTTTGAAAATTATTAAAACTTATAAAAATTAAAATAGCTAATTCACCCCCCCCCATCAATTTTTATTTGATCATTTGTAACTTCAAGTGTGTAGTGTATTGTGATTCCTCAAAATATGGGATCAGCTGGGTGTTGATGCATAGAAAGAAAGTTATCGAATATGGGTCAAGGTAGTTGAGACCCCATGATAAGAACTATATGAATCACAACCTAAAGTTGGCAGCGGTATTCTTTTATCTAAGGATGTGGGGGAACTATCTTTTTGGAGAATGATCCATGGTTTATTTAGACCATTAGAGTCGCAGGTGAATCTTCATGTAGAGAGACTTGAACCTAAGACAGTGGTTCTAGTTGGAGTTCTTGTAGGACTATGACTTTTAGATAGTCTATACTTCTAGGAAACGCAACATAGTTGTGGATTCTCTTGGTAGGAAGTCCCATGCTCGTTTAGTAAAGGAGGCTTCTGAGTAGTTAGCTTCTAATTAGTTGGCTTCCTTCCAGCTGACCCTAGTTGAGCAGGAGGGTGTAGATTTTATTTAATTAAATGGTGTTGAATCCTTAGATCCTCCAATGTATGAGAGATTCCCAATTGAGATACATCAACTGTGAGGTATTGTGTGGCCAGATATCCTCAGGAGATTTAGCTGATGGATTTTTTGAATGAGAGAATCATGTCATCCTTTTATAGGGATGGACAGTGGTCCTACTCACAATGTGAGAGGAGGTGATGAGATAGTGTCACATACATGACTTATTTTAAAGTCAATTTCCATTTAATTTCCATTCATGGTTTGTTTTGAGGGTTTCCCAAGCATTTATGGAGGAATGGGGTAGTTTTTATGAATTGGTCCAAACCGTGAGCTCAATTCCAGATTTAAAAATAAATTTTGATTCCTTTATAACTCCTTAATTTTTCAACATTTTTCATCCATTCAAATTCTTAATTGTAATCCCCTGACCTATTAACACCAACATATTAATTTAGATCATTTAGAAATCCATAATCATGGTGGATATGGGTTTTTATGTAAGGGATTGGGCCTGCCTGAAAGCCCATTTTCTGCATTAAAAATAAATTTTAATTCTTTAATATCTCCTTCACTATTTGCGTTTTTTCAGTGATTACAACTCTCACCTGAGCCCACTTACCTAAGGGGAGACCCCATTCCCTCATACCACAATTTAGAGCTTGATATAATCGATAAACTGGTAGAAACCTCACTAGATTTCAGAAATCGTCCAGATTTGCGTTTTTTGGGTCGTTTTCTTCAAGATTATTTTGGGTATGTGTTTCTCTCTTCAATTCCTTCCTTCTATTTAGGGTTTCCTCCCAATTTCATAAATTTATAGAGTGTACAGAAGTTAGGGTTCATACCTAGGGTTTTATTTGGGGTATTTTTGGTGAAATATTATGGTTTAGGGTTTGTTTTCACATCCTTGTGGTGCGGCGGAGGTGCGGTTGAGGTTTCGCACCAAGATTCAAGGGTTTTGACTCAAAAGGTTGGTGGTTCAATGTGTAAAAAATTATTGATGAGTTAGATTGCTGTATTTAACCATTTTTCATATTCCTCATATGTTGGGTGTGGTGCGAAAATTGTTTATGATTGATTTGGTTATGTGTTAAATTTTATAGTCACTTTTTAACATGAAATTGGGTGATTTCATGTGTAACTCATGGGGTTTTATTTGGGTGTGGTTTATAACTTATGAAATTGGTTTATTAAATCTTGTTTGTCCTTCCAATTCTGTTTTGGTAATTTACTAGTGTCATGTGGTCCTAAAAAGAAGTTTTTTTAATAGGTTTGATGTGTAAAACATTGTTATACTTCTTGAGGTCATTTTAGGAAAATGCGTGCTTTCATTTGTATCTTTTGTGGTATTATTAAAGGTTATTTTATAACACTTGAATGTGTTTTTATAAATGTATATAGGGCTTCAAATTCTATTTTTGATTGGAATTGGTATGGTTTTGGTCTTAAATGGGGGTTTTGAAATGGGTTTTGTGTGCAAGACATAGTTACACCCCTTGAGTGGTTTTATGAAAATTGTGAATGTTTTGTTTGGTTAAACAGAGTGGATAAAAGGGTGTATATATACTTTTTGGGGGGAGTTTTCACCTAATATGGGTTTCCGAAAGGTATGGTAGTTATTTAATATTTCAAATACTTTTTTAGAATGTTTTATAAAGTGCTGAAATGTTTTATAAAATGGAAAGAGAGCTGCAAAACATGGTCGTGGGCTGTTTTGTGTAAGTGTGTTGTGAAAATTGAATTTTGTTGATGAAAGTGGTATTATATGTTATTTGAGTGGGCTGTTATGTGAGTTAAAATGTCTTGGAATGGTTTATAAAATTTTTTTAAAGGATTTGTGGAAGTGTCAATGTAATGTGAAGAGTATTGTGGGCTATTTTTGTATGAGTCGGATTTCAAAACCAATTTGAATGAAAAGTGTACTTTTGTGACTTCTGTGGTATACATGTGGGATTTTTGGTGAATTTTTGATATGGAAATGATATTTTCATGTGCAAAGTATATATCTTGACTTGTTGAACTTGTTTGATCACAAAGGGAAAACCCGGGTATCTAGGTGGGTGGATGTGTACTAGTATGCTAGTGAATCTGTGGGGTTTGGCCTCAGTTTCACTTAGCAAGATTGGCGCTTACAACTCTAACTAAACAAGGATGATGATTATTGGGGACCACTAGGTTATGGGTATGTTCCCTACTAGTGTCTCGTGCACGAGAACGGATATTTGTGATGGTTACTCTCACCGAGATACGAGGTACCTGGGACCCACAGCTAGCTAGTGCCTAGGGGTTATTTCCCATTGCTTGTGCTCACTGGATATTTTGTTCTTACAGTCGGCATACGGTATGAGAGGCTGGAAAATTCAGTAGCTATGGTATTTATTTTAAATGTTTTTATTCTTTAAATTAGCCCACCTGAAAACTGTTTTTATTTAATGTTGCATCTTTTAGAAATTTTAACTAGCATCTCATGTTTTTGAAAACTTGCATGCTTTTCATCATTAAATGTTTATCACATGGAATCTATTAGTGGTGGTATCCTATTGGGATTTGGATCACACCCTACTTACACCCTTGGGTGTAAGTAGACTTGGTTATTTTTTTTGTCGCAGGTTGGGTACAGTTTTTAGTTCCAGTGGTTCGGGTTTCTGGTAGGTCCTTGGTGGTGAAGTCTTGTGGAGATGACTTAAGGGCGATGCCCCTTTCCATAAGGGTTCTTGGGCTGTACTTATTTGTTTTTTTACCTTTGTAATGGTCTTTAAACATAGTTTTAACTTATGTAATTCAGTTTTGAAATTTTGTAAAATATGGTTTTAGTTGAAAAATCCAGATTTTTTTTATGGAGTTTGTTTGTTGTTTAATGTTTATAAGATCGGGTAAATCATTCCCAATTATCTTTATATGATACCCGGGCACTTGTGCCAGACCATGGGGATTGGGAACGCCCTTCAGGACTTGTCACGGCCTGGGTTTGGTGTCAGTTTTGGCGGTGACCAGATTCAGTTTGTGACAAAATGGTATCAGATGAGGTTCAGGTTAACTCTTTGAGTCATGTTATTTGGGGAAGAGTCAGGATATTCTGGAGTTAGGTTTGTTAGGAAATTAAATTCCTATTATGGGTAGTGTTCCTGATCACCACGCCTCATAATGGGATTCAAGTTTCTAGGAGAAGTTGGAATTTATCTAATTCCTTTGGTTTTCATGGTTCGATGATGATTATGGGAAATGAAAAGAGAGTTGGGTTAATGGTCCTAGTGAGCTCACAGGGCCTGGTAAGCCATGTGGAGCCAAGGATATTCCCTAGAACACTCTCTATGATAGTGAAGTGATTGGAGTATGGATGCCATCCATATGCCCAAATCACCCACTAAAACTAGTTTCCTCTCACATTGTTTTGTTCTTAGGTTTTGAAATCTTGGCACTTTGGTTTTAAGAAGTGTAAGGTTTTTGTGAAATGTTTTTCAAATAAAGAGGGAATGGTTTGATTTATGAAATGGTGGAACTGAATTTTTAGAATTTTTTTGAAATGGAAAATTGTGTGCTAACACCTCTTTTTAAAGCATGAACTATATTGAAGTTGGTTTTGAAAAGTGTTTCCAATAGAGTTTTCTAAACAATCAAAGGGTGTTTTAATGGGATGAGATATTTTTAAATTGATGTGAATGTCTTGAAAGTGAGTTATTTTCTAAATGGTTGTGTCTTTATGAAAAGTTTTGTAAGATTTGAGTTGGGATTTTGATCTCGTGGTTAGCGGTTTTGAGAAAAAGGATGTGTTGGTTGACCATTTTGGTTTTGAAAAGTGGAAAGAATTTTTGTTTTAACCTTTGGTATTTTCATGAGAAACCACATGCATGGGGTTATATGGGAAGATTTATGGTTGATGACATGACTGGATGAGTGTCAGGATGGATATGAGGAGGGTGCCCGGTGTGGCATAGAAACATACATGTGTAAGGCCCATGGGGTACCATTGGTGGATGCGCTAACCGCTGAACCATTTTTTTTTCAAAGAAAGGTTTTTAAAGAGAAACATGATGTCTTGATGAATTGTTTGAGATGGTTTATATTATGTGTTTTTGGAAAATGTTGATGTTGTGGGATGTTTTGAGTCCAAGAACCCCTCCTGTTCGAACTGTGTTTTGAGTTTGTGTTTGGTCGGTAAGCTGGGTAGAAGGACCGGTTAGTAGTCTCCTCTGAGATATGTTTCAGGACGCCTTTATGGTGGATCCCTTCACGTGTTTGGATCTGGTTTGTGGCACTTTTTGACCAATGGACCAGCTTGTTTGGGTCTTTAGGTTCTCTTGTTGGATAAGGTATACCCCCATTAAGGGTTAATGCATAACTGAAGTGCAACCCAGATTGTTTTTTCCATTCGAAAATCCTTCTGTTGATTAATATAAGGAATTTTTTTTTCTCGGGATCTGTAGATTGAGTCTACACACATTCCTTTCTTTGATTTTTAGATCCTCTTGTAATGGAAGAGTGCTCGTGGAAGGTTTAAAGAGACCTTAGTTTCTTAAGTTTCCTGATTCGTTGAAGGTGGATGTGGTCTAGGGTTGTTAGTGTGGATGAGTGTCTCAATGGTGTCTAAGAGGGAATTTGGGTTCTTCAAAGTTTCTATGAAGCATGAGTTCATGTTAAACCACTGGTGTGGGAAATATTTTCATGATAGGATATTGTAGCCACTTTCTATAATTGTGTGTTTTTTGGGGATGTCGTATAAGGTCCCTCTCTATGCATTGTTTATATCAGTCACAATGGTCATGTTCAGTAATGCCTTATGATGTCATGTACTCAATTGACCGTATAGGTGAAAGTCGTGAAATCCTACGAGAGTCCCTGTTATGTTGGGCGAATGTCTCCCTTGGAAAAACTTCAAAATATTCCATTTTAGAGGATGGTGAGTTTAGGTGTTATTTACTTCTATTGTTTCTCACCCGAACAAACAAGGATTGTTGTGTGTGCATTTTCTAAGCCCTTGTTTTAGTGAAACATCGGGTTAGGGTAATGTGAGTTTGGAATGTGTTATGTCATGGAAAAAATAACGGGTATTGCGGTGTAGTTGTTGGTTTCATCGAAAGAATAATTATCATCCAAGGGGTTTCCAAATCCCAACTGCGAGGCCGAAGATTCTTCAATCATTTGAGCTCCATCCATAGGTCTCGGAGAGAAGTTGGCTCGTAGTCAGGGGAAATCCCAGGATCTTTTAAACCCTTGTACAATGCCCTATCCTCATCATTAAAGATAGGAATATTTTAAATCTTTGGTGTCATCATCTTTTCTCTTGTTTTCCCGTTCGGTGGAAATAGGTGGAGGGCCTTGTACCCATGACTTCGTGTAATGTCATTCCCTCCCACTTTGGTTTCCATGGAGTCATTAGAGAATGGTTAGAAATTTGGATAGAAATACTAAGGACACAGTTTTTGCACGATTAGTAGTGACCGTGTTCCAGGAAGCCATGCAGAAAGAACGATCTGCACAGCTAGTGCACGGTTTCCCAAATTGTGCAGACTAACCCTATACCCTTCCCAAATCATTAAAAAAAATTGGGCCTGTCTGTGTCGGCCCATGCTGGTCGGTTAAGATGGTTAGTGCTTATGGTGGGGAGACCCACTATGATTCTCATGTACATTCCTTCACAAAAATTTAATGGAATTATACTCTTTTTACTAAGGATTTCGTTCATGCCTCCCCTGTTAGTGTCCATATTCTGTCTCAGAAAAATATAGGTTGTCTCTTTTGGCGGGGAGCCTATTTGAGTCCACCCCGTACCAATAACTCAAATTTATCCATGTTCTTGGCTTGGAAGTAGGTATTCTTATTCAGAACTATATAGCTACAAAAATATTCCTTGAGTAAACATTGGGATTGGAGAGTACCCAATGGTTTAGTTAAAGGTAAGTGTAAGCTTGTTAGATGTTGTTGTTCGTTTGGGTGAATTGCTTGAGTCTTGTTCGGATAGTGTTTGAGGAGTTTTATTTTGGGATAAAGTATGAATGTGATTGATCATTTCATGAAAGTGGTGTATTTTTTGGTTGTGAGAGTAATCCTTAATTGATCAATGGAGGTGTTTTGGCCTTTGGGGGTGAAACCTGGCAAGGGAGTACCTCTTGGTTTCTCAGTTGGGTTTGGTTGTTGCTTTGGACTTGATGTGACTTTCTGGGGCGGAAAGTTTTCATGGTGTGGAGAATTGTCACATAAATGACTTATTTTAAAGTTAAATTTCATTTAATTTCCATTAATTTTTTGTTTTTAGGGTTTCCCAAGCATTTATGGAGGAATGGGGGAGTTTTTATGAATTGGGCCAAACCGTGACCCCAATTCTAGATTTAAAAATAAATTTTGATTCCTTTATAACTCCTTAATTTTTCAACATTTTTCATACATTCCAATTCCTAATTGTCATCCCCTGACCAATTAACACCACCATATTAATTTGGACCATTTAGAAATCCATAATCATGGTGGATATGGGTTTTTATGTAAGGGATTGGGCCTGCCCGAAAGCCCATTTTCTACATTAAAAATAAATTTTAATTCTTTAATATCTCCTTCACTATTTGCGTTTTATCGGTGATTTAAACTCTCACCCAAGACCACTTACCTAATGTGCGACCTCATTCCCTCATCCCACAATTTGGAGCTCTATAGAATCGCGAAACTGGTCGAAACTTCACTGAATTTCAGAAATCATCCAGATTTGGAGAGGTAAATTGATTCTTTAATAACTTCTTCTATTTTTACTCTTTTCCCCCATTCCAGCTCCTAAAAGATATCCTAATATTTGTTCGAACCTCTCATAAATGGTTGGATGTTTTAAAATTCATATTATGGTATATTTTGTGTCGTTTTCTTCAAGATTATTTTGGGTATGTGTTTCTCTCTTCAATTCCTTCCTTCTCTTTAGGGTTTCCTCCCACTTTCATAAATTTATAGAGTGTCCAGAAGTTAGGTTTCATACCTAGGGTTTGATTTGGAGTATTTTTGGTGAAATATTATGGTTTAGGGTTTTTTTTCACATCCTTGTGGTGCGGCGGAGGTGCGGTTGAGGTTTCGCACCAATATTCAAGGGTTTTGACTTAAAAGGTAGGCGGTTCCATGTGTAAACAATTATTGATGAGTTATCTTGCTGTATTTAACCATTTTTCATATTCCTCATATGTTGGGTGTGGTGCGAAAACTTTTTATGATTTATTTGGTTATGTGTTAAATTTTATAGTCGCTTTTTAACATGAAATTGGGTGTTTTCATATGTAACTCATGGGGTTTTATTTGGGTGTGGTTTATAACTTATGAAATTGGTTTATTAAATCTTGTTTGGCCTTAAAATTCTTTTTTGGTAATTTACTAGAGTCATGTGGTCCTAAAAAGAAGGTTTTTGAATAGGTTTGATGTGTAAAACATTGTTATACTTCTTGAGGTCATTTTAGGAAAATGTGGGCTTTCATTTGTATCTTTTGTGGTATTATTCAAGGTTATTTTATAACACTTGAATGTGTTTTTATAAATGTATCTAGGGCTAAAAATTATATTTTTGATAGGAATTGGTATGGTTTTGGTCTTAAATGGGGGTTTTGAAATGGGTTTTGTGTGCAAGACATAGTTACACCCCTTGAGTTGTTTTATGAAAATTGTGAATGTTTTGTTTGGTTAAACAGAGTAGATAAAAGGGTGTATATGTACTATTTGGGGGGTGTGTTCACCTAATATAAATTTTTTAAAGGTATTGTGGTTATTTAAGATTTCAAATATTTTTTTTAGAATGTTTTATAAAGTGCTGAAATGTTTTAGAAAATGGAAAGAGAGCTGCAAAACTTGGTTGTGGGATGTTTTGTGTGAGTGTGTTGTGAAAATTGAATTTTGTTGATGAAAGTGGTATTATATGTTATTTGAGTGGGCTTTTATGTGAGTTATAATGTCTTGGAATGGTTTATAAAAATTGTTTAAAGGATTTGTGGAAGTGTCAATGTAATGTGAAGAGTGTTGTGGGCTATTTTTGTATGAGTCAGATTTCAAAATCAATTTGAATGAAAAGTGTACATTTGTGACTTGTGTGGTATACATGTGGGATTTTTGGTGAATTTTTTATATGGAAATGATATTTTCATGTGCAAAGTATATATCTTGACTTGTTGAACTTGTTTGAGCACAAAGGGAAAACCCGGGTATCTAGGTGGGTGGATGTGTACTAGTATGCTAGTGAATCTGTGGGGTGTGGCATCAGTTTCACTTAGCAAGATTGACACTTAAAACTCTAACTAAACTATGATGATGATTATTGGGGACCACTAGGTTATGGGTCTGTTCCCTACTAGTGGCTCGTGCACGAGAACAGATATTTGTGATGGTTACTCTCACCGAGATACGAGGTACCTGGGACCCACAGCTAGCTAGTGCCTAGGGGTTATTTCTCATTGCTTGTGCTCACTGGATATTTTGTTCTTACCGTCGGCATATGGTATGAGAGGCTGGAAAATTCAGTAGCTATGGTATTTATTTTAAATGTTTTTATTATTTAAATTATCCCACCTGAAAACTATTTTTATTTAATGTTGCATCTTTTAGAAATTTTAACTAGAATCTCATGTTTTTTAAAACTTGCATGCTTTTCGTCATTAAAAGTTTATCACATGAAATCTATTAGTGGTGTTATACTATTGGGATTTGGCTCACACCCTACTTACACCCTTGTGTGTAAGTAGACTTGGTTATTTTTGTTGTCGCGGGTTGGGTACGGTTTTTAGTTTCAGTGGTTCGGGTTTTTGGCAGGTCCTTGGTGGTGAAGTCTTGTGAAGATGGCTTAAGGGCGGTGCCCCTTTCCATGAGGGTTCTTGGGCTGTCCTTATTTGTTTTTTTACCTTTTTAATGGTCTTTAAACATAGTTTTAACTTATGTAATTCAGTTCTGAAATTTTGT
Organism: Viscum album; assembly: GCA_963277665.1. Taxonomy (NCBI): domain Eukaryota; kingdom Viridiplantae; phylum Streptophyta; class Magnoliopsida; order Santalales; family Viscaceae; genus Viscum; species Viscum album. Next base: position 906,017,299 of record OY728131.1, on the reverse strand, counting down.
AAAAGATGGTTTTAGTTGAAAAATCCAGATTTTTTTTATGGAGTTTGTTTGTTGTTTAATGTTTATAAAATCAGGTAAATCATTCCCAATTATCATTATATGATACCAGGGCACTTATTCCAGCCTGTGGGGATCAGGAAATCCCTTTGGGTCCTGTCACGGGCTGGGTTTGGTGTCGGTTTTGGCGGCGACCAGATTTGGTTCGTGAAAAAATGGTATCAGAGGAGGTTCAGGTTAACTCTTTGAGTCATGTTATTTGGGGAAGAGTCAGGATAGTCTGGAGTTAGGTTTGTTGGGACATGTAATTCCTGTTATGGGTATTTTTCCTGATCACCACACCTCATAATGGGATTCAAGTTTCCAAGAGACGTTGGGATTTTTCTAAGTCCTTTGGTTTTCATGGTTCGATTATGATTAGAGGAAATGAAAAGAGAGTTGGGTTAATGATCCTAATGCGCTCACAGGGCCTGGAAATCCATGTGGAGCCAAGGATATTCCCTAGAACACTCTCTGTGACAGTGAAGTGATTGGAATATGGATGCCAACCATATGCCCAAATCACTCACTGAAACTAGTTTCCTCTCACATTGTTTTGTTCTTAGGTTTTGAAATCTTGGCAATTTGGTTTTAAGAAGTGTAAGGTTTTTGTGAAATTTTTTTCAAATAAAGATGGAATGGTTTGATTTATGAAATGGTGGAACTAAATTTTTAGAATTGTTTTGAAATGGAAAATGGTGTGATAACACCTCTTTTGAAAGCAGGAACAATATTGAAGTTGGTTTTGAAAAGTTTTTCCAATAGAGTTTTCTAAACAATCAAAGGGTGTTTTAATGGGATGAGATGTTTTGAAATTGATGTGAATATATTTAAAGTGAGTTATTTTCTAAATGTATGTGTCTTTCTGAAAATTTTTGTAAGATGTGAGTTGGGATCTTGATCTCGTGGTTAGCGGTTTTGAGAAAAAGATTGTGTTGGTTGACCATTTTGGTTTTGAAAAGTGGAAAGAATTTTTGTTTTAACCTGTTGTATTTTCATGATCAACCACATGCATGGGGTTATATGGGAAGATTGATGGTTGATGAAATAACTGGATGAGTGTCAGGATGGATATGAGTAGGGTGCCCAGTGTGGCATAGATACATGCATGTGTATGGCCCATGGGGTACCATTGGTGGATGCGCTGACCGCTGAACCATTTTTTTTTCAAAGAAAGGTTTTTAAAGAGAAACATGATGTCTTGATGAATTGTTTTATATGGTTTATATTATGTTTTTTTGTAAAATTTTGATGTTGTGGAATGTTTTGAGTCCAAGAACCCCTCCTGTTCGAACTGTGTTTTGAGTTTGTGTTTGGTCGGTAAGCTGGGTAGAAGGACCGGTTAGTAGTCTCCTCTGAGATATGTTTCGGGACGCCTTTATGGTGGATCCCTTCATGTGTTTGTATCTAGTTTGTGGCACTTTTTGACCAATGGACCACCTTGGTTGGGACTTTAGGTTCTCTTGTTGGATAAGGTATACCCCCATTAAGGGTTAATGCATAACTGAAGTGCAACCCATATTGTTTTTTCCATTCGAAAATACTCTTGTTGATCAATATAAGGAATATATTTTTTTCTCGAGATCTGTAGATTGAGTCTACACCCATTCCTTTCTTTGATTTTTAGATCCTCTTATAACGGGAGAGTGCTCATGGAAGGTTGAAAGATACCTTAGTTTCTTAAGTTTCCTAATTCGTTGAAGGTGGATGTGGTCTAGGGTTGTTAGTGTGGATGAGTGTCTCGATGGTGTCTAAGAGGGCCTTTGGGTTCTTCAAAGTTTCTATAAAGCATGAGTTCATGTTAAACCACCGATGTGGGAAATATTGTCACGATAGGATATTGTAGCTACTTTCTAGAATTGTGTGTTGTTTGGGGATGTCATATAAGATCCCTCTCCATGCATTGTTTATATCAGTCGCAATGGTCATGTTCGGTGATGCCTTATGATGGCATGTGCTCGATTGCCCGTATAGGTGAAAGTCGTGAAATCTTCCGAGAGTCCCTGTTATGTTGGGAGAATTTCTCCCTTGGAAAAACTTCAAAATATTCCATTTTAGAGGAAGGTGAGTTTAGGTGTTATTTACTTCTATTGTTTCTCACCCGAACAAACAAGGATTGTTGTGTGTGCATTTTCTAAGCCCTTGTTTCAGTGAAACATCGGGTTAGGGTAATGTGAGTTTGGAATGTGTTATGTCATGGAAAACATAACGGGGATTGTGGTGTAGTTGTTGGTTGCATCGAAAGAATAATTATCATCCAAGGGGTTTCCAAAGCCCAACTGCGAGGCCGAAGATGCTTTAATCATTTGAGCTCCATCCATAGGTCTCGGAGAGAAGCTGGCTCGTAGTCAGGGGAAATCCCAGGGTCGTTTAAACCCTTGTACAATGTCCTATCCTCGTCATTAAAGATAGGAAGATTTTAAATATCTGGTGTCATCATATTTTATCTTTTTTCCCGCTCGGTGGAAATAGGTAGAGGGCCTTGTACCCATGACTTCGCGTAATGTCATTCTCTCCCACTTTGGTTTATATGGAGTCATTAGAGAATGGTTTTAAATTTGGATTGAAATATTGAGGACACAGTTTTTGCACGATTAGTAGTAACCGTGTTTTAGGAAGACATGCAGAAAGAATGATCTGCATCGCTAGTGCATGGTTTCCCAAATCGTGCAGACTAACCCTATGCCATTCCCAAATCTTTAAAAAAAAATTGGGCTTGTCTGTGTCGGCCCATACTGGCCAGTTAAGATGGTTAGTTCTTATGGTGGGGAGACCCACTATGATTCTCATGTACATTACTTCACAAAAATTGAATGGAATTCAACCCTTTGTACTAAGGAGTCCATTCAGGCCTCCCCTGTTAGTGTCCTCATTCTGTCTCAGAAAAATATAGGTTGTCTCTTTTGGCGGGGAGCCTATTTGTGTCCACCCCGTACCAATAACTCAGATTTATCCATGGTCTTGGATTGGCAGTAGTTAGTCTTATTCGGAACTATATAGCTACCAACATATTCCTTGAGTAAACGTTGGGATTGGAGAGTGACCAATGGTTTAGTTAAAGGTAAGTGTAACATTGTTCGATGTTGTTGTTCGTTTGGGTGAATTGCTTGAGTCTTGTTCAGATAGTGTTTGAGGAGTTTTCTTTTGGGATACAGTATGAATGTGATTGATCATTTCAGTAAAGTGGTGTGTGTTTTGGTTGTGAGAGTAATCCTTAATTGATCACTAGAGGTGTTTTGGCCTTTGGGGGTGAAACCTGGCAAGGGAGTTCCTCTTGGTTTCTCAGTTGGGTTTGGTTGTTGCTTTGGCCTTGATGTGACTTTCCGGGGTGGAAAGTTTTCATGGTGGGGAGAATTGTCACATACATGACTTATTTTAAAGTTAAATTCCATTTAATTTCCATTAATTCTTTGTTTTGAGGGTTTCCCAATCATTTTTGGAGGAATGGGGGAGTTTTTATGAATTGAGCCAAACCCTGAGCCCAATTCCAGATTTAAAAATAAATTTTGATTTCTTTATAAATCCTTCATTTTTCAACATTTTTCATCCATTACAATTCTTAATTGTCATCCCCTGACCTATTAACACTACCATATTAATTTGGACCATTTAAAAATCCATAATCATGGTGGATATGCTTTTTTATGTAAGGGATTGGGCCTGCCCGAAAGCCCATTTTCTACATTAAAAAAAATTAATTCTTTAATATCTCCTTTACTATTTACGTTTTTTTGGTGATTCCAACTCTCATCGAAGCCCACTTACCTAAGGCGCGACCTCATTCCCTCCTCCCACAATTTGGAGCTTGATAGAATCACGAAACTGGTAGAAACTTCACTGGATTTTAGAAATCGTCCAAATTTGGGGAGGTAAATTGATCCTTTAATAACTTCTTCTATTTTTACTCTTTTCCCCCATTCCAGCTCCTAAAAGATCTCCTAATATTTGTTCGAACCTCCCATAAATGGTTGTATGTTTTCAAATTCATATTCTGGTATATTTTGGGTCATTTTCTTCAATATTATTTTGGGTATGTGTTTCTCTCTTCAATTCCTTCCTTCTCTTTAGGGTTTCCTCCCACTTTCATAAATTTATAGAGTGTCCAGAAGTTAGGGTTCATACCTAGGGTTTTATTTGAGGTATTATTGGTGAAATATTATGGTTTAGGGTTTGTTTTCACATCCTTGTGGTGCGGCGGAGGTGCGGTTGAGGTTTCGCACCAAGATTCAAGGGTTTTGACTCAAAAGGTAGGTGGTTCCATGTGTAAACAATTATTGATGAGTTAGATTGCTCTATTTAACAATTTTTCATATTCCTCATATGTTGGGTGTGGTGCGAAAACTGTTTATGATTGATTTGGTTATGTGTTAAATTTTATAGTCGCTTTTTAACATGAAATTGGGTGTTTTCATGTGTAACCCATGGGGTTTTATTTGGGTGTGGTTTATAACTTATGAAATTGGTTTATTAAATCTTGTTTGGCCTGCCAATTCTGTTTTGGTAATTTACTAGTGTCATGTGGTACTAAAAATAAGGTTTTTGAATAGGTTTGATGTGTAAAACATTGTTATACTTCTTGAGGTCATTTTAGGAAAATGTGTGCTTTCATTTGTATCTTTTGTGGTATTATTCAAGGTTATTTTATAACACTTGAATGTGTTTTTATAAATGTATATAGGGCTTACAATTCTATTTTTGATAGGAATTGGTATGGTTTTGGTCTTAAATGGGGGTTTTGAAAAGGGTTTTGTGTGCAAGACATAGTTACACCCCTTGAGTTGTTTTATGAAAATTGTGAATGTTTTGTTTGGTTAAACAGAGTGGATAAAAGGGTGTATATGTACTGTTTGGGGGGTTTGTTCACCTAATATGGGTTTTTGAAAGGTATGGTGGTTATTTAAGATTTCAAATATTTTTTTAGAATGTTTTATAAGGTGCTGAAATGTTTTAGAAAATGGAAAGAGAGCTGCAAAACGTGGTTGTGGGCTGTTTTGTTTGAGTGTGTTGTGAAAATTGAATTTTGTTGATGAAAGTGGTATTATATGTTATTTGAGTGGGCTGTTATGTGAGTTAGAATGTCTTGTAATGGTTTATAAAAAAAAATTAAAGGATTTGTGGAAGTGTCAATGTAATGTGAAGAGTGTTGTGGGATATTTTTGTATGAGTCGGATTTCAAAATCAATTTGAATGAAAAGTGTACTTTTGTGACTTGTGTGGTATACATGTGGGATTTTTTGTGAATTTTTGATATGTAAATGATATTTTCATGTGCAAAGTATATATCTTGACTTGTTGAACTTGTTTGAGCACAAAGGGAAAACCCGGGTAACTAGGTGGGTGGATGTGTACTAGTATGCTAGTGAATCCGTGGGGTTTAGCCTCAGTTTCACTTAGCAAGATTGAAACTTACAACTATAACTAAACTATGATGATGATTATTGAGGACCACTAGGTTATGGCTATGTTCTCTACTAGTGGCTCATGCACGAGAACAGATATTTGTGATGGTTACTCTCACCGAGATACGAGGTACCTGGGACCCACATCTAGCTAGTGCCTATGGGTTATTTCCCATTGCTTGTGCTCAGTGGATATTTTGTTCTTACCATCGGTATACGGTATGAGAGGCTGGAAAATTCAGTAGCTATGGTATTTATTTTAAATGCTTTTATTATTTAAATTAGCCCACCTGAAAAATGTTTTTATTTAATGTTGCATCTTTTAGAAATTTTAACTAGCATCTCATGTTTTTGAAAACTTGCATACTTTTCGTCATTAAATGTTTATCACATGGAATGTATTAGTGGTGGTATCATATTGTTCTTTGGCTCACACCCTACTTACACCCTTGGGTGTAAGTATACTTGGTTATTTTTGTTGACGCAGGTTGGGTACAGTTTTTAGTTCCAGTGGTTCGGGTTTCTGGTCGGTCCTTGGTGGTGAAGTCTTGTAAAGATGGCTTAAGGGTGGTGCCCCTTTCCATGAGGGTTCTTGGGCTGTCCTTATTTGTTTTTTTACCTTTTTAATGGTCTTTAAACATAGTTTTAACTTATGTAATTCAGTTCTGAAATTTTTTAAAATATGGTTTTAGTTGAAAAATCCAGATTTGTTTTATGGAGTTTGTTTGTTGTTTAATGTTTATAAAATCGGGTAAATCATTCCCAATTATCATTATATGATACTCGGGCACTTGTTCCATCCCGTGGGGATCGAGAATGCCCTTCGGTCCTTGTCACAGGCTGGGTTTGGTGTCGGTTTTGGCAGCGACCATATTCGGTTTGTGACAAAATGGTATCAGAGGAGGTTCAGGTTAACTCTTTGAGTCATGTTATTTGGGGAAGAGTTAGGATAGTCTGGAGTTAGATTTGTTGGGACATGGAATTCCTGTTATGGGTAGTGTTCCTGATCACCATACCTCATAATGGGATTCAATTTTCCAGGAGAAGTTGGGATTTATCTAAGTCCTTTGGTTTTCATGGTTCGATGATGATTAGGGGAAATGAAAAGAGAGTTGGGTTAATGGTCCTAGTGGGCTCACAGGGCCTAGAAAGCCATGTGGAGCCAAGTATATTCCCTAGAACACTCTCTGTGACAGTGAAGTGATTGGATTATGGATTCCAACCATATGAACAAATCACCCACTGAAACTAGTTTCCTCTCACATTGTTTTGTTCTTAGGTTTTGAAATCTTGGCACTTTGGTTTTAAGAAGTGTAAGGTTTTTGTGAAATGTTTTTAAAATAAAGAGGGAATGGTTTGATTTATGAAATGGTGGAAGTGAATTTTTAGAATTGTTTTGAAATGAAAAATGGTGTGCTAACACCTCTTTTGAAAGCCGGAACTATATTGAAGTTGGTTTTGAAAAGTGTTTCCAATAGAGTTTTCTAAACAATCAAAGGGTGTTTTAATGGTATGAGATGTTTTGAAATTGATGTGAATATCCTGAAAGTGAGTTATTTTATAAATGGTTGTGTCTTTCTGAAAAGTTTTGTAAGATGTGAGTTGGGATTTTGATCTCATGGTTAGCAGTTTTGAGAAAAAGTATGTGTTGGTAACCTTTTTGGTTTTGAAAAGTGGAAAGAATTTTTGTTTTAACCTTTGGTATTTTCATGAGCAACCACATGCATGGGGTTATATGAGAATATTGATGGTTGATGACATGACTGGATGAGTGTCAGTATGGATATGAGGAGGGTGCCTGGTGTGGCATAGAAACATGCATGTGTAAGGCCCATGGGGTACCATTGGTGGATGCGCTAACCGTTGAACCATTTTTTTTTCAAAGAAAGGTTTTTAAAGAGAAACATGATGTCTTGATGAATTGTTTGAGATGGTTTATATTATGTATTTTTGGAAAATGTTGATGTTGGGGGATGTTTTGAGTCCAAGAACCCCTCCTGTTCGAACTGTGTTTTGAGTTTGTGTTTGGTCGGTAAGCTGGGTAGAAGGACTGGTTAGTAGTCTCCTCTGAGATATGTTTTGGGACGCCTTTATGGTGGATCCCTTCATGTGTTTGGATCTGGTTTGTGGCACTTTTTGACCAATGGACCAGCTTGGTTGGGTCTTTAGGTTCTCTTGTTGGATAAGGTATGCCCCCCTTAAGGATTAATTCATAACTAAAGTGCAACCCAGATTGTTTTTTCCATTCGAAAATCCTCCTGTTGATCAATATAAGGAATTTTTTTTTCTCGAGATCTGTAGATTGAGTCTACACCCATTCCTTTCTTTGATTTTTAGATCCTCTTGTAATGGGAGAGTGCTGGTGGAAGGTTGAAAGAGACCTTAGTTTCTTAAGTTTCCTGATTTGTTGAAGGTGGATGTGGTCTAGGGTTGTTAGTGTGGTTGAGTGTCTCGATGGTGTCTAAGAGGGCCTTTGGGTTCTTCAAAGTTTCTATGAAGCATGAGTTCATGTTAAACCACCGGTGTGGGAAATATTGTCATGATAGGATATTGTAGCCACTTTCCATAATTGTGTGTTGTTTGGGGATGTCGTATAAGGTCCCTCTCCATGCATTGTTTATATCAGTCGCAATGGTCATGTTCGGTGATACCTTATGATGTCATGTGCTCGATTGACCGTATAGGTTAAAGTCGTGAAATCCTATGAGAGTCCCTTTTATGTTGGGAGAATGTATCCCTTGGAAAAACTTCAAAATATTCCATTTTAGAGGAAGGTGAGTTTAGGTGTTATTTACTTCTATTGTTTCTCACCCGAACAAACAAGGATTGTTGTGTGTGCATTTTCTAAGCCCTTGTTTTAGTGAAACATCGGGTTAGGGTAATGTGAGTTTGGAATGTGTTATGTCATGGAAAACATAACAGGGATTGCAGTGTAGTTCTTGGTTGCATTGAAAGAATAATTATCATCCAAGGGGTTTCCAAAGACCAACTGCGAGGCCGAAGATGCTTCAATCATTTGTGCTCCATCCATAGGTCTCGGAGAGAAGTTGGCTCCTAGTTAGGGGAAATTCCAGGGTCATTTAAACCCTTGTACAATTTCCTATCCTCATCATTAAAGATAGGAAGATTTTAAATCTCTGGTGTCATCATATTTTCTCTTTTTTTCCCGTTCGGTGGAAATAAGTGGAGGGCCTTGTACCCATGACTTCGCGTAATGTCATTTCCTCCCACTTTGGTTTCCATGGAGTCATTAGATAATGGTTGGAAATTTGGATAGAAATACTGAGGACATAGTTTTTGCATGATTAGTAGTGACCGTGTTCTAGGAAGCCATGCAGAAATAATGATCTGCACAGCTAGTGCACGTTTCCCAAATCATGCAGACTAACCCTATGCCCTTCCCAAATCTTTAAAAAAAATTGGGCATGTCTTTGTCGGCCCATGATTGTCAGTTAAGATGGTTAGTTCTTATGGTGGGGAGACCCACTATGATTCTCATATACATTCCTTCACAAACATTGAATGGAATTCTACCCTTTGTAGTAAGGAGTCCGTTCAGGCCTCCCCTGTTAGTGTCCTGATTTTGTCTTAGAAAAATATAGGTTGTCTCTTTTGGCGGGGAGCCTATTTGTGTCCACCCAGTCCCAATAACTCAGATTTATCCATGGTCTTGGCTTGGTAGTAGGTAGTCTTATTCGGAACTATCTAGCTACCAACATATTCCTTGAGTAAACGTTGGGATTGGAGATTTCCCAATGGTTTAGTTAAAGGTAAGTGTAACCTTGTTAGATGTTGTTGTTCGTTTGGGTGAATTGCTTGAGTCTTGTTCGGATATTGTTTGAGGAGTTTTCTTTTGGGATAAAGTATGAATGTGATTGATCATTTCAGGAAAGTGTTGTATGTTTTGGTTGTGAGAGTAATCCTTAATTGATCACTGGAGGTGTTTTGGCCTTTGGGGGTGAAACCTGGCAAGGGAGTACCTCTTGGTTTCTCAGTTGGGTTTGGTTGGTGCTTTGGCCTTGATGTGACTTTCTGGGGCAGAAAGTTTTCATGGTGGGAAGAATTGTCACATACATGACTTATTTTAAAGTTAAATTCCATTTAATTTCCATTCATGCTTTTTTTAGGGTTTCCCAAGCATTTTTGGAGGAATGGGAGAGTTTTTATGAATTGGGCCAAACCGTGAGCCCAATTCCAGATTTAAAAATAAATTTTGATTCATTTATAACTCCTTCATTTCTTGACATTTTTAATCCATTCCAATTCCTAATTTTCATCCCCTGACCTATTAACACCACCATATTAATTTGGACCATTTAGAAATCCATAATCATGGTGGATATGGGTTTTTATGTAAGGGATTGGGCCTGCCTGAAAGCCCATTTTCTTCATTAAAAATAAATTTTAATTCTTTAATATGTCCATCACTATTTGCGTTTTTTCGGTAATTCCAACTCTCACCAGAGCCCACTTACCTAAGGCGCTACCCCATTCCCTAATCCCACAATTTGGAGCTCGATAGAATCACGAAACCGGTCGAAACGTCACTGGATTTCAGAAATTGTCCAGATTTGGAGAGGTAAATTGATCCTTTAATAACTTCTTATATTTTTACTCTTTTCCCCCATTCCAGCTCCTAAAATATCTCCTAATATTTGTTAGAACCTCCCATAAATGGTTGTATGTTTTAAAATTCATATTCTGGTAGATTTTGGGTTGTTTTCTTCAAGATTATTTTGGGTATGTGTTTCTCTCTTCAATTTCTTCCTTCTCTTTAGGGTTTCCTCCCACTTTCATAAATTTATAGAGTGTCCAGAAGTTAGGGTTCATACCTAGGGTTTTATTTGGGGTATTTTTTGGTGAAATATTATGGTTTAGGGTTTTTTTTTCACATCCTTGTGGTGCGGCGGGGGTGCGGTTGAGGTTTCGCACCAAGATTCAAGGGTTTTGACTCAAAAGGTAGGTGGTTCTATGTGTAAACAATTATTGATGAGTTATATTACTGTATTTAACCATTTTTTATATTCCTCGTATGTTGGTTGTGGTAAGAACATTTTTTATGATTGATTTGGTTATGTGTTAAATTTTATAGTCGCTTTTTAACATGAAATTGGGTGTTTTCATGTGTAACTCATGGGGTTTTATTTGGGTGTGGTTTATAACTTATGAAATTGGTTTATTAAATATTGTTTGGCCTGCCAATTCTGTTTTGGTAATTTACTAGTGTCATGTGGTTCTAAAAAGAAGGTTTTTGAATAGGTTTTATGTGTAAAACATTGTTATTCTACTTGAGGTCATTTTAGGAAAATGTGTGCTTTCATTTGTATCTTTTGTGGTATTATTAAAGTTTATTTTATAACACTTGAATGTGTTTTTATAAATGTATATAGGGCTTAAAATTCTATTTTTGATAGGAATTGGTATGGTTTTGGTCTTAAATGGGGGTTTTGAAATGGGTTTTGTGTGCAAGACATAGTTACACCCCTTGAGTTGTTTTATGAAAATTGTGAATGTTTTGTTTGGTTAAATAGAGTGGATAAAAGGGTGTATATGTACTGTTTGGGGGGTTGTTCACCTAATATGGGTTTTTTAAAGGTATGGTGTTTATTTAAGATTTCAAATATATTTTTTAGAATGTTTTATAAAGTGATGAAATGTTTTAGAAAATGGAAAGAGAGCTGCAAAACATGGTTGTGGGCTGTTTTGTGTGAGTGTGTTGTGAAAATTGAATTTTGTTGATGAAAGTGGTATTATATGTTATTTGAGTGGGTTGTTATGTGAGTTATAATGTATTGTAATGGTTTATAAAAAAAATTAAAGGATTTGTGGAAGTGTCAATGTAATGTGAAGAGTGTTGTGGGCTATTTTTGTATGAGTCGGATTTCAAAATCAATTTGAATGAAAAGTGTACTTTTGTGACTTGTGTGGTATACATGTGGGCTATTTGGTGAATTTTTTATATGGAAATGATATTTTCATGTGCAAAGTATATATCTTGACTTGTTGAACTTGTTTGAGCACAAAGGAAAAACCTGGGTATCTAGGTGGGTGGATGTGTACTAGTATGCTAGTGAATTCGTGGGGTTTGGTCTCAGTTTCACTTAGTAAGATTTACGCTTACAACTCTAAATAAACTATGATGATGATTATTGGGGACCACTAGGTTATGGGTGTGTTCCCTAATAGTGGCTCGTGCACGAGAAGGGATATTTGTGATGGTTACTCTCACCGAGATACAAGGTACCTAGGACCCACAACTAGCTAGTGCCTAGGAGTTATTTCCCATTGCTTGTGCTCACTGGATATTTTGTTCTTACCGTCGGCATACGGTATGAGAGGCTGGAAAATTAAGTAGCTATGGTATTTATTTTAAATGTTTTTATTCTTTAAATTAGCCCACCTGAAAACTATTTTTATTTAATGTTGCATCTTTTAGAAATTTTAACTAGCATCTCATGTTTTTGAAAACTTGCATGATTTTCGTCATTAAATTTTTATCACATGGAATCTATTAGTGGTGGTATCCTATTGGGATTTTTCTCACACCCTACTTACACCCTTGGGTGTAAGTAGACTTGGTTTTTTTTTGTCGCAGGTTGGGTACAGTTTTTAATTCCAGTGGTTCGGGTTTCTGGCAAGTCCTTGGTGGTGAAGTCTTATGGATATGGATTAAGGGCGGTGCCCCTTTCCATGAGGGTTCTTGGGCTGTCCATATTTGTTTTTTTACTTTTGTAATGGTCTTTAAACATGGTTTTAACTTATGTAATTCAGTTCTGAAATTTTGTAAAAGATGGTTTTAGTTAAAAAATCCAGATTTTTTTTATGGAGTTTGTTTGTTGTTTAATGTTTATAAAATCAAGTAAATAATTCCCAATTATCATTATATGATACCCAGGAACTTGTGTCAGCCCGTGGGGATCGAGAACGCCCTTCCGGCCATGTCACGGGCTGGTTTTGGTGTCGGTTTTGGCAGCGACCAGATTTGGTTCATGACAAAGAGTTCCACATATCTCCCTTGGATTTATAGCCTGGGGTGAGGAGGATGTAAAGATACCTTCAACATTAGTTTTGGTGGGTTTTTATGAGTTGTAGCATGGCTGAGTTCATCTCTTAGTGCCTCACTTGTCAACAGGTCAAGGTTGGTCTCTAGGTTTTGACAGGTTTTCTGCATCCCCTTGTGACCCTAGAGTGGAAATGGGAATTTATAGCAAGGATTCTGTGGATAGTGAGAGGCCACGATGCCATCTAGGTGATTGTTGATTAACTCACAAAGTTGGAACCCTTATTTTCTATCAAGAAGAATAGTTCAGTGGAGAGTTTGGGAAAGTTTTATGTATAGAATATTTTTAGCCTTCATGGGTTTCCCTCAACTATTTTCTCTAATCGTGATGTTTAGTTCACATCATGATTATGGAGATTCATACATGAGGCATTTGAGATACAGGTGAGGATGAGTACAGTCTTACACCCCTAGATAAATGGGTTGACCAAGAACATTATCTAGGTGTTTGAGGATATTCTAAGGGATTGTGTTTTATACTTTGTTCAAAGTTGATAAGATCAATTTACCTTGGTATAGTTTACGTACAACAATAGATGTCACTCTACTATCATCATGAAACCTTTTGAGGCCATGTGTGGGAGACCATGAAGTTCACCCTTATGCTATACATAGATTGGAAAGGCATATATTGTGGGTCCATAGATGGTGTTGTTGATGATGGAGAAGGTCTAGGTTATCCATGAGAATATGAGGATATCTTAGAGCACGCAGAATTCTTATGCAGATCAACTTCGTAGGCCCTTGGAGTTCGAGTAGGGAGAATAAATTTTCCTGAGATTATACCCATGATGAGGATTGAATATATTCAACTGGGGAGGAAATCTATCCTCAAGGTTTATCGGTTCATTTGAGATCTTGTATATGGTTGGCGAGGTTCCTTACTACCTCACCCTACCCCCACAGTTAGATGGAGTGCATGACATCTTCCATGTGTTGCAACTGAGGAGATACATGCATGACCCCACACACGTTATTGAATAAGGTGAGATGGACATTGAGGATGGATCCAATTTTTTAGATCACCCAGTGGTGATTGAGGATCGACAATAGAGAACCCTGTGTGGATAGACCATTCCCTTGGTTCATGAGTTGTGGCAGCACGGGAGCATGCAGGAGTGCTCCTAGGAGTGGGAGATCCAGATACAGGCTCAGTATCCAAATATTTTTGTATAGTTTTTCTTTTTTGGGATGAAAATATTGAATGAGGGAATTATTTAGAGACCCTTTTTACTTATAAGACTTTAAAATATATTTAGAAATATTTTCTGATCCAGACGCTGAGACGGCATGCGATTTTGAGGCCCAGTGTGCCCTGAATTAATTTTATAAAAATATTAAATTTATTTTATATCATGCATGCACAATTTATTAAATAAAATGGGATAAGTCTTAAATTTAATCTTAGATCAAAAAATTTAGACTAAGTTTGAGTCTGGAAAGTAAGGTTTACTGTAAGCACGACCTAAAATTGGTTAGCATAGGGCGTTTGGATATCGTGACCATTGATGGGTGAATTTAAATTGAAATAATTGATTGATTTAATTATTTAATTTATTTTACCTAAATAGATTCATCTATAAATTCACTATTATGATAATTCTCTAGTTTTATCCACATAAACCTTGGGATAATTGATATATTTTCCTTCCACCTCTCATTGGATAATCAGAATCAAACAATGATGAGACTCTGGATCCAGGAAGATCGAGATAATGCAAACACAAAAACTCCTTTTATTCAGTGGAGATAACATTATTCATCAATGAAAAATCCAAACTGAGTTAGTACTCATCAATTTATGTATTCTACCCGAAATTATTTAACTTTTTGAGCATGATCATCTTGCTTCTTTGATATTCTCCAATTGCAAGCCTTTGCATGCACCCGTGTACCAGTTTTAATTGATTATTCAATTGTTTCTCATCCTAGATATCTTTTATTGTGTTCATTACCCAATAATTATTTTCCAATTATTTTTATGCTTTTTTTTATTTTCTCTCAATCATTCTTTTTGTTCTTCTTCAATTGGCCTATGGGGTCTCAGTTTGACGTTGTCGGGCTAAACCATGCCCGATCGGACCCTCGGATTCATGAAAGATTTACATTAAAGGGATTTATTGATGAATTGGTGATATATTCATTTGTATAGTGGGATATGGGTGATTCCACTATGGTTTTGTTGATTCATCGAGGTCGTGGGAGCACCACGGGTGACAGCGTGTGTACGACTCCATCCAAATGAATCGAAGATTCAATTTTTAGATATCAAAGGGCCGTTAATGATGATTGGAAATAACTTCCTTAAATATTGGTGGCTTGGAGGCTATATATGAAGCTTTTGAGGCTAGATATAGAACACCAGAAGTGGATCTGAAATTATGTGAAAAATAAAACTATACATTGTGCAGTTCGAAGAACACACATCGTGTAGTGCCCCTTTGGTAGTGGTGCTAGAGTTTTGAGAAATTTAAGGATGAAACATCATGTGGATGGGTTTCACATTGTGTATCACTCCCTGGGTAGACAATCTATGTGGCAGGATCACACGATCAGGACCTCGTGGGGGAGAACATACCACGTACTGAAGTACATGGGCATGATTAAGCTTATATAGACACAGCTAGGAGTACAGACAGGACCTTGGGTGGCTCAGGCATTCCATGTAGTTCACATAAAAAACATGTAGTAATTCACAATTAGTGATCCATTTTCTAGTAAGGACATGGCCAGGTAGCTGATCCGGACCACATGTTGTGTGCATCCCTTACACATCGTGTACCCCTTATTCCTTTTTAAGGAACCTTCTACCTCTCATATATCTTTTGTTTGGAATCATATTTTGTCCCATGAGTATCATATTTTGAGATTTTTTACATGTATAATGCAGTGGTGGTCTTCATGGTGTCTTTTAAGATATGATTTGATATGTTTTGGATGTGATTCTTGTTTAGATAGCCCTTGACGACGTTGGTGATCTAGCTGAATCATTAGAGTAGAACCCCCCTATGGTGTTGGGTGCAAGTCTACTATATATAGATTGGTACCCCCTATGGTGTTGGGTGAGAGTCTGTTATCTATCGAGTTGTACCCCATTATCAGATGGGGCGTGGGTCCTCCTTACACTAAGTTGTACCCCCTATCAAATAGTGTGTCGGTCCTCCTTATACTGAGTGGTACCCACCTCTGGAATTTGGGTGAGGGTACTCTACCTAATGAGTGGTACCCCTCTATGTAATTAGGGTGTAGGTCCTCTACCTTCTAAGTGGTACCCCCTTATGGAATTAGGGTGAAGGTCCTCTATCTACCAAGTTGCACCCCACTGATGCACTAGGGAGTGAGTCCTATTCTTAGATATTGTATTACCTAAACTATTTGGAACAATGGAAAGGCATGGTCCCTCCACATGGTTACTTCTTTGGATAGATACACGAGATTTTGGGCATTTTTGATTTACTTTTAGAAATGATGACACTCTTTTCCTAGGCTGGGTTGTGAGATAGATATCGCATTTTCTCTCTTATTTGGGCTTCTTTGGTTTGAGCATATATATATATATATCCATGCTGTTAGATTTTTACTCTCTTTATTTGGGTTGAGCTATCTATATATTCTTATCGTGTCTCTTACAACTCTCCCTTTAGCTTTCAGGGCATCCTACTGGGTATGTATATACTCACCCCTGCATGGGCTTTGCTTGCACATGTCATGTCTAATGAAAATGATGAATAGGTTGGTGGTGATTAAAAAGAATCATAGGGGTACCTGGTGTATTATACCATGAATGGTGGTCGGATCTTAGAGATCATGATTTGGGCTTTCTCGTCATTTTTACTTTACCAGTTTTTTCAGGTTGGGACGTCTTTCTATTTGGGTGTGTATTTTTTCCATTTTTACTTTTCATTTTACATCATCATACTCTTATACACCCTAGAGGTTTTTTCATGCATGGTTTACTCTCTAGATATTGTATCTTTTTATTATTATCCCTTTCCACTTCTATATTGAGATGGTTGATTGTATTCATATGGGTACATTAGGTAAAGGAATCCCATATTAGTTATGTCTTTAAGTTCTTATCGCTACCCCCTGGCCTATGGAGGTTGGCTTGGGGTAGTTACAGATCAAGCCCTATTAGGTCTGGTCATGAAAAATATATCTAAGGGAATTAGATTCTCATGAACTTAAATGTTATTAGAAACTTGTTTGATGTACCAATAAGGTAGATATGGAGTTTTCCAATAATCATATGTTCTAAAACAATAAGAAAAAAAGAGTTATGGGTGGAAGGAAATGGGGAGGTATACATCAAGGAAATAAAAAGTTAATAAAATCAAGTTTCTATATTGTGATAAGTGTGGTAAAAACACCCTGGTTAATATCTTATAAAATTTGTAAACTTTTTCTAATGTGTTAAGTTTGGACATGTGGAACATGAGTATAAAGAAAAGGATCATAGTAATGATTAGAAAAATAATGAAAATAAAATAGTAATATTTTTTAATTATAATGAGATGGATAATTATGTTACTACTTATCCAAAGATAAGAATGAATAATGAAATCCATTAAGACCACAAGTGGAAAGGTGTTGTTAAATCTTGTGAGGATACTTTGGAATATGTTAGAACATACATCGATGTGGTTTTAAGTTCATTACTTGTTTATTTAGATTATGTCAATATGTTGTTTGATTTGGGATATACACATTCTTTCATTTTTGAGAGATTAGTTGGTAAATTGTAAATTTCACCTCAAGAAATGAATACATAACTTTTGGTAAAAATGAATAGGGGTTGGATTAAGGGAAAAAACATAAGAATATTCCTATTTTTTCTATGGAAAGGCTTTACCTAAAAACCTTGTTATATTTTCCCTTATAGAGTTTGATGTTATTTTGGGTATGGATCGACTTTCTATTTATCATGATTTGATATATTGTTGATCTAAAGAAGTTTTTTTTAATTTGTTTCAATTTTTATACAAGAATGAATTCATACCATTGATAACATATAAATAATCTTATAAATTGATTGAATGTGAAAATTAAAGTTATCGTGAACATATTTTTGAGAAGAAGTAAACTATTAAAATTAGTGATGTTTCTATAGTAAATAAATATCTGGGTGTATTTTCTGATGAGTTGATTGGTATTATACCTGATTAAGAGATTGGATTTACTATTTAATTAGTGTCTGATATTAAGGTAATATAAAAAACCACTTTATCGACTAGAACAAGTAAAACTTTTGTAATTGAAAAATTATTTACAATATTTGTTTGATAAATTCTTTATTCATTATATCAATTCACCATAGAGTGCTCTTATTTTTAATTAAAAATAAATATGGTTCCATGAGTCTTTTCATTAATTATAGAGAATTTAATAACATCACTACAAATAATAAGTATTTATTTCCTCATATAGATGAATTGGTTGATTATCTACAGGGAACTCAATATTTTTCGAAGTTTGATATTATTTCTAGGAATCATCAACTGAAGATGAATGGGGATGATATTCTAAAGACAACATTTCAGAATTGGTATGGTCATTGTGAGTTTTTGGTTATTCCCTTTGGGTTGACAAATGCTTTAGATGTATTTATATACCTTATGAATAGATTTTTCCATGAGTTCTTAGATAAATTAATCAATATGGTTATTGATGGAATTCTAATATATTCTAAAAGTTATGATGATCATGATAAACATTTGAGGGTTTTCCTTTAAACCTTAAAATAAAAGAAGTTATATGGAAAATTTAGTAAATGTGAATTCTGGTTGTGAAAGATTTATTTCCTTATATATATATATAGTAAATAAATATAGAATAATTATTTATACAACTAAAACTAAAGTGTTTAGAGAGTGGATAAGACCTATAAATGTCAAATATGTTCATAGTTTTCTTAGATTAATGGGTTACTACTGATAATTAATTGAAAATTTTGATCATTTTCTATCCCACTAACTAAGTTAACTCAAAAATGAATTAAATTCATCTAGATAAAATATCTAATGAATATTTCCAGGAATTAAATAGAAGACTATTTGATGATATAGTTTTGTCCCTACCATCCATAAATGGTGAGTTTTTTATCTACAGTGATGCTTCTTGAAAGGGACTTGGTTTTACTTTTATTCATAATGACTGGGTAATTGACTGTGTTTCATAAAAATTAAAACCTCATGATCTAAATTTTCCTATACATAACCTTGTACTAATAGTTTTAGTGTTTACTTCAAAAATGTATAGACATCATTTATATGGAGTAAAATTTGAAATATATACCGATCATAAAATTTTGAAGTATAGATTCACTCAAAAAAATTAAACATGTGATAGAGAAAATGGTTATAACTGATTAAGGATTATGATTTCACAACTCATTACCATCCAAAAAAATAAAATAGAGTATATGATGATTTAAGTTGGAAATATAATGCATTATTATCTATGTTATGAATGGAACATGGCCCTTTGGTTAATGATTTAATGAATGTTAGCCTATAAATTTCCCATGCATGAACTTTGTCTATTTTATTTTAGGTGTCAATACAGTCATCATTTCCATAAAAAAAATTAAGCAAGACCAGAATGAGGATCATCATCTATAAAAAAAGGTAAAATTGGTCAGGAAATGTAAGTTTCTTGAATTTTACATTGACAAATAATGTGTTGTGAGATTCATAAAAAGATTATGTGTACCTTTTGATTCTCATTTAAAGAAATAATTATTGATTGAAGCTCATGGATCACTATTTTTTGTTCATCCTGGTAGAACTAATATGTACAGAGACCATCATGAACATATTCTATGGGATGGAATAAAAAGATATATTGCTAACTTTACTATGAAATGTTTGAATTTTCAATAGGTTAAAGTGGAATGAAATTTACCAAAGGGGAATTTTCATACTTTTCAATTCCCTAATGGAAATGGGATAATATATCCATGTATTTCATGGTTGGATTACCAAATAAATCTTAAAGTAATAATGTGATATAGGTTATTGTTGATCATTTTATTAAATCTATGAGTTTTCATCCTATTTGAGATAAAATGAATTTAGATCATCTTTTTAAAATTTATATTAAAGTGATAATAACATTTCATGGAGTCCCAATTTTTATTTTATCTTAGAATGATCTCATATTTACCTCAATTTTTTTTAAAAATCCTTCAGAAGACATTGGGTGTTGAATTAAATTTCAATACAACTTTTCATCCTCAATATAATGGTTAGTCAGTGTGAATGATTTAGTCATTGTGGTATATTCTTCGAGATTATTCATTAGATTAATAGGGAAGTTGGGATAAATATAATTTAGTGGTTTAATTTTCATATATTAACAGTTTTCATTCCAGTATACAGATGATATTGTTTGAGGAATTATATGGAAATCAGTGTCAGAATCTAACAAATTAGGATGAATTTAGTGAAATAAAGTTTTTGGGGGCAGAATTGATAGAATATATGGTTATTGAAGTGAAGGTGATTCAGTT
Source organism: Viscum album (assembly GCA_963277665.1). Lineage (NCBI taxonomy): Eukaryota > Viridiplantae > Streptophyta > Magnoliopsida > Santalales > Viscaceae > Viscum > Viscum album. The sequence continues at coordinate 905,997,294 of OY728131.1, read as the reverse complement.
TTATATGAGGGTATATTAGATCAAGAAAAAAATTATTTTGATAACCAAGGGAAATATCTTCCATTCAAGGTAGGCAGCCATGTTTTTCTTAAAGTATCTCCATGAAAAAGTGTTATGTGTTTTGGTAAGAAGTGAAAATTAATTCCATGGTTTATTGGATCATATGAAATTATTAATAATATTGGATTGGTTTCTTATCGAGTGTATTTTCCTCCTATTTTATCTCATGTACATAAGTGTTTCATGTTTCATTATTAAGAAAGTATGTGCCAGATGCATCTCATGTTTTGAGTATAGAATTAATTCAGTTAGAATAACACCTTTATTATGAGGAACAACCTATTTAGATTATTGTACATAATGATCAAGTGTTATGGAATAAGGTGATTTTACAAGATAATATTTTGTGAAAAAATCATAAGATTGAAGAAGCGATATGAGAATCTGAAAATACTATAAAGGAAAAATATCCCCACTTATTTAAGAAGTGAATAAAAATTATGATGGTGCAATTTATAAAAGGGGTAAGAATGTGAAAACCCAGGTAATATTAATAATAGATCAATTTCATTACTAATTAACATTCATGAATTATATTTCATCGATCCATATTCATTATATGAATAATAGGTAACTTCTTGGTAAAAAAGAAAATAGTTTTATTCTAACTCAACTGAATTTCACGCATTATATGATTTTATTAAAAAATTAAATTTAAAAATTATATAATTTTAATTTGAAAAAAACTATATCATTTTTTATATTATAAAGTAAAAATTATATTAGATTTTTTTTTGAGATTTTTCTGAAAAATTTGATTTTTGGGTGAATAATATAGAATAACAATTTTTATGAAATCTGTCTTTTCTTTTCAAGTATTCAAAAGGTGTGATTTTGTTTTGGATTAGTATTAAAATTACATTAGTTCATTTTAATTTTACATAATTTAATTAATTCCATTGGGATCAAAATTTTACTTTAATTTTGTATAAAAACATTTTTATACTTAAAAAGGAACTTATCCATAAAACTATTTTTCATCACGTTACGTGTTCTAATTTTAAAAATATTTTTTACTAAATTTGGAAATTTAATATTTAAAAATGGATTTAATATTTATAATTATGATTTTAATTTTTTTTAAATATGTTAACCTAGTTTTTTCATTATGAATAGTAACTTTATTAAAAAAAAGTGAGTTACCATGGTAAGGGTTAAAACAAGTTAAAGGGTTAAAAATTAAATGATAAGGGGTAAAATGACCTAAAAACTTTTATAAATTCTGTTTTATGGTCATATTTTGACCCTATATCATCTCATATTTTAAGATTATTCATTTTGGATCCATTTTTATTAAGTAAGACATTAATATATTTTAATATTTTGAAAAAAACCAAGTGTGCCCTCTCCCTTTCTTATAAAAGGAAAGTACATATCCTCTTTTCTATGTACTTCTATATACATTTATCTTAGTAAATCCCCACCCAAATACCTTTCTAGAATAACTCTCCATTTCCTAGAGATTCTAATTTGATCAGAATACTATCTTAATAAGTCTTAGGCTATAAACCTAAGGAGGTTGTCTGGAGAAGAGGTATAGTTCTTAACTGGGTGTTTTCTTTTTTATTTATTATTTTACCTTTTTCAAAACTCTCCTAACAATTGTGATATATTAACATAATTATCACCTATATACTTAGATTTTATTGTGTTTATCATATAAACCTTTTCATCTAATTATCTATCTAATATAAAATTAAAAGATCTTTCATGCGTACGTACGGATTACCACCTCATGAAGATGGTGTATTTAATTTTTCATCACTGCCTCTTATGGATGGTCATAATGATGGATTATAATGAAATAATATGATATATATGATATATATGATATAAATTTATATAGTTAATCACGACTTAAACATAATTTATTTCATGATTTATAACATACTTTCCTTATAATTTAATCCCAGGATCTAGAGTTCTAGTGTCTTTGAATGATTAAATACATAAGTACACCATCTTAAATGTAAAAATAACATAATTATTTCAAAAACTATATAGTTATCATAACTCACATAGATATTTTAAAACTACATGGAATACCTTTTGGAAAATACATAAAGAAATGGGTGAGCTGGAATGCCCGGTAAGGGAATAAACACAGCAATAAAGCATAATATGAGAGTCAAAAGGCATAACAAGATATCATTAAGAGAATGATCAAAATCATGGAAACATGGAATAAGGAAATGAAATCATAATATCATGTAATCCTAAAAAATTAAAGCATAATAAAACATGAAATCATAATAATATTTTATGGTTAACCACTAAGATAAGATAAGATAGGCTAACTGCCATCATAATCATGGTATGCTCCGGCTAACTTTCATCATAACATAGTGTGTTTAGCCTAACCACCCATTCACCATGCATGGAATATCATGAGATAGTAATATTTATCGATTAATTTATGGTATATAATGGTCCCAACCATCACAACTTATTCTAACCTCTATCATAATATGTGCAAGCATATGTTTTTCACAAAAGAAAAAAGAAATTGTACATTAATCATAAGCACGATATAACCCATAATAAGGAATTGGGTTTCACAATCCTATCTTAAGACATAAATGAGGGATATATCATATATATTCCCATTAGAAGAAGGAATTAAATCATTTAAAACATTAATAGTTTCAAAATTAATTGAGGTCTTAAACATGGAGTTCCATTGTAGAAAATTTATGAGAAAGTCTCTGTGGAAGAAGAGTGAAAGTGAACCACTTGGGTGAAACTTTATGAAATAAGTAAAGGATGTTTTTAAAGAATGAAAGATCATATAATTTTACCTAAAACCATAATTTAACCAAGATTTTTATATATAAAATATTTATGGTTTTTAGAATATATTCATGGTTTAAAAACATTTTATAGGGGTGATTCTTGACATGAGATGAGGGGTTGGAATGTTCCCTTAAATCCAATTTACTTGAAAGTAAGAATTTTTAAGGGACTTAAAAACATATATAACCCCAGAATTAAAAATTATATTTAACTATTTATATATTTAAGGGACATATATACAAAAATATAAGAATTTCATGAGAATAATATTTCATAAAAAGGGATAAAAGGAAAGAGATGTGTAACCAACAAGTAATAAGGGTGGTATAGAAGATCCTTTTTTATTTTTTAAAACAACATTGTGGAAATCCCACATAGAAAAATAAGATAATAAATTTTATTTTAAAAATATTATAATGTAAATATTATGTTAATATTAGATTAAACTTAATTAGGTTTCCAATTAAAAATGAGAACATTGGTGGGAAAGTAAAATATGGACAAGGAGGGGAAACCACCATTTGAATGGATGGGAAGTGTTATTAACATAATTTAATTTTAAAAACGAGATTATAACTCACTATAAAAGAATATTTGAATAAAAATTTATCTCCAAATATATAAATATGGTATACCATGTTAAATTAAAGATGAAACTCAAGGAGAAACATTATAATTCAAGAAATCATATTAAGTCATGAAAGACCCTTATATTTTATGGAAGACATAAAATATATCCCAAAATAAGGAAGTTAATGAATTTAAGTGAAGTTTATAAGTTAAAAAATAATTTATGATATTATAATTCATGCATGAATTATATGTACCATAAAAATTAATATTGGTGCATAAAAAATATGCCTCGAAGAAGGAAAAATTGAGACAAAACCCTTCTGGATTTAGTAATTTTTGAATCAAAATTAATTGGAGGCTTAAAAATAATATGGTTTTTTAAATATATTTTATTAAATAATTTATTGTTAAAAAATAATTTCTTTGATAATATATAACCATAGAAATAAGAAATTGGTGCATAACATTAAAACATGTCTCAATGAATAGAAATTAAGATGAAAGCCCCTACCTCATGTCTAAAAGCATTTAAAATTTGAACTTAAATTCAAGAATAATTAAATTAAGTTCATTAGATATATACTCAAGAAGATTATTTTTATATATTTAATCTTATATATTTCATCTATTATCTTATGGTACTTATTTTAATATAGTTTTTTCTTATGTTGGTTACTTAGGGTTGTTCGGTTAATTTCTTCATTACACTTTCAATTTGTTGACTGTGATCAAAGTTGTTGTAAAATAACTTAATGATCTTGAGATTTTTTATTTTTAGGTCATTTATTATTTTATATACACAATACCTATACAATTTCAAATTTTTACCCAAAATAGATCTAAATTAAGAAAGGTACCTTGATAAGTCCATTTAATGTGGTCAAAGTTACTATAAGAATTTCTTAATAATCACACATATAGAACACCCAATATTATTATTATAGAATATTAATTGGGTTAAATATATAATATTATTTAATTAAATAACTTTTTTGAACCTACCATTTAAGATGGTGGTTTAAATTTGAGCACGTTATTCATAGGTAGTCTACACACACACATGATGACGTTTTCCTTTTTCTTAATGATTTTAAAGGAAAGTATAAAATGGATATTACAATAGTATAATCATATTTAATAATATTATAATTTATTGTGTTATAATTCCTTCATTTATATAGGGGAATTTATGGTTGTAGAAGAAGAAAAGAACTGAGAAAAGTTCGGTTGAGAGTATTACCTTTCCCTTGGAAGTTCTCCCTTGGATAACTTCTTAGGACTCCTTAGCTTGGTATTTTGGTGAGAAAAAAGATTCAAATGAATGTTAAGGGTGTTTAAGAGATACTAAGGTAGATTTTTTGTTGAGAAAATTATTTTTAATGGGTGGATAAATGGAGAGGATGTGATCACCTTTTATAAGTGAAAAGCAGAAACTTTTGTAAAAACTAGTTATTTCTCAATGATATCACTTAATTATTCAATGAAAAAGGATCCAAAAATAAACAATAATTGTGTAGGGATATATATAAATCTTAAAATACCTCAAATATTCAATATTATGAATTTTTTTACATTTTTTATCCACTTTTACAAGGTTTAAACCAATTTTACCCTAATTTACCCTTACCATGGTAACTCCACTTTCAACCTTGGAAACTAATTTTAATGGAAACATTTTAAATTGAAACTATTTAATAATTTTAAAATTTTAAATCATTTTATAAAATAAAATTTTCAAGAGTTGTATAAATTAATTTTAGTATTAGCACACATAACGCATAAAACCTGTTTTTAGAAAAAAAAAACCTATATTTTAAGCATAAGATTTATGTTTAGGATAAAATTATAAATGTTATTGATTATATTAAAATTAAATTTATTATTATTATTCAATAAATATTTATTTAACACTAAAATAATTTTATAAACTAATTCATCTATGTGAAAATTTTAGTAAATGAAACAGACAAAAAACAATTTCGTTAAACAATATCTAAATTTTCTAAGATGTTAAGAATGGGTTTTATATATCAACATAGTATTTTAAAATACTTAATTTAACTTTATAGAATATATTTTTTATATTAAAATTTTTTCTTAAAAACTTTCATGACATTCTTGTATAATAATTCCATAAAAGTGGCAGTATTAGTAAAATTGGTATTTTTTACTATTCACCTAAAAATAAGTTATTTTATAAAAATATACAAAGATTAATCCTAAAAACAATTAACATGATGAATCCAAAATTTTAATTAATTTTATTATATTATACATATATAAGCGATAAAAATTATTTTTAGTTATAAGTTCTTAAAATGCAATAAAAACAATTTCTTGAAAAATATAACTTAAGTTCTAAAATGTCAAATGTGATCCTATGGGTGATATATTTAGGAGATTACGGGACTTTTACTGAGGGGTTATATGGTCATATATATAATAATTAAATAAGGGCTTGATGGGTGGCTTATACCTAGTTGGGGGTCATGACCCACCCTTCCGACCTGTGGTTGTGAGGTGTGTGTGTGTTTTATTGTAATTGTACCCCAAATATCTAATATATATCAATATTTGTTTACAAAAAACCAAAAAATTAATATTTAAATAATATTGAAATTCTAAATCCAAAAAATAAAGTTTATTTTTTCAAATTAAATTTCTATAATTTTCTATTTTAACTTTTAATTAAAATTATAAAATATAGTGATAAACTGTTTTTATAGGAAAATAAATTTTTAAAATACTTGTTTTCATTATTAATAATTTCTATAAAACAATAATAAAGTTAAAATTAATCAATAAATATTATATTTTATTAAAATCGTCATTTAAAAATAATATATTTATTTTTATTTAATAAAAAGTAAAGCACATAAAAAGATATATTCTTAAACATAATATTGAATAAAATAACATTTATATATAAATAAATATATATATATATATATTAATTAGTTACTCCCATTCATACCGAATAATTCAACGACTAGGTTTTAATAGTCTAAACATATCATGGTTTCATTTCAGTTCGATTTTGTGTCTGGAGAAAGCTATCAAACATATTTGAATTAATTAGAAAAATACATATATTAAAATATCAAGTAATTACATTCTACCCCCTTAAATAAATTTCATCCACATAATTTTAATTATCACCCACTGATGAAAGTAGGATATGTTCTTCTTAATATATTTATTATTTTAGATATAAATTCCAATGTGACGTCTACCTTACTATATTAATCTAGATAAACATACTTATCTTTCCTCAAATAACATTGATTACTTATAAAATAATCATATATTCGCCAGTGTATACCATTCCCAAAACTACCTAAATCCAAAAATCATAAAACCACAATAAAATTTCATATTCTTATAAAAAATTAATTATATATTTAATCTTGAAATGGTATTAACCACTAGTTCATAAGGTTACTCATTGGTCAATATATATATCATAATCCAAAAAATGAGCTAAAATTAACCAAAAATATTGTGGATCACTTTTTTCAATAATCAATTCAAATATCATCAATACTATATAACTCACTTTTATCAAAATTAATCAACCCTTTATTTCCTCAATATCAAGATTATATTAATCCTAAGAGTTATCCATACCTCAATCATGTTTTATTCAATACTTATCCCAAAAAATATAACCTTATTATAAAATCACTTTTCAAGGTTATTGATTCCATTTAATATATATTTCAAAACCTTTAAAGTATAAATAATGAATAACAATCCTTATACGATTTACATAACCCTTATAACTTTTATATTATACCAAAATTCCATCGATAAGTGTAACTCACTAATGAAAATGGCTATGATTATAAAAAAATAATTTATATTATGGTATCAACCTCACAACCTTAGTTAAGACTAGGAAACTCACATTTTATATCATAAAAATAATATAATAATATTCTCAATCATTTAATTATTCTCCCTTATTTAGTTATAAGACATAATGGTTTTTTAGATACATACCTTTCTCAGATTTTTCCTTGTGATCTTGTTTCAACCAAATACTAAAACCAAAATGGTTATGATAATATCCAAAAGAATCATAGTATATAAATATAAAATCTCAATCCTAAGATATAATCTCTAATGACACCTTAATTTCATCCTATAATACTTTAATTTAAATTTTTTCACACTTAGTTAATCATATAACTCTCTTGGTTCAACTTAGGTTACTTTAAGTTGTGTTCTATTATACTAACCTAGTTCATTAAAGTAATTAGGAAATAATTCCTTCATAATTGTTTATAAATATAAAGTGGTTGAAAAAATAATATCCCTCATGTGTGTTTATCCAGGTGTGCATTTATTCCTCTTTATTGGGCACCAAGTCATGTTTGAGTTAATACACAACATGCCCTATTTAGTATTATTACCTCTAGGTATAACTATGTCAGAGCCTATATCCACTTTCTATTATCTAGACGGGGATGTTTTTTCTAGTAAAACCACATAGTATCTACTTTACCCAAATTTTAGGATATTCTCCTATACTTAGAATTAACCCTTAGACTTGTCTCTAGGGTTTTTACTAATGTTCTCTAATCTTAATCTCCAAAAATAATTAGACCTTGATCTAATACTAACTATAGAAACCTAAGCCTTAAACATACTTTATTTCATGATTTATAACATAATTTCCCTACAATAAAATCCAAGTATCTATAGGTCAATTGTCTTTTAATTATTATATACATAAGTATATCTCCTTAAATGTAAAAACAACATCATTATTTAAAACTTTTCATAGTGCTCCTAACTCCCCTAGATCTTAAAAATTGCATATAAAACCCTAGGAAAAATACATAATAAAAATTGTGATCTATAAAGCCTGATAAGGGACTAAATATGGAAATAAATCATAGAATGTAAGTCAAGAGGCATAACATTATATCATTAAGAGAATGATCAAAAGCATGGAAACATGGAATAAAGAAATGAAATCATAAGATTATGGAATCATAAACATGTGTAAATATCATAAATCATGAAATCATAAGAATATTTCAAGGTTAACTTCCAATATAATATAAAATATGATAACTTACATCATAACCATGGTATTCTCTGGCTAACTACCATCATAACATAGTATACTTAGAATAATTGCTTGTGTATCATACATGGCATCTTATGAGACATTAACATTACCCAATGCATTGGAGGGATATAATAGACCCAACCATCACAAATTAGGATAAATTCCATCATAATACATACAAGAATATATGTTCCACAAAAGTAAAAAATAAACTATATATAAATCATAAACATGATATAACCTAGAATAAGGAAGTGGGTTTCAAACTCTTGTCTTAAGACATAACCGTAGGATATATCCCATATATTCCCAAGATAAGAAGGAATTAAATAATTTAAAACATTAATAACTGAAAAATGAACTTATTCCTTAAACATGGGGTTACAATGTATAAAATTCATGAGAAATTATAGTGAAGAAAGAAATGAAAGTGAACCACTGGAAAAAATTTATGAAATAAGTAAAGGGTATTTTTAAAGAAATAAAAAGAGAATCATTTTCTATAAATCCAAAATTGAACCAATATGGTTATTAATAAAATAATTAGTTTTTTTATAAGATATTCATGGTTTTTAAACATTTTATGGTGGTTATTCTTGATATGAGGCAAGATATAGGTAATATTCCATAAATTGGGTTTGCTTAAAAGTGGGAATTTTGAAGGGACTTAAAAACATGTATAACCCTAGTAATGAAAAGGATATTTAACTAGGTATATATGTAAGGAAAATATATACAAAAATATAATAATTTCATGAGAAGAATATTTCATAAAAATGGAGAAAAGGAAAGAGAATATGTAACCAAAAAGTAACAAGGGTGGTACATAAGATCCCTTTTATATTTTAAAACATCATTATTGAAATCCTACATAATAAAATAAAATAATAAAACTTTCTTTTGAAAAATATTTTAAGGTAAATATTGTTTACTCTAAAGTATTACTTTTAACACTTTCTAACATTATTTTGAAAATCACAATACACTTCCTTAAAAGTTTATATTTACTAACTTTTATACTTCCCAAGTTCTAAGTATGTTTTTATAGAAAATATGTTTTTAATAGATGTATAAATACCATTCCAATTGATATAATTTTTCATTAATTAGATTAACATGTATACTATACATCATATGAATGATTATATACTTCATCATATGTAGATTTATAAAATTACAATAGTCAAAGTATAATAAAGTCCATTGGATGAAGTTATATCAAGACCATTGGAAGAACTTCATAAAATTAAGGAAGACATGATTTCTATATGAACATATCTAAAATCTACTAAATAAAGAAACTGCATACCACCATAAAAACAATATTAATTATACCGGACAAAATCTGAATACAGTGTAGCAGTATAGAATATTACGTGCATTGAATGAACATGCTGAGATGAATCTTTTCAAGTGAAGAAGGAGTTTGTCCAAATCTATTGTAACCAAATCTGAGAAATGTTAAATATGACCATTATAGAAACATCTATAAATATATTCTCATGATCGAGAGGAGGGGATTTTGTAACTCAATATTTTTAAGTTTTTTCATCCACAATTATCTAAATTTGTAGTGAAGTTTTAATAGTATATTATTACTTGAGATCACTTTGGTTGTAACTTTTATAGAGTCTTCTTAGTAAGGAATCCATGTGAGTATTATTGTAAATTCATTAATATTTTTTGTGATTGTAATTGTTGTAACTGTTATGGTATGATTAAGGGATTCCTAGGTTTTGGAAGAGGAAGTTTTCTTGATCATGTTAATCAAGGGTTCTCAGGGCTAGGTAAATAGTGGTTATATTGATCTTTGTATCAAGGTATTTCTTACTGTAAGAAATATATACCTTTAAAATTAGTATAAAATCATAGATACCTAAATTTGGGGTTATTTATTTCCTTAAAACTTCAGGATAAATTTTGAATCATCTTATAAAAATTTTCTATAATTTTTTCTTAACTACTTTGTATAATATTTTTATTACTTGTTTTATAAGTTTTTTTCCATTGTGAATAATACAAGGAAACTTTATATTGTTTATTATAAAATTTTCTAAAATATGAATTAGATAGAATATTTGTCTGATAAACCTACTTAAGGAGGATAATAAAAATTTTATGTTTTATTTTAAAAACTATAATTCACCCCCCCTGTAGTGTTCCTAGATACTCTTATAATCTTACATTTGGTATCATAGGAGGCTACTACTTTTATACTTTTTTATAAGATCTGTTACACTAATGTGTTTTGTAGAATTTTTTTTAAATGGTAGTTTTAAATTTTTGGAATTTAGAGAATCTAAATCCTAGAAGACCACCAATATTTGATGGTTATCATTTTGAATATTGGATAGATCACATGTAAACCTTCATTATTAATACTGGTGTTGAAAATTTTGTGATTATGACTAGAAACTATGTAATTAATGATAAGGAAGTGACTACCTTTACAAATGATAATAAATCTGATTATCAGTTAAACTATCATGTGAGAAACACTTTATTATTATCAATAAAAAAATGTATATATAGTCAAATTTCATTTTTGAAGTTGCTAATAGTATTTGGAATAAACTGGAAGTTACTCACTTTGGGAAAACCAAAGTTTCTGAAATAAGAAGAGCTATGATTAGAGTTGATTATAGAGCCTTTGATTTCTTACCTAGTGAATTTTTTTATGAAATGCATCATAGATTTATGAACATTGTTAATAGTATAAAATATCTTGGAGATAAATACTTGACAGATGAGAATTTGGTTGAAAATTTATTGACATCATGCCTAATGAATGGGAATCTAAGAGGATAACTCTTGATAATACAAAACATATTACAAAGTTGAGCGTAGATGATCTTATAGGAACTCTCATACAATATGAGGGAGTACTAAAAATAGTTTTTGATAAAGATAAAAAGGAAAATGGGGTGTATTTTTCTTCAAATTATATTTCAAATAAGAGATCCACATCATCTGAGAAAGTTACTAAGTTTTCCAAGAAGGAGAAGAAAGTAAAAGTTGAGACTAAATGTTGTTTTTCTGAATAAAGTAGAAAATAAATTTCAAATATTTCAAAAATAATGAACAAGATAGTTGGAAAAAAATATTTCAAATACAAGTATAGGGATATTTATAAAGATATAAATAATAAAAAAATCTTTAAAGATGATATGATATGAATTTAAGAAACTAGGTAATATCACAACAAATTTTCCTATACTTAAAAGGAAGGACAAGAAATAAAAGTTCTAAAAAAATTACAAGCTTAAAGTAAATAAGAGTTTGAAGGACTCAGACACTTGGAGTCAAAGTGGAGGTGATAGTTCTATAGAATATTATTTTTATGATAATAGTAATGGGTAGAAAGTTATGGGATTGTATATGAGAATTCCAAAGACAAACCAATGCTAAATAGAAATGGTATCTATTGAATACCATTCCAATTTCACTTTAAATGTAAATTATTCTGATTCTATGGATAAATGTAATTATAATACTTTTGAAGAAGAAAAATATAGTTCATATGAAGAAGATTATTATTTATCAAGTTATGAAGAAGTTTCTATTCTTTACCAAGTTATGAAGAAGTTTCAATTTCTGATATTTTACATTTAGCACACATGGATTTATTTGGTCCTATAAAAACTCAAATTATTAGTGGTAAATACTATATATATTTCTTAGTTTATGACTACACTATATATACATGGGTCTATTTTTTAGAAAAAAAAAATCAAAAGTCTTTTTTTTTAACTTTTATAAACTGTGTTAAAAATGAGAAAAACTACCTTTGGTGACTATTCATAGTGATCATGGTGGAGAATTTAAAAATTAAGTTTTTGAAACTTTTTATAGTAAGAAAGTTATTTTATATAACATTCCATCACCTATAACTCCTAAAAATGTGTAGTTTAACAAAGAAATATATTTATTCATAATATTACTAGAACCATGTTGAGTGAATACTCAATTGCTAAACAAATATAGGTTGAAACAGTTAATACTTCCTGTTATGCTATAAATAAATTTTTTCTTATATATTTTCTTAATAAAAATCCATATCAGTTGTGGATAGGAAGAAATAAAAAACTTTATTAATTTAGATTTTTTGGATAAAAGTGTTCATCTTGAATACTAAAGATAATTTACATAAATTTGCTCCAAAATATGATAAAGTATTTTTCCTTGGTTATTCTATAACTGATAAGGATTATAGAGTTTTTAATAAAAATACAAGTATTATTGAGGAAACATTTCATGTTAAATTTTATGAAACTAATACCTTTGTTTTTAAACTACCTGAAACCATATATTTATATTTTATTTATAAAACTATTTTTCAACCCATGTTGGAAAATTATTCTTATGAGAGAAAAACTAAAGAAACTCTTTATAAAGTTGTATCCCTTGAAGAAATTCAACCTGTTATTGAATAACTTATTTTTATAAACCTAAAGAATCAAATAATATTAAGTAATTTTACTACTGATAATATTATTGGTGATGTAGATCAACCTATCTAAACTATAAGTTCCTTAAGGAATGAATGTGAACATTGTGAATTTTTAATAAAATTTAAACCTAAAAATTCTGATTAGGTTATAGGTTATGAATATTGGATAAAAGTAATGTGGGATGAACTCAATAAATTTAAGAGGAAAAAATTTTGGACTATGTTTGAACATCATAAATATTCTCTAATAATAGGAGTAAAATGGGTTTTTTGGAATAAATGTAATGAAAATGGAATAATAGTTAGAAATAAATATAAACTTTTTATAAAGGGTTATAATCAAAAAGAATTCACGGAATATAAAGAAACTTTTTCTTTAGTATCTAGACTTGAAGTTATTCACATACTTATAACATATGTATCATTTCTAAATTTTACTATTTTTCACATGATTGTGAAGTATTGTTTTCTTAACAGGTATGTTCATAAGGAAGTTTATATAGAACAACCACCTAGTTTGGAAAAAACAAAATCTTTTGATCATTTTTTTAGACTTATTAAGGTTCTTTATATACTTAAACAATCCCTAAGAGCTCGATGTGATAGATCAGATGGATTTTTGTTACAAAATAATTTTTTTAAGGAATCTATGAATCCAACCCTTTTCATTGAAAAAGTTTTTAAATATACTATCATTGTTCAAATTTATGTTGATGAAATAATATTCAGAATAACTCAAAAAAACACTTACTGATTCCTTTATAGATATTATGAAATCTGAGTTTGAAATGATCATGATGGGTGAACTAACTTTTTTCCTTGGATTTTGAAATATCTCAAAAACAAAATGGAAATTTTATATCACAATAATATTATATAAAATATATTATTAAAAATTTTGGTTACAATAATACTAAAAGTATTATTACTCTTATAGTAACCTAAAAAACTATTGTTCTTCATGAATCTGGGAAACCAGATGATCGCAATACTTTTAGATGAATGATTGGTAGTTTACTACACCTTACAATATAGATTTAATGTTTTTTTTTTGTGAATTTGTGCAAGATATTAAGAAAAACTAAAAGATTCTCATCTTAAAGTAGTAAAACGATTTTTTTTGTAAATTAAGGGAACTATGGATCTTGATCAATTTTATACTTCTGGAAATGATTTGGACATAATTTTTTTTCAACTGCTAATTTTTATAGATGTAAAATGGATATAAAAAGTACATTTGTAACTTTTCATTTATTATGATAGTATTTAGTGTCTTGGTCTTGTAAGAAACAAAAATCAATAGCACTTTCCACTACTGAAGCTGGATAAGTGGTAGCAGGATGTTATTATGCTCAGGCGTTGGGGTTGCAACACACACTCACTAACTTTGTCATGAGTTTTAGTAAAACTCATATTTTGTGTGATAACACAAGTTACATATCTTTAAATAAAAACTCATCACATTAATCATGAGCTAATCACAAATATATAAGACACCATTTCCTTTGATTTCAAACAAAAAAATGAGATATCATTTTATAATTCATCATAAGGTAAGAACAGCTTGCTGATATTTTTACAAAACCCATAAATTCTGATAGATTTGAATATATTTAATGGAATATTTTAATTTTCAACATAAAATGATTATTTATCTAATTCTCATTTTCATATCTCCTTATAGTAAAAACTATCCTCAAAAAAGGGGAAGAACATTCTTATCATGCTTTGAAAAAAAATCTTAGTTTTCATTTTTTTAGTTTTTTAAAAAATTTAAAACTTTTTATTAAAAATTTATCCTCTAGAAAAAAAATTATAAAGTTTTTATTAGAAAAAAATTTCTAAAGTTTTTGTGTAAAGTCCCCAACATGGTGGCCACTATATCTAGTGCCCCAAGATGGGTCATCACATGACCTCGGGTGCGCCTCCCCGTACACTAGAGGTTGCTGACTAGTAGCATTGGTCTATAAAAAAAGTTGGGGAGACTATACCCATTTATCATAGTAATTCCATAGCATAAATAATATCAATAGATATAATAACTATCAAGAAAAATTAAATGGATTGTATGAGACAAATGCCAAGTATAATAAGGGAATACCTGATACAGCAATAATATGTATACTCTACATGTCAGGTTGTCACACCAACGAAATATAAAATTAAACTACCAAAAGATCCTGATTGCGAACCCAATCCCCACCCTGGTCCTAACCTTCTATACTCTAACCCATCATCCCATACACAACCCAAACACTAGGTATCTGTCTTAAACATGTACCAGAAACAAGTAACTTCTACTCAAGTACCCAAGTACCATGGAGGCCCCGAGTAGGGTGTGAGTACAACTCAGTAGGCCACCACCAATGGTGGATAATCATTTAACAGTCTATACAATAGTGTATGCAATAAATAAATAAGGCAGCAAGGAAATATGTTTCACATTTAAGAAATATTTATTAAACTTTTTATCCTTTAAGCTCCATAACATCAACCAATCAATTAAAACTAACTCTAGTCATATCGGGGGGCCTAAGCCATAATCTAAGGGGGGTCACATACTTTTAATCACAATGGTATTTACTAAACACAACTTATTAACATACCACAGGAAGCATAGAGCCTTATTTTGGAATCCCAAACAACACCATATCCATATGTTGGGAAGCATAGAGCCTTAGTCTGACATCCCAACCATACATTACTTAGCACTTACCTTGGAGCCTCAGTCCAGGTAGTCTCATCAAATGCAACTTTTAGGGGCATAGAGCCTTAGCTTGACTCCTTAACCTGTGCATTATAGGGGTGTGGTTTAGATCCTCAATTAAACCCAACATGTGGTGGTAGAACCTCATGTCAATAACCCACATACCACCAAGCCATGTTCACATGCATCTTTAACCATAACACATTTACCATACACAAAACACAACCATTAAATACATTTATCATTTGTAATAATACTCATTATACTTTCCCCATTTACAAGGAATAACCCATTAACACATATACCACCATGCCAAACACCCCCTTATGCTATATTATCCACTAGAAAATAATTAATATAAAATTCATTTCACAATTAAATGATATCACACAAATAAAATTACTAGTTTAAAATCATCTTGAATCCACCATTTAAAATATGGTCTTCCTCTTTAAATAAAAACTAAAACATGCCCTAAGGATTTTATACCCATTATCAAACAATCACTAAAAATTTTACAAAAGAAAGGGACCAAACCCTCCATTTTAAATCATTATTTTAAATCCATTAAGAAGAACCCATTTTTACAAATCATTTTGAGTTTGACACCTCCTTTCAAAACATTACTCACTTTCAAAATAAATGGTCAAGGGCTCAGCCAGTCCATGTCTAGTTTTTCTTATGAGGCCTATCGATGCATCAAGGGACTATAGCAGGCTCCATCCATTACTTAATAAGTACAATGCATCCATCATATGAATGAGGTGAAACTAAGGGTGTAATTTCGGCCTGGCCCGGACAGGGTCGGGCTGGGCCGGGCCTGCCATGCAAAAAGTCAGGCCGCTGACCACTATTTGGGCCGTGCCGGCCCGGCCCAAACAACCCCATGAGGCGGCCTGAGCCCGGCCTCGGGCTGGGCCAAACCATCAGGTCGGACCGGGATTTTTCGGGCCGGGCTGGGCTTTTTCAAGTCGGGTCATGGTGGGCTTTTATTATTTTCAAAATAATTGTCTGTTTTAAATTTTTTTTATTTAAACATTTTTCTAACATTTATTTAAAATGTTTCTTTACATTTATTTTTAAATGATTAATTTAAAACATTTTTAAATTTTTTTAAACGCATGATTTTTACAAGTGTTTTTTTAAAACATTTAACTTGTTTTCATATTTTAATGTAAAAAGTGTTTTTTAAGTGTTTTTTTTAATTAATTTAAATGTTTATTTTAAAAACTTTTTTTAATAATTTTTATTTAAAACTTTATTTAAACCATTTTTTAACACTTGTTTAAAATGTTTTTTTTTTACATTTATTTTTAAACCTTTAATTTAAAATGTTTTTTTGAAAGCATATTTTTACATGTATTTTTTTAATCATTTATCACGTTTTATGTAAAAACATTTTACAGTGGGTGGATATATTATTTTTTTCTAAATATATTTATATATGTCTGTAAATTTATATATATTATGTACAAATTAAAAAAAATAATGAGTGATTGGGGGGTGCGCAGAGGTGGGTGGTGGGTTTAAAGTGTTGTTATTTAAACGTTTTTTATCATTTATTTAAAATATTTTTTTACATTTATTTTTTTTAACTTATTTATGAAAAGTGTTTTTAAGTGTTTGTTTAATTTAAAACATTTTTTTAAACTTTTTTTAATTTTTTTGCAGGGTAGGCCCGACCTGGCCCTGTCTGGACCGAAATTACACCCTTAGCGGGTGCGCAGTAGTGGGTGAGTTAATTTTTTTCTAAATAGATTTATATATGTATATATAGTATATAAAATATATGCAAGTTTTATCATATTTAAAAAAAATAATGAGGTTGGGGGTGTGCGAACATCATTTGGTGAGTAGTTATTTTTTTGTTGATATATAATAAGTTATTATATATATATATATATAATATGATAAAATTGTAAGAAAATAATTAGGGGTTGGGGGTGCGCTGCAGTGGGTGGGTTAAATTTTTTTTTCTAAATATATTTATATATAATATATGCAAGTTGCAACATATTTAAAAAAATTAATGAGGTTGGGGGACGTGTACGAACATCATTTGGTGAGTGTGTTATTTTTTTGTTAATATAAAATAAGTTATTATATAATATTAAATCATTGACACACACACACACATATATTATTAATGGATTTTTAAAAGCCACACATAATTGATATATATTGTTAATAGCTTTATATATACTATTAATGGCTTTGTTTATATATATATATATATTATTAGTAGATTTGTTTTTATATATACATATATAATATGCAAGTTTCATCATATTTAAAAAAATTAGTGAGGTTGGGGGTGTGCACGAACATCATTGGGTGAGTGTTATTTTTTTATTAATATATAATAAGTTATTATATATATATATATAATGTTAAACGATTGACATATATAAATATATATATATATAATATGAGAAAAATATAAAAAATAATAATTAGGGGTTGATGGGTGTGTCGCAGTGGGTGAGTTAATTTTCTAAATAAATTTATATATGTATAGTATATATAATATATTCATGTTGCAATATACTTAAAAAAATTAATGAAGTTGAGGGACTTGCACGAACATCATTAGGTGGGTGTGTTATTTTTTTATTAATATACAACAAGTTATTATATATATATATATATATATTATTAAATCATTTATATATATATATATATATTAATAGCTTTTTTATAGATATATTATGTTAAATCATATATATATATATATATTATTAATGTATTTTTAAAAACCACACTTAATTGATATATATTATTAATGGTTTTGTTTATATATATACACTATTATATATATATAATTATATATCGTTGTATATATATTTATAGACACATTATAATTATATATAATAATAATAATATGTATATATATAATATTATTTTTTGTTAATATATAATGATATATAGATACATATATAGATATATAGATATATATATACATGTGTGTGTGTGTGTTTGTATACATATATGTATATATAGAAATATATATATATATATATATATATATATATAAGCTGGTGATAACTTAACAGGCGCAGCGCCTGGACCCTTGGGAGCTTGTGGTATGGGGATCAAATCCCCCTACCAGTAGTTTCACCGTTAATTTTTTTACAGTAGGCGGGCTTCGCACGGACTATCGGGTTGGGCTTCGTGTGGGCCAGCGGGCTGGGCTTTTTCAGGTTAGGCTAGCCTGGCCCGCGGGCCTTCTTGGATAGGCCCAGGCCCGACCCGTTGAACCTACGGCCTGAGCCCGACCTAGCCCGATGCGGGATTTGCCGAGCTGGGCCGCTCGGGCTTTCGGGTCGGGCCTGTCGGGCTTTCTGGCCGTCGGGCCAAAATTACACCATTTGGTGAAACATAAATAACATATACATATGAAATGTAAATAACTTCTCATAGTCAGTCAATATAATCATAAACCATTCTGAGCAATATGGTGAATGGTATCAAAATAAAACATCCACAGTTAAACTTATCATAAACCATTTAATAAAATATGGTTAATAATATCATAATAGATCAACCTGAATGAAGAATGAAATTCAAAAAATCATGTTGACATAGATGAAAATACTTTAAATGATATCATAGAATAATTATTGGAGAAAAACTCTTATTAAACCCATATGAAAAACACTTTAGTATAAAAAATACCCTTTTCTTTTAAGAACCCATTTCCAATACCAAAACACTCTTTTCTCTGAAAAAACATTTTCAATAAAAAAATACCCCAAAAATATAAATATGGTTTTTAATTTAAGGAAACATGAAATATTGAAAAGGAATATGAAAATAAAATAATGGCCATGGCGGTAGAAAATTCATTGTTGTCGTATACGTTAAGAATAGAACATTCCTTTTGTCGTTTGTCAAAACATTCAGCATAAAACATGTAAAAAGATTTATTTTTGAAAAAAAATAAATGAAATTTAAAATAGATATAAAATTTCCTTTATAATACTTTTATATAAATAAATATATAAAATAATATCAATAATATTGACTTGGATGAAAAGATTTTATAATTAAATCTTTAAACATTCAAGGTGTCCCATACCACATTGAACATGTAATTCATAAACCCCGTAAAAGAATAAAATTTAACATAACATTAAATAACATGATAATAAATAAATTAATTAAATGATAATTCAAAGGGACTATATATACACCTCATAAAATAAGGTGGGTGACATCAACCTATGCATCAATGAAAGGAGATTGAGACGAAGTCCCTTTCCTTAAGTCTAATTCATCATGTATGTTCTTTATATTTCTAAATAATAAGATTATGTTAATTATTTTATTGATTTAAAACCTTTTTAATTTTATTATTCATTTTATATCACTTATTACCATGTTATAATAATTATTTAATTATTTAATCTCACATTGGATGTTTTGACGATATTCGGTACATGAGTCCAAAATGAATTTTTTATGATGTTTATAGTCAAAGTGGTATTAGTCCATCATCTCCAAAATAATATTCATAAAATAATAATAACTTTTATGCATCAATTATACTTTTAAATCCATCCATTTAATATGGATATTAAAAATTAACTACGTTACAGTCATGGAGATAGTAAGTTGTATGTATGCATGAGTAACGTTTCCATTTTTCAATGATCATTATGGAAAGAAGATAAGTATTATTTTATCTTCCCATAATTATTATAATATAATTAATATCATATTAATCATTTAAATATACTTATATATATCATCCATGTGATGTAGTGATGAAAAATGAATCATATCACTTCGTGGAGGTGATAGTTCACATATACGCATGAACGACGTTATCATTTTCATGTGCATGGAAAGATAAGAATGTAAATGATGTATTATATTTTTCTAATTATAAATATTTAATTAATATAATATATAAATATTAATTTCATCATTATAACTTTTCGTGAGATATGATGTTGGAAAACAAATTATATCGGTTCGTGGGGCGGTAGTTTGTTGTACACACGGACGAAAACTCTTTTCCCATTTGATGGAAGTGGATATAGATTTAGGTGATGATGTTAACATAATAACATATAAGTATATTTAGGATATTGGATTATTATTTCATCATGTTTGAATAATATTTTAAGTAAGTGGAAGAAGAAATAAAATAGAAACACTTAATTAGAAACGATTCATCTTCTTCAATTGATCTCCATTGATTAACACCTCTAAGGAGGATGTTCTGCCTAAACTAAGACTAATAGAATGTGGATAGGGGTTCTAGAAATGTATTTTGGTAGATATTTTCTAAACCAAATAGGTTGTGTTATGAAAGGATAATAATGGGTTTCCTTTTATAGGAGAGGAGAGGGGCACTCTTGGAATTATTCAAATTATTAAATTAATATAAAATTAATTTTATAATCCAAATGGATCCAAACATATTAATTTATAATATAGTATGATTTTGGGTCTAAATAAATTAATCCAATGAAAATTATATAAGTTTTCACTATTTTTTATTCCTTATTTTTAAGCTTTAACTCTTATTTAACCTTTTTAATTCTTACCATGATATCATGTAAATTACACTTTGAGGGTTAATATATTTACTCTAAAATTTAAAATGACCAATAAATGAGTCATTGATGACATTTTAATACTTATCCAAATCAGTTGGCCAAAATTTATATTTTATAAATTTTATATCATTTAATAAAATATTATTTATTTTAAAATATCGATAATGTCAATTTTGACACCATTCATCACATGACTGTTTAAAAATATCATAACATGATATATTCAAAAAAACTATTTTAACTCATAACTAATATGTCAAATTAATCCAAAAAAATCATTTATGACATTAATTATATCAAATTTATTTATTTTAATATTTTTAACATCATTTATTTGATTCTTCTATTAATTGAACAATTATTGCATCATCATTGTGTCACCATTTAAGGTAATTATTTTATCACTAAAAATTATAAATAAATTACCATGATGTATATAAACTTTTTACCTTTACAAATACTATTTATAGTCAAAAATACCTCTTATATAACCCCTTATTAAAAATATTTCTCTTGTTAAAAACAAAAGTATGGCAAAAATGACTTTCCTTTGAATATAATATTATAAAGGTTATATTCTCATCCAAAAGGCCATAAATACTCTCATAAACAATACTTTAATTCTTAATGATGAAAAATACCCATCAAATAAAATTATGATAAGTATTAGGTTAATTTTATAATATTTGTAATATTATTTTCACCCTTAATTACCTTATTTACCCTTAACCGTGATAATAAAAAATATTACTAAAGTTACTATTCATAATGTCCAAAAATAAAAGGAACATATTTAATAAATTTAGACCTTATTATTCTAAATATGGAATCCATTTTTCAAAATTTTAAACACATAAATTTCATAAATTAATTAAAAATTTATCTTGTTGACAGAATGAGAAAACGGGGTTTAAAAGTAAAAATGTTCAAAATAATGAAATGTTTTTATATCCAAATTCAATGTGAAATTTATTCCAATAGCCTAAATTGGATTAATTGATAAAAAATTGATCTAATTATCTTTTAAATCCATTCAAATGTATAATTTAACATTATAAATTATTTAGATGAAAAAGGTGTTTTTAATTAAAAATGCAATATTTTTTTACTATTTATCAAAAAATGAATCTTATCAAAAAAATAAAAAATTCAATGAAAGTAAATTTTGATATTTCTATTTTAAATAATGAGTTTATTTTGTCAACAATAATTTATAAAAGTGTCAAAAACTAGATTTAAAACAAGTGTGCCATCAAAAGGCGACAAAACTGTCTTTTTAGAAAAATACTTCTTTTATATGTAAAATTGGATTTGTTCTTACATAATGTCTAGAAAACACATAAAATGAATTTTAAAAATTATATTTAATATATAAATTTCATTAATATCATCCAACAAGAGTAATTTTTTTTATTATACTTGTGCACATTTAAATAGTTTTTCAGAAAAACATTTCCTTTTATTTTTTAAAAAAAGTTTTATTTTCATTTATAATTAATTGGTCACTAAATAATTAATTATATATACATGTGTAAACCATATTTTCATAATTAAATTATTCCTATTCACAATATCTAACTTAACAGTTGGTGTTAAAATAATAATATTTAATACTATATCGCAGTTCGTTTAAGTTTGGTGTTGTGTGTAATTTATACTATTAAATAAATTGAATTTATTTAAGAAGAGACATACCATAAAATATTTGGGTGTTACATGATACTTCATTTGAGGAGGGAAGTTTCCTTGACATCCCTAAGATCCCTTACATTTCTTTTGGAGCTACTTGTCTTCCAATTTCTCTACCTACCATAGAAAGTCTCTTAAATGAAAGAGGTGATGATGATGAAGAGACTGAGGTTTCTAAAGATAACTAGATAAGGAGTTATTATAAATCTTATAAGGAATTAGTAGAGGTCTCATATGGTTCTGATGATGATAATAATGGTGATGATTGTAATAGTGAGAATGGGTATGATGATGGGGATAGTGGAGGTGGAGGAACTGATCATGATAATGTTGATGCTATTAGGGAACAATCACATCATCCATCCTCTGTTGGTTTAGCTACTTCAGTTAGGTATATAGAGAGACCTGGTTTAACCAGATATGTGTTTATTGATAAATCAGTTCAAGAGAAACTTGTTGGTGATGTTTCATCTACTATATGAGAGACCAGATTATCTGCTGAAGGGGAAAAATCCCCTAGTTATGTTAGAGTTGACCATGCTGATGTGACTTATTCCAGAGTTGTTATAGCTGCTCGTGATGAGTGGGGGAAATTCCTAGAATATGTTCATCTTGTTTTGGACTATTCAGAGTCCAATGATGTTGAGGAAGATCTTATAGAGCATAGATATGCTCAGGATGGTTCTACTTTGGGATAGGGTGAGGTATCCTCTAATGGATTCCTTCCCTAGGTTCCAAACTTCTTGGACTAGCATATGATAACTCATATGATGATGGGAGTAGTCCAACAAAGGATGGGGGACCTTCTATCTCAGTTTTATTTAGGAAAGATCCTAAATGATCTTTAGTTGAGTAAATTGTTTATAATGGTGATCTTCAGGCATTTGGTTCAGATGCTTCTACTACTATATCAGAGCCTGTAGAGGCTATTATGCCTAGCATTGAGAGACTTACTACACCAGTTCCTTCAGATGATATTTTTAGATAAGATCTAGTGACTTTTATAGGGAGACTTCTTTTAGACTTCAGTAGGACTTTTAGGTCTTGGGCACATCTAGTCACTCAGCTTAGTGAAGCTGATGCTAGAAGCCTCTTTGAGTTGGTTGTATTTTATATCCAGACAAAGATGAATTTTTACATTCAAGAATTTGATATTGAAAAAATAAGGTTGGCTATTGAGATAGAGACCATGAGATCAGTTATGGAGGAGATGATAACCTCCTTTGTTGATAGTCAAAATTTTATAGTGGAGAGGTTGGAGATTTTACCTGTAGTAGCTTCAACATCTTCTACTCCACCTCCCTCGGTTTCAGTTGATTCTAAGTTGATCCAAGCTAGAGTTCAAGAGGTGCTTCATGCTATTTTGGGATATTTTTATTCTTATCATCAGAAGGACTTGAGGTAGATTCATCAGAATGGTGAGCGCATATAAAATCTAGTAAGAGAGTGTTTAAATAAGGCTCAAAGTGATAGGGAGACCATCACTAAGTACATTAAATATTGTCTTTTTAGGGTGTATACCAAACATGAATTGAATTCCCGTTTCAAGTTTTTTGATGAGAATCTAAGGATGCCACATGTCACTAGGGAATTCAAGGAATAGGTCAGCCATTTGAAAGTTTTGGTACCCATTATCAAGTTATTTATGGAGGAAAATAAATATTTCTTTAGTGATATAGATAGAGGAGGAAAAATTATTATGGATTTTGTAAATATTATAAAACCTTTTCTTTATGTCTCTGGCAAGTCATGGGTTTCTCCAGAGATGATTCACATGTCTTCCTTCACCTCTGATCCTTCTTCAGACCCTCTACCTCCTTAGTACCATCCCTTCAGCATGTCTCCCAGGGAAGTAGTCTGGGATCTTAGACATGTGGTCATCAGAGAGATGCCTCAGCCTCCTTCATTACCTTCATCCACTACCAAAGCACCCTCAACATATACATCCATGCCTCCTACTTCTGGAAAAGGAAAAGGCCTTACTGATCCTTCATCCTAGGCTGAGAGTGAATCTAATTAGACATTAGTCTTTGATAGGTATTTGGTTTTACTTTTCCCTATATCTATTTTGGACTATAATATCATGAATTTTTGTGCTTAATGGGATGTATCTATATTATTTTTCATATATTTTCATTTACTATTTCTTATTTTACCTTTTTGATAATCCCAAAAGGGGGATAAAGTTGGATGGCATTTACCTTTGAACTCAAACTTAATCTTTGAAATTAAATTTATTATTTGATACCTCATTTATATATCCTTTGATATGTTACCTTTGATACCAAGTTTATCTTTGAAATATTACCTATTTGGATGTCCTTATCTTATTCCTTGATACCATATTTATTGGGATATTATTCTTTGATACTGAATTTACCTTTAATACTTATCCTTTTCAACCTAGATTATTTAGACTCATCCTTTAATACTATATTTTTTCAGATGTGATTTACTTTATCTTTGACAACCTTAATTACACTTCTCTTTGATACCACATTTATTTATATCTCACATTTGACATTTGAAATGTTAAGCATACTAATATCCTTTAAATACATCTCTGTATACCTGAGTTTATTTTATACATGGTTTATACAAATGTCATGATTTGTGATCATAAAAAGGGGGGAGATTATTGCAACCACATTATTTTAATGCTCACTAATCATGTTTATTATGTTTCTAATTATATTAATGTTTTATGATATCATTTTATATTATAAGTTAATTTGATGAAAATTTGGCTAAGTTTTGGAATGAGTCACCGCTATACATGACTCATCACCTGAATGACTTACCGCCAGACCTAAGTTTCCATTAGTTCAAATGACTTGCCACCAAATTTGAGTCCCTACTAGACTCGAGTCTCCATTTGTTAAGATGAATTTCTGACATAATTGAGTAACTTTTTGACTTGAACCATCATTAGTTCAAATGCCTCACTACTAGATATGAGTCACCACCAATTTGAGTCACCGTTAGTTCAAATGAGTCACCACCTGACTGACTCACTACCACACTGACTCACCACCAGACATGAGTCACCACCATCTTGAGTCATTATTAGTTCAAATGAGTCACCGCCAAACTGACTCGCCACCGGGCTGAATCACCACCAGACTAACTCACTGTTATACACGATTCCCCACCAGAAATGTGCCACCACTAGAAGAAATTCCATCATTGTTTTGCCTATTTTGAATTAAATGATCCCAATGAATATATTAATGCAATTAATTAATAGTTTTATTTTATGATTATTTTCTAAACCATTATAGGGATGCATTAATCATAAATTCATATTCAATATGAGGATTCAAAAGATATCAATGATTATTCTTCAATTGGTGCATGCAGTGCTTTATATTCTTAGAAGACTCCATCGTATGGGTAATGATCAAGAAGTTCATGACTTTCTGAATACTAGAAGGATTATCACATGAGAACTTACATGTTTCATTCCTACTAAATTTCAACTGTGAAAGAGTGGAACTCATTGAAGATCAAGATCCTTTCCTACAGATAGAAAAGGTAACCATGTGACACTATGTTTTACTATAACTTTTAGAGAAACAGTTTGAGCTCCTCGCCAAGACACGTTTGAGGATACTCGAGCTTATGAAGCATTACATACCAAGAAACATTACCTTTTCTATATCCTATTACTTTATCTTTCTGTTTTTTTCTTTTACTTTCAAGTAGTGTGTTGTTTACTTGTATAAGATCTGGGGTTTTATTAAGGTATGTTTTTGTTTATGTTCCAGTTTAAGTCTCTTATTTTGTTCAAATAAGTGTCTCCCAAAGATCATGAGAAGGATCAGGGGTGTTCTATGTAGAGACCCCGACCCCAGAAACCCAGGAGTCGGTGCCTTCTGAACATGATGTGTTATCTTAAAATAAAATACACTTTGTTAACAACACATCATGTCCCGTACAGAGGATCGTGTGCGGTTCGGGTTCTGGGAAACCGGCAACTTCTCAAACAATTCATCTTTCAAAAGCTGACACCTGAAAATTTTAAAATCAAAATGTAGGGTGAGCATTGAAATACTCAGTAAGGGGGTTTAAAAAAAGAATTTAAAATACTGTAACATTTGAAAACATTCTTTTAAAAGAATTTGAACATCCACTAAGAAATATTTTAACACACAAAACATAACAATGCTTTAATCAAAGTTTTCAAGAAAAACATGAAACGAATACGTCAATTCTTGAAGGAGTGATAATGGTTGTTACAAACAAGTACTACATGTGATTTACTTGAGCATAAATTTAAACAGTTAAAAGTAATGCATAATCAGAGTTGCGCATAAGGAAACAACTGAATGTTCATATGCTGGTTACTATTCTATTAAGTGATAACACTAGGCATGCTTCAAGCTTAAAGCTAGGGAATTATGAACTTTATAAAAACTTTAAAGGCATTAGTCGTGAATGAAATTTATCTTGAAAAAAACTTTTTATATGACTTGAATTATGTGGCATCAACATTTAATATTGACAATCGTTTCGTTTCACCAAGGTCCATCCCCAAGGTGTCGTAAAAATTACCAAGGTTATTCACCAAGGTATCAGTCTAAAAAGTCATCTCTAGAGATTAAGCCTTTACCCTTGGAGAACTATCAGGGCGCACCCTTAAATTTGCCTTTATTATCATGTGAGCCACATCATTCATGCTTTACTTAAACCATTCATATATTCAAGATGTCCCATACCACCTTGAATATCTCATTCATTTTCATTTTTACCCAAGGTGTCCCATACCACTTTGGGTGATTTAATTTCTTAGTTCATTTAGTGATATGTCATAAGCATACATTATGTACAAAAAAATAAAAAAAAAATAAAAAAAAAGAACCACTACAAATCATTCAAATACAAGGTATGATGGTTAATCTTAAAAAAGTATCAGTAACTAATCAAAGGCATACATGGCTTAGTAAAACATCCTTTACACTAAAGCATATGATTAATGATATACTAAATGATGAATTATAAATCCATGGAAAATGAGTGCTTAAGGAAAAACACTTGAAATTAGTTATGGTGATAAATAGGCCCTTGATTGTATAAATAAATTAAATTATGACCTGATTAGTTAACACATTCAACAAGGTAGGTTCATTATGTCTTAAGATAATACATAAATACAACATGATATCATGATCCATCAAATCTTGAATCCTTTAATACATCTTAAATCAAACCAAATTTCACCCTTCATGGTAAAACAACCCACATTAACATATGGTACATAATATTACATGTTGGTTCATTTTGAAATCTGAAAAAAAAAAGATAGAGTTTTGGTTATAAATATTCGTATATACATATAGAAAACTGTATATATATTTTTTTTATCTATAAAGGTTTTATGAAATATAATCGAAAGAAACGATCAAACTTAGCATCCAGATGCCATGCTCAACATAGATTAATCCAAAAAAATATACCACCCATGTGTATATATATATATATATATAAAATAGGTAACCCGTATATATACATACCAAAACATATTTTTTTAAGGATTGGTTTAAAACGAAATAAGATAATTCTTTTGTAAACATTGTATTAAACCTTAAGTAGAACCGTTTTAAACCGGATGAATTTCATTATACAAAATTATATATACATATATAAACTTTACAAATACTACGAGAGTATAAAGGTGTGAGTTTAGAAAACAAAACAGAACATGTAAACATTCTTATATGTACATGAAAACAGACCCTTTGAAGACAAAAACATTCAAGGGGTCCATATATTAAGTATATATATATATATAAACTAATATAAGCTGTATATATATATATAGAAGGTTTAAAAAAAAGAAAACAAGGACCCTTACATATACAACCCATTAAAATCACGAAGGCAAAAATCTTTGAAGACAGAGCAACCCGAGATGGTTATATTTAAGTATATATATATGTATAAACTGTATAAATATATACACCGTGAGTATATAAAATAGAGGTTATTTAGAAACAAGGCAAGAATGCAAGAAAAACCCTTACCGTGCTTGAGGAGGAAGCTCGGTGCCGGTTACTGGGTGTCCGTGGGAAAGAAGGAGGAGGAAGAGGAAGAAGGAGCTGCCTCGGGCTTCAACGAAGCAGGGGGGTTTAAGTACAGCCTCGGTGCAGGAAGGGTGTCTCGGCCCATGGGTAGGCTGTCGTGGGAGAAGGACGAGAGCACAGTGAGCTAGGAGGGGGAGTGTTCGGGGGTCAGCGGTGCAGTGCGAAGGGAGGGGCCCTGTGTCCTTGGTGCAGGCCTACTGGTCAGGACCCCGATGCTGGGAAGAAGACGATGGGGCGACGCGGTAAGAAAAGGAATGGTCCGGATTGAAGATGTCGAGATCGTGCGGCTGAGGGAGAAGCGGGAAGAAAAATTAGAGAGATCGGTTTAAAGAAACCAATGGTCGGGATTAGATCTCGGGGAGATCGAACGACCACAGAAGCGGGCGGGGGCGATCGCGTGGTTAAAACGAGTTGGACGGCTGAGATCAATGCGGAAGTTTATCGGATGGTTCCGGTCACAGGGAGCTCGTCCCACATCGAAACGGAAGGATTTTGAGGCGCGGTATAAAAATCAAGCCGTTCGGGGAGCGGTGCAATAGCACAACACACACGCACACGGGGCCTTATACATGGGTCCCTACCCACCCCCGCGGGCCTTGGCCCAACCACATGCAGCGCGAGCCGCGGCCTTATACACGGGCCCGCACGCGACCTGGGTAACCTATGCTCGGCCCACCCCGAGCCTCTAGCCTGGCTGACTCTCTGTACGCGCGCGCACACCTGGGGAGCCCGATGGCGGTACCTCAGGTCCCTATGGGGTCTCGTCCGTGGCCTGAGGGCTTGTCCCTTGAGGATGCCCTTGGCTAGCCGGGTCCCACTCAATTTTTTTATAAAAAATTAGTTTTATTAGATACTTAGCTCAATATAGAGTGAAATATAAATATTTGTAGGAATTGAGTAAAAACAAATAGTTTTAACTCAAAATGTTAAAACCAAATTCAAGTTTAGATAAAATATTTTAACTCTTGGTATAATTTTTTTTAAAAGATATATCTTTTGTATAATTATAATCATTAGTATTTTTAAAATACTCTACTATTTGTTTTATAAAATTCTTTTAAAGACCAAAAGTTTCCCAAAAATTTTATAATTTATGAGATCAAAAGATATAATTATTATGAATTCCCTCTAAACATATTCTTCATAAAAAGAATACCAAGTTTTCCACTACCTAGGTGTAAACGAGGAGATTTACTTCTAAGAATACTTTTTTTATTTTTAAAACGAAGAATATTTTATGAAAGAATGTTTTTAAGAATGAGGGAATAAAAATTGAGTTCTCTTTTAAAGTAAACTTTATTAGTGGAAACACAACGGTCGTTTTGAAAACCCAACGGATATATAAATATAATGGTCATAACTCAAAGAACTAATATAAATACAGGGGTGTGGGGTACTTCTTAAAACAGAACACTTGAACAGGAAGGATGGCTCTCCTCATACCATTGGCGTTGAGCATGTGTGTCGTGGCCCTGGCGATTATACTTTTCATGCTGATGGACCCTGAAGATGACGACTATCTGATTTCCCGCGTTGTGGTTCTTTGTAGTCTTGCGGTGGCCGTGTTAGGTCTTGTGCATGGTATATTCAACTAGTTGGGTCTCGTTGTAAAGTAATGTTTTAATAAATGTCAGTTTACCTTATTCTCCATGTTTTATTTTATCTCTAATTCCTTATTAGAAAAACAAATAAAACAAGAGACATTATTAAAGGCAAAACACTTCTTACTTAAACCAGTTCATAAAACCTGAGGCGTCACAATATCCCCCCCTTTAGAAAATTGCATCCTCGCAATTTATTTCATGACACTATAAGGTTCAGAAACGTTCCTACCACCTCCACCAATGAATAGGGTCAACAGGTGCATTTAGAGGGATCCCCGTAGCAAAGCTCACTTCTTCCAGCTCCCTAATCCACATACACCTAAGACAGGAGGGGTTGCACTTATGCTCCGGGCCTTCAGGCCTCCAAAGGGAAGTTCGAATAGTACACAGTTCTGAAATGTCTTTGCAGACCAATGTACGAAGAACTTGCCGAATTATGTCTCGGTCGAGGATATCGAAGCCATAGATATGGTCAAACAGGCTAAAGCTGAGAATTTGGAGCATATAAGCCGCATAAAGATTTCCCTCTAACGCAGCCTCCTGGAATTTCACTCTAGCCGTGAAGTTTCGGCCTAGGGTGAAACAAAGAAAGAGCCCTTCGTGGTAACTTCCTCGTCATTCACGTCCGGCTAGCTGAGCAGAGCCAATGCGGTAATAGATGGAGGCATTCCCCTTGCAGGTGCGGAGAATCTCCAGACCGTTTGTTATCTCAAACCATTGCTTGCACGTTCTTCGCAAATTTGCGAAGGGGTCATACTCGTCCTCACACGTTTTGATCACAATGATTTCCAAAATCTCGGTGGGAAGAGATAACAGGTGGTTTTGTCCTTCCATCTGAAAGTTTTAAGACAGGAGTTCCATTACTTGAAAATCATTCAAGGACAAACACAAAGTAAGGACAAGGAAAGGAGAAATACAACATTTCAATAAACATACGTTTATTATTATTAGTGCTTGATTTTCCCTTACTCATTGACTAAATGAACTCCACACAGAGAAGAAAAACTCCCTAACTCCTCGAACCAAACACAGGCCGAGCATTCAGGGAAAAACTCATGAGGACACCTATGACGTCTTATGAGTCTAGCATGGGGGGCATGAAGTTGAGAGACATCTTCATACACTTGTCGTCTGTAAGACAATCGGGTGAACTCGTCTTCTAACCTTACGAAGTCCAACAACTGACCCTAGAAGCCATAGTTTAAAATCTGACAAAGGTAGCCCGCTCGGAGGTCTCCGTCAGTAGCAGCTTCTTGAAAGGGGTTATCAAGCATAGTGCCAAAGTTCTCACCCGCCGTGAAAATCCGGAAAAGTCCCTCGTAGTACCTTCCTCGACGTACATAGGAGGGAAATTGGGTTATTATCATAAGGAGGTAATCTATTCCTACCCCTTGGTGTAGCTGCAGCACCCGTGGTGAATTGGATACATCGTAAAGGTGTTTGCATGTCATGCGGATATGGGCATAGTTTAGAAAGTCCTCACGGCTGGCTAAAGACACAATGGTCTCTAGGGCCTCTATGGGGAGAGATAAGAGATTTGTGCCTTCGTTTTCCATCTGAAATTTAAGAAAACCAGTTTTTAATAAAATTGAAATACATATACATGTATTTTTGTTTCAGTTTCTGGCTTTCCAGAGTTATCCAAACCGAACCTCTGATACCAACTGTAGAGACCCCGACCCCAGAAACCCAGGAGTCGGTGCCTTCTGAACATGATGTGTTATCTTAAAATAAAATATACTTTGTTAACAACACATCATGTCCCGTACAGAGGATCGTGTGCGGTTTGGGTTCTGGGAAACCGGCAACTTCTGAAACAATTCATCTTTCAAAAGCTGACACCTGAAAATTTTAAAATCAAAACGTAGGGTGAGCATTGAAATACTCAGTAAGGGGGTTTAAAAAAAATAATTTAAAATACTGTAACATTTGAAAACATTCTTTTAAAAGAATTTGAACATCCACTAAGAAAGATTTTAACACACAAAACATAACAATTCTTTAATCAAAGTTTTCAAGAAAAACATGAAACGAATACGTCAATTCTTGAAGGAGTGATAATGGTTGTTAAAAACAAGTACTACATGTGATTTACTTGAGCATAAATTTAAACAGTTAAAAGTAATGCATAATCAAAGTTGCGCATAAGGAAACAACTGAATGTTCATATGCTGGTTACTATTCTATTAAGTGATAACACTAGGCATGCTTCAAGCTTAAAGCTAGGGAATTATGAACTTTATAAAAACTTTAAAGGCATTAGTCGTGAATGAACTTTATCTTGAAAAAAACTTGTTATATGACTTGAATTATGTGGCATCAACATTTAATATTGACAATCATTTCGTTTCACCAAGGTCCATCCCCAAGGTGTCGTAAAAATTACCAAGGTTATTCACCAAGGTATCAGTCTAAAAAGTCATCTCTAGAGATTAAGCCTTTACCCAATGCATTGGAGCGCTATCAGGGCGCACCCTTAAATTTTCCTTTATTATCATGTGAGCCACATCGTTCATGCTTTACTTAAACCATTCATATATTCAAGATATCCCATACCACCTTGAATATCTCATTCATTTTTATTTTTACCCAAGGTGTCCCATACCACTTTGGGTGATTTAATTTCTTAGTTCATTTAGTGATATGTCATAAGCATACATTATGTACAAAAAAAAGAACCACTACAAATCGTGCTAATACAAGGTATGATGGTTAATCTTAAAAAAGTATCAGTAACTAATCAAAGGCATGCATGGCTTAGTAAAACATCCTTTACACTAAAGCATGTGATTAATGATATACTAAATGATGAATTATAAATCCATGGAAAAGGAGTGCTTAAGGAAAAACACTTGAAATTAGTTATGGTGATAAATAGGCCCTTGATTGTATAAATAAATTAAATCATGACTTTATTAGTTAACACATTCAACAAGGTAGGTTCATTATGTCTTAAGATAATACATAAATACAACATGATATCATGATCCATCAAATCTTGAATCCTTTAATACGTCTTAAATCAAACCAAATTTCACCCTTCATGGTAAAACAACCCACATTAACATATGGTACATAATATTACATGTTGGTTCATTTTGAAATCTGAAAAAAAAGATAGAGTTTTGGTTATAAATATTCGTATATACATATAGAAAACTGTATATATATTTTTTTTATCTATAAAGGTTTTATGAAATATAACCGAAAGAAACGATCAAACTTAGCATCCAGATGTCATGCTCAACATAGATTAATCCAAAAAAATATACCACCCATGTGTATATATATATATATATATAAAATAGGTAACCCGTATATATACATACCAAAACATATTTTTTTAAGGATTGGTTTAAAACGAAATAAGATAATTCTTTTGTAACCATTGTATTAAACCTTAAGTAGAACCGTTTTAAACTGAATGAATTTCATTATACAAAATTATATATACATATATAAACTTTACAAATACTACGAGAGTATAAAGGTGTGAGTTTAGAAAAGAAAACAGAACATGTAAACATTCTTATATGTACATGAAAACAGACCCTTTGAAGACAACAACATTCAAGGGGTCCATATATTAAGTATATATATATATAAACTAATATAATCTGTATATATATATACCGAAGGTTTAAAAAAAAGAAAACAAGGACCCTTACATATACAACCCATTAAAATCACGAAGGCAAAAATCTTTGAAGACAGAGCAACCCGAGATGGTTATATTTAAGTATATATATATATGTATAAACTGTATAAATATATACAACGTGAGTATATAAAACAGAGGTTATTTAGAAACAAGGAAAGAATGCAAGAAAAACCCTTACCGTGCTTGAGGAGGAAGCTCGGTGCCGGCTGCTGGGTGTCTGTGGGAAAGAAGGAGGAGGAAGAGGAAGAAGGAGCTGCCTCGGGCTTCAACGAAGCAGGGGGGTTTAAGTACAGCCTCGGTGCAGGAAGGGTGTCTCGGCCCATGGGTAGGCCATCGTGGGAGAAGGACGAGAGCACAGTGAGCTACGAGGGGGAGTGTTCGGGGGTCAGCGGTGCAGTGCGAAGGGAGGGGCCCGAC
The DNA here is from genome assembly GCA_963277665.1 of Viscum album. Taxonomy (NCBI): domain Eukaryota; kingdom Viridiplantae; phylum Streptophyta; class Magnoliopsida; order Santalales; family Viscaceae; genus Viscum; species Viscum album. The sequence goes on along the minus strand of OY728131.1, from coordinate 905,962,610 downwards.
GTCCTTGGTGCAGGCCTACTGGTCGGGACCCCGATGCTGGGAAGAAGACGATGGGGCGATGCGGTAAGAAAAGGAACGGTCCGGATTGAAGATGTCGAGATCGTGCGGCTGAGGGAGAAGCGGGAAGAAAAATTAGAGAGATCGGTTTAAAGAAACCAATGGTCGGGATTAGATCTCGGGGAGATCGAACGACCACAGAAGCGGGCGGGGGCAATCACGCGGTTAAAACGAGTTGGACGGCTGAGATCGACGCGGAAGTTTATCAGACGGTTCCGGTCGCAGGGAGCTCGTCCCACATCGAAACGGAAGGATTTTGAGGCGCGGTATAAAAATCAAGTCGTTCGGGGAGCGGTGCAATAGCACAACACACACGCACACGGGGCCTTATACACGGGTCCCTCCCCACCCTCGCGGGCCTTGGCCCAACCACACGCAGCGCGATCCACGGCCTTATACACGGGCCCGCGCGCGACCTGGGTAACCTATGCTCGGCCCACCCCGAGCCTCTAGCCTGGCTGACTCTCTGTACGCGCGCGCACACCTGGGGAGCCCGATGGCGGTACCTCGGGTCCCTATGGGGTCTCGGCCGTGGCCTGAGGGCTTGTCCCTTGAGGATGCCCTTGGCTGGCCGGGTCCCACTCAATTTTTTTATAAAAAATTAGTTTTATTAGATACGTAGCTCAATATAGAGTGAAATATAAATATTTGTAGGAATTGAGTAAAAACAAATAGTTTTAACTCAAAATGTTAAAACCAAATTCAAGTTTAGATAAAATATTTTAACTCTTGGTATAAATTTTTTTAAAAGATATATCTTTTGTATAATTATAATCATTAGTATTTTTAAAATACTCTACTATTTGTTTTATAAAATTCTTTTAAAGACCAAAAGTTTCCCAAAAATTTCATAATTTATGAGATCAAAAGATATAATTATTATGAATTACCTCTAAACATATTCTTCATAAAAAGAATACCAAGTTTTCCACTACCTAGGTGTAAACGAGGAGATTTACTTCTAAGAATACTTTTTTTTATTTTTAAAACGAAGAATCTTTTATGAAAGAATGTTTTTAAGAATGAGGGAATAAAAATCGAGTTCTCTTTTAACGTAAACTTTATTAGTGGAAACACAACGGTCATTTTGAAAACCCAACGGATATATAAATATAATGGTCATAACTCAAAGAACTAATATAAATACAGGGGTGTGGGGTACTTCTTAAAACAGAACACTTGAACAGGAAGGATGGCTCTCCTCATACCATTGGCGTTGAGCATGTGTTCCATGGCCCTGGCGATTATACTTTTCACGTTGATGGACCCTGAAGATGAGGACTATCCGATTGCCCGCGTTGTGGTTCTTTGTAGTCTTGTGGTGGCCGTGTTAGGTCTTGTGCATGGTACATTCAACTAGTTGGGTCTCGTTGTAAAGTAATGTTTTAATAAATGTCAGTTTACCTTATTCTCCATGTTTTATTTTATCTCTAATTCCTTATTAGCAAAACAAATAAAACAAGAGACATTATTAAAGGCAAAACACTTCTTACTTAAACCAGTTCATAAAACCTGAGGCATCACATTCTGGGGGTTCAGGGCACAAAAGAGGAGGCAAAAGGAATTTCTGGGCATATTTCATAGTTTGCGCATGGTTAGTGCAAATCGTGCGGATCATCCCAGGTAACCATGCATCCTTGGACAGAGGCTTGTGCACATTTACCACACTGTTAATCTAACCATGAAAAATTATCAAGAAACCATGAAAAGGGATGATTTTGGGATAGTAGCTCGCACACATTTTGCGTACGGTTTGGAAAACCGTGCAGGTAAACCGTGTGGCCTAGAAAAGTTAAGAAATTTACAAAAAATACCATTATGGGATTTTAAGTTCCACTTGGGATTTTTCTCCTCCTCCCCTTGAAACCCTAGGAATGAACCAGATCTCCCAAGATCACCCAAGGTTGATTATCCTTCAATCCTAGTCTGTTTATAGTGCCATCAGTTGCGGATTGAATATCTGAGTAAGGTGAATCCCCTCCTTGCTCCCTTTTCTTGATTAGGGTTTGTATTTTTCTCTTCTCTCTATCTAAAGCTCTAAAACCCTTCTTTTTTAGTGAGATTTAGGGTAAATCTTTGAAGGGGGTTTATATCGGGATCTAAGGCCTCTATTAAGGGTGCATTCTAAAATGGATTCAAGGTAGGTGGTCTATAAGTTATATCCCATAGTTTATACTTGGATTGTCACTACTGGAAACTTATCCTTTACCAATAGTTTCAAACCGTTGGTAAAGGCTGGACAACTGTTGGTATAAACTATACCAACAGTTGTCCAAACCGTTGGATGTGGAGCTGTGGGTATAGATATATCCCAACGTTTCTATGATAACCATTAGGATATGGTAGGAAAATAGATTATATTCCAACAGTTTCATGTAACCATTGGTATAAATATTTACCAACGGTTTAAAACCATTGGAAATATCAAACATCATGTCTATAACAACAGTTTACCACAAATTATTGGTAAAAGTGAAGTAAAATGTTCTATACCAATAGTTTGTAAATCGTTGGTATATACTTTTGCCAACGGTTTACATGAAACTGTTGGTATATGTTCTGTTTAGAAACATATGCTAATAGTTTACATGAAACCATTGGTATATGTTCTGTTTAGACACATATGCCAATGGTTGTAAACCGTTGGCATAGTTTTTATACTCCTGCAGCAACCCCCCCCCCCCCCCCATGCACCTGAAGCACTTCCACCAGCTGGTCTGCCTCCCCCTGTGTTCAGAATTCATACAGAATTATCAATACCTACAGAATAAATACAGAATTCTATATGAATTCATACAGAATTCTATATGAATTTATACAGAATTCATACAACAAATAATTCTCAATACCTCTAATTCTATATTTAATTACACACATAAAAAATTCATTATTCATTATTCATAAGTTAATTAACAATTAACACATACAGAATTCAATTCAGAATTCAGAAGTTAATTACCCTATGCAATACAAAATTTTGAATTGAATACATACAATATTGAATTCTCAATAACACATACAGAATTGAATTTAGAATTTAGAATTTAATAACCCATATATAAGAAAATCATGTTTTGGGTTTGGAATATGGCATTGTTGTTTATAGGCATGGGTTAATTCAATTGAGATTTGAATTTTTGGATAATGTGGTATGTCATGTTGTAGTAAGGGGTAATGTGACATGGGGGTGGGGGTTGCCCAGGGGGTTGGGGGTCTTTCCAAGGGGGTAGGGGTGTCTAGGGGGTGGGGGTTGTCCAGGGGGTGGGGGGAGGGGAGGGTTGTCCATGGGGGTGGGGGTTGTCTAGGGGGGTAGGGGGTGTTCAGGGGGTGGGGGTGTCTGGGGGATGGGGGATGGGGTATCCAGGGGTGGGGGCTATCCAGGGTGGTGGTGGGCTTTCCAGGGGGATGGTGGTGTTTAGGGGGGATGTCTAGAGTGGTGGGGGCTATCCATGGGGGTGGTGGTGTCCAGGGGGTGGGGTGGTGTCCAGGGGGTGGGGGCTATATGGGGGGTTAGGGGGTTGTCCAATGGGGTAGGGGGTACGGGGGGGGGGGGTTGTCCAGGGGGGCTATCCATGGGGTGGGGGTGTCCAGGGGTGGGGTGGTGTCCAGGGGGGTGGAGGGGTTTTCCAGGGGGTTGGGGTTGTCCAAGGGGGAAGGGGGTGTCCAGGGGGTGGGGGTGTCTAGGGGGTGGGGGTTTTCCAGGGGAGGTTGGGGTGTCCAAGGGGGTGGGGGTTGTCTAGGGGGTTGGGGGGGCTGTCCAAGGGGGTAGGGGTGTCTGGGGGGGCTATCCAGGGTGGTGGGGGGCTTTCCATGGGGGTGGGGGTGTCCAAGGGGTGGGGGTGTCTAGGGGGTGGGGTGGTGCCCAGGGGGGTGGAGGGGTTGTCCAGGGGGTAAGGGGTGTTCGGGGGGTGGGGCTGTCCAAGGGGAGTCCGAGGTGTGGGGGCTGTCCAGGGGGAGTGGGGGCTGTCTAGGGGGTGGGTGTCCAGGGGGTGGGGGTGTCCATGGGGGTAAGGGGGTGTCCATGGGGGTGGGGGTGTCCAGGGGGTGGGGTGGTGTCTAGGGGGTAGAGGGGTTGTCCGGGGGGTTAGGGGTTGTTCAAGGGGGTAGGGGTGTCTGGGGGGTGGGGGCTGTCTTGGGGGTTGGGGTGTCTAGGGGGTGGAGGTGTCCAGGGGGTGGGGTGGTCTCCAAGGGGGGTTGTTCAGGGGGTTGGGGGGATGTACAAGGGGGGTAGGGGTGTCTGGGGGGGTTGTCTAGGGTGGTGGGGGTTGTCTATGGGGGTGGGGTGTCTAGGGGGTGGGGGTGTCCAGGGAGTGGGGGTGTCTGGGGGCGAGAGGGGGGCTGTCTAGGGGGTGGGGGAATCCAGGGGGTTGAGGGGTTGTCCAAGGGGGTAGGGGTGTCCAGGGGGTGGGGGTCCAGGGGGGTCGGGGGGCTGTCCAGGGGGGTGTGGGGGTTGTCCATGGGGGTGGGGGTGTCCAGGGGTTTGGGGTGTCCAGGGGGTCAGGGGTGTCCGGGGGGTAGGAGGGGGGATGTCTGAGGAGTGGGAGGGGGATGTCCGGGGGTTGGGGATGTCCAGGGGGTTGGGGGATGTCTAGGGGGTGGGGGTGTCCACGGGGGTTGGGGGGCTATCTAATGGGGTGGGGGTGTCCAGGGGGTGGGGTGTCCAGGGGAGGGGTGAATCAGTCACAGAAAATAATCAAGTCAAGTTTTATTATTTATTGAAAAAGAAATAAAGATAATGTGACCTACCTAATCACACTGACATTCATGCACAACAAATTATCAAACATCAAATGTCAGTAATATTATTCAAAAATGCAATTGATCAATCTATCCCTCATCACCATCACTATCATCACTGTCATCATCAGACTCACCCACATCCTCATCGTTGTCCCCATCATCATCCATGCCCTCCTCAACGCCCTCCTCCTCACCCTCATACTCTGCCTCAGCCTCCTCCTCCTCCTCACCCTCCTCCTCTGCCTCAGCCTCCTCCTCAGCCTCCTCCTCCTCTACCTCACCCTCCTCCTCTCCCTAATCTCAATCACCACTAGAACTACCACTTGGTGCACCATATATATAAATCATCGACGACATATATTCATCACAATCTTTTCTGGCCTCTGGTGTAAGTGTTGGACGTAAAACTTCCATCAGTTTCATAAATACGGTGTTTGCCTTAGCAGACTATTATGTCATCTCTGTGGCCCTTTTTTCACCCTGTTCCGCCTGTGCCTTAACCTTCTGGAACTCAGTGGCACTATAACTCGTACCAAAGGATGTCTAATACCTTTTTGGGACTATAATCTTCCCAGGTCGGCAGCGTACTCTGCCAGGGTTCTCATCTCCAAACACCTGATGTAAATGATCATTTGGACCAAAATTTCCAAATTCCTAGGAATCAAGGGCCTCTAAAACATAATTTTACAAATATAAATAGATTATTAAGTTACAAAATAGATATTAAAATTTGAAATCAACAAAGTAAAACTTACAATCTGCTGCTGAGTCAGTTCATTAACCGCACTTCCATCTTTCTTCCTTCTACTCAAGCAAAACAGTTTTGATCGAGGTACACGTCCTTTAATATTCAATGTTTTCCTCTACAATGACATTGAATGTAAAAAACCATAATTAAAAATAGTTTACTAATAATTAATTTCATAACTAAAATTATATAAACAACTGACATACCAGCTTCCTCTCATGATATGGTATCGTAATACATCCCAATGTGTGGAGGTATTTTTTAGAATCAATATTTTTTTTATTTCTTCTAGATTATTCCTAAATAAAATTCAATGATACAAAGGATAGTATTAATTCAAAACATGAAAATTTTCATTTAAATATCTCAAATGTGATTAATACCTTAAACTAGGTAGTCTTCCAAGGAGTAATCATCTGTTGATACTGTTCTAACGGACAATCATCGATGACAGGGACCACCTCTAACTCTATGATAACTCTAGCACACCAACCAATATAAAACTTGTGCTTATAGGCTCCCCAAATATCACCTAAATCCTTTAGACATGTTGGTCGTGCACCCTCACCATCGGGGAAATTAAACCGAAGCTGACACCAAAATATTAATTCATATAAATACAAAAAATAATATATTGCATTAAATACAACAGATTTTTTTACCCATATCTCTGCCCAAGAATTATCTTTGACTTCATTTGGAAACTGTCTCCATGAGAACAGGCTGACAGGAATGATGTCGGGGTATTTGGCAAGTGTCACAAAAAAAACTCTGACATTGTTGCCCTATTGTTTTCAATCATTTAAATGTCTTCATTGTAGTACACCATCAACTGCATGCGGCGGTTTCGCACTTCACACATGCGTGTACGCCCCCGCCCCTGCCTCCTATCAGTATATGTATCTGTTATGAAAGAAATACAAATATTTTATCAATAAATGTTATAATGAAAATAAATAATGGTATAAAAATTTGTTTGGTTTTTATAAATATACTTACGGTAGTCTGATCAATGGGATCCACTGGATCCACAGAAACTGAAGGAACATCCTCTACAGGTGGAGTGGGTCCTAATGGATGCTCCATAGGGACATACTTTAGATGAGTAAGAGTCTAAGAAGATGGAATATAAAAGCTCGGAGAGAAGTAATCAAAAGTAAAAGAAGATGACACTGATGGTTGTCTGAATGCTGGATGGGGAGTGGGAATCATCATCGGATATGGTAAAGACAGGTGAGGAGGCTCAAATGTAAAAGGTGGTGAAAACATGGGTGGCCTAAATATCTTGTGTGCCCCTAATGACACATTGGGATCAAAATGTGGGATAGATGGTATTTCAGTGGGAGGGGCGGAATCTAATCGGGTATACCGACCAGATCGACTAGCTCTCGTACCCCCCCCCCCCCCTCGTACAAACACCCTGAGTACTGGGACCACTACTAGGCTACTCATCAAATAATTGTTGCCTAAGAGGTGGATCCTGCAAAAATGTTTAAAAAAAATTAATCACATGACATTATATATTATTTAAATATATATATTTTAAATAAAATACTCACTATAGGCACTAGTGGTGGAATTCCCATCTCATCCATGCGATGATTGTTGTCCATCATCTTTTTCTGTTGCCTCTCTTCAATTGGTTTCATTTCCTGCATTTGAAAACAAATATGAAAGTAATTAGAAAAGGATAAATAATGTGTAACCCAAAAAACAAAATATAGGAGAGATAATAGGGGGGTTCATGGATAATTTAACTATCTATTATTTTAGGTGAGATTTAATGGATATATAATAAATTCAATAAATCATACAAGATGTAATAAAAAAAATAATTTTGAGTAGGATGGTTATTTACTAAGTGTCAACAGTCTATATATTATGAATGATTAAACCCTTAAGATAGTTGGAATATCTACCAGATTCATAAGAGGTAAAACACATGTCGAAATTAAGGGAAAATTTAATTTTTTTAGCCCAGGTAGATGATGCAGGTTTCTATACATGTTTTATAGAAGAAGACAAACCATGATGTTCATTATCTGGTGAAATTTTAAAGTGAGGTCTTAAATTTATACTAATTTTATACATGTTCAATAAAGCATTGAAATGTTAACCAAGCTAGAAATGTTGGTTTCGTAGGGTTGAATATAGTTCAATTCCAAATTAGATAATGAAATTCAAATAAAATTACAACTGATAAACATTGAAAAATTACATAACGGTCAGGTTGGATACAGAATATTTGTAATAAATATTAAATCAATTTGAATATTACCAACCTTAACAACCCAAGTTGAGCCAAACCAAAAGAATTGAGAACATGGGTGGATGATTCTATATATTTCTGACCACAACTTCAGGTTCACAGTCAACTCTGAAAATTGAGCTATTTGAGTCATCAAAAGTAATAAATGGATTGTTTCCAATGGAAGTAGGGATGGTGTCAATTCCATCATCACAATCATCAAAAATATGTCTTGAAATTACTTCAATAATGACACCAAATTCAGGGTCGAAGATGGTATTTGAAATAAAAAACTTGTTTCTCCATTGATGCCAATATATGTGGTTCATGGGTAGCAAGAGTGCAAGTCATATAAATTACTCTAAATCCACAATCATCAATAAATGTTCCTTGCCTTGTCATTGAGTCAAATCACTGGCATTTCATCATCATGACTTGTCCATGAGATTAATAATCCAATATTATTATTTTTTTCAATGACTCCATAATAACCAACATTTTCAAATCGCGGTCTACTATCTGATGCACTGGTATAACAGTCTATTGTGGCAGTAACTATAATACCATCATGTTGTGTTCTCATGTTCTTTTCTTGTTCAGTAATAATAAATATGTACCCATTGATAACAATTGATTTACAGTTATGAACCACGGTATTAGGACCAAAATCCAAAGCTATTATTTCCTCAAAGACAAAGTCAGTATTCAAACTCAATACCTAAAATATAAATGAACATTAAACTTAATTAAATATTGTTTTAATTATTTTAAATAGTAATATTATTATCTTTAATTTTAACCAAGCATAAAACTCTTTGCTATGAAAAATATCCCTCCTTCTCAAAGATAAAGAATGATGCTTTCTATTTATCATCGCTTTATGTTCCCTGTAGATAAAAATAGGAATAGTTTAACATGCACACACACACACATATATATATAATATAAATATTCAATTTAATTACAAGATGTAGTCATCAAACAAATCACATTTGAACAAAACTATGTGATGTGCCATCTCCCGCTCTTCAAGGCTTAATGTCGTTAATGTATATGATCCAGGAATTCCTCCTATTTGAGGAAGTGATGGAAAACTAGGTTCAATTTTCTCATACTATTCTTATTCTTTTCTCATTGTTTTGTTCATTCTTGTAGTAAGATTAGACAAATACATAGAGCAGAAATCCATACATTCTTGATCTAAGTAACCGTTCATGATAGAACATTCAGGATGATTCCTATTTCGGACATAATACTTTAATGTGTACACATTTCTTTCAGTTGGATACATCCAATGAAAAGAAATAGGTCCTATGGTATTTCAGTTGGAATATATATAGTCAGATGCATCATGCATGTAAAAAATGATGGAGGAAATATTTTCTCTAACTCATACAAAATTAATGGGGCATCTGCCAACATTTTTTAAAATAAATACTTGGATAATTTCTTAGCAAAAAGATCTATAAAAAATGGCACAACTGAATAACATTCACCCTTAAATTATTGGAAAAAATATGATGGATTTCTATTGGAATCAACTCATACAGAAGGATGTGATAATCATGAGTCTTCAAATATTTCAGCTTCAACTCTCTTATGTTGACTCGTTTAGATATGTTTCTTGAATATCTATCAGGAACTTTAATAGTATCTAGTACTTCCAGAAATTGTTTTTTATGTAGGTGTCATCACATAAGAATCACATGGAAAATTCCATTTATTTTCACTAATATGCACAGGATGCAATTCTGGTCTGATGCCCCAATCCACCAAGTCACGTTGAGACCATAAATTATATTTTGTCTTTCCCTTAATATTTAGAAGAATTGAAATCAAAATTTCACATATATTTTTTTCAATGTGCATTGTGTCTAAGCAATGATGTAACAAATTGGTTTACTGATAAGGCAAATCAAAGAAGATACTTATCTTCTTCCAATTGTAACAGGTTTCAGTGGAAACATTATTTCTCTTTCCAAATTTCATTTGACCCTTCCCAAATGAAAAACTGAAATATTTCAATTCATTAAGCACATAAGTTCTATACATACGCTAAGGCAGATCATCAGTCTCCATGGTATTGTCAAATCTTTGATGATTATTTCTATATGGATGGTCCATTGGTAATAATCATCGAGGTCCCATAAAACTGAAACTACAGCAATGTTTCAGTATTATGGATCATGTATTCTTTATAAAAACTGGACATGATAGTTTTCCCTTAGTGCTCCATCCATACATCATTGTATAAGTAGGAAAATCATTGATCATCCACATAAGGACAACATGCATATGAAATATGTCTTTTGAACATGCATCGTATGTGAGCACACCCACATCCCAAAGAAGTTTCAACTCTTTTATTAAAGGTTGCATGTATATGTCTATATCATTTCCGAGATCAGAAGGTCCAGATATGAGTATACTCATGAAAGTGAAAGGTTTTTTCATACAATACCATAGAGGAAGGTTATAAATGTGTATAAAAATTGTCCCAAGGATTTTCGTAGATGACCAACAGACCATAACCCCCACCTTTAATTTATTGTTCGCAGACCCGGATCATTGATCCAGAAAGAAATCTTGCACATCATCTCTGTGAGTGTCGCAGACATGTGTTGTGCGAAGTAAGCATCTACCCAAATGGATTAAAACCATCACATGAAAGACCCAGCCTCACATTACGCACATCAGCTGGAAAATCAGGATATCGAACATCAAATCTTTTTCATGAAAATCCATCTGCTGGGTGAACCAACTCATCATTAGTCTTTTTTCTCTGAGTATCATGCCATCACATTTTTATTGATATTTCATCAGACAAAAAAAGATTCTAGAGTTTGGGGATCAATGGAAAGTGCCACATTACTTTTCATGGAACACGGGATGGTGTTCCATCAGCTTTTATCTTCCAATGGGATGTGCCACATTTTATATAATCATTTTGTTCAGTCATTTAATCCCATAATAAACTGAAATATTTTGGGAAAGCATGAATTTTGTTTCTTGAAAATCCAAGTTCCTCAACTAACTTCCATGCCATATAGTAGTTTGAGGGAATATGTGCATCATCTAGAAGTAAGTCCTTAAATAAGGTAAGAATGCAATTGATAGTAGTATTAGAAATACCATACATTTTTTCCCATAAAATAATCAGATTAAAAATTTCAGCTTTTTCATTTTACCGCATTGTCGATATACTGGAGTCGTGGCAGCATCATTCAATTTTTTCACCCCGAAAACATCATCATTTTCATTAGACGCATCATGTCTGCTCATATCGAAGTTTTATTGGGTTGTAATCCTTTATTTTTCATGATGAAGAATAAATGGAAACTGGTCATATAACAAATTCTCCGATCCACTCCTCTCATTTGGATCATTATAAATTTGAGATTTCATTTTCTCCCCATTTTGATACCACATAGAGTAGTTTGATTTAAAACTGTATTTGGTTATGTGGTAGATGACTTCTTCACGACTCAACCAAGTTCTTCCAACACAATTGTAATAGGGGCAGTGTATGTGACCACTATCTGAAGAATTGTGAAATGTAAAATCTAAAAATCTCTCTAAATTGTTTTGAAAATTGCTTGAGATCTAATCGGTTTCATACAGCCAACTTCTATCCATTCTGTAAAAAAATTATAAGTCATTTCATCAAAAGAAATTCAATAAGATTGAAGTTACATTGAAAATATATTTAAGTAAATGAGAATTGTTCACTTTATATGAAACCATAACTGACACACTACTCTATATGAGAATCATAATATAAAAGATAAAAACATACTATATTTATAACAAAATATCTTTGAAGAACTATACATGAGTGTAAAAGATCATGTACACTTGTGGAGGAGAATTATTCAGGAGTTGAGTAAATTTTAGATTGAAGAAATTTTATATTTTAGTAGATTATTTGAGTGATCACATACACTGCCCAAGGGTATGGGGGTATCCAGGGGGGTGTTCAGGTGGTGGGGGGCTGTCCCGGGGGTTGGGGTATCCAAGGGGGGTGGGGGTGTCCAGGGGGTGGGGGCTGTCTAGGGGGGTGGGGGTGTCCAAGGGTGGGGGTTGTCCAAGGGGTGGGGGTGTGTCCAGGGGGTGGGCTATTTAGGGGGGTGGGGGGCTGCCCAGTGGGGGTGGGGGTGTCCAGGGGGAGGGGTATCTAGGGGGTGGGGTGGTGTCTATGGGGTTGTCCAAGGTAGTGGGTGGGGGTGTCCAGGGGATGTGGGGGTTGTCCAGGGGGATGTGGGGCTATCCTTGGGGGTGGTGGGGTGTCCAGGGGGTGGGGTGCCTAGGGGGTGGGGGGTCCAGGGGGGTGAGGGTTGTCCAAGGGGGTGGGGGTGTCCACCCCCAAACTAGGGTCATAGAATCCAATCTCTATCCAATTTTAGAATGATTTAAAGCCTATTATATATGAACCATAAGATTGTTGGTGTAAACCATGAATATCATACATATAAATCACAACACACCTAATTGTAAACACACCTCCAAATATCATACGTGAATCGGATTTTATCTTCCACTCTAAATATAATACGTGAATTCTAAAAAAACACACCTAATTGTAAACACACCTCCAAATTTTGAGCTAGGTACGTGGATTATTGATGCCTTGAGAGGCTAGCTAAGAGCTAATTCCAGGTTGTGATACAAGTTTATATTTACAAAATTTTGTGTGTATGTCAAATATGATCCTATGTATGTTGTTTAGTCATATGATCCAAGTTTCTATGGGACACTACTCATGGGAGTATGATCCTTGTTATATCATTAGGTGATATGGATTTGTACGAATGTTAAATTTGTATGAGATCGATATAGATAGTGGATAAGAACCTGAGTGAGATTTCTTTGTAGAGATCACTTCTTCTTAGAAGGGTAAGAGTGATTATTGGTATGGAACTTCAAGAAAAGTCTTAACATGTGAAAACAACTATACATTAGTTATATGTGATTTCTATTTTTTTGTAGAGTATCAGAGTGGAAAACCCACCCCCTCCCTGGACAACCCACACCCCCCCCCCACACACACACACACTTGTATCCCCCTAGCCCCCTTTCACCCCCCCCCCCCCACCTGGATAGCTCCCACCCCACTTGGACACCCCCCCCCACCCCACCTGGACAGCCCACCCCCTCCCTGGACAGCCCACACCCCCTACCCCCTGGACAACCCCCCCCCCCCCACCTGGACTCCCCCCCCCCCCTCCTTAGATAACCCATACCCCCTACCCCACCTGGATAGCCCCCCCACCACCCCCTGGACAGCCCACCCCCTCCCTAGACATCCCACACCCCCCCTCCCCTGCAGCCCCCTACCCCTTATACCCCCCCCCCCCCACCCCCAACTGTACAGCCCCACCCCCACCCCCCAACTAGACAACTCCCCCCCACCCCCACCCCCCTCCTGGACAACCCACCCCCCCCCACACCTGGACACCCCCCCCCACCCCCACCTGGACAGCCTCTCCCCCCCCACCTGGATAGCCCACCCCCCCCCCCACCCCACCTGGACAACCCCCCCCCCCCCCGGACAGCCTACACCCCCCTCCCCCACCTGGACAGCCCACCCCCCTGGATAGCTCACACCCTCCTCACCCACCTAGAAACTCCACCCTGACCCCACTGGAAATCCCACACCCCTCCTTGGGAATCCCATTCCCCTCTCCCCCACACCCTTGTATCCCCCCTACCCCCCTACAGCCCCCCTACCCCCTGGACAGCCCACCCCCCCACCTGGATAGCCCCCCACACCTGAACAGCCCCCAACCCCCTGCAGCCCCCCTTAGGGTAATTTTATTTAAAACCATTTTATTTATTAAGAAAGGAAAACCATCATGAATTAGTCGTTTCATTACAAAAAACCCATTCAATTTATCAAAACATGACAAATTTAATTTATCAAAACATGAAAAATTCAATTTATAAGGCTCTATGGGTCACTTAGGAAATATCATTGGGGAAAGGGGAAATCACCTACATTGTTAATTCCAATTTAAAAATTGGCCCAAGCACTTAGGAGGTGTGGTGGTTTTCAGGAGTGCAGTGGTGTCCAGGGGGCTGTCTGGGGGGGTGTCCAAGGGGGTGGAGGGTGTCCAGGGGGTGGGGGTGTCTAGGGGAGTGGGGGTGTCCAGAGGGTGGGGGGTTGTCCACAGGGTGGGGGTGTCCAAGGGGTGTCCTGGGGGTGGGGGAGGGGGTTGTTCGAGGGGGTGGGGTGTCTAGGGGAGGTGCAAGGGTTGGGTGTTGTCCAATGGGGGGTGTCCAAGGGGGTGTCCAGGGGGTGGGAATTGTCCAGGGGGTGGGGGTGTCTAGGGGGTGGGGGTGTCCGGGGAGGTTGTCCATGGGGGTGAGGGGTGTCCAGGGGGGTGGGGTGGGGGTGTCTAGGGGGTGGGGTGTCGAGGGGGTGGGGGAGGGGGTTGTCCAAGGGGGTGGGGTGTCCAGGGGGTGGGGGTGCAGGGGGTGGGGGTTGTCCAATGGGGGGGTCCGGGGGGGGGGGGGTTCCAAGGAGGTGGGGGTGTCCAGGGGGTGGGGGGTGTCCAGGGGTGGGGGATGTCCATAGAAACTACCATATCACCCCACTAAAAAAAGGAAAACCACCTACACCACTACCCCAACCGTCCCTAATCCCTTCACATTGACAATCCTTATATCCATTACCCACCTTGAGACCATATGACTAAAAAAACCCTTTACCATATTTGAAGTGTATAACAAAAAACAAAAAGCAAATCAAAGTGATCCATATGCCACAAACCACATGAACTCTGATTTAGCCCAAATCAAAATAAAAAAGAGAAAAAATAGATGCATAACATTAAAACTAAAGTAACAATTACTAATTTGAAGTGTAGAAATAAAAAATTGCTTGATTAAAGATGGATCTATGGGTGAAAGGAGTTTCCCGACCTAGGGTAAAGAGACACCTTCTGGAGGAGCTTCAGATTAGGGTATGCAATCGGGCAGAGTGGGAGCTAGGCTGCTGTGTATTTAGGGGAAAACTTTCCCAACAGTTTTTAAAACCCATTGGGAAAGATTCTCTTTACCAATGATTTTAATAAACCATTGGTATATATTAGATAAATTATATATTTCCCAATAGTTTTTTCAAACAGTTGGGAAATCTTATTTATAATAACACATTCCTAATGGTTTGAACAAACTGTTGGGAAATGCTTCCTTTTTTACAGTATACCAACGGTTTCTTCAAACCGTTGGTATAAAACCATTGGGAAAAACTCTGTTTCCAGTAGTGTGTGCATGTAGGGTTTTATTCTTGTTCTCTTATTGATGTGTTCTCAATGCCATTGGAAATATATGGTATATTGTGGGTCTATATGACCAAACAAACCTCCCATGATCCCCACATGATGCATGGCAGATGACGTGACTTATTTTAGGGCCACCCATGGGGTGCACCGACCCTCCCAAATGGGGATAATGGAAGGGTAAAGTGTGGAATTGATTCATGATGATGTAGATCCTTAGATAATGTGTTAATTTTTTTATGAAATGAGTTATAAGGGATTTTGGTTAGTTATTTATAATGTGGTTAAAGTTTAAGGGATTGTTTGGTTGATATGTAAATGGGTTAGTTGGGATTTATGGGAATATGGTACGTAATTATTTTTACACTTGAATATGATTAGTGAGATAGGCATGGGAAATGGTAATTAGGGTTAAATGATTATGGGTTGTAAATGATGAATGTGTTAATGGATTGTGGCATAATGTTAATTTCATATTTATTGATATTTTTGTGATGTTTCCAATGATATTGGCTATGCTTGGTTGTAATGTGGTTTTTGTGGAGATTGATAAATAAGAATATGCACATGGCTTGGTAGAATGGGGTATAGACATGAGGTTCCACATCCATGGGTCGAGTTGGATTAAGGCTCTAATATCCACCCTCTAAATGCATAGGTTAGGGAAGGGGATGGAGTTCTATTCCCCTAACAGTTTCATTCCACCCAGACTGAGGCTTCGAGGTGAGGATAATGTGGTTTTTGTGAAGTGATTCCTAGTGAGATATGACTTGATTATTCCCATATACCTTGAGAATATTGAACATTCTTAATCCATTGAACACATGATAAAAGAGTGAACTAAACTGTGAGATGTTTATGTAGTGAACTTGTCTTAAATGGTAGCATAACTTAAAGAATCATAATCTAGATATATTATTGAACTATTTTCAATTACTTTTCATTATTTATCACTTACATGCACTATCAACTGTGACTGGATATTTTTTAGACACCATTGGTGGTGTCTTATTGAGTTTTACTCACACCATGCTCGGGCCTCCTTGGGTACCCGAGCAGATTTCATGGCTGTGGGTCAGGAAAGAGGTAAGGGCCTTATTCTTGAGAAGTGAGTCAGGTTTGGTATGTGCACAGATGAGGTCCGGGACTTAGAGCCAATACTATTTTGGGGATTCTATTATTTTTCTTTATTTTTTTTGTTCACTTGGCACTATAGCATGGAATGACATATTCATTGTTGCTTGTGGTTTGTATCCTGTTCGAGAAATGTTTGAATATGAATGTTATTGGTTGTTTCTTATTGTTTCCACTATTTTTATTGTGTTCTATTGTAGTTTACTCTGATAAATAGGGTATAGTATCCCCACATGACCTATTAGACCTTCGCTGATAGTTCGAAACCTCTGGCACATGGGTAGGTGCATGTGAGGTCATGTGAAGACTTGTCTCGGGCACTAATTTAGTGGAACCTGGGTTGGGGATGTTAGAAAGTGTTATTAGAGGATTTCTTTCCTATTTATTACTATTTGGGGATGGTAGGCAGTAGATTAGGATAGTGTCAGGCCTTGGTAATGAGCTCGTGTCTGGGAGTAGCTAACCCAAGTATAGGGGAAAACCCAAGTCACCCTGGGTGGGAATTATTGTTCTTGTTGTGTGTTGTTACATTTGATGATATTTCACCATTGGGTGATGCACATGTGGTGTGATGTGATAGTTTTATGATATTTTTCTCATGGTCGAACTGGCATGAGGTTTCTCATTCATGCATTATTATAGGCACCTATGTATATAAGTGACATGCATCATAGTAGGAACACACATATGGGACAGGTGTGTGGGACATGGAGAGTAGGATACATTTGATTTATTGAAAATGATTAAAATTGGTACTAATGAAATGGTAAAAATTTGAAAAGGGGGAAATAAAATATTGTAAAAGAAATAAATAATTTTTCTTGATAAGGGGTAGTAAGTGGATTAGAGTGGTCCAAGTGAGTAGGGATATTGAAATAGTTCTGAAATGGTGTAAAGTGTGAGGTTTATAATTGTGTGAGTTGGTTACCTGTGTTCGCCATTAACTTGGTGGGGTGGCCAAGGGTAGTGTCCCAGATGTGATTGGCCTTGTTTAGGTAGTGTATAAGAAATTATTTGTTTATGTCTAGTGATTAACCTTCCCTTAAATTTATGTGAAAGATTTATGGCATGTGTTCTAAAGCTCATGTTTGGAATTGTAGAGAGATGTCACCACAGAGACGTGTGATGGTTGGGAGACTAAAGGATGTTTTCGAGAATTCTCCCCTAGTAGTAGAGCAAGTGGACCCCATGGTTCAAGATGATAGGTAAGAGAAGTTTCGTGAGAACTTCTCTTATTTTGTACATATAATGGAATGAGACCCAGGGCGGGTTGCACCAAGTATGTTTGAGCTGACTAGGGAGTTTAGCTACAAAACCCTCTGACCTTTACTGGAGAGGGTGTTCTAGAGGCAATAGAGTTATGGATAGAGTCTATCCAGACTATTCTTGACCACCTAGAGACTCCTCTTGATAATAGAGTCAAGTTAGTTTCCTATATGAGGAGAGGCCAAGAAAAGTGTTGGTGGGACATTATGGTTCAAACCAAGTAGGCTGAAGGAATGATGTGAAAGGATTTTTAGGAGAAGTTTCTTGAACATTTTTACCTAGAAACGTTGAGTTAGGAGAATCCTATGGACTTTATAATCTTAACTCAAGGGATAATGTATATAATGGACTATGCTAGTTGTTTCACCGATTTGTGACGCTTCATTCCAATGTTGACAGGATATGAGGTAGTTGTGGTGAAATGTTTTTAGGACGGGCTGAGATATGAGATCAGATCTCAGGTGAATATTTTCCATCTAAAAAGGTTCACTAAAGTTTTGGATCAATCCCTTATTTCAGAAGGTAACCTAAAGGGAGATTTGGGTAGTGAACTTGTGGTGCCATATGGGTGAACATGTGGTGTGGCTTCTGAGAGTAGGAAGCGTCATTTTGGAAACTTTCAGTTGGGCAGAAGTTCACAGAGTATACAGAAGAAGGGACCAACCTCTTGAAGTGGTGACCAGATATTTTGTTATCAGTGTGGCGGGTCATGGAACATGCATGGCCAGTGTCCCCTACCACCAGTCGAGTACCGAATGTGTGGAAGGATAGGCCATGTGCAGAGGTTCTGCATGAACTCGTGGAAGTCGGGAAATGATAGAATTCATAAGTAGATGTCGAGTGTAGGCAGGGGGTCAGTTACCCCATATCAAGTAGGCATTTGGAGCTCCACAGGTCGTACTGGTAGAGGTAGTGGACGTATAACTCTAGGGAGAGATCATCAACACCAATAGTGCAGTGCAGTGCAGGGTAATCAGGTTGGAGCTTAGGGTAGAGGGGTAGGTCATCTCTATACAGTTTAAACTACACCAGAAGGTGGTGAGGTGGTACTGTCTACTACAATTATCATAGCTTCCATGCTCTCTAGTGCTTTATTTGATCCAGGTGTTGTGCATTCTTTTATTTTTTCTCAATTCATAGTTGTGTTGGGATTAACCGTAAAGAGAACTTGTGGAGTAATGTCACTTGATACTCCATTAGTTTCATGAGTTGAGGATATCAGGCAGTGTAAGGGTTGTGCTCTAGAGTTTGGTGGATATCATTTTTTATGGGATCTGTTTGTTCTAGAGATGTCAGGTTTTGACCTAATCTTGGGTATGGATTGTTTGGTGTTGTATCAAGACCATATCGACTATTACCGACATTGGGTAATGTTCACATCTCTCTATTAAGACACTTATGTCCTCCATGGTGAGTGGGATACCCGAGCGGGCCATGCAGGGCCGCTATGACAGTGGTTGGGAGAACTCACAGCCCAAGTAGCATGCCTTATGTTAGATTATGGGGAGAAGGAGCAATCATTCTTCCCTCTTATTGTGAATCAATTTTAGGACGTGTTTCATAAGGACTTCTTGGGACTACCATCTGAGAGAGACTTGGAGTTTACGATTGAGTTGTTACCGGGAGCAGAGCTCGTTTCCATTATTCCATATCTAATGGTGCCATAATAGCTCCAAGAACTAAAGGTTAAGCTAGAGGAGTTGGAGAATAAGGGTTTTTTCATCCTATTACATCACCCCAGGGGTCTCTTGTGTAGTTTTCTAAGAAGGTTGATGAATTACTGAGGTTATGTGTCAATTATAGGAAGTTGAACCAGATGACGATGAAGAACCGATACCCTCTTCCTAGAATCAATGACCTATTTGACCAACTTAGAGGTTCCTCAGTGTTTTTGAAGATCAATTTGATATCATGATACCATCAGTTGATATTTAGACCTTCTGACGTACCCCAGATAACTTTATGAAGTAGGTATGGGTTGTATGAATTTTTTGTGATGTCATTTGGGTTGACCAATGCACTGGTTGTTTTCATG
Source organism: Viscum album (assembly GCA_963277665.1). Taxonomy (NCBI): domain Eukaryota; kingdom Viridiplantae; phylum Streptophyta; class Magnoliopsida; order Santalales; family Viscaceae; genus Viscum; species Viscum album. Next base: position 905,943,102 of record OY728131.1, on the reverse strand, counting down.
GATTTAATAAACTATATATTTCACCTATATCTGGATCATTTTGTGTTTGTTTTTGTTGATGACATCTTGGTGTACTACAAAAATCATGAAGATCGTGACAAACACCTTGGCATCATCCTGAGTACACTAAGAGTGCATAGGTTTTATTCCAAGCTATCAAAATTTCAATTTTTTATTGATAAGGTACACTTCTTAAGACGCATAATTTTCAAGTTAGGTGTATCAGTGGATCTAGAGAAGTTTTAGGCTGTGGTGTCTTGGGAGCATCCCAATAATGTTTCTGATGTTCGTAGTTTTTTGGGTTTGGTTGGTTATTACCAGAGGTTCATCATAGATTTGTCTCATTTGGAAGTGCCACTCTCAAGCTTAAGAAAGAAGGGGGTTAATTTTTAATATCTATAGGCTTGTGAAAATACTTTTTAAGAGATGAAAAAATTGGTTGACTACTGCACCTATTTTGACCTTACCTGAACCAGGTAATAGGTACACTTTGTTTTGTGATGTGTCTGGTGTTGGAATTGGGGCAGTGTAGATGCAGTAAGATCGGGTTGTAGCTTATTGTTCAAGATACTCAATACCACATGAAAGAAATTATCCTACTTGTGACCTTGATCTAGTTTATGTGGTTCATTCCTTGAAGTGTTGGAGGCATTACTTGTTGGTAGAACCCTTCACGGTGTTTACTAACCATAAAATTCTAAAATGCATCTTCTCTCAGTGGGATTTGAATCTTCGAAGGAGAAGGTGGGTCGAGTACCTATAATCCATTAATTTTGAGTTGGTCTATACACCAGGAAAGGGAAAAGGTGTGTTTGATGCTCTAAGCCATAAGACTTGGAATTAGGTGGTTCAAGAATCTTGTTCATAGTGGAAGATGATGGTCTTGTTTTCTGAGATGTGTTTGGAGGTACATGAAGGGCATGGGAGAATGACTCTCGCATCCATATTAGTTGAATCTGTGATTTTGAACTGGGTCAAGGGGGGCAGCTAGTGGATCCAGAGTGTTTGGCTATGAAAGAAATTCTTAAAGGTATGGAGTCAACTTCTAGTTGGTATTTTGATGCCAATGGAGTTTCTTATGTTCATGGTCATGTTGTGGTGTCAGCAGGTGTACTGGAGGAGTTGATGCACGAGTTTCACGCATCAAAGTGGGAAGTGAATCTTGGATTGACTAAGATGTATTGTGATCTCTGTAGGCAGTAATGGTGGCTAAGAATGAAGAAAGAAGTTATGGTTTTTGTGGCACAATGCCTTACTTTTCAGTAGGTGAAGGTCGAACATCAATGTCCGGGTGGGTTGTTGAAGTCATTTCCCATTCTGAAGTGGAATTTGAATGACGTAATGATGAACTTTGTAGTAGGTCTTTCGAGGATGCCTCAGAAGAATGATGCAATCTGGGTAGTTGTAGATCGGTTGATGAAAGCAGCTCATTTCTTACTGATCTAGGAGACCTATAAAGTGGACCATTTGGGAGATTTGTATTTTTGAGAGATAATGTGGTTTAATGGTGTGTTGAGAACCATAGTTTCATATCGCGATACATGTTTCACCTCGTGTTTCTAGTAGGGATTTCAAAAGGTGCTTGGTACCCATGTGTTTTTGAGTATGGCTTATCACTCATAGACTGACGGGTAGTTGAAATGTACGATCCAAGTATTAGAGGACATGTTAAGAGCTCGTGTGATGGATTTCAGTGGTTCGTGGGAAAGGCACTTATCACTCATTGAGTTTTCTTACAATAATAGTTTTTAGGCCATGATTTAGATGGCTCCCTTTGAGGATCTCTATGGGAGACCATGTAGATATCTATTGTGTTGGTTAGAGGTTGGGTAGTATGATCTGTTAGGACTGAGTCTCATGTAGGAGACATCGAAGAAGGTTCAATTGATTCAAAAAGATATGGAAATGGCCTAGATTAGGCAGAAGTCATATGCAGATCGGCATCGTATACCTCTTGAGTTTAGGGTGAGTGATAGTGTGTTTCTTTAGGTGTCTCTAAGTTTGGATAACTATCGAATTTGGAAGCAAGGAAAGTTGTCGCTTAGTTCTGTAGGGCCATTTGAGATTATGGAGAGTATTGGACCATTGGCTTACTGGTTAACTTTTCCAAAGCAGTATAGTGGGATTTATGATGTTTTCCATGTTTCACAGCTCTGATAGTATCACCCTAATCCATCTCATGTGATAAACATTGATTATGTCGATCTTGATGTTGATGCATCCTTTGAGGAGCATCTAATTTGTATTGTGGATCATAGCGATAAGGTCTTGTGGGGAAAGATTGTACCTTTGGTATGTGTTCTATGACAACATGGAAACATTCAGGAAGAAACTTGGGAGTGATAAATAGATATGTGGGTCCAGTGGCTCGATCTCTTTTCTTCAAAAGCTCAATGATGTCTGGGAAGAGTGGCTTGTGGACGAGCCATCCTAAGGTGGGGAGGTTGTAAGATCTGAGATTTTATTAAGGTATGTTTTTGTTTATGTTCTAGTTTAAGTCACTTATTTTGGTCAAATAAGTGTCTCCCAAAGATCATGAGAAGGATCAGGGGTGTTCTGGGGGTTTAGGGCACAAAAGAGAAGGCAAAATGAATTTATGGTCATGTTGCATGGTTTGCACACGGTTAGTGAAAACCGTGCAGATCATCCCAGGTAACCATGCAGCCTTGGACAGAAGCTTGTGCATGGTTACCACATGGTTAAGCTAATTGTGTGGAATTCCCAAGAAACCATGCGAAGGGATGATTTCAGGAAAGTAGCTCTTGCACGGTTTGCACACGGTTAGGAAAACTGTGTGGGAAAAGCGTGTGGCCCAGAAAAGTTAAGAAATTTAAAAAAAATGCAATTACAAGATTTTAAGTTCCCCTCAGTATTTTCCTCCTCCTCCCCTCTTGCAATACTAGGAACAAACCAAAGCTCTCAAGATCTCCCAAGGGTGGTTATCCTTTGATCCTAGGACATTTGGAGTGTTGTCTATTGTGGATTAAAGATTCAGGTAAGACTAATCCCCTCCTTGCTCCCTTTTCTTTATTAGGGTTTGTATCTTTCTCTTCTCTCTATCTGAAGCTCTAAAATCCCTTTTCTCAGTGAGATTTAGGGTGAATCTTCTAAGGGGGTTTAGATTGGGATCTAAGGACTCGATTAAAGGTGCGTTATCCAAAGGATTCAAGGTATGTGGTCTATAATTTATATCCCATAGTTTATACTTGGATTGTGCATGTAGGGTTTTATTCTTGTTCTCTTATCGATGTGTCATTGATGCCATTGGAAAGATGTGGTATATTTGGGTTCTAGATGACGAAACAAACCCATCATGATCACCACGGGATATATGGAGGATGACGTGAATTATTTTAGGGCCACCCATGGGGTGCACCAACCCTCCAGAATGGGGATAATAGAAGGGTAAGGTGTGGAATTGACTCATGATGATGTAGAGCCTTAGTGAATTTTTTAATTTGTTTACTAAATAAGTTATAAGGGATTGTGGTTATTTGTTTCTAATGTGGTTAAAGGTTAAGGGATTGTTTGGTTGACATGTAAATGGTTTAATTGGGATTTATGGGAATATGATATGGAATTATGTTTACAATTGAATATGCTTAGTGAGATAGGTATGAGAAATGGGAATTGGAGTTAAATGATTATGGTTTGTAAATGATGAATTTTTTAATGGATTATTGCATAATGTTAATTTCTCATTTATTGATATTTTTGTGATGTTTACAATGATATTGGATATGCTTGGTTGTAATGTGGTTTTTGTGGAGATTGGTAAATAAGCATGTGAAAATGGATTAGTAGAGTGGGGTATAGACATGAGTTTCTACGCCCATAGGTCAAGTTGGACTGAGGCTCTAAGCTTCACCCTCTAAATGCATGGGGTAGGGAAGGGCACGGAGTTCTATTCCCCTAACGATTGCATTCCACCCAGACTGAGGCTTCAAGGTGAGAATAATGTGGATTTTTTGAAGTGATTCATAGTGAGATGGGACTTGATTATTACCATATGACTTGAGAATATTGAACATGCCTAATCCATTGAACACATGATAAAAGAGTGAACTAAACTGTGAGATGCTTATGTAGTGAACCTGGATTAAATGGTAGAATAACCTAAAGGATCGTAATCTAGAATGGCTTATTAAACTTTTTTCCTTTACTTGACATTATTTATCACTTTAATTAACTATATACTTTGAATAGATATTTTTTAGACACCATTGGTGGTGGCCTACTAAGTTGTACTCACACCCTGCTCAGGCCGTCGTTGGGTACCCGAGTAGATTTCATGGTTGCAGGTCAGGAAAGTGGAAAGGGCCTTATGCTTGATAATTGAGTTGGGTTTGGTATATGCAAGGATGGTGTATGAGACTTAGATCCAAGATCATTTTTTGGATTCTTTTGTTTTTCTTTCTTTTTGGGTTTTGTTTACTTGGCAATGTAGCATGGAATTATATATTCATTGTTTCTTGTGGTTTATATCCCGTTCGTGAAATGTTTGACTATACATGTTATTGGTTGTTTCTTATTGTTTCTACTATTTTTATTGTGTTTTGTTGTAGCTTACTCTAGTAAAGAGGGTATAGTCTCCCCACATGACCTATTAGACCTTTTCTGCTAGTCGGCAACCTCTAGCGTATGAGGAGGTGCGCTTAAGGTCATGTGACGACTCGTCTTGGGGCATTATTTTAGTGGCACTCGGGTTGGGGATGTTACAGCTCGGTTTATTAATCACGCATTGTATCTTACACTTGAACTAGAGAATACTTTATATTCTCTTCTATGTATTTTCATATGATTACACATGGTGTTTGTGGAAGAGATCCTTGTATGAAATATGATTTTTTCTTTCCACGTATAACTGTGTAAGAGGCTTTCAGCTTGGTCAGCATGTAAGTTGTTACTTGTATAACTGATCCAGGTTGTGGATAAAATTATTTTTATATAATCTAGTTGACATCTGGTGACTTCCAAGTGGAGGATATTAGGTCTCAACTTGATACTAAACCCCTTATTTATTCAGTTGTGTGGTTTTTTTCTTTATTTCAAAGAATTAAATTGTATTTGGTTTTAATCTATAAACAAAACTTGTACTTTGATAGTTAGTATTAACTAGTGTTTATATTAGGATTTTTTTTAGTAAATTAATTTCAAAAGTTAAAGTGGTTCCTAATATTATTTTAACTTATCACTAATCAATCATTGATAAATCTTTTAAAAGAAGAAACATTTATCAAACTACTATTTTGATGAACTGCGTGAATTTATTTTAAATTGGGGGATTTAATTCGAACTTATTTTTAATAGAAATTTTATTGGGTACTCAATTCACCCCATCTTGAGTTAATCACTCCAACAAACACTATGAAATTTTAATCTTAAGATTTAATTAAATAAAGTCTCTTGAAATTTTTATATACTTGTAGGATATCTAGTCCTTAGTAGTGGTAGTTGGGTGTCTGATTAATGATAGTTGAAATTGATTTTGAGGATAGGTATTTTATCATAGTGTGGTTTGTGAGCTATATTATTCCTTATGTTATGTTATTTTTATATGCTTCCCCACCCATTTTAGTATGGTGATTAACACGATTGGAATCTAGAGGGCGTTTTCCCCAACATCTAGGTTAAAAAGGAATGGATGGCTAACTACCCCCTTTGTAACACCCCAAATTTTATGAGATGTATTATTTTTAATTTATTTTATATCTGGTGTTGTACGATACACCAAGATTAGCTTGTGTTATATGCAACACTTTATTAGTTTTTAGTATACGCAACACTATTCTTGGCTTGTGTTGCAAACAATTTCAAGTTTTTTTGATAGAATTCAACACTGAGTATAGATTTTGTTCAATGTATAAATGAACTATGTTTGGATTATGTTATACACAACACCAAAGGAATATTTCACTACACGCAACACTGACATGGCTTGCGTTACATGCAAGAGCGGCCTTCCTCGATAGCTTGCATTGTACGCAATACTGAGTTTCACTAAATAACGATATATTATTAAAATATTATTATTTAATGGGATATAAACTAGTCTTTATGAATATAATTAACCAAATTTTTAATTTTATATAACATTATAATTCATCTTACACATTTTCTAGAACATGATATGAGAACAAAATCAATTTTTCGGATAAAATAAGTATTTTTCAAAAAATGCAGTTTTACCACCTTTTGATAGAGAACCCATTTTAAATCTAGTTTTTGACACTTTTATAAGTTAAATTTTACAAAATAAACTTCTTATTTGGAATAGGGATATAAAAATTTACTTTTTTTGAATTTTTGGTATTTTTTCTGATAAAAATCAAATTTTAATCAATAGTGAAAAATACTGCATTTTAATTCAAAACTGCATTTTCATCTAATTTATTTATATAGTTAGATTATATTTTTAATTATTTTTAAAGTTTAATTGGGTTATATTTTTATCATTTAATTCAATTTTTTTCATTAGAAGTAATTTAACTTTTAAATTGGACATAAACAAATGTCAATCTTTTGATAGTTATTACTTCTTAAAAAACTCACTTTTTTGGTTTTGACAACAGGATTTAATTTTAAATCAATTACTTAAACTTATTTGTTTTTTATTTGGAAAAATGGATTTTATATTTGGAATCAGAAGGTTCAAATTTTGTAAATATGTACCTTTTATTTTTTGACATTATGAATAGTAACTTTAGTAATTATTTTATTTACCATGGTTAAAGGGTAAATCTGGTAAATAAGGGCACAAAAATAATATTATAATAATATTAAACTATCCTAACACATGTACTAGTCCTATTGGATGAGATATTTCCGGTCATTCTCATCCTTGGGTCGATTTTGGGACCCCATGGATTCACTTGGTTGTGAAAATGACATTTTATAAGAATTAATTTAAACTAAAGATAATTATAACCTAAACATATATCTTTTACTAAATTGATTTTAATATAGGGTTATATAACTGATCTATATGTATATATATAATCATTATAAAGATAAAAATATTTCCTACATCATGATATTTTATTTATAATTTTTAGACATTAGATAAATATATTTATTTATGACACAATTATGATGTAGTGATTACCTCATTAATGAAAGACTCAAATAAATGAATTTATAAATATTAAAATAAATTTAATTTGAACATTTTGATGTCATCCACGAATTTTCTGGATGAAATTGACATATTATGGATGATTTAATACCTTTTTTCTAAGTGATAATGTTGTTATGAATTTTTTAAAAAATTAAAGTATGAATAATATCCAAAATTGACATGATTTATAACTTAAAACATAAAATATTTTATTAAATGATATTAAATTAATAAAAATATAAGATATTTCCAAATGGTTAATATAAGTCCAGATATTTCATAAATAACTTTTTTGGGTCTTTTAACATGATATGGTAATTAAATCAACCCACAATATATAAATAACATGATATCACGGTAAGATTAAAAAGGGTAAAATAAGGGTTAAAGAAAAAATATAAGGATAAAAAAATATTCAAAACTTGTCTAAAAATTATTGGATGATGGGTATTATAACCAAAATCATCTTATATTATAATTAAATATATTTTTTACCATTTTAAATCAAAATTTAATTTATAATAAATTAATATTTTGAGAGTTTCCTAAAGTGCTCATCTCCTCTCTTATAAAAGGGCACCTCATCCCTCCCTTATTCACTCCATTTTGAGCCTTAAATCTCATCCAAACTCTGACCATTTCTCTTCTCAAATTCCCTATTTACATTCTAGAGGTTTTTTTCTTCTAAAATTACCAACTCTAGTTCCTTAAGAGGAAATTTAAAGGAGGCACGTCGAGGAAGAGGTAATCTCTTTTACCGATTCTTTCAAATTTCTTTCTTCTTATAATTACTCTTATTTAGTCATTTCATTATAAAGTAATAACATAAATATAACTCATATATTTATATTTTATTATAAATATTAAAAAACCCTATTTCACTTTCTATCCATCCTATGAAAAATGAAATCACCGCGCGTGCGTACATACAGCTTACCGTCTCCACGTCGTGGTGTAATATGTTTTTCACCACCACCTTAATTGGATAGGTATAATGGTGGAAATAATAACTATATATTATTATTATAACATTATACTAATTATGAGATATTATACACCATCCATTTCAATAACATTCAACAATTATGGGAATGATATCGTCACTTGTCAGTACGTACGGCTTACCGTCTCCACGATGCGGTGAGATTCATTCTCCATGTTAACCATTCAAAAATAATTATAAAGTATATATAATAAATAATCATGAAATATATGACATAATAATTCTACTGGATTTATATATATATATATATATATATATATGTTATTTACTTACTTCCATTCAATTCAATAAGGAAACAAAAACAACGTTCATGCGTACGTACGACCTACCATCTCCATGAATGGTGTATTCCATTTCTTTTATCTATATATTATATATATATTTATATACTGAATATATACAATATATAAATCATGTTTTACATTCTGGAATTAAGTAAATCATGATATAAGTAATAATATCAAGAATAACAATTCAAAACATGTACAATAAATAAAACGATTATTACCCAAAACGTTGCTTTAACATGGAATTGACAAATGAATGGGTAATATAAAGTCGAAAGTGAATAATATATGATATCATAAATATTATTATGGTTCTGTTATAAGTTAATAATATGTTTAAACCCACTATAAAGGAGTTTCATACACATATGGAAGAAATCAGACCTAAGGTAAGGGATAATTTTGCAATCTCATTTTTATCCAAGATTGTTTATACGTAAGTATTTCCTGGAAATTTATTTATCATCCATGTCCATGTTTTCTAAAAATGTTTTCATAAAATTTTTAATATTATTCTATATATATTTAAAGTCATTTTTACCCCTTTTTTACTTTTACTACATGGTATGGAAGGAATCTTTCTTTTGTTTACCATACGAGGTACTTCTTGAATTTTCTGAAAAAAGTATAAGGAGAATGTTTTTTTTAACTTATACAGCATGAATGGATTTTTTACAGTTTCATGATGTATTATTTTTATGAATCTTCCTCTACACTATTTCAAGTTTATTTTCAACTAAATTATTTTCTTTTAAAATTGCACAACATTTTGAGAAAAGAAAACGTTTTCTAAGAAGAAAGGATATTTTCCTCAAGAACTAAGTTCAAGTGTTTTATCAAAATTATTTTACATATAATATGATGCTCTTAAATAGGGTTATGTTTCTATCCCTATTATTATTATGATTTGATTTCATTAATGATGGAATGATATTTTACATGGATTATGTTATGATGAAATGATATTTAAGAAACCCATTTTATTTCTTGGGTTATGCTAAGATGAATGATTTGTGTTTTGTGGAACATGTAAGAATGATTTCATTATGAGATGGGTGGGACCTATAACTCCCTCCAATGCATTGGGTAAATATTTATATCTTATGATATAGACATGACTGGAATGATAAGTAAATATGGTTTAGCAATACATGGCTGGAACGACAAGTAAACTCAGTTCAGTAATGGATTTTGTCCACTATGATGGTTTTGGAAGCAATGTCTTGGCTACTATGGAAATCATATTATGTGATTATTAGTTTTCCAAAATTACATGTTGTATTCCAATTTTATTTTATCATGGTTAATGTTCCTTTATGATCTATGTCTTACGTACTGCCAATATTTATTTCATGACTTAGGATTTTGATGTTTAAACTTTATGTACATGTTTTTATGTTCAAATGTTTATGGTTTGTTTTATGTCCTCCATGTTTACCCTTACTGAGAATTTCATCTCACCCTTTCTATGTTTTCTTTTCTCCAGGGTATAAATAAATGTTTTAGGTAGGAAAACAAAAGGGAAAGATCTTTATAGGAGATGTTGAAGATCTTTCACCATGATTAGAAGATTTTGTTCTGAGTTTCCAAATATACTAAACTAATACGATCTTTGGGTGTCTGTTTGTGTCATGTATTAAGTATTCCGTAAAAGAAATATAATTTCCATGTATGTCAAGCTTGGATCTCTACGCCCTCTTTCCCTACTCTCTTATTTTATTAGTATTACGTATCAATATGCACAGTGGTTACTTTCTCATATATCTATGTAGAGAATTATAATGACTTGTGGTTATTTTCACACACATGTATCTTAAGATATAGTATCCTAAGGATTATTATAAGTATACTATGTATGGGTTTTGATGTATCGAGGTATATTACACTCTGTGCAGGCTGTGATGGATCCTATTAAACTACTCAGTTTTTATCTGATGGTGGTGATGTTGATGATATTATGAGACGCACAAGGTGTGGGTTTTTATATGGTTTCCTTTGATCCATGCGGGTTATTTGGAGAGTGATGGATTGGGACATGCGACGTTGGGGCATAGCAAAAAACTAGTGGGGAAGTGGTAGTGGGGTACCTTTACTTTTATATTATATTGGATATTATATCTTGATTATATACAATACTTGGGGGATATCCATGATGAGTCTATAAACTTAGTATACCTGATTAGTGATGGGTTTTGTATGATCATCATATGACCATATGTAGTGGAAGACAACTAAAACACAGGCATGTCTATCTTCAATAATCAATTATTAAATAAAACCATGAAACAAAGTACCTGGAAAATGCTAACAACAACAATCTTATTCTTCCTTGGTGAAGGATAATTGTTGATAAAGATCATGAATCAGGGAATAAAAGCACCCTACTTCTAAGGGGGGAACATCATCCAATAGATTTTAGACCATATAGTGAGGATACCTGAATGTTGAAGGGGTGATAAAGCCTTCATCTTAGATGATGAACAAAAATATGGGAGGAAGAAATATTTCACTACCCCCAATAGAAGAGGACATCATCCTCTTATATAGGTAGAGACCAAGGATCCTCACATCATATGAATTTAATGCTATTGGGTTAATTCATTTAATTATTTAAATGAATTAATATAAACCCATTAAAACATTCATAATGGTTTTTAAATGATAATAAAACTATTTAGGAGAAATAAATATATATCATATCATATATATATATATATATATTATTGCATGTATATTTAATACATGAATAAAAATACCTACATCACATGCTTGGATTAAATATAAACTTATATATAATATCATACTATATATATATTATTGTACATCAAATAGTCTCCCACTTGCACTAAAATCCCATAGATACTTTATACATAACTTCACAAATCTTTGTGAATCCATCCAAACTCTTATATATGGTTTTTTCATCAAACTCTCTTCATTTTGAACAAACACTTTGTCCAAAAAAAAATCCTTATCCAAGGGACTAACTGTGTGACCCTACAGACCATAACATCATTGAAAACAACTATGAAATTTCTATTTCATAGATATAAGAAAAGAGTGGCCTCTAAAAAAACATCAGTGCTACTCCAGCTACTAAGGGGTCTGGTGTGATCTTCATAAAACATATTCATATCTATTATATGAACATGTCCACCACAATATGTATCATATACATCATATTTATCTTATATAATCCATTTTTACATTATATCAAGTGACCACCAAACATAGAACATGATAATATAGTATTGGACTCTCATTATTTTCTTGATTCTCTGAAAAATATTAGCCAAGTTGATGAATACATCACATTTTATTAATCTATCTAATAACCACATCACATGTTCCTTATTCAAGTAGTTGAACACATCATATGTGAATTAACTAAGCATGGACATGCATTTCTTTAGTCTAATTCAATCAAGGTCTAGATGTATTTTCTTGTCATACAAGTGGAAAAATCTCATCTTAGTTTCACTCCAACCAATAACATGATCAACAACATACCCAACCACCCCCTGATTAGCTAAGTTTATATGGTGAGTTTTGTGAGTAGGGTATCAAAGTATGAAGGTTCTCATGATAGGTATCTCAAAAAAATAAGGTAATAAGGACTTATAATAAGCATGAAACCCTAAGTATATCCAAGATAGTATGACATTCCATGAGATATACTTTAATGGATCAGTCCAAGTAATAAGTCTCTACTTATTACCTCAAGAATTTATTCTTCAATATATCATATACAACCCTTTGTAACATATTTAAGAATATATTCAAGGTAACCTTTACATATAATCACAACCCATTATACTTTATGATGATCATCAATTAGGGACAACTCAAATTTTGTACTTTGAGGAAATATTTATCATTAAACCACTCTTATAAAGTAAATTGTAGCACACATGAATAAATGATAAATGGATATTGTTTTTATTATAAATGAATGATATTTTTACAACCACTATAACCAATATATTAAGATATTATACATTAATTTCATGTTGTGTCTGTAGAAATGGTTTTCTAAACATTACATCCAAATTTAATTCATATCACATCCCTATGCATCCATTTGATAAAATACCCCCCACCAACCTCTTAGTGAGTAACATTTATGAAGCAAGATGGTTTCAATAATAGTGATACATAGGAATAATATTCCTTAAGTTCAACTCTTTTAACTTATATTCAAAATCCTTAACTTCATAAAATAAAATTTTGTAATGTTATATTCTATTGTCTACTTAGAACTCAATCTAAGCACATCATCATCCTCCTTGTAACCTTTTCCATAAAACTTTTTCCTTAATATCTTTTGTAAGTAATGTAACTATTATCACTTTACCAGAACATCCTAAACTATTCTTAGGATAAATTGATATATATTTTATTATGGTAAATAATTTAACTCTTTACATTTTTCTTTATCACAACATCATAAAATATTTTAGGATACCAAGTGATATACTTCAAGTATTAACTGGTATAATCTTTTAGGGAATAGTGATGCTCACTTGTTATGGTAACTAAGTGTAACTATTTAAATTTTTCTTTACCATTATATCCTAAAATTTTTTAGGATGTCAATAGAATTTCACTTTCTCACAGGAACTCATGTAAATATTTACATTTTTCATTACAACCATATCCTAAAACTTCTTTTAGGATATCAAGTGAATTTCATTTTCTCATGATAACTAAATATAACTATTTATATTTATTTATCATCGAAACTCCTAAATATTAAGTAAAAAATAAATTTTAATCTTATACTAGTATAATATTTTAGTTAACAGTGATATTCAATTTCTCATAGTAAAAAAAACTCTTTATATTTTTCTTTATTGTCGCATATCCTAACTCTTTAGGATATAAAGTAAATAATCACTTGAACTAAAACTAGTACAATCCTTTATTTACTAACTTTGAACTTATATAAGTATAAACATACACCCATTAGTCTCTTGGATGCTATATTTTATTCGAAATATCTTTCTAAGACAACACAAACTACTTTGTGTTTTAGGAAATAAGATTTATTTCCTTTCAGTAGGAATATATTAAAAATAAACTATTGTTTCCATATCATATATGGTATTTTATGTGTTTATAGAATTTTACCATTAAAAATAAAAATTCATTAAAATATGTCACTCATAGGTAATAGGAACAACTTCCTTATATTTTAATGCATTGGATAAACTTTTTATCTTTTAAAAAATAATTTTTCCATTTCTTATTCCAGATGTATAATTTAGAGGAATCAGATGTGCATAAAAATGTAATATCATTTATTCAAAAACAACCAATTGTTTTAAAATTTGTAAATGAGAAAACAAATAAACATCCTTTATTAATCCATCTCCATATTGAAGTCACGCATGTAGCAACTACTTGCTCCATAACGACATGCTTCATGCTTCAATTATTCACTTTAGCTTCTGAAATCCTATATATTTACAACATTTATAAAATATGAAGTTGGTATTATATACCCATAAGAATAAAATAATTTAAATTTATAGTATTCATACCTAATTTTGATTCTCTACTTGATTTATTTTTTAATTTTAAGGTATTTAGGACAGTTTCTCCCCCAATGACCATTTTGGCCCCGATGTTGGCACTATCCTTTATTTTTCTTGTTTGAAGTAACTGGTGATGTGAAATCTTCATGAACTATTTTATAGATTTTATTTATATGAGTTTTCCTTTATTTTTATTTACTATCATAATAGTACTCGAGTTTGGACCACCCATATCCTACTTAAAAATCCTCAACATGTTAAGGAGATTAGATAAAGGTTTACATAATTCATTCATGTTGTAGTTAACTACAAACAGCTAGAACATTTTTGGTGGTGATTGCATAATGAAATATATAGAAAGCTCAAACTTAATAGGTGAATCCAGTCTCTCCAAAATATCAACATACCCAATCATATTGAGTACATGGGTGGATACTATAGTTCCTTCCACCATTTTACTTCAAATAAGGGATTTTGAAACTTCATACCATTCATATCTCACTTGTTATTGATATAATATCTTTAAATTATCTATAATTTTGAAAGAATCCATATGATCATGTTGTGTTTTCAACTTGGGGTCTATGGTAACAAGAATAAGAGTTGAAACCTCTATAGATTCCTTTAGATTCCTCCTCCAAATCGATTTTTTTTTAATTTTCAAAAATCTTCTTTAAGGATAAGTGGGAAACCACACATTTTAAACAAAATGGTGCATTTAATTCAAATTAAAACTTTCAAAAAACATCATCACTAGCTTGATTCCTGTGAATCTTGAGTCAAATGCCTGCCTTGAGTCGCACACATATCGCATTGAACATCCTTTCCTTTCATCTACCCATCATCACCATGCCAGAGAGACCCACCGGAATCCTCATCACTATCATCGCCATCTTCATCGTTGTGTCACAGAGTTCTGCGCAATCATCCTCACTGTTATTAACACCGGTCCGATCCAGTTCCACTAACGTTGTCATATTCCAAACACCACACCAGTCCACCGAAGAATGTTGTATTTCATTGAGCTATCGTGAACACAAGCCGAATCTATCCAAAATTTCACCTCCATCAGCACGTCATTAGCCAAACCCCATTGCTGACTGTGTGTCAACACATCACCAAAGTATTTATCCTCCACACCTCGTCACCGTCAGCCTGACCGCCTTCACAACCGACGACGCCTGGACCTTCGATGCCGAAATAGTCCACTGCCATTGATTACCCTGAGTCGGCCACTTGATCTCATGACCCAAAGAACCATGAAAAACACCTCGCTGCTCCTCCTTGGAGAGATTGGGGGGTTCTGAAACCAGAGCATAGAAACTAACTAACTGAGACGGGATGAAATGACAGTGAAATATCATCTTGACATCATCGCATCATCGTCGCCATCAACACAACACCATGAACAACGCTGACATAAAATAAACAAGACTAAAAACACTGCGAATCACATATATAGAAACGAAACCCCTAAAACATGAAAAATGCCATCGATAAAGGGATGCGTGAGGCATGCCGACGACCGCCGCACCGCACATCCCAAAGTCTCTCCATTACCACCACTCTCGATCCGCAATGGAGGGGTATAGAAGAAAGAGATACCAGAGCAGGGAAGGAGTGGCCAAGGGCTTCAAGCACCGTCACCATCAGCGGGACAGATGAATAGAACTAGACGATGGAAAAAATAAAAGATCATCACCCGAGAGATAAGTTTGTATGGGGTTTCAGGTATTTATAGGCCAATTGAAAATTAGAATACCATGGCACAATCCCCTACACCACACTGTATAACTCACTAAAATGGGGTGGACTATGGCGTAGTGCAAGGGACCATGTTGCAACCTACCCAATTAAACTTGCGTATGAGAACCACAATGCCTTCCACACCGCAGATCCTATAAACCTGAGGAGGGACTACGATGCATCCTAAACCACTATGTTGCAAAACCCATTTTCCAAACTGGAAGTTATGATGTGGCCTATCCTTCACGGAAAAACTACCCCAAATTAGATAGAACACCCCTTTAATCCCTACATCGTAGCTGGAACCTTCACACTGTAGTTGCTCAACCACCAAGGGAAGGCATATGCCTATCCTTCCTCCACATTGTAGTTATGCCTAAAAAGGAAGTAGCTCTAAAATAACTTATCCAAGGACCCAATTCCATATTTTGGATCTCCACATCATAGTAGACACCCTTACGAAATAGCTCCAAGCTCAATGTTATAGAATCCTCCTAAATTTAAAATTTTCCATCTAAACTCCCATTCTCCGCCCTGAGCATCCTCTCAACACCTCCAACACTAGATTTCCTACAAAGTAATAGATAGGGAGGTCAGATCCATTACATAAAAAATTTACTAAACATGAATATCAAGGAAATTTAATAAATAAATAAATTATTTATTTATTTTCCAAAACATGAGACATTTATTAACTATTCATAAATAAATTTTAATTATAAACATTTTATAATTTAGTAAGAATATAAACATTTTATATTCATTTCAATATGAACCCCATTGTATTTTATATTAAAGGGCATTTATATGATATTTTTTGAATTATAAACATTTTATAATTCAAAAACTATTATATAAACATTTTATATAATCTAAATATCATATATTTTGTAATTTATAAAAACTTTATAAATCACCTCTTATGATTTCTAAATAAACCATTTTTTTATAGGTTATAAGGCATACAATTTAATTTCTCGAAAGGTATTTTAAAATATTTACCTTTAATATTTAGGAATAATGTTTCATAAACATTTGATTTAATTAATTATAAACAATTTATAATTAATCAATTAATTATTTTATAAAATCCTTATAAATTAAATATGCCAAAATACCTTTTATTATGATTTATAAATATTTTATAAACCATAAAAACCATTTAATATTTAAAAAAAAATTAAATATAGTTTTCGCTTACCCTTATAAAGAATCCATATTCTTTGCAAGGGTTTCCTCCCTATTATCCTTACACATATGCTCTATGTAAAGGTAATTGATGTTTTCAAAATCCTATATAAATGTAATATAAATGTTGCCTTTATGTAGCTCAATTTGAAAAACCATTGTGTAAAGGTAATACACAAATTACCATTATGTAGCTTCCTCATGTAAAGGTATCACCTTTATGAAACTCATTTGTGTAAGGGTAATCTCAATATCTCATATGTTGTGTAAAGGTAAGCATCATAGACCTTTACGCAATAGATTTGATACCTTTACATGTAAGGGTAAAGTGTCAATGGCCCTTATGTAAACCCCTTTGTATAAAGGTATTACCTTAACGCATCTCATCTACGTAAAGGTGACAAAGAGGTTTCCCTTACATAGACCTTCTTTGTAAGGGTATAGTGTAAGATTAAATAATGTTAACCTTTATATAAGGAATCTATTTTTACAAAAATGTTGTTCTTGTTTCTAATTCTGAAATTTCTCAAAAATAATTTATCAAAACATGTTTAAATATTTAATAACCTTCCTTTGATACCATTTATGGGTTTTTTATCATCATAATATGACCATATGCAGTGGAAGACAAGCCAAACATAGACATATCTATCTTCAAGGATGAACACATAAATAAAAATATAAAACAAAGTACCTAGAAAATGCCAACAACAATGGTATTATTCTTCCTTGCTAAAGGATAATGCTTGATAAAGATTATGAAGTAGTGAATAAAAGCACCTTGCCTCTAAGGGGGGAACACCGGCCAATGGATCTGTGACTATATTTTGAGGATACTCGAATGGTGAAGAGGTTCTAGAACCTTCATCTCAGACGATGAACAGTAGTATGGGAGGAAGAGAGATTTCATCACCCCCAATAGAAGAGGACACCATCCTCTTATATAGTTATATCTCAAGTACCCTCACATCATATGAATTTAATACTATTGGTTTAATTATTTGAATGTTTTCAATAAATTAATATAAAGTCGTTAAAACATTCATAATGGTCTGTAACTGATAATAAAACCATTCAGGAGAAATAAATATATATCATATATATATTTATTATCGCATGTATATTTAATACAGTCATAAAAATACTTGCATCACGTGTTTTTATTAAATATACACTTATATATAATATCATATTATATATATATATATATATTATGCACCCAATAATTAGGTGACGAGCTAGTTTTGATTATTCACTGGACTTTAGTATGTTTTCTTTATATTTTACACAAGAGGATCCAAGGAGGATTCTACTGAGTATACTTGTTATTCTAACCCTATATCTATATAAACTATTTTTCTATTCCACAGGAGCTGGTTGGTGATCAAGATAGACATTACTAGCTTGTAGAGTTGTTCAAGAGTTGTTTGAGCATCGAGGTCACTGTCGAGGATTTCATTTTTGGTACTTGTAGTTTCTTTTATATTTGTTCCAATTGTATGACATTATATGCATGTTTTGGGATCTTTTATTTATTATGATAAGGATCTTTTTGGTGGTCTTGTCTTATATCTTTCTCTTCATTCTTCTTATAGGGTAATGTCTCTCATCTGTGTATATAATATACCCTCGGTTCTAGTCACCAACCTGTGGCCTATTGGAGGTGAACTTCAAGAATCATTATATATCTTCCCTAATTATTATCCCAAGAGTAGTACCTTTGTGGGGGCATGACAATCCATCCATTAAATGGTACCTTTTGAAGCTTTAGATAGTTGACCCTACAACTCACCTCTCTGTTGGTCTGATATTGGTGAAGTTTACTTAATAGGAATGACAAAGATTCAAATGATTCTTCAACATTTGGTGATAACTCAAAGCCAATACAAGTATTATGTGGATCACCTCCATTATCCTTTGATTTTTTTGATCAGTGGTCAGGTATTCTTAAAATTCTCACCCCAGTTGGGTCACTAATGACTCGCAAAATAAGTAAATCATGTTCCTAGGTTTGTGGGACCATTTGTAGTTGTTGAGTGACTTGTAAAGGTGGTATATTTTTTGGATTTAAAACCTCTATTGTTTTAAATCTATAATTTCTTCCATGTATCCTAACTCAAGAAGTATCGGCCTAACCCATCTCATGTTTTGAACTAGGTAGACCATGACATACAATCAGATGTATCTGTGACTGAGTAATAATTTCAAGCAGTAGATTCTAAAGTAAAGGTTCTACAAGGTAAGTTGGTTCTATTGGTTTGAGTTATGTGTCTACATGGTTTTAGTTCTCATGAGACTTGGTAGTGGGGGTTTATGATGAGGTAGAAATGGAATCAGCTCTTTATGGGTCAACCTTATTCAACTTAGCTCTATAGGAGTAGAAAGAAATATGGTGGGGATAATTGTAACATCCTGATATTGCTTTCAGGTGTGACATTTTCTTTGTTTTGTTTACTTATTTTTGTCATTTAGTCTTATTTTTTGTGGTTTTATTTTTCTGAGAGGGTTCAAGGTGAGTTGGTGGGTGTAGACCTAAACTTGTAGATGATAAAGATGCAGATGCTAGATAGTGAGGGCCACTGACTAGTTGGTGGACTTGTTAGTGGCTACAAAATTCTATTGTGGCCACTATTCGACCAATGGAACCTCTAGTATTGAGATTTAGTAAGGGCCTTATTGTATTTTTTCCAAAAACTCCATTTTATTTCTTAATCATCTTCCCTTGACCTAATCTCAATCTATACAAATTTGGGGGCTCTCCTTGGACATATTTGGATCTTCTAACATGAATCCTTTGTGGATTGAAGTGTCGATCGAATCTATGATCCTCTCCTGGTAAGTATAACTTCAATTTGGTCTTGGATATCATTCCTCTTTTTATCACTCTTATCCCTCACTATGTATTGACCATGAAAATGATGAATTTTTTTATATTTGGGTGTTTGGTTGTATTCCTTATAGATTCACCATATATTTGAGGGGTTTTGTCAAGATCTCCAATCCTATAGGTGTGTTGTTTGGGAATTGTGGTGGTAAGTGATTCCTTTTATTTCCTTTGTTCTAGAAATTGATAATTTAGAGATTTTTAATTGAGAACTCATGGTTTAGGGTCCTTCCTTGATCTCTTGGATCCTCAGTTCATCTTGGCTTGTGGTTTCCACATGGGGGGTTAATATTCCAATTGTTTTAAGGTAGGTGGTTTCATGAATTGGATTTATCTTATAAACCTTACTTTCTTGATATTTGAAATTGGTTTCTAAAATTGGTTGAAGGAATGAATTTTTTTTTGATAAAATTTGGTGGTTTTTTGTTATGGTTTTGAAAATGGATTTCACCCTTTAGTGTTGTTAACAAAAATGGTTTAAGGAATGATTTATATGATTTCAAATATGAAGATCCCTTTGATTTATTATAATATTATAAACACATCTATTATTGATGAAGAGTCAGAGATTCGTCCTCAAGAATGAACTATTTCCCCCTAGGCCTATTCTAATGGTGTAATGTATGCACCAGGTAGCCTGATTTGTGGTAAGGAGCAACTTTTGGAAGTGAAATATTACCCCCATGCATATTCCAATAGATTAATGTGCACACCAGGTGGCCTAGTAATCATGAGAATTGTATGAGGATCCTCACTAGCCTGGACCTAATGTTACCCCAAGATCAAGTTTTACCTATTGTTATCTTTGAAGTGATTAATTGAAATGTTGATATAAATGCTTTGAAAACCAATCTCATTGGTATATTTTATTAAACTTTGAAAATTTTGGTTTTCTATATTCTATATTTATCTATATAAAATTGAATCTCATGCATTTCCTTTATTTAATTGATCATAATTGGTTTATAGGTCTACTTATGAAACACTTAGTGGGATCCTACTGATATTGTTTTGATCACACCCAGTATACATCTTTGGGTGTATGTAGATCTTATTCTATCTAATGTAGATAAGGGTAAGGTGCTACAAGGTGGAGAAATTTTTTTTCATTATCAGGGGGTGAGAGTTTGGAGGTGAAAACATGTTATGTGGAGATGAGGTTTCACTATTTTTTTGTGCACTTGGTTTGGTTTGTGGGTTTTGTCACTTATATTTTCTTTATTCTTTTACATTTTATACTGTTGACTTATTTGAACATATTGATGGTCTATTTATTCTTGTTATCATGTTTTATGTTTCTTTGTGTCTAAATAATTTCCAAAGGTAGTTCTTTGATGCCTAGGAACTTTTCTTTAGCCTATTGGGATTTAGAACATCCTTTATGCCATGTTACCACTAGCTCAAGTTCTGATTAGTTTGGTAATCTAGACTAGTTCGTGACATATAATACCTATCATGATAAATTTTGTGGGATTTTTTTAACCTTTTTATAATACCATAACATTTTTAATATGATTTTTTAATCAAACTTCCCCTCAATATCTTTGGCATATCTCATGTCCATAACAAGTATTGTATAGATTTTCTAACTCCATTAATACAACACACTCACATTTCTTTCATATTATTCTTCAATTATGCACACATATTCACTTATCTAGACATTTAATTCCTCATTTTAAATGGTATAGGAATTAAATAAAACTCTTAAACACTTACCTAACTTCCATTATAGGAGACCCTGTTTTCCACTATTTTAGTGTAAGTAAGAAATTATAAATAAAATTTTGATATCCTTAATGATTGTAGCTTCCTGACCTGAGAGCCACTGAAATAGTACCCAAATCTAGTTATCAATTGGGGCTCATTCATGCCTCACCATGCGCCAAATGATCTAACCATGCATGACCATGCCATGACATAAATACAGGCAATCATACATACAACGGGTAATAAATGAATATGCATAATGAAAAAAAATCCCCAAGGCTGACTCCATGAGAATCATGAGTATTAGCTTAGTCTTTTTCTCCTAATCTCCCATGTACATGAGTAACAACACATAGCATAATCCATGATTCTGAACCTACAACCATGAGTTCTGTTCAGATACCAAATGGTGGCCCGAACAGGATGTGGGATATACTCAGTAGAACACTGACAACAACATCTAATGTAATATAGTTTGTGAATATAAAATACATTAGTGTGTGGGTTTAATAAACAAAGTAGTAAATGATTAACTATAAACATTCCATGCTTGGGTTCCTCAAAGGACACATAGCCGACCATACCTGTTTCGGGCTAATCTGGAAAAATCCATAAACAAAAGTCACCCTATATATATATATGAGTATATGTATGTATATATATATGAAATATATACGTATTAACATATATAACCATATATATATATAGGTATGCAGTACCAACCAAGACTTGAGTCATAACTTAGACGCCCATGCATAAACATAGGAGTGTCATACTCAAGAAGGGAAATAGCTTATAAAGCGTGATTTGGGAATACAGTATTATGTATTTCAATCCCAACCAGTGATGTGAAACATAATTTCCAACATCCTGGGCCAAGTGGGTATTGAAACATCATGTCTAAAATCCCTAACCAAGGCCCCTTAATAATAATCATGCATAAGGTAATTTTATTTTCCCTATGAGACCTCAGCCTAGGTATTCCATAAAGAGGAACCCAACATTGATCAAGTCACATTTGAACTTCATTAATACGTTGCATTTATTATTCAGAATTGTCCATGAGAATATCTAAAATGTCCCGAAACTCCATGTAAAATTTTTGAAAATTATATGGGGTTATTTTGAGACTAGGCTCTGAGATGGAAGATGATTCTGAGGACTGGAGTGGCTGGAATGTATTTTCAAACTATTTTTAAAGTTTATTAAATAAACGCATGAGTGGGTTTTTCTAACTTTTAAACTGGTGCTTGGATAAAAAAATATGAGGGAACCATTGAACTCAGAGCATCGAGATTTTCCTAGGAAGGGCCTAACGTTGACCGATGCAGGTCGACCAAAAAATATAGTTTTCAGACTTTTTGGAAGAAAAATAAAATAACTTAAAAAGTTATTTTATTATATTTTATTCTTCATTACGTAGTGACTTGTCAATGTTGCGGTGCATTGATGAGGTGACGTTGAATCCCATTAATGAGCCTCATTAATAAATCAGCATTGCGACGCTGCAACACGCACACATCTTCCTTCTTTAATTAAATAGGGAATTTAGGGTTGACGAACAACCCTAGAATTCCTCTGAATAATAAAGAAGGGAACCTATCCAATGATGAACACTAATGAATCAGATGATAGTGACAACACCCTTGGAGAGAAGATTCGGGACCAGAGATCGACAGATGATGACGAACGATCATCCTCGAGCAATCTCCTTTCCCGATAGGGGGTTTTCTGAGTGATTTTCCTTTCCTCATTCTTAAAGTTTAATGACGAACATGGACCAACCCAGGAATAGGTTGATCCATGATTCGATCATTCATGCATGATGGTTAATGATGCGGGATAAAGGGGATATCCATCTTAGTGATTATTCTATCTTATTTTGGTTCTTTGTAATCCTGCTAACAAGAACGCATTCAGGTCAACACGAACAAAGACTTGGATCATTCTTTGGGTGTTCTTGTGCTGTGACTCATTCCCCAATTTTCTTCTTGCATTCTTCCCATTATTTGTGGTGAAACTATCAGAGAATACGGAATCCGCGGTCCAGGCGGGACCATGGCAGCTCATCGGCCCGCGGTGCCAGGCGAGAAGGGTCGCGGCCAGGCGGGTCACGACATCAATGAGAGGCCACGACACCCAGCTGCGGTGGCGGCACAAGGCTGCAACACCTATCCACGACCCCCAGGTCATGGTAGAAGTAGGATTCGTCAGCACCAAGGTCGGCGGAAGGCGGTGCACTGGCAGCGTGTCGCGGTGGTAATAGGGGCTGCTAGCACAAAGGCCTGCGATAGGTGGATGCGGCTACCCAACCACGTCAGAGGCGCAAAGTCGCAGTCTACAGACCATGGCAGTGAGTTAGACCCACGGAAGACCCGGTTCGCATGAGCGGACTGGTTGACCGAGGAGGTGGCATCGTGTGGCTACGCGAACCAGATGTCGTGCGGTATCCAAGATGGAGGAGAACCGGCCCGTCAATGCATGTCAGGCTGGATGGGGAGCCGGGCCACTGGGCATCCCAGCTGGTCAGAACCGGTCTGACTAAGTTAGACCAAACTGGATGAGAATTGGGTCGCTAGGCAACCTAGCGGGTTGAACCCACAACTGAACCGGGCTAGGTTCAGCAAGGGCCAATGGGCCTGGACACTAGGATTGGTTGGACCAGGTTAGCCCAGACCCAACCAGTTTGGGTCGGGTCGGTCGAAATGGGTTGGGTCATACAGGACCCCTCAGGCCGGGTTGGTCGGGTTGGTCCGACCAAGTTGGACCGGGCCCAGACATAATGGGTCCTTTTCTACTAGAATGTTAATATTGTTTAGACCAGGAATCCGATTAATGCATCTTCTGCATTATTAGTACCCTTGCGACGATATGGTCCTTTAGGTATAATATAAGTGAGACTTTGTGGAAGTTGAGATATGATCAATGGATTGAGGATTAGAATCTCCCAGAGTCAAGAACACTAGAGAGTGTAAATCCTATGGATGGCTATGACATGAAGGATATGACGAGTGTGACCTCAGTGGTCTAGTAGCCAAGTAGACCTCAGTGGTCCAGTAGCTCAGCGGACCTCAGTGGTCCAGTAGAGGATCTGACCTCAATGGTTCAGCAGATGAGTGGGCCTCAGCACTCTAGCATCCAAGGGGACCTCAGTAGTCCAGTAGCTCAATGGACCTCAGTGGTCGAGGAGCGAAGCAGACCTCGATGGTCTAGCAGCCGAGCAGACCTTAGTGGTTTAGTAGTTGAGTGGACCTCAGTGGTTGAGCAATAGAGTATAACTCAGTGGTCCAGCAGCGGAGTGGACCTTAGTGGTTCAGTAACTGAACGAACCTCGGTGACTCATCAAGGATGAGCCCCTCAACGGTACATGATGATTCATCTTTAGGACTGAGAATATTACTTTCTATACTTTGAGTTATACCTAGTGTGAGTTGTCTTTGATTTGTGGTTTTTCTTTGTGGTCTTACATTTTTTGGTTGGGTTCCATGCTGAGTATTGTGTTAATCACCCCTATACAGGCTTCGCCCACACATGTCATGTCTCATGTAGGTGATCGACGCTTCGACAGAGACCTTGGTGGTCTAGGACCAAGTGGTGCTCAGTGAGACGAGACAGAAAAGCATACTTCTATGGCTACAAGAAGCTACCCTTCACTTACCCTTCAGGTAGGGTCTCGAGCGGATGGATCATGGCATTTGTACTTTCCTTTGTGGTTTTTGGGCTTGTATTATAGCCCCTTTGTACTTTCAGTTGTACTATACTCTCAGTAGTTTTCTCAGTGACATTTTTGGTTTACTTTGTGTTTACTTTCTGTAGTTTGAGCTTTGTGCATGTGTATAGGTTTAAAGTCAAATGTCTTACCATTTTGGGATATGCCTATTCGGTGCTAGTTGTCAGCCCATAGCCTATAGAAGGTGAGCTTGGGGTAGTCACGGCATGGGCCCTGGGGGAAGGGTCGTGACAATATCTATACCATGATAATAACTACACCAAGAAATTACTCCATTTCATATGTAAACACACATGATAGTCATGGTAATCACCCATGCCAAAACACAATATAAGATACATTTCATTATCTATTTAATCATAAAAGATAAGGTGGGCTATGGAATTATACATGAAACATTACAATTAATTATGAGTAATTATTTAGTCAAGCATAAATTAATATATTAAGGACCAATAGGATCATCTTAACCATTTTAATTTATTACAGTATTTTTAAATGTGCTAAGTCCTTTAAAGAATGCACCCAAGGGGTGGTTTAATCACTAGATAAGGATGGTACAAAAATCATGTAATTGAACACACCTCAGGAGGTGGTTTAGGTTGAGTTCATCGACCTCCAACCATGTAAAGAGGCTAAATAATAATAAGGTCATGGTCTAAGGATCTAATTTAAGGTATTTAAATTTTAGAGGCAATTCATAGAATAGTTCAATGTTTGGAGCAACGACGCATTTTATAAATGAAATAACTTTAAGGGAAAATCATATAGACCACCTACCCCATGCTTAGGATACTTCACTCATCCAATATCAAGCTTCAATTCTAGCTGAAATGAAAGAAATAAGAATAATAGACAAATTCTCTGAAAATAAGGAAAAAGAGCTCACATGGATTTATAATTCTATAAGGGAAGATAATAAAAGGAAATAAGGAATAAGATTGAAGATATTTCTAGGGGGATCCAACAAAACTGATCAAAATCAATTTTGAGCTTAGATAAAGAAGATACATGGAAGCTTATCCATGGAGGAGAGGGGAGCTAGAATGTCCTGGTGTGGGAGAAATGGGAGAGGGAGAGGAATGGAGAAAATAAATAAGGAAGCAGGGGAAAATGGAAATTTCACTCATTTTAAAGGGAACATGGTTTGTCTGCATGGTTTGATAAAATATGTACCTAACCATGCATCACCATTGGTTAAGTGGCGCTAATCATGCAGGATAGGTGCACGATTTGACAAACCATGCACAACCTATGTGTAGATACTACCCACTAAACACTCTTGCCTCACATGGTTGCAGCACAAGGTTGGGAAAACTGTGTGTAAATCATGCTACTATCTCTATATATCTACACCATTTCTCATATTTTTCTATTCTCCTCACATAGTTTTAACAAACTGTGTTCCAATATAATATGGGTTACACGGTTAGAATTAACCATGTGCCAATTGTGTGCCCTATTCAGTATTTTCTAAAAATCTAACATTTAGACCCTGAACTCCTGAGATGCTCTTGAAACCTTTGAGTTGCAATCCAATCTTTTTTATAAATTAAAAAACATTCTTTAGAGGTGATAAGCCTATGAGGATGTCGTTATTTCCCTATGGGGATAATCGAAATGAAAAATTTATAAAAAAATCAAACTATGGAACTTAATTAATTAAAATATAGTAGTTAGAAAGTTTGAGGTCAAACCCACAAGATGGTGAATTAGTTTAATTTTATTTTTAAAATAATTTTTTTTATTTAATTTCAAAGAGAGATAAATAAAACAATTGTGATTTTTTTTAAGGCAAGAGAGAAAATGAGAGATAGAGTCAAATTGGTTGTTTTGAAATCAATTGGTTTGATGACGTGTTGGGGTTTTGTAGTTTTAGGTTTCATATGAAATTGGATTTTAATAATTAAATTATTAATCCACGTGTGGATTTGGATTTGATAAAAGGTGGATCCATTGGTCATGGTATCCCCTCCTCGGCATGGAAATCTCCATTTTCCCATGGTTAGGTGGTTCAGGGCATTGCCGAATCGAGTTTGTCTCAATACCATTTTTAAACCTAATTACCCTAAATAAAATAATGGTCATGCCTAATTTAGGGTAACCAGTTGTTAAATTAAAATGATCCTTTCATATTTATTAATAAATGGTCATGATTAAATAAAAATAAAGGGATTGGAATCAGATAAATAAATTACAGAAATCCAAATACATTAACAAAATAAAAAAATAAAATCCAATAAATCCTTCCCCCTTCAGATACATAACCCTAGAACAAGGTAAGATTTACCCCCCCCCCCATACTTGTGATAAGGTAGTAATAGGGGAGGAATAAAGAAAAATAAATCATAAATAAAACTATAGATAAAGTGGTGGAGGTCCCTGTAGTAACACAACTTTTAAACATAGACTTTGGTCTCAGGATTCCTCCAAGAATCAGCATAGTATCTATCTATTTATAGACTTCCCTAGGGCTTGTGTTGAATTTAGTTTGGCATTAATATGGATGATAATAATTCCTAGGTCTTTCCTATGTTTAATGGTTGTCCCAGACATAAATATTTGAGTTTTCGTGTAAAAATACCATAAAAAATGTTGAAATGGGAAAATTCCACAACTTTCATGACCTGTAATGTTTTCATGCCCTGTAATGTTTACATGTCCTATAATGTTTTTATATCGTGAATTAGATTCATTCCCTATAATGTGTTTACATCCTGAACTGGTTACATCCTCTAAACTAGTTAGAGGCCATGAATTCTTTATAGGCCCTGAAATCATCCTTTTTCATGGGAGGCCTCCTTTATGTGGAAATATCAATTGTTTTTGCTTCTTTTTCTCATTTTCCATAAATTAATGAATCCTACTAAATATTAACAAATACGTTAAATATTAAGGCAAGAATTAATCATTTATATATCAAAAGTGATGCATTTTAATATCAAAAATGAATACAATAAAATCATATCAAACCCCCCGCACTTGAATTTAGACTTTTCCTCAAGGATGGAATCTCAACATACTATAAAGGACTCTCACTCTACCATGATTTAAACTCAATGTTAACAAATTCAATTGATAAAATGGGAAATTAAATATTCAAACATCACATGGGAAAATTCATCAACACCTCATTTTTCAAAGAAACAAATCAACTAAGTATTTTACTTTTTCTCTTTTGAAATAACCACAACTCTTCATTCATCCATTTTTATTTTTCAATTTATTATTAATATGAAATCCATTTTCAATTTTCCTCACTTTAAATTTTTCCACTCATCATCAGGATACAATTGTAAATAGATTTCATCACATACCTCAAGAACATGGCTCATTTCCTAACAAGGTTGTTCATGGATTCTATAGGAATAAAAATGATTAATTCAAGTTGGGTCTAAGAATAAAGGGTTAAACAAAATATGCCACAATCATATTAAAAGTGATTTTTTTAGTCATATATTTGATAAGATGCCTAGTAATTTATAGAAGAGAACATGCCTGAGTCTCACAAGAAATATACTATAGAAAGAATGGGAAATGTTAGGCTCGAAAAAATTATTAGGAATGAGAATTAAGGGGTCGGATAATCACCCGTGATAACTAATACGAATAATTAAATCAATTAATGAAAATATCATAAATTCAATGTAGGACAAATCTCAAAAAAATCATTTATAAGAATTAACATTCTCCCCTAAATCATGATTTTTAAATCAAAATCCACATGATTATCTCTACTAATTATTTTCCCCATTTTTCTCATTCAAATTTATTAATAACTAAATTTAAAAACATGGCATTTGCAACAATTCTAAGCAGTTTATGTCTCCTTATTCAGTTGATTAAAGCAAGAACCAAGTTTGAGGCATGAAATTGACAATTAATGGCTCTAAATAAATTAGATTTGGGGAATATAGTAGAAAAAATTAGAATTAAAATGCTTAATCTCCTTTCAATGATGCTTTAAAGTAAGCTACGCAGGTTATATTTTCATCAGCTCATGATGTGAATGGGTTTCAAAACATGTATTTCCTTGGATTCATGATGTAAATGGTGTTCACAATGTGTATTGGTCCAATAAATTTTTCTTGTACTTCCAGCTACTTGTTGCATATGAGGGTCTTGATGGTCCTACAAATTAAAAATAAATAGGTGAAAGTACATGCCATAATCAATGAAATTTTAAATATTTAGGGTGAGTTCATGCATGCCCAAAAACTATAAATAAAAATAAAAACTATAAAAACTAGGGTTACCTCCTAGAATCACTTTCGTTTAACATCTTTGGATCAAACTTACCTCCTTCGTCTTTAGATCACATGATTAATGATTGGAAATATTTTACCTACTCAGGGTATAGAAATGGATTAGTTGTATCTTATCCACATAGGTCAGACCCTATCCATATTCTATTGAAAACTTAATTATTCCTCTCAGCAACACTTACTTTATTTCTATCATGTTGATCCACTATTTCTTCCTTAGTCCTGAAAAACTAAATGGAAGGTGATGTACCATCCATACCTGTCAGCCCTTCTCAAACTTTGTTGAGTTGGTCGATTTTTTGGTGTTAGTGGTCTGACTCTTCAGCTTATCTTTCTTTATCTTAGTACTTTTATTTTAAGCATCCTATTGTATAACATCAGTTATCTCATGTACTTCTTCAATCTTAGAAAAATTTTCAAATTCAACTATTTTTTATTAAAACTCATTATGCTCTCTCTTATCATAGTTCTTCATCGTATGATGGATATTGGAACTGACTTGCTCATAAATAACTCTCAAATAGAGTTCTCTACTTTTTATGCTTATCAACACTCACACGATAGCTAAAAATGGTCTCCCTAGAATGAGTGGAGTTTGCTCCTCTCCCATATCTAGCACTAAGAAGTTGACTAGGAAGTAGAATTTGTTGAATTTGATCAAAATATCCTTGATGATTCCTCAAGGGTACTTCACTATCGAGTCTATTAATTGAATTGCAACTCTTGTGGGCTTTAAGACCTCCAGTCCTAAGCTCTTGAATGTATTGTATGACATGATGTTGACACTTGTTCCTAATTAACATATAGTTGATCCAAATTTATTAGAACCAATAAAAAATGAATCAAAAAACTACCTAGATCTCAGTTATTATTAGTTAGATCCTTTGATACCACCACTGAATACTCCCATGTGAGTGGGATAGTTTCAATCTCTTTCAACTTCTTCTTATTGGTCACCAACTATTTCATGAATTTTTTATAGGTCAACATGTTTGTGAGAGTATTTTCAAAAGGAATATTAATATGTAGTTTTTTAAAATTTTCCAAAAATTTACCTTTTTGTGCATTGATCTTCACTTCTACTAGTCACTTTGGAAACGACATTCTCATCTTGCACTGTGGTTGTTCTTATTTAGCTTCTTTAACTATTTATTCCTCACTTTTTCAGCTCTACTTGCTTTTCTTCTTGTGATTTTCTTGGTTTAGGATGATCCTGAGTGACTTTTCCACTCTTTAGAGCTATGACTTTCAAATATTCACGCAGGCGCACTTCATGGCATCCATAAAGTGCTCCTAATGTCCTCTCTCTAGCGATTTTCCTTACTTGATGCTCTGAATTTTTGTAATGCGACCTTTTGGTTTGTTGAGTCTTCCTTTATATATATCTTTGATTATCACCCCGGTCATGGTCATGAATATATCAAGTTTATCTTCCAATTTATGAACCTATATTGTCAGTATAGGCCCTTGGGGTTCTTATTATCAGTACCTTTTTTCTTATAGTTTTTATTTCCCATACCCATAAAATTTATTCTATATGTTATAATCAACATTATTTACATTTTACAAATACATAAATTGGGGGTTTTATTGATGGCACATCATCATGTCCATTTTCTTGGTTAGTGCTTCCATTTGTATATCCATACAATCATTTTTATTGATCATGTGGATGCTACTTTGTTGCATCACTTCATATTTCCACTAGAATCTGTTTCTCTACATCTCATCTAGTATGTTGTATCTCTTCTCCATCAATTTCTTCACTAGTGATCCTCCATCTAAAACATCCATAATTGATATGTTTCCCTGTAAAAATCCCTTATAAAATTTTGGGATTATTATCCATAGTTCAATACCATGATGGGGAAATTTTTGAGTCATGTCTTTGTAATGTTTACAAGCAATGTAAAAATATTTTTCCTCAAATTGAAAAAAGTTAAGAATGTTTACATGTATGCCCATTAACTTAGAAATATAAAATAAATGAGTGAGAAAATTTCTTGATAGTTTATACCATGTAATGATGGAATGTTCTGGTAAGATTTAGATCCATTTCTAAGCTTTCTCTCATAAAAAAATCGTAAGAGATAGAGTCTTACTGTGCCACTTGAAACATTCTGAAATTAGAAGGTATCGCAGAGCTCAAGAAAGTTTCCCAGATGCATGTTCGGGTCTTCATGAGGCAGTCTAAGTAATTTCACGATGTTCAATATCATCTAGATGATGGCATACTTGATCTCAAAATGATTTGCAGCAATAGGAGGCGCTAGGATACTCGGTTACAATCCCGCGTTCGATGGCCACCCGTAGTTAGCGAGCATACGTAGCCTTGGATCTCTTTGTAGAAATTATCTAACAACTTAATTAATATCTATGCCCGCCTTGGTTTAGTGACTTCACTCTTTGGGATTTTTTTAGAATCAATATTTCTCTCAATGATTTCTTTTCCTTTTGTCTGAGTGTTATATTTGTGCATTAATGAATTTAATCTAAAAATTGCAGTGCAAAATACCTAACGTAAAATAAAGAAGATAAAATAAAACAATTAAAAATTAAAAACCCTAAAACTAAATTGTAACCATCCCTAATAACAGTTCCAGTTTAAATATCCTGGAAGGGCATCGTTATTTCCCTACAAGGGTAATCAAAATACAAAATTTATAAAAACTCAAATTGTTCCACTTAATTAATTAAAATATAATATTTGGAAAGTTAGAGTTCAAACCCATGAGACGGTGAATAAGTTTAATTAGGTTTTTAAAAGAATTTTGTTGTTTTAATTTTGAATAAAGATAAAGAAAATATTTTTTATTATTTGGAAGTCAAGAGAGAAAGTGAGAGACAAAGGCAGATTGGTTGTTTTGAAATCAATCTGTTTAAAGGCGTGTTGGGGTTTTATAGTTTTAGGGTTCAAGTACAATTAGATTTTAAAAATTAAATAATTAATCCATATGTGGTGTCAGAGTCAAGACAAGGTGGATCCAATGGTCATGTTATCCCATCCCCAACATAACAATTCCCCTTTTCCCATGGTCAGGCAGTTCAGAGCATTGTTGAATCAAGTTTGTCTTGATACCATTTCTAAACCTGATTACCCTAAACATGAAAATGGTCATTCCTAATTTAGAGTAACCAGTTTCACAATTAAAAATATCCTTTTAGATTTATTAAATTATGTTTATGATTAAACAAAAATAAAGGGATTGGGATTGGATAAATAAATTACGGCAAACCAAATACATGAATAAAATAAAAGAATAAAACCCAATGACACTTTCCCCCTTAAGCTACACAACCCTAGAATAATGTGAGATATACCACATAATCCTTATAATGAGAGAGTAATAAGGAAGGAAAAAATAAAAATAAATCATAAATAAAACTGGAGAGAAAATGGCAGAGGACCCTACAGCAGCGCAACTTCTCACCCTAGACTTTGGTCTATGGATTCCTCCTAGAAACAGTGCATCAACTATCTATTTATAGAATTACTTAGGGATCATGTTTCATTTATGTCATCATTAATATAGATAATAATAAGTTTTGTGTATTTCCTCGTATTTAATGGCTTCCTTGAGACATAAATATTTGAGTTTCCATGCAAAAATCCCATCAAAACTATTGAATCTGGGAATCTCTTGCAACTTTCACACCCTGTAATGTTTTTACACCCAATAATGTTTTCACATTCTATAATGTTTTTACATACTGTAATGGTTTCACTCCCTATATAATTCTTTTAAGTTGTGAATAATATTCATTCCCTATAATGTTTTCATGTCCTAAACTGGTTATATTCCCTGAATTCTTTACAAGTCCTGAAATAATTCTTCACCATGGGAGGCCTCCTTTAAGTGGAAATATCAATATTTTGTTGCTTCTTTTATTGATTTTACATAAATTAATGAATCCTTAAAAATATTAAGAAATACATTAAATATTGGGGCAAGAATTAATCATTTATATATAAAAATTGGTGCATTTTAATATCAAAAATTTATACAATAAATGCTTGTATCAAAAGGCATCATGACTTTCAAATTTCCATTCTAGATTTCTGTTCAAGATTTGACCCATCTGATTGTTGAAATTTCAAATTCCTTTAGAAATTAAAACTTGGTCCAAAATACGAAATGATATAATCTCCTCACCTTAGAACGTCTCATCAATGAGAATCCTTGAGGAAACAATGAAGATACCACCCGACCTACTCGGGCTTTGAATTCTCACTCAAATAGCCGCATTGTGTTTCCCACACCCAATGTACCTATAATAACTACTTTAAACATGTGGTACTCAAGCCACTAGAACTCGAGCTAACACTCACATTCATAACCAAAACATCTAGAAGAATCTTACCTGAGATCATCTTACCTGAGACACGATCACACCATTGTCCCTATAATTAGTTGTCCTATGGCACTCTCCACCATATGTTCTAACTTTTGAATAGATAATTCTAAGTCATGGCACTTGATCCGTCAAAATTTTCCACCAAATCATGCTTGTAGCATTATAATGATGCTCTCCAAACATTTCTCAAAAATTATAATCCCAATTACAGGGGAGTACACTACTCCTAGACCTCATTCTGATATCAACGCTCAACTCTATTTGACCTAGAAGAAACTGGTCACTTTGGATTTCATTGAAAGGCTCAGATTACCCTCACATAGCACTTGTCTCATCCCAATGGTGTGCATAAAGTTGTTCTGTACTGATTTTATCCCATCACATGAGGGATTTATAGTCAAACTACCTTCGGTCAACTATTTACAAGTGCTCGGCTTAGAAATCCGACACATTACAACTCAAAACATGACACCTCCACCCAAGGCACCTCACATTCAACTCGATAACATCCACTAAAGCCCGTAACCAACTTCTGGTGATGTATCCTGATCGATATCTTCTCGGTTTATCTTATTTAATGTCATAAAAGGAGTCAAATGGACACCCCATGACTGGTTCTACGCCATCATGAACCTACTCTTATGAGTTTCATCACCAATAATCTAAAGTGGAATCCACACCCTATGGAATTCCTTATACCGCTCCTTGAGAATAACTCCCAAGGAGTCCAACCATCAAACCAGAAAGGTCATCCATTTATTTAGCTTGGTGTATAACCAATGATCTCTTAGCATACTTAGGATGATATCAAGACATTGGTCATACTCGTCACTAAACTGAGAGTACACTAAGATTTTATACATCACCCATTCCTAGGCCATGGAATGTTAAGCACAGTATTCATCAAAAATTCCATCAATAGGCATGTATAGATCTTCCAAGACATGCTCTATCAAAACAGGTCATACTTGCCTTAATTTACTCTTAACATCACGCCTCTTGATGGTTCACGTCCAGGTTCAAACATGGGTCAACCAT
The DNA here is from genome assembly GCA_963277665.1 of Viscum album. NCBI lineage: Eukaryota > Viridiplantae > Streptophyta > Magnoliopsida > Santalales > Viscaceae > Viscum > Viscum album. The sequence goes on along the minus strand of OY728131.1, from coordinate 905,908,241 downwards.
CTAAGAGTGCCCAAAATCACCTAGGATGACCCTTATCATGGAACTTTCCTTAAATTACTCAAAGCTCTGGGTCACCATGCCCAAAATCATAAAACTTAAAACTATTGATCCCCGGATCACACATGTCCATTCATCAACTAGTTATTTAAATGGCACCCCCACACAATTGGAATGACCCATTCTTGCCACACGTGGCATGTGTACACTCCCATACCACTTAGTTCAAGACTCAACTCACGCTTCCATGAGTCGTTCAACATTTAGGCCAAGTTGGTTGTGCTACCTAGATATTTTCAAATTTTCCTCTATGATTACATTCCTTATAATTGGAAGGACATGTTCCTCATGACCAACTCGACACTTCTAGCCTTAGGAGTGTCCTAGTCACCACATTACTAGAAATAAAACCTCATCCCATGAAACACACTCCATCACCACTGAACGTGATTCCTATAGACAAAATTATTTTAGCAAGAATATGTATGAAATAAAGGATAAAACAACCACTTATAATTTCACTAGATCAAATTCAATTTTAGACGTACATGTGATGCTCCTCCTGGGTCAAGTTCACATGCGTCATCAACATCGAGCGTAAAATCCTAACTAAATTGGATCAGTAGTGTTATCATACCTGATCCTATTACAACGTTATCCCAAATCAATAGGACAAATCAAATTTTGATTATAATTTAAAGGCTACAATGCTTTTAATGGGATCTCAATTCCTAGTTCACTCTACTCTGGAGATTAGCTATGAACGTAGTTTCTAAGAACCCATGACCCTATATCCAATAAATTGGGTATCCTTGAGGATTAATGGATTTTGTGACCTTGTCACTCAAACTGCATATGATTTAACATATTACTTATTAAATCTATGGGAACCACATATAACAAAACATGCTAATGAAATATTAAAAAATTCAATAGGTGTTAACATATCTTTTAATTTTTGGGCCCAATGGCACTACGCATCCCAGAGTCGCATTACCTCATGTGACTATAAACAGGATGATTACTTCCTAAGTCATCTTATAAAAAGAAGATAAGAACACATGATCATCAAGGTAACTAACCATGCCCAGGGAATGTCTAACCTATTGATCTAGATCATTACACGATTCTCGTTCCCTTAATAAGGCTTAAATTACTGAATTAAAACCCATTTACCTGAGGGCATTGTCTCATCACTAGGAGCCCTAATTGTAAAAAACAGCACTTGAATGAAACCTATCATCTAAAAACTCATCATAAGAAATTAAATTTTTTTGAATTTATAAGGTCACTACCTCTATCGGGATAGACCCGTACTCACACAAGGCATCGATCATAAAACAATTTTGAAGTTACAAAGGATTGAAGAATAAACTAAGAAGGGGGGTTGAATTAGTTATTGAATTTTTACAAATTTCAAATTTTAGGAAACTTAACCCCTGCAACTTGTTAGAGTTTATTCCTTATCAAATTTTAGTAAACTCATGTGCATTCAAAAATAGAAAATAAAACAAGGTACACACAATTTACAATGTTCAACCTCGGTGTGAGAATCTATATTCTTTCCATAGTCACTCTCATGGGTATATGGAAATTCACTATTATGAAGAAGTGGATAAAACTTGTGTTAACTCCTATTGGACGCCTTATATATCCTGATATGAATGATTATACTCACTCCCATCAAGTTACAAAAGATTTTTCTTACAAAAAATTTATCCACAACAAAATATGAAACTTTTTTCAAACTACTTCGCAAATGTCAATCAGGAAACTCGGTCTGATGACTGCATCTGATGAACCTGTATTCAATAGCCTAGATTCAATAGCTTGGATTTGATGTCCTCTATCTGATGCGCCACTTATGCAACTATTCCTAAATCAAAATTTCTATTTTATTAGATTAAGAAACTTTGTGCCTTTTAGAAAATATGCTCAATTACTCAATCTTATATTCCCCAGACTAATGAACCCCTATCTGGTAATCTAAACTTGTCTTTTTCTAATCTTATGGTCAGCAAACCTCTAACGATCTAACTTTTTTAAAGGTATAGATTTTTTATTTTACAGTTTAATTCCTTGGTTTTCACCTTGTATGAGTTCCCGGTGGGGTCACAGAGGAAATGGGGGTTTCTGGGGCTTGTACGGAACTTGTAGCCCATGTTTTTGTAGGAGGCGGTTAGGCTACATAGTTAGAAGAAACTATGTCGCTTAGTCTGCACAGTTTTATTAAATTATGCGAGATGGTCCGAGGGGGTGTCAGATTCCACATGATTTGAGGAGATTGTGCAGCCCAGGTCGCATGCCTATCCAAAAACACTATAGTTTTTAATAGAGGTAAATGCATGGTCAGTGCATGGTTTTTCTAATCAAAAGCCATGACCATGTGATGGGGGTATGAGATAGTGTTGGGTGCATGGTTGGTGAACGGTTTGGCCAACTGTGTGGCCAAACCATACAACCCAATTTTAAAGGGGTAAAATATGGTTTTCCATTCCTTAAAATAATTTTCCTCTATTTTCTCCCCTCATTTCTCATGAATAGGGGGTCATCCATTTGGTGCTCTCCCTTCTAATCCTAGCCTAGGATTTGGATCCATTTCTTCATCTGACATCAGAATCAATTTTTTTTCCTCATTGGATAGTAATTGGTGAGTTATTTATTCATTTATAACCTTTAATCATTTTTCTTCCTATCAATGATGCTATTTTGGTGTGCGATCTTATGCCCTATTTTCAAGGTGTTCATCTTTTCTTATGTTTTCTTCTGATTTATACCAAATAAGAGGCTGAGACTAGATGATTTTTATTCTATGGGATTAATTTAGGTGGTCTATACCTTTTCCCTCAAGTATGATAGTTTATATCCTATTATTATTGTGTCACATGCCAAAATTTTCAAACGATGCTTCCTAAATTAATTAACCCTTGAGTCAAATGATAAATTCATGTTTAAGTCATGTTTTGGAACCCTTATATAAGGTTGAAGGATGTCAACCTTATCCTAAACTTCCTATGGTGTGGGTTCTTTATTTTGACCATAAATATGTCACATGTGGCATGTGTTGAGTTCACTGTTAATTGTTGTGAATTGAATATGGTAATGAAGTGAATTGTTAAAGGTTGTAAGCACCTTATAGCACCTTGTCATTTGTATATGAAAGGTATGAAATGGGTAATCTCTAGTATTATTTATGATTATGAAGGTATTAAATATATGATTAATGAGATGGTATATGAAATGGTGATTGAATTGGTTATGATGATAATGGAGGGTTCGCAGTATGGCACCAATAGCCCACTGGGATGCAATGGACATTTCTACTTCATGGATCCAGACTACTTGGATGCCTTGGACATTTCTTATCCTTGGATTCAATTTACCTATCTTGTTTGGATACATTGGAGATTTATACTCCTCGGATCTGATGACATATTAGGATGCATTGGACATTTATACTCCTTAGATCTTGTTACTTGAATCACTTGGATGCCTTGGAAAATTATACTCCTTAGATATGATTTACTTTATGATTAGGATGCCTTGGACATTTATACTCCTTATATCCTGACCTGTGTGGACATGATAATAGATTACATGATGTAGTTCAATGATGATGTTTACTATTCTTTACAGTTATCCCTTATAATTCAGATGATTGATTATGGTGAGCCTTGACAGACTGGACAATATCACTTCTATCATTATTATTTGTACTCCTATTATATTTGCACACTACTACATCTTATTTTTATAGACTGGATTTTTTATAGACACCATTGGTGGTGTCTTACTGAGTGTTATCTCACACCTTGTTTGGGACATCATTGGGTACCCAAATAGACTTCATGGATTCGGTTAGGGATAGGGGAAAGCACCCCCTTAGTGATGATTGATTTATTTTTTCATAGGATCAGGGGAGCACAGGACCAGGTTGTGGCTCATGATGCTATCTGAGGATAGTTCCTTTTTGGTCTTTTCGTACTTTTCATCCATGTATTATATTGGATGCTTGTTTATATGTGTTACATGTCTTTTGTATAGCATGACATGATCATCATTTTTATATGACACCATTGGATGAGATCACTTGGATATTTATATGATGGATATTTATTTTTCAGTAGTTTAGTTATCTCACATGCTTCTTGTAAGAACTCAGTTCTTATTTTGGGGTATGGATCTTTCCTTTTCAGTTTATACTTAAAAAAATGGGGGAAAAGAGGTCAAAGAATGGTTATAGGCCTGTTACATGATGTGTATGGGAATTACATGCCATGTACTTATAGGTACACACCATGTATGTTTGGGTACATGCCATGTAATCCTGGTATACAACAATGTAATGGTATAGCTAGAAACTGTAATGACATGGTGTGTACTTGAGACTACATGCCGTGTACTTTTTTATTTTTTAAATCAGGTAATAGCGTTGTTTTTGTGAAAACAGATAGGGGCTCTCTCAGGTTGATGAACAAAAAGAACTGGACCTTCAATCCCTTCCCAATTGATCATCTAAACCCCGATTCCTTTGTCGTTGATTGTGTTTGAACTCGATTGGTAAGCTCTCGATTCCTCTTGATCCATTATTTATGATTTTTTCTCTCAACAAAGTTATTTAAGGTTGATAATTTATCATAATTTTGTAGATCTACTCCTTTCTAAGTCGAATCAAAGCCTGATGCTAGATGACGAGAGTCATACGAGTACGAGATAGGTGGTCTTGTGCCTTTCACTCAATGTTGAGTTGTTTATATGTGTTTTATTTTCGTTATCCCATGTTTAGGGTGTAGAATTGAATGTAATTTGACACTTGTCATTGCCTAATTATGATTAGGTCATAAATTAAATTAAATTAAGCATGTTTGAGCTGGTTGTTTTGATTAAGGGTATCCATGTGGTTGAGTTTCCCTCGGATGACCATTGTTTGTCCATCTGTCCTAGGATGTCTATGGGCATTCCTTTGTTTCCATTTTTGGGGTTGTTTAAAATGTAATTGGTTAATTAAATGTTGCCCAAATGATATGACAATTAATTAAGCCTTTTGATAGTTTAGTTCACATGTTTTCTTATTATACATAAACTGCTCATGTGAGTATATTTTGTTAAGCCTTGTAATTGTTAGATTACATATTAGGATTGTGATATTAAATTCCCATGTGAGTATAATTTTTTAAGCCTTTTGATAGTTTAAATTCACTTGTTACTTGTTTAGTATGATTCCCATGTGAGTTTTTATTATGTTAACCATGTAATAGTGTAATTTACATGTGTTGTGTTTTATGATGAAATGCTGATATACTGGGCTCAACCCTGTTGATTTTTATACCTGCGGGTGAGGATTTGTTTTTCCTGTGGGTGAGGATTTGTTATGCCTATGGTAGGGGATTTGTTATGCCTATGGGAGGGGATTTGTTATGCCTGCGAGCGAGGATTATTATGCTAATGGGTGGGGTTTTTCTATGCCTGCGGGCGAGATGTTGAATTGAAAATTGAATGGAATGGCTTATGACGCTTCTGCCAAGCCAAAGCACAGGCTTGGATTTAGTCTTCACTTTATTTGTTTAGATATCCTTTTGAGGTATTTATGAATAATTATTTATAAGGGGATTGATGAGCTTAGGCTGAATCTATAGACTTACATAATTCAATGTAATTGAATGGTTAAACTGAACATAATGAATGAAAATGAAAAACAGGACTTGTAGGATTATTTACTTTTGAGTACTTCCTAGTTTATTGTTCTTCCTTTTTGTACTCTACCTATTACATATACTCACTGATAGATAGGCATGGATCTTGGGTGGTCGTCTATTGGGAATTATTTCTCACACCCTATTTGGGTCATGCTTTTGGGACCAAATAGATTATATTGTTGCAAGTGTAGATAAGGGCGAGAGCCCTTTTACAAGTACTTGAGATGATATTTAGGAGGCATAGATCATGGGACCAAGCCGAGTCTTGTGATGCTTCTTAGTTTCCTTTGTTTCTTTTTTCTTTTGGTATATATATTGTGGATTCCCGTAGTGTACCTATTTTGGCTATTTTCTTAGAACATAACATGTTGCATCATATTTTGTATGGAATGATGCTTTTTTATTTATATTATCAATCTTATGATATTTATTTCATATGTATGCTATTTACTACTTTAATTATTGTATTATTATTTATTCTGTTTTGTTACACTCTATCAATGAGGGCATAGTTTCCCTACTATCACACTCTAGGCCCTCGCTGCTAGTTGGCAGCCTCTGTCATTTGGGGAAATGCGCTTGAGGCCATGTGACCAACTGGGTACAGGGCACCAGTTAAATGGTATCCGGATTCAGGACGTTACACTTCCTCTATTGATTGATATGATTATACAATTATGATACACTCTCACTATGAGGTTATAGTCTCCCCATAATTCCATCATAGACCCTCTCTTATAGTAGGTATCCTCTAGCGTACAGGGGGGAACACTTGAGGCCATGTGACCCGTCGGGTTGGGGAACCATTTAGTGGATTCTGGGTCAGGATGTTATAATACCCTTTCTGGAAACTCTTCTTAAACTTGAAACAACTTCAGTTGGAAAACTCAGTTATGACATAATAGATTTGGCGCTTCAACTTTTTGTATCACTCTAAAATAGTAACAAGGTATGATGTATTGTGTACTTATATTTATAGATGATCTAGTTGAGAAAAGGGAAAGAAACTGATTCATTTTTCCCACTCACTCAAATTTCATGTTCATTTGATCTCATTTTGACCGTTTCAAATATTCTTAATTTTTCTGGTAACTTCTCGAAACTTCTTAAATATAATCAAATTTTTTATCTTTAAAAAAGATATAAAACAACTTGAATGAACAAAAAATTCAATCTGGAAAATATTATCTGAAAAACTCTTCATTTATCTTATCCTCATGACCCAATTGAAATACACTCAACCATCGGCTCACACTTTGTAAATGCATTTTCCATAAATTTCAAATCCTAAATGTCTCATTTTGAAACTCTATTCATCGTTCTGGTTCTCTTGACTCAATTGAATTCATTTACTTCTTTTGCTCTTAACCCACTGAAAACAAAACAACAATAATATGATTTCTCACTCTAATTATTTATGACAACTAAAAATGGTTGACTTCATTATTGCAAATTCTAAAGACTTTAGAAACCTGCAACGTTATACCTAGAAACAACTTCAACACATCTTGTGCAACTTTACTCTTTCTTCCAGTTTCTCAGTATGATCATACTTCACATCTTCTCTTCAGTCCTATTCTACTCTTTCTAATGGAACTCTGCATCTGATAACTTATTGGTGTCGAGCGCTTATCTAATGGATTGGTATCAAATTCTTATATGATGAATCAGTATCGTCAACTCATCTGATGGATTAGTATCAAATTATCATATGATGAATTAGTATCATAAATTAATATGATGATATATGCTTGATGCTTTTAATAAACTCGGAAAATTCCCCTATTCCGATCATATTTGTTCGATAGCAATATCAAACTTCTTATTAAATAACTTCTACACCCGATCAACTTATATGTGATAGAAAACTAGAACTCCCCTTTGTCTTTTCTCAGGTAAAAAACTGATTTCATGAGTCACTACATTTATTAAACTTGTCATCTTCAATAACAGATATTTTTCTAATGGATCAGCATTAATGGATCATCCGATAAATATTCTTCTTCTTTCATATTTTTCAAAACCACAACAACTCTGAACTCAGAATCTGCAAAGTCATACATTTTAACAAAAGAAACATCTGACGATTCATGTCTATTCAAGTGTGTTCGATGACTTGCATCCAATGAACTGTGTCCGATCATTAACTTTTCATTTCTTTAAACTTTATCAAATTCATACTTACTATCTGCATAGAACATCCATGTTTGGTGATTCTTAATCTAGTCATAATTTTCTGGAAAACTTCAATGTTAGAAACTCTGAAAACTTCCATTTCTCTTTCCTTATATAAACTACAACTTGTATCTTGACTTCTTTATGATGTTTTAGGAACATGAAATAACAAAAAAGCATCATATGACTAATTTTGGAAAGTTCTACAACTTCCCATAGTTTTTGAGTTTCAATAACATAAAAAATTTATGAAACTGATTTTCAAAAACTACAGACTTTCCATAAATATCTCAATTCAATGGTCTATATCTGATGGATCGTCTGATGGAGCATTTGATCACCAACTTTTCAAAACACTTCCTTTATCTGATTTACAAAAACATTATTTTATAAAAAATTAATTTTCAAAAAAATAAAACTTTGTTAAAAAATATCATAAAGGATCTTCATTCTCCCCCTTTGGATTTGTTGACAACTCTCGTTACACTCATTAACAACTTTTTCAACTCACTATTTTTCAATGCTCAGTTTTTTTCACAACTCATTATTGGATTTTACCAAAATATATTCTTTATTAAAAGAGATCTTCTTAACACCACACTAATGGATAAAGTAATTTTTTTGAAGTAATTTCATCCCTTGGTGACAAGAAAAATTGAATCCATATTAAGATAAACTTTTCCTCACTTTGTTTTTCTATGAACTTTATCCCCCCCTTACTTTTCACTCCCCCTCTTTGTTATCTCACACATTTTATGATAACCACAACTTCATATTCATTATAAAAAGAAAATAAAAATTGTTACTTTCCCCCCCTTTGTCAATATAATCCAAAGTACAGTAAGGAATCCATTATGATGTTTAGGAAGACTTTGGTGGAGGTTGAACATGAAGTTACAGCCTCAATTCCACAAATCTCTCTTTCAGCATTGCTTTTCCAAAGATGTCAACAATTTGATACTTTATTGAAATATATTCCAGAAAAAACATCTCCACCAGCAATTTTTTATTTTATGAAATAAAACTTAATATCAATATGTTTTGATCTTGAGTGTTGGATAGGATTTTTAGTTATATCAATTTCACTCTGATTATCACAAAGTATCTTTAATGGTTTGAAAACTTAACTTTTAAATATTCCAATTTCACTTTCATCCACAACATTTGAGTACAAGATTGTGTAGCAGCAACATATTTTAATTCCACTATGCTCAAAGTTACTAAACTTTCTTTCTTACTATGCCAACTCATGCAACATTCTCCTAGAAAAAATGTTCCTCCTCATATTGATTTTCTATCATTATAATCTCCAAGCCAATCAATATCAGTATAACCATGAAAATTATATATCATCCCATGTGAAGTTGTTCCTTTAACATATCTTAGAATTCTCTTTCCTACCAAAATATGAGATTCTTTTGGATGACTCTGATATTTGGTACAAAAAATCACAACATAAATAATATCAGGTCTCAAAGATGCTAGATAAAGTAAACTTCCAATCAACTTTCAAAAATCTTTCAAAGTCATATATTTCCCAACTTCATCTTTACTCATCATCATCCCAATAGAAATAGTATTTGAAACTTCTTTAGATTCTGTCATACCAAACTTTTGTAACAATTTCCTGATATACTTCTCTTGAGATAGAAAAATGTATTTTTCTTTTTTTTAACTTGTAAACCGATAAAGAAAGTTAATTCTCCCAACATTGATATTTCAAAATTATTCTTCATTTACTCAAAAAATTATTTATAAGTGTTTTCTTCATCACCATAAAAAATTATATCATCCACATAAACAATTACAATTAGGGTGTTTGAGTTAAATTATTTCACATACAAGTTTCTATCAAACTTTCCTTTAGAAAAATTAAACTTTTTAAAATAACTGTCAAGTTTGGAATACCATACACATGGGGATTGTTTCAACCCATACAAGGATTTATTTAATTTATAAATCTTTCTTCCATCTTTATCAAGTATAAACCCACATTATTGGTCAATATAAACTTCTTCTTGAATCTCAACATTAAGGAAAGTCGACTTTACATCCATTTGATAAACTTTATAATTCTGAAGTGCATCAACTGTTATAAACATTCTGATAGTTTCTAATATTGTAATTGGGGAAAAGGTTTATTTAAAATTAACACATTTCACTTGTACATAGCCTTTACAAACAATTCTTGATTTGTTTCTTAAAAATTCTCAATGTCCATTCAATTTATTTCAATACACCCATTTTGTTCCAATAATATTTTTATTTGTTTGGTGTGGAACAAGTTAATAAGTGTTGTTTTTATCAATCTAATTCAACTCTTCATTCATTACATCAACCCATTAGTTGTATTCAACTGCTTCTGAAATTGATTTTGGTTAAATTTGTGAAATGATTGATGCCTGATTTTCTAATCTCAACCTTCTTCTTATCTGAATCAGAACCTTATGATTCCCAATAATATTTTCATTCTTAACGTGTTTTTTTTTAATTGGAAAATTTCAAAATTTCTCTTCCAACTTCATTTTTCTCATCACACAATTCTTCTGAATCATGTTAAGTTTGTTTTGAATCACTTTCACTTTTGTTGGAAGTCTTTAGTTTGTCTTCCTCAAAATTTTCAACATTATTTATTAAGGAATTCAGATTTTCAATAAATTTCACATTATATGAATCCATAAACTTTTGTAAACTTTTGTTCCAACATTTTTAACTTCTTCCATTGGGTTAATATCCCATGAAAATTCCTTCTTCATATTTTTCATCAAATTCTCCAAGATCTATATTTTTTAGTTTTAGTAAACATAGACTTCCAAAAAATTTGAAGTACTTCAATAAAGATTTTTTGTTATACCACATTTCATAGGAATTCATGTTGGATTCTAGTCTTAGAAAACATACGTTTTGAACATGTATAGTAGCACTCGTAGCTTCTCTCCAGTAGAACTTTGAAAGTTTGTATTATACTAACATGTTTCTTCCCATTTCCACTTAACTTTTAATTTTTATTTCTACTACTCCATTTATGGGGTGTATAGAGCACTATAATAATGCTTAATTCCATGTTTATTCAAATATGATTTGAAGGAATTGCAAGTTTATTCTTTTCCATTACCAGTTCTCAACTTTATTATGTAAACACCCATTTCAATCTCAACTTCTCTTATGAAAACTCTGAACATCTCTACTGCCTATAACTTTGTAACACCCCGAGATTTCATAGTAAGTTATTTTCTTTAAATTCAATAGTTTGCGCTACACGCAACACTGAGTTCAAGCGCACCACAACTTACCAAACTAGTCGTTCAAAAGCAGTTATGAATATTATTAACTATATTTTGAATTTTATATACTCTATATAATTTTAAATTATGTATTATGTGTTTCGTAGACATATTATAAGAACAAATTCAATTTTTCAGATAAAAAATGTATTTTTCAAAAAAAAAAAAAATTACCACATTTTAATGGAGAACCTTTTTTAAATCCAATATTTGACCCTTTTACATATTCAATTTTGACAAAATAAAATTCTTTTTTAGAATCAAGACATCAAAAATTACTTTGGATGAAATTTTGGTATTTTTCTAATAATATTCATTTTTTTATGAATAGTGAGAAATACTGTATTTTAATTCAAAATTGCCTTTTAATCTAATTTATTTATAAGGTTAGATTATATTTTAAATTGGTTTTGAAGAGTAATTATATTATATTTTTACCCTTTAATTCAATTTTGGTCATTGGAATTAATTTCACTTTGAAATTATACATAAACAAGTTCCAATCTTTTGATAGTTATTGTTTCTTAAAAACATGCTATTTGTTTTGAAAATGAGAATTAATTTTAAATTAATTAATCCAACTTCTATGTTTTGAATTTGGTAAAATAGACATCATTTTTGAATTTGGAATATCAAATATATCTTAGGCTTAATTTTTGGTATTTTTCTGAAAAACTTCAATTTTTGATGAATAGTGAAACCACTAAGTAGTAGCTAAAAATATGACTTTTTCATTTAAATGAAATTTTACCACTTCTGTGAATTGAATTTTAAAAATATGACATACATGGTTGTTATTAGTAAGTAAAATGTGGTTCAATAAGATGAAAATAATTTTTGGTAAATATTAACTTTTGACTTTTATTTACCGCGGTTAAAGGTAAATAGGGTAATTCAAGGTAAAAAGAATATTATAATAATACAGAATTACCTTAACACTTGTACTAACCTTATTGGATGAGTCATGGCCGACCATGGACATACTTGGGTTGATTTTGGGACCTCATGGAGCCACTTATGAATGATAATGATTCTTTATTTTAATTAACTTAAAGTAAAGGCAAAAATGACATAAACAAATATCTTTTAGTAAATAAATTTTTACATGGGGTTATATAAGTCATATTTTAAACTATAAATATTCATTGTAAATCTAAAAATATTTCCTACATTATGGTATTTTTTTTATAATTTTTAGACATCAAATAAATTAAATTATTTATGACACAATAATGATGTAGTATTTACCTCATTAATAAATGGTTAAAATAAATAAGATTATTAATATTAAAACAATATAAAAAACCTGTAAAATTATTATTGGATGATTTTATTTCGACCATGAGTCATATTATATTTTACTTTAATTAGTTTTGGACCTTTATAAACCGAATATCACTATATAATAAAATAATATTTTCACACTTTCCTAAAGAGATCCTCCTCCCCCTTATAAAAGGACACCACTTCTAAGCCATTCCACACACCTCTCAAGCCCCTTGTCTCATCCAACCCCTACCCAAATAATCTCTCAAGATCCCTATATTACACCTAGAAGTCTTACCTTAGGAAAAATTCACTTCAAGAAGTCCTTTTGGTTCAAACCAAAGGAAGTTATCCAAATTAAAGGTAACAATTTCTCTTAAATTATTTTGTTTTATTTTGTTTTATTTTACTTATCCAACCAAATAAACTCTTTTTATTACTTTATTTTATAAAAAAACAATTATCCTCAATACACTATGATTTTTTTATGAGAAGTATTCAAACTACACTTACACACACCTCTATCTAATCAGTGAAGAACATACTATTTCTGTGGTTGGAAAACTAACGCCTCACGAAATAATGATTGTTCGATTATCTCCTACCACCTCTCATGGTAGTCATTAAGATGGAATTGTATTTATATATGATATATATTATGTTTATGTTTTATTTTTTCTTCTGTATTTTCCATTTATATCATACCTTTATGGTTTCCATTATGGGTAAAACGCGATAATTTCATTTGAGGAAGTGCGGATTATCGCCCCCTCAAAGTGATATGACTCATTAATTACTTGTTTGGGACATATAAAGTATGAAGTTAATGATATTATATGTTATATTATACTGGAATTATAATATTCCTATGCATCATTATGTTTTAATTCTATTAAAATACAAAATATAAATGAAAGTAGCATTCATGCGTACGTACGGCTTACCGTCTCCATGAACGGTGCATTTCATTTCTTATCTCCAAATGTTATGTACTGTTATAAATAAATATATATACTGGATATAATATATATATATATATATATATATTATCTAAATCATTTATATCATTATGTAGATAATGTACTTTTTACCACATGGAAAACTTGTAATTATAACAAGTTCATTTTTTACTCAAGTTCCGAACATCGATAAAATATCCAATATGAACTCAAATAATTAACTAATTGTTATAGCAAGGTAATAAGTTATATAAAAGGAATAATAAAATTTAAAAATGTTCTTAATAAATTATAAATTAACTTAATTTTATTATTCATGAAGAACAAGGAACATAAAAGACAAGTCGGACTTGAGGTAAGGGGTTTCTTATCTCACTTTTAATTCTGTGATATTTTCATTGTTCGCCACTTATTTATTGCATGTGGTGTATTGTGTACTTCCATTTGATATATATTATCATTATTCTATTTATATTCATGGTATTATGTGATTAATTTGGTGGTTATTAACTTTTGGTCATATGACTCGATTGATCACAACGAAGGAAGGGTTTTTCATCTCACTTTTTATTCATGTGAGATTCATGCTATATTGGCCACTATTTCCTTTTGTGTGGCATATGGACTGCCCATGATTGTATTCATTGTGTAATATACTTTAATTTATGGGTATTTACATCATAATTTTATGATCCTTATTTCATGGGGTGTATGTTTCGTAAGTTACCAAATTGGTGAGGGAATTTCAAATTTCAATTTCCACTCATTCGGATTTACGCATACTTAATTGACTATTTTACTCCAAGATTATGTGGGGAATAACTATTTATTATTTATGTAGTAATTTCCGCTCCCCTTTGTGTGTATATACTCTTGATACACATAATCACTCCATTGATAATTTCTCAATCCATTTATATGAACTTGATAAGAGTAATCTTAACTCAGTTTCCATTCATTGAGTTAAACATCCAAGTCATTGGTGTTGTTTTTACAAGAATATATGTGAATGTCCTATGATTTATTTTCACTTAATATCCAATCATATTGATTGTATTTATATTTTTCACACATAATTATGTCATTGATTTATCCTTAACATAAGGATACAGTTTTTATAAGGGACTTTATCTCGATTTACATTCCATTGAGACTTCTTTGTTGTTATGCACCTATTCGCTTTTATATGGTGTATATACTGTACTTTGACATAGTATATCATGAAATAATTTATTCTAATGATATTATAATGTTTTTATTACCTCAATTATTTTTATTTAAGTGTCTCTCATTTGGTTAGAAACTCTAACTAAAATATCATTTTTAAATGTTTTGAAGATTTATTCTTCTAAATATTTATCATCAATGTCCATGTTTTAAAAATGGTTTTAAGGATTTATTTATATAGACATTAATGTTTTCAAATTAAAATACATTTTAAAAGTTTCAAAGTTGTATGGGACACTTTGATTCAAAAACCTATTTTAAACGACTTCTTGATAAATAGTGAGACTTTTAAATGTTTTCAAGAAAAAGGGGGATATTTCTCTCATATAGTTTTGATGATTATTTTCATCTATGTCAATATCCTTAATTATTCTTGATTGAGGTTAATATATTATAATACAATCTTCCATATTGTATTGAATGATTTATGTTTGACTGTGTATGTGCTATTTTTATGTCATTCATGGTTTGAGTTAAAGTCTTGACATTTCATATGCTAGTTTTAATACGAATGTTTAGATTATGTTTCACCCATTTCATATGAGGAATGAATTGGACTTAGTAAGTGATGGGTGGAGCCCGCTATAGCTCCTCGATGAATTGGTAGGTCTCATGAGACAATTAGACATGGAATTGGCCGATGCCTTTCCCAATTTTTGATATATGGTTTTGGATGAGGCCTTAATCATTTTTAGACGTCTTGGTTGAGGCCTTGAAAAAATGTTTCAGAATTTCCATCATTATGCATTCCATTATTATGAGATTAGATATTGATATTTCATGTGGTTATTTGACTAGTATAATACATATGATTATGTTTTATTATGACATTATTTACTCAGCTCATATTCTTGCCATAAAGTTCTCATGTTTATTATTCGTTAAGGCATGTGTTTTCAATTATTCAACATGCCTAATGTTTATGTTATATTCCAATGTATTTCTTACTCTTATTGAGCATCTGATCTCACCCCTTTATCATGTCTAATTTTCCCAGGATATGAAGAAGTTAGTTATGAGTGACTTTTAGGAATAATATTGGAAGCTTGGATGTTTCTAATGCAATAAATTAGTGTTGTTTTTATTTTCAAGTTGTAATATTGAACTTAAGTATGAATATTTTTTCCAAGATTACTAAATTAATCGGTCCTTCGGGGCTTGATTCCTTATAATCATGCCAATGTATTAAAATAATTCACTGGCTCTTGGATTCTGGGGTTGGGCGTTATAATGTTGATCATCTGAGTGAAATCATTAATGAAAGTGATAAATTACAAATCCCATTTTATTTATTGACGTCCCATCATCCCACATAAATCAGAATGAATAAGTTTAAGAGGTCTAGTAGATTGAATCTCAACTTTCTTATGACTATTATTAATCATTTTCCCTTTCTGAATAGTTATGCAAACATATTTTTCTCTTCTTTTCAAATCTGAAAATTTTCATACAGTATCAACTTTAGAAAGTTTGTTCATATTTTTCTATCCAATATACCTAATTCTGTGGTGCCATAACTTGTTTTCATCTTCATTACTTAAGTAATTAGAATTGTAAAATTATTCTATTTAAAAGAGATTTATACTAGTTCTTTCTCATTTGGTTACAAATTTTCCATATTCCATACTTCTAATGATACAATAATGTTTTTGGAATATCATTTATTTTCCATCATCACAAATTTGACTCACACCAAGCAATCTATGTTTAATCCCATCAAAAAAATATATAACTTCCTTAGACTTTAGTTTTTGAGGTTCAATCTTAGTTTCCCCTATTCCTATGATTTTTAAAGAACTATCATTCCCAAAGGTAACAAATCCTTCATCAATATTTTCAATATCTTTTAAGATTTTCAAATCACCTGTCACGTGTGATGAACAACCACTATCAAATATCCATGGTTTGTTCTTTTTTCTAGCTTTCAAAGTTGTATCGACAACAAAATATCTTTCCAAAACTTTCTTCTTTTCAAATTCTTTTTCTTTTATATTATAAGAAACTTATTCTGAAAGGATTTTCATACATTTTTCAAAAAAGTGACCCAGTTGATCACATATTTCACAAACTTACTCCGAAAAGTCAAACTATTTTTTTTTGTAAAGTTTCTAACATCTTGAGATTTCACTTTTCTTACTTCCTGAAACTTAGGAAAGTTACTCATTTTGCTTCCACCATTTCTTTCACTATATTCAAACATATTTCCTAGTGGAGACATGTTATGCCATTAGTTTTAAGCTTTCTACCCATAAATTTAACAATACCGATAGAACCCATCAAATCTTGGTTTTCTATAGAAGAATGATCCTTCCCTATAATAATATTGTCAATATTTATAACATCTTTATATTTTAGTTACCTCTGGGTGTGTAACAACTTTCCTATGGGAGTATTTTTTAACTTTTATAGATGTGATAGGTTTTTAAAATCCCTTCTCAACTCAAGCTTTCCCAAAAAAAATTCTTTACACCTAATTTTTTAGAAAACTCAGTTGAAATATTATTTTTAGAAGGTGGATAATTCACCCAATTCTTGGAATGTGATTTCTTTCAACTTTAGATGATTTAGATTTTACTTTTAATTCCTTGTTGAAATTTTCATTCAACTTTCTTAAATTACTTTCAACCTCAATAAGTTTTAATTGAGACTTATTAACTTCATCTTCCTTAGCTATCAACTTTTTACTCATATCTTCAACCATATTTCCCTATTCGATAATTCTAAGTTCATAACTTAAGATATTCTATATGTATTATTATTCTTACTTAGAAACATAGTTTCTTCCTTCAACAACTTGTCCACTTTATTTCTTTATCATTCTAATTTCTTTCTTAAGAGTTCTAATTTACTCAAGACATGTAACAAGTTATAATTTGAGTCGATACTATCTATAATATTATTCACCTCCTCCTTCTTCGCTATATGAGGAATATTTTGTTCTATAAACTTTTTCAATGAGTGTTCTAAATTTTATGAACTTTCATCATCTAAAGAATTGTTCTCAGTTGAGTCTGATTCAGCTTTCTTACTCAACATACTTCTTTTGTTTCCAGTAAACTTCTTATATTTGTTGGATGACTTTTTTTCTTTATAAATTTTGTTCCACTTCTTCCATATAGGTTTTTCACTAGAATCATATTGTATTCTCCAACTTCCTTCTTGAGACAATTCATAGTAAAGTGTCTGATTCCACCACCCTCGAAACATTTGAGAGAAAATTTTCCTCCAAACTTTCCTCTTCCTCTCTAGTAGTTCATGGAGATAATAGACATGATTTTTTTTCATTAAACTCATCATCCTTATTATCTTCAAAATCATAAGTACCAACATATTCAACATCTTAAATTTTCATCTTTCTTATAGCCTCAAAATCCATTTTATCTTTCATCTTCTTTTTGAAAACTATATATTTTATCATTTCATAAGAAACAAGAAATTTATGTAGTTCACTAAGAGATAGATCATCTTTATCATCTAAAGAAGAAGAAAAAATTAGAATCAAACTTGTCTAGAATGTTTCTCATGGGTTTCTTTATAATTGTAGAATCTTACAAGACATCTCCAAAACCTCTGATGTTGCAAACAACTTCATTTACTATGGTGAAGTATTTTCCAATAGTTTATTAATCTCTCATTCTTATATATTCAAGCTTGCTATGATAGATTTGCAACTTTTCTTCCTTCACATTAGTATTTCCTTCTAAAATACATTCAAGCTTATCCCACGTTATATTTAAAGTTTTGAGACCTATCACCTTCATATAAAAATTTTCAGACAGAGACATAAGAATATAATTTCTAGCCTTTCCATCAACTTCAATATTTCTCTTATCATCAAAAGTCATGGGAGCATCTTTCTCAATGGGTGGAAACCTAATTATAGCAACATCAACAACTTCCAATCCAATTGAAAGAAGATAGGGTATCATTCTGTTTTTCTAGCCATAATAATTTTTGCCATAAAATGTAGGAATTCCTCTACTATTGATAGAATTTAGATTATCCATGATAAGGATTCAAAAAGGGAGCCTTACCTTTGATATCACTTGAAGTTCCAAATGATAAAAGAACAACTGATAAGGGAGTGTTGAATCAGTTATTTCCATTTTAAAAATTTCAACTTCTAGGAAACTTAATTCTTGAAACTTGTTAGAGTTTCTTCCTTATCCACTTTAATAAACTCAAATGCATGTAGAAATACAAAAGAAAACAAGGAACGCATGATTTACAAGGTTCAATCTCAGTGTGAGAACCTACATCATTGTCACAACCACTCTCATGGGTCTATGGAAATTCATTATTATGAAAAAGTGAATACAAATTGTGTCAACTTTCATTGGAAAACTTTTATCTCTTGATAGTAATAATTATACTGACTCCCATTAGTTTATAAAATATTTTGCTTAAAAAAATTTGATCCACAACAAAATATGAAACTTTTTTCAAATTTCCCTGAAAACATTATTCTAAAAACTCATTCTAATGACTTCATCCAATGAACCTACATCTGATAGCCCATATCTGATGGACTCTATCTGATACATCACTTCTAAAACTGCACTTGAATAAAAAAAATTGTTCTATTCGATTAATAAACATTGCACCTTTTAGAAAATCTTCTCAATTACTTAATCTAATCTACCTCAAACTGATAAACCCCTATCTGGTAAACTGAACTTGCCTTTATCTGATCTTATGATCAGAATACCCTTTCTAGAAACTCTTCTTCAACTCAAAACAACTTCGGTTGGAAAACTCAGTTCTGACATAAGAGATTCAACACTACAGCTTTTTGTCTCACTCTAAAACATTAACAAAGTATGATGTGTTGTGCACTTCTATTTATAGGTGCTTTGGTTGAGAAAGGGGTGGGAAACCAATTCCTTTTTCCCACTCACTCAAATTTCAAAACTCCAAGTTTCACATTCATTTAAGCTTCATTTTGACCATTTCAAATATTCTCAACCTTTCTAATAACTTCTCAAAACTTCTTGAATCTACTTAGATTTTATATATTTAAAAAATATATAAAACAACTTGAAGGAAAAAAAACTTCAATCCGAAAAGGATGGTTTGAAAAATTCTTCATATGTCTGATCCTCAGGACCCAATTGAAATAAACTCAACAATCATCTCACACTTTTTAAATTCTCTATCCACAAATTGCAAGTCCAAAACATCACATTTAAAAACTTTTTTCATCATTCAGGTTCTCTTGACCCAATTGAATTCATTTCATTCTTTTTCTCATAACCCACTGAAAATAAAAGAACTATAATATTATTGATCACTCTGATGTTGACTTCATTGTTGCAACTTTTAAAGACTTTAGAAACCTATAACGTTCTACTCAGAAACAACTTCAACACATCTTGTGCAACTTTACTCTTTCTTCTACCTTCTCGGTCCAATCGTACTTCACATATACTCTTTAGTCTAATCATACTATGTCCAATGGAACCCTGAATCCGATAACTTATCAATTTCAAGCGCTCATCTGATGGATCAATATCAAATTCTCATACAATAAATCGGTATCATCAACTCGTCTGATGAATCGATATCATCAGCTTGTTTGATGGATCGATATCATCATTTCTTTTGATGGTCTGTGCCTAATTCCTTTGATCAGCTTAAAAAAATGACTCTAGTCCAATTAGATAATCTGATAAAAATTGAAAAATTCTTATTCAACAACTTCTACATCCGATCAACTTCTGACCAATAGTAAACTCGAAATCCCCCTTTGTCTTTGCTTAGGTAAATAGAACTGATTTCCCATGCCATTGAATTTATTCAACTTATCATCTTTAATAAAATCGGAAACAATGGATCATCCGATAAATCTTATTATTATTTCATATTTTTCAAAACTGAAATAAATCTAAACTCATAAACCACAAATTCAAACTTTCTAACAAAAGAAATGTTTGATGATTTGCATCTGATCAGGTGCATATGATGACTTTCATCCAATCAGCAACTTTTCATTTCTTCAAACATCATTAAATTCATACTTCATATCTCCATAGAGTATCTACATCTAGTGATTCTCGATCTGATTATCTGTGTCCAAAAATCTTCAATGTTCAAAATTTTAGAAACTTTCATTTCTCTTTCCTTCTAAAAACTCCATCTTGTATCATGACTTCTTCATGATTTTTAGGAATATGAAAGAACTAAAAAGAGTCATCTAACTAATTTTTTAAAGTTAACTTCCCATTATTTTCAAGTTTCAGCAACATAGAAAACTTTCTAAAACTGATTTTCACCAACTTCTAACTTTCCATAAATATCTCAATCTTATGGTTTGTGTCTAATGGACCATCTGATGGAGTGTCGAATCACCAACTTTTCAAAACACTTCCTTTATCTAATTTACAAAAATATTATTTTACAAAAATTTAGGTATTAGCAAAAACAAAAATTTGTTAGAACAAAACATCACAAAAGATCTTCAAAGCTCATGCCTGAAATTTTCACCAAGACTTACTACCTAACCTCTAGGTCTAACGCAACCTAGGAAAGAGTCAACATGGGTCAATAACAATATACAAGTTCATATCCCATGCACTTATCAAGGTAAAAGTAAAGTTAATCCTTACATGATATTTCAAGCTATAAACACCCCTAAAGGTTTCATTTTAATTCATTTAACTGATGCTTATTTATTATAACATTTAAACATTTTATATATATATAAGGATATCAAGTACTGGTTATAGAGGAAAACTATAATTATCACTTTATATAGTTGAAACCATGTAGAATTATAGGCATGCTATCTCATAATACCCTTTTTAACCATTTACTCATTTATTCATGATTCTCACAATTATCTTGGTTAAAGAAAATGTTGGTTTCCAAGCTATATAAGAAAATGCTCTTAAGGTTGTAACTGGCATTTTAATTAACCAAATCCTAATATAATAAAGATCAAAAGTAGACAAAATTTATTTTATCATTTTAAAGGTAATTGGTCTAGTATGGTGCCACCATACATTTATATGTAATTGTATAAGTAGTTGTAGAAACTTTAAATAACTATCCAATTTTATCATGAAAATACCCCCATGGGGTTAAATACTAAAGCATAAAAGATAAAGGCATCCCACTAGGGTCCCGTCAAGCTAGTATTAGTTCAGTTAAGTGAAACTTATAATAATTAATTATTAGAATTTTAAAACACCCTTAATGGGTTTATCTCATAAACAACATGCCCCAACTGACCTACTTGGGTCCAGTTGTGCATTTAAAGATTTATATTATAATAAATTCCCCAACTGACCTAATTGGGTCCATTTTTGCATTTAAATATTTATATTATAATCATCATGCTCTAAATAACCTACTTGGGTCCAGTTGTGCATTTAAAGATTTCATCATATGGGTTGTTGTGCCCAAGCTATTATGGTACTAGCCCTTACAATGGTCCATGACTCAAACATGTCATAATTGGTTAATTAAGGTACCACCATCAAGCTATATAGGGAAACACTATTTAGGTAGATGCATACACTTTAATAACCAATCATATTACACAAGGCATATTATCATCGAGCAATAATACTAGTAAGCATGGCAAGCTACTGTGAAAGCAGGGATATACCCAAGCATGGTATATAACAGGCATGCTAATAATCATAGGAGCATGAGATACTAATAAACATGGAACATAATCACATGATATGTTGTACAAGCAAACACGTTATAACCTCCTAAATGGGGTATATAGATAAGCATGCTAAATAATCTTTGAAGCATGGTATAACACTTAAGGCGCATATCACAATATCAGACATTCATGAAATGCAACCTACATGGTCTGGCATAGGCATGACATGTGAATTCTATGTGCCTAAAATGATGCGTGGACTCACTCTCGTCCCTTTCCATACTGGGACAAGTGGTAAAATCATAAATCAGTAGTATCGAAAATACATCAGTCTCTCAAGGTGAAATAATAATCAACCATAATAACAGACAGCATGAACAACAGTCCCATCCCCAGACAACTTGATATTTATCTCTTGTGTGGGTTGGTTGGACCTAAACATGAGCTATTTACCAAGTGTATACACATTCCTAGTCTCCTGTCTACTAGCCCAAAATAGTAAGACAATAGAAAATAAAACTCTAATACTTCTTGTATCATCCTGACCCGGGAGCCATTAAAATGGTGCCCCAAGCTAGTTAGTCATTGGGCCTCAAGCGTGCCTCCCCATACACCAGAGGCTGCCGAATAATAGTGAGGGTCTAAAGGTGGTAGAGTAGAGAGACTATACCCTATGGATTAGTAGTAAATACAGTGGAATCAATAATAAATAAAGAACAACAAAAGCAGATGAAAAACGGAGTAGTGAAAGATAATAATAACAAACAATTAATAATAAATAGATAACCAGACCAAAACCAAATAATCCAACCAGGCATGAAAATGCCATGACATAAATACAGATGGTCAGTCATACAACTGGTAATACATGAATATGCATAATGATAAGAATGAAATCCCCAAGGTTATCACCATAAGCATCTTGGGTACCGACTCAATCATGTGATCTTAAACTCCCATGCACATGAGCAACAACACATAGTATAATCCATGATCTTGAACCTATAACCATGAGGTCTATTTGGGTATTAAACAGCGACTTGAATAGGGTGTGAGATATACTCAATAGGACACCACCAACGGCATCTAATGCAATTCAGTCTGTGAATATAAAATAAAACAATGTGCATGTTTAATAAATAAAGCAGTAAATGAATTACTATAAACATGTCAGACTTGGGCTCCTCAAAGGACACATGTCTAATCATACCTACTTCATCCTAAGCCGAAATAACCCCTGAACAAAAGCCACCTTGTATGTGTGTGTGTGTGTATATATATATAAGTATGTGTATGTATATATGTGCACTATATACGTAGTAACATATATAAACATATATATAGGCATGTAGTACTAACTAGGAGTTGAGGCATAACTCAGGTGTCGGTGCATAAATATAGAAGTGTCATACTCAAAAAGGGAAACAACTCATAAAGCTCGGTTCGGGAATAGGGTATTATGTTGTCACGACCCGTCCTTGGGCTCGTGCCGTGACTACCCCAAGCCCGCCCTCCATAGGCCAGGGGCTGGCGACTAGCTCCGAAGGCATAAATCTCGATAAAAAAAAGGGAAGACATTGCCTTTATATAAGTAAACAACACAACAGAGTACGCAAGTGCAGTAAGCACTAGGTAAAACTGAGTACAAAAGTAAGTGCTAAAAAGTAAATGGGACAATATACAAACCCAACTAGAAGTATAGTAAAACTGAAAAGGAAAAGTACAACACCAGTAAAGTTAAGCAGAAACCACTGAGTCATCCTCCGGGAATCCCACCTGAAGGGTGGGTACATATGGCCTCCACAGTACCTCTGGTCCTGCCGTCTACTCCGTGAACGTCTCACCAAGTGGTCCACCTCCGGGTACTATCTAGCTATACAAGCCTCTACCTCGATCAGTGTTGTCTTTTGTCTACATCCAACACAACGTAGTGCGAGCAAGCTCGTGTAGGGGTGAGTATATGATACTCAGTAGGGACCCCGAGACCCCCGAAGGTCTCCCAGAATCCACAAAGGATAAACCACAAAGAAAAGATACAACCACGAAGTATCAACCAACTCTACTTAGGTATATTCTCATACATATACCTAAGTCATCAATCACATTTTGTCTCCAGCTCTCAAGCCCAAGTACAACCCAGTCCACATAAGAAAGAAGTCAATCATATCGATGATAATGATTGAAAGTCAAGACTCAGCTCACACAGGTATACATCTTTCGTATAGCGATAGAGATGATCAGATGTAGTCACTGATTCATCTAAGTTGTCGAACCCACATAGGATACAAGACCAGCTAAGATGTTGGTCCCACATAGGATACAAGACCAGCTACTCTACCGGACCCACTCAGGATACAAGTACAGAGGTCAATACTGCCAGACCCACGTAGGATACAAGAACAGTAGTCATCGCTGTCGAACCCACAGAGGATCCCAGTACAGTCATCATCGCTTCCAAACCCACAGAGGATCCAAGTACAGTCGTCCTCGCTGCCGAACCCACAGAGGATACAAGTATAGTCTTTCTGGCTGCCGAACCCACGGAGGATCCAAGTACAGTCGTCATGGTCGCAGTCGCAGCCAGCTCTAGGGTTCCCGCACACAGCACGCTTGATTCCAGGAGGGTCCGCTCCTAGAGACAAGGGGGTTCAATACATAAACTGTCACAAAGTCCAGATTTTATGTATCCTGAAGTTCCATTTCATCAAAAGAAATCCAACGCGACAGACGTTGCGTCAATCAGACGCCCGGTCTGAGAGTTATTGGTTTTTCTGTTCCAGGGACCCGGTTGGTTTTTAAGCTAAAACCAACCCGACCATACTTCATCTATGTCCAAACCTCAATTTGAGTATTCCAAAAGGACTGTCTCATCAAGAGGATTCCAACGTAGTTGGCGGCACGTCAATCAGACGTCTGGTCCTTAAGTTATAAGTGTTTCCGCTTCAAGGGCCTGGTTGGTTTCGGGTCCGAACCAACCCGGTCATACCCAAAATTCACTTAAACTTTGAGTGTAATATACCGAAACGACCATCTCGATCCAAGAGTTCCTACGCAACTGAATGTGCATCAATTGGAGGTCTGTATCTCAAGTTACGGGTGAATGACCGAAAACGGTCCGAAGTGGGGGGTCTGGGCCCGGTCCGACCCGGCCCAACCCACCCTGGGTCGTCCCGAACCGGGTCGACTTCCATGGGGATATGACACGATTTCCCAAAAACAATCCGAAATGGGGACATACCAATGAGTGTCTTGTATGCTATCCTATAATCCCACAATGCATCATCCAAGCGCTTGCTCCAATCCTTCCTATTTGGCTGCATGGTTTTCTCCAAAATTTGTTTCAATTCCCTATTTGAAACCTCAGCCTGGCCATTTGTTTGAGGGTGGTATGGTGTTGATGTTTTGTGTGTCACCCCATACTTTCAAAGGAGGTAAGCAAGATTTATATTGCAGAAATGTGTCCCTTGGTCACTGATGATAGCCTTTGGTACTCTAAACCTTTAAAAAATCTGTGCCTTCACAAAATCCACAACAACATGAGAATCATCAGTCCTAGTGGCCTTGGCCTCCACCCATTTTCTCACATAATCAACAGCAAACAAAATATACAAAAAACCAAATGAACTAGAAAAAGGACCCATAAAATCAATGCCCCATACATCAAAAATCTCACAAAATAGTATGGGTTTTTGGGGCATCTCATGTCTCCTAGAAATGTTCCCAATGTGTTGGAAATGAGATCATGACTTACAAAACACATGGGCATCATGGAATAAGCTAGGCTAATATAATCCAGAGTCCAAAACTTTCTTAGCTGCCCGTTGGGGTCCAAAGTGTCCACCACATGCAAGTGTATGACAGAATTGCAAAACAGACTCAAACTCATGATCTGGAACACGCCTCCTAATAACTTGGTCACTACACATGCGCCATAAGTATGGATCATCCCAAACATAAAATATTGACTCACTCTTTAATTTTTGGACTTGATGTTTCTTTAAATTTTCAGGGATTTTAGAGGCAACAATGTAGTTAACTAAATCTGCATACCAAGGATGCGTACCTGAGATGGAATAAAGATGCTCATCAGGGAAAGTGTCTCGAAGTGGTACCTGGTCCAAGGTGTCATCCTCTAGTGTGTGAGTAATCCTACTCATGTGGTCCGCCACCAAATTATCTGACCCCTTCTTGTCCTTTATCTCAAGGTCAAACTCTTGAAGAAGGAGCATCTAATGGATAAGTCGTGGCTTTGCATCTGGCTTCTTTAGGAGGTACCTCAAAGCTGTATGGTCAAAAAAAACAACTACTTTAGATCCCAAAAAATATGAAAAAAATTTATCTAAAGAAAATATAACAGCAAGAAACTTATTTTCTATTGTGGTGTATTTTGATTGGGAAGAATCCAATGTCCTTGATGCATACGAAATCACATGTGAACGTCCCTCCACCCTCTGAGATAAAACAGCTCCAACCACGAAGTTGGAGGCGTCACACATAAGCTCAAATGGAAGGTCCCACCACAGGGGATGTATGATCGGTGGAGTGGTCAGACACTTCTTTAGCTCATCAAATGATACCCTGCATGAATTATCAAAATTGAAGTCAATATCTTTTTGAAGCAATCGAGATAAGGGTAGAGAGATCTTACTAAAATCTCTGATGAAGCGTCGATAAAATCCAGCATGTCCAAGGAATGATCAACCATCACGCACACATGTAGGATATGGGAGGGATGAAATAATGTCTACCTTAGATTTATCAACTTCAATGCCATGTTGTGAGACTATATGACCTAAGACAATTCCCTTTTCGACCATGAAATGACATTTTTCAAAATTTAAGACCAGATTCTTCTCAATATAATAATGCAACACATCACCCAAACTAGAGAGACATTCATCAAATGAGGATCCATAAACTTTAAAATCATCCATAAATACCTCCATGAAGGTCTCAATGAAATCTGAGAAAATACTCACCATGCATCTCTAGAAGGTACCTGGGGCATTGCAAATTCCAAATGGCATCCTTTGGTAAGCAAAGGTACCAAATGGGTAGGTGAATATCGTCTTCTCCTAGTCCTCTGCTGTAATGGGAACCTGAAAATAGCCAGAGAAACCATCCAAGAAGCAATAATGTGTCCTACCTGCAAGTCTCTCAAGCATCTGGTCAATTAATGGAAGTGGGAAATGGTCCTTACGAGTGGATTGATTTAGTTTCCTATAATCAATACACACTCGCCAACTGTTTTTTACTCTCACAAGAACTAACTCATCATTTTCATTTTTTATAACAGTGAAACCAGTTTTCTTTGGTACAACCTGGACAGGGCTAACCCATTGTGAGTCAGAAATAGGGTAAATGATACCTGCCTCAAGTAATTTTTCAACTTCATTCTTAACAACTTCCAAAAGTGTTTGATTAAGTCTCCTTTGTGGATGCCTAATCGGTTTAGCCCCATCCTCTAAGAGAATCCTATGCATGCAAATGGATGGGATAATACCTGATATGTCTGCCAATGTCCAACCATTTGCCCTAATTTTATCTCTTAATAGATTCAAAAGTTTTTCTTCATGTTCAAAAGAGAGATTGTTAGCAATGATAACAGGTAATCTATCATCACTCAGAAAGTGTGCATATTTAAGATTTGGGGGCAATGGCTTGAGTTCCAATGTAGGGGGGTGATGTATGGATGGAGAAATTGATGCAATAGACATATCTACACAATGAACATCAGTATCAGAATATAAATCATCACAATCAGAGAATAAATCACCAAATCCATCAGCATACTCAATAGCCATGTCATAATCAGAGTTCACATGATCAAGATCAGAATATGAATCCATTTCAAAATCAAATCTTAGAGAGTCTTGTTCATTAGAAACAGGTGTGGAAGTTCTCTTAGACATTAAACCAAAACCAATACTCATAATCTCCCTAAGCATAGGACAATCAAAATCCATGGAGTTTTTACTTGGTGGTTCAAAATGGGAGATAACAAAAGTAGAATGGTCCTCATAGGGGTACTTCATGGAATCCATAACATTAAATATCACAACTTTATCCCCAAATTCCATGGAAAGTGTACCCTCATTGACATTTATGATAGTTTTTGTAGTTTTGAGGAAGGGCCTACCTAAGATAATGGGGGCATGAGAACTTACCTGATCATCCTCCATGTTAAGAACATAGAAATCTGCAGGAAAGATCATGTCTCTTACCCAGACAAGTATATCCTCAAGAAATCCCACTGGATATGCCATAGATCTATTCTCTAATTGCACCACTACTCTTGTCGGCTTTAACTCACCAACCTGTAAGGAAGAGAATACAGAGTGAGGCATCACATTTATGGAGGCTCCCAAATCACAAAGTGCATCAGAAAAGTGTAACTCCCCTATGGTGCATGGGATAGTGAATGTCCCTAGATCCTTGCACTTTGTCTGCATTGCTAGAGTTGGTGTAATGAGTGCTGACACATTCCTTCCAAGATTGATCCTCTCATTTCCCTTGATCCCTCTTTGATTGGTACAAAGTTCTTTTAAGAATTCCGCATACCTTGGAATTTTCTTAATGGCTTCAAGTAGAGGAATGTTGATCTCCACATGCTTGAATGTGTCCAAAACCTCCTTTTGCATTGCTTCTTCAGCCATCTTCTTGGTTTGAACAACCTTTTTTTGAAAAGGAAGGGGTTTAGGAGGAACATCATCAATATTTTTCTTACCTTTATCTTTCTCCTTGGATTGCTCATCAGTTGGTTTGGAATGCGGATTCTCTGGAGTTGAGGTGAATCCCGGTGGAATGGTAGGTACAGATGTATTGTTAATTTGCTTCCCACTTCTCAATGTGATGGCACTAACATTACCCTTTGTATTTGGAGTGGGTTGGGAAGGTAGATTTCCAGAATTCTTACTTACAAGTTCATAGAGGGCAGTGGCAATCTGGATCATTTGAGTCTTCAACTCCCTCAGCTCTAAACCTTGACTTTTAAGATCATTCTATTGATTAAGAACAATTTGCTTCAAAAGGTCATCAGTGTTAGAATCTACCTTGGGTGGGGGATTCCCTTGTTGCTGGCTTGATGATGCTTGGGCTTTAAATATCCTTTGGGGTTGTTGGAAACCCTGTTGGTAAGGCGGAGGCTGCTGGAAGTTTTGTTGAAAGGGTGGCCTTTGTTGTTGTCCAGAGCCATACCTCATGTTTGATTGATCCTTCCACCCTTGGTTGAATGTTGGTGCAAAGGATTCATACTTCTTTTGGGGATATGGTTGTTTCTACTGCTGAAATGGTCTCCCTAGGAATATTGTTGCGCAATCCTCTGTCTCTTGTAGTTGTGGGAAACAGTCAGTTGGGTGGCTTGTCTCAGTGCAAATGCCACAAGGCCTTGAAGGAGGGGGTTGGGATGTCTTTTGAGCCAAAGCAATCTGCCTCACAATAGTGGTCAATTATTCTAACTTGGTATCAATCAAATGACTTTCAAGAGAAGGACTTACCTGATGTACTCCCCTAACATGTGGTGTACCTCTATCGCCAAATTGTTGGGAGTTTTGGGCCATCTTGTCGATAAACGCACGTTCAGCTACTGATGTTTTTTCCACCAATGCTCCTCCAACTGCAGCATCCACCATGCTCCTCTCCATGGGTGTGAGTCCTTCGTAGAAGTATTGGATGAGGAGTTGCTCACTGATTTGGTGATGCGGACAGCTTGTGCACAACTTCTTGAATCGCTCCTAGTACTCATACATTGACTCCCCTTGGTCTTGTTTGATCCCAGATATCTCTTTACGAATGGAAGTGGTCCTCGATGCTAGAAAAAATCTCTGCAAGAAAAGACGTTTCAAATCATTCCAACAAGTTACATCTTCGGGTTGTAAATAATACATCCAATCTTTCGCAGCTCCATCAATTGAGAATGGGAATACTCTTAGTTTGATTTGATCTTCATAGACATTTCTAGGTTTTAGGGTTGAGCAAACCACATTAAATTCTTTAAGGTGTTTCTTGGGATCCTCACCAGATAAGCCATGAAATTTTGGAAGAAGGTGAATTAACCCAGATTTCAATTCAAAGTCTGATTCGAGGTTCGGGTATGCAATAAAATTTGGTTGATAGTTAATATCCGGTGCAGACAATTTTCGAATGGTTCTATTAAGTTAATTTCCATTATTTCCATCCATTGGTTCCTCTTTTAGGTTTGAATTTGAATTGCTTACAATTTCAATGTTTTCAGAAGAGAAGAATTCACCAACTGGTTGAATATTGAAACTTTCCGTAGACTGAGAATGTCTGATTCGAGCCCTAAGGCTACGTTCAATCTCAGGGTCAGGATCTAAGAGATCTTTGGGATTAGTTTGTGTCATAAATCAAATAAAAATGAAAAGAAATAAAGTGGACCATATTAAAATAAAAATGATAAGTTTGAGTTGATGGTCCAAAAAGAAAAGAAGAGGATGAAAAAAATGAAAACTTGAGAAAGGGGAAAGATGAAAGAGAGAGGTGAATAAAATAATAAAATAAAAAATAAAATAAATACCTCTAAATGGTTGAATAAATTACTTGACTCCCCAGAAATGGCGCTAATTTTAAGG
The DNA here is from genome assembly GCA_963277665.1 of Viscum album. Taxonomy (NCBI): domain Eukaryota; kingdom Viridiplantae; phylum Streptophyta; class Magnoliopsida; order Santalales; family Viscaceae; genus Viscum; species Viscum album. The sequence goes on along the minus strand of OY728131.1, from coordinate 905,877,431 downwards.
AGCGTTGTCGTGGGTGCCCTCAAATGATTAGTGTGATTTTGGGGTACTTAGGTGCAGCAGAGTGGCTGACCAAGGTCGTCTCTCAAAGGAGGAAGTGAATTAAAACAACTTTTTAGAAGTATTATAGAAATAAAATAAAAGAGAATAAAAACACTACTTGAAAGGATGGGGGTCCTTGTTTATCGTTTATAAAACTTGAATAAGTTTGCTGGAAGAAGATTGTATTTTTTTTTTAGTTTTGAAATGAATTTTGATTAAAATGACACAACAAGATAATGTTTTTTTAGAAATCTATTTTAAAAGGAGTAATCGATATAACTCTACCTCTTCATTCACTTATTAATAATTATCATTTAAATCAATATCCACTTAATTATGATCCTCTAATTTGTTAACCCTCGAACCCTACAAGAGTTAACTTAACCACAAAGATGGAATTACTTAAACCCTAGGCTAGCTTCGGAACACGCAATCGTAGCACCCTGCTTTGATTGTTGTTCTAAGGTTAGCTTATGGTAAGTGGTTAATTAGAGAACATATTCATTCTGGAAATGAGTATGAATTGTGTTTAGGGATTATATTTTAACTCTACAAATTTATCCCGTGTGGTCTTGTATTACCGATTAAGATTGCGCTCTCACAATTTACACAAAATCCCAACCTCGCGTGTTTTTGTGTTAATTGTTCAATTGCTTGCTTAGTTTATTACAATTTAAAAACACAATTAATGGATCATATTAAGTTAATTACAGTATCTCAATGATTCAAAATAATTAAATGAAGAGGGTAGAAGATATATCGATCACTAAAAACTACTCTTCCATGGGCGGTGTGGTCATCGTGGAGACGTTTTGCATGAGCAAAAGATTGAAAGGGTAGAACTCAATCTCGTATCCACTCTTGATTCCAAACCAATTAAGAAGATTAAGAGAAGAATAAAAGGGAATAATACAAAAGATTATTTGAAGAAAAATTCAAGATACAAACATGAAAGAAAAGAAATACAAAGAGGAGGTGGGAGAGGAGAGCCTTTTTGGAAGAGAGGTTTGCACAAAGACTTACTTCTTCCAAGAGTTGTGAGGGGATCCCAAGAGACAACCTTTCGGCCACACCTTCCCAAAGCCTCTACCAGCCCTCTCAAAGAGTTAAAACCCCCTTTAAATAGAGTTTGTGAGGGCTAGGGTTACATAACTTTTTAAGTGTGAAATGAAAAACTCGGCCAAATATTTTATTCCAAGTTGCACCACCTAGTTTACCTCCAAAACGCGTGAATTGGCCGCCCTTACAGAAGGATTATTTGTGCAAAATCATGTCCCTGATATTTTTTCAAAATTTGGGCTCAATATAATCCAGTATTAAGAGGATATGGCCCAAATACAGAACCCATTTATATTCTTCCGAGTCCAGCCCACCATTGTCTTAATGACCCATTTACTCCATCCAAATGCACTCTTTAGATCTAGTGTCCTGAATTAAAGTTGTATAAAATTAAGTTAGGAACACTTTTACAAAATATTAAGTTCAAATAATAAATATTAAAATATTTATCTTCAAAATACTACAGTGCATTTTAAAAGGGTAAAACTTGAATTTTCAACAAATTTTCAAATGAATGATCTAATCCCAAATATTTCATAAATGAATATATTTAGCACAATTTGAGTAAATTATATCATTTATTATCAATAAAATATTCAACAAAATAGTGTTTTATCACTTCCAACTGCACATGCGGTCATCTCGGGATCCATACTTCACTGCGAAGGCCCCCAATCGTCGTTGCGGTCTCGTTTTGTTGTCTCCAAACACCCTGAGCATCAAGAACAAAATAGCGATGGGTCCGGACTTGTTCGTTAGTCTGTACCCACCGCGTTAGAGGTTCAAATCATTACTCAACAATTTAAATTCCACGTTCGGGAGTATAAAACATGTATATGTAATATACAAAAAAAATCCCCCTACCTCGAAGTTGTCGTACGTCGTCGATCCGCAGAAGACGAGCGTCGCGGTAGATAGGCGTCGCAGAAGAATGGTGTCGTTATGTCAACAATGGAGTAAGGTTCACTATCGTAGGTGACATAGGCTCCTTGATGTCGAGGTGCGTCCGAGGAAGATGCGTCGTTGGAAGAAGTTCTTCGCGTTCTTCGTCGGGGATGTTCTTCGTTGAAGAACGGTGTTCTTCGTCGATGAAGGATCTCCTCTTCTTAATTCTCCAGATCCCTTTCCCAAATGTGATTTTACAACGCAAGGAAAAGGAGCTCTTCAATTAATAGAATTTTCAAGCAATTCTTATTAATTCCAACGCAGTGCCAATTAAATTAACACTGACATTAATTATCATATTTGGCACAATTAATTGGGAAGAGGGGGTGGGAAGGCTCCACCATAATAAATGCATGGAGTTGTCAAAGTAAACAGTTTGGAATTAATGGGGAGTTAAAAGGTTGGGGATCGTGTGGGCCCCACTTCAAAAAATAAAATTTTTGCACCACCAAATTTTATTTAATTTTAGGAATAAACCCCAAAAATTAACTTTCAACCCGCACAAAATGCAACTGCGGTAAAGGTCCCTTTAAGCAAATATCGGTGCTGCGAGTTCATCGGTGCCCTCAGATTTCAAATCCGAGCACCACTTCAAAATATAGAAAAACCCACTCTTTCATTCACTGAACGCACCCAAGCTAAACTTCAGAAAATTATTCTGGGCACATCGGGCCTTGGAATCAGGTGTCGTCAAAAACTGCGTACTCGTAAAATTACAAATAATTTAAGAGAAAAAAATTCCTAGAAATTTACGGGTCTTTACATTACTCCTACCTCAGAGATTTACATCCCCATAAAGCTACAACATATACTAGGGAAACAAAAAGGGGTACTGAGCACGCATCCGAGCCTCCCACTCCCATGTGCTCTTCTGAAGGTTCTCGTGCTGCCAGCGAACGCGCACTAGAGGAATCGATTGTCCATGAAGGACCCGCTCCTGTCAATCCTCGATCTCCACCAGAACCTCCGAGAAAGTCGCCCTATCGTTGATGTCCAGATCCCCGTGATCAATGATGTGGGTCGGGTCATGCACGTATCTCCTCTACTGAGATACATGGAAGACGTCATGCACCCAGTACAACTGAGGTGGAAGAGTCAGGCGGTAAGCCACCTCGCCTACTCTGCTGAGGACCTGGAAAGGCCCGATGAAACGTGAAGATAACTTGTCACCCCGACCAAATCTCTGTAATCCACATCGAGGTGAGACCCATAAGAAAACGTGGTCACCATCCTTGAACTACAGTGGTCTCCATCTCCTATCAGCATAGGACTTCTGTCTGCTCTGTGCAGTCCTCATCCTCTCCTGGATGATCTGCACCTTCTTCGTCGTAGCCTGGACCATCTATGGTCCTACAAGTGCTGACTCCCCAGGGTTAGTCCAGCACAAAGGTGATCTACATGGTCGGTCGTATAGTGCCTCGTATGGTGCCATCCCGATGGCGGAGTGGTAGTTGTTGTTGTACGCAAACTCCACCAAGGGTACGTGATCCTCCCAGTTGCGACCAAAATCAAGGACACGTGCACGGAGCATTTCCTTGAGTGTCTGAATGGTCCTCTCTGTCTGGCCATCCGTCTGAGGATGAAAGGCAGTGCTCAGACGTAGCTGCGTCCCAAACGCCTCCTGCAACCCCTTCCAAAGCCGGGAAGTAAAGCGTGCATCCTGATCGGAAACGACCATGGACAGAACACCATGAAGTCGTACGATCTCCTAGATGTAGTGGAATCCCAAGCTCTCTACTGAGCCCTGCTCCCTGATCGGTAGGAAGTGGGCCGACTTGGTGAGTCAGTCGACAATCGTCTAGATAGAGTCGTGACCCCTGGGTACATGGAATCCCTGTCACGAAATCCATGGATATCCCATCCCACTTCCACTCCGGGACCTCTAAGGGTTGTACCAAGCCTGCTGGTACCTGGTGCTCCGCCTTTACTTGCTGACAAGTGAGGCATCATGAAACGAACTCTGCTATAGCCTTCTTCATACCTGACCACCAGTGTTATCGTCTGAGGTCCTGATACATCTTTGCCACTCCTGGATGTACTGCTAGAGGGGAAGTGCGGAACTCCCTCAGCACCTCATCCTACAGTGCAACTGGTACCATGGTACGTCCCCTGAAGAGGATGATGTGCTCCCCGCCTTCAGAAAATCCATCGGGTTCCAGCCCTGAGGATATCTGAGCATGTCGCGCCTCACAGTCAACGTCCCCACGTTGTGCCTCTCTGACCCACTGAAGTAGTGGAGGAGTGACTGTGAGAGACTATAGAAAGGATACTCCATCTCTATCCATGAAGGATATCTGCAAAGCAGCTAACTACTCTGTCGCCTCTCCAAGCAGTTGAATGCCCGATCTCCTGCTGAGAGCATCAGACACAACGTTCCCCTTCACAGGAGTATAGACTATCTCAAAGTCATAGTCCTAGAGGAACTCAAGCCATCACTGTTGTCTCAGGTTTAGGTCCTTGTGGGAGAAGATATACCTGAGACTCTGGTGGTCAGAGTAGACTGTAAAGCGCTCTCCCATCAGATAGTGTCGCCACATCTTCAGGGAAAAGACCACTGCTGCTAACTCCAGGTCATGGGTAGCATAGTTCTGCTCGTGCTGCCTCAACTGCCATGAACCGTAAGCGATCACTGCTCACTCCTGCATCAGGACACACCCGATTCCGGTCCCTAATGCGTCACAGTAAACCACGTACCCAACGCCCTCCTCCGATAGCCTCAAGATGGGAGCACTGGTCAATCTCCGCCTCAGCTCCTGAAAGATCTGTTGACATCTGTCTGACCACACGAAGGGTTTCCCCTTCTTTATCAAAGTTTTAAGTGGTGCTACAACTCTGGAGAAGTCTGGCACAAATCTCTGATAGTACCTGGCCAGACCTAGGAAACTCCGCACCTCCGTCACACTCCTGGGTGGCTCCCAAGCAAGCACTACCTCGATCTTCGCAGGATCCACTGCAACTCCCGCCTCTGAGATGACATGCCCCAAGAATTGAACCTATCGAATCCAGAACTGGCACTTAGAGAACTTACCATAAAGCTGGTTCTCTCAGAGTGTATCCAGTACAACCCGCAAGTGGTAGACGTGCTCCTCCTCAGTAGTCGAGTAAACCAGTATGTCGTCAATAAAGACTACGACAAACCGATCGAGGTAAGGCTGGAAGATCATGTTCATGAGACTCATAAACACTTCTGGAGCATTGGTCACACCGAAGGGCATAACCAAGAACTCGTAGTGGTCATACCGACACCTGAAGTCCATCTTCTTCACATCCTCATCTCGAACTCTGAGCTGGTGATAGCCTGAACTGAGGTCTATCTTTGAGAACCATCGTGCTCCCTTGAGCTGATCGAAGAGATCATCAATCCTAGGAAGTGGTTACTTGTTCTTTACGGTCACCTGATTCAGGCGACAGTAGTCGAAACACAGTCGCAATCTCTCATCCGCCTTCTTGGTGAACAAAATCGGAGAAGCCCAGGGTGAAACACTGGGTCGGATGAATCCATTTCCCTATAAGTCCTCCAGTTGTACCCGCATCTCACGAAGCTCAGCGGGAGCCATCCGATATACTGGAGTAGATATCGGTGTTGTCCCGAGGTATAGGTCTATGTAGAAGTCTACCTATCTTCGAGGAGGTAGTCATGGAACGTCATCAGGGAAAACGTCTGCATACTGATCCACCACAATAGGAAAACTCAGACTCTGCACATCAACTACTCTGAGAATGAGACTAGCCAACTGATGTGTGATTGGCTGCCCTCTCCTCTGCGTAAGTCCATCCTGCGCTGCAAAGGCTCCCTTCTCGCCGGTGAAGGTGAACCTGGTCCCATCCATGTGGACACATCGCACTTTGCGCCTAATACAGTCGATCTGGGAATGGATTGTAGGTAACCAGTCCATACCCAAGATGACGTCGTAAGGCCTCGATGCTGCTACAAGAAGATCCCAACCGAAGCTCTCGCCTCCTAGAGTAAGATCACACTGCCGGCACCAGTGCGTAATCGTTGAGTCTGCTCCTATAGGAGTCTCTAGCCGTAAGGATCGATCCAACGGCTTCGTCGGAATCTCCGAGCTCCGAACAAGGGCAACGACAATAAAAGAATGACTCGCACATGTTTCTATAAGAACTGCAGCAAGGGTGGAGTAGACACAGATAGTACCTAGAATCATCTCAGGTGCGCCGTGGTCATAAGTCTCCACTTCCTGGAGCTGAGCCTGCCTCTGCCCGCCAGCTTCCTGTGGTTAGGGTGGACCTCCTGGGGGTGGTGGTGGTAGACCCTCAAAGCGTCGTCCACCACCCGCTGCTCAGACAGCTCCTCTACCTTGTCCGCCTGCTCCCTGCAGACCACCACAGTCGAACCTATGCCTCTGCCTAGGATGTCCCTCCACTATCTGATGCTCGTCTGCATGGTGGGTCAGGCAGTCACGAGCCATGTGGCCCTGCCCACCACATGCATATCATTGTATGCTCCTCATAAGGCTGGCTATGTTTCGTGTTCCCCGCACAACCGAACCTATATCCTGAGGTCGCCCACCTGATGGTTTGGTCCGCTTGGACCCCTGTGACATCTGTCGACTACCGGATGCAGAAGACTCCGCTCTGTGTTATCCTGAGGTGGGTCTCGCTGTTGGTGGCTACTCAGCGAGAAGGCTCTTCACTAAAAAGTCTCGCTCCAGCACCCCTGCTTGCGTCGGGATGCTGAGGGGAATCGTCGAAGCTCTGATCTTGTGCCTCAGTCCCTGATCGAAGGTACGGGCCCTGGAGAACGGGTCTCGTACCATGTTTATGGAGTAGCGTGAGAGGTCAGTAAACCTCTTTGAGTACTGAGCTACTGTCATACTACCCTGCCGCAGATGTAGTAACTCATGGATGCGCACCGCACGGAGGGTGGCTGGAACAAACTCCGAGCAGAAGAGGCTCTTGAAGTTCATCCAAAGTAGAGATGCCTCGCCGTGCACCTGGAGCATCAGGCTCCACCATCTACCTGTTGTCGCGTGTAGTAGACTCATGGAAAGGATCACCATAAGGTCAGATGGTGTCCCTACCAATCTGAAGACTCTGACGATAGCCTCTAGCCAATCCTCGGCTACCTGAGGGTTCGTCTATCCGTGGAACCTAGGTGGCCTCTGTCGCTGAAACTCGTGCAACACGCTCAGGCGGCGTGCACTCTCCGCTGCTGGGGATGGTAACATCGGTGGCTCAGTGGGTAGTGGTACTGCTGGTGCCTCCGCTGTGATGGGGCCCTACACCGAGGCCTCGTCGCTCGGTGGGCTGTCATCTCGCACGTAACTCAGAACCCTGGATGGCTGCCTTCATGGGGCCATCCTGAAAAGCAACAGGTGCGCCACGGTTAAATAGTATACCTAGTGAGCTAACACAAAGTAATCACAAAGAAAACTTTTCAAGGGAAACACACACGCAATCAGTGTTTTCGTGCACTGAGTCGGAAATCAGATGTCAGGGTCCTGGTGTATGGATACGTCGGCCGCCACACCAACACTGGACTCTATGGACTGAAAACCACACTCAATACTCTTAACACTATTTCTTCATAGAAAAAATATATATTAGAGTCCTGAGTTCTGTGGTAGAACTGACTCCTCTGATACCAATTTGTCACGACCCGTCCTCGGGCCCGTACCGTGACTACCCCAAGCCCGCCCTCCATAGGCCAAGGGCTGGCGACTAGCACCAAAGGCGTAAATCCCGATAAAAAAAGGGAAGGAATTGCCTTTATATAAGTAAACAACACAACAGAGTATGCAAGTGGAGTAATCACTAGGTAAAACTGAGTACAAAAGTAAGTGATGAAAAGTAAATGGGCCAGTATACAAACCCAACTGGAAGTAAAGTACAACTGAAAAAGAAAAGTACAACAGCAGTAAAGTAAAGCGGCAACCACTGAGTCGTCCTCCGAGAATCCCACCTGAAGGGTGGGTACAAATGGCCTCCACAACACCTCTAGTCCAACCATCTGCTTCATGAACGTCTCGTCAAGTGGTCCACCTCCGGGTACCGTCCAGCTCTACAAGTCTCTACCTCGATCAGTGTTGTCTGTCGTCTGCATCCAACACAACGTAGTGCGAGCAAGACCATGCAGGGGTGAGTATACGATACTCAGTAGGGACCCCGAGACCCCCGAAGGTCTCCCAGAATCCACAAAGGATAAACCACAAAGAAAAGATACAATCACGAAGTATCAACCAACTCTACTTAGGTATATGCCCATACATATACCTAAGTCATCAATCATAGTTCGGCTCTAGCTCCCGAGCCCAAGTACAACTTAGTCCACATAGGAAAGAAGTCAATCACATCGATGATAATGATTGAAAGTCAAGACTCAGCTCACACAGGTATACATCTTTCGTATAGCGATAGACATGATCAGATGTAGTCACTAATTCATCTAAGCTGTTGGACCCACATAGGATACAAGACCAGCTAAGTTGTCGGACCCACATAGGATACAAGACCAGATACTCTGCCGGACCCACTCAGGATACAAGTACAGAGGTCAATACTACCGGACCCACGTAGGATACAAGAACAGTAGTCATCGTTGTCGAACCCACATAGGATCTCAGTACAGTCATCATCACTGTCGAACCCACGAAGGATCCAATTACAGTCGTCCTTGTTACCGAACCCACAGAGGATCCAAGTACAGTCGTCCTCGCTGCCTAACCCACGTAGGATCCAAGTACAGTCATCATCGTCACAGTCGCAGCCAGCTCTAGGGTTCCCGTACACAGCACACTCGATTCTGGGAGGGTCTGGTCCTCGAGCCAAGGGGGTTCGATACATCAACTATCACAAAGTTCAGAGTTGATGTATCCTGAAGTTTCGTTTCGTCAAAAGAAATCCAACGCGACAGACGGTGCGTCAATCGGATGCCCGGTCTGAGAGTTATTGGTTTTTCCGTTCCAGGGGCCCGGTTGGTTTTTAAGCTAAAACCAACCTGACCATACTCCATCTGTGTCCAAACCTCAAGTGGAGTATTCCAAAAGGACTGTCTCATCAAGATAATTCCAACTTAGTTGGCGGCACGTCAATCGGACATCTGGTCTTTAAGTTATAAGTGTTTCCGTTTCAAGGGCCCGGTTGGTTTCAGGTCCAAACCAACCCGGCCATACCCAAACTTCACCAAAACCTTGAGTGTAATATACCGAAATGACCGTCTTTATCCAATGGTTCCTATGCAACTGATGTTACATCAATCGGAGGTCTGTAGCTCAAGTTACAGGCGAATGACCGAAAACAGTCCGAAGTGGGGGGTCTGGGCCGGCTCCGACCCGACCCGACCCACCCTGGGTCAGCCCGAACCGGGTCGACCCAACCTGGGTCTGGGCCCGGCCTGACTGGGCATGGCCCAGTCCACGTGACCCGCCCCGGCCAGCTGGCCGAGTGGGGGGCGCAGCCCCCTGTTCTGCGAACACGGCGCCAGGCTGGCGCCGCTGTTTCCCCCGGATCCCGCGCGGTCGCAGGATCCTCCCCTCGCCACCGCGGCCGATTTCGCGGTGATCTCCTGCCGGTAGCATGCCGGGGTGTCGCCACCGCGCCGCCGGAGTCTTCTGCGGGCCACCGGAGTCATTCTGGTGGTCCGTTTTTTCTTCCGATTGCGCCTGTAGTCATCTCAGGATCCATACTTCACTGCAAAGGCCCCCAATCGTCGTTGTGGTCTCGTTTCTTCGTCTCCAAACACCCTGTGCATCAAGAACAAAATAGTGGTGGGTCTGGACTTGTTCGTTAGTCCGTACCCATCATGTTAGAGGTTCAAATCATCACTCAACAATTTAAATGCCAAGTTTAAGAGTATAAAACACGTATATGTAATATAAAAAAAATTCCCCCTACCTCAAAGTTGTCGTACGTCGTCGATCCGCGGAAGACGAGCGTCGCGGTAGACGGGCGTCGTGGAAGAACGGTGTCGTTCCGTCAACTATGGAGGAAGGGTCGCTATCGTAGGCAACGTAGGCTCCTTGACGTCGAGGTGCGTCCGAGGAAGATGCATCGTTGGAAGAAGTTCTTCGCGTTCTTCGTCAGGGATGTTCTTCATTGAAGAACAATGATCTTCGTCGATGAAGGATCTTTTCTGCTTAATTCTCCAGAGCCCTTTCCCAAATGTGATTTGCCAACGCAAGGAAAAGGGGCTCTCCAATTAATAGAATTGTCAAGTAATTCTTATTAATTCCAACGCAGTGCCAATTAAATTAACGCTGACATTAATTATTAGATTTGGCATAATTAATTGGGAAGAGGGGGGTGGGAAGACTCCACCATAATAAATGTGTGGATTTGTCAAAGTAAACAGAAGGGAATTAATGGGGAGTTAAAAGGTTGGGGCTCGTGTGGGCCCCACTTCACAAAATAAAAATTTGTGCACCACCAAATTTTATTTAATTTTAGGAATAAACCCCAAAAATTAACTTTCAACCCGCACAAAATGCAACTACGGTAAAGATCCCCTTAAGAAAATATCGGCGATGTGAGTTCATCGGTGCCCTCGGATTTCAAATCCGAGCACTGCTTCAAAAGATAGAAAAACTTGCTCATTCGTTCACCGAACGTACCCAAGCTAAACTTCAGAAAATTATTCCGGGCACACCGGGCCTCGGAATCAGGTGCTGTCAGAAACTACATACTCGTAAAATTCCAAAGAATTTAAGAATAAAAATTTCCTTGAAATTTATGGGTCTTTACATATGTCCTTCAATCCCAACGAGTTGTGTGAAACGTCATGTCCAACATCCTAGACCAAGGGGGTATATGAAGCATCATGTCCAACATCCATAAACAAGGCCCCTTGGTAATGATCATGCATAAGGTAATTCTATTTTCTCTATGTGCCCTTAGACTAGGAATTCTGTAAAGAGGAACTCAGCATTGCTCAAGGAAAATTGGACCTTCATTAAAGTGTTACATTTATTATTTAGAATAGTCCATGAGAATATCCATGCCATAATAATAATCACACCAATCAATTACGCCATTTTATATGCAAGCACACACAGTGGTCATGGGAAGCACCCATGCCAAAACACAATTCAATATGCATTTCGTTATTGATATAATCATAAAAGATAAGGTGGGCCATGGAATCATTCATTCCACATTACAATTCATTATATGCAATTATTTAGTCAAGCATAAAGTAAGATATCATTGACCAAGAGGTTCATCTAAACTATTTTAATTTATTATGGAATTTATAAACATGATGGGGCCTTTAAAGAACACACCCAATGGGTGGTTTAATCACTAGACAAGATTGGTACAAAAAGCTTGTAATTGAACTCACCTCAAGTAGTGGTTTGGGTTGAGGTCATCGGCCTCCAACCATGTAGAGAGGCTAAATTACAACAAGGTTGCGGTCTAAGGATTCAATTTATGGTATTTACATTTTAGAAACAACAAACGAAATAGACCAGCATGTGGTGCAACAACGCATTCTATAAATGAAAAAAAATTTAAGGGAAAAACATATAGACCACTTATCTTATGCCTATGACACTTCACTTGTCCAATATCGAGCTTAAATTAGAGCTGAAACGGGAGAAATCGGAAGAATAGATAAATTCCCTAAAAATAGGGAAAAATAGATCGTATGGATCTAGCATTCCATACGGGGAGATAATTGAAGGAAATGGGGAAGAGGATTAAATAGCTTACTAAGGAGGATCCAACGCAACTGATGACAAGTGATTATGAGCTTGGATGGAGGAGATACATGGAAGCCTAACCACGGAGGAGAGGAAAACTCGAACAGCTTGGCATGGGAGAAATGGGAGAGGAAGAAGAAAGGAGAAAAAAATAAGGAGGCAACGAAAAAATGAGAATTTCACCCATTTTAAATGGTGTGCGGTTTGACCGTACGGTTTGACAAACTGTGTGTCATCACTGGTTAAGTGACACTAACCATGTGATCTAGGCACACGGATTGACAAACCATACACCCGTGTGGAGCTACTTTCCCAAGCACTCCTGCCTCGCACAGTTGCAACACATGGTTAGACAAACTGTCTACCAACTGTACGACTATCTCTACACCTCTGCACCATTTTGCATGGTTATATGGGCTCCTCGCCCAGTTTGAAAAAAATAGTGTTTCAGTACAATCTGGATTGCATGGTTAGATCGCACGATTATAACTAATCATGTGCCTGATCCAACATTTTCTCAAAACCCGACATCTGAGCCCTGAACCCCCTGGACGCTTTCGAAACCTTCAAGCTATAATTCAAGCTTCATTCCAAGCTTAAAAACATTTTTTAGAGGCATCCCGACTTTCAAATTTCCATTCTAAACGTTCATTCAAGATTTGATCAGTCCAGTTAAAATTTTGAAATCCTTTTGAAAATTCCAACCCGTTCCAAAACACGGGATGCTACAACAATGGTACCAGTGGTGATGCCTTATTTAAAAGATATATATTTATTAAAATGCCTTTAAGGTATTAAAAATATATATTTTAATAAATTTTTTTTATATATATAAAAACAAAACAATAATTATTGTCACATGAACCAAGCAACGAATTTGTGACTTAATGGGTGATCAATTACAAAGTCGATCGATCTGATTTGTGTTCGACTGGAATCAAGCAACTAAATCGGCATCAACACTATTCAGGGCAATTGATTCTGGTCCGATGCCCCCCATGATTTATCTAATATGATCGGACCAGTGTCCCTATCGGTCAGTGGTCTAATCGGACCGGTTGGTTGGTTTGTATGTGTGTCCCTGGATCACTCGAGTCAGGTGTGTTATATTGGACTAACATCGTCTCCAGTTACATGGGTTTACTGGAAAATCCAGTATAGTTGAGATGATGATGCGTGTTCAAAACAAAATGAAAGTCGTCTGATTGTATTTTTTTTTAAAAAAATGGGTTGTTAGAATGTTTACAAAAACTCATTTATACCCTCGGCTTTTATTATTGTCATACAGTTGTAATACATCATAAAAAAAAATAAAACATTAAAAAAACATATCAAAAAACAAAAACGCTGAATAATAAAATGTTATTTAAAATGCTATAAAAAACGCCATAAATTACAAAAAAATAACATAAAAAACATATAAAAAATGTTGATATAAAAAACATAAAAAACGTTGATATAAAACATACACATATCAAAAAATGTAAAGTACATATAAAAAACGTTGATCTAAATTACTAATTAAAACATATCAATTTATAAAAAATAATAACATTGAAAAATATAATTTTCCTATAAATTAGTATATTTTAAAACATATCAATTTTTTATTTATTAAATAATATTCTAAACAACTATTAATCTTTTCAAGTTTATAAGATATTTTTTATGAAAGAAATTAAAAATAGGTGCTTAGAAAAATATAGAAAAACATTATTACATTTAAAAGTTTTATAAAAATATTGTTTTGAAATAATAAAATTTTCTCAAATAAAGAGAAACTCATTATTTTATAAATGTATAAACATTTTTATGCTGTAAATTTTTAATGGAATAAAAAATAATATATTTTATAATATAACTAAAAAGAAAAAATACCAATATGAAGAAAAAATCACATTTTTATTTAAAGGGGAAAATGTTAATAAAGAATCTCTATTATAAAAAACAACATAAATAAAAAATAAAAGGGGGAAATGTAAATTAAATTTTAATAAATGTATTTATATTAAATGCAATTATATATAATATGTATTAAATTTTTTACATAAATTTTATAAAATTAATATTACTTACCATTTAAAAATATATATAATACACGAATAAAAATGTAAATAAAATGTATATATTTAAGAAAATTCATAATAAATGCACTTATAGGTTATATTAAATGTATTTTTTACAAAAATCTGTGTAAATAACAATTATAAATCTATTAATAATTCCACTGAAAGTTCCAGTGGAAGTTCGGTGGAAGTTGTACGATACAACAAAAATATATATTTATAAAACTACATAATGTATTAATAAAAATTAAATTTTAATAAATATATTTATATTAAATGTAATTATATAAAATATATATTACATTTTTACATAAATTTTATAAAAATCATATAATTTAACATTTAAAAAATACATATAATACATGAATAAAAATGTATATATTTAGGAAAATTCATAAATAATGCACTTATAAGTTATATTTTGTATATTTTTTTACAAAATCTATATAAATAAAAATTATAAATTCATTAAGAGTTTCACTAGAAGTTCTACTGGAAGTTTCATAATACAGCAAAAGTATATATTTATAAAACTACACAATATATTAATAAAAATTAAATTTTAATAAATATATTTATTTTAAATGAAATTATATAAAATATGTATTACTTTTTTTAAAATAAATTTTATAAAAATAATATAATTTACCATTTAAAAATGTATATAATACATTAATAAAAATATAAATAAAATGTATATATTTAGAAAAAATTATAACTAATGCACTTATAAGATATATTGAATATTTTTTTACAAAATTTTCATAGATAACAATTATAAATCTATTAAGAGTTTCAATAGAAGTTCTAATGGAAGTTCTAGTAGAAGTTCTAGTGGAAGTTTTAGTGGAACTTCAAGTGGAAGTAGCACAATACAACAAAAGTATATATTTATAATAATACAAAATATATTAATAAAAATTAAATTCTAATAAATATATTTATATAAAATGAAATTATATAAAATATGTATTACATTTTTTAAAATAAAATTTATAAAAATAATATAATCTACCGTTTAAAAATACATATAATACATGAATAACAATATAAATAAAATGTATATAAAAATTATAATTAGTGCACTTATAAGATATATTGAATATATTTTTTTTATAAAATCTGTATAAATAACAATTATAAATCCATTAAGAGTTGCGGTGAAAATTTCAGTGGAAGCTCCGGTGGAACTTCAAGTGGAAGCTGCGCAATACAAAAAAAGTATATATTTATAAAAATACAAAATATATTAATAAAATCCAAGTTATAATAAATGTATTTATATAAAATTCAATTATATAAAATATGTATTGCATTTTTTTAAATAAATTTTATAAAAATAATATAATTTACCATTTAAAAATGTATATAATACGTGAATAAAAATGTAAAAAAATGTATATATTTAGAAAAAATTATAATAAATGCACTTATAAAATATATGGAAGATATATTTTTTACAAAGTTTGTATAAATAACAATTATAAATCTATTAAGACTTCCAATGGAAGTTCCTGTGAAAGTTGTAGTGTAAGTTCTTGTAGAAGTTTTAGTAAAAGCTCCACAATACAAAAAAATATATATATATTTATAAAACTACATAATATATTGATAAAAAAATTCTAATAAATATATTTATATTAAATGAAATTATATAAAATATTTTTAAAAATAAATTTTATAAAAATAGTATAATTTCACATTTAAAAATGTATATAACATATGAATAAAAATGCAAATAAAATGTTTATATTTAGAAAAAAATTATAATAAATGCACTTATAAGATATGTTGAATATATATTTTTACAAAATTTGTATAAATAACAATTATAAATGCAATGCCGCCCCTACTGTACCTGTGGTGGTGAGTTGAGGAGGTCCTGGTTTCGAGCCTCTGCGTCTGCATATTTTCTTTCCTTTGTTCCCCTCCCCCCCACCCGGACCTACCATGTCTAACAATTATAAATCCATTAAAAGTTCCAGTGGAAGTTCTAGTAGAAGTTCCAATGGAAGTTTCAATGGAATTTCCACAATACAACAAAAGTATATGTTTATATATATAATACAATTTATCATTTAGGAATGTATATTCTATGTAAATAAAAATATAAATAAAGTATGTAATTATAACTAGAACTAAATTTATAATAAATGTACTTATAAGATATATTGAATATAATTTTTACAAAATCTTTATTAACAACAGTTATAAATCAATCAAGTGCAAGTTCCAATGGAAGTCTCAGTGGAAGTTCTAATGAAAGTTGCAATGGAAGTTTCACAATACAACAAATGCATATATTTATAAAACTAAAGAATATATTAATATTAATTAAATTTTAATAAATATATTTATAATAAATTAAATGATATAAAATATGTATTATATTTGTTACATAATTATTATAAATAAAATATAATATACCATTTAAAAATGTATATTTTATATGAATAAAAATGTAAATAAAATATGAAATTATACCTAAAACTAAATTTATAATAAATGCACCTATAAGATATATTTAATATATTTTTTTACAAAATATGTATTAATAATAGTTATAAAACTATTAAGCGAAAATTCCAATAAATATTTCAGTGGAAGTTCCGATAGAAGTTCCAGTGAAAGTTTCACAATACAAAAAAAGTATGTTTTTACTGAAATATTCAGTATAGCAGAGTTGAGGCCACTGAAAATTTCAATGAATCTTCTATGGGAGATTTCAATGCAACTCCAATCGTAAATTATAGTGAAACTTCCACTGAAAATTATAGTGAAACTTCTTCTGAAACATTCAGTGTAAAGTAGAAATTTACATTAATTTTCAATGAAAACCCTTTCACTAAAAAAATCAAGTAGATAACTCATAGAAAAAGTTTTCATAAAAAAAATTAATGATTCGACTAGAAACTTTCAAGAGGAGATTTGTAATAAAATTTATCATTGAAAATTTATAATGTAATTTTCATTGAAGTTATTCAATGAAAATCTCTAGAGTAGTTTTGCAGAAACGTCATTCTAGAAATCTGTCTAAAACATTTTTAGTTAAAATTTTCTATGAATTTTTATTACTTAAATAACAGTTTTTTAACATTTAAGAGAAACATGTTTCTTTTAATAAATTTATACAATTAGTATTTATTAGGATGAATAATAAAATTATAAATAAAAAAATCAAAGAAATAACAATATTTTATGTTTACAAAAAAATATCTTTCATATTCGTTCATACAACATTGTTTTTTAAACTTCTGAATAAACAATATTTTTTAAAATGATTAGTAAAATTTTAATAATTTAATTTGTCTAAAAAACAAATATTTCTCATACGTTTAAAAAAAATTGCATGTCTTTAAAAATATTAAAGAGAATTTATTAGTTTTATTCAAATAATTAAAAAAGATATTTTTTAGAGATAAATCAGTTTCTTTTTTAAACGGCATGAAAACTTTTTTTACACAAAAATTTCATTTCATTTACAGTAATAATTGCATTTAAAATACAATAAACTCAATATTTTTTTTACGTATTTAAAAAAATTGCTCGAATTTAATGATATCAAATAAAATCTATTAATTTTCTCCTAAATGACTAAAAATCTGTTTTTATCACATGTTTTTATAATTCTTTTCAAATAACGCAACACAGTTTTTTAAACAAAATAAAAATTATTTCAATTACAAATACAATTGATTTGAAAATATAATTAACTCGTTAATATTTAACATGTTTTTTTTAAAATATGCGCACATAAAAATATTAACTAAAATATGTTAATTTTATTCAAATAATCAAAAAACTGAAAACACGTTATTTGGTCAATTTTTAGAAATGCGTAATAATTTTATTTATATAAAACAAATATAATTTCATTTAAAAGTATATTTGGTTTTAAAATATATCACAAATCTTATTATTTATTTAATATATGATATAATATTTTAAATTAGAGAGAGGAATCTCGTTGATTTGAGATATGATATTTTATTTCCCGCAAGATCAATATACCTTTTATTTAATTCTTCTGACCCACGGGGTATGGGTGAGTTGGTTACGGCTGTGAAGTATGTCACTGAGGTTTAGGATTTGAGTCATCCCTATAGAGTATGTCACTGAGGTTTCGACTAGTGATAGGTGACTCTATAGGTGCCTCAAATTAACCTGATCAACCTTAAAATTTAATTTAACTAGTACTCCACCCGTGCGATGCACGACACTATAGAATAATTCTTATTATTAACTATAGATTACTATTTATAAAACATAATAGTTTATATTAATATTGAAAATATTTGAAAAGAAAATGACATACATAATGAGGAATAAAAGTTACAGAAATTGAGGAAGAAAATTTAGATACTGGGTAACCTTCTGTATAAAATTAACAACGAAGGAACCAACGGTGAAATAGAATGAAAATTAATAAATAATATATTGAAATTATAAATTTATTCATAGAAACAAAGTATGAAATTCTAATTGGCACGAGATTATTCAATTTTAATTTGAAATCATCTTTCAATGAAATAGTATGGTTCTACTTAATTTAAAAAAAATGTAATGTCATTGTTCTCAATGCACTAAAACAATTTTTTTGTGTTAGTGAAAATTCAATATTGTAGTAAAAAGCATAAATCAATATTTTAGTAAATAGAAGAAAGTTCATATGAAAAGGAATAGTAATATATTGCCAACAAAGAGAAATAAGATAAATGATGTATTATTTAGATCAATTATGAAGAAGTAATATAAACAGTGAAACATTTAAACTGTAATAGTATATGGTGTTCCCTTTGGAATGAAACTAAATTCAATAAATTGTGGTAGTAAAAACCTTCTAAAATTGGGTTCCTGTAGCGCTACAGTAGACAAGTATTGGTGGTTGTTGGTTGGTAGTAATCTGGTATCTGCACATGTTTGTAGAAACAGGTTACAAATGCGGAAAACATTTTTAGATATCATACATACACAATAGCACCACTTTCTGCCTCTACTATGCTTGAAAAATCACATGACCATGCAAACAGAGATAGGGAAAATGATCTTGAAAATTAAACAGACCAAACCATTCAGCCATTTGAATCTTACCATAATTTCAATTAGCCTCGTTTCGAACATAACCTGCAAAATCTAAAAGCTAACTAAAGTAGTTCTAATTGTAGGAGCAGTAAAACACCAAGAAAAAAGACGCAATACACAACTCTAGCAATGAGTAAAAATAAAGGCAATGACAAACCAGCTTAACCAAAAGTACTCATCCATCCATTAAATGTCTTGAGTTGCAATCCAGTGGACTCCTGCAATGGACCCACTTACAACAGGAGGGTGACTGTAAAATACCAAGCATGTTTTGCTACATTCTAAAAAAACAACCATTAATAAATCATAGCACAAAAAAATGAAAACATAATCAATAGTTGGGTATAAAATTGAAAATAAATAATATTTTGAATGTCTAATATGAAATATACAATGGGCAGTTATTATGAACATGAAATATACAATTGAAAATAAATAATATTTAGACCACTTAAATAGAGATTTGAAACATCAACATAGTTAAGCAGGCCCTCCCCTCTACCCCACCCCCTCCCCTCCCCCCTGCCCAGCCCCTCCCCTTCCCCTACCCAGCTTCTCCTCCCCCTTTCCCAGCACATCCCCCTCCCCCCTACCCAGCTCTTCCCCTCCCCCTACCCAGCTTGTCCTCCCACCCCTTCCACCTCCTCCTTCCCACTGCCCATCCCCTCCCCCCTGCCCAGCCCCATCCCCCCTACCCAGCCCCCTCCCCATTGCCCAGTTCTTCCCCTCTCATCCCCTCCCCCCTGCCCAGCCCCTCCCCCCTACCCAACTTATCCTCCCCCCTTTCCCAACACCTCCCCCTCCTCCCCCCCTACCCAGCTCTTCCCCCCCTGCCCAGCTTGTCCTCCCACCCCTTCCAAGCACCTCCCCCTCCCACCTCCTCCTTCCCACTGCCCAGCCCCTTCCCCCACCAGCCCCTCCCCCCTGCCCAGCCCCATCCCCCACCAGCCCCCTCCCCACTGCCCAGTTCTTCCCCTCCCCGCCCCCCCCCCCCTGCCCAGCCCCAGCCCTTCAATGGACGTGATTATTTTCAAAATGAAGTTCAATCAAACTGATGCATATAATATATATGTGCATTCATAAAAAGTATTTCTAGGTATTAATGTGATCATACAAAAAAATCTATGGAAGGCAGTCCTTCATACACCAAGGTGATTGGAAAACTGCAAATCAATTGCAAATTGCAACATAAATATCATCTTCAAGACAACGAAGATCATTTCATAAACACATTTCAAGTCATACTATGTGCTTGTGTTTGTAATCTTTATATGTATCACACACACAAACCTAGCTAGAATCACGAATAGATATGCGATAAACCCTTATTTTTATATTTTAACATATACCTTACAGCTGCTCAAATTCAATTCAAGTATATGCTTGCAACTCTTAATTTTTTAACTATAGTACCTGGTTATGATTGAATGTGTTGTCATAATTTTTTATATCAATTTCATTATTTGGGATGAAGAGTACAATATAATTGTTTTTTTTAGATGATTGATGACAGTTCCTAAAATGTCAGTTTATGTATGCTGAATAGAATATCACACTTGTTATTCCTGAATTTATCAGATGTACAATTAGGTTTATTAGAAATTCCTTCTAATGTGGAATGGGTTGATCATTCTATATTAGTTGAATATGTGTTTTGTACCAGGAATTTATGGCTGAAATAGAAAAACTAATAGTACTATACTATATACTGAATTATAATTATAATTTTTCAATTCAAAAGTTGCATTAAAAATATAAGTTCATTATGAGCATACTTATGAACCTGGGTAGATGAAAGTTGCAAGGTTGATTTTACATAAACAACATCAGTAGTATCATGTCAACAACATCTACTGATTTTATGCTCCTACAATATATGGATAAACAAATATTAAAATGTTAGTTATTTATATCTATGATTCAAGAATTTTAAAACTATAATATGTGGTTATGTTTGAATGTGTTGTCATTATTGATGAAATCAATTTTAGTATCTTAGACATTGATTAATAACCATTTTTTCTTGATTGACGATGAGAATTCCGAATGTTGAAATCTGTTATTTTAATAGATAATAGAACCCTTTTCAACCTGAATGTATTTTACTTTGGAGGGAATCAATGTCATTGTTATCCTGTATATAAAATGAATAAAAATGTTTCTTTGTTTCAAGTGGGATTATATTGACATAATGCAAACCATTATATATTCATACCTATTTCAAATCATATGTCATTTTTGCACCTATTTTTATAAATCAAATAACTTTATTATCAAAGAGAACATATGAAGTTGAGTCTTTGTGATCACTCGCCATCAGTTTTACTCTATATCCGTTCGATTCCAAAATTTTGTTGAAAACCGTGTATATCAAGTAATAAATTCCAACAACAAATGAAAAGGTAAATTTGCATGAGTCATGGAAAAGAAGAAATGGAAACCAATATAGTAGTGAATACAAGAGATAAAATGAAATTGTGACAGCAACTATTATGAGGACATACCTATACATTCAGCGGATGCCACCAAATATTTAATATTTGAGTCATAAGATGTATCTGGAAAAAAATAGATCTAATTATTTTAGTGCAAAATTTAATAATTGTTAGTTGAATATGAGTAAAAATTGCAGCATTCATAAATAATAGTAAAATTAATCAAACTCAAAGAAATACCCCAAAATGTAATGACATCATCAAATGAAATCAACAAACATAATGGTTGGAAAACCGAATGGAATGGATGATGTAATTGATAATTTGGAATTTTAGATGTATTGTAATAGAAGAAAACTTCATAAGCTAAGAGAAATACTAAATATGAGTATTATTATTAATACCAATCATGATACCATAAGAACAAAAAATCAATCGACATATTGTTGAGAAAAAAAAGATGACAATAACAGTACGAATACAGTAGGTAATCAATAGAGAAAGAACAATAAAAATGGAAAATGAAATTGGGCAGTGAGGAATGAAAATAGATAAATAGATTGTTGAATTGAAAATAAATGATTAATACAGATGATGCAGTGAGTTTCCTAACAGAATTAATAATTGGTTTAAGTAGTGCATTACAGGATGAAAACAGATGCAGTAACCATAGTTTTCGAGACCTATAAATGTTCCCTTCAAACTCCACCCATCAATCTCTATATATGTAACTCCCCCTGCATTCCCCTCGTATCATTCGTGGTTCCTGAACATTATAGATGATGTGAACACTGTACAAGGAACATAAATGAACAGAGAGAGCAGCATATCAAATACGAAATACTGCAATAACCTCAATTTCTGGTTTTAGTTTCTTGAGGTGGCTTGGGTGATATTCATTCCATTGCAAAAACATCCATAATATCGACGTTTCTGGAGAGGGATGAAGAGTTTCAATTAATATGAGATGGGAAAATGAAAACCGGGAACCAAAATAGAATTTTTATTCCAATGAATAACCAAAATAATTATTTTGTACAATGTATTTATAACTGGCCAGGTCCTTTATTGAAACAAACTTGTAGTTTTGATCCCAGTAGTCAATTTTCCATAAATGATCAATGAAACCACTTTCATCAAAGTACAATAATCAATGTTATTTCAGAGTTACAAATGAAAAATGTCCCTTCAAAACAATCAAAAAAAAGCTGTGAATACAAATTCAAATTCAACTCAATACAACAATTGAAACTTCCATACCTGTAAAGATACCAACAGTCACTGAATATATCCACCTAAGAAAATTTTGACAAGGAAAAAATGAACCACTCCTATAAAAAAATAACCCATCATGAATAAAGTATAAATCAGATATTATTCAAATGTATGCCATCTTATTGGTATAAGTAAATAATAAACTAAAGCGTGATCAAATTCAGAAAAAAAAGAATATGGTAACTATATTAAAATAGAATAAAATGAGCCATTGATACCTCAAAATGAGAAATCAGTTTTCGTTACTTTCATCAATAAGCCTTCAAAATCGCTGGACAACTGGTACCTGAAAATGGAAAATCATTTATGCTCAGAACAACTACCACGTGCATATAGAAATGAACTTCAAAATAGAGGAAAATAACGTTTGGGACTTTTTTAGACCTGTAAAATGTTATTTTTTGATTCAGCAGAACATCATGTTGACCCCAAATCTTCATACCATAAAAAAATTTCCTCAGACCAGAATCCCAAATATCACCTGCATGACCAGTAAAATACATATTTTCTTATAGATCATATAATATTTATCATGTACAGTTTCATGATAGAAATAATGGATTTGCTATGTTGGTAATTTACTTTACTTCAAGGATGTGAGGAATTTCATCACCTGGAAGAAGTAGGTTTTCACATCAATTCCTTGTTTCAAAATAGGTGGGTGGCATTTCCTTTATTCAAAATAACAGCATCATGAGTCTCCCTGCTAAAAAGAAGTAATATATTCATTAATATACCAATAAAGAAAATGAAGTTATATGTTGCTGCTCATATAACCGATATACCTATATCTGCAGCAGCATCACCAACATCACCAGTTTCCCTAATCATATATATGTTACTGCTCAGATATATGTTGCTGCTAAACAAAAGAAAAAGCAGATATATGTTGCTGCATATATAAGTGAGTGGCCTTTCCTTGTTGCAATATATTCATTAATATATTCACAAGTTTTTTCTGTTCAGTTACCTTGTATGTGCATATATATGTTGTTGATCATGCCATCCCCCAGATTCATGTTGATAGAATAATTATCTTTCAAAGGCTACATGTTTATAAAGTCATCAAAAATCAAGTAAATGAAGATATCATACCTCAAATAATATGTACCATGACATGGATATTTAATTTCCTGATGTACATCATCATATGGTCCCAGAATATGGCACCATGAGTTTGGAATACGCTACCTAGACCTGGTGGTGTGATTGCTATGAAAAATTACCTAGATATACCTCATATGGTCTGCAAACTACAATGTTCTCTTTCTAATAAAGAAATGAGTGAGAATTAGACATGATAAGATCAATACATGAATGTATTTATTCTCAATATTGCCTCTTCTAGGTTAATACCCATTGATGCTTTGATCATTTTTTAGATGAGGTATCCTTTTTCTTGTCTAGTATACTTTGTTAAGTTAATTTCTCAGTTAAATTGTACAAAAGAGGGAAAAAATTACTGATTTTAAGATAACCAAAAAACACAGTATTCCTGCTTATAAAGGTTGACTTGTTCCCTTTTGCAATGGGACCTCCAACACTAAAAAATGCACATGCCAATCATGAAATGAAAGAAATGATTTATAGGATTAGACATTTAAATAAAAAATCAAAAACCTGTGAATTAAACACATTCAATCTTCATCTCAAATGTTCAATGACATGAGGAAAATGGGTAGAAGTTCGTTTATAACACATAAAATCTTCTGATAAATTATTTCTGTTTGTAAATTAAACCAATTCCAAATTCGATTCTTAAAAAGAAACAGATTAATAGTGGAGCAATCAAGTCAAAGATCAAGCATTGACATTAATTAACAGATGTAATTTCAAAAATTATCAGAAGATCTCCCTTTTGGAATCCATGAAATATCAAAATGAAATAAGAATAAATCACTGAGGGATAAATCCAGTGTTATGAAGACAATACCTCTCTGTTGAATTCCATATATTGCAGCCCTCGTGACTATGTTACGAATTGAATTTTCAACATTGGGAAGGGAAGAATTAAGATTTTTGATCGTCATCATAGTTTTCTTCATTTATGTAGAACCCATTTGGAATTTAGTGAATGAATCGTAATTTACAAAACAAAATCATGTAATGATTAATAGATATCTGAAAACCTGTTTGTATTTGTTGCCTTATAGTCTCCACTCCTATTAATTTATGGTGAAATTTTTAGCAAAAAACTCCTAGAAAATCATAAAGAAGTCAGTAATATTAACATGATATGTTGTATTTAGAAAATACTAACATGTACATTACTGGATAATAGTACAATGAAATTAACAAAAATAATCATGTAAAGATTAATAAGCATCTAATATCCTTTTTATAGTTGTTTCCTTAGTAGCCTCCATTGAATCTATGGTCAATTCTTGTTCACAATTTCAGCGATAAATAATAGTTATCAATATACGCACTTCAAGCAATGAGAATCACAAACACGTAAATATTGATAACTGACCAATTTCTTCCTCTGCCTATCATAATCTCAGGAAAGTAATATGAAAATATAAAATACCAGTCTGGATATGCCTCTCTTTTTTTCTCTACAATTGCAGAAACTATTTTACAGATAGAGGATATTTTTTCAAGGGTATGATAATGTGGTTTTCATAATGAAAGCAAACAAAATAGTCAACATTGTTAATTGAAATTTCCATCAGTGACTGTAGGCGACAATGAAATTTGTGCTCCTCTTTTCATGCTTCCTGTAGGTGTTAGAGGTTAGTTGCATTAATATTTTGAAGACATCTTGATCCTGTAAAAGTGAAAATATATTGCCTATTAATAGTTGTAGAATGAAAAATAATAGAACTGTTTATGGTGAACAAAATTAAAATAACACAACCTGTATGTCGTTGATGTTTGAGTAGTCTTCTTTGAAGCCTGCCTCTATATATATATGGTGCTTTCATGTTTGTATTTTTTATACTTTTATTCAACTTTCATGTAAATCAACATAATAAAGTTATACAGTAATGAGATCAAAGTACGTATACTGTATCTTTGAAACCCAAATAATATGTCTACCATGCATGTAATTTCTGACAAATATGACACCAATGAAATATATATTAAATGGATACAAATGATATTGGTAATATGAAATATGAATTGAATAAGTTATACTTACCTGAAAATGCAGCAGACTTTGATGCGATGAGGAAATAAATATAATGCCTGCTGAGAATCATAGTTGAAGCCAGGCAAATTAGAGGTAGGGTTAAATGGGGCACCATGATAGGAGATGTATAGTATTACTGCTTCAGTAAATCGTGTTTAACTACAATTAAATCAAATAGGACAGTATAGAGAATAGTTCGACGATATAAGGAAAACACACCTGTTGTGGAGGTCTCGATTTGTACTGTCTCGGAATTAGGTATCATTGATGTAAAGGGGTTCACGAAGAAGTTGGCCGGTGTCGTCCATCGCAGTGGATAGAAAAGAATAAAATGCAACGATATCAGGTTGAGGAAATGTGAAATAGTCAGATTAGGGGTAGGGTTAAATGGGGCACCATGATAGGAGATGTATAGTATTACTGCTTCAGTAAATGGTGTTTAACTACAATTAAATCAAATAGGACAGTATAGAGAATAGTTCGACGACATAAGGAAAACATACCTGTTGTGGAGGTCTCGATTTGTACTGTCTCATAATTAGGTATCATTGATGGAAAGGGGTTCACGAAGAAGTTGGTCGGTGTCGTCCATCGCGGTGGATGGAAAAGCAGAAAATGCAACGATATCGGGTAGATAAAATATGAAATAGTCAATTAGTAATCTGAATGGCAAAGAGTAAACAACCGATATAGGACATCGTATGTCGAAATCAACAACCTACCGACAATATGAATAAAATACTGAGGATACAAACATGGGCTGAAGAAGATAAATCGAGAGGGATAGGAGAATGAACTTTACTGCAGTCATCTAAGACAACTACAAATCAAATGGTTAAATGGGGCACCACAATAGGAACTGTATAGTATTAGTGATTCAGTAAATCATGTTTAACTGCAATTAAATCAAAGAGGACAGTAGGATGAATACATCGATGATATAAAGAAAACATATCTGATTTGGAGGTCTCAATTTGTACTGTCCGAATTAGGTATAGTAGATGGAGGAAAGGTAGGAGGGCGAAGACGAAGAAGGGATCATAAGTGAAGATGGAGATACTGAAATATACTCGAAACCCTAGAAAATCGTCAGGGTAAGCGCGGGCGAGATAGGGAAGATGTTGATGGAGCATTGTACCAAAGGAGGATTCAAGATCCGCTTTGAAAACCAAAACTTTGACATTGGTTTATACCTTGGGTTACTCATTGCGTGCTGTAGGGCATGGACACCGTAGGTGGAGCGGAGGACCCGGATGTGCAAGAGCCGATGGAGGAGTCGTCGGTTGTGGAGAAGGCGCGAGCGGAGGAGCTGTAGTCAGAGGAGCCGAAGACAGAGTCACGGCTAGAGAGGAGATTCGAGAATGTGATGAGGCTGTCGAGGCCGACGATGGTATGCGCGAGGAGATGTCGGGATTAGAGGTGAGATAAAACCCTAATCGCGGGAGGAGAAGGAGGGTGCGATGGAGAGGTGAAAGCCAAGTCGCGGGCGGAGAGATAATGTTTGGAGGTGGGACGCGATGGTTTGGAGGTAAAATGGGAATGGAAATAGTGAAATGGGGGACATGGAGTCTCGAGGAGGCGACACATAAGCCGGGAAGAACCCATCTTCAGTATATATAGTGGATAGTGGATTCCCTAACCCCATGGCGACATGTGGAAAAAATATCCGGTGTTATATTCCTTTAGGTAATTGATTATTATTATTTTACACGGACCAAGCTTACCAAACGCGTGCGGAACGTAACCTTCCGCAAAAACCTTGTCACTGCTCGACGGAAGTGCGAAGCAAAGACGGCGGTGGAAAGAATAAGCAGAGGAGTGAAAAAATGAGGGACAAAATTCTTCTCAATCGAAAAAAAACCCTGGTTTCCTGCCTCTGTAAACGCCTCTCACTGGATCCTGTAATTTGTTTACGACTCAGCCCCCCCCTCTCTTTAACTAGTCGCCCATTCTCGTTTCGTTTATCGTCTGATTTGATAAATCTTAGCCGATTTTCTAGCTATTTTTATCAGCAGATTCATTTTTTTGGAAGGCTCCACCGTTGTTACTACGAACCATGATATAGAACTTTAGGAAATGCATTCGATTTATTGTTTATATGAACCTGGAGATTTTTTTGTTCCGTAGCAATTCAGGGACAGACTTTCTTTTGTAATATCGTTTTTTTCACCTGGCTATGAGTTTAGAGCTCAACGTTCACAGCTAGCTGGGTGTTTTTTCCAAAATATCCCTTAATCTCCTGCTATTAGCCGTGACGCCAATCCATTGGTTTTGTTTTGTTTTCTTGTCCACGGATCAGTGGTGGTGCACCTCTGTGTGTGTTATTTGGATAAGTCTTATTGTTTCTTTTACATGTAATCTGACGGTAATGGTGTTCTGTGGGAGCTTTACATGAGGTGTGCACGTCGCTGACACAAGGACCATGATTTCAGCTACGTGCTTCAGTTGGGTTACACACTCTGCATTGAAGATTTGTCTGGATTTAGGTTATTCTGGTTAAAATTGACTCGTCACACCCATATTCGTAAGAACAAAGAAATTTGCAGTGCTTATACCATTCTAATGTCGTGCAATGTCATATCAACACATCAGTTAACAAGGAAGAAGGGACTGATGCCATGGAGGAGGGAGGAGGAGATGAGATGGGAGGGTTAAGGGAATTTTCGGCAACACCCATGAAAACAGTGGGAATCAATGCAGCAGGAGAAAGAGGACATCCATGTAGCAACTAACGAGGGAAACATATGGAGTGTAGCTGGGCCTTGAAGGTGTTGAAGTTTTCAGAATAATCTTTCTATTCATGGATCCCCCCCCTCTGTGTGTTTTTTGGACTAATAGATTTTTGGATCTACTTAACGAATTTCAAATGTAATCACTGTGATCATCGCATTGGTTCTTTTGTTGAGCTTCTTCTACTCTTAAAAAGTTTGGGTACAGCCGCGAAAGCGGCACACGCGCAAAGAAGAAAATAAAGGTAAACCCGTTGGCTCGGGGACTTGACCCTGTGACCACGTCCCAAATCCCCCCCACCCCCCTACCCCAGCCGAGCGCGGGGGGCAGAGCTTCTTCTACTCTTATTTCAACATTTACTCCACAACTTCACCACCATGGCTGAGAACACACACATGAAGGAATTTTCATCTGAATTGTTTGGACAACTTTTCTTCCACACAGATGGATCATTTTGAATCGCTTTGGGAATCATCTTATTGGCTTCTTATCGTTCATATGGATTGTGTTGAAGGAGCTATTGAATCGTTATTGCACTAAATTGAAATACTCCACTGCATCGTTGATCATCCAACTTCTTCTCAAATTGGGGAATGCTCTTTTAGCTTATTCTTTGATGGGGCCCATGATTTGGCCGGCCCAACGTGGCAATCGCTGGATTAAAATGAGAGAAGGAAAGCAACGGTGTGAAAAGTGTATTCTAGAAAGCCATGTGGTCAACTGGTGGTTAACAATCTTGTCAATGGAAATCATGGGGAGGGAGCATAAGAGGCAGTAAGCAGGAAAGCAAGGGGGGGGGGGGGATAGTGGAAACCCAACGTACTTGGGACTTCTAATTCTGGGATTCAGAAGGCACTT
Source organism: Viscum album (assembly GCA_963277665.1). NCBI lineage: Eukaryota > Viridiplantae > Streptophyta > Magnoliopsida > Santalales > Viscaceae > Viscum > Viscum album. The sequence goes on along the minus strand of OY728131.1, from coordinate 905,848,147 downwards.
TCATATTCTCTATCTTCTCTATTTTTCTTGACTTGCTGTTGTGTCTTTGCTAGTATTTTTGGGATTTCATTACTGCTTTGGTAGAAGATTTCAGGGTTGGAGTCTATCAAGTGGTTTCTTTGCCGAAAATTTTTGGAGGAAATATGGTGGCACGAAGTGGATGACAACCTATAATAGAACAACAACACGCTGACATATAAAAAATGGCCTTAGTGTGGAGATGGCAGAAACCCAATCAAGGTTTTGGGAATCAACATGGTTCAGGTTACTCTTTCAACCCAGGAGCTGCAAATGTTTCGTCTCTTCTTACATGGCCAATGAGGACCTTTGACAAAAGCTCAGCCATGGGCAATGGTACGGGTGGTGGCGGGAAATCTCCTACCGATGACGATAAAATTGCATGATGAGGCTTTCATAATTTCACCGCAAACGATTGAGATGAAAGACGGTGCAAGGGCCTTTGTTTTAGATGTGACCAATAGTTCAGACCACTGCATAAGTGCCCTAATCCTAAATCTAGATTCATGGTGCTTGGAGATGATGAATCGTTAGAGAATACAGGTGAAACACAACCATAGGATAGCGAATTTGATGATGCAAACGAGGAGGGAGGATGTACGGTGATTGACTTGATTGAGGGCAATCAAAGATTGAAATCGGACATTATCATCAACTCAACCGAAAGTTATACAACACGTTAGGCCAATTTTCATTTGTTTTTTAGGAGCCCAAGGGGTTGTCTCCTAAAAGAAGTTAGGATCATGCCATTATTCTCTGGCTTGGGCAGGGACCGGTTTCTGTGTGTCCCCACTGTGATACTCATTATCATAAGGATGCGATGCAAAAACAAGTCCAAGAATTGTTGCAAAATTGAGTTATATGGCCTAGTAACAATGCTTATTCCAACCCAGTTATCTTAGTAAAGAAAAATACTCATGATGAATGCGTGTTGATTATAGAGAGCATTGAACAAGGTGACAATTTCAGATAAATTCTCCATACTGTTAGTCGAGGAATTATTAGATGAACATGGTTCTCAATTTTTACCAAACTTGACCTCAAATCCGGGCATCATCAAATTAGGATTAAAGAAGAGGATGTAGAGAAAACTGCTTTTTGGACTCATAATGGGCATCATGAGTTTCTTGTCAGCCCATCGACATTCCTAGGGACTATGACTAGAATTTTCCGACATCACCTTTGAAAAATCATCTTGTTTTTTTTGACGATACACTAAATTCCATCCCATTGTGGCAACAACATTTGAAAGATATGTAGTAGCCTTGACAATGTTACAACAAAATAATTTTGTTGTGAATAAAAATGTGTCAATTCATAATAAATTTTATAGAATATTTGAGTTATGTGATCTCAGGTGAAGGAGTTTCTATGGATCCCACTAAAGTTAGAACAATGCTCGACTGACCTATTCCTTGGAATGTACAAGGGGTGAGTGGATTTCTTGGATTTACCTGATATTACCAAAAGTTTATCCATAATTATGGCAAAATAACAAGATCTTTAACCGAATTGACTAAGAAAGTGAGCTTTTTGTGGGGGGTGGGGGGTGGGAGATGCTCAGAAGACTCGTTTCTCTAAAACAAATAATAACTTGATTGGGTACCGAGGACTGCTATATTGGTATAAGAAACGAAGCAAGGAATTACATGGGGAGGAGGGAGGAAGAGAAAGGATGGAAGAAGAGAAGACACTCTGAGTCCCCCAGGAAGCTCCCATCCAAGCTACTGCTGATTCCAAGCTAAAAGTTGAACATGCAAATCCTTTTTCTTCCTGCCTCTCACCCCCTTGCTTCTTTTTATAACGAATCCCCTCCCTCCATGTGGTCCCAACATCTACTAACAATACTCTAATAATGTTTTCTCCCCAAAAGACAATTCTATTCGCTCCTTCTAGAATGTGTTGTGCTAACGGTAGTGAGTTTCTATCACTCGTCCCCCTTTAAGAACAGTCTTGTCCTTAAGATTGAAGAAAGGTGGTATTGCCACACAGATGAGCCAAGCGATCTCCCAGATTCGTGGCCCTGCGTTTGCGCCTTGTGCCGAACCAAACAGCTCCGCTGACCGAGGACCGAGCTACTGTGGTTCGTTAGCATGTTCCCTTTCCACCCAGGCATGCTAGATGATCTCCCATATACTCCTGGCTTCTGCATGGGTCAACAAAGCTCCATCTCCAGACTGGACAATTGGAATGGGAGGATCATTCGAGGCTTCAGAAGTTTGTTGGATGCGGAAGTGCCGCTCAGCTCGTGTAAGACATCACCACAGATCCGTGCTGCTGAAAATCAGCAAATACACTCGCCGCTAGTTCTGAGTGGTCAGAATCTAATAAGACCTTTACTCCAATTGCCTCCTTCGAGAGGGCTACTTTTTATAAAAGAGGAAGGTAGACTGTAGCAGAAATATAGGTGGAAGAAAACAGAAGAAGAAACAACAGAAATATGGAGAAGAAGAACAAGAAGAATAGGAAGAAGGGTACTCGGAAGGCGCCGCTGCTCTCCCGCCCAAACCTTCCAACTGAGGAACAAACAAACTAATACCCCCCGTTCTCTCTCCAGCCCTCCCTATTTAACATCCTTCCTTCCCCCATGTGGGCACAACTGACCTAACCACTCCCCCCCAAAGTGACATTTATACCCCTTCTAGAAATTGCTACCAGGCTGCCCCTGCTTCTAGGCTGTCCATTGGTTGTCCATTGGTGGGCAGGTATTTATCACTCGACCCTCCTTGAAAACCAGTCTTGTCCTCAAAACCGAGGCAAGAAAATTGATTACGGTTGGTGAATGTCACTTCCCTTGTAGCTTTTGTTGAAAACAAAAACGGATAAAGGGCCTTCCAAGGACGGGAGTTTTGTCCTGTACAAATCTGTGAAGGTAGACTTTGAAAAATATGCAATGCCTGAACCAAAACGAAGCTGCTCAAACCAAACTGCCTGTACTCGCCAGATCCCCATATCGTAATAAGTCCACTATATGACACCAATGGCGAGTGCTCTGTTCCATCCGACTTGTTTAAGGGGTTCCACCATGTTGCATCTACATTGGGAGTAATTCTTCTTCCATATGACCAAGTATCGTGCAGGAACTTGGACACCAAGGCAAGGGAGCGTCCAAATATATCCTGAAACTTTAGACGTTGTCATGTCCCCCTTAAAATAGTTCACTTTATCCTGCATGCCCAATTCAGGTGCATCTAGAGCACAATAGCTAAGGTCAGTCGGTTGTAACATTTGTCTCCCTGGACGTTCCCTCACCCAAGCACAAACATCTCCCGAAGTCAACAACCAATCCATAAACGCTAGCCAACGTTCATGTAATGTCCCCTAAATTCTGTATAATTTTTTTTTAATTATATGGAATTATTTCGAGACCGGGAAATCTGACGGCGCTCGATTCCGAGGCCCGGAGTGCCCAGAATGATCTGTTGAAGTTTTGTTAAGCTTTAATTAGCGCGCGTAAACAGTTTTCATGAAAAAGTGGAATAACTATTAAACGGTTACTCGGATCAGAATTCCGAGGGCACCGTTGCGCTCAGGATGACGGGTTTACCCTAGGCGCAACTTAAATTTAGTCGGCGCGGGCCTTCTGTGAGAAAACCCGAAAATGACATAATCGTAAATAAAATAATTAAATAAAGCTATTTTATTTTTCAAATGTTTACAACTCACAAATGGTAACTCGGATTAAAAATCCGAGACCGCCGCTGAACTTGTGAGGGTATGCTTTCTTTAGACAGATACTAACATTGGCCGGCACGGGCCACCAGTAAAAGTTAGTTTTTCGCCGTATATACAATAATTAAGTGAAATTTATTTTATTGTAAAATTCATAAGGGTAACTCGGATTGGAAATCTGAGAGTACCGTTGGGTTCGTTGGGGCGTGTTTCACTTAAGCAGAGCTTAACCTCGATCGGCGCGGGTCGAGAATGACTGTTAATAATTTTCCGAACTTTTTTTCGGGTACGTTCAGTAAACGCGTGAGTGACGTTTTGTAACTTTTGAACCGGTGCTCGGAATTGAAATCCGAGTATACCGTTGAACTCGCATCGCCGATATCCGCTTAAGACAATTCTACCCCTCCTTGTAGAATGTGTTGTGCTGCTGGGACCAGGTTTCTATCATACCTACAACCACAGTATTGGCTTTACCTAATTTCACTCAAATCTTTGATGTGGAATGCGATGTTTTGGATTCAAAAAATGGTGCAATACTGATGCAAGAACAACGACCCATACCATATTTTAGTTAATCAATGTCAAGTGGGTTTCAACAAAAATCTGTACATGAAAGGGTGTCTTTACCCGTCAGGGAGACCCTTTATGGTGTTTATAGACCATAAAACTCTGAAATCTTTTTAGCCGAGAATCACTGTAAAAGACCAACAACAAAACTGGAGAGCTAAATTGTTATACCAATTTGAAATTTACAAGCTTGACATAAACAATACAACAGTAGACGTGCTTTCCAGAGTGCATGAAGAAGCAGAATTACAGTTAATTATGTATTTCCCTACATGGCTAGAGGGTCAAGAATTAATGGAGGATCTTCTCCAAGACACCTAATTAGGAAAAAATGTTGCAGATTTGCAGAAAGATCCGACATCTCGTCCTGGGTACATCTGGTCTCATGGGGTTCTGCACTTCAAAGGCTAGTTGGTTATTCCAACTTCTTTTCCTGGACACCTTCATACCGCACCTGAAGGAGGCCATTCGTGATATATGTGAACTTCTAAATTTATTCCAGTAATATCTATTAGCCTGGAACGAAGAGGAGGGTTCAAGCTTTTGTTTGGGAATGTGACATTTGTCAAAAACAAAAAAGTTATACTTGTTTCTTCTCGAGGCTTGCTACAACCTTTAGAAATTCTTTAAAGATTTGGGAGGATATATCAATGGATTTCATTACAGAATTACCCGAGTCTAAGGGTTACAACACTATTTTAGTGGTGGCTGACCGACTGACCAAGTACAACCATTATATATTGTTGAAACATCCCTACACGGCAGGGATCATAGCAGAATTATTCATCAAAGACATGGTTCGTTTGCATGACATGATCTCTTCCATTACAAATGATTGGGATCCCTTATTCATGAGCAGGTTTTGGAATGAATTATTTTTGAATGCAAGGAAGTAAATTGAGGATGAGCTCTGATTACCATGTAACGACCCGGACCTTCTGATCAGTTAATTTGCGTGAAATCTGGTGATTGAGGTGTCTGTGGAATGTCTAGAGGTGTTTGGTGGAGGAAGTGAGGAGTTTTGGAGGAAAAATGAGTGTTTTAGAGAGTGACGGTAGATCATGGCGGTAGATCACTAGCGATAGGTTACTTGTGGTAGGTCACCGACGGTGGGTCAACGACGGTCGGTCATCGGCGGTAGATCCAGTTTTTCCAGAATTTTCAGTTTTGCCCTTTTGATGTCTTTTTTGACCGAAAATGGTTTTAAAACCTTAATTAATGGAATTTAAAGTCGTTTTAAAGGAGGATAATTATATCTTCTATTTTGTAAAAGTCTGGAGCCTTTTTAAATGGCTATACCTTGTGGATTTGATGGGATCCGCCTTTAATGATCAATTAAAACCATATTAAATCCGGCGGGTTTCAGATCTGTTATTTCTAAAGCGATGATCTTTCTATCATTCTTTCCGGCTTGCTTTCTCTTGAGACGAGAGGTTCCAGATCCTTTCCCCTTAGAGTTGTGGAACTCTGTCACTGTAGTTGGTTCGAGTTCCCTGTACGGGTTTCCTTCATTTCTCATTAGTTGTAACATGTGGGAGGGGTTCATGCTTTTGTTATCTTTAGCATACACCAGATAACTAACATGCGGGAGGGGTTCATGCTTTTGTTATCTTTACATAAGTAAACCTTGAACCATAGATAACTAATCCCCATCTTTCTAGAACAAGACATAAGCCTCTAGACAGTGGGAAGTCTGACACAAAAGTCCTACTATCCAGAGATACTTTACTCAAGAGAGATTCCAATTCCTCATAACTCTAATACCTAATATGTATAAACTATATTCAACAATTAAATTCAACAATTAAATTCAACCTACAACTTTAATTAAAAACCGAAGTCAAGGCAGATGAAAACTAAATCCATTATCATAGCCAGCATATAACTTCTTAAATGCATATATGATAAACTTTAGAAGCAATTTTACAATTAAACTAAAACATACACATATTCATAATGTAAGTAATTTATATCCATTGATAAGAAACAAGAGAATAACTTTTAAATGAATGACCAATTCACATATTTAAACATGATATAAACAATCTACAAACAATTCAAAAATCAAAGCTAACTGTAGAAGGATAAAATGAGAGGAACCCCCCAAGGTGTACTCTCTAAAGGAGCCATTGGGGTGCTTTTATAACAAATAGTAAAGACCACACCGGACCTCAAGTCCGATGTGGGATGCAGACTCCAACACTCCCCCTCAAGCTAGGTGTACCTAGCTTGGACACATAAAGAAAAAACAAAGCAAGCAACAAGCTGCAAACACTCCCCCTCAAGCTGGACATACCCAGCTTGATGACAAAACAAGACGAAATAAAATTAAAATAAAAGGCTGCAAGACTGATGCTCCCCCTCACGATCGCAACTCCTCCTCACGATGATGGATGGATGATGTTGCGGGCGCAGCAGAAGAAACCACTCAGACCGACCGGTTGACGGAATGCCAGGAATGCCGCACTAGTGGGGCCGGTCGATGAAACGTTGGGAAATCCAAACTAGCACCGGGAAAACCGCATTTGCGGGGCCGGCGACGGGAGGCGGGGATTCCGCAGAATTGTTGCGGGAGATGGCGGCGCCAACGGGCCCAAATCCTAGGTGGTCGAGCTGCTGCGCCAGCGAATGGGCGTGCCGGTGGATAGAGATGCGGCTTTCGGGAGTCGTCGGGAGATGCCGGCGAGGTGGGGATGCCGCAGGAGGTGCCGGAGAGCCGAAACTTGAAGCAGGGCAGCCGCTGGGAGAAACGGGAGTCGGCTGGCTGCCGGAAGAGAAGCGCAGGAGGAGGCCGGTGAGGGAGCAGGAGGCCGGGAGGCGGCGCTGGAAGCCGGAGGAGGCCGCCGGCGTGGAGGGGCCGGCAAGGGTGGAGGCCGGTTGCTGGAAGCCGGCTGCTGGAGGAGCCGGCAGGGATGGAGGCCGGCTGTCGGAGGCGCCGACAGGAATGGAGGCCGACCAGGGAGGATACGGAAGGAGGCGCAGGGAGATGCAGGCAGGGGGAGATCCGCCGGTAGAGAGTCGCGCGGGAGGGCGGAAGGAGCCGCCGGACCTCAGCAGACCGCCGGGGAAGGGAGGCCGCTGGTGTAGGGAGGCCACCGGCGCAGGGAGGCCGCCGAAAAATCCGCAGGAGGCGAGCACCGCTGGAGAAGCAGCAGCGCTGGGAGAACCGAAGATGCGGGAGCCGGTTAGGCGGATGGAGGCCCGCCGGGGAAGATGCGGGAGATGCGGGAGCCAGCAGGGAGCAGTTGCGGGATCCGAAAATACCGCCGGGGATTGCAGCAGGGGCCGGCGCGCGCGCAGCGGGAAGGAGTGCCGGGTAAGCAGGCTCCGGCAGGAGATCACCGGGAGGGAGAGGTTCCGCCGCGATGGGATCTGGAGGCTCGGACGGGATCTGGAGGCGGCCGGGGTTTGCTGCGCGACGGGAGGCGTCGTGCGCAGGAGAGGGGCGCCGGGAGGGTCGTGCTCGAGAGGAGACGCGTTGGGAGGGAAGGCGCTACGGGGGGAAGCCGCGACGGGGAGCAGCGCCAGAGATCCGCCAGGAAGAAAAGAATCGCACCGAAGACGGGCCGTCGCGGCGGGAGTCACCTGGAGAAGAGCCGCGCGGGATATCGGGGTCGGCGCGCGCAGCAGGGAGGAGACGCCGGGTAGAGGGAAGCCGCCGCGACTGAGGTCCTGCGCGACCGGAAGGAGCAGCGTAGGGCGAGGCCGTCGCGCGTGAGGGATCTGCCGGGATTGGGGGAGCCGGCAGGGGGAAATCCGCCGGACAGAGGCCAGCTGCTGGAGGATCCGCGGAGGGGCGCAGGGAACGACGCCGAGCAAAGAGGTGCTGGGGGAAGAACCGTCGGGAGGGCAGGGTCCGGGCAGGGAGGGATCCGCCGGAGGCCGCCTGGGAATCGAGCCCGGAGGGGCGACGACTGGGAAAAAAAAAACGTACCCCTACATGAGGGGCCGCCGCCCCCCACGGGGGGAAAATGAATGAGAAACCCTGGGTAGGGGGGAAATAAAAATGGAAGGAGGGTTCGGGATTAATTTCCCTCTGATACCATGTAGAAGAATAAAATGAGAGGAACCCCCCAAGGTGTACTCTCCAAAGGAGCCCTTGGGGTGCTTTTATAACAAATAGTAAAGACCACACCGGACCTCAAGTCCGATGTGGGATGCAGACTCCAACACTAACCATACACATTTTATAATTTAATTATATATTATGGACATTCCATAATCCTGAATATAAATACTTTATATTCATTTCATGATATAAATTCCATATTATTCATTATACGACATTTCATTTTAAATATATGATATTTTATGAATTATAAACTTTTATAATCCAATTTCCATATGCAAATATTTTACAGTCTAATATCACATAATTAGCATTATTTAAACTTTGATCAAATCAATCATCAAATGTGGTTTAAATAATATCCAAATAAGGTTCTTTATTTGAATTATTCAAATTAAGCATTATGAATAATTCATAATCTCAAAATATAAACATTTTATATTTTGGCTTTATTTTTGTAATTTATAAACACTATAAATTGCCCTTACGATTTCTAAATAAATACTTTTTTTCTAAGTCATAAAGCATGCCATATAATTTGGTAAAAGATATTTTTTTAATATTAACATTTAATATTGGGAAACATTTATTAGTAAATGTTACATAAACATTTATTTATTAATCCTAAACTCTTTATAATTAATTAATTTATAAGCATTTTATAAATTAATAAATACCCTCAAAATACCTTTTATCATTATCTATAAACAATTTATAAATATTATAATTTAATTCATAATTGAATTTAAAGAAAAATAAAATTTTCTTTTTCAATCGTATTTTACGATTCAAGGTTAGTTGTATACTACGACAAATAAGTCACCGACGCTAAACAGTTTAGTGTCATCAGTTGTATTCTATGGCTGATAATGGTGTCATCTTCTACAATAAGCATATAATGATACAAGTCGATATCGCAAAGGCGATACAACATTATGTTTTTGTCAACACGGAGTAAGCAATCGTAACATACGATATCAGGGAGTCGTATGTTACGACTAGTACAAATCCATGAGATTTGTACTGAGTCGCGACTTACGATATCCCAATATGGTATGTCGCGACTCAATCGGCCAGAACAAAGATTGAATCGCATTTTACGATATGCAGTACCATACGTAATACAATTTTGATAATCTTTATTTTCAATATGATTTCATGAATCTAAATACATGGTAGGCTCTGATACCACTATTGGGTTTCATAGGGATCTAAAATCACTTGTTAAACCGGTAGAAGCAATATGGAAACTCATTTCAAGATCTCCATGCAAGATAAATGAAACCATGTATAAACTGCAAGTAAAGGTGCCATAAATATGTGTACCTCACTGCTGCTGCTCTTGCTCCTTTATCCATCATCATATGAGTTTGATGAAGATCACAAGAATGACAGCTAAATGACGCCCTACTTCTGGATGTATCCATGAGATGCTGAATCGCTTGACATTCGAGCGTGATTCTTCTTCACGCCACGGCGTGCTAGCACCTCGTAGTGTAAATGTGGAAGAGGAAAGAGAGCTTCGGGTTCCGGGGGTTTTGGCCAAGCATGAATGAACATGCATGCCGCTATCATATGACAATTGGCTCTTTAGAGCCCTCGAGGACGCTCCTCGACAGTTCATGTATTTACTCTCATGTTATAATGCATGGGTAAATGCATCGGCCACTTCATGCATCTCATGCATGAATGTATCTAACTTCTGAGCGTTGCATATGTAACGACTCTTTAGTGATAGTTTATGTGAAAGACTTCCCGATGATAATCATTCGACTGCCAATATCATAGTTTTTTGTGTTCATTGTACCTTACTAAAATACACCGTATGATATCACCCGATCGTACAATACGATTGGGTTAGGCAGTTGCATGAAATCTCATTTCACGCCATTACGATATACCTTATCGTTAAATATGATATACTCAAACCAATTGACATCACATCCCCTTGGTTTCTGCATATCGCATCATATGACACGTTAATATCGCACCCTAGATATAGGCCAAAACACATCATATGTTTTAAGGCTTTAGGGCATATCTCTTTCAGGTTTTGTTCAAATAAATTCCAAAATTAATAAAACAATTTAAGTCATGAATTCAATCCATTTTTAAATTTAATTCCAAAATTCACCAAGACACTAAAAATGTGACAATTGCCCTTAAAAAGTGAACATCATATGAGGGAGTATTGGAAATGAAATTCAATAAAAAAATCACAATTTTTGCATTTTATCAAAGTGGTGCACAAGCAATTGAAAATAACAATGCATCTGTTTCCCTATCGCATCAGATGGATAAAATTGGTAGGTGATATTCTAGTCACAGAATGCATTGTCCCGTTCTCGATCAGCCAATATAAAGGCTGTGTGGTCTGTGACGTGGTGGAGATGGATGCTTGCCGGCTTATGTTGGGGCAACCATGGCAATTTGACCCAGACACTTGTCACAAGGGTCGCACCAACACTGGAGTTTACCGAGGATAAGGCTCAATACACTTAATCTCCATTGACGAAGTGCCATGACACTCAGGTAGCTGGAAGGTCAGTCATTTCCTTATGTGCTGCTGCTGATTTTAGGAAAAAGATGGGAGAGACCAGCTATATCTTGGCTGTGGCAGTTCGGGCATTCTTGGACAGCCCTACCAACGTTCTGCCACCCTTTTGGGAGTTGCGGCTCGATGAGTTTCATGATATTATACTTGACAAGCTACCACCAAGTTTACTGTCAAACAGGGATATCCAACATCACATTGTGCTGGTCCCAGGAGCATCTTTGCCAAATTTACCACACCACCACATGAGTTTAGTGAAACACAAGTTCCTCCAGGGGTAAGTACTAGAGTTGCTAAATAAAGGCTACATGCAGGAGAGCATGAGTCCTTGTGTTGTCCCAACTTTGTTGATACTGAAGAAAGATGGATTGTGGCGGATGTGCAATGGCCAGCCAGGCCATCAACAAAATCACAGTCAAGTATCAATTCCATAGTTATTAATGGCGCGCGCCATGGTGTGCCATTGAGCCATGGCTAGCGCCATGAAGTGGTGCGCCGCGCCATGGCTTTGCCATGACTCATTTAAGATGGCTCACTGTGGCGTGCGCCATATTGCGCAATGGCGCGCGCCATGTTGCGCCAATGGTGCGCGCCATTGAGTTTTTTTTGTATTTTTTTAATCTGCCAACTCTTACGCCCTGATTGAAAATACCTCTTTTGAGGTCAAACAACGACCTCCCCTTTCGACTCTACGCAACACTCTTCCCGTGAGCGTAGCGACCCAGCCGGTGTTGGACCACATTGACTGCCACAACCAAACCGAGATCCCTCGACCGCCGTGACCTAGTCGACCACGACTTAGCCGAGCTCCCTCAACCACCGCGACTTAGATACGCAATGTTGTCCAGAGCAGGCGCACCTTCTGTGCGAATCAGTAACTTTTTTTTGTTTTTAATTCAATTTTATTTATGTTGCTCGCCCCTTATTTTTTTTCGAATTACTCCTGTTGTTTTTTTGAGATATATGGTTTTTTACTCCCGTCTTGGTTTTTTGAGATATATGGTTTTTAATATATTTCAGGAATTGATATATATGATTTTTTGAGATATATAGTTTTTAATATTTAATTGTAGGTGTCATTGTTGACTTCTATTTGTTTTTTGATGTATGGAATATGAATTATTGACATAAATCTTTGTATTTTATATATAAATTGTATAATTTATTATTTGTTATTGTTGATATATGTATACACCTCTTTTGTGCGCTGCAAGTTAATATTGTCACGCGCCGTGCGCTTTTGCGCCAGGGGCTCTTGTCGCCGTTGTGCGCCATGCGCCGTAAATAACTATGATCAATTCCCAATTCTATGGTTGGATGATATGCTTGATATGCTTCAAGGGGCTATAATATTTTTGAAGATGGACCTTTGGAGCGATTTTCACCAGCTTTGAATCCTGCTGAGAAATGAATGGAAGATGACTTTCAACACCATGGAGGGTTGTACGCGTGGTTGGTGATGCCGTTTGGGCTATCAAACGCCCAAGGCACCTTTATGAGACACATGAACCAAATGATGAAACCGTTAGTAAGTTTATTGTGGTTTATTTTGATTATATTCTTATATATAGCCGGGCAACCTCACTACATTTTGAGCATCCGAGGGAGGTGCTATGAGTTCTGTAGGAAAACACACTTTATGTCAACCTCAAGAAATGCAGTTTTATGCTCATAAATTGATATTTCTTGGATACGTCGTGTCGGCAAATGAAATCCAAGTTGACGAAGAGAAAATTTGAGTCATCCGAGAGTGGCCACGACCACGGACTATTGGTGAGTTATGAAGTTTCCGTGAAGCATTGGGAGCAATGCCTCTTTCAGCGGAAATTCATCCTTCACGCCGACCACGAGGCTTTAAAATGCATTCCCAGAAAAATCTCAATAGGATGCATGCGTGGTTGATTTCCTGCTTAAAACAATTCACTTTTTTGATTAAACATAAGAGTGGTTAGAGCAATAAAATGACAGGCGCCTTTAGCAGGCGAGCTCATATACTTGTCACTATGCTAAATGAGGTCGTGAAATTTGATTATCTTAAAGACCAGTACCAAGATGACATGGACTTTGCTGAAAGCTGGGTACATTGTCTACAAGGTATGCTCGTTAGACCTTTTATGTTGTAGGGGTTTTGTTTTTTCAAGGTGTTGCAGAAACGCCGGGAGTCGCAACGAAAAAACATGTTTGCGGATGAAGAAAAGTCTGAAAAAACAAAAAGAAGAGCACGAACACAGAGATTTATGTGTTTCAGGAAAAATCCCTACGTCCACAGAGAGGCGGAATCACTTCACTATGAAAATCTGGGAGCACAATTACAAAGAGATCTCAAAGTTTCTCACACAGAAACCCTAACTCGAAATGGGCTAATAAAGAAGATGAAACACTATTCCACCAACCGTACAGGAAGTCCACTGTGCTACAGTGAAAGGTGGCTGGAAGTCCGCATCGCTACAGTGCCAGCGGCTGGAAGTCCACGGTATGGGCCGAAAGCATCTGGTTCCATCATCATCTAGAATGGATCGGACTACACCAATCTAACACAAGGACCACTTGCGTCCCACAAGGGTCAGTATGGGAGGACATAGCTATAGAGCTTCATCACAATGAGCATTTTGGGAAAGATAAGACCATCTCCTTGGTGGAGTGACAATTATTTTGGCCTCAGTTAAAGTGGGATGTTGCTAAAGTTGTGCAAAGGGTGCGTAGTTTGCCAAACAAACAAGGGACAAGGTCCAAATTTGGGGTTATATATGCCGCTGCTTGTTTCAAAATCTCAATGGGAAGACGTCTCCATGGGCATCATCTTGGGGTTACCCCGCACCCAACGAACCCATGACTACACTTTTGTGGCAGTGGATCGTTTTTCGAAGGTGGTGCTTTTTATCCCATGCATAAAGATGGTGGATGCCCCTCAAATGGCCACATTATTTTTTCAGGTGGTGGTGAGTGTACATGGTATTCCGAAGTCTATTGTGTCCGATCAAGATACCAGTGTTCTCATCCATTTATGGCGCACTCTATGGCGGTTATTTCAGACTGATCTCAACTATAGCAGCTCTTTTCATCAAACGGATGGAAAAACGGAGGTAGTAGATTGCACCCTCGACACTCTCATCCTTTGTTTATGTGGGGATCGGTCTAAGCAACGTGATCTCACCCTTGTTCTGACTGAGTTTGCCTGCAATAACATAATTAACCATACTGAACCATACAACTGACAAGACCCTGTTTGAGGTGTTGTATCAGAGGTCGCCTAAGACACCCACGCATTGCTGTCGCGCACATGGCCTCCTGCATCGAAGATATTTAAGCCGAGGTAGCCCGGAATATTGAAATTTCTAACTGTACAAGGAAGCAACTGAAAAGAAGAGGCGAAAACATTTTTTTGAAGTCGGGGCTTGGTCATGGTATGCATTTGAGAAGAAAGATTTTCGGTGGGGCTTATGGCAAAGTTGAAATTGAAGATGATCGGACCTTGGAAAATTCCGAAGCAAATCAATGCTAGTGGAACTCCCCTGGTGGGTGGGAAATTTCTCTCACATTTAACGTGGCAGATTTGACAATGTTTGTTCTGGAGGAGCCACTTTATCCTCGTCCCGACTTGAGGATGAGTCCATACAAAGTTGGGGAGACTGACGCAGCATGTGAAGCTGGAGCAGGAGCTCCTGTAGACACACCCAGCCGGGCCAGTCAGCATGCCTCCAGGCATGCCAGTGCGCCCAGTAGGGGGCAGTCAACGCCTTCAGATGTGACCAGTAGGTGGGATTGTGCTGGGCCTCCAGTGCCCGGGCCAGTCTGAGTCCATTTGTTTTTTTTATTCTACCATTCTACCATGTGTTTTTTTAGGGGGTATTTTAGTCTATTATTTTTATTAGGTCATAGGGTTTTGGGGACCTTTAAATAGTTAATTAGCTGCTTTGTCAACAACTTTTGACATTCATTATTATTTCATGAATTTTTCATGCAAGGGTTCTATTAATTCACTGTGCTACATCAATACCTCTTACCAAACAACTTTTGAGAAAACTGCCTTCCAAGTTCTTTATGACAAGGTCCCACTTTCGTTGCTACCATCGACATAAGATGCTTCCTCATTGGATATTCAAGCTCAACTTCAAGGACCAAGTTCTCATGAAATTGCACCCTTATAGGCAACATTTTTTACGCATTCACCAGAACTCAAAACTTGGTAGTCATTACTTCGGGCCTTCTTCAGTTATAGCTTGGGTTGGTTCAGTTGCATATAAATTGGGTTTACCATCATATGCTTCTTTCCACCCGGTGTTTCAAGTTCCCTTGCTGAAGAGATACCACCACGGTGAAAACCAGTCCGATATCTCCTCACCACCATTCACAGTACCAGAAGGGCCTCTCTTAATTCTTTAATGTTGTTTTTCTGCCTTCAAGAAGCGTTTGGGCAATACATCCACTGCAAAATTGCTCATTGATTGGGGTGCTGCCAATACATCCACTGCAAAATTGCCCATTGCTTGGGGTGCTGCCGCTCCTCCGTCCTGGCTGCACCTTTCTGACATCCAACAACATTACCCCAATGTGAGATGTCATGCAATGTAATATTAAGACATTAGTAGTTGAGGAAGAAGGGACTAAAGTCATGGAGGAACTGACGTTGGGGAAGCTGAAGGGAATTATTACAACGTCCATGTAAACGGTGGGAATCGGTGCAAGTTGAGAAAGAGGACGTCCACGTGGCAAGGGACGAGAGAAACGCATGGGGTGTGGCTTGGCCATGGGATAGTTGGGAATTAGTTAATTTTTTTTCTGGATTCCCTCACTCTCCCTCTTCCTTTCTGTTTTCCGGACTGATGGATTTCTGGATTCCCTTTCTGAATTTCAAATGCAATTGCTGTGATAGTTGGGGTGTGGCTTGGCCATGGGGTAGTTGGGAATTAGTTAATTTTTTTTCTGGATTCCCTCACTCTCCCTCTTCCTTTCTGTTTTCTGGACTGATGGATTTCTGGATTCCCTTTCTGAATTTCAAATGCAATTGCTGTGATTATCACAGCTAATAATTATGTTAGAGTATTGAAGGATAGCCATTCATCTTCCATTCCTTTTCTCATTCAATTTTTGCTTCCCAAACTGACTCTTCAGTTGTACAAAAACTGCCCTTTGGGTTTCTTATGTTATTTTACAAAAGATGCTTTTTCATGTTGAACTTCACCTTGCATCGAACAGGCATTATGTTAAGGATATTGACTTGGTCCTGTGTGAATCTTTGACTCATTGTTGCATAAGCTAATGCATACAAGGGAACATATAAGAGTTTTATTATTTACTTTGTTAGGTTGGTTGTTGAATTCTCAACTCTTAAATTAAATTTTGCAGGCAGTTTTTTTGAATGGCATTGCCGAAGCTGATCTTAAGGGGATATGCTCCAGCATTTTGAAGTTATCAAGGAATGGAGATTCTCTTAAAATCAATAATGAAGTAAATTTGAATTGGTTTGGCTTACGTACTTATCTTAAGCATATTGTCAGTTTTAGGGCTGATATTTGAGGAGGGGGTGGGGTGGGGGTTAGGGCTTTTTAGAAGTTCTAAGTGAGCTTTCCCAGGTCTGATAAAGTTTTTCAGAGAGCTGTTTTTTCAGTTTTTGAAAGATTTTTTTGACTCCTTATTTCTGGGTCTTCCAAGTGCAAAATAAAATTTTCCGAAGTGTCTCGTTAGCTTACACCATGAACCTGTTTTTCTGAGTTAAATTGAATTTTCCTCGGAAGCAACAAAACCACTTGGCAAAGCTTTTTGTCCATCCCTATACTTATATTACTGTCTGGTTGTCTGAAAGGAAGCCCCTTCTTATTGCTGATGCTTGGATTTTTTTTTTTTTTTAGGTAATGCATTGGATAGAATTAGCAGATGGATTTCCTTTGGATATTGATGCTAGTGTTGCTGTTCTGAATAAGCTAAATAGCGAATTGTGTCAGAAGTCTGTTCTTCTTGGCGATGGATTGAAACCCTCCGAAGCTGATATTGTTATCTTTTCAGTGATACATTCATTTGTGGTATGTGCTAATTATTTTTGTTTTCAAATTTGATTTTGATTTTTTTTGTATGAATTCTCCTGAATGCATTGCTGTAGATCTTTCTGATACAGCAATGTTGAATTGGTCATGTTTCTAAAATATTTGACATTTTTCTCATGTTTTTGCAAAATTATGTAGTTGGAAAACTAAATGTTATTGTTGTATTTCATGCAAAAAGAGGATATCATCCTCTTGTACTACCAGTAGATGCCTTTGCAGTGATTTTGCAATCTAAACCGTTCATGTTATTTTATGCCAGACTGATCTTTCCAATTCAGATAAACAGAAGCTGCCCCATGTTCTGAGATGGTTGGACTACATGCAAGTACGGAATTTACTATTTTCATATTTTAAATTCACTTTTTTATGATTAAATTGTAGCTGTCCAAGGTATGCCCGAGGCAGAATGGCCTGCCTTTTTTATGTTCTCTTAAAATTGTTCCCACGCCTACTTAATTACTTTCCTTTTAAACGGCCATCTCTCCCTTGCCTTTGATCTTTCGGCTTCTTGGCAAAGCAGTCACAGAGGTTTAAATTGTTCATGAATTCAGCTTTATTTAACCGTGTCTCTGATAGGAATCAATTGGGAGAGAGAGAAAAACAGTTGACACTTCAATTAAAACCAGCAGAAATTACTGTAGAAAAAAGTGATAGAAGAAGAAAGGAAGAAGAAGAAACCAAGAAGAAGAAGTAGAAATGGAGGAGGAAGAGGAATGAAGAAGGAGAAGGAACTCCTTGGAAGGCTCAACTCTCAAGGCCTGTGGCCTAACCCACCGATCAGCAGCAGCTGATAACTCCCCAAATACAATCTGTCCCCCATACAACCCACAACTCCCTTATTTATGGACTCCACTCGAACCTTCTAAACAACCCCCTCCCAACAACTTTCTAACAAACTAACAAACTAACAGGGCATTTACATATTTGCCCCACCCCACATTATTATCACTCATATACCTATTAGTACCCACCTCTTGAAAATCCACTTTGTCCACAAGGTGGGAATCTAGATGTACTGCCAAGTCCATGGTGGTGGTTTTGGCGGTGGCTTTAGCAACCATGCGATAGTCAAACTAACAACCCTATTCTTAGCTTGCCTTGGAAATTCCTGGCATCCTGAGAATTTACCAGCTTGCATCTCCCTACCAGCATGCATCTCCTTACGCTTCCCTGGTTTCAGAAAAACCTCTCGATGACAAACATTGAAACCGGCCAACGTTGTTTGTTCCTGCGGCATGCTTCTTTAATTTCGGATGTGGCTGATGTTATGGAGAAAGAGCCTTGGCAGGAGTAGACAGGACCACGGGTTCTTCACCAGGGAAATTCGTCATCTCCACTTGCTGTGTCAATGCGCGCGACTCATCATGCTCCGCAATCCGCACTTGTTGGTTACAACTGCTTCTGCACTCCGATTTCTGCCTTCAATTTTTAGTTTCAGACTGTATCCTCCTTGTCATTGTTGGACTTCTCTTTGTCTTCATCACGTCCTATACTCACCACCTCATTCTGCACGAACCGAGACACCACAACCGTCAACTCCCGCATCAGGATCTCCAAACGTTGCAGCGCTAATTCTTGCCGCCGTTGTCCTGCCTGCAGCTCCACCACGGTCGATTCTAGTTGTGTAACTCTGCTCTCCATATGCGCGAGTTTCGCTCCACTGCGTCTGCCTCTCTTGCAGCGCTTGCTGTGCTCATCGTGCCTATAGCGTTTGCTGCGCCCGCCGCGCCTGCAGCACTTGTTGTGCCCGTCGTGCCTGAAGCGCTTTCTGCGCCCGTCGTGCCTGTAGCGCTTGCTGCGCCCGCCTTGCCTGCAGCGCTTGCTGCGCCCGCCTTGCCTGCAGCGCTTGCTGCGGGTGTTGCGTGTCCAAGTTGTTTTCCACTGCTGCGTAGGCGACATCTGCTGCGTTGCCCGCTTCATCTGCTGCGTTGCCCGCTTCATCTGCCTCAACTATGTCTGTTCCGGAATCAGAAAATCTCCCTTGAAGAATCCCTTTCCAAATTCTCTCAATGAAAACACCAATTGATAGGAATCAATTGGGTGAGAGAGAAAAACAGTCGACACTTCAATTAAAAGCAGCAGAAATTACAGTAGAAAGAAGAGATAGAAGAACGGAAGAAGAAGAAACCAAGAAGTAGAAATGGAGGAGGAAGAGGAATGTAGAAGAAGAAGGAACTCCCTCGAAGGCGCGGCTCCTAAGGCCTGTGGCCTGACCCACCGATCATCAACAGCTGATAACTCCCCAAATACAATCTGTCCCCCATACAGCCCACAACTCCCTTATTTATGGACTCCTCTAGAACCTTCTAGACAACCCCCTCCCAACAACTTTCTAACAAACTAACAAACTAACAAACTAACAGGGCATTTACATATTTGCCCCACCCCACATTATTATCACCCATATACCTATCCGTCTCAAATTTGATCTCAAGTGTCATTTTTATGGATGCTTTACTATTTTTTCAGCATTTTGTACTCCCTTTTGTACATATGCATGTAGCTTTGATGCACACATGGGCTTCATTCCTTTTGCCTAAGCCACACGTAATATGTCTGCTTTTGTGCTCATTGGACTTGAAGTAACCAAGTGCCGTACTTTCACACCCAAATATAATCATAAGATAGATTGCAGGGTTTCCCTAAAGTTGTTTTGTATGTTCTTGTTGATCACTCCCAAGTCAGCAGATTTATGGTGCTCCTTCGCTTAAATTTTTAGTTGATGTATTTAGCAAAGTGAAATTTTGCTTTATTTATTATCAATATTTGTTTAATGATTATAACTTTACGTCACAAGGATACATGTTCACAAGGCATAAAGTCATTTGCATATCTTCCAGCTGTATATTAAGACACTGAAATACAGTGTGCTTCTACACAAGTGTCTGAGATGTTGCTTAATCTCAGTGGTGTAAAATTATTTAAAACAGCGGTTCTGTTAATTTCTTGTGATTTATCTGTGCAGAACTGTGATTACATTGCTGAATCATTTCCAAAGCTACTAGTGGAAAAGGCTCTGTTCGAGCCTCCGGTGAGTAATTTGTTTTGATTGCATGCTGATATACTTTGTCATATAATGGTCCGAAGTTTGTTATTTGTTAGTATTTGGGTATTTAGGATATGAGTTTGACTAGGTTTATCCTATCCCCCCTTTTCCTCTGTTTGAATTTTGTATTCCCGATCTATCTTAGATTCTGTATGTCATATCTGTCCATAAATAAAGCGTTCTGCCCTCATTCAAGAGGAAGGGTTTCTCTTTCTACATTATCATTTTCTACTATTTTGCTCTTGTTTTGAATATGAATGTTGTAGGTTGTCTGGGTTAAGTTTTCAGCATTAAGTGAGATATCCATGGGTTCACTCCACTTTTATGCATGAATGTGCATCCGTCTTTTATTGTTTGATCATCTAATTGCTTGTTCCAGTCTTGCTTATATTTCCATGGTTTCATCATACACCGTATTGTCTGCATTTCATCTGTGGCATGAACTCGGGGTTTGTTTTATTGACCCTTTGCTTGATTCATTTCTTGTTTTCTGTATATTTCGAGTTTTTTCTCAATCATCATCATTCAAAGAAGCTTATAGAACATATGGGAGGTTGCCTTGTCTTGTGTTTAATTGCAGGAGCCAAGAAGTATAACCAAGGCAGGAATGGACTCAAATTTGACCAGGAGCTTGCGGTGCGAAAATGATGTAAATAATGCAGAACCTGCCCTAAAATCAAAGAAGAGCACTGATGTGGTAATTTTTCTTTTGATGACATATATATAGGATGCTGCAATGCTTGGGTGCAAGTTTAGGCATGATTGCGAAGGCTGCTTGTTTATGAATGAAAGATCTCCAGCGGTGGTTATTAACTGGTCTTTTTGGGATGTGTTAAGAGTTTTAATATTTGTATCCCACATCAGTGTGGGTAATATGTTGTACTTCTTTTCTCATCTATAAATTAAGCACCCTACCTCGTTGTGAGGTACAAGTTTCCATCCTAACATGGTATCAAAGGGCTAGGTTAATTTTTCCAACGCTGCTCCCTCCCAGCGCCTCATACGCAACGAAACCCCGATGGCCTGTTCTCGCATGTCTTGCCACTTCTGCTCATGCCATCCAACTTCATTATCGTTTGGTCATCCACCTGCCCCCATTTTTTTTAAACTTTTTCTAGGGTTGGGTCTTTTTCCTCCGTTTAACTGTGAGTCCTGTCATTACGCAAAGCGTCATCGGGTCACCTATGTTTCCGGACAACCCCCGTGCATCCACTCTTTTTCATTAGGTCCATTCTGATATCTGGAGACCCGGTCCTAGTCCATCTAAACTGGGCTATCGATATTTTGTTACTTTTATCAATGATTTTTCACGAGTGACCTATTTGTTCAAAAATCTTTCAGAAATTTTTACCGTCTTCCGCTCCTATTATCAAGAAATCACAACCCAGTTTTTTGCCAAAATTCATTTACGTTTTGACAATGGTTGTGAATATTTATCTGGATCTTTCTAGTCTTTTCTTGATGATCATGGCATAATCCATCAAACTTTTTGTCCCGATACACCTCAACAAAACGGTGTTGCGGAACGAAAGAACCGCCATCTATTAGTAGTTGCTTGTGCACTTTTATTTCAGAAGAAAGTTCCAATCGTTCTTTGGGGAGATGTCATTCTTATCAATGGATTTCAATTGTCTGTTCTTCAGGGGGAGACACCATTCCATTCTTTATTTTCAATAACATCACCTCATTATCTGCCTCTCCGCATTTTTGGATGTGTGTGCTATGTTCAGGATATTTGTCCCTTGATTACTAAGTTTGATGCGTGCGCTCTCAAATGCATCTTTCTTGGCTATTTTCGCATCGAACGTGGATATCGATGCTTCTGTCCAGACTTGCGTCGTTCTGTCATCTCAACTGATGTTTCCTTTGTTGAATCTTTAGTTATTTCGGTTTTCGAGTTCCCATCACCTTCTACTGTTCTTGATTTCGAAGTTATTTTACCACATTCTCTCGATCCACCGCCACCCCTATTTTTTTCTAGTGATGTTGATGGATCTCGATTTGGCCAGGTATATACTCGCCGATTTGGCACACCTTCTACCCCGACACTTGCTTTTGCTACCACACCTGACGATTCACCTGCTCCCGATCCTCCATCACCGGAGTTGCCTATTGTGCTTCGCAATGGCTCACGCTCCTGTCAAACTTATCAGACATTATCTGCGACTACTTCACGAGTTGTAGAGACTCTTGCTGCTCACTCCACGCCGCACACTATTGCCGATGCCATATCTCATCCCGCCTGGTTACAGGCCATGCAGGATGCACTTCAAGTTTGGACGACAACCACACCTGGGATCTTGTCCCTCTTCCTTCGGATAAGCAGGTGGTCGGTTGCAAATGGATCTATATAGTACGCGTCAACGCCAATGACTTTCTTATCGTCTCAAAGCTCGCCTTATTGCCAAAGGTTATGCACAGACATATGGAGTTTATTATTTTGACATTTTCTCCAGTGGCGAAAATGGTCTCGGTTCGCCTACTTATCTTTCTTGCTGCCTCTTCTCACCAGCCTCTCCATCAATTGGATGTCAAGAATGTTTTTCTTCATGGTTTTCTTAATGAAGAAGTTTATGTAATGACTCGGGTTTTGACCCGAAGGACTTTGGAATATTTCAGAAAATATTTCCGGAGTCGGGTGCTGAGTCGGTGCGGGAAGCCGCGGCCCGGGGAGCCTCGGTGCAATGGTATTAAAAATATTAAATATATTTTGTCGCGCACGCGCAGTTTTGCTTGAAACATAAATAACTCCCGTTCAGAGTCTCGGATCGGATTTCTAAGATCGCGATTGAGTCCGGAACATCGTGTTTACCATAGGCGCGACCTAAGCTCGTCTGTGCCAAGAGTTTTGATCATAGACCTTTTTGGTGACGGGGCGTCATGAGGTGGATTAAATTAATTAATTGAAAAATTAATTAAAAATCTAACCTAACCTCTCCCCCTCCCCTCAATTGGTGCGCATGGCTCAAAGAGGAAAACTCTCCTCCTTCTCCTTCCTTTTGGCGACGAATGAAACCGACACTGAATCCACGCAACGAGGTGTTGCCGATCTCGGTTTCTGACGTAGATCGTCATCAAATCGAGAACCAGAACGATCCGGGTATCATTCTTGATTCAAAGCTTCAGCGTTTCGCCCACAAGGTAGGCGGATTTGAGTTTTGGTCCCGATTCCCTTGTTTACGCATTGTTTTAAGGTTCTAGAGCCCATATACAATTGCTCGAGATCCCTTCTAGGTAGATCTGCAGGTTTCGGGGTAAACCAGGGCGAATCTGGGCGTTTTGCAGGTGATTCCCGACTGGAATCACCGTCTACACGCCATGTAGTTTAGTGACACGTCGTGTAACTCTTTCTGTTCGGGGAAGATGAACATTTGGGACTATATGCCGTGTATGGGTGTTACACGCCGTGTAGTGCCTTAAACCGTGTGACCATGGGACATTGCTTGGGATAGCCGTGTGAAAACACATGGTCATGTACTAACACACGACCAAGATACACGAACACGGGTCCGGGACATGGGGTTCGGTACATGGACACAGACAAAATACACGGACAGGTGGCCGTTTATCCGAACACGCTGTGTAGTATGGGATACACGACGTGTGAGCAACACGGTTGGCCGGTCCGTGTAGAAAAGGAACACGATCAGGGGTTGAGAGATGAGGGACACAACATGTACCTCCTCTACACGCCGTGTACCCCTACATGGGTTGGAACCCGTGTGGACCAGATACATGGGCAGGTGCTTAGGTGGGCTCACACGCCGTGTGTGCCCCGGTGCACGCTTTGTACTACTAGGAGATCCTCAGGGGATCTTCCGCCTTACGTATCTCCTTCTCTAGGACTTGAATTCAGGCTTGTGAGTAGTCTATCCTGAGCGGTTTTCCGCGTAGGACGCGATGATGACCTTCGTTAAGGTTTACGAGATATGAGGTGGTGTGAATCGAGCAACACGCTTGTGGAGCAGCACTGAGCCGATGTTGGAGATCGGTGTGGTTCGTATAGAGAGACGCTAGGACTGTTACTCCCCTGATGGGCCAGGGCACGGGTTTTTCCTCAACTCTTTGCTTAAGTAGAGACGGGACTCCCCACGTTGTGGGCGGGGGTTCGTTACCTTTGGGTAGTTTCCTCCGAAGGTGTTACTCCCCTGATGGACCAGGGTGCGGGTTTCCCCGTGACGTTCGTGAAGGTAGAGTAGGTGCTCTCTTGTTGGACCAGGGAGCAGGTCCTCTATCCATGGAGTCAGTACTCCCCTGTTGGATCAGGGCGCGGGTCCTCCATAGATGACGTATAGATAGAGTGGGTACTTCCCTACCGGGTAGGGTGCGGGTCCTCTATTATAGGAGTCGGTACTCCCCTGTCGTTCCAGGGCACGGGTCCTCCATACGTGTTGTTCCGGTAGAGTCAGTACTCCCCTGCCGTGTCAGGGAGCGGGTCCTCAAGCCTTGGGTCGGTACTCCCCTACCGTGTCAGGGTGCAGGTCTCCCATAGTGAACGAGTTGACAGAGTCGGTACTCCCCTGCTGTTTTAGGGCGTGGGTCCTCTAGCCACTGAGGTAGTACTCCCCTACCGGGCTAGGGTGCGGATCCTCGATCTACGAAGTGGTACTCCCCTGTCATATCAGGGCGCGGGTCCTTCATGAGTAATACTCCCCTATTGGATTAGGGTGTAGGTCCTCACTTACGGAGTAGTACTCCCTTGTTTCCGAGTAGTAGCGGGGAGCGGGTCCTCCACTGGAGTTGGAGCTCCCTCGGCTGTCGGATACAATTACGAGGAGCGGACCCTTCCACTTGATGTGAACGATACCTAGATTGGAGCTAGTGCTCCCTCAACGGACTGAGGTGCGGGCTACTCCTTACAGGAGCAACAGAGGTTTTGCGGGTTAGGTGCGAGCAGTACTCCCTCGACTACGGGGTAGTGGCGAGGCGTAATTCCCTCCGTTCTCTCTTGTTAGAGAGGATGCAGGCGGTGCATAGTCTAGAACAGTGTTCCCTCAACTGTGTGCAGTGGTGAGGGGTAGGTCTCTTCACTTGGGTTTCTTTAGCTTGCGCTGGGCGCGAGGTAGCGATGACAGGACCTCTGGTGCTGGGCACTAGAGCGGGACCTAGTAAGATGTTCCCGATGGAGCACATTCTCTTGGGCGTACCATTTGGAATGGAAGAGTTGTTCTCGATGGAGTGAATCTCTCGGACGGGTGCCATCTGAGATGGCTGAGCTCGTGGAGTGTGTTCTCCTGGTTTTATGTTATGGTTAGAGCCTACGAAGAGAATCCTGTTGCTAGCTATGAGCTTGGAATCTCATGAGACTTAGTGTCTGAGACGAGTATATCTAGGTGATTTCCTTCCTTGTGGAGTTGCCAAATGTTGGGGTTGATACTCCTTGTAGACCGAGTTGACTTGTCATGTACAACCGAGGATGGTTTGAGATGAAGTTTCTCTCTCGATTGGGTTTTCCTCTGGCTAGGTCGAGCAGACTATTGTCTTTCAGTTGCTTCCTTTTTCTTTTGGGGCTTTTGGGGCGCCTACTGAGTATTTTTATACCCACCCTTGTACGGGCTTTGCCCGCACATGTGTTGTCTTGTGCAGCCCACAGACCTTTCGACAGAGTCCACGGAAAACCAGAGACAGACAGAGCTTAGTGAGCTAGGCAGACCGAGGTGTTTACCGGAGCTTGGCCAAGGAGCTTTCCGACAGTTGCAATTGACAACGATCCCCTCCTTCTGAGCAGGTTGGACGCTTTTACAGTTTTCTTTGGTGGGCGTTGTTTTGCCTTTTTACGCTTTCAGTACTTCTGTTGTACTTTGATTGTGGGATATAGATGTATGCATGCATTGGTTGCCTTTGGTTTTTACATTTCAACATTTTGTGAGCTTGGAGATGTGTGTGTACAAGTACATGGGCAATGCCTTCCATGTTAGTGATATGCCTTCTCGACGCTAGTCGTCATCTCCTGGATTATTGGAGGCGGGCTTGGGGAGTTGCGGCTCGGGCCCATCGGGTTGGGTTGGAGCAACCACCTGGGTTTATTGCTCAGAGGGAGTCCTTCAAGGTTTTTCGTCTTCGTCGATCGCTGTATGGACTCAAGCAGTCGCCACGTGTTTGGTTCAGCCGTTTTTGCATCGTTATGCTTAGCTTTGACATGTGCCAAAAATTGAAGGATTCATCTGTTTTCTATCATCAATCTGCAGCAGGAAGCATTCTTTTGGTGGTCTATGTGGATGACATTATTATTACTGGCAGTGATGCTGTTGGCATTGGTCGGCTCAAGTCTTTTCTTCATCAAAATCTTCAAACGAAAGATTTGGGTCCACTACGATATTTCTTGGGAATTGAGGTCTTCAAATGCAACAAATGAATTTTTCTATCTTAGAGAAAGTGTTCTTGATCTACTGCAAGAGACTGACATGACTCGAGCTGGCTCGGTTGACTCACCCCTCGAACCTGGAGAAAAGTCACTTCACACTGACAGTGAGATGTTTTCATCACCCGACAGATATAAACGGCTTGTTGGGAAACTCAACTACTTGACGATGATTTGACCCGATATTACTTGTGCGGTTAGCAAAGTGAGTTAGTTTATGGAATCTCTAACAAAAACGCAGTGGGAGTCTGTTCTTCGCATTGTAAGATATGTGAAAAAGGAACCAGGTTTAGATCTTCTATATTCTGATCATGGACATACAAATATTGAGTCATTTTGTGATGCAGATTATGCTGAATGTCTCTCTTCTAGAAGATCTACGTCTGATTTTGTAGTTTTTGTTGGAGGAAATTTGATCTCATGGCGAAGCAGAAACAGACGATTATCTCCCAATCTAGTGCAGAGTCGGAGTATCGTGCAATGACATATGTGACTGTAAAACAAATTCTATAGGAGATTGAGTATTCTGTCATTAAACCGTCACATATCTGGTGTGACAATCAAACTGCTATCAAGATTGCCACAAATGTAGTCTTTCATGAGCGGACCAAACATATTGAAGTTGATTGCCATTTTGTTTGAGAAAACTTTGAGAAGAAGAAGAAGATCACCTTCGGCCATGTTCACACCTCTGATCAACTTGCAGATGTTCTCACAAAAGGGGTGCTTGGACCACGTGTCCAATTTTTTATGTAACAAGCCGGGCATGATAAATACATATGCCCCAGCTTGAGGGGGAGTGTTAAGAGTTAAATGTTTTTAATATTTGAATCCCACATCGGTGTGGGTAATCTGTTGTACTCTTTTTCTCATCTATAAATTAAGCACCTTACCTCGTTGTGAGGTACGAGTTTCCATTCTAATAGGTTAAAAAATAAAAAAAACCGCAGGGCTTCATATGATAGTGCAGTGTCTTATGCACCATGGCTTCCCTCTTAAAGAAGTCACAAAAGTTGCTAGTTTCTGTTGAATAACAATAACCTTACAAGGTTTTGGACATGGGTTTGATGCACTAGCTTGACATAATTTTTTATTGGGCATATGGAATTTAGATTTAATTGATCAGTGATGATATGCTTCTCTGTCATTTTGAGAACAAGAAAAAGGTAGCCGGAGAAGAAGATGAAACTGCTAAGAGGAAATTACCTGAGAAGGAAGCACTGGAGAACGATAAGGACGTGAGTGTAAGCTTGCTCAACATACGGGTTGGCATCTTACGCAAAGCATGGAAGCATCCCTCTGCAGACAGGTTAGCTAGCAATTTATCTTACGTTTTTTCTCTCTGGGTTTTTATTTTCCAGCCACTTTTTATCACCACAAGCACTTGCCATTAGCTTTGATGTTTCCACCTTTATATGGGATGTTCATTTTATCAGCATGTGATTTGCACCATTGTTCACTCTAAATGAGTTTTTTATCTGTTTTTAACATTAATGCAGTTTACTAGTTGAGGAAATAGATGTTGGAGATGCGAAGCTACGGCAGGTGGTCAGTGGTCTGGCAAAGTATTGCAATCCAGATGAATTGATGGTGCGGACACTTCTTGAGCTAGAGAGATTGGTTTGCTTTGGAGGGTCCCCTTTATTTTAACAAGGCATTGGTGACATTTTTTTGCGCTCAACTGAAATTGAATCCTATTGTCTCACTGTTTGTTCATTTATGGGAGCTGCCATTGTGTATAGTTTTGTAGATGAAAATTTCTCTCATGTCAAGCTGAATTTGGTGAAAATCATTTTAAATAATCAAAGGTGATAGTTCTCTTTCGCAAATGGTGAAATTTCTTCCTGTTGAAAAATCATGGTAGGGAAAAACTAGAAAATGTTATGTATCCAGATGTTCCAGTTTGTATTTAGGGTTCTAGTTTGAATGCTTTTTTAAAGGAACTCTATTTTAGCTGTATTAGAAATGTTAACCTTTGTATATTCATATTGTATGTCTACTCATGTTATCTTTTTCATGAGTTTTCCTGCAGAATCGCCGCGTCGTAGTAATTACAAATGTGAAACCTGGAAAGCTTCGAGATGTGGTGTCGGAAGGGCTGGTATTTTGTTTTCAATGTTATCCTGTCAGTTTTGGGCCTGTTTTATTCTAGGAGTAAGGAGGCATGCTATGTATCCATGATGCTATGTTAAAAATAACTATTAAAAATATAATAAAATTTTAACTATAATATAATTGATAGAATATTTTAAAATTTAATTAAAATTAAAATTATTATAGTTATAGTAGTTAAATATGCTAATTATTATAATTAATTATAAAATATTAATAATATATATTCATGGAAGCTTGTTTGATTGAGCATATTTTTATAGAAGAGATTGGTTATATATGAATGGATTATGATTGTAATTTTTTCCCCAGGTACTTTGTGCCTCTAATGAAGATCACAGCATTGTAGAGCCATTGCTCCCTCCAGAAGGATCCATAGTGGGGGAGCGTGTTTCATTTGCTGGGTAAGGCTGGAGAACCTTTTTGTATGTTCTAACATATGAAAACTATGCATCGCATCATTTATTATGTTGTCTTCTTCCATGGTGAACCTTGCTTGAGGGGGGAAATATTACGGCCTCAAACAACACTCATTGAAATGTCTCATTATTTTATGATTTTTGGAGTCTGCATCCCACATTGGACTTGAGGTCCGGTGTGGTCTTAATTATTCATTATAAAGGAACCCCAATGGCTCCTTTAGAGAACATACCTTGGGGGTTCGGTTTCTCCTATTTTATCATTTTACATGGTATCAGAGAGAACCTAATCCCGAGCCCTCCCTCCCATTTTATTTTCCCCGTTTAGGGTTTCTCATAATTTTTTCCCCGTGGGGGGCGGCGGTCCCCCATGTAGGGCTAGGTTTATTTTTATGCCGCCGCCCCTCCTGGCTCGTTTTCCAGCCGGCCTCCCAGTTTTGCCCGGCCTCCCTGTCCGCCTACTTCCTCGACGCCCCTCCCCACTGCGCGTGACGACTCCGCCCCTGTGCGCGCAACGGATCCCGGCCCCCCTGCTGGATCTCCTTCTCTCTCGGCGGATCTCTCTCCCTACGTCGACTTCCTTCCCTGTGGATTCTCGGATCTGCCCGGTTCCGCCTCTGCGCTCGCGACGGACCAGGCCGGCTATCCCTTCCTCTCTGGCGGAATCCTCCCGCCCGCAGGACCTCCCGCGGCGCCTTCCTTCCTGACGGCGTCCCGCCTCCTTCGGCGGCTCCCTCCCTGCGCGACACCCGCCTGTCGAAGACTCCCGCCTCCCGCTGCGACTCCGGCCCAACCTTTTGTCTGTGCGTGACGACTCCGGCGGAACCTTCCTTGCGCGGCCGGCCTCGTCGCGCTGCTCCCTGGCGACTTTGCCCGACGACCCTCCACGCTGGCTCCCTTCCCGGTGGATCCCTCCCGTCGCGATCCCAGCGGCTCCCTGCTCCAGCGGTGCACCCCGGTGGCCCCGCTTCCAGACGCCGCTCTCGCAGCGTTTCTCGGTGCCTCCCGCCTCTCCTGCAGCTTTCTGGCGAAGCCCGGCCTCGGCTCCCTTCCTAGCGGACCATCCTCTTGGCGGCCCCCTTGCGCCCTACGCGTCCTTCGTGCGCCGGCTCCCTCTCAACTCCCGTCGCGGCTCCCGGCCCTCCTTCCAACGGATCTGCCGGCCCCGCCTCCTACGAATTTTCTCAGCCCTGCCTGCTGGTGCACTTCCATCCCTGCGGATCTCCTTCCCTGCCGACATCTCCCTCTCGACGGCTCCCTCCCCTCTCCCTTCCGGAGGTTCCCCTTCTTGCCGGACGACCTCCCCTCTCTGTGCGCCAGCTTCGATGGCTCTGCTGCTGTCCAGCGACTCCCTCGCTGCGCGTCGCCCTGCACGACGCCTCCCACGCTGCTCCTTCTATGCCGACTTCCACTTGCGGCAGCCCCGCCTCCATGTCGGCCTCCTTCTGCCGGCGGCCGGACCAACCGCCCTCCATCAGATTCGGATCTCCGGCCTCCTCCTACGGTAACCCCCGCCTCCCGTCGTCGGCATCTTTCCGGCAGCCGCCTCCCTGTCCGCCGACAAGCCTTCACAATTCCTCTACCGTGGCGCAGCTGCTCGACCACCTTGGATTCGGGCCCTTTGGCCCCGCCAGATTCCGCAACGATTCTGCGGAATCCCTGCCTGTCGTCGCCGGCCCCGCAAGTGCGGTTTTTTCGGTGCTATTGTAGCTTTCCCGGCGTCTCATCGACTGGCTCCACTAGTGCGACATTCCTAGTGCTCCGTCAACCGGCCCAGTCTATGTGGTTCCTTTGCTGCGCCCGCGACAACTTCATCCATCCATCATCCAGAAGGGGGCTGCGGTCGTGAGGGGGAGCAGCAACCTTGAAGCTTTATCATTTTTACTGTTTTGTTTTGTTTTGTCGTCAAGTTGGGTATGTCCAGCTTGAGGGGGAGTGTTTGCAGTCTGTTGATTACTTTGTCTTTGGTTTGGTTTGTTTTTTATTTATGTGTCCAAACTAGGTTCATCTAGCTTGACGGGGGGAGTGTTGGAGTCTGCATCCCACACCGGGCTTGAGGTCCGGTGTGGTCTTAATTATTCATTATAAAAGAACCCCAAGAGCTCCTTTAGAGAGCAGACCTTGGGGGTTCGGTTTCTCCTATTTTATCATTTTACAATTTTCTTTATTGCTGAAAATAATATTTAAATTAATATTTTGTTCATATACAAGCAGGAATGCTCTTTTTGTTCTTTTGAGTTATGTATGTGCATGACTATATAATGAAGCTATTGTGACATTCTTCATTCATTAGGGTACATATTATTTCAGGATTTTTTTTATAATGTTCAAAAAAATATTTACCGAAATAGTGCCAAAATAATGTTGTTTTGGTTGTTTGGAAAAGCGCCATTTGAATGGTGTTTTCCTCATATATTCCAACAAGAAAGCACCATTCAAAACCACGTTTTTCGAGGATATATTTTTTGGAAGGCACAATTTTTCCACCTACATGCTCACCCCTCCCATCCAACCCCACCTCCACCACTGCCCCATTCTTTGTCTTTTAAAAAACTAAACAATTATTTATTGTAAATAATAATATTATAAAAAATAATTTAATAAATATTATAAATAAAATGAATAAAACTTAATTTTATTACCTGTATATTAATATTATTATCCATACATTAATGTTATTGCAAACTATAATTATATTATTATCAATGTTGATAATTAATATTACAACATTAATTATTTGTACATAATTGTAATTATTGTAAACTAATTATTACTTTATTATAATTGCTAGAGTAATTAGATATGGAGTTTGACCGGATCAATCCTATGTGTTAGATTAATGGGCCAAACCCATAATTATCCCTTTTTATTATTTGAGTCCCACATTGCTAAAGGTTCTTGTTCGTATTCTTTCATTCATCTATAAATAAGGGGGCCCAATCTCTTCTTGTTTTAGCGACCATCGACTAGGAGGAGGTTACCCTAGTACCCTTAGCTGGTTGCTGCATCGACCCTTTCCAATCCCGTTGCCCTTGACACGAGCCTTCCCTGACGTGACGACCTCATGATGCATCGTCTGCTGCTATGCCCCTTGTTGTTACTAACGGCCTCCTGCAGTGTCGCGCCTCCTTCCACAGAGCCCCCACCTTGTTGCGCGCTCACATGCCGCGCCTCTCTGCCGCGTACTCCCTGAAGCACAACCCCCTACCACGCCCACCCTTTGCTATGCTAGTTTCCTCCCTGCCTCCCTATCTTCAACCCCAATGGGCAATGGGAACAAAAGGATGACAAGATTTTCTCAATGCTACTTAATTCCATGAACCGGTCTATTGAACAAATTGCCAAAAATGTCGACACGTACAAAGAAATGTGGGATTCTTTATTATGGATGTTTTTTTGAGACAACTTGTCTCACATCTCAGATTTATTTCATTAATTATGCACTTCAGTTGGGAATTCGCCTAATTCCACTATATCACATTGAGTGGAAGTCTATTTTTGACAAGAGCAATGACTCGCGTCTCATTCCACAGATACCCCTCAATTCTTGGACTCATCGCAATCACTTGTACTCTTATTCTCACCGCTCCATGGTCTCAATACGGAGTTCTCCACAATAGTTATGGAGATGTTGGCCAACCCCACCACCTTACATCCATCATTGGTGTATTTTCATCATGTTCGTGCTAGCCTTCCTCCGCCATCGATCATCACCGACCACTCTGATCGTGTTGCTATGCTCCACTGCTTGAAAACATTGCACGCATTGTGGAAAAGATTATCACCTCATTGATATTAGTTGGTACCTACATCGTCATCTTGATGGCTCTCCAGCTTCAAGACACACTTTGGCTCCAACTGACATTTGACATACTATTGGTCTCTCTGATGATGAGTATCGATCCCTTTAGTCCTAATACATTTCTACTTCATCTTGTGCCACTGTTGCCCAGTACGATGTTCCCACACCATGTCCATCGAAACGATCCACCTCCTAAGTTCTTGACTTTGGTGCCTTAGAGCTCATCACTGAGAATGCAGGTATTCTTTTAGGCTTATGACTCGACTTCGGGTGGCGAACATATTACGGTGGCAGATGGTTCGACAGTTCAAATCACTGGTTATGAGATTATGTCTAATTTGACGCTCTCCTCAGTGGCCCTTGCCCTTGTTCCACGCTATCCATTTAATTCACTATCCATTAGTAAAATTGTTACTAACTTACCGTGCAAGGCCATATTTTCACCTACAAAGTATTTTTTAGGAGCCTCGTGTGCCAGGTAGTGGACAACATCCGGGTGGTGTGTATGTGTTTGACGCAGCTTCGCCTCTCGCCCGTCCTTATCATTTCTGATTGTGTGATCGCTCAGGAAACATAGGTGACCGAGTGATGTTTGGCATGACAAAACTCACGGTCAAAAAGAAAAAACATGTCCTAACTCAGTTTTTCGCGAAACTTTGATTTTTGTGTTCTGACAATGGGTGTGAGTATTTTTTGGGTGTTTCAATCCTTTCTTGATGTACACGACATTATACATCGGAGTTCATGTCCTGACACACCTTAATGATGTTGCCAAACGTAAGAACCATTATCTGTTCGAAGTTGCTCATGAGCTTTTATTGCAGATGAAGTTTCCTACCGTTTTTTGGAGAGATGTAATTCTTACTGCGACTTATCTTATAAACATGCTTCCATTGTCCTTAGGGGGAGATACCATTCCATACTTTTGTGTCCGAAATCATCATCCAATTCATTGCCTCTTCGCATTTTTGGTTGTGTTATGTTCATGATACACAACCCTTGATCACTAAATTTGATGCACACGCCCTTAAATGCTTATTTTTTGTTTATTCTCGTACTTAGCACATGTATTACTGCTTATCCCCAGTTTTGCATTATTATATTGTCTTGGTCGATGTTTCCTTTTTTCGAATCCTCCATTTAATTTAACGTCATCAATTGTTGTCCTTGATTTTGAGGTTACACTATCATATTCCCTTGATCCACCTACACCACCATCACTTCTTTGTGATGTTGCTACATCATGATTTGTCCAAGTCTACACTTGTCACCCTCGCGTACTTGCTACCCTAGGGTCTGATGTTGCTACCGCATATGATGACTCAATTGCTCCTAATCTTACACTAATGGAATTGCCTATTGCACTTTAAAAAGGTACACACTCGTGTCAGAAAAATCCCATTTACTCGCATTCTTATTAGGGTCCCTTGTTCATTGCGACGTTGATTGCTCACTCGATATCGCGCACTGTCTATTGATGAGGTCAAATCTCATCCTAGCTGGTTAGAAGCTACGAAGGATGAATTTTATGTCTTGGATGCCAACCATGGATCTTGTTCCATTACCTTTGGGGTAAGCGGGGTGCCAGATGTGTAACGACCCAAAAAATGTTCTTTTATTAGTGGATCTCTTGTCTCTCAATAACTTTTATTATGTTTTACAATAAATGCACATAAAAAGACTTTTCACACTTCATAAGAACATTACACATTATGCATAAATATGGACTAGTACAACTAGGAACAAGTACGAGATATACACATGGAAGAATAATACATTCATTAAAACAAACTCCGTAGGCTTGAAATCCCCCAGAAAGATCGCCCCTTCCATGAAGATCGTAAAAAGGAAAAGAAACGTTAGGAAAACAATAGACATTATCAAAGAATTTGTAAGAACCTTTGTAAGCAATGTAGTGTTTGATAAAGAGAGAACAATGGTGTATTTATAGGGAAATCTGATCATCAGCCTTTATGTTTTTCAACTAATATTGTTGATTGACATTATAACCATTAGTCAATAAAACAGTTGGTTATTATTATTGTTGGTTAAGTAGATGCATTTAATTTATCGTCGGGATTATTTAATGATATAATCAAAATCGTATTATTTTTGGAGATTATAAACACATTCTATTAAAATATGTTTTATGTGGAAGTATTAACTAAAATGTTATGTTGTGAAATAATCTTATAAAATCATTTTTCTAATGATAATATATTTTAATGAAGCCCCAAGCAATTTTTATAATGGTCAGAATGTTTATTTTTCTATTAAATTGTTAAATGTTGTATCATATAATGAAAGGATTATGTAATAAAAAGGCAGGTCACCATAAGATGCAAGTGGATCTATACCATGCGCATCAACGTCGACTACTCTCTCGATCGCTTAAAAGCTCACCTTGTTGTCAATGATAAACAACCGCGAGAGACGGGTAATCTAACATAGGCCATTTTAGCAATCGAAGAAAAGGTGTTGAAATAATCAGCACCATATGTCCGAGTAAAGCCTTTGGTCACCAGACGAGCTTTAAGTCGATGAAGAGCACCATCAACATTGAGACAGGCTGTATAAATCCATTTGCTGCCAACAACCTGTTTACCTGCTGGAAGGGGGACCAGATCCCAGGTGCGATTGTCATCCAATGCTTGTAATTCATCCTGCATTGCTTGAACCCAATTAGGGTGAAATTTAGCTTCGACAATTGTACGAGGAACAAATATCGTCTCAAGAGCAGAGAAGTCTTTGTAGGAAGTTTTGTATATATGATTATTCTGGCAAGAGCGAGTACCCTTCCGCAATGCAATCAGCAAGTCATCTATGCCCGTAGTAGGAGCGACAGACGAAGTCGGGGAAATGATGTCCTCGGTCCGGGCAGAGGGTATGTTCGATGGACGATGCGAGTAGACAGAGCCAAAACGATGATCCTCAGATCGGAACAACAGAGGCAGAGGCAGAGGCAGATAAATGGTGAGAGGAAGACAATCATCGATGGTGATATCAGAGTGGGGAGAGGGTGGAGAGGATGAGAATGGAGAGTTCTCAATGAAGGTGACATCAACAGAGATAATATAACGTCTGAAGTCAGGAGAGAAAGAGCGGTTGCCGTGCTGGGTTCGAGAGTAGCCCAGGAAAATGCAACATAGGACCTTTGGGGAAAATTTAGAAAGATTGAGACGACTGTCATGAACATAACAGAGACACCCAAACATGCAAAGTGGAAGAGGGGTGAAGGGGAAGAGAGGAGAACAAAGCCTGAAACGGACTCTTTTCCTGAAGATAGAAGAAGGAAGATGCTTGAGGAGATAGGTGGCAATAAAAATAACATCCTCAAAAATGAAGAGACACCTACATGTGAAATAATAGGGCGCGAGCAGTTTTCAGAGTATGATGATGTTTACGCTTGGCCACACCATTCTACCAAGGGGTATCGGGGAAGAATGTTTGATGGACACTGTGACCTTTGAGAAATTGCTGAAGGGAAGAAGATAAATATTCTTGGTCATTGTTTGAGGGAAGACATTTGATAGGCGTGAAGAACTGAGTGTGAATTTCATGGTAAAATGTCTTGAAAATATCGCACCCCAGAACGATCACGAAAGAGATAAAGGCATGTCATGCGAGAGAAGTCACCAATAAAGGATACATAATAACGCTACCCTAACTGATTTGGGACCATACAGGGATTCCATGCATCGGAATTGACTAAGTCGAAAGGGTTAAACGCACGCGTCACCAAACAAGGAACATAAGACGCTCGATGATGTTTAACAAACTTACAAGATTCACAATGGAAGGAAAGGGGCAGACTGAAATGAGGGAAAAACTGATGTAAGACTGAAGACGATGGATGATCATGGTGAAAATGTATATCTAGAGCATGAGCAGAGGTGGACGAGCAAACAAGGGATGATGGGGTATTGAACATGTACACCCCATCACTAAATCGACCTCTACCAAGCTCCCTATTCGTCGATCGCTTCTGAAAAACAGCACCAGAGGATGTAAAAATAGGTACACAGTTCAAGTTTTTTGTGAGCTTACCGATGAAGAGGTGATTAAAAGGATTGCGAGGAATATGAGCTGCTAAAGCCAGACGAATATAAGGAGTCAATGGTAAGTGCCAAATCTCGCAATAGGGATTGTGGATCCGTCAGCAACAATAATTGCAGTGGCGTCGATATACAGACGATAGGCAGTAAGCATACCCCAGGGAGGGCGCTGCAGAGGTGTGTGCAACAACAATTGTCGCATTAGGGCAGGGCGGCAAGAGGGATTGCGGTAGGAAGAGTTGCCGGCGGGGGTGATGGCGGTCGACGGGGGACGTGCACAACAATTTAGGATGATGACTGATCAAAAGAGAGCCCAGGGAGGGCGCTGCCAGGATCAGATGCTAGGGAAGGACGACGCCATCAGGGGTAGTGGGGCGCGCCTGCGGTCAGAGCGGGAGTCGGCTAGGGCTGGAGCATGGAGGGTGACAGGGCGCAAATCTCGGCTTGGACGAAGGGAGGCGGCGGGCGGCCTGGACGAAGGAGAGAGACGGGGAGGCAGGCGGCGTTGGGGCGCAACAGAGAGAAAAAAAATTGGGGCGGAGGATTACTCTGATACCATGTAGAACAGTACTCCTCACCTCAATGAGAGGTGGAACCCTTTGTTTATAGATGACAAGGAATGCAATGAGACTCTAAAATACACATAACTGAGTCCAACACTAAGAATTGCTCGTGGCGGCCTTACTGCGATGAAAGGGACTTTTAAATGGTTTATACATTCTAGAAGGTAGGACTCACATCAAGCAACTTAATATCTCTCATCATACAAAGCTAAAAGCCCTTTTGAATGTGTTCACTCTGATTTTTGGGGTCCCTCTAGGACTGCCTCTCACGGTGGAGGCTTTTACTTTGTCACGTTTATAGATGATTACTTCTGTAAGGTTTAAATTTACATACTGGAGCCCAAGTCTGATACTTGTCAGACTTTCAAGAATTTGAAAGCTAATGTAGAAAACAAATCCGGTAAGAAGCTGAAGGCTTTAAGAACTGATAATGGTTTGGAGTATTTGTCCACTAAATTTGTCGAGTTCTGTAACTCGGAGGGCGTCCATAGGTATCAGACTATTGTGGGAACCCCATTACAGAATGGGTTAGCCGAGAGGATGAATAGGACAATTCTAGAGAGGGCGATATGCATGTTGTCCTATTCCAGTCCACCTAAGTCCTTTTGGGTTGAGGCTTCCACTACAACTGTTTATCTGATTAATCGTTGCCCATAAAACATCGGAAGAACTCCGGATAGGAAAGCCACCTAGTCTTGCTCACCTCAGGGTTTTTGGATTCACCCTTATGCGCATTCTAAGAATGTTAAGTTGAAACCTAGGGCTATCAAGTGTGTCTTCTTTGGTTATCATGAAGGTATTAAGGGACACAAGTTGTGGATAGACAAACCAGGGTATCAAAAATGCATCATTAGTCGTGATGTTGTGTTTCATGAGTCATGTCTCCCCAAAAGGAATACTGACGAGTCTGGTGAAGCTCGTACACCCCAAGCTTTGCGTGTCGAAGTCAGTTATGAGTTTAGAGTCCTCTTAGAATTCGAGTCTACCCCTGTCGTGCCTCCCCTACAAGGCCAAGATGAATCGGAATCCGATTCTAGTTCTGAACCGGAACTTGAGGAGGATGACCTCATGGAAATACTAGTTGACTCGAGACCAAGCTAGGAGGATTATCAGACCCTTTGCTCGGTTTCACCATGCTGACATGGTTGCACATGCTTTTAATGTTGCTCAAGACATAAACAATGATGAGCCGCAAACCTTTAAGTAGGTTTTAAAATCTAATGAATCCCGACAGTGGTTGATTGCCATGAATGATGAGATGAATTCTCTTAAGACTATGGCCTGGGGTATCGTGACCAAACCCTTGAATGAAAAAGTAATTGGTTTTAAGTGGATCTTTAAGAAGAAGATAACACTAGGGAGGTCAAAATCAAGTATAAAGCCAAATTAGTTGCCAAGGGATACCTTCAACACAAAGGGGTTGCTATGGACGTGTTATTATGCACTTACCAAGCCTCTGAGCGGCGACGACTTCCCTCTCCCCCGCGGGTCTAGGGTTTCCATTTTTAGGTGCCTTCTTCCCTCCTCCGGCATGGCCCGACCTCGGCGGCAGCTGTCTTCGCTTGGCTCGGCGCCGTTGGGTGTCAGTTCCGCGTGGTCCGGATTCGTTTTGGGCTCAGCGGCGGCTTCGTTTCGGCTTCGGGATCTTGCCTCGGCTGTGGTGTGTTCATCGTCATCTTCGGTGCGCTCAGAGGTGGCCTCGACTCTCCTGGATTTGGGATCTCATCTCGGCGTTGGCGTGCGTCGACTCCGAGTGTCTCGGATTCGGGATCTCGGCTCGGTGACGGTTTCGTTGCTTCCGGGCCCAGGTCCTCTTTGCGGATCCAGGTGCGTGGTGCTAGATCTGGTGTGCCAGTGTTGGCTTTGGCTCGTCCCTAGTTTCAGGATCTCGTCGCGACTTCGGATCGTCGTCGGCTTGGTGGGCTTGTCGTCGGCTTCGTGGGACCTGCTGTTCGGTTCAGTCACGGCGGCGGTGTGCTCGGCGTTGATGTGCTCAGCTCAGGCGGATCTGGTTCCTTGCTCGGCTTCATCCCGGATCGACATCGGCCATGGCGTGCTACGGTTTGCTCAGGGTTGGCTCCAATGGCTTGGAGGGGGGATGACTTTTGATTTGGTGGTTTTTGGTGCGGATGGAAGCTGTTTTGAGGTTCTGATTTGGTGAAGATGGGTTTGTGTTTGATCGATGGTCGTTCGTTCTGGATTTCTGATTTTGTGATTGATCTTCCGCTGCATGCTTGACGGATCAACTGCTCTTCTTGCATTTTCTATGCGAGAGTTTGATGTGTTTTGGATGTGAGGGATGGTTATGCGATGATGGTGAAGGAGGAATTGTGGTTTAAGGGCAAGGCGGATCTTCTGAGTTGTCTACGGATCAGGGTGCTAATGGCGTCAGGATCTGGTTATCTTCACTATGGTTTCTTTGACGTCCTTTGTGGATGGATTCTTCCTGGAGGTCCATTTCATTTCGCTTGATGGCTGGGTGAACTTCGCTGGAGTTTGCCGACGGGAGGTTTTGGGCCGGTGTCGATGGTCGCACCGGGGGATGTTCAAGGTAACCCTTTCTGAGGTTTGGCCAGATTTTCTGATGTTATTGTGCCCTGGTTCGTGGTTTCTTGGACATTTCCATTGGTTTATGATGTTTTTGTGTAATGGTGAAAGTGGTTGTATTGGAATCATGTTGTGGGGTACCGGGAACCCATAAACCGGCTTTTGAAAATGGAAAAAAAAATGATTAGCCGTAAAAAGGGTTGCTATGGTGAGATTTTCTTTGTTGTTAAACATTCATCTATTCGGATTATGCTTGCCTTTGCTACTAAAAATGATTACCGTATAGAGCAGTTAGATGTTAAAACTGTTTTTTTGCATGAAAAATTGGATGAACCAATTTATATGAGGCCTCTTGAAGGGTTTTCAAAGAATTTTAAAACAAATCAAGTTTGTCTTTTATGAAAGTTCTTATATGGTTTGAAACAATCTTCTAAGAGAATGGTACAAACATTTTGATTCCTTTATGATTGAAAATGATTTTAACATAAGCAAATTTGATGTATGTGTTTATTTCAAGCATGTTAAGAACGATATGATTTACCCGCTTTTATATGTTGATGGCATGCTTGTCATCGGCAAAAACTTGAGGGCGATTTGCCTTGTAAAAGCCCAACTGAATTCTGTGTTTGAAATGAAGGATTTGGGAAATGCAAAAGAAATTCTAGGAATGAAAGTCATTAGACATAGAAAGGATAAAACCTTGTATTTATCCCAGCATGCCTATGTTAAAATGGTTTTAAAATGATATTTGTTTGAGCACATTAAACCTATTAGCATACACTTGGGCCAACACTTCAAGTTGTCCCCGAACCAATCCTCTGTTAGTAAAGCCGAGGTGGATTTCATGAGTAACACCCCTTATGCTAATGTAGTTGTGAGTCTTATATATGCAATGGTTTGTTTTAGACCAGATATTGCTTTTTCCATGTGTACTCTAAGAAGGTTTATGGGAAAACCTGGAAAACCACACAGACATGCTATGAAATGGCTCCTCAGGTGTGTTTCAATATATTTTGAATTATGCATTCGATTTGGTTAAAATGATAGTTATAGGGATGACATTGGAGGTTTTGTAGATTACGATTATGGTGCTAATATAGACACTTGTAAGTCTACTAGTTTTGTTTTCCTTGCTTATGGTGGTCCTATTTCTTGAAAATGTAACATGCAATCAGTAGTTGCCCTTTTCATCACCGAGACTGAATATATTGCTTTAACTGAATGCATTAAAGAACCTATTTGGTTAAAAATGCCTTATTAACGTATTGTCTTTATCTGCTTCCAGTGTAGTTGTACACTGTGATAGTCAATCTGATTTACATTTGTTAAAAAACTATGTTTTCCATGGTAGATTGAAGCATATAGATATTAGGCTTCACTTTGTTAGGGATATATTTGAATCTGGACAGTGTGTCACTGAGATACACACCGGAGATAATTCGGCTGCTAGTCACACTACAGTCACACCTCTCTCTAAATTTAGGTTTTGTTTAGATATTATGAACGTGGTCCCAGTTCAATAATAGAGGTTGTGAGAACATCATCAGTAATGCGATCCTTTTAAATTGCAAGGCGGAGATTTGTTGTTTTGCCACTCGTGTTTTTCTTATTATTTGAGGTCCGTTTCATGACTGTTGATCTTTTTTTGATCCAACAGCCCTGATTGTTCACTGTGTGCTTTTGATGTTTTGGGCTCGATTTGTGTTGTTGTCCTGTGACCACTTGCGTGCTTCCGCATGTCCTCGCCAGCTACGCTGCCTGCGGTTATTCGAACAACCTCTTCCATCTAAGTCGTCCACGTGTCACCATCTTATGCGCCTTGCTTGCACCGCCCGTCGCTTCGCCTGATCATCATCATTGTGTGTTGGCTTCCTCTTTCAGCATTCGGTTCGCTCCCCTCTTTTTCTTTGATTCTGGTTTGGCGAGCAAGAGTGAAACTCTCTGGTTTCCTGAGAGATTTCTTGAAGATGAAAGGAGAACTGAGGTCCCAACCCTGCTGGTTGCTCCCTGACACTTGGAGTTTCGATTCCCTGTAACTGTATCAATCGTTTGGTGGAGCTTCGGTGGAGACTTCAACGCGGAATGAGAGTTGGACGATCCTCACACAAGCATGATTGTTGTGGATTTATTCTTTCAATCGTAACCAGATTTCGGTAAAGAAATCCGTCACTGTAAGCGATTTATTTCTTGTATTCTGCTGCTGTATCTTTTATTCTGTGTGCGTGTGTGAGTCTGTTCAGGAGTGGACGGTGCTAACTCCTCGTGACGGAGTTCATCACCGCCATTGGGTTTAGCTTGGTTGGCCTTCTCGGATGACTTCTCTAGTATTTTCTTTCTTGCATCCGAGTTTGTATTTCTTGTTCTGTTCCTTTAGTAATATATCTTGTTTGGGGTGGTGTTCTCGCTGTGCATGTAGGATCAACGCGATACGAAACACATTAATTTTTTATGTTCTTTTACTGCTTTCCTTATCTGTATCCATAAGAGCGTTCATCTTGTAATCTATTTCACATTTTCTAAATAAAACGTTTTTTCTAATCACCTCGTAACCCATATAAAACGGATCAGTGGATCTTGGCAGTTCTTAAGGGCAGCAGCATCAACACTGCCCACTGTTCAATTCCATATTTAATGACAAACCACTCTAGCCATTGCCCACATTTATTTCAACCATTACCCATTCATTTCATGGATCTTTATTTTATTTACAACCATGATTTAATTCAATTCCAGCCATGCCCATTTCAAGTTCATTATTACCGGTCATATTTCACTACCACCGGGTAACTACAAAACAACCCAACATCCTCCATCCATGCCATCACTCCATAACCACCTCTGCATTCCCTCTTGTCAATCGTGGCAGGGAAGCTGTAGCCCCGCTGCACAATGCACATCATAGGTATTTGTGGGAGTTGTGAAAGGGGATTGGTCAGGGGCAATATCGTAATTTTCCAAGGGGGGGTCTGTTAGGCTAACTGGAGTTGTTGGGAGTGGGTTGGGGAATTAAGATGGGGAAGTCAGTTAGAGGGGGCAGCAGAGCCCACGTGGAGAACGGGGAGGTGGCCGAACTGTTATGAAAGGGGAGGGCTACAGTGAGGGAAAGCAGGGGAAGAGAATATTTTGGGCCGCTTAGATGGATCATCCACGAGGCTTGGGCGGGAGTGCTAGGTGCCTCTCAATTCTTCTTCTATTACACCCTTCTTCTCCTCCACAACCTTCTTCCACGCCCACTGTAACTTTGATGTAGTCAATTCCTATATTTTTCTAAATACAAGAAGTTGGTCCTCTAGTTTCTATCAACTGGTCCAACCCGCCGTTCGTTGCTCTCTGCTGCTGGTTCGTCACTCTCTACGAGGTTCGCTTATGCGTGATGAGACGTCCTGCCAGAATCGCTCAGACGAAGCGCCCACGACTGACTTGTATTCAACCTAAGGTGTGTACTGATGTATCGCCTCCTGAGGAGGCGTGCATCGCAAGCTTTCGTCATCGGCATCACACACTGCCGGATACTTCATTCGCGCGGCTGGATTGCCCCATGAAGTAGGGGAGTGTGATTGGATATTACTTGAAGGGGTGCTGCTGGAAACCTGTTTTGAAGGCGTACGCTGCAAGAATACTCTTGCAGCAGGCGTGTGGAGATGGAGGAAACATTACAGAAACTACGGCGGATCAACGCTGAGCTATGGCCAAACCAACAAACGTGGGAGAAAAATTGGAATTCCCACCGACGAGAAGCGGAATTCCGGACAAGACTTCTACTATGGGCGTGTCACCGAGCGGAGGCGCAGCCACACAAGGTCGATCGGCCTTGTTTGGCGTCCGAGCTGTTTGAAGCGCGTTTCAACGTGATTTCCGAAACGACACTGCAGGAGCGCAGAAAAGCCGTTCGGTTCAGTCAGGCACTGGAGCGGGGGTGCACGTGGAGAGGGGGGAGGTGGCCAGGTTGTTATAAAAGGGGAGGGCTACAATGAGAGAAAGGGGGGGAAGGAAGAGAATATTCTGGGCTGCTTAGGCAGATCGGCCATGAGGCTTGGACGGGAGTGCTAGGTGCCTCTCGATTCTTCTTCTTCTCTTACACTCTTCTTCTCCTCCATATCCTTCTTCCACCTCCACTGTAACTCATTTGTAGTCATTTCCTATATTTCTCTAAATACAAGAAGTTGACCCTCTAGTTTCTATCACATCCTCCACCGTATCACACTACGACCCATGGCATCTGCCGCATAGGAGGTGACAAGTTTAGTAATCTATCAAAAACCCCACGCCTTCTGCTGATGATGCATTCCACTTTGTTAACTTTGACTTTTCAATCCCTACTTGAACATGGGCACGGAGGGACTCGAAACGGGATGAGATCGGAGACCGAAGGCACTTGAACCCGCTGCTCCAAACCACACTAACAATCCAGGAAATCCAGCCACAACATACTCCCAACCAAGATCACACAATCGGAACATCCTAACAAAAGCATATAGCAACCAATTTCAGCAACAATCACTACCACAACCCCTTTATCATATTCCACGCAACGGGTTCAATTACCATCTTTTAGTGAATAACCTTTTATGAAAGGTGATTCCAACAGACAAGACATGACATCAACACACAATTCTCAGCAACATAAATGATTTTCAGCAACAACAACAAACGGAC
The DNA here is from genome assembly GCA_963277665.1 of Viscum album. Classification (NCBI taxonomy): domain Eukaryota; kingdom Viridiplantae; phylum Streptophyta; class Magnoliopsida; order Santalales; family Viscaceae; genus Viscum; species Viscum album. The sequence continues at coordinate 905,803,665 of OY728131.1, read as the reverse complement.
ATCAAGCACACGAGCAATATCTTGAAAACAAGTAAATGCATGTGAAACGCTCCTTTCCCATCAATTTCTCTAAGTTCAGTTTAATTATCTATGTTAGGCCAATCCATACCACCCCCCCAAAGATAGCAGAAACATGCTAATTCGAGACAACACTGCTCCCGAGAACTCGCAAGGGAAGAGCTAGAAGAAACCAAGAGGGGAAGATAGTTTACTCCCCTTGGATCGCCAACAATCAATCTCATGGGCCAAGGATTGAAGTTAAACAAAGAGGGGTTGAAGGGTCTCCCAAAACCGCCCTAGAGTTGCCCAAGAGTCAAGAGAAAGAGAGGAAATAGAATGGAAGTTGGAGGGAGGGGCTTCCAAAGTTATACTTGGGCTAGAAAACATAAGACCACGACACAACGACTCAACGATTGGGTAAAACACTACACCACAACGCAACCCGATAGGCCACGCCGTAATGGGTCCCTATCAAGCGAATCTCTGGAAATCATGCCGCACATCCCCCCATTCAAAATCCAGTCAACCACTAGATGCGACAAATCCAAGGGAAGGCCACGACGCAATGCTCATCGCCACGCCGTAGGATCTAGACTCTTGAACCCAGCCACAATACAACATTAGCACCACTATGTAGGGCCTCTCAAAAACAGTAGAACCCTCGACATCGACCCCCACATGCTCCACGCCGCAACATCTATAGGACCACGCTGTAAGACCTCCCGCATAAAAAAATCAACAACTCCCCCAAGACCCAGAACACTCTGCAGCCCCACGACCATGGTGCAGGGACCCTTGGAATGGCATTGTCGCTCAATATCGACTTCCAGATCACCATGGTGCGCAGGGACCCTTGGAATGGCATTGTCGCTCGATATCGGCCTCCAGATCATCGTGGTGCAACTCGAAGGATCCACGCCGCAAAGCCCAACCTCCACGGCGCAACACAACCCATCACGCCGCAAAATTGACTCTCAACTGAAATTTTAGCTTAAACACCACCCTTCCTCAAACCTTCTCCCAACATTTCCAATACCCAAAACACGCAAAGTAACGGGTGAGAAGGTCTGAGCCGTTAAATCGTAACCCAATACCCAAGATATCTATCTAGCTTGGATACATAATTAGGGAAAACAAAACAAAGACACTCCTAATACTCTCCTTAAGCTAGACATACCCAACTTGATGACATAACAAGACAAAACATAAGAAAAAATCATCTGCCATCGCAGCTCCCCCTTAAGATGAAGTTGATGAATGATGCTGTTGAAAAAGATGTGTCAACTGAGGAACATCGTCTGTCATGCGGAACTGGTAGGAATAGTTGGAAATATAATACACCGGCAGGAATAGTTGGAAATATAATACACCGGTAGGAATAGATGGTTCGTGCCTCAATAGGAATAGTCGGGTCAAGAGCATCCAGGTGTGCAACAACACGCGATTGGACATTGATCGAATGTTTGGCAGAAACAGTTGGATCGTATCAAGACGTGCAGGAATGACATGCAATGATGCGGCGAGATGACGCCAGGGGTGATGCGGGATGGGCGGAGCACAAAAAGGGTGAGATGGCGGCGAGAGGTGTGGCGGTCGCACGACAGCTGTGTGGAGAGAGGCTGGTGTGGTCAGCAGCAAACGGGAGCGTGCAGGGGGGCGCACGTTCATAGGGACTGAAGGATGTCGCCGATCGGGTGGGTTGGGGGGGGGGGGGGCTGCGGCTGGTGCCTGAGGGTGGGGCACCATAGGGGAGCAGTGGTGCTGGGAAGCCATGACTTGGATTAGATGGCCAGTTGTGCACCTTGAGAATACCGCGCATGGAGGAGCCATTCAGCAGGAAGTCGCCATAGGGCTGCGGCTGGTGCCCGAGGGTGGGGCGCCATAGGGGAGCAGTGGTGCTGGGAAGCCATGACTTCGATTAGATGGCCAGTTGTGCACCTTGAGAATACCGCGCATGGAGGAGCCATTCAGCAGGAAGTCGCCGGCAGGGGGCCGTGCTAGATTCGTCCAACAGGGTGGGGGTGTAGCAGCAGGGGGTCATGCTGACCTCATCAGGGCAGAGTAGCGCACGTTGGCTGGTCGACGCAACAGTGGGTGCGTGCATCAGGGCAGGGATGGTGGGGCGGCTGTTGGCCAGAGGCGCCAGCAGGGGACGGCCGTTTATGATCTTGGCCTTGCCCCCCCCCCCCCCCCCCCATAGGGGAAATCCCTAGGGTTTTTTTTTCTAGGTGGAGATAAAAGAGAGATTGGGAGGGATTTTTTGGGTTAGGGTTTCTCTGATACCATGTTAGAATGGAGGAGCCCGAATGGAGGAGCCCATAACCCAATACCCGTAACCCAAATGTTCTGTAAATTTGTCTTACAAATTGTGAAAAACATTGATTTTCTGTGTTATTAAGTTTTTCTATATTATGTAAACAAATCATCTTCTGTCAATATATATTAAATGTTCTGGAAAATATATGATGCTATTTACAAATGTTCTGTCAAATTGTTTTGAATTACATAAATGTTAGTTAGTTTAACATTTTTCATGGACAAAAATCCAATGCAACTGTCATGTAAATATATATATACTAAAAAATTATGTATCATGTTATTTAGAGAAAATCATGTCTTTTGTTGTATTCACATGTCCTGCCAGCAAGCCATTTTTTTAATGTTTCGTGCAAAAAAAAAAAAAGGGTTGACTAAAAAACAGATGTTCCGTCAAAGGTATTTTTTCTCCAATTTTGTAGCATGTCATGTAGATTAATCATGTTCTCCAAACAAACATAAAATGTTTACGTTCTATGGAAAAAAATGCTGAAAGAAAAGTAAATTTTACATGAATTACTCTTGTGTTCTGTTAAGAGAAGCGATGTTCTGTGCTGTTTAGTCATATTGTCCTGATAAACAAACAAACAAATGTAAATGTTATGTCAATATATATGAAGTGTAAATGTTCCGCCGTTATGTATGATGTTATTTGAAGCAAATCATGTTCTGTGCCGTATTCAGGGCAATTTTCTAGCTAGTAAAGAGAGAGTGAACTAGCCTTCAGACCTTCGTCTGAAAGATTTTCTTCTTCCTTCTTTACACTATTTTGTAGTCTGTAATTTTGATTCTACTGAATAAAACCCTTTTTGATGTTAATATCATGGTATGTAAGATATATCTATTTTTTTCCCTCTTCAGGATTCAAGGGAAGCCGGAGGATATTCTGAACCCAAAGAAGAAACAGTTGGAGAAGATCACACCGGTATGTATTTTCTTGCTCTCTGGTTTGTTCTGTGCACCTTATCAGAAGTTAGATTTATATTTATTTACGAGGGTTTGTATCTCTGCCAGAGAATTAGGTTATGTTTGGTATTAAAATTGTGCAGAACTATACTGAAATGAGGCATTTAATTGAGTCGTGCGTTTTCCTTCAAAATCCATTGCAACATGCTAGATAAGTTTGTCCCGTTGGGTTCCTGAGAAAGAATTTTGACGGGATTGAATAGAAAGAATTATGTTTGGTGTGATATAAATGAAAATTAAATGAAAATAAACAAATGCAGAAGGATGATGCACTTTTTCTCATCCAACCCTTTTGATTCCTTCCTCATTTTCATCCTAGCAAACATGGGAATGCCCCAAATCACATTCCATTCCATATAATTTTCTTGTACCAAGCGGGGTCTTTATATTGATAGGAGCATGTGTTCATGGGTGCAGCATCTTTTCACCGATGATGAGGGGATTGCCACATTCAAGGGCGTACCGTTTATGACATCCGGTGGGCCTTGCAGGGCTTCCATTAAAAAAGCAGGTATCAAATGACATTAGATGACAGTGAGAGTCATGCTCGTTTGATGATCTTTCACCTTTTAATCGATTATTTCATAGATTTTATCATATTTATAAAGTTAATAATAATATGAAACCCACTGTTCTAATATTGAAGTATTTGTTGGTTGTACTTTATTATTTATTATATTTACAGTTCAAACATACCTTTTTATAAATATATTATACATGTAATTTATTCCATGGAAGTAACTTAAACATAACTCTATTGAAGTACTTATCTGTGTTCAGACCAATCCAGATTGTTTTGAAGGATGATCTATTGTGGTAGGTGATAGTTCAGCTAAATCAGCTCTAGGAAATAGAAAGTTAAATGCTAGAAACCAAACTGGAAATTTTAGACGGCAGGTTGAGTTGGAGTTATTAAAAATCCAACTAGAAAGTGTAGTGAAGCTATGAAGGGCTTTCAAGGATCAAGGTTCAGTTAGTGTGTTGAATTCAAACCTCAGACATAAGGGTGAGCCATGAGTCTGCTACTAAGAAAAAAAATTCAAAATTTTCTTCTGCTACTGTCTTTAGTGATGCTTGATCTGAATTATAGTTAACGAGGCTTCCATGACAGATGATTGATCTTGTATATTGGGATGTGATCTACCATGCTTGGAGAGTTTGATCACGAGTCGCGGAATCATAATTATATGCGATGATTATAATTAATAGTGCAGTTGATGGTTATTGTTCTGATTGTCATGATTGATATTTGAAATGTCATAATATACCATGAAGCTATAACCCATGGGGTCACCATGAAGCTACAATCCAAGGTGCAACCCAAACCTCTCATTCACGACTGACTAGAAAACAACACTTTACATTAATATTTAAAATAACTCCCTGATATATCCTTGATTCCGTAGTTGTCCATTCTTCAAAATATACTTGGTTTTCCTTGGGATTTGGGAGAAAAGGGTGAGTTTAGACATTCAATAATGATAACAATAAGCATGATATCGTGTTGAGGAAGATACCTTTATAAAGCATGGATTAATCAAAATACATGATTAAGAACATGATCTATATGGAAATCATAATGTATAAGTAATCCATGTTAACTGGAAAATCATAAATATGTAGTCAAAGATCTCTAATGACAAGGATACTCACCGACCATTTGATAACTTGTCTAGTATCCATACATAACTAAATGCATACATGTAAACATGAATCGTATATGCATATAATTGGTGGGTTTTAAAGGGATCTAACAACACTCGTTAAACCAGTAGAAGCAAAATAGAAACTCAATTCAAGATCAAACCATGCAAGAAGGATGAAACCATGTCTATTGAAAATGAAGAAACTCTAAATATTTGTACCTTAAACTGTTGCTTCCATTGCATCATTATTTATCCATGCTTGATGAAGTTCACATTAGTGGCGGCTAAAAGATTTCTTACCTTTGGCGGTATCCATGGGTTGCCGAATCACTCGTTGTACAAGCATAATTCTACGTCTCACCACGGTGTGCCAACACCTCGCTAGGTAAAGGTGGAAGGAGAATAGAGCTTTGGGATGAGGGAGATTCGATCACGATTTAGGCAAAAGATGTGCACAAACCATCGTGTGTGACAGTAGGATCTTTATAGGGCCCTTGAGGACGCTCCTCGGTTGTTCATGCATTTACTCATGCGTTATAGTGCATGAGTAAATGCCTCATCCAATTCCCATTCTATCAACTACAAAAGTGTGACCCCACTGACCTTTATAGCGTTGACAACAAATATGAATCTCTAGAACCCTAAATGTAAGCAAAGAGCAACCTCCTGCAAAACATCAATGCTACTTAAGCTATAAAGGGATATGACATGATCTCTATCAAACACTTGTATCTCTACGCCTGTGTCTACCGACCACATCACATGCAAGTGTGTATTCTCATAAGTTTCCTTTATCCAAGACATCAAGTGGTCATGTGACACAGAGTTTGTCAATGATGGTACCAGGGCGCGTAGTGGAAGTCGGTGGGCTGGGGATTTAAAATTCTCATCGTTGGGACAACGTAACCTGTCATCTCCAGTAATTCGAGCCTCGGTACAATCCAAGAATCTTGCGTGAATTAAACTGAGAACGAAAAATAAAACTGAACACACACCTTATTTGAAACAAAGCACACTCGACTGCAGCTAGTCACCGACAACCGTTACTCGAAGGATATGAAGTCGAAGCTCTCTAGATCGTCCGCACATGCTTCAAGAATCTGTGGACTCGCCATTCGTCGAAATCTGAGTGCTAGCCCGGACCTCCGACAAATCCTTTGGCGTCGCAACGATCATCTCGATCTTATGCCTTTGATCCGTCGAAAGCGTTTTTGGATCAACGCTTGGAGAGAGACTTTCCCTGCTCATATAGTGGATTATACAATTATCTGGATAGGGTTCCCTGACCCCCGAAAAACCAACATCCACTAAATAAGCAATAAATAAATAATTATGACGAACTAAACTGCGTTATAAATATTATTTATATTTTATCACATACTTGTAATATAATAAATATTTTACGTGATAAAACTGAATCATTTAAATCGACTCGTAATTCTCGCTAATATTAAACAAACTTAGAATATTTAAATAATATTCGTTCGAATAATATTAATTCTTGTATTTACTCAAACATTTGTAAATACTTTTAATAAATAAACTCAACAAAATTATTCTTTACTTGAATAATAATGAATTTATTTATTTATCAGTGATCGATAATACTTAGACAACACTCAGACCTCGTGGTGGAGCCCACCATGTCCTACATACTTATTCACCAGAATAGTGAAAATTCTTAAATACACTATTATATGTGACCCTCTAAGTCCTTATCTCGATGGTAGTGAATAGTATTCACAAGCCAAGAGCAGAGTATAGCAACTCATCAATGCCCCTAAAGAGATAAGGAATAGTCATAACAATGACAACCAACCTACACTACTAGAATTCATGGTATTTGCGACGGGATCCCGTCGCAAATAAGCTTTAGCGACGGGGCCCCGTCGCAAATAGTCCGTTGTAGAAAACGCCGTCGCAAAAAATATTATTTGCGACGAGAAACTTCACCGTCGCAAATGGTTTTCATTTATATATAAAAAAGATATTTGCGACGGGCCGTCGCAAATAAGCTATTGCGACGAGACTTTCATTTCGTCACAAATAGGTAAATACAAACTTATTTGCGACGGGCCCGTCGCAAATAAGTTGTTGCGACGGGCCGTTCATACCGTCGCAAATAGGACAATAAATAACATATTTGCGACGGGGTCCCGTCGCAAATAGCCCCGTCACAAATACTGAAAAAAATAAAATAAATAAAATAAAATAATTAATATAAATCATATAATATTATATAATAATAATATTATTATTTATAATATAAAAAATTATATTATTATAATATTAATAATAATAAAATATATAAAATAAAATTATGAAATATTAATATCGGAAAATAATAATAATATGAATACTATTAATATAAATAATATTATATTATATAATAATAATAATAATATTAATAATATAAAAAATTAATATATTATAATAATAATAATTATTATTATTAAAATAAACATACATATTTATGAAAAAATAATATTAATATTATAAAAATTATAAAATATTAAAATTCTCAATATTCACAACAAATATAAAATATTAATAAAATATTAATATTAATATTATTAAAATAAACAAAACTTAAAAATAATACTGAGTAATAAAATATTAAAAATAATAAAAAAATTAAATTAAGGAATATTCGTACCGATATGAAAAAGAGAAATTGTAAATAGTTAATATTAAAATAAGCTACAAACTCAAATGTTTGTTACATGTAAAAAAATCACTGGAGGTGGATAATCTGGAGGACCTGGAGGAGATAGTAGAGGAAACTTCATCCCTAAACTACGAGTCAGACGACACATGTACTCCATCTGTTCCTGCTGCCACTCCTCATATCGACGCATCTCCTCATCGTGCTGCTGATGATATCGACGCATCCCCTCATCGTGGTGCTCCTTCCACTGCTACTCCCACTGACACATCTGCTCCTACTCTTGATTATTACTAATTATTACTAATTTAGCAATACTTAGCAATACTTAGCAAAACTGCTCCTAATTGTTACTAATTATTACTAATTTAGCAATACTTAGCAAAATGAAAACTGCTTGAATAATGAAAAGAAATTTCAAATTTATCCTTCATTATCCAAGCAGTTTTCGTTTACTAATTATAATTATATCTAATTATTACTAATAAAAAAAAATTATCAATATTTATGAAAAAACAATATTAATATTATTAAAATAATAAAAAATTTATAAAATATTAAAATTATCAATATTTGCAACAGGCTTTCCTCTATTCTTAACATGTTCAAATCTTAAAGGGTCGCCAATTGTCAGGTCATGCGCAATAAAAAGTTTGTGTCAGCCATGTCCAATGTAAACTCTATAATTATCCTTGCATGGTTGACCACCTCGCAAGTAGTGTTGCAATAGGACGACCAAAGTAATGTCGTTCTCGTCTCTAAGAATCATCTCGCTCCCTTTACATAGATCATTATTCCTTAAACATTTGAGGGGACATCAATATCTTTCCCTTAAATTTTCAAAGAAGAATGGTCTATGTAAAGGGTCACGTGAGATAATTCTTATAGACGAGAAGTGCATGACTTGGGTTGTCCTATTGCAACGCTAATTGCAAGGTGATCAACCAAGCAATGACAATTATATCTAATTATATCTAATTATATCTAATTATATCTAATTATATCTAATTATTACTAATTATATCTAATTATTACTAATTATATCTAATTATTACTAATTATATCTAATTATATCTAATTATGTCTAATTATTACTAATTATTACTAATTATTACTAATTATATCTAATTATATATAATTATATATAATTATATCTAATTATATCTAATTATATCCAATTATATCTAATTATATCCAATTATATCTAATTATATCCAATTATATCTAATTATTACCAATTATATCTAATTATATCCAATTATATCCAATTATATCCAATTATATCTAATTATTACCAATTATATCTAATTATTACCAATTATATCTAATTATTACCAATTATTACTAATTATTACCAATTATTACTAATTATATCCAATTATTACTAATTATATCCAATTATTACTAATCATTACCAATTATTACTAATCATATCCAATTATTACTAATTATATCCAATTATTACTAATTATATCCTATTATTACTAATTATATCCAATTATTACTAATTATTACGAATTATATCTAATTATTATTAATTATATCTAATTATATCTAATTACCCCTAATTATTGCTAATTACCCCTAATTATTGCTAATTACCCCTAATTATTGCTAATTACCCCTAATTATTGCTAATTACCCCTAATTATTGCTAATTACCCCTAATTATCCCTAATTATATCTAATCATGACTAAATTCCGCTAATTATCTATAATAATATCTAATTATTGCAAATTAACACTAATTATTTATAATTATCACCAACAATATCAATTTCTTACTAAAAATAAATATAAATAAAAATCAATTTAAATCTAATTTAATTACAACTAATAAACAACAATTAAAATTAATAAAAAAAATAAAATAAAAATAAAATAAAAATAAAAAAATAAAATATAAATACCTTAAACTTTGATATTCTGAAGGTATTGGCGCATTCCAATTGCTCTCGTATAAAAAATTTTAACTAAAAGAAATTTTTTCCTTAAAACTGGAGAATGAAGAGAGGGAGAGAAAGATCCGAGTGATTTGAAAAAAAAAATGGCTGGGGGTATATATAGGTTAGATTAGTTGCGACGGGGTTATTTGCGACGGGTTTCCCGTAACAAATGGTGGTATTTGCGACGGGGCCCGTCGCAAATACCCTCGCCCGCATTAATTACAGTCGGCAGTTAAAAGGCTATTTGCGACAGGTCCCATCGCAAATACACACCTGCCGACATACTATTTGCGACAGACGAATTTGTCCGTCGCAAATGGTATTGGCGCCTTCCAATTGCTCTCGTATAAAAAATTTTAACTAAAAGAAATTTTTTCCTTAAAACCGGAGAATGAAGAGAGAGGGAGAGGAAGATCTGAGTGATTTGAAAAAAAAAAACGGCTGGAGGTATATATAGGTTAGATTAGTTGCGACGGGTTGCCCGTCGCAAATGGTGGTATTTGCGACGAGTCCTGTCACAAATACCCTCGCCCGCATTAATTACAGTCGGCGGTTAAAAGTGTATTTGCGACGGGTCCCGTCGCAAATACACGCCGACATACTATTTGCGACAGACGGATTTGCCCGTCGCAAATGGTATTTACCGCCGCCGGGCTTTTGCGACGGGGGGTGCGTCCCCGTCGCAAATACCCTTCCCGCGTTTTGGCGCGCAAACCGCGCCAAACCTATTGTGACTGGTCGCCTATTCCCGTCGCAATTAACATACTATTTGCGATGGGAAAAGACTCCCGTCGCAAATATGTATTTCGTCGGACCTTTTGCGACGGTATATATTCCCGTCGCAATTGACCCGTCGCAAAAAACCACTTTTCCCGTAGTGCTATGGGCACATGCTGTATAATATAATCTCGTTGTCTTTCGATATCACATAAAGCAGGGCACACATTTGTATCATTGTTCTTTCTTGCTTTATTATTTATTGATCTAACAAGATGGATTTACCTCTGACCACCTTGGCCAAAGATTTATGAAGGTACTACCATCCTGATCAAGCATGACTGAGATATATTATTTCCTCAACTCGGAAGCAGCAAATTCTAACTTGATCATTCAACCAATGCCATACCACAAATGATGCACCCAACACAAGCTACCTTGCCACGATTTCATTATCATGATTTTTTTATTTGAATCAAAGTACGTGATCAAATGACACACATTGATTACGATCTCAAGTCAGGAGACTAATACACATGTCCGTAGATAAGAACAACCAATGACACTTGAAACATGTGGTGTTCCTATTGAATAGTATGTCTTTATGATCTCACCTACCAGAGATCACCAAGTGCGAACTTCATGAGAAGAAATGTCAATGCTTATGAGCCCCTAGCACGTGATAGCCATACATCAATGGTGTTCAGTCAGTATGATGTATCTAGACCATATGACATATATTTAAGATTAATGTCATAATATCCTGAGGTTCTCATTATAGCCTGAGACTTGTTATAACATTTTGATATGAAAATTAATCTATAAACATTACCATTTAAATAGTGGATGCATAAATGTCTACACTATAATGGAAAGTATACATCATGCATATCTCACTGTGTACATGAAATGGTAATCTAAAAGTACTGTTTAGTTGGGTCTAGGTAACCCCCTATTATAGCACTCCCACTTGTTCTAGAGTTAACTTGCTAGCCATCCTTGTTAGCTTTGACATGATAAAGATCATGTTTCTACCGAGTCATGACTTTAGTTGTTGGGTCTGCCACATCTCCACTGTGTGGAAATTCTGCTAAGTGCGACCTCACCTCCTTGAGTAAAACTTCTCAAGAGATGGCATCCTCGAGTATATCCCTTTTTTCCACTGTCAAAATTCGACATCTTGGCTAGTACTAGTAATCGAATTATCATAGTGATAAATCTTTACATACTAGGTGTGATTCCAAGAATTGAAACAAATCATTGGGTTTAATAACTGCTTCTTAGCTGCTTCAGAAGCTGCAACGTTCTCAGTATTTATAGGAATGACTACCACCGACTTGTATGAACTTGTCTCGCTCATTCCCTTAGTCCGACTGCGATATTAGATCACATTGATCTAACGAAGACTAGTTTGTGTCCCCTCAAAACTGGTATCCCTTCTTCTCCACACACCAGGTATATATCCTTTGTACTTGATCAAGTACAATCAGATAGTTTTGATAGTTTTGACTGCTACCCTTGTAGTTCTCCTAGATATAACTGATATTTTCCTATCATAAATTATATGTTGACAATATCATATCTTATACATATCATGACATATATGATCGATCCATCGCAGAAGCGTATGGAAATCTAATCACCAATTTAATCTCATCCTATGCCCCTACATGTATTCTTGGATAGATTTATGCCATGTGACTCTTTGGCAACAATTTGCTCTCGAATTGTTCCAACTTTTATTTTTCAATACCATGTCAGTATATGCACTATTGAATAGGCCTAAGGAACCATTAGATCTACATCAGCAGATCTTATTCCCTAGAACTTAGGTTGTTACTTCAAGTCAATCTCTGGAGAGGTACTTTCATTCTGCTTTTAACTAACTGTATGACCAATAACTGTTTTCCATATGTTACCACACATATTTTACTTAGAAAACAATGACTCTCTCACTAAACTCTGGTAGACACATGGAAAAGCTTCATTTCCAAATGAACGTTCTATTATCTTGCTTACTTTTAATCCTGAATTGGATTTTAGTAACCTGCAACCCTTATTAGCATTTTGTGATGTCACCATTCCTTTTTAGTTGCGTTGTATATACACATTCCACAATTGGTGGTCTTGACATCCAATGCTCAATAATATGATCATATACATTAGCCATGACAAGTAAAATTCTAATGGATTTAGGTATAACGACTTGGTATTACCAATCGAGTCTTATTGGTACCACACTTGTATCATCCATGTATTGTCTCACTTGAATACCGACCACAATATTCAAAATAATAAGCCCCTATTTTTGATACATGGAATCCATTATTGATTTTTAATTGGTTTTGTCAATTGCAGTTAATTTCCATATATTGCCTACTTGTAGGAATTATTATTCTCAATGAATAATGTATCACCGACCGTAGTGAATATAGAACCATTACTATGGTTTTTAACCCTTCCTACGTAGTATGTGTCACTAGAACATTCCCCTTCCACACATCTTGTGGAACTCGTTCCTATGCCAACTTCGTGTGCATCTTTGACATTGACTAAATCCAAGTCAATCTTCCTCCCACCATCTCAAGTAGAGATTTGAACCCTTTTATAGAAATGTAGTCTATCACCTGACTATAAATTTTCTATTGTTGGGATTTATGTAATCTCTTAAGAAACTTTTAAGATAATTACTATGTTTTTCTTGATACAAGTTTATTTATATCCTAACAATCTCTTTGCATCTACACACATGTTCTTATGGCATAATGGATTTCCATCATATTATCAATCATATGATATCCATTTGTCATGATAGTTGGCAGATGGTTATGGGATAACGCCATTAATTGCAATGCATGCCTTGAAAATAATGGAAGTATTTGCAATGAATGTAAGTTGCAACATTGATACTCCTTACATCATGAATCTGATGTATAAAATGTGCATTTAGGAATTACTCCACGCTACATTTTTGTTGATCAATGTTAACATGTAAGACTCATCATCGATCCTCCTTATTAGCATCATAGCTCTGATGTGGATAATGTAATGTGCATTCAGGAATTGCTCCATGCTACATTATAATGATCAATGAATGCTTGGTCAAGATATTTTTTGACACACCAGCCCGAAACATCTCATATCTTCTGATCATGCATATACCATACTTCACTTTCACATTCCTTAAATACTTGAAAGAATCTTATGAAGTATATTTACCATTAGCTCACCCTTGGAATAGTTTATACTCTCTAGCTGAACTAATTCTGAAAGTTTTGTGGAATACTGTGAAAACACCAAGAATCGCAGTGATAGAACAAGTTTGCAGATGAAGAAAAGACAGTAACAAAAGAAGAAGAAAACAAACACAATGATTTACGTGGTTCGAGAATAATCCCTACATCCATAGAGAGACATAAATTCACTATGATTCAGGAGCACAAATATTACAGGGAGATCTCAGAGTTTCACTCATAGAAAACCCTAGCTCAAAATGATCTAATAAAGAGGACGAAACACTATTCCACCAACCGCATAGAAAGTCCGTTGTGTCACAATGAAAGGTGGATGGAAGTCCCCACTTCTATTGTGTTGTGACTATCTAAGTCCAAGCTACTACAATGGTCGGTGGAAAAAGTCCACGAAGCTATAATATCGCTGTCTCCAGAAGTCTGAGCTGCTATAGTAGTCTTGCCAAAAGGTTGCACTGCTATAGTACCCTATCAGTGTCACTTGGTCAGCACTGCTACAGTCGGTTAGAGTTTCTATAATGCCCCAAAATTTGGTGTGGGGGCCTTCTCCCCCCCAGACACTCAGATCAGGGGCGTGTAGCCCCCTGCAACCCCACAAAGCTCACCATGAAGCTCAACCCGCAGAGTTGTGGCCTGGTGTTCAAAATGGGCTGCAAGTATTCAACCCAACATCACCAATCCAACAATCTCCCACTTGGAGCCTGATCCGCTATACTGACCTACTTCGATGCCACTGAGTTAGAAAACTTACTTAATCTAAGTTTCCCCTCTTTTCACTTGCTATTGCGTGCTTTCCATTCACAACTTCAATTTCAAGCCGACGATTCATGAAATACCAACTGTTTTCCCTTTTGTGCTCCCATGGTGTCCTCCCATATTCTTCCTCTCATCCTCAATTCATTAGTGGAGACCAACAAAGGAAAAATAGTGCCTCAACTTCTATTTCACCATCAGCTTCGTCAACATATCTTCTGGATTGTTTGTTCCACAAATCTTCTGCAATGTCAGCAACCCATTCTATATCAACCCTCTGATAAAATGGTACTTTAGCTGAATATGTTTTTTCCGGGCATGAAACATTAGGTTCTTTACAAGATGTATAACATTATGATTGTCACAGTGCAATACATTTTCCTCTCACTTTCTACCCTACTCATCCAAGAAATTCTTCAGCTAAACTATCTACTTTCTAGCTTCTACTACAACAATGTATTTTGCCTCTATGGTGGATAGAGCCACCACCTTCTACAATTGTGATATCCAGCTTACTGCAGTTCCTCCACAAGTAAATACATAACCTGTGGTACTCCTCCCACTGTCGATGTCACCTCCAAGGTCAACATCCACATACCCCTACAATGAATTTCTTTTTCCAAAGCATAGAGTTACCTATTTCCTTCTCTTTAGATACCTCATTATTCACTTAAAAGCTTCCCAATATTTCTTACTAGGGTTATCCATGTACCTTCTCACAACTCCCACTGCATGAGAAATTTCAGGTCGAGTATAGACCATGACATACATCATGCTTCCAACAGTTGATGTGTATGAAATCTTTGCTATGTACTAAACCTCTTTTACCATCTTCGGTGATTGCTCTTTTGATAATTTGAAATGGACTACTTGGGGAATAGAAACCAATTTTTCTTCCAACATACAGAATCTTATCAAAACATTTTCAACGTAGTCAACCTATGATAACATCAAGGTTCCTACTATGCGGTGTCTTGATCTTCACCCCCAAAATATTGTCAGATTCTCTAAGATCTTTCATATTGAACTCCTTAGCCAACTTCCCTTTCATATCATTAATCCTCTGCATAAATTATCTTGCAATAAACATGTCATCCACATATAAAAGTAGTATAATATATTTATCACCAAAATACTTGATGTATCAACACTGATCCATGTCACATCATTTGTATTCATTTTTAGACATAAATGAATCAAACTTTTTGTTCCACTGCCCGGGTGCCTACTTCAACCCTTATAAGCTCTTTTGGAGTTTGCACACTAGGTCTTCCTCCACAGACTCTACATATCCCTCTGGCTGCTGCATATAGATTTCCTCCTCCAGATCTCCATGAGGGAAAGAATTATTGACATCAAGATGATCTAAGTATAATTCTTCTGATGCCACAATGCTAAGAACCACCCAGATGGTGGTTAGCTTCACTACATGTGAGAAAATTTCAGTGAAATCCACTCCTTTCTTCTGTTGAAAACCTTTCACCACCAGCATTTCTTTGTACCTCTTATTTCCATCATTTTTTCCTTGACCTGGTATACCCACTTGTTATGCAATACTTTCTTTCCTATTAGTAGTGGTTTCAACTCCCAAGTGTTGTTATCATGCAATAAGAAAATCTCCTCCTTCATATCCAGATCCCACTTTCTTGACTCCTTCAACCACATTAACTCTTTAAAACATTTTGGTTCTCCCCGTTAGTCAATAATAGAAAATGTAAGGATGATGAATACCTTTGCACATCCCTTCTCACCCTTGTTGATATCCTCTACTCCACTTCAGGAGTAGGCTCCACTGGTTTTGGTGTCACATGCTCATGCACACCTTCAATCCCCACTTGTTCATGATGTTCTGATTCTTTATTCCCACTGTCAACTTTAGCTTCTTGACGATCCTTTCATGTTATACCTTCATTAAATACCACATTCTGGCTCCTGATGACCATCTTGTTGTGATCATCCCAAAAGTGGCAACCAAAGTCCTCAGCACCGTAGCCAATAAAGAAATATGGTTTGGAATTAGCATCATGTTTTTGCCTTGCATAAACATCAATATGTACATATTCCAAACAACTAAAGACTCATAAATGTGGGACTTTTACATCCTTACCAGACCAGAGCTCCTTGGGTAGACATTCTTCCATTGGTAAAAATGGACTCCTGTTGATGAGATATGCCGCGATGTTCACTACATCAGCCTAGAAAATCTTGGGTAACCTCGAGTGTAGCCACATGCTTCTGTCACGTTTATTCAATGTCCTATTCATCCTTTCTGCCACACCATCAGTGTGCACCAGGTCCAGTTTCCCAGCCTTCGGTGTTCTGCCTCCTTTTGCAAAGAATACTTTCTTCTGCTTTCAAAGGAAACAATCCTCACATAAGCCAACTTCCATCGACTTCATCTCTAGTAGCATCCCTTTTGTTGCTAACACCTTCATCCCCTTCTCACTCACGTGGAATAACCTGTAGTGCCACAATTGTGAATCCTCGACAAAGTTTATTAATGCAAGCATGCCTATGCAAGTCTCTGTCATGTTGTACAGGGTACCATTCTTTTCTCCCTGAGCTATGACCATGGATCCCTTGGTGATCTTAAAGCTTTTTTATTTACAATGCACACAAGGAAAGAAAAACAGTCCGGTACTCAACCCCACGACCGTCACCCCAAACCCCAAACCCCCTACCACCACAGCCGCCTGCATGGGGCATGGATTCCTTAGTGATCTTCCATGCACCACCAGTGAACATTATGCTAAAACCTGTATCATCAAGTTGTCCGACAGAAATAAGATTGTTTTTTTGTCCAGGTATATACCTCACATTTTTCAGAACCAGTAAACTCTCACTGTTGGTCTTGATCCGTACATCTCCTTTCCCTACGATCTGCAAAGGTTCATCATCAGCAAGATGTACCTTGCCAAAATTTCTAGAAACACAATTGTCCAGGAAACCCTTCTTCGATGTGGAATGGAAAGATGTCCATGAGTCTAAAATCTAAGACTCCATAGCGCTATCCATGCTCAGCGGCTATACATCATCAATTTCTTCTTCCACCATGTTTGTTGTGTTGGTTTCAAGTGCCATTTGTTTATCTCTTCACTCCTTTATGACATGTCCTTTTTTCCTACAAATCCAACAGGTAAGACTAGCCCCCTTCGCCTTGTCTTGACTCTTTCCTCTTGACTTTGATCATCCTCTGCGATTGTCTCCCTATGCATATCTTCCTCTTCCTTCAACATTCACAACAAAACTAGAGAATTTTCTCAATTCTCTCCTTCGAATATACTCACTGAGTATCAGGTCTCGCACATCCTTTAGAAGCTACTTTGTATTCTCTGAAGAACTGCTCATGACTGTTATAATTACTTTCCAATTGTCAGGTAACGAAGATAGTAAAACTAGTGAACATACCTCATCGTCAAACACAATATCCACCGATGTCAACTAACTAATGATGGTGTTGAATTCATTGACGCGATCTGCAACAATCCTCCCTTCAATTATTTTCATATTTAACAATCGTCGCATCATGTACATTTTGTTTGACACTAAAGGTTTCTCATATATAATCGCAAGAGGTTTTATTATCCCAATCATCGTCTTCACCTCTCTGATGTTGAACGCTACATTTTTTTCCAATGTAAGGTGCACAACTCCCAGAACTTGTCGATCTAGTAGCTCCCACTCTGTCTGCTCAATGTTCATTGGATTTAAACCCAGAAGAAGAAAATAAAATTTCTTCTGGTAGAGATAGTTTTCGATATGCATCCTCCAGTAATTGAATTTAGTTCCATCGAAGTAGTCGATCTTTACCTTGCTTTCTTCCATAGCTACTGTTCAATTTGATAATTTTGAACTCAAGGTTTGATACCAGTTGTTGTGAAAACGTCGGGAGTCACAACAACAAAACATGTTTGCAGATGAAGAAAATAAAGTAATAAAAGAAGAAGAAGAAGAACATGAACACAATGATTTACATGGTTTGAGAATAGTCCCTAAGTCTATGGAGAGACAAAAATTCACTATGATTCGAGATAAAAAATATTACTGGCAGATCTCAGAGTTTCACACACAGAAAAACCTAGTTTGAAATGAGATTATAAAGAGGACAAAACACTATTCTACCAACCACACAAAAAGTCCGCTGTGCGACAATGAAAGGTGGATGGAAGTCCGTACTTCTATAGTGTTGTGGTCACCCAAGTCTGAGCTTATATAGTGCCTGGTGGGAAAAGTCTACGGAGCTACAATACCGCTGTCTTCAAAAGCCCGAGCTGCTATAGTAGCTGTGCCAAAAGTTTGCAGAGTTGTAGCCTGGTGTTCAGTATGGGTCACAAGCATTCAGTCCAACATCATCCAAAACGAACCATGCTACACCAATCCAACACCCACTTTAAAGTTGGAGTTTACAATGGGACAGTTAAAGGTTGTGTTTGTCTCTTTTTTCCCATTCCTCTTTTTTTTCTTTTTTATCTTATGCCCTATTTGACCTTGACATATTCATTAGCCTATTTTTATATGGTAGTTTGTTTATTGATGGTTTGTGTATGCATTAATTTAGAGACAATTATGAGTTGTTTACATTCTTGATTATTTCCATATAATCTATTTGGTTTTAAGTTTATCTTTTTGGAATGTTCGTGCAATGGATGAATCTGTCAAATGTTTAGTTGAGCACAATCATGAATTTCAATTGAAATAAAAGTTTGCAAATCATTCCCCAACTATCTATCGAGATCCGTTTCATTAATCACCATCCCTTGGGGATTGAGGAGTGATTCTGTGGTAGTATCGCTCTGATTCGGGTGTCTTACGGGTATCCAAACCAAGGTCATTACATAATGTAATTAGTTCTTACAATATTGTAAGAATAATAGAGCATTCTTATGAAAACCCATTTATCATAAGGGTCAACATGGGAATTAAGCTGTCCTAACTCTTGTATAAATTTACATTAGGTTAGTAACCACACACTCTTTCCAATCCCCATTTCACCTAAGGCTACTGTCATGTTATCCTTGCGTCCTCCACTTTCCATTTTTAAAAAGCATTCTAAGGCACTTAATCAATTTACACTAGATCAAAACACAGTAGAGGACACCTCTATGGGTTCCCTTTATAATTTCATACCAGATTTAGTTCGGGAACACCACCATCAGTGGCCATTTCTTAGGAATCACAACCTGTGGCAAGCCACTCATAGCCTAAGTAAACTTTTTCCACTCCAAAGTAACATGGAGAGCTATTTTAGATAAACTAAATGGTAATCACACATTCTTGGAATGATTATATATCACAAAAATCATGAAAATGAGAATAAACCATATGGAATAGTTAAGGACCACCAACCCAGGTCTAGTAGAGTTATCCACATCGAATATTGTCGACCAATTCAACTTCAATCAGTAGAAATAAGAAAGATAAACAAAATACTGGAAATTAGGTACAACTAGTTAAGGATGTTGAAATAGAAATAAATAAATGGAATAGGTTCAAGATGAGTTATAAAATTACTCCCGACACTCCTCTACGATATAAGGCACTCAAAACTGAGTTTGAATGATTGAGAAATCCAAGAAGAAGGGAGGAGGCACCAAGAAGGAGGGCTATGAGTCAACCTACAGGAGGAAATGCGGAAGAACACATTTATTAATGTTTTAAAATTAAATCTATATAATTATAATAAAAAAATGGATAGATGGTCATTGTGGAATGTCTATACAGGTCACGACGCAATGCCCCCACTGAAGCCACATTGTTACATGACCATTTTGGATATGGTGCAATTCCACACTTCTTAGAAGTACCAAGAAATCCAAGCCTCAGGTCTTTAGGTTGTAGCCACCCCCTTCACGACACAATGATCTTGACCAAAGTAGCGCCCAAGAATCACAGTCACCTCATCGTGGCATGATATATGGCTTCAAAGTGAAACATACTATGGTAAAATATGAAAACCTTCCATACGGTCCTAGTCATGGTATAACCATTATGTGTTATGACATGATTAACCACCTACTACATAGTTTCAATCTAAACCCCATGCTAACTCTCAAAACTAACCCCCAAGTCCTAACTAATACCTCTAATAGCTCAAAAACCCCAAAATAATTTAGGTTTAGTGAAAATTAAATTAAATTTGTGACTTGAAATTATATAGTGTGTTACAAGTATAAAAATTTATATAGTCCTTGGGATACAACATTTATTTTCTTGTATTTATGATGCCTATGCATCAGAACTGTGGGGTGGAGGAGGAGATGGTGTTATAGCCACAAGTGGTTTTTTATCAGAGGGTGGACCCAACTGTAGTAGAGGTTTGGGGATTGAATTTATGAGAGTTCTAGTGAAACAACTTACCAAAGTATAATTTTTTTACAGTAACGAAATAGAGTGGGAAAATGATAAAGTGGAAATAGAATTTTATCTGATTAAGGTAGCTGATGCGCACTAGATTCCACCGGGGGTGAGTTTATTTCATGGAGCAGTACAACAATTTTAGGCCCTATACCCAGGACATCATAAAGAACCTATAGTAAAGTGAAGATGATTTTGAGATTAGTTTTAAGATAAATTCTTGATTGATACTCTTTATCCAGAGTTACAGTAGAAGATATTGTCTATATAGTGGGGAGATCTAGTATTTTAAAGTATGTAGTAATGTTCGTGAGTATTTTGTTATATTCATTTGACATTCTAACAGATGAGGATCAAATAAAATTCCACTTAGAGAGGGGACTATGACCTAAGATTCAACAATAGCTCATCCCATTTACATTGAATACATATATTAAGGTTCTTAAGAAGGCATAGATTATTGAGAATAATTTGATAAAAACTTATGAAGTGGCACATGATGGTGGATGATCGATTATAGGGTGTATTAGATTGAAATTGATGAACTCATTAATCTTATAGTAGTTATGTCCATATAGGATCCCTTAATCATGATTTTCTAGAGATTATAGATCACAAACCTAAGGTGTGTGTGGTGAAATGACTAGTTATTTATGTGGAGTTAAAGAACACTGATAGGTTATGTGTCCATATTAAAATGGAATTCATTTTGGGATAGGGGTAATGGGATTGTGAACATATTTCCCCATCAATTGTTGCATCCACCTATAATATTTTAGCAGTAGCAGCATCAGTGACTAGATACATCCCTAGTGTAGGATGTTAGTGATAAAGTATAGCCCAAGAATATTTATCATCCTCCAGAATAATGGAATGATCATAGGAGAGGAAGAAGGAGGCAGGTAGGATAGCGAGGTAGAGGATCTAGTTATGGTCGCGATCAACTTCATGCGATTCAGGTTGATGAATTTGGAGGATCCTAGGTGGTGAGAGGTACAATATATATCTTCTCTAATCTTTCCTATATTTTATTTAATTCTATTGCATCATATTATTTCATTATACCCAAATTAGTAATAGTGTTAGAACTATCCATAAAGAGGGTTTTTGAACCAATCAAGTTGTCTACTATAATGATAGACTGGTTAAAGTTGGTTGAGGCGATCAATGGGTGTAAATTAAAGGTCATAGGAAGTTATATGAGGTGGGACATAGTATTTCAAGATATGGAACCATAAAATTCCATACTTGGCATGGAATATTTACATTTAGTTTGATCCTATATCAATTGTTATCAGTGCAAGGTGATGTACTCTAGTGTGAATGGGGACCATGAGGTAATTTTTTGGGGGTGTGAGATTGAATAAATTAATTCTTGTGAATTAAAACTCAAAGAATTATTTCACAGTTTTTGAGTTTAATGCATGTTTAATATAAGGTGGATATGAATTAGTTTCCTAATTTTTTTGAAGATTTTATCAATGTATTCCCAAAGGAGATTATTACTTTTCCACCATTGAAGATGTTAAAGATTGGAATATAACTATACCCAGGTATTTCACTGATATTGATTGTTTCCTATCAGATTACAGTCATGGAGATTTCCAAATTGAGGAATTAGATTGATGACATGTTTTAGAGGGGTTTTATCTATCCCAGTTTGTCCCCATGGGGTGTCCTAGTACGATTCTCTAAGAAGGCTAGTGGAATTATTTTTTTATTCATTGATTATCAGAAGTTAAATCATGTGACAGTGAATAATTAGAATACCTTTCTAAGTATTAATGAATTGTATGATCAATTTAAGGAATCTAGTTGATTTTTAAAGATATATTAGTGGTTGTGGTACCATCAGATGAGGGTGAAAGATCAAGATATATGAAAGAACAATTTTTGATGTCATTATAAAATTTTTGAGTTTACCGTAATTCTATTTTTAGTCACCAATGAACCAACAATGTTTATGGGACTTATGAATTTGGTGTTTATGCCTTATATTTATCACTTTATTGTGATTTTTATTTATAATATTTTGGTTTACTCAAGGATTGAGGAGGAGCATGAAAATCATTTAAATATGTTTTTTGAATTTCATCATCAACATTAGTTATATGGGAATATTTAAAAGTGTTAAATTCTAGGAATGGGAAGTTAATTTCCTTAGGAATGTCATTTCTCAACATGGAATAGTTATGGATCCATCTATGATTGAGGCGGTCATTTATTAGGAAGTTCTAAATAATCTCTCTAAGGTGTGTAGATTTCTCATTATAACTGGACATTATCAAAGGTTTTCATTTGATTTCTCTCATATTTAAGTACAATTATCTACATTGAACAAGAAGGGTAGGAATTTCATTTAGAAAATAGAGTGCTAGTTCAAATTTTAATGCTTGAAGAGGATGTTGGACAACACACCTATCCTTTAGTTTTTAGAGGAAGGAGTTGTGTTTTATGTTTTCTATGATGCCTCACATCATGGAATATGGTGTGGTTTGATACAAGAGAGAGAATATGTAAGATCCCAACCTTTTTTGGATATGTCTCTAGCTTGTTTATAGGTATTCCATTACCTTATTTTGAGTATTTTTTTTGTTTTGGATTTATCATGGGTGCGTTTGGGTGAAAATTTGAGAATTTGGAATGAAGTTGGGCAGTGCATGGTTGGCACATGGTTTTCCCAAACTGTGTGCCCTGCCCCAGCTAACCATGAAACCCATGGAAGAGAGGGATTTCACGGTTGGTGCAAACTGTGCGCCCTGCCTAGGAAACTGTTCACGTGGTTTTTAATTAATTAGAAAATGGCTTTCTAAAATCACGAACCCCCCAAACTTCACCCTAAATTGACCCTATTTGACCCTAAAGATTTTATCTCATTTTTGGAGGATTCTAGACAGGTACCAAGGCCTTCTGAAGCTCGTTTTTGATGAATCAAAGCCCATATTGAATATCCACACCTCTCTCGGTAAGAAATTCTCATCCCGTTTAAGTTCCCTTCCTTCTCCTGTCTTTCTCTCTTCCTTTGATGGGGAATTTTCCTCTATTTTTTTGTAGATTTAGATCTAGGTTTTAATAAATCTAATTAGTTTTATCTTGGATCTAGGTCTCAGATCTAGATCTTGTTCTTCATTGTGGATTTGACCGTTTCGTTTCAATTTGGGGATTTTTGTTGGCGAGTGTTTGTCAACAATCTTGAGGTAGGTGGTCTATTATTTAAATCCCAAAGTATTGATTTCAATCATGTGTATGTAATTGTATAATTTCTATTGATCATTTAGAAATTGAATTTCTTGAATTGAATTAATTAAATCGGTTAATTAATTAATTGAGGGATTGTGGAATTGATTGATTAGTGGGGTTATGGAATTGGCCAATTAATGAGATTGTGTAATTGGTCAATTAATGTGGATTAATTAATTGGGTAATTAATTAATGAAATGTTGTGATTGAGTAAATTAATGGGATATTGGGATTGTGGAATTGAATTAATTAATTGGTGAATTAATTAATGGAATATTGTGATTGTGAAATTGAAGGGAAATTGGGATTGGGAAATTGGTTAATTATTGTGATATGAATTAATCAACAACAGTGATTATAAGATGGTTGAATTGACCTTAATGGGTTAATGGGTTATATGAATTGAATATTGAAAAATGGTAAAAGGTGAATTGCACATATTAATTCATGTTTTTAAAGTATTGAATCATGATTTGTTGTGATAAATTGTGACAATACATGGTGTGAAGTGTTGGTAAAAATATTAATGTTATTTAATCTTGATTGTTGTGATACATGTGATTTGTGTGATTGATTGATAAACGTGTGTGGGACATGGACTTCTTCTTTCAAATCCCATAGTGATAAACTGAGATATGAGTATGGGACACAAACTGCTGCTTCAAAATCCCACTTGTGTGATTATTTGATAAATGAGTTATGGGTTATGGACTACTGCTTCAAATACCCATGGGGTCCTAGGCATGACAATTTAGGGCCAAGATGTTGTCATTGAACTATGGTTCCAATTAGCCCTAATTTGAATTAAAATGAAATGATAATTCATAACCATGGAATTCTGATATAAATCAGACTTTGGCACGGGCCGGAGCAGGTATTGTGGTTAAGGCACCCCCGAGAACTCGGGGGTTTATGTGGTTAATTCAAGAATAATGAAATGTGATAATTGTTTACTTTATGCATTGTACATTATTCTTTATATAACTGCATACACTGTTATTGACTGACGCCATTGGTGGTGGACTGCTAAGTTGTACTCACACCCTACTCGGGTTTCCTAATCACTACCCAAATAGACTTCATGTTTGTAGGAAAGGATAAGGGCAAGATCCCTATGTTAGATGACTGATATGGGATGTAGCATGGATGAGAGAACCAGACTTGGTGTCGGGACCCACTTGGAGTTTTTAATGTCTTTATTTTGGATTTTGAATTTTGACACTTGACACATATTTGGCATGACATATCTATTGCTTTAGTTTTGAATATTGTTTTCCTATTTTGGTTATCTTGTGATACTTGTACTTTTTTGGTTGTGATTATTTCATTTGGTTATTATTGTTCTATTTTTGCTGTTGTGTTACTATGATAAGGGGGGTATAATCTCCCCATGATCAATATTAGACCATTGTTGTCACACCCTAACCTTTAAAATTATTTTATTTTATCATTTCTTGGATTTAGATTTTCTTGTCAAGGTTTGGGTTGGGTGTTGGTTTAATTTTTTTGAAGTTTAATAATTTTGGTGGGTTTCGGGCCAATGCACGGGTATCGCACGGTTAGTGGTAACTGTGCGGTTGGACCAGGTGACCGTGCGGTTGCTCAATTTTTTTTTTAAAAAATAAAACTTTATGAAGATAAAATAAAGTAAATGTTTAAAACATAATAATAATAATATTATTGTGGTAGATAATAATAATATTATTATAAAAAATGTTATTAATATTTTTATTATTGAATTGTTATTAATGTTATTATTATTTAAAAATGAAATGATTATTATTAATAATAATATTATTAATAATATTATTATTAGCATTAGTTTTAGTTTTAGTTTTATATTTTCTTTTATTTCTTTATTCTTTCCCCCTCTCTCCCCTAACCCTAATTGGGTCGATCCCCTCCCTCTCCTCTTCTCCACGCGACACACCACCTCCCCCTTACCTTACTGCATGTGTGCACCCCCTTCTCAGGTCGGAGCCCCTCCTTGTGCTGCCCCCTTACGCTGCCTCTCCTCCACCATCGGCTGACCAACCTCCTGTATGACCCGACTCCTGACTCCCAACACACACTCCCCTCTCCGGTAGGACCTCCCCAGCATGCGACCATCTTCTGGCCAGCCTCTTGGAGCGTTTCCCTCCTCCGACTAGCATACCCAGTGCACGACCCTCCTCTGGCCGACATCCTGCCCAGCACACAACCCCCTTCTGGTGAGTTTTCTTCCAATTTTGGGGATTTTCACCATCTTAGCCAAACCCTAATGGTTGGGGTATGATTTTTGTGTTTTTCTCATTGTCTAGGGTGTGCGGATCGGTCCTTGAGATGTAATATTCCTTATTTGAGAGCCTTGTTGCATTCACACTCAACCGGTAGGTGGTTCCATACCCTAACATCGTTAGATGATTTTAATTTTCTTGTTTGTGTATTTAAATATGTTCTATGGTTCATTTTTGTGGTGCGAAATATATTTTGGAAGTGTTTTTGTCATGAATATATGATGAAAGTGGATTTTCTAAAGGATATGATTATGTTTTCATGTGTGCTTCATTAGGGTACTTCTTGGAAGTGTTTTTATGATTATGAAAAAGGTGAAAAATGTTTTTTCAAAGGCACTTGAGATGTGGATGCATTGATAGTGGGTTTTTATAAAGGTAATGGATCATTTCAGTATGTTGGATTTTATTTTACATCTTTAAATGTGATTTGTAAATTAGGCAAATGATGTGGAATACCTTTTTGAGTGAACTTGGATTGTTTGTAGGTTTTAAAAAGGGGATTGACCCATAAAAATGGTTGAATTGAATATGTGTCCTTATGATAATTTCAAATGGGTTTCATGAATTGATTAAGGAATGGTAAATGATTTTGAAAAATGGTTTTTTTTGTGAAATTGAAAGCGGTTTGTTTATGGAAAATGGTGTTTTCTTAAAATATTGGTTTCTTAAACGGTTATTTGTTCTCTAAATGAATTTAGTTCCTTGTTTGGTTTCTAAAAGTGGTTTAAAAAGGAAATCTAAGAAGGGTAAGGCCCTTTTGGAAAATGCTTAATGAAAATGGGATTTTATATTATTGGAAATGGCTTTTGAAGTGTTTTTGGTAAATGTATTTGGGGTGTGAAAAACTTAAAGGCCCATTTGGCACTACTCACTTTAAAATGGTATTTCCTTAGACCTGTATTTCTTGAACGGTGCATTGGTTTCTAAATAATGTTGGTTCTTTTTTTTGGATTAATTTTATTTTAGGGTATTATGTTGTTTATGGATTCTTGTTTTTTTAATTAAGGTGCGTTGGTCACTACTTTGTGGTTTTGAGTTACCGGGCCTAAGGAAACTTGCCTGCTTATGCATAGGTAAGTATAAATATACATATATATGTAGGTTCCCCCGTTATGTGTATATCCATCCATGGTAGTGAATATACATGTATGGGGATAGGTGTGCCTATGTATATATATAGAAATGCATACATAGGTGAGTGGAGACGGGTATATGCATACAAGAATATATGTAAGGATCCCATTGCACACGTTCATGGACATATAAGTGTGTGCATAAGGGATATGCATCCTTATATGTATGTGAAGATGAATATGCTCAGTGGGGGAGCATCAACTCTTAGTTAGAAATAGCCAAGGGATGAATGTTCAGTTTGGTTTCACTCTGAGGTAGGTTTCCCTATGAATTAGCCTTTAAATTTAAAGAATGATTGATTTCTTGCTTTTCGCACCCTTATTTAATGCTAATTAATAATGTATGGCTTTTAGAATAAATTCTTGTTGTGAAATAGTGTGATTTCCTCTATGTATTTGAATTTCATGAAATTGTTTATTTAATGTGAATACTAAATTTTTGATGAAATACCCCATTGGCCTTTATAAATGTGTTTTAGATTTAAAATGGCGACTTTGATTTCTTAAATGGGCATCTAAGTGGATTTTTGGTTTTGAAAGTGGCATGTGTTGGTTCTTTTGAAAATGGGTTGGTGTCAAATGGTTGGTTGAGACCTGTTTGGTACTTTATAAAATAAGTTACTTTGAGAACTCTCTTTGGGATGCACCTCTTGCCTTGTTGGATATTGATGAGAAGGGGTGTTCCTTGGATGGGACTCCCCTCGTGTGTTAATGGTTGGAGGCAAGAGGGGGAAAATACCTTAGGGAGATTCAGGGGTGACTGTTGTGTGTGTTGCTTGTGTGTGATACATGTATACGTGGTTGGTTATTTGTTTAGTTTGATTAGCTCACCACTTTTTAGTCTGAACATGGTAACCTAGAATAGTGAGAAAATTACCGATGAATGATTGCGGCACTAGTCTAGGTTATTGCACTAGCTAGTGGCCCATAGTAGGGGGCTACTTTGTTATCATTGCTATGGGATTGGGCCCCTCGGTCAGGCCAGGTAGGGCAATAATCAGGCGTTTGGGTGTTATGACATCATCAGGTAGGGCATGACTTCAGGATGAGTCACATGTATAGTATGTTCTAGATTATTCATGATCTCCTAGGTTCTCCCATGTTTTCTGATACTTAGTCATTCACATCAAATGATTGAGATGCATGTGCTGGTTGGTTACTCTTGTGTGGTGTTTTCCCATTGCCTGTGTTTTATGTTTGTTGATCTTGTTTCCTTGTGTAGTGAATCTCCTTTCTAAAAGTGATAAATTTTTTTCAAGTGTTTATGGAAAAAGGTTTTGAAAATGTTTTACACTTCCTTCCTCCCTTTTTAGTGTAAACATAACCTCCTTTAAAATTCCAATGTATTCTTTTTAAAATAGGAATTTTGTTTTTAATTGAAAGAGGGAAATGGACCATGATTTTTTTTAAGAATAAAATGTGTGAAAACCAAGTTTTATTCATTGTATTTCAAACTTGAAATTGATGGATATTTTATTGAAAGGAAATTCATATGGGAATAGATTTCTTGGGCAGGCCTACTGAGTTCTAATATTCACACCTATAGTTTATCTTTGTTTTTAGAGTTGGGTGCTACTTCTTGCTTGCATTCAGTTACCTTAGTGTAACGTTGGTTTGAGGCTAGTGGTGAACCATAGGGTCACATGGAGGTATGCATAGTTTTATTTTCTCACTACTGCTAGTTTTTGTTTTCATTGTTTAGTTTTTATTTATTTATTTGTTTTTAATTTATGGTCCAAATCATTCCCACCTATTTAATTTTGATGCCCAACACTAGTTTCCAGCCCATGGGGATCAGGAACACCCTTCGGGCCATGCCGCAGGTTGGATCGGGTGACAAGTTTAGGGTTGACCCGGGTTGATTCATGACAAAAATGGTATCAGAGTTGGCCTTTGTTATTTGGGGTGTCTAGTTGGAGATTAGGACTATCATGATTCGGGAGGTTGGTGTGAGAAGATCTTTGCGAACTCTTTCCCGTTATGATCCTCAAGTTTCCAGGGGTAGTTTGGGATTTGAGTCTTCTGTCTTTGTTTTGGGATTGAGGGATGACAACAATGGTGAGCCAGTGTCATGTTGTGATCTGACATGGAGTAGTAACCCATGTGGAGTCCAAGTGCACAGTTCAAGACCCTATTAGTGTTATTTCCTATTTGGGATATGGCCCACTACTATGTCGCTGAGTTAGGCATAGACATTAGTTCCTCATTCGAGTAGCTTGGCATGTGTTGTGTTTCATTTCGATCTCTACTGATGTGAGTAAGATTTTAAAATGAATTTTTTTTTGAAAATGAAAATTAATTCTTTCAATGGTTTTGGGATTGGAAAAATTTGTTTTAAAGAAGTGTTTTGGATTGAAATTTGGTAAATGCTTGTGTTTTTATGAGGAAAATAAATGTGTGACCCTTATTAATCCTTATGAAAGTTCACATATGTGAGAGTATGTATGGAAAGTTCATGTTGGAACTTGTGTGTGGATGATGTAAGCAGTAATTGATGGACACATATGTGACAGTTAGTAGGATCCCATGGGTGGGTGATTGAAATCAAAGGCTTGTACTTGTTTTTCTGAAGTGAATTTGAAAGTGAAAAATGATTCTGGTAATTGGATTTTATTTTAGAATGTGGGTTTTGTTTTGTGAAAGGTGATTTTGTGTTTGGGAAGAGGCTTGAAATAGGATGGTTTTGAAAATAAAAATGGAAATGTAATTTCTGAAAAGAGATGAATTTTGGTTTTATTGGCATGTTTTCGGTCTGCAAGCCTATTGATTTGGCTTGAGGTGTTGCTTTTGGTCATGATTTGGTTTGATATTGGTTTTGATTTTTGTTTTTTGTGTTGTTCGGAATGTTCTTCCCAAAAAGGCCCCTCAAAGTTCTAATGAGTAATGACCAGTTCCTGAGTTTTCTTAGATGTTTCCTATCTTTTGCGGTGTTAGAGGTCCGTTAGAGGTAGGTATATGGCTTGAAGAGGTAGAGCGTGTCTTCAGGGTTCTAAGAACTCCTGAGGTTGTTAATGTTTATGCCATCTTGGGTTTGTTTGAGGGTCCAATTTTGGACCAGTGGAGGTTAGATGTACCATCATCATTAAAATTTGGGGTGACATGGGAAATTCCCAAGTCCACCTTGCTCCAAGGGTTATACTTGAGGAGGTGAAGTTAAGGAAGGTGGAGGAGTTGCAGGATGTTCGATAGGGCCAACGGTCAGTAAAAGTCTATGTTGATAACTTTAAATAGATGGTTCCCCTTTTAGTTTGGAGTTATCACCCATAGATTATGGGAAAGGTGCTCTCATCCAATGAAAACTATTTCAAGAGGTTGGTGGATGGGGAATTTTTAACGGGGTTGGTTCTTGGGGTGTGGTTAATGGTGGTCGACTTTCGTGAGGGTTCCCCATCTGGTGAGGAGCACATGACGAAGGAACCTATTCTTAAGGAGTCTTCTTCATTGGTTCTGGCATCTAGTTCATTATAACGCTTCCTAGTGTGCCACCAGTGGGATGGGTTTGAGAATTTGAAGTCGTCTTGTCGCATCCCTCCAAAGTCATGCATTCGATGTGGCCATTCGATTCATCAGGATAAGTCCTGTAGGAAGCATTTCTTGAAGAAGGAGTTGTGACCAAAGGATGCCCATACCTAAATATGAGGTAGGATATGCTTCATCCATCATAGCCCCATCCTCAGGTCTCAGGGTGAAGCTCGCATGAAACCAGGGTTGTCAGGGGTATGTTAGAACTTTTCCTGGTTCTTTATCTTCCATCTTGGAATAAAGAAAATTAAGGTTTCCTTATTCCTTTCCCCCTGCCATTGTAAGTTCATCATGTCATTGTAAGGTTATGATGGATTTGTTATGCTGTTATGTAATCAGTTCTAATTGTTCGAATGTGGATTTTGGAGTCGTTCGTTTTACTTAGGGGATGTTTGAACCTTGCATGGGTTGGTTTTGCCTTTGATTCTATTTGTGATCATATGGAGATGTAAGTGTTTGGGAAGATCAGTGTTTGAAGGTGTTTTCGGGTTTTTTATTTGGTTCAAATTTCTTTTTGTGGGTTTTCCCTGGTTTTGGGAATCTAATTCTAGTGGTGGTGTGGTTATTCTCATGCTAGGGGAGTTAAATGAAGTTCATGTTGGGAGTTACCAGCCTCGTTGGGGGTGTTATTCGGTTAATGTGGAGAAAGGGTTGTGTTGGTTCTTTCATCCCGATGTCCCAATTTTACGGGTTCCCTTGTAGTGGGTTTCTTGTTTAAGTCTTGGTGGCATTGTTAGGGTTGTAAGGTTCCTGAGATAGTTGAGTTCTTGTGGTGGGGAGAACTCTCTCATGTCCCCCTCTCAATATTGAGCTTATTTTTCCTTTTGAATCAGTCAGGTGTGACCTGTGGAGAGTAAGTTCATCCTAGGATTCACAGTTTTCCTAAGTTTTGTCTGGGATTGGAATCGAGTTTTGGTTAACTATCAGATTGGTGACATTCTGGGGGTAGAAAGTTTCTGTGGTGGGGATAATCATCACACCCTGACCTTATTTCATTATTTCTTGGCTTTGGATTTTCTCATTGAGGTTTGGTTTGGGTGCTGATTTAAATTTTTTGAAGTTTAATAAATTTGGTGGGTTTCGGGCTAGTGCATGGGTACCGCATGGTTAACGATAACCGTGCGGTCGGCCCAGGTGACTGTGCAGTGGCCCAATTTTTTTTTAAAAAAAATAAATAAAACTTTATGAAGATACAATAAAGTAAATGTTTAAAACATAATAATAATATTATTTTGGTAGATAATAATATTATTATAATCAAAAGTGTTATTAATATTTTTATTACTAAATTGTCATTAATGTTATTATTATTTAAAAATGAAATAAATATTATTAATATTATGATTATGATTAACAATAATAATAATAATAATATTATTATTATTAATATTAATATTAGTTTTAGTTTTAGTTTTAGCTTTTCTTTTATTTCTTTATTTTTTTTCTCTCCCCTAACCCTAATTGGGTCGATCCCCTCCCTCTCCTCTTCTCCACGCAGTGCACCACCTCACCCTTACCTTGCTACCCACACACACCCCCTTCTCCGACTGGGGACCCTCCTTGCACCGTCCCTTGCGCCGCCTCTCCTCCACCGCCGACCGACCGACCTCTTGCACGACCCAACTCCCGGCATGCCCTCCCCTCTCCGGCCGAACCTCCTCGGTGCGTGGCCCTCTTCCGAACAGCCTCCTGATGCGTGGCCCTCCTCCGGCCAGCCTCCCTGTCACACGAACCTCCTCCAGAAAACACCATTCTCAATGCACAACCCCATTCCGGTGAGTTTTCTTACAATTTTTTGGGGTTTTCTTCATCTTGGACAAACCCTAATGGTTGGGGTATGATTTATGCGTTTTTATCATTGTCTAGGGTGTTCAGATCAGTCATCGAGGTATACTCTTCCTTATTTGAGAGTCTCATTGTATTCTCACTCAATCAGCAGGTGGTTCCATGCCCTAACATCATTATATGATTTTAATTTGCTTGTTTGTGTATTTAAATATGTTCTATGATTCATTTTTGTTGTGTGAAATATATTTCAGATGTGTTTTTGACATGAATATATGATGAAAGTGGATTTTCTAAAGGATATGGTTATTTTTTCATGTGTTCTTCATTAGGGTACTTCTTGGAAGCGTTTTTATGATTATGAAAAAGGTGAAAAATGTGTTATCAAAGGAACTTGATATGTGAATGCATTGATAGTGGGTTTTTATAAAGTTAATGGATCATTTTTGAATGTTGGATTTTTTGTTCATCTTTAAATGTGATTTATAAATTAGAAAAATGACGTGGAATACCTTTTTGAGTGAACTTGGATTGTGTGTGGGTTTCAAAAGGGGGATTTCCCCATAAAAATGGTTGAATTGAATATGTGTCATTGTGATAATTTCAAATGGGTTTCATGAGTTGATTAAGTAATGGTAAATGAATTTGAAAAATGGTTTTGGTGTTTGTGAAATTGAAAGTGGTTTGTTTATGGAAAATTGCGTTTTCTTAAAATCTTGGTTTCTTAAATGGTTCTTTGTTTTCTAAATGAAGTTGGTTCCTTGTGTGGTTTCTAAAAGTCGTTTAAAAAGTAAATCTAAGAAGGGTAAGGATCATTTGGAAAATTCTTAATGAAAATGGGATTTCATATTATTGGAAATTGATTTTGAAGTGTTTTTGGTAAATGTATTTGGGGTGTGCAAAACTTAAAGGCTTGTTTGGAACTTCTCACTTTAAAATGGTGTTTACTTAGAGCTTGATTTCTTAAATGGTTTGTTGGTTTCTATATAATTTTGGTTCCTTTATTTTGGTTTAATTTTATTTTATGGTATTATGATGTTTATGGATTCCAATTTTTTCTAATTAAGGTGCGTTGGTCACTGCTTTGTGGTTTCGAGTCACCGGGCCTAAGTAGAATCACCTGTGTATGCATAGGTAAGTATATATATATATATAGGTTCCCTCGTTATGTGTATATTAATCCATGGTAGTGAATATACATGTATGAGGCTAGGTGTGACTATGTATATATATGGAAATTCATACGTAGGTGAGTGGAGATGGGTATATGCATATAAGCATATATGTAAGGATACCTTTACACAAGTTCATGGCCCTGAGAGTGTGTTCATAGGGGATCAGTGTCCTTATATGTATGTGAAGATTCATATGCTTAGTGAGGGAGTAGAAAATATTAGTTAGAAAGTGCCAAGGGCTGAATGTTCAGTTTGGTTCCACCCTGAGGTAGGTTTCCCTATGCATTAGCCTTTAAATTTAAAGAATGATGGATTTATTTCTTTTTTCACCCTTATTTAATGCTAATTAATAATGTATGACTTTTAGAATAAATTCTTGTTGTGAAATAGAGTGATTTCCTCTTTTTATTTGAATTGCATGAAATTGTTTATTTAATGTGCATACTAAGTGTTTGATAAAATGCCCCATTGGCCTTTTATAAATTTGTTTTAGATTTAAAATGGTGAATTTGGTTTCTTAAATGGGAATCTAAGTGGATTTTTGGTTTTTAAAGTGGCGTGTCTTGGTTATTTTGAAAATGGGTTGGTGTCGAATGGTTGGTTGAGGCCTGTTTGTTACTTAAAAAAATTAAGTTACTTTGAAAACTCTCTTTGGGATGCACCTCTTACCTTGTTGGATATTGATGAGATGGGGTGGTCCTCAGATGATACTTCCCTTGTGTGTTGATGGTTGGAGGCAAGAGGGGGAAAATCCATTGGGTTGATTCAGGGGTGACTGATGTGTGTGTTGCTTGTGTGCGATGCATGTATACGTGGTTGGTTGGTTGTTTGGTTTGATTGGCTCACCCCTTTTTAGTTTGAACATGGTAACCTAGCATAGAGAGTGAATTCTCAGTGAAATATTTTTTCACTAGTATATGTTATTGCACTAGCTAGTGGTCCATAGCAGGGGTTATTTTTTTAATCATTTTTATGGGACTGGGCCCCTCGGTCAGGCCTGGTAGGGCGACGATCGAGTGTTTGAGCATTATGATGTCATTGGGTAGGGAATGCATTCGGTACGAGTCATATGTATAGTATGTTCTAGATTATTCATTATATCCTAGGTTCTCCCATGTTGTCTGGTACTTTGGTTAATCTTGTGTGGTGTTTTCCCGTTGCTCGTGTTGTATGTTTGTTGATCTTGTTTCCTTGCATAGTGCATCTTCTTTCTAAAAGTGATAAAATGGTTTCAAGTGTTTTTGGAAAAAGGTTTTGAAAATGTTTTACACTTCTTTCCTCCTTTTTTAGTGCAAACATCACCTCCTTTAAAATGTCAATGTCTACTTCTTAGAAAGGGGATTTGGTTTTTAATTGAAAGAGGGAAATAGACCGTGATTTGTTTTAAGAATAAAATGTGTGAAAACCTAGTTTTATACATTTTATATAAAACTTGAAATTTATGGATCTCTTATTGAAAATAAATGCATATGGGAATAGATTTTCTATGCATGCATACTGATTTTTAATACTCACGCCTATAGTTTATCTTTTTTTTATCTTCAGGTGCTACTTCTTGCTTGGATTTGGTCACCATAGTGCGATGTTGGTTTGAGGTCGGTGGTGACCCATAGGGTCACATGGAGGTATGTGCAATTTTATTTTCTCACAGTTGCTAGTTTTTGTTTTCATTGTTCAGATTTTATTTATTTATTTTTCTTTCATTTATGGTCCAAATCATTCCCACCTGTTTAATTTTGATGCCCGACACTAGTTGCCAGCCCGTGGGGATCGGGAATGCCCTTCAGGCCATGCCACGGGCCGGATTGGGTGAATGGTTTAGGTTCGACCTGGGTTGGTTCATGACAATCGTTGCTAGTCGGTAGCTTCTAGCATATAGGGAGGCGATCCTGAGGTCATGTGATAAATCGGCTCATGGCACTGGTGTGTGACACCTGGGTCAGGAAGTCACAAATTGGTATCATAGCCTAGTTTTCTTTTATTTTCTTTTTTATTAGCATTTTATAAAGGTAGAAAAGAGACTAGGAAGAGTCGGGCCTTGGACATGAACTCATGCATGGGAGTAGCTAACCCATGTATGGAGGAAAACCCAAGGACCCAAGGTGGGATTATTGTTATTGATGTGTGTTGTTATAATTGAAAGGTTATTTAACCTCGAGTGATGCAATTGTTGTGTGATGTGATTATTATTTCTGATATTTTATGTGATTTGACCAATGGACCGGTATAACACAAGAGTTGAGTATGCATGCATCATTCTAGACACCCAGTAATTATTGTGACATGCATCATTTTAGCCATGCACGAGAAAAGAAGGTTTTGGGTAAGTTGTTAAATGAAAATTCTTTTCTTTTCTTATGTAAAATTGAAATGAAAAGTGACTAATATGAAATTTAAATTGTAAATGATGAAAAATGTGGAAAATGGATGTCTAATGAAACTTGAATAATGAACGAATTTATCTTTTTTAACCATGACCTAAATGTAGGATGGTTAAGGGTATTGATAGCACCTCGATTTTGACCGTATGATGGGTTTTGGGAAAATAACTTGTTATAGATTTATGTGAATACAAATAATTGTGTTAAAGTGTGTTTTTTCCTAAGACACGTGTTTGGAATTATAGAGATATGACTCTACAACAACATTTGTTGAGAGGAAGACATGAGGTTATGGCTGGAGATGATCCACCAGCAGTGGAACCTGAGGCACTGATAGTACCAGGTGAGGAAGTCAGAGAGCAGTTATGGGAGAAATTTTATTGCTTTATACAATTTATGAAAAGAGACCCTGGTCCGATTTTGAAAAACATGTATTATTTGACACGAGAGTTCCAATTGAAGCACCCTATGACTTATACCAGAGAGGGTGGACCCGAGACATCTGAGTTATGGATTGGGTCCATCCAGACTATACCTAACCACTTAGAGACTCCTGCTAAGAATAGTGTCAAGTTGGAAACCTATATGTTACATGGTCAAGCGAAGCGTTGGTGGGACATCCATACTCGGATGGAAAACTGGAGAATATGGTGTGGAAGGACTTTCCAGAGAAGTTCTTGGAGCACTTTTACCTTTAGGAATTCAAGAATGAGAGAGTGGTTGATTTCATGAGGCCGACTTAGTGGAATATGTCCGTTATGAGTTATGATGGCCATTTTATAGATTTGGAGTGATTTATTCCAATATTGTTAGGAGATGAGGCTAATGAGACAAAGTGGTTTCATGATGGGATTAAATATGAAATTAAGCTGCAGGTGAATATCTTCAGGCTGAAGAAGTTTTCAGAAGTGGTGAACCAGACTTTCATTTATAAGGGGAACCTGAAGGAGGATTATAGTGGAGGATTGGTGGTTTTTTCTAGATGGTCAGGAGGCATGAATTCTAAGAGCAGGAAGTGTCATTATGAGAATGTTGACCAGACCAATGGAAAGTAGAGTGGCCAGGGGGAAGGATCAGTTACACAAGATTTTACTTGGGTGATCTTTCATCAGTGTGGTAGGTTGGTTCACTTTCATAGATAGTGCCCCCAACCACTAGTAGAGTGACATGGATGCGGTAGGATGGGGCATCTACATAGGTTCTGTAGGAACCCGTGACATATAGATAGTGATGGAGCAGCTAGTCAGAGTTAGAGTGTGTGAACGAGATCTTCTATACATTATTAGTCTGATAGTTGGAGTTCTACTAGATGTGGTGGTAGAGGTAGTGGACGTGGTGCTTTTGGGAAAGATCAACCATATCAGTAGAGTGGTGCAACTCGGGGGACTCAGACTACATAATAGGGAAGAGGGGTAGGGCAGTTTCATGCCATTCATCCTACATTGGTGGATAGAGAGGTTGGACTGTTGAAAGTTATAGGTACTATTATGGTAGCTTCTAAACTTCCTATTGACTTATTTGATACTAGTGCCTCATTATTTTATATCTGCACAACTTTTAAATGGTTTGAGTCTGGTGGTGGAGTTCATGAGTGGGGTGATGACGATAGATACACCTTTGGGGGTACGATCGAGAGATATCTATTTGTGAAAAGGGTGTTATCTCAAGGTTGGGGAGTATCGTTTCAGTTGGGGATCTTTACATCCTTGATATATAGGGCTTTGGACTAATTATGGGAATGGACTGGTTAGTAGAATACTAAGGCCACATTGATTTCTATCGAAGGAGAGTGGCTTTTATGTCTCTTGAGGGTAACAATCATGTTCATCGTGAAGAGTGGGATATCTAGGTAGGTCGAGCAGAGCTAGTTCATCAGCAATTGGGGGAGCTCACCACTCATGTTTCTAGTTTGTTTCTAGATGATGAGGGTGTAAAGCATGATGTCTTTTCACCCATAGTGGATAGATTTCAATATGTTTTTCTTGAATTCTTCTCAGGGCTTCCACTTGAGAGAGATGTGAAATTTTCAATTGAACTCATGATAAGGACTAGGCCGGTTTCTATTCCACCATACAGAATGGAACCAATAGAGATTCAAGAGTTTAAGACTCAACTGGAAGAGTTGATGAATAAGGGGTATATTCGTCCAATTTTGTTGCCCTGGGGTTCTTCAGTATTGTTTTCTAATAATTTGGGTGAGACACTAAA
This sequence comes from Viscum album, assembly GCA_963277665.1. Taxonomy (NCBI): domain Eukaryota; kingdom Viridiplantae; phylum Streptophyta; class Magnoliopsida; order Santalales; family Viscaceae; genus Viscum; species Viscum album. Next base: position 905,765,331 of record OY728131.1, on the reverse strand, counting down.
CTTATTTGGAGATTACCAGAATTTGAAACAAATGAAAGTTAAGAACCAATATCCTCTTTCGCATATCGATGATCTATTTGACTAGTTGAGGGGAGCTTGTATTTTCTCCAAGATTGACTTGAGATCAGGGTATTATCAACTAAGAGTCTGACCTTCTGAGATACCAAGGACTAATTTTAGAAGTAGGTATGGCATATATGATTTTGTTGTAATGTTGTTTGGGTTGACGAATGCACCATCAGTCTTTATGGCCTTGATGAAAAAAATCTTCCATCTGTACCTGGATCAGTTTGTGGTTGTGTTTGTGGATGACATCTTGGTGTACTCCAAGACTCATGAAAATCATTCCCAACATATTGACATCATCCTAAGTATAATGAGAGAGCATCGTCTATATTCCAATCTATCTATGTGTTAGTTTTGGATTGATCAGGTACACTTATACGGTCACATTATCTCAGAGGAATGTGTGCTAGTGGACCTAGAGAAAGTTCATGCAGTGGTTTCTTGGGAGTTGCTGAAGAATGTTTTCGTTATCCATAGCTTTTTGGGGGTTATCAGGATACTATAATAGGTTCATACAAGAATTTCCCTATTTGGAATCACCTCTTTTTGACTTAACCAATAAGGGGATAAAGTTTGAATGGTCTGGATCATGTGATAATTACTTCTAGGAGTTGAAGAAGCTCTTGAATACGACACCAATATTGATCCTACCTGAGCCAGATGAGAAGTATACGATGTTTTGTGATGCTTTTGGGATCAATCTTGGAGTATTGTTGATGTAGGGAGATCAAGTTGTGGCATATGGGTCTCAGCAGTTGAGGCCACATGAACAAAACTAACCTATGCACGACCTCAAGCTATCAGAAGTTGTTTATGCCTTGAAGTGTTGGAAGAATTACCTATTGGGAAAGAAGTTTAGTGTGTATACTAATCACAAGATATTAAAGTATATCTTTTCTCAATGATACTTGAATACCAGATATCATAGATGGGTTGAGTATATGCATTATTTGATTTTGAGCTAGCATATATTCCCGGGAAGGGGAACAGTGTTGCTTATGCTTTAAGAAAGAAAACTATGACTCAAGAAGTTTAGGAGTCTACTGTTGAGTGGAATATGATAAATTTACTAGACGAGATGAATGTTTTGGTTTAGGAGGGCCAGGAGAAGATGAATCTCATATCAGTTTCAGTGGAGTCTATACCTTTGAGTCAGATCTTAGAAAGGCAGTATAAGGATCCATAATGTTTGGCCTTGAGGGAAATCCTTGAAGGTGGGGAGTCACCTTCACATTGGTCCATATATGAATATGATATCATCTGTTTCAAGAATAAATTTTTGTGCCTACAAGAATGTGGGGGAGATAATGTGTAAATTTATTGCCTCAAAGTGGGTGGTGTGCATCCAAGTGTGACCATAATGCACCATGACCTACATCGATGATTTTGGTGTCTAGACATAAAGAAGAAGATAACAGGGTTTTTGACATGATGCTACACCTGTCAACAGGTGAAGGCTGAGCATCGACAACTTGGTGGTTTACTAAAGCTGTTTCCCATTCTGAAATAGAAGTGGGATGATGTGACCATGGACTTTGTGGTGGGTCTCCCAAGGATGCCTTTGAAGAATGAAGCTATTTGGGTGACTATGGACTTTTTGAAAAAGGTAGTGTATTTATTACCGGTACATGAGACTTTATTAGTGGATCAGTTAGGAAACTTGTATGTTTAGGAGACAGTTCATATACACAGGGTTCCATGAAGTATTTTTTTTCAGATAGTGACTCACACTTTAATTCACGCTTCTAGTAGGGCTTGAAGAAGGTACTTGGTACACATATTTTACTGAGTACGACTTTACACCCAAAAACAGATGGGTAGTCATAACATACTATATAGGTGCTTGAGGATATTCTGTGCACGTGTGTTCTTGACTTCAGTGGGTCTTGTAAGAATCACTTAACACTCGTTGAGTTCACTTATAACAACAGTTATAAGGAAACTATACAAATGACACCATACAAGGCTCTTTATGGTAGGCCATGTAGATCACCTCTATGTTAGATGAAGGCAGGTGATTCAGAGTTGTTGGGACCGAGTCTCATGTAGAAGATATCATAGAAGGTTTATCTAATTTGAAAATGTATGGATACATTTCAAAGTAAAAAAAATGTTGTATACTGACAGAAATCGATGACCCCTAGAGTTTGTAGAGGGTGATTGTGTGTTACTTCTGGTTTCGCTAGATTAGGTCACCGTAGGATTAATAGATTATGCAAACTGGTACCCGGGTTTGTTAGACAACTTGAGGTTGTGGAGAGAGTCAGTCTAGTGACATACCGATTAACACTTCCATAGAGGTACAAGGATATGCATGATGTCTTTCATGTGTTACAACTTTGATGGTATCACCGTGACCCTTCTCATGTGATCGATGAGGATGATGTTGATCTTGATACTGATGAGTACTTTGAGGAGCATCTCATATGGGTGTTGAATCACAATGAGAAATTGTTGTGGGGAAAGACCATTCCAATAGTTCATATATTATGGAAATATGGGCATGTTCAAGAGGAAACTTTTGAAATAAAATCAGATATACGATCTCAATGGCCTGATCTTTTTGACTCGGAATCTTAGAGGTACTTGAGAGTACAGCTCAAGGAAGAGCTGTTATAAGGTGGGAAGATTGTAATATCTTGAATTTTTTATAGATGTATCAAGCTCATTTATAGGTATTCCTTTAAATTTTTTTTGAGTATTTTTTTGGTCTTTATCTTAGGTATGTTTGGGTGAAAATTTGATAATTTGAAAGGAAGTTGGGCAGTGAACGGTTGGCGCACAGTTTTCCCAAACTGTGCTCTCTACCCCAACTAATCGTGAAATCCCTGGTAGAGAGGGATTGCATGGATGGGGCATGGTTTTTTAAAATCATGCACCCTTTTAGGAGTAACCATGCACCCACCTAGAAGAGGATCACAGTTTGGAAAACCATACACATAGTTTTTAATTAATTTTAAAATTGGTTTTTAAAATCCCAAATCCCCCAAACTTCACCCTAACTTGAACCTATTTGACCCTAAATGTTTCCTCTCATTTTCGGAGGCTTCTGGATGAATTCTAAGGCCCTCCAAACCATATTCTTGATGAATTAAAGCCCAGATTGAGGATCAACACCTCTTCCAGTAGGATATTCTCATCCCGTTCAAGGTCCCATCCTTCTATAATCCTTTAATGGGGTGTTTTACTATATTTGTTGTGGATTTAGATCTAGGTTTTAATAGATCTAATCAGTTTGATCTTGGATCTAGGTATGGGATCTAGATCTTGTTCTTCGTTATGGGTTTTACCATTCTGTTTCAATTTGAGGATTTTTGTTGGCGAGTGTTTGTTAAAAATCTTGAGGTTGGTGGTCTATTATTCAAATGAAAAAGTCTTGATTTCAATTGTAATATCCTGATTTTTTTATAATGATAATATGAACCCTCTCGTGATAAATTATTTTTATCTTAGGTTGAAAAAAATGATTTATTAGTAAAATAACTTAATAAATGTGTTAAAGGCTTTAAAACAAAATTAACAATTTGGAATATTCAATCTAATATTTTCAAAGTCATACGCTATCTTGGTGTGAGATTTTGAGACTCATAAATCCTCAGTGAAGATGGAATAAAATTATTAAATATATTATATTAAGCAGGTGCAATTTATTCAAAATAATTGAATAACTCCAAAGCTGTACATCATATGAGAAATATGAAACCACTGATATGTCTAGAATGTAATATTTACCATAGGTGGGGTATAACATTAGTAAGTGTTAGACGTTGGGATGCCTCGCTCACAATGATAATTTATTTAATAATTTTTATTATATATTTTTATTTAAATAATTTAATATCTCCAAAAAGATGTTCCATATGGGAAATCCAAGACCATAGTTAGGCCCATAATGTCGTGTTTACTCTAGACAGGGTATAAAAATCAAAGGCATCAGACGTTTGGATGGATCGCTCGTGATAAAAACTTTTTTATTTTTAATTAATTATTTATTCCTTTTTCTAAATAAAAAATCATTAATATCTCTCAAACGGTTCATCGTTTGAGAAAACCAAGACCACCGTTGAGTCCAAAATGAGGTTTTTACCCTAAGAAGAGTATAACTTATATGGGAAACAAGCGTTTGGTCTGATTGCTTGATAAATTAAGGTTTTTATATTATTATATTAAATTAATTTATTTTAAAATCGTTTTAAGGGGAGTCATCTTCTTAAACATAGAACTCACCATTTTTAACGCCCCAATGAAACCAAAATCTATGAAATCATCCGTTTTTGACATTTTAAAATCATAAACACCTTAATCAGATAAATTTAAACCTTTCGTAATAAATTTCAATTTGAAACAGATCATTAAATGGTGTATTGAAGCTGCCCTTCTTAAAACACAGTGAGGGTTTCATATGAGCCAATTGGCTTACGATTTTTGGGGATTCTGTCAAGATCAAACTATCCCAAAACTTCTTTTCCATGATTGGTGAACTCCACTGATTCAATACAAGTCTCTTGTCCGGTTTCAAGCATTGTAATGACCCCTTTGTTTTGCTTCCTCCTGTGCGCAACATCCCTACATCCAGGTTTCTTCTTGTTTTTTTATTATTTTATTTTAAATTATTTTCCTATCTTCTCAAATTATGAAAATTATGTGTTTAATTTTAAAATAAAATGATAAACATATATTTATAAAATATAATCTTGAAATAAATTGTAAGGGTTAAATATGCAAATTATCTCAGATAATTAGACCATAAAATAGTTTATTGAAATTAACATAGTATAATTACATGGATTAAAAAAATGATAATTATTAATATTATCTAATGATAATTTCTTGAACTTATCAAAGTTTAGTTGTTAAAGAATTTATCATTAGATAAATGCAAAGTTTTATTTAATGATAGTTCCATTATCAAAGGTTATATATATATATATATAATAGAATAATTATTTGGAATACCACCTATGTTATCAAATTAATTTTCAGATATATTTTTTGAATGATGTTTATAATTATTCTTGGGGTTAATTCTTGTGATTGCATACATTATCATAAAACGATAATCTAGAGATTATCCAGGAAAGAGAAAATATCATTGCATGAATTTTTTAATGATAATTTAGAAATTATTCAAGAAATATAAAGTAACATCACATGTAATATTTTATTTTATTTTGAAATAAAATAGATATTTTCATTCTAGGAAACTCTTGAAAAACCTTGATCATCGACGTGCTAACAACTTGAGACATTGATGTGTCACCTTTGAAGATAATAAAACCGCGACGAAGTCTTCCTGACTTTTGAGGTAGGAAGTTACTTATCTTTTCAGATCATGTTTACACTTGTGGCTTGATGATTATATCTATTGGCATCTAATTGACCATGCTTGATTGTGACCTTATGAGTGTGTGTGTGTGTAGCCCATAAAAACCGATGTGACTCCATGAGTGATATAAGTGTAGATTTTATACATATTTTATTATGATCAAATGTTGTAGTGTATGATGATATATACTCATATTGATATACTATGCCTACTTGTGTTCTCACCATGTATGTGTATTACCATCTATTGTTGGTTGTTAGCTGTATTTGAGACAGGTGGACCATCATGACTTATTTATTCCCTAGCAGGGGAGAATGCTTATTTTCAACCATAGAGATGAGGGATCTAAGCACAGGGTTGAGGTACAAGGATTCCATGACATCGCATTGAGGGTGTGATCGAGGACACCTTGATGCAAGTCCCATTAACCATGAGATAGCCAGGTCGATGTGAGTACCGATTATTTTCATCTAGAGGATTCAAGTGACATGGTCCACTTGAGGGATAGATGACACCAGGTATCACCTCAACAACACCGTGAGGACACCATACAATATACGGTTAATTTATTTCGACACATTTAGATATCTTCCATCATGGAGCCAAAGCAGGTATGACCAGGGATTGTGGTAGTTTGGTTAGAACACTACTGCTCAGTTTTGGGTTTGTATGTTTATGGACTTCTTGCATTTATTATTATCATGGTGCACACTTGTATACTTGAGCACATTTGTTTAAGGATTCATTGGTGATGTCCTAATGAGTCTTTTACTCACACCCCACTCGGGTATTTTGGTGAGGTTTTGGATTTCATGAAAGACTCGATGAAGGGAAAGGGCCTTGCGGTGAATGGCTGAGCAGGTGGAGCTTGTAGCTAGGGCGGACTGGGGAAGACACTGGAGGACCCCATAGTTCTTTTATTTATCATCCATTTTATGTATTCTAGATAGACTTTTTATACTGGGAACTTATTTTATTTTCATGACTTATATTTAAATTAATTTTTGCACAATTACTATTATTATTTATATATCGTCTTTATTTATTATTGATCCTATGATGTGATACTAAGGGTATAGTCTCCCCAATGACATACATAGACCCTCACTGCTAGTCGGAAACCTCTTGCGTATGGGGAGACGTGAATGAGGTCATGTGGCATTCCGGATTGGACCCATAGGTTCAGATCAGGATGTTACATCAATTATGTATATGTAATTGTAGAATTTCTATTGAGCATTTAGCAATTGAATTTCTTGAATTGAATTAATTAAATCAGTTAATTAATTAATTGAGGTATTATGGAATTTATTGATTAGTGGGGTTATGGAATTGTCCAATTAATGGGATTTTGTAATTGGTCAATTAATGCAAATTAATTAATTGGGTAATTAATTAATGGAATGTTGTGATTGAGGAAATTAATGGGATATTGGGATTGTGGAATTGGATTAATTAATTGGTGAATTAATTAATGGAATCTTGTGATTGTGAAATTGAAGGGAATTTGGGATTGGGAAATTGGTCAATTATTGTGATATTATTTAATTGACAATAGTGATTATGAGATGGTTGACTTGACCTTAATGAGTTAATGGGTTATATGAATTAAATATTATAAAACTTTAAATGGTGAATTGGATATATTAATTCATGTGATTAAAGTATTGAATCATGATTTGTTATGATAAATTGTGATAGAACTGTGATGTGAAATGTTGTTAAAAAGATTAATGTTGTTTAATATTGGTTGTTATGATATATGTGATTTATGTGATTGATTGATAAATGTGTGTGGGATGTGGATTGATGCTTTAAAAGCCTATGGTTATAAATTGGTAAACGTGTGTGGGACATGGACTACTGCTTCAAAAGCCTATAACGATAAACTGATATATAAGTGTGGGGCACGAACTGCTGCTTCAAAATCCCAATTGTGTGATTTTTTGATAAACGAGTTGTGGGTCACATAATACTGCTTCAAATACCCACAGGGTTATAGGTATGGTGATCTAGTCCCAAAATGTTGGCATTGAACTATGGTTCCAATTAGACATAAAATGAATTAAAATGAAATGATACTTTATAACCATATAATTATGATATATCTTAGACATCAGCATGGGCTGAAACTGGTATTGAGGTTCGGGTGCCCTTGGGAACCCGAGGGGTTATGTGGTTAATTTAAAAAATAATGAAATGTGATAACTATTTACTTTATGCATTATAAATTATTCTTTATACAGCTACATACACTATTATTGACTGTTTATTATTTTAGATGTCGCTGGTGGTGGCCTATTGGGTTGTACTCACACCCTACTCGGGATGCTTGATCAGTACCTGAATAGACTTCATGTTTGCAGGATAAGATAAGGGAAAGATCCCTATGTTATATGGATGATATGGTATGGAGCATAGATGTGGGAACCAGAATTAGTTTCGGGACTTACTTAGAGTTGTTAGTGTCTTTATTTTGGGTTTTTCATTTTTAACACTTGATATGTATTTGACATGACATATATACTACATTAGTTTTGGATATTGTTTTCCTATTTTGGTCATCTTGTGATACTTGTACTTTTTTGGTTATGGTTATGTCATTTGGTTATTTTTGTTCTATTTCTGCTATTGTGTTACTCTGATAAAGGGGGTATAGTCTCTCCATGATCGATATTAGACCCTTGCTACTAGTTAGTAGCCTCTGGCATATGGAGAGGCATGCCTGAGGTCATGTGAAAAACCGGGTGGGGCACCGGTGTGTGGCATCCTATTCAAGATTTCACAGAAGCTATATCCTAATGGACCAGGTAGTTTTGATCTCATGATTTTTTTGAAACTCACAATTCTTAGCAGTGATTGTGTTTGATTGAAACTCTAAAGACATTACCTATTTGGGAAATTATTTTTTTTCTTTAATAAAAAAATGAACCTTATATATATATTCTCATAGCGATATTTTATTTTTATTTAGTGGATATGGGTGGAGTTCCTCTTGGACTATGATTTTTAGATTTGATATAATCCAGGAAAATGAATTATGATAGCCAATTCTTTGAGCATAATGGATTTTAGTGTTTTTTTTTTCTGGAAATAGGAGATGAAAGGAAGATGATGGACTAGTTCATGAATTTATATTTAGATTTTAACAATGTTTATGGGGAAATATTTTTATACTTGATAACATTATATACTCCCTTTTTAGCAAGTGGAGGTGACTCGGTTAGGAGATCTTAAGGGGGATTTTTAGATAAATTTTATGGTTTATGGTGATGCACTTTATGGGTGGTTGGAGGATGGAGAAAATAGGGTATTGTTTAGTGGAAGTCTATTTGTTCCATAAGTTAAAAGGATTTTATTTTATGTGATTTTCATAGATCTCCTCTAGTAGTGCATCTAAGTTTTTCTAATATGTATCATTCCTTAAGGGGGAAATTCTATTTTTATGGTATTAAGAGATTGATAGTGAAGATCATATCTTAATTCCTTATTTTATAGAGGGTTAAACATGAGCATTAAGTTCCAATAGGTTTATTTAAGCCTTTAGATATTCCCCAATGGAAATGGGATGATAAATCCATGTTTTTCATGATATATTTTCCTTGGGTTATGAGAGGGTAGGATTCCATTTGGGTTATTATGAATCACTTATTGAATTCATCCTATTTTATGGAAACCAAGGAGTTGAGTGTCATAGATGCATAGGCAAGGAAGTTTGTGGAAGAGGTGGTAAAGATTTATAGATTTCTTAGAATAATTTTTTTTTCCTGAGATCCCCACTTCATATTAGAGTATATAATGGATTGTAGTATGTATTTGGTTCTCAGCTACTCCTTAGAATTTCATTTCATCCTTATATGTACAGGTAGATGGAGTGAATGCTTTTTATTTTATAGGACATATTTCATGTATGTATCCTTAATTTTAGTGGATCTTGAGTTTATTATTTATTTTTGGTTGCATTTTCCTAAAATAATTATTCTCAATCATCTATTGGATTGAAAACTTTTAAGTATTTATATAGACTATAGTACATATCACCTTTTTACTATACTAAGGTTGGTAAGGAAGTGATTATTGGTCCATAATTGGTGCAGAGTAAAATAGAAAAGGTTTAAATGACTCCAAAGAATATAAAATTTTCACAAGATCAATAAAATTCTTATGCATATCATATGAGGAGATTCTTGGAGTTGAAGGTTAGCGATTAGATATTTATTTTAGTTTCTTCTCATCACTAGTAGTGAATGTTTGGTAGAGGAAATAATCTCTCTTCATGGATCACTAGAATCAAAGTGATACAAAATATTTTTGAAGCGATAGGTTGTAGTTTCTACACTATCTGGAGTGAGTTCAAGATATATTTCATGTATCACAGCTTTGGAGGTATCATTATTGAATATGAGTCTCCTGGATGAGTAATGAATCCATAATGGGTGGTGAATTAGTGATCCAATTTCTTTTTAAGTTTCCTTGATGAAATAACCCTATTAACTAGTTAGAGTGAGTCTTGATCATTGTCCAGCACACATGCAGAAAGGCAAAAAAATATTTATAAGGTTCACCTCTCATAATAAGAATTCTAGTCCTTATCATAATCCAGAATTCACTGAGATCATACAACCAACTAGTCTTAACATGTAGGTACAATGAGTAGGTTTTATCCTTGTACTCATGTTACAACAATTATTATAAATATAATAGTTCTTCCCACACTATTATAATTATAAACAACTTGGTTTCAATAGGAGTAAAGATTTAAAAACACATCCATCATTTCTAGATGCATTTCTTCTCTTCCACATCTTATTCAACCTATAGAAACTCGAGTATGATTACATAAATATGTGAAAATTTTCACATCCCATTATTTCTCACATTATATTCTACTTAATTATATGTTATTCCTGTATTTCACTTCAACTTCACACTTATAACACTTACATACTTTGTACGCCAACAATAAAAAAGATTAAGATCCAATTATAAAATCATATTTAAATTCAAACCTTAAACTTCCTTTAACCAACTCAACTCTTCCCACATCATTTTTAGCCATAGGATCTTGTTGAATTGATTGGACATCATTGATACTTCCAAACCAACATCACAAATCAAGTTATTGGATATTAAGTCATCCAAGAAACCATGTCATCAAAACTTCTTGTAACTAAAACAAACTTCTTGACATAGATTTCACCATGGCTTGGTATAGAATGGTCGGACATTTTTTCTTCAAAACTCCTTGAACCATGGGCATAGTCATTCTAGTTATGGATATTTTTCCATACACCTTTAACTATAGACCATGACTTAACAGGCCATGGGTGTGATCCTTTACCTTTTTCCATTTTGATATGCGACACCATATTTCATCCAAATCTACCTTTGGACACCACCATGAGTGTGATATGATTTTCCATTTCACACTGGTAGATTGAAAGATCACCATGGGGACCACTATGGCCATTTTGGACTTTTCTATTTCACACAGGAATACTATAAGATCACTATGAGAACCACCAAGTGTTGAGTCAATAAGGTTTCCTTATGACTTTTACATTCCTTCATGTTTGGGGAGATTGTTGAGTCAATAAGGTTTCCTTATGACCTTTTCATTCCTTCTTGTTTTGAAAATCACAAACACCTTATATTAAGGAAAATTTCATTTTAATCTATGTTTTACTTTCATAAGGAAAATTTTCCTTCCCTAAGGAAATTTATCATTACCATGTTTTTTATTATTCATTTTGTCTAAGTATAAAATTTGGTTTCGTATCCAAAACCTCTAAATCATATATATACTTAGATATAAATCATTCTGTTTTCAGAATCTAAATTCAGGTTTCAAGTTCTCTGAATTCAGACTCCAAACTCTTCTGAGTTCTGACTATGAGTTCTCTGAATTCAGACTCCGAAGTCTTATGAATTCAGACTCCGAACTTTGTAAGTTCAGACTCTGAACTCTTATGAATTCAAACTCCGAACTTTGTAAGTTCAGACTCCAAACTCTTATGAATTCAGACTCTGAAATTTGTAAGTTCAGACTCCAAACTCTTATGAATTCAGACTTCGAACTTTGTAAGTTCAGACTTCGAACTCTTATGAATTCAGACTCCGAACTTTGTAAGTTCAGACTCCGAACTCTTATGAATTCAGACTCCGAACTTTGTAAGTTCAGACTCCGAACTCTTATGAATTCAGAATCCTAATTCTAAATGAATTCAAGACTCTTAATTTCCTTGAAATTCACACTCTATAATTCTATAGAATTCTAACTCTGAATTCTTCTAATAAACAGAATCCAAATATCTATGCGTTACAAACTCCGAATAGTTTTTGGTTAGACTCTGAACTTTCATTTTTTCTTACACTCCGAAAAATGAATTTTCTTAAGTAACCATATTTTTGTTTACTCATGTTTTGGTTATAAAATGATTTCATGCATTAAGTTACTAACTAATTTTTTTTGAGTGACATGTGTATAGGTTCCTCTAAAATTCAAGGAAAAATATGACCGTTGGAGGAGGGAGCCGACCGTTGAAGCCGTGCCTATAAATAGGAGCTCATTTGAATGAGCTCAGAACTTTGGCTGACAAACTTTTGGCAGAACTTACTTACATACTGTTGAAGTGATTTCTAGAGAGAGAGGCTCTTATAAACTCTCAGGCTTCATGATGAAAGTTTGAACGGCTTGTTCAAACTTTGATTCGTGCAGAATTGCTTTGTGAATAGGTGCGATTTCCTTAAAATCAGAGACTTCGGGTTGTGAAGTCAGAGGTGCCGATTTCCGAACAAATCGAGGGCTTGTGAGGATAGCAAGATAGATACCGATCTTTAGATCGAGGGCTTACCTAGGTTTGGGTAAGACAAACTTTATTGAAAGTATAAATCAAGGGACCTTTATCCAAGGTTGTTGGATACCCTTCTCTTTGGGTTAAAAGATTTACTACTTGTTACTTGTAGTGTTTCAATCTTTTTTTTTCGCAGTAATTTTGGTTGTTGAGGAAATTATAACTATATTATACTTTATTAGACTTGTACTTTGATTAAATAGGATTCTATACTCTTTAAGGTAGAATCTTTGTTGTTGTAAAATTTTGTTAAGTTTCATTTCCGGAATTTATTTTCTAGAATCAAGCAAGTTATTAGAACTTAGAGGTGTTGTAAATTTTGTTTATACAAAATTTCCTTAAGGATTTTTAGGTATACAATTCACCCCCTCTTGTATATTTAGTATCTACACCATAGTTTGATACTACAATCAATATCATATCTATCTTACAATCGATCCAACAATTGGTATCAGAGAGTTGGTTCAATCTGAATTAATCTCACGATTAGATTCCTAAGAGAAATATTCTTCTTCACTTTTTCAGAATCAGATTCTCGAACTCATAAAGTTTGGAATCATATTTTTCTTAGAGATTCTCTAGTTATTTTTTCCTTGATTAGGATATTTACAAACTTTTATTACTAACAAGTTTGTGTGGAAAGATTTTCCTTAAGATGACAGGTTTAAATGTTGGTTCTATCGACAATCTAAATCCTACCATACCTCATATTTTTGATGGAAATGATTATGAGTACTGGAGAGATAGGATTAAGACTTTGTTATTAACACTGGAGTTGATAACTACCTGATGCTGATAGGAGACTATAAGATTCTTGATAAGGAATTGAGAACTTTTACTAATTAGGAGAAATCAAAATATCAAGCAAATTTAAGAGTCAGAAATACATTGCTATGTTCCATGACTAGAAACATTTATAATCAAATATCTTCATGTGAAGATACAAATAGTATCTGGAAGAAACTTGAAGTTACACATTTTGGTACTTCTAAATTTATAGAGACAAGAAGAGCTATGTTGAGAGCTGAATACCATGGCTTTAACTTTCCTTATAGAGAACCTATAAGCAAAGTTTAGCAAAGGTTTATAACTATTGTGAATATCTTACAGTCTATGGGAGAAAAAGGTTTGGATAATGAGGTCCTTGTAGATAAGATCATAGACATCATTCCAAATGAGTGGGAGTCCAAGAGGACAACAATTGATGAGAATAGGAAATTCACCCAGATTTCCTTAGATGAGCTGTTTGGAACTCTTCATCATCATGAGACTAGAATGAAGAGAGATGCTGATAATGTTAAAAAGAAGAATGGGAATGGATGATTTTCTTTTACAACTACTTAAAAACATATGAAAGCCAAGACTCCATAAAGAGTAACTAGATCAAAGTCAAATAAAGTCACTATTTTGTCAGAATCCAGTGATACAGAAAAGTATGAGAATGAATTAGATAATCTTTCTTGGAGAATGAACAAGATAGTATCTCAGAAGAACTATCAAAATAAGTTCAAGAAGAGAGACTAAAAAGATAAGAAAGATGGGGAAGTTACTTGTTATGAATGTAGAAGAATAGTTCATATCAGACCTGATTGCCCTCTATTGAAAAAGAAAGAAAAGAAGGAAAGGAATTCAGAGAGAAACAAGAAGAAGTTACATCATTCAAAGAACAAGAAAAGTCTTAAAGAAAATGACACTTGGAGTGCTAGCTGTGGTGACTCTTCGAAAAGTGAATCTTCTGAATATGAATCATCAGTACAGAAAAATATTGGATTCATTGCTACTACTTATTTCCCAAATACATGTCTTATGGCCAAGGTACGCTCTGCCGAGACCTTAACAAATTTATCTCTTGATTAGAATTACTATTATGAAGATATTACTTCTAATGAAGATAATTCATCTTCAAATAATGAAGAAATACCTTCATATAAAGAAGTATATAGATTCGCCAAGTTTTTAGAAGAAAAAAATTGTAAAATTTCTAAGAAACTAGACAAGGAAAATACTAGGGAAGAAATTCTTACAAAATAGATTTCAGACCTCTCTAGAGATCTTGAAGATAAGGATGATCTTCTAGAAAAACTTTCTAAAGACCTTAAGGAAGTAAATTCTGAAAAGGAAAAAATTTCTAAAGATCTTAAGAATGCTATTTTAAAAATAAATGTTTTTGAGGAAAAATATAACTCTAAGGAAATAATTCTTGAGGATAGGAGTTTAGTCATATGACTAAAATTCGAAATATATTCTCTTAAGAAATTTCTTTAAAATTTTAATTCTGGTAAAGAAAATTTTGACAAGATGTATTCTCAAATCAAACCTCAAGGAAATACTACTGGAGTAGGTTATACTCACAAAAAACCTGTTTTCAAAAACAACTATTTTATTCCATCCAGAGCCCCTTTTTGTACTAAATGTAAAAGTGGTGGGAATTAGAAGAAAAATTGTTCTTTTAATAATGTTCAATATCTTGGGTTTCATAAAGCTTATTTTTCTAAATAGATGTGGATACCCAAAATTTTCTTGTCTAACAATTCTGGATCCAAGAAAGTTTGGATTTCTAAAGTCTAACCTTCTTATTTTCAGAAAAATAAAGAAAGTACCAATAGCAATACTTGGTACATGGATAGTGGATGTTCCCAACATATGTTTGGTAACAAAAACTTCTTTGAAAATATTATCAAGACAAAAGCAGGAAAAGTAACTTTCGGAGATAATGCTAAGGGAGAAATTATTGGTATAAGTAACATCGTTTTTCTTAGAAAAAATTTGATTTCAAATGTTTTATTTTTTAAGGGTCTTAAGAATAACCTCATTAGCATAAGTCAATTATGTGATGAAGGTTACCTTGTTAATTTTTGGAATGAAAAGTTCTTAGTACACAATTACAAGGAAGAGTTTATTATTTCTTCCAATAGGTAAGAGAATGTTTACACACTAGACTTAGAAGACCTTAGGAGCCAAGACCTACCTTGCCTTAGTGCAATGTAAGATCATTCTTGGTTGTGGCATAGAAGTCTAGGACACTGTAATATTAGGAACCTATGAAAACTCTCTAAGAAAAGACTAGTTAAGTATCTACCGGAGCTTAGATTTGATTCTTCAAAAGTTTTTGATCCTTGTCAATATGGAAAGCAACATAAATCAAGTTTTAAATCAGTCGGTGAAGTCTCAACCACTGACGCATTACAATTGGTGCATATGGATCTTTTTCGACCAACATAAACTGGAAGAATTGGAGGCAAATATTATGCATTTGTCTTAGTTGATGATTACACTAGATTTACATGGGTATATTTTATAGAAAATAAATTTGAATATTTTTCTTATTTCAAATGTTTTAGAGCCCAAGTTAAAAATGAGAAAAACCTTCCTTTGATAACTATTCATAGTGATCATGGAAGAGAATTTCAAAATTCTGATTTTGAAACTTTTTGTAGTAGAAAAGGCATTACTCATAACTTCTTAGCGCCAAGAACACCTCAACAAAATAGTGTTGTTGAAAGAAGAAATAGAATTATTCAAGAGATAATAAGAACCATGTTGAGTGAATATTATATAGCCAAACATTTTTGAGCTGAAGCTGTAAGTACTGATTTTTATATTATAAATCATGTTTTGATTAGACCTTTTCTTAATAAAACTCCTTATGAGTTATAGAATGGTAGAAAACCTAGACTTTCCTACTTCAAGGTTTTTGGTTGCAAGGTATTCATTTTGAATACTAAAGATAACTTACACAAATTCACACCAATATCTGATGAAGGAATTTTCTTAGGCTACTCCAAAACTTCTAAGGCTTATAGAGTTTTCAATAAAAACACTTGTGCTATTGAAGAAATAGTACATGTCAAATTTGATGAAACTGATCCCTTTGTTTTTAAACAACCCCAACCTACATCTTCAGATGTTTTTTCAAAAACTGATTATCAACCTTTGTTAGAAGATCCCTCTGATAAGGAAAATGTCCAAGAAGATGTTTCTGAAGCATTTACCCCAGAATATTTTGTACCCTATGTTGATGAATAGGTTTTACAAAACCCAAATCAGTTGTTTCTTAAGAATCATCCCAGTGATAATATCATTGGTGATGTTAATCAACCTGTAAATACTAGAAGTTCCTTAAGGAATGAAGTAGAACATCTAGAATTCCTTTCCCAATTAGAACAAAAAATAATTGATGAAGCTTTAGGTGATGATGATTGGATAAAATCTATGCAAGATGAACTAAATGAATTTGAAAGGAATAAAGTCTGGACCTTGGTTGAAAGACCTAAGAAAAATTCTGTTATTAGAGTAAAATGGGTCTTCAGAAATAAGTGTGATGAAAATGGAATCATAGTAAGAAATAAAGATAGATTGGTTGCTAAAGGCTATAATAAAAAAGAAGGAATAGACTATGAAGAAACCTATGCTTCAGTAGCTAGAATTGAATCTATTCGTATCTTACTTGCCTTTGCAGCATTCTTCAACTTCAAACTTTTTCAAATGGATGTGAAATGTGATTTCCTTAATGGTTATGTTCAAGAGGAATTTTTTTTGAACAAACTCCTAGTTTTGAAGATAAAAAACATCCTAAACATGTTTATAAACTTACCAAAGCCTTTTATAGACTTAAGAAATCCCCTCGAGCTTGGTATGATAGGATTACATGATTTTTGCTTCAAAATAATAATGTTAAGGGAAATGAAGATCCAACCCTTTTTATAAATAAAGATAAGAAAAATGTTTTGATTGTTCAAATTTAGGTTTATGACATTATATTTGGTTCAACTCAGCAATAATTAATTGATTCCTTTTCGGATCTAATGAAATCTGAGTTTGAAATGAGTATGATGGGTGAGTTAACATTTTTCCTTGATTTTAAAATTTCTCAAAAACCAGAAGGAATCTATATATCCCAACATAAGTATATTAAATATCTTCCGAAAAAGTATGGATATGATAACACTAAGAGTATTAGTACTCCCATTGGTACCTCAAACACACTTGATCTTGATGAAGCTGGGAAAACAGTAGATCAAACATCTTTTAGAGGTATGATAGGAAGTATACTTTACTTGACAGCTAGTCATCCAGACTTAATGTTTTCAGTATGATTATGTGCAAGATATCAATCCAATACTAAGGAATATCATTTAAATGAAATTAAAAGAATTTTTCGCTACTTAAAGGGAACCATAGATTTAGGACTCTTTTATACTTCTGGAAATGAGTTTATTTTAAAGAGTTTTTCGGATGATGACTTTGGGGAATATAAAATGGATATAAAAAGTACATCTGGAACTTGTAATTTATTAGGAGATTCATTAGTTTCTTGGTCATGCAAGAAGCAACACTCAGTAGCACTTTCCACTGCTGAAGATGAATATGTAGTAGCTAGAAGTTGTTGTGATCAAGTGTTGTGGATGCAACACACACTCACAGACTATGGTATGAGTTTTACCAAAACACAAATTTTGTGTGATAATACTAGTGCCATTGCCTTAAGTAAAAACCCTGCACATCACTCTCGTGAAAAACACATAGATATTAGGTATCACTTTATTAGGGATCACACACAAAAAGGGGATATCATTCTTCAATTTATTGGAACACAAGATCAACTTGATGATATTTTCTCAAAATTTTTACCCTCAGATAGATTTGAATACATTAAAAAGAAGTTAGGAATGATAAACCTAAGGTAATATTCCTTGTTAAATTTCTGTTGAAACCAATATCCTTACAGTAATAAACTCTTTTTCATAAGGGTAGTACATTTGCGTGTTAGTTAGATCAAAATCTTTCGTAATGGAAATTTTTGTAGTCAGATTTTTCAAATCTTTCGTAATAAAAATGTTCATAGTAAGATTTTCTAAATTTTTCTTAGTGATTTTTTCGTAGTCTAAAACTTTTCATAGTCTAAAAATTTTCATAGTCTAAAATTTTCGTAATGAAGATTTTCATACTCAAAATTTTCATAATGAAGATTTTCGTACTCAAAATTTTTGCAATGAAGATTTTTGTACTCAAAATTTTTGTAATGAAGATTTTCGTACTCAAAATTTTCGTAATGAAGATTTTCGTACTTAAAATTTTTGTAATGAATATTTTCGTACTCAAAATTTTCGTAATGGAGTTTTTCTTTTCGTAATCAAATTTTCAGAATCTAAAGTTCTTTAAGAAGAATTTTTTTCTCAATACGAATAATCTTCTGAGCAATATGAAAGCTATGTTTCCTTTCCTAAGTTTTCGTAATCATATTTTACTTACCGGTAGTTTCTTTTGTTTTTAAATTCTTCAGATTCTATTTTCCTTAAATCCGAATGTTTTTATTAAAAAAAACTCAAAAGATCAGATCCAAGATTTCCTTGCAGCTATCATATCAACCGTCAGATCTAATCAGAAGGATTTTTATCCATTGGATTGAGTTTGGAATATGCACTGTCACATCAAACGCCTAAATAAAGGAACCCTGATGGTTGTCCCACATCGAATCTCAAGCTCTTGCGTGCTGAAGTTTTGCCATTCTACATAAGCTCATTCCAGATTCTCAAGGGTTTCTCAATTCTGAATGTCTGTAGAAGAATCATCTCAGAAAGATATGTCTACTGTCAAGCCAATCTCTAAGTGGCAGGTCTATAAATAAAGGTTGATGCATTCTAAATTCTTCAAAAAGTATGATTTGATTATCTCGAAAAACATTAAGTTTAATGGATGGAAGAGCGTTTCCGTATCTAAGCTAGGGGATCAAGATTTGGTGTATCTGGATTTTCTTGTTGAGTTTTATGAATCATTCAATTTCTTTAAGGAAGAAGGCATAGAGAAGTTTTCGTTCAAGAGCTATGGAAATAATTATTCTCTTTTATATACTAAGGCATCTAGTTTGATTGGTATTCCATATGAAGGGGAAGCTGAGTTCTGTTATCATAAGTTTCCAGATGTCAAAGGAAGCTTTGTTAAGGTGAAATCTATGGAGTGCCTCAGTCTTATAAATGTAAAGACTCCGAAGATTGCCCACTTGTCTACAAATTTATAGATTCTTAAATTATGGGTTCAGGGATTCATAATTCCGAGAAAAGGTGACAAAGATACATTAAAGAAGAGTGACATGTATATCTTGGATTTCTTGGTAAATCTAAGGAAGATCAATTTGGTTAAGCATATTCTCATTACGATTGAGAATATTAAGAATGGAAACTTGAAGGCTCAGATAATCATGTATCCAACCATTCTCTCCAAGTTAATTTTTCGGTGCTTAGAATCTTTTAAAATTACTTTCAGCTCAAAGCCAAGGAATTGAAAAGTCATGTTAGTTAGTGATGACACCCTGAAGAGGATGAAAATTGGTTTTTCAACAGACTCTGAAGAATTTTATGACTTACCAGAGGAAGAAACCGAAGCTGTTCTGAAAAAACAAGAAGTGGCTGAACTATCCGAAAAGGGAGGAAGGAAGAGGAAGTTGAAGGAAGTGGAAGAAAAGGTAAAATCTTATATGGCCAAGGAAGTTCAATCATCACCCCCAAAACTGAAAAAGCAAAAATCATATCTAGATAAGGTAGTTGCTAAGTGGAGAAAAGACAAACAGAATAGAAAAGCAGGGGAGCCAAGTTTTGGTTTGGATCCTGCTGAAGCAAAAGACTTAAAAGATAAGACAAATGATGAGATTGAAAATCAAGCTAAAGAAAAGAAGAAAAAGAAGAAGGTGAATGAAGATGAGATAGTGAAATCTCTTATGAGGGATACTGAGAAAGCATCTGAGAGTATCTTAGTACCAAAATCCTTCTTGGAAGAGGCTTTACCTGAAACTCCGGGGAAGAAATTTGTGACTTCGGAAAAAGTTCAAGAAGTAAAAGAAGTTGAAGGAGTTGAATAATAATTATAAAGTAGTGGTGATACCACAGATTTGATTAAGCAAGTGGAATAATTTCATGAGAAAGAAAGCCCATCCGAGAAGCTCTCAATCCGAACTTCTCAAGCCGAATCTTCAAAGATGGATACTCCTGGGAAGGATGAAGGAATGGATGATGATGAAGCAAATAAGCCATCTGAAGAAGAAAGTATTAATAGATATTTCATTCATCCTGAGGATGCTGAGGCAGGATATGAGAAAGAAGAGATAGATGAAGTTAAAATTGTTCAGCTGTCTGACAGTGAACAAGAATCTCCGGATGAGGAATCCATTCCAAAAACTGATAAGGTAAAATAGGTGGTTGTTGATTCACCTATTAAATTTGTTGTAAAGAAGAAGGAATCTAGTGAATATTCAAATAGGAAACTTGCTGAGCTAGAGAAAGATCCCTCACCTAGCAAAGTTTCAGATTCGGAATCATTATCCCTTGGACATGATTTCGTTGTCCAGTCATTGAAGAAGCTTATTGGGACCATTCCGATTTTTCCAAGCATTGATTCGAGATTCCAGATGCTTCAACACACCTTGAACCAGAAATCAGATTCAGTATCCATGGTGATGGATAAGTGTGTAAAACTTGAGGCTAATTTCAAGAATTTCTTCATCAACTATGATTCCCACAAAAGGCCTTGTAATAAAATGGTTAGCTGGTTAAAGAAGACAGTTGAAGATATGAGAGATCTTGATGAGTTCCAAGATAGTATCAAGGAGGCTTTTGACATTGAATATGGTAAGATAAAGGGTCTCACAAGCAGTTTTGAAGAAAAGATGACTCTGGAATAGAATTCTCAGATACAAGAAGTAAAATATCTGAATGGAAAGCTATATTCTATTGCTCAATGTTGGAAGAGAAAAAGATATCTTAATATTTAGATTGAAGAAAAGCTTGCTAAGTAAGATGAACTGTCAAAGGCTCAGGCATAGGTTCTCAAGGCTTAGGAAGAAAAAATCAAGGCTCTAGAGAAGAAAGTAGAGGATCAGGATTAGATTCTCAAGTAAGTATAAGAAGATCACAAGGATCTCAAAAATCTGAAAACCATTGTGAATAATTTGATGCCCAAGGAGAAAAAAGGACGATAGACCCAATGCTGTCTTTTGTTGTATTTTCCTTACTTGTATAATTTTTTCCTATCATAATGAAATATTTGGTTGCTTGTCTTTTGGATGTGTTGTACTAATATTTCAGGTATCATAATTTCTTTTCTATTCCCTCAAATTCCTTTTTTGAAAATCACAAAGGGGGAGAAAGGAAAAATAATACTGAGTAAAAGAAGAAATGTCCCTAAGTAAGGGGGATTTAATCTGAGGGGGAGTTCTCATTACAAATATTTTAATATTCAAGATAATGAAAAATCTCATTCTGTAAATCTAGAGTACGATCCTTAGTGTTCCAAATCCTAAGGGGGAGTTAGTCGTATTCATCATTTCTAATGTGATAAGGGAGATAAGTTTTATTTTCAAAGTCTAGAAAAATATTTTCTAAGTCCTTATATTCTTTTTCGTAAGGATGCTTGTGCTTTCCAAAGAGGGGGAGATTGTTGAGTCAATAGAGTTTCCTTATGAATTTTCTATTCCTTCATGTTTGGGGAGATTATTGAGTCGATAAGGTTTCCTTATGAATTTTACATTCCTTCTTGTTTTGAAAATCACAAACACCTTATCTTAAGGAAAATTTAATTTTAATCTATGTTTTACATTCATAAGGAAAATTTTCCTTCCCCAAGGAAATTTATCATTACCATGTTTTTCATTGTTCATTTTGTCTAAGTATAAAATTCGGTTTCGTATCCAAAACCTCAGGATTATATATATACTTAGATATAAAGCATTCTATTTTTAGGATCCGAATTTAGGTTCCGAGTTCTCTGAATTCAGACTCCGAACTCTTCTGAGTTCTGACTCTGAGTTCTCTAAATTCAGACTCTGAATTCTTATGAATTCAGACTCCGAACTTTGTAAGTTCAGACACCGAACTCTTATGAATTCAAACTCTGAAATTTGTAAGTTTAGACTCCGAACTCTTATGAATTAAGACTCCAAAATTTGTAAGTTTAGACTCCGAACTCTTATGAATTCAGACTCCGAACTTTGTAAGTTCAGACTCCGAACTCTTATGAATTCAGACTCCGAACTTTGTAAGTTCAGACTCCGAACTCTTATGAATTCAGACTCTGAACTTTGTAAGTTTAGACTCCAAACTCTTATGAATTCAGACTCCAAATTCTAACTAAATTCAAGACTCTGAATTCCCTTGAAATTCAGACTCCAGAATTCTATAGAATTCTAACTCTGAATTCTTCTGATAAACAGAATCCGAATATCTATGTGTTACATACTCCAAATAGTTTTTGGTTAGACTCCGAACTTTCATTTTTTCTTACACTCCAAAAAATGAATTTTCTTAAGTAACCATATTTTTTTACTCATGTTTTGGTTATAAAATGATGTCGTGAATTCAGTTACTAACTAACCGTTGTTTGAATGACACGTGTACAGGTCCCTCCAAAATTCAAGGAAAAAAATGACCATTGGAGGAGGGAGCCGATCGTTGAAGTCGTGCCTATAAATAGAAGCTCATTTGAATGAGCTCAGAACTTTGGCGGACCAAATTTAGGTAGAACTTACTTACATGCCATTGAAGTGATTTATAGAGAGAGAGGCTCTTATAAACTCTCAGGCTTCATGCAGAAATTTTGAACAACTTGTTCAAAATTTGATTCGTGCAGAATTGCTTTGTACAGATGTGCATTTTTTTTAAAATTAGAGACTTTGGGTTGTGAAGTCAGAGGTGCTGATTTCCTTACAAATTGAGGACTTGTGAGGATAGCAAGACAGATACCGATCTTCGGATTGAGGGCTTACCTGGTTTTGGGTAAGACAAACTTTCTTGAAAGTATAAATCAAGGGACCTTTATCCAAGGTTGTTGGATTCCCTTCTCTTTGGGTTAAAAGATTTACTACTTGTTACTTATAGTGTTTCAATCTTTGTTTTCCTCTGTAATTTTGGTTGTTGAGGAAAGTATAACTATCTTATACTTTCTTAGACTTTTAATCTGATTAAATAGGATTCTATATGCTTTAAGGTAGAATCTTTTTTGTTGTAAACTTTTGTTAAGTTTCATTTCTGGAATTTCTTTTCCTGAATCACTTTTCTGGAATCAGGCAAGTTATTAGAACTTATAGGTGTTTTGAATTTTGTTTATACAAAATTTCCTTAAGTATTTTTAAGTATACAATTCACCCCCTCCTATATATTGAGTATTTAGACCATAGTTTGATACTACAATCAGTATCATATCTATCTTACAATCGATCCAACAACAAGACCATTTTATCCTTGGTCATTTCACATAGGCACCTCACTAATGCACCATGACTATCAAAACACCCCATTATGGGCATGGACATTACTGTTTTGTACATACTTCTCTTCAACATGCCCTCCAACATGGGTGTGACCTTCTTGTCTTGGCCCTCCTTTATTCCAAGAACCTTTAACACTCTATGAACCTTATATAAACCATCTAGGTTCCTTACAACTTTATAAAGTCATGTCTTCTGATAAACCAATAATGATAATTATAACCTTGACGATCATTTCACATGGAATTATCTGATTTGACTTGGAATTCGATTCAAGTATTGACAAAAAAATCCAACACACTCAATCATATCCTCTTCACCAATTCTTCAACACCACTAATAAAAACAACCATATCATCACATATTGGGATCAAAAATCTCACCTTTATAGTTTATTTTCAACCAAGGAATATAAATAACTATGAAACCTTGAAAACATAGTAATGGGTCATCATGCAATAATTCTTAGCCCACACGAGTGAACATTGTGTAGGAAACAAGAACATTGAATAAATTATACCATGTTTTCCATAAGATGGTAAAATTTATGAAGATTACTTCTAACACACTAAAATTACAAAATAATAAAATTGTATTTGATAGTGTATGTGAAATTCAACACCAATCTTAAAGAACCCACAAAGTATATTTCTTTAAATTTAATCTCTTTGATAGCTTGCAGAACACGCAACCCCGAGTCTAAATGAACCATAATATAATATATCGTTATAACCTAGCCATTAATTTGGAGGGTATAAATAGTACTAAATAAATTATGAAAATTATGGTTATTTATTTAAATAAAATAATAATCATTTAAAATAAAAAGAAATATTTTCTGAAAAACTGTATTTTTCTAAAAGACTATTTTTCCATGTTTTGCACACATTATTTAAAATTAATTTTTACCAAAAATTTATTTTACGAAATGAAATTAATTTTTTAAATTATAATATAAAAATTATCTTAGTATGAATTTTTGAGATCTTTTTGAAATGTTTCATTTTTCGATGAATAGTGAAAAATCCTGAATTTTAATTGAAAACTCCCTTTTCATTTAGATTATTTGTAAAGTTAAATTATATTTTAAATTAGTTTTGAAGTATAATTAGTTAAATTATATATTAATTAATAAAATTTTGATAATTGGAATCATTTTTATATTGAATTTTGATATAAAAACTTTGTTAACTTTCGAACATTTTCTCTTTGAAAAACTACTTTCTCATCATGTGTGCAAGATTAATTTTAAATTATATTTTTCCAAATATGTGAATGGAATTTGGAAAAATGGATTCCATATTTTTAATAAGAAATAATTTTTATTTATTAATAAGGTAAACTTAATTTTTTACCATTATGAATAGTAAAAACAATAAAAAATATTTACCGTGGTTAAGGTAAAAACGGATTTATCGGGGGTTAAACAAAAAAAATAAGGTTAAATGACATAAAAATTTATATAAAATATTTTTTTTTTTGTAAATATTTATACCCTATAATGTCTAATTATTAATAATAATCTATTTTGGACCCTTTTATGTGAAAAACGTGGGTACACCTTTTTCTTATCATAAATTGTAAGTGCGCCACTCACTTCACTTATAAAAGGCCACCCATCTTATCTATTTTTCACACCTTAAAACCCTTTTGGTTCACCCAATACCTACCAAAATCCATTACCAAATTACCTCCTCTCATCCCATAATCCTTATTTTGGGTATAAATCCAACTTAAGAAGGATTTTGGTGCAAACAAAGGAGGTTACCCGAAGAAGAGGTAATGTTATTCAACATGCATTTTTATTTTATTTCTCCCCCACATCATCCAATTATTATTAAACCTGATGATATAATAACCCCAGTATATTCCATATAATGATATATTTTTATGTTAAGGTAATTACTTACAACCATATCCACTTCCATCAAATGGGTTACAAAATCGTCATTTATGTGTACGGCGGACTACCGTCTCGTGAACCGATGTCATTATTTTTTTCCATTACCACCTCTCATGGTTGGGTATTATGATAGATATAAAGTATATTTATGATATTTATAACATAATTATACCTTTTGAGTCATTATATCATGTATAAATTTCTAATTTACATTTCGTAGGGTATACGATAATGGCGCTTGTTGTACGACGAACTACCACCTCGCGGAGCGATGTGATTCATTTTTCACTAACACTTTATGTGGAAGGTGATAAGGATAAAATTAATGATTACATGTGATATAAATGAAATATTATGATATTAATTAAATATTTATAATTATTAAAATATAATATATCATTTTATTTCTTACCTTTTTAATCACAGAAAAATGATAACATCATTCGTGTATGTGTAGACTACCGCCTTCATGAAGCGATGTGACTCTCTTTTAATAACCACCCCATATGGATGATATATATAAGTAAATTTAAAGAAATAATATGTTATTTATTATATTATCATCATTATAGAAAGATAAAATATTACTTACCTCATTTCCATAATGATCTTTGAAAAATGGAAACGTTACTCATGCGTACGTATAGCCTACCCTCTCCATGATTGTAACACACTTCATTTCTCAAAATCACTTTTCATTATAGATATTAAAAGTAAAATTTATGTATAAATATGATAATTATGAAATTATTATTATTATTTTAGATGATGGAGCTATATAATTTGCGTAATAACAGGATCTTTCATGACAAAACATGGATGAGAAAACAAGACAATTAACACCCGAAATAATGAGAATAATGAATGACTATTAACGAATGGGTGATAATATGTTTTAAAAGGATCATATATGATATTATAAATATTAATACGCTTCTAGTGTAAGTTACTAACTTGTTTAAACCCATTATACATGAGGTTAAATCATGTTCAACCAAAAGGAAGCGCAAGGTAATGAATTTCGTCTCAATTTCATTTCATCGAGCCATATTATAATGTTATGCACCTAATTTATTTTATATAGAGTATATAATACCCATTTTAAATGTTATATCATGATTAATTAAAAATTCATGGTATTTTATGTTTTAATCTAAATTATTTCATCCAAGGTTATTTCACTTGAAAATTACCAAGTTGTAATGAATTTCATAACTTGATTTATTTTCATTGGGTTATATTACTCTTTTATCGTTTTTGATATTCTAATATTATATGTATAATGACTTTATATTATATTATTATTTATTTATACTTGTTTTATATGTATTTACAGTTGATACACATAATAAATTCATTGATTAATTCTCACTTCAACATTATGATCATTATAAGGGTTTATTTCATAATATCATTCTAATCGAGATTATTTATTCTTGAATTTCAGTTGAAGGAAATTATTTGATAATTGTATAATAAAACCATTTAATTTTATTCTCCTATGGTTATTCATGATATTTTCAAGTATTATTACCATTTTCAACACTTTGGTACTAATTTTTTTGAGAATTTTTTAAGAAAATATGACTTCATTTATCTCTTCGATCAAACATATATATTCTTCTAAAACCATGTTTTCTAAAAATGTTTTCAAATGTTTTAATCTTTTAAATGTTATTTATTAAATAATTTTTTACCCATGTTTGGATTTTTACAAAATAGTTTTAAATGAATCTTCTTTTCATTTTCCGAATAAGGAACTTTTTCTAACCTTTTTACAATGCAACAAGAATTTTTTTAACTTATATGTTATGTACAGAATTACCCACTATCATGATCATCATTTCTTTGAAGCTTCCTTTGAAAGTTACATGGTTATTTTTAAATAATTTTTTTTCCAAATATTTTGAAAATTCTTAATTTTTAAAAAGTGATTTTCAAAATAAAAGGATATTTTTCTTAAGAATGTTTTTAAAGATATTTTATGGTGTTTCTATTCATCAATGCCAAAAAAACCTTTATTTTTATATATACTTCATTAGAGATATGTTTTATTGATACCATACTTATTATTCCTACGAATGAATAATGATCATTTTGACCAAGGAAAATATTAACATTCATTTTCTTGATTCATTTTTATAGTCATTAACTTTCCCTTGAAATATTCACTTTCCTGTGATCATTGGACATTAAATTCACCATAAATATCCATATTATTTATCATATATATTCTTATTTCTTGAACCTTATATCATTTCTACATACGGTGTTTTACTTTGAAAGTTATTTGATCAAATGAGAAAATATTAATAAATCCACATTCTTTACTCAAAACAAATATTTGATGATAAGGAACATTATTTATGAATTATATAGATTATTTGATATATGAGGAATAATTTGGATATGAAGACACAGGAGGGTCCTAGTTATAGATAACCCCTCGATGCATTGGTAGTCTCATGATATGAATCAATTTCCTAGCCTTAGTTAAATGGGTTTCTACCCATCATATTTAAACTGTCTTGAGAATTGATTTTAACAGTAGAGGTTTTCGCGATGCTTAAGATCACGACATCCAATAATTAAGTATTTCATTCATTGATAATTAATCTATATTATTATCCATGAGATTTTTTCCATGATATTATCTCTGGATGCATTTTATTTTTAGTTTATTGATTAAATGTAATGTGTGCTTAGATATTTACTTTTTCATATTGACTATGACTTATATTATCATGATAGTCAAGTTATTTAAATGGAAGTATGGGTAGCGGGAGCCTCATCCCTTGACGATGGACTCTAGGGTTTGGCCATGGCCATCCCCCACTTCCTTAGTTTCAATCTACTTCCTCTCGGTGGTGCTTCATCGGCAGATTTTCCTGCTTGTGACCCACGACATTTCACTGATTCCTAAAACCCTATGGATTTTCTGAAGAATCGCATCTTGGATTATCCTCTCTTGTTTTTAGATCAACCTGATAGATATGATGATGTGTTGCAAGACCCACAACATTTTTTTGATACTCGCAACCCTATGGATGCGCTAAAGAATTGCACCTCAGCCTGTCCTCATTTGGATTCAGATCTACCTAATAGATTTAGTGATACAGTGCAAGGATTAGCCTATACTAATTCGATTCCAAATTTCCTTGATATATTTGAGGATGCATTGCATAGACCTACTGATGCGGTGTCTCTAATCCATAGTGATTCGCAGATGCCATTTAGTCTGAAGTAGAATGTGTCGCTTCAGGATGATAGGGTGGATCCATCTAGTGGTAATGATTTAAATTATCAATATTTTTCTAATGATTTAAATAATATAATTTCAGTTCTGAAGATGAATGGATTTCTTTCTCTGGGTATGTTCAAGGATTCATGTCCTGGTAGGATCCTTTGTAAGGTTTCATCATCTCACGTTGAAGCTAACCCTACAACACTTGTTGAGAGACTAAAAATTGGAAGAAACTCATTGATTTCATGCATTGTTTTACTTAAAGGTGAAAAAACTTGGAATAATAATTATTTGTTTCTTATAACCTCAATTTTATGGGGTTTCTCTAATTAGAAATGCATCTCTCTTGGTCGAGGGTTTTTTCATTACCTATTTCCTTCATATGAATTAAATATTCGTGCATGGAGCATTGGGACCATGCTATTGAAACTTGGTTGGATTCATTTACATGAATGGTCATTGGAATTTAATGTCTCGCATGCAATAAATTACTTTTCTCAGGTATGGATCCGTCTTCATGGTCCCAACTAGATCCTTTGGCACCTAAAGATTTTGTATGATATTGCCATAGCAATTAGGACTTCTATTCATCTTGACAAGGAGACCGAGGATGTACGGTTTGATTACTTTACTAGGATGTTGGTAGAGGTTGATCTCAGATCCACCTTAATTGAAAAGGTAACTCTTTCTACTCCTTCTTATAACATTCAAATTAATATTGAGTATGAAAAAGCCTATTTTCTGCAATGATTGTATGGCTGTTGGACACTCTTTGGAGACATGTCAGAAGCATGTTTCATGTGAGGAATGTGGGATGAGGGTTCATCCAAAAAATATCTGTTGAAGGAAGTCAAGGATGAAAGATGTGTCTTTGTTAAATTCAATAATTCATGATGGTGATGCAATAAAGGAGCCAGTTTCCGCTTTGTATAATGTGATGATTTCTGGGAAATCTGACTCTCTAGTGTCTAAGATAAAAGGGAAGGGTTTGCTGGTGGATGCCTCTCCATAGAGTACTCATAGTGTCCCCTTAGAACCTTGAGTTGATTTGGTTAAAAAGGTTATTTTAGCTGAGAAAAACCCTACACAGTCTCTGGGATAGATGGTCCCTGATCACTCTCAGGTTCATGCCAACCAGACTAATCCGCAACAGCATGCTGATTCCCTCCAGGAAATCCAAAAGCTCTTTTAGTATTCTAAATTATATGAGAAATGGGGGAATGTTTCTGAGGATGAAAGAGAGAGTGGTACCCTTATTAAGGCTTCAGGAAGTGGTGGGAGTGCATCTTTTAAGGAGGTAATCTTGAGTGGAAAGGAAAGGATGACTGATAGTGAAGGCTTCACCTCTGTTCCTTCAAAGCGGAGACCACACAAGGATTATTATAACCTTTCTAGGAATGTGTCTACTAGATAATATTTGAAGATTTCTAGGAAGGTGGACACAAACATTCTTATGATTTTTAATAAGGATAAATATCAATATGAGTGGGAGGTTTCTAGTTACTCTGATTATGGAAATGATATATCGTATTATGATATCTAGACCTGTTGTTAGGTGGATGAGGACATTTATGTTTGTTTTATCCCTTCTGCCTCTTATCATTAATTTTTATTTTTTATTAATAAATGGTTAGAAGCTTTGCTTATGGCTAGAATTTTTAGTATTCATGAGATTTTCATAATGATATTATCTATAGATGTATTTCATTATTAGTTTATTGATTAAATGGAATGTTTTTTCAGTTATTTACCTTTCCATATTGATTATGACAGTCAAGTTATTCAAATGGAATGTGTGTTTGGTTATTTACCTTTCCATGTTGATTATTATTATTGATTCATGATTGCTTCTACTGTACTTAACCCTTACTGATCATTTGATACCACCCTTATTTTGTTTCCTTTCCAAGTAATCCATGGAGTGTACTATGATTGATATGCAAGGATATTCTAAAGGGAATAATTTTATTCTAATTTTTTTTTTATAATTTTTGTATTCGAATTTAATATGGGAGTCATGTACGTATCCAGTTTACCCATACTACTAAACTATTAGGTCCTTTGGGATGCAATTACTTGTATCATATGACAATGTAATAACGTATACACTGGCTCTAGGATACCAGGGTCAGGGTCGCTACATTCTTAAACATGAACTTCACACATAATGAAATCACAATCCACCCCTTTTAATAAATCTCTCTCTAAATATATTCTTCCTTTCAAGATATAATTCCCCCAAAGGTAACGCATATCAATGGATACTCCCCCTTTGAAAAACAATAGTAAGATAAACATGAAGGAAAAAATTTATGTTTTCAATTATTCCATCCCTTTGAAAAAAATACCCAAGGAAAATATGAGAGAGGGGATGACACACCATACCTTATCCTTATAAATATTGAGGTCGAACACATAACTTCAACCTCATATTATGAGGTACTTATTTTGAAAGTGTCTTGGTGAACACATCTACAATCTGCTCCCTCATAGGAATAAATTCCAATTTTAACTCATTCTTATCCACTATATATTTTATAAAGTGATTTTTAATATCAATGTTCTTGGATCTTTAATGTTGAACTGGATTATTTGAAATATTTATTGAAATTTGGTTATCACATGCCAAAAGTAATGGAAACTTCACTTCAAATTTTAAATCTTCTAGGTATGTTTTTATCCACATAAGTTGTGTTTAGGAATAGGTTTAAACCACATATTCTACCATAAAAGTTCTTGAGGTGAATAAATTATTCTTCTTTTAATGTCAAAAAACACATATTCCTATAATAATGAAAGATCGAATAGATGTAGACTTCTCATCATAAAAACCTCCTTCCCAATCTGTATTCAAAGAAACCAACAAATCAAACTTCTCTTTGCTATCATATTTCAATCCATAACTTAATATTTCTTTGATGTATATAAGTATTCTATTTCTATCCATGAGATAAGGCACTTTTGGTGATATTTGATACAATAAAAAAGTGTGGAAATATATATAATATTCGATCTTGAAGTTATCAAGTCTAGTAGACTACAAATTAGCTTTTGGAATTCCCTTAGATCTACATCCTTTCCTTGTTCATCTTTATAAAATCTAGTTCCTACTAAAATTAATGTAAAAACTAGATTCAAATCCTCTATTCCAAACTTTTTCAACATTTCATTAGCATACTTCTATTGATATAGAAAAATATAATGTTTTCATTGAGAGATTTGTAAGCTAAGAAATTATCTCATCTCATTAAACATAAACATTTCAAAAAACATCTTTATTTATTTAGAAAAATATTCAAAAACTTATTCATCATTTCCATAAAAAATAATATAATCTATATAAATAATAACAATGGGAAATAACTCCTTATTATCTTTAATGTAGATATTATTGTCAAATCTTTATTTTTAAAATTTTAACTTCTTCAATAAGGTGTTAAGCTTAGAGTTACAAGATTTTGGGGCTTGTTTTAGCCCCTATAAATCCTTTTTTAACTTGAAAAAATAATTATCTTCTTCAAAAATAATGAAACTGCATGGTTTTTTAGTATACACTTCCTATTCCTATTCACCATTGAGGAATACTGACTTGACATCCATTTGAAATATCTTGAATTACCATTATGCTGTAATTCCAATAAAATTTCTTATGGTTTTAAGTCTTGAAACTGGTGAAAAGGTCTCATCCAAGTCAACACCTTAAACCTATGAATATACTTAACACACCAATATTTATTTATTTCTCACAACTTCACCTTTTTCAATCATATTGTTTAAAAAAACCACTTTGTTCCAATAATGTACATCAATTTTCGCTTGGGTACCAACTCCAAAGTCTCATTATTTTCTATTTGATCCATCTCTTCATTCATTACATCAATCCACTATTGATGTTTCATTTCTTATTTCA
The DNA here is from genome assembly GCA_963277665.1 of Viscum album. Lineage (NCBI taxonomy): Eukaryota > Viridiplantae > Streptophyta > Magnoliopsida > Santalales > Viscaceae > Viscum > Viscum album. The sequence continues at coordinate 905,732,774 of OY728131.1, read as the reverse complement.
AAAATCTTAGTTCAACTTTAGAGAAAAATGAGATATGATAGGTAGTCCTCAAAGTTCTTCTAGTATGAAAGTGTTTCCCATGATTTCCAATGATATTTTGAACCTAAAAATTCCTTCATAACCTTGTATAATGTAAAAAAGTTTTTTATTAATCACATGAATTTTTTGAATCTACTTATTCAACTTGAACTTATTTTTAATTTTCACCATTTTTGGAAAATTTATCTTTTCATTTCAAAAAACATATTCATCATCATCACTTTTGGAACATGGTTCTTCATATGAGTTATCTTTATTTTTATGTTCTATCACTTTCACATCAAAAAAATCAAAAAAAATTTATGTTTTTTTATTTTAATAATGATATCCTCTTATATTTAGTGGATAACCTAAGAAGATACCACCAACACATCTTCTTTCAAATTTTCCCATATTATCACCATTAACTTTGATAATGAAAGGGATTCCAAACACTCTTAGATAATTCAAACTTGGAAATTTATTATAATAAATCTCTAATAGCCCTATAGGAATTGTTAATTCCCACCAGGTTACCGAATTTATAAATTTATAAACATGAAACAAACAATGCACTAAATTATTGGGTAGTATAGGAATTTAAAGTCCGAGGTTTAACCCACAGAGATAGGGTTGGAGAAAATATTAATTAAATAAGATAAACCTAAGCTAATTTCGATTTGATGAAAATAAATATAAACTACTTATCATAGGATTGGTGAAGAAGGTGGGAGATGAAAATATAAAATGGGTGTTAGACAACAATGAATCCAGGTTCAAAGAATGATAAGGTATGATATAATTAATTAACAATCATGCAGTTGTTGTAATCAGGTCTAATCAAATTTAATGGTCATGATAAACATAATCTATCCTAAATTATCCTTTTCTCATGGTCAGGTACTTCAGATTGTAAAGAATGGGTAACCCACAACCTTATTTAAACATAGGGAAGAGAAAAACTCAAATTTCATGGTGGAATTAAAGTCCTTAGATCACATATTAAACAAATTCATTCAATATAGGAGATTTTCATACACAAAGAAAGAAATTTAACCCAATCCCGAACCCCACTCACAATGACCATGCAAGAAGAATTAAGAATGAGATAGAATTAAAGAGGAAATATTAAATATAAACATGAATTTCAATTAATTATAAAATACTTCTTACATTCAATCCCCTTTTATTACACTTGCCTCGACACGAGTAAATCAACCACTCATGATAACCATGATTGGGTGTAGAAATATAATAAAGGAAAATCCTACAGAGATGGTGGCAGTAGGTGTGCCTTTGTTTGGTGGGTGTTTGGAATCGAGCTCCTTCCAAGAATGCTTAAAATGGGTGGACATGGGTCCCTTTTATAGGAGAATCCTGTCCAAACCCATGGTCCACATTGCCTACATTTTCTCTGTATGTCACCATCATCACGACGTGTACCTGTGGTATACGTCATGTACCTAAGATCCATTTTTTCCTCCACCGCGTCGAATCTGCAGATGCTTCTTTGACTTTTTGACTTTTGTCACAACATGTAGTGAGATTACACGATGTGTACTCATGGTCCACATTTTCCTCCATGCCCTTGTGACTCTTTCATGTATCACATCCATTAATTTGACCGAATGAACCAAAGGCCTTCATTTTTATTGATTTTTGATAACCCCCCTTTCAAGGGATGAGGGGGAACCCTTACAAGGCCCGTAGTCTTAGTGATTACATTTCCCATAGGCTTAAGAAACATTACATGACCCTAAGGTCTTAGGGAATTCAACTAGACTATAACTATAAGAAAATTCCCCTCCCCAGTATCTACATCGTGATGATAGATCTCCACCTTCACATGGCCATCTGGCTGAGCTTCCTGTGCAAGCACAGGCTGGTCCCGATGGCATAGCCATACCCTCTCATTCATCTAAATCCATTGGTTCTGCTCTGGTGAGTGTGTCTACTATGAATCCTCCTATGGGGATGATTTTTTTTGTAGAGTCTGTTTGGGGAAACTGCATGTGGCCCGAAGGCCTTGAGGTGGCCCGAAGGCCTTAAAGGTGTCCCAAAATCCCACTGACCCGAAGGCCTGGGTGGTCCGAAGGCCTTAAGTACTCCAAGCCCAAACCAGTGGACTAAGGTGAATAGTTCCGACTGCTACAATACCGAACAGTAACTGTTAAAATAACTGCTGCAGTACCACACATTACCTGCTACAGTTCCTGCTACAATGCTGCTACAATACTTCATTAATTTGGAACTTTGACTGCCGTCACACTGTGTACTGAAGGTACATGTCATGTAGGTGCTCTGCTCCAAAATTTCCAGCTCTGCTTCGACTTCAAAAATCCAGTGTTGTGCTGCTTCACTTTGCTCGCAGCGTGAAGTGTCTTTAAGATCATTTTCCACTGCTTTTCATTCCTTTTTCAAATATTTTATGTTTATTTCCATAAAACATAAATCAAGTCAATACACTCACAAATTGGAAATATTAATCAATTAAATACAAAAATCATCACATTAAACACTCAAAAATATTTACATGAAATAGACTTATCAAATACCCCCCCACTTGAATTCAACCTTGTCCTCAAAGATGTAATCTCAACATAATAAAAAGGACTTTCACCTTACCATGACTCAAATTCAATTTCAATAAAATCAATTGATCAAATGGAAAATTTAAACGCTCAAGAATCATATGCAAAAAAAAATTCAAAGCCTCATTTTTCAAAGAAACAAATCAACCAAGTATCATACTTTTCATCTTTTCAAATATAAAATTTTCTTTATTCAACCATATTCATTTTTAAATTCATCATAAATATGAATACCACTTGAAATTTACCTCACATGAATTTTTCCTCTCATTATCTGGGTACAAAAGTAAATATAATTCAGCACATACCTCAGAAACATGTAACTTACCATAGTCTTGCAAGGAATCTATTATATCCACCTTTTAAAGGAAGATATCACAATTAATCATGAGGTATTTACCATTAAGGATCAATTGACTCTGAGGTTTAGGGTAGGTAGGTAAATTATGTAAAAATTAAAGCTCAAAAAGGAGGTTCAACTCTAAATCATTTTTGATGATAATCAAAAATAGATCACCGAATGTCTCCCTTTACAAATTTCATCTCTCTCTTCCCAAAAAAATCCAATGGGATCATGATACATGTATACATAATGAATGAATCAACCTCTATTTATTTTTTTCTAAAATAAATGCTCATGAAAAATCTCACATCCATCACCTAGCCACATATGATAAAAAATCATCTGTATGAAAAATGGTGATTTTTGATCCTCCCAAAACATAACCCAATTTTTTTTTCATTTTTTTAACAAGAGATGTGAATAATAAAATAAAATGAAAGATTCATGGCCTCTACCCATATCATAATGAAACCCCCAGCAAAATATCCACAATGACGTATATCCCGATACACCCAAATGTTTCTCCCTCACACTTATTTTTTTAAATATCATGAAAAACAATTATAGGAAGGTAAGAGTGGATAAAATAGGCTTGTAACATGGTTTATCTCCTAATAAGGCAATTAATGGATTCTATGGGCTTAAAAAGGATTAATGCAAGGTTGGTCTAAGGATAAGGGCTAACAAAAAGAATGCCTCGATCATTTTAAAAGTGATTCTATTCAGTCATAGCTTCGATAAGATGCACTATAAGTTAAAGAAGAATACAATCTTGAGTTTATCAAGAAATATACTATAGAGAGAATGGAAAATATTGGCTCAGTGGATGTCTCATGAATGAGATTAATGGTTGGGACAATTACTCATATCAATACATATGAATAATTAAATCAATTAATGAAAATATTAGAAAATCAAAACATGGACAATTCTTAGAAAACTTTCATCTACAATGATCAAAATGCTCCACAAATCATGATTTTTCAAATCCTAAACCACATGCTTATCTCTACTAATTATTTTCCCCATTTTTTTCATTCAAATTTATTGACAAAGAAATTTAAATTACATGGAATGGTAATTGTCTTAAGCAGTTTATGTATCCTAGTTTAGTTGAATAAAGAATAAATAAAGTGTGAGACATGTAATTTATAATTAAATATCTAAAAAAATTTCAATGTGGGATTTACAAAAGAATTTTTTTGAATCGAAACTCTTACTCTCCTTTCAATTGGTGCTTCAAAATTGGCTGTGTAGGTTTTGTCTACTGCTTTCTTGCCACTTCTTCCTATGCCTTTGATGGACCTGAAAATTAAATATAAAAAAGTCAAAGTATAGGCCTTTGCACTATGCTCAAAAATAGTAAGGGGAATTGAAATTGAATACTAATATAAAATTAAATTCAAAGAAATCAATAAATCTAAATTCCTAGAAAGCAGTAAAAATCAGGTTGCCTCCCGAAAGCTGCTCTTTTTTAACAGTCATTTAGCTCGACCATACCTGGGTTGTCTAATTAGAGTGTGTTATAAAGCTAATTGTCTCATGCTTACCCAATTTTGACTTTGAATACCTCCCAATTCATCATGACTTCTGCTCAATGGAATTGGCATGGATCTCAGAGGTGGTGACCAAATTATGAAGAACATGAGTATCACCAATAGAATTTCAGCATCTTTCTAGACTCAGTAAAATTCTTCTTCTTTAACTACTGGATGCATATATTGATTTCCTTCCATTATTTTTTTCAGGTTCAGCCTCCATCCCTTTAACTTCTTCTGTTGCCGCTTCTTCTTCTTGTTCCTCTATGTAGTCAGTGCAGGGTGCAACTTGTTCTTCCTCCTCTTCTTCTTTATGTGGCACACTTAATTTTTTTAAAAAGTTTGTCATAAATTCGGAAACCATTATACCTTCTTCCTCATCTTATTCATAATATTATTCTTCCTTGGGTTGTGGTCCTAGTTTTTTAAGGAAACTTTGTAGCATCTTAGCAGCTGAGGTTTTTTCTTCTTCAATTTCATCTTCTTGCTGCTGCCTTCTCTAGTGTGCTTCAGACCATTCGAGTTCAGTGGAAATGTCACCCTCTTCATCTTCTTACGAGCCTGAAAAATAAAGGGCATCATGATTAGAATAAAAATCATCATTGGAAGTGGTACTTACCTCCGATTCATTGTCCATGCTTTGATCATGATGTGCCTCATAGAGTTTCAGCTCCAGTCTATGGGGGGGAGTGTATTCATAGAATGGGTACAGTTGTGGGAACTTGAAAGGTTGACTTATCATTTCTTTGATTTAATCTAGTTTTTACTTCATATCATCAAGTATGAAGGTGAACCTTTCCTTGGTAGTCATCTCATTTTATAGCCCTGCAATCACAACTAAAAATACCCAGTGCGGTAAAATAAAATTTAAATAAAAATACTATGCTAGAAATCAGGAAACAGAGTAGATGGGAAATTTTTTTTTCTAAATTATTCAATCAATAAATTTTATGCTCCTATCCCCAGAAACGATGCTAAAAATTTGATATCCCTACAGGCATCATTACTTCCCACCAGGTTACCGAATTTATAAATTTATAAACATGAAACAAATAATGCACTAAACTACTGGGTAGTATAGGAATTTCAAGTCTGAGGTCGAACCCACAAACATAGGGTTGGAGAAAATATTAATTAAATAATATAAACCTAAGATAATTTTGATTTGATGAAAATAAATCTAAACTACTGATAATAATATTAGTGAAGAAGGTGGGAGATGAAAATATAAAATGGGTGTCAGGAAATAAAGAATCTAAGTTAAAAGAATGACAAGGTATGATATAATTAATTAACAATCATGCAGTTTTTGGAATCAGGTCTAAGAAAATTCAATGTTCATGATAAACACACTCCATCCCAAAGTCTCCTTTTCTCATGGTTAGGTATTTTGTATTGTAAAGAATGGGTAACCAGAAACATTATTTAAACATAGGGAAGATAAAAACCCAAAGTTAATGGTGGAAGTCAAGTCCCTAGATCACATAATAAAAAAATGTATTAAATCTAGGAAATGGTCATGCACAAAGAAAGAAATTTAACCCAATCCTGAACCCCAATCACAATGATCATGCAAGAAGAATTAAGAATGAGATAGAATTGAAGAGAAAATATGAAATCCAAACATGAATTGAAATTAATTATAAAATACTTCTTACATTCAATCCCCTTTCATCACACATTCCTCGACACGAGTGAATCACCCACCCATGGTAACCATGAGATGGTGTATAAAAATAAGAAAGGAAAATCCTAAAGAGATGGTGGCAGCAGGTGAGCCTTTGTCTGTTGGGTGTCTGGCATCGATCTCTGTCCAAGAATTCTTTAAATGAGTAGAAAAGGGTCCCTTTTATAGGAGAATACTGTCCAAAACCACGGTTCACGTCGCCTTCATTTTCTCTACAAGTCACCATCGTCACGATGTTTACCTGTGGTACACATCATGTACCTCAAATCTGGTTTTTTGTCCACTGCATTGAATCCACGGATGATGCTTTGACTATTTGATTTTCATCACGATGTGTACTAAGATTATATGACATGTACTCATGGTTCGCATTCTACTCCATGACCATGTGAATATTTCATGCATCACATTCATCAATTTTGAACTTTGACTACCATCACGTCGTGTACCGAAGGTACACATCATATAGGTGTTCTGCTCTAAAATTTCCATCTCCGCTTCGACTTCAAAATTATAGTGTCGCGCCGCTTCGCTTCACTCGTAGTGTGAAGTGTCTTTAAGATCATTTTTCTATCACTTTTCATTTCCTTTTCACATATTCTATGTTTATTTCCATAAAACATAAATCAAGTCAATACACTCACAAATTGTCAATATTAATCAATTAAATACAAAAATCATCACATTAAACACTAAAAAATATATACATGAAATAGACTTATCAAATCCCCCCACACTTGAATTCAGAATTGTCCTCAAGGATAGAATCTCAACATACTACAAATGACTTCCACCTTACCATGAATCAAGTTCAATTTAAATAAAATCAATTGTTCAAATGGAAAATTAAAATGATCGAGCATCATATATAGAAAATTTTTCAATGCCTCATTTTTTAAAGAAATAGGTCAACCAAGTATCTTAATTTTCCTCTTTCAAAATAGAAAAGTTTATTTATTCACCCATATTAATTTTTCAATTCATTATCAATATTCATTCCACTTTCAATTTACCTCAAATGATTTTTTTCCTCACATTATCTGGGAACAAAAGTAAATAGAATTCATCACATACCTCAAAAACATGTAACTTACCAAAGGATTGCAAGGAATTTATTATCTGCACCATGTAAAGACAGGAATCACAATTAATCATGAAGGATTTACCGTTAAGGATCAAATGAATAAGTGGTTTAGAGTAGGTAGGTAAATTATGTAAAAAGTAAATCTTAAAAATGAGGTTCACCTCTAAATCATTTTGCATGATAATCAAAAATAGCTCACTGAATGTATCCCTTTACAAATGTCATCTTTCTCTTACCCCAAAAACTCAAGTGGGATCCTGATACATGTATGCACAATTAATGAATCAACCTCTCTTTATTTTTTTGAAAGCTATGCTCAGGATAAATCTCACATCCATCACCTAACCACATAAAATAAAAAATCATTGGTCTGGAAAATGGTAATTTTTGATCCTCCCAAGACACAACCCATTTTTTTTTTCATTTTTAACAAGATAGGTGAATAATAAAATAAAATTAAAGATTCATGGCCTCTCGATACATCATAATGAAAAAACCACAGCAAAATATCCACAATGATGTATATCCCAATACACCCAAATGTTTATCCACCACACTTATTCTTTTAAATATAATGCAAAAAAATTACAGGAGGTTGGGAATGGATAAAATAGTCTTGTAACATGGATCATATCATAACAAGGAAATTCATGTATTCTACAGGATTAAAAAGGATTAATGCAAGGTAGGTCCAAGTATAAGGGCTAATAAAAAGAATGACTCAATCATTTTAAAAGTGATTCTATTAAGTGATATCTTAGATAATATGTAGTGAAAGTTCTAGAAGAATACATGCCTGAGTTTACCAAGAAATATACTATTGAGAGAATGGAAAATATTATCTTAGTGTATGTCTTAGGAATGAGATGAATGGTTGGGACAATTACTCATGACAATGCATATGAATAATTAAATCAATTAATGCAAATATCATAAATTCAAAACATGGCCAATTATCAAAAAAAAAAATCATCTACGATGATCAACATGATCATAAAATAATGATTTTTCAAATCCTAAACCACATGCTTATCTCTACTAATTATTTTTACAATTTTTTTCATTCAAATTTATTGACAAATAAATTTAAAATACATGGAATGGTAATTGTCTTAGGCTATTTATATATCCCAGTTCAGTTGAGTAAATAATGAATCAAGTTTGGAACATGAAATTTACAATTAAATCTCTAAAAAAATTTCAATGTGGGATGTACAAAAGAAAAATTATGAATCGAAACTCTTACTTCCCTTTCAATTGGTGCTTCAAAATTGGCTGTGTAGGTTATGTCTACTGCTTGTTTGCCACTTCTTCCTGTGCCTTTAATGGACCTAAAAATTAAATAGAAACAAGTGAAAGTACATGCCTTTGTAGTATTATTAAAAATAGTAAGGGGAGTTGAAATTAAATACTAATATAAAATTAAATTCTAATAAATCAATAAATCTAAATTCCTAGAAAGCAGTAAAATCGGGTTACCTCCTAGAAGATGATCTTTTTTAATGGTTGTTTAGCTCGACCATACCTAGGTCAGTTTATTGGAGTGTGGAATAAAGCTAATCATATCATGTTTACCCAATTTTGACTTTGAATACCTCCTAGATCAACATGAATTCTCCTCAATGGAATTGGCATGGGTCTCGGAGCTGGTGACCAGAGTCTAAACAACATGAGTATTGCCAACATAATTTATGCATCTATCCAAACTTGGTAAAATTCTTATTATTTAACTACTGGATGCATATGTTGAGTTCCTTCAATTATTTTTTTTCAGTTTCATCCTCCAACTCTTTAACTTTTATGTTGTTTCTTCTTCTTATTGTTCCTCTACGTTTTTAGTGCATGGTGTAGCTTGTTCTTATTCCTCTTGTTCTTTATGCGGCTCACTTAAACTTTCTAAAAAGTTTTTCATAAATTTAGAAGCCATCATACTTTCTTCCTCACCTTCTTCACCTTCTTATTCCTCCTTTGGTTGTGGTCCTATTTTTTCAAGGAAACTTTGCAGCATCTCAGCAGCCAAGGTTCCTTTTTCTTCAATTTCATCTTCTTGCTACTGCCTTCTCTAGTGTGCTTTATACCATTAGAGTTTAGCAGAAAGGTCATCCTATTCATCTTCTTCCGAGCCTGAAAAATCAAGGGCATCATGATTAGAATAAAAATCATAATTGGAAGTGTTACTTACCTCCGATTCATTGTCCATGCTTTTATCATGATGTGCCTCATAGAGTTTTAGCTCCAGTCTATGGGGTGGAGTGTGTTCATAGAGTGGGTACAGTTGTGGGAACTTGAAAGGTTGAATTTTCATTTATTTTATTTCATTGATTAGTTTCACCGTATCATCAAGTATGAAGGATAACCTCTCCTTGGTAGTTATTTCACTTTTCAGTCCTTCCATCCCAACTAAAAATACCCTGTGTGGTAAAATAAAATATAAATAAAAATCCTATGCTAAAATAAGGAAACAGAATAGATGGGAAAAGAGTTTGTCTAAATTATTCAATCAATAAATTCTATTCTCATATCCCTAGAAATGATGCCAAAAATTTTATATCCCTATGGTCATCATTAATTCTCACAAGGTTACCGAATTTAGAAATTTATAAACACGAAACAAACAATGCACTAAAATACTTGGTAGTATAGGAATTTAAAGTTTGAGGTCAAAACCACAGAGATAGGGTTGGAGAAAATATTAATTAAATAAGATAAACCTAATCTAATTTCATTTTTATGAAAATAAATCTAAACTACTGATCATAGGATTGGTGAAGAAGGCAGGAGATGAAAATATAAAATGGGTGTCAGGAAGCAATGAATCCATGTTCAAAGAATGAAAAGGTATGATATAATTAAATAAAAATTATGCAGTTGTTGGAATTGGGTCTAAGAAAATTCAATGGTCATGATAAATGCACTCCATCCCAAAGTCCACTTTTCTCATTGTTAGGTACTTTAGATTGTAAAGAATGGTTTACCCAAAACCTTATTTAAATATAGGGAATAGAAAAACCCAAAGGTCATGGTGGAATTCAAGTCCCTAGATCACATATTAAACTAATGTATTCTATCTAGGAGATGTTCATGCACAAAGAAATAAATTTAACCCAATCCTGAACCCCACTCACAATGATCATACAAGAAGAATTAAGAATGATATAGAAAATTAAGAGAAAATATGAAATCCCATTATGAATTGAAATTAATTAGACAATACTTCTTAAATTCAATCCTCTTTAATCATGCTTTCCTCGGCTTGAGTAAATCACCCACCCATGATAATCAGGAGTAGGTGTAGAAAAATAAGAAAGGAAAATCCTACAGAGATGGTGGTAGTAGGTGTGCCTTTGTCCGGTGGGTGTCTGGCGTCGAGATCCATTTAGGAATGCTTCAAATGGGTGACCAAGGGTCCCTTTTATAAGAGAATCCCATCCAAACCTATGGTCCACATCGCCTGTATTTTCTCTGCACGTCACCGTCATCACGATTTGTACCCATGGTACATGTTGTGTACCATAGATCCAGTTTTCCTCCACCACATAGAATATGAAGATGCTACTTTGACTATTTGAATTTCATCATAACGTGTGCTGAGATTACACAACATGTACCCATGGTCCACATTCTCCTCCATGTCAGTGTGACTCTTAGATGCATTGCATTCATTAATTTAGAACTTTTACTACCATCATATCATGTACTGAAGGTACACATCATGTAGGTGCTATTCTCTAGAATTTCCAGCTCCGCTTCAACTTTAAAATTCCAGTGTCGCGCCGCTTCTCTTCGCTCGCAGTATGAAGTGTTTTTAAGCTCATTTTTCTGTCACTTTTTGTTCATTTTTTACATATTTGATATTTCTTACCATAAAATATAAATCAAGTCAATACACTCACAAATTGGAAAGATTAATCAATTAAATACAAAAATAAACAAATTAAACACTTGAAAATATATACATGAAATTGACTTATCAATCTCATATGGTGACATGTCATAATTTGGCCTATAAAGGCAATGATTTTGGAAATGAAAAATTTCCTCAATAAATTATCTCTAGAAATAATGAGACATGTCATGCTCTAACAATATAGTTTGATCTATCTATATAAGTCTTATATTATTATTTTTCAACCACACCATTTTTTTGAGGTGTGTATGATTCACTGAGTTCATAATGGATACCATATTTTTCAAGATAGGCTTTAAATCTTCCGCTAGTATACTTAGGACCATGATCTTTTCAAATATTCTTCAAATAGTGACCACACTCTTTCCGAGAACTTCTACTGAAACTCTTTAAATTTTTTAGAGCCTATTATTTATGATTTATAAACATAAAACATGTAATGAAATTAAATTTGTTAATAAAGGAACTAAAATAATTATCTCTATTTACTAATTTCTTCCTTATGGGTCCACAAATGTCATAGGAATTAGATCCAAAGGATGAGTAGATTTAATTTCTACCTTCTTATGTGTAGTATTCCTAATACTTCCCTTTTAACAAGTATAACACATCGAATTCCTTTATATTTTCATCATAGTAACATCAAAAAAAATTTCTCCACAGATAATCTTACACATATTCATTTTTCAAATATGGCCAAGTCTTTGATGATGCTATTGACTTTTTTTATTTTAAGATAAAATAATAATAATTTCTAGAATCACTAATCTAAAAAAAATTTAATTTTATTCATTGTTCTCCCATCAAGATTCATCCATATTTCATGATATTTACAACAAACCAATTTTTCTAAAAAATCACTTCATTTACATCATCACATGACCGAGACATACTAAGAAGACCATGTTTTAGTCCTTCAATGTACAAAATTCTCTTTATTTTCAATTGATAATATCTAATCAATGTTAATTTGATTCCTTTTATTTTTAGTAATATATCATTTCCAAAGTTTAAAATTCATTATTTACATTTTTTAACATCATTGAGAAGCTTTAAATCTCTTTTAATATGTGAGAAAAAACCACTATCAAAGATCTATGGACATTATACTTTGGAATCTTTGTAGAAAACTTTACAAACCAAAGATTTATCATTGCCTTTCACCTTCATTTTCTAAGATTTATTAGCACTATCTATTGATCATATTTGAGATGGTAGAAAAATAGGACAACCTTTTGAAAGACAACTAGGTTCCTCACATATCTTAAGAACATCATCCAATGGTTAAAATATATTTTCATTTTTTTTTCCAAATTTCTCAGTCTGTCTCTAAATTTTTATGCTTTGAATGAGGTGACTCTCCCTAAATTTCTATATTCCAAACCATATATAATCATAATTATATTAATAATTTAACAAACACATCCTTTCTATGTTCCAAAACCTATACAGTTCTAATAATAACCATTAAAAGTATATTTTTCTTTAAAAACATAATGTTTTCCAAAATTGTGAACTCATTTTCAACCTTCCATCCACTATTAATATTAGATCCTTTTTGAAAACAGAAATGATTTTTAACTCTTAAATATTTATTCTTCACATACTACTTCTTTTTATCCTTTTTACTTAACCATTTTTATTAGTTTTTGCATTAAAGTATATGTACTTTGAATTTATATAATTTATAAAATCACTTGATTTTTTTGAAAACTTGGTCTTCTTGATTTTATACTTCTTATTTTACCCAACATAAGTTCTCTCAGTATTTTTATCTTCATTTGTGAAAGATATTTACTAATGTATATGAGCCTAATATTTACTTGAGCTTTTCCTAACTTCATTAATAGAGTTCTAGAAATTCAACGCAGTTTTTTCAAGTCCTTTTCCCATAATCACATTTTTTTGTAAAATACTGAACACCTTTTCATTCTCTTTTACTCATTCCATCTTAATTTTTGAATTATTATATTCAACAACTATTTTATATAATTCATCAAATTCTTTTTGCAATATTTATTTTTCTTCAATATAAACTAATTCATTTCTTATTGAAGATTGATTTTACTTCTTTATATTTTTTTTATATTCTTTAAACATATAGATCTTTGAGAGACACTTCTTGAGTTATATTTTTAGAAATAATTCCATCTCATTTTATTTATTATACTTTACTTCACTACAACTTTAATTGGTGAATTCTTCTTTATTAACTTTAGCAATGAGAATTCTTTCTTAAACATCTCTTGAAATTTATATTTCATTTTCTTCATCATTGATTTCACACTTAGATAAAAAATGTCCCTCCCTAAGAAATTATTTCTCTTAACTTTAATAAAACCCATCAATTTTTCAAAATCTGATGATTTATTATTAAATAATCTTCTTGGGGATTCTTTATCATTATTACTGACTATATTAGTTTAAATTAGGAAAATTTGAAGTAGAATTTCCAACTATTCCACACCTAAATTGTTTTAGTGGAATATTACTTTTAAAACTTCCCTTTACTCTTCTCACATTTTTAAATATTAGATGCATCATCTTATCAAACTTCTAATACAAATAAAAATCCGAATTAGAACAACAAGATTCTTCTTCAATGGAAACCTTATTCTTTAAATTTTATTACTTTGTGTCCTTAAAAAGATATTTCATTTTTTGTATTCACCTTCTTATTGAGAACACTATCTTTACTCATTTCATAACATATTATAACACTATGAAAATCATCAAGAGAAATATCACTTGGATCTTTTTCTTCTAAAGTAGAGACTTCATAAACAAACTTATCTATTAAGATACAAAAAATTTATTCAATAATATCATCATCTTCTATATTCTCACCATAAAATATGATTTTCCTTACCACTTGATTCAACCATGTAAATAATATATCAATAGTTTCATCATAATTAATCTGGAGTCTTCATACTTAAGTCTTTAAAACTTTAATTTAGATTGCTTCACTTTGATCTTTCCTTTATAGATATTAGATGTATCTAGAGATCTTGAGTCCTTTGAATTTAAAAACTCACTTTCTAAGAGTGATAATATAGTGACATTATTTTTATAACCATACTTTTATAAATTAATATTATCTATTGCTGTTATAGTAACACCTTTAGCTCGAGGACCAAACCCATCTTTTGTGACTTACAATACATCAAAAATGATAGATAAGAGGTATGGAATCATAATATATTTCTAATGTGATATATTTTTCCATAAAATATAGGAACCCCCTTTCTATTCATCAAATTATGTTTTTCCATGAAATAAATAAAAAATTCAGTGAAAAAAACTTCAAATAGAGAGAAACACTTTCTAAAACTTCAAATAGAAAATTAACAACAAGGGGAAAACATTTCTATGATACCACTTGAAAAGGAACCTTCTATATCATTAAATAATAACTATGGGGGTTAATCAGTGATCCAATTTCATTTAATGTTTCCTTTAAGAAACAACCCATATAACCTATTAGAGTGAGTCTGCATTGCTTTACGACACACATGAATGAAAGGAAAAGTATATTTATAAGGCCCACCTATCAAAATGAGAAGGCTAGTCCTTGTCATGATTTTTATTTCACTGACACCTTAAGACCCTCAAGTTTCAACATGTAGGTACAACGAGTAGGTTTGATCCTTATAATCATGTCATAACAAGTCTCCCGACTATGATAGTTCTTCCCTGTAGTACCCTTGGTTTTGTTGTACCTATCGTACCCCTCGTGGTTTAATTTTCATGATCACAATCACTCTCTTATTTATCTAATCTTGTTTTAAGTGTTTTTGGATGATAGGCATGATCTCAGGTTGCCAAGGAATTGGGCCAAGAAAGCCAGAAGGCAAAAGTGGACTGATTTCAGTCCACCGGCCAACAGGTGGATGCCCACCGGCCATCCGGTGGAATCTTGACAGAAGGCATCCCCTCTGTCCAGACCACCGGCCAACCGGTGTCCCATCACCGGCCAGCCGGTGGAACCCAGAGAGAAGGGACACCTACTGTCTCACCACCGGCCAACCGGTGGCCTCCTCACCGGCCAGCCGGTGGTGCCCGGGCAGAAGGCCTCTCCATTTTCCAAGCACCGGCCAACCGGTGGCCAAGCACCGGTCAGCCGGTGGAGCCAGTCAAACTAGCCGTTGGGCTTTGACCAGACTTGTCCACTTGACTCCCAACGGCTCCGAAGGCCTCTCCAACGGCTCCGAAGACCCCCAAAGGCCATTTGAGGGTTCCCCCTCTATACATAAAGGACTAGGAAGCCCCGGAAACGTGTGTAGCCCACGGGAACATTTTTCGATCATTTGGCGAACCTCCGGCGCATTCCTTCAAGGATCCCCACCTGCTCCAACTCAATTCCACAATCAAGGAGCACCACCATAGAAGCTTGGGAGCGCCCTTCATCATCACCAATCAATCCTTTGGTGCCCAAGACTTCTCCACATTACGGTTTTTCTTGTTTTATTATTTTGAGCATCAATTTGGGTTTGTGCCTACAAACCCCTCTTTCTTTTATCTTCCTTTGTTTGGGTTTTCACACCACCTTCAAGGTGTGAAGAGGTTAGTCAAGCCTTCCCTTTAAAAGGCTTGAGTCATAGGTGAGCTAGCCTTCACCTGTAAGAAGGCTAGTGGGTTCTTGCTCAACCATTAAAAGCAAGCTGTAATAGGTTCTATACTACCTTAAAGTCTAGTGGGTTTCTTGCTAAAACCATTAAAAAGCAAGCGGTAGTAAATCTCTCAACGGTTGAGTTGGGATCGGAGACATAGGCTTGGGATTTAGGCTGAACTCCGTTATCAATTTTGTGTCTTGCCTCTTTTATTTCCGCTGCGCTTTAACTTTGTTTTAAATTGTTAAACTTTTTTAAAAAGGCAATTCACCCCCTCTTGCCATCACTCTCCTCCCCAACAATTGGTATCAGAGGAAAATTTGAGTAATACCTTCACCGGTTTCAAATTCAAGATCCATTGTGATGGCTTCAACTTCTTTCGCCCCCGAAGGCTATTCTTTGGGTCGTGCTCCATTCTTTGATGGAACCGACTATTCTTATTGGAAAACCCGCATGACCACTTTTCTTAGAAGTATAGGTTATCCTATTTATAAAATTGTCATGCATGGTTACTCTCTCTCTTCTCCCGATGAATCCAAATGGACTCAAGCCGATATTAAAAATTTTGAGCTTGATGGCAAAGCCATGAACGCTCTTCATTGCGGCCTTGATCGTAATGAATTCAATCGAGTTTCCACATGCACTTCATCTCATGAAATCTGGAAACTTTTGGAGGTAACCCATGAGGGGACCAACAAAGTTAAGGATACTCGATTGGATATGTATCGCCAAGATTTTGAAAGTTTCACCATGCACCCACACGAATCTATTACTGATATGTTTACTCGCTTTACTGACGTTTGCAATGGAAGAAAATCTCTAGGAGATAATATTTCTGCAGAAATGATGGTCAAGAAGATCCTTTGGATCTTACCAAGTACATGGGCACCAAAAGTCACGGCAATTCAAGAAGAAAAAGACATCAAGAACATGCCGGTCGAAGAGCTCATCGGATCCCTCATGACCTACGAGATCACCATGAGGAGGCAAGCTGAAAAGGAAGGCAGACCGATCAAAGTTCCAAAGAACATCGCCTTCAAAGTTCAAAAAGAAGAAATCTCCTCCTCCTCCTCATCTTCCTCTTCAAGCGGCGATTCAGAAATGGAGAATCTTGCCCGCAAAATGCACAAATTCATGAAGAAGAACAAGAAGAAGAAATCCCGCAAGGCTCAACCCAACGAAAAATCCGAGCCTGAGGTAACATGTTACGGATGTGGCAAGAAAGGCCATTATAAGCCCAATTGCCCACTCCACAAGAAAAATGCCAAGCAAAAAGAAAAGAAGAAGGAATTCAAGGCCACATGGAGTGATAGCTCCACATCCTCCTCCTCCTCCTCCTCAAGTGACAACGGTAAAAAATGCCTAATGGCATTTAATGAGGTATCCTCTTCCGACTCCTCATCCTCTTGTTCTTCAAATTCTTTCAATCATTTATCTTATGAGGATCTCCAATATGCTAGAGATCAATTGGAGGAAGGTTTTCACGAACTTTCTTCCAAATTTATTGCCTTAAAAAAGAATTTCAAAAAACTTTCTTCCGAAAAGGAACAACTTCTCAAAGAGAAGGAATAGATGTCCCTCAAGATCCAAAACCTTCCCGATGTTGATTCTATGGAATCAAAAATCAAGGATTTAAAGGAATCCCTTGCCAAATTCACCCAAGGTGAACAAAATTTAACCAAATTGCTTGGTTCCCAATGCATATCTAGAACCACCCAAGGGCTTGGCTATTCCAAGCAAGCTTCCTCTTCCCATGCTCCTACTATTTTTGTAAGGGGGAGCTCCCAATATAAATTTTGCAACTATTGTAAAAAACCCGGGCACTTAATTTATGAGTGCAATTGCAAAAATGCCCGGTATGGAAGGCCCAAAACCATTTTCTTTAATGATGAATTTCATAGGAGAAGACCCGCCACTAGACAAGTTTGGATTGAAAAATCCCTTTTAGCGAGTCTCACCGGACCAAAATTTGTCTCGGTTCTAAAATCCTCTCCCTGGTGATTTGTTGTTTTTATTTAGGGGGAGTTAGGATCGTTTAAGCCTTTTTTCTTTATATTCAAAACTTTCAATTCAAAACCTTTATTTTCAAAACTTTCAATTCAAAACTTTCAATTCAAATCTCAAAAATTTCAATTGGTTTAAAAACTCTATCTTGTTTTTCATCCTTTCCCTCAATCAAGTTTTATGCCCCGTGCTATTTTGATAATCACAAAGGGGGAGAAATTCTTGGTTGATTGGGGGACAAATATTTCTCTCATGCTTTGCTTTATCCTTTAAAGCATGCCTTTCATTTCAGTCTTTTACATTGCTTGTTTTGGTGATTGTGATCATCAAAATAGGGGGAGATTGTTGTACCTCTCGTACCCCTCGTGGTTTAATTTTCATGATCACAATCACTCTCTTATTTATCTAATCTTGTTTTAAGTGTTTTTTGGATGATAGGCATGATCTCAATTTGCCAAGGAATTGGGCCAAGAAAGCCAGAAGGCAAAAGTGGACTGATTTCAGTCCACCGGCCAACCGGTGGATGCCCAGGGGACAAATCTTTCTCTCATGCTTTGCTTTATCCTTTAAAGCATGCCTTTCATTTCAGTCTTTTACATTGCTTGTTTTGGTGATTGTGATCATCAAAATAGGGGGAGATTGTTGTACCTCTCGTACCCCTCGTGGTTTAATTTTCATGATCACAATCACTCTCTTATTTATCTAATCTTGTTTTAAGTGTTTTTGGATGATAGGCATGATCTCAGGTTGCCAAGGAATTGGGCCAAGAAATCCAGAAGGCAAAAGTGGACTGATTTCAGTCCACCGGCCAACCGGTGGATGCCCACCGGCCAGCCGGTGGAATCTTGACAGAAGGCATCCCCTCTGACCAGACCACAGGCCAACCGGTGTCCCATCACCGGCCAGCCGGTGGAACCCAGACAGAAGGGACACCTACTGTCTCACCATCGGCCAACCGGTGGCCTCCTCACCGGCCAGCCGGTGGTGCCTGGGCAGAAGGCCTCTCCATTTTCCAAGCACCGGCCAACCGGTGGCCAAGCACTGGTCAGCCGGTGGAGCCAGTCAAACTAGTCGTTGGGCTTTGACCAGACTTGTCCACTTGACTCCCAACGGCTCCGAAGGCCTCTCCAACGGCTCCGAAGACCCCCAAAGGCCATTTGAGGGTTCCCCCTCTATAAATAAAGGACTAGGAAGCCCCGGAAACGTGTGTAGCCCACGGGAACATTTTTCGATCATTTGGAGAACCTCCGGCGCATTCCTTCAAGGATCCCCACCTGCTCCAACTCAATTCCACAATCAAGGAGCACCACCATAGAAGCTTGGGAGCGCCCTTCATCATCACCAATCAATCCTTTGGCGCCCAAGACTTCTCCACATTACGGTTTTTCTTATTTTATTATTTTGAGCATCAATTTGGGTTTGTGCCTACAAACCCTTCTTTCTTTTATCTTCCTTTTGTTTGGGTTTTCACACCACCTTCAAGGTGTGAAGAGGTTAGTCAAGCCTTCCCTTTAAAAGGCTTGAGTCATAGGTGAGCTAGCCTTCACCTGTAAGAAGGCTAGTGGGTTCTTGCTCAACCATTAAAAGCAAGCTGTAATAGGTTCTAGACTACCTTAAAGTCTAGTGGGTTTCTTGCTAAAACCATTAAAAAGCAAGCAGTAGTAAATCTCTCAACAGTTGAGTTGGGAGCGGAGACGTAGGCTTGCGATTTAGGCCGAACTCCGTTATCAATTTTGTGTCTTGCCTCTTATTTCCGCTGCGCTTTAACTTTGTTTTAAATTGTTAAACTTTTTTAAAAAGGCAATTCACCCCCCCTCTTGCCATCACTCTCCTCCCCAAAAGGTTTGAGGTATGTGGCCTTTGTTTATGAATTTTTATGTGTTTAAAGTGAATTAGTTTAGTTGGGAAGAGGTTGGGAGATTTTGGAATGGTTTTGGATAATTTTGGAGGCTTTTCTAGGGGAGCATAGTTTGATCACGGTTAAGGGAAACTGTGCGGATGCTCCAGGAAACCGTGCATGGGGAGACAGTAGGATTCGCACAGCCTGCGCACGGTTTGACAAACCGTGCGAGGAAACCGTGTGGACCCTTGCTCTCGAGGTAGAAGAGTGTGCATGGTTATCACATGGTTTTCCAAACCGTGCGGACTAACAGTGCGACCACTTAAAAATATGGTTTTAAAACCTGGGTTCACTCAGGATTGCCTCATTCCTCTCCAAATCCTCTCCCACTCAAGCCTCACTCGGGATTTTTGGTTCTCAAGGGTGGGAGGAGCTCTCCCACTCGTTTTAGAAGCGATTCAAAGGGGTTTCAAGGTGGTTTGAGGGTGGTTTCTTCCAGGTAAGTCTCTCCTCTTGGTTTCCTCGTATTTTCCTCTAGATCTACATCCCTCTCTTTCTTGGTTTTCTAGATCTACACTTGTTGTGTGTATATATAGGGTTGTGGTTGACTTTGATGATGATTTTAAGGCTTATGAATGTTAGGGAAGGGGATCTAGAGAGGTTTCGGTGGTGCATTCACTGGATTTGAGGTGCGATTGCTTGTGGATCGATTTCGCCAGAACACTAAAGGTAGGTGGATTCTCTCCCAAATCCACTTGGTTAGAACTTGGTTTGGTTACAATTAATTTGTGTTGATTAAAATTAATTGTGTTGTTGATGTGCAAAATCATATGGAAATCCCTTTGGTAATGGTTTGGGAATTTTGGGGAAGAAGGGCTTGTGGTGAAATGCTCTTGTTGTGATTTTAAAATGGGGTTTTAAAATGAGTTGTTTTGTTGGTTGATTATGATGAACTGAGTAAATGGTTTTCAATAAAAAGGGTTGTTTTATTGAAATGGGGTTTGACATAGAAAATGGTTAAATGACATTTTCAATAAATGTTTGATTTATTGAAGTGGATTGGCATGTAATAGAAATGGTTGATTGTATGTTGTTGTGGCCTTGATGGGTTATATGATCGGTTATGTTGGCTTGATTGAATGTTGTGTAAGTGGACGATAAGGGACACTATAAAAAGGGGATGGATAGTGGACGAGAAGTGACACCATCAATGGTAAGTGGAGGAGAAGTGACACTATAAAAAGGAGATGGATAGTGGACGAGAAGTGCCACCATAAATGGTAAGTGGACGATAAGTGACACTATAAAAAAGGTATGGATAGTGGACGAGAAGTTCCACCATCAATGATAAGTGGAAGAGACATGCCACTATAAAAAGAGGATGAATAATGGATGAGAAGTGCCACCATCAATAGCAAGTGGACGGGAAGTGCCACCATGGTTTGTTGTGTGCATGGGTTGGACGGGAAGTGCCACTATGATGTGTTGTGTGCTTGGCTGGTTATGTTTGTTGATGGGGCTTGTGAGTGAAATATGAAAAAGGTAATTGGTTTATGGAATGGTTGATTTGGCTTCCTTGTGTGGCATGTGTGGCTTATGACATGATTTATTGTCTTTCCCTGGGTTACTTGGTTTGGGTGAAATGTCTTGGTAAGGGTGTGTTTGGATTATAGTAGTGGATGTACTTGTGATTATTTTATATAAACTGTTTTATATAAATGTGATAATGGTTTTATCCCAGTGGCGCGTGTAGGGAAGTCATTTGGGGAAATCCTACTGAGTTTTAGTACTCACCCCATGCTTTGGCACGTTGGTGTCTTTGCAGATGTTGTGTACCATGATGTGGGAAAAGGTAAGACATCACCCTCCTTTAGTGGTGCATCGTGATGTCTGGGTGGAGCTTGGAGCATGGAGCTTGGTGTGGAGCCATGGAGTGTGTCTTAGCTCATATTGGGTTTTGTTGTTTATTTTCCTCTTTGTACTCTGATGTGGTATAGACATGTCCAGTTTTATTGGTTTTGGGATGTATTGTGGAACAACTTGGTTGTCCTTTGCGAATACATGTTGGGATATTTTATTGACATGCATCATATAATGGTTGTTAATGGATGGTTTGGTTGGTTTTTTCTTAAGGGAAAATCGTTCCCCAATTTGATCTTGAAGACCTTGGCATTTATTGCCAGACTTTGGAATCTTGGGAACATCGCTTAAGGCCAAGTATCCCTCACTGCCTCCTCAAGCCAATGAGGTTGGGGCGGGGTGTTACAAATGGAATCAGCTTGTTCGGTCCTTTGGAGTTGATTCTCGGATTTGGAGTTGACATTAATTGTGGTATATTCCTTGAGTCGGGATGGTAGCAAGGCATAAGAATGTCAGAACTTGGAATGTATAGAATAAATTTAACACCCCAAGCTTCCACGGTACACTTCTCTTTGAATAATGTGATAGCGTGTGTTGTACGCAACACCGAGTTCTAACACACCATAACCAATCAAACTAGCTGTTATGAATAGTAATACCTACTTCTTGAAATTATATATATTTTATTTTTTAAAATAGACTTCATTTTTGGATTCGGAATATCGAATTTAGTCTAAGGTAAAATTTTGGTACTTTTCGGATAACTTTAATATTTTGATGAATAGTGAAAATTACTAAATTTTAATTAAAAACAACTTTTTTAATCAAAATAATTAATAGTAATAAATTATAAATTTGAGAGGTTTTAAAGTATATTTAGAATATATTTTTACCATTTAATACAATGTTGGTAATTGGACATAATTTTACAATTAAACCGGACATAAACAAGTGTCAATCTTTTGATAGTTATTATCTCTTAAAAACACGCTTTTTGTTTTAACAACGGGAATTAATTTTAAATTAATTTCTGCCACTTCTATGTTTTGAATTTGGAAAAATGGATTCCATATTTTGAATCAGGATGTTCAAATTGTGTAAATAGGTAACTTTTATTTTTAGACATTTTGAATAATTACTTCGGTAAATATTTTATTTACCATGGTTAAGGGTAAATCCGGTAAATAAGGGTTAAAAAATAATATTATAATAATACTAAATTACCCTAAAACATGTCCTAACCTTATTTGTTGATATATGTTCGACCATAGGCATATTTGTGTCTATTTTGGGACCCCATGGATCCACTTGTAGGTGATAGGGACACTTTATTTTAATTAAGTTAAAATAAGTACAAAAATAACATAAGCATATATCTTTTAGAAAACCAATTTTTACATAGGGTTATATATGTTGGATTTTCGACTATAAATATTCATTATAAATATAAAAAGATTTCATACATAATTATATTTTATTTATAATTTTTAGACTTTAAATAATTTAATTTATTTATGACACAATGATGATGCAGTAATTTCCATAATAGTGACAAATTAAAATAATTGATATTATAAATACCCAAATAAATATAATTTGAGACTTTTAATGAATTAAAATAATTTTATAGGATAATATTACATATTATTATTGATTTAATTGACTTTTTTCGAAGTAATAATTCTGTTATGAGTTTTACAAAAATCAACTATTGAATAGTGTCAAAATTGACATAAAAGAGTTTTTAAAACAAATATTATATTATTAATTGATATTAAATTCCTAAAAATCTAAGGTTCGGCCAAGAGACTTATATCATGATAGGTGTATCATTAATGGACCACTTGGGGGTCTCTTGGATGTATATAGTAAGTTTATTAACTATATAATATAAAAATACAAAGTGACATGGTAAATGTCAAACTAATTAACTAAGAGTTAAAATTAAAAGATAAGGTTAATATAATGACCCAAACCTGTCTAAATTCTATTGATTGAATGGTTTTCGACCTATCCTTACCTTAAAATTTAAATAATCCACTTTGGAGCCATTAGAAACCGAATATGAATTTATTATAAATTAATATTTCGAGATTTTCCAAAGGTGCCCCTCACCCCTCTTATAAAAGGGAACTCCTCCTTCTCATTTCTATAAACCTTAAAAGCCTTTTGGTTCGGCAAAACTCTACCAAAATACTCTCAAAAATTCCCTCACTACAACCTAGAGGCCTTAGTTTGATTATAAATCCAACCTAAGGATCCCTTTTGATCAAATCAAAAGGAAGAACCTGAAGAAGAGGTAATGATTTCACCACCCTTTTCAAGTTCCTTTATTCTTCCACTTCTTCTTCCTTTGTTGTTACCATTCTAAAATAATAACTCCAGTATCATATATATATTGTGATGTTATTATAAATATGTCACAACCATATTCACTATTCTATCCATCCTTTGAATAACATGTCACCATAAGTGCGTACGTACGGCTTACCGTCTCCACGTCGTGGTGTAATTGTTATTCAATAAATTATTATTTGGATGGGTATAATAATGATGTGTAACTCATGTAAATAATAAATATAACATTATAAGGATTCTGTATATATGATATACCATCCAATTATATATTATTTTAATATCAAAAGAATGATATTATCGCTCGTGCGTACGTACGGACTACCGTCTCCACGAACGCGATGAGATTCATTCTCCATCGTGTACATTCAAGTATAATTCTCATTTGATGATTAATAATAATATCTAAGGACTTGATATAATTCTGGATATGATTAATATACAACCTATCCATTACAAACATGGCTTACGTAACAAAACATATAAAAGAAAACGAGTAAGTTAACACCCGAAACAACGATAATACTAAGAAATTATTTACAAATAAATGTTAAAAGATCATATATCATATCATATTAATGTATATGATTCTTGTATAATTTAATAACGATTATTTCACCATTATACGAGAGGTTAACCTACCCCAACCAAGGAAAAGTACAAGGTAAGGGTTATTTCACAATCTCTTCATTATCTGAGGTTGTTTATACGTAATAATCTACTGGGATCTCTTTATCATCCACATCCATGTTTCTTAAAAATGTATTTCAAAACATTTTTACTATTTAAAAGAATATGGGTTAAAGACATTTATACCCTTTTTTATAAGAGTTTTATAAAGGAATCTTTCTGTCGTTTTCCAAACAAGGTGCTTTTTAACCTTTTCGATAGAATTAAGGTAAGAATGTTTTTTTAACTTATACGACGGGTGCGGTTATTTTCCACCATTATAAAATCGTCGAATATTCCCTTACAAGATTATAAGAATATTTTCAAAGTAAATGTTTTATTTTATAATTATGTAACTTTAAATTATTTCAAAACGAATATTTTAAGAATTTGTGAAAGGTACTCTTTATCAAGATCATAATTTTAAATGTTTTAAAGATTTATCTTTCTAAATCTTTTTAATTAATGTCCATGTCTTGAAAATGGTTTCTAAGGATTTATTTATATGGACATGAATGTTTTTAAAATGTTAATTCCTTTCAAAAGTTTCAAAGTGGTATGGTACACTTTGATTCAAAAATCTCTTTTTAATTACTTCTTTTATAAATGTGTGACTTTTAAATGATTTAAAAAAAGGAGATATTTCTCTCAAATAGTTTTGATTTCATCTATGTCAACATCCTTTGATGGATTTTATGATTATATGAAGTTGATTTATTATGATACAAAAGTTCCATAATGTATTGAAGGTTTTGTGATATGTTTGACTGTGGATGTGTTATTTTTATACCATTCATGGTTTATGGAGAAAGTATTGACATTTCATATGCTAGTTTTAATACTAATGTTTATGTTATGTTTAAACCTTTTCATATGGGAATGCATTGGACTTAGTAAGTGACGGGTGGAGCCCGCTATAGCTCCTCGATGAATCGGTAGGTCTAATGAGACAAACTAGTGTCTTGGCACAAGGCCTTGGCAAAATCTTATTTGTAGTCTTGGCACGAGGCCTTGGCTATGTGGTTATGATAGTCTGGAATTATGCATTCCATCATTTTGAAAGTGGTTATTGATATTTCATGTGATTATTCGATTAGTAGAATATCCATGTGAATAAGTAAATGACATTATTTCATTTTACTTTTTCCATACTGTGTTGAAGTTCAAGTTTAAAAGGCTTTTGTTTTAGTTATACATTGCCTTAAATGTTTATAATTATTTTGGAAAGTTTCCTCTATATTGTTATCCTTACTGGGCATTTGAGCTCACCCCTTTTCTATGTTTTATTTTTCCCAGGATGTGAAGAAGTAAGTTATAAATGACCTGCAGGGATATTATGAGGGGATAATAGTGTGGACTATAGAGACATTATGTTGTTGTAGTAGTTTTTCACTTTATGATGTAATGAAAAACTTTATGAATATATCTAGTGTTTCCAAGGCTACTAAACCAATCGGTCTTTTGAGATTTGATCTTTCTTGTGATCATGCCAATGTTATGTAATAATGCACCGACTCTGGGTAACTGGGGTCGGGGCATTACAGTTGGTATCAGAGGAAGTTTAGTACAAACCTTGGAAGCTAGATTTAGATAAACTCTGATTAGAGCACATAAATTTAAGATGGACTTTGAGGATTAGTATAGAAGAAATTCCTAGAATTTTGGTATTGTAGAGATTTTGTGAGTTTTCCGAGCAATACATTCCTGTCTGAATACGAGCAGGTAGAGGCGGCTCTGGCACAGATGTACCTAGGGGTAAAACCCGAAAACACCGCTTTGAGCTAGACTCGAACGGGAACTAGTGCACGATAACGGGCCTTGCTGCACTCTTTGTTACGACACTCCCGGGGGATATGCTTAGGATAATTCTCATTTTCTTTACAAACCATTATGAAGGGTTTATGAGTATATACTTCTCAAAGGAGACATTTTTATGATTATGGATTATATCCATAAACTATTTAATTAATGTTATGTGTTTTACAAGTTTTGGATTAGGTATTTTTATTCATAAACTAATCTAGTGTATGCCATTGTTTAGAAATGGTGCCCAGTAGAAGGAATGAGAACTCCAGCAATGCACATGATCCAAAGAGAAGGAAGGATCATATCTTTCATGGTCTTAAGCTAAAATTTATAAGAGAAATAGTCTCCCATGTATTATCATCATATGGAGAAATAATATCATGTGTTGATAAGATAAGTAAAGAGTTTACTGAGTCCTATGGCTTTAAAGGGAAGCAAGAGAAGAAAAGGATGGAAGAGGGAAAGATGGATAAAGGGAAGAGGGAAAAGAAGAATTTTCCCATATGTGATAACTGTGGGAAGAAACACCTTGGAACTTTTCTGAAAGGAATGAGAGTTTGTTATAAGTGTGGAGGAAAAGGGAACAAAGTACGTGACTGCAAGGGTAAGAAAATGGTTTCAAATGTACAATGCTTCATTTGCAAGGAGTTTGGACACTACGCGAACCTATGTATCAGTCATCAGACTATGCCACAAATGATGATATTAGATAATAATCAAGTTATGATACAACCACAAATGAAGAGGAATGATTAGAGTTTTTATGTTGATTATGTCATTTGAGTGTTGTATCAACAATGTACTTGTTATAATAATTATGGAGTATATAAGGATTGTACTGCAGTACTATTTCATTATGGACTTGTGATTGTGTGGAACAAAGAAAAGTGACTCAATAGCAGGTTAAATTTTTGTAAAATATATGGTTGAGAGAAAGATAAACCATAATATGGTTCTGATACCGAGGTAGTGATTTTAGAATAATACATGATTATTTTGGATAAATTATATTGGATATTTTTGACTACCTTGAAACTGATTAATGATTTGTATATTCCATCATTGTTGGGGTTTACAACATTTTTGGATTGAAGGAGTATATCTATTATTCTATAAGGAATAAGGGATCATGAATGTAATCAATAAGGTTTTATGATAATTCAAGATGTTGTAGTGTTTTAAAAGAATACATGATAAAGGTGATCACATGTTATTACGCGGCAAAAAAAAGATCTTCATTGTGTTTACCTTCCTTATAAATTTTAGACTGAAGTATTTTGGATAGTTCTAGTTTGGATTATTTTGGATTTCCATAAAAGGACAACCCGGAGGTCGGGCGGCAACCCTTCGCGTCCGGTAAGGCCGCGAGACTTGAACCCACAACCGAAGGGCGACAAGGGTGTATCACCTACCACTGACCCACGTGATGTCCGGGATTAAATAATGTAGTTCTTTTTAAAAGATCTGGTAGATGAATTATAAATCCGTTTTTTTGGAACCCTATACGAATAGGATAAATAGAATATTTTTTTTTACGTTCTATTATCTTTTAGAGTGAAAGATGAGTTTGTGGTAGAAATTAGTTAAAGGATGGAACTCTACTTGTCAAGAATATATTTTTCTTCTTCTCTTATTCTATGAAGAAATTAATTCTTATACTTTATTTAAGGAATCCTAAAACCAAAAATGTATTATCCTAATACCCTATGTTTTTTTTGAACCGATGGTATTTCAAATCATCATAGATTGATGAATTTAAGGACCTCAATTTTACACTTGTTTGTGATTGATGACCTCAATCACTACTTATAAATATTTACGTTTTTCCTCCAATTATATGTCTCTAATTTCCACCAATGTTCTCCTAATCGAGATCATAATTTGATGGTGACCCTTTCATTTCTCTTTTCCTCATATTAAGACTAAATTTTAGTAACCTAATTTCCGATGTGGGTTTTCCCACAAAGATATTTTCTATTTTCAACCTTTTATTTTCGAAGAACAATTTCAAATTTCGAGGATGCAATTTATTTAAGGAGGGGAGAATGTAACACCCCAAGCTTCCATGATATGCTTCTCTTTGAATAATGTGATAGCGTGTGTTGTACGCAACACCGAGTTCTAACACACCATAACCAATCAAACTAGCCGTTATGAATAGTAATACCTACTTTTTGAAATTATATATATTTTATTTTTTAAAATGGAATTCATTTTTGGATTTGGAATATCGAATTTAGCCTAAGGTGAAATTTTGGTACTTTTCGGATAACTTTAATATTTTGATGAATAGTGAAAATTACTAAATTTTAATTAAAAACAACTTTTTTAATCAAAATAATTAATAGTGATAAATTATAAATTTGAGAGGTTTTAAAGTATATTTAGAATATATTTTTACCATTTAATACAATGTTGGTCATTGGACATAATTTTACAATTAAACCAGACATAAACAAGTGTCAATCTTTTGATAGTTATTATCTCTTAAAAACACGTTTTTTGTTTTAACAACGGGAATTAATTTTAAATTAATTTCTGCCACTTATGTGTTTTGAATTTGAAAAAATGGATTCCATATTTGGAATCAGGATGTTCAAATTGTGTAAATAGTTAACTTTTATTTTTAGACATTTTGAATAATTACTTCGGTAAATATTTTATTTACCATGGTTAAGGGTAAATCCGGTAAATAAGGGTTAAAAAATAATATTATAATAATACTAAATTACCCTAAAACGTGTCCTAACCTTATTGGTTGAAACATGTTCGACCATAGGCATCTTTGGGTCGATTTTGGGACCCCATGGATCCACTTGTAGGTGATAGGGACACTTTATTTTAATTAAGTTAAAATAAGTACAAAAATGACATAAGCATATATCTTTTAGAAAAAATTTTTTTACATAGGGTTATATATGTTGGATTTTCAATTATAAATATTAATTATAAAGATAAAAATATTTCCTACATAATGATATTTTATTTATAATTTTTAGACTTGAAATAATTTAATTTATTTATGACACAATGATGATACAGTAATTTCCATAATAGTGACAAATTAAAATAATTGATATTATAAATACCAAAATAAATATAATTTGAGACTTTTAATGAATTAAACTAATTTCATAGGATAATATTACATATTATGATTGATTTAATTGACTTTTTTCGAAGTAATAATTCTGTTATGAGTTTTACAAAAATCAACTATTGAATAGTGTCAAAATTGACATAAAAGAGTTTTTAAAACAAATATTATATTATTAATTGATATTAAATTACTAAAAATATAAGGTTTGGACAAGAGACTTATATCATGATAGGTGTGTCATTAATAGACCACTTGGGGGTCTCTTGGATGTATATAGTAAGTTTATTAACTATATAATATAAAAATAGAAAGTGACATGGTAAATGTCAAACTAATTAACTAAGAGTTAAAATTAAAAGATAAGGTTAATATAATGACCCAAACCTGTCTAAATTCCATTGGTTGAATGGTTTTCGACCTATCCCTACCTTAAAATTTAAATAATCTACTTTGGAGACATTAGAAACCGAATATGAATTTATTATAAATTAATATTTCTAGCTTTTCCAAAAGTGCCCCTCACCCCTCTTATAAAAGAGCACTCCTCCTTCTCATTTCTTCACACCTTCAAAGCCTTTTGGTTCGGCCAAAATCTGCCCAAATACTCTCACAACTTCCCTCACTACAACCTAGAGGCCTTATTTTGATCAGAAAGTCAACCTAAGGAGCCCTTTTGATCAAATCAAAAGGAAGAACCCGAAGAAGAGGTAATGATTCCACCACCCTTTTTCAAGTTCCTTTCTTCTTCCACTTCTTCTTCCTTTGTTGTTACCATTCTAAAATAATAACTCCAGTATCATATATATACTTTGATGTTATTATAAATATGTCACAACCATATTCACTATTCTATCTATCCTTTGAATAACATGTCACCATACGTGCATACGTACGGCTTACCGTCTCCACGTCGTGGTGTAATTGTTATTCAATAAATTATTATTTGGATGGGTATAATAATGATGTGTAACTCATGTAAATAATAAATATAACATGATAATTATTCTGTATATATGATATATCATCCAATTATATATTATTTTAATATCAAAAGAATGATATTATTGTTCGTGCGTACGTACGGACTACCGTCTCCACAAACGCGATGAGATTCATTCTCCATCGTGTACATTCAAGTATAATTCTCATTTGATGATTAATAATAGTATATAAGGACTTTAAATAATTCTTTATATGATTAAGATACAACCTATCCATTACAAACATGGCTTATGTAACAAAACATATAAAATAAAACGAGTAAGTTAACACCCGAAACAACGATAATACTAAGATATTATTAACAAATAAATGTTAAAAGATCATATATGATATCATATTAATGTATATGATTATTGTATAATTTAATAACGATTATTTCACCTTTATACAGGAGGTTAACCTACCCCAACCAAGGAAAAGTATAAGGTAAGGGTTATTTCACAATCTCTTCATTATCCGAGGTTGTTTATACGTAATAATCTACTGAGATCTCTTTATCATCCACATCCATGTTTCTTAAAAATGTATTTCAAAACATTTTTACTATTTAAAAGAATATGGGTTAAAGACATTTATACCCTTTTTTGACTTTTTATAAGAGTTTTATAAAGGAATCTTTCCGTCGTTTTCCAAACAAGGTGCTTTTTAACCTTTTCGACAGAATTAAGGTAAGAATGTTTTTTTAACTTATACGGTGGGTGCGGTTATTTTCCACCGTTATAAAGTCGTCGAAGCTTCCATTACAAGATTATAAGAATATTTTCAAAGTAAATGTTTTATTTTATAATTATTTAACTTTAAATGATTTCAAAACGAATATTTTAAGAATTTGTGAAAGGTACTCTTTATCAAGATCATAATTTTAAATGTTTTAAAGATTTATCTTTCTAAATATTTTTAATTAAATATCCATGTATTCAAAATGGTTTTTAAGGATTTATTTATATGTACATGAATGTTTTTAAAATGTTAATTCCTTTCAAAAGTTTCAAAGTGGTATGGGACACTTTGATTCAAAAATATCTTTTTAATTACTTCCTTTATAAATGTGTGACTTTTAAATGATTTAAAAAAAAAGGAGATATTTCTCTCAAATAGTTTTGATTTCATCTATGTCAATATCCTTTGATGGATTTTATGATTATATGAAGTTGATTTATTATGATACAAAAGTTCCATAATGTATTGAAGGTTTTGTGATATGTTTGACTGTGGATGTGTTATTTTTATACCATTCATGGTTTATGGAGAAAGTATTAACATTTCGTATGCTAGTTTTAATACGAATGTTTATGTTATGTTTAAACCTTTTCATATGGGAATGCATTGGACTTAGTAAGTGACGGGTGGAGCCCGCTATATCTCCTCGATGCATCGGTAGGTCTCATGAGACAAACTAGTGTCTTGGCACAAGGCCTTGGAAAAATCTTATTTGTAGTCTTGGCACGAGGCCTTGGCTATGTTGTTATGATAGTCTGACATTATGCATTCCATCATTTTGAAAGTGGTTATTGATATTTCATGTGATTATTCGATTAGTAGAATATCCATGTGAATAAGTAAATGGAATTATTTCATTTTACTTTTTCCATACTATGTTGAAGTTCAAGTTTAAAAGGCTTTTGTTTTAGTTATACATTGCCTTAAATGTTTATGCTTATTTTGGAAAGTTTCTGCTATATTGTTATCCTTACTGGGCATTTGAGCTCACCCATTTTCTATGTTTTATTTTTCCCAAGATCTGAAGAAGTAAGTTATGAATGACCTGCAGGGATATTATGAGGGGATAATAGTGTGGACTATGGAGACATTATGTTGTTGTAGTAGTTTTTCACTTTATGATGTAATGTAAAACTTTATTAATATATATAGTCTTTCTAAGGCTACTAAACCAATCGGTATTTCGAGATTTGATCTTTTTTGTGATCATGCCAATGTTATGTAATAATGCACCGACTATGGGTAACTGGGGTCGGGGCGTTACAGTAAAAGGACGTAGCTAACATTTTTATGCTGAACTTCAAGTTACCAGGGAGTTGGGTACATAAGTGTTTTGGAGACACTTATAGGAATTGGATATCTCATTGTTGTGGGTGTATCCAATGAGATGAGCATGACATGCATGGTAGAAATGACTTCCCTCTAGGATGCATATTTCATTGGGCATAATGATTTATGGGATAAATTGAGAAATGGTTTTTCAAATGTGTGAAATTGTAATGTGAATAAATTTGGTATTTTGAAAATGGTTTGGTTTTCAAAATGGTGAAACATGGTAAATGTGGAAAGGTGTAAAGCCTTGTTGTGATAGTGTTATGTAATGTGATTTGAAATGAGATTTTGTGATGTCTATGGAAGTGAGAATAATGGTTTGTTTTCTGTTTATAGAAATGGCACCTGGTAGGCATCATAGAGACCAACCGGAAGTGGCCGATGAGAACATGATTGCACCTGAGCCTTAGGTGAACCAGCAGTTAGTTCACAATATAGTGTAAACTTTCCAAACTGTGGAAATTGAAAACAAAGTGGATTAACCAAGGAATGTGGATCATGCAGTTTAGTTTCAAAAGAATAATCCACCCATCTTAAGGGGTGATTCAGGGCCAGAGAGTGTAGAAGCATGGTTGAATAGAATGAACAAGATTTTCGAGTTCCTAGGAACACCGGTAGAGTTAAAAGTGAAGTTGTCCATGTATATGTTGGAAGATCTTGCCCTTCAGTGGTGGGAGTTGGTAGTCCAAGTGGGGATAGACTAGGGTGTGACATGGGAAGACTTTGAGAAATTGTTTAATAAACAATTCTGCCCACATATGTTCATAATTTAGCATACGACTGATTTATTCAGTTTGAAGCAAGAGCTTATGTCTGTGACGGAGTATGAAGCTAAGTTTATGAACTTAGTGCGGTTTGCACCCGAGGTGGCGGGTAGCACGTCGTTGAAGTCAAGGATATTTGAAGCGGGGTTAAGGTAAGAAATCCATTCAAAGATAGTGGTGCTGTGTATAGATGATTACATAGAGATGGTAAATAGAGCCTCGGTGGCTGAGTGAGATCTGTTGGGAGCTCCGGGCGGAGGAAGCATGGTGGTACCCATGGGAAATAGTGGGAACTCTAACGCTGGGTATAAGCGGAGGAGGGACACTTATTCCTAGGTTGGGAACTCTATTGCTTCACGTGTGGTTTATTTGCTGGGTTTAAGGGTAGAAATGATGCCCTCAGTTTTAAAACTTCAAACTCCTCTAGGTCGAAGAGAGTGTCAAGCCTTCTTTTGTAGATCATGTTATATTGTTGTGGGCGAGGTTGAGATAACCTGGAATTTCTCAGTGCTTGAGATGGATGAGTATGATGTAATCCTGGGAATGGATTGGATGGTGGCGTTTAAGGCCCACACCGACTGTAATGCACGTACAGTGGATTTTAAGACACACGATGGCATTAGACATCTCTTTAGAGGAGAGAAACATGAAAGGAAGGGTGCAACGGGTTTGTTGGCACCAATAGTGGTCACATTATCGTATCAGTTGGCGGTGTTGTCATTGGAATCGGTAAATAGTGTTGAGAAGAGTGTTCTTCCAGTAGTGATGGATCAGTTCATGGATGTTTTTCCTGAAGAATTATCTGGGTTACCTCCCATAAGAGAAGTGGAGTTTACGATTGATCTCCTCCCGGGGACCAGTCCTATCTCACTTCTGTCTTATCGGATGGCACCAGATGAATTGTAGGAATTGAAAATCCAGTTGGAAGAGTTAGAAAACAAAGGGTTTATCCAGACTAGCACGTCTCCGTGGGCAGCGCCAGTGTTGTTTGTGAAAAAGGCGGATGGAACTTTGAGGCTCTGTGTTGATTATCATAGACTTAACCAAGTTATGATAAATAATAGATATCCACTTCCACGAATTGATGATTTGTTCGATTAGTTGAGGGGAGCCCAGTGGTTCTCCAAGATCAACCTGAGGTCGGGGTATGATCAATTTCGGGTGAGGAAGGACGATATTCCTAAAACAGCTTTCAAAAGTAGATATGGCCATTATGAATATGTGGTTATGCCCTTTGGTCTAACGAATGTGCCAGCGGTGTTCATGGAATTGATGAATCAGATATTTCAGAGATATCTGGATTCATTTGTGGTGGTGTTTGTAGATGATATTCTGGTGTATTCAAAGACAAGGGTGGGGCATGAGCATCACTTGGCGACAATGTTGGCGATCTTGAGAGATCATCGGTTGTATGCCAAATTGTCAAAGTGTGACTTTTTGGATATAGGAAGTTCATTTTCTTGGCCATGTGATTTCTGAAAGAGGTTTTTCAGTGGCTCTGGAAAAGATAGAGGCTATTATCTCATGGAAACCGCCAAAGAATGTGTTTGAGATATGGAGTTTCCTTGGTCTAGCCGGCTATTATCAGTGTTTTGTTCGTGATTTTTCACATTTGTCTTCACCGATGACAGATTTGACAAGAAAGAATGTTCCATTCCAGTGGAATGAACAGTGTTAGAAACATTTAGAAGAGCTAAAGGGTTTCCTTACATCAGCACCAATCTTGGTTTTTCCAGAACCAAGAAAATGGTATGTGGTGTATTGTGATGCATCAAGATTAGGGTTGGGGTGCGTTATCATGCAAGGGAATCATGTAGTTGCGTATGGATCACGGAAGTTGAGGGTGCATGATAAGAACTACCCAAATCATGATTTGGAGTTGGAAATAGTGGTCCATGCTTTGAAAGTGTGGCATCATTATCTCTTCGGTGAGAAATTCACGGTATATACAGATCATAAGAGCTTGAAGCACATTTTCTCACAAAGGGATTTGAACTTGAGGAAAAGGAGATGGATGAAATATCTCCAGATGTTTGATTTTGACTTAATGTACACACCAGGCAAGGGAAATTTGGTGGAAGATGCATTAAGTAGAAAATCATATACTCAGGTGGTAAAACAGGCATCAGACCAGTGGCAGTTGATGTCGGTTATAGCTGATATACGGTTGGAATGTGTAGACCAGGGTGATAGAGTGGTCTTCTTTCTGGTTTTGTTGATTCCTGACTTGGTTGGATTGGTTAAAGAGGCAAAAATATTTGATTCTGAGTGTGTGACCATGGGGTCGAGACTCAATGGTGGGGAGACTATTGAGGGTTGGAAACTGAATGGAGATTCAGTTTTGTGTTTTTGGAATCGTATGGTTGTACCAGTTGCTTGTCAGGAGGATCTTCTCAGGGCGTATCATCATTCCAGGTGGGTTGTTCATCCTGGAATTCAGAAAATGTATAAAGTGTTGAAAGCACAGTTTTGGTGGGATGGTATGAAAAGAAGTGTGGCTGAGTTTGTTTCGAGATGCTTGACTTGTCAGTAGGTCAAGGAAGATCATTATAGGCCAGTAGGAATGTTGCAGTCTTTACCAATCCCTATTTGGAAGTGGGAACAAATAACGATGGATTTTTTCACAGGTCTCCCAAGAACGATCAGAAAGAATGATTCCATTTGGGTGATAGTGGATCGGCTAATGAAGTCGGCCCATTTCATCCCGATTTGTGAATCTCATACGGTAGCGAATCTATCCAAAATCTATATCCGAGAGGTGGTAAAGAGGCATGAAATTCCAGTTTCGATTGTATCAGATAGAGATCCGAGGTTTACATCTTGTTTTTGGAAATCCTTATAGTAAACCCTTGGGAAATAGTTGACTATGAGCATGGCGTATCACCCTCAGACGAGTGGTCAATCCGAGAGGACGATACAAATTTTGGAGGATATGTTGCGGGCTTGTGTCATGGATTTTGGTGGCTCGTGGGAGGATCAATTGTCATTGGTTGAGTTTTCTTACAATAACACTTATCAGGCATCCATACATATGGATCCATTTGAAGCATTGTATGGGCGGTCGTGTCGTTCTCCACTATGTTGGGTAGAAACAGGTGAGTCCTCGATGGTTGGACCGAGCCTTGTCCAGGAGACTACGGAGAAGATCAAGTTGATCAAGAAGAGAATGGAGATGGCTCAGAGTCATCAGAAATTGTATGCGGATCATCATCAATGGCCGTTGTCGTTCGAGGTGAGTGATCATGTTTTCTTACGGATCTCTCCTAGGTTGGGACATCGTCAGTTTGGAAAGCAGGGAAATTTATCTCTGAGGTACATTATACCTTTTGAGATTCTTGAGCGGGTTGGTGGGGTGGCTTATCATTTGGATTTTCCACCTAGGTTTAGTGTAGTGCACAATGTGTTTCATGTGTCGCAGTTGAAAAAGTATCATCCAGATCGTGACCATGTGATTCGATGGGATCATGTTGAGCTAGAACCAGATGCTTCGTTGGTGCATGTGCCAGTGCGGGTTGTGGATTGGCAAGAGAAAGTCTTATGTGGTAAAATCATCAGTTTAGTTCATGTTTCGTGGTAACATGGTCAGATTCAAGAGGAGACTTGGGAGCAGGAGAAAGAGATGGTCGAGTAGTGGCCTGAGCTTTTTCGGCAAAGGGCGGGTTCACTACTTTCCAAGGACGGAAAGTCCAATGGTGGGGAGAATTTAGTACCCCCATTTTGAGGTATGGGGCCTTTTTTATGCATTTTTATGTGTTTAAAGTGCATGAGTTTATTTGGGAAGAGGTTGGGAGAGTGTGGAATGGTTTTGGATAAGTTTGGAGGCTTTTCTAGGGGAGCACGTTTGAGCACGGTTAGGGGAAACCGTGCAGATGCTCCAGGAAACCGTGTAGGGGGAGACAGTAGGCTTCGCACAGCTTGCACATGGTTTTCCAAACCGTACAAGGCAACTGTGTAGACCCTTTCTCTCGAGGTAGTAGCATGAACACGGTTAGCGCACAGTTTTCCAAACCGGGCGGACTAACCGTGCGGCCACTTAAAAATAGGGTTTTAAAACCCGGGTTCACTCGGGATTGCCTCATTCCTCTCCAAATCCTCTCCCACTCAAGCCACACTCGGGATTTTTGGTTCTCAAGGGTGGGAGGGGATCTCCCACTCGTTTTGGAAGCAATTCAAAGGGGTTTCAAGGCGGTTTGAGGGTGGTTTCTTTCGGGTAAGTCCCTCCTCTTGGTTTCCTTGTGTTTTCCTCTAGATCTACATCCCTCTCTTTCTTGGTTTTCTATATCTACACTTGTTGTGTGTATATCTAGGGTTGTGGTAGCCTTGGATGATGATTTTAAGGATTATGAATGTTAGGGAAGGGGATCTAGAGAGGTTTTGGTGGTGCGTTCTCCGGATTTGAGGTGCGGTTGCTTGTGGCTCGATTTCGCCAGAACACTAAAGTTAGGTGGCTTCTCTCCCAACTCCACTTGGTTAGAACTTGGTTTGTGTCACGAACCAGGCCGGGTCGCCATCCGACCCGGCGCCCGACCCGGTCCGCAGAAAGGCCCAAAGGGCGTTCCTGATCCCCACGGGATGGCACAAGTTCCTGGGTACCAAGAGTAACATGTGGGAATGGTTTACCCAAAATAAAAGACAGAAAAACAACCAGAAAGATAAATAAACTGAAACTGGAAGTAGACAACCAAACACGCCTTTAAACTATAAACAGGTTTAAAGTCTACAATTCGAACCAATAACTAAAAAGAAAAGACGACAGTGGAAACTGAACTCATACTCAAACCTCCCGGCAAAAGAGAGGCCACATCAGCACCACTCTACAAGAAAAGACCAACTGCAACATGAACCACCATCACTAAGCACGAAGTCACAACCTGGAATGAAGAAGAAACATAAAATACATACACCCAAGGGTGTATGTAGGGTGTGAGCTAAAATCCCAGTAGGATTCCACCGAGAAAAGGTTCCACGCATAATTATTAAAAGAAAAACACATTTTCAATTTAACAGAATAAAAATAAATAAGTATTTAAAGAATTTTAATGAAAACAGTTTTTAAGGGGAAACTTCTCTAAAAGGAAAACAACTTAAATTAACTTACACACACGCATGCACACCCACACATGCACACAC
This sequence comes from Viscum album, assembly GCA_963277665.1. NCBI lineage: Eukaryota > Viridiplantae > Streptophyta > Magnoliopsida > Santalales > Viscaceae > Viscum > Viscum album. Next base: position 905,694,411 of record OY728131.1, on the reverse strand, counting down.
ACACACACAGACACATGCACACACGTACGCACGCACACACACTTTTCTTGGTAACCCCAACGTCACACCGTGTGATGACGGTGAGCAGAAAGTAGAGGAAGAGCACAATACATGGGAGAGACCCTAGAGATACTAGCGAGAAGTGGGACCCTAGAACCTCACGTCTCGGTGAACCATATCATACATTCCCGTGCACGAGCCACTGGGAGGGAAACACCTCCTACCGTAGTGGTCTCCAGTCATGATCCAATGTTTAGTTAGTGTTCTAAGCGTCAATCCCGCTAAGTGAAACTAGGCCAAGGCCACTCCCGTATCACTAGCACGCTAGTCTAGTCCACCCACCTAGTACCCAGGCTTCCCGTTTGTGCTCAAGTAATTAAAAGTTCATGCCACATGTCATAATCATACACTCAAACCAAGTAAGACATCACGCACACCAAAAACCACCATTCACACACACAGAAGCCATTTGAAATAATACGCACACTAAAATGTTCCAAAACTCAATCTGCATTTCTTACACAACCAATTAAAACAACTTGCATCCTTAATAACTATTTAATAAAACATTTAAGATTTTTAATAAACAAATTTTGAAGAGTAGACCATGAATTTACACACAAAACCAACCGAACCTTCTTTCGTAACCAAACACACACAACACCACATCAAGAGTTCAATCCACACCACTTACACCAATTAAAAAGAAACCGTTGGAGTAGTTTAACACAAGTGCTAACAAACGATGCAATAATGTTTTCACTAACGATAAATTTGGTTTTATTTAAAATGCCACTTTAGGACTAAACACACGATGTAATATTATCAAAACATGATTTTCACCACAAATATCATTTAATTAAAAACTTAACAATTTATAAAACACCAAAACCAGCTTGACATGTGTTTCCAGAAAATCACACTAATATCATAAAAACACATTAATAACAAATAAATGCATATGAGATCTCAAGAGAATAAAATAAGATCACTTCGCACCCCCTGCAAACTAACTAAATAATATTCTGAATTAATTAAAAACGCAAATAAATTCATCAAACAATAATTATGAGCGGAACCACCTACCTCGGTGTAGCCGACTTCACAAAAATGGTGTGCAAGGATCATTTCCCATCGACTGCAACTCAAAAAAAACCAAATTGACCCTAAATCAAACAATTGAACCAAAACATCAAGAAATAACCCAAAATTTGTTGAGTTCCTCAATCGCACCCAATGCGCACCATAAACGAACCAAAGGTGAACCTTAAATCATGAAATCGAACCAAAACAATTGAAGATCAAACCCTAAAATAAAGATGTTGGACCAAATATAATCAATATTGAACCCTAAAATCAGTACCCCACTCACTGGACAACCAGGAAATCAATAAAGAAAAGAAAAAGAAAAGTGGAAGACTCAACTGGAGGGGAGGGTCCTTGGCGTGAGCGGCTGGTTTCTGGGGGAGATGGAAAGTGCGGCGCCGACTTGAAGAGTCGCCTGAAGGTAAGGCAGCAGCTATCAGAAGAGGGACTGGCAAGGTTACAAAGAAGGGTTTGGGGCTGGCCAGCAAGTCGCACAAGGAGGGCTAGTTGGCAAGAGGGTGTTCGGCTAGTGGCGCACGCAGCAGCGAGGGCGCGTCGAACGGGGCCGACCAGAAGGGGAGGTGCACCGAACTGTGAGGAGGGTAGCGAGGCGTGACAACCTGAGGTGGAGAGCGGGTGAGCAAGTCTACCAGGGAGGAGTCTCGCATGGAGGGAGGCGTGCGGAGCGGCCCAAGGGAGTCCGGGGGGGGTGGGGGGGTTGCACGACGGAAAAGATGGGAGGGGTAAGGGTAGAGGTCCGAAAACCCTAAAGGGTAAGAAAAGAGAAAGAAAGAAAAAGTAAAATAAAATAAAAACAAACAAAATAAAAAGAAAATAAAAAAAGTATTAAAAATAACGATAATGTAAATAATAAACTAAAACAAAACTAATAATAATAAATAAAATACTTAATCATCATCACTAATATTAATAATAAAAATAAAACTCAATAATAATTATGAATATCCTCAAATAATAATAATAATAATAAGGTAAATAAAAAAACTTAATGAATTAAATACTAAAATTTATAATAATAAAATTAATAAAATGCAAATAATAAAAATAACTCTCAATTAAATTATTATCCAAGATAATAATAATAATAATAATTTCATTAATTAAACATCGACAAGGCATGCGGTGAATCGGTCAGGGTCGCGCAGTGACCCAGGAGAGGCCGCGTAGCTTCGACCGTGCTGCGCTGGACGCAATCAAGACCAAAACACAAAGAAATCTAAATCTTAAGTCGGGTTTCGACCTGAACTACCCGACACAAAGAAAGTTAATAAAATAAATAAATTTTGAAATGGCAGGTGTGACAATTCTCCCCACCATAAAGCTTTCCGTCCTTGGAAAGCCACTACTAGAACCAAACCCCAAAGCATAAAACCATGATCCCTTAAGATTCAAAGGGGATCCCCACAAGCATCAAGCAAAGAGAGACAAAAGTATCGTGCTCAGAGAAAGTGACTCAAAAACAACTTTGAGAAACTCATATAAAGACTTTCTGATATGTGTTGCCCGCCCCAAAGAGCTAGAACGCCTCCATTTGACTGATCCAGGAAAGTGACTCTCGCACCTGCGAAAACCAACTTCACAAGTCGAAACATCCCAAGCACCATTGAATGAAAACCACGTCGTTTGTCTGAAACGAACAAATAAGAGAAACCACGACCCAGAAGCACCCTTATCACCTATCACCGACTCATCTTTAGAAACAGAACCAAAGGGTTAACATGGGGAAGCCCAAGGGACTCCCTACCATTAAGAACCTACTAACGCCCAAGATGAGACTGGAAAATCGACACGGGGAGGTTCGAGCGGACTCCCTACCATTAAAGAAAAGTCCAGCACTGATTCATTCTAGATACATTCGTGCGAGACCCAATGTGGGTCTCCACACCATTATAACTAACGAAAGGTATAGAACTTTGAAAATTTCTTAATGATGACCAAACACCCCACCACAAGGGGCGGTGAGGGAGGGGCCTGACTACTGGGTCTTCAAAAGCATAACCTAAGACAAACCAGCATTTCCACATTCTTGGATAAGAATTATTCCAACTTTGAGACCGACTTACCCAACATCCTCCAATAATGACCACTAAAGCAATTACATCCAGTGGGACGCAACCCCCAAGACTTTAAGGCACGAGACGAACACACCTCCACATGGTCACGAAAACCTTATGCAACCAGACGACTCATTCAGAGTGGAACAACCATAGAAACAATTTAAACTGACTCTACTTTTAACACTGATGATAGAAATAAGGTCGGGGTATCATACACTCTCAGGGTTCCTGACCACGCGCGAGCTTCACTCCGAGGCCTATGACTGAAGCCCTGATGTTTGAAGCATCTTCTGCCTCACAGTCAGGCATTGAATACTCCTGAATGGAGCTTCTCTTTTTGGTGTCACATGCAACCACATTGCAACCGAGGCAACACCAGAAAACACAACACATTACGACATCCAACATATCATACACAGAACATTCACCAACACAAGAGCTGAAATGGTGCATGCACATCACCCCTTGTCACACTGAATGAGAACACGACACCACAAATTGTCACCTGAACATGACCATTGCTGTTGAGAGGAACATTATACAGAGAGGGACTTCAAACTGAGTTTTAAACAACATGTGACTCCTACAATTGATCGTAGCATCCTCATGTGACTAGGTCTGCCACACTAGTGGTCTAACGTAGACCCTTTCATAAATGAAACCAACAAAGGAAAAAAGGTCATTTAGAATAGTGGCCCGCACCGGCCACTCTAGGCTGCTTCCACCTCTCCCCACTAGAATATCCTTCACCATTTCCAAACAGAACATTAAAATTAAAGAGGTCAAACTTCACCATTGACTATCAAAGAGAACTCACACTGCAAGGCGTCGCAAAACACGACCCTTACAGCCGATGAAAGTACTACAAATCCCTTCAAGACACTAGTCAACACTAATAACTCTGAACCGCTTTCACCCTTCCATTCTAGAATTCCTTTCACCGTTTAAAGGGGGAATCTTCAGACGCAATGACGTCAAACTTCATACCTGATGACTCAGACAACTCAAAGAGATCGAAACTCCCTTCAACTCCCCTCGCATCTGTCATCCCGCTGCGAGAGGATCCTCTTAGTTGTAAAAAGGAGAGGTGGGTTCAATTCAAGAATCCAAGAAGAGATTCCTCTAATCAACCGGAGGGTCGGACAACGGTGATTTTCCTGTGCTCGCACTTCAATGACATGTCAATGCTTTATGGGGGGCGTGCACTTGTTAATAAATGAAACCACGGACCCAATCAAACTGTTCCAATGGCCAAGACATGTCGTAAGTGAACGCTAAATGTGCAGGGGAAAACACTTTTCAAAAGAGACCATTAACCACATGTTTTCACACCAACTGACCAACAAGAATTCAAACTCAAGACACAAATAAGTCAAAAAGGATTCTCGGCTCGAAACGCCTCACATCCAACCTTTCAAAAAAAAAAACAAGGACACACCACATAATCACCAGTTACCAAAACACCAAATTTTCCTTTAACAAAACATTTTGGAAATAAGCAAAGCCAATGGGTTTCACAAACACCAATGGTGTCCCATGGGCCTTGCACATGCATGTTCTCCTGTCACACCAACACCCACCTCATATCCATCCAGGTACTCATCCGCTCGTGCCATTAACCCTTTCTCTTTCCATATACACTCATGCATGTGGTTTCCCACGAGAACACCAAGGATCAAAACCATACCTTTCCTTTTTTTTCAAAACCAAAACATCCAACCCACACTTTTCAAACCTCACACACCATTTCATTTTTAAAGCGTTTTATTTCAAAAAAATTTCCAAAACATTTTCCAAGACCAAATCATTTTTACATAGAAACCAAAAGTCCACAATTCCAAAACAAAGAAATGAGGAACAGTTCAAGAGAAAACTAGTGTCAGTAGGTGACTGGAACATATGGTTGGCAGCCATATCCCAATCACACCACTGCCACAAAGGGAATTCCAGGATAGCGTCCCCAGCTCCGCATGGCTTTCCAGACACTGCGAGCTCACTAGGACCACTAACCTTACCCCCTTTTTCATTTCTCTTAGACAAGATTAACCGCAAGGACCAAAAACCCAGATAAACCTCAACATACTTTGGTTACTTGAGTCCCGCCACAAGGTGTGCTGGCCAGACACCCTACTCGTGGTCAGGACGTCGAGTCCCGACAACCTTAACTCAAGTCTATCATGACTCTATCCCAAAAGAAAACGACCCAAGAGAGTAAACCACCTCTGATACCATTTTTTCATGAACCAGGCCGGGTCGCCATCCGACCTGGCGCCCGACCTGGTCCGTGGCAAGGCCCGAAGGGCGTTCCCGACCCCCACGGGCTGGCACAAGTGCCCGAGTACCAAGAGTAACATGTGGGAACAGTTTACCCGAAATAAAAGACAGAAAAAAACCAGCAAGATAAATAAACTGAAACTGGAAGTAGACAACCAAACATGCCTTTAAACTATAAACAGGTTTAAAGTCTATAATTCGAACCAATAACTAAAAAGAAAAGACGATAGCGGAAACTAAAACTCATACTCAAACCTCCCGGCAAAAGAGAGGCCACATCAGCACCACTCTACAAGAAAATACCAACTACAACCTGAACCACCATCGCTGAGCACAAAGTCACAACCTGGAATACAGAAGAAACAGAAACTACATACACCCAATGGTGTATGTAGGGTGTGAGCTAAAAGCCCAGTAGGATTCCACCAAGAAAAGGTTCCACACATAATTATTAAAAGACAAATACATTTGCAATTTAACAGAATAAAAATAAATAAGTATTTAAAGAATTTTAATGAAAAAGGTTTTTAAGGGGAAACTTCTCTAAAAAGAAAACAACTTAAATTAACTTACACACACACACACACCCACACATGCACCCACACACACAGAATCATGCACACACGTACACACGCACACACACTTTTCTTGGTAACCCCAACGTCACACCGTGTACCGACGGTGAGCAGAAAGAAGAGGAAGAGCACAATACATGGGAGAGACCCTAGAGATACTAGTGAGAAGTGGGACCCTAGAACCTCATGTCTCAGTGAAACATATCATACATTCCCGTGCATGATCCACTGGCAGGGAAACACCTCCTACCGTAGTGGTATCCAGTCATCATCCAATGTTTAGTTAGTGTTGTAAGCGTCAATCCCGCTAAGTGAAACTGGGCCGAGGCCACTCCCGTATCACTAGAACGCTAGTCTAGTCTACCCACCTAGTACCCAGTCTTCCCGTTTGTGCTCAAGTAATTCAAAGTTCATGCCACATGTCATAATCATACACTCAAACCAAGAAATACATCAGGCACACCAAAAACCACCATTCGCACACACAGAATCCATTTGAAATAATAAGCACACTAAAATGTTCCAAAACTCAATCTTCATTTCTTACACGACCAATTAAAACAACTTGAATCCTTAATAACTATTTAATAAAACATTTAAGATTTTTAATAATTTTTTTTTGAAGAGCAGAGCATGAATTTACACACAAAACCAACCTAACCTTCTTTCGTAACCAAACACACACAATGCCACATCAAGAGTTCAATCCACACCACTTACACCAATTAAAAAGAAACAGTTTGAGTAGTTTAACACAAGTGCTAACAAATGATGCAATAATGTTTTCACTGACGATAAATTTGGTTTTATTTAAAATGCCACTTTAGAACCAAACACACGACGTAATATTATCGAAACATGATTTGCACCACAAATATCATTTAATTAAAAACTTAAAAATTTATAAAACACCAAACCAGCTTGACATGGGTTTCCAGAAAATCACACTAATATCACAAAAACACATTAATAACAAATCAATGCATATGAGATCTCAAGAGAATAAAATAAGATCACTTCGAACCCCTCCAAACTAACTAAATAATATGCATAATTAATTAAACACGCAAATAAATTCATCAAACAATAATTATGAGCGGAACCACCTACCTCAGTGTAGCCGACTTCACAAAAATGGTGCGCAAGGATCGTTTCCCACCGACCACAACTCAAACAAAACCAAATTGACCCTAAATCAAAAAATTGAACCAAAACATCAATAATTAATCCCAAATTTGTTGAGTTCATCAATCACACCCAATGTGCACCATAAACGAACCAAAGGTGAACCTTAAATCATGAAATCGAACCAACAGAATTTAAGATCGAACCCTAAAATAAAGATGTTGGACCGAATATAATCAATATTGAACCCTAAAATTAGTACCCCACTCGCTGGACAACTAGGAAATCAATAAAGAAAATAAAAAGAAAAGTGGAAGACTCAACTGGAGGGGAGGGTCTTTGGCGCGAGCGGATGGTTTCTGGGGGAGACGGAAAGTGTGGAGCCGGCTTGAAGAGTCGCCTGAAGGTAAGGCAACGACTATTGGAAGAGGGACTGACGAGGTTACAAAGGAGGGTTTGGGGCTGGCCAGCAAGTCGCACAAGGAGGGATGGTTGGCGAGAGGGTGTTCCGCTATTGGCGCGCGCAGCAGCGAGGGCGCGCCAAATGGGGCCGAATAGAAGGGGAGGTGCGCCGGACTGAGAGGAGGGTAGCGAGGCGCGACGGCCTGAGGTGGCGAGTGGGTGAGAAAGTCTGCTGGGGAGGAGTCTCGCATGGAGGGAGGCATGCGGCGCGACCCAAGGGAGTCCAAGGGGGTTCGCGCGACGGAAAAGAGGGGAGGGGTAAGGGTAGAGGTCCAAAAACCCTAAAGGGTAAGAAAAGAGAAATAAAAAAAAAGTAAAATAAAATAAAAACAAACAAAATAAAAAGAAAAGAAAAAAAAAGTAATAAAAATAACGATAATGTAAATAATAAACTAAAAAAAACTAATAATAATAAATAAAATACTTAATTATCATCACTAATATTAATAATCAAAATAAAACTCAATAATAATTATGAATATCCTCAAATAATAATAATAATAATAATAATAAGGTAAATAAAAAAAACTTAATGAATTAAATACTAAACTTTAAAATAATAAACTTAATAAAATGAAAATAATAAAAATAACTCTCAATTAAATTATTATCCAAGATAATAATAATTATAATAATTTCATTAATTAAACATCGACAAGGCGTGCGGTGAACCAGGCGGGGTCGCGCGGCGACCCAGGTGAGGCCGCACAGCTTCGACCGCGCTGTGTTGGATGCAATCAAGAACAAAATGCAAAGAACTCCAAATCTGAAGTTGGGTTTCGACCCGAACTACCCAACACAATGAAATTTAATAAAATAAATAAATTTTGAAATGGCGGGTGTGACAGTTTGGTTACAATTAAATTTTGTTGCTTAAAATTAATTGTGTTGTTGATGTGCAAAATTGGATGGAAATCCCTTTGGTAATGGTTTGGGAATTTTGGGAAAGAAGGGATTGTGGTCAAATGCTCTTATTGTGATTTTAAAATGGGGTTTTAAAATGAGTTGTTTTGTCGGTTGATTATGATGAACTGAGTAAATGGTTTTCAATAAAAAGGGTTGTTTTATTGAAATGGGGTTTGGCATGGAAAATGTTTAAAGGGTGTTTTCAATAAATGTTTGATTTATTGAAGTGGATTGGAATGTAATGGAAATGGTTGATTTCATGTTTTTGTGACCTTAATGGGTTTTATACTCGGTTATGTTGGCTTACTTGAATGTTGTAAAAGTAGACGAGAAGGGCCACTATAAAAAGGGGGTGAATAGTGGATGAGAAGTGACACCATCAATGGTAAGTGGACGAGAAGTGCCACTATAAAAAGGGGATGGATAGTGGATGAGAAGTTACACCATCAATGGTAAGTGGAAAAGAAGTGCCACTATAAAAAGGGGATGGATAGTGGACGAGAAGTTCCACCATCAATGGTAAGTGGAAAAGAAGTGCCACTATAAAAAGGGGATGGATAGTGGACAAGAAGTGACACAATCAATGATAATTGGATGAGACATGACACTATAAAAAGGGGATGAATCATGGACGAGAAGTTCCACCATCAATAGCAAGTGGATGGGAAGTGCCACCATGATTTGTTGTGTGCATGGGTTGGACGGGAAGTTCCACCATGATGTGTTGTGTGCTTGGCTGGTGATGTTTGTAGATGGGACTTGTGAGTGAAATATGAAAAAGGTAATCGGTTTGTGGCATGGTTGATTTAGATTCCTCATGTGGCATGTGTGGATTACGGCATGATTGCTTGGATTTCCCTGGGTTACTTGGTTTGGGTAAAATGGCTTGGTAAGGGTGTGTTTGGCTTATGGTAATGGATGCACTTGTGATTATTTTATATAAACTGTTTTATATAAATGTGCTAATAGTTTTATCCTAGTGGCGTGTGTAGGGAAGTCATTTGGGTAAATCTTACTGAGTTTTAGTACTCACCCCCTTCTTTGGCACGTTGGTGTCTTTGCAGATATTGTGTACTATGACGTGGGAAAAGGTAAGACATCACCCTCCTTTAGTGGTGCATCGTGATGTTTGGGTGGATCTTGGAGCATGGAGCTTGGTGTGGAGCCAGGGAGTGTGTCTTGGCTCATGTTGGGTTTTGTTGTTTAGTTTCCGCTTTGTACTCTGATGTGGTATAGACATGTCCAGTTGTATTGGTTTTGGAATGTATTGTGGAACAACTTGGTTGTCCTTCGGGAATACATGCGGGATATTTTATTGACATGCATCATATAGTGGTTGTTAATGGATGGTTTGGTTGGGTTTGTCTTAAGGGAAAATCCTTCCTCAATTTGATCTTGAAGCCCTTGGTATTTATTGCCAGCCTTTGGCATCTTGGGAATGTCGCTTAAGGCCAAGTAGCCCTCACCGCCTCCTCAAGACAATGAGGTAGGGGCGGGGTGTTACATTCCCGCACTATTAAAATGATAAAAAACTTGAAATCAAAAAGAATAAATCCTTACAAAGATATCCTTAATTTATTAATACAATTTTTCTTTTACTCCTCTTATTTAACCTATAGGAACTTAGGTGTACTCACTTAAATTTATACCAATTTGAAAAACCACTTCTTCTTCCTCTCCTGTTCTTCTTATTTCTCTATTATTACTCTACTTTACTTCCATTTCAAACTTAAAAAACTTACATACTTTGCACAACATAAATATAAAAAATAATAAAATCTAATTAAAATCTAAAATTCAAATTCAAACCTTCAAATTCCTTCAACCAAATAAAAAAATCCCACTTCATTTTGAGCTATAGTATATTTTAGAATCAATTGAACTTCATTTATATTTCTAGAATGACATCAATGGTCGGGTTAGTGAGATATTAATTCATCCGAGAATCCATGTCATCAAAACTTATTGTAACTGAATCAAACATCCTGAAACAACTTTAACCACAACCTGATGCATAATGGTTGGCCATTTTTCCTTTAAATATCCTTACACTACAAGCGTATTCTTTACAGGTATGATCATTTTACCTTACACCTTTACCTATCGACCATGGATTGTCAGACCATGGGAATAATCCTTCTCCTTTGGCCTTTCTGACACACCACACCATCTATTAACCATGAATACTTTCAGATACAATAATGGATATAACAGGCTTTCATATTTCACACAGGTATACTGTAAGATCACCAAGGGGACCATAATTACCATTTTATCCTTGGACATTTCACACAGATACACTGGAATATTTCCACAAGAACTTCCACAACCATTTTATCCTTGGTCATTTCACATAAGAAAACCACCAATGCACCATGACCATAAAACCCCCCCACTATGGGTGTGTCCTTTCCTATTTTGTACCTAATTCTCATCATCATTCCCTTAAACATGGGTGTATCCTTCCTTGATAGGCCTTCCTTTCTTCCAAGAACCTTAATCACTCCATACACCTTCTATAAAACATCTAGGTTCCTTCCAAATTCATAAAGTCTTGTATCATGATAAAATATTCATTATAATTATAAATTTGAACATCATTTCACATGGAATCGTCTGGTTTGACTTATAATATGATTTATGTGTTGATAAAAAAAATTCAAAACACTCAATCATATCCTATTCACTGATTATTCAACCTCACTAATCACAACTATCATCTAAGAACCTCTAGGGATTAATAATTATAATTAATTCCATGTCATCAACTAGGGTGACATATATATAATATAGGATGTGACATTCATGGAATGACCTATAGTTATTCAAGATAATCAAGATAAATTTTTTTGTGGGTTTTTCATTCCATTGGTGTGTGTTTTTTAGATACATGGTGATTTGGATGAATGTGAATGGGTGAAATAGATGCAGAGTTGGGTTCAGTACCCTGAGTTTTTTTGAACCTTCGTTATTATAGTGAATCTAAAATTTGATTTTGTATTAAAGTGGTTAATAATTGATAAATTTTATAGATTATTTTTTAACATTTTTGATAGTGGCATTCCTATTTGATAGGTATCTCACATGGTTGTTGAATTTTGATATTTATGTTTGTTCATTAGTTTTTTTTGATTCTCGAGGATGAAAATATATAGAAAACTACACCATTTTGTCAATATCAATATATTATTTTCTTAACTCATTATGGTTTATTTCTTTAGGGTGGTGTGGGTTATGGTTTGAGAGAAAATATTTTTTTTAATTATATATTTTGGGGATAAATCACATCATGGTTTAGTATACTATAATGTTGTATGGTAAAAATTGATATAATAATTTTTTTGGGTTGACTTATTTTTCGGATTTATTGTTAGAAATTGGGTATTAACATGCCATGGTTTATAATTATGGTTAAAAAATGATATTTTTTGGTGAATAAAACATAGGTTAACATCACATGGATTAGAGGAGGATTTGACGACACTATGACTGGGTTTATTATCCATGTCATGGTTTTGGTTAGATATGTGGAGTTGAGAAAGAAAAAAACCATATGATATTTAGGGAGCTGAATATTTAAGTCACCATGGTTTTTGGATTTAAATTTTTAGTATAAAACCACAATGTAGTTTATGATGTTGTGCCATAATTTGGTCATTTTCACTTATTTATAAATTTCAAATTTCTTATATTTTTTATTTTCCTTTTTCTACTTATTTGGATACCCTAGATGGTAGCAGGGACCTCTTTAGTGATTTTGAGTTCTCTTGGGTGAGTCTTTGAGTAATTTTTCTAGTAAGATCAAATCGATGCAAGTAAAATGTAATCTCTCTTACATTTCTTCTACCATTATTCCTTTATTTCAACTTATCATGATGCAAGTAGAGACTAATGGGTGGTTTTTATGGAGGATTGGTACGATATTAATGGAATATCGGTTTGTTGGGATTCTCCATGAGGACAGGGGAGTTTGGATTTTCAAGTTTTATTCTTCAATGATAGATTAAGGTAGAAGACTCTAACTTCTTTTTTGATCATGTTTAATTAATATATAAAATTTAGTTTATTTAATGATTAGTAATGGTTAGAAAATCCATTAGATATATGAGGTCTAAGGTTCAATTCTGAACAAACCAAATTTAGGGGGATTTTTATAGGTAGAGTAGTGCTTGAGGGATATTTATGGTGCAAGCAGCGAGGTCATGCTCGGGCGATCTACATGGATTGTGTTTTCATGTTGAGAGGTAACTAGACATGGCTAGGATAAATAACAGAGGGAAGATAGCAGCGAGGAAGGGTGTTTTTTGGCTGTGTTGTAGGTGTTGGGATTGAGAGTGCGCATATGGCTATTGGTAGTGGCTGTTAAGGAAAGGCTGGTATGAGATTGGCGCATCTGGGTCCAACGGTGGAACAATGAGGCAGATGCCTTCCATTTATGCCTGGAACATCATTACATGGGTAGTGTGGGAATTCCGGCCATGGGACTTCAAGTCAATTATTACGCCAATTAGGGACAAATTTCCTTAGGCCATTGTACCCCTAGGCCTTCATGGTCTTGTTATGGGATCACTCTATCTAGAAAAAAGGGAGAGGAGTTTCTTGTGTTTAATAAAAAGGGGTACTTCCCCCTAATTGTTAAATTAAATAATAATAGTGAAGGTGGAAATTACATGGAATAATAATCCAATTAAAAATATGATAATTTTTGTAAGAAAAATTGGGACATTGATATAGATGAATGATATAAAATTATAAGTGAAATTATAGTTAATGATGTGGAAAAATTAGATATTTTTTTATGGTGCCATTTTTTTGTGGTGGTTTCATATAATTTCAATTAATTTTGAAAACTATTTTAATCCTTAAAAATATTCATTGATATGTTGATAATTAAAGAAGGATGGAATTTATATAGAAAAAAGGTGGAGCATTATTAGATGCTATGTGAGGTTTGGTAGTGGTTGGTTATATTAGATTTACTTAGGACATGTATATGTAGTGTAGACATTGAGTTTAGTAAAAAAAATATTTAGGAAGCCATTATAATAGTTTTTATGTAATTATAATTGTGATGTATAATTTGGTTATGTGTATATTTATATAATTACTTGATATTTTAATATTTTATATGATGTTAATTTTATATTATTGTATTCCACTAAACATGTTTATAAGTTTTTTTATATTTGTTGGAGGGATGTGGTATTTTATTATATAGATTTAATGTAAGGGATGTGTTATTCCTAGAGTAAAGTATAAAGTATGGATGTTATATTACCACAATAGATACATTTTTTATTTTTGTAGTTGCATTACTATATAGTTTTTTCATTGCATTTATTTGGTCCTTGTTATTGAAACATGTAGTTGTTATGGTTGGAGTTATTATTGTTAGAGGTGTGGATTGAAGGATGGGGTGGTTGATGTGTTGGTTGTGGTAATAACATGTTGTTGATAGGAATGGTTGGGTTAAATGACATGTTATGGTAATTTTATGGTTTGTATATTATCCTTTATTTTTTATGTTAAATTAAATTAAATTTATATATTTCATTCACTAAGACTTTATTATGCTAATTCACCTAAAAAATAGCGGTTATATGAGGAGCCTACTGAGTATACTCATTTGATCACCCTATTATTATGTATTATTTATTAGACATACAAGATCATGTTGAGGATGGGGAAAAGAGTCATTATTTCAGCCATGTGATGACCTATATATGATTGGGCGGAGTTTTTTTTTCACATTTTCCCTTTAATATTAATTGATAGTGTTCTTGGTTGTTTTTTTGTATATATACTCATGCATTAGTTCATTTATTTACATGGAAGTTATTTGTAATATTTGAGGTTGTTTCTGTCTATTTAGGTAATCTTATTTATACATAAAATGGGTAATGTATTAATTATTTTGTGTGCATACCCTTGGTTATAGTCACCACTCCATAACATATTGAAGTTAGGGACTGGGGGTACTCTAAATATCAATAGTATCTTAGGAGGAGTCTGGGTGAGTTTGGGTGATGCCAATAATTCATTAACTTATTAACCATTTCATCTACCACTTAATATCTCTATTACATATATATCCTATCCCTTCATAGAATCAAATTTCACTCCCTTCATAAAATGGAAATCTTCTTTTGGGATGATTATAATTTTTGGCACAAATACCAATGGGTTAGTTTAAAAAAATATTATTATCCCATTAATGACAGTAGTCTTTAAAAATAAAGATATATTTTAACATTAGAAATCCTTCCCAATAAAAATTGGTAAATGAATGCTTAATGTTTCTAATCCATGGACTAATCTCATGAGTAATATACGGAATCTCAAGAAACCAAGAAAGTCATCCTCAATCATTAATTACATATGCCACTCCTATGATATCATCCATTTTGATAAACTTGGTAATATAGAAATTTAAAATCATAGTGTATTTTCTAAAAATCATTAACATCATTTAATGTTATTAAATCTTTTACCACACTTGTACAAATTTATAGAACTCATGTATCTAGACTAAAATTTCCATGTTTACTTGTCACACTCTCTCAATACATATTTTTATGTATTTTATTATTATCATCCAATTAAGGACCAATGATTGTATAGTGTTGGATTTTTTTATCAACTCATTGGAGTTTTTTATTTATTATGATCACTAAAATGATGATGATCTTTAAGTAGAAGTGAATATCTTTGGAAGGTATTTTTGAATGTTTCTATATTTTATGTAAGTTTCTTATAGTTATCTAAAAATGGAAAAAGAGAAAGTAAACATAACTTGGTTTGACTAGATTGAAGAAATGACAAATTTCGTTTATACATGAAGGAAACTATATATATACATAAGTGTCATCTATAAAAAATGGTAAAAAAATAATATCCATGGAGAAGTGTCCCCATATACAAAAAAGTAACATCTACATTATAGGAGTGATCCATGCTATGAAATCATAGGTCACGTCATTATGGGAGTTCCCAAAAAATCACAAAGGCATAAATATTTCCATGTATACATAAAATTAAGGGTTTCTAGGAAGCAATATAATACAAAAAAGGCATTGAATTCATAAAGGTAACTAGGTGAAGAAGAAACAAGTCACGCTTTGCCAACCCAGTGTTATACTGTGAGCATGTTGTGTTGAAGGAACAATTCTACAGGTTGGTGTCATTGGAAAATACATGTCGTGATAGGGACCCCATGAGTGTTAGGATATAGGATATTTTGGATTTAATTTGGTACTCATTCCATGTTAGGTGGCATCACAACATGATTAGTCTTGTAGATGGAAATATGTAAAAGTATTTGGATAAAAATGCTTGATTCACACCATGGAAGTTGATATCCATGATTTGACGAGGTTGTGGAATATTTTAGTGTCTCTTCCATTTTGAGAATATCCATATAATAGAGGTATATCACATCATGGAAACTTGATATGTAGGGGATATTTTTTTTGAGTTTAAGTGATCACATTGTGATAAGTGAAGGTGTTTCATATTACACTAATCAAAGAAGGATCTTTGATGATTACATTCCATAAAGTATGGTGTCATTCCTTGGAGGTTTCAAATTAGAAGTTTTAATTTTTAGTAAATCTAAATCTATCTCCATTATGGTGATATACACATCATGAAAAACTTGAGTCAAATACCTGAATATATTTATATTCTATCTTCCAAGAATGAAATTTTTGAATTCAATTAATTATTTTGGATCAGATTTGAAGGAGATTAATGGAATTATTTACCCATTATACCCGAAACTAATTGAAGATCTTCATTGGGCCCAATAAGGATAATTTATCTAGGAATAGAGAAAATGATGTTTTGGAATCATTGATATATATATCATTATAAATTAAAGAAATATTCTAATATATGAAGAAGATATAAAATGATACTGAATTGATATATCTGTTATTAGAGGGAGAGAAAATTGATATATCTTATAGATAAAGGTATTTGAAGAATAAGATAGGTGGATTGAAGGAATATTGGAACTCTTTAAAGATATTGTAAAATAAAAAGGAGTTTAAATAAATAATCATGGAATGATGATGATGTTATTCATGGTGATATTTACAACTATTCTATGAAAGAATAGCATGGAGATCAAATTCACCCTTCCATACCTAGTGCAATAGTAACAATGAAGTTTTTTCTGTATTTGAATGCATTACAAAGTTATTTTTCCTATTTAGAGTAGTGAAAAAAAGAGATTAAGTGAATGAAGTGACCCTTGGGAAGTAGTGATCCATCCCTAAACCTTATAGTGGGAGTGAACCCAGTCCCAGGAGTTCCCCAGACTAAACCCACCACCAAATTGCGAGTTTAGTAGATTATGGTGCATCAGAACATTACTAATTTTATGTTCCTTATATTTTACCATTTTAGGTTAATAAATTAAAATCCTTATGTCTTGTTCTCATGCTTTTTTATATTTATCATGACATAAATTATCCAAATTGGGTTAAAAGAATCATTTATTATGTCTGGTAAAGTCAAATAAAAGAGGGTTAAAAATTGGATCCTCATATTATGAAGAGGAAAGGGTGACTCTATTAATTATGATTTCAAGATATTTTGGGACTATGAGAGTTTAAGGAGAAAGTGATTAAGTTGGATTGAGTTCCATACCCTAATTCACCACCCACCCCCTCAAAATTTCTCTCACATAAATCCCTTACGGACTTAATAATTAGAATCAAAGAATAAGTTCCTTTTGTTGGATTTATTTAGATATGAATTGATTTGATCAGTTTTTGGAGTTGAGTTATATTATTCCCTTACATTCTATTAATTCCATAGAAAAAGTGAAATTTTTTATGAATAATTAAAACTATAAGGTAATTCTAAATAATGGAATGGTTTTTTGAAAATTTTGATTCAGAACAAGTATCTTTCAAATGAATTATTCTCATTGTGAATTTATTAATGAATTCAATGATAATATTGGTTTATTTGATGTAGATAAAATACCATGTGATATTGAATCTATTAAATATGATGGGATATTAAGAATTTCTAAAGTGCAAGCTAACCAATTATTAGAAGAGATAGATCAAAAGTTACAAGAGTAAACATGTCGTTGAAATAGGATAATATTTCTTAACATATACAAGTCAGTGCACTAAAAATTGGAGTTGAAAAGTTGAAAATAATAAAAATTTACTATTTAAAGTGGCTATTGATCTAATGGAAAGTAATGATTCCCCAGACAAAGAAATAGGGGAGATTCCTTCTATAGTGAAGAATCTCAAAGTTGGTTCTAGGGTGAAGTGACTTGACTCAAAATATGTTCAAAACTCAAAATATAAGAAGTATAAACCTACTACACACATGGAATAATTAGTCAAGTAGAGTCAAAGGCAACAATAAGATACTTTTTCCCTTAAGGATTCCATTGTGATGAGGAAAACCAAAATGAAAGAGAAAATTAACATGTTGGATAAACATTCCCATGAATTAAAAGATGAGATGTCTAAGGGGAAGATTGTAATATCCCGACCTAGATGCCACTAAATGGTTCCATAATACAGTAGGTTACATGGTCTCAAGAACAACTACCTAAATTCCAGAGGCCACAATCTAGTATTGAGTGCCTAGGGTGTGTACATGGAGAGACTATATCCTCATGTCAGAGTGTATCAAAATAGTAGTAAAGATATCAACCAATAGTGGAAGAAAATATAATAACTAGAAAGTATACAAAATATGAATACCCAAAAGACTGCATTGATAGATAACCAAAAATAGTCATATACAATATGATGTGTCATTTAATGTCTCTAAAAAGATAAAAAATAGGTATACAAGCATCCAATAAAATACATGTATCAAAATACCAAAAAGACCAAAAGGAACTATCCCAACTAGCATCACAATCCTTAACTCAGTACCATGATCCCCTAATCATAAGCATAACAAAAACCATGCATCGTACTATGGATGATTTCCTCTGTCCCTAGATGTATCCATATAGTTTATCCAAGTACCCAATTAAGGCCCAAATAGGGTGTGAGATAACACTCAGTAGGCCACCACCAATGGTGTCTAGAACAAATCTAAGATGTTAAATATAAGTATAAATAGTGTAAAATATATTAGAGGTATAAATGTATTGAAAGTAAATGATACAAGCCCAGTTGGTACTGTCTAGCCTAGCAAGGCTCCCTATAATCAAAAGTCAAGCTTCCTAAACTAGGGAATCTAGACATCAAAATAAACAAGTAAGACTGCATGGTCTAATAGATGGAAACTAATACCTCTACTAGGGATATATGTAAAGCATAAAAAAATTAATCATCATGGTCATTCCGTATAATTAGGTGTAAAATATTTACCAAAAACTTGTTATATAATCCAATATAACATTCTTTAAAGACTTTTTATATAAAAAAGTCATCCATAATGACCTTTCTATGAAATCATAAGTGTCAGAATATAGAATACCTAGGCATCCACGCTGAGTCCTAGGAGCATCTTGATGGAAACTTGGTAAAGAATTGCTTGGATTCTAAGGATCATGTCACTATAATAAGTCCACTATGGGCCCAACCAAGCTAGATCCAAGGGGTAGCAAGGCCCAAGGAATCCTATAGAATCAAGAACCATGGAGGAAACAAGTCCAAGGCATCCAATACCTTAATCAAGATCCATGGGTGAAACGTTCATGAAATCTAATGGAATCAAGATCCAAGTTATACCAACCAAGGAATCCACTACCATTTCAAATCATCATCACATTTAATTAACCAATTTACAATCAATTACATTCCATGAGTTTACCCACTCATTCCCTACTATTCCCATTCAAACAATTAAATCAACCAACATCATGTTATCACATGGA
The DNA here is from genome assembly GCA_963277665.1 of Viscum album. NCBI lineage: Eukaryota > Viridiplantae > Streptophyta > Magnoliopsida > Santalales > Viscaceae > Viscum > Viscum album. Next base: position 905,675,038 of record OY728131.1, on the reverse strand, counting down.
AGAGGAGGAAAACCTTCTACTAATAATTCAATTTAGTTCAATTTAATTAAAAAAGGCTTCCTCAAACTAGGAAATCTCACAAACACCCCATGGGTGGTTTAACAATAGGCTAAAAATAAAGGTGCATCCCATGAGTGGCCTAAGTTGGGGAAACAACCTCCAATAAAAGGAAATAAAGAACAGTCATAACAGGTTCTAATATGTTCAATTCAATTATTCAATTCATTTTTAGGAAATGCAAGAAAGTATAGCATGCTGAACAATAATAACTAGCTATATAAAACACCAAACCATGAGGTAAAGGTATACACCGCCTACTGTATGTATGTAGTAGAGAACTCTTCTAGTATCGATCTTTGATTTGATCCAGATCAAGAGAAAAATGAAGAAAAAATGAAGAACCTGGGAATAGGGCATATTAGATTACACCTAAATAACTCCATTGATACCAATATGAATGAAGAAAAACACAAGATGATTAAAGAAATTACCAGCACAAATCCAAGGAGACTGACAATGTTTGATTTTGAGTTTAGATAGAGAATTGGGATCCAACCCTACACTTTAGCTTTAAAAGGATCTCCCAAGAGGTGAAGCTACTGTCTAGAAGATAAAATAAAATAAGTTTAGGTTATAAAAAATTTTAAGGGATTTTTTTTTCATTTTTTCCAAAAACACTGGGTCATATGGTTTGTTCACATGGTTGGAAAAACTTTGCACCAATCGTGTTCCCTTCATTGCTTCAAGGGGGTGTTACATGGTTAGTGAATACAATTTTCCTAACAATACACAATTCATGTGTTTAGTATCTGTTAAAAAGTATATAGTTTTTTCATAGGAGTACACCTGAGGTTTCATAGTTTCATCAAACTGTGTGACCTTCTACACCCCATTGTCAAGCCTCACACGGTTAGAGGTAACTGTGCAACCTATCCCATATGGTTTCTCCTAACCATGTGACCTATATGTTTTTTTTTCAAAAAGTGGTGCTCTGGGCTTCGAATAATCCCCAAACACTCTCGATACACCCATGATATCAAAGGGTACTCGAATTTGTCCATAAAAAAGGATTTAAATAAAAAAAAAGATCCTCACCTCATAGGAAAACCTGAGATCTTACAATCTATCCCCCTAAAGAAGTCATTCCTTGAATTTCCCTTCTAAGGGTGGTCAAGAATAGAATGAGAGAAACTCTATCCACTGATCATGTACGTCATCCTCTCACTCCCAAGTCTCATCCTATAAATGGTTGTGCTTCCATAATAACCATACAAGGGGAATTGATCGGCCTTAGAGAACCTTCTTGCTCTTGTCAATGATACGAATAAGATTCTCCTCAAAGGACACATCAACATATAGCTCCACCTAATCTATCTGTAGAGTGTGATATGAGTATGAGTGCTAATGACATAGCTAAGATACATGTAAGATGTCATAAATGGCTCGATACCTCTGAGATAACTGTAACCGATAGGATACCAGACCGACTCTCTTCAGAATATCAAATGGTCCAAAATATCACGGTGAAAGATTAACCTATATCCTAATGCATCTGTGTCATATAGTTGATGAGATACATAAAAATACCCAATCCCTAACCTTAAACACTAGAGTTCATTGATGGCGATCAAAATAGGATTTTTGTCAAGACTATGCAGCCGCCATCTATTTTCTGATCAATTGGACCTTCTCATAAGTCTTTTACATGAGATATATTCCTAGTAAATATTCCTCACCCACCTCTATCTAGAACATGGGTGATCAGAATGTACTACCTTACAAAGCCTCATACATATCCATCTTTATAGTATCCTAATAACTATTATTATAATCAAACTCAACTAGGGGTATATACCTCTCCCAAGATCCCCCAGAATATAGGATTCATTATTGAAGAATATCCTCAAGAACTTGAATCGTGATCTATGACTAACCATCATTATGAGGGTGGTATGTTGTTCTTAGAAGCACCTGTGTACCCAATTCCCATAAAAAACTCTTCCATAAACGAGATGTAAACTTATCATCCCTATCTAAAATGATAGTATGAGGGACCCCGTGAAGTCGTACTGTCTCATAGATATACAACCTCTCAATATAATCCACAATGAAGGTATCCTTGATTAGTAACAAATGAGAAACCTTCGTGAGCCTGTAAACAACAACCCAGATGACACCACTGCCTCATGATGAACTCAGTAAAATGATCATGAAATCCATCACAACATCATCCCATATCCACTCAGGAATGGGTAACTTCTGTAAAATCACAGCAGGTCACTGATGTTCCACATTCACTTGCAAATAGGAGGAACACCTAATGAAAAAACCATCTACCTCACATTTCATACCCAATCACCAGTACCGGCGGCATAAGTCATAATAAATTTTAGTGATTCCAAGTTTTACTGCCCAAATTGAGGCATGAAACTCTTGTATCAACTCCTTTAATATATCTTCTAGAACCCATATGTGACCATGAATATATAGGATCTCATCCTCACCCATAGTAAAACTAGGATATAGGTCCTCACCCACTACACTCACCCTTAGGACTAGGCCCTCAGCATCATAAAGTTTCCTCATTCTCACTATATCCAAAAGGATAGAGGTCATAGCTAAATATGAAAGTAAAGTGTACCCATGACCATCCTATACCTCCAAGTTCATCTTTGAAAATAAATCCATAAGATTCTATTCACTATTGGACTCTTTAACTTCCTATATCTGAGTCCTTCTAATCAGTGCATCAACAACTACATTGCCCTTTCTAGGAATATAGGCAAGCTTGAAGTCAAAAGACTGTAGGTACTCAACCCACCTTCTCTACATAAAATTCAGATCACGCTATGTAAATATGTACTTGAATCTTTTTTGGTTTATGTACACCAAAAAATGATCTCTTAGTAAATAGTTTATTTAACAACGCAAGGCATGAACAACCACAACTACCTCCAAATTGTGTTTTGGGTAACTCTCCCTGTACGCTATGACTCTATCCCCCTGCATCAGAAATACTGCTAGCCTGATACCTAATGCATTGCAATACACAGTGTAGCACCTTCCTAGATCTGGTAGAATCGGGACCAACACCGAAGCTAGTCACCCTTTCAGCTCCAAAAAGGCTATCTCACAAGTATCTTTCTATACAAAATTAACACCCTTCTTATGAAATCTTTTAATAGGTGATTCTAAGCATGATAAGTCTTGTATGAATCACCTGTAATATCTAGATATATCCCCAAAAAGCTCTGTATATCGAAGAAATTATTGGGATGCTCCAAAAAAACTACAACCCTCACTTTCTCTAGTTCAATTAATACTCTTTTATCTAAGATAATATGATCTAGGAAGTGAATCTTATCCATCCGGAAGTTGCACTTTATGAGATTAACTTATAAATGATGATCTCTCAGTGTATCCAAAATTATATCAATATGTTTGTCATGGTTGTTTTTATTGTGATAATACACCAAGATATCATCCATGAAAACCACATCAAACAAATACAAACAAGGGTGGAAAACTTGGTTCATTAGTTCCATGTAAAATATTGGAACTTTTGTGAGACCAAATGACATAAAAAAATACTCATTTAGACTATACCTTCTATGAAAAATTGTACGAGGTAAGTCTACCAGTCAAATACGCACCTGATGATATCCCAATCTCAAATAAATTTTCAAGAACACTTGAGCTCCTCAAAGTTGGTCAAAGAGATCATCTATCCGTGGAAAGGGATACCATTTCTTAATTGGCATATGGTTCCATTTTCAGTAATCCACACATAGACTAAGGGTACCACATACCTTTTTTATAAAAATATTCAATAAACCCCACCGAAAATTACTGGGTCATTTAAAAACCTTTACCTCTAAGTCCTATAGATTCCTCTTGAGATTTTGAAACTCCATAGTAGCTATCCTGTAAGGAGTAATGGATACTAATTCATTTCTTGGAACTAGATCAATAAAGAACTCCACATCTATCTCTGGAGATAAACTTGAAAATTCATTCAGGAACACTTCCCTGAAATAATCTATCACCGGAGGGAAATATACTTGATTCAATACCTGATAATTCAGATACAAACTAGAAATATGGGCTATTATCCCACCCATCCCACGATGCTCTAGTCCATCTCAGATCGCCTGGACATCCCATTCATCCTTTTGAATAAAAAATCCTCCCTCTAGTGAAGTGAAGGTCACTCTCCAATGATAGAAATAAACTTAGGCTCAATAAGAAACTATATAGTCCATTATGAGTATGACATCAAACCCAATCATCTCAAGGAAAAAAAGATCTCATATGAAGTGACACCCACAAACCTCAAGGGGGAACTGCCTGCACTAGCGTACACTCTTTATTTTGATTCCCAACGGAGTATCGAGTGTCATAACACCCTCAGAAAACTGAACAATAAGCCCAAGAATTTACACCATGGGTAAAAATATAAATATATGAGATTCACCTATATCAAAAATAGAAGATACTAGAATAGAGGATACTAAAATTATACCTCTCACTATAGATATAATGATACTCTGCTCCTCAGGTGTAGGTTATAAAATATATATATGGCCTGAACTGTATCCATATAAAACAACCTCACTACCTAGAGTAGGACCAATCTACTATCTAGGTACAACTAGTGCTTGGTTTCCTCATCCACGACCACCACCTCATCCTGAATGATTGGTACTACTCCAGCTCCTATCTTTATGTGGAGTTGTGAATCCCTCTCTTGAAACTAGAGTTGGAGTCGATCCCCTTCCACTAACTGCTGGAGGGAAGGTCCTACAAAAATTTTGTACATGGACCATACTGCTGAAATCTCGACACTTGACTAGGTCTTGATTGCATTGATTCCTCATATGTTCCCATATTCCACACTATTGAAAAAAAACTGAGCTACCATCACTAATTTCTTGGATGGTACTCCCATCATGAGAAGCCTCAAAATTTCACTTCCTGCCACTGGAAGTTGAAACACTGGGTTGAGAGGATGGACTGCTCTTCTTGACACCCCCATCTTCCCTCAGTTTCCACTCTTAATTAGTGCCTAATTCACTATCTCAGTAATATTCATCAACCTGAACACGTTGAACTGAGATCGAATGACATGTCTGAGACCTTCCTAGAAGCGTCTCACCCTCGATAGCTCATCAAAAATATATATTAGTGAAAAACATTTAAGATTTGTAGAACGTGTTGAATACTCCATAATAGTCATTACACCCTAATTTAGATGCATAGACTCACATTCCAACTTCACTATTATAGTCTCAGGGAAAAATTAGTCATAGAACCTAGTTTGTAAATCACCCCAAACCATATCTCATATCCTGTCAGCCTTGGTTAAAACATCCCACTAGTGCTTTTATACTCTCCAAAGCATGTATGTTGCGAGATTCACTCTCCTCTCAGGAGGTGTCTCTAGATGCTTGACTATGGAGAGAGTAGTTTCAAGACACAACTCAGTAGCTAATAGACTTCCATACCCTGAAAACATGGTAGGATGATTCTACTGGAACACCCGCATTAACTTTGCCATAGGAAATGAAATCTACAGTGCTCCTTGAAAAGTATGCATATAACATAGAAAACCCTCACATAAGTGTGTCTCAACACCTATGTCTAGTAAAACCAAGGGTTCCATAACTAGAACTATAAGAGGATCCCCTGGTATCCATGTCCTACTGCCTTCAGATCATGGTCATCACCACCATCTTGGCTTATGACCGGAGGTTGTTGTGGTGGAACATCTCTACAATTCTAAACACACACATTAAGAAAGATCAATAATGAAAATTTAATATCTAAAAGCATAGGATAGTTTGAATACTTACTATAAATAGGCATACCCCTCTATCTTCTCCAAAATATAGGACCAGGTAAAAAGGAACAATCACAAACATCACTAGAGACACTGCCTACTTCCCACTCTAAATTCGAGTCTAGGTCAAGTACTCTATCACACAATTTCCATTTCCTTTTTTAATATACCTTTATTCACAATTATATTTTAATGGTTGAACCAATTGGTTAACCACTTTCAATCCCTAAGGTTCTATACACCTCATGAACTGAAATATGACATCCACTTAATCCATACCATAACACGTTATAGTCTATGAGTCCGATGGTCCATGAATCAATGTTCCATAATTAGATTCTTAGAGTGTCAACTATAGACTAAGTAGGAAAACACTATTTAGTTTATGGTAGGTAGTCTAAGTACCAATATTATTTTCCAAATTCTTTGCACAAATAATCTATAAAAAAGAAGGCATATCAATCATGTCACATATAACAAAGTCATTCAATCAAGCAATGCATCCTATATGACATGGTATAATGCATGACATGTGAATCCTAACAGGTGCATAAAATGATGAATGAGATGAATACCCTTATCTCATAAGTAAATAGTAAATAATATCCTCAATTATATCAATGATTACATCATAATTAAAATGCATCACCCAATGGTGAAATCAATTCAACTGTAATATCACAAAATCTTGAAAACATAAATTTCCTTTCATGGGAATTTGGATTTTCTATATACATGGGTTAGCTATTCCCAATGTAATTCCCCAACCTTAGAATCCTAGATCCAGTTCATTACTTTATTACATTGGCATAGATATAAGTAAATAATGTCCCAAATGACCGAACAGTTTAGTACTTTTAGAAGACCAAATTACATACATGATACCCATATTACATTGGGAAAAGAAAATAAATCACAATGAAAATGAAATATCATCATCCTTGAAACTCATTCAAAGGATTCCTCTTTATAACTTGGGGAAAAGGAAAAATAATAAGGGTGATATCAAATTCTCTATAAGGGTAAATACAATGGAATAAATAATGAATCAATGAGAATAAATCTATATGGTAATGCCAATAACTAAAAACACATGCCGTTAAAATAACTAGATAATGAATAATCAATATGGAATGGTAAATAACTAATAACACATTCCATTTAATGAAAAAAATGATAATGAAATTCATCCATATATTTTATCATATGAAAATCTCATGGATAATAATAATAACTGAAACATCAATGATAGAAATGCTAAATTATTGGACGTCATGTCTGGGGCACATGGAAACCTATACCATAAAGAAATTTAACAAGACAGTTTAAAACTATAGGTATAAACTTGTTTAATTTTTTCAACTTTTTTGTCTCATGGGAACCTGTCGATGCATTGAGGGGCTATATAAAGTCCGGGCCCCACCCATCATTTCTAGTCCAAATCATTCCTCATATCAAGTAATTAATTTAATTAATAATTAATATGCCTTATCAAATATATGTATTGAATAAAGAATACAGATTTATCAACAATTCCCCAGTGGATGATAAGTAACAACAAGGGTTGTTGATGTTGATGAATGGAAATACTATTGAAATTTTATTAAAAACATTATTAAGGAAAACAATATTTAAACATTCCAAGGTGTCATATACCACTTTGAAACATTTGAATCATAATTACCATGAATGGATAACATTAAATAAAACTTATAATATCACGAAAATAAGTATATTCATGATATAACATATAAAAAGGGTAGTATATAGACCATATAAAATAATCTGGGTGCACAACATTACAATATACCTCAATGAAATGAAATTGCCACAAAATCCCTTACCACTTTGTAATAATTTATTTAAAAGGTAGTGCATTTATAAAATAAAATATTTTCTTTGAATATAACCTTGTAAACTTGTAAAGGAATATTCAAAACACTTGGGCATCACGACGATAGAAAATTCTGTTCATTCCATACAAGTTAAAAAACATTCCTTTTACTTTTGTAAGAAAAGTCATAAAGTACCTTGTTTTGAAAAATGTCAGAAACATTCCTTTTAAATAATTTTTTAAAAATTAAAAAGGGGGTAAAAATTAGATTAAAAAATAATTAGAGTATATTAAAAACACTTTTTAAAACATTTTTAGAAAACACTAACAATGAATAAAAATATTTCCCAGTGGAGACTTAAACAAAAACAATCCTGAATAACGACGAGATTGTGAAATAGATACTTACCAATTTATAATCAGTAGAATCATATGCCCCATGAAAGAAAATTATATGGATATTAAAACACCATAAACTTTATAATAATACTCATAAAAGACATTCATATATAGTTTATACACCACACAAAATGAATCAAGTAGTGCATAAGGCACGTGCCCGATAAAAATAAAAGTGAGAAAAAAATATCTCACCACTTAGTAAATTTTGAATCATAACCCCCATGATAGAGATAAATTCAAATTAAACATTAAATAAAATGAAGATAAAATAATTCATTATATAATATATAAAAATGGGAATTATATACACCACACAAAAGAAATAAGTGGTGATTATGATGTATGCCTCATGAAAGTAAAATTGAGACAAAAATCTCTTACCTTGCATTTCATTTTGGGGTGAATGTACTTTAACCTCATGTATAATGGTTTTAGGAACGATAATAACTTATTCCAGAACCATATTAATATTTATTATATCATATATGATCCTCTTATAATATCTTATTACCCGTTTGTTAGTAATATTTCATTATTTTCACTATTTCAGCTGTTAATTGCCTATTTTTTCGAGTATGTTTTGTTTTTTTACTTTTTGTTCCTATTAATTATATCATTATTTAATTATATAAAGAATTTAAATCATGATTTAAATATCATATATATTCAATATATATTTATTTAGAATAATCCATAAAATTTAGAGATAGGAAATGAAATGCACTGTTCATGGAGATGGTAGGTCGTACGTATGCTTGAACGCTACTTCCATTTATTTATAGTATTAAAATAATGATGTATATTATAATTATAGTATCATATTTATGTCATATATGTCACATATTTTTATTTAAATCATCATTAATATAGGATAGCTAGCTGACCAGCCCTACGAAGGTGGAGAGATGACAACACAATATATGATGGGGAGGGGCAGTACCAATTTGTTGGTTTGGGATGATTTCCTCTAAGGCCTTCAGGTCATGCAATTTTCACTAAGCCTACGAGCAATGTAAGGGTGATGAGTACTTTTGGAAACTCTCAAAATATTAAATTAATATAAACTAATTTTCAATTCCAAAGTGAGTTATTTAGAATATAAGATTATGATGGGTCTAAATAATATCAACCAATAATTTTTAGACAAGTTTAGGTCACATTCTTACCCTTATATTTTGGATTTAACCCATAGTTAAACCCTTTAACTCTTACCATGATAACTTGGATTTTCACTCTTTAAGGGTTAATATAGTTACTATAAGATGCCAATCAAACCATAAATGAGTCATGGATGACATTTCCAACCTTATCCCAATCATTTTTCTAAATTTTATATTTTTATTAATTTTATATCATTCAATAAAATATTATTTATTTTAAAATATCATTAATGTTAATTTTGACACTATTAATTTCTTAAATTTTTTAAAGATATCAATACACAAGATAAATTAAAAAAAAACCTTTAAAAAATCCTTAATATGTCTAGGTAATCTATAAAATTCATGGAGGACATTAATTAAATAAATTTATATTTATTTTAATATTTTTAATAACATTAATTTGATATGTCAATTAATTAAAAAATTACTACATCATCATTGTGAAAGAATTTAATTTAATTATTTATTCCTGAAAAATTAAAAATAAATTATTATGATGAATATAAACACTTTATCATTCCAATTACTATTTATATGAGAATAGATCCCCTATATAACCCCATATTAGAAATATTTAACTTGTTAAAAACAAAAGTATGAAAAAATTGACTTTTCTTTGAATAAAATATTATAAATGGATTAAAGTCATCCAAATGGATCCAAGAGATAAAACAATAGGACCAAGAATGATTTATATCAATAATAACCCATCCAATGAAATTATTACAAGTGTTATGGTAATTTTATAATATTATTTTTACCCTTAATTACTTGGTTTACCCTTAACTGTGGTGATAAATATTACCAAAGTTTACTATTCATATTTTGTCTAAAAATAAACGGGAGAGAATTATTGATTTTAACAATATGATTAAAAATATGAAATCCATTTTTAAAAATTTAAAACTCATAAGTTTCTAAAATTAATTTAAAATTAATCATGTAGAAGGGGCATGAAAGCGAGTTTTCAAAGTGAAAACGTTCAAAATATTGAAATGTTTTTATATATTTATTTAATTTGAAATTGATTAAAATAACCTAAATTAGTTTAAATTATAAAAAATTTATCTAATTATACTTTAAAACTAATTGAAAATAAAATTGAACACTAAATTATTTAGATGAAAAAGCTGTTTTCAATTAAAATACAATATTTTATCACTATTCATCAAAACATGAAACTTATCAGAACAATACCAAAAATTAAAACAAAGTAAAATTTTATATTCTTATTTAAAATAATAAGTTTTTTTTTCAAATAAAATATATAAAAGGGTCAATTTTTTTTATTTAAAATAGGTTCTCCATTAAAATATTGTAAAACCACCTTTTTAGAAAAACACTTCTTTTATGCATAAAATTGGATTTGTTCTTATATAATGTCTAGATAACTCATAAGATTAATTTTAAACATTAAATTGAATATATTATATATATAAATATACATTTAATATAATCCAATAATAGTTATTTGTTTATTTCTTGGTATAAAACACACTTATGCATATTTAAATAGTTTTTCAGTAAAACAATTCCTTTTATTTTTAAAAGGGTTTCATTTTAATTTATAATTAATTGGCCACAAAATAATTAGTTATATATAATATTTAAAACATATTTTCATAATTAAATTAATAATTTTCATTCCCTTCATTCTAACTACTAGGTTATAACGATAACATTTAAATAATTATATTTAGTTGTTCGTTTAGGATCAGTGTTTCGTGCAATGTAAAATTTCAAAAAGTGTAACTTCAAAAAGAGACATACCATAAAATATTGTGGTATTACATCCACCCATACTTTAATAAATTACATCCTCACAATTTAAAATTTCATTTCGAAAATTAAAGGTTGCTACTTTAAAATTCTTTTGTGGGAAACCCGCATCAGAAATTGGGTTAATAAAACATTCTCTAAATAAGAGGGAAAGGGAAATTGTAAGGTCATAAAAAATAGGATTTTGAATAGGAAAACATTAGTGGGAAGTGAAAACTTGTAAATTTAATATAAATACAACTATCAGATTCCAATGGATAGTGATAGAGAACGTGATTATCAAAATGTCTACCATCACAAAACCGTAAATCTATGGTGGGTTAAAAAGGCCATTGATTTCCCGACAAGAAAATTAAATGAACAATGTTTTTATTCTAAAATAATTTTCTTATAGTTGAGTAATTATATTAATACCTAGAATAAGAACATAATAAAATATACTTACTTGTAAAGTATATTTTCATCCTTTAACAAACTCATATTTTTCTCCAATAGATGAGTATTTAAGATGATTTTTTCACACCTTTAGCACTAGAATAAACTTTTATGGATCAAAAAATCTAGAAAAGTATAACTATATATTCCTATTATATATATACATTAACCAAAACCAAAATTTTTAAGATAATATAGGATAATTCCTCAAAAATAATAAACCTTTATATGATAAAAAACAACTTTAATATCCAAAATCTGAATGTAAAACTCAAAGTTCCACATAGATCATTCAACAAATAAATGTCTTTACTCAAAAATATTATAGACTAATATTGAGACCCAAAAATCATAAGTATTTAATTATATGGTCTTTGAAATAACATCATCCACTCTTAATATCTTATACCAAAAATTTAATTACCCAACTCACATAATATCCAAGATATGATAGCCATTTCCATAAATAACCAAAATCACCATAAGTCCACAATAAAATTATATTTGAATCCAAAATAAAATTCAACCTTTATTACTCAAAATATTATATTTACCTTAATATTATAGGATTACTAAAATAGTGATCATCTTCCAAAATAACATCAATCACTTAATCACTAAATCATTTTACAACATAATGGTTATCTATTTGATAAATAAAGTCTCTAAAATAAAAATAACCTTTCTACATTAGATATTTTAACTATAAAAATTTGTGCTAATAAATTCTTCATATAAGATAGTGGTAGGAACTGCACCCTTGTCTCCCTTCGTTTGTGGGTTCAAATCCCACGACCTTTATGGACATGACAGGTTGTCACCTAGCCTGCAAGTTTTCTTTTTTCTAATACTATATTAATATAACTTAAAAAATAAATATGATGGACATACTTGAAATAAGGATAATCACTAAATAGCCTTTTAACTAAGGTTTTTAATACAACCCCAATACATAAATACATCATCTATTTGTTTCCACATAAGTAATTTCTTTGTCTAGAGTTTATCCTATAGAAGAGGGAATTGACTCGGGTAATTCCCAAGTTCCCCACATTTAAGGAAATGAACTAAAAATGGATTCTTAAGATTATTTTTATTTCCTTCCATCATACTCTTCATTTTTACTTGGAAATTATTTTCTTTATGTCCTTATTTCCCACACATAAATCATTTATTTATTACATTGAGACACTTTCCTAGGTGTCTACTTCCACATTTATTGCATGATGGAAATTAGAACTTCTTTTCTCCATGGTCTCCACCATTGGAGCTCTTAGAAAGCTCCATAATTATCTTATTTGGTGAGTTCGGGAGTTGGTTAAAGTATATGTTGTTAATCATATTTCGGGAAAACTGATTAATCATGAACATGATATCTTTAACTCCTATTCACATCCCATTTGGTTGATCATCACCACCACCTTATTAATCATGTTCAATGTTAACATGACTCCTTCAAGTTCTAACCATTGACTAAAAATAGAAACCATAGTGTGAATAAAAATATTCATAGTGAGAAAATGTATAATCATTTATATAATATCATGAAACCTTATTTTCAATATAAAACACCTTAAGTTTAACCTAGGTAATTCATTTTTGTTATATATTCAAATCATTCATAATGGTTTGTAAAGAAAATGAGAATTATCTTAAGAAAATCCCTTGGGAGTGTCAAAATAGGTGCGTAGTAAGGCCCATTGTCATGTACTAGGTTATACTCGAGTCAGGCCTGACACACATTTTTAGAGTTGTTAACCCTAGGTACATATGTGATAGAACCATGCCCACTTATAGTATCCAAACATGGATGTATTGCTAGAAAAACCAGATAATATCTATCTAAATGAAACTTTAGTATATTATTATATACCTATACTCAAATTATACCTTAGGGACATGTTATCTAATCTATTTTTTCAAAAATATAGTTTCCAAGTTTGCTACTAAACTTTCACTAAGACCAACTATAATTCTCTGACCCTAGAATCCCGGACCTAACACATTAATTTATTACATTGGCATAAATATAAGTAAATAATTTCCCAAAGGATCAAACAATTTAATAGTTTTTGAAGACCAAATTTCATACATGATACCCATATTACATTGGGAAAAGAAAATAAATCATAATGAAAATGAAAGTTCAGCATCCTTGAAACACATTCAAAGGATTGATATTTATAACCCAGGGAATATAAACCTAATAAGGGTGAGATCAAATTCTCAGTAAGGGTAAATATAATATAAAAAATAACGAATCAATGAGAATAAATATATATAGAAATTTCATCAACCAAAAACACATTCCATTCAAATAACAGGATAATTTGTAATCAATATGTCAAGGTGAATAAATGACACCACATGAAATTTAATCAATAAAATGAGAATGAAATGCATACATATATTTTATCATATGAAAATATCACGGGTAATAATAATAACTGAAATATTTATGAAGGAAATTCTTAATTATTGGATGTTATGTATGAGACACAAGAAAACTTATATCGTCAAGACCTTTCAAAAGAAGGTTTAAAACTATAGGTAGAAACCTTTTTAATTTTAAAAACTTATTTGTCTAATGGGAACCTATCTATGCATCTAGGGGCTATATAAATTCCAGGCCCCACCTGTCATTTACAGTCCAATGTATTCCTTATATTGATTAATCAATTTAATTAATAATTAATATTCCTTATAAAATATCCACATTGAATAAAGAATATAGATTTTTCAATAATTCCCCAATAGATGATAAGTAACAACAATGTTTTTTTGATGTTGATGAATAAAAATACTATTGAAATATCATTAAAAACATTCTTAAGGAAAATAATATTTAAACATTGCAAAGTATCCCATGCCACATTGAAACATTTGAATCATAATTTCTATGAAAGAAGAAAATTAAATGAAACTCATAATATCATGAAAATAATGATATTCATGATATAACATGTCAAAAGGTAAGTATATACACCATATAAAAGAAACTAGGTGCATAAAATTACAATATGCCTTAATGAAATGAAATTGAGATTAAATCCCTTACCACTTTGTAATCATTTAATTAAAAGGCAACACATTTATAAAAGAAAATATTTTATTTGAAAATAACCTTGTAAAATTGTAAAGTAAGTTTTAAAAAATTTTGGTGTCATGATGGTGGAAAATTATGTTCATGCTATATAAGTTAAAAAAATATTCCTTTTACTTTTGTAAGAAAATTCATAAAATACCATGTTTTGGAAAATGAATGGAAGATTCTTTTTAAATAATTTTGTAAAATGTAAAAATGGGGTAAAAATGAAATTAAAAAATAATTGTATTATATTAAAAATATTTTGAAATCATTTTTAGAAAACACTAACATGTAAGAGAAATATTCCCTAGTGGAGACTTAAACAAAAACAATCACGAATAACGATGAGATTGCAAAATAACTCCTTAACACTTTATAATTAGTAGAATCATATTCCCCATGAAAGAAAATTATATGGATATTAAAATAACATAATATTCAGAATAATACTCATAAAATATATTAATGGGTAGTTTATACACCACACAAAAGAATCAAGTAGTGTATAAGACATGTGTCCCACAAAAATAAAAGTGAGACAAAAATCCCTTACCACTTAGTAACTTTTGAATCATAAGCCCCATAAAAGAGATAACTTCAAAATGAAACATTAAATATCATAAATATAAAATAATCCATGATATAATATATCAAAATTGTTATTATATATACCTCACAAAACAAATAAGTGGTGATTATGATGTATGCCTCATGAAACTAAAATTGATACAAGAATACCTTACCTTGAGTTTCTTTTTGGAGTGAACACCCTTTAATTTAATATATAATGGTTTTAAGAATGTTAATAATTATTCCAAAACCATATTAATATTTATTATATCATATATTATCCTATTATAATATCTTATTACCCATTTTTTTGTAATCTTTCATTATTTTCACTATTTCGAGTGTTAATTGCCTAGTTTTTCATGTATGTTTTGACTTGTTACTTATTGTTCCTATTAATTAGATCATGATTTCATCTTCTAAAAAATTTAAACCATTAATTAAATATCATATATATTAAATATATATGTATTTATAATAATCCATAAAATTTGTAGATAGGAAATGAAATGCACCGTTCATGGAGATGATATGTTGTACGTATGCATGAACACTACTTCCATTTTTTATCACATTAAAATAATGATGTATATTATTGTTAAAGTATAATATTTATATCATATATGTCACATATTTTTATTAAAATCATACTTAATACATTCCATGTATATTGTGAATGAATCACATCGTTTTTAGGAGGCGATAGTCCACACGTCCACAAAAAAGTTATCGTATTACCATAAAATGGAAAGAATGAAGGTATGAGTTATATAAGAATTCAATAAGAATAAAGAAATTATAAATATAATATATATAATAAATAAACTATAAATCCATAATTATTTCAAACCTTTAAAGTTGGTAAATGTAAGAATAAATGACATTGGTTCGCGAGGCAGTAGTCCGCCGTACACACAAACGATGATCGCGTATCCCATTTGATGGAAGTGTGTGTGAGTGTAGGTTTTACCTCTTCTCTGGGTATCTCTTTCTGATTTGCACAAAAGGGCTTCTTTGGTTGATTTTTTGTAAAATTTAAGGATTATAGGATGAATATAGAGAATGTTTTAGGATAAATGGGCAGGTTTTGGTCTATATATAAGGATAAAAGTGGTGTTGGTAAGTGAAGGAGGAGGCTTCCTTTAATTGAATTGAGGGGTACTTTTGGAAACTCTCAAAATATTATATTAATATAAATTAATTTTCAATTACAAATGGATAAAAAGTGAGTTATTTTGAATCTAATATGAGTATGGGTTGAAATAATCTCAACAAATAATTTTTATACAAGTTTAGGTCACATTATTACCCTTATCTTTTGGCTTTAACCCTTAGTTAAACCCTTTAACTATTACTGCGACAACTTGGATTTTCACTCTTTAAGGGTTAATATAGTTACTATAAGATTCCAAACGAACCATAAATGAATCATGGATGAAATTTTAAAGCTTATACCAATAATTTATCTTAATTTTATATTTTTATGAATTTTATAACATTTAATAATATATTATTTATTTTAAAATATCATTAATGTCAATTTTGACAATAATCATTTCTTGAATTTTTAAAAAATATCAATACACAATATAACTTAAAAAAAAACCTTTCATAAATACTTAATATTTCTAGGTAATCTATAAAATTCATGTAGGTCATTAATTATATCAAATTATATTTATTTTAATATTTTTAATAACACAAATTTGGCATGTCCATTAATTAAACAATTATTGTATCATCATTGTAGAAGCCTTTAATTTAATTATTTATTACCTAAAAATTAAAAATAAATTATCATTATGAAGATAAAAATTTTATATTTCCAAGGACTATTTATATTCGAATAGATCCTCTATATAACCCCATATTGAAAATATTTATCTTATTAAAAAAAGTATGATAAAATTGATTTTTCTTAGAATAAAATACTATAAATGGATTAATGTCATTTAAGTGGCTTTAAGATCTCAAAAAAATAGACCTAAGGATTAATTTGGTCAATAATAAATCATCTAATTAAATTATTACAAGTGTTCATATTTTATAATATTATTTTAAGCCTTAATTACCCAATTTACCCTTAACCGTGGTAATAAAAATTACCAAATTTTACTATTCATATTTAGTCGAAAAATAAAATAGGACTAATTAATAAATTTTGACCTTATAATTTCAAATATAGAATCCATTTTAAAAAAATTCAAAACACATAAGTGGATAAAATTAATTTAAAATTAATCTCATAGACGGGGAGTGAAAGCGGGTTTCTAAAGTGAAAACGTTCAAAATCTTGAAATGTTTTTATATACTTATTCAATGTGAAATTGATTAAAATGACCTAAATTATATTAAATGAAAAAAATTAATCTAATTATACTTTAAAACTGATTAAAAATACAATTCAACTCTATAAATTATTTAGATGAAAAGGTTGTTTTTAATTAAAATGAAATATTTTATCACTATTCATCAAAACATGAAACTTATCAAAAAAATACCAAACATTCAACCAAATTAAAATTTTATATTCCTATTTAATATAAGAAGTTAATTTTTTCAAATAAAATATATAAAAGTGTAAAAAATCAAATTTAAAATAGGTTCTCCATTAAAATGCAGTAAAACTTCTTTTTTTAAAAAATACTTCTTTTATACGTAAAATTGGATCTGTTCTTATATCATGTCTAAAAAACTCATAAGATGAATTTTAAATATTATATTGAATATATTATATATATATTTAATATAATCCAATAAGAGTTATTTTTTTTATTTCTTGGTATAAAACACACTTGTGCATATTTAAATAGTTTTTTCATAAAAACAATTCCTTTTATTTTTAAAAAGGGTTTTATTTTTATTTATAATTAATTAATAACAAAATAATTAATTATATATAATATATAAAATATATTTTCATAATTTATTTAATACTTTTAATTCCCTCCATTATAACATCTAGGTTATAACGGTAACATTTAAATAATAATATTTAGTTCGTTTAAGCTCGGTGTTGCGCACAACGTAATCTTTTGAAAAGAGTAACCTCAAAAAGAGACATACCATAAAATATTTGTATAATTAACTATACTTTAAATACATTAATATTACTTCAAAATTAAAGAATATTCATTACAAAATATATCAAAACCACGACAGGACCGTATAGGTATAGTGTCTTTAGAAACTGAGAAACATAAACAACTGGTTCATAAGACATCCTCATTATCTCCCACTTATTTCATCATAACTAAACCAATTTTTGACATATATTATTCAATACCCTTCTTTATGACCTGGAGAAAAGAAAAATATGAAAGGGTGATCTCAAATTCTCAATAAGGGTAGACAAGGAAGATATCAATCATATCATAATCATAAGACATAAGAACATAACATGTGAAAATATTATCCTGTATATGAAAGATCATGATATCATGCCATGGGATAAATCATAAAAGTTCATAAGAATCAATGAAAATAATCCCAAAAGTCATAAAATAATACTTTAATATTTTTGGCATACACATAATCACAGAAAATCATTTCATATTAGTCAAGGCTCATTGATAAGACCATCATAGAGGATAAAGTCCATTATTGAACTGAGTTCACTCCTCGTTTCAGCCCTGTATTACTTAACCGAGATCATTTACCATTCCAAAAATGCTTATATCATGAGATATAAATCTTTACCTGATGAATTTAAGGGAGATATAGGTCCCACCCATCTCATAATGAAATCATTCTTATGTGCACCATAAAAACAAAAACCATTCATCATAGCATAACCTAAGGAATAAAATAAGTTTCTTAAACATCATTCCATCGTAACATAATTCATATAAAAGAAATGGATTTTAAAATATAGAATTTTATCATAAAAAAAATAAAACCATATAAATAATAGGGATAATATACTTGAAATAGAACCATATTAAAGAATGTCATCTTAGATGGAAAATAATTTTGATAAAACACTTGAAATTAATTCTTGAGGAAAACATCCTTTCTTCTTCAAAAGTGTTTTCTTTTCTCAAAATGACATGAAATTTTAAAATAAAATAATTTATTTGAAAATAAAAATGAAATATTATAGAGTAAGATTCATGTAAATAAGGTATTATGAAGACGTAAAAACCTGTTCATGCTATATAAGTTAAAAAAACATTCTCCTCGTACTTTTGTCAGAAAATTCAAAAGTACTTTGTATCGAATAATGAAAAAAGACTCCGTTCATACAATTTAATAAAAATTAATTTAAGGGTAAAATTGACTTTAAAATTTTTTAGAATAATATAAATAATATTATATATTTAGGAAGCATGGACGCGGATGATAAATATACCCCAGTAAATACTTATATATAAATAATCTCTAATAATAATGAGATTGTGAAATAATCCCTTACCTTAGGTCTTATATACTTCATATGTATCCTAAATTCATGTATAATGATTTAAATAATGTCATTTATTTATTATAGAATCATATTTATTTTTATGATATTATATATGATCAAATTATCACTTGTTTGTTAGTAACATTTCATTGTTACTCGTTATTCAGATATTAACTGCTTTATTTTCTTATGCATGTTTTGTCAAATAAGTTCTAGTTATACTTATTAAGTCATAATTATATCATTAAAAAATTATATTAACATAATATATAGAATATTTATTCATTTTGTACATTTATATAATCATTCTTTAATGAATATCATGTAGAACTAATCGCATCACGTTGTGGAGATGGTAGGTCGTACATACGCACGAGCGATGATATCATTATCATAATTATTGAATGGTATTGAAGTGTATGGTTTATAATATTTAAGAATAAATATAATGTTATAATAATAATATATATTTATTATTTCCATAATTATACCCATCCAAGTAAGGTGGAGGTGAAAAACATATTACACTACAGCGTGGAGATGGTAAGTTGTACGTACGCACGCATGATGATTTCATTTTTCATTTGATGGATAAAAGGTGGAATTTGGTTGTTTAATAATTATAATAAAATATAATTATATAAGTGATACCGTAGTTATTACATTATAATGAAACAAATCATGAAGAGGAAGTAGAAGAATAAGGAAGTTTGAAAGAATCGGTAGAGGAGATTACCTCTTCTTCAATGAGCTTCCTCTATACCAGAATCTATAGAATGTAACTAGAGAAGTTGATAAGGTAAAAGGGAATGTTATTTCCAAGATTTAAGTCTCAAAGTGAAGTTAAGAGGTGAGAGAGGAGGTTCCCTTTTATAATTAAGGTGAGGGGTACTTTTGGGATATCCAAAAATATTAATTTATAATAAAATCAAACCCTACCCAAAAACCTAAAAAATGTCCCAATTTAGAATCTGATATTATATAGGTTTGTAATATCATAAACTAATAAATTTTAGACAAGTTTTTATGTCAATTTAAACATTATCATTTTAATTAACACTTTGTTATTCTATTTAATTTTAAATAAGATAACAAATATTTCAATACTAAAAGGGTAAAATATTTACTTATTTGATGTCAATTAGACCATAAATAAGTAACTTAGAAAATTTTAGACTATATAATAATTATTATATATTTTTTAATTTTTTTATGATTTTTACATAATTTAATAAAACATCATTTTGATAAACAAACAATAGTGTCCATTTTGACACTATTCAATTCATTTATTTTTAAAAATATTAAGATAACAAGTTAACTTCAAAAGAACTATTTTATTATATTAATAATAGGTCAAGGTATTATATAAAATTCATTGAAAATATTAATTAACCCAAATTCTATTTATTTTAATATTTTTAATAACATTTATTTGATATCTCCATTAATAAAATAATCACTACATCACTTTTGTGTAATTATTTATTATACTTATTTTTGAATAAAAATTAAAAATAAAATACTATGATGAAGATAAATCTACTATATTTAATTATAATATAAGTATTCTAATTTATATTTTTTAAAATCCAACATTTAAAATGTTATACTTATTAAATTATGAAGGTGACTACTTTAACATCACTTTAAAATAAAATAATATAAGTGTCACAATATATTATATAAGGATCCAAATGGTTACTAACTCGACCCTTGGACGGCTATGGTTGATATATACTTGACTAATAATATTTTTTCAAGTGTTTGATCCTTTTGATGGTTATTATAATTTTCATAATTTTGTTTTATTGATTTCTCATCAATTAATTAAATTTTATATCATCAAAGTATAAGTCTTTAATGTAATTATTTATTTTCTAAATATTAAAAATAAATTAACATAATAAATAAAAACATTTTAGATTTAAAATTAGTATTTATAATCAAATTTACATTTTGTATAACCTTATATAAAAAATGATTTGGTTATTAAAATTTGAGTGAGACATATTTAACTTTTCTCTAAATAAAATAAATTAAACATCCAAATATCATCCAAGTGGCTTCTAAAGGACACCATTTCGACCCAAGGATGATTTAAGTCGAAACAGACTAATCCAATGATATTAATACAAGTGTTAGGTAATTTTATAATAGTATTTTTATGCTTAATTATCTGTTTTACCCTTTTACCATATTAATATAAATACCAAAGTTACTATTCATAATTCCCAAAAATAAAACAAATATATTTACATAATTTTGAACTAATGATTCCAAATATGAAATCCATTTTTCAAAATTCAATTCATAGAAGTTGCAGTAATTAATTTAAAATTAATCCCGTTGTTGGAAAGAGAGAATGAGTTTTAAAAGTTAAAACATTGTAAAAGATTGAAATGTTTTTAATTCTGAATTTAATGTAAAATTAATGATAATGACATAAATTATATTTAATGATAAAAATATATTCTATTCATAATTTAAAAACATTCAATATTATAATATAACTATATAAATTATTTAGATGAAAAAAGTTGTTTTCAATTAAAATTTAGTGTATTTGTACTATTCATCAAAATTTAAAGTTATCAGAAAAATATTTAAATTTCATCCAAAGTAAATTTTTATATCTCTCTTCCAAAGAACGTGTTTATGTTTTCATATAAAAATTATTAATGTGTCAAAATCTTAATTTAAAAGGGGTTCTCCATTAAAAGGAGGAAAATTACCCTTTTGAAAAATATAGGTTTTTATACATCAATAGGGTTTATTTATACCCTATGAAAAAAATATCTATTGGATGAATATAAAAAATATTTTATTAATTATGTAACATATATATTTAATTAATTTAATTTACTAATAGTAATTCACTCAATTTATTAAAAAATACAAATATAAAATTGATTTATATTTTTCATTAATAATTGGTAGTGAATGGCTTAACTATACATTTTTATAAGTTAGTTATATTTATTATTGCTAATATAACAACTTGGTTAAAATGGTCATTTTATATTAAGGGCGTCTCACATTTAATTTAAACTCACGATTACGTTAAATGCAAGCTATTGAAGAATTAAAATTATTTAGAGAAAATATTTCATAAAAGCATCCGGGTGTTACACTTTGGGTGTTACACCCAGGAACACCTCATTAAAAAATTAGAATACCTTACTAATCCCCTATATATTATCTCAAAATAGAAAATCCTAAAAAGAAACTACTTTGATACCACTTCCTAACATCCCTACCCAGATGCCAATAAATGGTGCCCTGAGCTGGTGGGTCACATGGACTCAAGTGCACCTTCCCGAACGCCAGAGGTTTCCGATTAACAGTAAGGTCCTAGGGTGTGTCGGTGGGAAGACTATAACCTCATGTCACAGTGTATCATAATGGAAACAAAGATATAAATTAATATCAGAAGTAGATACAATAACTAAAAATAACATAGAAGATGAATATCCAAAAGTATGTAATGATAGAGAGGAAAAAACAGTCATATGCAATTTGATGTGTCATGTAATGTCTCTACAAAGTAGGAAAATATGTATGCAATCATCTAGTATAATACATGTATTAAAATACCAAAAATACCAAAAATTAACTACCCCATCTAGAATCACGAGGCCCAGCTTAGTCCCGTGCTCCCATACTTCTAAGCATAACACAAATCATGCATCGTACTGTACAAGCTTTCCTCTATCCCTACCTATATCCATATAGTCTATTTGGGTATGCAATGATATCCCGAATAGGGTGTGAGATAAAAGTTATTAGGCCTCCACCAATAATGTCTTTAACAAATCTAGGATGTTCAATATAAGTAGAAATAATGTGCAATATGTCAGAGGTATAAAAGTATTGAAAGTAAATGATACAATCTCAAGTAGTACTGTATATACTAACAAGGATCCTTTTAATCAATATTCAAGATCCCAAAACTAGGGTATCTATATAGAAAAATAAATAAGTAAGACTGCTCGGTCTAATAGCTAGAAACTAATACCCGTACCAGGGCTATCTGTAAATCATAACAAAAGTAACTGTTATAGACACACCGTATAACCAGGTTTACAAAATTTACCATGTAATTTATATATAATCCAATATAACATTCATCATGGACTTTTTGTATAAACAAGTCATCCAAAATGGTCTTTCCGTGTAATCATAAGTGTCAGACCATGAAGGGCCAGATCCAAGGTTTAAAAGACCAAAGTATCCATGCTGAGTCCTTGGAGCATCTCGATGGAAACTCAGTAATGACTTGGGTTGGGTCTAAGGATCATGTCACCTGACTAAGTCTACTGTGAGCCCATGAAATCTGGATCTAAGGGGTAAGAAGGCCCAAAACATCCCACAAAATCAAGACCCAAGGAGGAAACAAGTCCAAGGCGTCCACTACCACAATCAAGATCCATGGGTAAATTGTCCATAACATCTAATGGAATCAATATAAAAGCTATACCAACTAAGGAATCCACTACTGTCACACCCCAACCTATCTGTTATTTTTATTTTATTATTTTATTTGGTTTTAAATTTTTTTGTTGAGGTTTGGGTTGAATCCCGAGAAAGATTAGTGAGTTTTGTAAAAAAAAACACGCGTTTTTGAATTGACGTCGTTGAGCACATGGGTGGAGTGCATTTTGGAAACCCCGCGTGGCGTCGCCCAGGCATCGACATGACCCTCCTGTCTTCGGAAAATTAAAAAGGGATAAATAAATGTTAATTGCGTTATTTAAAAATTTTCATGGATAATAATTTTAATAATTATTATTGCTGTAATTAAGGTTATTATTATTTTTATTATAATTATTATTATAATAATAATAATAATAATTATTATATTATATTATTTTAATTTTTTTTAATTTTTTTCTCTCTTTCCTTTTTTATTTTCTTCCTCTCTTTTTTCCTTCCACGCGGCTATCCCCCCTCTCTTTCCTTTTTCCTCACGCCTCCCCTCTTGCTTCGCCTGACTGCTCCGGCTGCCCCGCACCCTACTCGACCTCACACTGCTCCTTCCCTACTCGCCCTGCACAACACCCTGCTTGTCACCCCTTGTTGTGTACGCCCAGCCTACCTGCTTTGGCTCCCTCCTCCCTTGCAGCGCACCAGCCCGCACCCCTGCCCTCCTCCTGCTTCGGCTGCACAGCGCCGCACGCCCCTCGGATCTCCGACGCTGCACCAGCCTACCTCTAGCCTTCACACCCACCGCGACCTCTAACCCTCCTGCCCTACGAGCAGTCTCTTCGGCCTCCCAGCCCTATGAAAACACCTCCTGCTCAGTGTGCCGTCCCGCTACCCCACACCACCAGCCGAGCGCCCTTCCGTCGTGCGACCTCCCGCTGTGCACCCCCTGCAGCCAGCCAACCCAACTCCTGCACCTCCTGCTAGCCTCGCCCTTGGATATCCTTCCCATTACACATAGGGACCCTCGACCTCCTTCTTCCAATAGCGAAGCCCCCTCGGCCTCCCCAGCCTCATCCTGTCGCGTGCTTTCTTCCCGCTGGACGACACCGACCCCGATACACTACCCCACTCTCTTGCTCAGCGCATAACGATGCTGCCCGGCACCCCAGTTCCCATCTAACTCACCTGTACCCTATCCATCACCCTCTTTCTTTTCCTGTATGGCGCTGCACGCCCCCGCCTCACAACCGTCATCTGGTAGCGCCTCTCGCGCTGCTGTCCCTTTACCGGTGTGACCGACGCCATCCGACACCTCTTTCTCTCAGCAGCACAGATGCGCCCCACTCCCCGAACGCACCTACTCTCTCTGTCTTAGTGTGATATGGCCGTTGCTCACCCTCCAACCAGTGCAACAACCTCCCCCCTTGCATCTGCACCCTCTGGTGCACCCCCGTTTCGCACTTGCTGTCCGGCCAGCCCCCGCCAGTGCGCATCACTACTTTCCGACTATCACACAACCCCTTTGCCATCTCTCTATCATTGCACGACACATCGCAACCCCCCAGTTGCTTTGACCAGGTCCGACATCATCCACACCGGTCTTCGCGCCACCGTTGACGACGTTGGTGACCTTTCCAGTGCACCGCGACACCACGCCTGACCATTCACCCTTTCGTGTGACCCTGTTGGTCAAGCACGACTCCACGCCGAGGTGAAATTTGTGCTGCTTCTTCGTTGGATTTTTGTAAATTATTATTATTTTTTACTTATTTTTGTGGGTGTTGCAGTACATCGATGAAGTATTTCCACGATACTGCATGCGTCCACTTGTACGTGGTTATGCACCAATGCGAGGCGCGACACGCCAACGTGTTCGAGCTGTGAGTCAAGGTAGGTCCCCCACTACACTCACCTTTAAATTTAGAATTTATTAATTGCTTGATATTTTATTAGTTTTAATAAATGATAAATAATATTAGATAATTAATTTTGAAATAATTACTCGATGTAAAAAGAGCTGTTTATTTTATACACGACACTTGAATTATTTTCTTGATGAACTGATGCACAATAGTGAAAGAATGCCTGTTTGTCCTTTGAACATAATTCATGGATTTTCAAGTGTGGTTTTGTTTTGATGATACATAATTTCTTCTGATGCGTGAGCAAGTGTTTTGGTTCTATTAAGAAATGAGGTTTTTTTCTTTAAAGTTGGTGAAGGTCTGTTTGGAACTTTAATAAAATAAATTATTTTGAAAACTCTCTTTGGGGTGACTCAGGGGTGATCATTATGTATACGTGGATTGTGTGAGTTGTTGTGTGTGGTGGTTGTGCATTGTGATTGGTTACTTTATTGACATTGTTGACTCACCCTTTTTTATTGCATGTGTTGACATCAGAACCTAGCATAGTAAGTGAATCTTCTGAGAACGATTATTGCACTAGTTTTGACTACGCACTGGCTAGCGGCCCATAGTAGAGAGGTGTTTTGTTATCAGTACTATGGGATTGAGCCCCTCGGTTAGGCCATGTAGGGAAACACCAGGCGTTAGGGCGTTATGACGTCATTGAGTAGGGCATTCCTTCAGGATGAGTCACATGTATAGCACGTTATGGATTTTTCACGAGCTCCCAGGGTTGACCCATATTTCATTTGGTGTTTATTTGTATGTGGCGGATGATTGAGAGGTCTAGACCGGTTGTAGGACCCTATGTTCCACCTTTTACATTTCCCATAGTGTGTGTTGTGTGTGATTTTCCTTTTGACTAACAACTAAAATTTGGATTTCTAGATTGTTCGAAAAAATGTTTTAAAATTCTATACACATGTTCCTTTCAAATATTAAACTTGTTCTTAAATTAAAAAGGGCAATGGACTGTTATTTATGTTAGAAATGAAAGTGTGTGTGGAAACCCCATATTTTGTATAATTTAGTTCAAACCTAAAATTAGTAAATTATTTATTTAAAGGTAGTTCTTTGGGGATATTTTGTTGGGAACACCTACTGAGTTTTAATACACATGCCTATAGTGATTTCCTGTTTTTAGTTTTGTTGCAGGTTTGACTCAAACTTGCTCTTAGTGGGTGAGAGTTGGTTGTGGATTGGTGAGTGACTCTCGGAGTCATGAGGAGTTTTGGTTGTGGTCAGGTTATATAACGACCCATACTTTACATACATTGTTAATACTTCAAAATTGAAGCAAACTTATTACAACATATAACAAAACCACGAAAGGACCGTATAGGTATAGTGTCTTTAGAAACTGGGAAACATAAACAACTAGTTCATAAAGCGTCTACACTGTCTCCCATTTATTTCATTATATCTATAGTCCCTTTTGGCATATCTTAATTAATAACCTTCTTCCTGACCTCGGGAAAGAAAACATACAAAAGGGTGAGCTCAAATGCTCAGTAAGGGTAAACAAAAGAAATATCAATCACATCATATACATAAGCACATAACTTTTGGAAATCTTAACCTGCAAAAGAGATCATAATTTCATAACATGGGATAAATCATGGAAGTGAAATGTAATCACAATAATCATAACTTAAAACATGAAACTTTGTGGTATACACACATAATCATAGAGAATCATTTCTTATTAGTCAAGACTCATTGCCAAGACTATCTTAGTGGACAAAGTCCCTTTTTGAACCGAGTCACCCTCGTTTCAGTCCTGTTTCACTGAACCGGTATAACCTACCATTCCAGCCATGTCTATCTCATGAGATATAAAATCTTTACCCAATGCATTGGAGGGAGATATAGGTCCCACCCATCTCATAATGATACCATTCTTATGTGTGCCACAAAATCATAAATCATACATCATTTCATAACCCATGTAGTAAAAATGGGATTCTTAAACAACATGACATCATAAAACAATTCATATAAGATAAAGGAATTCATAAAAATATTTCCATCACAACATAATAAAATCCATGTAAAAATAGGGATAGAAACAGAACCCTATATTATCTTAGATGGAAAATAATTTTGATAAAACACTTGAACTCCATTCTTGAGGAAAATATCCTTTCTGCTTCAAAAACACTTTTCCTTTCTTAACATGTCGTACAATTCTAAACTAAAAGAAGTTGATTAAAAATAAACTTGAAAACTTGTAAAGGAATCTTCTTGGAAATAATGTTTTAAAAATCCATTCATGCCGTATAAGTTAAAAAAAACATTCTTCTCGTACTTTTGTCGGAAAAGTCAAAAAAAGTACCTCGTACGAAAAACGACAAAAGATTCCTTTCATATCTTTTACTAAAAACTCACCGAAGGGTAAAATAGGATTTAAACAATTGTAGGTGAATGTAAATAATATTACATATTGAGGAATCATGGGTGTGGAAGATAAAATACACCCCAGTAAATACTAAATTATAAACAATCTCAGATAAAAATGAGATTGTGATATTTCCCTTACCTTAGGTCCGACTTGCTTTGTAAGTGTCCGAACCTCCTGTATAATGATTTAAATAATGTTATTGACTTATTCTAGAATCATACTTATTTTTATGATATCATATATGGTGATATTCTTAGCTTCTTAGTAGTAATATTTCATTGCTACTTGTTATTTGGGTGTTTATAACTTTTTGTTCTTATGCGTGTTTTGTCGAATAAATTATTATTCTTCTCTTTAGGTTATAGATACCTCATTTACAGAATGGTATTAGTGTAATATATATCATATTCATTCATTAAATTCATTTATATAATCATTATGAAATGAAGATCACGTAGAACGAGTCGCATCACATCGTGGAGACGGTATTCCGTACGTACGCATGAGTGATGATATCATTCCTATGATCGCGGAATTGTATTGGAGTATATGTATACTATTTAAGAATCAATATCACTTTATAATAGTCATATATGGTTATTATTTACACCATTATACCCATCCAAGTAAGGTGGTGGTGGAAAATAGATTACACCACGGCGTGGAGACGGTATTCCGTACGTACGCACGCGCAGTGATTTCTTTTTCCGTAGGATGGATAGACGGTGAAATAGGGTTGTTTCATACTTATAATAACATATCAGTATATGAGTGATACTGATGTTATTAATTCATAATTAAACAACTAAAGAAGAAGAAGTGGAAGAAGAAATAAAGATGAAAGAATCGGTAACGGACATTACCTCTTCTTTGAAGTGCTTCTTTGAGACCTTCTTTTAGGGCACTAAAATTGGTCTTTGAAGAAGACCAGAACCTCTAGGATGTCTCTAGGGAAGTGGAGAGGAGAAATTGGCAGGGGTTGGCCGAGCTTGAAGGCTCAAAGTGGTGTGAGGAAGAGGGGGAGGAGGTGCCCTTTTATAAGGGAGGAGAGGGGCACCTTTGGAATAACTAAAAATATTATTTTATTATAAAGTCAAGTTCGGTTTTAAATAGCTCCAAATTGATATATTTAGAAGCTAAGGTGGGGATGGGTCGAAATCCTCTCATCCAATAGAATTTAGACAAGTTTAGTTTCCTATTTTAACCTTATCATTTAGATTTAACATTAAGTTAAACAATTTTACTTTTACCATGTCTTCTTGTGTTCTTATAGGTTAATAAACTTACTATAAGCAGCCAAACGAACCCCAAGTTGTTTATTATTAATATATATAACCTTATCTAAGTCATTTGGCCTAAATTTAGATTTTTAGGAATAAAATAACAATTACCAATATAATATTTATTTTAAAAACTATTTTATGCCAATTTTGACACTATTTAGTAATTGATTTTTGTGAAAATCATAACAGAATTATTAGTTCGAACCAAGTTAATTAAATCAATACTAACATGTCATATTAACCTAGAACATTAGTGGGATTCATAAAAAGTCTCAAATTACATTTATTTTGGTGTTTATAACATCAATTATGTCAATATTTCATTAATAAGATAATTACTGCATCATCATTGTGTCATAAATAAATTAAATTATTTAATGTCTAAAAATTACAAATAAAATACCATTATGTAGGAAATATTTTTATATATCTAATGAATATTTATAGTCGAATCTATCTTATGTATAACCCCATATTAAAAATTATTTACTTATTAAACTTTGATTTTAACTATTTTAACCCTTCTTTAAATAAATTAATAATAAATGTCCTAATCTAATCCAAGTGGGCCTAAATGGTCATATTTTATTCCTAAGTTTGTTTTTGGTCGAATTACACTTATCCAATAGAATTAGGACATGTGTTAGGGTAATAATAATATCATCTTTACCCTTACTTACCCTATTTACTTTTTACCGTGGTAAAAAAAAGTAAAAAGTTACTATTCACCAAAAATTTATTTTCATCTCATTGAACAAAATTTTACTTACTGACATCAACCGTGTCTCTCAGATTTTTGAAATTCCACTCAAAGAAGCGGTAAAATTAAGTTTTATGAAAAAATTCAGTTTTTTAACTACCACTTAGTGGTTTCACTATTCATCAAAAAATTGAAAGTTTTCAGAAAAATACCAAAATTTCACCCTAGGCTAATTTCGATATTCCGAATCCAAAAATGAAGTCCATTTTGAAAAATAAAATTTATAAAATTTCAAAAAGTGGTTATTACTATTCATAACGGCTAGTTTTAATAATATTTTAATAGCATATCGTTGTTTAGTGAAACTCGGTATTGCGTACGACGCAAGCTATCGAGGAAGGTCGCGATTTCGTGTAAAGCAAGCCAAGCAAGTGTTGTGTAGAAAAAGATTCCTTTGATGATTTATATAACATAAAAGTCTCGGGTGTTACAGGTTAGTTGTTTTTTGTTGATCATTATTTCTTTTTTGTGTTGTTTATTTACTTTGCATTGTTCTATTTTCTTTCCACTGCTTTATTTATTTTCATTGGGATAAATCCTTCCCTATTTCTCTATTTTGATGCTGTGGCGCTTGTCGCTAGCCTGGGAGGATCGAGAACACCACTCAGGCCATGTCACGGACCAGCTCGGGTCACCGGTTCAGGGTCGACCCAGGTTGGTTCGTGACAAAATGGTATCAGAGGTGGTCGGTTCTTAAGCGGACCTTGTTTTTCAGAGTACCCATTGTTATTTGGGATTTTCATGGTAGAAGGAGTAAGATTTCTAGGACTTGAGGTTTAGGAATGGGAAGTACATCATGAACCCTTGCTTGTTACGAACCTCGGGTTACCATGGGATGTTTGGGTTGTCGATGTCTTTTGATTCTTATAGTTTGTTTGGTATTGGGAAATGAAATGGGAGATAGGAAAGTGACCTTCGTGAGCTCGCATGGTCTGGAAAACCATGTGGAGCTAGGGACATTACCCTAGAGTGCTCCTTGTGATGGTGGCATGACAGGCGTATGGCAACCAACCATTTTTCCGAGTCAACCATAATCACTATTTCCCCCCTAGTGAATCATTTGGGTTTTCATTCATTATGAAAATTGTTGTGAAAAGTGTTATTTTGGTATTTGAAATGAGAATGACTATGTTTTGATCTCACTCCTTGTTTTCTTATTCCTTAGTGTTTTCCCCCACGAATGTTCGATGGATGCCCAAGGTGCAGCTTTAGGTGGTGCGCCCTTAGAAAATCCTCAAGTTGATCAGTCCATAAACTACGTCATTCAGTTTTGGAAGTTGAACCCTCCCCTCTTTTATGGGAAAGCAGATCCTCTTGAGGTGGGGGAGTGGCTGTGGAAGATTGAGAGGAACTTCTGTTCTCTCACACTGCCTGAGTCATTGAAGGTGAAGTTGGATACCTTTATGCTTGAAGGTTCAACCTGGAAGTGGTGGAAGTATGTGTCTCGAAGAAAGCCTCGAGAAGATCTCACTTGGTAGTTCTTCAAGTCGTCATTCATCCAACAATACTTCTCTGAGGTGAAAAAGGTGAGAAAGAGGATGGAGTTGTATAGTCCTCAGCAAGATGTTAGATTAGTGTTGGAATTGTTTTTCCGTTTCCTGGACTTGGCTCCATATGAACCAGGGTATGTTGGAAATGATCTCATGAAAGCTCAGTATTTTGAGATTGGATTACGTACCGAGCTGTAGTCGAAGGTGGAAGAGTTTAGCGTAATCACTTTCCCTAACGTGGTGAGACAAGATTTCCTCATCGAAGCTGAGTTAGCAGGAGGACTTGAGGTGGAGAATCCTCCTCCGACATTGGGAAGCAGTGTAGAAGATAGCGATAAGAATAATGGGAAGTGACCTGATGATGGTGGTACTGGTAGATGAATCAAGAGGACTTCAAACCTTCAGTCATCTTCCTCACAATGCAATGACTTGATCTATCACCAGTGTGGTAAGCAGGGACATAAGAGAATGATGTGCCCAAGTGCTCCAAGACACTGCCACACCTGTGGACATTTGGGTCACTTGCAGCGATTATACCGTGGTGTTTCCAAGAAGCATGCTGAAGCCAGACCTAGCTTGTCGAAGGTCACTTCCTCCCATCAGCAGGAGTAGGGAGATGGTTTTGGACCGGTTTGAGATTTTCTCTTTGTAGTGTTTCTTGGATGTAGTAGTCGTCACCTATACCATTTTGTGATGTTTCTTTTTCCTCAGTTGTAAGAAGGGTTATTGTCGAACCTCTTTGAGACTTTTATTTTATTGGATGTGGGTTTGGTGAAACTCTGATTCATGTGTTATGTTTGGGAATTTTTGAAGCCTAATTGTGAGGCAAGAGATGCTTCAATCTTCAGAGCTCCTGCCATAGGTCCCGGACTAAAGCTGGTGTGTAGTTAGGTGAACCTCAGTGGTGTAAAAGACATTGGTATAATCTCTGTCTTTAGTGTAGCATAGTTTGTGTTCTTCTGAGGATGTGACGTCGTTAAGGTAGCGGTGATGATAGTTTTGATACTGTTTTGGTTGGGCCCT
This sequence comes from Viscum album, assembly GCA_963277665.1. Lineage (NCBI taxonomy): Eukaryota > Viridiplantae > Streptophyta > Magnoliopsida > Santalales > Viscaceae > Viscum > Viscum album. The sequence goes on along the minus strand of OY728131.1, from coordinate 905,642,234 downwards.
TCCCTTCCCTACCGTTATGGTGGGGTTTTTGGATCATGTGGGAAGCTTTCAAACTCAGTTAATCTCCTCAGTCCTTATGGTGGGGAGACCCATCATGGGTCTCATTGAATTCAGTTTGGTTTGTTTCCTATGGTGGGGAGTCTGTTCGAACCTCCCCGTGTCAGTATCATAGTTTTTTTTCAGGTTTCGTTTTGGTGGTGTTTTAAATGTTATTGTTTTGAGGATAAGTTGCATGTCATGGGAGTTTGGTGTTCGTTTGGATCGATCAACTGAAGACGCTTAAACTTTTGGGGGTGAGTGACAATTAAGGAGTTTCATCTTGGGTCTAGGTCTTGTTGTGACTTCCTGGGGTGGGAAGCATTATGGTGGGGATAATTGTCACACCCCGATCTATATTTTATTTTTATTATATTATTTTCTTTGGTTTTAAATTTTTTTGTCGAGGTTCAGGTTGAATACCGAGAAAGATTTTTGAGTTTTGTCAAAAAAATGCGTGTTTTTGAATTGACATCATTGAGCGCATGGGCGGAGTGCGTTTTGGAAACCCCGCACAGCTTCACCTAGGCATCGGCATGACCCGCCAGTCTTCGGAAAATTAAAAAGGGATAAATAAATGTTAATTGCATTATTTAAAAATTTTCGTGGTTAATAATTTCAATTATTATTATTATTGTAATTAAGGTTATTATTATTATTATTTTTATTATTATTATAATTATTATATTATATTATTATAATTTTTGTTTACTTTTTTTTCTCTTTCATTTTTTCTTTTCTTCCTCTTTTTTTCCTTCCATGCGGTTGTCCTCCCTCTCTTTCCCTTTTCCGCATGCCTCCCCTCCTACTTCGCCTGCCTGCTCCGGCTCCCCTGCACCCTGCTCTACCTTACACTGCTCCTGCCCTGCTTGCCCCGCACAACACCCTACCCATCGCCCCTTGCTGTGCATGCCTAACCTGCCTACTCTGGCTCCCTCCTTCTCTCTTGTAGTGCGCCAGCCCGTTCCCCTTCCCTCCTCCTGATTCTGCTACACAGCGTCGCATGCCCCTGGATCTCCGACGCTACACCAGCCCACCTCCAGCCTCCGTACCCACCATGACCTTCGGCCCTCCAGCCCTGCGAGCCACAACTTCAGCCTCCCTACCCTATGAAAACGATTCCTACCCAGCGTGCTGTCCCGCTGCCCCACACCACCACCCAAGTGCCCTTTTGTAGTGCGACCTCCCACCATGCACCCCCTACAGCCAGCCGACCCACCTCCTGCACCTCCTATTGGCCTCTCCCTTGGATCTCCTTACAAGAGCACCTTGGGACCCTAGGAATCCTACTTCTAGTGTCAAATACCCCTCAACCTCCCCCGCCTCATCCCGTCATGCTCTCTCTTCCCACTGGACGACACCAACCCCGGTGCGCTACCCCGCTCCCCTGCTCAGCACGCAGCCAGCACATAACGCCGCTGCCCAACACCCTGGTTCCCGTCCAGCTCACCTGCACCCTACCCATCACCCTCCCGCTTCTCCTATATGGCACCGCACACCCCCACCTCACAGGTGTCATCTGGCAGCGCCTCCCGTGCCGCTGTCCCTTCGCCGGCGCGGCCCGAAGTCATCCGACGCCTCCTACTCCCAGCAGCGCAGCCACGCCCCACTCCCCGAACACACCTCCTCCCTCCATCTTAGCGTTCTATGGCTGTCGATCACCCTCCAACTGGCGCAACAACATCCCCCCTTGCATTTGCACCCTCTGGTGCACCCCCGCTTCACACCCTTTGTCTGGCCATCCCCCGCAAGTGTGGGTCACTACTTTCCGACTGTCGCACGACCACTTTACTGTCCCTCGATCATCGCACGATGCATCGCAACCCCCAGCTGCTTTGACCAGGTCCTCAATCATCCTTTCTAGTCTTTGTGCCACCGTTGAAGAAATTAGTGACCTTTCCAGTGCACCGCGGCACTGCGCCCAACCATTCACCCTTTCGCACGACCCTATTGGTCAAGCGCGGCTCCACGTTGAGGTGACATTTGTGCTACTTCTTCTTTGGATTTTTTTGAATTGGTATTTTTGTGTTTTACTTATTTTTGTGGGTGTTGCAGGGCATCAATGAAGTATTTCCGCGATACTGCAGGCATCAGCTTGCGCATGCTTATGCGGCTGTGCGAGGTGCGACACACCAGCGTGTTTGAGCTGTGAGTCAAAGTAGGTCCCTCAATGCACTTGCCTTTAAATTTAGAATTTATTAATTGATTGATATTTAATTAATTTTAATAAATGATAAATAGTATTAGATAATTAATTTTGAAATAATTACTCGATGTAAAAAGAACTGTTTATTTTATACACGACACTTGAATTATTTTATTGATAAACTGATGCACAATAGTGAAAGAATGCCCGTTTGGCCTTTGAACAAAATTAAAATATTTTAAAGTGTGGTTTTGGTTTGAGGATAAATAATTTCTTTTGTTGCGTGAGTAGGTGTTTTGGTTCTCTTAACAAATAAGGGTTTTTTTCTTTAAAGTTAGTGAAGGCCCGTTTGACACTTTAATAAAATAAATTATTTTGAAAAATCTCTTGGGGGTGACTCAGGGGTGATCCTACTATGTACGTGGATTGTATGAGTTGTTGTGTGTGGTGGTCATGCATTGTGATTGGTTACTTGATTGACATTGTTGACTCACCCCTTTTTAATGCATGTGTTGACATGGGAACCTGACATAGTAAGTGAATCTTCTAAGAATGATTATTGCACTAGTTTAGATTGCGCACTGGCTAGTGGCCCATAACAGAGAGGTGTTTTATTATCAGTGCTATGGGATTAGGCCCCTCAGTTAGGCCATTTAGGGCAACACTGAGTGTTAGGGAATTATGACGTCATTGAGTAGGGAATTCCTTCAGGATGAGTCACATGTATAGTACGTTCTGGATTTTTCACGAGCCCCTAGGTTCAACCCATGTTTCCTTTAGTGTTTATTTGTATGTGGTGGATGATTGAGAGGTCTAGTTCAGTTGCTGGCCCCTGTGTGCCACTTTTTCCATTTCCCATAGTCTGTGTTGTGTGTTATTTTCCTTTTGACTAACAACTAAAATTTGGATTTCTAAATTGTTCTAAAAAATGTTTTAAAATAAAATGCACATGTTCCTTTCAAACATTAAACTTGTTATTAAATTAAAAATGGAAATGGAATGTTATTTATTTTAGAAATGAAAGTGTGTGTGGAAAACCCATATTTTGTATAATTTAGTTCAAAACTAAAATTAGTAAATTATTTATTTAAAGGTAGTTCTTTTTGGATAGTTTGTTGGGAATGCATACTAAGTTTTAATACTCACGCCTATAGTATTTTACTATTTTTAGTTTTGTTGCAGGTTTAACTCGAACTTTCTCGCTATGGCTGAGAGTTGGTTGTGGATTGGTGAGCGACTCTTGGAGTTGCGAGGAGTTTTGGTTGTGGTCAGGTTAGTTGGTTGTTATTGATAATTCTTTCTTTTTATGTTGTTTATTTACTTTGTTTTTTTTCTATTTTCTTTCCACTTCTTTATTTATTTTCATTAGGTGAAATCATTCCCTCTTTCTCTCTTTTGATGCCCTGGCACTTGTCGCCAGCCCGGGAGGATCGGGAACGCCTCTTGGGCCATGTTGCGGATCGGCTCGGGTGATCGGTTTAGGGTCCACCTAGGTTGGTTCGTGACAACTACCATTTTAATTATTCATCACATTTCAACAACCAATTCAAAATCAATTACATTCCATGAGTTTACCCACTAATTTTCTACAATACCCATTCAAACTATTAAATCAATCAACATCATGTTATCACATAGAATAGGAGGCAAACCTTCTTCTAATCATTAAATTCAGTTCAATTCAATTTAAAAAAGGAATTCTCTAACTAGGGAATCTCACACACACCCCATGGGTGGTTTAACAATAGAAAAGAAACAAAGGCACACCCCATGGGTAACCTAAGTTGGGGAAACAACCTCTAGAAAATATCAAAGAAACTAGTGGGCATACCTAATAGGTTCCAATATGTTCAATTAAATTATTCAATTCATTTTCAAGAAATGCTAAAAAATCCGATGTGTGGAACAATAGAATCTATCTATATAAAACACCAAACCATGAGGGAAAGATATAGACCACCTATCGTATGCCTGTAGTTGAGAACTTGCCTAGTATCAAGATTTGATTTAGTCCATATCAAGAGAAAAATAAAGAACGGATGACGAAATTAGAAATAGGGCATGTTATCTTTCCGCTTAATAATTATATCGATATCAATACTAATGAATAACTACAAAAGATGATTGAAGAACTTATCAGTGTGGATCCAATAAGACTGATGGTGTTTGATTCCAAATTCATATGGAGAATTGGGAGTCAAGCCTACAATTTGGCTTTAAAAGGATCTCCAAAGAGGTGAGGCTACTGTTCGGAGGGGAAAGGAAAATAGGGTTAGGTTATAAGGAATTATAAGGGAATTTTGTTCATTTTTCCTAAAAACACCGGGTCACATGGTTTGACCGCATGATTGGCCAAACCATGATCCAACTTTGTGCCTTTCAATACTTCAAGGGGGCCTCGCATGGTTAGTGCATATAGTTTTCCTAGCCATGTGAAAACTATGAATTTAGGCTTTGCTAAAAAGTTTGCAATTTTTTCACAGGCGTGCAATTGAGGTTTCCAGTTTCATTAAATCATGTGGCCTCCTGCACCCCAATATAAAGCCCACTTAGTTAGAGGTTACCATGCGACCTATCCTGTACAATTTCTACTAACCATGTGACCTACCTATTTTGTCTAAAAAGTGTGCCTTCAGGCTCCGAACGAGCCCTAGACACCCCATACACCCATGATCTCAAAGGGTACTCAAATTTGGACATAAAAATTTATTTAAAAAAAAACAAAAAATACATACCTCATAAGAAATCCTGGGATCTTACATAGATTCTCATAGAATACATGAATGAGAAACATGAGGAAAATGGTAGAAAGGTCAAGAAAAATCAAGAAGAATTAATCATAGTTAAGAAGAAACTGGAAAATAAACTACCAAGGGTAATTATATTTTAAAAGATACTTTACTTTTATTATTTTATTATCCTTTTTTAATATATAGTGATATGAACAATAATTATTCCATATTGTAGGAGAAACATGAAATAATTGTTATGTCACAATGGTCGCATTCCATGGGAATACCCAACCTTGACCATAATGAAACCCCTATAAAGAATGAGAAGAATATAATTGTGATATTCTCCATGAAAAGTGAAAATAGTGGAAGTATTTGAAACACACTCAATATGGTCTCTACAAAAATTAAGGATAAGTGGATGAGTTCCAAAACAAGGTATAGAGACAAGTACTTTTACTGTGGGATGCATGGAAATATTTCCATATTTTTCTATGAAGAATTGGAATATATTTCTCACTATGAATTTGATGGATATTTTTAAAAATGGTGTAAATAACTAAAGAAATTAAGGTATTGATCTTATTCTAATAATTCATAACATGATAACCATGTCCCTAGTGGAGATCACAAGAGAAATTAAGATGTAAATAAAGGATAAAACTGACACACATTCAGTGAAACAACTATTATCTCAAGAAATAGATTTCAATGAATAATTGAAGATGACCACTATGATGAATGTGACTTTAAGTGAAGTTAAAAATCTCTAGTTTAATAAATATTTACTTGAAAATACAAGAAAATTATTTATAAAAGATAAATAAGTTCATATACAATTTAAAATGATATATTTCATGTGAAAGAAGTATCCTAAGGAAAGGTATATGTTGAAGAATTTAATAAATCCTATTGGGATAAACATGGAAATAAGAAGTTTTGGAATATAAAAAACTATACAGTGACAAGTAAATAGATTCTTATTGGTATGAAAACTGAAGGAATAATATTTTTTGAATTTATCCATAAAGAAAAAGAACAAGACAAATGAATTTAAAGAGAGGTTGGATCTATCAAAATCATTTTATATCTGAAGATAGATTCCAAATTAAAAGATATTAGAAAATTGGAGGTATACAGTGACTCTCCATCATCCTAAACTTAAGTAAATTTGATGTTCCCCTCTCCCCATGTATTTAAATATTATAACTAATTTTTAAGTGTTTTAGGTTTTTTGGGAGATGCGATCCATGGGTAAATTTCATCAATAAATGTAAGTGATATTGTGACATGCTTAAAATTTCAAATTTATGATTGGAAGTGGTGAAAGTGGTATCTTTTTAAAGTTTTAATTTAAATAAAAAGGGCGAAATAAGAAGAATTAGAGAAATAACAAGTGATGTAACAAGTGGTATCAAGGTACAATTTGCATGTTGGTATCAAGAGAACATTTTATCAATTTTTATCAAACCTTGAAGATGAAATAGTACACCTTTGACAAATAAGTTGAAGAAAAATTATTTTCATGATTTATTTGTTTTAATATAACATGTTATATTATCTAACTAATTTTAATATTTCAAAATATTTTCAAAGGTGGATGTCTTTTATGATGACTTGTATTTCTATATACAATGATGTAGATTACAAATTTAGAGGGAGTTTGGATATGTGGATCTAAATTTGGTATTCCCACTGACCAAGGAAAGAGAACCAATGAATAAAATAAGAAATATGGATTTATGATTGGTATTAGTTTTAAAAATTGATATTATAATTGGTTTCTAGAGTTGATCTTTAGAGAAGAAATCTAGTATGACTTACACACTTTGAAATTCATGGTTTATTCACTAATGATTTTATGAAAATGTGACTGATATTATAAGAGGATTTCCTTGATAAAATCTTGGTATTATGACTACTTGAAACTTATAGGATTATGTTAGTTCAATAGATAGTAGTGTTGTTATTAACTTAATCTCTTATTTCTTACACTTAGTTTTGACTTAGTAGCCTTAGTGTCTTTGTTTATGGCTCATTGTTAAGTAGTAATATCACTCATTAAAAGTATTTCATAATGTGTCCATAATTGAAGGATTTTTTTAATCTTAAATTTAAAATATAAAATTAGTCAAACAAGTGAAGAATGAGTTAAAATAATATTTACCCGATAATCACTTACATAAATATTATATTATTTTTGTTTAATATTCAATACATCTCACAAAATACATACCCAAGAACCATAAAGGTTTAGTTAATTTAGAGACTAGACATGTAATAAAATTATTTCATGAAATATATTAAACATATCCCACAAATTTCTTCTCAATTAGTACTCTTCGTAGATATTTCATACTTAATGTAGCATCCTGTATTTTTGGACCGGGTGAGATTTTAAAAAGGAACTTGAATTTTAAGTTTGGTGGACGGGACAAATTTTAGTTTGAGATTTTGAACGTAATTATGAAAGTTAGAATACTTAAATTTTTTGTTTTTGGATATGGTCTAAGTCCTAAGAGGTGTCTTAGGTGTTTGGATGAGTTTTGAGATTGTTGAGACCTACAAAATAATGTTCAGGATAACTGGTAGGGGTGCATGGTTTATCTGAAACCGTGTAGCCCCCAGGAAAAACAACATGTCTTATTCAGGGTCACTGAGGGTGTCATATAGATTTGTTTAATTGTGCACACCAAACCACATACTAGTGTGATTGTCACAGGTTCCTTGATAGATTGGAATTGCACGGTTTGCGCATGGTTTCCCAAACTGTGCGCAAGAACCACGCAGGACTCCCTCTTGGGGAGTGGCTAAATCACAGTTGGTGCATGGTTTTTCCAACCACATGGCCTAATTTTCCACCTCCTTTAAAGGGGTTAAATACCCATTTTACCCCTGACTCCTATTATTTTTTCTTCCTCTATTTTTCTCCCATGCACAAACTCTCCCTCTCCTTCTCAAGGTCCTCCCTCCAAGGTAGGCTTTGAGATACCTCCTTCATATGGTCTCTAATTTGAGTGTCATTCACCACATTAGAAGCATATTAGTGAGACTATTACTACTCCTTCGTCCTTTATTAGTTTGTTTCACCATATTAAATGTTATCATGGTGTGAGATAATTTTCCATGTTTTTAGGGTGTTTGTCTATTTCTTCAATTTCTCTCAAAATGGACCAAATCAAATATTGATATTGGATGATTGGACCATCCTTGGTATAAGGTTGGTGGTCTATATCTCTTCCCTTAAAGTTTCATTGATTTATCAATATGTCTGTTGTGCAACACACTAGAATTTTAGCGTGTCACTTCTAAATTATTAAATGCTTTAAATTATATGCCTCAAACACATTGTGATTTATGTGAACTCACATTATATGGATGGAGGTTATGACCTCAACCCGAACCACCCCTTTAGGAAAGGTTCACATAATAACCCGTAAAAGAATTATTGTATCTTCCATATCTAAACCACCCTTGGGGTGTGAAAATTAAATTCTATGAATGTGATGGTATTCTTATGATTGAAATTACCTTTTTGGTGTATTAAAATTTTCCACATGAATAAAATTCTTATATTGAATGAAATGACTTGTTTGATAAAAATTTCATGATTTTTAATAAAACCACATTTTGAGGTGTGATGTCTTATAAATAAAAAATTAAAGTGATTGATGATGTGTAGTGATGTACCTAATGGAATATGTTTTTCTATGTACTTATTTATTATTTATATAATTTAAATGTTATCTAGGTATGACCCTTCTCAGTGTTCTTGTATCATGGATATGGCCCTTTTCATTCTATAATTGATTGGACTAGGGAATGCTTATAAACATGGACTTATTTATCATTTATAATTGAATTGATTATGGCATAGATGATCTCATGGACCATTAATGATAATAGGATCTAGTCATAAAGGTCCAATGCACCTTCAGTGATCTCTAATTCATCTTTATGGATTTTCTGGTGTAATGTATCGACCTGAGTGTCACACACCGGTGCCCAAATCCGGTCGGTCGCATGACCTCAAGCGTACCTCCCTATATGCCAAATGCTACCAACTAGAAGTGAGGGTCTTATATGCCAATAACAGGGAGACTATAACCTCTTTTATCAAAGAAATATACCATTGGAAATAAATAAACAAAATCAAAATAACATATAACCATAAAAATAATAGTACCAACATCATAAGATGACCAAAATTGAAAGATACCATATCCAAAATTGAACTGTAAATATGCAATGCTAGAGTACATTCCAAGTGTCAAAATGAAAACCCAAAAAAAGATAAAGACACTTATGACTCCCAAATAGGTCCTAAACTACGTCTGATTCCCTCAACCATGATGCATCCTGATATATCCATTTAACACAGGTCCTTTGCCCTTAACTTGCCCTGACTCCATGAAATCTATTAGAGTACCAATCAGGTAGCCTGAGTAGGGTGTGAGTACAACTCATTAGGCCACCACTAATGGTGTCTAAAACAATATATTGTCCATAACAAGTGTATATAGTTATTTAAAGAGATAAGTATAATCCATAAGTAAATAGTTATCAGATTATCAATTAATATTTATTTAATGACATAACCCAACAAGTTTCCAAGGACACCTGTACCTCAATACTTGCTTTGTCCTGTGTCGGGTCTGAACCATGTCACATATTCAATTCACAATTCATATAATACATGGGATCACATTATCCATGTCATTTCAATTATATTAATCATGGATACTTGGAACTATAGTCCAATGCTGATGTTTTGGGGGGTAGAATGTCATGTCTATCACCCCATGAGTATTTGAAACATCGGTCCTTGTCTCAAACCTCATGGTTATTTGGATCATCAGTCCCCATCCTATACATTTAGCATACATGTTAGGTAAAGAACTCCATTTCTAGCACCCCGTGAGTATTTGGAGAATTAGTCCCTATCTCACACATCATTTATCGATCATACATGTATTTATATCATGGGCGTAGAACATCATGTCTATCACCATATTTATCAATCATTCAAAAATAACATAACATATCACATTCTCATATTTATCTAAAAATCACATGTTTTCACATTGTCACGACCACCAATATTAATCAACATTAATTATCTTATCACAATTAACCACCAAAATATTCGATTAAATAATTTGATAATTAATTAATCCAATACCATTAATTAATTCCATGATTAATTAATGATTTCAATTTACTTTAATTAATTAAATAATTAATTAACCATATCTTTCACATTAATTAATTCACCAATTAATTAATCAAATATCTTTTGTTAATGAACTCAATAATTAATTAACCATTTCACAATTTCAAAATCTAATAATTAATTCACCAATTAATTATTCTCAATTTATAATTCAATAATTTGATAATTAACTCAATGATTAATTATAACCAATTTCCCAATTCAATACTTTGATAATTAATTCAAGAATTAATTATCCCTATTCCATAATTTCCATTATTCAATCAAATCCCCAATTCGTCAATTAATTAATTGACCACATTAATTAATTCAATTTGGAATTTAAATTGAAAAAAAATCTATAAATTATAAAATCACATACACATAATTGGTAATAATACTTTGGTATTTGAATAATAGACCACCTACCTCAAGTTCGGTGAAGAACGCTCACCAACAGAAATCCCCGAAATTCTACAGTGTAATCACGTAGAACGAGATCCTAATCTATAACACTAAACCAAGATTAAACAATTTAGGATCTCTATAACCTATATCTCGATCTATAATCCTATATCTATATATATAATTATATATCTAAATCTAACCCAAAATAGTAAGAACAATCACCAAAAGAATAGGGGGAAGAATAAGAGAAGAGTGGTAAGCAACCAGGATAGAATTCTCTTATCAGGAGGAATGAAAATCATCAATATGGGATTATAATCACAAAGAACGGAGGTCAAGAAGGCTTGAAATTCATTTTTATGGAGATAAAATCATGAAAGAGTACCTAGGGTTAAATTTGGATTGATTTGGGATTAATTAGGGTGTTTGAGTAATTAAAAAAATCAATTTTCAGGAGACTTTGTTTCCTGCGCATGGTTTGCTGGGTAGGGGAACAATACTTTCCCTAAACACATGTACAAACCATGAAACTATTTTATAGGGGTGAACCATTAATCCTAATATGATGCATAGTTTGAAAAACCATGAACCAATCATGAAATTCCCCTCTATCTAGGGATACATGGTTAGCTAGGCTGGGGCACACGGTTAGGGAAAACCATGTGCCAATTGCGAATAGCCATATTTCTTATATTTTTTTTTTCAAAATTCGTCCCAAACACACCCCAAGTTATATACCAAACAAAAATTACTCAAATAAGGACAAAATAGTACCTGAAATCAAGTCTGAGTCAACTCTAGAAAAGGTCGGGATCTTATAATCTCCCCACCTTATAACATCTCATCCTCGAGATACACTCCCAAGAACCCCTATTATTCTGAGGCAAAAATATTGGTCCATTGATCCCTCATATCTACTTTCATTTCCCATGTTTTCTCCTACACTCGCCCATATTTCCACAACACATGAACTATCGGCATAGTCTTTCCCCATAACACTTTCTCACTGCAATCCAACACACATATCAGAAGCTCCTCAAAGGATTCATCTATATCAAGGTCAACCTTATCCACATAGATCACATGAAAAGGGTTGGGGTGATATTTCCAAAGTTTTGATACATGAAAAACATCATTCATAGCACCATATTTATGTGGAAGAGCCAATCGGTATTCCATCAGACCAATTCTTTACACAACCTCAAACGGTCCAACAAACCTGGGTGCCAACTTTCTCTATATCTGTATCCCGCAGTGACCCAACCTAGATAAAACCCAAAGGAATACATGATCACACTTTATAAACTCTATGGGTAATTTATGTCTATCAACATACGACTTATGTATACTCTGATCCATATCTATACGTTTCTGAATTAACTGTACCTACTCTAACATCTCCTATATGAGACTCGATCCCAGTAACTTTGATTCATTTGCCTCCATCTAACATAAAGTTGATCTTCCTGGCCTACCATAAAGAGCCTCATATGGTGCCATATGGATCGTTTTCTGATAAATGTTGTCATAGGAAAGCTCTACTAGTTCCAGGTTTTTCTCCCAAGATCCTCTAAAGTCAAGGACACAAGCTCACAACATATCTTCAAGAACCTGTATAACACACTCTAACTACCTATCTGTCTTTGGGTGGAAATACATACTTATCAACACATGAATACAAAGAAAATTATATAATCCCTACTAGAAGTATGAAGTAAATTACTAGTTTTAGTCTGAAATAATAGTCTATGGTACCCCGTGAAGACATACTATCTCTTGTATATACAAAAATCCCAACCACTCCACTAAGAAAGTCTCTTTTATAGGTAAGAAATGTTCTACTTTCTTCAGTCAATCCATAACAACCCAAATAGAATCATTATTCACAAGTGTCCTTAAGAGACCCACCACAAAGTCCATGGACACATTATCCCACTTATATTCCGGAATGGCTAATGGATGTAGAAAACCATGAGGTTTTGATGCTCTGCCTTCACCTACTGACAGGTGAAGCATTGTTTCATGAACCATGCTATCTCCTTTTTCATTCCTAGCCACCAAAACTATCATCGTATGTCATGGTACATCTTAGTCACACTTAGATTTACTTCCCACTTCAAGGCATGAAATGCATGCATTAGTTCCTCCCACATACTTTTAGGAACAACAACCCGATTTCTAACATAGATGATTTCATCCTCATCTATGACCTAATTGGAAGGTGAATCCCCACCTTCAAGGATTTCCTTCAAGTTTAATCACTCCAGATCCCCATATTTCCTATCACTAATTTGTATAAAAAGAGTTGACTCTACTGAAACTGATACGATGATACGAGATTCATCTGCTCATGAGTCCCCAGAACCACAATGTCCATATCATCTAGTACATTCAACATCTTCCACTCAACACTAGACTCCTGAACTGCCTAAGTCTATATCTTCCTGCTTAGAGTGTTAGCAACATTGTTCCCCTATCTGGGTGTATATGCTAGTTCAAAATCAAATGATTGTCTATATGCAACACACCTTCTCTACCGGAGAGTCAAATATCACTGTGAAAAGATGTACTTCAATCTCTTGTGATCAATATACATTTTGAACTTCTCACCCAATAGATAGTACCACCAAAACTTCAAGGAATAAACAACAACTATTAACTTGAGGTCATGTGTAGAGAAGTTATATTCATGTGGCCTCAACTACAGAGATCCATACACTACAACTAGATCTCCATGCATCAACACCACCATGAGTTCGATCCTAGAAGTGTAACAATACACTATATACTCCTCACCCGACTCAGGTAGGATCAAGATCAGTGTTGATGTCAAACAATTATTCAACTCCTAGAAAGAATTCTTGTAATCTTCCTATCAATAAAACTTTATCCCCTTTTTAGTCAAGTCCATAAGTGGTGCTTCCAAACAAGAAAATTCTTGGATGAACCTCATATAATATCCAGCTAAACCTAAAAAGCTTCAGATATCAAAAACATTCTTGGGATGCTCCCATGATATCACTAACTACCCTTTCTCAAGGTCCACTAACAAACCTTACTCCGAGATGATGTGACCCAAGAAGTGTACATGATCAATGAAAAACTAAAACTTTTGATAGCTTGGTTTATAACCGATTCTCTCTCAGTGTACTCAAGATAATGTCAAGGTGTTGGACATGATCATCTTGAGTCTTGGAATACACCAAGATATCTTCCAAAAACACTACCACAAACTAATCCAGGTACATGTGGAAGATCTTGTTCATCAAGTCCATAAACACTTCTGGTGTGTTCATCAACCCAAATGACATTAAGAAGAACTCATAAAGGCCACACCTTCTTCTGAAAGTAGTCCTTAGTATATCATAAGTCCAAAATATCTGCTGCTGATACCCCGATATCAATTTGATCTTTAATAACACACAAGATCATCTCAATTGGTCAAAGATATCATCGATATGCAGAATAGGACACCAGTTCTTCACAGTCATCCATTTCAACTTTATGTAATTGACACATAAGCACAAAATCTCAACATACTTCTTTGAAAACAACACCAGTGAACCCCATGACGACGTGCTCAGATGAATAAATCCCTTATCCACCAAATCTTCCAGTCGAGTCTTGAGATATTGAAGCTCAGTAGGTTCTTTTATGTTTAGTGGAATAGAAACTGACTCAGCACCCGACATGAAATCAATAGTGAATTCCACATCTCTCTTAGGTGGAAACCTAGAGAATTCTCCAAGAAAGACATCCTAGAACCTATCCACTATGGGTGGAAAGAAATCCTATTTCATATCCCCTTAATCCAACGATAGACTTGAAACTTGGGATGTGATCTCTCCCAATTTCAATGAAATTGGCCCTGCTTGGCCCACCTAGATATCCCACTCCCCATGGTGAATATAACTATCACCCTCAGGAGATGTAAATTCACTCTCCTCTAGTAATAATCAATGTGGGATCTGTATGAAACTATCTAGTCCATACCCATAATTAGGTTGAATCCTAACATGTCAAGAATATAGATATCCCATAGAAAATGATACTCCCTGACTTCGAGAGAATATCATTTTCATAAGGAGATGTCCCTAGACCGTACTCCCAATAATGTATCTATAATTATTATCCCTCTCAAAAACTCCAATACTAAGCACCAAAAAGTTTTGAAAATATAAAGTAATGGGAGGAACCAATATCAAATATGGAACTAGCTAATGTAGAAGATACAAGAATATCACCTCTCACTATCAAAGGTCTAGAATTGATATCTATAAGTGTAGGCTGAATATAATGTAACTCTCCTTCCCCTATTATCTATGACATAGTATGAATCCCCTAAGCTATTCTACTCTACTGATAGAGGAACTCTTTCCCAAAAGCACCACATCCATTGCCTCTACAACCTTGGCCAGTAGAACTCTATATTCCATACTGATATGGTGGAGAAGACCCTCTTCCCACACTTTGGTTCTATCTAGATCCTACATCACTAACCATCTGTCTCAGGTTCTTGCATAACCTCTATAGATGTCCCATCTTTCCGTAACCTCGACACTCCACTGGTGGTCAAGGACAATATTTATGGAAGTACCCAACAAACTGAAATGGTGAAAAATCACTTGGGTAAGATCCTATGTAAATAATCACCCTGAATGGATACTTTTCCTTCCACTGATCTAGGATAAATTCTCACAAAGGCACTTCTTTCTCTCGAAATACATACCTCTAGATCATCTAGAAGAAACCACCTGTCTGCCACTATAATCCTCCTTCAGGTTCCCCTCTGAGATGAGTTCTTAATTTACCAATTTTTAAAACTTATTCAGCCTAAATATATTCACATGGGACTTAATTTCACGCTTAATTTCATCCTGAAATATTTTTTCTAAAGTACCCTCATCTACCATCAATGCTGTAGAAAAGAACTATAAATCTATGGAGAATCTAACATAGTCCATCAAAAACATGCTCCCCTAATTCAATATCATGAACTTAAATTCTCTCTCCTATCTTAGTGTGTTTGGATAAAAGTGCTCCAAGAAATTATCTTGAATTTCCTTCCACTCCACAGGCTCTAGTTTTTCATCCCGAGTCTGGATGTCCCACCAATGCTTTTCCTGATCACATAACATATAATTAAATAGCTTGATTCTCTTATAAGTGGGATTCTATAAGTGGTAAAGTATAGTTTGGATATACTCAATCCAAAAAATTTATACCTTAAGACCACCCTATTCAATAAAAGATAGAGGGTTATATAACTGAAACTCCCTCATTAGTTGAGACATGCTTTTCAACACCCACCCTTGGTATCCTTCCATGAATTGCATGAAGCGAAAAAAGTTCTCTTGGAACTATTCTCCTACTTCCTCAACCGGTACTATTGGAACCTCAGGCTCCACTACTAGTGGAGCACCTCTATCCATATACTTCCATCATCCCCTCAATAAGAATCATTATTGAGGCATGTCTCTACAATTCCAAACACATGTCTTAAGACTCATAACACAACTTTATCACATTTAAATAAGAAGAAAATCATAACGATTCACAAAAAGACTTTTCCCAAAACCTCTCCATGTAGTCTAAACCAAGGTGCTATCACTACCCTTAACCATCCTACACCTAGGTCTTGGTTAACAAGGGTAAAAACATTCTCATTATTCAAATTTTCACATCAGACACCCATTTTTTTTTCAATTTTCATATATATATATTTTAAATTCTCAATTTCATATTAGGAACCTATTTCATTTTAATTTAAAAAAATCAAGGAAAATAATTCAAGATCAAAAACTTACCCAAAATCCATTTCCCATGAATTCCTAAAAATGATGCATGTCAAAAAATAGTTTTTAGTGCTTAGAATGATGTATGCATACTCAACTATCATGCGATATAGGGTCACGATTCAATTATCAACAATTTTTAGAAATAATAATCACATCAGAAAACAAGTACGTCACTCAAGGTGAAATAATATTCAACTGTAATAATGAAAAATAATAACATCAATCCCACCTTGGGTACTTGGGTTTTCCCTGTACATGGGTTTGAAACTCCCATGAACGATCTCATTACCAAGGCCCATGTCTGATTAGTCACCTATCTACCTTCCCAAAATAGTAATAAAAAAAGAAAAAAAAAGAAAACTGGGCACTGATACCAATTTTTAATGTCCCGTCCTAGGTTTTATGCATGGGTGCCCCAAGTCGGACGGTCACATGACCTCAAGCACGCCTCCCCATATGCTAGAGGCCGCCAACTAGTAGCAAGGGTCTAATATGTTAATCATGGGGAGACTATACCCTCTTTTATTAGAGTAATACACTAGCACAAATAAATCAACAAAAGTGAAATAACATATAACCATAAATATAATAGTACCATGATCATAAGATGACCAAAACTAAGAGATACAATATCAAAAACTGAACTATAAATATGAAATGCTGGAGTATGTTCCAAGTTTCAAAATGAAAACCCAAAAATATATAAAGACACTGATGAATCCCAAGTGGGTATCGAACCACGTATGGTTCCATCAACCAGGATCCATCCTGATATAGCCATCTAACATAGAGAATCTTCCCTTAACATGTCCTCTATCCGTGAAATCTATTCAGACACCGATCAGGAAGCCTGAGTAGGGTGTGATTACAACTCAGTAGGCCACCACCAGCAGTGTCTAAAATAATATCCAATTCATAACAAGTGAATGTGGATGTATAAAGAGATAATTACAATGCATAAGTAAACAATTATCATATTATCAATTAATCTTTATTTAACCACATAAACCACCAGGTTCCTGAGGACACCCGTACCTCAATACCTAATTTATCCCACACCGGGTCTAAACCATGTGACACATTCAATTCAAAACCTGTATAATACATGGGATTATATTATTCACGTCATTTGAATTATATTAATTATGGAAACTTGGAACCATAGTCCAATGCCAATATTTTGGGGGTAGAAAGCCAAGTCTATCACCCTATGAGTATTTGGAGAATCAGTCTTTGCCTCACACCTCATGGGTATTTAGAGAATCAGTCCTTGTCCCATTCATTTAGCATACATGTTAGGTGAAGAACTCCATGTCTAGTACCTTGTAAGTATTTGGAGCATTATTCCATGTCTCACATCTCATTTATTGATCATACATATTTTTATATCATGAGTGTAGAATTTCATCTATAGGACCATATTTCTCAATCATTCACACATAACATAACATATCACATTATCACATGTATCAAAAAATTACATTTTTTCACATTTTCATGACCACAAAGATTAATCAATATTAATCCTCTTATCACAATTAACCACTAAAATATTCCATTAATTAATTAAAAAATTAATTAATCCAATACCATTAATTAATTCCATGTTTAATTAATGATATCAATTTACTTTAATTAATTCAACAATTAATTGACCATATTTTTCCCATTAATTAATTCACCAATTAATTAATCACATCTCTTCTGTTAATCAATTCAAAAGTTAATTAACCATTTCACAATCTCAACATCTAATAATTAATTCACCAATTAATTATTCTCAATTTATAATTAAAAAATTCAATAATTAACTCAAAAAATAATTATACCCAATTTCCTAATTCAATACTTGGATAATTAATCCACCAATTAATTATCTCTATTCCAAAATTTCTATTATTCAATCAAATCCCTAATTCATCAATTAATTAATTGACCACATTAATTAATTCAATTTGTAATTCCAATTGATAAATGAAATATATAAATTCTACAATCACATACACATAATTGATAATAATACTATGGTATTTGAATAATATACTACCTACCTCAAGTTTGATGAAGAACGATCACCAACAGAAATCCCCAAAATTCTACGGAGTAACAGTGTAGAACGAGATCCGTATCTATAGCCCTAAACCAGGATTAAAAAATTCAAGATTTATCTAACCTAGATCTAGATCTAAAATTATAGATATAAATCTAATCCAAAACAGGAAGAACAACCACCAAAATAATAGGGGGAATAATGGGGGAAGAGTGCTAAGCAACCAAGATAGAATTCTCTTACTAGGAGGAGAAAAGATCTTCGATCCATAATTTAAATCATGAATAATAGAGGTAAAGAATGCTTGTAATTATTCTTGAGATCTCAAAAATCATTAAATAGGATCTAGGGTCAAATGGGGGTCGATTTGGGATTAATTAGGTGATTCAGGTAATTAAGAAAATTAATTTTTGGGAGACTTTATTTCCCGGGAATGGTTTTATGGGTAGGGGAACATGTTTTTACCTTACCATGAACCTAAACCATGCAAAAATTGTGAAATTACCCTATGTACATGGTTTCATGGTTAGCTAGGTTGGGGTGCATGGTTAGGGAAAAATGTTTGCCTATTGTGCATAACCCTATTTCTTCAATTTTTCTCAAAATTCCTCCCAAACACACCCCAAGTTATAACCCCCAAAAAAATTACCCAAATAAGGACAAAAGAGTAATTGAAATAAATCCCAATTCAACTCCATAAAAGGTTGTAAACTTACATCTAGTCTAAGGTATCATAGATAAAGTGGTATTACCTCACATTAGATCATTTAGAGGGACTTTGGTTAGGGTTATTGAGCATGGCATCTCACACCCCTAAGTTAAGGATGATGGTCATGGAATCTCACTTCACTTGGGTTTTTGTGAATGATTTATCATGCCCCGTTGGTTAGGATATAAATCATGGAATTCACATCCATGAGTAGGATGATGGACATGATTTCTGTATCCCATTTATTCAGATACTGGGCTTATAACCCAATATTTATAAGAACCTATTTTTATTTAATTCACTCGGGACCATGGGATAGGATTTACCTAATTTCTCATTGAGATCTTATGGGAACAACGTCCCTTTAAGAGTATTTAACTCTTATGCTTATACATAGATGCTTGAGTTATGCCTTAGTTCCTTCCAGTGATACATATCTTTTTCATATATGCTATTATATGGATGCCTGTGCACTAAGCCACCGGTCTATTCTAGGAAATGTATATATGTGAAAACAATTTTATGACATATGAATATATATACAGGACGAAAGGTTTAAAGATACATTCTAACTTAGTTCAAAGATAGTATGGTCAGCCAGGTGTCCTTGAAGAACTTATGCACGACTTGGTTGTTTTTATTTATTATTCATTACTTTTCCAGTTATACTTGAACACTACCATATGTTATATTCATAGTATGGATTATGATTTAAACACTGTTATCGGTGGCCTACTGAGTATATCTCACACCCTGATCAGGTCGCCATTGCACTGGGGTACCTGATCAGACCTCATGTTTGCAGGTTCATGGATTACTGCTTGTGCTATTCATTATACCTGAGAGTTAGGAGAACATGACTGAGTTGGTTCTTATGATGCTCATGGATATTTCCCTTATGGATTTTTATTTCTTTTCTTTATTCATGTATTTCATTGTATTACTTAACTACATGTTTTCTAATTCAATCTATTTTATTATCATCTAGACATGTATTAATAGTAATATATTTGGCTATGGCCATTTTATTCAATCTATTATATTTTTTTCTACATTTTCTTTCATTATTACCACTTTTTCTATTGTATATTGTTTTATTATTATACCATTGTTCTACTATGATTATGAGGGTATAGTCTCCCCACCATACCATCTTCATACCTTCACTGCTAGTCAGCAGCCTCTATCATATGGGGAGGAACGCTTGATGCCCAGTGGCTAACAGGCTCGGGGCACCATTCTAAGTGCCTCCAGGGTAGGGATGCTACAAATGGTATTAGAGATTATTTTCCTTTTTTCTTACTATTTTGGGTTAGTAGACAGAATACTCAGAATGTTATGGTGCTTGGTAAATATCTGTATCTGGGAGTGATCAACCCATTCATGGGGAAAATACAAGTGGATATGGATGGTATTTTTGTTCATACTTTTTGTTATTATAATTGATCATGATTTCACCATGAGTGACTGGTGTGATTTTGGCTACTTAATAATTTATGGGATTTATTATATTTTACCCTTGTCCCGGTATGGTAAGGAAGTAGCATTATATGCATCATTATAGGAACATATATATTCACATACCATGCATATGCCATTCCATGTAGGTTTAACTATACTTATGACATTTTCTTTGAGTTTAATGCCATGATTCTAATATTTATTGAGAATGCTTGCTTGTATAGATTGTTAAATGATTTCTGTGCCATGTTTAGCATGTTTACCCATATTTACTTCTTGTGATATCATACTTAGTTATAATTGTGATATAAATTTGTTCATTAAAGTTTAAGCATCAACTTAAATTGTTTTTCCTACATAGATTAATGGCGGAACATTAACTAACCAATCACAACATGTTTGATCCATGAACCATTGGTTGCTTGGGATGAAACATATCGGTTGTGATTAAATGAGGTCCAATCCACATTTTATTAAGTGTATGGGGACTTTATAAATTAGGAAATGGAAACCTATGTAGTCAAACCATTATACAAGAGATTAATATTCCTTGATATCATGGTATAAATATATAATACCTTGAGTTGTAACTCTAAAATGAATGGTTTTCCTTTATAAAGGCTAGTAACACTATCACTTGGGCATGATGACCTATATGGATAAATTTCAAAATGCATAAATGGACTCGGGAAGGTTAGTTGGGGCATGTTTCTTATGAGATAAACCCATTTATAGTGTTTTGAAACTTAATAATTAAATCAAATGCTATTGGATGGATTTTGATGGACCCAATTTGGATATAATGGGACCTTTATAGGTTGCCTTTATTTTGATATGTCTTAGTACATAACCCTATAGGGTTCTATTTATGCTATATTCGGATGGTTATTTAAAGTTTTTGTAGCTGCTTTTATGGGTTTACATATAGACCTATGGTGACATCTTACTTAATCGGCCCCCTCTTTAATTTATAAAATACCATGTTATCTACTTTTGAGTTGTACTTATATGAGGTGTTAGTTAATTAAAATTCCAATTTCAACCTAAAGGGTGTATTCCTCTATAGATTATATGTGACATTTTCTTTAACTAATCCTAATTTTGATAAATTTATGAATAATTGATGTTTAAAATGAAGTTTATGTGATAATTTTCTTATTTGTGATAGGATATTAATTAAATAAACAATTTTTAAGGGAAGTTTGATATAAATTTCCTATGTTTCCCTGTGGAATTAGTTAAATGATCTAAAAAACACTTTTTACTGATGGATGTCACTAGTTCATAAGAGATAGATGTGAATTAGTGTGATTCTTTAAAATGAAACCTTAAATTGTGTTTATAGAAAAATCATTGTGTAAGGGTAGTTGAACCTTCCTTAAGTTTTACCTTGAAATAAGAATGTAAGAATTTCATGTATTCCTCTTATTCTATAGCTTGAATTTAAATGATAGGTCGTAGATACCAGTGACTTCTCAAGAATGGCCTCCTTAAAGGATTAATGCTTCATGTTTTAGTGAAGTGGCTAGCCTAAGGCAGGTAATGCCCTTGGAACTTTAAAACCTTTCAAAATACTTGTGAACTGTTTCAGACATGTGGTGTTTTTCGAGTTTTGTTTGTCCCTAGTAATACTCTTAGTTTCTAAAATGACCCTCAGGATAGGTGGGTGGTCATACTGTAAGTTTACCCTTATTATGGGCATGAGCACTATGGAATGATTGTTTTCAGAAATTTAGACATACCTATGGTATGGTCAACCACTTAGTAGGTCATGTGACCTTTCTTAATCTTTAGTGTTAGATGACTCAATACATCATCATCTAAGTTGGAATCCATGTTGAATAATATGACTCTAGATTTAAGTCCTTTATTCTATCCAGCAGATACTAGATGCATGGGGCTGATATTCCTATGGATAGTATCAAGGATGTGTCATTTTGTGGGTGAGATCTCATGATAGCATGAATTGTTATACATAGTGATGTCAAGGAGTTAAAAGTGGTGTAATTAACCATATGAGTTCGGTAGTAACCGTTTAAGCTTCGATCTATTACATTTTAATCACCAATCATCTCTATGGTATAGTGGCTTGGGCATTTGAGGAAGTATGAAGCATCCTAATGCTTGGGATGATGTTGCAAAAGGATCAGGTGTTTTGACACGCTATTCAGTTTTTTTGTCTTTGATTCATAATAATTTAGTGCATGTAGATGTAAATCGGGAAAAGTGTTATGCATACTTCCAAAGTAAACATATTTTAGCATGATTTAGGAAGATAATTTTCTTTTCTTTTCATGATAAGGCTTTCTAAAGCATTTTGGACTCTTCTAAAACCATGTTTGGTGGATGATGGAGCATGTACTAAGGTATGAGTTCACTTTATTTATAAATATAATTACTAGAACACTCCTAAGGTGGGGTGATTCATGTCAGTTGTGGGAAAATGTGTATCTTTTCAGGAAGAAGGTGAAAAACCAAATAGAACCATTAAATGCAGTTAGTGTTCCTTTTGAATGCTCTTAGAACTCATAAGTTTTGATTTATGATGGTACTTGGGAGGTAACACAACAATTATGTGATTGGATGAGTATGAAACCCTTGAAAAAAACCTTTAGCCAGGGATGGACTTAGTTGGTTATCCTTGGGTGATCATATGATTCCTAGGGTGGTAAGGGCATCATGATTGGTTAATGTTGACATATCGATGGTTATAGTCAATATCTTTCAAAATAAGTCAACCAATAGTGGTTAAAATTCTCTTATTATCTATTTTTGGGTGTTCATGGTTAGTTCAAAACCATACCAGGCACTTCATCTTGGATTTTATGGGAGTGTCTTAGGTTTTCTTGTAAATTATTTGATATCATCTTAGTGTACTATCACATTTGAGATCATCATGTCCCATATCTTGATATAATCTAGGATCCAATGAGAGAGCATTAATTATATACTAATATAAATAATGGAAGAGGTTGAATGACCTAATGTTTTGATAAATAGACTCTATGGGAGTTTCACTCTAGGATCATGGTTTCTTGTAGAGGCCTGGTTAGTCTTGAATGATACTTGGGTTCCTAAGTAGGAACGCCCTGGACAAACTCATGGACACTAGGCAGTTCTTTGACTTGACCTCCAATAGAAATCCACTTTGGGATTAGTTAATATCCTTGATACATGGAAATTTTTCCTTGTATTGACACTGCACTTTTAAATGGATTCTTTGGCTAGATATGTCATTATAAGATGGTTCTAGACATTGGTGAATGTGATCAAGGTGAACACAAATTACCTTGGGTGAATGCATCATGTTTTGGGTTGTGATGTGCTGGCTGTCTAAGCCAAGTATTTTTGAAAATAGTCATCTGGATATGGATTGACTTGTTTCCCTTTTGTTTCGATGGACACAGTTAGTGAAGAGACATTTCAGGCATGCTGAATAGTTAAGATGAGTGCAATGTAAATATCAAATGAGGTTTTTCATGAAAAGTTAACTCAATAGGGAAGAATAAGTTTAGTTGGGAATCAAACCTTCGATTGAATCCAAAACTTTTCCAAGTGTTCCATTATATCTCTAAGGGCATGATTCTATATAAAATTCTAATGGTGGGTCATTGTGGCTCAGAATTGGATTTAAAATGCTAGAACCTATGGTGGGAAGTTTCATAGGCTGGTTGGTTAAATATATGATATTATGATCATGTCTCTGGTTAGATGAGTTCAGGTAATTGTCGAATCAATGTTTTAGCTCGCAAAAATTATCATTGGATTTAATTTATATGGCTTATGTACCATATGTTTCAAGTGATGTTGAAGGTTAATTGGGTGTTGTAAACACAATGTAACAATTTGAACATGAATTTATGAGCCAAGTAGGTTGGGTGTCATTTCAATTATTTCCCCAAGGCTTCTTGGGGACAATAAATTTTAAGGTGGGGAGATTGTAGTGTCCCATGTTTTTGGAATGGGTGAAATTTTAAAATGGAACTTGAATTTTTAGTTTAGTGGATGGGATGAATTATAATTTGAGCTTTAAAATGTAATTCTGAAAGTTATGAAACTTAAAATTATTATTTTTGGACATGTTTTAAGGATTAAGAGGTTTCCTGAGTGTTTGAATGTTTTTTGGGAGTGTTGGGCCTTAAAAACTCAAGTTTGGGAGAACTGATAGGGGAACACGGTTTTTCTAAAAATTGTATGGACCCCAGGAGAGACTATGAAACCTATTTAGGGAGGCTGAGAGTGTCACATGGTTTGGTATAACCATGTGCACTAGGCTACATGACTCTGCGGTTGCTGTAGGTTCCTCGATAAAGTATAATTTCATGGTTTTCTCATGGTTTCCCAAACCATGTGCATGAACCATGTAGGACTCCCTCTTGGCTAGTGGCTTATGAACAATTAGTGCATGGTTTTTCCAACCATGAATCCAAACCATGCACCTCATTTAAAGGGGTTAAATCCTCATTTTACCCATGCCTCCTCTTATTGTTTCTTCCTCTTTTCTTTTCCTCCCACACACAACCTCTCCCTCTCCCACTCAAGATCCTCCTCCCTATAATGTAAGGTTTGAGCTACCTCCTCCATCCAACCTCTAATTAGAGTTTCATTTTTCACGTTGGAAGTGTTTCGGTGAGTCTATGACTACTCCTTACTCCTTTCTCAGTTTATTTCTCCATATTAAATGTTATCATGGTGTGAGCTAATTTTGGCTATTTTCAGGTCATTTTTCCATTTCTTTGACTTCTCTCAAGTCTAACCAAATAAAATATTGATATTGGATGAGTGGCACATACTTGGTATAAGGTAGGTGGTATATATTCCTTCCATTTAAGTTTCATTGATTTATCAATATGGTCATTGTGTTATGTTCTAGACTTTATGAGTGCCGCTTCTAAATTATTAAATGCTTTAAATTAAATGCCTTGAATAATTTTTGATGTATGTAGACTCCCATTATGTGATTATAGGTTATGAACTCAACCCAAACCACCCCTTTAGGGTAGGTTCTCATATTAAACCATAAAATAATTATCGTACATGCCTTATCTAGACCACACTTGGGGTGTTCAAATTAAATGATATGAATCTGATGGTTTTCTTATGATTATAATTACCTTTTTTGGTGTATTAATTATTCCACCTGAATGAAATTCTTATATTTATTGAAATAACGTTTTTTGATAAAAATTTCATGATTTCTAATAAAACCACCTTTTGAGGTGCAATGTCTTATAAATCAAAAAAGTAAATTGATTAATGATGTGTGGTTATATACCTCAGGGAATATGTGTTTTTGTGGCCTTCTTGATTATTTATATAATTTAATTGTTATATGGGAATGACCCTTCTTAGTGTTCTTGTATCATGGGTATGGGCCCTTTCATTCTATAATTGATTGGACAATGACATGCTTATGGACATGACCTTCACTATTATTTATAATTGAATTGTTTTTTGCATGGATGATCTCTTATCCTATTAAATTATAAAAGGATTCAGTCATAAAGGTCCATTTCACCTTGAACAATTCCAGATTCCCCGTTATAGATTCCCTGGGATAAGGGATCATAGGGAAATTGGGATTTCCTTACACTGGATCATTTAGAGGGACTTTGGCTAGGGTCTTTGAGTATGGTATCTCACACCCTCAAGTCGAGGATGATGGGAATGGTTTCTTACATCACTTGGGTTGTTTGAAATGAAATCTCACACCCCCTTAGTTAGTATGTTAATCATCGCATTAATATCCATGAGTAGGATGATAGACATGATTTCTGTATCCTATTTATTCAGATGTTGGGCTTATGACCCATTAT
Organism: Viscum album; assembly: GCA_963277665.1. NCBI lineage: Eukaryota > Viridiplantae > Streptophyta > Magnoliopsida > Santalales > Viscaceae > Viscum > Viscum album. The sequence continues at coordinate 905,615,866 of OY728131.1, read as the reverse complement.
TTATAAGAATTTTTTTTTACTTAATTCACATGAGACCATGGGATGGGATTTACATAATTTATTATTTATATCTTATGGGAATGAAATATCTTATAGTGTATGAAAATCTTATACATATACATAGATGCTTGATTTACATCTTAGGTCCTACCGGTGCTACTTATTTTTTTTATATATGCTATTATATGGACGTTTGGTCATTAAGACATGGGAATATACTGGGAAATGTATATCTTTGTAGACGATTGTATGATGTATGAATATATATATATATATATATATATATATATACAGGATGATAGTTGTGTAAAGAAATTTCAGCTTAGACCATGGAAGGTATGGCCGGCCAGGTGTCCTTGAGGAACTTGAGACCGACTTAGTTATTTTTTATTTGTTATTTATTGATTTACCAGTTATACCTTCACACTGCCGTATGTTATATTCACAGATTGTATTATGATTTAGACACCATTAGTGGTGTCTTACTGAGTATATATCACCCCCTTCTCAATCCACTACTACATTGGGGTACCTGAGTAGACCTCATGTTCGCAGGTTCATGGATTACTACTTGTACTATTTGTTGCACCTGGGAGTTAGGAGAACCTGACTAAGATGGTACTCAGGATTCTCATGGATATTTCCCTATGGGATTTGTATTTATTTTCTTTATTCATGTATTATATTGAACTGCATGATTAATTGTTTCTAATTTATTTTATTGTAGTGTCATCTGGACTTTCATGTATATTTGTATATTTGTCTATGGACATTTTATTCAGTATATTATGTTTTTATGTTGTGTTGTCTTTAATTTTTCCTCTTATACTATTATATGTTGTTTCATTATTATATCTATGTGCTACTATAATTATGAGGGTATAGTATCCCCATTGTAACATCATTAGACCCTTACTGCTAGTCGACAACCTCTGGAATATGAGGAGGCGCGATTGAGGCCCAATGGCTAATCAGATTAAGGAATTGTTCTAAGTGGCTCCCAGGTTGGGATGGTATACTTAAAACCTTTCTTCATAACCTAGGGAAATGTAAACATATGAAAATATGAGCTCAAAAACTTGGTAAGGGAAAACATGGTAGAATTCAATTGATAATCATAAGTTACCATATGATAGACTTAATGGTATGAGAACATAGTCACAACTTACAAGATCACACCTAACAAGTCATAGACTATAAAACATGAGTCATGGAATATGAATTATTCCTAATAAAATTAATGACCCATAAGAGTCTTGGATCATCAATAATAAATCATGATCCATGAGAGAATATCATAATTCATATTACATAAGTTTGTGGCATATAAGTGTGTCTTAAACATAACCATAAAAACCATATGTCAAGGATACCCACCATGACATTCACCAAATAGTGGGATTGGGTGAACCACTTGTGTAACTTATTTAGGCTTGGTATAACCATCTGTGTTCCCTATTTCTCTTGGTTTGACCTCTCTTGTAACGTCTGACCCGGGTGCCACACACAGGTTCCCCGATTCGTTTCGTTACATGACCTCATGCACACCTCCCCATATTACAGAGACTCTAGACCAGAAATGAGGGTCTAATATAATTGTAGGGAGACTATAAACTCTTTATCAGAGTTATCCATAGTAAAAATCAATAATAATTAGCATGAAAATTATAAATAAAAATCATAAAAGACCAAAATCACATGATAATTACCAACAAAATAAATGAACATAAACTAAAGTAGTAAATATGTCATGTCATAAAAGTGTCAAGTGTCAAATGAAAAACCAAAATAAAGACACACTAATATCTCCCAATAAGGTCCTGATATAATGTATGTTTCCCTCATCTATAATCCATCATGAATCCCAAATCATCCATCTAACATAAGGCTCTTTCCCCTATCCTGTCCTACAAACATGAAGTCTATTCGAGTACCAATTAGTAATCCCAAGTAGGGTACGAGTACAACTAAATAGGCCACCACCAATTGTTTTTATAGAAATATCTAGTCTATAAAAATGTATTTATTTGTAATAATAATAAAGAAAAAATAAAAATAAAAATAAAAATAATTTACAATTATTATTATTCTTTAATCAACCACATATGCCCTTAAGTTCATGGTATCACCCAAACCAATCATACCTTCTTCGGCCCATGTCAGATTCTGAACCACACATCATAGGGACATAAAAAATCATTATTTTCATGGGATTTCATTATTAAATCAATTAAAACACAAGAAATTGGGGCCTAGAGCATCATTCTAGAAACCTGTGAGTATTTGAAGCATAAATACCTGTCCCACAACTCATTTATCATATTCACTTATAAATATATATTGAGGCCTAGAGAATCAGTCCAACACATCATGGGTATTTGGATAATTAGTCCCTATCCCACAACTCATTGTTCACATGCATGCATCAGGGAACCCCGGAGAATCAATTTGGAACCCCATGGGTGTTTAGATCATTAGTCCCTAACCCACAACTCATTGAACAATAACATATGTCACAATATCTAAATCAAGTTTCAACATCATTAGCCTCCTTATCAAACATTCACTTCATGGTGCACCATTTCATTTATAAAACACAGTCATGGTTCTTTACTTTAATATCATGGAGTAACATGAAAAATTATCCATTAACCCATTTATCATAATTTATTTCAAAACTCATTAAATTATCAAAGTTAAGACATTCAACCCTTTAAATCTAATTATAAACCATGAAATAAGGATTTATTTCAATTTCAAAATACCATAATTTCCCTTATAAATTCTATTTATCATAAATTCAAGGTAATTGGCACACCTCATGGGTTTCCATCATGCTTGGTCTCATAATCTCCAACTGGTCTAATGGAATCCATAAAGGGTCACACAATTTCATGGAATTAAATTCACCTTTTAAATTTTAAATGAAATTGAACAATATGGAAATAAAATGGAACAATTATATACAAAAGATAATAATAAAGAATTGGGAAATATAACAACCCAAACTTTACATACATTTTTAATACTTAAAAATTGAAGCACGCTTATTACAACATATAACAAAACCATTAAAGGACCGTATAGGTATAGTGTCTTTAGAAACTGGGAAACATAAACAACTGCTTCATAAATCAACTATGTTGTCTCACATTTATTTCATCATATCTAGAGTCCCTTTTGGCATATTCTACTTAATAACCTTCTTCCTGACCTGGGGAAAGAAAACATACAAAAGGGTGAGCTCAAATGCTCAGTAAGGGTAAACAAAAGAAATATCAATCACATCATATTTATAAGAACATAACATTTTGGAAATCTTAACCTGCAAAAGAGATCATAATTTCATAACATGGGATAAATCATAGTAGTGAAATGTAATCCAAATAATCATAAATTAAAACATGAAACTTTGTGGCATACACACATAATCATATAGAATCATTTCTTAGTAGTCAAGACTCATTTCCAAGACTATCTTAGCAGACAAAGTCCATTTCTGAACCGAGTTCACTCCTCGTTTCAGTCTTGTTTCACTGAACCGGATTAACCTGCCGTTCCAGCCATGTCTATCTCATGAGATATAAATCTTTACCCAATGCATTGGAGGTAGATATAGGTCCCACCCATCTCATAATGAAACCATTCTTATGTGTGCCACAAAATCATAAACCATACATCATAGCATTACCCATGTAATAAAAATGGGATTCTTAAACATCGTTCCATCATAACATAACCCATATAAGATAAAAGGAATTCATAAAAATAATTCCATCATAAAAAAATAAAATGAATGTAAAAATAGGGATAGAAACAGAACCCTATATTGTCTTAGATGGAAAAGAATTTTGATAAAACACTTGAACTTCATTCTTGAGGAAAATATCCTTTCTACTTCAAAAACATTTTTCCTTTCTTAACATGTCATACAATTTTAAACGAAAAGAAGTTGATTAAAAATAAACTTGAAAAATTTTAAAGGAAGCTTCATGGAAATAATGTTCTAGAAATCCATTCAGGCTGTATAAGTTAAAAAAAACATTTTTCTCGTACTTTGGCCGGAAAAGTCAAAAAGTACCTCGTACTAAAAATGACAAAATATTCCTTTCATATATTTGACTAAAAACTCACCAATGGGTAAAATTAGATTTAAACAATTGTAGAAGGATATAAATAATACTACATATTGAGGAAACATGGATGTGGATGATAAAAATACACCCCAGTAAATACCAAAGTATAAACAATCTCGGATAAAAATGAGATTGTGAGATTTTCCCTTACCTTAGGTTCGATTTGCTTTGTAAGTGTTCGAAACTCCTGTATAATGATTTAAATAATGTCACTGACTTATTCCAGAATCATACTCATTGTTATGATATCATATATGGTCATATTCTTAGCTTCTTATTAGTAATATTTCATTGCTACTTGTTAGTCGGGTGTTTATTACTTTTTGTTCTTATGCGTGTTTTGTCGAATAAATTCTTATTATTATCCTTAGGTTATATATACCTCATTTCCATAATGGTATTAGTGTAATATATATCATATTTATTTATTCAATTCATTTAAATAATCATTATGTAATGAAGATCATGTAGAACGAGTCGCATCACATCGTGGAGACGGTAGGCCGTACGTACGCACGAGCGATGATATCATTCCCGTGATCATGGAATTGTATTGAAGTGTATGTATAATATTTAAGAATCAAAATCACTTTACAATAATCATATATAGTTATTCTCTACACCATTATAACCATCCAAGTAAGGTGGTGGTGTAAAATAGATTACTCCACGGCGTGGAGATGATATTCCGTACGTACGCACGCGCGGTGATTTCATTTTCCGTTGGTTGGATAGATGGTGAAATAGGGTTGTTTCTTACTTATAATAACATATAAGTGTATGAGTGATACTTATGTTATTAATTCATAATTAAAAAACTAAAGAAGAAGAAGTAGAATAAGAAATAAAGTTGAAAGAATCGGTAACAGACATTACCTCTTCTTTGAAGCGCCTCTTATTAACCTTCTCTTAGGGAACTAAAGATGGTCTTTGAAGAATACCAGGACCTCTAGGATATTTATAGGGAAGTGTAGAAGAGAACTTTTAAGGGGTTGGACGATCTTTAAGGCTCAAAGTGGTGTGAGGAAGAGAGGGAGGAGGTGCCCTTTTATAAGGGAGGAGAGGGACACCTTTGAAAAAACTAAAAATATTATTTTATTATAAAGTAATATTTGGTTTTTAATAGCTCAAAATTTATTTATTTCGAAGATAAGGTGGGTATGGGTCTAAGTACTCTCAACCAATGGGTTTTAGACAAGTTTAGGTCATTATATTAACCTTATCTTTTAGTTTTAACTCTTAGTTAATTAGATTGACATTTACCATTCACTTTGTATTTTTATATTATATAGTTAATAAACTTACCATATACATCCAATAGACCCCACAAGTGGTCCATTAATGATACATATATCATGATATAAGTATCTTGTCTGAACCTTAGATTTTTAGGAATATTATAACAATTAATAATACAATATTTGTTTTAAAAACTATTTTATGTCAATTTTGACACTATTTGGTAATTGGTTTTTTTGAAAATCATAAAAGCATTATTAGTTCGAAAAAAGTTAATTAAATCAATAATAATATGTCATATTAACCTATAAAATTAGTTTAATTCATAAAAAGTCTCAAATTACATTTATGTGAGTATTTATAACATCAATTATGTTAATATTTCATTAATAAGATAATTACCGCATCATCATTGTGTGATAAATAAATTAAATTATTTAATGTCTAAAAATTATAAATAAAATACCATTATGTAGGAAATATTTTTATCTTTCTAATGAATATTTATAGTCGAATTTATCTTATGTATAACCCTATATTAAAAATGTTTTAGTTATTAAACTTTGATTTTAACTATTTTAACTCTTCCTTAGATAAAATAATATTAAATGTCCTAATCTAATCCAAGTGGACCTAAATGGTCATATTTTATTTCTAAGGTTGTTTTTGGTCGAATTACACTTATCTAATAGAATTAGGACATGTGTTAGGGTAATAATAATATCATTTTTACCCTTAATTACCCTATTTACTTTTAACCGTGGTAAAAAAAAGGTAAAAAGTTACTATTCACCAAAAATTATTTTCATCTCATTGAACCAAATTTTAGTCCTTGATATTAACCGTGTTTCTTGGATTTTTGAAATTCCACTCACAGAAGCAGTAAAATTAAGTTTTATGTGAATTTGCAAATTCTCCTAGGAGGTGGGTAAAGGACGGTGAAAAATTCAATAATATTTCTATATCTCTAAAATTATTATAAAATGACTCCAATGAATTAAATTGAAATTATATAGGTATTATTTATCAATTTTGACCTAAAATAAATTTAAATAAAATAAATAATTAATTAAATAAAAAGTCGGTTTTTAAATAGTAACCCAGTGTTTTCACTATTCATCAAAAATTGAATGTTTTCAGAAAAATACCAAAATTTCACCCTAGGATAATTTTTGTATTCTGAATCCAAAAATGAAGTCCATTTTGAAAGATGAAATTTAAAAAATTTCAAAAAGTGGGTATTACTATTCATAACGGCTAGTTTTAATAATATTTTAATAGCATATCGTTGTTTAGTGAAACTCGGTATTGCGTACAACGCAAGCTATCGAGGAAGGCCGCAGTTGCATGTAAAGCAAGCCAAGATAGTGTTTTGTGTAGTGAAATATTCCTTTGATGATTTATATAACATAAAAACTAAATATTTCTCATAAAAATTTCAGGTGTTACATTCTACCCCCCTTAAATTGAATTTCGCCCTCGAAATTCATCAATTCGTAACAAATAGATGAGGATACCTCTCTATCATCATATCCTCAAGCTCCCATGTAGCTTCTTATAATTGGTTGTTCCTCCATAAAACTTTCACCAAGCGAGTGGTCTTGTTCCGTAGGACTTTTTCGCTACGATCCAGAATCTCTATCGGCTGTTCTTCATAAGAAAGATCCTGCTCCAGCGGTACAACTTCTGAGCTGAGTACATGTGAAGGATCGGATATTTAATTTCTTAGGAGAGATACATGGAACAAATCATGAACTTGAGAGAGATTTGGTGGAAGATCCAATCAGTAAGCTACCTTCCCAACACAATCCAGTATTTCGAAAGGACCGATATACCTAGGGCTCAACTTTCCCTTCTTTCCAAATCTCATTACTCTCTTCCAAAGAGATATTCGTAAGAACAATTTATCACCCACATCAAACTCTAGGTCTTTTTTTCGGTTGTCGGCATAACTTTTTTGTCGACTCTGAGCTGCTCTTATGTGATGTTGAATAGATTGGACCTTTTCTGCCATCTCATCAACAAGATCAGGTCCTAATAGCTTTCTTTCCCCAACTTCACCCAACAAGTTAGAGTCCTGTATTTCTTTCCATAGAGAGCTTCATAAGGAGCCATCTGAATACTGGAGTGAAAGCTATTATTATAAGAAAATTCTACCAAAGGTATGTGTTGATCCCAACCACCTTTGAAATCCATAGAGAAATCTCTCAACATATCTTCTAGAGTTTGAATTGTCCTCTCAGACTGACCGTCTGTATGAGGATGATAAGCAGTGTTGAAACTCAACTCTATTTCCAGAGTATGCTGAAGACTTCACCAAAACTTTGAGGTAAACCTCGGATCCTGATCAGATATAATGGAAATTGGTACTCCATGAAATCTTACTACTTCTTTTACATATATCCTGGCAATCTGATCCAGATAGAAATCCTCTCTAATAGCAATGAAGTGTGCCGAATTTGTAAGACGATCAACTATGACCCAGATAGCATTATTTCCTTTGGATGTTTTAGGAAGTCTGGTGACAAAGTCCATAGTGATGTTTTCCCATTTCCATTCGGGTATGGGTAATGGTTGTAACATCCACTTAGACTTCTATCTCTCAGCTTTAACTTGCTGACAAACCAAGCATAGAGAGACATATTCAGCAACATCTCTTTTCATGCCATCCCACCAGAAGTACTCTTTCAGGTCCCTATACATCTTCTTGCTTCCAGGATTAATAGAGAATGAAGAACTATGAGCCTCATCCATCAGCTCCTTCTTTAATTCTGGGATGGGAGGAACACAAACCCGATTCCTGAACTTTATTATCCCATCACAATCAAGGTTGAATTCAGGAACATTTCTCACCTTCTTTTGTAACTCTATATCTTCTTTTTGTGCCTCTTTAATCTTCACATGTATAGATAGTTGAACATTCACTTGAGAAAGATACGATTTCCCCCCTTCCATTATAATTACAAGATACATCCTTTGCAAATCCATAAATATTGGATCTTTTGTGATCCTCATCATGGATAAGCTAGCATGGTCTTGTCGACTTAATGCATCTGCCACCTTGTTTGCTTTCCCAGGGTGGTAATTAATTGAGCAGTCGTAATCCTTAATCAGCTCCAACCATCTTCTTTGGCGCATATTCAGCTCCTTTTGTGTGGAAATATACTTTAAACTTTTATGATTAGTATAAATATCACACCTTTCTCCATAAAGATAATGCCTCCAAATCTTTAATGCAAAGATTACCGTAGCTAACTCCAAATCATGAGTTGGGTAATTTTTCTCATGGATTTTCAACTATCGTGAGGCATAAGCTATCACCATATCGTTTTTCATGAGATCATACCCTAATCCCTTCTTGGATTCATCACTATAGATCACAAACCTTTCTCCACTACAAGGCAGTGTGAGCACAGGTGCACTGGATAACCTTCTTTTTAACTCCTTGAAATTCTCTTCACATTCCTCTGTCCAAACAAACTTAACTCCTTTCTGAGTCAATTTGGTAAGTGGGTTAGATAATCGTGAAAAATATTTCACAAAAATTCGATAATATCCAGCCAAACCAAGAAAACTTCAAATCTCAGTTACTGTTTTTGGTCTCGACCATCTTTCGATAACCTCTATTTTTTCTAGATCCACAAATATCCCCTCTTTTGAGATTATGTGACCAAAAAATGAAAATTTTTGAATCCAAAATTAACACATGGTAAATTTGGTATAAAGATTCTCCTTTCTCAGGGTCTTCAAAACAATTCTCAAGTGATCTTCATGTTCTTCCTTGCTCCTTGAATAGACAAGAATATCGTTTATAAAGACTACCACAAACTGATCAAGATAGTCTCTAAAGAATCTATTCATCAGATCCATGAAGATAGTAGGGGCATTAGTAAGAACAAATGGCATGACTATAAATTCATAGTGTCCATACCTTGTATGGAAAGTCGTCTTTGGTATATCCTCCCTTTTGAACCTTAATTGATGATACCCTGAACGAAGATCAATCTTGGAAAAGTATTGAACTCCGAGTAGTTGGTCAAATAAGTCATCAATGCGTGGGAGATGATATTTGTTCTTGATAGTGATCTTGATAATCAATGCAGAGTCTCATTGATCCATCTTTCTTCTTAACAAATAGAATAGGTGCTCCCCAAGGTGACATAGTAGGGCATATGAATCCTTTATCAATATTCTCTTGGAGTTGCTTCTTCAATTCCTGCAACTCAATTGGGGCCATACTATAAGGTGTCTTTGAAATTGGTAAAGCACCCAGTACGAGTTCTATTGAAAACTCAACTTCACGATTTGGTGGAAGACCAGGAAATTCCTCCATAAAGACATCATCAAACTCCCGTACAATGTGAATATTCTTAATAATGAGTTTCTCTCCAACCATTTGAGATAAATAACCTTCATTTAGTGGAATCAAGACCCATAAGATATAAGAAATTACCAATGTAAGGTTATGTTCATCCTTGCATCGATAGACGATCATAGATTGATCTGGAATATGAAATGTGACTTCCCTTATTTGGAAATTGATATGAGCTCCATATAAATAAAGACAATCCATGCCAAGAATCACATCAAATTCCACTATAGGAAGGATCACAAGATTTGCAGGAAGCACTTTCCCACAAACTTAAATCGGAGAAGAATTATAAACTTTTGATGCGACTGTTGTGCCATTAGGAGTTGTCACAGCTAAATCAACATCTAATTGTTGAGGTAATACGGTGATACCCTTAGAAAAGTCTTCAGAAATAAAAGAGTGGGTGGATCCAGAATCAAATAAAACATTTGCTACTTTAGAGTGGATGGTAAGTGTACCTTTCACCACTTCGTTCTCATACTCCACATCGCTAATAGAAATTTCGTGTGACTTTCCTTTGTCTTTATCCTTAAGAGTTTTTTGATTTAGATCATCATCAACAACCCTTGGATTAGGGTATTGATTGGCATAATGCCCCATTTCCTTGCACTTGTAACATTGAAGTGTAGGAGGTGCACTCTGTGTAGCCTTTTCTTTGTTCGCATCACTAGACATCTTCTTCCCATCATTGCGGTATTCAAATGCCCGATGACCTTCCTTTCCACATTTGAAACATTTACTTATCCCTTTAAGACAACTCCCTCCATGTTTCTTCCCACACTTTGAGCATAAGGGAAAACTCAGCTTCTTTTCACTGTTCTCTTTATATTTTCCTTTGAATTCCATTTTCCTCTCCTTATCAAACCCATATGACTGATGGGTTACTCCAATCTCCATATCAACTTTGAGAGCACATCGAACGATTTCCTCGTAGCTATTGATGTCCCTTATGGATAACTCCCTTCGAAGACTTGGTTTTAATCCACTAAAGAATTGATCGATCTTACTCTCAGGTTGGATAATAATCCCAGAAGCATACCTTGCAAGTCTTGTAAAATTTGCTTCATAGGTACTAACAGATTCATCATCCTTTTGATTTAGTTCAAGAAACTCCTTCTCCATCTTTGTTCGAAGAATACGAGGTAAGTACTTATTGAAAAATAAGTTCTTGAACTTGTCCCATTCCATTGACTCAATTTCATCTCTTGGCCTTGTATTCTTGATAAGATTCCACCATTGATCAGCTTCACCTTCCAAACGATAAACTGCTAAGATGAATTTATCATGTTCAGAACATTGAAGTACTGAAAATATCTTTTCAGTGGTACTGATCCATTATTCAGCCACTAATTGATCAGTAGACCCGCTGAATGAGGGTGGACGCTGCCTCATGAAGGATTCAACAGAATGTTGCTCCTTCCTTTGCTTGTTTAGAAGTTCTGCATGATTCATAGCTTGAGAAAGTTGTGTGAGCATGGCTACACGATTTTTCATTCCAGCTCCCATAACGTTTGGTTGCTTAGGGGGACAATCATTGCATTGCCTGTCGCATTCCGCATTAACACAGTTCCTTTGGGTTCCAGCCATTGACTAAAACCAAGAAGAATAGTGTGAGCAATACTAATTATAATTGGAAAACCACATAATCAAGAATAAAATTTCACACTTAATGTCTTATCATAGGTTGTTCATGGCCATATCTAAAACACTAATATTGTGTTCTATGCTTAGACATATCCTTAGGGTTCTTACTAAGGCTTTCACATCCTAGTTTCCAAAGGTTGACTATAACCTCCCTCTGATACCAACTATAACAACCCAAACTTTATATACATTTTTAATACTTCAAAATTGAATCATGCTTATTAAAAAATATAACAAAACCATGAAAGGACCGTATAGGTATAGTGTCTTTAGAAACTGAGAAACATAAACAACTGGTTCATAAATCATATACGTTGTCTCCCATTTATTTCATCATATCTAGAGTCCATTTTGGAATATTCTACTTAATAACCATCTTCCTGACCTGGGGAAAGAAAACATACAAAAGGGTGAGCTCAAATTCTCAGTAAGGGTAAACAAAAGAAATATCAATCACATCATATTCATAAGAACATAACATTTTGGAAATCTTAACCTACAAAAGAGATCATAATTTCATTACATGGGATAAATAATAGTAGTGAAATGTAATCCCAATAATCATGACTTAAAACATGAAACTTTTTGGCATACACATATAATCATATAGAATCATTTCTTAGTAGTCAAGACTCATTTCCAAGACTATCTTAGCAGACAAAGTCCATTTCTGAACTGAGTTCACTCCTCGTTTCAGTCCTGTTTCACTGAACCAGATTAACCTGCCGTTCTAGCCATGTCTGTCTCATGTGATATAAATCTTTACCCAATGCATTGGATGGATATATAGGTCCCACCCATCTCATAATGAAACCATTCTTATGTGTGCCACAAAATCATAAACCATACATCATAGCATAGCCCATGTAATAAAAATGAGATTCTTAAACATCGTGCCATCATAACATAACCCATATAAGATAAAAGGACTTCATAAAAATAATTCCATCATAACATAATCAAATAAATGTAAAAATAGGAATAGAAACAGAACCCTATATTGTCTTAGATGGAAAAGAATTTTGATAAAACACTTGAACTTCATTCTTGAAGAAAATATCCTTTCTAATTCAAAAACATTTTTCGTTTCTTAACATGTCATACAATTTTAAACGAAAAGAAGTTGATTAAAAATAAACTTCAAAAATTTTAAAGGAAGCTTCATAGAAATAATTTTCTAAAAATCCATTCAGTCCGTATAAGTTAAAAAAACATTCTTCTCGTACTTTGGCCGGAAAAGTCAAAAAGTACCTCGTACTAAAAATGACAAAAGATTCCTTTCATATGTTTGACTAAAAACTCACCAATGGGTAAAATTGGATTTAAAAAATTGTAGAAGGATAGAAATAATATTACATATTGAGGAAACATGGATGTGGATGATAAAAATACACCCCAGTAAATACCAAAGTATAAACAATCTTGGATAAAAATGAGATTGTAAGATTTTCCCTTACCTTAGGTCCGATTTGCATCGTAAGTGTACGAACCTCCTGTATAATGATTTAAATAATGTCACTGAATTATTACAGAATCATACTCATTGTTATGATATCATATATGGTCATATTCTTAGCTTCTTATTAGTAATATTTCATTTCTACTTGTTATTCAGGTGTTTATTACTTTTTGTTCTTATGCATGTTTTGTCGAATAAATTATTATTCTTCTCTTTAGGTTATAGATACCTCATTTACAGAATGGTATTAGTGTAATATATATCATATTTATTCATTCAATTCATTTATATAATCATTATGTAATGAAGATCATGTATAACGAGTCGCATCCCATCGTGGAGACGGTAGGCCGTACGTACGCATGAGCGATGATATCGTTCCCGTAATTGTAGAATTGTATTGAATTGTATGTATAATATTTAAGAATAAATATAACTTTACAATAATCATATATAGTTATTATCTACACCATTATACCCATCCAATTAAGGTGGTGGTGGAAAATAGATTACACCACGGCGTGGAGACGACATTCCGTACGTACGCACGCGCGATGATTTCATTTTCTGTAGGATGGATAGATGGTGAAATAGGGTTGTTTAATACTTATAATAACATATCAGTATATGAGTGATACTTATGTTATTACTTCATAATGAAACAACTAAAGAAGAATAAGTATAAGAAGAAATAAAATTGAAAGAATCGGTAATGGACATTACCTCTTCTTTGAAGCGCCTCTTCTTAACCTCCTTTTAGGGCACTAAATACGGTCTTTGAAGAAGACCAGGACCTCTAGGATGTTTCTAGGAAAGTGTATAAGAGAAATTTTAAGGGGTTGGACAAGCTTTAAGGCTCAATGTGGTGTGAAGAAGAGAGGTAGTAGGTTCCCTTTTATAAGGGAGGAGAGGGGCACCTTTGGAAAAACAAAAAATATTATTTTATTATAAAGTCATATTCGGTTTTTAATAGCTAAAAATTGATTTATTTCGAAGATAAGGTGGGTATGGGTCGAAATACTCTCAACCAATGGGTTTTAGACAAGTTTAGGGCATTATATTAACCTTATCTTTTAGTTTTAACTCTTAGTTAATTAGATTGACATTTACCATGTCACTTTGTATTTTTATATTATATAGTTAATAAAATTACCATATACATCTAAGCGACACACAAGTGGTCCATTAATGGTACACTTGTCATGATATAAGTATCTTGGCCGAACCTTAGATTTTTAATAATATAATAACAATTAATAATATAATATTTATTTTAAAAACTATTTTATGTCTATTTTGACACTATTTGGTAATTTATTTTTGTGAAAATTATAAAAGCATGATTAGTTCAAAAAAATTTAATTAAATAAATACTAATATGTCATATTAACCTATAAAATTAGCAGAATTCATAAAATGTCTCAAATTACATTTATTTGAGTATTTATAACATCAATTATGTTAATATTTCATTAATAAGATAATTACTGCATCATCATTGTGTCATAAATAAATTAAATTATTTAATGTCTAAAAATTATAAATAAAATACCATTATGTAGGAAATATTTTTGTATTTCTAATGAATATTTATAGTCTAATTTATCTTATGTATAACCCTATATGAAAAATGTTTTAGTTATTAAAATTTGATTTTAACTATTTTAACTCTTCTTTAAATAAAATAATATTAAATGTCCAAATCTAATCCAAGTGGACCTAAATGGTCATATTTTATTTCTAAGGTTGTTTTTGGTCAAATTAAACTTATCCAATAGAATTAGGACATGTGTTAGGGTAATAATAATATCATTTTTACCCTTAATTACCCTATTTACTTTTAACCGTGGTAAAAAAAGGTAAAAAGTTACTATTCACCAAAAATTATTTTCATCTCATTGAACCACATTTTAGTCCTTGATATTAACCGTGTATCTTATATTTTTGAAATTCCACTCACATAAGCGGTAAAATTAAGTTTTATGTGAATTTCCAAATTCTCCTAGGAGGTGGGTAAAGGACGGTGAAAAATTCAATAAATTTTTTCTATCTCTAAAATTATTATAAAATGACTCCAATGAATTACATTGAACTTATATAGGTATTATGTATCAATTTTTACCTAAAATAAATTTAAATAAAATAAATAATTAATTAAATAAAAGTCAGTTTTTAAATAGTAACCCAGTGTTTTCACTATTCATCAAAAATTGAAAGTTTTCAGAAAAATACCAAAATTTTATTCTAGGCTAATTTCGATATTCCGAATCCAAAAATGAAGTCCATTTTGAAAGATAAAATTTACAAAATTTTAAAAAGTGTGTATTACTATTCATAACAGCTAGTTTTAATAATATTTTAATAGCATATCGTTGTTTTGTGAAACTCGGTATTGCGTACAACACAAGCTATCGAGGAAGGCCGTGGTTGCGTGTAAAGAAAGACAAGATAGTGTTGTGTGTAGTGAAAGATTCCTTTGATGATTTATATAACATAAAAACAAAATATTTCTCATAAAAATATCTGGTGTTATAGGAAATAGTAATTAGACCACCTAAATTAAGATCATTGATGAATAATCTCCAAAATGTAACCCTCAATTCGATGTAGAATGATAAAATTCACAATGGTGGAGGAGATCTAGAATCAAATCCTAGGATCAAGATCTAAAGAAACAAGATCCATTAGAACCTAGATCTAAACCATTTAGAATGGAGGAATTCATCCCTCTCAAATGGTAGAAAAATATGGGAGATAGAGGAATCTAAAAGAGTAATAAATCATTTACCAAACATGAGTTGATCCATCCATCAGATATTCGATTCACCAAGAAAGGGTTTTAAGGAGCCTTGGAATCCTATCAGAAGCCTCAAAAAACCAAGTAAATTTTATTATATAAGATAGGGATGATTAGGGATATAAACTGACAGTTTGGAAAATTTTAATTAAAAATTTGGTGGTTTTAAATCCCACTTGCATGGTTTTCTAGGTGGGCTACATAGTTAGAAAAACCATGCACTCTAATTGTGTTCCCCTAATTTATAGGGTGAAAACTTTCTCTTAGTCAGGAATAAGGTTTACCAAACCATTCTCCAATCATGAAACCCCATCTATCAAATGGTTCACTATTTTCTCTAAGTGGCCACATGGTTTGGTCAAACCATGCGCCAACTATGCATAGTCCCTTAGGCTTCCAAAATTCTCTAATTTCACATGAAATGACCCCAAAACAAAAATCATCAATAGTATGATAAAAAAAGGGTAAAATGTTACCTAAAAAGAGTATGAGACATCCCCATAAAATTATGTATCTTACATTATTCCTACCATATAACAAATTGTCCTCGAATTGTACCCCCAAGCATCACTAAGCCTCTGAAGAAAAAAGATCAGGCCCCTGGGCCTGCATATTTTTCTCTCTCTCAAATGTGTCCTCCTAAACACATCAATATTTACATAGAACTTGGACCAATGACATGGTATTTCCCCACAAAAATTTCTCACTATGATATAAAACATGAATCAGATGCTTCTTAAAGGACGCATCAGCCTCAAGCTCAACATCATCAACATCGATCACATGAGAAGGGCCGGGGTGATACTTTTGGAGCTGTGACACATGAAAAACATCCTTCATGTCACTATACCTCTATGTAAAAGGAAATAAATATGCCACTGGTCTAATCCTCTCCACAATCTGAAATGGTCCAAAAAACTTGGTGGCTAACTTTCCCTATTTCTAAATTCTATGATGAACCAATATCAGTGACACCTAAAGAAACAAATGGTCGCCCACTATAAACTCAAGAGGTAGTTGATGTTAGTCTATATAAGAATTTTGTATACTTTGAACTATATTCATAAATTTATAAATCAAATATACCTATTCTAATGTATCCTGAATGAGACTCAGTCCCAACAACTCTAAATCAACCACCTCCATCCAACATAGAGGTGATCTACATGTATTACCATAAATTGCATTATATTCTTCCATCTAAATAGTTTCCTAGCAACTATTTTTAAAGGATAAATCAACCAAAAATAATTTCTTCTCCCAGTACCCTTCAAAATCCAGGATTCATTCCCTCAATATGTCTTTTATCACTTGAATAGTACACTCTGATTTCCAGCCTGTCTAGGAGAAAAAAGCTATACTTAGAAACACCCGGGTACCCAACGCCTTCTGTAAGCCTTTATAGAAGCATGAAGTAGGAATAATAATATGAAACTATGATTATTTTCACCCCATGAAAATGGAATATCTCCAAAACATACATATCCTCAATTCGATCAATTGTGAAGGTTTCCTGGATAGAAAATAAATGGGCTACTTTCATCAACTAGTCCACAATTTTCCATATTGCATCATTATTATAAGGCATCCTCAAAATACCTGCCAAAAAATCCATGGTAACATCATCCCATTTACTTTATAGGATGGAAAATATTTGTAACAAACCACCTGGTCTTTGATTCTCTTCCTTCACCTACTGATAGGTTTATCATCATGTTATAAAACCTACAATATATTTCTTCATCATTTTCCACCAATATTGTCTATGAATGTCATGGTACATTTTGGTCAAAAAATGATTCACTTCTCACTTTAAGGTATGAAACTCACACATTATATCCTATTACATACAAGTATGCACAATGTCATGGTTCTAGATATAGATGATCTCATCCTCAATAATGGTCCAATCAGAAGGTGACTCCCCACCTTCAAGGCTAAGAACTCCAAATCCTCATACTTCCTCTACTTGATTTGGTTCAAAAGAAAGGACTCAACTGATAAAGATACAATATTCACCTTCCCATAGATCTTCTGAACCTCTACATGCATATCAGCCAGTAAAGTCATCATCTTTTACTCAGAACTAGACTCCTAAAGTTCTTGAGTTTTTATCTTCCTGCTCAAAGTGACAACAACACTATTCCCCTTTCCATGAATATATGCTATATAAAAATCAAAATATTTCATATAATCAATCCATATCCAATGCACAAGGTTCATATATTTTTTCTAAAAGATATATTTTAAACTTTTATGGTCATTATAAATAGTAAAAATTTCACCCAATAGGTAATGCTTCCAACACTTTAAGGAATAAACTACTACTTCCAACTCAAGATCATGAATAAGATAATTCTATTCACGAGGCCTCAACTACCTTGACCCATATGAAAAAAACCCATCTCCTTAAATCAACACTACTCCAAGTTTAACTCCAGATGCATCACAAAACAAGGTATACTCCTCACTCGGCTCGATAAGATCAAAATCAGTGTGATAGTAAAATGCTTCTTCAATTACTAGAAATAATATCACATTCTACCAACCATTCAAACTTGATAACCTTATTGGTTAAGATCAAAATTGGTTCTTACAAATGAGAAAATTACTTGATGAATCTCCAATAATAAACCACTAATCCCAAAAATCTTAGGATATCAATAACATTCTTGAGATTCTCCCAAGAAACAACTGTCTAAAATTTCTATGGGTCCACTAACACACCTTTCTATGAGATAGTGTTCCCCAATAAATGTACCTTGTCGATCCAAAAACTTTACCTAGATATTTTGGAGTATATTTGATGCTCTATCAGTGTATACAAGATGATTTCAAGATGTTGGGAATGATCATCATGAGTCTTGGAGTACAACAAGATGTCATCCAAAAAAATAACCAAAACTGATCCTGGTACATGTTGTCACATACTGAACCAGATAAAACATACACTTGGGATCCAAACCAAAATTTGGAAATAAATGAAGGGAATTATAACTCCCCATGGTCTAGATACTAGCACCCAAGCACCCAACAACAAAAACAATAATCTGAGGGACCAATTTTTTCCAACTTGAAACAACCACCTGAAATATATATACATTAGAGAGAAATAGCAGAAGTGAAAAATATATTCCATAACTAAAATAGGATATCAGAAATGACACAAATAAAAAGAATAAAGAAGATACCAAATAACAAGTCTAATATAAAAGGACAAATAAAATAGAAAATTATTTACTACATGTTATAGAGCGGGAAAACTCCCACCATCTCACCACTAGCTACCCAAATCTGCTGACAGAAACTTGACCACCTCATTGTGGTGCCTTTTATTTTTCTACATTGAAAGACATAAAAAGGTATATGTATTAATAAAGGGGTGAACATGGTGTAAGATAATAGTCTTAGTATGATCCCACCCAAGTTCTATATAACAAGTCTTTATATAAATAATAAGGAATGCTCAACTTTTAAATAAAATAAGGCATGATAAATAGTTTGGTAGTTTTATATCAAAAGAATGAAAAAACATTTATTTTCCCCTCTTTCCAAATTTCCAAATAAAATAATTAAATCATTTTTAATTCATTTACACATATCAAGACATCATAATAGATGCAAGAAAAATCTAAAAATTAAAGAAAATAAGGTATCATATATCATATCAAATCCATGGAAGTAAAAATTAAAAAAATACAAGGCAAAGCATAGGTAACATCACACCAAGGTTCACCAATAGGTTAAGATAGCTAGGACACTCATACCCTCAACATAGAAAATTGTGTGCATCAGGTCCCCAGACATATGCACTGAGTCTAGGTAGTAGAGGAACACCCTATAAAGTGTACCCTCTAAAATAATATCTATCTAGTCCATAAAACAACTGGTATAGGGAGCAGAGGAAAGCCCCATGAGAAACTAAATACATGTCATGTAATCCATTTACATGGCGTGTAATCACCCAAAACATAGAAAAAAATTGTAGGTTCTTATAAAAAAACCCAAACCACCTCAGGCATTCTCCAAACTCAGGGAGAACAACACAAATCCATTTACACATTTATTCCCAGTCTCCATTAATTAAAAAAAATACATCCCCAAAATTTAGTTCATTTTTCGCAGAAAATGATCTCCATTTTTGGGATTCCCAAGATGCATTCAATTAAATAGGAAAAACAAGAAATGTGAAGGGAAATACCTAAAATATGGCAACTAAATGTTACAAACTCCCCACCATAAAACTTTCTATCCCTAGGAAGTCATGCAGAGGAATGATATATGAAAAAAGGTGAGGCCACTACTCCCTAATCAATGAATCATACTCCCTAATATCATGATAATCTGGTCCATATCTCCCTTACACTCTGACCAAAAGAATAAACTTCCCACAAAAGACTTTCATCTTAGAGTCCACGATCTCAACTAGTTGTTCCATAATAGAAACATTTGGACATAACTTAATCTCTTACCAACTTAGAAAGTGAGAGGGATCATGATGGTATTTCCTAAACTTCAATATGTGGAACACATCATGAATGGATATCAACTAAACCAAAAATGAAAACTGATAAGCAACCTTCCCAAGACACCTAGTGACCTCAAACAGTCTAACATATCTTGGAGCCAACTTTACTTATTTAATAAGATAATGGTGACCCAATCTAGGTGAAACTTTCAAGAAAACCCAACCACCAACTAAAAAATACAAAGGATGATGTTGATGATATTAATAAGATTTATTCTAACTATGATATATAACTATTCATAAACATATACCTTGGATCCTCGTTGAAATATCCTGGACTAGACTTGGTCCAACAAGGGAGGCTCCGCCCACCTCTGGCCAATAAAGAGGTGATTTGTACGAGTGACCATAAAAGCCTAAAAAGGATCCATTATGATTGAAAAATGATAACTATTGTTATAAGAAAAATCAATCAGTCCCAAATGGATACCCCAAGATCCATGAAAATTTAAGACTGTGTCATGAAGAATATCCTCAAAAATCTGAATAGCATGCTCTATTTGACTGTCTGTTTATGAATGATAAGTTGTACTCAACCTGAACTGAGTCCTCATTCCCTCTTGGAGACTCCTATAGAACCTCAAAGTAAACCTATGATCCCCATCTGAAATAACTATAGAAAGAACCCCATGTAACCTCATGATATACTACACATACATCTTACCCAGATCTTCAACTTTCATGGTGTCCCTGATCGGAATAAAATGAGATGAATTTGTTAATCGATCAATTACCACCCTGATAGCATTCCTCCATCAGGTATTATATGGTAATCTAACAATTTAATCCATATATATCTCATCCCATTTCCAAATCGGAATTGGAAGAGGATGAATAAAACTATAAGGTTTTAGATGCTCTACCTTTATCTGTTGGCAGGTGTAATAGTGGGACACATAATCAAAAATTTCATGCTTCATACCTGACCACCAGAATCATTGTATCATGTAATAATACATCTTCATAGTTCCTAGATGGAATTCCCATGAAGAACTATGATAGGAAATAAAAATTTAGTTCCTAATAGATGATGGTATGACAAACTAATTCCTAAAATGGAGAATACCATATAAAGAGAGAGACCAACCAGAAATGGTCTCCCCACCATATCGGGTGTCTATATTTCCCCTAGACTCATAATCTTGCTACCGAACCTACATAATGAACTTAAAGGGATATGATGATAACTAAAAACTAGTAAAAATCTTACCCAAAACATTATTCTGAGCATCTAGATGCAACTAAGAAAAAAATCCCCATAAGGTTCCTCTCTTAAATTCCAAAACTGTCTGCATTGAAAATTTCTTATTAAGAGTGTCTACAATTAAGTTCCCCTTTCATAGGGTGTAGGAAATGTCAAAGTAAAACATCTGAAGGTATTCTACCCACTACTTCTATATGATATTCAAGTCTTTATGAGAAAAGATATACCTCATACTATTATGGTTAGAAAAGTCTATGAACCTCTCTCAAAAAAGATGGTGGCAACAAAACTTAAGTGTATGAATAACTGTTGAAAGATCCAAAACATTATTGGGGTAATTCATCTCATGATATCATAGCGGTGAGAGCCATAAGAAACCACATGATCATCTTGCATAACCACGCAACCCAAACCATAACCCAAATAATTAATAAAGGAAGCTACAAATATCAAAGATGTTACATGGTTCTTCCCATGATAGGAAAACCTTCACCTTATTAGGATCAATTGATAATCCATCCTTATAAATAACATGCCCTAAGAACTTCCCTTCTTGGATCTAGAAATTTCATTTGAAATATTTCCATACCAATTAAGACTCCTCATGATTTCCAAAACCAAACCCAAACGGTGCTCATGCTCAATATTAAATCTCAAATAAACCAAAATATCATCCAATAACACTTTCACAAAAGTGTCATGATACTGATGGAATATCTGATTCATTAAATCCATAAAAACTAAAAGAGTGTTAGTAAAATGAAATGACATCACAAGATATTTGTAATGGACATACCTACTCTTGAAATCCATGTTTAGTATATCAGACTCCTAAACTCCGAGATAATGATAACTCGGCCAAAGATTGATTTTTTAAAACCACTTCCCCATTTAAACTATCAAAAAAATCATCCATGCGATGAAAAGGATACTTGTTCTTAAACATTACATGATTAAAATTCTGATAATCCACATAAAATAGGAGTGGACCTTTTTCTTTCTTGGAAAAGAGTATAGGGGATACCCATGGTGAAACATTAGGGTAAACAAATCCCTTTTCTATAAAATTATCCAACTAAATATTAAGCTCTTTAATCTCTGTTGGTATCATATGATAAGAAGGTATCAAAATAATATACATACCTAGAACCAGTTCAATTTTAAATTCTACCTCCTTCTCTGAAGGAAGACCAAATAAGGCATCTGGGAAAACATTAGGAAATTCCTAAAAAACATCGGGAATAGAATCAACAAAAGAATTTTTAATGGGATCAACTAATAAAATAGAAAATAAACTCTTGAGCTTTGGTTGGGAAGTTCCTGAACGTATAGACCTCAGATCCCACTCCCTCTAAAATATCAGAGATCTCCCATCAGCCATAAAAAATGAGGAATGCGGATGATAACAACCAACCTTAGCATGATGATCAAAAAGACAATCCATCCCAATGATGATGTAAAAAATATCCACATTGAGAATAAGGAAGTCCCATACTAACTCCATGTTATCTATCAATAGTGAATAAGGACACTAAAACCCCTGATATTTCCTCTTCCCAAGATGTGTTTCTAATTCCATAATAAAAGGACATGAGGTTTTTTGAAAGTTTAAGAATAATAACAAAATTACCTGATATAAATGATTGGGAGAGACCAGTATCAAAAAATTAGTAGCTATGGTAGATATAATAAATATTTAACTCTCACTGTTATTGGGCCTGCATCTAACTATTCTTAAAAATCATCTACTATGTGAAGGTGCTTTACTCGTGAGGACTATGGCTATATCCCTAAAGTATTTTAAGCATATGACTGCCCCACAGTAAACTTTGGAGCCAATAATCCCTGACCATATCGAGCAGCATACATAGCCTGATATAAACACTACATATTTCCATAACATCCATAACCATTTCACATCTTATTTGGTGTGAAACAATAATTTCTAGTGTTCCCAACCTTTCCACACTAATAGAAAGTCAGAGGCACACTACTAGCTATAGCTGAAGGTGCAGAGGATACCTGTTGTTGGGGACCACCCCCACCACTCCTACAACGATTCTTCTACTTCCTCTTATTTCTCAGTGTTCCAATGAAGCTTCCACTAGGTGGAAGATAAGGTGAATAATAAACAACCTTTCCTAATATATTTATCTTTTCCATTATCACCTTGTATACCATCTCTTCATAAGTCAAAATATTTAATGTGAATACTAGTGAACTGATATTCAATCACAAACCCTAAAGGTAGTTATGAGATTTCATATAATTATTCATTACCACATATGGAACAAAAATAACCAGCTCCAAAAACCGATTGGTGTATACTGACACCGAACAATATTCTTTCTAAAAAGGTAGGAACTCCAAATATTTTTCCACCATCAGAAACTTTGGACAAAACTATTAAAAGAAGCGAGTTTTGAAACCCTTCCAGTACAAACCCATGTTCTTATCTACCTACATCATGTAATCCCACCACCACTTATTGGGACCATCAAGTCTGAGTACTACACACTTCACCTTAATAATCTCAGGTGTATCCAGGAAGTCAAATATTTTATCAATTTTTTCCAGCCAGTTCTTCACCTCTTAAGGTTTATTTATACCTTTAAATAATAGTGGTTTCTCATGAAAGAACTATCTTGATCAATATCTTTCTCTAGAAACTCCCTGATGTATTTCAAAAATTATGTTCTAGAATTATTGTACATTTTGATCAATAGCACAAAGTGTTTTCACTATATCCTAGATAATATTATGATCAAGAGAATAATTCCCTTGAGGAGAATTCACTGCAACCTCTTGAGGAACCCATGGAATACATCTCGAAATAATACTGCTACACACTAAAACATAAAAAATTATTAAACAATAGAAAATATTAGTTCAAAACAAAAATCCATAATAAAAAATGATATCAAGATCAATAACTTAAGACAAGAGACACACATCCCAACATCCCATAATAAATTGAGCATCATTACAACAAGAGCTGTCCAGAAACTCACCGTAACCTACCTCTCAAGTCCCGAAAATCCTAAATTTAGTCTAAAAACTCCCCAAAAGTGAGGAAAACCATCTTTGATACCGTATTTTGACATCCTGACCCAGATTAACCATCCTCCTAGGCTCCATAAAAAAATACAGCAAGACCCGAAGGGTTTTCCCGATCCCCATGGGTTGGCGACTAGCACCCAGGAACCCAACAACAATAAAAACAATAATATGAGGGAATGACTTCTCCCAATATGAAATAAACACATGGAATATATATGTAAAATAGAGAGAAACAATAGAAGAGATAAATATATTCCATAACTGAAAGAAGGTAGTGAAAATGATATAACTCAAAAGTAGACAGACGACCCCAAAGAACAAGTCCAACATCAAAGGATAACTAAAATAGAAAATTGTATACTCTTTGTGATAGTATGGGAAAACTCCAACCATCTCACCGCCATCTACCCAACTCAACCAACTGAATTCTCACTACCTCACTACATCACCTTGTCTTTCGCTACACCGAAAGATATATAAAGGTCTAAGAAACGTCAAAGGGGTGTATCGCGTGTGATCTATTAGGATCAATAGGATCCTACCTAGGTGTTCCATAAGAAGTATCTATATAAATAAATAGGCATACTCAGCTTTTAAAGAAAACAAGGCATGATAAATAGTTTGGCAGTTTTATATAAAAAACATGGAAAAAATTTTAATTTTCCTTTTTTCCAAATTTCCAAATAAAATAGGTAAATAAATTTCAAATCATTTCCACATATAAATCCATCATAATAGATGTATGAAAAATAATAAAATCAAAGTAAGAAGGTACCACATATCATATCAAATCCATGACAGTAAAAATCAAAATAGTATAATCCAAAGCACATGTAACATCATGCCAAGGATCACCACTAGGTTAGGATAGCTAGGATAATCGTACCCTCAACATATACAATCACACGCATCATGCCCCTAGACATATACATCAAGTTTAGGAAGTAGAGAAACACCTCATAAAGAGAACCCTCCAAATAGTATCTATCCAGTTCCTATAACAATAGGCCTAGGGAGTAGAGGAAATCCCCATAAGCAAACTTCTTAACAATATCAATGATGAGGAATATTACTAAACCTTCTACCTAAGTAACCAAGGCTTCCCCTATGCTCAAATTTCCAAACTATTTCATCAAAACCCTACTTTCAAAACCATTTCATAAAAAATTTCACGATGCTTTGAAAACTCCTTTTTATTTACCCAAAACTACTGGAAAACCATGATTTATCAAAAAACCATTTCCAATCACACAAAACAATCAATAAATCATTCCATTTCATTTATAAAAAATTTACAAATCAAGATCTATGTATTTCATCAAACAAAGACTAGAGAAAGAACCACCTACCACAAATCTCGGGTTTCACACGCTCGTAACATGATACACCAACAATAAAGAATACAATAATGAAAATAGAGGCACTAAAATCAATCTAAACATATCAAAATTGATTCAATTTAGAAAATGGGCCAATAAATAATGAGAGAAGAAATCACATACCTCAAGAATGCACACCTGCTGCACCACAACCAATAAAGGATCATTCCTCAGAACAAGATCACATTATAAATCTAGAAAGGAATCAAGGGAAATATCAAAGAAGATCAAAGAATATAAAAACTTAGAACAACAATGCTATGATGATCAAATTAAATGAATAAATAATAGGATTACTAACTCATAAAGAGGCAGAGTGACCAAAAAAACAATCAATCACTGAATAAAATGATTTGTAAGGGTTAATATTCTCTAAAATTACTAAAATAGATCTATAGGTTAAGAGGGAAGAGGGATGTAGAATAATGAAAATAAATCATCCTCATAGCACCCTAAAATACCAACTAGTGGTGATTATAAGGAATTAAATCCCATTACATGTCTTGTAATCTATGGGGTTTAATTTCATTGTAAATTCCATCACATTTTTATAAAAACCAACCTTTTAACATTATATGGAATGTAAACTATTCACACCTTATAGTTGGTTCATGACTATACCTGGTGAGTAGATACACATTGTGGGATCCATTTATATGGAATGTAATCAACCAGTACATAGTAGAAAATATAGGATCTTATGAAAAAAAAACCTAAACCACCTCAAGATTCCTCTAAAACTAGGGAGAACCTGGAAAATCCATTTAAATATTTATTCTTGGCCTCCCTAATTAAAGTAAACATATATCCTCAAACTTTAGGTCATTTTTCATAGAAAATGATCTCAATACTTGAGATTCCCAAGATTAATAAAGTTAAATAGGAAAAAAGATAAAGGTGAAGGGAAATACCTGAAATAAGGTAATGGTATGTTACACAGGTAGAAGATTCTGTTCATTAAGGACATAAAAATTATCAGGGCATTTGTCAACCCAAACAGCATCACAATGAACTTGTATAGGCTATACCCCGGAATGGCCCGAAGGCCTTCTTTTTTATTTTATTATGGATAATCCCCCTTTTAAAAGTTTTTTATGGTATATTAGAATCTATAATTGTCATTGATGATACCCTAACCTCAATTCAATCTTAGATAATACAAAATATCCTCTCAAATGTTCAAAGAGATCATTGATATGTGGAGGAGGATATCCGTTTTTTAACTGTCATCTGGTTCAACTTCCAATAATTAAAAAAATGAAACATTCCATTATAATTCTTAGAAAAAAACTAAAGAACCATAAGGTGATATAATTGGACAAAAAAATCACTTATCCACCAATTCTTCTAGAAAAGTCTTAAAATATTTAAACTTTGTTGGTTTCATTATGTAAGGTGGAATGGAAACTTGTTCAGATCCAGGCATTAGATAAATCTTAAAATCAACATCTCTCTTAGGTGACAGTCTTGATAAATCTTGAAGAAACAAGTTTTGAAATTTATCTACTATAGGTGGAAAGACACTAGGTTTCACACCCCTATACTCCAACAAAAGACTCTCAACTTGGGTGGTGAGATCCCCTAGTTGCTGATGAATTGGACCTGCATGACCTGCATAGATATCCCATTCTCCATGATGAATATAATTGTTACCATCAAGAGACGTAAAGACTAATATCCTAAGGTAACAATCAATGTGGTATCAGTATAATACCAGCCATTACATACCCAAAATCTAGTCAAAGATTTACATCTCATGTACTTACATATCCCAAAAGAAATGACAATCACCAACCTCAATTGAACACCTCTTGCAAAAATAGATATCCTTCAACCACACTCTTGACGGTGTATCGATCTTCATAACACTGCATAAAAAATCCACCATCAAACATGATCCATATAACCCTACTTGTACCTCTTTCAATTAAATTTATAAAGCGAGTGAAGTTCTCACAGAATTGCTCCCTCAACCCTTATCCGGGAACTATTGGGGCCTCTTATCTTGCTGCTGGAGGCACATTTCCAGCCATGTCCTCCTATTTTACTATTAATAAATATCACCATGGAGGTATGTCTCTAAAATTCTAGTCATAAATATTAGGACATATAAAACAAGGAAGATTTACATAAATCCATAACAATTCAACCAACATACACAACCCTGCGACCATAACCACAATACAATCACTACCCCCAAACATCCCTTACCTGGGTTATGGATAACATGGGGTAAAACACTTTCATATTTCAAATTTTTTCATTAGAGACCCATTTTATTGATTAGAAAAAACCACATTTAGAATAATTTACAATTTTAATTCATTATTAAGAAACATTTTTTTTAAAATGTCTCAAAGAAGGAAAATCATTTTCATTTCCCACAACCCACTCATAACATGTTTTTTAATGTGAGTCACAATATCATGTTTAGTTCCCTCATACATGATCTATCCTGAATCCCAACTAAACCATTTAACACAAGGATCTATCTCTTATCCTATCCTACAAACATGATGTCTGTTCAGGTATTGATTAGGAAGCCCGATTAAGGTGTGAGTAAAACTTAGTAGGCCACTACCAACAATGTGTAAAGTAATATCCAATCTATAATAGTGTATATAGTTTTAATAATAATATAGAATAAATGATAAAAGTAAACATGATTCACATTTATTATTATTATTTAATCAACCACATAGGCACCCGGGTTCATGGAGACACTCGAACCAATCATACATTCTTCAGACCATGTGGGAGTATAAACCACAAATCATAGGGATATCACAAATCATTCCTTTCATAGTCTTTCATTATTCAATCAATTCAAAAACATGAAATGGGGGATGATAGAATCAGTATGACACCCTATGGGATTTGGATCATCAACCCTTATCCCACAACTCATTTTTCACATTCATGCATTGGGGGGATAGAGCATCAGTATGACAACCCATGGTTATTTAGAGCATCAGTCCTTGATCCACACCTCATTGATCAATCACATATATCACAATATATAAATCAAGGTTCAATATAATTAACCTTATTATCAATCATTAACATCACAATAGACCATTTAATTTATCAAACATAGTTATGTTTATTTAATTTAATCTCATGGAGTAACATGAACAATTCAACATTAACTCATTTATCATCATTTATTTCAAAACTCATTAACTCAAAAAAGTTAAGCCATTCAACCCTTTAAATACCATTATAAACCATGAAATAAAGTTTTAGTTCAATTTAAAAAACCTATAATTTCCCTTATACACTCCATTTATCATCAATTCAAGGTAATTAACACACCCCATGGGTTTCCATCATGCCTGATCCCATAATCTTCAACGGGTCAAACAAGATTCATGAAGGGTCACACAATTTCATGGAATTAAATCCACCTTTTCAATTTTAAATTAAATTTACCAACATGGAAACATAATGGAATAATTACATACACAATATCATAATCAAGACTATGGGAAATCGAAATTATACCACCTACCTTAAGATTGTTGATGAACGCTTTCCAAAATGTAACCCTCAATTCGATGTAGAATGGTGTAATTCAAAATAGCGGATTAGATCTAGAATCAAAGATTGGTATCAAGATCCAAAGAAACCATATCCATATAAACCTAGATCTAAACCATTTACAATGAAGGGATATAACCATCTAGAAAGGGATATAAATATAGGAAAGAGATGAATATAAACGAGGAACAAATCACTTACCAAAGATGAGTTGATACTTCCACCGGATCTTCGATTTGCGAAGAAAGGGGTTCAAGGAGCCTTGGAATCCTCTCTGGAGCCTAAAAAAAGAAATAATATTAGTTTTAATATGTTTGATTATATATATATAAATCAAGGATTTAAAATACCATGTGCATGGTTTGTTGGGCAGGCCGCATGGTTAAACAAACCATGCACCCTAACCATGCACCATCACCATTTGGGGTGCACAGTTTCTCCTAGGTGGGAGAAATATTTTCCAAAACACGTTCCAAACATGAAAACCACCTATATATAAGGGTTAATAGTTTTATTTTGGTGGATTCATGTTTTTTTCAAACTATGTTCTCCCTTCTAATGGATCAAAATGGGGGTGCACAACTTATTATGGAAAACTGCACCATTTTCCATAACCATGTACCAACCATGAACAAACGCTTAGGATTCCAAAATTCTCCGATTTTAACCAAAATGAACTCAAAAAAGACTCAACCAAGGTATGATCAAAAAAGGTTAAAAAGGTACTTAAAATGAGTATGAGACATCCATATGAAATTCTGGATCTTACCACCCTTGTACCCTTGAGCTCATGAAATATAAAACATTACTCAATGCATTAGAGGGATACATAATTCTATTCCCACATATCACATAATAAAAACCATACATATGAGTTACATAATAGGATAAAAACATTAATCATTTCTCTATATCTTAATTAACCCATGGGAAAGAAATGTATTTCGTCATAATTTTCTTAAAACATAATAATCCCAATATTACTTATTAACTAATGAAAAGGAAGGAGTTTCATAAAAATTTCCATATAACATAATTATCATAATACATAAATAGAAATAAATTAGATATTATCATAAGATCATAATCCCAATAAATCATAACAATCATTAAGGGATGTAGACATAAATAAAAAATACTTTTATAAAGCATTAAAAATACGCTTTGAAAAATAAGAGAAATAATCTTCTCCTTCGGTTACATCTAAAAAATAAAAATTTATAAAAAATTTATAATTTTATTTTCTTTTCCATGGGAAGTTTTATATGAATCTTGATAATGAATAATGATTATGATAGTGGGAAAATTTGGTCGAGCTGTAAATGTTAAAAAAATTTCTTTTCTTATTTTTGTAAAAATTAAAAAGTGAGTTATGAAAAAAATGTTTGAAACTATTTATTTTAATAATTTATAAATATTTTAAAATGAATCCTAAAATAAATTTATCAAACATTTTAGTGAATATAAAAATTTATATAAAATAATTTTTGAGAATATGGATTTGGAGGAAATATATTCCCAATCAAAAAGGAGAAATAAGTTTATCTTTTCTTAAAAACATTATTTTAGTATTTTGAGTAAAAAAGAGAAGAATATGGTACTAATAATTGAAAACATAAAAAATAACTATATTAAATGAAAATATATGGGTTTTAATATTGAAATAACATATAATTTTCCATAATTTAAATTGAAACATAAATAATTCTGATAAATGTGTGATTGTAACATAAACCCTTACAACATTGATAATCTTTGAATCAAAACATCATGAAAGGGAAAAAATTGGACATATTTTTAAATCCATATAATATTAATAAATATTTTCATAAAATACATTCATGGGCACTAAATACACAAAAAAATTAAAGAAGGCGGTGAATATAGAACATATCTCAATGAAGGGAAATTGAGATAAGGAAACCCTGACCTCAAGTCATGATTTTCTTTGTACACACTATAAAATAATATATAATAAATATACATGTAATATAAATATATTAAATAACCATATTAATACTTATTTTACTATATATCATTCACTTATAATTTTTAATCATCCATTTATTGACAATTCTTCATTGAAATCAATATTTGGGTGTTAACTGTTCTATTTTCCATGCATGTTTTGGTTTGATGGATCTAGTATTTTCACCTTGTTCATGATTAAAGATTATTAATCATGTAAAAAATACCATATATATTTATTATATAAAATTTTACATCAATCCATGTATATTGGTGATAAAAATGAATTACAACACTTCGTGGAAATGGTAGTTCGTACGTATGCAAGAGTGCTGTTTCCATTTTTCAATGGATGGAAAGAAAGAAAGTTAAAAAAATTTATCTTTATAGAATCATGAATATATAATAAATTTTATATATATTCAATAAATATATCTATATAACCATCCTTGAGAGTTGGTTATGAATAATTAATTACATCGCTTCATGGAGGGGGTAGTCTGTACATAGGCATAAACAATGCTTTCATTTTCCATTAGATGGAAAGAAGATAGAAAATGGTAATTCCATTAAAATATAAAAATTTAAATATATTAAATATACTCATGTAATTATGTTAATATTATTATGGAATATTTGGATGAAACTTAATAAGAGAGAATTTTGGAAAATGTTGGTAAGAACATATACATCTTTATTGGATAATCTCCTTTGAAAAACACCTTAAGGATTATTGGATAGATATTTTGGGAATAACATGACCTATAGGAAATGTGTAGAAGATATTTTATGGTATTTTGGTATATATTTTTATATCTAAGTTTCTAAAGTTATGTGGGTAAGTGAAACTAGGAGGTACCCTTTTATAAGCGCGGGGAGTGGCATCCTTATTTAGATCCTTAACATTAAAATAATATAAATCTATTTTCCTGGGAAAGTGAACCCAAATGAGAAATATTTCAAAAAAAAAAAGAAAATTTAAGGTCTTAATACACTAAACCAATAATATTTAGACAAGTTTTTGATATATTTAAAACCTTATCTCTTAGCTTAACCCCCCCGTTAACCATTTTAACCATTACCATGGTGACACGATTTTTACCATGGTAACTATTAATTAGGGGTAAAAATGAAGTTAACATTATTAAATAATATTAATTATGATGATTAAAAATATCTAATAAATTTTAAAATATTAAATTCTTAAATGTGTTATAAATTAATTCTAATATTTGCGCACAAAACGAGTAAAAACCATTTTAAAAAAATGAATTTTTAAGAATAAAATTTATTTCTCATTCCTTACCTCATAAAAACCATTAGATGAATGAAATTTTATTTGATTGAATATATTACCTAATAATTTCATTAAAATTGTTTATAAATAGTGATTAATTTAATTTATTAAGATAAAATACACCGTACACATACAAAAATACAGTTTTTGGAAAAATATATCTTTTACCTTCGAAAGAATTTATCTTTATTTCTCACTATATGAATTATTATTAGTTTTTATATATGTATAAACAATAATTTTACATAATTTAAATGTTATAGATAATATTAATTAACTTTTAAAAAAAACATATATAATATGAATATGTTTAAAAAATATATATTTTTGTTTAACCAAGGACGATTAAAGTAATTATTCTTATAATTATTTAATTTATTTTACTAATTATATTTTATTTAATTTAATTATATTTTATTTAATTTTATATTTTAATAAATCACTATTCACTTACATTTGGTGTTGCGTGCATCCCAAGTTACCAAACACATCAAATTTATTAAAGATAAATATATTCTAAAATATTAGGGTGTTACATTCTAGCACTTATAAGAATTTATCCCTCAAAATTATGTTACTCTAAATAAAACAAATGGGGATAATTTTGTCTCATTATATCCTTTTGTTCCCACATATATTCATCAAATTTATGGTTTCACTAACAAAAATTTACTAGGTTAGTGGTCTTGTTCCATGAACATTATCACTTCAACTTAGAATATCCATTGGTTGTTCTTCATAATAAAAAACATACTCCATTGGTAGAAACTCTAAGATTATTATATGTGAAGGATTGGGTATGTACTTCCTTATAAGAGATGCATAAGACATATATTTAACTTAGAATATGTTTGGTGGAAGTGCTAAGTGATAATATACCATCTCTATATGATCAATAATCTCAAAGGGACTGATATATCTGGGGATCAACTTCCCCTTCTTTTAAAATCTCATAAATTTCTTCTAGTGAGATATTCATAGGAATACCTTGTCACCAACATCAAACTCTAGATCTCATATATGATTATCATCATAACTTTTCTATCAACTTTGAGATACTTTGATGTGCTGGTGAATGGATCTAAGATTCTCTACAATTTCTTTAGCTAGACCACTTCCCAATATATCTCATTCTCCAATTTCATCCCAGCATATTAGAGTTAAGAAATTGTTTCCATAGTGGGGTTCATAAAGATACATATGAATTCTTGAGTGAAAGTTATTTTTGTAAGAAAATTATTCTAGAGTAAGGTGTTGACCCTAATTTTTTTTGAAATCCATAGAAAAATATCTTATCATATATTATATAGTTAGAATGGTCCTATCGGACTGACCATATGTTTGAAGATGATATACAGTGCTAAATATCATAATTTTTCTATGTTTTTTGAAGACTTGTCTAGAACATCAAGTAAAAATCAGATATCAATTAGATATAATTGATATTGGTACTCTATGAAACCTTACTACCTTATTAATGTATATCCTATCAAATTGGTCAAGAAATAAATATTCTCTAATTGAAATGAAATGTACTGCATTTATAAGGAAATCGACTACAACTTAAAGGAAGTTATAGCCATTAGAATTCATGGGGAGTCCTATGATGAAATACATTATGATTTTTTTCCCATTTCCATATAGCTATAGGTAAGTATTTCATTATCCCATTATAATTATGATGTCCATACTTAACTTTTTAACATACCGAAAACAAGATACATGATCCACACTATCCATTTCCATGTTTTCCCACTAGAAATTCTCTTTACAATCTCTATACATATTTTTAATTACAATATGGATAAATAAATATGAGTTATTTGATTCATCCAATAGACCCTTATTTAATTCTTGTATTTAAGGGAGAAATATATAGTTCATAAATCTTATTATTCCATCATGGTCAAGGTTGAACACTATAGAATTCCATACCTTATTTTTCATATCCACATCTTCCTTTTTTACCTCCTTATTCTTCACATGAATGGATGGTTAAACATTTATTTGAGTAAGATATAATTTATCCGCTTCCCTCACAATTTCAAGGTCTATCCTATATAAATCAATATGTATTATATCTTTTCAATCCTTATCATAAATAAGTTATCATGACACTTATGAATCAAAGAATCAACCATTTTGTTTACCTTCCCAAGAAGATGATTTATTGAGAATTCATAGTCTTTAATCAACTCATACAATCTCATTGGCACATATTAAACTATTTCTATATGAATATATACCTTAAAACTTTATTATTGGTATATATATCACAATTTGACCATAAATATAATACCTTAATATTTTCAAAGAAATAATTACAGATGCTATATCCAAATCATGAGTTGGTTAATTTTTCCCATGAACCATAAATTAGAATGATGAATATACTACTACCATTAAATTATATATTATAACACATCTTACACCCTTATTTTATATGTCAATGTATATAAAAAACCCTTCTCCACTATTTCATGGTGTAAATAAAAGTTTACTAACCAAATTTCTCTCTATCACCATGAAATTTTATTCACATTCATTTATCCAAAGGAACTTGTCTCCTATACACATAAACATGGTTATTGGATTTTATATCCACAATATATTTATCATAAAGAGTCGATATTATCCATCCAATATAAGAAAACTACATAACTAAACCATCATGGTTGGTTTGTTCCATTATTCAATTAGTTTCATATTTGAAGGATCCACCAATATACCCTTTATAATTAAAAGACCCAAAAATGATACTTTATATAGCTATAATTCACACATACTAAATTTGGAAAACAAATTATATTTCCTCGAGGTCTTCAAAACAATCCATAAATAATCTTCATGATGTTACTTTCTCTTAGAATATAAGAGAATATAATCTATAAAGGCTACCATAAATTGATCAAGGTGATCTCTAAATACTCTATTCATTATATCTATGAAGATAGTGGTGGAATTGGTAAGTCTAAATGAAATCACTATAAATTCCTAGTTTCTATACCCTATAAAAAGGTTATATTGGGTATATCATTCATTTTGAACCTTAACTAATAATATATAGATTGAAGATGAATCTTGTAAAAGTATTGACCTCCACATAGTTGATCAAACAAGTCATCAATACAGGGTAGATGATATGTGTTCTTGATAGTGATCTTGTTAAGATCCTGATAATAAATGAAAATATAAATTGGTCTATATTTATTATTAATAAAAATAATATATAAACTCCATGGTGATTTACTAGGGTGTATGAATCGATTTTCTAGATTCTATTGGAAATTATTCATCAATTTATGCAACTCAATTGGGTTCATTATAAAAAGAGTCTTTGAAATATGCATAGAACTAGGTATGAGTTTTATTTAAAACTCAACTTCAAAATTCAAGGGAATACTAGTCAACTATTTAGGAAATTCATCATTATAATTTTGAAAAATATACATATCCTTAATACTGAGTTTCTCCCCGACCATTTGAGATAAATTCCTCTCATAAATAGGTAGTAATAACCATATAATAGAAGTAATTTCCATTACAACTTCATGTTCATCCTTAAACTGATCAAAGAATCAAATGTGACTTCCTTTCCTTAGGAATTAATAGGGTATTTATATATATAGGACCAATTCATTCAAACAATACCATAAATTTTGACTATAGGTAGAATAACATGATTTAGAGGAATCACATTATCACAAACTTCTATACAAGAGGGGATATAGACTTGACATGAAATCATCATAATATTATAAGTTTTTTTATTTATAATTAATAATAAATTCATTAGGGTGGAGCTTTTATGTTCTTATCAAACATTGTTAGTACAACAGGGTGGATTAAACATGAACCAAATATAACACTCACAATTCTTGAGTGTATAATCCATGTATCTTACTCCAGTTCATAGTCAGGACCCACTTAAGTAGTTATGATTGCATATTCAGTCCCTTGTTCCATTTTTCTTGGAATTTTATGATGCATATATTCCTTTTTATACCTTTTATTAGGGTAGTGACATGGATAATTACCAAGTTTCCCAAATCTATGACATTGAACTGTTAATGGTGCCTTAGGATGAACTATATTTCCTCTTATCTCTTCAAATACACTCTTTATATTTCATTAGAAATTTACTGCTTAATAGTATCCTATTACATAGATAAAATACCTTATAGATCCTTTGTTAAATTTACTTAGGTTCTTCTTCCCACATTCTTAACACATAAGAAATTGAATCTTCTTTCCTTGATGGTATTTATCACCTAAAATTTCTCAAAAACCCATTTTTATCTTGTTTAGAATTTCAACTAGGTACAAGTTGTTAATCATAATTTGATATTGTCTATTAGGAATAAAACCAATATTTTTCATCCCATCACCCATTTTATTAGGTTTATCAGGGGGATGATTGTCTCATTGGCTATCACATTAATTATTCACATGATTCCTTTTGGTTACACCATTGACTAAAACCAAAATGCTTTGTCTAAGTATCAATCATCATTAATAAAATAAATAAATCATATGGTAATGAAAATAATTCTTAATATGTTCTAAATTATGACACCATATTTCTACCCATGAAATTCTAGGTTTCAATCTAAAATATATCAAAATCCTTCATAATGTTTTATAAAGAGAGTGTGAATTAACCAAAGATTATCCCTTAAGAGTGAAAAATAAAGTGTGTAGTTAGGAACACTTTTCATGCACCGAGTAAAGATCAAGTTAATACCCAACCAACTTTTTATAGGGTTATTAAACCAAGGTGAATTTGTCCTAGATCCTGCATCCACTTGTTTTTATCTAGTTTGGGATTTCACTACTAAGAAACCACACGACATATACTTTAATAAAACTTTAGGATGTTATCATATACTTATACTTCTCTCTAGGGTTATCACTAGGGTTTTCCAATCCTAATCTAAAAAAAACTAAAACATTATTTGATACCAACTATAGAAATCTAGGAATAACTTATATAAATGTTACATAATTTTAGATGAATATTTATAATATCTCACAAAATACATGCTCGATAACCATAAAGGCCTAGTGCCTTTGGAGACTAGACACATAATCAACATATTTCATGAAATATATTTAACATCACAAACAAATTTTCTTCTCACATGGTACCCTTTTTAGAAATTTATTACTTAAAACTTTTCTTCATAACTTAGGGATATGGAATCATAAGAAAGGATGACCTCATATAACCAATAAGGATAAACATGAGAGATATCAATTGATGATCATGAGTGAGAATAAGATAAGATTAAGGGTAAGAGATCATGATCACACCATATGAGATCATACCCAATAATTAATAGAAAATAAAACATGAGTCATGGAATAAGTTTCTATCATAATAAAATACTTGTGTCACAAGATTGTGAAATCATCTAGAATAAATCACAATCTATAAGAGCATATCATAAGAATATGATGTAACTTTGTGGTATAAAATTGTGGCATAAACATAAGCATATAAATCATATTTTAAATATTCCAACCAAGAAATACACAACATAGTAGGAATGGGTTAAACACCTATGTACCTTCTTTAGGATTGGGCCAACCACTTGTGTACCCTCTTGGGCTAGGATTATCTATCTATTCACCCTTGAGATGTCTAGATAACAAACATTACCCAATTAATTGGAGGTATATATAATTTTAGCCTCAACAATCACATAATGAAAACCATAAATAAGAGTTCCATACGATTATGAAAATAATTATCATTTCATCATAGTTTAATTAACATGTGGGAAAGAAAGGGGTTTCATCATAATTTCCTTAAAACATCATAATTAAAACATCACTTAATTAACTCATAAAAGGAAATTGGTTTTATAAAAACTTCCATACAACATCATAATCATAATAAATATAGAGATCTAAAGTGTATGGTATCATAATATCATAACACCGGTGAAGAATAACAATTCTTAAATGGTGTTGACATAGATGAAAAATACTTTTATAAAATTCATTATAAACATACTTTAAAAAACTAGATAAAACATCCTATTATTTTGATAAATTTTAAAACCTAAAAATTCCTAAAATAATGGAATAATTATTTTCCTTGAAACCCCATGGAAACTTGTAAAGTAATATTGAAAATTAATAATAGTCATGATGAAAAGAAAATTTTGCCTAGTTATAAACATTAAAAAAATTATTTTCCTACTTTTTTAAAAAGTAAAAAGTGATTCATGTAGAAAAGATTTTAAAATTTTATTTTAATAATTTTTAAATAAATTAAAAATATATTATAAAACAACTTTATCAAATATTTTAGTGAATATAAAAACTCCCATAAAATGATTTTTAAGAATATGGATTTTTAAGAAAATATTCCAAACAAAAAAATGAGAAATAAGGTTGGCTTTTCTTAAAAACATACTTTCAGTATTACAAGTACTAAAGAGAGTAAAAATGGTAATAAAATTGAATAACTTATAAATTAATAGATGATAAGAAAATATATTTTATTTAATAGGGAAATTTTATATAATTTCCTATAATGGAAATTGGAACATAAACAATCTTGATAAACCTAAGATTATAAAATAAACTCTTATAGCTTTGGTAATCTTTGAATCAAAACCCCATGAAAGAAAGAACCATAGAAGGATATTTAAATACCCATAATTATCATTAAAGTAATCATAAATGAAATTTTTGGATAATATATATCCCATATAAAATAAATAAGGTGGTGAATATTAAACATATCTTAATTAAAGAAAATTGAGATGAGGACACCATTACCTCAAGTCCCAACTTTCTTCGTAAGTAAAATAACCTATAGTATAATAAATTTAGACGTATTATAAATTTATTAAAAAAAAATTCTTAATTATATCACTATATATAATTACCTTAAAATTTCCAATCACATATTTATTAACCATTATTTATTAAAATTTCAACTTCAATGTTAAATGTTATGTTTTCCTTGCATGTTTCATTTTAATGATTCTGGTCCTTTAACCTTAGACATGGTTCCATAATATTAATAATTAAATAAATATCATATCTTTTTATTATATAAAATTTTATAATAATCCATTTATGGTAGTGATAAAAATTAATTACATCACTTTGGGGAGATGGTACTCCGTGTATACGCACATGTGATGTTTCTATTTTTCAGTAGATTGAAAGAAAGATAAACAATGATTTGAATTTATAGACTCATAAATATATAAAAAATATAATATATATTCAATAAATATCTCTCTATCTCTCTCTCTATATATTTATATATCCATATTTGAGATTTGGTGATGAAAAATTAATTGCATTGCTTCATGGAGGTAGTAATCTGTATGTATGCACGATCGACACTTTTATTTTTCATTAGATGAGATTGAGATAAAAAATGGTTATACCATTAACATAAAAACATTTTAGTATAGTAAATATTATAATTTAATTATGTTAATATGGTTATGTAATATTTGGAAGAGGCTTAATAAGAAAGAAATTTGAAAAAGGTCAGTAATAACATATACATCTTCCTTAGAAAATTGTCTAAGAAAAACGACTTAAGGTATATTGGATGGATATTTTGGGAATACCATAACCTATAGGTTGTGGGGATAATATTTTTTAAGGTATTAAGATATATCTTGGTTGATATAATGTTATGAAGTGGTGCGGGGAAGTGAGAAGAGGATTTTCCCTTTTATAAGTGAGCGGAGTGGCACCCTTGTAAATACTCTTCAAATTAAAATAATATAAATTCATTTTCATGGTAAAGTGGTACCAAATGGATAAAGCTTCAAAGATAAGATAATTTAAGGTTTTTATACTCTTAAAAAATTATATTTATATTATTTTTAGAGATATTTAAAGTCTTATTTCTTATTTTAACCCCCTCGTTAACCCTTTTAACCCATGCTGTGGTAATAGGATTTTTACCATGGTAAAAATTCATTATGGATAAAATTTAAGTTAAAATTATTAATTAATATTAATTAATGTAATTATAAATATGGAATAAATTTTAAAATATTCAATTCCAAAATTTGGAAGAAATTAATTCTAATATCCACATACAAAACATGTAAAAACCTTTTTTAGAAAAAAATTATTTTAAGCATAAAAAGGATTTTATTCCCATTCATTACCTAGTAAAAAAAATGAGATGAATTTTAATTTATTTTATTCAACTTATAATCTAAAAATTTCATTAAATTCATTCTTTAATAGTGATTAATTTAATTTATTAAAATAAAATTCATTACACATATAAAAAATATAGTTTTCAAAAAAATATATTTTTTACATTAAAATAAATTTATCCTTATTTATTACCATTTTATAATCAATATTTGAATGATTATTAATATTTATAAATGTATAAAAAATAATTTTCCATAATATTAATTTAAAAAATAAGAGAAGTTAACTTTTAAATAAAAAATATATAATAAAAAATGTTCGTAAATAATGCATTTATGTTTATCCAAGATTAATTAAAGTAAAAATTCTTAAAATTAATTAATTAATTTTACTAATTATGTTTCATTTAATTGTCTTGTTAAATATTTCATTTTATATTTTAATAAATAATTATTCACTTAATTTTTTTTTCATGCATCACAATCAATCAAACACATCGAAATTATTAAAGTGAAATATATTCTAAAACCTTAAGGTGTTATATAAATTGAAAGAGTATTAAATTGTATTGTAAGAGGGGGATACAGGTATCTTATATCTAATTCTATTATTATGGATAAAGGGGGATAATATTTATTATTTTCCCTTATTTTTTTGAAAATTGGAATAAATGATAAGACTTCCATGTAAACAGTGGAATTTCAGTTGAGAAATGATATCAACTGATTTGGATATCAAAAAGATGGAGCTAGTGTTGTTTTAAATCAAGAAGATAATGGGAGTATGATAATATTTAGTATTTACCTTGACCCTCAAGGTAATTTATTTTCAAAATATTTTCTATCTATTACTTGTGGTGGAGATATTTTTTTGGATTTGATGTCAGAGGGGAGAATTATAAATCCATGAATCTTCCTATCCCTCAAAGGGGGAGTAGGTAACATCATGATGACCTAAAAAAGTATTGGATTCATGATAGTGTTGCCAAAAAATCCGAAGGGTTATATTACTAGAATAACTTTTGTATCAATGATTTTATAGTGTTCAGTTTGTTATCAATACATTAAATATGTTAGTCTGTGGTCAACAAAGAATAATTTGATAATCCAAAAGTAGAAGAGAAGATGTTATAAAGGTATTTATGAAGGATTATATATGTTTTATAATTTTATTATAGTTCTATAAAAATTGAAATGCATCAAGTAAAGTTAAGTGGGTCTGCTCAGAATGGGTAAATGGAAAAAGTATTGCATACATGAAGGTAACTATTCCTATACATAAAATCCATCAAGGATAAAATGGTGAAATGTGTAAAAGTCCAATATTAGTGTCCTTATATATATATATGTAATATCTACATGATATGTTTTATTCATGTTGTGAAAAAATATGTTAATATGTGATATGATATCCCATCAAAATTGCAAAAACATGATCCCATCCATATATGTATAAAACTAAGGGTTTCTAGGAAGAAAAAGAATACAAAAAAGGCATGAAATGTATAAAGTTAACTATGAGAATGATATAGGATTCATGGCATAAAAACCTAGTGTAACATTATGAGTAGGTTGTGTCGAAGGAATAGTTCTATAGTTTGGTGTCATGGGAGGATTTATTTCATGATAGGTACCCATGAGTGGTAGGCACTGGGCTATTTTGGAGCTGATTTTGTACTCATGTCATGGTAGGTGGAATCATTCCATGAGTCGGATTATATATAAAAATATATAAAATCTTATTAATACATTATATATAATCACATCATGTAATATGAAATCCATGTCATAATGTGGCTGGGGTAGATTTTGGTGGCTCTGTCATTTTATAGATGTCCACACTGTGGAGATGAATCACACTATAGAGACTTTATATGTACGGTATAATTTTTTGAGAGTATAGGTGATCCTTCCATGATGAGAGAATTTTTTTAATGGTGCATAAGTCAAATAAGTATCTCTAAGTCTTTCATTAATATGTTTTTTGAGGGTGTGATCCATGAAAATTAGAGATTAAATATTACCTGGTGCAAAGGATGGTGTAATGACATAGAGGTGATGAAGTTAAAAGTTTAATTTATAATTGAATTTGAAGGCCGAACTATGATAGAGATATACACACCATGAAAAATTTGAGTTAAAACACATATATATTTATATATTATATATTTCAATAAGGAATATGGTGAATTCACTGGATGAGTTTGACTTATATTTTAAAGATATTGATAGATGAAATTTTACATCATACTCGTTACAAATATTTTTCTTGTATTTCAATGTTGGTAAGAGTACCTAAGGAAGAAAAACTTTTTAATTGAGCCATAAAGAAAATAATAATCCCAAAGAAGATAAAGAGAAGTTGGATTCAATCAAAACAATTTCTGATCTTATGAAATATTCCATATTACATTATAATTCAAAAGTCACAGTTATATAATTTTCTTTGATGTTCTAATTGATGATTGGATGTAGTGAAAGTGTTATATTGGTAAACCTGGAATTGTAAGAACATGAGTGAAATAAGAATCATCAAAGAAATAATAAGTGATTTCCCAAGTGGTATTAAGGTCCAATTGAGTTGTTAGTGTCTATAGGACATATTATAAATTGGTATATGTCCTTTAAGATGAATAAGTGTACCTTTGAGGGAGAAGTTATAAAAAATGATTTTCATGATTTATTTGTTTTGATCTAACATATGATATCATCTGATTATTTTCAGGATATCAGAAGTAGATAGTGGTGGATGATTTTCTTACTAAATAGTATTTCTATGTTTAATGATAAATATAATAAATTCTAAGTGATTTTAAAGATGTAGATCCAAATTTGGTATCCCCATAAACTAAGGAAAGACACCCAATGAATGAAAAACTAAATTTGTGTTAATGATTGGTATAAATTTTGATATTTGATATCAAAATTTATGTCTAGTGATGATATTCAATGAAGAAATATGGCATGACTCACACACTATGAATTTTATGGTTTATTCACTAATGGTTTTGTGAAAGTGTGACTAATATAATAGGAGGAATTCCTTGGTAGAATTTAGATATTATGACTACTTTAAACTTATGAGAGTAGGTGATTGTAATGGAAAACGTTATGTTATTATCTTAATTTCTGGTTTCCTATATCAAATTTTGATTTAATTGGGTTAGAGGCTTTGTTGATGGATCAGTACTAAGTTGTAATATTTCTCACAGAAATTATTTTAGAATACATTAATATTTAAAATAGTTTTTTAATCTTGAAACTCAAATATGAAATTTTGTTGAATATGTTTAGAAAGAGCTGAAATTATAGGATTATTAAAGTGTATTTCAATATGGGAATCCTAGTATCTAAAATATGATACAATAAATATAGATAAAGTGGAAAAATATTAATTTTCGCCAAAAAATTTGACAACTAGAATAAAAGAGATTACTTTTATATAAATAATGGAATTTGAGTTAAAACAGTATCAAATGATATGGATGCACTTGTAAAAAAACTATTTAAAATTTTCATTTATAAAATAATTTATTTATGACCAGAATTATAAATTATTTTTAATATCAGTTATAAAAACAGTAATTTAAAAGTCCTCCAAATGAAGTTTTTCTAGTCGATTATGTAATAATTAATCATAAAAACTGGGTTTTGATTTTGGTTATTGCATAATTTATGTGTAAAACCACTTTTAGACATCATTTAATAATGAAAAATATTGAAAATATTTTTAAAAAGTTGAAATATTATGTCTGAAATTTTGTTCTTTTAACAACTCGACACCAATTGACTTTACCCCTGGAATAAACCTTAACTCATCTATTTGTCGATCCTCATGATTTCAAATCTCTTTCATCCTCCCATAGTCACCACCACCATCCTCTATTCTATAATCCACTTCCCCTTAGGTTATTCATTTTCTATTCATTTAGTTTTTTTATTTAGATATTTTTTCAAAAGTTTTATAGATGAATTTCTATTTTTTATTATCTTTATTTTATAGTTTTTCTTTTTTTGGGGGTTTTTAGGGATTTGAATGGTAATTTTAGGGTTTTTATGTAATTAGT
This sequence comes from Viscum album, assembly GCA_963277665.1. Taxonomy (NCBI): domain Eukaryota; kingdom Viridiplantae; phylum Streptophyta; class Magnoliopsida; order Santalales; family Viscaceae; genus Viscum; species Viscum album. The sequence continues at coordinate 905,571,026 of OY728131.1, read as the reverse complement.
AATTTTTGGGTTTTGAATTGTGTGTTTTATGTGGAGGATTCTATTTCTGTGTTTTTATTTATATGTTTCTACTTCTTTTCTTTTATTAGTGAAATAATTTGTCTTTATTTTATTTTTAATTATTTTTTATGAAATATTTTACTGTTATTTTATTTTTGAAATAATTTTTGTTCTTTTATTTTTCATTCTTTTTTTTTGGAAATATATTTCCATTATTTTTTTATTTCTTATTAAATATTTTGTTTGTGAAATATTATGTCATTATTTATAGATAAATCATTGCGATACCAATAAAGAATAAAGGTTGTTTTTAAAAAATATAATATATTTATTGTGTATATTATTATTTTAATTATTTTTATCATTATTTTTTTTCTTTTAAAAAAAATTATTATTATTTCTGTTTATTTATAAAATTAAATTTGAATTTAAAATTCAGAATACAATTACATATATTCAATACATAAAATTTGTTGTATATGATAATTAATCATAGTTGGATTACTACATGGTGAACAAGTAGTGAATTTAAGGAAGGGGTTAATGATTTATTTTAAATTTTCCAAATAAAAAACTTCATACAATGACATATTTTTCTATCAATTTTTGAAATTTTTAAATATAATAAAGTTCTAAAGCCTAGAAATCAAATACCATTTAATTTGAAATGGTTTTAATCCAAGTTATAGTCCTTAGATTTTTCATGGTTATTTTGGGAAAGCTTCAAGATCAAATTATGATGAATATTTTCAATATGATAACTCTGATTAAATTAAATAAATTATTCATTATGTTGAAGTGTAAGTAATTGAAAAAAAAACTGATGGTCAACCATCAATATAGTGAGGTTAAAAAACAATCTATCCTTGTTGTAAAAAAATTATTATTTTATCAACTGTATTAATATTGGTCAAATTGAAATTCAGTAATGGATTGAGTGACAATAATTTTACAGAGTTTCTACATCTCTTGAAAGTTATACTTTCTAAAGAAAAAAATTGACTATATTGGCATTATAATGTGAAAAAAATTATACCTAATGGGATTAGGGTATAATAAGATTCATGTTTTCCTCAGTGACTATTTTTTATAAAGAAAGGAATATGAAGGTATATCATAGTTTCCTAAATATAGTACATCATGGTATAATTTGATAGGAAAATCAATGGTTGATTTATTTATTATGATGAGTTCCAATATTTCTACAAAGAAAATTTAGAATCTTATAAAAATTATTGCTTCAAAACATTCAATTGAAAATTTAGATGATTTTAAAAGGATAAGATAGCATGTAGATGGGTGAATATATTATAAAAAATTGTGTTATCCAACTGATTCTCTAGAATAGAATAAGATTAATCAATATTTTCTGACATTCAGAAATGATGTTAGAAATATTATACTTGGATTGTGCACAGATGTAATAAGTCAATATTTATTCCTTAGTATCAAACATAGTTCATGACCAATTTTTTTGGTAATTTTCAACTTGTCTCCTGAATTTTGTATGAAGTTGAAATATATTATGTTTAATTTAATGATTCCTAGACCAAGACAACCAATAAAAATTATTGATGTTTACTTGTACCCATTAATTGATTATTTTAAACTCTTATGGGAGTAAGGTATCAAAGTGTATGATTTTTATAAAAGGTAATATTTTCAGTTGCATGAAATGATTATGTTCACTATAAATGACTTCTAAATATATGAAAATTTTTCTGGATATAATGATAATGGGTATAAATCTTATCTAATTAATGAAAAAGGGACTTCATTTTTCAACTATAATAAGGAAAAAATAGTGTACATGGTTCATCAAATGTTTTTTCTATGGAACACAAAGATTAAAAATAGGAATTCAATGGATTACATGAATTTTATATTTCTCTAACTCCGTCAACAAACTTGTATTTTGAGTGGGTGAAAAACCTTGATGTCACATTTAGAAATACAGAAAGATATTGTGATTATTGAAATATATGGAATAAATGATCTATATTTTTTACCTTAAATATTGAAGATATCATGAGGTATAAAATAACATTGATGTGATGTGTGTTGATAAGAATATATGAGATAGTTTGATTAGAAAAATATGAGGTATTAAAGGCAAGACTACAAATAGTTTGAATGGGAGATTGAACCTAATTTTTGAAGAATATAATTAGTTTTATGAGGTTTAAATTATTACGAATAACTTAAGAATATGAAAAGTAAATGAGTTCTTATTGTAACGATTTTAGTTCTATTCTTAAGTTTCAAGAATTGTACAAATACAGATGCACATTTTTTAAAATCATGATTGGAATAAAAATAAGAATATCCATGCAAAATGTTGTTTATTTTTCATCAAGGTTTGAGCATGTTTGTGTTGGAATATTTGAGTATGTTGGATTTTCACTTCATTTATAAGTTTTTAATGGTTTTTATATTAATAATTGGCTAACCTTAATAGATAGAAAATGAGGGACCCACACCACTACTGAGGTGTAAAGGTGCCACCACTCTGCCAAGACAACATGGTGGAAAGAGGTTTGTGAAGAGCGCCCATAGGGGAGCATGGGTGCAGTATGGAGCCACCATGAAGGGCGACATGGTAGTGGAATAGAGCACTGGTATTGTGTAGTGCCAATGAAGTGAAGAGTTTCCTATAACCGATTTCTGGACCGCTGAAGATGTGGCTTATTTAATAAAGGAGAGAGTAACTCATTCCTATTTAAATGTGAAATCAAGCGAGGTATTTTTGATCTATTTTTTAAAAAATGGAAATAATCCTAGCTATTGATTTGTTTATTCTAGGCCATTTGATCATGGTGTTGATCTTGTCTTCTACCTCGAGCTCACTCGAGGATTGCTGCTGTCCGGGATTTACATGAGCGACATCGATAAAATATTGATCCAATATTAAAAGCATCATCTGAGTGTTTTGAAAATTTAAAGATGATAAAAATAAGATAAAACTTCATTTTCATGTGAAAATTAAGATCAAACCACTAAGATAATGTGTGAATAAAATATTTTTTTCTTGGTGACAATGATTTAAGTTATCACAAAACTCGAAGAAAGGTGGTGCACATGTTAGTGGAATATTTTACTTTAAATACTCTATTGAGTTATCATTTATTATATGATCTTATTGAATATTTGTTTTATTTTTGAGATATTTGAGAGTGTGACAGAGTATCAGTGTACCTCTGGTTTATGAAAGGAGGAGAGTTCCGCACTCTCTCTGTTTGTGCAAAGAAGGAAATAATTTGTGGGCATACAACATGTTTTTTCACACTCATAGATCTTCATGAAGAACAAGGTTTCATGAATTAATTGAGATAACATGATATCCCTACACATATGTCTTCCAGTGCTTTCTCAAACATCTTTGAGGAACTATGAGACTATGTACACTTACACTACATCTCATGAAGAAGGTCTTATGCACAACAAAATTATACCCATTCATGTTTGGTTGCAAGAAGAAATAAGTACAATAAGATAGAAGTATAAATCTATTCACCTAAGTTCTTTATTTACATGAAGTCTGTACATTTGATAAGGCAACATACATATGTTTAGAACATCATGAGCATTGTGTGTTTTCTTATACATTAACATGAACAAGTGATTGGAATTGAGATAATTGGACCTAATTAGATAGTGTGTGTTTGTGTGTGGAAATAAAAGTGATAAGTTTTTTTATATTTTTGCATAAAATAGAGAAGTCCATGAATTTATATACATGAATAAAGGTTGAGAATACACATGCAATATACATTTCATGAATCGTGTTTAATGTTTTGAAGTTGAATCTAGGTGAAATTTAGATTAAATATTCTTGAGTTTTTAGTGGGATGAGTCAAGTTCAGATTAGTTGATAATCAGTGGACAAGGAGCGAGATAAAACAACTGTTTATCAGTTGTCGAAGCTAGTCAATATTGTACATGAGCAGATTTTGTGATCTGGTTTGTTTGTGTAGAAATATATCATCTTGAGGTGGGGAAAATCATTTTAAATCTAACAGATATATTTCTATATATGGATCATATGTTGTGTGATTAAAGATTAGTGGAAGTTTTTAGTGAGTCTCTAAAGTAGAATAAGTCTCCTATTGGACTTTGGAGTAGGCATATGGGATTCTAGTAACACTATGGGATGTAGTATAAAGATATTCATGTAGGTATTAGGAGTAACTTGTGTAGGTGGTAACTTGTAATCTTTAGTGGGAATCTGGAGTGGAACACTATGGTACTTAGTGTTGAAGGGAATGATATTTTCCATGTTGTAATCATCTACATATAGTGAAGAATTTGTAACCGGGGAGTATAAATGGTTGAAGTAAGGATATAGGTCTTAGTACTGAACCTTGTAAAAATATGGTGTGTTTTGTTTCTTTTACATTCTTCATTTCATACAGGATCTACTCATCCTAATAGGTGATAGAGGTTTTAAGGGGTTTTAATAAAAGAAAAATAATTCAATAAAATAAGTCACACTTGATTCATCCCCCACCCCTCTGAGTGTGATTTCACAATCCTTGGACACTTCACTATTAATGGGAATATTTTTGGAGTTATCCCCATTCATAAAATAAAATGAAAATAATTTCATTCTACTTGTTATACATTATCCAATAGAGAGACAATTAGTTTTTTTTCAACGCCTCCATGGTATAAAAGTGACTTAGGGTTATTCTATAAATGTAAAAAAATTGTGTCACTAAAAGATATGAAGTTAATAGGCATGAATTATCATTAATATCATTTTATTACGAAAAAACTATTATAAATTGAATTATATAGAATACCACCCATCCATTTAATATTTATTAACATTAAGTTGTGTTATTTAGTCAATTCAATTTATAACAAAGTGATGGATCCAAATTCAATGAACAATTTGGAAAACAATGCATTCAATATACTTTTTCAACTGGAAATGTAATATCCATCATAATTTTTTCATATAATGGTACATTAAATGGTTCATTTGGTGTGAGAAATAAATATTTGTGGCCCCTTATAGTTATGTTGGATGTATCCTTTTGAAAGGTACATGATGATATTGAAGTGGCATATTAAGAATCCATATTGATGATAAACTTCTATATTTAGGAGTTACATTTCTGAGGAGGTAGAAAAGTTTTGTACATAAAACTTAACTACATTAAAGAAAATTAGTATACCTATATCTCTCTATTAATAGGCTAGTTTTGGGGAAAATTGGATATATTAATTGAAAATGAAGTCATTGACAAGTGAAAAAAATAACATAGGCACATTTATAAATATTGAATAACATAGTTGATGCTCATTCATATATAAAATCACATATTAATATATTAAAATAACATTATCAAAAGAATAAAGATATGTGGGTACTCAATGAGAATAGGAAAACATTGTTTCCATGGTTTAAAGGGACTATGAGTGTTAAATATAATGTATCCAAAACATTGAGATGGTTAAAAGATTTCCTAAATTTAAATGTGATAAAATGGTTCAAGTATGAAATTAACGGCCATACATTTTATACCAAATACTAGGACAACATAAGTGTAGTTCAAAATAGTGGTTTATTAGTGTTTACTGAAGTAATACAATTTTAGAGTTCAAAAGAGAAAAACTCAACCATTGTGTCAAGTTTATAATATGGAGTTATTAAATGAGAGATTGATTTCATTAAATTTTGAGTTTATGTGTTCAACTATAAATGGGTTTTTGGTAAAAATAATATTAAACATGATGAATTATAGATGAAACTAGTAGATATGAATAGATTAGAATACACAGATAACCCCTTTATCATGGAAACATATCCAAAACAAATTTTTTATTTTCTTGATCCATAAAATGTGTAGTGGTCTATAATTTTGTATAGAAGAAATATTTTGGTGATGAAAAATTTTATGATTATGAATTATGTGAGATCCCATCATCCAAGGAAATATTTTCAAAGGATATTGACAAGCACAATATATACATGGTTTATTCCATTTGGAATGATCATGAAGAAGGAATATAAGAAAACAATCCTTTATTAATATTCTAATATTATAGGTACCATATATTAATTTCCTATTTAAATTTTTATTTTTTTAAAATTTGATATATATTATATCCTATTTTATTTTTTATTTATGTCATATATTTTTAAAAATATGACAAATTTATTTTTTAATACTAGATTATGAATTACATATTAATATTAATTAATTTATGATATTTGTAACATTTTAAATATTACTTAAGTTTTGTTTTCTTCTATCTATATCATTTTATGTTTCATAAATTTCATCATCATTTTTTAGTATTTTATTTAACTAATCAATTGAATATGATAACATGTGTGTTTAGTTTAGTTTTTATATCATTTTCTAATTATTATTTAATTTTATAGGTAAGATTTGGTTTTGTATAATATTTTACTTAAGTTTTGTATTATTCAGTCTATATCATTTCATATATCATAAATGTTGTTGGTATTTTTTTAGTATTTCAGTTAACTACTCTAATTAATATGATAAAAGTGTGTTGAGTTTTGTTTTTTTATTTGTATCAATTTATAATTGTTATTTAATTTCATATTTAACTGTTGAAATTGTATAATCTTTAACTTATTCTTTGTTTTTTATATCTATATCATTTCATGTATCATAAAATTTGTCATTATTTTTTTTATAATTTTAGTTAACTACTCTAAAGAATATGATAAAATGTGTTCTTAGTTTAGTTTAGTTTTCTGTATCATTTTCCAATTTTATTCACTTTTATATGTAATAGTTGGATTTGTATAATATTTTAATAATATTTTGTTAATTTTATTTATTGGATCATGTCAAACCAAATAGACGAGTCATCTCAATCTTCTATCGAGGACCTGACACATACAATAGCTGAGGACACTCCTTATTTTTCTATATAGGAGCCTCCTACTTCTAGAAAGAAAAATGGTTTTGAGGATCAATAAACATGGTAGCACACATTCACCTAAATTATCATTTTCTCATACCAAGGATTATAGGAAATCTATCAAGTTTGATGATATGGTAATCTTATAGGTCCAAATTCAAATCACTTTAGGAATTTTTTTTCTATGAAATATAGGGAAAAGAATAAGAATTCTGATTTATGATTAGAGATGTGTAGACCAGAAAACACTAGATCAGCTATGGGAGACTATTTTAGTAAGATATTTTATTATTATTTCATTAATCATGACATGTTTTTAGTAATATAGGTTTTTATTCTCATAAGATGATATAAGAATTACCTAAAACTAAATAATTTTAGAGGATATGTTTATATTTTACTATAAAGAGATGGAGGGATTTTAAATCAAAAAAACTTTAAACTTCATTTTTAGTGGAAAAAATGAAAATCCATGTGAAATATAGGGGTTTTTAGAGAAATATACATGTAATAAGATTTTTTTAATGTAGATATCAGGAATCATTTTTGGAAAGTGAAATGTTAATTATTTAAATATTCTTTTGTATAATCACTAAAAATGATCATATCAATGATTTATTTTTCCTTAATTAATAAGAATCAAACATATCATATCCATAGATCTATTATAAAAACATATACCCTCATACTTTATCTCATATAGGGTATTTTTTAATCAAAGAAAAAATGCTGGATAAAATCATGGAAAATTGATATCTGAGTCTTCAAGATCTACAGAGACTGGCCCTCCTCCCCCCAACCATAGATAAAAAATCAAAGAGAATCCAAATGATGAAAATGGAAAATATCATATAAAAGAGTTGAATGATATAGATGAAAATATTGTAAAAAATTATTTATTTTAGTTCTTAACTCTATATATTTTAATTATAAAATAAATTTTCTAAATATTGTTTACATGAATCCCTTAAATAGTAGAGAACACAAGGAAACTTCATACCTATGTGTAGGAAGGATATTTTGGCTAGTACATTAAGAAATCTAGAACACTAGGGCCACATATGAAAATATGAGGTAGTGTATCTACTAAAAAAACTGGCCAATCATTGTGGTACTTCTTTGATGGAAAATGTTGATAAAGAAAAAATAAACTCTTTAGAAGATAAAGTTCAAGAAATTTTTAAGGATATAGAGGAAAAGAATAGATCATTGGTACAATTAATGTTTTTTGACATACATAGACTGTTTTAGTCTATATATCCTACTACTACACCTCTAACTGCATATCCTACTTCTCCACCCCTACCTTCATATCCCAGTCCTCTACATCCTCCTCCACAGTTTCACATATACTTTTATTTTTATATAGAGGATCCCCAATATCATATTATAGGAAATGGGATTATAAATCATATAAGGGATACACTACACCATCAATAAATGGATATTAATCAACTTGGGGTAATGATACAAGATATTAGATATGATTCAACTAGATTATTGTTCCTTAATAAAGAGATTTCTATTATTGGAAAAAGTGTTAGACATTTTTTACTTTGTCCATCTAGACTTTTCTGAAAAAAACACTAAATAATGAATAAATTATTTACATTATTTAATATTAGAGTTAAATTTTATTTAATATTTTATTAAAAAAATTATTCTAGAAATACATTAAAGGTGATGACATGATATATAGAAAGAAACAACATGTTGATTCCCCTTTGAAATTATATACTAAATTTTCAAAAGGTATTTCTAAATTATCATCATATAAGTTTATGTCTTTGGATGTTTATAACCTAAAAATGACTAATAACATTTTTGGGAGAGATTATATGTTAATGATTTGTAAGAAATATATCCTAGAACTTATAACTATAGATATGTTGGGCCTCATAGTGATGCAAGTATTTTCCATGCAAGTCGATTATCATATTTTATTCAATTATATAAATTTGATCTAACTTACTACCTATGTTTTTTATTAGGTATCTTCATACACTTTTTATTCATTATAATAGAACATCAATGTATGGATTTAAGGGACCAAAATTTATTTCTCCAAAAACAAAGACAATAAAGGATAATGATATAACTGAATATATTTTTCAAATATTTTTTAAATAAAGAAATTATGTTTAATATTATTCCATATCATAATGGGTATGAAAAATATTTTACATATAGTGAAGTTTTTATTAATTAAATAACCACTCACATTATATTATTTTTTATATCAATGTCCATTGGATGTTGTGTGTTTTTTTTACATAAGAAACCAATGCTTACTAGTTATGCCTCACACATGGTTATGTTCAAGGAAAATTTAAAGAATTATTAGATAAGTAAGTTTGATTATTTTAATGTTTATATATTATTATAACTACTTATTTTACTTCAAACTTATCAATTTCAAATAGTTCATGGAAGAAATATAACTTGTATACGTGAATAATGATAAAAAAGATCTATTATGTGTCTATAAATGTGACTTATATTAAAAGAACTATAATTTAGTAGATACATAAAATTATATTTTCAATTTATAATTTCTTTTAAACTATATTTTCTTCATCAAAAATGAGAAGTCAAATGTGGGTATTGTGTTCAAATAATTGTGTATGAAATAATTACAATTATAATAGTTACATCTTTATACATGGTTAGGTTTTACTATTACATTTCATTATATTTATCATATAATTATAATGAGAATAAATGTTTAATTGTTTCTTTTTAATTTATATATTTTGATTATCCATTCCCTTATAATGAAAATGACATAAGTTATCTATAATCATCATGGGATGATTAATTTATAAGTTTTATTTAGTTTTAATTTAACTTTTTATATTTTTAATTTAGATTTTTTGTTTTAATTATGAAATTTTAAAGGTATTTTACTTATAACAAAGTTTTGATTTAAATAGTTGTTATAGAATGTTTCTGGATTTTCTTCTGTTGGAATTTAATTATATTTTTTTACAATTTTCCTGTATTACATGATTAAGTATTGTAACACCCCGACCCTAGATTCCCAGAGTTGGTGCATTATTTTAATAAATTGGCATGATTATAAGGAATCAAGTCCCAAAAGACTGATCAATTTATCAGTTTTGGAAAATAGATTACATACATGAATGTTACATTACAATTTCCAACATACAACACACAAAAAATCCTTTGATAATGCCATTGTTCCCTTATATTAACCCTGAATCTTAGACATAAAACACTTCTTGGGATCCTAGGAAAATAAAACATAAGAAAGGGGTGAGCTCAGATGCTCAGTAAGGGTAAATAATTTAGTGGAAGCTATAAACTTTTAAGGCAAGATGTGTAATAAAAACAACAGACTTTTAAACATAAACTTGAACATAATATGGAAAAAATAAATAAAAAATTTCCATATTAACATGAACATGGATATTATACTATTCAAATAATCACATGTAATAACTAATTTCATAATGGGGGAATGTATAGTACCAGACTTTAATTTATGTGTCAAGGCCTCGTGCTTGGACCTAGGGGCTAACTGTAACTGGACCCGAACCCGAAGAGCCTCTGTAACCGGACTCCAAACCAGAGAGAATATATAACTAGAATCCAACCCAGAGATCCTATGTAACTGGACTCCAACCCGGAGAGCCTCTGTAACCAGACTCTAACCCGGAGAGCCTTTGTAACCGGACTCCAACCCAGAGAACCTCTGTAACCGGACTCTAACCCAGAGAGCCTCTGTAACCAGAATCCAATGAATTATATTTAACTTATATAGGTATTATGTATCTATTTTTACCTAAAATAAATTTAAATAAAATAAATAATTATTTAAATAAAAATTCAGTTTTAACCAATAACTCAGTGTTTTTCACTATTCATCAAAAATTGAAAGTTTTCAGAAAAATACCAAAATTTCACCCTAAGCTAATTATGATATTATGAATTCAAAAATTAAGTATATTTTACCAAATTCAAAACATATAAGTTTAATTTATTAATTTAAAATTAATTCCCATAGTCAAAACTAAAAAGCATGTTTTTAAGAAATAATAACTAACAAAAGATTAATACTTGTTTATGTTCAATTTCAAAGTGAAATTATTTCCAATGAATAAAATTGGATTAAATGGTAAAAATATAATCTATTTATACTTCCAAACCATTAAAATGTATAATTTTACACTACAAATTATTTCGATTAAAAAAGTTACAGTTAAAATATTGTATTTTTCACTATTCACCCAAATATGAAAGTTATCAGAAAAACACCAAATATTTTTTGAAACTAAATTATTATGTCCCTATTATAAATAAGAAATTTATTTTGTCAAATTTAATACATAAAAGTTTCAAATATTGGATTTAAAAAGGGTTCTCCATTAAAAGACGGTAAAATCGCATTTAAAAAAAATACTTCTTTTATCTGAAAAAATGAATTTGTTCTTACATTATGTATAAGAAACTAATAATATGGATTCTAAAATTATAATGATTATATAAAGTTCAAAATTAAGTTAATACTATTCATAATCACTTTTGAATGGATAGTTTGGTAAGTCGTGGTGTGCTTGAACTCGGTGTTGCGTGTGGTGCAAGTTATTGAATTACTTTGAAGAAATAACGTATTATGAAATCTTGGTGTGTTACAAGTATTTTATTTTCAAATAGATTTTTTTGTAAAAAATTATTTTTTACATCGTTTATAAAAATAATTGATGTGGGATATTGTTTTTAACATCGATTATTTTATACAAATGATGTTAAAAACTATATTACATATAGGTTATTTTATAACTGACATGGTAAGTTACTTAGTATTTCATTTTAGGATGGTTTTCAATGTTGTTTATTATTATAAGATACCTAGAATTTGTTTTTTGACATCATTTATATTAACCAATATAAAAATACATATTTACAACATCTTTTACAAATTTGTCCCTTGTTAACTAATTTTAAAATAAATGATGTTAAAAACCCCTTTATATACTAGTAATATCAAATAAGTAGAGATTGTGTTATTTGAAATCAATAAAATAGGGGAATAATGATAATATATGGTATTTACCTTGATCACCATGGTAATGGTTTTTTTTAAAAGATTCTATATTTTTTACTTAAGGAAGAGATAATTCATTGGATTTTATGTTAAATGGAGAGAAGGAAGAATCATGAATCCATGAATCTTCATATCCTTTAAATGGGGGTTATGAAGCATCTTTAAGACATGAATAAGTTTTGGACTCATGATATTGTTTCCAAATAATCTAAAGGGGGATATTATTTACTTCTAATTGAGGATTAGTGATTGGATTGTGTTGTAATTTTTTTGAACCCATTAGAGGTGTTGTTTTTTTATTAACACTGAAGAATCCGATGATCAAAAAGTAGAAATGAAGATTTAAATGAGGTATTTTTAATGGTAGTTATATGTTCTATAAGCTTCCTAAAGTCCTCTAAAAATGATACAGGATCACATAAAGGTAACCAAGTCTATCGAAAATAAAGAAATAGAAATGGCGGTGCATACATCAAAGTAATTATACCTATATATAAGAGTCATCCAGGTCGAAATGGTGAAATGTAAAAATTTCCAAGAATAGTACAAGGACCTGGTACTTATTCATCCTATAATTTCATTATTTAAACAAGAATTAATTTTATTATATTTTTTAAGATATTTTCATGTTTAGAGTTTTATAGAAATAGGTTATAACTCTTATGTAACAAACTTATACATTATAAAGTGTACAATTTCACTTATTATATACATTTTTTACAATACAAGACATTTAAATTGAAATATGTTTTTTTCATGAGAAATATTTACAATTTTCAACTTGAATTTATAATTATTCGTCCAGCTCATGAAACCATGTGGAAAAAAATTTAAAAACATGGTAAGAGAATAAAAAGTTCAGTAAGGGACATAAAAAAAGAAAAGAAACTCGTTAGTTCATTTAAAAACCATGAGATATTATAAGAGGGTATTCCTTTAATATAATAAACTTTGTGCTCAAATAGTCATTTAATTACACGTGAAATTAGATTTATTGCCCAATGTTTTTTTTAAAAACTCTTTATTAGAAAATATAAAGGTAAAATCATTTTCATGAGGGTTTCTTAGAAAACATGAGAATCCGTAAAAAACATTTTCTTAAAAACATACATTTTTAACCTTAATAGAATAATCATTCCATTAAAAAAACATAATTATCTTATCTTATGAAATCAAAATATCTACATGAAAATTTATTAACAAGTATAGAAAATTCATGCAATTTACTTGGGACATCATCTTAATAGAACCCTTACATGAGCCTTTACAAATAGAATAACCTACTTGGTTAATCATAATATAATTCTATTTAGAACATAATAAATATTGTAGCGAACCAAAATTTTTATACCTAGATATTACTTGTTTTAGATGAATATTTATTACATTATATAAACACATGCCTGAGAATCATCATGGTTTAGTTCCTTTGGAATCTTGGTACATGATCTTCTTATTTAGTGAAATTCCTTCAATATTTACTCCAAAGATCTTCCCATTTAGTACTATTTATATAAATAACTAAATTTAAACCTTTATTCATAACCTTGGGAAAGGAAACATATGAAAGGGTGAGATCAGATTCTTAGTAAGGGTAAACAAGGTAAAGTACATAAAAATAACATGAGCATGAGGATAATATAACATGAGAATAATATATCAAAACCATACCTTTCATATCAAAGATCAAAATCTTGATTCATGACATGGAGATTTGAAGTTCATAAGATATGAGTCATAAGTAAATTAAAGAAAATGAACTATGAGAGCATAAAATTGACATAAGACATGGAATTGTGGCATACACATAATCATAGAAAATCATTTCCATGGTAGTTAAGTCTCACTTACAAGGCTATCATAGTGTAATGGATTCACTCGCCAAACTATAATAAAAGTCAAGGCTCACTCCCAAGACTATCATAGTGGAAAAAGTCCCATATTGAACTAGGTTCACTCCCCATTCCATTCATGTCTATCTCATGAGATAAAAATCTTTACCCAATTCATTAGAAGGAGATATAGGCCATACCCGTCATATAATGAAAATCATATGTATGTGTTCTATAAGATCATACAACATTAATCATATCATAACTCATAAAATGAAACGGGTTACTTAAAAATTTCATTATATAATAACCTTTATAAAAGAGATATGTTTCATAATAATTTCATCATTTCATCATATCATAACTTGTGAAAATAAGTAGGTTTCATAAGTATTTCCTCATTGTTTAACCTGTGGAAGAGAAACACATTTTATAAACATCAAGCCATCACAAACATAAACCATTAAAATAACTAATAACACTTTCCTTGGATAATATCCCCATTAACTCATAGGTAACATTAATGTATTCCATATTATATATAAAGTTATTTTAAAAGATTATTTAAAATAATTATTGAGGAAAATATTTTTTCTTGAAAAATCACTTTTTAAAACTAAAAATTCATAAAATATTTTAGAAATCCTTTTCTTTGAAAATAACCTTGAAAAATTATAAATTAATATTCAAATAAAATAATAATCATGATTTTGGGAAATTATGTTGATGTCATACATGTTAAAAAAAAATTTGTTTCACATTCTCAGTAAAATCCAAACGAGCATTAATTAGAAAATTATATGAATATTTCTTTAAAAACATCTTGTAAAAAGTAAAACTTGGGTAAAAATATATTTACACAATAATTTTAATAATTTTAAAAAAAAATTGGAAAACAAGTTTTTGAATGAAAAAGGTTTTTAGGTCAAAGTGAGAAATAAAGATAATTTTTATTAAAAACATTATTTTGAAATCTTGAGTATAAAACAGAGAGTAAAATGAATTGATGAAATGTATTTTCCTGAAATAACCAGGGTATAATAAAATATATGAGTTTATTGAGAGATATAGATTATAATATTTCATTATTGTAAGCATAATGATGAGAAATCCCGATAAAGGATGAGATTGTAACATAAAACCCTTACCACTTTGGTAACTTTGAATCATAAACCCCATGAAAGAATAAAGTTTAATAAAAATTATAATATAAATATAATAAATAAATTCATGATATTACATTTCAAAGGGTATTTATATACAACTCATAAAATAACATAGGTTCATAGCATAACATATGTCCCAAAGAAGGAAAATTGAGACAACAATACCTTACTGATTTTGTAACTTTTTAACCGTAGATACCAAGAAAGAGTGAACCTAAAATGGATATTTAAGTACCTATAATTTTCTGGATAATAATCATAAAATAAATTCATGTTCATTATATACATCACATAAAATAAATTTGTGGTGAATATGGCATGTGTCTCACAAAAGTAAAAAGTGAGACAAAAATCCATTACCTTAATTAAGTCTCAATTTTATTCATACACATTCAAAACTAATGTATAATAAATATAATTTTATTATAAATATATTAAAGAACAATAATTATATATATCATACCATATATTATTTACTTATGACATTTTATTACCTATTTATTAACAATTCCATGTTAAAGTTGTGTTTCAAAAAATAACTAATTTGTTTTTTGTGTATGTTTGGATTTGTTATTTTTTTGGTCCTATTACTTTGATTCTAGTTCCATAATATAATTTTTTTTACCATCATATAAATATCACATATATTCAGTATACATTTATTTATAGTGATTCATAAAAGTTATATATTGAAAATGAAATACATCGTTCATGGAGACGATATGCCATATGTACGCATGAACGTTGTTTCCATTTTCCTGATGGAAAGAATGAAAGAATGGTAAATAATGTATTAAAATTACCAAATCATTTTTTATTTCACATATATATAACATATTTTTATTTAAACTAATCATAATTACCTTCCATGTAAAGTTTATGTGAAGAATAAACCACATCACCCCGTAAGGCGGTAGTCCACTGTACACGTGAACACCATTATTATATTTCTATTGAATAGAAATTAATAAGTAACATATGATATTATGATTAAAAAATCATAATTATATCATAAATATCATATATAAATAATTAATTCATCATGATGTCTATCTGTGGGAGGTGGTAATGGAAAAACGAATGACATTAGTCCAGGAGACGATAGTCCACCATACACACAAATGATGATTTTGTAACCTATTTGATGGAAGAGGAGATAGATATAGTTAATTAAATTAACATAAAAACATATAAGTATATTTAATATACTGATATTATTATATCATCATTGTTTAATCATAATTTAAGGATGTAGATGAAGAAATAAAAAAAATGCTCATTGAAGAACGTTACCTATTCTTGGGGTAACCTCCTTAGGTTTTCACCAAAATCCTTCCTATGTTGAATTTATGACCAAAATAAGTATTCTAGGATTAAATTAGGGAATTAATTAAGTTATTTTGTTAGGTATTATCTGAAACAATGAGTTTTTTAAGCGTGGAGAAGAGAAGAGAGAGGGTGGCCTTTTATAAGTGAGGTGAGTGACACACATGTAATTTTTGAAAATAAAATGGTGTACCCAAATTTTTATCGTGAAAAAAGGATAAAAATGGTTTATTAATGAACCTATAATGTATAAGGCCAAAATGTGTCTATAAAATTTGTTTTGGATAATTTTAAGGTCATTTTTACCCTAATATGTTTAGTTTAACCCCTAGTAAACTCATTTTTACCTTAACTGTGGTAAATAGTTTTTACAATTTTTATGATTCATTATAGTAAATAATTATGTTTAAATTAGTATATAATATAAATTATTATTATTAAAAACAATGAATAAATTTGTCTAAATTATATTTTCATAACTAGAAAATTTTAATTTAAAATTAATCTTGCGGACGCGATGAGAAAACGAGTTTTCAATGAGAAAATGTTGAAAATTTTAAAAATATATATATAAAAATTCAATATTAAATTGATTATAATAACCTAAATTGTATTAATAGATATATAATTGAATTAAATTTACTTTTAAAACCATATTAAAATAAATTTTAAGTGTTTAAATTCTTTAAAAGAAATGAAAATTCTTAACAAACACCACCATTTTCACTATTCATAGAAACATTTATCATCTTAGAACATTCTAAAAAAATAAAACCTAAGTTAATTTTTATATTCATATTTCAAAAAAAAAGGATTTTTTCAAATTAATTTTTTAAAAAAATTAAAAAATAATTTTATTATAAGTGTGAAAAATGCAAAAAAAAGTTTTTTTAGAAAGATATTGTTTTTAAGCATAAAATTGGATTTATTATTATCTATTGTATAAAAAAATAAGATGGATGTTAAATTTTTTATTTAATGTATAATATATGAATTTAATTAAAATAATTCACCAAAATTTATTTTTTTAATTTATTTAAGTAAAACATGTTTTTACGCATACAAATAGTTTTTCATAAAATGATTTCCTTTATTTTCAAATGGTTTTTATTTTCATTTCTAATTAATTGGTAACCAAAAGATTAATTTTATATACATAAATAAATCATATATTTTCATATTTTATTTAATCCTATTCATATATGATATTCTAATGGCTAGGTGATAACTATCATATTAAATAATAATATTTTAATAGTATATCATGTTTCATTTAAACTCGATGTTACATGTACTGCAAGTTAAACTCAGTATTTCATGTAAAACAAAGAAAAAATTAGTGTTGAATATAAAAAAATATAAACTTAGTGTTTTATGTAATTAAAACTAAACTCAGTGCTGTGTTTAATGAAAAATATGAAAAATATAAAATTTATTGATAAAAAAATTCACAAAAAACTTAGGGTGTTATATTCTACACCTCTTAAAATAAACTTTTACCTCAAAATTTTTCACTTTGGTACCAAAATATAAGGATACTTATTCCTCATTATGTCCTCATTTTCCCACATAGATTCCTCAAGCTAGTGATTTTTCCACAAAACATTGACCAAGTGGGTGGTCTTGTTTCATAGAAGTTTGTCTATTCAATCTCGAATCCCTACCAGTTGTTCCTCATAAGAAATATAGTACTCTAGTGGTATGACCTCTAAGTTTAGTACATGTGATGGATCAGGTATTTAATTCTTCGAGATAGATACATGGAATACATTTTGGACTTTGAGAGATGTTTGGTGGAAGCACCAAACGATAATCTATGGTCCCAATACGATCAAGAATTTCAAAGGGACAGATATATCTAGGCCTTATCCATTATTTCTTTGATAAATAAATTCATAGTAAAACCTACTCACCAACTTCAAATTCTAGATCACATCTACAGTTGTCAACATAAAATTTCTGTCAAATTTCTACTTCCCTTATGTGTTGCTGAATAGATCTAACCTTTTCTGGCATTTCATCAACTAGATTAGATCCCAGTAGCTTTATTTCTACAAATTAATTTCTATACGTTGGATTTATACACTTATTTCCATAGAATGATTCATAAGGATCCATTTAAATGTTCGAGTGAAAGATTTTTTTGTAAGAAAACTCAACTATGGAAGGTGATGAAACAAACCACCTTTGAAATCTATAGAACTTGATCTTAGCATACCCTCTAGGGTTTAAATTGTTATCTTAGATTGGCCATATTTATAAGGATGATACGTAGTGCTAAAACTCAACTCTATATCTATATCTTACTGAAAACTATGCCCAAAATTCTAGGTAAACCTTAGATCCTAATAAAATACAATATAATTTTTTACTCCATGCGATCCTTAACACTTTCTTAATGTATATGCTGGAAAGATTATCCAAAAAAAAATCTTATCTGATTGAGATACAATGTGCTGAATTCATCAGGAAATTGACTATGAATCATATAGCATTATTAACTTTATATGTTTTATGGATTTTGATAATAAAACCTAAGGTGATGTATTCCCATTTCCTTTTTAGTATGGATAATGGTCATAGAATCCTTTCAGACCTTTGTATCTCAACCTTAATCTACTAACATACTAAGCATCAAGATACATACTCAACAATATCTCTTGTTATATTATACCACTATAAATACTCTTTATCATAGGACATTAGTAGGTTCTATACCCTTTTCATCCTTCAATTGTGGGTTCAAGCTTTGCAGCCTTTCCAGATGCAATATATTGTCATTCGACTTACATGTTATCTTTTTTTCCAAAAGTATTTTAATAAAAACATTTTTAAATTAAAATAACCAATAATTACCTTAACATAAAATATTAGATAAACCCTAAAGGTTACTAATACCTTTAATCATATGCCCATAAAAAGGCATTATTCCTCGAATAAATTTTTGTTAAAACATATACAAAACCAAAGGGTTTTATTTCCAGAAATTTCCCTCAAAATATCCTTAATCTTGATAAACTCCCATCACATAAAACCTTAAAAGGTGTTTCTAAGACTTTGAACTTATGATCAACCTTAAACTCATAAAACCATGATCGTATCCATAAATATTAAGTTAAACTTACATTAAGACATATATGCTTCCAAAATTAACACAACACTTATATGTTTCCAGATTCTTATAACTGAAATACCATTACTAAAACACTTCCACTGCATAATTCATGAACCCAAATACATGAATACTTTAATTATTTCATTTAATTAGTTAAAATAACATAATTATTTTTATATTTTAGGGGATAACTCTTAGTTTAGATAATTGACTCAGATAATGCTCATGTTCCTTGCATATAATACATTTAATTCTTGGGAAATTCATTACTCCATGACCTTCATTTCTATATATAAAACATATTCCCCTCCATTTGAGATATTCTTCAAGCTTCTTCTTCCCACCTTATTGACATATAGAAATCCAAATCTTCTTTCCTCTATGTTCATTACCATATTAAATTTCATAAAAGTCCCTCTTATAATTATTTTAAGTGTTAGTAACTTCAAAAAAGTACACATTGTTAATAAAATATCATGATAACTATTTAGGAATATCACAATATCTTTCTCTCTAGTAGTCATCCAATTTGGTCTCTCATAATCACAAAATTTCCCTCCACATTTAGTGTTAACATGATTACTCCTAGTTCCATCCATTGATAGAAACAAAAAATCATAGTGTGAGAAACAATGATCATAGTGGGGAACCACATAATAATGAAAAATAACTTATAGGATGTCTAAATCATGAAATCTTCTTTCCAATATATGACACCTTAGTCTTAACCTAGGTCATTCATGGTCATTATTTAAATCCTTTATGATGGTTGATAAATTGTTTGTGAAATTTCAAAGCATATCCCCCATGATTGTCAAACCAGGTGTGCAGAAAGACCCATTTTCATGCACTAGGTGACAATCGAGTCCATCTCAATACACCATTTTTGGAGTTTTTACCCCTAGGTACCCCTATTTTAGAGCTATATCTACTTTAATATCAATATAGAGATTTAATTTCTTGGAAACCACTTGCTCTATCCTTTACCAAAATTCAATGACATTTTCCTCTTTTTTGAATCATCCCTATACATATCCCTAGACCTATCCTTAGAAATATACCTAGGTATTTCACATAAGTTTTATCATCCTAGTTTCCATAGGTTAACTAAACTTATCCATTGATACCAACTATAGTGACCCAAACTTTTCATACATAGATGTTACATCTTTTAAATGAATATTCATTACATTACACAAAAACACACCCGAATATCATAATGGTTTAGTTCCTTTGGAGACTTGGTACACAATATTCTTATTTAGGGAAAGATATTCAATTTTTACCACAAATATATTCCCATTTAGTACTATTTACATACATACTCTACTTAAAACTTGTATTCATAACCAAGGAAAAGTTAACAAAATAAAGGGTGAGATTAGATGTTGAGTAAGGGTATACAAGGGAAAATATATAAACATAATGTGATCATAAGGGTATAAGAATGTGAGCATAACATATGAAAACCACACCATATATATAAAAGATCAAAATATTGATTCATGGAATAAATATTTATAGTTCATATGATATGAATCATAAGGAAATCAAAGAACATAGACCATGAGAGAATAATATTGACATAATACATGGAATAATGGCATACACATAAGCATAGAAAATCATTTCCATGGTTTTCAAGGATCAATTCTAAGGCTATAATAATGGAATGGGTTCAGTCCCCAAACCATCATAGTATTCAAGGTTCACTCCCAAGACCTACATAATAGAAAAATTTCCTTAATTAACTAGGTTTACTCCCCATTCCAGTTCTGTCTATCTCATGAGATATAAATATTTACCCAATGCATTGGAGGTAGATATAGGTCCTACCCATCACATAATGAAAATTATACATATGTATTTCATAAGATCATAAATAATTCATCATATCATAATGCATGAGATGAATTAGGTTTCATAAAAATTTCATCATATCATAACCTATGGAAAATATACGGGTTTCATAATCATTTCATTATTTTATCATAGCATAACCCATGAAAATAAATAGGTTTCATAAGAATTTCCTCATGGTATAACTCGTGGAAGAGAAATAGGTTTCACAAACATCATGCCATAAAAAACATAAACCATTCAAAGAAATGATACTAACGGTAACCTTATATCATATCACCAATAAATCATAGGTAACATAAAAAAATTTCATCTTATGTGAAAAATGATTTTGAAAGATCATTTAAAGTATTTATTAAGAAAAATAAATTTTCTCTAAAAATAAAAATTTGAAACTAAAAAATCATAAAATATTTTGGAAATAATTTTATTTGAAAATAAAATTAAAAATTATAAACTAATATTAAAATCAAAATTTTCATGATGGTGGGATATTATGTTCATGTCATACATATTAAAACAAATATTTCTTTCACAATTTCAG
Source organism: Viscum album (assembly GCA_963277665.1). Taxonomy (NCBI): domain Eukaryota; kingdom Viridiplantae; phylum Streptophyta; class Magnoliopsida; order Santalales; family Viscaceae; genus Viscum; species Viscum album. The sequence continues at coordinate 905,549,209 of OY728131.1, read as the reverse complement.
TAATAACCAAACATGAATTGTTTAGAAAACGCCATGAAGATTCCATTAAAAAACATTTGAAAAAGTAAAACATTAATAAATAATTTTAATAATTTTATATTTTTTTAAAACATTTTTAGAAAACATGGTTTTGGAAGGAAAATGGTATTTGACCGAAGAGATAAATAAAAACCATTTTTTCTTAAAAAAGTTATTTTGAACTCTCAAGTATATAAAAAGAGGAAAATGAAGGGAAAATATATATTAGGATTTAATAACAATATTATAGTAATATTCATGAGTTTATTTATATATAGATCATAATATTTCATCACTGGAAGCATAAACATGGTCAATCTCGATAAACGATGAGATTGTAACATAAAACCCTTACCACTTTTGTAACTTTGAATCATAATACCCATGAGAGAATAACATTAAATGAAACTGAAAATATCATGAGAATAAATAAATTCATGATATTACATGTGAAATGGTTTTAATATACACCTAATAAAATAATATAGGTTCATAACATAACATATGTCTCAAAAAAGACAAATTGAGACAAAAACCCCTTATCGATTTGGTAACTTTTAAACTGTATACCCTATGAATGAGAGATCATAAAATGGATATAAAAAAATTATAATTTTCAGTAAAATAATCATAAAATAAATTCATGGTTAGTTTATACACTATATAAAAGAAATAGGTGGTGAATATGGCATGTGTCTCACAGAAGTAAAAAGTGAGATGAAAATCCATTACCTTAAGTATCGACTTCCTTTGTACACGTTCAAACCTACTGTATAATAGATATAATTTTATTATACATTTATTATAGAACCATAATTATATATATCATACCATATATGATTTACTTGTGACCTTTTATTACCCATTTATTAACAATTACATGTTAAAGTCACGTTTCGGTCAATAACTACTTTGTTTTTCTTGTATATTTTGATATGTTAATTTTCCCCTCACTTTGATCATGGTTAAATTATCTCAAAAATTTTAACCATGATATATATTTCATATATATATTTAGTATACATGTAATTATGGGGATCCATAAAATTTATAGATAGAAAATGAAATCCACTGTTCATGGAGACGATAGGTTGTACATACGCATGAACATTGTTTCCATTTCCCTGATGAAAATAAAGAAATTAAGTAAAATAATATATTAAAATTACAAAATTTTTTTTTTAATATATATCACATATTTTTATTTAAAAATATCCTTATTACCTTCCATGTAAAGAGTACGTGACGAACGAATCACATCGCCTCACGAGGTGGTAGTCTATCGTACACACAAAAGACATTATCATATTCCCATAGAATGTAAAGTAAGAATTAAAATGTGATAATATGATTCTAAAAGCAAAATAATATAAAAAATATCATATATAAACAATAAATCCATCATTATTTCCAGTCACGATAGGTGGTAATGGAAAAAAATGACATCGGTTCGTAATGTGGTAGTCCTTCGTACACATGAATGATGATTTCATAACCCATTTGATAGAATATGATATGAATATAGTTAATTACCTTAAAATAATGAAATTATATTTTATATAAGATACTTATGTTAATTTATTATCTTGGTTTAATAAAAATTTAAGGATGTGGAGTAAGAAATAATATAAAAATGCTCATTGAAGAATGTTACCTCTTCTTTGGGTAACCTCCTTAAGTTTACACAAAATTATTTAATATGATGAATTTATGAAAAAAATAAGGATTCTATGATGATATTAGGTAATTAAAAAAGTTATTTGGTAATGTATTTTCTGAAACAATGGGTTTTGGAAGTGTGAAGAGGATAGGAGAATGGGTGACCTTTTATAAGTGAGGTGAGTAGCACACATGTAAGTTTAAAAAATAAAAATGTATACCCATATTTTTATCATTTAAAAAGGCTAAAAAATGGACCATTATATAACCTATAAGGTATAAAATTTAAATATGGAATTAAAATTGGGTTTGGAAAAGTTTTAGTTAATTTTTAACCCTTATCATTTTAGTTTAACCCCTAGTAAACCCGTTTTACCTTAACCATGGTAAATAAATTTTATTGTTTTTACTATTAATTATGGTAAAAAAGTTAAGTTAATATTATTATATAATATAAATAATTATTATTTAAAATATATAATAAATTTATATAAATTAAATTCATGAAATTATATATTTTTAATTTAAAATCAATAATGTAGACGTGATGAGAAAATGGGTTTCCAAAGTGAAAGTGTTTAAATGTTTAAAACACTTTTATATAAAAATTAAATATGAAATTTATTCAAATGAATTAAATTCTATTAATATATATATAAATATATATAATTGAACTAATTTTAGTTTTTAACCTATATTAAAATAATTTTTTAATCTTATAAATTCTTTAAAAGAAATGACAATTTTTAATAAAACTAAGTATTTTCACCATTCATCAAAAAAAATTTCTTATAAGAAAATTATAAAAGATTAACCCTAAGATATTTTTATATTATGAATTAAAGAATTAAGTTTATTTAATAAAATTAGTTTTCTAAAATTGTTACGAATTTATTTTATTATAAGCACACAAAAGGTGATAAAAATCACTTTTTAGAAAGATACAATTTTTAGGCATAAAATTGGATTTATTATTATATATTTTCTATAAAAATCATATAATGAATGTTAAAAATTTTATTGATTATATAATATATTAATTTCATTATAATAATTTACCAAAAGTTATTTTTCTAATTTATTGAGGTAAAACATGTTTGTGCGCATAAAAATATTTTTTCAAAAAATTAGTTCCTCTATTTTCAAATGGGTTTTATTATAATTTATAATTAATTGGTAATAAAGAATTAATTTTATATACATATTTAAACCATATATTTTCATAATTTATTTAATCCTATTTATACTCTCCATTCCAATGGCTAGGTGATAATTATCATATTAAATAATAATATTTTAATAGCATGTCACATTTATTTTATTTCAGCATTGCTTGTAACACAAGATAAAATCATTATTGTGTGTAATGTAAGACAAAAATAGCGTTGTGTGTAATGAAAGATAAACTCAGTGTTGTTTGTAATGTAATATAAACTCATTATTGTGTATAACACAAAATGTCGAAAAGATGATTTTTTTGAAAAATATATATCTCACAAAGAATTGGGGTATTACAGCTATCCAATGAATTGGAGAGCTATATCAGGATCACCCATCATCATAAACAATGTCCAAGGACCATAATATATAGGAAACATGTAAAATATTTCATTTCCATCATCAAACTTATAAAAATATACTTTTAAACCCACAAGAAAAACATTTTTTTGATATTAATATATCCCTTTATTTTAAAACCCCATTTTAAAAACAAAAAAATTCATAATAAAGAGAAACAGGGGTTTTATTTAAAGAAAACATGAAATATTATAAAGGATTCCAAATGTAAAATAATAGTTGTGGTTATAGAAAAATTCATCGACATTGTATATGTTAAAATAGAACATTATTTTTTCCTTTTTTTCAAAATGTTTCACAGAAAATACATAAAAATATTCGTATTGAAAACCTTTGAATAAAAGTAAAAAGTGATATAAAATTTCATTTAAAATTTAGTTATGTCTATAAAAATACATCTGTAAGATCTTGAACATATAATAAGTTATGTTCTTATTTAAATTTTATTTTAAATCCCTTTAAGTTGGTTAATGAAATGTTTCCTAATAATTCAAGGAAACTCGAGGGTGTTCTAGGGGTTTGAGAAACAAAAAGAAGTAAAGTGGTCATCTAGTTCATGTTTCATGGTTGAAGTATGGTTAGTAGTAACTGTGTGCCATAATCATGCTTTCCTGTAAAAGGTTATACATGTTTGATGAAACCATGCAAAGGGGGAGGTGAGACTATACATGCTTGGATAGAGCCATTTTGCACGGTTACCACATGGTTTGTCAAACCATGTGATCTACCTAGGAAGCTATGAGACCTGGCCCCCTCTTGGATAGTGGGTGGTTCACGGTTTGGCCAACCATGTGTCCAAACTATGAACCACATTAAAGATGGGTAAATTTACCTTTTTACCCCTCAATATTTAATATTTTTCACCTGAATTTTCTCCCCATTCTTCATACAACAGCTAAGGGTGACGAACCCTTCTTCCCAAAATTCCCAAGGATCAATCTCCATCATTTCTAAGATATTTGGAGAGCCATTGGGTGAGGATCAAAGCTCTAAGTGAGTCTAATAACCCTCTCCCTTTCTTTTCCCGGATTAGGTCTTGTGGAACCTTTTTTCTTATTATGAATCCCCAAAACTCTATTTTTCCAGTGGATCCAAGGTTTAGTCTTTTAAGAGTGTTGGAGTTTTAATAAAAGTCCAAGGTTTATTGAGAATTCATTTATGGAATTGAGGTATGTGGTATACAAGTTATATCCCATAGTCTTGTGGTGAAATTTACGTGTATGTGGTTGCGAACCATTGTTGTTGTGTTTTCCATTTTATTTTCTATAGTAGTAATGATGAATTGGTTGGTTAAATGATAAATTGAACCCCTCATGATACTTATGGGATTCATTGAGGTTGATTAGACCTTAAGGGCCACCAATGAGGTGTGCCAGTTTCTTGAACATGAAATCGGGTTGTTAAGGGTATAATTGAATTGTTATGAGATAGATCCGATGATAATTATATTGACATGTTAACATGAGTTATGAAGTAGAGCTAATGATAATCATGTATAGTTATTAACAAGAGATAAGGGGGTGTTTGGTATAAAGTTAACACATTAATTGAATTATTGGTTGTAAATGGTAAATGTGTAAATGGGTTAAGGTATGTATATGGTAAATGTGTTAATGGGTTAAGGCATGAAGATGGTATATGTGTTAAATGAACTATGGTTGTAATTGGTAAATGTATTTAATGAGTTATAGTTTGTAAATGGTATATGTGTCAAATTTTTAAAGAAGCATGTGTACATGGATTAGTGGTATGTGTGGGGTATTGGAATTGAGGATTTATGTCCATGGGTTGGTTTAGACTGAGGCTCTAAGACCCAACCTTATAATGCATGGGCTAGGGAGTCGTATTGAGGCTCTATGCCCCTGATGAATGCATGTGATAAGAATACCTAGACTGAGGCTCTGAGGTAAGTGATATGTATTGTTTTTTTAATGTTATACCTAGTGATATATGTAACTTGAATCTCCCCCTTGTGAATGGTTTATGTGATTGGAATAGGCTAAAGTGTATTTGATGAAAATGGCTAACCCATGAAACAAGTGGTGAAAGTGGTTAAAGTGAACTTTTTTAACTAATGACACCCATTTTATCTTTTTCTTATATTGTTATTCATTATGTACCAGTATACAATATCTATTTTGAAAAGATATTTTTAGACACCATTGGTAGTGGCCAACTAATTTTTACTCACACCCTTCTCAGGCTGCTATTGGGTTACTAAGTAGACTTCATGGTTTTAGGTCAGGAAAAAGTCAAGGGCCCTATTCTATATGGTTGATTTGGGATTAGGATGTGTCTGGATGTGGGGTCTATACTTAGATTCATGGCCATTTTTGGTTATTATTCATCATGTTTTCATTTTGGGTTTTCCTTACACTTGGCACTATATGACATAGCGTGGCATATTTATTGTTTGGTTGTGGTATTGTACCCAGTTTTGGGAAATGGATTTGTGATGCATGTTATGGTTTACATGTTTCCTTACTTTGTAATTTATTTTATATGGATTAATTTATTAAAGAGAATATATCCTTCCCATATGTTCTATTATACCCTCACTACCATTTGGTAGCCTCTGGAATACGGGGAGGCACACCTGAGGTCATATAGTGAACCAGCTTGGGGCACCAGATTAGTGGCACTCAGGCTGGGACATTACAAAGTGGTATCAGATTGGTTTTTCTTTTCTCTTGTCTTACTATTTGGGAGTTTTATATAGGATAAAAATATTTTTTGGGCCTTGTAAATGAGATTTTTCATGGAAGAAGCTAACCCATGTATGGGGGAAAACCCAAGTACTCAGGGTGGGATTGTTTCTCTAGATGTTTTTTGTTATGATTGGATGATATTTCACATTGGGTGATGCACTTGTTGTGTGATGTTACTATTTTATGATATTTTGAATCATAGATGATAGGGTGCTAGGTTTTGCATACGTGCATAAATTTTGGAACCTAGTGATATATTTAACATGCGTTATGGTAGGCACACATGGGAAAGACATGTGGGATGCAAGGGATAAAATTATTTTTATATTCCTTGAAATTTGAAAGAAAGGGTGTCTAATGAAGATGATTCAAATAGGTAAATGGTAAGAATGTAATATAATGGTTAAAGAATAGTGCCTAATGAAAAGTCATAAATGGTTTAAAATCCTAGTGTGACAAGTTAGAAAGATGTAAAGGTTCCTAAATTGGAAACATTTATATTGTAAAAGTGAAATGGGTAAAAAAGGGTGTTTGGTAAAAGGGTTGTGTTTATGTAATTTGGTTTACCCAATATTGACCATGACCCATGATAGGTATGGTTGAGGGTAGTGTTATAAACGTGGCTATATCCATTAGGATAGTGTATGAAAAAAGGTTTTTTTATGGATAGTAGAGAGACTTATTTTGTACAAACTGTGGAAGCCTTATGTTATGTGTTTTAAGATATATTTTTGGCATTATAAAGAGATTACACCACCACGACATGTGCTGAATAGAAGACATGAGGATATTGAAAATAATGATCCTCCCGTAGTGTAGAAGGAAACCTCATTGATATAGGGTAACAGAGTGGAGGAGTAGTTCCATGAGAACTTGGCTCGTTTTATGTAGATGATGGAACGAGACCTTGGGTAGGTTGTTCCGACTATGTTTGTCCTAACTAGAGAGTTTTAGTTGTATCACCATATGATGTTCACTAGAGAGGGTGTACCTAAGGCAACATAGTTTTGGATAGAGTCTATCCAGATGATTCTCGATCACTTGGAGACTTCTCCAAAGATGAGAGTCAAGTTGGTGGATTATATGTTGCGAGGATTGGAAAAGTGATAGTAGGATATCCTAGTTCAAAATGAACAGGAAAAGAGATTGTTATGGAAATATTTCAATTAAATGTTTCTAGAACATATCTATACATATGCCTTGATATTGGAGAAGGCTGTAGATTTTATGAGGTTGACCCAGGGGCTATGACAATGATGGATTATGTTGGCTGTTTCACCAACTTGCAACGCTTTGTTTAATCATTGGAAGGGGTTGAGGTAGATAGGAAGAGGTGTTTTAATGATGTAATTAGACATGATATCAAGTCTAAGGTGAATATATTCCATTTAAAGTAGTTTTCCAAGGTGGTGGGTTAGGATCTTATTTTAAAAGGGAACCTAAAGGAGGCTTATGGTGGTGAGCATACAGTTCCAGTTTAGCGATCTAGTGGTGCGACTTATGATGGTAAGAAGCACTATTTTGAAAGTTCTCACTATGGTAGTAGTATAAAGAGTATCTAGGGTATATGTTTAACCACTCAAGTTGGTGATAAGGTGTTTTTATCAGTGTGGAAGTCCGAGACACATGCATGGTTAGTGTCCTCAACCACCAGTTGAGTGTTTACTGTGGGCTAAGATGGGGCATGTGTAGAGGTTCTATAGGAACCCTCGATAGATAGGAAGTGATGGAGGGTCAATGTTAATGAAGAGTGTAGGAAGGGGGTTAGTTCCCTATACCAGGATAGTAGTTGGAGTTCTACTGGATGTACTGGTCAGGAGTGGAAGATGTGGGACTTTAAGACATGGGTGTCCTTATCAACAGGGTAGTGAAACACCAAGAACTCTGCCCAGAGCCTAGGGTAGAAATACAGGTCATCTCAATGCATTTCATTATGCACCTAGAGGCGGTGAGGCCAGTCCATTGATAGTTTGAGGTACTATTCTTATAGCTTCCATGATTACTTGTTATTTATTTGATACAGGTGCCTCATGCTCTTTTATATATGCCCATTTTGTGAATGTGTTAGGTCTAGAGGTATAACTTATGTTATAAGGCCCCAGCCTTAAAACTTACTTAATCTTGAGTTATTACAAGTTTACACATTGAGGATCTTTTCAGGTTTAGAGTTTTAGAGAATTAGATCATGAAACTTGCATTACATTCCACATTTAAACAAAGTGGTTACATAAAAGATAGTATCCATTCTTCCCATCAACGGAAACATATTGAAAATAAAACATGGATTCTTTCTTAACACATCCTTGACTCTATCATCTTATCATGTACCTTTCCCTTGACCTGAAAAAAACATTTCAAAAACTTGGGATGAGCATAAAAAGTTCAGTAAGGGATATAAAAATATGGAAAGGAAACATGAGTTCATATATACATAATACTTAAATCATAATTTACCCATAAAACATAGGCACTTTAACCTACCTCATCAAATCATGAATAAATCATAGAAATCATAAGACATAAAGGTAACTTGAGGCATTCATAAAATTCTTACGTAGTGAGTAACCCTCTTGGTTACGTTTGGAATACCCATCACATTATATTCCCTAAAATCTCTTCGGAGAAACCTTAACGTTTCACTCCTTCGCGTTACCCAATGCATTGGAGAGCTATAACGGGCTCACCCGCCCTTAGTTTATCACGGAACCACCCGTTCTTCATAACAATGCCCAAGGACCATAACATAGTCATATCACATAAAAAATGCATAAAGTAAACATAGCATTTCCACATTTCAATCACAATATAACATTTTAGTATATTGAAATAATGAATCCATTCAAAAAGAAACCATTTCCAAAACCATTTAAAACATTTAATAAAGAGATTTTTGAATCAAAGTGTCCCATACCACCTTGAAGCTTAAAATTTTATACCATTAATATCCATATAATTAAATCCTTAAAACCATTTTGAAAACATGGATATTAATAAGAACAAATAATTAAAACATTTAAAACGATATTTTGGTTAAAGGGGTTCTACCAAAATTAGAGACACTTGAATACAATAATTGAGGAATAACACTTAGTCAGAACTTTATAATATCATGAGAATAAATGGACTCATGATATAATACTCCAAAGGACAGTATATACACCATATAAGAGTGAATTGGTGCATAACAACAATGAACCCTCAATCGAAATGTCAAATGTGATGAAATCCCTTATAAAGAAGGTATCCTTAAATTAAGGACAAATCAATCTCAAAAATATGTGTGACAAATATAAATACACCCAATATAAGTGGATATTAAGTGTAAAACAATAAAATGTCATTCACACATATTCAATAGATGACATATTCAATGACTACATGTTGAACCCAAAGAAATCGAAATTGGGTTAAAAAGTTCCCTTGACAGCCTAACGGCATCACATCAAAATGAGTTGATGAGAGATAAAAAGTGTATCTCATCACTTGGACATAAAATTTAAATCAATAAGGATATATGATAACATATCCCAACATAACAATATGTAAATTAAAATACCCAACAAAAGAAGTCTTTTAAAAAAAGAGGAGGGTGAAAGGTTCCCTTACCGACTTGGGTATCTTTCAAAACATACACCCCATGAAAGAAGGACAATAGATCATTGATGTAAATACTCATAAACGAAATTATATTACACAAAGATTAGAATAATGGGTAGTACATACACCACTCAATGGAATTTGTGGCAAATGTAGCATAAATCTCACGAGAATAAAAGAGAGATGAAAAATCCCTTACGAAAATTCAGCAGCCTAACGACGCCACTCAAAACTTCCAAAATGGATTGATGAGAGAGAATAGGGTCTCTCATCACATGAACATAAAAATTACAGTAATAGTAATATAAATTAACATCCCAATAACAAGAAATATGAGATTTAAAAGGAATGACATAAAAGAGTGTACTTAAAAAGAAAGAGAGGTGTAGGATCCCTTACCTCGGGTCCGACTTGACTCGATCATTCTTTAATCTCCTGAATAATAAACTTGAGTTAATTTATAATTCCTTAAGAACCTTTTTTCAAGTTAATTATTACTTTTATACCACTTATTACCATGTCACAAACATTATGTAATCATTTAAGTTAATAATATTTGTTTTGCCGATATTTGGTTCTTAAGTCGAAAGTGGTCTTCTTACAATTACATGTTGTTCATGTGGCCAAATGTTTATTATATCCAGAATTGTGTTCATTATGTAGATATAATATATGTCATATATATCCAGTACATGCATGCATTTATAACATTACATAATCATTTAGAGGTAAGAAATGAAATGCACCGTTCATGGAGACGGTAAGCCGTACGTACGCATGAACGCTACTTTCATTTCTATTTCGTATTTTAAAGAATGGAATAATAATGATATAAAGGTATATTATAATTCCAGTATAATATGATATATAATATCATATTTCCATCCTTTATACATCCCACATATGGTATTTAACGAATCAAATCACTTTGAGGGGGCGGTAGTCCGCACTTCCTTAAATGGAGATATCGCGTATACCCATAATGGAAGCCAAAAAGGTAAGACAAAAATGAAAAATACAGAAGCATAAATAAAACATAAACATATTATATATCATATATAAAAATAGTGACATCATAATGGCCACCTTTGAAGGTGTTAAATGAGTATTGAACAATCATCGTTTCGGGAGGCAGAATTTCACCATCCACGGAAACCGTATGTTATTTAACCATTTGATGTAGTTGTGTGATAGTGTAGCATGAATAAATCTTATAAAAACATCCTAGTATATTGAATATACTGGTGTTGTTACAAAAGAAGTAAATAAAAAGAGTTTAGGGGGTTGGAGAAGCAAAATAAAACAAATGAACATGAGAGAATGAATTACCTTTAAAAGTGTAACTCCTTTTGATTTAAGCCTAAAGGCTTACTTTGAAAGGATTCTGCCCAAAGGGAGTCCTCTAGGATGAGTAGAGGGATGTGGAGAGAGTAAATGGGCAGGGGTTGGCCGAGCCAAAGGCTTTAGAAGTGTGGGAAAAGAGGTAGAGGTGGGGGCCTTTTATAAGAGGAGAGGAGGGGTACTTTTGGAAAGTAAGAAATATTACTTTATTTGAAAATATGTTTCGGTTTTAAAAAGTCCCACATTGATAGAATTAGTGGATAAGGTGATAAGTCTTCGAAATCCACTCATCCAATTAGTTTTGGCCATGTGTAGTTTGTAGATGTTTCATTATCTTTCCATTTTAATTAAATCGTCAAATAATGATGTCATCGCTGCATCATTATTATGTCATAAATAATTTAATTTCTTTAATGTCTAAAAATTATAAAAAAAATACTATGATATAGGAAATCTTTTTATCTTTCCAATTACTATTTATAATCAAAATTTGGACTTGTATAACCCCACTTAAAAATTGTTTTTGTAAAACATATTATGTTTGTGTCATTTTCACTTCAACATTAAATAAAAAGTAATTTATGTCATTTCCCAACAAAAGTGGATCCATGGGGTCCCCAAGTTGGCCCATGGCTTGTCTTGGTCGGCCATGACTCACCCAATACGTGTAAGACAAGTGTCATGGTGTTTTCACATTCTTATAATATCATTTTTACCTTAAACTACACTAATTACCACTAATCGCGATTAAAAACTTAATAAGTTACTATTCACCAAAAAAATTATTTTAATCTCATTGAACCACATTTTACTTCTTAATGACAACCATGTATGTCGGATTTTTGAAAATCAAAACACAATTATGGCAAAATTTCATTTAAATGAAAAATCAGTTTTTATAAGTACCACTTAGTGGTTTCACTATTCATCAAAAATTGAAGTTTTTCAGAAAATTACCAAAAATTAACCCTAAGCTATATTTGATATTCCGAATTCAAAAATGAAGTCTATTTTAAAAAATTCAAAACATATTAGTCATATTAATTAATTTAATAATTAATTCCCGCTGTCAGATCAAATAGCGTGTTTTTATAAAACAATAAGTATCAAAAGATTGACACTAGTTTAAGTCTGATTTCAAAGTGAAATTAATTCCAATGACCACTATTGGATTTAATGGTAAAAATATTTTCTAATTTAACTTTAAAATCAATTAAAAATATTATCTAATCATATAAATAAATTAGATTAAAAATAGGTTTTGAATTAAAACACAACATTCTACACTATTCATTAAAAAAAATGAACTTTATCAGAAAGATACCAAAAATTTACACAAAGTAAATTTTGATGTCCCGATTCTTAATAAGAGTTGTATTTGGTCCAAAATAATGTTTAAGAGTGAACAAAACTATTTTTAATGACGGTTCTCCATCAAAAGGTGATAAGTGAACCTTTAGTGAAAACTAGGGCATACACGCCAAAAATTGAATTCTTTCTGTATTTTAAGCCTTTATCTTTTATTGTCTAAATGTAAAAATATTTAAGAACATATATAATCATATTTTAGTTATTTCTATCCATTCCCACCAATACAACGGCTACATGTTAACTACCATTTAAAATAATATTATTTTATTATTAGAGTGCAACGTAAGATTCCCAAGAAACTCGTTGTTGCGTGTTGGGTACGCCATCGAGCATAGCGTACCCTTTAAAGTCATATTAATATTTTATTCACAAATATGGATAAATGTGAAAATTTCATATTCATTATTTACCTGGGGTGTTACATCCTTCCCCCCTTTTGGGAATTGCGTCCTCGCAATTTTAAAATTGCGCTTGGAAACATCCTTGAAAGTCCCACATCGGAACAAAAGTCGGTAAAACAAACACTTTAAAATAAAGAAAGATAAGTACAAAGGTCACCCGAGTTAACCCATACTAGGATTCCAAGTATGAAAATATGGACATGGAGGAAAAAACAAAGGGTCATGTTCTGATGGAGAGTGATAGAAAACATGTTTAGGAGAAAGTTAACCATAAGAAAATCACAAACTTGTGATGGGTTAAAGGGTATTCGATTCCCCAGTTGGAAAAGTTAATAGACAACATTTTTGTTTTAAGTTACTTTTTATTGAGGAATTTATTCATAAGGAAACATAATCACTTATCATGTTGACTTTCAACTTTTACTAGATTCCTTAATCAAACTCATATTTTTTTTCCCAAAAGACGAGTATTTAGGGAGACTTGTTCGCACTAAGAGTACTATAAACAACTTCTAGTGGAGCACCTAAAAAAAGAACTATACATTTCCCATGTCTTCAAACCTTAACCAAAACTAAAACCAAAAAGGTTACTACAAGATCAGATAATCCAGAAAAGGATAACCCATTAAAAAGAAAATCTATGCTTAATCTCCAAAATTTGTCCAACAAAACCCAAAGTTCAACGAGGACCATCCGATAAACAATTTTGTCCATAAAATTCTTCAAAGTAAACCAATATAAGATTGAAACCCAAATATTTGAAGGATTTAGTCACATAGTCTTCCAAGTTAAATCGTAACATTTATCTCCAAACAAATTCAGTTGCTCCTAAAGTCTCGTATTGAAAAGTAATTATCCTAATCACATATCCTCCATGATAGGTTAATCATTTTCATAAATAACCCAAAATCAACTTACTCTTAATTCATAAAATCATATAACCAAAAAGAATCAGTCAAACTAACCAGGGACTTCACGCAGTCCAGTGGTAGGCAATAAATACCTGTCGCACTTTGGTTGTGGGATCGATTCTCGCAGCTTTATCCGACGCGACGAGATGTCACACGGTCTGCGTGTTGTCCTTTTTCCAAAACTATATAATTCTTAAAACAATCCCCGAAATGAGATAAAATCTTCAAAGATGATCATAACATATTTTAACCTCAAGTTTATCTCATGCCTTTCATTTTCCATCATAACATATAATAACCCATAATTACCTCAAAAGTAAGGATCATATAAACCCTAATGGTTACCTTAATAATTATTACCTGAATTTCCACATCGAGTTGGCCATCTCGTACATGATGCATTAGAGAACTCACCAAGGTTGAAGTGGTTGATCATGACTCCTTGATAGTTGGTTTAGAACTACCATGAGATTCCTCATTGAATCCCCCATCTCATATAGTCTCTTAATCAGAGAACCACCACAGTTTCCATCAAACCCATTGTCACATTGGTGCCTGCTAGATCCAGCCATTTACTAAAACCAAAAAATTCAGTGTGAGTATATCAACATAACCATCATGTACTAATGAGTAAGATAAAAACTAATATATACTTTCTCATTCACGTTATCTAAAACTAGTACTCTTTCTGAAATCCTAACCAATATGGTAATGTCACTTGTGCTTAGAGAATACCCTAACCTCTAAAGTTATCTAAACCGACCTTTGATACCAACTATAAGGCCCCAGACTTAAAACATACTTAATCTTGAGTTATTACAAGTTTACACATTGAGGATCTTTTCAGGTTTAGAGTTTTAGAGAATTAGATCATGAAACTTGCATTAAATTCCACATTTAAACAAAGTGGTTACATAAAAGATAGTATCCATTCTTCCCATCAACGGAAACATATTGAAAATAAAACATGGATTCTTTCTTAACACATCCTTGACTCTATCATCTTATCATGTACCTTTCCCTTGACCTGAAAAAAACATTTCAAAAACTTGGGATGAGCATAAAAAGCTCAGTAAGGGATATAAAAATATGGAAAGGAAACATGAGTTCATATATACATAATACTGAAATCATAATTTACCCATAAAACATAGGCACTTTAACCTACCTCATCAAATCATGAATAAATCATAGAAATCATAAGACATAAAGGTAACTTTAGGCATTCATAAAATTATTACGTAGGGAGTAACCCTCTTGGTTACGTTTGGAATACCCATCACAGTATATTCCCTAAAATCTCTTCAGAGAAACCTTAACGTTTCACTCCTTCGCGTTACCCAATGCATTGGAGAGCTATAACGGGCTCACCCGCCCTTAGTTTATCACGGAACCACCCGTTCTTCATAACAATGCCCAAGGACCATAACATAGTCATATCACATAAAAAATGCATAAAGTAAACATAGCATTTCCACATTTCAATCACAATATAACATTTTGGTATATTGAAATAATGAATCCATTCAAAAAGAAACCATTTCCAAAACCATTTAAAACATTTAATAAAGAGATTTTTGAATCAAAGTGTCCCATACCACCTTGAAGCTTAAAATTTTATACCATTAATATCCATATAATTAAATCCTTAAAACCATTTTGAAAACATGGATATTAATAAGAACAAATAATTAAAACATTTAAAACGATATTTTGGTTAAAGGGGTTCTACCAAAATTAGAGACACTTGAATACAATAATTGAGGAATAACACTTAGTCAGAACTTTATAATATCATGAGAATAAATGGACTCATGATATAATACTCCAAAGGACAGTATATACACCATATAAGAGTGAATTGGTGCATAACAACAATGAACCCTCAATCGAAATGTCAAATGTGATGAAATCCCTTATAAAGAAGGTATCCTTAAATTAAGGACAAATCAATCTCAAAAATATGTGTGACAAATATAAATACACCCAATATAAGTGGATATTAAGTGTAAAACAATAAAATGTCATTCACACATATTCAATAGATGACATATTCAATGACTACATGTTGAACCCAAAGAAATCGAAATTGGGTTAAAAAGTTCCCTTGACAGCCTAACGGCATCACATCAAAATGAGTTGATGAGAGATAAAAAGTGTATCTCATCACTTGGACATAAAATTTAAATCAATAAGGATATATGAGAACATATCCCAACATAACAATATGTAAATTAAAAGACCCAACAAAAGAAGTCTTTTAAAAAAAGAGGAGGGTGAAAGGTTCCCTTACCGACTTGGGTATCTTTCAAAACATACACCCCATGAAAGAAGGACAATAGATCATTGATGTAAATACTCATAAACGAAAGTATATTACACAAAGATTAGAATAATGGGTAGTACATACACCACTCAATGGAATTTGTGGCAAATGTAGCATAAATCTCACGAGAATAAAAGAGAGATGAAAAATCCCTTACGAAAATTCGGCAGCCTAACGACGCCACTCAAAACTTCCAAAATGGAT
Source organism: Viscum album (assembly GCA_963277665.1). Classification (NCBI taxonomy): domain Eukaryota; kingdom Viridiplantae; phylum Streptophyta; class Magnoliopsida; order Santalales; family Viscaceae; genus Viscum; species Viscum album. The sequence continues at coordinate 905,533,095 of OY728131.1, read as the reverse complement.
TGATGAGAGAGAATAGGGTCTCTCATCACATGAACATAAAAATTACAGTAAGAGTAATATAAAATAACATCCCAATAAAAAGAAATATGAGATTTAAAAGGAATGACATAAAAGAGTGTACTTAAAAAGAAAGAGAGGTGTAGGATCCCTTACCTCGGGTCCGACTTGACTCGATCATTCTTTAATCTCCTGAATAATAAACTTGAGTTAATTTATAATTCCTTAAGAACCTTTTTTCAAGTTCATTATTACTTTTATACCACTTATTACCATGTCACAAACATTATGTAATCATTTAAGTTAATAATATTTGTTTTGCCGATATTTGGTTCTTAAGTCGAAAGTGGTCTTCTTACAATTACATGTTGTTCATGTGGACAAATGTTTATTATATCCAGAATTGTATTCATTATGTAGATATAATATATGTCATATATATCCAGTAAATTCATGCATTTATAACATTACATAATCATTTAGAGGTAAGAAATGAAATGCACCGTTCATGGAGACGGTAAGCCGTACGTACGCATGAACGCTACTTTCATTTATATTTCGTATTTTATAGAATGGAATAATAATGATATAAAGGTATATTATAATTCCAGTATAATATCATATATAATATCATATTTACATCTTTTATACATCCCACATATGGTATTTAACGAATCAAATCACTTTGAGGGGGCGGTAGTCCGCACTTCCTTAAATGAAGATATCGCGTATACCCATAATGGAAGCCAAAAAGGTAAGACAAAAATGAAAAATACAGAAGCATAAATAAAACATAAACATATTATATATCATATATAAAAATAGTGACATCATAATGGCCATCTTTGAAGGTGTTAAATGAGTATTGAACAATCATCGTTTCGGGAGGCAGAATTTCACCATCCACGGAAACCGTATGTTATTTAACCATTTGATGTAGTTGTGTGATAGTGTAGCATGAATAAATCTTATAAAAACATCCTAGTATATTGAAGATACTGTTTTTGTTACAAAAGAAGTAAATAAAAAGAGTTTAGGGGGTTGGAGAAGCAAAATAAAACAAATGAACATGAGAGAATGAATTACCTTTAAAAGTGTAACTCCTTTTGATTTAAGCCTAAAGGCTTACTTTGAAAGGATTCTGCCGAAAGGGAGTCCTCTAGGATGAGTAGAGGGATGTGGAGAGAGTAAATGGGCAGGGGTTGGCCGAGCCAAAGGCTTTATAAGTGTGGGAAAAGAGGTAGAGGTGGGGGCCTTTTATAAGAGGAGAGGAGGGGTACTTTTGGAAAGTAAGAAATATTACTTTATTTGAAAATATGTTTCGGTTTTAAAAAGTCCCACATTGATAGAATTAGTGGATAAGGTGATAAGTCTTCGAAATCCACTCATACAATTAGTTTTGGCCATGTGTAGTTTGTAGATGTTTCATTATCTTTCCATTTTAATTAAATCGTCAAATAATGATGTCATCGCTGCATCATTATTATGTCATAAATAATTTAATTTCTTTAATGTCTAAAAATTATAAAAAAAATACTATGATATAGGAAATATTTTTAGCTTTCCAATTACTATTTATAATCAAAATTCGGACTTGTATAACCCCACTTAAAAATTGTTTTCGTAAAACATATTATGTTTGTGTCATTTTCACTTCAACATTAAATAAAAAGTAATTTATGTCATTTCCCAACAAAAGTGGATCCATGGGGTCCCCAAGTTGGCCCATGGATTGTCTTGGTCGGCCATGACTCACCCAATAGGTGTAGGACAAGTTTCATGGTGTTTTCACATTCTTATAATATCATTTTTACCTTAAACTACACTAATTACCACTAATCGCGATTAAAAACTTAATAAGTTACTATTCACCAAAAAAATTATTTTAATCTCATTGAACCACATTTTACTTCTTAATGACAACCATGTATGTCGGATTTTTGAAAATCAAAACACAATTATGGCAAAATTTCATTTAAATGAAAAATCAGTTTTTATAAGTACCACTTAGTGGTTTCACTATTCATCAAAAATTGAAGTTTTTCAGAAAATTACCAAAAATTCACCCTAAGCTATATTTGATATTCCGAATTCAAAAATGAAGTATATTTTAAAAAATTCAAAACATATTAGTCACATTAATTAATTTAATAATTAATTCCCGCTGTCAGAGCAAATAGCGTGTTTTTATAAAACAATAAGTATCAAAAGATTGACACTAGTTTAAGTCTGATTTCAAAGTGAAATTAATTCCAATGACCACTATTGGATTTAATGGTAAAAATATTTTCTAATTTAACTTTAAAACCAATTCAAAATATTTTCTAATCATATAAATAAATTATATTAAAAAGAGGTTTTGAATTAAAACACAACATTCTACACTATTCATTAAAAAAAATGAACTTTATCAGAAAGATACCAAAAATTTACACAAAGTAAATTTTGATGTCCCGATTCTTAATAAGAGTTTTATTTGGTCCAAAATAATGTTTAAGAGTGAACAAAACTATTTTTAATGACGGTTCTCCATCAAAAGGTGATAAGTGAACCTTTAGTGAAAACTAGGGCATACACGCCAAAAATTGAATTCTTTCCGTATTTTAAGCCTTTATCTTTTATTGTCTAAATGTAAAAATATTTAAGAACATATATAATCATATTTTAGTTATTTCTATCCATTCCTGCCAATACAACGGCTACATGTTAACTACCATTTAAAATAATATTATTTTATTATTAGAGTGCAACGTAAGATTCCCAAGAAACTCGTTGTTGCGTGTTGGGTACGCCATCGAGCATAGCGTCCCCTTTAAAGTCATATTAATATTTTATTCACAAATATGGATAAATGTGAAAATTTCATATTCATTATTTACCTGGGGTGTTACATATGTGTAGGGTTATGTTAATTGATACAATGTTCAGAGTATTATTAGAAAATATCTAACAATATAATGAGTGTATCCTTGATGTTAGAAATTATGGTTTCTTGTGGGACTTGTTTGTGCTCGAGATTTCAGGTTTTGATCTGATTTTGGGGATGGATTGGCTGGTGTTGTATTAGAACCATATTGACTGTTATTGCCATAAGTTAACATTGTTGTCCCTTGAGGTGGATACTGATGTTCACTGTAGGGAATGAGATATCCAAGAAGGCCATGCAAGGCCTATTCATCTGCAATTGGATGAGCTCATAGTCCAAGTGGCATGTCTTATGCTTGATGATGTAGGATTATAGTAACTCATATTTCCTCTAGTGGTGGATCAATTTTAGGATGTGTTTCTTGTGGACTTCTTGGGGACACCTCCTAAGAGAGATGTTGAGTTCATGATTTATTTTCTTCCTAGAGTAGAACCTATTTCTATTCGTCCATATAGAATGGTGTCGACAGAAATTCTGAAACTTAAAACTCAATTGGAGGAATTGGAGAATAAAGAGTTTATTCATCCAAGTACATCACCTTGAGGACCTCTAGTGTTGTTTTCCAAGAAGTCTGATGGGACATTACAATTATGTGTTGACTATTAGAGGTTTAATCATACAATAGTTAATAACTAGTACCCTCTTCCACAAGTTGATGAAATTTTTGATCAGATGAGAGGTGCTTTTGTATTATCCAAAATCAATTTGAGATTAGGGTATCATTAGTTGAGGGTGAGACCATATGATATATTGTAGACTATTTTGAGAAAAAGGTATGGTTTATATGAGTTATTTTATTCCATTTGGGTTGACCAACATACCAGAAGTGTTTATGTCCCTGATGAACAATATATTTCAGCCATACCTAGATCAGTTTTGGTTGTTTTGTGGATAAAATCTTGGTTTACTCCAAGACTAATGATGATCATGCCAAATATAATGACATCATCCTAAGTACACTAAGAGAGAATAGGATATATTCTAATCTCTATAAGTTTCATTTATTGAATTACATGGTACATTTATTAGGTCATATCATTTCATAGGAAAGTGTGTCAATGGAACTAGAGAAATTGAAGGTAGTTGTATCTTGGGAGAAACCTAAGAATGTTCTTCATATCTAAAACTTTCTGGGTTTAGTAAGATATTATTGGAGGTCCATAAAAGACTTTTCCCATTTAGTAGCACCAATTTCAATCTTGAACAATAAGGGAACCAAGTTTTAATGGTCTGGGTCATGTGATAATGTCTTCCAAGAGTTAAAGAATTAGTTGATTACTACAATAATTTTCATCCTACTCGAGTCGGGAAAGAAGAATACCTTGTTTTATGATGCGTCCATGTTGGACTTGGAGAAGTTTTTATGTAGGGTGGTATAGTTGTGGCATATGGGACTTCAAATTTCAGCCCTCATGAATGGAATTTCCCTATACATGATCTTCAGTTAGCCACAATATTTTATGCTTTAAAGTGTTGGAAACATTACCTATTAGGTGAAATGTTTACTATGTATACCAACCATAAAATCCTTAATTATATCTTATCCTAGTTTTATTTGAATTCTAGGAAGTGAAGATGGGTTGAACACAAGAAATATTTTTATTTTGAGATGGTCTATATACTGGGAAAAGGAAACAATGTTGTGGATGCTTTGAGTCATAAGACTCAAAATCGGGTAGTTCAGGAATCCAATTTCGAGTGGAGGATGATCGAGTTGTTTATTGAGATGAATATAGAGGTTCAGGATGGATGGGGGAAGATGAACCTAAAATAATTGGTAGTTAATTACATGCTTTTGAGACAAATAAAGGAGAGACAATACAAGTATCACGATTGTTTGACCATGAGGGAAAGTCTTGAAGGTGGGAATCACCTTCTGAATGGACTGTTGATGTTGATGATATCATTTATGTTTGTGTCCATGTTATCATACCTACATGTATGTGGGAAGAGTTGATTCATGAGTTTCATGCATCAAAGTGTATGGTGCATCCTAGTTTAACCAAAATGTATCATTAACTTCATATATGGTATTGATGTCCAGGCATGAAGAAAGAGGTTTCATGTTTCGTGATACGATGTTAAACCTGTCAGTAAGTGAAGGTCGAGAATCAACATTCAGGTGGTTGTTACAGCCTTTTACCATTCTGGATTGGAAATGGGATGATGTCACAATGTATTTTATGATATGTCTCCTAAGGATGCCTCAGAAGAATGATGCGATATGGGTAGTTGTGGATCGTTTGACCAAGGTGACACATTTCTTATAGATATGAGATACCTTCAACATAGACCAGTTAGGTGATCTATATGTTTGAGAGATAGTACATTTGAATGGGGTGTCGCAAACCATATTTTTGGATCATGATCTACATTTTACTTCATGTTTCTAGTAAGGGTTATAGAAGGCACTTGGTACCCATGTGTGTTTGAGTATAGATTTCCACTCGCAGATAGATAAGTAGTTAGAGCATATTATTCATGTACTCGAGGACATGTTGAGGGAACGTGTCCTAGACTTTGGTGGATATTGGGAGAATCACTTGGATCTTGTTGATTTTTCCTATAAAAATAGTTACCAGGAGACTATTCAGATGACACCATATGAGTAGCTCCATGGTAGACCTCTATTATATTGGATGGAGGATGGGGAATCAGAGTTTTTGGGACCAAGTCTCTTATATGAGACATCAGAGTAGGTTAAGTTGATTTGAAAATGTATAACTACGGCTCAGAGTAGGAATAAGTCAGATGTTTACTGACTTCATCAACCTATTGAGTTTATGGTGGGTGATCATTTGTTCCTTATATTGTCTCAAAGGTTTGGTCATCATTCGATTCAGAAATAGGGTAAGTTGGTGCCTAGGTACATGGGGATATTTGAGATTATGGAGAGGATTGAACCGGTGGCATACTGATTGACTCTTCCATAGAGGTATAGTGTCATGAACAATGTTTCTCATATGTCACAGATTTAGAAGTATCACCTATAACCTTTCTATGTGATATATATAGATGATATTGAGCTTGAGGTTGATGCATCCTTTGAGGAGAATTCAGCTCATATTGCTGGTTATAATGAAAAACTTTTTCCAGGTAAGTTTGTGCCATTATTCCAAGTGTTGTAGCAACATTGTGGCATTAAAGAGGAAACTTTGGAGAGGGAGATGGATATGTGAGTCCAGTGGCCCAAACTTTTTTACCTTGGAGAGTCAGTGATTCTTGGGAGTGTAGATTGAGGATGAGACTTTATAAGGCAGGGAGGTTGTAAGATCCCAGACTTCTAATGAGGTATGTTCTTGTTTAAATTTTGGTTTAAATTTCTTGAAGTTGGTTAATTAAATGTTTCCCAAACATGTGAGGAGACTTGGGGGTGTTCTTGGGGTTCGAGACATTAAAGAGGAGGAAAGTGGGCATCCGGTGCATGTTGCCTGATTGGCACACAGTAAGTAGGAACCCTGTTTTATAACAACACTTGCTTGGAGTAGGTGCTGCATGGTTGGTGAAACCATGAAAGGGGGAGTGAGAACATATAGGCTTGTACAGAACCATCCCACATGGTTACCACATATTTTTTCAAACTACACAATCTACCTAAGAATCCCTGCTCCTGACCCCCTATTGGACAGAGGGTGGTGCACAGTTAGAGTACGGTTTGGCTAACCATGTGGCCAAAGTATGTATCTCATTAAATATAGATAAATTAAACTCCCCCTCAGTCTTTCATATATCTCACTAAAAGTTCCTCCAAATTCTTTCTACAACATCCAAGGGTTATGAACCCTTCCAAAATTCTCAAGGATCATTCTTTCTCATTTATAATCTATTTGGAGTTTCGTTGGGTGTGGATCGAAGCTCTATGTGAGTCTAACACTCCTATTCCTTCATTTTTCTAGATTAGAGATTTTTTAGCATTTATTATTCTACTAAATCCCTAAAATCCTATTTTTCTAGTAGATCCTAGGTTGGGGCTTCAAAGAGTGTTATAGATTGAATCAAAGTCCAAATTTGAGCGATCATTAATCTATGAAATCAATTTAGGTGGTATAAAAGTTATATCCCATAGTATTATAGATAAATTTATGTGTATGTGGTTATGAACTTGTTTAATTATGCTATCCATTAAGTTTTATATGATAAAAATGATGAATTGGTTTGTTAAATGATAAATTGAACCCCTCATAATCCATGTGGGATGCATTGAGGTTGATTGGACTTGGTTAAGGGCCACCCATGGGGTGTTCCTATTTCTTGAACATGGAATTATATTTTTAAGGGTATAATTGAATTGTTATGAGATAAAACCCATGATAATTATGTTGACATGTTAACACGAGTTATGAAGTGAAGCTAATGATAATCATGTCGAGTTATTGACAAGACATAAGGGGGTGTTTGGTATAAAGTGAATGTGTTAATTTAATTATGGGTTGTAAATGATAAATGTGTAAATGGGAAATGTGTTAATTGGTTAAGGCATAGAGATGGTAAATGTGTTGAATGAACTATGGTTGTAATTGGTAAATGTGTTCAATGAGTTATTATTTTTAAATGGTATATGTGTGAAATGGTTAAAGAAGCACATGCACATGGATTAGTGGTATGTTTTGGGTATTTAAATTGATGATATACACCCATGGGTCAAGTTTTATTGAGTTTATAATCCCCACCCCTTTAATGCATGGGTCCGGGAGTTAGAATGAGGATCTATGCCCCTAAATAATTCATGTGATATGACTACCTGGACTGAGGATATGAGGTAATTGTTAGGTGTTTCTTGTGTAATGTTTTCCCTAGTGATGTACAGAACTTGAATCCCCCTATTATGTATAGTTTACGTGACTTTCATTGGCTAAAGTGTATTTGATAAAATTGGCTAACCCATGGAACAAGTGGTGAAATTTGTTAAAGTGAACTTTATTAACAAATGTAACCCGATTTATATTCTATTTATCTTGTCAGTCATTATGTACCAGTATATACTGTCACACCCGAACCCATGATATTATTTTATTTTAATTATTTTTATGCCTTTAAATATTTTTTCTGGGGTTTGGGGTGAGTCCCAGATGAAATTTTTGAGTTTTTGATAAAAAGTGTGTTTCTTGGGTTCGACGTCATTGGATGCATGAGCAGAGCACAACTCCACACAGCTTCGCCCAGGCAACTATGTGGCCTTTTCATCTTTGAAGAATTAAAATGGTTAAATAAATGTTAATTTATTGCATCATTTAAAATATTTAGGGTTATTAAGAATTTTAATGTTTTTGTTTTAAATGAAAACTAAAATCGTTAATTTTATTATTATTAAAATGATATAAATTCATTTATTATTTTTTATTCTTTTTTCATTAAGGTTATTATTATTATTATTATTACTATTATTAGTATTTTTATTTTTTTATTTTTTTTACTTTTTATTTTTTTCTTCTTCTTTCTTTTTGTTTCTTTTCCTTCATCCATGCGGGTGTCCCCCCTGTTCTTCTTCTGCGCGGTGCACCCCTCCGTAGCACCTGCGCCCTACTCTCCCTCATGTTCTCCCACCATCGGAACCCTCCCTCTTCCCACCAGCAGCCTCAGGCCTTGGCCTCCTCTGTCACAGCAGCAGCCCTGCTCCCATCCGGCTCACTCGCTTGCTGCCCATCGCCATCCTTCCCAGTTTCAGCTCTCAGCAGATCCACCGGTGTGCCCTCATCCTTGCAGTACGACCCCCCCTATAGCTCCCGGCCTTCTACTCCTTGCTGCAACCCCGTCACCCCTGCTCCGCCTCCATCTTCCCCACTCAGCCTCGACCTCCCCTACATGCGGTGCCCCCTCCACCTGGCCGCCTCGCACCGCCGCTGCCCAGCACACCCGCACCCTTCCCACCGGCCACCTCGCACCACCGTTGTCCGGTGGCCCTCACCCGCAGCCCCCAGTCAGACCTCATCCAACCGCACAGACACCCTCCTCTGGTTCAGCGCGATTCCCTATGGCCAATCCACACCCTCTCCAGCCGACCCACACCCCCCTCAGACCCCATACTTCTCTGTGTTTTTTGTTTCTGACCGGCCAGCCTCCACCTCGACCTTCCGGAAGCCTCCCTGTCATGCGCCAAGTGGCTGACCCCTCCTTCTAGAGTGCACAAATCCTATCCAATGGGTAAACCATGGTGTATCCATTTTTTTCATGCTCCATTTGATATTTCTATTATATATATATATATACCATGGTTTGATTAGAAGTTTTGGTTAATTAAGTGTTATTTGGGTTAGGTTTGATATTTTAGAACCCGCGCGAAGTGATTCTGAGTGGCCTTTGTCACCTCGAATTGGTTCAGAGGTTGTGTTGTCATCACACTTTGATCTTGAGGTAAGATTTACCTTTGTACTTTATTTTTAATTCAAGATTAATTTATTTCATTCTTTCATCACCTTGTTTAATTTATAAATATTGAAATATGATTCTTGGTTTCATTGGTTAACATGTAAAATTTTGTTTTAGACTTTCTTGTGTGATAAATAGAACTGCATTGTTAAATATTACACACAATGCATTTTATGAAAAGACTCGGTTGAAATTTTCATGTAAAATGGTTTTTGTTTATAATGTGCAAATGAAATGTTTTGAAGAATTCTTATAAATGTTTTTGAGTGGGAATGGTATGCTTAACGCCATTTTTTTGAAAAATGTTTTCACTTTGAGATTGGGGTTTGTTGGTGAATGATTAATGTAACACCCCGAGATTTTATGAAAAATATTATTTTCAATTTTATTGATGTCTTGTGTTGTACGCTACACCAAAAGGAGCTTTCACTACACGCAACCATGACTTGGCTTGCATTACACGCAATCACGACCTTCCTCGATAGCGTGTGTTGTACGCAATACCAGGTTTCACTAAACGACGATATATTGTTATAATATTACTATGGACTAGCCATTATGAATATTATTAACTACATTTTTAATTTTATAACATTATTATTCATCTTATAAATTTTCTAAAACATTTTATGTGGACAAAATAATTTTTTCGGGTGAAATAAGTATTTTTCAAAAAATGCAGTTTTGCCACCTTTTGATGGCGCACCCACATTAAATCTAGTTTTTGACATGTTTATAAGTTAAATTTTACAAAATAAACTTGTTCTTTTGAATTATGATATAAAAATTTACATTGGATAAAGTTTTGATATTTTTCTAATAACTTTCATATTTTAATGAATAGTAAAAACACGCTATATTTTAATTAAAAACAACTTTTTTCATCGTAATAATTTATATGGTTAAATTATAATATTGAATGGTTTTAAAGTATAAATAGAATATATTTTTACCATTTAATACAATTTATTTCATTATCATTGATTTTACCTTGAATTCGTAGGTTAAATCAATTCAATCTTTTGCAATGTTTTAAACAAAAACCCGTTTTCTTTCAACAACGGGATTGATTTTAAATTAATTACTGCAACTTATGTGTTTTGAATTTTGAAAAATGGATTCCATATTTTGAATCAGTGGGTCTAAATTATGTTAATAGGCTACTTTTTATTTTTGGGCATTATGAATGGTAACTACGGTAAATTTTATTTACCATAGTTAAAGGTAAATCGGGTAATTAAGGGTAAATATAAGATTATAAAATTAACCTAACACCAGAAAAAATCCTATTGGATGACTAAAAGTCAACCCATATCACTTAAGGGTCATATTAGATTCATTTAATGGACTTTTGTTCATGAAAATAATTTAATTATTATTAAAACCAAAGAAAGTGACAACATGTCACTTTCTTAAATTTTATAAGTATAATAATTTTAATTTAGTAATAAACTTAATGAAACTTATAAAATGAATATTCTACAGAAATATAATAAAATTATCTATATAATATGAATTTATTTAGAATTTTTAGGGATTAAATAATTACCATTAAAGGTGATATAATAGTGATGTTGAAATTATTTTATTAAGAGAAATATCAAATAAATGGTTTTAAAAATATTAAAATAAATATTATATGAACTATTTAATGTTCTCCACTAATTTTATAGATAAATATGACATTTTATGAATCTATTAAATCTTTTATTTTGAACATATATTCTATATATTGTTTATTTAAATTCAAATAAATGAATAGTGTCAAAATTGACACTATTGTTATTTTATAAAAATAACATATTATAAATTTGTTTAAAAATAACAAAAATATTTAAAAATTATAAATTTAAATTTATATGGTCTAAAATGTCATCAAGTGTCAAATTATAGAAAATTAACAACACATATTCAATTATTTATAATAATTTAAAATTTAGAATATTATTACCATAAATAAAATTAAATTGATAAATAAGGATAAATCAAGTTGATAATGTTTAAAATAAATTCCTAAAATGTCTAAATTTTATTTTTTGATGCTATTACAACCCTATATCATCTAATATTCGTATATGAGTCATTTTGGAAGTTTTTAAGTGGGGTTGGGATTTAATATAAACTAATATTTCTTATATTTCAAAAGGTTCCCCCTCTCCTCCCTTATAAAAGGGCACCTCCTCCCTCTCTTCCTCACACCATTTTGAGCCTTGAAGCTCAGAAAAACTCTACCCATTTCACTTCACCACTTCCCTAGAAACCTTATAGAGGTACTGGTCTTCTTAAGATATCAACCCTAGTGCCCTAAGAAGAAGTTTAAAGGAGGTGCGTCGAAGAAGAGGTAATCTCTTCTACCGATTATTCCAAGCTTATTTCTTATTAAACTTCTTCTTATTTAGTTGTTTAATTATAAAGTAATAACATAAGTATCACTAATATACTTATATGTTATTATAAATATGAAACAACCCCATTTCACCTTCTATCCATCCTACGGAAAATGAAATCACCGCGCGTGCGTACGTACATAATACCGTCTCCACACCGTGGTGTACTCTGTTTTTCCAACACCACCTTACTTGGATGGGTATAATGGTGTAAAGAATAAATATACATAGTTATTATAACATCATAATAATTCTGATATATTGTATCATCCACTCCAATTCAATTCAATAATTATGGGAACGATATCATCGCCCGTGCGTACGTACGGACTACCGTCTCCACGACGCGATGGGATTCATTCTCAATGATTAACCATTCCTGAATGGTTATAAAGTATATATAATAATTAATCATGAAATATATGAAATAATAATGATACTGGATTTATGTATATATATATATGTATGTCATCTACTTAATTCCATTCAATTCAATAAGGAAACAAAAACAACGTTCATGCGTACGTACGGCCTACCGTCTCCATGAACGGTGTATTTCATTCCATTTATCAATCTATCATATATATATATATATGTATATGATGAATATATATAAATCATGTTTTAAATTATGGAATTAAATAAATTAGGTTCTAAGTAATAATATCAAGAACAACAAGTCCAAACATGTACGATAAATAAAACGATTTTACCCAAAATGCTACCTTAACATGGAACTTACAAAATAATGGGTAATATAAAGTCATAAGTGAACCACATATGATATCATAACAATGAATATGATTCTATAATAAGTCAATGACATTATTTAAATCATTATACAGGAGTTTTGGACACTTACGAAGAAAATCGGACCTAAGGTAAAGGATAATTATTCCAATCTCATTATTAACCGAGATTATTTATTTGTAAGTATTTACTGGGGTTATGATTATTATCCATGTCCATATGTTCTAAAAATATTTTCATAAAATGTTTACATTTCTTCCATGTATGTTTAAATTCATTTTTACCCTTTTATACTTTTACCACATCGTATGGAAGGAATCTTTCTTTTGTTTACCATACGAGGTACTTTTTGACTTTTCCAAAAAAAGTACGAGAAAAATTTTATTTTTAACTTATACGGAGTGAACGTATTTTTACAGTTTTATAACGCCTCATTTTCATGAAGCTTACTCTACAAGATTTTATTACTATTTTCAACAAAATAATTTTATTTTAAAAGTGCATGGAATTTTGTGAAAAGAAAATGATTTTGAAGAAGAAAGGATATTTTCCTCAAGAATTCATTTCAAATGTTTTATCAAAACCATTTTCCATCTAAGATGAAATTATTTTCATATGTGTGTGTTTTAAGTATAATGTCTATATGATTTACATGATTTCACTTTTCTTATGATGAAATGATATCCATTCATTTATATGGATTATGTTATGATGGGATGATGTTTATGAAACCCAATTTATTCTTTGGGTTATGATGAATGATTTATGATTGTTTTGTGGCACAAGTAAGAATGATTTCATTATGATATGGGTGGTACCTTTATCTCCCTATAATGCATTGGGTAAAAATTTATATCTCATGAGATATACATGGCTATAACGGTAAGTTAATCCGGTTCAGTGTTATAGGACTGAAACGAGGAGTGAACTCGATTCAGAAAGGGACTTTGTCCACTAAGATGGTCTTGGAAGCAATGCCTTGGATACTATGGAAATCATTACATGTTCTTAATGGATGCCACAATTACATGTTTTATTCCCATTCTATTTTATCATGATTGATGTTCCCTTATGATTTATGCCTTACGTACTTCCAAGATTCATGTCTTTGCTCAAGATTTTGATGTCTAGATTTTATGTTCAAGTTTTTTCATTCAAATGTTTATGGATTGTTTTATGTTCTCTATGTTTACCCTTACTGGGCATTTGAGCTCACCCCTTTTATGTTTTCTTTTCCCTAGGATATAAAGAAAGGTTTTAGGTAAAAAGGGGGGGGGGAGATCTTTATGGGAGATGTTGAAGATCTTTCACCACGATTAGAAGATTATATTCCGAGTTTCCAAAGACACTAAACTATTACGGTCCTTATGTGTCTATTTTTGTTATGTACTAAGTATTCCGCAAAATTAATGTAATGTCCATGTACGTCAAGCTTCGGGTCTCTACAGTTGGTATCAAAGGAAAGGTTTAGTTAACCTTTGGAAACCAGGATGCGAAATATTTAGTGAGATCCCTAGAGATATTTCTAAGGTATGTCTAGGGATGTCCCTAAGGTTAAGTATACGTATAGGTTATAGTCCTAGAATTGTGCTAACGATCTTATAATTAATCCTAAGATGTTAGATATTGAAGGTACTCCCCCTTTATTATGTTGTTTTCCCTATCATGGTATTTTTCTCTCACACTATTATTTTTTGGGTTTTAGATGATGGCTGGAACCCGAAGGAACTGTGTTGATCAATGTAATGGAAAATGCAATGATTGTCCTCCTGACCAAACCAATGTCATGGGAGATGGAGTGCACAATCTTATTTCTATACTTACACAAGCTATGAATCATTTTGGACTTCAAAATGATCAGAGAAAGGAGCAACATTCTGTTGAATCCTTCATGAGGCAACGTACACCTTCTTTCAGTGGGTCTTCTGATCCACTTGTTTCCGAACAATGGATCAATACCACTGAAAATATATTTTCAGTTCTTCAATGTTCTGAACATGATAAAGTCATCTTAGTAGTATATCATTTGGAAGGTGAAGCTGATCAATGGTGGAATCTTATCAAGAATATGAGGCCAAGAGATGAAATTGAGTCCATGGAATGGGACGAGTTCAAGAACTTATTTTTCAATAAGTACTTCACTCGTATTCTTCGAACAAAGATGGAAAAGGAGTTCATTGAGCTTAAGCAGAAGGATGATGAATCTGTTGGTATATACGAAGAAAATTTTAAAAGACTTTCAAGGTATGCATCTGGTTTTATCATCCAACCTGAAAGTAAAGTTGATCGATTCTTCAGTGGATTAAAACCAAGTCTTCGAAAGGCATTAGCTATAAGAGACTTCAGTAGCTATGAAGAAATTATTTTTTATGATATCAAGGTAGAAATGGAAGTTGGTGTTACATATCCATCTCATGGTTTTGACAAGAAACGAAAGATGGAGTTCAAGGAGAAATCTCAGAACAATGGGGAAAAGAAGATGAATGTTTCTTTATGCTCAAAGTTTGGAAAGAAGCATGGTGGAGATTGCCTAAAAGGTACTAGAAAATGTTTAAGTGTGGAAAATAAGGTCATCGAGTAGTTGATTGTCTAAGTAATGGGAAAAAGGTTGCTAATGATGTGAATAGAGAAAAGACTACATAGAACTCTCCACCAACACTTCAATCCTTCAAGTGTAATGAAATGGGGCATTATGCTAATAAATTCCCTAATCCACGGGTTAATGATGATCAACGTGAGCAACCTATTAAAGCAAAGGATAAAGGGAAGTCTCATGAGATCACTATTTGTGATGTTGAGTATGAAAATGATGTTGTGTAATGATTAAGTGTTTATGTAATGAGATTTCAAAATAGTATCATGGAATCTCATTTATGGTATTGTGGAATTTTGGAATATCTATGTATTGGTTTTCAATTATTATATGGTACTGGTAACCATGAAAAAGTGATTGAAATGTTTTTTTTGGAAAGTAGATGATATGCGCATAATTAAGGGATAAGAAGATAATGAGATGTTTGATTGTATTCATGAGCTCATGACTGATATAAGGACTAAGTGATATTATGGTTTGAGTATATAGAATTTTTGGGATTTTTGTATATGGAAAGTGTTAAAATTTAACAACATTCATGTTTTCACTAAGGTTCAATGGGTATTCAGTATTAAAGAGAATACATGCTTAAGGTATTAGCATGTTTGTAATTTGACCAACAAGATATATCTTATGATATATGGGGGATAAATGGTGGAATTCACACGATTGTTATATGACATTTCAAGTAATCATTTTCTTTATACTATGATCCTGGACCAAAGTATTTTAGATAAGCCTAAAGATTGGAAAGGATTATGTTGGACATAAGTTAGTATTGTTTAAGGATATAACTTTTTTTTGATAGTAATGTAGTTTTAGAAAAAGTACAACCTGCAGGATGGGCGACAACCCATCGCGTCAGACAAGGCTGTGGGAATCGAACCCACAACTGAAGTGCGATTGGCCTTTATCGCCTACCACTAGCCTACAAGAAGTCCTTGGTTATTAGAAACTAGTTTTATTTTATTAAGCGTCATGATAGATGAAGTATAAGTTCATTTTTGGAATCGTATACGATTAACCTCACCATAGATGGACTTATGTATATTTGATAACTTTTGATAACATTTTGTTTGAAACAGATGGAATGACCCATCATTCTATCACATGATCTGTTAGCACTTCACGAATAACAAATTCAACTTCATTTCTTTAAGAGATGAAGTGGAAATTGTTTAAAGCACGAACAATAGTGAGATTGTACCAAAATCAAGCAAGTATTTCTTCTAATTCAAATTCTTCAACTTTAGGGAAATGATCTTGAAAACCAAAAATGTTATCCTAGTGCCCTTATATTCGATGAATCAGATGGTACCCTAGATCATCAAAAATATATGGCTTTGTGATTGTTGGATTTTTCATAGCCATGTTCTTTACCACTCTCCATCAGAACATGACGGTTAGATTTCTATTCCATATCCATATTTTCACCTGTGTTCTCCTATGTGGAAACCCAGTGATTAGTTAATTTGGGTAACCGTTACGTTTCATACTTTAGTTTTTAAAGCCAAGTTTTGGTATTCCTTTTTACGATGTGGGTTTCTATTAAAGAAACTTTCGAGTAGTAAACCATTTATAACCCCGACGAATTTTGATGGAGAAATTCATTTTAAGGGGGGTAGAATGTAACACCCCGAGATTTTATGAAAAATATTCTTTTTAATTTTATTGATGTATTTTGTTGTACGCTACACCAAAAGGAGCTTTCACTACATGCAACCATGACTTGGATTGCATTACACGCAATCGCGACCTTCATCGATAGCGTGTGTTGTACGCAATACCAGGTTTCACTAAACGACAATATATTGTTATAATATTATTATGGACTAGCCGTTATGAATATTATTAACTGAATTTTGAATTTTATAACATTATTATTCATCTTATAAATTTTCTAAAACATTTTATGTGAACAAAATAAATTTTTCGGGTGAAATAAGTATTTTTCAAAAAATGCAGTTTTGCCGCCTTTTGATGGAGCACCCACATTAAATCTAGTTTTTGACATGTTTATAAGTTCAATTTTACAAAATAAACTTGTTATTTTGAATCAGGATATAAAAATTTACATTGGATAAAGTTTTGATATTTTTCTGATAACTTTCATATTTTAATGAATAGTAAAAACACACTATATTTTAATTTAAAACAACTTTTTCATCATAATAATTTATATGGTTAAATTATAATATTGAATGGTTTTAAAGTATAAATAGAATATATTTTTACCATTTAATACAATTTATGTCATTATCATTGATTTTACCTTGAATTCGTAGGTTAAATCAATTCAATCTGTTGCAATGTTTTAAACAAAAACCCATTTCATTCGACAACGAGATTAATTTTAAATTAATTTCTGTAACTTATGTGTTTTGAATTTTGAAAAATGGATTCTATATTTGAAATTAGTGAGTTCAAATTATGTTAATAGGCTACTTTTTATTTTTGGGCATTATGAATAGTAACTACGGTAAATTTTATTTACCATAGTTAAAGGTAAATCGGGTAATTAAGGGTAAATATAAGATTACAAAATTACCCTAACACCAGAAAAAATCCTATTGGATGACTAAAAGTAGACCCATATCACCTAAGGGTCAGATTAGATTAATTTAATGAACTTTTTTCCATGAAAATAATTTAATTATTATTAAAACTAAAGAAAGTGACAACATGTCACTTTCTTAAATTTTATAAGTATAATAATTTTAATTTAGTGATAAACATAATTAAACTTAGAACATGAATAGTCTACAGAAAGATAATAAAATTATCTACATAATATGAATTTATTTAGAAATTTTAGGGATTAAATAATTACCATTAAAGGTGATATAATAGCGATGTTGAAATTATTTTATTAAGAGAAATATCAAATAAATTCTTTTAAAAATATTAAAATAAATATTATAAGAACTATTTAATGTTCTCCACTAATTTTATAGATATATATGACATGTTATAAATCTATTAAATTCTTTATTTAGAACATATATTCTGTATATTTTTTATTTAAATTCAAATAATTTAATAGTGTCAAAATTGACACTATTGTTATTTTATAAAAATAACATATTATAAAATTGTTTAAAAATCACAAAAATATTTAAAAATTATAAATTTAAATTTATATGGTCTAAAATGTCATAAAGTGTCAAATTATAGAAAATTAACAACACATATGTAATTATTTATAATAATTTAAAATTTCGAATATTATTACCATAAATAAAATTAAATTGATAAATAAGGATAAATCAAGTTGATAATGTTTAAAATAAATTCCTAACATGTATAAATTTTATTTATTGATTATATTACAACCCTATATCATCTAATCTTTGGATATGAGTCATTTTTGAAGTTTTTAAGTGGGGTTGTTATTTAATATAAACTAATATTTCTTATATTTCTAAAGGTGCCCCTCTCTTCCCTTATAAAAGGGCACCCCCTCCCTCTCTTCCTCACACCATTTTGAGCCTTGAAGATCGTCCAACCTCTGCCCATTTCACTTCACCACTTCTATAGAAATCTTATAGAGGTACTGGCCTTCTCAAAAGACTAACCCTAGTGCCCTAAGAAGAAGTTTAAAGAAGGTGCGTCGAAGAAGAGGTAATCTCTTCTACCGATTATTTCAAGCTTATTTCTTCTTCAACTTCTTCTTATTTAGTTGTTTCATTATAAATTAATAACATCAGTATCAATAATATACTGATATTTTATTATAAATGTGAAACAACCCCATTTCACCTTCTATCCATCCTACGGAAAATGAAATCACCGCGCGTGCGTACGTACAGAATACCGTCTCCACGCCGTGGTGTACTCTGTTTTTCCAACACCACCTTAATTGGATGGGTATAATGGTGTAAAGAATAACTATAAATAGTTATTATAACATCATAATGATTCTGATATATTGTATCATCCACTCCAATTCAATTCAATAATTATGGGAATGATATCATCGCTCGTGCGTATGTACGGACTACCGTCTCCACGACGCGATGAGATTCATTCTCAATGATTAACCATTCATGAATGATTATAAAGTATATATAATAATTAATCATGAAATATATGACATAATAATGATATTGGATTTATTTATATATATATGTATGTCATCTACTTAATTCCATTCAATTCAATAAGGAAACGAAAACAGCGTTCATGCGTACGTACGGCCTACCGTCTCCATGAACGGTGTATTTCATTCCATTTATCGATCTATCATATATATATATATATGTATATTCTGAATATATATAAATCATGTTTTACATTCTGGAATTAAGTAAATCAGGTTCTAAGTAATAATATCAAGAACAACAAGTCCAAACATGTACGATAAATAAAACAATTTTACCCAAAACACTACTTTAACATGGAACTTACAAAAGAACGGGTAATATAAAGTTATAAGTGAACCATATATGATATCATAACAATGAATATGATTCTTTAATATGTCAATGACATTATTTAAATCATTATATAGGAGTTTCAGACACTTATGAAGCAAATCGGACCTAAGGTAAGGGATAATTATTCCAATCTCATTCTTATCCAAGATTGTTTATTTGTAAGTATTTACTGGGGTTATGATTATTATCCATGTCCATATGTTCTCAAAATGTTTTCATAAAATGTTTACATTTCTTCCATGTATGTTTAAAGTCATTTTTACCCTTTTATACTTTTACCACATCGTATGGAAGGAATATTTCTTTTGTTTACCATATGAGGTACTTTTTGACTTTTCCAACAAAAGTACGAGAAAAATGTTATTTTTAACTTATAAGGTGTGAATGTATTTTTACGGTTTCATAACTCCTCATTTTAATGAAGCTTACTCTACAAGATTTTAGGACTATTTTCAACAAAATACTTTTATTTTAAAAGTGCATGGAATTTTGTGAAAAGAAAATGATTTTGAAGAAGAAAGGATATTTTCCTCAAGAATTCATTTCAAATGTTTTATCAAAACCATTTTCCATCTAAGATGAAATTATTTTCATATGTGTATGTTTCAAGTATAATTTATCTATGATTTACATGTTTCACTTTTCTTATGATGAAATGATATCCATTTTTTTATATGGATTATGTTATGATGGGATGATGTTTATGAAACCCAATTTATTCTTTGGGTAATGATGAATGATTTATGATTTTTTTGTGGCACAAGTAAGAATGATTTAATTATGAGATGGGTGAGAAATTTATCTCTCTCCAATGCATTGGGTAAAGATTTATATCTCATGAGATAGACATGGCTAGAACGGTAAGTTAATCTGGTTCAGTGTTACAGGACTGAAACGAGGAGTGAAATCAATTCATAAAGGGACTTTGTCCACTAAGATGGTCTTGGCAGCAATGCCTTGGCTACTATAGAAATCATTACATGTGCTTAATGGATACCACAATTACATGTTTTATTCCCATGCTATTTTATCATGATTGATGTTCCATTATGATACATGCCTTACGTACTTCCAAGATTCATGTCTTTGCTCAAGATTTTGATGTTTAGATTTTATGTTCATGTTTTTGCATTCAAATGTTTATGGATTGTTTTATGTTCTCTATGTTTACCCTTACTAGGCATTTGAGCTCACCCCTTTTATGTTTTCTTTTCCCCAGGATATAAAGAAAGGTTTTAGGTAAAAAAAGGGGGGAATATCTTTATGGGAGATGTTGAAGATCTTTCACCACGATTAGAAGATTATATTCCAAGTTTCCAAAGACACTAAACTATTACGGTCCTTATGTGTCTGTTTTTGTTATGTATTAAGTATTCCGCAAAAGTAATGTAATGTCCATGTACGTCAAGCTTCGGGTCTCTACAATTAAAGGCCCATTTGGACAGTTTGTAAAAAATTAGTGGAAATTATTTGTTATGAATACCTCCAGTGGATGTTTCTCATGCCATACTGTGTGTGTATAATGGATGAGAAGTCCTTACTAAGGAATCCTTGTGATCCATTATGAGATTGTCTAATGTTGGACTCTTTATGTTCTTTGATAAATGGTATGAGATCAGTCCTTAGAGTGGCTCGGGGTGATGCATGTTGTGCATTATATATATATATATATATATGTATGTATGTATGTATGTAAGTGATTGGATGCTTGGATGGAATCAGTTGGATCAACCCCTTTCCAAATACTTGAGACATGAGAATCTAGAATATTGAGAGAATATTTTAAGAATGATTGATGCACTAGTAGGTTATGGTACTGACCAGTGGCCCATAGTAGTGGATATATTGGGTTTATTACTATGGGATTTTCCATCAGCCTTCCTGAGAAAGGATGGCAGAGCATATTAGGAATTTTAATTTCATCGTGTGTGACATGTCAATTAGTATAAGGTCTCATGTATTGGTGTCTTCTAGTTTATTGTTGATCTACTGGGTTCACCCATGTCTATTCAGCTTTTGTTTCTTGCAGTAGTGATTATGATACTTATATGTATACCTACATTACCCTTGCTGTGTGATTTCTTTTGTGCATTTTTGTGTATTGTTTTCCTTGTAAAGTGGTAAACTGGGTTTGATTAGGTTTGTAAAAATGGTTTTCAAATGAAAGTGTTTAATCCTCTTTGTACAAATTTGAAAATATAAATGTCACTTTCCCTTTCTAGAATGACATTAACACTAATGAAATGAATCTATATTTAAAAATGGTTAAGGGTAATGGTTCATACTTTTCTTTTAAGTAAAATACTTAGAAACACTTACTTTTATAAATTGTAGTTCAAACTTTAAATGATGTTTCATTTATTTTAAAGGTCGTGCATTGGGAATATATTATCGGGATAGCCTACTGAGTTTTAATACTCATGACTATAGTTCTTTTCTGTTTTTAGTGTTTTTGTAGGCTACATATTGAGTGTGCTCACCTTGGGCGATGCTTGATCGTTGAGTCAGAGAGTGACCCACGAGGTCACACATAGTTAGTTAAGACGTCGAATTTGGTTAGTTTTAATTTCTTTTGTTCTTGTTTAGTCATTTTATTTGGATTATTTATCCTGCGTTTCTCTTTATTATTTATGCTTCTTTATTTAATTTTATTGGGTGAAATAGTTTCCACAGTATCTGTTGATTCCCCAGCGCTTGTTGCCAGCATGAGAAGACCGAGAACGCCTCTTGGGCCTTACTGCGGATCAATTTGGGTGATCGATTCAGGGTCAACCCAGGTTGGTTCATGAAAAAATGGTATCTGATCCAAGTATTCTCTTAGAAAACCTCACTTTTCAGAGCACCCTTTGTTATTTGGTACATCAACATAGATAGAGTAGGATTTTTGGTACTCGAGTGGTAGGTGCGGGAAGTGCATCGCGAACTCTTGCTCGTTCTGATCCTAATGTTTTCATGGGAAGTCTAGTTTAATTAGTTTTTTTGGGGTTTTATGGAATGTTTATTTTTGGGATATGACAAAGGGAGTTGGGATAATAGTCCTCATAAGACACATGGCCTGGAAAGCCATGTGGAGCTAGGGGCATGGTCCTAAAAGGCTCTCTGTGTCGGTGACGTGTTTGGCATATGGCCGCCAACCATATGGTCAAGTCACTCACCGACACTAGTTCCCTATTGAGTTGTTTTGGGTTTCCTTTGTCTTATGAAGGTGGTTTGAATCAAAAAAGTTGGTTTTGAAAAAGGGTTGTTTGAAATGACATGTTAAATTTGTGGATTGTTTTAAAAGAAATGTGGTGAATGATTTGTTTTTGGAAAACGAAGTTGTTTTTTTTTTGACTTGGTGTTCCCAAGGGTGCTCACATGCATAGATTATATTGAGGCATAGCTAGAAAGCTTCACGAGGGAAGTTCTCAAAAGTGATGTGTTTTTGGGGGTTTTGTTTAATTTTTCTTATGTAATTTTCCTTCTAGTGTAAGGGATATCTTATAGTTACATTGTACTGATGGTGTTTTGGGTTTTGACATGTATGGTAATGTCGTGGGTCTTTTGATGAACTCTGGTTTTCAATGCCAGTGTGGTTTTCATTTCAAAATTTTGTCATTTCCTTTGTCAAATAAAAATATGTCTATTTATTATTGGGATTATCAGAACTTTACTACAAGGTAGTAGATGCTTCATCCATCAGAACTCCAGCCAAAAGGCCTCAGAGTGAAGTTGACGTGTAATCAAGAACCCCGAGGAATTTTAAGAAGCTTGGCTAAGGTTGTGCCTCTATCATTGTGATGAGGCAGTTTTAGCGTGTATGTTGTGGTTTCTTGGTTGTTGTAATTCTCCTCTTATCGAAAAGAGCGCAATGGACTTATCCCTCACGTAATGTCAATAGTTGTTCCTTTTTGGATGTGAGTTTCCAATCAGTGGCCTTTCATGGACCACACATGTGAATCAGTTGCGACTTTAATTTGTGTCCACTCCGAATTGGTGAGTCATGAGGTGTTTTCTGTCATGTTTTCATTGATATAATCCTTGGTCCCTCCCTCCCTGACCATGGGGAAAGGGTTTTTTGTTTGTACGAAGTTTTCAGTTCATCTCTTATCCCTTTTAGATGAGAGTGAATGGTTTAAATATTATTGTTGTGTTCTTTCTAGCTTGAGTAAGGCTCGGTTCAAATACTAGTTGAATTATTATGGTGGGGAGTATATTTAGGTCTCTCCTCTGTTAGTAATTTGTTTTGTGAAATAGGGTTAAGTCTCATTGGTGGTCGATGGAATGTCCATGTGTTAAGTGGTTGGATCGTGTTGTGTGGAATCCTTAGGTGTGGATCGATCGGCTGGATGGTGTTGTAGATTTTTGGGGATAGAAAGCATTATGGTGGGGATAATTGTCACACCCCGACCCATGATATTATTTTATTTTAATTATTTTTCTTCCTTCAAATATTTTTGCTGGGGTTCGGCGTGAGTCCTGGACAAAATTTACGATTTTTTGATAAAAAGTGTGTGTCTTGGGTTCGACATCATTGGACGCACGAGCAGAGCACGACACTGCGCGGCTTCACCCAGGAAACTGTGTGGCCTTTTCGTCTTTGAATAATTAAAATGGTTAAATAAATGTTAATTTATTGCATCATTTAAAATATTTATGGTTATTAATAATTTTTATGTTTTTATTTTAAATGAAAACTAAAATAGTTAATTTTATTATTATTAAAATGATATGAATTCATTTATTACTTTCTTATTTTTTCATTAAGGTTAATATTATTTTTATTAATATTAATAATATTTTTATTATTTTTAATATTAGTATTATTTTTTATTTACTTTTTACTTTCAATTTTCTTCTTCTTTCTTTTTGTTTCTTTTCCTTCTTCCATGCGGGTGTCCCCCTTGTTATTCTTTAGCGCGACGCACCCCTTCATAGTACATGAACCCTGATCACCCTCCTACTCACCCGTTGTCGGTGCCCTCCCTCTTCCCAGTAGCAGCCTCCGGTCTTGGCCTCCTCCATCGCAGCAGCAACCCAACTCCCATCCGGCTCACTCGCTCGCTGCCCGTTGTCCTCCTTCCCAGTAGCAGCTCTCAGTGGATCTGCCGACACGCCCTCAGCCTTGCAGGGTGACCCCCTGCAGCTCCCGACCTCCTGCTCTTTACAGCAGTCCCGTCACCCCCACTCTTCCTCCTTCTACTCCACTCGGCCTCAACCTCCCCTACATGTGACGCCCTCTCCTCCTGGCCGCCTCACACTACTGCTACCCAGCTCACCCGCACCCTGCCCACCAGCCACCTTGCACCGCCACTCTCCGATGACCCTCACTCGCAACCCCCAGTTGAACCACATCCATCTGCACAGACGCCCTCCACTGGTCCGACGCAATGCCCTCCGCCCGATCTGCACCCTCTCTGGCTGATCTGCACCCCCTTGGACCCCCTTTCTTCCCGATGTTTTGGTTTCTGACCAGCCAGCTGCCTCCCTAACCTTCCGGATGCCTTCCCATCATGTGTTGAGCAGTGGACCCCTCCTTCCAGTAGGCACAACTCACATATGATGGGTAAACCATGGTGTAACCATTTTTTTCATGCTCCATTTGATATTTATATATTATATATATATACCATGGTTTTATTAGAGGTTTTGGTTAGTTAAGTGATGTTTGGGGTAGGTTTGAGATTTTAGAACCTGCACGAAGTGATCCTGAGTGGTCTTTGTCATCACACATTGGTTCTGAGGTTGCATTGTCATCGCACTTTGATCTTGAGGTAGGATTTCCCTTTGCACTATTTTTTAATTCAAGATTAATTTATTTCATGATTTCCGTACCATGTTTAATTTATAAATATTAAAATATGATTATTGGTTCCATTGATTAACATATAAAATTTTGTTTTAGACTTTCTTGTGTGATAAATAGAATTGCGTTGTTAAATATTGCACACAATGCGTTTCATGAAAATTCTCGGTTGGAATTTTTGTGTAAAATGGTTTTTTTAGAATGTGAAAATGAAATGTTTTGAAGAATTCTTATAAATGTTTTTGAGTGGGAATGGTATGCTTAACACCATTTTTTTGAAAAATGTTTGCACTTTGTGATTGGGATTTTTTGGTGAATGATTAAGGGCTCGTTTGGCCACTTTGTAAAAAATTAGTGATTTTTTTTAAGAAAATATAATGTGGATGTTTCTCATTCCATAATGCGTGTGTATAATGGATGGGATGTCCTTACTAAGGAATACTCATGATTCATTATGAGAGTGTCTAATGTTGGAATCTTTATGTTCTTTGATAAATGGTGTGAGATTAGTTCTTAGAGTGGCTCGGGGTGATTCATGTTTTGCATTATTATATATATATATATGTATGTAATTGGATGTTCGGATGGCATTGGTTGGATAACCACCTTTCCAAATACTTGAGACATGGAAATATGGCATATTGAGAGAATATTATAAGAATGATTGTTGCACTGGTAGGTTATGGTACTGACCAGTGGCCCATAGTAGGTGGATATATTGGGTTTATTACTATAAGATTTTCCCTCAGCCTTCCTAAGAAAGGATGTTCAAGCGTATTGGGTGTTTTGATTTCATCATGTGTGACATGTCAATGAGGATGAGGTCTCATGTATTGGTGTCTTCTGGTTTATTCTTTATCTCCTAGGCTCACCCATATCTATTCATCTTTTGTTGATTGTAGTAGTGATTATGATGCTTATATGTATACCTACATTGCCCTTGCTGTGTGATTTATTTTGGGCATTTTTGTGTATTTTTTTCCTTGGAAAGTGGTAAACTGATTTTGATTAGGTTTCTAAAAATGGGTTTCAAATGAAAGTGTTTAATCCTCTTTGTAAAAATATGAAAATATAAATTCCACTTTCCCTTTCTAAAATTATATTGACACTAATGAAATGAATCTATATTTGAAAATGGTTAAGGGAAATTGTTTGTTCTTTTAGTATGTAAAATACTTAGAAAAACTTACTTTTATAAATTGTAGTTCAAACTTGAAATGATGTTTCTTCTATTTTAAAGGCAGTGCATTGGGAATAGATTATTAGGATATCCTACTGAGTTTTAATACTCATGCCTAAAGTTCTTATCCGTTTTTAGTGTTTGTGCAGGCTACAGCTTGAGTGCGCTCGCCTTGGGTGATGCTTGATCGTTGAGTCAGAGAGTGACCCATGAGGTCACATGGAGTTAGTTTGGATATTGATTTTGGTTAGTTTTAATTTATTTTGTTATTTTTTAGTCATTTTATTCGGTTTATTTATCCTGCACTTCTCTTTATTATTTCTATTGCTTTAATTATTTGTATTGGGATAAATCGTTCCCACAGTCTCTGTTGATGCCCTGGTGCTTATCGCCATCCTGGGAGGATTAGGAATGCCTCTCGGGCCTTTCCACAGATCGTCTTGGGTGACCGGTTTAGGGTCAAACCAGGTTGGTTCGTGTCATATACTATTTTTTTAGACTAGATATTTTGTAGATACCATTGGTGTTGGCCTACTGAGTTGTACTCACACCCTGATCAGGTCACCATTGGGCACCCAAGCAGACTTCATGGCTGCATGTCAAGAAAAGGGAAATGACCCTTTTCTATATGGTTGATTTGGGTGTGGTATGTCTATGGATTAGGGTACTAGACTTTGAGTTGGGGTCTGTTGTGGGGATTTTTCATCTTGTCTTTATTTTGGGTTTTTCATACACTTGGCACCGTATGACATGACGTGGCATATTTACTATTTGGTTGTGGGCTTGTACCAAGTTTTGGGAAATGGATTTGTGATGAATTTTATGGTTTAATTATTTTCTTACTTTGTAATTTATCTGTTGTGCCTTACTGTGATAAAGAGGATATATTCACACCACTAGTTCTATTAGACCCTCGCTACTAGTTGGCAGCCTCTGGCATATAGGGAGGTGCACCTAAGGTCATGTGGTGAACCATATTGAGGCATCAGATTAGTGTCACTTGGGATGGGACATTACAACACCCATAAAATAACTTTAAGATTATGCATTTTAAATAAAAATATTTAGAAAATAAATAAATTTTAAAATGAGTTTTAAAGGTAAAGTGTCCCTTATCTTGAGATGGACTTGTCACAAACATTATTTGTCTTCCGAAATTATAATCATATGATAATTAGTTTCTTTATTAATAACATTTTTCAAGTTTATTATTCCTTTAATTTCTCTTATATCCATGTTATACTTGATTACTTAGTTGATTTAGTTCACATTAGACGTTTTTAGGATGTTTGGTTTGTAAGTCTAAAATGACGTTGGTTGGTTGAATATAGTTAAATGGATAATTATTAAATCATTTAAAGAATATAAATAATTTTATAATTATTATTATTTTACATTATTTATTTTTTAGAACCAACTGTGTCATATGGTTATGAAAAATTAATTAGGTTACACCATGGAGATGATAGTTTTTACGTACACACGACTAACATTTCCATTTTTGAATGAATATGAGGGAAATGTAGGTATAATTTTAAGTTTAAAATTTATAATTATATAAAAAATATCATATTATTTCTTTAAACACACTCATATATACCATCCTTGTGATTCAATGATGAAAAATGAAAAAAATCACTTCGTGAGGTATTAGTTTGTACGTACGCATGAGCGATGTTTATATGTTTCATTTGATAGTAAAGAAATAAGTAAGATATTTATTTTCCAATATTGAATTAAATTTATATAATATATATCATATTATTTCATTTTCATCCATTATAATGAAAATCCATAAGATATGGTGATGGATAAAAATTACATCATTTCATGAGGCGGTAGTCCGTTGTACACATGAATGATTTTTTCATTTCCCATTTGATGGAAGAAGAGATGGATAAAGGTTATTCTATCATAATAATGACATATAAATATATGGGATATAATTATTTTAACATATTTTAATGTATAATATAGTTTTTATGGAGATAAAATAATAGATAAAATAAAAACATATAGTTAAGTGTTTTACCTCTTTTTCAGAAAAACTTCTTAGGTTGACACCTTTAGCATTCTAAGGTGGGTATTATGATCAAAAAATGGAGTGTATAATGTGGTTAGGGATTTATTAAGTTATTTGGATAGGTATTTTATGAGATAATAGTCTCTTGATATCTTTAGAAAAGAGGACAGATGTATCATTTTATAAGTGAGGGAATGGGAACACTTGGAAGTTTTTAAAGGATTTAAATATTATTAAGTCATTTTCTTGGATAAGTATCCCATAAATAAATAAAATTAGATAATAATATGATAATTATATAAATAAATTTATCAAATAATAATTAAGATGAAATTTTGTGGCCTTATCACTTAGTTTTAACCTAGGTTAACATAATTTACCCTTTTATCGTGGTGGATTTTTTTTACTGAAGTTACTATTCATAATGACTAAAAATGAAATTTCAATAATTAATAAATTTAGATATGATGATTCCAAATATGGAAAATATTTTATCAAATTAAAATACTCAAAGTGTTATAAATTAATTTTAAATAAATTCACAAAATGCAATGAAACATAACTTTTAGGTAAATGTATTTTAAGCATAAAATTGAATTTAAATGCATTTTTTCCTAGTAAAAAACATTTAATGAATGTTAAAATATTTTTTTGAATAAATAATCTATAAATTTAATTTAATTAATTATTAATTATATATTAACATAAATTATTGAGAAAAATACACATTTTGCGCATAAAAACTCTTTTTAGAAAAAATGTGTTTTTAAGCCGAAAAATGAACTTAAAACAAAATCAAGAATAATAATTATTACTATGTAATTAATTATATAATTTATAATTAATGGATACTTATGTTATTTTAATATAAAATTGAAAACATAATTTTAGTTTTCAATTACTTTATTTAATGAAAATAAATGATAGTTTTACAAAAATCGGTATTTCTCAATATTTACTAAAAAGTCAATTTTTTCAAATAATTACCAAAAATTATCTCGAAGATAATTTTTAATTTATGATATAAAAAATATATTAATTTTTTCAAATTAAAATTATAAAATTTGTAATATAAGCTTTTAAATAAAACTATATAATGGATGTAAATAAATTTAGTAAGAATAAAATCATTCCCCTTTTTATTAAAAAAATACTTAATATTATTATAATTAATATGAATATATTAATAAATAATAATAAGTAATTAAATTGATATATTATAAAAATTACTTGGGTTGTTACATTCTTCCCCATTTTGGAAATTTCAACCTCATAATTTTATTTAGTTTCTGGTAAAAAGGGTTAAAACACCTAAAAAAATTACAAGGAGTGGAAGATAAAACATATGATCATGGAAGGAAAACATTTTTAATATTTAAAAATATTTTTTTTTTAAATTATACATCATAAAAAGGAATTATAAAATATTATTTTTGAAAATTAGAGAAATAAAAATATGAAGATTTCCTAGAATAACACATAATTAGGTTCCCAGATAAGGAGAAAATTGGAAGGAAGTGAAAAAATAATAATGGAGGAGAAAAATAACATCAATTTAATAATAAAGTTATGTAGAACTTGGATGTGGAAAATTTAATGACTACAAAACCATAAATCTATAGGAAAAAATTAGACCATGAATTAATAA
This sequence comes from Viscum album, assembly GCA_963277665.1. Taxonomy (NCBI): domain Eukaryota; kingdom Viridiplantae; phylum Streptophyta; class Magnoliopsida; order Santalales; family Viscaceae; genus Viscum; species Viscum album. Next base: position 905,503,004 of record OY728131.1, on the reverse strand, counting down.
AAAATGAAGGTAATAGGATCAAATTTTTATTTTAATATTCTTTTTTTATATAGTTGAGGTATTATTTTATTATCAAGATAGAGAACATTAAAAAACATACAAAAATGGTTTATTTTTGTTCCATAAGCACAATTTCATCATTTAGTTGTGATTTAATCAATTTAAAATTCGATCACATCTATTATTCTATGAAATGTATATTCAAGATGAATTTTTCATGCATGAAGCACAAAAATAAACTTATAACTGATCATATAATCTATAAAAGGATAACAAGAAATTCCACCTATTTTTAGACATTAAAAAAAACTAAAATGGTTAGAATATGTTAACTTAATATCCAATATAAAAAAATACTACATTTAACTTAAAAGCCTAAAAAATTTCACCCAAATATAAACATAAATAATTATATAAATAAATAACCTTAAGAATCTTCAAAATATTCCTAATAAAGTTCAAAACCCAAAAACAAGAGGGACTTGATCACATGTTCTTCCAAGATCAATATAACTTTCGTCTCCAAAAAATTAGTCACTCGTTAAGTCATATACCCAAGGCCTTCGGGCCAGTATGGATTTCGGGCCACTTTTAAGACCTTCAGGCCACTTCAAGGCCTTCAGGCCACATGTAGTTTCCCCAAACACACTACAAAAAAGAAGCAGCCCTAGAAGAGGATTCAGAGCAGGTGCACTCACCAGAGCAGAGCCAAATGGATTTTTCAGAATGAGAGGGTATGGCTATGCCATCAGGACCAACCTGTGCCTGCACGGGAAGCCTAACCAGACGTCCATGCGAAGGTGGAGAGATACTATCATGATGCAGATGCAGGGGAGGGGCAATTCCTTATAGATAGTCTGGTTGAATTCCCTAAGACCTTCGGGTCATGTAATCTCCTAAGCCTACGAGCCATGTAATCTTTGAGCCTACGGGACATGTAAGGGTTCCCCCTCATCCCTTGAAAGTGGGGTTATCAAAAATCAATAAAAATAAAGGCATTCGGGCCATTCAGAGTTATATAAACTTATAATATAATCAAAATATCATGATAATCTTTTCTATAAATAACCCGAATCACAAAAAATCCAAAATAAAATCATATAAACTTCCTAAATATAATTAAACCCTTATTCCTAAAATAAATACTCATATTAGAAAACGTTATTTCCATTTACCTTAATCATATAATTTTCCCCAAAATAGTGTACTTATTAAAAAATAACATTAATCACTTAGCCACTAAATAACATTTTAATCTCATAGTTTTCTATATGATAAATCATATGCTTAAAAAATGTAATAATCATTTTATCTCAAATAACCATAATTACCTAAACATCAATGATCATATTAACCATAATAGTTATCAATAACTTTCAACTTATTCCCACAAAATATAAAATCATTATACCTTAAATAACCTTTTCATTACAACATAAGTTAAACATAATGGTTACAAATACCTCAAAAACTTATAAAAACTCAATAAATATATCATAAAGCACTACAATTGTCACAAACCGCCCTCGGGGCCCGTGCCGTGACTACCCCAAGCCCGCCTTCCACAGGCCAGGGGATGGCGACTAGCACCAAGGCGTAAATCCCGATAAACAGGGAAGGCATTGCCTTTGTAAAGTAAACAAGCACCATAGAGTAAACAAGCAGAAAAGTAAACACTAATTAAAAACTATAACAAGCTGTGCTGAAAGTAAAAAGGGGCCGGAAATACAAGCCCAACTGTAAAGTACAACTGAAGGGAAAAACAACAACTGAAAAGAAAAGCCGCAGCATCGAGCCGTCCTCTGGAAGTCCCATGTGAAGGGTGAGCACAGATAGCCTCCACAGCTCCTCGGTCCAGCCGTCCGTTCCGAGTATGTCCCGCCCAGTGGTCCACCCCCAGGTATCGTCCTGCTCTGCAAGCCTCCACCACGATCAGCGTTGTCCTTCGTCTTCAACCAACACAACTAAGTGCGGGCATAGCCCGTGCAGGGGTGAGTATAAGCTACTCAGTAGGGACCCCGAGACCCCCAAAAGTCTCCCGAAATCCACAAAGGAAAGATACAATCACGAAGTAACAACCGACACCGCTTAGGTATATGCCCATACATATACCTAAGTCATCAATTCCCGTTCGGCTCCAACATTCGAGACCAAGCACAACCCAGTCCACACAGGAAAGCAAAACATAAACCCACGAAGGAGAGTAAAGGTAAATCCACACAGGATAGCTCAACACAATCCATAGAGGAGAGTAAATAGTAAATCCACACAGGATAACTCAGCACAATCCACAAAGGAGAGTAACACAGGATTCAGCTCACACAGGTACTTCTTCGTAGGACGTTAGAGATGATCAGATGTAGCCACTGATTCATCTAAGCCGTCGGACCCACAAAGGATCTGTAGGTACTAACCCTCGCAATGACCCACACAGGATAAACCATGAGGTTGAACCCAAAGTTATTGGGAAACTCCTTCTCCATCAAATATAGTGGTTATGCCGCTATAACCAAGCGCTTCCCTCTTACCTTGGACTGCTGTAGTACTCCACCTATCGGGTGCTGTGGGCCTACTGCTACAACCAAGCGCTCCTCCGTCATGGGTCTGCCGCTACAACCAAGCGCTCCCCTGTGCCGCTACAACCAAGCGCACCTCTGTCATGGGTCTGCCGCTACAACCAAGCGCTCCCCTGTGCCGCTACAACCAAGCGCTCCCCGTCATAGCCTCCAGAGGTACTCCTTCTGTTGAGTACCGAGGGTCTGCCGCTACAACCAAGCACTCCTCCGCCGTGGGTCTGCCGCTACAACCAAGCGATCCCCACTGGGCTATCCGTAACACACTGAGTCGTTCGATCAGTAGTCGTCAAGTCTCAACCGGCTCTAGGGTTTCCGCACACAGCATGCTCATTCCGGGAGGGTCCACTCCACGAGCTAAGAGGTCGATGCATCAACTGAGATGTAGTCCGGAGTTGATGTATCCCAAGATGTACCGTAGTGGTCACTGCTGAAAACACGGAGGATTCCCGTACTATTTTCATCATCGTCGCAGTCGAATCCACTGAGGATCTCTGTAAGTCGTCGAAGTCGAAGTCGCAACCAGCACTAGGGTCCCCGCACACAGCAAGCTCGTTCGGGAGGGTCTGCTCCACGAGCTGAGAGGCTGATACATCAACTTACAGAAAGACCAGAGTTGATGTATCCAAAAGTTCTGTATCGTCAACAGGAACTCAACGTTGCAGACGGCGTGTCAATCGGATGCCCGGTCTGAGAGTTATTGGGTTTTTCGTCCCAGGGACCCGATTGGTTTTTAATGCAAAACCAACCCGACCATACTACACCTACGTCCAAACCTCGGTCGGAGTATGCCAAAAGATCCGTCTCACTTAGAGGAACTCAACGAAGTCGACGGCACGTCAATCGGACGTCCGCAGCTCAAGATATGAGCGTTTCCGCTCCGAGGGCCCGGTTGGTTTCGTGTACGAACCAACCCGGCCGAAACCAAAGTATTCAGAAACCTTGAGTGCATTATACCGAAACGACCGTCTCGATCCAAGGATCGCGTTGCCGCTGACGGCGCCTCGTTCGGAGGCCCGTAGCTCATTTTATGAGCGAAAGACCGAAAACATCCTGAGACGGGGGGAACTGGGCCCGGGCCGACCCGGCCCGACCCCCCCTGGGTCGGCCCGAACCGGGTCGACCCGACCCGGTCCAACCCGGATGGACCCGGTCCGGTCCGGCCAGGGCGCGGCCCGGCCCGGCCGGCCGGCCCAGCTCGACTCGGCCGAGCGGCCGAGCGTGGCAGCCGCGGGGCGCTGCCCCCGCGGGATGGAAGAGCCGAGGCCCTCGATGGGCTGCGCTGGACTTCAGCGGACGCAGCTTTTGCCACGTCCCGTGCGAGTGAGCCGGACCCGCGCAGCCATGGGTCCGCTGGCCGCCACTGCCGCGGCTTCATCCACGGCGACCCTGTCAAGCGGTGCGCCGGGGCGCCGCCGCGCCGGCGACCCACGCCGCCGGAGGCTTCCGCGGGCCACCGGAGTTGCTCTGGGGGTCCATTTTCCTTCCCGTCTGCGCCGCTGCTCCTCTTGGGTCCCGTTCTTCACTACGGGATCATTAAATCGCCCTTTCTTCATGTTTTTGTCGTCACCCGCCAAATCCGTACAACAACGAAGAACTGCGGAGGGTTGTCGGGCCATGTTCGTTCGGCCCGCACCCTCCGCGTTATGCGATAACAATCGGGAAGAAAATAATCAACATATCAATTAACAATTTTAATAAATTAAAATTGTTCTTATGAAACCAGGTTCTGTATTTTAAAAGAAACGATCACAGGGATATAAATTATTTCACAACAACCCCTACCTCATCAAGTCGTCGCAGGCGCGTTCTTCGCCGAATTGACCGTCGCCGAAGGAGGGGATCGTCGCGTCGTCGAGGTATCCGGCGTTGTGTCGACGAACTCCGAGGAACAAGAAACAACAGATTTAATTAATAATAATTAAATTCATAATGTTGTTTTAATCCACAAGGTAAATTTAAAAAAAAGAGCGCAATCCCCTACCTTGTCGCTGGCGATCGAAGGTTGTCGCGGGGTTGGATCGTCGCGGAAGAAGCGTCGCGGAGGGAAAAGAAACATCGGCGTCGCGGCACACGGCGTCGCGTCGTCGGTTTCTGCGGGCTCGGCGTTCTTCATCGGAGGCCGGCGTTCTTCGTGTTCTTCGCGTTCTTCGCGTTCTTTGCGAAGGAGGATGAAGACACAAAACTTGTCAAAACCTCTCAACGAGCATTTTTCCAGAAGTCGTGCATTGCTCTTATTTTATTATTACGCCAACGGATTTCAAACAGGTTAAGAAAGGAATAAATTAATTCATAGAATTAATTCAACGAAGAAACCGCCCAATTAATTGGTGCGTTAAGAAATTAAGAAAACGCGTCAGTTGACTTTCATAATGACGGGTTTTCGCGGGTGCGTTACTTAGCGGAAAAGAAACAGTGGGGCTCGTGCGAGCCCCGCCTCAAAAATATCCTACCAAGGTGGTAGGATATTTTTGGATAGCACCCTATCCGTATCAACTCCGCTTAAGCAGCTTTAAGTGGCTTTCAAGTGGCTTTAAGTGAAATTAAAATAAAGTTTGTCGTACAAATTATTTTATTTCTTAACTTTAAGCCCAAAAATTAAAAACCACACCTGAGCAAACGCAACTCCGGAAGAGGCATTTCTAAGCAAATGCCGGCACTGCGATTCCATCGGTGCCCTCAGAATTCGATTCTGAGCACCGGTTCAAAAGTTAGAAAACCCCGCTCGTTCGTTCACTGAACGTACCCGAGCCAAACTTCGGAAAATGATTCCGGGCACACCGGGCCTCGGAATCAGGCGCCGTCAGAAACTGAGTTCTTGTAAAATTCCAAAGAAAATTAAGAAAAAAAATTTCCTTGAAATTTATTTGTCTTTACATTACTCCCACCACAGGGCTTTACGTCCCCGTAAAGCTTCACCACAAACTTAGGGATACAAAGGTGGTACTGAGAAGGCATCTGAGCCTCCCGCTCCCAAGTGCTCTCCTGGAGGTTCCTGAGCTGCCATCTGAAACGCACTAGAGGAATCGATCGTCCACGTAGGACCTGCTCCTGTCGATCCTCGATCTCCACTGGGACCTCCGCAAAAGTTGCCCCATCATCAAAGACCAGCTCTCCATGGTCAAAGATTTTCGTCGGGTCGTGCACGTATCTCCTCTGCTGAGATACGTGGAAGACGTCATGCACCCGGTGCAACAGAGGTGGTAGAGCCAGGCGATAAGCCACCTCGCCATATTTCCGTAAACCCCGTCGAGGTAAGACCCGCAAGAAGACATGGTCGCCATCCTCGAACTCTAGTGGCCTCCACCTCCGGTCAGTAAAAGACTTCTGTCGGCTCTGAGCTGTCATCATCCGCTCCTGGATGACCTGGACCTTCTCTGTCGTGGCCTGGACCATCTCCGGTCCCACAAGAGCTGCTAAGATTTCTTCTTTGCCGATAAGAGAAATCTGGTCACATCCGATGGATGAACTACTTTCTTTTCCTAATACAGTCAATCCCGACATGGATGATACTAACCCATACCAAGGATGACGTCGTAAGGCCTCGACGCTAATACTAAGAGATCCAACCGTTACTCTCGCCTCCAAGGGTTGAGTCACACTGTCGGCATCAGTGTGTGGTAACTGGGTCTCCTCCAGTAGGTATCTCTCAAGTGAGGGTCAAGTCAACAGTCTAAACCAGAACCTCTTAGTAACAACACAAGAGAGGACAGGAAAGTAAATGCCACAAGAAAAGGTGTCTTTTATTACTGCAGCTCAAGTACAAAGACACAAAACATCTACAAACACTCATCAAAAAAACTAGAAGCAACATGAACTAAAGTCTCCAGGTCTGGAGCTAGTCCTGCTCCTGTCCATCTGCTCCCAGAGCTCCATGATCGTAGGCCTCAGCTACCTGAAGCTGAGCTCTCCCATGTCCTCTTGTCCCCTGCGGTCGGGGTGGACCTCCTGGTGGTGGTGGTGGCAACACCCCGAAGAGTCGTCCACCTCCAGCTGCATGGCCAGCTCCCCTGCCATGGCCTTCTGCTCCTTGCGGACCGCCCTGATCGAACCTTTGCCTCTACCTGGGGGGTCCTTCGTTCATCTGCTGGTCATCCGTATGGCGAGTCGGACAGTCACGATCCATGTGACCAATCCCACCGCAGGAGTAACACTGCCCTCTCATGGAAAGTCGTTGTCCACCCTGAGTGCCTCTCACAAACGATCTAGAGTCATGCTGTCGACCACCTGTAGGTCTAGTCCTCTTGGACCCCTGCGTCATCTGTCTACTGCCCACTGCAGAAGACTCTGCCGCATGCTAGCTAGTGGTGGGTCCTGCTGCTGGAGACCGCTCAACAAGGAAACTCTCCACTAAGAGGGCTCGCTCCAACACCCCTGTCTGTGTCGGAATGTTGAGGGAGATCATCGAAGCCCTGATCTCGTTCCTCAGTCTCTGCTCGAAGGTCCGGGCCCGGAAGAACGGGTCCCGTACCATATCTGTGGAGTAGCGCGAGAGATCAGTAAACCTCACCGCGTATTGGGCTACTGTCATGCTGCCCTGCTGCAACTGTAGTAACTCCTGAATGCGCACCGCTCGGAGGGTGGCTGGTAGGAACTCTAAGCGAAAAAGGCTCTCGAAGTCCGTCCAAAGGAGGGATGCCTCGTCGTGCACCTGGAGCATCAAGCTCCACCATCTTCCTGCTTCCGCATGCAGGAGGCTCACTTCAAGGACCACCATAAGGTCTGCTGGTGTCCTCACTAACCGGAAAACTCATACAACTCCCTCCAGCCAGTCCTCGGCTGCCTAGGGGTCCGTCTCCCCATGGAACCTGGGCGGTCGCTGGCGCTGGAACTCATGCAGTGCACTGAGGTGATGTGCATCGTCAGCGGCTAGTGCAGGAAGCATCGGTGGCTCGGCGGGTAGAGGTACCGCCGGTGCCTCTGCTGTCAGAGGGCCCTGTACCAAAGCCTCGTCGCTCAGCGGGCTGTCGCCACGCACAACGCTCGGAACCCTAGCTGGCTGCCGTCGTGGGGTCATCCTGAAAAGAGACAGGTGCACCACGGTCAGAACAGTGTACCTGGTGAGCTGACACAAAGTAATCACACAGAAAACTTGAAACACACATGCAATCAATGTTTTCGTGCATTAAGTTGGAAATCAGAAGTCAGGGTCCTGGTGTACAGATACGTCGGCCGCCGCACCAACACTGGGCTCCCTGGACTGATAACCACACTCAATACACTTAACACTATTTCTTCACATAGAAGAAAGATCAGAGTCTGCGATAGAACCGAACTCCTCTGATACCAATTTGTCACGACCCGCCCTCGGGGCCCGTGTCGTGACTACCCCAAGCCCGCCTTCCATAGGCCAGGGGCTGGCGACTAGCACCAAGGCGTAAATCCCGATAAACAGGGAAGGCATTGCCTTTGTAAAGTAAATAAGCACCACAGAGTAAACAAGTGGAAAAGTAAACACTAAGTGAAAAATGTAACAAGCTGTGCTGAAAGTAAAAAGGGGCCGGAAATACAAGCCCAACTGTAAAGTACAACTGAAGGGAAAAACAACAACTGAAAAGAAAAGCCGCAGCATTGAGCCGTCCTCTGGAAGTCCCACGTGAAGGGTGAGCACAGATAGCCTCCACGGCTCCTCGGTCCAGCTGTCTGTTCCGAGTATGTCCCGCCCGGTGGTCCACCCCCAAGTACCGTCCTGCTCCACAAGCCTCCACCACGATCAGCGCTGTCCGTCGTCTGCAACCAACACAACGTAGTGCGGGCATAGCCCGTGCATGGGTGATTATAAGCTACTCAGTAGGGACCCCGAGACCCCCGAAAGTCTCCTAAAATCCACAAAGGAAAGATACAATCATGAAGTAACAACCGACACTGCTTAGGTATATGCCCATACATATACCTAAGTCATCAATTCCCGTTCGGCTCCAACATCCGAGCCCAAGCACAACACATTCCACACAGGAAAGAAAAACGTAAACCCACGAAGGAGAGTAAAGGTAAATCCACACAGGATAGCTCAACACAATCCACAAAGGAGAGTAAACAGTAAATCCACACAGGATAACTCAGCACAATCCACAAAGAAGAGTAACACAGGATTCAGCTCACACAGGTACTTCTTCATAGGACGTTAGAGAAGATCAGATGTAGCCACCGATTCATCTAAGCCGTCGGACCCACAAAGGATCTGTAGGTACTAACCCTCGCAATGAACCACACAGGATCGACCATGAAGTTGAACCCAAAGCTATTGGGAAACTCCTTCTCCATCAAGTACAGTGGTTATGCCGCTATAACCAAGCGCTTCCCTCTTACCTTGGACTGCTGTAGTACTCCACCTATCGGGTGCTGTGGGCCTGCTGCTACAACCAAGCGCTCCCCCGTGCCGCTACAACCAAGCGCTCCTCCGTCGTGGGTCTGCCGCTACAACCAAGCGCTCCTCTGTGCCGCTACAACCAAGCACACCTCTGTCGTGGGTCTGCCGCTACAACCAAGCGCTCCCCTGTGCCGCTACAACCAAGTGCTCCCCGTCATAGCCTCCAGAGGTACTCCTTCTGTTGAGTACCGCGGGTCTGCCGCTACAACCAAGCGCTCCTCCGCCGTGGGTCTGCCGCTACAACCAAGCACTCCCCACTGGGCTATCCGTAACACACTGAGTCATTCGATCAGCAGTCGTCAAGTCTCAACCGGCTCTAGGGTTTCCTCACACAGCATGCTCGTTCCGGGAGGGTCCACTCCATGAGCTAAGAGGTCAATGCATCAACTGACATGTAGTTCGGAGTTGATGTTTCCCAAGATGTAACATAGTGGTCACTGCCGAAAACATGGAAGATTCCTGTACTGTTTTCATCATCGTCACAGTCGAATCCACTGAGGATCTCTGTAAGTCGTCGAAGTCGAAGTCGCAGCTAGCACTAGGGTCCCCGCACACAGCAAGCTCGTTCGGGAGGGTCCGCTCCACGAGCCGAGAGACTGATACATCAACTTACACAAAGACCAGAGTTGATGTATCCAAAAGTTCTGTATCGTCAACAGTAACTCAACGTTGCAGACGACGTGTCAATCGGACGCCCGGTCTGAGAGTTATTGGCTTTTTTGTCATAGGGGCCCGATTGGTTTTTAAGGCAAAACCAACTCGACCGTACTCCACCTGCATCCAAAACTCGGACGGAGTATGCCAAAAGATCCGTCTCACTTAGAGGAACTCAACGAAGTCGACGGCACGTCAATCGGACGTCCGAAACTCAAGATATGAGCGTTTCCGCTCCGAGGGCCCGATTGGTTTCGTGTACGAACCAACCCGGCCGAACCCAAAGTATTCCGAAACCTTGAGTTTAGTAAACCAAAACTACCGTCTCGATCCAAGGATCGCGTTTCCGCTGACGGCGCTTCGTTCGGAGGCCCGTAGCTCAAGTTATGAGCGAAAGACCGAAAACATTCGGAGACGGGGGGGGGGGGGGGTCTGGGCCCGGGCCGACCCGGCCCGAACCCGCCTGGGTCGGCCCGACCCAGTCCGACCCAGCTGGACCCGGTCCGGTCCAGCCAGGGCGCTGCCCGGCCCGGCTCGGCTCGGCCGAGCGGCCGAGCGTGGCAACCGCGCGGCGCTGCCCCCGCGGGATGGAAGAGCCGCGACCCTCGAGGGGCCGCGCTGGACATCAGCGGACGCGGCTTTTTCCGCGTCCCGTGCGAGTGAGCCGGACCCGCGCGGCCGCGGGTCCACTGGCTGCCGCCTCCGCGGCTTCAACCGCGGCAGCCATGTCCGGCGGCGCGTCGGGGCACCGCCGCGCCGGCGACCCGCGCCGCCGGAGGCTTCCGCGGGCCACTGAAGTTTCTCTGATGGTCCGTTTTCCTTCCCGTCTACGCCGCTGCTCCTCCTGGGTCCCGTTCTTCACTGCGGGATCATTAAATCTCCCTTGCGTCACACTTTTGTCGTCGCCCGCCAAATCCATACAACAATGAAGAACTGCGGAGGGTTGTCGGGCCGTGTTCGTTCGGCCCGCACCCTCCGCGTTAGGCGATAACAATCGGGAAGAAAATAATCAACATATCAAATAACAATTTTAATAAATTAAAATTGTTCTTATGAAACCAGGTTCTTTATTTTAAAAGAAATGATCACGGGGATATAAATTATTTCACAACAACCCCTACCTCGTCAAGTCGTCGCACACGCGTTTTTCGCGGAATTGACCGTCACGGAAGGAGGGAATCGTCGCGTCGTCGAGGTATCCGGCGTTGCTTTGACGAACTCTGAGGACCAAGAAACAACAGATTTAATTAATAATAATTAAATCCATAATGTTCTTTTAATCCACAAGGTAAATTTAAAAAAAAGAGCGCAACCCCCTACCTTGTCGCTGCCGATCGAATGTTGTCGCGGGGTTGGATCGTCACGGAAGAAGCATCGCGGAGGGAGAAGAAACATCAGAATCGCAGCACACGGCGCCGTGTCGTCGATTTCCGTGGGCTCGACGTTCTTCATCGGAGGCCGGCGTTCTTCGCGTTCTTCGTGTTCTTCGTGTTCTTCGCGAAGGAGGATGAAGGCACAAAACTTGTCAAAACCTCTCAACGAGCATTTTTCCAGAAGTCGCGCGTTGGTCTTATTTTATTATTACGCCAACGGATTTCAAACAGGTTAAGAAACGAATAAATTAATTCATAGAATTAATTCAACGAAGAAATCGCCCAATTAATTGGTGCGTTAAGAAATTAAGAAAACGCGTCAATTGAATTTCATAATGACGGGTTTTATCGGGTGTGTTACTTAGCAGAAAAGAAACAGCGGGGCTCGTGCGGGCCCCACCTCACAAATATCCTACCAAGGGGGTAGGATATTTTTGGATAGCACCCTATCCGTATCAACTCCGCTTAAGCTGCTTTAAGTGGCTTTCAAGTGGCTTTAAGTGAAATTAAAATAAATTTTGTCGTACAAATTATTTTATTTCTTAACTTTCAGCCCAAAAATTAAAAACCACACCCGAGCAAACGCAACTCCAGAAAAGGCGTTTTTAAGAAAATACCGGCACTGCAATTCCGTCGGTGCCCTCAGAATTCGATTCCGAGCACCGGTTCAAAAGTTATAAAACCCCACTCTTTCGTTCACTGAACGTACCCGAGCCAAACTTCGGAAAATGATTCCGGGCACACCGGGCCTCGGAATCAGGTGCCGTCAAAAACTGCGTTCTTGTAAAATTCCAAAGAAAATTAAGAAAAAAAAATTTCCTTGAAATTTACAGGTCTTTACATTACTCCCACCACAGGGCTTTACGTCCCCGTAAAGCTTTACCACAAACTTAGGGATACAAAGGCGGTACTGAGCACGCATCTGAGCCTCCCGCTCCCAAGTGCTCTCCTGGAGGTTCCCAAGCTGCCATCTAAAGCGCACTAGAGGAATCGATCGTCCATGTAGGACCCGCTCCTGTCGATCCTCGATCTCCACTGGGACCTCCGCAAAAGTCACCCCATCATCAAAGACCAGCTCTCCATGGTCAAAGATTTTCGTCGGGTCATGCACGTATCTCCTCTGCTGAGATACGTGGATGACGTCGTGCACCCGGTGCAACTGAGGTGGTAGAGCCAGGCGATAAGCCACCTCGCCATATTTCCGTAAACCCCGTCGAGGTGAGACCCGCAAGAAGACGTGGTCGCCATCCTCGAACTCTAGTGGCCTCCGCCTCCTGTCAGTAAAAGACTTCTGTCGGCTCTGAGCTATCCTCATCCGCTCTTGGATGACCTGGACCTTCTCTGTCGTGGCCTGGACCATCTCCGGTCACACAAGAGCTGCTAAGATTTCTTTTTTGCCGATAAGAGAAATCTGGTCACATCCCATGGATGAACCACTTTATTTTCCTAATACAATCAATCCCGACATGGATGATACTAACCCATACCAAGGATGATGTCGTAAGGCCTCGACGCTACTACCAAGATATCCAACCGTTACTCTCACCTCTAAGGGTTGAGTCACACTTTCGGCATCAGTGTGTGGTAACTGGGTCTCCTCCAGTAGGTATCTCTCAAGTGAGGGTCAAGTCAACAGTCTAAACCGGAACCTCTTAGTAACAACACAAGAGAGGACATGAAAGTAAATGCCACAAGAAAAGGTGTATTTTATTACTGCAGCTCAAGTACAAAGACACAAAGCATCTACAAACATTCATCAACAAAACTAGAAGCAACATGAACTAAAGTCTCCAGGTCTGGAGCTAGTCTCGCTCCTGTACATCTGCTCCCGGAGCTCCATGATCGTAGGCCTTAACTGCCTGAAGATGAGCTCTCCCATGTCCTCAGGTCCCCTGTGGTCTGGGTGGACCTCTTGGTGGTGGTGTTGGCAACACCCCGAAGCGTCGTCCACCTCCAGCTGCACGGCCAGCTCCCCTGCCATGGCCGCCTACTCCTTGCGGTCCGCCCTGATCGAACCTCTACCTCTGCCTAGGGGGTCCTTCGTTCATCTGCTGGTCATCCATATGGTGGGTCGGACAGTCACGAGCCATGTGACCAATCCCGTCGCAGGAGTAACACTTCCCTCTCATGGAAAGTACGTTTTCCACCCCGATTGCCTCTCACAAACGATCCAGAGTCATGTTTTCGACCACCTGTAGGTCTAGTCCTCTTGGACCTCTGCGTCATCTGTCTACTTCCCGCTACAGAAGACTCTGCCGCATGCCAGCTAGTGGTGGGTCCTCCTACTGGAGACTGCTCAGCAAGGAAACTCTCTACTAAGAGGGCTCGCTCCAACACCCCTGTCTGTGTCGGAATGTTGAGGGAGATCATCGAATCCCTAATCTCGTGCCTCTGTCCCTGTTCGAAGGTCCGGGAACGGAAGAACGGGTCTCGTACCATATTTGTGGAGTAGCGCGAGAGATCAGTAAACCTCGCTGCGTACTGGGCTACTGTCATGCTGCCCTTTCGCAGCTATAGTAGCTCCTGAATGCGCACCGCTCGGAGGGTGCCTGGGACGAACTCTGAGCGAAAAAGGCTCTCAAAGTCCATCCAAAGGAGTGATGTCTCGTTGTGCACCTGGAGCATCATGCTCCACCATCTGCCTGCTTCCAAATGCAGGAGGCTCGCTACAAGGACCACCATAAGGTCCGCTGGTGTCCTCACTAACCGGAAAACTCGTACAACTACCTCTAGCCAGTCCTCGGCTGCCTGGGGGTCCGTCTCCCCGCAGAACCTGGGCGGTCGTTGGCACTGGAACTCATGCAGTGCACTGAGGCGACGTGCATCGTCAGCGGCTGGTGCAGGAAGCATCGGTGGCTCGGCGGGTAGAGGTACCGCCGGTGCCTCTGCTGTCAGAGGGCCCTGTACCGAAGCCGCGTCGCTCGGCGGGCTGTCGCCACGCACAACGCTTGGAACCCTAGCTGGCTGCCGTCGTGGGGCCATCCTGAAAAGAGACAGGTGCGCCACGGTCAGAACAGTGTACCTGGTGAGCTGACACAAAGTAATAACACAGAAAACTTGAAACACACATGCAATCAATGTTTTCGTGCATTAAGTCGGAAATCAGAAGTCAGGGTCCTGGTGTACGGATACGTCGGATGCCGCACCAACACTGGGCTCCCTGGACTGATAACCACACTCAATACACTTAATACTATTGCTTCACATAGAAGAAAGATCAGAGTCTGCGGTAGAACCGAACTCCTCTGATACCAATTTGTCACGACCCACCCTTGGGGCCCGTGCCGTGACTATCCCAAGCCCGCCTTCCATAGGATAGGGGCTGGCGACTAGCACCAAGGCATAAATCCCGATAAACAGGGAAGGCATTGCCTTTGTAAAGTAAACAAGCACCACATAGTAAACAAGTGGAAAAGTAAACACTAAGTAAAAACTGTAACAAGCTGTGCTGAAAGTAAAAAGGGGTCGGAAATACAAGCCCAACTGTAAAGTACAACTGAAGGGAAAAATAGCAACTGAAAAGAAAAGCCGCAGCGTCGAGCCGTCCTCTGGAAGTCCCACGTGAAGGGTGAGCACAGATAGCCTCCACAGCTCCTCGGTCCAGCCGTCCGTTCCAAGTATGTCCCGCCCAGTGGTCCACCCCCAGGTACCGTCCTACTCCGCAAGCCTCCACCACGATCAGTGTTGTCCGTCGTCTGCAACCAACACAACTAAGTGCGGGCATAGCCCGTGCAGGGGTGAGTATAAGCTACTCAGTAGGGACCCCGAGACCCCCGAAAGTCTCCCGAAATCCACAAAGGAAAGATACAATCACGAAGTAACAACCGACACTGCTTAGGTATATTCCCATACATATACCTAAGTCATCAATTCCCGTTCGGCTCCAACATCCGAGCCCAAGCACAACCCAGTCCACACAGGAAAGCAAAACGTAAACCCATGAAGGAGAGTAAAGGTAAATCCACACAGGATAGCTCAACACAATCCACAGAGGAGAGTAAACAGTAAATCCACACAGGATAGCTCAGCACAATCCACAAAGGAGAGTAACACATGATTCAGCTCACACATGTACTTCTTCGTAGGACGTTAGAGATGATCAGATGTAGCCACCGATTCATCTAAGCCGTCAGACCCACAAAGGATCTGTAGGTACTAACCCTCGCAATGACCCACACAGAATAGAGCATGACGTTGAACCCAAAGCTATTGGGAAACTCCTTCTCCATCAAGTACATTGGTTATGCCGCTATAACCAAGCGCTTCCCTCTTACCTTGGACTGCTGTAGTACTCCACCTATCGGGTGCTGTGGGCCTGCTGGTACAACCAAGCACTCCCCCGTGCCGCTACAACCAAGCGCTCCTCCGTCGTGGGTCTGCCGCTACAACCAAGCGCTCCCCTGTGCTGCTACAACCAAGAGCACCTCTATCGTGGGTCTGCCGCTACAACCAAGCGCTCCCCTGTGCTGCTACAACCAAGCGGTCCCCGTCATAGCCTCCAGAGGTACTCCTTCTGTTGAGTACCGCGGGTCTGCCGCTACAACCAAGCGCTCCTCCACCGTGGGTCTGCCGCTACAACCAAGAGCTCCCCACTGGGATATCTGTAACACACTGATTCGTTCGATCAGCAGTCGTCAAGTCTCAACTAGCTCTAGAGTTTCCTCACACAGCATGCTCGTTCCGGGAGGGTCCACTCCACGAGATAAGAGGTCGATGCATCAACTGACATGTAGTCCATAGTTGATGTATCCCAATATGTACCGTAGTGGTCACTGCCGAAAACACAGAGGATTCCCGTACGGTTTTCATCATCGTCGCAGTCGAATCCACTGAGGATCTCTGTAAGTCGTCGAAGTCGAAGTCGCAGCCAACACTAGGGTCCCCGCACACAGCAAGCTCGTTCGGGAGGGTCCACTCCACGAGCCGAGAGGCTGATACATCAACTTACACAAAGACAAGAGTTGATGTATCCAAAAGTTCTGTATCGTCAACAGGAACTCAACGTCGCAGACGGCGTTTCA
Source organism: Viscum album (assembly GCA_963277665.1). Classification (NCBI taxonomy): domain Eukaryota; kingdom Viridiplantae; phylum Streptophyta; class Magnoliopsida; order Santalales; family Viscaceae; genus Viscum; species Viscum album. The sequence continues at coordinate 905,487,013 of OY728131.1, read as the reverse complement.
ATCGGACGCCCGGTCTGAGAGTTATTGACTTTTTCGTCCCAGGGGCCCGGTTGGTTTTTAAGGCAAAACCAACCCGACCGTACTCCACCTGCATCCAAACCTCAGGCGGAGTATGCCAAAAGATCCGTCTCACTTAGAGGAACTCAACGAAGTTGACGGAACGTCAATCGGACGTCCAAAGCTCAAGATATGAGCGTTTCCGCTCCGAGGGCCCGGTTGGTTACGTGTACGAACCAACCCGGCCAAACCCAAAGTATTCCGAAAACTTGAGTGCAGTATACCGAAACGACCGTCTCGATCCAAGGATCGCGTTGCCGCTGACGGCGTGTCGTTCAGAGGCCCGTAGCTCAAGTTATGAGCGAAAGACCGAAAACATCCGGAGATGGGGGGGTCTGGGCCCGGGCCGACCCGGCCCGACCCCCCCTGGGTCGGCCCGAACCGGGTCGACCCGACCCGGTCCGACCCGGCTGGACCCGGTCTGGCCAGAGCGCGGCCCGGCCTGGCCGGCCGGCCCGGCTCGACTCGGCCGAGCGGCCGAGCGTGGCAGCCGCGGGGCGCTGCCCCCGCGGGATGGAAGAGCCGCAACCCTCGAGGGGCCGCGCTGGACTTCAGTGGACGCGGCTTTTGCCGCGTCCCATGCGAGTGAGCCGGACCTGAACAGCCGCGGGTCCGCTGGCCGCCGCGGCCGCGGCTTCAGCCGCGGTGGCCCTGTCCGGCGGCGCGCCGGGGCTCCGCCGGAGGCTTCTGCGGGCCACCGGAGTTGCTCCGGTGGTCCGTTTTCCTTCCCGTTTGCGCCGCTACTCCTCCCGGGTCCCGTTCTTCACTATAGGATCATTAAATCGCCCTTGCGTCATGTTTTTTTCTCTCCCTCCAAATCCGTACAACAACGAAGAACTGCGGAGGGTTGTCGGGCCGTGTTCGTTCGGCCCGCACCCTCCGCGTTAGGCGATAACAATTGGGAAGAAAATAATCAACATATCAAATAACAATTTTAATAAATTAAAATTGTTCTTATGAAACCGGGTTCTTTATTTTAAAAGAAACGATCATAGGGATATAAATTATTTCACAACAACCCCTACCTCATCAAGTCGTCGCACGTGCGTTTTTCGCGGAATTGACTGTCGCGGAAGGAGGGGATCGTCGCGTCGTCGAGGTATCCGGCGTTGCGTCAACGAACTCCGAGGACCAAGAAACAACAGATTTAATTAATAATAATTAAATCCATAATGTTGTTTTAATCCACAAGGTAAATTTTAAAAAAAAGAGCGCAACCCCCTACCTTGTCGCTGCCGATCGAAGGTTGTCGCGGGGTTGGATCGTCGTGGAAGAAGCGTCGCGGAGGGAGAAGAAACATTGGCGTCGCGGCACACGGCGTTGCGTCGTCGATTTCCGCGGGCTCGGCGTTCTTCATCGGAGGCCTACGTTCTTCGTGTTTTTCGCATTCTTCGCGAAGGAGGATGAAGGCACAAAACTTGTCAAAACCTCTCAACGAGCATTTTTCCAGAAGTTGCGCGTTGGTCTTATTTTATTATTACGCCAACGGATTTCAAACAGGTTAAGAAACGAATAAATTAATTCATAGAATTAATTCAATGAAGAAACCACCCAATTAATTGGTGCGTTAAGAAATTAAGAAAACACGTCAGTTGACTTTCATAATGACGGGTTTTCGCGGGTGCGTTACTTAGCGGAAAAGAAACAGTGGGGCTCGTGCGGGCCCCACCTCACAAATATCCTACCAAGGGAGTAGGATATTTTTGGATAGCACCCTATCCATTTCAACTCCGCTTAAGTAGTTTTAAGTGACTTTCAAGTGGCTTTAAGTGAAATTAAAATAAAGTTTGTCGTACAAATTATTTTATTTTTTAACTTTAAGCCCAAAAATTAAAAACCACACCCGAGCAAACGCAACTCTATAAGAGGAGTTTCTAAGAAAATACCTGCACTGTGATTCCATCAGTGCCCTCAGAATTCGATTCCAAGCACCGGTTCAAAAGTTAGAAAACCCCGCTCATTCGTTCACTGAACGTACCCGAGCCAAACTTCGGAAAATGATTCTGGGCACACCGGGCCTCGGAATCAGGTGTCGTCAGAAACTGCGTTCTTGTAAAATTCCAAAGAAAATTAAGAAAAAAAAATTTCCTTGAAATTTAGGGGTCTTTACAACAATCACATAAAACCCCAAAAGGTACCAATTACTTTAAAATTATTATCATATTTAAATAAAATACCACAAAATTTTTACTCTTTAAAAACTATATATAGAAACTATCAATCATTTAACGTTATTCATAATCCATTATCCAAGATTTTCAATCTTATATCTTTATACTTTCTTCCTATAATTAAAAATATTAATCATGTCCTAAGATTCATCAATATCAATATATACATGTTTCATAATTTAAACATAAATATATCATACCATTTAAATATTGATCATCATTATTTCCAATCTAAATTTCAAATAAAAATGCTCTATTGTAACATCCTGGGGTTTTTTGGAATTGTTCATTTTCTAAGTAAATTTGAATTTTTTATGTTTGGTGGTTGAAATAACTCTTTTCTTGATCTTTAGGAGTTAATTATAGGGGTTTATTTGACCCAATTCCTTTTTTAGATGGGTTTTAAGGCCCAGAAAGTGTCTCGAGGTTTTTAGTGGGTTTTAAGTGAATCGAAGGATGAAAACCCAAATTTTTAAAGTGCACAGATGGAGGAGCACATTTTGGAAAAACTGTGTGGCCTCCCAAGAGAGACCATGAATCCCTACTTAGGCACTAGACATGGTTTGGAAAACCATATTGGATGGGGTGCATAGTCATGCGATACCTCTGCATTTTTTAGAATAGAGGATATGCATGATCTACACATGGTTTATTAAGCAATATGCCATGGTCGTGTGAGGGTGGTGCTTGGATAGTGGGAACCACATGATCGGCGCATATTTTTCCAAACTAGGTGTCCTATTTAAAAGGCCAAAATACCATTTTTACCATATTTTATTTAAGATTGATTTTCCCTTTTTATTCTCCCACATGTGACACTTCTCCCAGGCAGTCATGGTGCTCCTCCTCTCCCTTGTTTAGGCTTTGATCCAATATTTATGTTTGAAATCTAACTTTTAATACATTGGTGGATACACATTCTTCTCATTAAGACCTTATATCTTCTACCCTCTTTTATTTTTTTATTTATACATAAATGATGATAAATATGTGCAAGACGTTTAACCTTATTTTTAGGGAACTTGTCTAAAATTATGATTTATTCTGATTTGGATCGAGTTAGAGGATGATATCAATAATGAAAACATCTACCAGTATGAGGTAGGTGGTTCCTAGATTTATTCATGTGTTTTTGATTGTTCCAGGGGAGCGCTCTTTATGAACGATGTGGGTCAACTGAGTAAGACCCAAATTAATTTAAAGATTTACTTCTAAATTATTAAATTGATGATATGAGATACTTATGGGAATGTTCCTAATACACCACATGGTCAAGCTGGGCAAGGGGCTTAGACCATATTGGGATGTTTAGGCTGGGTGTGTGTTTTAATTATATTAAATTGTTTATATTAAATTTCATGGTTTCGTGGAAATGTGATGGAAAAGGTATGAGGAATTAGGTGATGTTGGCCACCTGGACTAAGGTAATGGGATTCATCAGGATGGGCTTGGCTCGGGTCACTTGAGTGATGTTGATCATAGGTTGAGGTGACATGGTCATAATATTGAGATGAAACGATCATTGGGATTAGGGTGGGGCCTAGATGAATTGAGGTGGTGATGACCATTGAGGTTTAGAGACATGATTTTAGGGACACAAGGTGTTATATGATGTGTCTTTGGTTATTTGGGTGATTATATATCATTTTATGTTGGTCGACACACTATTGGAGTCGTGTGCACATAGATAGGACTCAGATCGAGGTGGTGTTGAACACTCGTGCTGATGGAGGCCCCTGTAGACTACGAGGATTAGGTGATGGTGTTTGACCATCAGTTATGTTTTGGGTTAATCACTATAGAAATACACGTGGATGGTGATGGACCATCGAATGATGGTGATGAGACAATTGGTTGGGGGCTAAGGCTCACCTAGATACTTGAGGCCATTGGACCAGGTTATTGAGAGGACATACATCTTTGTTCCTTAGGACATAGGGATTTCAGACAATGGTGATTATTATTCGAGTAAAGGTATCCTTGTGCCTCATATTTCGAGCTTTTGAACCACTAATGACTCTTTTGAGATGAGGTCTGAGGGACCAGGTACTCTTTTTTGGGTGTGTCATATGGACATCGAGTGATATTATTAAGGGAATGTGGTTTTGATGACATGTTTTATAGGTGGAACCTAAGGGTTCACCTAGGATGCATGGATATGTCTTGGGATTTATGCTAAAGATCATCACCACTATGATTATACATATTCAAACATGTGCTATATTCCATGTGTAAATTTGGGGGCACGTGGTATACTGGTAATGACCAAAGAAGGTGATTTATTCCTTATGGATGCTGAACATATGGTAATTGGGTATTTAATTTAGTTCATGTGCTACATTTTTAGTTATATTTATATTACCTTTATAAACAAAGATATAATATTAGCATACGTTTGTGGTGGCATACTAAGATTTATTCTCACACCCTGCACAAGACCTTCGAGACACATGTAGAATTTATTTCTTTGCGATCAAGTAAGGGATCAAGATTAGGAGATGGAATTTATAGGTTAGGTTGGAACTTTTTGTAGGGGTTGGACGGAAAGGGGCCTTAGAGGTTCTTGAATAATATGGAGTTACTTTTATTTCCCTTTGTTCAGCATGCCTTACATGTGTATACTAATATGGTCATCCATGGGAGATCCCTCTATTTATAACTTTGTATGACTTATTATAGTATGTTGTCAACATATGATATTAGGCTTGATATTTTTTATTGTTATTCTATTGTTGTTATCTATTTATTCTTCCACAATTGCTTGTTATTGGTTCCACTGAGTTTTTTCTTCCTTTCATTGATATATTTATTATTAGACCATTATTATTATCAACCTGAGGGTATATTATCCCCAATATCACCTCCTAACACCCTCCCTGCTAGTCGTCAACCTTTTTCATACAAGGAGGCGTGCCTAAGGTCAATTGGTACTCCGTCCTGGAGAATAGTTTTTAAGTGGATCTTGGGTCGGGGTGGTATAAGTTTTATCAGAGAAATTTTCTTCTCTAGGATTTGATAGAAACATTTAGTTGGATACTAATGATATCAAATAATTTTTTAGTTGGTATTATTATTTGTGTTATGGTATACTGGAGACTAGGATGTTTTTAGAATTGGGTAAAGAACTCATTTTTGGCTGCCTATATCCCTATGCATGGGGGGAAAACAAAGTTTCCAAGGGAGGGAAATTGATGTTCCACTTTTATATTTTTACATTTTATTTTATTTCCACCTTGATTGAAACACATGATTGTTATATTTATCTATTGTAAGGATTTTTTACCTTGGTCTAGTATGGTAAGGGAATTTTTATTATGTATCATGATAAACAATTAGGATCATATGATGTGTTTTTCTTGACATTTTCATTGGGAACTTGGAATATTCTAAGAGGGGTTTCATTATTTAAAGTTTCAAAAAAGGAATATAAATAGTGTTTTTATGCTTACCTCGCTTTTTTGGAATCTTTATCAGCCAGCCTAGGCATGTGGTTCCAATGAAATCTCTGTGTGATTCTATATGTAGTGATATATGTGGGCCTGATTATGGTATGAGTAGGAAGGGATGATGATAGGGGTGAGTTGTTTAAAGTTTTAAAAAAGAATCTAAATAGTTTTTTCTTGTATATAATCTTTAGTTCCATTCTAATCAACTACCTTGGATGATATGTGATGCCTAACCCTATTATGGGGAGGTGCGAGCTATGAGGTTGGACCATGTTTGATGCCTGGCTTTGATGTGGGTAGGGAGGAGGGAATGAGGCTAGAACGACACTTGATACCTGACCTAGATACGGGTTGGTAAGGGTCCAAGAGGTTGGATGTTGTGAGATAGGGTGTGATAGGGGAGTGTAAGTGTGGTGAGATGCGCTTCTTGTTATAAATTTACATATTTATAATATTGATATACTATTATGGTTGTTTGACCATGGTATTGGTATTCAGTGGAATGCCACCTAAATAGGATCTGATGGAGCATCAGGATGGCAGTGACATAGTGTCACATGAGCATGCATGGGATGAAGCCCCTGAGGGTCGGGATGAGGCCCCTGAGGGTTGGCCCGATCCGCTGGTACAAGCATATGTATAAGATCAGATACATGTAAGAAAACCTTAGGATATTGAATATTCTGGTCCCTGGATTGATAAGTAGCTCAAATAGAGTCTGGTTCAAGTTATTTATAATTTCTATAGGGGAGCTCGAGGATCTAACCCATTGATGTCATACCTGATTCAATAGTTCCAATCATAGAAAACACCGCTATTTCAGGGTGAGGGTGGACCACCAATGACTAATAAGAGGATCTAGGTGATTCTAACCATCTTCAACCAACTCGAGACACCCCCAGTCTGGAGGGTGAAGCAAAAAATGTACATTCTCCAAGGACCAGCAAACCGCTGGTGGGATGTACAGGTACATGAAGGTAGACATGAAGAACTGGCTTTGAAGGAATTCGAGGCTAGGTTCTTCAAACATTTATTTTCAAAGATGATGATGTCAGACATATCCCATGAGTTCATGAATCTCTAGTATGGGGATACATCATTCATAGACTATTTAGCCACCTTCACAAACCTATCATGTTTTACACCTATTATGGTGGGTGATGACATCGCCAGGGTGCACTATTTTGAGGATGGATTGCGGTATGCCATCAAGGTGCAGGTGAATATCTTTAGGATGATGTTATTTTCATATTTGGTCAACCAGGCACTGATATCATATGAGAATATGATGGACCAATATTTTTTGAGTCAAGTGATAATAATGGGTGGTGAATGAATCCTTTAGGGAGTAGTCTATTAGTACAGATTCTCATAGATGGTGGGTACCCCAGTAGTGGGTGGTGATTTTGGAACATATAATTTCATGTGATTATCTGATATGGGAGTGTTTATTGTATCATGAGTTGTGAACTTCCTTAAAAATCAATGTATTGGGATACCTAGTGACTATTGAGATCCAACTCAAGATTTTATGTGAGTCAGTTCCTATGTATGTGTTTCATTAAGGTGGTTAAAATGGTTAGTAAGTTCCTTAAAGGTGGAAAGAATAGGTAGTTTATTTCTTTAGAGAGAGATACACAAAATGTGATATCAGTTATTTGGTATAGAAATGGAGATGCCTGAGACTTTTGAGGTAGATAAATTAGGGTTTTAGAGCTATTATATAGGGTTGGTTTCGAAGGGAAGAATCGTTTGGATTCCTAAACCTGTTGAATAAGGAATGTTATTATAACCACGATGAGATCATGAGTAGATAAACTTGGATTTGGTAATGAAGTCAGTTGTAAAGCGGTCATGTAGTGAATCAAGGATCTATTGAGGTGCCTGATTTTGAAGAGGAGCGTCAAGGGTGATTCTGGCTTGACAAGACTGACATGAAGTGGGAGTATATTTAGCTTGGTTAAATGATGTTTAAATCATAGGATCTTGAGTTGATTCTTAGTGAATAAGTGGTATATAATAATATTTCCATCATTTTTAAGGGATATTAAGTTTACGCACTCTATCATGTGTGGGCCTGTTGAGTTTTTAAATTGGTAACTATTATAGGATGGATAAGGAGTGATGGGGTATAGTGAGTTACTTATGGTCCAAGTAGCCTAGTAATCTGATAAGAGTGGCTTGGGAGGATTGAAATTAGTGTGATATTGGGATCTTCCATGCATTTTTATTGAGGATTGATATAAGGAAGCCATATAGTGTCGGTCCACCACAGGCTGTTGGAGGGAATGCCCCTCATTTTGGAATAATTTCAACAAGTATTGAGGTTGATGTTACCATGAGATGAGGATGGGTAGAGAGTGATGTTTCATGTTGGTGTTTGGTTATGAGTGGAATTGGCCATGTATGGTTATCATATTCAAGGATGTATGAAGTTTGGGCCTTGGTGTTCATGTTTTTATCCAATGGAGTGATGATAAGAAATCTCCTATGGTGAAGAGAATCATATCAGTCATGGTGATATGACCCTCATTCTTGATAAATCATGTATGAATGGAACCAACCATTGAATGGTCGATAAGGGATTTGGATGCTGGTGAGCTAATGGATTTGGTTATACCTAGAGCCTTTCACAAAGGTTGGATAAAAAACTAGGTGTGATACCAGATGGAGTCTGGGTATTGACTTAGAGCTCTGGATGAATGAAGATTATGAAATCATGATAAAAATTGAGGTGTGTCAGTGCTTGTGGTGTAACATATCTCAAAAATGTGTTTTGGAGTGGTTGAGAATTCAACTATTGAGTTTCACTATAAGTTGGGTAGGTACTTTTATGGTTGTGTGTGAATAAATCCAGGTTGCCTCAATGAGTATAAGCATTAGAATCAGGTTTTATGGTAACACATCGATGGTTGATACCAAGTTCTTTTGGGTTACATAAAATATAGGGGGTTCAACTTGAATTTCTACACGTAACGAAATGAATTTGGTTGTAAACCACATCAAGTATGTGGTGTTGGATATGATGTTTTTTCCTATGATTGGTAGGCATTTTCTGGAAAATACAGAGTGACGTGATCTTGGGTATGGATGGTGATAACTCATCCATATCATTTGGTATTTTTGGAATGATTCTTGTAATGATGTTTGACCTGGGTTTTCATGAATCATGAGATTTAGTAATTTTAAAATCACTTGATTCATGTTATTGGAATGTTGGAGAGGAGTTTTGATAGGAAATTATGTCGATGGGAGGAACTATGGTATATAATTGGATTTCAAGAGCTAAGTCTTATGGTGGTGAGAACTATGATCTGAATGATCAATTAGATGAATATTACAAGGGTGTATTCAGATGGATTGGAATCATGAGTATTTTCTTAGTGTTTCATTGTTGATTATGAGTGTTAGATCGTGTTTTTGGAGGAATTTTTCATTATTCCCAGAGTTACATTATGAGATTGTGTTTAGAATCCAAAGGTATAATGTGGTATTTTGAATGGTAATTGATGACTTGGGTAGGATAAGATGTATAAATGGTTGAACATCAAGACTTATTAGGTATGAAAAGTGTTATAGTGGAGAGTTTTTAATACTTGTGTTTACAAATGGTCTTAAAGTTTGAAGGAATTTTTAATTTTTATTTGTCGGGTGGTTCAGTTTGAGAACCCAGTTTCAAAATAGAATTATCCAGGTTGGAACCTTTAAAAAGATGAATTTTGGATTTCTAATAGGGTTCAGAGGGTTTATGGGATTAATAGTAGATCATGGGAGGAATTTTGGGTAGTTGGTGGATAGTTCAGTGACACTACTTTCTAGTAGGGTCCATCGGAAAACTGATGTCTTAATACCAACTACCTGGTAATTGGACAAATCCACCAACATGCTGTAGGTGGATAATAGCTAGATGGTGGGGATTTCAAGGATAAAAATGAAAATTTTCCCCCCTCATTTTTATAGGGGGAATCCTCCTTTCTCCCTTTCCATTTCTCGTACAGACTAGGTGGTGACACCCCCTTCCTCCCCTCTTCTCCCTTGATGCGAGTATAGTTTTATGGTCCTTTTTCAATTATTTAAGGTGATTTTTGACCTCCATTGTCCTCCATTCATATCCTACTTATTTCTCCTCTAACATTGTTTATCCCAATTTGATATTTTTATGATTATTTCACTAGAGGATGGTGAAATATCCCAAATGAGATAGGAATTTCATTCTACCTAGAAAGGGGATATCTCTTAATGATGTATATGTATTCCACAGTTTATTGATTTGAAGAAGGCACTTAGTGTCATGGATTTTTTTTCCAGTTTTTTAAATTAAATTAAGTTATTTAAGGAAATGGTTTATATATTTATGGCTATTTTCTGAGATGACATCAGGAATCTGCTATGGGCCACTCATATGTGGCTGGTCATAGTTTAGGTGCGACATAATGGCTTAGTGAGTTGAATTAAGATTATACCAATTTTAAATTAGAAGGTTTAAGTAATTATATTGTTAAAATTAACTTTTTTGGACTATTTTTTTTTGATTTAGGATCTCAAGTGAGTTATCAATGGAAAATGTTGCATAGACATCTTGGGTGACACTTCGAAATCTTAGGAATATTTGTTGGGTTGTGGATTTATTAAAGGAAAAAAATATTTGAAATGAGGTAGGTTGTCCTTGGTACTCATTGTATGGTTTTATGATTTTTTTACATTTAATGTGATGTTTAGACTCTCCCCTAAGGGAATTTTACTATTTTAATTAAATAAGTTATCATTTTAAAGTGTGATAAATTTCTTACTTTAAAGTGGATGCCTTGGACTGAGCAAAGTACCAAGTTAATTGGGGACTAGGTGCACTAGATAATATCTTAATCACAAATGGTTGATACCTTAATTATAAAAATATTCCTTGAGGCACATGAATTCCTCTGAGATGTGTAATGAATATGTACTTAAATGGATAAATTTAGTGTCCTTAAAGTAGGATCCATTGACCACCTTCTTTAGAGGTGTATAATGACTTGGAATGTTTGGCCTAGAGGTTGTACATGTTTTAAATTTGAATTTCATTAGATCCCTTAAGCTCATTGATATGATCTTGGGGTGAGTGGTCTTCCCCCTTAAATGATGTGGTCATCCTTGGTGGAAAGACCTTGGGCTGGTTGGTGAGGGGTTGGCTGTGTGGCTGACCTAGAGTGATTTTGAGTGTTGAGATGAGACTTAATCCATATCTATATAATTTTAGAAGTATGTATTAAACTAATTTGATCTTGGGGTGAGTGGTATCCCCCCTTCCATGATGTGGTTAACCTTGGTGTAAAGACCTTAGTCCGGTTGGTGAAGGGTTGGGTGTGCGGTCCGACCTAGAGTGATCTTGGGTGTTGAGATAAGACTTGATCCATCTCTATAGACTATTTTTAGTAGGTATTGACTTTATGTGTCTTATAAGGACATATTGGTGGTAAAATATTACTGAGGAAGAAACATGAATTAAGGACCCTGAGTAGGGTTCTCGTGTTATACTGTGACCTAGCGAAACCCATATAGGGTGACTTTACTATATCATGGCTTATGGTACCCTAAATAGGTTCCCAACGATACAATGACTTGGGTATGGGTAGTGATGATCATGATTGGTCACCTTAAAACCTAGATCGATATTTTGGGCATGTTCATCTATGGTGAGTTAGGTCATGATCCTGGGAGTTCGAGCATGGTTGTGTGATAGATTAAAAATATGTCCACCTATGTATGTGATATGAATTTATACACAATGATACTTGAAATGGTATATTATCTCTTAGCGTTTGTCATGCGATTCATGTATAAAATTAACTTATGGTAGTATTTTATTATTAATGAAAAACTCCCCTACTATAGAGGTCTATGATACTAAAGAAAAATCATATAGTAAGAAGGTATATGATATTATTGATTGGGATTCCAAGAATTTTAAGTTGGGATTATTCTAGTTCTGGGAAGAGGATGGGTCCTTCAACGTGCTAGTTGTTGTGGTTTGTGGGGTCTTTGGAGGGTGTGGTCATGTCTCCCACACTATTGGTCTTAGTTTTTGGGAACCATTTTATTATGGGATGGAGCATTCCCTAGGTTTTTATTCCATTAAAAAGTATTCCCTAGATTGTTATCAAATATATTGGAGTGAGTTTATCCCCTGGGTTTTTATCACTGTATACCAAGGTTAAAGACTATTGGGTTTTTATTATGGTTGAAAAAACCATCATGATGTGCTCAAAGACACTCTAGCACTGGATGAAGCGGGTATGGTTGATCGGGGTCATGGACCTGAGGATCGATAGTGGATTATTTATTTACTCATTATTTTCTAATTTTTTGTTTATTTATCCATAGAATTTCACATGAATATATCACTACATTTATGGTATGTATGGGACCACATTGGTGGTTCCCTACTAAGTTTTGTAATCACACCCTACTTGGGTGACCATTGAACATTGGTACCCTAGCAGCCCTCACTTGTTCAAGGTATATGTTGGGACGAGGATTGAAATATGATAGTTGATCGGGATAGCTCAGATTCTTGAATTTGGGATGTGTTTAGGTTTGGATATAGATCAAGGACTATTTTTCATTTAATTTATTTTATTTTTCCTCATATTTATTGTATGTGTGTCAGTCCAGTGGGAAACAGTTGTCTATGTGGCAATATGTAGGGTTCCACATCATTTTATTATTGATTATTCTGTTTAATTACCTTATATACCCTAATCTTTTCTCCGTATTTGATAATTCTTAGTTATTTTTATTTATTATTGTGCACTTTGATATGGGGGTATAGTCTTATCACCATACTACCATAGAACCCGACTTCTAGTCAGAAGGATCCAGAGTATGAGGAGGCATACCTGAGTTCAAGTAGTTTCATCGGTCCAATTGTTATTTATAGTGAGATGGGATGAGAATTTAAAAATTGGTATAATATATTTATTTTTATTTTGTTTTACTATTTGAGATATGGTAGTCCGAAGATATAGGAATGTGTTAGATCTTGTGATGTACCTCGAGTTAGTGCATCATGAACACCATTTCTGATGAGAAAACTAGGTTACCAAGGAAGGGATTGTTGTTTTGGATTTTCAATGTTATGGTTTTATATTTTTTTGCCTCATGTAATTCACGTTATTCTTGATATTGATGATTTATTTTTGAATTTTTGTCTCTTGTTATTAGCAATAAGCTAATTATTGGATTTTCTTTCTTTCTTTATAGTGGTAAGAGGTTCCTGCATGCACCATTCTCGAAAAATAGGGATTCACATGATATGTAGGCCTGTTAGTGTGATTTTTATCCCTAGTGATAGTGGACCAACTATTTCAAGTTCCAAAAATAGTACATATAGTGTTTTCTCATATAAGTTATGTGTGTCATTCTATGTAGATGAACTGACATCTATATATTCCTTTCTAATGGATGTTTATGTGGATCTATAGGGAGACATTTGACAATGAGTATGAGGATGCGGTCCCATGTGCACAGAGTGCAGTAACCCTAGTAGGTTGGTAAAATCACTTGAAAATTGTGTGCTTCCTAGTAGTGGGTTGTGATTCTAGAACATATTATTTCATGTGCTTATTCAAGGTGGGAATAATTGTTTTCATATGAGTTGAGACCTTCCTTAAGACATAATGTATAGGGATAGGTGGGAGACATAGTGAACCTTAACACGAGACTTAGGATTATATGTGATTCATCACCTATTTATTTATGGGGGTAACCTGTTAGGGTGGTTAGCCTATTTATTAAGTTCCTTAAAGGTATAAATCTTGGTTAGGTGCTTGAATTATATATCAATGCATGAAAGGTGCTATCAAATATGTGGTATAGGCATGGAGATGATTGATACTTCAGAGGTAGATCATGTTGGGTACTAGAGATATTGTTTGGGGTTAGTTTTGAAGGGTGGTATCATTCATATTCTTGATCCTATTGAATAAAGAATGAGATTCTAATTGTGGTGAGAGTGTGAGTAAATGATATTTAATTTGAGAATGACATCGATCGATGGGAGATCATGTGTTGAATCAAGACATAGGTGAGGTGCCCAATTTTAAACAAGAGTGGTAAGGTTTTTTCTAGCTTCACAAGACTGGCATGTATTGGGAGCATGGTTATCCTAGTTTGATGATGTGTGATTCACAGGATCATGAGTTTGATCTTAGTGATTGTGTGGTAAAGGAGAGTACACCCATTCTGTTTAATAGAGATTAAGGCGACACACACTTTTATGTGTGGGGCTTATCAATTTTTTTTAAATCGATGATGGTCTTGGGTGGGCCAAGGATTTATGGGGTTTAGTGAGTTTCTTATGGGAATAGTATCCTGGGAATCTAATGATCATGGATCAGGAAGAGAGACATGCATATGATATTGGTATCCATCAAGCATTAAACTTGAGGATTGATATAAGAAAAACCATATAGTGGGGAGTCCACCATAGATAATTGGAGAGTGTAAACCTCATTTCAGATAAATTTTGGAAAGTATAGATGATGGTGTTTCCATGAGAAGGAGATAGGTGATGAGGGATGTTTCATGTTGGTGCCCAGGTATGATCACACTCAGCCACATCCATTCATTTTATTTAGGTATGTATGGATCATGGGTTATGATGTTTGGGTTCTGATCTAATAGAGAAATGATAAGGATACTCCTATGGTGTAGATATTTATATTGGTCATGATGACATGAACCCATTTCTAGAGTTATCATGGATGTATGGAACCAACCATTGGATGGTCGATAGGGAATTTGGTTGTTAGTGTTCCAATGTATTTGGATCTACCTAGAGACTTCGATGAAGGCCAGATAAAAATTTAGGTGTGATACTGGATGGAGTCTAGGATTTTTATTTGGGATCAGGATGAATTGACATTATATGAGCATGATAAAACATGAGGTGCATCAATTTTTGTGGTTTGAAATAGCATGAAAATGAGTTTTGGACCAATTGATAATTTAACCATGTAGTTTCATCACAAGTTGAGTGCATACTTCCATGTGCATGCACGAACAAATCCAATTTTCCTCTGAGAGTAGAGGCATCAGAATTGGGTTTTTTGGTAATACATTGATGGTGGATGTGAGGAGATTTTAGGGAACATCATCCAAAGGCAGTTTGACATTCAGTCTCACAGATAACTAGATGTGATGGGTTAGAAACCACATCAAGTGTGTGGTGTTGGATATAATGGGTTTGTTCCCTGAACTGGTTAGGATTTTTTGGAAAAGATGGAATGATTGGAGCATGGGTATCAATTGTGATAACTCATTGATATTAGTTAGGATTTGGGAATGAGGTTGGTAACATATTTTTATCAAGGTTTTCATTCTTAATATGATGTAACATTTGAACATCACTTTGGGCATGTTGTTGGAATGCAAGAGTGGAGTTTTGATAGGAAATTCCATCAATGGGAGGAACCATGGTACAAAATTGGAATTTGAGAGCTAAGACTTGTGGTGGAGAGCACCATAAGCTAGATGATTAGTTAGATAAATACACAAAAGGTGAATTTGGATAGATGGGGACTTTAAGTACTTTCTCAGAGTTTTAGTTTTGATAATGAGTGTTGGATCATGTTTTTTATAGAGTTGCGCCTTATATTCAGAGTTGTGTTGTGAGAGTGTGTTTGGTGTTCAAAGATAGAACATGAAAATTTGAATTGGAATTTATGACCAAGGTAGGTCAAGATTTCTAATTTTATGACCACTTGGATTCTCAGTTATGAGAATTGTTATAGTGGATAGTTTCTAATACCCATATGTATGGATGAGTTTTAGAGACCCAAAGCTTGACGTACATGGACATTACATTACTTTTGTGGAATACTTAGTACATAACAAAAACAGACACACAAGGACCGTAATAGTTTAGTGTCTTTGGAAACTCGAAATATAATCTTCTAATCGTGGTGAAAGATCTTCAATATCTCCCATAAATATCTTTCCCCTTTTTTTCATACCCAAAACCGTTATTTATATCCTGGGGAAAATAAAACATAAAAGCGGTGAGCTCAAATGCCCAGTAAGGATAAACATAGAGAACATAAAACAATCCATAAACATTTGAATGAAAAAACTTGAACATAAAATCCAAACATCAAAATCTTGAGCAAAGACATGAATCTTGGAAGTACGTAAGGCATATATCATAAGGGAACATCAATAATGATAAAATAGAATGGGAATAAAACATGTAATTGTGGAAACCATTAAGCACATGTTATGATTTCCATAGTAGCCAATGCATTGCTGCCAAGACCATCTTAGTGGACAAAGTCCCTTTCTGAATCGAGTTCACTCCTCGTTTCAGTGCTGTAACACTGAACCAGATTAACTTACAGTTCCAGCCATGTCTATCTCATGAGATATAAATATTTACCCAATTAATTGGAGGGAGATATAAGTCTCACCCATCTCCTAATGAAATAATTCTTACTTGTTCCACAAAATAAACTTACAACATTCATCATAACCCAAAGAATAAAATGGGTTTCATAAAAATCATCCCATTATCTCATAATCCATATAAAACAAATAGAAATTTCATCATAAGAAAATTGAAACCATATAAATCATAGAGAAATTAAACTTAAAACATACACATATGAAATAATGTCATCTTAGATGGAATATGGTTTTGATAAAACATTTGAAACGAATTCTTGAGGAAAATATCCTTTCTTCTTCAAAATAATTTTTTTTTCAAAAAATGCCATGCAATTTTAAAATAAAAGTAATTTGTTGAAAATTTTCATAAAATTTTCATGAAAATGAGGCGTTATGAAACCGTTAAAATCCGTTCATGCCGTATAATTTAAAAATAACATTCTTCTCGTACTTTTGTTGGAAAAGTCAAAAAGTACCTCGTATGGTAATAAAAAAAATATTCCTTACATACCATGTGGTAAAATTCAAAAATGGGAAAAAGGACTTTAAACATAAATGAAAACATTTTTATAAAACTTGGACATGGATGATAAATATTACCCCAGTAAATACTTACGTATAAGCAATCTCAGATAGAAAACAATTGAGATTGCAACATTATCCCTTACCTTAGGTCCGATATGCTTCGTACATTTCCGAACCTCATGTATAATGATTTAAATAATGTCATTGACTTATTAAAGAATCATATTCATTGTTATGATGTCATATATTTTTCACGTATGACTTTATATTACCCGTTCTTTTGTAAGTTCCGTGTTATATCAGCATTTTGGGTTAAATCGTTTTATTTATCATACGTGTTTGGACTTGTTGTTCTTGATATTATTACTTATATCCTGATTTACTTAATTCCAGAATGTAAAACATGATTTATATATAATATATATTTCAGTATATACATATATATATGATAGATCGATTAAATGGAATGAAATACACCGTTCATGGAGACGGTAGGCCGTACATACGCATGAACGATGTTTTCGTTTCCTTATTGAATTGAATGAAATTAAGTAGATGACATACATATATATACACATAAATCCAGTATCATTATTATTTCATATATTTTATGATTTCTTATTTTATATACTTTATAATCATTCATGAATGGTTAACATGGAAAATGAATCTCATCGCGTCGTAGAGACGGTAGTCCGTACGTACGCACACGTGATGATATCATTCCCATGATCGTGGAATTGCATTTAAGTGTATGTATAATATTTCAGAATCAATATCACTTTGCAATAATCATATATTGTTATTTATTTACACCATTATAGCCATCCAAGTAAGGTGGTGTTCGAAAACAGATTCCTCCACAGCGTGGAGACGGTATTCCGTACGTACGCACGCACGGTGATTTCATTTTCCATAGGATGGATAGATGGTGAAATACGGTTGTTTCATACTTATAATAACATATCAGTATATGAGTGATACTGATGTTATTACTTCATAATGAAACAACTAAAGAAGAATAGTATAAGAAGAAATAAAGTTGAAAGAACCGGTAACGGATATTACCTCTTCTTTCGACACGCCTTTTTGAAACCTCCTCTTAGGGCACTAAGATTGGTCTTTGAAGAAGACCAGAACCTCTAGTATGTTTCTAGGGAAGTGGAGAAGAGAAATTTTCTGGGGTTTTCCGAGCTTGAAGGCTCATAGTGGTGTGAGGAAGAGAGGGAGGAGGTGCCCTTTTATAAGGGAGGAGAGGGGCACCTTTGGAATAACTAAAAATATTTTTTTATTATAAAGTCATATTCGGTTTTTAATAGCTCTAAATTGAGTTATTTCTAAGCTAAGGTGGGGATGGGTAGAAATAATCTCATCCAATAGAATTTATACAAGTTTAGGTTTCTATTTTAACCTTATTATTTAGATTTGACTTTAAGTTAAATAATTTTTCTTTTACTGTGTCTTCTTGTTTTCTTACACTATAAGGTTAATAAACTTACTATAACAAGCCAAAAGAACCCCAAGTTGTTTATTATTAATATATATAACTTTATCTAAGTCATTTGGCTGAACCTTAGATTTTTATAAATAAAATAACAATTAATAATGTAATATTTGTTTTAAAAACTATTTTATGTCAATTTTGACACTATTTGGTTATTGATTTTTGTGAAAATCATAACAGAATGATTAGTTCTAAAAAAGTTAATTAAATCAATACTAAGATGTCATAATAACCTAGAAAATTATTGGTATTCATAAAAAGTCTCAAATTACATTTATTTGGGTATTTATAACATGAATTATGTCAATATTTCATTAATAAGATAATTATTGTATCATTATTGTGTCATAAATAAATTAAATTATTTAAGGTCTAAAAATTATAAATAAAACACTATTATGTAGGAAATCTCTTTATCTTTCTAATGAATATTTATAGTCTAATTTATCTTATGTATAACCCTATATTAAAAATGATTTATTTATTAAACTTTGATTTTAACTATTTTAACCCTTCTTTAAATAAATTAATAATAAATGTCCTCATCTAATCCAAGTTGGCCTAAATGGTCATATTTTATTCCTAAGGTTGTTTTGGTAGAATTAAACTTATCCAATAGAATTAGGACATGTGTTAGGGTAATAATAATATCATTTTTACCCTTAATTACCCTCTTTACTTTTAACCGTGGTAAAAAAAAGTAAAAAGTTACTATTCAACAAAAATTATTTTCATCTCATTGAACCAAATTTTAGTCCTTGATATTAACCGTGTCTCTCGGATTTTCGAAATTCCACTCATAGAAGCGGTAAAATTAAGTTTTATGTGAATTTGCAAATTCTCCTAGGAGGTGGGTAAAAGATGGTGAAAAGTTCAATAAAATTTTTATATATCTAAAATTATTATAAAATGACTCCAATGACTTAAATTGAACTTATATAGGTATTATGTATCAATTTTTACCTAAGATAAATTTAAATAAAATAAATAATTATTTAAATAAAAAGTCGGTTTTTGAATAATAACCCAGTGTTTTGACTATTCATCAAAAATTGAAAGTTTTCAGAAAAATACCAAAAATTCACCCTAGGATAATTTCGATATTATGAATCCAAAAATGAAGTCCATTTGGAAAGATAAAATTTATAAAATTTCAAAAATTGGGTATTACTATTCATAATGGCTAGTTTATATGACATATCGTTGTTTAGCGAAACTCGGTATTGCGTACAACACACGCCATCGTGGAAGGTCGCGATTGCGTGTAATGCATGCCAAGTCCGGGATGCATGTTTTGCAAGCTCCTTTTGGTGTAGCATACAACACAAGACATTAATGAAATTAAAAAGAATATTTTTCATAAAATCTCGGGGTGTTACATTCTACCCCCCTTAAAATGAATTTCTCCCTCGAAATTCGTCGGGGTTATAAATGGTTTACTACTCGAAAGTTTATTTAATAGAAACCCACATCGTAAAAAGGAATACCAAAACTTGGATTTAAAAACTAAATTATGAAACTTAACGGTTACCCAAATTAACTAATCACTGGGATTCCACATAGGAGAACATAGGTGAAAATATGGATATGGAAGAGAAATCTAAACGTCATGTTCTGATGGAGAGTGGTAGAGAACATGGATATGAAAAAGCCAACAATCACAAAGCCATAAATCTGTGATGATCTAGGGTACCATCTGATTCATTGGATATAAGGTCACTAGGACAATATTTTTGGTTTTCAAGATCATTTCCCTAAAGTTGAATAATTTGAATTAGAATAAATACTTACTTTATTTTGGTACAATCTCACAGTTGTTCGTGCTTTGAACAATTTCCACTTCATCTCTTACAGAAATGAAGTTGAATTTGTAATTCGTGAAGTGTTAACAGATCATGTGATAGAATGATGGGTCATTCCATCTGTTTCAAACAAAAGGTTAGAAAAAGTTATCAAATATACATAAGTCCATCTATGGTGAGGTTAATCGTATATGATTCAAAAAATGATCGTATACATCATATATCATACCACTTTATAAAATAAAACTAGTTTCTACTAACCAGGGACTTCCTGTAGTCCAGTGGTATGCGATAAAGGTCAGTCGCACTTCGGTTGTGGGTTCGATTCCCATAGCCTTGTCCAATGCGATGGGCTATCTCCCATCCTATAGGTTGTCCTTTTTCTAAAACTACATTACTATAACATCCCATCGATAATATCGAAAAAACTTATATCCTTAAACAATACTAACTTATTTCCAACATAATCCATTCCAATCTTTAGGATTATCCATAATACTGCAGTCCACTCTCATATTATAGTGAAAACGATTACCGGAGATTTCATATAACACGCATGTTAATACCATCGTTGATCCCCATATATAATAAGATATGTCTTGTTGGTCACATTCGAAACATTTGAAGGCCTTAATCATTTATTCTCTTGAAAAATGAATACCCATTGAATCTTAGTGAAAACATGAGTGATATAAAAAGTTAACTCTTTCCACATAACAAAACCCCAAACTTCTATATACTCAAACCATGACATAACTATTTCCTTATATCATTCATGAGCTCATGAATACTGTCAAACATTTCATTTTCTCCTTATCCCTTCATTATGCGCATATCTTCTTATTTCCAAAAATATCTCAATCACTTTCCATAGTTACCAGTACCATAAAATTATTGAAAACCACAATATACCAATACATAAATATTCCAATATTTGACGATACTATATAAAACATTATTTTGGAATCCCATTATATAAACACTTAATCATTCCACCACATCGTTGTCATATTCAACATCCCCAATAGTGATCGCATGTGACTTCCCTTTTTTCCTTTGCCTTAAGTGGTTTCTCATGTCGATCATCATTAACCCTTTGATTAGGGAATTGATTAGCATAATGCACCATTCATTGCACTTGAAGCATTGAAGTGTTGGTGGTGCGTTCTCTGCAGTCTTTTCTTTATTCACATCATTAGCAACCCTTTTTCCCATACTTCGACACTCAGCTACTCGATGAACTTCTTTTACACACTTAAAACATTTTCTAGTCCCTTTAAGACAATCTCCACCATTCTCCTTTCCACACTTTGATCATAAGGGAACATTCATATTCTTTTCACCATTATTCTGAGATTTCTCCTTGAACTCCATCTTTCGTTTCTTGTCAAAACCATGAGATGGATATGTAACACCAACTTCCATTTCTACCTTGATAGCACAACGTACAATTTCTTCATAGCTACTGAAGTCTCTTATAGCTAATTCCCTTCAAATATTTGGTTTTAAGCCACTGAAGAATCAATCAACTTTACTTTCAGGTTGGATGATAAAGCCAGATGCATACCTTGCAAGCCTTGTAAAATTCAATTTGTATATACCAACAGATTCATCATCCTTTTGCTTTAGTTCAAGAAAATCCCTCTCCATCTTTGTTCGAAGAATACAAGGGAAGTACTTATTGAAAAATAAGTTCCTGAAATCGTCCCATTCCATGGAATCAATTTCATCTCTTGGCCTCATATTCTTGATAAGATTCCACCATTGATCAGCTTCACCTTCTAAACTATATACTGCAAAGATGACTTTATCATGTTCAGAACATTGAAGAACTGAAAACATCTTATCAGTGGTACTGATCCATTGTTCAGCAACAAGTGGATCAGAAGACCCACTAAAAGAAGGTGGACGTTGCCTCATGAAGGACTCAATAGAATTAGGTTCCCTTCTCTGCTCATTTGGAAGTTCAGAATGATTCATATCTTATGTAAGTAGAGCAATAATATTTTTCACTCCATCTCCCAAAAAATTTGTTTGTTCAGGAGGACGATCATTTCATTTTCAATTACATTGATCAACATGGTTCCTTCGGGTTCCAGTCATCGTCTAAAACCCAAAAAGAATAGTGTGAGAGGAAAAAATCATGCTAGGGAAAACAACATAATAAAGGGGGGAGTACCTTCAATATCTAACATCTTAGGTTTAATTATAAGATCGTTACCGTAATTCTAGGACTATAACCTATACTTATACTTAACCTTAGGGACATCCCTAGAAATACCTTAGAAATATCTCTAGGGATCTCACTAAAGTTCTCGCATCCTAGTTTCCAAAGGTTGACTAAACCTTTCCTCTGATACCAATTGTAGAGACACAAAGCTTGATGTACATGGAAATTACATTACTTTTGTGGAATACTTAGTACATAAAAAAAACAAACACACAAAGACCGTAATAGTTTAGTGTCTTTAGAAACTCGGAATATAATCTTCTAATCGTGGTGAAAGATCTTCAACATCTCTCATAAAGATCTTCCCCCTTTTTGTTCATACCTAAAACCTTTCTTTATATCCTGGGGAAAAGAAAACATAAAAGGGGTGAGCTCAAATGCCCAGTAAGGGTAAACATAGAGAACATAAAACAATCCATAAACATTTGAAAGCAAAAACTTGAACATAAAATCTAAACATCAAAATCTTGAGAAAAGACATGAATCTTGGAAGTACGTAAGGCATATATCATAAGGGAACATAAATCATGATAAAATAGCATGGGAATAAAACATTTAATTGTGGAAACCATTAAGCACATGTTATGATTTCCATAGTAGCCAAGGCATTGCTGCCAAGACCATCTTAGTGGACAAAGTCCCTTTCTGAATCAAGTTCACTCCTCGTTTCAGTCCTGTAACACTGAACCGGATTAACTTACCATTCTAGCCATGTCTATCTCATGAGATATTATTCTTTACCCAATGCATTGGAGGGAGATATAGGTCCCACCCATCTCATAATGAAATAATTATTACTTGTGCCACAAAATAAACTTAAAACATTCATCATAACTCAAAGAATAAAATGGGTTTCATAAACATCATCCCATCATCTCATAATCAATATAAAACAAATGGACATTTCATCATAAGAAATGTGAAACCATCTAAATCATAGAGACATTAAACTTCAAACATACACATATGAAATAATGTCATCTTAGATGGAAAATGGTTTTGATAAAACATTTGAAATGAATTCTTGAGGAAAATATCCTTCTTAAAAATCATTTTTTTTCAAAAAATTCCATGCACTTTTAAAATAAAATTATTTTGTTGAAAATTTTCATAAAATCTTGTAGAGTAAGCTTCATGAAAAGGAGGCATTATGAAACCGTAAAAATCTGTTCATTCTGTATAAGTTAAAAATAACATTCTTCTTGTACTTTTGTTGGAAAAGTCAAAAAGTACCTCGTATGGTAATAAAAAAAAGATTCCTTACATACCATGTAGTAAAAGTCAAAAATGGGAAAAAAGGTCTTTAAACATACATGAAAACATTTTTATAAAACTTGGACATGGATGATAAATATTACCCTAGTAAATACTTACGTATAAGCAATCTCGGATAGAAAACAATTGAGATTGCAACATTATCCCTTACCTTTGGTCCGATATGCTTCGTACATTTCCGAACCTCATGTATAATGATTTAAATAATGTCATTGACTTATTAAAGAATTGTATTCATTGTTATGATATCATATATTGTTCACTTATGACTTTATATTACCTGTTCTTTTGTAAGTTCCATGTTAAAGCAGCGTTTTGGGTTAAATCGTTTTATTTATCATACGTGTTTGGACTTGTTGTTCCTGATATTATTACTTATATCCTGATTTTCATAATTCAAGAATGTAAAACACGATTTATATATAATATATATTTCAGTATATACATATATATATGATAGATCGATTAAATGGAATGAAATACACCGTTCATGGAGACGGTAGGCCGTACGTACGCATGAACGCTGTTTTTGTTTCCTTATTGAATTGAATGAAATTAAGTAGATGGAATAAATATATATACACATAAAACCAGCATAATTATTATGTCATATATTTCATGATTACTTATTATACATACTTTATAATCATTCATGAATGGTAAACATGGAGAATGAATCTCATCGCGTCGTGGAGATGATAGTCTGTACGTACGCACGAGCGATGATATCATTCCCATGATCGTGGAATTGAATTGAAGTGTATGTATAATATTTCAGAATAAATATCACTTTGCAATAATCATATATAGTTATTTATTTACACCATTATACTCATCCAAGTAAGGTGGTGGTCGAAAACAGATTACACCACGGCGTGGAGACGGTATTCCGTACGTACGCACGCGCGGTGATTTCGTTTTCCGTAGGATGGATAGATGGTGAAATAGGGTTGTTTCATAATTATAATAACATATCAGTATATGAGTGATACTGATGTTATTACTTCATAATTAAATAACTAAATAAGAATAAGTAGAAGGAGAAATAAAGATGAAAGAATCGGTAACAGATATTACCTCTTCTTTCGACACGCCTTTTTGAAACCTCTCTTAGGGCACTAATATTGGTATTTGCCGAAGACCAGAACCTCTTGGATGTTTCTAGGGAAGTGTAGAAGAGAAATTTTCATGGGTTTGATGGGATTGAAGGCTCAAAGGGGTGTGAGGAAGAGAGGGAGGAGGTACACTTTTATAAGGGAGGAGAGGGGCACCTTTGGAATAACTAAAAATAGTATTTTATTATAAAGTCATATTCGGTTTTTAATAGCTCCAAATTGAGTTATTTCGAAGCTAAGGTGGGAATGGGTCTAAATAATCTCATCCAATAGAATTTATACAAGTTTAGGTTTCTATTTTAACCTTATAATTTAGATTTAACTTTTAGTTAAATAATTTTTCTTTTACCGTGTCTTCTTGTTTTCTTACACTATAAGGTTAATAAAATTACTATGAAAAGCCAAAAGAACCCCAAGTTGTTTATTATTAATATATATAACCTTATCTAAGTCATTTGTCAGAACCTTATATTTTTAGAAATAAAATAACAATTAATAATATAATATTTGTTTTAAAAACTATTTTATGTCAATTTTGACACTATTTGGTAATTGATTTTTGTGAAAATTATAACAGAATTATTAGTTCTACAAAAGTTAATTAAATCAAAACTAACATGTCATATTAACCTAGAAAATTATTGGAATTCATAAAAAGTCTCACATTACATTTATTTAGGTATTTATAACATCAATTATGTCAATATTTCATTAATAAGATAATTACTGCATCATCATTGTGTCATAAATAAATTATATTATTTAATGTCTAAAAATTATAAATAAAACACCATTATGTAGGAAATTTTTTTATCTTTCTAATTATTATTTATATTCCAATTTATCTTATGTATAACCCTATATTAAAAATTATTTAATTATTAAACTTTGATTTTAACTATTTTAACCCTTCTTTAAATAAATTAATAATAAATGTCCTAATCTAATCCAAGTTGGACTAAATGGTCATATTTTATTCCTAAGGTTGTTCTTGGTCGAATTAAACTTAACCAATAGAATTAGGACATGTGTTAGGGTAATAATAATATCATATTTACCCTTAATTACCCTATTTACTTTTAACCGTGGTAAGAAAAAGTAAAAAGTTACTATTCACCAAAAATTATTTTCATCTCATTGAACCAAATTTTAGCCCTTAATATTAGCCGTGTCTCTCGAATTTTCGAAATTCCACTCACAGAAGCGGTAAAATTATGTTTTATGTGAATTTGCAAATTCTCCTAGGAGGTGGGTAAAAGACAGTTAAAAGTTCAATAAAATTTTTATATATCTAAAATTATTATAAAATGACTCCAATGACATAAATTGAACTTATATAGGTATTATTTATTAATTCTGACCTAAAATAAATTTAAATAAAATAAATTATTATTTAAATAAAAAGACGGGTTTTGAATAGTATCCCAGTGTTTTCACTATTCATCAAAAATTGAAAGTTTTTAGAAAAATACCAAAAATTCACCATAGGCTAATTTTGATATTCTGAATCCAAAAATGAATCCCATTTTGAAAGATAAAATTTATAAAATTTCAAAAATTGGGTATTACTATTCATAACGGTTAGTTTATATAACATATTGTTGTTTAGCGAAACTCGGTATTACGTACAACACATACTATCGTGGAAGGTCGCGATTGCGTGTAATGCAAGCCAAGTCCGGGATGTGTGTTGTGAAAGCTCCTTTTGGTGTAGCGTACAACACAAGACATTAATGAAATTAAAAAGAATATTTTTCATAAAATCTCGGGGTGTTACATTCTACCCCCCTTAAAATGAATTTCGCCCTCGAAATTTGTCTGGGTTATAAATGGTTTACTACTCGAAAGTTTCTTTAATAGAAACCCACATCGTAAAAAATAATACCAAAACATGGATTTAAAAACTAAAGTATGAAACGTAACGGTTACCCAAATTAACTAATCACTGGGTTTCCACATAGGAGAACATAGGTGAAAATATGGATATGGAAGAGAAATCTAACCGTCATGTTCTGATGGAGAGTGGTAGAGAACATGGCTATGAAAAATCCAACAATCACAAAGCCATAAATTTGTGATAATCTAGGGTACCATCTGATTCATAGGATATAAGGGCACTATGACAACATTTTTGGTTTTCAAGATCATTTCCCTAAAGTTGAAGAATTTGAATTAGAATAAATACTCACTTTATTTTGGTACAATCTCACTGTTGTTCATGCTTTGAACAATTTCCACTTCATCTCTTAAAGAAATGAAGTTGAATTTGTTATTCGTGAAGTGTTAACAGATCATGTGATAGAATGATGGTTCATTCCATCTGTTTCAAACAAAAGGTTAGCAAAAGTTATCAAATATACATAAGTCCATCTATGGTGAGGTTAATCGTATATGATTCCAAAAATGATCCTATAATTCATATATCATACCGATTAATAAAATAAAACTAGTTTCTACTAACCAGGGATTTCCTGTAGGCCAATGGTATGCGATAAAGGCCAGTCGGACTTCGGTTGTGGGTTCGATTCCTACATCTTTGTCTGACGCGATGGGCTGTCGCCCATTCTGCAGGTTGTCCTTCTTCTAAAACTACATTACTATAACATCCCATCAATAATATCAAAAAAACTTCTATCCTTAAACAATACTAACTTATGTTCAACATAATCCATTCCAATCTTTAGGCTTATCCATAATACTGTAGTCCACTCACATAATATAGTGAAAAATATTATCAGAGATTTCATATAACAAGCATGTTAATACCATCGTTGATCCCCATATATCATAAGATATGTCTTTTTGGTTACATTCCAAACATTCGAAGGCCTTAATCATGTATTCTCTTGAAAAATGTATACCCACTAAATCTTAGTGAAAACATGGGTGCTGTCAAAAGTTAACTCTTTCCACAGACCAAAACCCCAAAATTATATATACTCAAACCATGATATAACTATTTCCTTATATCAGTCATGAGCTCATGAATACTGTCAAACATTTCATTTTCTCCTTATCCCTTCATTATGCACATATCATCTTCTTTACAAAAATATCTCAATCACTTTCCATGGTTACCAGTACCATAAAATTATTGAAAACCACAATAGACCAATACATAAATATTCCAATATTCCACGATACTATATACAACATTATTTTGGAATCCCATTACATAAAAACTTAATCATTCCACCACATCGTTGTCATATTCAACATCGCCAATAGTGATCGCATGTGACTTCCCTTTGTCCCTTTGACTTAAGTGGTTGCTCATATCGATCATCATTAACCCTTGGATTAGGGTATTGATTAGCATAATGCCCATTTTCATTGCACTTAAATCATTGAAGTGTTGGTGGTGCATTATCTACAGTCTTTTCTTTATTCACATCATTAGCAACCCTTTTTCCATTACTTCGACACTCAGCTACTCGATGAACTTCTTTTCCACACTTAAAACATTTTCTAGTCCCTTTAAGACAATCTCAACCATGATTCTTTCCACACTTTGTGCATAAGGTAACATTCATATTCTTTTCACCATTATTCTGAGATTTCTCCTTGAACTCCATCTTTTGTTTCTTATCAAAACCATGAGATGGATATGTAACACCAACTTCCATTTCTACCTTGATAACACAACACAAAATTTCTTCATATCTACTAAAATCTCTTATAGCTAATGCCCTTAGAAGATTAGGTTTTAACCCACTGAAGAATCGATCAAATTTACCTTCAGGTTGGATGATAAATCCAGATGCATACCTTGCAAGCCTTATATAATTCACTTCGTATATACCAACAGATTCATCATCCTTTTGCTTTAGTTCAAGAAACTCCTTCTATATCTTTGTTCGAAGAATACGAGGGAAGTACTTATTGAAAAAAAAGTTCTTGAATTCGTCCCATTCCATGGACTCAATTTCATCTATTGGCCTCGTATTCTTGATATGATTCCACCATTGATCAGCTTCACCTTCCAAACAATATACTGCAAAGATGACTTTATCATGTTTAGAACATTGAAGAACTGAAAATATCTTTTCAGTGGTACTGATCCATTGTTCAACAACAAGTGGATCAGAAGACCCACTAAAAGAAGGTGGACGTTGCCTCATGAAGGACTCAATAGAATATTTTTCCCTTCTCTGCTCATTTGGAAGTCCAGAATGATTCATAGCTTGTATAAGTATAGCAATAATATTTTTCACTCCATCTCCCATAACATTTTCTTGTTCAGGAGGACAATCATTTAATTTTCAATTACATTGATCAATATGGTTCCTTCGGGTTCTAGCCATCGTCTAAAACCCAAAAAGAATAGCGTGAGAGGCAAAAATCATGCTAGGGAAAACAACATAATAAAGGGGGAGTACCTTCAATATCTAACATCTTAGGTTTAAGTCTAAGATCGTTACCGTAATTCTAGGACTATAACCTATACTTATACTTAACCTTAGGGACATCCCTAGACATACCTTAGAAATATCTCTAGAGATCTCACTAAAGTTCTCACATCCTAGTTTCCAAAGGTTGACTAAACCTTTCCTCTAATACCAACTGTAGATACCCGAAGATTGATGTACATGGACATTACATTACTTTTGCGGAATACTTAGTATATAACAAAAACATACACACAAGGACCGTAATAGTTTAGTGTCTTCGGAAACTCGGAATATAATCTTCTAATCGTGGTGAAAGATCTTCAACATCTCCCATAAAGATCTTCCCCATTTTTTTCATACCTAAAACCTTTCTTTATATCCTGGGGAAAAGAAAACATAAAATGGGTGAGCTCAAATGCCCAGTAAGGATAAACATAGAGAACATAAAACAATCCATAAACATTTGAATGCAAAAACTTGAACATAAAATATAAACATCAAAATTTTGAGCAAAGACATGAATCTTGGAAGTACGTAAGGCATATATCATAAGGGAACACCAATAATGATAAAATAGCATGGGAATAAAACATGTAATTGTGGAAACCATTAATCACATGTTATGATTTTCATAGTAGACAATGCATTGCTTCCAAGACCATCTTATTGGACAAAGTCCCTTTCTGAATCGAGTTCACTCCTCGTTTCATTCCCGTAACACTGAACTGGATTAACTTACCATTCCATCCATGTCTATCTCATGAGATATAAATATTTACCCAATTCATTGGATGGAGATATAGGTCCCACCCATCTCATAATGAAATCATTCTTACTTGTGACACAAAATAAACTTAAAACATTCACCATAACCCAACGAATAAAATAGGTTTCATAAATATTATCCCATCATCTCATAATCCATATAAAACAAATGGAAATTTCATCATAAGAAAATTGAAACCATATAAATCATAGAGACATTAAACTTCAAACATACACATATGAAATAATGTCATCTTAGATGGAAAATGGTTTTGATAAAACATTTGAAATGAATTCTTGAGGAAAATATCCTTTCTTCTTCAAAATCATTTTTTTAAAAAAATGCCATGCACTTTTAAAATAAAAGTATTTTGTTGAAAATTTTCATAAAATCTTGTAGAGTAAGCTTCATGAAAACGAGGTGTTATGAAACCGTAAAAATCCGTTCATGCCATATAAGTTAAAAATAACATTCTTCTCGTACTTTTGTTGGAAAAGTCAAAAAGTACCTCGTATGGTAATAAAAAAAGATTCCTTACATACCATGTAGTAAAAGTTAAAAATGGGAAAAAAGGACTTTAAACATACATGAAAACATTTTTATAAAACTTGGACATGGATGATAAATATTACCACAGTAAATACTTACGTATAAGCAATCTCAGATAGAAAACAATTGAGATTGCAACATTATCCCTTACCTTAGGTCCGATATGCTTTGTACGTTTCAGAAAATCCTGTATAATGATTTAAATAATGTCATTTACTTATTAGAGAATCATAGTCATTGTTATTATATCATATATTGTTCACTTATGACTTTATATTACCCATTCTTTTGTAAGTTCCATGTTAAAGCAACGTTTTGGGTTAAATCGTTTTATTTATCGTACGTGTTTGGACTTGTTGTTCTTGATATTATTACTTATATCACGATTTTCTTAATTCAAGAATGCAAAACATGATTTATATATAATATATATTTCATTATATACATATATATATTATATCTTGATTAAATGGAATGAAATACACCATTAATGGAGACGGTAGGCCGTACGTACGCATGAACGCTGTTTTCGTTTCCTTATTGAATTGGATGAAATTAAGTAGATGACATACATATATATACACATAAATAAAGTATCATTATTATGTAATATATTTCATGATTACTTATTATATATACTTTATAATCATTCATGAATGGTTAACATGGAGAATGAATCTCATCGCGTCGTGGGGACGGTAGTCCGTACGTACGCACGAGCGATGATATCATTCCCATGATCGTGGAATTGCATTGAAGAGTATGTATAATATTTTAGAATCAATATAACTTGGTAATAATCATATATAGTTATTTATTTACACCATTCTACTCATCCAAGTAAGGTGGTGGTCGAAAACAGATTACACCACGGCGTGGAGATGGTATTCCGTACGTACACACGCGCGGTGATTTCGTCTTCCATAGGATGGATAGATGGTGAAATAGGTTTGTTTCATAATTATAATAACATATAAATATATGATTGATACTGATGTTATTACTTCATAATTAAAAAACTAAAAAAGAATAAGTAGAAGAAGAAATAAAGTTGAAAGAATCGGTAACAGATATTACCTCTTCTTTCGACGCACCTTTTTGAAACCTCCTCTTAGGGCACTAAGATTGGTTTTTGAAGAAGACCAGAACCTATAGGATGTTTCTAGGGAAGTGTATAAGAGAAATTTTTAGGGTTTGGACGATCTTGAAGGCTCAAAGTTGTGTGAGGAAGAGAGGGAGGAGGTGCCCTTTTATAAGGGAGGAGAGGGGCACCTTTGGAATAACTAAAAATATTATTTTATTATAAAGTCATATTCAGTTTTTTATAGCTCCAAATTGAGTTATTTAGAAGCTAAGGTGGGTATGGTTCTAAATCCTCTCATACAATAGAATTTAGACAAGTTTAGGTTTCTATTTTAAACTTATCATTTAGATTTAACTTTAAGTTAAATAATTTTTCTTTTACCGTGTCTTCTTGTTTTCTTACACTATAAGGTTAATAAATTTACTATAACTAGTCAGACGAACCCCAAGTTGTTTATTATTAATATATATAACCTTATCTAAGTCATTTGGCCGAAACTTATATTTTTAGAAATAAAATAACAATTAATAATATAATATTTGTTTAAAAACTATTTTATGTCAATTTTGACACTATTTGGTAATTGATTTTTGTGAAAATAATAACAGAATGATTAGTTCTAACAAAGTTAATTAAATATATACTAACATGTAATATTAACGTAGAAAATTATTTTAATTCATAAAAAGTCTGAAATTACATTTATTTGAGTATTTATAACATCAATTATGTCAATATTTCATTAATAAGATAATTACTGCATCATCATTGTGTCATAAATAAATTAAATTTTTTAATTTCTAAAAATTATAAATAAAAAACTATTATGTAGGAAATATTTTTATCTTTCTAATTAATATTTATATTCGAATTTATTTTATGTATAACCCTATATTAAAAATTATTTAGTTATTAAACTTTGATTTTAACTATTTTAACCCTTCTATAAATAAATTAATAATAAATGTCCTAATCTAATCCAAGTTGGCCTAAATGGTCATATGTTATTCCTAAGGTTGTTTTTGGTCTAATTACACTTATCCAATAGAATTAGGACATGTTTTAGGGCAATAATAATATCATTTTACCCCTAATTACCCTATTTACTTTTAACCGTGGTAAAAAAAGTAAAAAGTTACTATTTACCAAAAAATATTTTCATCTCATTGAACCACATTTTAGTCCTTGATATTAACTGTATCTCTCGGATTTTCGAAATTCCACTCACAGAAGCGGTAAAATTAAGTTTTATGTGGATTTGCAAATTCTCCTAGGAGGTGGGTAAAAGACAGTGAAAAGTTCAATAAAATTTTTATATATCTAAAATTATTATAAAATGACTCCAATGACTTAAATTGAACTTATATAGGTATTATGTATCAATTTTTACCTAAAATAAATTTAAATAAAATAAATAATTATTTAAATAAAAAGTCGGTTTTTTAATAGTAACCCAGTGTTTTCACTATTCATCAAAAATTGAAAGTTTTCAGAAAAATACCAAAAATTTACCCTAGGATAATTTCGATATTATGAATCCAAAAATTAAGTCCATTTTGAAAGATAAAATTTATAAAATTTTAAAAATTGGGTATTACTATTCATAACGGCTAGTTTATATAACATATCGTTGTTTAGCGAAAATCAGTGTTGCGTACAACACACGCTATCGTGGAAGGTCGCGATTGCGTGTAATGCAAGAAAATTCAGGGATTCATGTTGTGTAATCTACTTTTGGTGTAGCGTACAACACAAGACATTAATGAAATTAAAAATAATATTTTTTATAAAATCTTGGGGTGTTACATTCTACCCCCCTTAAAATGAATTTCTCCCTCGAAATTCATCGG
Organism: Viscum album; assembly: GCA_963277665.1. Classification (NCBI taxonomy): domain Eukaryota; kingdom Viridiplantae; phylum Streptophyta; class Magnoliopsida; order Santalales; family Viscaceae; genus Viscum; species Viscum album. Next base: position 905,453,829 of record OY728131.1, on the reverse strand, counting down.
GGTTATAAATGGTTTACTACTTGAGAGTTTCTTTAATAGAAACCCACATCGTAAAAAGGAATACCAAAACTTGGCTTTAAAAAATAAAGTATGAAACGTAACGGTTACCCAAATTAACTAATAACTGGGTTTCCACATAGGAGAAAATAGGTGAAAATATGCATATGGAAGAGAAATCTAACCGTCATGTTCTGATGGAGAGTGGTAGAGAACATGGTTATGAAAAATCCAATAATAACAAATCCATAAATTTGTGATGATCTAGGGTACCATCCGATTCATCAGATATAAGGGAACTAGGACAACATTTTTGGCTTTCAAGATTATTTATCTAAAGTTGATGAATTTGAATTAGAATAAATACTAACTTTATTTTGGTACAATCTCACTGTTGTTCGTGATTTAAAAAATTTCCACTTCATCTCTTAAAGAAATGAAGTTGAATTTGTTATTCATGAAGTGTTAACAGATCATGTGATAGAATGATGGGTCATTCCATCTGTTTCAAACAAAAGGTTAGAAAAAGTTATCAAATATACATAAGTCCATCTATGGTGAGTCTAATTGTATATGATTCGAAAAATGATCTTATACTTCATATATAATACCGATTAATAAAATAAAACTAGTTTATACTAACCATGGACTTCCTGTAGGCCAGTGGTATGTGATAAAGGCCAGTCACACTTCGGTTGTGGGTTCGATTCCCACTGCCTTGTCCGACGCGATGGGATGTCGCCCATCCTGCAGGTTGTCCTTTTTCTAAAACTACATTACTATAACATCCCATAAATAATATCAAAAAAACTTATATCCTTAAACAATACTAACTTATGTCCAACATAGTCCATTCCAGTCTTTAGGCTTATCCATAATACTACGGTCCACTCTCATATTATAGTGAAAATGATTACCAGAGATTTCATATAACAAGCATGTTAATACCATCGTTGATCCCCATATATCATAAGATATGTCTTGTTGGTCACATTCCAAACATTAGAAGGCCTTAATCATGTATTCTCTTGAAAAATGAATACCCATTGAATCTTAGTGAAAACATGAGTGCTGTCAAAAGTTAACTCTTTCCACATACCAAAACCCCAAAATTCTATATACTCAAACCATGATATAACTATTTCCTTATATCAGTCATGAGCTCATGAATACTGTCAAACATTTCATTTTCTCTTTATCCCTTCATTATGCGCATATCATCTTCTTTCTAAAAATATCTCAATCACTTTCCATGGTTACCAGTACCATAAAATTATTGAAAACCACAATAGACCAATACATAAATATTCCAATATTCCACGATACTATATACAACATTATTTTGGAATCCCATTACATAAACAATTAATCATTCCACCACATCGTTTTCATATTCAACATCGCCAATAGTGATCGCATGTGACTTCCCTTTGTCCTTTGCCTTAAGTGGTTGCTCATATCGATCATCATTAACCCTTGGATTAAGGCATTGATTAGCATAATGCCCAATTTCATTGCACTTGAAGCATTGAAGTGTTGGTGGTGCGTTCTCTACAGTCTTTTCTTTATTCACATCATTAGCAACCCTTTTTCCATTACTTCGACACTCAGCTGCTCGATGACCTTATTTTCCACAATTAAAACATTTTCTAGTCCCTTTAAGACAATCTCCACCATGCTTTTTTCCACACTTTGAGCATAATGGAACATTCATCTTGTTTTCACCATTATTCTGAGATTTCTCCTTGAACTCCATCTTTCGTGTCTTGTCAAAACCATGAGATGGATATGTAACACTAACTTCCATTTCTACCTTGATAGAACAATGCACAATTTCTTCATAGCTACTGAAGTCTCTTATAGCTAATGCCCTTCAAAGATTTGGTTTTAACCCACTGAAGAATCGATCAAATTTTCTTTCAGGTTGGATGATAAATCCAGATGCATACCTTGCGGGCCTTGTAAAATTCACTTCATATATACCAACAGATTCATCATCCTTTTTCTTTAGTTCAAGAAACTCCTTCTCCATCTTTGTTCGAAGAATACGAGGGAATTACTTATTGGAAAATAATTTCTTGAACTCGTCCCATTCCATGGACTCAATTTCATCTCTTGGCCTCGTATTCTTGATAAGATTCCACCATTGATCAGCTTCACCTTCCAAACGATATACTGCAAAGATGACTTTATCATGTTCAGAACATTGAAGAATTGAAAATATATTTTCAGTGGTACTGATCCATTGTTCAACAACAAGTGGATCAGAAGACCCACTAAAAGAAGGTGGACGTTTCCTCATGAAGGACTCAATAGAATATTGTTCCCTTATCTACTCATTTGGAAGTCCAGAATGATTCATAGCTTGTGTAAGTATAGTAATAAGATTTTTCACTCCATCTCCCATAACATTTGTTTGTTCAGGAGGACAATCATTGCATTGTTAATTACATTGATCAACACGGTTCCTTCGGGTTCCAGCCATTGTCTAAAACCCAAAAAGAATAGTGTGAGAGGAAAAAATCATGCTAGGGAAAACAACATAATAAAGGGGGAGTACCTTCAATATCTAACATCTTAAGTTTAATTCTAAGATCTTTACCGTAATTCTAGGACTATAAACTATACTTATACTTAACCTTAGGGACATCCCTAGACATACCTTAGAAATATCTCTAGGGATCTCACTAAAGTTCTCGCATCCTAGTTTCCAAAGGTTAACTAAACCTTTCCTCTAATACAAAATGTAGAGACCCGAAGCTTGACGTGCATGGACATTACATTACTTTTGCAGAAGACTTAGTACATAAAAAAAACATACACATAAGGAACGTAATAGTTTAGTGTCTTTGGAAACTCGGAATATAATCTTCTAATCATGGTGAAAGATCTTCAAAATCTCCCATAAAGATCTTCCCCCTTTTTCTTCATACCTAAAACCGTTATTTATATCCTGGGGAAAAGAAAACATAAAAGGGGTGAGCTCAAATGCCTAGTAAGGGTAAACATAGAGAACATAAAACAATCCATAAACATTTGAATGCAAAAACTTGAACATAAAATCTAAACATCAAAATTTTGAGCAACGACATGAATCTTGGAAGTACGCAAGGCATATATCACAAGGGAACATCAATCATGATAAAATAGCATGGGAATAAAACATGTAATTGTGGAAACCATTAATCACATGTTATGATTTCCATAGTAGCCAAGGCATTGCTGCCAAGACCATCTTAGTGGACAAAGTCCCTTTCTAAATCGAGTTCACTCCCCGTTTCAGTCCTATAACACTAAACTGGATTAACTTACCATTCCAGCCATGTCTATCTCATGAGATATAAATCTTTACCCAATGCATTGGAGGGATATGTAGGTCCCACCCATCTCATAATTAAATCATTCTTACTTGTTCCACAAAATAAACTTAAAACATTCATCATAACCCAAAGAATAAAATGGGTTTCATAAACATCATCCCATCATATCATAATCCATATAAAACAAATGGACATTTCATCATAAGAAAAGTGAAACCATATAAATCATAGAGACATTAAACTTCAAACATAAACATATGAAATAATGTCATCTTAGATGTAAAATGGTTTTGATAAAACATTTGAAATGAATTCTTGAGGAAAATATCCTTTCTTCTTGAAAATCATTTTTTTTCAAAAAATGCCATTCACTTTTAAAATAATAGTATTTTGTTGAAAATTGTCATAAAATCTTGTAGAGTAAGCTTCATGAAAACGAGGCATTATGAAACCGTAAAAATATGTTCATTCCATATAAGTTAAAAATAACATTCTTCTCATACTTTTGTTGGAAAAGTCAAAAAGTACCTCGTATGGTAATAAAAAAAGATTCCTTACATACCATGTAGTAAAAGTCAAAAATGGGAAAAAAAGACTTTAAACATACATGAAAACATTTTTATAAAACTTGGACATGGATGATAAATATTACCCCAGTAAATACTTAAGTATAAGCAATCTCGGATAGAAAACAATTGAGATTGCAACATTATCCCTTACCTTAGGTCCGATATGCTTCATACGTTTCCGAACCTCCTATATAATTATTTAAACAATGTAATTGACTTATTAGAGAATCATATTCATTGTTATTATATCATATATTTTTCACTTATGACTTTATATTACCCGTTCTTTTGTAAGTTCCATGTTAAAGTAGCGTTTTGGGTTAAATCGTTTTATTTATTATACGTGTTTGGACTTGTTATTCTTGATATTATTACTTATATCCTGATTTTATTAATTCAAGAATGTAAAACATGATTTATATATAATATATATTTCAGTATATACATATATATATGATAGATCGATTAAATGGAATGAAATACACCGTTCATGGAGACGGTAGACCGTACGTACGCATGAACGCTGTTTTCGTTTCCTTATTGAATTGAATGAAATTAAGTAGATGGCATAACTATATATACAAATAAATCCAGTATAATTATTATGTCATATATTTCATGATTACTTATTATATATACTTTATAATCATTCATGAATGGTTAACATGGAGAATGAATCTTATCGCGTTGTGGAGACGGTAGTCCGTACGTACGCACGGGCGATGATATCATTCCCATGATTGTGGAATTGCATTGAAGTGTATGTATAATATTTCATAATCAATATCACTTTTCAATAATCATATATAGTTATTTATTTACACCATTATACTCATCCAAGTAAGGTGATGGTCGAAAACAGATTACACCACGGCGTGGAGACGGTATTCCGTACGTACGCACGCGCGGTGATTTCATTTTCTGTAGGATGGATAGATGATGAAATAGGGTTGTTTCATACTTATAATAACATATCATTATATGAGTGATACTTATGTTATTACTTCATAATGAAACAACTAAATAAGAATAAGTAGAAGAAGAAATAATGTTGAAATAATCTGTAACGGATATTACCTCTTCTTTCGACACACCTTTTTGAAACCTCCTCTTAGGGAACTAGGATTGGTCTTTGAAGAAGACCAGAACCTCTAGGATGTTTCTAGGGAAGTGGAGAAGATAAATTGTCAGGGTTTGTACGAGATTGAAGGCTCATAGTGGTGTGAGGAAGAGAGGGAGGAGGTGCCCTTCTATAAGGGAGGAGAGGGGCACCTTTGGAATAACAAAAAATATTATTTTATTATAAAGCCATATTCAGTTTTTCATAGCTCCAAATTGAGTTATTTCAAATATAAGGTGTGTATGGGTCGAAATCATCTCATACAATAGAATTTAGACAAGTTTAGGTTTCTTTTTTAACCTTATCATTTAGATTTAACATTAAGTTATATAATTTTTCTTTTACCGTGTCTTCTTGTTTTCTTACACTATAAGGTTAATAAACTTACTATAACAAGCCAGAAGAACCCCAAGTTTTTTATTATTAATATATATAACATTATATAAGTAATTTGGCCGAATATTATATTTTTAGAAATAAAATAGCAATTAATAATATAATATTTTTTTAAAAAACTATTTTATGTCAATTTTGACACTATTTGGTAATTGATTTTTCTGAAAATCATAACAGAATGATTAGTTCTTATAAAGTTAATTAAATAAATACTAACATTTCATATTAACCTATAAAATTATTGGAATTCATAAAAAGTCTCAAATTTCATTTATTTGGGTATTTATAACATCAATTATGTCAATATTTCATTAATAAGATAATTACTGCATCATCATTGTGTCATAAATAAATTAAATTATTTAATCTCTAAAAATTATAAATAAAATACCATTATGTAGGAAATATTTTTATATTTATAATTAATAATTATATTTGAATTTATCTTATATATAACCCTATATTAAAAATGATTTAGTTATTAAACTTTGATTTTAACTATTTTAACCCTTCTCTAAATAAATTAATAATAAATGTCCTAATCTAATCCAAGTTGGCATAAATGGTCATATTTTATTCCTAAGGTTGTTTTTGGTCGAATTACACTTATACAATAGAATTAGAACATGTGTTAGGGTAATAATAATATCATTTTTACCCTTAATTACCCTATTTACTTTTAACCGTGGTAAAAAAAGTAAAACGTTACTATTCACCAAAAATTATTTTCATCTCGTTGAACCACATTTTAGTCCTTGATATTAACCATGTCTCTCGGATTTTTGAAATTACACTCACAGAAGTGGTAAAATTATGTTTTATGTGAATTTGCAAATTCTCCTATGAGGTGGGTAAAAGACGGTGAAAAGTTCAATAAAATTTTTATATATCTAAAATTATTATAAAATGACTCCAATGACTTAAATAGAACTCATATAGGTATTATGTATCAATTTTTACCTAAAATAAATTTAAATAAAATAAGTAATTATTTAAATAAAAAGTCGGTTTTTGAATAGTAACCTAGTGTTTTCACTATTCATCAAAAATTGAAAGTTTTCAGAAAAATACCAAAAATTCACCCTAGGCTAATTTCGATATTCTGAATCCAAAAATGAAGTCCATTTTGAAAGATAAAATTTATAAAATTTCAAAAATTGGTTATTACTATTCATAACGGCTATTTTATATAACATATTGTTGTTTAGAAAAACTCGGTATTGCGTACAACACACGCTATCGTGGAAGGTTCCGATTGCGTGTAATGCAATACAAGTCAGGGATTCATGTTGTGCAAGGTCCTTTTTGTGTAGCATACAACACAAGACATTAATGAAATTAAAAAGAATATTTTTCATAAAATCTCGGGGTGTTACATGAGTCTTGAAGTTCTGAGAAATTTTAAATATTTTATTGGTGGATGGTATAGTTTGAGAAATAACTTTTGGAATGGAATTATAAATATTAGGACGAATTCAAATAGGAATTTTGGAATTTGAATGGAGTTCATAGGGTGGTTGAGTGCAATGGGAGAGCACCGGGGGAAGGCCAAGTGGATAAGGTTGCAGCCTATAGCCACAGACTATTCGGTGGCCAAGATAGTGTCCCTACTATCCTACAGGGTCCACCAGCTAGCTGATAGTTGGATAGAGCCACAATCTTGTTATAGGTTTCCACCAGCTAGACTGTGGTGTTTTGTGGGGGGGGGGGTGACAATTTCCCCCATCGGGTTTTAGAGGGGGAAATCTCCTTTATCCCTTTCTCTTTCTTGTGTTGACCAAAAGGTGACTCCCCTTTCCTCCCCTCTTCACCGTTGATGCAGGTATGGTTTTATGGTTATTTTTGTAAATATTTATGGTTATTTTAGTCCTATATTTTCCTCCATTCATCTTTGCCCTCTTCCTACGTTTCCTTATCCTCTAACTTAATTTAAGTTGTGGGTTCCATAATAAGGGCGTTGTGATTTAATGGAGGGATATAAAACCTTTGGAAAAGTGAGGTGAAAAGACTAAATATTATCATCCATGTCTATAGGGTTCATCTTTGTTTTTAAGATACTAACTGATTAGAACTTAATAATTAAGTGTTCATAGCTTGAAGAAGTGTTGGGATGGGTGACCTCTTGGGAAGTTTCCCATGGTGTGCATGAATAAGGAAAAAGAACACTAAAAGAACATGTATTGGAATGTGCTTATAATCATTAGTCAGATATGTGACCCTAGTTAGTGAAAGATGATGGTGTGTTGGGAAGGAAACCAATGTATTACAAGGGACCCATGGGGTCAGATGACTAGGTTCACATCTTGGGGAGGTTTGGTCATGACTAGATCAGTGAGGGTGAACCGTGTAAAATCTATGTATCATGTCTGCATGACTATTTATATTTTTCACAATATAAATTGGTGACTATGGGTTAAATAAATCATTGATTATATCTATTAAAGGAAACATAAAAGGGGTAACAATCATATCATCATCTTAATAAGATCAAAAGGGTGGTCCTAATAATTATGAGATCAAGATCTATCTAGTCAATAAGAGTTTAAAGAGAAAGTTATTAAGTAAGAACGAGTTTTATACCCTGATTCACCCCTCTCCTAATTTCATTTCTTAAAAATTATCACTGTATATTTGATTTAGGGAGTCCCTTTTAATGCATTTACTAGTACTTAAATTTTTCCCATGTTGGTTTGGTCACCCTCGATAATTTGGGTTTCCTCTTTTCAACAATTCCATTTTGAAATAATTTTTCTATTTCAACAACTTTTTTCACTTTGTTGTTTTGATTATATAGGTTTATGATAATGAAATATGAAAAAAAAGAATGATGAGAAAGAAAATGGGAGTTTTCAAGTTAAATATTTAATACCTTGACTAAGGATTTTCTTAGACCCAATTCTCAAAACAAGTTCTATTTAATCAATTTATCATTTCACTTTACTAGTGCATGAAATTGGATTTTCAAATTCTTGATATGATTTTATTACCTTATATTTCATTTTTTATTTTTTCATTTATATTTCCCTAAGTTTTTCCTAGTTTTTTTCTTCCTATCTTCAATCATAGACTACCATTTATTACACCCTTTTCAGTTAGTATTTAGGAAGAGTATTTTATAAGTTATAAAATTTATAACCAATAAGTATTATTGATTCCATGTGTGTGGTTAAAGTTTTTAGATCCATTTTAGGGTAAGGTTAAACTTATTAGGATATTCTAATTCATTGTATTAGGGAAAATAATTCTCTTATCTCATTATGTTTTTTGATTTTTGTTTAGGTTTTCTTTTGTGATGTTTTATTTACTTAGTTGTTTCTAGTTGTGATTGCAGATTAAAAAAATCATGAGTGCCCACATATTCATAGTGGTATGGATGTAATATCTTAATTGATAATTTTTTACTCAAGAATAAGAAAAAACATACAAGGTTGGGTTCCACAACCACACTTGATTCTGGAGGAATAAGTCCTATAAAGCATGGAAGAATAATTTAAAGAGGGGTTGGAATGATTAGAGAGAATAAAAAAGGAATCTTAAGAATCAAAAGAGGTGACCAAAGTGGAAACCAAATTTGAGGCAAAAATTGATGATAAATCCAATGGTGCTATTTTGTTTGAGGCTGAGTCCTAGATGGCTTCTAATGACAAAGCTAAATCTGAGATAAATCCAAGGGTGTTCAACCTCAAAATTTCTGAATTATAGGATTAAAGAAAAGGAGAAGCATTAATAGAGGAATAAAAGTGAGAAGAGGATGTGAAAGTTTCTAAAAACGTTGATGATTATGATTGATAGTAGTACGAAGAAGCTATAAAGGAATATTATTATCAAGTTTGGACAGCCCATGAGCTACTTCTTCATTCTTTAGGAATTTTTAATACTTGGTGCTCTCCTCAATGAAGTATAAATATGGTTTCAATGAATAGGAGGAGAATTATTACACTATATGAGTTGAAATTTCATTCATTATTAAATTTGAGGTGTGTAATTTCTTTCCATACTCCTATTACATGATATAAAGAGGTAGTTTCTAGCTCAAACACATTAAACAAAGCATGTGTGAGAGTAAAGATGAGTTTTTTTATTATTTTTGATGAATTTTTTTAGTATTTTTTTAGAAATATTTTTTATGATGTAGACTAAGTAACTCTTAAAATTCTTGATATTTAATGGAACATATCTTATACATTCACCTGGTGATTTTGATTATATAGGTTGATGGTGATGAAAAAGGACATAGGATGGGAAGATAAGAAAAATAAGGGGAGATATATTCATTGGATATATGAGTATTGATTTGAATTATTTATCTATTATACTTTCCATATAATAGTTTATATGGTTTTTAAGTTTAATGGGAATATGTATGCCACACTTAGATTTCATGATATATTTTTTATCTATGATACAAGAAGTTATTTAGTTATACCATTATTCATTGTTTTAGATAATTTTTTTGAATGTATTAAATGAGTAAGATGGGTAATGGATGAATAAATATAATAATGATAATATTGATTAAATGAATCACTAATTGGGAAGTTTGTTTTATTTACATAGATGAAATCCCTCAAAAATTTTTTTGTTTTTATTTTTTTGATCTTTTTGTTGACTGATTTAATATTATTATTCATTCCATGAGTGATTGTGCAATATTTTTTTATTTCTCATTCCCAAGAGGGTTTTAAGAATTTTTTTCATATTCTTTCTTATACCCTATTCCATGAGAGATACTTAGGATATGTATACTACTAGAACTTTCATTGACATATTATCAAAGCTATGAAATAGAAAAGTTGCATTAAGATGATTGAGTCATTTTTTATTTGATCCCTTTATATATTTGAGACTAACCTATCACAAACCAACCTAGATAACCTGGTACCCTAATACCCAAGCTGGTCCTGACATGGCCCAAAGGGTGTTCCCGATCCCCATGGGTTGTCAACCAACAACTGACATCATACAAGATAAAGGTGGGAACAATTTTGTCAAAAAACAATAAAATAAATATATTCAAGTCAGTATGATCATAAGAAAACTCCATTGTGAGAACAATACCATAATTCAAACAATTATATCAACCCAAACTACAAATAAAAAGTATTATAAACTAAAAGAAAAACATACCAATTCCCAATAGACACAATACTACAATCCCAAAGATCAACAACCACCACATCCAAGAGGTTCTTTTCCCTTTCTCGGACCTAGAAGAAGGAAATCTACAAACAATTGAAGGAATATGTAGGGTGTGAGCTAAAATACTAGTAGGGTCTCACCAAGGAATCCATAATAAGATTCCAATAAAAGAAACAAACACATTCTTTCAATTTTAAATAAAATAGGCATGGAAATATAGTTTCATATTTAAGAAAAAGCATGTTATTCATTTAAATTGATGAAAACATTTCAAAATAGTGGACTAGTAAATTTTTTATATAAAACAGTTTATATAAATTCACAAGGAATATTGTATATAATTTTTAAAAACAATGGAATATATAAATAAAAAAAATCTCAAATGAGCAACATGTTCATCTTCCAAGAGGTACGATAGTTCTAGGTTATGGGATGCTCAAAAACTCATATGGGTGATCAAGGAAATATGTGTACACACATTCCTCAGACAATGGTTTAAGAGGGCTAATCTACATCCTATTGGGGATAAGATATGTTTCAATATTTTTATGTTAGTGTTGTAAAGCATCAAGTATAGCATGTTTGTCCCAAATAACTCACTAACTACCTAGGATTGCATGTTCTTAAACAATAATCAATAATGGTAAAATTATTTCAAAACTACTCAAAATACAATTTCCCCATTTTCCTTTTCAATATGCCAATTTCTTTTAAAAAAAATAATACATGGGTTTTTAATCAATTCATGCCATTTTCTACGATAAAACCACTTGGTTCTTATCCAAAAAATTTAAGTCGTTTTCAAAAAATCAATTTCACAATTCAATTTCAAAAATTAAATTCCAAAATTTCCATCAAATCTAAATGACACCCCAATTCACTAGAATTGGAGGTTTTCCCCTAATTTCATGCCAAATAAATTTAAAATCACAATTCACACAAAATTGGATTTTAAAAATTTAATTTAATGAAATTAAAACAATCAAGAAATTCTATGTTAAATTAATTGTCCAATCTTATACAGAACCACCTACTTTGTGATCATAGAATCACAAATCACAATGATCGTAATGGGAAACTTCAAAAAAGAACATTGATAACAAAGATATGAGAATCAAACATATATTAATGATCTTAAATAATGGATATTAGATCCTCTAACAATACAAAAATCTAAAAAACCCTAAGGAAGAGAGAGGAAGATATCAAGAGATAGGTAATAGGGAAATAAATCTTACTAGGGAGAGATCAAACGACATTCACCTAGATTTGATCCACTTAAAAAGGGTTTTGGAGGAGCTAAAATAACCTCTAGGGAACCTCCAAGGAAGAATAAATCAAGTTAGGGTCGAATGGGGTCATCGGGCACTTAAACTAGGGGTTTCTGGATTAAAAAAATCATAATATTAAAAACCATGCACACAGTTAGCTGGGCAAGGCTGCACAGTTTGTCAAACCATGAGATCTAACTGCGCACCTCTAATATGGGTTTCACAATTTCTCCTTGGTGGGTGAACATTATTTTAAACTGTGCACCAACCATGAAAACCATCACTGCTTGGGTTTTCATGGTTTGAACTAGCAGGTTGCATGGTTTGAACAAATTGTGCGCCAACTGTGCAAAACCCAAGAGTTTTCCAAAATTTTCACAATTTCACCTGAAGCACCCCTAAATGAGACCCAACCAAAGAATGATCCAAAGAGGGGTCAAGGATTACTGGAAAATAGTAACAAGTTGTTACAACCTCCCCACCATAGAAACTTTCTATTATCTGAATGCTTATCAATATGTTTTCATGTCAAAAAGATGAGTCCACTACTCCATCATCAATGCCTCTCTCTCCAAGTCTCATGAGTATCGAAACTATGCTTCCATAACACTCAAACCAAAGGGATCATCCTCACATGAAGTACCATGGTTTTAGAATCAACTATCCTAACTGGATGTTCATTCATGGATAAATCAGGATCAACATCAAGATCACTCTAGCTTAGAACATGAGATGGGTCATAAAGATACTTCTATAGTTGTGATACATGAAACAAATTATGTATCGACGTAAACTATGGAGGAAGTTTCAAATGGTAACCACTTTCCCCAGATATTAAAAAACCTCAAAAGGTCCCACAAAACAAGGAGAAAGATTTCCTTGCCTCCCAAGTCATCAATGACCCAAACGAGGTGAAACTTTCAAGAACACCTAATCACCAACTGAAAATTCCTACAATCTACGATGATTGTCAACATAATATTTATATCATCTCTTTGTCATCAACATTCTCTGATGAATCAATTAAATCTTTTCTGTCATCTCTTGAACCAAACTTTATCCAACCAAGGAACTTTCATGAATCTCTATCCAACACAACATAGATTTATAAGGCCGACCATACAATTCCTCAGAAGGAGTCATCTTGATTGTGGACTGGTAACTATTTTTATAAGAAAACTAAAATAGATCAAAATTGTCATCCCAAGATCTAACAAATTAGAGGATGCAGAAATGAAGAATATCCTCAAGAATATGTATATATTTTTATGTCTGGACATCAGACCACAGGTGGTATGTCATACTCAAATGAGCCTAATATCCTAGTGCCCCCTGATGGACCCTCCAAAAGAAAGAAGTAAATCGGGGATCCCTATTAAAGACTATAGAAGATGGAACTATGTGAAAATGAATAATATATTTGACATAAATATTTACCAAATCCTCAATTTTGGTTGTATGATGAATGTGTATAAATTGAGTTGATTTGGATAGCCTATCAATAACAACCCATATCACATTCTTCTTTATATGGGTATGAGGTAACCCAACCATGAAGTCCATAGAGATCTCATACCACTTCCAATTTGGCATTGGAATTGGATAAAGTAAGCCTGAAGGTCTCTGGTTCTCAACATTGACCTTTTAGAAGGTATAACAATGATACAAAAAATCAACAATGCCCCATATTATACTTGAACACCATAATCATTTCTTTATATCATAGAACATCTTCATGGTTATTGGGTGCACAACCCACTGAGAATTATGGAAATTCACCAGAAAATCTTTCCTCACGGGAAAGGTTACTACATACCAGTTCTAGAAACATATAATATCCTCTGGAAAAAATGACCACTTAACAAAAGTCTCCCCACCATAAAGAGAGTCTCTAATGTTATGGAATTCATCATGAAGTTTTTGTTCCTGAAAAATCATCTCAAGAAGAGCAGAAGTCAATGGAACACTAATAAAAACAACCTCAACCCCTATTTCCTAGACTCCAATATGCAACTTTACAAAAAGTTTTGACAAGTTCCACTCTTCTGATGATTATTTCATATACATGGTCATGAGTTTCTTGCTCAGAGCATTTTCAATGACATTCCCTTTCCCTAAGTTATAGGTGATGTTAAAGTCAAAATATTTCAGGTACTCCACTCAACACCTCAAGAAGAGATTCAAATATTTTTTAGAGAATATATAACTCAATTAATTATTATCAGAAAACATGGTAAGGATTTCTTTGAAAAGGTAATGTCGTTAACTCTTAAATTCATACATCACAACTGCAAGTTCAAGGTCATGGGTCGAATAGTTCTTCTCATGTGGCCTAAGATGATGAGATCCATAGGAAATGATGTGATCACCCTGTATAAGAATAGAACCCAAACCTGAACTTGATGTGTCATAGAGGACCACATAGCCTTGTCTGGACTCTAGAAGAGTCAACACTAGTGCAATTTTTAAAATACATTTTAGTTCAAAAAAATAATTCCAACATTTTTCATCCCAAAAAAACTTTACTCCCTTCTAAGTTAGGGTATTCATCGAAGAATCCAACTTCAACAAATACTTTATAAACCGGTGGTAATATCCAACTAAATCCAAGAATCTTTGAGTCTCGAAAACATTTTGTGGTTTCTACCATGTCATAACAGCTTTCACCTTCTTAGGATCAATTGAGATACCATGTTATGACACCACGTGCCACAATAATTTTACTTCCCGAATCCATAAATCACATTTAGATATCTTGGAATAAATTTGATGATTTCCCAAAAATTCTAGAACTGCTCTCAAATGACACACATGATCCTCCTTGGACAGAGACTAAACTAGGTTTACATCCACAAAACCACCAAAAGGTATCAAGATACTCATGGAAAATCCTATTCATTAAATACATAAAGATTACGGTAGCATTAGCTAGACCAAATGGGATGACAAGGTACTTATACTGGCCATACCTGCCCCAAAAGGTGGTTTTATGAATGTCAGATTCTTTTATTCTCAACTGATGGTAACCAGATCAAAGATCAATCTTCTATATCTAATTCACCCCTTTCATATGATCAATAAAATACTTGTTCTTTATTATAACTCGATTGAGTTTTTTGTAATCAACATAAAGGTGAAGTGACCCATCAAATTTCTTAGCAAAGAGCATAGGCACCACCCAAGGTGACACACTCTAGTATATAAATCCTTTCTCGAAAAGATCATCCAACTAAGTCTTCAAATCTTTCATTTCAGTTGGTGTCATTTATTAATAAGGAATAAAAAATGGTTGAGTATCAAAAACCAAATCAATAGAAAAATATACCCCCTTACCGGTGGAAAATGTGATAATTTAGAAGGAAAATGTCTGTAAACTAAAAAATAACTAGAGGGAGATCACCGCTCAAGGATTCACACTACAGATAAAAAAGAACACTAATATTACTTTCCCCTACATTGGATAATAAGGCTTGTCTTTACTTGACCTTAGATCCCACTCTCCCTGAAGGATACGACACACCCCATCAGTTGTAGTAAAGGAGACCCGTCAAAGATAACAATTAATTCAAGCTTTATTACTAATGAGTCAATCCATCCTGAATATGAAGTTAAGAGGTTTCATGTAGAGAACTATAAAATCCCAAGCAATATCGATATCTGATAATGAGAAAACACAAATAGGACAGCGAAGACCCTGATATATCTTTGGTTTAAGGGGTGTAGTAATATCCATCACATAAGACAAAAGATCTATATAAAGATTTACCAGATTCACAACACGAGTCAAAATGAATGAATGAGATGCACTAGTATCAAATAAATAAATCACTAAAGATGAGGAAATAGCGACGGTACCTATCATAGTCGTTTGGCCCATATATTCTTCCTTTTCAAACTCTTATACTATGTGAAGAAGCTTCATTCCATATTTCTATGGATGAAACCACTTTATTAGTGAAACATCTGATTAAAACACAATTTTATTAAGCATTGATGATCTCATTCCACTATGTGGTGTAGAATAGACATGACATAACTTCTGCAAGGGACTTGGGCATCCACAAGAACCACATAATTTGGGCGCCTTAGTGAAAAGTAGTTTTGAGTGTCTAAGATTTCCACACTGGTATCAAATCAAAGGGCCTATACTAGGCACTGCAGGAGGTATAGAAAAACTCTACTATCAAGAACCACCATGAGAATCATCACACATTCACTTTCATTTGAAGGAACTCATAAATTTTTCACTGAGATACAAAGGAACTCCCATCAACCATGACTTACCATCTAGGACAATCTAAACCATCAACACTCTATCCAGTACATCAACATAAGAAGGGGGATTCAGAAATAAAAACTAACAATGAATATCAGATCGAAGTCCCATTTCAAACCATCGAGTCTTTATCTTTTCATTTTATACAATCTCAGGTGCCAAATGCACAACCTCAACAAATCAATTTTCATATTCAGTCATAATCCTATCATCCTGCTTGAGTTTGAAGAAGTCTATAGCCTTTCGTGACACCATCAAATCTAGATAGAATAGTTTGGTGAAATGAACTTTAAATTTATTCCAATCTAAAAGCTCGTGCTTCTTCATTGTCACCATTATGTCCCACCATCTCCTGCTAGGCCCCTCTACCTTAAAGGTGGAACATTTCACCTTGATTTCATTAAGAGTTTCCAAGAAATCAAAAATATAAGATCTATATTTCTCAACCAATCATCAACCAATTTAGGATCATTATAGATTTTGAACGCTAGTGGAATTTGGAGAAGGAAATACTAAGCAGAAATCCGGAATTCATCCCTATGAGGTTCCATAACTGGATCCTAAACGAGAATGGGTGTAGGTGCTTGTCCCAGAGTTTGGACAACACGTACAACAACATCAACCAGATTTGGGTCTATAAGAGGATTTTCTTACTATAGTTCATCAGTAATTTCCTCTTGAATCCTATTTAACCCACTTATCAGAGGAATTATTATACACAACATCAACAGACAACATTGAAGGAATTAGAGCGTTATAATGATCAACACTCAAATAAGAAAAATAAGAAAATTAGTCTCGTTAGATAGATAAACTAGATTTGGATATCAATCTATCCAAATAAAAATTAGGGAAGAGACTAGAACTAATCCCCAAGATGACATTCCCAAACCACCCATGGTAACTTAAGGCTCATTATGATGAGATATGGTGAGGAACTCACTCATAACTACCTCCTAAGTTCTAACAAGATGTCAAAAAGCATACTGACATCAAGTAAAGAAGTTTAACCTATACCTTTGATACCACATTTTCAGGAACCATCTTGGATACCCTAGTACCCTGATACCCAATCCAGTCTTGACATGGACCAAAGGGAATTCTAGATCCCCATGGGTTGGAAACCAACACCTGGCATTATACAAGATAAAGGTGGGAAAAGTTATCCCACACAAATAATAAAAGAAATAGATACAAGTCAGTATACTTAGAATAAACCTTCACAGAGAGAACAATACCATATGTCAAATAGGTATATCAACCTAAAGTATAACCAAAATGTACCAAAAATTGAAATAAATAAACCAAAGTACCAATATACATAGTAATTCAAGCCTAAAGATCAATAACCACCACCTACAAGAGGTGTTTTTCCCTTTCTTGAACCTAGAAGAAGGAAATCTACAAACACCCAACGACATAGGTAGGGTGTGAGAGAAAATCCCAGTAGGTTCTATCAAATTATTCCATAATATGATGCCAATAAAATAAACCAATACATTATTTTAATTTTAAAATGAAACATGCATGAAAATATAGTTTCATATTTAAAACAAAATCTGCCATTCATTTCAATTGATGGAATGATTTCAATATAATGGCTTAATAAACGTTTTATAAAAAACTGTTTACATAAATTCACAAGGAATATGTAAAGTATATTTACAAAAAAGGGAATGTATATATATATGAAAATAATCACAAATGAGAAACATGGTCATCTTCAAAGAGGTACAATAGTTCCAGGTTATGGGATCTTCACACACTCATATGGGTGATCACGACAATATATGTACACAAGTCCCTCAGACACTGGTTTGAGATGACTATTCCACATCCCATCAGAGATAAGATATATTTCACTATGTTTATGTTAGTTTTGTAAAGTTTAAAACATAGAATGTTTGTCCCAAATAACTCACTAACTACCTAGGTTTGTGTGTGTTCCAACAATAATCAACAATCAGAAAATTATTTCAAGACTGTTCAAAATAAAATTGCACCATTTTCAATTTCAGTATTCTAATTTCTCTTTAAAAACCAATACATGGGTTTTTAATCAATTCATGTATTTTTCATAAGATAAAACCAATGATTTCTTATCAAAAAAATTATCCATTTTCTAAAAATCAATTTCATGATTCAATTTCACAAATTAAATTCCACAATTTCCATAAAATTTAAATCACACCCCAATTTCATTCCAAATCAAATTAAAATCTCAATTCCCACCAGATTGGATTTTCACAATTTAATTGAAATCAATTAAAACAAAAAATAAATTATAGGTTAAATTATTTGACCAATATTATACAGAACCACCTACCTTGGGATTGTAAAATCATAAATCATAATGAACACAATGGGAAACTCCAACAAAGAGTGCCAAAAAAATATATGAGAATCAAACATAGATTCAAGATATTAAATAATGAATATTATATCCTACAACAACATGGAGATCTAAAAAAACCCTATGAAAAAGAGAGGAAGAAACCATGAGAGAAGGAGCGGGGGAAGAACTCTTATCGGGGAGACATCGAACGACATTCTCCTAGCTTTGATCTACTTTGGAAAGGGTTTGGAGGATCCAAAATCACCTACATGGAGCCTCCAATGAATAAAAAAATCGAGTTAGGGACGAATGGGTTTGTCAAGCACTTAAATTGGGGGTTTCGGGATTTAAAAAAAATGAAATAATTAAGACTCATGCACACAATCAGCTGGGAAAGAGCGCAAAATTTTTCAAACCGTGCACCAACTGTAAAACCCCCCACTACTTGGGTTTGCACGGTTTTCACTAATAGAGAGAATTATTTGGGAAAACAGGGCGCCAATAGTGCAAACCCAAGAGCCTTTGATTTTTTTTAGAATTTCACCTGAAGCATGCCTAAATGAGACCTAACCAAAACATGATCAAAAGAGGGGTCAATGAGTACCTGAAAATAGTAACAGGTTGTTATAATACCTATAATTTAGTCTTTATTTTAAGCCCATGTAATTCTTGAATTTCCTTGATATGGAATCTATATTATAAGATTATTTATCCTTCCAACGATACTCTTGGAATTTTTTCATGATTTACAATGGAATTGTGGGGGAAGATGTTGGTTCATGGTGTGAAGGTGGTGATTTGATTTAAAAAATTGAATATGTGAGGTATTAACATTAGGTGCAAGGAAAAGGTTTATAAATAAAATGGAAATAAAATAAAGGGAAATAATCATTGTTGAAAAAAAACATGAAAAAAATAATTTGAAAAAAAGGAATTATTTTTGAAAAGATGAAATATAATTAATTATGCTTAATATAATTATTTGTGAGCCTAAGATATGAGGAAGAGGTGTTTTGGGTGATATCATTTTTAGAGGAGGGGTTTCAATTGATCTTTTTATTGTTTATCATGAACTATACTTTAGAGTTAAACCTCATTTTTAATTCTTTTGATTTTCAACATCAATTACCTACCAACCCTTAGCCTTAGATTCATTTGGTCCTTATTTGGAATATATGATTATTAATATTGATTTTTTACTTTATGAGGTATATATTTAGATGTTTTTAATGCTTATGGTTAGGATGTATATACTCAAGGATTGAACCTAACTCTAGTAAAATGTTTCTTTAGTTATTAGAGATTTTTTTGTGATAATGTAGATCAAAAATGTAATGCATAATAATAATGAGTTGAAATATGTGAATGGGCATTAGGAAAAGTAACTTAATTTCAATAGGGAAAGAAATATTCATGGTTAATTAATTTTTTGGAAAAAATGAGGAGTATAAAAGATATTTATTGTGTAATGATTCAAATTTTATTTTTTCTTGATAATTGTTTGATTTGGTTTATTGTGATGTTTAAACCATGGTAGGGTGAGTTTCCTTTGTGATGATATAGAGATTTTATGCTTGAATAAAATCAAGTGTTTAAGTGTGGGGTATTTGAAATCATTAATTTGATGCATAATTTTTACATTAAATACCATTGATTTTATTTTTGGATTAATTTTTTATTATTTTTTTTACTTTTTAAAGGTGAAGGAGTGATTTTAGAGAGTTTTAGAGAAAAAATATAATTTCAGGCCAAATCTATAATTTTGGCAGAGGCAACTCATGCGTAATAGTCATTCCAACTACAAGGACTTGAAATTTGGTAAAGGAAACTATTATGTAAGGGTATTTTCCCCCATACGTGAGAGTAAAGTTTTACTCAAAGGTAGAAATTTTGGCAAAGTCCCCTATAAGGGAATGGAACATAAGGGTCCATGTTGTAGTGTGTAAGGCTTTTAGGCTTTGTGAGATTCTATAGGATATGACTAAAGATTTAAATGATGAGTGAAATAACAATTGAGGGCAAGGTCATGGTGCATAAGTAATGTTCAAAGCTAAAACAGGGAAGCCTTTAGAGAGGCCTTCAACGCGGTGGATGGTTCGTTACATGAGGATGGATACTATAGAAAATGACCAAGTGAAATAATCATGGTGAATCTGGTAGGCCGTTTTCATCTTAAAAAATAGACTATCCCAATATGTTACACATCGTGATGATGAAGGATCTTCAGTGTGGGTACATAAGGGAGGAGTGAAATGGTAGTGGTGGCCAATGTCATGCTGTGAAGGATAATTTGTTATATTTGAGCGCACCACATCAAATAAGTCATGTAGTGGTGCATGAGATATGGGATGATAAGTAAGGGTCATTTCCCATGAGTGGTTTTTTTTAATTTTCCACACAAAAATTTGGGGAACACTTAAGATAATATAACACCGCACCTGGGGTGTCTATACAGTGAAGTATTTGGAGCCACATATATAAGAGAAACTTTAAGGATATTCACGATACATGTAATTAACTTCACTAAGGATTAGTAATTCATAAGGGTTCGTCCTTTTGAGTTTTTGGAGTTAGTGGGGATTGAGTCATTATTTATTGTTCTGCACCATGATGTATGGGTACATGGGAAGCATCAGAGGTGCATAAATCCTTTTCATCATGACCAATATATTACACTATGATGTTAGTTTTCTTAGGTTTTTTCACATCTTGAATCATGGATTCATGATTGTGATGATGGAAGAATATGAGATAATGTGGTGCTTAAGAGTCATGTGGTTCACATCATACCAGGGATAGGTTTGGTCTATATGGAAGAAGTTGTTTGTGTTGTGAAAAATAAAATCGTGGTGTGGCTGTGAGGATAATATATATTGAGATATACTCTAGGAATTTATCATGGAATGAGTGTATGGTGTTTCCTGGTGAACATGAAATAGTAGTAAAGGGAGTCTGTGATGGATTTTTTGTTCTCACTGTGATGAATGTTTTCATACTGTGTATAAGAATATAGGGTTTTCTATAGATATAGTAGAGTTGTTGCAACATGTATGGATGGTGTCACACCATGTCCAAGAAAAATAGTGCTAAAGGAATATTAAATTGTGTTGTGAAATACACAGTCATGTCTTGACTTTGGTATCTTTAATAAGTAGGGGAGTTCACCCATTCTCTATCCTTTTTTTGTCCATATGATGTGAGGAGTTTGAGGTTATGTTGAATGAATTTTTTACTACCTATCTACATAGAGTTAGAGTTATAGATAATGTGGGGTATATATGTGGAGATATATAGAGATTCAAGGGATGTGTTAGCCTATAAATAAATGTTGGCATTATTACTTTTGGAAAAAAATTCTTTGGGAGGATCATCAAGCAATCAAACTTGGGGTCATCTTTAGTGGAGTTCTTCAATTGTTATTTCTAGCATTGTTCTTTATTTTATTCATTATATCTCATGACTATCATGAAGAGGTAGTTTTTAGTTCCATATTTTTTAATGAAGGGAGGTTGTTTTTTAGTGAATTATTCTTTTATTATTAATCCATGATTGATTTTTTTCTCATTTTTTTCTTTTATTTCTATTCTCTATTCCTTAAGCATGGAAATTATTTCTTTGATTGAGGGAGTGATTTTTAATGCATTAACTAGTACTAATCATTCTTCATGACAATTGAGTGGGATATATGATATGTTTAAATATAGTTTTGGGTCACCTATATAATTAATAACTAAAGTAATTAACCATAATAAAAGGGGAATTTTTGAGTTATATAGTGAGTACAAAGATTAAGGATTTTATTAGATTCAATTATAGCAACAACTTGGATAATAAATTTATCATTTCACTTCACTAGTATATGAACCTATATTTTTTAAAGCTTAGTAAACTTCCATTCCTTGATATGTCCTTTGTTTTTTTGGTGTTTCTAATTTCCCTAATTTGTTTCTAGAATTCATCTTTATGGGTTCAACTGCATACTACCAATTTCTAAACCCTTTTTAGTTAGTAATTAGTAAGGGTATTTTATAAATTATATTATTGAAAACTCAAAGAAACTAACGATGACTTGCGGGGGGGGGGGTCAGAGTTTTTTGGCATCCTCTTCTAAACAATAATTTTTCATAATCATTCTGCCATTTCATGCTATTTTAAAAAAAATGAGTCACTACATTAAAAATTCCATTAAAACTAATGTCATGGCATGAAAAAATACTCATGATTTGAATGATATATATAGCTCAAACACTTCCCATGCAATCATACATTGCGACATGAAACAAGAGGTCATGTTGCAAGCCCATCCAACCCCAAAAGCTCACAAAGAAAAAATCCTTATGCATTGCAACACCCTGGTGCAATTATTTTAAAGTATCTACAACATATTTAAAGGTAATCTTATATATGCAGTTCTAGATTCATAATGGTGTGAACTCCATGGGGGGTGATATTATATTATGTATTACCCAACCATTTTCATGATAAATTAAAAAACTCATATATGGGGGAAACTCTTATGTATCATCCCCCTTCACGTACACCGTGGTGTGACTCCTCAGACATGAAATTCTCTACTATTACCAATCATCCTTTATAGTTTGGCACTGGACACTACAGTCATTTAAATTCTACCTTATACGACCCCACCAAAGATCCTCCATCACCATGATAGGTATCATGTCAGGTCAGTTTGATATTTAAGCTCAAAATGACTTACTTCACCACAACTATTTCACTAGGTCATTTATTTTAGTAGCCATACGCATGAAGAAAACCATAAACCATGTTGAAATTCACACTAATGCCTTCCCTATTTCATCTTCTAACATTCCCAGTGAATCAGAACCTTTACCTCCATATCAATTTCACTCATTATTTCAATATCTATCAACATCATCAAAAATCTTGAAAAGCATAGAACCCACATGCACTATAGTAGGGACCATTTCATATCATCTCCCTATTTGGGGATTTTTGGAAACTTCTACCTATGAGAAGAAACTTATTATCATTAATGTGGAAAAGGACCCTTATGAAAGAATTTTCTTTGCTTAATTATTAGTTCTTTCACTCGAAATGACTCTTATTAATTGGATTTCCCAAAATTTTAGGGTTTTTTAGATTTTCTCATTTTTATCTAAAACCCACCAAAAGAACCCAACTTATTTTAAAAACACATAAACAATAAAAAGTAAGGAAAAAATTAATTAAAGAAAAAAATAAATCATATTAAAAATAAAAAAATATGCATGAAATTCTGTCTATTAAATCCCCCACATATAAAAACATATCATCTAGCATAAAATATCCACATTATCACAAAAGAAACTCATCCTACCATGATTTAAGGATCATAGTCAAAAAAAACATTAATCAACAAGGAATAAAAATTCAAGCATAAAAAAGAAATATCTTTTCAACTCCTCATTTTTCAATAAAATCAATTAACCATGAATTTTACTTTCCCTCTTAAAATAAATATGATTCTCTTAACTTCCATTAACATCCTATAACACGTTATTAGTATGCATTACATTTTTGATCTACCTTACTAGAAAGCAACATTAATCATGAGGGAATCCATAAAATAATCAAATTACTATAAGGGTGAGAGTTGGTAGGTAATTGATGTAAAAAACTAAACAACTCAGAATAGAGGTTAGCATTTAAAATACAATTCATGATAAACAATAATACCACACATCTTTACTTTTTCAATTTATGAACCTTTTTCTTACACCCAATTATAATACCACACATCTTTACCTTTTCTACACAAATCATCCCTTTCACACCCTGAAACAACATTTCCCCCCCACACTTATTCCATTGTAAATCATGAAAAAAATACTAAGTGTGAGGTAGGAAGGATAAATAAGATTGAAATGTGACATCCCTATTAAGAACATTCATGTCTTCTATGGGCTTAAAAGAAATACCAAATGTAAAGGTAGGTCTCAAAGGTATAAAGGGATAAAATAAAAAATTCCTCAATAATCCTAATATTATTGTCATTTTATAGTTTTGAAAAAATATCAATGAAATTTTCAGTAGTATACATGCCCCAAATATGTATCATGAAATAGTTTATAATAAAGAATATTAAAAAATGTCTTATAAACCTCTTGAGAATGGGAAACAAAAAAAATCCTATACAATCACTCATGGCATGAATAATATTAACAAATCAATCAACATGATCTTTTGAAAATAAAATCATGAAAATGTTATAGGAATTTCATCTATATAAACCAATCAATCTTCTCAAATCATGACTCATCAAATAAATAATCTCATGCTTATCTTTACTCATTCACCCCCATATTACTCATTCAATCCCATCAAAAATGGAATCTAAAACATGGAAAGATGGTATTATTAAGAAAAATTTGGTATCATAGATAAAAAATATAACAATAAATATAAGTGGGGCATGAAAATTACCTTTGAAATAAAAAATCACATGAATAATTATAGGGAAAGTAAAATAGATAATGAATTCAAAGAAGTAATCCTCTTTCCAATGAAGTTTTCCCCTTTCTCTTGTCTTCCTATATTGTGCCTTATTTCGTCTTCATGGACCTATATAATCAAAGAAACTAAGTGAAGTTATAATTTTAATTTTATTAAATCAAAAAAACCACAAGGTTGATTGAGTATACATCCTAAAAAAATCATAAAAACTAATTCTTATAAGAGTATAAAAAACTCAGGTTACCTTATATAAGCACATTTCTTAACATATTTGAGCTAGAAACTACCTCTTTATACCATGTAAAAGGCGTACAGAATGAATCAATCTCTTGTTTTCCTATATCAAGGATCTTTTATATTTTCCTCCTCTAGTTCAGCAACTATGAGGTGGGTCTCCCTAGGTTTTATCTGATATTCAACTTCATCATTAAAAGTCACCTTGGATTTAACCTCAAACTAGGAATCATCATTGGATCTATGATCAAGTTTTTCCATGAAATTTTCTTCCTATTTGTCTACCCATATTGATTCATAAGAATCTTAAACTATTCTCACCAAGGCTTCCACCCCCTCTTTGAATGATTCTTCCATGATGTAGATGACTCAGTCTTCCAAATTTAGGTGTGGTTGTGGAACCCAACCTAATCATTTTATATTACATCAATTTGTAGACTAAGATCCAAAATCTGTACAACTAAGCATATGTGGTCACCCAGGATGCATTGTATCTATAATCACAACCAAAACACCCAATGGTGTAAAAATAAATAAAAAAAAACCTAAACTAAAAATCAGAATATAGAAGGAGATAAGAGAAGTCTTCTTCATAATATTTTAAATCAGAATCTCTAGCTAAGTGCAACTTTTTTTGGAAATGATGCCAAAAGATTTGATTATCCATAGGGAATCATTAATTCCTATAGGTTACCAAGTTTAGAATTTATAAAACACTTCTTAATTATTAATTAAAATGGGTGTAGTAAATGGTAGTCTAAGGATGAACCTATAAAGAAAAATTATATGAACAAATTCTGGAAATTAGAATGAAAAAATAAAGGAAATATTAAGGAATAAAAGCATACTAAGATTTAGAAAATACATGTTCATTCACTAGGGACGTGAAATGATAAATTGGTTTGATAAGTTATTTTATAAATTGGGTCTAATAAAATCTTGGTTTTGTTATTCACTATAAATTAAAAATTCCTCTTATTATAGGATAGTAATTTAGTTAATTTATGAGATAGGTAACTCGAAATCATATTTAAACATAGAACATATCCCACTCAATGGTTATAAAGAAGTATAGTCACTAGAAAATTCATTAAAAATCACTCCCTTAATAAAAAACAATAGTCATGTTCATGTAATGAATAAGAGGTGTGAAATAAGAACTGAATGGAAACCCAATAATGGATTAACAATAAAAGAATAATTCACTAAAAAGAATACCCCTTCATTACACAGCTCTGAACTAAAAACTACCCCCTCCTGATAGTCATGAGAGTGAATGAGTAAAAGAATGACCAACCCTAGCAGTGGTAGTAGAAAAACTCCATTGAAGATGAACCCATGATCAATTGCTTGATGATCCTCTCAAATATTATTTATTTTCCCAAACTAATAATGTCAATATTTATTTATATTCAAACATATCCCTTGAATATTAATATATATCTACATATTTATCCAAAATTATCTCCTACTCTAACTATGTTAGGAACAAAAGGGGCCTAGATACCCTAAGGGGTGGTGGTGAATTAGGGTATGGATATTCTTTTCTAAATTCATCCTACCCCACTAGATCTTGACCTATTTTTTTTAAGGGTCACTTTTTTTCACTTAAGTGTTAATGGTGATCTTATTATTATTTATATGATGATGATGCTTTGAATGTAATGTAGGAAAGAAAGCACAAGGATGCATTGATTTTTACTTGGTTCACCCTCATTGGGCTACATCTAAGAAGCATACAACGATGATGTGCCAATTATACCATATTAAATAAGGCACACTAGAAATAATGATGGTTCGGGCTAGATATCATCTATACCCAGGCTCAATTCCATTACAAGGTTTAGGGTCAGCTCACTGCTTTGCCAAGGGTCACTCCCTATGTCTATTTCTTTGGATCACTGTTGGTGGAAAGGATCACCATCTACATCTTCCTTTGTTCACTGCTCTTGGAAGGGATCCACTCACATTTTATGGACTTTTAGGTCCCTTCATTATCTCTAATTAATACATACTTATCTATAGATAGATGCTCTGTTGAATTTCCACTTTCATCGAACTGATGAATACCACTTTACCACAGATTTATTGGGCAATGCCTTCTCAAAAACATTCGTGATGCTCATTGCCTTTGTGAAGATCCTCTTTCTCAAAGCTCAAATAGACTTCGTGAAGCACATAACATTCATAAATCTCACTTAGACTTCGTGAAGCACACCTCCGCAAAGCTCAACTAGACTTTGTGAGGCTTCTTCCTTTCACGAAGCTTACTTATCATTCACATATTTCCTTACATTCCTAATGGTTAAAACATTTGGTTGGATTAGATCCTTTGAGAACTTCTTCACATGAAACTTATTTCATGATTCTTAGAAAATTTAGTTGGTTTTTACAGTCTTCACAAACTTCTTCACATATGAACTTTACAAATCGCCCTTAATAAACCACTCTTCACAAACCACCTTCGCGATTCTGGAGCCTTAAGATTTTTGTTAAGTCTTGATACTTTTCTGAAGGGGGTAGAGGCCTATTTATAGGCATTTCCACCGATTCCAGAACCTTTCAGCCACATCATCTCCATTTTACAATGCTCCCAATTTTCCACCATAATGATCCATTTTTTAAGAAGATCCCTGGAAATTTCTCATTTGCGATGCTTGTTATAATCACAGAGCTTCCTTCAAAACCTTTACACCGCCATGATTCTCTACTCATGATGATCCTAACCTATTTTATTCTTGATTCTCATCTTTTTAGCGTATATCACCATTAGATATTTTTTTATCGTTCATGAAATACCCTTTGTAAATACCATTTTCACAAAAATCCTGACTTTTCCATATTTTCATAAGGCCTTAAAAGAAATCCAATTTTAAAAATGCTAGAAAAAATCGAAATTTTGGACCCCAAAAATTTGGAAAACACTAGGGAACATTGTCACATTGTGTATGAAATTTTCTATACCATTTTCAGGGTATCCATTCCTTTTTTTGATATTTCTTTCAACATTCCATGTTAAAAATCTCTCTCAAGGTCCAAAACATAACTTCGAAAACCTCTTTGTTAACAAACGCAATCAAGCCAAAAATACTGAAATGTTAGCTTGAGGTATTTTTTTTCCAAAAAACTATATTATATTCCAATAATTGAACAAGAGAAGGTGATGAAGGGATGAGTGAGTGGAGATATTACCAGTAGCTCTTATTTGTCTCTTACTCTAATGTTCAAACCTAATGCATCTAGAGTAGTTTACTTTCCCGATTCAATTATTTTGTACAGACTCAGGTAGAATGAATCAACTTGACCATAAGGAATTAGTGACCTTAAATTGACTCTTTAACAAATTAAATTGACTAATTCATGAGTGAGAGAAGTAATGTAACACCCAGATGTTTTTATGAAATATTTTAAATAATTTTTAATCTTCAATAGCTTGAATTTCACGAAATCATGAGTTTAAACAAACTGTAAGATTCCTTTAGTATAAAATTACTATTATAGACTATCCATTAGGTTAGATGGAATAATTATACCTAACTTATGAAAATGCATTGTGAATTCTTTGTCTATCAATTATTTATGAAAAATATAAATTAGATAATTTTATTTTTGAGTGAATTACCTTTGGTGATGAAATTAATGAGATATATATGTGTTATATACTTAATAATGTATTTTTAATATTCATACAATTGATATTTTAGTTATGGTCTATGAATAAAACCCTATTTTTTTAAAAAAAGTTCAATTTTACACCTTGGAATGGAGAACCCCTTTTAAATTAATATTTTGACACATTAATAAGTTTTATATGAAAAAATAAACATGTTTTTTTTGAATTAGGATATAAAAATTTACTTTGGATGAATTTTTTATATTTTTATGATAACTTTCATGTTTTGATGAATAGTAAAAATACGCTAAATTTTAATTGAAAATAACTTTTTTCATTGAAATAATTTATATGGTAAAATTATATTATTGAATGGTTTAAAAGTATAAATTGAATATATTTTTAACATTTAATATAATTTATTTCATTTTAATTAATTTTACATCAAATTCAGATGTAAAAACATTTCAATCTTTTTCAATGTTTTAACTTTTAAAAAAAACATGTTCTCTTATTCCAACAACGAGATTGATTTTAAATTAATTACTATAAATTATGTGTTTTTAATTTTTAAAAATGGACTTAATATTTGGAATCAGTAGGTCTAAATTATTTTAATAGTCTTATTTTATTTTTGGTCATTATAAATATTAAATTTGGTAATTATTTTTATTACCATCGTTAAAGGTAAATCAGGTAATTAAAGGTAAAAATAATATTATAAAATTACCTTAAAACCTATAAAAATCATATTGGATGACTAAATTCGACCCTTATCATCTATTTTTTGAGATGAAATCACTTGATGACCACTTACCCATGAATATGACATGAATGTAATAAAAATTAATGAATGTGACAAAATGTAACAATATCATTTTATATAAGTATATTAATTTTAATATATGGGTAACTATGAGATAATATAGACTATAGATAGTTTATATAAATATAAAATAATTTCCTATATCATAGAAATTTATTTATAATTTTTAGATATTAAATAATTACCATTAATGATGACACAATAATGATGAAAATTTTATTTTATTAATAGAAATATTAAATAATTGGTTTTAAAAATATTAAAAGAAATATCATATGAACTAATTAATGTTTTCTGTGAATTTTATAGGTTAATATGACTTTTTAGGAGTGTATTTAATATATTTTTTGAATTTATCTTTTTTTTGGATTTTTAAAGTCAAATAAATTAATAGTGTCAAAATTGACACTCTTGATATTTTATGAAAATAACATTTTATTAAATTATTTAAATATCAAAAAAATATTTAAAAATTACAAAATAATAATTATAACATCTAAATTGTCATAAAATATTCATTTATGGTCAATTTAAATCATATAAGTAAATATTTATAACCATTAAATATTTAGAATATTATTACCACAATTAAAATTAAATTGAATAACTAACTTTCAATTAAAGATATATGGTTTAAATTGACAAAATAACTTGTCAAAAATTTATTGGATAATGATATTACAACCATATGTCATCTCATTTTAAAAATTGGGACATTTTGGAGGTTTTTATGTGGGGTTTGATTTTATTATAAATTGATATTTTTGAGGTTTCCAAAAGTGCCCCTCACCTAAATTATAAAACGGAACTTCCTCCCTCCCCTATTCACTTCATTTTGAGACTTAAAGCTCAAAAATACCCTACCCTTTTTCCTTATCAACTCCCATATCTTAATTATAGGGGTTATGGTCATCTTTAAAGAGGAACTCTAGTGATCTAAAGAGATTTAGAGGAGGCACGTCAAAGAAGAGGTAATATCATTTACTAATTCTTTCAAACTTATTTCTTCTTATACTTACTCCTCATGTGTTATTTAATTATAAAGTAATAAATACAGTAATAATTATATAATTATAGGTTATTATTATTAAACAACCATATTCCACCTTCTACCCATCCTATGAAAAATGAAATCACCACACGTGCATACGTATGACTTACCGTCACCACGCTGTGGTGTAATCCGTTTTTCACCCCCACCGTACATGGATTGGTATAATGCTGTAAATAATAAATAAATATATTATTAATATAAAATTATATTGACTCTAAGATACTATATACCATTCACTTCAATACCATTCATCAATTATGGGAACAATATCGTTGCTTGTGAGTACGTATGACTTACTGTCTCCATGATGCGATGTGATTCATTCTACATAATATTAATTAGAATATGATTATATAAATGAATTGAATGAATAAATATGATATATATTATACTAATTACATTATTTAAATGATATAACTATAACTTAAAAAAGGAATAAGAACTTATCCAACAAAAAATGCATAAGAACATAAAGCAGTTAATACCTGAATAACGAGTAATAATGAAATGTTACTAACAAACGGATGAATGTATGATCATAAATGTTATAATAAAAGTGGTTATGATTCTATAATAAATCAGTAAAATTATTTAAATCATTATAGAAGATGTTTAGATACATACGTAGCATATTAGACCTAAGGTAAGGGATAACTTTTCTAATATCATTTTTATCCAAGATTGTTTATTCGTAAGTATTTACTGCGGTATATTTATCATCCACATATATGTTCAATAAATATATATTTCAAAATAATCTTTATATCCTTTTATAATTTTTTAAATTTAATTCTATCCATTGGTGAATTTTTACTAAAAGGTATGAATGAAATATTTTGTCATTTTCAGTACGAGGTACTTTTTCCAGCAAAAGTATGAGGAGAATGTTTTTATTAACTTGTACGACATGAATGTATTTTTACTATTTTATAATGCCTTGTTTCGTTGAATATTACCCTATAATATTACAAGTCTATTTTCAAATAAAATTGTTTCTTCTAAAAATTGTGTGGCATTTTGAGGAAGGAAAACATTTTTGAAGAAGAAAACATATTTTCCTCAAAAATTAATTTCATGTGTTTTCTCAAAATTATTGTCAATATAAAATTAAATTATTAAAATATGGTAATAAATGTTATTACTATGATATTATAGTGTTTATGATGGAATGTTATTTTTCAAATCCATTTGTTTTATATCAATTATGATGGAATGATGTTTAAGAAACCCATTTTATTTCATGGGTTATGCTATGGTTAATGTTTTTATATTTTTCAGGAACACATAAGATTGGTTTCATTATGAGATGGGTGAGACCTATATCTCCCTCCAATTTATTGGGTAAAGATTTATATCTCATTAGATATATATGACTTGAATGGAAAGTAAATCTGTATCAGTAATACAGGGCTGGAACAAGGAACAAACTCAGTTCAGTAATGGACTTTGTCCACTATGATGGTCTTAGATTTGAGTGTTGACTAATATGAAAAGATTTTCTATGATTTTGTGTATATGCAAAGAAATTTCATGTCTTATGTTTTTACTATTGGGATTACATTTCACTTTTATGATTTATCCCATGTCATGATATTATGATCTTTTATATACAGGATAATATTTTCAAATGTTATGTTCTTATGATTATGATATGATTGATATTTCACTTGTTTACGCTTACTAAGAATTTGAGCTCACCCTTTCATATGTTTCTTTTCCCTAGGTCATGAATAAGGTTATTAAGTAAGATATGTCATAAATGAGTCTAGTTTTGAAGAAATCATTGAGAGACAATATGGATGTTTTATGAACCAGTTTTTTATTTTTCATAGTTTCTAAAGACACTAAACCTATACATACCTGGTATGGTTTTTGTTATGTTTTGTGATAAATATTCTTCAATGTTGAAGTAATATCTATATGAAAAATATGAGCCATTATATTTGGTATCAGAGCAAATTTATAGTTAAGCTTTGGAAACTAGGATGAGAGAACCTTTGTAAGAACCCTAAGGATATGTCTAAGTATAGGTTACTATCATATCCTAGTGTTTTAGAGATGTTCATGAATAACCTATGATAAAACCTAAAGTGTCGTAAAATGAAATTTTATTCTTCAATTATATGGTTTTCCAATTATGATTAGCATTTCTTACATTGTTCTTCATTGTTTTAGTCAATGGATGGAACTCGAAGGAACTATGTTAATGATAAATATGACAGGAAATGGAATGATTGTACCCCTGAGCAACCAAATGTTATGGGAGATAGAATGAAAAATATTTTAGTCATGCTCAAAAAAATTTATCAATCTATGAATCATTAAGGTCTTAAAAATGAGAAAACGATGGAGCAAAATTCTGCTGAATCCTTCACGAGGCAGTGACCGCCTTCATTCAGATGGTCTTCTGATCTATTAGTGGATGAACAGTGGATTAGTACCACTGTAAATATATTTTCAATTCTGTAATTTTTTGAACATGATAAATTCATCTTATCATTATATCGTTTGGAAGTTTAAGCTATTCAATGGTATAATCTTATCAAGAATATGAGTAAAAGAGATGAAATCGAGTCCATGGAATGGGATGAGTTCAAGAAATTATTTTTCAACAAGTACTTTCCTTGTATTCTTTGAACAAAGATATAGAAAGATTTCCTTGAGCTTAATCAAAAGGATGATGAATATGTTGGTACCTACAGAGAAAATTTTACAAGACTTTCAATGTATGCTTCTGGAATTATTATCCAACCTGAGAGTAAAATTGATCAATTCTTTAGTGTCTTAAAACCAAGTCTCTAAAGGTAATTATCCATAAGGGACTTCAATAACTACGAGAAATTTTTTTTATGTTCACTCAAGGTTGAGATGGATATTGGAGTAACCCATCAGTCATAAGGGTTTGATAAGAAGAGAAAAATGGAATTTAAAGGAAAATCTAAAGACCACACTAAAAAGACGACGAGCTTTCCATTATGGTCAAAGTTTGGGAATAAACATGGAGGGAATTGTCTTAATGGGACTAGTAAATGTTTTAATTGTGGAAAAGAAGGTCATCAGGTAGTTGAATATTGAAGTGATGGGGAAAATATGACTAATGATGTGAACAAATAAAATGATACACAAAATGAACCTCCTACACTTTAATGTTATAAGTGCAAGTAAATGGGGAATTATGCCAATAAATTCCCTAATACAAGGGTTATTGATGATGATCTATGTCAACAAAATAATATGTCCAAAGAAAAAAGTAATGTCACATGCAATCACTATCAGAAATGTGGAGTACGATAATGAAGTGTTGAAAGGTACACTTAACATACACTCTAAAGTAGAAAATGTTTTACTTGATTTTTGTATCCACCCACTCTTTTATCTCTGAATATTTTTCTAAGGGTATTTTCATAGTACCTTAACAATTTGATGTTGGGTAAGCTATTACATCTCTTAATGGAACAATGATCGCTTTAAAAGTTTATAATTCTTCTACAGTTGAAGTTTGTGGGAAAGTGATTCCTAAAAATCTTGTGATCCTTCCTATAGTATAATTTGATGTAATTATTGAAATGTATTGGCATTATCTATATAAATATCATATCAATTTCCAAGGAAGGGAAGTCAAATTCCATATTCTAGATCAATCTATGATCATCTATCGATGAAAGGATTAATATAACCTTCCACTAGAAATTTCTTCCACCTTATGGGTCTTGATTACTATAAATGAAGGTTATTTATCTCAAATGGTTGTTGAGAAACTCAGGATTAAGAATACACCCATTGTACAAGAGTTTGATGATGTCTTTATAGAGGAATTTCCAGATCTTCCACCAAAACATGAAGTTGAGTTTTCAATAGATCTCATACCAGGTGCTATTCCTATTTCAAATAAACCTTATAGAATGTCCCCAATTGAGTTTCAAGAATTGAAGAAGTAACTCTAAGAGAATCCTGATATGGGATTCATACGCCCTTGTGTGTCACCTTAGAAAGCACATGTTCTGTTTTTTAAGAAGAAAGATATATCAATGAGACTCTGCGTTGATTATAGAGAACTTAACAAGATTACTATCAAGAAAAAATATCAGTATCGTCGCATTGGGGACTTATTTGACCAACTACATGGAGCTCAATGCTTTTACAAGATTGATCTTCATTCAGGATATCATCAATTAAGGGTAAAAATGATGATATACTAAAGATGGTATTTCATATAAGGTATAGACACTATGAATTTATAGTGATGACTTTTGGTCTTAATAATTCCCCTACTATATTCATGGATCTAATGAATATAGTATTTAGAGACTATCTTGATCAGTTTTTGGAAGTCTTTATAGACGATATTATTTTCTATTTAAAGAGAAAGTAAGAACTTTAATATTACTTGAGAATTGTATTGAAGACCCTAAGAATGGATAAGATTAATGTAAAATTTACCTAGTGTGAATTTTGTATTCAAAAAGTTTCATTTTTGGGTCACATAATCTCAAGAGAGGGGATATTCGTGGATCCAGAAAAAATAGAGGTTATTGAAAGATTGTCGAGACCAACAATGGTAACTAAGATCCTAATTTTTCTTGGTTTGGCTGGATATTATTGATGTTTTGTGAAATATTTTTCACTATTATCTAATACACTCACCAAGTTGACTTGGAAAGGGTTTAAGTTTGTTTGGATAGAGGAATGTGAAGATAATTTCAAAGAGCTAAAAAGAAGCTTAGCCAATGAACCCGTGCTCACACTGCCTTGTATTGGAGAAAGGTTTGTGACCTACAATGATGCATCCAAGTAGGGTATATGATGTGTTCTCATTAAAAATGATATGGTGATAGATAATTCTTCATGGTAGTTTAAAATTCATGAGAAAAATTACCCAACTCATGATTTGGAGTTATCTGCGCTAATCTTTTCATTGAAGATATGGATGCATTATATTTATGGTGAAAGGAGTGATATTTATACTGATTATAAAATATTAAAGTATATTTTCACACAAAAGGATCTAAATATGATCCAAATAAGATTTCTGGAGTTGATTAAATATTAGTACTTCTCAATACATTACCACCTTGGGGAAGCAAACAAGGTGGCAGATGCTTTGAGTCGAAAATACCATGCTAGCTTATCCATGATAAGGATCACAAAAGATCCAATATATATGGATTTGAAAAGGATAGATCTATAAATTTTAATGTAATGGGAGAAATATTATCTATCTCAAATGAATGTACAACCATTTAGACAAGTGAAGTTTAAGGAGGCGTAGAAGGAAAATGAAGAGTTATAAAAGAATTTGAGAAATGTTCCTGAATTAAACCTTGATTTTGATGAAATATTAAGGTTCGGTAACTGGGTTTGTATTCCTCCCATACTAGAATTAATGAAATAGATATTAGATTAGGCTCATACTTATTCATTCTCTATTCAACCTAGAAGCACAAAGATATACATGGGCCTAAAAGAGTACTTCTAGTGGTATGGCATAAAAAGATATGTCACCGAAAATGTCTCTCGATGATTGTTTTTTCAGAAAGTTAAGGATGAAAGACATAAGTCTAAGGGGATGTTACAACCATTACCCATACTAGAATGGAAATGGGAAAAAATCACTATGGAATTTATTTTTAGACTTCCTAAAGAATCCAAAGTCAATAATTCTATCTGGGTTATAGTTGATCTCCTTATGAAGTTGGAACACATCATTACTAATAAAGATGATTTCTCTCTTGACCTGCTTGCCAATATATTTGTAAAATAAGTGGTAATATTTCATGGAGTTCCAATTTCCATTATATCCGATCAGGATAGGAGGTTTACCTTGAAGTTTTGGTGAAGTATTTATCATGCTCTGGATACAGATTTAAGTTTCAACACTGCTAATCATCCTTATAAAAATGGTCAATCTGAGAGTAAAATTGAAACTTTGGAAGACATGTAAAGATCTTTCTCTATGGATTTAAAAGGTGGTTGGGATCAACACCTAAATTTGGTGGAATTTTCTTACAATAATAGCTTTCACTATAGTATTCAGACGGCTTCTTATAAAGACCTCTATGAAAGAAGTGTCGAACTCCAACTTACTGGTATGAAGTTGGGGAAAGAAAGCTATTAAGACCTGATCTTGTTGATGAAATGGTAAAAAGGTCAAATCTATTCAAAAAAACATAAGAGAAACTCAGATTCGACAAAAAAATTATGCTAACAACTAAAGAAGAGACATATAGTTTGAAGTGGGTGATAAGATGTTTCTAAAAATATCTCCCTGGAAGAGAGTAATGAGATTTGGAAAGAAGAGCAAGCTGAGCCCTAGTTATATCAGTTCTTTCAAAATTCTGGATCATGTTGGAAAGGTAGCTTACTGATTAATCCTTCCATCGATTCTCTCTCAAGTTCATGATGTGTTCAATATATCTCTCTTGAGAAACTACATACCCAATACTTGATATTTACTAAGCTCAGAAGTTGTACTACTGGAGCAAGATCTTTCTTCTGAAGAACAACTGATAGAGAATTTGGATCATAGTGAAAAAGTTTTATGAAACAAGACCAATATCTTGGTTAAAGTATTATGGGGGAACTAAAAATTTGAATAATCTACATGGGAACTTGAGGATAAGATGAGGGATAGGTATCCTCATCTGTTTGTTTCCAAGTGATGAATTTTGAGGGCGAAATTCAATTTAAGGGGGGTAGAATGTAACACATGGATGTTTTTATGAAATATTTTAAACAATTTTTATTCTTCAGTAGCTTATGTTGCACACAATCATGAGTTTAAATTAACCACAATATACCCTTAGTATAAAATTACTATTATAACCTAGCCTTTAGGTTAGCATGAATAATTATAACTAACTTACGAAAATGCATTGGGAATTCTTTGGCTATCAA
This sequence comes from Viscum album, assembly GCA_963277665.1. Classification (NCBI taxonomy): domain Eukaryota; kingdom Viridiplantae; phylum Streptophyta; class Magnoliopsida; order Santalales; family Viscaceae; genus Viscum; species Viscum album. Next base: position 905,416,311 of record OY728131.1, on the reverse strand, counting down.
TTATTTATGAAAAATACAAATTAGATATTTTTATTTTTGAGTGAATTAATTTTTGTGATGAAATTAATGAGATATATATGTTTTATATACTAAATAAAACAATTTTAATATTCATCCAATTGATATTTTAGTCATAGTCTATGAATAAAACCCTATTTAATGTATAAAAACCAATTTTTTAAAAGTTTAATTTTACACCTTTGAATGGAGAACCCCTTTTAAATTAAGATTTTTACAAATTAATAATTTTTATATGACAACATAAAAATGGTTTTTTTTGAATCGGGATATCAAAATTTACATTTAATGAATTTATGATATTTTTCTGATAACTTTTATGTTTTTATGAATAGTAAAAATATGCTAAATTTTAATTGAAAATAACTTTTTTAATTAAAATAATTTATATGGTAAAATTATATTATTGAATTTTTTTAAAGTATAAATGGAATAAAATTTTACCATTTAATATAATTTAGGTAATTGGAAATAATTTTACATTAAATTCGGATGTAAAAACATTTCAATCTCTTACAATGTTTTAACTTAAAAAACGTGTTCTCTCATTCCGAACACAAGATTGATTTTAAATTAATTACTATAACTTCTCTATTTTAAATTTTAAAAAATTAATTGCATATTTCGAATCTGTGGGTCTAAATTATGTTAATAGGATACTTTTATTTTTGGGCATAATGAATAGCAAGTTTGGTAATTATTTTTATTACCATGGTTAAAGGTAAATCGTGTAACTAAAGGTAAAAATAATATTATAAAATTAAATTTCACACCTGTAAAAATCCTATTGGATGACTAAATTATACCCTTATATTCTATTGTTCAAAATGTAATCACTTTATGGCCACTTACCTATGAATATGACATGAATGTAATAAAAACTAATGAATGTGACAAAATGTCACAATCTCATTTTATATAAGTATAATAATTTTAATATATGGGTAAATAGGAGATAATATTGACTATATATAGTATATGTAAATAAAAAATAATTTCCTACATTATATAAATTTATTTATAATTTTTATAGATTAAATAATTACCATTAATGACGACACAATAGTGATGAAAAAATATTTTATTAATAGAAATATAAAATAAATGGTTTTAAAAATATTAAAATAAATATCATATGAACTAATTAATGTTCTCCACAAATTTTTAGGTGACTATGACATATTATAAGTGTATTTAATATTTTTTTGAATTTATCTTTTTTTTTGTATTTTTTAAAAGACAAATAAATGAATAGTATTAAAAATGAAGCTCTTGATATTTTATGAAAATAACATTTTATTAAATTATTTTAAAATCACAAAAATATTTAAAAATTACCAAGTGATAATTATAATATCTAAAATTTCATAAAATATCCATTTATGGTCAATTAACGCTATATAAGTAGATATTTATAAACATTAAATATTTAGAATGTTATTACCACAATTAAAATAAAATTGAATAACTAAGTGTTAATTAAAATGATATGGTTTAAATTAACAAAATAATATGTGAAAAATTTATTTTTTGAGGATATTACAACTCTATATCACCTCATCTATGAAATTGGGATATTTTCAAGGTTTTTATGTGGGGTTTGATTTTATTATAAATTATTATTTTTGAGGTTTCCAAAAGTTCCCCTCACCTCAATTATAAAGGGCACTTTTTTTCTTCACCTATTAATTTCATTTTGAGCCTTCAAGATCAGAAATCCCCTAAATTTTTTCCTAATCAACTCCCCTATTTTAATTCTAGAGGTTTTTGTCATCTTAAAAGACCAACTCTAGTGCTCTAAGAAGAGATTTAGAGGTGGCACGTCGAAGAAGAGTAATATCATTTACTGATTCTTTCAAATTTCTTTCTTCTTCTACTTCCACCTCATGAGTTATTTCATTACAACATAATAACTCTAGTAGTAATTATATATTGAGATTTTATTAAAATTATTAAACAACCATAGTCCACCTTCTACCCATCCTCTAAAAAATGAAATCACCATGGGTGCGTATGTACGGCTTACCGTCTCCACGCCACAGTGTAATCTGTTTTTCACCCCCAACTTACATGGATGGGTATAATTATGGAATTAATATATATATATATATATTATTAATATAAAATTATATTGATTATGAGATACTATACACCATACACCTCAATACCATTCAACAATTATGGGAATGATATCGTCGCTCGTGCGTACGTACGACTTACCATCTCCATGATTCGATGTGATTCGTTCTACATAATCTTCAATAAAATATGATTTTATAAATGAATTTAATGAATAAATATGATATATTTTATACTAATACCATGATTTAAATGATATAACTATAACCTAAAAATAGGAACATGAACTTATCCGACAAAACATGCATAAGAACATAAAGCAGTTAATACCCAAATAACGAGTAACAATGAAGTGTTACTAAAAAATGGATGAAAATATGATCATAATTGTTATCATAAAAATTATTATGATTATATAATAAATCATTAACATTATTTAAATAATTATAAATGATTTTTGGATACATACGAAGAATATCAGACCTAAGGTAAGGGTTAACTTTTCAAATATCATTTTTATCCGAGATTGTTTATTTGTAAGTATTTACTGGGGTATATTTATCATCCATATCCATGTTTCCTAAATATGTATTTCAAAAAATTCTTTATATTATTCTATAATTTTTTAAAGTCAATTTTACTCATTGGTGAATTTTTTCTAAACAACATGAATGGTATATTTTGTCATTTTCAGTACATGGTACTTTTTGACATTTCTGAAAAACGTACGAGAATAATGTTTTTTTAACTTGTACGACATGAAAGTTTTTTTTCAGTTTCATAATTCATTGTTTACTTGAATCGTCCCCTTTAATATTACAAGGTTATTTTTACATAAAATTATTTCTTCTAAAATTTTGTGGCATTTTGAGGAAGGAAAATTTTTTTTAATGAGAAAACATATTTTCTTAAAGAATTAATTTCAAGTGTTTTCTCAAAATTATTTTCCATATAAGATGAAATTATTTAAATAGGGTTATATGTGTTATTAATATGATTTTATTGTGTTTAAGATGGAATTTTATTTACTAAATCCATTTGATTTATATCAATTATCATAGAATGATTTTTAAGAAACCCATTTTATTTGATGGGTTATGCTATAGTGAATGTTTTTATGTTTTTGTGGAACACATAAGAATGGTTTCATTATGATATGGGTGGGACCTATATCTCCCTCCAATTAATTGAGTAAAGATTTATATCTCATGAGATAGACATGACTAGAATGACAAGTAAATATGGTCATGTAATAGAGGGCTCGAATGAGGAATGAACTCGGTTTTGTAATAGACTTTTTCTGCTATGATGGTTTTGGTAATGATCCTTGACTAATATGAAATGATTTTATATGATTCTAAGAGTATTAAATGAAATTTCATATCTTATTTTATGACTATTGGGATTACATTTCACTTTTATGATTTATCCCATGACATGATATTATGATCTTTTATATACAGGATAATATTTTCAAATGTTATGTTCTTATGATTATGATATGATTGATATTTCCATTTTTTACCCTTACTAAGCATTTGGTCTCACCCTTTCATATGTTTCTTTTCCCCAGGCCATGAATAAGAATATTAAGTAATATATGTCAAATATGAGTCTAGTTATGAAGAAATAAGCAGGAGACAATGTGGATGTTTTATGAACCAGTTGTTTATGTTTCCCAGTTTCTAAAGACAGTAAACCTATATGGTCCTGTAATAGTTTTTGTTATGTTATGTAATAAATATTATTCAATGTTGAAATCATATCTATATGTAAATTATGGGCCATTATAAGTAACCACCTTTGAGTTTTTCCTTTTAAATTGAACTCAAATCCCCCATATTTACCATAGTCAGAGATGCCTTCACATCCCACCCATTCATCATGAACACATCATCAACACCTTGAAAGGCTTTCACAACATAAACGTGCTACCTCCTCTGGTGAAAACACCAATAGCACTAAAAGTAGTTTAGAAATATAGAACTAGAGAAATAGGGTGGGAGACAATGAGGAACAAGGAGAAAACCTGCTTCTATCGTAAGGAACACAATTGGGCCAGGGGGAAACCAAAGAAAAAACCCACAAACACTGAAAGATTAAAATAGAAACATGACACAAACCAAAGGATAAAGGAAAAACAAATATCCTGGGAGGACCATATGAAGCACACTATGTGAAAGAAAACAACATGGGATAATGGCCCCTATAAGAAGCTTCAATAGTCGATAAAAGGACCATCCGGAAGTCATCACCTTTTTCAATGACACAAACAAGGAAAAAATAGGTCTAGTCCTATGAGTCAGGTCCCTGCCAGATCCAAGAAGGTAGTACAACATTGATTTGGGCTGGGAGCACCACCAATAGGACCTAAGGGAACCACCATAGATGGATATTGGGTTGAATAAAGATGATATCTTCCACTAGATTGTGGGGATCTACAATAAAAGGATCATCACTAAGAGGAATGAGATACGAAAAACCTACCACGATAGAAGGTGAATCGAGAATAAAGAAACACCAGAAGGGATTTGAATCGGAGAATCATAGGGCAAGAAAAGACGAGAAACAAAGGAAGAGAAGAAAAATACATCATTATAAAGGGTTGAAACCCAAGTGAAGAGAGGAGGAAATTCAAAAGAGATTCGGGGGAGGAAATATTATCTCGAAATTGCAGCATTATCATAACATATTATTTCATAAATTTAGAAATAAATAAATTAACATTATTATTCATGAAATTAGTTATTATTATCATTTACTTATTTTAGCTTATCCCATTGGGTCTAAAAATCTAAATTACATGAAAATATATAATCTCTAAATATATTTTTATTAATTATTTAAAATACTTTATTGTATATTTTTATCAAGAAAACTTATAGTGTGCCTACAGAAAACTCCAACAAAAATTTCACAAACCCTTCCTTACAATCTTGACTAAATGGATGATGAATCAGGATGTCTCCCATGTAGTGATGTTATCTAATCGCCACTCTCTACACCAGGAAAAGTAAATTTTTTTATACTGTTCTTTTATATATATATTCAGAGCTTATAATTTTTTAAATATAAGATAAAGTAAATTATCCTAAGTTTCTACTTCTTACTCTTTAAAAAATTTAATATATTCTTGACATGATGTATTTTCAAGACCACATATTTATTCCAAGGCAAGTTAGCATCCTTATGAATATGCTAGCCTTTATGTGTCAAAACTAAAAAAATTAATAGATAGGTCAACATCTAAAGAGACCATCCTCAGTATGTAAAAGGGATCATTCATCACAACCAAATAAAGGAACCTTAAATTCATTTAATGGATTCACCTTGTGCACTTTTTAATGACCTCCATGCTCTCTAAAATTCTCCCTATAATTTTTTTCATACTTGAGAACAAATTCCCTCATTCTTGTTGTTGATTTCAATTATTTTTGTTTCCTTTTCCATGAAACTATTTTTGTTTAGATTTGTAGATCCAAAATCATTGTGAGATCAATGTGAGGGGAAGAGGGTGAATCAATGATCCATTTTTTCTTTTTACAAATTGTCCCCTTTTTAACTCAACCTATGTGTCTAGTTAATACCCCAATCCACTCTTCTTCTTACTCTAATCCTCACCTAGAATGATGTGGTAAATGAAATCTATGAACACAGTGATTCATAGGGTTTAGTTTCATTGTGATCCTATACCTTGTTGTGTTGGTTAATCACCCCAACACGAATTCTCCACTATATCAATCAATCACTAATATAGAGTCACACTGTATTTCGACATTTGAGTATACATAGGAGGATATTTATAATTCTTCACACAGTGTTAACAAATTCCACATTGGCCTTATACTCTTGATTCCACACAATATGGTCTTTATACTTTATCGCACAATTTTCTATTATTCAAAGTTGGTTCCACTATAGGAATATATCTTCCACATGGTTGTTTCTATAACAATGGATATTGATCTTCCTCCACAGTCTTGTTGGATCTGACTTGCTTGTGTAGTTCTTCAAGAGATTCAACATTGTTGGTCTTAATACTATTCCCCATATCTGGTGTGATCTATATTATCCTAATATTCATTATCCTTGATACAAATGTTGTATCGGGTCACATATGATCTTACAAAATAAAAAATAGTTCTCATATTTTTACAAAATCTTCATCACCTACATATATCATTTATATTCACAATAATAATAACATAAATATAATCTGAATTGTCATCATGGTAATTTTACATGAATATGGAAACACCATGATCATTAACATAACGTTCTTTCCTCATTTTAACTTTGTAAAAACTCCCAAATTATATCCTCAATTAGTTTAGACCATATTTCATATTTAATTCCCTAGAATAATTCCTAAATTAAAAGCTAACTCAAATAACTAATAGACTTAGGTCTTCTTCTCCTTTATGTGGATTTAAAAAATTAAATATCATGACTCTTTTTTTAACTCAATTAATCAATCACGCATTAGTTATTCTTGCACCGATCTTGTAGAATGAATTCATTTATAATTCTCAAAATATAATGTCCAAACTGTTTCTTCATGAGGCATATTCATTCTCAAATATCTGTGGAATCACATTTCTTCAACCAACCTCATTATTAGATAATTCCATGACCCTTATCTCATTTGATCTTATATGCATGCAAGAGTAATTACATGCATGTTCATTTATTCCATACAATGAAAGAAACACAATGTATCCATGTCAACCATTATAATGAGAACTAATGCTGAAGGCACTGAATGAATTTCCTGGGTGGAGGAGTTTGATTTTAAAGTTCTGATGATGCGAGGGAGATTAAAGAGGTTGAATGCTACAATGGGTTCTCATATCGCTTCATTAAAGGCTCAATGGATCTCACCTTGCATAGATGGATAAAATGGTCCTATTATCTCACTTATTCAATCATAAAAATGATGCTTAAACCTTGGACCACATGGTTGCATTAATTTTTGGAATCCTTTTCGACATGGAGAATTATAGAATGGAATATTTAGACACAAAAGTCAAATCTATTGAGATAGGCACTCAAAGTCAAATCTAATGGGTTGTGGGTGGAAAGACATGTGTTACTTTTCCAAAAAGTCATTGTTAGACTTTAAATTTTTTACTTTTAGAGGAAAAGGTCGGAATGTGATTTATAACATTAGGGTATTAGATCCTTGACCTTTTGTGTCACTCCTTGTATATAAATAGCTACCCCCATGGAATTGTTTTCTCATTCCTGTTTTCATTAGTGAAACTCTATGAGTATATTATCTCTATTGTGAGGATCATTGATTTCTTACCATGATTCTGAATATTATTTCCTTGTCAATATACAAGTTATATTAGCGATCCAAGATCACAAAGCCCTCAATTTCATGCCTCAACCCAAGTGTGTTGGTGTGTGGATTGGCTATCACATCCCTCCCTTTAGTGTGTTCTCTAAGTAGTAGGTCATGCTACATATAGAATTGGTTGACTAATTGATTCCAACATCCAAACCCATAATCCTCCTCTTAGTTCTAAACCATATTCATTATCTTCTGTCCTATGCCATGAATATCAAGTCACCCTGAGCATCTCGCATCAGTTGGTATCAAAGATCCAGTTGACACAGTAAGAATCTATCACCATTTTTCTATCCCATATATCCATTACCCTTCTTATCTTCCCATATTATCCACCCATTCAAAAAAATCTTTTAAAACATCTAATATTGGACTATATTGTGCAATGTTGAAATAATTTACAATAATAAAATTATTCATCCATCTTCTTTTGATTATCTATATGTGATTTGTATAAAAAACTCAAATTCTCTCACCTCATAATTTTATACTTTTAAAAACTAAGCACATACATTCTTTGATATATTTCAAACAAAAACCATCTTACTTTTTGTTCATGATTTTGTACTTTGAAAAACTAAACACAAATCTTTTAGGGAGATTTGACAAAAAAGAAAAAAATAGGATACAATTACTTATTATTTGTGATTTACATTATTAGCACTTTCCATTTATATACATCACTTTATCCATAATTTCACTTCATCACTATATCATATTTTACTCTTATTGATAATTTTTATTATCTTTCAAAATTGAGAAAAACACACAAACTACCCTTTACCATTTTTAACTCTTTACCACTCAAACGGGTTGTGTTGATCCATTACACTATACCATCTAGGTTGGGTAAGGATTTTCGGCTCATGATCTCCAAAAAAGAGGTATTATATTTCATAATAGATTGAGATTTTAATAGAGTGTTGATAGTGGGGATAAATAAGAAAAAATAATTATTAATGTGTATCGTTGTGTGAATGAGTGTGTACATATTGTGTGCGTGAGTGTGTACATCTTGTGTGCGTGAGTGTGTACATCTTGTGTGTGTGCATGTATCTTCGTGTGTGTGTATCATTGTGTGTGTATCTCTCCATGTTTGTTTTTGTATGTGTGTGTGTTACATATCATGACCGAAGATCGTGAGAAGATAATTGATAATGCCAACGATGAAGGAAGTTGAAGTAGATGTCCCGCACCGGAAGATAAATCACTCTAAATGCAATATTTGGTGATCCATTTAGAGAAGCTTATTAATAGGAAGTTAGAGATAGTACATGAGAGGATTGGAAACCTAGAGAATAAATCGAGCCTGAGGATGATCCATGATAACCCATGGTGTGCTCTAACACCATGTCAACCCACATCATGGAGGAGGAGATATATAACTTTGATTGTGATTTTGAGGATGTCCCAAAAAGGAGGAGGTTGTACCAAAAACCTATAGGAGGCAAAAGGAGACAACATGATGGTGAACTACTTAGCGAGAATGAGTTGATGGTCCATTCATTTCAAGGGAAAAGCGATCAAAAAACATACTTGGAGTGGGATATACAGATCGAGTAGGTTTTTTCTTTCTATGTATATTCTGAGGAGAAAAAGGTCAAAATTACTTCCCTTGAATTTTCTGATTATGATTTAATTTGGTGGGATAAAATGTAAAAGTAGAGGGTTAGATATGGAAGAAATCCCACAATCACTTGGGACGACATAAAGTTTTTCATGTGGAATCAGTTTGTTCCCTCACACTATCATAGAGATATCCACAAAAAGAATCTACATCTTGCACAAGGGATTACGAGTGTTGAATGTTTCTAAAAGGAGATGAAAATTTTCACGATTCAAGAAAACATCTATGAGGATATAGAGTTAACCATGGTGTGGTTTTTACATGGACTCATTCAGGATATTTTTGATCAAGTAGAAATGTACTACCATGTGGTGATACAAGATATGATCCACAAATCCACCAAGATTGAGCAAAAAATTAGGAGGAGGATTAATACAAGGAATCCCACTACCCCTTTCACTCCATGGAGAAAATTAAATAATGAGATTGGTTAATCATCTAATCCAAAAGAGGTGGTTGATCGCAAAAGTGACATGGTACTTCTTCCCCCTAAGAAACCTATTTTTGAGGCTAACCAAACAAAGAATCAGGATATTCTATGTTCCAAATTTCAAGGAAGGGGTCACATTTCTAGTGAATGCTCAAACTAGTACACCCTAACCATCACCAATTATGGATAATGGGAGACCGATGGAGAGATCCCAGGAGAGGATGAAGAATACCCATAATTTGATAATGGAAAACCTACAAAAGATGGTGAGATTCTTGTCATTAAGAGGGTTTTAAGTGCACAAATGACCATTATAGAGAAGGATCTTCCAGATAACCTTTTCCATACACCATGAAAGATCAATGGGAAGTTATATTAATGATCGTTAAATTTGTAGCAATGTGGCAAGCACTGAGTTGGTGAAGAAGTTGGGACTGACGAATTTGAAGCACCAACATCTATACTAGAATAACCCAAAAAATTTATCAATAAAATTTACCTTCTTATAATTATGTTACATAGTATATGTCACATAAAATCACATAGATAATACAATAAAAACTTTATAAATGAATAAGGAATTAAATGAGAGTTATTTCTAGAAGTCAAGGAACCTTTACCAATGAAATAGAAACTTGAAATTTGGAATAGTAAAGTGACCATTAGGAATAGTAAATCAGCCAATAGAATAGTAAAATCACCTATGAAAATATAAATAAAATTTAGGTATCTTATGAATGAAAATATGATATATTTATTTCATGACATAAGTAAATAAATGATTTAAAAATGATAAATTAATTGTTGGTATTTTTGTAAGTCATAAAAATTTAATTACAAATTTATAATTAATATAACAATTTAAAAGAAAATTTATTTTCATAAAATATATTAAAAAATTAATATATTTTTTCTTACGATTATAAGATAATTTTATGAGACCTTAATTAATTTTCCAAAGTGTTATAAAATCATTTATAAATTTTAAATCAATATTTTATAAGTAAATAGTGATTCTAATTAAAAATTAAATTTATTTTATTTATAAAATTAGTTTCAAAAAATGGATTTCATTTTTGAATTATACACATTGAAAAATGGTTAGGGTGATTTTTTTAATTTTTCTAAAATAGTTGATTTTTTTGTGAATTGTAAAATACAACAATATGTAGTATTTATATTAAAATAAAAATACATGAATTAAAACATAATTCATGATGTAATAACTATAATCTAGAAATAGCCTTCATTATTTTAATATATTTAGTGATAATTCTCAAAATATTCATAGTCTTGAGTCAAAATAATAAACTAATTAATAAAATAATGAGAAAACACTCCTCTCCTCCCCTTTAAATACCACCATCACCACTTCTTCACCTCACACCTCTCAAGAGTTGATAATTGTACAAATTATGTTAAAAAATCTTCCCAAGACCCTCCCCTACGTCCATGATCTTTTGGTCTCATAAAAGGATAAAAATCAATTCCTCTAAGGAGGTTCTTAAGGAGATGAATTCAAGAGGTAAAATCGTCTTTCTTTTCTTTTAATTTCTTTTCAAGTTCTCTCCTTTTCTTATTCTATCTTCAAATACTCTCATAAAATTGGTATGATAACTTAATTAACTTTTATATACTATAATTTTATTATGATAAAGTAATAATCTATCATCAAACCTAATCTCCTATCCCATTTGTTCTAAAATGGAATCATCATCCGTGAGGTGTTGATTTATCACCTTCAAGGATGATAAGTTTTCATTTTAATTTTATCACCTTAAAGAATGGTCTTAAAAACATTATAAGGGCTGAAAAATATTGTAAAATTTATGTTATAACCATTTTTATGTTCTGTTACTAACATATTTACATAATACTAAATGATAAAACAAAATGAGTTTGTTGTGATTGAAAACCACAAAAATTAACCAAAATTATTATCATTAACTATTTATCTAATTATTCATCCTCATGACATATAAAAAAATAATATATAAGAAAAATTTAACCTCTCTAATATCATTAATAACATATAATTTAAATTATGGACAATTACCCCCACTTTACATGATCTTCCATACATGTATACAAGTAAACCGATTATGAAAACCAAGAAAACAAACACTCCAGAATGATAAAATTAAACTATATAACTCATCAAAAATACCATAAATGAAATTAATAAAATTATAATGAATCAAATGAATTTATAAAAGTTTCTTTATTTGTTAATTAATGAATTTAATTTTATTATATAGTATATTGAAGTGAAGAAAGCATTCAGACACAAGGTAAGAGGATTCTTAAACCCAACTCTCCTTTAGGTATTCCCTCTTTCAGTACATTTTCAATATGGATTATCCTTTAATTTTCTTTAAATATCATTTATTTTCCCTTACCTTTTCTTTTCTAGGATATACATGCTTCCAATCTGGTTTTATGACAAATGAAATGATTTTTCCAAAATAACTCTTCTTTCAAAAAATACAAGTTTTGCTTCTCTTGAGATTGTTTCTTCAATACAAATTGATGATCCTTATACCAAGTATGTCATTACCTTTTATTTTGGGAACCACACATGTATTTTTTATTAAACTCTCATGAAACCCATTTTCCTTCCATGGGTTATTTTTTGAAAAATATTATTATACGTGGCATGCATGATTATGTAAATGTTAGGATTTTAAGGATGCATCCTGAATTATATAACACTCCAATGAATTGGGTAATGTGATGTACCTCATGAGATAATGTAAAATACGTTTGAACATGATGCTATATTTTTTCAAAATGATGATGTTATTACTATTAAAAAATGTTATGGAAGATCATGATTTTATCTTTGTTCACAACTATGTGTTGTTGTTCACCAATAAGACATGATGTTTCATTTTTATGCATTTCCACATTCCATGCCTTTATCTAATGTTTCTTATCATGATTAAGATTTTGATCCTTACTTATGTAATGATGATGATGATTATGTTCTCCCATGTTTCATGTCTCTTATTTATCCTCTTACCAGGATTTTAGATTATCCCTTCTTTTCATGTATATCCTCATTTGAGTACTTGTCATAAGGAGAACATGAGGTCAAATAAGATGCTAGAGAAGATATAATTAAATAAATTTTTATGTTTTATTGTGTAAATTTTATGTATGTTCCTAATTTTGTCAAGACACTAAACCTTTGGTTCCTGTTTTTGTTACAATTTAATGTTGTTTTTATTTAAAATGATTGAATAGTTGTGTAAGAAAATATAGGGTCACTATATGTACCAGCTTCAGTGGTTGAATGATTGCAGATAGTTAAGGGTCACTAAATAAGTGAAGGTATTTTTCACCATCAATAATTACAAAGATGAGGTTTTCTATGACAATTTTCCTATGAAGGTGTGGAATTTATTTTCAGTTCAACCATGTAAATATGATTAGTGTGTTAGTCATGATGGGTTCTTGAATTGTCACTCTTTTGTACTCCAAGGGGAATATATAACCCTCAACCCCATGTCCCCAAATTTTTTTTGGAATATTTAATTTTGAGAGAGAATAAAAAAATGAGTGATGAAGAAAAAAAGAGTGAAATTGAAAAAGGAAAGAATAAGGGAAAGCGAAAATGAGAGAAGAAAAGAAATGGATAGGAAAGAAAAATCAAGAGTAATTTTTTTTGAGAGAATAGAAAAGCGTGATGTTGGAAAAAAGAGAGATTAAGGAAGATTTTTTTTTCATATAAAACCCTCCTCGTACTCATGTACAAATAGGCGTTGCTAATTAATAATGATTAACATCCTTTTAAAAATGTTGTTGAGTCCTTGTTGTAGGATTACAGTGATGTATTTCTATAAGATGTGTCATCAGGTTTGCAACTCATTAGAGGTATTGAGCGTTATATTGACCTCATACCCATAACATCCTTACCAAACTACCCTTTATACCTCACCAACCCATAAGACACAAAATATATTCAAAGGAAAGTTCAAGGTTTGTTGGATGTAGGATTTATTGGAGAGAGCCTTAGTCCGTGTGATGTATCAGTTCTTCTAGCGACTAAGAAGGAAGAAACATGGAGAATTTTCATTAACTATAGATCCATAAATAACATCATGGTTAGGTATTGTCATCATATCCCTAGGTTAGATGATATGTTAGATAAGTTAAATTAATCTAATATTTTCTCAAAAACTTATTTAAGAAGTGGCTACCATCAGATTAGGAAGAAAGAAGGAGATGAGTGGAAAGCTGCATTTAAGAAAAATTATGGACTTTATGGCTGGTTAGTCATGCCATTTTGTCTCAATAATGTTCCTTAAACATTTATGAGGTTAATTAATCATGTCTTACGTTCATATATTTGAAAATTTGTGTTAGTTTACTTTTATGACATTTTGGTGTATAGTAGGACATTACAAGAACATGTAGATCACATAAGAAAAGTCCTATAGGTGTTAAAAAAGGAAAAACTGTTTGAAAGCATTAAAAGGTTGAAATTTTTCCTTGATAAAATTGTTTTCCTTTGATTTTTTGTAAGCAGTGATGGATTTCAGGTAGATATTGAGAAGATAAAGGCCATTTAGGAGTGGTCAAGTCCCACCTCCATCAGACAGGTAATAATTTTCCATGGGATTGCTATTTTTTATAGTATATTTGTGAAAGACTTCAGTGCACTAAAAATAACATTTAATAAACTAAAAATAATAATAACATTAATTTAAAATGGGGGGAAAATCAAGAGAATTTTTTTCCATGCTCTCAAGAAGAGACTCACCCACGCCCCTCTACTTTCACTGCCAGAATTTATTAAGACCTTCAAAATGAATGTGATGTAAGTGGAATTGGTATTGGTGGAGTAATCATATAGGAAGGTAATACTATTGCTTATTTTAGTTAAAATTTAAATGCCTAAACTCTAAACTATGATACATATGAAAAGGATTTGTATGCATTGTTTAGAGTACTAGAAACTTAGAATAATTATATTTGTCCATTTTTTTTGATCCATTCTAATCATGAGGATTTTTAATACCTTTGGAGCCAAAATAAACTAAATAATATAAATTCTATATGTCTGGTATTCGTTTAATCATTTCCATATTTCATCGAGCATAAAAAGGTTAAACAAAAATATTATGACTGATTAACTTTCATGTAGATATTATCTTTTATCATTTACAGATTCTAAAATCCTTGGTTTTGAATAGATTAAGGATTTATATCCCATTGATAGTGATTTTAGTGAACCTTATGATCATTTTTAACCTAGATTTAGTTTATAAAAGTTCTATTTACATGATGGATTCTTATTCCAGGTTGATAAGTTTTTCCTTCCAAATTTCTCTATCTGTTTACTTTTACTAAAGGAGACACATTTTGGTGGGTTAATGAGACATTTTGGTGTTGAAAAAACTCTAAGAATTCTTAGTGATCATTTTTATTGGCCTGGGATATCAATATATGTTGAAAAATTTGTGGGAAAGTGCATTTTATTCTATAAAAACAAATTGAATCTGAACCCACATGGATTATATCTTCCTCTCCTGATCCCCAACACACCATGGGAGAACATACCAATGGAATTTATTATAGGGTTTCCAAGGAACAAGAGGAGGATAGATTCTATTTTTGTTGTGGTGGATTGGTTTTCTAAAATAACACATTTTATTCTTTATTACAAAACAGATGATGTCGCTAACATTGTAACACTTTTCTTTTAGGAAGTAGTAAATCTTCATGAATTCCAAGGACGATTGTGTCCAATAGAGACAAAAAAATGTATCAGTTTCTTTTGGAAGAACTTTTGGAGAAAACTATGCATCAAGTTACTATTTTTCACTCCTTATCATCTGAAAACAAATGGGAAAACATAATTGGTTAATTAGACACTATGATTCCTTCTGTGAACAATTTTCAAGAAGAATCTCAAGAATTGGGTGGAGTGTCTACCACATGTAGAATTCATATATAATGGGGTCAATCATTCCACTACTCAATATTATCCATTTGAAATTTTTTACAACTTTAACCCCCTTTCCTCTATTGGTCTAGTTCATTTGACTTTACAATAAGAAACTAATATGGATGCGAAAGGGCATGCATAATCCCTCAAGAAACTCCATGAAAAGACAAGGAAAAATATCGAGCAGATGACCCATAATTACATTTATCTTTCAAAAAAGGGTCGTAAGAAAGTGTTTTTTGAGCATGGTGACTTAGTATGGGTTCATATGTAGAAGGAAATATTTCTCAACAAACAAAAATAAAAACTCATGCCATAAGGAGATGGAACTTTCTGAGTTCTCAAGATGATTAACAACAATGATTATAAGATATCTTTGTCGGGTGTGTATGGTGTAAGTATCACTTTCAATTTTTCTGATCTTTATCCTTTTTTGGGTGTAGATGATGAAGAGTTGAGGAAGAATCCTTTTCAGGGGAGGATGATGAGAACCATATTGAAGGCACTGAGCTGATTATCTGGGTGGAGGAGTTGGATTTGCAAGGTTTGATGATACGAGGGAGAATAAAGAGGTTTAATTATACAATAGGCATTCATCTCAATTCATTAAATTTCCAATGGATCTTACCTTTCATGGATGGAGCAGTTGGGCCTATTATATCACTTATTCAAACTCAAACATGATGTTTAAATCATGACCCTCATGGTTGCATGAATTTTTGGAATCTTTTCTCACATGGAGAATTATAGAATTGAATCTTTGGACACCAAAGTCAAATATGAAGGTCTTGGCACTCAAAGTCATGTTTAGTGGGATATGAGTGGAAATACATGTGTTACTTTTCCAAAAAAATCATTGTTAAACATTAAAATTTTTACTTTATTGGGAAAAGATAGGAATAGGTTTTATAACTCTAGGGTATTATACCCTTGGCCTTTTGTGTCACCCCTTTACTATAAATATCCACCCCATGGAATAATATTCTCATTAAAGTTTGCATTAGTGAATCTATGCATGTTTATTATCTCTATTGTTTAGATCGTTACTTTCTTCTCTTGCTCTTGTGCATTCTTGCCTTATCAATATACAAGTTATATTGGTGATCCAAGATGAAAAACCCCAAATTATATGACTTAACCCAAGTGTGTTGTTGTTTGGATTGGCCATCACATACCTCCCTTGAGTGTGTTGTATAAGCAGTAGTTCACACTCCATATAGCATTGGTTGACTACTTGATTCCACTATCCAAACCCATAATCCACCACTGATCCTTGAACCATATCTATCATCTGCCTCCCTACTCCGTGAAGATCAGACCACCTTGAACATCTTTCATCACATTGTATATGGTGAAAGTTGTGTTTCTAAAACATGTGAAGACTCTTTCCCAAGCACTGATTCATGGTTAATTATTTTACGGTGCAGACTTCATTTCATTGGATTTGTTATGGTGTAAAATTTCTCACTATTGTATTGACCACTATAGGATAAAAGATCCATAAGTCTCCATTTATATTAATTTCGGTCTCTCCATGACACAAGGAGAATATGCGGCGTAACCATATAGTTATCCATGGAACTTCTATAGTGAGGTGATCATATTTCCACTATAGTTATTTTTGAGTCCAAAACCCTCGATGATGACCCATATGTGGCTTACCCTTACACGAGTAGGGAAATACCCTTATGCGTTCTGAGGAATCTCACTGACACCCTTAAAAAGGTATTAGATTACCCTTATATAGGTAATGGAAAACTTGGTCCACCCTTAGGAATATCACCTAATACCCCTATATAGCCTCCAAGACTCTACATATACCCTTACACAAGATATCGTTACATTTATGAAAGATCCCATGTACCTTTACGCAGTGTATAAGAACACATAGTACAAGGCATGGATACCTTTACACAAGCTTCTTGTACCCTTAATTGATCATCCTATACCGTTACACAATGTATGTATTAAATTCCAAAATTAAGAAATTTTCACATTTTATCCCAATACACCAAAAATCCAAAAATAATGAATATTAGTTCAACTGTTTTTTGGCAGGTATTAAATTAATAAAATACATATAAAAAATGAGGAAAATATTAGCTCTATCAGTTACATTTATGGAATTTCTCATGTAACTTTACGTAGTGAATAAGAACCCACAACTACCCTTATGTAAGGCATGGATACCTTTATGCAACCTACATGTACTCTTACGCGAGCTGTCTATACCGTTATATAGTGCAGTAGCTTACCTTTAAGAAATTATGGCTACCCTTACACAAGGAACATTATTTTCTCACTTCCATTCGGTATCCTTCACAATTTTCTCCTTACCTTTACGTAGGTAATGTAATTACTATTTTACCTTTACACATGTGGCTAATTCAACTCAAAATCATCTTTGACCTTTTATAATCAATCATGAGGGCTTCTATCATCCATCAAATATTGTATATAATGTCCCTACATCCACCAACATTTTTTGTTAGTTTACTTGAATTTCATCACATCAATAATCATATATCTTCAAAATTTTGAGAATAATTTCCTTAACATAAATGACATGTGTATTTAGATTTAATGGGCAGTTCAATAATCATCATAATTATACCAGGATAATTTCTCTAGAATGAAATTCAATTCCATTAAATGGATCCAAAAAAAATCTCCAAGAATCACAGATTCTTCTTATCTTACAAACATATATTTAATCATTGAAAATAAATGGAACATTGGGGCACAACAATCCCCAACTTTTTATTTTCTTTTCAATATCTCCTCACATTTTTAAATTCAATGTGGTTTCTCAAAATTTATCCCTCTTATTTACAATCAAACGAAAAGGGTAATGCATGGGTATTCTCATCCTTTTTCCCTTTCAAGAATTTAGGATTATCTCCCCCTTTATAGATATATGGATGATACCATATGATTATCTTAACAAAGATCTTTTAGTTGGTTTAATCTATGTCTATATGGGCTAACTCTATATATAAGGTCGATTACATCCACCACCATGGAACAAAACGAAAGGAAATAAATTGAAGTAAACATTCAAACCTAAGGACTTGACCCTATGACCTTCCCCTCACCTGATATAGAAAATAAGAGATATATAGTTAAGGTATTCAATGAAATGAAAAAACCTATCACACACTTCAATAAACACATCGGAAAATTCAAGTACACTAGAATAATTACCCCTTTATCTCATATTTTCATTGACCAACACTCACCATAAATTATAAAAATGATAGAATTGGAATAGGGGTATAAAGTTTGACTATCATACCTTATAACTTTTGTTATAAAATTTGTCTATAATTTCTAGATTAAATGGAATATTGTAATGAAATATTCTTCACAAAATTTTTTACACCTTAATAAATACACTTCATTCATCAACATGAAAATAGGTTTTCTCCATTATGAACAAACCTTCTTCAATTCCACAAATGTTAGTTTATATATATGGTGGATCACATATAATATTGGATGGGAAATTCCTCATATCACCCATGGGTTTTAGGATGGAACCCCAGAATGTGTTGGTCTTAAGAGACATAGGGATGGAGGAAATCGATCCTGACAAGTGGTATCAGAGCTATGGTGTATCCCAAGTGTTATGTAGGTTAGAGTATTCCCAAAAACTAGTTTTAAAATGATAGTGGTTTATCATTTGAATCCTGTGAATTCATGGTGTCTCGTGTTTGAAGTCTTTCTAATAAATGGTGGTCTGGAGGTGAGTCCGAGTGATGAGAAAAATACGATGCAGGATGGTTGGATCTAATGCATTATCATTAAAGGGGAGGCCCAATTCTGTGGTATTTGGTTTTAGGGGAGGATTTTTTAGTATAAATTCAAGTACCACATTGGATTTTACCAAGGATGTTTGCTCACATATAATCTTGGATGGGAAATTCCTCCTATCACCCATGGGTTTTATGATGGAAACCCAGAACGGCCTATGTGTCGGGCCTGGGAGACCGAGGGATGGAGGAAATTGATCCTGACACATAATTTTCAAGTCATCATTTATAGAATAATTCGCATCAACTTTCACCTCACATTTTTTATCTACTTACTATCCATTATCTTTGGAATAAATTTCAACTTCTTCCATTTTTGTAGCCAATTTCAATTGATTTTTTAAACAAATAGAAGCTACTTCTTGACATTCTAGGTATTTTTAGAATCTTCACATGAAGTACCACTAATTTTCTATTGAAACCTCTTCCCTTTCAAAATATAGTTAATCTATCATGGATTTATTGTCATGAATTTCTCAACTTCATGAAATTATTGACCAAATATACTAAAAAAATCATTCAGACACTCATATTTTTTCAATGTTGGTAGTTTAGATGATGTGTTGGTAATATGCCTCTATTTCTGGTAATATGATATCATCTGTTTTGCATATATCCCTCTTGATTCATTCCTCTTTCATGATAATGACATGCTATACTAGCATGAATAAGATTTATGATCAAATGATCCACAACACAAAAAATACCCTCTATACCTTGATCTTCCAGATCTATAGTAACTATACACTGAAGATAGTAATTGTTGTATCTTCACTGACTGCGGGTGTTTATTCTTGGGAGTAAAAATTATGGTTGAATTAGTCCACTATTATTTTGTGGAAGATGTTTTCTCATTTTTTTTTTATTTTGGTCCATCCAGATTCAATCTTATATTTCAAGCATAAAGTATTAGAAATAAGAAATATGAGTTGAGATTCATTATATATAGAGTCAAACTTTTTCTTTAGATCATTTTTTCCAACATCTTGAGAAGATTCACCCTAAGATAAATTTATTTAGTTAAGTGTTCTTTAATCTTATTCAATTCAATTTGAATTTTAAGGAATATAGACTGTGTCTTGTATAATTCTTCATCTTTCTCAACAAGTCTTTCTTCAAGATCATTCACTATCTTTCCAAGTTCATCAATCTTTAACATATTCTATTTTTTCTTAGATGAATACAATTTAATTCATATAAAGTTCTTCTCTTCCAGGTGATTCTTCTTCAAAAACTTTTATTTTACTTTCTGAATCAGCTACTTTCTTTATATATGATTTTATCTCATTAAGATGTCTCTTCTTTCTTAACACGCTCTTCATTCCCCTATATCATTTTTCTTTTCTCTTTTATTTTCATGTTATTATAAAGAGTTTCTTCTATATTTTCATTTAAGAACCATTTTATTTTAGTTCTATCTTCAACTTATACACCTTAAAATGTGTGTTTAGTTATCCCATTAAACACATATGGTTTCTAGAAAACCGTTCATCTTTTATCCCATTACTTTATGATGAATATTCATTAACTTCTCTTATCATCATATTTCTTCTATTTTTCCTTGAAAAATTATTTTTCTTCTCATGGTCACCTTTTCTATTAAACCTCCTTATTTTTATTCTAGTTAAACAAATATAAGGTTGGTCTCCATAGGTTCTATCTCATATTTAGCTTCATCATTATAAGTAACCTTGGATTCAACCTTAAACTTGGCATCATCATTGGATTTATGCTCATGTTTTCCTTGAATTTTTCTTCCTATTTGGATACCTCTATTGATTCATAATAATCACCTTATATTCTCACTAAGGATTCCGACCCATTATTGAATGATTATTCCATAATGTAGATGACCCTTTGTTTCAAATTTGAGTGTGGTTGTGGAATCTAACCATATATTTTTATCTTCTTCTAAAGTAAATAAACTTTTTGACTAAGATCCAAAATCTGTAAAACTAAGAATATGTGATCACTCATAATGTATTGAATCTACAATCTAAACCAAAACACCCAATCATGTAAAAAGAGAAAAAGAAAAATCTAAAATAAAATAAAAAAATAAAATGTGATAAGATAGGTCTTTGTCCTAATCTATTAAATAGAAATCTCCAGTTAAATCTAACTTCTTCAGCAATGAAACCAAAAACTTTGATTGCACATAGGGAATAATTAATTCCTATAGGTTATCATGTTTAGAATTTATAAAATACTCTTTCTACCTATTAATTAAAAAGAGTGTAGTAAGTGGTAGTCTGAGGTTGAACCCATAGAGAAAAATTCTAGGAACAACATAGGGAAAATGGAATGACCAAAAAATGAAGGAAATATCTAGGAATATAAGAATACTAAGATTTAGAATATCCATGTTAATGAACTAGTGAAGTGAAATGATATATTTATTAGACAAGTTATCAATGGAATAAGGTCTAATAAAATCCTTGGTTTTGGTATTCACTCTCTAAGTTAAAAATTTCTCTTCATATTGGAATGTACTTCAGTTAATTAATGAGATAGGTGACTCAAAACAACATTTATACATAGAACATAACCCACTCAATGGTCATAAAGAAGGTTAATCACTAAAAAAATCATTAAAAATCACTCCCTCAATAAAAAAACAATACTCATGCTCATGTAATAAAGAATAGATGTGAAAGAAGAATTGAATGAAAAAACCCAATCATAGATTAATAATAAAAGAAAAATGACCCCCTTCATTACATATATTGGAACAAAAAAAACACCCTCTCATGATATTAATGAGAGTGAATGAGTAAAATAATGGCCAACCTTAGCAGTAGTAGTAACAAAACTCCACTGAATATGACCCCAAGATCGACTGCTTGATCCTCTCTATGATTATTTTTTCCCAAAGTAGTAGTATAAAACTTTATTTATATTGAAAAATATCCATTGAATATTCATATATCTCTACATATTTATCCAACATTGTCTCCTACTCTAACTATATTATATCCCTATCTTTGAACAAGAGAAGTGGGTATAGAGGAATGAACGAGTTGAGTTATTACTAGTAGCTCATATTCATATCTTGTTATAAAGTTCGGACCTAATGCATCTAGGGTAGATTAAATTCCCGATTCAAGTATTTATACCAACTCAGGTAGAATGAATCAATTTGACCATAAGTAATTAGTGACCTTAAAATGAATCTTCAATGAATCAAATTGAACAACTTATAAGTGAGAGAAGTAACTTCCTTTGAGTTTGTCTATTGAAATTGATCTCAAATCCCCCATATTACCCATTATAATAGATGCCTTCACATACCACCTATTCTCCATGAACACACAACATCAACACCTCATAAGGCCTTCACCACATAAACATTCTACCTCATAAGGGAACTATTAGAGATGGAGATTGGTTCAAATAAAGATGAGATATACCACTAGAGTATTGGGATCTACACCTAGAGGACCATTTCTAGGAGAAACAATAGATAGAAAACCCACCACAAAAAGAGGTGAATCTAGAGGAAATAAACAATATAAGGTATTAAAACTAGAGAAACCTATAGAAAGGGAAGATGAGAAACAACGGAAGAGAAGAAAAACACATCACAGTAAAGGGTTGAAACCGTAGCGAAGAGAGGAGGGAATTCAAAAGAGAGAGCCAAGGGAGAAAGGAGATAGCCATAATTCAATCACAGTTACTCAAAACACACTCACTAAAAATATATTTATAATTTAAAAACACTTGGATAAATTCCTTTGAATATTTTGTTTATTTTTATCATTTTCACTATTATCTGAAAAAGTGTGGTGTAGTATAACATATCATTTCATAAAGTTATAAATAAATAACTTGACATGATTTTTCATGAAATTAGTTTTTATTTTCATTACCTTATTTTAGCTTACCCCATTGGGTCTAAAAATCTAAATTAAATAAATATATATATTATCTAAATATAATTTTCTTGATGCTTCGAAAACCTTCTTTGTATATTTTTATCAAGAATAATTTTGGCTTCAGAGTATAAAAATTCACCAAAAGTTACATAGACCCTTCCTTACAATCTTGACTATTGGATGATGTCTCAGGATGTGTCCCATGTAGATATGGTATCCTATCACCACACTCTACACTAGGAAAAGTAAAAGTATTTTATACAGTTCTACTAGATATGTATTAACAGCTTATAATTTATTACATATAAGATAAAAGATCATGATTTTAGGTTTATCCTTACTAATCTTTAAAAATTTTAATATATTCTTAACAGGATGTATTTTAAAGACCTCATATTTACTCTAAGACAAGTTAACATCATTGTGGATATGCTAGAATTCAAGTGTCAAAACTCAAATATCAATAGACTGGTCAATATCCAAAGAGACCTTAATATGTAGAAGGGATCATTCAAATCAAACAAATAAAGGCACCTTAAATTCATTTACTGGATTCACCTTGTTGCCTTTGTAATGACAACCATCCTATCTAAAATCCCCTCTATAATTTTTTTACATACTCGAGCACATCTTCCCTCATTATTAATTTTTATTTCATTTATTTTGATTTTTATTTTCTATGAATTTATTGTTTTTTGGAATTGTGGAGCCTAGATCAATGTGAGATCACTGTGAGAAGTAGGGGTGAATTATTGATTCATTTATTTTATTAATTTTACCCTTTTCAAATAAACCTTTGTGATAAGATAAAGCCTCAATATACATTTCTTCTTACTCTCAATCTCACCTCAAATGATGCAGTAAATGAAATATTTGAACATAGTGATTCAATAGGTTCAGTTTCAAAAATATTATGCTTCGTGTTGTGATGGTTAATCACCCCAAAATAGATTCTCCACTACATCGATCAACCAATAATACAAAGTCACATTGTATCTCAACTATTGGGTCTACTTAGGAGGATCTTTACAATTCTTCTCACAGTGTTACCAGAGTCCACACTGACCTTATACTCTTGAGTATAAAAAATAGGGTATTTATACTTCATCGCACAATTTTATCTTCTTCAAAGCTAGATCCACTACAGAAATATCTCTTCCACCTATAGGTTTCTTCTTCACCAATGGATGTTGATCTTCCTCCACAAGATTTTTAGATCTGACTTTCTCGTGTACATCCTCAAGATCTTCAACACTATTGGTATTAAGAATCTTCCCCATATCTAGTGTGATCTAGATTCTCCTCATCTTCATTCTCCTTGATATAGATTTTGTATCGGGTCACATATGATCTTACAATATGAACAAGAGTTCTCGTTTTTTCACACAATCTACATCACCCGCATATGTAATTTTTATTCACAACAATAATATCATGAATATAATCCTCTTTATTATCATAGTAATTATCCATGAATATGTAAAAACCATGATCATTAACAATAGGTTCTTTCCTCATTTTAACTTGGTAATAACTCCCTAATTATATCCTCAATTAGTCTTGTCATTATTTCATATTGAATGTCTGAGAATGATTCCTCATATAAAAGCTCACTCAAATACCCAACAGGCTTGAGTCTTCTTCTACTTCTTCATACTTCTTTCATAAATTAAATACCACGAATAATTATTTTTTAACTCAATAATAAATCATGAATCAGTTATTCTTGCACCAAAATTGTAGCATGAATTCATTTATAATGCTTAAAAGATTAGGTCCAACCTATTTCTTCCCACGGTATATTCATTCTCAAATACCAGTGGCTTCACATTTCTTCATGTGATATCATTACTAGATAATGAAACAACCCTTCTCATGCATGAAAGAGTAATTGAATTCATTTTAATTTATTCATTACGATACAGGAAACACCATGTATCCATGTCAACTGTTGCCTATGACACAAGTCGTGTTTCTATGGAGTGTGAAAACTCTTTGTATAAGCACTGCTTCATAGTTAATTATTATACAATTTAGAATTTATTTAATTATATACGATGCGGTGTAATATTCCAAACAATGATGTATTCCACTACAGGATTAAAGATACTAAAATATCCATTTTTTTAACTTCGGTCTCTCCATAAAACAAGGTGAATCTATGGCATGCCCATCTCGTTATCCATGGAACTTATATGATGAGGTGATCATCTTTGTAGGTAAGATCCTGACCTTTTTTAGATATGTTTCGGGCTTTATTTCAGGTTTTATTTTTTCCTTTATTTATTATACTTTGGTTGGGTTTTACCTTGAGGTGTGTTTGGGTGAAATTTGAGAAAAGATGAAAGAATGAGGGCAATGCACAAGTGGCACTAGGTTTTCCCTAACTGTGTGACCTGACTCAAAAAACCATATAACCCTGAACATATGGTAATTTCATGGTTGACACATGGCTTTTCAAACTGTGCACCCTCTTGGAAGTAACCATTCACCCCTATAAAATAGGTCTATGGTTTAGGAACATGGTTAGAAAAACTGTGTGCCCCTACCTAGAAAACCGAGCACGAAACTTTAATTAGCTCGAGAATTGTTTTAAAATTTCCTGAACCCCATAATTAACCCAAAATCAACCCGTATTTGACCCTAGATGTTCTTTCATGATTTTAGAGACTCTTAAATGGATTTCATGCCTTCCTGACCTCTTTTCTTTGTGATTCAAATCCTATATTGAATATCTACACCTCTCCTAGTAAGAGGATCTCATCCTGATTGGTTTCCCATTTCTCTTCCTTTATTCTCTAATTCAATAAAAGGTTTTTCTTACTATTTTTCTTAGGTCTATATCTAGTATTATGGTTCTAGATATATATTTTAAGTATCAATATTTATTTTATCTTGATTTAGGGTTATATATTCAGATCTCATTCTAAGTCATTGTGCTACTCAAATTTTGGGGATTTCTGTTGGGTGATTGCTCAATAAAGAATTGAGGTAAGTGATCGATAATTCAAATCCCAATGCCTTTATTTAAATTACATGTTTATAATTTTATAAATTATATTATATTTTTAATAATTTTGTTTTTATTTAATCAATTAATTTTGTGAATTAATTAATTAAGGAGATGTAAAATTAGGGATTTGAGAATTATAGAATGAGATAATTAATTGATGAATTAATTATGAGATATAGATTTTTTTATTAAGATAATTAATTGATGAATTAATTATGAGATATTGAGTTTGTTTATTTGAGATAATTAATTTTATAATTAATTATGAGATATTAAGATTTTATAATTGAGATAATTAATTGTTAAATTAATTTTGAAGTATTGATTTTGTGAATGAGATAATTAATTTTGGAATTAATTATGGGATTTTGAGTTGTGGATATTGATTAATTAATTGATGAATTAATTAATGGAATTGATGTACTTAATTATTTGAGGAATTATTTAAGAGGGTTTATGTGATAAACTAATTGTTGAATTAGTAATGAAATTAGTGTGATTAGTTAATTGATGAATTAACTAGAGTAATTGACGTGATTGATTAATTTTTGAATTATTTAATGTTTTCGATGTGATTATTTAATTTTTGAATTAACTAATGGAATTTTTGTGTTTTACTAATTGTTGAACTTGTAATGGAATTTATGCAGATAATTAATTTTAGAATTAATTATTTTTTGATGAATGGTAACATGGTCATTAAATTGTGTGGTCATAATGGCAACATGGTCATTCAATTATGTTTTAAGAATGGTAACATAGTCATTGAATTGTGTGATAAGAATGATAGCATGGTCATTCAATTATTTGTTATGTATGGTAACATGGTCATTCTATTGTATAAAATATGAATGATAACATGGGAATTTATGTATGAATTAAATAATGGTAACAATGTCATTCTACGATATGATATTCCTTGGGGATGGTTCAGACTTCGGCATGGGCCGAAGTAGGTATTGAGATACGGGTGTCCATGGGAACCTGGGGGATTATGTGGTTAAATAAAGAATAGTTGATAATGTGGTAATTATTTATTTATTAATTGTGATTTATTATTTTTAAAACTGCACACAATATTATTTTAATGGATATTGATTTAGACACTATTGGTGGTGGCCTATTGAGTTTTACTGACACCCTACTCGGGCTACCTGATCGGTACCCGAATAGATTTCATGGTTGTAGGATAGGATAGGGTAAAATTCCCTGTGTTAAATGGATGAGTTGGGATGTAGAATGGATGAGGGAACCAGACATGGTTCGAGGCCCACTTGGGGAGTTTTTAGTGTCTTTACTTTTGAGTTTCATTTTGACACTCTACACGTACTCTGGCATGGCATAACTACTATTTGGTTTTTATATTGTATTTTCAGTTTTGGTCATCATGTGATATTTAAATCATTCTAGTTATGTTTATATATCGGGTTATTGTTTATTTGTTTTCCATTGGTGTTTTATTCTGATAAATAGGGTATAGTCTCCCCATGACTGGTATTAGACCCTCACTACTAGTCGACAACCTATGGAATACGAAGAGGCATGATTGAGTTCATGTTGGAGACCGATTTGGGGCACTAGTGTGTGGAACCCATGTTGGGACATTACAAAGTGGTATCAGAGCTTAATTTTATTTTCCTTTTATTTTGTCTTTCTGTTTGGGAAAGGTAGACATGATACTGGGAAGAGTTAGGCCTTGGTTATGATCTTGTGAATGGGAGTATCTAAACTATGTATGGGGGAGAACCAAAGTACCTAGGGTGGAAATTATTGTTATTTCCATTTGTAGTTATAGTTGAATATTATTCCACCTTTGGTGATTCAATTATGGTGCAATGTGATTTTTGTTTTTGAGAATTATTGAGATTCGACTCATGGTCTAGTATAGAATGAGAGTTGAGTTTTCATACATCATTATAGGCACTCAATATTGTTGTGACATGCATCATTTTTGGCACGCATGAGAAAATAAGTTATGGGTAAGTTGTTGAACTTGAAATGGTTTTCCTTTCTTATGAATGTGAACTAAAAATGGTTCCTAATATGAAAATAGAAAAATATTGTAAAATGATGAAAGTTGAGAATAAATGGGTGTATAAATGAGAAACTTGAATAATGAGAAAGAGTTTACCCTTGTGAACTATTACCTAGATATATAATGGCAAATGGTAGTTACAATGCCTCAGTTTTGACCATGTAATGAAGTTTAGTGAAAAATACTTGTTGTGTTTTCCTCTTACGTGAACATGTTAATGTTGTGAAATGTGTTCTAAGGTGTGTATTTTACATTATAGAGATATGCCTCTATGACGACGCTTGTTGAGAGGACGATAAGAGGATATGGTTGAAGTGCTCCAGCAGTAATGGAACCTGAGGCACCGATAGTGTTAGGTGAGGAATTAGGGGAGCAGTTTCTAGAAAATTTTCTTAATTCATGTAGTTTATGGTAAGAGACCCAGGGTGGGTTGTGAGGAGTATGTATGAACTTACTTGGGAGTTTCAGTTGCAGTACCCTGTGACTTTTACTAGAGAGAGTGGACCTGAGGGATATGAGTTCTGGGTTGAGTCCATCGGGATGATACTTGACCATTTAGAGACTCCTGTTGAGAGGAGGGTCAAGTTGAATGCTTATATTCTATGAGGATCAGTGAAGCAGTAGTGTAAAATTCAGGCATGGAATGTACAGGTTGATGGTATGTTATGAAAGGAATTCTTAGAGAAGTTCATGGAGAACTTCTATCTAGAGATGCTAAGGAAATAGAGAGAAGTTGAGTTCCTGAGGTTGACTTGGGGGAATAAGTTTGTGATGGAATATATAGAATTCTTTACAGAATTACCGGGATTTTCTCTAGCATTGTTAGGGGTTGAGACAACCATGATGAGGTGTTTCTAGGATGGGCGTAAATGTGATATTAAGTACCAAGTTAACCTTTTTAGGTTAACAAAGTTTGATGATGTTTTGGATCAAGATCTCATAGATGAGGGGAACCTGAGAGATGCTTCCAGTGTTGGAAAGGTGGTTGTTGTTGGATGATCAGGAGGTATGACTTCCAAGAGTAGGAATAATCACTATGATAACATTAGTCAAGGCAGTGGTAATAAAATTACACAGATAGAGGGATTAATTTATCAGGATATTACTCGATTGATTTGTCACCAGTGTGGTAGGTCAGGGAACTTTTGGAGATAGTTCCCCTAAACACTAGTAGTGTGCTTATCTTTTGGAAATATTAGACATTTATAAAAGTTCTTCAGGACCCAGTGTCTGGTAGGTAGTGATGGAGAATCTAGAGAGAACTAGGGTGTGGGAAGAGGATATTGTATACCATATCAGTCTAGAAACTGGAGTTATACCGACCAAGGAGGTGGAGTTAGTGGACGCATATATTTGGGTAAAGAGTGTTTGTATCAGTAGGGTACTGTAGCTCTAGGGAGTTAGACTACAACATAGGGAAGAGGGAAATGATAGTTGCATGTGGTAAAACCTATACTTGTGGATAGAGAGGCTTGACCATCAATAGTGAGAGTTACTATTCTTATAGATTCTATGTTAGCTAGTGCCTTATTTGATACCAGTACCTCTCATTCCTTTATTTCTACAAAATTTGTAAATGATTTGAGCTTTATGGAGGAGTTCGGAAGTGGGGTATAGATGATATACACACCTCTAAGAGTATGGCCGAGAGACATTTTCTTGTGCAAGGGGTGTTCTCTTGAGGTTTGGGAGTATCACTTTTTGTGGGATCTTTACATCCTAAACATGTCAGGTTTTGACTTGATCATGGGTATGGTTAGTATCATACCAAGACCACATATAATGTTATCATAGGATAGTGACTTTCATATCATCTAAGGGTTATATTTATGTTCACTAGGGAGAGTGGGATATCTAGGTAGTCTAATCAGGGCCAATTAATAAATAAATTGGAGAGCTCACAACCCAATTTTCCAGTCCATTTTTGGATGATGGAGGTGTAAAGAAGGATTTCTTTCCACCTATAGTAAACCAGTTTTAGGATTTATTTCCTAAATAATTCTTAGGGCTTCCACCTAAGAGAGATGTGGAGTTTACCATTAATATCATTCCATGGGATGATCCAGTTTTAATTCCACCATTTAGAATGAAACCTATAGAGCTTAAAGAGATCAAGAATTAGTTGTAAGAGTTGGATGATAAGGGATTTATCCATCCAATTATGTCACCTTGGGGTTCACTAGTTCTATTTTCTAAGAAGCCTGATGGAAGTTTGCGCTTGTATATTTCTTACCAAAAGTTGAACCGGATGACTGTGAAAAATTGATATTCTATTCCATATATCGATGATATTTTTGACTATTTTAGGGGAGCTTGTGTCTTCTCAAATATCAAATTGAGATTAGGGTATCATCAATTGAGAGTGCATGTCACGACCCGTCCCCTGGGGCCTGTGTTGTGACAACCCCAAGCCCGCCTTCCATAGGATAGGGGTTGGCAACTAGAACCGAAGTCGTATTCCCTAAAACTGGGAAGGCATTTCCTTTATAACATATAAGAACATGCAACCAAGCACACATCAAGATACAAACTCAAGTAAACTGAATATTAAATAGAGTTAGTGTAGTAAGTAAAAGGGGCCAGAATACAAGCCCAACTGGAAAGTATAAGAAACTGAAAGTAAAAGTAAACTGGAACAACTCCTGTAAACACCTTCCAAAGATCCTACCTGAAGGGTAGGTATAACTCTATATTGGTTATCTTTATAGTATGACTCATCTAAGGTCCACCTCCGAGCTACCTCCAGTCCTGGTAATCTCGTCCTCAGTCAGCATTTTCCGTCATCCGCACAAAACACAATGAAGTACGGGCAATGCCCGTGCAGGGGTGAGTATAACAATACTGAATAGGGACCCCGAGACCCTCAAGGTCTCACAAAATCCAAAAAGGATAAACCACAAAGCCTGAAATTAACTGACAAACCTACTTAGGTATATTCCCATACATATACCTAAGTTATAAAGTATACCCATCTCAATCACAAGGAAACACAAAGTCCAACTCAAAAGCTCAAAGCTTAACTGTTCCACAATGGAAGGAACACTACGAAGGTAAGTACCACATAGGTATGCCACATATAAGAATACCAAAAAGGTACTGAATCATCTCACACCAGGTGTTTCTTAGGTACAATAGTAGAGATGATTAGATGTAACTACTGAATCATCTTACTCTATTAAGAGGCAGACCCACGGAGGATCATAGTACATCACCAGTACATCATCAGACCCACATGGGATCTCTAGGTGGTGACCCACACATGATCGCTCGGTGCTGACCCACACAGGATCGCTCAGTGCTGACCCACAAAGGATCACTATTCATTATTCACGTCACAGCCAACTACTGGGTTCCCACACTATGCTTGCTCATCTCCGGGAGGGTCCACTCCTCAAGCCAATGGTCGATATTCTAACTACCACAAAGTCCCATGAAAAATTATCCCAAAGGGCTGCCACGTCATTGGGGTCTCAATGCAACAGATGGTGCGTCAATCAGACGCCTGCTTTGAAAGTTATTAGTCTTTTAGTTTCGAGGGACCGGTTGTATTCGTGCTCTATCCAACCCGAACATTACCCAAATTTATCCAAAACTCTAGTGGGGTAAACCAAAGGTACCGTCTTTCTCCAAGGTTTACAGTTTCGTTGACGGTTTGTCAAACAGACACATGGTTTCAAAGTTATGGTCAAAAGAGAATAAATGGGTCGAAGTGGGTTCGGGTCCGGTCTGAACTGGTCGGACCGACCTGACTTGACATGGCCAGGGCCAAACCAGTTTGGGTTGACCCGACCAGACCCGCTGGGTCCGGACCGGCCTGCGCTGGACGGCCCGGCCCGCGCTGGGCGGTCTGACCTGGGAGACGTGGGGCGGCGCGGAGGCCGTGGGGGCTGCGAAGGCCACCGGGACCGTTGGGTGGTGTGGAGGGCCATGAGGTAGTGAGGTCTTGGGGCGGCACATAGGGACATGGGGCGGTGAGGCCGCGGGGCACAACGGAGACCGTGGGGTAGTGAGGAGCCGCAGGGCCGTCGCCTTCATCGTGGCCAGTGGTGTGCCGGCCACCACATCCATTCGTCGTCGTGGCACAAAGTCACCTTCTTCCATCGCGAAGAACACACCATTCAAGAAGAATGGCGGAGGGGTTGGGCCATGTTTGTTTGGCCCGCACCCTCCACTTTAGAGTAGTAGCAAGCGGCTCAACAAAATCTTGAATGAAGAATGAAAAACCCTACAACCTCCCGCAAGGATTATTCCCAAATACGCAAAAGAAAAAAATCCATGGATCAACTAGTTAGAGAGTTGATCCGGCTTCTTTGTTTTATAAGGGAATAACATGGGAATAATAATCATACACAACTAAACCCCTACCTCAAATATTTTTTTTTATTTTCGAAAGATAAGTCAAAAATGTCGACGTTCGTCACGCCCGCCACACACCTCCAATCCCGAGCTCGTTCGTAAGATAAACGCTCTTCTATGGAGGTGGTTATTTATTTTCAAAGATGTCCACCATTGGAGGATGTCCTGAGTAAGGAGTCTAAGTTTTTGGAGAATTTCAGCGTTCTTCGTTTGAAGAAGTGTTCTTCGTTGGAGGATGTGTTCCTCCAAGTTATCCCAAAAGATTTACCAACTCTTTTCCCAACGAATGCTCTCAAAAGAAATAGCCAACCAAAATAAAAAGTGTTTTTCCAAATTTAAATTGTTGGCACAAAACAAGTTGGAATCATTAATCAATTGACGAGGCATAACTAATTGGGAGAATGATTAATGGGGAGGAAGTCCATGGGTTAATTCCTCATTAATGAGGAAGTTCAAGGGTTTTATCCCATTAAGGGGGTTTGGGTGGTCCCTGGCATTAAATTCAAATTGGGGGAGGTTTTAGGCTTAGGTGGTCCCCACCACCGAGCATTCAATTTGGAAGATAAACTCTTGTGGTCCCCACCTCCATAAATCAAAGGTGTTTTCAAGAATAAAAATAAAAGGTTAAACAATTTTATTTTTATTTTCCCACGAAAAAGTGAAAAACTATCATTCACCCTCAACCTACTGCAGTCGAGGTAAAGGTCTCCTTAAGAAAATACCGGCACTGCAAGTTCAAAAGTGCCCTCAGATTTCAATTCTGAGCACCTGTTTAAAAGTTACAAAAACCCACTCACATGTTTACTGAATGTACTAGAATTTTTTTTTAAAATTCATTCTAGGCACACCGGGCCTCAAAATCATGCACTGTCAATTTTCGCGGACTCATAAAATTCCCATATAATTAAAAAAAATTGCATGTAATTTCCAGGTCTTTACAGTGCAGACTTATGATATACTAAGGAATAATTTCAGAAGCTAGTATAGCCTATATGAGTTCGTCGTAATTTCATTTGAGTTGACGAATTCCCCAGTAGTGTTTATGTACTTGATGAATAAAATCTTCCATCCAAACCTAGATTTGTTTGTGGTGGTTTTGTGAATGATATCTTGGTGTAATCCAATACTCATGATGGTCATGCCCAACATCTTGACATCAACTTGAGTGTACAAATATAGAATTAGATATAAGCCAAGCTATCTAAGTGTCAATTTTTGGATTGATCAGGTACACTTCTTAGGTCACATCATATTGGAGGAAAGTGTGTCAGTGGACCCAGAGAAGGTTCATGAATTGGTTTCTTGGGAGAAACCCAAGAATGTGTTAGATATCCATAGATTTATAGGGTTAGATGGATATTATCAATGATCTATTCAAGACTTTTCCTATTTATTAGTGCCACTTTCTGTCTTGAAAAAAAGGGGATAAAGTTTGACTGGTCAGAAGCATGTGAGAATGCCTTGTAGAAGATGAATAAGAACTTGAAATCAGCACCAATCTTGATCCTACATGAGCTAGGTGAGGAGTATACGGTGTATTATAACACTTTTGGGATCAGACTCAGAGTTTTGTTGATATAGGGAGATTGATTGGTGGCATATAGTTCTCATAAGTTGAGGTCACAAGAATGAAAATACCCTATACATGATCTTGAGTTGGCTATAGTGGTTTATTCTTTAATGTTTTGGTGGAATTATTTGTTGGGTGAGATGTTTACAGTGTTTAAAAATCACAATAGCTTAAAGCATATCTTTTTGCAGTGATATTTGAATCTATGGCAGTGGAAATGGGTTGAGTATATGAATCCATTTGATTTTTAGCTATCATATACGCTTGGAAAGGGGAACATGGTTATTGATTCTTTAAAAAAAACTCAAACTCAGGCCATTTAGGAGTCTAGTGCTGAGTGGAAGATGATGAATTTATTGGCTGAGATGGATGTTGTGGTTTAGGAGAGTTAGTAACAGATGACTCTCATATCAATTTTAGTGGATTATACTCTTTTGAGATAGATTAGAGATAGACAGTTTGAGGATATATAATTCTTAACCTTGAGGGGAATCCTTGAAGATGGGGAGTCACCTTCTGATTAGAGTATAAATAAGGATGAGATCATCTAGGACAAAAATTGGGTTGTTGTACCTATGAGTATGTAGGAGGAGTTGATGCATTTGTTTCATGCCTCGAGGTGGGAGATACCTCTAGCTTTGACCAAAATGTACCATGAACTACAATGATAGTTTTGGTGATCGGGTATGAAAAAGGAGATAACAGGGT
The DNA here is from genome assembly GCA_963277665.1 of Viscum album. Lineage (NCBI taxonomy): Eukaryota > Viridiplantae > Streptophyta > Magnoliopsida > Santalales > Viscaceae > Viscum > Viscum album. The sequence continues at coordinate 905,381,482 of OY728131.1, read as the reverse complement.
TCATGAAATGATGATACAGTTGTTTGTAGGTGGAGGATGAGCATCAATGACTTGGTGGTTAGTTACTACCGTTGTCTATTCTAGAATGGAATTAGGATGAAATTACCATGGAATTTGTGGTGGGTCTCCTGAGGAAGCCTCAAATGAATTATTCTATTTGTTTTGTTGTGGATAGACTAAAAAAGGTAGTGCATTTATTTTCTATATAGGAGACTTTATTAGTAGAGAAACTGAGATATTTATATGATCAGGAGATAGTTCATCTACACGGGGTGCCAAAAACTATAGTTTTATACTATGACTAACTTTTTTTACTTCAAATTTTTGGTAGGTCTTATAGAATATGTTGGGCACACATGTTTTATTTAGTATAACTTTTCACCCACAAGCAGATGGGTAGTCGAAGAGTATTATACATGTGCTTGAGGATATGATGCGAGCATGTGTTCTTGACTTTGGTGGGTCTTGGGATAAGCACCCAGAACTAGTCGAGTTATCTTATAACAACATTTATCATACTACTATTTAGATGAAACCATACAAGGTTCTTTATGGTAGGTCATGAAAATCATCTCTATACTGAATTGAGGTAGGTGAGTCTGAGATTTTGGGACCGAGACTCATGTAAGAGACATCAGAACATGTACATATGATTCATAAATGTATAGATACGGCTCAATGTAGAAAAAAGTCATATACTGATAGACGTCGATGGCCCCTAGAGTTTACATAAGGTGATAATATATTCCTTTGGGTGTCTCCTAGGTTGGGTCATTGTAGGATATAGAGATAGGTCAAGCAAGTGCCTAGGTTTGTTGGATCATTTGAGGTTGTAGAGAGAATCAGGCCGGTGGCATACTGATTGGGTCTCCCTTAGATATAAAATTATGTGAATGTTGTTTTCCATGTTTCTCAACTACAATGGTATCACCTCGAACCTTCTCATGTGATTGATGTGGATGATGTTTAGTTTGAGATAGACGCATCCTTTGAGTAGCATCTGATACGTGTGTTGGATCGTAGTGAGAAAGTGTTATGGGGAAAGACCATGATGATAGTTCATGTATTGTGGAAATATGGATGTGTCCAAGAGGAAACATGGGAAAAGAAATAAAATAAGATGGCTCAATGTCCTGATCATTTTGACTCAGAATCTTAGAGATTCTTGGAAGTACATCTCAAGGAAGAGATGTTATAAGGTGGGGAGATTGTAGGATCCTAACCTTTTCTAGAGATGTATCAAGATTTATTTTAGGTATTCTCTTTTACTTTTTTATCATACTTTGGTTTGGTTTTACCTTGGGGTGAATTTGGGTGAAATTTGACAAAAATTGAAAGGAGGGAAATGCATGGGTGGAACATGATTTTCCCGAACCGTGCACCCTGTCCCAACAAACATTGCAACCGTAGACAAAGGGGAATTGCATAGTTGGTACACAATTTGTTAAACTATGTTCCCTCATAGGAGTAACTTTACACTCTTATAAAATAGGTTTATATTTTAGGCATATTGTTAGGGAAAACCATGTACCCCTACCCAAAAAACAGTGCACATGCAAATTTAATTAGCCCGAAAATTATTGTAAAATTTCTCAAACCCCCCTAATTAACCCAAAATTGACCTCCATTTGACCCTAGACATTATTTCACAATTTAAAAACCTATTAGATATATTCCAAGCCTTACTGACCTCATTTCATCATCATTTGAAGTTTGGATCAAAGATTTTCACCTTTCCCAGAAAGAGGATCTCATCCTGCTTGGTTTCTAGTTCCTCTTCCTTTCTTCTCCCATTCCAGAAAGGGTTGTTCTTTCTATTTTGATTAGGTCTAGATCTGGTATTGTGAATATTGATCTATATTTTAAGGATCTTGATTTACTTGATCTTGATTTATGGTTATATATTCGGATCTCATTCTAGGTCATTGTGCTACTCAAAATTTGGGTATTTATGTTGGGCGATCAATCGTCAATGAATTAAGGTAGGTAGTCTATAATTCAAATCCAAAAGTCTTTATTTAAATTATATGTATATAATTTTACAATTTATATTAGATATTTATAACTTTTTTGCTTTATTGAATTAATTTTTATGAATTAATTAATTAAGGAGATGTGAAATTAGGGATTTGGGAATTATAGATTGAGATAATTAATTGATGAATTAACTATGAGATATCGAGTTTGTTGATTTAAATAATTAATTGATGAAATAATTACAAGATATTTAAATTATTGACTGAGATAATTAATTGATGAATTAATTATGTGATATTGAGTTTGTTTATTTGAGATAATTAAATATAGAATTAATTATGAGATATTGATATTTGATAATTGAGATAATTAACTGTGATATTAATTATAATGTATTGAGTTTTTTAATGAGATAATTAATTGTGGAATTAATTATGTCATTTTGAGGTGTGGATATTGATTAATTAGTTGATGAATTAATTAATGGAATTGGAGAACTTAATTAATTGGGATATTAATTTAGGGGATTTATGTGATAAAATAATTATTGAATTAGTAATAAAATTGGAGTAATTAGTTGATTTTTGAATTAACTAGAGTAATTGATGTGATTAATTTATTTTTGAACTAATAAATTTTTTTATGTGATTAGTTAATTTTTGAATCAACTAATGGATTTTTTTATTTTAAATTTTTTTGAATAAGTAATGGAAGTTATGTGGATAATTAATTGTAGAATTAATTATGTGTTGATGAATGGTTACATGGTCATTCAATTGTGTGGTAATAATGGTAACATGGTAATTTAATTATGTGTTAATAATGGAAACATGGTCATTCAATTGTGTGATAAGAATGGTAACATTATCATTAAATTTCTTGTTAAGAATGGTAACATGGTCATTTAATTGTATAAAGTATGAATGGTAACATGGGAATTCAAGTTTGAATTAAATAATAGTAACAATGAAATTTTGAGATATTATATTCCTTGGGGATGGTTTAGACTTTGGAACAGACCAAAATAGGTGAAGCAATATGATGGTGTCTCACACATGGCGGGAGGGGAATATGGTGGTGTATTATCTGGCATCCATGGATTCCTCAGATCATAGGATATTATATTTCCTTCTATTGGGTGTGTTTCCTAAGAAGGGGATGAAATTTTTGGCCAATGATGTTATGGGTTTGAATTACTTTCGACCACCTTGATGTGTTTTTTGTGTTTCTTTTGTACTATGGCTTTTATTCCAATAAAAATGGTAGTTTTCAGTCAGATACCGGTATCCATGGGAACCCAGGGGTTTATGTGGCTAAATAAAGAATAGTTGATAATGTGACAATAGTTTATTTATTAATTGTACTTTATTATTTATACAACCGAAGACACTATTATTTAACTAGATATTGATTTAGACATCATTGGTGGTGGCCTTCTGAGTTTTATTCACGCCCTACTAGAGCTACCTGATCGATACCTGGATAGATTTCATGGTTCTAGGATAAGAAAAAAGAAAATGTCATGTGTTAGATACTTGAGTTGGGATGGATCATAGATGTGGGAACTAGATGTGGTTTGGGAACTATTTGGGGAGTTTTCAGTGTCTTTACTTTTGAGTTTCATTTGGACACTTGGCACGTACTCCAGTATGGCATAACTACTGTTTGGTTTTGATATTGTATTTCTAGTTTTGGTCATCATGTGATATTGACATAATTCTAGTTATGGTTATATTTTTTGTTATTGTTTATTTATTTTCCACTAGTGTTTTACTATGAAAATGATGGTATAGTATCCCCATGACTGATACTAGACCCTAACTACTAATCAGCAGCCTCTGGTGAATGGGAAGGCACACTTGAGGTCATGTGGCGGGCCGGTTCGGGGCAACGATGTGTGAAACATGGGTCGAGATGTTACATTGAAACATATCTGATGTTGATCTAAAAATCCTAAATGATGACCCATACATGGATTACCCTTACACAGGTAGGGAAATTCACTTACACATTCCTAGGAAGCTCACTGACACCCTGACATAGGTATCAGATTACCCTTATGTGGGTAATGGAAAACTCAGTCAACCCTTTAATAGGTTGCCTAATACCCCTACATAACCTCCAAGACTCTACCTATACCCTTAAAAAGATTCATTTATTGATGAAAATTTATCATGGGATTAAATAAAATTTCTGAAGTTTTTTTAGTGTAGTATAGAGGATGACTATGTTCGTCTCACTTGACGTGCTTCTCAGTTTGTTCACTCACTTAATCTAAATCACCTATGTTACATTTTTTTGTTGTTTTTATTATTTTATGAAAAAAATGATAATTTGGGTTTTTTTTACTTTCTAAAATATTTAAATGACATGAAGAATGAAAAATTAAACTTATACTAACATGAAATTCTAAACAGAATGAGTTATGGAAGAAATTACTTGGTCTTAGGTTTGGTTTTAGGATTAACCATTATTCTCCTTTATTTTTTTGATATTAGTTTGATAATATAAACATGAAATATTAGGATGAATTACTATTTTTTTTAGAAATAATGAAATCTTAAATACCTTAAGCACTCTCAATTCCACCTCCTCCTGTAATCAAGTTTGGGTGACACACCTTGATCGAGGGTGTTCCATCTTCTAGGATCGGAATCAATCGAATTCTATTTCATACATTGATTGGCTCAACTCCATTGTGTGAAGAGTTAATAAAATAGGGAGAGGAAAAATAATTTAAACAAAATAATATAAATATATTAGAGTTTCATGTTATGTGGGACATTCTCCACACACATTCATGCCACTCACATCTACCACAAACATAAACTAAATTTTAATAAATATTCGAGAACACCTTGAACTCCCTTGAGCCAAGCCTCATGTCACCCACCCATTATCAGGAGTAAGAGATTACTTAGTGGAGAAGAAGATAAGAGGATAAAAATAAAAATAATATAATAATGGATATGATAAAATAATAGGAAGGAAACACACAAATGGAATCTCAAAATAAAAATTGAAGAAAAAGAAGAAAAGAATAAAAGAATGAGAATAAGATAAAGAAGAATAAGAAGGGTTTATGAGAGGTAAAAATAAAATAAAAACCATGAATGAATTATATTTTATATGAAATAAATTAATTAAAACTATAGGTAAAATAAAAATAATGTAAAAATAATAAAAATAAAAATAAAATAAGAAAAGAAATGGGTGTGGCAGCTTCCCCTCCATAATTTTTCCTCCAAAATATGGCTCTTATTATACCCATTATATGGCCGAATATATCCAAGGGTCCTTATAATAAGTTTTTTTAAATATAGTTTTATATTGAAAATAAAAATTTCAAAGATACTGGACGAGTATAATAGAATTTATGACACAATTAATGAGTACCACATTTTCTGGATGAGAATTTCCTAAATATTTCTCCACTTTGGAGCATTCAATGGGCACATTAATTAAATAATATCTACACAAAATTCAATGGTAAAACGTGTAATTTAGTTTTATTTCAAATAAAATTTGAATATAATAAATTGGATGTCTTTATAATTATTTATTCTTTATTTACTGAGATGGGGTCTATTCTATCGGTCAGAAGGATTTTTCAATTTGATTGATTTTTTTTGGGTACATGGAAGTTTGAATTTTAACTTGCTAGAAAAGAAGAAGTTGAATCTCTTGAATTAAGTAACATTAAAAAAAATAATCACTCAAATTGGATAAATATTTTTAAATTTATACTCAAAATACCAAATAGATAAAAATCTGTTAAAATTCGAGAATTAAGCAATTTTAACATTTTAACCCAAAACACACCAAAAATCCAAAAATAATAAAAACAAGCTCAAAAATTGTTTTATTGGAAAGTATTAAATCATTAAAATACTTATGAAAAATGCTGAAAATATTAGCTCTATATATTCCACCACACTTAAACCCTTCTTTCCTTTAAGTATTAAATCTCAACAAGAAATTCATAGGGAACCAATGTTACTAATATTCAAATTACAAATCAATAAAATTAAAAGAAATAAAATAAAATTCTAAAAAATCCACATAAAATATCAATTTAATTTATCTATTTTCAAAGAAACAATAAATTCAAGTTTTTTATTTTTTTCCCTTTGAAAAATGATGGAACTTCTCATTTCATTCATATAAGTTCCTCAATTCATTAATAAAAAACATGCCAAATCATGATCTACCTCACAATGGATTATTTTCTCTCATTAATAATGATACAGTTCAAGTATATTTATGATAATATCATGAATAAATTCTCCTTATTTATATTCTTTTAAAGGAATTAATTTCTCCACTTTTTAAATAAAAAAGTCACATAAAATCATGAGGTCTTTCATTAAAGGTTCAAATGACTTGGAGGCTTAAGGTTGGTAGGAATTAAAAATTAAAGCTCAAGGTGGAGGTTAATCTCTAAATTAAAGTGCATGATAACAAAATTAAAAGCTTAATAAAATTATCCCCTTTAAATTGTAACAACTCCAAATTTCCCAACTTAAAGTAAGGTCATGATCAAAGTAAATAATAATGAATGATTTGTGCTCCCTCTTAATTTTATTCAAATTTTATACATTTTTTTTTCAAAGAAAATTTTCATATTATTTTTCCTTTTTTGAATGTTATGCTTAGAATAATCCTCGCATACAACTCCTAACCACATATGATATAAATCATATATCCAATAATGGTGATTTTTTATTCATCTAATTCATAAGCAATTCTTTTCATTTTTTGGTTCTTTATTTTATTTTATTTTTTAAGAGGGGAAAACAATAAAAAGTACAATTAATATAAAACTTTATCAATATTCATATGTATCACCACCACAATTCTTCCTTACTATGTATTTCATCCCATTTACCATGAATCCCTTTATCCCCACACTTCAACATTAAAATACCATGCAAATACTAAGAGGAGGGTCGGAATGGATAAAAATTGCTTGAAACTTGGCTCATTCTTAACAAGTTGATTCATGGTTTCCATGGGATAAACAAGGATTGATGTAAAGGTGGTATTTTAAGGATATGGTCTTTTAAAAAGCCATATCAATAATTTTAAATGTGTTTTTTCACATTCATAGATTTGAAAAGTTCAAATTCAAGTTATAGTAGGTGGCATGTCCCATGATCACTCAAGAAATATGCTAAAGATAAAAAGGAAGAACTTGGTTTAGAAATCATCTCAGGAATGAGAGATTTGATATTGTACAATCACTCATGGCATGAAAAATAATAATAAATCAATTCACATGAATTTCAAAAATTCAAATCATACAAAATGTTAAAGAAATTTAATTTTCATGAATCAATCAATTTCCTTTAATCACGAGCCCTCATTTTAATATCCATGATTCACTTTAATCATCCAATAATCCATTTTACTCATTAAATATCATTAAAATTGAAATATAAAACATGGAATCACAAGATTCTTAAGAAACTCATGTCTCTTAGATAAGTCAAGTAAAGTAATAATTCAATCATGGGCATGCAATTTCCAGTTTAAATCTCAAAACAAGTTCTTGGACAAAAATTTAGATAGTTAGAATGATAAACAATTAAATTGAACTCCCTTTCCCATGAATCATAGTCCTCTTCCTCCACTATATGATACTTCTTCCATCATGAACCTATAAAATATAATCACTCAATTAACTATAAGGATCATGTCATTTAAGATAAAAAAGATAAGAGGGAGTGAGCTTAATTAGGGGATAATTCCTCAGAAATGAAATTGAAATCAAAATTACTAGAAAGATAATAAAGGGATAAGTATTTGTATGACCCCCTAAGTGGGAACTAAATTTTTACTACTTATAGAGGGTAGTACCAGCTATTATCCATAGTCTGATGGTGGTTGGGGATTCTTGTATTTGAGAAACCACGTGTGGATTTTACCATCTTCCACATATTATTTCTTGGTGAGTAATGATCCATGAATAGAGTACAATAGACACCCACCCCCTTCACAATTAAGTCCAACTTTCATGGTGGGGGTAGGAAAAAGTATGAATCATATTCTTCCTTGGTTTCTACTTGTGAAACCTTCTTTTCTCTTCCAGTGATATATCAATATTGGATGCATGGATTGAATGATTAAAGAGAGAGTAAATAGGTATTTTTTTACTTCAATAAAATTTGAATTTGAATTTTTAATAATTAATTTCTCCCTTTAAATATGAGTAGCCTATGTCTTGATTTCCTCAGGCTTAATAACATGGAATTCCTCATGGTCCCCTCAACTATAGGTTCATAAAAATTTGAGAGATCCATGTTCTCCTCAATAGGTGCATTTTAATTTTCAACATCTTTCTCTAGGGAATAATATGAGTTGTTTGAATATGAAAATTCAAAAAAATGATATTCAAATTATTTTCAATAAAATTAAAAGAGTTTGAGTTCAATCATGTATCATCTCACTGAGTCAGTACATCTTTAATCTCTTCTTTAGTTGAAAGAACCTATTGGAGTTGAGTAGTATCAAGTGAACGAAGGTAGTCGAGATCCTCTGTTCTTTCTTTAAATTCCACCATATTGGTGGTGTCTTCCTTCTTTGGTGTGGGATATTATTCATTCCAAGGGATGGGGGGGTCAAGAAGTTACTCACATTCATTCCAATAGTCATCCATGTATTTTTGATCTCCCACATGTATCTCAGTAGGAAATTCTTCCTCCTTGGCCTCCTCAAGTAGATAAGGAAAGATAAGTGGCTCATCTTTTGGTTCAGGTTCTGGTTGCTCAAGGGATTCATTTAAGTTCACATTTATCCAATCCATTTTTCCTTACAGATATTGAACCATCACTTCTATATTTTGAATATCGAATTTGAGTTTTTTTGGAAACTTTCTTCTGGAATTGTTCTAGGGGAACTTCTTAAAAAGTGTTGGGATGAAACATATATAACTCTATAGGTGTCTTGGCCATTTCTCGATAAAATTATGAGAAGCACTGATAGAATTAATTTAGATCTCTGGAAAATCCTTCAACCACTGGTTGTTCAATATTATCTTTAAGATACTAGATGAGTCCTTGAATTCCTCCTCTATGATAATTTAGCTTCGGGCTACCCTGATCCATTTAGCTTAGAAGAAAACATTTTATTCTAAAAACTAGGGTGGTTAAGCTATTATTTCTTGAACCTGTGAGTTTCCAATCTATGCAAAATAATAATAATTTTAATACATCATGGGAAAAGAGTTTTTTATGGTTTTTTAAAGAAATTAAAAGTTTATAAAATGTAAAAATAGAAAAATTAAAAAAAATAATGATTATATCAACCCAAAAAAGTCCCAGTTTTGATGCACACCTATCACCGGGTGTGGAAAAAGAAAAATTCTAATGTTTTTCCAAGTGAATCCCAGAGGCTGAACAAGGTCATCTCACTTAATCTAAATCACCCAAGATACTTGCTTTTTTTGTTTTTATTATTTTATTAATACAATGATTATTTGGGTTTTTTTACTTTCTAAAATATTTAAATGACATGCATAATAAAAATTAAAACTTATACTAACATGAAATTCTAAACAGAATGAGTTAAGGAAGAAAGAACCGGGTCTTAGGTTTGGTTTTGGTTTAATAATTAATCTCCTTATTTTTTTTGATTTTATTTTGATAATCCAAAAATTAAACCTCGCGATGAACTACTATTATATTTATTTATAAATTATAAAATATCAAATTCCTTAAGCACTCTCTATTCCAAATACTCATATAATCAAGGTTAATGTCACACCTTGCTTGAGGGTGTGCTATATTCTAGGACCCAACTCAATCAAATTTTATTTCATACATTGATTGGACCAAAACCATTGTGTGAGGAGTAAATTGAATGGAGAGAGGAAAAATAATGTAAAAAAAAGAATAGAAATACATTTGAGTTTCATGTTATAATAAACATTATATACACCAATTCATTCCACTCACATCTACCACAAATATAATATAAACTTGAAGAGACATTTATGAACACATTGACCTCCCCTAAGCCAAGTCTCAGGTCACCCTCCTATTATCAGGAGTAAGAGATCACTTAGTGTAATATAAGATAAGAGAATACAAATAAAAATAAAAATATAATGAGGAGAAAAAAATAAGAGTAAGGAAACACACATATGGAATCAAAAAATAAAAATAGAATAAGAAGAAGAAAAGAAGAAAAGAAAGAGAAGAAGATGAAGAAGAATAAGAAGGGTGTGTGGAAGGTGACACCAAAAAAATAAAAACCATGCATGAATTAGATTTTATATAAAATAAAATAAAATAAAAATAAAATTTAAATAAAAATAAATTAAAAATAATAAATATAAAAATAAAAGAATAAAAGAAATGAGTGTGGCAGCTTCCCCTCAATATTATGTCCTCTAAAAGTTGGATTATATTCTTCCCACCATATGGCCTAATATCTAAAAGGTTCCTTCTTATAAGTTGTAAAAATGAGTTTTCCATCGAACCTCAAAATTTAAAAGATATTGGATGTGTATAATAGAAGTTATGACACAATTAATGAGTCCCAATTTTTCTAGCTAAGTATTCCCAAAATATTCAACCACTTAGGAGAGTTTAATAGACTCATTAATGAAATAATATCTCTATAAAATTAAATAGTGAAATAAATAATTGATTATTCTTTCAAATATATTTATAATATCCTCAATTGTATGTCTTTATTCCGAGTTATGTGTCATTTACTAAGGTGGGGTCTACTCCATCGGCCAGAAGGATTTTTAAATTTGATTGATTTTTTTGGACACATGGAAGTTCAAATTTTATCTTACTCGAGAAGAATAAGTTGAATCCCATGAATTAAGAAATACTAAAAAAACACTATAATTGGATCCATATTTTAAAATTTTTCTTGAAATAACAAATAGATTAAAATCGGTTAAAATTATAGAATTAAGAAATTTTCATATTTTAGTCCAAAAAACACCAAAAATACAAAAATGATGAAAATTAGCATAAATTGTTGTTTTGGAAGGTTTTAAATCATTAAAATACATATGAAAAATATTGAAAATGTTAGCTCTATTAGTTAACTTTTTTTAATCTCCCATGTAACTTTACATAGTGCATAAAAAACCCATGACTACCCTTATGCAAGGCATATACACCTTTATGGAAGTTTCTTATACTCTTATGCGAGCTTTTTGTACCGTTACATAGTGCCATAACTTACCTTTAAGAAATTTAGAATACCCTTACACAAGGAATATTATTTTCTCACTACCTATACATAGACTTCACAATTTTCTATTTACCTTTACGTAGGTAATGTAATTCCTATTTTACCTTTACACAAGTGGCCAATTCAACTCAAAAATAATCTCAAACCTTTCATAATAAATCCTGATTCCTTCTATCTTCTATAAAATATTGTAGACAATGTTCGTACATCCAACAACACTTTTTTTTTCTTAAATACCCAAACATTAATAACAAAATATCTTCAACATTTTGAGAATAATATCCTTAGAATAAATGACAAGTGTATTTGGAATTAAAGGCCATTACAATAATTGTCATAATTATACAGGGATAATTTCTCAAGAATGAAATCCAATTACATTAAATAAATCCAAAAAAAATATCCAAAAATTACAGATTCTTTTTCTCTTACCAACACATATTGAATCATTGATAACAAATGGAATGCTGGGACACAATAATCTCTCCCTTTGTATTTTATTTTCAATATATATTCACATTTTTAAATTCAATATTCCTACTCAAACTTTCTCCAACTTAATTAAAATAAAATGAAAATGGTAATGTATGGGTCTTATTATACTTTTTTCTTCCTTTCAAGGAGTTTAGGATTCTCTTTCCCCTTTATAGAGATAAGGATGATAACACATGGTTCTCTTAACAAATATCCTTTAGTTAGTCTACTCCAAGTCTGCATGGGCTAACCTGGTATAAAAAATAAGAGAGATACAACCAGGGTTTTCTATGTTATCCATAAACTACCATGCGTGTGACATATTGATTAAAAATTATCAATTCTCATTTAAGGGGTTGAAAATAATTAGATTTATTGATGAAATTTAATTTCTTACACACACTTCAATAAACTCATCATAAAGTTCAGGTGAAATAGAATAACAACCCCTTTATCTCATATTTGTATCAACCAAAACCCACCCAAAATTATCTAAAAGATAGAATTGAAATAGGGGTACAAATTTTGACTATTATACCTCATAATTATGGTTCAGAAATCATTCTAGATTTTCTAGATTAATTGGAAAATTATAATGACATATTATTTTCAAAAGTTTTTCCACCTTAAGGCATATAATTCATTCATCATCATGGAAATAAGTGTTATATATGATTAATAAGACTTCTCTTTAAATTTTCTATAAGTTTTCTCATATATAAAATGAATGATATTATAAGGAGGGACCACAAATTCCCTTAGAATATAAATTTATACTGATAGACTTTACTCAAACTAGACTTCTTCTTCTTCTAAGATTCAGTATGAGATGTGCCTTATTTATTATTTTTCTCAGAATGTGTGATTGATTTATCCTCATTAGTCGATTCTTCAAATGTAGATTTTTTTATTCTTAGGTATTAGAAGCATTACTTTGTGTTTGCCACATATTTTTCATTATTTCTTCTTGGGATAGATGAATTTTCATACACGATTATGTGCCATACCTAGTTTTTTCATAGCTTTCACTCTTCAAAATTTTCAAGTCATTATTTATAGAAGACTTCTAATAAAATTTAACCTCACTTTTTATAGCCACTTTATTTCCTTTAGCTTTGGAAAATTTTTCAATTTCTTCCAATTATTAATCTAATTTCAATTGATTTGGACATAAAAACTAAGAACTCATTCTTAACATTCTTGGTATTTTCAGAATATTCACATGAATTACCAATGATTTTATGTTGAAACCTTTTCCCTTTCACAATATATATAATATCTCATGGCTATCTTGTCATGAATTTCTCACCATCATGACCTTCTTGACCAAATATTCTACAAAAACCATTCAAACACTCATATTTGTTCTATGTTGATAGTTTAGACGATGTCTTGATCCTATGATTATCTTTATGATAATGTAATATCATCTGTTTTTCATAGATCCCTCTTGATTCATTCCTCTTTCCTGGTAGTGACATGTTATACTATCTTGAATAATATTTATGATCAAATGATACATAATAACAATAGTATCCTCTGAACCTTGATCTTCCAGACTTATAGTATTTATAATATGAATATTGTAATTGTTGACTCTTCATAGACTATGGGTGTTTTTCTTGGTAGAAAACCTTATGGTTAAATTATTCCACCCTCCCTTTGTGGAATATGTTTTATCATTTTTTATTTTTTTCTATCTGGATTTAATATTATCTTTCGGTCTTTAAATATTATAAATAAAAAAATGTTTATTGAGATTCATTAGGTATAGATTCAACCTTTTTATTTAAATCTTTTTTCTCAGCATCTTGAGAAGATTCAACTCTAATATAAATTGATTTAGTGAATTATTCTTTAATATTCTTCAATTAAATTTGAGTAAAAAGGAATATAGATTGTTTCTAACATAATTCCTTTTCCTTTTCAATAAGTATTTCATCAAGATCAGTTAACATCTTTTCAAGTTCATATATCTTTAACTTGTTTTTTTCTTAGATGAATGCAATTTCATTCCTATTAATTTCTTATCTTCTAGGTGGTTTTTCTTTAAAATCTTTTAGTTTCTTTTCTAGTTTATATAATTTCTTCATATATGGTTTTATCTCATTAAGACATGTCTCTTATTTCTTAATACACTCTTAATTCACCTATATCATTTTTTATTTCTCTTTATTTAGTTTCATGTAATTCTCAAGAGTTTTTTCCACATTTTCTTTTAAGAACCATTCTAGTTTAGTTATATCTTCTTCTTCCACACATTCAAATGTGTCTTTAGTTATTCCATTAAAGAAATCTAATTTATAGAATATCATTAATATTCTTTTCTATTAATTGATGATAAATATTCATCAACTTATATACTCATCATATTTATTCTATTTTTCCTCGATAACTTATTTTTCTTCTCATAGTCACCTTTTCTATTTTTCTTATATTTTATCTTTAAGTAGTATTTATCATTATCAGTATCAGTGACATTAGTTTTTTTCTTTGGCCAGTTATATGAAAAATCTCAAACTTCATTATAATTGAAGCACTTTAGTGGCTTCTTTCCTTTTCCTCTTATGCATTATATATATATATATATATATATATATATTTAAATAGGGCCATAAATTGTTTGAAATCATTCTTATATTTTTAATATTCAGAATAACTTGACTTTGGTTCTTTAATATATTTAACATTACCTTTTATCATGGCTTTAAATTCTACATCATTGTTTTCTTTCTTCTTAAAGGTTTGTTTTTTTAACATTTCATATTTTTTGATAATATTTTGAATTTCCTAGAGTATTAGATATTCTCAGTCTTCCAGTGTAGAAATATTTGAATCAATTCTATCTAGAAAGTTTCTCCTCATATTCCTCAAAATGGTTGAGTCATCCAAATTCTCACAAAACCCCCTAACGATACTAATAATCTAACTTAACTTTTTAAAGTAGTCATTGATACTCTCATAATCATCCATTTTAATATATAAAAATATAATTCCACCTACTTTTAGTTTTTCTACTTTAACTTTTATATTTCCCTCATAAATGACATTTAGTTCATCCCAAATATATTTAGTAGTTGGGAGTTCCATGACATTATTTTATACCTTCTTAGAAAGTGGAATCAAGATAGAATTATAAGATTTTTTTTCTAATTTCAAAATTCATTTTATTTACAAAATTCATTGGATAATTCTCATCATATGCTAGAAGTCCCATAGTTTCTATATCTCTAACTTATACACCAAGTGATAAGTGATGGGGTATCATCCTATTTATCCATCCATGATAGTTATCACCATTAAAAGTGAGAACACCCCTACTATTTTCTAAATTCATGTTATCCATCCTCAGTGGTCTGTTGGATATTTCAGAGGATTCATTCCCTCAGATACCACTTCTAGATCCCAGATTAGTGTGAGGTCACTGAGAGGGGGAGGGGGTGAATCAGCCATCCTTTTTAGGCATTTTACCTTTTTAAAATTTAACCTATATGGTTTATTAAATCCTTTATCTTCTCTTATTATTACTCTCAACCTCACCTCAATTGATGTAGTAAAGGAAATATCCAAAAAAATGATTTATAAGGTTCTGTATCAATGTGAGCCTACTATTTTTCATGTTAGTTAATCATTCCAATACTGATTCTCCACTATATCAATCAAGAAATAATATAGAGTCACATTGTATACCAACTCATGATTCCACATAGGAGGATATTTATAATACATCACATAGTATTCTATTCTTCAAAGACAGTTCCATTGTATGATGAGATCTTCCAAATCCTTGTTTCTTATACCCTAATAGATGTTGATCTTCCTACACAATCTTGTTGGATCTGACTTTGTTCATGTAGTCCCTCAAGAGATTGAGAATTTCTGGTCCTGAGACTCTTCTCTTTATCTAGTGTGATATGGATTCTCCTCTTCTTCATTCTACTTGATAAAAATGTTTTATTTGATCACATATGATATTACAATTTGAAAATTTTTCTCAGTTTCTCACATAATCTTTATCACCTGCATATATAATTTATATTCACAATAATAATATCATAAATATGATCCTTATTACTGTAATAGTAATTTTACATGAGTATGAAAACACCATGATCATCAATAGAAGGTTCATTCCTTATTTTAATTTTTGTAATAACTCCCAAATTATTTCCTCAATTATTCTAGACAGTATATAGATAATTCCTCATATAAACTATTAATCAAATACTCAACATGCATGGGTCTTATTCTTCGTATTTACATGTAATTTATATATCAAATAACATTGATAATTATTTTTTAACTCAATCAATCAATCATGCATCAGATATGAATGCATCGAACCTATATCATGCATTGCTTTATAATTCCTAAATTATTTAAGCCAAACTATTTATTCACATGGAATATTCATTCTCAAATACTAGCAGCTTCACATTTCATCATGAAGAATTATTATTGGACACTACCATGAACCTCATCTCATTTGATCAAATATGCATGCAAGTGTAATTGCATGCATGTTAATTTATTCTTTATAGTGTATGAAACACAATGTATCCATTTAAATCATTTCCTACAGCGCAAGCCATGTTTCTACGATATGTGAAAACTCTCTTCATAAGAATTGTGTCATTGTAAATTATACACTGTCACAACCTTCATCAATTTGGATTTTATGCGGTGTAATCTCTTGCACTACATAATAACCCACTGTAGGATTATAGATCTTGAAATCTTCACTTATGTTAACTTTGGTCTCTCCTTGAAGTAGAGAAAAGTTGTGACATAGAAATATTACTATCTATGGAAATTATATGGTGAGGTGATTATCACTATGGTGTAGCTGGGGTTGAGTTCAAAACCCTTGATGATAACCCTTATGTGGCTTACCCTTACATGAGCAAGGAAATACCCTTATGCAAGTTGTGGAAGCTCATAACTACCATTACAAAGGTATTATATTACCCATGAGTGGGTATTGGAAAACCCAATCAACCCTTATGTAGGTCACCAAATACCCTTACACAGCCTCTGAGGCTCTGTCTGTACCCTTACACATGATTCAGTTACTTTTATCCAAAATTCCAGGTACCTTTATACAGTGCATAAGAACTCATGACTACCATTAATCAAGGAATTAATACCCTTATGTGAGCTTCCTATACCCTTACATGAGAAACTTATACCCTTACATTGCACAGTAGATTTCCTTTATATAGGGCATGCTACCCTTGCACAAGGAAAATGATTTTCTCATTTCCTTTATAGAGAATTTACAATTCTCTTATTACATTTACATAAGTAATGTAATTCCTATTTTAACTTTAATTAGGTGGCCAATTCAACTCAAAATAACCTTTGTCTATTCATAATAAATCTCAATTACTTGCATATTCCATTAAATATTGTAGACAATGTATCTACATCCACTAACACCTGTCTTTATTCTCTTTTAAGATCAACACATTAATCATTATATATCTTCAACGTGTTGAGAATAATGTGTCACCATTTTCATAAATGACACATGTATTTGGCATTAAGGACTAGTTCAACAATCATCAGAATTATATAATGATAATTTATCAAGAATTAAATCCAATGCTATTAAATGAATCCATTAAATTTCACTAAGCATCACCACTTATTATTCTATTACCAACACATATTGACACATTGAAAAAAAATTCAACACTTGGGAACAACAAACATCTATTGTATACCATTATTCAAGAATGTTTTTTTATTTGGTTCCAATGATTGAGAAGATCCTAATTTTATATAGACCATCCCCATTACTTATATATATGTGTATTATCATATCCCAAAATGAGGAAAATTAATAAAATAACCTCATCACATACTGCACATAATAAATATAAGTTCATTTTAAAAAATCCAAGAAAATATTAATACCTATTTTTTATAAACAAATGGATCATTATATAAAAAGATCCAAATTAAAATAATAAAACAAATAATTAAGGATTTACGATAATTCAATCTATACAAAGGAAAATAAAATATTCAATTATATTCTTAAACAAAAACTTAATAAATTATAAGATAAAGAAAACACAACATTTTCTATTGAATTTAATTTTTATTATAAATGATATTATGGTTTTTTAATAGATAATTTTCACAATCTTGTAAATAAAAACATGTTTAATTAAGGAATATTAAAATTTAAATCGATGAACTATACTTTTTTATACCCCCACAGTAAATGTTTTCATGTCCACCTAGTTGAGAGAGATCTTAGGTTTCCTCCAGGGAAGAATTTGTAGATTGTAAGATGATTAAAGTAAAGATTTGATTTAAAACCCATTAAATAAGATCAATATCTATATTAACTTAAATAAGATTAAATTGATATATCTTGGATTTTACTAAAATTAAACAAACAATTTTTGAAGAAAAGAATACCAATGAATTTCAAATTTGAATTATTCTATATATAAAAATAATTTGTTCCCTTTCTAGTCCAAAAATTATTAAAACACCCATAAAATTTAAAAAACTCACAAAAAATTAAATCTAAGTCTCTATATCCTCCTTACAATAAAAAATTCTTATCCTAGAAAAGCTCTAACCAAAACCAATAGTAAAAATTATCAACAGAGTGAAAATAGTTAAAATTCACATGGTTGATTTAAAATTTTAATTTGAATTTAGATTAAAAATTATAATTTTTTCTGTAGGTTAAAAAATGGTTTAAACATCCTTAAAATTCAAAAAAATTACAAATATAGAAATATGAGTCTATATATCCTCCCCATGATTAATGTTGTTTATCCTAAAAAAATTATTAACCAAAAGGAAGAGGAAAAATCAACAACATGTAAATAGAAAAAGTGAAGTATCATATAAATATATAATCGACCAAGAATAAATAGAAATATAATTATTAATATAAGAATAAAGGGAAACTAAAATAACATAATTTTTTAAAAACTCAACATTAAACAATGCTCAAACTTGTTATTTCTGATTTGACTTTTATACCTCCACCACTAAAATGTAACATTTAAAACCAATATCACTGCATATGAAACACTAAACATGGATTGTGTCTACACCATAATAAAAGTGATCTCCACATCCTTCAACTTCTACTCAAATACTTGATCCAAGTTACAACCCTAAAATCTAAGTAGTTTATACTCTAAAAATCATTAATATAGTATCTAATGCCTCATCATAACACATGTCATCATTGTATCAATTTTTTAAGATATACATCCTATTTTCTGACACTACATTCCTTGATATTATGCTCTACCAATATGACAGCGATCTCACAACCATCAAAAGAAACTCTCAAATATTGTGATGGAATATTCACAATTATAGATTAATGATTTCAATTATAATCCCACTCAAGGATATAAAAGAAATAATCTAGTATCTCAAAATTTTTCCCCACATAAATCTATATTCTAAAATCAACACACATAGAGGGAGACATCTTTAACTAATATGGTGATTAAATGAAAGATGCATGAATGAAAATTTAAAGTAAATAAATCAACCCTTATGCACATTGCTTGAATGAAACAAAAAAAATGTGAAAAGTGTAATGAAAATCCCAATTTCTCTAATATATAAAAACCTATGAGTTTAGACTTCTTGAACTCCATTTATCCTATCAATGATTAACTCTTTCTCTTATCAGTTCATGGTAATCCACATAAACAAAATAGAAAAATTATACTAGTATACATGCATGAGTAATTATCTCTATATTATATGGTAATCTTCGATAATGAGATCATATTATATAATAATAATATATATTATTCATGATTCTATATTTGTTTTAACACCTAGCCCCCAAATCCAACCCATCTTTTGGTAAGTTACATATTCTTAGAAACACTCATAAATCATTGTTAATTTTTTTCACCATACAAGATATATATATATATATATATATATATATTATAAAACATATCAATAAAACAAAAAAAATAATAAGGACTCCTACAAACCATGCATTGTCATCTGGTCAAATGAATCATATACACATACTCCATAGATTCAACAAATAGCGTACCAGTAGGGAGTATACCAAGTTATCTTTAATATATCTAACTAAAGACCCCCTTAAAAGATATTTATACTCATTAAACCTTGACTCTGATTAGTGTTCATGTATGAAAATGGGACCTATTTAGTCTACCCTAACCTCTTTTATAGGATGGGTATAAATTCATTATCACCAAATAAGAAAATATAAAATGCTGGATAAATTTTTTGTAATGGCCTACATTTTGGAATGACATTTGATAAATTTTTGGAAATTAAATAAATATATAGGATCATAAAAATGGGAGGAAATATAATTTTTTTAAAGTTGTTGAAAGGTAAAGTAAAATAGTATTTTTTGATAAAATTAAATTAAATTTATAATATTTTCTTGGATTTTATGGAATTATTTAAAAGATAATTAGAAAAATATAAGAAACCATTGAAATCAATTAATTATTTAGCATGGGATTTTCATATATAGTAAGGTATCTATGAAGATTAAAAAAAGTGTTGGTAATATTGAAATATTCAAAATTATGAAGTGATTGAAAATATTTATATTTTAGGATGTAAAAGAAAAATCCATCAAAGTTTAAATAGCCTCCTACATGAGTTATGTTAGGGTGTATAATGGTTTTATAAGACACTGTTACAACTAAAGGTCTAATTTTTTCATAGGAACTCTAGTACTTTTTAGGGTATAAATTTTTAACATGTTTTTTTCATCATTTTGGGAATAATATTTATTTTTCACCCAAAAATGTTCCTTGAGAATGATCATTAGTCCAACCACTTTATTATCTCTCTCCCCTTTCCCTTCATCTTTTATTCCCTTTCTCTGATAGGTGACACATGGATGTTTTTTAATCGAAGAAACTATATTTAGTATCAGTATCCTTATCTTATTCTTCTCCTCCATTTATTTGGAATTATAACATCATATTTTTTTAGTATTTAGATGGGTTCTCATCCATATCTTAATGAATTCTTTTTTGGTCAAGAAGAATTTTACTATTTACATTTCAAAAGGTTGATATGAGACATATGAGTTTTATTATCGAAAGATTCAATATCAAGACACAATTTTAGTGAGTTGTTATTAGTTTAAAGCGGTTTAGATATTTTAAATTATATGTTTTAAATGTAATATTATGGTATTTTGTTATGTTGAATATCATTATGGTGTTTTAGGGTAAACTAGTGACATAAATGCAATGGAATTTATTTTTAAATACACTGAGGTAGGTTATCTCACCATTATTGAGTGTTTTTTATAAGTATTGATGCATTTGAATTGTTTGATGGATATTTTAAAGCTTGTTATAACTTGAAATTTTACTTAGGTGAGTTCCTTTTAGATTTTTACACAAGAATAGTTAATATTTAATTAAAATTTCTCATTAAGATTTTATTTCATATTAAATAACTGATGGGTATTAGGTTAATTGTTTGGGATATCCCTGAGTTATTTATTCTTGGTGTGAACATGGTATTAACATTATGATATATAATTAAATTCTCTTAGTGAAAACATCCTCAACCCTATACCACTTGACTGGTGTCCGAACCAGAGAGTCAATAGGACCTAAGGCATTCCTCCCTGCATGTCAGAGGTTTTCAACTAGCTACTGGGGTCTAATGTAGTATAATGGGGAGGCTATACACCCATATAAAAGTGCACAATACCAGATAAAAATAACCATACAATATAAAAAATCCCTCACAGTATATGTATTCAATAAAAGTAATCAATAATAAATGAATGTGAGATCATACACTCAATAAAACATCTAATCTCCCACCAGTCTGATCACATATACAAGATAAATAAAATAAATAAAATACATTGAGGCTCTATTACCATTCCCAAGACTCAACTCATCTCAGTATTAAGTCCCATTAAAACTATATCACTTAATCAAGCTAAATCAATCATTTTCCCAACCTAAACCCACGATCAATGAAGATTTCTCAAGTACCCAAGTTCCAAGGCTGCCCGAGTAGGGTGTGAGTACAACTCAATATGGCACCACAAATTTAGTACCATACATAACAAGTAATGTTGTATATACATGTGACATTCTCAGCTAGAATTTAAACTCATTGTGAAAGTATAATTAAATTACCCCTATCGATCATCAGGTCCTTCTTAACACCTAAGATCAACCAAAACTTTCTTTGGCTAGTTTCAACGTGTCTTTGATCATTACATATAACAATAAAAACACATATCAGACCCATTTATGATTCCTATGAGTAATACCTATGAAATATAATAGTATCAGGCTCAATGGACCATTCCTAGGATGTGACCATAGGCAATTCAGTGTTATTAGAACCACAATTGATTCATAGGAGAAAGTTCTAAGAAATATAGTAGTATTGGGACCAACAACCAATTCCTATGAGGATTACCCTATATAATCTTATAGTATCAAACTCAATGGATGATTCTTAGGAGGATGTCCCTAGGTAATCCAGTAGTGTTAGGCATACAGTTGATCACTATGAGGTAATCCAAGGTGATCAATAATTATTAAGAATCATCGCTAATCCCTTGGAGGTAATCTAGGAAATCCAGAAGTGTCAGGATCAGTGAAGAACCCCATGTGATATCCTAGGAATTACATAGTAGTAGGCTCAAATTTGAACCCCATATGATGTATCAAGCATTAAATAATAATCAGGAATGAATAATAAATCCAAGGAGAACAACCAAGGAATCCCATGTATGTAAATAAATATTAGAGGATATTACATTCATATTGTAATATATCACATAACACATCTCAACAAGCTTGACCATCTTCCCATACCTATATTTCAATCTGAGTTTTTCCTCTCAAGTGCATGACTTATCATCATCAAAACCATTAAAGGCCCATCATCAATTCAGTTTTCAAGGTGAAACCTATAATCATCACTACCCTTTTCTCATACGCACCCCTACTAGGGTTAACTTATCATTTGGGAAACCACTGGGGTCACTGAGGTCTTATCAACCACAAAAACCCTTAATGGGTTACATTATCTCAAACACATCTATTGGGTCAACACCTATCACTTAGAAGGAATAAAATCCCTCAATATCATCAAATTCCCATAAATGCCTCACTGGAATCCCAATAAAATCCATACTTGCATTGGTCTCAAGATAATTCACATGGACCATCTCACTTTCTAATGTCATCTCATGTTAGTCCTCTCACTTAAACAATCCACAAGTCCTACATAGGGAATACACACTTAGGTACCCACATCAAGTCCTTAACCATTGGAAGGAGAAAAAATCATGCTAGTGTACAAGGGAATATCATGGACCTTGGTACTTTATATAGTCTAGGAATTTCATTTAAATAAAAATATCATTTAAATTAAAAAGGATAGTTTACCTCAACGAAGAGACCACATATCACATTCAAATAATAAGTAACCAAATAAAAATACAATAGGGGTATGATCAAGGGACCATCTACCTCAATCATGAATCCATTCATTTTTTAATCATAGCCCAACCATCATTGTCTAGGCCTTCCAGTCTCAAATAATCATCTCCATCCCATGGGAGACCCCTAACTCACACCAAAACATTTAAAATAATTAATTATAATACGTATAATTAACTTAAACAATTAACTTTAAATAGTAATAATGACTAAAATATCATTGGGCACCGCAATGATGATGAAACCTTAAGTGAAAGGGTGCAGACCACCCCTAACATGCCCCTAAATCAAATCCACAAAAATTCCCCAATGCAAGATATCAATTAAATATACAATTAAATTTAATTAAATACAAAAAACCCTTGAAAAATCATATAGAGATGTACCTTAACCAAAATTACATGCATCGATATGGAGAAGTCATCTTGGGACATCCCATTACTAATCCACATGAAAGGCCTAAAAAACAGTTGATTCCACTGTGCTCTAATAGAATCGGTTTGAAACCATAAACCAAAACCACCAAAAATCAGTGAATAACAAAGGATAAGGAATGATAGAGGTGTAAAATGACAATCCTTTCTTGAATTTCCCCCAAGATTCATGAAAAACCATCCCCCTCTATAGGGATGCAAAGGAGTAGTAAGGGGGAGGTGACAGTTGGAAATGGACTCTCTCGACACCCTAAGTTTGAAATTCCCAAGGGGGATAACTATAAAAGGATGGTTTTCCCCTGACTAAAAAACACACCAAGGCACTATTAATGGCATGACCTAGATGTTAACATCATGAAAATTTTGGGTAAAGGGCTCCTCCATGGTCCCTATTCCACTGATGACGTGAACCATGGTTCAAGCTTTGAAATCTTCAAGGTAAAAGGTCACATCCCTAAAAATACCCTATTCACTATGTGAGCCCCATGTTTTTCATGAATGAATGGTTTAATTAGATAAATATTTAGCTCCCTAACCACCTTACCCTTCTTTGATGCTCACCTAAGAATATCTACACCCTACCAGTCCTAAAACAACATCCCAAAGACACCTCTTATGATGTAAGAACACTCGAAATTAAAAACAATCCCCAATTCTCAAAAATAATATCTCAAAAAAAATATTCCCTTTGGAATTCACACCCTAAAGGGTATGTGGTTTTACAAACTCCCAATTATAGAACATTTAATCCTTGAAAATCCCATATGGTCCTTAACCATTAACCTTGAACTATCTCATTTATCAATTCATTATCAATTCACCATGTTCTAGCACCAAATGTTGAATGAGATCCCATTGAAAAACTCTAAATATGAGGCACTATATTAATCAAAAATTGACCCACCACTCATCACTGCATTAAAAACACTAAGATCATGCTTACCCACACTTGTCTAAGATGAGAAAATACAATATCTTTAATCAATTTATCAATCGTCTTATGAAACTCCCTACTATAAGCCTCTATTGATAGGATAATTCGAAGCCATGGTGCTCCCCACCATCAATTTTTTTTACTAAAATACAATTATAGTGGTCCAATGAATTTCTCAGTGCAGTTTCCATCTCACCACACCTAATCATAGGAAAAAATACTATTAGAACCCAATATCGATCCTCATTCCTGATTTAAAAAATAATCATACAAGCCTCTACCATCCATGTACAATAATTTTCCTTAAAAACCCTAAGTGATCCCTAAACACATTCATCCTAAAAATGTGACATACATGTTACTGTTTACAACCCATTGAATCAAATTGTATAAAAACCACCGATCAAAGCTCCTCTAGATGACCATTATTGAAAATGCTCAGTCTTAGTCACTGACACGCTATCAAATAACCATTACTGGATCAAGATTCTCAAACTCTTGGAGGTATCACATGATCATTATCAATGACACCATTGATGTGTAAATTTGTAATTTGATGTAACATCATGGATTAATCCGAAACCAACCAATTCAACCCTCATGATATCACTTAAGAACAGAAACAAATATGATCTGAGTTACTTTTATATTATATTTAAAACTATCATGAGTTAGATTACAATGTTTAAAATCCATCCAATTTCACATCTGAATCTCAAATCTAGTATTTACCATGTAACCAAATATAAATGGATTCACCTAGTCACTAGTATCCAAATACACCTTGATTTTACAATGACCAGCCTCATCACATCCACAACCCTAATAACATGTGGTTGTATCTCCACAACCCACACTCCATCCATTACTACATGAAATAACTATATTTGGTTTCCCACTCACATTTGAGCAAAAATCATCAATCATCATGCTACCTATTCCTGACACATAGGAACTTCATCATCGTAATTCATTGGAATTCCATTCACAATGTGGTTTATACCCTAAACCAACCAATGGTTCAGTACCCATCATATTCATTTCCATTTATCTCACCTTGGGTGCAACCTCAATGGGTTCTATCATCACATACATTTCATTTACCTTTGTCTACATCCACTGTTGTCAATACTTGTTAAGGCCTAACCTTAGGTTGGTTATACCACCACACTCAATCCATTTCCGATGTCCCCTATACCACATAGGGACATTTCCCATTTTCATCAAAACCTTCTAGAAACCAAGACCAATATAATCACCTCAAATCATTGATCCTCGGATCATACATGGTCACTCACTAATTCACATGCCATTGGAACCACCCATAAATAGAGTGCTTCATCTCGGTCTCATCCAACTCATCAGTGTACACTCCCATAGCACCCGATCACAAAATTTGACTCACAATCAATGAGTTTTATCTCATTACACATAGGATAATTTTCCGAAAAAACTAAACATTCCCCACAATCTTGTTAAACAATCTATACAGAATCACACATGTTTGTATCTTCAAAATGAATTTTTTATTTATGCTAAGGTCTATTGTATGATCACACACCAACTGAAATGGTTTTCAAAACCCAAAGTGTCTTCCCACACTATTCCCATCCTAGATCAATCCATCTAGGATAAAAACCACTATCTCATCAAGATACATGCCTGAAAATACTAGGAACAAGCATCCTACTTATCTTTCATTCTAAAACCAAAGTTTGATACCAAATAACCTCAAGTAATGTTTTTCATGAAACATAAGGCATATCCCTACCTATACCATATGACCAGTAACACCTCAAGTGCATCGATCTCATAACCTAAAGCATATAACCATGCTTCCAATGTATATTACAATCACAAACCCAAGATAAAACCTCTATTGTTTTACACTCATATAGAAGAACATATATCAACCACAACACTCGGCCCACTAATCACTTAAGATGAATCTCAAAACACTAGACTCTCCCACCTAAACCATATTTCACATATCACATAGGTTATGACTCATAGGAAACACCACTCTGTTCCTATGTAAAGCATCACAGGGTAACTCACATGCCAAACCACCCACAATAGGGTTATCATATATGTATAAATATCAATCATCACATGATGAATCATCCAGCCACTAGGTCACTGATTCCAACCAAGCATCTATATGTTGGAGTACACCCTTGGGAATCATAACCTCATACATTAACACATTATATAAAATGACATCATCCCATGAAGATCCATGTCAAGTAAAATTTTTTAGGCGATTTGGTTAAGTATAATTACACTAAGAAGATATATGGAAAAAAATCATATACATTGTTGTTGACACATTAAACAACCAAACTTATTTCTCTCATTCATCCCCATGTGGTTCATCACAAAGAATAAAATTCCAGTACTGACCTACTAGGGTCACTATAAATCCCTTACATGAGGGAATTAATAGCCAATATCAAGAGGAAGCTCTCTATATAATCTACACGAACTTTCATCATAAAAAAATATATTATATTCCAGTTGAGTATAATTCCACCAATAAGTTACATGGGAAAACACCATATAAGTTGTTACTAATACCTTAAAATATTGAAACTAGTCATTAATGATATCATTCACACACAATAGGAATATATCATATAAATTTGTACATTCCAAATATGATTCATGAACATCAACCTATTTCCAAAGGTCCAAGAGAAAAAAACCATAGTAAATCATAAATCCAAAAATCAAGTGCATTGTGTGAGGTGAAATCATACAACCATTAAATTGTAAACCAAGAGAGAAATCCCATATCAATGATAATATAGAATTCATATAGAAAATTTTGTTCATGATGCACTAGTCTGATATCTATCATAATATCTAAAACATTCCTATGTCACTCATCCACCATATACCCAAATAATAATAAAAAATAAATGTAATGAAATAGCTCAGTCTTTAACTTGAACTAGAACATTACCCAGACCCTCAATAATCCAAGGGGTATTCTCACCCCCCAAGGATGAAAAAAAGTGTCATAGGAATCAAGTTCAATTATTGGGGATGATTTCTCCCAAATAAACTATATTTAACAAGTATCAAAATTCTATTGAAATTATAGCATGAAGTTTCCAAATGTTGGATTCCCATGCCAAATTAGATAAGCAGAATAAAGTGAAACAACATAATGCAAAATAAATCCCACAACTCACCTCCATCTCCCTCACACACAAAAACCCTTTTTCAATCATCCACAACCCAATATGCATAAACACCACCCATAATGAAATGAAAGAGAAAAAATGAATGGTCAATTTAGTTTAGAACAGAGGGAAAACTAAATAAAAAATAACTAACTAACTTTTGTGTGACCATAGGTCACCATATGATCACGAATATATAAACACTTCATGGTTAAGATATAAACCAAAACCTTAAAAATCCACTCAATATATATACACCAAGTGGTGTAAGTAGTATGTGAGCACAAAATAGCCAAGTAGTTAAGCACCCTAGAATCCATACATTTCCATTCCCAAAACAACCCCTATATGATAGTTTGAAAATACAAATATAAAATAGGCTTTCCATTTCATAAGATAATCCAATATCAAAACATCAACATTTATAAATTTCCTTATATTTTTATTTTAAAATCACTTAGAAAATATTTCTTACTCCTATACTAACATTACTAAAAAACCCATTTAAAAACCACTTGTCAAAATATTTAAGAAACATCCCTTTCTCCAAGTTTTTTGTATATAGTTTATATAAGAAATAGAGAATCCAGAATTATAACAACAACATGAAACATCATAATAGATAAAAAATGAATAAGAAGTAGAAATAAAGTATAAGTGATCAGTAGGAAATACAAAATCTATATTCATGGGGAATTCCACAATATCCTATGAGGTGAACCTATACATACTCGATTTGGAACCATCTATTATCCTATTAATGGATTCCTAAGTCTATAATCAACTAGATGCTTTAAACTAGCCCCATTGGTTGTCACTCCACTATGGCTTTTCCATACCATTATCGATCAAGACCATATAATTAAAACTAGGTAGTAACCACCTATCATCCATCACTAAGACACCTATGATCTGCATGATGATAATAGAAATGGGAAGTGAGGTAGCCTTCACATAAAAAATGTCTATCTATAATCATCATAAACCAATCACATGTGCTTAGTCCACCTCCCAATACACAAACATGTGAAATCCATCTATAAAATAAAACAATAACCTATCCATAGAATTGGGAGGGAGATTGATTCCATAGAGGTGTACATTTTTTATAAAAACCATTTTAAAGTACTAACCAAGCATTATCCTTTGAAACTAGTAATGGATTCACAAGAAATGATTTATTCCTTTTAATTAAATTTCAAATAACAAATTAAACTTCAAACAAATTTCAAAAATTTCCAAACAACCATTTAAACAAAACTATAGAAATATCCATTTAAAATTTAGTTGAAAATAATTTTTGAAACCAAGAGAGGATTACGAAAATGCATGTTTAAAACAAAGGCATTATTTGAAATTTCTATATATATATATACATGTAAACATATATATATTCATATATGTGTACATATAAATATATACATATTGCTTTAATATATATAAAAATCCATAAATAATCCCAAAGGATCATGTAAAGTGGCATACTTAGAATCATTCTTTAAAACACATGAATTTCCATGCATAATCAACAAAACCACTAAAATAGAAATAATCCAGTCAAGAGATGATTTTACCCAAAAGAAAACATGTATAATTTTAAAAAAGTAAATTCATTAGTTTTAACACCAAATTACTTTAAAAAGGCCTCTTGGAAATTTTAGAAATCACTATACGTATATATACTTTTGACAGGAATACCTTAGCCTTGAGACACTTAAAAATCCAATTTTAATTCAAAATTTAAGCCATAAATATTTCAAAACAAAATTTTAAATTCAAAACTCAAAATGAATTGATTAAAATAAATTTATTAAAAACTTAAGATAAGGATAGAGTTCTATTTAAAGTAAATGGATGGAAACATTTCCTAGAACAAGTTTGGATGAAGAAAAACCTTCAAATATGATGAAAGGGTGTCATAAAGAGGAAGTTGGACACCCTATAGATCAAGAAAAAAAGAAATCCAAACCCAAAAACACCTATAGTTTGACCTAAAATGTAATTCAGTAGATGGGAGGAGAAAGAACCAAATAAAAGGAGAGAGAGAGGGAGGATAAGTAGAGAAGAACCTAACCTAGAAAAATTCTTCTCAAAATTACAAGGGAAGGTACCAAAAATCAAAGGGAGAGGTAGAGGGGAAAGTTCATAGGGAACCTATTAGGTAGGTTCATCTGATAGGGGGGAGAAGTCCCAAAAATTATTTGTAAGTGAGGGAAGGGTATTTTTGGGAAAAAATATTTTTAAGAAAATTCAGTGATATATACAGTTTGTCCACACAATTTTCCAAACCATACACCAATCATGCACCCTTCACTAAAGAGCACTAAAAGAATACAAAAATAGTATACAGTATTTATAAAACCATAAGAAATTACTAAAAATGTATATTTCAAGTTTTTTGACCCAATCACATGGTTTTTGCATGGTTAGTGCTAATAATGCGGGCTAACTATATGGCATATACTGCATTCTAAAAATTTGAGATTTTTATGGATATTCGGTCTAAAACTCAAGGAGAAAATAATCGACTCATAAATAAAAAAAATAACAAGGAAAAAAATTGGTGTGTAAAAATTATTCCCACTATAAAAAATTATGCTCATAGAAAGTCTCCAAGTTAAAGTCAGACACAAGCAATAAGAACTCTCAACCCAAAAGAAGTAACCTCCAAAATTAAAATCTACTAAACCAAACCAAAAAAAATGAAACTACCAACCACTATGTGATTTTTAACTCCACAAGTCACTATTGAATATTCTAATGAATAATTAGCGATATGAGACTCGAAATGAGTCTCCCCACTATTTAAGGATTCAACTAGCATGGTGTCTTATTAAGATAAATCACATGGAAGGACCACTAACCACCATGATATGAACTTTCAATAGAAAGAACTCAAAAAAATCACCCAATGAAAACAAAATTCACAATTCCACCAAAAACCTATATCTCAAAATAGGAATAAAATAAGAAATCACCCAAACGCAACCCATAGATCAAATATAGGTAAAAATTAAAGAAAAGAAAAACAAGACTAGGAAGGATACTAAGGGTTACCAAACCAAAACCTGAATCCTCAACCAAAGAGACTAAAAAAGTAATTTCAATCAAACACACATCCTTATTTTCATGAAACAAACATTTATTCTCTAAATGAGCATGAAATATAAAATTCTCTAAAGGAGGTCACACCCTTAAAATCACCCCAAAAATAAAATACCAAGACAAATAATGTCAAGACACCCATTGACCTCCTTATAAACGAGAATAAAAGAGAGGAGGAATCAACCACAACATGCCCCAATAAAATAGCATGGATCTAACCATGGGTCAAAGAGAAAAAAAAAGGTAACCTATGACCTCATTTTTGGGATACAGATCATGGTGATCCCAAAAAATTAAAACTAATACCAGTATGTGTGAAGTCTTAACTAGTTTAATATTTTTCCTAGTCACTAGATATGAAAACCCTTGTTTTTACCCATACCCAATGTACCAAAACAATTCACCATAATCTTTACCACATAAGACCCTCATAAGACCCAAACAGAATCACACCAAGACCCCATCAGCTAAAAACATATAAAAGACGATCTCCTAGACTCAAAAATTCTTAAGACCTTCTGGGAGACATACTCTTAATAATGGGGAGAACACATGATATGACCAAATAAATTCAAGGTAAAAATCACCATCATTGAAAATAAAACTTTAGTTAAAAATGAAAACTCAAAAGAATGAACCAACAACCACCGTCTACGAACATCCCAACTCTAAACAACTTAAAAATATTATTTTAAACAATTTTGAATTCAAAACATTAAATTTTAAAATCCCGATGAATCACTTGAAACCCCATTGTAGAACTTAAATGCACTTCATTGAAAACTTTATCAAATATATAAACATTGATTTTGTTTTAATATATTTATAAAGTCACTTAAATAGTGTTAAAACTATGTTCGTTTCACTTAAAATAAAATCACAACACTACTCAAGGTAGCCAAAACCAAAAAAAATAATTAATATTTTATTTTTAAAACCCATTTATAAAATATTTTACCCACCTTTAAACATCCAATCAATTTAAATTAATTTTAAAAATCCCTTCCAAAATTTTAAAATTTCATTTGAAAACCAATTTATCATAAAAAAACCAATTTTCATATTTTTAAAATCTAAATCATTTTTATTTTTAAAACTAAACTCTATAAAACTAAACACCAGGTAAAATACAATTCAATGATAGTACATAACATCAAGAATTTCCTTAGCATGTACAAGTTTTTGTGTATGAATTTGACACATGGTTCAGTGTACCATGTGTCAATCATGCAACCACCACTGGAAGTTACATTGATCCACGCACTCAGGATTCACATGGTTTTCTTGGTCATGTGAGATTATCACATGACACTAGTTTAACTCCCATTGTAATATTTCCAAACATATAAATCCATTAAATAATATAAAACACATCAATAAAAAAATATACAAGAAATAAATATAAGAAACTCAAAATTCAATAATTTCAACTTAACATCCCATGGAAACTCGGGTTTCACTATGAAAGGTAGTGATCAGTCACCCACCCATAACCTACCACCCAAGATATGATGATCGTAACTCTAATCTATCATTACCACAAGAATAATAAAGGGTGAAATGACACCTAGGATTCCTAAAGAACCTGTTGGTCTGGAGTTAGGATAAAAAATAACCAAGAGGGGCGGGGTGAGTGAATTATCCTTTTTAAAGATAAATTTAAATTTAAAGTTATATTATTGTTATTAAGTTAATTTAGCTAAAATATAAATAAAAATGCATACAAGTTTTTTATAGCAGTTCAAATCTAAATGATCTTTCTTTACCCCTATCACAAAATGATAGTGATGGTACCGACTATACCCACTATAATGGAATCTTAAAATGAATTTTACACATCTAGAGTCACAACCTAATTGAAAATACTCTTTCCTATAGAGGCATAAACCCAAACCTAAACTTTATTTTTCCCACCTATAGGAACAACATGAAAAATCTTCCCTTTTCCCATATAGAGGCACAACCCAATGCCTATTTTTTTGGGATTCACAACCCAAAATACAAACTTTTAATGGGTAGTATAAATCTTTAAAATTATGAACATTAAAAAAGAATAGGAAGAAATAAAACCATAGAACTAGATGAAATCTTTAATGGCTGAGTGTTGAGGCAATAAGCAATTATATAGCAGTAATGGACCAAACTATTTTAGTTTGACTAGGAGTAGTAGTTGATCACTAGAAAAACATAGTAATTGAAAAGATTTATAAAATCCCTGACCTATTTCCACACCTTACACTAGTTTTTTAACTCTATGTATATAGAGTTTCTCTTTTCATAGCATCATTACAATTTGAAATCCACCACATTTTCTTTTTTTAATAAACCACTTTAGAGTTATCAACGTTTGTTTTCTAGATAATATTCTACATATAATTATTCTATAAATGAAAAACAATATTCTTATTAATATTTTTTATATCATGTAAAAAATAATAGTCTATACAGTAGATCATAGGAGAATAATTAATAAAGTAGAAAATAATAAGCATTAATATCCTTGGAATACTTCTTGATAATAATCAAGGATGACCCTTCATATTTAAGTATATTTGAATTTTGATACTTCAATTTCTAAAATTTTAGTATAAATATCTATATATGTGAATCTCATTTTAATAATATTTAATTTATCATAAAAAAATTCAAAACATGTTCACATGTATTTTAAATAATTAATACACAATTCTAGAATAATTAAAACATTAATTATATATATAATAAACTTATAGAAAGTTGAAATATATAGTAATACATGAAACAGAGCATAATTTCAATTTTAGAAAAACATTTAGGTCTATATAGGTGAATTTTCAATAC
Organism: Viscum album; assembly: GCA_963277665.1. Lineage (NCBI taxonomy): Eukaryota > Viridiplantae > Streptophyta > Magnoliopsida > Santalales > Viscaceae > Viscum > Viscum album. Next base: position 905,347,851 of record OY728131.1, on the reverse strand, counting down.
CCTTACTTGAGAAATACTCTTTACATAAGGGAAACATATTTTACCCTTACACGGGTTACCCTTACTTGAATCATAACCACTTAGTATAGGTAATAGACTTCTACCCTTACATGGTTTACTACCCTTACATAGCTATAGGAGAACCTTTATTACCTTTACACAAGACTTTAGTTACGCTTATGTGGGTATTGAAAACATTTAGGTACCCTTACATAGGTATTGGATACCCTTACACAAGTATTAATTACCCTTACACAAGTAATTAAAATAAGATTGTACCCTTATGAAAATAGGAAAATACTTTTATATAAGCTTTATAATTCACTTTTTACCCTTACATAAGTAAGGATTACCTTTATGTGAGCATGGAGTACCCACACAATGTTTAGGCTACCTTTATGAAACTATAAGAATTTGTGAATTACCCTTAAGTAACTATCATAAAATGTGGGTTACACTTACGCAAAAAATATAAGTACCCTTACATAACTATTTAAATTTGTGGGTTACCTATATGAAACTCTTAAAATAAGTGGTTTAACTTTAAAAAAATATTAATATACCTTTACGCAACAATTTACACCCTTAAAAAATGCTAGTTACCCTTATATAACTTCATAAAAATAATTCCAGCCCTACGTAACTCATATAAAGACAATGCTATATTTACAAAACTTCAAAAAAAATTATCTACCCTTACGTAACCCACTAGAACTTGAGGTTACCTTTACGTAGCACTATAAAATTATGTATAAATAATATTTAAAGGCCTAAATAATAAATTTATCCTTGTAATTTAATATAAAACTTGTAGAATAAGTTATAAACAATCAAAATAATAAATCTAAAAAAATTAAACAAAGAATTATAAAAATAAAATTAATGTATATCTTTATCAATATAAAAGATAAAATCCTAAATATGACACTTAATAAAGCTATGATAAATTATAATTACAAAATATCAAAGTAATAAAAAAATATAATTAATCACAATATATAATTTTTGTAATTATTAAAACATAATTAATATATTAATCCAAGGATTCAATACAACATTCTACCCCTTTTTGATAATTACAACACTAATTAATATAATTTCAAAAATCTCCCCCTTTTTGAAATTATCAAAAATATAAAACATCTACCTCATTACCTAATAGTGTTACTTTACCTTAAGAATAATCTTTATTTGGAAAGTGGAAACACATGGCATTTTATAAGTTTAATTTTTAATATAAAATAAAAATGAATATAAATAATTTATAAAGCTTTCTAAAACCTTCACATTTCAAAAAAGTATGAAGGAGCCACTATAAAGGCAACATTTTTAAAACATAGAATTAAATTCATTGAGTATAAATTTTAAATTTAATTTTTTAAAAATAATGAGAAACCCTTCATAAAATATCCTTTTATGATAACTAAAGGTTTTAATAGAAATTTAACATCATCTAGAATGTATGAAAACACTTAAAATAGAAATATAGTAAACAAATGTGTGTAAAATTTAAAAATAGTATATTGTAAAAAAAAATAGATTCCACGTTTTATATATTGCATGTAAATATGAAAATTTCATCACATAAACATACTCAAACTCCCAAAAAATTCATTCTATATAAATTTAAATTGAAATATCTATCATACCAAGTTCGAAATTTATTTTCTCATACTGAGAAAAGTTCAATGGTTTAGTAAATCTGTAGGAAATTTTATTTTCTATAGAAATATATTTCATATTTATATTTCCTCTTAGAACATGATCTCTAATAAAATGAAATTTGGCATAAATATTTTTATCTTTAGAGTGTTTAAGGGTTTTTTGGAAATGAAAATAGCAAAATTATTATCATATAATATAGCAATATTATCAAAATCAAAATCAAAACCAGATTTTTTTTCTTAATCAATAATGATTGAGCACAAAAATATGAAACAAATATTTATTATGATTCATAAATTGAAAGGGAAAAGATTATTTTATTTTAAGTCTAATAATAAAAATATTTACCAAGTAAATAACACATACCTAAAGTCCTTTTTATCTCTATATTTCATTCCCAAAATGTAAAATCAGAATGACCTGTCAAAAAATTAGTTTTAGATGGGTAAAATAAAAAAATATTCAAAGATCCTTTAACAAATCAAATATTACTCTTAATTTATTTAATTTAAATTTTTTAGGATCACTTTTAAATATAGAAATCATGTAAACTAAAAACATTAAATTAGTCCTAGAATTAGTTAAGTAGAAAAAACATATAATCAAGCGTCAATATGTTTCAATATTAACATATTTTCTTGATTTACCTAAATATATTTTGAATTAAATACTCATGGGAGTATTTTTACTTTTATAAGAGTCTAAACCAAGTCTATTTACTAAATATTTTGCATACTTGGATTGATTTTAAAAAATACCATCATTTCTTTGAAATTTTTTCAAACTAAAGAAGAATTTAAATTCCACCATCATAGTCATATCAAATTTAAAAGTCATAAAATCTGAATATTCATTAAAAATATTTTCACATGAAGATCAAAAAATAATGTCATCAACATAAATTTTTACAATCAAGATATCATTACAATTTTTCTTAATAAACAAGGTAGGATCAAACTTCCCCTTATCATTTAAAAAAATAATACTAGATAAATTTCCATACCAAGATCAAAAAGCTTGTTTCAAACCATATAAAGATTTATAAAATTTAGAAACATGATTATAATGTTTTTTATTTTTAGAACTAGGGGGTATTCTAAATTATTCTTTATTATAAATATATCCATTTAGAAAATTGGTTTTGAAATCCATTTAAAATAATTTAAATCCATGAAAGGCAGCATAATATAATAATATTCTAATTGATCTAATATATGGTTGTAAAAGATTATTCAAAATAAACACCTTATTCTTATAAATATCCTTGATTAAACCATATATATTTATTTTTATCTATATTTCCAGATTCATTAGGTTTGTTTCTAAAGATCCATTTTATTCTAATAACATGAGAATCACTTAGTGGAAAAACTAAATTTTACACATTATTTATAGTAAAATAATTTAAATCACCTTGAATATAAAAGATCTAATTATAATCATTTAAATATTTATATATATTATTAGGTACAAAGTCAAAAATGAAAGCATGATAAGCACGAATATTCATAACAGATTTTCTAGTTTAAACATTTTATTTAACATTACTAATCACATTATCTATATGAATATAAAAAACTTGACCCTAGTATCCCTAAACTAGTGGATACTTTATTACATTGGTACTAGATACAAGAGATCACATCTTATAGGATCGAAAAGTTTATTAGTATTGGAAAAATATATACATACTTAAATCTTACATTACATTTGAAAAAATAAAATACAACATAGAATTTTCTTTGAGAACATCATTATTCCCTCTCGTATATTCTTTAATATCAATCATAATACAATTATAATAATCTTGGGGAAAGCAAACAAAATAAATTGGTGAGCTAAGATGTTTTTTAAGTGTATATGTATAATAAAAGAAAACATGGAATAAATAAGGAATAATATTGCAGGAATAAATGATGATCAAATAATTCCATATAAATAATCACACTAGCTTAAAAGTTATACATGGATATCATAACTATTAAAATAATAACATGCGCATCAATAAATGATTTCATAATGATGGAATACATAATTTTAGACATATTAAACTTACCATTGAGTAATTGTACTATGAAATGAATGTAAATTGGTAAGGTCTCTACCAAAGAACCAACTTGTTTTTTCTCATGAGACCGACTAATACATCAGGGTGATATGTAACTCAAGGCCCCACCCATTACTTAATAATTTCAATGCATTAATCATACGAATAAACAATAAAACATCATAAAAATAACTTAAAAATTATTAAATATCACAAAATATTAAGGAAAAAATTTATTTTAAAGAAACTATTTAAAATTGTCAAGGAAGATTCAAATCATTGGGAATTCATGATGGTAGGAAATTCAGTTCATGTCGTGTACATTAAGACAAAGACTCATTTCACATTTTTGGTGAAAAGTCAAAAGTACCTGGTATAAAAAATGACAGGAGGATTCATTTTAAACCATTTTAAAAAAAGTTTAACATGGATAAAATTTCTTTAATAAATCATTATAGAATATATAAAAAATTCTTTTGAACAGTTTACTGAAAATATGGACATGGAAGAAAATGAATCTCATCTGAGTAGAAAAACAAATTTGGTTTTCCTAAAAATATTATATTGGTATATTGAGTAATTAAAGAGAATAAAATTAATGTAAATTTTTTAATTAATATAAATAACCATAGGATAAGAAAATAATATTTTCTTAAGATATAAAGATGAAATAATTCCGCCAGGAGAGACTTTAACATAAACAATCCTGAATAATGATGATATTGTGAAATAAACCCTTACCTTAGGTTCAAATTACTTTGTATGTGTTCAAACCTACCATATAATAAATATATATTTATTATAAATATATTATATAAAAATAATCATATATACCATATATTATTTACTTATAATGTGTTATCGACTGTTTATTAACAATTATTCTTTAAAATCACTCTTATGGGTGATGACTGTTTCATTTTTCTTGTATGTTTATTTCAGTAGTTTCAACCTTGTACTTTTATCATGGTTACATAATATAAAGGATTTTAAAAATTATACAAATATCGTATATATTCATTATATATATATAATCATTTATAAAATTTATAGATATAAAAATGAATTATGTCATTCATGGAGACAGTAGATCGTACGTACCCATGAACGTTGTTTTCACTTTTCAAAAGATGGAAAGAAAGAAAGGTAAATAATAATTAACCTTTTATGAATAATTATTGTATCATATATATTAATTAAACCCATCCTTATTACTATCCATGTAATGTGAAAATGAAAATTGAATTACATCACTTCATGGAGATGATAGTCCACACGTACACACGCGTGACATTATCATTTTATAACAAATTGAAAGGTAAGAATATAGATTTGATATTATATTAAATAATCATAATAATTTTATAAATATAATTTAAAAACATTAAACCCATCATAATACCCATCCATGAATGAAGGTGATGAAAAATGAATTGTATCGCTATGTGGAGGTAGTAGTCCACACGTACACACAATTGATAATTTATCTTAACATTTGATGGAAAATCGGGTGGATAATGATGGTTTCATTATTATAATAACATTTAAATACATTTATAATATTTAATTTATTATTTTATTATTAATACCACATATTTAGAGTAGGTGTAATAAAAATTAAAAAAAGAAAGTAATCATTTAAGAAAATTATCTCTTATTGGAAATAAATCTATTAGATCTCCTATCAAGGACCCTAGGGTTAGACTTTTGTAAATACAAGAATATATATAATGTGTATAAGGGTGTTTAGAAGAGAATTTTTCATGGTTTTGTTGATCTATATGCCTCAAAGTTGTGTAAATAAAAGAGATAATGGGTTTCCTTTTATAAGAGAGGAAAAATACACACTTAGAATTACAAAAAATATTAAAAATATAATTTATTCATTCCAAAGAAAAATTATTCCAAATGAAAATATATTAAAATAATAAGATTATAATGAAAAAAATATCACCATAAAATGAAATTTATATAGGTTTTATGACATTTTAAACCTTTTGTTTTTGTTTAACCCCTTAGTGAACCAATTTCAATCTTAACCATGTCATAATTTTTAATTATTAAAGGGTTATAATTTTACTTATAAGGTAGTAGTTAGATCATAAATGGATAATGTATGAAATTTTAGACCATTTATAATTATAATTATCCTATTTAATTCTTCTTAAAATTTATAAATAATTTAATAAAATATTATTTAACATAAAATATCATTAATGTCATTTTGAAACTATTAATTTAATTGGACTTTAACAATACCATGAGTTCAAAGGTATTAAAATATAAACCATTCACACATTCCTAAAATGTTATACTAATCTATAAAATTCAAGTAGTACAATAATCCACCTGATTTTTATAACTTTTATTTTTTTGAAATCATTTATTATATTTTTTTATTAATTGAATAAATACTGCATCGACATTGTGTAAGCATTTAAGGTAATTATTAAATTAATAAAAATTAGAAATAAATTACTAGAATAAAAAAATATTTCATCTTTCAAATAAACATTTTAAAAAAAATTATTCCCTTTTTTATCACTATAATAAAAATTTACAGTTATAAAAGTAAAGTACAAGGACCTGACCGTATTACATTACATAATCTTGAATTTAGTCAAGAAATCACTTACCTTAACATTGAAAATCTTTTAAAGTTTATATATTTAAATAATTGGGACAAAATTCATTCATAATATTACACATTGTTACAGATTGGATACCATAAAAAATATTCATTTCTTCCAAAATATAAAACTTTTCAAATAAACCATCATTTATTTGACTATTATTCAAAAATTTAACTTGGATTACTTATATGTCTTACACAACCTTATAAACTGTGAAAATCATTTAAAAACATGGTATGAGCACAAAAAAGATCAGTAAGGGATATAAAAAGAAGGAAAGAACAAACTAGTTCATGAATACTTGTAACGTATGAAATCATTTTCAAAAGACATACTTGTCACCCATATATAATTACTTTTTGAAACATGATATTTGAAAAAGATACAAACAACACATAATAACATAAATATAACAATAAAGTTATCTTGGGTAATTACTTACAAAATCTTGTAACCCTCTCGGCTGCCTTATAATTTGTAACCCTCACGACTACCTTACAATTTGTGTAACCATCATAGTTACACATGGAGTAACCATACATCCGACCTCCAAATTACACATAACCAATGAATTGGAGGGATATAGAGGTCCTACCCTTAATCATAAACAATTCCCAAGAACCAGAAGATAATCATACAACATGAATAATTCCATAAAAACATTGCTTTTGAATTTCATAAAACAGAATTTTAAAAGAGGTTTTTAAAAGAAAAGTCCCTTAGAAATATCATATAATTAAAGTGAGACATAATATAGTGGATGGAATATGTATATAAACTATAAATACATATAATTAAACATAATATAAACATAACTCATCACATAAACAATTTCAATACCACATAAATGACGAAGTAGAAGGTTAACCCAAAGAATGGAAATCGGGTTAAGAATTCCCTTACCTCGGGTTTTACTTACTTCAAACTTGTTTAAACCTCCTTTATAATTGTTAAAATAGTTTTATTATTATATTATAGAAACATATTCATATTTATAACATCTTATATGATAATTTTATAACATCATTTCACCCCTTAATTGTTAGTATTTTGTTCCTTCCATTGTTTCAGGTGCATTCTTTACATGATTTCCATGATTGGTTCATGATGGATGTTCTTGTCAATTGGAAGTGAAACTAAATTTTTTTAATATAGAGGTATTTAAATATTTATATTACAATAAATTATACCATTTATCATTCTGAATTATAACATGAGGATGATTCATAAGTTAAAACATTTTTTATATTTGTTTAGGTCATTTTAACGATTCTTCAATCATAAAGAACTCATTTGTTTCATAAATTTATAACATGTGTAGAAAATGATTACAGAATAATATATAAGTAATAATACATAAATTATAATCTTTTTCAACCATAAAAATGGTTTTATGACCATTATTCAAGGAAGTAAAGGAAATTTAAATAACATCATCCACGATGTCGGTAAATCGACACATCAGAGACAATGTTTTAATTCCTTGAATAAGTGGGAGAGGAGAAGAATATTGATGAGAAATTTTAAATGAACATGATAAAATCTAGAATATAAATGATTTTGTAGCTTTTATTCCTCTTGTATAAGAGGATTTGAGGAAAAAAGAAGAAAATAATGGAACTCAAAATAAAAGAAAAATTGAGAAATCTCTAACAAAATTCGGCAGCCTAACGACGTCACTTAAAATTTCATAAAATAGTTTGATGAGAGAAAGTGGGTATCTCATTTCTATTACTTAATATTGAAATTTAAGGGAATATAAAATGACATGTCACAACATTATACAAAGAAAATTAAAAATAATAACATAAAATGAAAGAAAGGAAAGAAAAAAAATAGGATGTTTGCCTCTTGATATATTCTCCTTGAGATCCTTCTTAAGGCCTTTGGTTTTGTACTTTTGGTGATACCAGCAGCTCTAGGACATGTGGAAGAGCCTTGGGAGGAGTATTGGGCAGAAATTATGTAATGATCAAGGCTTGATAGGTGTGGGGGGAAGAGGGGAATAAGGGTGGTATTTATAGTGGAGGAGAGGATATATTTTTCATTATTTTAATCATTATTATAATATTGTTGCTCAAGACTATGAATAATATTAATTCATGTGACCCAAAATAGTAATAATGACATTTGATTTAGAACCAAGTGTCCTTACATCACTTATAATGTCATAAATAGTGTATTTTACCGATAATTTGAATATATGGTATTTTACCGAATTTCACTATTCATAAAAAATTCAAGAATTTTAGAAAAATCCAAAAAAAATAACCCTAACCATTTTCCAATGTGTAGAATTCAAAAATAAACTCCATTTTTTAAAAATAGTTTTCTAAATATTTTTAATTTAATTTTTAAATTAAATTATACTTAGTTAAAAAATTACCAATTCTAATTCTATAACCACTTTTACATCACATTGAAAAATTAATCAAGATGTCATTATCTTAAATCCTTAAGAAAATAAAATAATAATAAAATTTACAACTCATTTGGGTCATATTACTGTTCATATTACTATTCATATTACTATTCTTTAGGTTATGTTACTATTCACTAAAAAACAAGTTGGTTCCATCAGACTCCAAATAACTTATTGAACACAATTATAGATGACCGTTTTTCAAAATTTAAAACATAAAATTACTAAAATTATGTTTAAAGGCTAGTTATAAATATCTACTTAAAATAAGATTTCATGCATTTCAATTTATTTTTAGAAAACCTTGGGGTGTTACATTATCCCCACCTTCTAGAAATTGCATCCTCGCAATTTTATTTACTTATTAAACAAGTGAGGGTACCTTTCCCTCATATCATTTTCAAACTCCCATGTTTCTTCTTCTACCATGTGGTTTCTCCACAAAACCTTTACCTAGTAGATTACCTTATTCCACAATACCTATTCTCTTCGATCAAGAATCTGAACTAGTTTCTCTTCATAGGAAAGGGTCTCTTCTAGCTGAACTACTTCTGGGCTCAAGACATGAGTTGAATCTGGAACATAATTTCTCAATATCAAAACATGAAAAAAATTGTATACCTTAGACAAGCTTAAAGGAAAAGCTACTCAGTATTCCACTGGTCCAACTTTCTCTAGGATTTTAAAAGGACGGATGAATCGAGAACTTAGCTTTCCTTTCTTACCAAAACTCATCACACTTTTCCAAGGAGAGATTTTAAGGAAAACATTATCACCTACCTCAAATGAGAAGTCTTTCCTTATGTTATCTGCATAACTTTTCTATCAGCTCTAAGCTGTCATCATGTGATGCTAGATCATCTTTACTTTCTCAGCTAATTCCTACTAATTTCGGCCCCATCAACTTTCTTTCACCGACTTCATCCCAAAACACTGGAGTCCAACACTGCTTCCAATACAACGCCTAAAAAGGTTCCATCTGTATACTGGAATGAAAACTGTTATTATAAGAAACCTCAACTAAAGAAATATGTTGATCCCAACTTCTCTAGTAGTCTATTGAACAAGCTTGAAGCATATCCTCCAACGTTTGAATCATTCTTTCTGACTGCCCATCTGATTGAGGTTGAAAAACTGTACTGAAATTTAATTCTATTCCCAACAACTTCTGAAGGCCCTTACAAAAGTTATAAGTGAACCTGAAATCCCGTCCAGATAAAATGTAAAGAGGAACTTAATGTAACTTGAAAATATCTTTGAGGTAAAATCGAGAATTCTGATCCAAAGACATTGTATCTCGAATAGAAATAAAATGTGAAGATTTTGTCAACCGATCAATAATAACCCAAATCTCATTGTTACCTCAAGAATTCTCTGTTAGTCCCACCACAAATTCCATGGATACATTCTCCCATTTCCACTCTGGCACTGGAAAAGGCTTGAGCATCCCCTTTGGTAACTGTTTCTCTACTTTAACCTATTGACATGTCAAGTATTTTACAATAAATTATACAATATCCCTTTTCATTCTATCCCACCAGTAATACTCCCCAAGGTCTCTGTACATCTTAGTACTTACAGGATGAACTGAAAATGAAGAACTATGAGCTTCACACAAAAAATCATTCTTCAACTAGTAATCACAAGGCACACACAACCTTTTACCAAATCTCAAAACACAATCTATATCAAGGTTAAATTTTGGCAGCTTACCCATTTTAACCAATTCATCCTATTTTTATAGCTCATGGTATTCCTTTTGTGCTTTCTTAATTCTATCTGATAATGATGACTGCCCTGAAACCTGAAACAAAACAGATGTATTCCATGCACCAACAACTTCTAAGACAAAATTCATCAAATCATTAATTAATGGATCAATTTCCAAACGTAACATGGTTAATGATAAATGATGTTTTCGACTCAAGGCATCTGCCAGTTTGTTTGCTTCTCCAGGATGATAATTGATTGTGGAATCATAATCCTTAATCAATTCGAGCCATCTTCTCTACCTCATGTTTAATTCCTTTTGAGTGAATATATACTTCAGAATTTTATGGTTAGTATATATTTGAAATTTGGATCTGTATAAATGATTCCTCCAAATTTTCAAATCAAAAACCACAACTGCCAATTCCAAATCATGTGTGGTATAATTTAACTCATGAGGTTTTAGTTGTCTTGAAGCATACAAAATTACCTGATCATTCTGCTTCAAAACACAACCAAGTCCCTTCAAAGAAGCATCACTGTAGATGACAAACTCACCATTTCGGGAAGGCAATGCCAAAACCAGAGCATTCACTAATCTCTTCTTTAGTTCTTAAAAACAAACATCACATTCTTCTGTCCAAATAAATTTAACTTCTTTTCATGTTAACATAATTATCGAGCTATATAACCTTGAAAAATTATTAACAAACCATTGATAATAACCTACTAATCCAAGAAAACAAGGAATCTCTATAACATTTGTGGGTCATGGACATTCATCAACATCTTTTGTTTTGGTAGGATCAACTATTATTGTATCCTTATTTACAATTTTTCCAAGAAAATAAATCTGTTCTAACCAAAAATCACACTTTCTGAATTTTCCATATAGTTTATTTTCCTTTAAGGTTTGTAAAACAACCCTTAGATGTTTTTCATCCTCCATTTTATTTTTAAAAAATACCCAAATGTCATCAATAAACACAACCAAAAACTTATCCAAGAACTCATGAAATACTATATTCATAAGATTCATGAATATAGAAGGTGCATTAGTTAACCCAAACGACATAAAAAAAAATTCATAATGCCCATATATAGTACGAAAAGATGCTTTTGGGATGTCATCCCCCTTTACCTTCAGTTGATGGTATCAAGATATCAAGTCAATATTGGAAAAGTACTGAGCTCCCTGGATCTGATCAAACAAGTCATCGATGTGAGGCAAAAGATAATTGTTTTTAACAGCGAGGTTATTCAAAGCTCTATAATCAACACAAAGTTTCATAGAACCATCTTTATTTTTAATGAACAAAACAGGAGATCCCTATGGTGAAGTGTTAGGATGAATGAAACCTTTATCCCGAAAATCTTGCAACTGGTTTTTCAATTCAAGAAGTTCTATTTGAGCCATATGATAAAGGCAGTTTTTAAATTGTCTTAGAATCAGGAACTAAATCAATTGTGAATTCTACTTCTTGATCAGGCATGACATTGGGTAACTCATCAGAAAAAACATCAAGGTATTCATTTACCATTGGCACATCATTAATCTGAACAATTCCCTTGTTTTCAACAATATGAGCAAGATAACTTTTATTTCCATATTTCAATATTTTCATATCTTCCTGATATGTTATCAATTTTATGGGTTCATTGTTGTATAAAAACTGAAACTCTTTCTGAAAAACAACTTATTTAGATCTTCAATCAGTCTTAGCATGATAAACAGAAAGCCAATCCATTCCCATAATAACATCAAACTAAACTAAGGGTAAAACAACAAGGTTTTCAGGTAAATTCTTTCCACAGATCACAATAAAAAGATTATTATAATTCCTCTTTACAGTAATATTTCCCCCTCGTGTTTTTACAACAAGTTCCAATCTCATTTGTTGAGGTGACGTTTCCAATTTACTAGAAAATTTCTCAGAGATGAAGGAATGTGTAGACCCTGTATCAAACAAAACTTTAGAAAAATTTGAGTAAATAAACAAGGTACCCAATACATCTTCATTGGATGTCTCAACATCTGATGACGTAATCGGAAAGGATATCACTACACCTTTCTACTTATAGTACAACTTTTTTTGCATCATTTGGATCTCTCTTTGGATAGGCATTTGCATAGTGACCCATCTCACCACATTTAAAACACTTAACAGTTTGCTTATCAGGATTAGTCTTAGGGTCATTTTCATTATAATATCAGACCATATGTCCAAACATAACACATTGAAAACACTTCTTAGTTTTGGTAAGACATTCCCTAGGGGGATTCTTGCCACACATTTCACAAAATGGAAACTGGATTTTCTTACCTTCATATTCTTTGGTTGATTCTTACCCATCACTTTCCATCTGGACCTCTTCTTCTCCTTATTTCCAAAATTCACATGATCATTAGAAAACTCCATCTCTACCCTCTCAGAACATCAAACAAGTTTCTCATAACTTTTTAATTCATGGGAGGAAAACTCCCTTCGATACCTTTGCTTCAGTCCTGAGTAAAAGCGGTTGATTTTTCTATCAAGATCTAGAATAAGATTTAGATCATACCTCACAAGTTGGGTGAAGTTTTCTTCATACAAATCCACTAAATCTTCCTCCTTTTGCTTTAATTCAAGGAATTTCTTCTCCATCATAAGTCACACCACCTTAGGAAAGTATTTTCCAAAGAAAAGACTTTTAAATTCATCCCACTCTAAGGTATCAATATCCTCTCTATCCCTTATATTATTCACCATTGATCACCACTTATCAGATTCACCTTCAGAACGATAAATGGAAGGACTTAATTTTTTTATTATCGGAACATCCCATAACATAGAAAATCTTTTCAGGTTCATTAATCCATAATTCAGCCACTACTGGGTCAAAAGATCCATTGAAATCAGGAGGGTGTTGTATCATAAAATGTTCCACTATTGTCGTGTTCCGTTGTGGTAACTCTATTTGTTCTCATGCATGAATGCCACCACCTTTTATTTCATGAATTAGCTGAGCCATTACTGTCACAAACTACTTGGTTCCAATCCCTACCATTCTGGGCTACAGGTTCGGAAGGATGTCATTCTATTGGTGCCTCTCCTCTTCAACTTCCTTGTTTCTTCTACAGACAACCATTTTGAACAGACATATCTTAGATGAAGAAACAAGGTAATATTTAAATGCTATAACATTTCAAATTAATTATTGAGTAAAAATCATTTATGGTATTATTTTAATATCATCATAACCCCTAAAGTTATCAACACTATCCTCTGATACCAACTATAAGGACCTGGGCTTATTACATTACATAATCTTGAATTTATTCAAGAAATCACTTCCCTTAACATTGAGGATATTTTAAATTTTATAGATTTATATAATTTGGATATAATAAATTCATAATATTACACATTTTTACATAGTGGATACCATAAAAAAATATTCATTTATTCTAAAATATAAAACGTTTCAAATAAAACATGATTTCTTTGAATATTCTTCAAATATTTAACATGCCTCAATTATTTGTCTTACACACCCTTATAACCTATGAAAATCATTTAAAAACTTGGGATGAGCACAAAAAAATCTCAGTAAGGGATATAAAAATAAGTAAAGAACAAACTAGTTAATGAATACTTATAATGTATCAAATCATTTTCAAAAGACATACTTGTCACCCATATATACTCACTTTTTGAAACATGAGATTTCAAAAAGACACACAAAAAAACATAAGAACATAAATATAACAATAAAGGTATCTTGGGGCACTGCTTACATAATCATGTAACCCTCTCAGCTATCTTATAATTTGTAACCCTCACAGCTACCTTACAATTTGTGTAACCATTGCAGTTACACTTGGAGTAACAATACAACCGACCTCTAACATACACATACCCAATGAATTGGAGGTAGATATAGGTCTCACCCTTAATCATAAATAATTCCCAAGAACCATAACATAATCATACTACATGAATAATTCCATTAAAACATTGCTTTTGAATTTCGTAAAACAAAATTTTAAAAGTGGTTTTTAAAAGAAAATTCTCTTAGAAATATCATATAATTCAAGTGAGCATTAATATAGTGGATATAATATGCATATAAACTGTAAATAAAAATAATTAAACATAATATAAACATAACTCATCACATAAACAATTTTAAGACCACATAAATAACAAAGTATAAGGTTAACACAAAGAATGGAAATCGGGTTAAGAATTCTCTTACCTCAGGGTTTTAATTACTTAAAAATTGTTTAAAAATCATGTATAATGATTAAAATAGTGTTATTATTATATTATAGATACCTATTTATCTTTATAACATATTATATGATCATTTTATAACATTATTTCACCCCTTAATTGTTAGTATTTAGTTCTTTCCATTGTTTCGGGTGCATTCTTTACATGATTTCCATGATTGGTTCCTGGTGGATGTTCTTGTAAATTGGAAGTGAAACTATATAATTGGAATGGAGTGGTATTTAAATATTTATATTATCATAAATTATACCATTTATCATTCTGAATTCTAACATGAGGATGATTCATATGTTAAAACATTATTGATATTTGTTTAGGACATTTTAACAATTCTTCGATCGTAAAGAACTCATTTGTTTCATAAATTTATAACATGTGTAAAAAATGATTACAAAACATTATATAAGGTATAATACATAAATTAAAATATCTTTAAAACATAAAAATGGATTCATGACCCGTATTGAAGGAATTAAATGAAATTGAAATCACATCATCCACGATGTCGGTAAATAAACACATCACAGACGGTGTTTTAATTACTTGAATAAGTGGAAGAGAAGAAGAATATTGATGAGTAATTTTACATGAACATGAGAAAAGAAAGAATATAAATTATTCTGGAGCTTT
Organism: Viscum album; assembly: GCA_963277665.1. Lineage (NCBI taxonomy): Eukaryota > Viridiplantae > Streptophyta > Magnoliopsida > Santalales > Viscaceae > Viscum > Viscum album. The sequence goes on along the minus strand of OY728131.1, from coordinate 905,332,467 downwards.
AATTCCTCTTGGATAAGAGGAGTTTAGTAAAGAAGAAGAAAAGAAAGCAACTCAAAATAAAAGAAAAATTGGGAAATCTCTCACGAAAATTCGGCAGCCTAATGGAGTCACGAAAAATTTCATAAAATAGTTTGATGATAGAAAGGGGGTATCTAATCACTATTAAATAATATGGGAATTAAGGGGGATATGGAATTACATATCCAAACATAATACAAATAAAATTAAAAATAATAACATAAAATGAAAGAAAGGAAAGAAAACGAAAGAGGATGTTTACCTCTTGATCTATTCACCTTGAGATCCTTCTTAAGGCCTTTGGTTTTAGACTTTTGGTGAGACCAAAAGCTCTAGTAAGTGGGTAAGATCATTGGGAGGATTATTTTTCAGAAATTAGGTAAGTATCAAGGCTTGAGAGGCGTGAGAGGAAGAGGGAAATGAGGGTGGTATTTATAGTGGAGGAGAGAAGGTATTTTTCATTATTATAATATTTTTTCTCGAGACTATGAATAATCATAATTAATGTGACCTCAAAGAGTAATAATGTCATGTGAGTTCAAAAAAAGTGGCCTTATATCACTTATGATGTCATAAATAGTGTATTTTATTGATAATTTGAATATACTCTATTTTACCGTATTTCACTATTCATTAAAAATTTAATAATTTTAGAAAAATCCCAAAAATTCACTCTAACAAATTTTAGAAATTTAGAATTCAAAAATTAACTCCATCTTTTAAAAATAATTTTCTAAATATTTTTAATTTAATTTTTAAATAAAATCATACTTAGTTCAAAAATTAATAATTCTAATTCTATAATTTCTTTTATATCACATTGAAAAATTAAAAAAGATGTCATTATCTTAAATCCTTAATAAAATAAAATAATAATAAAATTTACTATTCATTTTGGTCATATTCCTATTGATAAGGTTATGTTGCTATTCACCAAAAAAACAAGTGTGTTTCATCAGACTCCAAATAACTTACTAAACACAAATGTTGATGACCATTTTTTGAAATTCAAAACATATAAGTAGTAAAATTATGTTTAAAGGATATTTATAAATATCTACTTAAAACAAGATTTCATGCATTTCAATTTATTTTTAGAAAACCTTGGGGTGTTACATCAAGAGAGTGATATTTTGTATTTATCCTTTTCTTAAAATAATACAAGGGTCATAATAAAAGAAAAATTGAAACAAGTGGCCATATTAATTATCAATAATTGGATGATAATTTCTTAAATTAACTCATATAAAAGGATAAATACAATTTTTAGATGAATTTTAAATCCTTAAACCAAAGTTTTAACCTTATTTTTTCTTGTTTTACCCTTACCGAGGTGACTAAAATTTACCAAGCTTAATATTCATAATTACTAAAAATAAAATAAAACTATTTAATAAATATAATTCACTTGATTAAAAATATGGGATCCACTTTTTAATATTAATTTTTGGTAATTGACATAAATTAATTTTCAAATAAGTGTGAAAAATGAGACAAAAAACGTTTTTTTTAGAAAAATACATTTTTAAGCATAAAACTAGATTTATTTGTATCCCCAACCTATAAAAAATATTATATAAATGTTAAAAAAATATATGATTGAATATCTAATATATATATTTCATTAAAATTATTCACTAATAATGGCCAATTTAATTTATTAATATAAAAACACATTGTGCACATAAAAACAATTTCTTTAGAAAAAGCAACTGTTTTACTTTCAAATGATTTTATTTTTATTTTTAATCAATTGATATCTAATAAATGTATTTTATACATGTTTATACCACAATTTTTTCATAATTCAGTTAGTTCTATTCAGACTTTCTAATTTAACAGCTATATTATAATGTTATACTATATTATGGTTCATTTAGACTTAGGGGTGCATGTTTCACAAGCTATCAAAAAAAATTATTTAAAGAGAAATATATCATAAAATATAGGGGTGTTTCATTATACACCCCTTAAAATAAATTTTACCTATAAATCTAGTCAATTTAGTAAAAACTGATGATATCTTTATTTTATCACATCCTCAGGTTCCCAAGTAGCATTTTCAAATTTATGATTCCTCCAGATGGCATTAACCATGTGAGTAGTCTTTGTCTATATCACTTTATCTCTATGATCCAAGATTTATACTAGTTTTTCTTTATAATAAAGGTCATTATCTAGTTGTATGAACTCTTATTTCATTACATGTTAATTATTAGGTATGTACTTGCTCAGAAGAGATACATAGAACACATTGTGAACTTGAGAGATGTTTAGTGGAATCACCAAGTGATAAGCTTCTATCCATACTCAATCAAGAATCTCAAAGAGGAAAATATAAATAGGGATCATATTTCCATTATTTATGAATATTTTAACCTTATTCCATGGATAAATTCATAGGAATACCTTCTCACCAATTTCAAATTCTAAATTTCACTGAGGATTGTCAACATAACATTTCTGTCGACTTTGAGATACCTTGATGTGTTGCTGAATAGATTTAATTTTATCTACCATTTTCTTATCCAGATCAGGTACCAATAGATTTATTTCTCTAAATTCATCCTAGTGCATTTTATTTTTACACTTATTTATATAGAGTGATTCATAAGGATCTATATTAATTCTTAAATGAAAGGTATTGTTGTAATAAAACTCTACTAGAGGAATGTATTGATCCCAATCACCATTAAAACACCTATAATAAGATTTCAATAAATCATCTAGGTTTTGAATAGTTATATTAGACTGAACATCTATCTAATGTTGATAAGTGATGATATAACTTATCTCTATATCTAGATCTTTCTGAATACATCACTAGAACTTTGAAGTAAACCTAAAATATTGATAAGATATAATATAATGTGGTAATACATGTAACCTTTCCACTTCCATAACATATATTTTGATGCATATGTCGGGTGGCTCTCAGAAACCCTAGGCTGAGAGTCTTCTTCTCTCGGCGACGATGGAAGCTTCCGCATCGGTCCTTCCCCCCTCGGAAGGAGAGAAATCTTCGATGGCCATCAGGAAAAGAGAGACCCCATTTCCCACTTCTCTAATCCCGCCTTTCTTCCTCCATTTTCGAAAGCTACGTTGAACCCTGAAGTCATAGCGCTCATTGATGGTTTCATGAATCTTTAGATTTCAACCTCAGAGTTCACAAAAATCTCTTCACTCTTGAAGCTCAACTTGGTTGCACAGTTCAGGCATCAAAGGCCTTTAGTGGACTCCTCTGACAGATTCATCTTTGACTCCTCAGACCTCTGCGAAAGTATGACAATGGGATTGCTCGACAATCATCACATCATGATCTGCTTTGCATCAGAGGAGGACCTCAATAGCACTTGGTCAAGGGCCCCCTAGTGCTGCAATGGTTTCAAGTTCATTTTGTTTCAATGGTCATTTGAATTTCATATGAAGCATGACCCACCTTTTTCCAATATTTGGGTCAGCTTACCCAACCTCCTTCTTCTATTCCAAAATCCATCTGTGTTAAAAATTTTCAGCAACCTTATAGGTATATATTTATGCTTGGATAGCCGAACAGAAGCTGTTTGTCACCTGGTGATTTCACGGCTGTGTTTTGAGATGTACGTTTCTAGAATTCCCTTTGATTACGTATGGATAACAATCGATGAGAAGTATAGGTGTAAACAACATGTGGTTTATGAGAGATGGACTGATTTTTTCTCGGATTGTAGGCGGTTGGGACACAACTCCTATGTATGTCGATAGGGGTCTTCAAAGTCAGTGGACAGGGGTATGGGTCTCCAAGGTTTTTAGATGGAGACTATGATGGTGGGTAGCGACAAACAATTGGAAGTGTTTAGATATAATAGTGAAGGGGAACCTCAGTTGTAGCGGCTGATGGATAAGGAACGATGTAGCAGCGATTCAGCTGAATAGAATGTGAGTGTTAAGGTTGTTTCGGGTTCCGAGGCGGGGAAGAAGTCCATGGACCATCAGTTGAACCCGCGAGTTTCCAAGGTTTTTAGCAGACTTAGGGATGATCTCAGGGTTCCTTCCAACCATAGCATGTGAAGAGGCGAGGGAAGGTCTTAGCATGAAGATGTTAGAGTTAACATTTAGATTAATGAGAGGGATATCGTTCTGGAACAGAAGAAGGGAGGTGCATAGGTGGTATCAACTGCTTTGTGTGAAGAGGAGGTAAGGGTGGGAAGTGGGGTGGGATTAAGGGGAAGAAAATTCTTTCTATGGGCATGACTATTTCAAATAGAGGAGAAGATGTAAGGGGTTCAGGTTTTCTAAACCGGACTCCAGTCCACTTGAGAAACATGTTCGAAGGCCTCCCAAAGGTGGATGCCTGATCAAATCCAGATATCCTTGAGAAGATAGGTGAGGGATGTGGGAAGAAAATCGATGGGAATGAACCCCGAATCTAGGAAGATGAAGCACTAAACTCTAGGAGTAGCAGGAGTGTTAGGAGAAGTAAGGATAGATAAGATTACTCCTCGCTACCTCCTCCTTTGGAGACTCACTCAACAAAAATGTTTAATGGAAATAAGTTTTCCAGTAAAAATCCAAGTCTTAAGAGAACATGGGGCTAGGATGATCAATCCTTTGATTTGATTTTATGTTCCAATGAGGAAGTGACTAGGTAGGTATTGGTTTTGAATGAAAATTAATAGAAGGCAGCCAAGATGAAGGGGAGGCCCCTAAGAGTGTCTCTTAATGAGGATCAATACTCTTGGATTGACAAACATGATCTCATATTGGTAGGGTGCTTCAATAAAGGTTTGATCAGTATGGAGGAGTACATCCAGTTTTGGGACTATCTAGCTTCTAAGTTTGAAAAGCTGATGACCAAGGTAACAGACACTCAAGTCTCATCTTTATCATGGAAATTTTTCAGGGAAGCGGGATCTGGTGATCTTAAGTTTCTCTTTTATAATTCTGTTTAAGATGGGTTGCTGAGCTTGGTTGTTTTTTCTGGAATGCTATGTGTATTCTACCTGAGTTAGGTTCAGTTATCTAGTTTTTTATGTTGAAAGTCTTGCGCTTGCAAACATTACTTCACATAGATTTTCTCCAGATGGGGATTAGAGAACAGTCTTCATCAGAGTCTGGCTTTCAGATATGGTCGTTAAGAGGGTATGGCTTCACCATCGGTTCCATTCCCGTGAAATTATGCACAACACTACTCACCAATGGGTCATTCAATGATGAAGGCTTTTATATGGTGCAACTACTAAAGAGGAGTCGGTCCTGTATTTTTTTCTTTTATGTTTTGGTTTTTTTGTGGTTGGTGTTGGATCTCATGGTTTCTCACTTATCCTTAAAAGTGGTTTGATAATAAAAAATTAATTTTTAGTCAACATATATTCTTATGATATTTTCAAAACATAAATATTCCATGATAGAAATTATGAGTGATAAAATTATAAGTAGATTTACTATAACTCATATAGAATTATGTTATTTAGACATTTAGTGGTGTTCAACGATTAAATCCATGGTTATATTTTTTCATTTCCATTCTTGTATGGGTAATGGTTGTAACTTCCCCCCAAAACTCTATCTCTTAGCCTTAACATGCTGACATACCAAGAAACAAGATACATACTACTCAATATCCCTATTCATGTTGTCCCACTATAAATACTCTATCAAATATCTATACATATTTTTTACTTACAAGATGAATAAAGAATGATAAACTATGAAATTAATCCAAAAATTCCTTCTTCAAGTCTGGTATTAATGGGAAACATACTTGGTTCCGGAACCTTATTATTCTAGCATGATCATGGATGAAATTAGGAACATTCCTTGTCTTATTTTTTAATTCTATATCTTCCTTCTAAACCTTTTTAATCCTCTTGTGGATGGATGGTTGAACATTCATCATAGAAAGATAAATTTTCCCCCTTCCTGATGATTTCAAGATATTTATTCTATAAATCTATAAATATTTTATCTATTTAAATCCTCATTATTGAAATATTATCTTGTTATTTCTAACTCAGATCATTAACCACATTTTTTTAGTTCCCAAATTGGTAATGTATTGAGTAGTCATAATTTTTTATCAACTCCAATCATCTTCTTTAGCACATATTCAACTCTTGCTATGTAAATATTCACTTAAAGATTTTATGATCAATATATATATCACACCTTTCTCTATAAATATAATTCCTTAATATATTTATTTCAAAAATTACTATAGCTAAATACAAATCATGATTTGGGTATTGTTTTTATGAACCTTCAATTTGAGAGAGGCATATACTATCACCATGTCATTCTACACGAGGACACATCCCAACCCCTTCTTTGATGCATCACTATAGACCAAATACCCTTCTATATTATAGGGTCATGTAAGAAAAATCATTCTATACAATGTTCTCTTTATTTCTTTGAAATTATCTTCAAATTCATCTGTCAATAAGAACTTAACTCCCTTTCAATTCAACTTGGTGAGTAGATTATATAGCCATGATAATTCTCTCAAAAATCATCAACGGTATCCAACCAACCTAAGAAAAACATAGATCTTGGTTACTATAGTTGGTCTAATACATCTCTCAATAACTTCTATATTTTATGAATCCACTAATATACCCTCACTTGAGATTATATGGCCTAAAAATGAAACTTTTTTGTAGCTAAAATTCACAATTTTTAAAATTTTCATACAGATTATGCCTCCATAGGGTCTCTAGAAAAATCCTAAAGTGATATTCATTCTCTTACTTGAACTTTGAGTATATAATAATATTGTATATAAATACTATGAAAAACTGATCAAGGTAATCTATTAATACTCTATTCATTTAATTCATGAAAATAACATGATCATTGGTAAGTACAAATATAATTACTATAAATTAATAATGATCATACCACATACAAAATATTGTCTTGGGTGTATCCTCTTTCTGGATCCTTAGCTGATGATATCTAGATCAAAGAACAATCTTAGAAAAATATATATCTCCTTATAACTGATCAAACATATCATCAATACAAGGTAGATGATACTTGTTCTTAATAGTGACCTTGTTAAGTTCCAGATATTCAATAAAAAGACACATTGACCCATATTTCATCTTAACAAAAAGAATAGGTGATCCCAATGGTGAATCCCTAGGACAAATGAATCACTTTTATATATTCTCATGGAGTTTCTTCTTCAATTATTTCAACTTAATTAGGGTTATTCTATAAGGATTATACGGAAAAGATGTTTCACCGGGTATGATTTCTGTTAAAAAAATCAACTTTAAAATTTAGGGGAAGACTGGGAAAGTCCTTAGAAAATACATCAACAATTTTTTGAACATTAGGAACATTTGAAATTTTGAGTTTCTCCCAAAATATTTGAGATAAATACCCTCATGAATAGGTAGAAAAACCCATATGATGGAAGTAATTTCCATTGATCATTCAAGTTCATCCTCGCATTCATTGATGATTGAAATTTTATTTGGAATATCAAATATAACCTCCCTTCCCAAAAAATTGATATGGTATATATACTAATAGAGTCAATCCATACCCAAAATTACAGCAAATTCAATTAGAGTAAGAATAAAAAAATTCATAGGAATAACATTCCCACAAACTTATATAAGAGAGGAGTTATAAACATGATATATGGTCATACTACCATTAGGAGTTTTCAACACTAACTCAACATTTAATCATTGAGGTGGTGATGAAATACCCTTAGAAAATTATTCAAATATAATAGAGTGGGTGGAACCAGAATCAAATAAAACATTTACAATCCTAGAGTGGATGATAAGTATACCTTTCACCACATCGCTAATAAATTACACTTTGGCCTTAGTGTTTAAATAATATTGGCCTTATCCCCTTGGATTCTTTTGTGCTATGTTCCCTTTATATTTGGGGCATTAGTTGGAATGTTTCCATATCTCCTTATAGTTAAAGCACTGCACTTGTATTTATTTTCCCTTAAACTTTAACTACCAGAAACTTATCCTTTACCAATGGTTTCAAACTGTTGGTAAAGGCTAGAAAACCATTGGTATAAACTATACCAAAGATTTTCCAAAACTATTGGTTTTGGAGCCATGGGTATATGGAAAGAAAATGGATTATATACCAATATTTTAATGTAACCATTGGTATAAATCTTTACCAATGGTTTAAAACCATTGGAAATATCAAACATCATGTCTATACCAACGGTTTTCAACCCGTTGGTATAGACTTTTACCAACAGTTACCCACAAACCATTGGTAAAAGTCAAGTAAAATGTTTTATACCAATGGTTTGTAAACCATTGGTATATACTTTTTCCAATAGTTTACATGAAACTGTTGGTATATGTTCTGTTTAGACACATATGCCAATGGTTTACAACCGTTGGCATATGATTTATACACCTGTAGCAAGCCTGCCTCCCCCCTGTGCACCTACAGCACTTCCACCAGCATGTCTGCCTCCCCCTGTGCAGAATTCATATAGAATTCTCAATACCTTATGAATACATATAGAATTCATACAACACATAATTCTCAATACCTTCAATTATGTATTTAATTACAAACATACAGAATTCATAATTCATAAGTTAATTAACAATTAACACATAAAAATTCAATTTATAATTTAGAAGTCAATTACCCTATACAATACAAAATTATTAATTGAATACATGCAGTATTGAATTCTTTATAACACATACAATATTGTATTCAAAATTTAGAATGTAATAACCCCTATATAAGAAAATCATGTTTTTGGTTTTTAATATGGAATTGTTGTTCACAGGAATTGGTGAATTCAGATGAGATTGGAATTTTTGGATAATGTGGTATGCCATGTTGTAGTAAGGGGTAATGTGACATGGGGAGTGGGGGGATGTACAGGGGGGTGGGGGGTGTCCAAGGGGGTGGGGTGTCCAGGGGGTGGGGTGTTGTCCAGAGGGTGGGGCTGTCAATGGGGGTGGGGGTGGGGGGGTCTGTCCAGGGGTTAGGGGCTATCGAAGGGGGTGGGGGTGTCCGAGGGGATGGGGGGGGGGGTGTCCAGGGGGGTTGGGGGTGTCAAGGGGGTAGATGGTGGGGGTTGTCTAGGGTAGTGGGGGGGGATGTCCATTGGGGTGGGGGTGTCCAAGGGGTGTGGTAGTGTCCAGGGGGTGGGGGTTGTCTGGGGGTTGGGGGGATGTCTAAGGGGGTAGGGGGATGGGGGGGGGGGGTGTCCAGGGGGTGGGGGTTGTCCATGGGGGTGGGGTGTTAGGGGCTGGGGGGTGTCCAAGGGGTGGGGTGGTGTCCATGGGGGTGGAGGGGCTATCCAGGGGGTTGGGGGGCTATCCAAGGGGTTAAAGGTGTCCGGGGTGGGGGGGGGGGTTGTCTAGGGGGTGGGGGTCCAAGGGGTGGGGGTGGTGTCCAGGGGGGTTGGGGGAAATCCAAGGGGGTAGAGGTGTCCAGGGGGGTTGTCCAAGGGTTGGGGATTTTCCATGGGGTGGGGGGTGTCCAGGGGGTGTTGGGGGTGTCCAGGGGTGGAGTGGTGCGTAGGGGGGTGGAGGGGATATCCAGAGGGTTGGGGGGATGTCCAAGGGGGTAGGGGGTGTCCGGGGGGTGGGGGCTGTACAGGGGGTGGGAGTGTCTAAGGGGTGGGGGTGTCCAGGGGGTGGGGGTGTCCAGGTGGGATGGGTGGGCTGTCCACGGGGGTGTGGGGCTCTTGAAGGGGGTAGGGGGTGTCCAGGGGGCGGGGTTGTCCAGGGGGGTGGGGGTTTGTCCCAAGGGGGGGGGGCTGTCCGGGGGGGGGGGGGGGGGGCTGTCCTTGGGGGTGGGGTGTCCAAGGGGTGGTGGGTTGTCCATGGGGGTGTGGTGTGTGGGGGGGGGGTGCCCCGGGGGGGGGGGGGGGGGAGGGCTGCCCCTGGGGGGGGGGGGGGCTGTCTATGGGGGTGGGGTGTCCAGGGGGTGGGGGGTGTCCAGGGGGTGGGGTGGTGTCTAGTGGGTGGGGGCTGTCCAAGGGGGTGGGGGTGTCTAAGGGGTGGGGTGGTGCCCAGGTGGGTGGAAGGCTGTCTAGGGGTTGGGGCTTGTCCAAGGGGGAAGGGTGTGTCTGGGGGTAAGGGGGGTGTTCAGGGGTGGGGGTGTCCACGGGGGTGGGGGTGTCTAGGGGTGGGGGTTTCCAGGGGGTGGGGTGGTGTCTAGGGGGGTGGAGGGGTTGTAAAGGGGGTTGGGGGATGTCCAAGGGGTTAGAGGAGTCCGAGGGGTGGGGGTGGGGGGGTTGGGGGCTGTCCAGGGGGTGGGGTGGGGGTTTCTATGGGGTGGGTTGGTGTCCAGGGGGTGGGGGTGTCCAGGGGGTGGGTTGGTATCCAGGGGGGTGGAGGGGATGTCTAGGGGTTGGGGGTGTCTAAGGGGTGGGGGTGTCTAGGGGGTGGGGGATATCTAGGGGTGGGTGGCTATCTTGGGGGGATGTCCAGGGGGTGGGGGTGTCTAGGGGGTGGGGTGGTGTCCAGTGGGTGGGGTGGTGTCTAGGGGGTTGGGGGGAAATACATTGGGGAAGGGGGTGTTCTGGGGGGGGGGGTGTCTAAGGTGGGGGTGGAGGTGTCCAAGGGGTGGGGGTGTCCATGGGTATAGGTGGCTTAGAGTGTGGGAGGGGGGCTATCTAGGGGGTGGGGTGTCCAGGGGGTTGGGGGTTGTCCAAGGGGTTAGGGGGAATTCAGGTGTTAGGGTGTGTCCAGGGGGGTTGAGGTGCTGTCCAGGGGGGTGTGGGGGCTGTCCAAGGGGGTGGGGGCGTCCAGGGGGTGGGGGTGTCAGGGGTGGGGGTGTCTAGGGGAGGGGTGAATCAGTCACAACAAATCATCAAGTCAATTTTATTATTTATAGATAAAGAAATAAATATAATGTGACCTACCTAATCACACATACATTTAGGCACAACAAATAATCAAACATCAAATTTTAGTAATATCAGTAAAAAATGTAATAGATCAATCTGTCTTTCATCACCATCACTATCATCACCATCATCATAAGCCTCAACCTCATCCTCATCGTCATCCCCATCATCATCCCCTCCCTCCTCAACGCCCTCCTCCTCTCCCTCGTACTTCGCATTGGCCTCCTCCTCGCCCTCCTCCTCCTCATCACCCTCCTCCTACGCCTCAACTTCCTCCTCACCCTCCTCCTCCTCCGTCTCACCCTCCTACTTTCCATCATCTCGACCACCACTAGAACTACCACCTGGTGAACCATATATAGAACTCATCGATGACATATATTAATCACAAGCTATGCTGGCCTCTGGTGGAAGTATTGGATGTAAAACTTCCATCAGTTTCATAAATGCAGTGTTTTCCCTAGAAGACTGTTCTTATGACAACCCTGCTTTTTATTACTACTTAAACATGCATTATTACATAAAACTTCACTTGATACAACAAAGAAGATCGAGAGGTTTAGTGTCTTTGGGGATTAGGATCATTACATAAAAACTTTAAACTTGAAATACAACACCTTTGTTGAAAACTTCCTTTACATGACCACTACATTCTTTCGTACTTAGCATTGCATGGGATAACCTGAGGACATGCATAAGAAAAGGGTGAGCTATAAATCCCAGTAAGGGAGTACACAATGAATAACATGAGGAGTAAAATACATGTTAGTCAATAGGAACATCAATAGACCATAAGAGTAACATGAACATAAAGGCATGATAAAGCATGATAATCATAACATGGAAATGTGGCAACAACACTTAACATTGAATTAGCATGAGCCAAGGCTCATTGCACATGGAGCATGAGTAAACCCTCAGTACAATTTAAGCATGAGTAAACCCTCGTTGCACTTGAATTACCATGAGTCAACACTCATTTCACATGACGTATCATGATACTATACTTTACCCAATGCATTGAAGCGCTATAAGGGCGCACCCTTCTTAAACATTTCATTTCATGCATAAGTGTGCCACATGGATCATAAAACATGGATTCATAAAACATAATCATTTATTCCACGATAAAGGAATGTGGAATTCATACATGAAACTTTACAATCAATAAGTAAATGTTCATAAAGGTGAATACCCTTTATGGAGAAATGGGCATGGTATTCACTACACAATGAAATTGGGTTAGAAAATCGGTGTGATTTCGGCAGCGTAACGGCGTGACATAAGAATTCATAAAAAAGGTTGATGAGAGAGAAAGGGGTTCCTCATCATATTTACATGTAATGGAAAGTAAGGAGGTCAAATAGATACATGTCCCAACAATTTAAAATGAATTTAGATTCATGATACAAAAGTATTTCTTGAATGTAAAAGAAGAGAGATAAGTTCCTTTTGGAATTTCGACATAGTAACGGGTGTACATGGAAGGCATTTAATGAGAGAGAAATGGGTCTCCCATCATTCAAAAAATAAGAGGGAAGTATGGGGGAGGTGCGAAACCATACCCCAACATTCATAGTTGAAATTAAAAGGGCAATACAACTTAATGAAAATTGACAAAAAAAGAGAAAGGAAGAAAAAACCCTTACTTGGAAGTGTGCTTCCAAAGCTTGAGAGAGGATTTTGAGAGGCTTCTTGGGATCTTAGGGCACCTTGGGAGGATTCTAGAGAGAGTTGGGCAGAGGTTGGACGAACTACAATGGCTTTGAGTGAGGAGGAAGTGGGATCTTGGGTGGGTTTATATAGGAAAGGTGAGGGAATTCTTTATTATTTAGGTTTGGGACCCCTTATATTAAAATAATTCAAACCAAAAACCATCCCATGGTTTTGGCCCACGGTTTCTGGAAAAGGAAAGAGGAAAACACATTTTTATTATTCCAAGTTCAGAAATTATTAAAAAAATAGGGTTGCTTATGTGGAGGTGAGTCACACTCCCATGGAAATTAATTTAAAAAGGCAAAGTGTTGAATAAGTCTTGAGGGGTTCATTAATGCTTTGAAAAGTAAGTAAAACAAACCCAAAACCTCATTATTTTAATGAAAAAACATATATTGGCCGAACATAAGGATTATGGTATTTTATTACATCACCATTGGGTCATTATGATGTCATAAAACACATTATATATTTAAATGGTATTTAATTTTTACCCAAAAATTTGACTGTCTCAGAAAATTATGAAAAATTCACCATTGGATACGTTCGACGTCCTGATTCCAAAAATAATATTTATTTTATCTAAATAATTTTCTAAATATGTGAATTTTCACTTTTAAACTAAAAACCGACATTTATAAAAAATTCACGGGTTTTGACAGAAATGGATTTCAACCCTTAATAAAAATTTTAATTGCATTCATAAAATTATAAGATCATTTATATTTAAAAATTAATTTAATAATAATAATAATATTTTATTGAAATATTATTTAATTCAAAAATCCCTTAATTTAATAAAATATAATTCTTAATTAAATAATAACCAAAAACACCATTTGTATTTTAAAAACTATTTACAATGTATCAAAAATGACTAGAAATTATATTAATTATTATATACAAAAATAATGTACATGAACATAGTACTACTTATTTGTTACATAACCCCTTAAAATAGCTGCATAAGACCTAAGGGTAAGGTGTGCGATGGTGACAGACTCTTGGGGCGGCTCAGATAACATCGCTCGAGTGGTAATCTCTATCAACTTCCACTTTTCCCGTAGACGGTCCCATTCAAGCTTGACATAATGAAGCTCAGCTTGGGATTGGTCAAGGGCGAAGCCCAAAGATTCCACCACTTTTCCGAGCTCTGACAAATGGGCTTCGTATGGGGAAATTCTACTGGATGAGGCCATCGCTTCCTTTGTCTGATTAAAATTGGGTTCGTTAAAGCCATATATTTATACTACTCATGTGATCACTGTTCAACGACTATAAAAGTAACGGTCAAAAATCTTATCATAAAACCAAAGAAGTTGACATCTTATAAAAACATTTTTCATAAAGAGACATTTAACTGGATCAAGAGTGATTTTCATTAATGAAACTTTGGTTCGTTACAATATTCCCCCCTTAAGAAATTTCGCCCTCGAAATTTTCCTTTTCCCACACTAAAACAAATGTGGGTAACTCAGCTTCATCATATCCTCCGACTCCCAAGTTGCTTCTTCAAACTTGTGGTTTATCCACAACACCTTGATGAGGGGCATTGTCTTATTTCGTAGAACTTTTTCTCTACGATCTAAGATCTTCACTGGTTGCTTCTCATAAGAAAGATCATCTTCCAATTGTACCACCTCGGAAGAGAGTACATGTGAAGGGTCCGGTATGTACTTCCTTAAGAGGGATACATGAAAGACATCATGCACCTTGGCCATAGTAGGTGAAAGTGCTAGTCGATTGGCCACAGCCCCAACACGATCAAGAATCTCGAAGGGGCCAATGTACCTTGGACTTAACTTCCCTTTCTTTCCAATCCTCATGACCTTCTTCCATGGAGATATGCGTAAAAACACCATGTCTCCGACTTTAAACTCAAGGTCTCGTCGATGATTATCTGCATAACTCTTCTGTCTACTTTGTGCTGCCTTGATATGCTGCTGAATGGTTTTCACCTTCTCCACCATTTCTTCGACCATTTCTGGTCCAAGCAGCTTACGTTCACCGACCTCATCCCAACATGCCAGTGTTCTGTACCTTTTCCCATACAAGGATTCGTATGGTGCCATTTGAATGCTTGAGTGGAAACTATTATTATAAGAGAACTCAACCAGAGGAATATGTTGATCCCATACTCCTTTAAAGTCCATTGACCATGCTATCAACATGTCCTCAAGTGTTTGGATAGTCCACTCGGACTGGCCATCAGTTTGAGGATGATAGCACATACTGAAGTTCAGTTCAGTATTCAGAGCATGTTGAAGAATCTTCCAAAACCTAGAGGTGAATCTTGGATCTCGGTTAGAAAAAATAGATAGTGGTACTCCATGCAACCGTACCACATCCCTGATATATATCCGTGCCAGTTGATCCAAAGAGAAATCCTCTCGAATAGCAATGAAGTGTGCAGTCTTTGTAAGACGATCCACAACAACCCAGATTGCATTGTTGCCTTTGGATGTCCTTGGAAGTCCGGTGACAAAGTCCATGGTGATGTTCTCCCATTTCCATTCTGGTATGGGCAATGGTTGCATCATCCCCTTAGACTTCTGCCTCTCTGCCTTCACTTTCTGGCATACCAGGCACTTTGATATATATTCAGCGATCTCCTTCTTCATATTATCCCACCAAAAGTTTTCTCGGAGATCTCGATACATCTTTGTGCTCCCTGGGTGAATAGAGAAATTTGAACTATGTGCATTATCCAAGAGTTCCTTCTTCAGATCCAGACTTGATGGAACACATAGTCTTTTCCCAAACCGCACAGTTCCTTCTTCATTAACATTAAACTCCAAGGATTTCCCCTTTTTTATAGCTTCCACTTTTTATTGAATTCCCACATCATCCTTTTGAGCATCCTTTAACTTTTCCAAAAGAGATGGTTGAGCAATAATTTGTGAAAGGATTGTTGATGTTCCCTTCTTTATGATTCCCACGTCCATCTTCATCAAGTCTAAGAATATTGGATCCTTGTCAATTCTCATCATTGATAAAATCGTTGGATCCTTTCTACTTAGGTCATCCGCCACCTTGTTCGCCTTCCCAGGGTGGTAAAGTATTGAACAATCATAATCCTTGATGAGCTCTATCCATCTTCTCTAGCGCATATTAAGCTCTTTCTAAGTGAATATATATTTAAGACTCTTGTAGTCAGTATATATCTCAAATTTCTCTCCATAAAGATAATGTCGCCAGATTTTCAAGGCAAAGATCACCGCCGCAAACTCCAGATCATGCGTTGGATAATTTTGCTCATGGATTTTCAACTGCCTTGAGGCATAGGATATCACTTTATCATTCTACATCAGCACACATCCTAAGCCCTTCTTCTAAGCATCACTGAATACCACAAAGAGCTCCCCACTTGTGGGTAAAGTGAGCATGGGTGCAGTGATAAGCCTCCTTTTCAACTCCTTGATGCTTTCTTCGCATTCATCACTCCAAGAAAACTTTACTCCATTTTGAGTTAGCTTGGTAAGAGGGTTGTACAATCGTGATAAATTTCTCATAAATCGTCGATAATATCCAGCTAACCCCAAGAAGCTACGAATATCAGTTACCGATGTTGGCCTCGGCCATCCCTCAATTGCATCTATTTTGGAGGGGTCCACAGATATCCCATTGCTTGTGATGATATGGCCCAAGAATGAGAATTCCTTCAACCAGAACTCACACTTGCTGTACTTTGCATATAGATTCTCCTTGCGCAAAGTCTCTAGTATAGTTTTTAAATGCTTCTCATGGTCCTCCTTGGTTTTGGAGTATATTAGAATATCATCTATAAATACTACCAAAAAATTTTCAAGGTAATCTCTAAAGACTCTATTTATCAAGTCCATGAATATTTCTGGAGCATTGGTGAGTCTGAAAGGAATTACTATGAATTCATAGTGCCCGTACCTTGTACAAAAAGAAGTCTTGGGGATATCTTCCTTCTTCACCCTTACTTGGTAATATCCCAACCGCAAGTCCACCTTGGAGAAGTATTGTGCTCCACGCAGCTGATCAAACAAGTCATCGATTCTTGGGAGAGGATACTTTTTCTTTATCGTGATTTTGTTAAGTTCACGATAATCGATGCAAAGCCGCATTGACCCATCCTTCTTGTTGACGAAGAGGACTGGTGCACCCCATGGTGATGCACTTGGGCGTATAAACCCTTTATCCAGATTCTCCTGTAGTTGTTTCTTCAGCTCTTCAAGCTCAACAACAGCCATTCTATATGGAGTCTTGGATATTGGTAGTTCCCCAGGTATAAGTTCAATTGAGAACTCAACATCTCTTCTTGGAGGAAGACCAGGAAGTTCCTCGGGAAACACTTTAGCGAATTCTCTCACAATAGGCATTTCTTCAAGGGTGGTTTCTTCCTTGGACTCAATCATCTGAGCCAGATATGCGTGCTCATAAGGTAGTAATATCCATGCTTGAGATGATGGAGCTAAAGGAGATTCATCTTACTCCTGACACTTGTAAAGAATCGGGGGTCGATTCTCCATATGGAGTGTGATTTCCCTCTCCTAACAATTTATGTTGGCTCTATATAAGGAAAGCCAATCCATGCCAAGAATTGCGTCAAATTCCACAAGAGGAAGTATGATGAGGTTCGCCGGGAAATTCAATCCACAGATTATAACAGGGGAGGACTTATACTCATGGGACGCAATGATTGCCCCATTTGCCGTACTCACCGACATATTTACTTCCATGATTTGTGGTGGTGTTGGGATTGTTCTACTAAAATTTTGAGATATAAAAGAATGCGTAGAACCTGAATCAAAAAGTACGTTTGCTATTCTTGAATGAATAACTAGCATACCTGTCACCACTTTGTTTTCAGGGTTCACTTCGGCAGAAGTGATGGCAAAAGCTCTTCCTTGCTGTCTTGGAGGTTGTTGGTTGCCTCTGAAAACCCTTGGATTATGGAACTGATTTGAAAAATGACCCGGTTCTTTGAATTTGTAGCATTGAACAATGCGTTGAGGTTTGAACGGAGCGTTCCTCTCCTCTGTCGCAGCTACGAGTCCTTCTTTCCGACAGTTAATAGCTAGGTGCCCTTCTCTTCCACACCTGAAGCATTTTCTCGTCCCCTTAAGGCAATTTCCAGGGTTCTTCTTTCCGCACTTTTGGCAAGTGGGGTGCTGGAACTTCTTAGCGCCGTTGGATTTATCAATCGGACCACCAGAATTGAAGTCTACCTTACGCTTCTTGTCCCCATGATACCCCCGTTGATTCTCCGATCTCCATTTCAACTTTGAGGGCATATCAGACAATTTCCTCATAACTGTCGAAGTCAAGGATCGCTAATGCTTTCCGCAAACTAGGCTTCAGCCCACCAAATAAGCGGTCAACCTTGCATTCGGGGGTAACGACAAAGCCAGAAGCGCATCATGAAAACCTTGTGAAGTTTGCCTAATACGCTCCCACAGATTCTTCATCCTTCTACTTGAGGGAAAGGAATTCCCTTTCCATCTTAAGATGGAGGGTGCGCGGAAAATATTTATCGAAAAACATCTTCCAGAATTCCTTCCATTCCAAAGCCTCGATCTCCTCCTCGGGCTTCATATTTTTGATCAACGTCCACCATTGATCAGCTTCACCCTCCATACGATAAGCCGCTAGGAGAACCTTCTCTTGTTCATAGCATTGGAGGATGGAGAATATCTTTTCAATGGAGTTGATCCATTGTTCAGAGATCGTGGGATTGGATGATCCACTAAAAGTAGGAGGCCTTTGTCTCATGGAGCTTTAAATAGAAACTTGTTCTTTCTTGGGGGGGGGGGGGGGGGTTGAAAGTTCCTCTTGACCCGTATTTCTATTCAAAACTTGAGTTAGCTGAGAGAGAAGCGTGACAAAGTTCACGATTCCCGCTCCCATTGGATTGGGCATCTCATTAGTACAATCATCACACTGATCTTCACAATGGTTGTTAGCCCGAGCCCTCCTATTACTGGCCATTGGCTGGAATAAAAGGAAAGTTAGGGGTAACACATAAAGGGTAATCCAAAGACAAAATTTGATGACTTATAAATACACTTTAATCTCTTTAACTCATGACTCTATAGGATTCAATCTAGGCTTATCCTGATCTACCTTCTAACATATATTCTTAGGGGCATTTTTCCCTTAATAAGGGTTTGTACTAAGATTGTGAATTTATCAAAACATATCCCCTGGGAGTGTCGTAACCAAGAGTGCAGCAAGGCCCATTTTCGTGCACCAGTTCCCGTTCGAGTCTATCTCAACGCGGTGTTTTCGGGTTTTACCCCTAGGATACATCTGTGCCAGAGCCGCCTCTACCGGCTCATATCTAGACAGAGATGTATTTGTTTGATAAACCACTTACTTAGTATTTACCAAAACATAGGGATGTTTTTATTATACTTAGACTTGTATCTAAGGCTTTACTAGGGTTTCCTAATCCCAAAAATAACTAAACCTTCCCCCTGATACCAACTATGACAACCCTGCTTTTTATTACAACTTAAACATGCTTTATTACATAAAACTTCACTTGATACAACAAAGAAGATCGAGAGGTTTAGTGTCTTTGGGGATTAGGATTATTACATAAAAACTTTAAACATGAAATACAACATCTTTATTGAAAACTTCCTTTACATGACCACTACATTCCTTCGTACTTAGCATTGCATGGGATAACCTGAGGACATGCGTAAGAAAAGGGTGAGCTATAAAGCCCAGTAAGGGAGTACACAATGAATAACATGCGGAGTAAAATACATGTTAGGAAATTAGAACATAAATAGAGAATAAGAGTAACATGAACATAAAGGCATGATAAAGCATGATAATCATAATATGGAAATGTGGAAACAACACTTAACATTGAATTAGCATGAGCCAAGGCTCATTGCACATGGAGCATGAGTAAACCCTCATTGCACTTGAAGCATGAGTAAACCCATGTTGCAATTGAATTATAATGAGTCAACACTCATTGCACAAGGCGTATCAGGATACTATACTTTACCCAATGCATTGGAGCGCTATAAGGGCGCACCCTTCTTAAACATTTCATTTCATGCATAAGTGTGTCACATGGATCATAAAACATGGAATCATAAAACATAATCATTTATTCCACGATAAAGGAATGAGGAATTCATACATGAAACTTTACAATCAATAAGTAAATGTACATAAAGGTGAATACCCTTGATGGAGAAATAGGCATGGTATTCACTACACAATGAAATTGGCTCAGAAAATCGGTGCGATTTCGGCAGCGTAACAGCGTGACATTAGAATTCATAAAAAAGGTTGATGAGAGATAAAGGGGTTACTCATCATATTTACATGTAATGGAAAGTAAGGAGGTCAAATAGATACATGTCCCAACAATTGAAAAGGAATTTAGATTCATGATACAAAAGTATTGCTTGAATGTAAAAGAAGAGAGATAAGTTCCTTTCGGAATTTCGGCATAGTAACGGGTGTACATGGGAGGCATTTAATGAGAGAGAAAGGGGTATCCAATCATCCAAACAATAATAGGGCAGTATGGGGGAGGTTTGAAACCATAACCCAACATTCATAATTGAAATTAAAAGGGCAATAAAACTTAAAGAAAATTGACAAAAAAAGAGAAAGGAAGAAAAAACCCTTACTTGGAAGTGTGCTTCCAAAGGATAGTGAGAGGCTTGTGAGAGGCTTCTTGGGATCATAGGGAACATTGGGAGGATTCTAGAGAGAGTTGGGCAGAGGTTGGACGAACTCCAATGGCTTTGAGTGAGGAGGAAGTGGGAGATTGGGTGGGTTTATATAGGAAAGGTGAGGGAATTCTTTATTATTTAGGTTTGGGACCCCTTATATTAAAATAATTCAAACCACAAACCATCCCATGGTTTTTCCCATGGTTTCTGGAAAAGTAAAGAGGAAAACAATATTTTATAAGGCCAAGGTCCTAAATTATTAAAAAATTAGGGTTGCTTATGTGGAGGTGAGTCACACTCCCATGGAAATTAATTTAAAAAGGCAAAGTGTTGAATAAGTCTTGAGGGGTTCATTAATGCTTTGAAAAGTAAGTCAAACAAACCCAAAACCTCATTATTTTAATGATAAAACATATATTGGCCGAACATAAGGATTATGGTATTTTATTACATCACCATTGGGTCATTATGATGTCATAAAACACATTATATATTTAAATGGTATTTAATTTTTACCCAAAAATTTGATTGTCTCAGAAAATTATGAAAAATTCACCGTTGGATAATTTCGACATCCTGATTCCAAAAATAATATTTATTTTATCTAAATAATTTTCTAAATATGTGAATTTTCACTTTTAAAATAAAAACCGACATTTATAAAGAATTTACAGGTTTTGATAGAAATGGCTTTCAAACCTTAATAAAAATTTTAATTGAATTCATAAAATTATAAGATCATTTATATTTAAAAATTAATTTAATATTAATAATAATATTTTATTAAAATATTATTTAATTCAAAAATACCTTAATTTAATAAAATATAATTCTTAATTAAATAATAACTAAAAACACCATTTGTACTTTAAAAACTATTTACAATGTATCAAAAATGAATAGAAATTATATTCATTATTATATAAAAAAATAATGTACATGAACATAGTACTACTTATTTGTTACATAACCCCTTAAAATAGCTGCATAAGACCTAAGGGTAAGGTGTGCGATGGTGAAAGACTCTTGGGGTGGCTCGGATAACATCGCTCGAGTGGCAATCTCTATCAACTTCCACTTTTCCCGTAGACGGTCCTGTTCAAGCTTGACATAATGAAGATCATCTTGGGCTTGGTCAAGGGAAAAGCCCAAAGATACCACCTCTTTTCCGAGCTCTGACATATGGACTTCGTATGGGGAAATTCTACTGGATGAGGCCATCGCTTCCTTTGTCTGAGTAAAATCGGGTTCGTTAAAGCCATATATTTATAATACTCATGTGATCACTATTCAACGGCTATAAAAGTAACAGTCACAAATCTTATCATAAAAAAAAGAATTTGACATCTTATAAAAACATTTTTCATAAAGAGACATTTAACTGGATCAAGAGGGATTTTCATTAATGAAACTTTGGGTCGTTACAGTTCTGCCATCTCTATGGACATTTTTTCATTCTGTTCAGACTGTGCCTTAACCTGCTGGAACTTAGTGGCACTACAACTCATACCTGAGGAGGGCTAATACCTCATTGTGACTATACACTCCCCAGGTTGGCAACGTACTCTACCAGGGTGCTCATCTCCCAACACCTGATGTAAATGATCGTTTGGCCCAAAATTTTCAGGTTCCTGGGAATCAAGTGCCTCTAAATTAGCCTGTTATAAATATAAATAGATTATTAAGTTACAAAATAGATATTAAAATTTGAAATCAACAAATTAAAACTTATAATTTGCTGCTGAGTCAGTTCATTAACCGCACTTCCATCTTTCTTCCTTTTACTCGAGAAAAATAGTTTTTCTCGAGGCACACATTATTCAAAATTCATTTTTTGCCTATACAATGACATTGAATTTAGGAAACCAAAATTAAAAATAGGTTACCAATAATTAATTTCATAACTAAAATTATATAAAAAACTGTCATACCTGATTCCTCTCATGATCTGACATCGTAGTACGTCCCAATGTGTGGAGGTATTTTTTAGCCTAAATGTTTTTTTATTTCTTCTGGATGATTTTTATATAAAATTTAATAATAAAAAAGTTATTATTAATTCAAAAAATGAATATTTTCCTTTAGATAGCTCAAATGTGATTAATACCTTAAACTAGGTAGTCATCCATTGAGTAATCATTTGTCGATACTATTCTAATGGACAATCATCAATGATAGGGACCACCTCTAACTCTGTGCCAACTCTAACATGCCATAAAATATACAAATCATTCATATAGGCTCTTTAAAGCTCGTCTAAATCCTTTAGACATGTTGTCCATACACCCTCACCATCGGGGAAATTAAACTGAAGATGAAACCAAAATATTAATTCATATAAATACAAAAAATAATATGTTGGATTAAATACAACCAATTTTTTTACCCATATCTCTACCTAAGAATTATACTTGACTTCATTTGGAAACTATATCCATGAGAGTGGGCTAATAGGAATGATATCATAGTATTTGGCAAGCATCTCCAAAAAAACACGGACATTACTACCCTGTTTTTTTAATCATTTGACTGTCTTCATTATAGTCTACCATCAACTGCATGTGGCAGTTCCACATCGCACACATTCATGTATTCCCCCGCCTCTCCTCCTATTAGTATATGTATCTATTATGAAAGAAAAAAATATTTTATCAATACATGTTAGAATGAAAATAAATAATGGTATAAACATTTGATAGGGTTGTATAAATATACATGTGGTAGTCTGATCAAGGGACGCCATTGGATCCATAGAAATTGATGGAACACCCTATACAGGTGGAGTGGGTCCCAATGTATGCTCTGAAAGGATAGACTCTGGAAGATTAGGAGTCAAAGAAGATGGAATATAAAATCTCAGAGAGAAGGAAGCATAAGTAAAATAAGCTGACATGGATGGCTGGCCGAATACTGGATGGGGAGTGGGAATCATCATCGGATATGGTAATGATGGGTGAGGAGGCTTAGATGTAAAGGGTGGTGAAAACATGGGAGGCCTAAATATCCTGTGTGTCCCTAATGACACACTAGGATCAGAATGTGGGATAGATGGTATGTCAGTGGGAGGGGTAGGGTCTAATCGGGTACGCCGACCAGATCAGCTAGCTTTCATACTACCCCCTTATATGAACACCCTGAGTACAAGGACCACTACTAGGCTACTCATCAAATAATTGTCACCTAATAGGTGGATCCTACAAATTTTTTTAAAAAACTTAATCTCATGAAATTATATATTATTTAAATATATATATTTGAAATAAAATACTCACTACAGGAACTAGTGGTGGAATTACCATCTCAACCATGCGACGATTGTTGTTCATCATCTTTTTTCATCGCCTCTCTTCAATTGGTTGCATTTCCTACATTTGAAAACAAATATGGAAGTAATTAGAAAAGGATAACTAATATGTAACCCAAAAAACAAAATATATGTGAGGGGATAGAGGGATTCATGGATAATTTAACTATCCATTGTTTTAAGTGAGGTTGAATGGATATATAATGAATTCAATAAATTGTACAAGATGTAATAAAAAAATTAATTTTGAGTAGGATGGTTATTTACTAAGTTTCATCAGTCTATATATTATGAATGATTAAACCCTTAAGATAGTTGGAAATGATGATATACACATATGAACAAGGATAAGATATCTACCAGATATAAATTAAATTGCAACCAATAAACATTGAAAATTCACATAACAGTCAAGTTGGATACAACATATTTGTAATCAATATTAAATCAATTTGAATAGTACCAACCTTAACAACCCAAGTCGAGAGAAACCAAAAGAATTGAGAACATGGATGGATGATTCCCTCTATTTCCGACCACAACTTCAGGTTCATAGTCAACTCTGACAATTGAGCTATTGGGGTCATCAAAAGTAATAAATGGATCATTTCTAATGGCAGTAAGGATAGTGCATATTCCATTATCACCATCATCAAAAATATGTATTGGAATTACTTCAATAATGACACCAAATTAATGTAAAAGATGGTCTTTGACATAAAAAAATTGTTTCTCCATTGATGCCAATATACATGGTTCATCAATAGCAAGAGTACGAGTCATATCAATTACTCGAAATCCACAATCATCAATAAATGTGCCCCACCTTGTCATTGAATCAAACTACTAGAATTTCATCATCGTGACTCATCCATAAGAGTAATAATCCATTATTATTATTTTTTTCAAAAAATCCATAATAACCAACATTTTCAAATCACGGTCTACTATCTAATGCACTGGCGTAATAGAATGTTGTGGTAGTAACCATAAAACCATCATGTTGTGTTCTCATGTTCTTTTTTCGTTCAATGATTATAAATCTATACCCAATGATATTAATTGATTTACAATCATGAACCACGATATTAGGACCAACAGAAAAGGCTCTTATTTACTCAGAGATAGATTTAGTAGGAAAACTTAATACCTAAAATATAAATGAATATTAAACTTAATTAAATATTGTTTTAATTATTTTAAATAGTAATATTATTACCTTCAATTTTGACCAAGCAGAAAACTCTTTTTTTTATGAAAAGTATCCCTCCTTCTTAAAGATAAGGAAAGATGCTTTATATTTATCATCTCTTTATGTTCCCTATAGATAAAAATAGGAATAGTTTAACACACACATAGACATATATATATATGTATGATATATACATATTCAATTTAATTACAAGATGTAGTCATTAAACAAATCATAGTTGAACAAAATTGTGCGATGTGTCATCTCCCGCTCTTCAAGGATTAATGTCGTCAATTTATATGAACTAGGAATTCCTCCTATTTGAGGATTTCATGGAGAACTGGGTTCAATTTTCTCATACTATTCATATTCATTTATCATTGGTTTTTTCATTCTTGTAGTAAGATCAGACAAATACATAGAGAAGAAATCCATAAATTTTTTAGCCAAGTAATCATTCATGATTGAACATTCGGGATGATTCCTGTTTCCGAGATAAGACTTTAATGTGTATATATTTATTTCATTCGGATACATCCAACTAAAATAAATAGGTCCTCTGAGAAGTATTTCAGTTGGAATATGGACAGTCAGATGCAGCATGCATGTGAAAAATTATGGAAGAAATATTTTCTCTAACTCACACAAAATTAATGGGGCATCTGCCAAATTTTATTGCAAGAAAGACTTGGAAAACTTCTTAGCACAAAGATCTCTAAATAAATGGAACAAATGAATAACAAACACCCTTACATTATTGAAAAAATATGATGGATTTATAATGGAATCAAATCAAGAAGAAGGATGTGATAATCACGAGTCTTCAAATATTTTAGCTTCAACTCTATTCTGTTGACCCTTTTAGATATGTTGTTTGAATAACCATCATGAACTTTAATAGTCTTTAGTACTTCCAGAAATTTATTTTTTTTATAGGTGTCATCACATAAGAAGCACATGGAAATTTCCATTTATTTTCACTGATATGCATAGGATGTAATTCTGGTCTGATTCCCCAATCCAAGAAGTCATGCAGAGACCATAAATTATCTTCTGACATTCCCTTAACATTTATAAGAATCAAAAGAAACATTTCACATTTTTTTTTCAATGTACATTATTTCTAAGCAATGACGTAACAAATTGGTTGATCAATAAGGCAAATCAAAGAAGATACTCCTCTTCTTCTAATTGTAATAGGTTTCAGTGAAAACATTATTTCTCTTTCTAGATTTCATTTGACCCTTCCAGAATGAAAAACTAAAATATTTCAATTCATTAAGCACATCAGTTCTAGACATACACTGAGGTGGATCATCGGTCTCCATGGTATTGTCAAATCTTCGACAATTATTTCTTTATGGATGATCCATTGGCAAGAATCATTGATGTCCCATAAAACTAAAACTAAAACCATGTTTCAGTCTTCTGGATTGTATATTCTTCATAAAAACTGGACATGATAGTTTTCCCTTCCTGTTCCATCCAGACATCATTGCATAAGAAGGAAAGTCATTGATCATCCATATAATCACATCACGCATATGAAATATGTCTTTAGAACATGCATCGTATGTGTGCACACCCACATCCAAAAGAAGTTTCAACTCTTTTATTAAAGGTTGCATGTACGTGTATATATCATATCCAGGATCAGAAGGTCCAGATATGAGTATACTCATGAAAGTGAATGGTTTTTTCATACACAAAAATAGGGGAAGGTTATAAATGTGTATAAAAACTTGCCATGTGTTGTGAGAAGTAAGAATCTACCCAAACAAATTAAAACCGTCACATAAAAGACCCACCCTCACATTACACACATTAGTTGTAGAATCAGGATATCAAGCATCAAATATCTACCATGAAAATCCATCTGTCGGGTGAACCAACTCACCATTAGTCTTTTTTCTCTCAGTATCATGGCATCACATTTTTATTGATATTTCATCATAAATAAAAAATATTCTAGAGTCATGGGATCAATGTAAGGTTCTACATTACTCTTTGTGGCACATGGGATGGTGTTCCATCATCTTTTGGCTTCCAGCGGGATGTACCACATTTTATACAATCATTTTATTCAGTAGTTTCTTCCCAGATTAAACTACAATCTTTCGGGGAAGAATGAATTTTTTTTCTTGAAAATCCAAGTTCCTCAACTAACTTCCATGCCATATAGTGGTTTGAGGGAATATCTGCATCATCTGAAAGTAATTCCTACAAGAATGTAATCGATGGTAGTATTAGAAATCTCATACACAGTTTTCCTATGAAACAATATGATTAAAAATTACAAATTTTTCATTTTACAGCATTGTCGATATGCTGGAGTCGTGGAAACATAATTCAAATTTTCACCCTGAAAACATCATCATTTTCATTAGACACATCATGTGTTCTCATATCAAAGTCTTCTTAGTTAGGAATCCTTTCTTTTTCATGATGACAAATAAATTGAAACTGGTCATATAACAAATTCTCCAATCCAGTCCTCTCATTTAGATCATCATCAATTTGATATTTCATTTTCACCCCATTGTGATACCACACATATTAGTTTTTTTTAAACCATATTTGGTTATGTGGTATATGAATTCTTCATGGCTCAACCAAGGTCTTCCAGCACAATTGTAATAGGGTTAGTGTATGTGACCACTATCTGAAGCATTGTGAAATGAAAAATCTAAACATCTATCCAAATTGTTTTGAAAATCGCTTGAGATCCGATCGGTTTCATACATCCAACTTCTATCCATTCTGTAAAAAAATTGTTATAAGTTATTTCTTCAAAATCAATTCAATAAGACTTAAGTTTCATCGAAAATATATTTAAGTAAACGAGAATTGTTCACTTTATATGAAACCATAACTGACACACTACTCTATATGAGAATCATAATATAAAAAGACAAAAAAATACTGTATTTATAACAAAATATCTTTGAATAACTAAACATGAGTGTAGAAGATCATGTACACTTGTGGAGGAGAATTATTCAAGAGTTGAGTAAATTTTGGATCGAAAAAATTTTGTATTTTAGTAGATTATTTGAGTGATCACATACATTGCGCAATTGGGTGGGGGTGTCCAGGGGGGTGTCTAGGGGGTGGGGGCTGTCACGGGGGGTGGGGGGCTGTCTAGGGGGTGGGGGTATCCATGGGGTGGGGGTGTCTAGGGGGGGGGGATGGTTTCTGGGGGGGGGGGGGCTGTCCAAGGGGGTGGGGGTGTCCAGGGGGTGGGGGCTGTCTTGGGGGTGGGGGAGGGGGGGTGTCCAAGGGGGTGGGGGTTGCCCATCGGGGGTTGGGGTGTCCGGGGGGATGGGGGTGTCTAAGGGGTGGGGTGGTGTCCAGGGGGTTGTCCAAGGGGGTGGGTGGGGGTGTCCAGGGGTGGTGGGGGGCTGTCCAGGGGGATGGGGGCTATCCTTGGGGGTGGCGAGGTGTCCATGGGGGGTGGGGGTGTCTAGGGGGTGGGGGTCTAGGGGGTGGGGGGTGTCCAAGGGGGGAGGGGGTATCCACCCCCAAACTAGGGTCGTAGAATCCAATATCTATCCAATTGTAGCACGATTTCAATCCTATTATAGATAACCTGGAATAGAGTTGGTGTAAACCAGGAATATCATACATATAAATCACAACACACCTAATTGTAAACACACCTCCAAATATCATAAGTGGATCATATTTTATCTTCCACTCTAAATATCATACATTAATTCTTAAAAAACACATAACTGTAAACACACCTCCAAATTATGAGCTAGGTATGTGGCTTACTGGTGCTTTGAGAGGCAATCTGAGAGCTAATTCCAGGTTGTGATACAAGGTGTATGTTTACAAAATTTTGTGTGTTTGTACAATTTGATCCTATGTATGTTGTTTAGGCATATGAGCTAAGTTTCTATGGGACACTACTCATGGGAGTACGATAATTGTTTTATCATTAGGTGATATGGAGTTATACAAATGCTAAATTTGCATGTGCTATATATGGATAGTGGATAAGAACCTTAGTGAGATTTCTTTATAGATATCACTTATTCTTGGAAGGGTAAGAGTCAGTGTTGGTATGGAACTTCAAGAAAAGTCTTAACGTGTGAAAGCAACTATACATTAGTTATATTTGATTTTTATTTTTTGTAGAGTATTAGAGTGGAAAACCCACCCACTCCCTGGACAACCCACCCCCCACACCCCTGCAGCCCCCTGCCCCCTGCAGCCCCCCCACCTTGATAGCCCCCCCGCCCCACTTGGACAACCCCCACCCCACCTGGACAACCCACCCCCTTCTCCTTGGACAACCCACACCCCTCGCCCACCTGGACAGCCGACCCCACCCACTTGGACAACCCACCCCCCTTGACAGTCAACACCCCCTCCCCCACATGGATAGCCCACCCACCACCCCCTGGATAGCCCACCCCCTCCCTGGACAACCCAAACCCCCTCCCCTGTAGCCCCTACCCCCTGCATCCCCTTGGATAGCCCACCACCACCTGGATATCCCACCCCACCCCCTAACTGGACAATCCCCCCCACCTAGACACCCCCCCTCCTTGGACAACCCATACCCCCTACCCCACCTAGATATCCCACCACCACCCCAAGATAGCCCACCCCCTCCCTTGACATCCCACACCCCCTCCATTACAGCCACCTACCCCCCTATATCCCCCCTATATTTCCCCCACTTTGAGATCCCCCACCCCCACCCCCACCTGGACATCTCCGCCCCATGGACAACCTACACCCCCTCCCTAACCTGGAAAGCCCACCCACCCCCCTAGACAGCCCACCCCTGGACATCCCACACCCCTCCCCCACCTAGAGATCCCACCCCACCCTTTGGACATCCCCCATGATAGCTCACACCCCTCCCCCACCTGGACACCCCACCCTATCCCCCTGGACAACACACACCCCTCCTTGGGTATCCCATACCCCCTCCCCCACAGCCCTGTATCCCCTACCCCCTATATCCCCCTACCCCCTGGACAACCCACCCCCAAGACATCCCCCCACACCTGGATAGCCTCCCAACCCCCCTACAACCCCATAGGGTAATTTTATTTAAAACAATTTTTTTATGAAGAAATTCAAACCATCATGAATTAGCCATTTCATTCCAAACAACCCATTCAATTTATCAAAACATGACAAATTCAATTTATCAAAACATTAAAAATTCAATTTATAAGGATCTTTTTGTCACTTAGTAAATGTCATTAGGGAAAGGGGAAATCACCTACATTGTTAATTCCAATTTAAAAACTTATCCAAGCACTTAGGAGGTGCAGTGGTGTTCAGGAGGTGTAGTGGTGTTCGGGGGTGGGGGTGTCTAAGGGGGTGGGGGTTGTCCAAGGGGGTGGAGGGTATCCATGGAGGGTGGGGGTGTCTAGGGGGTGGGGGTGTCCAGGGGGGGGGGGGGGGTTGTCCATGGGTGTGAGAGGTGTCTAGGGGGGAAGGGGTGTCCAAGGGGTGGGGGTGTCCATGGGGGTGGGGGGAGGGGGTTGTCCAAGGGGGTGGGGGTGTCCCGGTGGTGGGGGTGCAGGGGTCTATCCAGGGGGTGGGGGTGGGGGTTTTTAGGGGTGGCAATACCTATATAATATCTTAAAAATTACCTATACCCAATCCAACTAACATCACAATTCCAATCCATCACCCAACCAATAGACAATTCATCCTCAATATCAATACCCTTCCCATTATTCCTTGAAAAAAAACTATAAATACAAAATACAAATCCAATTTTCAACTAAATTAAAGTTTACAAAAACTACAATTTCACCCCACTAAAAAAATGGAAAACCACCTACACCACTACCCCAACCATCCCCAATCCCTTCAAATGGACCATACTTATATCCATTAACCACCTCGAGACCATATGACTAAACAAAACCTTTACCATCTTTGAAGTGTAGAATAAAAAACAAAAAACAAATCAGAGTTTTTGATATGCCATAGACTGAAGGAACTCTTATTTAACCCAAATCAAAACAGAAAATAGAAAAAATAGTTGAAGAACATTAAAACTAAGGTAACACTTACTAATTTGAAGTGTATAAATAAAAAATTTCTTGATTGAAGATGGATCTATGGGTGAAAGGAGTTTCACAGCCTAGGTTAAAGAGAGACCTTCTGGAGGAGATTTAGATTAGTGTCTACAATAGGGCGGAGTGGGAGCTGGGCTACTGTGTATTTGGGGAAAAACTTTTACAACAGTTTTTAAAAACTATTGGGAAATCTTCTCTTTACCAATAGTTTTAATAAACTATTGGTATATATTAGATAAATTATAGATTTCACAACTATATGAGTAAAACGTTGGGAAATATCAATTATAATAACACATTGCTAACGGTTTGAAAAAAATGTTGGAAAATTCTTCCTTTTTTAAATTTTACCAATAGTTTTTTCTAACCATTGGTATAAAAATATTGGAAAAACCTCTATTTATAGTAGTGTTTCATTCATGAGAATGATAAAATTTTTCTCTACACTCGAAAAAAATCATTTTACCTTTAATAAAGTACCTAGTTGTTTCCTTATATATGTATCACATGTTGGAAAATCCAACTTTCTCTTTTTCTACTTGTCCATTTTTTGTTATGTCAACCCCTTCTTCTCTTTATTTCCTTCATACCCATATGACATAGATAACACTTTCTCTATCTTGATAACACATTATATTATACCCTCATATGATGAAAATATTTGGGAGAATAGTTTACTTTAAAGGATTGGCTTAAAAACATCAAAAAATAGAAAATATTTTTATTTGTGTTACGTATATAGTCCGTAACATAAATTTCTAGTCTTTTAAAGTTAGATTGAAAATCTATAGTATTTTCCTCTTTCTTTTATCTTAGACTTTGGAATTGCCTCCCTATATTGGCTCATTGTTCTTGAGGAAAATATTTTTCCATGAAAAGTAACTTAAAATCCATCAACTCCATGATTTCTATTTCCTCATAATCCATAGTGTTTTGAATCAATAAACACCTTTGAACTGCATCCCTGGTGATATAATAAAATTCCATCAAAATCTTCTCCCTTTCATTACATCCCAAAGCAAGAAATATATTTCTTAAGGAACTTATCCATTAATCTACAACAAATAGAATTTTGGTTACATTGAATTTTTGATGTTTTTATTGTAATAAATGATCTAAAATTATTACACCACATTGTGAATCAACAAGCTACTCTATACAGTCAAGGTTATGGGTCATAACCTGAAGCAACTACACCAATATAATTTTAAGTTGTTCTGTTCTAGCTCGAACTCTAGCTCTAACATCATTATTTTACCCAGTAGGGAAATCCTTACATATATTTCATGCATTGATATGGTTTACATTATATATACTAAGAAACATTTATAAGTAATAGAATACACTATATTAGACCATAACATTTTGAATTATAATGTATAAATTTTAAACTAGTGGAACACTTAACATAAATTGAAAATTTTATGTATAGCTAATCCCGTAATCATAAGATTGGTTTCTTCCAAGAATATTCCCAAATCATGAAAATATTTTCAAATATTCTATAATTGTTTATAAAGAAAATTTTAATTAATACAAGCATATCCCCCATGACTTTCAAACTAGGCACACAGTAATGGAACACTCACCGTGCACCAAAATGATACTTGAGATATACTCAACCAACTCTTTTTAGGGTTATTACCCTTAAATGAATTTATTCTAAAACCATGTCAAATTGTTGTATCTAGATATGGATTTATTTCTAAGAAAACCACATAATATTTACCTTACCAATAATTTAGGATGTTATCCTATACTTAGTATTATACTCAATGTCAGTCATAGGGTTATATTACTTAATCTATGTATTCTTAAATCTATTTCTCAATGTTTCAACTAAAATTACTATAATATGAATGGTAAACACTCCAAACCTAGTATCATAGAGTTGGTGGTTACTTTATTAGATTGGTACTAGACACAAGCGATAGCACCCCAAAGTACCGAATAGTTTAGTAGTTTTAGAAAACTATATACATACTTAAATCTGACATTACATTTGAAAACATAAAATACAACATAGTATTTTCATTGATAACATAATTATTACCTCTCATATATTCCTTTATATCAATCATAATAAATTTTCTAACATCCTAGGGAAAGGAATGATAAGAAAGGGGTGATTTCAGATGCTTAGTAAGGGTATGAGTACATTCTAAGATAATATTGATTAAATAAGGCATGAATAATATTGAAGGAATAAATAATGATAAAATAATTACATATAAATAATCACATAATATTTAAACTTATCCATGGATATAATAACTATTAAAATATTCACATGGACATCAATAACTGATTTCATAATGATGGAATGCATAATAATGGATGTCTTAAACTTACCGTCAAGATAGAAAAGACGTATAAATAAATGGGTAAGGCCTCATCAAAATAACTAACCTATTTTATCTAATGATACCAACTAATGCATTGAGGGGCTATGTAATTTTGGGCCTCAGCCATCACTTAATAAGTCCAATGCATTTATCATATGAATAAACAATACAACATACTCAACATTAAAAATCAATAAATTTACAAAAATATTAAGGAAAAATTTTTATTTCAAATAAACCTTAGAAACTTATAAAGGAATAATTAAAGCATTAGGTAATCATAATAGTGGGAAATTATTTTCATGCTGTGTATGTTAAAAAAAATATTTTGTTCACATTTTTGGTAAAAAGTTAAAAGTACGTCATTCAGAAAATGACAAGAATATTCCTTTTAAACCATTTTTGTAAAAAGTATAACATGGGTAAAAATGTCTTTAATAAATCATTTAATAATATTAAAAACATTATTTTAAACATTTTAATTGAAATATTGACATTGAATTAAAATATTCCTGACCGGGTAGAAAAACAAAGTTGATTTTCATTAAAATATTATTTTAGTATATTGAGTACTTAAAGAGATGAAAATTAAAGGAAAACTTTTAATTTATATAATAAAACATAGGATAATAAAATATATTGTGTTTAGTATATAATGATCAAATAATTCCCCCATCAAAGATTTAAATATAAAACAATCTCAAGTAATAATGAGATTGTGAAATAAACCCTTACCTCAAGTATGAATTTTTTCATTTGTGTTCAAACATAATTTATAATAAATATAAATTTATTACATATATATATTATAACCATACTAATATATTTCAAATATCATTTACTTATAACCTTTTATCACTCGTTTATTAACAAATCGTTATTAAAATCGTTGTTTTGAATGATAACTGCTTCATTTTTCATGTATGTTTGTTTTGGTAGTTTTTGTCTTTGTACTTTAATCATGGTTCCATCATATCCAAGATTTTAATAATGATATATATATATATATATAGAATCATTCATAAAAATATAGATAGAAAAATGAATTAGGCAGTTTACGGAGATAGTAGGTCGTACGTATGCATGAACAATGTTTTCACTTTTCAAAAAATGGAATGAAAGTTTGGTAAAAAATAATTCAAATTTATAGAATAATTATTTTATCATATATATCATATATATTTATTTAAATTATCCTTATTACCACCAATGTAAATTGAAACATGAAAAACGAATCACATTTCTTCATGGTGGTGATAGTCTACATGTATGCACAAGCAACATTATCATTTCACAACTAATTAGAAGGTAATAAGATAGATATAAAATTATAATTCTAGAATAATAATAATTTCATAAATATCATGTATAAATATTAATCCTATCATAATACTCATCCATGAATGATGGTGATGAAAAATAAATTTTATTGATACCGAGAGGTGGTAGTCCACATGTATGCATGAGTGATACATTCACTTCTAATTTGATGGAAAAGAGGGTGGATGATGATGATATAATGATTATAATAAAATTTAAGTATATTTATGATAATTAATTTTTTTATTTTATGATGAATAACACAAATTTTTAAGAGGTATAATAATAAGTAAAATGAAAGTGATCGGTTTAGGTGATTACCTATTCTTTGAAATAAAACATTTATATCTTCCCTTAAGAAACCTAGGTTTGGTATTTTTGGAATAAAATAAACTATATAATGTGGATGAGTGTGTTTATAAGATAATTTTATAGGTTTTTGGTTGATCTATATGGCTCATAGTGGTGTAAAGAAAAGAGAGAATGTGTGTTGTTTTATAAGGGAAGAAACGACACACTTCGAATTCTAGAAAATATTAAAATATAATTAAGTAATTCTCATAGAAAATGATTCAAATTGGACATATATTCAAATACAAAGATTAAAATTTCTAAATATAACCATCCAATCAAATTTTGATAGGTTTTGGTGTCATTTTAAACCTTATCTTTTTGTTAACCAATTTTAATCTTAACCATGGTAATGACTTTTTTTAATATTAAAGGGATCAAATTTTAATTATAAAGTAAAAATTATCTCATAAATGGAAAAGTTATGAAATTTTAAACCATTTTAATACTAATTTTCATATTTAAATTTTTATGATTTTTAAATAATTTTATAAAACATTATTATACATAAAATACCATTTTTGACATTTTTGTCATCATTCAATCAATTTGACTTTAAAGACAACATTATTGTGAAGTAATTCAAATATAAACATTTCACATGTTATTAATACGTTTTAATTATATATAAAATTCATGGATCATAATAATTCACCAAAATTTTGTTAATTTTATTATTTTTTAATTATTTATTTTATTTTTTAATTAATTGAATAAATATTGTCTCAGTATTATATAAGACTTTAAAGTAATTATTCAATCACTAAAAATTGGAAAAAAAATTCCAAGATAAAAAATTAATTAATATTTAAAATAAATATTTATAACTGAACCTATACTCTTTTTACCCTTATAATAAAAATTTATAGTTATTAAAGTCAAGAGAGTGACATTCTATATTTATAATTTTTTTAAAATAATAAAAGGATCATAATTATTGAAAAATGGAACAAAGTGGCCATATTTTTGATAATTGGATGATAATTGTTGAAATCCAATCATAAAATAGGATAAAGTAATGTTCTAGAGAAATTTTAAAGCCTTAACCCTAAGTTTTAACACTGTTTTACCCATTTTCCCTTACTGAGGTGACAAAAATTTACCAAGGTTACTATTCATAATGATTAATATTTAAAGAGATTTATTTACCAAATTTAAATCTCCTAATTCCAAATAAAAGATCCATTTTTTAATATTCAATTTCTATAAGTGGCATAAATTCATTTAAAAAATGCGCAAAATGTGAAAAAAATATTTTTGTAGAAAAATATATTTTTATGCATAAAACTAGATATATTCATATCCCTTACCTAGAAATAATATTAAATAAATTTTAAAAAAATTATTAAATATAAATAAATAAATAAATAAATATATTATTCTTAAAATAATTCACTGATAGTGTTCAATTTAATTTATTAATACAAAAACATATTTTGGGCATAAAAACAGTTTATTTAGAAAAATATCTCATTTACTTTCAAATTATTTTTTTTATAATAAATTGATAGCCAAACAATTTATTTTATACATGTATAGACCATGCGTTTTTCATAATTTTGTTAGTCTCACTTAGAACCTCTAATTTAATGGCTAGGTTATAATGATATACTATATTACGGTTCATTTTTATTTTGGGTTGTGTGAATCACAATCTATCGAAAAAAATTATTTGAAGATAAATATATCATAAAATATCAGGGTGTTATAAGGATTATATTTATGATTCATCCAAGAAATATCATAAATAAGTTTAGATGGAGAATAAATTTTATCCTATTAAATATTTTCATCTCTATCTTTAGGTTTATTCCTTTTTGAAATTAAAATATCTAAATTTATCCTCAAGTTGATCAATTTCATAATGAATTTTATTAAATGAGTTTTCATCAAACTTTACATGAATTAATTCTTCAACAAACAAAGTTCTTTTATTGTATACTCTATATGAAATAATATTGTTTGAATATCCTAAGAAAATTCATTCATCACATTTTCATCAAATTTATCTAAACAAACATAGTATTAAGAATAAAAACTTTACATCCAAACACTCTAAAATAGATAATTTTAGGCTTTCCCCCATTCAAAATCTCGTAAGGTGTATTTTTCAACAATGTTCATAAAATAACTATATTTGAAACATAATAATAAGTATTCACAACTTCTACCAAAAAATATTTAGGTAGATTAAACTTATTTAACATGTTACTATCTATTCCACGAAGTGTTCTATTTTCCCTTTCCAATACACCATTTTGTTGTGGTGTCCAAGGGGATGAACAATTGTGAAAATACCCATTTTCTTCATAAAACTGGATAAATTTCATATTATTAAATTCAAAACTATGATCAATATAATTAGTTTAATTACTCATCCTTTCTTATTCTGAACCAATTTATAAAAAGAAACAAACTTTGATAAAGTTTCATATTTAAGTGTAAGAAAATAAACCCAAGTGTATCTAGCAAAATCATCAATAATTACAAAATAATATCTCTTACTTCCCAAAATAGCAAATTTTATATGAATAAATAAATCCAAATGAATAATATCAAGAGTGATTACTTTTATTACTTTTTTAATAGACTTGAAACAACTTTAATGTTGTTTACATTTCAAGTAATAATCACAAATAAAGGGTTTTTAACTTTATGTTCAGGTAGATGTCGAATAGTTTGGTTCTTAGAACTTGTAAATCAATCTAAACTTTTCATGTACCAATATCCTGTGGTGAAAAATGTTATCAGATTGTATAGTATTCAAAACATTTTACATTTTGATTAGTAAATTAATCAAAATTGATTGAATAAATTTTTTGATTTCTATTTTCATAAAACAAAATAGAATAATACCATTTTTAAATTCAAAAAAAATCCATCATCACATAGTTGATAAATTATTATTAAATTATTTTTTTAATCCTTCAACATATAAAATTTTGTAAATAATAACTGAATTTTAAATTCCAATATCACCTAAACCTTTTACCATCCCTTTAGAATTATCACTAAAAGTGACATTAAATCCATCACATCTATTGAATGATAGAAAGTTTGATATATCACCAGAAATGTGTATTGATTATACACTATCCATACACTAAACATTATTTTTTATGCTCCCGAGAGAAAATTCTTAAAAAAATAGATTTAAGAGAGTTTTGGTACCCATGAGAATTTGGGTCCAATGGGATTAACATATGAATTCTTTGGAATCCAAAATGATTTCAAACATTTGTTTATAGAAAATATTGATGGTAAAAATTTGTGAATAAATTCCTTTATATGACCAATATATTTTTGAAATATTAAGTAAAACTCATTTTCATAATGAACTTTCATTTGATTTCTAAAATATGTAGTAGTAGATGTACTTGCATTAGTGATTTTAACAAATAAAGTCTTTTACATTTTGGGTAAATTATTAACTTAAATAATACCCGATCTATTTTTTCATTTTATAAAAGTTTTCTCTACCTTAAAAAATGGATATATTTAAATTAAAATTTTTATTTTTATTTTTGAGGAGTTCATTATCCTTAAAAACATTTTCAAATTTTTTTTTTACAGATTCATAAAATTTTGACATAAAATCAATTTCTCCTTTTGATTTTTCATTTTCAAAAAGATAAATTTTTAGATTTTCTTAATAATTTTCAAGATCTATACATACAAATTTTTTTCATCCTAGAAAAAAATCTTATGATTTTCATTCTCCTTAAGAACAACCTTATTTTTCCTATAAAGGTTCATATATAAACCAATGATTTTTTAAGTTTATGATCAAGTATTTCAACTTATTTATGCAATTAATCTATATGGTTTTCTCATATTCATATTAATATTCATAGGATGAGTAATAATTAGAATCAATTACTTGATTTGATTAATCCATTAAGCACAAATTTTCCACATCATTTTTCTAACCAGATTCTTCATCAGTACTTGAATCCTCAGTGCAACTCCATCTAAATGTCATTTCCATCTTTTCTTTCTTATATTGTTTCCTTCTATTTTTTACCTTCTTTAATCTTAGGAAATCAGGCTTGATGTACACCCTTTTTCTATAATCATAAAAAATTATTTCATTAACGTTATTAGAATTAAAATTATATTTATTCTTCTCCTTGTAATATTTATTAGGATTGTTTTTTCAGGATCACCTTGATCAAACCTTATTTCTTATATATCCACATTTTATATATAGGTGTAGTATCATTCATGTCACTACTATATATTCTTAGAATCAAAATATTATGTAGAAAAATTTGACTAAAAATAAATTCCATTCTTTATTGAATTATCTTCTTCAATAATATTTTGGAGTTCCAACTCATATTGTAATAATTATCCAACAATATCATCAAGTGTATTCTCTTTAAATTTCTTACTTTTCTCTATAACAACCTTTTTAGAATGAAACTTATTAGGAAGTTATCTAAGAACCCTTTCAACAAGAATAATATTTTCAAGAGTCTCTCCTAAAAAACTCATACCATTTAGAATACCAGTTAATCTATAAAAAATTTGATAAAAAATTTATTCTTCACCCATTTTAAATTCTTGATATTCATATCTTAACATTCCCAACTTATTTCTATCAAGATCATTCAAGATATGATATATAACACGTATAATTTTCCATATGTTATGATTAGTTTTATATGAATAAACATGACAATACACATTTTTTTTATCACATAATATAATGTAGTCATCACCAAGTAATTTAAGAAATACTTTACCACATCATTTTGGACTAATGATTCAGGTTCACATTTGGTCTTCTTTTATGGTTTTTCTATGATTATACAATGATCAATGATAAGTTTATTTAAGAAATATTCCATCCAATATTTCAAATATCCATAATAAATACCATAAAAATGAGGTGGTTTGGATGTATCCATCCATCAGTTGAACTAGTTCCTAACATATTAAAATGATATTTTCCCCATGACAGTTAAGATAGAAAATGGTTAGTACAAATAATATATAAAGCTAGTGGTCAACCTCTCATACAAATTGTTGGTCCAGAGTTATGATGGATAAATAGCCAAGACGGAGTAAATTGGAAATTTTAAAATGAATTTAAATATAAGGTTATATTATAGATATTATGTTAATGTAGTATAAATATAAATAAAAAAGAACCATATATTTTTTTAGAAGTTTAGATCTAAATGATTTCTCTTCACCCATCTTATGAATAGAGAGAGATGAATCCTACTATATCCACTTTAATGTAATCTTATAATTACTTTTGAATTCATAGAGTCATAACCTAATTACAAATCCTTTTTCCCCTAAAGGCTTAAAACCAAAGAAAACCAACCTTTTCCCACCAAGAGGCACATTCAAAATAGTCTTCCTTTTTCCCACCTGGAGGCACAATCCAA
Organism: Viscum album; assembly: GCA_963277665.1. Taxonomy (NCBI): domain Eukaryota; kingdom Viridiplantae; phylum Streptophyta; class Magnoliopsida; order Santalales; family Viscaceae; genus Viscum; species Viscum album. Next base: position 905,292,232 of record OY728131.1, on the reverse strand, counting down.
TGGTTGACAATTTTTTGGAAGTCAAAATCCACAATCCAACCCTTTAATGTGTAGTATAACTCTTTATATTTACTTACTTAGAAAAAGAAAATGAATAAGTAAAACCATAGAACCAGACGAAACCTGCAATGTATGAGTGTTAAGGTTGTAATAAATTCTATAGTAAAAAATGATCAAATGATTTTAGTTCGGCTATTATTAGTAGTAGATAACTAGAAAAATGAAACACTTGTATAACTTTATAATGTCCTTCACATCATTCAACACCATGAAGTTGTTTTGTCAACTCTATGTTTATAGAGTTTCCTTTTTCAGAACAACTTTCAAATTTGAAATCTATTGCATCTTTATTTTTCCAATGAAATACTTTAGAGTTTACCATGCTTATTTACCAAATAAAATTCTGATAGATTTAGTATTTTCATTATTTTACATGTGTGTTTCAATGATTTAATCCGTTCTAATTAATCAAGGTTACCTTATTTTCATAATTGTTTTATTTTTAGTGACTTTCGAGCTTAATTGTGAAAATAGTTTAATTCTGTAAATTAAATTGTTTTCCATATATTATTTATATTGGAAATGTATTTTATAACTTTGATCCAAATTGAGTGATTCATTTTTTTAGGTTTCATTTTTTCATGGGATTCAATTTCTTTTTTCTGCACCAAGATCCAATTCGAAATCCACTGGCCCCAAAAAATTAATGAATTGAAGAAATTTGTCTTGATGATAGAATGGAAACCACCTCAGTTGATGAGGAATAAATAAGCCTAGAGACATCTAAATAAAGTGATTCTAACTATAATATAACTAGGTCTTCATATATCATGTAAAAATTAAATTTCATGGAGAAATTATTTAATTAAGGCATCCATTTAATGACAAAAATGAAGGGAGTTGAGAAGTCTACTAGGCTATAAAAAATTTTCTTTAGTAATTTGGGTATAACTATATTTACTATTGTAAAAATAATATGATTTTTTAGGAGAATAAAAAATATATAGGGTAACAATTTTTATGAATAAAATTTACCAAGATTTGGAAGTTTACTATTCTAATTGAGTTAAAACTTTCAGTGGAATGAATCTGGAGGGAAATTTTTCCACCTTTAAACCCTATATATATGACTGTCCACTTACATTAAACGATGTTGAAGGAGGAGAAGAAGTATAGGTAATGGAGTATTTGAAGTTTTAAGTGCTATGTATTTTCTATTTCCTCTTTTCTTAGTTTCATAATGCTCTACTCTTCTCCTTTGAACTCTATTACCTTGCACATGGAAGGGTAAAACCTTTAAGTGATCAGGGAGGGGGAAGTTTCACTATTGAAATGTCGGAGTCTTGTTATTTATTTTGAAACTATACTTTTCTTATTGAATGATTTATATTTTTAATGGTATTAAATTCTATTAATTTGATTTTTATTTTTGGTTATGTTTTCATTCATTGTTTATTTCTTTGGTTGAATAACTTTAACCTCCCTCTACCGAGTGTAGTTTTATCAATCGAGTAGATTGTGTTAGGTGGTGAGTGTCTATAGATCATTATCACGTGTGTGGAATAAGTAAAATTTTTCTATATTTATAAGGATTAAAAATTCCTGATCAATAGTTTCCTTATTTATTTGGTAATGATTTGTTAATTTTCATGCATATATGAGTTGTTTCCACTAATTCCATCAACCAAGGGTGATTGATAACTCGATCGAGGAGTCTTTCACTTGTCATTCAATATGAAGATAGGGAGAACGCTTTTTATGACTATTATGGCATTGAAAAAGTTAATATTACCCTAATCCCATCACTCTCTTCATCTACTTGTGTTCAAACTTTATTTTTGATTAACTTATTTATTTTTAAACTCAACCAATTTAAAAAACAACCACTATTTATTTCTCAAATTTAAGTAACAAACATGATTTTTTTGTTCTCATATCTAGAGAACACCTAAGTTACCCAATTTACTACATTTTTAACTTATAAAATATTTGTTTTTATCACACCCCACGACATGCACATTTCAAAACATGGCATTATTTCTATAGAGGTGGTGTCAACAATCTTTTTTTCTTCTTATTTTATTCTTTCTCCTTATTTTCTTTTTTTATATTCAAAAACTCATGACTAGAACCTCAAAAATTGAACCTTTCCCCCTAGATCCTAAAATTGATAGAACCTTGTTGAATAAAATTATAAACCATAATTTTCAATCTGAATTTGAGGAAATTTCTCTTATAGACTCAAGTGAAACTTCAATTGTTCAATCCGAGGCTTTCACCATGGTGTGAAACTTGAACCGAACAATTATAGACCTATATTCACCACAATTACTTAATCAAAACAATCAACTTGTCATGACAATGTTACAAAATGATTTTGAGATTAAACCTAGCTTGATCCCATTTATTTCAAAGTTTCATGGATTGACATGTGGAGAATCAAAAAAACATATTCAAGAGTTTACACATGTCTTCACTAATTTCTATCCACATGGAGTAGTTAACGAGCAGGTAATGTGAAAGGAATTCACATTTTCATTAGAAGGAGCTGCCAAAGATGGTTTTATGGTCTAAAACTAGGATATATGGATGATTTTAATGACTTTTTGAGATGATTCATGAAAATATTATTCCTTAACTCTAGAATAAAAAGCATTAGAAATGAAATATATAACATCAAAAAATTATCTAGAGAAACCCTTTACGATTATTGGGAATGATTTAAAAATATTTATGTCAGATGCCTACATAAAAAAATCGAGTAGAATCAATTTATTGTATTATTTTACCAAGTCTTACTAGACAATGAGGTAAACCTTTTGGATTCATTGTTTAGATTCACATTGATTGAAAAGTCACCTGAAGAAGCTAAGGGTTTGATTAATAAGATCTCTTAGAACTCACAACAGTTTGGTATAAGAGGTATTGGTACAAGAGGAATTCATGTGGTAATAACTTTGAATCCATCACATTTATGGGAAACTAATATTTATTAGATAACTATTATGGTGAGATAGATATCCCTAAATCAAGTGAGTGACCTAAAAGCACCAGCTAAGGTACGTGGTTTATGCTCATCACTTGATTATTTCACTAACTAATGTACTAAAATATAGGGAATGGAAAATTGTAAGGAAGCCTTTTAGACAAATTAGTTCCAAAAAAATTAAGGATGGATAGAGCCTAAACAAGTTAAAAATGGGTTTGAAAATTAACATAATTAATCTAGACCCCCCATACCAAAACCAGTTCCAAAAAGAACCTCTATTCGAGAAACAATTCCAAAACCCACCGCCATTTCAACAAAAGAAATTTTATAACCAGCCTTCACACCCCCAACCACCCAATTTTACAAGACCCTGTGATCAACAAACCCCCAACATGTAACCTAATATGGAACATATACAATCCATGTATGAGGGATCAATAGATAAGGATGATAAGTTAGAAAACATGGTGGGAAGTCTTAATTAAATTAGGTCTAAAAACCAGGAAAATAACCTTCCCAGATAATCCAAAACCCAAAAGAGAATTTCATCATGATAATAACAATAATTAGAAAGAAAATCTCACCACCACCAGCCTATGAACAAGAAACAAGACCACCCAAGCTGAGGGATAATGAAGTGGGAAATTCTGAGAATTCATTGAAAATGAACCAAGAAGAAGAAATGAAAGAGGAGTAGGAGCAGGATAGGACGAGGAGGAATAGAAAAGAAAAAAAATTTCAAAGGAACCCAAGGGATAAGAAATAATTACCACCACTATTTCCATCAATGATTATTAAATCAATGGTATTTCATGAAGAATCACTTCAAAATGAAATTCTGAACACCTTCTAGAAAGTGGAAATTAACATCTCCTTTCTTGAATAACTAAAAAAAATCCAAAGTATAATAGTTTTTAAGGATATTTTCACCAATAAGAGAATACATTAAGGTAATTAAAAGATAAACTTGTTAAGAAGTGTTTTATCCCATATCACACCATAATTTCCAACAAAATTTCAAGATCTACGGACATTTTCCATTCCATTCACCATTGGTTCTTTAAATTTATCTATTTATTTGTGTAATCTAGGTGATTAATTTAATTTATTTCCTCTATCAGTATACAATTATTTGGATATGAGAGACTTTAATCCCATAAGAGTGGTTCTCTATCTTTAAAATAGATCCACATTTTTCCCCTCATGAGTTCTGGAGGATGTCTTGGTGAAAGTCAAAGATCTTTTATTCCTAGCTGACTTTAATGTTCTTAATATGGAGGAAGATAGTATCTTTAGAGACTCGTATCTTGATGTACATGGACATTACATTACTTTTTCGAAATACTTAGTACATAACAAAAACACACACACAAGGATCGTAATAGTTTAGTGTCTTTGGAAACTCGGAATATAATCTTCTAATCGTGGTGAAAGATCTTCAACATCTCCCATAAAGATCTTCCTTTTTTTTACCTAAAACCTTTATTTATATCCTAGGGAAAAGAAAACATAAAAGGGTGAGCTCAAATTCTCAGTAAGGGTAAACAAAAGAAATATCAATCACATCATATTCATAAGAACATAACATTTTGGAAATCTTAACCTGCAAAAGAGAGCATAATTTCATAACATGGGATAAATCATGGTAGTGAAATGTAATCACAATAATCATAACTTAAAACATGAAACTTTGTGTCATACACACATAATCATAGAGAATCATTTATTGTTAGTCAAGACTCATTGTCAAGACTATCTTAGTGGACAAAGTCCCTTTCTGAACCGAGTCACCCTCATTTCAGTCCTGTTTCACTGAACAGGTATAACCTACCATTCCAGCCATGTCTATCTCATGAGATATAAAATCTTTAACCAATGCATTGGAGGGAGATATAGGTCCCACCCATCTCATAATGATACCATTCTTATGTGTGCCAGAAAATCATACACCATACATCATTGCATAACCCATGTAATAAAAATGGGAATCTTAAACATCATGACATCATAAAACAATTCATATACGATAAAGGAATTCATAAATAATTCCATCACAACATAATCAAATCAATTTAATAATAGGGATAAAATATAACCCTTTATTATCTTAGATGGAAAATAATTTTGATAAAACACTTGAACTTCATTCCTGAGGAAAATATCCTTTCTACTTCAAAAACACTTTTCCTTTCTTAACATGTCATAGAATTTTAAACTAAAAGAAGTTGATTAAAAATAAACTTGAAAACTTGTAGAGGAATCTTTTTGGAAATAATTTTTAAAAAATCCATTCATGCCGTATAAGTTAAAAAAAACATTCTTCGTACTTTTGTCGGAAAAGTCAAAAAGTACCTCGTACAAAAATGACAAAAGATTCATTTCATATCTTTTACTAAAAACTCACCGAAGGGTAAAATTGGATTTAAAAAATTGTAGGTGGATGGAAATAATATTACATATTTAGGAAACATGGATGTGGATGATAAAATACACCCCAGTAAATACTAAAGTATAAACAATCTCGGATAAAAATGAGATTGTGATATTTCTATTACCTTAGGTCTGATTTGCTTTGTAAGTGTGCGAAACTCCTGTATAATGATTTAAATAATGTCATTGACTTATTAAAGAATCATATTAATTTTTATTATATCATATATGGTTCACTTATGACTTTATATTACCTGTTCTTTTGTAAATTCATGTTAAAGTAGCGTTTTGGGTAAAATCGTCTCATTTGTCGTTTGTCTTTTAACTTGTAATTATTCATATGATTACTTAAATCATTATTACTTAATTATAGAATATAAAACATGATTTATATATAATATATATTCAGAATATACATATATATAATGGATCGATAAATGGAAAGAAATACACCGTTCATGGAGACGGTAGGTCGTACGTATGCATGAATGTTGTTTTCTTTTCGTTATTGAATTGAGTGGAATTAATTAGATGACATACATATATATATACATAAATCCAGTAGCTTTATAATGTCATATATTTCACTATTATTTCTTATATATACTTTATAATCATTCTTAAATGGTTAACATGGAGAATGAATCTCATCGCGTCGTGGAGACGGTAGTCCGTACGTACGCACGAGCGATGATATCCTTCTCATGATCATGGGACTATATTGGAGTGTATGTATACTATTTCAGAATAAATATTACTTTAAAATAGTAATATATAGTTATTATTTACACCATTATACCCATCCAAGTAAGGTGGTGGTGGAAAACAGATTACACCACGGCGTGGAGACGGTATTCCGTACGTACGCACGCGCAGTGATTTCTTTTTCCGTAGGATGGATAGATGGTGAAATAGGGTTGTTTCATACTTATAATAACATATCAGTATATGAGTGATACTGATGTTATTACTTAATAATGAAACAACTAAAGAAGAAGAAGTGGAAGAAGAAATAAATATGAAAGAATGGTAATGGACATTACCTCTTCTTTGAAGTGCTTATTTGATACCTTCTTTTAGGGCCCTAAAAGTGGTCTTTGAGGAAGACCAGAACCTCTAGGATGTTTCTAAGGAAGTGTAGATGACAATTGGGTAGGGGTTGGACGAGCTTGAAGGCTCAAATTTGTGTGAGGAAGAGAGGGAGGAGGTTCCCTTTTATAAGGGAGGAGAGGGGCACCTTTGGAATAACTAAAAATATTATTTTATTATAAAGTCAAGTTCGGTTTTAAATAGCTAAAAATTGATTTATTTCGAGGCTAAGGTGGGGATGGGTCGAAATACTCTCATCTAATAGAATTTATACAAGTTTATGTTCCTATTTTAACCTTATCATTTAGATTTAACATTAAGTTAAATAATTTTACTTTTACCGTGTCTTCTTGTGTTCTTACACTATAAGGTTAATAAACTTACTATAAGAAGACAAAAGAACCCCAAATTGTTTATTATTAATATATATAACCTTATATAAGTCATTTGGCCTAATATTAGATTTTTAGGAATAAAATAACAATTAATAATATAATATTTTATTTAAAAACTATTTTATGTCAAGTTTGAAACTATTTAGTAATTGATTTTTGTGAAAATCATAATAGAATGATAAGTTTGAAAAAAGTTAATTAAATCAATACTAACATGTCATATTAATATATAAAATTAGTGTAATTCATTAAAAGTCTCAAATTATATTTATTTGGGTATTTATAACATCAATTATGTCCATATTTTATTAATAAGATAATTACTGCATCATTGTTGTGTCATAAATAAATTAAATTATTTAATGTCTAAAAATTACAAATAAAATACAATTATGTAGGAAATATTTTTATATTTCTAATAAATATTTATAGTTGAATTTATCTTATGTATAACCCCATATTAAAAATGTTTTAGTAAATAATCTTTGATTTTAACTCTTTTAACCCTTCTTTAAATAAATTAATAATAAATGTCCTAATCTAATCCAAGTGGGCCTAAATGGTCATATTTTTTTTCCTAAGTTTGTTTTTGGTCGAATTAAACTTGTCCAATAGAATTAGGACATGTGTTAGGGTAATAATAATATCATTTCTACCCATAATTACCCTATTTACTTTTAACCGTGGTAAAAAAGTAAAAAGTTACTATTCACCAAAAAATTATTTTCATCTCATTGAACCACATTTTACTTACTGACATCAACCGTGTCTCTCGGATTTTTGAAATACCACTCACAGAAGCGGTAAAATTAAGTTTTATGAACAATTCAGTTTTTTTTAACTACCACTTAGTGGTTTCACTATTCATCAAAAATTGAAAGTTTTCAGAAAAATACAACAAATTAGGCCTAAGCTATATTTGATATTATGAACTCAAAAATGATTTCTGTTTTACCAAACTCAAAACATATCAGTTGCATTAATTAATTTAAAAATTAATTCCCGTCGTCAAAACAAATAGCGTGTTCTTAAGAGATAATAACTATCAAAATATTGACACTTGTTTATGTGTGGTTTAAATGTGAAATTACATTCAATTACCATAATTGTATTAAATTGTAAAAATATATTCTAAATATACTTTAAAACCACTAAAATTAATTATTTATCACTATTAATTATTTCGATTGAAAAAGTTGTTTTTAATTAAAATTTAGTAATTTTCACTATTCATCAAAATATGAAATTTATCCGAAAATCACCAAAATTTCACCCTAAGCTAATTTCGATATTACGAATCCAAAAATGAATTCCATTTTGAAAAATAAAATTACAAAATTTCAAAAAGTGGTTATTACTATTCATAACGGCTAGTTTTAATAATATTTTAATAGCATATTGTTGTTTAGTGAAACTCGTTATTGCGTACTACACACGCTATCGAGGAAGGTCGCGATTGCGTGTAATGCAAGGTAAATCAAGGATGCGTGTTGTGCAAGATCCTTTTGGTGTAGCGTACAACACAAGACATTAGTGAAATTAAAAAGAATATTTTTCATAAATTCTCGGGGTGTTACATTCTACCCCCCTTAAAATGACTTTCACCCTCAAAATTCGTCAGGGTTATAAATGGTTTACTATTCGAAAGTTTCTTTAATAGAAACCCACATTGTAAAAAGGAATACCAAAACCAATCTTTAAGAACAAAAGTATGAAACGTAACGGTTACCTAAATAAACTAATCATCGGGTTTCCACATGGGTGAAAATATGGATATGGAAGAAAAATCTAACCATCATGTTCTGATGGAGAGTGGTAGAGAACATGGCTATGGAAAATCCAACAATCACAAATCCATAAATTTGTGATGATCTATGGTACCATCCGATTAATCAGATATAAGAGCACTAGGACAACATTTTTGGTTTTCAAGATCATTTCCCTAAAGTTGAAGAATTTGAATTAGAATAAATACTTACTTTATTTTGGTACAATCTCACTGTTGTTCGTGCCTTGAACAATTTCCACTTCATCTCTTAAATAAATGAAGTTGAATTTGTTATTCGTGAAGTGTTAGAAGATCATGTGATAGAATGACGGGTCATTCCATCTGTCTCAAACAAAAGGTTAGAAAAAGTTATTAAATATACATAAGTCATTCTATAGTGAGATTAATCATATATGGTTCCTAAAATGGACTTATACTTCATATATCATACTTCTTAATATAATAAAACTAGTTTCTACTAAACAAGGACTTCCTGTAGGCCAGTGGTAGGCGACAAAGGCCAGTCGCACTTCGGTTGTGGGTTCGATTCCCACAGCCTTGTCCGACGTGATGGGCTGTCGCCCGTCCTACAGGTTGTCCTTTTTCTAAAGCTATATTACTATAACATCCCATCAATAATATCGAAAAAAACGTTTTATCCTAACTTATGTCCAACATAATCCATTCTAATCTTTAGGCTTATCTAAAATACTTCGGTCCAAGCTCATAGTATAAATAAAATGATTACTTGAAATGTCGTCAACCAAGCATGTGAATACCATCATTTATCCCCCATATATCTTGTTGGTCACATTCCAATCATGTGAATACCTTAATGATGTATTCTCTTGAAAAATGAATACCCATTAAACCTTAGTGAAAACATGAATGCTGTCAAAAGTTAACTCTTTCCACATACCAAAATCCAAAAATTCTATATACTCAAACCATGATATAACCTTCTCCTTATATCAGTCATGAGCTCATGAATACTATCAAACATTTAATTTTCTCCTTATCCCTTCATTTTGCGCATATCATCTACATTCCAAAAATATCTGAATAACCTTTCATGGATACTGGTAACATTAATCATACACTTTCAAAACTCAAGGAAAGACAACAGTGTAACAATCTATAGATGTCTCTTTATTCCATAGTAGCATGAGATTACTTATACAACATTACACATGATAAACATGTAATCATTCCACTACATTCTTAAACCATTGACTGAGATTCAACAATTCTTTCATCTCACATATAATTTATAGTCTCTTCATCATCATCCACATAAATACTACCCATACGACCATACTGATTCTCTTCATGAGACTTTCCCTTAGGGCATTGGTTTGCATAATGCTCGTACATTCCACATTTAAAACATTTAACCATTGCTGATATCGTAGCAATACCATTATCCTCATCCCTGGTGTTAACTGAACATTTTCCTTTACACTTACTAGCTTTGTGTCCTTATTTTCCACACCCAAAGCATCTTCCAGTTCCTTTGAAACATTCTCCTTGATGCCTCTTCCCACATGATTTACATAGGGGAAATTGAACTTTCTTTCCTCTATGATCATCATGAAACTCCATCTTTCTCTTATTAGCCGAGTCAGGAAACTTACCAAATTTTACTTTATTGATCATATTATGAGATTGCTGATTCGGCATAATAATGATGTTTGGACTTCCAAATCCCATTTCATTTGGTTGCTCATGAAGAATATCATTCCATTGTCCATCATATCCTCCATTATCGTGAATCATCTTGTTTCCAGCCATTTTCTAAAACCCAAAAAGAATATTGTGAGAGGAAAAAATCATAATAAAGGGGGAGTAACTTCAATATCTAACATCTTTGGTTTAATATAATATCGTTACCATAGTTCTAGGACTATATCCTATACGTATACTTATCCTTAGGGACATCCCTATACATACCTTAGAAATAACTCTAGGGATCTCACTAAAGTTCTTGCATCCTAGTTTCCAAAGGTTGACTAAACCTTTCCTCTGATACCAACTGTAGTGACCCGTATCTTGATGTACATGGACATTACATTACTTTTGTGGAATACTTAGTACATAACAAAAACACACACACAAGGATCGTAATAGTTTAGTGTCTTTGGAAACTCGGAATATAATCTTCTAATCGTGGTGAAAGATCTTCAACATCTCCCATAAAGATCTTCATTTTTTTTACCTAAAACCTTTCTTTATATCCTGGGGAAAAGAAAACATAAAAGGTTGAGCTCAAATTCTCAGTAAGGGTAAACAAAAGAAATATCAATCACATCATATTCATAAGAACATAACATTTTGGAAATCTTAACCTGCCAAAGAGAGCATAATTTCATAACATGGGATAAATCATGGCAGTGAAATGTAATCACAATAATCATAACTTAAAACATGAAACTTTGTGGCATACACACATAATCATAGAGAATCATTTCTTGTTAGTCAAGACTCATGCCAAGACTATCTTAGTGGACAAAGTCCCTTTCTGAACTGAGTCACCCACGTTTCAGTCCTGTTTCATTGAACCGGTATAACCTACCATTCCAGCCATGTATATCTCATGAGATATAAAATCTTTACCCAATGCATTGGAGGGAGATATAGGTCCCACCCATCTCATAATGATACCATTCTTATGTGTGCCACAAAATCATAAACCATACATCATTGCATAACCCATGTAATAAAAATGGGAATCTTAAACCTCATGACATCATAAAACAATTCATATACAATAAAGGAATTCATAAATAATTCCATCACAACATAATCAAATCAATGTAATAATAGGGATAAAACAGAACCCTTTGTTATCTTAGATGGAAAATAATTTTCATAAAATACTTGAACTTCATTCTTGAGGAAAATATCCTTTCTACTTCAAAAACACTTTTCCTTTCTTAAAATGTCATACAATTTTAAACTAAAAGAAGTTGATTAAAAATAAACTTGAAAACTTGTAAAGGAATCATTTTGGAAATAATTTTTTAAAAATCCATTCATGCCGTATAAGTTAAAAAAACATTCTTCGTACTTTTGTCGGAAAAGTCAAAAAGTACCTCATACAAAAATGACAAAAGATTCATTTCATATCTTTTACTAAAAACTCACCGAAGGGTAAAATTGGATTTAAACAATTGTAGGTGGATGGAAATAATATTACATATTGAGGAAACATAGATTTGGATGATAAAATACACCCCAGTAAATACTAAAGTATAAACAATCTCGGATAAAAATGAGATTGTGATTTTTCCCTTACCTTAGGTCCGATTTGCTTCGTAAGTGTCTGAACCTCCTGTATAATGATTTAAATAATGTAATTGACTTATTACAGAATCATATTCATTGTTATTATATCATATATGGTTCACTTATGACTTTATATTACCCGTTCTTTTGTAAATTCATGTTAAAGTAGCGTTTTGGGTAAAATCGTCTCATTTGTCGTTTGTGTTTTAACTTGTAATTATTCATATGATTACTTAGATAATTATTACTTAATTATAGATTATAAAACATGATTTATATATAATATATATTCATAATATATATATATATAAGGGATCGATAAATGGAAAGAAATACACCGTTCATGGAGACGGTAGGCCGTACGTACGCATGAACGCTGTTTTCTTTTCGTTATTGAATTGAGTGGAATTAAGTAGATGACATACATATATATATACATAAATCCAGTAGCTTTATAATGTCATATATTTCATTATTATTGCTTATATATACTTTATAATCATTCTTAAATGGTTAACATGGAGAATGAATCTTATCGCGTCGTGGAGACGGTAGTCCGTACGTACGCACGAGCGATGATATCGTTCTCATGATCGTGGGACTGTATTGGAGTGTATGTATACTATTTCAGAATAAATATCACTTTAAAATAGTAATATATAGTTATTATTTACACCATTATACCCATCCAAGTAAGGTGGTGGTGGAAAACAGATTACACCACGGCGTGGAGACAGTATTCCGTACGTACGCACTGGCAGTGATTTCTTTTTCCGTAGGATGGATAGATGGTGAAATAGGGTTGTTTCATACTTATAATAATATATCAGCATATGAGTGATACTTATGTTATTACTTCATAATGAAACAACTAAAGAAGAAGAAGTGGAAGAAGAAATAAAGATGAAAGAATCGGTAACGGACATTACCTCTTCTTTGAAGTGCTTCTTTGAGACCTTCTTTTAGGGAACTAAAATTGGTCTTTGAGGAAGACCAGAACCTCTAGGATGTTTCTAGGGAAGTGTAGAGGAGAATTGGGCAGGGGTTGGCCGATATTGAAGGCTCAAAGTTGTGTGAGGAAGAGAGGGAGGAGGTGCCCTTCTATAAGGGAGGAGAGGGGCACCTTTGGAATAACTAAAAATATTATTTTATTATAAAGTCAAGTTCGGTTTTAAATAGATACAAATTGATTTATTTCGAGGCTAAGATGGGGATGGGTCGAAATCCTCTCATACAATAGAATTTAGACAAGTTTAGGTTCCTATTTTAACCTTATCATTTAGATTTAACATTAAGTTAAATAATTTTACTTTTACCGTGTCTTCTTGTGTTCTTACACTATAAGGTTAATAAACTTACTATAAGAAGACAAACGAACCTCAAATTGTTTATTATTAATATATATAACCTTATCTAAGTCATTTTACTGAACCTTATATTTTTAGGAATAAAATAACAATTAATAATATAATATTTGTTTTAAAAACTATTTTATGTCAATTTTGACACTATTTAGAAATTGATTTTTTGTGAAAATCATAACCGAATGATAAGTTCGAACAATGTTAATTAAATCAATACTAACATTTCATATTAACCAAGAAAATTAGTGGAATTCATAAAAAGTCTCAAATTATATTTATTTGGGTATTTATAACATCAATTATGTCAATATTTTATTAATAAGATAATTACTGTATCATCGTTGTGTCATAAATAAATTAACTTATTTAATGTCTAAAAATTACAAATAAAATACAATTATGTAGGAACTCTTTTTATCTTTCTAATAAATATTTATAGTATAATTTATCTTATGTATAACCTCATATTAAAAATGTTTTAGTAAATAAACTTTGATGTTAACTCTTTTAACCCTTCTTTAAATAAATTAATAATAAATGTCCTAATCTAATCCAAGTGGGCCTAAATGGTCATATTTTATTCCTAAGTTTGTTTTTGGTCGAATTAAACGTGTCCAATAGAATTAGGACATGTGTTAGGGTAATAATAATATCATTTCTACCCATAATCACCCTATTTACTTTTAACCGTGGTAAAAAAAAGTAAAAAGTTACTATTCACCAAAAAATTATTTTCATCTCATTGAACCACATTTTACTTACTGACATCAACCGTGTCTCTTGGATTTTTGAAATTCCACTCACAGAAGCGGTAAAATTAAGTTTTATGAACAATTCAGTTTTTTTTAACTACCACTTAGTGGTTTCACTATTCATCAAAAATTGAAAGTTTTCAGAAAAATACCAAAAATCAGGCCTAAGCTATAATTGATATTATGAACTCAAAAATGATTTCTATTTTACCAAATTCAAAACATATCAGTTGCATTAATTAATTTAAAAATTAATTCCCGTCGTCAAAACAAATAGCGTGTTCTTAAGAGATAATAACTATCAAAAGATTGACACTTGTTTATGTCTGGTTTAAATGTGAAATTACATCCAATGACCATCACTGTATTAAATTTTAAAAATATATTCTAAATATACTTTAAAACCACTCAAATTAATAATTTATCACTATTAATTATTTCGATTGAAAAAGTTGTTTTTAATTAAAATTTAGTAATTTTCACTATTCATCAAAATATGAAAGTTATACGAAAATCACCAAAATTTCACCCTAAGCTAATTTCGATATTACGAATCCAAAAATGAATTCCATTTTGAAAAATAAAATTACAAAATTTCAAAAAGTGGTTATTACTATTCATAACGGCTAGTTTTAATAATATTTTAATAGCATATTGTTGTTTAGTGAAACTCGTTATTGCGTACTACACACGCTATCGAGGAAGGTCGCGATTGAGTGTAATGCAAGGCAAATCAAGGATGCGTGTTGTGCAAGATCCTTTTGGTGTAGCGTACAACACAAGACATTAGTGAAATCAAAAAGAATATTTTTCATAAAATCTCGGGGTGTTACAGTATCCCATCACAGTCACCCATAATTTTGGGTATACCTTTCTTGAAGATGGAAAAATCCATTATCAATGTCCATAAATGGACACTCACCATGGATTTTGGAGATAACACTATCCACTTCAATATTTTTGAATCCATGAGGCACCCATCAGTTGATAACTCTCTATTATAAATCTTTCATGAAGATGGTACTGAGAAAATTAAAGAATAAGGTATGTTCCATGAATTTTTAGTTTTAGAAGATAATTTTTCCATTGAAAGTATCACTGAACACATGGATTCCCAAAATTCTGTAGAATCTTATTTTATGTGGGAAGAAGAGGTAAAATCTTATTTCTTTGATGATTTGTTAGATGATGAGGAAAATGATATGGTTTCTTGTGTGCTGTAGGTACAAAATTTGTAAGTGGGGAACATTAGTCTAATTTCATCCCTCGATATTCCCCTTGATCTAGAATTAAAACCACTCCCCACTGATTTTTGTGTACCTTAGGGAGAGAGAAAATTTACTAGTAATAATTGCAAATAATTAGTCTGATACCCAAGAAAAATATTTTATTGAGATTTTGAGAGAGAATGTCTCATAAATATGGTGAATATTAGGTGATATCCTAGGAATAAACCTAAAAATATACTCACATAGAATTATTATTGAGGGAGATTCCAAACTTGTTAGACAACCCCAAAGGAAGATGAATCCCACCTTTATGGAGGATGTGAAGAAGGATATCAACAATATCTTGGAATCTGGGATCATCTATCCGATATTATATTCAAAATGAGTTATCCCCATCCATTTAGTTCTAAAAAAATTGGTCTATCCACTGTGATGAATAAAAATAATGAACTAATCCTTATGAGAATTCAGAATAGTTGGAGAGTGTGAATTGATTTTATGAAGTTGAATTAAGTCACTGATAAATATAATTTCCCCATACCCTTAATTGAATAAATGTTAGAGATATTGGTAGGGATAACTCATTGTTACTTTTTAGATGGATTTTCATGTTATTTTGAGGTACCCATTGCCCTTGAGTATCAAGAAAATATAACCTTTACTTGTCCCATCAAAAAAAATTTCATATAAAAGGATGCCATTTGGATTATGTAATGATTTAGGTATATTTCAGAGGTTCATTATAAGTATTTTTTATGATCACATTTAATATTTCTTAGAGTTTTTCATGGATGATTTCATGGTGTTTGGAAAATATTTTGACCATTTTCTGAATAATATTGAAAAAGTTTTGAAAACTTATTTGAAAAGAATCTTGTTTTATTTTTTTTAAAGTGTAATTTCATGGTTGAGAGAAGAATTTTCCTTGGGCATTTCATTTAAAAAAAGGCATTGAATTGGATAATACAAAAATTCAAGTGACAAATTCATTTCCTTAGCCGACTTGTGTGAAACATGTTAGATCATTTTTAAGACATGTAGGATTTTATAGATGGTTTATCAAAAAATTTAGTAAAATTTATATCCCTATATCTAGATTTATTTTAAAAGATACTGATTTTTGATTCCAATGGTGCATGTAGGGAATCATTTTATGAGTTGAAGAGGAGATTGATTACACCACCAGTGATGCAACCCCCAAATTGAGAAGAACCATTTCAGCTAATTTGTGATGCTTCCAACCAAGTAGTAGGTGCATTCATTTCCCAGTAAATTAAGGATAGGACAAAAGTCATTCCCAATGCCTCAAGAAACTTATATTCTAGTCAATTAAATTTCACAACCATAGAAAAATAGTTTTTAGAAATTATTTTTTATAAATATTTAGATCATATCTTCTTGGAACTAAAGGCATTATGTTTTCAGATCATGCAGCTCTTTGGTACTTGATGAAGAAGGATGAAGCTAAACCAAGCCTAGTGAGATAGATGTTATTGTTTTAAGAGTTCAACATATAAATCAAGGACAATAAGGGATCTAAGAACTAGGTGGATGAACATTTAAGTAGGTTGCCCAACACTACTAAAGATGAAATTCCAGAAAAATAACCATTGAATGATCAGATTCCAAGAGATAAGTTTTACTTGATTGAAGGATAAGTGCCTTGGTATGTTGACATGGTCAATTATATGGTAACATATCATGTCCCATCTCATTTTAATTGTCACCAAATTCAAAAACTAAAATCTGAATCTAGATATTACATTTGGGATGAACCATTTCTTTGAAAGATTTGCAATAACCAAGTGATAAGAAGATGTCTGTATGAGAGTGATCTTGGTTATGTCTTTGAGTTTTGTCACACGTTAGCTTGTGGAGACCACTTTGGACCTCAAAGGATAGAAAAGAAGATTTTAGAATATGAAATTTATTGGTCCACCCTTTTTAAAGATGATCATGAATTTTGTAAAAGGTGTTAAAAATGTTAGTTTTTTAGAAATATTTCAAAGAGACAAGAAATTCCCCAAAAACCACTTAACATTTATGAGATTTTTGAAGTATAGGGTATAAATTTTATGGGACATTTCCAAATTTCATTTGTAAATTCTAATATCTTGATTTCAGTTGGTTATGTTTCCAAATGGGTGGAAGCAAAATCCACCAAGACTAACAATGCTAAAGTTGTTTGTGAATTTGTCTGGGATAACATATTTTTAAGGTTTGGAGTGCCTAGATCCATCATCAATGATAAATGGACTCACATTTTCAATAGTATAATAGAGGATTTTCTAAAGAAGTTTGGGGTATATCATAAAACATCAACTCCCTATCATTTACAGAAAAATGGTCAAGCTGAAGTGTTCAATAAGAAAATAAAATGAGTTTTGGAGAAGTCTATTAAACCAAATAGGAAGGATTGGAGCCAAAGGTTAGAAAGAAAATTATGGGTTTACCAGATATCCTATAATTCCCCAATTGGAATGAGTATATATAGGCTAATTTATGGGAAAATTTGTCACCTACCTATGGAATTGGAGCCTAAAGCATATTGGGTTGTGAGGAAGATGAATTTGGATCTTGAAAACATTGGGAAAGAGAGAAAACTACAGTTTTAGGTGTTGGAGGAAATTTTAAGGGAAGAATTTAAAAATTATAGGATTTTTAAAGAGAGAACAAGAGAGGATCATGACAAGCTGATCCAACCTAATGACTTCCATCCTAAAAAAAGTTCTTTTATTCAACTCAAAACTCAAGGTAATTCTAAGTAAACTTCATTCCTGATGGGATGGTTCATTTATAGTTACTCATGTATATCCTTTAGGTGTTGTTCATGTTGTGAAAGATGAATAGAAGTATCCATTCACTGTTAATGGAAATAGACTGAAGAAATTCCATGGGACCATTCTATAAGATCCAATGGAGGAGATCACACTCCTCCAACCTGTTTATCAATAAAATCCATCAGGTCATATCTATCCTTTGCACTTTTTTGTTTTTTATAATTCACTTTCAAATATAATTACATGTAAAATATACTTAATTTCATTGAGGAAACTGCATAATTTATGTGTGGGGAATGGAACCTTTTAGTTTAAGATTTTCATTTTTTGTTTTTCTAGTTTTTTTTAAAGTGTGTTTTTCAAATTTTTTTGTGTTTATTTTTCATTTTAATGTGTTTTTGAAACTTTTGAGTTTAAATGATTATCATTTCTAATTTTGAAACCTATATTAATGAGTGAAACAATTTATTCCTTGAAAATAAGCTTAAATGGATGTCAAAAATGGCTTTGTTTCAAGTTTAAATCTTTGGGAATTTCATAAAAAGTACACTAATTTTTGAATCTCATGCCACATTTTACAGTCTTTATCTTTGAAATAACTTTCTTTTGTGGCTTTTAAACCATTTTTGTCAAATTATTTTCTTTTACCTCACATATTGAGAGAACTAAACGATTCTTCCTTTAACCATAATTTGATTTATTCCTTTCAAAACTTGAGGGTTTGAGGTAGTTGTGTTTTAAATGATTGAGTCAATTATTTGGTTTAATCCCCCCTTTTAAAGAGAATACTTTTCATTATGACCTTCCCTGTATATTTTATACTTGAATCTCTTAGAATTCATGAACTTCCAGTTAGGTTATCCATATTACAAGCCAATTTTCCCTATCCAACCTACTCTTGAAGTGAAATTGCATGATCTAGTTGAACTTAAGTATGGGGGGGAGCTGTCTTTTGTTGTGCTATATCATTTTGGGATACTTTGGGTAGAAAATAAAACACTTAAGAGATGTGTTTGATACTGAAAAAAAATAATTTTATTAAAATTTATGCCTTTTTTGAAGCTTTCATGATAAGATAAGCTATGCTTTTCTGGAGCTTCTAAAGGAGAAAGAAAGTTGTGCCTTTTTGGAGCTTTCAAGAAAAATTATGGTTCAGAAGATTGACATTTTTTAATACTGAAATGATGAATGGTGTACAATATCCTTTAGTTTCTATAACGATGAATCTGATTTTCTACTATGGGGAGTGAGGAGGATATCATACTTGAGGGAAATTTAGAATCTTTCAATTTTGCTTCAAAAAGAGCCACGCCCTCCTCATTCGACCTCAAAAATTTTCACATCTAAATTCTATCAATTGGAAACCACAGAACAGCCTTAAAAATTACTAATCACAAACACATTCTTTGAATCTTATCAGGTGGAGAAGTAGGAATTTAACAAGCCTATGGTTACACTTACATTTGTTTAGATGAGAAAAGCCTTGTTGAAAATTGACATTTGTGAGATGAGAGAAAATTCATGTTAGGTAGGTCACTATGGGGAAAATAGATATTTGCGACGGGTTATTTGCGACGGGTTATTTGCGATGGGTCAAGGGTCCATCACAAATAACCTGTCGAAAGAGGTTATTTGCGACGGACTGATTACCCCGTCACAAATAACACTTATTTGCGATGGGGTTTTACCACCCGTCACAAAAGGTTTGGCACGCTTTTCCTACCAAACCGTGGGTAAGGCTATTTTTGACGGGGTCCTACTCCCGTCACAAATAGTCGGCGGATATTTTTAGTATTTGTGACGGGATACCTTACCTGTCACGAATACTTTGTCGGTAAGTTGTATTTGCGATGGGGCCCGTCGTAAACACTTTTTTAATGGCCCATTGTAATAAATGCGAGCATAGGTATTTGCGAAGGACCCCGGCACAAATACTCTAACCTATATATACCCTCATTCGTTTTTCTCTCATTTCACTCTTTACTAAACTTCTCTCTCTATATCTACAAAAAAAAATTCTTCTAAAATTTTTCATAGTTTAAACTTTCTAATCATACTATTATTTGTCACTTTAATACTCTAAAAGATTCAGTTTCAAGGAATTTATCTATTTCTTTTATTGTTGAGTCAATTTATTTTATTTTAAATTATTTATATTTTTTTAATTAGATGTAAATTAAATAAATTAGAATTAAATATTTGTTTTTTTGTATTTACTTTTAGTAATAATTAGTAATAAATAGTAACAATTACTAATAAATTTTCATAATTAGAAATAAATTTTAATAATTACTAATAAATTGTAATAATAAGTAATAATTAGTAATACTAAGTAATAATTAGTAATAAATTTTAATAATTATTAATAATTAGTAATAATTAGTAATAAATTTTAATAATTAGTAATAAATTTTAATAATTATTAATAATTAGTAATAAATTGTAATAAATTTTAATAATTAGAAATAAATT
Organism: Viscum album; assembly: GCA_963277665.1. Taxonomy (NCBI): domain Eukaryota; kingdom Viridiplantae; phylum Streptophyta; class Magnoliopsida; order Santalales; family Viscaceae; genus Viscum; species Viscum album. The sequence goes on along the minus strand of OY728131.1, from coordinate 905,271,679 downwards.
GTAATAATTAGTAAAAAATTGTTATAAATTGTATAAAGTTGTAATAAATTGTAATAAATTGAAATAAATTGTAATAAATTGTAATAAATTGAAATAAATAGTAATAAATAGTAATAAATTGAAAAATTAGTAATAATTAGGATTAATTAGCAATAATTAGTAATAATTAGTAATAATTAGTAATAAATTATAATAAATAGTAATAAAAAATAATAAATAGTAATAATTAGTAATAATTAGTAATAATTTGTAAAAATTAGTAAAAATTAGTAATAATTAGAAATAATTAGAAATAAATTGTAATAATTAGTAATAAATTGTAATAATTAGAAATAATTAGTTATAAATTATAATAAATTGTAATAAATTGTAATAATTAGTAATGGACTGTAATAAATTGTAATAAATTGTAATTAATTGTAATGAATTGAAATTAATTGAAATAAATTGAAATAAATTGAAATAAATTGATAGAAATAGTAATAATTAGTAATAAATAGTAATAAATAGTAATTAATATTAATAAATAGTAATAAATAGAAATAAATATTAATAATTAGTAATATATACTAATAAATAGTAATAATTAGTTATAATTAGAAATAATTAGTAATAAATAGTAATAAATAGTAATAATTAGTAAATAGTTGTAATAAATAGTAATAACTAGTAATAATTACTAAAAAATAGTAATAATTAGTAATAATTAGTAATAGTTAGTAATAATTTGTAATAATTAGTAATAATTTGTAATAATTAGTAATAATTAGTAATAATTAGTATTAATAGTATTAATAGTATTAATAGTATTAATAGTAATAATTAGTATTAAATAATATTAATTCGTATCAATTAGTATTAATTAGTATTAATTAGTATTAATTGGTAATAAATATTAATAAATAGAACTAAATAGTAATAAATTGGAATAATTAGTAATAATTAGAAATAATTAGTAATTATTAGGAATAATTAGAAATAATTACTAATAATTAGTTATAATTTGTAATAATTAGTAGTAATTATTAATAATTAGTAATAATTAGTAATAATTGGTAATAAATTAGAATAAATTGGAATAATTAGTAATAAATTGGAATAAATTGGAATAATTAGTAATAAATTGGAATAATTAGTAATAATTAGTAATAATTAATAATAAATTAGAATAAATTGGAATAAATTAGAGAATAATTAGCAGTAATTAGTAATAATTTGTAATAATTAATTATAATTAGTAATAATCGGTAATAATTAGTAAAAATTACTAATTATTAGTAATTATTAGTAATAATTAGTAATAATTAGTAATAATTAGTAATAATTAGTAATAATTAGAAATAATCTGTAATAATTAGCAATAATTAGTAATAAATAGTAATAAATAGTAATAAATAGTAATAAATAGTAATAAATATTAATAATTAGTAATAATTAGTAATAATTAGTAATAATTTGTAATAAATTTGAATAATTAGTAATAAATTGGAATAATTAGTATTAAATTGGAATAATTAGTAATAAATTGAAATAATTGGTAATAAATTTGAATAATTAGGAATAAATTGGAATAATTAGTTATAAATTAAAATAATTAGGAATAAATTGAAATAAATCATAATAAATTCGAGTACATTGATAAACAGGCTTAATTTTCAATGGATTGGCGACATTCCTTTCGATCAACGCCTGAACTCCTTGCAACTTTCTTCCACTGAAATTAATATGAAAAATTTGATCGGACATACATCGGAGTAGATATTTCATAGTGATTTAAGTTAGAGAAAGTTGCAAGGCGGTGATCTGTTAGACAAAATAGGATATTTTGCCCAATGAATCATCCCCTTGAAACTTTTTGTGACTGAAATCACTCTGAATAGTCTACTCTAACATATGAATATTCATTTTTGTATGTATGAGAGCATGGATAATAGTTTGGCGAGGCCTCCCTGCTCTCCATCCTTGTGCATATGAAAATAGATATTCATACATCAGAATAGACTTTTCCTAGTTCATTTATTCACATAAAGTTGCAAGGGTATGAGTCATCGGGCAAAAGAGCTACCACCAATCCATTAGAAATTATGTCTCTGGTAATTAAAAATAATTAGTAAAAAATACCTAAAATTAATAATAATTAGTGGTAATTAGTGTTAATTAGTACAATTTTTTATAAATGAGTGTAGATTAGTATAAAAGCTTAAAAATTGTATAAATAACTGTAAAATAATAGAAATTATTATAAATTACTAGAAAAGAGAATTTAATGGTCTTATCTTTTCTGGATGGTGTTTATCTTATATCTAATTTTAAAAGATAAGTAATTATTTCAAATTTTTTAGAAAAATATGGAATGAGGAAGTCAACACCATGCATTATTAGATGATCCTGCTTGGATAACTCAGCGTAGGAATCCAAAAAGTTCTGGTTTAAATCCTATATATGTTGAGGGTATTCAATTTTTCTTATCATTTTCATCATCAAAACCAATTTTTTTAGAAGGGAAAATTAAGTGTCCTTGTAAAAAATGTTCTCTAAGGACGTATGATGCATTTGACATCATTTGAAGTCATTTATTGCATTTTTTTCAACCAGATTGTGTTTTTTGGTATCAAAATGGTGATTGAAATTTCCAAGAAGATATTAATAGTTTGGTTCAAGATCCAGCACAGTTTCAAAATTTAGTATATGATGTGGTAGATTTATCTTTTCAATAAACTGAAACTCATGATGATATTGATTTAACACCTGAGTTAGAAACATCTCATTTATATGAGTTGTTGAGGTTCACTGAGGATTCCTTATATCTTGGTTGAAAGATGAAAAAGTTTAAAGAAGTTTCTAAATTTATGGCCATTAAATCAAATAATGTAATGTCAAATAGTTTTTTTGATTAGATATTCTCTTTGTTAAAAACACTGCTACCTAAAGGAAATGTTTTGCCTTTAAATTTCTATGAGAGTAAGAGGCTAGTTCGTAATCTGGGTCTTGGTTATAAGAAGATTCATGACTTTTCAAATGATTTTATCTTATATTATGGTGAAAATGAGTTATTGGACAGTTGTCCTACATGTGGAAAATCGAGGTATAAAGAAGATTAACTAGGGAAGTATGGATTTGTTCTTGAAAAATAATTGAGATATTTCCCTCTCACACCAAGATTGCAGCATTTATTTATGTCTCAAAACACAACATCATTGATGCCGTGGAACATGTTGACCTCACCAGTTTTGATATTATCAATTATGTTTCAAATGCTTTGATAACCCCAAATAATGTTTATCTTTATATTAATTATTCTTTCAACCTATGAAATCATATTATTAAGTTGATAAAATATCAAAATGATCATTGGAATTTGTTAATCAATGGTTATCTATGTTTATACTTGTTTAAAAATGTTACTAACTCAATCTAAATATGATTTGCATAAAATAGATAAATATTAGGTTTTTGAATCACTGATACAGACCAACCGATACAAGCTACCGATACAAACAAACAGACAGACCTACCGGTACATAGTCTACTGATAAGTAAAGGTAACTGATAGACCAAGCTTCCTGTTACATAGGTTCACTGGTACATAGCTACCGATATGAAGTCTACCGATACAAATACACAGCCACTGATACAGACAGACAACTACCGATACAAGTATGCTGATATAGACAGATGGCTACCGCTACAAAGTCTACCGATACAATAATTCCACTAGTACAAAAGATCTACCGATAAAAGGAGATACTGATGAAAAGAGCTACCGATAAAAGGAGCTACTGATGGAAAGAGCTACTAATACATAGAGCTACTTTTATGAAGAGTAACAACTACTAACACAAGACATACTGACTCAATTCCACCGTTACAAGCTCACTGATGGAGAGAGATACCGATGGAAACTAGTCACTAATTCTCTAAACCCTACTTATGTTTGTTTATTAATAACGGTCATATTTGGTGCTTTTAATGAAACTACTATTAATTAAATAATGTATGGTGAATGTCAGGGAACCGTACCTCGTACCTACAGAAGCAATCATGCTTTTTGTTGGACCACTTGAGCTATAAAAGGAAATACAAAAGCCACGTAGAAAAGTGAGTGGAAAAGAAGTGAAAAAGCTCTTGGGTGTGGTGATATACAAAGATATGAATCTGATACAGAAATAACCTATGCACCAGAGATTAAATAAGAGAAGAACCTTTGCTGGAAGTTGAGGGATGTTAATGTGATGCAAAGCCTACAACAACCTCGAGATAAACTTCAATACAAGGAAGTTATGGAATAGAACTACGATAGTCTATTTCTCAGACAAATTTAGAGAAGGACTTAAACAACATCTGCTCAATCCACAAGGAGTCCAAAGATGCATTTCCATCACACAGATCCTTCTAAACCCATCTCATATCTTTTTAGATATGTTGTGATTTTCTTATTTACTTTTTGAGTAATCTATGTGATTCTTTTCATCTTAGACACACACAAACTCATGAGTATAACTAGAGGATATCTAGAATCCTCACTCAAAACTTCTGAATCCTTTTAGTTCCCATTGTGAGTTGTGGTAGAGGTCAAGTGTTACCTTGATAGCCTGTGTGCTACTGTTTTTGTTTTCCCACGTAGAACTGTGGTAGAGGTCTTAGTACCTAGAAAGTATTTTTACTATTGTTAACCCTGATCTAGGGTGTGGATCAAAGTTTTATATTAACTGTTTGAGAGGAATGAGTCTCGGCTTGATACTGAACCTCTTGGTTAAACCTGTTGTGCATCTCATTTAAGTTTAAAGTATATTTTATATTCTACTGCTAATTACTTTAAATATAAATCTATTTTAAAGTAACTATGATAGTTAAACTAGAAAGTGTTTATAACTTTTGTTATCCAGTAAGTTAGTTTCAAAAGTTAATTAATCCTTAGATTGAGTTAACTGAGAAATAATCAATCTCCTGAGAAACTAATTGAAAACTTACAATATTTATAAATTCACTACAGTTTAATTTTTATTTAATTTGGGGGATTTTAATCATAAAGTTTTTAACAGAAATTTTAATTGGAACTCAATTCACCCCCCTCTTGAGTGTCCACTCTGACCAATATTTGGCATCAGAGGAAATAGTATTTATAAAGGATTTCCAAATACTCTGTTATTCAAATGTGATTTTAGTTGTAACTTTAAGATCTTAAATTCCTATTAGTTCTAAATTTTTTCTCTTTAAATATATTTTCTAAAATATAATTATGGATAATATACTATAAGGTTATGCTACCAACATGACACCTTTCTTTAATGGTGTTAATTATTCCCAATAGAAAATCAAAATGAAAATTCATTTAGAAAGTATAGGATTTGACATCTGTTCTACTATAGAGTCTGAGTAAGAAATTCCAAAAACTACTAGAGATACTTGGAATGATGCTACAAAATCTTATTACAACAATAATTGTAAAACAATGAATGTTCTGTATTTTTCTTTAGGAGATGAAGAATTTAATCGAATTTCTGCTTGTAAAACAACACATGAAATGTGGGACACTTTGGCTATTTCTCATGAAGGAACAACCAATGTGAAAGAAATGAGATTAAACACTTATACTATTAAATATGATAATTTTAAAATGAGACCTGGTGATACTATTTTTGAAATGCATCTCAGGTTCAATGAGATTGTTAACACTATGAGCTCGCTGGGAAAAGATGTTCCAAAAAAGGATCAAATCATGAGAATACTTAGATGTTTTCCAGAAAGATGGAGAGGCACATCAGTCTCAATAATAGAATCGTGTGACATAAGTTCACAACTTGTTAATGAGATAATTGGTATGTTGATGATGTATGAAGAAGAGATAAAGGTAAAAAAAGAGGAATATGATGAACCAAAGAGGAAGTCGGTGGCATTTAAGTCTATTGCATCAAAAAGAAAGGACAAGGAGAAAGTTCACATACCTACTGAAAGCTCAACAAGTGGAGGATCAGATTCTGATAGTGATGAAGATATGGATAAAATATCCAGGAGATTCAAGAAAATCTATAGTAAGAAGAAAGTTTTCAAAAAGCCAAATTATAAGGGTAAGTATGACCAACGAGGTGATTGGAAGAAAGATTAGAAGAAAGATGATAAGGATGATGAGATAGTGTGTTATAAATGCAAAAGGAAAAAAACACATTAAGGATGAATGTCCAAAATTGAAGTTCAAGAAGAAATATGATTATAAGGATAAAAAATATAAGAAAGCTATGAAGGTAACATGGAGTGCTTCAGAAGACAGCCCAAGTGGGTCTGAGGTTTCTGATTCTAAAAAGAATCATGCCAACATGTGTTTCATGACTAATATTTCTGAGGTACCTATTTCCCCTAAGTTGAATGATTATTATTATGGGAATGAAAGTGATTAAAATAGTGATGATAATATGTATAAAGCTAAATTATTTGAATACTATAATATATTAGAATATACTTGCAATGAGATGAAGGATAAGTACAAATCATTGAAGAAAAAGTATTCCTTGTCCAGTACTGTTAAATCTAATCTTAGTATAGAAAAGGAAAATAATTCTCAACTATTAAAGGATAATACTCAACTTAAATTTTCCAATGAGAAACTTAGAATATATTTGAATATGTTCACTAATAAAAAAACAATATTACACAAATTCTAGGCAAACAAGTAGCACCAAAATATATTACTGGTTTAGGCTATCATCCTAGATAGAGACAGATTAAAAAGAATAGAATTATTCCTAAATCTGGACAGTATGCTGCTAGTTCTAGTTTTGGAAACTCTTATGTCTCAACCAGATATTCACATAGTTATAGATCAAACAACGTTTATCTTTAAAAATATTTTGAATCTATTGATTATATAAAACCTATTAGACAAATCTAGGTACCAAAAGTTTTTCTTGCTAACCTGTCTGGACCCAAAAAAATCTAGGTACTAAAATCATATTCTGTCTAAACCTATTTTGTAGGAAACATACTTAAAAAGCTATTGTAGGAAGACATGGTACATGGATATTGGATGTTCAAGACATATGACATATGACTTTTCACGTTTTAAGATCTTAGTCGAAGTTGATGGAGGACATGTCACCTTTGGTGATAATTCAAAAGGAAAAATCACCGGCTTAGACCAGATTAGTAACACTAATTCAATTTTAATTTCTAAAGTTTTATTTGTTGATGGATTAAAATACAATCTGTTAAGCATTTCTCAGTTGTGTGATGATGGTTTCAATGTTAAATTTGAAAATGATTCTTTCCGTGTATTTGATTCTAAAAATGTTTTGGTATTTACTACCTTGAGAAATGAAAATGTATATGCCGTAGATTTAAATTCTTTATCCAAAAAAAGGTTACTTATTTAACTTCTTTTCATAAAGAGTCTTGGCTATGGAATAGAAGATTGGGACACTGCAATGTTCACTCACTTAAGAAACTGACTAAGAAAAATTTAGTTAGAGACCTACCTCAACTAAAATTCCTATCAGACAAAGTTTGTACTCCCTGTCAAAAGGGAAATAAACATAAAGTTTCATTCAAATTAAAAAAAGAAGTTTCAACTTATCAACCTCTTGAGTTGGTTCACATGGATTTATATGGACCTTCTAGAGTTTGTAGTTTAAATGGTATGCACAATGTCTATGTCTTAGTATATGACTTTTCTAGATACACTTGGGTATACTTTCCTACTCACAAAAGTGATGCTTATTCTTATTTTATGAAACATTACAAGTCTGTAGAGAACTTTAGTGGACTTAAGATTAAGACCCTAAGAAGTGATCATGGCCGTGATTTTGAAAATCATGATTTTGAAACCTATTTCTCACATAATGGCTACAATCATAATTTCTCTGCCCCTAGGACACCTCAATAGAATGGTGTAGTAGAAAGAAGGAATAGAACCCTTCAAGAAATTGAAATAACTATTCTTAATGAGTATGAACTACCTGTTTAATTCTGGGAAGAAGCTGTAAATACAACATGTTATATTATAAATAGAGTCTTGATTAGACCTGATCTCAAAAAGAATCCTTACGAACTATGGAATAATAGGAAACATAAAGTGAGTTACTTCAGAGTTTTTGGTTGCAAAGTATTTATTCTTAATACTAAGGATAATATTGACAAATTTTCTTCTAAAAGTGATAAGGGAATATTTCTAGGTTACTCTATAACCAGTAAGTATTATAGAGGCTTTAACAAAAGAACCAAATGTGTGGATGAATCAGTACATGTCAAATTTGATGAAACTGATCCGGATGAACCTGAGTCTTCTCTTAAAAATCTTGAAGAAGATATATCTATTATGGACCTTAATGGTAAAAACAGTGAACCTGCTGTAAAACCAAGCAATTCTGAAAATTTTCCAGGACCCGATTCTGTTGGAACCAAACCTACAGAAGAACCTGAATTCTCTAGTCCTACCTTGACCAGACCAACTAGGATTCTAAATAATCATCCTTTAAATGATATTGTAGGAGATTTATATAGAGTAACCCTAACTAGAGCTTTGTCATGACCCGTCCTCGGGACCCATGCCGTGACTACCCTAAGCCCGCCTTCCATAGGCCAGGGGCTGGCGACTAGCACCAAAGGCATAATTACCGATATAAGGGAAGGCATTGCCTTTATGTAAGAGATCAAAACCCACAGAGTATGAAAGCAGAAGCAAACACTATGTAAACATAGTAAAATAGTATGTTCTGGAAAGTAAATGGGCTAGTATACAAACCCAAACTGAAAGTAAAGTATAACTGAAAAGGGAGCACAACAACTGAAAAGTAAAGCAGTGTGTCTGAGCCCTCCTATGGAAATCCCACCTGAAGGGTGGGTACAGATAGTCTCCTATGCTCCTTGGCTCTAGTCGTCCGCTCCGAGCTCATCTCGTCCAATGATCCACCTCTAGGTACCGTCCAACTCCACAAGCTTCTACCTCGATCAGCGTTGTTCGTCGTCTGCATCCAACACAACGTAGTGTGGGCATAGCCCGTGCAGGGGTGAGTATATGCTACTCAGTAAGGACCCCAAGACCCCCGAAGGTCTCCCAGAATCCACGAAGGATAAACCACAAAGGAAATATACAATCACGAAATAAAAACCAACTCTACTTAGGTATATACCCATACATATACCTAATTCATCAATTCCAGTTTGGCTCCAACATTCGAGCCCATGTTCGATCTAGTCCACACAGGATAGTACAACCCAATCCACACAGGAAAGCACAACCCAATCCACAAAGGAAAACAAGTCAATCATATCGAAGATATTGATTGAAAGTCAAGACTCAGCTCACACAGGTATACTTATTCGTAAGACGATAGAGATGATCAGATGTAGCTACTGATTCATCTAAGCTGTCAGACCCATGTAGTATATAAGACCAGCTAAGCTCTCGGACCCACAAAGGATACAACACCAGCTACTCTGCCGGACCCACGTAGGAAACGAGTACAGAGTCAAATACTGCCGGAACCACGTAGGCTACAAGAACAGTAGTCACGTACTACCGGACCCACATAGGATACAAGAACAGGAGTCTTCTCCATCGAACCCATGGAGGATTCTAGTACGGTCGTCGTTGCTTCTGAACCCATGGAGGATCCCAGTATAGTCGTCATCGCCGGCGCAGTCCCAACCAGCTCTAGGGTTCCTGCACACATCATGCTCGATTCCGAGAGGGTCCGCTCCACAAGCCAAGGGGGTCGATACATCAACTGACACAAAGTCTGGAGTTGATGTACCCCAAAGTTCCGTCTCGTCAATAGGAACTCAACGCGACAGACAATGCGTCAATCGAACGCCCGGTCTGAGAGTTATTGGCTTTTTCGTCCAAGGGGCCCGATTGGGTTTTAAGTCAAAACCAACCCGATCATACTCCAACTGCGTCCAAATATTGAGCGAAGTAATACAAAAGAACCGTCTCACCGAGAGGAATCCAACAAAGTTGACGACACGTCAATCAGACGTCCGGAGCTCAAGTTATAAGTGTTTCCGCTCCGAAGGCCTAGTTGGTTTCGTGTTCGAACCATCCCGGCCGTACCCAAAGCACTCCGAAACCTTGAGTTTAATATACCGAAATGACCGTATTGATCCAAGGATCACTATGAAACTAACGGTGCATTGATCGGAGATCCGTAGCCCAAGTTATGGTCATTTGAACAGATCTGTCTGAAAAAAGGGGGTTTGGGCCCGCTCCGACCCAGCCCAATACCCCCTGGGTCAACCCGAACCGGGTCGACGCGACCTGGGTTCGGGTCCGGCCCAATTGGGCACGGCCCGGCCCGGCTGGCGCGACCCGGCCCTGCGCGGGGGTCCGACCCGGCGCGGGCGGCCCGACCCGGCGCAGGCGGCCCGGCCCGGCGCGGCCGGTCTGGCTCGGTGCGGCCGGTCTGGCTTGGGAGCTCGCACGCTGAGTGGATACCGGGGGGGGGGGGGGGGGCTGACCCCCTTGCTTCGAAATGGAAGACCCGAGGGTCCGCCCTGCTGAGCTGGCCGGGGGTTCAACACCCCGGTTTTTCTGGATCCGATCGGCCGGTTGTGCAGTGCGGGACCAACCGGTCCCGCCTCATGAGCGTCGGTGGCCCGCGGTTCCAGCTGGCGCAACGGCGCAGTGCCCCTCCTCCGCGGGCCGACTCCGGCCGCGACTTCTTTCGGTCTCAACGGCAAGGCGCGACGGCTCCGTGCTCCTTCGCCGCGTGATATTCCTCATTCCCGTGCGATGCCGTTGCACCATGCCGCCTTCATCCCATACCACAATAGTGAACATCAACAAAGGGGGAGGAGGATCATCCATGTTCGTGTAGTCCGACTTCTTCCCGTTAATTTGATAACAGGCGGCTAAGAGAATTAACAAAGAACGCCAAAATAAGCCATGAACATAAAACAATCCCCTACCTCGATAACAAGTTGACGATTGGTGAGCGTTGCGGAAAACGGCGTCATGGGGTGAGGCTCCATTCACGTTGACAGAGATCGTACGAGGTGGAGCGGTGTCTCACACCAGCTGCGGAGAGGAGAAGAAAGGCACGACGATCGCTCCTTGCGGTGACGACGTTCTTCGTTGAGGTCTTGACGTTCCTCGCGTTCTCCAACGAAGAAGATGAAAATCCCCAAGGCTTTGTGTATTTTCTCCCAATTCTTCTCACACAACAACCCCAAATAAAATAAGGTTCAACCTTATTTTATTAATCCCAAGCCATGAATTCAAAATTCAACTCTTAATTAAATACATTGATTTACTTAATCAAATAATTTAATGAGAGTGTTTACTTGTAATTAAGAGGGGGAGATGATGAGTTACACATTAAATCTAGAGGGGTGGGGGGGGGTGTTAGGAAATTTAAGGAGGTGGGGGCTCGTGTGGGCCCACCCCACTTCCTCACAACTTCCTTTCCCTTAACTCTTAAACCACTAGTGGTGCAATAAAAATATAATTGTAAAACAACTATATTTTTATTCTTCACATTTTTTACAACTCCTCCTGAGAAAATGCACCTCCGAAAAAGGTGTTCCTAAGCAATTACCGGCGCTGCGGTTTCATCGGTGCCCTCGGATTTTGATTCCAAGCACAGGTTCAAATGTTAGGAAAACCCGCTCGTTTTTTCATTGAACGTACCTGAGCTAAACTTCGGAAAATGATTCCGGGCACACCGGGCCTCGGAATCAGGTGCCGTCAGAAACTGCACACTCATAAAATCGCGAAGAAAATTCGAAAAAAAATTTCCTTGAAATTTATGGGTTTTTAAACTACTCCCACCTCAAGGCTTTACGTCCCCGTAAAGATACATCACAAACTAGGGGAACAAATGAGGGTACTGAGCACGCATCTGAGCCTCCCTCTCGTAAGTGCTCTTTTGGGGGTTCCCATGTTGCCACCTGATGCGCACTAGAGGAATCGACCACCCATGTAGGGCCCAATCCTATCGATCCTCAATCTCCATCGGGACCTCTGAAAACGTCGCCCCATCATCAATGTCCAGCTCCCCATGGTCGATGATAAGCGTCGGGTCATGCACATACCTCCTCAGCTGAGATATGTGGAAGACGTCGTGCACCCGGTGCAACTAAGGTGGTAGAGCCAGGCGATAAAACACCTCGCCTATCTTGCTGAGAACCTGGAATGGTCGGATGAAGCGCGGAGATAACTTTCCACCCCAGCCAAATCTCTGTAATCCACGTCGAGGTGAGACCCGCAAGAAAACGTGGTCGCTATCCTCAAACTCTAGTGGTCTCCACCTCCTGTCAGTATAAGACTTCTGTCGGCTCTGAGCTGTCCTCATCCACTCCTGGATGACCTGGACCTTCTCTGTCATAGCCTGGACCGTCTCCGGTCCCACAAGTGCCGACTCCCCAGGGTCTGTCTAGCACCGAGGTGATCTGCAAGGTCGGTCGTACAATGCCTCGTATGGTGTCATCCCGATGGTGGAGTGGTAGTTGTTATTGTATGCAAATTCCACCAAGGGTAGGTGATCCTCCCAGTTGTGACCAAAGTTGAGGACACATGCACAGAGCATATCCTCGAGAGTCTAAATGGTCCTCTCCATCTGTCCATCCTTCTGAGGGTGAAAGGCAGTGCTCAGGCGTAGATGCATCCTGAATGCCTCTTGTAACCCCTTCCAAAGCCGGGAAGTAAAGAGAGCATCTCGATCAGAGATGATAGATTATGGCTCACCATGAAGACGTACGATCCCCTGTATGTAGAGGCGTCCCAAGCTCTCCACTAATCCCTGCTCTCTGATGGGTAAGAAGTGGGCCGACTTGGTGAGTCAGTCGACAATCACCCAAATGGAGTCGTGACCTCTAGAAGTACGTGGAAGTCCATTCATGAAATCCATATATATCCCATCCCACTTCCACTCCATGACCTCCAAGGGCTGTACCAAGCCTGCTGGTACCTAGTGCTCTGCCTTCACCTGCTGACAGGTGAGGCATCGAGAAACGAACTCTGTCACAACCTTCTTCATACCCAGCCACCAGTGTTGTCGTTTGAGATCCTGGTACATCTTCGCCACTCCTGGATGTACCGCTAAAGGGGAAGTGTGAAACTCTCTCAGCACATCCTCCTGTAAAGAAGCTGGAACCATGGTACATCCTCTGAAAATGACGACGTGCTCTCCTCCCACAGAGAATCTATCAGGTGCCTGTCCTGAGGATATCTGTGCATACCACATCTCACAGTCAACGTCCCCACGTTGTGCCTCTCTGAATCGCTACAGTAGTGGAGGAGTGACTGTGAGTGACTGTAGAAAGGCTTCTCCATCTCTATCCACAAAGGATATCTGCAAAGCGGCTAGCTACTCTATCGCCTCCCCAAGTAGCTGAATGCCCGTCCTCCTGCTGAGAGCATCAGCTACTATGTTCCCCTTTCCAAGAGTATAGACTATATCAAGGTCATAGTCCTGGAGGAACTCGAGCCATCACCACTGTCTCAAGTTTAGGTCCTTCTGCGAGAAGATGTACCTGAGACTCTGGTGGTCAGAATAGACTATAAAGCACTCATCCATCAGATAGTGTCACCACATCTTCAAGACAAAGACCATTGATGCTAACTCCAGGTCATGGGTAGAGTAGTTCTGCTCATGCTGCCTCAACTATTGTGATCCAGAGGCGATCACTGCCTGCTCCTGCATCAGGACACACCCAAGTCTGGTCCCTGATGCATCGCAGTAGACTACGTATCCTACTCCCTCCTCCGATAGCCTCAAGATAGGTGCGCTGGTCAATCTCTGTCTCAGCTCCTAGAAGCTCTGCTGACATCTATCTGACCACACGAAGGGTTTCCCCTTCTTCTTCAAAGCTGAAAGTGGTGCTTCAACCCTGGACAAGTCTGACACAAATCTCTAATAGTACCCCGCTAAACCCAAGAAACTCTGCACCTCCGTCACGCTCCTTGGTGGATCCCAAGCTAGCATTGTCTCGATATTCGTAGGATCGACCGCAACTCCTACCTCAAAGATGACGTGTCCCAAGAAGTGGACCTCACGTATCCATGAACTGACACTTCGAGAAATTACCATAAAGCTAGTGCTCTCGGAGTGTGTCCAGTACAACCCGCAAGTGGTAGGCATGCTCCTCCTTAGTAGTCAAGTATATCAATATGTCGTCGATGAAGACCATGACAAATCAATCGAGGTAAGGCTGGAAGATCCTATCCATGATACTCATGAACACTATTAGAGCATTTGTTACACCGAAAGGCATAACTAGGAACTCATAGTGGCCATACCGACATCTGAAGGCCGTCTTATGCACATCCTCATCTCGAACTCTAAGCTGATGATAGCCTGACCTGGGGTCTATCTTCGAGAACCACCATGCTCCCTTGAGCTGATCGAAGAGGCCTTCAATCCTCGGTAGAGGATACTTGTTCCTCATGGTCACTTGGTTCATGCGATGGTAATCGAAACACAGTTGCAAGCTCCTATCCTCCTTCTTGGCGAACAAAATCGGGGAAGCCCAGGGTGAAACACTGGGTCGGATGAATCCCTTTCCCTGCAAGTCCTCCAACTATACTCGTAGCTCTCGAAGCTCAACGGGATCCATCCGATATGCTGGAGTGGATATCGGGGCTGTCTCAGGGTACAGGTCAATATAAAAGTCTACCTCTCTGTGAGGAAGTAGTCCTAGAACGTCGTCAGGAAAAACATCCGCATACTGATCCACCACTATAGGGAAACTCAGACTCTGCACGTCAACTGCTCCTAGGATGAGTCTAGCCAACTGATGAGTGATCGGATGTCCGCTCCTCTACGTGAGTCCATCCTGTGCTCCAAAGACTCCCTTCTCGCCGGTGAAGATGAACCTACTCCCATCGGTGCGAACACACCGCACCTTGCACCAAATACAGTCAATCTGAGCATGGACTATAGAAAACCAATCCATGCCCAAGATGACGTCATAAGGCCTCAACTCCACTACAAAAATATCCCAGCCTAATCTCTTGCCTCCTAGATTAAGCTCACACTACCGTCACCAGTGCATAATCGTCAAGTCTGCTCTCGTAGGAGTCTCTAGCCATAAGGATCCAGCCAATGGCTCCGTCAGAATCTCCGAGCTCCGAAAAAGGGCAGCGACAATGAAATAATGACTCACTCTTGTGACTATAAAAACCGTAGAAAGGGTAGAGTAGACATAGATAGTACCTCGAATCATCTCTGGTGCACCGTGGTCGTAGGCCTCCGCTGTCTGAAGCTGAGCCTGCCTCTGCCAGCCAACTCCCTGTGGTCGGGGTGGACCTCCTGGTGGTGGTGGTGGTAAAGCCTCAAAGCGTCGCCCACCACCTGCTGCTCGGACAACTCCTCTGCCTCATCCACCTGTTCCCTTAGGACTTCCATGGTCGACCCTATGCCTCTGCCTGGGTGGTCCTTCAACCGTCTGCTGCTCCTCTGCATGGCGGGTCGGGCTGTCACGAGCCATGTGGCCCTGCCCGCCGCATGCGTAGCACTGTCTTCTCCTCGTAAGACTGGCTCTGCGCCGTGTTCCCCACACCTCTGAGCGATTGTCATAAGGTCATCCGACTGATGGTCTGGTCCGCTTAGACCCCTGTGACATCCGTCGACTGCCAGTTGCAGAAGACTCAGCTACATGCCACCCTGCCGTAGGTCTCGCTACTGGTGTAGGCTCAGCAAGAAAGCTCTCTACGAGAAGGGCTCGCTCCAGTACTCCTGCCTGCATCGGAATGCTGAGGGAGATCATTGATGCCCTGATCTCATGCCTCAGTCCATGATCAAAGGTCTGGGCCCGGATGAATGGGTCTCGTACCATAGCACGAGAGATCGGTAAATCTCACTGAGTACTGGGCTACCGTCATGCTTCCCTACCGCAGCTGTAGTCGCTCCTGAATGCGCACCGCACGGAGGGTGGCTAGAAATAACTCCAAGCGAATGAGGCTCTCGAAGTCCGATCAAAGGAGAGATTCCTTGTCGTGCACCTGGAGCATCAGGCTCCACCATCTGCCTGCTGCCGCATGCAGGAGACTCGCTACAAGGATCACCATGAGGTCAGTTGGTGTCCCTACTAACCTAAAGACTCTCACAACAACCTCCATCCAATCCTCAGCTGCCTGAGGGTCCGTCTCCCTGCGGAACATGGGCAGTCTATAGCGCTGAAACTCTTGTAGTGCACTAAGGCGACGTGCACTCTCAGCGGCTGGGGCTGGTGGCATAGGTGGATCAGCAGGTAGAGGTACCACCGGTGACTCCGCTGTAAAACGGCCCTGCACCGAGGCCTCGTCGCTCGGTGGGCTATCGTCTCGCACAAATCTCTGAACCCTAGTGGGATACCATCATGGGGCCATCCTGAAAAGAAACAGGTGTGCCACGGTCAATACTTTATACCTGGTGATCTGACACAATGTAATCACAAAGAAAAATTTTGAAACACACATGCAATCAATGTTTTCGTGCACTGAGTCAGAAATCAGAAGTCAGGGTCCTGGTGTATGGATTCGTCGGCCACCACACCAACACTGGACTCCCTGGAATGATAACCACACTCAATACCCTTAACACTATTTCTTCACATAGAAGAAAGATCAGAGTCATGAGTTCTACGGTAGGACCGAATTCCTCTGATACCAATTTGTCACGACTTGTCCTCGGGACCAGTGCCATGACTACCCCAAGCCCGCCTTCCATAGGACAGGGGTTGGTGACTAGCACCAAAGGCGTAATTCCTGATATAAGGGAAGGAATTGCCTTTACGTAAGAGAACAAACACCCTAGAGTATACAAGCAGAAGTAAACACTAAGTAAACAGTGTACAACAGTAAGTGCTGGAAAGTAAATGGGCCAGTATAAAAACTCAAACTGAATGTAAAGTACAACTGAAAAGGATTTACAACAACTGAAAAGTAAAGCAGTGTGTCTGAGACGTCCTCTGGAAATCCCACCTGAAGGGTGGGTACATATAGTCTCCTCTACTCCTCAGCTCTAGTCGTCCGCTCCGAGCACGTATCTTCCAATGATCCACCTCCAGGTACCGTCCAGCTTCATGAGCTCCTAACTCGATCAGCGTTGTCCATCGTCTGCATCCAAAAAAATGTAGTGTGGGCATAGCTCGTGAAGGGGTGAGTATACGCTACTCAGTAGGGACCCCAAGACCCCCGAAGGTCTCCCAAAATCCATGAAGGATAAACCACAAAGGAAGGATACAATCACGAAATAACAACCAACTCTACTTAGGTATATGCCAATACATATACCTAAGTCATCAATTCTAGTTTGGCTCCAACATCTGAGCCCAAGTTCAATCTAGTCCACACAGGATAGTAAAACCCAACCCATACAAGAAAGTACAACCCAATCCACACAGGAAAACAAGTCAATCATATCGAAGATATTGATTGAAAGTCAAGACTCATCTCACACAGGTATAATTCTTCGAAAGATGATAGAGATGATCAGATGTAGCTACTGATTCATCTAAGCCGTTAGACCCATGTAGGATACAAGACCAGCTAAGCTGTCAGACCCACAAAGGATACAAGGCCAGCTACTCTGCCGGACCCACGTAGGATACGAGTACAAAGTCAAATACTGCCGGACCCATGTAGGATACAAGAACAGTAGTCACGTTCTGCTGGACCCACATAGGATACAAGAATAGAAGTCTTCTCCATTGAACCCATGAAGGATTCTATTACGGTCATCGTCGCTGCTGAACCCACGGAGGATGCTAGTACAGTCGTCATCGTCGTCACAGTCGTAGCCAGCTCTAGGGTTCCCGTACACAGCATGCTCGATTCCGGGAGGGTCCGCTCCACGAGCCAAGGGGGTTCAATACATCAAAAGACATGAATTCCGGAGTTGATGTATCCCAAAGTTCTGTCTCGTCAATAGGAACTCAGCGCGACAGACGACGTGTCAATCGGATGCCCAGTCTGAGAGTTATTGGCTTTTTTATCCGAGGGGCCCAGTTGGTTTTTAAGTCAAAACCAACCCAACCATACTCCAACTACGTCCAAACCTCGAGCATAGTAATCCAAAATAACCTTCTCACTGAGAGAAATCCAACAAAGTCGACGGCACGTCAATCGGACGTTCGGAGCTCAAGTTATAAGGGTTTCTGTTCCGAAGGCCCAGTTGGTTTCAGGTTCGAACCAACCTGGCCATACCCAAATTTCTCATAAACCTTAAGTGTAATATACCAAAATGACCGTCTCGATCCAATGATCACTATGCAACTGACGGTGTGTCGATCAGAGGTTCATAGCCCAAGTTATGGGCGTTTGAACGGATCGGTCCGAAAACAGGGGGTTTGGGCCCGGTCCGACCCGACCCAATACCCCATGGGTCGTCCCAAACCGGGTCAACCTGACCCTGGTCCGGGTCCGCCCCAGTTGGGAACAACCCAGCCCGGCTGGTGAGGCCTGGACCGGCGCGGGCGGGCCGGCCCGGTCCGGCCTGGGCACCCGCGCGCTGAGCGGACGCGGGGGGGGGGGGGGGGGGTACCCCCTTGATTCGAAACAGGGGACTTGAGGGTCCACCCTGCTAAGCTATCCGGGGGTTCAACCCCCCATTTTTCTGGATCCGGCCGGCCGGTTGTGCCGTGCGGCACCAGCCAGTCCCGCCTCCTGTGCACCGGCGGCCGGCGGTTCTGGCTGCCCTCCCCTGCTCCGCCGTGGCCCACCCCGGCTGTGAACCTCCATGGTTCTCCGGCACTGCGCGACGGCGCCACGCCCCTCCGCCATGACCTGACTCCGGTCGCGGCTTCTTTCGGCCTCAACGGCACGGCGCGACGGCGCCACGCTCCTTCGCCGCGTGATATTCTTCGTTCTCGCGCGGTGTCTTTACACCGCGCCGCCTTCGCCCCATACCACAATAGTGAACATCAACAAAGGGGGAGGAGGATCGTCCGTGTTCGTGTGGTCCGACCTCCTCCCTTTAATTTGATAACAGGGGACTAAGAGAATTAACAAAGAACGTCAAAATAAGTTATGAACATAAAACAATCCCCTACCTCGATAACGAGTTGACGATTGGTGAGCGTTGAGGAAAATGACGTCGCGGGGTGAGGCTCTGTTCACATTGACGGAGATCGTCCGAGGTGGAGCGGCGTCTCACACCGCCTGTGGAGAGGAGAAGAAAGGCATGACGATCACTCCTTGTGGTGACAACGTTATTCGTCGAGGTCTTGACGTTCCTCACATTCTCCAATAAAGAATATGAATATCCCGAAGGGTTTTTGTATTTTCTTCCAATTATTCTCACACAACAACCCCCAAATAATAAGGTTCACCCTTATTTTATTAATCCCAAGCCATGAATTCAAAATTAAACTCTTAATTAAATACATTTATTTACTTAATCAAATAATTTAATGAGAGAGTTGACTTATAATTAAGAGGGGGAGAGGATGAGTTACACATTAAAGCTAGAGGGGGGTGTTTAATGGGGTGTTAGGAAATTTAAGGAGGTGGGGGATCGTGTGGGACCCACCCCACTTCCTCACAACTTCCTTTCCCTTAACTCTTAAACCACTAGTTTTGCAATAAAAATATAATTGTAAAACAACTATATTTTTATTCTTCACATTTTTAACAACTCCTCCCGAGAAAACGCACCTCCAAAAAAGGTGTTTCTATTCAATTACTGGCGCTTCGGTTTCATTGGTGGCCTCGGATTTCGATTCCGATCACCGGTTAAAAAGTTAGGAAAACCCGCTCGTTTGTTCACTGAACGTACCCGAGCTAAACTTTGGAAAATGATTCTGGGCACACCGGGCCTCAAAATCAGGTTCCGTCAGAAACTGCACACTCGTAAAATCCCAAAGAAATTTAGAAAAAATATTTCCTTGAAATTTATGGGTCTTTACAAGCTTCTCTAAGAAATTAGGTTGAACATAAATCCTTTCTTTCACAGTTATAACCTAAAAATATCAATGATGCAATCAATGATGAATTTTGGGTAATGGTTATTCAAGAAAAATTAAATCAATTTGAAAGAAAAAAAGTTTGGGAATTAGTTGAAAAACCTAAGGACACTTTGACCATAGACACTAAATGGGTCTTTAGAAATAAAGTTGATGAATCAGGAAGTATCATTAGAAACAAAGTAAGGCTAGTTGCACAAGGGTATAGTCAAGAGGAAGGAATAGACTATGAGGAAACCTTTGCACCTATAGCTAGATTAGAAGCTATTAGGATTCTACATGCCTATGCTGCTCATCTGAATTTCAAGTTAAATCAAATGGTTGTTAAAAGTTATTTTCTAAATGGTTTTATAATTGAAGATGTTTTTGTTGAACAACCACCTGGATTTACTAATCCTTATTTTTGAAATAAAATTTTTATGCTTTCTAAAGCTTTATATGGTTTAAAACAAGACCCACGATCTTGGTATGATAAACTTAGTAGTTTTCTTATTTTAAAAGGTTTTTGTAAAGGAATTGTTGATCCAACTCTCTTTATTAAAATAATTTCCAAAGATCTTTTGATTGTATAAATCTATGTTGATGATATTATTTTTGGATCTTCTAAAAATTCTTTGTGTATTGATTTTTAAAAGATTATGAAAAATGAATTTGAAATGAGTTTAATGGGAAAACTGAAATATTTTCTTGGATTTCAAGTTTTTCAAAATAGAAATGGTATGATATTAAATAAAAGTAAATATAAAAAGGATCTTTTAAAACGTTTTGGTTTAGATAGTATTATGGAAAGTGATACACCTATGAGTACTATTTGTAAGTTGGATGCTGATGAAACTAGAACAGCAGTGGATCAAAACAACTATAGATGTATGATTGGGATCCTACTCTACCTTACTACTAGTCGACCTGATATTATGTTTAGTGTGTGTATGTGTGCAAGATTTCAAGAAAATCCCAAAGAGTCACACTTGCTTGCAGTTAAAATAATTTTCAAATATCTTAAACATACTACTAACTTTGGATTATTTATCCAAAAGGACAATCATTCGATTTAATAAGTTATTCAGATGTTGACTTTTCTGGTTGTAAGTTAGATATAAAGGTCATGTCTAGAACATGTCATATTCTAGGTAAGTCCTTAGTATCATGGTGTAGTAAAAAGAAGAACTCTGTTACATTGTCTACTGCTGATACAGAATATATTGCTGCTGGTAGTTGCTGTGCACAAATTTTGTGGATGAAACATACATTATTGGACTACAAATATTAGTTTAGACATGTATTTATAAACTATAATAACACTAGTGTGATGAATATCTCTAAGAATCATGTGTCTCGCTCTAGGACTAAGCACATTGATGTAAGGAACCACTTTTTGAGAGATTATTACCAAAAGGGTGATATTACTCTTGAATTTATAGGTACTGAACATCAATTAGCTGACATATTCAACAAGAATTTAAGTTCAGATAGGTTAAGTTACATTAGACATGAGTTAGGAAAGATAGACTTTGTAGGTTAGAAACCTCACTGCTAGAGTCCTCACTGCTAGAGTCCTCACCGCTTGAGTCCTCACTGCTAGAGTACTTACTGCTAGAGTCCTCATCGCTAGGTTCCTCACTGCTAGACACACCTCACCGCTAGAGACACCTCGCCATTAGAGAGACATCACCGATAGGTAAATCTCACCGTTATAATGCTCACCGGTAATTATCACCATTATGTATTGCACTGTCTAATTTTTCGTTTTCTTTAGCTGAAACTCTTAATTGTTTTCAGTATATTGTTTTTATTACATTTCGATTCCTAAATGATAAAAACTAATCCTAGATCACATTTCAATCCACTGTGAACTCCTCTCTCTCAAACCCAACTCCTCGAATCCCCGCTTTTCGCGAAAACCCTAAGTTATTCGATTGGAGATGGAAAGAACAATGCTTCCGATAATCAGGGATGATAGTGATGAGCCAAGTTCAAAGAAGTAGAAAACAGGACCTGAAGGTAGTGGTAGTGAAAGTTGAGCAATGTCGGGGAAGCGTGTAGTGAACCCGTATTTGCAGAATAGAGAAATTGTAATCGAGAATGAGCTGTGTGCAGATTGGATTATGCCAAGAAAATCACTGACCCTAAGAGTATTGGAGGAGCAGGGATGGCTCGAATGCTTCACAAACAACAATGGCCCCTATTATCCCAAGCTGATAAAAAAGTTATATGCATTTGTGTTCTTTGATAAATTTGAAGAGGAGAATAGAATGGTTTCAGTTGTGAATGGAAAGGAAATATCTTTTTCCTCTGTTGAATGGGATGAATGTTTGAAAGTCCCACATGAAGGCATTTTTGGGTATTTCTCGAAGACAATTCCTCATACTAGTGAAATTTTTGATTATGAGATTTCCTTGGAAGAGCTCATCGGTAGTGGAAAACAAAGGAAAGTAGTGGCTGCAGAGATGGATGGAGAAAATAGATTGCTTTTCAAGTTCATCCAACATGTTCTAAGTCCAAGAAGAGGGGACTTCTCAAATCTGAGGTAACAAGATATATATTTACTGCATCTGTTAAGAAATGGTGTTAAGGTGAATCTATGTAGACTGTTAATGATTCAAATTGAGGATATGACCAGGCCCAAATCAAAGTCCAATGCTTTATTCTTTTCCAATTTAATTTTGGTTATGATCAAAGTGAATGGAGTAGCTGATTCTCAGGATGAGACAGAGGTGGTAAGGAACAATTTTTGTATCACAAGCACATTTTGTAAATATAAGACGATTGGGTGGAACCCATGGAAAAGGAAGTTGGTAATTGATGATGAGAGGGTTTATGATAAGGTTAACCCAATTGAAAATCCTAATAGAACAAAAGATAAGAGAGATATAGGTCTAGTACCTGATTAAGAGAAACCACAGTATAGTGATGATAATGATGAGGAGGATACATCTGCAGTAGATGGAGGGGATCCTGATTTTCCCCTAGTCCAGTTGGTGAAGTGGTATCACATGAAAAGGAAAATCCTTCCTTGAACCCACCTAGAAAAGAAATAGTTATGGGTGTAATCAATGAAGAAGCACGTGTTGACGGGGAAGACCAGCCAAAATTAGATCACGAGGAGACTAATTTAGATTACATTAGTGGTAATAATGATAAGGAAGAAGTCCATGAAAGTGGAGAACATGTTTCTGATAGCTTAGATGAGATCACCTTGAGTTTGATTCCATTAATTAGCAGTACTGTTGGGCCTATAGAGGCTATTCTGGTTGAATTGGCAGAACCTGCACCCATTCCTAATGAGTCTCATGTTGGAGAAATGGAAATGGTTGTGGAGAATTATTCTGAGGAAGACCGAGCTTCTAAGGGTTCTATTGTTATACATATACAAAAGAATGCACAAATTGAGGGGGAGCATCCAAACAGACTTGGAAATGTTTCAATAGCTAGTGAGATTGAATACTGGGCAGAATACCCAGGTTTTATAGTTTTTGGGTTGGACTATCCTGATTCTAAAGATGATACACCCATCAATAGACCAAAAGTTAACTATAATATCCTTTCTGAGTTTTTACCTGAGGATGTGGTAAGAAAAGCTGATCTAGACCACTTGAAGTCCGATCTTAAGACCTCATTTGTGGAAGAGATAAGAAGAATGGAAACCTCGTTAATATCATCCATTCAATCTGTTATGAATGACTCTATGGCTAGTATTTTTTTTCAGAAAGAGAACCTATAGTTTTTCCTGACAACTTGGTTACTAAGGTTGATCTTGAGTTTATAAAGGCTGAGTTGAAGGAGACTTGGACTGCATCTGTTGAAGACATAAAGAGCTATTTTGTTGAAGAGCTGATCAAAATGGAAAGATCTTTTGAACTCTCTCTTGGATGTATTGTGTCAAGCACTATGGTAGAGATGGTGAATGAAGTCAAAGTGTGTCTTACTCAGATTGAAACTTGGATAGAGGCTGTTAGTGCTTTGAAGCAATCTATTGATTCTTTCCACACCTTGGTTAGTTACCAAACCCAAGTTTCTGCTGACATAAATTATATCATGAGTGTAGTAAAGCATCTTGTGAATGTGTTTGAAGCCTTTAAAAAGAATATCAAAGAGCATGTTAGTATACATGATTTGGTTTTCAAGAATTTGATAAGTAGTTTGACCCAATATTTCAAGGAAACTTTTGCATTCACTGTCAAACCTCTCGGTTCACCCAGTGCATCAATAAATATTGATCAGTTTAGAACTGTGCTGAAAGAGGAGCTTGGCCAGGTTAGTACCAGTAGCTCAGCTGATTCTCAGGTAATGTCTACCTCAAGAGATATCAAAAAATTTATTCAGGAGCATATAAGGGATGCTACTGCTGCCCAAAAAGAAATCAAAGATAAGATTGATCTCTACTTTCATAAAGTTTATACCAAGCATCAGATCAACAACCATTTCAAGATTTTGTTAGAAAACATGAAGCTACCCCCAGTCACTCAGGCTTTCAGAGAACAAGTAACCAAGCTGAGGGAGTTGACTCCTGCTCTAGATAAATTTATGGAGAACAAGGATGACTTCATTTCTGCTATGGAAAGAGGTGGAGGGATCATAATGGACTTTAGGAATCTATTGCTGCCATTTTAGCATGTGGACAGTACACCTATCATTGTACCTCCAGCTTTGCCTACCTCTGCTCAGTCTGTCTCCATTCCTCAGATGACAACAGCTCAATAAATCTTCCGTCTCACTCATATGATCCCTTAGAGAGCTAGCCAATATAGGCCAGGCACTGTATCAGTCTCTCAACCTCCTCTGATTATCACTGGTGTTCCCAAGCCTCCACCTGATTTTACCCAGCCTGAATCTAGTTCTGATTCCAAGGGCAAATCCAAATCACATGCTGAGGAGGTGGATTGAATAGTATCTAAGACACTTTGATAGGAATCAATTGTATTATTTTGCCTCAATTATGTATCTCTATGTATTTTTTCCTCAAGAAATTTACATGATGTCATTCTCTTTTCCTGTATTTCTATTGCTTACTATTTTTTTTACTAATCACAAAGGGGGAGAACTATGATATGAAGCCTAATATATTCTATTGATATGAAGCCTAATATATTTTACCTATGATACATTTAAAATCTCACATTTGAAAATATCATTAATCACACTGAGACATAAAAACCATTGTATTTTATACTGATACCTTACTGATTATTTTGGATTATAATATCATAATTTGTGATTATCAAAAAGGGGGAGATTATTGTCCTCACATGTTTTGATAATCTCAATTATGATTCAATGTTCTTTGATAATCCCAAATAATGTTTATATTTATATTAATTATTCTTTCAACCTATGACATCATATTATTAAGTTGATAAAATATCAAAATGATCATTGGAATTTGTTAATAAATGGTTATCTATGTTTATGCTTGTTTAGAAATGTTACTAACTCAATCTGAATATGATTTGCATATAACAGATAAATATAAAGTTTTTGAGTCACTGATAGAGACCTACCAATACAATCTACTGATAAAAATAGATAGACAGACCTACCATTATATAGTCTATCGATAAGTAAAGGTCACTGATAGACCAAGCTTCCTGTGACCCAAGGTCACTGGTACATAGCTACAGATATGAAGTCTACTGATACAAATACATAGCCACTGATACAGATAGAGAGCTACCGATACAAGTCTGCTGATATAGACAGATGGCTATCGCTACAAAGTCTACCGATACAAGAATTCCACCAGTACAAAAGAGCTATCGATAAAAGGAGATACTGATGGAAAGAGCTATCGATAAAAGGAGATAATGATGAAAAGAGCTACTAATACATAGAGCTACTGTTATAAAGAGTAACAGCTACTGATACAAGACATACTGACTCAAGTCCACCATTACAAGCTCACTGGTGGAGAGAGCCATCGATGGAAACTATTCACCATTTCTCTAAACCCTACTTATGTTTTTTTATTAATAAGAGTCATATTTGGTGCTTTTAATGCAACTGCTATTAATTAAATAATGTCTGGTGAATGTTAGGGAACCGTACCTCGTACCTGTAGAAGCAATCATGATTTTTGTTAGACCACTTGAGCTATAAAAGGAAAGACAAAAGCCGCGTAGAAAAGTGAGTGGAAAAGAAGTGAAAAAGCTACTGGGTGTGGTGATATATGAAGATATGCATCTGATACAGAAAGAACATATGCACCATATCTTAAATAAGAGAATAACTTTTGCTGGAAGTTGAGGGACGTTGCTGTGTTATAATTCCTAATGCAACCTCGAGAAAAACTTCAGTACAACGATGTCAAGGAACAGAACTACGAAGATATATTTCTTAGAAAAATTTAGAGAAGGACTCAAACTGTAACGACCCAATCTTTTTGAGTAGTATATTAACTTACTATTATTGATTTAATAAGATTTTAATGGTTAATGCAGAAAGAGGAGTCGATGGCTTCATCCAGTAGACTCAACCCTTATGAAGCCCACTTATCAGAGCTTGGGAAGGAGGTAGCATCTGTGGGCTTCGCTTTGGACCAAGCCCAAGCCGAACTCCAGCGTGTCACGCTTGAATGGAAACGACTGCGGGAGAAGTTCAGGTTAGTAGAGATTACTACTAGGGAAATGTTATCTGAGCCTCCCTCAGATTCTCTCACCATAGCACACCTTACACTCAGGTCTTATGCCGGTGTTATAAGGGGCTATGTGACGAGACCCTAGCTTCCTTGTGTAGTCCTTTCGGGTGAATAAATTGAGATTTCTTCCTTTAGTGATGTTTGTGAAATTTCAAATGTCCGGATAATTTTAGAATGTATTTTATTGATGAATTTTGAAAAAGGGATATTTTGAAATATTTATGTAAAACCTAAATAACTAATGATGTGTAATGATTTTCAAAAAATGGTCTTCTACAAAAGTGTTCATTAAGGAATTTGGAGTCTAATAAGATCAACTTAATTTTTGATGAATAGTAAATAGTGAATAGTGATTTTACGCTTAGGATTAGTAATGTGACCAAATGGATTTGTAATCTCACTTAAAGAAAGTTTTTAAATAATCTAGGCACCTTGATTAAGTAATGTGATTCAATAAAATGGGTAAATAACAGTTTCATAAATTATTATTCAAGTATTAGTTTTTTCGGATGAATAGTGTTTTTTAATTAAAAATTTAATTAAAAATAATTAGAAAATTATTTTTATAAAAATGACTTTATTTTTGAACTCAGAGCATCGATATTATGTTATGGTAATTTTTGGGGATTTTTCTGAAAAAATGAATTTTCGATGAATAGTGTATTTATTTAAAAATAAAATTAAAAATATTTAGAAAATTATTTTTATAAAATGGAGTTCATTTTTGAAATCATAGCATTGATATTTGGTTAAGGTGAAATTTTGGGATTATTATGAGAAAGTTGAATTTTCGGTGAATAGTGAAAGTATAGTTTTTAAGTTATGGGTGTTTAATGAAATCATTAAATGATGTATTAAGTATATATTCAATATGGACGAATTATGAATAGTAAGATAAGGTGTGAGGTGTCCCAAGTGGCCAATACCATGGGCAAATACCATGGGCAAGCCCATGGTTTTACCAAAACCACTAGTGAGGTGTCCCTTGGCCATTAATGCTTTGTCCCCTCACTTTCCCTATAAATACCCACCCTTTCCTCCTTTAGTTTTCACTCCCAACTCTCCCCCAACGAAGTTCTGGTATTCTTACCTTCCAAGGAGTCCTCCCAAGGTGCCCCCAATCCCTCAAGGTCCAATCCTTTGAGTTTCAAGAGTCACGTTTTAAGGTAAGGGATCCGACCCCTCTCTTTCTTTTCATGTAATCTCTTTTATGTCATTCCTTTTCTGCTCCATGTTTTTATGTGAGAGGATGTTCTTTTATATTCCTCTTACTTCCCTTTCATGTTTATATGATGAGAGATCCCCTCTTACTCTCATCATTTCGTTTTATGAAAGTTTAAGTGACGCCATTAGGCTGCCGAATTTTTAAGAGATTCTTTCACCCTTCTCATTTTTCAAGTTCGATTTTCATGTCAAGTCTTTCAAGTTCCTTTTTATTATGTTGGGTATGATCTCTATATATATCATACTGATCTCTTATGATCATATGATGAGGGACCCTATTTTATCTTGTCAAATCATTTTCTTTTGAAGTTAAGTGACGCCGTAAGGCTGCCGAATTTTCATAAGAGAAATCTAATCTTTTTTCCTTCCATGTTTTTCATTTCAAATGGTATGTCCCTAAAATTTCATTACCATGTCCATATGTCCTTCTTATTCTTTCACCCTACTGTTTTATGGATCATTTATGAGTGGGTGACCCATGTCCCCTCTCATTTCAATGTTTTCTAAAACCCCGAAACTTAGCCGTTATGCAGCAGAATTTTCCCCTCAAAATGCCTCTCTCTTTTCTCAAAATTTATTTTAGGTTATAAAGTGAATACTCAAAGCTCTTATTTCTACAAGGGTATTCACATATATATCAAAATGTTCCATTTTAAATTCTGGGATTTACATACATGAGACCCGCTTTCCCTTTCCGTGGGTTTAAAGTGACGTAAAGATCATGTCTTTAAAGCAGTTTTTAAAACGTTATGATTATGAAATGAAACCCATTTATTTTATGCTATGTGGGTTATTTATGAAATGTTTGATGATGATATATGTGGCTCACATGATAATAAAGGAAAATTTAAGGGTGCGCCCTGATAGCGCTCCAATGCATTGGGTAATGATGTAACCACTAGAGATTACAATTTTCATGATACCTTGGTGAATAACCTTGGTAATTTTCAAATGACACCTTGGGGATGGACCTTGGTGATATGTTCATGATTGTCTATGTTAAATGATGTAGCCACATCTTCAAGTTAAGGAAAATGTTATTTTTATTATGAAATGCCTCATGATTTTGTTTCTCATGCCTTAAAGTTCTTTTTGTGTCCTTATTGAAGTATACCAAGTTCACATGAATAATGTTCCTCTTGTTTCCCTTACTGGGCCTTCTGCTCACCATTTCTTTTGATGTATGTCCCCAGGTTATGAGATGCAGTAATGAACCTAGAATTAACTTAAGGAGACGCCTTTCAAGTGTTTAAGAAGAATGTTTTATGTTGTTTTCATGTATTATGTTCCCGGTTTCCAAGACACTAGACCTTAAAGATCCTCAGTTTTGTGTAATGTAATGAAAGTTTATGTTATAAAATGGCGGGATGCTATAGTTGGTATCAAAGGATGGTTTAGTTATTTGTGGAAATTAGGATATAAAAACTTTAGGAAGAACCCTATAGAAAAGTTTAAATATAGGAAAACTTCCTGGTATTTTGGTAAGTATTGAGTAAGTGGTCTATCAAACAAATACATCCCTGTCTGGATACGAGCAGGTAGAGGCGGCTCTGGCACAGATGTACATAGGGGTAAAACCCGAAAACACCGCTTTGAGCTAGACTCGAATGGGAACTGGTGCACGATAACGGGCCTTGCTGCACTCTTGGTTACGACACTCCCGGGGGATATGTTTGGTCAATCACATGCTTTTTATGAATCATTATGAAGGAATTATAGAGAACTATAATTGTTTAAGCATGCAGTCTTAGTTAAAATATTCATAAATGAAATAAGTTTCTCACTAAGGTTTTATTCTTTTAGAAGATGGCGGGCAATAGGAGGAACCGTGCCGATGGTGACCGCAATGCACCATGTGCTGATGGACCTCCAATGGAAGCCGGAATGGAAACATTCATGCGAATGATGAACCAACTGACTCAAGTTATGAGTAATAACTTGAATCAAGCTGAGAGGCCGACCTCACCACGAAGGGAACAACACTCTGTTGAGTCCTTCATGCGTCAACGACCGCCAACATTCAGTGGATCTAATGACCCATTGGTTGCGGAACAATGGATAAGCTCCATTGAAAAGATATTTTCTGTAATTCATTGTTCGGAACAAGAAAAAGTCACCCTTACTGTTTACCGCCTTGAGGGAGAAGCTGATCAGTGGTGGTCACTGATCAAAAACACGAAGCCACGAGGAGAGATGGAAGCTATGGAGTGGGAAGAATTTCGGGGGATTTTCTTTAACAAGTATTTCCCTCGTTCCATGAGAACGAAAATGGAGAAAGAGTTTCTCGAGCTGAAGCAGAAGGAGAACGAATCTGTCGGAAGCTATGAGATGAACTTCACAAGGCTTTCCCGTTATACCTCAAGCTTTGTCATGGACCCTAATGGGAAGGTTGATAGATTCTTTGGTGGACTACGACCTCATCTGCGGAAGAATCTAGCCAACAGGGACTATGATAGCTATGAAGAAATAGTTAGAAGTGCCATGAAAGTTGAACTAGAGTTTGGGGAGACACAGTGGTCTCACAAATCTAATGAGAAGAAGAGAACTCTAGAACCGAGCCTGGGAAGAAGTTTTGATCAGGAAAGAGGTGGAAAGCATATGCAACATCCCACATGCAATAAATGTGGGAAGAAGCATTCAGGGAACTGCTTGATCAGAAGTGGCAGGTGCTATAGGTGTGGAAAAGAAGGCCATATTTCTCGGAATTGTCTTGGTGATGTGAAGCCTCAACTTCCCAACACTAACGATAGAGGAAAGATGGTTCTGGCCCTACCCGAAATCACATGCTTCAAGTGTGGACAACTTGGGCACTTTGCTAATCAATGTCCAAATCTGAGGGCGGTGGGGGGGAATCACCATCAACCTCAGCAGAGGCCAAGGGAGCAAGGTCGTGCTTTCACTATCACAACAGCTGAAGTTGAAGTCCCGAACGATGTGGTAGCAGGTACTCTTGTTGTCCTCTCAAAACTAGCAAGTGCTTTATTTGATTCTGGTTCTACGCATTCCTTTATTTCCTCCAAGTTTGCAAGGAATATAGAATCAATCCTTGAACTGCTAGAGGTAGAGTTGTCAGTCAAGACTCCAAGTGGGATTATCCTTGCATCAAAAGTATTTAGAGACTCTAGTGTTTACTTTGGTGAGCTCAATCTTATCGCAAATCTAGTAGTCATTCCCATGATGGAATTCGACATTATACTAGGGATGGACTGGCTCTCAAAGTATAATGCTAAGATCAAATGCAGAAGTAAGGAAATCTCAGTAGTCTTGAATGAACGACCTACAATTATCTTCCAAGGAGAGATATCCCGAACTGATCCCTATCTAGAAGCACCTCCCATAGCTTTCTTTATGGAGTTAATCGGTGATGATGAATAAGGGAAAGGGAGCATACAAATTGAAGATGTTCTGATTGTTCAGAAATACATGGATGTATTTCCTGAGGAGTTACCTGGACCTCCCCCAGAAAGAGAGGTAGATTTCTCCATTGAACTCGTACCTGGGTCTCAAACGATATCAAAGACTCCGTATAGAATGGAAAATGTGGAGCTAGAGGAGTTAAAAGAAACAACTCCAAGACTTGTTGGAGAAGGGGTTTATCTGACCGAGTGTGTCTCCTTGGGGAGTACCAGTTCTCTTTGTGAAGAAGAAGGATGGATCAATGCGGTTATGCATTGATTATAGAGAACTGAACGGGATCACAGTGAAGAACAGATACCCTCTTCCAAGAATTGATGATTTATTTGACCAACTTCGTGGGGCTCAATTCTTATCTAAGATTCACCTTCGATCTGGTTATCATCAACTGAGGGTGAAGAAGGAAGATATTCCAAAGACTGCCTTCCGATCAAGATATGGGCATTATGAGTTTACTGTTATGCCCTTCGGCTTGACTAATGCTCCTGCTATTTTCATGGATTTGATGAATAGAGTCTTTAAGGACTATCTTGATAACTTTGTGGTAGTTTTTATTGATGATATTTTGATATATTCAAAAAGTCACGAGGAGCATGAAGATCATCTGAGGGTTATTTTGAAAACTCTACGGAAGGAGAGGCTCTTTGGGAAGTTCAACAAGTGTGAGTTTTGGTTACAGCAAGTGGCTTTCTTGGGGCACATCGTAACCAATGAAGGAATCTCGGTTGACCCTGCAAAGACAATGGTTGTGGAGGAGTGGCCTCAACCCACAACAGTAACTGAGATTCGTAGTTTCCTTGGTTTAGCGGGATATTATAGGAGGTTTGTGAAAAACTTTTCACGGATTTCTAATCCACTAACCAAGTTGACTCGAAAAGGGGTTAAGTTCATCTGGACAAAGGAATGCGAGGAAAGTTTCCAAGAGCTGAAGAAGAGATTGGTTACTGCACCTGTGTTAACACTACCCTCTATCGGAGAAGGATTCGTTATTTTTAGCGATGCATCTCTGAAAGGGCTTAGGTGCGTCCTCATGCAAAATGACAAAGTAATTGCTTATGTATCTCGACAGTTGAAGATTCATGAGCAGAATTATCCTACGCATGATCTAGAGCTAGCGGCAGTTGTTTTTGCTCTAAAGATATGGAGGAACTATCTTTATGGGGAGAAATGTGATATATACACTGACCACCAAAGTCTAAAGTATATTTTCACTCAGAAAGAATTGAACATGAGACAAAGGAGATGGTTGGAGCTTATTAAAGACTATGATTGTTCAATTCATTATCACCCTGGAAGAGCAAACAGAGTCGCGGATGCGTTAAGCAGGAAAGATCCTATTGTTCTGGCAACAATGAGGATCCTGGGAGATCCCTTGATTAAAGATCTAGTAAAACTGGACATGGGAATTATAAAGAAAGGGACATCATCAACCCTATTCCAAATGATTTATCAACCTTCATTACTAGAGAAGATCAAGAAGGCTCAAAAAGAAGATCCTTTGCTGCAGGAGAAGTTCGAGGCTGTAAAGGATGGGATGTTCCCTGATTTCAATATTGATCAAGAAGGTGTATTGAAATTTTGTACAAGACTATGTGTTCCATCTATTCCGGAGATAAAGAAAGAACTGATGGATGAAGCTCATAGCTCTACTTTCTCTATACATCCGGGAAGCACTAAGATGTATAGAGACCTTCATGATCATTATTGGTGGGATAACATGAAGAGGGAGATTTCTGATTACACTACAAGGTGCCTGGTGTGTCAGCAAGTAAAGGCAGAAAGACAACTTCCTAAGGGGGTATTACAACCGCTACCCATACCAGTATGGAAGTGGGATAATATCACCATGGACTTTGTAACTGGTCTCCCAAAAACATCCAAAGGAAACAATGCGATATGGGTTATTGTGGACCGTCTCACCAAGACAGCCCATTTTATCTCTATTCGGGAAGATTTCTCTCTGGATCAGCTTGCCAAGATATACGTGAAGGAAGTGGTAAGGCTGCATGGGGTACCACTATCCATCGTATCTGATCGTGACCCAAGATTCACATCAAAATTCTAGAGAAGTCTTCAACATGATCTGAATACTGAATTGAATTTTAGTATGGCCTATCATCCTCAAACTGATGGCCAATCTGAAAGGACTATTCAGACACTCGAAGACATGTTGAGATTATGCTCAATGGAATTTAAAGGTGGATGGGATCAACACCTCCCATTAGTTGAGTTCTCCTATAACAACAACTTCCATTCGAGTATTCAGATGGCACCCTATGAAGCTCTATATGGAAAGCGGTGTAGAACTCCTACTTGTTGGGATGAAACTGGTGAGAGGAAGCTTCTTGGGCCTGATCTTGTGCAAGAAATGACAGAACAAGTTCACGCCATCCAACAACACATAAAAGCTGCTCAGAGTCGGCAGAAGAGCTATGCTGACAATCGACGAAGAGACTTGGAGTTTGGTGTTGGAGACAAAGTCTTCCTTCGAATCTCTCCATGGAAGAGAGTCATGCGGTTTGGGAAGAAAGGGAAGCTCAGCCCTAGGTACATTGGCCCCTAT
Source organism: Viscum album (assembly GCA_963277665.1). NCBI lineage: Eukaryota > Viridiplantae > Streptophyta > Magnoliopsida > Santalales > Viscaceae > Viscum > Viscum album. The sequence continues at coordinate 905,237,972 of OY728131.1, read as the reverse complement.
GAAATCCTTGATCGCATAGGAGCAGTGGCCTATCGTCTAGAACTTCCACCAAACCTAGCTCAAGTTCACAATGTCTTCCATGTATCTCTCTTGAGGAAGTACATACCCGACCCTTCGCATGTACTGAACCCAGAGGTGGTACAACTGGAACATGACCTCTCTTATGAGGAGCAGCCAGTGGAGATCTTGGACCGTAGAGACAAGGTCCTACGAAACAAGACTACCCACCTTGTGAAAGTGTTGTGGAGGAATCATAAATATGAATAAGCGACTTGGGAGCCTGAGGAAACGATGAAGCAAAAGTACCCTCACCTTTTCGACTAGGCCTCAAGTATAAATTTCGGGGACGAAATTTCTTAAGGGGGGAAGAATGTAACGACCCAATCTTTTTGAGTAGTATATTAACTTACTCTTATTGATTTAATACGATTTTAATGGTTAATGCAGAAAGAGGAGTCGATGGCTTCATCCAGTAGACTCAACCCTTATGAAGCCAACTTATCAGAGCTTGGGAAGGAGGTAGCATCTGTGGGCTTCTCTTTGGACCAAGCCCAAGCCGAACTCCAGCGTGTCAAGCTTGAACGGAAACGCCTGCGGGATAAGTTCAAGTTAGTAGAGATTACTACTAGGGCAATGTTATCTGAGCCTCCCTCAGATTCTCTCACCATATCACACCTTACACCCAGGTCTTATGCCGGTGTTATAAGGGGCTATGTGACGAGACCCTAGCTTCCTTGTGTAGTCCTTTCGGGTGAATAAATTGAGATTTCTTCCTTTAGTGATGTTTGTGAAATTTCAAATGTCCGGATAATTTTAGAATGTATTTTATTGATGAATTTTGAAAAAGGGATATTTTGAAATATTTATGTAAACCCTAAATAACTAATGATGTGTAATGATTTTCAAAAAATGGTCTTCTACAAAAGTGTTCATTAAGGAATTTGGAGTCTAATAAGATCAACTTAATTTTTGATGAATAGTAAATAGTGAATAGTGATTTTACGCTTAGGATTAGTAATGTGACCAAATGGATTAGTAATCTCACTTAAAGAAAGTTTTAAAATAATCTAGGCACCTTGATTAAGTAATGTGATTCAATAAAATGGGTAAATAACAGTTTCATAAATTATTATTCAAGTATTAGTTTTTTCGGATGAATAGTGTTTTTTAATTAAAAATTTAATTAAAAATAATTAGAAAATTATTTTTCTAAAAATGACTTTATTTTTGAACTCGGAGCATCGATATTATGTTATGGTAATTTTTGGGGATTTTTCTGAAAAAATGAATTTTCGATGAATAGTGTATTTATTTAAAAATAAAATTAAAAATATTTAGAAAATTATTTTTATAAAATGGAGTTCATTTTTGAAATCATAGCATTGATATTTGGTTAAGGTGAAATTTTGGGATTATTCTGAGAAAGTTGAATTTTCGGTGAATAGTGAAAGTATAGTTTTTAAGTTACGGGTGTTTAATGACATCATTAAATGATGTATTAAGTATATATTCAATATGGTCGAATTATGAATAGTAAGATAAGGTGTGAGGTGTCCCAAGTGGCCAATACCATGGGCAAATACCATGGGCAAGCCCATGGTTTTTCCAAAACCACTAGTGAGGTGTCCCTTGGCCATTAATGCTTTGTCCCCTCACTTTCCCTATAAATACCCACCCTTTCCTCCTTTATTTTTCACTCCCAACTCTCCCCCAACGATGTTATGGTCTTCTTACCTTCCAAGGAGTCCTCCCAAGGTGCCCCCAAGCCCTCAAGGTCCAATCCTTTGAGTTTCAAGAGTCACGTTTTAAGGTAAGGGATCCGACCCCTCTCTTTCTTTTCATGTAATCTCTTTTATGTCATTCCTTTTCTGCTCCATGTTTTTATGTGAGAGGATGTTCTTTTATATTCCTCTTACTGCCCTTTCATGTTTATATGATGAGAGATCCCCTCTTACTCTCATCATTTCGTTTTATGAAAGTTTAAGTGACGCCGTTAGGCTACCGAATTTTTAAGAGATTCTTTCACCCTTCTCATTTTTCAAGTTCGATTTTCATGTCAAGTCTTTCAAGTTCCTTTTTATTATGTTGGGGTATGATCTCTATATCTATCATACTGATCTCTTATGATCATATGACGAGGGACCCTATTTGATCTTGTCAAATCATTTTCTTTTGAAGTTAAGTGACGCCGTAAGGCTGCCGAATTTTCATAAGAGAAATCTAATCTTTTTTACTTCCATGTTTTTCATTTCAAATGGTATGTCCCTAAAATTTCATTACCATGTCCATATGTCCTTCTTATTCTTTCACCCTACTTTTTGATTGATCATTTATGAGTGGGTGACCCATGTCCCCTCTCATTTCAATGTTTTCTAAAACCCCGAAACTTAGCCGTTATGCTGCAGAATTTTCCCCTCAAAATGCCTCTCTCTTTTCTCAAAAATTATTTTATGTTATAAAGTGAATACTCAAAGCTCTTATTTCTACAAGGGTATTCACATATATATCAAAATGTTCCATTTTAAATTCTGGGATTTACATACATGAGACCCGCTTTCCCTTTCCGTGGGCTTAAAGTGACGTAAAGATCATGTCTTTAAAGCAGTTTTTAAAACGTTATGATTATGAAATGAAACCCATTTATTTTATGCTATGTGGGTTATTTATGAAATGTTTGATGATGATATATGTGGCTCACATGATAATAAAGTCAAATTTAAGTGTGCGCCCTGATAGCGCTCCAATGCATTGGGTAATGATGTAACCACTAGAGAATACAATTTTCATGATACCTTGGTGAATAACCTTGGTAATTTTCAAATGACACCTTGGGGATGGACCTTGGTGATATGTTCATGATTGTCTATGTTAAATGATGTAGCCACATATTCAAGTTATGGAAAATGTTATTTTTATTATGAAATGCCTCATGATTTTCTTTCTCATGCCTTAAAGTTCTTTTCATGTCCTTATTGAAGTATACCAAGTTCACATGTAAAATGTTCCTCTTGTTTCCCTTACTGGGCCTTCTGCTCACCCTTTCTTTTGATGTATGTCCCCAGGTTATGAGATGCAGTAATGAACCTAGAATGAACTTAAGGAGACGCCTTTCAAGTGTTTAAGAAGAATTTTTTATGTTGTTTTCATTTATTATGTTCCTGGTTTCCAAGACACTAGACCTTAAAGATCCTCAGTTTTGTGTAATGTAATGAAAGTTTATGTTATAAAATGGCGGGATGCTATACAAACAACATCTGCTCAGTGCAAAAGGAGTCTAAAGCTGCATTAACATCACACAGAGCCTTCTAAACCCATCTCATATCTTTTTTATCTATGTTTTGATTTTCTTATTTTCTTTTTGAGTACTCTGTGAGATTCTGTTCATCTTAAACACACACTGAATCTTGATCATAACTAGAGGATATCTAGAATCCTCACTCAATCCGTCTAAATCCTTTTTGTTCCCACTGTGAGTTGTGGTAGAGGTCATGTGTGACCTGAATAGCCTGTGTTCTATTGTTTTTGTTTTCCCACATAGAACTGTGGTAGAGGTCTTAGTACCTGGACAGTCTTTGTATTGTTGTTAACCCCGATCCAGGGTGTGGATCAAAGTTTTATATTAACTATTTGAGAGGACTAAGTCTCGACTTTAGATTGAACCTATTGGTTAAACCTATTGTGTATATCATTTATGTTTAAGGCATATTTTATATTCTGCTTCTAATTACATTAAATATAAATTTGTTTTAAAGTAACTATGATAGTTAAACTAGAAAGTGTTTATAACTTTTGTTAGCCAGTAAGTTAGTTTCAAAAGATAATTAATCCTCAAATTGATTTAACTGAGAAATAATCAATCTCTTGAGAAACTAATTGAAAACTTACAATTTTTATAAATTCACTACAGTTTAATTTTTATTTAATTTGGGGGATTTTAATCATAAATTTTTTAACAGAAATTTTAATTGGAACTCAATTCACCCCCCTCTTGAGTGTCCACTCTGACCAACAAAACAAAACCAACATGTCAACCAGTAAAATCTTAAATCATTCCTCAAATGGTGATTCATGGAAACATTTTGACCAAGTGCATCCTTCATTTACTTTAGAAGCCCAAATCGTGCGATTGAGTCTTTCTACTGATGGTTTCAGTCCGTTTGGTTCTTACGGTAGTCAATATTCATTTTGTTTAATCTTTACAACTCTGTATAATTTACCTCCATGGATGTTGATAAAGAATCCATATATATTTTTTGATTTTATTAATTCCAGGTCATCCAAAAAGGAATATCGATTTTTTATTTGAATCCATTGATTAATGAGTTAAATTCATTATGGAGTAATAGTGTCAGTACATATGATGTTTCTGTGAAAAAAATTCATACTGAAAGCTACATTGATGTGGACAATTAGTGACTTCCTAGAATATGGAATTTTATCTGGATAGATTACACGTGGATCAAAATAATGTTCATACTGTATGAGAGACAATAAAGAGTTTTTGCTCATCAATGGAAAAAACCTTATTTTTTCGACTATCATCATAGATTTCTTCCAGCCAATCATACTTTTTGAAGAAACAAATATCATTTCAAAAAAGGAATAGTTGAAAAAGATGGTCCTCCAACAATGATCTCAGGTACAGAGTTAAAATCAATTGTCTCTTCATTACCTCCAATCACATTTGGACCAACAATAAACCAAAAAAACAATAATGGGTTTGGAAAAGAACACAATTGGATAAAATAGAGCTTTTTTTGGATTTTCCATATTGGTCTAATTTGTTGGTCTGTCACATGTTGGATGTGATGAATATTGAGAAGAACTATTGGGATAATTTATTTCATATTGTTTTGGAAGCATCAGGTAAGACCAAAGACAATGTGAAAGCATAATTAGATCTTTCCCAAATTTGCAAGCGATGAGAAATTGAACTGTTTGAAAATGTAAAATCAGAGATGTTAATGAAGCCAAAAGAATATTATACACTTTCCAATGAGAGTCATTTATTATTTTTTTAGCAGATTACAGATTTGAAGCTTCTAGATAGTTATGATTCCAATTTGGGCAGATATGTCAGAAATGGTCATATTACCAGATTGAGAAGTCATGATTGTCGTGTTTTAATGGAAATAATTCTTCCAATTATATTAATAGGTTTTTTAAATTCAATTATTTTGGATGCACTAACCTACATATCATATTTTTTCAAGACATTTTTGCGTCGACAATAGACTACGATGCCATAAGAAAATTTTAAGAAGATATCATTTTAATTTTATGTAAACTGGAAAAAACCTTCCTACCAGGTTTATTTGATTCAATGGAACATTTGATATTACATTTTTCATATGAAACAAAATGTGGAGGTATGGTGTAGTTCTGATGGATGTATCCATTTGAGAGATGCATGCAGAAACTAAAAAAAATTATGTAACAAAGCATCAGTTGAAAGCTCGATTGCAGAAGCTTATTTGCAAAAGGAAATTTATTTTTTCTGCTCTCATTACTTTCTATCTTAATATCTCTGAAAACACAAATGCATGAGCTATAATGAGGGAAATTTTGATGATTACTTGAGAAATAAATTATTAGTTTTTAATCAGCTTGAACTTGGTTTTTGTGGAGTTCATGAACGATGACTTTTAGATGATGAAAATCACAGATCTCATACTTATATTTTCCTAAACTGTGAAGAAATGAAACCATTCATACTATGAGTGCTCCTATCACTTATTTTATAATTTTTATAATAGTACATTAATAATATTTTATTTTCAGGTTTTATGATAATCATATCAAGAAACTGTTTCCACAAATTACAACAGCTTATTTTGAAGAACGTCGTTAAAAAAATTCCCTACTGGTTTCAAAAACTAGTAACATAAATTATATTTTATTTCACAAAAAAATCAATTTAATACTTATTATGGTGATAATTTTTTATAACTTTTTAGGTATCTCAACATAGTGATAACATTGATAATCGATTGTCTATATTGAGTAACCCACCATCCAAAATGGTTAAATATTATAATACATATGTGGTGAATGGTTATAGATTTCATAAACATGCATACAGGGAATCAAAAAAATGAATAGTGGTGTTTTATTGAGAAGATATCATCATAGAGAAATGGATGTTGACTTTTATGGAATGCTATAATAAATCATTAAAGTGTGTTATTTGAGACAACATTACGTAATGATGTTTAAATGTCAGTGGTTGGATACTAAGAGAGTCTTACATGTTCATATGATCCATGGAATCGTTGATATTAAATATAAAAGTATTATCGCAGTAAATGAACCATTTTTGTTGGATCATCAGGCACATTAGATTTATTATGAAAATTACTATGCTAATTCAAGGTTAAGGGCCAATTATGATGATGATGTTAATGATGTTACAACTGAATTTGAAATGAAAAGAGATGATGAAACTGAAATTAATATGGAAATTGATGATGCTGAGGTGGAAGATGAAGACATTGAAATCAATAGCTATGAAGATGATAATAAAGATGAACATGGACATAGTTAAATCCTGGTTATAATCATATATATATATATAAGTTATTTTTAATTGTTTACTAACAATAAAGGCTTTGTGTTGTAGATGGATGATGATCTGTTTCGTATATTTCATAAGGGAGATCTACCTTTAGAGGGGTAGGAGGTCAGATAAGCCAACCCTTAGACTATTGGTAGTTTAGGGGGAACCCAGAGGGGTCATGGTCTTGCTTGAGTGATGATTCCCGACCCTATACCCGAGCGATGTCCACATCTTGGGTTCAATCCATGCAAGCATAGGTATATTTAACTGTGAATTTTAGTTAGTTTTCATTAATTAATTTAAAATATAATTGTTTTATTAAATATTATATTTTTCAAAGATTTACGCATATATCAGTTGGACAGGGGAGCACTATATTGCACAATTATTTTTCTGATTCATGAGTGTCAAGTGATTAGATTCCCATCGATGTTCAGCAGCGCATGTTCGAGCATTGGCTGGTATGTAAATAAATAATTTTTATTTTTAAATTAATTTAATTAATAAATATAATAAAATATTTGTAGGGTTTATGGTATCCCATTGAGAAGAGCATGCATGAGCCTATTTGGAAGTCATGGTAGGGAGCTATGCATATGCGTTGCACTCAGTTTTTGCACAATTTGAAAAGAAAAACAACGGAGAATGGAGTGCGAGAGTTTGATGAGACATGTCACATCCACCGACCTGATTATATTTTATCTCAGGTTTGGGATGGATTATGTACACAATGGTTGAGTAGGAGGTTTTATAGTAGATCATTAGTAGGTCGGCAAAATCTGGGGAGATAGGAGGTGACACAACGATCTGGTATTCGTACGTTTAGTACACATAGAGAGCATATGGTAAGTAATTTTTTTTAAATATTGTACATAACATTAAATGTAAACGGTCTATTTTATATTCATATAGGCAGTCACACAACACAATATTATAGATTATGATGTTTATATAAGGATGTATAGTCATCACGCCACTGGGGAGATTATAGGTGCTTTCCAATGTATGATTGTGGTCAGTATAAGTTTTTTTGAGTATTAAATTTAACTACAAATAATATTTTAACTATTTTAATTATAAATTGCAATTTAAAGAGTCATATGAGGTGGTGATGTCTCAAACATATGTTGAGAGTAAGGTTGAGACCGTGGTCAGACCAGTGTCCCCTGATTTGATGAGGCATCATGGATGCATACGACCCAGTATGGATTTAAGAAAGGATGAGTTGTTGGTATCAACTTTTGAGTGACCATTGGGGTTTTTATGGCACCTCTGTGATGTCAGTGTCGAGCTTGAGAGGAGCTCGTAGAGAGTCATCATCATCTCTTGCACAATATTAGGAGAAGTTGCGAGCTCATAGTGAGCTTATAGAGACCATGCGTAGGGAGTAGGAGGAGTTTCAAATACTATTTGTGAGCTTGAGAGGATCTCACAAAATACTATTTGTGACGAGGTCCCGTTGCAAATAACTCATCGCAATAATCCATTTTTTCAGTAGTTGGTATTTTGTGTGCATGGTAAGAAAAACGAAGAGGGGATATATTTAATGGTCTAGTTTGAGAACTTTAAATAATGGTTTTTAATGAGACATGATATATTTTATTTCTTAGAATAGAATTGGTGGATCTCATGAGCCTGTGTTTTGAATTTTCATTGATTAGATTTTGATACTTACTTTTCCAGTAGTCTAAGTGTTAAGTGTGAGGGAATTGATTGAGTTAATATTTTCATTATTTTTATGTGAATTTTAATGATTTAATCCATTCTAATTAATAAATGTGAGCTTATTTACATCATTTTTTAATTTTTGGTGAATTTTTGGATTAATTGTGAAAATTGTTTAATTTTGGAAATTTAAAAATTTTATGGATATTTTGTATTTTAGTCATATATTTTATAATGTTGATCCAAATTGAGTGATTCCATTTTTTAGGCTTCATTTATTCATGGGATTCGAGTTTTTTTCTAGACCAAGATCGAATTTGAAATCTAATGGCCTAGAAAAATCAATGAATTGTAGAATTTTTTTTGGATGACAGAATGTACCCCCCCTTAATTAATGAGTTATAAATAGGCCTATAGAAATCCAAATGAAATTATTATAGATTTAACAGAAATAGTACTCCATTAATTATATAAAAATTAAATTTCATAGAGAAATTATATCATTAAGTCGTCCATTTAATGTAACAAAGTGGATAGAGTTGAGAATTCTGCTCGACCAGAAAAACTGCTCTTTAGTAATTCATGTATAAATTTCTTTCAAATTTTTAAAATAAGATTAGATTTTGTGGAAACATTCAAAATAGATAGGGGAATAAATTTTATGATTAAAAATTCTCTAGATTCAACCATTTACTATTCTAATTTAACTCAAATTTTCCATAGAATGAAACTAGAGGGAAAGTTTCCACCTCTTAACCCTATATATATGTGTCTCCAATTCCATTAAAAGGTGTTGAAGGATGATAAAAAGGGGATGTGCTAGAGGATTTTAAGTTTTAATTTCTATGTATTTTCTATTTCTTATTTTCTTAGTTTCATAATGATCTATTCTCCCTTTTTCAACTCTCTTACCCTTCACATGGAGGGGTAAAACCTTTGAGTGATCGGGGAAGGGAAAGTTTCACTTTTGTAATGTGAGGCTCTTATACTTTAATTTAAATCTATATTTTTATATTTAATGATTTATATTTTTAGTGGTGTCTAATTATATTAATATTATTTTATTTTAGTTTTTTCATTTATTATTTATAGCTTTGGTTGAAGAACTTTAAACTATGTCCGCTTAGTGCAGTTTATCTCGATCGTACAAATTGTGTTAGGTGGTGAGTTTCTAGTGATCGTTGGCATGTGCGTAGAATAAGTGAACTTTTTATAGATTTATAAGGATAACAAATTCCTAATAGGTACTTTATTTATTTATTTTGGAATATATTATATTAATTTTCATGCATATAGGAGTGATTTCCATTGCTACCTTTAAACAAGGATGATTGATAACTCAATCAAGGAGTCTTTCACTTTTTATTCAACAAGAAGAGATGGAGAATGGCATTTATGACTATTATGACATTGAAAAAGGTTATCTTACCCAAACCCTATCACTCTCTTCATCCAATTGTGTTTGAACATTATTTTTAATTACCTTCTTTCTTTTTAAACTCAAACAATTTCAAAAAAAAAACCTCTACTTATTTCTCAAATTAATGTGACAAAAGTGATAATTGTGTTCTCTTCTCTGGGGAAAACCTAAGTTACCCACTTTACTACATTTTTAAATCAGGAATTATTTGTTTTTTTCACACCCCATGATAGGCACATGTCATATTCCACAATAAATTATTCTATAAATGAAAAAAAATATTCATTTAATTCTTCCTCGATATCTTGTAAAAAATAATAGCATGTACAATGGAACTTATTAGAAAAATTAATACAGTGGTAAATAATAATCATTAATATCCTCAAAATACTTCCGGATAAGTATTGAGGCTGACTCTTTATATTTCAACAAATTTGAATTTGGATATTTCAATTTCCAAAATTTCAGTATGAGAATAAATATAGGTAAATATCATGTGAATAATATATAATTCACCAGAAAAAAATTCAAGACATGTTCACATGGTTCAAAATAACTAATAAGTAGTTTTAGAATAATTAATACATTAATTATATTCATAATAAACTTGTATCAAGTGGAAATATGAAGTAATAACAAAATAGAGCATAATTTCAAGTTTATAAAATTCTGCAAGTCCATATAAGTGAATTTGTAATACCCTTAAGTGATAAATACCCATTGAGTAAGTGTAACATACTTTTAACCTTATGTGGGTTACCCTTCCATGAATCTTACCCACTAAATGTAGGTAATATACTTTTACCCTTACATGGATTACTACCATTATGTTTCTATAGTAGAACCTTGGTTACATTTATGTGAGCCTCTGGTTACCCTTACATGAGAATTGAAAACATTTTGGTACCCTTATTCAAGTCTTAAGTACCCTTACATAAGTAATTGAAATAAGATAGTATCCTTACAAAAATAGTAAAATGCCTTTACACAAGATTTATAAATATCTAATTATCCTTACATAAGTAAGGTTTAATTTTATATGATCTAGGAGTACCCTTATATGAGGTTTAGGCTACCTTTACACAATTATAATAAATGGTGACTGGCCATTATAAAACTATCATAAAATGTATTTTACCCTTACAAAACAATATAAGTACCATTATGTACCTATTTAAATTCATCAAACATTTACATAAATATGAAAGTAACTTTATATAGTTCTAGTTACCCTTATGCAGTACTGGTTACCCTTATGTAACTTTAGAGAAATAATTCTACCCTTATGTAACCCATATAAAGATAGTGTTACCTTTACACAACTTCATAAAAATTATTCGCCCTTATGTAACCCATTGAAACTCAACGTTACCTCTACATAACACTTTAAAATTATGTATAAATAATATTTAAAGGCCTAAATAAAAAATTTATCCTACGAACGTGATATAAAACTTGTTGAACTTGTTATAATAAATTAAAACAAGAAATTTAAAAAAATTAAAAAGAATTATAAAAACCAAATTAATGTGTATCTTAATCAATATAAAAGATAATATCCTAAATACAAAACTTAATAAAGCTATAATAAATTATAATTACTCAATTTCAAAGTTATGTAAAATATAATTAATAATAATATGATATTTTTGTAATTTCAAAAACATAATTAACAAATTTAATCCAAGGATACACTTCAATAGAACCTAGACTTTGATACAATTTGTAATGATCTGGTATGGGCTACCACTTGAATTGGGCATCCCCAATCCCGCCAGGATAACAACAAGCATTAGAAATATCAAGTGAAATCATTGGGGGATATTTTTCCTAAATAATTTTTTTTTAACAATTAGTGATATTTTATCGAAATTTCAACATGACTCATATATAAATTGGACACCCATGCTAAATAATAGAGTCTAAATAAATTGAAACAACATTATATAAAATCAATCCCATCTCACACAACAACCCCATCTTAATCATCCATAACTTCATATGCATAAACATTTCCCATAAAGTAAAGGAATAAAAATAGGGATGGATAATTTAGTTGATATGATAGGGAAAAATAAATAAAAAAACAACTAACCTCTATATAGACATATGTCATCATCTGATCCTAAAACAATAAATTCCCCATGAGTGGTCAAAAGCTGAACTAAAACCAATAAAATCAAACCAGTCTATATACAATGAGTTGTGTAAGTAGGGTGTGATCACAAAACAATTTAGTTTGTAAGCACCACATAATCCATACATTTAATTTCGTAGAATAAACCACACATTCTAGTATGAAAATAAGATTAAAAAATAGGTTTTCCATTTCATAAGTTAATCCAACATCACATTATCAATATTTATAAATTTAATTTTCTTTTTATTTAAAATTTAAATAATAAATTAGGAAAAATTTTATTTTCCTACACCATTGTTATTGAAAATACCCATTTGAAAATAACTTTTCAAACTATATTAGAAACATCATGTTCTCAAATATTTTGAGAAATCATTTAAATAATCAAGAGAGAATAAAAAATAATAACAATAATAGGGAAAATCATAATGGAACAATAATAAATATGAAACTGAGATAAATTAAAAGTTATCAGTATAGAATACATAATATGTAATCATAAGAAATTATAAATCAACCCATGATGCAACCCGATATGAACTCAAGTTAAGACCATATATCAGCCTATCGATGCCTTCCTAAATCTATAACCAAACAACTTCTCTAAACTAGACCCACAAGTTTGAACTTCCCTGTATACTTTACACACCATAGTTTATATAGTCTATATAAATGGGAATATATAGTAACTAGATCTCATCCACCACAAAGATTACTAGGATCGGCATTATGATAATATAAATGAGAGGTGAGGTAGTCTTTATATAAAACATGTCAATCATGAAATAATATAAACCAATCAAAAATGATCACCCACCTCCCTAAACCTACCCATGTAAAACCCCTCTTTAAAAGAAAATAATAACCTCTCAACATAATCAGAAGAGAGAGGGTTTCTATGGAGGTTCATATTTTTCATTAAAGCTATTTTAAAATACCAATCAGGCCTTATCATTTGAAATTGGTAATGAATTTCCAAGAAAATATTTGTTCCTTTAAATTATATTTCACAACCCAAATGAAGCTTCAAACCACTTTCAAAAGTTTTCATATGTGTCTATAAATCAAACTTAGAAAAAAACCTTTAAAATCTAGTTGAATTTTTTTTTTCAACTAAGTGAGAATTTAAAAAACCCAAGTTTAAAATTAAGGAATTCAATGAAATTTATATATATATATATATATGTACATATATATTTGTACATATATATGTGTGTATATATATAGGTGTATATATCACTTTTATATATATGAAAATCCATAAATAATTCTAAATCACTAGTGAAAAAAACATTTTCTACATCATTTTTTAGGGTTTTCATGTCGTTTTTATGGAGACGTTGTTGTAGGCGATGTAAAAAATCCTATTTTTCATTTCAGTTATATTAACTAATGTTAAAAAATATTATTTTGGAGGTTTTTCACGTCGATTATTAAATAACCAATGTGAAGGATGCTTTAGTAATGGGTTTTCACCTCGTTTACTTAAATGACTGACATAAAAAACATCCTACCACACCAGCTGTACAGAAATCGACATAGAAAAACCTCGTCCTAACTTGTTTTTCACGTCAGTTATTTAATAACCGACGTGAAAAAATATATACCACGTCGGTTATAAAAAAATGACGTGAAAAACTATTTTTTTTACATTTTAACGTTGGTTAATAAATAACCAACGTAAAAACTATTTTTTTTAAATAATTTATGAAACCCTTAATCTCTAATGCAAAACCAGACCTAAAACAACCCGAACCAGACTAGAAACCAAACCATAAACAAGCACAAATAAACCAAAAACAATCAAAACCATCATCAAAATTACACAATCACATTTACAACATTCAAAAAATATAATATTAAATAAAAACAAACGTAAATCCAACAAAAAAAACTACCAAATACACATTTATAATTACAACATTCAAAATTACAATATTCACTACAAACATACTAAAATCCAATCAAACCTATAAAATAATTTGATCATTACACTTGTAAGTGTTTGATCACTTTTGAACTATAAGGTTGAGGGTCATCAAATAGATACAAATTAAAAACATAGTTAACATGCCTAATGAATAAAAAAAATTAAATATTAATTAATAATTTATAAGGAAATATAACCTGGTCAAACTTTTTAACTATTGTAGTTGTAATTATTTCATATGTAAATATTAACATATAATATCCACATTCGATGATTCCTTGTTATTTGTGAAAATTCTATTTAAATGATTTTTTCAATTAAAAATATCATTTTTATATAATACAAAATGTACTAATTATAAATGGATATTCAACTTTAATTTTATATATTTGATCTTGGTAGTATTTTTCTTTGTGGATATTCGAAATAAATCCCATCCCCTATTAGAAAATGATATGAATTAAATAAATTTTGAATTCATTATAATATAAACAAGTATTAAGAAATTAAAACTTACTTTTCCAACATGATCTTAAAATTTCCTCACACATCGCCATGGACAGAGAATATCCAATCAAGTGTTTTATCCCTTGGACAAAAAAACCTAACATCCAATGGTTACTTATATAAATTTAAATTTAATGTTAGTGGTTACTATGTTAAAAGATAAATAAAAATTTGTGACACATATGTTTCATACCTCTCAACAAAAGGAAATGTCCAACACTACATAATTATATTATGTTGAAATATTTCTGCAATATAAACTGCTTTTTTACCTCATTCAACTCATGCCCTTCAGGTGAAATCAATTGTGGGTCCATCAACCCATATACACCTGTCTACTCATTTGACTCACACATTTTATAAATATACCTATTATAAAATATATAAGTATAAATTTTGAATAAATTTAACACAAGGAAATATTTGTGTTTAGACGTACATGGAAAAAACTTACACCACATTGATTCCAAAATTATCTCCAATAACAAGCTCCATGATATCATTTTTCAGAATCCACATATCTATTTCATGTCAAAAAACATAAGATTCCATTGAAAATTTATATCAACCCACCAAAAAATTTGAATACCATTAAAATATGTCAAGACTACTCGAATCCGAATTTTATGTCATAACCATTTGTCTTTGTTGTTGGATATATAGTATTTATTTACCTTTAAAGTATTTTTGTAAATAAATAGAAAAATATTTTAAATTTTAAATGTTAAAACATATTTAATATAAAAAAATATATATAACATACACATACCTTTAGGGTAATGGGTCACAGAAGTCTAGATAGCCAAACTAAGAAGTGGATGATACTTTGTCCAATTGTCATCATCTCATCTGTAGGTAATGGTAATCCATCTGATATATCTATAATATCTTGTATAGTGACCCTATTATACTCTAACTTTAACCAGTTATGATGAATTTTATCTCTTATATAATATATCAGCCCATATGCAACTATATGATAGTGAGGATCATCAACATACCACTTACAATAACTTGGAAGTTGTGGAGGAGGGGTGTGGGAGTAGGATAAAAAATGAGTTCTATAGGAGGAGTTAAGGGATAAATAATAGGTTCTATAGGTTTAGGTGGAGGATAAATAATGGGGTCTGTAGGTGGAGGTGGGGGAGTGGGAGCTGCTGGTGGAGGTGGAGCGAGAGTAGCAGTCTGAAATTGTCATTGCACGTCGAAAAACATAAACTGTACCAACACTCTGATATTTTCCTCCATCATCGCAATAATATTTTGAACTTCAGACTCTAAAGATGTTATTTTTTATATACCCTCTATTGAAGAAGTTGAAGAATGTGGTAACACTTTTCTTACAAATACACCCACCGGGTATCCTCATACACGACCTGGGTGTTCGGGCTTTCCCAATGAATCAGTTAAAATACCATGCCTCCCATCATCTTTAAATACCCCATGTGTGCTATGCTCCTCTAGAGAATCCTGTATGAATTATCTGAAAAATTATTTAATGATTCAAAGTATATAAATAATTTAACTGACGTAAATAAATAAAATAAACAACTTACAATCCTCTCAATTATGACCCTCGATTCTTCTGTAAGATATTTCCCTTTTTTTCTCATTCAAGCCCTCTTCAATTTTTCATGTATAAATGGAGGGGATAGAGTGGAAACCTCTTTAGATCCAAAATACTCAGCTCTATGTTTTTTTTAAATTTTCAACTATCATTTTTTATTCCAATAAAGTATACCCTCCTTGAGATAAACTATGAGGGTATACATTTCTAGATTATATCTCTTGATGATCTCTCCTTGATTCATGTAAATTAAGAATAAGTAATCATTAATAATTCATTAATAAGATCATTAATATAAGAAAAATTCTAAATCTTTTCATTGAACTTACAAAAAATTATTCTTGTCTTTTACTTTCAACAAATTGTTTCCTTGTGTCTTCATTTTTTAAAAGGATATATCTGACATTTAGTGTCATGTTGCCTATCCTTAAAAATGAAATCAGGTGTAAGGGTTGATTTGAAATCACCTAATCTCCTAGCAGCCATCGATAAAAATGTTCTCTTGACTCCTAAAGTGTCAGGTAGATCAAATTTCATCTGATAAAGAAGATTTAAAACATATTATACGATAGAAATTTCAATATTAGTCAAACAATAGCAAAAGAGCTTACCAAAATGTTCTCCCACAACTAAGATAGTGTTGTTTTGTCATCACTTCTCTAATTATTAATCAAAATTCTGACTTTTCTTTTACCTAGAGTTGATACAAAACTCTTGAACTGTTTTGCATTAGTTTCTCTTGGAACATAATTCTCAAAAAAATCTACAAATATCCTCTAGTCCTGGCTATGAGAAAGTGATAATTTTGGTAAAAATTTTCTGTCACGTTTACCAACCCTAAAACTCTTTTTTTTCATTGTGGGAGCACATGAAGAAGATTTAGGAACATCAATAGAAGCATGTGGATGTTTCTCCCTAGAGATATAATCTTGATGATCATCTCCAAAAGTTTGTGGTTGATTATCTGATTGATCTGTCATTATCCTTCAAATCAAATAAGAAAACATTTAGTACACAAAATATAAAAATTCACATATTACAATACTAATATAAACAAAAAAAGAAAAATTATGAAACACAAAATTAAACTAAATCTTAACAAATTATTATTCATATTTTTTATAGTTTAATAAAATTCTAACAATAATAATGACATATAAAATTTCATGTAAATGAATGAAAAAAATCCAAAACTGGTACAAAAATATTAAAAATGGTCCAACCTAATAAATAATTTTTTTACACAAAAAATAATATTTTTTAACACAGATTTTAAATAACTTTCATTCAACAAAATTAATAAATATATATGTTATATAATGGTAAACATGGTAAACTAAAATAAACAAACATTTCTACTGATTCATTTTAATATGCATTTTAATAAAGAAAAAATAAAATATCTAACATTTTATGAATTAATAAAAGTAAACAAAAAATAAACATATGTTACCTATAATATTATGAATGTACTAATGGATTTTTTTCCCAAATTTGTTAATCATGATCGTTTCTTATGGCACAAACCATGTCTACAACATTCTCATCCTTATTGTCTATTAATATTTCAATGGAAGTAGGGAACTCACATAAATCATCATCTTCATCAAGTTGACCATCACCAACATATTGTTTATTTCCTTGTAAAACAATAGACCACTACATATCTGATTGAATAAGAATAAAGAAAATTTGTTTTTCATGTGTTTCCATTATAAAATAATTAGTTATGTATTCCAAACTATTAATATTAACAAGTGTCATTCCAAATTTTTCATTTCAGTTACTTTTTTTATCGATAAACCATTTTCAGTTAAACAAATTAACTTTAATTTTAATTTAATCAACCTCCCATATTTCTTCAATGACTCTATAATATGTATTTGATGAAAAAATTGGGTTTTTGTCTATAGAACTTGAAAAATGAATTATTTCTACGAACACCAATACACCACTATTCTGAACTGCACTTCTATTGTCCTGATATTTCATATAAAATTTATAGCCATTAATGTCATACCCAGACCATGTTATCACATTTAAACTCGGACCACCCACTAACCATCTTAATTCCTCTGATGCATCTGATCTACCAATCATGATATTTTTAAACTGTGGAAAAAAAGTTTTGTTATGTTCACTCAAAATCCACATTTCTTTCTTCTTTGGATGAAATTGTTTCAACTCATTAATATGCAATTTTATATATGGTTGAGCATCACCCATGTTATTAAAGATGTATAAATATACCTTCTTAATATGTTCACCTGAAAACGATTTGACTTTCAAGCCATGAATCCTCATTCCCTCATTATTAACTCATTCATGGCGAGATGGAGGTAAACTAATGTTCTCTTCTGTAGACATGTAACTCATAAAAAACTCCCTAACCTCATCATAAATATACTTTCAACAATGGAGGCTTCAGGTCGATATGGATTCTTAACATAACTCTTCAATATCTTCATATACCTTTCAAAAGGATACATCCACCGTAGATATACAAGTCCACAAAGAATTATTTATCAAACCAAATGAACCATTAAATGAAAATTATATCAAAAAAATATGGAGGAAAATACATTTCCAATTGATAAAGTATAGAAATTACTTTATTTTCCAAAATTTTCAAAGCATCCAGATCAATCACCTTATTAAAAATTGAATTGAAAAAATAACACACCTTTATGATAGTCTTTCTAACATGGATGAGAAATATTACACACAATGAAACTGGTAGAATTTTTTGAATCATGATGTGAAAATCATGAGATTTCATACATTTCAACTTCAAATACTTAAAAGAGACAATTTTTTTTACATTTTAAGAATAACCCAGTGCCACTTTTATATCAAGAAGTTAATGAAAAAAGCTAATTTTATCTCTCTTGGATAATTTATGAAAATCTAGGGGAAGAAATGTTCATCTTCCACTAGGTGTGGGATCTAACTCCAAACATATTCCCATTGACAGTAAGTCTAATCATGCATTCAACCCATCTTTAGTATTTCTTTTAATATATAACAATGTTCCAATCAAATTGTCATAGATATTCTTCTCCACGTGCATGACGTCAATGTCATATTTTACTTTATGATATCTTCAATGTAATGGCCCAAAGTTTTATCAATGTAATTCCCAAATTATAATTATGACTTATAGTATAATCACATTAGGAAGTACAATGATATATAATTATACTAAATATTACGTGACCATTAAACATAAATTTTCCACTTCTATGTGTTGAATTTAAAAAATTTGACATACACGGTTGCATTCAAGATAATTTTTGGAGTCTAATAAAACAAACATATTTTTTTTTGTGAATATTAACATACCCTTATGAATAGTACCTACCCTAATGAATATTAATACGAACCTTATGAATAGTAAACCATCCAAAATAATAGTAACCTTACCCATGAATGATTAAATAAAATTAGGCATCTTATAAGTGATAATTAGTACATAGTAAAAGTATTTGTATTTTTCTAAGTCATAAATAAATAATTATAATTAATGAATTTCTACTTTAGTGGTGGTGTGGTGGTGAAGGAGAGTGGTAAACAATGACGTTCTTTGAGAGGTTCAGGGCTCGAATCCTGGGAGTCTTCTTTTGAGATGAGCCTCTCCCCCAGGATCCACCCTCTTGCCAGGTCGCTCAGTCTCAACTGGGCGGGCAAAATGAGGCGCGACCCAATGTGCTGACAGATTGCTTTGATGAACCATCACCGATTGGGCCGTCACCTTCCGGGACACTCTGCCATCTCGGCTGGCAACGTCTCCTTCCCTATCTGGGGTTCTACATCAGGGCAGTGACCCTTTAGTGGGGAGGGGGGTTCCTATGTGTGGAGGGTTCGAAAAGTCCACACATGGGAATTACCTCTTAAAAAAAGGAGATAATCATAATTAATTAATTAATTTATAAGAAAATTTATTTTCTTAAAATGTGTTTATAAATTATCAATTCTATGTCTTTTAGCTTTAAGATAATTTTATAAGACCTCATTTAATTTTTGAAAGCATTATAAAATCAGTTTTAATTTTAAAAATTGTATTTTTCAAGTAAATTATGATTTTAATTAAAAATTAAGTTAATAATATTTAGTTTTTTTTTTAAAAATGGACTTCATTTTTGGATTATACACTTTAAAAAAGGGTTAGTGTTAATTTTGAAATTTTTCGGAAATACTTGAATTTTTGATGAATAGTCAAATACCATAATTTACAAAATAAGTTAAATACACTGATTGTAGCATCATGTATGATGTTTTGCTGATGTAATACCAGTTGGTTAATATTCACATTATAAAATTACTGTACTTATTCATGGAAGACTCACTATTACTTGTCTTTTGGAGAAATAATAAATTAATAAATATTATATTGAGAAAACCCCTCTTCCCTCCACTATAAATACCACCCTTCACACCCTCATTTCCTCACACCTCTCAAGCTTCAAGACTTTTCTAAAATCAGCCCAATGATCTTCTCTATCCCCTACCCCATGATCATGATCTCTTTTACTCATCAAAAGACTGATCCTAGGCTCTTTAAGGAGGATCTCAAGAGGAGGATTCAAGAGGTAATTCCTCTCTCTCTTTTCTTTCATTTTCATTTCAAATTTATTTTCTTTTATTCTCTTATCATATCCTTCTCTTACCCAAATTTCATGATAACTATTGTTTTGTTGATATAATGGTATGATATCATGTTAATGTAATATTACTCATTATACTCCTCCCCCCCTCTCTTTTTTAATAAAATGAAATCGTTGCCCATGATGTGTAAATTTACCTAAATCATGGGCAATGCACTTCCTTTTTCCTTAAAATCCTTAAAGGATACCAAGAAAACCATAAAATGTTTTTAAAAAGATTTTAAATTTTATCTATTATCCCATTTTGTGTTCTAGAACTGACTTATTTACATTACACTAAGTGATAAAATAAAACAAGTTCATTGTGATAGAAAAACCACCCAAATTAACCAAAAATGATCATCAATAAATTTTATCTAATGATTCATCCTCATGGTACATAAAAAAATTCATTATAAGATCATTTATATATATTTAATTTCACTAATAATATATATTAAAAATTCTTGATGTCAAACCACATTTTAAATGAACATTCGTTCATGAATACAAGTGAACCGTTCATAAAAGCTATGAAAATTAACACTCCCGAACAATGAATTTAAGCTATATAAATCATCCAAAAGACCATAAAAGAACTTAATGAAACCATATTAAACCATATTCATGTATAAAAGTTTCTTTAATTTCTAATTAATGGATATAATTTCATTATACAAGACATTAAAGTGAATAAGGCATTCAGATACAAGGTAAGTGGAAATTCTCGAACCCAACTTTCTTCCTTCAGGTTCTCCCTCTTTCACTCCATTTTTGGTATGGTCACTCCTTAAAAATCATTTTTTCTTAATTATATTAAATTTTATGGGATATAAATTTTTTCCAATGAATTTTATGTCAATTTGTTTTCCAAAATAACTCTTCTTTCATAAACACACCTTTTATTTCCCACACAAGGTTGATGGTTATTATATCCAGTATGTTATTACCACTTTCTTTTGGGAACCCAAAGTTTATGAATGTGTTATTATGAGATGAAACCCATTACTTTACATGGGTTAGTTATTATCATTTTTGATATATTTTCTATGTGGTATGCATGATAATGATATAGTTATGACGTGACAGGTGCACCTAGAATTATATAACGCGATATGAATGTTTGAATGTGACAGGTGCACTCAGAATTATACAACGCTCCAATGTATTGGGTAAAGTAATGAATCTCATGAGTTAAAGTTAAATTATGTGTGAACAAGATTCTATATTTTTTCACAATTATGTTTGGTATTTAACCACTAAGACATGATTTTTCATTTTTTATGAATTGCCACATTTCAAGTCTTTTATTAATTTTTCCTCCCATGATTTTGATGATGTTGTTATAATTATGCTCACCCCATGCTATATTGTTATTATCTATCCTCTTAATAAGATTTTATCTCACCCCCATTTTATGTATATAATCAGGTGACTACATGTTCTAAGGAGAGGTCAAGTGCTAATAAGAAGCTAGAGAAGAAGGAATTAAATAAATGTTAATGCTTGATGATGTAAATGTTATGTTTGGTCCTAGTTTTCCAAAGACACTAAACCTTTGGATCATCATGGTGTAATACTATTATGTTTTTTATATTTATAATGATTTAATAGTAATGTAATAAAATACTGGGTCACTATAGTTGGTATTAGAGTCAATGTTTAGTTAATCTAGGAATTAGGATTAGTGAACCCAACAGAAAACCTCTAGCATGAGACTAAGTACAAATATGCACAAAATAATATTTTCATAGGGATCCCATAAGTTATGTTGTTAGTGTAAATTGTACAAATGAATAATTTTTTTATGACTTGTTGACTTATTTTTTGTTCTAACCTTTTCTATTTTATAAAATGGTGGGAACTAGGAGAAACCAAGCCAAAAAATCATGTGAGGGACAATGAAACAATTTCCTAAACTATATCCCAAATGATTTTTGAGGTGGAGTTCAAAAATTTATGGTGATTCTTACCCAAATTTCTGTGGTTATGAAAAATAACCAGAATAATGGTGAACATCATCCTTCCCCAAAGAGGGAGAAACTATCTATTGAGTGTTTTATGCGGCAACGACCACCAAAGTTTTGTGGATATTCCGATGCACTAGTTGCGGAACAGTGGGTCAACTCCATGGAGATGATCTTTTATGCGCTTCAATGTTCTAAGATAGATAAGGTGACATTATCCATTTATCGTCTAGATGGAGAGGCTGATCAATTGTGGGCTTTGATTCATAACACCAAGCCATGGGAGGAAATTGGAGAGATGGAATGGGAATAATTTAATATCATATTTCTTAAAAAGTATTTCCCACGAACTCTTCATAAAAAGATGGAGAGAGAATTCATAGAGCTCAGGAAAAGGGAAGGAGAAACTGACACAACCTACGAAGCAAGTTTGATAAGGCTTGCAAGGTAAGCTTCTAGTTTTGTTATCAATAATGATAGAAAAATTTAAAGATTCTTTAGTGGATTAAAACAACACCTTTTAAAGGCTCTTTCAATTCAAGACATTGGGAGTTATGAAGAATTTGTTTGATGTGCTCTCAAATTGGAGATGGAGTTTGGAGAATGGTCCCATGGATATGGTGATAAGAAAGAAAAGATGGAGTTTCAAGCTGGAGGATCTAATGATAAAGGTGGGAAGAAAACTCAATGACCCACATTCCAAAAATGTGGGAAGTTGCATTATGGGAACTATCTCAAAGTGATAGGGAAATTCTTCAAGTGTGAGAAAGAAGGACACAATGCTCAAGAGTATCGAAAATACATGAGAAGTAAAAAAGAATATTGTGAAAGAAAGGAGAGAATCACACATGGTTCAACGCTAAAACTGTAGGGAGAAATGTAACTATGAAATCCAGTGCACTAAACCTCGAGTCCTCAAGGGTAATCAGTGTTAGCAGCCACCAAAGCCAAAGGAACAATGCAAGGATTATTCCATCACTACTGCATAAGTAGAGAAAGATAATGAAGTCATACAAGGTACACTTTCTATTCACTCAAGAATAGAAAATGTCTTATTTGATTCTAGTTCTACGCATTTATTTATATCTTGAAAGTTTTCTATAACTATATAATTGAAGCCTTGAAACCTTGAAGTAGAGATATCTGTAAAAACACCAAGTGGTGAAATCATTGCAACCCAAGTGTTTGACTCTTCTCCTATTGGCGTAAGTGGGAAGATTCTTCCAGTGAATCTCGTAATACTTTCCTTTGTGGAATTAGATGCTATAATGGGAATGGATTGGCTCTTGTTATATAGAGAATATATCAAATTTCAGGAAAAGGAAATATCTTTTCATATTCCAACCCATCAAATGCTCCTTTACAAATGACAGGAAGATCATGAATCTCCTTTGAAAAATCCTTCAACAGTGTGGGTGTTGATACCCTATGAAGAAGAATACCTTGCCCAAATGGTTGAGTCAAAGGAATGTGCCAACCTTGAGGAAATTACCATCGTGAGGGAATACATTGACATATTTCCTGAAGAGTTACCCAAACTTCCCACACATCATGAGGTAGAGTTCTCCATACAACTCATACCCAGAGCTACTCTTATCTCAAAGTGTCCCTATAGGATGGATCCTATCAAACTTGAGAAGTTAAAGAAGCAGCTATAAGATCATTTGGACAAAGGGTTTATATGCCCTAGTGCATCATCTTGGGGTGCATCGGTGATCTTTGTGAAGAAGAAGGATGAAATAATGCGACTATGTATTGATTATTGAGAACTCAAAAAGATTACCATAAAGAACAAGTATCATAATCCAAGGATTTATGACTTGTTCGATCAGTTAAGAGGAGATCAATACTTCTCAAAGGTGGATCTTGGTTATGTATATCATCAGTTAAAGGTGAAGAAGTAAGATATTCATAAGATTTCCTTCCATACAAGGTATGGACACTATGAGTTTATGGTGATTCCCTTAGGACTTACTAATGAACCTGAAATATTCATGGATTTGATGAATAGATTATTTAGACATTACCTCAAAAAATTTGTGGTAGTTTTTATTGATGATATTATCATGTACTCCAAGAGTAAGGAGGAACATGAAGAACATTTAAGAATTGTGTTGGCGACATTGAGAAAGGAGAAGTTGTACGCTAATTTTAGTAAGTGTGAATTTTGGATGAAACATTTCACACTCTTGGGACATGTGATCACAAGGGAGAGAATTTCTGTAGACCCTTAAAAAAAGGTGATTGAAGAATATAACGACCCATACTTTACATACATTGTTAATACTTCAAAATTGAAGCACACTTATTACAACATATGACAAAACCACAAAGGACCGTATAGGTATAGTGTCTTTAGAAACTGGGAAACATAAACAACTGGTTCATAAATATTCTACAGTGTCTCCCATTTATTTCATCATATCTAGGGTCCCTTTTAGCATATTCTACTTAATATCCATCTTCCTGACCTGGGGAAAAGAAAACATAAAAGGGTGAGCTCAAATGCTCAGCAAGGGCAAATAAAGGAGATAAAAATCATATCATATCTTTTTGAAAATCAAAACCTGCAAAAGAGATCATAATATCTTAACATGGAATAAATCATAGAAGTGAAAATGAGATCCCCATAATCATAACATAAAACTTGAAACTTTGTGGCATGCACACATAATCATGGAAAATCATTTCTTGTTAGTCATGACTCATTGCCAAGACTATCTTAGTGGACAAAGTCCCTTTCTGAACCGAGTTCACTCCTCGTTTCAGTCCTGTATCACTGAACCGAAATAACCTTCCATTCCAGCCATGTCTATCTCATGAGATATAAAGTCTTTACCCAATTCATTGGAGGGAGATATATGTCCCACCAATCTTATAATGAATCCTTTCTTATGTGTGCCACATAAATCATAAATCATACATCATCGCATAACACATGTAATAAAAATGGGATTCTTGAAACATCATGACATCATAAGACAAATCATATAAGGTAAATGACTTCATAAAAATAATTCACTTACAACATAATCAAATCAATGTAATAATAGGGGTAAAAACAGAACCCTTTATTATCTTAGATGGAAAATAATTTTGATAAAACACTTGAACTCCATTCTTGAGGAAAATATCCTTTCTTCTTCAAAAACATTTTTCCTTTCATAGCATGTCATACGACTTTAACATAAAAGAAGTTGATTAAAAATAAACTTGAAAACTTTTAAAGAAAGCTTCTTGTAAATAATGTTTTAAAAATCCATTCATGCCGTATAAGTTAAAAAAAAACATTCTTCGTACTTTTGTCGGAAAAGTCAAAAAGTACCTCGTACGGAAAAACGACAAAAGATTCCTTTCATATTATTTACTAAAAACTCACCTAAAGGTAAAATTGGATTTAAACTATTGCAAGTGGATGGAAACAATATTACATATTGAGGGAACATGGATGTGGATGATAAAATACACCCCAGTAAATACTTACGAATAAACAATCTCGGATAAAAATGAGATTGTGATATTTCCCTTACCTTAGGTCTGATTTGCTTTGTTCGTGTCCGAAGCTCCTGTATAATGGTTTAAATAATGTTATTGACTTATTCCAGAATCATACATATTGATATGTTATCATATATGGTCATATTATTAGCTTCTTGTTAGTAATATTTCATTGTTACTTGTTACTCGGGTCTTTATAACTTTTTGTTCTTATGCGTGTTTTGTTGAATAAATTCTTATTCTTATCTTTAGGTTATAGATAATTCATTTTCAGAATGGTATTAGTGTAGTATATACCATATTCATTCATTCAATTCATTTATATAATCATTATGAAATGAAGATCATGTAGAACGAGTCGCATCACATTGTGGAGACGGTATTCCGTATGTACGCACGAGTGATGATATCGTTCCTATGATCGTGGAATTGTATTGGAGTATATATATATTATTTCAGTATCAATATTACTTCATAATAATCATATATAGTTACTCATTACACCATTATACCCATCCTTGTAAGGTGATGGTGGAAAATAGATTACACCACGGCGTGGAGACGGTATTCCGTACGTACGCACGCACAGTGATTTTATTTTTCCGTAGGATGGATAGAAGGTGAATTAGGGTTGTTTAATATTTATAATAACATATCAGTATGTAAGTAATACTGATGTTATTACTTTATCATGAAACAACTAAAGAAGAAGAAGTTGAAGAAGAAAGAAATTGAAAAGATCGGTAATGGATATTACCTCTTCTTTGGAACGCCTCTTTGAATCCTCCACTTAAGGAACTATGATTGGTCTTTGGAGAAGACCAGGACCTCTAGGATTATTCTAGGGAAGTGGAGAGGAGAAAATGGCAGGGGTTGGCCGAGCTTGAGTGCTCAAATTGGTGTGAGGAGGAGGGGGAGGAGGTTCCCTTTTATAAGGGAGGAGAGGGGCACCTTAGGAATATCTCAAAATATTATTTTATATTAAAGTCAAAATCGGTTTATAATGGTTCCAAAGGGTCTTATTTCGAAGATAAAGTGGGTATGGGTCGAAATCCTATCAACCAATAGGATTTAGACAAGTTTAGGATATTATTTTAACCTTATCAATTAGATTTAACTCTAAGTTAATTAATTTAACTTTTACCGTGTCTTTTTGTTTTCTTTCACTATATGGTTAATACACTTACTATAACATGTCAAAAGAACCCCAAATTGTTTATTATTAATATATATATCCTTATCCAAGTCATTTGGACGAACCTTAGATTTTTAGGAATAAAATAACAATTAATAATATAATATTTGATTTAAAAACTATTTTGTGTCAATTTTGACACTATTTGATATATGATTTTTGTGAAAGTCATAACAGAATTATATGTTCGAACCAAGTTGATTAAATCAACATTAATATATCATAGTAACCTAGAAAATTAGTGTAATTCATAAAAAGTCTTAAATTACATTTATTTTGGTATTTATATTATCAATTTTGTCAATATTTCATTGATAAGATAATTACTGCATCATCTTTGTGTCATAAATAAATTAAATTATTTGATGTCTAAAAATTACAAATAAATTACCATCATGTAGGAAATCTTTTTAGATTTCTAATGAATATTTACAATCGAATTTATCTTATGTATAACCCCATATTAAAAATGATTTACTTATTAAACTTTGATTTTAACTATTTTAACCCTTCTTTAAATAAATTAATAATAAATGTCCTAATCTAATCCAAGTGGGCCTAAATGGTCATATTTTATTCCTAAGTTTGTTTTTGGTCTAATTACACTTGTCCAATAGAATTAGGACATGTGTTAGGGTAATATTGATATCATATTTACCCTTAGTTACCCTATTTACTATTAACCGCGGTAAAAATCGTAAAAAGTTACTATTCACCAAAAAATTATTTTTATCTCATTGAACCACATTTTACTTACTGATATCAACCGTGTCTGTCGGATTTTCGAAATTCCATTCACAGAAGCGGTAAAATTAAGTTTTATGCAAAATTCAGTTTTTAACCTACCACTTAGTGGTTTCACTATTCATCAAAAATTGAAAGTTTTCAGAAAAATACCAAAATTTCACCCTAGGCTAATTTCGATATTCTGAGTCCAAAAATGAAGTCCATTTTGAAAAATAAAATTTATAAAATTTCAAAAAGTGGTTATTACTATTCATAACGGCTAGTTTTAATAGCATATTGTTGTTTAGTGAAACTCGGTATTGCGTATGACGCAAGCTATCGAGGAAGGTCGCGATTGCGTGTAAAGCAAGCCAAGCAAGTGTTGTGTAGAAAAAGATTCCTTTGATGATTTATATAACATAAAAGTCTCGGGTGTTACAAAGAATGCCTCAGGCCCTCTAGTGTCAAATAAATATGCAGTTTTCTGGGATGAAATGGGTACTACCGACGTTTTTTGAGAAATTTATCATGATTGTCAAGCTTGATAACTAAGTTAACAAGGAAATGGGTAAATTATGTCTGGAAGAAAGAATGTGAGGGAAGCTTTAAGGAGATAAAGAGAAGGATGATCACTACACCTGTACTCACACTACCGAAAAGTGGAGAAAGTTTTGTGATATACAATGATGCTTCAAAGAAAGACTTGGGTTGTGTACGAATGCAAAAGGAAAATGTGATAGCCTATGCCTCATGACAGTTGAAGATCCATGAGTAGAACTACATGAAGCATGATCTAGAGTTGGAAGCTACGATTTTTTCCTTGAAAATCTAGCAACACTACCTTAATGGTGAGAAGTGTGACATATACACCAACCACAAAAGCTTAAAGTATATATTCACACAAAAGGAGATCAATATGCGTCAAAGGAGATGGTTAAATCTAATCAAGGTTAAGATTTCTCTATTCACCATCATCCTGGAAAAGAGAACAAGGTAGCTGATGCTCTGAGTAGAAAAAAACCCGCTACACTATCCATGTTATGGATCGAGAAAGACCCTATCTTCTTAGATATTTAAAGGATGGATTTGGGAATCATAAGGGTAGGGGATACATCCTACCTTTCCCAAATGATTTCACAACCATTAATCCAATAGATGATTAAGGAGGCACAAAAGGATGATATGGAGTTAAAAAAGAAGGTGAATGTAGTAAAGGAAGGGAAGATTCACAAGTTCCATATCAATGATGATGATGTGATTTGGTTTGGAATGCGTATTTTTGTTCCTTAATCACTCGATATAAAGAAGGAGATATTAGAAAATGAACATAGATAAACATTTTCTTTCCATCCTGGTAGCACAAAGATGTACGGATATCTTCGTGAACACTTCTGGTCGGATAATATGAAAAAGGAGATTGTGGAATATATCTCAAGGGGCTTAGTATGTCAGAAAGTTAAAGAAAAGTGACAAAACTCCAAAGGGTTGATGCATCCATTGCCTATACCCATGTGGAAATGGGATAATGTCAATATGGAATTTGTCATGAGTATCCTGAAAAAGTCGAAGGGAAATAATGCGACATGGGCTGTGTTTGACTGACTCACCAAGACTACCCATTTTATCATTATTTGGGAAGATCTATCTCTTGAAAAATTTGCAAGGATATATGTGACGGAAGTGGTGAGACTTCATGGTGTTCCACTCTCGATTGTCTCTAATCGTGATCCAAGGTTCACATCTAAATTCTGGAGAAGTCCTCAACAGGACTTGAGTACTGAATTGAATTTCAGCACGACCTATCACCCCCAAACTGATGTCCAACATGAAAGTACTATTTAGAGGCTTGAAGACATGCTAAGATCCTGCTATCTAGAATTCATAGGTGGATTGGATCAACATCTCCCATTGTTTTATTTCTTATATAATAATAGCTTCCACTCGAGTATTCAGATGGATCCATATGAAGCTTTGTATGGAAAGTAATGTAGAACTCCAACCAGTTGGGATGAAGTTGGAGAAAGAAAGCTACTTGGACCCAATATTATGCAAGATATGATAGAGAAAGTTCAAGTCATCCAGAAACAAATCAAAGATGCTCAGAGTCGGAAAAAGAGCTATACTGACAACCGTATAAGGGACTTAGAGTTCGACATTAGAGATAAAGTCTTCCTTCGAATATCACCATGGAAGAGAGTCATGTGGTTTGGAAAGAAAAGGAAGCTAAGCCCAAGGTACATTGGCCCCTTTGAGATCCTTGAACTCATAAGAGTCATAGCCTATCAGCTTTCACTTCCACTGAATATAGATCATGTTCATGATGTGTTTCACATATCACTCCTGAGAAATTACATACCAGATCCCTCACATGTACTGAACTCAGAGGTGGTGCAACTGAAATATGATCTCTCCTATGAGGAGCAGCCAATAAAGATTGTAGAATAGAGAGATAAGGTTCTACACAACAAGACAACCCACCTTGTCAAATTATTGTGGAGGAACCATAAGTTTTAAGAAGCTACTTGGGAACTTGAGGAGGTGATGAAGGAGAAATACCCTGACCGATTTGTGTAAAACAAAATTTTGAGGGAGAAATATCATAAGGGGGGAAGAATGTAACGACCCAAAGTTATATTAATGGAATTACATTCTTATAATTATGACATATAGTATAATAACATTAGGAAGCACAACGATATATAATTATACTAAATACTATGTAACCATAAACATAAATTTTCCACTTCTATTTGTTGAATTTCAAAAATTTGACATACACGATTGTGTTCAGGATGATTTTTGGAGTCTAATAGAAAAAACATAATTTTTGGTGAGTAGTAAAATACCCTTATTAATAGTAAACTTACCTTATGAATGGTAATATGATCCTTATGAATAGTAAAGTGTCCAAAATAATAGTAACCTTACCCATGAATGATTAAATAAAATTTAGGCATCTTATAAGTGACAATTTGACCATAATAAAAGTATTGGTATTTTTGTAAGTCGCAAATAATTAATTACAATTAATTAAATAATTTAAAAGAAAATGTATTTTCTTAATTTTTTTCATAAATTAAAAATTCTATTTCTTCTATTTTTAAGATAATTTTATAAGACCATATGAAATTTTTGAAAGTATTATAAAATCAGTTTTAATTTTTAGAAACTCTATTTTCAAGTAAATTATAATTTTAATTAAAAATTAAATTAATCATATTTAGAAAATTGTTTTTGAAAAATGGAATTCTTTTGGTATTCTACATGTTGAAAAATTGTTAGTGTGAATTTTGGTAATTTTTCTGAAATACTTGAAATTTTGATGAATAGTGAAATACCATAATTTACAAAATAAGTTAAATACACTAATTATAGAGTCATGTATGATGTGATGATGATGTAAGAACAATTGATTTGGATTAAAATAATTAAATTACTTTAATTATTCATGGAATACTCACTATTACTTTTCTTTTGGAGAAATAATAAATTAATGAATATTATATTGAGAAAATCCCTCTTCCCTCCACTATAAATACCACCCTTCACACCCTCATTTCCTCACACCTATAAAGCTTCAATCCTTGCCTAAAATCTACCCAAATATCATCCCTATATCCTCCTACACTACTAGGAGCTCTTTTTCACCTCAAAATACCAATCCTAGGCTCCTTAAAGAGGATCTCAAGAGGAGGATTCAAGAGGTAATTCCTCTCTCTCTTTTCTTTCATTTTCTTTTCAAATTTATTTTCTTTTCTTAAATTATCCTCATCTTCTCTTATAAAAATATCATGATAACTCCTTTATGATTTATATAATAGTATTATATCATGTTAAGAGATGATTACTCACTATACTCCTCCCTTCATCACTTTGTTAATAAAATGAAATCGTTCCCCATGATGTGTTAATTTACCTAAATCATGGGTGATGCACTTCCTTTTTCCTTAAAATACTTCAAGGCTATCAATAAAACCATAAAATGGTTGAAAAAATATTTTAAAGTGTATTTATTATACCATTATATGTTCTGGAACTAACTTATTTTCATGACACTAATTGATAAAATAAAACAAGTTAATTGTGATAAAAAAACCACCCAAATTGACCAAAAATGATCATCATTAAATTTTATCTAATGATTCATCCTCATGGCACATAAATTTTTTTATTATAATATCATTTATATATATTTAATTTCACTAATAATATATATTAACAATTCTAGATGTCAAAACACATTTTAAATGAATATTTGTTCATGAATACAAGTTAGCCGTTCATAAAAGCTATGAAAATTAACACTCCCGAACAATGAATTTGAGCTCTATAACTCATCCAAAGGCCCATAAAAGAAAATAATGAAATGATATTATTCCATTTTCATGTATAAAAGGTCCATTAATTTCTAATTAATGAATATAATGTCATTATAAATGTCATTAAAGTGAAGAAGGCATTCTGATACATGGTAAGGGGAAATTCTCAAACATAGTTTTCTTCCTTCCGATTCCCCCTCTTTCACTACATTTTTACTAAGGTCAACCCTTAAAAATAATTTTTTCATAATTATATTACATTTCATAGGATATAAATGTTTTCCACTAAAGTTTATTTCAAACAAATGTTTTCCAAAAGAACTCTTCTTTCAAAAACACACCTTTTATTTCCCACTCAAGGTTGAAGGATATTTTATCAAGTATGTTATTCCCACTTTTGGGAACCAAAAGTTTAAGAATGTGTTCTTATGAGATTAAACTCATTCCTTTACATGGGTTAGTTATTTTCATTTTTATATATTTTCTATGTGGCATGAATGATAATGATAGTGTTTTGATGTGACAGGTGCACCCAGAATTATATAGCACGATATGAATGTCTGAATGTGACGGGTGAACATGGAATTATACTATGCTCTAATGCATTGGGTAAAGTGATGAATATAATGATTTCAAGTTATATGATGCGTTAACAAGATTATAGATTTTTTCAGAAGTATGAGTGGTAGTTAACCACTAATACATGATGTTTCATTTTTTATGCATTCCCGCATTTCATGTCTTTTATTAATGTTCCCTCCCATTATTTTGATGATGTTGTTATGATTATGCCCACCCCATGCTATATTGTTCTTTTATATCATGTTATTTGGATTTTAACTCACCCCTATTTGATGTATATCCTCAGGTGACTACATGTTCTAAGGAGAGGTCAAGTTCCAATAAGAAGCTAGAGAAGAAGGAATTAAATAAATGTTAATGCTTGATGATATAAATGTTATGTTTGGTCCTAGTTTTCTCAAGACACAAAACCTATAGATCATCATGGTGTAATACTATTATGTTGTTTATATTTATAATGATGTAATAGTAATGTAATAAAAGGCCAATATGGTAGCTCAAAAAATATTGACTGTTTCTTCCAAACATGTATCTCAGTACCAGATTTATTTTCCTTTCCCAATGTCACATCAAGGTTTTGAACCCTATAAAAATACTCATTAGTAGATAATTATTTTGGAGAAATATCAAATTATTTTGATCCATTGAATTCCTTTTTTAATCTTTTATAAGAGTGATCCATAGGCAAAAACTTTCAATGACCCATATATACTGTTTTCCTCCCATGATAAAATTGACAATATGAAGTATGTTGTTCACAAATTAGACATGATTTATAAACCTTAACACTATATCCAAACAAATTTCCATTTGCTGGGAAGTCATTTATAGTGAAAATAATCACTACATGTAGTTGAAAATATTTCATTTTATAAGAATCATACACCCTAATACCATCCCACCATAAGAGTTTCAAATCATCAAATAATGGTGATAAGAAAACATCAATATCATTTCTAGGTTGTTTTGGTCTAGAGATCAATAAAATCAATAGGGAATATTTACACTTCATACAAAATTCAGGATATAGGTTATAAATTACAAATAAAATAGGACATAAACTATGTGTGCTACTGAGGATTTGATATGAATTCATTCCATCCGTGCACAACCAAAGTATAAGATTTATAACTTCATTACTGAATGTAGGATAACTCTCATCAATTTTCTTCCACTGTGGACAATCTACTAGATACCATATTTTTCCACCACATATATTCTCATCAGCATTGCATTTTAACCTTTTCGAATCACGTGAATTAGAAAAAAATGTTTCAAAAGAGGAATTTTAGAAAGATACCAAAATACCTTGAGAGAGATCTTTGTAATCTCTACATCAGCCTGCTATTTTTCTTTAAACATATACCGTGATATACAAAATTTAGAAAACTCTGACAGAAATCCATATTCTTTCTTAAATATCACACGGTTATTCAAACCGGTATTTATTTTCTTATATCCTAATCCCATCGGGCATAATATTTTCTTAGCCTTATGATGCGAATCTGGAAGATCGTTGTCTTCAAGAAGAATGCCTTTCAACAATTGTAGCAACTCTTTAAAACTTTTTTCACTCCATCCATTCTTCTCCTTCAGGTTAATCAATATTAAGACCGATGATAAAACCGTAAAATCTGTACAATTAGGATATAATGGTTTTTCAGAATCACCATATAGACTCTCAATTGTCATTTTTTCCCAATTTTTTCCCCTTCAATATCATGAATCAATTATTCAATTTCATCAATGTTACTATCTTACAAAACATCATCATTTTTAGATCTAAAATTCTACATAGTTTCACCATGCCAAATCCAAGGGATGTAACTTGTATTAAAAACATGAAAAATTAAATGATCTTTGATCTCTATACTTTTTAACTTCTTCATATTTAAACATTTTAGTCCTGTACTGAAAAATGTGTCGTTTTTTGGAACATTTCGTTTAGAAAATTACAAAAAATCATCAACACCTTCCTCATATTGATTAATCATTATATGTGCCATAATACAACTTCAACTCATTATTACCTATAAAATATATCAAAATTATGCATATTGTTAAGATAAGACAATTTTATATGTATAAAAAATATGTCATAATTTGAAAGTAACACAATTTTGAAATATAAAACAAATATACGCATATTTGAAAAATATAACTAAAAATTCTACACAATAATGAAAGATAATTTTAAATACAAATGATAAATCACAAAAAGATATGCATGTAAATAATTTTAAAAATAAAATATAGTTTGATTTTAAAGTTATAAGAAATATTCCATAATGTGAAAGAAACACAATCTTGAAATATAAAACTAATATATGTTTATTTGAAAATTATAATGACATTGTTTTTGAAAAATAAGATATAAAACCAATAAATTAAAAAAACACGATCCACTATTGTGATATATTATTAACCCATCACAACATGAGTTTTTTTACTTAATTTTTTTATCCTAATTATCAAAAATATTAACCTAACAGGTCTTAATGCTGTATTGAATTGAAATATTTTCTTTATTTCATGTAATTTTGATGGTCACATTTATGGGTTTTAACATTCATATTGAGTTTCTAATGGAAAATAGTATTATAGAAAATGGTCTTGTGGAAAAAGGCCTTGTGGGAAAAGGTCTCATGGATAATAGTATTATGAAAAAAGGTCTTATGTACATCCCTTGAAAGGAACCTAGGCTGTCTTGAAAAAAAATGAAACACAACAAGGCACCATAGAATCAATGTAATAAAGAAAAAAAAACATACCATGGTTCCACACAATCCAATCAAACTAGGGAATTTGATAAAATTAATGATGGGAATCCCCTATAATTTCATCAACCATCAATAAGTATTAGGGAAAAATAAATATCACCTAAAGTTTTATTGTCCTAGAAAGTAAATGTAACACCCCAAGCTTCCGTGATACGCTTCTCTTTGAATAATATAGTATCGTGTGTTGTACACAACATCGAGTTCTAACACACCACAACCAATCAAACTAGCCATTATGAATAGTAATACCCACTTTTTGAAATTTTATAAATTTTATCTTTCAAAATTGACTTCATTTTTGGATTCTGAATATCGAAATTAGATTAGGGTGATTTTTTGGTATTTTTCTAAAAACTTTCATTTATTTATGAATAGTGAAAAACACTGAGTAATATTTTAAAACCGAATTTTTTATTTAAATAGTATTTTATTTTATTTAAATTTATTTTAGGTAAAAATTGATAAATAATACCTATATAAGTTCAATGTAATTCATTGGAGTCAGTTTATAATAATTTTAGATATATAAAAATTTTATTGAACTTTTTACCGTCTTTTACCCACCTCCTAGGAGCATTTGCAAATTTACATAAAACTTAATTTTACCACTTCTGTGAGTTGAATTTAAAAACTTTGAGATACACGGTTGATATCAGTAAGTTTAATTTGGTTCAATAAGATGAAAATAAATTTTGATGAATAGTAACTTTTTACTTTTATTTACCATGGTTAAAAGTAAATAGGGTAATTAAGAGTAAAAATGATATTATTATTACCCTAAAACATGTCCTAATTCTATTGGATAAGTATAATTCGACCTAAAACAAACTTTGGAATAAAATATGATCCTTTAGGTCCACTTTTATTAGATTAGGACATTTATTATTATTTAATTCAAAGAAGAGTTAAAAGTGTTGAATTCAAAGTTTAATAACTAAAACATTTTTAATAAAGGGTTACACATAAGATAAATCCGACTATAAATTTTCGTTAGAAATATAAAAATATTTTGTACATAATGGCATTTTATTTATACTTTTTAGACATTAAATAATTTAATTTATTTATGACAAAATGATAATGCAGTAATTACCTAATTAATGAAATTTCAAAATAATTGATATTATAAATATCCAAATAAATGTAATTTGAGACTTTTTATGAATTAAAATAGTTTTATAGGTTAATATGACATGTTAGGGATGGTTCGATGAATTTGGTTCGAAGTAATGATGCTGTTATGAATTTAGAAAAAACAAAACACCAAATAGTGTCAAAATTGACATAAAAGAGTTTTTAAAACAAATATTATATTATTAATTGATATTCTATTCCTAAAAATATATGGCTCAGGAAAAAGACTTATATAATGATAGGGGTATCATTAATGAACCACTTGTTATTCTCTTGGAAGTTTATAGTAAGCTTATTAACCATATAATAGAAAAATACAAAGAGATGCGGTAAATGTCAAACTATTTAACTAAGAGTTAAATCTAAACGATAAGGTTAATATAGTGAACCAAACCTGTTTAAAACCTATTGGTTGAGGGGTTTTTGAACCATACCAACCTTGTCCTTTGAATAATTCGTTTTGGAGCCATTAGAAACCGAAAATAATTTTATTATAAAATAATATTTCTAGATTTTCCTAAAGTGCCCCTCACCCCTCTTATAAAAGGGTACTCCCCCTTCTCTCTAATTCACACCTTCAAAGCCATTTGGATCGGCCAAAACCTAACCAAATACCCTCTTAACTGTCCAAAATTAATCTTATAGGCCTTCCTTTAGTCATAAATCCAATCTAAGGATCCCTTTTGATCAAATCAAAAGGAAGAACCTGAAGAAGAGGTAAATACTTCATCACCTCTTTCAAGTTCCTTTCTTCTTCCACTTCCACTTTCTTTGTTGTTTCCATTATAAAATAATAACTCTGATATATTATATATAATGTGATGTTATTATAAATATGGTACAACCATACCCATTATTCTATCCATCCTTTGAATGACATGTCACCATACGTGCGTACGTATGTCTTACCGTCTCCACGTCGTGGTGTAATTGTTATTTAATACATTATTATTTGGATGGGTATAATAATTATATATAATTTATGTAAATAATAAATATAACATGATAATGATTTTTTATATATGACATAACATCCAATTATATATTATTTTAATATCAAAATAATGATATTGTAGCTCGTGCGTACGTACGGATTACCGTCTCCATGAACACGAAGAGATTAATTCCTCATCGTATCCATTCAAGACTAATTTTCATTAGAAAATTAAAAATAATTTTTAAAGACTTAATATCATTATTAATATGAATAAGATAAATCCTATCCATAAAAAACATTACTTACATAACAAATCATTTAATGTAAAACAAATTAGTTAACATGCGAAACGATGATAATATTAAGATATTATTAACAAAGAAATGTTAAAAGATCATATATGATATCATATTAATGTATACGATTTTTTTATAATTTAATAACAATTATTTCACCATTATACATGAGGTTAACCTAACCTTGACCAAAAAAAAGAATAAGGTAATGGTTAATTCTACAATCTCTTCATTATCCGAGTTTGTTTATACGTAATTATCTACTGGGACCTTTTTATCATCCACATCCATGTTTCTTAAAAATGTATTTCAAAACATTCTTACTATTTTATAGACTATGGGTAAAAGTCATTTATACCCTTATTTTAATTTTATAAGATTTTTATAAAGGAATATTTCGGTTGTTTTCCAAAAAAGGTCCTTTATAACCTTTTCAAAAAAATTAAGGTAAGAACGTCTTTTTTTAACTTATACGGCGGGTGCGGCTATTTTATGTCATTATAACAACATAAAAGCTTCCCTTACAATATTATAAGAATATTTTCAAATATAAATAATTTCTTCTATTATTATATGACTTTTAAATGATTTCAAAATAGAAAGATATATTTCTTTAAAAAGGTTTTGATTTCATCTATGTCAACATCTTTTGCTGGATTTTAAGTTTGTTTGAAGTTGATTTATTATGATACAAAACTTCCATATTGTATTGATGGTTTTGTGATATGTTTGACTATGGATGTTTTATTTTATACCATTAATGGTTTATGAAAAAAGTATTGACATTTCGTATGCCAATTTTAATACGAATGTTTATATTACATTTAAACCTTTTCATATGAGGAATGCATTGGACTTAGTAAGTGAAGGGTGGAGCCCACTATAGCTCCTCGATGCATCGGTAGGTCACATGAGACAAACTAGTGTCTTGGCATAAGGCCTTGACAAAATCTTATTTGTAGTCTTGGAACAAGGCCTTGACTATGTGGTTATGAAGTCTGGCATTATGAATTCCATCATTATGAAAGTGGTTATTGATATTTCATGTGATTATTTGACTAGTAGAATATCCATGTGAGTAAGTAAATGGAATTATTTTGATTTATATTTTCCATATTATGATTAAGTTTATGTTGAAAAGGCTTTTGTTTTAATTCTATACATTTCCTTAAATGTTTATGCTTATTTATGAAAGTTTCTTCTATATTGTTATCCTTACTGGGCATCT
Organism: Viscum album; assembly: GCA_963277665.1. Classification (NCBI taxonomy): domain Eukaryota; kingdom Viridiplantae; phylum Streptophyta; class Magnoliopsida; order Santalales; family Viscaceae; genus Viscum; species Viscum album. The sequence goes on along the minus strand of OY728131.1, from coordinate 905,198,882 downwards.
GAGCTCACCCCTTTCTATGTTTTATTTTTCCCAGGATGCGAAGAAGTATATTATGACTTTCTGTAGGGATAGTCAATGGGATATCAGTGTTTTCTATGGAAGCAATGTTGTTGTAGTATTCTATTTTCTGATGTAATGTAAACCTTATGAATGTATCTTGTACTTCCAAGGATACTAAAATAATAGGTCTTTTGAGACTTGATATTTTGTGATCATGCCAATGATATGTAATAATGCACCAAATCCAAGTTTCTAGGTTTGGGGATTTACAGTTGGTATCCGAGGAATTTTAGTACAAACCTTGGAAACTAGATTTAGATAAACTCTGATTAGAGCACATAGCCCTAAGATATAATTTGAGGATTAGTATAGAAGAACATCCTAGAATTTTGGTATAGTAGAGATTTGGTGAGTTTTCCAAGAAATACATACTTTTTTGGATACGAGCATGTAGAGGTGGCTCTGGCACAGATGTACCTAGGGACAAAATCTGAAAACACCACATTGAGATAGACTCGAACAGGAACTGGTGCACGACAACTAGCCTTGTTGCACTATTGGTTACAACACTCAGGGGGATATGCTTAGGATAATTATCATTTTCTTTACAAACCATTATGAAGGGTTTATGAGTATATACTTCCTCAAAGAAAACATTTTTTAGGATTCTGGATTATATCCATAAACAGTTCAATTTCTGTTAAGTGTTTTACAAGTTTGGAATTATGTATTTCAATTCAAAAACTAATCTAGTTTATGCCATTTTTTAGAAATGGCACCTAGTGGAAGGAATGGAAACCATATCAATGCACACACTCCATGTTGGTATTTACCTCATGCTTAAGATAATTATAGTGGAGTTGGTGATACAACTGATGCTGATCATCTTATCACTATATTGGGACAACTCACTCAGGTTATGAATAATAACCTTACCCGTATGGAGCACCCTGATCTGCAGTGTGGAGGATCAATTTTGGATCATTTCATGAGGAAAAAACCACCAAAAATCAATGGGGGTAAAAATCCACTATTAGATGATCAATGGATAAATTCCTTAGAGAAAATATTGCAATCCTTGGGGAGTAGCGAAAGGAAAAAAGTTTGCATGGTAGTTTACCACCTCACTGGAGATGCTGATCAATGGTGGTCATTGATTCAAAACACAAAGGAAGATGATGAAGTATTAAATATGGAATGGAGGTAGTTTAAAGAAATTTTCATAGAAAAATACTTTCTTCATGATCATCGAGCAGATAGGGAAAGGAAATTTATGAGATTGATACCAAAGGAGGATGAGAATGTCGCAAAGTATGAAGCTAACATTACAAGGATAGTGAGTCATGCTACAGATTATATATGTAACCCAATAAGTAAGATTTATTGTTCCTTTTATTGGTTAAAACCATTTCTCCGTAGAGCATTAGTCTCACAATCCTTCTCATCTTACGAAGATATTGTCTCATGTGCTATCAAGATAGAAAAATATTTCTCTATGTCTTACGACTTTAAAGAAAAGAAAGAGAAGAATAGATCTGCTGAACACTTTGTGAATGGAAATAAGTAGAAGAAGGGAAAATTTGAATATCCATCCTACAGTAAATGTTGGAAGAAACACATTGGTATCTTCCTGAAGGGAATGAGAGTCTGTTACAAGTGTGGTGAAAATGGCCACCAAGATCGTGATTGCAAGGGGAAGAAAGAGGCTATCGATGTTGAATGCTAAAATTGTAGATAAATGGGGCATTATGAGAATGAATTTCAGAAGTGTCAGGGTAACATACCTCAGAAAAGAACAAGAGATCAAGGCCAATCTTATGTTATCACTACTGCGAAGGTTGAACCTCCAAAAATGTAGTGGTAGGTAATTTAATGGTTTCCTCTATTTTAACCAATTATTTATTTGATTATGGATCCTCGCATTATTTCATATCTTCCCAATTTACTAAGAAAATTATATATTTATAATTTGATTTAACAAGGGAGTTGTCAGTCAAAAATCCTAAGGGAATTATCATTGCAACAAAGTTTTGTGAATCAGTTCCCATTAGGGCATATAAATGTTCTTTATCTACTGATTTTATCATCATACCCACGATTGAATTTTATATAATCCTCAGTATGGATTACCATTATAACCATGATGCAAAAATTTATTTTAAGAATAAAGAGGTTACTATTTTTTATGACGATGATAAAGAACTACTTATCTTTAGATCAGAATTGTCACCACCTAATTCTTATCTAGATCCACCCCCAGTAGCTCAACTAAATTCAATTATTGGGGAGGAAGAGAATGAAATAACTGTGGGTGAAGAAAGGAATGTTCAAATAGAGGATGTACCTATTGTGAAAGAATATGTTGATGTTTTTCCAAAATATTTACCTGGACAACCTCCAGAATGAGAAATTGAGTTTTCCATTGATTTAATTCCTGGTTCAAGGCCCATATCAAAGACCCCTAATAGAATGGCCACTGTGGAATTAGTGTAACTAAAGAAACAACTAGAGGAATTGACTAATAAGGGATTTATTCACCCTAGTGTTTCTCCATGGGGAGCCCATATCCTTTTTGTTAAGAAGAAAGATGGATCTATGAGGTTGTACATTGACTACAGGGAGATCAATGCTATAATAATAAATAAAAAGTATCCCCTACCTCGCATTGATGATTTATTCGACCAAATTCATGGAGCTAAATACTTTTCAAATATTGACCTTCGATCTAGGTATCATCAGTTGTTTGTGAAGAAGGAAGACATTTCAAAAACAGCATTTCGAACCAGGTACGTGCATTACGAGTTTGAAGTAATGCCTTTTGGATTGACTAATTCACCCTCTATCTTCATGGATCTAATGAATAGAGTTTTCAAGGAATATATTGATGCCTTTGTAGTGGTATTTATTGATTATATCTTGGTATACTATAAAATCTACAAAGATCATGAAAATCACTTGCGCATTTTCCTGAAGACTCTTAGAAGACACAAATTATATGGAAAGTTTGGCAAGTGTGAATTCTGGCTTCAGGAGATTTATTTTCTTGTCCATATTATCTCTAAGGATGGAATCTATGTTGATCCTTTTAAGACCAGGGAAATCAAAGAATGTCCAATACCGACAAGTATAGCTGAGTTATGCAGTTTTATTGGTTTAGCAGGTTATTATTGACATTTCGTCCATAATTATTCCCGGTTGGTTGACCCATTAACAAAGCTCACACGAAAATGGGTAAATTTTTTTTGGAAAAAAGAGTGTGAAGAATGTTTTGAAGAATTTAAGAGAAGACTAGTCAATGATCCTATCTTGACTCTACCATCGGGGAATGATGGGTTTGTTATTTATAGTGATGCTTCAAAGAAAGAACTTGGTCGTGTCCTTATGAAAAATAATAGGGTTATTGCCTATTCATCATGACAACTATAAATTCATGACAAAACTATCCTAGTCATGATCTTGAGTTAGCAGCTGTAATATTTACTTTGAAGATATGGATACATTATCCCTATGGTGAAAAATGTGAGATATATACCGACCATAAGAGTTTGAAGTATATCTTCTCACCGAAAGAACTCAACATGAGGAAAATTTGATGGCTTGAAATAATCAAGGATTATGATTTCACTATACACTACCACCTGGAGAAGGCAAATAAGATGGAAGATGCTTTGAGTATAAAGGATCATGGAGTTTTCAATAAGATGAGAGTTGAAAAGGATCCTATATACATGGATATAATAAAGATGGATATGGGAATCACCATGGAAGGTGAAACATCAATAATTTTTTCAAATGGTTGCCAAACCATCTTTACTAGAAAGGATAAAGAGTTCTCAGACCACTGATGAAGAGTTTCAAAAGAAGATTAAAGTTGTGAATGATGGGAGATTGAATGACTTTGTGTATGAAGATGGAATTTTGAAATTTGGGAAGAGACTTTGTGTTCCCGATATACCTGATCTAAAAAGGGAATTGTTGGATGATGCTCATAGTTCCTATTTCTCTATACACCCTAGGAGCACCAAAATGTATAGAGATTTTAAGGAACATTTTTTGTGGGACAACATGGAGAGGGATATTTCTGATTTTGTGTCAAGATGTATGGTTTTTCAACAAGTGAGATATGGAAGGCAACAACCTGGAAGAGTCTTGCAACCTCTTCCCATACCTAAGTGTAAATGGGATAATATCACGATGGACTTTGTCATGGGGCTACCAAAGACTCCTAGAAGGAACGATGAAATATGGGTCATTGTTTATCATCTTACCAAGTCAACACATTTTCATGATATAAGGGAAGATTTACCACTTGAACGTTTAGCAAGACTATATATTAATGAAGTTGTAAGACTTCATGGAGTATCACTATCGATTGTTTCTGATCGTGATCCCCATTTTACATCAAGATTCTGGAAAAGACTTTAGAAATACCTGGATACTGAACTTTGTTTGAGCACTTCCTACTACCCCCAAATTGATGGAAAATCAAAATGGACTATTCAAACATTAGAAGACATGTTGAGATCATGATCACTTGAATTTCAAGTTATGTGGGATCAATATTTACCTTTGGTAGAATTTTCCTATAAAAATATCTTTCATTCAAGTATTTAGATGGAACCATATGAAGTGTTATATGGAAAGAGATGTCACACACTAACCTATTGGGATGATGTTGGTGAAAGAAAACTTGTAGTCCCAGAACTAGTGGAGGAAATAATGGAAAAGGAGAAGGTAATCCAAACCCACATCAAAGAAGCTCAAAGTAGGCATAAGAGTTATGTCGATAATCGAAGGAAGGATTTGGAATTTTAGGTATGAGATCATGTTTTCTTGAAGGTATCTCCATGGAAGGGTGTTATACATTTCGGTAAGAAAGGAAAATTATTTCCTAGGTACACCGGACCATTCGAAATTCTAGAACAAATTGGGGCTATAGCTTACTGTTTGGAAATGCTGCAAAGTCTCTCCAAAGTTCACGATGTGTTCCACATATCACTGTTTAGAAAATACATGCCTGACCCAACTCATGTACTCACCTATGAGGAATTAGAACTGGAACCTGATCTGTCTTATTGTGAAGAACCTGTCAAGGTTCTTGATACAAGAGAACAAGTGTTGAGAAACCGGACGACTCGTCTCGTAAAAGTTCTATGGAGAAACCATAAGATGGAAGAGGAAACGTGGGAACCTGAGGAACTTATGATGATGAACCACCAGAGTCTTTTTATGAATCAATATTCTAGAAAATTTGAGGACAAAATTTTTTGAAGGAGGGTAGAATGTAACACCCCAAGCTTCCACGGTACGCTTCCCTTTGAATAATATAGTAGCGTGTGTTGTACGCAACTTCGAGTTCTAACACACCACAACCAATCAAACTAGCCGTTATGAATAGTAATACACACTTTTTGAAATTTTATAAATTTTATCTTCCAAAATGGACTTCATTTTTAGATTCATAATATTGAAATTATCTTAGGGTGAATTTTTGGTATTTTTCTGAAAACTTTCAATTTTTGATGAATAGTGAAAAACACTGAGTTATAGTATAAAACAAACTTTTTTATTAAAATAATAATTTATTTTATTTAAATTTATTTTAGGTCAAAATAGATACATAATACCTATATAAGTTCAATGTAATTCATTGTAGTCATTTTATAATAATTTTAGATATATAAAAATTTTGTTGAACTTTTTACCGCCTTTTACCCATCTCCTAGGAGCATTTGAAAATTTACCTAAAACATAATTTTACCACTAATGGGAGTTGAATTTAAAAATAAGAGAGACATGGTTGATATTAGTAAGTAAAATGTGGTTGAATAAGATGAAAATAATTTTTTGTGAATAGTAACTTTTTACTTTTATTTACCACGGTTAAAAGTAAATATGGTAATTAAGGGTAAATATGATATTATTATTACCCTAAAACATGTCCTAATTATATTGGATAAGTATAATTCGACCAGAAACAACCTTAGGAATAAAATACAATCCTTTAGGTCCACTTGTATTAGATTAGAACATTTATTATTATTTATTTCAAAGAAGAGTTAAAAGTGTTAAATTCAAAGTTTAATAACTAAAACATTTGTAATATAGGGTTACACATAAGATAAATTAGACTATAAATTTTAATTATAAAGCTAAAAATATTTCCTACATAATGATATTTTATTTATATTTTTTAGTTATTAAATAATTTAATTTATTTATGAAACAATGATGATGCATTAATTACCTAATTAATGAAATTTTAAAATAATTGATATTATAAATATCCAAATAAATGTAAATTGAGACTTTTTATGAATTACAATAATTTTATAGGTTAATATGAAATTTTAGTGTTGGTTAGATGAATTATTTTCGAAGTAATAATGATGTAATGAATTTAGTAAAAACAAAAATACCAAATAGTGTCAAAATTGACATAAAAGAGTTTTTTAAAAAAATATTATAGTATTAATTGATATTATATTCCTAAAAATCTATGGTTTGGCCAAAGGACTTATATAATTATATTTTTATAGTTAATGAACCAGTTGGGTTTCTCTTGGAAGTTTATAGTAAGTTTATTAACCATATAATATAAAAATACAAAGAGGTATGGTAAATGTCAAACTACTTATCGAAGAGTTAAATCTAAAATATAAGGTTAATATAGTGACCCAAACCTATATAAAACCTATTTGTTGAGAGTTATTCAACCCATACACACCTTATAATTTTAATAATTCATTTTTTATCCATTAGAAACCGAAAATTATTTTATTATAAAATAATATTTCTAGATTTTCCTAAGGTGCCCCTCACCCCTCTTATAAAAGGGCACTCCCCATTCTCTCTAATTAACACCTTCAAATACATTTGGATCAGCCAAACCCTGTCCAAATACCCTCTAAAATATCCTAAATTAATCCTAGAGGCCTTAATTTAGTCATAAATCCAACTTAAGGATCCCTTTTGATCAAATCAAATGGAAGAACCTGAAGAAGAGGTAAATATTTCATCACCTCTTTCAAGTTCCTTTCTTCTCCCACTTCCTCTTTCTTTTTTGTTTCCATTCTAAAATAATAAATCTGGTATCTTATATATACTATGATGTTGTTATAAATATGGTACAACCATATCCATTATTCTACCCATCCTTTGAATGACATGTCACCATATGTGCGTACGTACGACTTACCATCTCCACGTCGTGGTGTAATTGTTATTCAATACATTATTATTTGGATGAGTATAATAATGATGGGTAATTGATGTAAATAATAAATATAAAATGATAATTATTCTGTATATATGATATTACATCCAATTATATAGTATTTTAAAATCAAAAGAATGATATTGTCGCTCGTGTGTACGTACAGATTACCGTCTCCACGAAGACGATGAGATTCATTCCCCATCGTATCCATTGAAGAATAATTTTCATTAGATAGTTAAAAATAATGTTTAAAGACTTCATATAATTATGAATATGAATAAGATACATCTTATCCATACCAAACATTACTTACATAACTAATTATTTAAAGGAAAACAAATCAGGTAACACCCGAAATGACGGTAATACTATGATATTATAAACAAAGAAATGTTAAAAGATAATATATGATATCATATTAATGTATATGATTCTTGTATAATTTAATAACAATTATTTCACAATTATACAAAAGGTTAACCTAACCTCTAACAAGGAAAAGTACAAGTTAATGGTTAATTCTACAATCTCTTAATTATCCGAGGTTGTTTATACGTAATTATCTACTGGGACCTCTTTGTCAACCACATCCATGTTTCTTAAAAATGTAATTCAAAACAGTCTTACTATTTTATATACTATTTTTCAATGTCATTTATACCCTTTTTTGAATTTTATAAGATTTTTATAAATGAATCTTTCCGTCGTTTTCCAAACAAGGTCCTTTATAACCTTTTAGACAAAATTAAGGTAAGAATGTCTTTTTTTAACTTATACGGTGGGTGCTGCTATTTTCTGCCATTATAAAATTTTCAAATCTTCCCTTACAAGCATATAAGAATATTTTCAAATATAAACGTTTTCTTCTATAATTATGTGACATTTAAATGATTTCAAAATAAAAATAGATATTTCTTTAAAAAGGTTTTGATTTCATCTATGTCAACATCCTTTGATGGATTTTAAGTTTGTTTGAAGTTGATTTATTAAGATAAAAAACTTCCATATTGTATTTAAGGTTTTGTGATATGTTTGACTATGTATGTGTTATTTCATACCATTCATGGTTCATGGATAAATTATTGACATTTCATATTCCAATTATAATACGAATGATTATGTTATGTTCAAACGTTTTCATATGAGGAATGGATTGGGCTTAGTAAGTGACAGGTGGAGCCCTCTATATCTCCTTGATGCATTTGTAGGTCTCATGAGACAAACTAGTGTCTTGGCACAAGTCCTTGACAAAATATTATTTTTAGTCTTGGCACAAGGCCTTGACTATGTGGTTATGAAGTCTGGCATTATGCATTCCATCATTATGAAAGTGGCTATTGATATTGCATGTGATTATTCGACTAGTAGAATATCCATGTGAGTAAGTAAATGATATTATTTTGATTTATATTTTCCATATTATGATTAAGTTTATGTTGAAAAGGATTTTGTTTTAGTTCTAAACATTTCCTTAAATGTTTATGTTTATTTATGAAAGTTTCTGCTATATTTTTATCCTTACTGAGCATCTGAGCTCACCCCTTTCTATGTTTTATTTTTCCTAGGATGCGGAGAAGTATATTATGGAGGACCTGAAGGGATAGTCTATGGGATCTCAGTGTTTTTTGTTGAAACAATGTTGTTATAGTATTACATTTTATGATGCAATGTAAACCTTATGAATGTATATAGTACTTGAAAGGTTACTAAACTAATCGGTCTTTCAAGAATTGATCTTTTGTGATCATGCTAATGATATGTAATAATGCACCGACTCTAGGTTTCTGGGGTCGGGGTGTTACAGTAAAAATACAAAATACAATTTTTTTTCTATTTTGTGTCTGAACTGAAACACAAACTATCCATCTAGTCCACACTAGCATAATCCGGCCCCTGCAGCCCCGGTATCACATAACTAGGGTCACTAGAACTTATCTACACTGAACTAATATAGAATAAATCAGAACCTCAATTTTAGTTCCTAGGGTTCCAATGAATATAAACAAAGTGGATATGTTAAAATAATGAATCATTAGATTAATATATCAATTAAAAATAATTTCATATACATAATTATCATATCACCACTAATGCCCTTACTAACCCATTTTCAAATCAACCAAATCAAAATTTCTAATAAACTACATCCCATTTAGGAAATAAAATTCATATCAAGTATAGAAAAATTAAGAGGGCCAACGAAGGTTCCCATATTCAATATGAAAACTCTCTTATAATGTTCCAAATGAGCCATTACCAAAACAAACTCAGAATTTCAATTCATTCCCACCATTTTAGATCGCAATTTTAAATTTTCCACTAAAAACAATCCATGATAAACCACATATGAAACCATTTAAAGTGTAAACAATATTAATTTTAAATCATTTTTAAAATCCATCAATTTCCTTATTTTCTAAAAAATCCATGAAAACTGCACCTTTTCAATTCCAATGACCAAAATGAGTTTAAACTATTAAAAACATAAATATCATTTATAAAAAATATTTAAACATTTTTACAAACACTTGGAATTTAAAAAATCATTGTAGAAACTATAAAATCATTAAATTTTGATTATACTAAGTTATAAAAATATTAAAAATACGATGAAATGCATTTGGACTATCACATATAGATTTAATTTAAAAAACATGTAGTTATAAAACATATACAATTAAATTAATTGTATATTAATGGAATTATACAAAAACCCTACCTATATCAAGTAGAAATAAAGATATAGAAAGTATCCTACAATGATGAAGCTCAATAAATCAAATAAGAGCCCTGTATAATTCCAAAACAAAAAAAAACCCAAATTAGAAACATACCTAAACCCTATTCTCATCCACGTAACCACTATGGTTTATAGGGATAAACATACCAAGAATTAATGGATGTATAGAAGATTATAAATGTTGAAAACGAAGAAAATAGATATTTTCCTTAACAATACTCTTGAGAGTTGCAAGTAGAGATGATAGAGGCGCCATGAAAAAACATGATGAATGAAGCTTTCAAAATGACTTTGGAGGACATGGGATTAAAGATTAGAATTTAGGGTTTCCATGTGAGAGATACCGATTTTTAGTCACCTGAAAGAAAAAAAATGGAATAACACGAAATGAGACTTCATAAAAGTTTTAAAAGATTTATCATGTCGGTTATATAATAACCGACATCATAAATTTGCTTCATCTTGTCGGTTATAAAATAACAGAGGTTATAAAGCTAGATACTTGATTTGTCACATTGGTTATAAAATAACCGACATGATAAATCAAGAAAATTCATTTTTGATGTTGATTATAGTTTAACCAACATGATAAATCAATTTTTTTAACTTTTCACTTCGGTTATTTATAACCGATGTGGTAAATACTTTTTGTACCAGTGAAGGATGAAGTAAAGTGGAATAATTCAAATCATTACTCAAAACACATGAATTTTTATGAATAATAAATAAAGACACCAAAATAGAAATAATCTAGTAAAACCATAATTTAAACCCAAATCCAACTTACATAATTTTATTAATATAAGTTCTTTACTTTAAATATTAAATTCCTTTTAAAATTATTTTTAGACATTTTTCAAGCACCATACATACATATAATATTAACAACAATACATAAGACTTGAAACTCATGGAAATACTCTTTTAAATAAAGTATTTAATACATAAATATTCTAAAAACCAATTTATAAATTCAACTATAAGAATAATTGATTAAAATAAATTTAGGAAAAATTCAAAAAAACCATGGAGTGTTATAAAAAGGAAATGGATGGAGACACATACTTGGAACATGATTGGATGAAGTAAACCCTTCAAATACATTGAAAGGAAGACCAAAAGAGGAATCCTCACACCCTAAATATAAAGAACATAGTAAATCAAAAACAAACCCCACCTATGTTTAGATCTATAATGTGATGCTACAAAGGGGAGGAGAAAAACAAAATAGAGGTAGAGGAAGAGGGAGGAGAAGGAGAATATAACCTAACATAGAATTAGCCAGCTCAAAATCACAAGGGTAGGTTTTGGAGATCTAGTATAGATGTAAAAGTGAGAGAACTTAGTGTTCCTCTTGGGTTTCCTCATGTGATATTGGTTGAAGACCCAAAACGGGTTTTAAGTGAGGGAGGGATATTTTTGGAAAACACTTTTTATGAAAACTAGGCGATCAACATGGTTGGTTCACACATTTTTCCAAACCATGAACCAACCATAAAACCTTAATTGGAGAGTACCTAGAGACCATATGGTTGGTCTACATGTATTTGAAAATTATTCACCAATAATGAAAAATTACATTGTCAAGGTTACATACATAATTTCATGATTAATACTAGTTGTGTAGGCTAGCTTTGTGCCCAACACTATATTCCAAAAATTTTGAAATTTTCATAGAGATTAAGCCTCCAAATCAAAGAGAAAATCATATACTAATGAATGAATAAAATAATAAGGAAAAAAATCATGATATGATAATAAAACTATTATACATTATAAACACCTAAACATAAAGAATTTTAAAATTATATATTTAGACAAGAAATCATTTTCTTCCATTCCCAATGATCTTTTAGTCTTAGGGTTTTATAGAGTTTTTTTATCCCACAGACTAAATAAATATTACAACATAAGGTGGACACTTCCACTCAGTATCCATTTTCCCCACAATACAAAAATTTTAATATATAAAAAGTTTTATTTTCATAAAATATCTTCCCCATTTTCATCTTGACCCCATCCTTACCCCTACTCATCCTTAAAAAACTATGAAAAACATTTCAAAACATGGTATGAAAGAAAAATATCAGTAAGGGATATATAAAAATAATGAAATAAATTCATTAGTCTATGAATATTAATTTTTAAAATTTTACATTTTCATGATAAACCTTGAGATCAAAGTAATAGTTTCCTACCCAAGAAATAAATTTTTTTACCCAAATATTTTCATAAAACATTTCATAAGAAATATTAAAGTTAAAATAAAACTCATAAATATTTATTTATAATCATAAATAAACCATGATTTTTTTCAAAAATTTATATATTTTACCCTTAAGAATTAGTAAAAAAAATTCCTTTGAACACAATAATATTAACATACCTTGTGACATCATAAGAGTTTTGTAAAAAAACATAAAATCATAGATAAATCATGTAGGTAACTTTGGACATCATTTTTATATCACTATTATAATCAATCTTAAATATAGAATAACCTAACTTGTAAATTCCAATAATCTATCAGGAGAAACCTATAATCGGTTAACTCTATCCCTTTACCAAATTAATTGGAGATCTATATTAGGATCACCTCATGAGATATATCAGGCACACTCATCATTTTGATATATTGGGCTCACCCATGATAATAAATGATTCCCAAGAACCATAAAATAATCTTAAAACATTAAATATTTTATTTTCATCATTATAATAACAAAAATATTCCTTAAACCCATAAGAAAAACATTTTTGAATATCTAAATATCCATTTTATTTAAAACCCTTTTTGAAAATACCCAAAATAGAGGGAATAAGAGTTTTTATTTGAAGAACACATGGAATATTATAAATGAATCCAAACATAAAATAATAAATAAAATTTTATAAAAAACAATTAACACTATATATATTAAAATAGAACATTTATTTTTCATTTTTTGTTAAAACATTTCATAAAAATTACATAATAAGATTACTTTTAAAAAACTTTAAAATAAATTAAAAAAAGTCATAAAATGTCCTTTATAATAAATTTATGTCTATATAAATACATCCATAAAATAATTTATGAATATTTACATAGAATTAAAATATTTATAAAATAAATCTTTAAAATATTTAAAACAAGGTTTTTAAAGTAAAGTGGCCATACCTCAAGTCCGACTTGTCACATACGTTCTTTATATAAGGTATTATTCTTTTAAATTATTTAATATCTTAAAAACTTTTATATGTTTAATAAATTATAATTAAACCATTTATTTCATTCATTTCAATGACATATTAAATTACTTAATTGGTTAAGTCCACATCAGGTGTTTTGAGGATGTTTGGTTTATAATTACAAAATGAATTCGGTATGTTGACCATGGTAAAAAAGTAATTATTAAATTTCCTCCCAAAAAATTATAATGAAATAACTATAAATTTTATATATTAATTATACTTTTAAAACCAATCATCAAATACATTTATGAAAAACGAATTACACTACAATCATGAAGACGGTAGGTCGTACATATGCTTGAGTAACATTTACACTTTTCAATGAAAACAAAATAAATAAGGAAAGTATTATTATATATTTATAGAATTATTATTATATCATAAATATAATATTATATATTTAAATAAACTTATGTATACCATCTATGTGATGCATTTACGAACAATGAATCACATTGCTTCATAGAGGTGGTAATCCACACGTATGCACAAATGACATTATAATTTTTAAATGGATGAAAAGGTAAGAAAATAGATGATATATTATCATTAAATAATGATAATTAAGTCATGAATATAATATATACCCATTAAATCCATAATTATAACAATCTATGAGAGGTGGTGATGAAAAACTTATTATATCAGTCTGTAAGGCAGTTTTTCACTGTACACATGAATGATGGATTAATTTAAAATTTGATGGAAGAGGAGATTAATATAGGTTAATATATTAACATAATAGTATATTAGTATATGGAATAGTATATGTAATATAATAATGTTATTATTTCATCATTGTTGAATAATATATTAAGGAGGTAGAAGAAGAAATAAAATGAATATGCTCGGTTATGAATTATGCCTCTTCTTCAGACAACCTCTTTAGGTTTATACCTAAATCATTCCAATGTTAGTTTTATGATCAAACCAGGAATCTAGGACATGTGGAGGGATGTTAGTAATGGATTTGGGTAGGTATTTTCTAAATTGAAATGCTATTAAAGTGTGAAGAGGATAGAAGATGGGGTGTCATTTTATAAGTGTAGGAGAGGACACACATGGAATTTTGTAAGAGATTAAAATATATTAATGTATTAGTCCAGAAAAATGGATCCAAAATGGAACATTTTAGAATATGAGATGACATAGGGTCTAAATATGGCCAATAAATAGGATTTAGACTAGTTTTAGGTCATTTTAACCCTTACCACTTTAGTTGAACCCCCGATAAATCTATTTTGACCTTAACCTTGGTAACAAATTTTTACTTTTCATTATGAGAAAAAATTAAGTTGACCTTATTAACTATTATTATTTATAATTATTTAAAATATGGAATAAATTTTATCAAATTAAATTCATAAAATTGGCAGAATTGAATTTAAATTTTAACCTGTAAAAAATGACAAAATATGGGTTTTTAGAAAAATGTGTTTTTTGAGAATTAAAATGTTTTAAAACCAAATTCAGTCATAATATTAATTATAATTAAATTTATTAGATTAATTTTAATCAAGAGGAATGAACAAAATTTTAAAACTAATCCATAATATAATTTTACTTTGTAAATACTTGAAAATAAAAACAGTTAAAAAAAAATAGTTTTTTAACTATTCATTTAAAAACAAACGTTTAAAAAATTATAAAAAATTCATTCTAAGAAAATTTTGAAATGATGAATTAAAATATAAATTTTACTTTTTAAAATTGAAATTATTATTTTTGGAAATAAATCTTTTAAATAAAACCATATAATTGACGAAAACGCTTTTTTCTTAGAAATAATTCTTTTTTTTATTTTCAATAAAAATCACCTAATATTATTTTATTGAATATAAATCTATAAAATATAATTAATGAATATTAATAAGACATAAATTTTTTAATTTTAACATTATCTAGTTTCTTACATTCTCCCCCCATGAATATTTAATTCAGGTGATTTTTTTTCATTACTTAAACAAGTGAGGATATTTTTTCTTTATAGTATTTTCTAATTCTCAAGTTGGTACTTCAATGATATATTTTTTAAAAAAATAATTAACTTGGTAAATTAATTTATTATGTAACAATTTATCTCTATTTTAAATAATCTAAAATATATGTTTCTCATAAGAAATTTTTTCTTCTAACTGTACTACTTCAGGGATCAAAACATGAGATTAACCTGACACATGTTTCTTTAACAAAAAAACATGAAATACATAATGTGCCCAAGATAAAATTAGAGGAAATGACACTTGATAAGAAACCAATACAATATTATCCATAATTTCATATGTTACAAAGAACCATGTATATAACTTTTATTTTCTACCAAAACACCCAACACTTTACCATGGCGATACTTTTAAAAAAACATGATCATCTACCTCAAAAGAAAGATCTTTCCTCCAGTTATATGCATACATTTTCTTCTTAATCTGAGCCACCTTCAAGTGACATTGAATCATATTCACCTTATCAACCATTTATTCTAAAATTTTTGGTCCTAATAACATTCTTTTCTTAAATTATTTCTAACAAATATTAGTTTAACATTGTCTTCCATATCATGCTTCAAAAGGTGTTATCTGTATACAAGAATGAAAACCATTATAATAAGAAAACTCATCCAAAGTTAGATGTTGATCCCAAATTCCCTGATAATACATTGAAAAAACTCAAATCATATCATTAGAATTAAAAATCATTTACTCAGACCATCCACCAGTTTGAGAATGAAAGGCTGTTCTAAAATTTAATTTAGTACCCAATGACTTCTGAAGTCTTTTCTAGAAATTAGAGGTGAATATGGGATCACTATCAAATAAACTAAAAAGTGGTAGTTTGTGTAATATAATTATATATTTAACAGAAATTCAATAAATTTGATCCAAATACATATTATCATGAATTGTAATAAATTGATAAGATTTAATTAATCAATCAATAATTACCAAAATCATATTATTACATTGAAGTGTTTTTGGAAATCTCAAAAAGAATGGATATATTATCCCATTTCCATCATAGTACTAGAAGAGGATAAAACATCCCATTTGAAAATTTTCACGTAAATTTAACCTATTGGGAAGTCAAACATTTCATAGTAAAATTAGTAATATATTTATTCATTCCTTTCCTTTAGAAATGTTGTAGAAGGTCTCTATTCATTTTTTGTGCTACCATAATGAATAAAAAATAGAGAGATATGAGCCTCACTAAAAATTTATTTCTTCAATACAGGGTCATATGAAACACATAAATTTTTTTATGAATATTAAAAGACCTTTTTCAATATTAAATTCTAGTAACTTACTTTTCTTATCCAATTATACCTTTTCTTATAAAATGTCATCTCCATTTCGATTTTTAATAATCCTATCTAACAAATAATATTGTATTGAAAACTCAAACAAAATATAGGGAGTTCTTGCATTCAGAATTTCTAATCTAACATTTATTAAATCATTAACTAGAGGATAATGTTCTAGACATATAATAGTTAAAAATGCATTATATTTCTAACTCAAAGCATCAACTACTCCATTTTCTTTACCTAGATGGTAATGAATTATTAATTAATGATATTGTATTAATTCATGTCATCTTCTCTATCTCGTGTTCAAATCCTTAGGAGTTAATATATACTTTATGATTTTATGATCAATATATATTGCTCACTTTACTCCATATAAATGATTTCTCAAAAATTTTAAAGTAAACACTACTGTCGCCAACTCAAGGTCATGTGTAGAATGATTTTACTCATGAATTTTTAATTGGCATGATACATAAGAAATTAACATATCACTATTCATTAAAAAAACCTATTTACTTTAATGAATCATTACTGTAGATAAAAATGGCACCATTTCTAGATATAAGGGACAAAACAAGAGCATCTAATAATATTATTTTCTATTCTGGGAAAAATTAATTGCATTACTTTTTCTAAATGAATTTAACCCCTTTTCATGTTAAATTGGTTAATGGAATATATAACCATTCAAAATTTTGAACAAATTACCAGTAATAACCTACTAGTCTAAGAAAACAAAAAATCTCAGTCACATTTTGAGGTCTTGGCCATTCATTAATCACTTTATTTTTAGTAGGATAAAAAATTATGTCATTTTTATTAACGATATATACAAGGAATAAATATTATATAACGAAAAATCACATTTGAAAAATTTTCCATATAACTTCTTTTATTTCATGTTTTGTATAATAATTATATGTTTTTATGATCCTCATAAATTTTAGTATAAACTAAAATAACATCAACAAAAACAACCAAAAACATATCCAAATATTTGTGGAAAACTCTCTTCATAAGATCTATGAATATAGATGGAGCATTCATTAACCCAAAGGGCATAAGCAAAAATTCATAATGCCCATACCTAGTATGAAACACTGTTTTAAGGATGTTATACTCTACTTTCAGCTGATGTCACCTGGACCTAAATTCAATATTCAAAAAAATACTAAACTATTGAGAGCTCCTCAAACAAGTCATACATATGGGGAAAAAATACTTATTCTTAGCAGTGATATTATTTAATTATTTATAATCAATATAGAGACTCATGGAACTATCTTTTTTTAACAAATAAAATAGGATCACCCCATGGTGAAGTTATAGGATGAAGGAAACCTCTATTAATAAATTCTTGTAACTACCTATTAAATTCAAAAAAATTTACTTCATTCATTTTATAAGGGAGTTTTGAAATTTTCTTAGCATTAGGCATCAATTCAATAGTAAATTCAGCTTCTCGATCATGTGTAATACTGTGAAGCTCATTAGAAAAAATGTCCATATATTTTTTTACTACTGAAAAATCATTAATATGAACACTTCCCTTATTTTCAACAATATGAGTAATATAACATTCATTTCTATATTTTATCAATTTCTTAGCTTCTTGATATGTTATCAAAGGTATGAATTTATTCTCATATAAAAATGAAAACTCATTCAATAAAATAACTTCTTTGGATCATTAATATATCTTAAAATGATAAAATAAAATCCAATCCATACTTAGGATAACATCAAATTGTATAATAGGTAAGACAATAAGGTTTTTAGGGAAAACCATTCCATATATAATAATAGAAATTTATTTTTAAATTCTTGTTTCCTTAAAACTACCCCTATGTGTTTTTACCCAAAAATGTGACTTCATTTCTTAATGTGAAATTTTTATTTTACGAGAAAATTTCTTAGAAATAAAATAATGTGTAAAATCATAATAAAAAATATATTATAATAACTAGAATAAAAAATTAATTCACATGTTACCACTTCATTAGATATCCCAACATCTTCTAATGTAGTTGTAGAGTATTTCACTACACCCACCTACTTATAGTCTTTATTCCTCTTATAATTCATTAACTTCTTCAAATATGCATCTATATAATGACCCATATCATTACATTTAAAACACCTTAGTATTTTCTTATCAAAATTAGTCTTACCACTACTATGATCTTTTTTTTAAAATCTTGAGCCATATTACCAAACTTTCCACATTGGATTCACTTACAAGATTTTATAAGACATTCCCCAAGGTGTTTTTTACCACACATATCACAAATTGAAAACATGATTTTATAACCTTCAGATTTTTTTGTTGGATTCTTCCAATTTTCCTAACACCTATAACTATTTTTTGGATTTTTTAATAGGACACACAATCATCTTCAAACTCCATTTCCACCTTCTCAATATAGAGAATAAGTTTTTCATAAATTTTAAATTCATGTAAGGCCAATGATATTATATATCTTGCCTTTAATCCTGAGTAAATACAATTAGTTTTACTATCAATACAATAGATACAATTTGTTGAATACCTTAACAATATCATGAAGTTTTCCTCATAAACAACCGCTAAATATTCCTCATTTTTATTTAATTTTAAGAATTTATTTTCTATCCTAAACCAAAAAACTTTAGGAAAATAATTCTTAGGGAAAATATTCTTAAATGTGTCTCATTATAAAACATCAATTTTATATGTTTATCTAGTATTCTTAACCATTTACCACCATTAATCAACATCACCTTTAAAAAATTAAATAGAAAGAGTTTCCTTTTGGTGCTCTGAAGAACCCATGAATTCAAATATATTTTCCTGAGATTTAATCAACACCTCAGGTACTACTAAGTTAGAAGATATAGTGAATTATAGAGGGTGATTCCTCATAAAATGATCAAATAATGACATGTTATTCTATGGTAGATCTGGTTTCTCTCTAGAATGGATACTTCCACAATTTATATCCCACATCAAATAAAACATCACAAAAAAATTGCTCAATTCTAATACCAACCATTTCAGATTCTTGATTGGGATGGATATTATCCTCTTAGTTCTTTCCTACTTTTTCTTCCTTGTTTCCTTTGCAGAAAACCATTCTGAAGAGACATGGTTTATATAAAGCAACATGGTGATATTAAAATACAATATCATGATAACCATAAAATAGAATCCTTTAAGGGTATTTATTTATATGATTATGACCTCTAAAAGTATTTAAAACTTTCTTATGATACCAACTATAATGACTTGATCTTAAAAAATACATAAATTATATCCTTAGATAAGAATTTATTTTCCTACATTACCAATTATCTTTTAGGTTTATAGTTTTATATAATTGTGGCCCCACCATTAAAAATATAATTATTAAATCATAATGTACATAAATCTACTTTTTATTCATTTTATCACAATACATAACTTCTAAGATATAAAAAGTTTTTATTTTCATGAAATATCTTCACAATTTTCATTATTACCTCATCTTTTCATCTACTAATCATTAAAACCCTATGAAAAACATTTGAAAATTTGGGATGAGCACAAAAATATCATTAAGGTACATATAAATATAAATAAAGAAACTCATTAGTCTATGAATACTCATTATAAAAATTTAGCATTTTCATAATAAACTTTGAGTATAAATTAAATATTTTCTTATCCATGAAATAAACTTATCTGTGTAAATATTTTCATAAAAAAATTCATAATAAATATTAAATAAAAAATAAAAAAAATTATCTCTATAGTCATAAAAAACTTATGAAAACTTTTTCACGAATTTATGTATTTCACCATAAAGTAGTAGCATAAATATTACCTTGTGAAAAAAATATTTCCATAAAAGTACATAGAAATAATAGATAAATAATTCATGTAACTTGGGACATAATTTTCATATCACTCTTACAATAACACTTAAAAACAAAATTACCTATCTAGAAAATTAAAATAGTCTCTTATGATTAACCTGTAACTTGTAAACTCCATCTCATTACCTAATGCATTGGAGAGCTATATCAAGCTCACCCATCATCATAAGATATATCATGATCCACCGTCACTATGATATATTTCAGGATCACCCATCAAAATTAATAAATCCCAAGAACCATAAAATAATCATAACACATTAAATTATTCATTTTCATCATCTTACTCATAATAATATTCCTTGAACCCATAAGAAAATCATTTTAAAATATCGAAATATCCATTCCATTTAAAGCACTTTTTGAAAATAATAAGAATAATTAGAATAAGGGTTTTTATTTGAAGAAAAAATGGAATCTTTTGAAGGTATAAAAACATAAAATAATAGATATGGATGTGGGAAATAAAATTGGTATTGTATAGGTTAAAATATAATATTACTTTTTCCTTTTTTGTCGAAATGTTCTGTATAAAATATGTAAAGAGATTACTCTCCGAAAACTTTGAAATAAAGTAAAAAAGACATAAGGTGTAATGTATAATTCATTTATTTACATATAGATACATAATTCTTTTTAATAATATGTACATGGAATAAAAATATTTATAAAGTAAATCTTTAAAACATTTAAAATGAGGTTTTAAGTTGAAGTGTCCCTTACCTCAAGTCTGACTTGTCACGTAGGTTATTTATCTCCAATATAACAAAATTTTATCAATTATTTGATTTATTAAAAAAAATTTATAGGTTTAA
The DNA here is from genome assembly GCA_963277665.1 of Viscum album. Lineage (NCBI taxonomy): Eukaryota > Viridiplantae > Streptophyta > Magnoliopsida > Santalales > Viscaceae > Viscum > Viscum album. The sequence goes on along the minus strand of OY728131.1, from coordinate 905,177,673 downwards.
TACCTTATAATTAAACGACTATTTCATTTATTTTAATGACATATTTAGTAACTTAACTGGTTAAGTCCATATCAGGTGTTTTGAGGATGCTCGGTTCATAATTTCAAAACAAATTTGGTATGTTGACCATGGTCAAAGTGGTAATTATTAAATCATAACCAGAATAATAATAATTAAATAATAATAATTTTTATACATTAATTGTTATTTTAAAACCAACCATGAGATATGGTTATGAAAAATGAATTACATTACAATCATGGATATAGTAGGATGTACGTACGAATGAGTAACGTTTCCATTTTTCAATGAATATGAAGGAAAGAAAGTAATTATTATTATTTATTTAGATAATGATTATTATATGATATATATCATACAAAATATTTAAATAAATTCATATGTACCATGCATGTGATGTGGGGATGAAAAACTAACCGTATCTCATCGCGGAGGTGGTAATCCATATGTACGCATGAGCAACACTATCATTTATTAATGCATGGAAATGTGAGAAAATGGATGATATATAAACTTAAAATAATGATAATTATTTCATTATTATAATATTTATAAATTAAATCCACTATTATAACCATCCGTGAGAGGAAATGATGGAAAAATAATTACATCATGTTCGTGAGGCGATATTCCACCACACACATAAATGATGATTGTATTTTCCATTTCATAGAAGAGGAGAAGGATATAGGTTATTACCTTAACATAATAACATATAAGAATATTTAATAAACTAATTTTATTATTTCATCATGGTTGAAGGATATTTTAAGTAGTTAGAAGAATAAATAAAATAAGAATGCCCAGTTAAGAATTGTACTCCTTCTTCAGATAGCCCCATTAAGTTTATACATAAGGCCTTCCTATGTTAGATTCATGATCAAGAAAGGGAATATTTGAAATGGGGATGGATTTTATGAAGGTATTAGGGTAGTTATTGTCTAACCCAAAAGTATATTTATGTTTGGATTATAAAATAGATGGGGTGTCCTTTTATAAGTGGGGGAGAGAACACACATGGAATTTTAAAAAATATTAAAAAATATTAATGTATTAATAAATAAAAATGGATCCAAAATGAAACATTTACTAATATGAGATGATATAGGGTTTAAATATTCTCATAAAATTGCATTTATAATAGTTTTTAGGTTATTTTAACTGTTATCACTTTAGTTTAACCCCTGATAAATCTTTTTTAGCCATCACCATGGAAATAATTTTTTATTATTTTTAATATTCATTATGGACAAAAATGAAGTTGGAATTATTACTTAATATTAATTATTATGATTATAAAATTTTAATAAAATTTATTAAACTAAATTCATAGAACTGATAAATTATAATTTAACATTAAACCCGCAATATAGGACAACAAACTATTTTTCAGAAAAATTCCTTTTTTATGTATGAAAATGTATTTATACCAAATACAAGTTTAATTTTGATTAAAAAAATTATTAGATTATTTTTAATAAAAAGGAACTAATTAAATTTTAAAATTAATGTAAAATAGAATGTGACTCTTTAAATACTTGAAAAATGACAGTTTTTAATAAAAACCAGTATTTTTCACTATTCCTTGAAAAATCAATTTTTTTTAAAACATATAACCCCCAAGATAATTTTTTAATGATGAATTCAATAAAAAAAGTTTTATTTTCAAATTAATATTTTATAATATCTAAATAAATATTTTAAATAAAACCATATAATTCATGAAAACCCAATTTTGGTTAGAAATAAAGATTTCTTTCCTTTCGACTGAAAAATTGCCTATTATTTTTATAATGAATATAACTCTATAAAATCTAATTAATGAATATTATTAACATAAAAAATTTATTTACTATTATAATTACATAGGTTTTTATATACATTATTTAATATGAATCACATAAAATCTCAGATACAACTTTATAACATCTCTAACCCCAGACTACTCGACTAGTGTCTAGACCGGTGAGTCACTGTGACCTCAGGCTTGCCGCCCCGTATGCCAGAGGTTGCTAACTAGTAGAGGTTATAAGGTATTATTGTGAGGAGACTATACCCTTATATAATACTGTTAAATAATAGACAAAAATAATCATAAAACATTAATAATAAATAAAAATCCATCATAGTATGCATAATCATTGATAAGAATCAATAATTAATTAATGAAGAAGAATACAGTTAATACAACACCTGACTATCTATTGGGATGATCATATATACAATATAATTTAAATAAATAAAAGACACTAAGGATATATTTCCATCCCCAATCCTCAACTCATCCAGATATCCATCCCTATCTGAGATATCCTACTCGATCATTCTACATTGGTCCATAGCCCAACCCGAACTTATGATCAGTGAAGTCTACTCAAGTACCCAAGTGTCAAGACCACCAAAGTATGGTGTCAGTACAACTCAGTAGGGAACAAATAGTGTGTTACCATACATAACTAGTAATTCATTGTATATGTTCATGTGACATGCTCAGATGGAAAGTAATTACAATCCAGAAGCATAATTAAATGACCCTTTTCAATCCTCGGGTCCTGTGCAACACAGGGGATCAACCCAAACCTACATTGGAAAATTTTAGGGTTTATATGATCATGTCATAAAACTATTACATACCATATCACACCCATTTATGTTTCATAGTAGTAAATACTAGAAAATCCATGAATATCAAGATCAATAACTGATTCCTCGGGGGAAGACCCAAGGAAATCTAGTATTATCAAAACCACAATTGACTCTAAGGAGAATGTCATAAGAGATAAAATAGTATCAATATAAATGATGAATTACAAGGGGGATAATACTAGGTAATTTTGTATATTCAAGAACACAACTGATCCTTTGGAGGAAATCCTAGGTGATATATAGTCATCAGAAATCATTTCTGATCACTAGTGATAATCCTAGGCGATCCCATAACAGTTAACTCAAGATAGAACCCTAAAGATATCTTGGGAGTTCTATTTTAGTTGGATTAAAGCTGAACCCCATGTGATATCATGAGAATTACATAGTATTTAGGGATGAAGGATGAATCCAAGTAGACCATACAAGGAATCCCATATATGCAAATACATCTTAGAGGTAATACATTTCTACTATAACATCTTGCATTGCACATATCAACGTGTTCAACAATTTTCCCAAAACCATATCACCATATGAGTTTGAACTCTAAATTGTATGATATATCATTTTCATATCCATAATAATAAAATCATAGATTCAGGACCTAATCTGACATCCACAATCATCAATACCCATTTCCCATACACACCCTCTCTAGAGTCAACATATCACTAGGGCACCCACTATGGTCCCTGAGGTATTATAATTCATGGAAACCCTTTATCGGTTCCATTATCTCAAACAAATATTCCTAGTTAACACCTATCACTTGGAGGGAATAACATCCCTTTACACCATCAAATTATTATTATTTCCTCAATAGAATCCTATGAAAACCCATACTGGCATTGGTCTCAAGAGATGAAATAACAGCCATCTCACTTTTCAAGTAATCTCCAGTCAGTACTCTCAATCAAACTATCCAAAATTACTACCTAGGTAATACCCACCAAGGTTATATTTCTTAATGGGGGAGGAACACTCATTCCATGCTCGTCTTGAATAGCTAGAGGGATTTAATTCATCTCAGGGTTATCACACAACCTACTTAGGATAATCTATCTTAATTAATCACCAAACCAAACTCAATGGGTCTAAAGAACCTATCTAGGCTAAATAAATTATCTAGGTTCATTTAAGTTACACCCCTTAAAGTTTTTATATCGTAAGTAATACATTTATAATCAATTCCTCAACCATCAACAACCAAAGAAATCAGGCTAGTGCATAGGGATCCATCACGAACCGTTGTACTTTTTTAGTCCAGGGATTTCATTTAAAAACATTAAATTAAAAATTCCATTCACCCTCATTGGAAAAAATACATATCACATACTTATCATAAATAATAAAAATAAAAATATCATATAGGCATGCTCAAGGGATCACCTACCTCAATCACGAATCCATTAAATTTTGAATAATAGCATGACCATAATTTCCTAGGCCCGTCCAAGCTCAACTAACCATACCAAACCTACATAGGGCCCCTAAATAATTCTAACACATTTAATATAGTTAATTATAATAATTAAAATTAAATTAAATTAATAAATATTTATATGCATAATTTCTAAAATCTCATTGAGTATCGCAACAGTTCCAAAACCATAAGTGATGGGGTGGATACCACTCTCAGAACACCCATGAATCTAACCAATGACAAATCCCCAACACATGGTGTCAAATAAATATCCATTTTAATTTAATTAAATATAAAAAACCAATAAAAATAATATTGTGATTCACATTAACTAAAATGATATGCAATGAAAATCATACATCATTTCAGGATGTCCTCTTACTAAGCTACATGAAAGCCCCTTAAAAATGTCTGACTTCACAATCCTCTAATGGAATCATTACCAAAACCTAAAATAAAATTAACCAAAATCATTGTTCAACCAAGGCAAATGAATAATTTAGAATGAAATAGAAAATCATACCTCAAATAACCACCAATATTCACCCAAAAATTTCCCCACCCATGAGGATTAAAAGGAGGAGAAATGGGGGATGATATGGTTATAAATGGACTCTACCAAAACCCCTAGTTCAAGAATAACCATGGGGGGGATAAATGTGAGAGAAAGTTTTCCTGTAAATACAAAAACACACCTAAGAAGCATTCATAAAGTGACCTGGAGTTTTATTCCATGAAAATATCAAGTAAAGGGATCCTCCCATGACTATACAAGAATCATAGTATGAACCATGGTTCACACTGTATAATATTTTAGGCCGAGGGAAAGACTCCTTAGGCTTCACCATTCATAGAATGAACCCCATGGTTCATGATGTGAGTGGATACAACAACTAGAAATTATGATCCCAATCCACTCGACCCTCCACTGATTCTCACCCAAGCACCCATACCACTAACTATTTCTTGAAACACATCCAAAAGACACCTCTTAAGATATTGTTAAACTAAAATTAAAATTCAAACCTCAATTATTAAAATAAACCTATTAATAAAATAAAAATTCATATTACTTTATAAATTCACACCATGAAAGGGAACAATGTTTTACACTTAGGTTATAATTAAATGTTTACTAACTAGTTTAATTCACTAAATAGTGTTGGGGTATTTCAAAATGATATAGGGATTAAAATGTGGGTGGTATAGACTGATGTTCTTATTATTAGTATTCCATTTGATTGATATGACATGATATTTTATAAAAATCCACAAAAAGTTTTTTAGTAAAAAAGTGTATAAAATTTACTTAAATAATTGGTTATTCGTTGATTTAAATTATCAATTAAATTATTTTGATAGGTTATTATTTGTTTTAAATTAAATAAAAATGAAATATGAAACAATAATATGAGTTATGTGGAGAGTGTTTCAACATGGGATTCTCATGAAATGGAATTATTATAATGAAAAGATGAATATGTGTGTGTGTAAACTAATATTTCATTGAGGATAGTGAAAGGGTGGATCTTAGGATATATATATATATATATGTGTGTGTGTGTGTCTGTGTGTGTGTGTGTGTGTATGTGTGCGTGTTGTTGTAAATGAATGTAATGGAAGTAATGATCACTAAAATTTTAAAATAATCAATGTGACATAAATCTAAAAAATGTGATATTATATGATATCACTATATATGGTGGGATAAAGGGGTTTTACATAGGATACAATACCATGAAATGTGATGAGTTGTGATTTTGTGATATATGTGATACTATGATATGTAATATGTTTTGTTTCCAAAGTGACAGGTATAACATTGTTCCATGACGATTATTAATTTATAAATTCTTGTTAAATGATTATTACTTTTCCTATCATTAAATAGTCTGTACACCCAAGGTATGGTATGATGGGGTGATGGAGTGGTAGAAATTGATTAATTATTCCATTGTAGTTACTCACGAAGAAAGAAAAAATTGTGAAACAAGTGGATCATCATTATGATATGACATGGGAGGACTTTTACCTCAATCATGTGAAGATATGATATGGGGGGACTTTTCCCTCTCAGTGTGACCCATTTGTATTATCCCTTAGTGAGTTGATAATCTAATCATTTCCCTATAGTTATAACCAATGAGGATACCCTCTAAGTGGTTTTTCATTTGGGTTCAACACATAATGATACTCCCAGTATATGGTTTGTTTCTCACTATAATTAGTTATGTAAAGGATTGACATGAGATTGATATTTTCCCCATTGTTATGACATTTGAGGATACACACCAAGTGACTCATCAGTATGATCTTTTCACTCTTAAGACATTTGAGAATTATACCGTGATATTTTTTCCACTTTTCTAGGTCATCTGAGGATGAGATATAATATAGTTATTTCCTCATTGAGCTTGGATTATATGGATTATCCCATAAATATGATCAATTATAATTAATTTTTAAAGAATTAATTGATTTAGGGGAAGGATTTGGTATGATTTATTATAGTCATATGAGTTAATTATGATTTATTATTGTTGTTGGTTTCTCCCATTTTTATTGCATAAGGAGTTATTTTATGGCTTAATAAGAAATATATTATATACTTATTTTCATCTTATTATTAGTTTAATTTTATATATGTATCTTAGGTTAGGTGAAAACATCACATGTCACTAACATGTTTAAACATATCCATCATATCACACTCATTCAAGAGAGTTGAGGGAATTGGAAAAATACTATCAAGATATAATACTCACCACCTACATGTACACATTTTATAGATTATATTGTGTATGAGTAGACTTTGTTTTGATTAACATTATCAAATATAGACTCATGAGATATATATTAAGGATTACAATTTATAGTGGAGCCATGGAAGCTGGTAATTTGAAAATAGTTCTCTATCAGGGTGAGTACCCAAGTGACTTTATTTTATATTATCTACCAAGTAAATAATGTAATTATTTATTCATGTATTTTTTATATTATTTATTTACATGTATTTAAATTTTTATTTCATTTAAATTATTTTTTTGGTATTTATTATTTGAATATTTTTATTATTATATCATGTTTGAGAGATCCAATTGTGTATATGTGTGGGGTTTTATCTAAAAGTTTTATATTTTGGGAAAGTATCTCTTAAAAATGTTTCATGATATTTTTTAGTAAAAATTGAATATAATTAAATAAAGTGAAAAAAACATTTAAATCATTCCATAACAATTTATATTAAAATTTAATATTTTTCTCCAACCACCAACTATAGGTGGAATACATTAAAGGATATTTATGGTTTTTATTAGAAGTAGAGAATTTTGGACCATGTTTTTAGATATAGTATCATAATTAATTATTGTTGGGATGGATTCATGCCTATAGGTGGAGATATGATGTCAATAAAAGGATTTTTGATTGTGTACATATCTATCAAGAATGACCATGATGAAAACTATAGTTAAAAAGGCAGTCTAGATATTAGGTGTGGGAACTCTAGGTATGTGTGATGTGTTGGTAAGTAAATTATATATAGGATATAAATGGAATTAAATGTAGTTTACATAGATTTTGGATGAGCTGAATTTATGTTTTAAACATATACACCATGTAGTGATGTGTAGGACATATGGACCTATGTATGCCTATTTGTGTTTGGAAATGCGATTTTGTTTAGAAACCTCCTGAAATAATATCATTTTAGGAAATAAAATACTTTAAATGACCTAGAAAAATGATTTAAATTGAAATATAAATATTACAGAATTATTTTTGTGAATTAAATTTGAAAATTTAAAAATATAAATGAATCTTAAAAAAATGTTTTTGTTTTATCTAAAACAAGTGAAAATGTTGATTTACTATTTGTTTTTGAAAATTTAGTTAGCTTAGAAGCTTTTATAGTAGACCTAATAAATTTATTATCTTATAAAAAAATAAAAAGAAATAAAAATTCTTTAAATTTTTTAAAAATGTGTTTTAAATTGAATGAGTTTTTTTATATACTTCAATTAAATATTGTGATTTTCTTGGGAATAAATGGTGAAAGTGGATTTATGAGTTAGTGATGAAAATTTTAAAAGGTGTTATTTTAAATCCAATAAAACCCTTTCAAATTACTTATAGGGATCTAAGAGATTTAATTAAAAAGTGTAAAAATATTAATTTAAATTGAGGGAGTTTTGATATGATTTATGAGGATAATTTAGTTTTATTAAAAAGGTTAATTTCTAAAATATTTTAGCATGATTTTAATGGGATTATTTAAAATTTTCACAAAATAGTTTTCAAACCAAGTTATGATTTTAGAATATTTAGTCTAAATGTTGGTGTTTTTCTTTGAATTAAATAAAAAAGATATTTCATCAAGAGGAAATATAATCTATTTTAATTAATATTGTTATGAATTTAAAAAAATTATTTATTTTAAGTGTGATACATATTTAAATTTATATAGGATAGAAAAACATGGATAAATATATAAATTAAATTTTTATTTTGAGTTTGATTGATGTGTATAAAATTTGGGAAATATTATGTATGTAATGCCTAATTATTATTGATTTATTTTTTTAGTTTAAATAATTCATAAATATAGTGGTTAATCAGTATATGATCTTATTTTGAGATAATCATACTAATATTGAGATGAAAATTCTGGATTAAATTATAATATAATTTACAATTATCAATCCAAGATTGATATTTTTAGTGATATGGTGAAATGAGTAGGTTGTTCACTTGGTATATTGGAATGGTATGACTAATATGTGAGGTATAATTTATGATGATAGATAAATATGAAAATTTTAATTATATTATGGAATGAATTAACTTCATATCCTTATAAATTAAGTGGGCTTAAAATATATAAACTAGTTGAAATATATTTATATATATCTTAGAATTAAAATAAAAATCCAATTTATGGTGATATGTTAAAAGTGAAATGAAATATCATCAAGATACTTTATGGAATAAATAACACGTGAAAAGGTGAAATGAATTGTATAATCTAGTTAAATTTAAATTGAATGTCATGATGTTGTTTTGGTTTGTGTTGTTAGAAATTAAAAATGTAAAATTTCTTTGGAAACTTACATATTATGATCAAAGTAAAATAAATTTATATTTCTTAAAATGTATGTTTTTTAAATTATTCATATAATCTTAGAAGTAACTTGATTTATAATATTTGGGAAAATTTTAGGCTTAATGGGTTGGAGGGAATGTTAAGAAATAAGATATTAGATTTTGAGAGTTTAAAGTATTTATATTTAGAGCTATAAGTGAAACAAATCATTTAAGTTTAAAATTTTATGGTAATTTAAGGGTTTTCTCATAGTAAAATTATAAGATAAAATAATAATGTTCTTACAGACGGGGTTATCGTATGTTATAATACGGTTATTTGAGGGACTTGTTCATAGAATGGAAATAAGTACATGATATTTCATAACAATTAGGGAAGGTGAAATATTGTATGAGTAACCATAAAGGGATGTATTTAATTGGGTAAGATAGGGGAACTATAATGTGACTATATAGTAGATTAGATATAACCTTATAGTGGGAATTACCATAAGGAATCATGGTATATTTTTTTATTGGTTGGTGTAGTATTTGGACATAGTGTGCGACTTAAAATGCCTAGTCGAGGTTCTGATGTTTTTGATGTTGATGATGGTGGTCTCTTTTGTTTTGAGGTGTACCCATGGAATGGAGGAGGTTCTTGCATAGGTGTTATTCACTATTGAGTTCTTCTTTCACTCAAACTCTACTCTGACTCCAAGGCCCATCACCCCCTTCAAATTTGGTCAGGTTAGATGGTTCGAGAGGAGGTTTGAAGAGGTTTTGTTCAATCAAATTGATACATTTTCAGGAGGTTCATCTGGCATAGTATTATTTTCATTCATCTATATTTTTATGGATAGTGGTTTGCTTTTACAGGTGTTATTTGGTTGGTTCTGTTAAGTGTTTTTTCTATAATGGTTTTGTCTGGTTCGATGGTGTGGATGTCGTATGTTTTGGTTTCTGGTGTGCTTGGTTGTGGCCACTGACATGCTAATATCGAGGATGAGATGATGACGACAATATATTATTTATGGGGATGACACTGTGGTGGATGTTGACTTTATGCGACTTATAATGATGGTGGAGGTGGATTTCATCTCATGACCTGAGCTAGTTGGTGGTGTCAAGATCAAGGTTATTTTTTCAAAATTTGAATTCATGGATTTGGGTTGTTTTGGGTGATGTTTGTCTTAATTTTGAATTTGGATTCCCAGTGTCTGTTTTTGGTTGTTGGAAGATGCAATTTTTTTATTTGATGACGACAATATGTTATTTATGGGGATGACACTCTGGTGGATGTTGACTTTATGCGACTTATAATGATGGTGGAGGTGGATTTCATCTCATGACCTGAGCTAGTTGGTGGTGTCAAGATCAAGGTTATTTTTTCAAAATTTGAATTCATTGATTTGGGTTGTTTTGGGTGATGTTTTTCTTAATTTTGAATTTGGATTCCCAGTGTCTGTTTTTGGTTGTTGGAAGATGCAATTTTTTTATTTGATATTTGGAATGTGCAGTTCCCACTAAATCTCAATGTGGCATTAAGAAAATAAAAAATGGATTTACTACATAAGTAAAAAGGATAATATATGGGTGATGTTAAGCAGGATGGGTGAGTATATATAGTGGGAAAACATGGTGTTTGGTTTCAGGTAATTGAACTATATGAGGAGATAATAAAATTTTTAGCACACGAGCCTCTGACCACTTGGTAAGGAGTTCTTAAGTTCATCCAGGAGACCTGGGATCAAATCTAGGAGGAGGCTAATTTTTGGGTTAATGTAGCCGTACTGTATCAGGCACTATTTGGTACTATAGAAGCCGGAAATATTCCCCTGTTTGGGCCTTCGGGCCACCTATATTGTCCCCAATTCCTTTAAAGCCTTCAAGGCACCCAGGCCTTCGGGTCAGTAAGGCCTTCAGGCCACCTCAAGGCATTCAGGGCACCTTAAGTGCAGATGAAAACCAGAAAACCTACAAAGGAACAATCTTTAGAAGAAGGAAGAGCAATGAGCTTTCACAATAGTAGAAACTAAATGGATTGCAAGAATGAGAGGGTATGGAACCTGCCATCGGGACAAGCCTGTACATGCACGGGAAAGCCTAGCCGAAGATCCATGCAAAGGTGGAGAGCTGATTTCACAATGAAGATGCTAGGGAGGAGCAGTTCCATGTAGTTAGTCTATGTTGTATGTAATGTTTGAAGCCTACATGCAATTAATTTCTATAAGGCCTACGTGCCATGTAATAATTATGCCTATGAGCCTTGTAAGGGTTACACCTCACCACTTGAAAGGTGGATTATAAAAAAACAATAAAAATGAAGGACTTAGGGCCATTGGAGTTGGATAATAAAATGTTTAATTAAATGAGGTAGAATTGGAATGTTCCTATATCAAAAGGGCTAGTATAAGAAAGATAATTAAGTTATATGTTGTTAAAAAAATGGTTATTAATGACCAAAATGGTTTAATAGAAATACTATAAGGCCATTTAAAGGATTTTTTATAGTGGGTAGGTTGTAAAACAAAAAATTTTGTAATATAATTGAATGAATTTTTAGGATTTAAATAAATAAATATGATAATTAAAATGAGGAAAAAGACAATAAAAATATAGAATTATTAAGGGGAGAAAAAAGGTGTAGTATAATTGAGAACAACACTAATGATCAGAGTTATAACGGTCCCCCACTTGGTTGGGTGGATAGTGGTAATGTAAGACACTACTAAAATTATAGGTTTTGTGGTTTCTATACATGCTATGAATTTTCCTTTGGATAAAAATTTTTAATAGGGAAAATTTATTATTTTGAGCCCATGACTTCTTTTTCACCCTTGGGGGTGGATTGGGGATGATTATTTGATTAATTTGGTTTATCCTCTATGTCTCTCTCAAAATTATCTTCATATCTTCTCCACTCTGTTAGATTATAGCATCCCAAACAATTTAAACATAATATTAAATTATATTTAACATAAATATCCAATAAATAAAACTCAAGGATTGAAAAGCTAAGTGTATTTGTAATAATTTATTCATAACACATCAAAGTGAAACTAAAATAAAATGAAATTATTTTAATCTTCATAATGATATCATAAATCCCTTTGAGCTCCTAAAACTACATAGGATAATTTGGATAATATGTAAACAAAAATGGTGATCTACAAATCCCTATAAGGGAATAAAACTGATAAAAAACCATTTCTTATGAGTTAAAAGATATAACATGATATAATAAAATAAAACGATCATGAATAATTAAATAGGAGAATAAAATTAATAATATAGTATCATAAGGTCATGAAAAAAATAAGAATATGGAATCAACATATAACTTGAAATAAGCATAAGTTAAGGCTGACCATCAAGACAACATCTCATTGTGAAAAAATACCCTAATGGATTAGGTTCATTACCTAATCCCATTCATAACATATCATGAGAAAAAAAAATTACCCAATGCATCATAGCACTATATTGGTTCACCCCTCATAACTTGTACATGCTTATGTGTGCTATAAAACTATATCAATCATAAGTCATAAACATAATAATTACCCATGGAAAGAAATGGGTTGCATTTGAGAAATAGACTTACGACATATATTACTAGAGAAATGGAAGGGATAATAAGATAGGTATATATATAAGAGACATATATATATATATAATTTATAAGCATTTAATAACATAAAAATATAGAGATATAAATTGAGTTAGAAAGAGAGAGGTCATAATCCAAAGAAAAAGTGGGTTCAGAGAGATCCCTTACTTTAGGTTCCAAAATCATTCCACACTTGAAATTAATGTGATAGATAATAAAATTATATTAATTAATTACTTAATTCATAACCTTTTCTAGATATATTTTATTTAACATAATTTTATTATGTTAATTTATAAGCATTTCAATGAGATATAAATTTTAATTTAACTTTTTTGAGAGTGTTCGTTTCATTGTTCCATGGTAATATCACTTATGTATAATTATTTAAGTTCTAGTAAAATGGGAGTAAAAACCAGAAATAAAATTAAATGGTATTCAAGAACTTCTAAAAAAATTAAATGGTCTTAAATAACCAGTTTTTATTTCAAAATAGGGACCATTTATTTAGTAAAAATTTTAATGTTAAATGGTTAGTTAATTTTGGTCATTTTACCGATCTTCATGAACTTGATTAATTTTATTTAATTAAATTATTATTAAAACATTAAAGATCTTATAAAGAGTTATAATATAATTATTATAATCATATTTAACCATAATATTGTTTCTATAACAAGCTTTGAAGGGAGTTTATAAAAACGAAGTGCGTTGTACATGGATGAGGTAAACTAATCGTATTGTAAAAAATGTTTTCATTTTAGAATATAAACAAGGGAGGGTAGAAAATGAATATTTCACAATAATAGTAAATTATTAGTAAATTTAAGACACTTATATTACTATGTATTGGTGGATGGAATGAATAAGGGGGTGGAAGAAGAATAATCAAATTGAAAGTGGTTAGTTGAGAATTATACATCTTCCTTTGGTTGTCTACTATTGGGATACCCATTAAGGCTCCTTGAAATGGTATTTAGATAAGACCTAGATAACTAGGAAATGGGGGATAGGATTGGTAAGGTAACTGGGAAGAATTTTAGAAATTAAAAAATGCTTATAATGTGTGAGGAGAAAGGGTGGCGAGAGGTGTTATTTATAAGGGGAGGAGAGCGGTATTTTTGTATATTATATTCATTAGTTTAATATTTTTTCTGAATACTTCCAATAATATTGATTCATATGACTATATACAATAACTTTCCCAAGTAATTTTTATCTATAGGGTGCTTACATCAACCATGACTCAAAAATTCATTTATTTATCTTATAATGTTAAATATTGTATTTTATCATATTTCACTACTCACCAAAAATATAACTATTTTAGAAAAATATAAAAAATTCACTATAATAGTTTTTAAATGTGTAAATTAAAAAAATTAAGTTCATTTTATTAAAATATTTTTCTAAATATGATAAATTTAATTTTTAAATAAAATCCTCAGTTATTTGAAAAACACCAATTTTAATATAATGATCAATTTTCCAAATCTTTGAAAAATTACTTAAGGTATCATACAATTATATTATCACTAAAATACATATTAATATTAATTTATAAACCAATTTATTAAAACAAACGTTTTTTAAATTATTATATGAGTTATATAAATGAAAATAAAACATATAGGTTTTATAAAAAAAAGAATTAATCTATCATTTTTAAAACATTTATTTACTTTCATCATGATATAAATATACCATATTTTCATTTTATAATATACTTAAATATTATTTTACACTTAAATAGGTGGGGCTAATATTCTAACAGTCAGGTTACTATTTATAATGGTTATATTACTGTTATAAAAATCATATTACTATTTTAATAGTGATATTGTAATGGTCATATGGGTTCCCTATTTTCTATAAATACCCAAAATTTAATTTATTATTCATTCACTTATATTTTCTCTCAATGTTATGTAATTTCATTTTAAAAATGCATATTTCATTGCTAATATTCTACTTCATTTCTACAGTGTTATTAGTGAGTGATATTATTTTGGGGGATTTGGCATACCCAAATTATCATATTCTATTTATCATATATCCTATTTTTTATCCCATTGAAATATTTTTAATTATTATGTAAATTTTTATTCTCTAAATTTATTATTAAAAAAATATAATAAAATTTTATTGGTTATATCATTTGGTGTGTGTGAATTATGTAATATTATATTACCAAATATGAAAAAAGTATATATCAAAAAGGGAAATTCCATTTAT
This sequence comes from Viscum album, assembly GCA_963277665.1. Classification (NCBI taxonomy): domain Eukaryota; kingdom Viridiplantae; phylum Streptophyta; class Magnoliopsida; order Santalales; family Viscaceae; genus Viscum; species Viscum album. Next base: position 905,162,653 of record OY728131.1, on the reverse strand, counting down.
AAAATTAAGGGTTGTTACATTCTTCCCTCTTAATAAATTTGTCCCTTAAATTTTTTTTCATACTAGGGTTGAAACAATTGAGGTTACTTCTACTTCATCACTTCCTTTCATTCCTAGATATTCTTCTCATACTTATGGGTTTTCAATAGTACTTTGACTAGGTGAGTTTCCTTGTTTCATAGAACTTTATTTCTATGGTCCAAGATCTTCACCAGCCGCTCCTTATAAGAGATACAATTTTATATTAGTTCCACCTCTAAATTCGGTACATGTGTGGGATTTGGTATGTACTTCCTGAAGAGGGATTAATGGAATATTTCAGGTACTTGAGACAAGGTTGGTGAAAGTGCTAGTTGATAATCCATGGCTCAAATGTGATAAATAATCTCAAAGGGGTTAATGTACCTGGGAATTAGTTTACCATTCTCAAAAAATCATAGGTCTCTCTTCCATATTGATATGTAGAGTAACAGTTTATTTTGAACATCAATATTTAAGTACCATCGATGATTTTCAACACAGATCTAATATCATATATGATCATCCTTGATGTTATTCTAAGTAGTCTTGACCATTTCTACAATTTCTCTGACCATTTTAGGTCCAAGCATCTTGTGTTCACCAACTCTATCTTAGCACATATGTGTTCTGAATCTCTTCACATAAAAAGATTCATACGGAAACATTTGTATACTTGATTTAAATTTATTATTATGTAGGAACTCGACCATAAGAATATTTTAATCCCATTCTCCATTGAAGTCCATTATGAATTCTCTCAACATATCTTCAAATGACTATATATCATGCTCATATTGGCCATCAGTTTGGGGATAATAAACCGCACTGAAGTTCAACTCAGTGTTTAGAGAATTTTGGTGACTCTTCTAGAACATGGATGTAAATATCGACTCTCAATCGTATAAAATTGATAGTGGTGTTACATTGAGCCTATCAACTTCACTATTAAAAATCCTTTTAAGTTGATCGAGTGATAATTCTTCTTGATTTGAAATCAAGTTATAGTCTTCGTAAAGTGGTCCAGTATAACCCATATAGAATTATTTACACTTGATATCTTTAGAAGATCTATGAAAATTCAATAGTGATGTTTTCTCATTTCCATATAAGTACGGGTAATGGTTTCATCACACCCTTGTATTTTTCCCCTTCATTCTTTACCTTCTAAAATACCGATAATTATGATGTATATTCCATGATTTCATTTTTTATATTGTACCACCAATAGTGATCTTGGAGATATCAATATATCTGTATGCTCCTTAGTTGGATAGAGAAGGTAGATCTATGTTCATAATTTCACAGCCATTTCATTATCTCAGGATTGAATGGTACATATAGTTATAACATGAATATTAAAACTCCATCTTCATCAGTTTTAAACTCTAAGGATTTCCTTTTTCTTATAGCTTCCACCTACATATATATTTCAACATCATCTATTTGAGCATCCTTTATCTTCTTTAAAAGGGATAGTTGAGTAAAAATTTGAGAAATTAATAACAATTTACATTCTTTTATGATTACCATGTCTATACTTTATAAGTATAAGACAATTTAATACCGCTCAATTATTATCATTGATAAGGTTTCCTAATCTATCCTACATAGTTTATCTTCCACTTTATTTTCTTTCCCAGGATGGTAGTGGAATGATGATGAATTTTCCCTGATAAGCTCTAATAATATTTACTAGTTCATATTATGAGCCTTCTATGTGAATATATACTTGAGGGTCTTATGATCTACATATATTTCACACTTCTACCCATTAAAATAATTCCACCATATTTTCATTTCAAAGATTACTGCAATTGACTTTGGATCATGTGTTGGATAGTTATACTTAATAATATTCAACTAACTTGAGGTATAGTCCATTAATTTGTCATTTTTAGTCAATATAAATCATAATCCCTCCTTTAAAGCATCGTTTTTTTTCAAGAACAGTTCCCCACTTTAGTGGAGTGTGAGTATAGGTGTAGTGATAATCTTTTTTTATTCCTTAAATCTCTCTTTGCATTCACAAGTCTACAAAAACTTCACTCCCTTCTGATACATCTTGTTTAGTGGGTTTTATAATCAAGATAAGTTTTTAAAAAATCATTGTTAATACCTAGATAGTCCAAGTAATCTATTGATCTTCATTATAGATGTTGGTATGAGACAACCCTTATTTTCCTTTGTCTTAAAAGGTTCCAAATATTCCCCTTTTCCAAAGACAACATGACCCAATAATGATAATTCATCTATCTAGAACTCACATTTACTATAATTTTCATATAGCTTCTCCTTTCGAAAAGTATTCAGCGTAGTATTTAAATTCTCTTCTTTCCCCTCCTTTCTATTGGAGTATATCATAATATCATCTATAAATACTACAAAAAATTAATAGAGGTAATATATAAATAAATTATTCATTATGTTTATAAATATTGATAGATAATTAGTGAGTCCTGAGGGTATCACTATGAAATCATAATATTCATACATCTTTTGAATGGATGTCTTGGGAATATCTTCCCCATTCACCTTTAATTGGTGATATCTCAATCGAAGGTCCAACATAGAGCAATAATGGGCCCCACATAGTTGATTGAACAATTCATCTATCCATGGTAGGGGATACATGTTCTCTATCATGTTTCTTTTTTAGTTCATGATAATTTATGCATTGGCACATTTTTGTATCCTTATTCTTGATTAAGAGGACTGATGCATCCCACAATAAAGCACTTGAGCATATAAAACCCTTGTATAAATTCTATTATAAATGAATATTTAGTTCTTCCAAACCAATGGTGGATATTATTTAGGGATTCATGGATATGGGAAGAGATCTAGGTATAAGTTCAATTCATTACTCAACCTTTTGGTTAGGTGGAAGACCAGAAAACTCTTCATGGAATACATCAATATAATCCTTCACAATGGGCATGTATTAAAGTATAATTCAATCATTTGTCTCAATAATTTTATTTATATGAGAATAATTATAATGAAATAATTTCCACACATGAGATTAATGTTTCAAAATAAGATTCATCCTCCTCCTTAAACTTGTATAGAATTAATGGATGACTGAGTAGGTGAAGAGTGATCTCCCTCTCCTAACAATTGATGTTGGATTTATATAAATGTTACCAATCCATGCCCAATATAGCATCAAACTCTAATAAATAATGTAAGTCAATATTTTCGAGGAGGTTCTATCTAAAAATAGTGATAGGGGAGGAGTTATATACCTGGGATGTAATAATTTCTCCTTTTTATGTTCTCACAGGTAAATTGACCCCACGATTTGAGGGAGTATTTGAATATTTATACTAAAATTGAAAGATATGAAAGACTGTGTAGAAATGCAATCAAATAGTAAATTATTTATTCTTGAATGAATAACAAAAGTACATTCCACTATATAATTTTTGGGATCATTCATAACTATGGTGATAGAATATACCCTTCCTTACTCTTGACATCTTGGAGGCTGTTATTGTTGATTATCACTAACAAACCTTGGATTAGGGTGTTTTTAACATAAATCTAGTGTTCCTTATAGTTAAAATACGAAACTATAGGCTTATTGTTTATCTGGACCTTCTTTTCTTCCATCACATTAGTGGGATTCTTTATATCCCTTTGAATTTATTAACCATATGCCTCTCTTTTATAAACTTGAAGCATCTACCGTTTCTCCTCAAACAATTTCAAGGATACATATTCCAACATTTTTGAAATGTGGGCATTTGGGTTTTCATTCTTCAATGGGATTTTCCTATCAAACCTCTTGAATTAAAATATTTTTTATTCTTTTTATCTCTAGACTCATGAGACCACTAATAGTTTCCAATCACCATCTCAAACTTAAGGGAATAATGATTAATATATTCAAAACCTTAAATTATTCAATAAATAAGTCTATTTTTATACTCAGATTTAAGATACTAAATAGGTGATCCACCTTACTTTTAGTGATGATGAAAAATTTAAGGGCGTACCATGAAATCCTTGTTAATTTTACCTCATATTCCGTAATAGACTTAACTTCAATTTTATTATTTAAAAGGAACTCTCATACCATTTTAAGATATAGAGTTTGGGAAAAATATTTATTGAAAAATATTTTCTGGAATTCTTCCCATTCTATGGAATTGATTTCCTAATTTGGATTTGTTTTCTTAATCATTTTCCACCACAGATCGGCTTCCCCATTAAGATGAAAAATACCCAGCACAACTTTATCATTTTTCAAGTATTGGAGTACAAAGAATGTATTTTTGATGGAGTAAATCTATTTTTCCATTATGAGGGGATCATAAGATCCTATAAAAGTAGGATTCCATTTCTATATAAAGTATTTTAACATAACTTTCTCTTTTTTAGGAGAATAAGGGTGTTATACATGATTCAAGTTATTATTAATAACTTGAGTCAGATGAGCCAATACTTCAATAAATTTCTCTAATCCCACTCCCATAAGGTTAGGCATATCATTAGGGAAATAATCACATTTCCTATCACATTTTTTTGGAATGGTTCCTCCTATTACCCTCCATTAACAAAAATAAAAAAAAATTATGAATAAAAATACTTGAACTAACAAGCATAAAAAAGGAAAACTATAAAAATATAGGAATATATTATAAATAACATGTAAATCATAAATTATGAGTCTTTATTTTTCAATTTAGGTTATCCATGGTAATGTTACTATTATTTTTTCTAAACTAAGAATCTATTAATGTGATTTATAATGATTTATAATGGGTTTGATAATTTTTCAAAGAACATCCCCCAGAAGTGTTAAACCAAGTGTGTAGCAAGGACCCTTTTTCATGAACCTGGTGACAATTGAGTTAATAATAAATTATCCATTTTTATTTTATTACCCCAATGTACAATTATTATAGACTCACATGCACTTGTAGTATCCATACAGAGATTTAATTTCTTGGAAATCACTGACTTTATACTTCACCAAAATTCCATGATATATTCCTATACTTAGAATTATTACTAGGGTTATCACTAAATTATTCTAGTACCAATCCACAAAAATAAATAGAATATCATTTTATACAAACTATAGAAACATAATACTTTCACACATATTATTATATTATTTTAAACATAAATATCCATTAAATACAACCAAAAGATCAAAAAACTTTGTGTATTTGAAAGAATAGGTTCACAATACATCAAAGAGAAACCAAAAGAAAATAAATTTATTTTAATCTACATAATGATATCTTAAATACTTTTTATATCCTAAAATTTCCTAGGATATTCTATGGAATACACAAATTAAATGGGTGATCTAAAAATCATAATAAGAGAATAAACATGATAACGAAGCATTGCATGCGAGTCATAAGGTATATCAAGAATCATAAAATAAAAGGCTTAAGAATAATAACATGGGAGTATAAAATAATGAAAATGGTATCATAAGATCATGTAAATAATTTAATGTGGAACTAATATATAACATGACATAAACACAAGTCAAGGCTAACCGTTGATAAAACATCACATGGTGGAAAGTGTCCCATTACGGGTTAAGTTCACTCCCTAATCCTATTAATAAAATATCTTGGAAAAAAAATGTTTCCCAATTCATTGGATTTATATCTGGGTGAACCCATAATAACATTCACATGATTATTTGTTCCACGAAAGGAACTTAATTATAAGGCATAAACATTATAATTACACATGGAAGGAAATGGGTTTCGTTTGAGAAATGGACTTAAGGCATGTATCAACCCATTGTATTAAGTTAAAAAAATATTGGTATAATGTAATAAACATATATATATATATAATTTATAAGAATTTCATAACATAAAGTACAGAGTGAGAAAGTTATTTAGAGAGAGAAAGGTCATAATCCAAAGAAAAAGGTGGTTTGGAGATATCCCTTACTTTAGGTTTCATAACCATTATAAACTTACACTTAATATCATGGATAATCAAATTAAATTCATTAATCATTAAATTAAAAACATTTTCATCATATATTTTATTTACCATAATTTTATTATGTTCATTTATTACTATTTCATTGAGATATAATGTTTAATTTCACTTTTCCGAGAGCATTTGTTTCATTGTTCCATGGTCGAATCACTTATTTATAATTATGTAAGTTCTAGTAAAATGGGGTCACAAATATAGAATTTAAATGAAATGGTATTAATGTAATTTTTTAAATTTAAATGGTCCCAAATATTCATTTTTTTCTTTTATAGGGATAAATAATTTTGTAAAAAAGTTAATGTTACATGGTTAGTTCATTTAGTCTATTTTAACAACCATTACAAACTTGATAATTTTATTTTATCAAATTATTATTAAAAATTAATTAACTTGTAATAAGTTATAATTTTATTATTATAAATATATCTTACTATAATATTGTTTCTATAACCATCCTTTCAGGCAGTGGAGAATAATAAAGTACATTGCTCATGGAGGTGGTGAACCAACCATATTGAGACCAATTTTTTAATTTAGGAATACAAATAATGGAAGGTATACGATAAATATTACATAATAATGATAACATATAAATATATTTTTGATATTTATTTTAATATTTATAGGTGTATGGAAATCATAAGGGGTGGTAGAAGAAAAATAAAATCAAACGAGGTTAGTCGAGAATTTTACTTCTTATATTGGTCACCTCCTCTTAGGATGCCCATTAAGAATCCTTGAAATGGTTTTTGGATGATAAAATCAGCACTGGGACTAGTATATATTATTGGTAAGGGAATTGGGTGGAAATTTGGAATTCCTCAAGGATTAAAACATGTGAGGAAACGAGTTGTGAATAGGGGTGTTTTTTATTATTATATTCATTAATTATAATTTTTTCTCAATAATACCAATAATATTGATTATTTTTACTATATATAGTGAATTTACCATTTTATTTTGAACTATAATATTCTTACATCATCCATGACTCAAAAATTCATGTATTTAGCTAATAATGTTAAATATCATATTTTATCGTATTTTACTATTCACAAAAAATTCAACTATTTTAGAAAAATACCAAAAAATAAGTCCAACAATTTTTCGATGTCCATATTCCAAAAAATGAAATCAATTTTATGAAAATAATTTTATAAATATGATTTTTTTAAAAATAAAATCCATATTTATTTGAGAAACTCCAATTTTAATATTTTGATCAATTTTACCACTTTTTGAAAAATTACTTAAGGTCTCATAAAATTGTTTTATTATTATAAAAAATCTTAATATTAATTTATAAAAAAAATTTATAAAAATAAACATTCATTTAATTTTTTATATTTGTTATGAAATTGCAAATAAAACAAATATATTTTATAAAAATACAAAAACTTGTTCTATAAAATTAAAAAAATCTCTTTACTTTCATCAAGATATAAATATACCATATTTATATTTTATAATATACCTAAATATTATTTTACACTTACATAGGTGAGATTAGTATTCTAGTGGTCAAGTTAATATTCATAATGTTTAGATTACTATTCTAACAATCATATTACTATTCCAATGATGAGATTGTAATGATCGTAAGATTCCATATTTTCTATAAATACCTCATAGTTCATTGATCATTAATTAAATAATATTTTATATCAAGGTTAAATATATTTTCATTTTCAAGACTCATATTGCATTACTAATTTTATGATTTATTTCAACAATGTTTTTCATTTGTGAGATTATTTTGGGGGACAAAAAAGATCCAAATTTCAATATTTTAGTTATCTTATTTTATATTATTTATCCCATTGTAATATTTTCAATTCATATGGCCATTTTTATTCTCTAAATATAATAGTAAAATTAATATAATAATATTTTTGGTTCTATTTGTTGGATCTATTGTAAGATAGGTATGATACTGATTGTAGTATCAAACTATGGTGTGGATACTCAATATAGAAGAGGGGTTGAATTGTATACTTAAAAAATACTCAAGGAAATTTTTTATGAACAAAATTCACAACACCTATAAGTTATACTAATTTGATTGATTCTGGAAAAGTGAATTTGGAAATAAAACTTAACAAAAGTTTATAACAACAAAGATTCTACCTTAAAGTGTATAGAAACCTATTTAATCGGAGTACAAGTCTAAGGAAGTTTAAGATATTTATACTTTCCACACAAAAAAAATTACAGCGAAAAACAAAATTAAACACTACAAGTAACAAGTAGTAAATCTTTTAACCCAATGAGAAGGTTATCCAACAACCTTGGATATAGGTCCCTTATTTTATACATTCAAGAAATTTTGTCTTACCCAAACCTAAGTAATCCCTCAATATGAAGATCAGTATTTGTCTTGCTATCCTCGCAAGCCCTCGATTTGTAAAGAAATCGACACCTCTGACTTCACAACCCGAAGTCTCGGATTTTAAAGAAGTCTCACCTCTGCAAAAAGTAATTATGCACGAAGCAAAGTTTTAACAAGCTGTTAAAACCTTCTATACGAAGCCTGAGAGTTTATAAGAGCCTCTCTCTAGAAATAACTTCAACAACATGTAAGATCTAGAGTCATAGAAAAATATCAAGCTCTTTCAAATGAGCTCTTATTTATAGGAATGGATTCAATGGTCGACTCCCTCCTCCAATGATCATATTTTTCCTTGAATTTCTAAGGGACCTCTATATGTGTCACTCAAATAGCGGTTAGTTAGTAACTGAATGAATGACATCATTTTATAACCAAAACATGTGTAAGAAAAAATATGGTTACATAACCAAAATCATTTTTCAGAGTGTAAGAAAAAATGAAAGTTCGTAGTCTAACCAAAAACTATTCGGAGTCAATAATACATGGATATTAGGATCCTGTTTATCAGAAGAATTTGGAGTTAGAATTATATAGAATTCCAGAGTCTGAATTTCAAGGAAATTAGGAGTCTTGAATTCTGTAGAATTTGGAGTCTGAATTCACAAGAGTTCAGAGTCTGAACTTACAAAAGTTCGGAGTCTGAATTCATAAGAGTTCAGAGTCTAAACTAACAAACTTCAGAGTATGAATTTAGAGAACTCAGAGTCAGAACTCAGAAGAGTTCAGAGTCTGAATTCAGAGAACTCAGAGTCAGAACTCAGAAGAGTTCTGAGTCTGAATTTAGAGAACTTGGAGTCAGAACTCATAAGAGTTTAGAGCCTGAATTCAGAGAACTTGGAGTCAGAATTCAGAAAGTTCGAAACCTGAATTTGGATCCGGAAAACATAATTGTTTATATCTAATTATATATATGATTCCATTTTTTTGGATATGAAACCTAATTTTATACTAAGAGACAAAATGATCAATGAAAAACATGGTAAGGATAAATTTCCTTGGGGAAGGAAATTTTCTTTATGAAAGAAATACATAGGGTAGAATGAAATTTTCTTTAAGATAAGGTGTTTGTGATTTTAAAAACAAGAAGGAATGTAAAATTCATAAGGAAACCTTGTTGACTCAACAATCTCCCCAAACACGAAGTAATGGAAAAGTCACAAGAAATCCTTATTGACTCAACAATATCCCCCTTTTTGGAAAGCACAAACATCCTTACGAAAAATAATATAAGGACTTAGAAAATATTTTTCTAGACTTAGAAGTGAAACTTATCTCCCTTATTGCATGGACAATGATGAGTAAACTAACCCCCCCTTAATATTTGGGACACTAAGCATCGTATTCTAGATTTCTGGAATGATATTTTTTATTATCTTGTATATGGAAATATTTGTAATGAAAACTCCCCCTTAGATGAACTCCCCCTCACTTAGGGACATTTTTCTTTACTCAGTATTATTTTTTCCTTTCTCCCCCTTAGTGATTTTCAAAAAGGAATTTGAGGGAATGGAAAAGAAATTATGGTACCTGAAATATTATAACAACACATCTAAAAGACAATAAACCATACATTTATTATGATAGGAAAATTTTGTACAAAGAAAAGAATACAACAAATGATCGGATTTATGTAAGATCATCCTTCCTTTTCCTTGGGCATCAGATTCTTCACTATTGTCTTTAGATTCTTGAGATCCTTATGATCTTCCTCTAATTGTTTGAGAATCTGATCCTAATCCTTAACTTTTATCTTTAAGGCATTGATTCTATCATCCTAATCCTTAAGAGCCTCTGCCTAAGCCTTCAAGACTTGTTCATGCTTGACAATATTTTCATCTATCTCAATCCGAATATCTCTTTATCTCTTCAAACTTTGAGCAACTGAATACTACTATACATTCAAATTCTCCACTTATTGAATCAGAGAATTTTTTTCCAGGGTCGGATTTTCTTCAAAACTGGTTGTGAGATCCTTGATCTTACCATCTTCAATGTCAAAATCCTCCTTAAAACCATCTTGGAACTCATAAAATTCTCTCATGTCTTCAACTATCTTCTTTGACCAGCTAACCATTTTATTATAAGATATTTTGTGGGCATCATAGTTAATGAAAAAATTCTTGAAATTATCCTCATGTTTTACACACTTATCTATCACCATGGATACTGAATCCGATTTCGGATTTAGTGTGTTTTGAAGCATCGAGCATCTGGAGTCTATGCATGGGAAAATCAAAATGGTCCCAACAAGCTTCTTCAACAATTGAACAATGAAATCATGTCCATGGGTTGATGATTACAAATCTGAAACTTTTCTTGGTGAGGGATCTTTCTCTCGCTCAACAATTTCTCTCTTTGAAGATCCACCAGCTTCCTTCTTATTTACAAAAGATTTAGTAGGTGTATCAATAACCACCTGTTTACCCTTATCGGTTTTTGGAATGGCTTCTTCATCTGGAGATTTATGTTCACTGTCAAACAACTGAACAATCTTATCTTTATCTATATCTTTTTTCTCATCCCTTGACTCATCATCCTCAGGGTGAATGAAATGATGATTAATACTTTCTTCCTTAGAAATCTTATTCACTTCATCTTCAGCCTTGTCATCTAACCCAGGAGTAGCAGGTTTTGATGATTTGGCTTGAAAATTTATCGGATAGGATTTCCTTCTCATGAAAGTCTTCCACTTGTTTCATCAAGTATTCAGTATTTCCACTTCTTTTAGCTTCTTCTTCTTCTTCCATTACCTTTTTCTAATTATTTTTCTTCAACAATATTTTCTTGGACTTTTTCCAGAGTGACGAATTTCTTACCTAGGGTTTCAGGTAAAGCTTCTACCAGGAAGGATTTTGGTACCAAAATATTTTCATATGCTTTCTTAGTATCCCTCAAAAGGTATTGAACAATCTCTACTTTATTCATCTTCTTCTTTAACTTCTTTCCTTTAGCTTGCTTTTAATGCTCATCAGTTGTCTTCTCTTTTACGGATTTTTCTTCAGCAGGTTCCAAACCAAAACATGGCTCCCCTTCTTTCCTATTTTTCTTATCTTCCCTCCACTTTGCAACAACCTCATCAGGATATGATTTTTTCTTCTTAGGTTTTAGAGGTGCATATTGAGCTTCCTTAGATTTTGGGGTTTTTTCTTCCTCTTACACTTCATTCAACTTCCTCTTATTTCAAACCTTTTTCGATGGTTCAGCCGCTTCTTGTTTTTTCAGAACAACTTTATATTTTTCTTCAGTTAAGTCATAAAATTCTTCTCAGTCCTTAGAAAAACCAATTTTCATCTTCTTTAGGTTATCATCACTGACTAACATGAATTTTCAATTCCTTGTCTTCGAGCTACAAGGAATTTTAAAAGATTATATGTACCGAACAATTAACTTGGAAAGAATGGCTGGATACATTATTATCTGAGCCTTCAAGATTCCATTCTTAGTATTCTCAATCGTAATGAGATTATTCTTAACCAAATTGATCTTCCTCAGATTAACCAAGAAATCCAAGATATACATGTCACTCTTCTTCAATGTATCTTTGTCACCTTTTTTGAGAATAATAAATCCTTGAACCCATAATTCGAGAATCTGATAATTTGTAGTGAGATGAGAAATCTTCCGAGTCTTAACATCTGTAAGACCGAGGCACTCCATATCTTTCATCTTAACAATTCTTCCTCTGAAATCAGGAAACTTATGGGAACAGAACTCAACTTCTCCTTCATATATAATTCCAACCAAATTAGCTGCCTTAGTATATGAAAGAGCATAAGTCTTTCCATAGCTCTTGAAAAAAAACTTCTCTCTACCTTCTTCCTTGAAGAAACAGACTGATTCATAAAACTTAATTAGCAGAGCTAGATACACAAAATCTTGAGCCCCTGGCTTCGATATTCAAACACTTTCCCATCCATTGAGCTTAATTTTCTTCAAGATTATAGAATCATACTTGTTTAAGAAGTTCAAATGCAGAAAACTTTCTCTATAGACCTGCCACTCCAAGATTGGCTTGAAAATAGACATATCTTTCTAGGAGGATTCTTCTACAGACATTTGGAATTGAGAAACTTTTGAAAATCCAGAATGAGCTTATGTAGAAGAGCAGAAATTCAGCACATGAGAGCTTGAGAATCGATGTGGGACAACCATCGGGGGGGGGGGGGGGTCCTTTATATAGACATTTGATGCGGCGGTTCATCTTCCAAACTCAATCCAATGGATGGGAATACTTCTGATTAGATCTGACGGTTGATATGATAGCCGTAAGGAAATCCTGGAATGATCTTTTGAGGTTTTATAATAAAAACATTCGAATTTAAGGAAAATAGAATCTGAAAAATTTAAAATAAAAAGAAACTACCAGCAAGTAAAGGATGATTACGAAAACTCAGGAAAGGAAACATATCTTTCAGATTGCTTGGAAGATTTTTCTCATTGATGAAAAAAACTTCTTGAAGAATATTAGATTTCGAAAATTTGATTACGATTTTTTTTGAAAAACTGAGTATGAAAATTTTAGAAAATATTCATTACGAAAAATTAGAAAATCTTCATTACGAAAACTTAGAAAATATTCATTACGAAAACATAGAAAATATTTTTTACAAAAATTTTGATTACGAAAGTATTCATTATGAAAATTTTGAGTACGAAAATCCTCATTACAAAAATTTCAAAAAACTTACTACAAAAAAATTCATTACGAAAAATTTGAAAAATCTGACTACAAAAATTTCCATTACGAAATATTTGAAAAAAACTCTGACTACAAAATGTTTTCACTATGAATGATTTGAAAAAAAAACTAACAACCAAATGTACTCCCCATATGAAAAGGAGTTTATTATTGTAAGGAGATTGGTTTCAACAGAATGTTAACAAGGAGGATTACCTTATGGTTATCATTCCTAACTTCTGTTTAATGTATTCAAATCTATCGAAGGGTAATGATTTTGTGAAAATATCAGCAAGTTGATCTTGTGTTTTGATAAATTAAAGAATGATATCCCATTTTTGTATATTATCCCTAAGAAAGTGATGCTTAATATCTATGTGTTTTGCATGAGAGTGATGTGCATTGTTTTTAATTAAGGCAGTGGCACTAGTATTATCACACAAAATTTGTGTTTTGGTAAAACTCATACCATAGTTTGTGAGTGTGTGTTGCATCCACAACACTTGAGCACAAAAACTTCCAACTGATACATATTCAGATTCGGCAGTGGAAAGTACTAATGAGTGTTGCTTCTTGCATAACCAAGAAACCAATGAATCTCCTTAGAAATGACATGTTCCAGATGTACTTTTTCTATCTAGTCTATATCCACCAAAGTTAGCATCCGAATAACTCTTCAAAATAAAATCATTTCCAGAAGTATAAAAGAGTCCTAAATCCATGGTTCTCTTTAAGTAGCAAAAAATTATTTTCACTACATTTAGATGAGATTACTTAGGATTGGATTGATATCTTGCTCATAAGCATACTAAAAACATTATGTCTGGATGACTAGCTGTCAAGTAACGTAAACTTCCTATCATACCTCTAAACGATGTTTGATCTACTGATTTCCAGGCTTCATCAAGATCAAGTGTGTTTGAGGTACCATTGGGAGTATTAATAATCTTAGTTTTTTCATATCCATACTTTTTAAGAAGATCTTTAATATAATTATGTTGGGATATATATATTTCTTCTGGTTTTTGGGAAATTTGAAAACCAAGGAAAAATGTTAACTCACCCTTCATACTCATTTCAAACTCAGATTTCATTAGATCTTCCAAGGAATCAGTTAAAGATTTCTGATTTGATCCAAATATAATTTCATCAACATAAATTTTAACAATCAAAACATTTTTCTTATCTTTCTTTATAAAAAAGTTTGGATCTGCATTTCCCTTAACGTAATTATTTTGAAGCAAAAATCTTTTAAGACTATCATACCAAGCTCAAGGGGCTTGCTTAAGTCCATAAAAAGATTTGGTAAGTTTATAAACATGTTCATGATGTTTTGTATCTTCAAAACTAGGAGGTTGTTCAACAAAAACTTCTTTTTGCACAAAAACATTAAGGAAAGCATATTTAACATCCATTTGAAAAAGTTTGAAATTGAAGAATGCTGCAAAGGCAAGTAGAATATGAATAGATTCATGTCTAGATACTGAAGCATAGGTTTTTTCATAGTCTATTCCTTCTTGTTGATTATAGCCTTTAACAACCAATCTAGATTTATTTCTTACTATGATTCCTATTTCATCACACTTATTTATGAATACCCATTTTACTTCAATAACAGAAGTTTCCTTAGTTATTTCAACCAAGGTCCAGACATTATTCCTTTCGAATTCATTTATCTCATCTTGAATAGCTTTTATTCAATAATCATCACCTAAAGCTTCATCAGTGCTTTTTGGTTCTAATTGGGAAAGGAATGATAAATGTTTTAATTCATTCCTTATGGAACATCTAGTTTTTACAGGTTGATTTACATCACCAATGATACTATCACTCAGATGATTCTTAAGAAACAATTGATTTGGGTTTTGTAAAACTAGTTCATCAACATATGGTAGGAAATCTTTTGGGGTAAATGCTTCATAAATTACTTCTTGGAAATTTTCCTTATCAGATGGATATTATAACAAAGGTTGATAATCCGTTTTTGAAAACACATCCAAATATTTAGGTTGGGGTCGTTTTAAAATAAAGGGACCAGTTTCATCAAAATTTACATGTACTGTATGTTCAATAGTACGAGTGTTTTTATTGAAAACTCTATAAGCCTTAGAAGTTTTGGAGTATCCTAAGAAAATTCCTTCATCAGATTTTGGTGTGAATTTGTGTAAGTTATCTTTTTCCTTAAAAATGAATAACTTTCAACCAAAAACCTTGAAGTAGGAAAGTCTAGGTTTTCTACCATTCCATAACTCGTAAAGAGTTTTATTAAGAAAAAGTCTAATCAAAACATGATTTATAGTATAACAAGTATTACTTATAGCTTCAGCCCAAAAATATTTAGCTATAGAATATTAACTCAACATGGTTCTTGTTATCTCTTGAAGAATTCTATTTCTTCTCTCAATAAAACCATTTATTTTTGGTGTTCTTGGTGATGAGAAGTTATGAGTAATGCCTTTTCTAATACAAAAAGTTTCAAAATCAGAATTTTGAAATTCTCCTACATGATCACTATGAATAGTTA
Organism: Viscum album; assembly: GCA_963277665.1. Classification (NCBI taxonomy): domain Eukaryota; kingdom Viridiplantae; phylum Streptophyta; class Magnoliopsida; order Santalales; family Viscaceae; genus Viscum; species Viscum album. Next base: position 905,147,059 of record OY728131.1, on the reverse strand, counting down.
TCAACGAAAGGTTTTTATTATTTTTAAATTGGGATTTAAAACTTTTGAAATAATAAAATGCTTCATATTTATTTTCTAGAAAATAGACCCACGTAAATCTAATGTAATCATCAATTTAGACAAATACATAATTTTTCCCTTCAATTCTTCCAGTTTGTGTTGGACCAAAAAGATCCATATACACCAACTGTAATGAGTCAGTGGTTGAGACTTCACCGACTAATTTAAAACTTGATTTATGTTTCTTTCCATATTGATAATGATCACAAACTTTTGAAGAATTAAATCTAAGCTCTGGTAGATCCTTAAATAGTATTTTCTTAGAGAGTTTTCATAGGTTCCCAAGGTTACAGTGACCTAACCTTCTATTCCACAACCAAGAATGATCTTCCATTTCACTAAGGCAAGGTAGGTCTTGGATCTCAAGGTCTTCTATGTTTAGTGTGTAAAAATTCTCTTGCCTATTTGTAGAAATAATAAACTATTCCTTGGAATTGTGTACTAAACACTTTTCATTACTAAAATTCACAAGGTAACTTTCATCACATAATTGAATTATGCTAATGAGGTTGTTCTTAAGACCCTTAACAAATAAAACATTTGAAATTAAAGTTTTTCCAAGAATAAAGATGTTACCTATACCAATAATTTCTCCCTTAGCATTATCTCCATAAGTTACTTTTCCTCATTTCATATTAATAATATTTTAAAATAAGTTTTTGTTACCAAATATATGCCAAGAGCATCCACTATCCATGTACAAAGTATTTTTGTTGGTACTTTCTTTATTTTCTTGGAAATAAGAATGTTAGACTTTCGAAATCCAAACTTTCTTGGATTCAGAATTGTTAGACAATAATATTTTGGGTATCCACATTTGTGTAGAAAAATAAGCTTTATAAAACCCAATAGATTGAACATTATTCAAAGAAATTTTTTTCTTCCAATGTCCACCACTTTGACATTTAGTACAAAAAGGGGCTCTGGATAGAGTAAAATAGTTGTTTTTGAAAAAAGGTTTTCTGTGAGTATAGCCTACTCCAATAGTATTTCCTTAAGGTTTGATTTGAGAACACATCATGTAAAAATTTTCTTTACCAGAAGTAACGTTTTCAAGATGTTTCTTAAGGGAATATATTTCGGATCTTAGTCTAATAACTCAATTCCTATCCTCATTAATTGTTTTCTTAGAGTTAAATTTATCCTAAAAAAATTTATTTTTAAAATAGCATTCTTAAGATCTTTAGAATGTTTTTCTTTTTCAAAATTTTCTTCCTTAAGGTCTTTAGAAAGTTCTTTTAGAAGCACATCCTTATTTTTAAGATCTCTAGAGAGGTCTGAAATCATTTTTGTAAGAACTTCTTCCCTATTATTTTCCTTGTCTAGTTTCTTAGAAATTTTAAAATTTATTGCTTCTAACAACATGGAAAATCTAGATAATTCTTTATATGAAGGTATTTCTTAATTATCTAAAGATGAAGTATCTTCATTAGAAGTAATATCTTTAAAATAGTAATTCTTATCAAGAGATAAATTTGTTAAAGCCTCGACAGAGCGTACCTTGGCCATAAAACATGTATTTGGGAAAGAAGTAGTTGCAATGAATCCAATATTTTTCTGTGATGATGACTCATATTTAGAAGATTCACTTCCTGAAGTGTATCCATATCTATCACTACAATTTCATTTTCATTAAGAATTTCTTGTGCTTCGAATGATAGAACTTATTCTAGTTTCTCTCTGAATTCATTTCCTTATTTTCCTTCTTTTTCAATAGAGGGAAATCAGGTCTGATATGTCCTATTCTTCTACATTCATAACTAGTAACATCCCCATATTTATTATCTTTGTATTCTCTCTTCTTGAACTTATTTTCATAGTTCTTATGAGCTACTATCTTGTTCACTCTCTGAGAAAGATTAGCTAATTCATTCTCAGACTTTTCTATATCCCTAGATTCCGACTGAATAGTGAATTTCTTTGACTTTGATCTAGTTACTCTTTCTGGAGTCTTGGCTTTCATATGTTTTGAAGTATTTGTAAAAGACACTCATCCATTTACATTATTCTTTTTAACATTATTAACATCTCTCTTTATTCTAGTCTCATGCTAAAGAAGAGTTCTAAATAGTTCATCTAAGGAAATCTGGGTGACTTTCTTGTTATCATCATTTGTTGTCCTCTTGGACTCCCACTCATTTGTCATAATGTATATGATCTTATATAAAAGAGCCTCATTATCTAAAAATTCTTCTCCCATTGTCTGTAAGATATTCACAATAGTCATAAACCTTTTCTGAACTTTTCTTATAAGTTCTCCATAAGGAAAGTTAAATCCATGGTATTCAGCTCTCAACATAGATTTTCTTGTCTCTATAACTTTAGAAGTACCAAAATGTGTAACTTCAAGTTTCTTCTAGATACTATTTAAAGCTTCACATGAAGATATTTGACTATAGATTTTTCTAGTCATAGAACATAGCAATGTATTTCTGACTCTGAAATTTTCTTAGTATTCTGATTTCTCCTGATTAGTAAAAGTTCTCAATTCTTTATCAGGAATTTTATAGTCTCTTATCTGCATTAGGTAGTTATCGACTCTAGTATTAATAACGAAAGTCTTAATCCTATCTCTCAAGTACTCATAATCATTTCCATAAAAAATAGGAGGTCTGGTAGGATCTATATTGTCGATAGAACCAACATTTAAACCTGCCATCTTAATGAGAATCCTTCCACACAAACTTGTTAGTAATAAAATTTTTTAAACAAGAAAAAAAATCCTAATAAAGGAAAATAGAACTAGAGTATCTCTAAGAAAAATATTAATCTGAACTTTATGAGTCTAAAAAACTGATTTTGAAAAAGAAATGAAGAAGAAGGTTTCTCTTCTGAATCTAATCGAGAGATTAACTCAGATTTAACCAAAACTCTGAAGCCTATTTTTGGATTGGTTCAGGGTACAAGGTCACCTTATCTGATACCAATTGTTGGATCGATTGTAATATATATATGATACTGATTGCATTATCAAACTATGGTGTAGAGACTCAATATACAGGGGGGGAATTGTATACTTAAAAAATCCTTAAGGAAATTTTGTATAAACAAAATTCACAACACCTCTAAGTTCTACTAATATTATTGATTCCAAAAAAGTGATTCCAGAAATGAAAGTTAACAAAAGTTTATAACAACATAGATTCTACCTTAAAGCATATAGAATCCTATTTAACCAGATGACAAGTCTAAGGAAGTATAAGATAGTTATACATTCCTCAACAACCAAAAATAACAGTGGAAAAAAAATTAGAACACTATGAGTAACAAGTAGAAAATATTTTAACCTAAAGATAAGGGTATCCAAAAACCTTGGATAAAGGTCCCTTGATTTATACATTCATGAAAATCTATCTTACCCAAACCCAGGTAAGCCCTCTATCCGAAGATCAGTATCTGTCTTGCTATCCTCACCAGCCCTCGATTTGTAAGGAAATCAGCACCTCTGACTTCACAACCCGAAGTCTCTGATTTTAAGGAAATCGAACCTCTGAAAAAAGGAATTTTTCACGAAGAAAAGTTTGAACAAGCCATTCAAATCTTCTGCACAAAGCCTGAGAGTTTATAAGAGCCTCTCTCTCTAGAAATCACATAAACAACATGTAAGATCTAGAGTCATAGAATGGTATCGAGCTCTTTCAAATGAGCTCTTATTTATAGGAACGAATTCAATGGTCGACTCCCTCCTCCAACGGTCATATTTTTCCTTGAATTTTGGAGGGACCTATACACATGTCACTCAAACAACGATTAGTTAGTAATTGAATTCATGAAATAATTTTATAACTAAAACATGTGTAAGAAAAAATATGGTTACATAACCAAAATCATTTTTCGGAGTGTAAGTAAAAATGAAAGTTTGGAGTCTAACCAAAAACTATAAAGAGTCTATAATACATTTATATTCGGATTATGTTTATCATAAGAATTCGGAGTTAGAATTATATAGAATTCCAAAGTCTGAATTTCATGGAAATTCGGAGTCTTGAATTTAGTAGAATTCGGAGTCTGAATTCATAAGAGTTCGGAGTCTGAACTTATAAAAAGTTCAGAGTCTAAATTTATAAGAGTTAGGAGTCTGAACTTACCAAGTTCTGAGTCTGAATTTATTGAACTCAGAGTCAGAACATAGAAGAGTTTGGAGTTTGAATTTACAGAACTCAGAGTCAGAACTCAGAAGAGTTCAGAGTGTGAATTCAGAGAACTCGGAGTCAGAACTCATAAGAGTTCGGAGTCTGAATTCAGAGAACATATATTCAAAACTCTGAAAGTCCGGAACCTGAATTTGGATCCTGAAAATAGAATTATATATATCTAAGTATATATATGATTATGAGGATTCAGATACGAAACTGAATTTTATACTCAGAGACAAAATGATCAATGAAAAACATGGTAAGGATAAATTTCCATGGGGAAGGAAATTTTCTTTATGAAAGAAAAACATAGGGTAGAATTAAATTTCCCTTAAGATAAGGTGTTTATGATTTTCAAAACAAGAAGGAATGGAAACGTCATAAGGAAACCTTATTGACTCAAAAATCTCCCTAAACATGAAGGAATGGAAAAGTCATAAGAAAACCTTATTGACTCAACACTATCATGTGGTGTGTGTGCATTATGTATTATTATATTACTAAATATGATAACATTATATATTTAGCAGGGAAATTACATTGATAAATTTCTTGTTAATTACACTCATGAATGATTTATAGGTTCTTTTCATATGGAATATATAAAATATTACATATTTATTATCCTTATATTCCACTTATTCTCTAATAATTTTTAGTTGTACCATGGAAATTTTATAGGGATTTTGAATCAAGTTTTTTTTATCTTAATGAAGTCATGTTGGTTCAATGGTATTTTTCCTTTTTAGCCCCAAAAGTTAAATTTAATACATGGGAATATTTTTAGTGAAATAGGTGGTGTAAAGACATCTTTATGGAGAGTTATTATTGGAATAATGGGTTTTTATAATTTTTAAAAACACGATTTTCATGAAAAATTGGAAGATTTTGGTTAAGTTAAATATCTAAGTAGTGTTGTGGTGAGATATATCGGTTGAAATACAAGAATATCTATTTTTAAACACATTGATCTAGGTGGTATAACCGTTAATAGGTGTTTACGAATAATTAACGATGCATTTGAATTGTTTGATGACTCACTTATATTATTGTATGACTTATTATTTTTTCATCAGGTGCATTTATGTTAGTTTTTAACATAGGGATAGATTGAAAACAATTATATTTCACCCATAAATATTTAATGTTAAATTAAAATTTTAATGTTTGATGCGTTAAGTAGTTGGTATCACCATGTGTTATCTTATATTAGAGTGAATTTGGTATTGTTGTTATGATTTTTAATTAAATTCGCTTTCATTGTCATTAAATGTTTATGAGATAGTTTGATTCACTTGAGAGTGTTTGGTTATATAAAAATTATACATGAATGAAAATGTTTGGAGATATGTACTAACATTTTTTAAATGAAAATTTTAATTTATTTAGATAAAATGAACCTTTAAGGAATCCCAAGGAAGTTTTTCAGTGAAAAATGGAATAGTGGTTACTTGAATAATTGGATAAGTATTGATTTGGAGCATTACAAAAATAAATATAATATTTATAAATTTTACTAAAATTAAATAAAAAAAGTTCAAGGAGGTATTGAATGATGATACGAGGTGTTTTGGGAGTGTTGTCACTTTAGAGTCTCATGTCATGGAATTTCCTAAACAAATATGTATGTATGTATGTATATATATATGTATGTATGGATGTATGGATTAATGGATGCATGCATGCATGCATTCATGTATGTATGTATGTATGTATGTACGTACGTACGTACATATGTATGTATGTATGTATGTATGTTTCTATGTATATAAGTAAGTAAGTAAGTATGTATGTATGTTTGTATTTATGTATGTATGTATGTATGCATGCATTTATGTATGCATGTATGTATGTATTGATGTTTGTTTTTTTTATGTATGTGTGTATGTATGTATGTAAATATATGTAATGAAATTCACATATAGTAAATTGTTAAAATAGTGAATGTGACATAGAGACACATTATGTGATATTATATGTTTTCCTGATGTATGTTGGGATAGATAAAATTTACATAAGATATGATTCCATGATATGAAATGAGCTATGATATATAATTTCATGATATGTGATATGTTTTACTGATGTGGTGCTATATATGACATGGTTCCATGCAGATTATCATTATGTAAATGGTTGTTATGTGTTTATTACTTTTACTATCAATGAAAGGGGTGATATCCTAACTTATGGTATAATGGTATGTCAGAGTCATAGAATATACAATGATATTTTTTTATGGTTTCTCATAGATCAAGGCAGAGATTGTATCATAATGGTACATTTCTCTCTTAAATTGACCATGAGATGATGTGATATTTTCTCTAGAGTAAGAAAAAAATATCAAGGATATCTTAACACCCAATTAGATCCAAACGTTGATCATGAGCTGTATCAATAGGCATTAATATAGTACCCTTTTCATAGGGTCAACTATCTCTAAAAACCACTTTGATAACTAAAATACAATATTCATTCAAGTCATGTGTAATCTGAGAGAAAAATATAAAGAATAGTCACCATGTTATTCCAAATGGTTGTTTGTTACATCAATTTTTTCCAACCATTTACAATTATTCACAAGTATAATTAATGAACAATGATGATATAATTAGGAGAATACTACAACCATGGGTTGTTTGAGTGTTAGAGTTTATGAGAAATATATTAAGGGTATTATATAAAACAATGAAAATAATAACGCATAAAGGAGACATAAAAAGGTATATGTATGGAGGTGAATATTGTTTAATAGATTGATGAATACAGGACTCTATGAGATGAATATCATTGAAGATATGATTTTATTATAGATGATCAAGTATAGTCATGATTAAAAATAATGTCTGAACTCATTATGATATATTATCCTAGAATTAATAAGGTGATTTTGAAAGGTAACTAATGTTATTATGAAGCTAAAAATGGAAAATAAATATAGAAGTGTTAAAACTATAAATTAATGAGGTCGTATAAAACAAATTTATATTTTCAACTCAATGATGATTGTTTCAAGATACAATGTTCAGGTTTCATGACACATAGATGAAATAATGAGTTTATAGATAAGTTAAATAAGAAAGAGTACAAAATATTAAGATCTTGCCTTAAAATCTATAATGGAATCTATTTTTATTGTCAAAGTTCTTCTAGAAATATTTCCTGAACTAAATATATGTTACTCAATGAAATGAATTGGCATCACACTTGGGTGTATTGTATCATTTCATGGTCTTGGATATTTCTAATAGAGACAGTTTCAAATTATTTGGATGCCATGAATTCATAGTTATTTAATTCCATGATAATAAGTTGTATTGAAAGAAACTCATTGATGATCCACTAGATCAAATATGATGATTTAAGGATACATGTTATAATGGGAAGTAATATCAAAATAGTGATAATTAAATTATCCATGTTTTTTATGGGTAGAGTATGATAACCACACCATGTTTGTTATGAATTTTTAATGGAATTAGTTTGTAGTGGAATTTTCTCTAGGGTGTTTTCTATGGGAATAGAAATTGACACGTGGATTCAAATAGAAATTTCATGGTCAATAAAACCATAATGTGGTGATAGATATATGATTGAAAATTTAAATATGGAAATGGAGTGAAATTAGCTGCCTATAATGAATTCACACTATGGGTATTGGAGTCAATGTTTGACTGAGGAAACCACTTCATGGATGTGTAATATAATTTCTTGGTTTGGTGGATGACTATGCATCTTAAAGATATATATCCTATTTATTTTTGAAGTATATAAGATATTTCTAGAAGTCACAAATATGGAAATGTTTTACTACCCTTTAAGGGATATGTAACATGGAACAAGATTTATAAGGTCTTCAAATATCCTAGAAATGTATACTTTGTTGGAAATCTTGGAGAATAAGTATTTGCATGAATATAAAATAGAAAGGTGAAAGTGAACATTGTGATAAGTGGAGACAAATAGTGATTTTTATGATTAATTTTTTCTCATCTAGTTATTGGATTAAAGATTTGGAAATCAAGGAATATGAACATGATGTTCATGATGATATGGAGTTGAAGTGAAACACCTTCTTCTATTTTTGTGTATTTGATACATTAATCTTTTAATTAGAATTTCCTATATGTAAAATCATATTTTGAACATTTTCTCAAATTAGTGAGTGGAGAGACAATAAGAGGGACTGATCCATGGTCATGTGAACCAAAGTATAATAGTTTTATCCCAAATATCATGTTAGTGATCTTAGGAACAATGGAACATCACTGATTTCATAATCCTTTGATACAGATTATTGGATGAACCATGTAAAGTCCTTATGTTTTTTAATTGTATTCCTTTTTATTTGGATATTTATTTTTATTATTGAAAAATTCACTACTAGTGGAACTTAAACAAGGGAGTTAGGAGAATAGAGCATTTATGTATTCAGTTAACTAGAACAATGTTGATGTGTTCATATAGATGATGAAAGAATCATGGGAACAAGAGATGGATGGGAGATCTTGGGATGTGTTGTCTGGAAATTTGAAGAGCCTCAAGACTAATATAGGCAGATGGTTCATGGAAAAAATATAAGTGGATGATTCGGTCGAAGCACTGTAGGAGGAGAATGAACGATTGGAATATAGGCTGCAATAGAGATGGTATGACCCTACCTTCATGTTGGTATGTGAAAAATGTTGTTTTCGGGATCAAAGGATTCTGGAGATCGAAAGGGATTTTAAACAAAGATCTAGGGTCATATGTCTGAAGGAGGGTGACCGAAACAATGGTTTTTTCCATGAATGTTTCAAGGAATGTCATAATATGAAACTCAACATCAGTCTTGAGGATGGATCGTTTTCTTTGGATGTTAATTTCTCCAAAATGATGTCCTTGAATCACATTGAAATGCTGCTTGCAGGTGGTCCTTGAGGACTAGATAGGGAGGGACACTCAACAATAGAACAAGAGCTTTTCATGGGGAGTATTTCTAGGAAGATTTATGACAAGGATAACATTACTTGGAGAAGTTTACCATCTGATGAAAATGTATGGGAGGTTGTTCTCAATATGTCACTAGACAGTGTTCCCAGTCCAGATGGTTTTCCATGAGATTTCTAGGTGGCATCTTGGGACTTTGTTGGGACTCATGTTGTCGAGTCAGTGCAAGATTATTTCGGGGGGGGGGGGTTATCTTAATAGGAGTACATGTTCGTACATGGAGGTTATCTTACCCAAAGTTAAATATCCCTCTTCCATAAATCAATATAGACCAATTTTCATTTGCAATGTTTCTTACAAGATCTTGGAATGTGTACTGACTCAGAGTTTGAACAAGCTGGTTCCAAAGGCTATATCTCAGGAACAAAATGGATTTATCAAAGGTAGAAGTATTTAAGGGGCAGTGGGAATCACTCAAGAATTGTTGGAGGATGTAAATAAAAGGGTGGTCGGGTCCAACGTGATTAGTTAGATAGACATGGAGATGGTGTATGACAATCTGGAATGGAGTTTCATAATCTGGGTGATGAGATGGTTGGGTTTCCATGAGTGGGTTTGTGATCTATGATTTCAGTGCTTCGCCTCTCACTAGGTGACCATTTCTCTTATGGGAAAAGGATTTGGGTTCTTCAAAAATGTGAGGGGTGTGTGAAAAGGGGACCCTCTATCTCCCATCATGTTCATACTTGCACAATAGGCCCTCTTGAGAAATCTGCATAGATACTTGGTAGAACGAATAATTTTTCCATACCATTCTCAAGCTTCAGATGGCTCTCTCTATCATATTATGTTCGCTGAAGATATTCACAACTCTTTGAATAGAAGGAGGTCGTCCCTAGTGAATTTTATGTTTCTTATGTTGATTTATGTTAACTTATCTGTCCAATGGGTTAATTATAGGAAGAGAAATGCTTTCAAATCAATGAAATGTACAAGAAGAAGGTTTCAGAGTATTGAAGACATTTTGGGCATTCAACAGAAACAATTTACTAGGATATATCTAGGGGAACTTGTTTCTAATGGATGAGTGAAATAGATATTCTTTGAGGACCACATTAACATAATGATCGAAAGGGTTCTTAATTGGATGAACATGTTTTTCTCCTTCGGTGGACGTGTGACGTTACATAATAGTGTGATTACTTTGATATCGATGCATGTCATGTCCATTATCACTAATCCCAATGGGATTATCCCATCAATTGAGAATTTTATGAACTGATTTATTTGTGATGCTAACTCCTTGGGAATATCTCATTGGGCCTCTTGGTATCGAGTAGAAAAACCAGTGGAGGAAAGTGGAGTTGGTCTCATGGATGTCTCAAATTCCATGAATTACATGTAGGCTCGTTTGGCATGGGATTTAATTGTTTGAGAATCTATGTGTGCCAAAACACTTAGAACTAAGTATGGAAAGAACTGAGAGGATTGGGAATTTAGGAAACTTTCCAGGTTGGGGAGAACTGTGACGTTTCACTTGGAGATTCTTCAGGGGTTTTCTCATTGTATAATCGGACGAGGGGATATTAATTTATAGAGGGATAATTGGGTGGGGGAGAAATTGTTTTTTCCAAACTTCCCCAAACTGAACATGTTGGTAAGAGAGGCCAGCCATCACCCTGGTCTGATTGAGGCCATTATAAGCCAAGAACAGATGATTATTTTTAACACGGTTGTATTTTCTAAGGATGTTGACCGTTATTGTTTTTCAGATTCATTATCTAGATCCTTCAATGGGCAGGATTACTATAGGTCTATTTGGCAGGGAGTGGTTCATGATGAGTGGGGATCATGCCTATGGTGTAAGGAGGTCCCAACGAAGATGATTTTTCTAGTCTGGAGAGTGTGAAATCAAGCCTTACCAACAGAGGATAATATTCAAAGGAGGGGAATTCACCTGGCCTCACGTTGCTGCTATTTTAGTAACCCCCAAGAGGAATCAGTGATTCATCTATTTATCAAGGGTGAATGGGTAGTAAGCCTTTGGTCTATGATGGATAAATGGGGTAATTATAATGAAACATGTACATCCATGCATTATTTCTTTGTGAGTTGGTTTTCAGTCACATAACAATATGTGATGGATTCCAAGATCTGAGGTCTCATTGTTACAATAATTTTATTGGAACTTTGGGAGGTAAGGAACAAAACAAGGATAGAGGTTCAACTATTGATGGCTTTAATACATGTGAGAATGAAGACTCTTTTTGATGAACTTGGTTCGCTGGTTAAAGGTGGAAATTATTCCTATAGTCTTTGTAGTCTTCTCAACAGACCAGTGGCACGCTCAAGATCCCAAGGGTGTTGGATTAGTTGGAATCATATGGAGAATGGTTTCAAACTTAATGTCGATGGGTCACTGATGAATGGCCAGATTCATGGAGGAGGCCTGGTGTGGGATAAGAATGGTTCAGTTGTGTTTTCTAATAGCAGTTTCCATGGGCTAGATTGTTCGTTAGGGGCAGCAACTAGGGCGTTGCACACTAGTGTCAGGATTTTCAAAAGATTCTCATTGGTGTTTTTCTAAGTGGAGTCAGACTCTAAGGTGCTGATTTATGCTTTACATGGGAAAGTTAATTCTCCTTGGTATTTGACATACCTAATAATAAGTTGTGTCTTAGAGGTTCCTAATGGATGTCTGGTTCTTTATATTCTAATAGAGGCCAACTTTGCTGTAGATGGACTCTCTCGGGGGAGTATTCCTGATGGGCCCTTGGTAATTTTCTCTAGCTATGGTTCATTTCCTTAGGACTGTAATGATTATGTCCAAGGGGATGCACTTGGGATCCATCATTTTAGACCTCCATGATTTTTATCTTCATTTTAGGGAGAATTCTCCTTTCTTAATAATAAAGAAAAATTCGATCGATCAAATATTTAATTAAATACTTTTGGAAAAAATATGTTCCCTAATTATCCACATCTCAAGGTGTTTCGGACCTTGATTATAACAAGTTTTATCAGTATTGAAAGGTTTATTATTTTGAAAATCTATCTATTGAAGAGATCCAGATCATGGAAAAGATAATGCGTTCAAAAATTGGATTTCCAATCATTAATGGGAAACCTTTTTAAATATAAAAGAATTACTAAGATCAAATCTATGATATCTAGGATTGGATTTTTATTTAGATTTTTTACATGAAATCGAAATAAGTGATCTCATAGAGATTTATTTCAAAAAATTGGACAAAAATTTAATGAATTTGGATGAAAATGGTAAAAATTAACTATTAGTATATCTATAAAGTTATATATACATATGATTTTCACATACTCTAATGTGATATGGGATGAATTATATAATATTTACAAAGTAGATAAAAAATTTAATAAGGAAATAATTCAATTATTATATATTAAATTTCAAGGCATAAGATAAATTTAAAAAAGGCATCAATGAATTATTCAATCAAATCATTTTTATAGTTGTCTAAAATCAAGGTAATGGTGATGTGGATAATTTTTTTGAGAATAATTCTACGATTATATAAATATAAAATTTCTAATATTGAATAATGTGATCTAAGTTAATTTACTCTTGATGAATTTTGAGGCATCTTGGTATCTTATGAGATGATATTAAAGTTATAGGGAATGGTAATTCATTCATAATAATATATTTCTTTAAACTCAATAGAAAATATAGACATAAATCACGAAGAGTATGATTAATAATTGACGAATTAATATCACTATTTACCTAAAAACTCAAAATAGGAAAATGATGGTTTCAAGGTAAACTACAATTGGAGTAATTTAATTTTGTAAATGTTTTTAATAATATTAATGTTTCTAATAGTTAAATAAGAAATATTAGTTGTGATTGATCTATTATAGAGGAGGAAAAATAATTTTCCTCCATGAATGAAAACTAAATATCAATTTGACATGAAAACATGAAAAAAAATTAATGATAAATTTATGTGAGAAAGGAAATATATACTGAAGAATAATATTATGATGAAAAACAAAATTTATTTAAATCAACCTCAAATTAAGTTCTAGTTTTTATGGTGGAAAAATAAAAAGTTTATGTGGAAAAATAAAATAAAAATATTTATGGGGATATTAAAGCTGAGTTAAAAGGTGATCTTGAGGAACTTTATTTTCAAATAATGAAAAATTGTAAGGTAAATAGTTTATTTTATAAACCACTTATTATATAAATGAACTAGATGCTATGATTATAATACTAGAACTGGTTGAAGATAACTACACAACCAAAATAAACCCAAAAAAGTTGTTGTTTTTAAAAAAACATTGAATAGTAAGATATGATTATTGATGTTTTTAATGATTTTTTTTAAATAATATATAAAAATAATTGAATATATTAAGGAATATTAGTTTAATTTAAAGAATTAATTTAAATCTGAATAAAAATTTATAAATCATGAGAAGAAGATGTAATGTTGATCTATATAAAAAATACAAAGAAGCCTCAATAAAACTTAAAATATGTTTGATCATGAAATAAGACCACTATTTTGGGAAAGTGTATGCTTTTGTATGATGTTGAATCATCCAAGGCTCAAATTTGGAAGTCAAAGTAAGTGGGATCAATGGATAACGGTTAGAAACAGATTGTGGATTCTCTAAAACAAACATATTAATATTATTCTAAAAATTCCATAGATTTTTATCAATGATTTATAAGATAATAAAAAAGAATTTTCCATTTATTATATGTAAATTTTGAGATTCTTGTGTCACATGATAATATATCCCAAAAAACTAAGGATTTTATAATGAGGTGAATCATTTTTAAGAATATAACAAATAATAATAACATATCCTATAGAAAGAAAAATAAAATCATTTAATGTGTATTGATTTTATTACTCTAATTATATACAAAATGAATTTTATTGGAGATTAAATATAGATAAAACATGATATGGAAATTATTTTAGAAAAAATAAAATTTATAGAATAATTAATAATTTTTTAAGAAAAAGTTCCCAATTATTAAAGATGAAAAAGATCTTTATGTACATATAATGAATAGAGAAGTGATACAGAAGCATGCATCAAATAATTAGGGTATTTAATTAAAGAAAAATAAGAAATTTTAGAAAGAAAACAATCTTGAAGATTTATTGAAATAAAGTGAAAAATAATAATAGTATATGAATTCTTGATAATGGATGTTCATCTCACATGACAAGAAATAAGTGACAGCTAAAAAATTTGAAGAATCGTATGGATAGTGCAGTTTATTTTAGAAGTAGTGGTGCATTAAAGATCAAAGACAATTTTAATATAAATATAGTTAAATAAAATAATAATAATATAAATATGACCATTTTGGATGACATTCATCGTAATCTCTTCTTTGTGAGTAAATTGAGTTACTCTGGTCTTGGAGTATCAATGAACCAGATGGGTTTCTTCATCAAAGTTAAGAATGGGGTTATTTATTCAATGTGGTAGGATTTTTTATAATATATATTAATTGGATTCTAAAAAAACAAATATTTTATTACTGTGTATTAGAGAATAACTTATTTTATAAAAAAATTTGTCACATTTACTAATAAAATATGAACAATTTTTTATGTTCAAGGAAAAAATGACTTACCCATTTTAAAGAGATAATACGATAAATTTTTTAATTATTTATATAAAGTAAATATGATTCATAATTATTTCAAATAAAAGAATAAAATATTAATAAAACCACTTTATTTGATTCACATTGACTTTTTTGGTTCCAGGATACAAAAGGTCACTAAAGATGAATTTTTTTACATCTTCTTTTAGATTATTTTTATATATAATACATCTTGATTATGAAATAAAAAAGGAGGTGAATAATAGTATCAAGAATTATCGTAAATTTATTTAACACTAATATGGAAGGATGATCAAAACATTATTAACTAATAATGTCATGGAATATAATTTAATTTTGTTTGATAATTAATGGGACATACATGGAATCAAATGGGACTTATGATTTACAAATGAATGATTATATTTGTTCTTAAAAAACATGAGGTTTCATTGGTGATAAATCTAAAATAAAATAGAGTGGTAAAAAAGGAAATTTATAATTACCAATATATAAAATACATTTCTAATTGAAAATGATGTATCTAGGATTTATTTGAAAGAACTGATTAAAGTGGTGGAATATTTTCAAAATAGGGACTTTCTTAGTTATTTAGAGAAAGTGATACCATATGAAATTTATCATTAATGAAAGAAAACTCTAAAATACTTTAGTATAGTTGGAATAAAGTTATTTTTCATAAGTAAGGAATGAACTCCATGCAAACATAGAGATGTATTAGATGAAGGAATATTTATTAGTATTATACAGAGACAAATTCTTACAAGAGTCTAAATAAGAAATTAAATAATTTTTTAGAGAAATGAGGTGAAGTTAATTGATGAAATTTTTTAAATAAATAAAATTATTTACAACTAGATGAAATTCATGAAGAGATATATAATCATTAATCCATTTTTGAAAAACCTAATTATATATATTATATGGAGGATTATAAAATTTATTTGGATAATGAAGATAAAGACAAGGTATATTACTCACCAACACAAATTGGAAATAAGAATAGAAGATCCAAATTGGATGAATCTAACATATTTGGTGATAAAACAAAATATACACAAACTCATAAAATCAATAACATTAAAAAGGATTCATCTCTATCACAAGTGGGGACCAAATCATGTAAATTAGTCATGAAAGATAAATCATGGGACAATTAAATTAATGTGGAGTTAGATTAAATTGAGAAAAAAACATGAGATCTTTTAAATATACCATATGCTATCAATTCTAGGGGTAATAAGTGGGTATTAAAGAATAAACTTGATGGGTATAAAAAAGTGGTTATAAATGAGGCTAATATTGTATGTAAAGGATATACCAAAATAGATGGTATTTATAAGGAATAAATAATAAAATTATTGGTAAGTATTGAATCAATTAATTTGTTCTTATTTATGGAAATATAAAAGAGATTAAAAATATAGAAAATGGATACGAATATGAAATTCTTGAATGGAGAGATTAAGGAGGAATTGTTCACTGAATAACTGATATATATTTTAACATGATGATAATGAAAACAAGGTATTTTATTTAAAGAAATATTTATATCGATTTATTCAAAAACTATAATCCTTATATGATTGGTCAGACACTTACTTGGCAAAAGTATAATTCTAGATATGTGGTGTTAAACACAATTTATATATAAAGAGAAAAAATTAATAAAAAATCATAATACATGTTTATATTTAAAATTATATCTTGTGTAAGATTAAAGTAAAATATTGTAAGCAGTTTACAATATTTATTTCATTTGAGTTCATGATGTTAATTATTAGAGAACTTTCCTACTTTTTTATGTTTTAAGTAAATGAATTTGGTATTTATTCATTTATATTTCATGTAAAGTATTATAATGAATTATTAAATAATTTTGGAATATATTATTGTAAGATAGTTTTAATTCTCATTACCGTCATAACTAAACATGGAGAGATTGAGGATGGAAATTTGGACGATCCAAAAATATTTAAGTAGATGATTGTAATTTTTTTACATTATGGACAAAATAATAATAATATATATAACATACCTAGTTACATGATTTAAAAGTAATTTAATGTAAAAATACCTAATAGAAGTTAATATAATCATGTGGTATATTAAATTTACTCTTTATTATATATTTTTACAAAAATTATGGAAGAATAAAGATTTTATGATTTATAGTGATGCAGATTGGGCTCGAGATGTTATGGATATGGAATCCACAAGTATTATAGACTTTTACATTTAAAATAACTCTGTTAGTTAGTTTAAAATGAAATAAGAAGTTATTTATCTTGTAAATATTTAGTAAAAAACTCATGAAAAAATCATATTAACATTTGGTACCATTCTAAAAAATAAAAAATGGAGTATTTTTTTTAAGATGGGGTTTATTAGTATAAGTGAACATGTGGATAATATTTTCATAAAACCAAAAATTGTAGCTAAATTTATAAAACATCGATTAAATCATAAAGTTTAACAACCACCCTCAATATTTATAGGTTCAAAATAATCCCATATTATATGGTCTTATAATTCTAAAAGTCTTCATTTATGTTTTTCAATGCTTGGAGGTGTTGAGAGTGTGTTCATAGTATTTTATATTAATAAATTATAAGTTTGTTTGTGTGTAATCTTGACTAATCGTGTGGTCATTTGTTTGTTAATGTGGTCTATAATTTATTCACATGATCACTTGTTTAGTAATGCATTTGATCCTTTGGTTATGTGGTCGATATTTTGTTTGTGTGGTCTATTTATCGGTCATGCGGTCCATCCATCCTTTGTTCATGTGGTCGGTTTCTTGGTTTCACATCTGTTCCATCCTTTGTTCATGCGATTGATTTATTATTCATACAACCAATCCATATTTTTTCATATATTCAACTTTATGGTCATGTGATTGATATATATTTAATTCATACGGTCTATTTATTGGTCATGTGGTCAATATACGCTTTTTTCATTTGGTCGACTTCTTGGTCATGTGGTCGATCCATCCTTTATTGGCATAATTAATTTCGTGATCATGTGGTGGATTCATGTGGAACATTTGATCCCTAAAGTCACTAGTTTTTTCATGGGGTTGATCCATTTCTACAGTCTCTTTCATACTTCATGCGATCAATCCTTCCTTAGCCACATATGTGCTTAATCATAAAAATCCCATAACATTCCAGAATGATGTAAAAATTGTTTTTAAGAAGAAATAAAGAAATATTAAAAGGAAAATGGATTTTTGAAACCCAAATAAATAAATATAATTATATATTTGAATTACTAAATATTAGATTCTTTAAACGAGTCATAAGAATGAAATTAAATCTAAACTAAATAAATAGTGAATTAAAAAGAAAATTTGATTGGTTTGATAGAAATACCCAATAGAATCATATATTTAATTCTAAAGTGATAAATATTTACCTTTATTTGTTCTTAGTTATTTTTCTCATGTATTAAAAATCAAAATATTTCACTCTTGCAGTTTTTTAACCCTTCTTCAATCATCCAAGATTATTCCTGTGAGTTTTTTAGCTCACACCCAACACCCTCTTTCTTATGTTTTTGGTGCAAAAAAATCACGAATCTCTCATGAGATAGGGGATTGGATTCTTCTATTATTATTTTCACAAGGTTTATTTTAATCATGATTTATGTTACTTTGTTTATTTGGATGGGATTAACCATTATAATATAATAATTTTTATATTATTCAATAAAGAGAAAAATTATAATCACATGTAAAATACTTGTTTTAATTTCAGAGTACGAAACAATAAAGTAAAAAAGGGATATCACATGTTATAGTGTAAATTTTTTTATAATAAAAATTAAATTTTAATTATTAATTTTGAATTATTTAAATAATAGAATTATCACATGTGGAACATCTCTTATTATTTAAAGACAATTTAAATAAATGGTTGGGGTTTTGTGATCACATGTTTTTTATGATTTATTAATGTTGCCTCTTGATATTTATTTTATAGTGTGATATCTGATTAGATGTTTTTGTTATTATTTTTTAGTATGGTTCTAATGCTTGTATTTCTATAAACAATATAAATATGGTAATATTAAGTGGATAGTAGAAAAGGAATGATAATTATTTTGTGTTCTTTTGAATCTTTTTGAACATGTAAATCATAGAAGTAGAGAAATAACGATTCATGAATGTTTATGTTGATTCCTATATAATGTTAGATACTACATATAGGTTTCTTGACTTTTGAAATCTGTGTATAATAAAATTTTTAATTCATGATGGAAATTAAAATCATTGTGTACTAGTTATAATTGTTTCGGCTAGATGAGACCATTCTTTCATGTGGGAGGATTGAGTGCCTTAATTCCATTGTATTAGTTCCATTTATTTGTGTGATGGAAATACATGGTTTCATTATGTGCATTATATATTTTAATTATATCCTTTATGTGTTTTTTGTTTGATAACTTGGAATAGTTAGGAGCATTGATGAGAAATTGGCTGAAGGCCTGGGGATGCAGTGATGATTGATTCTAGTGATGTTGGTATGAATAATACTATGAAAAATAGTGTGGTAATGAAATAAAGGTCACAAATATGAGTTTATATTGAGGATTTATCATTGATATATTTTTTATTGACGGTTTTAAATATATAGTTGGATAGATATTATATGATTGGTTTCAAACTACTTGATATATTTTGAATATATTCATGAAAAATGCATCATTGATATGGTTTCTTAGGACGAGTCTTAGAGTACCTGGATAATTATGAAATTAAAACGGAACTAATAAATTAATTGGGTAGGTTCATGGAGAAGAAAAAATTATAATATAATTAAGATAAATTATGGATTAAAAGGAACTATCTTAGAAGATTAAAGTGTTAATCTTGGAAATGAATACAGAACAATTTTAATTTATTGATGATAAATCAATAATTAATGAATTTGGGTTATTATAATAATTTTTCAGATCTATACCTTAGTAAAGGAAATTGGGTTTCATGTTTGATGATAAAATAAGACGAGGCTAAGGCTAGGTAATTTCCTTTAGCATGGTTGTATGAGATATATTCCATATATTCTAATTTCATACACTTCACCACCCAAATAAGTAGGGCCACAAACACCTAAATGTTTTGGGAGGTGTTTTTTCTGACATCTAAAATGGTAAGGGAATGTATGGATGAATTATCTCTATCAATTTCTCTCCCTTTATATGTTGTTATGAGTAGGAATATACTAGGATATAATGGATTTGGTATAGAGTTTGATCCTACCCAGGTTGTTATGGATTTTATTTATACTATACATTTATATGTGGGATGTATCAACTTGATCTAATAGAATATACTTGTATCTATTCGTGTTGTTCATTAATTCTAATGGGTGTTCATTCATGGGCTATTATGTCTTGAGATATAATGTTATTACACAGGTTGTAGTGGATTTCAGATATACAATTGGTTACAAGTGAAATGATATGATGAGTTGGTTATGTAGACTGATTCCAGCATAGGATGTTTAGTCCTACCTGTGAATGAGGTAGGTAGAGTTGAGGCCTAACTCACATTATATAGGATATGATATATGTAAGGTATGCGCACATGGCATGAGCTATTAGGGCATGAGAGAGACAAAAAAGTGGGGAAGTGGAATCATGTAACCTTCATTTATGTATTTGATTTTGATATAGATTGTTTTACTTCTTCATACAACTTAGTGAGTGTTCTGTGATGAGGATGGGAAAAATAAATTTACCCATTTCAATGATGATTTTGTTTCATTTTTGTATTCATTGGGATTTAGTATACTCCTTTCACATTTTTCACAAGTGGTTTTGGGGAGGATCCTATCGAGTATACATGTTATTATCACCCTATATATATATATACTATTTTTTAGGTATGTAGTAGATGTTTAGTGATTGAGTTGTGCATAACTACCCTGAGGAGTTGTTTAGGATCTATTAGATCTTTATGTTCACTTCCAAGGATTTACTTTTGGTACTTTTAGTTTATCAACTGTTCCAGTTGTATGGCATCACATATTTTATTGGGATTTCTTCTATTTATGAATGACGTTGTATCATGATTCAATCTTTGTTCCCATCCATCAGAAATGAGAACTAATCCTAGAAATACTTGAGGCACGTTCTTGATCACCTCTGGATAGAAACCAGTGCCATGGTCACAAAACATGATCATTGGGAATGATTTCACCCATGATAAAACAACCCAATAAATAATAAAACATCAATATCAGAGTAAAAAGAATAAATAAATTGAAGTAAATGGAGACTGAATAATAATTAATTAATAATCACATATATAATCACATGGTACATAAATGAATAAACATCAACTCCTCCAAGAAACAAAGGCTAAAGACAAATACAATAAAAATACATCCCAAAGGGTAAAAAATATTATCCATAATCTCCATGTGACCCACTATCAATCTACTCATATCAAACCAACCATGTCAAAAAAACCCATATTACAACTCAAGGGAGACTAAATCCATGTCACATGAAATGAAACAATAAGATATGCATACACCAAATGGTGTATATAGTGTGTGAGTGAAACCAATCCTAGTAGATAAGCACCATAGTGTTTGTGCGATTTCTAACCAAAGACAATACAATTTATTCTTGTTTTAAAATAAAATTGAAAATATGTTTTTATTCCACAAGAATGAAAAATAAAAATCACAATCATACATTTTAAAAAAATACTATTATTTGGCTTAAATGAAAAAAATCACTTGAAAACTACTTCCGTACCTCATACCCCTTATTGATGAAACACACCCCTTATTAATAAAGAAAGGGTGGAACTTAAAAAATTTATCTAGTCACTTTTAAAACACTAAAAGAGGATATTTTCTAGAATCCATAAAACAAGGTAAACCCAATTTTCTCCTCTTTCAA
This sequence comes from Viscum album, assembly GCA_963277665.1. NCBI lineage: Eukaryota > Viridiplantae > Streptophyta > Magnoliopsida > Santalales > Viscaceae > Viscum > Viscum album. Next base: position 905,125,375 of record OY728131.1, on the reverse strand, counting down.
AGAACATCTCAAATGATCATTTTGAAAGCAAAAAACTTTTTTTTTCAAATTCAATATCCAAAACATTTTCACAAACCAATATTAAAGTGTAAAAATCCATTACTAAAATAAGAGGAAGAAATAAAGGAACCTAGAATAAAATAAATAAGGCAAAGAAGAAAAATATAAATAAGGTACCGTAATAAAATCAATGATAGGGGAAATAAACATTGTATATCAACCAAAATTTTCTAAATAATCCTAAAAAGGATGTCAAAACATCATGGGAAATTTCTTAGGACTCAAGTAAAAAGGTATAAATTGGTGACATGATCTCTAGGATGGCATTACTAAACATATCAATCTCCACAATAGCCCCAATGGCATATTCATATATAAACCTATTGGGAGAAAACTGCTATTACAGGCTACAATAAAGAATATATCTCATTAGATCCCTTATTTTAACAACCATGCTTCATTCCACTAGCTCACTTAGTCTATCATGCCATAATACCTTATCAACACACTATCAATAATAGAGTTTTCACTTATCCATACCTATACATAGTCCCCAAGGCTCCCATGACCAAAATCAAATAGAGGTGAGAAATCACATGCATCAATATATATATATATATATATATATATATATATATATATATATTTCAAAGAAATAAATCACACCTCACCTCCCACACCCTCATAATCAACGACCCAATCACATTTCATTCATAACACATGGAAGATAAAACATTCCACTTAGGATATAATTCGTATCAATCAATAATTAATAACCCCTTGGAGTTTCAAGATAACAAAGGGGATCAAGAGGGTTACACACTCACACACACATCATTTATAAAACATCCAATTTACCAAATGAGACTCTATCAAAAGACTCAGAATTATAAGTTTCATTGCAATGGTTTGAAGTCCCACTCTAAACCAATATTTAAAATAAAGTTATTGAAATCCTATTGTAAAACATATTCAAAATAAATTTTCACAAAAACCATGGGAAGGAATATTTTAAGAAATAACACATTTTCATTTAAAACCCTTAGTGGGATTAAACACCCTTTTTTAGTTAACATCATAAATCAAATGTTATCAAGTGATTTTAAAACATTAATCATAATTTAAATCACCTATTTCAATATTTTAAACACTATAAATTTCAATACCTCACTTGGAATACCATGAAAAAATTTCTATAAGTCCAATACCACACATACCACTTGATTTTGTAGCCTAAATAGGTAAAAACACATTTTTAATGATACATTTAACTTAATAAAATCTTTTAGAAATTATCACTACTTGGAATTTAAAGTTCAACTTGAAATGAAAATTAAAACCCATTTTTTCAGGATAAAATCCACCTTGAACCCATTTAATATCTAACAAATACATCACACATGTATTAATTTTATTAAATAGGGAGTTTTAATCTATCAAGCACTTAATTTTAATCCAATTTAATAAAATACACAAACACACCTCCATCGGTTCAACGAAAACTAATACAGAATTCATCGTATATGATGATGAATGATTTAACAAGTCTCAAGTGATCCTATTTAATCCCTAAACAGAAAAACACCCATGAATAACTCATCCTAAACCCCTAATCAGAACCTTTATAGTCCTAATATTTCAAACAATGGAAAAAATAAATAGAGACGGTAAGAGTGAGATAAGGGTGTTGGAATCCAAGAGAAATGAGAAGAAATTACTTTGGAAACATGAATTAAGAAGGGTTGGAATGTATCAAAATTAAAAGGAATGGAAGGAGGAACTTATTAAAAAATGTGATTGTCTTAGATAAATGATATGTGAATGAAAGAAATCTCTTATAGATCTTAAATTCAAGAGCGTACTTTTATAATTTCACTTTTAAGTGAATTTGGGAAACTCACATGGTTAGGCCACATGGTTTTGTAAATCATGCACCAAACGTGTAGTTTTCATTGCTTTATAAAATAAATTTTTTTTAGTTTCTCTTGGGAAGCTCATATGGTTCATCAACTTTTGCACCAACTATGAAAAATGGCACTACCCAACCATAGATCCATATATCATGCTTGTCACATGGTTTTCATAACTGTGCACAAGTTTTACACCAGGAAAACTCAAGTAAAGGAAGTGAATCTCATTTAATGCTAAGAGTCACTCCAACCATATGCTTCCCATGCAGTTCATACATTGTGCATTCAAAAAAACAAGAAACTTATAAATTTAAGGGTACCTACATGGTTACTCCTATACCATACACCTCAAACCATAAGTAGATGAAAAAATACAAGAAAATAAAACTCAAATCCAAAACATTGAAAAATTTAAATTACTCCAAAATCATTTTATTATAATAAAATCTACAGTGACATTAGGTGTTATAATCTATTTGGCATGCCACTTTATACCTTGATAAATTCCTCAATAAAGGTGGAAGTAGATGAAATGAGTTATAACCTACACCCCATTGAATGAGGTGAGTAGGATGATAAATAAATTGAGAGGGTCAATGAAAGGAAACTCACAAACACCTATGATCAATCCATATTGCACCGTTAATCCCATAAAACTACATGATATCTCTATTTCATGTTCAACCATGTTCAAAGATATATGATCCAAACTTGATAGTGACCGATCATAAATCTACCAAACATTTAAAAATTTTATAAATAGAGTATCAAATGAGAACACACCCCAAATTGAAGCATCCATTATAAAAACATATCTCAAAAAATCCAAAGGAACACTTAGGAAATATCCAAGTAACTGATTCCCACTACCTCAAAGAGGAACTAACATCAAATAGCACAACATCAATAATTCCAAGACAACACCAAGATTAACATGCATCACATCCATAAGGAATAATTCATGATCATTCCATAATAAGAAATGATATATTCCTTTGACCTGGGTCACCATACCCTATTGGTAAGCTAAGACCTCAATCTTGAAACACCATCCCATAGAGAACACAACAAAGATATCACTATCAAGTTATTAACTACCTTAAGGTAACATCTATCTTAATTACCCTAGAAATGACCCAAATGTCATCCATGATCAACCTCATGAGAAATATACATCAAGATGTCCACAACACAAGAAAATACTAGAAGACCCAAAGGAAGAAAACTAAAATAACAAGGAAAGTAGAAAAAATTAAAAACCCAAAGAAATCAACCCAAGATAGAAGGTACAAAAAATAGTCTTGAAATATATTTCTATCAACAATTAAATAATTCAATAATCCTTGATTTACCAAAAATAAGTCCCCCGAAGAAAAAAACCATTCAAGGAAACCACATGGGATCCCCTAAAAACATACACAAGGCTTCACTACAAAGCCACATTCCAAAAAGTAACTAAGTATAAGTAAACTCTAATTATTCTTAATTAGACCATTCAAAATAAGGAAATAAAAATAACCCAAGAAGCCATAAATAAAAAATGAGGTATGAATCCCCCAAATCAACTTAGAGTCCTGGTAGAGTCAATAATAGAAAGGGCCACATCTTGAAAATGGAAGAAAGCACACAAGGATCACTCCTAGTAAAAATACATTGAAATATATTAAGACCTATCTGGGATTCACATAGAAACCAACATGATACATGAAACTAGTTTCTCACGATTCTTAAATAATCAACTGGTCCCATTACCAAGGGAATAAATCAAATGCACCCATTCAAATCCTCAAAATAATTACCATTACAAAAATGTCTTTTGAAAACCAATTTTTAAACCAATTTTAAATTTTTCTTAAAAAGCTAACTTTTTTAAAACAAATACCCTTGACAAATATTTTTAACCATTACTAAGGCCCAAGAGTCATAAACATCACTAAAACCGAAGACCAACCGCCTTCTTTTAAAAAATAATTACATACATTTTCATAAAAATAAAATCTCAAACCCCCTTCCTAAACAATTTATGATCTATTTTAAAACAAAAAATCTTTAAAACATTCAATAGAAATTAAAATAGACAAAAAAATCTATTGGTTATCAAGCCCCTTTTTCCTTTTTGAAAATAATTTTTAAATTCCATTTTAAAATTAATAAACACTTTGAAATCAATTTCATTAAACTTTTATTAAAACATCCCCTTTAAGAATTTAAATACTTAAACAACATTACACATTTTAAGCTTAAACACTTGTTTACATAGAACATTTTCCTTATACACACTTAAATAAAAAACATGACTCGATTTTTAATAATAAAAACCAGTCATTTTTTCCAAACCACTAAAATATAGTTTTCAAAAACAAAACATCTCATGTATTTTATCTCTTCCATTTCAAAAACCATATTCCATCATATAACACAATGTCCCCAAGGAAAAAAATCCAAGAACACTAGAATCACTCTCAAATAAAAATGTATTAAACCACATAAATTTCCATAAACCTCTAATAAAACTTCTCTATAGGATAGAACTCTAATTGAATACTCATTTAGAATAAATACATATATAGATGGAGGCTAACAAAAAAATATGGAGGGGAAAATGCACTTTCCATGGTTTGGTTTCATGGGATGTAAAATTTTGTGTTGGATGTATGATATACTCTATCATGGTTGTTGTTCCATTTTTCATAGGCACATCATGATTTACCAGACCATATGAGCTAACTGTGTATCTTTGGGTCATTCACCACTTTTTCCTCTAAAACTCAAACTGACCAATAAAATTAACAATACACTTAATTAGGATCAAAGAATCATCTCAACATATCAAAATCCTTAAATTTATCCAAATATGAACTCAAAATTAGTACTCAATCCCAAAACACCCACGAAAATTTGAGTATTGTTGTGATAAAGATCTATCAAAGAACTTTATCACACACTACACCTAAACCATGATTTTTATCTCATTATCTAAACTACCTAGACACACCCTAAATAATAATATAGTATGATCTGATATCATTTCTTCATAAACCAATATATGCCTCCCATATATCGGATAATTGAATTGGTCCAGTACATACTTGATGAACATTACTGATCACCTTAGGCAGGAAACTAGTTCTAGGGTATCAGAGCATGATTGTTGGGAACAATTTTTACCCTTGATAAAACAACCCAACAAATAATAAAACGTATAAATCAGTCTAGATAACACAAATAAACTGAAGAAATTAGAGACTAAATAATAAATAAGGAAAAATTTCATATATAAGAATATGGTACATAAATGAATAAACATCAACTCCTCTAAGAAACAAAGGTTAAGAACAAAGTTGATTCAAATATAACTTATAAGGAAACAAAAAAATACTACTATATACAATCTCAAAATGACCCATAGTCACTCTCCTCGTTCTAATACAAACATATCTAACAACCCACATCATAACTAAAGGGAGACCAAAGACAAGGAACCTAGAATGAAACCATAAGATCTAATTATACAAGGTGATTTATTTAGCATGTGATAAAAACTAATCCTAGTAGGTAAAAACCATAGAGTTTGTGCTATTTATTACAAAATACAGTCCATTTTGACACTAGTTTGAAAATATAATTAAAAAATCATATTCAATCCACAACTATAAGAAAGAAAAATCACACCCACATATTTTAAAAAATAATATTATTTTTCTTAAATAAAAATAATCACTTGAAACCAAATTCTAGGACTTTACCTCATTTTTGATAAAATACCCCCTTATAGATAAATAATTAAAGGTGAAACTCGAAACCTTTTTCAAAAATCTTTCAAAACAAAAAACATATGAACATTTTTGTGAGGCCATAAAATAAGGGAAAACCCCTTTATCCCCTTTCACATACTTATCAAATACTCATTTCAAAATAAAAACACCTTTTTTTCTCAAATTCACTTTTTTTTTCACAAACCAATCTAAAAGTGAATAATTCCACTACTCAAACAATAAGAATCAATCATGGTACCTAGAATAAAACAAAAAAGGCAAAGAAACCAAACTAAAAAAGGTACCATAATCTAATTGAATAATGGGGATATAAATAATCAATAAACACCAAAATCCCTTAAATCATCCTATATTAGATATCTAAGAATCATGAGAAACCTCCGAGGACTCAAGCACAATGGTATAAACTAGATTCATAATCTCTAGGATAATGCTACTGAATCTATAAACATCTCTTGAATCCATATCATCCTATCCATAAATAATCCTCCCAAAATAGTAATTCCACTACATACCATAATAAAGAATTTATCTTTTTAGATCCCTTATTTTAACGACTACAATTTTTTCTACCAGTTCAATCAATTTAGCAAGCCACACTCCCTAATAAAAAATTATTTGTTTGGGGTTTTTCATTTATACAACCTCTAATTAGTCCCCTATAACTCCCATGACCACCATTAAATAGAGATAATAAATAACATACATCAATAGATAAAACATTATAATCAGGATAAATTTCACTTCAATCAATTATAAATAATCCCATTAGGATCATAAGATAACAAGGGGCATAAGAGGGTCTCACAATTACACATTCACAATTTTTAAAACACCAAAAGTTCCAAAAATTAATTTCAAAAAACACTTGGAATTCCAAGTAACCTCTCAATGGCTTCAATTCTCACTCCAAACCATTATTTAAAATAATCTCTTGAAATCTATTTTTAAAAAATATTCCAAATCAATTTTCATAAAAACCATTGGATGAAAAATTTCAATAACTGACAAATTTTAATTTAAAACTTTCAACAAGATTAAAAACCTTTTTAATTAATATCATGACCAAAACGGAATCAAGGAATTTTAAAACATTACTCTCAATTAAGAACACATATTTTAATATTTCAAACACCAGGTATTTTAAAACACAGATTGAAGTACCAAGAAGAAAAACTTATAGAAGTCCAAACCCACACCTCCCACTTAATTTCACAACAAAAAAGGGTCCAAAAATAATTTATAATTAAATATTTAAATTAGGAACATCATTTAATAATTATCACTACTTGAAATATCATTTCACACTTGAAATGACTAGCGAAAACCATTTCTATAAGATTAAATCTTCCTCAACCCATTTAAAATCAAACTAATCCCTCACAAATGGATTGAATTTGTCAAATAGAAAATTTTAAAGTATCAAGAACTCAATTGAATGTTAATTTATGGGAAGGAACAAAAAACATTCCTTGGTTCAATGGAAAAAAACATGGAAGTCATCTCCTAAACCGATAAACACTCCCACAATACTCAAGGGATCCTCTGTAATCCCAAAAAAATAAAATACCCATTAATAACACATATTGAACCCATAATATAAACCATGACATCCCTAGGGTACATTAGAGAGGAAAAAATTGAGGGAGATGGGAATAGGGAGAGAATTGAGTAGATATAAAAGAAATGATATGAAATTACCTTGGATACATTAAAGAAGAAGGGTTGGAATAACTCAAAATCGAATGTAAGGGATGGAGGGAACTCCTCGGAACCAAAATTGGCTTGGATGAAAAATATGGGAAACAAAGGATTTCCTTAAGAATCTTAAAGTAGAGATACTGATTTGGGAATTTAACTTTTAAGTGAATTTGGAAAACTCACATGGTAAAGCCTCAAGGTTTGGTAAATAGTGCACCAACAATGTACTTGGAACTACCAAAGGAAACATACTTCACATGGTTTCTTCCATGGAAGCTCAAATAGTTTATTTATCCATTATCCAACCATTCGAAATAATACAACCCAAACATAGAGCTATATCTCATGCTTATCACATGGTTTTCCTAACAGTGTATAAGCCGTGTGCTAGGAAAACTCAAGGAAAGTAAGATTCACAATATTACTATAAAAAGTCACCCCAAATGTGTGCTACCTATATAGGAAATATAGTAAAAATTCAAAAATAATTTTAAACATACCAATGTAAGGTTACCCACATGGTTACTCCTAAATTGTAAACCCTAAACCATGTACTAAAATAAAAAAACCCAGAAAATAAAACTCAAAGACAAAAGTGTAAAAAATTTAAATTAATTTTAAAACGTATTATTATAATAAAATCTATAGTAACATGGGGTGTTATATGTTGTTTGATTGGTTCTCATAATATCCCTTACTAGGAATGGACAATTTGGATTTTTGTTATAATTGATTAATAATATGATATGTTAATGGAGAAGAATTTAATGAACAAAAAAAACTAAATATATGACCAAAATACTATTACACTGGAATCAAGAAGGTAGGAATATCACATATAATTATTTTATTTTTATAAATAAATAACTTATGTTGAATTTAATTCTTCATTGATACACCTAAAAATGTATTCATGTCATACCTTCTTTGTGTCATAGTAATAAAGAGTATATTACATCTAGTGGTGATTAAAACATGCTCCACAACCTTCTGAGCATCACTGTATAAATATTCTGGTACTAGCATGGAAGATCATAATGCTTGTGTCATCTATAGTTGATCACCATGAGAATCACTTAAGGTGGGAGGACTCTCTTTGTTCTACCTAGAATATATAGGGTGGAAAATTAGGTTTTCTCTTCCATTATGGAGAGTATTATAGGAAAGGAACTCTCTAGGAACTGAGAAATATTATCAAGAATTTGTTGTGCTTAACTATTAGAATTTATCTAGGTTTGGAGAATTTCATAACTAGGTTCAAATAGAGACATGGTTAGAAAAAAATAATTACACATGAGCCCTTATTATTTTTATTAAACCCCAACAAACCCTATTATTAAATAATAATAACAATATTTTTTGTTTGAATTTTTCAAAACTCACTGATAAAATAATTATTATTTCCCTAAATTAATAAATTAGTATTCATTTAAATAATTTTTAATATGAAATCTTTCATCGGATGAAAAATATTATTGAGAGTATTTCTTATAATATTTCAAAAATGGTAATGCATGAGTATATTCCCACTAAACAATATTAATAGAAAAGTAATCCTAAAGATATTATGAATTTTGAATTGAATAAAAAAGTTATGAATGCCTTATATTATGGTCTTGATAATAATGAGTTTAATCGTGTTTCTATACACCCAATTACTCATTAAATTTATAAGTTATTAGAATTTACCCATGAGGGAACCAATAAGGTTAAAGATACTATATTAGATATATTTCATAAATATTTTGAATTTTTATCCATGAATTTTAATTATTACATTACTAGAATGATTATGAGATTCACTGAAATATTCAATTATAGAAAATATATGGGTGATGATTTTTCTATAGAAACACTTGTAAAGAAAATCCTTTAAGTTTTACATATATCATGTCCTTATAAAGTCATGACCATTTAAGAAGTAAAATATGTTAATAAAATGGAGGATGGGGAACTCATCATCTCTCTTAGGATATATAAAATAACAATAAAACATAAAGCTATGAAGAAGGCCAATGAAGTTAAATAAGTTAAGAAAAAACTATCACCTTTAATGCTACCAATGATAAATAATCCTAAAGTGAGGTTTTACACCATGATATTCTTACTGAAAACATGATCAACTTATTTCAAATCAAAGACTTATATAAGCAATAAAAATTCCAAAGTAAAAGGTGTAATAAGTAGAGACACACTATGAATGTAAAAAAAATAGTTATATCAAACTGGAGTATCCCATCTATAAGAAGAAGATCAAAGAAAATAAACAAGTAAAAAAGGATTTCAAAGTCACAACATGTAGTGAAAATAATAACTTTATAGATTCAACTTCCTCATCCCCTTTAAGTGACACAATCCACAATTTCCTTATGGAACATGTTCATGAATATGTCGAGGTCAATACCCCTCTTCCTATTTCACCGTCCTCCTCTTTTATCCTACTTATTCTCTTATATATTCTTCTTCATTCCCTTCTAGTCACTAGAATTATTAATAAATAAAATATACATGAAGTCAAAATGGAAATGGATATCATCATCATGATTAATTATATAAAAATCCTTAAAAATAAATATAATCAAGTGGTTTAAGAAAAAGAAACTCACTAAAAAGAAAATGAAATTCTTATCAAAGAAAATAATATATATCCATCAAAATCAAAAATAAATTAGTTATTTATAAACATTAATTCACCATTTAATACATAAAAAGTTTTTTTCCAAATTCACCAAATATGAAGAAATTTTAAATAAAATCTCTGGTTCTCAAAGACCAAGAAAATATGGGGTCAGCTTTGGGTTCTCCAATAATTCAAGCACTTCTAAGAATAAATCAAAAACTAATTTTTTCAAAGCTATTTATAAAGAATATTATTTCAATTATTGTAAACGATATGGTCAATTAGTATAAAATTTTATTTAAAAAATAAATGATATGGGATACTAATTAAATTCCATACTTCTTCTGATTTTTCTAAAATAAAACCGATAAAAAATCTGGATTCTGAAATATTTATTTGGCTAACATATGTAGCCCCAAGTTTATGTGGGTAACAAAATCTTCAATCATTTAATAACATTTGAAAATTTTCTTAAGATCAAAACCCAATATGATATTTTGTGTTAAGATATTGGTTTCTTAAGACATGTGTGACAACCTATTTGAATTCAATCAAATTAATAAAACCAAAGGAGGTCATATCACCTTTATTAACAACTTTAAGGGTATGATAATTGGTAAAGGTACAATTAGTTATTCTAAATAAACCATTATAAAAAACTTTTATTTATTAACGGATTGATATGAAATTTTATAATAATTAGTCAATTGTATGATGGAGGTTTTAAAATATATTTTGAAAATTATTTTTTAAAGATATTTCAAAATAAAAACTATTATCTATCACATCCCTCTTTCAAAAAATTTATACAATTAAGTTAAAATCTCTAACTAGTTAAAAATTAAAATGTTTGAGAGTATATGTGAATGAGTTTTGGATTTGGTGTACTCGGTCATTATGCTTCCTATTCCTTTTTCAAGCTCAAAATTTTTCAACTAGTGTGGGATCTTACAAAATTTCAATTCAAAGATGATATGGTATGTGATGCATGCCAATATGGTAAAAAACAAAAATATTATTTAAGTATTAAAAATTTATTTCATTTTCAAAATATCTTTAACTAATTCATCTTTAACCTTTTGTTATTTCACAAATTTAATATATATAAGTAAAATCCTATACTCTCATAATTGTTGATGAGATTACAAGATTCGTATGGTCTTATTTGTTAACTCATGAAATTGAAACTTGAAAATTCTTTATCATGTTTTAAAAAATGATTGAAAATGAAAAGGTATTAAAATTATTTTAATTTTAAGTGATCATAGTGGAGAATTCAATAATAAGGAATTTAATCATTTTTTTCTTCTAAATAAAATAATTAGTATTTTTCTTCTCCTCAAAAAACAGAACAAAACTAGGTATTAGATAGGTGAAATCGAACAATATTAGAAATCACTCGAACAATTTTAAATGAATTTTATCGTCTAAAATATTTTTAAGTTGTGACTGTGAGTTCTTCTTATTATATCATTAATCACATTCTCATTAGTAATTTTCTAAACAAAACCTCATATGAACTTTAGTTTAATAAAAAACCCAAATTCATTAATTTAAATTTTTTTAGTTGAAAATGTTTTATTTTAAACACCAATGAAAGTCTTGGAAAATTTGATTATTGATCCAATAAAGGTATATTTATTAAGAACTCCAACTCAAGAAAGGTTTACTCTGTATTTATCTAAATAACTAAAATGGAAAAAATAATCAATTCATGTTGTTTTTTATGAAACTTTTCCATAAATTTCTCATCAACATGTTTTTTAAAATGAAATTTCTAATGAACCTTTTGAAAATAAATAAATTGAATAAGAATGATAATATAATTCAAATTATCTTCCTAGATATTTTAAAAAAATTAAATACCAGCCCCTTGAAAATTTAATTTGCGATTTACAATAGGGAACTCATATTAATATACTAGTCTTAAATGAGGATGAACATCTATCCTTTATCTCTCACCATGAACCCAAAAACCTTATATACACCCTTAATGATGATAATTGGGTACTTTACATGAAGGGGAACTAAATAAATTAACTCTAAATGATGTCTGGAATCCCATGGAAATACCTAATGGTAATTTTATTATAGTCTTAATTTTTTTTTCATAAATAAACTAGATGAATCATGTTATTTCACTAGAAATAAAAATATTTTAGTTGCTAAAGGTTACAACAAAGAATAAGTAATTGACTATGGATAAATCCTTACACTTGTCACTTGGTTAGAATCCATTATAATCTTTTCACCATTCATCTATCGTATAAATTTCAAACACATTCAAATTGATTTCAAAATAATATTTCTAAATGGTATTATTCTCAAAATATTTTTTTGGAACAACAATCAAGTTTTGAAAATCCTGTTTTTCCGTATTCCATTTTCAAACATACCAAATCTCTTTATGATGTAAAACACGTCCCTTAGTCTTGGTATGAATGAGGTTCAAATTATATTATTAAAAATGGTTTTAAAATGGAAACTTTTGATTCAAATATATTTTTAAAACACATATCAAATGATCATTTACTCATTATAATATATGTTTATGAAATGATTTTTATCTTTTCCAATAAAAATATTTATTTTGAATTTTTTGATTTAATGAAAAATGAATTTGAGATGGGCTTTATGTGTGAACTTAAATTCTTTATTAGCATTAAAATTTCTTAAAGAAATTATATAATATTTTTAAAATAATTAAAATACATCAATTAACTCCTAAATTTTTTTTATAACAGATCATGCTAAAGAAATTAGTACTCCCCTGAGAAACACTTGTAATTTAATGTTGGATGAAGTTGATTAACCAATCAATAATAGGATTCATATAATTATTATTAGTAGTTTACTTTACCTTACCACAAACCATCCTGATATCATGTTTAGTATTTTTATTCATATTATTTTAAATATAATACAAAATAATATCATTTCAAATATTTCAAAAGGATTTTCAATATTTAAAAGTATCTAAAAATATCAGTTTTTTATATAAAAGGAGCCTATTTTGATTTAACTACCTTTTCTACTGTTGATTTTAAAGGATTATAAATATATAGAAAATTTACTAGTGTATATTTCCATTTAAAAGGAAAATACATCATCTCATGGAGTAGTAAGAAGTAGAAATCAGATTCTATTTCTACTCCAAATTATAATACATAGCTATTGGGAATTACTGTTCCCAGATTCTATGGATTCAACAAACTCTATTATATTTTTAGATTATATTAGACCATATCCAAATTAAGTGTGATAATTTCAGTGCTATAAATATATATAAAAAACCCATGTGACACACCCTCAATAAAAAAGTTGACCATTGACACCATTTCATAAGAGATCACTTCCCAAAAATGTGATATATTATTGTATTTTTTCAGAATAGAATAACAACTCACTCGTATTTTGACCAAACCTCTATACCTTGATCATTTAAAACCCAATAAAAGTTAATTCAAAATGGTTTTCCAATGAAAATTTTCATATGATCTATGGCTATCTCAAGTTCTCTTTTTAAATTTTTTTTTCTTTTTAAATTTCATAATTTATTCTTCTTTTATTATATCATGTATGTGATCCATTTATCTCACATGTGATATCATTTTAGGGGGAGACTAATCTCTATTTTTTATGAAATTTTCCTTAAGAGAGATATTTTGTTTTCAAATTAATTATATTCAAAATTATTTCTATTAATTTATAATTTAGAAAATTCATTTTAAAAAATAATTACTTTTTATTTTATTAATTTCACTTTTAATAAGGAAAACATTTGATTCCTTTTTATTTTAATTTTTTTTTTCAAATTCATTTTTAACACTCAAAAATTATTTATATTTATACTTTTATTTAAAAAAAAATATTTTTCTTTATCTATTTTAAATAAGATTAATGATGAGTAAAAATATTTTATATTTTTTCACTCTAACAATTCAATTAAGCCACATTTTATAAATTAAAAATCAAATGATGTTTTCAAATCATTCCTTCACATTCTAAGGAACTTCCTTCATCAAGACTATTTCAATGACGAAATCAGTCATTGTAGGTAAACTATTTCCTTGAGGAAAAGTGATGTCATAGAAAAGGTATGAATCTATTTTATTTTCCTTATGTCAATTTTGTTATTTATCTATTCTTCTGACTTTTTCATTGTTTATTCTTATTTTCACTGTCTCTTATCAATTTACTTTGATATTATTTTCTTCTTCTATTTTATTTAACATTCCAATATATCTCTCTCATAATCATATTATTTATGGATTTTGGAAGTTAAGAGGTGTTTTTTTTGAAAATTTATCTTTAATTTTGTTTCCCTTCTCATTTATTTTCTTCTTAGTAGCTCTCTCTTATAATCATATTCTTTAAAGATTTTGTAAATTAAAATATGTTTTCAAATTTATTTACTATTTTCAAAATATTTTTATCTCTTAATCATATTTTTCAAAATTTCTTTTTGTTTCGTCCCTTGAGTTTTTCTTCAAAATATTTCTTTAGTTTTCAATTTCTCTTTTTTTCTATTTTTTAGGTTTTTATAACTTTGATAATAACAAATGGATGAAATTTCCAAAAAAATGAGAAGTGTGTGTATTTTAAAAAGGGGGGAACTTTTTTAAAAAAAATTAAAAGGAGTAGATTTAAATATTTCTTAATTTATTTTTTATTATCTAAGTGATTTATTATTTTATAATGTGGGATATTTTTAAAATTATTCTTTATTATTGTGATTAACATGTTTAATTCTAGAGATCATTTATTATCTTTTCAATATATTGATTTATTTTTCGATATCATTCTTTCATAATTTACACTTAATTTATCTTTTTAAGTTAACTGTTTGTGATCATCCAAACATGGGATATTATTTCAACTCTCTTTATCATGGTTTTTTCATGATCATAAAGACTCACCTATATTTCTAAATTTTTTAATTTTGGTGAGTTTTATTATTTTTATTAAATAAAAAGTGATGTAATTAAATTGGATCTTAAAATTATTTAAAGCCTTAATAAATGCTTGGCAATGTATCACATCATCATTCAATACCTTTTAAACTTGTTTGAAGATTAGTTGTTGGTCGTTGAAGGTATATTGGAATGAACATCATGAATATGTGCATGTGTAGGCTACGCTGGCTTCCTGGTATAGGGCATTGGCCGGTCAGTGTGATTGTGGTAGCAACCCATATATCCAGTAGGACCACTGGCCAACTAGTGGTTAAGGAAGAATCAAATAAAAGTAGCAGTAGTTCACTGTCCAGTCAGTAGAGGTGTATCATCCAGCCAGTGGGGGTATTCCAGCAGTAGATTACTCTAATTAGGACACTAGATTCTAGGTATTTGGTGGCCTTAGGATAGCTTTAATCAGGAAAAAATTATTTTAGTCAAAAAGATCACAATTATGGTCTTAAAAAACTTCATTACTATTGGAAAATTCTAGAACCTTACCAATACATTTTAAGGATATAAAAGGAGTTTTTATCCCCATTGAACAATAACAGTTCCTCCCATTCATTCTTTTAAGACTGAATTGATGAGAAATTTCTATAATTGTCAATTATCTTAAAGAGAAAACATCGAGTTTCAATTTCTTCATGGATCACAACATTCCTCCAAAATACCTCATCCTCCATTATACTTTATCCATACAAAGATATTTTTGAGTAGATTGTATCAGTTTCTTCCTAAAAAAACATCTCTCTTCTCAACCTATATTCTCCAATGGTTCACACTCTACAAAAATATGGTATGGGTTACTTGGTTAATATCAAATAACAATAGGGTGATAAAAAACCACAATTGTGATGGAATAGTTTCTTTATCACCACCATGTTTAAGTGAATAATAATATAGACCTCTCTATTTTAGGGTTGGATACATATGGGATCACATCAATAATTATCTGAACTCCTTGTCAATTGTGTTTGTCCTCTATTTACTTGTAAACAATGCATAACTTTATATCAACTAACATAATTTTTTAAAATTATTTGAATAATTTAAATGATTAAATTAAATTGATTTTATCTTTATAAAATATAATCAAATTTATCTTTTATTGTGCATTCAATTTCTCACTTTATTATTTCTTGATTTCTTTAGTTTTGAATTATGATTTTATTTCGACTTTGATTTTTAGAAATCAGAATTCACCCCCTATTTCCATAATCATTGAACAACATAGAAACCCTCAAGACTAGTATATAATTCATAATACATGATTAATCCTATAATTTATTCATATGGGATATTTATTAATCTCGCTCATTACTTTTTTGTATGCGGGAAATTTTTCTTGGAAAGATTTTTACAATACGAAAATGGAACCAATCCCCTAATAGATTATTCTACACAAAATATCTTTAGTATACAATCAATATATGTACCATTAATTTTCCCAAGAAGCCTCTTATATCTATCACTAATGATAATTCCAAGTATGTAGGTTGCTTCACCTAGGTAATTCATAGAGAATAACTTTTTTAAATAGTTCTTAACAGATTTTATGACTAGTATATGTAATCGAATAAGAATTATGCTATCTTTATATACTAATAGGATAAAAATTGTACACCGATAGAACCACTTGTAAACACATGTCTCATATTCATTATTAATGAAAATAAATTATTTTATAGTATCATGGAACTAAATATTCCATGATCACGATTCTTCATTTAATCCATAAATGGATCTCTGTAACTTGAATACCTTTTTTGTGTTACTAAGAGTCACAAAACCTTTTCTTTATATAATATAGAAATCTTTCTAAAGGTTATCATTAAAGAAATTTATTTTGATATCCATCTACCAAATCTCATATTCATGGAAATAATATATATCATGTAAAATCCAAATGTATTTAAACATGGGTACAAGAGAAAAGGTTTCATCATAGTCTATACCTTGAAATTGTTTAAACCAATTATCCACTAGTCATATTTCATAGGTAATTTAACTTCTATGTCCAGTTTTTTATTGAATATTGATTTTCACCGAACATGCTTTATATCAACTGGTGGATTGACCTAAACCTATTATTGGTTCTGTGAAATGGGATCCTTTCTAGAAATTGTGACTTATTTCCATTTTTAAACTTCTGATATCTCTACTACCTCCTTGTCGAAAATAATATCATAATTGTCAATTAATAATGAGTATTCATCCTCAATGACTATAAAATCATATCTTTCTAGTTCTCTAATGTCTCTGGTGATTCTATATAGTATTTTTGTTTTGAAAAAAAACTTTGATTATAATTGTCAATATTATATATCTTGATCATTAACTTCATTGAAGTCAATCATTCTCCTAATATCTTTCTTGATGATGTGATCATTCTCAATAAAAAAAGATTGTGTTATTTTAGCTAACTTCTTTTTTATGAAATTTATATATAGTATCTCCATGTTTCCTAGGGATACCGTTTAAGGATACACTTTATGCCTTGATGTTCCAATGTTTCACCTGAGATGGCATCAATAAATTCTTTTCATCCCTATTCATGAGTAAGTGATATCAAAATTTTCTTTTCATGCAATAATTCATATGGTATTAATTTTTTTTCCTTATATAGAACTCATTTTATAATGTGTACTATAGTTCAAAATGAATATCCCCAAAAAGATAATGGAAGATATGCATGACCCATCATTGACCTCACCATGTCAAGAAATGTATAGTTCTACCATACTCTAATAAAAATTATATAAAGTTTTGGTTACTATACTCACCACATTGACCAGATCATATCTTATTTATCTTTTTACCTTGTTGATTCTCTACATAATTCTTGAAATATTTTAATTTATCAAATGATTCAGACTTGTATCCCGTCAAGTAGACATAACTATCTACTTAAGTCATTACTAAAAGTTATGAAGTATGAATACCCACTTTTATATTCCACAAGAAAAGGTCAACACACATCAGTGTATTCCAATTCAGGGAGCTCTATGGCCCTTTCACCCTATCCACCAAATGATGGTTTGGTCACTTTGCCTTTTAAACAATCATGACATCTTTAAAGATTTTTTAGCTCAAATAGTGTAAATAACCTTATTGATATATCTTTATTAGACACTTTTAATTTACATGACCATGATATTTATTCCACACCTTGGAATTAAATGATCCATGAAAATTTTATTTTATATCAATTGAAGATACCTGGTTCTTATAATTTAATACATAAATAACATTATTTAAATATGCTATACTAAAACATATATTGTATTTGAAAAAGAAAAATATCTTATTTATTAACTTGAAAATAAAACTATTTGTATATATTTAGGATAAAAAAATTATTTTCTTGGTAATAATTGGTACCTAATAATGATATTTTAAGACCAAAATCAATCATTTTGGAAATAGACGGTGGTAGTCTCCTATATCCAAAATAGAAAGTCTCACATTATTAGCTAATCAAAGATCCATCTATCCTCTATAAATCTTCTATAATTACTTGGTTATTGAATTTGGATATGGATGTGAGAACAAAAAGTTTCATTCCATACCAAATGTGTACATATATACATATTTCACTCAATAAATAATTCACCTGAAACCTCCACATGCTTCTTCAAGTGGGTGTAATTATTATTGCATTAGATTAAAATTTGGTATAAAAAACATACAATTTTTTATTCATTTTATTTCTATTAGATCTTCTTCTTCTTAGAAGGATTGTTCCTAGGAGACTTAAACTAAGAATTATTCTTAGATCACTTTCCATTTTTCTTTATACTCTTATTCACTCTAAGGATCATAGGCTTTTTATGCCTCATGTCTTTATCAACTTAGATAATCCAATAAGATGTTCTGAATGTGCCTTATTACTATTTCCCATATTATAATTCATAATGAAATTAGATAATCCTTTAGAGAGTGATGATAAATTTTGATCTATACATATATAATTAGGGATGTTAAATACCATGATTTTTAAGTGATCTATGATTCCAGTCATCTTGACTACATGAGGCCCATAGGATGATGAATCTCCAAGATTTCATGTGAATAATTAATTAGATATATCATATGTCTATTACATCTCCTTTTCTTGAAAATATCAAAAATTAAAGACATGGTAATGTACACATTGATATCATTATGTTACTTTATAAGCTCACTTGACATTGAAAATAGCATGAAATAATGTAAATTAATGGTATCCTTTTTAGAAAGTGAATCAAGAACTAGGTTTTTGATCACATATAAATTCCATAATATAATAGTATTACATAGAAGAACCTATAAAATTTATATAAATTTTAAATGGTGATAAATTTATCCTTCTCTATTATGGATCATAGTGATATATTCAAAATCATATTGATTTCCATTAAAACAATAAAAAAATTAATACTGTATCTAGATTTCAAAATAGATAATGCACTTTAATTTATTAGTTTATTAATCTCCCTCTATTTTTTAGAAACCCATTATCCCTAAAAACTATTTTCATAATACATTTTTACATGGATATTCTCGTGGAAAGGATCTATATATCCCTTTTTATAACCCAGATTGAGGACTATCGAGATATTCAAAAATATTTTAGTAGACATGACTTTCCAACTATATTAACTCACAACTCTTTGATCCATTGAGTGGTCTACCAAATATTAAAATTCTAGATAAGTATTTACAAAACTCTTATATACTAGTTACACTATGTTTTTTATAGGTTATCAACCTTTAATGTGAACTTGGTTAACAAGACCAGAACTCAATTTGTAAATTCCCAAATAATTGAAATCATCCCAATAGTGGTATTGTGCATGAGTCTGGAGACTCTTACAGAGTGATGAAAGAGTTGGAAATGGTTCACATTGATATGGGTGTAGTTAATAAAAGATGATGTATTTATCTGATGATGGTATAGTCATCCTTAGTGAAAATGATTAACGAGTCCCAACTAGAATATTCTGAGGTGTAGGTTTTGTGTGATCGAGTTGTTTGTGGTGATGAACATGAAAGATGGTTAGAGTATGAACAATATTGTGTGATTTTCTATTAAATGTTTTTTGTTCCTTAAAATATGTGTGAGGTGGTTCTCGATGAGTTCCAAAATTTTCCATTAACGATATATCCAAGTATGAAAAATAAGTATCATGCTCTGAGAGTCATATTTTGGTGGTCCAGTTTAAATAATTCAGTTATAGATTATTTTTATTAATGTATGATTTTCTAGAATTTGAAGGCTCTGTATCATGTTCCTTTTTGTTTTATTTAGTAGTATGATATTCCCTAATGGAAGAGGGGGTACATGTTGATGGAATTCATCAGAAGTTAACCAAGAGATTAGGGTGGTTATGATTCTATATGAGAGATCATAGACCACTTAAAGAAGTTATCTCACTTCTAAAATGTGATTTTGGCTCTAAATTATGCCTTAGAACTTTTGAGGATATATTTTGCATTAGTATTTTGGATTTTAGAGGTTTATGGTTGAGGTACCTATCATTAGTAGAGTTTCATTGAAATAATAATTATCACACACTAATGGTTTTTCATTGTTAAAATTACTATATAGATGACCTTAAAGATATCCATTGTGTTGGACTGAGGTTAGAGATACATCTATTCTCATACTAGAATTGATGAAAATCATGGTAGAGATGGTACAGGTGATCTATTAGGGAATGGAGGTGGTTCAAGATCATAATACGTCTTATATTAAACATAAGAGGAGTCTTATGGAGTTAAACATCGAATATCATATGTTATTTATGGTACTTCATCTTTGTGTGTAGTGGAGGTTCATTCTGGTGAGAAATCTTTCTCCCTAGTTTATAGGTACTTTTTAGGGGTCAACACATATTGGAGGTGTGTCATATCAGTTAACATTACCACATTATATGAGTTGAATTCGGTATTTATTCCATACACTGAAGCTGCACTAATATCTTTATAGTGATTATGACATCATTGATTGGGGTGAGTTAGATGTTGAAGATAGATAACCCTTTGAGGAATGGTCTATGTAGATTTACGAAAATCAAGAGAAGGTGTTTTAATGGAATTATATTCCCTTTGTTTGAATCGTGTGGTGGTATGATTTCTTGAAGGAGATCATTTGGGATTTGGATTCATATATGCGTTCTCAATATCCTATTTTTTTTGACGGATGATTTCCCTTTTAAAATTATTTGTTTGATTATTTTTTTAATGAGATTATGTTTTTGAACTTCTATTATTTTATGAGATTATTTATCTTTCTTGATCTGTTGCATGTTTATGAACCTTGTTCCTCTAAAGTATGGTTGTGTTATTGTTTTAGAGATACCCTTGAAATGTATCTCATGGGGTGGTTGTTTAGATTCATTTATCTTATTTTTGGGGTTTTTTTAAACTATTGAGGATTTTAATTGTTTAATGAGTATTATATGAAAGGTCCTAGAATTATAAAACCCTTTCTTTGGGTTTTAATGATGATTAGAGGTAACAAGAAGGTTCTAATAGTATTTTCATTAAATAATTTATAAATTTGTTCATGTAGCCACCAGACTAACCATGAAATATTTTCTTGTTCATGAAGTTAATAGTTTGATTATGTAGTCGCTTTTTAGTCATGTGGTCGATCCTTTGTTTGTGTGGTCGATTACTTTGTCATGCATTTGATATATCATTTTTCTTTGTGGATGATTAATGGGTCATGAGGTTGATCTATCCTTTGATCATGACTTTGATTTAGTGATCATGTGGTCCATCCATCCTTTTTTCATATGTTTTCTTGCTTGTTCATTCCATCGATCCATACTTTATTCATATAGTCGATTTCTTGGTCATGTGGTTGATCCACATTTTGTTTGTGCGGTCATTTTTTTGGTCATGTAGTTGATCTATACATTATCGATATGGTTTATTTATTCATCATACGGTTCATTCATATTGTATGTTCAGTCCATATGGTCAATGTTTTTTTTGTGAGGCTGATCTATTGGCATTATATCTTTCCTTCTTTATGTGGTCGATCCTTCATTAGCCACATATTTTTAAGTTGAAAAATACTCGAAAATCACAAAATGACATAAAACTTTTTTTTAATGAAAAATAAGAAAATGTTAAAGGGAAAGGTGATTATTAAAACCAAAATCAATAAAGACAATTATATATTTTACTTCTTAAATGTTAGGGGATTTATATGAGTCACATGAAGGGATTTAAACCTAAAATTAATTAATGATGAATTAAAAGGAACATTTGATGGGATTTATAGAAATACTCAAGATAATTAGATCTTTAATTTAAAATTGATATATCATTCCCCTCATTTGATATAATTACTCTATCCTGAGTTTTATTATCTGAAGACTTCAATATTGGAGTCTTGAAACCCTTATACAATAATATAAGCTTCTTCTTGCAAGTTTTTAGCCTGTGCACAACCCCCTCTTTCCTTTGTTTTTGGTGTAGCGAAATTATGAATCTCTCATTCGGTAAGGGAACTGTTTCTTCTCTTTTGATTTGGCCAAGGTCTATTTTAATCATGTTATATCTTAATTTTTTTCAAATCATGGGATTAAAAATAATAAGATAATAATTTAGATATTATATAAGAAAGATAAAAAGGACAATCTCATGTAAAATACCCAATTTAAATTTAGAGATTGAAAAGTTAAAAGAATGAAGGGAATATAAGAGGTTTTAGTGTAAATTGTTTTATGATAAGAATTTTCTTATAATTCTATAATTTGAAGAATTAAAATAAGAATATTATCACATGTGTAAGATTACTTATTAATTTTTGACAATTTAAATAAATGTTTGGGGTTTTTTGTTCACATGTTCTTTATGATTTCATGATGGTGCCTCTTGATATTTATTAGATAGTGTGTTATATTCTTGTATATGTAAATTATTATTTTTTAGCATGGTTTAAATTCTTGGAACCTAATAAGAAATGAAATAGTGATAATAGTAAGTGTATAGTTGAAGAGGCATGATAATTATTTATCATTACTCGGAAAATATTTGAACATTGAAATCATAGTAGAAGAGAAATAATTCTTGATGCATGTTTACATTGATTTCTATCAATTTTTTGCTAATTCCTTTGGGTTTCTTGATTAAAAAAAACATGTTGATAAGAAAATAGTTAATTCAGTACAAGGATTAAGATTATTTTCTTCTAATTAAAATTATTTGGGGGATAGATGATCCCATTCTTTCTTGAAGAAGACTTTGAATTCCATAATTCCATTTCCTTAGTCACCTTTATTGGTGTGTCCGAAATACTTTTTTCATTATCTGCACACTCTAGGATAATTAGATCTTTGATTTGATTATTTTTTCAAACTATAACTTTTGGGAAACTTTAATAGAAATGGGTTAGAGGCTCAGTGTTTCAATGATGGTTTATTTCAATGATGTTAGGATATATTATATTATTCATAATTCCATGGGAATGACACAAGGCTGTTGATAAAATTTTATATTTGGGATTTATCATCGATATATTATTTCTTGATTCATTTAAA
This sequence comes from Viscum album, assembly GCA_963277665.1. Taxonomy (NCBI): domain Eukaryota; kingdom Viridiplantae; phylum Streptophyta; class Magnoliopsida; order Santalales; family Viscaceae; genus Viscum; species Viscum album. The sequence goes on along the minus strand of OY728131.1, from coordinate 905,101,873 downwards.
TGGCAAGTTGAATGGATATTATATGTTTAGTTTCTAAATTCGTGATATTTTTTTACTCTATTAACAAAAATCACATCCTTGATGTGGTTTCTTAGTATGAGTATTAGAGTACTCAAATAATTATAAAATGAGAAAGGAACTAATTAATGAGAAAGGTTATTTCATGGTGCTGACATTCTTGAGAATACAATCAAGAGAAATTATATTGATATAAGGCACCAGCATAGAATATTAAAGTGTTAATCTTAAAAATGAATAGAGAATAATATTAATTTATGGTTGATTAATTAATAAATATTGAACTTAAATGATTGTATGCTTGTTTGATATCGAGACCTTAGTGGTGGTAGTTGTGTCTCATGTGTGATGATAGAACAAAATGAATCTATGGATAAGTAATTTCCCTTAGTGCGGTTGTGTGTGATATGTTCAATATTTTATAATTTTATATGCTTCCCCACCCATGTTGGTAGGCCCACCAACTCTTAAATTTTTTGGGGGTGTTTTCTCTAATATCCAACATAAAAGGGAATGGATGGATTATTTATAACTCTCCTAGTATTTTCTTTTATACATAGCTATGAGTGGTTATATCCCAAGTTATAATGTCTTACAGTATAGGGTTCTATCCTACTCGGGTTATGTTGGCTCTTGATTCTACTCTACACTTATTTGTAAGCTGTAACGACATAAGATTATGGAATATAATTTTAACTATTCATGGTGGAAATGGATTCCCATTAGTGTATGTACATGAGTTTTGATGTATTGAGGTATATTTCACATACATAGGATATAGTGGATTTTATTAATACACTTGTTTATGGTTGAGATGAGATAATGAGATGGTTGAAGGTTATGAGAATAGTGGAATTGTGCAATGGGTCATGCCCAACTTTTCTTTTTCCATGATTGATGATCAATCCCAGATTTACATTAATATGAATGCCATAATCAACAGAATTGAATCAAAGAAAATAGAAAATGGATAGAACATTGGAACCAAGTGCATGATCATCACATATTATTTATAATTAATTTAATAAATTAAAGAAATACCTCACATTAATTATTTTTTTGTTGATGGATCTGACAACAGATTTATATTGTACTATAATTATTTTGAATTAATCAAGAGTAGATTCCCTCTAACAATGATCCTAATTTGTTCCCCAAATCTCTGATCATCACCGTAGAAATATCCTGGTGCTTTCACAATAGATCATATAGCTTGCATTTTTTTCCATTGATCGCCATGAGAATCGCTTACAAAGAATTCTCCTTGAGCTATCTTGACTCGAGAGTGGGAGGTGGAGGAAGATCTCACTCTTTTCTTGGTAGAATTTTTAGAGAGAGAGATATCTATATCTTTAGAGGATTTTCTTTAACTACCGTTGTGCACAACACAAAATAAATTGGGTCTGTTGGAAAAATAATAAAATTGGATTTAAACACCACTAGGGTTTATAAATAAATATTTTCACTAGTTCTATTTAATATTTATTTATTCCCTTGAGGAACCTCATGTATAAAATAATAATAATAATAATAATAATAATAATTCCTCAACATGTGCTTAACATGCGAATTAAATTAAACATTATTTAATCAAATAATATCCAATATACATATTTCTCACCAGATCTAACAAATTAGTCTGAAATTCCTCTATAATATTTATTAGGCCTTGAATAATGAATATTTATTTAATAATAAACATCACTACATTATTCACCAATACATAAATATATATTATATTCACTAAATAGAAATAAAATATTTATTAAATATTTTTATCATATAATATTCTCTTGAATAACTAGTGATAGAATATATGCAATCAATCATAAATGAATAATTATTAAAACATGTGCAAGAATAATATTTATTCAACTTGCTAAATAATAAATAAAATTATACTGTGTAATTTAGATTCTAGATACACTTAGCATGTGGCCCTCTATGACTCTTTCTCAGTGGCATTAGGTGAATTAGCCTAAAATTTTAGGATATAGTCTAGAAACACACCAAGGCACCCATAGATAAAGAATTTATTTACAAAATGAAATAATAACTCATAAGGATACTCACTATGTTATGTAATCCCTTTATCATGATATCTCTAATCAAGCAGGTTGAATACTGGTTCCATCAACCTATGCACTCAATGTATCTTTCTTTGAATTTTTAGAAATCGTACTTTCCCATAGAACACCATGGATATGGATTTATTTAGGCTATATAATTTCTATCATAGGGCATGAGATATCAAATTTCTTTAAATAACATAAGGGACAAATACTTTATTGTATTTTTTTGTTAATTTAATATTACTCATGACACACCCAACATATCCTACCTCACCATGAACATATGTCCTCACGGTTTTCATCAACACATCAAAGTATCTAGCATATAATATTCATCAATAATATTATTAAAGTCTAAAGATAAATAAACAAAATCTTAGATAGGAACATCCAATGACACATATAAATGTGGATTTCTTTCTGGTGGGTCTCGTTGTCATAATATCCTACAGTAGATATTATCAAAGGTTTACATCATGAGAAGGTGACTCAAAGTCCTATGAGTCTCCACCCATGATATCCTATATAATTTGTGTCCCTAAAATAATATTATATTTCTATAGAACACATATTTAAGAATAGTATCATAGTACTTATGATTTCTCATCATGGTGGGAACTGCTCTAACCTTTTAGTGTGACAGCTACTCTTAGGACATTATCCCATAATATGCTATAAAGAAGAAAAAAAATGACATGATAATAAGTTTACTAATATTTAAAACTATAAATAAATGGTATCGTTAATTACAATGAAGTTTCTTCTATGTAACCAACTCCAATAGACTCCCACTTTCATTTTATCCAACAGCTAACAACCCTTAATTCGATTGCTCTCACATGATACTCATGATTAATTTGAGATAAACCTTTAGTCATGGTGTAAAAAATGTTATTTTATGTGAGAATTTTTTTTACTATAACTTCACCCCTTGATAAAAATCCTATATGAGGCGATACTTCGAGAGTATATTCTTTGTTTTTTGGTGTGACCTTGGCTATTTTGCAATATCCACCACTGTATAATTATCAAAATACAATGTGATAGGGTACTTATTACTGGTTACCATATAAAGATCTAGGATAAGTTTCTCTATATAAATAACTGACCTTGATGCATCAGAATCCACTATATGCCTGGACTCTGATATAGAATCTGTGAAAATTGGTTGTTTGGAACTCTTCTAGCTCACAACTCCTCTGTTGAGACAAAAAACTTATATGGACTATGACTTCAGATCATTATAATCTATTTAAAAACTAGTATCAGTTTAACCCTCGATGACCAGCTCCTCATCTCCTCTATACACCAAGAACACATCCTTAGTTATCCTCAGATACTTGATTATAGACTTAACATCAGACCAAGGTTGTTCTCCGAGATCTACATGATATCTACCTACCATGCTCAATTCATAGGAAACATAAAGTCTATTATATTACATGGAATATATGATCAAGGATATTACTAAATCTTATGAGATCTTACTCATTCTCTCACTCTCATGTTGTGTTTTAGGAAACATTTTATTAGAAATATGTAAACCATGTGAAATTGGAACCAATAACCTCTTGTATTTTTACATACTAAACCTATTTAGTATCTGGTTAATGAATGTACTTTGAATTAGTCTAATTAGCCTCTTGGATTTTCCACGAATGATCTTGATAATTAAAATATAGTCTACTTCACCTAAGTACTTTATGGAGAAACACTTTTTTAACTAGTCCTTAACAGACTGTAATACAGGTATTTCATTTCCAACAAGTAGTACATCATCAACATATACTACAAGATAATGAACAAATTACCATTAAACATCTTGTAAACACATGTCTAACATTAATTCTTATTGAAACAAAATTATTTTATACCTTCATCGAATTGAATGTTCTATGACCTAGATTCTTTCTTCAATCCAAAAATGGATCTTTGTAACTTGAAAATATTTTTGGCATCACATGGAATCAAAACCCTTCTAGTTGTGTCATATAGACATTTTACTAAAGGTTCCCATTAAGGAAATTTGTTTTTATGTGCATCTTACAAATATAATACTCATGGTAATCTGGTGTATAAATTGGAATTCTAATGTATTTAAACATGGAAATAGATGAAAAGGGTTCATCGTAGTTAATTCCTTGATGTTGTTTAAACCCTTTGGTCAGTAGCCTTTCATTTTAAGAATTTAATTTACCTTCCATGTCTAGTTATCTCTTTAATACCCATTTACACACTACAAGATTTACATCAACTGTAATATCAACTATAACCCAAAATTGGTTATGATACATGGAATCCATTTTAGAATTCCTGGATTTTTTCTATCTTATAGCTTCTGATCACTATACTGCCACTTTGTATGAGAGAATTTCATCATTTTCAACCAATATTGAGTCACCATATTCAGTAAATAGAAAACCATATCTCTCTAGTTATCATACCTTGCATGTGTTCATAATTATTACTTGTGTTTTATAAACTAATTCTTCCATAGGGACCTATGGGATCTATTCCTAAAAAACACTTGTGTATCTTACGCATCAACTTCATCAAATTCAATATTTCTCCCACTATCCTATATGAGGATGTGATCCCTATTAAGAAATACATATTTCGTAGTGACAATCGCTTTCTTGAATGAGGGTTTGTATACGTAGTATCCCTTTAATTCATTAGGATACCCTATAAAGATACACTTTGTGCCTTGGGGTGCTAGTTTGTTTCCTGATAAGGCCTTAACAAATGCCTAGAAACTCCATATATGTGTATGTGATAAAAAGGGCTTCTCTCCACTTTATAAGTTTAAGGGAATTCCCTTTTCCTCTTAAATTGGTACTTAGTTTCATGTGTATGATGAAATTTGTAACACGTATCCCCAAAAGGATAATAGAAGATTTGCAAGACTCATCATTGACCTTACCATGTATACCAAGCTATGGCTCCTCCTTCCACTAAAACCATTCCACTATAATTTATAAGGTGGAGTGATGTAATATAGAATCTCAAACTCCTATAAAAGGTTGATAAACTCTTGGTCAATATATTCACCACCTCGATCCGATCAACGCTTCTTTATCTTCTGTCGAAGTTGATTCTCTACATCATTCTTGAATTCCTTGAATTTATCAAAGGACTGTGACTTATACCTCATCAAGTAGATATAGCCATATGTAATCAAGTCATCATTAAAAGTTACAAAGTAAGAAAAAAACCTCTCTATTCAATTGGAAATGGTCCACACACATCAGTGTGTACTAATCATAGAAGCTCAATGGACCTTCCACCTTATCCATAGAATGTCAGTTTGTTCATTTATTCTTGTAAACAAGAATGACATTTATCAAGTGGATTTAGATCAGAAGATTATAAATAAACAGCTTAATAGATCATTGTTAAACACTTCTCATTTACATAACCAAGGTGGTGATTATATAGTTTGGTTTTATATGATTCATGTGAAAATGATTCATTATCAATTTTCAATACTTTGTTTTCACAATTTATTACGTAAAGACCATTATTTAAATGCATTGTACCATAACTTAAATTGATTTTATAAAAGAAAAAACTTTTATTTCCAAACTTGAAAATAAAACCATATACATCTAGGAATGATATAGAAATTATGTTCTTGGTAATAGTTGGTATGTAATAACAATATTTCAAAACCTAAATAATTCTCATTGGAGACGAAAGTTGGTAGTCACTAATCACTAGAGCAGCCATACTCACTCCATTGAAAGCTTATAGATCCACCTCTCCTCTAGAAATCTTCTTGAATCTACTTGGTTCCTTTATTTGGATATATATGTGAGAACCATAAAATATATATAATACCCAATGTGTATATGATTAAAGATTAAACTTGATAATGAAGACACCTTTAGCTTCTACTAGTTTATGGGGGTAGTTCTTCTTCTAGTGACCTTACTTTTCTTATGAAAACAAACTACCTCCTTTACCTTGAAATGCATCTGGATCTTCCTCTTCATGGAAGTTCAGTTCTTAAAAGTACAATTCTTTGGAGATTTAGACATATTTTGAGTATTAGCCCCCTTTATCTTATTATTATTTTCTTATTCACCATGTGGACCATGGGATTGTCACACCCCATGTCCTAATCCACTTAGAGAATCAAAGTAATTTTTTTTGAAATACTCTTCTCATTATTTCTCATATTCTAATTAAAAGTAAAATGAGAAAACACATTGGGATGTGATGAAAATATGTGGTATGTAAACAACTCATCTAGGAATTTAATCCCTAAGATGTATAAGAAATTGATGTATCCAATAAAATTGACTACATGAGGCCCATCTGGAAAATAATCTACAAAATTAGTTTTAAAAAAGAATTGGAGATCTCATATCTCTCTTGTCTCACCTTCTCTTGAGAGAGATCCTGAAGGTGAGATATGATGCTATATACATCCATGTCCCCATGTTACATCAAAATCTCATTGGTCATAGATGATAGCATGAAACACTAAAATTTTTTAGAATCATCCAAATGTTTATCATTGAGAGACAACTCTTCATCAGTAGCCATATTTCTAGGTTCTTTAGAAATAGGTTCTTCCAACACATACAATTTCCTTTCATGGAGAAGTATAACACAGGAGTACATTTGGCACTCTTGCAAAATTTTTCTGGTGAGAAGGTTATAATTCTCAAGTATGGATCACTGTGATACGTTTTATGTCATTTTTATTACTACTTCTACAAGTAATATGTGAATAGATTTAGTATTTTATCTGATAAAATTTAGGCAAATAAATAAATATTATATTTATTAATCTTCCACTATTTTATCGACACACAATATCCCTCACCATTGGATTCATAATATCCAATCATTTGGAAATTATAGTGGAAAGGATCCATATTCCCCTTATCATTTTCACAAATTCTGTTGGTCTGGAAACATGAATGGTTTTAGTTAAGAATTCCAAATTCCAACTGCATTAACTCACAATTCCTTGATCTATTGAGTAGACTCACCAATCTTGAAATCCTTAAAATGAATTTCTCAACTCTTGCTTACAAGTTACACCAAGTACTTCTTTGGGAGTCCACCTTTGAGGTAAACTATGTTAATTCAACCCAAAATTTCATGTTATAATTCCTCGATAATTCAAATCTACTCGACTTTGGAAGGTCAAGCACTTTGAACTATAATAAGATTTTAACTAAACTAGTGGAACGGTATACCGACTTAACATATAATTAAGGTATTTTCTCTATTATGCATAAATTTACAATTATTATCTTTATCACATGGTTGTTAGTATAAAGTGGTTTTAATTAAGTGATAATGATGTCTTATATAATATTTATGCCTAATACAATTTATTTTAGTTCTATCCTACCTTATTATTAATTCATTAATTCATGTGATCATAACAATATATCCATAATGAAATAGCCATGAACCTTGATAGAAAGACAAATAACAAATAGGTTTATAAACTAACCATTGACCTAGGGTGAAACACCTTGAACCAATTAAGGGTTATGTTACAGATTTCCACCTAGCCACCTTTATATCTCTCTTGGATTGGTTTTGCCTCAACTCCAAACTTGAACCACCTCCACTAGGATGAGAGATCCATACATTAGTTATGATTTTACTCTCATGTAGGTTAGGGGAAAACGGTTTACATAAAAGAAACCATGGACACGCATGCCCATAAATAATGATATAAAAGATGACACGCAGACCACCGATTTAATTTAACAATAAACTAAATGAAACCAATCACATAAAAATTTCTAGTCTATGATCATGATCATCCACATGCATTCAAAAAAACTACACATTTATAAAAATAGTATTCAATTATTAATTTATCTTATTTAAGATAAATCATGATCAAATCAATTAATTACCTTCTTTAATTAATCAATTATTTTATCTTAATTATCGTTCAAAATTATTTGATATTCTCATCCATCGTAATTTTAAACAAATTAAATAAATTTATTTAAAATTAACTATGTACAGAAATTTAACCTGGAGGAAACATGGTGAATACCCATCTGAATCAACCCAACATGCATTATACTCATATACTGTTTACTCTTATGACATATGGAATACACGACATATCATGTACTTTCATGACATGTACTATCAACTTAATTATTACATGAATTACATGATTTTTCTGTAATGTTTATGCTTTAATGCATAGAGAGTAATATATGAAATATGACTCACACTTGATATATAGATCTAAACATTACACTAAATTTAATTAAACACACACACACAAATATAAATATATATATTAAAACCCGTCATAGGAGTGTCCTACCAACTTAATGACCACACACAAGCACATTTCAATAAGGTTTATACAATATAATAAATTAATTTTAATTACTCTTAATTTAGTATAAGTACATGACCTTTACAATAGATCTACATGGCGTGTACATCTCTCACCATCTATCTGAGGAACATTCCTAGGGAATCGATGTGTAAATAGTGCCTCAACAAAAATAGGACTACATGAAATCTACAAAGGCTACACGGTGAGTGGTCTCCGAGTTACATGGTCACCGGTCAGGTAGGATGTGTATGAAAATAAATCTCCCATCTATGAATTAAAATACTACACATTGTATAGGTGGGATACACAATGTGTACTCAAGATGAATATGTGCCTGGTTGGCCTGGTCAACACATGGTGTAATAAATTAAATGCACCATGTGTATTCAATGCCCATGGCTTGAATTAATTCCCAATTAACTCCTGGTGCATTAAAAACTATTAAACAATGTGTAACTCTAGTTACATGGTGTTAACTCTTTTGTTATCCAACAAGAATCATCATCACCTCCAGATAAGGTTTTTTATTTTATTTCATTCATAAAATTAATCGATTTGATTAGATCTATGAGAAACAAAAGTGAAAGAATCATATCTCATAATTTTTATTAAATAACGATTAAACCTAAATTGAAAAATAAATGAACAATGTGTAAATTAATCAACGATATTTTTTTCATGATCGATGATCAATCCAATATTTTTACAACAATGAACATTATAATCAATATAATCGAATCAATGAAATCAAAAAAGGGATAAAATTATAGAACTAAGTGTAGAATTGTCACATATTATTTATAATTAATTTAATCAATTAAAGAGTTACATTACATGAATTATTTCTCCATTAATGTATTTGACTATAGATCTAAGTTGTATCATCATTTCATTGAATAAATAAACAGTATATTCCCTCCAGCGGTGATCCATATGTGTTCCAAAAACCTCTTAACATCATTGTAGGAATATTCGGGTGCTAGCACAACAAATCCTATCACTTGCATTGTTCACCTTTGATCTCCGTAAGAATTTATTCTAAATCAATCTTCTAGATCTCTCTCTACCCGATAATGAGAGGTGGAGGAATATTACTCTCTATTACTGGGATTATTCTTGCAGAGGGTGCTCTCTAGGGACTGAGAGGATTCTATCAATCAATTGTTGTGCACAACACAAAATGAATTGGCTTCTTTGAAAAAATAATATGATTGTGTTTAAAAATCACTAGGGTTTAGAAATAAATATTTCCATGAATTCCCTTTAATATTTATTTAACCCTTAATGAAACCCAATTTATAAAATAATAATAATTATATTATTTCCTCAACATGGCTTAACTTGTTAATTAAATTAAATACAATTTAATAAAAAAAATATTCAATAAATCTTATTCCTCACCGAGCCTAAAAATTTGTCTTCCATTCCTCCATAATATTTTTATTCCTTGAATAATGCTTATTTATTTAATAAATAATACCACTTCATTATTTTATAATAACTAAATAAATAAATATTATATTCACTAAATATAAAATATTTATTTATTAAATATTCTGATCACATAATACTCTCTCGAATAGCTGGTGAAGAAATATATCCGATCAGATATACATGAATAATTATTAAACCCCATGTAGAAATAATATTTATTCAACTTGTTAAATAATAAATAAGAATATATTATTTAACTAAGATTCTGGATAAACATATTGTGTGACCCTCTATGCCTCCTTCTCAGTTGTATTAGGTGAATCAGCCTAAAGTCCAAGGTTAGTGTCTAACAACACGCCATGGAACCCATAAGGAAATAATTTAATTCCTAAATGATATAATAACTCACATGTATGATTACTAGGTAATATAATAACTTTATCATGATATATTTAATCCAGTCGGTTGCACGCTGGTGCCATAAACCTATGTGCTTGATGTAACATCCCAAATTGTTACAAATAAAATTTATCTTTTGATTTAATTAAAGTATTATTATGTAATATGGTAATATAAAACACATGAAATTATTTGGTTTTATTATTTCTAATAGTATTTAAATGGACATTAATAATCTTTAGCGTTGATAAAATAGTTGTTGTACAGTGATCACATGATTAGTAAAAATATAGGGTTTAAATAAATCCAACTGACACAGACAAAGGAAGTGATGAACTAAACTAGAAAGATCATACCTTATAATGCCCATTTATTAGAGATACCAAGGGAGATAGAATCTATAGTATATTCCCTTGACCATACCCAAGATGAGATCCAATAACTTAACCATGAACCACACCATTTGTGGGATAAGTTCAATCTCATTAAGATCACAACCCAAACCATGTTCACTGAATCTCCTTATGAAATCTTTAGTGGCATGCACCTTACCCTTTGGGAATTTGTTAGTATATTAAAGGAATATGTATCAGGACCCTAGAAATATGAGTATGTACATAATTTTTTATATAACAACATAATATTTTCATTCTATTTTTGTTAATTTACAAGTGACTTTTATTTAGAAACAATAAAACACAAATAGTATTTTGGGGAAATATTCAAATTCAATTAAGAAATTTATTTTTGATGAATAAAATATTTTTGATATAAATAATATTTTAATTAAATATTATTATTAAATAATTTTTATTAAATATAAATTATCATAATTTTTTTATGAATTCAAATTCAATTTTTATAAGGAACATGAGCCTCAACCCAGTTGGTGAGGACTCCTTAAGTGCATCAAGGAGACCCAGGATCAAATCCAAGTAGAGTCTAATGTATAGGTATTGTAGCGGTATTGTATTGGTACTATAGCAGGTACTGTAGTAGGAACTGTGTAGAGATGTAGCAGGTACTGTAGCAGGCACTATTTGGCATTATAGCAGTTGGGAATATTCCCGCTTTTAGACCTTTGAGCCACCAATTTAGTCCTCGAGTCCTTTAAGGCCTTGGCCACCAAGGCCTTTGGGTCAGGAAGGCCTTCAGGCCACCTCATGGCCTTCGGGACACCTTGAGTGCAGATGCAAACCAGAAAACCTACAAGGAACAAACATTAGAAGGAGGAGGGGAAAGGAGGTTTCACCATAGCAGAAGTTAAACGAATTGAAAGAATGAAGGGGTATGGAAACTTCCATTGGGACAAGCCTGTGAATGTACGGGAAAGCTTAGCTGAACATCCATGCGAAGGTGGATAGCTGATTTCACAATAAAGATTCTGGGGAGGAGCAGTTCCAACTAGTTAGTCTGGGTTGTATGTAATGTTTGAAGCCTACGAGAAATGAATTGATCTAAGGCCTAAGGTCTCTTTAATACTTATGACTATGGGCCTTGTAATGGTTCCACCTCACCCCTTGAAAGGTGTATTATCAAAATCAATAAAAAATGAAGGCATTCGGGCCATTGAAGTATAAGGGTTTGAAAATTGTTATTGTAAAAAACCATCATTTTCAATAAATGTTGGTCATTATTTTGAAAGTGAAAATTGAAATATTTAGAAATTTTTTTAGATAAAATGAAAATTATTTTTATAATCACAATGTTGAAATTATCCAATGGTGAATTGTTTATAATTTTCTAAGATAGTCAATTTTTTGGGAAAAATTATATACCGTATGAATACACGGTGTATTATGACTTCATAATGACCCAAAATTGATTTAATAAATACTATAAAGGGTTTCCAAGACCAAATATATGTTTTAACTTTAAAATAATGTGATTTTATGTCTATTTTATTAATTTTATAAATCCTTTGTTTGAATCCTCTAAAATCATTAATATATTTTGAAGTTTTAAAATCATTTCTTTAAGAGTATAACTCACTTCCACACAAGAAATGATATTATTTTATTAATTTAGGACCTTTTCCTTATAAAATATTTAAAACCACTCCCATTTTCGTGAAACCATGGTATGTTTTTTGGTTTTGGTTCTCTTATTATAGATTCCAAAACCTATGTTTGAGAAAATATAAAGAAATCCCCACTCATTCCATATATAAACCCACCCAAGATCCCATTTATATTCAGTAAAAAACAATGGTCATGTTCTTACTCCTCCCTAACCTCTCTATAGTCCCCCAAAGGAACCCAAAAGTTCCCAAGAAGCCCCTCCCAAGCATTTAGAGTCAAACACTCAAGTAAGGGATCCTCACCTTCTCTTCATTATTCAAGTTTTATTATTATATTATACCTTATATTTAGAATTATTAAGATTAAAACATGTATTTACATGTACCTATTACTTCCCATTTAATTTAAAAATGATGAGATACCCTTTCTCTCTCATCGACCCATTTTATGAATTTTTAAATGATGACGTTATACTGCCAAAATTCCACCTCAATTTCCATGCCAAAATAATTGTGTAGTGAATACCATACCGATTTTCTATCAAGGGTATTCAACTATATATACTTATTTTTCTTTGAATTTGGACTTACCTGTATTTATTCTACACTCCTTTATTGTGGAGTAAAATATGATGATGAATGAACCCATGTGGTATGATCTATGTGAAACACTTGAGCATGAGAATAAAACGAAAGTTATGGGTGTGTCCAAAATTATATTATTCTTCAATGAATTGGGTAATGTTTAGTCTCATAAGATGTCATGTTGTGATAGGTAGTGAAGCTGATTATCTCATGGGGCTTTTTACATCATGATTTCTTGGTAGTTATCCTTGACCTATGTTCATGATGCAGTGTTTTAAGTTGTTGTCGCATCTCCCATGTTGCCTTTATGATTATCATGCTATATCATGTATCATTGTTCATGTTTATGATTCTTACTATTTTTATTCCCCATTTATATTCCTATTGTCTAACATGTATTATCCTCTTCATGTTATTCCATGTTTATTTCTGTACTGGAATTTATAGTTTACTCTTTTCTATGCATGTCCCCAGGTTATCCCATATAGTTTTAAAAGCCATGAATTTTTTTGAAGCATGTTAAGAACGTTTTTAATAATGTTGTTGTATCCCATGTTTGAGATGTTATAATATGTACCTAATTCCCAAAAATAGACTTCTCAATCTTCCAGGTTGTATTAATTATAATATTATATAATAAATCAAGTATTATTATGCAATAAAGAGTAGGGTTGTTATGGTGGGAAATTAAAGGAAAATTTTAGTTGTTTTCTAGATATGGATTATAAAACTCTAGTGAAAGCCTTAGGGATAATATTGAGTATAAAAAACATCCCTAAATTTGGGTAAGTATAGAGTATTTTGTTTATCAATAAAATATATCCTTGTCTATATACTAAAAGTTTATATGGGTCTGGAATAGATGTACCTAGGGGTAACAACTCCAACAAAGTGTGTTGGGCCTAACTCGACATAACCTAGTAGACAAAAATGGGCCTTACTACGCACCTGGTTTGACACTCCCAATGGATATACTTCTTAAATTCAAAATCTCAGTACAAACCATTATTAAGGGAACAAAAAATTATCATAAGAATATATGTTATGAAATAGATCATGGATAACACAGATTGAAGCCTAGAAATTCATAAGATAAGTAAATACATGTAATTTATAAGTTATCTCTTTAATTTCATTAGATTCCATTCAATGCATTTAATAGTTTAAAAAAATCATCCCTAATTTTCCCTTTATTCTAGACAATTTCCATAAATAGGAAGAACCAGTTAAACAATCAATGTGATGGGAAATGTGATGACTTCCCTAATGATATTCCCAACCCAATGGGAGACGAAATCAAAAACTTTTTGATGATACTCTCTCATATGACTTAGGTTCTGAATGGAATCTTGAATTAGTAGGAGCTATCAAAAATCCCTAAGACAGAACAAGATTCAATTGAGAGCTCTATGGAACAAATACCTCCATATTTCAATGGATTATATAATACTTAATCACAGAGCAATGGATAAAATCCATTGAGAAGATATTATCTATCCTTTAATGTTCTGAACAAGATAAGAATATACTGGATGTTTATTATATGGATGGAGAAGTTGACAAGTGGTGTACATTGATCAAGAAATACAAGGCCTGAGAAATATATCAATGTGATGGGGTGGAAGGAATTCTAGAAAATGTTTTTCGATAAATATTTTCCCCACACTCTAAAACGTAAAATGGGAATGGATTTTCTTTCAATAAAATAAAAAAGAAGATGAATCTATTGAGGTGTATGAGGAAAATTAACAATACTTGCATGAAACACCTTCATATTTATTATTACCCCCAAATTCAAGGTTAACCACTTATTTTGTTGGATAAAACCTAGTCTACTAAAAAACATGGTGATCTTTGAATTTGATATATATGAGGAAATTGTATGATGTGACCTCAATTTCAAAACAGAGATCAACGAATATCAAGGGTATCATGGGGATAAAAATTAGAAAGTGGATTTTAATTCTAGAAGTTTGAGGGAGAAATATAATGATGCTATGAAATTTCAAGATCCCACTTTTTAAAGCACAGAAATAAGAACCATGGAAATTGCTTAAGGGGGGTGAGTAAATGCTTTAGGTGTGGGAAGGAAGGTCACCAAGCTAGAGAATTATGATAGGAGAAACCCACTATTGTGATGGAGAAAAAGAATGATCTAATCAACCCCCAACACATTTTTTATTAATTCAACTGTAAGGAACCATGGCACTTTTCCAACCAATGTACTTATCCAAGGGTTTTTAGAGACAACCAACAACCTCAAAGGTAAAATGGGTGAGATTTTTCCATCAGTAATGATGAGGTGGATCCCAAAAATTTAGTGGTTACAGGTACAGTAGTAATTCATTCAATATTAGGGAAATTTTTTTTGATTTGGTTCCACATATTCCTTTATATCACAAAAGTTTAGTATAATTATTCCAAAACCACCATAAATCATGGAAGTAGAGCTATCATTAAAAATAGAAAATGGGGAAATTATTTCATCATTAGTACATAACTCCTACCTTGTCAAAATTTGTGGGCTGAACTTTCCAGGGACCCTTTTCATACTCCCCTTGGTGTGATTTTATTCAATTTTGGACATGGATTGTCTTTCCTTATATAGAATCAACATAAATTTATGTTAGAACTCTCTATATTGTGAATCAACCCCCAATATTGTACAAGTGAAAAGAAGAGGATGAATCTACTTTAGAACCAATGTCTCAAGAATGGATATTATTTCCCCATGAGTAGGAATATCTTGCTTAAATGATTTATTCTAAGGAAAGAATCATCCTTGAAGACTTTTCCACTAATAGGGGATACACTGATGCGTTTCCTATGAAATTTCTAGGTCTTTCTCCTATCTGAAAGGTTGGATTTTTAATCAAGATCTTTCCTAGGGCCTTACCATTATCCAAGACTCCATATAGAATAGATATTGTGGAACTTGTGAATTTGAATAAAAAATTATATGATAATCCGGATAAAGGGTTTATACGCCCAAGTGATTCACCTTGGGGTGCACTAGTCCACTTCGTAAAAAAGAAGGATGGGTCAACGTGTGTTTGTATTTATTATCATTAGCTCAAAAAGATCATGATAAAGAAAAAGTATCATCTTCCATAGACTGAAAACTTGTTCATTCATCTATGTGGAGAATAATACTTCTCAAAGGGGGATATGCAGTTAGGATATTACCAAGTTAGGTTAAAGAAGGAGGATATCCCCAAGAATGCTTTTTGTACAAGGTACGAGGACTATGAGTTCATAATAATTACATTCGGAATCACTAATTCTCCTAAAATATTCATTTGCTTTATGAATATAGTCTTTATATATTACCTCAAAAAAAATTTGTAGTATTTATAGATGATATTATAATATTCTCCAAAACCAATGAAAAGAATTATTTTCATCTTAGAACTGTGCAAAAGACCTTAAAAAGGATAATCTTTATGAAAAATATATACAATGTGTGTTTTGTTTGAGGGAAGTCTCATTATCAGGGTATATCATCACAAGCAATGAGATATATGTGAACCCATCCAAGACAGAATCAATTAAAGTATGTCCAAATCCATCATTATTGACATATATCTATATTTTCCTTAGATTGTCTGGGTATTAAAATCTATTTGTGAGAAATTTATTATGATTATCAAATCCTCTAACCAATCTAACTCAGAAAGGATTCAATTTTTCTTGGAATGATGAGTGTGAAGTGATATTAAAGGAATTGAAAATGAGTCTTATCACTGCCTATGTACTCACACTACCCACAAGTGGAGAACTTATTGTAGTATTCAGTGATACTTCAATGAAGGGATTTGGTTATTTGTTAATGTATAATGAAAAATACATAGCCTATGCTTTAAGAAAGATGAATGTTCGTGAATAGAAATACCCAACACATGATATAGAGTTGTCCATAGTGATCTTCGCTTTAAAAATATGGGGGAATTATATCTTTGGGGATAAGTATGAAATATATTTGTATCACAAAATCCTCAAGTATATATTCACACATAAAGAGATGAATATACACTAAAAAACAATTATTAGAGTTGATCATGGACTATGACTGCTCAATTAACTACCATCATGTTAAAGCGAATAAATTGGAAGACGGTTTAAGTAGAGAGGATACAATAATTATTTCATTGATGAGAATTGATAGGGATGTAGTATTTTAATATTTAGAAAGGATGTAAATGGTAATCATAAAGGAATGAACATCATCAGTCATTTCACAAATGATTATTCAACCATACATTCTAGAGAATATAAAGAATTTTCAAAGAAATTATGTAGGAATTTCGAATATAGTGGAAACTATATGTGAAAGAAAATCTTTGGATTTCAATGTTAATGAATAAGGAGTTGTGAGATTTTGGTCCAGACTATGTGTACCATTGAATCCTTATTTAATGAAAGAGATGTTGAATTATGCACAAAGCTCAACCTTCTTCATCCACCCAAGAAGCCCAAATATGTATCAAGATCTTCCAGAATGAAATTGTTGGAACAATATGAAGAAGTATATCATGTAATGTTCATCAATATATATTTTATGTATGAAAGTGAAAGTATAAAGACAAAAATCCAAGGGGATGATACAAACATTACCGATACCCACATGGAAATGGGAAAACATCACCATAGACATTTTCACTGGTCTTCTAAATACATCAAGAGAAAATAACTCTATTTATGGTATGGTAGAGTGTTTTACAAAGACTTTACACTTCATTGTGATTCGAGAGGATTTCTCATAGGATCAAATTTCACGTATATACATTAGAGAAGTGGTGAGGCTTCTTGGAGTGCCACTATCGATTGTATCTAATAAATATACACGATTCACCTCCAAGTTTTGGAAAAGTCTCCAAAATAATATAAATACTGAGATGAACTATAGTATGACCTATTATCCTCAAATTGATGTACAATTTGAGTGGAATTTTAAAACATTCAAAGACATTTTGAGATCATGTTCTATGGATTTTAAAGTAGGATGGGATCAATCTCTTCCTACAGTCAAGTTATCATATAAAAATAATTTCCACTAAAGAATTCAAATATATCCCTATGAAACACTTTATGGGAAGAGTTTCAAATCACCTTCATGTTGGGATGAAGTTTGGAAACAAAAACCGCCTGGTCTTGAAATGGTTTAGGGAATGGTTGAAAAGTTTAAGACCATTTAGTAGAAAATCAAGGCTGCTCAGAGTAGAAAAGAAATCTACGTTGAAAATTGTAAATGAGACATAGATTTTGATGATGGATACATGGTTTTTCTCCGAATATCTCCATGGAATAAAGTGATGAGATTTGGGAAGAAGGAAATACTTAGTCCAATATTTATTATCCCCTTTGAATTCCTTGAGTGCATTGGAGCGGTGGCCTATTGACTAGTACTACAACATGACCTATGTCATGTACAAGATGTATTCCATGTATACCTCTTGAGAAAGTACATACCAAACCTCTCGGTAAGAACCTAGTTTTTCACTCAAGTATAGAACCTTAATTTTAGTCTAAATCTTTACTTTGGACCCAACATGGATTCCTAATGGGTTAGAAAAGGTTATGAGGGTTCATGGGGCTTGTTTGGAGCCTAGAAAACCTCTTTTTGGGGAAAAAAGGTTTGGCACATAGTTTACAAGAAATTGTGCAGGAATTCCACATGATTTGGAAAATCGTAATGATTTTGTTTTTCTGGACAGATCCACGTCAAACGGTTGGCATACGACCGTGCGACCTAACCATGAAAGTACCCATTATTCCCAGGTAACCATGCATGGTTTGCGTATAGTTTGTCAAACTGTTCGAACAAACCATGCACATGCTAATTTTCTGGATAAATTTACAATTTCCCCATAATGATATATTAAGACCCCACTTCTTTCCTAATCCAATATTATCAAGGATTTACCACCATACCTCTCAAATTGGAGCTTTTTTAAGATCTAACCTTGGAATCCTTAAATCTCTTTCTTTCGGAAACCAATCGAGATTCTGTTCATCATGTTGGATGCACAATGGTTAAGTACTTGAGTCCTCTTGTGACGTTATCCTTCCCTTTTTCTCTCGACCAAGATATCAGGGTTTGGACATTTTTCTTTTTTTCTTAGATCTACTCTGATCCGAGCCAAATCAAGGTCCAATATTGAAGGAAGAGAGTCATAAAATGCTAAGGAGGGTGGTTTATAATATATCCCTAAAGTTTGTTGATTTTGGAATATACATGTGGGGACCACTGATTTCGTTGGGTGTCATTTCTTAAATTTATTTTCCATGATTATACTTGTTAAAACCATAAGTTTATTCTCTTTCCAAATATATGATTAGTTGTTAGTGGTTACACCCACAACTCAATGTACGCCATGTCGATGGTTATTCCATATTTGGGTTTTTGGTGTTTTGATACATTTTATCCACCATTCGGGTGTTCCTTCTCTTGAACTCTCTAAAGGTAAGATTTCTATTTTGAATGACATGTTTATATTGTGAATTGCATAATGAAAAGTACCATGAATTCTTACCACTTGAACCGCCTAAGGTAAGTTCTTCAATTGATGATTAAATGTGAAATATGAATTGTAAAGTATACTAAGTATATGAATTGGCCTTAAGTATAAATTAATGGAAGGTTTCATATCCATATAACCCCTTACCACATTAATGGAAGGTAGAAGAATTAACCTTGAATATGGAACATTATTTAAATCGATAAAATGAATGGTTCCATGCTACTTGGCCTTGTCAAAGTAATGAAAGGCAAGTCTTAGACCAAATGACTTGATTAAAAAGGTTACAGGCTAATAGTTCTTATCACACTAATGAGAGGCAAGGTTTGAACCAAATGAAATATTACATGACTTCATACTTAAATAGTAATGTCATGACTTGAGATCACCTTAGATTCTGATCGGAGAGTGTCATGAGAACTCGGGAAACCCATTATTATTCAAGGACATGACTTTCTCAGGTTGATACCCACCTAGATCCCAATCACTGTTTTTTCTTGGATGCCCAATATGACACCACATGATCCCTTTAATTAACATTATAGGAATCCATGGATACACTCCTTGGATCCAGCATTAACAGGTTGGTGTCATGGTTACAGCCCATAGGGCCTTATCTCTGCTTAGCCCTATTTTACCTTGGATGATCACCTTAGATTCTGCAGGTACCTTATTGTGGAATTCCTTGGAACATGATCCTTGGATTACACTCTTATCCTTAGCCAGGATAAAGTTACTACTAAGTTAGAGACCCTTGAGGTCTATATTTCCTTGGTTACTACCTTAGAACTTCATTATTAAATATCATTAATCATGTTTTCCTCATTATATCTTGAAACCTACCATGTTTATACTATCACGAGGTGATGATAGTGTTGGATATGACTCACATGACATATCAATATAAAATTGGAAATTGACTAATAAAATGAATTGGTTGAATGTTTAGACACCGGTTGAGGGCTGAAGCAGGTACATGGGTATTAAGTTACATTATATTGCTTTACATTATATATATGCATGATTTCAAACTGATATATTTCCATTACATGGGTCGGATGTTATATAAACCATTGGGGAGGTCTACTGAGATTTATCTCACACCCTATTCGGGCACCGTTTGGTACCCAGAGTAGATTACAGGACTGCAGGTGTTGACAAAGGGAAGAATACAGTTTCAAACACTTGATTGATTGTTTTTTAGATTAGAGATTGATAGTAGAGGAATGAGTTAGATCTTGGGATTCTTAGGATAGTATATTGATTTACTTTATACTTTTTTTGAACATGTTATGCCTACTATCTTGTATCCATGATTTCTTGTTTTCTTGTGACATGACATATCATCATATGTTGTTTAATGTTATTCTAATTGTTTCAGTTGTTGTTATTATTGTATCAATTTTCCATTGTGCCTTCTGTTTACTTATATTTCATTCAATATTTACATTTGTTTACTTCCACCAACTATGATACCCTTTGGTAAATAGGACATAGTCTTTCCACTGACACACCCTAGGCCGTCGTTGCTAGTCAGAAACCTCTGGTATTTGGGGAGATATGTTTGAGACCATGTGGCCCACCAGTCTTGGGGCACTTATCGAATAGAATCTGGGTATGGGATGTCATAAAGTGGTATCAAAGGGTCTCTTTTCTTGCCTTACTATTTAGAAAAAACATATTGGAGATTAGGAATGCTTGGGACTTTTTCATAAGACTTTATTGGGCATCGTGAAACCATGTTCGAGCTAAAAACTATGTTGCCTAAATTATAATTGATTTTCTACTATTTCCTATTAAATTTGATATTATTTTACCTTTCTGTGATGCACATGCTATGTGGTATTGTCGATTATTACTATGTTTCAGGATTTCCTTTAAATATTTTCCTAATGATATGAGGGTAAGGATCATTGTTACATGCATCATTATAGGCACCTAGAATTCACATGTCATGCATATTGCCATGCCATATAGGTTCATTTAACTTCTTTTCATTTATTTATATTCTTGTGATTATTGAGTGATGTTGTGATAGTTTCTTGTACTTGTATTAATCTTGGTTGCGATTGAGTGATTTCCAGTCTCAATTAATGTGGTGTATGGGCCCTCATGGGTTTGGATGAGTAATTTACTGAGTCGAACCATTATGCTATAAATAAATGGGTGTCATTTATAGGGATAGGTGTATGGGAACTAATTCATTAGAAATGGATATCCATTATGAAGTGAATCATGGAATTATAAAATGAAATTTTTATACATCCTTATCCCACATTATCATATTTATAAAAGGTAAAGGAGTGAACCTAGAAATTAAAAGAAATATAAAATAAAACATATACTTGATCACTTACCAATACCTGGACATATAAGAGGGTGGTTGGGGTAGTATGCCTTGGGTAGTGAATTTTCTTACATTCTTCTTATGCTAGCGATGGTATCTCCTTACTTCTAAGCTTGTTTTGAGGAATGTGTTTAGTAATTATAGATCAATGTCTCCATGACATTCTCATGTCCTATGTCAGGAAGGTGGAGATGACCATGCTCCAAATGTGGTGGGACTTTAGCTACTAGTCTTACCTTTAAGAGTGCCACTTGAGGAACCACCTGTTGTACCTGATTTGGGAATCAATGGACAAGTTCATGATAGTTTCCTATGTCAGATGCAGTCCGTGCAAGGTTCTCTACAACTTGCACCCATGATGGCTGATCTGACATGTGAGTTCCAGCAGCAACTTCCTACTACCTTTTCAAGGGATGGTGGTTCACAACTTGCTGAGTATTGGATTGAATCCACCCTTTATATCTTTGAGTATCTGGAGACGCCTCCAGAGTGAAAATTCAAGCTTACCACATACATGCTCCAGAATTCGTCCAAGTGTTGGTGGGATTTGATTACCCAGGCTGATCATCATTATGGAATGTTATAGGTATATTTCCATACTACCTTATATGATAAGTTATTTCCTCAAATTCTGAGAGATAATAGGTCCAGAGAGTTCATGCATCTCGAGTAGGGCTCTATGTCAGTTATGGAATATTCAACAGTTTTCACGGAGTTGTAGAGATTTCCACCACTTTTAGTTGGGGATGAGATTTTTCATGCTACACATTTTGAGGAAGGGATCCGGTATTCCATTCGTAAAAAGGTCAATGTCTTTTGCCTGCCCACTTTTTGGAAATAGTCAATCAGGCTCTTATCACTAAGCATAACATGAGAGACGGAAATAGTACAAGGTATAGAGGACCAGTATTGTGTTAGGCAGCAGTTCATCTGGTGGTAGGAAATGTTCCCTAGAGGTTTATCATCATGGTAGTGAAATCTAGAGTGCCCATTTGGATATCTATATAGAGTTTAATCAGTGTGCATTATGGGGCACAACAATCCTCAGTTTGATAGAGACCCAATGGAGTGTTGGGCCTGTGGTTGAATGTGGCATCTTCATCATTTTTGTAGGACCATTCTACCAGCTTCGAGTGGGAAAGGATCTGCACCAGCTCCACCTTCAAGAGTTTTTCACCACATCAAGAAGGGAGTTAGAATAGCACTGATAGGTTTGGAAGAGAAAGAGGTCGTGGCTATGGTAGTCAGACCCCTGATCACCAGAAGCGGAAACAAAGCTGTTTTGATCGTGGTAGTCGATCTGTTGCACATGGTCGTGAATCAGGTCAGTTGCATGCACTACAACCAATACCTAAGGATCAGGCTGCATGACCATTTACAGTATGAGGTACTATTCTAGTAGCTTCCACTATTGTATCTTCTTTGTTTGAAATAGGTGATTCAAACTCTTTTATCTATGTCTCTGTCATGGAGAGTCTTAGACTAGAGATACAATATTACTATGGGGTAATGAACCTAGATATTCCATTAGGGGTATGAACAAAGGGAATACACCAGTGTAGGGACTTTCCCTTTGAGTTAGGTAGTCACCCTATCTTATGGAACCTCTTTGTTCTCGAGATGATATGCTACGATGTCATTTATAAAATGGACTGGTTGGTTCACTATCATCCTTTTGTAGACTTCTATTGTTTCATGGTATCATTTAAATCAGTAGAAGGCAGTATTTATCTACATAAAGGTTAGTGGGATATCCAGGATGGTAGAGCTAGACCAAATCATCGTGGACTAGGTGGAGTAACCACCAAAATTGAAAATATGTTCATGGAGGACCGGGGTTTACATCAAGCTATTTCCCCTCCAGTAGTGGATCATTTTAGGGATGTCTTTCCAGATGATTTTTCTATATTAACTATTGAAAGAGAGGTATAGTATAAAATTTATCTTGTTCTAAGAGTAGCTTCAGTGTCCATTCCTCTGTACAGGATGGCATAAACTAAGCTTCAGGAGCTTAAGTGGTAGTTATAGGATTTATAGGACATAGGTTTTATACGGTCCAATACATCCTCTTGGGGTTCTCCCATGCTTTTTTCCAAGAAGCCAGATGTAAAATTACATTTATGAATGTATTATAGATAGTTGAACCATATTATATTTAAGAATCGGTATCCATATCCTCAAATATATGATCTCTATGACTAGCTCTAATGAGCAATGGTCTTCTCCAAGATCAACCTAAGATCGAGTTATCATCAGGTGTGAGTCAGACCATCATACATACATCATACACCTTTTCATAGACGTTATGGTCTGTATGTGTACATTTTCATGGAGTTCAATCTTATGAATGTGCCCACCATTTTTTTGGCTTTGATGAATAGGGTTTTCTACACCTATTTGGATTCTTTTATCGTGGTCTTTTTGGAAAACATCTTGGTGTATTATCACACTTTTAGCGACCATGCCAAACATCTTGAGATCATTTTGAGTACCCTAAGAGAGTATAATATTTACACAAAGATTGATAAGTGCAACTTTTGGATCAAAAAATTCAACATATTGGGTCATATAATATAAGAATCAAGAGTATATGTTGACCCATAAATGGTTAGTGTTGTAGTTTCTTGGGAGAATATCAAGAAAATGTTTGATATATGGAGTTTCTTAGGGATGGTTGGATATTATATGCATTTCATACAAGACTTTTCATTCATTTCTTCACCTATTACTAGTCTTAAAAATAAAGGTGTCAAGTTCATATGGTTAGAAGCATGCGAGGAAGCCTTTTAGGAGCTAAAAGGAAAGCTTGTATCAACCCATATTTTTAATCTTTTGGTGCCAAGAATAGGTTATACTATCTTCTGTGATGCATCAGGCATTGGACTAAGAGTAGTATTGATACAAGAAGATAGATTCGTTGCATATAGATCTCAACAGTTCAGGACTCACAAGAGAAATTACCGAATGAACAACCTTGATCTTGTAGTAGTTGTCCATTCCTTACATTGCTGGAGACATTATCTATTGGGTGAGTGCTTTATGGTGTACACAGACCACAATAGACTCAAATTATATCTTTTCAAATCATGACTTGAACCTCAGATAGTGAATATGGAATGAATATCTACAATCCCTTTATTTTGAGATTTCTTATATGCCTCGGAAGGGCAACATAATTGCTGACGCGTTGAGTTGGAAAAATCAAACATAGTCCATAAGGGAATCCAGTGATGAATGGAAGTTAATGGACCTCTATTTTGAGTTGTATCTAGAGTTTCATGATAGTCATGAGTAGTCTTATCTCTCATCCTTGATAGTTACCACTTAACTCCCTGATAAGGTGAAGAGTATAAAGTTTTCATATCCTGAAGGATTGGTTCTCTGTGAGAGTATAGTAGGAGATAACCCACGTCCAGATTGGTCTATGGATAGATAAGATGCCTTGTGTCTACATGGATGTATCTGGATTCCTACAGATATGAGAGCAGAGTTGATATAAGAGTCATATGCTTCTCAGTGGGTAGTTCATCCAGGAATCTCAAAGATGTATTGAGATATGTGACACTAGTATTGGGGGCCTACGATAAAACATCATATAACAGGCTTTATAACTAGGTGTTTCACCTATCAGCAGGTGAAGGAGGAACACCAGAGACCTGCAGGCCTATTATAACTTCTTCTAGTCTCAGAATGGAAATGGAAATATATTGTTGTGGATTTTGTAATCATCTTACCTAGTTCATCGAGGGGTAGTGATGTGTTATATGTTTTCTTTGACCAGCTAAAGAAATCATCCCACTTCATTCATATTTAAAAGACTCTCTTATTTGATGAGTTGGGAAGACTGTATATCCGTGAGATCATATGACTACACAGGGTTCCACGCACTACCATTTCAGATAGGGATACTCATTTATTTTCACAGTTCTGAAAAGGTTTGTAGAAATATATGGGAACTCAGGTTCTTTTAAGAACTAATTTTCACCCTCAGACGGATGGACAATTAGAACTGATGATATAGGTTTTAGAGTACATGCTCCGAGCTTGTGTCCCTGATTTCGGTGGTTCTTGGGAGAAGCATACCCCTATCATTGAGGTTTCCTATAATAATAGCTTTCAGGTGATGATTCAGATAGATCTTTTTGAAGCCTTGTATGTTATTCCATGTCTTTCACCCATGTGTTGGATGGAGGTAGGTGAGGAGGCCCTACTAGGTCCTTCTCTCATTTAGGATACTTCAGAGTATGTCCAGCTGATCAGAAAGTTTATGACTAAAGATCAGTCTAGATAAAAATCTTATGTTGATTATCGTCAATGGCCAATAGAGTTTGAGGTTGTGGATTGTGTGTCCTTTCAGGTATCACCTGGGATATGAAATAGACAATTACAAAATCAAGGGAAGTTTTATCCTCGTTATGTATGGTCGTTTGAAATTATAGAGAGAGTTGGACCAGTAGCCTATCATTTGTTACTACCTCAGAGGTACCTTACCATGAATGACATCTTTCATGTCTCATAGCTACTACATTATCATGCCAACCCATCACATACCTTCGATCCTGAGGAAGTTGAGTAAGATGCTGATGATACCTTTGAGGAATATATAGTGCACATCATCGACCAGAGAACGAAGGATCTCTGAGGCTGGTATGTCCCTCTAGTATGGGTGATTTAGAAACATATCTAGGTACAAGATGAGACTTGGTAGAGGGAAGCTGACATACATGCTCAGTGGACAAAGTTTTTCTCAGACATTGTTTCTCCACTCTTCTAAGGTGAACTTGAGGATGACATCTTTTATGGGGGGAATATTATCAAAACTCAGTTTTTCACTGAGGTATAGATCCTTGAAATTTATGTCTAAATTATTACTTTCAAACTAATATGGATGTTTAAGGGTTTAGAGAAGGTTTTATGGGTGTTTGGGGCTTGTTCGAAGCTCAGATTACCTCCTTTTAGGAAAAACAGTCTTGGCCCATGGTTTAGAGTAAACTGTGTAAGAATTTTGCACGGTTTGGAAAAGCATGCAGATTATGTTTTTCCAAATAGAGCCACCTCAAATGGTTGACACATGGAAGTGTGTCCTAACCATGAATGTGAACCTTCTTCCCAGGTAACTGTGCATGGTTTGTGCATGGTTTTTCAAACCATGCGAACAAACCATGCATAGGCTAATTTTATGGATAAATTTACAATTTTACCCTTAATGATCTATTAAGGACCCTCATTCTTCCCAAATCCATGATTATGTGGGATTTACCTCCATATCTCTCAAATTAGAGATTTTTTAAGATCTAACTTTGAAATCAAGAGATCTCCTTCATCTGACAATCGATGGAGCTTACATTTGTCACGTTGGATGAGCAACAGTAAATAATTGAGTCTTCTTGAGCCGTTCTCTTTCTCTTTTTCTCTCAACTGAGATATTGGTGTATGAGTATTTTTCTATTTTTCTTAGTTCTACTCTGATCCAAGCCAAATCAAGGGCCAATAACAGAGGAGGAGAGTCATATAACCCTAGGTTGGGTGGCCTATAATTTATCCCAAAAGTTATTTGATTTTGGAATATATGTGTGGGGCCCACAAATTTTTCCGGGTGTTGTTTCTTAAATTTATATTCCATGATTATACTCATTAAAACCATATGGTAATCCTTTTTAAAAATATGTGAATAGTTATTAGTGGTTACACCAACACCTCAATCTAATCCATGTTGATGGTTATTCCATATTTGGGTTTTTTATGTTTTAACATGTTTGATCCAATGTTCAGGTGTGCCTTCACTTGACCTATCTAAGGGTAAGATTTCTATATTGAATGGCATGTTTATATTGTGAATTTCATAATGGAAAGTTTTGTGTATTATTACCACTTGACCCACCTAAGGTAACTGCATCAGTTGATGATTAAATGTGAAATGTAATTTGAAAAGTATACTATGTATATGACTTGGAATTAAATGTAAATGAATGGTAAGTTTCATATATGTAGAACCCCTTACCACATTAATGGAAGGTAGAAGAATGAAATTTGAATATAGAATATTCATTAAATGGATTAAATGAATGATTTCATGATACTTGACCTTGCCACACTAATTAAAGGCAAGTCTTGGACCAAATGACTTGATTAAACAGGTTTTATGATACTTGACCTTATCAAACTAATGAGATGCAAGTCTTGAACCAAATTAAATATTACATGACTTCATATTTATATTGGAATGGCTTGACTCGAGCTGACCTTGGATTTTGATCAGAGAATTCCATGAGCACTCGGGAACCGCATTCTGATTCAAGGATACAACTTTCTTAGGTTGATAACCACCCAGATCCAGATCCTTTTTTGTTTTTGGATTCCTAGTATGACATTGTAGGATCCGTTTCATTATCATTATAGGATTCCTTTGATAACCTCCTTGGATCTGGCATTGACATGTTGGTTCCATGGTTACATCCCATACGGCCCTTCTTCTGCTTATCCCCATTTTACCTTGGATGATCACCTTGTATTCGGTAGGCACCTTATTGTGGAATTCCTTAGAACATGATCCTGGGATTACACTCTTATCCTTAGCCTTGATATAATTACTACTGAGTTATAGACCCTTGAGGTCTATGTTTCCATGGTTACGACCTTGGAACTTCATTATTAAATATCATTAATCATGGTTTCTTTGTTATATCTTGGAACCTACCCTATTTATACTATCATGAGGTGATGTTAGTGTTGGATATTATTCACATGACCTATCAATATAAAATAGAAAATTACCTATTAAAATGAATTGGTTTTATGTTCAGACACCAGCAGAGGGCCGAAGTAGGTACTTGGGTATTTAGTTACATTGTACTACTTTACTTTATATATATGCATGGTTTCACATTGATATAGTTACATTACACAAAAAATTTGTTATATACACCATTGGTGGTGGCCCACTAAGATTTATCTCACACCCTCTCCAGGAACCATTTGGTACTAGGAGTAGATTACATGACTGCAAGTGTTGACAAAGGGAAGCATATAGCTTCGAACACTTGATTAATTGATGTTTATATTGGAGCTTGATAGCATAGGATCAAGTTGAATCTCAGGATTCTTGGTATAGACAATTAATTTCCATTACAATTTTGTGGAAAATGTTATGAATTCTGTATTGTATCTATGTTTTCCAGTTTTCTAGTGACATGACATATATTCATCTGTTGTTGAATGTTATTCCAATTTATTTAGTTATTGTTATTATTGTATCTATTTTACATTGTGCCTTCTGTTTACTTATATTGTTTCCTCTATTTACCTATGTTTACATCCACCCACTGTGATACACTTTGGTAAGGAGGGCATCATCTCCCCACTGACACACCCTAGTCCCTCGCTATTAGTCGGCAACCTCTAAAATTTGGGGAGATGCGCTTGAGGCCATGGGGCCCACTAAGCTCGGGACACCTATCGAGTGGCATCCAGGTCTGGGATGTTACACCACCACATTTACCCAATCCAGATGTGGTACTTCCATAGAATGACCATTCCAAGGAAGAGTAGCCGGTTGAAATATTAGACTGTAGAGACAAATTTCTATGAAATAAGGTAATGAACTTTTTCAAAGTGTTGTAGAGAAACCAAAAGTTTGAATAAGAAATGTGTTAAATAGAGGAGGTGATGAATTAGAGTTTCCCTCATCTATTTTAATGCGGGAAATGAAAATTTTGAGGGCTATATTTCTTAAGGGGGAATATTGTAATGATCTGAACTATTAAAAATATAATTCCCCTTTTGATTTAATTAAATGTATTATTATATAATATAATTATAGAAAACACATGCGCTTATTTTGTTTTATTATATCCTATCATATTTAAATGGATTCTAAGAATATTTATCATTGATAAAATAGCCTTTCAATAGTGATCGCGTGATTAGTATAAATATAGGGTTTTAAAAAATCAAATTAACCTATAAAAAGGGTGTGATGGCCTCAACTAGTAGGATCATACCCAATGAAGCCCATTTATTATAGATTATGAGGGAGATAGCCTCTCTGGAATTTTACCTTGACCAATACCAAGTTGATACCCAACAACATAATCATGATCAAAACCTTTTATAGGATAAGTTCAAGCTCATCGAGATCACAGGCCAAACCGGGTTTACTGAACCACCCATTAAAAGTAGCATCATCACGCACCTTACCCTTAGGGAGTTTTCTGGTGTATTAAAGGTATATGTATCAAGAACCTATAAATAAGAGTATGTAAATTATTTTTTATATAATAATGAATATATTTTCATCTGATTAATTTTACTTTACAAATGATTTTTATTTTGAGACAATAAAACACAACAAGTATTTTTGTGTAATATTGAAATTCCATTAAGGAATTTATTTTGATGAATTAAATTATCTTTGAAATAAATAATATTTTAAAAAATATTATTATTAAATAATTTTTATTAAATATAAATTATCATATAATTTTTATGAAGTCAAATGTAATTTTTATAAGGGTTTGAAAACTGCAATTGCCAAAAAACACAGTATTTTCAATAAATATTGGTTATTATTTAGATTAAACTAATATTATTTATATAATTATAATGTTGAAATTATACAATGGTTATTTTTTCATAATTTTATAAGACAGTCGAATTTTCGGGTAAAAATTAAATACCATATAAATATAATTTGTGTATTATGACATCATAATGACCCAACAGTGATCTAATAAATACTATAAATGGTATCCATAAACAAATATATGTTTTAACTTTAAAATAATTTTATTTTTTATTTATTTTATTAATTTTATGAAGCCTTTGTGAATCCTCCAAAACCATTAATATATTTTAAAGGTCTAAAATTGTTTCTTTAAGAGTATGACTCACTTCCGTATAATAAAACGTATTATTTAATTAATTTATGCACTTGGACTTATAAAATAATTAAAATCACTCCCGTTTTTCAGAAACCATGGGCAAGAACCCTGGGATTTTTTTTGTTTTTGGTTATTTTGTTATATTAAGTCCAAAACCTAAGTTTGAGTAAATATAAATAAATCCCCGCTCATTACCAATATGACCCACCCATGATCCCATTTCTCTTCACTAAAAATCATTGGATCATGTACTTACTCTTCTGCCACCTTAACAGAGTCCTCCTAAGGTTCCACCAAGATCTCAATAAGCATCTCCAAGGTATTTGGAGTCACACACTCAAGTAAGAGATCATTACATTCTCTTATTTATTTACATTTATTATTAACTTATGACTTCTATTTCCAATTACTAATGTTGGGAAATGTATTTCAATGTACCTATTACTTAAAATTTAATATGAAAATTATGATATACCCCCTTATCTATCATTAACTTATTTTATGAATTTTTAAGTGATGGTGTTATGCTGTTGAAATTTCACCGCAATTTTCTATGCCAAAATAATTGTGTAGTGAATACCATACCCATTTTATATAAAAGGTATTCAAAGTTATACACTTATAATTATTTTAATTGGTAATTAAATTTATAAATTCTAAACCCCTTGATTTTAGAATAAAATATTATGATGAATGAATCCATGTTGTATGATCTATGTGGCACACTTAAGAATGAGAATGAAATGAATGTGATCGGTGTGCCCAAGAATTATATAGAGCTCCAATGCATTGGGTAATGTTTAGTCTCATGAGACATCATTTTGAGATAGGTATTGAACCAAATTCTTTCAAGGTAATCTTTTCATAATTGTTTCTTGGAATTTATCCTTGACTTATGTTTATGATGAAGTGTATTAAGTTGTTGCCACATCTCTCATGTTTCCTTTAAGATTATCATGCTATATCATGTATCATTGTTCATGTTTATTATTCCTACTCTTTTTATAACCCATTGATATTCCTATTGTATAACATGTATTATTCTCTTCATGTTAATCAATGTTTATTACCTTACTGAGATTTATAGCTGACCCCTTTCTTATGTATGTCCCTAGGTTATCCTGTGCAGTTTTAAAAGCCATGGATTTTTTTGAAGCACGTTAAGAAAGTTTTTAATATTGTTGTTGCATCCCATGTTCAAGATTTTATTATGTGTACCTAATTCCAAAATAATCTATAATTATAAATATTATGGGTTTTATTAAGTGTAATATTATGTAATAAATCAAATATTAATGTGTAATAAAGAGCAGGGTTGTTATAATATCTTTCTTTGACTTTCTAGAAATTGAACTTTTTTGTAAAACACCATAGCCATGGATTTATTTAGTCTATATCATTTACATCAATGTTTATGGGATATCAACTTCTGTTAAAGATTTAAAGGAAAAAATCCTTTCTTTAATTATTCATTAATGTAATATTACTTGTGATGGAACCAACATATCCTACCTCCCTATAAATATATGTCAACGCGGTTTTCACCAATACATCAAAGTACGCAACTTATGATATTAAATAATAATATTCATAAAGATTAAGGATAAATACACACATATGTAAATAGGAATATTCAATGAAAAATATAAATGTGGATTTCCTGCTTGCGGGTCTTGTTCTCATAATATTCTACCCTAGATATTACCAAGCGAGTACACCATGAGAAGGTGCCTCAAACTCCTATGAGTCTCCACACCTGATATCCTATAGAATTTTTGTCCCTAAAATGATATCATCTGGATATATAACATATATTTAAGAATATTATTGGAGCACTTCCAGGTTCTAATCATAGAGGGGAACTACTATGACCTTTTAGCGTGAAAGATACTCTTAGGAAATTATCACATACTATGTAACACATAAGAAAAATAATTATGTGATAAGAAGTTTAATAATATTCATAACTAAGAATACAGGTTATCATAAAGTACACATAAGTTGATTATAGGGAAACAAATCCAATAGTGGTTATATACACTGATGCCGACACGGGATGATGTGACCTATATTGGATTATGTTAGGTGAAGTTGAAGCCCAAATCACATCAAATAGGATATGATATATGTAAGGGATGATTATGTGAAATGATACATTGGGTAATTAGAGACAAACTAGTGGGAAAGTGAAATTAGGGTACCTTTATTTATGTATATTTTATTGATATAGAATTATTTACTTCTATGGATTACTAAGTGAGTGACCCTTGGTGGGGATAGAGAAAATAGCTTAACTTATTTAGGCGATGAGTTGGTTTCATTTTTTTATTCATGGTATTTAGTATGATTCATTACCATTTTTCATAAAAGGTTTGAGTGAGAATCCTACTATAGACATGTTATGATCCCCCTAGTTATATATATATATATATATATAAGTTTTTTCATGTATGTAAGAGCTGGTTAGTGATCGAGTTTGGCGTTACTAGCTTGAGGAGTTGTTTAGGGGATATTGGACCTTTATGGTCACTACTAAGGATTTACTTTTGGTACTTTAATTTTATTATTTGTTATGATTTTATGACATCATATTATGTAATAGGATTACTTATTATATATACATGGTGTTGGTTAGTGGTTTCTCATCTTATATCTTATACCGTAAAATTATATTGAGGGAAATTTCTCCCATGTGTGTGATTTAAATACCCTCATTATTAGTCAAAAACCTATGTCTTATTGAAGGAGGGCTTCAGGGGTCAGTATATCCCTTTCACATTGTTATCCCATATGGGGTAACATTAGAGGGAGGGGTCATGAATCATTTAACCATGTGTTTTAAAATTAAAGTAATTAGTTTCATGTTTTTATAGGTTTATAAAAAACATAATTTGGGTTTATTATAAAAGGGGAAGAAAATCGGAAATTAAATAATGGAAGATATGATCCACGAGGAGTAGTTGTCTTGGAATAAAAAGTGAACAATTGTTTTATATATTTATGAGGAGTATAATGTTTTTCATCTATTATATGGTAATAAATATAATTATTTTATTTTGATATAAAAATTGGTATATTGAAATATCAACACACATATTTTAAGTTCTTGGAATATTTGAATGAATAAGTTGAATGCTCATTAGTATTTTTACTCACTTTTGTTTCCTATATCGAGCTTGCATCAAGTAGGTTTAGAGTTGTCAGAAAAGGTCTCCTTAACTATTAAGATCTAGTGGATGAATTTATTATGGGGATTTATTTTAACTGTGAAGAATTAGAAAGATAACTTACAATAATTATAAAGGGGAAGAATGTTGGAACTTCATAGACAAGTTTAGAACAATGTATATTTCCAAAGGAAAAATATATTTATCTTATGTTTATTGAAAATTAATGACTTAATATGGAGAGTTTATTTGGATAAGAACTGTCCAAAAGTTAAAGAAATGTGTTTAAATAATATTTGAACCAAAAATGAAATAAAATATAAATATTAACCAAACTATTTCATAATGGAATATGTTTTTATGGTCATAATTTAAATATAAATAACTCATAAATAAAATTTATGTTCATGAATTAAATCTATTATAAGGAGTTCTAAATAATTTTGATTCAATGATGCCCATATTCTATTAGGGAGAAGGAGATACTTATCATGTTTGTTTAGTGTTTCAAAGGAAAATGACTTAGGATGGGATTTTCATTAGACATTTACCCAAATTAATTAAATTTAAAACATAATTTATATAACCATGTTTTGGTCATAGAAACCATTCTATGGTGTAGATGACATGGAAAAATATTTTAGTATAAAAATTTCCTAAAATTAATAGAAGATAGTAATTTCATGTCATGAATTTTGGAGTCAAGGGTTGACTAAGGAAACCATGAAATTGTAGTGTAAGACCACACCATGGTTTGGTGGATGAAATTATATTTTTAATTTATGTATATTATTATTTTTTATAAAGATATGACATATTTATGCGAGATATAATTTAACTTGTTTTGATGTTATTTAATACTAGTGGTATGAAAAATAAAACATGAATGAGAATATATTATAGGATCATAACCATTTTTTTATTATAGAAAGCTTGAAAAAATAAGTATTAAACTACATGGTAAGAAGAAAGGGGGAGAGCTTATTGTGAAGAAAAGAAATTGGGAGATCTAACTATATGAAAGTATACTTTTTTATTATTTATTATTTAATATAGTCTAAATTTTAATTGAAAATAATATTACTTGTGATGATTATTTAAAATGTAAATGTATTTTGTTATAATTAATATTTTCTATGTCACTATAAATGACTTTTTTAGAATTAATATATGGTGGGAGTGTACACCATGTGGTGTAAAAAATATTTATGTTATAAAATAGTGACAAATTTCATTACATAAAAAAATCAATCTTAAAAAATAATTACAAATTTAAAAATTATTTGTGAAAAATTATGTCAATTTACACCATATATAAAAAAACAAATATCATAATTTGTTAAATGTTTTAGAAAAAAATTATTTGGGATGAACAATTATATTGAAAACCATCATTAGAAAAATATATATATTTATTAAAAATTAATTGTGATGGAAAATTACAATGGACCTCATCTGTATATTTTTTTAGAAAATAAATAAATATGGTTGACAATAGAATGGCTGTGAACCCTATACAATATATTGGAAACAACTAGATTCAAAATAACAAACTTATTACAAAGAAATAATAAAACCAATTCTCTTCTTGAAGAATGATCAAGAATATAAACTTTCATTTTCATAGGGCTTATCAGGTCGAATATTATTTTAATAAGTTATAAATATCATAATATGATGAGAAAACAACAACTAACTTTGATCCATAACAATTCTGTAATATTTTCAGGCACATCAGCCTCTCTCTATACTTTTAGAGAACCTTGACAGTTAATATATTAAATAGAAGTAAATTAATATTCTAAAAATATTACCCTCGACATCATTTTTTCATTAACTCGTCTATTTATTTTATAAACAAAATATACTCATGTTTATTATTTTCCAATTTTTAATTTATAAACTTCCATGAAAAATGATACTGTTATCTCAAATATTTTAAAACTAGTCAAAAATATCAACCATAGAAAATTAAATCTTTTATCCTTAAGATATGTAAAAAATATTCCCATTTAAACATCTAAAAATATCATTTAGGGATCCTTAAAAATATTCATCAATATCCTTATTTAATTATACTAATTTAACCTACTCAAAATTCTACCCAAATATCCCATGTGTTCAAAATTTTAATCTCAAACATAATTTTGTTAATGTTACTTTCTCTTTTAAATCACAGAAGAGAGATTAAAATTACACATTTACGACCTTTTGATACCTTTTCTTATTCTTACATAAGTTCAAATTTACTTATACATGAGATTTGAAACTTTCATATTAATTCTCAATGACCTCCAAATCAATTTTACATGAGACCCATATTTCTCTTATATCACCTTTAAGATTTTAGAGTTAATATTATATGAGTTTTAAGATATATAATTTAATCATACATAGATTGTAGAAATTATTATTTACTCATACATGGATAGACATATTTATCCATCCATATGAAAACAACTCAAACCCACTTAAAAACATCTCTATATAATTCATATTATCTCAAAACAACTCTAGTTTCTTTAGTATAGCCTCAAACCTTCATAAAAACTCTTTAATGAGATTCCCATGACTTATGCAGCAAATAAGAACCCATTTTGAGTATATCAGTGTAAATTACATTTGCTAAGTTCTTTATTATCTCCAAACACAAAAAATACATTCACTTTAAATTTCTTCAATCAATTATAGATAAATACAAAATCTTTTATATCTCTACTCAAACTTAACTTCATTAAAACATCATCTAAGTGCATAAAATTAGATATTGAGACAACTTTGATACTCAATAACACAAGGATGAATTCATATTATAATTATAACTATATTCAATATTACTTATTCATAGTATTCTCATCATCATCTTCACTGAGGTATAATGTTCACCCAGATCTTCACGGAACATGAAACTCATCTCAACTTCCTCAAACTATTAAACATATTCAATAAATGAAACTCCACATAATAGAATCATAATCTTCAAGATACACATAATCTTACAAAACATCAAACTACTTTATTTAAGAATATAATGAACTCTAATATGTATAATTAACAACTAAATCATTGATACCAATCTTCAAGAGAAAAATAATCAAATTTACACATGAACAATGAAAGAAACTTAGAATCTATTCACTAATATATATATATATATATAGTGAAATATAAAAACTATTTATCCTCAACGAGTTCTCTAATCTACCCCAATCTATTTGGTGCTTCATTCTCTCATTGGTAATTCATCTTCACTCAATATATATTGAATTTATATACTATTGAAAACAAATGAAACACTCTTCAACACAATATAGTTGGCACTTCAATGTCCCCTTTTGAATTTGTAATTAATTCTCATTTGAAAATAAATCCATTATTATTATTTTCTATCTCATTTATTGACAATAAATAAAAATTATGATACTACTTGTGAGTCATTAATTAATCATCTCAATGTATAATTGCAAAATTATTTATTTAGAAAACATGTATGATAAATAAAATTCTCAATATTCCCCTCAATCAACAATGTATTTTTTGTAATATCTTCTCACTAGTCATTTCATTGATTCATCTAAATTCTATAAATTAATTTTATAATTTATTCAATCAATACAAGCATGTAAAGAATATGATCAAAATACTTCAATAATGACATATTTCGACACATTATCAATTTAAAAAATTATATAAAATAATGAAATTTGGTAGCTACCTCAACTAATCTCCCCCTAAAGGGTAAGATCAATTAACTCCTCATAGATGTTGATCTATTTTTTTAAATGAACTAAAATCATCGTATTCATAATTAGTCTTTAAAATTTGATTTTATTTGATAAATATCACTTCATGAAAGAAATATCCTCCTATTTTATCACTTTTAAATGACATTCTTATCATTCTAATTATTCCCCTAAATACATCATATTCAATTCCCTACACAAAATAAATAAATAAATATGGGAATAAGTCAGTTTAACCATTGATACTTAATGTGAGAAAAAAGGTTGGGAGTCATTTAAAAACCTATAAAATCCTTTCATTTCAGCTCAAAATATTATAAAAACGTCTTATATTTACTCCTTTAATTTTTCTGACAGTACTCGTTTTGGGTTGCATGGAATTATTTCTCCAATAGAATTATCTTTATGTGGAACTTCC
The DNA here is from genome assembly GCA_963277665.1 of Viscum album. Classification (NCBI taxonomy): domain Eukaryota; kingdom Viridiplantae; phylum Streptophyta; class Magnoliopsida; order Santalales; family Viscaceae; genus Viscum; species Viscum album. Next base: position 905,063,936 of record OY728131.1, on the reverse strand, counting down.
TTATTCACCTCAGATATCATAGAACATGTATTATTGTATTATTACTAAATTATTTTTATTATTTCCTTTTATATTGTAAGTATTATCATGAATTATTTAAGATTACATCTAGCTTTATTTCATCTTCCACACATCCTCTCAAAAATTAATTGGTTACCATATTTTTTAAACTTCTTAAGAAATTTTAATTCTTATTTATACTTAAATATGTCTTACAAAAAACCCATCCTCTTGTTTCACCAATGGATTAATCCTCTTCTTTGTTTCTCTAGCTTACTTCCTTAAAAATTACACTTACTTATTATTTGGAAAATCATGTAGTGTATCGTTTTCTCCCATAATATAAGTATATTCTTCTTTATTTTGGTAAAGCATCATCCTAAAAATTCTTGGGTGTATTTTTTTCAACACATTCCTTCACATACCCCAAGGTAAACTCACCATTATCTCTTCTTTTTTTCTTTCTAAATATTTATGGTCCTCTTTCTTCAACATTATGTGGATAATGCTTGGTTAATTAGAACTTGAACTATTCATCATAATGACCACTCTTATTATAATTTACATATAATTCTCCCAAAATTCCAAATATAATAGGGAGATATATTTATCTCAATATTTTTTTATATTGTCACTCAACTCAAAAAAAATTATTATTGTATTTAGATATTTTCTCCCTTGATATGTTCCTTCTTTGTATTCTAAGAATTGAAATATTATACCAATAATCAATAGTTTTATTCCCAACTTTTATATTTCCCCAATAATAGAAAATTAATGTTGATTTATTACTTTGAAACATGGACTAGAAAAATTTAACACCTTACCAATTTTTATCCAAACAACCGTTTTTTAGCATTTTTGGGGAACCGTTTTTTCACATGATCATATCCATATTTTATATATAAGTAGGTGTCCTAACACTTTTCTCAACCCATATATTTCTAGAAATTATCTTTACAACCTTAATTATTCATATAAACAAATTGAGTACAAATAAAATATTCAAGAATACATGTTACCTTTCTTTTCATTGAGCCTCTAATATGTTTATCTACACCAAATTTTAATATCATATTATTAAAATAATAAAGTATATTAGATTTAATAATCTCATTAAATATATTTATGGAAGCACCTATTTTCTCAGTATTCTATAATGATTATGCTTGAACCTCTTCTTAAATTATTAGCATAACTTCTAGCTTCATAAATTTTATTATCTCAATATGATATTCATATATCTTATTATTCTCTTTTATATAATTTTCAAGATCATTTAACCTTTTTTTTATCATCAGTTGATCGTTCTTGATAGAAATGATTTCTTTTAATGCTTGGATCCTCACCTCAGGAATTTTACTATTCTAATATTTCTCATCAATTTTTATTTTTATTTCATATTTAGTGAGGGAGTATTTATCTTTACATATGAATGAATATTGATCTTTGAATTGAACTTCTTTAATGAGATATATGCACATACACATTTTATTATAAAATGAATATGTATCCATATCCACCCATGTATTTTTAGCATGTATATCTTTAAAGAACAAAAAATATAATTTTGATAAAATCTAAATAAATATTTCTCATGTAATCCTATATTTTTGAGTAAAAATAATTACATGATTTAATAGGTGCATAAACATCACAACATGAACTAGATTTTTCAAGTTGATAATAATTAATTGGTATATTGATAATTTACCTACTATAATTACATTTAATTAGAGGTATGTTATCTTTAATCATTTTTCATATACGAGATCTTACATAATTCCTTAGATTATATATTATTCTATTTCTTCAATGTTTTAGTATAAATATCTATAATTTAAATTAAAAGTAAATCAAAAAATTATTCAAATATTCAATTCATATATGATAGATAGAAAATGGGAAAAATAAAGTCAAAGTTAGTACCTCATCGCTGATACTAATTTTTAGTCTTAGTGAACACATGAATCCTCATTTAGGGGGGAGGGGTGTGAATTTGTGTGGATAGTTCTTTACCAAATATCATCCCTTTTAATTAATAATTATATAACTATTTGGATGAATAGATCTCAAACATATCAATAAATACATTCAAATATCATTAAATAAAATAAGATAAAATATATATCAGTAAATGATATTTTTATAAGGTTTACATTTGATGTGTAAGCTAGTCCTTGGTGTATTGTGGTAATTATACAGAAAAAAATGTTCTCTCTTTTATTACTAAGAAAACCTTAAGGTAAGGGAATGGTGTTGAACACTATATAATATGTTGGCACCAACCAGATTCATTAGCGCCAACTTGTTATAATGAATGAACAAAAAAAATTCTTCTTAACTAATGATCATGAAGAGAAACTCGAGTCTTCATAGGACTACTCAGGTCTAATATTTTATATTAATAAATCATGAGCCTTATAATATATAGAAAATTTAAAAACTCCCTAGATGTATAATAATTCACCAGTGGTTGCATGAAAATTGGTATCATTCTCTCTTTTCTTTTTTAAGATCCTTGAAACTCAACATATTCAATAGCAGTAGGTCAGTCTTCTAACAATATCACCCTATACACTTTTTTTTCAACTCATCATATTATTTTATCAAAACAAAAAAATAACAAGGATTATTTCCCAATGTTGAATATGTAAACTCCCATGAAAATTGGTGACATCATCTATAATATTTTAAAAATTATAAAAAATATCTTTCATATAAAATCATAATTATTTATCCTCGTGATGGGGAAAATATTTATATTTATAGATCTAAAAATTTCATTAAATGATTATAAAAAACATTCATAAATCTTCTCATCTTATACTCCATATAAGAAATATTTAAAAATGAATTCAAATATCCCACATATTCAAGAATTTAATCTCATTCAGCATTTTCTTAATGTTACTTGGTCTTTGAAATCACATACATGACCTTAGGATTACACAAACATGGCCTTTTGGTACATTTTATTATTCTTAAAAAAATATTGTTACTCACACATGAGCTTTAAAAACTATAGCTTTATCTTATATGAACCCCATATTATTCTTATGTGAGAGTTAGATTACTCTTATGGTGTCTTTGAAATTTTAGAGTTACTCTTACATGAGCATCAAGATCTTAAGTTTAATCATAAGTTGATAGTATAAATTTATTTTTACCCATACATAGTTTTATAAATTTATCCATCCATATCAAAAAAAATATAACCACTTTAAAACATATTCTTCCACTTTAACTCATCTCAAAACAACTCAAATATCTTCAGGAAAACATCAAACCTTCATACAAACTCATCAGTACAATTCCCAAGACTTAAGAAATAAATAATAAATCACTTTGAATACTTAAATGTAACTTCCAATGCCTCAAATATTTCTTATATCAATACTTATAAATTATATTAAATTTAATGCACTTTAATCAGTCATCAATAAATACTACACCTTGTATATTTCAAATCAAAACCATATTCTTAAAAAATATTATATAATTTCATAAATCTAGATATTAAAACAGCCTTCATGCTCAATAACATAAACATGAATTCATAATACTATTATATCCAAATACATCTTTCATTATTCACTACCCTTTCTACATATTTATTATAGATATATAGTGTTTAGTAAGATATTCACACTATTAAACTCATCTCAACATCCTTAAATTGTAAAATAGATTATATACATGAAATTTCAAGTAGTAGAATCTCAGTATTCAAGATAAACATCATCTTCTAACACATAAACATAATTTATTTAAGTATTTATTGAGCCTTAATCCGTATATTTAGTAACTCAACCATCTTTTACAACCTCAAATATATGAATAATTTTTTTTTGAATATGGATAATGACTTAACTTGGTAACAATTAGAATATAATATATATACTATAAAATTATTATAATATTTCTTATTCAATGGTTTCATTAATATCCCTCAATTTATTGGGTGATTCATTCTCACATTGATACTTAATATTCACTCAATTATATTGACTTTATAAACTTTTGATAAAAAATAAAAAACTCTTTATCATAATCTATTTGGAAATTCAATAAGTTTTTTTTTATAATGATGGTTTTATGATATGGTAATCATTGTGATGAACCCAATGTTCCTGATGAGATGAGATTAAAGTGAAATATATTTTTTATATTTTGGGTATTTTATAATTTGGTCTTTTCATTGCAATAGTTCTTTTTTCAAATCATGATTTGATCCTTTTTTTAAAAGTAATGAGTTAAAATAGAAAATAGGTAATGATCCTTCTTCCTAATAGTGATAAAAGATAAAAAGTGGTAAAAAAATATGTTATTTATTTTTAGTGCAATGATACATCATCACATATATTCACCTTGGGCATATCCTACTAGATGATCCATATAAAACCCTTAATTAAATTTAATTTATCATTTATTATATGATTTTTTTTCTTATTAATACAATAATATTATGTGTTCCAATTAACATGGGGATAAGAATAATTTAGTATTTTAGTGAAAAAAATTAACATTGATTCACCCCCGCTTATTACGTTTAGGAACTTGGTTTCAAATGTTTTTATATTCTGAAAATTCTAAGTATGAATAATTATAGAGATAGAATATGTGGAACAATGTTTATTTTTAAAATAAAAGGAATTTAATTGAATTCAAAGGATAAGATTCAATGGATGTCGTTAATTAAAACATTTAATTTGAATCTACTTTCAAAAAATCAAAAGGTGGAAAAATCTTGGGATCAAAATGATTATCTAGAGGAATATAAAAAGAATCGATGATTTATAAAATGGGAATGGAGATTGAAGAGGATAAACGGTGAAACATATTTAATATCAATAAAATAAAGATAATTTATATTGATTATTCGAGAAGGAGGTGAAGGTTTATAAATGGATTAGAAAAATCCCACGAATAAAAAGAATAACCAGTTAATGAGAAAAATAAAAACATTAGTACACTATTCTAGAGAGGGATGTTTTTATTATTTATTTCTATATAAGAAACTATTGAGGTCTAGAATCCCATAAACTATTTTTCCATTATTTAAGTGGTGTGTAGAGAGATAAGGAGAGATTGAGTCCCATGAAGGGTAGTGTGCTATCCATAAATCCTGTAAAGGTAGTGAAAATTGATAATAAATTCCCTTTTATAAGCCTGTAATCATATAAGTAGTGATCTAAGTGAGTTTTATATGAAAATAATGAGTTGTTCATATTTCTTAGATGTAAAACATCCATATTAAAGGGTGAACCATTATATTTTCATGTTCCTATTATTGATTATTTAACATATTATATCATGATTTCATGAAAATAATTTAAAATTAAATAGTATTCCTCCTAACAGTGGAGAAAGATATAATTAAAATTTGTTGGTATATATAAAAAATATTCCAAGAACATTTACATTGGGATCATGAAATTTATTTTACCAGGATAACATGAATGAAATTAAAGTTTAATGAGTATCCCCGTATATGAATAAAACCCAAAAGGGATATCCATTTGTAGTATAATATCTCACAAAATGAGTAATAGAGATTCTTTAAAAACATTTTCCAATCTAATGATGTGGTGGTGATAACCATCTATTGGTAGATGACCATAGACTTCATTTATTATTGAATAATAGACTTCTAAATTCATTATTGATCTTGGAACTCAAAAAATGTGATGAACACCTTGACGTGTAGATTTATAATTATTATAACAAGGTAGAATATAATAGTATAAAAAGTACTAAAATAATAAAAAGAGGGGAAATAAAGTGATTTATATAGAAGTATAAAATTTCCATGTAACCCCTTTGTAAATGGAACATTCACATATACACTCCAGGATTGTGAAAGAATAACTATCATGAAGTTCTATAAAATTACATATAAATAGGCTAGGAGGTTACAAAATAAAAGGAGAAAGATGAAGGGATGTTTGTGGGGAGGAAGGAAGAACCAAATGCTACATGAAATTCCTCTTCTTGATGTCCCAATGATGAAAATGGTATATCACTTATGATTTTTGAATCAAAACCATAGGAGAAGAAAACAAAAATGAGATTTGTGAAATGAATTTATTTTGGAAATTCATAAGAGGATACTTAACATAATTTTAAGCATTTAAGAATATGTGAATGTTTCTTTAACAAATCATTTTAAATAATAGGATTTTTGACATATATCCTTATGTTCTCCCCTGTATGGTGATGTTATTTCATGGAAGATAATGATATTTTGTTAGGACCTATGTTTTATGAAGGTCTACCAAATTCAAATGAAAATATAATTCAGTCCACCATGATACCTTTAAATTAATGATAAATCTTTTTAAGTGTATTGATTAATTTAAGGTTGTTTCACAATGGTGTTCACCTTCATAATTTCTCTCCACAAATCTAAACACATTAGTTCCTAACTAAAAGCCTCTCCTATACCCATATATGAAATTTTTTCAAAGGTTTTAATAATTTAAGTCTACTTTCATGAAATTATCATCTCGTTACAATAGATCAATACCCTCTTATGGCCTTGGGTCCTTATGATGTGACCATAAATTTTGTGGTTAAGGACTTTACCACATGATATAAAACTACACAACCATGGCCCTAACCACAATACCTTAAAAATACATGTCCATATTCCTTATTATATGATATAGAACATTATATATAACTATCCTTTCTATAATATTATGAACAATAAGGTATACCCTTCTTACATAGTTTCGAATTGTGGGGCTATTTTTTTAAGTGTGAGTGTTATTCCCTTATTGTATGGATTTCAATTGTAGGAACCACATTCATCTATAATTTTTTTCTTTAATGCAATGTTTTAAACTATACTATACCCACATCATCATTCCTTAATGATGAAAAAATGAATAACCTAATGTCATTTCTATAATATGTTAATTTATATTATATTCCCTTGTTACATGAATTTCAACTAGAGGGTTGATGCACCCACATTATGTTTGAGTTGTATTTATTGTCAATTAATGAGGTAACATGCATGATATCATAATGAGATGAAGTATAAAAACATTTAAGGAAAGTATAGAACCTAAGTATATTGAGAATACTCATGAATTTACCATGAAATGAAGCTTTTAAGTTTTAGTTGGTTTACACCATATAGAAAAGAAGAAGAGTTTGAAGTCTTCCATTATATATTGGAAAAGGGTGAAGATTTTGCTTAATGTTTATTTGTGTAATCTATTGAAGTTGATGAGATAATAATTTGAATTAGATATTACTAATAATAGTTTCTTGAAGATTCATTCACTTGGAAAAAATCAATTAGAATCTAAATGTTCCACCACTTGGTATTTCACATGAATAATTTGTTCAAGTTGAAATGATGATTATAATGGTGATACCATGGTATTATAATGGGAAAGGAATGATCTATTTATATCCTTAAATATTTGGTTGGACAACTTATAGGGAGAATCCTTCAAAAATAATGTTTCATGTACTATTATTTATATATATATGACAAGATCTAGATTGAAGAAGCATCATCTATATATATTTATAAGGATATTGATGTGTAGTTACTATGTAAATCATCAAGAGTTGTTGTTTATATTGTTTAAAGCTATCATGAATAAAATATGGATAAGATGAAGTAGTGAAAAATCAACACATGGTGTATTTCACTTAAATTACCCCATGAATAATCCTTAGATGATGTTTTCAAGTGATTGAGAAGTCATATAATGGATTTTAATATGCTCATAATTTATTAGAAGTTATTCTAGACATACTGTGTTAGAGTAGAAAACTAGAAAAGGAAAATACCCTAAGTTGAGGCATGTGTAAGAAAATTGATATACAAAGTGAATGTTTGAAAAAAATTATAATGGAAAATATCATACATGTTTCTTTTCTCATATGACTTTTTGGATCCTCAAATGATATTTGAGAATTTTGAATAATAATTTGGATCTGCATATGATGATTTATCTATGTGGAAAAATCTTAAAGGAAAATTGATAAAGGTATTTATCTTACACGATTGACGTATAAGGTTATAAAAAGAAAATTTATCTTACACATGTAATATACTTGAGTGAACTATAGTATAAATTATCCACATGAACATTTCATAATATAATTCAGGTACACAGTGTATGTATGACAATTTACTTTTTAAAATTATAAGAACAAAAAATTTAGACATGTGTAGAAAAGAATTAAATGAGATATATTAAGACTTGAATAGTATAATAAAATGATATTTTAATATTATGATTCAAGTAATATTTTCTTAGTGGGTCAGAAATAGGATCATGATTCTTAATGAAATTAAATAAATTCCATTGAGAGGGTAATGGCAGGGTGTTAAGAGAGTTCCACACTAAATGATACATGATCCACATCACCATGCCTTTTTGGAAATATTTACCAAACTAAAATCATAGTTTTTTAGGGATTTTAATTTTGATAAAAACTAAGATATTTCAAATATCACATTAATGAAACAATAAAAGTTTTAATTTGAACTTTTAGGAAATTTTTAATGAGGATTTGATGTGAAGATTCTTTGAATTAATGGACAATATTTGAGGTATCTCTAAAATGAATAAGATTAAATGTTATTTTAATTATTCAACAAATATATAAAGATATGTGTAGGTCTAATAACATGATGAGAGACTCTAGACTGAGTAAACACCAAAGGTATCCTAGAATTAGAAATAAGAAGAGAGAGGTAATAATTGTATATGTTCATGTTGTAAATTATCTATGTATATTAAATAAGAAGGTCTTCTTATGATAAAAAAATTCCTTCATACTAAAGACTAATAAAAGATATAATATTTAGATATCTAGATTATGACCATTATTTGTTATATATTCCTAAAGAAGAGGGGGTTCATATGTGTTGCTACTGATTATATTCTAGTATAAAGTTATAAGAGAGACCTCATATAGAATCATACTGTAGAAGTCTGTAGAACATTGAGGAAACCCATATAACTTATAAAGGAGGGTAATAAGATCATACATATAATTTAATAGGGACATGATCCATCACATGCTATCTTTATTCAAATTAATTATAATCTCATTCTCTTATATAAAGGGATGAAAATCACTATCCTTTTTTATACCTGGTCAGTGCCAAGATAACATGTTCAAGGTCATATCATTTTTTTGTATTATTTTTATAACAATAAATAATCCATTCATTGGGATAATAAACCTGATCTACTTGGGACATAGTATTTTAAAAGTAGACGAACCGCATTAACAAACCCAAGTGTTCTTCAATGTTTTTTTCTTATTCTATATCTGTATACTGACCAAAGGAGTGACAATGGGAGAGATAGATCTAATCACTAAATAAGAAAATAGATTGTTATAGAATAAATTTTAAATTATATTAAAAGACACTACATATTGATCTTCCTATATCAGGGTGAGAATATCTTAAAGGGATCTAACAATTGGTATTAGAGAGGGATCCACCACTATTTGGACTCTCTTGTTTGATTTTTTTGGGGATCAATATCTCTTTGAAAAGGATATATGAAGTATCTATTTTAATAATCCTATTATTTCCATATAAATTAAATCATGGGAGAAATGTTATCCAAGACATTAAATAATTGGAAGAAAATAGAAAGAAATAAGTTGAGAAAATAATTATTTAATAAAGGAGAGAACAATAAACCTCTACTAATTAAAGGTAATAAAATTAGATTTCATCCTAATATTTCTATTTATAATCTAAATTTTAATGAAATTTTTAATGAGAATTCATCCTTATTAAATAAAGAGTAAAAAGTGTTAGTTTTCCTATGATAAAGGGAAATCATGCATATATGAAAAGGAATATTTGGTGGTGAAATCAACCACTAAAGAAATAATAGTACTTCCATATGTAGTTCATCATCTCTACATGAAGAAGAGGAAACAAAAATATCTTGTTAAAATTTTCTTTCTAAAGAACCATGTATGTGTGGTGATAATTAAAATTTTGTGTATTCAAAATACGAGACAATTTATGTTATAAAGGATATCCTGTGTAACTTCCTTAATGATATTATCTCCTATATTTGTATAATTTTAATTAGTATGTAGGAAGAGATCACCGACCATGAATATGATCATGAATTAATGGATAAATCTTTGAACGAAAGGACACAAATATGTTCTAAGCTCCCTAAACAATTTATAGAAAAAAGTGAAATGAATGTGGAGTTTTAGGTAAGATTCTATATATTTGAAGATGAGTGGATCAATAGAATTCAATAACGGGAAGATGACAGTAAAGGGATTGAGGATAATACCTATGAATTAAATGAAGTAATCAATTTTAAATACACTCAACTAGAGATTAAAGATAAAATGATTTAATAGATATACCATCTACTAAAATAAAATGGAATTATAAATGTGGATTAAGATGAAAAGATAAGGAAAAAATATGAATATAAATCAAAATCATTGGAGGATGATAAATACATCCTTAACATTAAATTTTTTAGATTTTAATTAAAATGAAAAATTTAGAAACAATATAAGGTAGATCTTCACAAGAAGTTGAAAGAATAGATATTTGAACACATACCATAATGGGGGATTCCTTATCTAGTGGAAGGAATATTATAATACCATTTAATTATCAGTCTAGTGCAGCCACAAAATTAAAGGTACCATCCATATCAAAAAACTCAAACTATTCTAATTCTATTTGTATACATAGTGAGAACAGAAAACAAAAATCTATACAAAAATGGTTGAATAAAAATGATGATAATACTACCATCATGTTAGGGATGGATATAATATTTTTTATAAGAGTTGGTTCTGCAATCAAAACTCCACCAGCTGATGTAAATTACAAAAACCAACAAGTAGCCTATTCTAAAAAATATATAATGCATGAAGTTAAAAAAACCAAAGTTTATTGGTTTTTTTTTCGGTAAAAAATTTGTCCATAGGGCATATGATTGATGGTACAATATATGGGGATAAAAGAATCCTATTTTTGAGGGGACAAAGCCTTATAGGAAGCAACATACATAAACTAATAAGTCACATCTATTAAACTCAAATATATTTAGAATATTAAAAAATATATAGGGTATTTAAAATGATAGTGTTTTTAATAAAAAATAATTAAAGTATAAATCATTCAATAATTATTTCAGAAAAAATAAAAATATAAGAATGCATAAGTTAAATAATGGAGACATGCCTAACTTTTAAATGAATCATAATAAAAATACTGAAAATAATATTCCCAACAATTCCATGAAGAAATTTAGTGAGATATAATTGGGTATGATTTCTACTAATTTAAATATAGAGGCTACAATAAATGGTAATAGTGGTTTATTTTATAGAAGAAGAGGTCACATCATAGACATTTTCAAACAAGACATAAATTTAAGGGTTAAAGGTAACATGATTGAATATAATGAAAGAATAGTCCAAGGAATAAATAAAAGGGATAAATTGGTGAAGAGAACATCTGCACAACCATGCAGAAAATTCCAAATGGATAATAATATTCCTAACGTATGTCTAGAAATATGGTTATCCAACATTGAAAAATAAATGCAATTATAATCCCAAGAAAAATAAAAATATAAATGTAAATACAATATTATAAATGAAAAAGAAATATAATATCATGAGTAGTTAAAAAAATAAGATAACTTGAGATATCAAGAGGAGATTTGTAGAAGGTTTGAGAAGTCTGAACACAATTCAAATAATTGTGTTACTTTTATTCCAATCTAAAAGGAAGAATTGAAGAATAGTAAAACTGTATCTGAAGATGCATGTTCCTTAATGGATCTTGTTAAAAGAAAGATCCCATGTAAGGAGAGAAGAAAATAACCCATTATAACCAAAGAAAAATATTATTTGTAAATTGATTGTGAAAAAATGAATCATCCATCTAGACATGTATCTAAATTGAAAGGGAAAAACTTGTTGAGAATAAATTCTTAATCTCGGTACTCATGTTGTTTAACAAGGAGGTTCCACCCTATTCCATTATTATTTTTATTGAATTTCTATGATAACCATATATGTAATTGAAGGTGATGTTGTCTCTCAAATTGAGAACCAATGAAAAAGGTAATCTTGAATAACTATTCAAGATTTGAATAAGTCCATCTTGGTATTACTTGTAAAATGGTAATCTAAATAAAAATCTAGAGAAAATACCAAACATGATGAAGTAGAATGGGGATCCAAAACTAGAAAAGATGAATGATAAAAGTACCTATATTTTTGGGAATGAATTACATGATATTAGGAAGATTATTTGAAGTAATGAAACTACCCATATTAAGAAACTATGATTGCTTCCATCTTGGTGCTATATGAACAATTGGAATCATAAACATTAATTGATTAAGAGATCAATCTTGATGATGTGATGATGGAGTCAATCCCTTTATGCAGAGGGTCTTGAGAAGCTTCTAGGATCTTTTAATTCATAAAAATATGGTATTTATGGAAGTTCCATGAGTTGTGGTCATTAAAATAGGTATTAATGATTATTATATTATCCTTTGATGACAAGAATTTATCCTAACTTTAAGGGGGATAAATTGTTTTTAAAAAATAAAAGATGTTTGTGAAATCCTAAGTGACCCAAGTCTATTTTAAATAAAAACTTGGTGGTTTCACTTGAATGCTTAATTTTTTTGTTAAGATAATGTAAACAATGCTAGTTATAAAATAGCTATTAATATTTATGAAAACTGCTATTAATAAGTAATATCAAACTGGATAAAAATGAGTATCCATCAAGGAAGATAATTGAAAAATATAATGGTTGGTATGATTTTCTGTTGATTATGGACAACCTTAATGTATAGATCAATAATCCTCTTATTTTTTACACCAAGAATGGCTCAAGTAAACGTAGAGTAGAATGATTGATGGAACGTTTCTTAAGGGAGAATTGATACAACCCTACCTTATATGCTTTATAATTATTTTCAATTAGGGGGAGATATTAGAAAATGAAATCAGGTAATGATAAGGAAGAGTGAGTGGTGAAAATGAGTTCACTTATTGACATTTCATTTTCTGTCATTGGTATTGATGAAAAATAGAAAGGGGGTTATTAAAGAACCCACTTATTTATTGAGTTGTATTTTCTACCAATAAATGCGGTAACATGCATGATATCAATATGAGATGAAGTGGGATATATTAAAAAAAAGTATAAAACCCAAGTATATTTAGAATATTAATGAAATTACCATGTAAAGAATCTTGGAAGTATTAGCTAGTTACTGACACATGCAAAAGAATATGTGTTTAAAGTTAAACCATTATATATATAGAAAATGGTGAATATTTTATATAAACTTCATATATATAATCTATCAAATTAGATGAGATAATAATCTAAACTAGATACCACTGATGGGAGTTTCTTGAAGATCCATTCACTTTGAAAGGACCATTTGGAATCTAAATGTTATAATTCTTGGTATTTCACATGAATATTCAGTTTAAGTAGAAATGATGATGATAATAGTGATACAATTGTATTATGATGGAAAAGTAAAGATATGTTTTTATCCTAGAAGATATTGTAGAAAATCTTCTAGCGAATCCTTCAAATTTGATGACTTATGTATTGATCTTCATGGATACAAAAAAATATTTAGACTGAGGAAGCATTGACTATATCATTTTGGGGATATCTTGATGTATAGATATTTCAAGAGCAGTTGGTTATATTGATTAAAGCTATTCCTACTGTAATATGGATAAGATAAAGTAATGATAAATCCATCCATGGTGTATTGAAATTAAAAAAACCTATGAATATTCCTTGGATGACGTTTTCAAGTGATTTCGATGTCCCAAAATTTATTTTAATATGGTTAGAATTTATTTTAAGTTAATCTTGATGCACTTTATTAGAGTCCAAAACTAGAAAAGGAAAATAGCCTATGGTGAGGCCCACATAAGTCAATTGATCTACAAAGTAAATGTTTTAAGAAATGAAAAATAATGATATCATACAAGTTCATCTCCTCATATGACTTTTTGGAGACCCATATGATATTTTAAAAGTTTTTATGGTTATTTGGATCCACATATGATAATTAATTTGTACGACCAAATCTTGAAGAAAAATTGATAAAGGAGTTTATATTACATGCTGGAGGTTTAAGAAGCCTGTGAGATAATTTATAGTACACACATAACATACTTGAGGGTCCAATAATATAATTGAGTTGCACTAATAGTTCATAAGATAATTTAGTAATGTAGAGTGTGTATATTGAATTACTTGGTGAAATTTTGAGAACCCATAATCAAGATGTGTGTGGAATATAGTTAAATGAGATATAGCCAGACCTGAATGTTCTAATAAAAGTATATTTGAATTTGAAAATGAAATTCTGATTCAATTTATTCGTCAAACATCATAATCAAATATAGGGTTATGATTCTAGCTAAAATCAAAGGTGTATCTGTCAGAGGATGATGTTGGGGTGTTGAGAGAGTTCCACACCACATGATACCGGAGGCACGTTAAAATTCCTACCCTAAGAACCTAGGTAATATAGATAATAAATCAATTTCATTTATTATTAATATTCATGAATTTTATTTTAGGGATTTATATTTACTATAATAATATTAAGTAATTTTTCTATCAAAAAGGAAATAGTTTTCTTCATACTAAATCTGTTTAAATGTATTATATAACATTATATATAAAGATTAATTTATAAATTTTATAATTTAAATTCTAAAAAATTAACTTATTTTTTTAAATAAATAATCTAAAATTATCTTATAGTGAATTTTTGGTAAATTTTTTGAGAAAAGTTGATTTTTGGATAAATAGTATAAAATACAAATTTTTAAGAAAACAATTTTTGTTTTCATATATTTTCAAAGTAACATTTTATTTTAGATTATTTTTAAAATTTCATTAGTTTTTTTATTTAAAATAATCCAATAAACGTAATTGAGATCAACAATATACTTTATTTTTTCACAAAAATATTTTTATACTTAAAAAGGTATTTTTTCTAAAACTTTGTTTTTCATTGCATTTAAGAGTTTATTTTTATATTAATTTATAACAATTGTATAAATTTAATTTGAAAAAATAGAATTTAAATATGAAAAAATAATTTCCAATATTTTTAATGAATCTAATTTTAATTTTGGTCATTATGAATAATAAATTTTATAAAAAAATTGGTCGTCGTAGTAAGAGTTAAAACATTTTAAGAGGATTAAAAATAAAATGATAAGGGATAAAATGGACTAATTTTTTTCCCAAATCCTATTTTATAGTAATATTTTGATCTTATATCATATAATCTTCGAATATGAGACATTTTGGATCCATTTTACATGATTATTACCTTAATATGTTTTAATCTTTTGAAAACTTCCAAGCGTGTCCTCTCTCTCACTTATAAAAGGACACCCTCTTCTCTATTCTCCACAATTTAAGAGCTTATTATCTTGGAAAAACATAGCTAAATTACTTACTAAAATCCATTACCACATACAATAAGTTCTTTTTTGATTATAATATCAACCTAGGAAGGCTCTATGTATAAATCTAAAGGTGTTTTCTTAAGAAAAGTTATAGTTCTTAACCAAGTGTTTTCTTTTTATTTTTTTATTTTACCTCCTTCAAACCTCTTATAACCACTATTATATAATAACATCATTATATCACATATAATTAAATTTTATTATATATTTTTTATAACCCTTTCTCATATACTTATCCATATTATGGAAAATAAAAACATTGTTTGTGTGTACATGCGGACTACCGCCACAGGAGATGATATATTTCATTTTCATCATAGACTCTTCTAGATGGTAATAATGATGGATAAAAATGAAATAATATTATTTATATGATATAAATTTCATTTTTTTTAATTTTAGATAAATATTAAACTTCTTTATTTACCATCCAAAGTAAAATAAAAACATTTCCCATGTGTACGTGTGTACTACCACCTCGTGAACTGATGTATTTTATTTTTCATCACCACCTAAAATAGATGATATATATATATGTGTATTTAAGTAAATAATATTATAATTATGATATAATTATCATTATATAAATTTAAAATAATATTTACCTTATTTCCCTCATGTTTATTGAAAAATGGAAATGATACTCATGTGTACATACAAACTACCATCTCCATGATTATAACATAATTAATTTTTCATAACCACCATACATGGTTATTCCTAAAAGTATAAATAATTTATAAAAACAATAATTATAATTGTATTGATATTTTTGAAATGATATAATCATGATCCATTTGACCATATCTAACCTTACAAATCCATTTCCGGCTAATAAGATGAATGTTCTCAAAACATCCGACTTGAACTTAATCGATTAAGTAATAAATTATAAAATGTATATAAGTGGAAGAAAAGGAATAATAAAATTGAAAAGGATTATTTATAAAGTAAATAATTAACAAAATTTTATTATTCATGAATATAAGTAATGTACAAGATTAGTTGGTCTCGAGATAATGAATTTCTAATCTCAAATCCCTTTCTTTGATACTTAATCTATTTGAACCACATGTTTTATTTGTGTGCTTTATAAATTATCTTATGGTAATATTTTATAATTATTCTCTAAAAATTAAAGTTTTTATATATCCATTCAAATTTATTTCTTTTAATGATTCATTGGTTCAAAAGTTATCAATCTGTAATGGATATTCTATCCTAAAACTTATTTTTAAAATGATTTGAAGATTTCTTTATAATATTTTTCCTCAATGTACATACTATTTGATGGATTTGTAAAAATATAAATAAATTAATTACAAAGTTAATTTTATCTCTCCTTTATTTTTTTACAATTGTTTTCAAAGGGGATCATTTTTTTGTATTTCTTACAGAATATTTGACTTTCATTAAAAATTAAAAAAAATTATTCATGTATATGACGTGTATGAATTTTCCAACCACTTAAAAAATAATTTTATATTTGATTTTATTTATAATATTACATGTTTTATTTAAATAATTACCCCTCTTCCCTTTTTTGGGTATTTTAGTTTTCGAAATGGGGTTTTAAGGAAAACAATATATCAATATCCAAAAATGTTTTTATTATGTGTTCAAACTCATATTTTTATGAGTTTGATGATGGAAATGTATGATTTTATGTGTTTAATTTATGTTATAGTCCTTTATAAATATTCATGATGATGGAAGACCCTGATATAACTCTCAAATTCGTTGGAAAGTGATTATTTTCTCTATAAAATTATGTTGGAATTAACCAAGTTTGTTATTCCACTTGTAAGAGTTATTAAAAGGGTTATTTGAAGATTATGAACCATGGAACTTATAAAATTATTATATAATTTATAAATAGTTTTCACAGAAATATTTTAATTTAATAAGGTAATATAATAAACTTTTTATTAGTAATGACATCTTCCTTTAAGGGTAAACAATTATTTTTTGAAGAAATTTTTTTTCATAGGGTACATGTTTTTAAGAAACCCTTATGATTATGATTTTACATTTATTTTTTCTTATAAAATGTTCTATAAAATACCTCTCGAATTAAATCTAATTTTATGTATTAGTAAAAGATTAATTTCGCTCAAATTTTACTATGTTAGAGAAAAGTTATCTTATATGATTTCATTGTTTTTAAATGGACTAACATGTTTCGTTTCTTATTTATTTATGTCCCTTATTGTGATTTTTGTGGTCATACCCCATTCCTAAATTTTTTTCTTAAGGTTTCAAGTCTGATTAAGAACAAGGATGAATTCAAGTTGAAAATAACGAATATTTTTTAGGAAAATATAATGTGTTTCATTTTAAAAGTACTGTATTGTTGAAAAAATGGATAATGAGTAAAAGTGTCAACAATTTAATGTATAATTTTATTATATAAGAGTTATAAACTAATTATCTAAAAATATATACCTGAAACGGTCCTTATAAATTAAAGAAAATGAATTATTGTTTAATACTCAATATTATGTAATGTTTTGAGGTCATTTACTTATAGTTGGTATCATAAGAAATGTTTATATTACATTACATTTTATAATAATATTATATATAATAACCTAGAGAGATTATAAATTAATTTTATAGTGATATGATAGTGAATTTGAATATTACTATGTTACATCATTTAATCTATGTCTATTTGTAATGGTTTTCCATAGAGGTGACTAAGAAGTTTACGTAGGAAGGAACCAAGAGTTAAATATATTTTCAAATCAGTTACCTAAAATGGCTATAATCAAAATAGAGAATCTTTTTTCTATGAAAAGTGAGTTATTGCAAGCTATAAACAATGGTGGTATCCATGTGAGAGAGAAACCATGTTTACCATAGAGTAAAATGTACAATTTAGAGCATTTCATGAAATAACACTATCTAATATTTGGTGTATCATTTGACCCTATGATAGATTAAGGATGGTTTAAAGACTTGGAGAATATATTTGTGGTCATGGGTTTGTCAAAAATTCAAAAGAAAACTCTTTTTACATACCATCTTGAATGTAAAACTAACTAGAGGTGGTTAATTGCTAAGAATATTAGTGAAAGAGAAAATATTGATGACTTCTAATGGGATGAATTTAGTAATATTTTCCTTGAGAAATAAATTCCTAAATTTGATTGACCTAAAATGGAAAATAATTTCTTGGAATTAAGGTAGGAGCATGATTCAATAGTTCTGTATGAATAAAACTTTACCTGATTGGAAAAGTATACAAAAAATTATATTTGATATCTTTATAGTAAAATAAATTGGTTTTACTTAGGATTGAAGCCTAGATATCAAAGAGCAATAGCTTCTCATGAATTTTACAGTTATGAGAAATTTTTCCAATTTGATGAGAATGTAGAAATAGATTTTTCTGATTATCCTATATTTCATGAAAACAATAAGAAAAAGGGGTTTACGTGGAACGTAATGTGGGGGGTATCAATCTAATAAATACAAAGTTATGAAAACCAAATTTACATTTTTTGATTGGTGTGGTAAAAACATCCTGAGTAATGTATTTTGAAGGCTATAAGCTATTTTTATTTTAAAATTTTTGGACATGTGGCTCATGGATATAAATAAAAGGATCACATTAATGGTCAAAATATTAATGAAATGTCAAGGGAAATATTTTTTTAATTGTAATGAGGTGAGTTATTATGTGAGTACTTGTTTGAATAATGTAATAAATGATGGAATTTATCAAGATCACAAGTATAATGGTGTGACTAAATCCTTTGTGATTACTTTGGTAACTGTTGGACCATCAAATTTTGTGGTGTTAGGTACATTACTTGTTTCTTTATATTGTGTTAATTTATTTTTTAAGTCAGTGTCCACATATTCTTTCATTTTTACGAAATTTACTTAAAAACTAGAAATTTCACCTAAAGAAATGAAGCCGGAACTTTTGGTAAAAACAATTAAGAGGAATTATTAAGGGAAACAATATAATAATATTTCTATTATTATATTTGGAAGGTATTTACTTTAAATCCTTATATCCTTGGCCCTTGTAGAGTTTTATGTCATTCTGAGTATGGATTGTATTTTTGTTTCTTATGCTAAGATAAATTGTAGAGCTAAATAAGTTATTTTTTGGAATGAGTTTTATTTTTTATATAAGAATGAATTCATACCTTTTATAATATATAATGAAAATATGAAATTAATTAAATATAGAAATTAAAAATATCTTGCACACATCCTTGAGAATATGGAAAATGTAAAAATCAGTGATAGTCCTATAGTAAATGAATAACTAGATTTATATTCTAATAAATTTCATAGTATCATTCCTGAATGAGAGATTGAATTTACTATTGACTTAGTGTCTGATACTAATTTAATTTCATAATCTCCTTATTTTATAGATCAATTAAAACTTTTTTAATTGATAAAGAAGCTACAAGAGATTCTTGATAAAGGTTTTAAGAATCCTAGAACTTCAATTTGGGATAATCTTATTTTATTTGTTAGAAATTATGATGGTTCAATGAGTATTTCCACTAATTATAGATCATTGAAGAAAATAAATGTTAAGAATAAATATTTTTTCCTCATATCTATGACTTGTTTAATCATCTCCAGAGATCAATTTTATTTTCAAGGTTTGGTCTTAGGTTCAATTAACATTATTTAAAATTGAAGGAGGATTACATTCTAAAGAAGTATTTTCATACTATGTAAGAAAATTATGAGTTTTTGATTATGTCCTTTAGGTTAAAAATGCTCCAGCTATATATATAGACCTAATAAATAGTTTTTTCACTTAGTTTTTGGACAAATCTATGGTTGTGTTTATTGATGATAATTTTTTATATTAAAAAGGTTATGATTACCATGAGAAACAACCTAGGATTATTCTAAAAACCTTGAATGAAAATAATGTATATGGAAAGTTTAGTAACTATGAGTTTTGGTTATGAGATATTTCTTTATATTGACATATTGTAAATAAAGATGGAATAACTATTAATATAGATAAAACTAAAGTGGTTGAAGAATGGAAAATTCATAAAAATGGTATACATATTCACAATTTCCTTATATTGGAGGGTTACAACAAATTTATTGTTGAAAATTTTGTCTGGTTATATAAACCACTAACTAGCGTTACTAAAAAAGGATTTAAATTCCTTAGGAAAAAATTGTATGATGAATTTTTTCAGGAACCTAAAATAACATTGGTGAACAATCTGATTTTAAACTTTCCCTATAGAAATAGTGAAATTATCATCTACAATTATTCTTTTTTAAAGGGACTGGGTTGGGTTCTGATGTAGAATGGACTGGTAATTTCTTATTCTTAATGTCAATTAAAACCTCATGAGATAAATTATCCTACACATGATCTGTAACTAATTGTTATTTTTTTTGTTTTAAAAATCTAAGGACATCATTTCTATGGATTAATGTGGGAAATATATAATAAACATAAAATTTTAAGTATATATTCACTCATAAAGAGTTAATAACAAGGTAGAGATGGTGGGTTGAACTAATTACAGATTATGACTACAATATTCTTTACTATATAAGAAAATAAAACATGAAAAATAACGATTCAAGTTTAAAAATATAAAGTTACATTAACTATGAATCATTTGGAACATGATCCTTTGGTAAATTATTTGATGAATATTGTCCTAGAAATTATGCATTCATGAACTTCATCTATTCTATTTTAAGAGTTAGTGTAGCCTTAATTGTTAAACATAATTAAGAATACTCAGAAGAAGGATTTTGTTTTAGCATAAAAGGTATAATTGGTTAGGAAATGTAAGTTTTATAAATTTAAGATTGATAAATAAGGTTTTTATGATTTGAAAAAAGATTATATACACCTTATAATTCTCTGATGAAGAATGAATTGTCGAGTAAAGAACATAATTCTATATTTTATGTTCATATTGGAAGCACTAAGATGTATTGAGACCTTCGGGAACATTTCCGGTATAATGTAATAAAAAGAGATAGTTCTAATTTTAGCAATGAAATGTTTGACTTTTCAATGGAGTAAAGCCAAATAATAACTACCAAAGTGAATGCTTAAACCATTTCTAGTGTAGGAATGGAAGTCAAAGAATATACCTAGGGTTTTTATGGTGGTATTTCTAAATACATATCGAATGAATAATTTATTTTGAGTAATTATTGATTGATTGACTAAATATACATATTTTCATTCAATTTGAGGTAATATGATAGTAGATCATATTTATAGACTTTATGTTAATGAGATCATCATATTGCACAGGGTATTTATTTCTATTCTCTCTTTCCAAGATCCTAGTCTTACTTTTAATTTCATTAAAGGTCTTCATAAGTCTTAATGTAATGAATTAATTTTTTGTATAACTTTTCATCCTAAATCTGATGAAAAAATATATAGAATGATTTAGACATTGGAAGACATGGTTTGATATTTTTTATAGTTTACCAAGGAAGTTGGGATCATTATATGCCATTATATTAATTTTATTATAATAATAATTTTCATTCCAGTATACAAATGAAACCATTTGAGTCATTACATGTAAAATAGTGTCGAACTATGGTTTTTTTAGGATGAAATTGGGGAAAGATAGTTATTAAGACCAGAATTAGTAGAAGAAATGGTTGATAATCTGATGATGATTCGATAATATATGAGTATATCTCATAGAATATAGAAATGTTATGCGGATAACTGGAGGAATGATCTTTTTTGAGGTATGTGGTCATGTTTTTCTTAAAGTGCCCTTATAGAAAAGTGTCATGTGTTTTAGTAAAAAGGAAAGTTAAGTTTTTGGTTCATTTGACCAAATGAAAATATATATATGGTTAGATTTGTTTCTTATTGAGTGTCCTAGGATCTGATTTTATCTCAAGTATATAATGTGTTTCATGTTTCATTATTAAGGAAGTATGAGATAGATGCATCTCATATTCGGACTCCTATATTAGTTCAACTGGTAAAAAATATTTCATATAAGGAAAAACTAGTTCAAATTCATGACTCCAAAGAGAAATTGTTATAGAATAATTTGATTCACTAGGTTAATGTTTTATGAAAAAACCATATGGTTGAGAAAAAAACATGGAAATCATAAAATGCAATGAAGGAAAATGTTTTCCACTAATTTAAGTAATGAATGCAATTATAAGTAAACAATTTCTCAAAGAGGGAAGAATTTGAAAACATAGGTAATATTGATAAAAAATAAATTTAATTCCTTATTAATATTCATTAATTAGGTTTTATGTGGTTATATTAAATATAAAAATATTAAGTAATTTTTCAATCAATAAGGAAAAAGTTTTATTCATCCAAAATTCATTTACATCTAGTATATGGTTTTATTCTAAATATTTAATTTCTAAATTTTAAAATTTTATTTTGAAAAAATAAAATTTATTTTTTAAATCATCATGAAAAGTTATCTCAGTGTATTTGTTTAAAAAATTTCTGAAAAAGTTGTTTTTTGGGTGAATAGTAGAAAATACCGATTTGTAAGAAAAAATTATTTTATTTTGACGTATTTAAGAATTCACGTTCTATTTTGGATTTTTTTTAAATTTAATTAGTTCCTTTTTATAAAAATAATAAAATCAATTTCATTAAAATTAATATTACACTTTATTTTGGTATAAAGACATTTTTATACTTAAAATTCATTTTTACAGAGAACTATTTTTGGTCATGTTTTATAGGTTTGCTTTTAGATTAATTTATACTAATTATTGAAATTTAATTTGGTAAAATAGTATACATAATTGGAACTAGAATTTACAAATTTGGTAATGTGGTCATTTTTATTTTTAGTCATTATGAATAGTAACTTTTGTAAAAAAGATAATTACTATGGTAAGAGATAAAATAGGTTAAAAGGGATAAAACCAAAATAATAAGGATTAAAATGACCTAAAAAATTTTCAAAGCCCAATTTTATGGTTATATTTAGACCCTATATCATCTTTTATTTTTCCTCAAGTTGTTTTCCTTGATAAATTCATTATTATATTTTAATCATTTGAGAATTTTTAATTATGTCCTCTCCCTCACTTATAGAACAACACATTTTTTTTATTCACACATCAAGAGCCTCTTAGCCTATCCAAAACATAATAAATTTATTCAAAAAATCCCCACCCATGTTCTAGAGGTATTGGTTTGATCAGAATAGAAACTAAGGAAGGATTTAGATATAAAACTAAGAAGGTTGTCCAATGAAGAGGTATAGCTCTTGACAAAGTGTTTTCTTTTTCTTTTTTTCTTTTAGTTCCTTTAAAATTATCCTAAATTTTTTGATATAATAACATCATTATATAACATATAATGATACTTTATCACATTTATGGTATAACTGTTTTTATCTACTTCTCTATCTAAAGGAAAATACAAACATCGCTTATGTGTATGTGCAAACTAACACCTTGTGAGGGGATGCATTTCATTTTTCATCATTGGATATTATGTATGGTCATAATGATGGATCCAAAAGAAATAATATGATATATAAGATATAAATTTCATTTTATAATGTTAAATAAGTACTCTACAACTTTTTTTACAATCCAATGAAAAATAAAAACATCGCTCAAGCATGTGTGTGGACTACAGCGTTAGAAACCTATGTATTTTATTTTTCATCACTTACTAACATGGATGATATATATAGGTGTATTTAAAGATACAATAAGATATTTAATATATAATTATCATTATTTAATTTTAAAATAAAACTTTTCTTCTTTCCTTTATATTAGGTTAAGAATGGAAACATTACTCATGCATATGTATAGACTACAGTCTCCATGATTGTAACATAATTAAATTTTCATAATCACCTTACATGGTTTGTTATGAAATTATAAATAATGTATAAAAATGATAATTACAAATTTATTAATATTCTATAAATGATATAATCATAAGACTTTTCTTTGATACCTAAGCTATTTCACCACAAGTTTTCTTTGTGTGGTGTATAACATTCCTTGGGGATGCATTTTATCATTATTCTCTAAAACTTAAAGTGATTTAAAATATATTAAAATATATTTTCTTCAATGATTAAATGGTTAAATTTTTTTCATGATTTAAGGGATATTCTATCATGAAACCTAGTTCTAAAAAGTTTTTATGATTTATATATAATATTTTTCTTCCATGTCGATATTGTTTTATGGATGTTTAAATATTTAAATAAATGAATTAAAAGTGTCATTTTACCTCTCCTTATACTTTTCCACAAATATATTAAAATGGAATATTTTTTTTATTTCATATATAATGTTTTAATTTCTTTAAAAATTAAAAATTGAATAATTTTTAGCTTATAAAATATATAAAACTTTTCTCATTTTTGTAGGTTTTATTAGATATTCGGACTTGTTTATAAGAATTATTATTTTATTCAAAGAAAAAACATTATTTCATTTTTTTGAGGAATTTTATTTTGGAAAATGGGGTTTTAATGCAAAGGGATATATCAATACCTGAAATTATTTTTTATGGATTCAAAATTATATTTTTATGAATTTGATGATGGAAATGAAATATTTTATGTGTTTTATATATGTTATTGTCCTTGGAAAATTTTTACGATGGTGTGTCAGCCTGATATATCTCTGTAATGCATTGGGTAATGACTATGTTCTCTCCCAAATTATGTTGGAATTAACTGAGTACGTTAATCAAGTTATAATGGTTGTTATATGGGTTCTATGAATATGATGTCCCAAGGGACCAACATGACTTTTCTATGATTACTAGTGAGTTTTTATGGAAATATTTTGATTTTATAAGGTAATATAATGATAATTTTTTAAAGGAATTTTTTTACATTTAAGGTTAAAAATATATGTTTTTGATAATTTATTTTCATGGGTTATCATATTTTATAAGAAACACTCATGATTATAATATTGACTTTTTGTTTTATTATATTGTGTTTTATGAAAAACTTTAGGAAGTGAAGTTGATTTCCTGTGTACGTAAATGATTATTCGAGATCAAAGTTTACTATGTTAAATGAAAATTCTATTATATGATATCAAAATTTTGAAATGGAATAATAGGTTTCTTTTCATATTTTTTTATGTCTACTACTAAGATTATTATGCTCATACAACACATTTAAATGTTTTTTCATAGGGATTTATGGATTAGTAAAAGAAATGATAAATTAAAGATAAAAATAATGAATATTTTTACCAAAAAGAAAAAGTGTTACATTTTTAATGTACAATATTGTGGGAAAAATAGATTTTGAGTATAAGTATCCACCTTATAATGTATGGGTTTATCATATAAGAGTAATAAAATAATTTTCAAAAACTCTTATGGTAACACCTTGACCCCTCTAGACCAGAGTCAGTGAATTTCTTGTTATATTATCATGGTTATAAGGAATGAAAATCCTAAAGGAATTATTAGTTTATTATTTCCTAATAAACTAGACACATATATGTAACTCAAATTACATTTGAAAAGGATAGAAAATATAATACATAACCAAAACTAAAAACTGCAACCCCAGAAACTCAATAAATGATCTCCTCTTCATCACCTATTGAAGGTAATAATATGAAAGGGGTGATCTCAAATTCTCTATAAGGGTTACAAATAGAGGAATAATATATCAATAATAACTAATCATAAACAACGTGGCATAGTCAATACAGCATGGTGAAAAAATGAAAAACCCACGCCATTAATAACTGAGAATGAAACTGCATCCATAGATTTTATCATAGTTAAAAACTCATGTATAGTAATAAATGATAATGAATAAAGATAATTATTGCTAATCAGAATTCATATATCTGGCACATGATACCATAATACCATTAAAACGGTTTACTTCCATATGGGTAGAAACCTGTCTGATTTTTGGAAACAAACTCAAAGGGTTTGTCGCCAAATGATTTGTCTCACGAGACCTACCGATGCATCGAGGGGATATAGAGGTCCCCACCCACCACTTTACATCCAAATAATTCTTTATAAATTGATTCAATACAATAGAAATATTTCTTTTCAATATCCGTATAGAGTAGAGTATACAGATTCATCAGTATTTCCATAGATAAAATAACTTTACAAACAAACACCGTATATAAAATGGTATAGGGTTTAGAAAACAAATATATTCATGATATGAGATTATGGATATTTAATATAAATATAATTTCAAATGAAAATTGATCTCAAATGGTCATTAGGTACACCACATAAGGATTATTAGGTGCACAATACAAAGTTAGTCACAATAAAATAGTAGTCCAGACAAAGTCTCTTACCACAATGTAATTGATCGAATCATATGACCAGAACTTAATAACATTAAAATGAGTCATTGAATACTATGAGTATAAATATAATCATGTTATTATATATGAAATGTAAGTACACATATACCACATAAAATAAATAATTGGCGAACAATGGAAATCTCACGGAAATGAAAGTGAGATGAGAAACCCCTTACCTTATGCTCGAGTGTGTTCTTCATTTGTTTTCATGACCTGAATAATAAAATTTAGCTTAATTAATTAATAAATACATAACCTCATATAAATTTAATTTGTTTATTAAAACCTTATTAGGTTCATTCATGTCCCTTTTTATGGGTTTAATAGGTTCAATTTTATTGTTTTGGAATAATTTTCTTCCTTGGTTTTCATGATTCGTTTACTTGCATTCATGAATGTAAGTTCATTTGAAACGTGGTTAAACTTACATAATTGTTAATATATATTATTAGTGATATTAAATAGATATAAATGATATTATAATTATTATGGGTTATATACTTGAAGATGAATCATTAGTTAAAAGTTATTGATAAACGCTTGGATTAAGCTTGGTCATTTTGTGCACAATGAACTTGTTTTGTATTATTATTCCATATTATGAGTGTATAGGGATTACAGAACATTTATGAGATGAAATACATATATTATGATCTGTTTAATCCTTAAAAATGGTTTCATGACCAGAATTGAAGATGGTAATGAAAATTATGAACCTGTCGTCCTTGAATGTGACAAATTAATACATCTCGGATGGTGTTTTCATTTTTAGTATAAGAGGAGGGGGAAAGGGAGAGGATGATGAAATATTACTTTAGAATTATATAGTTCCAGTTCATGTAAGTTATTGTAATTATCATAGCATTTGGATGAGGGGATATTATGAAATAAGTATAAAATAAAGGAACTCAAAATAAGATAAATATTGAGAAATCTCTTACAAATATTTGGCAGACTAACGGTGTCACTTAAACTTTAATAAAATAGTTTGATGAGAGAAATTGGTATCTAATAACTCTTAAATAATATGGGAAGTAATGGGAATATATAATGAAATATTCCCACATAATCCTATTGAAAATAAAAGAAAATCATAAATTGAAATCTTTAAGAAAAGAGAAGGGTGGTTGATTCTCTTACCTTGTAGATTAACTCCCAAAACATGAAGGTTGGGGCCTTGGGGGTTTGAGGACACATTTGGAGGACTAATAGGGATATAATACCACCAGATCTTAGAGTATAATGAGTTTTGAATGATATAAAACGAAAGAGTGAGTGGGTATTTATAGTAATCAAGAGGGAGTTTTTTATTAATTAAAAGGGACACCTCATTAGTGGTTTCTGCAAAACCATGGGATTTCCCATGGTTTTTTCCACTTGGGACGCCTCATGTCATAATTTACTGTAAAAAATGCTACCATCCTTTTATATTTAATTATTACATAATTATTATGCCATTAAACTACCAAAAACTCAAAACTATATTTTCACTATTCATGAAAAATTCATGTTTTTTAGAAAAATCCCAAAAATTCACCCTAACCATTTTTCAATGTGTATAATTCAAAAATGAACTCCATTTTTTAAAAATAATTTTCTATGTATTTTTAATTTAATTTTCAAATAAAAACATAATTAATTCAAAAAAATAACAATTTTAGAGATAAAATTAGTTTTACATCACATTGAAAAATTAATTATGATCTCATTATCTTATTACCTTAAGAAAATAAAATATTATCATTATTTACTATTTATAAGGGTCATATTACTATTCATATTACTATTCATAGGGATATGTTACTATTCTTTAAAAAGTAAAGTTGGTTCTATTAGACTGCAAATGACTTACTGGTCTCAACTCTAGATGCCCATTTTTCTAAATTCAAAACATAGAAGTGGAAAATTTATGTTTAATGGATAGGTTTTGACTATCTCTTAAATAACCAAGTGTTGTTTCAAAGGAATATAGTTTTTTATGAAATATAGGCTATGAATAAAATTTATTTAAGATAAGAATACCATAAAATATTTGGGGTGTTATATTATTACCTCATTTTGAAATTTTTTCCTCATAATTTTTTGTATAAATCCCACCAAAAATATGTGGGTGGTTCTTCTTCATGAAATTTTCTAGTTCCCATGTTGCTTCCTCTATATTCCGGTTTCTCTAAAGTACCTTTACTATTCAAGTTCTTCGATTTCTCAATACCTGCTCCCTTATGTCAAGAATCCCGACAGGCTCTTCCCAGAATGAAAAATCAGGTTCCAGATCTATTTCTTCATATGTGAGTACATGCACTGGGTCAGGCATATATTTCATCAACAATGACACATGGAACACATCAAGGACTTTGGAGATACTTGTCAGCATTGCTAAATGGAAAGCTACTGCTCCGATTCTTTCCAGAATTTCAAATGGTCTGATGCACCTAGGGCTCAGTTTCCCTTTCTAACTGAAACTTAAGACACCCTTCCATGGAGATACTTTCAGAAAGACAAGATCTCCCACTTTGAATTCCAAATCCTTTATATGGTTGTTAGCATTACTCTTTTGCCGACTTTGGGCTGCTTTAATATGGTCTTGAATCATCTTCACCTTTTCTGTGGTATCTTCAATAAGTTCTGGGCCTATCAGTTTCCTCTCACCAACTTCATCCCAACAAGTTGGAATTTGACATCTGTTTCCATATAATGCTTCATATGGAGTCATTTGAATACTAGAATGGAAACTATTATTGTAGGGAAATTCCACCAAAGGCAATTATTGATCCCACATACCTTGTAAGTCAAGAGAAAATGACCTCAGCATGTATTCTCGAGTTTGAATTTTCCTTTCAGACTATTCGTCAGTTTGGGGGTGATAAAAAGTAATCATACAAAGATTATTATTCAAACCCGTTAGGATACTTTTCTATAATTTTGATGTAAACTGGGGATCTTTATTGGACACAGTCGATAGAGGTGCACCATGAAGCCTTACAACATCATTAATATAAAGTCATTTTAGGCACTCGAGTTTTTAATCCTCTCTTATAATAAAGAAATGTGCTGATTTTGTGAGATGTTCAACAATTACCCATATTTCATTATTCCTTATAGATGTCCTCGGTAGTTCGGTGAAAATATCCATCGTAATATTATCCCACTTTCACATAGAAATAGGTAGAGGTTTCAATACACCTCTAGGATGTTGTATCTTTACCATCAATTGTTGAAAAACTAGACCCCTTTTCACGTAGTCTGAAATTTATCTCTTTATATTATCCCACCAATAATATTTCTTTAGATCTTTATACATCTTTGTACTACCCAGGTGTATAGAGAAATTTGAGCTATGAGAAATGTCTAATAATTCCCTTTTTAGCTCAGGTACTGATAGAACACATAACCTCATCCCAAACATCAGAACTCCTTTTTCATACACGAAGTATTCCAATCTCCCATCCTTAACAACAATAATTTTCTTGTGTAGATTTTCATCATCAAGTTGAGAGATTTTTATCTTCTCTAGTAAATATGGTTTAGTAATAATTTTAAATGGGAAAGACGTTTCCCCTTTCTTAACAATTCCCATATCCATTTTAATAGATCCATAAAGATAGGATCTCTTTGAATCCTCATTTGAGTCAGAAGTCCATGATCTTTCTTGATTAACGCATCTGACACCTTATTTGACTTTCTAGTGTGGTATTGTATTGAGAAATCGTAATATTTGAGTAACTCGAGCCATCTCTTTTTCATCATGTTGAGTTTTTTTGGTGAGAGAATATATTTCAAACTCTTGTGACCTGTGTATATCTCACATTTTTCACCATAAAGATAATGTATCCATATTTTCAGAGAAATGATTATAGATACTAACTCAAGATCATGTGTTAGATAATTTTTCTCATGAGTCTTCAACTTCCTTGATGCATATGCAATAACATTAAAATTTTTCATAAGGACACAACCAAGACCATTCTTTGATGCATCACGGTATATTACAAATCCATCACATCCAGATGGAAGTGTCAAAATTGGAGCATTGAACAATATTCTTTTCGATTCTTTAAATAATTCTACACATTATTTTTTTCACACAAAATTAACTCCTTTACGTGTGAGCTTGGTTAGCAGGTTAGCTAGTCAGGTGAAATTCTTAATGAAATACTGATAGTAACCTACTAAGCCAATAAAAATAAATACCTCAGTTACGTTTGTTGGTGTGGGACAATATTTGATTCCCATTATCTTTTCAAGATCAACTAGGATTCTATCCTTAGAGACAATATGGCCTAGAAAATAAACAGATTGAATCCGGAATTCACACTTGCTAAAATTCCCATATAATTCATTTCTTATAAGAGTTTTCAGAATAATCTGTAAGTTATCCTCAAGATCTTCATAGATTTTTTAGTATACTAGTATGTCATCGATAAATACCACAAAAAAGTTATCAGGATATTCCTTGAAAACTCTATTCATTAAATCCATGAAAATAGATGATGCATTCTTCAGTCCAAAAGGCATCACTGTAAACTCGTAATGCCCATACCTGGTTCTAAATGCTATCTTCAAAATTTATTCCTTCCTCACACGTTTTTTATGATATCAGGATCAAAGGTCAATCTTTGAAAATTATTGAGCTCCATGAAGTTGATCAAATAAATCAACAATACGAGGCAGAGGATAATTATTCTTTATTGCAATAGCGTTTATTTCTATATAATCAATGCATAGACTCATGGATCCATATTTTTTTTACAAAAAAGATAGGGGCTCCCCATGGAGAAATTCTAGGTTGAATAAATCTTTTGCCACTCAACTCTTCTAATTGTTTCTTTAGCTCCACTAACCCCACAGTGGCCATTCTATAGGGGGTCTTGTATATAGGTCTTTCACCAGGAATTAAGTCAATGGAAAACTCAATTTCCCACTCTGGAGGCTGTCTAGGTAAATCCTTTAGAAACACATCAATGTATTCTTGCACTATATGCACATATTCAATTTGAATATTTCTTTCCTCACCCATAGATATTGGGTTATCTTGCTCTCCAAGAATTTTATTCAATAGAGATACTGGGGGTGGGTCTAGATAAGAATCAGATGGAGAGGTCTCTACTCTAATGATAAGATATTCTACACAATTTTCAAAAATGCAACTTCCATTTTCTTGAAATAAATCTTCACATCAAAGTTTGAAAACCAATTCATACTGAAAATTATATCAAATTCAGTCATTCGTGTGATGATAAGGTTAAAAACTAAAGCATGTTTATGTGTCATGAGGGGGACTAGTTGGTATGCCTTTGTTGCAACGATGCATCCCCTAGGAGTTTTGACTGATAACTCCTTTATTAAATAAAATTGGACATGTCTAATATTCTTGGAAAACTAGGAAGATATAAATGAATGTGATGATCTAGAATCAAATAAAGTGTCGGATATGTTTGAGGAAACAATTAATGCACCTGCCACCACATCATTAGGAACTTCGACTTTCGCGGTTGTAATTGCATAAGCTCTCCCTTTCTCTCTTGGATTTTTCTAAGGCATGTTTTCTTGGAGCTTAGGAAACTCATTTTCATAGTGTCCCATATCTCTAAAATTATATCATTGAACATCATTAAATTGTTTCTTCCCCTTTCATTCATGAGATAGATAACCCTTTTCTCTAAACTTATAGCAGACTCCCATGCCTTTCAAGCATTTCCCGAGATGATTCTTTCTACAATTCTCTCTTAATGGGAATTTATTCGTTCCCTTATTCTTCTTTGGTGCTTCACTTTTCCCTTGGTTATCAGAGTACCTCTTCTTATCTTGGTTTCCCTTGAACAAATTTGATCTAGAAAATTCCTTCTCTGTTTTGATGGCACTTGATACAATTTTGTAATATGATTAAAATGTTTGAGAAGCCAGTGCCCTTCGAATACTTGGATTAAGACCTTCAAAGAAATGATCAATATTTTCTACTAAGTCATGTACATAATCTACAACATACCTGGATATCCTTGTGAAGGTATCCTCATACTCTGTAACACTATCTTCTTCCCTTTTCTTTAATCCAAGGAATTTACTATTCATTTCGATTCGTTGCTCACGAGGGAAATACTTTTCTAAGAATATTACCTTAAAATTCCTCTATTCCATATATTTTATTTCTTCTTCCTCTATGGTATTCTGAATCAAGGACCACCATTGATCAGCCTCTCCCTTAAGACAATATACTACCACTACTACCTTTTCCTTTGCATTGCATCTTAATGCCATGAATATCTTTTCAAGGGACTTGATCCATTACTCAGAAACCACTAGATTAGTAGTACTAATGAAAGATGGGGGCTTATGTCCCATGAAACGATCCAACACAGGTGTGGAATGGTTATTCATTACAACTTGAGTAAGTTTTCTCAATATGGTCATGATATTATCTGCTAAAACATTGACTGTTTTGACTTGATCAGTGGGGAGATCCCTACATTTCTCAGGAGTATCGATTCCCCTTCTTCCATTAGATGCCATTTCTAAATAACATAACACACTAGATTAGGGTATGAATCATAATTTATAATCTCAACTAAACAAAATACTTAGCATAAATTGAGATCCTACACATGGCTAATCCATAATCAGAAAAATGGTTTCTTTGAGGAATAATTTACATTTCAATCCTTCATAATGGCTTGTAAGGAAAATATGAATTATCCTAAAAATATCTCTAAGAGTTTTTTAACCAAGAGTGCAATAAGGCCCATTTTTGTATACCAGGATACCTCGAGTCAAGCCTGAAACTCCTTTTCAAAGCCTTCACTCCTAGGTACATATGTGCTAGATCCACCTCTACCTGCTTGTATCTAGACATGGATTTATATTCTATAAATATTCACATAAACTATTCCTTACCAAAATACCAGGATATTTTTGTACATTTCTCCTCAAATACTAACTTAGGACATTGTTCCCTACTATACTTTTCCTACTCCATTTTCAAATTTTTATACTAAACTTCCTCTAATACCAACTGTAACACCCCAAACCCTCTAGATCATAGTTAGTGCATTACTTTTTATATTGGCACGATTAGAAGGAATGAAAATCCAGAAGGAATGATCAGTTCAGTAGTATTTAAGAAACTAGATACATAGATGTAACTCAAATTACATTGGAAAAGGATACAAAATACAATACATAACAAAAACTAAAAACTACGTCCCAAGAAACTCAATAAATGACCTCATCTTCATCACCTGTTGTAGGTAATCAAATAAAAGCGGTGAGATTAAATGCTCAGTAAGAGTTACAAATATCAGAATCATAAATCAATAATAACTGAATTATAAACAACGTGGAATTTTCAATATGGCATGGTGAATAAATGAAAAACTCAAGCCATTAATAACTGAGAATGAAACTGCATCCATAGATTTTTTTCATAATGAAAACATCATGGATAGTAATAAATAATAATGAATAAAGAGAATGATAGATAATTTTACTTCATTTATCTTGAACACTATACCACAATACCATTAAAATCGTTTAGTTATATGGGTAGAAACCCATCTGATTTTTGGAAACAAACTCAATGGGTTTGTCGCCAACGGATTTGTCTCATGTGACCTACCGATGCATCGAGGGGTTATAGTGGGCCCACCTGCCACTTCATGTCCAAAAAATTATTTATAAATTGGTTCAATACAATAGCAATATGACTTTTCAATATCTGTATAGAGTAGAGTATACATATTCATCAATCTTTCGATAGTTAAAATAACTTTCCAAATAAACACAGTATGTAAAATGGTATACGGTTTATAAAAAAAACATATCATGATATGTAATTATGTATATTTAATTTAAATATAATTTAAAATGAAAATTTATCTCAAATGTGCAGTAGGTACATCACTTAAGGATTATTAGGTGCACAATATAAAGTTAGTGACAACAAAATAGTAGGTGAGAGAAAGCCTCTTACCACAATGCAATCGGTTGAATCATATGACCAGATCGTAATAAACCTAAAATGAGTCATTGAATAACATGAATATGAATAGAATAATGTTATTATATATAAAATGGAAGTACACATATACCACATACAAGAAATAACTGGCGAACAATGGAAATATCACGAAAATGAAAGTGAGATGAGAAACCCCTTACCTTATGCTCGAGTGTATTCTTTGTTTGTTTTAATGGCCTGAATAATAAAATTTAGATTCATTAATTAAATAATAATGAACCTCATATACATGTAATTGGTTTATTATAACATTATTAGGTTCATTCATGGCCCTTTTTATGGGTTTAAGAGGTTCAATTTTATTGTTTTGGTAGCATTTTCTTCATTGGTTTTCATGATTGGTTTACTTGCATTCATGAATTGAAGTTTGTCTGAAATGTGGTTAGACAAAAATAATTATTAATATATATTATTAGTGATATTAAAGATATATAAATGATCTTGTAATGATTTTGGAATATATACTTGAGGATTAATCATTAGTTAAAAGTTATTGACAAATGATTGGATTAAGCTTAGCAGTTTTGTTCAAAATGAACTTATTTTGTATTATTATTCCATATTATGGGTGTATAGGGATTCCAGAAAATTAATGAGATGAAAAACATATATTATGATCTGGTTCAAACATAAAAATGGTTTCATGACCAGAATTGAATATGGTACTGAAAATTAAAAACCCCTCATCCTTGAATGTGATAAATTAATACATCTCAGACGGTGTTTTCATTTTTAGTATAAGAGGAGGTGGGAAGAGAGATGATGATGAAATATTACATTAAAATAATACAATTCCAGTTCATGTACGTTATTGTAATTATCATAGCATTTTTTTGAGGGGACAGTAGGAAAGAATTATAAAATAAAGGAACTCAAAATAAGAGAAAAATTGAGAAATCTCTTATGGAGATTCAGCAGCCTAATGGCGTCACTTAAAATTTAATAAATTAGTTTGATGAGAGAAAGGGGATATATCACCACTCTTACATAATATTGGAATTAAGGGGAATATATAATGAAATATCCCCACATAATCCAATTGAAAATAAAAGAAAAAACATAAAAAGAAATCTTTAAGAAAAGTGAAGGGTGGTTGATTCTCTTACCTTGTAGATTAACTCCCAAAACATGAAGGTTGGGGCCTTGGGGGTTTCAAGACACCTTTGGAGGACTACTAGGGAGATAATATCACCCTATATTTGAGGAAAATTGTTGGGAAAAATCCCTGAAGGTAACATTGTAGCATTTTTGGGTTGATTGTGTTTGTTGACAAAGAAGGTTTCCATGGTGAATTGTCGAGTTCCAGAGATGTTGTTGACAATCCATGTTGACAAAGAACCATGAAAAAGGAATGGATGATCTAGAGGTGGAACAAAAAGAGCAGTACAAGGTGGCACCATTTTCTAGTGTTGGCCAAATTTTTTGGGTCCAAAATCTGGAGGTTAGTAAGCATCGCGAAAAGTGGATATCCTTGAAGAAATTATTTTCATATGGTAAAGGCATGAATTTCATGAAAATAGGATTCATGGATTAGATTTTGCGAAGATCATAAAATTGATGGCGGTGATTCTTTGTGATTACGTCAAGCTTCACGAATAGCAGAGTTGAAGCGCATCGCAGCAGTGAAGGGCTTTGCGAGGGAGCTTCAAGGCGAAGGCATGAAGGGATTGATGGTGATGCTCTGTGATTACGTCAAGCTACGAGATTAGAAAATTTCCATGGTGCTTCTCAATTTTGAGAGAATTTCAGCGGGAACATTAGTTCTTCGCGATTTGAGATGACATGGCATTGACTTCGCATGGAAATTTGGAGGGTCATTGGAATTGCCTATAAATAGGCATCGACCCCTTTAAGAGAAGTGGAAGAGAAGAGAGAGCTTTCAAAGAAAATAATTTGCTCTCAGTTCATGAGGGTGGCTCGTGAAGGAAGTTTTATTCGCAAAAGAAGAGCTTTGCGGTGACTAATCTAGCATCGTGAAAGTTGTGAGATCCGTGTTGGCTCAATGAGCTTTGCGAGGGAAGTCACTCTGTGACGACTTGAGCTTCGTGAGAGTGCTTCGTAAGAGTGCTTCGCGAAAAGGAAGGAGTTTCGCAAAGGCTTGTTTGAGCTTTGTGAAATTGAGAGCCTCGTGAAGTAGGGTTCTTTGTGAATGTATTTCCAAAGGAATTACCTAGTGTTTAAGAGGCAAAGGGGTATTCATAAGTGGATGAAAGTTGGAATTTAACAGAGCATCTATCAACAGTTGAGGATGCATGTATTCATGAAAATGAATAAATCTACAGGTCTATAAACTGTGATTTGATCCCTTCCAGATAAGTGAGAAAATGAAGAGGAAGAAGGTGATCCTCTCCACCGGCAGTGATCCAAAGAGAGAGAAATAGGGAGTGACCTTTGGAAAAGCAGTGAGATGACCCTAAACTTTGTAAAGGCAGTGAGCCTGGGCATAGAAGTGATCTAGCCTGAACATTATTGGCAGTGAGCCTTAGTGGATTTGGTACAGCGGCACATCCTCGTTGTATGCTCCTTGGATGTAACCCAGTGAGGGTTAACCAAGTAAAAATCTTTGTGTCTGCCTGCTTGCTTCCCTACATTGAATTCAAAGCATCAACATCAGATAAAGAAGAAAAGAAGTGGTCATAATAAACACACAAGTGCAAACAAAGTGACCCATGTAATAAAGAGGTCAAGATCCAGTGGGGTAGGAATAATTTAGAAAAGAATATCCATACCCTGATTCACCCCCCCCCCCCTCTCAGGGTATATAGTCCCCTATTGGTCCTAACAATACTGAGTTTAGAATGAAAGAAAATGAAGGTGGTGTGTGGGTATTTATAGTAATTCAGAGGGAGTTTCTTTATTAATTAAAAGGGACACCTCATTAGTGGTTTTTGAAAAACCATGGGCTTTCCCATGGTATTTGCCCATGGTTTTTTACACTTGGGACACCTCATGTCATAAGTTACTGTACAAAAGTCTACCATCATTTTATATTTAATTATGAAATCATTATGATTTCATTAAACGACCGAAAACTCAAAACTTTTTTTACTATTCATGAAATATTCATGTATTTTAGGAAAATCACAAAAATTAACCCAAACCATTTTTCGACATGTGGAATTCAAAAATGAACTCCGTTTTTTAAAAATAATTTTCTAATTATTTTTAATTTAATTTTCAAATAAAACCAAAATAAATTCAAAAAAATAACAATTTTAAAGATATAATTAGTTCTATATCACAATGAAAAATAAATTCAGATCTCATTATCTTGTTACCTTAATAAAATAAAATATTATCATTATTTACTATTTATAAGGGTCATATTACAATTCATATTACTATTAATAGGGGTATGTTACTATTCATCAAAAAAATAAAGTTGGTTCTATGAGACTCCAAATGACTTACTGGTCACAACTCTAGATGCCTATTTTTTGAAATTCAAAACATAGATGTGGAAATTTTTTGATTAATGGATAGGTTTTGACTCTCTTAAATAACCAAGTGTTGTTTCAAAGGAACAAATTTCTTTATGAAATATAGGCTATGAATAGAATGTATTTAAGATAAGCATACCATAAAATGTTTGGGGTGTTATAGTTCTGAAAACCCAAGTTTTTATAAACTATTTTTTTAAATAAATTAAATTTCATTGATATATTTCACTATAGAAAACACAAAGTTAATCGTGCGTTCCATGCAAATTTTGGTTAGGTTTTATTACACATGACACTTAGTTTTAACAAAACCATGATATATTATTATTAATATTACTCAAATGTGACCGTTATAACCTAGTTGTTAAAATTTTAAATATGAATGGTAATAGATAATTTTAAATATTAATTATATGGGTTTTATATAAATAAAACATATTGATAAAAAATACTTAATT
Source organism: Viscum album (assembly GCA_963277665.1). Taxonomy (NCBI): domain Eukaryota; kingdom Viridiplantae; phylum Streptophyta; class Magnoliopsida; order Santalales; family Viscaceae; genus Viscum; species Viscum album. The sequence continues at coordinate 905,025,171 of OY728131.1, read as the reverse complement.
TTTTGTAAAGTCTTTATATGTTTTGAAGAAACTGTTTTCTCAGAAAATGATTTGTATTTCTTTTTGTGCACAATAATAAAATTACCTTTTGGAACTTTTAGAAGATTATTTTGACAAAGTAAACTTTATTCTTGAAATAATAATGTCAAGATATGATTTGGGTTAATTTTTAATAATTTTATGAAATAATTAATCTTTTGATGAGAATTTTCTGAAAAGATTAATTTCTAGATGAATAGTGAAAATACTAAAATTCAATTGAAAACTTACTTTTCATTTAAATTATTTCTAAAATTAAATGATATCTTAAATTTCTATTAAAGTAAAATTAGACCAATTATACACCTATAAACACATATTAGTCAATTTAATCAATTTTATATTTAATTTTGATATAAAAAATTTGTAGACTTTTGAACTTTGTCTGTTTAAAAACCAACATTCTCAACGCATCTATGAGAATAATTTTAGATTTAAAATTTCCAATTATATGAATGGAATTTGGAAAAATATATTTCATATTTTGAATCAGTATAACTTAAATTATCTAATAATTTTAAGTTAATTTTTTACTAAATTGAATAGTGAAAATAATAAAAATTATTTATCATGGTTAAGGTAAAAATGGGTTTATCGGGGGTTAAAATATACGCATAAAGGTTAAAAAACCTAGAAATTATTAAAACATCATTTTTTGCCATAATTAGACCACATATCTTCAATGTTTGACAATAGACCATTTTTTACCCTTTTGGATTGATAAAACTGTGGGTAAAGCTTTTGCTTTTCAAAAAATTACAAGTGTGCCACTCACCTAACTTATAAAAGGTCACCCCTTATCATGCATTATTCACACCTTAAGACCCTTTTTTTACAAGACCTAAACAAATAAATTTATAAATTCCATACTCCTATCCTATAATCCTTATTTTAGAATTAAATCCAACCTAGGAATGATTTTGGGGCAAACCTAAGGAGGATACCCGAAGAAGAGGTAACATTCCTCAATGATTGTTTTTATTTCTATTCTTCCTCCACATCCTTTACTTGTTATTATACCATGATGATATAATAACCTAGTTAAATTAAATATAATGAGATATTTTTATGTTAAGGTAATTACCTATAACCATTTCCACTTTTATTAAACATGTTACCATATCATCATTCGTGTGTACAACAGACTACCGCTTCGCGAACCGATGTCATTTGTTTCTCCATTACCAACAATCAAGGTTGGACATAATTATGGATTTATTATTTATATATTATATTTATGATATTATTATAATTTTTGAATTATTATATCACACATACCATCATACTTTCCATTCTGTGGTAATATAATGGCATCGCTCATGTGTACAATAGACTACCACATCGCAAAGCTATGTGATTCATTCACACTTTACATAGAAGATAATAAGGATGTTTCTAATTAAAATATGTGAAATATATGAAATAAAAATTATTATATAAGTAAAATATATCATTTAACTTTCTTTCTTTTAATTTTTATAGAAAATGGGGAAAAAACTTTTTGCGTACGTATGACCTATTATCCCCATGAATGGTGTATTTAATTTTGTATATATAACTATTATGGATTAAAAAAATATATATAATAAATATATAATATATTTATAATATGTTTCAAATTATATGGATGATTTAACCATAATAAAATTAAAATGGCCAAAAATCAAAAATCAAAATACACTTGAAAAGCAAAGTAGTTATTGACCGAAACATGGATTTAACATGGAATTGTTAATAAACATGTAATAAAAGATCATAAGAAAATCATATGCAGTATGATATATATAATTATTTTTATTTAATAGATTTATAATAAACTTATATTTATTATAAATTTGTTTTGAACGCGTATGATGAAAGTCAATACTTTATGTAAGGGATTTTCGTCTCACTTTTTACATCGGTGAGAAACCTTCCAATTCACCACCTATTTATTTTACGTGGTGTACATAATTCCCATTAATAAATTTTATTATTCTTATCCTGAAAATTATTTTTACTTAAATAACCATTTAGTATCTCTCTTTCATGGGGTATATAGTTTAAAATTTACTAAAAGTGGTATGAGATTTTTGTCTCAATCTACCTTCTTTGAGACATATGATTATGTTATGCACCATTATTATTTTATGAGGTGTGTATAAAGAAAATTTGACATGAAATATCATGAATTTATTCATACTAATGATATTTTTAGTTTCATTTAATGATATTCTTTCAAGAGGCTTACATTTTGAAGTTACCAAAGCGGTAAAGATTTTATGTTGCAATCTCATCGTTTATTTGGATTGTTTAGGATTATGTTTTTGATGATAAATTGTTATTATATATCTCTCAATAAGCACATTAAATTTATTATACTATGTTTATTAAATATATTCTCTAATAATAGTGCCATTTTTACACTCCTTGGTACTTAAAATAATTGTGATTTTTTGAAAGTAAATATGACTTTATTTCTCTCTTGGGTCATAAAATAATTTTCTTCCATAACTATGTTTTCTAAAAATGTTTAAAAAAAATATTTAATGTTATAAAATTATTTTTAAAGTAATATTTTAAAAATATTTTATATTCTACAATTTTTTTAAAGGAAAATTCAAGTCGTTTTCCAAAAAATGTTCATTTGGATTTTCCAAAAAATGGGAAAGGAATTTTTATTTTAACATGTACTACATGAACATAATTTCTAAACATCATAAAAAATAATTTCTTAGAATATTAATATATAACCATTCATGGTTATTTTCAAATAAAATTATTTTCAAAATTTCATATGTTTTTAAAAATTATTTTTCAATGAGAAAATGATGTTTCCTTTGGAAATGTTTTAAATTGTCTTTTAAAATCATTTTAAATATAATATGACATAAATTGATGTTACCTATGTCTTAATGATGATATTATATAAGGATAACATTCAAATTATTTCTCTAAATGGTTTATGTTTTTATGGAATTATGTTTATGAAACCCATTTCTCATCCATGGGTTATAAAATGATGAAATGCTTATGAAAACCACTTCTTTTCATACATTATTCTATGACGAGATGATGAAATGATTATGAAACCCACATATTTTACATAGGTTATTATATAATTAAATATTTATGAAACCCATTTCATTTAATGGGTTATAATATGATGAATGTTTATTATATTTTGGAACACAAAAATATGGATTTCCTTATGACATTGGTGGGAACTGTATCTCCCTCCAATGCATTGGGTAATGATTTATATCTTATGAGATAGATAGGAATAGAATGGGAATTGAAACCAGTTTAGTAATGGACTTTGTCCAAAATTATGGTATTGGGAGTGAACCTTGACTACTATGATGGTTTTGGGAGTGAACCAATTCCAATCTGATATCCTTGGAAGGTGAGCCTTGAATAATATGGAAATGATTTTCTATGCTTATGTGTATGCCACAAATTCTAGGTCTAATGCCAATACTATGATTTCATGGACTATTTTATTTTATTTCCTTATAATTCATGTCTTATAAACTTCCAATATTTATTCCATGATTCATGATTATGATCTTTGATATGTAGGGTGTGATTTTAAAATGTTGTTATCATATTTGAATACCCTTAGGCTCATGTTATTCTTACATATATCCTATGTGTTCCCTTACTTGGAATCTAAGCTCACCCTTTCTCATGTTTCCTTTCCCCATGTATTGAAAAATTTATTATGTATGATTTTTCTATGAAGGGATCTAGTTATAAAGAAAATAGTGGGAGATAATTTAGTTCATATATGAACCATTTGTTTGTGTTTCCATGTTTCTAAAGACAATATACCTTTACGATCTTCAAGCATGTGTTTTTGTAATTTAATGAATATTCATCTAAAAGATTTAATATCTAAGTATGTATAGTCTGGGTCACTACTGTTCTTATTAGAGGATAGTTTTAGTTAACCATTGGAAACTAGGATGAGATAACTCTAGTGATATCTCCAAGGAAATGTCTAATTATAAGTATAAGTATGAGTCAAAGAATAAAAAAATGTCATGGAATTTTGGTAAAAGATAAAACGAGTGGTTTCCAAGAAATTACATCCATGTATGGATACTACAAGTAGATGTGGATCTAGAAAACCGGTACCTTGGGGTAATAACTCTAAAAAGTGAACATTGAGATAGACTCAATTGTCACCCAGTTCATGATAACAGGATTTTCTATACACCGGGTTTGACACTCTTATGTGATATGCTTTGGAAATTCAAAAAATCTTTATGAATCATCATGAAGTATCTAAATAGATGATGATTATGAATGACCTAGGAGAAATTTAAGGTTTAATTGATTAAAAAGTATGTTTCTTTAGTTAGAAATCCTATAAGTAATTTTTCATGATTATGTGGTTCCCCACTATGAAAATTGTTTATTACACTATGATATTGGTTTTTATTTATGGATGGAACCTGAAGGAACCATGTTTATGATAAGTTCAATAAAAAATGAAATCATTATAATCATGATCGACCACATGATATGGGAACTAGAATGAAAAATATCATTTCTATGCTCACATAATTTTCTAAAGCTATGAATCATTATGGACTTCTAAATGAAAATAGGAGGGAATAACATTTTGTTGAGTCCTTCATGAGGAAACATCAACCTTCCTTCAATGGAACCACTGATCCACTAGTTCCTAAAAAATTGACCAGTACCACTGAAAAGTTATTTTATTTTCTCCAGTGTTCAAAACATGAGAAATTAACATTGGTTATCTACTGTTTGGAAGGTGAATCTAGTCAATGGTGGAATCTTATCATGAATGTAAGGAAACATAATGAAACTGACTCCACGGATTAGGATGAGTTCAGGAACTTATTTACAATAAGTACATTCCTCATATTTTTTATACAAATATGGAGAAGGATTTCCTTGATCTAAATAAAAATGATAATGAGTCCTTTGGTACCTATGAGGAAAATTTTACAAGACATGTGAGGTACACTTCTTGTATTATAATCCAAATTGAATGTAAGGTTTATCAATTCTTCAGTGGCTTAAAACCAAGTTTCAGAAGGGGTTTTCTAAAATAGTATTCAGTAGATATGAATAGATTGCTTGATGTTTTATAAAGTTGGAAATGGATGTTGGGGTTACATATCAATCTTTTGGTTTTTATAAGAAGATAAAAATGGAATTCGAATGAAAATATACAAACCATGGAGAGAGGGATTGGACTCTCCTTTATGAAATTTTTTTGGAAATTAACACAGATAAAATTTTCTTTAGGGGACTAATAAATGTTTTAAGTGTGTAAGGGAATGTCACCAGGAAATTGATTGCCAAAGTGATGGGAAAAAGTTTGATAAAAATGGTAATAGAGATAAATCTGCATTAAATTTACCACCCACACTCAAGTGTTTCAAATGCATAGTGTATAGACACTATTCTAACCATTTCTCAAATTAAAAGGTTAATTATGATGACCGATGCTAGAAACCTCTTAATCTAAAGAATAATGGGAAATATCTTGTCACCACTATTTCTAATGATGGGTGTGATAATGATGTGGTGAAAGGTACACTTACCATCCACTCTAGAACTACTAATTTATTGTTTGACTATAGATCTACCCATTATTTTGTATTTGAAGAAATTTCTAAGGGTATCATGATGCCAACCAAATTATATTATATAGAATGAGTAGTAAAAATCTCTAATGTTATGATGATCACATCTCGAGTATACGATTCCTCTATGTTTGATGTTTGTGGGAATATGATTCCTGTAAATATTTTCATTCTTTGTCTGGTGAAATTGGATGTTATATTAGGCATGGATTAGCTTTCTATACATAAGTACTTCATAAATTATCAAGAAAGCGAATTCAAATTAGATATTCTAAACCAAAATATTATCATATAACAATGTGAAGATAAGTGAGAACTTTCATTGGAGATCACGTCCATTATATGGGTATTAATTCACATTCAAAAGGGGTGTTTGTATTAGATTATTGAGAAGAAACTCGACATCGATGATATTCCAATTTTATTGGAATTTATTAATGTCTTTTTATAAGAGTTTACATTACTTTCACCAAAACATGATGTTGAGTTCTAAATAGAACCCTTACCTACTACCACACTAATTTCAAAGACTCCATTTAGAATGGCCCTGATTGAGTTAATGGAATTGAAGAAGCAACCCCAGTTGAACCTTGACAAGGGATTGATTCATCCAAGAATGTCGCATTGGGGTGCACATGTTCCTTTTTTAAAAGAAATATTAATCATTGCAACTATGCATTGATTACTAGAAGCTTAAAAATATCATGATCAAGAAAAAGTATCATATACCCCATATTGATGGCTAATTTGATCAACTTCTTAGAGCTCAATACTTTTCCAAGATTGACCTTCATTATGGATATCATTAATTGAGGGTTAGAATGGAGGATATACCCAAGACATCAATCTATACAAGGTATAGACACTATTAATATATATTGATGCCATTTAGTCCTACTAATCCCCCACTATGTTCATGGATTTAATGAATAGATTATTTATAGATTACCTTGATCATTTGGTGGTAATTTTTAAAATTTATATTATTATCTATTAAAAGTGAAATAAAAAGAATAAATATCACTTTATAATTATACTAAATACCCCAAGGAAGGATAAAATATAAAAAATTTAAAAAATGTGAACATTAGCAGAAAAAGGTTTCATATTTGGGTCATATAATCTCAAGAGAGGGAATATTTGTAGATCCACCAATGAAGAAGGATATTGAATGTTGGAACAGACCAACCACAATGACTAAGATCCAAAGTTTTCTTGGTTTAGCTAGAAATTATTAATGGTTTATGGTGAATTTCTCATGAATATCTAATCCACTCACCAAGTTAACTCGGAATTGATCTAAGTTCCTCTGGATAGATGAGTGTGAGGAAAATTTCATGGAACTGAAGAGAATATTAGTCAATGTACCTATGATTACAATATTCTATACTATAGAAGTATTATTAATATATAGTGATGTATCCAAGAAGGTATTGGTATGTTGTATTATGTAAAATGACCTGTTTATAGCTTATAGCTCATGAAAATTGAATATTCATGAGAAAAATTACCCATATAATGATTTGGAGTTATATGTGGTAATTTTTTTATTAAAGATACAGAGGAATTATATTTATGGATAAAGTCAGATATATATAATGATAAAAAAAATTAATGTATATATTCACAAATAAAGAGTTAAATATGTGTCATATAAGATGGTTAGAGCAGAATAAATATTATGATTGCTCAATATATTACCACAATGGTAAAGTGAACAAGGTGGATGATGCTTTGAGTTGAAAAGATCATGTTATCTTATCTATGATGAGGATACAAAATATGAAATATTTATGGATTTAAAAAGATTGGTATGGAAATCATGAAGGAAATATGAAAATATTATCTTGATTAATTGAATGTTAAACCATCTATCCAAGTGAAGATTAAGGAGGTGCTGAAGGAAGATGTAGAGCTGAAAAATAAGGTTATAAATGTTTCTATGTTTAAACATGATCATGATGGAATGATATGGTTCAGGAACCATATATGTGTTCCATCCATACCAAACTGTTGACATCACCTGTTTTGATAATCCCAATTATGCCTTTATATACATCGATAATATTAATCTAATGTTTTTCTATATATTAATTCTTTCAATATGTGATAAAGATGATAATAATATTAAAATGATCCATGAGATATGTTAATCCATGTCTATCTATGTTTATATGAGTTATGAAGTTCTTCTAAACCATTCGGATTTGTTTTGCATAAAATAGACTAGTTTTATAGCTACTATTATAGAGCCACCGGTACTCAGTATACCAATAGACTCAGTCTACCGATAGACATATTCACTGATACACTAAGGTCACTGATATAAAAAGAGTTATCAGTAAGCAGTCACAAAGTCTACCGACGGAACAGACGAGCTACTGATGTGCATGTCTTCCAGTAGTTACCGACATAGTAAGCCTACCGATACGAGTACTGAATCACAAACCAGAGCTACCGATATGATGAAGTCTACTGATAGAACTAGTCTATCGAGCTACCGATATAGAACAAACTAGAGCTACCGATAGACAGAAGTCTACCGATAGAGCTAGTTCACAGATAGTTACTGATACAAGTATAGTCACCAATATATCAAGCTACTGATAGAAGTTTGTGGATAGTTAGTTACTGATAGAGTATTGATGCAAAGAGCTACCGATGGAGAAACAGCTACCGATAACAAGATATTCCGATAGAACTAAAGTCATCGGTATATGAGCTACCGATGCAAGTACAAAAGAGCTACCGATGGAAGGTTCTCAGACACAATGTCCACCGTACACGTATACCGATAGAACTCTACTAATGCTTGACTAACTAGTTAAACCCTACAATCTTCATACTATTTATTTATTTAGCTAACAGATAAATTTGATGGTTTTAATGCAGTTAATGTTATTTAATGATTTTTGTTGCATGTCAGGGAACCGTACCTAGTACCCATGCTAAAGGCGATTATTCTTTTCGGCCAGAGCTGAAAGCTGTAAAGGGATAAAAAGTGAACACTAAAAAAAGGGGATGCATGTGACATAAAAAGGCACTAAGAAGACACACGAAGTGAAAGAGATGAGATTTGAACAAGCATTCAAATGTGGAGCATTTTTCTCTAATCTACATCCATACTCTAAGAATCCTGGACATACACGAAGAAACTTATTCTAGAGGAGAACACAAGCTGCATCTTGAGTGAAGAACTACAAAAACATTTCATGCACTTAGGCTGCTAAGCTAGACCAAGAATCCAAGAAGAAAACAACACTCTGTTTTTCTGAGAAAACCCAGAGAAGGACTCAGAAGCTTTTCTGATAAACAAAACGAGTCCAGAGCTGCACTACTAATCACTAAATCATTTCTAAACTCAATCATACTTCTCTTAGTGATTATATCTTTACATTTTGAGTGGTGTGTGCACCATATTTATTTTACACACACTGTCTCCTGTGCTAAACTGGAGGATTCCTAAATCCTCACTCAAACTCCTTAACTCTTTTGTTTCCCACTGTGGATGGTGGTAGAGGTCGAGCAAGACCTGAATAGCCTGTGTGCTGTTGTCTGTTTTCCCACGATGAACTGTGGTAGAGGTCTTTGTACCTGGACAGTAGTGTACTGTTTTTTAACTCCGATCCAGGGTGTGGATAAATTTATATAAATTATTTAGAGGACTAAGTCTCAGCTTGAGACTAAACCTCTTGGTTAATTTTTCTGTGCTTTTATTTTAAGTATTACATATATATGTTACATTTTCCACTGCTATTACTTTGAAATACAAAACGATTTTAAAGATACTTTGATAGTTAAATTCGAAAGTGTTTATACTTATTGTAAACCAGTAAGTTAGTTTCAAAAGTTAATTTAATCTTCAAATTAAGTTAACTAAGACTTAATCAATCTTTGAGAAACTAATTGAACCTTTACACTCTTTATAGATTCACTACAGTTTAACTTTGTTTTTAAATTGGGGGATTTTAAGAGAAATATTTTTAACAGAAATTTTAATTAGAACTCAATTCACCCCCCTCTTGAGTATCCACTCCGACCAACATTTGGTATCAGAGGGTAAGTTTTTGTTAAAATATTTTTGAAATACTCTGTTTTACAACTGTGACTTTAGTTTCATCTTTAAAGATCTTAAATTTCTGTTAGTTCTAAATTTTATATCTTTAAAATTTTCTTTTTTAAAATATAGTTATGGATAATAGACTAGAGGGTGCTGCTACTAACCGGCCACCTTTCTTCAATGATACAAACTATGCCCAGTGGAAACTGAAAATGAAAATTCATTTGGAAAGCATGGGTTTTGATATTTGGACTGCTATATAGTCTCAATATAAAATTCCAGATATTGAAAGAACAACTTGGGATGAACCTACAAAGACTACTTACAATAACAATTGTAAAGCTATGAATGCCTTGTACTATGCTTTAGGAGATTAAGAGTTTAATAGAATTTCTGCTTGTAAAATTTCCTTTGAAATATGGGATACTTTGGGTGTTTCTCATGAAGGAACAACCAATGTTAAAGAAATGAGATTTAATACTTATAATATTAAATATGACAATTTTAAAATGAAAACTGATGAACCTATTTCTGATATTTATCTTATGTTTAATAAGATAGTTAATACAATGAGTTCACTTGGGAAAGCTATTGTTGCTAAGGAACAAATTATGAGGATACTGAGATGTCTTCCAAAACGATGGAGAGGCACCTCTAACTCAATCAGAGAGTCATGTGACATTGGAGCACTACCAGTAAAAGAGCTTATTGGTAAATTAATGATGTATGAGGAAGAACTCAAGGTGAATAAAGAGGAAGATGATGAACTGAAGAAAAAATCCGTAGCTTTCAATTCTACTTCCTCTTAGAGTAAAGACAATGAGAAAATACAAATACCTACTGAGAGTTCAACTAGTGAAGATTCTGATTCAGATAGTGATGCTGAGATGGATCAGATAGCTAGGAGATTCAAGAAGTTTTATAGGAAGAAGAAATTCTTTAGGAAATATAACTACAAAGGAATGTATGACAATAAGGGACATTGGAAGAAGGATTGGAAGAAAGCTGACAAGAATGATGAAATATTCTGCAATGAGTGTAAAAGGAAAGGACACATCAAGGCTGATTGTCCAAAATTAAAAGTAAAAAAGAAATATGATTATAAGGAAAAGAAATACAAGAAATCTATGAAAGAAACTTGGAGTGCTTCAGAGGACAACACAAGTGAATATGAGGTTTTTGATTCTGAGAAGAATCATTCCAACATGTGATTCATGACCAACACATCTGAGGTAACTTTATATACTCTTGTTTTAAATTCCTATTATTCTGGAGATGATGCAGACTCTGATTCTGATTCTGAAAACATTACAAGTAGAAAATTATTTGAATACTATAATATACTGGAGGAGACATGAAATGAGCTTAATGACAAATACAAATCATTAAAGAAACAACATGTTCTCACTAATACTGTTAAAAACAAACTTACTATTGAAAAAGAAAAGAATTCTCAACAGTTAAAGGAAAATACAGAACTGAAAATGTAAAATGAGCAACTTAGAAAAGACTTAGAGAAGTTTACAAATGGAAAAGACACACTTACTCAAATGTTAGGTAAACAAGTTTCACCTAAATACACTATTGGAATAGCATAAAAACCTGGACAAAGACAGTTCACTAAAACTCGATTTATTCCTAAGTCTGGAAAAAATTTGGCTTATTCTAGTTCTGAAAATTCGTATGCTTCAACCAGTTATTCATATGTTTATAGGTGAAATAAAGTATATATTTAAAAATCTCTTGATTCTATAAATTATATGAGATCCATAAGACAAATATGGGTACCCAAATCTTTGATTTCTAACCTTTATGAACCTAAGAATATCTAGGTACCAAAATCATTTCCTATCTAAATTTTTTTGTAGGAAACCTGTTTGAATAGTTCTCACAAGAAGTTATGGTACTTTGATAGGGGATGTTCAAGACATATGTCTGGAGATTAATCATGTTTCAAAAGTTTAATAAAGGTTGATGGAGGCCACGTCACCTTTGGTGATAATTCTAAAGGAAAGACCATCTGCTTAGGTTAAATTGGTAACTCTGATTCAGTTTTAATTTCCAAAGTTTTATTTGTTGATGGAATTAAGTATAACCTGTTAAGTATTTCTCAATTATGTTATGATGGATTTAATTTAAAGTTTTATAATGATTCTTGTAATGTTTTTAATTCTAAAAATGTTTTAGTATTTTCTGCTTTAAGAAATGAAAATTTTTATGCAGTTGATTTAAATTCTTTAGCTAAACAAAATGTTACTTGCCTAAATGTTTTTCATAAAGAGTCTTGGATTTTCCACAGAAGATTAGGACACTGCAACATCTATTCACTTACAAAACTAACTAGGAAGAACTTAGTTAGAGACCTACCTAAACTTGAATTCCCAATTGACAAAGTTTGTAATCCCTGTCAGAAGGGAAAGCAACATAAAGATTCTTTTAAATCAATGAAAGAAGTTTTAACTTATCAACCTCTCGAGTTAGTTCACATGGAATTGTTTGGACCATCAAGAGTTTCTAGTTTAAATGGAAAGCACTATGTCTATGTCTTAGTAGATGACTTTTCTAGATATACTTGGGTATACTTCTTAGATCACAAAAGTGAAGCTTGTTCTTATTTTGTTAAATACTCCAAATCTATAGAAAATTTTAGTGGACTTAAGATTTAAACTCTAAGAAGTGATCATGGTCGTGAGTTTGAAAATCAAGAGTTTGAATCTTATTGCTCACATAATGGCTATAGTCACAACTTTTCTTCTCCTAGAACACCTCAGTAGAATGGTGTCGTAGAAAGAAGGAATAGAACCCTTCAAGAAATAGCTAGAACCATGCTTAATGAATATGACCTGCCTATTTACTTTTGGGCTGAAGCTGTGAATACAACTTGTTATATTATTAATAGAGTCTTAATTAGACTAGTTCTTAAGAATACCCCTTATGAGTTGTGGAATAATATAAATCCTAAAGTTAGTTACTTTAGAGTCTTTTGAGGCCAAGTTTTTATTCTTAATACAAAAGATAATTTGGATAAGTTTGCTTCTAAAAGTGATGATAGAATTTTTCTTGGTTATTATTTAACTAGAAAAGCCTATAGAGTCTTTAATAAAAGAACCAAATGTGTGGAAGAATCTGTTCACATCAAGTTTGATGAAACTGATCCACATGAGCCTAAAACCTCTCTTGAAAATCTTGAAGAATATTTAAGTATTCTGAACCTTAATGATAAATCTAAAGAACATGCTGTTAAAACCTCCAGTTCTGGACATATTCTAGAACCTGCTGCTATGGAACCCGAACCTATATATGAACTTGGAATTTCTAGTCCAACCTTTACTAGATCAACAAGGATTATAAAGAATCATCCTTTGGATGCTATTGTTGGTAATCTTGATAGAGGGACACAGACTAGAGATTCTCTAAGAAACCAGGTTGAACATCAAGCCTTTCTTTCACAGCTAGAACCTAAATATGTCAATGATGCTATTAATGATGAATTTTGGGTAATGTCTATGCAAGAAGAGTTAAATCAATTTGAAAGAAACAAAGTCTGGGAATTGGTTGACAGACCTAAGGACACTTTAACAATAGGCACAAAATGGGTTTTTGGAAACAATGTTGATGAGTCTGGAAACATAGTTAGAAACAAAGCTAGACTAGTAGCACAAGGATATATTCAAGAAGAAGGTATAGACTATGAGGAAACCTTTTCACCTGTAGCCAGATTAGAATCCATTAGGATCTTACTTGCATATGCTGCTCATCTGGATTTCAAGTTATATCAAATGGATGTCAAAAGTGCTTTTCTAAATGGTTTTATTGTTGAAGATGTTTTTGTTGAACAACCACCTGGATTTATTAATCCTCATTTTCCAAATCAAGTTTTTAAACTTTTGAAAGCATTGTATGGCTTAAAAAAAGCTCCAAGATCTTGGTATGATAGACTTAGTAATTTTATTATTTCAAAAAGTCTTACTAAAGGGATTGCTGATCAAACTCTTTTTATTAAAAGAATTTCTAAAGATGTTTTAATAGTACAAATATATGTTGATGATATTAGTTTTGGATCTTCTAAACATTCTTTATGTACTAATTTTTCAAATAATATGAAAAATTAATTTGAAATGAGTTTAATGGGAGAACATAAATATTTTCTTGGATTTCAAGTGTTTCAAATTGAAAATGGTACTGTTTTGAATCAAACTAAATATACAAAGGATATTTTAAAATGTTTTGGTTTGGATAGTATTAAGGAAAGTGAAACTCCTATGAGTACTGTTTGTAAATTGGATGTAGATGAAACTGGGAAACTAGTGGATTAAACCAATTATAGAGGTATAATTGGAAGTTTACTTTACCTTACTGCTAGTCGACTAGATATTATGTTTAGTGTGTGTATGTGTGCAATATTTCAAGCTAATCTAAAATAATCTCATTTACTTGTTGTTATAAGAATTTTTAAGTATCTTAAACATACTGTAAACTTTGGTTTATTTTACCCAAAAGAACAACCCTTTGAGTTAAAGAGTTATTCAGATGCTGATTTTGTAGGTTGCAAGTTGGATAGAAAAAGAAATTCAGGAACATGTCATTTATTGGGAAAGTCCTTAGTATCTTGGTGTAGTAAGAAGCAGAATTCTGTAGCATTATCTACTACTGAAGCAGAGTACATTGCTGCTGGTAGTTGTTGTGCACAAATTCTGTGGATGAAACACACTCTTTTGGACTATGGATATGACTTTAGGCATGTGTCAATCAACTGTGACAATACTAGTGCAATAAATATCTCAAAGAAACTTGTGTCTCACTCTAGGACCAAACACATTGATGTAAGGCACCATTTCTTGAGAGATCATTACCAAAAGGGTGATATTACTCTTGAGTTTATAGGCACTGAACATCAACTAGGCGAAATTTTCACTAAACCTTTGAGTTCGGATATGTTAAGTTACATTAGACACGAGTTAGGAATGTTTAACCTCAATCTGTAAAATTCTCACTGATGTAAAATTCTCACCGATGTGAATCCTCAACGATGTGAATCCTCACCGATGTCTCACCAATGTGAATCCTCACTGATCTAACCTCACTAATAGAAAACCTCACAGATGTAACCTCACTGATAGAAAACCTCACCGATGTAACCTCACTGTTAGAAATTCTCACTGATGTGTGCTGTTTTAAAACTTCTGTCTGTCGCCAGAATCTAAATCGTTTTTAATTTATTTCATTTTTTTTATTTATTTTATGATTCTTAAATGATAAAACTAAAGTCTTAGCTACTTCTAAATCCACCGAGCCTCAAAACTCAAAACATAGCTCCTGAATCCTTAAAGAAGGCTAAATCCTTCGAACCATTGATGGAAAAAACCAAACTTCCTACCGTCAGAGATGACTCTGTTGAGATGAAAACAAAGAAGCAGAGGACCGGGCAAGAAGCAAGTGGTAGTGGAAGTGTTGCTAGAACTAGGTCAGGGAGACTACCAGTGAATCATCATCTACAAAATCAAGTTATTGTGATTGAAAAGGAACTGTGTATAGAATGGTTGCTGCCTAGCAGGTCCTTAGTTCTCGAAGTCCTTGAAGATCAAAAATGGGTAGAGTGTTTTTCGAACAACAATGGTCCTTACTTTCCAAAATTAGTGAAACAGTTTTATGATTTTGTAACTTTTGAAGAATCGGAGAATGAGAATCGAGTAACCTATTTTGTGAATGGAAAGGAGATGTCGTTTTCATCTGTTGAATGTTATGAGTTCTTGAAAGTTCCACATGAAGGAGTATCTAGATATGTCGCGACATCCATGCCACCTACCGGTGATATTTTTGATTATGAGACTGCTTTGGAAGAGATGACTGGTGATGGAAGTCAAAGACAAGTAGTTTCTATAGAAATGGATGGAGAGAACAAATTGTTGTTCAAATTTTTTCAACATGTCTTGATACCGAGGAGAGGAGACTTTTCCAATTTGAGATATCATGAAATCTATCTCATGCACCTCTTAAGACATTGTGTAAAGGTTAATTTGTGCAGATTGCTGATGCTTCAGATGGAAGATATGACAAGGCCGAAATCCAAGACAAATGCCTTATTCTTTGCTAAGTTAATCTCTATGATTATTTAGGTAAAAGGGGTTTCTGAGTCTCAAGATGAGATAGTGGTAGTAAATAATAACTTCTGTATCACAACTACAGTTTGTAAGTACTTGAAAACCAATTAGAACCCTTGGAAAGAAGAATGGGTCAATGATGACTAGAGGGTGTATGGCAAGTTTAATCCTGTGAATCATCCTTCAAGACCAAATGATGTGAGGGATCCAGGTCTGGTACCTGATGAAGATGAGCCAGAATACAGTGATGATTCAGAAGAGGAAGAGTCCTCTGCGGATGAAGAAGGAGACCCTGACTTGCCTCCTAGCCCATCTCCTGAAAATCTAGTTCAACATATATTAAATAATGAAGAAGCTTCTTTAAAGTCTTTTGAAGTGGCTGCTGTAGAAAATGAAGAAGATGTTCATGAGAGTGAGGCATCTCTATCAGCTGATTTGAGCCTGAGTCCAGTGATTGGACAATCTTTAGTACCTACTGAGAAAGCTAATGAAGTTGACATACCCTTACCTAATCCAGAAGACCCTCCAGCTGTTGCAGAAGAAGAATTGATAGTGGAAGATTCTCCTCAGGATGAAAGACCTACTAAGGATGATACTGTGAATGTTGATGAGAATGCTATTATCCTAATTGAGGATGCACCCATTGAGGGGGAGCATTGATCTGAGTTTGGAAGTGTTACAGTGGTTGTTGGTTTTAAGGATTGGGAAGAAGACCCTGGTTTTATAGTCTGTGGTTTAGACTATTCAGATTCAGAT
Organism: Viscum album; assembly: GCA_963277665.1. Taxonomy (NCBI): domain Eukaryota; kingdom Viridiplantae; phylum Streptophyta; class Magnoliopsida; order Santalales; family Viscaceae; genus Viscum; species Viscum album. The sequence continues at coordinate 905,008,609 of OY728131.1, read as the reverse complement.
GATGAGGCATCTCAAAATAGACCTAAGATTACTTATGATGTCAATTATGAGTTATTTCCTAAAGATGTGTTTAGAATGCATGACTTGGATAAGCTGAAGAAAAACATTAAGGAATGTTTTGTGAAAGAAGTAAACAAAATGGATGTTTCTATGATATCTTCAATTCAATCAGTTATGACTGACTCTGTGGTCAGTCTGGCCTCTGAAGGAGAATTTGTAGCAGTTGCACCTGCTGATTTGGTTACCAAGGCAGATTTGGATATCTTAAATGATGGGCTGAAAAAATCTTTTAGTGCCTCAGTTGCTGAGATGAAGCAGAGTTTTGCTGAAGAAATGGTTATGCTGCAAAGATCTTTTGAACTACCTCTTTCCTGTAATTTATCAACCATTATGGGTGAAATAGTTGAAGAAGTTAAAGACTTTCAGGATCAAGTTTCTAGACTTGAAACAGATATTGACGCTCTAAAGGAATCTGTTGTTTCTTTAGACTCATACATGAGCTTAAAATCCCAAGAATATAAGGACTTAGCCTATGTGAAAAGTGTTGTAAGCCATATGGTTTCAGTATTTGAAGGTTTCAAAACTTCTATGAAAGATCATATTAAAACCAAGGAATCTGATGTTAAAAATCTTATCAGTGGATTGAAAAAAAGATTCAAAGAGACTATATATTTCTCTGTTGGTTCTCTTGAATGTAAACCTTCAATGGATTTGAATCAAATTCGAGCTATGATGAAAGAAGAGCTTGGTTCTGCCTCAACCATTGGCTATGTGGACTCATTTGAGCTGAGCAGAGTTGTTCTCTCTACCAGATATTCATCCAGATAAATTATGAATATAGTCCAAGACTACATGAGAGAAGCCTCTGACTCTCAAAAAAAATTGAAAGAAAAGGTGGACTCCTATTTCTCCAAAATTTACACAAAGACCCAAATAACCAGTCATTTCAAGCTTCTGATTAAGAATATGAAACTGCCTCCTGTCAATCAAGCCTTTAGAGAGCAAGTTAGAAAGCTCATATAATTGACTCCAGCATTGGACAAGTTTATGGAGAACAAGGATGACTTCATATCCACTATGGAGAGAGGAGGAGGAAACATTATGGATTTTAGAAATCTGTTGCTGCCTTTTCTACATGTTGATGCTAAGCCAGTAATTGTCCCCCCTGCATTCCCTGCCTCTACCTCCACTACTTCTCCAATTCATATGCCTCTTGTTCAAGCTATTTGAAGCCTCACACCTATGATCACACAAAGGACTACTCAATACAGGCCAGGCACAATGTCAGTTGCTCAGCCTCCTGTGGTCTTTTCCGAAATTCCTAAGCCTTCACCATAATCCTCATCACCTGAATCCTCCCCACCTGAATCCTCTTCTAATCCCAAGGGAAAATATCACATTGAGGATTTGGATTGATCAAATGGATAGACTATTTGATAGGAATCCTATGTATTTTGTTTTCTGTCTTGTACTTTTTTGTCACATTTAATACAAGTGATTTTCTTCTATTCATATTGTTACACTTTTTTTATTTCCCACTTTCTGATTATCACAAAGGGGAGAAATATTTTACAAAGGAGGATAAATACTCTCTAAGTATCAAAAGAGGAAGACATATTCACCCAGAGGGAGAAATATTAATGAATGGGGGAGAGATTTTATCTAAGAGCTATCATGCTTTTCCCCTTTGATACCTCTGAATTTCATCTTCAAATACCAGTGCATTTTCTCTCATCCTTTGGTATCATTTCATTTAGTTCGCTGATGTTCTCTGATACCACTAAATTTTACCTTTGATATCATGGCTTTATCATTTATCTCTGATACATTTAATTCTATCTCTGATAAATTATGTTTTTTATAATACTGTTTTCTCTGAGAAAATTGAGGTTAATTATATATCCTCTGATACAATTTTTTTTAAAAAAATAATAATTATATCATAAGTTGTGATTATCAAAAAGGGGGAGATTGATGACCTCACCTATTTTGATAATCCCAATTATGCCTTCATATACTTTGATAATCTCAATCTAATTTTTTTCTGTATATTAATTCTTTCAATCTGTGATCAATATGATAATAATATTAAAATGATCCCTGAGATATGTTAATCCATGTCAATCTATGTTTATATGAGTTATGAAGTTCTTCTAACCCATTCGGATGTGTTTTTCATAAAACAGACAAGTGTTATAGCTATTGTTATAGAGATACCGGTACTCATTCTATATAAAAAGATTTACCGGTAAGCAGTCACAAAGTCTACCGACTGAACAGACGAGCTACCGATGTGCATGTCTTTCAGTAGTTACTGACAGAGTAAGCCTATCGATACGAGTACTGAATCACAAACCAGAGCTACCAATATGAGGAAGTCTACTGATAGAACTAGTCTACCAAGCTACCAATACAGAACAAACTAGAGCTACTGATAGAAAGAAGTCTACCGATAGAGCCAGTTCACAGATAGTTACCGATACAAGTATAGTCACTGATATATCAAGCTACCGATAGAAGTCTGCTGATAGTTAGTTAACGATAGACTACTAATGCAAAGAGCTACCGATGGAGAAACAGCTACCGATAACATGAGCCACCGATGGAACTAAAGTCACCAGTATATGAGATACCGATGCAAGTTCAAAAGAGCTACCGATGGAAGGTTTTGAGACTCAAAGTCCACCGTGCACGTCTACCAATAGAACGCAACTAATTCTTGACCAACTAGTCAAACCCTATAATCTTCATACTATTTATTTATTTAGCTAACAGATACATTTGATGGTTTTAATGAATTTAATGTTATTTAATAACTTCTGTTTCTTTTCAGGGAACCGTACCTAGTACCCATGCTAAAGGCGATTATTCTTTTGTGCCAGAGCTAAAAGCTATAAAAGGATGAAAAGAGAACACTGAAAAAAGGGGATTCATGTGACACAAAAAGGAACTAAGAATACACACAAAGTGAAAGAGACGAGAACTGAACAAGCATTCAAATGTGGAGAATTGTTCTCTAATATACATCCATACTCCAAGAATCCTGGACATACACGAAGAAAATTATTCTAGAGGAGAACACAAGCTGCATCTTGAGTGAAGAAATACAAGAAACATTTCATGCACTCAGGCTGCTAAGCTGGACCAAGAATCAAATAATAAAACGACACTCTATTTTTCTGAGAAAAACCAGAGAAGGACTCAGAAGCTTTTCTGATAAACAAAACAGGTCCAGAGCTGCACTGCTAATCACTAAAGCATTTCTAAACTCAATCATACTTCTCTTAGTGATTCTATATTTAAATTTTGAGTGGTGTGTGTATGCTGTTTATTTTACACACATTGTCTCCTGTGCTAAACTAGAGGATTCTTAAATCCTCACTCAAACATGATAAATCTTTTGTTTCCCACTGTGGATGGTGGTAGAGGTCGAGAAAGACCTGAACAGCCTGTGTGCTGTTCTTTGTTTCCCATGAAGAACTGTGGCAGAGGTCTTTGTACCTGGACAGAAGTGTACAGTTGTTTAACCCCAATCCAGGGTGTGGATCAATTTATATAAATTGTTGTGAGGACTAAGTATCAGCTTGAGACTGAACCTCTTGGTTAAATTTGTTGTGCTTTTATTTTAAGTATTACATATATATGTTACATATTCTACTTCTATTACTTTGAAATACAAAAATATTTTAAATCTACTTTGATAGTTAAATTTTCAAGTGTTTATACATATTGTAAACCAGTAAGTTAGTTTCAAAAGTTAATTTAATCTTCAAATTAAGTTAACTAAGACCTAATAAATCTTTGAGAAACTAATTGAACCTTTACACTCTGTATAGATTCACTACAGTTTAACTTTATTTTTCAATTGGGGGATTTTAGGAGAAATATTTTTAACAAAAATTTTAATTGGAACTCAATTCACCCCCCTCTTGAGTATCCACTCCGACCAACACAAACTTTAAGAAGTTTTTGTTTAAGAAAGCTAATATTTTTTTCATTCTCTATTCATCCTATAAGTACAAATATGTATAAAGATTTGAAATAATACTTTTGGTGGTATGAAATGAAGAGAGATATCATAGATTTTGTATCTCAATTCTTTATATGTCATAAATTTAAGCCTAAGAGAAAAATTTATAAGGGGTGTTACATCCCTTACCCATACCAGAATTGAAATGGGAAAACATCACTATAGATTTTGTTATTGGAATCCCTGAAATGTATAAATGGAATAATGGTATATGGTTTTCAGTTAATCTCCTTTAAAATTCATCACACATAATTTCTATCAAAGAAGGCTTATCTTTGGGTTAGCTTTCCAGGATATACTTTATGGAAGTGTTAAGGTTTCATGGAGTACAACATCCCAATGTATTTGATCGAGATCCAAGGATTACCTAAAAGTTCCAGGGAAGTCTTCAGTAATCTCTTGATATGTAGTTGAGTTTTAACATTGTGTATCATCCTTAATCACATAGTTAGTATAAAATAACAATTCAAACCCTATAGGGTATGTTGAGATATTTTTCTTTGGATTTAAATGGTGGTTGAGATCAACATCATCCTCTAGTAGAGTTTTCTTACAATAAGTGCTTTGACTCGAGAATTCATATGGTTCCTTATAAACCCTCTATGGAATCAATTTTAGAGCTCCAGTGTGATGGAATGAAGATGGGGAAATAAATCTATTGGGACAAGAGATAGTTGATGAAATGGAAGATATGGTTAGATATATTAAGAAAAACATAAAGGTAGCTCATAGTCAATAAAATTTATATTGAAAATCACTATAGTGATATAGAATTTGAATTTGGTGACAAGGTTTTTCTAGGAATTTATCCATGGAAAAAGGTTTTGATATTCATTAAGAAAGGGAAAATAAGGCCTAGGTATATCAATTCTTTTGAAATTATAAATCATGTCAGGATAGTATCCTATCAGTCAGAACTTCCACTAAACCTCTCTCAAGTTCATGATGGGTTCCATGTATCTCTCTTGAAGAATTACATACTTGATCCTTCATATTTATTAAACTCAGATGTCGTACCGGTGGAGCATGATATTTTCTATAAGGAATAATTGGAAGAGATTATGGACCATACAGGTAAAGTTCAATGAAACAAGACCCCTCACTTGGTCAAAGTTTGTTGGTTAAATCACCAGTTTGAGTAAGATATGTGAGAACATAACGATATGATGAGGCTGAAGTATCCTTATTTGTAAGTATCAGAGTGATTAATTTCGAGGGTGAAATTCATTTTAAGGGTGTATAATGTAGCTCCCTGAGTTTTTATGAACCTTTTCTTGAATAAATTAAATTTATTTGATATATTTTACTACATGAAACAAAATATTAATCTTGACTTGCACGCAACATTGGGTTAACTTGCGTTACACACGACATTGAGTTTTAACAAAACCATGATATAATATTATTAATATTATTCCAACACTATTGTTATAACCTAGGTGTTAAACATATTGATATGAATAGTAATAAATACTTTTTAAATATTAAGTATAATTTCTTTATATAAATAAAACATATTGATAATAAATATTTAATTTTTGGTCCAATATTTATATGTTTCACAAATAACATTTTCTAAAAAATGTCTTTTATTTCTTTTTGTGCACAATAATAAAATTAATTTTTGGAAATTTCAGAAAAATAATTTTACAAAATGAATTTTATTTTTGAAATAATAATTTCAATATTATATTAGGGTTGTTTTTTTAGATTTTTCTGAAAAGATTATTTTTTTATTGAATAGTGAAAAATACCAAATTTTTATTGAAAAATGCATTTTGTTTAAATTATATATGAATTTAAATGATATTTTAAATTAATTTTAAAGTAAAATTGTCCCAATTATATATATACTAACTCAAAATAGTTCATTTTAATCAATTTGATATTGAATTTTGATATAAAAACTTTTTATACTTTGAACTTATTCTCTTTAAAAACCCACTTTCTCATCATATTGGTAGGATTAATTTTAAATTAAAATTTTCTAATTTTGTGAATATAATATTGGAAAAGTGGATTCTATATTTCTAAACAATATAATTTATATTATCTAATAATATGATCTTAATTTTTAAAAAAATGAATAATAAAAAAGTAAAAATTATTTACCACAGTTAAGGTAAAAATTGGTTTACTGGGGGTTAAACTAAAAAGATAATGGTTAAAAATAACCAAAACCTTGTCCAAAACCTATTATATGGACCTAATTGGACCTAATATCTTTTATTTTCTATACATTCCCATTTTACCCCTTTTTATTGATAAAAATGTGGGTACTTATTTTTATTTTAAAAAAATTACAAGTGTTCAACTCACCTCACTTATAAAAGGTTACCACTTATCCTCTTTTCTTCACTCCTTAAAACTCTTTTTTCGGCTAGTACCTACCCAAAACACTTCCCAAATTACCGAATACCATTATTGTATAATTATTTTTTACATAAATCCAATCTGTGGAGGCTTTTGGCACAAACATAAGGAGGATACATGAAGAAGTGGTAACGATCATCAACGAGCGTTTTTATTTCATTTCTTCCACCAACTCCTTCAGTTATTATTATAGATTAATTATATAATGAAATAATTATCTTATATATACTTATATATTTTTATGATAATTTAATTACCTACAACCATATCCTATTCTGTCAAATGGGTTATGAAATCATCATTTGTGTATATGACAAACTACCGCCTCACTAATCTATGTCATTATTTTCTCCATTACCATGTCTTAAGGATAGAAATAATGAAGTAATTATTAATTATATATTATATATAGGATATTATTATTTTTTAATTATTATATCACACATACCTTCGTACTTTTCATTCTGTGGGAATATGATAATGTCGCTTGTGTGTATAGCGGACTACCGCCTTGCGAAGCGATGTGATTCATTCACGCTTTACATGGAAAGTAATAATGATGGGTTTAATTTAATTATTTGATATATAGAGAATGAAAATTATTCTATAATTAGAATATATAATTTACATTTATTTATTTTAATCTATTGATAAAACATACACAATGTTCATGCGTATGTACGACCCACTTTCTGCATGTACAATGTATTTCATTTTCTATCTATAACTTTTATGGGTTTCTATAAATAAATATATAAAAAATATATATTATCTTAATATCATGGTTTAAATTATTTATATGATGTATTCCTGATTAACTTTATAGGGTTAAAAATAACAAATCAAAACATAATTGAAAAACAAAGCAGTTATTACCCAAAACACGACTTAACATTGAATTGTTAATAAATGGGTAATAAAAGATCATAAGTAAATAATATATGGAAATATATATATATATATAATTATGTTTATTTAATATATTTATAATATATTTATATTTATTATATAGTATTATTGAACACATATGATGGAATTCAAGACTTTTGGTAAGGGATTTCTATCTTACTTTTTTACTTATATGAGACAAATTTTATATTAACCACCTATTTATTTTATGTGTTTTGAATAATTCCCATGAATTTATTCTATGATGATTCTACTGAAATTATTTGGATTTATATATCTATTTGAGTATCTCTCTTTCATAGGGTATTTGATTCAAAATTTACCCAAGTGGTAAGGTATTTTTGTCTCAATTTTTCTTCTTTGAGACATAAAATTTTGTTATGTGCCTATATTCTTTTACAAGGTGTATATACAGATCCCTTGAAATGAAATATCATGAATTTATTTATACTAATTCTATTTTAAGTTTCATTTAATTATATTCCTTCACGAGGATTATGTTTCATCATTACTAAAGTGGTAAAGATTTTATGTTACAATCTCATCATTTATCAGGATTGTTTATAGTTATGTTTATGATGATAACATATTATGGTATAAATCTCAATAAAATAATTAATTTTATTATTAACTATTTAGTAATTATATTTTCACATAATAATACCATTTTCCAACTCATTGGTACTTAAAATAATTTTGAAAATGTTTTTAAGAAAAGCATAATTTATTTTTCTATTCGGTCCAAAAATAATTTTATTCTAAAACAATGTTATCTAAAAAAAATTAAAAAATGTTTTACTATTATCCTATGATTTTAAAAATAAATTTTTACCCATGTTTGAATTTTTAAAAATAATTTAAAGGATACTTCATGTCATTTTATAAAAAATTCCCATTTGGCTTTTACTAAAAATGCGAAAGGAATATTTATTTTAATGTGTATAATATGAAAAGAAATCTAACATCATGACCAATCATTTCTTTGAAGAATCATTTATAATCTTTCAAGGTTATTTTTATGGGAATTTATTTTCAAAAAAAATTATCTTTTAAAAAAATTAAAGAGAAAAGGATATTTTCCTTATGAAATGTTTTAAATTATATTTTAAAATCATTTTACATCTAAGATGACATTAGTTGATGTTACTTATGCCATACTGAGGATATGATCCAAGGATACCATTTATATTATTTCATCGAATGGTTTATGTTTTGATGGAATGGTTTTTATGACACCCATTTCTCTTTCATGGGTTATACCATGATGAAATGATTATGAAACCCAATTCATTTCACATGTTATTCTATGATTAAATGATTAAATGAGTATGAAACCTATCTATTTTCCACAGGTTATTATAGGATGAAATGTTTATAAAAGCCATTTCATTTCATGAAACTTGATATGATGAATGTTTATGATATTGTAGAAAAAATAAATATGGTTTTCATTATGACATAGTTGGGACCTATTTATCCCTCCAATTCATTGGGAAAATATTTATATCTCATGAGATAGACTGGATTGGAACATGAAGAAAACTCAGTTCAATAAGAGAATTTTTCCACTATGATGGCCTTAGTATTGAACCTTTAATGTTTTGATGGTCTTGGGATTAATATCATTCAACTATGGTAGAATAATTAGTGATCCTTGAATTAAATGGAAATGATTTTCTATGATTATATGTATGCCAAAAATCCCATGCCTTTTTCCAATGTTATGCACTCATGGATCATTCTCTTTTATTACCTTATGATTCATTTCTTATGATATTACAACCATTATTCCATGATTCAAGATTATGATCTTTGATATTAAGGGTATTATTTTAAACTGTTATGATCATGTTCCCATACCCTTATGCTCATGTTATGCTTACATATCTCCCATGTTTACTCTTATGGAGTATTTGAGATCACCCATTATTATGCTTCTATTCCTAAAGTTATAAATAAATATGTTATGTATGATTATTCTATGAAGGGTCCTAGTTATTAATAACTTAGTGGTAGATGATGTAGTTCACATATGAACAAGTTGTTTGTGTTTCCATGTTTCCAAAGACACTATACCTTTATGATCCTTAGGTGTGTGTTTGTGTAATGTAATTAATATTCATCTAAAAGATGTAATATCTATGTATGTAAGACCTAGGTCACTAAAAATATAAGCTCAAAAAGGACCTCAATAATGAAATAAAATTAATTCCTGATTTTCAAATTATGTAATGTTTTAATATTGGGTCCGAATAAATATGTTGAAATATTAGGAGAACTAAAAGAATGGTTTTTATGATGAATTTTAGTTTAGAGAAAGACAACGATATTTCAAAAATCACAAGAAGAAACAAGCCAAGTCTTTAGAAAAACCTCCACTAATATTTGAAGGATTCTTTGATGTGGATATTATATGATTTAAAGGATAATATTTGAGGTATCTCAAACATGAAAAATATATAATTCTACTAGAACTATTCAAAACACATATAAATATATGTGAAGGTTTAATAATTTAGTGAGAGTCTCTTGAATGAGTAAACACCAAATATATTTTACAGTTAAAAACAATAATAGAGAAATAATAACATAATCTTTACATATTGAAAATTATTTGAGTTTACAGAAGAAGAATTTGTTCTAGTAGTGAAAAAAAATCACACACTGAAGAAGGAGGAAGATAATTTTTAGAGAGTCATATTGTAACCTCTATTTTCTATAGAATCACAATGAAGATAAATTTTTAATGTAATAATACTGATCATATTCCAAGAAGAAGTTCTAAGAGAGCCAACCTATAATATATTATTCTAAAATTCAGAATTATATTTAGGCATCCCATCTGAAAGATGAAATATAGGAAGAAGATCATACATATAGTCTATGAGGGACTCAAGCCATCATAAGTGATCTTGATTCAATGTAAGTACAAGCCCATTATCATTTAAGAAGGGATAAAAATACCTATTTTTTATTTTATACATGACCAATTTCATGTTAATAGGTTCATGTACATACCCATTAATGGGATTCATTCAATAACAATATATAAGTCATGCACGTGGGATAATAACTTGGATAAATTGGAGATATAGTCATTCGAAAGGATGTGAACATCATTAACAAACTATGGTGTTCTTCTATCTTTCTTTCTTAATATATATATATATATATATATATGAATATTGACAAAATGAGAGATAAGATGGAGAGAGATAAAATCATTTAATATTTGAAGAGGTAGTTAAGGTATAAAAGTGAAATTATTTTAAAAGGCATTCCACACTAATTCACCCCCATCTCAGTGTGGGCATATCTGGAAGTGATACTAACAAGGGTACACTTTTATAGGGGGAATGTTTTACTCTTCTTGTACAGATTTAAAATATAGGCACATCTTCCAGATGTGATTTATATTCCATCTTTATATGTATTTAAATGATACAACACCCATTTAAACTAAATGGATTTTAGTTCCTATTAACAGGGACATATAGGAAGCCTCACTAAGGTTCAATACCAATAACCACCAATACCATACCTCCCTCATGAGTCTACTGGTGATGATCCTATAGACAAGGATCAATATAGATGAATATAACACACAAATCTATTTATGAAGAGCCAAATGAACAAGTATATATGTGTGTGATGAGTGTACACAAATATTTTTATGAATGACTAATATAAGATTCTATTAGAGATGATCTAGTGGATAAGGATTCATATGGATAATGAGAATACACTACTATGTTGATGATGTGATAATGTATTAGGATTCATGTATATGGATATCATACACACATCTATTGAAAATAGTCGAATGGATCAGGATCTATGAGTGTGATGAGTATAAATGTTTATTTACAATTATCTAATAAATTATTCAGTTTTAGATGATCCCATGGTCAAGGATCCATGTGTGTGATTAGAAAACACGCATCTATTGGTGACATGATAAGAATGAAGGTATATATATGTGTTGAGTGTACACCTTTTCATCACTATGTACTCTCTTAAGGATGTCACCATCATCCTCTACATGATATTACAAAGAATCCTCTGTAAGACTCTAAATTTTAGGGAATCTTTTCATGAATTTAAATCATAAATAATCCTACACATTTTTATAAACTATACAGTGAATTCTATTGTATCTTTAAACCAAATAGTTCCCTAAAAAACTTATATTATGAGAATAAAATTCTATATGCAAAGAGAATTGGAAGATTTCATTTTTTAATTCATGATGAATAAATATTACTCAATCCCTTAATCAATGATATTCTCTTTTTCATGGAAGAAAGTGGTTAAATTAACTAATATCCATAAGATTGGATTATAAAATGTTTTAAAAAATATAACTTAAACTTATAATCAAGTCACATAATAGATAAAAATATCCTTTATGATATGATTCGACCTCTCATCATTTGGATTTTAAAGGATAAAAGTATTAGACCAAACCTTTTTGGAAAAAAATAATAATAAGCATAGCATAAAATCTTTCACTTTCATCAAAATGGCTAAGTGATCATTCATATTTAGATGGTATTATTTTTCAGCACAATACCATTGAGTGATTGGGATATCTCTATAGGGATATAATGTTGATCAATCCACTAAATCACTCATGTATAAAGAATAAAAAATAATGAAGGGGGGTATGTGTGAATTTTTATTGCTATAATTAAAAGTGATTCTTGAATTTTAAAATAATATGTATGTTGTTTTAATGAATTAGAAATGAATAGTAGAAAACAATAAACCTTGGAGTATTGTTTCAATGTATGATGAGTTGGAAAATCATGGTAGTAATAAACCTTATGATGTCTATAAAGTAAATTGCAAATAGAAATAAATTTAAAAACATCACCAGTTCCATAAACACTACTGTAATGGTAGGAAATTAATTATTACTAAAATAAAGACTACCTATAAGGTTACTCTTATCTCTTATTAATGGTGTTTCCATTTCTTTTACAATGATTAAGTTTCCATTGCATCCCTTTAAATCTCATTCATTAGTATGCAGTGATCAGAACCTTATTTCACGATTTAAGATATTATTGAGCAAAAAATTTATATATTTTTATGTAGTAAATCATTGTTTATATTTCCATTAATAGAATAGAACATAGTCATATGATTTAATTTTTTTTGGAAGTGTGAATTTTAAGACGTAATTTTAAACATAAAATCATAAATTTAGTGACTTAATTGATAATTTGTAATTTTATTCTACGGTCGAACTTTAAATCTTGTATTTTTGTGTTTCATTATGTGATAACACTGAATAGTGGAAAATAAGATGGGATATTTAAAGTAAATTGACTAATGTACGAATCATTGACAATTTAATGGATCTTGTATTGGCCCCTAATAGTATGTCAAGACCACAACCTAGCCTACCAAAAAACCCCATGGAGGAATATTCATGCCAACGACACCTCATATAGTGTCTCACACCCAATGTTTCCTCACATAGACTTTCAGATTTATGTTCAAGATCTAACACTATCTTACAAATGTCCATGGTAATACATTATAATGATAAAAAAGTCTTGTAGAGATGTATGACATTATGCTAGCACCAATTTGATCTACGTAGAATTATCAAGATAGTGTTCCCATGTTAATAAATTATCATTCCTCAATTCACCTTATGTTATCCTGATAAATTTCTCCACATTACAAGGCCCTATTTTATGGGATGATTAAACACCTCAATGATTTGGTTTTACTGACTGCTAATGGATCCTCGAGAACCACCATGACATTGATTTTTCATCGTAATGAACTCTCAACCTTGATATAGTATTGCATCATCAATGAAACATGTTACCAAAATCCAATGAAAAGTATCATGAATTTATAACATATCCAAAACCTACATTGTTTTGGGTTGATTTTTTCTAGGCTATATGAGAAATGTGTTGTCTATGTGGAAAGCACGTAACCATGGGGGCCTTTAATGATTCTCTATACACATTGACAAACCATAATTGAGTAATCCTTCAATGTAATGGACATGTGAAAAAATTATCTAGGTTAGAGGGATAAAAATAATCAAGGGTATTGAAAACCAATATGGCTAATAATTAGATAAGGAAGTTGACACATGACACCATCTTTAAGGCCAAGGGGAGATTGAAAAGATGATTAGAATATAAAAATTTCATAGGGAATAATGTTTCAGGATTTTAGATCCCTTGATGTAGTTATTTTTTTACTTTATTCATTTTTAATTTACTTTATTATTCTATATGTTCTACTATGTTCTTCTTATATGAAACCACCTTCTATGTAGGTATAATCATTACTGTTGATTTTAACAGTGATAAAAAATATGAAATTCCATGGTTTCTGCAATAAATCTTTACATTATTATTACTTCTTACCTTTAAGTATTTTAAGTTGGAAGTTTGAGTAAAAGAGAAAGTGATTGTCACTATAAATATCTATTAACCTCTATTTATAATTCTCACACTTATATCATAATTCTTCCCCTTTTAGGGTTATCTAGCATATGAAAAATCTAGTTGGATATGGCGGGAGTGGTTGGGATATCACTGGACATGTATAGTGGTATTAATTATGATCGCCAGGCTGGAAGGGTATAGAGTTCATGGGTCATTTCGGTTGATTTAGATATGTATCCTACCACTATAAATAGGAATATTCATAGCCCATTTTATATGTGATTTTAATTAATTGGTTCCTTGAATGATAAATATAGAGTACATTGATCCCATTAATGTTTCTAATTGAGGTTACTAATTTTAAATGAAACATGAGTGTTCTATAAAGAACAATGAATGGGTGATTTTTTTATTCTTCTTAGAATCATCACATTTTTTTGTCATTTTCTTTTCTTTCATTTTATATGAAAATATTCCCCCATTTATGTTGGTTTACCATTAAAAAATTTGAAAACACTAATAAATTTGAATGGATAGTATGTGACAGAAATGATCCTCATAAGACAATACCTTGGTCATCTCCTTAGCTATATTTCATGTTTTTAAATTATAAAGAGTCACCAAACCCATCAAAAAGGTTTGGGGGAATCACTTGTTAGCATTGTTTCTAATGATCCAAATCTATATCTTATTTTACCTATCACTCTATAAATAATTTCTTTATATACCATTGAATTCAAAAAAAATATTAGAAACATGGAATCTATTTTTTACCCACCCTCTCCTCTGAGTAAAATTGTTCAATTTTTAGATAATGTAGTGGGGGAATTTTGGAGCTCCAAATAAACATGTTTATGAGATTATAGATATCATTTTGTACGTTAATTAGGACCAAAATAATCCAATTATAGAATAATTAGATTATGATTTCAATAAGTTCCAACAATACTTTCATGAGTTCTATCAATAGGAAATTGAGGAATAATAGTATAATTTTCTCCCTACAACCTTTGATGAACATATTAAGGACAATGAAACCATGTTGATGAATCTACCACTTCCTTAGCACTTGTATTTCCATCCAATGGATTTGAAAGAAGAACAAATACTTATATATAATCAACATATGAAAATCGACTTAAACATGGACTTTATTATTTTTTATTTTACAATGTTGAACAATATAACTAACTTCCCTTGCTTATCATTTTCAGAATCAGGACCAATAGAAGATCTTGAAATTGAATATGAGGATGAAGAAAAAGAACCACCCATCAAGACGAATATGGTTTGGATGTTTTATGAATATTCCACTAAAGTGGTGATTGTTCATAAAGAAGATATCGAGGATCATGAGGCGAATTTACTAGCTACTCAACTACAATAAGTACATCAACTTGAAGAGGATACCATGAGAGTTGATAGGGATACCCTTTACCTTATACCTTATATATAACATTATTTATCTTCTTTTCTCATTATAGGTTATGGGACTCTTTTCTTATTTATCGAGGTTCATCAGTCTCGATGCCCACAAATGAACATTGGGAGAAAATACATGTGGTCATTTTCATCACATGAACCTCATACACCTTTATATTAGGTTGAGTATATTGTAACTATTTAGATAAATGTAGTAAAAAAATACAAAACCCACTTAGGGGAATGACAAAATATTATTTTATCATCTTTTTTATCATTATCATTTTCATTAAATAAATTTCTTAGGTTTATATTTTTTTCCTTTGTATATTGTAGAATCAAGAGGGGAGATTCTTAACTCAAGCCCACTAGAAAAAAATCAGGTTTTATTAATCCTGTACATTGGTTTAATTACTACCTGATCTTATCTACATCATGCTTGGGCCTCAAAGGGTTATTATTGAAAAAGTTTCTAGGTGAAATACCAATTTTTGCAAGGAATTTACTTACAAGTTTTTTTTACTTTTGGTGTATTATAAGATAGAAATGAAATTTTAGCTTCAAAGATACCTTTCCTTGTGATTGATCCTTGAAATTTTTTAGAGTCTATCATAAATTGAAATATTTTTTAAATGATTAATTAAATGAATTTCCACTTATTTTTCATATAATTGAACTTGTATGTGTAAAATGGATATGAATGTCTATCTGATGAACTGATTTTCCTAAATTTCTATCCCATTCTTGAGAATCATTATAAAACTTTAATTGAAATATTCTTACTTATACCCTATTCCTTTAGAGTCATGGGACACAAGTGAAACTATAACATGATTTTATTATTGTACAAAGATATAGGATACATGAGTTCTAAACATGATTGAGACCATCATTCATTAAAAAAATCTATATAAAATATATAAGATGGATAATGTGACATTACACCCTCTTTAGGCTATAGAGAGCATGGAATTCCTACTATTTAAACCACATTTCAAACCAAAATATCTCTAACTATACATATTTAGTTAAATTTGTGATATTTTTTTATCTAAGTGTGGGAGAGAAGGTTTTTTATGGTATATCTTTAGAGGGAGTTCCCTGTTTTGGGAAAGTGTGGGGGGACCAACATTAGCTATGGGTAGAGTGATAAATAACATATATTAACACTATTATAATCATTCCCCTATTAGTCCCTATAAAAATATATATTTTATTGACAAAAAAATTATGCATAAAAATGGGAGAATAAAGAAAAAAAGAAATAATATTCATGAAAATATAAGTAAGAGGATTATTTTTTTCTTTAACTTTCACTATATGGATTATAATCTATCAAAGAACGATGATAAAGGGTGTTTAGAGTGTTAAATTTGAAATTGGATGAGTTTGATACTTTCATTATGATCCACTTGTTGGATTTTATCATGCAATTCACTGAAGAGACAAAACTCCTCATTCTGAATCAAAAATTTTAAAAGTGAAAATGTACTAGCCCTTGAACCTCAGATTACCCTATTAGAATACCTCATGAGTGGTAATATTGATTCTTATAGTAGAGAAGAAAATACAATGGAAAGCTTATGGTTGAATTAAATTACCTCAGGAATGATCCCAACTCTTGATAAGAGAAAAATTAAAAGGTTAGGTTAGTCACTAATGACATAGAAATAATTAAAAGTATGAAAATATTAGTGAAGGTAAGTGAGGATAGGAAACATAATTCATAGTAGAAGAAGGATTAAATTTAATGAAGGATGTATAGGTTTGTATCTTCATATTTGGTTTGTGTGTTTGAACTGGGAAATTGAATCTCATCAATTAATTCCTTGACATTACTCAAAAAAGAAATGAGATAAGTATTATTTGTGATTGAGTAGAAAATTTATATATATTTTTAAGTTTTAATTCATTTTTTATATCCCAATTAAATAATATAACTTATTTATATAATTTATATACGTTGGAAGTGTGAATTTATAGACATTATTATAAAAAGGCCTAAATCATGAATTTAGTGATATAATTGATAATTTTTAATTTATTCCCATAGTTTAAATTTAAATATATATTTTTAATTTTTAGTTGATAACCAAGAATGATGTGGAAAATTAGATTGACTATTGACAGTAATAATATTAATGCAAGATATATTGACAAGACAACACATCCTAATCTAAACCCTAAGAGTATTCAAAGATCACAATGTAACCTAAAAGAAGACCCCAATGAGGCATTTTCCTAAAAATGACAATCCACACAACATTTTACACCCAATTTTTTCTTAGGGTGACTCTCACCATTATGCTCAAGATCCAACGTTTTCCTATGGAGGTCCTTGGTGGTTTGTTCTAATGTTATCATAATCTTTTGAAGATGTATGATACTAAACCAGAACCAATGGTAGCTGCTTTAAGTTCCCATGATGGCATTCTAATGCCAATGCATTCTCATGGCCCAATGTACCGAAGGTTCTCCTTGCAATGTTCTCCATGTTATGAGGCCATGTTTTGTGGGAAGATCAAATTTCTCTACAATTTAATCTTAAGGATTTCTAAAATATCCTTGAGATCCACTAATGGGAATGAAAGGGGTGGAAGAGCCTAAAAGCCTAAGGGGGATGGTAAAATCTAAATTTTAATGATATTATGGGAATACACAGGGTTTGGATGCACTATTTTTCAAATTGTGTACCAACCATGCGGTAGGCACTATCCAAGTCAACACCCAAATAAGGTTTGGCCACATGACTGGCCAAACCAGGCACTAACCATACACACCCCCATTGGGAAACTTCAGAAACTAGGTGCGTGACTTGTATGAAACAATGCACAAGGAGTGAACTATGTCTCAAACCCTCCCTTGACTCACACAATTTCTCCTTTGGATCACATGGTTTACCCCAAATCGTGCTCAACCCATGAAACATAACCATGCTCAATTAAAAATGATCTGAAAACTTCCTAAGAATCAAGGTGTCACACATTTTTCCCTAAACCATTTTCATCAAACCGTACACCTAGGAAAAACATGATGGAACTTCACGAAATTGAACCCAAAGCCTCCAAAGCTCATTCGAACACTCAGCCACCTCCCGAGCATCATTAATTATCTCAAAACATAACTTTGATGAATTCCAAATCTTGGAATCCCATTGTAATTCTTGATCCAAAATTTAATCCATCCTGAAAATGAAAAAATGTATAGAAACATTCTAAAATTACAACCCTTATAGATGTGGGATCTTACATCTTCCTCATAGTGAAGAATCAGCCATCCAACAAAGAGGTCCTTCATATGATAAAGGAACCAATCCCTATAGAGGTCCTATATACATCGAAGAAGATAGACACCATGGATGTACAATAATCAAATATCAAGGAGGTCCTCTCCATGATGATCCATCCACCCAAAACCACAAAGGTCCTCCTCGTGTGAAAAAGATTAGCCACCATAGAGGTCCTCCTGATGCTGAAAATGATCCCCACTGGGGGAACCTTTAAACTAAGTGGGGTCTATGTGCGGGAGGTTCCAAACCGTTAACATACTAACTAGTAAATATCCAACACAATCCTATGGAAACTAACATGAATTTCACTTTGAAATAAAACCCACAATTCATGGGACTTATCATACCAAAAATAGAGAAACATATTATCCTTGAGGTTTTATATAAATTCATTTGTATGGGGTCTGTGAAGTCATCGTATATTCAATGTTCCTTCAGGACTAAGGAGTTAGTCTCGAAGTCAATTTCACCAAGCACCCAATAGCTTCAGGTTGGATCACAAAGGCCCCCATGTTGAGCTAGAAAAAGATCATTGTCACATATCCATTGGACCTCCACTACGGAAAAAATCATTATTTGCGATGGGCTCTTTGCAATAAGGAAGGGTCCCATCTCAAATAGGTTGTCCTGAGGTATTATTTATGACGGGACCCAATTCCCATTACAAAAGCATTGGTGCATGGTACACGCCAAACCGCAGGAAGGGTAATTGGGACGGGTAGTTACACCCGTCGCAAATACCCTTCGGGGGTTTTTAGCATTTGCAATGAGATTTATCTTCTGTTGCAAATGCTGTGTTGGAAGGTAGGTATTTGCGACAGACTCGCCACAAATATGTTTTTAACCGCCAACATTTGCGACAGGTCCCGTCGCAAATGTTATGTCAGAAAGTATGTATTTGTAACGGGACCCGTTGCAAATACATTTTTAACCACCACCCCTAATTAATATGGGGTTAACATTCATGATGGGAATCCCATTGCAAATACTCACATCACAAATAATCTAACCTATATATACCTCCATCAGATTTTTTCATATTTCCCAACTCTCTCAACTCCTTTCTACCTCTCTACACGTATTTGTTTCTTATATTTTTTTAATGTTTAAAATTTTATATCATAGCAATTTTCAAGCCTTGCATCATACGAAAGATTTTGTTTTAATATATTTATCTATTGCTTTTATTTTTTAGTTAATTATTTTTATTTTATATTAGTTATAATTATTTTTAATTAGCAAAAATTACAATAAATAAGAAGTAGAATGTTTTATTTGGAATTTTTTTAAAAATATGTTATTTCATTATGATTTATTTTTTTTACTTAAAAGTAAATAGTATTAATTTGTTATAATTTTGTTCAACTATCATTAATTAACAATAATTACCTGTAATTAGCATTAATTATTATTAATTAGTAGTAATTAGTAGTAATTATTATTAATTAATAGTAATTAGTGATAATTAGAAATAATTAGTATTAAATAGTAATAAATTGTAATAATTACCGGTAATTAATAATAATTAGCACTAATTAGTAATAATCACCGCAAATTAGTAATAATGAGTGGTAATTAGGAACAATTTGCACTAATTAGTAATAATTAACTGTAATTAGTAATAATTAGCGGTAATGAGTAATAATTAGTAATAATTAGTGGTATTTAGTAATAATTAGTGGAAATTAGTGGTAAATAGTAATAAATATCTATAAATAGTAATAAATATTTATAAATAGAAATAAATAGTAATAAATACTAATATTTAGTAGTAATTATTAAGAAATAGTAATAATTAGTAATAATTAATAGTAATTATCAGTAATTTGTTTTGTAATAACTAGCGGTAATTAGTAATAATTAGCAGTAATTTGTAATAATTAGTGGTAATTAGTAATAATTAGAAGTAATTAGTAATAAATACCAGTAATTAGTAATAAATATGAATAAATAGTAATAATTAGTAATAATTTGCGGTAATTAGTAATAAATAGAAATAATCAAAAATAAATAGCAATAAATAGCAATAAATAATATTAAATGGTAATAAATTATAATAAATCATAATAATTAGTAACAAATATTAATAATTAGTAATAATTATAATAATTAGTAATAATTAGCAGTAATTAGTAATAATTAGCACCAATTAGTAATATTTAGCAGTAAATAGTAATAATTAGCTGTAATTAGTAATAATTAGAGGTAATTAGTAATAATTAGCCATAATTAGTAATAAATAGGAATAAATAGTACTAATTAGTAATAAATTTTAATAAATAGTAATTAATAGTAATTAATACTAATAAATAGTTATAAATAGAACTAATTAGTAATAATTAATAATAACCTGAGATAAATATCAATAATTAGAGGTAATTAGTAAAAATTAGTAATAAATAGTCATAATTAGCGGTAATTAGTAATAAATTGTAATAAATGGTAATAAATTGACATAATTAGTAATAATTAGTAATAATTAGTAATAATTATTAATAAATACTAATAAATATTAATAATTAGCAATAATTAGTAATAATTGGTAATAATTAGAAATAATTAGTAATAATTAGCAGTTTTTAGTAATAAATAGTAAAAAATAGTAAAAAATATTAATAAATAGTAATAATTACTAATAATTATAATAAATATTAATAATTAGTAATAATTATTAATAATTAATAATAATTAGTGACAATTAGTAATAATTAATGCAATTAGTAATATTTAGCCGTAATTTGCAATAATTAGTGGTAATTAGAAATAATTAGTGGTAATTAGCAATAATTAGCAATAATTAGTTACAATTAGAGGTAATTAGTGGTATTTAGTTAAAATTAACAATATTTAGTAATAAATAGTAATAAATTTTTATAAATAGTAATAAATGTTTATAAATAGTAATAAATATTTATAAATAGTAATAAATGGTAATAAATACTAATAATTTGTAAGAATTGGTAGTAAATAGTAAACAATATTAATAAGTAGTGATAAATATTAATAAATAGTTATAATTAGTAATAAATAGTGATAAATAGCAATAATTAGTGATAATTAGTGGTAATTAGTGATAAATAGTAGAAAATAGTGATGAACTGCAGTAATTAGTATTAATTAATTAGCGGTGGCTAGTAATAAATAGTGGTAATTAGTGATAAATAGAGGTAATTAGTGATAAATAAAGGTAATTAGTAATAAATAGTAGTAATTAGTAATAATTAGTAATAAATTATAATAAATTGTTATAAATTGTAATAATTAGTAATAAATTATAATAATTTTAAATAAATTGTAATATTTAGTAATAAATTGTAATTATTAACAACAAATTGTAATAATTAGTAAAAAATAGTGATAATTAGTGATAATTAGCAATGATTAGCAGTAATTAGGAATAATTAGTCATAATTAGAAATAATTATTAATAATTAGCAATAATTACCAATAATTATAAATAATAAAAAATAATTAGCAATAATTATAAATAATTATAAATAATTTGAAATAATTAGCAATATTTAGGAGTAATTACTAATAATTTAAAAACACTTTGGAATAATTAACATTGTTTTCTTTGTTTGGGTATTATTTTTCTTATATTAATTTATTCCTAAATATAATAATTATTTTTTATTATTTAGAGAAATATGAAATAAGGAAGTCGATAAAAACCATTATTAGATGATCGTGCTTGGATAAATCTGTGAATGAATCCAAATGATTCTGGAATAAATCAGGTATATTTGGAGGGTTTTCAAACTTTCTTATCATCTGCATGATCAAAACTAGAATTTGTTTCAGAAGGGAAAATTAAGTGACCATGTAAAAAAAAATTGGTTCTAAGGATGTTTGACACATTTGATAACGTTGGGGTCATTTATTTCATTTTGGTTTTCAAATAGATTATGTTTTTTGGTATCAACATAATGAATGCAGTTCTATAGATGATACTAATAATTTGGTTCCAGATCCATCACGATTTTAAAATTTATTACATGATGTCGTCGGTATATCTTTTAAAAAAACTAAAACAAATGGATGATATTAATTTAACTCCTAAGTTGGAATCTTCTCAATTTTATGAGTTTCTATGTTTTGCTGAGGATACTTTATATCCTGGTTACAAGATAAGAAAACATGAAGCGGTTGAAAAATTTATGAGTATTAAATCAGAAATGGAATGTCAAATAGTTTCTTTGATAAGATATTTTCTTTGGTTAAAACACTGTTACCTTAAGGAAATGTGTTTCCTACAAATTTCTATGAGATAAAGAGGTTGGTTCATAATCTAGGTCTTGGTTATCACAAGATTCATGCATGTTCAAATGATTGCATCTTATATTATGGTGAAAATAAGTCATTATATTGTTGTCCTACATGTAGAAAATTGAGATATAAGGAGGCTCAACTATGGAATTCTATAATGATTTTTATAAAATTGTTAAGGTATTTTCCACTTACACCCAGATTACAGAATTTATTTATGTCTTTGAATACATTATCATTTATGTCATGACACAAAACCTATATTTAAACTGGTAAAAGCTTAAATCATCCCTTTGATGGTGATTCATGGAAACATTTTGACCAAGTACATCCTTCTTTTTCATTAGAATCCCAAAATATGCGATTGGGCCTTTCTACTGACGGTTTATTTCCATTTGGTTCTTATGATAGTTAATATTATTGTTGGAATATCTTTATAACTCCATAAATTTTACCTCATTGTATGTTGATGAAGGATATATATATCTTTTTGAGCTTATTAATTCTTGGAAATCTAAAAAAATAATATTGATGTTTATTTGAAGCCATTGATTGAGGAGTTAAATTTATTATGAATTAATGGTGTCGGTATATATGATGTTTCTATGAAACAAAATTTCTACTAAAATATGCATTGATATGGAAAATTAGTGTCTTCCCTTCATATGGAATATTATATGGATAGAGTATACATGGTCCAAAATCATGTTCATACTATATTAGAGGCAACAAAGAGTTTATGGTCATTAATAGAATAAAACCTTGCTTTTTCGTCTATCATCGCAGATTCCTTCAAACCGATCATCATTTTAGGAGGAAAATATATCATTTCAAAAAAAAAGACACAATTAAAAGAGATGGACCTCCAAAAATTCAATCAGTTATTTATTTAAAATCATTTGTCTCTTCATTACCTTCCACTACATTTAGACCAAATATAAACTAACAGAAAATTAATGGCTTTGGGAAAGAACAGAATTGGATAAAACAGAGCATTTTTTGGGATCTACCATACTGGTTTAATTTTCTAGTCTAACACATGTTTGATGTCATGAATACTGAGAAGAAAGATTTTGATAATATTTTTTATATAGTTTTGGATACACCAGATAAGACCAAAGATAATATAAAGACATAAATAGTTCTTTCCCAAATTTACAAGTGACCGAAACTTGAACTGTTTGAAAATTTCAAATCACAAAAGTTAACGAATCCAAAATAATCTTACAAACATTCCAAATAAAATCAACTATTATTTTTTCATTATATTGCATATTTGAGACTTCTAGATGGTTATGTTTCCAATTTGGGAAGATGTTTCATAAATGGTCATATTACTGGATTAAAATGTCATGAATTTCATGTTAAATTGAAAATAATTATATCAATTGAATTAATAGGTTTGTTGAATTATATGATTTGGTATACTCTTGAAAACATATCATATTTTTTCTGAGACATTTGTGTAGTAAAAGTAGACTATGATGCAATAAGTAGTCTGTAAGAAGATGTTGTTTTAATTGTATATAAACTGGAAAAAATATTATCACTGGATTTATTTGACACAATAAAACATTTGATATTACATTTTACACAAGAATCAAAATGTGGAGGTCTGGTATAATTCTGATGGATGTACCCATTTGAGAGATGCATGTAAAAATTGAAGAATAAAGTATGTAACAAAGCATCGGTTGAAGTATCAATTGAAAAAGATTATTTATAGGAGGAAATTTCTTTTTTCTACTGTCATTATTTTCAATCTGAATATCCATCAAAACAAAAACTCTTAGTAAATAATGAGGGAAATGTCGAGGGTAAAATGATTAATCAATTATCAGTTTTTAATCAGCATGAACTTGGATTTGGTGGAGTTTATGAACAATGGATTTCAGATGATGAACATCATAGAGCTTATACATATGTTCTTCTCAAATGTGATGAAATGACACCATTTGTATGGTGAGGGATCCCATCACTTATTATATAATATTTTTTATAGTAAATTAATATTATTTTATTTTTAGATTATATAATAATCATATCAAGAAACAGTTTCCACAAATTATAGTAGCTATTTTCGAAGAACATTGACAAAATATTTTTTCGTAATGGTTTTAAAAACTAGTAA
Source organism: Viscum album (assembly GCA_963277665.1). Lineage (NCBI taxonomy): Eukaryota > Viridiplantae > Streptophyta > Magnoliopsida > Santalales > Viscaceae > Viscum > Viscum album. Next base: position 904,983,764 of record OY728131.1, on the reverse strand, counting down.
AATAAATTATTTATGGTTTAATATATAAAATAAATGTATTATTTTTTATATTGATATTTTTTTAGAAATTCTTAGGTATCTTAACATTCTAATAAAATTGATAATCGATTGTGTGTATTGAGTGACACACCATCCATAAATGGTTAAATATTATAATGAATATATGGTGATTGGTTTTCAATTTCATAAATGTACATATAGGGAATCAAAAAAACCATTAATAATAGTGTTTTCTTGAGAGGATCTCATCATAGAGAAATTGTAGTTGACTTTTAAGGCATAATGGAAGAAATAGTTGAACTATGTTATTTGGGATAGAATTACATAACGATGTTTAAATATCAGTGGTTAGATATTGAGAGAGGCATTTATGTTTATTAGATCCATGAAATCGTTTATATTAAAGATAAATTCCTTCTTATAGTAAATTAACTATTTTATTGGATCATCAGGAACATAAAATTTATTATGAAAACAATTGTGATACTTCAAGAGAGTTGGGTGATTGGTGGATAATAATAAAACTAAAATCTCAGAAAAACCAGCTTATTTAATGTGAATATGGTTTTGTTGCAATGAAGGGAATTCAAATTTTTCAAGAGACTACTCCAAATCCATATTTTCCATGAAGAGATATGAATATCGATGATGACACCCCGTAGTTAAGGGTCTATGGTGATGATGATGTTATTGATGTAAAAAATGAATTTTATATAAAAAGAGATGATGAAACTAAAAATTCTATGAAAATTGATGATTCTGAGGAGAAATATAAAGATATTGACACCATCATATACGAAGATTAGGATAGAGATGAAGAATGACACAGTTAAATTCTTGTTATAATCATATATAACATATATATATATATATATATACATAATAGTTGTTTTCAACTATTTGCTAACAATAATGATTTCGTGTTTTATTTGGACTCCTATCTATTTCATGAGTTGGTGGGGGAAGATCTATCTGATAATGAGAATGATGTTAGATCATATGACCCTCATACTAATGGTAGTTTAGTGATGACTCGGAGGGGTCGTGGTTTTGTGAGATTGATGAATCCTAACCATATCCTCGAGTGGCATTAACGTCTTTTCTTTGATCCATGCATGAAGAGATATTTTTACTTGTGTATTTTAGTTAGTTTTCATTAATTTTCATTAATTTATTTATATACTAATTGTTTGATTTTTTTCTTTTTTTATAGCTTTTAGTATATAGTTATTGGATAGGGGAGTTATATATTCCAAAATTATTTTTCTCGAGCATGGGTTATATGGGATCATATTCCCATTGATGTTTATCACTGCATGTTCGATAATTAGATGGTATGTAAATAAATATTATTTATTTTGAAATTTATTTAATTAATAACTTGATATTATTAATATTTTGTAGGGTTTATGGTATCTCATCAATGAGAGCATGTGTGACTCTATCTACAATGCAAGGGAGGGTTGTATGAGTGATCTTTATCATTAGTTTTTGAACAATTTAAGGAGAAAAGAAATGAGAAAAGTATGAGTCATAGAGTTTGATACATCTTGATATACCCACCGACCTAATTAAATTTCATCTCAAGTTTGGGATGGATTATGTTCACACTATATGGCTGGTAGTTTTTAGAGGAGATCATTAGTAGGTTGAACGAACTGGGGGGATAAGGGAGGTGACACATTGAGTATGTAGTTGTACATTCAGTAATCATAGAGAACATATGGTAAGTGCCTTCTTTTAATTAATTTATATAACATTAAATATAAATTATTTATTTTATATTCATATATGTTGTTGAACAAACCAATATTATAGATTTTGAAATTTATAGGTGGATATATAGTGATCATTTCACTAGAAATATTTGAGGTGATCACCAATGTCAAATTGTGGTCAGTATAATTTCTTTTTGAGTTTAAAATTAACTACAAATAATATTTTAACTATTTTAATTTTAAATTGAAATTGAAGGAGTTGTATGTGGTCTTGATGTCTTAGACAAAGACTACAAGTCTTACTGAGATCAATAATCATACTAATGCAGTAATATTTGATGACACATCATATATGTAGGAAACCCAGTATGTCTTTGAGAAATGCTGAGTTATTGGTATTAGATCTAGATTGATGTTAGAGAGTTATTATGTTACTGCTATGATGTTGGCGTGTATCTTGAGAGGAGATCATGTAAATTCATCATCATCTGTTGCATGGAATCAGGAGAAGATGCGAGATTAGGATGAACTTATAGAGAGTATGCTTAGGGAGTAGGAAGAGCTCGGTCGACAGTAGCAGGAGGAGATGCATTGATGGCAGCAGTAGCAACACGAGCCGATAATGGAGTACATTTGACATCTAAATCATGGTTTAGGGATGGATCTCCTCTAGAAGACCCTCCCTCTCAGTGATGTATTTACTTTTTATAATAAAACATTTGAAAGATTTTTTTTGTAATATTATATATTTTCATTTCTATATAGTTTGTTTTTTATATTGTTGTGAATATTGTGTTTTTTGTTAATTTAAGTTTTTAATATTTTATCACTTTATTTTTTTTATTAATTAGTTATTTTATTGAAAATGTTATTTTATTTATTTTTTATTTTTTTCAAATATTGTGGTTTTTATTATTTTATAATTCATTATAATTATTAATTTTATTAATATTATTTTATTAATATTATTATTTATTATATTATTAATATTATTTTATTATTATTATTACTATATTAATATTATTTACAATAATAATATTATTAATAAGATTATTATTATTTTATTAATACTATTTTGTTATTATTATTATTATTATCATTTTACTAATATTTTGATTATTATTTTTATTATTTTATTAAATGTTTTTAACATTAATTTTTTTATTTTTTAATGTTTTTTACGACAGGCATGTTTTCCCGTCACAATTGGGTTTTTTAAAAACCTTGGATAAACTATTTTCAATGGTAAAATATTCCATTATAAGTAGTATTTTTTTATGATGGATCATCATAAAAAAACTATTTGTGATTCCATTTTCTATAATGGGGAATTTGAGATGAGAACCCGTCGCAAATGATCCTTTGCGAAGGGGTCTAATCGCAAGTGCCCCATCACAAATAACTCAATTTCTAATAGTTATCCTAACCAATTCAAAGGTTCCCTATTACAAAGATCTACTCTTAAATCCTAATATTTTCTTATAACATGCTTCATTGGATGATGATATCCCATATTATAAATCAACATTTCAGTCACTGAACATATTATGAAAAATATCATCACCATACCTGCTATATATATTAAATTCTTGACTCTATAAAAGGTTAAAACACTCAGGATATCATTTTATCCTCTAATATGTTAGTGAAAAAATGGCCCATCCTAGAAAATAAGCTTAACCTATTACCTTCAAAGGTTGTGGGCTTCTCTGATGATATGTAGGAGTAACTAGCCCTGGAAAAAATAATAGTGATGTATGAGCCTTGCATCACTCCTTGATACGTTATTTCCAAGGTACTCTTTAAAGATTATATTTAATGCTCTATTATAATCCATGGGAAACTTCCAAACACCTTCATCACTGATGTATATTATATGTCACATATAGTAACCTCATTAGTGCAATTCATAAGAAATATTAGTATATTGGCCTTACTATCAATTAAATAGAATTAAAACCTAAGTCTGAAAAGCATGAAGAATGCATTAAATGTGAGTGTGTAAACAATGTTAGAGTGTTCTTTCGGATAATTGAAGATGCTTACCCTCATATATATATATATATATATATATATATATATATATATTTGGGGAAAGTATGTTTCACAACATTTCACCCCGTTTTCTCATTACTAAAGTGACTTAAAAAATCTAAAATTTAGATCCATACTCAAATTAGTTACCTTTGGTGATATGAAACATCATCACATTTAGTGAAACCCAAAAATAGAGTATAATAATAATAATCAATCTTCTCAACAATATTGTCCCATCACAAAATCTCCAAAGTGACATTCTTTGCAAGATTGATCATTCTTTGAATACTTATAGGAGGTTAATCAGATGATAACAGTTACTTCTTCATAAAAAAATTAGATCCTACTAAACTTACAGAATTTTTGAGTGGATCCGTGAATCATTTTATGTTTTGATAATTAAAAAATATTTGTTTGTTTTATTTATGTTATAAGTATTCATACTTTAAATTATGCATTAATTAAAGTATGCTTAATCTTGATCATATCATAATATTTCTTCACTAAAAAATGTTTTTATGTTTTTATCAATCATGACATATTTTACAAGTTTCATGAAGTGATCCTAGGATAAATAATCAATTCAGGACATTAAAATATCATTTTACATATTCTAAAAGTGAAAATTTGAAAATTATGGAAACTGAAAATTTGGAAAATTCTAGAATTGACCATGGGTACTGATTGTGAGTGAATATTTGTAAAAGTATAGAACTGACCATGAGTGCTGACCATGAATAAAAATTTGGCAATGTTTAGAACTTACCGTGAGTATTGATCATGAGTGAAAATTTGGAAGTTTGAAATTGACAATGAGTACTGACCGCAAGTGAAAATTTTGTTAAGTCTGAAACTGATTGTGAGTGAAATTTTTTCAATCTAAAACTAATCACAGAAATAAAAATGTACCAACCACATGAAAAAAAATTTACCTAATGCATTGAAAATATATATACCAACCACATGAAGAAAATGTGCATACCACATGAACAAAAATGTACTGATTGTATAAAAAAATTAAATGAACACAGTTGAAATTTACCAAAGTGTTTAACCTACCTCATGACCTATCTACAATCATTTATATCCCTTTTCTTATTTTATCTCAAAACATTCTTTGTTTTATGTATAATTTTTTATAATGAATTAATACATGTTTGTTTTACAGGTTTATCTTGATTTAATTATTCTTAAATAATAATTATTTATTTTAACACTATGTAATTACATTTGGAAGAAATATATATAGTATTAAATTATTATCAAATGTGTTAAATCTTAATACTAGTTTCTTTGGAACACATGAGTTCAAAATTAAATATGGTTAGAATTTGAATAGTTTATCTCAAATACCCTATGGAAGTTTTCCAAGGGTTCTTAATGTTGATTATAATTATTTTTTGATACTGTATTAATTATTATAATGTTTTATCCATTTAGATGATGTTTTCAATCTTAAAATATATGAAAGTAACCCATGGGGAAATGTTTTGCATGAACATTTAATAATGATATCACATGCTCCATTGGAAAAGATAAACCACAACAATCCTCTTTAGTTGAATCTTTTATGAATTGAATAACTCAATATAAGTAGTTTAATAGATCTAAATTAAAATAAGGAGGTGGATAATAATCTTGAATTGTAAAAGTGTGATATAATTTTGTGATCAACTACGAATATCATCCAAACTATAATTATTTAATTCTTTGTTGTTGGAGTACACTTTACTACACTGACTTCTAGATTATAAAGCTTTCATATGGTACTATGGATTTACTTATTTACATTTCTTTCTATGTGGATAATTTTAATGGGTTATAATACCCTATATAAGTTAGGATTTTTTGTTATGAATCCAAAAAAAAGTTAGGCATTAGGTTGGGCCTCCAAGTGAGAAAAATGTAAGATATTTGGGTTGTTCCGCCAGATAGAAAAAGGTAGGTCAATTTAGGTTTAATCTTTTAGATAAAAATGTTTTTAACTAGGATGTGACTTCAAGAGGAAAAAAGTTTTTGTAATATTTATTTATAGTGGTTATAGTGGGTTTCATCACTCTTAGTTTGTGAGAGGGGTGAAGAGTGGACTATGATCATTTAGTTTTGAACCACTATAAAAATATCCTTTGTTATATTCCATTTATTTCCACTACACTAACATTACTTTTATAAATATGATATATTATAATTATTAAATTCATTTTACCAGTCAGATTCACCCACTTTAATATTATTCCATCTTATATTCAAAGCAACAATTGGTATCAGAGTAGGACCCCTAGAATTATATATTTTTTATTTGTGATAAACAATTCCTAACTTAACAATCAAGGGGAAAATATTTGTTTAAGATAATAGGAAAAAACTCAAATGATGGATGGATTCCTTAAAAATCACCTCATTTTGATGGTATTGATTATGGATATAGACAATACCAGATGGATGATTTATTAAAAACATTAGCATTGATCATTAAAAAATCATAGAAAAATCATACAAGCTGCTTGAAGGTGAACCAAAAACATTAGTGGGAAATGATGTGGTGAAGTATGTTTTAAATTAAAAAGTGATGAATATCATATATTGTGTGATAAATATGAATTTTTATAGTCTTGTTTTAGCATGTAAAACTGGTCAAGAAATCTAGAAAATTCTACAAGTTACATACCTTGGATCAAATAAGCTTGTTAAAACAATATTAGGTATGTTAAGAGCTGAATATCAAGAATTTGATATGGGTGAAGATGAAACTATAAATTAAATGTTCTATTTATTTAATATTATTGTAAATGTTATGATTTAATTAGGATAGATCCTTGAAAATAATGTTCTTGTAGAAAAAGTTCTTAGAGAACTTCTTAAAAAGTGGCATTTTAAGAAAGTTGTTATTGATTAAAGTAATAACTTTAAGGAATATAAACTTGATGAGATTATTATATCTTAATTAAAATATAAATTGGAGCTTAAAAATCCCACTGAATATGATAATTCAAATAATAAGAGAATTGATTTTAAATCAAATGTTTCTAAATACTATTTTGACTAGAAGTTATATAGTAGTGATAAGAATGATATGTTTTATGTTAAAAAAGGTAGATATATAAGGAATAAAGGCTACTCAATGATATCTTAGAAAGAATATACTAAGTATGATCACATGTAGAATAAGAAAGTTAATTTAATTTCTAATTATGCTCAAGATCTAATTTTTTATGAGTGTAGGAAAAGGGGGAACATAAAGCCTGATTTCCCAAGAATAAAGAATGAAAAAATTAAAAGGAAGAATTCAAGAAAAAAAATATAGAAATCGATACTAGATGGAGTTGTACTAAATATTAAAGTAATACTAAAGAATCTTGTTCTGAAAAATATGTGGAAAATTTTGTTTAATTCCTTCATCAAATCAAGTTACTTATTTTACTTATCATTCATCCTTTTAATCTGAATAGGAAAATCCACTATTGTGAAATTCCATAAATAAGTTGAAATACTTGATCATATAGTATAAAATATCACTGCTTTATATAAGAACCTTAAGAGAAAATATAAGGATTTTATTTAGGATAATTAAGATCTAAATAAATCTATCTAGGAATTGTTACTATAAAAAAATATAACTCTAAAATTTGCATGTATAAATCCAGAAATTTCTAACGAAAAACTCAATTCTTATCTTGAAAAAAAAATTAAATTGAAAAGTGAAGTTGATTTCATATAAAAGGTTAATGAATGTGAAATAAGGGATTTTGATAGTGTTATTAAAGAGAATAAACAACTCAAAAATGGGAATGAAAGTTTGAAGTCAAATCTGGCCATTTTTGTTTAAGCTAGAGATTATTTTGGATAAATTGACGAGTTTAAATAAAATGAACAAAATGATATATGGTATTGGTTTTGAAAATGATTTAAAAAAAATTTATAATACTTAATATGTTAAAATAACCAATGTAATTATATCTATTGCTACTTATTATAAATTTAAAATGAAAGGTCATTATGAAAATGGGTGTTCTTTGAGATTTCCACAATAGCTTGGACATACTAAGGATTTCATTTATAAATATTTCTTTTTTAAAATACCTATAACCAGGTGTTTGAAATCTGTTTTTGTTCCCAAAAATTCTCATGCTAATCTCATTGTTACCATATTTCCTTTGGTAAAAAACATTTCTTAAATATGTTATTATAGGTAATACGACTTGGAAACATAAAAAAGTGTGTTTGGTACATGGATAGTGGAATATAAAGACACATGACTTGTGAAATATCAATTTTTCTATCATTCAATCAATGTAATTGAGGTAATGTTACTTTTGGTGATAATTAAAAAGGAAAGGTAAAAGGTTTCAGTGAGGTTGTAATTTCTAATTATATTACAATCTCTAATGTTTTATATTTTAAAATATTAAAAGGTAATTTATTAATAATTTCAAAAAAAGTTGATAATTGAATGTTTGTTAATTTTTTAAATGATAAATTCATTGTTTTTAAAGATAAATCTATTTTCCTTTATGAAAATATAAAATACAACATTTATTTAACTGATTTTTATGAATTAAATAAAAAAAATGTCAAATGTTTAAATGATATAAAATATTATAATATTTTGTGGTATAATAGGATGGTACATTCCAGTTTTAAAGTGATGCACAAGTTTTTCTAGGATCCAAACTATTTTACAATTACCAAAACATATATAGGATAACAACTTTATTTGTGACTCTTTATTGAAAGGTAAAAAAAATATAAGTTGTTTCAAGTCAATTAAAAAAGTACCAACTATAAGGCCTATTGATATCATTAATTTATATTTATTTGGTCTAATAAATCCCACTAGTTATAAAGGTAAAATATATTTCTTTGTTATTATAGATGATTTTACAAGATACATAAGGGTTTAATTTATTACACTTAAATTTGAAACTTTTTCTATCTTTATTACTTTTTCTAAACTAGTTCAAAATTAAAAAGGAAACTTAATCAAATCAATTATAATTGATCATATTAGTGAATTATAGAATCAAAATTTTATCTAGTTTTATGAATAAAATGGTTATTTTTATAAATTTTCATCCACTAAAACCCCACAAAAAATTGAGTATTAGAAAGGAAATATAAAACAATTGAAGAAATGGATAGGACCATGTTAAATAAGTTTAAATTTCATAAATATTTTTGGGTGGATGTAATGAATACTTATTTTTATGTTTACAATAATATTATTTTAAGGAAATTGTTGAAAAAAAGTCCTTTTGATATTTGGATGGGAAGAAAACCTAAAATTGGCTATTTTAGAGTCTTTGGAAGAAAAGTTTTTATTCTTAATACTAATGTTTTTTGGATAAATTTGATAAAAAATATGATGAAGGCATTTTATAATAATTTTCAAATAATTATAAGTCATAAAAAGTTTATAATAAAATAACCATGGTTGATGAAGAATCATTTCATAATAAATTTAATGAGAAGTCTTTATATAATATAGATGAAGATATTGATTAACTTGATAAATAATTTAGAGATTTTAACTTTAATGAATAAATACCTCAAGATAAATATGCACATATTAATGGGGAGAATATTTCTTCTCAATCTAAACATATTTTTTAAAAATCATGTAAGAATCATAAATATCATCCTTTAGATAATTTGATTGGTAATGGTGAATCAAATGTTCAAACTAGAAAATATAATATGAAAATTTGTTCTTATCATTATTTTATTTATTATTTTTGTACCAAAGAATATTTATACGTCTTTAAATGATTCTAATTGGATCTTGGATATAAAAGATGAATTAAATCAATTTACTTTGAATAGTGTGTGGAATTTATTTATTCTAGCAAATATTTCTTATATTATTGGAACAAAGCGGATCTTGAGAAACAAACATGATAAATATGGATATATAGTTAATAATAAATCTATATTAGTTACTCAAGGATATTATAAAGAGGAATTTATTGATTTTGAGGAATATTTTACACATGTTTATAGATTAGAATCAATAAGGATATTATTGAATTATACTGGTTTTCATGGATTTAAATTATTTCAAATGGATGTTAAAACTACTTTTATAATTGGTAACATTTATAAAGAATTGTATGATATAAATTATAACGACCCATACTTTAAATACATTGTTATTACTTCAAAATTAAAGCACACTTATTACAACATATAACAAAACCATGAAAGGACCGTATATGTATAGTGTCTTTAGAAACTGGAAAGCATAAACAACTGGTTCATAAAGCATCTACTTTGCCTCCCATTTATTTCATCATATCTAGAGTCCCTTTTTAGAATTTCCTACTTAATAACCTTATTCCTGACCGGGGGAAATAAAACATACAAAAGGGTGAGCTCAAATGCTCAGTAAGGGTAAACAAAAGAAATATCAATCACATCATATACACAAGAACATAACTTTTTGAAATCTTAACCTCCAAAAGAGATCATAATTTCATAACATGGGATAAATCATAGTAGTGAAATGTAATCCCAATAATCATAACTTAAAACATGAAACTTTGTGGCATACACACATAATCATTGAGAATCATTTCTTATTAGTCAAGACTCATTTCCAAGACTATCTTAGTGGACAAAGTCCATTTCTGAACCGAGTTCACTCCTCATTTCAGTCTTGTTTTACTGAACCGGTATAACCTGTCGTTCCAGCCATGTCTATCTCATGAGATATAAAATATTTACCCAATGCATTGGAGTGAGATATAGGTCCCACCCATGTCATAATGATACCATTCTTATTTGTGCCACAAAATCATAAACCATACATCATAGCATAACCCATGTAATAAAAATGGGAATCTTAAACATCGTGACATCATAAAACAACTCATATAAGATAAAGGAATTCATAAAAATAATTCCATCAAAAAATAATCAAATCAATGTAATAATAGGGATAGAAATAGATCCCTTTATTATCTTAGATGGAAAATAATTTTGATAAAACGCTTGAACTCCATTCTTGAAGAAAATATCCTTTCTAGTTCAAAAACAATTTTCCTTTCTTAACATGTCATACAATTCTAAACTAAAAGAAGTTGATTAAAAATAAACATGAAAACTTGTAAGGGAAGATTCTTGGAAATAATGTTTTAAAAATCCATTCATGTCGTATAAGTTAAAAGAAAACATTCTTCTTGTACTTTTGTCGGAAAAGTCAAAAAGTACCTCGTACGAAAAACGACAAAAGATTCATTTCATATCTTTTACTAAAAACTCACCGAAGGGTAAAGCTGGATATAAACTATTGTAGAATGGTGTAAATATTACATATCGAGGAAACATGGATGTGGATGATAAAATGCACCCCAGTAAATTCCAAAGTATAAACAATCTCGGATAAAAATGAGATTGTGATATTTCCCTTACCTTAGGTCCGATTTGCTTTGTAAGTGTCTGAACCTCCTGTATAATGATTTAAATAATGTTATTGTCTTATTACAGAATCATACGTATTTTTATGATATCATATATGGTCATATTCTTAGCTTCTTATTAGTAATATTTCATTACTACTTGTTATTCGGGTGTTTATTACTTTTTGTTATTATGCGTGTTTTGTCGAATAAATTCTTATTCTTCTCTTTAGGTTGTAGATACCTCATTTCCAGAGTGTTATTAGTGTAATATATATCATATTAATTCATTAAATTCATTTATATAATCATTATGCAAATAAAGATTCTGTAGAACGAGTCGCATCACATCGTGGAGACGGTATTCCATACGTACGCACAAGTGATGATATCGTTCCCATGATCGTGAAATTATAATGGAGTGTATGTATAATATTTCAGAATAAATATCACTTTACAATAATCATATATAGTTATTATTTACACCAATATACATATCCAAGTAAGGTGGTGGTGGAAAATAGATTACACCACGGCGTGGAGACGGTATTCCGTACGTACGCACGCGCGGTGATTTCGTTTTCCGTAGGATGGATAGATGGTGAAATAGGGTTGTTTTACAATTATAATAACATATCAGTATATGAGTGATACTTATGTTATTACTTCATAATGAAAAAACTAAATAAGAAGAAGTGGAAGATGAAATAAAGATGAAAGAATCGGTAATGGGCATTACTTCTTCTTTGAGGCGCTTCTTTGAGACCTTCTTTTAGGGCACTAAAATTGGTCTTTGAAGAAGACCAGGACCTCTAGGATTTCTCTATGGAAGTGTAGAGGATAAAGTGGAAGGGGTTGGCCGAGCTTGAAGGCTCAAATTGGAGTGAGGAGGAGAGGGAGGAGGTGCCCTTTTATAAGGGAGGAGAGGGGCACCTTTGGAAATATAAGAAATATTAGTTTATATTAAATCTCAAACCCACGTAAAAACTTAAAAAATGACTCATATCAGAAGATTAGATGAGATAGGGTTGTAATATCATCAACCAATAAACATTATACATGTTAGTAATTTATTTTAAACATTATCAACTTGATTTATCCTTATTTATCAATTTATTTTTATTTGTGGTAATAATATTCTAAATTTTAAATTATTATAAATAATTACATATGTGTTGTGAATTTTCCATAATTTGACACTTTATGACATTGTAGACCATATAAATTTTAATTTATAAATTTTAAATATTTTTGTTATTTTTAAACAATTTAATAATATGTTATTTTTATAAAATAACAATAGTGTCAATTTTGACACTATTCATTTATTTGAATTTAAATAAAATATATACAGAAGATATGTTAGAAATAAAATAATTAATAGATCCATAAAATGTCATATGTATCTAGAAAATTAGTGGAGCACATTAAATAGTTCATATAATATTTATTTTAATATTATTAAAACCATTTATTTGATATTTTAATTAATAAAATAATTTCAACATCACTATTGTGTCATAATTAATGATAATTATTTAATCCCTAAAAATTCTAATTAAATTCCTATAATGTAGATAATTGTATTAGATTTCTGGAGACTATTCATGTTCTAAGTTTTATGAAGTTTATCACTAATGTAAAATTATTATACTTATAAGATTTAAGAAAGTGACATGTTGTCACATTCTTTGGTTTTAATAATAATTAAATTATTTTCATCGAAAAAAAGTTTAATAAATGAATATAATCCGACCCTTAGGTGATATGGGTCGACTTTAAGTCATCCAATAGGATTTTGGCAGGTGTTAAGGTAATTTTATAATCTTATATTTACCCTTACTTACCCGATTTACCTTTAACTATGGTAAATAAAATTTACCGTAGTTACTATTCATAATGCCCAAAAATAAAAAGTAGCTTATTAACATAATTTAGACCCACTGATTCTGAATATAGAATCCATTTTTCAAAATTCAAAACATATAAGTTGCAGTAATTAATTTAAAATAAATCTCATTGTTAAGAAAACGAGTTTTAGAAGTTAAAACATTGCCAAAGATTGAAATGTTTTTACCTATGAATTCAATGTGAAATTAATGCTAATGAAATACATTATATTAAATGGTAAAAATATATTCTATTTATACTTTAAAACCATTCAATATTATAATTTATCCATATAAATTATCTCAATGAAAAAAGTTGTTTTTTAATTAAAAATTAGTGTATTTTTACTATTCATCAAAATATGAAAGTTATCAGAAAAATATCAAAAATTTATCCAAATTATATTTTTATACCCTGATTCAAAAGAATAATTTTATTTTGTCAAATTGAACTTATAAACATGTCAAAAACTATCTTTAATGTGGGTACGCCATCAAAAGGCGGCAAAACTGTATTTTTTGAAAAATACTTCTTTTATCCAAAAAAACTGATTTTGCATTTATACCTCATTCTAGAAAATGTATAAGTTGAATTAAAATGTTATAAAATTCAAAATTAAGTTAATAATATTCATAACGGATAGTTTTAATAATGTTTTAATAGCATATCGTTGTTTAGTGAAACTCGGTATTGCGTACGACGCAAGCTATCGGGGAAGGTCGCGGTTGCGTGTAAAGCAAGCCAAGCTAGTGTTGTGTGTAGTGAAAGATTCCATTGATGTTTTATATAACATAAAAACAAAATATTTCTCATAAAAGTCTCGGGTGTCACATTCTACCCCCCTTAAAATGAATTTCACCCTCGAAATTCATCACTTTGTAACAAACAGATGAGGATACCTCTCCCTCATCATATCCTCAAGCTCCCATGTAGCTTCTTCTAGTTGGTGGTTCCTCCATAAAACTTTCACCAAGCGAGTGGTCTTGTTCCGTAGGACTTTTTCACTACGATCTAGAATCTCTATCGGCTGTTCTTCATAAGAAAGATCTTGCTCCAGTGGTACAACTTCTGAGCTGAGTACATGTGAAGGATCAAGTATGTACTTTCTCAGGAGAGATACATGGAACACATCGTGAACTTGAGAGAGATTCAGTGGAAGCGCCAATCGGTAAGCTACCTTTCCAACAGGATCCAGTATTTCGAAAGGACCGATATATCTAGGGCTCAACTTCCCCTTCTTTCCAAATCTCATGACCCTCTTTCAGGGAGATATTCCTTAGAACACTTTATCACCCTCTTAAAACTCTACGTCTTATCTTAGGTTGTCGGCATAACTTTTCTGTCGACTCTGAGCTGCTCTTATGTGTTGTTGAATAGATCGGACCTTTTCTACCATCTCATCAACAAAATCAGGTCTTAATAGCTTTCTTTCCCCAACTCCATCCCAGCAAGTTGGAGTCCTACATTTCTTTCCATAGAGAGCTTCATAAGGATCCATCTGAATACTGGAGTGAAAGCAATTATTATAAGAAAATTCCACAAAAGGTAGGTGTTGATCCCAACCACCTTTGAAATCCATAGAGCATGCTCTCAACTTATCTTCTAGAGTTTGAATTTTTCTCTTAGACTGACCGTCTGTCTGAGGATGATAAGCAGTGCTGAAACTCAACTCTGTATCCAGAGTATGCTGAAGAATTCGCCAGAACTACGAGGTAAATCTCGGATCCCGATCAGATATAATAGAAAGTGGTACTCCATGAAATCTTACCACTTCCTTTACATATATCCTGGCAAGCTGATCCAGAGAGAAATCCTCTCTAATAGCAATTAAGTGTGTAGACTTTGTAAGATGATCAACTATAACCCAAATAGCATTATTACATTTGGATGTTTTAGGAAGTCCTGTGACAAAGTCCATAGTGATGTTTTCCCATTTCCATTCAGGTATGGGTAATGGTTGTAACATCCCCTTAGACTTCTGTCTCTCAGCTTTAACTTGCTGACAAACCAAGCATCGAGAGACATATTCAGCAACATCTCTTTTCATGCCATCCCACCAGAAGTACTCTTTTAGGTCCTTTATACATCTTTGTTCTTCCAGGATGAATAGAGAATGAAGAACTATGAGCCTCATCCAGCAGCTCCTTATTTAATTCTGGGATGGGAGGAACACAAACCCAATTCCTAAACTTTATTATCCCATCACAATCAAGGTTAAATTCAGGAATATTTCTCACCTTCTTTTGTAACTCTACATCTTCTTCCTGTGCCTCTATAATCTTCACATGTATAGATGGTTGAACATTCATTTGATAAATATACGATTTTCCCCCTTCCATTAAAATTCCAAGATCCATCCTTTGTAAATACATAAATATTGGATCTTTTGTGATCCTCATCATGGATAAGCTAGCATGGTCTTGTCGACTTAATGCATCTTCCAACTTGTTTTCTTTCCCAGGGTGGTAATGAATTGAGCAGTCGTAATCCTTAATCAGTTCCAACCATATTCTTTGGCGTATATTTAGCTCCTTTTGTGTGAAAATATACATTAAACTTTTATGATCAGTATAAATGTCACACCTTTCTCCATAAAGATAATGCCTCCAAATATTTAATGCAAAGATTACTGCGGCTAACTCCAAATCATGTGTTGGGTAATTTTGCTCATGGTTTTTCAACTATCGTGAGGCATAAGCTATCACCATATAATTTTTCATAAGAACACACCCCAACCCCTTCTTGGATGCATCACTATAGATCAGAAACCTTTCTCCACTACAAGGCAGTGTGAGCACAGGTGCACTGGATAACCTTCTTTTTAACTCCTTGAAATTATCTTCACATTCCTCCGTCCAAACAAACATAACTCCTTTCCGAGTCAACCTGGTGAGTGGATTAGATAATCGTGAAAAATCTTTCACGAAACGTCGATAATATCCAGCCAAACCAAGAAAAATTCAGATCTTAGTTACTGTTGTTGGTCTCGACCATCTTTTGATAACCTCTGTTTTTTCTGGATCCACAGATATCCCCTCTTTTGAGATTATGTGACCAAAAAATGCAACTTTTTAAAGCCAAAATACACTCTTGGTAAATTTGGCATAAAGTTTCTCCTTTCTCAGGGTCTTCAATATAATTCTCAAGTGATCTTCATGTTATTCCTTGGTCTTTTAATAGACAACAATATCGTCTATAAAGACTACCATAAATTGATCAAGATAGTCTCTAAAGACTCTATTCATCAGATCCATGAAGATAGCAGGGGCATTAGTAAGACCAAATGGCATCACTATAAATTCATAGTGTCCATACCTTGTAAGGAAAGCCGTCTTTGGTATATCCTCCCTTTTTACCCTTAATTAATGATACCCTGAATGAAGATCAATCTTGGAAAAGTATTGAGCTCCACGTAGTTGGTCAAATAAGTCATCAATGCGTGGGAGAGGATATTTGTTCTTGATAGTGAGCTTGTTAAGTTCTCGATAATCAATGCAGAGTCACATTGATCCATCTTTCTTCTTAACAAATAAAAGAAGTGCTCCCCAAGGTGACGCACTAGGGCGTATGAATACCTTATCAAGATTCTCTTGGAGTTTCTTCTTAAATTCCTGCAACTCAATTGGGGCCATTTTATAAGGTGTCTTTGAAATAGGCAAAGCACCAGGTACGAGTTCTATTGAAAACTCAACTTCACGGTTTGGTGGAAGACCCAGAAATTCCTCCAGAAAGACATCATCAAAATCCTGTACAACAAGAATATTCTTAATCATGAGTTTCTCACCAACCATTTGAGATAAATAACCCTCATTTAGTGGAATCAAGACCTATAAGATGGAATAAATTTCCACTGGAAGGTTATGTTCATCCTTGCATCGATAGACGATCATATATTGATATGGAATATGAAATGTGACTTCACTTCTTTGGAAATTGATATGATATCCATATAAAGAAATCCAATACATGCCAAGAATCACATCAAATTACACTATAGGAAGGATCACAAGATTTGCAGGAAGCACTTTCCCACAAACTTCAATCGGGGAAGAATTATAAACTTTTGATGCAACTGTTGTGCCATTAGGGGTTGTCACAGCTAACTCAACATCTAATTGTTGAGGTAATATGGTGATACTCTTAGAAAAATCTTAAAAAATAAAAGAGTGGGTGGATCCAGAATCAAATAAAACATTTTATACTTTAGAGTGGATGGTAAGTGTACCTTTCACCACATCGTTATCGTACTCCACATCCCTGATAGAAATTTCATGTGACTTTCCTTTGTATTTATCCTCAAGATTTTGTTGATGTCGATCATCATCAACAACCCTTGGATTAGGTAATTTATTGGCATAATGCCCCATCTCCTTGCACTTGAAACATTGAAGTGTAGTAGGTTCATTCTGTGTGTCCCTTCCTTTTTTTGCATCATTAGACATCTTCTTCCCATCATTGCGGCATTCAAATGCCTGATGACCTTCCTTTACACATTTGAAACATTTACTTGTCCCTTTAAGACAACTCCATCCATGTTTCTTTCCACACTTTGAGCATAAGGGAAAGCTCATCTTCTTTTCAGTGTGTTCTTTAGATTTTCCTTTTAATTCCATTTTCCTCTTCTTATCAAACCCATATGACTGATGGGTTACTCCAATCTCCATCTCAACTTTGAGAGCACATCGAACGATTTCCTCATAGCTATTGAAGTCCCTTATGGCTAAGGCCATTTGAAGACTTGGTTTTACGCCACTAAATAATCGATCGATCTTACTCTCAGGTTGGATAATAATACCAGAAGCGTACCTTGCATGTCTTGTAAAATTTGCTTCATAGGTACCAACAGATTCATCATCCTTTTGCTTCAGTTCAAGAAACTCTTTCTCCATCTTTTTTTGGAGAATACGAGGGAAGTACTTATTGAAAATAAGTTCTTGAACTCGTCCCATTCCATGGACTAAATTTCATCTCTTTGCCTCGTATTCTTAATAAGATTTCACCATTGATCAGCATCTCCTTCCAAACGATACACTGCTGGGATGACTTTATCATGTTCAGAACATTGAAGAACTAAAAATATCTTTTCAGTAGTACTGACCCATTGTTCAGCAACTAATGGATCAGTAGACCCGCTGAATGATGGTGGACGCTGCCTCATGAAGGATTCAACAGAATGTTGCTCCTTCCTTTGCTCATTTGGAATTCCAGCATGATTCATAGCTTGAGAAAGTTGTGTGAGCATGGCTACAAGATTTTTCATTCCAGCTCCCATAACATTTGGTTGCTCAGGGGGACAATAATTGCATTGCCCGTCGCATTCCGCATTAACACGGTTCCTTCGGGTCCTAGCCACTGACTAAAACCAAGAAGAATAGTGTGAGCAACACTAATTATAATAGGAAAACAACATAATCAAGAATAAAATTTCACACTTAAGGTCTTATCCTAGGTTATTCATGGCCATTTATAAAAAACTAATATTGTGTTCTATGCTTAGACATATCCTTAGGTTTCTTACTAATGCTTTCACATCCTAGTTTCTAATGGATGATTATACCTTTCCTGTGATACCAACTATAACGAACCATACATTACATACATTGTTATTAATTCAAAATTGAAGCACACTTATTACAACATATATCAAAACCATGAAAGGACCATATAGGTATAGTGTATTTATAAACTGGAAAGCATAAACAACTGGTTCATAAAGCATCTACTTTGCCTCCCATTTATTTCATCATATCTAGAGTCCCTTTTTTGGAATATCCTACTTAATAGCCTTTTTCCTGACCTGGGGAAATAAAACATACAAAGGGTGAGCTCAAATTCTCAGTATGGGTAATCAAAAGAAATATCAATCACATAATATACATAAGAACATAACTTTTGGAAATCTTAACCTGCAAAAGAGATCATAATTTCATAACATGGGATAAATCACAGTAGTGAAATGTAATCCCAATAATCATAACTTAAAACATGAAACTTTGTGTCATACACACAAAATCATTTATAATCATTTCTTATTAGTCAAGACTCACTTCCAAGACTATCTTAGTAGAAATAGTCCATTTTTGAACCGAGTTCACTCCTCATTTCAGTCCTGTTTCACTGAACCGGTATAACCTGCTGTTCCAGCCATGTCTATCTCATGAGATATAAAATCTTTACCCAATGCATTGGAGGGAGATATATGTCCCACCCATCTCATAATGATACCATTCTTATGTGTTCCACAAAATCATAAACCATACATCATAGCATAACCCATGAAATAAAAATGGGAATCTTAAACATCGTGACATCATTAAACAACTCGTATAAGATAAAGGAATTCATAAAAATAATTCCATCACAACATAATCAAATCAATGTAATAATAGGGATAGAAATATAAACCTTTATTATCTTAGATGGAAAATAATTTTGATAAAATGCTTGAACTCCATTCTTGAGGAAAATATCATTTCTACTTCAAAAACACTTTTCCTTTCTTAACATGTCATACAATTCTAAACTAAAAGAAGTTGATTAAAAATAAAATTGAAAACTTGGAAGGGAAGCTTCTTGGAAATAATGTTTTAAAAATCCATTCATGTTGTGTAAGTTAAAAGGAAACATTCTTCTCGTACTTTTTTTAGAAAAGTCAAAAAGTACCTCGTACGAAAAAGGACAAAAGATTCCTTTAATATCTTTTACTAAAAACTCACCAAAGGGTAAAATTGGATATAAAATATTTTATAATGATGTAAATATTACATATTGAGGAAACATGGATGTGAATGATAAAATGAACCCCAGTAAATTCCAAAGTATAAACAATCTCGGATAAAAATGAGATTCTGATATTTCCCTTACCTTAGGTCCGATTTTCTTCGTAAGTGTCCGAAACTCCTGTATAATGATTTAAATAATGTTATTGACTTATTCCAGAATCATACGTATTTTTATGATATCATATATGGTCATATTCTTAGCTTCTTATTAGTAATATTTCTTTACTACTTGTTATTTAGGTGTTTATTACTTTTTGTTCTTATGCGTGTTTTGTCGAATAAATTATTATTCTTCTCTTTAGGTTATAGATACCTCATTTAAAGAATGTTATTAGTGTAATATATATCATATTCATTCATTAAATTCATTTATATAATCATTATTCAAATGAAGATCATGTAGAACGAGTCACATCATATCGTGGAGACGGTAGTCCGTACGTACGCACGAGCAATGATATCGTTCCCATGATCGTGAAATTATAATGGAGTTTATGTATACTATTTCATAATAAATATCACTTTAAAATAATCATATATAGTTATTACTTACACCATTATACCCATCCAAGTAAGGTGGTGGTGGAAAATAGATTACACCATGGCATGGAGATGGTATTCCGTACGTACGCACGCGCGGTGATTTCGTTTTCCGTAGGATGGATAGATGGTGAAATAGGGTTGTTTCATAATTATAATAACATATCAGTATATTAGTGATACTGATGTTATTACTTCATAATGAAACAACTAAAGAAGAATAAGTGGAAGAAGAAATAAAGATGAAAGAATCGGTAACATGCATTACCTCTTCTTTGAGGCGCTTCTTTGAGACCTCCTGTTAGGGCACTAAAATTGGTCTTTGAAGAAGACCAGGACCTCTAGGATGTCTCTTGGGAAGTGTAGAGGAGAATGTGTCAGGGTTTGTCCAAGCTTTAAGGATCAAATTGGTGTGATGGGGAGAGGGAGGAGGTTCCCTTTTATAAGGGAGGAGAGGGGCACCATTGGAAATATAAGAAATATTAGTTTATATTAAATCCCAACCCCACTTAAAAACTTCCAAAATGACTCATATACAAAGATTAGATGAGATAGAATTGTAATCTCATCAAAAAATAAAATTTAGACATGTTAGTAATTTATTTTAAACATTATAAACTTGATTTATCCTTATTTATCAATTTATTTTTATTTGTGGTAATAATATTATAAATTTTAAATTATTATAAACAATTACATATGTGTTGTGAATTTTCCATACTTTGACACTTTATGAAATTTTCGACCATATAAATTTTAATTTTTAAATTTTAAATATTTCTGTTATTTTTAAACAATTTTATAATATGTTATTTTTATAAAATAACAATAGTGTCAATTTTGACACTATTCATTTATTTGAATTTAAATAAACTATATACAGAAGATATGTTCGAAATAAAAGATTTAATAGATTCATAAAATGTCATATTTATCTAGAAAATTAGTGGATCACATTAAATAGTTCATATAATATTTATTTTAATATTTTTAAAACCATTTATTTGATATTTAAATTAATAAAATAATTTCAACATCACTATTGTGTCACAAGTAATGATACTTATTTAATCCCTAAAAATTCTAAATAAATTTCTATGATGTAAATAATTTTATTATATTTCTGGAGACAATTCATATTTGAAGTTTCATGAAGTGTATCACTAAATTAAAATTATTATACTTATAATATTTAAAAAAGTGACATGTTGTCACATTCTTTGGTTTTAATAATAATTAAATTATTTTCATGGAAAAAAGTTCATTAAATGAATCTAATCCGACCCTTAGGTGATATGAGTTGACTTTTAGTCATCCAATAGTATTTTGGCAGGTTTTATGGTAATTTTATAATCTTATATTCACCCTTAATTACCCGATTTACCTTTAACTAATGTAAATAAAATTTACCGTAGTTACTATTCATAATGCCCAAAAATAAAAAGTAGCCTATTAATATAATTTGGACCCACTGATTTTGAATATGGAATCCATTTTTAAAAATTCAAAACATATAATTTGTAGTAATTAATTTAAAATAAATCCCGTTGTTAAGAAAATGGGTTTTAGAAGTTAAAACATTGCCAAAGATTGAAATGTTTTTACCTATGAATTCAATGTGAAATTAATGCTAATGAAATATATTATATTAAATGGTAAAAATATATTTATTTATACTTTAAAATCATTCAATATTATAATTTATCCATATAAAGTATCTCAATGAAAAAACTTGTTTTTAATTAAAAATTACTGTATTTTTACTATTCATCAAAATATGAAAGTTATCAGAAAAATATCAAAAATTTATCCAAGGTAAATTTTTATATCCTTATTCAAAAGAATAATTTTATTTTCTCAAATTTAACTTATAAACATGTCAAAAAATAGCTTTAATGTGGGTGCGTCATCAAAAGGCGACAAAACTGTATTTTTTGAAAAATACTTCTTTTATCCAAAAAAACTGATTTTGCTTTTATACCTCATTCTAGAAAATGTATAAGTTGAATTAAAATGTTATAAAATTCAAAATTCAGTTAATAATATTCATAACGTCTAGTTTTAATAATATTTTAATAGCATATCGTTATTTAGTAAAACGCGGTATTGCGTACGACGCAAGCTATCAAGGAAGGCCGCAGTTGCGTGTAAAGCAAGCCAAGCTAGTGTTGTGTGTAGTGAAAGATTCCTTTGATGATTTATATAACATAAAAACAAAATATTTCTCATAAAAGTCTCGGGTGTTACATAAATCTCCCTGGTTTTAAAAATAAAAAACATCTAGATCGTGTTTTTAAACTATCTAAGTCTTTATATGGTTTGAAATAAGGTCTATAATATTGGGATGAAAGGATAACCATTTCTCTTAATAAAAACTATTTTGATAAGGGATAAGTTTATCTAATTTTTTTATTAAGAAAACTTGTGATGGAATATTTATTTTACATATTTATGTTCATAATATTATTTTTGTATCTTCATGTGAAAATCTATGTACTAAATTTTTAGAATTGATGACTTTTGAATTTGGTATGGTTATAATGGGGAAATTGAAATTTTTCATTGGTTTGAAAATATTCTAAAGTAATGATGGTATATTTATAAATCAATCTAATTATGTTCAATATTTAGTTAAGAGGTTTGGTTTAGAATCAGATAAAAGTGAAAATAATCCCATGAGTACTACTTGAAAAATAGATTTAGAAAAAACTAGAAAACTTGTTGATATTAAAATATATAGAGGAATGATTAGAAGTATATTTTATTTATCTAATTTTAGGATAGTTTTAATGTTTTCTATTTTCATGTGTGCTAGATATCAAACTGATCATAAGTAAAGTTATATTAAATCTGTTAAAAGGATCATTAGATATAATAAAATTTATTTGAGTCTTGGTTTATTTTTTCCAACTAGAACTGATTTTCATTTGATAATATATTATGATTCTAATTTTAGGTAGGTTTCATTTAATTGGTAAATATTTTGTTTCTTGGGATGCAAATAAAAAGTATTCTTCTCTTTCAACTATCTAATTTGACTATATATCTTCTGCATCTTGTTATGCTCAATCATTATAGATTAAGAAAACACTTTATGATTTTGGTTTTTATTTAAATATTATTAATATTTTCTATGATAATAATTCAGATATTTATATTTCTAAAAATCTTTTAAAACAGGATTGGACTAAGCATATTGATGTTAAATTTCATTTTTAAACATCACGTTCTAAAAGGAAATATAAGTCTATAATTTATTTTTATAGAAAATTAGTTAGCTGATATATTTTCTAAGACTCTGGATTTTAATAGTTTTTAAAGAAAAAAGTATTAACTTGGTATGATAGAGATTTAAATTTACATTTACATGGATTTAATTTAGGGGTAGTTTGAGTAAGTCTATTTGATGAAATTTTCATATTTACATAAAATCTTTGAAATCTAGAATATATTTTTCATTTTAATTTATATACATATTTTTTTATTTATATAACTATTTTTAGTATTTTGATACATACTATATAATTTTCACATACTATTTAAACATTAATTTTTATAAGATATTATTTTATAAAGCTTTGTCATTTTTTACAAACATCATTTAATATTATTTTCTTTGTATAGTGGCACCTTGACATAAGTTTTGAAAAATAAAATGTTTTATAGTAACTCCTTGACATATGTTCTGAAATATGAATGTTTAATGACATTTTTTAGCTATTTAAATTCATTTTAAAGAGAATTTTTCCATTGAAACATTATAATTTTTAAAATTTTCAAAAGGGGGGAAATTTTGAAATTATTATTTTTTTGTAATTTTCAAAAAGTGGGAGAATTTTGAGTAACTACTTGAACCACTATATGTTTGTATAATTATAAAATATTTAATTGCTTATTTCCTTTTAAATTATTAATACTTTAAATTATGTGTTAGATAAATTATTATTAATATTGATTTTATCATAATATTTCCTTTCTTAAAAAATCTTTTGTTTTTATGTTTTGATTATTAGTAACATGTAAAACAAGTTTAATGACGTGTTTATAGGATAAATAAGTCATATGTGACCTTAAAATAACATTTTATATATTATAAAAGTAAAAATTCAGCAATGTCAAGAAATTGAAAATATAGAGAAATCTAGAACTGATCATGAGTGAAAATTTGGAAAAGTATACAATTGAACAAGAGTAATGACCGTGAGTGAAAATTTGGAAAAGTTTAGAACTGACTGTGAGTGAAGATATGGAAAATTACATAAATGAATGTGATTACTGAGTATGAGTACTCACTATGAGTGAAAATTTGGAAATGTTTAGAACCAAATGCATGAAAAAAAATGTATATAACACATGAAAAAAAATAAACCTACCACTTGAACAAAAATGTTCATACCACATGAACAATGTTGTACCAACCACATCAACAAAAATATACCTACAACATGAACATAAATTTACCTAGCACAAGAATTAAAATATACTAATCGTATAAAAAATAATGATGAAAATTTATGTTGGAATTTGGAAAAGTTTTGAACCTATAAAATGACCTATCTATATTCACTTATTTCTTTTCTCATATTTTATCTCAAAACATGCTCCATTTTATGTAGAATTTTCTATTTCGAATTACTACTTGTTTGTTTCATATATTTATCTTGATTTAATTATTACCTAAATACTTATTAATTGTTTTAATACTAAGGAATTTTATTTATAAGAAATTTATATAGGATTAAATTATTATCATATGGGTTGATGTTTAACTTTAATTTCTTAGGAACGCACGAGTTCCAAATTAAATATGGTTGGAATTTGAACAGTTTATCTCACATACATTATGGGAGTTTTCAAAGGGTCCTTAATATTGATTATAGTTATTTATTTTTATCCTATTATTTATTCTAGTGTGATATATTTTTTTAAAAAAAATAATCATATAGAATATCAAATTAAACTACATGGATACTATTTCATGTGAATTTAAAGAAGATATCACATACACCATTGGAAAAAATAAACTGAAAAAAAAACTTCTTGCATTGAATAATTTGTGATTTAAAAGACTTGATATAAGTATTTGGACATATCCAAATAAAAATAACAAGGTTGAGAATATTCTTTAATTTTACAAGTGTGAAATATTTTTACAATCAACTATAGCTCTCATTCGAACTATAATTGTTTGATACTTTTCTCCTAGAGAGCAATTTGTTGCCTCAACTCCTAAACTGTGATGATTTCATCTGGTTATGTGGAATTACTTATTTCTATTTATTTCTATATTCATAATTTTAATGGGTTATACTATACATTAAAATTAGGATTTTGGGTTGTAACTTCCAAACAAAAGTCAGGAATTGGGTTGTACCTCCTTGTGGGAAAAAGGAAGGTTGTTTGGCTTGTCCCTCTAGGTAGAAAACAATTTTCTATTTGGGTTTAAGGATCTAGGGCGAAAATTATTTGTAATTATTTTTCAACTCCATGTGGGAAAAATTCATTGTAAGATTTCATTATAGTGGCAATAGTGGGTTTTATATCTCTTATTTTGTGATAGGGGTGAAGAGTGGACTAGGATAATTTAGATATGAACCACTATTAAAATATCCAATGTTATTTTTCCTTTATTTACACTTCACTAAAATTAAATTTAATGTTTCTATATATTTTAATTATTAAATTAATTTTAAAAGTCCAACTCACCCCCTCTTGGATATTTCCAAATATTAACTCCAGACCCAGAAGTATCACTGATGAAAAATTATCCTCAATCAACACTATCAATCGAGGGGAACCTCCCATGAAAAATTATCCACATTAAGTTCTTGTTAGGATATGATCACAAACATCTCAATGTGTTATTGTTTTGTTTTATCAAATAAAACTTCATTCTATATATATTGTTAAATTTTCATATTAAACAACCCTTTATTCGATGATATTAAATGATAGGGAAGCCCATATAGGCATCATAAAATCTCTAAGTTAGTTAGACTTCTCCATGATATGGGTATCACTAGTGATAATAACCCATCTATGGGCCCATCATAAATAATTTTCAATGATTAACTATGTTTATTCCCTTCGAATCACCTTCCATGAGATACATACTTCCTCTCCCTTATAAAAATTGTTTAGTGATAAGAAAAAGTGTTGTAAAGGCTAAAAGGTTTTTTTTCTTTAATATTTGAAAAATAAGGATAGACAATAATGATTACTATAATTATTTAACAAAATTTATGGTATTATCAATTTTTTATAATAGGATGACAACATAGATCCTCTGAGTGTCATATTAGTAAATTTAATCACAACTAGACCCACTTATTCCTTAAACATTACAAAAATATTACTTAAATATAATGGTATGCTATTATAAAAAAATACCTTGGCTCAAGACACACGTAGATAGTGTGAAAACCTAAGTTTAAAATAAATACTGAGCATGACGGCCTCCACCAACAACATTATTCCTAACATATTCATTGTTGATAAGAGAATGGGTATTTCCACCAACTCAATCCCTAATTTATATAAAACTCTTTAATTCACCCCTAATGATGAAAACATTACTTGGTTAATGCAAGAGGTTGAATAACTTTACTGTATTAATGAAAAATTTCTTCAAGGACACATATCCATTGACAATGACATGTGATATAGGGTTTCATCTATTTTGGTCAAACCATATCAATAGGATACAGTCACTTGACAAGTGATAGTTGAACTAGGTTTTCCAATTAGATAAAAACATAATAAATCCTTCCAATTAACTACCTCTGATATATATCACCAAATGTTTCCTCTACAAAACAACAATCATTTTTTATTTTTGATGAACCGCCCATGGAAAATGTTAGTAAAGGTAGAAGAATCAAATGTTGTAATAATTACTAACCTAGATAATCACCATTTATCTTTGTAAATTATATCTTTGGATCTGAATTATCTACTATTTAGCATTAAAAATCATAGCTTGAGTCACTAAAGGTTATACGATGAGTTTGAAAATTTGGCTTCTCCACCATTTATCTTTGAAAATCATATCTTCTTATCATTTAATGATATAAGAAACAAAGATAAAATTCTCACAAATTCATCCACTTAGTGTGGCCCACTACTAGGGAATTATAAATAATAGGATGAAACCAAAATTTGGTTCTCTATTCACATGTTTTAGGTCCCTGTTTTTTTTGGTATTCCAACCTTTCTATAGGGACTATCTCTAGTTAGAGGATCTCTATCAATAGTTCCTATAATAGTTTAGTTCAACACCAAGGAAGATGAGAATCCAAGGCCTTTTAAATTACTAACATTTTGATATGAATTGGTTTCATATATCATTGACCAATGTAATAGATTATACTAATTCCTAGAGATAAATCTCCTATAGAAACAAATATTGGATTTTTTGGATAACTTTTATGATGAATTGGAGGAAATACTAATTTTATAGAACTATATCAGTATATTTGGGGGTTCACTAAAAAAATTGAATTTAGAGTAAATAAAATATATATTTAAGATTAAATATAATTTAATGTATTCATTGTAATAAAGAAGATATAAAAAATCAAATATGAGAAAAATCATGTAACATCTCGGAATTTCCATGTATTATTTTTATATATTATATGGAAATATTATGAGACTACGCACAGATATGGCATGTGATTCTGAGGCCTGATGCACCAGTAACAATTTCTTGAAGACTATTAAAATATTAAATATCACATGAACATACTTTTCTTAAAAAAGTGGAATAACTTCTAAATGGGTGCCCGGATCAGAAATCGAAGGGCACTGTTGAATTCAAAGTAGCTAATTTTCCTTAATCAGGGACTAACATCGACCCATGCGGGTCGACTGTGAAAAGTAATTTTTGACATTTAAAGAAACAAAATAAATGAATATTTATTTTACTTAACATTCTGCAGTGACACAGAAATGGTTTTATTTTTTGGAAACCTTGTTAGAGAATTCAGGTTTATCATCATAAGCCTATAATTCCTCTGAAAGGAGGAGAAGGGGCTCTCTCCAACGAACAATGATGAATCAAGGATCGATAACGATGTGACCTATATTCTTCATCCACAAAGGATCCAAAATCTAGTTAGGGTGTAGTTTTCTTTGTGTTCTTTCCCCGTTTCTGAATTCGACGATGAACTCAGACCAACCCATGAACTGGTCGATCCATGGCTCGATCACTTGGGGGATGGGTGTTCTGTTGTGGGGGTTTAAAGGGGAGATAATATGTGTGATTTCTTACTTATTTGTTCTTAATTCTAACGAGAATGAATTGAATTCAACACAAAAACATGGTGTGGTTCATTCCTCCAGGCGTTTTTCTGCTTCTCCCTTCCCTCATTCTTGGCGTTCTTTGCTGTTGGACCCTCGTAGTCACAAATCAACATTCTGGGAGGCTCTAAATGTGATTATACCCCCAAAGTAATGGAAAAATGAATCAGATCACAAGGAAGTGAGGATCACAACCTAAAGTATATAGATATGTCTCTATTTCAAAAAATGAAGTAGCATATTAAGGTGGGTGGGTCACGGAACTAGAGGCACCAAAAATCGGCAACGCACAGCGGCATGGTGACCAGCACCACGTGGGAGGTGTAAAAACATCACAGAGGGAGGATTATCCATGTGAGTGGCCCACAGTGGCAATGATGCCATAAGAAATTCAGAGCGCATGGGGCGTGTGCGAACATGGAGGATGAGCTGCATGAGATGTGACACGGTTTCAAGTTGATTGAGGGAACATGGTCGGGGTGGAATACATGCATTAGAATAGACCGACCCTCATGCGTGCAGTCCATACCATAGGATCCAGGCCACTTCATTGGTCTTTTGGGTTGGGCCTGTTTGGGATGGATCGGGTCATGCTGAGTCTGGTGGGTCATATTGAATCCAGACTGGACCTGACTCAAGCCTTTTTATAAAAAAAATAGCTTTTAAATCATGTGTTCGTTTGATGACCTATTCATAGCATTGAGACCCTTGCAACGAGATAATTCTTTTGAAATATCATAAGTGGGTTTTTGTGGATGTTTTCATATGACATAATGGATTGAGCTATATGTTCTCATGAAACAAGCACGCTATGAGAGGAATCCTATGGATGGATGTGAATTTGAGACTACATAACATACCAATAATATGTGTATTACTGAGACTATGTTACTCAATAAGACTACATGTATTTTCAGGATTTACTGTCTCATTAGGACTATATGTCTTATCAATACTGAATGTTTTGAGGATTACGTCCGATGATCTTGTTTTGTGTACTATAGACTTATAACAGTGTGAGCTGATTTTACTACTTCTTTGTTGTATAATTCATGTATTTATTTGTGTTATACTTCAGTTATTTCTTTTTGGTATACTTTGGGTCTTTTTTTTGTGGTTTTTGGGTTTCCTATTGAGTATTTTTTTACTCACCCCTCAACGGGCTTTCCCTACACGTGTCATGTCTTGTACAAAAGATTGATTGACAGAGTCCCAGGTGGACTAGGACTAGGTAATTCTTAGAGAGACCAGACAGTCAAGGTGTTCTCCTACAGCTTCATAGATCCATCCAGTACCTTTCCCTTTAGGTTGGGTTTTTTGTGGATGAGTTTCAAGAACTTGTGCATTCAATTTTATGAACTGTTTCTTTTGGTGGGCTTGTATTCTGGCCCGATTTACTCTCCAGTTTTATACTATCATACTCTATGGTTGGTATCGTAGTGAATTCATGCATTGTTTACTTAGTGATTTTTACATTTCAATATTTTGGGCTAGGATATGTGTGCGTGTGTATAGGTATTTAAGAAAATGACTCCCATTGGTGGAATATGCCTACTCGGTGGTAGTCACCAGCCCCAGGCCTATTGGAGGTGGGCATGGGGTTTTCACGCCATGGGCCCCTCTGAGATGGGTTGTGACAGAGTGGTATTAGATGAAATCATTTTTACTTTTGGTCTGGGAGTTTGTGATGTTGGTTTGGGGAAACAATGTTTAGTGTTTCAAGTCCGGATATTAGGCTAGGGATTCTAGTGTTGGTGCCACAACCAACGTATCTATACACCAGGACTCTAGAAACATGGTTTTCCACTCAGTATGTAGAAACACTAGTTGTAGGGAAAATAATGGTACATGCATTATATAGGATTTGGGAGTGTTCTGATGTCCTTCTTGAGTCAGATTTCTAGGTATACTCTATTGAATGTGGTATATCATGTTCTATTCTAGGAGGCATCCACACATACTTCTAGACAAGATTCCATTTAATTCTCATGATGATGATCTGCCACGTGACATGGTGTCAGTATATGGGCATGTACCAAAGATATTAGGTTTGGGTGTTTTACCAGCGATACCACCACCTATTAAGTTGTAGTTACTACCAGAGATACCGGCTGAGGATTCATGTAGATTGAGAATGTTGCATGAGTTCCATAGGTAGTGTCCATCTAGGTTTAATGGTGAGCTATACCACTATATTTTTGAGGATTAGTTGGAGGTACCCGTGTCTTTCACCTTTTAAGGATGCCTTCTGACCAGATGGAATCCTAGCCGTGAGTCTTCTTCAGGACTCTGTGGGGCGATGGTGGAGCTTAGTGACCTAAAAACACGATGATGCGACTCTCTCTTGGGAAGACTTTGAGAATTTCTTCAAAGAGGAGTTATTTCCAGCTATGTTGTGATCATTGCGCATATAAAAGTTCATAAATCTACAGTAGGGTAGTCAGATTTTGGAAGAGTACTCTGAGAGGTTTAATGATCTTTCATGTTACTCCATGGATATGGTACGAGACCCGTTCTTTAGGGCCCTGACATTTGAGTAGAGCTTATGTTGGGAGATCAAGGAATCTATGATAACCCTTATCATTCCTAAAAATTCTGGGGTACTGGAGTGAGCTCTATAATTGGAGTTATTTTTAGCAGAGCAGACACCGATAGTGGGAGATACCATCAGGCACCAGGTAGATTAGTCTTCAGCAGTAGTTAGCTGCCAGTAGTCGCATGGACTAAAGATGGTCAGGAACTCTAGGGGATGACCCCAAGACATAAGATTAGTAGTACGTGACTCCCAGGGAAGAGTGTGTCAGTTGAAGGATAGATTTTATCACTTGTGTGGAAGTCAAGGAAATTTGGCCTGAGATTTCCTAAATCATCATACGACTGATCAGGAGATGGTAGAGAGACCACCAAGATATAGGTAGAGGTAGGAGAAGGGTGTTATGTAGGGCGGTGGATGTGAAAGAGGATCGGTTAGGGAATCAGGAGGTGGGATGAGTTTTGATGTATTACCACCACCACACCTAGCTGATCAATGATAGGATCAGGAAGCTGGTGGATAGGGACAAGTCCATCTTTAGGTTCTAGAGTCTTATGACCTAGAGACTCTAGGGATGATTGGAGGTATGATCTATTTCTTTTCCACCTCAGCTACAGTTTTTATAGATAGAGGTTCCAGTCATTCTTTTATTTCCATGACCCTTATTCTAGACTCGGTGATTCTGGTGGAACCATTGACTCAACTCTTAAGTTTAGAGACTCTTACGGTAGGGTATTCAATGATCAAAAACTGGTGTAGATAGTGTGACCTTAATCTTAGAGGTGAGATGTTTAGTTGGAATCTCTTGGTAGTGGTGTTGAGGCCTTACGAAGTCATTATCGGTATGAACTAGTTATCCATAGTCCATGCTCAGATTGATTATTTTAGGTGTAGAGTGAGGTGTGTATGCAGTGATGGGAATAGGTTTTCCTTTTTCAGTGAAAAGGAAACCCAATCAGCACAGGTTGTACTCACACATAGAAGGGTGAAATCGATCACTCATCAGTTGGATAGCTTGACCCTCAGCATAGTGGATTATACGAGTCCTCAGTTTCCTACAGTGGTGAAGGAGTACAGGGACATATTTCCAAAGGATGTTCCAGGATTACCTCCCCATAGGGAGGTACACTTATGCATTGATCTATACCTTGGGATGACACTAATATCTACACCTTCATGTCGTATGTCTTCTGCAGAGCTTCATGAGTTGAGGGTACAGTTAGAGGAATTGTAGAGGAAGGGCTTCATGAGACCTAATGTTTCACCCTGGGCAGCCCCAATTTTTTTTCTAAGAAGGCATATGGGAGATTCAGATTATTTGTGGAATTTCGGTACCTAAACTAGGAGACCATGAAGAATGGGTATCCAATACCAAGGATTTATGACATCTTTGATCATCTTATAGGATCAAGGTCGTTCTCGAAGTTTGACCTCAGATCTATCCATCACCATCTTTGAGAATGGGGTGGGTATATATTAAAAATAGATTTTAGATGTCGATATAGCCATTATGAGTACTTGGTGATGTTGTTTGTCATGACGAACACCCCATTAGTGATCATGGATCTCATTAACAGGATCATCTAGCCTTACTTAGACCGGTTAATGATGGTCTTCATTGATGACATCCTAGTGTACGAAGCATCCGAGGAGGAGCAAGTGATACACTTAAGGATGGTCCTAGGCATACTCCTAGAACACCAGCTTTACAGGAATCTCTTGAAGTGTCAGTTCCAGATTTTAGGGGTGCATTTTATGGGACACGTCATTTCAGAGGCTGGGGTTGTAGTGGATCCAGAAAAGATAGAGGCAATGATGGCTTGAGATCCCCCCGAGAGTGTAACTTAGGTGAAGAGTTTCCTTGGTTTGGTTGGGTAATATCAGAGTTTTGTACCCAAATTTTCCAGAGTATCAGTGCCCTTTATGGCTTTACCATGAAAGGATAAACCTTTTGTGTGGACAGAGATTTGCTAGTAGTGATATTAGGAGTCGAGGAAGAATTTTATGAGTGCTACTATCTTGAGTTTTATAGAGAATGGAGTCAGGTATGCAGGGTTATGTGATGCATCAGAGACTGGGATTTTTGTGTTCTGATTTAGGGGAAAGTAGTGATTTCCTATGTTTCATGATAGTTGATACCACATGAGCAGAACAACACGACCTATGCTCTTGAGTTGGCAGTTGTAGTGTTCACATTGAAGATGTGGTGACACTACCTGATGGGTGAGAAATTTATCCTCTACTTTGAGAACAAGAGTATCAAGTATATCTTCTATCATAAGAATATGAACTTGAGACAGAGGTGATGGAAATAGTTCCTCTAATACTATGACATTTATATTTTCTATACTCCTTAGAAGGGGGTGTGGTGGTATATTCTCTCAGTAGAAGATCAAGTTCTTAGCTACTTAATGATAAATTAGAGGAATTTAACTCATTTTAGATATCCTTTGTGGATGGAGATGGAGTATCTTACCTATAGTTTATGGTTGTCACCCATCCACTCTTACATCAAGTCAAGTATGCCTATCTTGGAGATACTGATTGTGATACTTTACGTGATCATATGAACACAGGGAAAGCCCTTGATGGATATTCGAAATGTGGGGTGCATGTCATTCTCTTCATAGGGTGCATAGTTGTACTAATGGGATTGTGGGAGGAGGTTATGAGGGAGTTATTCATATCTACTTTAGCGCTACATATAGGTGTTGTAAAAATTTACCAGGACCTTCAACGCCAGTTTTGGTGGCTGGGAATGAAGAAGGGAGTTGCGGAGTTTGTCTCTTGGTGCCTCACTTGTCAGCAAGTAAAGGCCCAGCACCAGGTTCTAGTAGGTTTGAATCGAACCCTGGAGGTTCTATAATGGATGTGGTATGAGATATCGATGGACTTCATGATAGTTTTACCACGTACATCCAGGGTACATGATACCATCTAGGTGATCTTTGATCGACTATCCAAGTCGGTCCACTTTCTAGATATTCAGGAGCAGAGTTTATTTTAGAGCTTGGGACACCTCTACCTAAAAGAGATATTTTGACTCTATGGAGTTCCATTGAAGATAGTATTAGATCTGGATACTCTCTTTAGATCCCAGTTTTGGAAGGGATTGTAGGAGGCATTTTGGATTCAGCTTCACTTGAGAACATCTTTTCTCCCATAGATGGATGACCAAACTGAGTAGACCAAACAAGTTTTGGAGGACATGCTACATTATTGTATCCTAGATTTTGTCAGTATTTGGCAGGATCAACTACCCATGGTGGAGTTTTCATACAATAAAATCTACTATTCTACCATCGGTATGGCACCATTTGAGGCCTTGTATGGGTGACCCTACAAGTCACGAAATTGCTGGATGCACCCAGGTGAGTCATCACTCATGGACCTGGAGATGGTGAAGGAAACTACATAGAAGTTACATGTCATCCAAGAGTGGATGAAGACTGTACAAATCCATTATAATATTTATGTTGATTAGTGATAGATGCCTTTGCAGTTTGAGGAGGGACACCATGTGTTCCTTTAGGTCTATCCTCGACATGGTATAAAGAGATTTGGTTATGGTAGAATTATGTCTCTAAGGTCCATCATCTATTTCTAGGTACTATGTAGAGTTGGTGAGGTGGCATACTACTTAGCTCTACCTCCGTAGTTAGAGTGGGTGCACGATGTATTCCGCGTGTCACAGTTTAAGAGATACATGCATGATCCATCACACATAATTGACTTAGGTGAGCTAGACATCGACGATGGGACAAATTTTTTGGAGTACTAGGTGGAGATCGAGGATCAACATGAGAGGATCCTTCATGGGCGGTCGATTCCTTTGGTGCATGTTCGGTGACAGCATGTGAATCTCCAGGAGAGCACATGGGAGAAGGAGTCTCAGAATCATTCTTAATACCCTCTTTTGTTTGTATAGCCTTTTGTTTTGGATTTTGGGGATGTAAATCCCTAAGGTGGGGATAATGTAACATCTTACAATTTCTATGTATTATTTTTATATATTATATGGAATTATTACCAGACTAGGCGCTAAGACAGCATGTGATTCTTAGGCCCAGTGTGCTTGGATCAATTTGTTGAAAAATATTAAAATATTAAATAGCACACATGTGTAGTTTTTCTGAAAAAGTGGAATAACATCTAAATGGGTATCATGATCAAACATCCAAGGTCACCATTATGTTCAGAGCAATGACTTTATTTTATGTGGGGCCTAACATCGACCGACGTGGGTCAGTTATGAAAAGTTATTTTTGGACATTTCAAGAAATAAAATAAATAAATTATTATTTTATTTAACGTTATGAGATGACACAACAATGATTTTTTATAATAAAACTTGTCAAAGAATTCAGGGTTATCATCAAAGCCCTAGAATTCCTCTAAAATTCAAAGAAGAATCTCTCTCTAACAAACGATGACGAATCAAGTACCAATGATGACAAAACCTCTATTCTACATCAACGAATGATTAAAACTCCAGGTAGGGTGTAGTTCTCTTTGTGATCTTTCCCCATCCATTAATTTGACGAGGAATGTGGACTAACCCACGAACAGGTTGATCCATGGTTAGATCAATTGTGGGATGGGTGTTCTATTTTGGGGTTTTAAAAAGGGGAGATAATCTATGATATTTCTGACTTCTTTGTTCTAGAATGAAAAATTGAGCCCAAGGTAGTGAATATTGTGACCCAAGGATTATGGATGTGTCTCCATTTTAAAAAATAGGGCGGTGGAGCAAGGCGGCCAACCTATGAAACTAGGGCTGGAGATGACTGATGATGCATGGTGGCATAACGAATGCCACCGTGTGGGAGGCGGCCCAACCGTGAAGAGGGTGGCTTAGCCACGTGAGTGGCCCATAGTGGTAGAGAAGCTATGGGGCACACAGAGTTCAGAGGGAATGTGCGGATGCGGCATACCGTCTATGTGGGACGTGACATTGTGTCACGTTGATTGGGGGCATGCGGTCCAAGGCAAACTACAAGAGATAGACAAAACCATCCCACTTGTGTGTGGGACGAACCATAGGAGTCAGGCCAGGTGGGGTTGGCCGGACTGGGTTGGGTCTGCCGGTGGGTCAAGCCAGGTACGGTGTGTATGATCGGACCCGGACCGGACCCGGGTCATGCCTTTTTATGAAGCCGTTGTAACTTTTAAACCTTGTGTCCATTTTGATGATTCGTTTATAGCATTGGGACACTTGCAGTGATACCGTACTTTTGAGATATACTAAGTTAGTTTTTTTGGAAGTTAAAATATGACCTAATGGATTAAGGAGTAGGTTCTACCAAAATGAGTGTGCTACGAGCAGAATCCTATGGCTGACTGTGAATTTGAGACTATGTGACTTTATGAGACAATGTGAATTACCAAGACTATATGAATCACTGATACTATGTGTCTTACCAGGACTGAGTGTCTCATCAGGACTATGTTTATTATCGATACTATGTGTTTTTGGGATTACATCTGATGATCCTTTTTTTCATACTATATACTTATACCTGTCTGAGCTGACTGTACTGCTTCTTTGTGGTATACTTCATGTATTTATTTTTGATATAATTCCTATATTTCTTTTTGGTATACTTCATTTCTTTTTTTTTTGGTATACATCATGTATTTATTTTTAGTAT
Source organism: Viscum album (assembly GCA_963277665.1). Classification (NCBI taxonomy): domain Eukaryota; kingdom Viridiplantae; phylum Streptophyta; class Magnoliopsida; order Santalales; family Viscaceae; genus Viscum; species Viscum album. The sequence goes on along the minus strand of OY728131.1, from coordinate 904,946,918 downwards.
ACTTCATGTATTTATTAGTGGTATTACTTTGTGGTTTTGAGGTTTCTTAATGAGTGTTGTTTTACTCACCCCTACACAGGCTTTCCCCACACATGTTGTGTCTTGTATAAATGATCGACAATTTAATGGAGTCAAAGGTGGACTAGTATTAGGTGATACTTAGAGAGACTAGATATTCGATGTGTGCTCCTACAGTTTTAGATAGCTATCCAATACCTTTCCCTTAAGGTAAAACTTTTTGTAGATGAGTTTCAAGAACTTGTGCATTTACATTTACAGAATCTTTATTTTGGTGGAATTTTATTCTATCTCTGTTTACTCTCCGGTTTTCTACTATCTTACTATGTGGTTGGTATCTTAGTATATGCATGAATGTTTTACTTAAAGTATTTACATTTCGTCATTTTGGTCAGGGAGATGTGTGTGTATGTATAGGTACAGGAAAATAACTCCCATTTGTAGTATATGCCAACTTAGTTCCACCATACCCTGTAATATTGGAGGTGGGCTTGGGGTAGTCATAGCATGGGCCCCTCTAGGATGGGTCATGAAAAATCACTTTTAATTCATCGTTGATGCCAATCCCCACCCGTTGGTTAATATTATTTCAAGATGTATTACCTCTAATACCTTAACAACTACCTGTGTGTCATAACCAAAACCCAAAATATATATTTAGAGATCTATGGTATCATGATTTTGAAGATAAAAAGTACAATTTATACTATTTTAGGATCGTAGGTGTTCTACTATTCCCTAGAGAATAATTTTCATGTTTTTTAGATCTAAAAGCTTGAAGAGGTGGGTTTAAAAAGACTCTCAATGTATTTAACCTACCAAAATATTTTTTGTTATATAATCCAAGATTTATTTTTCAGAAAATATTGTATTCAAAATATGATAGATAAAGGTATAGCGGAGATGGATAATCCTAACGCTCATGTGATGTAACATCCTACAATTTCAATGTATATTTTTGTAAATTTTTACCTTAAATTATTTATTTGAAATTTAAATGCATTTAATTTCATTTGTTTATAATTTTAGGAAAATAAATTCTATATATTTATCCCTTAATTATTTAAACTACTAAATAAATGTTTTTCTATAAAATATTAATTCATGTAAAATGGAAAATCCATAAATAAATGGAACACAATGCATATCCTTTGACTGAATGGCCCGAAAGCCTTCATTTTTATTGATTTTTGATAACCCCCCTTTCAAGGGATGAGGGGGAACCCTTATAAGGCCCATAGGATTGGTGATTACATTTCCCATAGGATTAGGAGACATTACATAACCCAAAGGTCTTAAGGAATTCAACCAGATTATAACTACAAGAAAATTCCCCTCCTCAGCATCTCTATCGAGATTGTAGCTCTCCACCTTCACATGGCCATCTTGCTAAGCTTCCAATGCAAGCACTAGATGGTACCGATGGCATATCCATACCCTCTCATTCATTCAAACCCATTGGTTCTACTTTGGTTATTGTGCCTTCTATGAATCTTCCTTTAGGGATGCTCCTTTTTGTAGAGTCTGTCCGGGGCAACTGCATGTGGCCCGGAGGCCTTGAGGTGGCATGAAGGCCTTAAAGGTGGCCCTAGATCCCACTTAACCAAAAGTATGGGTGGCCCGAAGGCCTTAAGGACTCTAATCCCAAACTGGTGGCCCAAGGTGAATAGTTTTGGTTGCTACAGTACTGAACAGTAACTGCTACAGTAATTGCTACAGTAACTACTCCAATACTACTATAGAACCTGAAAATATGCCTCTACCTAGTTTCAAACCTAGGTCTCGTGGATTCACTTAAGGATACTTCACCAACTGGGATGAGTCTCATGTTCACAACACATATCATTTAATTTCATCATAGTAGTGAAGCATATATATATATTTACACCCACTAGAACTACTATAACAAGTAGTGTAGTATGTTACATATGAATTATAATTCCACTCTATAATATTGAAAATAGTATAATAGAAAAATAAACACAAGTAAAAAAACAAAACTATATGTTGAAATTCTAGTGAATTTTGGTCCCCAAAAACTATCCCAGACACGAATAACACTATAAAAATAAAATAATCTTTTTGTACCAAGATTGGTATTTTATAAGTGAAATTTAAATAACCATTTGATCAAGTTAAATGAATAAATAATCATATAAATAAGAGGTTTTCATAGGATGTGTAAAATTATATGACAATTAGAATAGTAACCTAACTATTTCAATAGTAACATGGTTGTTGGAATAGTAATGAGACTAGTTGGATAAACAATGAATTAACATTTTAAATAATTTTTTTCTCTCAAATAAAGATGTAAATAAAATTTTCAAAATATGATGAAGTAATTAGTCAATCAATGTAACAAAATTTGATTAATTTTATATATTTTTAATAATTCATGTTTTACATTATTCAATAATATAGTAATTTTTATATAAGAGTTAAATATTAAAATTACATAATTTATAAATTTATTTTAGATAAATTAATTAATTTTTCAAATATAAATGTTGAAATTTGGAAAGTGTTATGTTTGGGTAGTTTTCATGAATAGTTAAGTACATAAATGAATAGAAAAATGATGTATAAATATTGTATAAGTGACATATTTTGTAATAGTATATACGAATGAATTTATTAGGTTTTAAGAAGTTATCTGAATATTTTAATGTCCCATTTACAATTAAATAATTACCATATTACTATTTAAACACATGTTTTATCACTATTATGAGAAATATTTTTTTTATATTTCTATACTAAAACACCATTCTCTACTTATCAATATCATCCCAAACCACCCCACTTCTCCTCACACCATATTCTTCTCATATTGCTAAATTTCTATTTAATAATCTACCCAAACTCTATAATAAACATTATTGAGGTTCTCATCTACAAAAAATATCATTCCTTAATTTACAAGTAGTGTTGGGACCACTTTGTGTATGAAAATTGTATTTTTTGTCAACAGTGGTCAATGGTGGTCAAAATGAAGAAGGAGTTGAAGAAGGACTCCAAAAGTTAATGCAGATCTGTTGAAGTGAGGATGCATGGAGAATTTTTCTGCAATCATAGTATTGGATGTCATGCTTGGGAAATTCTCCATGAAGTAATATTCAGAGGATTGTTAAACTGATCCTAAGTTCAAAGAACTTGTGTCGAAGGTGACACATTATTTACAACAAAGAATAATGGTGAAGTATCATCCATCTAAGGATGATTGAATATGAATGGGGATTTCAAGAAGACCATGAAATTCTTCATGATTGCATGAAAACCATGCAAGATCTTACTTGAAGAATAGAATCATATGATTTGAAGGAAGTGTAGAATGATGTTTGATGAAGAAGAGAGAATGCGGAAGGTCATAACATTCTGAGGTAGCCATGAATTTCACATTGTATCGAAATCAGACGATGCTTTTCTTTTTTGTATTTCACAAATATCATAAGTTAATAGAACTTATGATTCAATCCATATGAAGGAAATGGGGAGTAAAGGTGATGCCAGTCATATATAGTTTTGATTGGAATGAATGATACTGCTGGAAGATAAGGAAGTTGCAGTACTTCCCGTTGAAAATCTGATGATGATAAATCAGTTTGATCAAAGGATACATATCACAATAATGGATTTTGTGATGAAAGATGAAGAATGGTTATGGGATGTAGTGAAGAGAGAAATGAAAAAGAAACAGATGATCTAGAGGCGACACAAAATAATGTTTTAAGGTGGCATCATTTTCTAGTGTTTGCCAAATCTTAGGGCCTGAAAATCAGGAGATGAAGAGATGTGTTTTTGAAAAATGATGTTGCACTTAAGTTTGAAGACGTATTGGTATGTTGTGTGCAAGTGGAGTTCCATGATATGAACATCAAAATCTGAAAAAGGAGAGGCTTGTGTGAAAGAATGGTTTTTGCACACAAGATTGGTTTTTGCATGGAATATTGAAGAGAGTTTGGAATCTTGCACGCAAGGCATGATTCGAGGTCCAAACATTGAAAAATGGAAAAGGCATTAAGTGCATGAAAGATTCAAGAAGTTTGAGAAAGATGAGGTTGGAGAGAAAGAGACTTATGTTACCATTTAAACCTCAAATGGGGTTTCGCGTGATGCGTCAAGATCTTGCGCGACACATTGGGGTTTTTATGAGTAGGGTCGATGAGGTCTATAAATAAGAGGTGACCCCCTCACATTGAAATACCTCAACAATTAGAATAAATCAAATCTCTGAAGCGCATAATAAATATACACAAAGGCAGTTGCACAAAATAATTAAGAGGTGCACGCAAGAAAGTATAGTTGCATGCAAGAGGTCTTCCATGAAAAAATTTTAATGTTGCATGTAAGAAGGAGAAGTTGTGCACAAGAAGAGATTTTCATGCAATATTGAAGTTGTGCGCAAGAGGTCTTCCACGAAAAAAGTTGAATGTTGCGTGAATGTTTTTAATGTTGCGTGAAATTCACCTAAAAGGGATGCACGAAAGAATGGGGACCCTCGTGCCTTTGACAGGTGCTCAACACTCTCGAAGTGGCTTTGCGAAGAAGGAAAAACAATGAACCATTAGGTTCCACAAAGAAAAATTGTACCGCACTCACATGACTTGTGTTTATCACCCTCATTCTACTTTGAGAAGTGAAGAAGAACTGTATGTGAAACTAAAATCACATCTGAACAAAGGAAGAAGGTAGTATACCGATACACTCATGTGTCAGTAGTGAGAATTAAAGAAAGAGTATAAGACACTATTGCACTATTCCATATCATACCGTGTTAATCAGAAGGAAGAGAAGAAGAGAGTTTCAAATCTATATTCAGTTATTCAGGCCATAAAAACTATGATGATTCTAAGATGAGTTGGTCTTCATTTTTCTGATAATCACAAAGGGAGTTTGTGATTCTGGTAGATAAAAATATAAGTGATCTCAGTGAAGCTAGTTTTCCACTGAAGAAGAAGGGGAAGAAAATTGTGAAACTATCTGGTTTGCTGCAGAGAAAGAAGTGGTTGTTTACTTGCATGCTTTTAGGTAGGTAATAATTGAAGAGAGTAAGAACAAAGTAGCACTGTGAAATCCAACAGGTGTCAACAGGTGGAATATTATTTTGGTTTTTCAAACTCTTTTAATAGAGAGAAGACTATCTTTATAGGAAGTATAAAGAGCCAACTAGAGGCTACAAGAGACAGTCTACACTGGTAGTATAAAGAACCAGTGTGTGTGAGGGTATATCCTACTTGTTGAAAGTTGGAATAGGATTGTTTCCATTCCCCAATCCAAGTTTAGGGAGAAACACTAGGAAATGATTATTTCCTTCCCTCCTCCATGTGTTGGGAGCCACACTGAATAGAGGATTGTTTTCCTAGTCAACCCAATTTAACAATATATCACATTATAATGGAGAATCCATGAACTGGTCATACCCATGCATGGTAAGACGTAGATACTCTTATTGAGTGGTGAACCTTGTAAAAATATCATGTGCATATTTTTACTGATTTCTATTATTGCATGCGATAGGGAAAATAGAATAAGAGAATCCAGATCCTAACAGGTCAATAGGTACATGGATAAAAAGTTGGAATTGGTTTAAAAATAACTCAACACTGATTCACCCCCCCCCCCCTCAGTGTTAGGTATATCCCAAACTAGTCATCTCAAGTAGCACATCGAATAAGGACTTCCGAATGAAGAGACAAATTATCCCATCCCAATTTTTTTTATTCTTCTTATAACTCTTATAAATCTATCATATCCATCATGATATGATGAAATCAATATACTAAGTACACTGAAATTTTATTGTACTAATTGAATATCCATTATCCTACCTAGTTTCATTTATTCTAAAATGAAAACATAACCCATATTAGAGTCAGTTCACTACATCCGTGGATGATATATTTAAAATTTTATCACTACTTACCTTAATGTTTATAATATGTTATTCAGGTATAATTATGTTACAAATCACTAAATTAAAACATTTATAATCTTATGTACTAATGAAATAAATATATCATTAGAAACATTACAAATAAATCATTCTATGGTTAAATATGAACATAATGATGATATTATTAATATAAGGATATTGTTTTCAAAAAAACTATTAATACCTATATGATTGGTTATATTAAATCATTCTATAGAAAAATATATAAATAATAATTATATTTTATTACTTATTCATAATTCAAAATGGATAAATAATCATAAAATTAAATAAAAGAAATTAAGTTCATCATGGACAGTAAAATCGCCTCAATGGACATACATTTATACTCAATGAACCATGATTATGTTAGAACTATTTTGGATATTTGGAACCATTTATACTTATTTAAAGATATTAATTCTATATCAATACACTTCTAGTGATTTTGGAACCATTTTACAAATACCACTCTTCGTTACCAAGATACTGAAGAGATATTGGAAATATGGATTGAACAACTTCAAATAACCGATGTTAGAAAAATAATCTAATAAATTAATGGTATATGATAATAAATGGGTTAATATATATGAAATAAGGGTTAAATATATTCTAATTTAATAAATTAACATATTCAATTTAACTATTTAGGAGGTTATAGGAGTATCTAATTGAGTTGAGACTTGAGGTAAGGGTTCCTAATTATTATCATTTTTTTCAATTACAATAATATTTGTAACACCCTTAGTCTGATACCACTTACCAGTGTCCCATCCAACATGATACATGACCTCAAGAAATCCTCCCCATACACCAAAGGCTATTGACTAGAAACAAGGGTATAAGGTGTTTTTATGGTGTGACTGTACTCTCATATCAGAGTAAAACAATAGTGGAAAAAATGGAGTAATATTCATTACAATAATCAGAGCACACATAAGTAATAAAACATATCCACATTATAAATAATAAATATGTTATCATATAAGTATACATTCCATTGATCACCCACAAGGCCTATCAAATATATAAAATTATAAAAAGAATAAAAATATACAAGTGGCTTTGCTTCCATCCCTGAGCATAACCTGATCTCATCACACCCAATCCCCATCAAGCTAATCCAACCCAATCCAAAGTGAAACTTGTGTTTAGACCTATAAAATAGATTTATGTTCTACACAGATTCCTGAGTTCCCATGTAGAGTTTAACAAATACATCTCTGTAGAGTCTCACCAGGTTACCCTAATATACATCATCATAAATGTGTATGCATGAGGAAAATAAATAACAAAAATAAACATGTGTGTTGGGTCATCGTGTGCTAACCATCCCACCATGACAACCAAACTTACCTGATTCAGATTGTACTAGAAATTTGTCATATTGTTCCATAAATAACAACACATACATGAAGATTAAGTATAGGATGTCACATCATTCCTAGACAATCCCCTCTTAAGGAAGGCTAGAAATCAAGTTCTAATCCACCCCTTATCACTCAAGGGAGGTCACCCACCAAGTTCTGCTATCTAATTTATCAATAAATGTGGGTCCTTGTATCAAATCTTGACCAATTCAATACCACTCAAGGTAGGTTCCTATAAAATATTTGAACCAAGTCATACCTTCCCACTCAAGGCAGTCCATGCCAACTCTTTCTCAATCAAGATGAGTCCATTGTCATGGCCACTACCTTGTCTCTAAAGGTAGATTCTTATACCATATCATAACCTAGACCAACATTCTCACTAAATGTGGTGTATTTTTTACACCCTCCCACTCAATATGAGGATATTATCCCTTTTTTCATTCAGTATACACACATCCAGACTTATTCAAGAAAAAGAAAAAAGGGAATAAAACCCATGCCAATACCCTCCCACCACATCCCAAGGTACTAGTCCACTAAGACCTAGGCCCACATATCCAAAAAATCTCACCACTCATATAACTTCACAATTTAATATTCTATAGACCATTTCGGTCATAAAATCATCCCCAACCCAACCCATTGGTTGTCTTTTATCACTTATACATACACCCATAAGGGCTATCAAATCCCTCTAATCCCATAGAAACCAACATGAACTATTCATACCATGGTAACCAAACATTTCTAAGGCTCTATTAAACCATTTACTCATGAGTTTATTCTAAAAAATCATCAAAATACCATCTCACACTCATCCCCACTAAACAAGGACTATCTTAAGAAACACAATTTATAGCCCTTTCTATCCCTATACCAAGTCCGACCAATCATTCCCATGACTCATAATATGTTATCATCACACATCTTCCTTTGGAGAGAACATAAAATTATCACATGGTAGAAACCACTCTCCATCACAACATTTCTATCCCAGAGGACTCATCTCACTCATAGCACACACAAATTCCAAATCCACCATTAAAAGGATGTTACTTAGTAAGGTAGAGATCTACAGATGTAAAACTTTTCACACCAAGGCCTAAGAATATCATTCACACCTAAATATCCTTAGGAAACCATCCTAGGATATCTTTATCTCATCTCATATCCCAAAACCCCACCCAAGGTCTTTCATCAACTCATCTAGCACCTTCGACTCTTGGTGACGTAGTCATTGGGTGATCCCAAATTAAAAGAAAGATATAAGAATCATGTATCACATGTATAGGAGGATCAATTCCATCTTATATCTTTCACTAGGATTCTATTGGTCCCTAAGAATTTTAAAAGTCGCATGAAAACATAAAATATTTCACAATCTTGCATAAAAAAGAATATGGTTTTGAATTAAAGGGACAACCTTCCACAATCATAGAGTTACCATCCTCATGATGCTCTTCACCTCATTAAAAATCTTATTGTAACATCCTAGCCTGGATCACTAGATAAAATTATCTAAACCATTGGGTCACCTATCCTCAAGAATGCCCCCCTGTACACTAGAGGCTACCGACTAGTAACAAGGGTCTAAGGTGGTGTAGTGGGAATCCTATACCCCCTGATCAGAGTGTATCAATGTGGTGTAATAAAAGAATAAATAGTGATAATAATATAAAACCCCACAATTTAATAATAATAATCTAGTTATATAAACAAATTTATGGGAACCATATACAATATCACATAAAAAATGATGATCATGTCATGTCATACAAAATGGGAAGTACTTGGGAACATATAAATAGAAATATACAACATGCTATAAAAAATGAACAAAAAACATACTGTATATCTTTGGGAATTGTGAGAATTGGATCAATACTCTTATCCCATACTATATCCTAGTAAAAAAATCTAGTGTCCGTAGTAGTATATTTTCCCTTGTCTTCTTATGCATCCATAAAGTCTTCCTGAGTACCTAATGACGACCCGAACAGGGTGTGAGATATACTCATTTGTCCACCACAAATGGTGTCTATAAAAAATATATTTTGTGCATATAAGTTGTAGTAGTCTACAGGTATAACTGGAATAATGTAGTAGATGATAATTTGATACAACCAAATATAATAGAACATGTTGTAAACAAGAATCCTACAAATAGTGGGAAACTTTATACATATGTAAGCATAAACTTCAACATACACCGACATATTATATATCAAAAAGCTATGACCTATGCTGAATAATCAAATTTTAGCTATGGAATATTTTGAATAATCAAATATAATACATACATGGTCTAGGACCCAAGTCCTTGGACCAAAGAGTCCTCTCCATGTCCAAGTAACCCTTCTAAGGCAACTCGGTATAATGTAGACTTACACTGGACAGGAACCCAGAGCCTCGGGTTGATGTTTCCTCATCAATTATACAAATCTCATCCATAGAAAAATCAGTAAAGACTTGGGTTGAACCCAAGGAGCATGTCTGAGGTGGTCCACCAAGGAAAATCCAAGGCAATAATTCAAGTCATCCCATACTAAAATATATAAATTGGTCATAAGTTCCATACCGTTATACCACTCATCAATGTTATATGAACCCAGTTTTTATAAAAAGTATATATCCTTTAAATTTTGGTCTGAATATGTTATTTGGAAATAATATGGATGCCTAAAGAGTTCACATGAGTTTTGTGAGTTTCTGGGTCTTTTTTGGAGCATAAAGGATTTGTTTTTGGAAAAGAAAACTCGGTCTCAATTTAAGTAGAAATCATGTGACCCAGTCCAAATAGTTTGAGTAACCATGAAAGGGTTAGATAAAGGGCCTCAAGAGGCCCTATAGTTTGAGGAAACTGTGCATCATGAGGCACACACCCATGTGGGTAGCTTTTTAGTTTTTAACAGATGTGTTTTCATGGTTTTGGAATGCTTAGTTAAATCGTGTGCATGAAACTTTTTGGGGTACCTACTTATATAGTGAAAGGCATGCGGTTGCTGCACTAGTTGTCCAACTATGTGGCCAAACCTTGAAACCCAGATATTTTTTCAAAAATTACAATTTCCCCTTAAATATATTTTAACTCACCCCTCCTCTCATTTTCTCTCCAGTGAACAGATTTGTCTTGGGTGCCCCTTTATGATCTAAAATCATAGATTTTGATATCAATTTGTAATTCAAGCTCAGATTTTAACATTATTCTTATCGATGGATCTATTCTAGGAAGTTCTTTTATCATCTTGTTCATTTCTCTATTTTCCTTTCTCTCAGTGGAGTTATTGAGGTGTGGGATCATATGCCCTATTTTCAGGGAATTTGTATATTCTACCATTTTCTCCTGATCTGGAACAAACCAAAGGACAATACTGGAAGAGGAGAGTATTATGAGCTTGAGGTAGGTGGTTTAGTATTTATCCCTCAATTCTTGATGTTTTATAATATGTTTTTTTGTGCCACACACAATATTCTCTCTGTATTTCTCTTAATCATGCTTAAATTATGTTTAATTCAGTTCCCTTGATAGAATTATTATAGCGACTTCTTATTCAGGTTGGGTTAGGTCTCATCATCTATTTCAACCATCTTAGGTGTGCCCATGGTTTTTTACATGATATTGATGAATGATTAACTGACAAAAAAATCTTATAAATGGTTTTGGAATGACTTCAAAGTGAGATAATCACAATGAATTGAATTTAATGTGAGTGGAACTACCATGTCATGAGATTAAATGGAACAATGGTTACACCATTTTTATTATTTAATGTTAATGAGTTGAACTATCCATTTTATTTTATTAAATCCAATAATTACTTATCACTGTTAAGATGTATGGGCATGTCATCCCTTCTACTAATGTGCTATATACACATGGTACCCTGGTTAATTTATATTAATGGGCATGGAGATCCTTATTCATTATGATAAAGGAATGACATCCCATTATATGATACTTTGCAATGGAGACCCTTATTCTTTATGATATTTTTCATGGTGACACTAGTGATATGATACAGTCATGATGACCCTTTATAAATGTGATACTAGGCATGACGTCTCTTATTTTGATAATGGTCATGGGATCACTTACTATGATACTAGGCATGGATTACCCTATAATTTTGTGATATAGGAATGGAAACCCTATGATTATGATAATGGACATGGAGACCATTACTATTGTGATACTAGGCATGACATCCCTTGATACTTATGATACTCAAGCTATAACTTATGTATGTCTATGTTACACCTTGGGTCCAAGATTGTGGTATTAGCAACATATATGGATATATATGTCACTATATATATAGTCCATATACGTGTATACATATGGTTACATGTTCAAACTATTTGGCCAAGGCGGGAGCAGGTACTATGAGCCTGGTGTCTTTTTGAAACCAGAGTTGACCTTTTACAGTTTATTTACTGCTTTCCATTATTACCTACACACTCCCATATTATATGTACTGAATTAATATTTATGGACACCATTGGTGGTAGAATATTGAGTTTATCACACATCCTAACTAAGACACTGATGGTAAAAAGGAAGACTATATTCTTGCTCGTGTATATAAGGGTAAATTTCCACTCATGGATTCGTGAATTCTTGAATGGTTTAGGATGGGATCTTGGTAGTAGATGATTGGGCTAGAGCTTAGGATACATGGATAGATTTTTTCCCTTTTGTTCCTTTTATATATCAGGTACCATATTGATTTCCTTCTTCTATATATATATGTTTTCCCTATTTTTTAGTGACATGACATCATCGTCTTTTGTATATGATTCAAATTACTACTTTTATTATTATTTAGTGATTATATATTTATTGTTTCTTCTAATTTATTTTACATTATTAATATGATTACTATATTTATCCATTGATTGTATCACTTATCTACTCTAATTATATGGAATAATCTCCTCATGGACTCACCCTAGGCCCTAGCTGCTAGTTGGAAGCCTCTGTCATTATGGGAGGCATGCTTGAGGCCATGTGGCCCATCGACTTGGGGAAATGTTCGGTGGAATCCAGGTTATGATGTCATAAAGTGCTATTAGAGCCTCTTTTATTTACTTATTATTTTAATAAAATGGATATGAGATTTGGAGGGTTATGGAATTTAATAATGATATGTGCTTGGGAGTAGCTAACACGTGTATAGAGAAAATCCAAACTTACATGGATGGAAATTTCTAATTTCTATATTATTCTTATTACAATTGATTTGATTCAATTATTGGTTGACACACTTCAATTGTGATGTTATTATTGATATTATTGAGGATTTATTTTCATACATGCCCCGATAAGATGAGAGGAAGGAAGAATTTAACATGCAACATTTTAGGAACATGTTAGAATTCACATGTTGTGAATATTCTATTCTATATAGGATACATTCCTTGACTTCAGGATCTTATTTCATGTGCCTTCTGAGATATAAATTTTAAAATGAAAAATGTATTATACATTGTATTGAGAAACATAGTTGGTACTTATATTTTTTTTGTAACCTAAAAAATATTTCCATGCTTAGGCTATAGAATACACGCTAAGTAGTTAACTATGGCATGTTGAGTCATTGACCATTAGTCACATGGACTAGAACGTGTTATGGATTGGATTAATTAGACACCATATTTATGTTTAAAAGTCATATGGGGCCTTATGTATGAGAAGTATTGTACCATTTTGTTTAAATATCTAAAGATAATGTTAATATAAATATGAAAATTAAAATGAATCTGAAACAGAAAAACATAGAGCTTGACCTAGACCTGGCCTTAGTAGTGTGCAGTAGTATAGCAACCTATACTTTTCTTACATTACTATTAAATAATTATAAAGATAAAAAAACATAATAGTATTACGCAATGAGGATCCAAAGGTTTAGTGTATTAGGGAAACTAGGACCAAACATAATATTTACATCATCAAGCATAAACATTTATTTAATTACTTCTTCTCTAGCTTCTTATTGGCACTTGACGTCTCCTTAGTACATGTAGTCACCTGAGGTTATACATCAAAAAGGGGTGATCCAAAAGCCCAGTAAGAGGATAGATATGAACAATATAACAATGGGTGAGCATAATCATAACATAGGTAAAGGATCATGAACATGAGAGGAATCACTAATAAAATACTTGAAATGTGCCAATGCATAAAAATGAAACATCAGTTCTTAGTGGTCAACTACCACACATAGTTATGAACAATTGTAGCATCATGTTCACACATAATTTCCATTTTAATAATTATATTAATAACTTTACCAAATACATTTGAGTTTTGTATAATTCCAGGCACACCCATCACATTCAAACATTCATATTGTGCCATATAATTCTAGGCACACCCGTCACATCATAACATTTACATTATCATGCATTCCACATTAAAAGAATGTAAAACTTGAACATAACATAACACATGGAAAGAAATGGGTTTCACATAATAAATCATAATTTCATAAAAATTTGGTCACCAAAATAATGTTGGAGTAACATTCTTGACATAGAACCATTAACCATGAGTTAAGAATGAAACAATAATCAAGAAGTAAAAAAGGGTGTGCTTATTTGAAATAAGAGTTATTTCAGAAAACATTGGGTTTTTCATAAAATCAATTAGATAACATTTATATCCCATAAATGGTAATATAATTATGAATAAATAATTTTTAAGGAGAACCCATACTGAACATGGAGTGAAAGAGGGAGAACCTAAAGAAAGAAAGCTTTGTTCAATAATTCCCCCTTACCTTGTATCCAAACGCTTTCTTTACATTAATGTCCTATATAACCACATTAGATTCATTAATTAAACATCATAGAACCTTTTTTACATGGATATGTTTCATTATGATTTCATTAAGTTATTTTTTTGGCCTTTGGATGAGTTATAGGGTTTAAATCCATTGTTCGAAAATGTCCGTTTTTATGGTTTTCTTGAACAATTCACTTCTATTGATGAATTGAAGTCCGTATAGAACATGGGTAAACATCCAGAACTAATATTAAATGTTATTAATTATATTATAGTATTTTAAATGATATTATAATGAATTATGTTATATAACATGTGGATGAATTATTAGTTAAAATTTAATGATGATCATTTGGGTTAATTCGGGCGATTTTTTGACCACAATGAACTTGTTTTGTTTAATAATTTAGTAATATGTACATAATTTCGATCCAGAAAATTAAATAGGATATAATAAATATAAAATATTCTTGTTCAACCATAAAAATGGTTTCATGACCATATCTTAAAGTATAAATGGAAGAAAAGAAAACTTGTCGTTCTTGAAGGTGATAAATTAACACCTCACGAACAACGTTTTCTTTTATAAAATAAAAAGAAGCGGAGATGGAGTTTGTGTGATATATTATCACATTAGTATCATAAAATTCCATTATATGTGATATAATAGAGTTACCATAAAATTTGTATGAGGATAGGTGGGGAGGATATTAAGAAATGAACTTGAAATTGAAATGAATTTAAAGGAAAAAAGAGAGAGACGAATTACCTCTTGAATCCTCTTCTTGATATCCTCCTTAAGGAACCTAGGATTGGTATTTTGATAAAAACATAATATATTTTTTGTGTGATAGGGGATAAGAAATATTTTTGGGAATATTTTATACAATTCATGAATCTTGAGAGATGTGGGGAAATGAGGGTGTGAAGTGTGGTATTTATAGTAAAGGAAAGAGGGGTTTTCTTAATATAATATTCATTAATTTGTTATTTCTACACAAGAAAAGTAATAATTAGTGTTAAATGACTAATGAAAGTAATTTTATCATGTGAATCTGAACAAATTGGGCTTACATCAGCAAAACATCATAGATGACTCTATAATTAGTGTATTTTGCTTATTTTGTAAATTATGGTATTACACTCTTCATAAAAATTAACGTATTTCAGAAAAAGACCAAAAATTCACCCTAACCATTTTTAGATGTGTAGAATCCGAAAATGATTTCCATTTTTAAAAAATAATTTTCTAAATATGATTAATTTTATTTTTAATTAAAATCAAAATTTACTTGAAAAATATAGTTTTTAAAACATTTGTTTACTTATTGCAAAACATGGGTACATATTGCTTTCACTTAAATCCTACATATATACTATTATATGTGAGGTTAATATTCATATGGGTATATTAATATTCATAATGGTAACATTACTATTCATAAGGTTATGTTACTATTCATCAAAAATTATGTTGGTTATATTAGACTCCAAAAATCATCCTGAACACAACCGTGTATGTCTGATTTTCGAAATTAAAAACATAGAAGTGGAAAAATTACATTTAAATGGTCACATAATAATAAGTATCATGATATGTAATTGTGATTAATAATGTGATTATACTTTAAGGGGTGATTATAAGAAGGTATTTCCATTGATAAAACATCGGGTCGTTACAAGTAGGTAGAATCTCTAGTGTTCTATGTAAATGTTTCTATCACCTAGAACTAACTCTCTGAGCTGGAAGAGGGGTGTTAATATTACATAATAAGGATTGTACTTATCATATTCATGTATCTAAGATGTTATCACTATTAAATTATATCCAAGGAGTGATTTTGGAAGTTGAAGAGCTACACTAACATGACATCTTCCTGTTGTTCTCCAAAAGGGTGGTAACGACCATTCCCTGGAGGTGGTGATCCTTGAAACACCATTGATACCTCCAGTAGTTGCAGTTATGGAACCTCTTACTATTCCCAATTCAAGTGATGATTCCTAGTTTCAAGGAGATATTATTCATCTTAAAAAAATGATACAGGGAGCTCCGTTATTTTCCCATTCTATGGGATAGTTGACTCGGGAGTTCTAGCAACAACATCCACCCACGTTTTTGGGGGATGGTAGACCACAAGCTACATGGTTATGGATTGAGAAAATTATGTCTATATTTCTGAGTTTGGATAAACCTATAGAGAGGATATTTAAACTCAATTATTATATGCTTCGATGATCCGCCAAACTTTGGTAGGACATTCTGAATCAGGCAGGTTAGTACCGAGAAGTGACTTGGAGGGATTTCCAATCAATATCCTATGATTATTTCTTCCCTAAGACCCTAATGTATGATTATTCCAGGTATTTCATGAACCTACAATAGGTCTCTATGATAGTTATAGACTATTAGGCTCATTTTAAAAAGATTCATCTCTTTTTACCCATCCGTACTACTAATGATCCATCAAAAGAAATACAATTTGAGGATGGACTTTGATATCCTATTAATTCTCTGGTGAATTGTTTTTGATTGACTACTATTTTTAATTTGGTATTAACTATTTGATATCTCTTTGTGCATTTATGAATTATAATTGAATATAATATTTGATTAAATTCATTTTTTTAAAAAAAATTAATTTCTTACTCAACCTCAACCACTCATTTAAGGGGACCCAAAGGTCTAACCCATGGGAGGTCCATCAATAATTGGATCGCACAGAGCCTAGACCATTTTGGGCATAGTGCATGAAAAATGTGTGTGAGTATGTGTCTATGCCCTAGGTGCGCCCCACATGGGGTTGATCTTAGAGTAATTGTGCAGAAAGAAAGACTAGTGTGTGTCTACGTATTCTCTATTTTGTTATGATGAAGTTAAACATCATTACGGCTAATAAACCAAGCACCCTCCACTGGTTGGATTCGATGTGGGACATCCGATATTAAATATAGACCTTCATTTTCCATCTCATTTTTCATCATCCACCCGATATCTTCCTCTCATCCCACTCATTCTCCAACAGTAATGATGCCTCATCCTATCTATTGGATCTCTTCAATTTTTCTCAACTATTTTATCATCCTTGTTTTATCACAAACATCGTAGTTTTGAATTCCCTCTCACCCTTTGTTCTCCAATAGACCTCTATTTTTCTTCCTTCATTGATGATTTACGTCTTCTTCTCTGGAATCCTTCCTAGTATTTTTTATCATTATATTTTTATCTCGTGATACCTTGGGTTCATCTTGTTTCTTCTCTCAAGTTTATAGTTGTTCGAATCTCACTTTCAGATCCATTGTTTATTGTAGTGTGCACTTCTCTATAAGAAATTCATCTTCCACTCTAGTCTTCCCTGTGTTTCTCTTATCTAAAACCATTGTTTTGGTCGCTCAAACTAAGTTGAGTTACCACTGTATATAAAACGAAAAATGTGTCAATTTTTACACTGTTGATATATTTTACAATATTGAGAAGTTTCTCATATTCATATTTTCTCTAATGGTAAGTCACTAACTCACCATTGCTTCTTGTTTCTTCCGATTGTAAGGCTTTGATAGTAGCCATCATCGAAGTTCTGCATGAGCCCCTTTTTTATGAATCTCTTTTGTCTTGTTTACTATTTCTATTTTATGTTATTTTTGTTATATATATATTTTTCTCTTCCACTATACATCTTTTTTTTGTGTTCGGTTTTATCATAAACATGAATGTATTTGTGTTTAATTTATTTTTGGTTGATCTTATTATTTTATGCAATATTTTCATTGTGTTATTCTTCTGAATATTCAATTTTTTTTCTGAAGATAATTTTATCTTGTAACCATGGTAACCTAATGGTGAGACATGAGTCACCACTAAAAC
Organism: Viscum album; assembly: GCA_963277665.1. Classification (NCBI taxonomy): domain Eukaryota; kingdom Viridiplantae; phylum Streptophyta; class Magnoliopsida; order Santalales; family Viscaceae; genus Viscum; species Viscum album. The sequence continues at coordinate 904,928,943 of OY728131.1, read as the reverse complement.
CCAATAGTGAGACATGAGTCACTACTAGAACCCCATGGTGATTAATGAGTCACAATTTACCATTGTACATACAACAATGAGTCATTTTGTATTGTTCTCTTTAAACATTTTGATGGTATAATGCCTGGAAATGTGTTTATTTTTTGTTAAATAACTTTTTTAATGACAATGGTATATAAAATTGGGTTGTTTCACTTCAAGATATTTACAATGGTGAGTCTTTGACTCACCGCCAAACATTTATGGCAGTGAATCATGACCCACTGTTAGCTAAAAATATATTTCCCAAATTTTTATTGTCTTATTTCTAGTTAATGTTTTTAAAATTAATTAAATTAATAAATATTTAGTATTTTATGCTAAAATGTACTTTTAAATTTGTTTAAAATTAATTAGAGTGACATCTGCACATGAAAATTAATTTTTTTATGATGCTATGTTTTTCTTAGTTTTCTATTGCATGTATATTTTTTCATGATTATATTATTACTTGAATTACTTTTTCAAATGGGATTATTTTAATGAATATTAGTATTAATATATTAAAGATTCATTTTAATATTTCATGGATAAATATTAGCCCAATTTTTTTTAAGCATGACTTCAACAGAACGAGGTAACGATCATATTATTTTCATTACCATCTAACAAATGTCATGCATAGATTATATACAAACACACTCCGTAGACCTCTTATTTAATGCTTTGGGAGAATGATTAAATAATAAAAACAGATTTATCCATTGATATAAAATTATTTATTGATTTAGATTTATTCAACAATTTATTCAACGAGGATAGGATTTGACATTTACCAGATGTTCTCATAAATTCCAAGAGAAAAACTTCTTCAACTTATATTGTTCATATGTAGTAATCACAGAAGATCATCACCATCTATATATTATATACCAAATGTGATCAAATTTAAAAGAGTTGTACTGAACTTCCTAATCATCAACTCAAGTTCCTATTTCTTTTTCTTTTTTGTATTTTTACTCTTTTAAAATTCCTGCAATCTTTTGTTTGTACTCTAGAGTTTTGGTTTAAGATTTTCCCATCCAGAAGATGTCGTTGGATTATTACTCCCATCTGAAAGGAAGGTCGCATTATTCCAACAAAAAAATGGAATTTTGGTTGTAACTCCATCAAAAGTTATGGGTTATACCACCAAGTGTGAAAAAGGTAAGTCAATTTATACCTCTATGTATGAAAAAGGTATGTTTGTAATTTTTTATAATCAGTTTATTACTCCCAATAAAAATTAAGGATATAGTGCATACTAGTCTCCTCGAGGAGTGGAGAATATTAAATAGAGAACTAGAATCTTGGTGATCTAATCCTCTTTAAAAATATCCTACGTTAATTATTTTATTTCTGTTGTAACATTTAATGGTACTATACCGTTGATAAATTTATATTTGTAATAATAAATCAAAAAGGTCTATTCACAGCACTTCTAGTCACCTATTCTATACCAAGGGACCTAAAAATTGGTATCAGTGCATGATTACTTTTTTAATTATTTTGTTTTATTTTTTTAATTATATATTTATGAACTAATCATTTTCCTATACTTAAAAGTATAAGGAAAACAACCACTAATTTGTTATGGATAATCAGGATTTTGAAATGTTAAATCCCATTAGACCACCTAAGTTCAATAGAAATGTTTATGTCTACTATAAATACAGAATAAAGGTATTCTTAAAGAATATTAGTCTTGACTATTTGGGTATTAGGTCTAAACCTTATGAATTACCTGATGTTGAATTAGAAACTCTTACTAGTAATGAGGCTACTATATGTGTTTTAAATTAAAAAGTCATGAATTTATTATACTTTTCATTAATTATAAATATGTATAGTCATATTTCATCTTGCAATACTGCTTCTGACATTCTGAGGACATTAGAAGTCACTCAACAAGGTACTGAAAATTTGTAGAGAACTAAGTTAGGTATGCATCAAACTAAATTTCAAGAATTCAAGATGACAGAATAAGAGAGTATAAATGAGATATAAAATAGATTCAAAAATATTGTTAATGTTATGGTTGCTCTGGGAGAAACCATAAATAATTAATCCCTTATTAAAATACTACTGTGAGCTCTACCTAAAATATGGCATTCAAAGAGGCTATTGACGAAATCATGGAATTTACGGAATATTATATGCATGAGTTGATGGGATCATTACTACAATAGAATATGGAAATGAAACATTACCATACTTATGGTCATGATAAAAATAAATGTATAACATGTAAATTATATATAAATGTTATTGCTAATTCTTCTGATTTTGGGTTACAAAAAAGCGAGAAGGATGGAAATTTAAATTTCACAAAAGGTGTTTACAAGTAAATTAAGGGTAAGAGAGTATTTAAGAAGAATCCTAGAATATATTTTCAAAATAAATACAGAAAGGGTTGTAAAATAGGCAACACTAGAAAATATGATACTTCAAAATTATTATATTATTATTGTGGGAAAAAAGGGAACATAAAATTAGACTATTCCAAATTAAAACAAGAAGGAAAGTTGGAGAAATAAAAGAAAAAATAAATATAGGATTATCATGCAGGATATAATTGCATGGGAGAACTAGACACAAGTGATGTCGGTTCTAAAAGTGAAAATTAATATGCAAATCTTTGTATGATGGATATTACTGTAAATTAGTTACACTCTATCTATAATTGCAGTTATGGTTTTGATAACGATATTGGAAATGAAGTTAAATAATTAAATGATCAAAATGAAAAATTTAAAAGTGACATATTAATAATGTATGAGCAGTACATGGAATTATAAAGAGAAAATAATAAGATTAAAGAAGAAAATAAAAAACTAAATGACATTATTTTAAGTAATATAGAACAGAAAAAAGTTATTGATTCTGAACTAATCAAATTTAAAGATGAGAATATAAAAATAAAAGATTTTCTATTTTAAAATGATGAATATCAACATATAATTTTTAGAAAAAATTGAAAAGGAATTAAATAATATTAAAAAAAAAAATAAGAAACCTAAAAATTTTGGTTCATGTTCAAGTGTAAAAATACGTGATGACCTGGAAGTTATTTAGAATGAGAATAAAAACCTTTAAAAAGAAATTAATGGATTGAATGAAAATTTATCTACAGTTGTTTGAGGACAAGATAAATTTGATAAAATAATGTCCATGAACAAACCCAAATATGATAAGAAGGGTTTTGAAAATTATACTCAGGTTCCTAAGATGTATAACACTATTATTGTGAAATTCATTAATGGAAATATTTCAATTGTTACCTGTTTTAATAGTAATATGAAAGGTAATTATGAAAATGAATGTTATTTAAAGTATACTTGGAATTTAGGCCATACTAAGACTTTTATTTCTAAAAATATTTCCAAAAGATTACCCTGTAATAACTATCTCACATCTTTATAGCTACCTAAATATTTTTCAATTAATCTAGTTTGATCCAAACTGGTATTGGTACTGAAACAACTATCTGCTTGATTTGTTTTGAAGTAATCCTATCTGAAGTGCTCCAAAGTTACATGATACATAGACAACATGAGCTCCAAAAGAATGTTTCAAATCTAGTTAAACCTAAACTGGTCACTGTGTCCAGATGATTTTATTTCTGACCATCAAGCATGTTATCTTCTATAATGTAGTTTGATATATTGTCATATAAGAAATATAATATCATTTTATAAAATCATTTTATTTCTTATTCAAGTCATGTGATTTAATTTATATCTATTTTTTTATTAGATTGTAAGATTTTTATAGTTTATATTGTTAAAAATTCATATCTAAATATGATGATTATATGTTTAATTTTCTAAAAACTTTTCTAATAGTATAGTTCTATTTTGATTAAATATGATTGAATTTAGAGGGAGTTATACCCTATTTTTATTTGAAATAATTCACTATTATTTAAGTCTAAATAAGTATTTAAACAATTATTTTATACGAACATAAAATTTCTTAGTCCGTTTGAAATGATCTTTCAAAAATGATTTGTGAATTTTATAATACACCTCTTAAATAACTTATTTTATTTATATTTTATCTTTTAATAAATTTTAAATGAAATTTATTTTGAATTTATAAATTTTTAAATAATAAATTTATTTTAAAAATTAATTTAATTTTGGTAATAAAATTTGTTTTGTTGATATTTTTTTAAGCCTAATATTTCTATGCTTAAACTCACGAGAAGGTTGTTTATTTTAAAACCTTTAAAGAAAATATTTTTTGGAAGTATTTTTTAATCTAATATTTTCATGAAAATAAAATTTTCATTGAATTTCACAATTTTTTGTTCCTTTCTTATGTTTAAACATAACATGTAAAAATATTAACTTTTTTGTTTTGTGTAAATGTTTTGTTAAATACTGATCACTATGATTAAATTGTAATTAGATCTTTCTAGTTAAAATTTCTTTGCAAAAATAACACAGTCTTAATTATCCTTTCAATGAATGTTGTACCTTTTTATTTTTATAGTGGTTGATTTTTTTAAAAGGGAGTGTCTATTTTATACACTAAAGTATGTTTTGAATTGGGTATGATGAAAGATTAACTAATTCTCAAGTACAATTTTGATTTGGATAAATTTATTCCTTGTTTTGTTATATGTCTTCTATAATCTAAAGTTATCCATTACACTTTGATTGCTTTTTATTAAATAACTTTGTGCACTTGAAATCTATATCTATTTATCAATCATTTAATACTTATATAGCCCACTGATATTTTTCTACCATTCTTAAATTATCATTATACCTAAATGTTTAAAATTGCAGAGTTAAATAATAACAATAATTTTTTTTAAAAAAAATTACCTAAATGAAATTTTTTACTCTGTTACTTTCACTTTCATTGATTTTATTTATTAATTCACTTTTTGATAAATTTCAAAAAAGGGGAGAATGTTTTTGAATATTTAATAATGTTCCTTCTAATATTGTTTAAAAATTTAATAAATATTATGTTTTGGAATTTAAAAAAATGGAGCGATTATTTGTAATTGCATATTAACTATCTGTTATATCCCTATGTTTTAATAAATTAAAATTGAATATAATATTTGATTAATTTCAATTTTGTTTTAAAAAATTTATTTCATACTCAAACTCAACCACTCATTTAAGGGTACCTAATGGTCTACCCCATGGGAGGTCTAAAAATCAGTGGTTCATACAGAGTTCAGCACAATTTCTGTATTGTGGATGACAAATGAGTGTTGGACAATGTCTATGTCATGAGGTGCACCCCGCATGGGTTTGAGCTCATAGCACTCACATGGAAAGAATGCCTAGTGCATGTTTCTATATGATTGATTTTTTTCTAGTGAAGGTAAAATGTATTTTTTCTTTTATACTACGTGCCTTATGCTTTTTGGATTCAATGTGGGACATCCAAGATTCAATCTGGACCATAAGTTTCCATCTCATTTTTCTTTAACTACCTGATTTCTTTCTTCTATTCCACTCATTATCAGACATTAATGGTGCCTTATCCTATCCATTGTACATCTTTAATTTTTATGAACTATTTAATCATCCTTGTTTTATTCTAAAAACCGTAGTTTGGAATTAATGCTCACCCTTTGTTCTCCCAGACACCTTTTTTCATTCTTCATTCACCGATGACATCCCACTTCTTCTTCATCGTCCTTCCTAGTCATTTATATATTTCTATTTTTATCTCGTGACACCTCTAGTTCATCTTATTTATTCTCTCAAGTTTGTAGTGGTTCAACTCTCTCTTATAGATCCACTATTTATCATGGTGTGTACTTCACTGTAAGAAATTCATCTTCCTCTTCAGCCTTCCACACATTTCTCTTGTCTGAAACCTTCATTTTGGTCACTGAAACTAAGTTGAGTTACTATTAGTTTTAAAACCAATGGTGTGTCATTTTATACATCATTGGTATATTTTATAATGGTGAGATATTTCTCCTCTATGTATTTTATCCAACAGTGAGTGACTAACTCACCATCAGGAGATCAATGATAAGTCATTGACACACCGATGGATCTTGTTTCTTCCTGATGTAAATCATTGATAGTAGCCTTCATCATAGTTCTGTTTGAGCCCCTATTTTTTGTGTATATCTTATGGATTTTTTAGTGTTTCAATTTTATGTTCCTTTTCCTATATATATTATTTTTAATTCTTATTCTATACATCTTTTATGTTGTGTTTGATTTAATCATAAACATAGCAGTAGTTTTGATTAATTTCATTTTGGTTTTTCTTATTATTTTATGAAATATTGGCGTTGTGTTATTCATATGAATATTTAATTTGTTATCTAAAAATATTATTATATTTTCCCCATTGTAACCCAATGGGGAGACATGAGTCATCGTTGGAACCCAATGGCGAGACATGAGTCACCACTAGAAACCAACAGTTTTCCATGAGTCATGATTCATCATTGGATATGCAACGGTGAGTCATTTTTTATTGTTCTATTCAAACCTTTTGATGGTATTATTCATGGAAATGTTTTTAGTTTTAGTTAAATAATTTTTTTAATTTCAATAGTATGAAAACCTATGATGTGTCACCACCAGACATTTCCAATGGTGATTCATTGACTTGCCACCAAACATTCCCAATGGTGAGTCATGACTCACCGTTAGTTAAAAATATATATCCAAAATTTTTACATTTTTTAATTAAATCTATTAAAATTAATTACATTAATAAAAGTTTGATATTTTATGCTAAAATATACTTTTAACTTTTTTTAAAATTAATTATTGCATTTTTAGTGACATCGAAACATATAAATTAATTTTTTTTATAATTCTATGTTTTTCTTAATTTTTTTCTACATGTATGTTTTCAAAAATTATATTATTATTTGAATTAATTTTTCAATTGTGATTTATTAAATGAATATTAACCTTAATATATTAAGTATTCATTTTAATATTTCATGAATAAATATTAGTTCGAATGTGTTTTTGTTTTCATCATGAATTCAACAAAATGAGGTAACATTCATTGTTTTTATTACTTTCGAAAAAATGTAATTCATAGATTGGATATGGAACTGATCCTATAGATATATACTTTAATGATTTGGGAGAATAATTCAAGAATAAAAACAAATGTACTAGTGTACATAAAATCATTGATTGATTTATATTTATTCGACAATTCATTCAACGAGGATACAATCTGACATTTCTCTAATGTTCTCAGAAATTCAAGGAGAAAAACTTCTTCAACATATACAATTCATATATAGTAATCATATAAAATCCTAATCATATAAATATTCTATACCTGATTTGATCAATAAACAAAGATCTACACCGAACTTTCTCATCATCTGCTCAAGTTCCTTTTCCATTTTTTGTATTATTTTTATCTGTTGTAATTATTCCAATCTCTTGTTTGTATTCTATAGTAATGGTTTAATATTTTCCCATCCAAAAGTTTTCATTGTTTTATCCATCCCATCTAAAATGAAGTTCTTGTTATTACTACTAGAAAAAAGGAATGATTTTTATGACTATCAAATGTCAGGGGTTATACCACCATGTGTGATAAAGGTAGGTTAGGATATACCACCAGGTGTGAAAAATATAAAATCGTAATTGTTTGTATTCGAGTTACTACTCCCATTAGAAAGTAAGGATATTGTGTATAACAATATCCCCAAAGATTAAAGGATATTGAAGATAGGACCAAGATCTTGGTGATTCTAACCTATATAAAATCTTCTCTCTAAATTGTTGTATTTATATAGTAACAATTAACACTAATATAACACTAAAAAATTTGTATTTGTAATAATAAATCAAAAATGACTATTAAACCCCCTTATAATCACATCTTCTACACCAAGAGACCTAAAAAATACCATATCTAAGATAGTGAATGATTATCCAATAAAAACATATATTTCAATAACATTTTAATGGTATTAAATGTTCATTTTTGATCTTATGGGCCTGAGTTAGTGCATTTTCATTATGAACATCCATTCTCATCATTTGTACACTTCATGCCTAATATACACCAATTTAGGCCCAATGATTCATCTGATTATATGTAATGTAATTATAAATATTTTAAATTTATATTTTGGGAACTATATCTAAACTTAAATTTGAACATTTTTCATTCAGGGATCAATGGATGATTCATAAATTATGATAGAGATATTTGGACATGAATGGAAGCAATTCTAGAGAAGGCAGATTGGACATAAGGCCACTTATGAGAATGTGGGGACCAACATAAAGGCCCGATGAATCCCAAATTTTGTGGGATGATATAAGAAATGTTGAGGAACAGATCAATCTTCAGGAGATAATGCTAATTCGGCCTATATAGTGGTCATTAAGGCGGCCCAAGTTAGAGATACAATTCTGGGCCAGATTCTGCGTCCCAGAAAAACATCCCAATAATTTGATCATATCTCGGAATACACGACTCCAAATGGTCCCAAATTGTACAGGAGGTTATAATCCATCCGGAGATACATTTTCTTCTTCTATGAACCACTCTGATTCGGCCATCTACGAGGTATTCGAAACGCGTCTGTTCGGTGAAGGAAAGCAGGCTGCCACCTCGGGTCAAGGGTGGAGAAATCAACTCTCCCTTACTTTCCACCCACCTATGGCCTACCACAATTAATTGAGGAGACTTGGACTGTTGGAGGCTCGACCAAAGGTCTCAAAAATGAATATTTAAGGCAGAGGTGTTGGAGGATTGAAGAATCTTGGATGCTTTGTTCAATTATAATGTTATGCTGTAATTTTGTTGTCTCAAATTTGTCTTTCACATGTAAGTTGTTCAATTCACTTTAGTTTCGTAATAAAATTTATTCTTATAATATTATTCAGTTGATATTAATATCACTTTGATACTGTTGGATCATGGTGTGAATTTATTCACACCAATCCTTGTGAAATTATTTACACAACGGTGGAGTGATCATTTTATTTTTGTTGTTTTCTTTACTTCTCCATTTCCTCCCTCATGAGTCTACTTTCCGCTTCCCTTGAAACCATGGGATCAATGGAGGGATAACCCACTTATGGGTTGATCCAAGGGAGTATCAAGGGTCTGTATTGGATGTTATTTATCACCTCATTAATGTATAATCACTTCTTTAATTGAGATTTTTATTTGATTATTTTTAAACTCCATCGTCCTTGTTGAAATTAAGGCCACACACTTCAAGTGCTAATATGGACCTTTACCTTGAAGTGCTCAAAAAATTTGATCCTTCAAGTGTATAGGTGATTAGTATTAAAGGGTGTATGAATTAAACCAGTAAGTGATGTTGTTGTTTTATCTCCTTAAATGAACCCATCTCAAATATAAGAAATTGAAATCATTAAAAAGGAAATACGTCCAATCCACCCCGAGTGATAACCTAGGATCAACTCATTCTTTTAAATTGAATTAACTTAAGTATCATATATTTCCTTTAAACCCATATATAATGAACCCAAGTTGGCCACTTCATATCCAAAAATAGTCCATAGAATGTACGTGTCTATAGCTTACTTCTTAGGTCTCTGAGGATTCGACAACCCAAACTAAAATACAAGGACCGTCTTACATTCTTCTCTTGGGTAAATTTGAGCGAGAATCAAATTTTGGCACCGTTGCTAGGGACCTAAGAAAGTTATCTTAGACACTATCATTTTATTCATCCCTCTTCTCTATTTTCACCCCCTCACTCCTATGGAATTCAATTTTGAACAAGTCCAAACATGGGAAACATATCCCTACTTTGATCACCCAACCCCATGTGTGATGTACATTGACCATCCTAATTTCTAAATGTGGGATCATCAACAAACTAATGAACCACATTGTTTTTACCCTTATGATCCACAAAACATCTCAACATATAATGAGTTTCAATCCCCACAAAGCCAATCTGAACACCCTCCTGCGCAATTCCAACAACTTAATTATCCACCTAGAATAGACCATTCGAATCAACCCCTTATCCATACTAATATACATCCATTACTTGAAAAACTATGTCAACAAATGGAGATAATGAATTTTGAGGTTTCATAATTGTGGTTATAACTACAAAACATTAAAACTTGTGAGGAACCCATCCCTACACAAACTATCCCTTCCATAACCTTATGTGAAATGTCTAGTTTCCTACAAACCTCTCATGAATTTACTGAAGAGAAAACCTTTGGATTTGGGGAAGACAAAGAGGATCAAGGAATTATTGATGGGTGTTTGAATCCGGAAGAAATTTAATTTTTGGATTCAAAATAGGAGAATTTGATATCATGGATTGAGTCTCCTAAGTATAACTCCATTGATGAATTTTCAAAAACACCAACCATTGAACCATTGAGAGAAATCACAAACATTGAGTCCAAATCCATTCCTAAAACTAATATGTCCAATTTTGTGGATGAATATTCTTTTCCAAAGGAACCAATTTTGTTGAGAAATTTTGAAAATGAAATTGAGTTTAATTCAAAGTGACAACCGATGTCTGAATTTCCTATCCAAACCGAGCTTAAAATTAGTATTCTTCCTTCCTTGCTCAAGTATCCCTTCATAGTGTATAAACATGACCTTTATGATGGAATTAATACTTCTCTTGAAACTAATAATGTAGGAATGATCATTAATTTCTTGGGAAATACTAGAGAAGGAACTCGATCCACCATTTCAGAAATTCATTGGATTTACCCACTCATTTTAGAACATAGGATTGTGAATGAAACAAATTATAAACATAGGATCAATCCCAAACTAGTATAATTGGTGAAAAATGTTTTCCTTTAAATATTGAAAGTTGGTATTGGGTAAGTTGGGGGGTTCAAGTCGAGCTAACGACCTTAAACAAAGCGCTGCACAGGAGGAAACCCGTGGTTTTCATCTTTGCAAATCATCTTTTTTGTAAATAGGATTAATGAATCATTTTGATAAACAAAAAAAATAGACTGTTGACCTGTTCTTCTATTATGAGTATGGCTGGGTATTAAAAGAGAGCACCATATTCATCCGTGTCACGTGGTGTGATCCTTGAGTAATGCCTTACCCAAAAATTTAAACAGAAGACAATTTGTCATCAGTTTGTCTTATTTTAATGTGTGTGTAGTTTAAAATAATAAATAAATAAATAAATAAATAATAATATAATTATAATAATAATAATGGACCCATCGTGGGTCGTGGGTCAAACCCCGTCATAACCGGCGAAGCCGTGAGGATTCGAACCCAGGATCGAAGGGAGACAGGGGTGTGCGCTTACCACTGAACTACGGCTTAATGTGCTCACTTATTCTATAAATTTTATATATATAGTTATATTTTACTTATATATATATATATTGTTTTTTTCTTTTCTTTTCCTTTTTCCACTAGGGAACTTTGCGAGCAACATGGATATAAAAGGACTAAATTCGAGCGACAAGAACTTCAAACTTCAACCACTAGGTGACTTCATTCCATGATCCTCATATTTCAATTTCCTTATTGAACTTCCCTTTTATTCCTCTACCCCATTCTAAATTTTATTTTTACGAAACTAGGGACAGTTTCATTCTAAGTTGGGGGGTGTGGAAACAAAATGTTTTTTTTAAAAAACAATGATAAAAAAAAGAAATAAAATTCTTTTATAATTCATATAATAACATCTTTGCTCACATTAAAACTGCATTGAAAATAAATTTTATTTCCTTGAATCTTAATTTAATTCATGATTAAGTTTAAAAGCATTGATTTTGGAAGTTTGGTTGTCCAATGAAAATTTTCATCATTGTTATTTTCATCCATTAAATCAAAATTCCACAATGCACGTCCTCTAGACTATGGGGTACTAATTTGAATTTTTAGGGTCCCATAATAAATAGCATAGGTTGGTTTGTTTTTTATGAATAATATGAGTTTTCAAAAAAATATATTTGAATGTAGAGAAATGGATTGATAAAATGCGAGGATTTCGGCACCCGGGGATCGTGACTCCAGAGTTATCTAGCCCTGAGTTTTTCAATCTATCTCTATTTATGGTAATAATACTTTGTTTTTTATTAAGTTAACTCGAGATGATGCCCGAGTATGTGGGCTTCACTTGGTGCCCTAAGGCCTTTGAGTCTGGGAGTCATCGACAAAGTCTTACTACATGGGATTGGGATTGGGATCTGTTTTTAAATTCATCTTGTTTTAAATTTTCTTGATAGGTTGTAAAAATATATTTGTGTGCAGTTTACATTGTGAGCACTGTTTGCTATAATGTGTTTGAAGAAAGGAATTCAAATAAAATCATTGAATTATTTGCTTGGGACTATAAAATCTCAAGTTGGGGTGTGATTATCCAATAAAAACATATATTTTAATTACATTTTAATGGTATTAAATTTTCATTTTAGATCTTATGGGCCTGAGTGAGTGCATTTTCATTATGAACATCCATTTTCATCATTTGTGCACTTCATACCTAATATACACCAATTTAGGCCCAATGAGTCATCTGATTCTAAGGAATGTAATTATCAATATTTTAATGTGATATTTTTGGAAATATATATACACTTAAATTTGAACATTTTTTATTCAGGGATCAATGGATGATTCATAAACGATAATGGAGATATTTGGAGATGAATGGAAGCAATTCTAGAGAAGTCAGATTGGACACCAACCCACTTATGAGACTGTGGGGCCCAATATACAGTCCCAATGATTCCCATATTTTGTGGGATGATAGAATAAATGTTGATGAACAAATAAATCTTCAGGAGATAATTATAATTCGGCTTCTATGGTGGTAATTAAGGCGGACCAAGTTAGAGATACAATTTTGGGCCAGACTCTGCAGCCCAGAAAAAGATCCCACTAATTTGATCATATCTAGGAATCCACAAATCCAAAGGGGCCCATATTTTACAAGAGGTTAGAATACATCAGGTGATCCATTTTCTTATTCTATTTCCTACTCTGATTCGTCCATCTGGAAGGTCTTCCAAATGCGTCTGTTCAATGAAGGAAAGTTGGCTGCCACCTCGGGTCAAGGGTGGAAAAATCAACTCTCCCTTACTTTCCACCCACCTATGGCCTACCAAAATTAATTTAGGAGACTTGTACTATTGGAGGCTCTACCCAAGAGCTCAAAAATTCCTATTTAATGCAGTGGTTTTGGAGGATTTAAGAATCTTGGATGCTTTGTTCAATTATAATGTTATGCTGCAATTTTGTTGTCTCAAATTTTTCTTTCACATGTACGTTGTTCAATTCACTTTAGTTTGTTAATAAAAGTTCTTCTTATACTCTTATTATGTTGTTCTTCATATCACTTTGATACCTTTGGATCATGGTGTGAATTTATTCACACCAAACATTGTGAAATTATTCACACAATGGTGGTGTGATCATTTTATTTTTGTTGTTTTCTTTACTTCTCCATTTCCTCCCTCATGAGTCTACTTTCCTCTTCCATTGAAACCATGGGATCAATGGAGGGCTAACCCACTTATGGGTTGATCCAATGGAGTAGAAAGGGGTTGGATTGGATGTTATTTATCACCTCATTAATGTATAATCACTTCTTTAATTGATATTTTTATTTGATGACTTTTAAACTCCATCGTCCTTGTTGAATTTAAGGCCACACACTTCAAGTGTTAATACGAACCTTTACCTTGAAGTGATCAAAACTTTGATCCTTCAAGTTTATAGGTGATTAATATTAAAGGGTGTAGGAATTAAACCTGTAAGTTATGATGTAGTTTTATCTCCTTAAATGAACCCATCTGAAATATAAGAAATTGAAATCATTAAAAAGAAAATACGTCCAATCCACCCTGAGCGATAACCTAGGATCAACTCAATCTTTTAAATTGAATTCACTTAAGTATATTAGAGTTCCTTTAAACCCATCTAAAATAAACCCATGTTGGCCACTTCATAGCCAAAAATAGTCCATAGAATGTACGTGTCTATAGTTTACTTCTTAGGTCTCTGAGGATTCGACAACCCAAGCTAAACTACAAGGACCATCTTACCTTCTTCTCTTGGGTAAATTTGAGCGAGAATCAGTGAACCAATCCCTAATCCCCAAGAGAAACCAAAGGGAAGAAAACAGTGTGATCCACAGTGGTTTAGAATGGAGACAGGTTATTGTTTGGACTAGTTGATGAAAGTGATGATTGGAGATTTCACGCATGAGAAACAATATCTAAGTGACACCCTATGATAGTTATGTGGTTTGTCACCCATGTTAGAATCCTTGGGATAAGAATAACTAGTGTCACATAGATGCTGTCAAGTTATAAGGCTGAAATTTATTGGTGCATCTTCAACATTTTTTTTCGATTGTCTAATCTATTTTGAGTGATAGAGGATCCATATTAGTTCCAAATCTAAGAGAAGGTTTAGTAGAACTTTTTAAATTAAGTAGATGGAGTACTAAAATTCATACATGTAGAAGTGGTGGTTGTGGTCATGGTAGACATGCTTCAAAGATACATCGCCAATAGAGTGGACTTACTCTTGGTAGTTAGGTCATAACATTGGGCCATGAACTCTGCCATATTTTTTCAGTGCATCCTTTATTAGAGGAGTAGGGTGTTGGTAAATATACTGTTCAAGGTACTATTCAAGTATCCTGAACTATTATATCTTCCATTTCTGATAGAGGTTTGTCACAATCTTTTATCTTTTTGGATATTGTGGGGATACTCAAACATCATGTTGAGTATTCTTGTGGTGTTATGAATCTCAATACACCTTTGGGTATGAATTCAAAAAGTGTATGTCAATGTAATAATTTTCCAATTGAGGTAGGAAACCATTATTTATTATGGGACATATTCATACTTGAGATGATGGGATCTGATGTCATTCTCAGGGTAGACTGGTTGGTCCTCTGTTATGCCTATGTGTTTTTTTATCACAAGAGGGTTTCATTTACATCACTAGAGGGAAGTACTTATACTCATAAGGGATAGTGGGATGTAGAGGAAAGTAGAGTTGGACTAGAGTATCTTGGGATAGGCGGCGTGACCACCCATATTTCAAAAATTTACATGAATGGCCAGGGACTACATCGAACTCATTTCCCTCATGTAGTTAATTGATTTAGGGATGTATTCCCTGATGGATTTTTAGGACTTCCTCCTGAGAGATGCGTAGAGTTTAATTTAGAGCTAGATCATAGAGCTACACTAGTATCCGATCCTCCTTATTGGATAGTTACTCTAGAGTTTTATAATCTAAAGATGTAGTTGAAAGATTTAGAGGCCAAGGGTTTTATACAGACTAGTAATTTTCCTTGGGGTTTTCCTGTCCTTTTGGCCAAGAAGGTAGATGGAACTCTCAGGATTTGTGTGGATTACTGGATGTTAAATTAGCTTAAAATGAAGAACCACTATCCCTTACCTCATATATATGACCTCTTCAACCAGCTCATAGGATCTTGAGTATTATCTAATATCGAAATAATATTGGGTTATCATCAGGTTCAATTTAGGCCTTTAGATATTCCATGTATAGATTTCTATAGTTGGTATCATTTATATGAGTATCTGATGATTCTATTCGGTCTTACAAACACGGATTCCCTATTCATGTATTTGGTGAATAATGTTTTCCATCCCTATCTGGATTCCTTTTTTGTGATCTTATTAGATGAAATATTGTTTTATTATCATACTTGGAGCAACCATGCCATACATCTTGATATCATTTTGAATACAATTAGAGAGCACCATTTTTATGCAAGGATTGGTAAATTTTATTTATGGACCAATAGGGTTCACATCATGGGTCATATTATCTCAGATAAAAGAGTTTCAATTGACCTATAGAAGGTGAGATATGTAGTTACCTGGGAGTAGCCCAAGAATATATTTGATATACATATTTTATTGGGTATAGTGGGTTATTAAAAAAATCATACTAGATTTATCACGCTTCACTGCTCTTCTTATGGGCTTGACTAATAAGGGTGTGAAGTTTATATGGTATGAATATTACGACAAAACCTTTTAAGAGACGAAAGGGAGACTGACTTGGGAACTGATCCTGATTCTACATGAGCTAGGAAGAAGATATACCATGTATTATGATGCATCCAATATCTGGATAGAAGCAGTTATGATACAGGAAGAATTATTTATTGCATATGGGTCAAGGAAGTTGGGGCCTCATGAGTGGAATTACCCAGTGCATGATCTTGAGTTTTTATTTGTTGTTCAAGCCTTGCATTTTTAGAGGTATGAACTATTAGGAGTGTGTTCTGTTGTGTTTATAGACCAAAAAATAATCAGGTATATTTTCACAGAGCGTGACCAAAATATTAGGAAGAAAAGATGAGTTGAATATTTATAGTCCTTTGAATTTTATATTTCCAATATTTATGGGAAAAGAAATATTGTTCCCGATTCACTAAGTAGGAGGACTGAAAAACAGGAAGTTCAAGAGGCCAGTAGCGAGTGGTATCTTATGAACCTTTTTTTGAGATGCACATCGAGGTATAGGACTATAATGGATAGTCTGTACTTTCCTAACTATTATTGACCTATTCAAATTTTTATAAGGTTAATATGAGGTAGTTTTTATATCATTAAGGCTTGTTCATACAAGTGAGTTTTATTTTGAGGACCTGCCTCCAAATCGGCCTATCGAGGGTGACAAAATCTTGTGTATACACCATTGTATCTAGGTTCCCACTAATATGAGAGATGAGTTGATGCATGAGTCACAAGTTTCTCAGGGGAATTTCATTCAGTTATCTCCAAGATATATCATGATGTGCACTGATAGTATTGGTGGCTATTGATGAAGTGTCAGATAGCAAGTTTTATTACTTGGTGTTCCACCTATCAACATGTGAAGGTAGAGAACTAGTGACTTGATGGATTATTACAACCATTACTTGTCCCAAAATGGAAATGGAAAGATGTTTCTATGGATTCTTCCATCATATTACCATGGTAACCTTGATGTAGTGACACAATTTGGGTAGTCATGGATCATTTGATGAATGTAGCCCACTTCCTATCTGGGAGAATTTATCAGTTGTTGTGATGGGTAGATTTTATGTCCATGAGATTATATGGATTAACAGGGTCCCTCATACAATTATTTTTGATAGATATTCTCATTTGACATTGAGGTTATGGCAGGGTTTATAGAAATATATGGGTACATAGATGAATTTAAGCATAGTTTTTCACCCCCAGATTGATGGATAGATGGAACAAACTATACCAATGTTATAGGAAATTCTCTAAGCATGTATCCTTGATTTTGGTGGTTATTGGGAGAATCATATCCCTCTCATAAAGTTAACCTTTAATAATAGTCATCAGAAGAAAATTTAGATGTCTATTTACGGTATGCCATGTTGTTGAACCCTATGTTGGTTAGAGGAAAGAGAGTTAGTTTTACTAGGTCCACATTTTCTTCAAGAGTCTTCAGAGAAGGTTTAGATTATTAAGAAATGAATGTCTACTAATCAGTATAGATTAAAATTTTATGTTGATATATATCCACGACCTCTATAGTTGAGGTCAATAATTAGGTTTTATTTTAGGTATCACCCAAACAAGGGAATATACATATACAAAAGAAAGGGAAGTTGTCACCTCATTATGTCTTGTTGTTTGAGATATTAGTGAGAGTTGGTTCAGAAGCCTATCAGTTTCTATTACCTCAGGGGTGATGTTCTATACATGATGTCTTCCATGTTTCATAGCTTCACTATTATGATGTCAAACCATCACATACTTTTGATCCTAAAAATGTTGAGATAAATTTTGATGCTTATTTTAAGGAGTATCCTATAAGTGTCATTGATCATAGCATGGAGGCTCACTGAGGCTGGTTTGTCTCTTTAGTACGAATTTTATGGAAGCACAACCGATAGAAGTTAAATAGTTGGGAGTGGGAGGCTGATGTATTTTCTTTGTGTACAGAGTTGTTCTCAGACATCATTTCACCACCCTTGGAAGGTGAAGTCATGGATGAGTACCTTTAAGGGGAAATAATGTAAGAACCTAGTTTTTATCCAAGGTACAAATAATTAAAATTTCAGTATAACAATTTTATTTTGACTTGACATGGATTCCTAAAGAATTCACAGGAGTTTAGGGATTTCTTGGGGCTTGTTCAAAGCCTAGAGGCTTAGTGTTTGGAAAAGGAAATCAGGTCACACAATTAGTAGAAACTATGTTCCCCATCCACATGGTTAGAGTAACTATGAAAGGGATGGAAAAAGTGCTTCAAGAGGCTGCATGGGTTGATGAAATTGTGAAGCTAGTGGTGCATGACTATGTGGGTGGATTTGTAGTTTTTAGCATAGGGTTTTGCACAATTTTTTCATGGTTAGTCAAATTGTACACATAGAACCATTTGGGGTCCATTCATATATAGTGTGAGTCACATGGTTGGTGGAAGGTTTGGCTAATCATGTGGCCAAACTATGCAACCCAAATATTTTTGGCAAAAGTACAATTTTTACCTTAAATAAAATTTAACTCGCCTTGGATCTCATTTTTATCTAGAAAAATATATTTGACTTGGGGTATCTCCCTTGAGGTAAAATCATAGCTTCTGATCCCAATTTATCGTACGAACTCAGATTTGAACATGCTTCATCTCATTGGATCTACATTGGTAAGTTCTTCAACCATCTTTCACCTTTCTTTGTATTCCATTATCTTGATGGAGTTATTGAGGTGCAGGTTCATATACCCTATTTTCAGTGTGTTCATCCATTCTTCCATTTTCTCTAGATCTAGACCAAACAAAAGGCTGATACTGGATGAGGAGAGTACTAGAAGCTCATGGTAGGTGGTCTAGTCTCGATCCCTAAAGTACTGATGTTTTATATTATGATTCATTGCACCGCACACTGGATTCTCTATGAGTTTCTCTAAATTAAAATTAATTATGTTTAATTAAATTCCCTTGATAGAATTGGTCTAGTGATTCCTTATTCAGGTTGAATTAGGTCCCATTATCCATCTCTACCCTCTTAGGCGTGCCTATAGTTTTTCCTTAATATTGTTGAATGTTTAAATAGCCAAACTATCTTCTAAAGGGATTTGGCAGGACATCAAAGTGAGATAATCATAATGAATCGAATTTGATGTGAGTGGAGTGACCCTGTCATGTGATTAAATAGAACAATGGTTACACCCTTGCTATTATTAAATGTTATTGATTTGAATTATCCATTGGCTCATATTAAAGCCAATAATTACTTATCATTGTTAAGATGTATGGTCATAGTTCCCCTTCTACTAATGTAATATATAGGAATATAGACCCTAGTTAATTATTATTAATAGGAATGGAGACCCTTATACTTTAGGATATGTTCATGGAATCCCTTTATATGAAAATTGGGTTTGGAAACCTTGATGATATGATATTTGGCATAGTGACCCTAGTGATATGATATGGGCATGATGACCATTTACAAATGTGATATTAAGCATGGTGTCCCTTACTGTGATACTGGGCATGGAATCCCTTATTGGGATTCTAGGCACGGAGTTCCCTATACTTTTGTGACACTAACATGGTGACCCTATTATTATGATACTAGGAATTATGATCATTACTACTATGATACTAGGCATAGATTCACTTGATACTTATGATAGTCATGCTACAGATTATGGATGTATGAGTTACACCTTGGGTCTAGGCTAGTGGTATTAGAAACATGTATGGTTGTTAAAGTCACTACGTATATAGTCTATATATTTGTATACATATGGTTATATGTTTAGACTATCTAACCAAGGCCAAAGTAGGTACTGTCATCTTGGTGTCCTTCTAGAACCAAAGCTAGCCTTTTACAATTTATTTACTACTTTCCATTATTACATGCACATTTCCATATTATATGAACTGATTGGATATTTATAGACACCATTGATGATGGCCTAATAACTTTATATCACACCCTATCTGGTTCGCCTATGGTACCCAAGAAGGATATTGTATGTAGGTATAGATAAGGGGAAACATCCACTTATGGATGAAATAATTCTCTCATGAATAAGGATAGGATCTTCATATAAGATGATTGTGTTGGGGCTCAAAATTCTTGGATAGCTTTTTGGACCTTTTGTTCCTTTTGTATATCATGTAATGTATTAAATGTCTATTGCAATGTATACTTGTTTTACCTTTTTTCTAGTGACCTGAAATCATTATATTTTGTATATGATTCAGATTACTGACTTTGTCTATTATTTTGTGCATTTATGTTTATTATTTATTATGTTTTATTTCTCATTGTTGATATGATTACTCTAGTAATCCATGGATTATAACACTGTGCTACTCTGACCCGATGGAATAATCACCCCGCAGAAACACCCTCGGCCCTTGCTACTAATCACCAGTCTCTGGTGTTTGGGGAGGAATGCTTGAGGCCATGTTCCCCACTAGCTCGAGGCACCATTTAGTGGAATCTGGGTCATTACATCATAGGTTTCATACCATATCATCCATTAAAAATTTAATTTATATAGGGATTTAAGGGACCAAGATAGTGTACATGCCCTTTATCAACTTAATTCATCATAAAAATTTCATTAATCATTTACCTTACAAGTGATAAGGAAGTATTCAATGTTAGTGTCCATGTCTATAATCAATTTTATTTATCATATTCAATTAATAATTAAATTTACTAATAAGTGATAAAGGGAGGGCCATGTTAGTTTCCACACCTCATTTCTCAACAATTGCATAATCATGCATAAGCTATGGGATGTCCCATTACATTCCAAAATTACCATTTATTCATTTCATTTTTTATTTCATTTATAAATTACATGGTGCTATAAGAGGTATTTAACCTTTAACAATCCATTTAATTTATGTATGAATCTGATTAATAAATAGAAATATAAAATCACTCCAAGGGTAGAATAATCATAGTAAATATAGAGAACCCACATAAAGGTTGATTTGGGTTGGGGTTTACAACACCCAACATTTAATAAGAGTGTCATAACATATTTAAATCACAGTTTAAATAATCTATTGAGAGATTTATTGATTTAAGGAGAAATTCTTAGAAGGTCCGGTGTGTGGCATAATGATAAAAAAAGTATAACCACCCAAACTTTCAAGAAAAAGGTATATCCCACCTACCTTATATGTGTTGCAAACTCCTCATCTAGTTTTAACCCATAACATGGAAAAAACGGAAGAAATCGAAGGAATATATAGATACCCTAAAAATAAGTAATATTAGCATGTATGAAAATGGTATTCTATATAGAGAGAAAATAAAAGAATTGAAATAATAGGATCAAAGAGAATATCAGTGATTATCCAATGTGAAAGAAGACACTTGATTTAGAGTCTGAATGAGTTAGGAGGATCAAAGACTTAGAAGAGGAAGGAAGACCTCAAGCAGAGGGAGGGGATATTATTCAAATTTGGAAGAAACGGGAGGATTTAGGTTATAATGAATTAGGGGGGGTAATTCCATTATTTTTTACAGGCTACTGATGGTATTTACAGTGTAAATTTGTGATTTATGTCGTCAATCCCCTCTTTAAGGGGTATACCTAATATGGATTATGACATAATTTACATTTTATGTTTCAACCTTATTTATTAAATAAACTCCCCTATTACAAGGGGAACCCAGCTTATGATGAAATCCCTAAAAAAATATAGCGTAAATTTATTATTTAATTTGTAAGATATACATTAACAACGTATATTTTCTAAAAAAGACTTCTCCTACAACTTATTTACAGCCACTGCTACCTCCCAAAATTGAATTAAAAGTTTATTAAGTATATTTTAATAATTTCCAACCCAAAAACAACAGAACTCAAATAAGTTTTAAATGAATTTAAAAAAACATGTACCTCCCTAAAAAGTTTGGACATTACAACCTCTCCTCTTTAAAAACAAATCATCCCTGAGTTTCCTTCTTAAGGGTGGTATATCATCGTATGATAATAAATTTTTCCACTTAGCATGTATTTTGGACTCTCACTCCCATGTCTCATCCTATATATAGTCATGCTTATATATATATAGTACCAAAGGAACTTACCTACATCATAGATAATTTATTCTTTTATCTATGATACATATAGGGTGTTCTTCAAAACAAGCATCATCTTCCAACTCAACCTCATCTGGATGAAGAATATGTGATGGGTCTGAATGATAATGGAAAAGTCGAGATACATGGAAGATGTCTCCCTTGTCCTAGTAACTTTAATGTAACTGCTACTGATAGGATATCGCCCTAATTCTCTATAGAATATCTAAGGGATTTATGTAATTAGGTGATAGATTACCCTCTCTTTGAATTCGTTTGTAAACCATCCTTAGTAAAACATGTAAGAATAATTAATCACTAAACTGAAACTCCATAGGTAAGTGGTGATGATCGGCATAATATTTTTTCATAGACTAAGTTGTATGCAACCTGATAAGTTATACATGCTCTAAGGTCTCCTAAACAAGATAGAGTCCTAGCAGTGCTACCTCTCCTACCTCTGACTAGCATAGGGGTGAACGACATGTATTACCATATAAAGAAACAAAAATGATCCATCTATATAGCACTTTGAAAGTTGTTATTATAAGAAAACTCTATAATAGATAGTTGATTACCACAAGAACCACCAAAATCAAGGATGAAAGCCCAAATCATATCCTCTAACACTTTTATCATATGCTTGGACTGACCGATGATATGCGGGTGATAAGATGTACTCAGCAATAACTATGAACCCAGTGCCTTCTATAACTCCTACCAAAACCATGAAATAAAACATGCTTCTCTATCTAATACGATAACACATGGAACCTTGTGAAATCATATGATCTCTATAAAATATAACCTTCTTAGCTCATCCACTAAAAGGTATCCCGAATAAGAAATATTTGGGATACCTTTTTCATCCCATCCATGATCATCCACACTACATCACCACCTCAAGGGGATCTAGGAAGTCCCATAAAAATCCATAGTGATGCCATCCCATTTCCACTATGGAATGTGAAATTATAGTAAATGTACCATTATTCACTGGTGTCTTGCCTTTCCCTATTGATAGGTGTAACATCGATTAACAAATCCAGCTACATACCATTTCATCCCCAAGCAATAGTACTAGAGGCATAAGTCAGAATATATATTTGTAAGACCAGGATGTACCACCCAAGAAAATGAATGAATCTCTAACATAAAATCCTCTTGGATGTATACAAGAAATTTCTCTCAAATGCAAAAAAAATCATCCTCAAGAGTCCAACTTGGTAGTGAATCCTTTCTTGAAACACTGTCCCATAAGACCAAACCCTTGGGAGAAGAAATCTACCTCATCTTCACCTTGTCTATAAGTTGAGAGGTCACACATAATAATGTGAGTGTATAATTTCCACAATAGTCTTGTACCTCTAGATTTATCTCTAGAAAGAGGGCAATCAACTACCCCTCTCCATTAGCTTCCTGAACTGCATACATCTTAGTTTTCATACTCAGAGAATCAGCCACTACATTGACATTACTAGGCATATAAGAAGGATCAAAATCAAATGATCGCAGGTATTCAACCAATATTCATTGCATGAGATTCAATTCCTGCTCTTTAAATATATACTTTAGTCTTTTTGGTCCATGTAAACAACAAAATCCACTCCCAATAAATAGTTAATCAAATAACACAATCCATGAATCACAACTGCTAGATCAAGATTGTGTGTCAAGTAATTCCACTCAAGAGGCCTCAACTAACAAGACCCATACACCACAAAACACTAATATACAATTAGAATGGATCATATTCTGATTATTATTGTATCAGAGTAAACTATATAGCCTCTATCAGGCTCAAGTTAAACTAGGATTAGTACTAAATTCAATCTACCTTTCAGGTCCTTAAAATCTTCATCACAAGCTTCAGACCATAATAATTTCACACCCTTATTTTTTAAAACGGTAAGAGGATCTAGAAGGTGTAATAAATCTTGAATGAAAATTCAATAATAACAAGCTAGACCCAAGAAAAACTATATATAAAATATCTTCTTGGGTAGCTCCCAGAAAACTACTATTCTCACCTTCTCTGGATCCATAGACACACCTTCCTTTGAGATAATATAAGCCTAGAAATGAAATTTTTTGATCCAAAAGTGGTATTCTTTTTCTTAGCATACAATTTTGTATATCATTGTGTATTTATTATTATATAAAGATGTTTCTAGTGGTCATTTTGAGTGTGATAATATTGTAATATGTTATCCACTAATACTAAAAAACATTAATCCATATATGGGTGGAAAACCCAATTCATTAGAGACATGAAAACTGCATGTGCATCCATATCTACTATAGAATGTCATATGTGATATTTCAAATGGTCTAACTTGTACCTAATGTTATCCAAACCTCAATTTGATCTTAGAGAAAACCCTCACTACTCATAACTAGTTAAAGAGTACACCTATAAAGGGTAGTAGATACTAGTTTGTATCCATTAGTTTATTCAACTAATGGTAATCCATGAACAGTCGAACGGTCTCATCTACCTTCTTGGTGAAAATCATGGAAAATCCCCATGGTGAAGTATTGGATCATATAAAACCATTTTTTCCAAGTCATCTAGATAACTCTTAATCTCCCAAAAATTAGTATTATTCATTCTATAAGGAGGAATGAGTATTAATGCTACTCTTGAAACAATATCAATAGTAAGCTTTACCTCTATATTATGTGGTAGTCCTAAAAAATCATCATAGAAGATGTCCTTGAAATGATCTAATACTATTTGGAAATCATCCTAAATTGTTCCCTGGCCATCTAGATAAAATATTTCAATCTTGGTTATGACTCTACTCAGCCCACAATGATTTGGTCCAACTTAGCCTTCCTAGATGTCCCATTCACCCTTGGGAATATAACTTCTACCCTATGGTGGTGTGAAGGACACCCTCTAATGATAAAAAAACAACATAATCATGACAAAGAAACAAATATTCTATCCTGATAATGATGTCAAAACCTATCTTCTTAAGGATAAAGAGGTCCCATATAAAATGACAACCACCTATCTCAAGGGGAACTCCTTGCACTGGCATACACTCTCTAACCATATAACCAAAGGAGTCTCAAGCAACATTACCCCAAATATGTACTAAATCTTGAGCCTGAGTATCTCCAAAATAGTTACAGATACGATATAGTGGGAATCGTCTGTGTGAAATAAAGTAGATGCAAGATTAGAGGCTATGAGAATTATACCTCTAATTGTAGAAAGACCAGTACTCCACTCCTTAGAGATCAGACGCACTGTATATATCTGTCCTGAATCACAGTAATGAGATACAGCCTGAGTACCTTAGGAAGTTATTCTCTATAGGTTTTGTAATTCCTTGGCCTAGATCCCACCACCATGGCCACCTCCTCAACCTAATCATCAAGTAGTGTTCCAACTGCCTACCTCACAAGGGGATCTTGATCCTTCTCTTAAAGGTGGAGTTGGTGCAGATTCACTTCCACTATAATTAGGTGAAAATGTATGATAAAATATCTATATATAACTCTTCCTACTATAGGATCTTCACTCAACCGGGGATCTATCACATTGGGGCTTTATATTCCCCTTCTTACTGTACTGATGACAATTCTAACATCCCAACCAACCTCATTAGATAATTGTATCTAAACCAGTGGGTCAACTGGCCTGAAGTGTGAATCCCCATACTCTAGAGGTTGTCGACTAGTAGTCATGGTCTAAGGTAGTATAGTGAGGTGACTATACCCTCATGATCAAAGTGTTTCGTAGCAGTATAATAAAATAATTAGCAGTAAAAATTATTTAATAGACCGCAATGGAATAATAATCATCCAATCATATAAAAAAACTGATCGAAACCATATCCAATATAACATACAAAATGATGATCATGTCATTTTATTCAAAAGGGGATGTATATGGGAATAGTTCAAAAATAATATAAAAATGTATATATGAAAAATGAACAAAATACCCAAGCTATATCCACTATCATCATGAGCATAAGATCTGTCCTATACTCCCAAGCTCCATCATAGTATAAAAATCAGGTGTCTATAGAAGGTCACTTTCTCTTATGTCTACATGCATCTATGAAGTCTTATAGGGTACCAAATGGTTGACCAAATAGTGTGTAATATATAATTATTAGGCCACCACTAATAGTGTATATAAAAAATACATTTTGTGCATATAAGTTGTAATAGTGTGTAGGTATAATAGGAATACAATATTAAATAATAAGGTGGTACAACTAGATTTACTGGCACAAGTTATAAAAAAGAAGCCTATAAATAATGGGAAACTATATAAAATTATAATAATCAACTAAAGAATATGTTGGTATATCATATATAAGGAATCTATGGAATATTCTGAATGATCAATTATCAGCTATGACATTTTCCAAAAAATCTAGTATCATACCCACAAGGGCCAAGACCTAAGGCCTTTGACCAAGGAATCCTTTTAGATTCGAAGTAACTCATCTAAGGTAACTCATATAATGTTTACCTATATGGTCTAGGAACCCAAATACTAGGGACAAGGTGTCCTCATCGATTCTATGGAGTTAATCTATATAAAACTTAGTAGAGACTTGGGTGGAGCCCATGGTGTCACACCCGCAACTTTTAAATTCTTTATTTTATTAATTCTGTTGGCCTTGAGTAGTTCGGGTTGAAGCCCGACTTATTTTTTTGTGTTTTTATTTAAAAACTAATGTTTTTCCCTTGACTGCATTCAGCGCATTGCGATCAAAGTCATGTGGCCTCATCCAAGTCACCACGCGACCTTTCATGGTTCATCGCACAACCTGTTTGATGTTCAAGGAAGATAAATAAATTGTAATGAATAGTAAAATGATAATAAAATAAAATAAAGAGAAGTGTAATAAAATTTACTGGTATATATAAACAATAATAATATTGTTTGAGAATAAAATTATTATTAATGGTGATATCATTAAGAATATAAATTTTATTATGTTGTTATTAATATTATAGTTATTATTATAGTTAATATTATATTAAATTACAATCACCTTATTATTTATTTGGATTTAAAATATTTGGTCGATGTGCGGGATGAGTCCCAATTGAATTTTGTTGTTTTTGAGGATAAACATGTTTTTCATAGCTTGAAAGCATGTGACACATGGGCGAAGCATAATTATGAAGTCGTGGGGCTTCTCTAGGGTTTCCGTGTGACCCGCCCGTTGTTCAACTAACCAAATTAAATGAATTAAAAATAATAAAATAAAATTAAACTTGTGGTAAAGTAAAAGTAAAAAAAATAATAAAGGTGTGATTTTTATAATAAATTTGGTATTTAAGGATAATGATAATATTATATTTGGGGATATTATTATTATTATCATCATTATTATTGTTGTTGTTGGTGGTGGTGGTGGTGGTGGTGGTGGTGGTTTTTTTTTTCTGTTTTTAGTTTTTGTGTTTCTTTTTATTCTTTTTTTCTCTTTATCTTTTTTTCTCCACTCATTCTCCCCCTATCTTTGCATCAATACCTAGCCCCCCTAGTTTTTTTGTCACGTGTGGATCTCCCCTCCCCGAAACCCCTACGCACTACCCTAGCCAATGCCCTCCCTTGCACCTCTCCTACCAGTGCTCCGTTCCATGTCAAGCCCATCCCCCTCGTACCTAGTGAGCCATTCCCCTGCTGCCTGGACAGCCCCATCACTCCATGCCCCTGCCTCCCATCCAACAGAACTGGCCTCCAGACCTCCCCTCTCCCCTCGTCGTACCACCCAGCTCTTGTTCGGCCTCCTCGCTTCACGCTGTACCCCTAGAACCCTGGTCCACCACACCTTTCACCCCATGAACATCTACTCGGATCATCGAAGCCCCTAGAAACCCTTCTCGTAAGAACTCCTCTGCTCCCCTCCAGCTCCACCACCTTGTCGTCGCCCTGAACCCCCGTCCGGAGACTCACTCCAGTTTGTAGGGTTTCAGATTTCCTTTTTTATTTTATTTTATTTATTTATTTTAAGATTTTTTGGTTGTGTTTAAGGGGTTTAATCTTTGTTTATTTGGGGCTTAATACTCTTGATTTGGGATCTATGTGGGTTGTTTGTGGAACGAATGACGATTTTCACCGAACTCATGGGTTTTCATCATGAGAGGTAGGTGTTTATATGCCAAAACACCATTAGATTAAATTAATATGTTTATTTAAATTTATTAAAGTATCATTTTGTTTTATTTTGTGGTGGATTTGGTGTGCTTAAATGTTTTTTGTGTCTAATGGTTGGAATTGGATTTTTAATATAGGAATTGGTTGTGTTTTCTATGTGTGCCTTGATGTAATGTCTCTAAAAAGTGTTCTAAGGGTTGTTTTGTTGGTGTGAAATCATTTTCATCAATTGTTGTAATTATTTATTAAAGTATATCAGAGGCATAATGTGTGGGAAATGAGTTTCCTAAAAAAAGTTTGTTCCCTTGGCATGTCAAACTTTATGTTCATCTTTGAAATTGAATTGAAAACTATTTGAGTAGTGGAAAACATGTTTGGTATGGTTATGTTGTGAACTTGGTTTTCATCTGACGTTTCTATTTGGAATCAAATGGTTTTTGTTGTAAATTCTTCATTATTTATTTATTTTATTTTTTTTAAAAAAAATAATTTAATAAATTGTTTAAATGATTTATTGATTTATTTAGATAATGTGAAAGTAGTGTTTTGGAAGAGTTGAATATGCATTTGTTTTTAAAGTAGTTTGTTTACATAAAATAGTACATGTTTTTGGTGTATACCCTCTTTGCGTCACATGGTGGTGTTTTATTAACAGTGAAAACAGTTCATTTAATTGTGTGAGTGGTGTGAAAGTAGTTTTATGGATAATTTTTTTAGTAAGTGGTTGAAATGAATTTCCTACTTGTAATTGGGCATGTTTGTTTGTTTCAATCTTTGTTGTGTTATTTAAATAATTTTTTCTAAGTGTGCGAATTGTTTATATACTTCTTTGAGTGTTTTCGACTTTTGCAATGATTAAGTAACGAAAAATATATTTTGGAAAGGTATTTTGGTGTGTGTGTTTTTGAAATGTTGTTTGGGTATGCATGTGGTAGATTTTTTGTGTAATGTCTTGTTTGGTATGTGATATGAGAAAGAAATATAGCATGTTAATGTGAAACTTGTTTGAACACAAGGGAAAACCCCAGGTATCTTGGTGGGCGGACTAGGACTAGTGCGCTAGTGATCTGGAGGGGTATCATCCCTGTCTCACTTAGCTGAATTGATGAATAAAACACTAAATAAACATATAAATGACTGAGGGTTATGGTTTCTAAGACACGTTAACTAAGGGTCTTGGTTTCTAACCCACTTTTACTGAGGGTCATGGTTTCTAAGACACATTTCACCAAGACACGAGGTTCTAGGGTCCCACTTGAGCTAGATGAACCTTAGGGGATTTACCTATAGTGCTATACTATCCATGACATGGTGCCTTCTATCGTCATATGGATGACCACTTGAGTATGTGTATGTTCTTTATGAATTTTCTCTTCCATTTTAAAGTATTATTTGTGAAATGGTTTTTCTTTCAGTGCTATTTTCTTTTCACTTCCAACCTTTAAATTTTTTCCTTAAAATCATTTTAAAAGTATGGTTTTAAATAAGCATGTTAAGTTATCTTTTTGATGTTGTGGAATGAAACCTTTTTATTAGGTTGTATCATACTAGGGTTTTGGCTCAATCCCTACATACACCTTTGGGTGTATATAGATCTTGTCATTTGTGTATTTTAGGTTGGGGCATCATGCTCAGTGACGGTGGTTCGAGTTGTAGATGGTTTTCCCATGTAGGTCTGAAAATGGTGAGTTGTAGAGGTGTCTCCTCATGTTTCATTAAGGTGTGAATATATATGTTAGTTTTCCTTTTAATTTCAATATTCTTCATTTTTTGGGTTGAATTGTAAACTTTATGTTTGGTCCAATGTTAAGGGTTTGTTTGGTTTGGTTTTCCAGTGTTGTTTTATTTGATTTTTAGTTTTTTTGTCTCTTATTTTGGGTAAAGAATTCCCACATGTTACAATGAATACCCGGGCACTTGTGCTAGCCTGTGGGGATCAGGAATTCCCTTCGAGTCCTATTGTGGGCCGTGTTGGGCACTATTCGGATGGAGACCTGACTTTGTTCATGAAAAAATGGTATCAGAGGTAGGTTTTTTCTCTTGGGTCATGTCCCTTTGGGATAGAGTCAGGTAGACTAGGGTTAAGGTTTTCGGGAATCGACATCTTAGTTACATGTAAGGTGTCTTGCCAGCACACCTCGTGGCAGGACTCGAGTTACCAGGGTAAGTTGAGGTTTGTATGAATCTTTGGTACTTGTGGTTAATCTTATCTAGGGGAAATGAAAAGGGAGTGGGGTCAGTGGTTCAAGTGAGCTCAAAGGGTATGGAAATCCATGTGGATCTGAGGATATTGTCCTAGAATACTCTCGGTGGAAGTGGTGGGATTGTCATATGGCCACCAACCATATGTCCCATTCACCCACTGACACTAGTTTCCTCTTGCATTGTTCCTCATCTCTTTGTTTTAGATTCGTGGGAATCTAGTTTTTAAGTAAAAATGATTTGGCCTTGGAAATGTTTTTCAAATGAAGTGCTTCAAAAAATAAAATGATGTGTAAGGTTTGAAAGTTGTGGGTTGAATATTTTGGTTTTGAAAAATGGAAGGGTCTAGTTTTGATCTATGGTGATTTTATGGGAAACCACAAGCAAGAGTATATATGGAAATATAAATTATTAATGGAATGAGTGGATGAGTGTCTAGTTGGGCATGAGGTGTGTGTCAGTGTGGCATGGGAAAATGCGTGTGCGAGCCCCATGGGACACTATTGGTGTTTGTGCAACCCCACAACTTTTTCATTTTTCAAAAAGGTTTTTGAAGGAAAATTTGGTGTTTTAAAAAACTGGTGATTGTGTGGTGTGTCCTTGTGTTTTTGAAATGTTGGGTGTGTGGTGTTTCGAGTCGAGAATCCTTTTGGTTGTTTTGTGTCTTGAGTTTGAATTCTTATTTATAAGTTAGTGTGTAAGTGTGTGGTTAATGGTTTATTTTGAAAAGTGCTTCGGGAAGCCCTTGCAGTGGTCCCCCCCTGCATGTTTAGTGTTTGCATGAGATATGTCTTGGCCATTGGAACAATTTTATTAGGTTCGTGGTCTTATTTCTTGACTAGTGTACGCCCCCATAAATTATTGACACGCGATTGAAGTGTGGCCACAGAAAATTCACCGTTGGCTAGTCCACCAGTTGATTAAAGTAAGGACTCTCCCTTTTTAGTGGTAGTGCTTAGTCTATCCCTTTCTCCATTTCTATTAAGTGGATCCTCTCACAAAGGGATGATATATGTGAGGGGAGTTGAAGGGAGTTTCAGTATCTTTAAGTTGTCTGAGTCATCAGGAATGAAGTTTGACATCGTTGGGTCTAAAGATTCCCATTAGAAATGGTGAAAGGAATCTAGAGGGGAAGTTTGAAGGTAGTTAAGAGTTATCAGTGTTGACCAGTGTCTTGAAGGGCTCATAGTGCTTTCATCATCCTCAAGGTTCATGTTTGGTGATGTCTTTCAGTGTGAGTTTTCTTGAAGAGAAAAGATCTATTTTTTATAACCCTCCGAGAATCCATGTTTGCATAGGAGTGCGTCCTCCTCTTAGGGAGTTCTAATTTTTCTGTTCGAAGGGGAGTGTTCATTTTGCATATTTACTTCTTAAGTTTCATGGTTAAGGTGAAGAATTGATGCATGTGAATCATCTAAACCCATGTTTTGGTGGATGTGCTACGAGGGAGTAGTTGGATTCTAGAGTGTGTTGTGTATGATGGTGTTGTCTTGAATAAAGTATGGTTACTTACGACACCAGGAAAGAAGAAGCTCTATTATAGGGTCTTCAATACCTGGCTGTGAGGTAGGAGATGCTTCAAACATCAGAGCTCCAACCATATGACTTAGAGTGAAGCTGGAGCGTGGTTAGGAACCCTTGGAGTGTATGGGACCCCAACCTTATTTCTATCTTTGGTATTGAAGGTGAAGGCGGTTTAAATTGTTCTATGTGGTTGTTCCACTCCAAATGACCTGTTTGGGTGCGTGCAGTTTTCATGTCTATGAGGAGGCATAGTCATCTCGTTGCCTTAAAGTTTTTGGGGTTTCATCCCACCAGATGTAATTGCTTTTAGCGGTCCTTATGGGGTCTGTTTGGGTGAATTGGTCTCAAATTTTAATAGTGATCATCTAGGTATGTGGAGATGTTGGTTTGTCTTGGGTCGTGGTTTTGACTCCACAGCAGTTAGACCCCACCCTCTCCACCCCTGGTGGTGGAGTGTTTGGTCATCATCAGAAAATATCCAAAGTTTGGTATCTTCTGTCAGTTCTAATAGTGGGGAGACCCACAATGGGTCCCACATAAATGTCTATGGAATGAATTAGTGTTGGTCGTTCTTCATAATAGTGGGGAGTCCGCCCGAGCCTCCCCATGTAAGTTTCCTAATCTCGTCTCAGGCATTAGTAAGTTTTTAATGGTGGGGAGCCCCTTTGGGATTCTCCCTATTGGACTTTTAGTTTCGTTCCAAGAGATGACTTAGTGGTAGGTGAACAGAGTGTTCCTTGGACGTGTTTGATCTTGTTTTTTCATTTCATTCAAACAGTGTGGTTCTCGTTCTTTGGTGCTCGAGGTGTTTTGATTTGTGAAATTGTATTCTTTGGGTGTGAGAGTTCTTATCCTTGATTTATCAACTGGAGGTTTTCTAGCTCTTTGGGGTGAGTGAAACATAGTGAAAAGTCTTTTATAGGTTTCTTGAGGTTGTCATTTAGGTCACCTTCTATGATAACGGGGAATCTGTCTCTTTTCTCTTATTTTTCACAGGGGTTTTTTTTGGACCTTAAGGGGGGGTCTCTTTCTACTTTGGGGTTCAGCCTTAGTTGTGGCTTTATGAGAAAAGAAAGCGCTATGGTGGGAGGAATTGTCACACCTTCAGATTTTAAATTCGTTATTTTATTAATTCCTTCGGCTCTGGGTAGTTCGGGTTGAATCCCAACTTCTCTTTTGAGTTCTTATTTAAAAACTAATTTTTTCCCTTGATTGTGTTTAATGCACCACTGTCAAAGTCATGTGGCCTCATCCAAGTCACCGCGTGACCTAACTTGATTCATCGCATGAACCTCTTGATGTTCAAGGAAGATAAATAAAAATTAATTAATAGTAAAATGATAATAAAAAAAGAGAAGTGTAATAAAATATAAGGGACTATTTAAATGATAATAATATTGTTTGAGAATATTATTATTATTATTGGTGATAACATTAAGAATATGAATTTTATTAAGCTGTTATTAATATTATAATTCGTATTATAGTAAATATTATATTAAGTTACTATCACCTTATTATTTATTTGGCTTTAAAATATTCGATTGAGGTGCGGGATGAGTCCCGGTGGAATTTTGGTGTTTTTATCGATAAATGAGTTTTTCAGAGCTCGATAGTGTGTGACGCACGGGTGAGTCATAATCGTGAAGCCATGGGGCTTCACCAGGGTCATCGTGTGACCGGCCCGTTGTTTAAATAATAAAATTAAATGGATTAAAAATAATAAAATCAAATTAAATGTGTGGTAAAATATAAGGAAAACAAATTAATAAAGGTGTGATTTTTTTAATAATTTTTTTTAATGATAATGATAATATTATATTTGGGGATATTATTATTATCATTATTATTATTATTATTATTATTGGTTTTGTTTTTGTTTTTAGTTTTTTTATGTTTCTTTTAATTATTATTTTTTTCTCTCTCTTTTTTTCTCCCCTCATTCCCCCCCTCTTTTGCATCGAGACCTAGCCCCCCCGTGGTTTTTTTATCACGCACAGATCTCTTTTCTCCAAAAACCCTGCATGTTGCCCTAGCCAGTGCCCTCCCTTGCACCTCTCCTACCGACACTTTGTTCCACGTTGCGCCCAACCCTCTCTTACACAGCGTGTCGTGCCCCTGCTGCACGACCAGCCCCATCGATCCATGCCCCTGCCTCCTGACTAACAAAACTGGTTTTCAGACATCCCCTCTCCCATCGTCTCACCACCCAGCTCTCGGCTTGCCTCCTCGCTTCATGTCGTGCCCCTGAAACCCTGGTCTTCCGCACCTTTCACCCCATGTCCATCTACTCGGATCATCTCACCCCTGGAAACCCTTCCCATCGGACCTCCACTACTCTTCACCGGCTCCACTGCCCTTCTGTCACCCTGCACTCCCGTCCGGTGAATCACTTTGGTTTATAGGGTTTCATATTTCCTTTTTTATTTTATTTTATTTTTTTTCATATTTTTAGGTCGTGTTTAGGGGGATTAATATTTCTTCATTTGGGGTTTAATCCTCTTGATTAGGGATCTATGTGGGTTTTTTGTGGTGCGAATGAATATTTGAACCAAACTCATGGGTTTTCTTCATGTGAGGTAGGTGTTTAAATGCCACAACATTGCTAGATAAAATTAATATTTTTTTTAAAATTTATTAATATATTCATTGGTTTTATTATTTGGCGTGTTTGGTGTTTTGAAATGTTTTGTGTGTCTAATAATTGGAATTTGATTTGTAATATAGGGATTGTTTGTGTTTTATGTGTGAGCCTTGATGTAATGTCTCTAGAAAGTGTTCTAAGGGTGTTTTGGTTGCTGTGAAATCTTTTTCATCAGTTGTTGTGATTATTTATTAATCCATATCAGAGGCATAATGTTTTGGAAATGAGTTTCCTAATAAAAAGTTTGTTCCCTTGCCGTGTCAAACTATTTTTTCATCTTTGAAATTAGATTGAAACTGTTTAAGTAGTGGAAAACATGTTTGGTATAGTTATATTGTGCACATGGTTTTAATGTGATGTTTCATAAGGGAATCAAATGGTTTTTGGTGTAAACTATTCATTATTTATTTGTTTGTTTTATTTTATTTTAAGAAAATTATTTAATAAATAGTTTAAATTATTTATTGATTTATTTAAATGACGCTAAAGTATTGTTTTGGAAGAGTTTAATATGTGTTTGTTTTTAAAGTATTGTGTTTAAATAAAATAATACTTGTTTTTGGTGAAATCCCTCTTTGCGTCACATGTTGGTGTTTTATAAATGGTGAAAACAGTTCATTTATTTGTGCAAGTGGTGTGAAACTAGTTTTAAGGATAATTTGTTATGCAAGTGGTTTGAAATGAATTTCCTACTTGAAATTGGGCATGTTTTTTATGTTTATCCTTATTGTGTTATTTAAATAATGTTTTCTAAGTGTTTGAATAGTTTATGTTCCTATTTGAGTGTTTCTAAATGGGTATTTGTGAAATGATTATGTATTGAAAAATATATTTTGGAAATGTATTTTGGTGTGCATGTGTTTTTCAAATGTTGTTTGGGTATGAAAGTGGTGGATTTTGTGTGTAATGTCTTGTTTGGTATGTGATATGGGAAAGCAATATACTATGTGAATGTGAAACTTTATTGAGAACAAGGGAAAATCCCAGGTATCTAGGTGGGTGGACTAGGACTAGTGCGCTAGTGATCTGGAGAGGTATTGTCCCAGTTTCACTTAGCTGGATTAATGATTGCAACACTAAATAAACATTTGAATGACTGAGGGTTGTGGGTTATAAGCCACATTTACTGAGGATCGTGGTTTCTAAGCCACGTTTATTGAGGTTCATGGTTTCTAAGCCATTTTTCATCGAGACATGAGGTTCTAGGGTCCCACTTGAGCTAGATGAACCTTAGGGGATTCACCCACCATGCTCTACTATGCATGGAGTGGTTCCTTTTGTTAGCATATGGAGGACCACTTGAGTATGTGTATGTTCTTTATGAATTTAATCATCCATTTTAAAGTAGTATTTGTGATATGGTTTTTCTTCTAGAGATCTTTTCTTTTTTACTTCCATAATAAATGTTTTCATTAAAAGCATTTTAAAAGTATGGTTTTAAATAAGCATGTTAAGTTATATTTTGGATGTTGTGGCATGGAACCTTTTTATTTGGTCATATCCTGCTTGGATTTTGGATCACACCCTACATACACCTTTGTTTGTATGTAGATCTTGTCATTTGTGTATTTCAGGTTGGGGCATCGTGCTTAGTGACGGTGGTTCGAGTTGTCGATGGTTTTCCCATAGAGGTTTGACAATGGTGAGTTGAGGAGGTGGCACCTCATGTTTCATGAAGGTGTGAATAGATGTTTTATTTTTCCTTTTAATTGCAGTATTCTTACAATTTTGGGTTGAATTGTAAACTTTAAGTTTGGTCCAATGTTAATGGTTTTTTTGGTTTGGTTTTCTAGTGTTTCTTTATTTGTCTTGTTAGTTGTTTTTCTATCTCTTATTTCTGTTAAACCATTCCCACATGTTACTCTAAATACCCTGGCACTTGTTCCAGCCTGTGGGGATTGAAAACGCCCTTTGGTCCTTGCTGGGGGCCGGGTCGGGTGTCGTTCGGATGGCGGACCGACTTTGTTCGTGACACAGGGAACATGTTTGAGGTGGTTTAAGAAAGACAGATCCATGGTAACAGTCCAAGGAATCTCATACTGAAATATA
The DNA here is from genome assembly GCA_963277665.1 of Viscum album. Lineage (NCBI taxonomy): Eukaryota > Viridiplantae > Streptophyta > Magnoliopsida > Santalales > Viscaceae > Viscum > Viscum album. The sequence continues at coordinate 904,892,322 of OY728131.1, read as the reverse complement.
TAAATGGTTAAAAGGTTCCATACTGTTATACCCCTCATTAGTTTCATACTGATTCAACCCTTAACAACATGATTTATATAAGTATTTAAGTCACCATGTTAGTTTTCACCCCCATTATCAACTTAATTTATGATAATCATTTCATTAATCATTTCCCTTAATGTGATAAGAAATGATGCCATGTAAGTTTCCATTCTCATATTCAATTTCATTTATCATGTTCAATTCATAATTCAATTTACTAACAAGTGATAAAGTGAGGTACATGTTAGTGTACAATCCTCGTTTCTAAAAAATTGCATAATCATGCATAAGTCAAGGTATTATCCTTTCCGTTCCACAATTCCCAATAATTAATTTCATTTATCCTATAATTTATAAATTATAGGGTGTTATAGGAGGTATTTAACCTTTCAAAATACATTTAATTTTTGTATGACCCCTATTAATAAATGGAGAGCTCAACTCACCCCAAGGGTGGCATAATCATAGTCAATATAATAAGCCCACCTCAAGGGTGGTTCAGGTTAAGGTTTACAACCTCCATCCTTTTATAATGGCATCATAACATGTTTAAATTTATATATAAACAACCAATTTAAAGATTTATTAATTTGAGGATAAATTCCCTAATGGTTCATTGTTCGGATCAATGAAAAAAAATATAAAAACCCAAAATTTCAACGAAAAGGTATAGACCACCTACCTTAGATGGGTACTAGAATCCTTGTCCAGTATCAGCCTATAACTTGAGCAAGAATGAAGAAATTAGATGAGTATACGAATACCCTAAAAATAGAGCATATTGTCTCTCATGAATAGAATATTCCATATAGTGAGAAAATCGAAGAAAGTAAATGAGAGGACTATAGAGCTTATTGGTATCTATCCAATGTGGCATAAAACACTTGATTCAGAGTCTGATTGTGTGAGGAGGCTCAAATACATAGGAATATAAAGTATTATCTATAATGTAGGGAGTGGTTTCTATTAAAATCTATAAGAAAAGGGAGGATTAAATTATAAGTCACAATTCCACCATTTTTAATTATTTTCTCATGGTATTTATGGTGTAAATAGGTGATTTACAGCAGAAATCCTATAGATAATGGTTCTAACCAATATAACTTATGAAATAGTTTATATTTTACATTGTAACCTTATTTATGATATAAAATCCACTCTTATAGTGTCAACCCATCTTACGGGGTGACCTTAAAAAACTAATAGTGTAAATTCATTATCTATTCTATAATATATACATTTATGATGTAAATTGTCTACAAAAAACGTCATCTATAGCTTATATATAGCTACTAAATCCTCCCAAAAGAACTCTAAAAGTCCATTAAGTATATTTTAACAGGGTCTAAACCAGAAAAAATAGAACTCAAAGAAGTTTTAACCAAATTTAAAATAATTTTTACATCTCTAAAAAGTAGGGACCTTACACTTTTCCAAGATTTTACTAATACAAGTTCTCCTATATGAACCCAGAATATTTGAAATACTTAGTAATATATTTTCTTAAATACTTATTCAATTTTAACATTAGAGTCAAAATCACCTAAAACTCATTGGGCAATGTTTTATCACAAAAACAAAAAAACATGTGTGTTCATCCTCCTAGGATATCCTCTATATGGGATGAGAAAAATACTCATCATTTTGGATTAATTATGATACCTTTTGGTGGTACCATCACTAAAAACCAATTTTAAGACTCTAAAATCAATGGATAATTAAGGAGGATGAGAATTAAGATAATAAGGGAATAATTATACCTAAAATTTCAATGAAAACACCAAATAATTACACCTATCTAAGAGGGATCAAACCTTGAAATAATGGGGGGGGGGGGTTAACCGATCATTCCCTCTTCCAATTTCCTCTAGACCTAAATCCCAAATGGGGATGACTATAAAAATATGGGTTCCTATTTAAAAATAATCCATGTGCTAGGTCACAATGTAACCCAAAGGGTCATGACACGACACATCCATGCCAGGATTCATCATGGAATGGTTCACCCGGTTCATGGAGAAACCACCCCCAGGTTGAGGACCCATCCTCTATCCAACCATAATTATAGCATGACCCTTATGGGTTACAAAGTGACACCTTTTCTTAGTGAGGCCCAAGACTCCAATACGTGGCCTTACTTTATCATGTCATGAAACCTTCAGGATTTTATCCATGACATCCCTCATTCCAAACCCTATAACCATGAACTAAGGGACCTCAAGAGACTAATATTTCTCCCAAAAAAAAACAACAAAGTCCAAAATGTAAGATTATTCAACCGCAATTCAATGGGTCACCATTATGGTGTGTGTAACAACCAAATCATTTATGAATAAAATTCCTTTTTATTTTAATGTATTATAGAAAACAAATGCACTCTTTTTTATTCTTTGTATTATTATTGGGATTAAATGAACGTTAAGTATTATTGTTGTTGATAATTTAATTGATTAAAAATGATCACAAGATTGATATAAATATAAGTCTTTTTAAAAAATAATCCTTTCAACCCAAAAAAGGAGAAGATGGCCTCATCCAGTAGACTCGATCCATACAAAGATCATTTTTAGAGCTCAAAAAGGATGTAGAATCCCTAGGAATCACTCTTGTACATTCCCAAGTTAAGATTTTACATGTTAATCTTGAACGGAATCACCTACAGGAGAATTTCAAGTTAATAGAGATTACCACCAAGAAAATATTATTTGAGCCACCCCAAGAGTTTTTCACCATCACACACCTTACCCTTAGGTCTTACATGAGTGTTATAAGGGTTTTTTTTAATAATGTATTAGTCACTTATTGTGTAATCCATTTTTATAAATAAAAGTTTTATTCCATGAATTCCTTTATGAAAATATTCTTTCTTAAAAAGTGATGAATTTGATAAATTGTATTTTCGGGTAAAAATGGTACTTTTGAGAAATATATACATTATATTAAACTATGTGTTTTAATAATAATAATAATATAAAAAAATTCTTATAAATGATTATTATATCAGTCCCTTATCTATAAATTATTAGGTAATCAGTTTTATAAGAGTTATATTTTTTATACAATAAAATAGAAAATATATTTCTAAAGAATTTATTTTAAGGGATTAATTACTTTTTAAATAATTAATATTTAAAAAAAATTATTATCAAATTACTTTTATGAATAATAAATGATTAATTAATATTTTATGAAGTTAAATGTAATTTTTATTAATGTTTGAAAACTATTTTTATCAAAACCCGTGAATTTTCAATAAATGTAATTTTTAATTTTAAAAGTATAAAATTCACATATTTAGAAAATTATTTATATAATGTAAATTTTATTTTTTAAATCATGATGTTGAAATTATCCAACAGTGAATTTTCCTTAATCTTTTGAGACAGCAAAAATTTTGGGTAAAAATTAAATACCGTATAAAAAAATATGTATTTTATGACATCATAATGACCAAAAAATGATGTAATAAATACTATAATTGGTATTATCGTCCCAATAAATTTTTTCCTATTAAAATAATGTTATTTTATATTTGTTTTACTTATTTTACAAATCCTTAGTGAATCCTCCAAAATGTAAAATATACTTTATGATTTTAAATTCAGTTCTTTGATAATGTGACTCACCTCCACATAAGAAAGGATAATATTTTAATATGTTAAGAAATTGTAATTATAAAATAATTTTCCACTACATTTTGGGAAAACCCATGGGAAAAAACCATGTGAAGGTTTGTGGTTTTTAATATTTAATTATATATATTCCAAAACCTAATTTTGTGAAATATTAAAGAATTATCAACTCATTTCATATATAAACCCACCCAAGATCCCATTTCTCTTCAGTAAAAATAATTGGATCACATAACAACTCTTCTATCCTCTCTCTATAATCCTCTCAAGTCACCCCAAGATCTCATTAATCCCCTCTTCAATCTCTTGATGTCACAAAATCAAGTAAGGGATTCCTTCCTTCTTCATTTTTATCCAAGTTTATTTATTTGTATTACCATTTTAATTTTAATTAAAAATATTGGGGTTATGATTTCTAACCTCCCCCATACTTCTCTACTTATGTTTTAATGATGAGATACCACTTTCTCTCTCATAAATGTCTTCCGTGTACACCTATTACCATGATAAAATTCTGTAAGGGATTAATCTCTTCTTATTTCCATTCATGTATTTCTCCCATATTATGCATCTAAATACCATTTAATATGTGGTAATATTATGTTCCAAGATCCTATTACTATCTATTTCAGGTATAAATTTTGATATACCCCTTTTTTCTCAACAACCCAACTTAGAAATTTCCATATGATGATGTTATGATGCTTAAATTGCACCGCGTTTTTTCAAGCCAAAATCATCGTATAGTGAATACCATACCCATTCCTCTATCAGGGGTATTCACCTTTACAAACAAATACATATTTAATGGTACGTAAATTTATGTATTCCACATTCCTTAATCATTTAATAAATTATTCCGTTGAATGATTCCATGTTATAAGATCCATGTTGCACTATTATACATGAAATGAAATGTTTATAAAGGGTGTTCCTTGATAGTGCTCAAATGCATTGAGTAATGTTTAGTATCATGATATTCAATGTGAAATGAGAGTTTACTCATTCTAATCCATGTGAAATTATGTTTTACTCATTCTAATTTATTTTCAATTAGGGTTCACTCATGCTAATCCATGTGCAATGAGCCTTGGCACATGCTAATACCATGTTGTATGTTGTTGCCACATTTCCATGCTATGATAATCATGATATATAATGCCTTTATGTTAATGTATCTCTTATTCTCTATTTATATTCCTATTTCCTAACATGAATTTTATTCTTCATTTTATGATTTTTTACTCCCTTACTGGGTTTTATAGCTCAATCCTTTCTTATGTATGTCCTCAGGTAATCCCATGCAGTGTTAAGTACGAATGAATGAGTTTATCATGTCAAAAAAGTTGAAATAAATATGTTGTATTTCATGTTTTAAGTTGTTATGTAATGTTAAAAATTAAAAAAACACTAACTCTCAATCCTTGGAGTTTTCTTAAGTAAAAGTTTATCTAATAAATCATTTTTAAGTGTGTAATAAAGAGAAGTGTTGTTATTGATGGTATGAGAGGATAGATTTAGTTATTTGTGGGATTAGGGTTATCAAACTCTATTGAAAGATATAGGGTTAACAGAGAGTATAATAAAATAATCTGAAAATTTTGGTGAGTAAAGAGTAAGTGTTTTTTTCATGAAAATGCATCCATGTCTGGATATGAACAAGTAAAGGAAGCTCTGACACATATGTATCTAGGGGTAAAACCCGAAAACACCACTTTGAAGCAGACTCGAACGGAAACTGGTGCACGACAATGGGTCTTGATGCACTCTTGTTTCTACACTCTTGGGGGATATTCTTTGGTAAATTCATAATATTAGTATGAACCATTATTAGAGGAATAAAAAATCCCATATGAATATACATTAGGAAGTACATCATGGATAACATAGATTGAAACCTATAAATTCATAAGTTAAGGAAATAAATGTAATTTATTAGTTATCACTTTTTTTCATTGGATTCCCCTTTATGTTTTTAAAAAAATTACCCCTAAAATTCCTTTTACTCTATCCAATTACTAGTAATGGGAGGACTCGAGCTAACAACTAATGCGAATATCAATGTGATGATTGTTCTAATGAGATTCCCAATCCGATGGGAGTGGGAATCACAAACTTTGTCATGATACTCTCTCAGTTAACTCATGTTTTGAATAGAAACATGGGTCAAGAGTAATTCCCACCCCCTCCCCCAAGAAATAACAAGCCGTAATTGAGAGAGTCATGAGACAAAGGCCTCTTACTTTCAATGGATTGTACAATCCCTCTATCATCAAAAAATGGATTAACTCCATTAAGAAGATCTTCTCCATACTTTAATGTTCCAAAAAAGAGAAGGTTCTTAAAGATTCTTACCATATGGAGGGTGAATTTGATCAATGGTGGACATTGATAAAAAAATACGAAGCCTGAGGAAGATATTGAGGCATTGGAATGGAAGGATTTCTAGAAAATGTTTTTTGATAAATATTTATCTCACACCCTTCGAATTAAGATGGAAAGGGACTTACTTGTCCTCATGAAAAAATATGATGAATCTATCAGATCATATGATGAAAACATCACAAGGCTTCATTATATGCCTCCAACTTTGTCATTACCCCTAAATTCAAGGTTTAACACTTCTTTGGTGGGCTAAAATCTAGCCTACGGAAATACCTAGAGATCCATGACTTTGATAGCTATGAAAAAATTGTCCAATGTTCCCTAAAAGTTGAAATGGAGATCAAATAATATTAGGGTTATCATGGGGATAAGAAGATTAAAGTGGACTTTAATTCTATAGGTCTGATGGATTGATCCAATGGTGCTAAGAAATTACAGCACCCTGCTTGCCGAAGGTGTGGAAAGAAGCACCATGAAATTTGCCTAATGGGGATGAGGAAATGATTTAGGTGTGGAAGAGAAGGGAAATTGGCCATTAATTGCAGAAAAGAAAAACCCACTACTGCGACAGAGGAGAGGAAAAATCTGTTTGACCCTCAATGCATTGTTCATTGCTACAACTAAAAATAACTAGGGCACTTTGAAAACCAGTACCCTAAGCCAAGGGTTCTTGGAGGCAACCAACAACTTCCAAGGCATCAAGGGAGATCTTTTTCCATCACTGCTACTGAAGTGAATCCCAAAAATGAAGTGGTGAAAATTATGCTAGTTATTCATTCAAGGATAGAAAACATACTTTTTGATTATGGTTCTACGCATTATTTTATATCCAAAAATTTTAAGAGAACAATCCAAACACCACCACAAATCATGGAAGTAGAGATATCAGTGAGAACAAAAAATGGGTAAATTATTGCATCCCATGAATATAAATCCACCCCTATCATAATTTGAGGATTAAAATTCTTGGAGAACTCCTTCATACTTCCTATGGTGGAATTTGATGCAATTCATGGCATGGATTGGATTTCCCTATATAGTGCCAACATAAATTTTCGTGAGAGGGAAATCATTGTCCATATGGAAAATTGACCACCAATTCTATTCAAGTGAAAGGATTAGGATGAATCCTTTTTAGCACCATCATCTCAAGTGGGGATATTACTTCCCTACAAGCAGACATATCTTTATTGGATGATTGATTATAACAAAGGAACCATCCTTGAAGAAATTCCTATTTTGAGGGAATTTGCGGAAGTATTTCCCAAGGAATTGCTTAGTCTTCCTCCTAGAATATATGTTGAATTATCAATTGATCTTATACTTAGAGAATTTCCAATATCCAAGACTTCGTATAGAATGGTTTTTTTAGAGATTTAGGAGATAATGAAACAACTATGGGATAATATAGATAAAGGGGTTATATTCTCAAGTGTTTCATCATGGGGTACACTAGTCATCATCATCAAGAAGAAGGATGGGTCAATGTGCCTTTGTGTTGATTATCATGAGCTCAATAAAATCATGATAAAGAATAAGTATCTTTATCCATGAATTGATGAATTTTTTGATTAGCTATGTAGAGCACAATACTTCTCCAAGGTGGAACTTCGGTCGGGATATTACCAAGTAAGGGTGAAGGAGGATATCCCCATGACAGCTTTTTGTACAAGGTATGACCACTATAATTTCATAGTAATGTCTTTAAGACTCACTAATTCTACAAAAATATTCATGAACATGATTAATAGAGTCTTTATTGATTTCATCAACAAATTTGTGGAAGTATTTATAAACGATATTCTATTATACTCCAAAACCAAGGAGGATCATGAGGATCATCTAAACATTGTACTAGAGACCTCGTGAAAGGAGAAGCTCTATAAAAAGTACAGAAATTGTGAGTTCTAGTTGAAGGAAGTATCATTATTGGGGCATATCATCACAAGAAATGGGATATTTATAGATCCTTCAAAGAAAAATTCAATTGAGGGATGGTTGAGACCAACATCTATGACAGATATCCGTAGCTTCTTCATTTTAGCTGGATATTACCACGAATTTTTGAGAAATTTATCACAATTGTCAAACCCTCTTAACATGATAAATCATAAGGGAGTCAAGTTTTCTTTTAATAATGAATGCAAAGATAACTTCATGGAGTTGAAAAACTGGATTATCACTGAACCCATGATCACACTACCCACAAGTGGAAAACATTTCATGGTATTCAGTGATTCTTTGAAGAATGTCATGGGTTTTGTGTTGATGAAAAATAGAAAAGTCATTTTCTATGATTTAATGAATTGAAAGTTCATGAGAAGAACTATCCAATACATGATATGGGGTTGGCTGTAATAATATTCGATTTAAAAATTTGTCGACATTACCTCTTTGGGGAGAAGTGTGAAATATATACAGATCATAAAATCCTCAAGTATATATTCAAACAGAAAGAGTTGAATATGAGCCAACAAATATGGTTAAAGCTGATCAAATTCTATGACTGGTTAATCCATTACCACCATGGGAAAGAGTACAACGTGGAATATTCTCTAAGTAGAAAAGACACAATGATTCTATCATTGATGAGAATTGAGAAGGATCCAATCTTCTTAGATTTGATGAAGATAGACATGGGAATCATAAAGAAAGAAACATAATCAATCCTTTCACAAATGATTGCTCAACCATATCTTTTGGAAAAGTTAAAGTATGCTCAAAAGAATTATGTGGTAATTCAGAAGAAATTTGAATCTATCAAAAAAGGAAAATCCTTGTAGTTCAATGTTAATGAAGAAGGAATTGTAAAATTTGGGTCATGACAATGTGTTACACAAAATACGGAGTTAAATAAATAACTTTTAGAAAATAAACATAGTTCGAATTTCTCCATTCACCCAAGAAACAAAATGATGTATCGAGATCTCAAAAAGAATTACTTGGGGGGTAACATGAATAAGGAGATCACTGAGTATACGTCAATGTTCCTGGTATGTCAGAAATTGAATGATGAGAGGTAGAAGTCTAAGGGGATGATGCAACCACTACCCATACCAACATGTAAATGGGAAAAAATCACCATGGACTTTGTCACCAGGCTTATGAAGACATCCAAAGGAAACAATGATATCAGGGTTGTTTTTAATCATATTACAAAGAATAAACAATTCATTTCAATTCGATAGGATTTCTAATTAGATCAAATGGTATGGATATACATTATAGAAGCGGTATGGCTGAATAGATTACCACAATTGATTGTATCTAATCGAGAACAAAGATTCAACTCTATGTTCTGGAAGAGTCTCTAACATACTCTGAATACTGAGCTAAAATTCAGTATGAATTATCATCCTCAAAATGATGTTCAATATGAATAGACTATCCAAACACTTGAGGACATGTTGAGAGATTTCTCAATGGACTTCAAAGGTGAATGGGACCAACATATTTCTTTGGTGGGGTTCACTTACGAAAACGGTTTCCACTCAAGCATCCAAATGGATCCTTATAAATCCCTTTGTGGGATGAGGTTTAAAACATTGGCATGTTGGGATGAATTTGGGGAGATAAAACTTCTAGGTCCATAAATAGTATAATAAAGGGTGGAGAAGGTTAAGACCATCCAACATAACATTAAAGATGGTCAGAGTCTACAAAAGAGCTATGTCGACAATTGTTGAGGAGACCTAGAGTTTGATGTTGGAGACATGGTATTCCTCTATATATCACCATGGAAGAGAGTTATGAGATTTTGGAATAAGGTAAAATATTATTCCAAGGTACATTGTCCCTTTTTAGATCCTTCATCATATTGGGGAAGTAGCCTATCGACTAGCACTCCCACCAAACCTGTATCAAGTACATGATGTTTTTCATGTATCACTCTTGAGGAAGTACATACTTGACCAATCACATGTACTCAATAAAGAGGCGGTACCATTTGAGAATGACCTCTCCTATGAATATAAGCTGTTGAACATATTATATTGTAGAGAAAAAGTTCTACAAAATAAGACGATGCCCCTCATTAATGTGTTGTAGAGATACCAAATGTTTGAAGAAGCAATGTGGGAACTGGAGGAAGTGATGAGGTAGAGTTACCCTCATCTGTTTTAGTGTGGGAAAAAGAAATTTCGAGGGAAAAATTTCTTAAGGGGGGAATGTTGTAATTACCTAATCATTTATAAATAAAATTCCATTTATTTTAATGTATTATAGAAAACTCATGCACTCTTTTTTATTATTTTTATTAATATTAGGTTTAAATGACTATTATGTATAATTAATATAGATAATATAACTATTTAACAGTGATCACATGACTGATATAAATATAAGGTTTATAAAAAAAATAATCTTTTTGACATAGAAAAAGGAGAGGATGGCCTCATCCAGTAGACTTGGGTTGTACGGAGCTCATTTGTCGGAGCTTGTAAAAGAGGTAGTATCATTAATCTTTTCTATTGACCAATACCAATCTGAGATTTAACATGTTAAGCTTGAATGGAATCTCCTATTGGAGAAGTTCAAGTAAATAAAGATTACCACATGAGAGATGTTATATGAGTCACCCCAAGAGTCTATCACCATCGCACACCTTACCCTTAGGTCTTACACGAGTGTTATAAGGGGTTATGTAATAAGGTATTAGTCACTTATTTTTTTAATCCTTTTTTATAAATAAAAGTCTTATTCCATCAATTCATTTATGAAAATAGTCTTTCTTAAAAAGTGAAGAATTTGATAAATTGTCTTCTCGGGAAAAAATGGTTCTTATGAAAAATATTTACATTATGTTAAACTATGGTTTTTATTAATAATAGTAGAAAAACAATTCTTATAAATTCTAATTATATCATTTCCTTATCTTTAAATGATTAGATAATTAGTTTGATAAGAGTTATATTTTTTATACGATAAAACAGAAAATGTATTTTTAATGAATTTATTTTAAGGAATTAATGAATTTTTGAAATAATTAATATTTTAATAGAATATTATTATAAAATAACTTTTATGAATAATAAATGAATATATAATTTTCTATGAAGTCAAATGTAATTTTTATTAATGTTTGAAAACTTTTTTTTCAAAACCCATGAATTTTCAATAAAGGTCGGTTTTCATTTTAAAAGTGAAGATTAAAATTTTTAGAAAGTTATCTGGATAAAATGAATACTATTTTTGAAATCCGGATGTCAAAATTATCCAATATTGAGTTTTTCATAATTTTTTGAGGCACTTGAGTTTTTGGGTAAAAATTAAATACCGTATAAATAAAATATGTATTTTATGACATCATAATGATCCCAAAATGAAGTAATAAATAATATAATGGGTATTATTGGACCAATATATTTTTTCCCATTAAAATAAATTGATTTTAGATTTTTTACTTATTTTATAATGCCTTTGTGAATCCTCCAAAATGTATAATATACTTTATGATTTTAAATTCATTTCTTTAATAATGTGACTTACCTCCACATAAGCAAGGATAATATTTTAATATTTTCAGCCATTTTACTTATAAAATAATTTTTTACAATCCATTTTGGCAAAAACAATGGTCTAAAACCCTGGTAAGGTTTGTGGTTTTGAATATTTAATTATATATATTCCAAAACCTAAGTTTGTGAAATATTAAAGAATTTCCGTCTAATTTCCTATATAAACCCACCAAATCTCCCACTTATCATCACTAAAAATACTTGTATCACTTCCCTAATTTTCTATCTTGTCTCTAGAATCCCCCCATGTCACCCCAAGATCTCATGAATCCCCTCTTTAAGCTCATGAAGTCACACACTCAAGTATGGGATTCCTTCCTTTCTCATTTTATCCAACTTTATTTATTTGTAATACCATTTTACTTTCAAATAAAAATGTTGGGGTATTATTTAAAACCTCCACCATACTACCATAATTATGTTTGAAATATGATATACCACTATCACTCTCATTAATGCCTTCCGTGTACACCTGTTACAATGTCGAAATTTCGTAAGGGATTTCTCTCTTTTTATTTCCATTCAAGTATTTCTCCCATATTATGAATCTAAATCCCATTTCATATGTTGGTATATTATGTTCCATGATAAAATTACTGTATATTTCATGTATAAATTATGAGAGACCACTTTATCTCTCATCAACCCAACTTAGAAATTTTATATATGGTGATGTTATGCTAACGAAATTGCATTGCGTTTTTCTAAGCCAAAATCATCGTGTAGGGAATACCAAACTCATTTCTCAATCAAGGTTATTCACCTTTATCAACATATAAATATTCAATGGTACTTATATGTATGTATTCCACGTTTCTTAATCATTTAATAACTTATAATGTTGAATGATTCCATGTTATATGATCTGTGTGGCACACTTATGCATGAAATGAAATGTTTATAAAGGGTGTTCTCTGATAGTGCTCCAATACATTGGGTAATGTTTAGTATCATTATACGCCATGTGCAATGTGGTTTTAATCATGAAAATCCATGTGAAATGATTTTTTACTTATGCTAATTCATATTCAATGAAGGTTTGGTCGTGCTAATCCATGTGCAATGAGCCTTGGATCATGCTAATATCATGTTGTATGTTGTTGCCACATTTTCATGTTATAATAATCATGCAATATCATGATTTTATGTTCACATTTCTCTTATGATCCATTGATATTAATATTTTTTAACATGTATTGTATTCTTCATGTTATGCCTTTATTACCCCCTTATTGGGCTTTATAGATCACCCCTTTATTATGTATGTCCTCAGGTTATCCTTTGCAATGTTAAGTATGAAGGAATGAGTTGGTCTTGTAAAATAAGTTTTAGATAAAGATGTTGAATTTAAGGTTTTAAGTTGTTATGTAATGTTTCTAATTTCCCAAGACACTGACCTCTCAATCCTCGGAGTTATCTTAAGTACAATTTTATGTAGTAAATCATATTTAAGTGTGTAATAAAGAGAAAGGTTGTTACAGTGTGGAACCTTTAGGACATGGTGAGACACCATATTCATAAGGATTTTCCATTAGATAAAAACCAATAAAAACCTACAATTACAAGAATGCATGACCACGGTGTGACTATCTTCCCCTCAAAACATATCACGACAAGGCCTATGACCATCACAATGTGAAGATCCTTATATTGATTTTTTTAAAAGGGTTTACTCGACCCTACTCTGATGTTCATATAAACACTCTAAACACCTCTATGGAATATAAAAATGTCCAAAAACATCTCACTAATATTTTCTTAACTCTTATAATCCTTATCTAATTTTTAATTCTAGAAAATTCTCTTGTTCCAGGACTGAGAATTCAAATTCCATCAGAATTTCCCAACCCATTATGACATAGTTCATTACAAACTCTCCCATAATGATTCTCACCATCAAGAAGTCATAGTGGTCAATCTCAACCTGCCTCAGTCATTGTTTCATAAATAAATAACCATGTTCTACACCAGAACACAAAATATATTCCACTACATAACTCTAAAAAGAAAATAATTTTTTTCACCAAAAACTGATATACATGCTTGTGTGCATCACTAATACAGGTCCGACACTCAACTAAACCCATCTATTTCAATACATTTAAGAATTTTCAACCATTTCATCCCTAGGATTATGGTGGTCCCATCATAAGACTCCACTCACAAGGGTTGATTATGGGACATGGTTCTCTTAACCATAAAAATTTCCTACCAAAAATGTATTTCTAGTTATTCATCATTACACTTGATGTGGTTTCTACCTCACCACAACCAATTCCATGGATAAACACCATTCAGTACTATATTAGAAATCTTTCACAAACAATTCTTGGTTACACCTACTCAGATACCATCCCATCACCAAATCATGATGCTTTATTTTCTGGAGGCATCATGAAATTATTCAATTCCCATAACAAATTCCAAATTTGGAGCTCAGTGTAATTCCATGGTTGGTTCCAAAACCACTCACACTGGTCATCAGACTCTATCCATCTGATATAACTCTCTTTGATCACCTCAACTCTATTCTGATCCCAATGTTGAAAACCATAAAATATCTTACATTGAATCTAAATATCAACTTTTCTATTTATCTTGGAACCAAGACAAATTAGATCTACCTACACACCAATATCTTGGTTTGATATCGACAATTCATTAACCAATCTCATTGAATCCATGACCCCACCAACAGAATGGTCATACCTATATGACTGATAATACTCTCCCCACCATTTTAGTATCATTATCATCACCTCAATGAATACAAATATCTGATCTTTATAACCCATGATCCATTAATTTATAAATGCAATTACTGGACATGATTATCCCACTCATACTCGAGTGCTAAAAAACACCAAATGTTACCCATTCCTAGATCCTTAGGTATTTCATCCTAAAATATAAGTAAAATACATCAACAATTAGGTTCACACCTTCAAACAACCAATGGTTTCACTCCCAACCATATGAATTCACATACATAGCTCCTTAGGGGAAATGCTTGACATGTTCTGACATCACATGTGTCTCTCTTCACCCGAGCCACACTCGCTCATCCTGAAAACCCCTTTCAAGGAACATAATCTGATCAAACATACCATGATAATCTAATCCATCCATGATTTCTCCATACATTACTATAAAAAAATATCTATTCTCAACCACAAAATTGATCTTACACACTCACACACGTTACATAGAAACCATTGGTCCTCAACATATACCCAGTTGTTCACAAATATATTAACCAAATATGTATTGTGTATTAATGGAACACAATTTACTTCATGTGCTAATAATTTTCCCCTAAAAATTGACACAAACTCCCACTCTCCACTTTAGGGTAGAGTTATTCCTCAAAGAACCATCTCACATGTTCTTACCCACTATCCTACTTGGTCTCATCTAAACCCAATGATAGAATACACTTATACTACCTAGTCATAAAACTAGTATCATGCTCTAATGAGTCGTATACCATCAAACCATAGATCATGTTCCTAAACACTTAACTGTGATCCTCTCTCATTTTAACCTTATATTACCAACATCACACTTGGTGATAATTTTCCAACTATCCCAAGGTATCTCACTCATTTGAGGTCTTACTTCATAATCACCTACCACTGGGGAATTGTTTCCAAATCTAGAAGAAACTACCCATGCTCTATCCATACAAGATACAACCATCTAGGATAAAAATCCATCAATTTAGGAAACTTATCGATCCCTCCCTCCAAAACCCAACCTCAACACTGTAATCAATATAAACACTCCACATCTCAAAATACAAAATAATTTCTACATTACATTCTTCAACCATCTTAGTGGTATCAACATCCTCAAGGAAATACATTCCCATCCTTAGATCAAAAATCAATGGAATATAATTCATGTACCAAACCACAAAGTATCACTATACATCCCTTTCACTAAGAGACTATATAGCCATGGTCATAGATCATCTCATCATCAGGTCAACAATACATTCCATTAAAAAGAAAACACCACAATTTAGTTGAGTGTAATTACACCAACAAGTTATATGTTAAAACACTATATAATTTGTTTTTAAACTATTAAAAACTAAAACTTATATCATCAGTGAAATAAACCTTATATAAGTACACTAATTATTGGATTTAGTTCCCCAGATCCAACTAAATTTGTACTTACAAATAATTATCTATTCAAAGACCTGAATATTGATAAATATATTATCACATTATGAGTGTTATTTTGTGCAACATTAATTATGAAAATGTACTTAGTGTATGTGTCATTTTTAATGGTCATATCAATTTCATACTACAATGAGAACCTTGAGATATCATGATAGTAATCTAAAAAATATGATGTATGGTACATATTACATCTTTTGATAGGACACAAAGTTCATTTCAACTATCATGTTTCAGAAGCTCATAAGTTGATGTAACTTATGCCCGTGAAGTTTAACACTTATTAATGTACATGACGAGAGGTTATGAGGATAGCCACACCCATAGGAATTTCACATATTATAA
Organism: Viscum album; assembly: GCA_963277665.1. Lineage (NCBI taxonomy): Eukaryota > Viridiplantae > Streptophyta > Magnoliopsida > Santalales > Viscaceae > Viscum > Viscum album. The sequence goes on along the minus strand of OY728131.1, from coordinate 904,876,230 downwards.
GTGTAATTTGATATTCACATTTGTAGATGTGTTTATTAGTCCTTAGACTTGAATTATTATTAATGTATATCATGAATCATGTACTTTTTAAGTATCATAAAAAAGAAAAATTATATTTAATCATAGATAAGTAGGATACAATTGATGCATCATAAGTGATATAAAATAAATTGATAAGTGAAGAAAGGATTCTTATCTTCCCAGACCATAAGATGATATCCCAGGCCTGCTGATTGAAATCTGATAGCTAGATTAAGTTTATATCCATGGAATTTTATCAATGAGATCATTTAAAAGAGATAAATAATGATATTAAAGCATATGGGTTGATGACACAAGTATGAATCCTACATCATAAAATATTTAGAAAATGGGATTATATCAGATAGTGAGCATCCTTATGTGTTTTTTTTTCATTGTAGTATTAATATATTTCTCTATAGATTCCTTGATGTGTTGTTAGACATCAATATTGGACATTATTCAAGACTAACTAATGCCACTTAGAAACTTTCCTAGAGGATAACACACTAAGTGTATCCAAAAACTCAGTTAAGTTTTATTTTTAATTTAATATTAGATTAAAATTATTCTCCAGATCAAAGAATAATAATTATATAGGTTAGGTTGATTGCATAAATTAAATCACCCATTATTTCAATTTCAAATATATGTGTGTTGAACATTAAATGAATATTTATTCTCTAGCTAGTGGATTTAATATTTATTTGTTTATAAATCAATTGAATAATAAAATAATATATATTTATTTTAATAAATATTTATTATTCAATGTTCGATAAATGTCAAAGAGGATTTATGGATCAAGTTAAGGACCTAGATGGAAATTATATATTTTATTTAATATCATTTAAATAAATATTAATTTATTTATTTATAAAAACAATATTTAAATAATCGATGAGTTGGAACACTCCATGGAAATAATAGTATTATTATTATTATACATGGGGTCTACTTAGAATTGAAGTATTAGTTAAGGGAATATAGATAATAACTAATTCTATAAACCTAATTATATAATTAATCTTATATAATTTTCTTAGGTAAAGAGATTTTTTGTGCACAACATACTCCCTCTAGATGAATCTCACAAGACTAAAGAGAATTCTCATAAGAACTCACTCAAGAATGAGAGTTGATCTTCCTCATACTCCCTCTCAAAACGAAGAGAACCAGAGATAAAATTATTCATGTATAAAGGAATTATGGTTTCGATAAATGGAGAAATATAAAAAATCATTGGTGCCTCCATACTAGCACCCAAAGACTCATCCGTGATTTTATGAGATTATGGAGCATTTGTGGATATCCTAGAGGGATAATTTTTTGGATCCTTTATCATAATAATGGTATAATAAGAACATTAACTAGTTTAATCATAAATTAATAAATAATTTTTAATCCATCATATTTCTTGTATATATATTAATTATAAATTATATGTGAAAATATATTCTCTTCAAATATTATGGGTATTTTATCATCTAATTATGGGGATTTATCCAAAGAAACTAATAAAAACCCTTGTTGAGAATGGGCCCCAAAACTTTTGATACTTCCCAAAACCTTCAAGTGGTATTAGATAAGTCACATGTTAATTTATAATTATTTAATAATTATGGATTAATTATGAATTTGTTTTTTAGTTTTTCATTCATGGTTTCTAATTCTATAATACAAAAGTCAATAAATTATGATCATTCTATTTTATATGACCAAGAATACACAAAGAATAAATGGAGAATGTTAAAAGATCCCATGTAGAGGTTCCATAGATACTGGTTGGATGACATAGATACAAGGCATGTAATGGAAAATACACTTCGTGTGCCTGTAGTCAACCATACTAGGGCTAGTCATGCAAATCAAAACATGTCATATAGGGTTTCATACACAACAAAATTACCCAATGTATATCAACCACTAGATATCATGTGGTATGATAGGCATACAAGATGTGTCCCCAGTGTCCACATTATGTAAATGCGCATGGTTTTTCCTTATGGGAATCACTAAAATTGCATGTTCAAAGTACATGATGTGTAATTAATACACACCACATGTTGACTTCTAGGAAGGAGACATTACATTACATAGAATACACTGTGTATATATATCTATAAACCCCATGTACTACATAATTACCAATGCATAATATATTTTAATCCCCAAGGTGTGTAGTATGATTAAACACATAGAGAAATTTATAAAAAAATAACCAAATGATATGACATTTAGTTTAATATACCAACTATGTAATAGGGTTTCTATGCATTGATTACACACTGAGTGATTTTAGTGGGTTGTGTGCATAATAAATTATTATTAAATCAATCTTTTCATTATTATTTAAGTAAATGATATGTGTGATCAACAAATAAACTTTTTACTTCAAGGTAATTACCAATGATACAAGATGTATATATTTATGACATGTCATGTAGTCATAAATATCACACACAATATATGTCTTGACTCACGGAACTATGTACCGTATATATAATGACACGACATGAAGGCATAAATGTTCTATAAGTATATTGTGCATGACAAGGACAATACGAAACATTTGTCACACATCGTTCCATGTGACAAATAACATTATGTAATAGTTAAACTCAAAATAAAATGGTTTAAAGATAGTATCAGAAGACTACATGTCATGTCGCCTCCAATACACATTACAAACTTAATTAATTTTAAATAAATAAATTTATTTCATTTTTTAAAAATCATATTTACCAGGACATGGGCCGTGGTGGCCTTCACCTAGATCATTCATGCATTATGCACACCCTAGTCAAGTGAATTATTAAGTAGCATGAGGCCTCACCAATTTTTTCATGTCGTGTGCCCTTGTCACCTACGTGAACTACCTTAGAATCCAACCTTAATGAGTGCAAGTCATCAAATTTTTAAATAAATAGAACCCACGGGGCCCTAATTTATAACCTTTAGAAGAAAATGTAGAGAGGTATAATGCTCTCTGCGACTAGGTCCTCTATATGCACTTCAGTTGGGTTATTAAGACAAATATAAGGAAAATAACCATTATTTTAGCATAATTGAGTTACTAGAAGGATTAATACACTAAAACCAACATGAAAGACCATTTATCCTCTATTTTTCCAAAAATAGGTTGAAAGAGACCTCTTGGGAGAGCCATACTAATGTGACACATGCCTGGATCACCTTGGGAGTACAATACTAGAGTGATCATATCACCCATTCTGTTATAAGGGTGAAAAATTATCTCATCCTTCTATTATGGATACCACTTCACTCATACTTATACTAGGGAGATGATTTCTCCCAACCATCCATTGGGGATACCACTTCACCCATACTTCTACTAGAGTGATTTTTGGGTCCAAAAACGTCTTCATGGAGGATTAGATGGATTTCATACATATATAAGGGATAATAAATATAGCCAAGAAGATTAAAATTATTAAATACTAGGAGCCGAAAAGGAAACCTACCACCCACATAGAACACTCACTTTGTGAGTTGCTACTCCTAAAAGATACTTTACATAGAACTCTCATGTTACATCAAAGAAAATGAAAATTTGTTTGGAGGGTGAGGCATGATTTGTAGGCCCCTAGAAAATGAAAGCATTTTTTTGGGGTGACTCATCTTTTACAATCCCCTCATAAATTATTTTTTATCTACTGGGTGAAATGGAACCTTTAGGCCTCCTGTAAATCATCTTTTGTTTGAGAGGTGAGTCAGAACATTCGTGTATCCTTTAAATGAATTTTTTTTGCTGGGTGTGGCATCACCCTCCCCCAAAAAATATATTTTCAATTTTTAGGGTGATGAGTTAATTTTAACCCACTTGCAAACTAAAAAACATCTACGAGAGGTTGTTTTTCTTCCAATCGTCCTTGAAGAGTGGTTATATCTATACCCATATAAAAACCCTAGATAGGTACTAATGATATAAACACTGATAATATGAGAAAATGTGCAAGAGACATATAGATAAATAGATAGAAGATGCCCAAGAAAACAATTTTCAATAGCTAATCACCAACCCTTTGTAGAACATTATCCATATAGATAATCCCTTACGAAAAACCATCTGCAAAGAAAAATCATTTATGAACCACCATTTTATAAACTATATGTGGATGGAATATTTGAGGGCCACCATCATGCATAACAAAAGGTATGCAGGATAGAATCCTTCACTATCTTTACCCTTCTGTGTCGAATTCAGCCTTACCTCGGACCCTCCATGAACTGTCTAAATAAATGTCTCTATCAACCTCTACCACAAAGCTCAAGGATCCCTATGGGGCCTTTATAAAAGTACTTGAGAATTTCATCAGAAAAGGCCTTCTCTAAAGCCTCTGGATCTGGGGCACATCGGTGTGTTCTTTCAACCATACATTCCTACGGTAAATTAGGTCCTCTTTGGTAACTTGACTAATAAATAAGATCCTCATTATGTTCCCAATCATAAATTCCCATAGTAATTTGGAACCCAACAATAGAGGTGGTGTCAAGGACCTCCCAATTTCATATAATGAGGGGAATTAGTTTATTTTCCTTCGATGAGGGAATGTCCTTCCCTTTTCATCTCTAAAATTAGGAGTTAAGGTTTCCCTCCTAGAGTAAGACCCCCTAATTGCATATGGGTAGTAGCCAAATGTGACTATCCTGGTTATATAAACAAAATAGAATACGGTCACATAAAATAAATTTCTCTCTCCCTTCACCTGAAATCATCCACTAGTAGATGAAAAAGATTGTGTGGTTTGCCAAATTTTCTTCTTTCTATTGTTTCTCACACTAATCATGACTCTCAGGGTCTTAGAGGATAGTGACGATCTTGATACCCACATGATGAATCACATATATTGGGTATAGAAACCTTCCTTGGATCCTTTTCCTTCCTTCCTAAAGGTTTTATATTTGGTGTAATTCCTCAAATCCATTTATCCTTCAAAGGTATATATTTTTTATGAAGAAAGAATTTCACGTGTCTCATTAGATAGTTCTTTTTCGGATCTTCCTCGCACATTGACACAAGCCTCATCCTTAGGTGTAAGCTCTGACTATTCTGAACTACATATGATTTTATTCCCAACCAAATTGGATATGTAGGAAGCCTCCATGAGGTTCAAACCTAACATCAAATATTCACCTTAATTTTATCCTGGCCGCATTCCTAGTAGGGTCTTATCTCTCCTAGGAGGCTACATCCCCTCTGGATTCATCAGTCCTATCCAACATAAGTCCCACACTATGGATTTTACTAGGAATATTTCACCTATAAATCCTTACAACATAACATTAAAACTACATGGTTTGGTCCTCATAACATGACCATAAAATGTATGATGTGTCCCATTAAGTGGCATTGAACTATATGGGTTCGATTCCTTTCACAATGATACATAAGAAGCCCTTATCGTGGGCCTGATCCTGATATAAAAACAACTTCTATCTTCTTAGATGATTATAATTTATAGATCACCCTAATATGTGGCTTTAAACCAGCATTGTAACATTAAAAAAATAATCTCTAATAATCATAAAAAAAGGTACCATCTATGGATAACCTTGGATACATACAAATATATCTATTAATGAAGAACCTCAGATACATATAACCAATTATAAAGTCAATACATGTTAATAATTTATTAGTAATAAAATGGAAACCAGTTTTATATTTTGATTTTAATAAAGGATTTAGGAATACGTCATAAATATATAAGAGGGTCACAAAGTAGATAATAATTCACCCAAAAAGGGTGTGATGCGCCCAACCTCTCATCCTCTCAACCAATATGTTTTCTAAGATGTAATTTGGAAAGTCAAAATGAACAGAAGCCTTTGGAAATCATGTACACATTAACTCAAAATGAGTTCAGGTGTGAAATACATCAGACAAAAAAATGGTGAACCCGATGTAAAATCTTAACCAAGATGATTACATCTCCCACATGTATATCCCCTTTCACACACAAAATGAATGAGGGCCAAACATGGATAAAAAATAATAAATTATGCATTTTTTTATTTATTGAGATGTTACCTTGACGGGTTTATCTTATTTTTGTTTTTATACTCAAGAAAGTCCATCAAAACTCCCTTTAATCCAAAATGGAATCCTTATAGCTAACACGAACATATGCATTGATAGCTTCCCAAGTAGGGTCCTTAGAAAATCAGAGGAAACTATCACCAACCCAACATTTTTAATGTCAAGCTTCAAATTTGATCATTTGAGAGAACCACTGCAATGGTACTTTACCAACCCTTGAGGCTATATGATAAGCCATCCTTCTCATGAAGCCCCTCCATCCATCCGTTCAACAATGGATAGTTTCCCAAAACCATACACCATCTATCACCATCTCAAACCATTTCATGAGATTATACCCAAAACATAGCAACAAATTCCTCCCTTATCATAGGTAGCCCAATGAATAGGTCACTAACGGCCTCATCAATACAACAAAGAGGTCCCTCAAAAGGGATCCTACTAGAAGCCTTCACCACCAACGTCGCACGACAAAAAACCCTTGGTATGATGAGGGTTTTTACTTCGGGCGTCTCCTTTGTCACTATGGCCACCGATTATGAATGCCCCTTTCTATAAATATGTATATCTAACCTTGTTGATCTTATCCATCACCTAATCAATGAGATTTATCCCTTAAATCCACTTGGAAATAGGATTGTTCATCATTCTTCATTGCACACTGAATAACACAAAAATAGGGTATCTATGTCATTTAAATCACACCATCTCCATCATCAAACCTTTATGGCATCCTCATAATCTTGTATTTACGATTTTATATCATTACTCTAAGAAATAGGTGTGAAAAGATCGATTGATCAGGATTTTTCAAACCAGAGGCCAAACAAAGAACACCCGTGATGAACAATGAATGGGGGAGAAAAGCAAAAATTAATCAAGATGAATAGACATTGATTGATATTTGTGTCAATGTCGATCTGCTAACATTATTACAAGAGATGAATAAATCAAATAACAAATATAATAAATTATCCACTCAAAACCCCACAAATATAATCTCACCCCATAATACACACGATCCATTAATCAATCTATTCATCGATTGATTCATGTTCATCATAGGAATAAAGCACAAGGAGTAAAAAAATCACATTCCCAACCTCGATTATGTTTGATCACTGATGAAGAAAAATGTGTTTTCATAGTCATTGGCAAGATCCGTCGAATCCAAGGTGCATCGATCTTTGATTCTCAACATTGTAGTTGTTCATTTAAGAGGATTCTCAAATTTCTCTCTCCAACGATCCTCTAGATGTTATAGGGTTATGCATCTACCACTATAAGATGGAATTAAAAACCTATTTAAATATTGTTAAATCATTGTGTCAAGATTTCATGAAATAAAATAATTTATTCATTTCCACACCAGTGGTGGATTTTCCACAAACTACCCATGCCAACTAATGTTAAGTCATTCCTAGGGTAAAAACTGCATTTTGATCTCATTGGTTCCCTCAGATTTATGATCCAGGAACCCATTTAGAAGTTATTCAAGTTTTTCAGGAAAACTATGCATGTATTCTATTTAATATATTTAATATATTTCAACCATTTATTCTGGATACATTGGGCCACATAATCACATTTTGTCTCAGCGCGTGGTCTAAAAAATAATCCATATAATATCCAAAAACAATACATGGAAATTTTGAGGCATTACATTCTCCCCAACTTGGGGATTTACATCCTTGAAAATCCAAAATAAAGGATACTCAAAAGGATGTTGGTTCTGAGCATGATTCTGAACCTCCCAATCCTATGTTATCTCCTTGAAATTCCTATGCTTCCACCATACAGACACTAAAGTAATTGATCTCCCATGAAGGATCCTCTCCTGTTGATCCTCGATCTCTACTAGGTACTCAGCAAAGGTTGCTCCATCCTCGATGTTCAGCTCGCCCCAGTCGATAATGTGTGATGAGTTATGCACATACCTCCTCATCTACAACATGTAGAAGATGTCGTGTACCTGGGGTAACTACATAGGTAGATATAAGTGGTATTCCACCTCTCCAACTCTACACAGTATCTGTAAAGGGCCAATGATCCTTGCAGATAACTTACTGCCCCAGCAAAATCTCCATAATCCATATTGAGGTGAAACCCGTTGGAACACATGAAATCCTTACTCAAACTCAAAAGGCATTTTTCACCTATTTTCATAAGACTTATGATAGATCTTTGCAGTGTTCATACTCTCCTGGATGATCAACACTTTCTCTAATATAGCTCGCACCAACGTCAGGCCCATGAGTACTGACTCTACTGGGATAGTCCAGAAAATTGGTGAACTATAGGGTTACCTATAAAAATCCTCAAATGGTGTCATACCAATGGTGGAATGATAGATTTTTTGTTCATAAACTACCTTAGTGGTAGATGATCCTCCCAACTATGGCTGAAGTCAAACATGCAAGCTTGCAGCATGTCCTTTGAAACCTGAATGGTCCGCTCAGTCTATCCATCATTTTGGGGGTGAAATGATCTGATCAAGAATAATTGGGTCCTAAAACCATCCTATAATCCCTTCCACAACTAGTATGTAAAGAGATCATAATGATCCAAAAAAACTTCAATGGATCTCCATGGAATAGAACTATCTCTTGCTTGTAGAGGCATCCCAAGCTCCCTATTGAACTTCTCTCTCATATAGCCAAGAAGTGGGATGACTTGGTAATTCAGTCTATAGTCACCAAAATAAAATCATGTCCCTTGTACATATGTGGTAATACGATCACGAATTCTATATATATTTTATCCCACTTCCATTCAGGCACCTCAAGGGGTTGAGAAAAACCCACTAGAACTTGGTGCTCATCCTTCACATGCAGAAAAATAAGGAATATAGAGATGAACTCTAAAAATCCTTTCTTCATACATAGCCACAAAAAATGATGGAATATGTCATAGTACATTGTTTTTACTTATGTATGTACCAAAATGGTTATGTGTGAAACTCTCTCAGAACCTCCTCCTGTAATATCACTAGTAACACCATACGTCCTATAAAAATGATGATGTGCTCCCCAACTTTAGAAAATCCATCCAGCAAATTCCATGTGGATATCTGATCATGTAGGATCTCATAGTAGGTATTCTCAAGTTGTGACTCCCTAACTTATAATAAGAGTAGAGGGGTGACCACCATCAAATGGAGGTATGTTTCTCCATCTCCATCCACAAAGGATAACTGCAACGAGGACAACTACTCTGATGCCTCATTTAAAAACATTGAACAATATCTTGTGCTAATATAATATGATACCATGCTCCCCTTCCTAGAATTATAGACAATTTTCAAAGTCATAATTTTGTAGGAACTCTAGCCATCACTTATATCTCAAGTTGATATCCTTCTGAGGGAAGATATACTTGACACAGTTTTGATCGGAGTAGAAAATAAATCAGTCACTCCTCAGGTAGTGTTTCTCCATCTTCAAAGAGAATACTACCACTACTAACTCAATATCTTGGGTTTCATAGTTCTTCTCATGTGGTCTCAACTAGCATGAACCATAGGAAATCACTACTTGCGTCTGTATTAGAACACAACCAGTCTCAGTTCAAGATGCATTCTAGAACACTATGTACTCAGCACCTTCCTTCTGTAATATCAAGATGAAAGTGCTTTTCAAAATCTACCTCAACTGCTGAAAATACTATAGAAACCTTGTTTTCGACATGAAAGGTCACCCCTTTTGAGTCAAAGTTGTCATGGGTGCTAATATTCTGGAGAAATCATGTATAAATCTTCAGTAATAGCCTACCAACCTAATGAATCTCCACACCTATGTCGTGTTATTATGTGGATCCCAAGCTAACACCTCCACTCCCTTGGCTTGGTCCACTTCCACTCCATCCACTAAGATAATGTGTCCTAGAAAGTGACCCACCTAAATCTATAACTAGAACATAAATAACTTTTCGTAAATATGTTGATGTAGGATTATGTCCAAAAATATCCTTAAGTGTCTCACATGCTCCCCCTTATATGTCGATTAAATAATGATATTGTCAACAAATATTACCAATAAATTGTCTATATAAGGCTAAAATATATAGTTCATGAGTCCCATTAAAACTATTTGGATGTTCGTCATGCCAATAGGAATCACCATGTACTCATAGTGACTGTAGAGACATCTGAATGCTATATTCGATATATCCTCATCTTTTACTCGCAACTAGTGATATCCTAACATGAGGACAACCTTCTAGAACCATTGTGCCCCTCTCAACTGATCAAATATGTCACAGATCCTTGGTAGTGGATAATTTTTCTTCACAATCACTTATTTCAATAACCGGTAGTCTTCACAGAACCTCAAGCTCCCATTTTCCTTCTTAAAAAAGAAAACTAGAGTTTCCCTGGGAAAAACATTGGGTCTTATGATGACCATACTCTACAAGTCCTCCAACCGAACCCTCAAATTGAAAAGCTCTATGGGGTCCATTTGATATTATAGTGTTGATATTTTTGTTTTCATGTGGTGTAGATCAATGAAGAAGTATATCTCTTGGAGGGTAGGTTAACCTGAAACATCTTCAGGAAAGACTTCCTCATACTCTTCCACCATTGAAGGAAACTGTGAACTCATAACATCCACTCCATAAAGAGTTAGGCTAACCGGCTGATGAGTAATCGGTCTCACCCTTTTATAAAAAAGTCTATCTTCCACTTCATGGGTTTCATTTTCACTAATAAAGGAAAACCTGGTTTCATCACCATGGACACACTGCATCCTTCTTCTAAAAGAGTCAATCTAGTCATGAACTGTAGATAACCAATCCATACCATGAATGACATCGTAAAAACTCAGTGCGGCTACTAAGATATTATGATAGAAATTATCGCCTCCAAGGGTCAGATCACACTATTGGCACAAGTGGTGATCATAGAGTATTTTCCAGTAGGAGTCTCCAATCAAAAGGGTCAAGTCAATGGTTCAACCAGAATCTTTAATTCTCATACAAGGTATGTGGGAATAAAGGAATGACTAGAACATGTATCTTTTAGTACTGTAGCTAAAGTAGAAAAGACATATAATGTACATTAAATCATTCCTAGAGATCCTAGGTCATAATCTTTGACCACCTATAGCTATCCCCACCCCTATCCTTCAGCTCTTTGAGCCTAGAATGGACCAATTAGGGGTGGTAGTGATAACAAGTAGAAACTTAAACCACCTCTCACTGCTCTCCCTACTCCTCTTCCACATCTAACACCCTGCAGACCTACCTACCCCATCCAATACCTTAGTGGCCTTCCCATGGTCTCTCTGTCAGCTATATGGTGGGTCAGACAATCTTGGGCAATATGTACCCAACCGTCACATGAGTAACACCACTTATCTATGGGATAATTAGATCCACCATATGATCCTTGAATTGAATATCCTCTATCTTGGGACCTCCTCTAGAAATTTATCCAACGTACAGGTCCCTGGGACTGATGTTGGCTCCCTGCTTCCAAGATCTCTACTCCATTCCCACTGGTGACCACCACTGGTTGTATCTACTAAGACAAGAAACTCTCAACCACCAAATATCGCTCTAGAACCCTAGAATATTTAAGAATTCATAGAGGGATAATAATGGATCAAATATCTCAAACCATATCTATAAATTACCTAGAGAGTTTGGTAAACCGACATTAATACTCACTTATTATCATGATACCCTTTTGGAGTTATAGATGCTTCTGGATATGCACATTCGCCAATATAGTTGGTGAAAACTCTTCTCTGAAAAGTAATAACTCTCTACATACAAGAGTCAGATTATCATAAATATTGGTATCTAAATCCTTCCATATCCCTACTGATCCATGAATAAGGCTTTCTACTAGGAACACCATCTGATCTGTTGGTGTCCTGATTGGACGAAAAACATGTGTCACCACCTCAAGCTAGTCCCTGGACACCTGTAGGTCGGGATTGCCTCAGAAAATGAGGGGTATCTATAACCAAAACTCATGATGTTCATATCTTGTACACCTCTTCCATGGGTACTGCGGGCACCACATGCTACTCTATAGGTGGTGGTAAAGCTGGTGCACCACCTGGAGGTAACATCTCGGGAACTAGTCCTTATATCGAAGCCTCATCACCGAGGAGATCATTTTCATGATCATTATGTGAATCCTAGTTGTCATATGTCATAGAGGCATCCTAAAATAAATAAGATGTGCCACGGTCAATAAGTATATTTGGAGAGATGACACCATAATGACATGGAAGCCACAACCCATTATTATATGTTGCATGTAGCATTTTTTCCCTACAACTAGTGTTCTCAAGTAACAAGTTGAAAAGAAGTTGATCAGAGTTCTGGTGAATGGATATGTTAGTCATCACACTAACACTGGAGTACCTAACCTAAAAAACTGAACATGAAACACTTAACATTGTTTCACCAAACTAATCTCACTAACTCCTTGTCCTAAAGTACAACCGACCCACTATGATACCACTCTATCATGACCCATCCCAATGAGGCTCATGCCGCGACTCCCAAATTCCATTTACAATAGGCTAGGGGATGGTGACTAGTACTGAGTAGGTATATCACTAAAATGGTATTCAATTCATAAGTAACCATATACACACACATATCGAAACCCACAAAATGATAAAATTTAAAAAAATTAGAAAACCAATGTACGCATACATCTATGTCCCACAACCATTGTACAACAGGAAGTAAAGGAAAGTAAATAGGGACAAATAAAATACCACCATAAAGAGCCTATAAAACAAGTCCAAACTAAAATTAAAGGTACTGGGACTACTGTATAAAATCTAAAGGAACACGACTACATTTTTTCGGTCTCACTAAGAACCATTTATTCATGGTCTTCCTAGGACTCCTTCAAAAGGTCCATAATCTGCACAAGTCACGACACGTGTGGGAAAAGACTGTGTGGGGTCATTATAACAATACTTAGTAGGAAACCTTAAAACCAAAAATCATAAAATAAAGTAAAAACATCCATCTCTACATAGGTATATGTATACAATACATATAACAAGAATATTCAGATGTACTCAACAAGGACACATAGTCAAGAGGTAAGCTACAACCATAGTATACCTGCCTAGGATTCCAGTTCAAAGATTCAACAAAACATTCATTCATGATAACACTCTCCTAAGTCTGATAGCTCTAATGATGAATCTTCAAGAGGTACTTATCATTGGGTCTCTCCCTGAGAAATATACATGCTGATAGGTCTAAAGAGAATAAAATACAAATATGAGGATCACAACAAGGGCCATGGGGTGATTCTAACAACTCCATTTGGATTAACTCACTAAGTAGAGGATTGGTACTTAGTAGGATTGGTCATGTTGATACCCAGAACTCTACTTAGGGAATGTAGATGAATAGAGGGTCTCACTCCATGCATCTCAGAGGTATTTCAACAACTCTATCTAGAAATTCTCATTGAAGGGATCGTAGTTATAGGATTACAAAACAATTCATTCCAAAATTCATTGAAAGGATAAGGAAAAAACCTTAATAAAAATTGTCCAAAATATAGAGGATAAGAGATATAAGTCATGTATTGAAGTGTATACAATGTGTAGTAGGGGTCACACGCCATGTTCTCTTGACCTCAGGTCCTGCTCGTGTAAACGACTCGTGTAATCATGTTGTGTTTGTGTAGTACTACACTGTGTGCAGGCATCTCATGTAGTCTACCCATGTATCAGTACAAATCTCTAGACCATGTACGTTTTCCCATGTACTAGTTCATGAATTATCCCTTGTAACTGGTCCATGTCATGTCATGTGGGGGAGTACACACCGTGTAGGCAACCTGTGTACTCCACTCCATGTTCAAGTACTTCCTCAGGTACACGAAGCGTTTCCTAGGATAGGTCATTGTGTGATAGGGTCACATTTCTTGTGATTATTATCTTTCTCCCAAAAACCCTATCCACCACATTGGGGCCCCACACATTGTGTAATCACAGATTACACACTTTGTGGATTCAGATTTATCTAAATCCCAGATCCATGTTCTGGCATCTCCATCATTTCTATGGACTCTGATTCCAACCGCGTCTTGATAGAAAAATTTAGATCCAACCTTCATGATCCCAACCATCACTAAATCAACAACATTTGGTCCTTTGATCCGATCGTAAATTGGATTGTTTTTCATTCTTGACTGCGCATCGAAGAACAAAAAAATTAGGTATATACATCATCTAAATCACTCTATCTCCCTCATTTCACCTCTTTCACTTCATGCCAATACTATATCTATGATTTTAGATCCTTATGATAAGAAATGGGTGTGCAATGATTAATTTATATTGAGTTTTCGAGTGGCGATCTAAATAAAGAATGCCCAGGACGAATGATGAATGGGGGGAGAAAAGCACAAATCAATCAAGAGGAATGTACCTCAATATATGTCCATGTAAATATTGATCCATTACTATTAGAATGAGAAAATAATAAATCGAATCACAAATATATTAAATTCTACCTTCAAAACCCCACAAATATAATCCCACCCCGCAATATGCACGATTCATGAATCTATCCATTTTTTGATTGATTCATTTTCGATATAGGAATAAATATTGGGAAATAAAAAAAATTAAATCACGTACACTTCATGGTTTGGTTCAATCACTAATGAATAATTATGTTTTGTCATCATCGTTGGAAAGATTCATCAAATCCAATGTATGTTGATCTTAGATTCGCAACTTCATAATTGTTCATTTGGGAGGACTCTCGAATCTCTACATCAAACAATCCTCTAGAGGTTCCTAAGTTATGTGGATAACCCTGTAATTATGACATAACAACATATTTAAATAATTTTAAATCATTGCATCCGGAATTCTTGAAATAAAATAATCTATTCAATTATTTTATTCATTTCTACAGTCGCGATGGCTTTTCCAAAAACGACATGCATTGACTAATTTTAAGTCACGCCTAGGTTAAAACCCACATTCAGAGATCAACGGTTCCCTCATATTTCTTATCTAGGCACCCATTTAGAAGTTATTCTACTTTTTACAGAAATCTATGTGTGTGTTCTATTTAACATATTTAATATAATTCAAAAAAAAATTCCAGGTACATCGGGCCTTGGATTCGCATGTTGTCTCATCAACTGATCTCGAAAATAAACCATATAATATCCAAAAATAATACAAAAAAATATGATACATTACAAAGAAAAATAAAATAAATGGTTATTCTTTGAATCTCCATTGGATTTTTTACCTTCAAATATAACAGAGGACATATTTTCCAATCTTGTTGTTCACAATGAAGCAGCATAAAAACATCCACTTTGGTTAGATTTGGTTGAGGATCCTCTTTATAAAAGATCAAGAATACATATTTCTCATGAGGATAAAATTTGGTAAGGAAAGTATAATAATAATGTTCTAGCCTTTATCCACTCCCTAATACATCATTTCCTATGTATTTTTTGAAGATTTTGTGCACAACATTTTCCTAAATATGTGGAATAGTCTTCATCAACTAAAAAAGTATTTCCTTTTTAATAATATCCAATAAATGTAAATTTATTTGAATAGGTAAACTATAAAATTGACTTGGTGGCCCTCTTAGCTTCCCGACACCCAAAATTGGGAAAACCCAAGGAGATATTAAATATTCATGTCTTAATGCATTAAAAGAGTTGCACTGATAGAAAAATTGATAATCCTTTGATGAATGAGGTTCCAAATGACTGGACATCGATGAATCGATGGCTCTCAATGCGAAAACCTGCTCCTCGAACCCTAATCTGTTGAAAATTTTCTAAGATTAGCTTCCCTTCTATGAATCTTCTTTCCATGGCCTCATTTGATCCCTGCTGGGAGCTTCCCATCGAACCCACGAGCAAACACATGAAGGAGGTGTCTTATCTAGAGAAAACTGAACCATTACAAGAAACAAATATAAAGATCAAAGGGATTTCTTTCCTTGAAGCTTTGATAGGTTTAGATCATCCTCTATCGATGAAGCCGTCAAAGATAAATAAAATGGAGAATGTAATATTTTCCATTAAGGCTGACCCAGATGCTCTACAACAACATACTCAAATCTATTTTTTTTTCAATTATGGGTTGAGTTTTCTACCTCAAAGGTGACAAACCCTAGTCCTATTCTGATTTGAAGACATGAATTTCTTTATACTAGCGTTTATCGAATTGGAAAATAGTCCCACTCGGTAAGGGATACTTCCATATTCTATTTTATACACAAAATGATCTTGATAGAGTTTGTAAATTAGGTAATATTCAATTGAAAATTGGTTTCCTTCATATTTCTGAATGGGATTTTGCTTTCAATCCTTACAATAATAGGAACACCATGGCTTATGTATGGGTTAGGCTGCACAACCTTAGTTGGTTTTTATTTCACCTTCAAATTCTTAATGATTTATCATCTTGCATTGGTAATCCACTAAAAATTGATCAAATAACATTAAAAGGAGACCTAGGTATCTTTTCTTGGGTTATGATTGAGGTTAATATTGAAAGTAAGCAACCATTGTCTATAGTTTTCAATGCTAATGAGTATTGGATAGTGGTGAAAATTGAGTATCAAAGGCTTCCCCCTACTGTGAATAATACAAAATTGTAGGTCACTCAGTCCTCAATTGTAGGATTGTGCCCAAAAAATCCCCTCATCCTAGTTATTCTGAATAGATAGAAATACAAAAAAACAAGAATAAAGAACCTGTTTTTTATAAATCTAAATCATCTAAAAGGAAAGAGGAGAAATGGGTTGCTAAACCCAAAATCTCAGTTCAGTTGGAAGCTAGAAATGGGAAATCATGGGCAGACTGTGATGAGGAACATTATTATGAATCTTTTGAATGGGCTATTAGGAAGGAAATTAAAACAGAAATATGGGGAATCATGCACTCCCATTCTTTTTTTGGTCCCTCCTATAATTCATTAGAGGTTTCTGCTCCTATTTTGAACCTATCTAATGAACTGATCCCTCCCCATTTGAAGCTCTTTGAAGGGGTGAATGCTCACTCATCCCTTTCAAACAATATAGACCAGCCTTGCACTGATCAAAACCCCCATACCATCCCTGCTGCTTCAGAATTCATTTCCCATGATGCTAAAATTTTCAGCATTGATCCCAATCTCCCCCATATGAACAAAAGATTTATTCTATCAATATTGAGCTTGGATCCATCCCTACCCTTATGGGAAGCATGGGTAATCAACAGGAAAGCACTGTTGTCCATCTTGAAGGTTCCTTGCAACCTAGGAGGATAGACAGTATGACTATCCACCTTCAATCTCCCAACTTTCATACAGTTCTGGACAAAGACTCTACTATTAAGTAGGTCTCTAACGCACCTATCCAAACTAATCATAATATAAATCTGTAAAATCAGCTAGTCTCGGCTTCTTACCCTCCAGGTGATGTTGATTATATTCTAATTGTTAGTGCAGGTTCTACTAACACCTCTTTGGATTCCTATGCATAGGTGAACCATGGTAGAACTAATCAAAACAAGCCTTCTCGGATTACAACTAGAGAAATGGAAATTGGGTGAAAAAAGAAAGGGGACAACCACACTAAAAGCAGGTCCAAATGAATCTTTTTTTGGAATTTTCAGGGCATTGCAAACCCTGACACCTTTAGCATCTTAAAATATTTCTTATCACTCATCGTCCTAATTTTTTTCCATTTCTAAACCAAAAAATAATTATGCTACTAAATTTCTGCATCTATTTCCTTTTGGTTATTCCTTTCTAGGAGCATGTAATAATGGTATGGATGTTGAAACCCTCTGGATGATTGCTCATTCTTCCATGAAAAATATGAACATTCCTACTATCACGAATCAGATCTTTAATTTTGATTTCATATTTGAATATTCTCATATTTTTAGTACTTTCGTCTATGCTAATAATAGATATCAATATTGGAGGACCCTCTGGAATGAGATCACTCAACTTAGTAGCACTATTCAAAATCCTTGGTTCATAGTTGGGGAATTCAATGCCATTTTAGCCCCTAGTGATAAATTGGGCCCTTATCACTCCACTATTTCCTCTATAGAATTTAAAATATTCATTGAAACTAATAATATCATTGAGGTAAATTTAACTGGTGCCAAATTTTCCTAGTATAGACATCATTATAATAGGGTCGTGTCCAGTAAGCTTGATAGGGATTTTACTAATGATCAATCCCTAAATAAATGGGATAACATTTCATGCATCATCCTTAAAAAAGTTTCTTCTGATCACCACCCTATATTGGTAAATTTTTTCAATAATCTCATCAAACCTAGTCTTCCTTTCAGATATAACAATGTATGGTCCTCTGATCCTGGCTGTGTGAACATTATCAAAAACTTCTGGACTACTATGTATGATCATAGAGACCCTTTTGTTTGTCTTTTGAAATTGAAAAATCTTAAGCAAGTCATATGGAATTGGTGTAAAAATAAATCTAATGAAATCGAAAACGAAATTACCATTCTAGATAATGAACTCACACAAATTCAAAATACAAATACCTCCTCAAACTTCTCCAAAAATTCCAAGCATGAAATCAACATTTCTTCGAAGCTGGTCACGTTACTTAACTTTAAGGATAACCTTAAAAAACAAATTTTTAAAACCAGATGGATTAATGATGGAGATAAGAACACTATGTTCTATAACTCTCTTCATAAAGTTATCAATGCTTTTAGGCCTCTTTCATATCTTATAAATGAGGGGCATATTGTTGACACTGATGAAGGTATTTCCAATTTCATAGTCTCATACTTCTCTGATATCTTCAATGGTCCTAGCATTGATAAGGATATTCTCCCTGATGGCATTCCAACTATGGTGTCTGGAGACGACAACTCTTTACTTAATAGCATCCCTTTGGATAAGGAAATAAAAGACACTATCTTTAGTCTCAACCTTGACAGTTCTCTTAGACCTAATGGTTTCAATAATGGGTTTTACCAAAAGCATTGGGATATTATTCATGATGATTTATGTCGCATGGTTAAAACTTTCTTTTCTAGAGGCATTTTACCTCATGGTTTAAACTCCCAATTTCTTACCCTTATTCCTAAAATGGAGTATGATGATGAATTACATCTCTTAACACCTATTTCTCACATAAATTCTCTTCTAAAAATTATCATTAAAATACATTCTAATAGAATCTATTCCATCAGCAATAGAATTGTCTCATGGAACCAATTTGGTTTTATAAAAGGGAGATCAATTCAGGACTGCATTTTCCATGCCTCTAAATCCACCAACCTTTTAAAAAGAAAAAATCGAGGTGGGAATGTATCCATTAAGATTAACATTACAAAGGATTTTGACACCATTGATTGGAACATTATTTTTAAGGTCCTTATGCACTTCAGTTTAATGACACCTTTATTAATAGAATTAAAAATCTTTTTAACTCAGTGCATATTTCCATTCTAATAAATGGTTCCCTTAGAGGATATTTCAAATGTTCTAAGGGGGTCATCCAAGGATACCCTCTCTATGATATTCTATTATCAATTGCTGAAGACAATTTGAGATGGTTACTCACTCAGTCTGTGGAGAAAGGCAACATCAACCCGATCAATGCCTCCAGAAACATGAAAGCCCCCTCACATCATGTATATGATTATGACATTCTTTTGTTTCTTTAGGGGGACAAAAGAAACATTAATAACCTTAAAATGATTCTCAATCACTATGAAGTGGTGTCTGGTCAGCATGTAAGTTGGCATAAATCATTTATTTTGTTTGGAAAAGGATATCCCCCTAGAAGAAAAAGCGACATTATCAGTGCTTTGTGGATCAAGGAGGGTACTCTACCCTTCACTTATCTTGGTATCCTATATTTTGGGGAAGTCCTAAAGCTACCTATTTTTCTCCCATCATTGACCAAACCCTTCGACAACTCTCCTCTTGGAAAGGTAAAAACATCTCCCTGGAAGGAATAATTTGCCTTGTCAAATCTACCATTATCTCCAAACTAGTCTAATATATGATGATCTATAAATGGCCGGCCGGTCTCATAAAATGCATTAATGTGGCTATTAAAAACATTTTCTGGAAAGGGAGCACTCTTGGGAGAAAACTGGTTACAGTTCCTTGGTCCTCTTATTTCAAACCAATTGAAAAAGGAGGCATTGGCATAAAAAACCTCAATAAATTTAATGAAGCCCTTCAAGATAAGATAACTTGGAAACTCATTCACAACAATTCTCCTTCCATAGATTTTATCAGGTCTCACTTCCTTGATAAATTAAGAAATAAAATTTTCAATTATTTGACCTCCACTATCTGGCCCTCCATCAAGAATACTTTCGTTTCTATTATGACCAACTCCAAATGGATGGCTAGTAAAGATTCTAACTTAATTTTTTGGCTTGAAAACTGGACTGGTACACCCCTCATCTCCTTGGTGCCTAACACATAACTTCCTGAACATACTAATGATACCATCAAGGACATTTTAAAAATAAAAAATCCTCGCTTACCCAACAATATAAGGCATGTTGTGGACAGTTATCCCTTCACTATTACCGACGATCTTCTAATCTGGGAACCACCTCATAATGGTATGCTTGATTCAGAAAAACTACTATAACTATTTATTCAACAAGGCTAATAATAATTTAAGATGGTTAATTTTTTTAATAAATCTTGGTTAAAGCCCTCGATATTCACTATCATTTTGCATATTTATCATGGTAGGCTTCCCCCAGATATCTGTTTACAATCTTTTGGGATTAATCTCTATTCAAAATGTTGTATGTGTAATCAGCATCGTGATGATATTAATCACATATTTCTTTCGTGTGATACAGAAACTGCCCTTTGGAATTACATTTTTGATTTTTTTTGAGTGTATATGGTTGCCTTATAACTCTATAACATCTCAGTTGCAGCGATGTGTGGACTTATCTGATTCCCAGAAAATCTGGAATCTCTTTATTTCAGCTACAGCAGAGCTCCTACATGTGATCTGGTATGGAAGAAATGATTATATTTATGCCAATAACTCTTTTAAGGTTAATGTAGGTAAAATAAGAATTCTCATTGCTATTCGGGAGGCTGCACTACTTCAGAAGGATCATTGCAACAACTCATTTAGAGATCTTGGGATTCTGAGGTGCATTTGTGTATATGGGTGGTACCCTCGACCTAAATACACCATGGAAGTCTTTCTGCAAGTTCTACCTCTATGTTGGATTAAAATAAATATTGATGGGGCTTCTAAATGCTACCCAAGCCCTGCGGGATGTGGTTTCATCTTCAAAAACCATCTGGACCAGGTTCATGGCTGCTTCTATAGATCATGCGGCTTCGCTTCCTCCCTAGAAGCTGGGATGATGAGTGTGATTCATGATACTTATTTTTCTAGGCTACATAACTAGAACAATATCTGGATCTAGATTTACTCAACTACTATAGTCCATGCCATTTAGAATGGCATCGTTCACCTAGCTTGGACTCTCACTCCCTGCTGGATGGACTATTTGCACTCTCTATCAGATATCGACTTCATTTCCACCCATACCTACCAGGAAGAAATCAGGCTTGCGGATGGACTTGACAACATGGGAGTTAATCACGAGATCTCCTAGAGGGATGACCTTCCTCATGAGTTAATCCCTCTTTATGTCAGGGATGTTCAAAAACATATTTATTTTAGACTCATGTAATCCTTTCTTGTTCCTTATTTTATAATAAATTTTGTGTTTTGGTCTTTGATAAGAACACCACCTCTTAAAAGAAATTAAAAGAGTTTCACTGGTTGATCACTAATACCCCATATAGTGTTCATATTAGAAGATGGGGTGAACATGGAGAATTTCATTTCACATTTCTCCCTATTCATCCAAGACTGCAAAAGGTTACGTCCTATAATGTTATAGACTTGTGCCGACTTATATAAATAGGATCTTCTCATAAAAGATGCTATTATTATAAAGAATCGGTCTATAACACCTCTCAATGTCACCAGTCCATAATATTGAAAGAAAATAAATGGCTATTGCATCAAGTGTCTGAAAACATCAAGAAATATTTCTGCCTAAGGGAATCCAATCTCCATGTAGTGATATCTTTTGAAGCATATGAGTCTATATAAAACCATACAATGCACCCATCCCATGTTCAAAAAAAGCACTATAAAATCAAAATATCATTCATAGTAGCTGCAACCACGGTAGTACAGAAGTAACCCTAGCCCATAGGGATTATGTCATTTTTAACACAATCTTTGAGGCCAAAAAATCAAGCTCAAAATTTTTTAAAACTAGAATAGGTGCAACCCCATGCTGCAGGGTTGGGGGAAATTTTACCTCAACCTCCTCCCCAACAAAAGGCAGTCTTTTCTCAGTTGGTAGGAGTTACAAAAAAGGAGTGTTCTTAGTTCATCCCATCTCATGAAACTACTTATTCTTCCAATAAATGAACAAAAAAAATTATCCAAAGGTTCCCCTCAGACCACCCTTCACCAGACAACTATGAAAGAACCCATAAAAGAAAAGAATATCTCCCCTAATAGTAAAAAAAATGACCTATCAAGGTAGAATATGGTATCTGGAGACACATCTCTTCTATAGGACACCCTCAAGGAAACCATCTCTTCTATTATTTATAGATTTATGAAATGATCGAGATATAATTCGCATCAGTAAACATCACTATCAACGATCTTGTTGATGGTGTAGAACGCTAAGTCAGTACTGGAGAATAAGAAGAGTATGTGTCCATTCAAAATAATGGCCATAACAAAATTACTGATAAAGGTGAACTTATAAGAAATTAGGGGATTTACCCAAATTTAGGAACTCCCTATAATTATCCATCACCTCCACCTTGACGGGCATCAACCAAGGAAAAGGGTAAGGCTACGGTTCAATCCCACCTCTTACCTGAGGGTGTTGAACCCATTACACTCAATGATAGGGATGATGAGTATAAGAAAAAAATGAGAGAACTATGAATGATTTATTCTAAACTAATATGGGGTAATATTCCTACCATATATGTTCTTTAAACATAACCTTATTTCACTCCCCTTATTTATGTCTCTTGATAAGAAGAGCTCATCATACTAGAAAACGTGGATCCACATTATCTTCCTAATGAAAGGGTGAGACAACCAATATATTTGGATCCCATAGTGGATAGATATAGTGAGTTCCCTAAGTTAGGTACAAAACTAGTGTTGGATCAAAATCATCCTCACAGACCGGCCCATATGGGTTACCCACAGTGAGTGCAAGAAGAACTACCAAAACTTGACCAACATGTTGTTCCCCTTGCCCAAGCTCCTTATCAGTTGGTCATTCCTCCCCATCTTATCAACACTTTTTAAACACTGGTAGTTCTTTTAGAAGATATGGAGGTACGATGTTTTCCAATACATCCAGAGAAGAACCCTTACCCTAAATGGGTGGATGAAACTCTTCCCCCACAAAATTTTTGTAATCCTACATTCACAATATTTAATGTTTCATGGGATATATAATATGATCTACTTTATGTATAGGTGTGTCCCTATGATAGGGAACCTTGAGTAGTAAGAAGAGT
The DNA here is from genome assembly GCA_963277665.1 of Viscum album. NCBI lineage: Eukaryota > Viridiplantae > Streptophyta > Magnoliopsida > Santalales > Viscaceae > Viscum > Viscum album. The sequence goes on along the minus strand of OY728131.1, from coordinate 904,852,566 downwards.
CTAAGCTCAAATTTATTGTACATACATTAGAACGATCATGCTTCACCTAGTGAACTAGTCTACCTTACAGATCAATCAAGAAAATGGAAGATCTTAGTTGAAAATTTCTCTATAAATTTAGCTCCACTTTTCAAAAGATGAGATTCCTCAGTCTCTAAATGTGAAAACAAGGACAAAAAAAAGAGGGTGTCTGATTTTATTTCTAGATAGAATAGTTTGACTTATTCTCCGAACTTGAAACTTCCCCAAGAATATTTTCTTGGTCTTTTCATTGATAATCTTTACGATAAGATATGAACATATATTATACTATTAAAGTACCTAGGTGTATTTTGAGGTCTTATTGCAGTAGAAAAAAGGATATAAGATTATATTATGTGTACCAAGTCTAGCTCTCATCTTGTGCCAACCTCTCAACAAAAGAAGACAAGTAGAGTGAAAGCTATAATAGTTATGTTAAAATCTACCTCTACGCTAGCTCCCATTCTGAAGCATGCACCTCCTTGAGTGGTACCTCCTCTTAAATAGTTGTTTCAATAGTAGTATCCTAATTGGGATGATAATAGGTATTCAAAATGATCATATTTTGAATATTGGAAAAGAAATGTCTATTCCTTCCGAGAATAGCGGGTTCCTGGTTACTTCTTAGTAGCCTTAGAGAACAACTAGTTAACCCTTTTAGAATCCAAAATACTGAACCAAGTCATCCTTGATGATATCCCAAAATATTTTCCCTTTCATTGAATATTAGGACACACCATACAAGATTGTTTCAATTCCAAATATATCCTTTAAAATATGGTTTATTTTAGGAAAGTAGATTTTGGAAAACCGTCAACACAAGTAGAATGTGTTTCTACTATATATCTAGAAGAATAGTGTGAATATAAGGAAGTAACCACCAAGAATTCACAAAATTTCAATGATTTAATGACTATAAAAAAAATCAACTAGACTCATGTTATCCTCTGATAATAATTAAAGCAACCAACTATGTACTCAGTCACTTCTACTATGGAACTGTCAGCTACTTCAACCCCAAAACCCACTAAAAGTTAATCCTACAATAAATGTAATGGAAAGAAGGTAATGAAGAAAAAATGGGAAGATAAACCTAAACCTAGGTTGAATCTATCATCAAATATCTCATACTTCATACCCCCAGTTATGATAGAATGGGTGTCACCCCACCAAATGGTATGACGGTCACCGACTCATAAAATAGTATCATTATCATATCAAAAATTGATCTTAGGATACATTAATTTCATTCATTCAATGGATCTATTATCTGATGATGAGTGTTATTATGAATTGGATCTTCCCACACCAAATTTTCAAAACATGAATAGAGGCCACAGAATATGATAAAACAGGGGGAGGCACAGCCATGTCTAAACACAATATATTTTCCAAATATCTACATGATCTATCTATGATGTTAAACACCATGGGAAATCCCTTCGATAATCCCTTAAGGAACACACATATTTTTCCTCACTCGTATAAAATCATTCAGAACTAATCATTTTATAATACCGATTGATGAACAATTGAAAACGTGACTAGACCATGAAAGTTGTAAGACTATGTAGACCCGATCCAATAGAAGATAAAATTCCCTACACATATTCTCAACCACTTGATTCATCAACCACAAGTATTTAAACACCAAAAAACCCCTCTAGAAAATAATTCCCCACAAGTAAACATAGATCTTTGACCCAAAATTATGACATCATAAAGAAATTTTCTATAGTTCTGGTAAATCATTCAATTTTAGATTCCCTCAACTTTTCAAAGGATCTACAAGAAGCACTTGTAGAGGCTCTGTTGTCCCCTAAAGATTTTGAAGCTAATGTTTCTTAAACCAAGGTATATCATGTAGTGATTGATCCTGTATAATTTCATGTGGTTATCTATTTTACTGAACATTACCAAGATGATGTCATACAGGGACACCTTAGGCCCCTATACATATCTTGTATATTAGATGACATTGACATTTATTGGTATTTCATTGATAATAGCTCAAGATTCAAACTCATTCCTATCAGAACACTCTTCTAACTGGGATACACTAAAGCTAATTTATCTTCTTCTTCTTTAATGCTCTGTGGGTATGATAAATGAAAATAGAGGCCCCTTAGGTGAAATAATCTCAGAGCTCAATTTGGAAGCCTGGTGTTTGAATATGAGTTATTGGTTGTCTAGTAAGATATGTATTTCAATTTCTTTCTTAGAAGGCCTCAGTTTTATCATCATGCATCGATTCCTTCATCACACCATCACTGCCTTAAATACTTTAGAAATGGGTAGATTGAGATGTTTCAGGGTGACTAATATACATTCATGTCCTAAAAATATTAACATATTGATGAAGGATGTCATCAAATAGAATATAAATAGCCGATAACTAAGGATGTATCTCAAGTTACCACATACAATGGTCCAAAAATGACCTCGACTAGCCCATTTAAATACCTTGATGATGAATATGTGATTCCCATCAATTAGGTCGAATACATCAACTCATATTCAAATATGTTTTCATCAGTATTCAGGATATCGACCATGTCAATTGAGACCAAAGATGTTGAATAAATATTCTATTTCTCCATTGGAGGTGATACCTTGGAGGTAAATGCTCCATTATAATTCTCATCACTTTAGTAGGCCACCACTCCATCTACTAAAACTACATAAGTCATGCTTTCACCGTTGGAATCTATCTTTCAAGATACTCCCCAAACCATGATGATTCCACTTCAACTCTCATATATTCATACATAGACACGAAGGAAAAGTAATAGGAAAGGTAAGAATAGAAAGAAAACAACCTCAGAGATGATCCTCTATTATTTTAAGAAGGATTATTCAACACTATCGATGAACACCAATAGATAAATTTGGTTAGATAGGATAATCTACAACCAATGTTGACTAGTGCAACCATGTCCCTCAATGAGCTGTATATTTACACCTCTTTTCTAAAGAAACCTTGGGGTGGGTTTCCTTATAATTATAAATATGTTCTAGTACTTGATCTTAATGTGGATTCCCATAACATAGAATTACCAGAAGACCACATAAGTTACAAGAAAGAAAGCAGAAGGAAAGATCTGAATCATGCTTCCAAGGTCGAACCCAAAATCAAAAAACTCTTTAAATATAACATCATTAAGAAAGATAAATAGCTAATATTCCATACCAACATTTTCAACATCATGAAAAAAAATTGAAAGATAAATGTTTTAATTGATTTTAGAGACCTCAACTGTAATTTTCTGAAATATGACTTTTTGGTTTTGATTACAAAACTTTTGATCGATGCATCGACTTTATATCAAGATCTCTTCTTCATAGATGGACATTCAAGGTATAATAAAATTTGAATGGCCCCAGAAGATGAATAAAAAAACACCTTCAATTCCCTTAGGGAATATTATACTATTGAGTGATTCCATTCGACTTAAATAACTTTGGTGCTACCTATCAATGTTCTATGCATCACATCTTTAATCCCTTCTTGTGAAAGTCATTAGAATTATTTCTCGATGATTTGGTGGTGAATTCACAACAATGTTCAAATAACCTTACCGATTTGGATATTGTTTTCAAAAAAATATGACAACATATAATAAAGATTAATCCCATAAAATTTTATTTTATCATTACCTCAGGGAAATTCCTCATCTTCATCATACACAACCATGACATCGATGTTGACCCTAAGAATACCAAATAAATTATTATTATTTCACCTCCTTGAAACCTCAAATAGTTGTGAGGACTATAGGGGCACATTTCCTACATTAAATGATTCATAGAAAAACCTCACATACAAATGTTTTAACTTCACTAAATTTATGAAGAAATGGGTTGTGTTTCAATGGCATGATGACTTCCAAGAACCATTCTAAGACTTAAGAAATATCTCTTGATCCCACTAGTTCTAAAGAATATGATTGAGGTAAATACACTCATACTATATGGCATGGATCTCTAAATGTCACTAGGTGTCCTCCTTTCATATAATAATGATTTTGGTAGTGATAATAGTCTTTATTATCACATTTTCACCATGACTGATACATAGAATTGGTATTAAGATATTGATAAGAATAGTTTGGAATAGTTTTTGTAATCAAGAAATTAAGGCATTATCTACATCACCATGAGGACCATTTGATCTCCCAAATGACCTTCTCAAATATATCTTCAATCATCATATGTTGAATTGACATTTGGAATGATGTGTAGTCATTTTGTAATATTTTGACATTTGGTTTATACCATAGTAGGTGATAAAAGGGAAGGCATTATAATAATTCTTGGTAGAACATACCTCTATGGAAGAAGTTCTAATGAATACCCAACTTCCTAATGATAAAATATTATTCAATTTGGACTCTAACCAAATTTGGGGAATGTACTTTGATGGTGCATCTATAATCCCAATTAGAAAGAGAATTGGGGACCCCAATCTTAAGAAAGTAGGGTTGGGAATTGTTCTCATTTATCTAGAATTTTTTTTTACCTTACTCCTTTTTACTATCAGAAGACTACACCTGCAATGAGGCTAAATACCATTCTCGTATTGTAGGCTTGGAGTTGGATTTCAAAATACCGATAACTATCTTGATAATCAAAGGAGATTATGAGTTAGTAGTTAATCATATCAATGGTGATTATTCCATGAGGAAAGAGGAGAAGATCCCCCAATTAATTATGTTCAAGGGTTTATGGAAGAATTAACCTATGATCCATAACTAACTAACATCCCATTTTCATAAAACATTTAGATAGATTCATTACCAAACACTGATTCAATCTTGGAAGATCTACATCAGGATGAAACAGTCACCATCATTTCCCATCATAGAATAATACCAACATTTGATCATAGCAGTATGGAAGAAATCAATGAGATCGATTATACCCATGTACCAGATAATAATTCAAATGAGTGGAAGACAATCATCTTATAATGCCTACAAAATGGGTTAATTCAGATAGAAAAAACTAGAAAAGAAAAGATTCGATGACGGGCAGTCCATTACACCCTTTATGATAGCCTGGGTCATGAAAAGGTTCTTTATAAAGGAAGCTATGATGAAATTATCCTCAGATTCATTAATGGATATGAGAAAACTTCCGCCATGGAGGAAGTTCATGCTGTTTCTTATGAGGCCCAATATTTAGGAACTAGTCTTTACCACCAAATTAGGGGGCATGGATACTTTTTTCCTTATATAAAGTAGGATTTCACATAATTTGTCAAAAAGTTTCATTCCATCCAGGTGCATGCCAACATCATCCATCAACCCTAAGAATTTATATACATAGCTAAATAATCCTGGTCATTTTCTATATGGGGAATGGATATTTTTGGGTCTTACCCTCCATCTAAGGCTAAGCAGTTCAAATACATCCTTACTAGTACCAACTTCATCTCTAAATGGTCTTAGGTAGTACCTTTTAATGAGTTTGGGAATACAAGTATCACCAGTTTCATGAAGTCAAACAACATCACCATATTTTTTGTCCCTCATACAATACTGGCATACAATGGTACCAACTTTTTCTTTTCCAGATTGAATAATTTGTACCAGGAGAACAACATCGAATCCTACCACACTTCCTTATATCATGTGGTGAAAAATTGATAGATATAGACTTTTAATAAAGAACTATTGAAAATTCTCTAGAAATTAGTGGATAGCTAAAATAAATCTTTTCCTAAAAATATATTTCATGCCTTGTGGGATTACCAAACCACAACTTTCACTACTACTCAGGAAAACCCATATTCACTATTTTATAGAATGTAGGTCATGATACCTATCGAGGTCCAATTGCGCTCACTCTGAATATATATTAATGAAAAATTATCTGATGATGAAAAATCATAGAAGTGGTTTGATGAGTTGGAGATAATCAATGAGAAATGGTTAAATACCCTATAATATTTGGAAATATACCAAAATCTAATAGCTTAAACATTCATCAATAAAGTTCATCTACTTCCATTCCTTCAAGGAGAAATGGTTTTGGATCTATGGAATCCAATGATACCTCATAGGAAACTCCCAAAGATTGATCCAAAGTGGTCACTACCTTACATCATAAAAAAATTATATCCCAATAGAGATTACTTGTTAATCACAATGGATGGAGAACACACTAGGCCCCCTACCAATTAAAAATTTCTCAAGAAATAATTCATGTGATAAAAAACCTATCATCCTTATTTCATGATGTTAAAATGTATGAAATTTGGCCCTAGATGCCTGAATATAAAAGTAAAAACCCATAATCCCTATCACATGATGTTAAAAAGTGATATGTGTCATCCTTATCATGTGCTGGTAAACTACATGAATTTTGGTCCTAGATGCAAGACCATAAAAGACACAACCCATTGCCCCTATCACATGATGTTAAACTATGAGATGTATCTTCCTTACCATACAATGATAAAATTCATGGAAAACATCCTCATCACATGACATTAAACTGTAGCCTTACCCAATATAAATTTGTGATTCCTCATATTGGAAATATGTGATGATTCAACATCCTCACCAGAGAGGATACCACCATCTTGGTGTCATTATTCAACCACACCATGTTCTAGAACTATATGTGGATTGATTCCCATTCTCATGGGATATTTAGTGACTCCTATACCCCCTTTCATTAGTCCTGGACACCAATTCACAAAAAAAATTCCTCCCTTAGAGAAGCGTAAAATTACATTCACCTATCTCCAGCCCTTCATACCCATTATCTAATCCAAGCAATCAGATATTAAACTATGAGTAGTTGGTTTCAAGGAATTTGTGTGGTATATAGACCTTTGTCACCATAATTTCATTTTTTTTTTCTCCTCTTTCATTCCACAAAAATGTCCCTCAAGAGAACAATCATTGTGGTCCTATTCATATGACCTAAAACTGCAATATTCCACTAGTCCTTATTGCATGATGCTAAACAACATGGAGAGATCCTTCTCGCATGACCCGAAAAGGAACATCCTATTATGTCCCAATCACAAAAAATTATACTATATAACAAAACACTTGATACATGATGTAAGTATGTATGGTTTACATCCTTGTAGCATGACATAAAATTGTATAATGCTTCAGTCTACGCTTGAGCAGACCATATTCCTTTGTGTTGGCCTCTTACCATACCATCAACTTATCCATTATTTCAGAAATACATTTTCCATGATTCACATTTCAATGGGATACGTATTGATTCTAATATTCCATGTTCTAGGTCTATCTATGAAACAAGAAAAATATTCTCTCTCTGAAAAACAAACAAAGATGATGAAGGGGACTGCAGCATGGGCCCTTTCATTTTCAGGCCCATCTTAAATAAAAGACCCCCTCTCTCTATGCATGAGATAGATATGGGAAGAGAATTTTTTCCGAACTAAATACAAATTTATTGTCATTTTTAAAAGATATTTTCTTAGGACCATCCATGAATCCACCTCTTTTCTAAGATCATTTTCACCAACCTTTGACCCCCAAGGTCTCTCTTCAGATAGGGTTTGTCACCTGTTGGCTATCGAGGACATAGTTTCATCCCCATATTTGTTAGATCTTTTTGAGCTTAAACAATAAAAACCTATCATCCTCATTTCATGATGATAAACCTCCCGACATATTGTCCTAGATACAAGACCTTAAAAGAAACTACCCATGGAACTAGTCATATGAATTGATACTACAATACACCATAGTTTGATCTATAAGACTTCAAACTACATAGCCTTACGTCCATGAAACATGACATAAAACTGGATGGTCTATGTCCCTATTTCATAATGATTTTTTAACACCTTTTCCTCCTCTAAGAGGCCCTTAATCATGGTTTCATTATCTTACCACATCACCAACATACTTTACCATAACTTTGTGTGGATTGATTATCGCTTTGAAGAGATATATAGTGACTCCTAGAATCTCCAACCTAGGACCATCCATTCTCATAAAAAAATTCATCACTTTCTTGTGTACGATTTAGATCTATACGGGGATATCTAGCACATTTTTTGTTCCTTTTCATAAACCTATGCTCAAAAAACGGCCCTTCCCCGCATCACAACTTGTTTAATGTGGGGAAATTTCCAAGAATTACGTCTGGATTGATTATCATATTGTTATGATAAGTAGTGATTCTCATATTGTATGACCTGGCCCAACCGTAGTTTCTAAAAAATGTTCCCACTCTCTTATGTTCAATCTAGATCTACATGGGAGAGTCCAGAACATGTTCACTCTTTGTTTGTGAACCCATATATTCCCCCTCTATGCATGTGGTCCAAAACATTGTAGGGAACCTATTTATCATATATATGGGTGTATTTATTCTCATATCAATGGGATATGTAGTGACATTTAGACTCCATGCTATGGACCTAGCTACATAGTATGAAACAATCACCCTATCCTATATAAAAATAAAGATCTATATAGAAAATTTCACACCCCATAGAAAATTTTTGGTCTAAATGCTTCTTCCATACATGGATATATTCCTTCCTCACATCATACTCCATATCTTGAGAAACTCCGATCATCACAAACCTTTCAAGGTCATCAAAAATAGAATTTCATATTATGAAGGACACCTTTGTTTTGACTACGCATAATATTCCCCAGTTTGTCTTTGTATAAGTATCCCTAAAAATTTCTTTCAACCAGAGGCACATTCTTACTTAGGAGAGACCTTTTATATCTCCATAAGTCCTAACAATATCATGTTGGAAACTTCCTTTAAAACTTCATCCAAGTTCATTCATTATGTACTTGGTTCATATGATTTCTCATAATCTGAGAAACCCTGAGATCATGGTTTACAATCCCATTCCTCATGTCAGAAGTATGCGAGAATATCTTGGAATGTAATTTCACTAATCATATCTATACTTATTATCTTAGTTGTATGACCTAAAACTATAATACACCATTCATCATTGTTGCATGACGTTAAACTACATGGTTTAACCCTTGTCATTCCCTCCATTTGCCTATATGTGGAGGAAAAAACATTTTCCACTCATTTTTTATAACATTGATCATAACTCATGTTGTATTAGTAATTTTTCTGAATTATTACCCACACGATCCAAGCATATCAGTTCATATTAGGGTTAACATGTTCATGGAATCAATACCTTAAGAGACATGCTAAATTTCCTTACCACATGACTCTAAATGGCATGGATAGAATCTCTTTTATGACATAAAATTGTGCATTGATTCAACCCTCATCCAATAAGACCACTTTTCTAGGTTTTGGTCTCCCACCACCCCTTCTCAATGAACTAAGTATGAATTGATTCTCACTTTAATGAGATGTGTAGTGATGCCCATACTCCACATCCTGGGACCATCTGCAACAAAAAAATCCTCTTTCTTTATATGGGTCAGACCTGCATGGTAAAAATTTCTCCCAATTATTAGGTGATTTTAACATGAAATGATCTTTTAATACTCATGCATATTCCATACAAAAAACAAAATTTATGTAGGGAAAATTCATATCTCTATAATCTTTCCTTGGCTATCCTAAATAGAATATCATATTCCAAGACACCTTTTTTTGACTATGCATAATACGCCCTAGTTTAGATATGAATAAGACGCGTCAAAAGACCTTTAAACCAAATTAATGTTCATCCTTAGGAGATACCATTTCTATTTCTGTAAGCCCCAACAAATTTTTACTAGAAAATTCCTTTCGAACATAATCTATGGTCATTCCTTGAATACATGTCCCATATTACTTCTCAATTCTGGAATCCTCTATATTATAGCACACAACATTCATCCTTCATGTATGAAGGGTGTTGGACCATTATTTTATAGATCAATATGAAATAAAAAGTCTTTAATCTTTTCATCCAAGCACAATGACATTAAACTATGAGTCCAGGTCCTCCTCACATGACCCTAAATTGTAGAATGTTTGAGTCATTATAGAATGACATTAAACTGCATGACACATGATCAAATCTATATGAACCATTACCTACATGAGATGTAGATCCATGAAAAATTACTTGGTATATGATAACTATCTATAAATCAATGGTAGTATAGAATAATAAATTTCCAAGGGAACTCACATCTACTATCTTGGGTGTGTATTTTGGAGACTCTTAATCCCATACTAAAATAAAATATGAAAATTTCCCATCCTCTATGTAAGAACTTGATGTACATAAGGGTATTATCCTTCCTTCAGGATTAATTAGTCATGGTTATCAGTCCCAACAATGATTTTTTATTGACTTCAATAAAAACCCTTATGAAATATGATAAAGGTGAAAATGCTACCACATATTCCCTATCATGAACTCTCATGTATATTTAAATGATTTTTTAAGTTGCCTATTGTTTCTCATGCTGAGCATGACTCACGTGAGCTTAGTGTATTTGGGAAAACACTTTGATTAGAACAATTGAATTATATTTTCCTTATCCAAAGACAAGAAACTTAGACTTGGTGACATGGAATTAATATGAGAAATATAATTCCTTCCCAAATGACTCAAAAATGATTAGGGAACTCATTTATTGTGGCCTTATTCTCCCCTACATGAGATCTTGATCCATGTATAAGTATATGGAACATAATCCATATATTACTTGGAGTATCAATACCTCATTCTCCATGCATTATTTTGATCATCACAAAAGATTATGAAACATGTTCTCTGGTTTACAAACACATTCTATGAATAAAATGCCCCTCTCCATATATGTGATTTAGATCTATTTTGGAGTTTTAAATTCTTGTATTGTAATACTCATTTAAGATTATTATTCTAATAAATATTGGTCAAAGATATTTAGCCTAAAATACTAGCTCAAATATAGGGAAAAATTATTTAGAACAAATCCCTTTATATTTATTATATACAATTAATAACAATAAAGTTTTCATTTATTGGAAAAAATTGGGAGAAGGAAAATCCATACACTGAAAAGTGCTAGATTTAAAAATTGAAAAATTAGTTGAGTATTAAACCATTTATAGGAGTGTTCCCTCCTCCACGTTTATAAAGAATCTAAAAAATCACCCAACCAGACCGACTACTTCCCTAGAATGGACTCCTCTTTGTGCCGATCTGACCTCATTCAAATGGGGTCCATTTTTTGGGTTCAAAAAAGTTTTCATGGTGAATTATAAGTATTTCATTCATATGGATGTGATAATAAATCTATCCATGAATATTAAAATGGTAAAATACTATGATCCACAAAGAAACCCCACCTTTCTCATACCATGCTCTTTATACAAGTCGATGCTCCACATCGTACATCCTCATAACACTCTCGCATAGTGTCCTCGCAAATGATAATTCATTTGTAGAGCGAGACATGATTTTTAGGCCCACATAAATGATTATTTTGTGGGGTGAGGAATCTTTTCCAAGCCCCCTGCAAATGAATTTTTATTTTCTATGTGTGGGGGACCTTTAATCCTCCCTTAAATAAAAGTTAATTTATAGGGTGAGGCATAAACCTTTCACCCCAAAAATTAATTTTCCCTTTTCTAGGTGAGAAATTATTTTCAACTTTCCCACAAACCAAAAATCCTTTGCAGGTGACAGGTTTTCTTACAATCAACCTGAAAGAGCCGTTACATCTATACACTTATAAAACCCCACACAAGGACTGATTATAGAGATGCTACATATATGAGGTGTTTTTTGAGTGATAGAAAAAGACACATATAGAATAATCCCAAGAAAATTATTTGCATCATGTAATATATTACCCTATATAGACCATTATCTTCATAGAAAATCCTTTTCGGGAAACCATCCACAAAAAAAATCATTTACGAACCACCGTTCTTTGAACCATATGCATATGGGATCTCTGAGAGACACTATCCCAGATAGAAAAAAGTATATGGGATGGATTATTTCACTCTTCTTACCCTTCCACGTAGCGTTATGCCTTACCTCACACCCTTTTCAAACTATCCAACTAATTTTCTCTATTAACCTCTCTCATGAAGCGCTTGGCTCTCTAGGGGCCCCTTCACAATGTACATGGGTATTTCATCCACAAAGGCCTTCCCCAAATCCACTTTATCTTGGAGACACCAACATTTCCTTTCAATCATACATTCCCATGGTAAATGAGGTATTACTGGTAACCTTCTTAATAAGGTGAATCCTTAGAATGTTTCCATTTATACCATCCCATGGTAATTAGAACCCTGGCCTTAGAGGTAGTTTTAGAAACCTCCCCATTTATGAAGGAAAGAGAGGATGATTTATTTTCCATTTGATGAGGGAATTTACTTCCCTTATCATCTCTGAAATTGGGATTTAGGGTATCATTCTTAGAGTAATCCCCCCACCCTTTCTTATGGCCCATATCCAGATGTGACTATCCTTGTTACAAAAACAAGAGGATATGGGAACATCAAACCCCTTTATCTCTCCCTTATACTAAACATCATCCACCAGTATATGAAGGAGATTATTTAGTTTTCTACATCATACACTTAATTTTGTTTCTCCCACTAATCATGATTCACGTGGGATTAGGGTTTAGTGACAATCTTAACACCCAAATGATCAATCACCTATCTTGGCCATAGAATCCTTCTCTGGATCCTTCTCTTTCCTTCCCAAAGGCTTCCTATTCATTGTAATTCATAAAATCCATGTATCCTTAAAACATCCATATTCCTAATGAAAAATTTGTTTATGTGTCTCAATAGATATTCCTTTTATAGATCTTCCTCACACCTTGGAACTAGAATCCTCCATAGGTGTAATCCATGACTATTCCGAACTACATGGTCTTTAATTCCCAACCAACCGAGATACGTAGGAATCGTCATTGAGGTTCAAACCCAAAAATATGTATTCAAAAAAAATTTATCAAAGGACACATTCTAGTAGTGTCTTATCCAAACTAGGAGGATATACTCCCTTTGGGTTCATCAGGACACTTTGGTATAATTTCCACACCAACTTTGACTACATGCATTTCACCTTGACTTCCTTACCACACGGAGTTAACCTACATGGTTTAGTCCTCGTAATATGACCTTAAATGTTATGATGTGTCCCATTAAGTGGAGCCAAATTATGTGGGTTCTGATTTCTTTCACAAGGATACATAAGAATCCCTTCTCATGGGTCGGATGCTAATATCAAAACAACTTATGCCTTTTAAGATGATGATAAATTCTAGGGAACCCCTAAAAGTTTCTTAAAACTATAATCATAATAATAAATGACATAATAATATCTAATATACATATAAAAACATACCATATATGGAAAACCGTAGATACATATAGATATCTCTATCATTGGATAACCTCATATACATGTAGATGATTCTAAATTCAATACATGCTAATAATTTATTATTAATAAAAGTGAAACTATTTTCATATTTGGGATTAAAAAAATGATTCAGGAATACATATTAAATATATAAGATAGTCCAATATTAGGAAATAATTACCCTTAAAAGGGTGTGATGAGCCCATCCTCCCTTCCTCTTGTCCAATGTGTTCTCTAGGATTTTATTTGGAAAATCCAAGTGACTGCCTTCCCTTGGAAAGTAGGTTTTCATTAACTTGAAATGAGTATAAATGTGAAATCCATTGGAAATAGTGAAAACGTTTCCCTGGATTTCCATTAAGGTGACTACTTCACCCTAGACATTCACCACGGTATCCTATTCTCTATAGGGATCACTAGGGTGTTCCATTCTCCCTATTATGCACTAGGGTTCCCCATTCAACATAGATATCTCTAAGGTGGACCATTCTCCATAGATATTTATTAAGGAGATGCCTCACCCAATCATACTTATAAAGAACCAATTTCCTAACATCTTATTCCAAACCCCCATGAAATCGTCCTGGGAACCTCACTCTCTTAGGATTCATAAAATGGATAATAATACTAACCAAAAGTCTTTATAGACAGTGATTATCCCTATTCAACTCATTTTTGGGTGGTATTCCTTCATGCCTCCTCCATAACTACAAAAATTAAATGATTAGGTTGTGTACACTAGCATTCCCACGTTGATCATCTAATCCCCTTCTATAAGTAATCTCCAATATATCCTACCTAACTAATTGGTCCGTTATGGTATTTATAATCATGTATAACCTTGATAATGAGGGTCATAATTATAAGGATATTGGTTAGACCTTCCATGGATTAGGATGTGGATCTTGCATACCCTTGTTTTGAGTTGACCTCTTTGGTCCACTGAATGTGCCATGAGGGCATGAGATTCTAAATAAGATCTAATATGAAACAATATTCCCATTTATGATTCCATCACTGTGATTCATCAATGTATTTGGGAGAGAGAAAGGGTTATGATCAACCACCATGCATGTTTCTTCTAAGTACAGGCTAAGTTGCATGTGCATATAAGACCTTACTCACTCTACATGAGTCCATATACCCTATGTGTCCAGTCATACATATATTTTTACATCAATAAATGTGATGTAAATGATTTCTAGGGCCTCCTATAAGGTGTAATATATTATAGTTAAGGCATATTCATGGATAGGAATCTTAGGGTAGTATATGTGTAAACCCCACATTTATCCTTCATAATCTTAGTCATGGACAAAGCCTCATATCTGATGTAAGCCCCAAATAATCATTCCCTCATTAATGATCTCATCCCTATGATCCATTAGTGAGTCAAACTAGAATGGGAATATCATTTTCAAGACCCAATTCATCCCCATACAACCCTATCCTACGGGAATCCTACCCAGAGGTCTATATTCCATAGGATTCATCCTACTAAAAGGTCTATATACCCTATGAGAAACTATACTCAAAGGTCCATATTCCCCATGAGTGAAAATATACCCTCTCGTATTTTATTATTAAAAAACTGGATAAACTCTAAAAGGTATCCCATGTATAATCCCTACTCTTGTCTTTTAACCTCTTTCATGACACAGAAGTCTTAGTTTCATGAACTAAAATTGAACGACAAAATCCTTACCACATGACATTAACCTACATGGTATGGTTATATAATATGACCTTAAACTATGAATATAAAAATATATAGGCTTTCATTTCTCTTAACCATGATACATTGGATACCTTTTCAAGGCTCAAACCTAATATCCAGAATAATATCCTCACCTAGACATATTTTTCATGAATGGAACCATACATTCTCAATTGTCCATATTCCCCAAGATTTTCACAATCCTTTCCATTGGATCCTTATTCAGTAGGGATATTTTATTCCCTATATTATCTTATTACCAAATTATTTGATAATTAATAATGTTTTACTCTTATATAAGTAACACACTAACCATTTCTATTCATATTTATCCTAGAAGTACCCTTTTCATGACTTTAAAATGCTTGGAAGTGGTCTTGGTTACAAAAAATTAAAAGCAACCATTATGGTCCTTATCACATGAACTTGAAAGGTAAAACATTAAATTTCCCATTTCCTTTAACCACTCAACTAGTTTCTAGACCGGAGTTCATTACTTGAACCAAGGTGCACCTCTATTTACACCAAATGCATTCAACTAGCAATAAGGGTCTCAGTTGTTACCATGGGGATATTAGACCCTCATATCAAAGTAATCACAATTGAAAAAAAACAAACATATATAATAATTAATCAAAGTATATAAAAGAAAATAAAAAAATGTTATATCAAATGTAAATTCATGAGTATATAGTCATATAGACACACACAGTCATACCAAAATATAACAATTGATCTCTCATTGGTTCGATCACATAAAAAATAAATAAAATAATAAAATATAGAGGCTATCCCACCATCCCCAAGCCTCATAATATACATATATTGACTATGTCCATGTTATCCAACCAAATAGTCTAATCTTGGACCTTTTCCCTACCTGAATCATTGAATAGTGAAATCTACTTTGGGGCCCAAGTTCAATGGTTTCATGAGTGGGGGGTGAGTAGAACTCCTTAGGGAACCATCAATAGATTTTCATACATAACATGTGAAGTAGAGTATGAAAATTTAATATGTTCATATACATAAATAAATATAGTACAAGAATGTAAATAAACATCCACCATTGATCCTAAAGTTATAAAGTGGCTACTGGGATCAATTATACAAGTTTTATCCAGTGTTAGAGTGTCTCTGAGAACATCATGAAATCCGTGGGGTAATAGATGTTTGAACCAGGAATACGATGAGTGTGCCTGCATTAGGTGTGAACATCATATCCACGAAATTTTTCCAAGTATCTCATAGTATTATGTATTACTTCTAGATCCTAGGAACATCCTAGAAAAATCACCCAACATCATCTGGTATAATGACCAGATCCGAGGAATCACTAAGTATATCTCCTAGCATCGTAATGTACAATGACTATATCTTAAGACTCACTTGGAATATCTCCCAATGTTATCATGTACAACAACCAGATACTAATAATCACTAGGTATCTCTCCCAACATTATAAACTATAATGATCATTTCCAAGTAATCACTAAAAATATCTCCCAGAATCATCAAGTATATCCATCAGGCCATAGGCACCCCAAACAACCCATGTAATTTTTAGGCTCAACTTCTTGATACTATGAATCACTAGGCATGCAATCTAATATCATAAATATCCAAGGTAAACATCCACACATTTTATATCTAATAATTTTAATTATAGAAAGGGTTATACACCTACCTAACCCATCTCATATACCTAAGGTTTTCTTCTCAAGTGCATGACTTATCCCCATTAAAACAACCCTGCTTGGATGACATCATCAATTCAGTTTCTAAGGTGACACTTGAAATCATCACTATCCATTACCACACTAACTTTCTTAAGTGTCACATAACACAGTGTCACACACTATGGTACTTGAGGCCATAACATAGCACAAAAACCCTACATATGATCCCTGGTCAAAATACCATCTCTTGGGGAAATACCATCACTCAAATAAAATAACATCCCTCATATTCAATGTGATCACATTTCAACCTCATTGGACTCATTGGAAAAGATTAATTTGAACCCCTCTAGGAAGACTTTATAATTTGCATATTATATCCCAAGTCATCCTAGGTCAATCCACTTACCTTACCTATCATCAATATACCTAGGGTATACCCACCCAGGTTCTCACATTCTATTGGGGTAAAGTAGTCACCCCACTCAATAATCTGCCATTCCAATGGATCTAAGGCTTCTCATGATTCCATCGTGGCTTACACGCGCTAATGACCCCCAATCTATCACACATACTGACTTATGGGGTATGTGGAAACATATACCATGGTTCTCTACATTCATTCATTTCATTTAATTTATACCCCTAATGGGGTTCAAGTATCTAAAATCCCATTTTTATAATCTAGGATTCAACCATCAGTGGGTGAGGCACTATGACTATGATTAAGGGTCCAGAGTGTCCCTTGTCACTTACATCCACCTATAAGGTATTTCATTTTAATTAAATAATTTATTTAATTTAATAATCTCAATCACCCACGGTTGTGATACCACACATAAAAAGCTAAATAAATAAAATTTAGAAACTATTGATTAGTGCATAGGTACAACCTACCTCATACATAGTTATTACCCTTAAAAAAGATAACCACCACCGCTTAAGCTCTCACAACTCCAAATGGCCATTTCCAACCCATATGAGGCCCTAAATCATACCAAAACATTCAAATAAATTAATTATAACAATTTATAATTAACTAAACAATGTTAATTAAATGATCATAACACCTATAAAATCATTAGGAGTCATCTTCGTGCTAAGATCACAAACAATGAGATATGGTCTACTACTAACATGAACTTGAACCAAAGCCACACAAAACCACAATTATTATGCCTTATTTAATGTATAATTTCATCAATTTCAATTTAAAATTATATAAAAATTCATAGGGTGACAATCTCAATTAAAACAACGTGCAATGAAATGAAATCGTCTTCTCAGGGAATCCTATATCCACACTAAGGAAAATACCCGCAATGTGGGATGATTTTCAAGATTCTTTAGTGGAAATAATCAATAAACCCAAACCTAAATCACACAAAAATCAGAGGTGATGAATGGAAAATATTATAAAATGAAAGGGAAGTATAAAATCACTCGTAATTTTCATTGAATCACACTAAGAACCATCCCTCTCCATGGGAGATAGAATGTGGGGGAAGGGGGAGATCTAGCTATAATATCCCTCTCCTAGCCTTAGTTTGACCTAAAAAATAAATGGGGCCTAACCCTAAAATTATTGATCTACCCCTCTAAAAAAATCTTATTAGGGAATCCTTACAGCATATCTATAGGGGCCTCGACATAGGCCCCTCTCCCAACCATTATTTGAGGCATACGTAAAGCCTCCATGTTGTATTACACCTTGGGGGTAGCATGATAATTGGTCCCTAAAGGGGCCTCCATAGTGCAGTTCCCTCCATAACAACATAACTCCTCCCCTAGGGACCACCCCACCCTGCGGCCTCTTGAGCACCCACCATAGAAAAATACCTTGACTATGAAATAACCCTTCCTATGAAACACCACCATTGTGTATCCCTTGGATTATGACATGGACATATTCCCATTTATAAAATTCAAAAAGGTCCATAGAAATCGCCATGCTATAATGCCCAAGGTTGTGAAATAGTCTGCATCATGCATCTATAACCAACTCTCAAGGAACTCAACCCTTCTCTAATACTCACCCAAGCACCCAAACCCCCAATCAAGCCTCATATATATAAAAAATATCTTCTTTATATTTTCCAAGGATTGAATTTAAATTTTAATCTTAATTCACAAAATGACCCCCACTCTATGTTAAAATTATAAATTTCCGTTAAAATTCACCAACATGTACTAGAACAGGTCTTTACAGACTCCTAATCATGGAACTTTTCATCTCTGAGTAACCTTGGTTGTCTTTTGTAAAATCCCATATTTTTGGACCGGGTTAAAATTTTAAAAGGAGTTTCAATTTTAGTTTTTTGGATGTAAAAAATGATAAATTAATATTTAGAATGTAAATATAATTGTTTTAACACTTGAAAGTGTTGTTTTTGGGTAGGGCTAAATCCCAAGAGGTGTCTATGATGTCCATATGACCTTTGGGAGAATTTTCCGTCAAGATATCATTTCTAGGAGAGAAAAACATAGGTTTATAGTTAGTATAAACAATATGTCTCAATCAGGAAGCCTATTTTGTATAGGTACATAGTTATATTAATTGTGTGAGGAGGCCCTAGAAAACCATGTGTACCTAATTCGGGTGTCTCACATGATTTTTCTAATCATGTACCCTAGGTAGCACGACCATGCATGAACTTTGCAAAAAAAATGAATAGGAGCCACATGGGATATCCCTGTTTAGAAAAACTGTGTACCAAGATCGCATGGTTAGTTCCACTTAGGTAGTATTCATGCGTGGTTAGGTGAATTGTATGTCAATATATGAAACTAAACTGTGTTCCTCATTAAATGGATGAAATTATTGTTTTCCCCTATTTCCATTAACCATTATCCACCTCTTCTTTCTCCCCACTCACATGAAACAACCCCTCCAGCAGTGGAAGCTTCTCTTTTCCTTCTCTTAGGCTTTCATGTCTCCCCTTAATTTTAACTCTGAATCATCCATCATTAATTGTGTTGGAATTTTATTTTTTATTCCTATATTTCCCTTTCTCCCTTATTACATTTATCTCTTCATATGTAATGCTAAATCCAAACGAGCTCATATAACCTAATTTTAGAGTGTTTTTCCATTTCGTTAATTTCTCTCAAACTAGATCAAATAAAAGATCTATATTGAATGAGTGGAGAATACTAACTATCAGTTAGGTGGTCTATGTATTTCCCTTAATGAAATTATTTTTTATAATTTACGCCATTTTTCCACGCACCAAAATTTACATGTGCTTCCCTTAAAATGTAAAATTATTGAATCGAAATCTAAGGCCAATATATAGGAATTGAACAATTAATAACACTATAGAAATAGGTACACTTCCACTCAAACCACCCCTCGCATTCATTTATTATATGCATGTGGCCTACGCTTCATCCAAGAAATTAAACCACCCTCTCGGGGTGTTGTATTTAAATGC
The DNA here is from genome assembly GCA_963277665.1 of Viscum album. Lineage (NCBI taxonomy): Eukaryota > Viridiplantae > Streptophyta > Magnoliopsida > Santalales > Viscaceae > Viscum > Viscum album. The sequence continues at coordinate 904,832,388 of OY728131.1, read as the reverse complement.
TTATAAATATAATGTCTTACTCACTCTAAAATCACCCTTGAGGTGCACTGTCTTAGCTAATAAAATTGGGTAGTTAAATAGAGAAAAATGAATCCTTACATGGTCAGTTTAATTTCATAGAAATGGAATGACCCAACTAGTATACTTGAATTTTATATTACATTGTTTTTATTCATATTCAAATTGTGGTATATGGAATGAATGTTATTCTCATAACCCATGTTTGATTCACTAAATGTAAATTAATTACACTAATATATACATACATGATTACACCTTAAAATGACCTTGGATTCCCAAGTCGGAATAACTTAGAAGGGGTTATTGATTAGATGGAATTACACTGTGCCTCAAGTGAAATCAGGTTCCTCTTTATGGAACACCTAGGATAAGGGCTCATAGGTAAAGTGTGATTACCATATACATGACTTTTATTGAGGGGACTTGTTTAGGGTTGTTGTATATGATGTTGCACACCCCATTGTTGTCAGTTGTTGTACATGATGTTACAAATCCTTTGGGTGGTTGTACATAACATTTCATGGTCTCTGACTTGGTTCTTGGACATGATGGATCACACAATTTATCTGTATGGTCAGACATGGTTCATCATATCCCTTGTTAATATGAATGGGATTATACCCATATTTAAGTAATGGGACTTTTTAAACTATTATTAGTACTAAGAATGGACGCATGTGTCACAATTAGGTTCCTTGAAGGTACTACATATCAATATATATATGGATATGTATGTTATTAAATATATAATAAATATATACACATACATGTATTTATATATTTATATGTATATATACATGGTTAAACATGTTCAGAGATATCCATCTTAGGTAGAAGCAGGTATTGTCAGGCATGTGTCATCCAGGAACTCGAGGCCATCTTGTTTACATTTATTTATTACTACTTTATTTGTTATACCTGCACACTACTGTATTCCATACTCACAAACTGGATAGCTTTAAAAATAATTGGTGGTGTCTTATTGAGTATATCTCATGCCCTATTTTGGTCACAATTTCACTGGGGTACCGGAACAATCCTCATGGTTTAAAGATCTGGATTTTGGACTATGAAATGTGTTGTTACCCTTAGAATTGAGTGTTTAGAAAAATATAACTAAGATAGTGCTCAAGATTATCATGTAGACATCCCTTGGGGATCTTGTTCTTTTACTATACATGTATTTTTTTATCACATGTTGTTTTTTACTATTATTATAACATCATATAGACATTAATTAATAGTTTAAAATTTGGTGTTGGACAATTAATCATTTTTAACTATTAGCTTCAGCTGATGTGTTATTATTACTATTTTCATTGTTGTATTTATTTGTATATACCTCTTTTATACTCTGATCATGAGGGTATAATCTCAACATTGTAGCACCATTAGACCCTCACTGCTAATTAATAACCTTTGGCATACGGGGAGTCATGATTGAGGTCACTTGACCGACCAGATCAGGGCATCATTGTAGTGGATCCCAAGTTGGGATATTATAATGTGGCAACATAGGTTTCATTTTATTTAATTTTCATAATTTGTGAATTTTTAGATAGGAGTCTAGGAATGTGTTTTCACTAGGTAAATAGCCATGTCTAGGAGTGATCAACCCATGCATGGGTAAAATACCATGTTTTTAGGGATGAGACTATTGTTCGTGATGTTTGTTAATACAATTGATTAGGATTTCAACTTGATTGATCGATGCACATTCCATTGCTTACTGATTTATGATATTATTAGTGTTTTACCCTTGGCCCGGTATGGAAAGGAAGTAATGTTACATTCATCCTTATAGATACATAGAGATTCATATGCCATGCATATGTCATATCATGTAGGTTTCATTTCTTGATTTCTTGGTACATATTAGTTCTATCTTGTGTAATTTAGCATCATGATTATCAAAATGCCATGATTAAATTATTATTTAGAATGATTGCTTATTTACCATGATTTTGTGGATACTTATTTATATATATATATTTTCATTATGTATATTTGATAGAATTAATTTTTATAATTAAGATATATTAATGGATATTAAAGTGTTCTCATCATCCTAAATGGTGTTTTCCTATATATCTTGATTGTGGAAGCTTAAATAACAAATCTTGACATGTTTGAGCCATGAAACACTAGTTTCATGGGATGAAACATTTATGGTAGTGATTAAATGGGTGCCAACAAAAATTTATAAATTATACAGGCCTTTATAAATTGGTGAGGGTAACTAATATAATCAAACCATCCTAAATATAATTTTTATGTTATGAAATCAAAGATAAAAATATGGTTTCAGCTACATGAATTCTAATTGTAAATTATAAAGGTGATTTTTTTATTACTTAGGAGTGGTGATTCATTTAACTGAACCATGATGCTTTTATATGCATACTAAATTGTAATTATTTTTTGAAAATGGTTTTTGTAAAATAAATTTCTATTTAAAATTATAAAGGATTTTTCATCTACGACTTGGTCATGATGATCATTCACTAAAGCCTTATCTCAGAAGAATCATGAATATCATATGAGAACTAGAAGATATAAATTTATAAGTAGTTGTCTCTAGTGAAAGTGATAATATAATGAATTTAGTTCCCAATAACTAACTAAATTTGTACTTTTTATTACCAAAATATTAAAATATCTAAATATTAATTAATTTCTTATCACATTATGAGTGTTATTATATATAATATTAATAATGATATTGTTCTCAGAGTATTTATCTAATCAAAATGTCATAGTATTTCCCTGTTGTGATGTAATCTTAGAGATTCTACAATAGTATTCTAAAACACATGTCATATGGTCAAAATCAAATCTTCTACTAGTAAATAGATGATGTTTTGATTATCAGTTGTAGGGTTCTTGTAAGAAGATGAGGCCTCTTCTATAACACCCCGAGATTTTATGAAAAATATTCTTTTTAATTTCACTAATTTCTTGTGTTGTACGCTACACCAAAAGGAGCTTTCACAACAAGCAACCTTGATTTGCCTTGCATTACACGCAATCACTACCTTCTTCGATAGCGTGTGTAGTACGCAATAACAAGTTTCACTAAACAAGAATATGTTATTAAAATATTATTAAAACTAGCCGTTATGAATAGTAATAACCACTTTTTGAAATTTTGTTATTTTATTTTTCAAAATGGAATTCATTTTTGGATTCGTAATATCGAAATTAGCTTAGGGTGAAATTTTGGTAATTTTCGGATAACTTTCATATTTTTATGAATAGTGAAAATTACTAAATTTTAATTAAAAACAACTTTTTCAATCGAAATAATTAATAGTGATAAATTATTAATTTGAGTGTTTTTAAAGTATATTTAGAATATATTTTTACAATTTAATACAATGATGGTCATTGGATGTAATTTCAAATTTAAACCAGACATAAACAAGTGTCAATCTTTTGATAGTTATTATCTCTTAAGAACACGCTATTTGTTTTGACGACAAGAATTAATTTTTAAATTAATTAATGCAACTGATATGTTTTGAATTTGGTAAAATAGAAATCATTTTTGAGTTCATAATATCAAATATATATTTGGCTTAATTTTTGGTATTTTTCTGAAAACTTTCAATTTTTGATGAATAGTGAAACCACTAAGTGGTAGTTAAAAAAAACTGAATTGTTCATAAAACTTAATTTTACCGCTTCTATGAGTGGAATTTCAAAAATCCAAGAGGCACAGTTGATGTCAGTAAGTAAAATGTGGTTCAATGAGATGAAAATAATTTTTTGGTGAATAGTAACTTTTTACTTTTTTTACCACGGTTAAAAGTAAATTGGGTAATTATGGGTAGAAATGATATTATTATTACCCTAACACATGTCCTAATTCTATTGGACAAGTGTAATTCGACCAAAACCAAACTTAGGAATAAAATATGACCATTTAGGCCCACTTGGATTAGATTAGGACATTTATTATTAATTTATTTAAAGAAGGGTTAAAAGAGTTAAAATCAAAGTTTATTTACTAAAACATTTCTAATATGGGGTTATACATAAGATAAATTCGACTATAAAAATTCGTTAGAAATATAAAAAGATTTCCTACATAATTGTATTTTATTTGTAATTTTTAGACATTAAATAATTTAATTTATTTATGACGCAACGATGATGCAGTAATTATCTTATTAATAAAATATTGACATAATTGATGTTATAAATACCCAAATAAATATAATTTGAGACTTTTTATGAATTACACTAATTTTATAGGTTAATATGACATTTTATTATTGATTTAATTAAATTTTTTCGAACTTATCATTCTGTTATGATTTTCATAAAAATCAATTACTAAATAGTGTCAAAATTGACATAAAATAGTTTTTAAAACAAATATTATATTATTAATTGATATTTTTTTTCTAAAAATCTAAGGTTCGTCCCAATGACTTAGATAAGGTTATATATATTAATAATAAACAATTTGGGGTTCTTTTGGCTTCTTATAGTAAGTTTATTAACGTTATAGTGTAAGAACACAAGAAGACACGGTAAAAGTAAAATTATTTAACTTAATGTTAAATCTAAATGATAAGGTTAAAATAGGAACCTAAACTTGTATAAATACTATTGTATGAGAGGATTTCGACCCATCCCCACCTTATCATCTAAATAAATCAATTTGGAGCTATTTAAAACCGAACTTGACTTTATAATAAAATAATTTTTTTAGTTATTCAAAAGGTACCCCTCTCCTCCCTTATAAAAGGGCACCTGCTCCCTCTCTTCCTCACACAACATTGAGCCTTCAAGCTCGGCCAACCCATGCCCAATTCTCCTATCCACTTCCCTAGAAACATCCTAGAGGTTCTGTTCTACCTCAAAGACTAATTTTAGTGCCCTAAAAGAAGGTCTCAAAGAAGCACTTCAAAGAAGAGGTAATGTTCGTTACCGATTCTTTCATCTTTATTTCTTCTTCCACTTCTTCTTCTTTAGTTGTTTCATTATGAAGTAATAAAATCAGTATCAATCATATACTGATATGTTATTATAAGTATTAAACAACCCTATTTCACCATCTATCCATCCTACGGAAAAAGAAATCACCGCGCGTGCGTACGTACGGAATACCGTCTCCACGCCGTGGTGTAATCTGTTTTCCAACACCACCTTACTTGGATGGGTATAATGGTGTAAATAATGACTATATATGACTATTATAAAGTTATATTGATTCTGAAATAGTATACATATACTCCAATACAATTCCACGATCATAGGAATGATATCATCACTCATGCTTACGTATGGAATACCGTCTCCACGATGTGGTGCGACTCGTTCTACATGATCTTCATTTAATAATGATTATATAAATGAATTGAATTGAATGAATATGATATATATTACACTAATACCATTCTGGAAGTGAGGTATCTATAACCTAAAGAAAAGAATAATAATTTATTCGACAAAACACGCATAAGAACAAAAAGTTATAAACACCCGAATAACAAGTAGCAATGAAATATTACTACTAAGAAGCTAAGAATATGACCATATATGATATCATAAAAATAAGTATGATTCTGGAATAATTCAATAACAATATTTAAATCATTATACAGGAGGTTCGGACACTTACAAAGCAAGTCGGACCTAAGGTAAGGGAAATATCACAATCTCATTTTTATCCGAGATTGTTTTTACTTTGGCATTTACTGGGGTGTATTTTATCATCCACATCCATGTTTCCTCAATATATAATATTATTTCCATCCACCTACAATTTTTTAAATCCAATTTTACCCTTCGTTGAGTTTTTAGTAAAATATATGAATGGAATCTTTTGTCGTTTTTCGTACGAGGTACTTTTTGACTTTTCCGAAAAAAGTACGAGAAGAATGTTTTTTAACTTATACGGCATGAATGGATTTTTAAAACATTATTTCCAAGAATCTTCCTTTAAAATTTTTCAAGTTTATTTTTAATCAACTTCTTTTAGTTTATAATTGTATGACATGTTAAGAAAGGAAAAGTGTTTTTGAAGTAGAAAGGATATTTTCCTCAAGAATGAAGTTGAAGTGTTTTATCAAAATTATTTTCCATCTAAGATAATAAAGGGTTCTGTTTTTATCCCTATTATTGATTTGATTATGTTGTGATGGAATTATTTTTATGAATTCCTTTATCGTATATGAATTTTTTTATGATGTCATGATGTTTAAGATTCCATTTTTATTACATGGGTTATGAAATGATGTATGGTTTATGATTTTGTGGCACGCATAAGAATGGTATCATTATGAGATGGGTGGGACCTATATCTCCCTCCAATGAATTGGGTAATGATTTTATATCTCATGAGATAGACATGGCTGGAACGGTAGGTTATACTGGTTCAGTGAAACAGGACTGAAATGAGGGTGACTCGGTTCAGAAAGGGACTTTGTCCACTAAGATAGTCTTGGCAATGAGTCTTGACTAACAAGAAATTATTCTCTATGATTATGTGTGAATTCCACAAAGTTTCATGTTTTAGGTTATGATTATTGTGATTACATTTCACTACCATGATATACCCCATGTTATGAAATTATGATCTCTTTTGCAGGTTAAGATTTCCAAAAGTTATGTGATTATGTATATGATGCGATTGATATTTCTTTTGTTTACCCTTACTGAGAATTTGAGCTCACCCTTTTATGTTTTCTTTTCCCCAGGATATAAAGAAAGGTTTTAGGTTAAAAAAAAGAAGATCTTTATGGGAGATGTTGAAGATATTTCACCAGGATTAGAAGATTATATTCCGAGTTTCCAAAGACACTAAACTATTACGATCCTTCTGTGTGTGATTTTGTTATGTACTAAGTATTCCGCAAATGTAATGTAATTTCAATGTACGTCAAGCTTCGGGTCTCTACAGTTGGTATCAGAGGAAAGGTTTAGTCAACCTTTGGAAACTAGGATGCGAAAACGTTAGTGAGATCCCTAGAGATATTTCTATGGTATGTCTAGGGATGTCCCTAAGGTTAAGTATACGTATAGGTTATAGTACTAGAATTATGCTAACGATCATAGAATTAAACCTAAGATGTTAGATATTGAAGGTACTCCCCCTTTATTATGTTGTTTTCCCTAGCATGATTTTTTCCTCTCACACTATTCTTTTTGTGTTTTAGACGATGGCTAGAACCCGAAGGAACCATGTTGATCAATGCAATGGACAATGCAATGATTGACCTCCTGAACAAACAAATGTTATGGGAGATGCAGTGAAAAATCTTATTGCTATACTTACACAAGCTATGAATCATTCTGGACTTCCAAATGATCAGATAAGGGAACAATATTCTATTGAGTCCTTCATGAGGCAACGTCCACCTTCTTTCAGTGGGGTTTCCGATCCACTTGTTGCTGAACAGTGGATCAGTACCACTGAAAAGATATTTTCAGTTCTTCAATGTTCTGAACATGATAAAGTCATCTTAGCAGTATATCGTTTGGAAGGTGAACCTGATCAATGGTGGAATCTTATCAAGAATACGAGGCCAAGAGATGAAATTGAGTCCATGGAATGGGACGAGTTCAAGAACTTGTTTTTTAGTAAGTACTTCCCTCGTATTCTTCGAACGAAGATGGAAAAGGAGTTTCTTGAGCTGAAGCAGAAGGATGATGAATCTGTTGGTATATACGAAGAAAATTTTACAAGACTTGCAAGGTATGCATCTGGCATTATCATCCAACCTGAAATTAAAGTTGATCGATTTTTCAGTGGCTTAAAACCAAGTATTCGAAGGGAATTAGCTATAAGAGACTTCAGTAGCTATGAAGAAATTGTGCGTTGTCCTATGAAGGTAGAAATGAAAGTTGGTGTTACATATCCATCTAATGGTTTTGAAAAGAAACGAAAGATGGAGTTCAAGGAGAAATCTCAAAATAATGGTGAAAAGAAAAATAATGTTTCCTTATGCTCAAAGTGTGGAAAGAAGCATGGTGGAGATTGTCTCAAAGAAACTAGAAAATGTTTTAAGTGTGGAAAAGAAGGTCATCGAGCAGCTGAGTGTCGAAGTAATGGAAAAAGGGTTTCTAATGATGTGAACAAAGAAAACACTGCAGAGAACGCACCACCAACACTTCAATGCTTCAAGTGCAAGAAAATGGGGCATTATGCTAATAAATTCCCTAATCCAAGGGTTAGTGATGATCAACATGAGCAACCACTTAAGGAAAAGGAAAAAGGGAAGTCACATGTGATCACTATTGGCGATGTTGAATATGACAATGATGTGGTGGAATGATTAAGTGTTTATTCCGAAATAATTTTGTATATAGTATTGTGGAATATTGGAATATTTATGTTTTGGTCTATTGTGGTTTTCAATAATTTTATCGTACCAGTAACAATGGAAAGTGATAGAGATATTTTTGGAAAAATAATGATATGTGCATAATGAAGGGAAACGAGAAAATGAAATATTTGACAGTATTCATGAGCTCATGATTGATATAAGGACTAAGTGATATAATGGTTTGAGAATATAGAATTTTGAGGATTTTGGTATGTGGAAAGTGTTAACTTTTAACTACATTCATGTTTTAACTAAGGCTCAATGGGTATTCAAGAGAATACATGATTAATGACTTTGAATGTTTGGAATGTGACCAACAAAACATATCTTATGATATATGGGGATCAACGATGGTATTAAATCTCTGGTAATTGTTTTCACTATATTATTAGAGTGGACTGCATTATTATGGATAAGCCTAAAGATTGGAATGGATTATGTTGGACATAAGTTAGTATTGTTTAAGGATAGAAGTTTTTTCGATATTATTGATGGGATGTTATAGTTTTAGAAAAAGGACAACCTGCAGGACGGGCGACAGCCCATCGCGTCGGACAAGGCTGTGGGAATCGAACCCACAATCGAAGTATGACTGGCCTTTATCGCCTACCACTGACCTACAGGAAGTCCCTGTTTAGTAGAAACTAGTTTCATTATATTACGCAGTATGATATATGAAGTATAAGTCCATTTTAGGAACCATATATGATTAATCTCACTATAGATGGACTTATGTATCTTTTGATAACTTTTCTAACCTTTTGTTTGAGACAGATGGAATGACCCATCAATCTATCACATGATCTGCTAACACATCACGAATAACAAATTCAACTTCATTTCCTTAAGATATGAAGTGGAAATTGTCCAAAGAATGACAAACGGTGAGACTATACCAAAATCACGAAAGTATTTCTTCTAATTCCAATTTCATCAACTTTAGGGAAATGATCTTGAAAACCAAAAATGTTGTCCTAGTGCTCTTATATCTGATGAATCAGATGGTACCTTAGATCATCAAAAATTTATGGCTTTGTGATTACTGGATTTTCCATAGCCATGTTTTCTACCACTCTCCATCATAACATGATGGTTAGATTTCTCTTCCATATCCATATTTTAACCTATGTGGAAACCCAGAGATTAGTTTATTTGGGTAACCATTACGTTTCATACTTGTGTTTTTAAAGATTGGTTTTGGTATTCCTTTTTACGATGTGGGTTTCTATTAAAGAAACTTTCGAATAGTAAACCATTTATAACCCCAACGAATTTCGAGGGCGAAATTCATTTTCAAGGGGGTAGAATGTAACACCCCGAGATTTTATGAAAAATATTCTTTTTAATTTCACTAATGTCTTGTGTTTTACGCTACACCAAAAGGAGCTTGCACAATATGCATCCTTGATTTTCCTTTCATTACATGCAATCGCAACCTTCTTCGATAGCGTGTGTAGTACGCAATAACGAGTTTCACTAAACAACAATATGCTATTAAAATATTATTAAAACTAGCCGTTATGAATAGTAATAACCACTTTTTGAAATTTTGTAATTTTATTTTTCAAAATGGAATTCATTTTTGGATTTGTAATATCGAAATTAGCTTAGGGTAAAATTTTGGTGATTTTCGGATAACTTTCATATTTCGATGAATAGTGAAAATTACTAAATTTTAATTAAAAAAAACTTTTTCAAACGAAATAATTAATAGTGATAAATTATTAATTTGAGTGGTTTTAAAGTATATTTAGAATATATTTTTACAATTTAATACAATGATGTTCATTGGATGTAATTTCACATTTAAACCAGACAGAAACAAGTGTCAATCTTTTGAAAGTTATTATCTCTTAAGAACACGCTATTTGTTTTGACGACGGGAATTAATTTTTAAATTAATTAACGCAACTGATATGTTTTGAATTTGGTAAAATAGAAATCATTTTTGAGTTCTTAATATCAAATTAGCTTAGGCCAAATTTTTGGTATTTTTCTGAAAAATTTCAATTTTTGATGAATAGTGAAACCACTAAGTGGTAGTTAAAAAAACTGAATTGTTCATAAAACCTAATTTTACCGCTTCTGTGAGTGGAATTTCAAAAATCCAAGAGACACGGTTGATTTCAGTAAGTAAAATGTGGTTCAATGAGATGAAAATAATTTTTTGGTGAATAGTAACTTTTTACTTTTTTTTACCACGGTTAAAAGTAAATAGGGTAATTATGGGTAGAAATGATATTATTATTACCCTAAAACATGTCCTAATTCTATTGGACAAGTGTAATTCGACCAAAAACAAACTTAGGAATAAAATATGACCATTTAGGCCCACTTGTATTAGATTAGGACATTTATTATTAATTTATTTAAAGAAGGGTGAAAAGCGTTAAAATCAAAGTTTATTCACTAAAACATTTTTAATATGGGGTTATACATAAGATAAATTCGACTATAACTATTCATTAGAAATCTAAAAGGATTTCCTACATAATTGTATTTTATTTTTAATTTTTAGACATTAATTAATTTAATTTATTTATGACACAACAATGATGCAGTAATTATATTATTAATAAAATATTGACATAAATGATGTTATAAATAGCCAAATAAATATAATTTGAGACTTTTTATGAATTCCACTAATTTTTTAGGTTAATATGACATGTTAGTATTGACTTATTTAACTTTTTTAGAACTTATCATTCTGTTATGAGTTTCACAAAAATCAATTACTAAATAGTGTCAAAATTGACATAAAATAGTTTTTAAAAAAAATATTATATTATTAATTGTTACTTTATTCCAAAAAATCTAAGGTTCGGCCAAATGACTTAGATAAGGTTATATATATTAATAATAAACAATTTGGGATTCGTTTGGCTTCTTATAGTAAGTTTATTAACCTTATAGTGTAAGAACACAAGAAGACATGGTAAAAGTAAAATTATTTCACTTAATGTTAAATCTAAATGATAAGGTTAAAATAGGAACCTAAACTTGTGTAAATCCTATTTGATGAGAGGATTTAGACCCATCCCCACCTTAGCCTCGAAATAAATCAATTTGGAGCTATTTAAAACCGAACTTGACTTTATAATAAAATTATATTTTTAGTTATTCCAAAGGTACCCCTCTCCTCCCTTATAAAAGGGCACCTCCTCCCTCTCTTCCTCACACAATGTTGAGCCTTCAAGCTCGGCCAAACCCTTACCAATTCTCCTCTCCACTTAACTAGAAACATCCTAGATGTTCTGGTCTTCCTCAAAGACCAATTTTAGTGCCCTAAAAGAAGGTCTCCAAGAAGCACTTCAAAGAAGAGGTAATGTCTGTTACCGATTCTTTCATCTTTATTTCTTATTCCACTTCTTCTCCTTTAGTTGTTTCACTATGAAGTAATAACATCTGTATCACTCATATAATGATATGTTATTATAAGTATTAAACAACCCTATTTCACCATCTATCCATCCTACGGAAAATGAAATCACCGCGCGTGCGTACGTACGGAATACCGTCTCCACGCCGTGGTGTAATCTGTTTTCCACCACCACCTTACTTGGATGGGTATAATGGTGTCAATAATGACTATATATGACTATTATAAAGTGATATTGATTCTGAAATAGTATACATATACTCCAATACAATTCCATGATCATAGGAATGATATCATCACTCGTGCGTACGTATGGAATACTGTCTCCACGATGTGATGCGACTCGTTCTACATGATCTTCATTTCATAATGATTATATAAATGAATTGAATTGAATGAATATGATATATATTACACTAATACCATTCTGTAAATGAGTTATCTATAACCTAAAGAAAAGAATAAGAATTTATTCGACAAAACACGCATAAGAACAAAAAGTTATAAACACCCAAATAACAAGTAGCAATGAAATATTAATACTAAGAAGCTAAGAATATGACCATATATGATATCATAAAAATAAGTATGATTCTGGAATAAGTCAATAACATTATTTAAATCATTATACAGGAGTTTCAGACACTTACAAAGCAAGTTAGACCTAAGGTAAGGGAAATATCACAATCTCATTTTTATCCGAGATTGTTTTTACTTTGGCATTTACTGGGGTGTATTTTATCATCCACATCCATGTTTCCTCAATATGTAATATTATTTCCATCCACCTACAATTGTTTAAATCCAATTTTACCCTTTGTTTAGTTTTTAGTAAAATATATGAAAGGAATCTTTTGTCATTTTTCGTACGAGGTACTTTTTGACTTTTCCGACAAAAGTACGAGAAGAATGTTTTTTTTAACTTATACGGCATGAATGGATTTTTAAAACATTATTTCCAAGAATCTTCCTTTACAAGTTTTCAAGTTTATTTTTAATCAACTTCTTTTAGTTTATAATTGTATGACATGTTAAGAAATGAAAAGTGTTTTAGAAGTAGAAAGGATATTTTCCTCAAGAATGAAGTTCAAGTGTTTTATCAAAATTATTTTCCATCTAAGATAATAAAGGGTTCTGTTTTTATCCCTATTATTGATTTGATTATGTTGTGATGGAATTATTTTTATGAATTCCTTTATCATATATGAATTGTTTTATGATGTCTTGATGTTTAAGATTCCCATTTTTATTACATGGGTTATGCAATGATGTATGGTTTATGATTTTGTGGCACGCATAAGAATGGTATCATTATGAGATGGGTGGGACCTATATCTCCCTACAATGCATTGGGTAATGATTTTATATCTCATGAGATAGACATGGATGGAATGGTAGGTTATACTGGTTTAGTGAAACAGGACTAAAACGAGGGTGACTCGGTTCAGAAAGGGACCTTGTCCACTAAGATAGTCTTGGGAATGATTCTTGACTAACAAGAAATGATTCTCTATGATTATGTGTGAATGCCACAAAGTTTCATGTTTTAAATTATGTTTATTGTGATTACATTTCACTGCCATGATTTACCCCATGTTATGAAATTATGATCTCTTTTGTAGGTTAAGATTTCCAAAAGTTATGTGCTTATGTATATGATGTGATTGATATTTCTTTTGTTTACCCTTACTGAGCATTTGAGCTCACCCTTTTATGTTTTCTTTTCCCCAGGATATAAAGAAAGGTTTTAGGAAAAAAAAAGAATATCTTTATGGGAGATGTTGAAGATCTTTCACCAGGATTAGAAGATTATATTCCGAGTTTCCAAAGACACTAAACTATTACGATCCTTGTGTGTGTGATTTTGTTATGTACTAAGTATTCCAAAAATGTAATGTAATGTCAATGTACATCAAGCTTCGGGTCTCTACATCTTCTCATGGAGATTCACACTTGGTAATCTTTAGGATGAGAATTTATGAGGATAAACCCGAATATTAGAATTCCATGTGTTATAAGTTTCATTGAATATTTCTATCTATGGAAGTGCTTATTGATCCTTAGAATTGATACTATTATTAATGTATATCATTAATCTTATACTTTGATGTATTGTTGAAAAATGTGATGACATATATTCACAATGAAGATGGATGTGTTAGATGTCTCATAAGTTATATAACATTAATAGATAATTCAATAAAGTATTTATACATTCCAAGATACCAAGATGATATCTCAGGTCCTTTGATTGAAATATAAATACCAGATTAAGTCCAAATCCATAGTGGTTTGTCAATAATTTTTCAAAGATTCAAAGAAGGATATTCAGTCATATTGGTTGATGACACAATTATGCAACACGATTGATGAGATAATGTGAAGAAATAATTATATTACATAGTGATCATCCATATGAGATTATTGTAATTGTAACATTAACATATTTCTCTATGGTTTTTTTATTTATATCTAGATGCTAATCTTGCACTTTAAGCAATACCACTTAATACCATTAAGAAGAAGACATAAAGGGAAACACACTAAGTTTATATGGAATCTCAGTTATGTTCTATTTGAATTTATGATAAGAATAAATATTATCCTCCAAACCAAGGAATAATAATTATTAAGGTTGTTTTGATCACATAAATTCAATCACCAGTTATTTTAATTTGAAATATTTGTTAGTTGAATATTAGAATAAACATTTATTCACCAGTTAATGGATTTAATATTTATTTATTTATTTATTCAATGAATAAGATAATAATATTTTATTATTTAGATAAATATTTGTTATTCAAGGTTTTAATAAATTTCAAGGGTGTAACACCCTCAGTTTTTAAGATGGAGACTATGTTTGATAGTGTATACAACACAAAACAGTGATCCAAAATGAACTAGGATATACTATTTAAATTGAACCATTATGACCTAGCCATTGAAATCAGTGGTATGAATAAGAATAACCAATTTTTGAAAATTATGTATAAATATTTCAAATTAAGTAAATATATGTTTAAATAAGAACACAATTTTTAGTGAAGTCTTTACATGATTCAAACATATATTTTTCATCAAAAATGTTTTTATTATTTTATCTATAAAAATAATATAATAATTTTATATAAATTTTAGAAATTATATCATAAAAAAGTAAATTAAATTTTTAATTCATCATTTCAAAATTAACTTAGAGTGAATTTTTGGAATTTTTCTAAAAAGATTGATTTTTCAGTGAATAATAAAGAAATACCTCATTTTGTAAAACGTTCATTTATTTTCAATAAATTATGTAATTTAAATGTATCATTATTATTTTATTTTTATTTCAAAGTAACATAAGTATAATTTATTTATTTTAATTCTAATTAATTAATTTTGAAAAATATTTATACTGGATTTTGGTATAAGTTTATTTTTTGGATTAAAAACAATTTTTTGAAAAATTGTTTTTAAGTGCATAATGTATCTCCATTTTAATTAATTAAAATAACCTATAATTAGGAATTATTTAAATTAAATGTATATTATATATATATATATATATATATATTAAATTTAAATTAATATAATGAAAATTAATAGTCATATAATTAATTTGAAATCATATTTTCCTTGAAAAATGCAATTTTTTAAAAAACCATTTTTTCCCACGCTTTATAGGATACATAAAAAATTAATTTATCCAAATTATAGATATTTAATTTGGTAAAATGGATTCAATATTTGGAATAAAATTAATTAATATTAGGTAATAACATCAATATAATTTTTTGTAAAAATGAATAGTAATAACAAAAAAAATATCACTATGGTACAAGGGAAAATCTGAATAACCTTGGTTAAAACTAAGAGGTAAGGCCAAATTTTTTCATCTTAAATATTATTGGATAAATTAATTTAAAAACATATAACCTTAGTATATATATATATATTGGGATATTTTTCTATGAAGTTTACATGTATAATAATTTAAGTAAAAAAAGGAAAAAATTCCACCCTGTAGGTTTTTAACTTAAATTATGTGTTCACATAGGAAAAAAATAAAGTTATTAATGAATATTTATGGAAAATATGAGAATAATGAAATTATTTTAATGATAGTAATTTATTTATAATTTTTATAAATTATTTAATTACATTAAATTCTTCTACAATGCTAACATAGTATTTAATAATCGAAAAATAAAATAAATGAATTTAAAAATATTAAAAGTAATATAATTTGAAATAATTATTTTGTTAAATGATATTTGTAGATAAATATAACATGTTATAAATTAATTAATATTAAATATTTTACTTTAATTATTTTCATGTTGTTTTCAAGTCAAATTAAATGAATAGTTACAAAACTGGTATTAATGATATTTTTTTAATAAATATATTTCATTAAATGATTTAAAATTCATAAAATTTTTATCTTAGGACAAGTGAATGTAATATGGTTGAAAATTTCAATGATGTTCCATTTATGAGTTATTTTTTATTTATGATAACATTCTTAACCCTTTGATATTTAAAATATTAATAACTGTGGATAAGGTTAAAATGGCGTTTCTCATGATACATGTGTTTTTGTTAAAATTACTTTCCCACATAGAGAGAGACTTTATTTGAAAAAATGGATTTATTATTTATCATTTTTGGTTTAATATTATCTAATAAGGGACATTTTATTTTCTCATTAAAGGATTAATTTCCTTAGTTTGAAAAACTAATTACCATGGTTAAAACTAAAATGGTAAAAGTGAGTAACCGTGAAGGTAAAGATAATAAAATTTTTAATAAATTTTTAATATTAATGTTTTAGGTGTGGATATAACTTATATTACCTACACTCCATTATTTATCAATTTTTAGGCAATTGTTTTGCAAGTGATTTCCCATTATTGAATAGTTTTGGGTATTTACAAAAATGTCACTCCTCCTCAATTATAAAAGGGCACCACTTCTCCACACTTTTCCAAACATATAAATCCATTTACCATGACCAAAAACTGAAACAATAACTCCAAAAAAAATCCTTAATCATATTCTAGAGGTTTTGGAATTCCCAAAATACCAACCCTCATGTCCCTAATAAGAGATCCAAGGGAGGATTTTCTTAGAGAAGTTAATCTTCTTCCCCAAGCTCTTTCTTTTTAATGGTTATTTGAGCACCTTCAACAATGTATTAAGAGTTAAAATAAAATAAATATTATATATCCTATATGAATATATGTTATTATGTTTGTGGAATAATATTTATCCAACTCCTTCTCCATCAAATGGGAAACAAAACCATCGATCATGTGTATGGTAGACTACAGCCTCGAGAATTGATGTTATTTGTTTTACATCACCAAATCATATAAATTGTCATAATGAAGGAAATAATAAATATATTTGAAAATTATTAAATAATATTAATTATTTAAAATAATTATATCATCCATTTTCTTACCCTTTACCCATTAATGAAATTATATCTTCACTCGTGCATACATATGACTTACCATCTCCACAAAGAGATGTGATTCATTTTCCAAGGTTAAATTTAATGACAATTCTAAAAATGTATCCAATTTATAAATATGGTATTTATAAAAATAAGTAACTTTTGAGATGGTGGAACTATATCCTAGGATCAATAACTGGAACATCCATGAAAAAACATGTATGAGAAAACGAAACAATTAACACCCGAAACAAGGGTAATAATGAAATATTATTAACAAATGGGTGATAATATATAATAAGAGGACCATATATGATATTATAAATATTAATATGGATTTATTTAAAATTAATAACATGGTTAAATCCATTATACATGAGGTTGGTACACATTCAACTAAAGTGAAGCGTGAGGTGAGGGACTTCAACTCAATTTCCCTTCACTGAGGCATATTTTAATGTTATGATCCTAATTTATTTTATATGGTACATATACTACCAATTTTATATATTATATAATTAATATTTAATAATTTGTATAATTTGAAGTTATAGTTCATTTTACTTCTTCCATGAAAATTTGACTTGAATGTTACCAAGTGGTAAGGAATTTCATAACTCAATTTATTTGCATTGGGTTATATTACTTGTTCACTATATTTTATATACTAAAATTATTTTTATCATGTATATTGATTAATTTTTGTTTTATTTTCACTTGTTTTGTCATGACCCATCCCCCCGAGCCCGTGCTGTGAGTACCCCAAGCCCGCCTTCCATAGGCCAGGGGCTGGAAACTAGCACCGAATGGCGTATTCCCTAAAACTGGGAAGGCCTTGTCTTTATATCCTGTAAACATACTCAACCAAGAACATGACAAGATATGAACACAAGTGAACTGTAAAGTAAAAAAGAGTGTGTACAGTAAGTAAAAGGGGCAAGAATACAAGCCCAACTATTAATTACAATAAAACTAAAAGTACAAGTAAATTGAAACAGTTCATGTGGATGCCCTCCAAGGTTCCAACCTAAAGGGTAGGTACAACTCTCGAACGGTCATCTCTAAGGTATGCGTTGTCTAATTTCCTCCTCCGAGCTACCTCCAGTCCTGGTACCCTCATCATCAGTCAGCGATGTCTGTCGTCTGCACCAAACACAACAAGGTGCGGGCATATCCCGTGCAGGGGTAAGAATAACGATACTCAGTAGAGACCCCGAGACCCCCGATGGTCTCTCAAAATCCACAAATGATAAACCACAAAGAATGAAAACAACTTTCAACCCTGCTTAGTTATATTCCCATACATATAACTAAGTTATCATGTATACCCATCTCATTCATGAGGAAACACAAGGTCTAGCTCAAAAGCTGAAAGATCAATTATTCCACAAAGAAAGGAATACCAAGAAGGTAACACCACAAAGGTACGTATCACAACGGTAACGCCACAAAATGAATTCCACAAAAGTATCACCACAAAGGTAAATACCACAGAGGTATGCCACATAGAAGTCTACCACAAAGGTATCACCACGAAGGTACGTACCACAAAGGTATTCCACAAAGAAGATTACCACAAAGGTATCACCATGAAGGTAAGTACCACAAAGGTACACCACACAGAAGATTACCACAAAGGTAAAGACTCTGCTCACACCAGGTATAAATTAGGTATGGTAGTAAAGATGATTAGCCATGACTACTGAATCATATTACTCTGTTAAGAGGCAGACCAATGTAGAATCCTAAATCATTAGATCCATGAAGGATCCTAGTATAACAGACCCACATAGGATCCTAGTATAGCAGACCCACAAAGGATCCTAGTATAGAAGAACTACATAGGATCCTAGAGTATTCCCATGTGGAATTCCTAGAGCATATCTAAGTGAGACTCTCGAACACATACCCATGAAGGATCCGAAAGCACAGACCCACATAGGATCCCTTTCTCATGATACAGCTAGCTACAGGGTTCTCGCACTAATCTCGCTTGATTCCGGGAGGGTCCACTCCTCAAGCCACAAGTCGATACTCCAACTACCAAGAAGTCCCACGAAGATGTATCCCAAAGGACCATGAGGAAAAGGGGGTCTCAATGCAATAGACAGTGCATCAATCGGGCGCTTGGTCTATAATTTATTTTCCTTTTAGTCCCGAGGGCCCTGTTGGATGCGTGTTCGATCCAACCCGGCCATACTCTAACTTTATCAAAAACCCAAATGAGGTATACAAAAAGAACCGTCTCGATCCATGGTTTCAGGCACTGTAGATGGTTCGTCAAACGGACGCCCGTAGCTCAAGATATGGCCGAAAGAACGAAAAGGGTTGATGTTGGTCTGAGTCCGGTCCGACCCAGCCCACCGGCGTGGCCCAACCCGCGGTGCGGCCCGGTGGGTGGCTTACGGCGGCCCGCAGTGCGGTCTACTAGGGTGGATCGCTCGGCTCCCCAGCTATCCAGATAACCATCCTTCCCTGCGTGTCGTGGTCGCATGCCGCACCATCACCGGCGGCTGACGTCGAGTCATCCGCACCTCACCTCACCACTACAGAACAAGCCCACGACTCTTCTCCGCCAGGCGATGGGGATGCATGCCTTCATCACTTTCATGTGGCTAGCCAGAGTGTTGGTCGCTGCCCTTGCTCCGCTGCAGCTGACGAGCTGTGGTTTTTCTCCGGCGGTGAGGTTGCACTGCGGCCGTCTTCATGGCCGGTTGTGGTGCCAGCCACTGCTGTTGAGTCCCACAGGTTCCAATCGCTGGCACCAGTCATCATCCTCCTCCATCACGAATAACACATCAAAAACCTCAAAGGATTGCGGGGAGTTCAGGTCACGTTAGTTTGCCATGTACCCTCCACTTTAGAGCGGTTGTAAGCAGCTTATTATTTCTTGAATCATGAATAACGTGAAGAATGAGTAAAGGGATATTCAAAACAAAAACCCCTACCTTGTCGTTCATTGGAGGATGTCACGAGGAAGATGTCCAAGTCATTGGAGAACGTCAGCGTCCGCTGGATTTGCAATGTGCTTCCGATCCGGGCTCAGGTTCGGTTCCTCATTCTTCATTGGAGAGGTGTTCATCATTAGAGATGAAGAGTTTCTCCACAATTATCCCAAGCTTCTCCCTTTTTCCAACACTTATCCCAGATTTCAATTCCGAGAACCAGTTCAAAAGTTACAAAAACCCGCTCGCACATTTACTAAACGTACCTAAAAAAAGATCATAAATTCATTCCAGGCACCCTGGCCCTTAGAATCACTTACCGTCAATTTTCGTGAACTCGTAAAATTCCCATATAATTAAAAAAATTATAGGGAAATTTTGGGTCTTCATATTCTGCCCACCTCAGGGATTTGCATCCCCTTAAGACACAACTCAAACTAAGAGAACAAGTGGGGGTACTAAGCATGTATCTGAGCCTCCCACTCCCATGTGATCTCCTGGAGGTTCCCGTGCTACCAACATACACGCAACAAAGGAATCGACCACCCATGAAGGACCCACTCCTGTCAATCCTAAATCTCTACTAGAACCTCTGTAAATGTAGCCCCATCATCGATGTCCAGTTCACCCTGGTTGATGATGTGTGAAGGGTCATGTACGTATGTCCTCAGCTGAGATACATGGAAAACGTCATGCAACCGATGCAACTGAGGTGGAAGAGCTAAGAGGTAAGCCACCTCCCCAACTCTGCTAAGGACCTGAAAGGGTTCGATGAACCTCAGAGATAACTTTTTGCCCTTTCAAAATCTCCGCAAACCTCATCGAGGTGAGACCCATATAACGACATGGTCACCATCCTCGAACTCCAGAGGTCTCCGTCTCTTATAGGCATAAGACTTCTGACTACTCTGTGCAGTCTTCATCCACTCCTGGATGATCTGCACATTCTCTATGGTAGCCTGTACCATCTCTAGTCCCGTGAGTGCAGACTCCCCTGGGTTAGTCCAGCACAAAGGAAATCTACAAGGTTGGCTGTACAACACATCGAGAGGTTCCATCCCAATGGTAGAGTGATAGTTGTTTTTGTAAGAAAACTGTACCATAGGAAAGTGATCCTCCTAGCTATGACCAAAGCTGAGGATGCAAGCACACAACATGTCCTTGATGGTCTGAATGGTCTGCTTAGTCTGGCCATCCATCAGAGGATGGAAGGCGGTGCTTAAACGAAGTTGCATCCCGAAAGCCTCATGAATCCCCTTCCATAGCTGGGAAGTGAAACATGCATCAAGATCAGAGACAATCGTCGAGGGTACTCCATGCTGCTGCACAATATCTTACACATAGAGGCATCCCTGACTCTCTACTAAACCCTGATCTTTGATCAGTAGGAAGTGGGCTGACTTGGTGAGTCAGTCGACGATCACCCAGATAGAATCATGACCCCTGGATGTATGTGGAATTCCTATCACGAAGTCCATGGATATCCCATCCCACTTCCACTCTGGGACCTCTAAAGGATGAACTAAGCATGCGGGTACCTGATGGTCTGCCTTCACTTTCGGACAAGTGAGGCAACGAGAAACAAACTATGCTATTGCTTTCTTCATTCCCGGCCACTAGTGCTATTGTCGGAGATCCTGGTAGATCTTTGCCACTCTTGGATTTACCGCTAGAGGGGATGTATAGAACTCCCTCAAAAATTTCTCCCAAAGTGACACTAGTACCATGGTACATCCTCTGAAAAGGATGACATGCTCCCCAACTTCAGAAAATCCATCAGGTGCTTGTACTGTGGATATCTGAGCACATCAAGCCTCACAGTTAGTGTCCCCACGCTGCATCTCTAACTCATTGAAGAAGTGGGGGAGTGACTGTAAGAGACTGAAGAAAGGATTCTCCATCTCAACCCACAATGGATATCTGTAAAGTGGTCATCTACTCTGTCGCCTCACCTAGCATCTATATACCAGATATACTGCTTAGTGCATCTACTACAACATTCCCCTTTCTAAGAGTATAGACTATCTCGAAATCATAGTCCTAGAGGAACACAAGCCAATGCAGATGTCTCAGGTTCAGGTACTTCTGAGAGATGATATACTTGGGACTCTTGTGATCATAGTAGACTATAAAACTTTCTCCCATAAAGTAATGTCCCCGAATATTCAAGGCAAAGACCACTGCTACTAACTCTAGGTCATGGGTAGTGTAGTTCTGCTCATGTTGTCTCAGCTGTCAAGAACCATATGCGGTAACTGCTCGCTCCTACATCAGGACACATATGAGGCCAGTCCCTGATGCTTCATAGTAGACTACGTACCCAATGCCCTCCTCCGGTAGCCTCAAGATGGGGGCACTAGTCAGCCTCTGCCTTAGCTCCTGAAAACTTTGTTAGCATATCTCTGACCACATGAAGGGTAGCCCATTCTTCATCAACATTGATAAAGGTGCTGCAACTCTGGATAAATCTGACACAAATAACTAGTAGTGTCTATACAAACCTAGAAAACTCCATACCCCAATCACACTCCTGGGTGGATCCCAAGCAAGTATTGCCTCAATATTTGCTGGATTCACCGCAACTCTAGACTTCAAGATGACATGTCCTAGAAAGTGAACCTCTCAGATCTAGAACTGGAACTTCAAGAGCTTAACATAAAGTTGGTTCTCTCATAGTGTGTCCAGAACTACCTGAAAATGATAGGATTTCTCCTCCTCAGTGGCCGAGTAGATCATAATTTCGTCGATGAAGACTACTACAAAATGATCAAGGTATGTCTGGAAGCTCATGTTCATGAGTCCCATGAACACTGTTGGAGCATTGGTCATTCCAAACGGCATAAACAAGAACTCATAGTGTCCATATCGACATCTGAAAGCCGTCTTCTAGACAACCTCGTCTCGTACTCTGAGCTGATGATAGCCTGACCTAAGGTCTATCTTCGAGAACCATTGTGATCACTTCAGCTGATCCAAGAGGTCATCAATCCTCAAAAGTGGGTACATGTTCTTCAAGGTCACCTAGTTCAAGTTCCAATAGTCAACACAAAGTCTCAAGATCCCATCCGCCTTCTTGGCAAACAAAATTGGGGCTGCCCAAGGAGAAACATTGCGTCATATTAACCCCTTCCCCTGTAAGTCCTCTAGTTTTACCCGCAACTCATGAAGCTCCACGAGAGCATTCTGATACGCTGGTGTAGATATCAGTGTTGTCCCGAGGTACAAGTCAATTTAAAATTTCACCTCTCTGTGTGGAGGTAGACCTAGAACATCGTCAGGGAATACATCCACGTACAGGTCCACCACTACAAGATAACTCGGATTCTCCATATCAACCGATCCGAGGGTAAGGCTATCCAACTGATGAGTGATTGGCTACACTCTCCTCCGGGTATGTCCATCCTATACCGAGAATTCTCCCTTCTCACTAGTGAAGGTAAACCTAGTCCCATTAGTTTGGGGAGACCGCACATTGTGCCTAATATAGTCAATCTGAGCATGGACTATAGATAACCAGTCCATACCCAAGATTATTTCGTAAGGCCTCGACACCACTACTAGGAGATCCTAGCTGAAGCTCTTGCCTCCTAGAGTAAGCTCACACTGTCATCACCAGTGTGTAATTGTCAAATCTACTCTCGTTGGAGTCTCTAGCTGTAAGGATCGAGCCAACGGTTCCATCTGAATCTATGAGCTCTGAATGAGGGCAGTGGAAATAAAAGAATGACTAACACCTGTGTCTATAAGTACTGCAGCTAAGGTGGAGTAGACACAGATCATACCTCGTATCATCTCCGGAGTGCCATGGTCATAGGCCTTAGCTGCCTAGATCTATGCTCGTCCTTGTCCACCTGCTCCCTGTGGTCCGGGCAGACCACATGGTGGTGGTGGTGTTAACATTTCGAATTGTCACCCAACACCAGCTACATGACCATATAATCTTCCAAGTCCACCTAATCCATGCGGACCTCCTCGGTCAAACCTCTGTCTCTGCCTGGGCGGTCCTTAGACCATATTCTAATCATCTGTATGGTGGTTTAGGTAGTCTCGAGCCATGTGACCCTGCCTTCCGCATGTGTAACACTACCTGCTCCTCACATTACTGGCTCTGTCTCCGGTGATCCACACAACCGACCCTGAATCCTGTGGTCATCCACCTGTAGGTTTGGTCCTCTTGGACCTTGGTGAAATCTATCTGCTGCCAGCTGTAGAAGACTTTGCCACATGATTCCTGGTGGTGGGTCTTCTTACTGGTGACTGCTTAGCAATAAAACTCTCCTCTAAGAGGGCTCACTCTAACAACCTCGCCTACATCGAGATGCTGAGTGAGATCATCGAAGCCCTAATTTTCGGCCTGAGTCCCTGCTCAATGGTTTGAGCACTTAAGAATGGCCCTCGTACCATATCAGTGGAGTAGTGTGAGAGGTCGGTGAACCTCACTGAGTACTAAGACACAATCATGCTGCCCTGATACAGATGAAGAAGCTCATGTATGCGCACTGCGCGAAGGGTCACTGGGACCAACATTGCCCGAAACAAGATCTCAAAGTCTGCCCAGAGAAGTGTCACCTCGTCGTGAACCTGGAGCATGAAGCTCCACTATTTTCCTGCCTGCTACTTGTAGAATACTCACGTCAAGGATCACCGTGAGATCAGCTGGTGTCCCTACTAGTCAGAAGACTCTCACCATGACCTCCAACCAATCCTCAGCCGCCTGTGGGTCTGTCTCACCTAATAACCTTAGTGGACTCTAGCACTAGAACTCGTGCAACGCGGTCAATCAGCGTGCACCCTCTACTACTAGGGTTGGTGGCATAAGTGGACCAATGGGTAATGGTACCGCTGGTACCTCCATTTGTGCCTCTACTGATAAAGGTTCATACACTGAGGCCTCGTCACTCGGTGGGATGTTAGCGCGTATTATAACCGGAACCCTAACTGGCTGACTACATGGAGGCATCCTAAAAAGAAATAGGTGCACCATGGTAAATAAGTTATACCTGGTGAGATGACTCAAAGAGATCACAAAGAAAACTTTTCGAAACACACACGCATTCAGTGTTTTCATGAAATGAGTCAGAAATCAAAAGTCAGGGTCCTGGTGTATGGATACGTCATCTACCGCAACAACACTGGATTCCCTAAAATGATAACCACACTCACTACACTTAACACTATTTACGTTAAAAGATCAGAGTCCAATTTTCTACGGTAGAACCAAATCCTCTGATACTAATTTTTCATGAACCATCCCCTGGGTCCCGTGTCGTGACTACCCCAAGCCCGCCTCCCAAAGGCCAGGGGCTGGCGACTAGCACCGAAAGGCGTATTCCCTAAAACCGGGAAGGCATTGCCTTTATATCCTATAAACACACTCAACCAAGAACAGAACAAGATACAAACACAAGTAAACTATAAAGTAAAAAAGGGTGTGTATAGTAAGTAAAAGGGGAAAAAATACAAGCCCAATTGGAAAGTACAAGAAAACTGATATTACAAGAAAACTGAACCAGCTCTTGTGGATGACTGCCAAGGATCCTACCTGAAGGGTAGGTACAGATCTTGAATGGTTGTCTCTATGGTACGCCTCATCTAATGTCCACCTATGAGCTACCTTCAGTCTTGGTACCCTCATCCTCAGTCAGCATTGATCGTAGTCTTTACCAAACACAACAAGGTGTGGGCCTCAGAATCACACGCTGTAAGTTTTCACAGACTCATAAAATTCCCATATAATTAAAAAAATTACATGGAAATTATAGGTCTTTACATTTTTTATGTGGATTTACATTTTATACACACAAAAAATTCATTGAATAATCCTCACAATAATGGTTTGATCTTTGTAAGAGATTTCGTCTCAATTTTCACTCTATTAAGAAATATTGGGTATTATGAACCTATTTTTTGATGAGTTTTATTTATTACACCTTTGACATGTTATATAATGAATATTTATATATTCATGGTATTTTTTATTTCATTTGAATTTATTTCTTTCATGGGGGTTATGATTCAAAAATTACCGAAGCGGTAAGGTTTTATGCTTCAATCTCATTTTAATCGGGATTGTTAATTATTAAATTTACATTGAAGGAAATTATTTAATTATTATATAATAAATAGATTTAATTTTATAATCCTATGGTTAGTTATGAAATATTTAAGTAATATCTTCATGTTCCTCTCTTTTTTTGATAAAATAACTAAGAAAATGTTTTTTAAAAATGCAAACATAATTTCTATTTTCAGTTTAAAATTATTTTTCTTCCATATACATATTTTCCTTAAAATATTTTAAAGAAATTTTTTTAATATTACCCAATGATTTCTTAAATTAATTTTTACCCATGTTTTAATTTATACAAGATGCTTCAAATGGAATCTTCTTATCTCTTTCTGAATGATATTTTTTTTGGGTTTTTACAAAAGTGTGAAACAAATGTTTTTTTAACTTATATGACATGAATATAATTTATTTCTGTTATGATTGATCAATACATTGAATCTTACCTTAAAATTTTACAAGGTTATTTTAAAATAATTTTTTACCTAATATTATAAAAAACATAGTTTTAAAATGTTAATTTCGAAGTGAAAAGTTTATTTTCTTTAAGAATGTGTTTAATGATCTTCTTAAGATATTTCTATTTATCAACAACAAAAACCCTCCATTTTAATTTTACTCATCCAGGGATTTTTTTAATAATACCAACCTTATTATTTCCATGGATGGTTTATAAACAGTTTTACCAAGAAAAGTATTGATATTCACTTTCTTGTTTAATTTTGTGTTTTTTAACCTTCTCTTGAAATGTACACTTTATTTTGATCATTTTTCATTGGAAATTAACTTTCTCTTAAAAATAAATATTATTTGTATCATGGATACGATTATTGTCTAAACCATATACCATTTTTATATATGGTATTTTACTATGAATGTTATTTTACTGAATAGGTTAAAACTTTATAAATATGTATTATTTACTCAATACAGATATTTTTTTATAAGGAATATTGTTTATGAATTAAAAAAAAAATTCATTATATGAGAAATGAATTGGAAATGAAGTGATGGGTGGGGTACATCATTATAGATCCCCTTAATTCATTGACAAGTCTCATGAGAAAAATCAGTAATCTAGAAAAAATGGGTCATTACCAATAGTTTTAAACTATCTTGGTGTAAGATCATTATGGTATTTATATCATGATTTGAGATCATAAAATCCAATATTAATCATTTATTTCAGTTATAATTCATTATTTATTATCCAGTAGACTTTTTTATTTTTATTATCCATAGAAGTATTCTCGTTCTCAAGTTATTGATTAAATGTCATGTTTTCTAGTTATTTACGTTTATATATTGATCATTCCATATTAATTATGCTTTATTTGTTATTGATAGATTAAGTTGTATGTAACCCTACTTAAAAATCTAATATCACCCTTATTTTTTTATTTCCCCATTATATGATGAAAGAATCTTTGAATGATTTGAAGGATGTATAATATTTACTTTCACTATGTTAAGTATTTTATGTTTTAAAATGTAATGTGAGATTCAAGTATGTATCTAGTTTACCAAAACTACTAAATAATTTAGCCATTCAAGATACAGTTCCTTATATCTAATGCTAATGTAATAGAGTAACCATCGGGTTTGGCCTATTACGATCAAGGTCATTACGAAGGAGGTTTTATGGGTTGAGTTAAGGACCCATATATAAATGAAATATTTCTTTAATTTTATTTAAATAAATAAATATTTATTTATTTTTGAAAAATGATATATAAAAAATCAATGAGTTATAAAATTTTATGGAAACATTATTTCTATTATTATTATTATTATTAGGAATGGTATTTACTTATTATAGAGATATTAGTTAAGAGAATATGTGAAATAAATAATTCTCTAAGCCTATGTATATAATCAATCTTATATAATTTTCTAGTGTAAAGAAAATTGATTTTGACAAAATATTTTTATCTGGATAACTCTCTAAATACTAAATTAAATTTTCTCAAGAACTCTCTCAAGAGTGATAGTTGTTTCTCCTCTTTCCTCTTAAGACCAAGAGAACTAGATATAGAATCCTTTATGGATGGGGTAGTTTTTTTGTGAGTAATGGTGACTGACACAAGACAATCATTTAGTAGTATTGGTAAACTAGATACATACATGAATCTCACATTACATTTGAAAACATAAAATACTAAACATAGAGAAAGTAAATATTATAAATCCTTCAAATCATTCAAAGATTCCTTCATCGTATCATGGGGGAATAAAAAAATAAGGGTGATCTTATATTCTTAATAAGGGTTAAATACAACTTAATCTATCAATAACAAATAAAGCATAATTAATATGGAATGATCAATATATAAACATAAATAACTACAAAACATGACATTTAATCAATAACTTGAGAACGAGAATACTTCTATGGACAATAAAAATAAAAAAGACTACTGGATAATAAATAATTAATTATAACTTAAAGAAATGATTAATATTGGATTTTATGATCTCAAAAATCATGATATAAATACCATAATTATCTTACACCAAGATAGTTTAAAACTATTGGTAAAGACCCATTTATTTATAGATTGATGATTTTTCTCATGAGACTTGTCAATGAATTACGGGGATATATAATTTTGTGCCCCACCTATCACTTCATGTCCAATTCATTTCTCATATAATGAATTTTTAATTTAATTCATAAATAATATTCCTTATCAAAAAATATCTGCATTGAGTAAAGAATACATATTTGTAAAGGTTTTACCTGGTCAATAAAATAAATTTCATAGTAAAATACCATATATAAATATGGTATATCGTTTTGACAATAATCATATCCATGATACAAATCCGGTTGGAGGCATATGTCTGGGTTACTATAGCAATACTGTAGCAGACACCGTACCAGGCACTGTTCGGTACTGTAGCAGCAAGAACTATTCATCCATCTGGCCCATCGGGCCACCGGTTTGGTCCTTGGGTCCTACAAGGATTTCAGGCCACCCAAGGCCTTCAGGCCAGTTGATTATCAAGGCCTTCGAGCCACCTTAAGGCCTTAGGGCCACCACAAGGCCTTCGGGCCACATGAATGCAGGCCCTAAACACACTAAAAAAAAGAAGCAACCCGAGAAGAGGATTTAGAGCAGGTGAACTCACCAGAGCAGAGCCAAATGGATTGTCAGAATGAGAGGGTATGGATATGACATTGGTACCAGCATGTGCTTGCACGGGAATCCCAGCTAGACGGTCATGCAAATGTAGAGAGCTACTATCAGGATGCAGATGCTTGGGAGGGGCAGTTCCTTGTAGATAGTCTGGTTGAATTTTCTAAGACCTTTGGGTCATGTAATATTTTAAGCCTATGGGCCATGTAATCTTTGAGCCTATGGGTCTTGTAAGGGTTCCCCTTCATCCCTTAAAAGGGGGTTATCAAAAATCAATAAAAATGAAGGCCTTCGGGCCATTTAGGCAAGGATGTAAACTAGTTTGATCAATAACGAGGAAAGAATATCCAAGCCAAGGAAACCATTTTTGATAAATTTATTATAAATTATAGGTTAAATGATCCTCTCATTAGATATTTTGGGGTAACTATATTCCATTTATAAATATTTATCTAAATAAATCAATGAAAACCATTATTGAGCATGGGACCAACTGGTTCCACTATTCCACAGAACCTTCATATATGTCATATGATTCCTACATTCCAAATATGTTAGATGTATGTAGGCATCTTTTCACTATGGTCATAGATCCAAAATCATAAATAAAAACCTCCAAAATTTAATCATATTTAAATAAATATCTCTACCAAAACAATAAAAAACAAGAAAAAAATCATTCACCCTTGCTAAACTAGACTTACCAATAAAATGGTGTTCCTGACTCACCAGTATGAGGTATATCAAAATAACCAACACATCACCATTCCATTTCTACTATATCCCAAATTTTATGCTAAAATAAAATATTCTCTAATACAACTTTGTAAATCCCCCTAACTGAGACCACTCACTAGTGTCCTCGATGGAGTGTTACATGACCTCTGATGTACCTCCATATATTCTAGAGGATAAAAACTATTAGTGAAGGTATTAGGTGTTACTTTAGAGATATTGTAGCCTGATATCATATTAAAACAAAAATGGAAATTAAAAAAAATCCATAACAATAATTAGAGTATTCAGAAGAAATAAAACATATACATGCTGTTCCAAATGAATATGTTTTTATACAAGAATAAAAATAATTGATCATCCACTAAATTGATCTTATAAACATGAAAATATAAATAATAAAAATAAAAAAGAGGATATAATTCAATTTTAAATCCTGAACTCATCTCGTCACCCCCAATCCTCATCGTGCTACTCTAACCCAATCCACTGCACATCCAATGATCAGACCTATAAAATAGATATAAGGTCCACAAGAACACTAGAGAACCTACAAAAGTTGTAATAAATACAAATAAATATGGTCTCCCCAAGTTCCCCTAATACTCACCATTATATATGTACATTAATGAGGAATATAAATAATGGAAACAAATATGTGTGTTGAGTCATCATGTGCTAATTATGCAACTGAGACACCTAAAAATACATTTTTTGACCTAAATAATAAATCATTCAATTTGTTTCTCAAATATAAACCCATATCTATAGATCTATGGTGTGTTGTAACATCATACATGAACTATACCCTCTTGAACAAGGTCACAAATGAAGCCCCAATATATCCCTTATCAATCAAGAGAGATCACCTATCGAGTTTTGGTCTCTATCTTACCACTCAATGTAAATATCTATATCAAATAAAAACTAATACCTTACCACTCAAGGTAGGGTCCAATACCATATCCTGATTAAATCACACCTTCTCACTCAAGGCAGTCCATTCCAACACCTTCTCACTCATGATGAGGTTGTTGTCCTAACCTTTACTTAATCATTCAAGGTAGCATTTGATATCACATCACAACATGGACCATCCTCCCCACTCAATGAGATTTATTCTCACACATTATCACTCAAGATAATACTAGTATCCCATTTTATTATCTAGAATACAAAAAACTAATCACATGCAAGAAATGGAAAATAGGTCACGCAGCCCATACCACAAGCTTAACAGGTCATCCCAAGGTACTAGTCCCTCAAGTCCTAGTCCTACGTCTTTAACACATCTCATCACCCATCAAGATTCAAAAGATAAGCCACTCCTTACCATCTAATCTATAAAATCATCCCACATTGATCCCATATATCATCTCATCTTTCCCATATGAGTTCCCACTATGGTCCTCTAACCCCTCTCATCTCATAGATACCAGCTTTTACTCATCACCCCATAGTAACCTCATAGCCCTAAAGATATATTTGACCATAGAATATGGAGTTCAATCTAATAATTTATCAAAATATCATGTTACACTTAGTCCCACTAACTAGGTATCATCCTAAAAACTTGATCTGAGGCCCTTATCATCCCCATTCCATGTCCTCCTAACCATTACCATGATACGTACTTGGGTGTTGTCCCACATTTCCCTTAGGGGATATCTCAAGCATATCACCTTGGGGAAAACCCTCTATATAACAACACACTTATTATTAGAAGAATCATCATGTTCATAAAACACACCAATTCCCAATACAACCTTAAAAGAGTGTTACTTACAAAGCATGAGATATTTGATCGTATAACATATCATTCCATGTCTTAAGACTCTCATGTCTACCCAACTAGCCCTAAGATACCCACCAGGAAATCAAGATCTCATCTCTCATCCTGAGACCTACCAGAGGTCTCTCTTCAACTCAACTAGAATAATAATCCCTTTATAACATAGTCATTAAGATATTTCAATGTACCAAAAGATCTAAGTATCACTTATCCCATGTCAAGGAGGCTTAATAACAACCTATATCTATCTATAATGTGCTCTCAGTCCCTAATTGTTTACTCAATCCCATGAAAACATGAATTCATGAACAATAATTCATAAACAAGAATATAGTTATGTATTAAAGGGACCACCTACCACAATCACAGAGTCACCATCCTCATGATTCTTTGTACCTCCTTTTCCAAGCCTATACATTCCTCTTTTAAGCTCAATTTAACACCCAATATCCTATATCGGGCCACAAAATCTAAAATTATTATTTAATAAAATTATAATTAATTAATCAATTTTAACCAAAGAAGAATAATCAACAATAAAATAATTAGTAAACTCTATATCCTCAAAACTACATGAAACCAAGTGTGTTCATCCTATCTAGATATCCCCATCCAAGAAAATACAAATCCCCATAGTTTCGAATCAATTATACTGATTTCTGTTGAAATTGTCACTGAAATACTTGTTGAAGAAACAAAAATACATGGATAAAAAAGGGCAGTGATAATGGAACAAATAAGGGGACAATATTACCTAGAATCACTAACTAAAATTTCCATTATTCACCCGTTTCCAAGGGGGTCAAATGGGAGGACAAAGAGAGGGAGATCTGGCCAAATTGGGACTCTCTCACACACCATTATCGTAAATCTCAATGGTTAGGTGATTACAAAAATACATTTTTGTCCCTATTAAAACATTTCCTGTAAACCTAGTCACAAATAGACCCCAAGGGTCTTGCTGTGACACCTTTACGGGAGGACCTGTTGTAATATAGCCCTCCTAGATCATGGCATGTCTCCCCCCAGACATAAGGATCATCCGCTATACAACCTAAATCATAGTAAAAATTCTTTATATAATATTTCAATTCACATATTCTATGAAAGGACCAAGCACCCAAAGTGTAGAATAACTTATTTATGGTTAAGGTCTTTTTCACTCCAATCCACGACACCCCCCATAGTCGATCATCGTGGTACGACCATTACTTTCTTCACAAAAATCACTAAGGACAAACATTAGAGTCCTCAAAGCAATTAATATGGGTTTACATCATGGAATGACCCCTATGGGTCACAAAAACCACATTATATTAATAAGGTAATTTTCCTTAGTAAAAACCCCACATAAAAACCATCCATTTCACCAAGACCTTAGCAGTAGCATGGTTGTCTCTCACTCAACACTCATCATGAAACAACATGGACCTATAATGGTATAATGATCCATATAAAATAAAAATTATTTAAGGGGTCTCCATAACCCCATCCTGATGTTCACTTAAGAAACCAAAACACATCTAAGGCCTCTAAATGCATCTAGAAACTTCTCCTCAAAATTTTTAAACCCTCAAAATCCCTATCTGTGTTTCAATTCTCTAAGTATCCCCTACTCTGAGAATAAAAATTCAAATTCCCACTAAATTTCACAACCCATAATGGCATGGTTCATTTCACTTTTTTTATAATATATTTTAAATTACCCTTCTTATTCTTACATGTTTATAATTCAAGGATATTATCACCCTTTCCGTAATCAATTATTATGAAAAAGGGTTCCTTATCCTACAACTTTCCTTTAACATTATACTATTAAAATATATTTTCCAAAAATTATTTAAATTCTTCCATGATTATTATTCTATTTTATTTTAATCCTTTTGATATAACATTAATGAGATATTTCCTACTCCCTCACATTAAACCCATTTATTAAGCCATTATTAGGTCAATGTATGGGTTTCTCTTCCAAATGTTCTTCTATCAATTCATTATTTCTCTATTACAGGCCTTCACTTTTATGTATTATCTCTAATTTATCAAAATTATAACTTACTATTTATTCATTTATTTTTTATCTATTCCTGTCTAATTACCTCTCTTATTATTTTAAGTGGTATCTCCTACTTCATTTTTCTTTATTGTGGTTCAGGTTTATATCACTCTCCATCTCACTATATTTACATTATATTTTCTTACATATCCATGTTATTTATCTCATGGATATATTCTATAAATTCTTTACTATTTTTATTGATTGTCTATTGTTTAATTTATTGTTTACCCTTTACTCTATATAGTTTCAACACCTGATACCTCTTAATCTGGATTGAAGGGTGTTTATATAGAGTGTTATTCCATTTATTTGAATCTGAAAATACTGAAAATCAATATTATCGTTATTTAAATACATATAATTTTTTATTTTGTATCAATTTTTACATAAAATGTTCTTTAGGGAACATTATAGATTTTATTGTTTATTAATTTAAAATTATTATATGATTAATGCATTGAACATAGTATATAACGAGTGGGATCAAAAGCATATAAATTTTTGATGCATCAGTAGGTCTTATGATAAAAAATAACTTTGGTATTTGGTGTATTCCAACCCATTTATGAATGATTACTTGGGTAAGTA
Organism: Viscum album; assembly: GCA_963277665.1. NCBI lineage: Eukaryota > Viridiplantae > Streptophyta > Magnoliopsida > Santalales > Viscaceae > Viscum > Viscum album. The sequence continues at coordinate 904,797,874 of OY728131.1, read as the reverse complement.
CATGAAATTAAGGCTATGATGTTTGGAATTATGCATTTCATTACTATGAGATAATTTATTTATGTCTATGTGATTATTCATTTCCCTTGTTATGTCATCCATGGATATATTATGCTCTTGTTATCAATTATACGAAAATATTTGATTACATATTCCTTATATATATATGAATGTATTTATTATTTCAAGATATAATTTCTTTTATGATACACATTATTGATCATATAAGATCACCCTATTCTATTGTTTCCTCATTTCCTTAGGAAACCAAAACATTTATAATGAATGATATAAGGACAAGAAAAGGAGGAATAATAATATTCCAAGTTTTTTAATATTTTTTCCCATGTAATTTATTAATGATCTATACATATTCTCTCTTGAGACTACTAAACTTAAGATTCGGTATTATAAGATCTATGTATTACGTACCATTGTAATAAAATGATTATCAGCCCTGGGTAGAAGAATTTAGGGTTGTTACAAATGACATGTGTTTAAAATACTCTCCCAGAAGAAGAGGGTGAATTGAAAGAGGTAAAAAATAAAAACACACGGGATATAAATAAATGGATCAACTAGAGGTAACATATCTATGTATGTGGGATAATTCAGTTTCATATAAATTATCCAATCTCATCCTTGGTAAACTTATCATCCCTTGTGAAAATTCCCAAAACTTTTTATTCCTCCAAGAGATTACACAACCAATATTCATATATAAAAGATAAAGAAGAGGAACCACTATAGGTACCCAAGACAGCCTTTAACATTATGTACTTCAACCCCCTGACACTGGGAGTCTAGGAATAATCTCTCTAACCAAAGAAATCATCTAATAAATAACCTGATTTTTCCTTTATAAATTCCATTTGACTATTATATAGATTCACAAAATGGATATATAAGACTCAAAAATCAATTTCTCCTAACAATACTCAAGGATACTCTAGAGGAAACAGATTACATTATCATGGTAAGTCTTTTTGTTAAGGTCCAACCCCAAGCACATCAATCATGCTACAAAAATAAGAAGAAAATGAGAAAGAGATCCCAGTAAGAGTGGTAATATGATCAATAAGAATATAATACTTCCAAATACTTGATTTATTTTGTTGAATTATTGACCAAAATATAGTCACCTAGTTAATCCAAATGTTTCTAGACACATAGTCATCTTGGTTTATAGACACTAAGAACACAACCATATTAAACCTTTGGGGAATAAACATCATAGTCACCTGAACCCTTTATACCTCATGCAAAAGAACAACCTAGAGGCAAGTGATATAGACCCTTGGCACAAAAGTATGATATGTTAAAGAAACTTTAATCCATATTGATAAGGTTATTAATCCTAGAATCCCTTTATTTATCCAATGAACTTAGAGAGGTCCTCATTTAAGCCATGTCAAACCCTTAGGAATTTTAGACCAAATAATGACTTGTATTTACATCAATCCCTAGTGGATAGTGATTTTGGGATTAATATCATGTTGGATAGAATATACCTCAACCTCGGATTCATGGTAGATGACTTTGGCCTATTCTATCTAACAATACAAGGCTATTATAAAACTTACACGAATCACTTGGGTGCGATCTTATTATATAAAACATTCAATGATTATTAATCTAGCATTGATTTCATGGTTATCATCCGAGATATTTCATTCAATGCCATTCTTAGAGGAAAATAGTTTCACCTACACTCGCTCATCCCTTAATCATATCAACAATACTTAATATGTTCTCTTGGTGAATATGTAAATGTGATTTACATTGATTCCTCCCTCTTTAATACATGTGAGACCTATTAAATTTTAATAGATTTCTATAATAGGAGTGTAAGTATCCCTATACCAAGGAGGAATAAATAGTGGAAACCTAAAATCACTAGTGTAAAAAAGTGTTTTTAACATTTGTTTATTTATTTATAATATTTGTTATAAAATGATGTTAATATAAGTGATGTTCTAAATAGAGTTTTTAGATAAATTATTTTTAATGATATAAAAAATATTTCACACTATATATTCATATAAGTTTTGTTAAAAATGTAACACCTCGTGAATTTTATAAAAAAGTACATTCGATATCATATATGACATGAAACACCGAACCTAAATGAACCTTGAAATATTATATTTAAATATAACTCTCATAACCTAGCTATAAAATTAGAGGGTATGAATAAGATTATAGAATTTATGAAATATATATATAATTCATACTCAAAATAAATTTTATGATAAATTATTAGTAAATAATCACTCAATTTTTTGTAAAGTCAATTTATTCTTCAAAAATACATTTTCTTCAAAAATGGTTTCCATGTATTTCATAAAAAAAATATTATAATTAAAATTTTGGAACATTAGGAAATTTATTTTATAAAAAGATAATATTTTTTTATATCATCATATAAAAATTATATTTGGGTTTAATTTTTATATTTTTATTAAAATATTGGTTTTTCAGTGAATAGTAGAAAATATCAATTTTTGTAAAACTGTCATTTATTTTCATTAAATCAAGTAATTTATAAGTACCATTATATTTTTTATTTTGTGTTAAAGTAAAATATGAAACATTTTATTCATAATAATATACTTAATTTCCTTTTAATAAAAAATTTTCAAAATTTTGGTATAAGTTTATTTTTATGTTTAAAAATAAAATTTTTTAAAAACGGTTTTTAAGCGCATAAATTTTATCTATTTTAATTAATTAAAATAACCATTAATAATGATATTTTTAGATGAAATTTTTATGTTATATATCTATTTATATGAATTTAAATTTGTATAATGATGATTTTAGTCATAGATTTAATATAATATCATTTATTTGTTGAAAAATTCATTTTCCTCAAAAAACTGTTTTTCATCGCACTTCATGGGATTATTATAAAATAAATTTCTACCACTTATAAGTTTTTAAAATTTTAAAATGGATTATATATTTAAAATAAGAATAATTTATATTATTTAATAATTTTAACTAAATTTTTGGTTTTATTGAATAATAAAAACACTAAAAATTTTCCATTGTGGTAAAACTGTAAATCAGGTTAACTTAGGTTAAAATTAAGTGACAAGACCACCATTTTTCATATTAAATATTATTTTATGAATTTATTTATAACCTTATCACCTTAATATAGATATTGAAATGTTTATGGGATATTTTTCCATGAAATTTTCCTATATAATATTTTACGTAATGAAAAAGACAAAATGTCACCCTCTTGCTTTTATATTTAAATTATGTGTTCACATAGGGGAAAATAATTTTTTGATGAATATTGATTGTTAATTTTAGAATAATAATATTATTTTCATGATATTCATTTATTTTTAATGTTTAGTAACTAAATAATTACTTTAAATTCTTATGCAACGCTGACACAATATTTATTAAATTAATAGAAAAATAAAATAAATTATTTTAAAAAGATTAAATGTAATATAATTTGAATTAATTATTTTGTTCCAAAAAATTTATATAAAATTATAACATATTTGAGTTATTTTAAAGGCTTATATTTTAATTACATATTTTTCTTGGCATCTTTAAATTCAAATTAAATGAATAGTTTAAAAAATGACATTATTTATATTTTATGAAAATAATATTTTATTAAATTATTTAAAAATCATAAAAATATTTAAAAAGTATAATTTGGTTAATATATGGTCTAATATTTTTATTTCAGCCATTTATGATCCAATTTTTACCTTGTAAGTAAAATTATATCCCTTTAAGAGTGAAAGAGATGTTACTACGATTAAGGTTAAAACAGGATTACTGACCGTTAAACTAAACAAATAAGGGTTAAAATGGATTTAAAAATTGTATAATTTATATTTTATAGATATATTTAAACATTATATCATATAATATGCATCAATGGTCCATTTTGGATCCATTTTTGTGAATAAGACATTAAATTATTTGATTCTTTTCAAAAATTCCATAAGTGCCCCTCCCCTCACTTAGAAAAGCATACATGCTCTCCTCTTTTCTTCAAACATCAAGAATTTTTTTTCCAGAAAATAACTAAACAATTAAATTTATTATATCCCTCCCCACATACTATAATCCTTTATTTTATCAAAAATATAGTCTACGAAGGATTTAACTGTAATCCTAATGAGGTTATCTAAAAAAGAGGATGCATTCTTAACATGGTGTTTTTGTTTCAGTTATTATTCATTATTCTTTAAATGTTATTAAAACTTGATGATATAATAAAGTCATTATAGCCCATATAATTATAATTTTTATATCAATTTTATACCCTATATCAGTCTCTTCTTTCATCAAATGGAAAACAATATTGTCATTTGTGTGTACGGAAGACTACCGCCTCACGAATTAAGATTACTTTTTTTCCATCACCTCATATAAAGTATGGTTTAAATTATGGATTTAATATATATAAATTATATTAATGAAATATTTACCATTCCAAAAAGATAATATTTTATTTAATTTATTACCTTTCAATTCACTGAAAAATGATAATGTTGTTTGTTCGTACGTGTGGGCCCCCACTTACACGAAGCGTTGTGATTTGTTTTTAATCACCACATCAAGAAGATAATATATATAAGTATAATTAAATAAATAATATTATATTTATGTTATAATTATAATTATTTAAAGATAAATTAATAATTATATTCTTTACATCATGGTCATTGAAAAATGGAAATGTTACTTATGTGTACATGCATCTTACCGTCTCTATGATTGTAACGTAGTTCATTATTCATAACCATATTTCATGGTTAGTTTAAAAATTATAATTAATGTATAAAAATGATTATTATTTAATGATTATTATTTTTTATATGATGGAATAATGTCCTATTTTACCATAGTCTACCTACCAAAGATATTTTGGACATATGGACCGAATATCATCAAAACATCTGATGTGAACTTAATTGATTAAGTAATTAAATATAATATGGGAATAAAAAATAAAAGTAACAATTTTCTTTAAAACTTTTCTTAAAAAATATAATAATTAATATAAGTTTATTATTTAGGAAGATATATAATGTACGTGATGAGTTGGACCTGAGGTAAGGGATTTCGCCTCAATTTTCCTTCGTTGAGGCATATTTTATTGTTGTGCACCTAATTACTTTTATATGGTGTATATACTTACCATTTTACATTAAATATACAGAACTATTCATACTTAATGGTATTTTATATTTCAATTTAAATGGTATTTGACTTGAAAGTTATCAAGTGGTCAGTGTATCATGACACAATTTTATTTCATTGGGTCATTTCACTTCTTCATTGACTATATAATGTAAAGTCTATGTTTGAAATGGATTTTTTGTATTATGTTGTATTTACAATTGATTTATTTAGATTATAATTTTTTACACATAGTCACTTCATTGATTAATTCTCACATCAATAATATGATCTTTGTAGGGGGTTGTCTCAAATTGTATCCTTTGGGACACATGCAATGTTATACACCTATTATATTTTATGAGGTATATATAATAAAACTTTATATGTTATACCATGAATAACATTATATTCATGGTATTTAAAGTATCATTATAATTTATTTATTTTATGGGGTTTGTGATTAAAATGTTTTTGAATCGATAAGGGTATATTTCACAATATCATCATTATTTGGAATTGTTTAGGTTGAAGTCTCCATTTGGAGAATGATTTTATATTTACGTATTAAACCAATATATTTTATTATCCTCTAGTTATTTCTATAAAATTATGATTTTTACTTTAATTTTCATCTATTTATGTACTCAAGATGCTGAAATAGTGTTTTTAAAGAAAACTTACTTTTTTCTATTCAGTTAAGAATCTTTTTCTTCTATGACCATATTTTCCTTAAAAAAATTTTAATTTTTTTTTTAATATTCTCTAATGATTTATTAAATATATTTTCACCCATGTATTACTTTTTTAAAAAATGATTTAATTGAATTTTCTACTCATTTTTCAAACAAGGATATTTTAAACTCTTTTTCAAAAATGTGAAATGAATATTTTTTTAACATACACAAAATGAGTAGAATTTTTCACTATCATAAACATTCATTTATTTTATGATTCATTTAAAAGTTTCAATGATTATTTTTAAAGAATTTTACTTCATAATATTCTATAATTTTTTGGTATTTTAATGTGTATTTCAAAATGAAAAGGGTATTTTCTTCAATAATTTTTTTAATGATATTTTTATGGTATTTCTATTCATAAAAAATATCAATAATTATATTTTTAATAGGGGATATTTTTTAACGATACCATCTTATTTATTTCTCTAGATGGTTTATAATAATTTTGGTTGGGGAATGTATTAACAGTCATATGCTATTTTTCAAATATTAATGATTATATTGATTATGTATTGAATTGTTATTCTTCCTTTAATATTATCAATTTATAGGACTTGGTAAGTGACTTGCAGGGTGTTTAATTTCCACTTGATGATCATTAAGTCTCCTGAGGAAACTTATTTTGGGTATTTTCCCGAGGCCTTACACATTTATGTAATATGTCTTAGAACAAGGAATTGAAGGTATTCTAATGATGTTCATCATTATGCATTACATCATTATGATATTATTTATTGATTTTGATGTGATCATATGGATTGTTATGTTATCCATCTATAAGTTTCAAGCTCAAATGATTAGTTGTATGGAATTATTTGATCATCATTTTTTTCTTTTATATTATTATTTATGCTCAAGTAATTGATTAAATGAAATGTATTTTCACTTATTTAAATTTTTTTATTAATTATTTCTTGTTTGTTCATATTATATAATATGGTATGTGACCCTTGTTGAGAATCTGAGATCACCCTTATTCTGTTTCCTTTCGCCAGGTTATGAAGAAGGAATATTTGAATGAGTTTAAGGATGTAGAATATTTACCTTCATAATGTTTTGAATGTAATTAAAGTTTTTATTTATTTTACTAAGACTACTAAACTATTCATTAATTTAGGATGTGATTAATTTTATATAATACCTATGTAATAAAGTAACCATCATATTTGGTCTACTAGGTTTGGGGTCTTTATATTTGGTATCAGGGGAAGTTTAGTAGAAATATTAGGAAACAGATTTAGGAAATATTATATTATGGAACAAAACCCTATGAAAAAATTTGTGGATGGATTAAAAGACACTAATTTTATTATTTAGATAGGGATAGTTTAAGATTTTTAGGTACCATCGTTGGTTAAAAACTATGAGGTTTATCATGAGTTTAAAGGCATAGATACCCATTCTACGGTTTTATGTAATTAAAATACCTTGAATACATTTATCAATTTTTAATATATGTTTTAGGTATATATACCCCTTATGTAAACCTTCTGTTTTAGTGATAAGGTTATTTGAGGAATAATGCTTTTATATTTTGTATACATAAGTTTAACAGTATTGATAGCCTTTCGGGTTTACATGATCTTCGATGATTAAGGTTTTTTTAAGGTTGTTAATAATATTTATGGGGATGTTATAAGAATTATATTAATATGATTTTATTAAAAAGGACAACATGTCACATCCAGAAAGGACACAGGGCTTGAACACAAAACAGAAGGGCGATAAGGGTGAAACACCTACCAATAGACCATGAGATGTCGTGGATAGCATGACATGTTTTTTAAATTATGTGACAGATAAATATTAAGTTGATTATTGGAACATATGTTTTATCATAGAGATAACCATTGGATTGAAAATTGATTTTCGGACTATGTGAATAATGTTATTTCATAATAAATTCACTATTTTGGGAACCTTATATGATTATGGTAAAAAAATATTATGGGATTGTATTTGAGGAATTAATCTCGAATAATATTTTGGAAGCATATATGAATTTAATGAGGATTTATGGTGAAACAATTTATTTATGGAAATGGTTATAATTTATTGGAAATTATATGATTAAGTAATTTACATTTTTATTATGAGACATAAAGATAAATTGATTTTATTTTGAGATAAATAGTAAATTTATCTTGGAAGAACATGTGATCAAATAATTCTAATCTTTAGGTTTCAATATTAGTCTAAAATATTTTTTGGTATATTAAGGTTATTTATTTATAGAATAATATAAGTTTAACTTTTCATATTATTGTTGATTATCTGGAGAATAATGTTGTATTTCATAATATCAAGGTTTATTAATTTTGGGAAATACCTTAAATTATTCTAACCATTTTTCTTTTGTTTAATGTGTAAATATAGGAGTAATATATTTTTATCTATTTGTAGAATTATGTGATCTGATAGAAGTTTATTTTAGTGCTCCGGGCATAAAAAATCATCTTTAATACTCAATATTTGGAGAAAAATATGAGAGTGTGGTAGAAATTGATTAGAGGATGAAATTATACTTTCAAGTATGTATATTTTGTTTATGTTCTTAGTATTAATGGTAAGGAATTATTAAACTATAGTAAATGGATCTTGAATGAAAAATAATATTTTTCCCTTTATTTATGATTAATTGATGGTATTTTTTACACTTATTTGGTTTTTGGTTTTACAGTCGTTAACCTTCTCAAGATCATTCAATTTCTTAGGATAAATAATCTTTTCACTATCTATAATTATTTTCTAAATAATATTTTATTCAATATACATATTTTTACTTCCCACAATTTTTATCCTCTTTAGAAAAAAAGTTATGTGTTATTATAAATAACCTTTGTATTTTTCTTTCTCTATTATCAAGAGGAAGTTATATTAACCCTTTTTATGTTATGGGTTTCCAAAAAATTATTTCAATATTTGAAATAATTTATTATGGAGAACATGTTTAAATTGTGAGAAAAAAATTTAAGGGGGTTATAATGTAACACTTTGAAAGTTTAAGAAAATAAAATTATGTTCGATAGTGTATATGACACTCAACACATATCCTAAATGAACCATAAAATATTATAAATTAAATATGACAGTTATAAACTAGAAGTTAAATTGAATGGTATGGATATGATTATAAAATTTATGAAATATATATAATTAATAATCATTATAAATTTATTAATAAATTCTTAGTAAATAACCATATAATTTTTAGTAGAGTAAATTTATTTTTCAAAAATACGTTTTCTTCAAAAATGTATTTTATTACTTTTCTTGAGGAAAAATTATAATTATTTTTTAAATTTTTTTTGAATTTTATTTGATAAAAATGATATTATTTTTGAAATTTTAATATCAATATTGTCTTAGGGTATAGTTTTTGTATTTTTATGAAAATATTGGTTTTTTAGTAAATAGTGAAAGATATTGATTTTTGTAAAACATTCATTTATTTCATTAAAAAATATAATTTAAAAGTCCCATTACATTTTGGATTCTTTATTAAAGATAAATATGAATAATTATATTTATAATAATCTAATTAATTCCATTTTAGTCAATAATTTTCAATATTTTTGTATAACATCACTTTTTCTCTTAAAACATGATTTGTTTAAAAAAATGGTTCTATGTGGATAAAATTTATCCTTTTTAATTAAATAAAATAACCAATAATAATGAAATATTAAAATAAAAAATATATATTATATATTTATATAAATTTAAATTCATATAATGATTATTTTTAGCCATAAATTTAATATAATATCATCAATTTCTTGAAAAATGCATTTCCTAAAAAATTGTTCTTCATCACGCTTTGTAAGATTATTATAAAATAAATTTATGCCACATATAGGGATTGAATTTTTTAAAATGAATTTAATTTTTTGAATAATAATAATTTATATTATTTAATAATTTCAAGTTAATTCTTGGTCATAATGAATAGTTAAAATAGTAAAAATTCTCTTCCATGGTGAAATTGTAAATTAGATTAACTTGGGTTCAAACCAAGTGATAAGGCCACTTTTTTTCATATTCAATCTTATTGGATGAATTTATTTCAACTTATATCACCATATTATGCATATATATTGGTTTATGGGACAAGTTTCTATGAAAGTGACCTCTATAATATTTTATGTAAAGAAATTGACAAAATGTCACCCTCTTACTCCTAAATTTCAATTTTGTGTTAACATAGGGACAAAAGAAATTTGTGAATGAATATTAAATGTTATTTAAGAATAATGAAATTAATTTTATTATGGTAATTTATTTATATCTGTTAGTAATGAAATAATTACCTTAAATTCTTATGCAACACATACACAATATTAATTTAATTAATAGAGAAATAAAGTAAATTTATTTAAAAAATATTAAAATTAATATAATTTGAATGAATTGTTATGTTATAAAAAAATTAAGATAATCATAAATTATTTTTTATGTTTTAAAGGTTTATATTCTAATTAAATATTTGTATTGGTGTCTTTAAAGTCAAATTATATAAATAGTGTCAAAATGACATTATTGATTTTTTATGAAAATAAAAATAATTAAATTATTTAAAAATAATAATATATTAAAAAAATGAATTTTTGGTTAATATTTGTTCAAATATTTTATCTCATGGCCAATTATGAGCCAACTATAACCTTAGAAGAAAAATTATAACCCTTTATGAGTGAAAAATATGTTATTGCAGTCAAGGTGAAAACAGGTTTACCGAGGGTCAAACTAAAAAGATAAGGATTAAAATGGAATAAAGCATGTATAACTTATATTTTATGGAAATATTTAGAACTAATATATTATAAGGTTATTTAATGGACTATTTTGGAGACATTTGGTGCGAATAAGACATTAAATTATTTGATTTTTTTCAAAAATTCCAAAAGTGATTCTCCCTTCACTTATAAAAGAGAACCTCCTTTCCAATTTTATTCATAGTTCAAAAACCATTTTTTTAATACCTAACAAAATACATTAATTACATTCCCTAAACACATCCTGTAAGAATTTTTTGATCACAATCCAATTTATAAAGGATTTAGGTATAATACTAAAGAGGTTGTCTGAAGAAGAAGCATCGTTCTTAATTGAGCATTTTTGTTTTATTTATTATTGTCATCCTTAAAATATTTTTAAACCATGATTATATAATAAAATAAGTATATAACAATTATTTTAATGTTTTTTTGGTAATTTAATACCCTATATCCATCTCCACTTCTATCAAATGGGAAACAAAACTATCATTTGTGTATGATGGACAACCGCCTTGCGAACCGATATAATTTGTTTTCCATCATCTCCTATTATATATGGTTGTAATGACAAATTTAATGTATATATATAATATTAATGAAATATTTTTCATTATTAAAATATAATATATCATTTAATTTCTTACCATTTTATCCATTAAAAATGAAAATGTTGTTCATGTGTATGTGTGGACCACCAACTCCAAAAAGTGATGTGATTTGTTTTTCATCACCACATAACATGGATAATATATATAAGTATATTTAAATAAATAATATTATATTTATTTTATAATTTTTATTCTATAATTATAAAAGAATACTTATGTTCTTTCAATCCTGATTGTTCAAAAATTGAAACTTTACTCATGCGTATGTACAACTTACCATCTCCATTGTTGTAACATAGTTAGTTTTTCATAACAATATTTCATGGGTGGTTTAAAAATTATAATTGATATATAAAATTGATCATTATTTTATGATTATTATTTTAAATATTATTTAATAATGGGCTCTTTCACCATAGTCATCCTACCAAAGTAATTTTGGACATATAAACTAAATATCGTCAAAACATCCAATGTAAACTTAATTGATTAAGTAAAAAATATAAAATTATAATAAATTAAATTAAAGGGGTTATAAAATTGAAATGGTCTTAATCAGGAAAATAATTAATTCATTCTTATTATTCAATATGATAAATAACGTATGTTACGGTTCAGACATGAGGTAAGGAATTTCATCTCAATTTTCCTTAATTGAGGCATATTTTATTATTGTGCACCTAATTTATTTTATATGGTGTTTATACTACCCCTTTTACATGTAATATAATTCATCTTCCATACTTAATGGTATTTTAAGTTTCAATTTTAAGGGTAATTGACTTAAAAATTTTCAATCTGTAAGTGTTTCATAACTCAATTTTATTTTACTCGATAATATCACTTCTTTCTTGATTATATAATGTCAAGATTTTGTGTAAAAGTTTTGCACGTAATTACTTCAGTGATTAATTATCACTTAAATGATATGATATTTTTAAGGTTTCTTCGTCTCTAATTATCTTTTCTGGGACAAATTTTATGTTATCTACCTATCTTTTTTATGAGGAATATCTACCACCCCTTTGATATGTTATATCATGAATACATTTATATTCAGATTATTTAAAGTTTCATTTGAAGTTATTTATTTTATGGGGGTTATGATTCAAAAGTTACCAAAGTGTTAAGGGTTTATTTCACAATTTCATCATTATTTTACATTGTTAATATTTAAGTCTCTATTGGGAAAATGATTTGATATTTCCATCTTAAACCCAATATGTTTTATTCTAATCTAGTTATTTCTAAAAAATTACAAGTTTTACTTTACGTTTCCTCTCTTTATGTACTCAAGTTGCTGAAATAATGTTTTAATTAAAACCAACATTATTTTCTATTCGGTAAGGAATATTTTTCTTCAATGTCCATATTTTCCTTAATTTTTTAAATTTTTTTACTATTATTTAATGATTTATTAAATAAAATTTTCCCCATGTTATAATTTTTTCAAAACGGTTTAAAAAATATATTTTGGTCATTTTCCAAACATGTTCTTTTCTAATTTTTTACCAAAAATTTGAACAAAATATTTGTTTTAACATAATAGTTTTAAAATAAATTTATAACTATCATGACGACTCATTATTTTAAAGCTTCTTTAACAAGTTCCATGATTATTTTCCAATAAATTATTTTTCCTAATATTCTAGATTTTTTTTTAAAAAGTAGATTATTAAATGAAAAGGTTATTTTTCTCAAGGATTATTTTAGTGATATTTTTACGGTATTCATATTTGTCAAAAAAACAGCTGTTTTATTTTATATTGAGGATATATTATAATGATTCAATTCTAAGTCTTTCTCTATATGTTTTTTGATAAGTTTTACTATGGGAAGTATTAATGTTTGTATGCTAGTTTTCAAATGTGAATGTATATGTTGGTTACGCATTGGATTTTTATTCTCCCCTTTAATATAATGAATTAATTGGACTTAGTAAGTGATAGGAGGGTCCCACTATAGCCCCATGATACATTTTTATGTCTCATGAGACAAAAAAATTGGGCATTTTGTCCAGGCCTTACCCATTTATGTAATATGTCTTTAAATTAGGCATAATGGTATGTTTATGATGTCCGTAATTATGAATTCTATCATTATGATATTATTTATTGATTTCCATGTGATTATTTGAATAGTTGTGTTATACCTAGGTAATTTTCAAGCTCAATTGATTAGTTATATGGAATTATTTGATCATTATTTATTCCTGCCATGTTATTCTTTAGGCTTAAATTATTTATTAAATAACATTATTTTTCAGTTATATACCTTTTCATATTAATTATGAATTATTTATTTATCGTATCTCCCGTTGTACATAACCCTTACTAAGAATTTTAGCTCACTATTATTTAGTTTTTTTTTGTAGGGTATGAAGAAGGAATCATTGAATGAGTTCGTGGATGTAGAATATTTACTTTCACAATGTTTTGTATGTAATTAAAATATGTTTCTAGTTTTCCTAGACTAATAAACTATTCTGTCCTTTTGGATGTGATTCCTTGAATCTAGTGAATATGTAATAAATTAATCACCGGCTCTAGGATATTAAAGTTAAATTCTTTATAGAAAACCCCCATAAAATGAAAATTATTTTATAATTGATATGAAAAATGGATTTATTTAAATCATTTATTTTAAATATCCAACGTAAAAAACCGTTTAACACATCAGTTATAAGATAACTAATGCAAAACCTGTTCTTATGTAAGTTATAAAAAGAAATGATGTAAAAAATAATATATTTTTAAAAAATAAATTTAATTTAAACTATTATACCCAAACAATCAATACAATAAAACTATATAAAAAATAATCAATAACACGTGTATTAAAATTATTTAATATCTATTCATATCATAACTTGGTTAACACTATAATAATTTTAAAATTTCATAGTTAAAATAAAAAATTACATTATAAATAGAAAGATATGAACTAAAAACTAATTAAATTTGTGAAATAATTATCCAATACTCCCCATAGATGATTTAGATGGGTCCCATTATATGGAAAAATATCTTCAAAAATAAATAAAATAAAAATTCATTAATTATCATTAATTTTCAATATAATGATATGATAAATAAAAGGAAGAGTGATAATAAAACCTTATCTTATCGAAATATGTAATTATACCAGTTATAATAATTTTATACAAAAATACCAACACATAATACCCAAATTTGACTTCTATTTAATGATAAAAAATTTCCATTAAAAAATAAATTATCATCTGAAAATAACATTTTAAGTATCTATTAAACTATATTTCTTATAAATTAAGTCACCATTTCATACACATAATATATTTTCCCTTATTTTTTGACTATGGATAGTGCTTTGATGTCCAATTTTAAAATTATAAAAATTATGAAAGATAATATAAAGCTATTATAGTATATAAACATTAAAATAATTAAATTTATTTCTCTAATACTTTTCAAAAGTTTTCTTACAAGTCACCATGAATAGAGAATAATCTGTATATGGTGTTTTCTTATAGATAAAAAACACACATCATACAATTATCATTGATATTGAAAAATAATTTGATTTATTATTTTAGTTAATAGAAAATATAAACTATAAAAAATATTTTTTTTATCATTTAAGATAAATAATCATCTAACACTTTACTAGATCTTTCTAAAATCTATGAGAAACATATTCTATTTTTTCTCTATCAGGAATTTTTCTTATTACTGGAGAAATACATTTTTAGTCCATAAACCCATACACTAACATTGTATCATATTGAATTCAAATTGTATGAATATACCTAATAAAAAAAATTCATACATAGTAAATTACATTAATTTTATATTATTTAAAGAAATATGATAATCGACTTATATGGAAAATATTGCATCATTATGATGCCTAACATATATGCAGCTATGAGATCCAATATATCCTACCTATAAATAATTATAATATATTCATACCCATAGAAATCAACAATCATTGGTAGCTCATAGACTTCCAAACACATAGATAAATATGATGATAATTTACAAAGATATCCAGAACAAGTTGTACTCAAAGTTAATGGGGACTTAACTTTTTTTATTTCTATACAAAAATTAATTACCATTAAGTTATTCCTAATATATATATATATATTAATATAAACTTAAAAACAATATTATATAAAGGATAAAATACGTGTAGACCTCTGTGGCTAGTTTTCATACATGTCTATATGGCTAAAGTATGAAATGTTTAACACTCTTTCCAAATGTAACAACCTTTTGGTAGGGAATGATACTCTAGCCGATGTATCTATAATAACTTATACAATTTTTATAATATGATTTGTCACCATATTTTTATGGTGTAAGTTATTCCAAATATAATGTATGGTTCCATATATAGTATTATAATACCAGGGATCCTCAATATATAACTCACAGTAGATGGTCAACTGAGGGGGAGGAGGTGGAGGAGTGGGATATAATGGTTGTAACTATATATGCATTTTAATAAACATATATTTGACCTATAATAAAATAATATTCTCCATCATTTCACTCATCCCCTAAATGTTTACTTATATAGAGTCTATTTCACCCTTCTATACTTCCTCCCTAGAAGAATTGCTAAGATGACCAAACAATTTTTTAATAGATACACTCTCCTTTTATCCTCGTGTGTGACTCGAGTGTGATTACTTTCTTATTATATTGGCCAGTATATTATTCCTTCCCTTGGGTATAAATTTCCCCTATGTACTCTACTCATCATGGTCTTCATATATAGAATATTTGAAAAACAGTTTTACAAAATATAAAGAGTTTAGAAATAGATTAAATTTCTTCTTATAATCTTGTCGGACATAGCCTTCAATTATATTATAAGTTATTTCCCAGTTTTCATTATCAATTCCATTTTTCATTTTCCATTTTGATATGGGGGGATGAGGGGAAATCTTATATATCCCAAAGACTCATCTCTCAATTTTTCAAACTTCATAGCCATTATTTGTGCTTCAAGTAACGGATATCCCTCACAAGATATAGTATGATCATATACATTGTTCACCTAGATCACCTAATTATATCTTCTTAATTCCAATTATTTAAGTAAAAATAAATAATTAATATGATTATTCTTAGTGATTATACAAAAAATAAATAAAACATTTTATATTTCACTTACCAAAAATGACTCTTGTTGTATACTTTCAAAAAACACCATCCATGTAAATTCATCTAAAAAACATATAGTTAATATAGATTTTAATTTTATCTTTTATAAAAAATGAAATTTTAATTTAGTGTTGGCTTAAAATCCCTCTGTATCCTTATAGATAAATATAACCATCTCTTATTGACTTCTTTAGTGTTAGGTAAATCACATGTCATCTGAAAGTGGAAAGAAAAAATTAATCTATATTACTAAAAAAGTCATGATAAATAATACAATAATAAAAGATAGTACCAAAAGTATCTCCCCTAGTTGATATAGTTTCAACTAGTTGACACTTATCTAATACAAAATAAAAAATATTAAATTTTTTAAATCTTAAATATCCTCAAAACACCAAAATTGTTTCATATTTGGACCTGTAGGATTAGCATTACCATCATACTCAGTAGATGTACTCTAATCCTTACTAAGAGAAAGTTATAATTTAGGTAAATCTGTGCTGCCATGTTCTAGAATATTGTAATCCTTCTCTATCCCTATAGTACTAAAAGGCTCTTGTGAAGAGAAATGAAGAGGCTCCTCAGGAAGAATTTATGAGGACCCAAAATGAAATTGTGGTTCCAAAATGATAAGAAAGTGTTTATAAATGTAATAAATTATGTATAATGTTTATTAATTAAATAAAGTTTTATCAAAATATGGATTATGAATTTATATTTATTACATCATAGGAGTTATGGTATTTCATAAAAAATGGTACTTTTACTTTTTACCCAAAAATCAACTTTTTTAGAAAATTACCATAAATTGAAATATACATAATTTCAATGTGTTGAATATTAAAAAGAAATTTATTTTATAAAAATGATATCATTAATATGAAAATTTTATATTTTAAATAAAAAAACTTATTTATTTAAAATTAATAGTTTTTACGACATAGTAAAATTTCGGACCATTGTAAAAATTAATCAAGAGTTCGTTAATTTATATTATACTTTAAAAATTATTTTATAAGAATATTTTGTGAGAATAAAATTTATTTATAACTTATAAATTTTTCATAAATCATACTTTTAATAAAATTAAAATATATTTATAGTTTCTACAAATATGATTTTGTTTCCTTCCTTCATAATACCTATAATCTCTTTATTGCAACTTCATAACCAGTGATAATAATGCCTCACTGTCTTATTTAATTTTCATAATATCATCTACCATATTTTCCTTTTTTAAGATGTTGGGTGTATATAGTTACCTATTAATAAACTATCATTATCTCATCATCATTCAAAACTTCACTTACAAAGGTTCGTACACATCCTTTGATAATGTATGTTGTTATCCTAATGATTCTTTGTATTTTTACAGTATTTATGGAAGGAGAGGAATTTTGGGGGGAATTCAAACCACAGAGTTCCTTTTAGTGAATACACTATTTTTATGTGTGTGTATTTCTTTATTATTTCTATTTATAGTCATTCATATCAATTTATGATGTGTAATGGTTTTAAAAAATATAAAATTCTTTCTATGTGATTCTATTATAAAACATAATAAAAATTATTTGAGAAACAAGAGTTATTTTATTAATAGAAGGATAATTATAGGTCTTTACAGAGAATGTGGAGGGTCCTCTCTAAATGTTTGAGATGATTTTACTGTTTTATAAGACATGTTCTTACAAATAAAATTAATAAACAGTTTGTAAAAGATTATAAAAATATAACTAATGACATATAATATTGAGTAAAAATTGACAAATGGTATAAACAATGCTAAACTAAACACATATTTAACCATATTTATTAAATTAATTGAATAAAATGTTAAAAAATGTTCATATCATTTATAATACATGAAATTATATAGAAAAAATAACAAATAACTTACTTAATATTTTAAATGATAAAAATACCAAATTTTATTAATATTTAGATGTAATACTTTTTTGGGTATATAACAAAAAATTTATCATATTTGATAAAATATGTGACTTAAATAAAAAATAAAATTAGAAATAATATGTGTCGCATTTGAAATTAATATAAAGGTTAAACATGAAATAAATATATAGTGCCTATAATATTTGGATAATACTAAAGGATTATTTTCCCATATCCCTTCTTTATAATCATTCTATATAGAAAAAATCATGTCTATATCATGGTCAAAAATATCCTTAGATATTTTTTCCAGGGAAGTATATACCTCATATAAATAAATATCATCATCAAATTTTTCATTAAAAAATGATAGAAAACTAAACATTTGACATATAAAGGACATAAAAAAATTCATGTGTTTTTAGGAAAAAGGTTTTATTTTTGTATCCCAGTATATTCAGATATACTCGTGTTATTAAAAATTCATCATGTTTAATACTACTATTACATAAAATCCATTTACAATTGAACACAAGAACTCAAAATTTAATATAGTCAATATCCCATATATTTTTAATAACTCTATAATTATGCACTTGGTATTGATATTGGGTTTTTTATTCTTCTCTCAAAAAATGAATTTCTTCAGTGAACACCAATAAACCATTATTTTGAACTATACGTCTATTTTCCTAGTCTATCGTATAAAATATATAGCCATTAATGTCATACCTAGATTATGTTATCACATTTAAACATGGGCCACCCATCTCAACATTTCTGTTGTATTATAACTATTACAAACGGTATTATTAAACAGTGGAATTTTTTTGTTATTCTCATTCAACACCCACATATTTTTATTCTTCAGATAACACTAATTTAACACATTAATATTTAATGTTATACATGACTGATATAACAACTGATTCCTCTTAAATGTATTATTACATTATTCTTAGACATAAATACCGACTAATATAATACAAGGATTATAAATACCTTTTTTTCATTAGAATACTAGGTTTATAATACATAAAAGGAAACAAAAACATAACATCCTTATTTTATTCTATATAGTGACTTCATGAAATCCATTGGAGCTTCTGAATCTGCATAGGATAACCTAAGGAATACATGAAAGAAAGGGGAGATAAAAAGTTATGTAAGGGAACAAACATGATAAATAAGTATAACATGTGATTCATAAGTATAACATTATATCATAAAAGATAAGGCACATGAGTAATCACATGGAAGCATGACATAAATAACATGGCATCATTAGATCATATCATCATAGGAAATGTGACAGGACATATAACATGACATAAACATGAGTCAAGGATAACTACCTAGAAAATATCACATGGCGAACAAAGTCCCGTAAGGGATTAGGTTTACTCTGTATTCCTATACATGATTCCTCGTGATACTAAAACATTACCCAATACATTATAATGGAATCTGGGCACACCCATCACAACATGTTCATTATTTATGTGTGCTACATAAATTAATTCAATTATAAGGCATTAAATAATAGTTACTTATGGAAAGAAATGAGTTGCATAATCTTTTCTCAAATCATAGTCAAAAGGAATTTCATAAGGAAGTAATTTTCTAAATTTACATAAGGCATGTATTACCTTATCAAATTAAGGGAGAGTGAGAAAGGAATATATGTAATATAAATATATAAATTATTTATAAGCATTCTATATCATTTAGGGTTATAGTCGTTGATGAATAAAAATAACATAAAAATATCTATAAATACATTCTTGTGGAAAATACCCTTTTCACATTAAAAATAACTTTTAAAGCTAAAAAAATTCCAAAATATTAGGGAACCCATTTTCTTTAAAAATAAGATTTTAAACTTCTAAAGTAAGATTCAAAAAATATGAGTGCTCATAATAGCGGGTTAGTCTGTACATGTCGTATAAGTTAAAAACATTACTTTCACACTATTGTAAAAGGTTTAAAAATCAACTCATTCAGAAAAATAGACGAATATTAATTTAAAAATTATTTTTACAAGTGAAATATTGGTAAAAATGTATTCAATAAAACATTATGAGGATGTTAAAACATTTCCTGAATTCATTTTTAAAAAATATGAATTTGGAAGAGAAATGTTTTGGACCAAATAAAGAAATAAAGTCACCATTTCTTAAAAATATTCTCTCAATAATTTTATATACCAAAGAGAGGGAAATGTTACTATTATATGAAAATTTTCAGAATAGCCATAGTAAAATAAAATTCATGAGTTTCGTGAGAGGTAGATCATAATATTTTTCCATAAAAAACTTAATCATAATCAATCCCGATAAATAATAGATTTTAACATAAATACTTACCACTTAGTGACATCTGAATCATAATCCACAAGAAATAAAGTATATCAAATGAAACATTAATTATCATTACAAGAATTATATTCATGATATAACATGTAAAAGGGGAATTATATGCACCACACAAGAGAAACTAGTGGTGAATGTGGCATGTGTCTCCTAGAAATAAAAGAGAGACTGGAAAGCCCTTACCTTAAGTATCAACTAACTTTATACATGTTTAAAAATATTTTATAATAAATATATATGTATTATACCTATTTTAAATAACCATACTTATATATATCATATCATATATAATTTACTTGTGAACTTTTATTACCTTCTTATTAACAATTTCTTGTTAAAACCACGTTTCAGGTAATAACTGCTTTTTTTTCATATATATTTTAGCTTAGTATTTTCAATCCGTTTACATTGATCATGGTTAAATCACCAAAAAAATTTAAAAAATGATATAAATATCATATATATTCCTTAAATATGTATTTATTTTAATTTATTAAAGTTAGAGATAGAAAATGCATCATGTCGTTCATGGAGAAGGTATGTCATACATGCACACGAATATTGTTTCCATTTTCTACATGCATTGAATGAAAGGAAGTAAAAGAATATATCACCATTAAAGATTCATTATTATTTAATATATATCACATATATTCATTACATTTATCCTTACTACCTTCCATCTAAAGCGTAGGAAAAAAATGAATCACATCGCTTTGTGAGGTGGTAGTTCGTCACACTCATGAGTGACATTATCGTATTCCCTACGAAATGGAAGGTAAGAAGGTATATGTTATATTATAATTTTAGAAGTATTTTTATGTCATAAATATAAATATAAACATTAAATTTATCCTTACTACCTTTTATGTAAATCATAAGTGAAAAATGAATCACATCATTTCCTGAGGTGGTAGTCTACCATACACACAAGCAACATTATCATATCCCCTAATTGAATGGAAAGTTAGAATTTATATGTCATATCATAATTCTATAAGTATAATAATTTTATTAATATAATATAAATATGTTAAACCCATCATTATATTCATCCTTGAAAGGTGGTGATGGAAATTAAATTATATTGGCTCGAAAGACAGTAGTACTCCATACACACAATCAATAGTTTTTGTTTCTCATTTGATGGAAGTGGATATGGATATAGATTATTTCATTAAAATAATAACATATCAGTGTATATGATATACTATTTTTATAATATTATTATATATGAAACATATTTTTAGGAGGTGGAAAAGAAATAAAACAAAAATGAACATTAAGGATTTTACCACTTCTTCAGAGAATACCTTTAGGTTTATTACAAAATACTTCCTATAATTGATTTATAACATAAACATATAATACAGAATGAGGATATGGAAGTTGGTATATGATTTATGTAGATATTTTTGTAACAACTTCTCTTTTCATGTGAGGTAATAATCCTTTTTTACTTTTGGTTAAACCATTGTTTAGGATTCCCTATTTTGGATTAGAAACTAAATTTGGGATGTATGACTATTGGGTTGTTTTCAAAAGAATAAATTATTGGGGGATGAAGGTTGGATGAATTAAAAATACATGACATGTATTTTGAATACAGGACATGTATTAAATACATGACATGTATTGGTCTGGACAAAACCTTTCACAATGTGTAAAGGATTTTCCTCAGAAGGGAAAGACCAAGATCTACATGATGCATAATTAATTCACACACTATTTAATATCCCTAGGTAAACTTTTAAAAATAAGAGGTATGGAATCCTTTTTTAGATAGAATCCACACCCTCCTTTATCATGTAGGAGCTCCCCCTCAAGCCTAAACTAGGCATTGATGTGGTTTCATAGTATAGACTCTGATTCTTCCACCATTGGTCTCCTGGGATTGCCACCAGTGAGTTATCTATTCCTCTTGTGCCCTTATTCATTTGTCTTCATATCAACAGAGTTATTTTCGTACAAATAATATTCCATATTTATTGGGAATTCATTTTTTCTTCTAATTTCTTCCAATCTAGGTTGAGTTAGGAGACGATAATGGATGAGTGTTCCACCACAAACATACAATGGTCAGTCTATATCATGTACTGAAAAATATAGTTGTTTTATATCTATTTTTAGTTGTGTTGCATGTTGGGAATTATAGTTTTTCTCATAAAATTAATTTAATGATTTTATTAAATTATGATGGGCTTTTTAGTCTTCCCACTTAGTACCATAATATGGTTAGAGGTTGTCAGCCTCAACCTGGACCACCCATGAGGTGTGTTTATGTATCTTCCCCATGATTTACCACCTTGTTGGGTGTGTGTGTGATCTCTCCATCATAGTGTGAGATAAAATAAATTGAATGAGACTTTAGGATAATTATTTTTCCTCTCTAAAATTTGATTTCATGATATGAAATTGATTAGATGGTTTAATTGAATTATGTAGAATAATTTAGATGTACTCATGGTTTTTCAATGATTATGAACTGTGTACTGAACTGATTAATGAAATGGTTAAGATGTTATTTAATTCCATGGACATTTATAATTTATGGATTCATAACTATATTGAATTCCATGGAGATTTCTATTCCATGGATTCAATATTACATTGAATTCCATGGATATTTCTTCTCCATGGATTCAGAACTATATAAAATGCTATGTAAATTTATACTCTATAGATTCAAGACTATATTGGAAGTCTTGGACATGAATTCTCGCTGGATCTAGCCATTGGGTCTGACACTTGAATAAATGACATAGTCCATTGAGAATTACTTTGAAATTTATAGTCCTTGGATCTATCCTATAGGGTCTGAAACTAGATTACATGTAATGGGACATTGAGGAAGACTTGGAAATTTCTACTCCTTGGATATGGCCCATGGGTTATAATACTAGATTACATGGTATAGGTCATTGTGGATGTTTTACCTTGTTTTAAAGTTATCCCATGTTTATGGAGGCATGTTTATAGTTGACCCTTGTTTTTGGGTTCATGACTATTATTGGAAGGCTTGATAATATCACTTTCACTTTATCATTTATATTACTATCATATATAGTACACTTCTTATATATGTGAACTAAATTTTATATAGACAGTTTTTGTGGTGGCCTACTGAGTTCTAACTTACACACTATTTGAGCAACTATTGGGTAGCTAGATAGACTTCATGGATTCAGGTAGTGACTGGGGAAAGTTCTCACTTTATGATACTTAATTGATTATTCTTAGGAATAGGGGAGCATAGGATCAAGCTAAGGCTCGTGATGCTATCATTACATTACTCTGATAATGAGGTTATATACTCCCCCACTTTACCGTTATAGACCCTCACTTCTAGTTGGTATCTTATGGTGTATGGGGAGGCATGCTTGAGGCTATGTGACCCATCAGTTTGGGGCACCATTTAGTGGCTCCCGGGTCAGAATGTTACAAAGTGGCATTAGGGAATTTCTTTTATTTTCTTTATCATTTTAGATTATTAGATAATAGATTAGGAATGTGTTATAATTTAGTAATGAACTATTCATAGGATTGGCTAGCCCACATATAAGTAAATTCCAAATTTCCTGGGATGGGATGTGATATTATGGTTTATGCCTATTAAAGTTGATTTAACTTTATCAGTGGGTGAAAAAATTGATGTTTGATGTTCCTTATAATTATGGATTTTTTTCCTTCGTCTAAAATGGAAAATAAATATTTCATCATGCATCATTATATACACTTCATGATTTATAATTCATGAATTATTCCATTCCACAATTATATTACTACATGCATTGCTTGTAGCATTTTTTGGTTCTTTTATACCTTATTCCATGAAACTGTTCTGATATTTCATACAGGTACTTGATAAATAACTATTTGAGATTAAATATATTCCACAATTCAATTTATAAGGTATATGAGCACTTATAAATTGGAATAAGTAATCCATATAGTTAAACCTTTTAAATGAAATTGATATATAAATGAAATTTAATTTAAATGGGATTGTATTTAGAAATTAATGGTTATAATTAAATGTAAATTCCAATTGAAATTTAAAGGGATATTTCTTATATAAATTTTAATTGACACTATGTATATCATAACCACATTATTCTAGTAAAGAACATAGCCCTTACCTGACCTTAGTACTGTGTAGTAGGTAGTATCTCATGCATTCTTATGATAAGTATGTCACCCAGACTATGATTTAAGAGTGGGTAGAGGGCATGACTTCAGATTGGGAAGGCTTGTACATGTCTTGCTTATGTATTTTGTTTTGTTATTACCAAATCTTATTTGAGGCATGCACTTGGAATTTATTGAGATAGGCCACCACGACAGCCTCTAGTGGTGCACCAAGAGGGTGGAAGTGATCATGCTGCAAAGGTATTGGGCCCTAGGACATCAATAGATCCTTCTGTAGGGCCACGTGATGCACTGCTAATTATACCTGATATGGTTGATGATTCCTAGTTTCGAGACGGTTTTATTGATTTCTTGTAGACTATATAGGGAGCCTTGTGACATTCCCAAACTATGGATGAGTTGACATGTGAGTTCCAACAACAGTATCTACCCACATTTTTAGGGGATGGTGGACCACAGGCTATGAATTCATGGATAAAGGATGTGTTATCAATTTTTGAACATATAAGGATACCTCTCAATATTAGAGTGAAACTATCTACATATATGCTTCAGGATTCCACTAAGAGATTTTGGGGAGTTATTACTCAAACTAATCGCCCCTGGGATATGGCATGGAGGGATTTCAAGACAGCCTTATATATTTACTTTTATCCTAGGACATTGAGGGACAATAGAGCCATAGATTTTATGCACTTGGAGTAGGGTTCCTTACCAATCATGCACTATTATTCATGTTTTATGGAGATATAGTGTTTTGAATCTATTCTATTAGGTGATCAATTATCTAAAGCAAGGAAATTTGAGGATAGTCTAATATATTACATTTGATCATAGGTGAATGTATTTCATCTTACTGTTGTATCTGTAATAGTAAATCAGGTTCTTATTATGGAACATAACCTGAGGGATGTTGGAGGCATAGAGAATGGTAGTTCAGATTCTCAACCTAATGGTGTAGTGTCCAGTGGAAGGAAGAGACATTTTGAGATCCCTCGTGAGGGGAATACCAACCAAAGCATGAGTATTGGTAGTTTTGTTTTCTATCACCATTGTGGGAGGGATATACACATGAGAAGCTAGTGTGATAAAAAGCCAGTTGAGTTTCAAGCTCGTGGCACGATGGGCTATCTACAGTGGGTTTTGTGAACTTTCCTCCACCTTCCAGCAATATAGATTTATCATCGATTCCATATTTAGGAGAGGGGTCAAAAGCTTCTTGTTAGGCATGAATTTGGATTATTTTTGACCAATCAGGCCAAAGTGATGGTCGTGGATGGAGTAGCCAAATACTAAGCTTACATCACCAAATATAGTGGACTTATTAAAGGTAGTCAGACTATATCATAGGTTTGTGGATCAGGATTGATGTATACATTATGACTGATAATTGAGGAGAATATTTCTGGGACTTCTATAGTTTGAGGTACTATTCTAGTAGCCTCTACATGAGTATCTACTATTTTTGATATAGGTGCTTCTAATTATCTCATATTTGTACCCATTGTGGAGAGACTTGGGCTTGATGTTCAGTTTTCTTCTGGCATGATGACACTCAATACTCTTTTTAGGGTTAGATCAGAGATTTTACACCAGTGTAGGGACTTCCCCCTTGAGATAGGTGGGTGTCACTTAATATGGGACCTCCTTGACCTTGAGATGATAGGGTTTGACATTATTCATTAATGGATTGGTTAGTTCCCTTTCATGTGTTCTTTGATTTATGTTTCTAGAGGGTGAACTACATATCACTAGAGGGAAGAGGATTTTTTTACATGGGTAAATGAGATGACTAGGTGAGATGAGATATACTAGAACATCTTTGTATATTTATGATGACAAACCATATTTAAAGTTTACATTTGGATGATTAGAAAACACTTCAGGTAGACTTACCTTTAGTGGTTGATCATTTTAGGGATGTTTTTATGAATTAATTTCCAGGACTACCTCCCAAGAGATAGGTATATTTTCTATTGAGATAGTTCTTGTAGTTATATCAGTATCCATTCCTACTTACATGATGGATACTACTGAGTTAAAAGAGATCAAGAGGAAACAAGTGGACTTGGAAGCGAAGGGGATTATACAACCCAATACTTGTCTATGGGGATTCGTGAATCTTTCTATGAAAAAGGAAAACATAACCCTTTTGTTATGTGTAGATTACTATAAATTTAATTAGTTGAATGTTATGAATCTGTATCCTTTTCCTCGAATAGATGATCTTCTTAACCAGTTTTGAGGATCATGGGTGTTTTAGAATATTTATTTTAGGCCAGGTTATCCCCAAGTTCCTGTTATAACTTCATACATATCTCAAAAATCTTTCTAAAGTAAGTATTATCTTTATGAGTATTTGGTTACACCATTCGGTCTCATAAATGCACTAGCAGTTTTCATGTCACTGATGAACCAAGTTTTCCATCCATATCTTATTTTTTTGTGGTGGTATTCATAGATGATATCTTGGTGTATTATCAAACATAAAATTACCATTCCAAACATATTAAGATAATATTGGATACATCGAGAGACCATCAGTTATATGTTAAGCTCACAATGTTTGAATTTTGAATGAATAAGATTAACTTCTTAGGTCATACTATCTTATAGACAGGAGTATTAGTTGATCCAGAGAAGGTGAGAGCTATAGTTTCTTGGGTGAATCCCAAAAATGTATTTGATATATGGTGTTTCTTGGGTCAAATATGTTATTATACACACTTCATACATGACTTCACACACATAACACCACCTCTGATAGGCTTGACTAAGAAATTTGTGAAGTATTAATGGTCTGAATCTTACAATACAACCTTTCAGGAGTAGAAAGGAAGACAAACTTCATCATCGATCCTAGTTCTTCCAGAGTTGGAAAGAAGCTATATTTTATATGGTGATGCATTAGGTATCGATCTAGGATAATTTTTGATGTAGGTGGAGTGAGTCATGGAATACAAGTCTCATTAGATGAGGACACATAAGAGGAACTACCTGAAACATGGTCTCAAGTTAGTCGTTGTTTTTCATGACTCGTGTTGTTGGAGGAATTATTTTCTAGAAGATAATTTTGTGGTGTATACGGACTAAAAACTCCTCAAGTAAATATTTAAACTGTGAGATCTAAATATTAGGTAGAACATATGGGTTGAGTACCTACAATTGTTTTATTTTTATCTTTCCTATATGCTGAGAAAGGGAAATGTTGTTCTCGATATCCGGATAATGATGACTCAGACACAGGTAGTTATGGAGGCTAGTAGTGAATCGAAGCTTATGGACTTATTTTTGTAGATGCACTTGTAGGTTTAGGATAGTCAAGGATAAAATTTTCTCTCATACATGGTAGTAAATTCTACTTCTCTTTATAGGTTGGGGATGGTACAATTATCGAATTTTGAGGGCTTGGTCCTATTGGATAGCATGGCAGGTGAGGACCCATGACCTAGTGGGATCATCAACAAGGATGAAATTATATGTGTACATGGGTGTGTATGAGTCCTAGAATATATGAGAGAGGAGTTTATGTGGGGGTTTCATTCCTCATCTTGGGTAGCACATCCCAATTTCACCAAGATGTATTGAGATTTGTGTTACTAGTATTGGTGTCCTAGTGTGAAATGGGAAATTGATGGCATTATTACTTAGTGTTCCACTTGATAGTATGTGAGGGTGGAACATTAGTGATCAATAGGACTCTTACAACCATTTTCCCTTATTGAGTTGTTATGGTAAGTTATCACGATTGATTTTTTTTAGGTTTTATTAGATATCTTTGGGGAAATGATGCAGTTTGGGTAGTTTTTGACATGTTGATGAAGGTTTCCTACTTCTTGAATATTCTACAGACCTTTTAAATAGATGAGATATAGAGTTTATACATCATAGAGATCATATTATTTTATATAGATCTATGTTATTTCATATCTTATAGGGATGATCACTTTACATTATGGTTCTGGAAGGGGTAGTATAAGGCCTTGTGTACATAGGTGATTCTGAGCATGACCTATCACCCTCATACTGATAGAAAGACAAATCATATGATTTAGGTGTTAAAGGACATGCTTTGAGCAGGTGTCCTTGATTTTGGGGGGTTTTTTTGGAGAGACTCATAAAAATAGTAGAGTTTTCTTATAATAATATCTTTCAACCTACCATTCAGATAGATTCATATGATTCCTTATATGGTAGGTCTTGTTGGTCACATTTATGTTGGTTTGAGGTGGGGGAGGAAGCATTACTTAGACCGAGTATCCTTTAGGATACTTTAGAGTATTTCCCATTGATTAGGAAACATATGATGACATATTAGTCCATAAATTAGTCATATCCCAACCATTGTCGATGACCTATAGAGTTTACGATCAGGAATTAGGTTTACTTCTAGTTTTGGCCCAAGTTGGGACATTGACTTATTCGAAGGTATGGTTAGCTTCCATCGCATTTGTTAGACCTTTCAATATTCCAGAGAGAGTCAATCCAATATCCTATTGGTTGTAGTTTCCTCAGAGGTATCTGGTTATGCATGAAATATTTGTTGTTTCTTAGATCCATTGGTATTATCTAGACCTGTCTCATATTCTTCATCCAGATGAGTATGAGTTGGAGGTAGATGCATCCTTTGAGTAGTATCTTATCTGTATTGTGGACCGAAGCATAAAGGATCTCTGGCATAGATCTTCCCCTTACTACGGGAGTTATAACATCTTGTCCATTTATAGGATGAGACCTGGGAGAGAGTGGTCGATGTACATGTCTAGTGGACATAGTTATTTATAGATGATACTTTACCACCCTTGGAAGGACAACTTAGGGACGAGTGTCTTTAAGGGGGAATATTGTATCATCCTAATTTTTCATGTGAGGTTCATATCCTTTTTACTTTCAGTTAAACCCTTTTTGATGTTATCTATTTTGGATTAAACCATAAAGACAGGTCATGGTCTAGTTGAGTTTTTTTGTGAAGAAGAAATTAAGGGGGATGCGAGTTAGATACAAGCCAAATACATGGTCGGTATTTGGAATACATTGAGTGTATCATATACATGACATGCATTGGTCTGTCCAGAACCTTTCACAATGTGTAAATGATTTTCCCTGGAAGGAAAATTTCAATATTTACATGATGTGTAATGAATTTACACATAGTATAATCTCTCCAATTCATTTTTTAAAAAAAATAGGTAGGGCCTCCTTTTTTATAGAATCTAACTCCCCAACCCTCCTTCTGTTCTCATGTAAGATATCCCCCTCAAGAATAATCTATGGGTTGATGCATTTTCATAGCCCAAAACCTAATTCTTCCATTGTTGGTCTTGTTGGATAACCATCAGTGATTTCTCTATTCCTATTGTTCATGTCATCTTTATTATTCATATTTTCAGAGTTATTTTAGTGAACGTTAATATGCTATATTTCCAAGGTATTCATCTGTTCTTCTAATTTCTTCTAGTATGGGTCATGTAAGGTGTCAATGTCGGATGAGTGTTCTACCATGTAAATACAATATGTGGTATATAACTTTTCCAAAAATGTATAATTGTTTTATAGCTCGTTTTCATTGGGCCACACACTGGGCATTATGGCCTTACTTCTAAAATTAATTTAATTCATTGATTAAATAATTGGAACCATGTTAGGTTTCCACTTAGTACCATTATTTGGTTAGAGGTTGTCAACCTCAACCCAGACCACCCATGGGGTGTGTTTATGTATCTTCTCTATGATTTAGAACCCCATTAGGTGTGTGCATGTGTGTGAGTGAGTTCCCCGTCTTAATGGGAGATGAAATGAATTTAATGAGACTTTAAAAGAAGTATTTTTCCTCCTTTCCATGTGATTTCATGATATTAAATTGATCAAATGGTTTAATTGGATAATATGGAATGATTTGGATGAACACATGGTTTGTATATGATTATGAATTGGGTAATGAATTGATTAATGAAATGGTTAAGATTTTATTGAATGGAATATAAATTTCAAATCTATGGATTCATAACTATATTGAATTCCATGGACATTTCTACTCTATGGATTTAGGTTTTCATTGAATTCCATAGACATTTCTACTACATGGATTCAAAAAATTATTAAATTCCATTGAAATTTTGATTCCATGGATTCAGGATTATATTGTATGCATTGGAAATTACTACTCCTTGGATCCACCCATTGGGTTTGAAACTTGATTATATGGTATATTCCATTGAGTATGCCTTGTACATTTCTACTTCTTGGATCTGGACCAAGGGGTGTCACACTGGATTACACGACATAGTCCATTGAGGATGCATTGTAAATTTATACTCCATGGATCTAGACCATGGGTTATGACACTGGATTACATGGAAGAATCCATTGTGGATGTTTTACCTTTATTTATAGTTATCCCATGTTTATGGTTACATGTTTACAGTTAAACCTTTTTTATGGGTACTTGACTATTGATGGAAAGATGGAAAGTATCACTTCTAGTTTATCATTTATATTACTATCATATATAGAACGCTACTTATTCTTATATATAAAGACTGGATTTTTTATATACATTGTTGGTGGTGGCCTACTAAGTGTTATATCACACCCTTTTTGAGTCGTCATTGGGTACCTGAACATACTTCATGGATGAGGGTAGGGACTGTGGTATGTGCATAATTTACGATGCTTGATTGATTATTCTTAGGAGAAGGGGAGCACATGACCGAGATGTGGCTCGTGATGCTATCTAGAGATAGTTCATTTTTAGTATTTTCGTATTTTAATAAATGTGTTGTACTTTTTTCCAATTTCCATGTATTTTATTCCATTTTTATAGATACATTACATACTTATTTTGTATATGATGTTTCCCTTTGCTTGATTTTGTATTATTACCATCGTCTAGATATGTATCTTCTATCATAGATTGATATTATGAATCTGATTGTTATTGAATTATGATACCACTGTGTTACTATAATCATGAGCGTATAGTCTCCCCACCATACCATTATAGACCCACATTGCTAGTTGGAAACCTCTGATGTATGAGGAGGCCTACTTGAGGCCTTATGACCCACTAGTTCATGGCACTATTTATTGTCTCTTGGATCAAGATGTTATGATTATCCAAATCAATGGGGTTTTGAAGTGTGAATTGTGTAGGAGAGGGGGTGTCTTTTTATAAGTGGGGGAGAGGACACACTTGGTATTTTTGAAAAAAAATAGTGTACCCACATTTTTCACATGACACAAGGCTGAAATATTACTCAAATTAATATGTGATAATGTAAAAAATATATCTATCAAAAAGAAATTAGAAAAGTTGGTATGTCATTTTAACCCTTATCTTTTTTCTTTAACCCCTTATAAGCACATTTTTACCTTAACCGCTGTAAATAATTTTTACTATTTTCAATATTCATTATGATAAAAAATTATGATACCCTTATTAGATAATGTAAATTATGATGATTCCAAATATGTAATCCATTTTTATAAATTTAACTCACATAATTGGTATAATGTATCTTAAAATTATACTCATGGGCATATCGAAAAATAGTTTTCTGGAAATTCTTTTTTTGAGGAAAATATTATCTTAAAATAACTGTATGAAAAGAAATCATAATAAAATGAATTTAAATTCATATTTAAAGATATATAATATATAAATTTTATTTAAATCATTCCTAGTTGTGAGATATTTTAATTAATTGAAATAAAAAAATATTATTCAGTTTAAAACAGTTTTCAGAAAAAAAAATTGTATTTAAGACTAATAATAATCTTACACTAAAATACAGTATAAAGATGATTTAAATTTATTAATTGGATTTAAAATTACTAAATAATAATTTTGTAAATTTTAAATAAAATTTAAAAAATAATAGAACTTAATTAATAAAATATAAATGATTATTTTATAAAAATCTTTTTTTTTTACAATTCACTGAAAAAAAAATAATTTCTAAAAAATACAAGGGTTTATCCATATATTAATATCGATATGCTGATTTCAAAATTAATGTTAATTTCAGAAAATAAATTTTATAAAATTTTCCAAAAATTAATTTTAATATTTTTTCAAAAAAGCAATAAAAATCATTTTTTGAGAAAAAGTATTTTCGAAGTATATAAAGACTTTACCAAAATTTATATACTTATTTATAAATATATATTATTTATCTAAAAAATTTAAAGATATATTCTTTTTCAAAATTTATTTATTCCTAATAATACCACCATGTTTATGTATAGGTTTTAATAGTCTTTTTTAAATAATATTTTTTATAGTATATCATGTTTTGTTAAAACTCGGTGTTGTGTGTTACACTAACTATCAAAGAAATTGAATTTATTCTAAAAAATCATATCTTAAAGTATGAGGTTGTTAAATCAGTATCTAATCATGGTGTTTCATTTCATATACATTGTTGGACATATTGTTATTCTTTTAAAATCTGAGGATGTTACATTCTACCCCCCTTAAATAAAATTGTGTTTCATTTTCAATGTTGATCTCAGTAATCAAGGGTTTGGCATTTTAAAATACTCTTTTTTGTAAACCCACATAGTAAAAAATGTTAATAAAACATCATCTTTATAAGAGATAAATTTAAGTATTAAGTTAATCTAGAATAACACTTACTATGTTTCTAAATAGAAGAACATTGGTGGAGAATAAAGATATGGATATAGAATAATTGCGTAAATAATTATAGAGAGTGATAGAGGCAATTGATAACAATAAATTAAATAATCAATGAAAAGTAAAAAACATCAAAAAACATAATTCTATGATAAGTTAGATGGCCATTGATTCCTCAGATATGAAAGTACTAGGATAAACTTTAATTTCAAGATCCTTTTCCTAGAGTTGAGGAATTTCATTACCATTTAGATGAAGAAAATAAGGAAATATTCTTACTTGATGAGTATAATTTGATCTATTAATCTATTTCCATAACAATTTCATGTTTTTCTCCAAATGATGAGTAGTGAAGATGAGTTTTTCATTCTAATAGAACTAAAATTAACTTCTAATGGATCACATAATCTCTAAAATAATAACAAGTTATTCCATATAACTTTACTAAACCCATAATGGTTGGAACAAGTTATGTAATATAATACATCAGTCTCTAATGTCTCAATATTAACTCCCAAAGTCAAATTAATCAATTTAATAAGTTTCTATCCTTAAAACCATTTATCTCACCTCTCCAAAAATATGACAAAATTCTTTCAAACTAATCCTTTACATTAAACATAAAGGTTATATATACTTGAAACTAATAAAATATAACCCAAAATATCATTAATCACCTAAAAATATTTATTAAATTAATATTTCTCCATAAATCCATTTTAGAAAAAACAATTTCATATTAACCATAAATCACGTAGTCCAATGTTAGACACTACACCCTGATCACCCTTCTTTTATGGGTTGAAGCCTCATGGCCTTGCTGGATGTAACAAGTTTTTGCCCTGTATATGGTTTATCATTTTTTAAAACTATATTAATATATGGCCTATAACATTCAAAAGTTTCAATAACCCATAATTACCTCATCATCAAAGATAATATAAACCCTAAAGGTTACCAATACCTTTAATCTAATGACCAAAAAATGTAAAGGCATTCCTCCTCAAATAAATTTTTAATAAAACTTATAAAAAACAAAAGTGTTGTATTTCCATAAATATATCCAAAAATATCTTTAATCATGGTAAACTACCATAAAATAAAACCTCATAAAGGGTGTCTAAGATTTGTAACATATAATCAACCTTGAACTCATAAACCCGTGATTATATAAACAATTGTTATGTTAATATTTCTTTATGATATATATGATTACAAAATTATCACAATCCTTATATGTTTCATGATTATTATAATCCATAATTTCATTTATAATTCACTTGTACAACATAATTATAAAATCCCAATACATAAACACATCAATCATTTTATTTCTTCATACAACATTAACAAGGATTCACTATATTATTCCTTAATACTTCATTCCTTCCATATTTTATTTTTAGTATCTCAATCATAAATGGTAAAACCATTAATTATACAACTTTGTTGATCACCTTATTGAGATTTCCCCCCTAGAACATATATTTTTATAATTACCATAATTTTCACATTTAAAACATTAAACCGTTGAGAATAACCTAGGGATACCAATAATTACATCCATATCATTAGCCAAACCTTTCACTTTCTCTTGTTAATTACTTACACTATATTTTTATTTTCCACACCTAAAATAAATTCTTGTTCCTTTGATACATTCCCAATGATTCTTCTTACCTCATTATTGACATGTGGAAATTTGAACTTTCTTTCCTCCATGTTCATCATGAAACCCTGTTTTTATCTTATTAGGTGTTTTAAGAAGCTAACCTAAGTTGATATTTTTAACCATATTATGAGACTTCTAGTTGGTCATAATAAAAAGTTTATTCCTTTCATCTCCTATTTCCTTTGGTTCCTCAAGAGTATAATCATTTAATTGTTCATAATATCCAGTGTTAACATTATTTATTTGAGTTCCATCCATTCACTAAAACAAAAAATCATAGAATAAGAAATATTAATCATAGTGGTGAAAACACATAATCATGATTAATCATATATAAGATGTATTAAATCATAACACCTTATTTTCAATCTATAAAAACTTATGTTTAAGCTAGCTCTTTCATTCATCTATTCAAATCCTTCATTATAGTTCGTAAAGAGTTTGTGAATTTTCGAAACAAATCCCCTGGGATTGTCAAACTAGGTGAGAAGTAAGGCATATTTTCATGTATAAGATAATACTTGAGTCAAGACCAATGTGAATTTTTCATCATTATTTCCCATAGGTACATCTGTCCCAGAATCATGTCCACTTATAGTGTTCAGATAGGGAGGTAATTTCTCTTAAACCACTCACTCTATACTTCACCAAGATTATAGGATATTCATCTATAATTAGTATTATATTTGTTATTATCTTTAGGAATTACCCTTAGAATTATACCTAGGGTTCTTAATAAAGTTTTATCATCCTAGTTTCCAATGGTTTACTAAACCTTCCCTCTGATAGCAACTATAGTGACCCAAGCCTCTAACGCATATTATTACAAAATTATTAAACATAAATATCCACTAATACAACACAAGGATCATAAATTCCTTGTTTTTTGGAATGCTATGTTCATAATACAAAAAACTAAACTAAATCACGACATCCTCATTTTTTCCTCCATTGTATAGGATAACATGTGGAATACATGAAAGAAAGGGGCGAGAAAAAATCATAGTAATGGAATAACCATGATAAGTAATAATAACATGTGGGTCAAAGGTATAACATGATATTATAAAAGATAAGGTAAGTGAGTAATCACATATAAGAATAACATAAATAACATAGTATCATAAGATCATGGAATCATATGAAATGTGGAAGCAATATATAACATGACATAAACATGAGTCAAGGCTAACTTCCTATGAAATATCACATGGCATAAAAAGTCCCATAATGGATTAGGTTTAACTCATAATCCTATACATGATGCCTCATGCAACTAAAACATTACCCAATGAATTTAGGAACTATCTAGGAGTACCCATCATTATATTTTCATGATCTATGTGTCCCATATAAATTAATTAAATCATAATTAATTACATATTAATTAATCATAGAAAGAAATGGGGTGTGTAATATTATATCAAATAATATTCAAAAGGAATTTCATAATGAAGGATTTTTAGAAATGAAAATATGGAAATAATTACCCTATCAATTTAAGGGATATTGAGAAAGGTATATATATATGATATATGTATATAGTATTTATAAGCATTCCATAACATTAAGAGTTATTTTTGTTTATGAATAGGAAAAAAACAAAAAGATCTTTAAATAAATTATTGGGGAAAATAAACTATTAACTTTAAAATCACTTTTAAAACTAAAAAATTACAGATTATTAGGAAAACCCTTTTCTTTAAAAATGAAATTTTAAACTTGTAATTGAATCCTCAAATAAATTATTGGTCATGACATTGGGTAAATCCATACATGTCATATAAGTTAAAAAACATTCCTTTCACATGGTTGTAAAGAGGTTAAATAGTACCTTGTTCTGAAAATGACACAAAGTTACATTTCCAAATTCTTTGTAAAAATTAAACATGGGTAAAAATTTGTTTGATAAAACATTTGGATAATGTTAAAAAATTTCATAAAAACATTTTTATAAAACATGATTTTGTAAAGGGAATATTTTTTGACCGAAGAGAGAAATGAAGTTAGCTTTTCTTAAAATAATTTTCTCGGTCATTTTAAGAAAAAACAAGAAAATAAATAAAGCTATAAAAATTAAATAATAACTAGAGGAGAATAAAATCATGAGTTTATTGAGTGGTGGATCATAATATTTCACCATCGGAAACTTAACCAAAATCACTCTCGCTAATCAAGATATTGTAACATAAACCCTTACCACATTGGTAAAATATGAATCATATTCCCCATGAAATTAATAATGTAAAATGAAACATTAAATATCATTAGAATAATTATATTAATGATACAACATGTTAAAAGGTTATTATATACACCACACAAAAGAAACGAGTGGTGAATGTGGCATG
This sequence comes from Viscum album, assembly GCA_963277665.1. Lineage (NCBI taxonomy): Eukaryota > Viridiplantae > Streptophyta > Magnoliopsida > Santalales > Viscaceae > Viscum > Viscum album. The sequence goes on along the minus strand of OY728131.1, from coordinate 904,760,354 downwards.
TGTCTCCCAAAAATAAAATAGAGACAAGAGATCAATTGCCTTAAGTATCAAATACCTTTATACATGTTTGAACCTCCTATATAATAAATATAGTTTTATTATACCTATTTTATAGAAATATACTTACATATATCAGACCATATATGATTTACTTGTGACCTTTTATTACATGTTTATTATTAATTCCTTGTTAAAACCACGTTTTAGGAAATAACTACTTTGTATTTCTTATGTATTTTGATTTAGTATTTTTTGTCCTTTTACTTTGATCATGGTTAAATAATCTATATAAATTAATAAATGAAATAAATAACATATATATTCCTTAAATTTTTATTTAGATTAATCTATTAAAGTTAGAAATAGAAAATGCATTATGTCATTAATGGAGATGATAGGTCGTACGTACGCATGAACGTTGTTTCCATTTTCTAAATATATGGAATGAAAGTAAGTTAAATAATATATCAAATTTATAGATTAATAATGATGTCATGTATATCAAATATATTCATTACATTTATCCTTATTTCATTCCATGTAATGTGTAAGAGAAAAACAAATCACATCGCTTTGTGAGGCTGTAGTCTGCCATACAGACGAGTGATGTTATCGTATTCCCTATGGAATGGAATGTCATATGGTATATCTTATAATACTATAAGTATTTATAGTTCATAAATATCACACAAATTTATTAACTTTATCCTCACTACCTTCCATTTAAATCGTTATAAAAAAATAATCTATGTCTTTTCGTGAGGCAGTAGTCCACCATACACATGAGAAATGTTATTGTATCCTCTCACGGAATATAAAGTAATAAGGAATATGTCATTTAATAATTACATAATTATAATAATGTTATTAATTTCATATAAATATGTTAAATTTTTCATTATATCAATCATTTAATGTTTGTTATGGAAAACAAATTACATCGACTTGCAATGTGGTAGTCCTCTGTACACATGATCGACGGTTTTGTTTCCCATTTGATGGAAGTGGAGATGGATATAGGTTATTCTATTAACATAATAATATATCAGTATATTGGATAAAATGTTGTTATTATATTATCATAGTTGAAGAATATTTTAAGGACATGGAAGAAGAAATAAAAAATACATGTTAAGGATTTAACCTCTTCTTCAGAGAATCCATTTAGGTTTAAACCTAAATCCTTCCTAGAACTGATTTCTGACCAAAAAAAGGCCTCTAGGATGAGAATATGAAAGTGGGGATATGATTTTAGTATGTATTTTCTAAATCAATGGATTTTTTATGTTTTAAGAGGGGAGGAGAGGGGGTGTCCTTTTATAAGTGGGGGAGAGACAACACTCCCTGTTTTCGAAAACAATTAAGTATACCCACATTTTTTAAATTCCAAAAGGCACCAAAATTTTTCAAATTAGAACCTTATATGTAATAATATAGAAATATTTCTACACAATATAAATTACATGTTTTTTAGGTCATTTTAACACTTATATTTTTAGTTTGACATCTAGTAAACCCATTTTTACCTTAACCACAGTAAATAATTTTTAATGTTTTCAAAATTCAATATGGTCAAAAGCTAAGTTGAATATATTAGAAAATATAAATTATTTTTATAGAAAATCTAGAATCCATTTTTATAAATTCAACTCATAGAAGTGTCATAATTTAATTTAAAATTATACCCATAGGCATGTTGAAAAAATGGTTTTCAAGAAATGCATTTTTGAAGGAAAATATGATCTTATAATTACTATATTAAAAGCAATCAGAATTAAATTAATTTAAATAAATATTAATATATATAATATTTAAATTTAATTTAAATAATTCTACATAAGGATTTATTTAAATTAATTAAAAATAAGAAGAATAATGCACTTTAAAATAATTTTCATAAAAAATATGTGTATTTAAGCCTTATAATAAACTTATAATAAAATCTTGTATAAAAATGATTTTGTAATGAACTGGACCTGGCCAGCCACCCAAACAGTGCCGAACGGGTTGGGTGTCACTACCTTAGGTGCTCCTCCCCTGAACGCCAAAGGCTGCCGACTAGCAGCGAGGGTCTGATAGGTATAGTGGGGACGATATACCCTCCCGGAGGAATAAAATGGTACTGGTCCGAGTAGAATAATAAATATGCAGCGGAAATAAATGACTCAGCAGACTCGAACCAGACCCGAATAGCAGAAGAACATTCAATAACAATAAACAGTGAAAGCAATATAAAAACAACAGCAGTGGAAATTAAACAGAACGTCATTCCAGCAATCAACTGCAATAACTGCTAATACAACCAAGAATGCATCCAAACAAGTCATACAAATAAATATATATATATATATATCATGGCACCCATGGCTAACCAGTTGTAGCTACAATATAAAGTAGACATGCTGATGCAAGAAAAGAATAGTTAAAAAGTAACTCCAGTACGACACGACCTCAGGGTCCGTGCCAGTCTCCAAGTCAACAGCAATAAAGTCCAGCTCCTGAGGCTGACCCTTTACCTGCACACAATTTCCTAAAGTCTACATGCATCCCGAAGGGCCTGTGTAGGGTGTGAGACAAGTATCAGTAGGATACCACCCAGAGGTGCGTACCTAATATAAGGGTTTAGGCAGACATGCTCATATAAGAAAAACAGTAAACGGTGCAATGCTTAAAAGTAAACAAAGACTTCACTGGTGCTCAGCAGCCACCAGGAAGTGTCACCTGCTTCGGCCAATGCAGGAAAGTCTGATCTGCAGCCCGACACCTCGTGCCACTTGACACCATGTGTCTCAAGTACCGACATCTCGAAGGCACGCCCAATCGTCGTAACCCATCTCAAAAGCTCATCTTGCCCATGGCACAGCATCCGGAGGAACAGCGATACCTGTCCTCAAAAGATAACAGGAGGGACAATGATGTCTGCCCTCAAATCATGGAAAGCCTTTTCCCCCAACCTGACTTCCTCAAAGCTGTCTCCCGAAGGCTCCTCACCTTCCATATGGCTTCTTATGGCAACCACCCCCAAACCAAAAATACCTAACTGCAACTATCGGGGGCCTCTACCCAGCGAGTGGTCATACCACCTCATCTCGGAATCTATCTGTGTGCACACTACTCAAAAGTACCCAGTGAGTGGTAATCACCTCAGTATGTCCCAAGCCACAACACCTCTGACACCTCGTGTCCCTGCGAACCTGTCGCTCAAGTCAGATGGCCTCGCCATCCAAGTAACCCGGGCCAAAGCCCAACCTGACAGTCCAACTGCCTCAACCGACGTCCATGACGACCAATCATGTGGTAACAACCACCCAAAGTATCCCGAGAAAATACCCAACCTGTGATCCCCGTCACTCAAAAATATATCCAGCCCACACCCAACACAACAAGCAGTTCAACACAGAAAATATCACACATTGCATATTCATACTTGGAAGCATAACTTTAAACAGACAATTACTAAACTATCAAATTGCACTAACCTGTGCTATCCCATACCATCACCTAACTCATTCACGATTTAACAATTAAACTAAACAGTTTAACTCAAGACATTCAATAAAAAGTATAAACACAAAAGTTTAAAAAATGGTCCAATTCACACGCATTTCAGCACCACCTTCCGAATTTCCCCAAATGAGCAACGACCTCTAACCTGGTCTGTCTCAATCACAACAGGGTTAGGGAATACCCAGAGGCATTCCATAATGCAGATAACTAAATAAAAACAAATAAACAGTGTCTCGCTCAACACCCGCTGTCGCGCCCGAAGGTCACAACCCCAAATTGTCTACGAAAACACAAAAGAAGGTATGTACCGCCCACCTCCTACTCGTACGATGACAATCCTTTGATTTCATCCTTTGAATTGGACTCAATCGCAGTAGATCCGTGTTTCCATCAAATCCAGCAATTCCATTCGGACGGAATCTACAGAGAAATAGGTGAGGAATCAAGGACAAATAAGGGCGTGCGGGGTTAGCCTTTCCGATGCGGTCCCGCTGCCACTGACGGATCAAATAATGGAGGTTGTATGGAGATTCTGGAAGGGTTTAAGTTTTTTGGGAGTTCTCAGACGAACTGTTCATCCAAAGGGAAAGAATAAGGGAAATCTAGGAATGAGGCGTGACGACACCTTGATCGATCAAATAAAAAAAAGTACACGACGTGTATTTACAAAGTACACACCGTGTATATGTGTTTCCGTACTCCGACTTAAGCAGAGTCCAGCACACGGCCTGGACCGTGCACACGGTCAACACACGGCCCGGACCGTGCACACGGTCAACACACGGCCAGGGTTTTGGCCGCTATTCGGGGCAAGGGTACACGGCGTGTCAATGAAGGCTACAAGTCGTGTAGATAGAAATTTACACCTGGGCACCACACGACATGTACCTGGCCTCACACGGGTAAGGGATACACGACGTGTCTATAAATACACGCCGTGTGGTAGGAAAGTTCTACATGGTCTTCACACGGCATGTCCTCGGCGAGCACATGGTCGGTCACTCGGGTAACTCATACACGGCGTTTACTTAATGTACACGATGTGTAGTATGGAAATTCTAAAAAACTACCCAGATTTTCCAGACTTCTCAAAAACCAGTCAAAAGTTTAAACAGGGCCGGGTTTTGACCCATTTCTAAAAACTCGGGTTCTTAAAAATTCCCCAACTTAACGTAGCTCATCCTCAAGCTACCAAACGAAACCAGGAGATGGCACCGAACACGCCCATCCCGGTTAAACAACCCAGACTGCCCCGGTCTCAAGGTTCTGGATAAATTCTTATAAAAAAGCTCCCCACCTTAGGAATAACCTACTCAATCTCAACCCGAACAAATATCAAGGAAAACAAATAAACAAACAAGACCCAATGGCTTATTTCCCAGATCTATGGTCCTCCCATGATGAATCGTCACCCATGTACCTCCTCGGTGCTCACGTGTCTCTTCCGACACCCAACGTAACTCTCACTGCATCAGCGTCTGCCTCCCTGAGGTCCTGCATCTAATAGATTCTCAATTCCAACCTGGTTCCATGCACCTCAAGTAACCCGCATCCACGATGCCCCGATGCCCACATCACCTCAAGTAACCTGCATCCTTGATGCTCCTGATGCCACACATATCAAATATATAAATAAAATATAAAACGCATCTGATATGATGCCAATCCCACTAACTAGCATCTAGTCAGTCCACAAGTATCATGTGTAGCCTGTGCACTCAACCATACATGCCCCAAGAGGCCATGCCAAAAGAAAGTAAAGAAACTCACAGCCACAACCGTGGTGTACCTGCCACCATCGTCGGCTCTCCAGCCTGCTCAAACCCTGGTAGCTCCACGGCTTGCACCTGACCTGACACATGGCTCCCTGAAGCCTGTCCTCCCTACAGTGTTGCCCTAGTCTCCAGCCACGGACCCCTCAGTTGGGTCCTACTGTCCATGTCACGTCCTCCACGTGCAGATGAACCTCAGCTACCCTCTCTTGGTACTGAACCTGAACCGACTATTGATGCCACAGTGTGTCCCGGTCCCTATCTGCTGGCTGTCTGAGAAGGCTGCCTGCAAAACCTCTCCAGATGCCCGACCTGTCCACACACCCAACACTCCTTCGAGGGCCTATCGCACTGAGCCCGAACATGTACCGGCTGCCCACACTGAAAGAAAACCACTGCTGAACTGCCACGAGGTGGTCTAGCTGAGTCCTTGGCCTACCCGCCCTGCTGGAACTCATCTCTCCCCCGCTTCCTGCTGTCCGAACCGTCACCTGAAGCTTTTCCCCTGCCAAAACGAGATTTTTATCTCTCGTTTACCTTGGCTATGAGTTCCTGGTTCACCGCCTCGATGAAGTAACCCAGCCTGAAGATGTTTACTTGAACCCGAATGGTGAGTCGTAAGCCGTCCTCGAAGCGCCTCACCCTAGCTGCATCATCGCTCACCATACCAGGTGAAAAACGGGACAACTCTGTGAAAGTATCTGTGTAATCCATGACGGACATGTCTCCCTACTGAAGACTCAAGAACTTCTGAGCTCTCTCTTCCCTCAGTGTCTCCGGATAACAGTGCTCGAAGAACCTGTCCTCAAAGTCCTTCCACGCTAGTCCCTCATGCCTTTGAGCTTGTACCTGCACATCCCACCAACGTTTCGCTGGTCCTCTCAGCATGTACGTCGCCAGTTTGACCCTCTTCCCTGGAGGTGTCTCGAGCTGCTTGAAGATCATGTGCACACTCTTTATCCTGTTCTCTACCGCCTGTGGACCACCCTCACCCTGAAAAAGCGGCGGGTGCTGTAACTGGAACTCCCACGTCAGATACGCCATAGAAGGCTCTGTACCCTGCGAGCCTCTGTCAATCCCCTACAAGACGCAAACTAGGCTAGCTCGGAGCTTCTCGTCAAGCCACGGTCCGAACGCTGCCAAACCCGGCTGCTGCCCTGCCTGCACTGGATCCTGAACCTGATCCTGTTCCTGAGCCTGTACTTGCGGCTCATGCTCTGTGTGCACCGGATTCTGAACCTGATCCTGCGGTACCATATCCTTTCCTGCCTGTCGCTCCATCGTTTCGTGAAGAAGTAACCCGCTGAATACCATAAATGGTTAGACAGCCCACATAAATCTATACGACAATATATTCTACGCAGATAAGGGAAACAGTAAAAGGAAGTGCATAACAACTACCCTTACTTCCCCTCACCGCAACCCATGCCCCACGGCATCCCGACCTCATGGACTCATTACCTGCCCTCCACAGATCCAAGTATCATTAGTTCCTCGGGCCATGCCCGTCCTGACAACCAATGTTTCCTCAATCTCGATGACCAAGTCGCCCAATCCTGACAGTTACACTGCCACAACCATAGTACATGTCTTCTCTCATAAGAGCCAGACCCAAATATCCTACAACATGCAATTTTTTCAAAAATACAAAGCATGGCATATACATTCCCATAAACAAGAAATTCTATCAAAAGTTTTACCTATCCACATTTCAGAGCATACATAGCATGGAAATTGATTTTTTTAACATGGTATTATCACTTCACAAAGCATACGTGCAGTTATGAAATTGAAATACCCTAAAATGTGCCTATCAAAAGCCAACGATTAATCCTTACCATACTAGACAAGGTTTTCATGTCATAATCAGTAACATCACACAACAAGTGAGACAGCGAGGTTGAAATCATAGAAACTGTAATCTGAGAAAAAAGCAAACAACAATTCCCACCCCCGGAAACTCAATCCATCCCTTGTACATGGGGCTGCAGGCACCCAAGCACAAGTTCAAAAATCTAGTTCCAACAACAACCTACCTCCAGTCTACCATATCCCAAATAGTAAAACCAGCCGAAAATAAAAAGAGAAGTCTCAAAATCATTAGTATCCATCAAAGCAATGCTACTAAATCCTTGTTAAGAACCACCTCTGATACAACATTGTAACCACCCGGACCCGGCCAGCCACCCGAACAGTGCCGAACGGGTCGGGTTTCACTACCTTAGGCGCACCTCCCCTGAATGCCAAAGGCTGCTAATAAGCAGCGAGGTTATGATAGGTATAGTGGGGAGGATATACCCTCCCGAAGGAATAAAATGGTACTGGTCCGAGTAGAATACTAAATATGCAGCGGAAATAAATGACTCAGCAGACTCCAACCAGACCCGCATAGCGGAAACACATTCAATAACAATAAACAGTGGAAGCAATATAAAAACAACAACAGCATAAAGTAAACAGAATGTCATGCCAGCAATCAACTGCAATAACTGCTAATACAACCAAGCATGCATCCAATCAAGTCATACAAATCAACATATATATATATATATATATATATATATCACGACGCCCATGGCTAACTAGCCATAGCTACAATATAAAGTAGACATGCTGATGCAAGGAAATAATACTAAACAAGTAACTCCAGTACTGCACGACCTCAAGGTCTGTGCCAGTCTCCAAGTCAACAGCACTAAATTCCAGCTCCTGAGGCTGACCTTTTACCTGCACGCAATTTCATAAAGTCTACACGTGTCCCAAAGGGCCCGTGTATGGTGTGAGACAAGTCTTAGTAGGATACCACCCAAAGGTGCGTACCTAATATAAGTGTTTAGGCAGACATGCTCATATAAGAAAAACAGTAAACAGTGCAATGCCCAAAAGTAAACAAAGACTTCAGTGGTGCTCAGCAGCCACCAGGGAGAGCGATGTCTTCCCTCAAATCACGGAAAGCCTCTTCCCCCAACCTAACCATCTCAAAGCTATCTCTCGAAGGATCCTCACCTTCCACGTGGCTTCCTATGGAAAGCACCACCAAACCAAAAATACCTAACCGCAACTATCAGGGGCCTCTACCCAGCGAGTGGTCGTACCACCTCATCTCAGAGTCTATCTGTGTGCACACTACTCAAAAGTACCCAGTGAGCGGTAATCACCTCAGTATGTCCCAAGACATAACACCTCTGACACCTCGTGTCCCATCGAACTTGTCTCTCAAGTCAGATGGCCTCGCCATCCAAGTAACCATGGCCAAAGCCCAACCTGACAGTCCAATTACCTCAACCGACGTCCATGACGCCCAATCCTGTGGTAGCAACCACCCAAAGTATCCCGAGCCAAAGCCCCAACCTGTGATCCCCGTCACTCGACAATATATCCGGCCCACACCCAACACAACAAGCAATTCAACACAGGGAATATCACACATTGCATATTCATACTTGGAAGCATCAATTTAAACAGGCAATTACTAAACAGTCAAATTGCACTAACCTGTGCTATCCCATACCAGCACCTAACTCATTCACGATTTAATAATTAAACTAAACAGTTTAACTCAAGACATTCAATAAATAGTATAAACACAACAGTTTAATCAATAGTCAAATTCACACGCATTTTGGAACCCCCTGCCGAATTGCCCCAAACGAGCAATGACCTTTAACCCGGTCTCGCTCAATCGCAACAGGGTTAGGGAATACCCAGAGTAATTCCATAATGCAGATAATTAAATAAAAACAAATAAATAGGGTCTCGCTCAACATCTTCCATCACGCCCGAAGGTCACAACCCCAAATTGTCTATGAAAAGATGAAATAAGGTATGCACCACCCACCTCGTACTCGTACGATGACACTCCTTTGATTTCAGCCTCTGAATCGGACTGAATCGCGGTAGATCTGTGTTTCCATAAAATCCGGAAATTCTGTTTGGACGGAATCTGTGGAGAAATAGGTGAGGAATCAAGGATGAAGAAGGGTGCGTGGGGTTAGCCTTTCCAATGTGGTCCCGCTGCCACTGACGGATCGAAGAACGGAGGTCGTACGGAGATTCTGGAAGGGTTTAAGTATTTCGGGAATTCGCGGACGAACTTTTCGTCCAAGGGAAAGAAGAAGGGAAATCTGGGAATGAGGCGCGATGACGCCTCAATAGATCAAATAAAAATAAGTACACGGCGTGTATTTACAATGTACACGCCGTGTATATGTGTTTTCGTACTCCGACTTAAGAGGAGTCCAGCACATGGCCTCGACCATGCACACGGTCAACACACAGCCAGGGTCTTGGCCGCTACACGGGGCAAGGGTACACTGCGTGTAATGGAAGGCTACACACCATGTAGATGGAAATTTACACCGGGGCACCACACGACATGTACCTGGCCTCACATGGGTAAGGGATACATGGCGTGTCTATAAATACACGCCCTGTAGTAGGAAAGTTCTACACGGTCTTCACACGGCATGTACTCGGCGAGCACACGGTCGGTCACTCGGGTAACTCATACACAACGTGTCCTTAAAGTACACGGCGTGTAGTCTGGAAATTTCCATAAACTATCTAGATTTTCCAGACTTCTCAAAAACTAGTCAAAAGTTTAAACAAGACCAGGTTTTGACCCGTTTCTAAAAACTCGGGTTCTTACAGATTTAAAAGTTTTAATTGGATATAATATAAATATATAATACTTATTTTAATTCTAAATCAAATTAAAATTATAATTGGGATTAATTAATTTAAAATTATTGACAATTTTATAAAAAAACATTATTTTCACTATTCACAAAAAATTAATATTTTTCAAAAAAACAAAAAAATTATCTCTATGTTATTATTTATATAATGATTAAAAAAATGAGTTTAATTTTTAAAAATAAATTTTCAAAATGTTTCAAAAATTAATTTTATTATTTTTTCCCCATAAGTAATAAAATTTATTTTTTTCAGAAAAAGATTTTTCAAAGCATACAAAGACTTTACCAAAATTGATGTGCTTACGTAAAAATATATTTTATTTGTCTAAAAAAATTAAAATTGTTTTTTCAAAATTTATTTATTCGTATTCATACCAACATTTTTAATGTCTCTGTTATATTTTTCTTGTTTAGATAATATTATTAATAGTATATCACGGTTTGTTAAAAATTGGTGTTCTGGGTTTTGTAAGTTGTCCAAGAAATTGAGTTTATTATAAAATAATTATATCCTAATGTATCATAGTGTTAAAATATCATCTAAACTTAGTGTTTTATGTAATATATTCTATTGGACATAATCTTTTCTCTTAAAATCTCGAGACATTACAATTGAGCTCATCTATGTTATTGAGGATGTATAAATGTGCCTGTATTGTCTATTCACCTATTTGTGGTTTTATTCTTATTACATGGATATAATTTCCCCAAAAAAGATATTATTAATGGATATATTTAGGAAATATGAAATTATATAGGCCCATACCTTTCATACATAAATAATACAACTTATTAGATGAGTATTCATTACAAAAAATTATGATCCCTGTTAGAATTGTATAGCTCGAGTATTTTTGGAAACTTGGATACATAAAAAAATTGCTCGTAATATATCTAAATAACCTCCCACTTAGTTATTCATAAAAATAATCCTTCTTAGACATATTATATATAAAACCTTTCTTCATAACTTGGGGAAAGGAAATATAATTAAGGCTGAGCTCAGATGTTCCATAAGGGTAAACAAGGGGGATATTTGTGATCATCCAAATATAACATGAGAATAATGGATATGAGAACTTGATAATGACATTTAAAAATAATACTCAGTAATTTTTAGATCATGAACATAAAATATGGCATAAATATTAGCAGTTCATAATGCATGAATCATAAAGGGATCGAAGAACATGTGTTGTGAGATCAAAACATTGGCCTACGATCATGTCATAAAATAGGTGTATAATCATAATCATAGAAATATTTTGTCAATAATTCAAACCAAGACATTCATAACATTTTATTCTTGGGATAACCACTCATTTTTATACTTTATTCATGGGATAACCTCTCATGTACCCTCTTGTTTCTAGCTTGGGATAACCATTGGAATACCCTCTTGTTTCGAGCTTGGGATAACCTCTTGTATACCCTCTTATTTCAGTCTTGGGATAACTTATTATATAAAATTTGAGCTCATAGAACATTTATATTTACCCAATTAATTTTAATTATATATAATTATGATCCCAACCAACAAAAAATCATAAATCAATTCATATGTTTTCTACAAGATCGTAAAAAATCATCATAACTTAACCCTTGGAAATGAAAATGGGTTTCATCAACATTTAATCCTCGTAATCATAAACCAACTAGAGAAGAATAAAATTAGAATCATTCAATCATATACCAATTAAATAATAAGTAACATTAAATGATGTTATCATATTTGAAATTTTTCTTTAAAAGATAACTAAAATATTTCTTGAGGAAAATACCCTTTTCATTTTTAAATTTCATTTTAAAATATAAAAATCTACCAAATATTAAGGGAAAAATTATTTGAAAAGAACATTGGAAACTTTTAAAGGAATGTAAAAAGTATAAAGAAGTCAATATATAATTGAATTCTATTCATGTTATATAATTTGAAAGAAAACATTCATTTAATACTTTTCTAAGAAATTTCAAAAAGTACCTCATTCAAAAAATGAAAAGAAGATTCCTTTTAAAAAATTAAAAATTAAATAATGGGTAAAAATAAATTTAAAATTCACATAATAACATTAAAAACACTCTTGAAACATTTTTATAAAATATGGATATGAAATAAAAAGTTTTTTTTAGCCTAAGAGAGAAATAAAGTCGGTTTTTCTTTAAAAAATTATTTATATCTATTGAGTTATTAAGGAGATAAAAATGAAAGGAATACATGTTATATTAATAAATAAACATATTAGAAGAAAATATATGATTTTATTGATATATATATCATAAAAGTTCATAATAAATATATAGTTATAAATAATCTGGATAAACAATGATATTGAAACATAAATCCCCTACCTCGGGTAAGACTTAGTAAGTAATTTAACCTCATGTATAATAAATTTAAATTTATTTTATTTACATTCCTTTGTAATTTAATTTTTATAAAATCTTATATTATCCACTAATAAAAATTTAACACCCATTTATTAATAATTACTTATTCCAATTGTTGTTTTTGGGTGTGAACTGTTTCGTTTTTCATGAGAATTTCATCTTGGTAGTTTCATTCCTTTTAATTTTATCATGGTTACATAATATCCATAATGTTAATAATTATATAAATATATTATATTATATATATATATAGTAATCCAAATAATATATATATATATATATAGAAAAATTAATTACACCCTTCTTGGAGATGGTGGGTCATATGTATGCATGAACATTGTTTTCACTTTTCAACAGATGGATTGAAAGAATGTAAAATAACAATTAACCTTTAAAAACATTATAATGTAATATATATATCATATATATTCATTAAATATATCCTTATTACCATCCAAGTAAAACAGAAATGAAAAATAAATCACATCACTTCATGGAGGTGGTAGTCCACATGTACACACGAATGACATTATTGTTTTCAAAAGGATCATAAGGTAAGAAGGTAGATATGATATTATAATTAAATAATAATAATTAAGTAATAAATATCAAATATACACTTTAAACTCACCATAATAACAAATCATGAAATATGTAGATGAAAAACGAATTACCGTGCTATGTGGGGGTAAAAATTCATACGTACGCACGATCGATGTTTTTGTTTTCCATAGGATGGAAAAGTGGTATAAAATGGTTGTATCATACTCATAATAACATATAAGTATATTTTTGATACTTTATTTTATATTTTAGTCTGATTTGAATATATTTATAAGGCATATAAGAGGAAAGAAATTTGAATGAGTCAGAAAAGACAATTACCTATTCTTCAGTAGACTTCCTTTAGAACTCTTCTTAAGGGGCCTAGGGTTGGTCTTTTGGGAATAGCGGGACATATAGATCTTGGATAATGATGTTTATTAGATAAATTTTTAGGTTTTTTAAGATTTATATAGAATAAAGTAGTGTAAAAAAAGAGATAAGTGCTGTCCTTTTATAAGGGGGGAAAGGACACACTTGGAATTACAAAAAAGATAAAAATCTCATTAAGTAATTCTCATGAAAAAGACGTCAAAATGAATAAATATTAAAATAAAAAGATTATTATGTAATAATATCATCAACCAATGAAATTTAGATAGGTTTTGGTTCCATTTTAAACCTTGTATTTTTTATTAACCTGGTCGTTAACCATATTTAACCTTAATCGCAGAAACAAATATTTCAATCTTAAGGGGTTATAATTATAATGTAAAAAATAGATTATAAATAGTAAAGGGTTGAAACTTTAGACCATTTATTACCCTAAATACCCTATTTGAATATTTTTATGATTTTTAAAATGTTTAATAAAATACTATTTAACATTAAATATCATTAATTTTATTTTTGGCACTATTCATTTAATTTGACTTTAAAGAAAATATAACTGTAAAGGAATTAAAATATAAACATTTAAAAAATCTATAATATGTTATATTAATATTTAAAATTATTGTAAAATTTTATTCACCCAAATTGTATTGCTTTTAATATTTTTAGAATCATTTATTTTATTTTTCTATTAATTGAATAATATTGTATTGGTGTTGTGTAAGAATTTATAGTAATTATTAAATTTAAAAAAAATTATAAATAAATTATTACGTTAAAAAAATTAGTTTATATTTAAAATAATCATATTTCAACCAAAATTAACCTTTTTTAACCTTATGATTTTTTTAGAGATATTAAAGTTAAGAGAGTGACATTTTTGTATTTATTTCTTTCTTAAATTAATATAAAGGTCATATTCAAAGTAAAATGGCACCAACTGGCCTTATATTCATGAATTTAGGTAAAGTTTTGAACTCAATTATTCCAATAATATAATTTCATGTGTTAAAGTAATTTCAAAGGCTTATCCCAAAGTTTTAACACTATTTAAACTATTTTACCCTTACCAAGGTGAAAAAATTACTATGGTTACTATTCATATTGAACAAAAAATAAAAGGGGACTATTTTCCAAATTTTCTCATCATTAATCTAAATATATAATCCATTTTTAAAGACTAAACTTCTATAAGTGGCTGAAATTCATTATAAATTAAATGATCAAAACGTGATGAAAACTATTTTTTATAAAAATACATTTTTAAGCATAAAAATGGATATATATTCTTATATCTTGTATGTAAAAAAATTATTATATTAATGTTAAAAAATTTCATCAAATATATAATATATAAATTTATTTAAAATAATATAGAAAAATTTAAAATTTTAATTTATTAAGATAAAAAAACATTGTGCACATAAAAATAGTGATTTTTATAAAAATATATATTTTACTTTAAAATGATTTTTATTTTAATTTTTAATAAATTGATTACAAATGAATTAATTTTATACATATGTAACTCATTCATTTTTATAATTTAGTTACTCATATTCATACATGTTAGTCCAATGGCTAGGTGATTATTATTTCATTAAATATAATATTTTAGTAGTATATCACAGTTCATTTAAAATCGGTGTTGTGTTTAAAGTATGATTTCAAGGAAATAAAATTTATTTATAGAGAAATATATCATAAAATATTAGGGTGTTACATTATACCCCCATTAAAATGACTTTTTACAAAAAAAATCATTACTCTGATACAAACAAATGATGATATATTTCTCTAATCACAACCTCGAGTTCCCAAAGAGCTTCTTCAAATTTATGATTCCTCCAGATAACTTTAACCAATTGAGTAGTCTTGTTTCATAGAACTTTATCTCTACCATCTAAGATTTCTATCAATTTTTATTAATAGGAAATATCATTTTATAGATGTAAGGCCTTTGATTTTAGTACATTTGATGGATCTGGTATGTACTTACTCGGAAGAGATACATGGAACACATCATGAACTTGAGAGATGTTCGGTGGAAGCATCAAACGATAAATAAATTCAATAATATTAATGTGTCCAATATACCTAGGTATCAACATTCCCTTCTTTTCAAATCTCATAACCTTCTTCTATGGATAAATTCATAGGAAAACCATCTTTTTGGTTGGAGTAGATACTCAAGAGGGGGGGTGAATTGAGTTCCAACTTAAAATTTATGCTAAAAATTAGGATAAAGATCCCCTAATATTGAAATAGCCCAATTAATTAAGGCATTATAGATATAGATGTTTAGTTGGTCAACATGTTTCTCAAAGGGTGATTAGTCCTCAGTTTAATCGGTGTAAAACACTTCTTCAACTTTTGAAACAATTTTACTGAATTAAATACATACACTCATTAACCAAAACTAACTATCAAAGTAAGTATAAAAACATATTTCTTTTTTTTAAAAAAATAATGAGCATCGTAATATAGAAAAACAGAGCATAACGAAATATAGTACACATAAAAGTTAAACAAGAGGTTTAGTCTCAAGCTGAGACTTAATCCTCTCCACTTGGTGATCACTTACCACAAAGCAGTTTATATTTAAAGTATACTTGATACACTGCCTATATTGGT
Source organism: Viscum album (assembly GCA_963277665.1). Lineage (NCBI taxonomy): Eukaryota > Viridiplantae > Streptophyta > Magnoliopsida > Santalales > Viscaceae > Viscum > Viscum album. The sequence goes on along the minus strand of OY728131.1, from coordinate 904,744,420 downwards.
ATTTACAATAGTTTTCACAAAATTTCAAGGGTTACACCCTCTACCACAATTCTTCATGAAAAAAAACAATAAAGACCAGACAATATCTATTCCACAGTAATGTCTGGGAAACAAGGTGTATGTGAAGTAGGATGTGAGTATTTTCAGTATCCTCCATTTAAGAATAAGAGACAGTGTGTGTAACACAATCACACACTTCTCATAAGTGTAAAATAAAAGAACACATTAGAGAAAATAGTATAGGATTGAGTTTAGAAGGCTCTATGTGTTTTCAGTTCAGCTCTTGACTCCTTGGAGTGAAGAAATGGCAGTTCGAGTCTTTCTCTGAAATTTGTCCTCGAAACAGAGTGTCGCAACTCCAGGTTCTACATGTTCTTCTTTTTGATTGGACAGAGAGTTGATGAAGGATAGAAGATGTAAATTTGATCTCCCAGATGATCTTTTAGATGCTCCTGAGTTCACGGTGTGAATGCTAGATGGTTCTTCATTGACCTCACACATAAGTTCTTTCTTGTATATTTTTCTTCTTCACACATGTATGCATCCACACCACCACACTTCTTTCTATCCTTGGTCTTCTATTTTATATTTGAGTTCCGACAATAGGAATGAGTAATCACGTGCGGTCCTCCTCATACCTCACACCATCCCCAGATATGGTCTCTTAATATGTCTAAAATCAGTTTTAATTATTGTCAGAAGCATTAAAGTTACCAAATATAACCGTTATAATAATTTTAAGAATTTGAAAAAAGTATGGAAGGGTAGGAATCGGTAGACTAGTAATAGTATCCTTCACAACGATAGGTTTAAATAGTAGGTGTGCATCAGTATCCTTCATTGGTGTCCTTCTCAATGGTAACCTTCAGCGGTGTCCTTACATCGGTGACCTTGCATCGGTGACCTTTCATCGGTGACCTTGCATCGGTGACCTTGCATCAGTGACCTTGCATCAGTGACCTTGCATCGGTGAAATTGCATCGGTGACTTTTGATACTTAGATAAAATGTTCACTATAAGTTAAACAAGAGAGCAGTGAGATTAAAATTACATAGATGTTACTTTGATATAAACATGATTTTCACGTAAATGATTATCATGTAAGTGAAACATATTTATCACATAATTAAAACATGATTTGGGATTATCAAAACCTGATTTGCAATTATCAATATAGGTGAGTCCAACAATCTCCCCCTTTTTTATACTCACAAAATATATCAGTTTTTTTGAATCAGGGTTAAGCACATTTTATAAATATCTTCAGAGGTGTGTACAAGTAAAATTGAACCATAGTTATTATAGATAGTATATATAAGCATTGATTCTAGTTAACTAAAAAAAATATTCCCCTTTCAGGTAACTTATAACTTCTCTCCCTTTGTGGTTAACAAAAAGACAGGAAGACCAAAGAGATATCAAATGATGGTTTTATTAACCAGGAATAAGGAGTATGATATACAAAAAGTGAAAAAAATATCCCTATCAACTAAGACATCCCACATTCAATCCACATCAGATATGTCCAAGTGAGTTTTGTATTTGGAAGCTGAGGAATCATCTTATAAAGATGGAGGTATAGGCCGAGGGATAGTAGTCAGCAGGTTTAGAGGAGCTGCAATAGAAGCATCAGTAGACCTTTAGTGAGGAGATCTCTGAGGAATGGTGGGGGTCATGCTTCTGATGGCCTTTGCAGGAATCATCAATGGAGTAGTACTAGGAGATCCTGAGGCAGCAGATGAACAAGGTAATGCTGGAGGAACATTGATAGGAGTGAAATCCATCTGGAAGAAGGGGAAAAGAAGATTTCTGAAATCCATAATGATACTTCCTCATCTCTCCATATCTGAGATAAAATCATCTTTATTCTCCATAAATCTCTCTAAGGCAGGAGTCAACTCTCTAATCCTACTAACCCGATCCTTAAAGGCTTGAGTTACATGTGGAATCCTCACGTTTCCCAATAGAAACTTAAATTGAACATCCATATGATGCTTAGTATGAACCCTTTTATAGTAGAAGTCAACTTTCTCTTTGATGTCCTTTTGATCTTGAGAATCTTCCCTTAAATAATTTACCACAAGGTTATGAATTTCTCTGGTAGTAGAAATGACCTGAGTCAGTGACTGAGGGTCTTAGTTACTTGCACCAGAGAACTTCTCCACTTATTCTCTGACAACTAACCTGAAGGCTTCTAGATCAACCAGAAGAGTAGCTGAAGATGAATCAAATTCACATAGAGGTGCCATAGTGAAAGCCAATATCTCCTTACAAGATTTGGTCAGACCACTGATCGGCTTATTCACGTAATTATTTTGGCCACTCACCTGTGTCTCCAAATACTTCTTAAAGTCCTGAAACACAGTGGCCATTTGTTATACCACACTGTTAACATATATAATATCTCTGTACACCTAAAATATTAAATCCATATAGAATTCTAAATTGGAAATAGACTTCTTCATATATTCCATAGACTCTGCCAATGCTCTGACCTAATTCTGACATTCCTTGACTTCATATACCATGGCTGAGTTAGAGGTAGAAACTAGTATTTCCACTAATTATGCCATAATTCCTTGATTTTGAGCTAATATTCTCTCTATCTCATTAGTTTTCTCATTAATGTTCCTATTTATATTTGACTTTAATGAATCCAAAACATACTTCTTTACATAGTCGCAAGGAAAAGCACTAATGGTTGTATAATAGTAGTCTCTGTAACTAAAGGAATAGAAGGACTTTTTATAGGTTGTTCGTCATCAGAATCTTTATAGTCTAATCCCAAAACCACAAATCTAGTGTCTTATGACCATTCTTCTATCCCATGAGTGATAGAAACTGAACCTGTGGCAACATGTTTCTCCGCCTCACTTGGAGCATTCTTCTAACCAACCGCATCCATCTTTGTCATACCTCCTTGATCAACTTCATCAACAGGAGGGTCCACTGCCACTTCCTCTATAGAATCTTCAACTATAGCCAAGGAAATTCCATCTTCAACCAAATCAGCAACCTATTCATCTACACTTTATACCATTTCTAAATATCCTATAAGAGAACTGAGACTTAGACATTCTTCTTCTCTTTCATCAGCAACTATATCAAAGTCACCATGACTAGATTCAGTGTCCTCATCCTTATATGAGGTCTCTTTAATGTCTCTTAAGACGTTTTTTACCCCTTCTTATTCACTAGTTTCTTCGTCATCACTGTCCCTTTGGACAATATCCCTTCTATTCAGTATTTTTGGTGGGCTAGGCTCAGAAAAAGATACAATATTCACATGAGGATTTGAGGGAACTTTAGGAACACTCTTGTCATCTATATGAGAATCATCTCTTTCTTGCATAGTAGTATCCTCTTCCTCTTCATCTAAATAAGCTGGATCCACTTCATCAGGCTTTAGACTAGGGTATCTCTTATCCTTAGGCCCATTAGGATGGGTAATATGGTTTAATTCCTTATACACATTAGCCTAATCATGCACCCATTTTCCTTTCCAAGGGTTCTAGTGTATCATTATCAACTTACAAATCATCTTAGTAATGCATAAGTTGTCCCATACTACAATTGTTTCCTCCTTGTTTCCAGCAACTCCTTTCACCTTCAACATAATGGTTTTCAATCTGGCATGAAACAATGCATTGGACTTGGAACTGGGATTTGTCAAATCCTCTAATTGAATTATCAGTAGCCTACAAAAATTTATCTTATGTCCATGCTTCAATAGATACAAGAGAAATACATCTTGATATTTCAAGGAAGAAAATTCCCCTCTCCTGGGACCCAATACATGGTGAACAAATTCAAACCACAACTTGTATTCTCCTTCCATTTCAATAGTAATGACTTTCCTAGGGATCCCATTCAGTGTTAGTTTAGCTAGATATTCTTCATAATAGAAGAACTCAATAGTGGGAGGCACCAATCTTAAGTAGTAGTCAAAAATCCCATCATGTGGTACTCTCAAACACTCATCCCATTCAAGAGAGGAGAAGCTTATACTTACTCCATTTACCTTTGAAGACATTCTATTCTCAACATCAGTTTACTCAAACATTAGAGACTCATAGATCTCATTCATTAGCTTCAGGTAATAGGGTCCATTGTTGTTTACAAAGCACTCGACCCAACCTTGAATTTCAACTGCCTTCAGCACTAAAGACCTGCTCGACATCAGCCATTCCGATATCAGCTCCTTCTCAACCATGATTTCCATCTTTGAAAAATGAGGGTTGATTAGCTTTGAAATTTCTTGGATTCTACTACTCGAATTTACTCGAGGTATTTCTGTATTTGGAGCATCTTTTTTAATCACTGACCAACGGTCGCTTCAACCTTGTCATTTCAATCTGGAGTGGTTCAAGGGTTTCAACAAAGGGTGAGGTTCTTAGGTTAGGGAGAAAGAGGTTTGGGAGAGAGTAGATGTTGATCAAATTGTGTTGTGTTCTTTAATTTTATCATTCAGGAATTAAAGACAAATCAAGTAAAAGAAATAAGTAATACAAAACACATTTCAAATTCTAGAAGAGAAAATGCTAAGTCCAGAGAACATCAACTATAGGTAAGGTAACAACGGTGAGGTCTATCTGTATGTTTCTAATGGTGGGGTCTGTCGGTGAGGTTCTAATGGTGAGGTCTATCAGTGAGGTTCTATCGGTGAGGTCTATCAATGAGGTCTATCTGTGAGGTCTATCGGTAAGGTCTATCGGTGAGGTCTATCGGTGAGGTCCAAAGATGAGGTCCAATGGTGAGGTTTCTAATGGTGAGGTTTCTAACAGTGAGGTCTAGAGGTGACGTTTCTAACTGTGAGGTCCAACGGTGAGGTTTATAACTGTGAGGTCCAGCGATGAGGTTTCTAACTATGAGGTCCAATGGTGAGATTTCATACGGTGAGGTCCAACAGTGAGATTTCTAATAATGAGGTCCAATGGTGATATTTTTAACTATGAGGTCCAACCTTAACAGTTTATCATACCTAACTAATGTTTGATGTAATTTAACCTCTTATAATTCAAAGTATTTCTGAATATATCATCAAATCGATGTTCAATACCAATGAATTCAAGAGTGATATCACCTCTTTGATAATGATCTCTCAAGAAGTGATGTCTCACATCAATGTGCTTTGTCCTAACATAATATATTGGATTTTTAGAGATTTTGATAGCACCTGTATTGTCACAATTTATAGATACATGTTTGAATTTATATCCATAGTCTAGTAAAGTGTGTTTCATCCATATAATTTGAGCACAACAACTACCCACAGCTATATATTCAGCTTTTAAAGTTGATAATGAAACATGATTTTGTTTCATACTACACCATGATATTAGTGACTTGACATGTTCCAGAGGTTCTCTTTTTGTCTAACTTGCAACTAGAAAAGTCAGTATCCGAATAACTTATGAAATCAAATGATTGTCCTCTTGGATAAAACAATCCTAATTTTGTAGTATATTTGAGATATTTAAACATCTTTTCAACAACAGTTAAATGAGACTCTTTGGGATTGGATTGTAAACAAGCACACATGCATACACTGAACATAATATCAGGTCTTCTAGTAGTAAGATTGAGTAGACTCCCAATCATACCTCTGTAATTATTTTGATCCACTGGTTTACCAGTTTCATCAGCATCAAACTTACAAGTGGTACTCATAGGAGTATCACTACCTTTATTGTTATCCAAACCAAAACATTTCAAAATATCCTTAGTATATTTACTTTTTTTTAAAAAAATACCATTTTTATTTTGAAAAATTTGAAATCCAAGGAAAAAATTTAAGTTCCCCCATTAAACTCATTACAAATTCATCTTGCATCATTTTTGAAAAATCATTACATAAATTTTTTTTAGAAGATCCGAAAATAATATCATCTATATAAATTTGTACTATTAAAACATCTTTGGAAATCCTTTTAATAAAAAGTGTAGTATCATTTATTCCTTTAGTAAAACCTTTTGAAATAAAAAAAGAACTAAATTTTTCATACTAAGCTCTTAGAGCTTGTTTTAGACCATATAGAGATTTAGAGAGTTTAAAAAATGATTTGAAAAATGGGGTTTTGAAAAACCAGGGGGTTGTTCAACAAATACATTTTCAACTATGTACCCATTTAGAAATGAACTTTTGACATCCATTTGATAAAGTTTAAAATTCAGATGAGCTGTAAAAGCAAGTAGTATCCTAATGGATTCTAGTCTGGCTACAGGTGCAATGGTTTCCTCATAGTTTATTCATTCCTCTTGACTATATTGTTGTGCAACTAGTCTATCGTTATTTCTAACTATGTTTCCAGATTCATCAAATTTATTTCTGAACACTCATTTAATTCTTATGGTCAAGGTGTCTTTAGGTCTTTCTACTAATTCCCAAACCTTCTTTCTTTCAAACTGATTTAATTCTTCTTGCATAGATATCACCCAAAATTCATCATTGATTATATCATCAATATTTTTTGGTTCAAGATGTGAAAAAAGGCTTGATCTTCAACCTGGTTTCTCAGAGAAGCTCTATTTTGTGTTCCTATATTTAGATTACCTACCACATCATCTAAATGATGATTCTTGATAGTTATAATACCTCTAGAAATAGTTGAACTAGACTCCTCAGGGTTGTCTATAGGTTCATATTCATTATTCTCCAAACTGGTTGTTTCCACTAAGGGTTCGTTGTCTTTATCATTAAGGTCCATAATTGACATATCTTCCTCAAGTTATTCAATGGGGTCTTTGGGTTCATGTGGATCAGTCACACCAAAATTGACATGAACTGATTCTTCCACACCTTTGGTTCTCTTATTGAATTCTTTATAAGCTTTACAAGATATTGAGTAACCTAGAAAAATTCCTTCATCACTCTTGGAAGAAAACTTGTTAAGGGTATCCTTAGTGTTAAAGATAAAGAATTTTCACCCAAAAACTCAAAATGAATTTACCTTAGGCTTCCTATTATTTCAGATCTCATAAGGGGTTCCCTTAAGAACCGGTCTAATAAAGACTCTATTGATAATGTAGAAAACTATATTAACAACTTCAGCCCAAAAATAGATAGGTAGATTATACTCATTAACCATAGTCTATGCAATCTTTTTAAGTGTCATATTTCTTCTTTCTACAACTCCATTTTGTTGGGGTGTTCTAGGAGCAGATAAATTGTGAATACAACCATTATGTGAGAAAAAAGATTCAAATTCCTGATTTTCAAACTCACGACCATGATAACTTCTCAAGGTATAAATTCTAAGTCCACTAAGATTTTCTACAGACTTAGAATATTTAATGAAGTAAGAACGCACTTCACTTTTGTTATCTAGAATGTATACCCAAGTATATCTAGAAACAAAATCTATGAGAACATAAACATAGTGCTTCCCATTTAGAATTGAAACTCTAAATGGTCCGAAAAATCCATGTGAACCAACCCAAGCGGTTGAGAAGTAGAAACTTCTTTCTTTGATTTGAAAGAAACATTGTGTTGTTTTTCCTTTTGACAAGGATTACAGACTTTGTTATGTTGGAATTACAATTTAGGTAAGTCTCTAACTAAACCTTTCCTATTTATTTTTCTAAGTGAGATCATATTGCAGTGTCCTAATCTTCTGTTCCATAGCCAGGATTCCTTATGAAACACATTTAAACAAGTAACATTTTTCTTAGATAGAGAATTTAAATCAAAAAAATATAAATTTTTATTTCTAAGAGCAGTGAATATTAAATCATTTTTAGAATTAAAAACATTACATACATCATTTTCAAACTTAATATTGAAACCATCATCACACAACTAATAAATACTAAGAAGATTGTATTTTAATCCATCAACAAAAAGTTCTTTTGAAATTAATATTGTGTTAGGGTTACCAATTTGGCATAAGTTGACGATCTTCCCTTTGTCATTATCACCAAATACGACATTTCTGCCATCATATTTAATTAATATCTTGATGTATGAATAGTCTCCTATCATATGTCTTGAAAATCCACTTTCCAAGTACCATAGAGTTCTACAAGAACTATTCAAACAATTTTCCTACAAAATAGATTAAGTGTAGGGTAAATTTGGTGCCCAAATTTTCTCGGGTCCAGAGAGGTTAGAAAGTAAAACTTTGGGAAGCCATACTTGTCTCACAGGTGTCCTAAAATCAATGGATAAGTCTTGAGACATGAACACTTTGTTAGGTCTTTATGAAATTCAAAAGATGATCCAGAACTGGAACTACTATTGAACTGTCCAGATTTTGGAACAAATTTATTTTTAATAATATTTCTCTGCCCTGGTTGATATCCTAAACCAATTGTGTATTTTTGAGTGATTTGTTTTCTTAGAAACTGAGTCAAGGTATCTATACCTGCATTAAATTTCTCAAGATCCATTTTTAATTGCTCATTTTATAATTTTATTTTAGTATTTTCTTTTAACAGTTGAGCACATTTATCTTTCTCAATGTCTATATCAGACTTATAATTTGCATTCAAAGCATATTGTATTTTTAATAATTTATATTTATCCTTGAGTTCATTAAAGGTATCCTCAAGCATTCCAAAGTATTAAAATAGTTCATCCATAGTCATATTCTCATCATTATTTGATTCACATTCATTCCCAGAATAATAAGCATTAGGTATAGGATAATTGGGTGTTACCTCAGATGTTTCTGTCATGAAACACAGGTTTGCATGTTTATTCTTCTCAATATCAGAAGTGTCAGATCCACTGGAGCTATCTTCTGAAGCACTCCAGGTAGATTTTATATCCTTTTTATATCCCTTTCCCTTGTATTCATATTTATGTTTAAATTTCATCTTGGGGAAATCATCTTTCACATGACCTTTTCGTTTACACTCATAGCAGACTATCTCATTTGTATTGTCATTCAATTTTATATCTTTTTCTATTGTCCTTTATTATCATACTTTTTTGTATAGTTTTAATATATAAAGAAATCATTTTTACGATTGAAATATTTTAATCTCTTATCATGATGATCCATCTCATCATCACCATTTGAGTCTGAGTCTTCACTGGTGGAAGTGTCTGTAGGAGCATGAACTTTTTCTTTTTCCTTGTTCTTTGAGGTAGAAGTCTTGAATGATACAGATTTCTTTCTTGGATCTTCATCTAATTCTTTATTTACCTTGATCTATTCTTCATACATCATAAGAATTCCAATTAGTTCCTTCACTGGAAACTTGCCTATTTCAGAAGATTCTCTGATGGAAACAGAAGTTCCTCTCTATCTGTCAAGTAAGCATCAAAGAAACCTCATAATCTGATCCTTTTTGTCCATTGGTTTCCCAAGAAGATTCATGGTATTTATTATTTAATTAAACATAAGATACATTTCATATATAAGTTCATCGTGCATCATTTTAAAATTATCATATTTAATAGTATTAGTATTTAATCTCATTTCTTTAACATTGGTTGTTCCCTCATGGGAAATAGCCAAAGTATCCCAAATTTCATATTCAATTTTATAGGTATATATTCTATTGAATTCTTCATCGCATAGAGAATAGTATAAAGCATTCATTTCATTATAGTTACTATTATATGTATATTTAGTCAACTGAGACCTTGTGTCCCTAACAGTAACAGGTAATAAATGTTGTTCTTATATTGTGTCCCAAATTTTAGGACCCATGCTCTCTAGATACATTTTCATTTTTAGTTTCCACTGAGCATAGTTATTTCTATTAAAGAAATTAGGCATGTTAGTAACAGCACCCTCAACTCTGTTATACATTGTTAATTAGAATTTTAAGGAATTGAAAATTGAGATATGACATAAATTTTAAGATATTTAATATACATCTAAAATCACAGTTGAAAAGAATTTGAAAACATGAACAACAATTCAGATAGTAGTAATAAAAAAAACAAGCCTCTAAAACCAAATGTTGGTCGGAGTAGATACTCAAGAGGGGGTGTGAATTGAGTTCCAAATTAAAATTTCTACTAAAACATTAGGATAATGATCCCCCAATATTGAAATAGCCCAATTAATTAAGGCAATATAGATATAGATGTTTAGTTGGTCAACAGGTTTCTCACAGGGTGATTAGTCCTCATTTGAATCAGTGTAAAACACTACTTCAACTTTTGAAACAATTTTACTGAATTAAACACCTACACAAACTACCTAGAACTAACTATCAAAGTAATTATAAAAAAAAATTTCTATTTTTTATAATAATGTGCAGTGGGATATAGAGAAATATAGTATAACAAAATATAGTACTCATAAAATTTGAAAAAGAGGTTCAGTCTCAAGCTGAGACTTAATCCTCTCCACATGGTGATCACCTGCCACCGAGAAGTTTATATTGAAAATAAACATGATATACAGCCTATATTAGTATTTACAACAGTTTTCACAAACTCTCTAGGGTTCACACCCTCTACCACAGTTCTTCATGAAAAAAAAACAATACAGACCACACATAGTCTCTTTCATAATTATGTGTGGGAAACAAGGTGTAAGTGAAGTGTGATGTGAGGATTTTCAGTATCCCTTATTTAATAATAGGAGATAGTGTGTGTAACACAAACACACGCTTCTCAAAAGTGTAAAATAAAAGAACATGGTAGATTAAATAGTATTATATTGAGTTTAGAAGGCTCTATGTGTTTGCAGTTCAACTCTTGACTCCTTGGAGTAAAAAAATTGCAGTTCAAGTATTTCTCTGAAAGTTGTCCTCAAAACAGAGTGTTGCAACTCCAGGTTCTAGGTTTTCTACTTCTTTATTGGATAAAGAGTTAAAGAAGGATAGAAGATGTAAATTTTATTTACCAAATGATCTCCAAGATTCTCTTGAGTTCATAGTGTGAATTCTGGATGGTTCTTCATTGATCTCATGCATAAGTTCTTTATTGTATATTTTTCTTCTTTGCACATGTATGAATCCGAAACACCACACTTATTTTCTTCCTCACTTTTCTGTTTTATATTTGAGGTCTGACAATAGGAATGATTAAATCACATGTGGTCCTCCTCGTTCTTCATACTGTCCCCAGATACGGTCACTTGATATGTCTTCAATCACCATTAATTAATCTCAGAAGTATTAAAGTAACCAAATATGACCGTAATAATAATTTTAAGAATTTTACAGACTATGGAAGGGTAAGAATCAGTAGACTGGTAATGGGAGCCTTCAAAATAGTAGGCTTCAATAGTAGGTGTGCATCAATAGCCTTCATCAGTGTCCTTCTCAATGGTAACCTTCAGTGTTGTCCTTGCATCAGTGACCTTGCATCGGTGACCTTGCATCGGTGACCTTGCATCGGTGACCTTGCATCGGTGACCTTGCATCGGTGACCTTTCATTGGTGACCTTTCATCGGTGACCTTGCATCGGTGACCTTGCATCGGGGACCTTCCATCGGTGAACTTTTATCGGTGACCTTTGATACTTAGAGAAATTTTTCACTATAAGCATAAACAAGAGAGTAGTGAGATTAAAAGTACATAGACGTTACTTTGATATAAACACGATTTTCACATAAATGATTATCCTATAAGAGAAACATAATTATCACATAAATGAAACATGATTTATGATTATCAAAAACATGATTTGGTATTATAAAAATAGGTGAGTCCAACATATCTCTCCATCATCTATTTCTAGATTTCACGGATAATTGTTATCAAAACTTTTATGTTGACTCTGAGATTCCGTGATGTGTGGCTAAATTGTTCAAAATTTATATATCATTTCCTCTAGTAGATCAGTTCCCTATAGATTTATTTCTCTAACTTCCTCCCAGAACATTGAATTTATACACTTCTTTCCATAGAGGGATCGATAAGGAGCCATTTCAATGCTCAAGTGAAATGTATTATTGTACGAAAACTAGACTAGATGAAGGTGTTGATCCAAACCACCTTTGAAATCCATAGAAAAGACCTCATCGTATCTAAAATGGATTTAAAGGTTCTCTCATGATGACCATCTTTCTTAGGATGATAAGTAGTGTTGGAACTCAATTATAATAGAAATGAAGTGTGCTGAATTCATAAGGAAATCAACTACTACACAAATAGTAATATGGCCTTTAGAAATTCTAGGGAGTCTGACAACAAAATACAAGGTGATGTTTTTCCATTTTCATTTTGGTATTAGTAATGGTTATAATATCACTATATACTTCTATCTCTCATCCTTAAATTTCCAATATACTAAGCACTGAGATAAAAACTATAAAATATCTCTTTTCATGTTATCCCACCACAAATACTCTTTCAAAACTCTATACATCTTCATACTTCTAGGATGATTAGTGAATTTTGAACTATGAGATTCATCCAATAGCTCCTTATTTAAAAATAGTATTGACGGGACACATATGTGGTTTCTAAACCTTATTATTCTGTCACAACAAGGTTGAAATATAAAAAAAAAATTACCTTCTTTTGCAGATATATATCTTCCCTTTGTGCCTCTTTAATCCTTGCATAAATAGATTATTAAACATTCATTTGATCAAGATAATATTAATCTCATTCCTTCAATATTTCTAGATCCATACTTTGAAAACAAATAAATAATGGATCCTTTTTATCCTCTTCATAGATAATCTAGAATGATCTTTTCGACTCAAAGCATCGGCCACCTTGTACATTTTCCCAGGGTGGTAATGTATTGAGAAATCATAATCATTAATCAACTCCAACCATATTCTTTAGTGCATATTCATCTATTTTTTAGGGAATATATACGTTAAAATTTTATGATGCATATAAATATCACACTTTTCTACATAAATATAATGACTCGATATCTTTAATGTAAAAATTATCACAGCTAACATCAAATCATGAGTTGGTAAATTCCTCTCACGAACCTTCAATTAGTGTGAGGAATAAGCTATCCCTATAACATTCTACATGAGGAAGCATCCCAATACCTTCTTCAATGCATTGCTATATATCACAAACCTTTCTTTACTATAGGTTAATATAAGTACAAGTTCAATGACTAACCTTCTCTTCAGTTACTTGAAACATTATTCACATTCATCTATCCAAAGTAACTTGGATCCCTTACAAGTTAGCTTGGTGAGTGGAATAGATATCCATGATAAATTCTCCACATAGTATCAATAATATGTATAGAAACCATCAAAACTACGAATCTCTGTCATAATGGTTGGTATGGTCTAATGTTGAATAGCTTCCATCTTTGATGGATCCACTGATATACCCTCTCTTGAGGTTAAATGACCCAAAAATGAAACTTTTTATATCCAAAATTCACACTTTGTAAATTTTTAAAACATATTCTTCTTATTTAGGGTCTTCAATAAAATCATCAATTAATCTTTATGATCTTGCTTTCTATTTGAATATATAGGAATATAATCTATAAGGTTTACCACAAACTGATCAAGGAAATCTCTAAAAATTCTATTCATTAAATCCATAAAGATAGTCGGGGAATTAGTAAGACCAAATGGAATCACTATAAATTTTTCATGTCTGTACCTTGTATGGAATGTTTTCTTGTGAATATCCTCCTCCTTGAACCTCCATTGATGAAATATAGAACAAAGGTAACTCTTCGTAAAGTATTTTTCTTCACATAGTTGATCAAACAAATCATTAATAATGGTAGATAATACTTATTCTTAATAGTTATATTGTTATGTTCTTGATAATCAAGGAAATGTTGCATTGATCCATATTTCTTCTCAACAAAAAAAATATGGTGCACACCAAGATGACACACTTGGTGAATAAATCCCTTATCAATATTCTCCTGGAGTTTATTCTTCAATTCTAAAAAATCAATCGGGGACATTTTATATAGAGTCTTTGATATGGGTGTATCACTAGTTATAAATTATATTGAAAACTCAACTTCATGATTTTTTGGAAGAATAGGAAACTCTTCTGTAAAGACATAAGTATACTTTTAAAAAATAAGAATATCTTTCATATTGAGTTTCTCTCAAACCACATTAGATAAACATCCCTTTTAAAATGAATCAATACCCATATAATAGATTTAATTTTCTTTAGAAGTTCATATTTGTCATCATATTTATAGAAGATCATATGTTGGTTTGAAATATCAAACATGAAATCCATTTCATGGAAGTTGATATGGTAGTTGTGTAAATAAATCCAATCTATTCCTAATATAATGTAAAAATAATGAGATTTATAGGAAGAAAATTCCCAAACTTCAACTGGATAAGAATTATAGACTTGAGATGTGATCATCATACCATTAAGGGTTTTAATTTCAAATTAAACATACAATTTTTGAGGTGGTACTATGATAACCTTATAAAAAAAATTAGATATAAAATAGTGGTTGGATCTAGAATCAAATAAGACATTTACAATTCTAGATTGGATGGTAAGCATACCTTTCACCACATCATTATTATAACCCTCATAAAAAATAGTAGTTGTAATATATTTCCCTTTTTATATGGGATTAAGAGGTTATTTATGTTAATAATCATCATTAATAATCATGTTTGATCATCATTAAGAATACTCCCCATACTCCTTGCTTCTGAAACACTGGAGTGTGGGTGGGTCATTTTGTTGTGCTTTTCCTCCATCATTGTCTAACTTCTTCCCATCACTTTGGAATTTTATTTCTCTATTACCTTCCTTTACTCATTTAAAGAATTTACTAGTTACCTTATTAGAATTTTCTCCATGTCTCCTTCTACACATCAAGCATAATGAAAGTATCATCTTCTTCCCTTGTTGTTTTTTTAGATTTCTCTTTGAATTCCATCTTTCTTTTATTATCAAAATGATGATACTGATGGGTAAATCCAATCTCCAATTCTACATTGGTATCACATTGAACAATTTCTTTATAACTACTAAATTCCATTTTAGATTAAAACATTTAAATACTTGGTTTTAAGACACTTGATAATTGATCAATATTAGTTTTTTGTTCAATTATAATACCAAAAGTGTACCTCACAAGTCTTATCAAATTTTTCTCACATGAAAAAATGGATTCATCATCATTCTTCCTTAACTCAAGGAATTAATTTGCCATTTTCATATGAATAATACAAGGTAATTACTTGTTGAAAAATATAATTACAAACTCATCCCACACGATAGAGTTAATTTCTACACATTGCCTCATGTTCTTGAGGAGATTCCACCATTAATCTATTTCACCTTCTAAATGATATACAACCAAAAAAATCATTCTCTTGGCACTGGAGAATCAAAAATATTTTTTCAATTGAACTAATATATTTCTTAGAAACCAGTTGATTAGTAAATACACTAAAAGAAGGTGTATGTTTCATCAATAAGGAATCAATAGAATGTTGATCCCTCATTTTCTCATTTAGAAGCTCAACATGATTCATGGATTGAGAAAGTTTTATAAGAATAGTAATTATATTCCTAATTCCATCACCCATAAGATTTGGTTTCTCAGGCGTAAAATCATTTAATTTTCTATCAAATTAATAATTAACACTATTCCTTCATGTCTTAACCATTAAATAAAACAAAAAATCATAGCTTAAGAAAAAATAATCATAGTGGGAAACCTCATAATTCTAAAAAATCATTTATAGGATTTTTAAATCATGAAAAATTATTTTCAAACTATAACACATTAGGTTTAACCTAGGTCATCAATGATCAAATTCTATTAAAATCATTCATAATATTTCATAATGAAAATGTGAATTAACCCAATCAGGTCTCATAAGATTATTAACCCAAGTGAGTAGTAAAGAAAAACTCATTGTGGGCCCAAATGATGGGATATATATACTTGACAAACTATTTTTGAGGTTATTACCCCTTGATGCATCTGTTCGAAAACCATGTCCACTTGTAGTATTTATACAATGATTTTTTTCAAGGAAAACAACATTCCTTTCATTACTATAACTTATGATGTTATTCCATACATAGTATTATCCTAGGGTTCTCACTAAAGTTTTATTATCTTAGTATCCAAATGTAACTAAACCTTTCTGTTATACCAACTATAGTAACCTATAATTTTCATACACAAATAATATATCATATAAGATGAATATTCATTACATAACATTACAATCCATGAAATAACAGTATAGGTCTAGAATGTTTTGAAACTTGGATACACAAACAACTTTTTCATAAGAGATATTCATTTCCTCCCACTTAATTATTCATAAGTAGAACCCTTCTTATACATGTCAAATCTCAAACCATTCTTCATAACTTGGGGAAAGTAATCATAAGAAAGGGTGAGATCAGATGCTTGATAATAGTAAAAAGGAGATATATTAATGACCATTTAAACATATCATGAGTATAGTGGGTTTGAAAACATGATGTTAACCTTTTAAAATAATACCTATAAATTCTAAGATCATAAACATGGAACATGATATAAATATTTGTAGTTCATAAGACATGGATCATAAAGAGACCAAAGAAAATAATCCATGAGATAATAACATCAACATAAGATCATGTTCTAAAAGAGTGGAATAAGAGTGGAATAATCATAATCATAGAAATATTATGTCAAGTATACACACAAAGAAATTCATAACATATTAGGATTGGGATTACAACATGTGTTCCAACTTTGGGCTTGGGATAATCTCCCATATATCATCTTATTTCAGTCTTGGGATAATCTCCCTTGTACCCTATTGTTTCAGTCTTGGGATAACCTCCAATGTACCCCAATGTTTTAGTATTGGGATAAACAATTTTTTACACTTTAATCCCATAAAACATTAATCATTACCAAATTCTTTGGATGACTATATAATTTTGGTCCCACCCATCACATAATCTTAAATCCATTCATATTCATGCCATATGATCATAAAAAAATTCATCATAACTCAGCCCATAGAAAAGAAATCATATTTTATAAACATTTCACCAACATAACCATAAACCATATAAATACAAATAAATATGGTATTAATGGATAATATCCCCAATAAATCATAAGTATCATCAAAGTATGTTATCATATATTAAATTTTCCTTAAAAAGACCACTAGACTATTTCTTGAGGAAAATACCCTTTTTATTTTTAAATAACATATTAATATATAAAAATTCAACAAATATTAAGTAAAATTTATTTGAAAAGAAAATTGAAAATTTTAAAATGAATTTATAAATCATTGAGAGTTCATGGGTGTGGGAAATTTCATTCATTCTATATAAGTTAAAATAAAACATTCCTTTCATACTTTTGTAAAAAAGCCAAAAACTACCTCATTCGAAAAAAATAAGAAGCTTCCTTTTAAAACATTTTTTAAAAATTAGATAATGGGTATAAATTAATTAAAATAATCATAGAGGAATATTAAATAAACAAATTAAAATATTTTTACAAAATATGGATATATAATAAAAATTATATTATGCAGAAGAGAGAAATAAAGTCAGTTTTCCTTAAAAATATTATTTCGATCTCGTGAGTTATTAAAGAGAGTAAAATGAAATTAGAACATGTAATATAAAAAAATAAAAATATTAAAAGAAAATTCCTGAGTTTATTTTGAGATATATTATAAAATCTCATCATTATAAACTTAATCATAAATAATCTTGATTAACAATGAGATTATAAAATAAATCTCTTACAATGAATTTGACTTGATTAAAAATTGATTTAATGTACTATATAATAAATTTAAATTTAACAGAATTATATAATAAAATAATTTACAAACTATTAATATCATATATGATTCAATTATAACATTTTAACACTCATTTATTAATAATTTCTTATTAAAATCATCATTTTTAAGTGTTAACAGGTTCATTTTTCATGAGAATTTGGGTATGGTAGTTTTAGTCCTCATAATTTAATAATTGGTCCATAATATTAAGAATTTTAATCATGATATAAATATTATATATATTAATTATATAAAAATTTATATTCATCTTAACAAAATAGAGATAATAACATGAATTATACCCTTCATGGAGAAGGTAGGTCATACGTACACATAAACGTTGTTTTCAATTGTCAATGGATAGAAGTAAAGAAAGGTAAAAAATGATTATCCATTAAAAAATAATTATTATTTCGTATATATCATATATATTAATTAAATATATCCATATTACTATCTAAGTAAAACATAAATGAAAAAAAATCCCATCACTTTGTGGATATGGTGGTCTACACGTACGCACGAGCAACGTTATAATTTTCCAATAGATTAGAAGGAGATAAGGTAAATGTGAAATTATAATTATATAAGAATAATTATATAATAAATATAATATATAAACTATAAACACTCCATAATAACCATACATTAATATGGTGATGAAAAACAAATTACACCGCGACGTGTAGACGGTAAGTCATATGTACGGATGAGCGATGTTTTTGTTTTCCATTTGAAGGAAAAGAGGTATAAAATGGATGTAACATAATAATAATAACATATAATTATATTTATGATACTATATTTATTATTTTAGTATGGTTATAACACATTTATGGGAATTATAATAATAAATAAATTTTAAAGAGTCAATAAACACGATTACCACTTCTTCAGTAGACTTTCTTTAGATCTCCTCTTAAGAGGATGAGGGTTGGTATTTTCGAAAGACCATAACCTATATAACTTCTATAAGGATTATTATAATAGAAATTTTCAGGTTTATATTGATCTATATGGATCAAATTATTGAAAAGAAAAGAGATATGGGGTTTCCTTTTATAAGGAATGGAAATGACACACTTGAATTTACTAAAAAGATTAAAATATAATTAATTAATTATCAAAAAATGATTCCAAATGAAAAAATATTCAATATAATGTATTATAAGGTCTAAATAAAATCAAATAATTAAATTTGTAAATTTTTTGGTGTCATTTTAAACCTTAACATTTTTATTAATCCATTTGTGAACCATTTTTAACCTTAACTACAGTAACAACTATTTCAGTCTTAATGGGTTATAATTATAAGGTAACAAAATATATCATAAATGGTAAATTGATTAAATTTTAGTCCATTCATCATCATAATTTTAGAATTTTATCATTTTTATAATTTTTTAAAAAATTAATAAAATGTTATTTAACATAAAATGTCATTTTTGACATTTTTGACATTATGCATTTAATTTGACATTAAAGACAACCTAAATGAAAAATAATTAAAATATAAACATTTAAAACATCTATAATATATTATATTAATCTATAAAATTCTTTGAACACCATTATTCACATAAATTTTATTATTTTAATATTTATAAAAAATTTTATTTCATTTTTCTATTAATTGAAAAAATATTGTGTCGACATTACATAAGAATTTAAGGTAATTATTCAATTAATAAAAATTAGAAATAAATTTATATGTTAAAAAAATTAGTTTTTAATTCAAATAAAAATTTATAACCTAACTTATCATATTTTTATCCTTATGTAAAAAAATTAGAGATATTAATGTCAAGAGAGTGACATTATATATTTATTATTTTCTTAAATTAATATAAAGGTCATATTCAAATAAAAATGGCACAAAGTGGACATATATTCATGAATTTGATGTAAATTTATGAAACCCACTCGCTAAATCGGATAAATTCAAGTGTTTTATGAATTATAATGCCTTATACAAAAGTTTTAACCGTATCTTACATATTTTACCCTTACCGAGGTGAAAAATTTTACTATGGTTACTATTCATATTAACAAAAAATAAAAGGGAATTATTTATGAAATTTGAACATACTAAATAAATTGTTTAATAATCAATTCCTATAAGTGGAATTAATTCATTTTAAATTAAGTGTATAAAAGGTGACGAAAACCATTTTTTAGAAAAATATATTTTTAAGCATAAAACTTCACATATATTTTTATCTCATGCCCAGAAAAAATATTAAATGAATGTTAAAACATTTTATTGAATATATAATCTATAAATTTCATTAAAATAATTCACCAATACTGACCAATTTAAATTATTAAGATAAAAACATTTTTCACACATAAAAATAGCTTTTTAAGAAAAGTATCTATTTTACTTTCAAATGATTTTTATTTTCATTCTAGTCAATTGTTAACCAATTAATTTATTTTATGCACATATAAATGATAACTTTTTTATAATTTATTTATTCATATTCATACATGTTAATCCAACATCTAAGAGATAATTGTCACATTAAATAATAATATTTTAATAGTATATCACGGTTCATTTAAACTCAATGTTGCATATAAATAAATATATCAAAGAAATTAAATTTATTTATAGAAAACTATGTCATAAAATACTATTGTGTTATATACAAGCTCCACTATAGAAAATTAGTTCGTATAAAACACTACCAACTCCTCTAAAATATACATATCAACAATGGAGGCTTAGGGTCGATCTGGATTCTTAATATATATTTTCAGTATCATTATATAACATTATAAAGGATACATAAAAATTATGTTTAAGTTTCCTTATATATTTATTTATCACACAAAATAAACCATTAAATGTATCATGATGTCAAAAAAATATTATGGAAAGTATATTTCTAGTTGAAAAAGTATATCGACTGTTTTGTTCTCCAAATTATTTAGTGAATTATGAACCATCACTTTGTTAGAAATATAATTGAATAAATAACACATTTTGATAATAGTAAATTTTACATGAATAAGTATTATCACATATAATGCAACTACTAGGATTTGTTTCATCATAACATGACAGTTATGATATTTCATACCAATTAACTTTAAATATTTTTTTGACAAAAATAAATTTGTAAGAATAACCCGGAGGCACATTTATATTGTAGATTCACTAAAAAACTGATTTTCCCTCTTTAATAATATATGAAAATTTGGAGGCGATTATGTTCATTTTAATTTAGGAGTTGTGGAAAACTTCAAATTTTTTCTCATTTATAGTGAGTCCAATGTTTTATTCAAACCATCATTAGTCTTGCCTTTAATATGTAACAACTTTCCAATAAAACTTTCATAGATATTCTTTTAAACATGCATTATATCAAGGTTAAGTTTGAACATATGATATCTACAGATGTGGAAGCTCAAAAAAATTTGATCATTTCTTATATATATTTCTATCATTATCCTATATTTATGCCTTACCAAATGTGACTTTAAAGTTTTTCACCCTCCTAAAATACAAAAAAAAAGGTTTTAGAGAAATATCAATATATTTTGATCCATTAAATTTATTTTTTAATATTTTATGAGAGTGATCAATATATAAAAAACATTTATCATTGATGTACATTTTTTTCTCCCATATTGTAGTTGATAACAAGAATTCCCTTCTTTACAAATTGGAAAAGTTTAATGCCCCAAAAAATTGTATAAAAAAAATCAATATTTTGGGAAAATATTTATAGCGAGAATAATCAATACATGATATTCAAAATATTATTTTCATAAGAATCATAATTTAGGATTAATTACTTCAAACAGAGTTTCAAATAATTAATTAATGGTGTTAAGTAAAAATTAATATGGTTTCTAGAATATTTTGGTCTATAGATAATAAAACTCAACATAATGTTGTTTTACTTCATATAAAATCCAAGATATAAGTTTTAAATTTCCAAAAAAAATTCCTACGAAATTTTCTTTCTACTCAGGATCTAATGTATATTCATTCCATCTATGCACAATATATGTATGATATTTCTAACATCATTTTTTAATGTAGAAAATTATTAATCAATTTTCTTCCATTATGTATAGTAAATTGGATGATATAATTTTCCATTATATGTTTACTATTTTTCATGTCATATTAATCATTTTAAATCATTTTAATTTACAAATAACTATTTAAAATGGGGAATTATATGAAGATACCAAATTTCCTTGGTATGAGTCTTTGAACGTGGAATAATAGATAAAAAGCTATGTTTTTTCTTTGTAATTATTCCAAAATGTCCCATATTTAGGATAATCGAATAGGACTTCATATTCTTTCTTATATAACACACAAACAATGTAAAAATAAAGCATCTTCTTGTATCCCAATCACATCATGCATAATATTTTTTTTTGTATTATAATCTAAATATGGAAGATTCTTTTCATTAGGATTTATGACATTAAATAACTATAACAATTACATAAAACTATTTTCACTCTATCTATTCATGGATTTCAAGTTAACCACTCATAACACTATTGATAAAATAATAAATTTCATTCAACCAAGTTACATTTATTTTATATCATCACCATATTAGTGATTAATCATTTTTGTTTTCTCAATTACTTCCACATCAATATCAAGAATCATTTCTTCAATTTGATCATAATTATCATATTTAAAATCTTCATCATCATTAAATATTTAATTCTACCTTATTTCATGATTCAAGATCCAAGTACTATAACTCATATTAGAACCATTGTAAATTAAATGATATTTGATTTCTTAGCTTTACAGCTTTCTCATATTTAAACACTTCATGCATGGATAGAAAAATACATCATTGTTTAGGACTTTTTTTTAGAAAATTCAAAAAAATCATCAACCCCTTACACATATTCATTACTTTTTCAATGTGTATTAATCCATCTATGATTTATTATCAACTATAATAACTTTTAAGTACTGAATATTTTAAACTATGTTTTTAAATTGAAAGTTTAAATTTACTTTTATAAATATTAATACAAAGTAATAATTAAAAAAATATAACAATAATGATAATAAGAATAATTCTAATAATATTAACTAGAATTATAATTGCTCTAAATATTAAAATGTTATACATATATATGGATTCAAGTTTTTAATTATTTTATCAATTACTAAATTGTTAAATAATTATAAATACTTATACTAAAAATATTAACTATTAATATTAATTTTAACCATATTAATAGTGATTTATTACTCTTATTTATTTATTAAATTATAAATAAACTAATTAAATATTTATATATTTATACATAGTGTAATAAAATGAAAACATATAAATTTTATTTTTAAATATGAATTATTAAAGAATAAAAATATTTTTTTCATAAATATAATATATAATAAAATCTACATACATATTCTAAAGTTCCCTAGTCATTTTTTATACCACAGAGAAGGTGGGTGAGTTAGTAGTTTTTTTTAAATTTTTTTTGAAATATTCATCTAGAGATTTTTAAGGCTTATATCCACTCATTATAAACACTATATCACCCATTTTTCAATAGTAACGTAAAAACAAAAACACATTGGGATTAATTAAAAGGTTTGGTCCCAATGTGAGTATTGAACCCTTGCTTGGTTTGGGCCGAGTTCTGAGACCTAGATTATCACTATAATATTCAAGTGATTACAAGAGAGGTGAAGTGTTATTACTTGACTATATCAGGGCTATATTTTCTAGTAAAATATAAGGGTGTAATATATCAATGAATATTTATAGAGTGACATAAGCAATTGAGAATTATTTATATCAACACCACTAGTCTTCCAAGAAACATTTCTGATGCTCTTGTAAACATGATATTCAATGCATTTAAGGATGTATTCACATATGATAATGGTATATTATTCATTATTCATGGTTTTAGCCTACCAGATGAATATTATCAAAGTGCCATGCAAGTCGGACTTCCTTATTGAACATTAATAATACCTAAAATGTGCATTAGAGCATTCAAGCATGTGGTGATCTTCTTATCAAAATCAATCCTCATAATGATTAGAAACTCATATGATTTTTATATACCTCTCTATATACATATTCATTTTTAGACTTAATTTTGTATGTATTTATTTTTAATTATATTTAATTTTATATGTGTAAATTGTTTTATGATTATTTTAATATATATTCATGTACTTATATTACTATAGATTTATGTATGTGTGTATATAAATACTTATATTTTAATATATGTATATAAGTACGTTTGTATCAATGTGTGTGTGTACATATATATGTATGTTCGTAGGCATATAATTAATAGATACATATATATAAGTCAATAATCACTTTTTAATTTTAATTTTTATATTTATGCATATATATATTTTTAAATGTTTGTATACACATTAATATTTTAATATCTTTTTCTATATAAAAGTGTAAAAAATTTAATTGGTATATGTAGTGTATTGTAACGCCCTTTAAAAATAAAGACATAGAAGACTAAATGTTACTACCCATATCAACAAGGTGTACCACTTTTTTTAAGAGCATGTCTAAAAAGAACTTCATTGTTACGCATTCTTGGCTTGGATTAGTACTAGGATGGCTGACCTCCTAGGAAGTTTCTCACGGTGTGTATGAGTGAGGACAAAGAACTCTGAAATAACATATGTTTCCCTATAGGGATTCAATTAGTTTGATAAGTGAACCAGTGGGTAAAAATAAATGGTATGTTGGGAAGGAAACCAAGCCATTATAGAAGACCCATGGGGTTAGATGGCAAGGATAATGGCGTAGGGAGTCCAGAACAAGACAAATGGTATCATAGTCAATACCCAGCTGAAAGTGAATTGACATTTTCTGGGTTTGAGGTATGGGGTTCACAATGAATATGTTGTTATTTAAAGGGTTGGAGAGTGTAACACTATAGGAAAAGTGAGACTTAAAAGGCCAAATTTTTCTACCCAAGTCAACTAGGTGCTCCTTCTTTTCAAAATCCTTTTTGATATGAACTATATAGTTAAGCATGCTTGGATAAACGTAGTGTCAGGATGGGTGACCTCATAGGATGTTTCTGAAGGTGTGTGTGTCTGTGAAGGCAAAGAATAATGAAATAACATGTTTTGGACTATAGAAACAGTAATTGGTCTAATAAGTGACCCTGATGGGTAACTGCCTATGGTGTGTTGGGAAGGAAACCAAGGTATTATAGGAGACCGATGGGGTCCAATGACCAGGTTTATAGCCCATAGAAGTCAATTCATGACATGTATATAATAAATACATAGTAAATTTCAACCATTGTATTTGGAGTGTCATTTTTTACAAAATATTTAAATTAATAAGTATATATAAACTTATATCAATAGTTTTTGAATATATTTATCTATAGCTAGGTATAAAAAATAATAATTAGTAAATATAGTGCACACAAAAAAATACACTGTAAATTTTTTAGTGTAAAATTTACATTGTATGTATAATTATATATAGGTTTTTGTATATATACATATAAATGTACTTATATATATGAATATTTATAAATAATTACAATAATATGTATGTTTGTAATTTAATTAATATATATTTACACATGTATGTACATGTGCACACACACACACACAGATATATATATATATATATACATAATAATTTTTAAATGTATTTATCAATATACATTTTTTTAGTATATTTTATATCTATATATAATTAAAAATAATAGTAAAAATATACAGTGAATTTTTGTGAAAATATTTACTGTTATATAAAAAATTAAATTTCAAAATAACTTATCATATATGAACCTAGAATTATCCATATTCATATCGCAATTTAATTGGTACCCATGGATTGAAATTTCAATATTATTTAAATAAATTATATTAGATCAAATTTTATTAGTGTAAAAAATTGAATTTTTATATGAGAGAGAGAGAATGTGGGTTGATGGGAGGAGAGTGACGCAGAGTTGGCTCCTTAGGGTATTTTTGGTATTCTAAAAATTTAAATAGATTTCCTAGATTGGTTAACACACTTTTAAAAATAATTAACCAATATGATATAATATTGATCATCCAAGTTAGAGAGGATATCAGTCTATAGGGGAGACGATGTTGGCACCACATGATGGGTGTTTCCTATATTATAACCATTTCATTAATCACTTTTTTAGCATTTTATTAAGTAACATACCCTTGATAAAATGCTAATAGTTATCAATACCCTACCATGATAGTTTATTTCACTCATATTTCCTAATGAACATTCATCATACTCGCTCCTTCCCAAAAATGTGTGACATTCACAATGAGGATCATCTTTCCTAGTGATGATCTGACCACATTTCCACCCCTCCAGCAATTCCATTGTAATAATTAAAGGTAAAAACCTTTTTTGTTTTTTTAGAATATGTGTTATGGTGGTTCATTTTTATGTGACCCTTCATTATAATAAAAATTAAATTTTCAGTCTAAGTATTAAGAGTGTTATAGTGGTAATTTGGATCAATATTTCTAGATGGTGACCACCTTGATATCTATTGACTTTTATTATCAAATTTTTTCATGAATTTTTAAAATAATGGTAACATTGATTTATATAATTTTGTTAATTGTATATATAAGTTATATTGGTTTAATATGTTTTTTAAATTTTAGTGAAAAGTTGTTTAATTATATTAAAATTATGTTATGAACTGATTTTAAATTATATTCTTAATATATATATATATATATATTATTGAATAATATTTCATTATATTTTTTAAATTTATTTATTTCTTATAATATATTTATTTTATATATATATATAGTTATTAAATATAATTCAGTGTTATAAATGTTTATTTTTAATTAAATTAATATTAATTTTTATGTATTGAATATAAATAATATTGATTTTTTTAATGAATATAATTAATGTTGATTGATCTAATGTTAATATTAATGTATTGAATATACATTTGATATTGAAAAATTTTAACGTTAAACTAATGTTAATTTTATTATTAATGTATTGAAAATGTGTTATTAAATATAGTTAATTTTGATAAATTAATTTCTAGAATGAAAATTTTGATTATTAGTTAATTAAATTATAGTGTTTATTATTAATTTAGTTTAGTTTATGTTATGAATATCTCTCTAAATTATTAACATAAATTTTATGTATTTTTTTGTTCAAATACTTGTAATTTAAAAACATTTATTTTCTTACATTTTTTTAATTAAATTATTATATTTTGGAACTAAATAACTGTATAACTATATTTTCTTTCTAAAATTGAAAATAGTTTGTGATATGTGGATAAAATTAGGATCACATTACCCAGGAACACATCTCAATATGCTAAAGGTTTAGAGGATTTTTTAGATTTTGTAATCTTCAAATGAGCAGTGGATGAGAGAATAAATTTCTCATGTCCTAATTATAAATTCATAATATGGTTGAAGAGATATGCTGTTTATGAACACTTGGTATTAAAATGATTTCCAACACAATATGTTTATCATATTTGGCATAGAGAATTGAACGTTAGAGAAAATTTTAAAACCAATGAAAATCAACAAAATAAACAAGATACATCCCTAATAGTACAGAATGAAATTTTGAACATGATAAATAAGGATTTTGGAATCTCATGTCAAGAACATCAACATAAAAATATATCAGTACAAACACTCAAGGATGATATAGATATTAACTTGAAAATTGATTTTTTTGGGACTTCGAGACAACTAAATAAATATTGCAATATATTAGTGGATTCCATTCCTAAATTCATGGAGACTAATGACAAAGAAAACTATAATGAGATGAAAATTTAATTTTAAGAATTAATTTAATATGAAAATAAAGGATTATATGAAGGATATATCATTTATTCAAAACTATCTTTTTTATTGATGTTGTACCATATCAAGTGCCGATGTGGAATTAAAAATAAATAAATATCCATGATAATGGATACATTGAATGATGTATTTCGTAAAGCTAAGATACTTGATTATTTTTATGAAATTAATAAAGTTTTTGATAATATTGGCCTCAATTATATGAAAATTTATTCATGTCCCAATGATTTATACTATATTTGGGAGAAAATTCACATAAAAAAGAGTGAAAAAAAGTTTTACTTCTAGATAAAATTCAATGAGTAATATTTAATGTCTGAAACAATATACTAATATAAAGAAGAAAAGGAAGAAAATTCATGCAAATATTTTGGAAAATAAAACCAACAAGCACATGAAGTTGCATTCTATGGAAAATAATAATGATAGGTTCATGTGGCATGAAATATAATCAAAATATTTGGAAAAAATGATTTATTACATCCAAATTTATCATAAAATCCAAAGAATGTGTGATCAGGATTGTATATAGATGGATTAAACCCATTTTAGACTTTGAGTACCATTTATAGCATTTCTATAGTTGTTCAAATCCCTTACAATCTATTATCATGGATATTTATGCATCAAAATTGGTTCATTAATTAATTGGTTGTTAGTGCGAAAAAATTTCTTACAAGTGACATTAAAGTATAATGTTAGCCACATATTAAATAATTATAGGAGTTTTAATCAATGGTGTCAAAAAATATGATGCATATACTTTAAAAATGCTCAAAATTCTTGTTTCTCTAATGTGGGTCATTAGTAACTTCCACGAACTTGGGAACATATATGGTTGGAAAACTTACACTAGATTAGTGTTTCTAGTTTGTAGTATTAATTTTGATCTCTAAAGAATAAATTACATTAAAAAATAGTGTTTCCTGTGTCATATAAATTTATCAAAGTATTTCATTGATTTTGGTTGACCGAGTAAAAAATTATATGGAACCATTTATCATATACAACCACATAAGTTCAAAAATATTCAAAAAAACTAGTAAATTTTGATGAAAATTTGGAAAGATCCATCAGTAAAAAAATAGTAAGAAATTATTTCAATATATGTCACCAGCTAAAGTTCGAATGAAATAATGAAAGAATAAAATTATATTTTTTTTAAACTTCAACATCAGAAATTTAATTTTATACATCATAGTCATGATTTTATACATTTTGAGAAGAACATACTTGAAAAAATATTTTTTATATTACTAGATGATAAAAGGAAATAGAAGGGTCATATTAATTCTTGAAAAAGCTTAAAATCAATGAATATAAAGTGATATATATGGAAATATGAAAATGTAAAGTGTGTTTCAGAATTTTTTTCAATAAAAAATAAGAAGGAAAATATATTCCTCAGAATATCAAAGAATGTGAATGTACCTAATGAATATTTAAGTAACATTTAAATATGGGTTTACTTAAATATAATGAGTTACATGTATTGAAACTTCATAATTCACATATTTTTATATAAAAGCCACTACCTTTGGAATTTCATTTCATGTTACTTGAAAAGGTAAATGCAATTATAATAGATTTTTTCAAATTATTCAAACTGCTTTATGTGAAAGCTATATGACCAATTAAACTTGAAAATCTTCAGAAAAAATTATTGGCACTATGTTATACATAGATTATCTTTACACTATAATTTTATACTATCATAAGGAATTTGAATATGAATTTAGTTGAGGAAACTAAATTAGGAGGAACCATAAATTATAAATGGATTTATCTAAATGAGAGCTAGTTTATGTATATGTTTATCTCCATAACTAAATAACTCTTTACAATTAATTACATATATAGTTAATTATGTTTCATTGATTTTTTACAAATACATAAATCATTTGAAATCATATATGAAAAATAAATCCGAAACAAAAAGGATTAATTTCTTAAGGTTTTCTGGAGAACGAGTGTCTTACTATTATAACCACATCCCAACACACACTAAGAGGGGTGAATTAAGGTGAAAATTTGTTTTTAATTCCAGGGTCTATTTCTCATGTAAGAAATTGTAGCATAAACCTGTTACCATTTATGAATGAATATGATATTCCAATGTAGGAAAATAAACAAGGATTCATAGGGTTTTACTTTTTTCATCTTTAAGGGATAACCCATGAGAATACTTCAACAGTGTGTTGGCATACCAGGAGATAACACTATCCACTATAAATGTTACAAGACTTTGGGAAGAACTCATAATCGAACCCTAAATCACTTCCTCTTCTAGACTTCTAATGCACTGTTTGAGTCAATGGATTACAAAGTGAATGCAATAAATTGGGTTTTTGTAATAATTTTTGGAAGAATGAGAACTCTGAAATAGTAAGGGTGTCTTCACTTCTCTTCACCTCCTCCTTGGATTCTATAACATTAGAAAATGTAACAATTCGTAGATGCACTATAGTCACTAATTATTTTTATTCAATAATAACCACACTAATATTAGCCTGACATCATCGTTTTTATTTTTTAATTCTATGATATTTCCCATATTTTTTGAAATGTAACTCCTTGAATTTAGCACCAAAAAAGCCTCCAAATTTTAATTCTTCATAATCATTGTGATCACCTTAAAAATATCACATTCTTAATTCACCCAAAATATAAATATGATTTTATAACCATATTTGACTGAATTATAAATCATATATTATGATTAATAGTATTTATGTGCATAAAGAAACATAGTGTGGATCCCTAAGGAGTGGTGTGATCTATTTTATTATCCAAATTATCACAATCCTTTCATTTTAAAACACCAAAAAATAATAAATTAAATAAACCCTAAGATTTTCTAATGTCTCTTAATATTAGTTCAAATGAACCTTATGGTTTCATGTTTTTATTCATTATTAATGATCAGGGCTATATGACCCCTACAGTTTTTTTGAATGGCTCTTATTTTTTCGAGAATATCCCTTGAAATTTATAAAATGGACCTTATGATTTTTGAAATGATGCTTAAGATTTTAGGACTTTTTCAGTTTTCTACACCTTGAATATAATGGGTCTAATGAAATGGTCCAATGACCCTTAAGAAATGAATCCTTTAAGAAATTTATGAGTTTTTCCAAACTTACTCTTATGTGGCATCCCTTGATGACCCTTACAATTTCTCTTGGTCACTCTGAAAAAATTAGATAACCCATACAAGATCTACCCAATGACTCTTTCAATTTTCCTAAGGTAATAGAAATTACTCTTACAAAATCTTGGGACGACTCTTATGCTTCACTATGAGTCCCCTACATACCTTTTCTGATTCTCTAAAAGAACCTCCTGGTAACCCTTACAAAATCCAGATATATAGGGTGAGTCTATGACTTTTCCATATTCTCATCATGCTCTGCACTTGTGAGTCTTACACCCATTCTAGGGTACCCTTACAAAATTGAGACTTAGCCAAATTCTCACCATATTTATCATTCAAAATCTCTTCCAAGTGCATTGAAGACTTTTCTAGTTCAAAATGATTCCAATTGACAACAAATCCAATACAATAAGTTGTTGTTCTAAAATTATATCCCTTTAGATTTTGTTATCCATTTCACAATTCTCATATTATAATTATATAATTTGTTATACTTGTATTATTGATCCCATGGTATTTTCACTCTCCCCTACCCTTATTCCCCCACTTTGATAATAAAATTCAATGGGAATATATATTTCAGACGTGATATTAAAAATTCTTCCAAGACTACAATTGAGCCAATAACTAATAAATAAGTCATAAATGATGTTTTAAGCCCATTCAAGTTGATTTATTTTTGTAAGAAACAAGAAACATAGATTAATATTTATAATACTATCACTTTTCATCAATCACTAATCTTTCTATTGTAAAGACCCCATGGATTGTTTCTCCCCCTTTATCCTCAAACCAAATATAGATAACACCTTTAATAAAATACACAAAACAACCAAATAAATCGTTATTCATAATGGGGAGAGTAGAAATTTCCAAACCTCTTCAAGCTAAGGGAGGTGGTTGAACACCAATGCTCAACTAGTACTTCTTGAATATTGAAGTATAAAAGGGATTACTCATAATATCTATATCTTTTTTATCAGTCCAAACATACACCATCTTTATTATCCCTTTCTTGACTTTTTCTTTAATAAAGTTATATCTGATCTCTGTGGGTTTAGTTCAGGAATACTAAACTAGATTCTTTGTGAGCCTGATAGCACTCTTATGGTAAAAAAAAGACCACCATTGTTTATTAAACCTCTTCACCTTGACATTATAATTTCTATTTCATCCACCTATTTTTATACAGGTTTTAGTTACTGTAATATATTCTTCCTTATATTTTCAAAGAGATGTACTCTCTTGTTTCTTACTTATCCACCCTACATAATTAGTGCCAATGTAAAATGTACTTCCACTTATGAACTTTTGATTAAAAACATCACCTACCCAATTAGCATCGGATAAGGATGATAATTTGTAACATCCTACACTTCATTAAACCAGATATATTGGTTACTTCTTTAAATTGGTATAAGATATATAAGACCACATCACATGAAATTGAATAGTTTAGTTTTCTTGTGAGGCTAGATATTTAGAAGATATCATATAACATTGGAAACTAAAAACACAACTTACAAACATCACAAAAATCATATTTATTTTAGTACATATTTTAATTCATTCAAATGTCTATTATTGGTACCTTGTATAAAGGAAAATAAAAGGAGTGAGCTCAGATGCCCAGTAAGGGGTTTCATATAGTGGAAGATATCACAAATACATAAGGAATAAATTGTATGGAAGTGTGAATAATCAATAAAAAATCCATATAATCATTAACTTTAGCCTAAAACATATCCATGGATAAAAACAAAATATTAATAACAATGATTATAATATATTATTTCTCAATGAAGGAATACATAATGTTGGATATATTAATCATACTATCAAGGCCTCAGCCAAGAAATTTTCATTAAATGGGTAGGTATAAAAAAATACCCAAATATTAAGAAAGTCAGGATAACTTTTTGTCTCATGAGGCCTACCCAATGCATCGAGGGTCTATATATTATTGAGCCCCACCCATTATTAAACATGTCAAATTCATTCCTTATATATTGAATAAATAATATAATACATAATCAATATGCCCACTATGGGAAAAACTTGTTTTTGCGATGGGTTATTTGCGACGGGAATAAATATCATCGTAAATTGTCCGTCGAAGAGGTTATTTGTGACGAGAAAATCAACCTATCGCAAATAACTAACTATTTGCGATGGGCCTAGGCGCCCCGTCACAAAAACTTACGCGTGTTTTGGCACGGTTTTCCTGCCAAACCACGCGAAAGGGTATTTACGGTGGGTAGACACCGGCCGTTGCAAATACCGGGAGGCGGTAAACACTAGTTGCGACGGGGGATCCCCCGTCGCAACTAGTTCGACCCCCGGAGGTTATTTGCGATGGGTCTCGTCACAAATAACCGGTGGTGGTAAAAACGTATTTGCGACAGGATGTTGTCTCGTCGCAAATAGTGTGTCGACGGGTTACTTTTTGTGACGGGACTCGTCGCAAATAACCTTTTAACCACCGAGAGTAATTAATGCTGCTAAACATATTTGCGACAGGACCCGTCACAAATAGTTCTGTCGCAACTAATCCATCCTATATATGCCCTCCATCCGTTTTTTTTGTCCTACTCAATTCCTTCTGCTTCTCTAAACTCTAATTTTAAAGAGAAATTTTTTAGAGTTAGTTTTATTCTGAAGAAGTTGTGAAGTCGTCTGCAATTATAAGAGATCGAGTTTAAAGGTATTTATGTTTTATTTAATTTAATATTTTTTTCATTTCTTTATATTAATTTTAATTATTATTGATTTGTTGTAATTATGTTAGATTTAAATTGTTTTGACATCAGTATTTATTTGTAATAATAAAATTAAATTGTTAGTAGTAATTCTAAGTAGTTAGTAATAATTAATAATTATTAACGATAATTAGTAATGTATATAAATAATTAGCGGTAATTAGAAATTAGTAGTTGTATTTTGCAGTAATTAATAGGAATTAACACTCATTAGTATTAATTAGAAAAAAATAGTAATAATTTAGAAATAATAGTAATAAATACTTACAATTAGTAAGTAATACTAAGAATTAGTAATAAATAATAATAATTAGTAATAAATACTAATAATTAGTAATAAATACTAATAATTAGTAATAAATACTAATAATTAGTAATAAATACTAACAATTAGTAATTAATACTAATAATTCTAATAAATACTAATAATTAGTAATAAATAATAATAATAATTAGTAATAAATACTAATAATTAGTAATAAATACTAAAAAATAGTAATAAATACTAATAAATAGTAAGAAATTGTAATAAATAGTAATAAATAGTAATAATTAGTAATAATTAGTAATAATTAGTAATAATAAATAATAATTAGTAATAAATATTAATAATTAGTAATAACTAGTATTAAATAGTAATAATAAGTAATAAATAGTAATAAATAGTAATAATTATTAATAATTAGTAATAATTGGTACTAATTAGTAGTAATTAGTTCTAATTTGTAGTAATTAGTACTATTTAGTAGTAAAAAATACTAATAATTTGTAATAAAAAATACTAATAATTAGTAACAAATAGTAATAAATACTAATAATTAGTAATAATTAGTAATAATTAGTAATAATTAGTGATAATTAGTAATAATTAGTGATAATTAGTAATAATTAGTAATAATTAGAAATAATTAGTCATAATTAGTAACAAATAGTAATAAATAGTAATAATTAGTAATAATTAGTAATAAATAGTAATAAATAGTAAATAATAGTAATTAATAGTAATATATAGTAATAATTGATAGTAAATACTAATAATTAGAAATAAATAGTAATAATTAGAAATAATTAGTAATAGTTAGTAATAATGAGGATTAATTAGTAATAACTAGTAATAATTAGGATTAATTAGGATTAATTAGTATTAATTAGTAATAATTAGTAATAATTTTCATAATTAGTAATAATTAGTAATAATTAGTGATAATTAGTAATAATTAGTAATAATTATTAATAATAAGTAAAAACTAGTAATAATTATTAATAATTAGTAATAAATACTAATAATTAGTAATAATTATGAATAATTTGTAACAATTTGTAATAATTAGTAATAATTAGGAATAATTAGTAATAATTAGTAATAATAAGGAATAATTAGGAATAATTTGTAATAATTAGTAATAATTTCTAATAATTAGTAATAATTAGTAATAAATAGTAATAATTATTAATAATTAGTAATAAATAGTAATAAATAGTAATAAATAATAATAATTAGTAATAAATAGTAATAAATAGTAATAAAGAGTGGTAAAGAGCAATAATTAGTATTAATTATTAATAATTAGTAATAATTAGTAATTATTAGTAATAATTAGTAATAAATAGTAATAATTAGTAATAAATAGTAATAAATAGTAATAAATAGTAATAAATAGTAATAATTAGTAATAATTAGTAATAATAAGTAATTATTAGTCATAATTAGTTATAATTGGTAATAATTAGTAATAATTAGTAATAAATAGTAATAAATAGTAATAAATAGTAATAAATAGTAATAAATAGTACTAAATAGTAATAATTAATAATAATTAGTAATAAATAATAATAATTTGTAATAAATACTAATAATTAGTAATAATTAATAATATTTAGTAATAATTAGTAATAATTAGTAATAATTAGTAATTATTAGTAACAATTAGTAATAATTAGTAGTAAATACTAATAATTAGTAAAAAATACTAATAATTAGTAATAATTAGTAATAAATTCTAATAATTAGTATTAAATACTAATAATTAGTAAAAAATACTAATAATTAGTAATAAATACTAATATTTAGTAATAAATGCTAATAATTGGTAATAAATACTAATAAATAGTAATGAATAGTAATAAATACAATTAAATACTAATAAATACTAACAATTAGTAATAAATAGTTATAATAAGTAATAAATACCAATAATTAGAAATAATTTGTAATAGTTATTAAGAATTGGTAATAATTAGTAATAATTAGTAATAAATAGAAATAATTAGTAATAAATACAAATAATTATTAATAACTACTAATAATTAGTAATAATTAGTAATAAATAATAATAATGAGTAATAAATACTAATAAATACTAATAAATAGTCATAATTAGTAATAATTAGTAATAATTAGTACTAATTAGGAATAATTAGGAATAGTTAGGAATAAATACTAATAATTAGTAATAATTAGGAATAATTAGTAATGATTAGTAATAATTAGTAATAACTTGTAATAATTTGTAATAATTGGTAATAATTAGAAATAATTAGTAATAATTAGTAATAATTAGGAATAATTAGTAATAATCAGTAATAATTAGTAATAAATACAAATAATTAGTAATAATTAGTAATAAATATTGATAATTAGTAATAATTTGGAATAATTAGTAATAATTAGTAATAATTAAGAATAATTACGAATAATTAGTAATACTTAGTAATACTTAGTAATAATCAGTAATAATTAGTAATGATTAGTAATAATTAGGAATAAAATCAATTGCAATAAATTGTAATAACTTGGTACAATTTCTAGTGGATTGACGACACTGCTTTTTCTTGACGACCCTTCTCCTTTCAACTTTCACCGACTCAGAACATTTTGAAAATTAATCTTTTACGTATGCCAATCCAATCTCGTATGCACAAGTTTGAAAATGCATTCGTTGGACCACATTTTTCATAATGTTTTCAGGTGGTGAAAGTTGCAAGAAGATTATTCATCAATGAAATGGGGGCTCTTTTTTCTGACGGCTCATTTACATGAATCTTTCTCACACTGAATTCACAATGAATAATCTTCTTAGAGGTATGCTTATACATTCTTGTATGAACAAGAATGAATATGTGTACCTCTGAGAAGATTCTTCAGTGTGATTTCAGTGTAAGAATGTTGCAAGTAAATGAGCTGTCAGACAAAAAGTATTCTTCAATCCACTAGAAATTTTGTTGGCCGTAATTAATGGTAATTATTAAGAAGTAGTTGTAATTATTTATCTTCTTTTTTGGATAATGTTTTTCTAATTAAAAATTATTCAAAAACAGTAATTATTTTATAATTTTTACAAAAATATGGAACAAGGAAGTCGAAAAAAGTCATTATTAGATGACCGCGCTTGGATAAATCAGTGCATAAATCCAAATAGTTATGGTTTAAATCCTGTATATATTGAGGGTGTTGAAGCTTTCTTATCATTTGCATCATTAAAACCATAATTTTTTCAGAAGGCATAATTAAACGTCCTTGTAAAAAAATGTGCTCTAAAAACATTTGACACATTTAAAAAGGTTAGGGGACATCTCTTGCGGTTTGGTTCTCAACCAGATTATGTTTTTTTGAATCAACACGGTGAACGTAGTTCTAGAGAAGATACTTATAACTTGATTCTGGATCCATCACAGTTTCAAAATTTTTTACATGATGATGCAGGTCCATCTGTTCAAAAAACCGAAACTCAGAATGATATTGATTTAACTCATGAGTTGGCACCATCCGAATTTTATGAGTTGTTGAGGTTTGCTGAGGATGCATTATATCCTGGTTGCATGATATGAAAATTAGAATAGGTTGAAAAATTTATGGCTATTAAATTAGATAATTCAATGTCAAACAACTGTTTTGGTCAGATATTTTCTTTGGTTATAACACTGTTACCTGAAGGAAATGTATTGCTTGCAAATTACTATGAGAGAAAGAGGATAATTCGTAATCAGAGCCATAGTTATTAAAAGATTCATTCATGTGAAAATGGTTTCATCTTATATTCTGTTTAAAATGAGTCGTTGGATAGTTGTCCCACATGTGGACAATCGAGGTTTAATGAAGTTCAACCAGGGAAGTATAGATTGATTCCTTTAAAAAAGTTGAGATATTTTTCCCTTACACCTAGGTTGCAATGTTTATTTATATCTTAGAATACAACTTCAATGATCTCATGGAAAAAACCAATATTTCAACTGATAAAAGCTTGAATCATCGATCTAATAGTGATTCATGGAAACATTTTGACTGACTGTATCTTTATTTTTCTTTAGAAGCCCGAAATGTGTGGTTGGGTATTTCTTCTGATGGTTTCTGTCAGTTTGGTTCTTATGGTAGTCAGTATTCATGTTGTCCTATCTTTATAACTCCGTACAATTTACCTCCATGGATTTTAATGAAGGATCCATATATCTTTTTGACCTTATTAATCCCAAGACATCTGAAAAAGAATATTGATTTTTATTTGAAACCTTTTATTGATGAGTTAAATTCATTGTGGAGTAATGGTGTTAGTATATATGATTTTGCTGCAAAACAAAATTTCATATTAAAAGCTGTATTGATGTGGACGATTAGCGACTTCCCGACATATGGCATGTTATCTGGCTGGAGTACACATGGTCCAAAATCATGTCCTTACTCTATGAAAGAAAACAAAAGCTTTATGCTCATCAATGGAAAAAAGCCTTGCTATTTTGACTATCATCACAAATTTCTTCTAACCGATCATCTTTTTCAGAGGAAAAAATCTCATTTCAGAAAAGGCACAATTAAAAAGGATGAACCTCCAAAAATGATCTTAGGTACATAGTTAAAATAAATTTTATTTTCATTAACTCCCAACACATTTCTTCCAATAGTAAACCAATAGATAATTCATGGATTTGGGAAAGAACATAATTAGATAAAATGGAGCATTTTTTGGGTTCTTCCATATTGGTCTGATTTTTTGGTCCGCCACATGTTGGATGTCATGCATATTTAGAAGAATTGTTTTCATAATTTATTTCATACAGTTTTGGATACACCAGGTAAGACCAAAGATAATGTAAATTAATGATTAGATCTTGCCAAAATTTGTAGACGACCGGAACTTAAACTGTTTCAAAATTTCAGATCACATAGGTTAATGAAGCCAAAAGTAGTTTATACACTGTCCAAAGAGTGTTGCATAATATTTTGTCATTGGATTGTAGATTTGAGACTTCCAGATGGATATGCTTCCAATTTGGGAAGATGTGTTAAGAATTTTCATATTACAGGATTAAAAAGTCATGATTTTCATGTTATAATTGAAAGACTTGTGCGGATTGGATTCAAAGGTTTATTGAATTCTATGATTTGGGATTCGATAACAGACATATCATATTTTTTCGATACATTTATGTGATTAAAAATACTATGATGCACTAAAAAAACTAGAATAATATGTTGTTATAATTATATAAAAATAGGTAAAAAACTTACCGCAAACTTTCTTTGACTTAATGGAACATATGATTTTAAATTTTCCACTTGAAGCTAAATGTGGAGGTCCGGTACAGTTTCCATGGGTGTACCCATTCAAGAGATGCATGCAGAAATTGAAGAAAAAAGTGCATAACAAAGCATCAGTTGAAGGATCAATTTCTAAAGCTTATTTTCAAGAGGAAATTAATTTTTTCTGCTCTCATTATTTTGAATCTGAATATCCCTCAAAACACAAAAGCATGGGATATAATGAGGGGAATGTTGATGATGAAATGGAAAATCAATTATTAGTTTTTAATCAGCTATATTTTGGCTTCCGTGGAGTTCACAAATGGTGGCTTTCAGATGATGAACATCACAGAGCTCATACATATGTTCTGATCAACTATGATGAAATGATATTATTTGTACTGTTAGTAATTATGTCACTTATTAAATAATTTATGTTATAGTAAATAAACATATTTTATTTTTAGGTTATATGATAATCATATAATCTTCTATTGAATAATTCCAACAAAAAATTCTCAATGGTTTCAAAAACTGGTAACATAAATTATTGATGGTTTAACATATCAATTCAGTTTATTATTTATTATATAGATAATTATTTTAAAAAAATTCAGGTGTCTCAACATGATGATAAAATTGATAAGCGACTGTGTATATTGAGTAACCCACCATCCAAAATGGTTAAATCTTATAATGCATATGTGGTGAATGGTTTTCGATTTCATACATGTGCATATGGGGAATAAAAAATAAACAATGAAAAGTGGAGTTTTCTTGAGAGGATCGCATCATAGAGAAACTGAAGATGACTTTTACAGCATGCTGGATGAAATTATTGAACTATGTTATCTAGGAAAAAATAACATAATAATGTTTAAATGTCGGTGGTTGGATATTGAGAGAGTATTTCATGTTCATCCGATTAATAGAATCGTCAATATTAAATAAAAAACTATTTTTGCGGTAAATGAACCATTTTTACTAGCTCA
Organism: Viscum album; assembly: GCA_963277665.1. Classification (NCBI taxonomy): domain Eukaryota; kingdom Viridiplantae; phylum Streptophyta; class Magnoliopsida; order Santalales; family Viscaceae; genus Viscum; species Viscum album. The sequence continues at coordinate 904,704,477 of OY728131.1, read as the reverse complement.
ACAGGCACATCAAATATATTACGTTAATTATTGTGCTACTTGAAGAGACCTGAGCGATTGGTGGAGCATAATAAAAATGAGATCTCAGGAAAATCAGTTTAATCAAACTGAATTTGGTTCTGATGATGTACATGGAATTGAAATTTATCAAAAGACTACTCAAAATCAATCTTTATTACAAAGAGACATGAATATTGATGATGACACCCCACAATTTAGGGTCGATCATGACGATGATGTTAATGATGTTATAAATGAATTTAAAATGGAAAGAGATGATGAAACTAAAACTCATATGGATATTGATGGTGCTGATGATGAATATGTAGACATTGAAATCATTAGATATGAATATGATGATGAAGGTGAAAATTGACACAGTTAAATGTTGGTTATAAAGATAACTAATATATATCTATTTGTAATAGTTATTTTCAACTATCTGATAAAAATAATCATTTTGTGTTTTAGATGGACCTTAATCTATTTCATGAGTTAGAGGTGGCTGAGCTACCTTTAGATGAGGTGGATTTGGGATCAGTAACCCTCAGCCTACTGGCGGTTCAAGGGGTACGTGGAGGGGGAATGATCTTATGTGAGTGATGATTCCTGACCCTATCCCCGGGCGATGTCCACATCTTGGCTTCAATCCACGCACATGGAGGTATGATAACCAGTGTATTTTAGTTATCTTTCATTAATTTATTAATATACTAATTATTTGATTATTTTTTATTTTTTCATAGTTTTGTGCATGTAGCTATTGGACAGGGGAGCGCTATCTTGCGCAATTATTTTTCTCAGCCATGGATCACACGAGAACAGATTCCCATTCATGTGTAACTTGGAATGTTCAATAATTGGTTGGTATATAAATAAGTAATATTTATTTAGAAATTTATTTCATTAATAACTTGATATTATAAATTATTTGTAGGGTTTATGGTATGTCATCGATAATAGCATACAAGACGCAATCCACGAGGCATGAAAGGTGTCTCTGCATGAGCATTTCCATTAGTTTTTGTACAATTTGAGAATGACAACCATTAAGAAAGCAAGAGTGACAGTATTTAATGAGTCTTGTAGAGCCCACCGACCAGAGTGCATTTCATCTCAAATTTAAGATAGAGTATGTTCACACTGGTTGAGTGGGGGAATTCAGAGAAGATCTTCATTGGACCGACAGAACCAAGGGAGAGAGGAGGTGACACATCGAGCTGGTATCCATACATTCATTATGCATAGAGAGCATCTGATAAGTATCTTTTTTAAATATTTTATATAACATTAAATATAAACAGTTAATTTTATATTCATATAGGCAGTCGATCATCATGATATTATGGAGCATGACGTTTATCATAGATTGTACAGTGATACAGCCACTAGAATGATTAGTGGTGATCACCAGTGTCAGATTATGGTCGGTATTATTTATTTTTTAGTTTGAAAATTAACTGTATATAATATTTTCACTATTTTAATTTCAAATTGGAACTGAAGGAGTCATATGAGGCCGCGACCTCTCAGACATGGGTTGAGAGTCAGGCCAAGACGGCTAATCAGACTAGAGTCCACCATTTTGATGAGGTGACATGGATGTAGGTGACCTAGTATTCCTTCAAGAAGGGACGTGTATTTGGTATTGGCTCTCATTTGACTCTTGGGACTTATTATGGTACTACTGCGATATCGGCGTCTAGCTCGAGAGGAGCTTGTGGAGAGGCATCATATTCTGGCTTACAGTATCAAGAGCAGTTGCGAGTTCAAACTAAGCTTATAAAGAGTTTGCAGAAGCAACAGGAAGATATGCATTAGTAGCAACAACAATAGCAGCATCAATAGAATGAGGAGGACATGCATCGATGGCCACAACAGCAACACGAGCAGATGAAGTACATGCGCCATCTGACTCGTAGTTTAGGGATGGAGTTTCCTCCACCATATCCTCTAAATCATCTAGAATACTATCCCCTTGTGATTTTTTTTCTGTTAAAAACATTTGAATTCAACAATTATTGTAATATGAACTATTTACAGTTTTTTTGTTTATATTGGTGCGAATATTGCATATTTTTTTAATATTTTATTTTTTTATTTTTTATTATTAGTATTATATTATTTAATGTTAGTTTATTTTACTAATAATAATAATATTTTATGATTTTTTTATATTTTTTTGCGAATATTGATAATTTTAATTTTTTTAATTTTTTTTATTTTAAAAATATTAATTTTATTTTTTCATTAATCATATTTTTTTTAATTTTTTTATTTTATTAAGTATTTGTGAAGGGTCCTTATGCGTTGGGAACCTGTGGAAAATTGATTATATATATATTTTTTAAAACTTATTTATGACATGTTACTTTACCGTCGCAACAAAATGTTTGTGATGATCCCGTCACAAAACATTTCGGTGTATATAACATATATAAACAGAGAACTATTTGTGATGGGGTGATGAGCCCATTGCAACTACTTTTTTGATGGGCCCATCACAACAGGTTCTTTTATATATAATGTATTTAATTATATAACTATTTGCAATGTCATTTTCTACAATGGGCTATTTGCAACGGGACCCCGTCGTAAAAGATTTTTTTGCGATGGGATCTCGTCGTAAATAGCCCATTGCAAATAGCCAAAATTCCAGTAGTGAACTTAGTAATAAATAAATATCCATATTAAGTAAATTATATGGTATAAAAAATTTAAAATAAAATGATATTTTTCAATCATTGAAGTTCAAATAAGAACATAAAATTCCCCTAATGACAATTGAAACATAAATAATCCTAATTAAAAGCGAGATTATAAAATAAAAAAATATTGCTTTGGTAACTTTCAAATCAAAATACATAGAAATTTAGAACAACATATGGTTCTATAAATCCCGTGAATTCCATAAAATAATATTTCAAAATATATTCAAGGGGTATTAATTACATAATATAAAAGAAATCATGTTTCACAACATGAAACATGTATCATGAAACATGTATCAAGAATTTGAAATTAATAAAAAGAATTTTAAATTTATTAAATACTTTTTAGTAACCCTTTTCATCTATATATTATTTTTTAAGGTCCATTTATTATCATATGTAACACATTTATTGTATGGTTTTTGCATACGTCGTCCACTTGAGGTTGTTCATTTTTTTTCTCCAAAACTTCTTTAGAATATTGACCATTGTAAAAGTTGTTATAAAATGGTTACAACATATTCATAGTTGTATATATATTTTTTATTTATTATTATTGTGTCATAAAATATATATAGTTCAATAGGTTATAAAAAATATTATCAAGTTGATAAAAATGTTTAAGTATTCTTATTTTAGGATGTTAAATTTAGATTGAATATTAATTGATAATTCTATTAATAGAATGCCTAAATTATCCTTACATAATATTAATAATGTCATAAATATCAATTTTATTTATTAAATAAATTTTTATAACCAACCATATAAAGTGGTGATAAAAAATGATATACTTCATTCATGGAGGCGGTAGTCTGCATCTAACATGAGCGACATTTTCAATTTACAATGGATGGAATAAATGTAGGTGATGGTTATTCCATCATCTTAATAACATTTTATTATAATAATTACATCTATATAATTATATTTTTATGTTTATAAAATATTTACTAGATGTGGATGAAGAAAGAAACTTAAAAGAACTCAATTAAGACAGTTACTTCTTCTTTTGATATCATCCTTTCGATGAAACTTAATTCATTTGGAAGATAGGTTTATGGTCACACCAAGGGATTGGAAGCATGTAAAGGGATGTATTTATTTGAATTTAGGTAGAAATTGTAGAGAAAATTTATTTCATATGTTTCTTTGGAAAGGTTTTATGGAGTTCCATTTTATAAACATAAATCAATAGTGTTTTTGAAAATATTCAACCTTTGAGGGTCAAGAAAATAAATTTAAAAATAAAACATGGATCATAAATGGAAAATGTATGATATTAAAATCCATTTCTCATCTAATTAACTTAGGTAATTTTTTTTGAATTTTAAATCAATTTATAAAATATTGTTTAACATTAAATACCCTTTAAAGTCATTTTAAGGACTATTCACATAATTTTTCTTTAAATATATCTAGAAAATAATAGAATTAATATTTAAACATTAAAATTAATTATTAAATATAAAAATTATCCCTAAAATTATTTCAAGGATCTTATTCATCCAAATACTATCATGTTTATTTTTTAAAAACTATTTACTTTTACTTTTCCACTGCTAGCACAAGTGTTGTGTCAACATTGAATAAGTGTTTTAAATAATTATAATATAATTTAAAAATAAATTAAAAACATAAATATAATTTATTCATAATAAATTTTATCATATATACCCATTATTAATTTAATTTTATTTTTATCCTTGTCATTACAACATATTTAAGATAATAAGTGAGAGGGGAGACATTTTTGTAAATATTAATTTCTTATTATAAAATAAATGTACTATTTAAAGTTGGATAAAAAATTGATAATAATTGAAAATAGATAAGGTTGGGGGTATATAAATACTATATACATTCATTTAATGATAATTTTTTGTGATATTTTAATGCTTTAATCCTTGATTTAACTCTTTTACCCTATTTTAGCTTTTACAGTGATAATTAACTTTTACTATGGACGCTTATTTTTATGACTAAAAATGAAATAGACCATATTAGATAATTTGAGTATGATTATTACAAATATGGAAACAAATTTAAGAGATTCAATTCCCATATGTGTTAAAATTTAATTTTAAAAAAAGTACACTTAATACAACAAAACAATTTTTTAGAAAAATGCTTTTTTAAGCATAAAAATGAATTTACACCAAAATCATGTACAGTATTGATTAACATGAAGTTTATTAGTTTATTATTAAACAATGATTTTTTTTTGAAATTCAAGTAAATCCAAAACTGAATCAAACCTTTTGAATATTTTATTAAAGGAAAAGGACATAAATAGTTTTTTATTAAAATAAAATATAACTTTGGTTCTAAAAAGTATATCCTAAATTTATAAATTCAATATAATATTTTTTTTAATTCATTATTTTACTCCTTAAATAAAAAGTTAGTAGATAAAAATGGGTTATATATTTTCAAGTCATTTTTATATCATAATTTGCCCTAAAATTATGGTATTTGTAAAATATATATTTTTACTATTCAGAAAATATTCAAAAAGTTCAGAAAAATATGAAAATTTCACCCTAAGATAATTTTTAAATGATGAATCCACAAATTAAGTTAATTTACTAAGATTAAATTCTAAAATTTAGAATTTTATCTCTAAAATAAAATAAAAAAACAGGTAAAAGAATAGTTTGTTTTGAATAAAAACTACTTGTTTTCAAATGAAACCCCATATTGTTGTTTCATACCATGATAAAAATATTTATAGGATTATCATATTAATAAATTGGAACTTTAATTTACATAATAAACATTACTATATTTTTTATCATATTAAATAATTCTTTTAATAGTTTAAAATAAGCTATTTACTTAACCTATAAAAAAATATCCCTTATGAGATAAAGTGGAAAATAATAAATTTATAAGTATAATGAGTATATAATTGATTATATAACATAATTTGAGACACAATATAAATATATATACATGTTTAAATTAAATATATAAATTATTACTAAAAATAATTGGGTTATTGAATCCCCCTATATAAATTACGTCCTCGCACTATATTTTTTTTTACCAAAATGATTGTATCTTGGAATATTCATAATATGTAGATTCAAAGCACATTAGAAGTTTTCTTTGGTAGTTTATATATTAAAATTCCTTTAAATATTTCAATTCATAAAATTAAGATAGAGGATCTTACACATAAAATATGTAATTAATTTATTTAATATGAGAATAAATAAATTCCGAGGCTTAGGATATTTCTTCAATGTGAATGTTGATCATCCATAAAGACCTTATCAGATTTCCTTCATTGAGTTATGAGGATCAGAGGATAGAATCCATCTAGTGGTGATCCACATGTGATCCTTTGATCTCCAAGCAATGCCAATCGATCTCCAAGTGCAATCACGTCAAATAAATTATCTTGTGTTGTTTTTGTTGATCACTCATCCTTAGGTCTTGAAGAAATATGTATTGAATTTTTCATTCTAGATAGGGATAGAGAAGGATGATTTGAAGTAGAATTCATTTTGTGTAAAAATTCTCTATATTTGATTTCACAACAATACTCTACACAATAGACATAACCATCTATTTATAGAGATAGTGATTAAGTTTAAATAATTATTTGATTGAATATAGTTCCTTAAATAATATTACAACCTTACTAAACTTCATGTATCATAATAATAATAATATTATTATTATTCATTTTTTGGCATGCACTAACTTTCATAATAAAAAATATAATGTAATGGGCTGGTTAATTAATATTTTTCACCAAAAATGATCTTGGTCCATTCGAAATCCTCTTAAATTTATTAAATGTATGAATAAATATTTTATTAAATATTTTATTCATAAATACATTTTTTGTGATTAATAAAATGTGAATAAAATTTTCCATTGATCATGAGAATAATACTTATTCAATTAATTAAATTCAAATAGATTTTAACCGAGATCATTGAAAACACTTAGTGTGTGACCATCCATGATTTTCTCTCATTGGCATTATGTGGGATTAGATAAAGTCTAATATTATTATATAGAAACATGTCAAGGAACCCAAGATAAAGAAAGTAATATTGAAATGAAAAAAACCACTTACAAAAACTTATTGTGTAATATAATCCCTTCATTGTAATATCTCATCAAGCATGTTGCACATCTGTGTCACCAACCTATTTGCTCGATACATCTTTCTTTGACTCTCTGAAATAAACATGTCATTACACCATGACCATGGAATTTAGGGAAATGTTCCTATTCCCATCCAATGAATGAGATATCGGCATTCATACAAATGGAAGAGAAAAATCATTCCTCAACTTATTCTTTAATGACATGCAAATCATGAAACGCCAAATGTACTATAAGGCCCCAGCCTTAAACCATACTTAATCTTGAGTTATTACAAGATTACACGTTGAGGATCCTTCCAGGTTTAGAGTTTTAGAAAATTAGATCATAAAACTTTCATTACATTCCACATATAAACAAAGTGGTTACATAAAGATAGTATTCTTCATTCCCATCAATGGAAACACATTTAAAATAAAACATGGATTATTTCTTGACATATCCTTGACTCTATCATCTTATCATGTACCTTTCCCTTGACCTGTGAAAAACATTTCAAAAACTTGGGATGAGCATAAAAACTCAGTATGGGTTATAAAAACATGGGAAGGAAACATGAGTTCATATATACATAAGAATGAAATCATACTTTACCCATAAAACATAGGCACTTTAACATACCTCATAAAATCATGAATAAATCATATTAATCATAAGACATAAAGGTAACTTGAGGCATTCATAACATTCTTACATAGGGAGTAACCCTCTTGGTTACGTTTGGAATACCCATCACAGTATATTCCCTAAAATCTCTTCGGAGAAACCTTAACGTTTCACTCCTTCGCATTACCCAATGCATTGGAGAGCTATAACGGGCTCACCCGCCCTTAGTTTATCACGGAACCACCCGTCTTCATAATAATGCCCAAGAACCATAACATAATCATATCACATAAAACGTGCATAAAGGAAACATAAAATTTCCACATTCCAATCACGAGATATCAATACAACACATTGATATAAAAACATTATGAAAACCATTTTCAATACCAAAATAAAAGAAAAGTAAAACATGGTATTTATTTTTCTTTTAAAAATAAGGTATGGCTTGTAGAGGAAGCCGACACTCAAATAACGGTCACGACGGCGGAGAAGTCGTTGTCGCCACATACGTACGACAAAAACATTCCCTTTTGTCGTTTAGTAAACGCTTCGTATAAAAAAGATTCCTTTTGAATAAACGTAAAAGTCAAAGAGGTTTATACACCGTATAAAAGAAAGTTGTGTATAAAATAAAATATGCCTCAACGAAAGGAGATTGAGACGAAGTCCCATACCTCGTATCCGACTTGACCCGACCGTTCTTTAAACTCCTGAATAATAAACTTGAGTTAATCTCTACTTTCTTATGAATCCTTTTCAAGTTCATTATTCCTTTTATACCATGTTATGAACATCATGTAATCATTTAAGTTAATAATGTTCATTTTGTCGATATTTGGTTCTTAAGTCAAAAATAGACTTCTTACACTTACATGTTGTTAATTTGGTCAAAGGTTCATTATATCCAGAATGGTATTCATGATGTAGATATCATATATGTCATATATATCCAGTACATACATTCATTTATAATATTACATCACATTTAGAGGTAAGAAATGAAATGCACCGTTCATGGAGACGGTAAGCCGTACGTACGAATGAACGCTACTTCCATTTCTGTTTCATATTTTATGGAATGGAATCATAATGATATAAGAGTATATTATAATTCCAGTATAATAACATATATAATATCATTAACTTTATCCTTTACACATCCCACATATGGTATTAACGAATCAAATCACTTTTAGGGGGCGGTAGTCCGCACTTCCTAAAATGAAGATATCGTGTTTTACCCATAATGGAAACCATAAAGGTATGCCCAAAAAGAAAAAAACAGAAGCTTAAGGAAAAAATAAACATATTATATATCATATATAAAAATAGTGACATCAGAATGGCCACCTTTGAATGTGTTAAATGAGTATTGAACAATCATCGTTTCGGGAGGCAGAATTTCGCCATCAACGGAAACCTTATGTTCTTTAACCATTTGATGTAGTTGTGTGAGAGTGTAGCTCAAATAAATCTTATAACAACATCCTAGTATATTGAATATACTGTTGTTGTTACAAAAGAAGTAAATAAAAAGAGTTTAGGGGGTTGGAGAAGCAAAATAAAACAAATGAACATGAGAGAATGAATTACCTTTAAAAGTGCAACTCCTTTTGAGTTGAGCCTAAAGGCTTCCTTTGAAAGGATTCTGCCCAAAGGGAATCCTCTAGGATGAGGAGAGGGATGTGGAGAGAGCAAATGGGCAGGGGTTGGCCGAGCCAAAGGCTTGAAGAGTGTGTGAAATGAGGTAGAGGTGGGGGCCTTTTATAAGGGGAGAGGAGGGGCACTTTTGGAAAGTAAAGAAACATTACTTTATTTGAAAATGTGTTTCGGTTTTAAAAGGTCCCACATTGATAGAATTCGTGGATAAGGTGATAAGGGTTCGAAATCCACTCATCCAATTGGTTTTGGACATGTGTAGTTCATAGATTTTACATTATCTTTCTATTTTATTTAAATCGTCAAATAATGATGTCATCGCTGCATCATTATTATGTCATAAATATTTAAATGTATTTAATGTCTAAAAATTATAAAAAAATACTAGGATATAGGAAATCGTTTTATCTTTCTAATGACTATTTATAATCAAAATTTGGACTTATATAACCCCACTTAAAAATTGTTTTCGCAAAACATATTATGTTTGTGTCATTTTCACTTTAACATTAAATAAAAAGTAATTTATGTCATTTCCCAACAAAAGTGGATCCATGGGGTCCCCAAGTTGACCCATGGCTTTTCTTGGTCGGCCATGACACAACCAATAAGTTTGGGAGATGTGTCTAGGTCATTTTATATTATTAAAGCATTATTTATACCTTAAACTACCCTAATTACCACTAATCGCGATTAAGAACTTAATAAGTTACTATTCACCAAAAAATTATTATAATCTCATTGAACCACATTTTACTTCTTAATGAAAACCATGTATGTCGGATTTTCAAAATTCAATACACATTAGTGGTAAAATTTCATTTAACTAAAAAAAATCAGTTTACTTGATTACCACTTAGTGGTTTCACTATTCATCAAAAATTGATGTTTTTCAGAAAATTACCAAAAATTCACCCTAAGCTATATTTGATATTCCGAATTCAAAAATGAAGTCTATTTTACAAAATTCAAATCATATAAGTCACATTATTTAATTTAATAATTAATTCCCGCTGCCAGAGCAAATAGCGTGTTTTTACAAAACAATAAGTATCAAAAGATTGACACCAGTTTAAGTCTAATTTCAAAGTGAAATTGATTCCAATGACCACCATTGGATTAAATGGTAAAAATATATTCTAATTTTACTTCAAAACCAATTCAAAACATAATCTAATCATATAAATAAATTAGATTAAAAAGCAGTTTTGATGTAAAATGCAGTATTTTTCACTATTCATTAAAAGATGAACATTGTCAGAAAAATACCAAAAATTCACACAAGGTAAATTTTGATGTCCCAATCATAAAGAATAAGTTTATTTTGACAAACATATTTTATAAAATTGTCAAAAGATAGATTCAAAAATGGTTTTCCATCAAAAGGCAGTAAAACAATCTTTTAATAATATTAGTGTATTCCATGCATAAGATTGTATTTACTTTCATTTTAAGCCTCTATAACACTATCTTAATCATTAATAGACATAGATAAAAATATCTATTATTCATTACTTACTTGGGATGTTACATCCTTCCCCCCTTTAGAAAATTGCATCCCCGCAATTTATTTACTTATCAAATAAATGAGGGTACTTATCCCTCATTGCATTTTCGGATTCCCATGTTGCCTCTTCAATCATGTGGTTTTTCCACAAAACCTTTACCTGCTTAATCACCTTATTCCGTAACACTTGCTCCCTGTGGTCAAGAATCTGGACCGGTTGTTCCTCATAAGATAGGTTCTCCTCCAGCTGAACTCCCTCTGGACTCAAAACATGAGATGGATCTCGCATACACTTTCTCAACATCGAAACGTGAAAAACATTGTGTACCTGAGATAAACTCGGAGGTAAAGCCACTCGGTATGCAACTGATCCAACTCTCTCCAGAATTTTTTATGGTCCAATGAACCTTGGACTCAACTTTCCTTTCTTACCAAATCTCATCACACTTTTCCAAGGAGAAACCTTGAGAAAAACATGATCACCTACCTCGAAAGATAGATCCTTCCTCCGGTTATCCGCATAAATCTTATGCCTCCTCTGAGCTGTTCTCATGTGCTTCTGAATCAGCTGAACTTTTTCTGCCATCTCTTCTACCAATTCTGGTCCCATCAACTTTCTTTCACCCACTTCATCCCAGAAAGCTGGAGTTCAACACCGCTTCCCATATAATGCCTGAAATGGTGCCATCTGTATACTGGAATGAAAACTGTTATTATATGAAAACTCAACCAAAGAAAGATGTTGGTCCCAACTTCCCTGATAATCCATAGAACAAGCTCGTAGCATATCCTCCAATGTCTGAATTGTTCGTTCTGACTGCCCATCTGATTGAGGATGAAAAGCTGTACTAAAATTTAATTCAGTACCCAACGACTTCTGAAGGCCTTTCCAAAAGTTAGAAGTAAACCTGGGATCACGATCCGATACAATGGAGAGAGGAACTCCATGTAACCTGACTATCTCTTTAAGATACAAACGGGAAAGTTGATCAAGAGAGAAAGTATCTCGTATAGCAAGGAAATGAGCAGATTTGGTCAAGTGATCAACAATGACCCAGATTGCATTATTACCTCGAGATGTCTTTGGTAATCCAACAACAAAGTCCATGGATATATTCTCCCATTTCCACTCTGGCACTGGTAAAGGCTGAAGCATCCCTTTCGGTAACTGCCGCTCTGCTTTAACCTGCTGACAAGTCAAACACTTCACAGTAAAATCAGCAATATCTCTTTTTATTCCATCCCACTAGTAATACTCCCGCAGATCTCTATACATCTTAGTACTGCCCGGATGAACTGAAAACGGAGAACTATGAGCTTCACATAACAACTCTCTCTTCAACTGTGAATCACAAGGCACACACAATCTCTTCCCAAATCTCAAAACACAATCACTATCAATGTTGAATTCAGGCAACTTACCTTTCTGAACCAACTCTACCTTTTTCTGCAGCTCACTATCTTGCTTCTGTGCTTGTTTGATTCTATCTGATAGAGAAGATCTCACTGATACCTGAAACAAAACAGAAGGACTTCCTGCACCAACAACATCTATGCCAAAGTTCATCAAATCCTTAACCAAAGGATCACGTTCTAAACGCAACATTGTTAATGAAGCATTACTTTTTCGACTCAAAGCATCAACCACTTTATTTGCTTTTCCCGGATGGTAATGAATTGTACAATCATAATCCTTGATTAATTCTAGTCATCTTCTTTGTCTCATGTTTAACTCTTTCTGAGTGAATATATACTTTAAACTTTTTTGATCTGTATATATTTCACACTTTACTCCATACAAATGATGCCTCCAAATTTTTAAAGCAAAAACAACAGAAGCTAGTTCCAAATCATGTGTAGGGTAATTTACCTCATGAGTTTTCAACTGTCGTGAAGCATAAGCAATTACCTGATCATTCTGCATTAGGACGCAACCAAGTCCTTTCAATGAAGCATCATTGTATATAACAAACTCACCATTCCTGGAAGGTAGTGCCAAAACTGGAGCATTCACCAATCTTCTTTTCAATTCCTGAAAACAATCATCACATTCTTTTGTCCAGATAAACATAACACCCTTCCGAGTTAGCTTAGTCATTGGACTAGATAACCGTGAAAAATTTCTAACAAACCTTCGGTAATAGTCCGCCAAACCAAGGAAGCTACGAATCTCGGTTACATTTGTGGGTCTTGGCCATTCTTCCACAACTTTTGTTTTTGCAGGATCAACAGTTATTCCATCTTTAGAAACAATGTGACCAAGGAAAGAAATTTTTTGCAACCAAAACTCACACTTTCTGAATTTCCCATATAGTTTCTTTTCTTTTAAGGTTTGCAAGATAACCCTTAAATGTTTTTCATGCTCCTCTTTACTTTTAGAAAACACCAAAATATCATCAATGAAAACCACCACAAACTTATCCAAGAACTCATGGAAAATTCTATTCATTAAGTCCATGAATACAACAGGTGCATTGGTTAGTCCAAAAGGCATTACTACAAATTCATAATGGCCATATCTCGTATGGAACGCGGTCTTCGGAATATCTGCCTCCTTTACCTTCAGCTGATGGTACCCCGATCTCAGGTCAATCTTTGAAAAAAACTGAGCTCCCTGGAGCTGATCAAACAAATCATTGATATGAGGCAAAGGATATTTGTTCTTAACAGTGATATTATTCAAGGCTCTATAATCAATGCAAAGTCTCATAGAACCATCTTTCTTTTTAACAAATAAAACAGGAGCACCCCATGGTGATGTGCTAGGTCTAATGAAACCTTTCTCTAATAAATCTTGCAATTTCTCCTTCAACTCTAAAAGTTCAATTTGTGCCATTCGATAAGGGGGTTTTGAAATTGGATTAGCATCAGGAACTAAGTCAACAGTAAACTCAACTTCCCGATCTGGTATTATTCCAGGCAACTCATCAGGAAAAACATCAGGATACTCATTTACCACTGGCACATCATTAATCTGAACAGTTCCTTTATTTTCAACGACGTGTGCAAGGTAACATTCATTTCCATCTTTTACAAGTTTCTCGGCCTCTTGATATGTTATCAAAAGTAAGGGTTCATTCTTGTAAACAAACTGAAAGTCTTTCTGAAAAGAAACTTCTTTAGCTCTACAGTCAATCTTAGCATGGTAAATAGAGAGCCAATCCATACCCAGGATAACATCAAACTCAACTAGAGGTAGAACAATAAGGTTTGCAAGTAGGTTCTTTCCACAGATAAGGATAGGAAGATTCTTATAAATTCTTTTTGCCTCGACACTTCCCCCAGGTGTTTTTACCAAAATTTCAGGAGTCATTTCCTGAGATGGTATTCCCATTTTACTAGAAAAGGTTTCAGAGATGAAAGAATGTGTAGACCCCGAATCAAACAACACACTGGAATAATCTGAAAAAACAAACAAAGTACCTGATACAACTTCATTTGATGGCCCGACATCTGCTGAAGTAGTTGCAAAGGATTTCACCACCCCTTTCTGCTTGTAGTCTAACTGCTTCCCATCACTCAAGCTCCTTGTCGGACACTCATTTGCATAGTGACCCATCTCATTGCACTTAAAACATTTCACTAACTGTAAATCAAATTTGTTCTTACCTTCACCTTGATCCTTTTCAGTGCAATCACGAGCCTTATGTCCCATCTTACCACATCGGTAGCACTTCCCAGAATTCAGAAGACATTCCCCAGCATGCCTTTTGCCACATTTATCACAAACTGGAAACTTAGTTCTCTTACCATCAGACTTTTTTGAATAATTCTTACCTTTCTCCTGCCACCTCGGTCTCTTCTTCTGCTGGTTGTTATAGAACACTTGGTCATCGGCAAACTCCATTTCCACCTTCTCAGCACATCGAACAACCTTTTCATAACTTTTAAACTCACGAGAAGCTAATGCCCTTCGATACTTTGGCTTTAATCCGGAGTAAAAACGATTGATTTTACTATCAAGGTCCCGGATAAAATTTGGAGCATACCTTTCCAAACGAGTGAACCTTTCTTCATAAGCATCCACTGAGTCTTCCTCTTGCCTCAATTCCAAGAATTTCTTTTCCATCCTAAGTCGAACAGCCTTAGGAAAATACTTCTCAAGAAACATACCTTTGAATTCATCCCAGTCAAGAGCATCAATATCATCGGCGTCCCTGATATTTTTAACCATAGACCACCACTGATCTGCTTCACCCTCCAAACGGTAAATAGCAAGACTAACCTTTTGATTGTCTGAACACCCCATGACATCAAAAATCTTCTCCAGTGCTTTAATCCACCCTTCAGCTAGCACAGGGTCAGATGATCCTCTGAATGATGGTGGATGTTGCCTCATGAAATGTTCCACCACTGACATGTTCCGCTGCGGTTGATCTGGCTGATCTTGTGCATGGATACCACCGCCATTTATCGCTTGAGTCAACTGTGCCATTACTGCAACAAACTGTTCAGTTCCAATTCCGACCATTTCTGGATGCTGATTCGGATGGTTATTTCCTTCTGTATGCCTTCCTAGCACAGCTTCCCTGTTTCCTCTGCGGAAAACCATTCTGAACAAACATGTCTTAGATGAAGCAACATGGTAATCTTTAAATTCTATATCACTTCAATTTGACCAAAAAAAAACATTTTTGGATAATCATTTAATAGAATTCTAACTCCTAAAGTTATCTAAACCGACCTTTGATACTAACTATAAGGCCCCAACCTTAAACCATACTTAATCTTGAGTTATTACAAGATTACACGTTGAGGATCTTTCCAGGTTTAGAGTTTTAGAGAATTAGATCATAAAACTTGCATTACATTCCACATATAAACAAAGTGGTTACATAAAGATAGTATTCTTCATTCCCATCAATGGAAACACATTTAAAATAAAACATGGATTATTTCTTGACATATCCTTGACTCTATCATCTTATCATGTACCTTTCCCTTGACCTGTGAAAAACATTTCAAAAACTTGGGATGAGCATAAAAACTCAGTATGGGTTATAAAAACATGGGAAGGAAACATGAGTTCATATATACATAAGAATGAAATCATACTTTACCCATAAAACATAGGCACTTTAACATACCTCATAAAATCATGAATAAATCATATAAATCATAAGATATAAAGGTAACTTGAGGCATTCATAACATTCTTACATAGGGAGTAACCCTCTTGGTTACGTTTGGAATACCCATCACAGTATATTCCCTAAAATCTCTTCGGAGAAACCTTAACGTTTCACTCCTTCGCGTTACCCAATGCATTGGAGAGCTATAACCGGCTTACCCGCCCTTAGTTTATCACGGAACCACCCATCTTCATAATAATGCCCAAGAACCATAACATAATCATATCACATAAAACATGCATAAAGGAAACATAAAATTTCCACATTCCAATCACGAGATATCAATACAACACATTGATATAAAAACATTATGAAAACCATTTTCAATACCAAAATAAAAGAAAAGTAAAACATGGTATTTATTTTTCTTTTAAAAAGAAGGTATGGCTTGTAGAGGAAGCCGACACTCAAATAACGGTCACGACGGCGGAGAAGTCATTGTCGCCGCATACGTACGACAAAAACATTCCCTTTTGTCGTTTAGTAAACGCTTCGTATAAAAAATATTCCTTTTGAATAAACGTAAAAGTCAAAGGGGTTTATACACCGTATAAAAGAAAGTTGTGTATAAAATAAAATATGCCTCAACGAAAGGAGATTGAGACGAAGTCCCATACCTCGTATCCGACTTGACCCGACCGTTCTTTAAACTCCTGAATAATAAACTTGAGTTATTCTCTACTTGCTTATGAATCTTTTTCAAGTTCATTATTCCTTTTATACCATGTTATGAACATCATGTAATCATTTAAGTTAATAATGTTCATTTTGTCGGTATTTGGTTCTTAAGTCAAAAATAGACTTCTTACACTTACATGTTGTTAATTTGGTCAAAGGTTCATTATATCCAGAATGATATTCATGATGTAGATATCATATATGTCATATATATCCAGTACATACATTTATTTATAATATTACATCACATTTAGAGGTAAGAAATGAAATGCACCGTTCATGGAGACGGTAAGCCGTACGTACGCATGAACGCTACTTCCATTTCTGTTTCATATTTTCTGGAATGGAATCATAATGATATAAGAGTATATTATAATTCCAGTATAATAACATATATAATATCATTAACTTTATCCTTTACACATCCCACATATGGTATTAACAAATCAAATCACTTTTAGGGGGCGGTAGTCCGCACTTCCTAAAATGAAGATATCGTGTTTTACCCATAATGGAAAACATAAAGGTATGCCCAAAAAGAAAAAAACAGAAGCTTAAGGAAAAAATAAACATATTATATATCATATATAAAAATAGTGACATCAGAATGGCCACCTTTGAATGTGTTAAATGAGTATTGAACAATCATCGTTTCGGGAGGCAGAATTTCTCCATCAACGGAAACCTTATGTTCTTTAACCATTTGATGTAGTTGTGTGAGAGTGTAGCTCAAATAAATCTTATAACAACATCCTAGTATATTGAAGATACTGGTGTTGTTACAAAAGAAGTAAATAAAAAGAGTTTAGGGGGTTGGAGAAGCAAAATAAAACAAATGAACATGAGAGAATGAATTACCTTTAAAAGTGCAACTCCTTTTGAGTTGAGCCTAAAGGCTTCCTTTGAAAGGATTCTGCCCAAAGGGAATCCTCTAGGATGAGGAGAGGGATGTGGAGAGAGCAAATGGGCAGGGTTTGGCCGAGCCAAAGGCTTGAAGAGTGTGTGAAATGAGGTAGAGGTGGGGGCCTTTTATAAGGAGAGAGGAGGGGCACTTTTGGAAAGTAAAGAAACATTACTTTATTTGAAAATGTGTTTCGGTTTTAAAAGGTCCCACATTGATAGAATTCGTGGATAAGGTGATAAGGGTTCGAAATCCACTCATCCAATTGGTTTTGGACATGTGTAGTTCATAGATTTTACATTATCTTTCTATTTTATTTAAATCGTCAAATAATGATGTCATCGCTGCATCATTATTATGTCATAAATAATTAAATTTATTTAATGTCTAAAAATTATAAAAAAAATACTAGGATATAGGAAATCGTTTTAGCTTTCCAATTACTATTTATAATCAAAATTTGGACTTGTATAACCCCACTTAAAAATTGTTTTCGCAAAACATATTATGTTTGTGTCATTTTCACTTTAACATTAAATAAAAAGTAATTTATGTCATTTCCCAACAAAAGTGGATCCATGGGGTCCCCAAGTTGACCCATGGCTTGTCTTGGTCGGCCATGACACAACCAATAAGTTTGGGAGATGTTTCTAGGTCATTTTATATTATTAAAGCATTATTTATACCTTAAACTACCCTAATTACCACTAATCGCGATTAAGAACTTAATAAGTTACTATTCACCAAAAAATTATTATAATCTCATTGAACCACATTTTACTTCTTAATGACAACCATGTATGTCGGATTTTCAAAATTCAATACACATTAGTGGTAAAATTTCATTTAACTAAAAAAAATCAGTTTACTTGATTACCACTTAGTGGTTTCACTATTCATCAAAAATTGATGTTTTTCAGAAAATTACCAAAAATTCACCCTAAGCTATATTTGATATTCCAAATTCAAAAATGAAGTCTATTTTACAAAATTCAAATCATATAAGTCACATTATTTAATTTAATAATTAATTCCCGCTGCCAGAGCAAATAGCGCGTTTTTACAAAACAATAAGTATCAAAAGATTGACACCAGTTTAAGTCTAATTTCAAAGTGAAATTGATTCCAATGACCACCATTGGATTAAATGGTAAAAATATATTCTAATTTTACTTCAAAACCAATTCAAAACATAATCTAATCATATAAATAAATTAGATTAAAAAGCAGTTTTGATGTAAAATGCAGTATTTTTCACTATTCATTAAAAGATGAACATTGTCAGAAAAATACCAAAAATTCACACAAGGTAAATTTTGATGTCCAAATCATAAAGAATAAGTTTATTTTGACAAACATATTTTATAGAATTGTCAAAATATAGATTCAAAAATGGTTTTCCATCAAAAGGCAGTAAAACAATCTTTTAAGAATATTAGTGTATTCCATGCATAAGATTGTATTTACTTTCATTTTAAGCCTCTATAACACTATCTTAATCATTAATAGACATAGATAAAAATATCTATTATTCATTACTTACTTGGGATGTTACATGTACCCTAAAACCCACCAACATATTACATGATTTTTTTGGTTAGTAAATCTAAGTGTGTGAGCCATGGAATGTATTAGTGATAATTTTAAAGTATAAGGAACTTTATACACACTCTCATATAGGAATATCTAATGCAACCAAAACATACAGAATTACTACTTGAAAGTTTTTTCTCATAATCTCTCATCTTGAAGATTGCCAAATGTAAACTTCATGAGAAGAAAAATCATCCACTAATGAGTATTGGAACCTAACATTCTATGTATTATGTGTCCAATCAAAGTATGTTATCCAACCATAGAATGTTATTTAATAATATATTCATAGTACTTAAATGTCCTCATCATAGGGGGAAAGTTCTCTGACTATATCCATGAAACATATACGCTAGGACATTATTACATTATATTCATGCTGAAAAATGAAAAATATATAATAATAAGTTTTATTAATATTCTATACATCGAATGTACATGTAATAAAATTACAAACAGTTGGTCTTAGTTCACCATCTCCAAAAAACGCCCACTTGGACTAGAGCCAACTACCTATGACCTTCAACCTACTAGACCTCACATGATAATCATGTTTTTATTAAGTCAATTCTTTAGTCAAGGGGTTTTCCACATTATCTTCCCTAGAAACAATTCTTACCCCAACTTCACCACTTTGAGAAAAAGCCCTCAAGAGATGATAGTTCCAAAGTACATATTTCACCCACTAATGTGACCTTGGATCTTTTTTCAGATCCACCACTATAGTATTAACACAATAAAGTGTCACTACTGAAATTTCCACCTATACCCATGGTTTTAAACCATGGGTATAGCCCCTAAACCCATGGTTATAGTATATACCCATGTTTTTCAAAACTGTGACATCTTGAGGCGTCAGTATAGACCTATACCCAAAGTTTTATAAAAACCATGAGTAAAGGTCCCAGAAATTCTTCCATACCCATGGTTTTAATGAAACCATGTGTATCTATATATACCCTTTCTTTCAAAAACCATGGGTATATATTTTCCTATCTTAGAACATATACCTATGGTACTAAAAACTATAGGTATAGGTATCTTCCTGCAATTGGCAGAAGCACCACCACTTCTTCCTCTAGATCATGAACTTGTAAATAAAATAATGCATACAATATAAATTCTGTTAAATATATTTTTTATACATTTATAATCCATCCAACAGCTTGTAATAGTTTTCAAACCATAAAAATAGTAAAACATGCATATACATCCATAAAAAAGATCAATTCAAGTCATTACAGACAAGTATCCTTCCTACTAGTCAAAAAATGGAGTGGATCAAAATCAACACCATAGCCAACATCCTCATCCACAAGAGCTTCAGAAAAATCATCACCATTATCACTAGTAGCAACATCCTCAAAAAAACATCAATTAGAGCAGAAATATCATCAACAATGTCATCACCACCACCATCAGATCAATCACCACTAAGACGCTATTTGGAATCACTCATGGAATTATTTAAAGACTACATCGATGATATATATAAATAAATATTATAATTAGTATCTAATGAAAATTATTGACTTATAATCGATATAGATTTTAATAATTTTTTGGTGATCATATTACTTCTTTCACACTCTTGTTTACTTCTTTCACTCTCCTTTAAAGTCATTTTTTCCTTAGCTACTTCTGCGTGAGTGCTTTGCAGCTCGGGGGGGGGGGGTCTGAGAGGTTTGACAGGTGCCTAATGAGGGACAATACCTAGAGGGGAAACTGTTTTTCCTTGGCCTACATCAGACTCTGGCCTCGTGCTCATCACCTAATACCCCACTCAAATGATCATTCAACCTAAATTTGTCATCTTCTTTATCATTAAGGGCCTCTATGGAATTCTATTAAAAATATAAACAAGAAATTTAATTATATATTTTGTATAAATATTTGATATATAAATTAAAAAAATTAAGAAAAATTCTTTTTTTTTTGCATTTACTACACTTCCATCCTTTTACTTCTTACATGAGAAAAATAATTTATCTCGAGGTACACGACTTTTGATTCCCAATATAGCTTGCTGAAAATTACATTTATTAGTATACACATATTCAAAATACAAAAATTTATAATCTTAAATAATAATATAATGGAATAACTATTAAATGAATGAAAAAATTATAAATTTAAAAAAATTAAACATTGATGACAAATATTCATATATAAAATTTGATCATAAACACTTTATAATTTTAAGTACTCATTATGAACATTCAATAATCTTGAATATGAATGTTTTATATTCATTTTATAATTTCTAGTTAGCCTATTTTCCTAATATTCCAATTGTCCATTAGGCATATAGGATAATTATTTAGTAGGCCAATAGCCTAATTGAAGATTGGCCTAGAGGCCAATTGGACATTAGGCCTATAGGCCAATTGTCCATTAGGCCTATATATGCAAACTATCAATTAGGCCTAATAACCAATTGGCCTTTAGGAATAATGGAACATTAGGCTCTAGGACTAATTCTAATTATCCATTAGTCATGTATCTCAATTATCCATTACGTATATAGTTCAATTGTCCATTAGGACAATAGGTTAATTAGCCAATAGTACTATTGTCCAATTAGACATTAAGCCTAGATCCCAATTGGTAATTAATCCAAAATTCCAATTAACCATTTGAAAAGGGTATTTTCATCCATATATTAAAGGTATTAATACCAATAAAACATAAAATTCAGTATGAAAGTCTAACTGAGTAGAAATATAAATAAGGACGCTATTTCAATTTAGATTAAAGTACCTAACATTTCTCATGATCAGGCATTTTAGTGCACCCCAATGTGTGTAAATATTTTATTGAATCTCTATTTTTTTTGTTTTCCCCAGCGTTTCCTAAAAAAATCAATACAAGTAACATGGATTAAATTTTATATGAAAACCATTAAAGATTGAGACTAACTTAAACTCATCAATCTTCTAATATGAAATAATTTTTTGATATTGAGTTTTTGGAAAGTTTGGGAATATGGGTACACCCTCTAAACCAGAACCAACTCTGCTCTTCCAACCAATATTCAACACATTCTTGTATGATAACCATGATCCCCCAAGATCCAACATCCTTGCAGTCTTAGTAGCTTCAATTTCAGGAAAATTAAACCAACTCTGAAAGAAACATGTTAATTCATATAAATACTAAAATAATATAGATATAAATTTATTAAATTTTTTTCCATAATTGAACCCATTGTTTTTCTATGATTTCATCACTTATATGTCTCCATGAGACCGGTTCTAACCGAACTATATTGTGGTACTTGGATAAAGTGGCCATGAAATTTCTACACTGCCTATAATTTTTACCTACCATTTGTTTATCTTAATTGTAATCCACTATTATTGGGGTTTGTAGATTCCAGGATTCCTACATATAAGTGACCCCACATCTCCTACTAGAAGATCCTAGTGAATAATATAAGAGGGAAAAGAAGAATAATTAATTCACATTACAATAGGAAAAATGATGTGATATAATTCAAAATATTTATAAAAAACCCAATACAGACTGCTTAATATGATGTAATAGATCAGTGATCTATCTTAGATCATGATCCTCTGAAGGAAGATTATGTCTCAATGCATTCTATGGGTGATCTTCATGCAGTAGAGTGGAAGATGAAGGAACAAACTCATCAGATGTCTGATTGATGGTAGGAAATAGAGGCAGTGTAGACATAACATAATTTGGGTAGTATGGTGGCGGATAAATTAATGAATATGGATATGATAATGGTGGGAACATCTGTAGAGAGGAATAGATCTAGTATGGGAATAATAGGCTAAATGAGATGATGGAGCCATGAGTTGGAACATCCCTAGAGGATTAAGTGGAGCATTTAAATGTATGGTAGATGAGGTGTCTACTGGTGGGTTGTGAGAGAACAAGTATGATGGGTGCTTCATCTAGGTCTAGTATAATCCCCCCTCGGGCCTATGCTAGTAGGATGGGGATGAAAATCTAGTAGAACAGAAACTTCCCAAAAAAATTGATAATGAATATTAATAAGAAATTATATGTAATAAAGAAGAAAAATAGTACACTTATTATACTCACTCAGGGAAGCGAAGGATGGAATGAACGGTTGTGCACCTGTCGATTAGGATCAAATACTCACTTCCTTCAATTTTTTGAAGTATTTTTCATAATCTATTTAAGAATAAAATGTACATTTTTTAGAAACAAATTTTAAAAATCATACATACAACTTATAAGTAAAATATGGAATATCCAATGTCAGAACATCTTTTAGTAAAACTAATGTATGCATTTTTTTTCAAAAATCATTTTAAAACCAGTTTTCATAATTGAAATAAATCTAATTAAATGAAATGAATATAGACAATATTAAAAAAACATATCATTCCAAGATGAAACTAATTACAGTAATTCTAACCTAAGAAACTCATGACAATATAAACTGAATGAATAGTTAATATATATGGTTGCTTCTATATATTACCCACCACTAGTTTAGGTTCAACATAAACTCTCACAATGGGACAATTTTATTCATCAAATGTAGTATTTAGGTTTACCCAAATGGGGGCGTTAATGGTGGAAATTTCATCCCCAACATCATGAAAATTATGTCTTGGTATTACTCTATTAATGAAATTGTAATCGGGTATCATATGATCTCTCACATAAAAAATTATTTTTTCATTGATTCCAAAATTTATGGTTCATCGATATGCAATAATCAAATTAATTAAATAACTCTGAATCCATAATCATCAATAACGGTACCATGTCATTTCATTAAATAAAACCATTTACATTTTATCATAGTGGTTTGAAGTTGAGAATATTAATCCAACAATAATATTTTCTCAACAAGTCCATAATAATACACATATTCATATCGAGGCTGATTATCTGATGAAATGGAATAACAATCTGTCATAGAATTTAACATAACACCATCATGTTGTGTTCTCATTTTTACCCCTCAATCAGTTGTAACAAATTTATACCCATTGATTATTAAATATTTTTAATCACAAACCAAAAAAAATTGGCCAAAAGCCATTGCTCTTAATTCTTGAGAAATAGAGTCAATAGGTTAAATCAATACATCAAATATATATGAATAATACAGTTAAATGGATATCTATATTTGAATCTAATTAAAGTAATGGTCATACCTTTATTTCAACCAAGCAGGAAACTCTAGGTTATGGAAAGCCTCTTTCCTTTTCAAAGGTAATGATCGATGAACTCTAATTATAATTTGATTACATTACCTACATAAAATGATAATAAAAGTCTAAGGTATATGTTAAATTACATAATATGATATAACTTCTAAATATTAAAATTACTTACTTGATATAGTAATCGAACAAACCATAGTTAAACACGGTTGTGAAATGTGTCATATCTTTCTCTTCAGGGATCAATGTCGCCCATGTATAAGATCCAACAATTACTCTTATTTGTGGAAGAGATGGAAATAAGGGATAAATTTCTCTATACTGATCATGTCCACTTATCATTTTTTGGTTATTTATTGTGCCCACATTATGAAAATACATCAAACACAAATCCATACTTTATTGATCTAGATAACCTCTCACAATCGAACATTTATGATATTTCTTGTTTTGGACATATGATTTCATTGTGCACATATTTATTTCAGTAGGATACATCCACCAAAAAGAAACTGGACCCCCAATAAGTGTTTTAGTTGGAATATGGACTATTAAATGTAGCATGCAGGTAAAAATGGATGGAGGAATTTTTTTCTATCTCACACAAAATTAATGGCGCCTTCTACTGCATTTTTATCAAGAATTACTTGGTTGACCTTTTAGAAAAAAGTTCTCTAAAAAATGGCATAAGTTAGTAAATGTCACCCTTACATTATTGGATAGAAAATGATGAATTTATATTATAATCAATTCACAAAGATGTATGTGATAAATATGAGTTTTAAGGGATTGTAGTTTCAAATATATTCTATTGTCTCGCTTAGATATGTTTCTAGAATAGCCATCACAAACCTAGATATTCTCTAATACTTCTAGAAATTGATCTTAACCTAATATTTCATCAAATAATTAGTACAAGGAAATTTTCATTTGTTTTCACTGAAACACAAAAGATGCAGTTCTATTCCAGTACCACAATCCAACAATTCCCAATGAGATCAGACGTCATCTTTTGTCTTCCCCTTGATATTTAGAAGAATTGAAAGAAAAATTTCAGATAAAATTTTCCCAATTTTCATTACTTCTAAAAAATAAAGTAACAAATTGGTAGACCAATATGGTAACTCAAAGTAGATACTTATCTTTTTCCAATTGTAGGTGGTTTTAGTATGAACATTCTTCCACTTTTTAGATTTCAGATGACTTTTCCCTAATGAAAAGCTGAAATATTTCAATTCATTAAGAACATAACTACCTAACATAAACTGAGGTGGTTTTTTAGTTTAAAGAGTATTATAAAACCTCTGATGTTTCTTCCTGTAATGATGATCCATTGGAATGAATCATCGATGCCCTGTGAAATGGACACTATGTTGATATTTATGCCTTCTCGGTCGTGTATTATTTATCCTTGCATGACATGATATTTTTTCATTTGTGCTCCACCCTGACATCATTGTACAATCATGGAAATTATTTATTGTCCCTATAAGGGTAGCACACATCTAAAATATATTTCTTGAAGAATCATCGAATGTCTATACACTCATATCCCAAAGTTGCTTCAACTCTCTTATTAATGGTTGCAAGTCGACATCTATATCATTACTGGGATCAGAAGGTCCAAATATTATTATAATCAAGAAATTAGTTTTTTATCATACACATTTATGAAGGAAGATTATAAACACGAATAAAAATGGATAGATTCTATGATCAGTAAGAATCTAACAAAATGGATTAAAACCATAATAGGATAGACCCAACCTGACATTATGAACCTTAGATGAAAAATTAGGATGTTATGCATCAAAATACTTCCATGATAATCCATATGTAGGATGAACCAACTCATCATTACCTTTAATTCTCTCAACATCATTTAATCGTATATTTTATGAGATTGTTTTATATATGAATATATTTTAAAGTCCATAAGTAAATGGAAAGTTCCGCATGACTTTTGGTGGCACACGATATGGTGTTCCATATTCATTTTTATTCTATCATGATGTAACACGTTCATTACAGTCATTATAGTCATATGTTTCCTCCCAAAATAAACTGAAATATTTTAGACAAGCATGGAATTTATTAATATCAAATCCAAGTTTCATAATAAACTTTTGTGCCTTACAATGATTTTAGGTTATATCTAAACCATCAAGAATAAATTGATTAAAAAAGGTATGAATATAGTTAATGAAGGTATTAGAAATTCAATATATGGTTTTCCATGACACAACGTCATTAAAAATTCCAAATTGGTCATTATATTACATTACTGGTATACTGGAGTTCTAGAATCATCCATTATTTTTTTCACTCTCTTAACATCATCATCTTCAGTCTTTTAGTCATGTGTATTGAAACCATTTCCTTCTTACACTTGCATACTATCTGTCTCTTGATAATGAAAAAATGGAAACCAATCAAATATCAAATTCTCCATACCACTTATTTATTTTCATTCATGAATAGTAGAAGATTGTCTCATCTCTCCATGGTGATACCAAACAGAATAATTTTTTTCAAAACCATCTTTAATTTTATAGTAGCTAACTTCTTCTCACCTTAACCATGGTCTTCCAAAAAAAATTATAGAATGGAAACTATATAAAACCTCCATATAAAGAATTATTAAATGAAAAATCTAACAAAAAGACAAATTCTTTTGAAACTCAGTTGAAATTAGATCGGTATGATACATCCAGATTCCATCCATTCTATTACAAGGGGAAAAAGTTATGTTCCAATCCAAAATGTAATCCATAATTAAAAAATTTATTACAAAAAATTTTAATATGAAATTTATCAAATCATACTGTTAGATTTAAAAGCAATGAATAAGAGAACTAAAATATCTTATAAGAAATGGCTAAAAATAACTAATCAAGATCAATATCTCTACCATTTTATAATTCACTATCATGGTAGATAAATTGAATAAATTTGACACTACAATCCAGATTATTCCCTTATATTCACTTATGTTTTACTAAAACAACCCTATTTATCTATCCCTATACTCGATATTATCTAGTAAAGAGAAACAGGTGGGCTGGGGTGGGGTGGTCCAAGACTGCCTGGGTTTGATCCCATGTGGGTTTGTCCAAAAAATACCACAAATAATTCAAACAAAATTAAGCCTAACTCAGCCCACATAAGCCTATGGGTAGCTCATTGTAACATCCCAGGTAAATAGAGAAGAATAAATATTAATATTTATTAATATTTTAACTTTAAATTGGTTTCTATGTTCGAAATCGTACCCGATACGCAACGATGAGTTCCTTTAAAAACTTACGTTGCACACTAATAATATAATATTATTATTTTAAATGGTAGTTAACATGTAGTCGTTGTACTGGAGAGAATGGATATAAATAACTAAAATATGATTATATATGTTTTTAAATGTTTTTATATTTACCCAATAAAAGATAAAGTCTTAAAATATGGAAAGAATTCAATTTTAGGCATTTATACCCTAATTTTCACTAAGGGTTCACTTATCACCTTTTGACGGCGAACCGTCATTAAATATAGTTTTGATCAATCTTATAAATTCTATTGGACCAAATATAACCCTTCTTTAGAATCGGGACATCAAAATTTACTTGGTGTAAATTTTTGGTATCTTTCCGATAAAGTTCATTTTTTTAATGAATATTGTAAATGTTGTATTTTAATTCAAAACCTCTTTTTGATCTAATTTATTTATATGATTAGATTATTATTTGAATTGGTTTTAAAGTTAAATTATAAAATATTTTTACCATTAAATCCGATAGTGGTTGTTGGAATTAATTTCACTTTGAAATCGGACTTAAACTAGTGTCAATATTTTGATACTTATTGTTTCATAAAAAAACGCTATTTGCTCTGACAACGGGAATTAATTATTAAATTAATTAATGTGACTTATATATTTTGAATTTTGTAAAATAGACTTCATTTTTGAATTCGTAATATCAAATATATCTTAGGGTTAATTTTTGGTAATTTTCTGAAAAACTACAATTTTTGATGAATAGTGAAACCACTAAGTGGTACTTATAAAAACCGATTTTTCCGTTTAAATGAAATTTTTCCATCATTGTGTTTTAATTTTCAAAAATCCGACATACATGGTTGTCATTAACAAGTAAAATGTGGTTCAATGATATTAAAATTATTTTTTGGTGAATACTAACTTATTAAGTTTTTAATCGCGATTAGTGGTAATTAGTGTAGTTTAAGGTAAAAATAATGTTTTAATAATATGCGATGACCTAGACACATGTTATACCTCCATTGGATGTGTCATGGCCGACCGAAAAAATTCATGGGTCAACTTCGGGACCCCATGGAGCCACTTTGGTTGGAAAATGACATAAATACCTTTTATTTAATGTTAATGTAAAAAATTGCACAAACATGATATGTTTTACTAAAACAATTTTTAAATGGGGTTATAAAAGTCATATTTTTTATTATAAATATTCATTGGAAAGATAAAAAGATTTCCTACATCATAGTATTTTTTTTATAATTTTTAGACATTAAATAAATTAAATTATTTATGACATAATAACGATGCAGCGATGAAATCATTATTTGACGATTTAAATAAAATGGAAAGATAATGTAAAATCTATGAACTACACCTGTCCAAAACTAATTGGATTGGTGTATTTAGAACCCTTATCACCTTATCCAAGAATTATATCAATGTGGGACCTTTTAAAACCGAAACACATTTTCAAATAAAGTAATATTTCTTTACTTTCCAAAAGTGCCCCTCCTCTCCTCTTATAAAAGGCCCCCACCTCTACCACCTTACACACACTCCTCAAGCCTTTGTCTCGGACAAAACCTACCCATTTACTCTCTCCACATCACTCTCCTCATCCTAGAAGATTCCCTTTTGGAAGAATCATTTCAAAGGAAGCCCTTAGGCTCAAATCAAAAGGAGTTACACATTTAAAGGTAATTCATTCTCTCTTGTTCATTTGTTTTATTTTTCTCCTCCAACCCCCTAAACTATTTTTATTTACTTCTTTTGTAACAAAACCAGTATCTTCAATATACTAGGATGTTGTTATAAGATTTATTCGAGCTACACTCTCACACAACTACATCAAATGGTTAAAGAACATACAGTTTCTGTGGATGGAGAAATTCTCCCTCACGAAACGATGATTGTTCAATACTCATTTAACACCTTCAAAGGTGGCAATTATGATGTCACTATTTTTATATATGATATATAATATGTTTATTCTTTCCTTAAGCTTCTGTATTTTTCATTTATGGCATACCATTATTGTTTCCATTATGGGTAAACACGATATCTTAATTTAAGGAGTGCAGACTACCGCCCCCTCAAAGTGATGTGATTCGTTAATGTCATATGTGGGATGTGTAAAGGATGGATTTAAAGTAATTATATATGATGTTATACTGGAATTATAATATACCTCTATATCATTATTATTTCTTTCCATTAAAGTATGAGATTGAAATGAAATTAGCGTTCATGCGTACGTACAGCTTACCATCTCCATGAACAGTGCATTTAATTTCTTATCCCCAAATGTAATGTAATATTAAAAGTACATGTACATAATGGATATATATAATGAATGATATATATAAATGATTAATATAATTATGTAATTAAAATATACATACCTACCAATTAGTTTTAATTCCATTAATATGACAAGGAAATGAAAGTAGCGTTCATGCGTACGTACGGCTTACCGTCTCCATGAATGGTGAATTTCATTTCTTAACTCTAAATGATTGTGTAATATTATAAATACATGTATATTCTGGATATATATGATATATATGATATCCAAAATCAGGAATGTCATTCTGGATATAAAGAACCTTTGACCACACGAACAACATGTAATTGTAAGAAGTCCACTTTCGACTTAAGAACTAAATATCGACAAAACAAACATTATTAACTTAAATGGTTACATAATTTTTATAACATGGAAATAAGTGATATAAAAGGAATAATGAACTTTAAAAAGGTTCTTAATCAAGTGAAAATTAACTCAAGTTTATTATTCAGGACGTTAAAGAACGATCGAGTCAAGTCGGACCCAAGGTAAGGGACTTCGTCTCAATCTCCTTTCATTGAGGCATATTTAGTTTTATACACAACATTCTTTTATACGGTGTATAAAACCCTTTGAATTTTACTTTGATACAAAAGGAATCTTTTTCTACGAAGCGTTTTACTAAACGACAAGAAGGAATTTTTTTTAACGTACGCGGTGACAACGACCTTTTCCGCCACCGCGAGTATTATTTGGTCTTTGGCTTCCCCAACAAGCTGTAATGTTTTTAGCATAAAATAAATACCATATACTCTTTTATGTATTTTGGTATTGAAAATGGTTTTGATAAAGGATTCTATTATGATATATTGTGATTGAAATGTGGAAATGTTATCATTCCTTTATATTGGTTTTATGTTTTATGATTTTATATTGGTACTTGGACATTTGACGGGTGGTTACGTGATAAACCATATGACGGGTGGTGCCATGAATACCAGGATGGGTGGTTACGTTATAACCTCCAATGCATTGGGTATGGAAGTCGGCCGTATGGCTATTCCATTAAGTATGTATGGAAATTGGCCGTATGACTATTCCATTAAGTGATATGTGTGGAAGTCGACCGTATGGTTATTCCACTTAAGTATGTTTATGACCCAAGTTACCTTTATATATGTTATGTGTTCTTTATATGGGTTTTATGGTAATCCTTTGGTTACAAAAAGGTAAGTAATGATACTTTATTTAGTGAAGAGTTTTTACTACTTCATGAAGGTGAAGGTATTACTTTGATAGAGTTTACATGGTTTACTTGATGTTTGAAAAAGTAACAGTTTTCATTCTTTGTGTATCCCTTACTGAGCTTTTTATGCTCACCCCATGTTTTTTTGAAATGTTTTTCAGAGGACTTAATGTTGAATAAGGTCATGGATGGGATCAAGGGAATGTCATGCTATATAAAACATGGAACTAGACATGTTTCTTTTTAAGAGTTTTTTTTATTATGGAAACTTAGTGGAAGTGTCTACTTTATACTCTTTTGAGATGTAATAGTTATGTTCTATTTCTCTAAAACTCTAAACCTGAAAAGATCCTCAATGTGAATTATTCATTTAATTCAATATTAAGTAAGGTTTAAGGCTAGGGCCTTATAGTTGGTATCAAAGGTCGGTTTAGACAACTTTAGGACTTAGAAAATTGTTAAATTATAAGTTAATTTATGATATGATTGAAATGATATAGCATTTACAGATTACCATGTTACTTCGCCTAAGATATTTCTGTGTTCAGAATGGTTTTCCGCAGAGGAAACAAAGCAACTATGTTGGGACGACATCAGAAGGAAGACAAACTTCCAAATCAGCAACCAGAGATGGTCAGAATCGAAACTAAACAGTTTTTTGCAGTGATGGAACAGTTGACTCAGGCTATAAATGGTGGTGGTATCCATGCACGAGATCAGCCAGATCAACCACAAAGTAACATGTCAGTGGTGGAACATTTCATGAGGCAACATCCCCCATCATTCAGAGGATCATCTGACCCTGTGCAAGCTGAAGGGTGGATTAAAGCACTAGAAAAGATTTTTGATGTCATGGGGTGTTCAGAACATCAAAAGGTTAGTCTTACTGTTTACCGTTTTGAAGGTGAAGCTGATTAGTGGTGGTCGATGGTGAAAAATATCAGGGATAGTGATGAGATTGAGGATCTTCACTGGGATGAATTCAAAGGTATGTTTCTTGAGAAATATTTTCCTAAGTTGGTTCGTCTTAGGATAGAAAAACAGTTCCTAGAATTGAGGCAGGAGGATGATTCAGTGGCTACTTATGAAGCAATGTTCACTCGATTGGCAAGGTATGTTCCGAACTTCATATGAGATATTGATAGTAAAATAAACCGTTTTTACTCAAGGTTAAAGCCAAAGTATCGAAAGGATTTAGCTTCTCGTGAGTTCAAAAGTTATGAAAAACTTGTTCAATGTGCGGAGAAGGTGGAAATTGAGTTTGCCGATGATCAGGTGTTCTATGACAAACAATAGAATAAGAGGTCTAGTAGGCAGGCAAAGGGGAAGAATTCATCAAAGAAGCAAGGAGGTAAGAAAACCAAATATCCATCCTGTGAGAAGTGTGGTAAAATGCATCCTGGAGAATGTTTATCCAAGTCTGGTAAGTGCTTTCAGTGTGGTAAGTCTGGTCATATTGCTCGTAACTGTAAGGAAGATGATAAAGCAGGCAATGAAAAGCCAATGATAAGATGTTTTAAGTGTAATGAAATGGGTCATTATGCAAACGAGTGTCCAAAGAAGAACTCAACTGGGGGAATGCAGCCAGACTACAAGCAGAAAGGGGTGGTGAAATCCTTTGCAACAACTTCAGCAGATGTTGGGCCATCGAATGAAGTGGTATCAGGTACACTGCTTGTTTGTTCAGATTATTCCAATGTGTTGTTTGATTCAGGGTCTACACACTCTTTCATTTTGGAGAAGTTTTCTAGTTAATTGGAAATTCCATCTCAAGATATGAACCCTGAACTTATGGTAAAAACACCCGAAGGGAACATTGAGGCAAAAAGGAACTATAAGAACCTTTCTATCCTTGTGTGTGGAAAGAATCTACCAGCAAACCTTATTATTTTGCCTCTAGTAGAGTTTGATGTTATTTTGGGCATGGATTGGCTTTCTGTTTATCATGCTAAGATTGACTGCAGAGCTAAAATGGTTTCTTTTCAGAAAGATTTTCAGTTTGTGTACAAGAATGAACCCTTGATTTTGATAACGTATCAAGAAGTTGAGAAACTAATAAAATATGGAAATGAATGTTACCTTGCACATATTGTTGAAAATAATGGAACTGTTCAGATTAATGATGTGCCAGTGTTAAATGAGTATCTTGATGTTTTTTTTGATGAGTTTCTTGGTATTATTCATGATCGGGAAGTTGAATTTACTGTTGACTTAGTTCCTGATTCTAATCCAATTTCAAAACCCCCTTATCTAATGGCTCAAGTTGAACTTTTAGAGTTAAAGAAACAATTGCAAGAGTTATTAGATAAAGGTTTCATTCGACCTAGCACATCACCATGGGGTGCTCCTGTCTTGTTTGTTAAAAAGAAAGATGGATCAATGAGACTTTGCATTGATTATAGAGCCTTGAATAATATTACTGTTAAGAACAAGTATCCTTTGCCTCATATCGATGATTTGTTTGATCCGCTCCAGGGAGCTCAATATTTTTCAAAGATTGACTTGAGGTCGGGGTACCATCAGTTGAAATTAAAAGAAGCAGATGTTCCGAAGACTGTGTTCCGTACTAGATATGGCCATTATGAATTTGTAGTTATGCCTTTTGGGTTAACCAATGCACCTGCTGTATTCATGGACCTTATGAATAGAATTTTCCATGAGTTCTTGGATAAGTTTGTGGTTGTTTTCATTGATGATATTTTGGTGTTTTCTAAAAGTAAAGAGGAGAATGAAAGTCATTTAAGGGTTATCTTGAAAACCTTAAAAGAAAAGAAACTATATGGAAAATTCAGCAAGTGTGAGTTTTGGTTACAACAAATTTCTTTCCTGGGTCTCATTATTTCAAAAGATGGCATAACTGTTGATCCTACTAAAACAAAAGTTGTTGAAGAATGGTCGAGACCCACAAATGTAACTGAGATCCGTAGTTTTCTTGGTTTGGCAGGTTACTACCGAAGGTTTGTTGAAATTTTTTCACAATTATTTATCCCAATGACTAAGCTAACTCGTAAGGGTGTTAAGTTCATCTGGAAAAAAGAATGTGATGATTGTTTTCAGGAGTTGAAAAGAAGATTGGTGAATGCTCCAGTTTTGGCACTTCCTTCCAGGAATGGTGAGTTTGTTATATACAGTGATGCTTCATTGAAGGGACTTGGTTGTGTCCTAATGCAGAATGATCAGGTAATTGCTTATGCTTCACGTCAGTTGAAAACTCATGAGGTAAATTACCCTACACATGATTTGGAATTAGATGTTGTTTTCTTTGCTTTAAAAATTTGGAGGCATCATTTGTATGGAGTAAAGTGTGAAATATATACTAATCACAAAAGTTTAAAGTATATATTCACTCAGAAAGAATTGAACGTGAGA
This sequence comes from Viscum album, assembly GCA_963277665.1. Lineage (NCBI taxonomy): Eukaryota > Viridiplantae > Streptophyta > Magnoliopsida > Santalales > Viscaceae > Viscum > Viscum album. Next base: position 904,670,212 of record OY728131.1, on the reverse strand, counting down.
CAGAGGAGATGGCTGGAATTAATCAAGGATTATGATTGCACAATTCATTACCATCCAGGAAAAGCAAATAAAGTGGCTGATGCTTTGAGTCGAAAAAGTAATGCTTCATTAGCAATGTTGCATTTGGAACATGATCCTTTGGTTAAAGATTTGATGAACTTTGGCATAGAATTTGATGGTACAGGATGTTCTTCTGTTTTGTTTCAGGTATCAGTGAAATCTTCTCTATCAGACAGAATCAAGAAAGCACAGAAGCAAGACAGCGAGTTGCAGAAAAAGGTAGAGCTGGTTTAGAAAGGTAAGTTGCCTGAATTCAACATTGATAATGATTGTGTTTTGAGGTTTGGGAAGAGATTATGTGTGCCTTGTGATTCACAGTTGACAAATGAGTTGTTATGTGAGGCTCATAGTTCTCCGTTTTCAGTTCATCCTGGCAGTACTAAGATGTACAGAGATCTGCAGGAGTATTACTGGTGGGATGGAATGAAAAGAGATATTGCTGATTTTATTGTGAAGTGTTTGACTTGTCAGCATGTTAAAGCATAGCGGCAGTTACCTAAAGGGATGCTTCAGCCTTTACCAGTGCCAGAGTGGAAATGGGAAAACATATCTATGGACTTTATTGTGGGATTACCGAGGACATCTCGAGGTAATAATTCAATCTGGGTTATTGTTGATCGCTTGACCAAATCTGCTCATTTACTTGATATACGAGATACTTTCTCTCTAGATCAACTTTACCGTTTGTATCTTAAAGAGAAAGTCAGGTTACATGGAGTTCCTCTCTCCATTGTATCTGACCGTGATCCCAGGTTCACTTCTAACTTTTGGAAAGGCCTTGAGAAGTCGTTGGGTACTGAATTAAATTTTGGTATAGCTTTTCATCCTCAATCAGATGGGAAGTCAGAACGAACAATACAAACCTTGGAGGATATGCTACGAGCTTGTTCTATGGACTATCAGGGAAGTTGGGACCAGCATCTTTCTTTGGTTGAGTTTTCTTATAATAACAGTTTTCATTCCAGTATACATATGGCACCATTTGAGGCATTATATGGGAAGCGGTGTCGAACTCCAGCTTTCTGGGATGAAGTGGGTGAAAGGAAGTTTATGAGACCAGAATTGGTAGAAGAGATGGTAGAAAAGGTTCAGTTGATTCAGAAACACATGAGAACAGCTCAGAGCAGGCAGAAGAGTTATGCGGATAACCGGAGGAAGGATCTATCTTTCGAGGTAGGTGATCATGTTTTTCTCAAGGTTTCTCCATTGAAAAGTGTGATGAGATTTGTTAAGAAAGGAAATATGAGTCCAAGGTTCATTGGACCATATGAAATTTTGGAGAAAGTTGGATCAGTTGCTTACCGAGTGGATTTACCTCTGAGTTTATCTGAGGTACACAATGTTTTTCATGTTTCAATGTTGAGGAAGTATATGCCAGATCCATCTCATGTTTTGAGTCCAGAGGTAGTTCAGCTGGAAGAGAACCTATCTTATGAAGAACAACTAGTCTAGATTCTTGACCATAGGGAGCAGGTGTTACAGAATAAGGTGATTCATCAGGTAAAGGTTTTGTGGAAAAACCATGTGATTGAAGAGGCAACGTGGGAATCTGAAAATGCTATGTGGGATAAATACCCCCACTTATTCGATAAGTGAATAAAATTGCGAGGACCCAATTCCCAAAAGGGGGGGAAGGATGTAACATCCCAGGTAAATAGAGAATAATACATATTCATATTTATTAATATTTTAACTTTAAAGGGGTTTCTATGTTCGAAAGCGTACCCGATACGCAACAATGAGTTCCTTTGAAAACTTACGTTGCACACTAGTAATATAATAATATTATTTTAAATGGTAGTTAACATGTAGTCGTTGTACTGGAGGGAATGGATAGAAATAACTAAAATATGATTATATATGTTTTTAAATGTTTTTATATTTACCCAATAAAAGATAAAGGCTTAAAATATGGAAAGAATTCAATTTTAGGCATTTATACCCTAATTTTCACTAAGGGTTCACTTATCACCTTTTGACGGAAAACCGTCATTAAATATAGTTTTGATCAATCTTATAAATTCTATTTCACCAAATATAAATCTTCTTTAGAATCGGGAAATCAAAATTTACTTTGTGTAAATTTTTGGTATCTTTCCGATAAAGTTCATTTTTTGTAATGAATATTGTAAATGTTGTATTTTAATTCAAAACTTATTTTTGATCTAATTTATTTATATGATTAGATTATTATTTGAATTGGTTTTAAAGTGAAATTAGAAAATATTTTTACCATTAAATCTGATAGTGGTCGTTGGAATTAATTTCACTTTGAAATCAGACTTAAACTAGTGTCAATCTTTTGATACTTATTGTTTCATAAAAACACGCTATTTGCTCTGACAGCGGGAATTAATTATTAAATTAATTAATGTGACTTATATATTTTGAATTTTGTAAAATAGACTTCATTTTTGAATTCGTAATATCAAATATATCTTAGGGTGAATTTTTGGTAATTTTATGAAAAACTTCAATTTTTGATGAATAGTGAAACCACTAAGTGGTACTTATAAAAACAGATTTTTCCGTTTAAATGAAATTTTGCCATCATTGTGTTTTGATTTTCAAAAATCCGACATACATGGTTGTCATTAAGATCTAAAATGTGGTTCAATGAGATTAAAATAATTTTTTGGTGAATACTAACTTATTAAGTTTTTAGTCGCGATTAGTGGTAATTGGTGTAGTTTAAGGTAAAAATAATGTTTTAATAATATGAGATGACCTAGACACATGTCCTACCTTCATTGGATTTGTCATTTCCGACCAAGACAAGCCATCGGTCAACTTGGGGACCCAATGGAGCCACTTTGGTTGGAAAATGACATAATGTTAATGTAAAAAATGGCACAAACATGATATGTTTTACTAAAACAATTTTTAAATGGGGTTATACAAGTCAGATTTTTGATTATAAATAGTCATTTGAAATCTAAAAATATTTCCTAAATCATATTATTTTTTTTATTTTTATACATTAAATAAATTAAATTATTTATGACATAATAATGATGCAGCGATGACATCATTATTTGACGATTTAAATAAAATGGAAAGATAATGTAAAATCTATGAACTACACATGTCCAAAACTTATTGTATCGGTGGATTTCGAACCCTTATCACCTTATCCACGAATTATATCAATGTGGGACCTTTTAAAACTGAAACACATTTTCAAATAAAGTAATATTTCTTTACTTTCCAAAAGTGCCCCTCCTCTCCTCTTATAAAAGGCCCCCACCTCTACCAACTTACACACACTCCTCAAGCATTTGGCTCGTCCAACCCCTGACCATTTACTCTCTCCACATCCCTCTCCTAATCCTAGAAGATTACCTTTGGCCATAATATTTTCAAAAGAAGCCCTTAGGCTCAAATCCAAAGGAGTTACACTTTTAAAGGTAATTCATTCTCTCTTGTTCATTTGTTTTATTTTGCTTCTCCAACACCCTAAACTCTTTTTATTTACTTATTTTGTAACAACACCAGTATCTTCAATATACTAGGATGTTGTTATAAAATTTATTCGAGCTACACTCTCACACAACTACATCAAATGGTTAAAGAACATACGGTTTCCGTGGATGGCGAAATTCTGCCCCCCGAAACGATGATTGTTCAATACTCATTTAACACCTTCAAAGGTGGCCATTATGATGTCACTATTTTTATATATTATATATAATATGTTTATTCTTTCCTTAAGCTTCTGTATTTTTCATTTATGGAATACCATTATTGTTTCCATTATGGGTAAACACGATATCTTCATTTAAGGAAGTGCGGACTAGCGCCCCCTCAAAGTGATGTGATTCGTTAATGCCATATGTGGGATTTGTAAAGGAAGTATTTAAAGTTATTATATATGATGTTATACTGGAATTATAATATACCTCTATATAATTATTATTTCTTTCCATTAAAGTATGAGATAGAAATGAAAGTAGCGTTCATGCGTACGTACGGCTTACCATCTCCATGAACGGTGCATTTCATTTCTTATCCCCAAATGTAATGTACTATTAAAAGTACATGTATATAATGGATATATATAATGAATGGTATATCTAAATGATTAATATAATTCTGGAATTAAAAAATACATACCTCTCATTTAGTTTTAATTCCATTAATATGACAAAGAAATGGAAGTAGCGTTCATGCGTACGTACGGCTTACCGTCACCATGAACGGTGCATTTCATTTCTTACCTCTAAATGATTATGTAATATTATAAATACATGTATATGCTGGATATATATGATATATATGATATCAAAAATCAGGAATGTCATTCTGGATATAAAGAACCTTTGACCACATGAACAACATGTAATTGTAAGAAGTCCACTTTCGACTTAAGAACCAAATATCGACAAAACAAAAATTAGTAACTTAAATGGTTACATAATGTTTATAACATGACAATAAGTGATATAAAAGGAATAATAAACTTTAAAAAGGTTCTTAATCAAGTGTAAATTAACTCAAGTTTATTATTCAGGACGTTAAAGAACGATCGAGTCATGTCAGACCCAAGGTAAGGGACTTCGTCTCAATCTCCTTTCATTGAGGCATATTTCGTTTTATACACAACATTCTTTTATACGGTGTATAAAACCCTTTGACTTTTACTTTTATACAAAAGGAATCTTTTTCTATGAAGAATTTTACTAAACGACAAGAAGGAATGTTTTTTTTAACGTACGCGGTGACAACGACCTTTTCCGCCGCCACGAGTATTATTTTGTCTTTGGCTTCCCCAACAAGCCGTAATGTTTTTAAAATAAAATAAATACCATATACTCTTTTATGTATTTTGTCATTGAAAATATTTTTGATAAAGGATTCTATTATGATATATTTTGATTGAAATGTGGAAATGTTATCATTCCTTTATATTGGTTTTATGTTTTATGATTTTATATTGGTACTTGGACATTTGACGGGTGGTTACGTGATAAACCATATAACGGGTGGTGCCGTGAATACCAGGACGGGTGGTTATGTTATAACCTCCAATGCAATGGGTATGGAAGTCGGCCGTATGACTATTCCATTAAGTATGTATGGAAATTGGTCGTATGGCTATTCCATTAAGTGATATGTGTGGAAGTCGACCGTGTGGTTATTCCACTTAAGTATGTTTATGTCCCAAGTTACCTTTATATATGTTATGTGTTCTTTATATGGGTTTTATGGTAATCCTTTGGTTACAAAAAGGTATGTAATGATACTTTATTCAGTGAATAGTTTTTACTACTTCATGAAGGTGAAGGTATTACTTTGATAGAGTATACATGGTTTACTTGATGTTTGAAAAAGTAACAATTTTCATTCTTTGTGTATCCCTTACTGATCTTTTTATGCTCACCCCATGTTTTTTTTGAAATGTTTTTCACAAGACTTAATGTGGAATAAGGTCAAGGATGGGATAAAGGGAATGTCATGCTATATAAAATAGGGAACTAGACATGTTTCTTTTTAAGAGTTTTTTTATTATGGAAACTTAGTGGAAGTGTCTACTTTGTAATCTTTTGAGATGTAATAGTTATTTTCTAATTCTCTAAAACTCTAAACCTGAAAAGATCCTCAATGTGAATTTTTCATTTAATTCAATATTAAGTAAGGATTAAGGCTAGGGCCTTATACTCACAGTCTTACCCACATTAAAAAAATTTATTTATAATCAATTAAATATTTTATTTTGTTCTCATTCTTTTTGGTAGTTGTGTGAAGAAATATGGATAAATAATAGTTTAAGTTTTAAGGGATGCAATGGAACATTTTTCTATGGGATAATTTTTCCATAAGGAAACATCGATCAATAAGGGATAGAAATAAGTTCCAAAGGCATCAACTTACATAATGGAAATGATTACACCTTAAAAAATAAAACAAAAAAATAATTCCATCAGGGACGCTAGGATGATAGCTTCATATATTTTTCATTAATACATATGAAATAAAGGTTTTTGAAAAAAAATAACATTCAAATATAGAATAATAACATGATGAAATATTAAATATATTATAAAACATAAAGACGTCAAATATAAACATAATCACTATCTTTTAAATATATTCAACTACCATATAAAACATCCAAAAAACCTTTAGTAAAAAAAGATGGATTTATATTTAAAAAAATATAATAAAAATTTAAATTTAATTATATAAAATAAAAGTAACAAAATAAAATCATATATAAATCATGTTTACTCAATGAAAATATGTGTATAAAAATCGTGATATTGGTCCCCATTCCAACATACCACATTCATAATTTTCAAATTAATAATTTTAGTAGAAAAATAATGTTTGAATTATTTATTCATTCCACTACTCTTTTTATTTATTGTTTGATTATTTTTTATGAAAATGGATTGTAAAATAATAATATTTTAGGTAATTTAACAATAAAAAGATAATATATTATAATTGTCATCTATTTTTGTTTTATCCTTACATTAGCATTTAATTTAATTATATTATTATTAAAAATGTGATTCTATTCATGATAATTTTAATTGAATGGAGATAATTTATAGGGGTAGTGTATATGACATTTTTTAGGTGAGGTTGGGTGGATGTTTTTTATATAAAAATTAATTAATGTGAATGGAATGGAATTTTAAATTAAAGTGGACCAATAGTTCCATAGGGAAAAGTAAAGGTCATTAATTATCGCATCCACTTGTTTAATACATAAAATGAAATGGCATTTATTTTTTTAATACATCAAATGTATCTTTAAAGATGATAATAATATGAAACTTTGATGAAACATTTATATACTAAAAATAATGTTGTTAAATACTATATTCTTATTAGATTGCTTATCATTTGTGAATAATATTATTTTCATGTTATTACAAAAATATAAACATTATAAATATACCTATTGGATATGTTCCTGGCCAATGACCATATATTGAATGATAATAGTCCCAATTACCATATTTCTAAGCACATATATCAAGTTTCCAATTATACAATGGTCTTATTTAATTTTTATATACATCCTTATATGTATTTATAAAATAATTAATCATTAATAATTTTCATTTTATTCTATCCCAATAAAACAATTATATTTCTAATCCATAGTGGTTGAAAAATAGGATTGAGTTATCAAATAAACCATTTTTAAACCTTTTCCCCACAAAATACATAAACTAAAATGGAATATTGTGCATCTATAATCTAAAACAACTGAAAAATATTAAAAAACTATATCAAAAACAAATTAATTTTTATAAAAGTGACTCATGCCCATGAAAATATATGAACACAAGAGAATAAATAAGTGCATGAAAAGAAATCTTGCCTCTCAATGATAATAACAAAAAATTTCCAAAAAATAGAGCAAGAACAACATCAAATGGGTGAAATGTTGCCTAGGGGGATGCCAAATTCACAAGAGGAGGGAAGGGGAGGCCGAAATTGAATAAGGATGAGAGGGGTATGCCAAATCCTCTTAATCATGGGAGGGATGAGTCCAAATTTGACAGAGGGGAGGGGGAAGCACGAATGCATGAGAGCCATAGGGTTCAAACAAGGAGTAGGGGAGAATGAGCCCAAGCAAGCCTCCAATATCGACACATCTATACCGATGATTTTATAAAAACCATTGGTATATCCTTGGAAAGTAACTCTGTACCCATGATTTTCCTAAACCATGGGTATATCTCTATGGGGATAGATTGATTTTACACTAATGTGTGATATGATATTTAATGATAAATATCATGTCAAGCTCTTGGACAAAGTTTTATATCCATACTACTTATTTATCTTCCTAATAAGCCACAATATACTTGTAATCTGCTGTAGAATCTGTGACCCAAGCCTACTTTGTGATCTTCTAACTCACAGAACCTCCATTTAAAGCTAATATTATCTTATTTGTGACTTCATGTCATCTTCATTAATTTAGAAACTATCAATTGTATATCCCATGATGAATAGTTCCCCATATCCTCAATAAACTAGGAACATATACTTAGTATGCCTCAGATACTTAAGAATAATATTGACTTCCATCCAATGGTGTCACCAAGGTTAGCTTGATATCTTCCTACCACACTTAATGCATTGGTGACATCTATCGTAGTACATAGTATAACATACATAACTGAACCAATTAATGATGCATATGGGATCCTTTCCATTATATTTCCTTAATCATGTGCCTAAGGATTCATTTTTATAAAAATATTAATTCCATGTGATGTTGGAATCAATCCCCTCTTGGATTTTTCCATACTAAATCTCTTCAGTATCTTTTCAATGTATGTACTTTGTCTTAAGCTAAGAAGTCTCTTAAATCTATCATAATTGATCTTTATCTTAATGATATATGTTTCCTAACCCAAGTCCATTATAGAAAATAATTTATTCAACCATTCCTTAATAGGTTGTAATATTGTTATTTCATTTCTAATGAGTAATATGTCATCAACAAATACTATTAAGGAAAAAAATTCACAAACACTATATAGTTTATAGAAACATGGATCACGCTAATTCTTTATGAAACCAAATTTAATTATTGATTCATTAAAATTAATGTTCCATGACCTAAATGATTAATTTAATCCATAAATGTATTTTTTTTCAATTTAAAAATCTTGTTAGCATCCTTTAAAGTCACAATCCCTTAGAGTTGTTTCATATGGAAATTTTCTTAAAGGTTACCATTAAAGAAGGTTGTTTTGACATTCATTTTCAAAATATCATAGTAATGGTAAGTCATAATGGAAGCTATAATTCTGATGGATTTCAACACTGTAACTGGTGAAAAGGTTTCATCACAGTCAATTTCTTGACGCTGTTCAAACCCTTTTGCAACCAGTTACACCTTATAGGTGCAGAATTGTCCTTACATGTCAATTTTTTTCTTAAATACCCATTTGTAACCAACATTCATTAAATCCAATGGATGATCTACCAAAATATGGACTAGGTTTTTTTACATGTAATCCATTTCAAATTTTGTCTTTCCACTTGAAAACTTCTATGACACTTACTACTTCCTTATAGGTTAGAAAATAATTATCATCAACTAATAATGATTTATTGTCCTTGGTTACTAGAAAACCATACCAATATGTTTCTCTAATCTCTATTATACTCCTATGAAGTACTTGTGTTTCTGAAATAGTTTCTTCCTCCACAGGGATTTATTGAATTTTATCCTATTGCGACTCTTGGGTAGCTTGAGTCTCAACTTCATTGAAGTTTATCTTGATCCCACTATCAATTTTAGAGATGTGATCTCTCTCAACTAATATGGTGTGTCTTGTAACTATTAAATTTTTATAGGGGGTTTGTGTAGGTAATATACCCACATTTTATTAGGGTATCCTATAAAGGTACACTTTGTACCTCAGGGTGCAAGATTGTCACATGAAGAGGCCTTAATAAATGTTTCACTACCCCCACACCTGTCAATTTGAAAACATGGTGTTTCTTCCACTCCAAAATTTGCATGGAATACCATTTATTGATTTATTTGGTTCTTGGTTTAGTATGTGTGTAGATAACTGATGTGAAAATCCATTTTCTATGATTTTTCACATTGGTTATAAAATAACCGACATGGGAAATCAATTTTCATGACTTTTTCATGTCGGTTATTTAATAACTGACATTAAAATGAATTTTTCATGTCATTTATTATATAACTAAGGTGAGAAATGTTTAAAAACATATATTTCATTTCTCTATCTTCGATTTGAGAGGTCACATAGCTCAAACGTAGTTACGGATCAAAAGTTGTGGTCATAAAAATTTGATCATCTCTAAATGAAATCTAAGAGAAGGTCAACTTCTAATGGCGATAAATTTTGATACGTAACTCCTTTTGAGCTCTGAGACCTATTCAATCAAAGATTTGGAAATGAACTACAAGTTTGTAAACATTTTTCATGTCGTTTATTTAATACCTAATGTGAAAAATACCTTTTAACATTGGTTATTAATTAATTGATGTGAAAAAGTCATGAAAATTGATTTTTCACGGTAGTTCTTATATAACCGATGAGAAAAATCCGCCAAAAAATTTATATATTATTCGGATGGTTATCATAAAACCAATGTGAAAGTTAATTTTAATATCCTTCCAATGTGTAGTTTCGATTTTTTTACATTGCGGCATCAAAATTTCCAATTACCACCAAAAAAATTTAATACCGTGTTTTATTTTATCATCTCAATTATATGTTTCCATTATACACATATCCTAATTTAACGATCATTTATTTCAACAATCATTGTTCCCCTAACTAGACTCTCTTGATCTTCAATGTGAATAAAATATTTCTTCTTCCCAAGATTTCATCAAGGTATTTGTAATTATTTATCCATGATTTATGTTTTTTAAGATTAGTTTTCTTAATTGATATACCATTTAATGATCATTTCTTTCAACCATCATTATTCCACCGACTCGGCTCATTTTATCTTCCATGTGAATCCATTGTTTCTTCTTTTTGTGATCTCTTCAAGGTATTTGTAATTATTTTTCCATGATATATATTTTATATGAGTAGTTTTCTAAACTGATATACCATTTAATAATTATTCTTTCATTATAATGATAAATTAAGCTTCATATCATGGTAAAACATCAAATCCTCCTTTGGATTGTAAATTTTCTTCTAATACGAGTCTATAGTTGGATTGTTCAATCTTTTCTTGAAAAGAATATATCAAACTTCTGATGGTCATAACTTTTGATCCGTAACTCTGTTTAAGCTCTACAACCTATCAAATCGAAGCTTAAGAATTTATCTATAAGAAGATAAAAAAAAATTTCATCGGTTTTTTAAAACCCGATATTGAAAATTAATTTTAACGTTGGTTTTTAAAAAACCGATGTGAAAATCCATAAAAACCAATTTTAACATTGGTTATTAAATAACTGACGTAAAAAATCGTATTTTTAACATCGCTAGAAAAGGTTTTTCCTCAAAACCAATGTTAAAAGTCTAAATAACTAATGTAAAAGTGTTTTTGTACTACTGTGTATATACTCAAAAGGATAGTGGAAGAATTTCATGAATCAACATTTATCACACTTTGTATAACAAGGTGTGGTTACTCCATTCACTTATACCATTCCACTGAGGGGGGTATAGAGAAGGGAGTTAGAATAGTAACCCAAAATCCTATAATTAATTAATGAAGTATTTATTAAGATATTCTCATCCACAGTATGAGTATAGTTTCTTAATATTCTTACTATGCTGGTTCAAAAATTCATTATTTTATTCCTTGAATTTATCAAAATAATCAAACTTTTATCTCATTAAGTAGACATATTTATATATCTACTAAAATATTTAGTAAAAATTATAAAGTATGAGTACCCACCCCTTGTTTCAATAGGAAATGGTCCCCACACATCAGTATGAACTAATTCAAGAAGCTCTTTACTATTTCACCTTTCCCACTAAATAGGGATTTGGTCATTTTACCTTTTAAACATGCATGATATATGACAAGTGCTTATAGTTCAAAGGAATCTAAATATCCATCTTGATGAAATTTAGTCGAGCACTTTTCATTTACATGACCTAGCTGGTGACACCAAAGTAGGGTGTGGTATAAGTCACGTGAAGTTACTTTTTTATTGATTTCCATTACTTGGTTCATGTAATCCAACACATAAAAACCATTATTTAAATGTTACTTACCTTAATAAATTATATATTTATAAAATAAGAAATATTTATCCCCAAATTTGAAAATAAATTTATCCATATATATTTTGTATATAGTAATAATATTTTTAATAATAGGTGCTACATAATAACAACCTTTCAAAACCAACATCATTCTGGTCAGCAACATGAAGTGGTGGTTCCTAATAGCTGCAGTAACAAGTTTATCCTTGTTGGATGCTAATAAATCTACCTCCCCTCAATTAATATTTTTGAATCTACTTTGTTCCTATATTTGAATGAATATGTGATCACCAAAATCTATATCCAATACCCAATTTTTAGAAATGGATAAATTGTACTTGATAAAAAATGAACCATAATATTTCCCTTTCTTCTTTGGAAGGGGGAATTTTTTCTTCTAGTGGACCTTATTTCTATATGAGAAACAAAAAACACCAAGTTACCTAACTTTTCCCTTGATCACCCTCTTCTTGGAAGAGCATGATGAATCTTTGGGCTTAGAGATATTCACTTTCCCTTTTTGTTTTTTCACCATAAGGACTGAATTATTTTCACACTTCATCTCCTTATCTACTTAGAAAAAAGAATAAGAAGATTTGGAAGAGACTTATCAATTTAATTCATATTAAAATTCATAATAATGATATAGAAGGTTTGAGGGAGTGATTCTAGAATGAGATCAATTCCCAGTTATTCAGGAAATTTAAACCTTAGAACCTATAGGCACTTAATGTTTCCAATGAGCTTGACTACATGAGGCTCAAATAGGGAACACCTTCCAAGCTTTATCTGAAAGTGAACCTTAGAAATCTAAAATTGTTAATATTAGGCTCTCTCCTAGTAAATATCATGTAGGTGCTTAAGTATTATATACGCATCCATGTTTTCAAGATACTTCATGAGTTCTCTAGACATAGTTGAAAGCATCAAACATTGAACATCCACTGAATTGTCCAAATGATTTTCATATAAAAATAAATCTTTACCACTTTCCACCTTAGCAGGCAGATCATATATTGAGGATTCTAGCATGTAAGATTTCTGTTTATGGAATATCACAAGATGAAGGTATCTAAACCACTCTTGGAAGTTACTACCATTTAAAATGTTGTTTTCCCTTGATATTGATTGTATGTATAGTGTGGATGAAAATCTTTCCATTTTATTCTACAATTAGAAGATAATATTATTATTACTTTTCTTAATTACAAAATATGAGAGAAATAATAAATTAACTGATTTTATTAAATCTCCCACTATTTTATTAAGTCCATATAGCCATCACCATTAAACCCATAATGTATAGTTGTTAGGTATTTTTATTAGAAATGATCCAAATTTACCTTTTCATAACCCCAAAAAGGGTTGTTCAAGCTACTTGAAGGTATTTAGGTAGGAAGGTATTTTCCAACTACAATCTTATAGCTCCTTGATCCGTTGAGTGGATTCCCCAATCCTGAAATCCTGGATTGGATTTCCTTAACACTTGCCACCAAATTACACCAAGTCTAGAAAGGGATACTCCTATTGATATTAAATGGATAATTCAAACCAAAACTTTTATAATAACTCCCCTTATAAAATTAGTTGTCCCAACAAGGGTTAGTCAAACACTTAGTTATATTGAGTTTTATTCCTAATCATGTAATGGAAGGCCAAGTACAACTTAATATTTAATTGAGATATTTTATTTTTATGATGAATAAATCTTAATTTTTTTATCTTTTATAAGGATTGTTAATATTAAGTGGATGTTACTTAATTAATTAACCTTACTAGATAAAATACTTATGCATAATTCATTTATTTAAATTCTTTATTGGAATATTAATTATTTTATTTATGTGATCACAATATTATATCCATAAAATAAATAATTCATAGACTGAAATAATTTATTTATTAAATGTCCCAATCATGAACTTATCTAATGGTTTATTTAATGATTGGACATTAAATCAACCTTTGACCAAGGTAAAATAACTCATATTGCAGGTCTTAGCATGAGTTGTAACATTCCACATCTCCTCCTATATATCTCATGGGTTGGCATCAAAATGGTTATTTCTTGAACCGCCTATACATGAATTGGGATATTCCATTAATTACATGTATTTATAACTCACATACATGTGAGGGTAACCAAAAGATTTTTTTAAATTGTAATTACATAAATATCCTTGGATACACAAGTCCTACATAAAAATGGAGGTAGGGATGACTCACAGGCCATCAAATTTATTTTAATAATAAATAATTAAAACCCATGAAATAAATTAAATTAAATAATTCCAAACACATACACTAATCTTGATCAAGACCATGAATGGTCATGAATGAAATGTATATGAAAAATTAAATGGATAACATTCATTTCTTATTTGTTAATTATCATTAGGATAAATGTGCCTTTGTTAATTAATTAATTAATTCCTTTTCATCTTAATGACCATATGAATCCTATTAGAGATAAACATCATAAAGGAATTAATGGAATATAAATGGAAAACCAATAGTTATAGATTTATTACAATAAATTAATTGATAATTTCAAATTCTCTAAAACCCCTATTAAATTATTAAAAATTTAAAGTTTCAAAATAAAAAAAATAAGGTTTTAATGCTGTAATTTTCAATTTAATGTAATTTATTCTTCCCATAATTGGGAGACTACAAGGTGTGTACTATAGATACACTTCATTTACCTAGATTTTCATATATCCAAGTTGTGTTCCTAGGGATTTTTATTTTTTAAACAGCCAGACTACATATCATGTACATGCCAGCTACACACCATGTTATCTACTTTTCGTGTGCCTGAGATACTTTCTTGGGTATTAAGTGTGTATCTCGAAGGGATCACATGGTGTTTACAGTACTGCTACACATCATGTGTTCTGAATGCTGGATGGCCATGAATCTGTAACACCCCGATATTTTATGAAAAATATTCTTTTTAATTTCACTAATGTCTTGTGTTGTACGCTACACCAAAAGGAGCTTGCACAACACGCATCCTTGATTTGCCTTGCATTACACACAATCACGACCTTCTTCGATAGTGTGTGTACTACGCAATAACGAGTTTCACTAAACAACAATATGCTATTAAAATATTATTAAAACTAGCCGTTATGAATAGTAATAACCACTTTTTGAAATTTTGTTATTTTTTTTTCAAAATGGAATTCATTTTTGGATTCGTAATATCGAAATTAGCTTAGGGTGAAATTTTGGTGATTTTCGGATAACTTTCATATTTTGATGAATAGTGAAAATTACTAAATTTTAATTAAAAACAACTTTTTCAATCGAAATAATTAATATTGATAAATTATTAATTTGAGTGGTTTTAAATTATATTTAGAATATATTTTTACAATTTAATACAATGATGGTCATTGGATGTAATTTCACATTTAAACCAGACATAAACAAGTGTCAATCTTTTGATAGTTATTATCTCTTAAGAACACGCAATTTGTTTTGACGACGGGAATTAATTTTTAAATTAATTAATGCAACTGATATGTTTTGAATTTGGTAAAATAGAAATCATTTTTGAGTTCATAATATCAAATATAGCTTAGGCCTAATTTTTGGTATTTTTCTAAAAACATTCAATTTTTGATGAATAGTGAAACCACTAAGTGGTAGTTAAAAAAACTGAATTGTTCATAAAACTTAATTTTACCGCTTCTGTGAGTGGAATTTCAAAAATCCGAGAGACACGGTTGATGTCAGTAAGTAAAATGTGGTTCAATGAGATGAAAATATTTTTTTGGTGAATAGTAACTTTTTACTTTTTTTACCATGGTTAAAAGTAAATAGGGTAATTATGGGTAGAAATGATATTATTATTACCCTAACACATGTAATAATTCTATTGGAAAAGTGAAATTCAATCAAAAACAAACTTAGGAATAAAATATGACCATTTAGGCCCACTTGGATTAGATTAGGACATTTATTATTAATTTATTTAAAGAAGGGTTAAAAGAGTTAAAATCAATGTTTATTTACTAAAAAAAATTTAATATGGGGTTATACATAAGATAAATTAGACTATAAATATTCATTAGAACGCTAAATATATTTCCTACATAATTTTATTTTTTTTGTAATTTTTAGACATTAAATAAGTTAATTTATTTATGACACAACGATGATGCAGTAATTATCTTATTAATAAAATATTGACATAATTGATGTTATAAATACCAAAATAAATATAATTTGAGACTTTTTATGAATTCAACTAATTTTCTAGGTTAATATGACATGTTAGTATTGATTTAATTAACTTTGTTAGAACTTATCATTCTGTTATTATTTTCACAAAAATCAATTACTAAATAGTTTCAAAATTGACATAAAATAGTTTTTAAAACAAATATTATATTATTAATTGTTCTTTTATTCCTAAAAATATAAGGATCGGCCAAATGACTTAGATAAGGTTATATATATTAATAATAAACAATTTGGGGTTCGTTTGGCTTCTTATAGTAAGTTTATTAACCTTATAGTGTAAGAACACAAGAAGACACGGTAAAAGTAAAATTATTTAACTTAATGTTAAATCTAAATGATAAGGTTAAAATAGGAACCTAAACTTGTCTAAATCTTATTGTATGAGAGGATTGCGACCCATCCCCACCTTATCCTCGAAATAAATCAATTTGGAGCTATTTAAAACAGAACTTGACTTTATAATAAAATAATATTTTTAGTTATTCCAAAGGTACCCCTCTCCTCCCTTATAAAAGGGAACCTCCTCCCTCTCTTCCTCACACAACATTGAGCCTTCAAGCTCGGCCAAACCCTGAAAAATTCTCCTCTCCACTTCCCTAGAAACATCCTAGAGGTTCTGTTATTCCTCAAAGACCAATTTTAGTGCCCTAAAAAAGGTCTCAAAGAAGCACTTCGAAGAAGAGGTATTGTCCGTTACCGATTCGTTCATCTTTATTTCTTCTTCCACTTCTTCTTCTTTAGTTGTTTCATTATGAAGTAATAACATCAGTATCACTCATATACTGATATGTTATTATAAGTATGAAACAACCATATTTCACCATCTATCCATCCTACGGAAAAAGAAATCACCGCGTGTGCGTACGTACGGAATACTGTCTCCACGCCGTGGTGTAATCTGTTTTCCACCACCACCATACATGGATGGGTATAATGGTGTAAATAATGACTATATATGACTATTATAAAATGATATTGATTCTGAAATAGTATACATATACTCCAATACAATTCCACGATCATAGGAAAGATATCATCACTCGTGCGTACGTACGGAATACCGTCTCCACGATGTGATGCGACTCATTCTACATGATCTTCATTTCATAATGATTATATAAATGAATTGAATTGAATGAATATGATATATATTACACTAATACCATTCTGGAAATGAGGTATCTATAACCTAAAGAAAAGTATAAGAATTTATTCGACAAAACACGCATAAGAACAAAAAGTTATAAACACCCGAATAACAAGTAACAATGAAATATTACTACTAAGTAGCTAAGAATATGACCATATATGATATCATATAAATAAGTATGATTATGGAATAAGTCAATAACATTATTTAAATCATTATACAGGAGGTTCGGACACTCAGAAAGCATGTCGGACCTAAGGTAAGGGAAATATCACAATCTCATTTTTATCCGAGATTGTTTTTACTTTGGCATTTACTGGGGTGTATTTTATAATACACATACATGTTTCCTCAATATGTAATATTATTTCCATCCACCTACAATGGTTTAAATCCAATTTTACCCTTCGGTGAGTTTTTAGTAAAATATATGAAAGGAATCTTTTGTCGTTTTTCGTACGAGGAACTTTTCGACTTTTCCGACAAAAGTACGAGAAGAATGTTTTTTTAACTTATACGGCATGAATGGATTTTTAAAACATTATTTCCAAGAATCTTACTTTACAAGTTTTCAAGTTTATTTTTAATCAACTTCTTTTAGTTTATAATTGTATGACATGTTAAGAAAGGAAAAGTGTTTTTGAAGTAGAAAGGATATTTTCCTCAAGAATGAAGTTCAAGTGTTTTATCAAAATTATTTTCCATCTAAGATAATAAAGGGTTCTGTTTTTATCCCTATTATTGATTTGATTATGTTGTGATGGAATTATTTTTATGAATTCCTTTATTGTATATGAATTTTTTTATGATGTCATGATGTTTAAGATTCCCATTTTTATTACATGGGTTATGCAATGATGTATGGTTTATGATTTTGTGGCACGCATAAGAATGGTATCATTATGAGATGGGTGGGACCTATATCTCCCTCCAATGCATTGGGTAATGATTTTATATCTCATGAGATAAACATGGCTGGAATGGTAGGTTATACTGGTTCAGTGAAACAGGACTGAAACGAGGGTGAATCGGTTCAGAAAGGGACTTTGTCCACTATGATAGTCTTAGCAATGAGTCTTGACTAACAAGAAATGATTCTCCATGATTATGTGTGACTGCCACAAAGTTTCATGTTTTAAGTTATGATTATTGTGATTACATTTCACTGCCATGATTTACCCCATGTTATGAAATTATGATCTCTTTTGCAGGTTAATATTTCCAATAGTTATGTGCTTATGTATATGATGTGATTGATATTTCTTTTGTTTACCCTTACTGAGCATTTGAGCTCACCCTTTTATGTTTTCTTTTCCCCAGGATATAAAGAAAGGTTTTAGGTAAAAAAAGAAGATTTTTATGGGAGATGTTGAAGATCTTTCACCAGGATTAGAAGATTATATTCTGAGTTTCCAAAGACACTAAACTATTACGATCCTTGTGTGTGCGATTTTGTTATGTACTAAGTATTCCGCAAAAGTAATGTAATATCCATGTACGTCATGTTTCGGGTCTCTACAGTTGGTATAAGAGGAAAGGTTTAGTCAACCTTTGGAAACTAGGATGCGAAAACGTTAGTGAGATCCCTAGAGATATTTCTATGGTATGTCTAGGGATGTCCCTAAGGTTAAGTTTACGTATAGGTTATAGTACTAGAATTAGGCTAACGATCATAGAATTAAACCTAAGATGTTAGATATTGAAGGTACTCCACCTTTATTATGTTGTTTTCCCTAGCATGATTTTTTACTCTCACACTATTCTTTTTGGGTTTTAGACGATGGCTAGAACCCGAAGGAACCGTGTTGATCAATGCAATGGACAATGCAATGATTGCCCTCCTGAACAAACAAATGTTATGGGAGATGGAGTGCAAAATATTATTGCTATACTTACACAAGCTATGAATCATTCTGGACTTCCAAATGAGCAGAGAAGGGAACAATATTCTATTGAGTCCTTCATGAGGCAACGTCCACCTTCTTTCAGTGGGTCTTCCGATCCACTTGTTGCTGAAAAATGGATCAGTACCACAGAAAATATATTTTCAGTTCTTCAAGGTTCTGAACATGATAAAGTCATCTTAGCAGTATATCGTTTGGAAGGTGAAGCTGATCAATGGTGGAATCTTATCAAGAATACGAGGCCAAGAGATGAAATTGAGTCCATGGAATGGGACGAGTTCAAGAACTTGTTTTTTAGTAAGTACTTCCCCCGTATTCTTCGAACAAAGATGGAAAACGAGTTTCTTGAGCTGAAGCAGAAGGATGATGAATCTGTTGGTATATATGAAGAAAATTTTACAATACTTGCAAGGTATGCATCTGGCATTATCATCCAACCTGAAAGTAAAGTTGATTGATTTTTCAGTGGCTTAAAACCAAGTCTTCTAAGGGCATTAGCTATAAGAGACTTCAGTAGCTATGAAGAAATTGTGCGTTGGGCTATGAAGGTAGAAATGGAAGTTGTTGTTACATATCCATCTCATGGTTTTGAAAAGAAACGAAAGATGGAGTTCAAGGAGAAATCTCAGAATAATGGTGAAAAGAAAATGAATGTTTCCTTATGCTCAAAGTGTGGAAAGAAGCATGGTGGAGATTGTCTTAAAGGAACTAGAAAATGTTTTAAGTGTGGAAAAGATGGTCATTGAGCAGTTGAGTGTCGAAGTAATGGAAAAAGGGTTTCTAATGATGTGAACAAAGCAAACACTGCAGAGAATGCACCACCAACACTTCAATGCTTCAAGTGCAAGGAAATGGGGCATTATGCTAATAAATGCCCTTATCCAAGGGTTAGTGATGATCAACATGAGAAACCACTTAAGGCAAAGGAAAAAAGGGAAGTCACATGCGATCACTGTTGGTGATGTTGAATATGACAACGATGTGGTGGAATGATTAAGTGTTTATTCCAAAATAATGTTGTATATAGTAACGTGGAATATTGGAATATTTATGTTTTGGTCTATTGTGGTTTTCAATAATTTTATGGAACCAATAACCATGGAAAGTGATGGAGATATTTTTGGAAAAAGAATGATATGCGCATAATGAAGGTAAACGAGAAAATGGAATATTTGACAGTATTCATGAGATCATGATTGATATAAGGACTAAGTGATATCATGGTTTGAGTATATAGAATTTTGAGTATTTTGGTATGTGGAAAGTGTTAACTTTTAACTACATTCATTTTTTCACTAAGGCTCAATGGGTATTCAATAGAATACATGATTAATGACTTTGAATTTTTGGAATGTGACCAACAAAACATATCTTATGATATATGGGGATCAACGATGGTATTAAATCTCTGGTAATCATTTTCACTATATTATGAGAGTGGACTGTAGTATTATGGATAAGCCTAAAGATTAGAATGGATTATGTTGGACATAAGTTAGTATTGTTTAAGGATAGAAGTTTTTTCGATATTATTGATGGGATGTTATAGTAATATAGTTTTTGAAAAAGGAAAACCTGTAGGACGGGCGACAGCCCATCGCGTCGGATAAGGCCGTGGGAATCGAACCCACAACCAAAGTGCGACTGGCCTTTATCGCCTACCACTGGCCTACAGGAAGTCCCTGGTTAGTATAAACTAGTTTTATTTTATTAAGCAGTATGATATATGAAGTATAAGTTCATTTTTTGGATCTATATACCATTAATCTAACCATAAGATGGACTTATAACTTTTGCTAACCTTTTGTTTGAAAGAGATGGAATGACCCATCATTCTATCACATGATTTGTTAACACTTCACGAATAACAAATTAAACCTCATTTCTTTAAGTGATGAAGTGGAAATTGTTCAAAACATGAACAACCGTGAGATTGTACCAAAATCAAGTAAGTATTTCTTCTAATTCAAATTTTTCAACTTTAGGGAAATGATCTTGAAAACCAAAAATGTTGTCCTAGTTCCCTTATATCCGATGAATCAGATGGTACCTTAGATCATCACAAATATATAGCTTTGTGATTGCTGTCTTTTCCATAGCCATGTTCTCTACCACTCTCCATCAGAACATGATGGTTAGATTTCTCTTCCACATCCATATTTTAACCTATGTGGAAACCCAGTGATTAGTTTATTTGTGTAACCGTTACATTTCATACTTGTGTTTTTAAAGATTGGTTTTGGTATTCCTTTTTACGATGTGGGTTTCTGTTAAAGAAACATTCGAATAGTAAACCATTTATAACCCCAACGAATTTCGAGGGAAAAATTCATTTTAAGGGGGGTAGAATGTAACACCCCGAGATTTTATGAAAAATATTCTTTTTAATTTCACTAATGTCTTGTGTTGTACGCTACACGAAAGGGAGCTTGCACAACACGCATCCTTGATTTGCTTTACATTACACGCAATCGCGACCTTCTTCGATAGCGTGTATAGTACGCAATAACGAGTTTCACTAAACATCAATATACTATTAAAATATTATTAAAACTAGCCGTTATGAATAGTAATAACCACTTTTTGAAATTTTGTAATTTTATTTTTCAAAATGGAATTCATTTTTGGATTCGTAATATCGAAATTATCTTAGGGTGAAATCTTGGTGATTTTCAGATAACTTTCATATTTTGATGAACAGTGAAAATTACTAAATTTTAATTAAAAACAACTTTTTCAATCGAAATAATTAATAGTGATAAATTATTAATTTGAGTGGTTTTAAAGTATATTTAGAATATATTTTTACAATTTAATACAATTATGGTCATTGGATGTAATTTCACATTTAAACCAGACATAAACTAGTGTCAATCTTTTGATAGTTATTATCTCTTAAGCACACACTATTTGTTTTGACGACGGGAATTAATTTTTAAATTAATTAATGAAACTGATATGTTTTTAATTTGGAAAAATAGAAATCATTTTTGAGTTCATAATATCAAATATAGCTTAGGCCTAATTTTTTGTATTTTTCTGAAAACTTTCAATTTTT
This sequence comes from Viscum album, assembly GCA_963277665.1. Lineage (NCBI taxonomy): Eukaryota > Viridiplantae > Streptophyta > Magnoliopsida > Santalales > Viscaceae > Viscum > Viscum album. Next base: position 904,648,087 of record OY728131.1, on the reverse strand, counting down.
GATGAATAGTGAAACCACTAAGTGGTAGTTAAAAAAACTGAATTGTTCATAAAACATAATTTTACCGCTTCTGTGAGTGGAATTTCAAAAATCCGAGAGACACGGTTGATGTCAGTAAGTAAAATGTGGTCCAATGAGATGAAAATAATTTTTTGGTGAATAGTAACTTTTTACTTTTTTTTACCACGGTTAAAAGTAAATAGGGTAATTATGGGTAGAAATGATATCATTATTACCCTAACAAATGTCCTAATTCTATTGGACAAGTGTAATTCGACCAAAAACGAACTTAGGAATAAAATATGACCATTTAGGCCCACTTGGATTAGATTAGGATGTTTATTATTAATTTATTTAAAGAAGGGTTAAAAGAGTTAAAATCAAAGTTTGTTTACTAAAACATTTTTAATATGGGGTTATACATAAGATAAATTCTACTATAAATATTCATTATAAAGATAAAAATATTTCCTACATAATTGTATTTTATTTGTAATTTTTAGACATTAAATAAGTTAATTTATTTATGACACAATGATGATACAATAATTATCTTATTAATAAAATATTGACATAATTGATGTTATAAATACCCAAATAAATATAATTTGAGACTTTATATGAATTCCACTAATTTTATAGGATAATATTACATGTTAGTATTGATTTAATTAACTTTTTTCGAACTTATCATTCTGTTATGATTTTCACAAAAAGCAGTTACTAAATGGTGTCAAAATTGACATAAAATAGTTTTTAAAACAAATATTATATTATTAATTGTTATTTTATTCCTAAAAATCTAAGGTTCGGCCAAATGACTTATATAAGGTTATATATATTAATAATAAACAATTTGGGGTTCTTTTGGCTTCTTATAGTAAGTTTATTAACCTTATAGTGTAAGAACACAAGAAGACACGGTAAAAGTAAAATTATTTAACTTAATGTTAAATCTAAATTATAAGGTTAAAATAGGAACCTAAACTTGTATAAATCCTATTTTATGAGAGGATTTCGACCTATCCCCACCTTAGCCTCTAAATAAATCAATTTGGAGCTATTTAAAACAGAACGTGACTTTATAATAAAATAATATTTTTAGTTATTTCAAAGGTACCCCTCTCCTCCCTTATAAAAGGGCACCTCCTCCCTCTCTTCCTCACACAACTTTGAACCTTTAATATCGGCCAAACCCTGCCCAATTCTCCTCTCCACTTCCCTATCAACATCCTAGAGGTTCTGGTCTTCCTCAAAGACCAATTTTAGTGCCCTAAAAATAGGTCTCAAAGAAGCACTTCGAAGAAGAGGTAATGTCCGTTACTGATTCTTTCATCTTTATTTCTTCTTCCACTTCTTCTTATTTAGTTGTTTCATTATGAAGTAATAACATCAGTATCACTCATATACTGATATGTTATTATAAGTATGAAACAACACTATTTCACCATCTATCCATCCTACGGAAAAAGAAATCACCGCGCGTGCGTACGTACGGAATACCGTCTCCACGCCGTGGTGTAATCTGTTTTCCACCGCCACCTTACTTGGATGAGTATAATGGTGTAAATAATGACTATATATGACTATTATAAAGTGATATTGATTCTGAAATAGTATACATACACTCCAATACAATTCCACGATCATAGGAACGATATCATCACTCGTGCGTACGTACGGAATACCGTCTCCACGATGTGATGCGACTCATTCTACATGATCTTCATTTCATAATGATTATATAAATGAATTGAATTGAATGAATATGATATATATTACACTAATACCATTCTGGAAATGAGGTATCTATAACCTAAAGAAAAGAATCAGAATTTATTCGATAAAACACGCATAAGAAAAAAAAGTTATAAACACCCGAATAACAAGTAGCAATGAAATATTACTACTAAGAAACTAAGAATATGACCATATATGATATCATAAAAATAAGTATGATTCTGGAATAAGTCAATAACATTATTTAAATCATTATACAGGAGGTTCGAACACTTACAAAGCAAGTCGGACCTAAGGTAAGGGAAATATCACAATCTCATTTTTATCCGAGATTGTTTTTACTTTGGCATTTACTGGGGTGTATTTTATCATCCACATCCATGTTTTCTAAATATGTAATATTATTTCCATCCACCTAAAAATTTTTAAATCCAATTTTACCCTTCGGTGAGTTTTTAGTAAAATATATGAAAGGAATCTTTTGTTGTTTTTGGTACGAGGTACTTTTTGACTTTTCTGACAAAAGTACGAGGAGAATGTTTTTTAACTTACACGACATGAATGGATTTTTAAAACATTATTTCCAAGAATATTCCTTTACAAGTTTTCAAGTTTATTTTTAATCAACTTCTTTTAGTTTATAATTTTATGACATGTTAAGAAAGGAAAAGTGTTTTTGAAGTAGAAAGGATATTTTCCTCAAGAATGAAGTTCAAGTGTTTTATCAAAATTATTTTCCATCTAAGATAATAAAGGGTTCTGTTTTTATCCCTATTATTGATTTGATTATGTTGTGATGGAATTATTTTTTTGAATTCCTTTATCGTATATGAATTTTTTTATGATGTCATGATGTTTAAGATTCCCATTTTTTATTACATGGGTTATGCAATGATGTATGGTTTATGATTTTGTGGCACGCATAAGAATGGTATCATTATGAGATGGGTGGGACCTATATCTCCCTCCAATGCATTGGGTAATGATTTTATATCTCATTAGATAGACATGGATGGAACGGTAGGTTATACTGGTTCAGTGAAACAGGACTGAAACGAGGGTGAATCGGTTCAGAAAGGGACTTTGTCCACTAAGATAGTCTTGGCAATGAGTCTTGTCTAACAAGAAATGATTCTCTATGATTATGTGTGAATGCCACAAAGTTTCATGTTTTATGGTATGATTATTGTGATTACATTTCACTACCACAATTTACCCCATGTTATGAAATTATGATCTCTTTTGCAGGTTAAGATTTCCAAAAGTTATGTGCTTATGTATATGATGTGATTGATATTTCTTTTGTTTACCCTTACTGAGCATTTGAGCTCACCCTTTTATGTTTTCTTTTCCCCAGGATATAAAGAAAGGTTTTAGGTATAAAAAAAAGAAGATCTTTATGGGAGATGTTGAATATCTTTCACCAGGATTAGAAGATTATATTCCGAGTTTCCAAAGACACTAAACTATTACGATCCTTGTGTGTGTGATTTTGTTATGTACTAAGTATTCCGAAAAAGTAATGTAATATCCATCTACGTCAAGTTTCGGGTATCTACAGAATCCCTCTGAAATACTTGGTGTGTTATTAGGCTTGAGAATATAGGATGTGTAAGAGCTAGCTACATGTCGTGTATCTCTAATTCCGTGTGTCTGGAAAATTTTTGGAGGACTCAACATGTATCTCATAGTGGTAATTGATGAACTAAACATTGTGTACACCACATACATGACATGTATATAATAAATTATCCATGTTTCAGTCTCATGTGGTTTGACTGTGTATAATTACCATGCATAAGCATGATTTATACTGCTAACCCATGTAGACGACACGATGTGTACACCAAATACATGTCGTGTAATCTAATAACCATGTTCCATGTTGGATGGTCAAGAAGTGGTGTAAAAAACTTGAAATAATTATGTATCATGTTGTGTATTCCGCAACATGTCTAAGTGTAGTGCAATAGGGCACATGGCATGTACTACAACTATATACATTGTAACCCTGTCTTACCGGCCAAAAATTGACAGTTCCTGATGGAATCGTTAATCCTTCATCTCTTCGTAGACCTTTAATAGAATGAAACAATGAATTAAAATGATTAATATATTGATAACATGTTAATTCAAATTTTATTAAAGAATGAATAATATGAAATGAAAATTCAACCACGATTCCATATGAATCAACAATAAAATGAAAAATTATAAATTTAAATGTGTCCCCACTGATACCAATTTTTGGTTCTGGGTGTAGTGGAAGTGTGTGGTGGTTTATGATATATTAAAATTTCTTTAAATATTTTAGTGCCTGAAACCAAGAGAGAGTATCCTGAACATAAAATTTATAATTTATTTATTTAATATCAGAAGAAAAAAATACCTAGGTTTAGGATATTTCTTTGATGTGATTTTTGATCATTCAAAAATACACTTTTGTATTATATTCATTGTGATATGAGGATCTGAGGATATAATCCCTCTAGTGGTGATCCACATGTGAACCTTTTATCTCTACATAGCGCTAATTGATCTCGGATGTGCTAGTTCGGTGAATTGATTTTCTTGTGTTTTTTTGTGTCGATTGTTCATCCTTTATTGTTAAAGGAATCTCTCTTGTGTCTCTCATTCTTGGGAGGGAGAGTTTATGAAATGTAGAGAGAGAATTCATTGTGTATAACAATTATCTATATTTTATTGTAGACTAATACTCCACAAAATAGAGATAACAATCTATTTATAGAGATAGGTTTTAGGTTAAAATAATTATTTAATTTCATGCCAACCCTTAAATAAATTTTTTAAACCTTTAATAAAACTCATGTCTCATAATAATAATAATAATAATAATATTAATTTTTTGTGATGTGTGTCAACTTAGGCAATAAGAATTATTATTTAATGAGCTTGTTAATTAATATTTTCACTAGACAAGGTCTTGGTCTGTTCGAACTCCTCTTACATTTATAGAATATATGAATAAATATTTAATTACATATTTTATTCATCAATAAATATTTGTCATCAATAAAACATGACTAAAATTATCCATTGGTCTTGAATATAATATGTATTCAATTAATTAAATTAAAATATAATTTAATCAATATCATCGAAAACACTTAGTGTGTTACCCCATGGGATTATTTATCATTGGCATTAGGTGGGATTGCCTAAAGTCCCGTATTACTATGATGCAATGGGTCAAAGAACCCAAGAGAAAGAACTTAATATCACAATGATGAAAACCGTATAGAAATTCTCACTATGTAATGTAATCCCTACATCATAATATCTCATCTAGTAGGTTTCACATATGTGTCCCCAACCTATATGTTTGATATGTCTTAATTTGAATATCTGAAATAAATACGTTATAACACCATGGACATGAAATTTAGGGTGATGGTTCTATTCCAATCAACAGGTTGAAATATCAACTTCTATAAATTTGGAAGGAATAAATCCTTCATTGACTTACCAATTAATATCATGTCAATTGTGACACACCCAACATACCCAACTTCCTACTAACATATTTCATGATGGTTTTGTTTAGTAAATATAAATTCTCGATTCACGAAATGTATCAATGATAATCTCAAAGTCTAAGGTCCATTAAATTTTCTCATAGATAGGAATATCCAATGACACCAAAACATGTCGAATTTCTACTACTGGGTCTATTCTTATAATTTCTTATCTTAGAGATTACCAAGTGAAAACATCATGTGAAGAAACCTCATCCACTTATGAGTACTCGTATCTAACAATATATGAACTATGTGTCCCATCATAGTACATTATACAACCACATAACATTATTTAAGAATATCTTCATAGCACTTTAAGGTTCTCATCATAGTAGGGAACTGTTATGACCTTATTAATGTGATTTATACACTAGGAAAGTATTGAATTAGATTCATTCATAACAATGAACAATTTTTAATATGATGTTTTATTAATATTCAATTCATCGAATATATATGTAATCAAAGTACAAGTAGTTGGTACTAGAGCACCAAATCCAACAAAATATCATATATATATTCTATAAAAAAATAATTTCACAAATAAGATAAAGAAAATTATTTTTTCTAAAATAAATATTTTGTTATAAATCTCTAAGGATTGATGTTGGATATTTTGATAATAATTTTGGTCAAGGTTAATGACAAAAATGAATACGAGTGTTGGAATATCAATGAAGGAGGCTATATTTTTTTGAAAATGTCATTACACATTGAGGATGTTCGAAGTGTTTCTTAGGAAATTGATAAACCCCCAAGGTTTATGTTTAGGGTATGTTGTTGACATAAACCTCCATAGTAATACATGTTGAAGTATTAAAAAAATGATGAGTGGTGAAGTGGGAGATGTTTAGAAGCATTCCAATAGTAAAGTGTGTTTCACAAGAGTGCAAGTTGGACAACATAAGAAAACCACATCATAGTGGTTTCTATGGTGGGTTTGTTGTTGAGTGAAGCCACACTGTAGTAGAGGTTGACTATGTCGTAACCTTCATGGTTACTTCGTAAGGATATATAGAAGGCAGAAAATAGAAGGCCATCCTTGGCAGGCCAAACAATCCAGATTGAACCCACTTGTGTGGGACAAAGATTGAACATATAAGGGAACCAATAAGGCCATCCAGCCATGGTGGCACAAAATAGGCAGTAAATTGCGCATGCATGTGGGTCTGCATACTCCTGGTGACTATGGTCCATGGAACAGGGAAACACCATGAAGGAAGATGAGAGTAAACCTTGATACTAAAATATATATAAACAAATGTATGTGTTATTATATATACTATGAGAATTATATAGAAAAGTATAATTTTGGACTCAAGGATTTTAGGCTGTGTCATAGCCAAATGGAAAATGTCTCATAGGATTGATTGGATGATTTCTGGGCCTCTATAAAATATGAGGTTTCTGTGCCATAGAACTTGGCTACACTGCATCCACCATTAGAAAATAATGCATCCATGTTGCATTAATAGGGATACACCGTATCCCCTTTGGGTGTGAAGGAGTCCAAACTAAAACACTAAAATATACTTTATATCCCCTATTGAACAAGAAGGTGTCCACACTACAACACTAAAGGCTACGATGTAGCCCCCATTGGACAAGAAGGAGTCCACACCGCAGATAGGAATTATGAAGTGGATGGATTGTTTTTAGAAAAAGAAAATATAGTGGGTTCTCATAGTCTATAGAAGAATATTATACAACATTTGAGTCCACACCACATCAAGTTGGGTGTAAGAAGTGGTTTGAGAATATTTTTCCTAGAATTGTACAAGAATCATGGGGGGTTAATGGATAAATTTTATGGATCCGGTCAATAGCAGAGGACCACATCACAATAATCTAGACCACTCCATATTGGAGTGAGTATAGAACCATGTAAGTCATGGATGCTATATTGAAGTTACAAAATTGGATAGGCTATGTTTTTTTTCTCAGAACATTCAATAACTAAGTAGTTTTTTTCTGTAATAGTATCGACAAGGGGGGGTTTTTATGGACTCTAGGGTGTCAAATGTGGATTAAAAGACCCATGATGACCCCATTAATTATATGGGACACATATCATGATCTTATGAAATAGTAGATTCAATCCCTATAACCAGATTAAAAGGGAAGGTAGGTATTCTCTATAATGTTGCAGAATCAGAAGAGACAAAGAATCCCAAAATGGAAAATATATTGAAGATCTATGCATCCATAGGGAGAAGAAGGTGTTGTTCCAGTGAGGGGATGGAATTATTGAATGTTTGGAAACTATTGAATATATTTTCAAGTTTATTATATTATTATTTTTATCTACATCAAATAGAATAATCATTCCTAACCAGTTTGGGAAAGTAGATAAGTTCCTTTAAGGTGTTTTCATGAAAATGAAGAATAATTCTAGTGAGGACTTCAACAGAACATATATATATATATATATAGTGAAAGATTCATTTAGTCCAATTGATTATGATGGTGGTATCTACATGTATATAAAATTTGTGTGGATCCTTTCTAGACAAGTGGGTGAAGTAAGAGGAAGATGGTGATTCCTTTTATCAGTTGTGATCTAAAGAAGATGGTTTAAGGGAGTGACCCTTGGGAAGTAGTGAGTTGTCCCTAAACTTATAAGGCAGTGACCATGGGAATAGAAAGTGACCTATACCAAACCTATGTATGAATTTAACTTCATAGTGTATTTTGGTTCATGTCACAATGTCGATGCATGGTCCTTAGATGTAGCCCAATGAGAACCATGTAAATTCATATGTCCATATTTACATTATGAATGTACAAAAAAATAGGTCAAGAAAACTTAATAATATCTATTAAAGATATTAAAAAAGTTAACCTCAAGGTTGAGAGGTTAATATCCTATATGTAAAGTGATGATTTTAAATAATTAACAGTTTTAATTATCATAGATAGTGCATACCCTGATTCAACCCCCTATCAGGGTAGCCTCACTCTAAGACTCTTGTATAAGTATATCAAATTTTATAAACCATGCATGTTATTTTAAAATATGCATACTTTGGATTGATTTCTCAAAGGTGTACCTTGATAGAGAAGTGATGTATTCTGCAAATGACACTATAGATTTATCAACCTTTTTAGGAATTATTTTTCCATAAAGATAGAGAGTATGAGGAAATATACACTTCATTGTTTTTTCCCTCCACTGATTCACTTCATATTTTAAGTAGAGAAACCCTATGATGAATTTTTTAATCCTGGAATACAAAAATAAATTCTTGATATATCAGGAGATCCATTAAAGAATATTGTTTTTATTGTATGCATAATTTTATGAAAAGTTATTCTTCTTGTTTCTATTCACTACCTAAAAATGAAAATTGTGTATAAGAGTAAAGGAAACAGCCAAATAAATGTTATAATACTTTAAAATGAAAATACTTCATTAAAAATACTACCACTAATAGATTATTTTATTAATTATATACTAATTCCTCATTGCCTAATCCTAAAAAATTAATTAAATTGAAAAATTAGGACTTTTTGAAAGTCAAATATAGGTATTAAAACCATATTTATGACTAGGGAATATATATGAATATTAAATAATACCACTAGATATATTTTCATTACAACCAAATTCCCACTAGGATACATGATTAACAACTCCTTTCTTAGAGTGTTATGGGATGATTCAATAAACATGAAAGACATAAAATAGTGTGTAGATACGAAATCAAATAAAGAATTATCTAAAATTGAGTTTATAATCAAATTACCTATTATCATGTCATTTAGAACTTCAAACTCTACTACAGTAATATTATAAGATCATCCTTTCTCCCTAATCCTTTACTGAGGTAAATTATTTGACTCTTAAGGAAATGGTTTACATCGCTCCCCATCTCAATACAGGTGAAGCATTGTACATTGATGAAATTTATTTAGCCTTTATATTCATGAGCTTGATGGAATTTATTTATGATCTTGAAAAAAAACTCCCAATCCCTTAATAAAATCCCAAGTAATTTCTTTACATAATTATTACATGTTGAAAATTTCACCCTTAACTTTTTATCTTTTTCCATATTTCTCTTTACAAGGAAATCATTCTTCCTCTTCTTCTCCTACTTTCCTTTAAAAATACATTACTTGGAAAGTTCCTTATAATACTTGAATAAATTTTATACTATATCTTTATATGATGAAAATGGTTGAGAGACTAACACCATTTAAAGGCTTGTATTTGTCCCATTAAATAAACAATCAATCTTAATTCCAAGATTATGTACGTAGTCCATAACATGTCTTGTTAAACTTGTAATTTTAGTGTCATACATGGAAACATTTTCTGCTTTCATTTGTATTATATTTAAAAATTACCTTTCGAAATTAACTTGTTTCCCATGTGGAATTTACTTCTCAAATAATATCACCTTAAATTTATTTTATTCCATGCTCTCTATCTCTTCATCTTCCTTGGTATTTTGAATAAAAGGCCTCCATTGGTCAAAATCTCCCTTTTAACAATACCCTGCTAGAATAACCTTCTCCCTTTCATGACTTCCTAAAGTGAAAAATATATTCTCTAGGGATCTAATCCAATTCTTAGCTACTAATGGATTAGTTCCCACAATAAATGATAGAGGTTTTTGTTGCATTAAGAGATCCAGTATTTTTTCATCATGCTGTAGAAAAACAGGTTTCTCCATATAGATAAGGTAATTAGTCATAACATTCCCCAATATATTTATAATCTTCTTAAAAAATATTGAATTATTAAATCTATTAAGAGGGAAATAGCTACATATTTTATGGTTGTTGACATAGTTTTCATTTCTTTCATTAGGTTCCATTTTTAAATAATGACATACAATTAATTAACTAATAATATTGAACCACAACATAAAAATTCCTATATAGGAAAAATTTCTTCATAATTATAAGGGTTTACCGCAATGCTTGTGTAAGCTATGTTCTTCTAACATCTTGATCCAAAGGTTCCTACTAAAATTTCATTGATACAAACACCAGCATCCCTAACTCTAGTAACCCAAATTTAGTGGTTACTAAATTACATTAGTATAAGATACAAGAGATTGTATCACACATGATTGAACAGTTTAGTATTCTTAGGAGACTAAATACATAAGTGATTTCTATATTTCATTATAAAATTAAAACATAACTGATAAATATAATGAAAAAAATATTATTCCTTTTATTAAATCCTTTAATTCATTCAAATATCTAGTATTGTTATCCTAGGAAAAGGAAAAAAAGAAGGAGTGAGATTAGATGCCTAGTAAGTGGTTATATACAATGGAAATTATAATGAATATATAAGACATAAATAATATTGAAAATTCAATAATTAATAAATATTTAATATAATTAATAACTTGAGAATGGAACATATTCATGGATAAAAAAACATAGTAATCACATGGATAATAATAGATTATTTATCAATTATAGAATTCATAACATTAAACATCTTAATTTTACCATTAGGGCCTCAACTAGGACATTTTCATTAAAAGGGTGAGCATACACCAAATACCCAAATAATAAGGAAGGAATGCCAACATGTTTGTCTCATGATACCAACCTAATGCATTAAAGGTTATATAATTTCATGCCCCAACTGTCACTAAACATGTCAAATTCATTTTTCATAAATTTAGTGAACAATAAAATACATTAAATTATATCAAACAGGCTCACTCGCATTTCTGAGAAAATTATATCTTCGAATCAATTTGGCTTTGTGAAAGGTCAGAACATTCAAGAATGTTTTCTCACTTCCTCGGAATGTATCAATTTTTTTAAAAAAACACTATAGGTGGGAACATTTATCTCAAATTAGATGTCAGCAATGCATTTGACACCATGGACTGGGGATTTATTGGCACAATGTTGCATAATTTTGGTTTCAATGGTAAATTAATTCATTTGATCATAGTTCTTTTCAAATTAGCCCACGTATCTATTTTTATTAATGGATACTTAGAGGGCTACTTTACTTGCTCAAGGGGGATGAGGCAAAGATATCTCCTCTCAGCAATTATATTTTCATTAGCAGAAGATTACCTGAGTAGACTCCTCCTTAACATTGTGACCAATGGAGAACTTTCCAACATTAGATCAGGACGAGGTAACCCTGCTCCCTCTCGCCTTTACTTTTTTGATGATAACATCATATTTAAAAAATTGGGAAGAAATATAAATAAAAAATATTCAAAAGGCCTTGCAATATTATGAGAGTGTTTTTGGATAGTCCATCAGCTGGAGAAAGTCATCTATTTGTTTTGGTAAGGGATTCTCAGCCTCTATGAAGGAACGACTCACATATGACTTGGGAATAAAGGAGGGAGACTTTCCTTTCAATTACCTAGGTGTCCCGATGTTTTAGGGAAAGCCCAAAAAATCTTATTTTTTAAATTCAATGGATCAAATCAGAAAAAACCTTGCATCTTGGAAGGGGAAATATCTCTCAATGGCTAGGCGAATTTTCCTGATCTAGAACGTGGTTACATAGAAGCTGGTAGACTCTTTCATGGTTTATAATTGTCCTGATTCCCTTCTTAAAAATCTCAACATGATAATGAAGAAAATTTTCTGGAGTGTAAACATCATGGAAAGAATGATTATTACTGATCAATGGAAGAAATGCTACATACCACATTTTATGGGAGGACTAGGTATTAAAAATATAAAAGCCTTCAACCATTCTCTGCAAGACATGATTTTATAGAAACCTATCAATCAAAAAACTTATTCTTTGTAATTATAAAGAAATAGATTTATGAAAAGACTCATAGATGAAAAAAACAGTTATCTTGAGTCCTCTATTTGGCCTAGGATTAAAGCAACATTTTCGAAAATTATTGGCCACACTAAATGGATGGTGAGTAAGAACTCTCCCCTTCGTTTTTGGTATGATAATTGGACTGGAGAGCCCCTCAGCTCTCATATCAATCCAAAATAAAATCACATTGATCATACAATTACAATCAAGGAGCAAATGGAAAATATGAATATGATTCTGGAGGATGTTCTCCATATTGCAAACATGAATGTTTTTTTCAAGAAGGATGACACACTACTCCAGGAAGGGTAGGCAAATGGATTTCTTGACTCAAAAACCTGTTATCAGCATTTAATTTAGGATAAAAAACATTAGATTGGCAGGTTGAAAAAAAATGGTTGACACCCTCTCGGTTCACTCTTCTTTGGAGGCTATCTTTTAACAAAATACCTATTGAGGCCAATATTCAAAGAGTTGGTATTTACCCTTTCTCTTGATGTCCTATCTGAATGCTACAAAAATAAGATATTGATCACCTCTTTCTGAGTTGAAATGCTACCTATTATCTTTGGGTAGCAGTGAATCAGATTTTTTGAATTCAAATTCCTTGCTCTGGTTCGGTTCAACACTATATTAAAAACTAGTTCAACCTACATTTTTTCAAGAAGATCAAAATTCACTTTCAGGTGTCTTGTGCTGAAACTTTTCATTGGTGCTGGAGCTACAGAAATGTAGCGATTCACTATAGGTCCCGCTTCAATACTGGCCGCAGGATGGGCTGTATTCTTGTTGCAATGTGTGCAGCTAATAACAGACATTCGAAAAAATGTAGGAACTCGGTTAAGAACTGGAACATCGTTCAGCGGCTTAACATTGCTGGTAATTTTGCTGAACCTCGTTAGACCATGGAAGTATTATAGATCTCACCTTTTGTAGGATGGATCAAGTGAAATAGGGACGGAGCATCTAGGGGGAACCCAGGCCCCTTGGGTTTTGGAGCCATTTTCCGATATGAGAATGGGGATGTAATCAAATTCTTATACAACCCTTGTGAAATCACTAAAGCACTTGAATCAGAAATGATGGGCCTCATAATGGTGGTTGATACTGCTCTCAATAGAAAATGGAATAATATATGGTTTGAATGTGATTCCACAACCCTTTCTCAAGCCGTTAGAGTGTGCCAAAGACATATCTCATGGAACTTGGCTTCCAAATGGGTGAATTTTATTGAAATGCTATCTTCTTTGAATTACATTATCACTTATTCTTACAGGGAGTCGAACTATATTGTAGATGGGTTGGTAAATAAAGGAGTGAATATGGAAGGATTCCAACACTTTAACACCTTACCTGACGACATGGTCCCTATTTTCTTAAGAGACAAATGTAAAATTCCTTCATTTCGCATTGTGTAATTATTCTTTCTTATAATCCAAAAGCCTCAGTGCACAATTTTATAAAAAAAATCAATATGATTTGGTAATAAATAAATATTCATATTGATTCAAGTATATGAAATATAAAATTTAATATAAAATTAAATTTAGTAATCATTTATGTAACGAATTGACTCGGATGAACCCTAAACTGGTTACCCTAGTTGGCCCAAGATAAGGCCCAAGATGCATTCCCAATCCTCCTAGATTGACAACTAGTTCTGGGAATCAAGAATACGTAGTTGGAAATGATTTATCCCATGAAAAATATATAAATAAACAAATATAAACTTAATAATAAAAAAAAGAACAGTGAGAAATAAACTGCTACACGTACCTCCATGTGACCTCGTGGGTCACCTCCAACCATGTGATCACACTCGCTCCATGGGAGAACAAGAGGGAGAATCAGCACTAGAATCTAAAAACAAAAAATGAATATATAGGCGTGAATATTAAAACTCAGTAGGTGTACCAGTATAAATTATTACTTATGCCTTAACTATAAAAATATAACCAATTCATTCCAGTTTGAAAATAAAACATATTAAAAATTGGGTTTTATACTTTTCTGAAAATCAAATGACAAGGTACCATTTCTATAAGTACTAAATTTTATCATATTTTTCAAAATAGTGTTCAAATCCTAGAATAGATTTCAAGAAAATCCTTTATAAAATATAATTTCATGAGAACAAATTCAATGGTATGGAAATATAACAACGATAAACATTTTAAAACCACTACCATAGAAAAAAATAATAAAGGTAAGAAATCACCATGGGAAATCGCTATGTAGTTAGGGTTAGGGTAGTCCTAGGATACTCATACCTCAGTGGAAATCACATACAACCAAACCCCAAAATATCCTCATGCACAATCCACTATAGGAGAATTCATTCCAAGGTATAGTGGTGTCTGATAATATTCCAAAACCCATAGTATCCTCATGCACAATCCACTAGAGGATAATTAATCCCAAGGTCCAGTGGTGTCTGTTTCGCACGGAATCCGGGGATGACCTCATGGACGGGAGATTCAAACGTTCCGATCGGTTTCTAACGGGTTTGTTCGTAGAACCGGAAACATCCAATGATTCCACATCCGTTTGGACCTACTTTCCAAAGGCAGGCGCTCATTAGCTTGTGGACTAATGAGACTTAGGAATTTGCATTGGTCGAGAGGATGGTAGGTCGGACTCATCACACCTTTTTGAGGGGAATTATTTTCTACTCCGGGACTCTCTTTATAGATTTAAGTTATGTTCGTGAATCCTTATTACATTACCAAGTATAAAATGTGCTTTCCTTTAGTTTTAACAATCAATGATAAAATATGCATGAAATTTAGAGAATCTTTTATATGTATTCGAGGTTCTTCATCAATAGAGAATCATCTATATCTGTTTAGAGATTCTTGGTCAATGGTATCCTTCAAAACATTTATATAAAAGTCTCTTGGTCATTATGATGACCAGGCTGGTTTTAAAGCCACTCAGTGGGGCACTTGAAGTTTATCGTCATTCAGAAGGACATAGATTATTTCAATGTTGGGATCGAACCCATAAATGGTCTACCTACGTATCCTTTCTTTTGGAAAAGGAATCAGAACCCACGTAGTTCGAGGAATGGGGTATGATGTTTATGATTGATGGCTCAAAGATGAATGTCATAATTACTTTTACACTCTAAGATCACGTGAGTCATGCTCGGTGTGAGAAACAAGAGGTATTGATAAAATTTAGACAATTGTGCCATAAAAGATGAAATCATAAGAATTTGTTTGGGGCTTATGTATAGATGAATGCCCAGATAGATGAAGGTTTAGGATTTACTTTTAGGGAGAAAATCCATGAACAGGGTCCATAAAGTTATATGTGCTTCATGGAGATTTGAATACTCTAATCTTAGGGCTTACTCCTAAGGAGGATGCCCAAGTTAGGAGGGGACTTATGATTGGGTTTTATTCCTGAAAAGGAAACCCAAATCAAAGGTAAATTATGACTGGTTAAGAGAAGTTTAAAAGGACTTGGAGCTTACTCCTGAAAAGGAATCCCAAGGTTATGAGTGAGTCTTATTCCTGAAAAAGGAGACCCAGGTTAGGGATTAAGGTTTGGGGCTTACTCCTGAGGAGGATGCCCATATTTGAGGTTGGGGCTTATTCTTAAGAAAGATGCCCAAGATTAAAGGACTTGATTGGGCTTACTCCTGAGTAGGATGCCCAAGATTGGGAACTTTAAGAATTTGGGGCTTACTCCTGAGGAAGATGCCCAGATTAAAGGTTTTATCACTGGGGATTATTCCTGAAAAGGAGACCCAGGTTAGGATTCTCTCATCATAAAGGATGAGGTTGAATGAATGAACTCTCCATATTTTAGTGATATAAGGATATTTAAATCACTAGACTTTGAGAGAGATTCCACAGAATTCCTTTCAGGTAAGAAAGTCAAATCAAGAAATCATGCCATAAATGGCTTTGAAGAGTGTCTTGAAGACTGAATCTTGAAAAGGAAAGGTGAAATGGCTTAAGAGGGGTAAAATGGGAAAGATGGGCACCCAAAAAGATAGGGGCGCGCAAGTCTTGAAAGACGCGCAAGTCCTGCGGCGGCGCGCAAGTATTGGCCGCGCAAGTATACTTGCGCGACACATGGTGTACTTGCGTGATTTTCAATCAGAATTTGAAATACTTGAGCGACTCTTGATAAAACCCTTTAGAATCCCCTTGAGGTTCTTCCAAAAAAGGGACGCGCAAGTTATATTGAAGGAATTAAGTCGGCGTGCAAGTGTTTGATAAGTTTCAACACTTAGGCCTTCCTTCTTCTCTTTAGATCTTCCGTTCTAGGTAAGAAATTACCTTAGAAGTGTTTCAGAAGCTTTGAGAAGAGACTTGGGCGTCGGGAGCTTCAATCCGAGTTTCTGGAAAAAGATCCTCCCGAATGGGGGGCCCACAGGGTCTATTTATAGGCAAAAGAAGACCCTGGGCGGTTACCGGGCGGTTACCGGGCGGTTATCACTTAGGTCGCGCAAGTCACTTGCACGACCATAAGGCATCGCGCAAGTACTTGCACGACCACTAGGCGGCGCGCAAGTGTACTTGCGCGACCATGAGGGAACTTGCGCGACCTATGGGCAATGTTCTCCTTGTTCATCCCTTTGTCGATTTTTGATGTTTCTTCAAAGGATGAATCACATTAGACTCAGATATTCCCCTTTTCCGATTTTTAGATTCTGTGACGAAAGGAGCATCAACAAAAGTCCCCCCTCAGAGTTGGATCCGGAGAGAAATGAGGATTTGACTCTGAGGAAATTGAATCCATCCAAAGGAAAAGGGGGCGCACAAGACTTTAGGGCACAGAGGGCAGTGCGCAAGTGTGCTTGAACATGAATTTTATTCAGAGTTCCTTTGTCTTTTGTGGGCAGTTTAAAGTCATGCATGCCGGACATAAAGGGGCTAATGTTTAAGGTCGAAATAGCTTTGACCAAAATGGATTAGAATTGACACAATTCCTTGAATGTTCATCTGAAAACATATTACCATACTCAAGTATGAGGGAAAAATATGTAAACTATGGCTTAAGAATATTTGAATCTGAGGAATGATATGAAAAAGAGCTAAAAGGCATTAGAAGAAGTAGTTTCCAAGAATGAAGTTACTATTATTTAAAAAAACCCGTTAGGGGGTTGAAATATGCAGGGCCACCTATGGGCATTGGCTGCATGGTCAAATAAATAGTATCTTTCGGCTGACAAGTCTGTTATGTGGACTGTTTATGCAAGGCCACCTATGGGCACGTGCTGCATAGTCAGGAAAAAGAACTCCCAGAAATTTACTTTCCTAGTGCTAAAAGCCAGTGAAAGTTTATGGAGATTCAAATTTTCTAAAGTATAGAGTTTGTTGTATGGAAAGAGGTACTTGAATATGGAGAAGATATTTCCGAACAAGAACATTGAAGAACTGGATGAATATCACTCCTACGAAGGTCTGACCCAAACGTAGGGAAGAAGAATAAACCATAGACTTGAATACTTTCAGATCATGAAAAAGGATATGGGACAAATATTTTAAGGATGGCTATTTTTTGCGGATCCCTACATACTGTCGTTTTAAGACAAATAAGGACAAAAGAGGCATTCTTCCCAAGAATGAAGTTACCATTATTTAACAAACCCGTTAGGGGGTTGAAACATGCAGGTCCACCTATGGGCATTGGCTGCATGGTCAAATAAATAGCATCTTTTGGCTGACAAGTCTGTTATGTGGACTGTTTATGCAAGGCCACCTATGGGCACATGCTGCATAGTCAGGCAAAAGAATTCTCAGAAGTTTTACATTTTTGTGACTAGAAGTCATGAAAAGGGTTATGAAGATCTGAAAATATTTAAGGTTATGATTATAATACATAAAGATGGGTATTGTCTAATGTATATAGAGATACATGGGTCAATGAAAACCATAATCATGTTGTGGCTGGGTCCTGAATTGAAACTTGGACTTCACTACGTATCTCATAAGAATGAGAATCAAGCCATACGTAGTTCTTGAAATGCAGTTTAACGTCGTGCAGGACGAAAGTATGAGTGATCTTAGTTTAGGGTCATAGAATTTGGACCATAATAATGAATACACAGTGTGTGTTTTCATGAGGACTTTTCAGCCAAGGGACTGAAAGTGAAATTTGGGGTTAGGCCCAAAAGACTTGGGACTGGATTCGAGAGACACTCGAATGTTCCTACGTATCCCATAAGGATGGGAATCAAGTCCACGTAGTTCTAGAACTACCCTTTGTACAAATTTGGTTCGTACATGTGAAGGGTGAAAGGGGACTTTAGTGCAATGATGGTTTAACCTAAGATAAAAAGTTTAGGCATTACCATGTATGTACGTAGTCTTTTGAAATGAAACATGATTGAAAAAATCAATGTCAATAATGGTTCCTTCTCAAATGAGGAAATCAAAAAAAAATTGTAGTTTATTGTCGTACCGGACAAAAGTGTTGTATAGTTTAACGTCATATAACAAGGACAAAAGTGAATCAATGTAAAGATATTGATTCCAGGGGCGGTTTCACAAATCAACATCATATGAGGTTGTGGTGAACCGATGTGAAGAGATTGTTTTTGGGCTTGAACCCTGGGAGGTTACCTACAAACCCAGCCTGGAGGGCAAGGATCAAAGTCCGTGTAGTTCAATTAAAGAATGAAATAATGATCAAGTTGTTCTTGGGGACAATGATCTAATAAAAAATGTTGTTGGGACTTACACATGGTTAGTGGCCCAAAGGGAGTGTTATGGTTGATGTTCTCTCTAAGCTCACGTAAGTCATACTCTGTCTGAAAAACAAGAGGTAATAACAACCTTAACGATGTACAGTTTAATGTCATGTAGGACATAAAAAGGGGACTATGTAGTTTAAAGTCTTGCAGTTAGGACTATTGGTGCTGCACAGTTTAGTGTCATGTAGCAGGGACAAAATACAGTTTAATGTCGTGTAGGACATATCAAGGATTTTCTGTACAGTTTAGCGTCATGTAGTTAGGACGATGGGGATAAAATAGTTTAACGTCATATTGGATGAAAGGGGGACTGTGCAGTTTAATGTCATGCAGTAAGGACAAAAGAGTGTACCATTTTAACGTCATGTCGGACGAAGGTGAGAAATAGTTTAAGGTCATATGCATGGACCGTGAATGGTGCAGTTTAATGTCATACTGGACTTTTGAGATTATATAGTTTAACGTCTTTCCGGATGTGAGGGAGTTTTATACAGTTTAGCGTCATGTAATTTAGGACGTCACAGTTTAACGTCTTGCTGGACATAAGGGATTTGAAAATAGTTTATGGTCATATACATGGACCAGGGATGATGCAGTTTAAGGTCATGCTGGACGGTTTAGGGAACTTTTTCACCGTTTAATGTCGTGTGGGACGAAGCTGCAGTTTAAAGTCATACTGGACCATTGCTGTATAGTTTAACGTCATATAGCAAGGACGAACTGGTGCTGTACAGTTTAAAGTCATGTAGCTAGGACTAAGGTGAACCAATATGAGGATATCAGTTCTGGGGACTTTTTACAGTTTAACGTCATGCTGGACGATGAAAGTGCCACACAGTTTAATGTCATGTTGCTAGGACACAATATAGTTTAATGTCATCTCGGACAAAATATAGTTTAATGTCATCTCGGACATTGAAGGTGACACAGTTTAACGTCATGTTGGACGAAGTTGCAGTTTAAGGTCATACTGGACCATTGCTGTATGAACCAATTGTAAGAGTCTTGGTTCTGGGAACAATATTTTGTGTTTATACAAAATACTTCTTCAGAAATCTGGCATTAGTTGGAGTCGTGATGTGTTCTCCATCCATTGAGATCAGAGAATACACTCCATTGGAGTAGACCTTATGTATTGAATAAGGTCCTTCCCATTTTGGTTCAAGTTTGGGAGGCTTATTTCCTTGTATCATTGGTGCTCTGAGAACCAATACCAATTCTCCCTAAATGAATGAACGAAGAAGAACTTTTTTGTTAAAAGCTCGTGCTATCCGATTCTGATAGATTTCCAAGTGGTGCAAAGTGCTCAATCTTTTCTCATCTAACTGTTCCAATTCATTCAACCGCTTTTGGGATTGCTCATCTGTTGACAACTGATCACAAATGGCTATTCTGAGTGAGGGCAATTGAACTTCAATTGGCAAGACTGCTTCTGTTCCATATACCAATGAATATGGAGTAGACCGCGTTGCATTGCGAGTGGTAGTCCGATAAGCCCATAAAGCATGAAAGAGTTTATCAGGCCATGACCTCTTATCTTTATCCACCATCTTTTGCAGTATGTTTGAAAGAGTCTTGTTGAAGGCCTCTATCTGGCCATTAGCCGCTGCATGATATCGAGATGAATGGTTGGACTTAATGTTGTATTCTTGATACAATTTCTTTACCTCAGAAGAACAGAAGTTGGTGCCGTTGTCCGTCAATATGGTATGAGGGACACCAAATCTAGTAATGATGTTAGACTTGATGAAGCTAACAATGAATTTAGAACTGACTTCTTTGAGAGGTACTGCCTCTGCCCATTTGGAAAAGAAATCAGTAGCAGTAAGAATGTACTTAAACTGCTTGGCCGTAGCTGAAGGGTAAGGTCCCACCACATCCATTCCCCATGTGGAAAATGGCCATGAGTATTTAGCTGTATGAAGCAACTCTGGAGGTTGATGAATGAAGTTGGCATATACTTGGCATGAATGACACTTCTTTGTGAAATTAACACAATCTTGTATCATTGAAGGCCAGAAGTATCCAAGCCTTCGAATTTGATCAGACAGTCTATGTCCAGACTGGTGGGCACCACATACTCCTGCATGCACTTCTTTTATGACAGCCATTGTCTCTTCACCATCAATACATCTGAAGAGAACTCCATCAAAACCATGTTTGTAGAGAATTTTCTCGAGGTGGTTTGGACCATCATAAAGAGTAAAATTGACCACACGTCGCCGAATTTGTTCTTTCTCGGCTCTATCAGGTGGAAGTGTTTCATTTTGAAGGTATTCCCTGATAGGTGACATCCATCCTGTAGTATGACCATACGGTTCAGGAATGGGACTAATTTAATTAATTTCCACTGTTCTGACTTGAACATAAGGTGAAATTGCACGACGGTGGGCAATACAGATGGTTGTCTCGTCCTAATTTAGATCTGCTAAAGCTGTGGCTATATTAGCCAGTGCATCAGCTTGAGCATTTTGTGATCTTGGGACATAAGAAAATGTCGGTTCTGAAGGGAATTCCGATATTAACTCTCTGACGTAATCATACAAAGGGATTAATTCTTCTTTTCTGATGGCATAATCCCCATTGACTTGTTTGATTACCAGGTCTGAATCACCTTTCACCTTTAAGTGATTCACTTGTGCTTGAAGTGCTAACTCCAAGCCTGTAATGAGAGCTTGGTATTCAGGTTCATTATTGGTACCACCTTCCCACAACAAAAAGGAATAAGGTAACACTGCCTTATCTGGAGAAATGAGCACAATTCCTAAACCAACTTTGTTGAATTTAGGATTTTCCATTTTCTTCCCTCTTGGACTTCTAGAAGCACCATCAAAATACATTTCCCATGTTTGAGGACTCTATTGAATAGAGAAAACTTCCTCATCAGGGAGTTCGATATCTGAATACGTGTCTTCCACTGAAGGATGTTCAGCCAGGAAATCAGCCAGAGCTTGGCCCTTAATTGCCTTTTGAGACACATACTGGATGTCGAACTGCTGTAGAATAACCGCCCACCTTTCCAGACGTCCTATAATCATTGGACGACTAAGGATGAATTTGAGTGTATTATTACGAGATACAATTGGACCTCGTGATGTTGCAGGTAGTGTCTCAGTTTCTGAACTGCAATGATTAATGCTAGGTAGCACTTTTCAATACTCGAATACTGGGTTTCTGCTTCAAGCATAGTTCTACTGAGATAGTAGAGACTATTTTCATTCCCAGCATCATTCTTTTGAGCGAGAAAGGCACCCAATGATCGCTCTAAAGCTGTCACATAGAGGATAAGAGGCCTACCCTCAACAGGTGGCATGAGTACTGGTGGACTCAAGAGGTATTTCTTGAGAACATCAAATGCTTCTTGACATTCTTCAGTCCACTGGTAAGTGACTCCTTTCTTCAATAATTTGGTAAAGGGTAAACTTTTGCCTGCCAAATTGGCGATGAAACGCCGAATATAGGCTAAGTGTCCTTGAAGTCCTCTTAATTCGTTCAAATTCTGAGGAGGTGACATACCAAGGATTGATTTGGTCTTCTCAGGATCGACTTCAATACCATGATGGCATACAACAAAGCCGAGGAATTTTCCTGAGGTTACCCCAAAAGCACATTTTAAGGGGTTCATCTTCAAATTATGTTGTCGAAGCTTGTGGAATACGACTTCCAAATCAGCCAAGTGATCAAAATGTTGTTTGGATTTAACCACCAGATCATCTACATAGCATTCAACAAATTTCCCTAGAAAAGGTTTGAAGATACGATGCATGGCGCGTTGATATATTGCACCTGCATTCTTTAAACCAAAGGGTATCACCCGGTAACAAAACACACCTTGAGGATCTCTGAAGGATGTATATTCCTCATCTTCTGGGGCCATTCGGATCTGATTATATCCAGAATATCCATCCATGAAAGAAAGTACTTCATAGCCAGCCGTCGCATCAATTAAGAGTTCTGTAATCGGAACTGGGAAATCATCTTTAGGACAATACCGATTAAGATCTCTGAAATCGATGCAAACCCTAATTTGTCCGTTCTTCTTCTTTACAGGGACAATATTAGCCAACCACTTGGGATATTGAACTTCTCTGACGAAGTTAGCTTTGATAATCTTATCCACTTCAGCCTCGATTTTGGAAGCATAGGTTGGGTGTGTTCTTCTCGCGGCTTGCTTGAATCCTCGATGTTCTTTTGGCAAACCCAAATGATGGGTGGAAACATCAGGATCAAGGCCAGGCATCTCTGTATAATTCCAAGCAAAAATATCTTTATTTTGCTTTAGAAAAGAAATATACATCTCTTGTTCTTCAAGGGTCATGGCCGCACTAATTAAAGTGGGGCGTGGATCTTTCTCTGTACCCAGATTTACTTCTCTGAGTTCATCCACAGTGGTAGAGATACCCTCTTCAAATGCTGGAGGAGCATCTCTAAGATCTTCCTCTTCCTCTTCATCATGTGTTATTTCTTCCGTTTCTACTTGCAAAGTAGATGAAAAAACGAAATTCTCATGATCATAAGAGATGTCAAAATTTTCACATTTTGAAGAAGAAGCTTCCATTTCCGACCCTATTGATGAAAAAGGGTCTTCTTTGGGAAATAAAGAGGAGATGATGGATTGAGAATCGACATCAATATTCACCTCTGGTGTTGCTATAACTTCTTCTGGCCTGATTAGCGAAGTATAGACTTGTTGGATTTCAGCAGACGAAATGAAAACGTCACCACTTATGCTTTCATCACTGCTTGGTAAGTTACCAATTTCTCCCATGTTGTCTGGCTCGATTTCCGTAATTGACATTATGGATCTTTCCATAAGAGTATTTTGATTTGGGCCTATTTTGTCAATTTGACTGATAGGTAACACATAATCTGTACTCACATGTGAAAATGGATTTATTGGAATTTTTTCCAAACCATATAGAGCATTAACTTTGGTAATTTCCTTCATTGTAGATTTTTCTCTTCCCTTCATGTGATAAAATTCCGCCTCAATGTATTGAGACTCACATGTCTTGAACGGGGCCTTATCACCATACAATGTTCCAACTTGACCATCAAAACAGTATTTGAGACATTGATGGTATGATGACGGAATAGTTGCATGCTGATGTAGCCAGGGTCTTCCAAGCAAGATATTGAAAGCTGAGTCTTGATCAACAATCATGAAATCCGAATTGGAAACAAGATCTCCAAACTGAGTTCTGAGCGTAACTTCTCCCAGTGGTTCTTGTTCATTTTTATCATATCCTTGCAATATCATGGTAGAAGGAGATAAATCAGATTCCGTGAGGCCCAATCGACGAAGTGTGCGAATGGGCATGAGGTTGAATCCTGAACCATTGTCAATAAAAGCTCTTCGAACATCTATACCATTGAATTTTCCAGATAAGTACAAAGGTTTTATGTTCCCATGCACAACATCATCTTCATCTTTATCAGTAAAAGATATCACTGCATGGAATTCTGCAGGATTATTCTCTATGTGATAAATTTCAGCTGCAGCAATTTCAGCTTCAAACTCCTGAGGACTTGACAAAGCTTCGATGAGTGCTTCCCAAAGATCTCTTGATAGATTCAAGGCATCCAAAATTGATAATTTGGCTGGTACTTGGGCCAAGTGTTTCAATATATCATACTTTTTATCTAGAGGTCTGCGTTTCCCAATATGAATATGCGGTTTAGCAGGTACCTTGGAAGCAGATGCTTTGGAAGCTGATGCATCTTGTATTGAAGTTGGAAACATCTTTGGTTTTGGAAAATTAGACTGATTAGATTCATTTACTTGCTGAGATAAAGAAGATGGAACCTTTAATCGGTCTTCCAAAATAACTGTGCCGAAGCTGAGTTGGCCATTGGCAGAAGAACTTGCTTGTTCTTTTTGAGCTCGCTGAAGGGCTCTACCACGAGTTTCTGCTGCATATACAGTGCTAGCAGGGGTAGAATTAGAGTAGTGGCTTCGGAAAGATCCACGTCTTCCCCTATATCCTGAACCTCTAGAATTTCCTCGGGTTCCCTTATTTGATACAGGGAATTCAGGTTCATCAAGACTGGAATATGAATCTGTTAATTGAATCATATTAACAGAACCAAAGATTAACTCTTCGTCTGATAAAGACTCTGCCTGGTTAGCCTGTTTAGGCTGTGCCGTTTGGTGGGACGGTGCCCGTGGATTTGAAGTAGATGGCATGAAATCTTCCAGAGTCAAAGACAATTTAGGCTTTGATGCATACTCATCTTCTCCTGATTCCTCTTTCTTCTTTGAATTGCGCTGCCCTTTTGAGGATTTGTCTTTTGATGGAGGCTTTACACAGCTTTTGTAGAAGACACAATTGGCTTCTTCAATTGTGTTCGCAAAATGGAATGGGTCCGATTGATTGTCTTTCTGACCATCCAATCATCATATTTTTTCGCAGTTTTGCTTTTGACTTCCTGCCACTCGCCTCCTTCTTCTGGATCTGTAGCGGTAATACACGCTACATAAGCTGAAGAACCCTTCAATTTGACTTGTCCCAAGTCGACCATCTTTTGCAGGAGGTCTTTAAAGACAAAACACTCCTGGATGGGATGCCCCAACATTTGATGAAAGGGACAATAATTGGGACGGTCTTCATCTCCTTCCTTGTTTGGCCTCTTCGGCACTGGTAATTGAACCAAATTATTTTCCAGAGCTGAAATGAAGTAACCAGGAACATTCTCACTTCGGAAAGAGTATGTTTTACTCTTCATATCCTCAAATTGTTTTCGTCGTTGATCTTTTTGATCATTTGGACGAAACAACCTTTGTTGTTGGCGTTCAGGAGGTGGAGCCCTTCGAGAAGATGAAGGTTTTGAAGTAGAAATAGGTACAGGTGCCTTTTTAAGCATAACTGTAGCAGTTTCTGCTTCACCCATTCTTCTTCCTGGAGCTGATGGAATTACACGAGATTTAACCTTAGCCTGTATAAGGGAATCTTCAATCTGTTGAGCGATTGAAGTAAGGTCTCGAAACCCTCATGTGTATTTCACAGGGATCAATGGCGTGCGTAATTCGTCACGCAAATTTGCCACACAGATTGGCAACAATTCCTCCTGAGGGAGTGATAAACTAAAGGAATACGTTAATCCCTTCCAATGAGCAATGAAATCAGAGACTCTTTCATTCTCTCTTTGCTTGCAGTTTGTAAGATCGAAAACTATCGTTTTTGGCAAAGTTGAGCTAAACTGAAGAAGGAATTTTTGACGAAGATCCTCCCATCTGATGACTGACCGGGATTTCAAGCTTGTATACCAGACAAAAGCTGGTCCTTGCAAGGTTCGCACGAAGCATCTGAGTTTCACTGCTTCTTGCTGCTCTGGAGTTCCCATCATAGGATCACAACAAGACACGTAATGTGTCAAATGTTGTTCAGGGTCGCCTGATCCATTGAAAGTAGGGAAAATAGGGTTTCCAAAACTGGATGGAGGAGAAATTGAGTCTACCCATTCAGGGTAAACTTTCTTTTCAGGTTGAACTTGCGCCCGTTTCCCTTCCATAGTTTCTAACCGAGCTGTTAATGACTCAATAGTAGTTATTAACTTTTGATAAACGTCAGTTTGAACTTGGTTTTGGGTAGGTACAATGAATGGAGCTTGGACAGACGTGGTGGTTGGTGCTGCAACTGATGGTAGTGCTGCCAAACGTTGTTGCGTTTGACCCGTAGGATTAGACCTCTGTGGGTGTACTGATAAAAGAGGATATTCTTGATCCATCTCAGTAGTTACAACAAATTCCTTCGGCCGTCGGACTTCAGCATTCTTAAGAAGAAGACTACTCTGAAGTAGTTCTGCATTCAACCTTCTTAATTCTTTCATTTCTTCCTCCTGTTGTGAAAACCTTTGCTCTAATGAGAGCGATTGACCTCCTTCAGAGGAAGGGTGAGAAGTAACCTGATTCTTTCCTTTCCCCTTATTGGATCCTTTTCGGAGAGGGGGAAGTGGGTTACTTGAAGGAATACCCAAATTTTGGGTAAGCCTTTGATTACGTGTGCGCACACCTTCTTCATTTAGGTCTGTGTGCGCGACTTCTTGAGTAGGAACCTCTTCATCTGATCCCTCTGATTGAGCCTCATCTGGTGAATCAGCAGCAACGGCATTGATGACATTAATGGATGCATATTGCATGGAATCCTTTCTATCAGCATTTCTGTGATATTGTCTCCTTCTATGTCCATGATGAGACATGGCATTCCGTTGACTTGATCCCTCAGGAATTTCATGGAGAACCGTCACTTGGAGAGAATCTCCTAACAGCTTGGCTCTTCGTTCCTCTTGAGTCTTATTCCCTAATCGAGAGAATACTGACTTTCTCTGAGGGAAGGATTGAAGATTTGAAAAAGTCCCCAGTCCGGTGGACTGGGGATGTTCCTGCTGCTTCCGCTCAACTCCTCGAATCCCATTGGTTGACTCTGAGGGTTGGGTTAGAGAAGTCCCCAGTCTGGCAAGCTGGGGTGTCTCTTGACATGCTATGTCTGAGATCTTCTTAAAATCTCTCTTGATCTTGCGAATCTTAGTTCGTAAATTAGCTGGATGCATTAACCTGTATCCACTTTTATCACCTGGTTCAACAGACCGTTGGATGATTTCCAAAACTTCTGTCATTTGATGACGTGTTTTCTCCAGACGAGAGGCTTGTGCAATATTCTCGCCTGCTTGATGTAGGAGCAATTCAACAACCTGTTCTCTATATACTTGATTTTGAGAGGAACTAGTTGAAGCTTGTTCTTGAGTAAGCTTTTGATTATGAACAAAGCCCATTGACTGTGGCCGGCCATGGGCAATAACATTGCATGAGACCATTTTCGGCGGGCTTTGCTGACCGGAAAGCACTGTGAAATGTAGTGCTCCGTGAACACCCCATCCTCTGATATGAACAAAAGATGGAGCATTGGAAATTAACTGACGCAATCTTCTTAGTGCGCCAAGGCATGAACGTTGAAGGGTTCTCTGTTGCTTTTCAGCCTTCGGATACCGAGAGACTGATAGAGATGCCAAATCAATCTGGCGTTGTAACCCTTCTATTATCTTAAGATGATTTTCATATTCATCGTAAGATAATACCTTCTTCTTTAATTGACAAATAGTTTTCCATATGTTGAGACGAATATCATGGATTCCATCATCCGTCAACATCTTTGGAATGTCGTACTGGGAATCAGCCAAAGGCCAAAACATGACTGGTACTTCACCTTTTGCCAGTTTTTCCCTCATGTTCAGCATTTCCTCTTTATCATTAAATGAAGATTCTTCTACCTGTTTGGACCAGAGTTGGTGTTTCCTTGTTGCTTCATCGGATTCAACAAGATTGGTAGAGAAATCACTATTCATGCTGGAAGATGAATGACCCAGGGATGGTTCGGAGAATAACCAGAACCCCAGGCTATCTTCTGATGGAGAAAGAGTTTCACCTGCCGATAGTAAAGCATCAGACATGACTGGTTTTAGGTTTGCAAGTGCCTCGAGATAGGAGGGCTTTCTCGTCACTACATTGACTTCTGAAGAATTTTCGAGACAATGTGAATCACTACTGCGGAGAGGACTTTCGCAGCGAAGTTCATCACCGTGAGGAGGACCGTCATGATGGGTTACAGCAAAAGATGAAATCTCTTGCTCCTTGGCCTTCTGACCACACAGAGGGTTCCTGTGGCTCTCATCTGAAGAAGAAACTTCAAGATTGACCGAATTTTCATGAAGAAAGTCTTCATGAGGAAGTGTCTGTTGAAGACCTTCAGAATTAATGTTCCAGTTATTGGGAACTGAGGGAGTAGAATCTTGAATTCCGACAGATAAATGTCTGAGGGCTTCAAGAACTCCATCATCGAGCAAGGCCTTGTTGCAGATTGGCCTTTGATCTCCTGACTGTGCTGGGCGGATCTTTTTCTTAGATGCCTTCTTAATCGCTTTAGAAACCACTTGATGGAGAAAGTGATTGCTCTGAGCAGGTGTATGTGCCTGATCAGGAAAGATGGTTAGGTTAGGCTGATTATCTACACTCAAATCAGGTGTATGTGCCTGACTTGGTTGTCCGTATGATATGGGGGAGTATGCCCCATAACCCTCTTAGACTGGAACAGATGTGTGTGTCTGTTCCTGAGTGAATCGTTGATGTGTCACTCCATTGCTAGGGATAGATTTATGTGCCTGTCCCTAAGATGATGCTGAAGCTGTTATGATATCCTGGCAAGCATCCAGAATATGAGCAGGAATTTGCTTCTTCTCTTTCACCATTGACAAAATATGTTTGGTGACTTCAGCCACCGGAACGGGGATATACGTCCATTCCTGGCTTGGAGTAGGTGTAAGTGCCTGCTCCTGTCCTCCTTTTCCTGTCAGTGAATCCTGACAGTACTCAAGTGTGGAGGCAGAGAGTTGAGTCTGCCCCCTATTTGTCGTCGGGACTTTCCGACTGACTTCTCCGGGTGCTACCAAGCGAGACTGTTGGTAGGCCTGATTAGTATTAGCAGGTGTATGTGCCTGCTAATTACACTTCGCCAAACGCGGTTGACGAGATCCATCATATGTAGTCAGACGAGTCTGCTGACTAACTGGTGATGTATAAGCAGGTGTATGTTCCTACCTATGGTACTCCGCCGGAATTTCCTGGCGGGATCGGCTTGATGCTGCCAGACAAGTCTGCTGGACAGCTGAATTAAAACGGGCAGGTGTGTATGCCTGCTCGTTGTTTGCCACCAAGTTAGGTTGGTGGACTTCTCCGGAGATGGCAGGGATGACAACCTGCCTATTGTTAACCGGATTCCGTCTCTGGCGGTTCATCTTGCCTGCTCGGGTTCGAGGAACCTGAGCTGAATGCCTGGAGTCGGTACCCTCATCATGTTGAGGGCGCACTACCGCACGAGTCTGGCGGCGATTGTTGATGCGAGCCCTCCGGAAGGACTCCTGTCTTTTTGAATTAAGGCCCCGAGGGACCTGCTCATTCACTCCCTCGGAGTAAGGGAGTGAATGGAAATTGCGTTCCGGGGATAACGACCCGAAACGGTTGGAGACGGTAGTCAGCACCGCCTGCTTCTTGATTGCTGGCCGCAGTTGTCCGGACGACCAAGTAGAGTTGTTAACTTGGAGGGATTGACGAGCGGCCTCCAGAGTTGGGATAGTACCGTTGCGATGGTACTCCTCAACCAGTGCATTAGAAACACAGCGTTGAAGATGCTGAGTTGGTGATTTCATCCTCAGAGCGGATGATGTTCCAGCAGGAGTAGCAGCATTGGTTTTCACAGCAGCAGACCTCATGGTAGAGGTGTTCACAGCAGTAGTATTCACAGGGGTGAATTTAAGGAAATCCATTTTTGCAGAAGATCTTGAGAAAAGAGTGCCTGTTCCATGTAACAGACATAATCAAGATGAATCCGGCCACTGCATCTTTTGGATGAGCATATATCAATGATTGCCTTGTTGGCCCAAGGGGCCTAACAAATAAGAAGAACATCACTTTCACTTGGTTAAGGATTCACGTCGGGTTCACCATTTTTGTTTCGCACGGAATCCGGGGATGACCTCCTGGATGGGAGATTCAAACGTTCCGATCGGTTTCTAACGGGTTTGTTCGTAGAACCGGAAACATCCAATGATTCCACATCCGTTTGGACCTACTTTCCAAAGGCAGGCGCTCATTAGCTTGTGGACTAATGAGACTTAGGAATTTGCATTGGTCGAGAGGATGGGAGGTCGGACTCATCACACCTTTTTGAGGGGAATTATTGTCTACTCCGGGACTCTCTTTATAGATTTAAGTTATGTTCGTGAATCCTTATTACATTACCAAGTATAAAATGTGCTTTCCTTTAGTTTTAACATTCAATGATAAAATATGCAAGAAATTTAGAGAATCTTTTATATGTATTTGAGGTTCTTCATCAATAGAGAATCATCTATATCTGTTTAGAGATTCTTGGTCAATGGTATCCTTCAAAACATTTATATAAAAGTCTCTTGGTCATTATGATGACCAGGCTGGTTTTAAAGCCACTCAGTGGGGCACTTGAAGTTTATCGTCATTCAGAAGGACATAGATTATTTCAAAGTTGGGATCGAACCCATAAATGGGCTACCTACGTATCCTTTCTTTTGGAAAAGGAATCAGAACCCACGTAGTTCGAGGAATGGGGTATGATGTTTATGATTGATGGCTCAAAGATGAATGTCATAATTACTTTTACACTCTAAGCTCACGTGAGTCATGCTCGGTGTGAGAAACAAGAGGTATTGATAAAATTTAGACAATTGTGCCATAAAATATGCAATCATAAGAATTTGTTTGGGGCTTATGTATAGATGACTGCCCAGATAGATGAAGGTTTAGGATTTACTTTTAGGGAGAAAATCCATGAACAGGGTCCATAAAGTTATATGTGCTTCATGGAGATTTGAATACTCTAATCATGGGGCTTACTCCTAAGGAGGATGCCCAAGTTTGGAGGGGACTTATGATTGGGTTTTATTCCTGAAAAGGAAACCCAAATCAAAGGTAAATTATGACTGGTTAAGAGAAGTTTAAAGGGACTTGGAGCTTACTCCTGAAAAGGAAGCCCAAGGTTATGACTGAGTCTTATTCCTGAAAAAGGAGACCCAGGTTAGGGATTAAGGTTTGGGGCTTACTCCTGAGGAGGATGCCCATATTTGAGGTTGTGGCTTATTCTTAAGAAAGATTCCCAAGATTAAAGGACTTGATTGGGGCTTACTCCTGAGGAGGATGCCCAAGATTGGGAACTTTAAGAATTTGGGGCTTACTCCTGAGGAAGATGCCCAGATTAAAGGTTTTATCACTGGGGATTATTCCTGAAAAGGAGACCCAGGTTAGGATTCTCTCATCTTAAAGGATGAGGTTGAATGAATGAACTCTCCATATTTTAGTGATATAAGGATATTTAAATCACTAGACTTTGAGAGAGATTCCACAGAATTCCTTTCAGGTAAGAAAGTCAAATCAAGAAATCATGCCATAAATGGCTTTGAAGAGTGTCTTGAAGACTGAATCTTGAAAAGGAAAGTTGAAATGGCTTAAGAGGGGTAAAATGGGAAATATGGGCACCCAAAAAGATAGGGGCTCTCAAGTCTTTAAAGACGCGCAAGTCCTGCGGCGGCGCGCAAGTATTGGCCGCGCAAGTATACTTGCGCGCCACATGGTGTACTTGCGCGATTTTCAATCAGAATTTGAAATACTTGAGAGACTCTTGATAAAACCCTTTAGAATCCCCTTGAGGTTCTTCCAAAAAAGGGACGCGCAAGTTATATTGAAGGAATTAAGTCGGCGCGCAAGTGTTTGATAAGTTTCAACACTTAGGCCTTCCTTCTTCTCTTTAGATCTTCCGTTCTAGGTAAGAAATTACCTTAGAAGTGTTTCGGAAGCTTTGAGAAGAGACTTGGGTGTCGGGAGCTTCAATCCGAGTTTCTGGAAAAAGATCCTCCCGAATGGGGGGCCCACAGGGTCTATTTATAGGCAAAAGAAGACCCTGGGCGGTTACCGGGCGGTTACCGGGCGGTTATCACTTAGGTCGCGCAAGTCACTTGCACGACCATAAGGCATCGCGCAAGTACTTGCACGACCACTAGGCGGCGCGCAAGTGTACTTGCGCGACCATGAGGGAACTTGCGCGACCTATGGGCAATGTTCTCCTTGTTCATCCCTTTGTCGATTTTTGATGTTTCTTCAAAGGATGAATCACATTGGACTCAGATATTCCCCTTTTCCGATTTTTAGATTCTATGACGAAAGGAGAGTCAACAGTGTCTGATCATATGAAAAAACCAACAAAACCCTTATGCACGATCCACAAGAGGGAAACACATCCCAATGTCTTGTGGTCTCAGATCATCATCATATGTTTAGTTAGTGTTTTAGTGTCAATCCTTATAGGGGAACTGAGCTTTGGACCTATCGATTTTCCTAGTGTACTGGAAATAGTCTTCTAAACTAGGTACTCTAGGTCCCATGTGCTTATTCCAAATGGTGAGGAGTTTTTATCCAGATGACATATACATACATATCACATTCTTTACCCAAAACTCCTCCAAATTCTCACCAATTATCTCCCTCCTTAAGTGCATCCTCCTTTTTAAGTCACACAATAGTGAGCAAGCATCTTCACTAGGAACATATCAAAAACAACTCATCTAACAAACACATCACATTTCTAAAATAAGGTTACATGCCTCAAGAGGGGTTTTCCACTTCCATAAAAAATTCTCAATGTTCCAAGTTGTCATTATTATTTAGAAAAGAATAATTTCACTTTATAAAACACTATTTCCCAACACTTTTAAATTATAAAACCATTTAAAAGACAATTTGAACAACCAAGGAACCACACATTTAAAAACAATATTGAAACCATGCTTAACTCAAAGCAACTCATTTTAAAAGTTTAAGAGAAATCCCAACATCCAAGTGAGGGTCCACTTTCCAAGCACCAAAAGATGATTATATATATATATCGTATTAATTTCATATAAAAATGGAAAACACATTTAAAAAAATAGTCAAGAAATAATTGAATTCAAATTAAATTCATAGGCATAGAGAACCCACTTCAAACTCAAGGCGCGCTATTATAGATGAAAAAAACTCAGATATTATTTTTTTTGATTGCACGAATATGCACCATTGCTTATATGTAAGTAAACCTAGCACCTATGTACATACTTTCAAGGCCAAATATGTACAATTGGATCCTTACAAATATTATTATACTTGAAAATACCTCTTTACTCTAACACATGCATGCATATTTATATACATAGATAAGCACTCATAGCCCCATTATATATATTCATCCTACCATGGGTGAATATATATAAAGGGGAAATAATATATGTACAATCATGTATATGAATACACATGTAAGCCTTTGACGATGATGGCTTGAACCCACCCCAAAGAAGACCAAAATGTACTAAAAAAATATAAGGAATCTAAAAATCAAAAAAAAAATACCAAATTAAAATGGGGAAAAAAGAAAGGAAGAATGATATCAACCTTAAAATGGTTGTGGTGGACTAAATTGGTTCGAAATGCTTCACCATCAGTGGTGAATTTCGAAACATGAATAAATCCAACCTGACTGAACACCCTAAAAATAGAAGAAAATACCTAAAATCAGGTTAAAACTTGACCTAGGGTTCTACCGAGCTAGATAGGCAGATAGTGAAGCGAAAAATGCCAGAAGAATGTAGGTGGAGGAAAGTAGAGATCATGCCATGAGGAATCAAGTGAGAATCCCAAATAAATCAGGTGAAATTGAAAAGAGGAGATGAGGCCGAGTAGGGTGTTGCGGTGCATCATGGAGGGGATTTAGTCATGGGGGTTATGTGATATGAGAGAGGAAAGTGTTGGATTGGGTTATAATAGATACACACAATAGGGGGTGAATTGTTCCTTTTTAAATTTCTTCGAATGATCATGATTTGTCCTTTTATATTTATATCAAAGATTTAGTAACGGAAAATAAATATCATAGGACACATGATGTATAGTTTTTGAAGGAATATGAAGCCCCTAGTACACTCCACCAATGCTCTACTCCATGAGCTTGGTGATTTTCACTATCTGGTCCTCTTATCAACAGACTATTCCACAACTGAGTACAGGAAGTTGATACCTTTTCAATCTAATGGGTAAACAAAGCTTTCGGGTTTATACACAGAATTGAATACATATCTTAGAATGAGAAGCTGATCACTCAAGATTAAATAATATTTTGTTTGTTGAAAATACTTTCCCAGTTGTTCTACACAGTTGAAATAGCACACAATTAATAGTAGATGGATCATCATCTTCAGAAATGATGATATTTAGGAAAAAGTAGTTCTGAGCCGATTTAGTTGTAGTAGATCTTGAAATGTCATTCAAAAATTTAACAGAAGTTGATTCACAAAAAAATATTCAATATAGATCAGTAAATCATCAGTCGAGTTTCGTCTTCTTCAAAAAATAGAGATTTTTCTATCTTCGTAATAGCATATATTCATTTCAATAATTCATCCCCTTATGAAAAAAATAATATAGGTATATATATATATAGAATAAAGACGAGCATTCTACTTTTAAATTTAGATCCACAAAAGTTGCCTTTAGAATCAAGATATTCAAAAGTTTGAATAGCAGAGCAGTCATAACTCCCCTAAAAATTCAGCCTGAAAGGCTCCTCTTAAATTAATCCTTTGAATAAAAAATAAACAACTTTGAATAATTTAAAGACTCTCTTTAAATTTGGGCTTTTAATCTGGCTTGAAATCAACCTAAAAATCCGTATAAATACCATTGCTTTAATAAAGTCGTAATTTAAACATCTGATGTCAAACGTAGGGTTGAACTGCATAGCATACATTCTTTGAATATAAGGTTAACAACGTAAGGTTGATCTCAAACATAAGTTTGATCCCAAAAGTTTCTCTTCAACTCGGAAACATAAAGTATAAAATGCATACCTTTCAATCAAACGTGCAGTTTTTCATAAAATTAATGTTGATGAACAATACTTTTATCTTTAGCTTTCAAACATATGCTTGTTCCCAAAAGTAAGGTTGATCAACCATACTTTTAAGAAACAAACTTATCATTCCATAATTATGTAATGATCTTCTTCTATAGTTTTCTGATTTCCCAAACATAAGGTTCCTTCCAAACATAGGGTTCTTTCCAAACGTAAGGTTCCTTCCAAACGTAAGGTTCCATCCAAATGTAAGGTTCCTTCATTCATAATTTCCCAATAATGTATGGTTGTTTTACCATACTTTTATCATATCTCATAGAGTAAACACCACATTTCATCCTTACGATACACTTATCAACGTGGGGTATCAACAGTGTTTCCAGAACATGCTAAAAATGATTTCTGAATAATTTAGTAATTAATTCTCACAGTTCAAATACTTAAATATTTCTTCTAGAAATAAGAATATAACAAATATTAAATTCTTGAAATACACTTAAAGTAAAATCATTATAATAATAAATAAGTATATTTGTGAGCATCAAAATCATCATAAAGAGATAGAGTATTATTCTCAACGATCTCCCCTGTTTAATAATAAAATTATGTATTGTTGAAAATAACACTTACTCAACAATCTCTCCCTTTTTGACGATCACAAAACCCATTAAATAACCAATAAATTTACATACAAAATTAATTACATATAGTTTTTAATTTTGAAAAGATAAATACATTCTTTAATTTGAACAAAAATGTTTTTTTAAAAAATAAATATTGTATTATCCAAATTCATAAAAAGAAAGAGAGAGAGAAAAATTTCTCCCCCATTAAATGATTATGGTTTAAAAAAAACATAAAAAAAATGTTAGGTTTAACATAATTTCTCCCCTTAAAGGATTAATATAATTCCCTTTTTGATTAAAAATGTCAATGTAAAATTTTAAATAAATTAAACTATATAAAAATAAAATGTTGTGTTTATCCTAATTTATCCCCCTTTTTGTGATGTCAAAATGAATAATAGAAGAATGAATATAACACATTTTAATGTAGAACTAAACTTAAGTAAATGCTATGATAAACTATTTATCAATATGTGAATCTAGGTTACTAGATTTTCGAGCATAGAGAGTACAATAAAACAAATTAAAACACATGAAAATGATATGTAAATATATTTTATAGAATTACAAATTTAATAATGAAAAACAAAAGGAATCACGGTTGGGTAAGAGTGTGAGATATGGTTCATCTCCTCTGAACTATTTCCTTGATCTTTGGCAATTGTTCCCTAAATATTCTCATCAATCTATCTCCCAAATAGATAATTAGATTTCTACTTTCATGAGACAAATGAATATCTTCAATCAGATTTACTCTGAAAAATTCATGAAGTATTTCTTCCTTCTCCATAAAAGAGTCAACTTTTCTGTGAAATGATTCAACATAGTTCTAATTCCTAGTTCACTGGAAGTCAACTGGTCCACTAGAAACTTCTAATTATCTAATAGTACTGACAAAGGAGCACTGTTGCACTGTACGTCTTGCAGTCTGGCATCCATATTCTCTATGACCACTATAATAGCCTGAAATCTTCTGATAAAATTAGGTAAAGTACCTGATGTACTGGCCTCACTAGTTCTGACAGATGAAAATTGTTTCCCCATAAAAGATATAAATTCCATTAAATTTTTATTTATAACCATCTACGATTTCAACTTTTCAACTTCATTTAATATTTCCTTCTTAAAAATTTCAACTTCTTGTTTAGAAACAGTACTTCCTTTCATCATTTGAAAATTTAAATGTTCCTTTTCTAATGCTCTCCATAGAGCAACATTCTTCTTTTATGATTCAGTCAACTTTATGTTCAGTTCCCCAATATCTGTATTTACTGAATCAGAGGAACGATGTGCTTGATTCTCATTTTCAACTTCAAGTTGATGCAACAAACCAAATGGCAAGGATTCGACATCTGATTTTTCATTATCCCCTCCTTGTACTGGTTTCTCAATAGATTTTTCCTCCGAGCCTTTCCCATACTCATCCATAGAAAAATTCTCATTCAATACCTCAGTATGAATCTCAAAATCATTATCTTACTAGTTTTCAAGTGCTGGAGGTTTCACCACATGAGCATCATCTGCATGTTCTTCCTCTATCACTGAAT
This sequence comes from Viscum album, assembly GCA_963277665.1. Taxonomy (NCBI): domain Eukaryota; kingdom Viridiplantae; phylum Streptophyta; class Magnoliopsida; order Santalales; family Viscaceae; genus Viscum; species Viscum album. The sequence goes on along the minus strand of OY728131.1, from coordinate 904,610,685 downwards.
TATCCAAAAATAGTTTTTCTTGATCGACCTCTACTTGATCAATTTGAGTTTGGGCTTCTTCTTCTCCTTAACTAGAAAATGTCTTAGCTTATTTTTCTATTACTGGTTCTGCTTCAATTGTAACTCCTCTTACAAACATATATCTTAAGAGATCACCAGATGTTAAAGTATTCGAAGTTATAGTAGGCTCTTCAACAGGATTAGGATCCCTGGTATTTTTGAACTGAAGTCCTTCATGAATTATTTCTTTAGATACATCCACAACCTCAAACTTGAGTCTTCTTGATACAAATCTGACTCTTGATTCATCTTGTCCTTCCATTGGTTTTGCTGGTTGGGCCTGAGCACTTTATTCACCCCATTCAGCTCCAACAGGCAACAATCTTCCTTTGTTTGTGCTCCAAAAATATCTAATTTTTCTCAATGTACCATCATTGAAGATGTTACTATGATGGAATCTCACCCGAGCATCAACCTATCTTATCATATCTTTCTTAAATAGAATCTTTGAGATGAATCTTCTAAAAGGATAAAAATTCATTATTTCCTCTTGTTGGAAACAGTACCTAAGATAGCTCACTAGGTATCTCAGAAAGTTCAATTTGATATCACTTATCATCAAAAACATTAAATACATATCTGGATAAATAGTCTTTTCCATTTCAGACATTCTAGGTGCAATAACAGTTTTCACAAACTTAACCAATATCGTCTGGTCCAGTTCCAAATCCTTTACAAACATATTGTTGATATTAGTTGATCCAAATATAAATGAAATTATATCTTCAATTTTATGTACACTATCACCAATATTTTTCATCAAAAAATGATAAACTCCCTCATGAGGGTAGTTTAGAATTTTTGCGATTTCCAGAGATGAGTTTGAAAAATCTTGATCGTCAATCTTAGAGATTATCGAATTCTGATCATTTCTCAGACTAAACTATACCGACTTAAATAAATGACATAGTACTACCTCATAGAGAAACTCTATGTAATCTCCATTAAAAGTCTATTCTAATCTCTAAATAGTTAGATCTTGCTTTAGAATTAGGTTTTTCTGACAGAGCCATTCCAGATCTATGACTTTTCCTTGTAAAATCTTTCTCCTTGTCGAGCGCTACCTCTTCGTAGTGCTGGTCTCTAGCTCACCAGTTTTCTTTTTCTTGTCCATTTCTGTGATAAATTTTGGAATGCTAGAAAAGGACTATGGTTTCGAAGGTCTAGGTTTGGGAGAGATGAGCGGTAAAATTTTTCGAGGTTTCGAAGGGTTTTGAGGAAAAAAATGAACGGGTTCAGAATTTCTAACGGTTTCTCACATCCTTGATTCCCATGTCATTACGTACAGACTAATCAATGCATAAATTTTAGAATGAATTAAAATTTCATGTGAAAAAAGAAACATAAAAAAATAAAATTGTACTATTTTAAAAACAAGTAACTAAATTATTTTTTTAAAAAAATATAATCAAATAAAAAATTGCTTAAAATTAAATAAACCTAACTCCCCCTTAATAAAATAAAACCTTGTAGTGGGAAGTGGTTTAGTAAAAATATCAGCTAATTGAATTTATTTATTCACAAATTCTAAAAATATATCCTTTTTAGGAACATGGTCTCTTAAAAAGTGATGTCTAATGTCAATATACTTAGTCCTAGAATGATTAATATGATTTTTTGAAATATTTATAGCACTTGTATTATCACATAAAATATGTGTATTATTAAAATTTATTTCAAAATCAATAAGAGTGTTTTTCATCCATAAAACTTGTGCACAACAACTGCCAGCATATACATATTCTACCTCGGCTGTTGATAGGGAAACTGAGTGTTGTTTTTTACTATACTATGATACTAAGGATTTTCCTAAAAAGTGACAAGTTCTTGACGTTATTTGTCTATGTAATATAAAACTCCCAAATTCTTCATCTGAATATGAAATAAAATTAAAATCAGACTTTTGGGATAAATTATAGATTGGAAATTAGTTCATTTTAAATAACTAAAAATTCTTTTAACAATAGTTAAATGGGATTCTTTAGGATTTGATTGAAATATTCCACAAAGACATACTGAATACATTATATCTAGTCTGCTAGAAGTAAGATATTATAAACTACCAATCACACCTCTATATAAATTGCTGTCAATTTATTTCCCAGTTTCATCCAAATCAAGTTTTATATTAGTAAACATAGTATTTGTATATGTCTTGTTGTTTTCAAGTCCAAATTTATTTAGTAAATCAGTAATGTATTTTATTTTATTCAAAATATTTCAAAAATATTTTTGAAAAATTTGAAGTCCTAAGAAGAAATTTAATTCTTCCATCATACACATTTCAAATTCTTTTTGCATTATGTTTTAAAACTCATGACAGAGTTTTATTTGTTGAACCAAAAATTACATCATCAACATCATTTTGAACTAATAAAATATTAGAATTGACAGTTTTTTTAAATAGTGTTGGATCTTCCATACCGACAATAAAATAATTTTTCAAAAGAAAATAACTTAATCTTTCATACCAAGCTCTAGGTGCTTTTTTAAGACCATAAAGAGAATTATTACGTTTAAAAATAGAATCTGGTTTTTTGTGAATTTTCAAAACCAGGAGGTTTCTCCACATAAACTTCCTCCAATAAATAACCATTTAAAAAGGCATACTTAACATCTATCTAAAATAATTTAAAGTTATATGATATGCATAGGATAAAATGATTCTAATGGCTTCTAATCTAGGTACAGGTGAAAAGGTCTCATCATAATATATACCTTCTTCCTGATTATATCCTTTAGTTACTAGTCTTTCTTTATTTCTATTTATTATTCCTGGATCATCTTGTTTTTTTCTAAAGACGCATTTCATTCCTATAACTAGGTTGTTCTAATGTCTCTCAAATAAATTCAAAATTCATTTATTTTGAACTGGTTTAGTTCTTCTTGCATTACTATCATCCAAATTTCATCAACTAAGGATTCTTCTATAGTTTTGGGTTCTAATTGGGATAGAAAGGCAGAAAACTAAACAATATTTCCTATGTTCCTTCTAGTTTTTATTCCTGTGTCTAAGTCTCATTTTTCAGTTTCTAAAGGGGGATTCTTTAGGGTTCTTGACTGTCTCTGTATTACACTTATTGATTCATCAATTTCATGTTATTCTGGACTAGACTGAATTTCATTTATATCTTCTTCAAAATAATTTTTAAAGTTATCTCGTCTCATGTTATCATTAGAGTCAGATTAATCAATTTGGTCTTTCCTTTTCTCATAGGGATTAGATACATCAAATTTCGCATGAACTGATTATTCAACAATCCTTGACTTTTATTAAAAATTCTATAAGCTTTACAAGTAGCAAAATATTCTAATAAAATTCCTTCATCAGATTTTGGATCAAGCTTACCAAGATTTTCCTTGGTGTTTAAGGTGTAAACCTTGCATCCAAAAACTTAAAAGTAATTTACTTTAGGTCTTCTGTTATTAAGGAGTTCATAGGGTGTATTTTTGAAAATTGGTCTAATTGAAACTCTATTCATTATATAGAAGGTTGTACTTACAGCTTCATCCCATAAATAGGTAGGTAAACTATATTTATTTAACATAGTTCTAGCCATTTCTTGAATAGTCCTAGTTCTCCTTTTAACAATTCTATTTAGTTGAGGTGTTCTTGGTGCAGAGAAGGTGTGTTTAATACGAATATTTGAGGAAAAGGAATTGAATTCTAGATTTTCAATTTCTCCACCATGATCACCTCTTAATGAAATTATTTTAAAAACTTTATCATTTTGAACAGCTTTGCAAAAACTTTCTAATATTGTAAAAGCTTTATTTTTATATTTTAGAAAAAAAAATACAAGTAAATCTAGAATAGTCATCAACTACAACATATACATATAATTAACCATCCAAGCTTGCTACCCTTGAAGGTCCAATCAAATCCATATGGATGAGTTCTAGAGGTTTATATATAGAAATTTTGTTAACCGATTTAAAGGATGATTTGTGGTGCTTGCCAAGTTGACATGCATCACAATGTCTATCACTTTCAAACATGAGACTAGGAAAATCAAAAACTAATTGTTTCATACATAACTTATGTAAAGCATATACATTGCAATGTCCAAGTCTCCTATACCAGATTCAGGATTCATTTATCTTAGCAGTTAAGCAGTTAACTTTTTGTTTACACAAGGAATTTAAATCCAGGGTATACACATTATTAGTTCTGGGTGCTCTAAATTTAAGTAATTTATCTTTGAAAAAAAAAACAGCAGTTGTTAGAAAAATCAACAATATAACCATCACCACAGAGTTGAGAGATGCTTATCAGATTTTGTTTCAATCCTTGTACGTAGAGTAATTTTTTGATTGAGACATTTTATAGATCTCCAACTGTTCCAATGCCAATAATCTTGCCTTTGGCATTGTCATTGAATGTTACTAGACCACCATCCTTTTGTGTTAGTGTTTTGAAATTAGATGAATTTCTAATCATATGTCTAGAGAAGCCACTGTCCATATACCATATGGTCATTTTTCTCTTGTGACCTGCTTCCTACAAAGGCATTTAAACAGATTGTTTTGGTACCCATATTCTATTGGGGCGAGTTGGGTTACCCAGCAAAGATATGGAAATCCCGACTTGCTTTGTTTTTTATAAAATCAACAGAATCATATAAATTGTTTGAAACAAATACTTTATTTATTCCACTTATCTGGGGTTTCCTTAAATAAAAATTATTAGATAGATTTCCTTTTTCACCACAATAGTTACAGATTACTTTTCTAGTACATGGAACAAAGTAATTCTTGTACAGTTTAGGTTTTTCACCTTTACTGCCAATTCCATATCATTCCTTTTTAATTACATTCTTTCCAAGAATTTCATTTAGTGTATTTTCTCCTTTTTTAAAAATAAGATCTGCACTTTTATATGTTTCTACTTTAGTTTCTAGTGTTTTTATTTTAGCTTCATGATATGTATTGTTTTTATTTCGTGAGTTATATTTTTCCAGTAATTCCTGATGTTGTTTAGCAGAGTATCTCTCTCTCCTAAAACAGAATTATGAATATTCTTTAAAGATTTGTTTTTCTTAATTAAAGAATCATATTTTTCTTCAAGAATGTTGTAGTAAGCTACAAGTTTCTCATTTGTATAGCTTGATTCAGAATTAGAGTTAGAAGAATAATAGGATTGTACCTCATCAGTTTCTACCATAAAGCACATATTGGATTTCAGATTTGATTCCTACTTTTCTGAATCAGACTCTGAAGAGATACAAGAGTCTTCAGATACACTTCAAGTAGCCTTAATTGCTTTCTTGTCTTTTTTCTCATAATCATTTCTCTTAAAGAATATCTTTTTCTTATCTTCATTTAATTGTGGACAGTCAGGTCTGATATGACTCATCTTCTTGCACTCATAGAATCTGACTTCTTTTTCATCCATTTTGAAAGTATTTTTAAAATCTTTCTTCTTTCTATAAAACTTACTGAAGTTTCTAGCCAGCTGAGCTAGTTCCACATCTGAATAGGATGAATCAAAACTTTTTTATTTTACCTTTATTTTTTTTCTTCATATTTCTGCTTTTGCTTTGAGATGATACATTTAAGGAATTTTATTCTCTCTTGATCCGAACTTTATGCTCATTTGCTTCATCCTGCATCTCAGCTTCATACATCTTGAGAGTTCCAATTAACTCTCTTATTGTTAAATCTTTGACAAGTGTTGATTGTCTGATAGTAGCAGAAACTCCATTCCATCGAGTTGGCAGTACTCTCAGTACTTTCAAATCTTGATCAGATTGTTTGATTGGGTCTCCCAAAGAAGTTATATTTTTGACAATATCTCTCAATATTACATTCATTTGGGTGATTATTTATCCTTCAAACATCCTGAATGTATCGAATTTCAGTTTGGCATTAGCATACCTCATCTGTATGACATTGTTAGTTCCTTCATAAGAAACTGCAATTTTCTGCCACATTTCATACAATTTCGGGCACTGAGATACTCTGTTAAACTTGTCTGGTCCTAGACCACATATGATTGCATTCATAGCCTTCGAATTCATGTCATACCCCGCTTCTATAGTAGAACTCCATGTTTTAGGTTTCTCTATCATTTCATAAAAAGTCAGTATTTTTTAGTAGACTCTGTATCTGAGGTTTTTCAAATAGATTGCCATTCTTGATTTCCAACATCCATAATTCTCACCATTGTAGTACGGAGCTATGACCATATACATTCCTTCTCTAGTATCGGCCATCTTGATCTAAGGATAATCCCATAAAACTTTTAGCTTGTTATAGCTTTAACAAAAGCTCCACCTCTGATACCAATTGTTGGGTCAGGTTATACTAGATACGCATAAGAGGTGGATGAATTGTTCCATTTTTAATTTCTTAAAATGATCATGATTTGTCCATTTATCTTTATATGAAATATTTAGCAGCAGAATATAAATACCATAGGATGCACAATTTATAGTGGTTCGGGGAACAGAAATCCCCTAGTGCACTCCACCAACACTCTACACCACGAGATTAGTGATTTTCACTATCTGATCCTTTTATCAATAGAATGTTCCATAACTGAGTACAAGTAGTTGACCCCATTACAATCTTAAGGCTAAATAGAGCCTTATGGTTTATACACAGAACCGAATACACTTATTATAACGAGAAGCTGATCACTCAAGATAAAAGAGTATTTTATTTGTTGAAAATACTTTCCCGGTTGTTCTTCACAATTACAACAACACTCAATTGATAGTAGATGGATCTTCTTCTTCAGAAATGATGATCTTTGGGTAAAAGTATTTATGATCCGATATAGTTGTAGTAGATCTTAAAATTTCGTTCGCAACTTTAATAGAAGTTGATTCACAAAAAGATATTCGATGTAGATCATTAAATCTTCAGTTGATTTTCTTCTTCTTCAGAAAACAAATCTTTTTCACTCTTCATAACATCATATCTTCTTTTCAATAATTATTCACCTTATGAAACAAAATAATACAGGTATATATATTGAATAAAGATTAACATTCTCCTTTTAAATTTAGATCCACAAAATTCGCATTTAGAATCGTGATATTCAAAATTTTGAATAGCAGAGCAATCGTAACTCCCCTGAAAATTCGGCATGAAAAGCTCATCTTAAATTGATCCTCTAAATCACAAATAAATGGCTTTGAATCAATCAAAGACTCTCTTTAAATTCAGTCTTTTAATCTGGCTTGAAATCAGCCTGAAAATCTGCAAAAATTATTGTTTCTTTAATAAAGTCGTAATTTAAAAATTTGATGTCAAACGTATGGTTGAACTGCATATAATACATCTCTAAACATAAGGTTCACAACGTAAGGTTGATCTCAAAAGTAAGGTTGATCTCAAATGTTTCTCTTCAACTCTCAAACATACAGTATATAATCCATACTTTTCTATCAAATGTACAATTGTTCATAAATGTAAGGTTGATGAACCATACTTTTATCTTTAGCTTTCAAACGTATGGTAATTCACAAAAGTAAGGTTGATGAACCATACTTTTAAGAAACAAACTTATCATTCCATACTTACTTAATGATATTCTTCCATACTTTGCTGATTTCCCAAATGTAATGTTCCTTCCAAACGTAGGGTTCATTCCAAACGTAAGGTTCCTTCCACACATAGGGTTCCTTCCTTCATACTTTGCTGATAACGTATGGTTGTTTTACCATAATTTTATAATATCTCATAGAGTAAACATTTCATTTCATCCTTACGCTATGCTTCTCAACGTAGGGTTTGAATAGTGTTTCCAGAACATGCTAAAAATGATTTCCGAATACTTTAGTAAATAATTATTTCTATTCAAATACATAAATATTTCTTCCAGAAATAAGAATATAACTAATAATAAATTTCTTAAATACACTTAAATTAAAATCATTAGAATAACAAATAAGGGTATTTGTGAGAATCAAAATAATCATAAAAAGATAAAGTATTATTCTCAACAATCTCCTCCTTTTTAATAATAAAATTATGTATTGTTGAAAACAATACTTGCTCAACAGAAAGGGCGGGGGGGATGCAGTAATTGGATGGGTAGAAGAGAATAATATGAATAATAATAACTACAATAATAATAATAATATCATTATTTATAATTATCATTTTTATTATTATTTAAACTTTATATTATTTTTTTAATAGGACATGATGCACGGTTTAGGCACATGGTTTACGAAACCATGCACAAACCCTACTGTCCCCACTGAACAAGTACATGGCACCATCACAGTTACCCCTAGGAGGTCGCAAGGTTTAAAAAACCATGCGAAAGCCATATAAGATGGGTCTTTCAAATGACAGACCCAACCCACACAGGCACCTCATGGTTACTCCTAACCATGCAGGAAAACCGTAAAATAACTAAAAGACTTTGAAAAAGACAATTTGGTAGGACAACTACCAGAGTTCAAGCCCAATCAAGCATAGGATAGATTATGACTATAAATAAATAAAATAATAGGGAACAACCGGGTTTGGGTTTTCCAATTCTCCCCACCATGATACTTTATGCCCCCAAAAAGTCCCCAAAAGACTTGATTGAATAAGGTACAAAGTAAGGATATAGCGAAATTTAAAGATAAAATTCTACTACCCAAGGACCATGACACAAAACCCTTTCTTCCAAACTCCACTCACTACGGAAAAATGTGTATTTAGCGGCATTTTTTTTTCATGTCGCGATGGTTTATTTATTTTATTTATTTATTTATTTATTTATAAATTTATTTACTTACTTATTTAATTATTTAACTATTTACTTATTTATTTATTTACTTATTTACTTATTTACTTATTTACTTATTTACTTGTTTACTTATTTACTTATTTACTTATTTATTTTATTTATTTTATTTATTTCACATTTTTTATTTATTTCGTATTTATTTTATTTATTTCGTATTTATTTTATGTATTTATTTTATTTTATTTTATTTTATTTAATTAATTAATTTATTTATTTATTTATTTGTTTCATATTTATTTTATTTATTTCGTATTTATTTTATTTATATCGTATTACTTTATTTACTTTATCCATGCAAGCACATGCCCATGCATATGCACATGCAATATAAAGAAATACCGCGTTTGGTGAGATTTGAACTCCTAACCTCTTTTATATTTTTCAAAGACTTTACCACTACAGCAAGCTCGTCATGCGGTTAATAAAAAGAATTTAATATACTTATATATACTAATTGAAAAAACAAATAATACATAACTAATAGATATAAACTCAATAATAATTAAACAATAAGCAATAATTAATAATCAACAATCAATAATTAATATTTATTTATTATTTATTTATTTATTTATTTATTTATTTATTATTATTTACTATTTATTATAATAAATAAAAAATGATTTATAATAATATTTACATAAATTATAAAATTAAGAAAATAAAATAATAAAATAATAAAATTTCGAAATTAAAATAATAATGTAATAAAATAATAATACAATAAATAATAAACAACAAATAGTAAACAATAAACAATAAGTAATAAATAATAAATAATAAGTAATAAATAATAAATAGGAAATAATAAATAAAAATTAAAAATTAAAAAACCATAAATAACAAATAACAAATAATAAACAATAAACAATAAATAATAATAAATAATAATAAACAAAAAAAAAACAAAAAACAAAAAACTAAAAATAAATAATAATAAATAATAATAAATAATAATAAATAATAATAATAAATACACAATAAATAATAAACAATTAACAATTAACAATTAACAATAAACAATAAACAATAAATAATAAATAATAATAAATAATAAAAAACAAGTAATAAATAATAAATAATAAATAATAAATAATAAATAATAAATAATAAATAATAAATAATAAATAATAAATAATTAATAATAAATAATAAATAATAAATAATAAATAATAAATAATAAATAATAAATAAAAATCAATAAACAATAGACAATAAACAATAAACAATAAACAATAAATAATAATAATAAATAATAAATAATAATAGACAAATAATAATGAATAAATAATAAATAATAAATAATAAATAATAAATAATAAATAATAATAAATAATAATAAATAATAAATAATAAATAATAAATAATAAACAATATATAATAATAAATAATAAATATTAATAAATAATAAATAACAATAAAGACATAATAAATAATAAATAATAAATAAAAATTAAAAATTAAAAAATAATAAAAAATAAAATAAATAATAATAAATAATAAATAATAAACAATAAATAATAATAAATAATAAATAGCAAAAAATAATAAATAATAAATAATAAATAATAAATAAAAATAAATAATAAATACTAAATAAAAAAATAATAAATAATAAATAATAAATAATAAATAACACATAATAAACAATTTATAATAAACAAATTATAATAAATAAATATAAATAATAAATAATAAATAACAAAAAATAAATAATAAAAAATAAATAAGAAATAATAAATAATAATAAATAACAAATAATAAGTAATAATAAGTGATAAATAAATACTAAATACTAAATAAAAAATTTTAAATAATAAAGATTAAATATTAAATATTAAATAATAAATAATAAATAACACATAATAAATAAATTATAATAAATAAATATAAATAATAAATAATAAATAATAAATAATAAATAATAAATAATAAATAATAAATATTAATAATAATAAATAACACATAATTAATAATTATAAATAAATAAATAAGAAATAATAAATAATAAACAATAATTAATAATAGATAATAATAAATATATAATAAATAATAAATAATAATAAAAAATAATAATAATAAATAATAAATAATAAATAATAAATAATAAATAATAAATATAAATAATAAATAATAAATAATAAATAATAAATTATGAATAATAACTAATAAAAAATAAATAATAAATAATGAATAATAACTAATAAGAAATAAATAATAATAAATAAATAATAATAAATAAATAATAATATATAATATATAATATATAATATATAATATATAATATATAATATATAATATATAATATATAATATATAATATATAATATATAATATATAATATATAATATATAAAATATTATTAATAATAATAATAAATAATATATAATATATAATATATAATAAATCATAAATCATAAATCATAAATAATATATATTAAATAATAAATAATAAATAAACATAATTAATAAATAATTAATAACCAGTAATAAATATTATTATTATTATTAATATTTAATTATTATTAATAATATTTTATTATTAATAATAATAAATAATAAATAATAAATAACAAATAACAAATAATAAATAAATATAAATAATAAATAATAAATAACCAGTAACAAATAATATATAATAAATAAATTATATTATATTATAAATAATAAATAATAAATAATAAATAATAAATGAAACACATGAAATAGTATAAAAAGGCGTGATAAGGGATGAAAAATCATGAAAACACATGAAAATAGATGGAGAAGCATGAAGAATGAAGCATTAGAAAGAATGAGAACGCATGGAAACTCATGACAACTCTGGAAAACCCCTTAAGAATTTAACATAATCGTCATAATAACCCACAAAAAGCCATCGATAAAGATTACAAGTCATGGAAACCCAAAAAAACAGTAATAAATGGTGCAACCGTTAAAACCAGTCAAAACGGTCATAAAGTGACAAAAACATTGGACTCACATTAACGGAGATAACTTATGATCCAAGAGTCCGTTCCAGATCCGCAACCAGTCAAATAAAAGATCCTGAAATGATCTTCAACCTGATAGGTGAAAGTGACCGAATGGACTGGTGGATCGGAAGTTAGGACCATTTAAAAAAAGCTGACGGGGAACGGGTGCTAGAAACGAGGTATCAAAAAACATAACAAACCCGATACCCACTAAAAGGCCATAAATTATGATCCCGGAGTCCATGTGGGTGCTGCGACCAGTCAAACTGAATCTCATGGAACAAAATACAATCTGGCAGGCGGAGGAGTCCGAATTGACACACGGATCGAAAGTTAGGTCCATTTGAAGACAAGTTTGACGGGACACTGGTGACAGAAATTGGGTTTTGGAGGACATTAGAGGGGTTTTGGTGTCAAAAAACATGAAAGAAGCATGCTTCAGTCGAACTAGTGCGTATCTCTCTTCGCTAGCTTCAATTTGATATGTGGTAGAGCTCAAACGGACACCCGGAGCGAAAGTTATGGCCGTTTGAAGTTGGAGATTTTTTTTCAACTTTCTTATAACTCTTATATCTTCCGCACCATAGACCGTCTCATCATTTTGATTATACGTGCCTCTATATCTCTTCATGAGCTCCGATTTGACTGGTCGTGGTGCTCCAACGGATGCCCGGATCAAAAGTTATGATCGTTTTAGTGATTTTAGGGTTTCTCATGTTTTTTTATTTTTTTCTTTTCATTTCACAGTGTTTTTACCCAAACCGCCGCTAATCCTTGAAAAAATAAAATAAAAATACTACAAAAAATTAACACATTTCACGGTGGTTATGAAACCGCCCTAAAAAAATTGCCGTGAAATATCGGCCCGAAAACTATTTAGCGGCGGTTTTTAAAATTGACGCGAAAAAACTTCCGCAAAACACCCGTTTTGCTGTAGTGACTCAACATGGAACACCCTGACCCCTATCATAGAAACCACCAAATAGACTCATCAAGGTTGGGTGGGACGATAAAAAAGGTTACTCTATCAAGAAGGTTGAAGATCAAATTCAATACAAGTCACTTTTTATGGTGGTATCCCCACCATTTTTGGATTTTAGTCAAACACCATTTCTCAGGCCAAAATAACCCATAAAACTTGACCAAAAACCATAACACTGATGTGACCTTTTAGTTTCCTAAGTCACACTCGATCATCTTAAAATAGGACGTCAATAAAACCCGTAGTGGGTCTCCACACCATTTTAAAACCAACTAGCACGGATGAATCACCAAAACAAAGGGTTCTAAAGAAAGAGAATAAAATTAAACACCATACTAAACCAAGGTTCATAATTCCCATAAGACACAAACATCTCCAAACATGCATGATCTAAAAAACCATCCCAAAATTTACAAAAATATCTAAACATAATGAGGCCACCAAGGACTCCAATACTAGAATAGTCCCTAAAATAGACAACCAAAGGAAGGGAAAACTTAAATGGATTCTTCTCTAATGTTAGAGACAACAGGTTGGATGTGAATCTCCCACACCTAGATATTTCCCGACTATGTGAAAAGCTTCACTTTGATATATATGGTTGGATCCCTAATGTATTGAAGAATCTGTCGCACTATAGTTAGGAAATTATAACCTTTGACTAAGGCTTTCTCTTCTGGAAACCCTGATTATAGAACATCTCAAATACCACACTTTTGACAAGCCCTCATAAAATTATGAAAAATGGATTAGAGTTTCCAAACTGACCACATTAGAATCAAATTAGTTCGTAGTCTTAGGAATGAGAAGTAGGAATTTATGAATGTAATGCCCTAGTAACATGTTCCCCTGGTTCACCCTCCTCACTAGATGGGGAACCCTTCCTGAGAACCTTAACATACTAGACCACCATATTCCATATTTCACCTGTTACAACCCAACTTGTAAAGAGAAAGTAGAGATCACCCTTCATGGGTCCAAACCTGTCCCTTCAAACATAACTAGAACAGCTCACACCCTCACAAAATCTAGAGTTCCCAGAGACCGAAAGACACACCCAACTTCCTCAAGATACACCACCACCTCTATCAAAACATGACCACCATGAAAAACATGACACATACAAAAATAACTCAACACCACCTTTTCACTGGCAGTCTAGAAAAAACCAACAACCAGAAGAAACCCCTCAGAGACCTTTGAAACTTTATGGGTGACATTCTCTAAATAAGAAACACAAAACCAACCCGAAGTGCATCATGAAACAAGTCTCCAAATCTCAATCATAAATCAAAAACCCAAAGTCAAACATAATTTCAAAAACGGAGAACCACATAGTGGAGCCGAAGTTCGTTTTTTGAAACCCCCACTTTGATTTTGAATTTAAAACCATTTTCCACTTAATAAATCATTTGAACACAAAAAACCATTTCAAAATCAACTTTCCATTTCAAGTCAACTTGTACTAAAAAAATACCAACACACCCACTTATCAAAACATTTTTATACCCTTTTTTAAAAATATATTTTCAGAAAACAGAAAAAGCCTAAAAAACTAAACACCCACCATTGGTATTACATGAATAATCACATATATATAAATCATTTCCAACTCAACCAAACCTCAACACATACCACAAAATATCCACTAGACACATACATACAAACATATGAGCATCCATATGAATACTAAGGTTCAAAAAAATCATCTTCTAAACTACTCTTTGAAACATGCCCAATAATTGTTTTTTCAAAACCACCCCTTATCATTCCAAAAAAATGTTTCAAAAACCCCAATTTCCAAAAAAATACAATTTCATATTTCAAAAAACTTTACAAAACCCCCAAAAACATTTTCCAAAATGTTTTCATTTAAAAAAACTGAATATTTTCATTTTGGTAATACAATTTTATTAAACTAATTACTATTTTATGACCCAAGGGAAACACTCAAAAATCACAAAGGAACAATCGCTACACATGTCTTGGACACGCGATTTGGTAGGTTATACGCTAACCAAGTGAGCACATCTGAATTCATCAGGGGAGATTGCATGGTCTACACATGGTTTTCCAGGTTATGAAAAATTTCAATGAACCCTCTGAATCCCATCAATAATAACAAAAAATTCCTCTCAACCAAATAGAATTTACCAAAAAATCCAAGGACCTTAAAAAGACCATAGATTCAAGATCGTATTTTAAGGTAAGACCATCCCAGACTACCCTATCAATTCAAGTGACCTTATGAATAGATAGTGATCAAGAAACTGCCTGCAAATAACTACAATAATTCCAAAAATCATATCTCCAAACTGCCATACATACCTAGAAGATAAGGGATAAGCATGATCTGATAACATTTTTGTTATAAACCAACCCAGTTCAACCCTGAACCGGTTACCTGGTTCGGCCTGTGACAAGTCTTGAGGTGTGTTCCCAATCCTATCGAGCTGGAAACTAGTGTCAAACATCAATAATACACAGTATGGAATGATTTAGACCATGAAAAATAGATAAATAAACTAATATAAACTGAACAATAAAAATAAACACAAACAATGGAAATAAATAAACTGCTACATGTTCCTCCATGTGACCTCAGGGGTCACCTTTAACTATGGGATCACACTCTCTCTATGAGAAAACTAGAGTGGGAAGCAACACCATAAGCTAAAAACAAAAATAATGTTATAGGCATGAGTATTAAAACTTATTAGTTGTGCCCAGATAAACTATTACCAATGTATTACCTTTAAAAATATATTCAAGTCATTCCAATTTTAAATTATGTCCTATTAAAAATAGGGTATTCTACTTTTTAAGAAAAAAAATAACTAGGTACCATTTTTATAAAAAAAATCTTTTCAACATTTTTTTCAAAAAAATATTCACATCCTAAAATAAATTTCAAGAAAATTATATATAAAATATGATTTTGTAAGAACAAATTCCACAGTATAGAAATATAACAACAATGTATATTTTGAAACCACAACTATGAAAAATAAGCGTAAATGTAAGAAATCACCACATAAAATCCCTACGAATATAGGGTTAGTGCAGTCCTAAGATCCTCATAAATCGGTGATAAGTATATACAACCAAAACCCACATCGTCCTCATGCATGATCCACTAGATGGGAATTTATTCCAAGGTATATTGGTCTCCAATCATATTCCAAAACCCACAACATCCTTGTGTACGATCCACTAGAGGAGAACACATCCCAAGGTTTAGTGGTCTCTAATCATCATCATATGTTTAGTTAGTGTTTTAGTGTAAATAATTTTTTGGGGGATTAACCCTCATCCCTGATGATTGACCTAGAATACAAGGCCTAATCTTCCCACCGAGGCACCTGAGGTCCCATGTTCTTATTCTAAATGCTGATGAGTTTTTATCAAGTAGGCATATATATACATATCACATTCTTTACCCAAAACCCATCCAACTTCTTACCACTAACCTCCCTCCTTAATTGAATCCCCATTATTAAGTCACACAACAATGAACAAGCATCTTCACTAGGAACATATAACAAATCACATATTTAACACACACCTCATATTTAAAAAACAAGGGGGCATGCCTTAAGAGGGGTTTAACACTTCCATAAAAAAATCTCAAAGTTCCAAATAGAACTCATTATTTTAAAAGTAATACTTTCACTTTAGAAAAAAACTATCTCCCAATATTTTAAATTCCAAAACCATTTAAAAGACCAATTGAAAAACCAAGGCACCACACATTTAAATACATACTGGAAACCATGCTTAACTCAAAGCAACACATTTTAAAAGTTTAAGAGAAATCATTGCAACTAAGTGATGAGACACCTTCCAAGAACCACAAGTAATTATATATATATATATATTTATATATTAATTTATTATAAAAATAGAAAATACATTAAAAAAATAATCAAGAAATCATGGAATTCAAATTAAAGGCATGGGTATAAAGAACCTACCTAAAACTCAAGGCACACTACTATAGACGATGAAAACTCAGATCTTTCTTTTTCTTCTTGCACGTATATGTACCTTATCTTATATTTAAGGACATATAGACTCTATGTACATATTTTCATGGCCGAATACATACAAGGGGGTACTTACATATATGTTTATACCTTAACATGACCCTTTACACTTACACAAGTATACATATTCACATAGACATATAAGAACACCTAGAACCGTTATATATATTCATCCTTCCATATATTAATATATATAAAGGGGAAAATTATATATTTACATGTCTATATATTGATAAATATTTAATCCTTCAACTATAATGACTCTAAACCACCCCAACAAAGACCAAAATGTAGTGCAACAATATAAGGAATCTAAAAAGAACAAACGACCTAATTAAAATGGGGGAAAAAGGAAATGAGGAAGGGATACATACTTTAAACAATGAAAGATGGACTGAAATGGTATGAAATTCCTTTACTTCAGCAAAAAATTTCAAAACATGCCTGAAGTTGACCCGAGAGACCAACTGTACACCCTAACAATGGAAGAAAATACAAAAAAATTGGTTAGCCCTTGAAATAGGGTTTGATTGAGCTAGATAGGGTTATGGGGAAGAGAAAAACTATGGAAGAAAATTTAAGGATACATCTAGATATTATACCCTAAGGAATCGAGTGAGAATCTTGAAGAAATTGGGTGAAATCGCTAAGATGAGAGGTGGCTGAGTAGGGAGAAGTGGTTTGTAAGGGAGGGGAGCCATGGGGAACATGACATGAGAGGGAAAATTGTGGTGGGGGGGGAGGTGCTATGAGGGAGAAAAATAATAACAACTGTAATAAAAATAATAATATCATTATGTATTATTCTTATTATTTTTAAAACATTGTTTTTCATTTTCTAAACAGGACTTGGTGAACATGTTAGGTGAACTGCTTACCAAACCATGTGGGAAAACCATAGGGAATCAACATGGTTACCCCTATGAGGCCACATAGTTTAATAAAATATGAGGAATTTTTGCAAAATGTCTCTTTCAAATGATAGACCCAGCCCACGCAGGCACCAACTAGTTACTCCTAATCATGCGGGCTAACTGTGCAACAACTAGAAGACTCTAATAAAAGAAAATCTGGACCACCAACTACTAGAGTTAAAGACCACTCAAGAAAAAGATATATTAGGAACAAAAATAAATAAAATAATACATAACCATCAGTTATAGGTGTGAAAATTTATGCTAAAAAAACCATACAATTCCCCCGATGGTAATTGAACTAAAAACAATCCTTATAAAAAGTGAGATTATAAAATAAACCCTTATGGATTTGGTAACTTTTCAATAAAAATAAATGAAAAGTTAGAACATGAAATAGTTTTAAAAATTCCATGAATTACTTGAAATAATATGTCAAAATATATTCATTTAGTAGTAATTACACTATATAAAAGAAAGCATGGTGCCTAACATGACACATGTCTTAAGAAATTGAAATTGCGATAAAGAAACCTTACCTTGAGTTCCTACATTATTGTACATGTTCTATCATCCTTAATAATCAAATAATTTTTATTAAATAATTTTTTAATAACCTTTTCATATTTATTATTTAAGGTCCATTTATAATCATATGTCACACATTTATTGTATAATTTCTTCTTACTTCAGCCACTTTAGGTTGTTCGATCAATTTCCAAAAAATATATTTGGTACGTTAACCATGTTCAAAGGTGTTATAAAATGGATTAACCATATCTATAATTATATAATTTTTTTCTAACATTCCATTAGTGCACATTTTTTACATTTCAATAGGTTTTCAAAAATATATTCAAATTAAGAAAAATATATTGGTATGCATGTTTTAGGATGTTAAATTTAAATTTACCATTTATTGTTACTATAATTAATATAATATCTAAGTCATACTTATAGAATATAAATCATGTCACAAATATCAAATTTATTCATTAAATAAATTTATAAAATCCATTTAAGGTAGTGATGAATAATGAAATATGTCATTCATGGAGGTAACATGGGAGACATTTTCATTTTATAATACATTGAGGTAGATAATTATTGTTACATAAACATAAAAAAATTGTATAATAATTATAATAATTTATTTATAGAAGTATGTTTATAATATATTTTTAGGAGGTGGAAGAAGAAATAAACTTGAAAGAACTCAGCTAAGACAATTTCCTCTTCTTTTTAAATCCTCCATCGATTAAACTTAAGGCCTTTAGAAGAGATATTTGTGGTAAAACAAGGGGATTTGAAACATAAAAATGTAATTTTATATATGTTTGTGGGTATAAATTTTATTTAAACTTAAAATCATTTATTTATTTGGAATCTTTAGATTGAGACCCATTTTATAGGAAAAAATCAATGGCATTTTCACAAATATTAAATATTTAATGGTCAATAATATAATTTTAAAAAAATAAAAGTGGATAAAAAATGGTTAATTTAGGATATGATAAAAAATTTACCATCCTATTTACTCAAGATATGTTTTTTTATTTTTTAATCAATAAATCAAATATTTTTTAACATTAAATACACTTTAAATTTATTTTTGGACTGTTCACATAATTTGACTTTAAAGATATCTAGATAAAATAGAATTAAAATTAAAATATTAAAATTAATTATTAGTTTTTAATTTTATACCTAAAATTATTTTAAGGATCTAATTCCTCAAAATATTGTTACTTTTAATATTTGTAAACCCATTTACTTTGACTTTTCTACAACTTGAAAAGGTGTTGTGTTGACACTATATAAACAATTTAGATAATTATACTATTATTTAAAAATAATTTACCAACATAAATATAATTTATTCATTATTAATATTATCATCTAGAGCCATTAATAATTTATTTTTATTCTTATCCTTGTCATAACAACATTTTTAATATAATAAGAGGGAGGGAAGACATGTTTGTAAATATTAATTTCTTATTAAAAAGAAGTGTAATATTCAAAGAAAGTGGATACAAAAATTCATAATAATTTAAAATTCATAAGGGTAGATCTATAAAATATCTATCTTCTCATTTAAATGTTTTTTTATATTTCAAATTTTTTACTCTTGATTTAACATTTTTCTATTATGTTAGCCTTTACCGTAATGATTACCTTTTATTATGGTAACTTATTTTTATGAATAAAAATGAAATGGAACTCATTACCTATTTTGAATATTCAAATTAAAAATATGGAAAAAATTAAAATATTTAATTCCCATATAAGGTAAAAATTAATTTTATCAAAAGTATTCTTTACACAATAAAAACGTTTTTAGAAAAATTCCCTTAAACCTTAAAAAAGGATTTTTCACAAAAATAATGTATAGTCTTGATTTAAAAGTAATTTATTGCTTTATGACTAAACAAATAATATTTTTTTTGAATTTGAAAGTAATACAAAATTGAATTGAACCATGTGTATACTTAATCTATGGAAAGGAACCAAAATAGATTTTTATTAGAATAAAGTATAACTTACATTCTAAAAAGTTTATATAACACCCAGTTATTGATCTAATGGCTATATCTTTAACCACATCATGGTTTTCCTTTTTTCTTTTCATTATAGGGTCAAGGAGGAATTGGGAGGATACCAATAATGGTGAAGTCACAGATTTGTTGGATTCTCAGATTGCAGCCTGCTAGGGATTTACATGCTATGTAAGATGGTTACACACTATGTAAATCTTAATTGATGAAAATTAATTTTTTTTAAAAGGTAATTGGTTTTTTCAATGGATATGAGGGTTATTAATTAAAGGATGTATAATTGGTTTACCTGTCATGTAAAACCAAGAGTTTTGTTTTTAAACATGCATACCATCTAAAAATATTATTTTTTCCTCTCTAGAACTTCTTTCTCTCGACCATAGAGAGACTCTTAGGAAAACTCAAAGCCCCAAAAACCTCCTGGGTGGTTTCATTCAGTGTTTGATAATTATTATGGTTGCAATGTAATTTATTGGGAGATATTTATCCTCGTCTCTTAGTCTCTTTCAATTTACCTCCTTGGAGTAGGGTAGATCGTCTTTGGAATGACGGATCTAAACTCCATATTATCAAATATTATTTCTAGGTTGATTTCCTAGATCTTTTTCGACTTTATTTTAGTTGGCAGGTATGACACATTCTTTGTGTTTTTATGATAAAGGTAGGTGGTTCTGTCTTGATTCCCAATTAATATTAACCTAAAATTTCATTGTTTAATTTCAATTGTTTGAATTAAATTCAATTGTTTGATTTTAACTAAGTGGATTTCAATTGGTTTTTTGTAGAAAACCCAATTCCATTGAATTATGGTTTTAAAATGGGTTTTTAGCATGAAATTGAAAAGTCCCAAATTCCATTTAATTGGGGGTTTATTATGAAATTGATATAATTTATTTGAAAATTAAATTTTTGAATTTAATTGTGAAATTTTATCGTGAAATTGAATGGTGAGATAATTTAAAATCCCTATTTTGAGAAAAATGGATTAAAATGATTTGATAGAAACATTAGGGTTTCATATTTAATAAAATGCATGTTTTATTATTAAAAACTCATTATGGTTTTTAAGTGGAAATTTGGCATATTTGAAATGGATAATGGGAGTTAATTGTATTTTAAGTAGGCTTAAAATAAATTTCCCATCATTATTTTATACTTGAGAACATAAAATCCTTAGGTAGTTAGTATGTTATTTGGATGGTATATTATGATTTATAATGTTATAAGACATCATATAAGCACATCACATACCTTTGGAAATGTTGATGAGTTCTCTTTAGAATCAGTTCAAAAGGAATTATGTACATACTATCATTTACCTTGAATGTGGGGTCCTTATATCCAGTAACTATCGCACCTTCTTAGGAATATGACCATGTTGCGCTCATTTTTTTATTTAAAATGAAAATATTCCATTATTGAAAATTGTTTTACATGCTTTATGATTTATATAAACTATTTTTTATAAAATTTTTCATTTAATAGATTTTGTGAAAGTTCCACTGTGTAAGGAACATTTTGTTTAAAGGTACCCCCATCATTTGAAAATTATTTCCATTATTTGAAATGTGAAGCATGAATTTCTAAAGTATTTAGATGTTTTGAATCGTAAAGCATGACTTTTTTAAATATTATTTTGATATTCCAAACCTATTTATTTTAAAATTTAAAGCACAATCTTAGTTAATTTGATATTAGAAACTTGTTATGAAATATTTTGGTGAAATACTACTAGGATTGGGATCACACTACACTTATGACTTTGGGTGTCTGTATATTATCTCTTTCCTGGTTCGAGGATGAGAAATGGATCACTTGGAGGTGGTTTTAGATATTGAATCTTGGAGTTGGAGAGTTGTGTCTGAGTTGGGACTTGGTTAGTTTTTCCTATTTTTTGGTACTTGGTTGTATTATTTTGGATTGTTTATGCTTGTATGACTTCTAGTAAATTACTCCTATCATATTTTATTTCTATATTCATACTTATTGGTTATCTTTCATTCACATTTATTTGTGGAAAAACCATTACCATATCGGTTGCCTATGATACAAGGTGCTAGTCACTGACCCATAGGGATTGATAATTCCTTTCAAAACATTTTGGTGTTGGTTTAGGTGTCGAGTTACCAGGTTACCCGGGCTAGTTCATGAAAAAGTGGTATCATATCTCCATGTTGATCTTTTTTCCTAAAGTTAGTATGCATTTGTGAAATATTTTCGGGACTTTGGAGGTATTTTTGATTGAGTGCTTTTCCATATCTCACCATAATTAAACTTATGTCACCATGAGTGGTTAGGGAAAGATGTCTTGTAGATAAGTTCTAATAATTTACATGTTTTTATTAGGATAAGTTGAAATCCCAATTTTGTTTTTCTCTTGGTTGGGATTAATTTCCCGTATTTCTTTGTTTGTGTGTAACCTGATATCTTCCTTTTTGTACTAATGTTGTATATAATCATTACTTTGAGAAGATGTTTTAATAATATATAGGAGGAAGTTGATACTGAACCTCAGTTATTGAATCATATTGTGGATCTGATTCTGGTTGAGGTGATTATGCACATTGTCCAAGATTTGGGACATGAACTACCTCCAGTCTCCGTTCAGGGTATAAATATGGAAGCTCAAAGGGAAATTATCAATATTAGTTCTCAAAATTTATTTCTCTAGAATACATCAATACTAAAATGATCAAATGGTCATCATGAGGCTGATGAATGGTTGAGCATGATGGATCATTTGTTTGGGTTTTTGGACACACCTGACAAAATCAAAGTGAAGTGTTCCACCTTCATGCTGGAAGGACCGAGCAAGAGATAGTGGGACACTATGGTGATGACAAAGAAAAATGACGGATTAGAGTGGAAGGTCTTTAAGATTATTTTAACTAACTAGTTCTATCTAGACTCAATGTTGTTGGCCAAGGCTATAGAGTTTTTCAAGATTGAGAAGTTTGATAGGACAGTTATAAAAATATGAAAATGTTTTTTCTAAACTCATACAATTCGAACTTGAGATTGAATCAAATGAGAAGATGAAGGCTCGAATGTTTTATTTGGTACTTCATCCGGATATTCTATCTTAGGATTTCTTGTTGAATATTTGTTCTTATACTTATGTACTAGATAGAGCACTGATGGTTGAGATGGACCTTGCTGGCAAGTCAGCGTTATCAAGAGTTTCTTTATCTCCTAGTGGCTACATGAGTTCCATAAAAGTAAATTGGAAGTGTGATGATTCTCATGACAGTTCTTGATTAAAGGTTTATTCTATACCCCCTATAGTTCTAGGAGGAAATCCATTTATTTTCTACCAGTGTGGCATGCCAGAACATTCAAAGAGGGTTTCCACTGAGGTAACCAAGAACTGTGGCTCCTACAGATGTTTAGGGAATTTATAGAGATTATTCAATATCTATTCTACTCCATGTAGTGGAACATAATCATAATATCCTCCTAAAATTTCAGGTAAATCAGATGATTCATGTATAAAATGGTTCTAACCACAGTCATCTGAAATGAAGCTACTTCACGAAGTGGAAGAGTCTCCATATGAATCAGACACAGGTCCAACGACTGTGAGAGGTACCATTCCTATAGATTCATCATTAATGAAATCTCTATTTGATACTAATACATCTCATTCATTTATTTCAACTTGTATTATTAATCTGCTAAATCTTACTATGGAGATTTTATCGTGTGCAATGGATATTACTACACCCCTTGGTACGAAGAGAGAGAAAGGTCTCTATAGTCCCAATTGTGTATTATTTCTATCATATGTTGATATTTCTTGGAGTTTTATGGTTCTTTAATTGAAACCTATAGACATCATATTCAGGATATATTGACTCATTTCTAATAAATCCCAAATTGATTGTTATCTTCGATGGGTCTCTTTGACTACACCCAGCGGTGTGAGTCATGTATTTCAAGGAGAATGGGACCCAAGGTTGAATAGAGTTAGAACTTATTATCCATAGTTGGGGAAAGTAATATTATTTTTTACCTTTGATCTGGATATATAATATTTGAGTGGCCCTTTAGTTTTCATCAAGTTTTCTAATGTATTTCCTTCTAATATCTCTAGTTTCTTGCAGGTAAGGGAGGTTGATATTTCTATTGATTTAATGCTCAGTACTCAAATAGTTTCTATTCACTCTTACTGAATGGAACCAGTTGAACTGAAAGAGTTAAAGTCCTAGTTGTATTATATTGTTGATAAAGTATTTATACGCCTGAGTGTGTAACCTTGGGCAGTGTCAGTTCTCTTTTCTAAGAAAGCTTATGGTCCAATCCGTCTATGTGTTTATTACCCAAATCTCAATCTATTGATGGTAAATAACAGGTATATGTTTACATGGATTGATGATATGTTTGATCATTTGAAAGGGGAGAAGTTTTTCTCCAAGATTTAACTTTTCTCTGGTTACCATCAATTGAGGATAAAAGAATCTAACATTCACAAAACTACCTTTCGGAGTAGGTATGGCCATTATGAGTACGTCATTATGACCTTTAGTCGAACAAATTATCCTACAGTCTTTATGGAATTAATGAATAAGATTTTACATGAGTGTCAGGATACCTTTTTGGTAGTCTTCATAGATGTAATCCTCATTTACTATATGTCCAAGGAGTATCATGTGCATCAATTGAGAATAGTTCTAAGTTTGCTGAGAAATCACTAACTCTATGCCAAACTTTTGAAGTGTGACTTCCGGATTCGGGAAGTGAAATTCTTGGGACATTGGTTTTCATAACATGTTGTTTTAGTTGAATATAATAAGGAGAGGGTTGTTTTGATATGGGAACAACAACAAAATGTTTTTGATATTCGGAGCTTCTTGGGTTTTTCTGTGTATTATCAGTGTTTTGTTAAGGACTTCTGAAAGTTGGCTTCTCCGATGGCTGCTCTAACTTGGATGGGAGTAAGGATTTCTTGGAATTATAAATTTCCTATTTATTTTGTCGATATGAAACATATTTTGACTATTGTGCTTATGTTTACTCTTTGAGAGGCTAGGCATGGCTATGTGGTCTTTTGTGATGCATCAGGTGCAGGCTTGGGTTGCATTCTTATGCAAAGTAATCATGTTGTTTCATATGGATATAATTAGCTTAGGAAATATAGATAAAATTATCCAAAACATTCCCATGAACTTTCAAATATGATTAACAATCTTAAAAAATAGAAAAACTACCTTTATAGAGAAATTTTCACCATGTATTTAGACCAAAAGATCTTGAGTTGTATCTTCTCTCAAAAAGGTTTGAATCTCTACCAGAGGTGTTGGGTGGAATACCTATAATCCTTCAACCATGAAATATCCTATACCCTGGGGAAATATAATGTCATCATGGATGCTTCAAGAAGGAAAATTCTTACCTAGGTAGTGAAATAATATTTTGAAGAGTGAAACACGATGGATTCTTTTTCATAGTTACATATTGGAGTCTAGGAATCAGGGGTTGAGGTTTCTATGGAAAATGTTCAGTTGAAATCGGATCTTCTCGAATTGATTCTTCAAGAATAGCATCTTGATGAATATTTCTGTAGCATTAGAGACTATATTTATGATGGGGAGACTAATATTGATTGGTCATTCACCAAATAAGGCATTCTAAGATTTTGAAATTTCTTTGTTGTTTCGTTAGCGGTAAGGAAAGTTGTGATGATAGATTTACATTACTTCTAATGGGCTATGCACTTAGGAACTACTAAGATGTTCTATGATATGTGGTAGTAGTTTTTGTGGTTAGGTATGATATGGGGTATTTCTATGATTGTCTCTCATTACTATAAATTCCATCAGGTGAATGGAGAGCACTAAAAACCTTCAGGTTTGGTTCAGCCACTTCCCGTGCCTACCTAGAAGTGGGATGATATCTCAATGGAATTTGTAGTTGGTTTTCCGCGTAACCAAATAAGGAATAATGAAATATGTGTTTTTATTTATATTCATATGAAATTGGTTCACTTATTACCCATTCATGATATAGACAAAGTTTAGGAGTTGGTAAATATCCATGTGAAAGAGATTGATTGGACGGAGTTTGATTTTCTGTAGTCTCTGATAGGGATATTCAGTTCACTTATCTATTTTCGAGAGGCCTTCAGGAGGCACTTGGATCTCATTTTCATTTCAGTATGGAATACCATCCATAGTTAGATATCCAAATAGAAGGAGATATATATATTCTTGAGGGAATACTATGTGCTTGTGTTCTCAAATTTTGTGGGACATGGCATGATCATTCGGGGTTGGTTGAATTTTATTATAACAATATTTACCCCTCACTGATCAGAATAGTTCCTTTTGAGGCCTTGTATAGTTGGCTTTGTAGATCTCTATTGTATTGTTTGGAGGTTGTTTAGAGATCCTTGATTAGACCACGTTTTGTGAAAGAGATGATGGAAAAGGTTCAGTTGATTCATTTGATAATGTTGACAGTATAGAGCCGATATAAATCATATGATAATCATAAACATTGACGATAGTAATTCTCATTTGGTGACTAGTTGTTCTTGAAAGTTTCACCCCGTTTGGGTCATCAATTTCTTGGGATGAAAGGGAAACTTTCTCCTTATTTTATGGTACCTTTTGAGGTTGTTGAGTATGTAGGGAAGGTTACTTATCATGTATCACTTCCACCAAAGCTAACATTGATAAAAAATGGGTTCCATGTATCTCAGCTATGAAAGTATCTTTTTGATACATATCATATTTTTACCTAGAGAGATCTTGATATTGAACCTAATTTATCCTTGTATGAATGGCTAGTCAGGACAGTGGATTCTGAAACAAAGGTACTTTGTCGGAGGATGATACCTTTGGTTTGAGTGCTATTACAACACAGTTAATATTTTCATGAGATGTGGGAGATTGATGCACTGATGAAAGAGAAGTAGCCTCATATTTTTGGAATGGAAGATTCTTCATAGGCTTTCTAGGGAGAGAAAGTTTATATGGTGGGGAGATTGTAACATCTCATTACTGATCTGACAGGTATGTCTTTAACCTCATCATGGTTTCCCTTTTTCATTTTCAATATATGGATTAGGAGAGATTGGGAGGATACCTATAACGTTGAAGTAACATATTTGTTGGATTATCATCTTTAACTAGTTATTTTTGCAGCCTATTGGGGATTTACATGGTGTTTACTATGTTTACACGCTGTAAAATCCTAAAATGACCATAATTCATTTTTTAACAAGATGTGATTGGTTTTTTGGTGTAAATGAGAGTTATCAATTACACAATGATTAATTGCTTTAAACGCCTTATAAAACCCTGAACTTTGTTTTTAAACAGGCATCCCAGATGAAAATCTTATTTCCTACTCTCTACAACTTCTTTCTCTTGACCCTAGATGAATAACCAAGAAACTTCAAATCCCTAAACCCTTCTCGGTGGTTTCATTCAGTGTTTTATTTTTGTTTTAGTTCTGGTGTAACTTACCAGGTCAGCGTTCTCCCCATATCTCTATCTCTTTCTATATAACACATTGAATTTGGTAGATCATATTTAGAATGATGGATCAAAACTCCGTGTTTACAAATATTGTTTCTATATTGATTTCCTATATCTTTTGCCTCTTTGTTTTTATTGTCAAGTAAATTGGGGGATTTATGTTTCCTTTAAAAGGCAATTGGTTCCATCTTGATTCCCAATTTAAATTAACCTAAATTTACTTTGTTTAATTTCAATTGTTTGAATTAAATGAAATTTTTTGATCTTGACAAAATGTCTTTCATTTTTTTGTTGGAGAAAAACTAATTCCACTGAATTGGGGTTTTGAAATTGGTTTTGGGCATGAAATTGAAAAACTACCAATTCTAGTGAATTGTGTTATGTTTATGAAAATTTGAAATGTTTAAATTGCTTAACTCAAATTGTGAAAAACATCAATTCCATTGAATTGGGGTTTGTTATGAAATTGATGGAATTTATTTGAAATTCAAATTTTGATTTTAATTGTGAAATTTTATTGTAAAATTGAATGGTGAGTTCATTTCAAATCCTTATTTTGAGAAAATGTCTTAAAAATGATTTTATAGAAACCTTAGGGTTTTATATTTAATAAAAAGAAAATTTTTATTAAAAATCATTATGGTTTTTAAGTATAAAATTGGAATATTTGAAATAGTGAATGTGATTTAATTTTATTTTATGCAGTATTAAAATAATTTTCCCATTGTTGTTCTATACTTTAGAATATGAAAGATTTAGGTAGTTAGTGTGATATTTGGATGGAACTTTATGATTTTCAATGTTCTAAAACATCATATCATCACATCACATATCTTTGGTTATGGTGATTAGTCATCTTTGTCCTGAGTTCAAAGGGGATTATGTACATACTTCCATTCACCTTGAGTTTAGGGTCATAATATCCTAGAACTATCAAACCTTCTTATGCATATGGCCATGTTTCTCTCTTGTTTGTATTTCAAATGAAAATATGCCATTTTCGTAAACTATTTTACATGCCTTTTGATTTATATAAACTATTTTTTATAAAGGTGTTTATTTAATACATTTTTTGAAAGTTACATTGATTGAAACACCTTTTGTTTAATGGTAACTCTATCATTTGAAATGTGAAGCATGAAAAGATAAAGTATTTCTATCTTTTGACTTATAAAGAATAACTTGTTTAAATATACTTTTGATATGCCAAACTTATTTATTTAAAAATTGAAAGCACATTATTGGTTAATTTAATATTGGCATCCTATTATGGAATCCTTTGGTCAAATTCTACCTGGATTTAGCTCACACCCATCTTGTGCCTTCATGTTTTTGTAGATTATCTTCTTCTAGGTTTGAGAAAGGGAAAGGGATCACTTGGAGGTGGCTCTAGCTATTGAATCTTGGACTTGGTGAGTTGCATCTGAATTGGGACTTGGGTAGTTTTTCCTATTTTCTAGTACTTGGTTGTAGTATTTGGGATTTTTATGCCTTTTTGACTTTTAGTACATTACTCCTAGTGGACTTTCTTTTGATATGAATAATGACTAATTATCTTTCTTCTACATTGTTTTGTGGAAAAAATGTCCCCACTTCTATTTTCTATAATGCCAGGTGCAAGTCATTGAACCGTGGGGATTGAGAATGCCCTTTGGGCCATGTTGGTGCTAGTTCAGGTGTCGTGTTACCAGGGTACCCGAGACGGTTTGTGATAGTCAAGCATAGATTTCTATTGGAACAAAATCCCTCAATATGCACTCTCGATATGTTGTGGGTGTGATTGTGTTTGTTGAAAAATCCATATGATCATGAATGAGTATGGTTGGTGTTTTCTGAAGATAGGTTTTTAAGGTGACACAGTTTCCCAGTGTTTACCAAAATTTTGGGCTTCAAAATTAGGAATTTGTATTTGGAAATGTAAGGGTTTCATCATAGGATTGAATGATGTGAATAATGGCCAAAGAAATAAAAAAAGGTAGAGAAACACGAATCCAAGGACATGAATCATGTACACTATACAAGAAGGGTTCATATCTGTGTATCAGGAAGTGGGAACAGTACATGAGTGTAGTTCGCGAAACAGGAAACGGTTAGTAGTAATGGCTTGTGGCGAAGGGCGTGTGGTATGCGGAAGGCGTGATGGTTTGAAGTATGGTGGAATAGAATGGCACCATGTAGGATCGTATGTGGTATGGGGACTGTGATGGAAAGATGGTTTGTGGAATGGTTGTAGTTTGTGACAAGAGAATTAGTATGCAATAGAGGCTATACTGAATCAATGATTTGGTAAATCTTGGATTAATGGATTTTGCAGATATCTTTTCCTATATAAGGAGTGAAAATTTCGCTGATTAGAGGGGATAAAATAATATCATTAGAGAACAACCCTTTTCTCTGAGAGGTCGATAAAGTACGAAGGAAGTTCACGAGGGAGAATTACATGAATGATGAAGTGGTTCACGTGGAAGAAATTATGCCGAAGGTTTTTGTGGGAAACTGTATCCCGCAAAGAATGTGGTACATAGAAGAGGAGGTTTGATATGCCAAGAAGGAAGTCTGGTATGAGTATGAGAGATAGTCTACAGAAGTTAAGGTATTCCACAAACAGAGAACAATTTACAGATAGAGGGTGATTCGTAGAGGAGATCCGCAGAGTCGGTACGTAGAGGCAGTAGACAATAATAAAGGCGGAGGTAGTCTGCGAACGAAGGGAGGTTCACAGAAGTGGTAGTAGTACGTAGAGGAGGTGATTCGTGTACCATACCCAGTATACAATACATGGAGGAATAAGGTGGTTTGGGATTTTCATAAGGAATCTTGCAATAGCTTCAAATCATTTTGTGAAAGGATTTTCGGTACCTAGTCGTACTTGGGAAAAGGAATATTTCATCTGCGGATGAAAACAAAACTTCAATAGAGCATCTACTTTAAGTTGAGGATGTAGGAATTCATGAAAATGAAGGGACCAACATGTCCAAAAACTGTGTTTGACCTATAATTCCACAAACTATGATTGGATTCCATTCCAAGAATAGTGAATGAAGGAAGAAGAAGACGGTGACCCTTTCCACCACCAGTGATCTAGAGAAAGAGACAAAGAGAGTGATGCTTGGGAATACAGTGAGAAGACCCTAATCCTTATAAAGGATGTGATCTTGGGCATAAAAGATCTAGCCTGAACATTGTACTCATTTTTTGTTGTGAGCCTTCGTGAATTTGGTACATCGGCACATCGTCATTGTATGCTCCCTGGACATAGCCCAGTAAGGGTGAACCAAGTAAAAATAGTTGTGTCATATGCACGATTTCATATATGTTCATATATTTATATGAGAGTAAGAGATAACTGATTTTTGTTTCACAATGAAAAAATATCCGAAGGGGAAGAAGTTTTAATATGTCATACCCTGATTCACCTCCTTTTCTCAGGTTATTCAACATTGTGGACCTAACAGTTTATAAATTAAAAATATTAACTTTAAATGTATTATTTTACTCCCTAAATACATATTTAGTTGGTAAAATGGTTTCGTATATTTCTATGTCACGCTTATATCATAATGAAGTCAAAAAAAGTTATGGTGTTTGTAAAAACTATATTTTTATAATTCTAAAAAAATCAACCTTTTATATAAAATTAGAAAATTTCACCCAAACATAATTTTTATATGATGACTCCAAAATTTATGTTCAATTTATAAAATTAAAATTATAAAATTGATAGAATTTTATTTGAAATAAAACAAAATAATATAAGGAAAAGAATAATTTATTTTGAACAAAAACTATTTGATTTTAAAAAAACCATCTTCTTCTTTCATACCATGATAAAATTATTTATAGGATTATCATAATAATAAATATTAATATGAATTTATTTTCATGAGCCAACCCACTGGGGTCCAACCCGTGACCACCCCAAGACCACCACCAATAGGACAGGGGCTAGCGACCAGTGCCAAGTAGAAATATCCCACAAATGAGAGGCATTATACTAAAATACATATAGAAACTTACTCATATTCAAGACCACACAATACTAAAATGTAAAACAATAAAAATGATTCATGAATACATATAAGATACCATAATATAGTATGAAAAAAAAGTACTGAAAATGGAAAAGTGGGCCAGATACTAGACCAACCAAAAACTATAAAGAGTCCAACATCCTATGAGGGAGAGGAATAAAGTCAAATGTAAGCTTATGGTAAAACACCTTAGTCTGAAAAGCTCTATCTATGACCCACATACTCTCTATCCTCCCAAGACATCGTCAAAAGGGTCGTCATCTACATAAGACACGACATGTGTGGGAAAATCTCATGTAGGCTTCAGTATATCACTACTCAATAGAACACGTCATAAACGCTAAACATGAAGCACCAAGTATTATTATCTGAATAAAATATATAACAATCAATTTATAATAAAAACACCTAGATATAATTAGTAAAGACACCATGCCACCAAGAGGACATAACCAACTCCCATCCATAGTATTTTTCTCAAAACAATGTTTTTTTGGAAAAATCCACTCTATGGGACATGATATCATCAAAGACAATCGATAAAGAGGTATAGCTCATTAGGCCCTATCCATGAAAGCTCACTAGTCTGAGAATACACTGAATCATAGAATGTGGGTCACACCCATAACTGCTAGGGGACACCACGTACCCAATCTGGATCAACCCACTATATATGTGATTGTATGTCAACGATACCACAAACCCTACCAATATGGCCTTCTAGATAAGGGATAAATTTCCTACCTAGGGAGGTCATGATGATTCCACAAACCCCGCTTAGGGAACAAGGGATGATAGAGGATCACACTCTAGTCTCACGGAGGCACACCATAACTCTATTTGAGACTCAACCTCTAGTGGGGATCACAATCCATTTTTATGGATGTAATTCCAAATTATACCCTCAAGTTAAAGGACCAAGGGAAACACAATCAACCTATACTAGTCCAAACGAACTATATGAAGATCCACAAGCACCCTTGAAGGGTGTACATGGCGTGTATCAGGGGGTACATGGCGTGTCCAGCTATCACCATGCCTACCCATGTGGAAGAACCTAAAAAGAAATGTAGTCTCCATATACACGCTATATAGAATAAGTACATGGCATGTGGAGACACATGGTATCCTGCCCGTGTTGGCTGTCTGTGTCCAGGTATCACCCGTGTATACGAAGCCATGTCTGTGTAAAATGAAACACTGTGCCATCTGGAAATTTAATTTTTCTCATGTCTGTGTACTCTCTAAAGTACACACTGAGTCACATGGTAGGGTTCACACAGTGTGTGATAGGGGACACATGTCGTGTTATCCTTAAAACCATCTGAAACCCTAGCACCACAGCTATGGGGCGACACAGCATGTAACCCAAACTATATGTCATGTTTCTTGGGATTTTAAAAATCCATCAGGATCTATTATACATCTCCATATACATCATTAGATACTCCCCCCTCACTAAAACTTGTTGATTGAGGATCATCTAGTCCTTTACAACACCGATCGATGGAAAACTAGACTAGAATTCTCTAAGAAAATCAAACCGTCGATCCAACATCATTTTGTGTCAAACCCCAGAAAAAATGGAAGATGAAAATATGATCTAATTCACCACCGATCATCCACCACTATCACCACACCCTGATCACACCACTCGTCATGAACCACACCCATGGTATTGATCGGTTGTGCCGAAGAATGGTCTCCCAATGATCAAATATTGGGTATACATCAAACCGGGGGACAAAAGGAAATTCCCACAATGAAAATATAAATAATGGAGGAAAATTCATAATCTATAAAATTGAGGAACAAACCTCTATCATTTTTCATTTGTCCATGATTAGTTATTATATAAAAATATGACCGAAGAGGGATAATCAAGACGAACGAATAAAAATTCCCTTGAAATTAAATCTATCGATGATGCACGAATCAATGTTTTTCGTGGAATTGATATGTGTTCACCCTAGATTCAAGAACAAGATAGGAATCATAAACCAAAAAACCCTACCTATAGTTTTGATATATCATCGATGAATAAAAGTTTTGTTTCTATTTTTGATGATATCGACAAAGTATGTTGTTAGGATGACTGAAAATCCTATCTCGGTCCATCGTCGTTTGCCAAGAACACTCTCCTCCAACATATTCTATGTCTCCATGGTTTAGAATCTAACCCTAAGAAAAAATATAGACTTATATTTAAAGAGGAAGAAGGTCACTAAGTCACAAAAATAAAATAAATTCTTTAGTTAATTTATTTTATTAAATTTTCACTCGTGATAGCTTTTTCACAAACATCCCTTACCGACCAAGGTTATGTTGTGTCTAGGGTAAAACCTGCATTATGAACTTAATGGTGACCTCATATTTCTAATTCAATCCCATTTTCAATAGTTATTCTACTATTTAAAAAAAACTACAAATGCATGCTATTTAATATATTTAACATATTTCAAACACTTATTCGAGGCACATAGAGCCTCAAAATTGCACACCTTCATAGAAATTGGTCTCAAAAATAATCCATACAATATTCAAAAATAATTCACAGGAAATAAGAGATATTATATTTTTTACAATTAACAATAGTATCCATTTTTTAATATTAATATTTTCTTTTAAATGTTCAAAATATGAAATTTCATTAAAGAAATTTACTTAACCTTTAAACAAAACATATATTATAAGATAAAGTAAACATAATAATTTTAAATAGACAATGAATATATAATTGATTGTATAACATCATTTGAGACATGATATAAACATATATACATGTTTAAAGTAAATATATAAATTATTATTAGGAATAATTGGGTTATCACATAACTCAAGTTCCTTCTCTACATAAAATATTAACCCAAGAGTGAGTGTTCCTCGGATATAATTCATAATTCTCTTAACTAATATGATATGTTTATCCTTGGGATTTATTTAAAATTGGTCCACCAATCTAGTAATATATGTTATATCTAGTTGAGTTGATGTTAAGTATAATAAACTTATTATTATACTCTTGTACAAGGTTGGATCCAATATATTTCCATCCCCATGCTTCCCAATATTAGTTCCAACTACAATGAGTACTGACATGGATTTTGAATCATGCATGTTGAATTTTTTCTGAGGTTCATTTGAATATTTATTCTGGGAGATAGAGTTATAACTATCATTCTGAATCACTTATAACCCCATAAAATAAGTTATAACTCTAATCATTAATATTTGAAATTATAATATATTTAGATTAGAAAACTCTCCAACTGATTTCTACTTCCTTCTCCCAAATATTATATCATCCATATTTTTCATCACCATAAACTATTATTCCTTGGATGTCTTCACATAGAGATCATAATCAACACAACCCCTTTAAGATTATAATTTTTTATATATGATTCAATCTGAGTATACCATGCTTGTGAAACATAAGAAAGGCTACACAATGACTTATTATGTCCATAAAAGTTTTTTCCATCACTAATAATCAAGAAACCCAATGGTTATTTAATGTAAACTTTATCCTTAAGCACGCCATTCAAGTAGGATTTTTTTACCTCAATTTCAAAAATCATGCAGCCACTTTTTGTTATCAACGCTAAGAATATTATAATTGACTCAATATGAGATATTGTTGAAGATATTTATTCAAAATATACTCCTTATATTTGATAATAACATTTTCATACTAGTTAAACCTTATTTCAAACAACATTACCATGTTGATCAATTTGTTTTTGAAAAACCATGTTGTTCCAATCATGTTGTGGGATTTAAGTCTCTATAAAAGATTCCATGTTTGATTTTTACCAATATGATATAACTTATCATTCATTTTTCTCACACATGATACATATTTTATTTCTTCTTAAAAATATTTTGGGTCCACATTTGAAAGTAGAGTGGATTTCTCATTTTTCCACATTATCTATGTCTATTTTAGTGTATATCTATATCAAATTATATTGGATGGATAAAATTTCATCCTTATGGTGTTTTTTATGATATATGATGGATATCTTTAGTAGTTATCCCTTCCTTTAATTCAACTTATAATTATTTTTCACTTGAAAGGCATTTTAAAAATTCTGAATATTTACTGATTTTATCATTTTCTTCACTTAGTTAAAAATTTAAAATGCTAGAATTCTTTCTAGATTTATCCTCAATAACTTTAACATCGTTAATCTCAATAAGTTTTCTTGTCCACTTATTTTAATTTTTTTAGGATTTAATTTACATTAAGTAGTCTAGGAATATATCCTCATTAGCAACATCATTTTATTCCCCTTAATTGACTTGTTTGATTTAGATATAACATCTTATTCCAAAAACAAAAAAAATTATTCAATGATGGATTTCAACTAGTCCACACCTTATAGAGAGATATTTCTTCTATGGGTCTTATAAGTGCTCAATTTTGTTCATAAATTGTGACCTTGGAAACATACTTCTAATAATTGAGATAAACACCATTTTTACTATGAAGTGATTTATTCATGTTATTCACCATCTTGTTTCACCACTAAATAACAAATTTTTTATTATGGGGTCATAACTAAGTAAACATCATGTTTGATATTATACTTATTGAGATAATTATATACCTCAACATATTTTTACTCCATTCAATTATTAGAATGAAAAAATTCTATGGTAAGACCAGTTTCATTTTTCACTCTCCTTTAGTACCTCTTCATGCACTTCATAACCTCCTTCTTGCTCCACAAAAACATGATGAAGGACATTATACTTCAATCATCAAAAAAAGAATTATTTTTATTTCTCCATGAGTACTAGGTTGATTTATAGGGCCATAGACATCAGTATAGACTAGATCGAGTTGGTTGGATGACCACTTATTCTTTTTTCCCATATTATCTCACATGCATGTATAAAAAATCCTATCTTGGTCATGATTTAAATTTTTTTATCTACTTTATATCTTTGTTTTAAATTTTTTTCATGATTTATTGATTTATGTGTCCTATCTATTTGATTCCATGAGTTTTCTTCTTCAACTACTATACTAAATCATGTGTTCTTGTTGGAAAAAAAATACATCATGGTGAGTTTATAGTGTTTCTAGGTTTATTGTATTTGTTTACATAGAATATTTTCAAGATCAGATGTGAAGTTGCATTGTTATTTTTGAAAAGTTATTCTTGAAAAGATCCAATATATAGGTATGAAAGATCTTGAAGTGGTATACAAATTGTGTGTGAAAGAAGGGATTTCCTAGAAATTATATGGTAATGTTTTATTTATTATGTGGATGAATTTTGAGCATAATGATGCACAAAATGAGGTGTAAAATATATTTATTCAAGTGATCAAATGAATAATCTTCTAAAGGATCAGTGATCACACTTTAGTTGAGATAGAAGTGAGCTTTTAAAATTATGATTTTTTGTAAACAAAGAGGGGTAGTGAG
Source organism: Viscum album (assembly GCA_963277665.1). Lineage (NCBI taxonomy): Eukaryota > Viridiplantae > Streptophyta > Magnoliopsida > Santalales > Viscaceae > Viscum > Viscum album. The sequence goes on along the minus strand of OY728131.1, from coordinate 904,573,444 downwards.
TCCACACCAAACCTTGTAATAAAAGTTTTATTTAGTGGATTTGGAACATTAGAACATTTTTGTTCTATGCTTCTTAGATATATCCCACTAAGGGTGAAAAAAGTAAAACTATTGTGTCCTAAATATGTCTTAATTGTCATTTGTTATGAGTTATAGGAAAGAGAGAGAAAATATTTTTTTAATGATGAAACAAGATCTAGAAGTAACATTTGTTTTAATTTTTTATATCTTGATTCACACCCCCAGGGTATTTAACCTAGTTGTGATAACATTTATCCTTACAATCCACTTAGTAGATATTACCATTGGTTATCCATCATTTCATGAGTGAATTAACATTCATAAATTTAATCATGAATCCTTTTTGGTCTAAAGTAACTTCAATCCTAGAGTAACAAAGTTGATTCACACTAATTAGGTTTTGTCACAAGTCATCCATATAGAGTACTTTGGTGTATTTTATTTTTTCACCTGCTAGTGTGGTCTTCCTAATTCCTTTTATCTTGATAGATTAATCATTTCCAAAATAAACCATTCTATTGACTCTCTCTTTCACAATCTTGGTTTATGTTTATTGTTATACAGGATGATCACCCATTGTTAAGGATCCATTTTTGTTATTATCTATTATATTAAGTGCAACTTAAGAAAGGTTTTTTATCTCTTCTTATTTTCCTTATAATAGATACCAGAATGGGATGAGATATTAGATGTAATATCCTTTACTTATCCAACACATGCAACATAATCATTTTTTTTCTACCTCCATTAATAGATAAAATATTTTTCCAAACCGAACCTCATTATTTTTTTGTAGTCATATATTTCTAAATCTCATAGTGGTAACTTCTAATTTTCCTTTTCCTATTATTAATTTATGTATGCCCAAATTTAGAACATTGATAGAAATACCCAAAAAAAGATGTTCTCTTCTATGTTGAATGATATAGCCTCATTAATTTTTTCCATATTCCAAGTGTTCCAACCTTAAAATAACACATTTACCCATCAGAATATAACATGGTGTGACTAAGGTATCCATCAAACCAATACATAATAAGGGGATATATAGTTCTACCTCCATATCTCCACGTGTTTCTAGAATTTAAGAGAAATTTTAGCTGTTGGTCTTTCCTCAAATATTAAGTACTATCTTCCATATTTTTCTTTCTGTTGTAATGAACTACTATTATTCGAGTTTTTGATTTCTTGAAATCATATCCAACTCCACTCTTTTCATGTTCTTGGAACTTTGATCACTCAAAATATTCTCAACATATTTAGTGCCTCATTTATCTCTTTTTGATAGTTTTTTATCTGATAACTTCCCAAACTGAATCATTCCCTTTGGTTCACATGAATTTATTTTAGTTTTCAATTTAATTTTCAATATAACATCTTCTTCCTCAAGGGATTAAATATTCTTGGATCTATCCTCCAAAAAATAACTAAGTTCATTAACTATTTTATATTTTTCTTCTATTTTTAGTATAAACACTACTAATATTATTGATCTTTCATGAATGGTTGATTGATCTTTAAAATACAACTATAGTTGGTCTATATCATACTCAATCTGATCCACATATTCTAAGGATTATTTTTAAAAATTACTAAATCTTTAGTTTTTCTTTATTTTAATATTGATCTCTTTAAGTGTTACCTCAAGTTGCGCCATGATATATACAACACCTTTAGTTTGGTTTTCATTTTCTCTATTAGATTTTCCTTTTTCAACAACATGCATTAATTAATATTGTGTATCATATTTATATTCAGTTTCTTCTTCCTCAATATAATCTTCATTAACTTTGTATTATTTTCTCACTAGTATCTTTAAACATCTTAATGAAAGAATTTCCTTTTTGGAAATCAATTTTATAGGGGAATCCCTTCATAGATTTTGTATATTTTCTATCTCATCATCAACACTATAAAATATACTTAGACATCTTGTTGCAATGTTTCCAACCTTTCCACATTTAAAACAATCCAAGGGTAGCATTCCTTTAAATCTACCCTTTCCCCATTGGAAACTTCTCACCCCCAATGATATAAAATCATTATATAAATATTTCTTTTCATATATTTTTTTAGTGATATTAATATTCTCCATGTATTTAAATTAAATTTCATTGTTTTTATTATTTTATATTCCTTATGGCTAGAATCATATTTTACAGGCCACCAAACTGCTATCCAAGTCATCCAATGATAACTCAACTAATTTTTTTAATAGAAAATACTTTTAGGTTATAAAGTGGTGGAATACTTCCCGTGATCTTATTCATAACTTAAAAATCCTTCACTTCTTCACCTAGTCCCTTAATCAATTCAACAACTTCAGTGATGTGATTAATAAATTCATCTATTATTCCATTAGGATACATATTCATATAATCAAAATTATTATGAAAAACATGAATATTTTCTTCTTTAACATTGTTTTACACTTCATGAATTCTATCCAAATTATCCCATATATATTTATCAGAACTAAAACTCAACACATTTGTATATATTTAGCTTAATAGTGCACCAAATAGGGAATTCTATGCTTTAGCATCAGCATTGAGAAATATTTTATTTGCTTTAGTCATGGATAAATTAGAGATATCACTTATATGTATCCTATATACATAAACAAGAATACATTAATTAATAGTGTCTATAAGCATGATCTCATCATGTTCTTTAAGATTTAGTAATTACTACCGTCAAATATGGGGAATCCCTTTGAATTTATTGTGTTCTCCACAACATTCAATTTTTGAAAATGTATTTCTCTTTCAACTATGTATCTTATACCTCTTGTTGCAACCATATCCCACACACCCTAAGAGGGGGAATAATTACAGTGTGTATTTATTTTCACTTCTAGGATCAAGGTATCAAGTAAGAAATATCAGTATGAAACTATTTCCCTTTATGCATGCAAATGATATTTCAGTTCCGAAAAATTAAAAAAAGATATACGGGTTTTTAGTTGGTTCACCACTAAAAAATAATACAAGTATCATAAATTAATAGTGTATCAACCTTCTAATATGTACCATTATACACTATAGATGTTTCAAGAGTTTAGGAAGAACAAATGGTCGATCTGTGGAGCACTTCCTCTTCTTGACATCTCATGATTTTTTTTTGAGTCAAGGGTTTACAAATTGAATACAACACGTAGGTTTCTTAAGATATTTTTTTCAAGAATAAGAACACTAGAAAATTTAGGGTGTCTTCACTTCACTTCACCTCCTCCTTTTATTCTAGATATTTATAAAATGTATCACCCTACAACAATACTGCAGTTTATACTTCTTTTTATTCAATAAACCCCACAGTAATATCATCTCTACTTTCTCCTTTTTTATTCTTTTAAGGATGAGAAATATTATATATTTTTGTAAATGGGATATTTTTTAATTTATAAATGATAAATCCTCAATCTTTTAATTCATAATAATCTCCAAATATTCCATTTAAAATGTCACGATCTCCATTCACCCACAAAATCAACAATATTATATAACCATATTTGGTTGAATTACTAATAATATATTTTTATTAATAATATTTTTATGCATAAAGACATGTTGTTTATATATTTAATGATCATATTGATCTCTTTAATTATCCATATTATCACAATCCTTGAATTTTAAATCATAACCAATGAAGAAGGTAATGAAACTTATAGTTTTCTGATAGCACTTATAATTGGGCCAAATGACCCTTATCATTTGATGCCTTTTACATTTTTTATCCAATTTAAGACTATATTATTTATGAAACAAAGAGACAAACATAATTAGGGATTTATAAATAATTTAATACTGAGGGAATCCACTCATACAATATCAATGCACTCGAGTTGAGGGATACCGTGCTAGAAAAAATAATACAAGGGTTGTCATGATTTTCTATTGAGGCTGGGTTTTCTAAAAATTTGTTCCCTTCATTCCAAGTGTGCATCATGTTATCTCATTTTATGTGACTCTTTCCACTTCTGATATGGTAGATAATGGACTATTAGGTGTTAATATTATTTTGGATAAAATTTAGGACAAAAGATGAGTCCATCTCAACCAATACCAATGTTATATTTTAGGAAAAAAAACCTAAAGTCTGCTAAGTAAAGCACTTGCCACCAAAGATAATAACTATAATGAAATGATCCAATAACCCTTAAGAAATGGGTATTTTTCCAAATTTCTTTGTCTATTTAGAATTAATCTTACATGGAATCCCTTGATGACCCATACAATTTTTCTTGATGACTCTAATGAAATTAGACATCCCTTATGAGATATACCTAAGGACTCTGACAATTTTACTTGAGGAAAATAAATTACTCTTTTGTTATCCGGGGATAACTCTTATTCTTTACTATGAATTCCCTTTTATACTTTTCCAATTATCTAGATATATATACTGGTTAACCTTATAAAAACAAGTATATAATGTGAGTCCACAACTTTTCTAAATTCTCAAAATTATCTACATTGGTTACTCTTACATCCATTCTAGGTTACCCTTGTATATTTTATACATAGACAAATTCGCACTAAAGTTTTCATTCTAAAAATATTCCAAGTGTTTCTAAGATTTCTCTAGTTCAAAATGCTTCTAATTTAAAATAAGTCCTTCACTATAAGTTATGGTTCCAACACTTACCTTTTTTCTAGGTACTTGGATGATATTGAGATAATATTCAATTGAGTTGGAAATTCTGATAACATATTGACTAAATAAAAACAAAATATAAAATCAATATTCATTCTTACTACAACTCCACTAGTTAGGAGGACCTAAAATATTACACTTACACAACTAGAATTATTGAAATTATATATATGTGCTACTTAATATTCAAATTTCAAATTCATTCATTGAATATATGAGGATTTAAAGGAAAAGACACTTGTGAAGTCAAATATAGAATGAGACACATATCTATAAATATATTAATAATGAGATTCTAAAATTTCTTTCAAATAATATAAGTTCATAAATATTGAAATTCATATATACAATAGGTTTAAATATATATTTTTTATATGTAATAATTTATATTTTTATTTTATAGATCACAAAAATTGAAATTTGAGCTAATGTTTGAAATTGTTTTGAAATTTTTATCTTGGGATCCTCTAAAGAAATCTAGGGAATTCGATGTAATAATGTGAATAGATTCAAGTTTCCTATAGTAAATTAGGATTTTTTTAAGAACATATAATATTTCTATATTTATAGTTATTGGACTAAGATATTTTAAAAATTAAAATTATATTATTTAATAATATAACAATATTAATTTTTTAGTTATTTCACTCAAATACAAGTGAGTAAATATTACTAGGGGTATTAAAAGATATTCTATGCAATTTTCTTCTATAATATTATATCTCTTGAAATATATTTGTGAATGTGAAGAACATGATATTTATATCTAGGAATTATAATAAAAAATATTATATTATGGGTAATATGTGGAAGATGAAGTTTCAAGTGTATTTTTCACATGAAATAAAGATACATGTATGATATGGGTGATTAAGTAAAAGAATTAACTTGTGAAATTGAATCCCATTAATGAAAATAAATTTAATTGTTTTTCCATGAAGATACTAAAAATATTGTTTTTTCAAGGGAGGATAAAGTAGAAGAAGTTACAATAGACCATGAAAATGATATGACCATTAAAGTAAAAAAATGAATGTGTGTGTATTCATCCATTAACTTATCAATTATCTTATGCATTATATTTTTTATTTTTAATATTAAACACATATTATATTTAAATTTATTTTGATATATTAACTATTTTGAAAATTTAAATTTTGTACTTGTTTTAATATATTTTTTTGGAGAAAATAAACTTGTTTTTATGATATTAATGCCAAGGATAATGGATTAGTTAATTAATGATGGATAGTGTTTCAACACTCCATACTTCATAAACTTTGCAAACTGATGTTTCCATACTATATCTAGAATTCCCTATGTCTTCCTCCCAATGGAATCTAGAACACTTTTTTGTAGATACAACTACCCTATAAGAGCATGATGATAAGTCAATGGGTTATTTCTGTGAAGTTCATGCATCAAAAAGGTTGGTGGTCATTCGCCCGCGGGGGCTGGGTGAGTTGGTTCAAGGTGGTGGCGACCCGTCACTGAGGTTCCGGGTTCGAGTCCTCACAAAGGCAACGCGCACCATTTGTCAGCGAACCTCTCGCCCCCTCGACTCCGTGGGAACTGGCCCAAGCCCAAGGGTTGGCCACCTTGGGCCTAGCTGGGGGCGTGCGGCACACAGGTGGGCAGGCCAGCCCTATACCTCGTTACCCATACAACACGTTTAGCCCGCGGGGGCTGGGTGAGTTGGTTCAAGGTGTTGGCGACCCGTCGCTGAGGTTCCGGGTTTGAGTCCTCACAAAGGCAACGCGAACCATTTTTCAGTGAACCTCTCGTCCCCTCGACTCCGTGGGAACTGGCCCAAGCCCAAGGGTTGGCCACCTTGGGCCTAGCTGGGGGCGTGCAGCGCGCAGGTGGGCAGGCCAGCCCGATACCTCGTTACCCATACAACACATTTTCCAACGAGCTTGTACCCTAGTGGTACAAGCTCCTACTTGGCATCCAAAAGACACAGGATCAAATCCGGGTAGGGGTGAATTTCCGGGGTACTGTAGCAGGGCACTGTAGCAACAGTGGAACTATAGCAGCGGCGACACTGTAGCGGCGGAGGGACTGTAGCAGGCACTGTAGCGGTGGCGGTTACTGTAGCGGGTACTGTAGCAGCACGGGTACTGTAGCAGTACTGTTCACCGGGGGGTCCTTTTGGCCAAAAATGGGCTTTCAAGCCTTGTATTCAGGCCACTTGGCCTTGGGCCTTTGGGCTATGTAATGGGTCACCCTCTACCCAGTCTAAAAGAGGTCTTTGCTTTAAATAATAAAATTGAGGCTTCGGCCCCAACCTTTAAAAAAAGGTTGGTGGTCATTCCACTTACCTAATGAGAATGTTATAGGGTATTGATTATAGGTTTGAATTTTATTATAAAAAAGCACATTAAATTTTTATATACTAATAGAATAATTATTTCTAAATATTTATAACGAATAATTGTAAACAAATAAAAATTAATAATTTAAAATTGTAAAATATTTTTTTTAAGATAGTGGTATCATTTGATAGTTTTGGGGTCTCGACAAAGGATGATGGTGAAACATTCAATTAGTTATTGGTCCTGATGCCTTGTGATCTACTGAACCAGCTAATTAATTGTTTATTTTGGATTAATATTTCTATATCTTATATGAATGAGGTATTTTATCCAAATATAAAGGTAATTTTAATATATTAATTATAGCTAATTAAATTTAATGTTATAATATCATAAAATTCTAATGATTTTAATAAAAAAAATTGTAGATGTTATTAAATTTTACATTACCCGAGGCTATTAGACATCCATGCATGTTAAAAAAATTAATTAATAAATTAAAGGATTTTAAATAGATATCATGTGATGAGTTCAATAATTCATCATTGATAGTTCAGTAAATATATGATAAGGTACATTAAGGGGTACTAGAGAGTAATGAATTTTTTTATCAATAATCATTATAATAAGAAACATACAGTATTGAGTAATATATTATCATACTGATATCAATTTATGAATACAAATAAATTTGTTATTAAATTAACTATAATTTATTTTGTGAAGTGGTAGGGAAAATTCATCAAACCTAGAGAAACAAGTAATACCTCACACATACGGTTTAAATAATTTTTCAAAAAAAAATCTGGCATTATTGTATTGTCATAGCTTATAAAATTTATATATTATATATTATATATTTCATAAATTAAAATATTGATTTATCTCTTTTATATATAGATTTAGTGTTGGTGGAATGTTTCTATAACAGAAGTATGGTTAGATCTCCATACCAAATCTAATGGCAGTTATGCGAATAAATCTTCCAAAGACATTGGGGTACCAAATTTTATATTTTTCATTACCTTTTAAATTTACTTTAAAGATAAATAATATTTTATTTTTTGGTAAAATTAATGAAATTGTGTGATGGAAGCTTCACACACTTTTATTCTATATCACAAGATTATCCTATTGGACAAGTCTTCATGAAGGATCATCCTTTCCACATGTGTGGGATGGGTTCTATACCATTCTCATCTCAGAACTATGGAAGTCATTAATATCATTTGATATGCTTGTATATATTCCATTTTTTATTATCCCTCTTCATATAGAATCTTAGAGGGAATATTTGGTTATGAAAAACACAATACAAGAATAGGAGAACACAATCTAGGAATATAAGATTCATAAAAAAATTCAAGATATGAAGGTCTTTGCTCTAAAAAATTCTTCAACTAAATTTTGTTATAAGATGGAAACAAATATCTATATTGATATTTATTCTTTTGTTAGACAAAATCAGCTAGTAAATTTTATGATTTTATATTCATTTAGAACACTAGTTTTTACCTCTTTAATTTATAATGTATATAAATAAATTAGTTTAATTTTTAAATAAATTATAATGAAAATTTTGGAAGTCGGCGGTGGAGATAGAGATGGTCATTATTTCTCATTGGTGGTGGATATTATGTGGATTTATTTTAAACCTCATAATAGTCATGTTGTATGTTGTGTAACAAAATTGATGACTTAAATAATATTTTGTTTGGTTAAACATATGTGTGTGTATTTTTTATTATATATTAGTTGACTTGTTATTAGTTTTAGTGATTGTGCATTTATTGTTTTGAATTTTTTTTATATATGTGTTAAATGATGTATATGAGTCTTCAAGATGTATATTTATCATTTTCATTTTCATTGAGAAATTATTATTTAAATTTACATTTTATTTACTATAGTATATCATGGTGGTTTAAACTATTGTGAAGTATATAGATTATTTTAGGGTGGTTTAAACCATCTCAAAATAATGCTAATTAATTATTGTTGGTTGAAACCACTGCTAAATATGACCATTATTTAGTGGATATTTAAACTAATTCTACTCATTTGACTAAAACATATAAATACACAAAAAATCACCATAAAATATTCATTTTAAGGTATTTATTTAAAACTATTATGCATCTCTGAAAATACCTCAAAATTTCTACTAACATGGAATTTCGTGGGGGTTTAGAAAAATCATCCCAAAATAATTTAATAATAGTTTAAACTATTTCTATTCCCAAAAAAAACTACCGCTAGAGAAAAATTTTCTAATAGTGATAGGTCATTGAAATTGGAGATCCCAATTCCTTATATATATATATATATATATTAGGAATTATATTATTATTCATGTGTTAAATAAAGAAAAACATCGATCAATATCAATTACATAGATAATAAAATCCCAAATCCCATTAAAAATAATGTGTATATTATTTAATACAATATAATAGGACATCTCCAAATACAAATACTAAGAATAAAATAGCTTATATAATAGGCACTCTAACTCTAACCAATTATCACAATATGAGCTAGTATGGTCTAGCTCATCCTTCAACACCATCTTGAAAATATGTAAAACAAATAGTATATATAATTTAGAGTGAGCTTATAAGTATACTTAGTAGGTTCTCCCTAGAAACTCTCATGTTAATATATAAGAATAATACTAAGTATTTAGTAAATAAATAGTGAAACTGGATCATTTCTCATCTTAAGTAAACTGCTAACCCATTTCACCAAAGTTTCCCTCTCAAAATCAAAATACAATATACATCGAAAAAATCATGAAGATATAGAAAAGGAGTCACTCCATACTGACCCCTCACTTTTTCTAGTCACCATCATATCCTAATAGAAATTTTCTTAGTACTCTCACCCCTTCCCATTTCAATATACCAAAACCACAATCTAGATTCTCATATCACAAATCCATACCACAACCATGTCCACCACGACCACATACTACTATAACATACCATAACCACTATCACCACCACATTATTAAAAAATGGCAGGAAGGTAAAGTTGTAGAGCATAATTTTCAATCATATGTATCACCCACATTTTATATATTGGTGGTTCACCTAGTACATAAAATCACAAATAGGTTTCGATAAGGTTTCCTAACTCAAGTGGTGATGTATTAAAAATAAAAAAAGTGTAATGATATATTATAACGCAAAATCTCAACCTAAGGAAAACTTCCTTTAAAACCCCCATTGTATCTATAACTCACCATCACACTATCAACACACAAAAAAAGACCATTACCACATCCAAACTCACAATCAACCAACACAACAAATACATCCTTATAGTAATTTTATATTTCATTTCAAATTCCACATTATTCATCACTAGATCCATTAAATAACTTAATTTAGACATAGTACATGTTAATTCAAACAATTTCCCACAATCCCACTATTTCAATTTACATGATTCATCATTCATATTGATTCATTACTTATAATAATGTTCCCAACTTTTCTAAAAATAATTTACCACTTTTTAATTCATTGTATTATCAACACAACTACAACTCCATTCCTATTATTCAATTCATTCATTTATTTCATTATGTTTTTATATACAATTAAACTTCCACACCCTTACCAAACCATCCTCACTATAATACCATGTTAGAAAACCTCACCACGATAAATTCTAGAACCACAATAATATATAATTATCGAACAACCATGAATCTTTAACTTCATTTAACTTTCACAAAAATAATCGATCAAGTTATAATTTCCAATTATTTATCATATTATGGACATGCGATCAACACATATTTACCTCTACTATAATATACAACCTTTATAAACACCAATTACACTTCCATGTAAATGTTACAATAATCACGAGGAAAATAATAATAATAACTCATAAAAAAAGTACACGCATCCATCCTAAATTCAATTCAATTATTATTCTTAAATTATTAAAATATTATCTCATTACTCAAATAAAGAATAAATCATGAAAATATCACATCAATAATAGTAAAATTAAAATAGACAATCTAAATCACCTACCTTGAATTAAATCTTGGAGAATTAAATTTTCAAAGGATAAAACTCGTCCATCGAACATCTATGATCCCTAAATAATTTTCCAACAATCCAATAATTTATCAGTCAGACATAAATATTCTATAATATCCCCTCATCCACCATGAAAATAATCCTTCAAGAATAATGAATAATAAAAAATAAAAAAGGGATGAAAAGACTACCTTAGACCCTAAATACTCAATCTCTTAAAGTTAGGGACTTTAAGATCCATTAATGGTGAAAACAATGACTAGAAAAAATATTCACAGCTAACTAGGGTTTCTAATAAGAATGGATAACTGAATGAGAGGAGACAGGAACCCAAATTTACATATAAATTTTCGGTGGACTAAACCATGAAAAAGTTCCCTATGGTATGTTTTCATTTAGAACAAAAAATAATGATCCAAAAACCATGATGACATAATTATAAAGATATAAAAATATCTCCAAAAATTTTCTTTCCAAAATGTTTATTTTTACAAAACCATTACATAGGCACTCAATCCATGATGTATTTTTCTCTAGCCTCTATCAATCCCCAACAAATCCACGAAATGATACTCTACAAACTGCATCTTTTTTCAACCATGATGTGAATCATAGTGTTGTCATATCCCAATTTAAAATAGAAATTCCACCAAAATATATCTCCAAACCATGCTAAGAAATGGTTATTTATCACAATATTCGTTAAGGTTTAAAAACTATAACGTAGTTTCACCCTAGAAATGAATAAAATCAAATTCATTACCCCTCTTCTAAAACTACGACTATTACATCCATAGGAGTTCTCTAACCATGATGAATCCAAAAACCATAACATAGTAGGAATCCCACCATGACTTGGTTTCTTCTAAAACTCAAGAATTAAACTCCTCATTTATAATAAAATTCCAAACACTCTTATATAAGCATCAAGGACTCAAAAATCATAAATTAATAGGAAAAAATCAAGCTTCTACAATAAATACCTCTCAAATGATTTTTATCATAGGGAATCAAAAAAACCGAGAAAGGTAAAATGAACCCAAAAACATAAACACCCTGTAATCTACTCTAAAAAATGTATTTCACAATCGCAGGGATAAAACTTATAAAATAAATGAATGAATTAAATCATCAATTTCATATCACAATCATTCTCAACTTCATTATAAAAAAATGGATCAAAACTTCTCTAGGTATAGATCTTGCATTGGTAACTCTAAGTCTAGAATACATTTTTTTAACCCACCATGTTTATGTAAAACATGTTCCAAAGGAATAACATGTCCTCACAAAGCCTTTTCTTGATATTTCTAAACATCCACCAACCCTCCATGAATGTCACATCCTCCTAAATATCCAACTCTCCCTAATTAATGACATAAGATTCACTGTGTAAATATATTTAAAATTGAAACACATGTAAAACATCATGAATATAATATATCTAAGGTGGAATAAACAACCTATTTTACACCTTACCATATTTAATGAAACCATGCAAGTTTTCATAAACAATGGATAAATTTTTCTACCTCTATCGAACATCCACTATTTTTTATGAGGAGAAACCATCAATAACATAGGATCTCCAACCATGATCTCCAAGTGACTCCTCCTAATATTTGCATAACATTTTTGATGGTCATAAGTATCCTCCATCCTCTCTCAAATTACTTGTTCTTTCTTTATCATATCGTCACCAAATCTGATCCAATAACCACTAACACCCTAGCCTCAATCCAATAAAAAGGTGGTATGCACAATCACTCATACAACGAATAAAATATATATATAATGATGGAATAGTGATAGTTATTGTTATTAGAAAAATCCAATAAAGATAAATGTTTCACCCAAGATCCTTTTAAGTCAAGAACACATGTACAAAAAAATTATTCGTATGTATAGATCATTAACTTGGTCTTCTTGTTTGTTTAAGGATAAAATATCATTCTAAGTCATAATTGATATCCAAAAGTGTGTTTCAATCCATTCCACACACAAAAATTTATTATAGGATATCAATTTGAGATATTCACCATCATAACTCAAAAAATCCTTTCTAGTTCATCTATATAGTGTCCTTTTATTGCATCCACTATTCTTAACTCCCTGGTTTATATGAAATTTGATTCTTCAGTTGATCTAAAATATCCCAAATTTCATATTATCTTCCCACTAATCAAGGAAAACCGAACACCAAATTCATTGATAAGTCCTCTTATTTATATCAAGGAGAATTCAAAGGATGTAATGGTCTATCTAGAGATCGATGCTTTACCTTAACCTACTAAAAGATTAGGAATAAAGATATGAGCTATGCTATATACTTCTCAATAACTTTCCACCATAACTAATCCTTAAAATCATTATACTTCTTAGAAACACTTAGATGCACCACTATAGGTGAGAAATGGAACTCATGTAATATTACCTCTTGAATCTATAATGGAACAAATAACTTCCCATTATAATAGTTCTTGATGATAAGATTTCTCTATCCATCACTCAAGAGAATCTCTATGAATGATATGATATCTTCATACCTCCCCTCAGAATATCCAATATTTTATTCTTCCACCCAATGAAATAAATTAGAGTGTTACATAATATAATATAATCAATATTTTCCACTATACTCCTCCATATCTAGATATATAACTATAAGCTCATCTATCATCCTTTACCCATCTCTAGCCTCTTGAGAAATATTATTGTGTCTTCATAATCAATATATTACTACCACATTTCCTTCACCAAAAGTATTAGATCTCAAGGTTATAATCCTACTATAAATTTATCTATATCTACTAACACAAAATCAAATCCCACTAAGAGAAGATACACCTTAGGATTTTAAGATTAGTGAATACTAAGTTGATGTCACTATAAATTCACCTAAAACAATATTTTTGAATGTTCAAAATAATTAGGGGAATAAATACATTCATGAGGAAGTAATTTAAAATATATAAAAGATATCATAACTCATTTTTCATCAAAAAATATCTGATAACAAGATGAGAAACATAATAATACACCTCAAGCATAACTTCTTCCTTGGCCAATCAAATATTCGAGCAATAACAAACCTCTCCTTTTAACACTTAATCACTTATTTACACTGAGTTATCCATAGAAAATATTTATATTTCCTAGTCAAATGTGTCATAGTCTAAGAAAATTATAATAACAACCTTATACAAAAGCTTACAAGGCTTAGAAAATGGTGTCCCTCCACAATTTTTTTGGGTGTTGTACAAGAAACAACCACCTTAATAATTTATGGATCGAAACCCAGAACCTATTTAGACAAGAAATGTCCAAGTAAATAAACCTAATGCATCCAAAACATTCAATTAGAAAACTTACTATATAACTAATGTCTCTTAAGGATATCAAATGAAGACCTCAAATTCATAGTATTTTTCTTATCTAAAATAAATTAAATTTTTATATCATTGATTATCACTATTATGAACTAGTCCAAGAACTAAAATAACACAAAATTCATTAATACCATTATTCATATACAGTTTTCAGGACTCTAAAAGGCATCACTATTAACTCAATGTGTCTATAGAGACACCTGATAGTGGTTTTCAAAACATCTTCCCCCTTTACCCATATCTAGTGATATAGTAACAAACAATAAATCATCAAGAACGAATTAGATCTCTTAAAATGATCAAATTGGCGATCAATTATTGGGAGTAGATAATGGTTCTTCATTTCCACCTAGATCAATCACCGATAACCAATGCATGGTCACAAACTAAGTTCTAACTTATTCATGAACAACATAGGAGATCCCCAAAGAGATATACTAGTATGTATTATTACTTTCACTAAAAAATTATTATTATTAATTTTAAAATCCTAAAACTTTAAAGAATCCATTCAAGATGGAGACATAGAAATTGATTAAACATCATGTTTCAACTCTATCCCAAACATGATATCACGTATAGGGGTTATTGTTACATATTATTTATTAAAAACCTTTTGAAACTCTTCCATAACTATCAAAAACTGCTTTACATATACATTCATATAAATCAACATCAATCCTAACAGCTAAGATATTATAAGCTCAAAACATCTTTAACCCACCCAATGATCCCACTCACTAACAAATTTCACATGCTTACCTTTAGTATAAGATAAAACCACTCTATTCTAATATAAATCAATGATATCTAGTATAGAATAAAATTAATACATATAGAGAATTACCTCAAATAGTTTTATCTGTAGAAATAAAAAATCAATTATTGATTGATGTCACCACATCATCAGCTCACATCCCTAACACATCTCTATAAAACTGTACTAATCTCTAACGGATAAATATAACAACAAGGGAATGGGAATTTTATTCAACTTAAGTCATTATGATCGAAATAAGGTAGGTGAAATGAAAGAGTAAAAATATCTTAAGTTGATCAAAGAATAAATCCTGGTAGAATATAAATAGACGGTACCTTAAATGAATATAGGTTTAACCAATAATAGAAATTCCATAATTTGCATTAATCCATGTACTTTCTCTCTACCTCGCTACCCCTAATACAATAAACCACTCCATATATGTTTTACCCATGGTCCTTGAGGATGGTAAATATCTTTGGGTTGTCTTATACCTACTCTTACATGCTTAAAATTGTAAATTATTTAGGATCTGGATTCATCTAAAACTTTTGGGGTCCATCTACTATCACACTGCTAGCTTCACACTGAACCCTAAGAAAAGAAAAAATTTGGAACTATTGATGTAAATAACATTAACAGAAATAAAAAAACCATTATAGAGTTCCAAGTGGAGGTACAAGAACTATCTGATCTAATGACATGGGACAAATTGGGTTGTGGGTAACTCGTCCCATGTCAAAACCTCAATTACCCATAAAAGAAAGATCCACTCTCCAAATCACAAACCTTCAATAGTTTTTATAACTTCACTCACAAATTGGATCTATCCATGCTATCATATTTTAAGTAACTTAAAATCCTAAAAGAATCACAATATATGTCAAAATCATGAAAGGACTGACCTAGAACTAGATCTATGGATTAAAAGCCTCCTTAGAATGTCATAACCTTTCCTTATCATCTATAAAAAAGATAATAGAATAGAAGATTAGTTTCACAATCCTTACTTAAAACTCCTTCATTATTGATCTCTTCTATCAAAGGGTGTATAACTCATGCCACAACACTACCTTCAACATCATAGATAATAACTTAGTCTCAAATTGATTTATGAATGTTACCAATTTCACCTCTGACACATCATGATCACCAAGATAAGGATTCTAGTATTTCAAAGTGAAATCTTAAAATAAAATAACTACCATAGGAATAATATACTCTATATTTGTATTAATCAAACCAAAAGAGATCACAATATCTTCCAGTAATCTCTTTATCCTATTATCCATGAAAAATACCTCATATGTAGATATACTCTACCTGATTTTCTTGACCTACAGAACATGATAAGCCTAATTGGTAACATTTCCCTACTAAAATAATTCAATCCTCACCATAATCTACTTTAAACTTCATCCTATAGGAAAACATTAAGCATTGATACCACTATATCATAAAATGACCCCACTAAAACCCATGTTGGGTTGGAAGTGAAGCTAAGTTTGACCAATAAATCTCACCTTCAATAGGAAATAAGTTTTCAACTAGAACTGAGGTTATAATACATGTAATATGGGAAACATTACCACATAATTCTAATTACAAATAATGAAAATCATTTATCAATATCAACTCCATAGATAATATAAGACCAAATCATGTCAATAATGATATGTATGTAATTTTATAAAAAACATCTCCAAAGATATATAAAAATAATAAAATGGATATTCTGGTAGAAACTCCAATGCTAACTAATCACTATGACATAAGATACTATGGTCAATCCCATACACCAACACTATCTTGAAAATTTATAAAATTTTTATGTATAATTAGGAGTGAGTATACAAGTATACTAAGTATATTTCTCATTGGAAACTCTCATTATAATATAAAAGAAATATACTAAATTTATAGTAAATAAATAGTAAAACCAAAACATGTCCTATCCTAAATCAAATACTAACCTATCTCAGAAAAGGATTACTCTTGAATTTAGCATACAGTACACATATAGTAAATAATGAAAATATATAAAAAGTGGTACATTGTACCCATTTTCTTATAAATTTAGGTGAGATTATATCCCAATAAAAAACATTCCAATTATCTCATCCCTTCCTATATACACATACCATAACCAAAATTCATAACTTCATACCAGATCCTTAAACCATAACTATATACAAAAATCTCATACCACAGAAATATATTGCTACCATACCATAAACACTATAATGTTCAAATAAATACACAATATATGGAATTAAGATCGTGATAGGGGAAGTATTTCTCCCTCTATATCACCCACGTCATTTATTTTGGGGGTTTAACTAATACTCATAACCTCATTTGGGAATTGGACTGGTGGCCTAACCCGGGTGTTCATATGTAAAAAAAATTTATAGTAATATAATATAATAGAAATTCCCAAACTGGGGATAATATATTATAAAATCACCTTTGAATCCAAATCCCATTGTCACACTTTCACTACCACAAAATGAAAACCAATGACACATATAAACACATAAATAACCAATACAATAATCACAAATTTATTATTATTTTATATTTAATTTAAAATTTGACATTATTCATCACTAGACTGATTACTTAACTTAATTTATCAACATTATATACTAATTTTACGAATTACCCAAAATATTTCAATTTACTTTCACATGATTCTTCAATCATATTGATTCACTATTCATAATAATAATCCCCACTATAGTGAAATTAATTCCCCAATTTGTTTATTCATAACATTAACAAAATAATTGCTTCACCATTTTTCTTAGTCAATTCATTTATTGGTTTAATTATATTTTATAACCAAGGAATCTTTCACACCCTAACGGAACCAACCTCATTATACCACCATGATAACAAACCATATCAATACCTCTTCAACTACCAAAATCATATGTAATTTTCAAATTACCATAGGTAATTAAACTCATTACATTTCCAAAGAAATAATCAATAAAATTATAATTTCCACTACTTCATCATGTTACAACTACATGAATAGAAAATGTCTCATATACCATAATAAATACCTCTTTCTACAAGTAAATGCTACTTCCTTTCCAGTTCTGTAATAATTATGAAAAAAAATAACAACAAAAATTCATATAAAACATTTTGGTCTCACACGCATCCTAAATTAAATTCAATTATACTTCTTAAATGATGATAATATTATCTATTTACTCAAATAAAGACTAAATCATGTTAAAAACACATCAATAATAGTAAAATAAAAAATGGAATTTGAATCATTTTCCTTGAATTGATACTCTAACTATAAATTCATCAAAGAATGAAACTTAGCCTTCAAACACACACAATCACCCAAATATTATTCAAAAATCTTATAATTAATCATCTATATACCATTCTTACATCATATCCTTGCATCCAGAACTTTAATAAGCCTTAAAACAGAAAAAATAAGAGAAAACAGTTACAAAGAAGGAAAAGAGTACCTTATATAATTAAGACTCAATCTCATTAAGTTAGGGACTCAAATATCCCCCAAGGGTACCAAAAACCATTAGAATAAAGAATTATATCCACCTTGGGTTTCCAAGAATAAGTAATAAATGAATAAAAAGAGATAGGTAGTTAAATTTATATTTAACCAAACTATGATGTAGTCCCCTAAAACAAATTGTGGTTCAGATCACTCAATGTCAATCTAAAAAACATAGTATCTAAATCATAATTCTTTAAAAATATCTCCAACCATTTTTCTTTTTGAAATGTAGTATTTACCAAAACCATGAAAAGGTTATTCAAACCATGAATTATTTTTGTCCAACCTCTTTTGATATCCAACACAACTATAATAAGATACTAAATAAACAACATTTTTTTCAACCAGGATGTGAACCATGATGTAGTCATCCCCCCATTTCAAAAACAACTCAACCAATATATATTTCTAAACCAAACATATAAAAATATTCATTTATCATAAAACATGATATTGTTTCAACCTATAAATGATTAACCTAAACATTAAGACCATTCAACCAAAACCATAACCACTATATCATGAGTAGTTGACTAACCATAACAAATCTAAAAGCCATGACTTAGTAAAAATCCCCCACACCATGGTTTCCTTATAAAAATAAAAATAAAACTCTTACTTCAAAATAACCCAATAAACTTCCTTCCACAACTTTAAAGACTTTAAAATACCAAAATTATATAACTTGGAAAATCTAGGACTCTATATGTTGGATGTCACAAACCAAACTAGATCATTCATCAAACATACACCAGAGCCAGCCTGTGATGGGGCCTGATTGGCATTCCTGATCCCTGCGGGACGGAAACAAGCACTAAGGGAATCAAATATTACTCAGTTCGAATGATTTCACCTAAAAATAGATTAATAAATGGGGTTTTTAAATATAAAACTATCATGACTCCTATGTATGTTTGAGATCTATGTGGTAGAAGAAAAGAAAAAATATTAAAATTTAAATCATAAAAAATCCCACAAATCACCTCCAACTCATTCGCACAGAACAACCCCATTCCAATCATCCATAACTCCACATGTATATAATATGGATATAGGAATGCCCAATTTGAATGATGTGATAAGGAAAAATAAATAAAACTAAATATCAAAATAATCTCCAAGTGACTCCATGAGTCACCATCCAGTCTTTAAATAACACACACTCCATGAGCAGTCAAGAGCTGAACCAAAACCTAAAATTGAGATATAATATAAGTGTGAGCATAAAATCTCAATACTCCCCCACATACCATTCAATAGGATTAACCTTTAACAAAACATCCATTTTCAATCTAGTTGTAAAATAAATTACAAGATAATTTTTTTAATTTTATTTTTAAAACAAGTCATATGTGGTAATCATTTAATTTATTTACCCCCAAAATAAAAAACACTTCAATTTAATCAAAACCATACTATAAAACATTTCAAAAAAAATAAAACTTTTATAATTAAAATTTTATTTTCAAAACCGAGCTTCAAAAATAAAAACATTAAAATCACAATGGAAAACAACTCGCTTTTTAATTTCTATTTTGAAAAAATGTGAAGAATGTAACCAAGAGGTCAACATAAGTAGTAAGAGAATCCACTAAATAAAGGATAAAGTAAAAGAAAATAAAAAATAGTATAAATTTATATATTAAAATAAAGAAACTAATATAAAAAAAGAAGTAACATCAGTTAAATAAATGAAAAACAAATATTTATACAATGAGAGAACCCCTACGGGAAACAATGGATATAGACACCTTGTGTATTACTTCACAGTAATCTAGTGTAAAGGATAATAATCATATCACTAAATAGTAAAATTATGAAATATATGTCACTATCATAGCTTGTGGTGTGGTATATCATCTCATCATGGTTTACCTACCCAAGTGCCTGAGTTTCCCAAAAACTAATCATAGGGCTGAGATAACATTTATTACATGACAATAAATTTTCATTAATAATATTTACAAATCATTTCAAATAAATCTATTTAGAATATAATTTAAAAAAAAATTATTAAAACTTTGCATTTGAAACCATCCTTGGAACTAATTTAGAAATCAACTTCCCTTTCTATAAAATATCCTTTTAAAGAATTAAGCACATTATTTAAAATTTTATAAACCTTTAGAAATAAAATTTGGATCCCAAAAACCTCTTAAAACAAAAAAAACATTAATAATGTTCATTCAATAATTTTATCAAACATCTGGTGTGTGAGGTTGACCAAAATAGATTTGTGCTAAACATTTCAAAAACACCTTTTATTTTCAATGAAAGTAAATTGAAACTTGATTTTCATTTCAAATAATCCATTATAACTACTGATACTATTAATTTAAATCCAAAACATGATTATAAACAAGAATGAAATTAATGGTTCTTAAATTAAATGTAAATACATTGGGAAACATACATCGAATCGAAGATAGAAGGTCCAAAACATTGATTATGGAATTAATGAGAATGAAAAGAGACATCACGCACCCTAAGAATCAAAACAGTGAAAATTTTAGAACCATAAACCACCTAGGGTTAGAAAAATGATTCACACTATGGGGGAAAGAGAAGAAAATGAGAGGAAGAAGATATAATTATAATGTGGAGAAGAGGAAACCCTAACTTGGGATAGATTCACTTGAAATTTCCAAGATAAATGCCAAAAATAATTAGAGTATTAGAGTGGGAATTGTTCCAATGGTTTCTATCTCAGCTGGGTCACACATTTAGGAGAAGTAAGGTGGAGAATTTGGACTTAGATAAAAAGAGTGAGAGGGGGAATGGTAGAAAATAACTTCTTAATGGCTTGGAAACATTGAATGATTTGGATTAATGGTTTAGATAATAGTGTGATAACCATGTGAGCCCTACTAGACTTAAATAACAGTGCATGGGTAGGCCACACAGTTAGTATTAAACGTGTACTAACCATGAAACATGAATTCTATGCATAAAAATTCAAATTTAAAGGATATTTGAATTGGATGGAGAGTGAAACTATAGGGAATCAATCTAAATAAAATAAAAAGGTAAAATGAGGTTGGTATGTGATATGGGATCAATACATGACCCTAGAAAAAGTAAAAATATTCTCATTATACCACCATTATAAGAAAAATTTATAGTTAATCTCTATTACTCCATGTATACAAGCCTATACTATAACGAAGTTTCCCTCTAGAACACCCACCTTTATGTCAGGGTCACTTTATCATACTAGTTATTTTCCTAGATATATATATATATATATTGTTGAAAATTGACATCATAGTTCAATTATTTATATAATTATAACCCATTTATATCATTTTCACTCTAATATTATTTAATATTATCAACCTAAGATAATAGCATACCCTAATTTCTATCAGAGATCAATAATTAATGATGATATCCACATTGTTTTCTCATACCCTTTCCCATTTAATTCATATTATTATTTTCCCCACTTATCATTTTTAGGTCTATTGTTGCATCACCAACAATTCATGTTGAGACTTAATCCCAATTCATGAATACCCTCTACCAATTTTATTTCATAATATACCCCCTCCATTCACTTCATAATTTGGGTTTAGTATTTATACCTTCTTATATTAATATTTCTTGAATTAGATCATTTATAACTATTTGTAATTCATGTATATTTTCATACCATAACTTTTCTATTTAATGTTATTTCACCCTAATAACTTGTTCAATTAATGGAGGTGTAGCCGTAGGGTGCTCAAACCCTTATAAAACATTTCATTTTACATAAAACCTACTTCATATCTTCAATTATTAAGCCTTAATATTTCTTGATATCATATCCAAATAGAGAATCCTTAGCTCATGATGATGAGACATGCACTATACCTCTCTAGGGAACATATCCTATAAGAAAAACTCCCTTAATACCATATCTTAATGGAATCACTAATCTTGGGGTGATGGAATATGCACCCATGATATGGTATACCTATATCCATTTAGGGTATAAGTTCAAGATGAAAACATTCATGTATACCATCTATTAATAGAACCCATTTTCATATGGTGACAATATAAGTACCCATGATATGTCCTACCTATACCAAACAAGGGAAAAAATCCCAAAGGACAACATTTCTTCATTATATCAAAATATACCTCCCATGTTCTAGATTAATAACACATGTTCCCATAATATAGCTCACATATTCTCATATTGGGAATATTTCCTAGAGGAAAAACTTATGTAATCTTCATCATTTTTGACTCAATCATCATATGAAATTATTTACCTCATCAAATCTCATATGTTCAAGTGGATCCAAACACATTTTTTATTACACCCTCTTGCATCATGCACAATGTTAGGTTTAGTAGATATGTTATAAATATTTATAATTTGATTCCTTGGGTAACCCTTGGATATATAGTGGTGAAGGATACACCATTCATCCCAAACTTCATGAAAACTCACCTATCATAAACACCCATATATTGGTAAGTATAATGAAAAGATATGGTAGTTTTTAATTCTTAATTCTTAATCCACTTTACCCTTGAAAGTATCCAATTATTTCACTTTGATGCACAATACTCCTCTTATCAAACTTAAACATTTCCAAGGTTCTCCAAGAATTACTCTATATTATTTCACTTGGTGATGAATCCTCTAACCAATGGAACGTATATAGTATTATTCAAACCTAATAATCCTAATATTTATAAATAATTTACATTAAAGATATATTTGGTTGACCAACTCACTCAAATATGATTATATGATCATAACTTGGATGTCCACCACTCCCTTTGAATTCAATTCCATATACCCTGGTAATCTCTATATAGGATCTAAAATATACTTTTCATGTTTTTAGTGTGTAGAGAATGTGTTAATGTTATCTATATTCCCTTAAAATTGGATTCTTTTGTTTTAATAAATCTTGTTTTGAGGAGGTATTTGTAGGCACAAAAAAATGTGCTAAGTACTTTAATGCAAGGAACATGAAATGAATTTTTCTTGGATAACATTAGTAAAATTAATATTGATGGAGTATCTTATTTGATGAAGAGGGCCCAAAAGGTATTTCCATATCCTAAAAGATTTCTCAGGCATTAATAAATAGAGATTATTCATAAAAATTTCCCAATTCTACGACATGGTGTTAAGAACCTCATATCAAGAGTGGGACATGGATTTCATCCATCGTTGAAGTAAGGATTTCCAATGTCATTATTCATCTTGGAAGTCAAAATTTTTGATGAACACTTTGTTTTATTTACTAATATGTAGGGTTTTAAAGTAGTTCAATATGGTACACAGTGGCCTAAAATATCATTATAATGGAAAAGATAGGGTTTTTTTAATTTTAAAAAAATATATATAACCCCTTCATGAAGGGTATATTTATAGAGACCCTTCATGATAACCATGTTTTAACTTTTATGAACATATATATATAATCCTATAAAAAGAATTTTTCACATCCAAATAAAATAATGAAGTTGAAGTGGTTCTCACTAGGGAATGTAATAACCAAAGGTTATGTGAACATTCATTTTATAAAATAACAAAGAGAATGATGATCTCACACAGGTGGTTTCCAAATCCAAACCAAAGTATAAGCATTCAAATATGATCTTTGTGAAGGTTCTTTCATCAAAATAATCATGACATGTTTCTTCACATAAGTATAAACATTAAAAATTACGAAAATATCACCTTAAATAACCAATTTACCTAATGGGATTTGCGACACATATCCTCACCCCCCCCCCTCCATAGTGTTATTATTTTCCAAATTAAATGAATATCATATAGACCCTACGTTTTATAAAGATTCACTATTTTCACAATATAATATAATTTTATACACCAAACTACCCTAACCTCAATAATGAATCTCCGTGAAGGTTTTGATTCTTTGAAGGGGTTTTACATACCTTTAGGAATCCCTGTAAACCTTTATAAAACCATTTATTCCTACCCACATGCATCTCCTGAACCTAAATATATATCCTCTAATATGTTATGATTATTATAGGATTCTTTAATGTATGTCCTATATTGGTTCCAATTTTTGATAACCTCTTACAACCTCAGGTCCTCACCACATAATATTAATCTATACAGTTTAATTATTTATTATAAGAACTAAAATTATATTTCCATCATCCTTACTATATAACAATAAAATTGTATGACACTCATCCTTACCACATAATACAATACTATATAGCACTTTAAAATTTCCATAAGATGTTAAATTGTATGGTATAATATTTTTATAAGGATTCAAAAAGAGGGAATCACTTTTTAATGATTATTGTTACATATTTATTATATATCATAAAACTACAGGACCATATTTTAGGTGTTGGGGTCATGCCATTATTTTTATGGATTTAAATTGTATAGCACGGAAATTTTCCATAACACATGATGAAAAACTACCCATCCTATCATCCTTTCTATAAAATATTAAATTATATAGTTCTTCATTCTAAAATGGATTAAAAATATAGGTTTTTGTTTTCAAGGGAGAGTGTTTTATCCATATTGTATGGATTTAAATAGTAATACCCTATTCCACACACAAGTATCATTCTTTTTTTTCATGGATTTAAACTATACACCACCCATTGAACTTTATGGGTTTTGATTCCCATTAATTATTAATTGGTGCATGGAATTTTAGAGGGTGTGTTATTTTTGTTTTCAACCATGTGGGAGAATCTTTGGAAGCTTTTTTTCATTTTTTTAGGTATATATAATTTTTTTGTGCTATTTTAGATAGCTTATAGTGTTTGAATTTTGTATGATGTCATTATAGAAGAGTAATGGAGAAATTTAGAGTTCTATATTATTGAAAAATTTAACAAATTACTCTATATGTAAGTGTATTGTTGAATTTTCACTGAGTATATAAGAGTGAAATTGGTTTTCAAGCTAATATATAAGGGTTTTTAGACCATGTAGCTTGGAAATTAGAAAATTACCAAGTCACAATGTAATGCACCAAAGTAATTTTATTGATATGTAATGGTTATCATAGTTTTTAAATAAATATATAATGGTACTTGAAGGGTCAAATGAGATATAAAAAAGTACTAGGGATACATTATGATACATAAGAATAAATTAAAATTTCAAATTATATGTAATAGTTAATAGGGTAATTTATATGGGTAAATATGAAATTATAAAGAATACATAAGTGTTGATAGAGATTAATCTATAGAAAATCCAAGTGTAATCAGAATTCTTCAGTACCAACATAAGAGTAACTGGGTAGTTTCAAAGGATGCATAAGAGATTTAAAGGTGATGAGTAAGGGTAAAACAATTACCACATGATAAATAAAAGAGTAATAAGAATATCATGTAAAGGTAAAATTTAGTTTTCAAAAAAAATAAATAAGGGTAACTAGATACCTATGGAAGATTATTCTGTTCATAGATATTATAAATTTTAAAGAAGGATAATTTACAAGGGTAATTAATTGTGATGATGTTGTGTTGGAATTTAAATTAAAAATATCACAATTTTAATAAATTGTGATGTGATTAAATCTGAGTCAGATGGGATATTTAATTATAAGAAACATAGAAGATTAGTTCTTGGTTATTTTTTTATTTTTTAATATTAATATTTGAAATTAATTTATTGAGTCCAAAGTTGGAGAAATTACTAGAAGATTTTTCTGGTTGAGTTAAATGAGAAAGTGAAGGAATTTGGTGAAATTTAGTTGAGGATCATGGGGAGAAAACTCGCATGATCAATTAAGAGGGAGTAGATCATGGGAAATAATTTTGAGAAATTCATTTTATAGAATATTTTGGATTTCCTTGAGCATTTATTTTTTTTATAATTACATAATTTTGAATTATTGATTAATTTGAGAGGGATACTAAAAATATTTAAAATAATGAGAAGAGGATATTGTGAAAATTATTGAATATACTGAGTGAGTATTATTAAAAGGGTAATAGATTTGATATTGAGTCCATGATTGGAGATCTACGACATCCTATGATATATTATGGGAATCTAGATCATGAAGAAGAGGAATATTGAATACTGGTGACTATTTTAAAGGATTTAAGGATATCATTTATTGATTTTGAATCATCTCAGATCTTACTAGTGATCTTGTTTTTTCTAGTCTAATTATTATTATAAATTGGTGGGAACCAGTATAAAAAATAGTTGGGGAACAAATCAATCAGGTGATAGCTATTATAATAAATTATAATATTATTAATTGAGTATGGGTCTCATACTCAACCCGAATCCATCAAGGGGTAGTCACCCACTATAAAGGCCAATACTTTTCATACATAAATATTACATCAAAATATAATAATTTTAATTACATAACATAAAAACCATGCTATAACTGTATAGGTTTAGTGTATTTGGAAATTGGGAAACATAAATAACTAATTCATAAAACATCTACATCACCTCATACTTATTCATTCATAACTAAGACCCTTTTTTGATACATCTTACTTAATAACATTCTTCATATCCTGGAGAAAAGAAACATAAGAAAGGGTGAGATTATATTCTTAATAATGGTAAAAATGGAGATATAAGTCATTTCATATTCATAATACATAAACAAAACATTTCAAAATTATATCCTGAATATCAAAGATCATGGTATCATGTCATGAAATAAAACATAAAAGTTCATAAATAATCAATGAACATATTCCATGAGAGCATAACGTAAGAAATTTAATTTTTCCATACGCATAATCATATAAAATCATTTCTATATTAGTCATGGATAATTTACAAGACTATCATAGTGGAAAAAGTCTTTTATAGAATTAGGTTCACTCTCTGTTCCCACCTTGTATTATTGAATTGAGTTTACTCATTGTTCCATTCATTTCTATCTCATGACATATAAATCACTATACAATGCATTGGAGGGATATATAGGTTTCACCCATTACATAATGAAAACTATACATATATGTTACATAAGAACATAATTCTTTCATCATATCAGAACCCATAAAAAGAAATTGGTTTCATAAATATCATTCCATCATAACATAACCCATGGAAAAGAAATTAGTGTCATAAATTTCATTCCATCATAAACATAAAACAACCATTAAAAGAATAGTGAAATTTTCCTTGAAAAATATCCCAATTAAATCATAAATAACATCAAATAATTTTATTTGAAATGGAAAATAATTTTGAGATATCACTTGAAAATAATTCTTAAAGAAAATATACTTTATTCTTTAAAAATGTTTTATTTTCAAAAAATGCAGCAAAATTTTAATAGAAAACAATTTCTTAGAAAATAACCTTATAATATTATAATTAAAGCTTCAAGACATTAAGGAATTATTTATTAAGAAAAATCCAGTCATGTCGTATAATTTAAAAAAACATTCCTCCTTTTCTTTTTCAAAAAAATTCACAAAGTACCTTGTTAGAAAAATGACAAAAAGATTCATTTTAATACATTTAGTAAAAAATACAAAATGGGTAAAAATGACTTCAAAAATTATAGATGAATAGTATACATTTTTCGGAATATATTTTTACGAAACATGGACATAGAAGATAAATATTCCCCAACAGATACCTAGATATAAATAATCACAAATAATAATGAGATTGTGAAATTAACCCTTACTTTTGGAATGATTTCTTTCATACGTAATTGAACTTTATGTATGATATCTTATAGACTGTTATTAATTTATAAAAAAACCATATTCATATTTATGATATTATATATGATCATATTTTATCATCTTGTCACACATTTATCAATAATATTTCATTATTATCCTTCTCTCAGGTATTTACTGCTTCATTTTCCAATGCATGTTTTTTCAATAAGTCCCAATTCTTATGTATAAAATATAGTTACATAATTTATAGAATTATATTGAGGTAATATATATCATATTTTTTCATTATATACTTTTATATAATCATGAATGAGTGGTGAACATGGAAAAGGAATCACATCACGTTGTGGAGATGGTAGGTCGTATGTGCGCACGAGCTATGGTATCATTCCCTTAATGGTGAAATAGTAAATAAAAGGATGGTATAATAATTTTATTTATAGAATAAATATAATTTTATAATTATCATATATATATGTATATATATTATTTCCATAATTATACTCATAAAAATAAAGTGGTGATGAAAAACAAAATACACCATGATGTGGAGATAGTAAGTCATATGTATGCACATGCGGTGCTTTTGTTTTTAGTAGGATGGATAAAAGGTAGAATATATATGTTCCATAAAAATAATATCATCTCTACATATAGGTGATACTAGATTTATTACTTTATAATGAGAACAACACATTAATAGTAAGTAGAATAAGAAATAATCTAGAAAGAGTCAGCAAATACGATTACCTCTTCTTTGAAGATCTTTCTTTATATATCCTCTTAGGGAGATTAGGTTTAGCCATTTGAGAAAACCAGCACCTCTAGAATGTGTCTAGCGCAATATAAAAGATAAATTTTCAAGGTATGGTCTAAATTGAAGTCTCAATGTGATGTGATGAAGCAAGAGAGGAGGTTTCCTTTTATAAATGAGGTGAGGGGCACTTTTGGATTTTCAAAAAATATCAATTTATAATAAATTAAATTTCAATATAAAATACCAAAAAAAGACCATTTATTGAAATCTAATATTATACAATATTGTAATATCATTAACCAATAGAATTTAGATAAGTGTTGATATTATTTTAAACTTTATTTTGTTGATTAACCCTTAGTTAACCTATTTTAATTCCAACTTTGGTAACAAGTTTTTCAATATTAAAAGGTTGTAATTTTTACTTAATTGTAATAAATTACATCATAAATGAAAATTTTATAAAATTTTAGACCATATTATATTTTTATTTTACTTTTAAATATGTTTTTTTATTTTTAAATAATTTAATAAAATATTATTTTTATAAAATATCATTAGTGTCAATTTTGACATTATTTGTTACATGGACTTTTAAAAATATCAAGATAACAAGTAAACTTCAAACGAAATATTTTATTATATTTCTAATAGGTCAATTAAATCTATAAAATTCATTTATCACATTAATTATTTAAAATTATATTTATTTTAATATTTTTATTAAAATTTATTCGATATTTATATTAATAAAATAATTACCACATTGGCATTGTGTAATTTTTCAATATACTTATTTTTAAATAAAAATTAAAAAAATACTATGATGAATATAAATATTCTATAATTCATAATAATATTTATAGTTGAATATAAATTTTGTGTAATACAGCATTAAAAATGATATAGTATTTAAAACATGAATTTGACATCATTAATTTTTTATTAAATACCATATTATAAATATGATAATCTCATCTAAGTGGCCCAGAAATTCAAAAACATTATCATGAATATATTTCTAATAATTAAAAAAAACTCAATTATATTCTTTCATAGAATATCTTTTTCCACATCTGGACATATGAGGGATATTTAAAACAAAGAAAGTGATATTTTGTGACTTTATTTTTTTCAATATTATATATGTCATTTTCATGAAAAAAAATCCATTAAACAACTTAATTTTAGTAAATAAGTGTTAAGGGTCAAATTATATTCATGGAATAAAATTTGGGTAGGTGTTAGAGACATTTTATAGTCTTTATCATTTTATTTTTAACTTAATTACCCAATTTACTCATTACCATGGTAATAAAATTTACGAAGGTTACTATTTATATTGACAAAAATAAAAGGGACCTATTCACTAAATTTGGACCTCATCAATATAAATTGTATATATATATTTAAAAATTCTAAACATAGAATTTTTAGAATTTAATATAAAATAAAATCAATAAAACACCAAGAAAAACAGTTTTTTAGAAAAAAAAACTCTTTTAAAACATAAAATGTTTTTATAATAAATTCAATGATAAAATTATTTTTTAAAAAAATATTTACATTATTTTAAATTAAAATTAACTAAATAAAATTTAATACTATTCAAAAACATAATTTGACCTTGTAAAAACTTTAAAATAAAATACATTTTAAAAAGCAGTATTTTCACAATTCCTTAAAAAATAAATGTTTTCAAAAGATAATTTTGATATGTTGAATTAAAAAATTAAATTTATTTGGTAAAATAAATTTTATATAACTTATAAAAGTTAATATTTATTAATTCAAATAATAAAAATTCATTTCTTGAAGAAAACGTAATTTTGAAGAATAAGGTGATTTTACTAAAATTGTGTGATTATTTTATAAGCACTTACAAATACATTCATATTGAGTTGGAGCTTTATATTTATTTTATAAATTAGTTATTAAAATTTATTACCTTTAATTTAATATCTAGGTTGTACTAATATTATTTCATGGTTCATTTAAACTTGATATTTCATGCAACACAAACTATTGAAGAATTAAAATTATTTAAAGAGAAATTTTTAATAAAAATATCCAGGTGTTACATTCTATCAATATTAAAATTAATTTCTACCTTGAAATTCATTACTTGGATACAAACAGATGGGGATGCATATGCCTCATCACATCCTTAGGTTCCCACATTACTTCCTTAAATAGGTGGCCCTGCCATAAAACTTTTACCAAGAGAGTGGTCTTATTTCATTGAACATTCTCTCTATAGTCTGGAATCTCTATCAGTTGTTATTCATAATACAGATCTTTCTCTAGTGGTATGACTTATGATTTTAGTGCATGTGAAAGATTAGGTATGTACATTCTCAGGAGAGATACATGGAACACATCATGAACATTAGATAGATTCAAGGGAAACTCCAATTGATATCTACATTCCCAACATGTTCTAGAATTTCAAAAAGGCCAATATACTGAGGTCTTAGCTTTCCATTTTTCCCAAATATCATTAATCTCTTTCAAGGAGATATTCATAGTAATACTTTTTCACAAAATTAAAAATCTATGTCCTTTCATCAATTTTTAGCATAAAATTTTTGTCGACTCTAGGATTCTCATATGTGTTGTTGAATAGATATAAGATTCTTTACCACTTCCTCAACTAGATCTGGTCCCAATATCTTTCTTTCCCTAACTTCATTCTATCTTGTTGGAGTTTCTTACTTCTTATCAAAGAGGGATTTATAAGAATCCATATGAATACTAGAGTGAATGCTATTATTGTAAGAAAATTATGCCAAAGGTAGGTGTTGATCCTAACCACCATTGAGATCTATAAAGAAAGCTCTCAACATGTCTTAAAGAGTTTTAATTTTCCTCTCAGACTAGCAATATTTCCAAGGATGATAAGCATTGTTGAAACTTAACTTTGTATCTTAATCGTGTTTAAGACTTCTCTGGAACTTTTAGGTAAACCTCATATCCTAATTAGATATAATGGAATGTGGTAGTCCATGTAATATCACCACTACCTTCAAATATATTTTGGAAATCTAATCAAGAGAGAAATCTTCTCTGATTGAAATGAAGTGTGCCGACTTCGTAAGGCGATCAACTATAACTCATATAGCATTATGGACATTAGATGTTTTGGTAAGTCTGACAAAAAATTCCTTGGTGATATTTTCCCATTTCCATTCTGGTATGTATAATGTTTGTAACATCCCCTTAGACTTCTATATCTCAACCTTAACTTTCTGACAAACCAAGAACCAAGAAACATATTCTGCACTATCCCTCTTCATGACATCCCACCAAAAATACTCTTTCAGGTCCTTATACATTCTTTTGCTTCTATAATTAATATAGAATGATGAACTATGGTCCTAATCCAATAAATCCTTTAAATTTGGTGTGGGAGGGACATAAAAATGGATTCTGAACCTTATTATTCCATCACAATCAAGGTTGAACTTAAGAATATTTCTCACCATCTTTTGTATCTCTATGTCTTACTTGTACACCTCCTTAATCTTCACTAATATATATGGTTGAACATTCATTTGAAAAAGATATGATTTATCTCCTTCATTTAAAATTTATAGATTTGTCCTTTACAAATCCATAAATATTGGATCTTTTATGATCCCCATCATAGATAGGCTTGCATGGTCCTTTCGACTGAAACCATCCACCACCATGTTCGCTTTCCCAGGTTGGTAATTTATTGAGAAGTCATGATATTTAATCAACTCCATCCATCTCCTTTGTCGCATATTCATCTCGTTTTGAGTGAAAATATACTTTAGAATTTTATGATCATTATATATGTAAAACCTTTCTCTATTAAGATAATGCCTTCATATCTTTAATGAAAAAATTACTGCATCTAACTCCAATTCAAGATTTGGGTAATTTTTTCAATGGATTTTCAATTTTCATGAGTCATAAGCTATCACCATATAATTTTTCATAAGAAAACATCCCATTACCCTTCTATGATGCATCAATATAGATCAAAAAACTTTCTCCATTATAGGGTAGTGTGGTCATAGGTGCATTGACTATCCTTATTTTTAGATCCTTGAAATTCAGTTCACATTCCTCCTTCCATCTGAACTTGACTCCCTTTTTACTCAAATTGGTGAGTTAACAAAATATTCATGAGAAATATTTTATAAAATGTAGATAATATCTATCCAAACCAACAAAACTCCATATCTCAGTTGTCATTTTTGGTCTATCCCAATGTTATATAACTTCCATCTTTGTTGTATCCATAGATATCCTCTCTATTTAGATAATATAACCCAAAAGTAAAACTTTTTGAATAAAAAATCATGCTTGGTAAATTTTTCATAAATATTTTCTTTTATCAGGGTATTTAGTACAATCCTCAAGTGATAGTCATGTTATTCCTTATTATTTTAATATAAAAGAATATCTTCTATAAAGGCTACCACAAACTAATAAAGATAGTCTCTAAGTATTGTAATCATTGAATCCATGAAGATAGTAGGGGAATCTCTAATACCAAAAGGCATCACTATAAATTCATAGTGACTATACCTTGTACGGAATGTTGTCTTGGGTATATCCTCATTTTTTATCCTCAATTAATGATATTTGGAATGAATATAAATCTTAGAAAAGTATTGATCTATATGTAGTTGATCAAATAAGTAATAAATATGGGGGATATTATATTTGTTCTTGATAGTGATCTTGTTAAGTTATTGATAATAATTTTAGAGTCTCATTGATCAATTTTTATTCTTAAAAACAGGATATGTGCACCCCAAGGTGATGCACTTTGCTGTATAAATCCCTTTTCAAGACTCTATTATAGTTTCATACTTAATTCCTACAACTCAATTTGGGTAATTCTATAAGGATCCTTTTAAATAGGCATATCACCATGTATGAGTCCTATTGAAAACTCAACTTCAAAATTCAGTGTAAGACCTAGAAATTATTTCTGATGGACATAAAAAGACTCCCATAAAATAGTGTATACTTAATTTTTATTTTCTACCCAACCATCTCAGATAGATAACCTTTATTTATAGGAATTAATACCCACAAGATGGAATTAATTTCCATTATAAGTTCATATTCATCTGTTTATCAATAGATAATCATGGATTTATTTTGAATATGAAATTTAAATTCCCTTATATGGAAATTAGTATGAGATCCATATAGTGAAAGCCAATCCATGTAAAGAATCACATCAAATTCCACTAAAGGAAGGATCAAAATATTTGAAGGGAGAACTTTACCAAAAAATTCAATCAGAGAATAATTATAAAATTGTGATGTTACCATTTTGACATTAGTATTTTTCATCGCTAACTCAACATCTAGTTGTTGAGTTAATATGGTGATACCCTTAGAAACTTCTTTAGAAATAAAATATTGGGTGGATCCATAATCAAATAAAACATTATCTGCTTTAGAGTGGATGGTAAGTGTACCTTTTACCACTTCACTATCAAACTCCACAGCACTAATAGTGATCATATTTGACTTGAATTTGTCTTTGTCCTTAAGAGGTTTATAATGTCAATCATCATTGATAACCCTCATATTTGGGAACTGGTTAGCATAATGACCATTTTCTTTTCACTTGAAGCATTAAATTGTGGTAGGTGAATTCTATATATAATTTTCTCTATTTTCATCACTAGATATATTTTCCCATAACATCGATAGCCAATTTCCTAATGATCTTATTTCCCACACTTAAAACATTTACTAGTGCCCTTAAGAAAGTTTCCTCCATGTTTCTTTCTACATTTTGAGAATAAAGGAAAGCTCATTTTCTTTTCACTATGTTTTTGAAAATATTACCTTTAATTACTTATTTCTATTCTTATCGAAAGCATATGGTTTATGGGTAACTCCAATGCCCATATCAACCTTGAGAGCACATAAAACAATTTCCTCATTGCTATTGAAGTCCCTTATGGATAATTCCCTTTGGAGACGTGGTTTTAAGCCATCGAATAAATGATGAACCTTACTTTCATGTTGGATGATAATTCCATAATCGTACCTTGGAATTCTTGTAAAATTTTACCTGTAGGTACCAAAGTATTCATCCCCCTTTTTTTAATCTCAAGAAACTACTTCTCTATCTTCATTATAATAATATTAGGAAATTACTTATTGAAAAATAATTTCTTAAACTCATCCCATTCTATGGATTCAATTTCATCTCATTGCCTCATATTATTGACAAGATTCCACCACTTATCTGCTTCACCTTCCAAACAATGGACTTCCAAAATTACCTTCTCATTTTCTAAACATTGGAGAAACAAAAATATCCTTTCAGTGGTACTGATCAATTGTTTATCCACTAGTGAATCATAGGACCTAGTGGAAGAAGTTGGACACTACCACATGAAGGAATAAACAGAATATTTTTCCCTCTTTTATGAATTTGGAATTCGTACATGATTAATAGCTTGAGAATTTTTTATGAACATATCAACAAATTTTTTTATTTTGGGCCCCAAGAAATTTGGTTGCTCAAGAGAACAATCATTTCATTTCCCATCACATTCATCATTAACATGGTTCCTTCAGGTTTCTTAAATTTACTAAAACTAAAAATAATAGTGTGATAAACACTAATCATTATGGAAAAACCAAAAAATCAAGTAAATTACATAGGTTTAATACTAGATTATTCATGATCACTACCAAACTCTAGGATTATACATAGACTTATCATTAGGGTTCTTAGTATGGTTTTCTCATCTTCTTTTCCAAAGGTTAACTAAACCCAAATCTAAAACAAACTATAATGGCCCATAATTTTCATACATAGATATTACATCTAAATAGAATAATATTCATTAAATAAGATAAAAAAATAAAGATATAACCATATAGGTTTAGTGTCTTTGGAAACTAGTAAATATAAACAACCGATTCATAAAAACATCTACATCATCTCTGTCTTATTTCTTCATAACTAGGACCCTTTTTTGATACAACTTACATAATACATTTCTTCATATCCTGGGGAAAAGAAACATAAGAAAGGGTAGGATAATATGCTCAGTAAGGGAGAAAAAGGGAGATATAAGTAATAACATAATCATAGTACATAAATAAAACATTTGAAAATTATATCATACATGTCAAAGATCATTATATCTTCTCATGGAATAAAACATTGAAGTTTATAATGAATCAAATAACATATTCCATGAGATCATAACATAAGACATGTAATTTTGGAATACACATAATCATAGAAATTAGTTTCCATATTAGTCAAGTATCATTTATAAGACTATCATAGTGGAAAAATTCCTTTACCAAACTGGGTTTACTCCTCATTCCATCCTTATATTACTAAACTAATTTCACTCCTCATTCCAGTCTTATGTATCTCATGATATATAAATATTTACCAAATGTATTATAGGTATATATAGGTCTCACCCATCACATAATGAACACCATAAATATGTTTTCCATAATAACATAATTCAATTATCATATTAGAACCCATAAAAAGAAATGGGTTTCATAAAAATCATTCCATCATAACATAACCCATGTAAAATAAATGAGTTCTATAAATATCATTCCATCATAAACATAAAACAACCCTATAAATAATATTTAAAATATACTTGAAAAATATCCCAATTAAAGCATAAATTACATTAAAAAAATTTATCATAAATGGAAAATAATTTTGAGATATCACTTGAAAATAATTCTTTAAGAAAATATCATTTCTTCTTTGAAAACATTTTATTTTCCTAAAATTACACACAATTTTAGAAGAATTTTTTTTGAAAATAATATTATAAGATATTAAGGGAATATTTGATGAATTAAGGTGTCATGAAAGCATAAAAATTCTTTCATGCCACATAAGTTAAAAGAAAACATTCCTCTCGTACCATTGCAAAAAAATTCAAAAATTACCTCATTAGGAAAAAGAAAACAATATTCCTTTCCAACCATTTAGCAAAAATTAATTCATGGGTAAAAATGAATTTAAAAATAATATAAGAATAGTGTAAATATTTTAGAAAATATTTTTAGGAGACATGTACATGGAAGACAAATATTACTTAAAAGATACTTACATATAAACAATCCCGAATAATAATGAGATTCTGAAATTAACCCTTACCTTGGGTCTCATTTACTTCATATGTATCTGGACCTACTATATTATGGTTTAAATAATGTTATTAATTTAATCCATAACCATATTAATATTTATTATACTAAATATGATCCTCGTATATCATATTATCACCCTTTTGTTAATAATATTTCATTATTATCCTTCTCTCGGGTGTTAACTGCTTCAATTTCCTATTCATGTTTTGTTATATAATTCACAGTTCTTGTTCATATGATATAGTTACATCATTTGCAAGATTATATTAAGGTAAGATATACCATATTTATTCATTATATACATTTATATAATCATTTATGGATGTTGAACATGGAAAATTAATCACATCACACTATGGAGAGGGTAGGTCGTATATACACACGAGCGATGGTATCATTCCCTTAATAGTGAAATAGTAAGAAAGAGGATGATATATTAATTTTATTTCCAAAATCAATATAATGTTATAATATATATATATATATATATATTATTTCTATCAATATACTCGTCCAAATAAGGCGGTGATGAAAAATAGATTACACCACAACATGGAGACAGTAAGTCGTACGTATGCACGTGTGGTGCTTTTGTTTTTCATAGGATGGATAAAGGTTGAATATGATTGTTACATAATTATAATAACCTATAATAATATAGGTGATAAAATATTTATTACTTTATAATAGAAATAGTTCATGAAGAGGAAATGGTAGAACAAATAATCTTGAAAGAGTCTGTAAAGATGATTATATCTTCTTTGAAAAACTTCCTTTAGATATCCTCTTAGGGACATTGTGGTTGGTCTTTTGAGAAGGCTATAACCTATAGAATGTTTAAAGATAATTTTATAAGATATATTTTCAGGTTATGGTCGATCTTTAAGGCTTAATGTGATTTGAAGAAGTGAGGGAGGAGGTTCCCTTTTATAATTGAGGTGAGGGGAACTTTTGAAATTTCTAAAAATATTAATTTATAATAAATTAAATATAAATAAAAAAACCTCAAAAATAAATGTATTCATATATAATCTGAGATAGTTTGGTAATCGCATAAACAAATATATTTTCGACATGTGGTAATATTATTTTCAACTTCGTCATTTTAATTAACCCATAGTTAACCTATTTTGATTTCCACTAATGTAACAACTTTTTCAATATTAAAAGGTTTTAACTTTTAATTAAGTGATGTAAATTAAATCATAAATGAACTATTTATAAAATTTTTACAATATTATATATTTTTTAATTTTTATAGATGTTTTATGATTTTAAAATAATGTAAAACAATATTATTTTGATAAAATGTCATTAGTGTCAATTTTTACACCTTCATTACATGGCATTTTAAAAATATCAAGATAACAATTTAACTTATAAAAAAATATTTTATTATATCCCTATGAGTTCAAGTCCATCTATAAAATTCGTTTATGACATTAATTATTTAAAATTATATTTATTTTAATATTTTTAGTAACATTTATTTGATATTTCTATTAATAAAATAATTACCACATTAGAGTTGTGTAATTATTTAATATACTTATTTTTCACTAAAAAATAAAAATAAAATACCATGATTAATAAAAATATTAAATATTTTAGAATAATATATATAGTATAATATATATTCTGTTTAATACTATATTAAAAATTATATATTATTTAAAACAAGATTGTGACATCTTTAAATTTTTATTAAATAAAATATTATAAATATTATAATCTCATGAAAGTGGACCAAAAAGTCAAAAATAATGTTTTATCATGCAAATATTTTTATTAAGTTATAAATTTAAATTTATAGTCGTTCATAACATATCTTTGTCTTCCATGTGGACACATAAGGGATATTTAAAACAAAGAAAGTGACATTTTGTGAATTTCTTTGATTTAAATATTATATAAGTCATTTTCATGTAAAAGTGTATATTAAACAACTTAATTTATATATTTATGTGTTAAGAGTAAAATTATATTCATACAATAAAATTTTGGAAAGTTTTCAGGTCATTTTATAGTCTTTATCATTTTATTTTTAACATAAATTAACTAATTTACCCTTTTGTTGTGGTAATAAAATTTACCAAAGGTTACTAATCATATTGAAAAAAATTAAAGGAAACTATTCAATAAATTTAAACATTATGAATATAAATTTTATATCCTTTTTTAAAAATTTAAAACATGGAATATTTCAAATTTAATTTAAAATAAAATCTATAAAACGCCAAGAAAAACAGTTTTCAAGAAAATGCCCTTTTAAAACATAAATTGTGTTTATAATAAATTCATGTTTAAAATTATAATAAAAAACCATAATTTCAGTATTTTTAAATTAAAATTAACTAATTAAAATTTCATAATGATCATAAACATAATTATACCTTGTAAATACTTTAAAAGAAAATACAGCTTTCAATAAAAACTAGTATTTTCACTATTTATTAAAAAATAAATGTTTGTAAAAAATAATTTTGACATTTTGAATTCAAAAATAAAATTTATTTTTTCAAATAAATTTTATAGAAATTTTAAATTTTAAAATTTAATAATTCAAATAATAAAAACTCATTTATTGAAGAAAATGTATTTTTGAAGAATAAAGTGATTTTACAAAAATTGTGTGATTATTTAATAAGTACTTACCAATACGTTAATTTTTAGTTAAAAATTTATATTTATTTAATAAATTATTTATTCATATTTATTTCCTATAATTTAACTTTTAGGTTATACTAATACTGTCTTGTGGTTCATTTAAACTCACGGTTGCGTGCAACGCAAGCTATTGAAGAATTAATTTTTTTTTTAAAAAAATGTTTCATAAAAATATCCAGGTGTAACACCCACATTGAAGAATAACCTTGTAAAAAACCATGTGTGCCTTGTATTTCTTGATTTTAATTGCATAATGGTGAGAGTGAGATTTAAAAGAGAAAAGATCAAGACTTTAACCAAACATGGAGGTTAATTTCAAAAAAATGAAATTATGAAAAGAGAATCATTGATTAAACCCCCCCCCCCCCTCTCACTGGTACATCACCACTTACCTAGGAACTTCAATTGTTATAAATAATAATACATGTTTCCTCTGAATGATCCTTTTGTGTTTAAAGTTAGATATGGAGAATTTGAATTTTGTTAATTGAAGTGGTGTCTAACATTAAACGGTAATAATTAT
Source organism: Viscum album (assembly GCA_963277665.1). Classification (NCBI taxonomy): domain Eukaryota; kingdom Viridiplantae; phylum Streptophyta; class Magnoliopsida; order Santalales; family Viscaceae; genus Viscum; species Viscum album. The sequence goes on along the minus strand of OY728131.1, from coordinate 904,532,952 downwards.
CATGATTGGAATAATATGAAAATTCCTTATCTAATTTATCTTAGATTAGAAGTTAAGGGTGTTATTATAGTGGGGTTTTCACAAGTTAAGAGATATTCTCCTTTTAAGTTTAAAAATAAAAGTAATTTGTAGGATGATAGAAAACTAATGAATGAAATTTAAATATCCCTATCTAACAGGTTTTATACAAAATTTATGGGACTCTAAATTTCTAAATAGATATGCCATAATCTTGAGAACATTTTTTAAGGGAATATTAAAGTGAAAGAAACTAAAATATAGATTTGGAGGGAAAATTTTGAAGATATTAGAATGAATGATGATGAGACTATTGATGAATATTTTATAAGGGTGAATAAAATTTTCAATAAAATCCTAGGGTTGGAGATACTCCCAAAGATTCAACCATTGTAAATAAGTTAATGAGAAACTTCCCTGATAGGTTTGATACAAAGGTTTATGCCCTGGAGTATAGAGATGACTTATCTCTTGATGAACTATATACTTTTATGATTTCTTATAAAATGAGAAAGGATTTTTTTTCTCAAGAATGATATTAAAGAGGACGATGAAATTTTATTTAAAACCATGAAAGGTATCAATCTAAAAGGAAATAATAATGAACCATTCTCCAAATAAGAATATTACAATCAAAGAGGTGAAGTAAATGAGAGAATCATGTCTCTTAGTTCAATAAACTTCAGGAGAAAAGAGGTAAATAAATAGGTAAGTTACCTTTAAAATTGTTATAATATATTGGAATAGGGTATTTTGTAGTTAATTTCCATAAGAAGAAGAATTCTTGAACCAAGAATGATGAGTAAGAAGAATTTATTTCCAAAATCAAATGGGAAAAACCAAGTAGGCTAACTTTACAGAGAATAAGTTCTCAAGAATAATGAGATGAAATTTGATGATAAAATAAGATAATTATGAATACTTATGAATAATAAGAGATTCATAAGATGAAGTTACTAGTGAAAAACAAAAATCCTCCATAAACCATGTTAAAGAACATGAAGTAATTCCAAACAGTGATGGGGAGGATAAAAAGAGCTATATTAAACATATGTTGAAAGATGATCTTAAATATTGTCTTGATAAATACACAAATCTCAATAAATGGATCATATTACTTGGGAAGGAGAGATAATTTAAAGATAAATAAGTCAAGGAAAACAATGGCTACATTTAAGAAATTAAAAATCGCAATATGAGAATGACAGAATAAGATAAAATATTGAATGGTTTTGATGAAAAATATAATGAAAATGAAGTAAAAGTAAAAGTAAATAAGACATAATCAATATTACTTTAAGATAAAAAACATAAAATAAGATTATATATGACTACAATAAATTTTTGTATGTAAAGGCTAAGTCATCTCAAATTTCTAAGGATTATTTCTCAAAATATCAGGTAAATTCATCACCTATAAACCATAAGAATATAAAATATGTTTTAAAAAATGGTGTAGTTTCTAAAGGAAAATATGTGTAAGTTTGGACTGATAAAAATTATGAAGGACCACTTTTACATCAAGGTAAGTTGTAGATATCTCAATAAGTGAATTTTTTAAATGAAAAGGAAAAATTAAGGATGGAATGTACATGGAAAACAAGCATAATTTCATAGATATATTCATTAATTTAATAAAATATTGAGTTTTATAGGATATTATTGGTATTGGGGAGGATATGAGAATAAATAATATCTTTTATAGTATAATACTTCATTTAAATTAAGTCAAAGGATATATGAAGTGAGGAGAAAAAACACTTAGAAAACAAGGGTCAGTTCTGAGTAGAAACAAGCTATGAATAGAAATCCATCATGATTGTCTACTAAGAATTGATTTGATTATTTAGATGAAATCTTTGGAAGGTGTGACCAATAAGATCATTGTGGTAAAAATTTTATGAAAAAACTTCCAAGGAATTTTTTTTTAGATATTTAAGATGATAATATTCGGATAAAATGAAAGGCTTAGAAGCCACTTCTAATTAAGGTGGACTATAAAGTAAAAAAGAGAAGCAAGCCAAGGATACTTAATAGTAGATGTTAATCTCAAATGATATGAGACAAAAAAATCATTAAGAAATTTGAAGAACATGATGTATCTATAGTTGATTTTGGGAATAAGATCTTTTTAAAGATTAGAGTAATTGAGATAGCTAAGATTGAATCTCCAAAAATAAAATCCAAAGATGTTCTCTTTATTGATGGGATCAAACATAATTTTTGGAGGGTTAGATATCTTTGTGATTATGGGGATAAAGTAATTTTTAGTAGGAATACTTTCATCATTATGTCCTTAAAGTATGGATGGGTTATCACAAAGGGATAAGAGCTAGTAGTATGATTTTGTTCCAAATTGTAAATTCAAGTGATACTTGTTATTTCATCTTAAAAATGAGAATAAATATTGTAATATAAAACTTTTCTATCTTGGTAAAAGTATTTGTTGAAAAAATCAAAAATCTTATGTTGTAAGAGACTTTCTTCAATTAAATATATGGAAAATAAGATATTTTTGGAATATTTCAAGGGAGTAAAATGATAAAAAGAAGTTATAAGAGAGTTAAAATTTATCCCCCTAGTCCACTTGAATTGATTAACATAGATTTATATGGGATAACAAGATATCAATCCGCATGAGGCAATTATTATTTCACAACATTCATTTCTTATTTTACATGAATGGCTAATTTTTTGTTTATGGAGAACAAATAAAAAGTATTGAATATGATAAACAAATTAGAAGAGATGTTATATCAAGGAGTTGAGAGTTGATAATGGAAAATAGGTCACTATAAATTCATTTTAATCATATATTACTTATAATTGGATCAATCATTAATATAGTTATCTATATATACATCAAAAAATGGATTTATAGAAAAGAAAAATAGAAACCTGTTTGATAGGGGGAGAACCATGCTTTTTGAATTCAAGATATTAAAAACATTATAGAGAGATATTGTGAGTATTATTATGTATATGAAAAATAGGTTCTTACTAAGGCTTAAAAATAATAAGAAATCTTATGAAATGTGGTATAAAAATCCAACTATGAAATATGTAAAACTTTTTTGGAATTCCATGATTTTTGAAGTTAAAAATTTAGATCTAGGAAAATTTGATGAGAATATTGAAGAAGGAATCATCATGGGATATTTATCTAATAGAAGAGGATACAAGTTAGAGAACAAAATTATGAAAAATTTAGTAGACTATTATGATGTAAATATTATTGAAAATAAACATATTTTTGGTGGGTAAATGAAGAATATTTTAAAAATAAATATGTATACAACATGCATATTTCTGAAAAATGGGTGAAGAATAAGCTAGAAATGAATAGGTTCATGCTGATGTTGATTCATTTAAAACTAGTGGTGATGAAGGTGCTACTAAAGGTGAAAAATTAAAACATCAGGGACTAAAAAATCATGCAGAAACTAAAAATATAATTATAAATTAGAATACGAAATTTTAGACTAGAAATGATTAGGACTTGACAACCAAATAGATCTTATTTTTATAGTTGAGCCACAATCAGTAGCTGAAGTTGTAGTGCCCAAATAATGGATAAATGAAATTAATGATTAGATATATTAGATTGAATGGAATTAAAATTAGGATCTTGTTCTAAGAAAAGAAGTAAATAATTATATTTGAACCAAGTGGGTCTTCATAAACAATATCATTAATAAAGGTAACGTTTCAATAAACAAAGCCCGATTCATTTGTAAATGTTTCTTTCAGGTTGAAGGAGTTGATTTTAAAAAAAAATCTTCTATTTCAAGACTTAAATCCATAAGAATGTTATTGACTATGTTAAATCATTAACAATATAAGATATATCAATTGTATGTGAAGTAAATATTTTTGAATAGATAATTGGAAGAGGAAGTATATATCGAACAACCTAATGTTTTTTTATTATCAGTGATAGAACTATAATGTGTTGACTAAACAAAGATTAATATGGGTTAAAACAGGATCCTAGAACTTGCTATTCCAAGCTAGAAAATTTCATGACGAAAATAAATTCTAATAAAGGGAATGTTATCAATATTATTTATGTGAAGGAAATGAGTACAAGTACTCTTATTGTAATTATTTATGTTGATGACATAATTTTTAAAAGAGAAGAAGTATTAATATGAAGATTTTTAAAGGAAAATAAAAAAAAATTAAAAGTATATTCTTAGAGAGATGAGTTTTATATTGAGATTTGAATTTTTTCAAAAAGAATATTTCATTTTTCTATCCTAAGAAAAATATTCCAAGGAATCTTTGAAGAAGTTTGGAATGTAAGATAAAAAAGTTGTGTTCAAACCCATAATAATGGGATAAAGTTGAGAAAGGATGATTTAGGTTAGAGTTTGAATCAAAAATAATTTAGGAGATTGGTTGGATATTGAAGTTATCTCACTATATCTAGACCTTGAATTGTTTATGCAGTGGAATTTTATTCTAGGTATCAAAGTGATCCAAAAAAATCACACATGTTGGATACCAAGATAGTTCTCAAATGTATCAAAGGGACTCTAAATTATTTCATGATGTATAAAATAAGAGAGAAGTATAATTTCTTTGGGTACACTATTGTTCATCAGACTAGATATTGTGATTAAATAAAATTAACATCAGGTGGTAAACTTTTTTTGGGAAATTTATTTGAGTGGACATTACAAGAAGAATATTTTAGTGACCTTGATCCCAATATAGGATGAGTATGTGGTTTCTGCACATTATTATGCACAAATGATCTATATGAGAATGAAATTGGAATATTTTAAGGTAAAAATTGAGAATCCATTATTATTTCTAGTGAAAATAAAATTTCAATTGATCTATCGAAGAATTTAGTGCAACACTCTTGATCTAAACACATGGACATCATATTTCATTTTATAAAATTTATGGTAAAAAATATATATGTGAAGTTAGAATATATTCTTATAATAGATTAAATTAATGATATTTTTTTAACAGTCATGCCAAAGTTTGGATTTTAAGGCATGAGGATGGATATTCATGTTTGTCTAATCACTCTTACTTGAGAATGTTTTGATTTTCCCTACATTCCTTTGGATTCTATTTTCAAATTGAGGTGACTTAATCTCATAACCTTACTTTGAATCTAAATATGATTTTATTGAAAAACATGGGGAGAAATGCGTGGGTTGATTAAGGGGGGAATCAATTCCACTAGGAAAATTGCTTAGCACTAAGGGATGGAATTCTCTAAAAGACACTTCTTTTCCCAACTATGTGGTGTCAAGAAATTACTATTTGATCAAGGCAGTGATTTAATGAAATTTAGTATGATTTTTCTAGATTTAACAACAAATCCAAAGGGGAATATTAAAGAACCCATGGAATTGTTGAGGGTGTGTGGTATATGTTGTCAATCATGTGTGGGAATCATTAGAAGTTGTTGAGAATGTTTTTTTCTCTTATGTTTTGTTTTGTTTGATTACATGAAAAGATTTTTGTAAATTGGTGATTTAAATATTTAGAGTTTTTTATTTTTATAATTCCTCACATGATTTAAGTAATTTAAATCCTCATATGTGAAAATTTATTGCATTTTAATTTTGTTATATCACATATATTTATCATGTGTTAATTTGTGAAAAAATAATGTGTTTAAATTTTTTTCTAATATTAGTTATAATTTATTTCTACTACCAGTTCAGATTTTATGCTACTTCAAGTTCAAATATTATACCACTTCAAGCTCTAATTTTATGATACTTCCAATTCAATTTTATGCTAATTGTAGTTTATTTCTTATGCTACCACCAGTTTATTTTTTGTGCTATTTTTATTTTAAATTTTATACTACCACCGGTTCATTCTTTGTGAAACCATTATTTCATTTTTCATGATACTTCTAGTTTATTTTTTTGTGCTACCGAAAATTATATTTTTCTACCATCAGTTCAGATTTTATGCTAATGTCACTTTATTATTTGTTTTGGTGCTACCGAATGTCCAATTTTCATGTTATCGCTAGTTCAATTTCTATACTACCAATAGTTCAAATTCTATGATACCACCAGTTCAATTTTTGAGCTACCATTAGTTCAAATTTCATACTAAACCACCAATATATTTTCTAAATATTTTCATGCTCTATTTTATATATCATTAGACTGAAAATTAAATTTTTATTTCAAAATCAGTTTTATGGAGAAAGTGAGAAACCTCAAAAGGGTAATGTAAAGGGTCATTAAACATAGAAAGAAATTACAAAATAATTAAAGACAAGATTAAGATTATTAGAACCAGTCACTCTATATAATCCTCATTTTAAATCTGTGACCACAATATCTAGGTCCTCCATGATGATTTCTTCAAAGTGTTCATCTAGGTTATGCCAAGTATGAATGTATTCCTCTGTATTAATCTTCTTTCTAAGCACTATTTATCTTGTTTGTTAATTTATCTTCACAGGAATAATGAAATTTGGACCATGTGGAAACAAAGTCACCAGAATTGGAAAAAAAAGGAAGCTTTAAGGATCTAGAAGCCCGGTGACAACATGATCTAGAAGGGTCTAAGAACCATTGATTAATGGGTCAAAATAGTAGAGAGTTGGGAGCCATCGTCTGAAGAGAGCTATCAAGGACAACCCATGGAAATATGACACCTCTAAGAATTCCTGGAGTGAGAGAGGAAGCTAGGGGACCTCGTGGTAGAGGTCTAAGACATTCAAACGAAGATAAATATGAGCAAAATCTGGGAGGACGGTAGGATCGGTGAATGGAGAGAAGTCTGTGAGAGCCCTCATGCAATGTAGAAGAAGGGGGTGGTCGAATAGGTCATCGCCACCACCTAAAGGAGGAACACTTACTACTAGGGATTCATGAGGAAGGAAACATAGAGCCACCAATTCCCAATTACATAACACTTCATATTTTTTTATAATGACTTTATAATCTCATATTAATTATATAAAACCTTTGGGAAGTGTTTTTATTTTCTTTTAACATGATTTTATAAAGTTCAAATAGTGTTAATATTTTTCAAAAATGAAATGTATAGCTTGAAACTCAAAATATATATTATTTTTTGTTGTTTTATTCCATTATATTATTTATAAATTAATATTAGTTGATATTAAACTCATTCAAACTTGTTTTAATATTTCTCAATGATTTTTTTTAAATTTTGATATTATTTTCTTGTTTAATTATTGTTTTAATCGATTTTTTTTGATTTTTTATTTCAAATTTAAACATAATATTTTCATGGATATAATTTCTCCAGTTTCATGAAGATAGTTTTAATTATTTCTTTAATATTAATGTCTTGTTTAAACTTATTCAAACATTTTTTTTAAATTAGTTTAAATTATATGATATTTGTGGAAACTGTTTTATCATAGTGATATTTATGGTTAGCCTTTCTATTATTATTATTAATAATACAAACCATTTTCATTAGATATATTTAGCTATTGTAATATTTTAAAATACGTATATAAAGGACATATATGATGTATATAACAAGTATCAAAAACATATTCGGCACTGTATTTTTTTACAAGAATAAATCTTTGAACTGGAAAAGCATTGTACAATATGAAAAGTCCAGTGTGATATTGGTTTCATCATCTGGATGATCTCTCAAGTGATGCATTACATATTCTATGACTTCTACTAACCAGAAGAGATGATTTGATCCTTTACACAATAACCAGTATATATGCTTCCTTTGTTTTATCTTATCTTTTGTTCTGGTATTTTGTGTCTATAACACTATTTCCCATATCTCACTAATACTCTCACTTAATGTTTATGGTTTTACGTACAAAAATAATTTTCATTCTTCAGGTTGTGACTACTAGTTTCTAAGGTCAGCCTCATTCAGTATGTGACTCATGATATCTAATTTCAAGGTTGTAATTGTGTTGTGACTTCCCATACAAAAGATTTGTGTCTTAGTTATTCTAAGATACCTAACCTTTTGAAGTTATTTCCTTGTTTAAATTTTTGTTTTAATCCATAAATATTGTCTAAATAAATGTTTATTGGGTGTGTGGGGAGGTTTGGGGGTGTTTTAGGGGCTCAACACATCAAAAGAAAGAGAAATCGGTTCATTTTGTGCATGTTGCAATGTTTGCGTACGGTTAGTGAAAACCATGTGAGGGAGGAATACAAACCATGAAAACTTGGACACATGCTTCTTGCACAGTCTCCACACGGTTTTTTAAACCATGTGGGCCTCCCCAATTAACCATGTAGCTTAAACCTTCTTGGGAAGAGGCTGGCCCACATTTGCTGCACAGTTTGGAAAATCGTGCAACCAAACCATGCATCCCATTAAAAAGTTAAAAATTATGAAACAACCCCCTTGAGAATTTATTTCCCTTACCTAATTCTTCCCAATTTCTCTTCCTATAAACCCTAATGATGAACCAAACTCTTTCATGCTTCAAAAAGATCATTCTCCTTCGATTATAGTTCATTTGGAGTGTTGTTGTTTAAAGATTTAACCTCCAGGTAAGTCTAACACTCCTCTTTCTTCTCTCTTCTATTTTAGGGCTTGTATATTTGTTATTCTAATTTTGTTTCCCTAAAACCCTATTTTTCTAGAGGATCATACTTTGGGGCTTCAAAGGGTTCTTGAATCCAAATCTAAGGCTAAGGTTGAGGATGTGTTTATCTTATGATTTGAGGTAAGTGGTCTATAAGTTATATCCTATAGTCTTAATGTTAATTTGTGCTTGAATGGTTTTGTGTTTGCTTCCAACTTTTTGTGAGGTTAATGTCCTTAGTAATTTTTTGGAAAAAAATGGTTATCTAAATGAAGATTTTAACCCCTTAATACCCTTGTAGGGTATATTTTGGTTTACTATTCCAAATTAAGGCCACTCATGGGGTATGCCAATGATTTAGGACATAGAAATAGTAAGTTTAAGACCTAAATTAATTTGTGATAAGTTAGTTACCATGAAAAACATGTCGGTACTTCAAATTGAATTAAAAATGGATTATGAATAGTGTTATCTAGAGTTTTATGATGGTATAAAGGAATTCTTGGATTAACATGAATTGAGTTAGTTGTAATAAAGAAAATTGTGAACATGATCCACAGTCTGGTTGGTGAGAAATCTTTAAGTGCATCCAGGAGACCCAGGATCAAATCCAGGCGGAGGCTAATTTCTGGTATTGTAGAAGTACTGTAGCAGCACTGCATTAGGAACTGTGCAGAACTGTAGCAAGTACTGTAGAAAGAATTGTAGTAGGTAATGTTTGGCACTGTAGAGGAAAGGAATACTCCCCCGTTTGGGCCTTCAGGCTATCGATTTGGTACTCGAGTCCTTTAAGGCCTTCGGGCCACTCGGGACTTCGGGTCAGTAAGGCCTTCGGGCCACCTCAAGGCCTTCGGGCCACTTTAAGTGTAGATACAAACCAGACAACCTACAAAGGAACAAACATCAGAAGGAGGGGGGCAATGATATTTCACCATAGTAGAAGCTAAACGGATTGAAATAATGAGAGGGTATGGCACCTGCCATCGGGATAAGCCTATGCATGCACGGGAAATCCTAGTTGTACAGACATGTAAAGGTGGAGAGCTGATTTTATGATGAAGATGCTAGGGAGGAGCAGTTCCAAGTAGTTAGTCTTGGTTGTATGTAATGTTTGAATCCTACGGGCAATGAATTCCTCTATGTCCTATGGGCCATGTAATACTTACGCCTACGGGCCTTGTAAGGGTCCTACCTCACCCCTTGAAAGGTGGATTATCAAAATCAATAAAAAACGAAGGCTTTAATAAAGGAAATTGTGCTAATTGGTTTATGAAATGTACTTGAAATGAATAAGTGGGTCAATGAAAATGAAATAATGGTTATGTTGAATAGGATAACATACAAGAATTGTTAAATATACCTAATGGGTTAAGGAATAAGAAAAGAAAAATGGAATAAATTGGTTATCCTGGGTAAATGCCTATAATGTTAATGGGTAAGGGCATAAGGGTTATTTATGTATTAAATTAAATATTAAATGTTATTTTTATGTGTTTTGAATTATGTATTATTTTTTATATAGTATAAGTGGTAAATAGATAAATGAGAATATTCACATGGTTTGGTTATTGTGGGGTATTGGACTTGAGGATCTACACCCACGAGTTAGGTTAGACTGAGGCTCTAAACCCCACCCCATAAGGTATAGGTCAGAGAAGGGTACCGAGGATCAATACCTCTAACAGATGCATTTGATGAAACTACTGGGATAAAGGAATCAATGTAAGTGTAATGTATTTGATTATAAAATATTAACCCAAGAGAGATAGGGAACTTGACTTATTTCCCTTATGTAAGATAATTGAGTGGCTTAGTCAGTGTGTAAATAATGTTAATTCCTAACCCATAGGACATGTGATGAAAATGAATTCTGTTGTAAGGATGATATAGTTGATGGAAATTGAAATAATAATGGAAATGAACTAAGTGAATCATATTTCCTAATGTCACTTGAGTTGTATTTTTTATACCTTATTATTTATTTACTATTTTCATGCACTATTTGCTTAGACTGGATTTTTTGTTGACATTATTGGTGTTGTCCTACTGAGTTGTACTCATACACTAATCAGACCTTCAGTGGGTACCTGATCAGATTTCTTGGTAGAAGGTCAGTATAAGGGAAAATGCCTTATGCTAGGGAGTTGAGTTGGTCTTGGGATGTGCATGGGTGGGGATCTGAGTTTGGAGTTGGGACCCATTTTGGGGATTCAACTATTTCCATTTATTTTGGGGTTTTACTCACTTTATCTCTATTGTCATGACATGAAATAATTTTTGTATGGTTGTGAGTTGTGCCCTGTTAGGGAAAATACTTAATAATGGATGTTTTTTATCTATTTTTTGTTATTTTCTTTATTTGATATGTTATATGGTTTGTATTAATCTAATAAGGATTTTATAGTCTCCACATGTGATATATTTGACCCTCACCACTAGTAGACATTCTTTGGTGTTTGGGGAGGCATTCTTGAGGTCAGGTGGAAACCCAACTCAGAGCACCAGTTTAGTGGCTTCCAGGTCGGGGATGTTACAAAGTGGTATCATAATGGTTGTTTTCAGTGGTATTGTTATTTGGGATGGTAGATAAGAGATTAGGATGCTTCGAGCCTTGTCAATGATCTTGTTCTTAGTAGTAGCTAACACAAGTATGAGGGAAAACCCAAGTGTCCAGGGCGGAAATTGTTGTTCTTGATGTGTCTTTTTACAGTTGAATGATATTTAACCATTGGGTGATGCAATTGTTTTTTAGTGTGGATGTTTTATGATATTTTTCTCAAGGATGGAATGACACGAGGTTTCACATTCATACATCATTTTAGGAAACTAGGGCTATAGGCAACATGCATAATGATAGGCACACACTGTATGGGTGTGTGAGACATGAAGGGTAGGATGCATTTTATCTTCTTGAAAATTTGAATAAAAGTGTGTCTAATAAAGATGATGCAAATGTGTAATAAGGAATAATTTTAAGGAATTATTAGATAATTATTCTTAATGTAGGATTGTAAATGAGTTAATATATTGGTTATAACAAATTGTTAAATGGGAAATGTGCTTAAGAGGAAAGATGTACGTTCTGAGTGAGGGAATGATTTTAGAAAGGTGCCTAATGTAAAACCTAAGACTATGTGTATTGTTTTACCACACATTATACATAATCGTGGTAGGGATGGTTGATGTTAGTGTTCCAGGTGTGATGATGATCTTCAAGATAGTGTGTACATGATGAGTTGGTATGAATAGTAAAGAGCCTTCTATTATGTAATTGTGGGAACTTTATGTTATATGTTCTAAGACTTGTGTGTGGAATTGTGGTAAGATTCCACCATGTCAACACGTGTTGGTTTCCATACAAGAGGGTGTCACTGATAATTCTCTCCAAGAAGTGGGGAATAAAATTTCGGTAGTTTAGGATAATATAGGAGAGGAGGAGTGTTGGGATAACTTTTCTCATTTTATGCAGATTATGGAACGAGACCTAGGGTGAGTCATGTTGAGTATGCTTGATATGAATAGAGAGTTTCAGTTGGAAAAACATCTAACATTTTCTGGAGAGGGTGGACCTAGGGATGTAGAGTTCTAAATAAAGTCCATCCAGCTGATTTTGGATCACTTGGAGACTCTTACAGGGAAGGGATTCAAGTTAGTAGCCTACATGTTGTGGAGACCAGCAAGGATCTAGTGGGATATCTTGGTTTAGACTCAGGAGGTAGATGATATGTTGTGGAAGGATTTTCATGAAATTTTTTTGGAACACTTTCATCTAGAGACCTTGAGATAGGAGCAGGCTGCAGAGTTTATGAGGTTGACCCAGGGAATGATGTTAATGATGGATTATGTGAGTTTTTTCACAGAATTTAAATGCTTCATTTTGATGTTGGAAAAATATGAGGTTGTGACATAGACATTTCTAGGATGTAATTAGATAGGAGATCAAGTCTCATGTGAACATTTTCCATTTAGAGAGGTTTGTATAAGTTTTTAATTAGTCCCTTATCTCATAAGGGAACTTGAAGTTGGCTTTGGGAAATGTGTATTTAGTTCTAGATTCATGAACCACTAGTGTAACTTCTGAGGTATGTAGCATCATTTTAGAAATCTTCATCCGGGTGGAAGTTTACAAAGTGGTCTGAAGAGAGGAATATCATCTTTGAGTGATGACCATGTGTTTTTATATCAGTGTGAAAAGATAGGGCAGATGCATGGTCAGGTCCCCCAACCACCAGTTGAGTGTGGAGTGTGGGATATAATTGGTCATGAGCATAGGTTCTAGAGGAACCCTCGACAACTGGGAAAAAATAGAGGGCATAAGTTGGTATTTAGTGAAGGTAGTGGGTCAGTTACCCCATATTTGGCAAGTAGTTGGAGATCGAATGCCCATACCGATAGAGATGGTGGATGTGGAACTTCGGGGTGAGAGCATACTTATTAGCAGGTTAGTGCATCACCAAGAACTCAGACTGAGGCCCATGGTAGAGGTCTAGGTTATCTTGATGCAGTTCAGTCTACACCAAGAGGTGGCGAGGTTGGACCATCGACTATTCGAGGAATAATCTTTTTAGCTTCCATGCTTTCTAGTGCTTTATTTGATACTGGTGCCTCACATTCTTTGATTTCTTCCTAGTTTGTGGTTGTTTCGGGCCTAGTAGTGGAGCATATGTGTGGGGTCATGTCAATTGATACACCATTTGGGGTGAAATAAGAGAATATCATACAATGTAAGGGGTGTACACTTGAGGTTGGTAGATATTTTTTCCTATGGGACCTATTTGTGCTTGAGATGTCAGGTTTTGACCTAAATTTTGGATATGGAATGGCTAGTGCTATACCAAGACTATATTTACTATTACCATCATAGGGTAACATTCACATATCTTGATGGATATGTGTATGTACATCGTGGAGAATGGGATGTTTGGGTATGTCGTGCAAGGCCAGTTTGTTAGTAGTTGGGTGAACTCATAGACCAAGTGGTTTTTCTTATGCTTGATAATGGGGGAGTAGAGTAGTCTATATTTCTTCCAATCATGGATTGGTTCCAGGATTTATTTTCAAAGGGTTTCTTGGGGATATCACCTGATAGAGTTTTTGATTTCACAATAGAGTTACTACAAGTTGTTGAACCAGTTTCCATTATGCCCGGTAGAATGGAATCAGTTGAACTTCGAGAACTAAAGACTCATTTGGAGGAATTAGAGAATTAAGAGTTTATATGTACTAGTATGTCACCTTAAGTATCTCTTATGTTTTTTTCAAATAAACCTGATGGATCATTGTGAATATATGTCAATTACAGTCATCTAAACCATGAAGGTTAAGAATCAATACAGTCTTCCTCATATCGATGACCTTTTTGACTAACTGGAAGGTGCAGCAGTGTTCTATAAGATTGATCTAAGACTAGGATATCATTAGATAAGAGTGAGACCTTATGATATACTACAAACCACCTTCATAAGAAGATATAGGTTGTATGAGTTTTTATTTATTTATTTTGGATTGACCAATACATTAGTGATGTTCATGGACCTAATTATTTGAATATATCTTCCTTACCTGGATCAATTTGTAGTCATTTTTGTTGATGACATCTTAGTGTACTCTAATACTCAGGATGATCATGCCAATATCTTGACATCATATTGAGTGTGCTAAGAGATCATAGGATATACTCCAATCTATCCAAATTTTATTTCTATACTTACAAGGAGAATTACTTAGGGAACATTACCTCAAAGGAAGGTGTGTCTATAGACTCGGAGAAAGTGCTGGGGGTTGTGTCTTTTGAGTATCCCAAGAATGTTTCTAATGTCCAAACTTTTTTAGGTTTGTTAATTTATTACGAAAGGTTCATTAATGAATTTTCCAATTTGGTAGTTCCATTATAGGGTTTGACTAAGAAGGGCATCAAGTTCGAGTTGTTTGAAACATGCGAGAATACCTTACAATAGTTAAATAGGTAGCTGACAACCACATCGATTCAAATCTTACATAATCTAGGTAATAAATATATGTTGTTTTTTGATATGTATGGTGTTAGCCTTGGGGTGGTGTTGATGCAGGTTGATCAATTTGTAGTGTATGGGTCATCATATTTGAGACCTCATATAAGGAATTGCTTGATGCATGATCTTGAATTGTTCATGGTGGTTCATGACTTAAAATGTTGGCAGAATTATTTTTTGGGATAATGGTGTATGGTGTATAATAATCATAAAAGTATGAAGTAAATTTTCTATTAGTTTGATTTGAATCATCACTAGAGGATATGGGTTGAGTACATGAAATCCTTTGACTTTGATTTAGTTTACACGCTATGAAAGGGAAAAAAATTTATAGATGATTTGAGTCAGAAGACACAAAATTAGGCTATTCATAAATCATGCTCAGAATGGAAGATGGTGGAATTGATTGTTGATTTGTGTCTGAAGGCGAATGATTTTCAAGGGAAGATGACCCTTCCATATTTGGAAGTTGAGTCTACACTTTTGAGCTAGATTAAGTGAGGACAATATGAATATCTTGAATTTGTGGCTTTGAGGGAAATTTTTAAAGTTGGGGAGTCACATTTTGATTGGACCATTGGGGATTATGGGATCATTTATGCCCGTGGACATGTAATTGTGCAAATGTGTATACTAGAAGAGTTAATGCCTGAGTTTCATGTATCAAAGTGGGATTTGAATCTTGGTCTGAATAAAATGTATCAAGATCTTTTTAGTCGGTATTGGTGGTTGGGAATTAATAAATATATTGTAGGTTTCATAGCGTGAATCATTACCTTTCAGTAGGTGAAGGCTAAGAATTAGTGACTAAGTGGTTTTTTGAATCCATTTCTCATTCCAAGATAGAAATGGGATGACATGATTTTGAATTTTGTTTTGGGTCTTCCAAATATTCCATGGAAGAAGGATGTGATCTGGGTAGTTGTGGATTAGTTAACTAAAGTGCTTCATTTCTTACCAATTAAAGAGACATTCACCATTGATCAGTTTGTTGAGTTGTATGTTAAAGAGATAGTATGGTTTCATGGGGTACCATAGAAATAGTTTAAAATCAATAGACTCAATTTATATCACACTTTTGGAAGGGATTACAAAAGTCTCATGGTACCTATATGTTTTTTAGTATGAATTTCCACCCATAGATGGATGGGAAGTTGAAATGTTATATTCAGGTTTTAGAGGACATGTTGAGGGCATGTGTCCTAGACTTTGGTGGATCATATAAAAATAACTCATCACTGGTTGAGTTTTCTTACAATAATATTTATCAGAATATAGTTCATATGGAACTGTTTAAGGTTCTCTATGGAATACCATGTAGATCTCCATTAAATTGGATAGAAACTGGAGAATCAAAGTTGTTGGGACCGAGTCTCCTGTAGGATTCATCTTAGAAGATTTGGTTTACATGGAATTATATGGAAATGCATCATAGTGTGAATAATTCATATGAAGATCGATGTCATAAACATATTGAGTTTAGGGTGGATGAACTTATGTTCTTTGGGTGTTTCCATGGTTGGGTCACCATAGAATTCAGAAACAGGGTAAAGGTAAGTTAGCACCTAGATAGATGGGTTCATTCGAGATTTTGGGGAGGATTGGACTGGTGGCATACTGATGGGTTCATACAAAATGATATACTGGTATGAATGATGCTTTTCATGCTTCCTAGCTTTGATAGTATCACCTTGACTCATCTCACATGATTGATGTTGAGGATGTAGAACTTGTGGCTGAAGCATCCTTTGAGGAGCATCTGGTTCGTATTGTGGATCATAGTGAGAAAGTATTTTGGGAAAGAATTTGAAATTGGTTTTAGTTTTATGGAATTATAGTAATGTTAAATAAGAAACATGGTAAAGGTAATTGGTTTTGTAGGCCTAGTGGCCTGAATTATTTTCTTTATAAGCTCAGTGATGCTTGGAAGTTCGGCTTAAGGATGAGTTTTTATAAGTTGGGGAGGTTGTAAGATCTAGGACTTCTTCAAGGCATGTAATTGTTCAAATTTTAGTTTTAATGCCTAAATTGTGGCTGAATAATTGTTTATTGGGTGTGTGATGAGGTTTGGGGATATTCTAAGGGATCAGGACATGAAAATAAAGAGAAATTGGGCTATTCTGCGCATATTGCACAGTTTTCACATGGTTAGTGCAAACCATGCAAGGGAGGAAGCCAAACCAAGAAACCTTGGATAGAGGCTTCTCACATGGTTGGAACATGGTTTTTCTAATTGTGTGGGCCTCCCAAAATAACCAAGTGGATTAAAACATCTTTGATGGAGGCTAGCGCACGTTCAATGCATGGTTTGGAAAACTATGCGGCTAACCACATGCCCCATTAAAAGGTGAGAAATTATGAAACCATACCCTAAGGATTTTAATTTCCTTACGTTATTTCTTCCCCATTTCTCTTCTTATAAACCCTAGTAATGAACCAAACTATTTCGAGCTTCCAATGGATCATTCTCCTTCAATTATAGGCCATTTGGAGCATTGTTGGTTACATATCAAAGCACCTGGTATGTCTAATGCTCCACTTTCTTATCTCATCCAGATTAGGGGTTGTAGATTCATTATTATTATTTCAAATCCCTAAAACCCTATTTTTCCCGATGATTTTATGTTGGGTATTCAAAGGGTGATTGAATCTAAATATAAGGATAAGGTTGAGGGTTAGGCCTTCTTCGGATTCGAGGTAGGTGGTCTATAAGTTATATCATATAGTCTTTATGTTGATTTTTGCATTCATGGTTGTGTGTTTGCTTCATGATTTTTGTACGTTTAATTTCTTTACTAATTTTTTGTAAAAATGGATGTCTAAATGAGGATTTGAACCCTTAATGGCCCCCATAGAGTGCATTGAGGTTGACTATAACAAATTAGGGCCACCCATGGGGTGTGCCAATGATTCTGAACATAAAAAATGTATGGTTAAGCTAATAATTGATTTTTGATAAGGGAGATCCCATGAAAAAAATTATTACATTAAACTAAATTAAAAAGGGATTATGAATAGTGGTGTATAAACTTTTGTGATGGAATAAGGGATTGTTTGTCTTAACAGGAATTGAAATTGTTTTCATAAAGGAAATTGTGCTAAGTGATTTATAAAATGTACTTGAAATGCATAAGTGGGTCAATGTATATGAAATGATGATTATGTTAATGTTTCAAACCGTTTCCCTTCAAGGATATGGAGGAATGACGCGCCCGACTGTCAATCTCACGGATGGTTGAGCTCCTCTCAATTTCCAAAGTCGGGTACACCGGTCTTCGTTTCAAAACTCCCAATAGTTCCATATCCAACGATACGTGGAACTTCTTTCCAAAGGCAGGAGTCCGCTGGATGGTTTGGCCAGTGATACTTAAGAACTCACATTGGTCGAGAGGATGGGAAGTCAGGATCATCGCACTCTTTTGGGGGGAATTATTTCCTGTTCTGGGACTCTCTTAAAGATTTAAGACGTATTTATATGTTCACAAATCTTTGGTTTATACCCAAACATAGTATACACGGATTTAACCCTGGTGGGAAATGGTCAGCTGAATGCAGGGATTCAGAATCATCTATGCCCAAGGTTTACCATCCCTCGTTGGATTAATGACCCTGAGGAGTCTGGACTCATTGAGGAGTCACTAGGGGTGGTGCGGTGAAATGGCATAAATATAGCCGGATCAGCCAGTTGTTGGGCTTGAACCTCAGGGAGGCTTCCTACATACCCTGCCTAGGAGACAGGGATCAAATTCCACGTAGTTCGAATTGGGGTGTCAAAGAACCGACATGAAGGTGGACCCGGAGGTCCGATGATGATCGGGCTTGAACTTCTAAGAGGCTTCCTACGTATCCCTGTAGTGGGGAATCAAAGTCCTTGTAGTTCGAAAAGGCTTGGGGCTTACACTCTGAGGTAGCCCAGAGTATTGGATTAGGGCTTACACTCTGGGGAGGCCCATAAGAGGATGTCATGGTCGATTATTACTCTAAGCCCGCATGATTCATGCTCTATGTGAGAAACAAGAGGCATCAAGGACCAAACGATCACGTCGCGAAATGTGAATCTATGAGAAGTAGAGTGGGGATTATGCATAGAGTGTCCCATAAGGTTGGGGCTTACTCCTAGGTGGATGCCCATGGTGTCTTCCTCATGTCTGGCCATGAGGGAATCCCAACCCATTGGTGGGTTGAGGAATATATTGGGGGCCAATGCCTATGCGCAAGTGCACAAGTGGGATAATGCCAAGGGCGTTGGAATCCGTCCAAACAAAGGGGGATGAAAAGTGTGAATCACATGCCCAACATTCGGAACACGGTGAAGGTGGAATGACGATGGAGGATAACTGTTGACTGTGTCTGAAACACAACATCCATATCGCGTTAGCCTAAAATGGGGACAAACAAATGAGGGTCGACTATTGACCATGTTCAAAACACAGTACCTGACTCAAAGTGTTGTCAAAATTCTTCCGGGGTGTTGGCCTAGGTTGGTAGGTGAGCCGAGGTGAAATGGGACGAGGCTATTAGGGGGTCCCTTCAGACATGTAAGTGGATGAAGATCCAAATGAAGGACACACAAAGCGTGAGGCAGAGTGATGGAATGTTTGAATAGATTCCAATGCTCTTGAAGGTATGCCACTATGATCGTGGCATTAGGCATCTTATGCTTGGAGCATAAGACATCTCTTGCATGGAGAAAGAGGCATCCAATTATTGAATGATATGGAATTATACAGTTTATAGTCATGTAGAGAGGACTGTTTCCATACAGTTTAACTTCATGTGGTAAGGAATATGGCCATATAGTTTAACGTCATGTGGTCAGGATGAGGTCCATACAGTTTAACATCATGTTGTCAGGACAACAGACATACAATTTAACCTCATGTGGTCAGGATGACTAGGTAGGAGATAGCTAGCAATGGTTGGTGTGGGACTTACACAAGGGTGGCCCTTTTTGGATGAACCTAGAAAAGGATCTAGGTAATGGGGTTATAGGAGAGTCATGAGGAGTATCTCGACTCATGGAATGTATAGGATGGATGTTGGGCTGGCGTAAAGGTGCAATGTAAAATACTATTAACCCGGCCCGAAAAGTTCGCAGTGCAACTATCCATTTTTCATGGGGGTCCACGGTATGGACCAGCGAGTGCATGGGGTTTTCTGCATGGTGCGGGATGCATAAGAGCTGGCCACGAGGAGCTGGCCGTGAGGGACTGGTCGTATGTGGTTCGCGGTTTGGTTGTCCACGAAGGGTGTCTGCTGATGAGCTGGCCACGAGGGAGCAGGCCGCATGTGGTTCGCGGTTTGGTTGTCTGCGAAGGGTGTCCTCAGAGGAACTGGCTATGAGGGAGCAGTCCGCGAAGGACTAGGCTGTGGAGGATGGCCCTGGAGGAGGCTGTCCGTGGAGGAGGATGTCCGCGATGGCAGGCCGGCACCCGTCCTGATTCGCGCCCGTAGAGGGGTAACCGCCTCCATTTTGTGAATGAAACTGGTCTGCGTAGGGGGTGGTCATCCGCAAAGGAGATAGCCAAATCTGGTTCTCGGTTTGGTTTCTCCTCTATGCAGAAGAGTGCATCTGCGGACGATATGGGGTCTGCAGATGGTCGCGAAACATTACCGCTGGGAGCGATTTCTCTAGCGTCTCCCCATGGGTTTTCACCCGTCCTTCCTCTCTTTTCTTTTTGGTGCCCCTTGGTGACTATTTATAGAGTCACAAGGGAGGTTGTATTAATGGTCCCATGGCACTTTCTGCGGAAGCCCATGAAGGAGTCCCCAACCGTGGTTGACTTGGTTAACTGAGGATTTTCAAAACCAAGATCCGCGGAATTGCTCCGCGGATGTGCACCACTCCGCCTCTATTCTGCGAACGACGGCGGTCCGTGGCCTCAAAGGAGCTTCGCCACTATTTCATGAGTAATAGCATTCACAGCCGCATATGGCTTCCCTCCATTTCGCAAACGACGGTACGCGCGGCATGGGCTAGTTGGCACGGTTCGCGGTGGTGAACCTGGTTCGCGCCCGCGTAGGCACTCTGCCCCCATTTCGCGAACGAAAGCCTCTACGGGAGGGCAGTTCGCCGAACCAGCTGCGTACTGTTTCTAGGAGCCGGTACGCAGATCGGTTTGGTACATTTCCAAGTCTTGGGGTAATTGGATTTCCCACTTGTGGAATTTTCAGGACCCTACAGTTAAATAGGATAACGTACAAGAACTTTTGAATATACCCAATGGGTTAAGGAAGAAGAATGGGAAATTTAATAAATGGGATAGCCTAGTTATATTCCAATTCTGTTAATGGGTAAGGGAATAAGGGTGAATTATGTGTTAAATGAAATGTGAAATGTGATTTTCATGTGGTTTTGATTAAGTATAATTGTTTATATAGTATATGTGGTAAATGGATAAATGATCAAGTGAACATGGATTTGCTATTATGGGGTATTGGGCTTGAGTATCCATTCCTATGGGTCAGGTTAGAATAAGGATATAAACCCCACCCCATAATTCTTGAGTTATAGAAGGAGAGTGAGGCTCTATACCAATAATGGATGCATTTGATGAAACTACTTAGACCAAGGTTCCAAGTTAAGTGTAATGTATTTGATTATGAAATGTTAACCCTAGAAAGATAGGGAACATGATTTATTACCCTTATGCATAATAATTGACCATCTTGGTAAATGTGTAAATAATATAAATTCCTCACCCATAGGATATGTGATGAAAATGAATTTAGTAGTGAAGATGATATAGTTGATGGAAATGGAAATAATAATAGATGTGAACTGAGTGATTCCTCTTCCCTAATATAACTTGAGTTTTATTTTTTCTACCTTTTTATTTATTTTCTATCATCATGCAATATCTATATAGACTGGATATTTTTTAGACACTTTTAGTGGAGGCCTACTCAGTTTTAATCACACACTTCTCAGGCATACGTTGGGTACCTAATCTGATTTCTTGGCAGTAGGTCAGGATAAGGGGAAAGACCCTATGCTAGGGAGTTTAGTTGGGATTAAGATGTGTATAGGTGGGGATCCAGTATTTGAGTCAGGACCCATTTGGGGTATTCCTATGTTTTCAATTATTTTGGGGTTTCCCTCACTTTATCATTGTTGGAAAGACATTGAATATTTGATGTTTGGTTGTGGGTTGTTCCCTATTGGGTAAAATACTTAGTAATGCATGTTTATGATCTATTGTTTATTATTTCCTTTATTTCACATGTTATCTACTATATATTACTCTAATAAATATGGTATATTCTCTCCACTTGATACATTAGACCCTCACTACTAGTTAACAACCTTTCTCATTTGGGAAGCCGTGCTTGAGGTCATGTGGTGACCGGGCTCGGAGCACTGATTTAGTGGCTTCTAGGTCAGGGATGCTATAGTTATTATTTTGTTAAAAAAATAATTTTGTAATCGGGTTATGATTCCTCTTAAAAAATTTAAATAAATGAAATAAATGATTTAATGATGTATTAATAATACTTTAAAAGGTTTTTATAAAATTAATATAATTTTATTGTATAGGAGTTAAAGGAAATAAAAAGAATGTCTAGACATGAGGTAAGGGGTTTCTTAACTCAATTGCTATTTATTGGGTTTTAATTCCAATTCATTGAATATATTAATAAATTATTATGTGTGAAATAGATTATGATTTTATTATATTTTATTTAAATTTTTCTATGTTTTTATAAAATTTACACAAAATCACCTCAATGATTAATTCCCACTTTAGTGATACAATCATTGTAAGGATTCTTCATCTCAATATTGTTTTGTTAAGACATGTTTGATGTTATGAACATATTTATGTCTATGAGGTGTATATACTTCCCATTTGACATTTTATATCATATTTCCTTCTTAATTCATGGTATTTAAACTTATAATTAAAATTATTTCATCCAAGGTGTTTTGATTTGAAGGTTACCCAAGTGGTAAGGGTTTATCATCTCAAATTGTCATCTTTGGAACATATCTTATGTTACATGCCTATATTATTTTATGAGGTTTATATAAATCCCCTTTTATATATTTTATCATGAATATTCTTGTGTTCATTTTATTTAAATTTTCATTTGAAGGTATTTATTTCATGGAGGTTATGGTTCAAAAGTTACCAAAGTGATTAGAATTTATGTTATAATCTTACTTCTTTATGGGATTGTATATGCTAAATTTACATTGACGAAAGTTTTAGGGATATTATTTTTTAAAACACATATAGTTTAATATACTATTATTATTCCTATAATTTTCAATTATTATTACCTTGTTTCTATTTTGGGTACTAAAAATGGTTGATAAATTATTTTTAAAGACAAATAATTGTATTTCCCCTTTGGTTGATGAACTTTTTCTTCCATATCCATACACTTCAAAAAAATTGTTGAAAGTTATTAATTATAAATTAAATGTTTTAAAAAATTAATTTTCACTACCTTTAACTTTATTTAAAAGGGTTTAAAAAGAAATCTTTATAAAAAATTTCCTAAAAAGTCATTGTTGACTTTTTTTCAAAAGTGTAAATTAAATATTTTCATTTATCATATATAGAATAAATGGATTTTCTTCCTATCATGGCTATAATTTTCTTTTAATATTTAATTAAAAATTTACATGTTTTTTTCAAATAAAATGATTTTCTAAATATGTTAATAATTTTTAGTTAAAATGTTATCCAAGGAAAATTATATTTTCTCATGTTTTCAAAGAAATGTTAAAATGATATTTTAAAATTATTTTTCATCTATGTAAAAATCCATTAATGACTCCTACACATCATTAGGGATATTATATTATTATACCATTCACTTTATTTCTCTGAGTGGTTTATGAAATTATTTTTAAAGATATTGTTAGGAACCCTATTTATTTTTCATGGGTAAATCCAGTTATGAAATTTTTGATGAAATTAAAGCATCCATGTTTTTTATTTCATGATATGGTACTTAGACATTATTTATGAAAGTATGATTGGGGAGTGAACCCAAAAACTTATGGATATTTTTACACTAAAATATGGGGGTTTTTGTTTTATCCCTCTAATGCATTGGGTAATGAGACAGATTTAACTAGATGAAAGTTACTCCTAAGAGATGATAGAGTTATCTTACTCATAAGAGATGATAAAGTTAACTAATTCCAAGTTATTCCTAAGATATGATAGAGTTTACCTGTTATAGGTTGCTCCTAATAGTCATATTAATTATCTATTTAGTTAATTCTATGATGAATGTTTGATGTTCCAAGTTACCAATATAGTTTCATTATACTTTCAATAAGATATAATAGATCCTCTACACAAGGATTATTTTCAAAGGGCAATTGATTTTTTACTTATAAGACTCTTGAATTGTATTAAATATTTTTTCCATGTCTAATGATATATAATCTAGGTTTTATGGTTATGAATTACCTTATGTTATTCTCATGCATTGTGATTATGTCATCATACCATTATGATCACAAATTATATTCAATTGCTAATTATTTTTTTTACCCTTAATAAGTGTTTGATCTCACCCTTATTATGTTTTTCATTTCCCCAGGTTATAAATAATGATGTTAAATGAATTATGTAAAGAATGGTTTCTTGTGTAAATAATTATATGGGATATTTTGAAGACATAATGTGGAATAATACAGGATGGGTATAGTGGGGAAAATGATCACTTAAATAAATGGGTATTGTTGTGTAAGATCTTATCATAATAATCTTAAACTCTAAACCTAAAAGGTACTTGATTATGTGAGTGATACAATATTTATGTTTTTTGTTGTATGTTTTGGATTGATAAAATTAGGTCACATTTATCAATATCAAAGTTAGAAAGGTAAAGATAATGTTTTTAGCATCGGATCTAGGATAGTAGGTTTATGACTATAATAGTTGGTATCAGATAAAGGTTTAAATAACTTTAGAGATTAAGATATTTTCAAGTGAGGTTAGCTTAAGAGTTGTGGATACTGTAATGGGTTTATAATTTTAAGGTTGATCGTAAGTTCAAATCATAAACAACCTTTTTTGTTTTTAATTAATGGGATTTTAATGTGATTAATAATATTTTGGGAGATGTTTTATTAGGTTGAGATATATGTAACCCTTAGGTCTAACATGAAGGATTATTTTGGGAGAATGTTATTACATGTTTTGGGATGTAAGATGAAAGGTAAAATACAACCTTCAAGGTTAAAATATTATTTAATGTGAAGGTTATTAAGGCTAATTAGGATATAGTGTTATTTATTTACGGAATGGTCTTAGTTAAACCTCTGGTGTTATTGTATAAATTTTGGAGACTAATGTATTATTCCTTTATATGAAGGGTTATTCATTTTTTGTATTATCTTACCTTGTTCTAACCATTTTTATTTTAGTAAATATGGGAATGAAATATTTTCATCCTATCACATACCTAATTTTCAATCAAATGTTGATTGTAGCACTTTAAGAATTAAATATTCATACTCATTATTTGGATTAAAAGTAGAGATAAAGGTGGAAACTGATTGAAACACACAACCAAATGATGAAATTGCATTTATTAATTTAGAGAAAATAAAGAAAGTATATTTATTTATGTTATTATCCTAGAGGAAAAAAATAATTACTCATATATAAGAAAAGGATATTGAAATAAAAGTTTTATCTGGTTACCTTCATTTTTTGAGGAATTGATGGTCTTTTTCATGCCTCATTGTTTTATGGTTTTGTGGTTATTGAATTTATCATTATCATTCACTTTCTTATAATCAATGTTCTCCATCACACTACATAATTATATGAACATTACATTTTCCTACATGTATATATTTTCCATTCCCACTAATTTTCTCCTATTCATAAACCTAGTTGTTTTTTCTTCCATGTGATCTTTATATTTATCATTCCCTCTTTTCAAAACGAAGATTTGTTAACCCTTTTTACGAAGTGGGTTCTCGAAAAAATGTATTTTCAAATGGTAAACCCTTGATTATCAAGAAAAATATAAAACTATGAGGATGAAATTTTTTAAAGTGTAGAATTTAATATCTTGAGATATTAGAATAAATCAATTCTTGATAGCTTGATTAACATGAAACACCAAGCATTAAGCAAATCGAGATATAATATGAAAATATAATTATTTAAATGTGACCATTATAACCTAAACATTAAATTAATAGTATTAATATTAATAACCACATTATGAAAAACATTTATATAATTAAAATTTATTTATTATTTCATAAGACCCAAATTTTTTGTAAATTCGTTTTTTTCTTCAAAAAAAACATATTCAAAAATGGTTTGTATAGATTTTTGTGAGAAAATATTATAACTAATTTCTACAATTTTTTGAAATTCTATTTTATAAAAATTATATCACTTTTAAAATTATCATATTAAAATTTTCATAGGATTATATTTTGATTTTTTTAAAGATTAATTTTTCAGTGAATAGTAAAAAAATACTGATTTTATAGAAATTTTTACATTACATTAAAGTATTTTCAAAGTATTATTTTTTAATTGATTTAAATATCAAATTAATTAATTTTTATTAAACATAAACCAATTTATTTCATTTAAAATTATATTATTCTTAATTTGGGTATACATAAATGTATACATTAAAATACATTTTTCTAGAAAATCGCTTTTCATTGAATTTTGTGGGTTTATTTAAAAATTAAATTCTAAAAATTATTGGGATTTATTTTTTAAAATTTATAATATATTTTGGAATCAAAATTTCCAAATTTATTAAATATTAAAACTTTATTTTTTTCATAATGAATAGTAACTTTGGTAAATATTTGTCACCTTAGTAAGAGGAAATCCATTAATTAATGTTAAAAATAAAGTTACAAGGATTTAAAATTAAATCTAAAACCTACCTTATTTCTATTTGTATGAGTATATTTGAAAAATACTCATAAAATGTTAAAATATATGGAAACTTTTAGCCATTTTTCTTTGATAATGACCTTAATATAATTTTATGTAAAGAATAAATGAAAAATATTACCAACTTTTTTTTAATATCTCTAATATATTTTCATAGGGATAAAAAGTGGTTATGATTGGTTGTAAATAATTTTTTGAATTATGAATTAATTTTTTTTATTAGGTTTAATTCCTTTTAATTTTTAGTGACATAATAATTACCTTAAATTCTTACGCAAAACAGACATATTGTTTTTTCATGTAATAGAAAATAAAATTAAATGGTTTTTAAAACATTAAAATTAATATTTCTTTGATGAATTATGGTGTCACTTGAATTTTATGTTTAAAGAGTTTATATTCTAATTCTATACATGTATTGATGTATTTAAGTTCAAAAATGTGAATGGTTCTTAAAATGAATTTAATGGGGTTTTATGTTAAATTATATATTATTAAATGATTTAAAAAAGTTTTAAATAAGAAAATGGGTATGCTATATAGTCTAAAATTTCATCCACTGACCATTTTTTGGGTCAATTTTTAAAATATTTTTAAATTTATAACCCTTTAGTATTGAAAATAATGTTATCGTAGTTAATGGTAAAATCGGTTAATTAAAGGGTTAAACAAAAAAGATAAGTTTTAAAATTCCAAATTTTCCAATAAATATTTTATTGGTTGAAGGAATTTCAAAAAATATATCTCATTTTA
This sequence comes from Viscum album, assembly GCA_963277665.1. Lineage (NCBI taxonomy): Eukaryota > Viridiplantae > Streptophyta > Magnoliopsida > Santalales > Viscaceae > Viscum > Viscum album. The sequence goes on along the minus strand of OY728131.1, from coordinate 904,505,725 downwards.
TAAAAAAAATTTCACTTGGTTTTACATTCACAAGAAAAATAATTTATTATATATAAATATTTTAAGTGATTCCAAGCGTGTTCTTTCCTTCACTATAAAAGGACACCTCCTCTCCTCTATTCTCCACACAAACTTGATGTACTTGGATCAAAATAACCCTAAACAAAGTCTTATAAACATACTTAACCATGTTTTGGGTTTTTTGGTCTTCTTAAAATACCATCCCTAGGGTATTTCAGGAGATATCCAAATGAGGCTATTCAACGAGGAGGTAATCAACTCAATTGAGCATTTTCATTTTACTTATTCTTATAACTCCTTAAGATATATAATAAGCATTAAAATATATTAAAAAATTATATACAATATATAGATATTTTATAATGGTAATTTCACAACCTTATTCGTCTCCTTTTCCATCCTATGGGGAACTAAACCATTGTTCATGCGTATGTGTGGGCTACTACCTCAAGGAAGTTATGTTTTTCATTTTTCATCACCAATTCACAAAGATAGTGATTATAATGAATTAAATAAATATATATGATATTTATGACATAACTATGATTATATAAATATAATATATTACTTACCTTTTTACCATTTCATTGATTAAAAAAATTATAGCATCACTCGTGTGTATGGTTGGAATACCACAATCAAGCGATGTGATTTGTCTTTCAAGTCTACCTATCATGGGTGACTATAAAATTTTATTTGATTTATAAAAATGATAATTATTTCATGATTATTATTCTTTATATGATGGAATTATTACCCCTTCTACCACGTTCAACCTATCAAAATATATTTTCAATTATGAACCGAACACCCAGAAAACACCCAACATGGACTTAATTGATTAAGAAATTAAATATGTCATTGAAATAATTGAAATAAATCATTTAATTATAAATTAATAAAACTTTAAAATTTTCTTAAATAATTAAATAATTAATATATGATTATTATATAGGATTTAAATGACATACATATCAAGTATAGACTCGAGGTAAGGGGTTTCTAAACTTAATTTCCATTCATTAGGTTATACTTTTACTTAATTGAGTATATTATGTAATTATTATGTGTGAAATTACCTATGATTATATTATGTTTTATTTTCAATTATGTTATATGGTTTTACTATAGCAACCTGATATTTTTATGAAATTTATTTTTAAATAATTTGAGTTCTTTGATAGCCTATATTGCACGCAATAACAAATTTAGACGGGAAATAAAATATTATATGTTCATTATAAACAAGATATTAATTTATTGGGAGTAAATATGAATAACTAAATTGTTAAATAAATATAAATTTCCAACTAAATTTGAATGTATTGATTAGTTCTTATAAAAATACATTTTATTAAGTCGCTTTATTCTTCAAAAATACATTTTCTTAAAAAATAAGTTTTTCTTATTTTTACGAGGGAATATTAATTTATATAAGTTCTATAAAATTTATATAATAAAATTAATTTCATTTTTTAATTCATATTATAAAAATTATCTTAAACTATTTGTTTAATAATTTTCTGAAAACATTTATATTTCAAGTATTAGTGAAACAACTAATTTTCATTTAAAACTCTGTTTTATTTTAAAGTATTTACTAGGTAAAATTATGTTTTGAATTATTTATAAATTTTTATTAGTTCATTTTTTTATAATAATACAATTATAGTTTTTTAAAAATATTTTATATATGAATTTATTATAAAAACAATTTATGTTTAAAAAGGGTATTTTTTCAAGAAATTGTTCTACATGACATTTTTCGGTTTTATTTTAAATTAAATTTAGTAACTTTTTCTTTAGAATTTTTAAAAATAGATTCCATTTTTTGATTCATAAGTTCTAAATATAGTAATTATGTCCCTTTTATTTTTTTCTAATATGAATAGTAACCTTGGAAAATTTTGTTGCCATAGTAATGGTTAAATTGGGTAATTTAGGTTAAAAATAAAATGATAAAGACTATAAAATGTCCCCAACACTTTCTCAAAATTTATTGGATGAATTTAATTCAACCCTTAACACCTAAGGATCGAAATTGAGTTGTTTAATGGAATCTTGTACATAAAAATGAATTATATATTATTTAAATTAAAGAAAGTTACAAAATGTCACTTTATTTATCTTAAATATATCTCATGTGTCCAAATGGGGACAAAGGTAGGTCATGTTCTCCAATTTTCAAAACATGAGAAATTCATTTTTTCTATCTATCATTTGAAAGTTGAATGATATAAATTGTAGAATATTTTCAAGAATATGAGGCAACGGGATGAAATTGACTATATGGAATGGGATGAGTTCAAGAACTTCTTTTTCAATAAGTACTTTCCTCATATTCTTCTTACGAAGATGGAGAAGGAGTTCCTTGAGCTAAATAAAAAGGATGCTGAATATATTGGTATCTATGAGGAAAATTTTATAAAAATTTCATGGTACACTACCAATTATTATCATTCAAACTGAAATTAAGTTTGTCTAATTCTTCTATGATTAAAAAAAGTCTCTGAAGGGATTTTTCTATAAGACACTTTAGTAGCTATAAAGAAATTGTCCGATGTTCTCTTAAGTTAGAGATATATATTGGTGTTACCTATCAATCTCATGGTTTTTAAATTAAAATAAAAATGGAATTCAAATGAAATTCTAAAAACTATGGATAGAAGAAGATGAGTTTTACTTTACGGTCAAAGTGTGGGAAGAAGCATGGTGGAAATTATCTTAAGGGGACTGGTAATTGTTTCAACTATGGAAAGGTAGTTCATCTGGAAAATGAATGTTGAAGTGATAGGAAAAAGTTAACTAATGATGTGAATAGAGAGAAGGCTGCACAGAATGCACCATCGACACTTTAATTCTTAAATTTTAAGGAAATGGCATTATGATAATTAGTTCCCAAATCTAAGTGTTAATAATGAAGATCGTTGCCATTAACCTCTTAAGGCCAAAAGAAAAGGAAAATATCATATGATTACTATTGGTTATATGGAGTATAACAGTAAAGTGGTATAATGATTAAATGTATATGTATTGAAATTCAAGAATAATGTGGTAGAAGTAATTTTATAGTATTAATGAATAATGAAAAATCTAAATATTGGTCCACTGTTGTTTTTAACTAAGTATTTGAAAGAATATGTTGAATAGTACTACCCATGAGAAGTGATTGAGGTGGTAAGGTGATATTGGAAGGAATGGATAACCCTTAATTTGTGCATGATGTTGGGATAATGAGAAAAACAGGTATTTGATTGTGATAAAATAAATGACATAGTATTGATTACATTGGAACAAATTAATAATATGATGGAAAGGTGGTTTATGATATCATAGATTGAGTTTATAGAATTTTTGTATTTATGTTACATGTAAAGAGTTAATTTTTGAAAGCATGCATGTTTTCACTGAGGTTTTATGGTAATTTATGTTATTACCATGTTTCAAGAGAATACATGATAATGGTATTCACATGTTTGGTGTTTCATAATTAAAAGATATGTAAATATGTTCAGGGGATTAATTATAAGATTATTTTTTAAATTTAGTGACCTTCTTTTGAATGTTTTTTATTTTAATCTTTTGGAAGGTTCATAAGGGATACCATTTATGAAATTGTTTAAGTTGAATTTTCGATGAGGTTTTAGAGATTAATGTATTACTTCACCTTATGAAAATTTATGCATATTGGATAACCTATGCTAATTATATTTTTATAATGATAACTAGAGACATGATGAATGACTTATCATCCCATCACGGATCCTATAATCTAGTAGTTCTTTAGGCATTACAACTTCAGCTTGATTTATTAGGGTAAGATATAAAGAAAAAATTGATCAAGGTATAAAAAAAGTGTGAGATTATACTTATGAAATTTAAATCAACTAATTGTATATTCTCAATGGATTTTGAAATAAAATTTTATTCTACTATCATTATTTTTGATGATATCAATGGCCTTTTCGAGAGAAATTTGGTCTATGGTTTTGTGGTCATTAACCATATCTCGAATATATTATCTATCACTCTCTATTAGTTCCAGGGGATTAGTTTTCCCTTAAAAATCATCCTTCAGTATTTTACCAATATTTCAACCTAGTTACGTGTTACTTCAAGTAACCTTTATGTGTCCAAATTTCCCTTTTGAAGGGAAGTTTTATTATTTAGTTTTACAAATTGGTTTTCTTTGAATAATTTATAAAATATTAAACCATTGATGACTGAAATGAATTTTAAGGGTGAGATTAATTTTAAGGGGGGTAGAATGTGACACCCTGATATTTTTAAGAAATATATTTTTAAATAGTTTTATTTCTTTGATAACTTTTGTTGCAGGTAATAACAAGTTTAGATGAAAAGTAAAATATTATATGTATGTTATAACTCATCCGTTAAATTTGTGGGAAAAAATATGAATAAATAAATTATTAAATAAATATAAATTCCCAACCAAATATTAATTTATTGGTAAGTACTTAAAAAAATTATCACACAATTTTTTAGTAAGTCCCTTTATTCTTCAAAAATATGTTTTCTTCCAAAATGAGTTTTTCTTCATGTTATGGGTGAATATTAATTTATAGAAGTTTTATAGAATTTATTCAACAAAATTAATTTCATTTTTTAGTTAATAATTTCTAAATTATCATAAAATAAATTTTTATGATTTTCTAAAAACATTTATTTTTCACAGAATAATGAAAATATTACTTTTTATTGAAAACTCTATTTTCTTTTAAAGTATTTATAAGGTAAAATAATGTTTTTAATGAGTTTTAAATATTAATTAGTTAATTATTATTTAAAATAATCCAATTATGATTTTTATAGTGATTTTAAAAATGAATTTATTATAAAAACGTTTTATGTTTAAAAGGGGCATTTATCTGAAAAACTGTTTTTCATGGTGTTTTCATATTTTATTTTAAATTAAATTATGATAATTATGTGTTTTGAATTTTGAAAAATTATTGAAAAATTTGGATTAATAAGGTACATAATTATTAAATAGTTCTCTTTATTTTTCAATATGAATAGTAACCTTGGTAAATTTTGTTACCACAATAAAGGTTAAATTGGGTAATGTAAAAAATAAAATCATAAGGACTATAAAATGACCCTAACACTTGTAAAAACTTTATTGGATGAATTTAATTTTACCCTTGACACCTAAGGATGAAAATTTAGTTTTTTAATGGACAATTTTCCATGAGAATAACTTATATATTATTTAAATTAATGAAATTCACAAAATGTCACTTTATTTGTCTAAAATATCTCCTATGTGTCCACATGGGAAAAAGGTAAGTTATAAGTGAATATAAGTGTCCATTTTTAACTTAATAAACTTATTTTTATTATATAAATTTATTTATTACTTTTAGGACCACATGAAAGAGATTATAATGTTTATAATATTTTATTTAATGAAAAGTCAATGATGTCACATTAATGTTAGTAATAACTATATTATTTTTAATATGGTTTATTCTAGAAGATATATTCAGATATAAATATTATTTTTAAATATAAAATATTTTTATACATAATGGTATTTTATTTTAAATTATTATTGAAGAAATATGTTTCTTAGATAATTACACAAAGATGATGGAGTAATTATTTAATTAATGAGACCATCAAATAAATGGTATTAGAAATATTAAAATAAATATAATTTAATTTATTACAGTTACCCATGATTTTTTAGATTGTTATGAAATGTTAGGGGTATATTGAATTATTTTTTTAAAACTTATATTGCTGTATTTATTTTCTTAAAGTCAAAGTAATAAATAGTGTCAAAATTGAAAAAAATAATATTTTATCAAAATAATATATTATGAAATTATTTAAAAATCTTAAAAAAATCTTTAAAATTTAAAATTTATTATTATGTGGTAAAAATTTTCATAAAATTTTCATTCATGGTCTAATTTACATCCCATATGTAAAAATTACAAAATTTCAATATTGAAAAAGTTGTTACCATAGTTAAAATTAAAATAGGTTAACTAAGGGTTAATCAAAATGATAAGGTTTAAAATAATACCAAAACATAAAAAAAATATTTGATGATATTACAACCTTATATTTTCTTATCTTAGAATATGTGTCTATTTGGTGGTATTTGGATAGAAAATTAATTTATTACAATTTAATCTTTTGAGAAATTACAAAAGTTACCCTCACCTTCATTATAAAAGAGAACCTCCTCTATTACTTATTTACACCACTTTTATCCTTATATCTTGACCATACCCTTCCAATTTATCTTATCAACTCTCCATATGCATTCTAGAGGTGTTGTTCTTCTCAAAATACCAACCTTAGAGCCCTTTATAGGATATCCAAAGGAGATGTTTCAAAGAAGAGGTAATCACTCTAACCGATCAATTTCTTTTTATACTCTTCCTTACCCCTATAAATATATGATGTTTATCATAAAATAATAAATTAACTATCATCATTAAGATCAAATTTTATTATGATTATGAAAACACCATTATACACCAACTTTCCCATCAAAACATAAGTGAAAGTATCGTTCCTGCATACGTGTGGCTTACCATCTCCACATAGTGATACAATTAATTTTTCATCAAAATATTATATGTATGGGTATTATGATGGTATTAGTGATCATATATGATATTTATAATATAATATTACCTCCTTAATGATAATATTATGTATAATTTATCATCATCATATCTTTTGATAAATAATAATGTCGCTCGTGCATATGTATGAACAACCATCTCGACGATGTGATATGATTCGTTTTCAATTATATTTTACATTATGGTAATAAGGATAATTTTCATGAACATATATGATATATATAACATAATAATTATTATATAAAGGTGTATTATAATTTACTTATCTTTAATTCCATTATATGAAAAATGGAAACATCGTTCATGCGTACGTCCAACCTATCATCTCCATGAATAGTGTAATTCATTTTTCTATCTATACATTTTATGAATGATTATAAATATGTATATAATTAATATATATTATTTTTAAACCATGGTTTACATTCTATAAATTATGACACCAAATATCAAGGTAAAAGGACCAAGACTGTCGAACTGAAACATGCTTGGAAAATGAAGCATTTATCACCCACAATTGTGATTTTAATAACAAATTAATAATAAACGGGTGATAAGAAGTTATAAAATAATAATACATGGTATGATAGATACATGGTTATTGAATTAATATTTAATATATTCATATTTACAATACAATAGGATTCAACATGGACAATGAAATTCAATACTTGAGGTAAGGGATTTTATGTTTGTCTTACTTTTATTTATGTGGGACACATGCCTTATACACTACTTGATTATTTTGAGTGGTGTGTATACATACCATGAATGTATTTTATGATTATTATCCTGAATAGTTTGGTATTTAAATATCCATAAAATTTTCATTATTTCATGGGTAATACAATTCAACTGATTACAAATTGGTAAGGAAATTCTTACATCAATTTAATTCATTGAGTTAAACTACTATTTCAATAGTTATGTCATCCTATGATTATGTGTGAAATTTATTTTGATTATCATATATTGTATTTAAATTTGTTTTATGGGGATTTATTTATAATACATATAATAAATTCATTTGATTAATTCTCACTCCATTGATATGATATTTTTAAGGGTTTATTTCATAATCTCATCATTATTCTAAATTATTTATGTTTAATGTCTCCATTTGGAAAAATGTATCTTCCATGTACATGTTTTCTAAAAATGTTTATAAAACAGTTTTTATTATTTTTTAAAATCAATTTTCCCAAGTTTTATCTATTTAAAAAATTATTTTAAAACAATATTTTTGTCATTTTTCAAACAAGGTGCTTTGTGACTTTTCCAAAAAAGATATGGAAGAATATTTTTTTAACTTATAAAAAATGTTAGTATTTTCCCACTTTAATGACTTTTTAATTACATGAATCTTCCTTTATAATATTACAAGGTTCGTTTCAAATAAAATTATTTCTTTTTTAACTGTGTGTTTTTTTAAAATAATATATTTTAAAAAAGAAATAGTATTTTCCTCATTAATTATTTCAAGAAATCTTTAAACATTATTTCTATATAATTAAACATTATTTGATGTTATTTATGTTTTAATTGGGTATGATACAAGGATAAAATTATTATTATTTCTCTGAATGGTTTATGTTTATGTTGACATGATGTTTATGAATTTTTTTTCTTTTCCATGAGTTATGTTAGGATAAAATGTTTATTTAACCCATTTATTTTTATGGGTTCTGATATAATGAATGATTTATACTCTTTTAGAACACATATGTATGGTTTTCATTATGTGATGGGTGGGACTTATATCTATATCCAATGCATTGGCTAATGATTTATATCTCATGAGATAGACAAGAGTTGAATGGGGGAGTGAACTTAGTTCATTAAGGGAATTTATCCACCATGATAGTCTTGGGATTGAAACTTGAATACGAAGATGGTTAGGGGAGTGAACCCATTACACTATCATAGTCTTGTAAAATATAACTAAATACTAATGAAATGATTTTCTATACTTATTTGTTTTCCAAAATTCCACATTTTATGCCAATTCTATTTTCTCAGGGCTCATGTTCCTTTATGATTTATGTCTTATGAACTCCAAAGATTTATTCTATAACTCAAGATTATGATATATTTCATAAAATTTATGATTTTAAAAATTTATTTTCATGATTTTATATCCTTATTCTCATGTTTTTCTTGACATCTCCCTTGTTTACCCTTACTAAGCATATAAGATCTCCTTTTTAGATCTCTTTTCCCCAGGATGTGAAAAACGTTTTTAGTTGGTATTCTTATAAAGAGTACTAAGTGGCAAGATCTCTATAGGATATGTTTAATATATTACATAAAATATGAATATTGTATATCTAATCTCCAAATACTCTAAAGCTTTATGGTTTGGGAATAGATTATATTTATATTCATCTAAAAATATGTAATATCTATGTATGAAAAAATTAGGTCATTATTGTTATGGTATGAACCTTATGGATTGTTACTTTAACAAAAATGTGATAATTTAGTTGTCTAGGGGGATGTCTAAGGGGTTTTGGAAAATATAATAAATTCCAACGATGGTACATTCCAACAGTTTTCCAAAATTCCAAATTTACAATGGTGAGACATTTCAATAGTTTTCCAAATTTTCATACTTCCAATGGAGAGACATTCTGATAGTGATACATTTCAAATAATGAGATATTTTCAATGGTGAGACAATTACACTGGTGATACATTTATAATTTTTATACATTTATAATGGTGGGACATTTATAATGGCGAGACATTTCCAATGGTGAGACATTTATAATGGTGGAACATTTCCAATAGTGAGACACTACAGTAGTGTGACATTTACAATTGTGAGAAATTACCAATGGTTAGACATTTACAATGGTGATAAATTTATAATGGAGAGACATTTCCAATGGTGAGATATTCCAATGGTGATACATTTCAAAAAAATCTAATTTTATAAAATTTTCCACTTTTCCAAAATATTACAGAATTGCAATTTTGACATCTTTTATGATGAAAAATGGGTCTAAATGTCCTAATGAAGGGTTTTAAATCTATTTAAAAGGAGATTAATCATATAATTAATTTATAAAAAATTAATAGACCTTCCAAATGCATAAACTGCATAGATAGATGAGATCTGCCTTTAATGGTTTGTTAAAACTATATCCAAACCCACCATAGTATCATATATGTTCATTATAAATAGGATACCTTAAATTCTTTCCTTTGGGATTAATTTATCTTGATATTATTCATTGGGATTCATAGAGTATGTTTTCCTTCATTTCTCCTTATGTGTATCATGTGGGATGGGTTTATTATTTTCATATCAATTGAAATTTGTTTCATCCATATTAATAAAGATAATTAATTAGTTTAAATTTAATTTAAAGGGGAAGGATAATGTGAATTATTATTTTTCATCTTTTTATTTATTTTGTTTTGATTTGATTTGATATTATGTTTTTATAGGAATAATTCCTTGATAAAAATCATGTCTGTCAATATCTTGATTATGTTTTAGTGACTTATTATTGAAACCATTGTTTTTTTATTTTTTGGATTCACCTTAAATAATTTACTAACCATTTATATTCAATTAATGGAATGGATTCCCCAGGATCTAATGGCTTGTATGTTAACACCCGTAAATAACAAAGTGAAATTGAGTAAGAGACACTTTTCTAAATCTTAAATATTTTTGTTTTGTGATATGTGATGTGATGCGTGTCGGGGTAGTGGATGAGATATGGTTGTGCAGTTGTGTTTTGATGGTTTTTATAGCATAGTGGTGTAGTGGGGTTGTGATGGGAGTTGTGATGTGGTTATAAAACAGGGATGTAACGGAAAGTGGAACATGATGTGGTTTTGGGATTTTGTTTTGTGCTACTTGTTGTGTGTTATTATATTTTAGTCTCCCAGTTAGTAGTGGTTGGTGAAATTAATAATAATGTTGGGCATGTTTAACGAATAAATTTGATGTTACTTTTTATATTCTAAGAAAAATTGAATGTTTTACGGGAACAAGTTGGTAATGGAGAATATGGAAAATGGATTAATGATAAACAAATATTGAGATATGAACTATGAATTGTTTTTTTATTATGGGGATGGATTGTTCATTTATCTTCTACAAAAAAAGTGGAGTATTCTGTGAAAATTTTTACACCTTGGTTGTGAACCATTATGATGGGGATTGTGTGACGTTTATCTATATGTGAATACCCTGTATGTTCTTATGATTTATATGAATACCCAACCCTCATCGAGCACTATGTGATGAAACATGTATAGTCACATGTGGTTTTTTTTCCAACATCCTAGTGGGAGGATGGATGGATGGCTAACCTCTCTTCCCCACTCCCTCTTCCCAGAGATGAGAAGGACATGCATGGAATGTGATGATCAGAAGTCAAAAGTGCCATTGCTGAGTTGTGATGTGATGATATGTGATGTACTGAGTGTTTTCTGGTGGGATGTGATGTGTTGTGATGGACCAGGTGTGTGCGGGAAAGATTTTATGTGATGTGATGTAATTCAAAAGGGGTGGGAGTGTCAGGATGTACAACATTGGGGTGTAATAGCATAAAGTTAGTGGGAAATTTGTGTGGGGTAACCTATTGTCGTTGTGATTTATATTATATTATATCCTTGGATGAATTATTTTGTGATTAATCCTTAGTGAGGTTAGGGTTTTGGTTAGTATACTTGTTTAGATATTGTTTGGTTCTACTGCTTTCACATAGGTTCATTAGTTTTCTCTTTTCACATGTGCATGAGAGACTTTGGTTTTCCTACTGTGTATAATTGTATTCTCACCCTATTTATATAAAACTATTTTCATGATTCTAGGAGGATTTCTTGGACCATGATGGACTTTACTAGACCTTTCCATTGGATATTTGTCATGTCACTGCTCTAGTTTTTGCTTTTGGGTATTTATTTTGGATACTTTTTATATGTATCGGTTTTATTTACATGTGCATTATGTGATAGTTTTTGGATTTATTATATATATGTAATGGATTTGATTGTGGTTGATTTATTCTATCTCCTGATCTTGTTTTCTTGTATAGGGTAATGACTCTTATATTGAGATATTTTTATAACCTTGGTTCTAGTCAACAACCTGGGGCCTACTGGAGGTGGGAATTGATGATCATTATCTCTCTACCTTCATTGTGGTATCTTTAATGAGAGGGTTCATTAAAGAGTGGTATCAGAGATAATGGTTGAGAGATATGGTGGAGTTCGGAGTAAGGCATGGTGATGGATGCATGTGTTGGTATGGAAACAATGCCAGTTGACCTTCATGTGTAACATAGGTCAGGGAAACCAGTTAGGACATGGGATTTTAGGGACACCATGATCTAGTTCATGGACTTATATATTATTTAATGACCAACTAAAATTGGATTTCTTGTAGGGTAGAGACCTAGGAGAGGTACATGTATCATGATGACTTGTGTTCTTGTTTAAATTAGTTTGTTTGGTGAAATTTAAAATGAATAAAATGAATAAAATGGATTAAAGTTAATTAAAATAAATCATAATAAAATCCATAATAATGAGCTTAAGAAATTATTTTTCTTATTTCATCTATGGCTCTTGGTTATCTCCCACGTGTGGATTAGGTAGTGGAGGTTCATTAGGATGACCCAGTTGATCACTAGAGGGTTGATCTAGTTGAGGGTGATGATCGGTGGAATAGAATTTTGAGTTAATTTTTGTGTTAAGATTTGTGAAATTTTGAGGGAATAATTTATGATGTGGTTATAGAGGGCTAAATAAAGGAGATACAGATCAATTTCAGTTCGATTCGAGACCCGGCAGAGTATTGGGTCCCATTAGAGGTTAGTCAAATGCGAGGAGTTGTATGTATGTGGTGGAAAATGTATCTTGGTGAGCTAAAGGTGGTAGATGTTTCATGGGATGACTTCCAAAAGGAGTTTCATGCAGATTTCCATTCATCAACCATGATGGTTATAAAGAGGCATGAGCTACTTTACCTTCAGTAGGAAAGCATGTCTGTGAGGGATATTGGGATCATGTTCAAGGACCTTTTTGTTTCCCCTCAATATTTTCCTAGATAAGGAGTCCCAAACGAGGCATCTTGAGGAGCCACTCCATCCTTTGATCTAGTATGCAGTTACTCCTTTTATTTTTGTAGTGTATCTGAAGGTTCAAGGGGTAGTGTTTTTAGTGGTATGTCTCAAAAGCTAGGGCCTTTGAGGTTTTGACCAGTTGGGAGTCAACCTCAGTAGCTTCCCTTATGGACATTCAGGGCCAGTGGCTTCCATACTCATCTTGGGGACTTGGAACCTTTGTTTTTATTTGATGGTATTTGTGGACATAATCTTGATCAATGCTTATTGGATTCTCGATACCATATTGGTGGAGGTGATCAGGTTTAGCGTCAACCTCAACTGTAGTTACTACTAATATCACTCCACCTATAGGGGTAGTAAGATCATGCTCTAGCTAGAGTGGGTGGGGATGGTATAGGTTGACCACAGTATGTGCCTCATCCTCAGGGACCTCAACCTAAGTGTGGTCGTGGTGGTGGATGTCAGCATAGGGGAAGATGATTTGGGCATGGAAAGTTACAAGTAGTGGTATAAATACTATAAGAGGGGCCATAGATATTTCAAGGTAAGCTCATTATATCATGTACCCTTATATGTTCCTTGTTGGATTTAGGATCTTCACATTTCTTCATTTTACCCACTCTTGTATATGCTATAAGACTAGACATATATAGGATTCTCATTCCTCTGGTGTTGACAATGCCAGTCAAAGGCCAGACCAACTTGTTTGATATATGTTAGGGATGTGAACTAATGGTGGGTAAACATTAGTCTTGTGTGGAAATTATTTTACTTGAGATTCATCCATACAATTTCATCCTCAACATAGACTGATTGAATTATCTGTGTGCTATTATCGACTACTTCTAAAGGAGATTCATGTTCTCAGATGTAGATGGTTGGCATGAGGTTTTTGTTGGTGAGAGGGGTTTTTTGGTGGATAGTCGACATTTGTAACCCCTTCATTCTTTTTTGGCTGGGTTTTCTGAAGAATCAGTAGACTCAAGGATAGAGGCGACTCCCAATTGTTTCATGTAATTCCCAGAGGTTTTCCTAGAGGATGTTGTTACATTACCCCCTTGATGCGACATTGAGTTTGGGATAGAATTACATCCTAGTACTTCTCTGATTTTGATTCCTCCCAACCCAATGAAACTTTCCGAGTTATAGGAGTTGAGGGTTCAGATATTTGATATGATGTAGAGGGGTTTCATCTGGCCTAGTGTGTCTCCATGAGGTTCCATAGTGTTATTCGATAAGAATGAAAAAGGTAGTCTAAAGTGGTTCATAGACTATTAGAGGTTGAACCAAGTGAAAATCAAGAATCACTATCCTATTCCAAGTATTGGTGATCTTTTTGACCGATTGAGGGGAGATATTTGGTTCTCCAAGATCGGTCTACAATCTGAATATCACTAGTTAAGGGGGGAGGATAGATATATCCAGAATACTACATTCTGATGTAGGTATGGACACTTTAAGTTTGTGGTCACGCCTTTTGGTGTCACGAATGCACCAACTGTGTTCATTGGGATTATAAACACTGTGTTTGATGAGTTCCTAAACTAGTTTGTCATTTTATACATTGGTTACATACTAGTATACTCAAGTCTAGTAGAAGATAATGTTGAACATCTATAAGCTATTTTGCAAGTTCTTCGTTTCCACCAACTCTGTAGAAAGTTGTCCAAGTGTATGTTTCAGACATGATAGGTCCAGTTCCTAGGGAATTTGGTGCCTCTCCAGGGTGTTGCAGTGGACCTAGAAAAATTTGAGGTGGTTGTTTCTTGGTAAGAATCCAAGAATTTGGTAGAGGTTCATAAATTTCTTGGTTTCACAAGCTATTATCAGAGGTTTTTGTCTGATTTCTCTCGAGTTGCATCCCCATTGACAACACTGTCCTGGAAGAACCAAGATTTTGTGTGGAAAAATCAGTGTTAGAAAATAATCGGTTACTTGGAGAGGAATTTAGTCAGTGCTCCAGTGCTTCAGCTACTAAAGGAGGGTGTGTTGTTTGAGGTTTTCTATGACACATCTCTTATAGGATTAGGGTGTATCCTAATGCAGCAGAGGTAATTGATATCTTATAGGTATAGGTAGTAACCAAATCAAAAATTTAACTATTCCACCCATGATATAGATCTAGTGGTAGTTGTGTTCATTCTTAAGTTGTGGAGACATTACCTCATTAGGGATTGATCTGTAGTCTCCCCGGATCAGAAGATCCTAAGGTATGTATTTTTTCTGCATAATCTAAATTTTTGGTAGTGAAGGTGAATAGAGTTTCTTTAGGACTATGATTTTGAGATATCCTACACCTTGGAGAAGGGGGGTATCATATATGATTCTTTGAGTATAAATTCATAGAAGTATTTGTTTTCGAGAATCTGCAGATTCTTAAAGAGTGATGGAGGAGTTGGCAACCCTAAACTTAAATTCAAGGGTGAATAGTGGCATATATTATTCATTTAAGATGATGGTACAGTCTTCTTTGATGCATAATATGGTAGATTATCTATGGGGAGACTCATAGTTAGAGGTTTTTCACAATCATGTTGGCCATGGTGATGCTCCGGAGGGATGGTCATAGGATAGTCAAAACCGGATATTGTTTCATTGGAGGTTGCTTGTTCCGATGGTGATGTGTGAGGAGTTCCTTCAGGAGTTTCATAGATTACCTTTAGTGGTACACCAATGAGTTTCCAAAATGTACCATGGCTTGAGGATCCACTTTTGGTGGCCCAAGATGAAATGGGTTGTGGCAGAGTTTGAGACTCGGTGTCTGGTTTTCCAGTAGGAAAAGGCCAAGAATCATGTTCTAGGAGATTTGTTATATCCCTTGGATGTTCTCAAGTGGGAATGGGATGACATCTCGATGGATTTTATCACAGAATTACCCATAGAATCGGGTGGTCATGATGCTATCTGGGTTATTGTGGATCATTTAATGAAATCATCTCACTTCCAATAAATAATGGATTTTGGAAGGGTGGATGTTTTTGAAAAAAGGTATGAAGAGGATGTGGAGTGTCTAAATGGATTCCTGAGGTCCATTTTCTTGGATCTAGATAAACATTTTACCTCACAAGTGTAGAGGGTATAACATGATTTCGGCTTTTAGCTATGACTCAGCACTGATTTCCACCATCAGATAGATAGGAAGACGAAATGGATTATCCAAATATTGGAGGATATATTGTAGTCATGTGTATTTAACTTCATCAGATCATGGGAACAACACCTACCATTGGTTGAGTTCAATTGTAATAATAAATATCACTCTTCCATTGGAATGGATATATTTGAGGCTTTGTATAGAAGTTCATGTCATTCTCTTTTGTACAAAACATTGGTTGGGGATGTAACAGTTGTTGGACCTAATGTGGTGTAGAGCCTGATAGAGAAGGTTTAGTTTGTTCAAGAGAGGATGAAAGCAACACAGGTTTGGAAAAATTATTATGTCAATTGTAGGAGGAAGTCCTCGGAGTTTGAGGTTATGTAACACATGTTCTTGAAGGTTTCCCCTCGATATGTGAATTAGAGGTTTGGTAGAAGAATTAATATCTCACCCTAGTTTTTTAGGCCCTTCGAGGTGTTGGGGCACATTGGAAAGGTGGATTACTGATTGGAACTTTCACATAGACTAGACTAAATCCATGATTTATTCCATGTCTCTCATATTTTTCAGTATCTTCACAATGAATCCTATGTAATTAACTGGGGAGTGTTTGATATCAAGGATGATGAGACATTCATGGAGCATCTAGTGGAGATTCGAGACCATTGATAGATAGTTATATGAGGATGGACCATTCCACAAGTTCATATACTATAGAGGCATGGTGTCATAGAGGAAATTACTTAGGAGCGTGAGACGTAGATATCAACCCAGTAACTGGAGTTGTTTTGAGTTTTACCTTCTCTATTTTCTTTGTGATGTGTTGATCAGACCTTGGTGTTTTTTTAGATATATTGTTTCCCCCTTGATGTGATGTGTTCTGTGTGATGTGAGATTGTGTTACAACATTTGTAAAAAGGAAGAACTGATTCCTACCAAGATTCATTTTACTATGATGAGATTGAACCTATGTGTGTGAGTCAGTGCCACACATAGCGGATAATATCTTTACATGGAGGATGAAATTCCTTGATTCCTTTGTTTATGGAAGAAGGTTTTTTCAATTTTTGTGGGTGTTTAGGATAGTAGGCTTAATTGATGGTAGTGTTTCAGGCATAATGAGATCCTTGAGAGCTATCTCAACGGATGGTTGTTTGGAACCTTTCTCTCATTCCTTATGGGTTGTTTTTGAATTCCTGAGGGAGATAATAGTTTGAGAGGTATCTGGTGTAATTGTTTAAGCCTTATGAACTATTACATTACCAAAAATCTGATAATTGAGGTGTCTGGGGGATGTCTGGGTTTTTTTGGGATATATGAGATAGTCAAATTGTAATAAATTCCAACAGTTTTCCAAATTTCTAAATTTCTAATAGTGAGACATTTAAAAAAAATCCATTTTTTCACATTTCAATGGTGAGACATTTCAGTAGTGAGACATTTATAATGGTGAGAAATTTCTAATTGTGAGAAATTTCCAAAGGTGATACATTTATAATGGTGAGATATTTCTAACGATGATACATTTAAAATATTGATATATTTTTAATGGTGATACATTTATAATGGCGAGACATTTACAATGGTGAGACATTTCTAATGGTGAGACATTCCAATGGTAAGATATTTCCAACAGTGGGAAATTTATAATGTCGATACATTTCTAATGGGGATACATTCTAATGGTGATAAATTTATATCAGTGATACA
Source organism: Viscum album (assembly GCA_963277665.1). Taxonomy (NCBI): domain Eukaryota; kingdom Viridiplantae; phylum Streptophyta; class Magnoliopsida; order Santalales; family Viscaceae; genus Viscum; species Viscum album. The sequence continues at coordinate 904,488,182 of OY728131.1, read as the reverse complement.
TTTCAACAGTTTTCCATATGTCAATAATTTTCCACTTTTCCAGAAAAATTGAAAATTTTCCATTTTGACATATTTTGTGACAAAAAATGGGTATAAATGCCTTAATTAAGGGTTTCATTACTATTTAAAAGGATATTAATCATATAATAAATTTCTAAAAAGTCAAGATACCTTCTAAATGAATAAACCACATATATTGATGGGATCCACCTTTAGTGGTTCATTTAAACCATATCAAATCCCCCTAGTATCAGATTTGTTCGTTCTAAAGACAAGACCTTTCATTATTTACTTCAAGATTAATTTCACTTGAGACACTTCCCTAGGTGTCATAGAAATGGTTTTTGTAGTTAGTTTTAGTCCCCTTGAAGAACTTCCTTCTACATGTGCACCACCTATTTTTGTGCAACAATTTTGGGAAAAACTTCTTCTTCAAAGTAGGTTTTTCCTTAATTTCTCCTTGTGTTTATCATGATAGATGGGTTTATTATTTTCATATCTTGTGAACATGGTTTCATTCAGATTAAAATGTATAATGAATCAGATTAAACTGAATTTAAATGGGTATGTAAATGTTAAATATTATCTTGCATGTTTTTATTTATTTTTTTGATTTGATTTTATATTATGTTTGTATGGGCGTAATTCCATGATGAAAATCATGTTAGTTAGTGAATTGATTATGTTGCAATGAATTCTTTTTTAGAACTTTTTTTTTGATTTTTGGTTTCACCTTAAATAATTGGATAATCATGTATATTCAGTAAATGGAATGGATTCCACAGGAACTAATGGCTTATCTGTTAACACCCTTAATTAACAAAGTGAAATTGAATAAGAGAACCTTTGATAAATTTTAAAAAAAATGTTGTGTTTTGGTATGTGATGTGATGTGTGTGGGATAAGTGGATGAGATATGGTTGTGTAGCTGGGATTTGATGGTTTTTATGGTGTGGTGGTTTAATGGGGCTGTGATGGGAGTTTTGATGTGGTTATGCAGTGGGGCTACGACAGAATGTATAACTTGATGTGGTTGTTAGGATTTTATTTTGTGTTACTTCTTACAAATTATGTTGTGTTAGTTTGTCAGTTACTAATGGATGGTGAAATGAATAATAATATTGGGCATCTTTAATGAATAAATTTTATGTATCTTATTGTGTACTAAGAAAAAGGTAATTTGTTATGAGAACGGGTTGGTAAAGTAGAATTTGTAAAATGTATTAATGATAATAAAATATTGAAATATGAATTGTGGATTTTGTTTTTCTAATGGGGGTTGTTCATTTATAATCTGCATCAAAAGTAGTGTATTCTGTGAAATGTTTTACACCTTGGTTGCAAACCATTATGATTGGGATTTTGTTTTGTTTATCTATATGGGTATACCCTGTATGTTTTTTTTATTTCTATATGTACACCACCCTCATCGATTACTATGTTATAACACCCACATAGTTATGCGAGGGTGTTTTTTTCAATATCCCGGTGGGAGGATTGATGGTTGGATACCCACTCTTTCCCAATCCCTCTTCCAAGAGATGAGGACATGCCTGGGATATGATGACCAGAAGTCAAAAGTGCCACTATCGAGCTGTGATGTGATGGTATTGTATGGACCAGGTGTGTGTGGATAGGATGTGATGTGTTATGAAGGCATAAGTGTGTACAGTCAGGATGTGATGTGATGTGATGGAATTCAGAATGGGTGGGAGCACTAAGATGTACAATGTTGGGGTGTGGGAGTATAAAATTAGTGGGAAAGTGATACAGGGTGCCCAATCCATGAAGTGATTTATATTATATTATATACTTGGATTCATTATATTGTGAGAGAGCCTTGGTGAGGTTGGGATTTTGGTTAGTATACCTATTTAGATGATGTGTGGTTCTACTTCTTTCACACGGGTGAATTCTTTTTCTCTTTTAACACGTGTATAAGAGACTTTGGTTTTCCTGATAAGTGCATATGAATACTCACCCTACATATATAAAACTGTTTTTAGGATTCTAGGAGGATTTCATGGACCATGTTGGATTTACTAGACCATACACTTGGATAGTTGCTATTCTTCTGCTCTAGTTTTTGTTTTTGGGTATTTATTTTGGAGAATTTTTATCTATATCATTTTTATTTACACATGCATTGTGGGATGGTTTTTGAATTTCACACACATATATATATATCATGAATTTTATTTTGGCTGGTTAATTCTATCTATTGATCTTGTTTTCTTATAGAGGGTAAAGCCTCCCATATTGTGAGATTTTAATACCGTCAGTGCTAGTTTTCAACCCGAGGCTTACTGGAGGCAGGAATCAGAGGTCATTATATCTCTCCCTTCATTATGGTATATTTGGTGGGAGTGGGTTGTGATAGTTATATTTTCAATTTTTACACATAATCACCTCAATGATTAATTCTCACTCCAATGATACAGTCTCAGTAAGGATTATTCATCTCTATATTGTTTCCTTGAGACATTTTTGATGTTATACACCCAAATATTTTTATGATGTGTATATACCACCCATTTGATAATTTATATCATGGATACTTCATAATTCATTGTATTTAAATATATATATTAAATTATTTAATCCATGGGGTTTTTATTTTTATGTTATCCTAGTGGTAATGGTTTATCATCTCAGATTGTCTTTTATTGGAAATATGTTATGTTATACACATATCTTCTTTTATGAAGTGTATTTAATTCCCCTTTGATATATTGTATCTTGAATATAATTATGTTAATTTTATTTAATGTTTCATTTAAATTAAATTCATTCATGGGTATTATGATTCAAATGTTTAAAAATGGTAAGGATTTATGTTAAAATCTCATTTCTTTTCAATATTTTCTATATTGAATTTCTTTTGAGGGAAATTTTATAGATATTATCCCTTAAAAAATTATTTTATTCTAATCTTGTTATTCCTAAAATTCTCAAGTATTGGTAACATTTTTCTCTTTTTTCCTATTTAAATTGTCGACAAATAATTTTTAAATAAATTTCACTTTATTTCCTCTTTGGTCAGTGATATTTTTCCTCAATGTATATAATTTTCAAAATTATTTCATTAAAGCTATTAACTATACTTGATTTTTTTTAAAATTTCATGTTCACTACCTTGAACTTTATTTAAAAAGGTTTAATAAAGAACATTTCTAAAATATTTTTGAAGAAGTCATTTTTGACTTTTTATAAATGTGTGAAAAAAATGTTTACTTTTAACATATACGACCTGAACGTATTTTTCTTCCATCAAAAGAATTATTTACTTTGAAGATTCCTTTACAATTTTCCATGGTTATTTTCAATGAAAACGATTTTCTAAATAATCATAGAATTTTTAGGTAAAATGTTTTCAATGTAAAATTATATTTTCTCATGTTTTAAAATAAAATATTAATTGATATTTAAAAACAATTTTTCATCTACATCAAAATCCATTAATGATTCATATGTTTTATTGGGGATATGATATTATGATACCATTCACTTACTATTTCTAAATGGTTTATTGTGATGTTTTAAAGAGATTTTTAGAAAACCAATTTCTTTTTTAATGGTAAATCAAGCTATGAATGTTTTTATGAAATGTAAGCATCTATACTTTTTATTTCATGATATGGTCCTTAGACATTATTGATGAAAGAGGTATTGGAGAGTTAACCCAAACCCTTATGAGACTTTTCCCACTACGTGATGGATTGGTCTTTTATATCCCTCTATTACATTGATTTATGATTTGGAGTAATCTAGATAGAAGTTACTACTAAGAGACAATAGATTTATGTTATTCTTAAGAGATAATTGAGTCAAATAATTATAATTTACTCATAAGAGATAATAGAGTTTAGTATTTATTGGTTAATCCTAAGTGATATGGGAATTATCTATTTAGGAGATTCCACGATGAATTTTTGATGTTCCAAGTTGCCATCACGATTTCATTATTCTTGTATTAAGTTCTAATGGATACTTTACTCGAGGATTATTTTCACATTTCTCATGATTATTAAATTATTTGACTCTTGTATAATGATAAAGCTTTATTCCATGTATCCTGATTTATGATTCAGTTTTTATGAGTATGAATTATCTTATGTTATGTTCATGCACTTTTATTATTTCATCATACCCTTATTCTCATGGATGACTTTCAAATTTTTAATTCTTTTATTTACCCTTACTGAGCGTTTTAGATAACACTTGTTATGTTTTTTATTTCCCAAGTTATGAAGAATGATGTTAAATTAATTATGTATATAAAGGTTTTTTGTGTGAATAATTTTATGTTAAATGTTTAAGAATTAATTTGGAATAATAAAATATGGTTATAACGGTAAGAAATCTTACTTAAAGACATGTGTATTATTTTGTAAGAGTTTATCCGAATTCATTAAAATTCTAATCCTAAAAGGTCCTTGTTTATGTATGTGATCCAATAATTTTTTTTTTGATTTTTTTGTTTTGGATACCTAAAATCAGGTCACATTTATTAGTATTGAATATAAATATGTAAATATTATGTTTTTATCATTAGATCTTGGAGAGTTGGTTCATGGTGATTAAAGTTGATAATATAGTATAAATTTGATAAATTTAGAGATTATTATGTTTTCATATGAGGTTAACATAAGATTTATTGATACTATAATGGTTTTACAAGTCTACGGTTGGTCATAAGTTAAAAGTAAGATACACCCCTTTTAATGTTTTAAGTAATGAGATTTTATGGTGATTAATGATATTTTGGGATACATTTTATTGGTTGAGGTGTATGTAACCCATAGGTTTAACATGAAGGATTGTTTTGGAAGAATATTATTAAATTTTTAGGGCTATAAGATGAAAGATATTAGGGTAAATTTTGTGGTTAAAACATTATTTAATGTTGATATTCTTGAGGTTAATTAGGATATAGGGTTTTTTATTTATGGAATGATCAAAATTGAAGTTTCGTTGTTATTGTGTAAATTTTAGAGATTAATGTATTATTTCTTCATATGAAAGTTTATTCATTTTGGGTATTATCTAACCTTATTCAAACCATTTGGGTCTTAGTAAATATATGAACTATATATTTTCATCCTTTTATATACCTCATGGCCAATCAAAAGTTGATTATAATTCTTCAGACATTAAATATTCATATTTTTCATTTAGAGTAACATATGAGATATAGGTAAAACTTATTGAAACATGTTGAAAAAGGATGAAATTGTGTTTATGGATTTAAAGAAAATCAAGTAAGTGTACTTCCTTATGTTATTAGTCTAGATGGTAAAATAATTACTCTACTCTAATAAAAGCATCATGAAATAAAAAAAATTGTTATATTACCTTCATTTCAAATGAATTTATGGTCTTTTTCACACCTCATTAGTTTATGTTTTTTCCTTGAATTTATCTTGATCATTCACCTTCTTGTGGTAAATGTTCTCTGTCATTTTCCATAATTATTTAAACTTTACATTTTCCTCCCAGTTTATTTTTCCACTTCCCACTAATGTTCCCTTATTCAAAAACATAGTTATATGTTATTCTATATGACCTTCATATTTCTCATTCCCACTTATCAAAAAGAAGTTTTGTTAAACCTCTTTATGATATGTGTTTTCAACAAAGGTACTTTAAAATGGTCAATCCTTGATTATCGGGATCAAGATAAAATTTTGAGGAAGGAATTTATTCATGGGGGGATGTAATATCCAAATAGATTAAAATAATATTATTCTAGATATCCTTCTTAACATGTAACACCAAACATTAAGTGAATTACGATATACTAGAAAATATTATTATTTAAATGTGACCATTATAACCTAACTATTAAATTGATGTCATAAATAGTAAAAACCACTTTATAAAAAATACTTATATAATTAAAATTTATTTAAAAATTTATAATCATTCAATTTTTAGTAAAGTAATTTCACGTTTTATAAATATTTTTTATTCAAAAATTGTTTTTATTTATTTTTGTAAGAAAATATTATAATTAATTTCTTTATATATTGAAAATTTTATTTGATAAAAGGATATTAATTTTTAAATCAACATATAAAAATTATATTATTATTATTATTATTTTTGAAAAGATTAATTTTTCAACGAATTGTTTTTTTAAGAAGGTTGGGTGTCAGGCCCCATAAATTGATCATGAAGAAAAAGAGAGACCTTTTTTAGATATAATCCAATTAATATCATTGTAATTGAAATTATTCTTAATTTTGGTATAAAAACATTTTTATACTTGAAAAACTCTTTTTCTAGATAATCATTTTTCATCACATTTTTCAAGTTTATTTTAATTGTTTTTTCTTAAATTTATAGGTATTTAATTTGGTAAAATGGATTAAATATTTGGAATCATCATTTCTAAATTTAATAAATATGTCATCTTTTTTTTCATAATGGACAGAAACTGTGATAAATATTTTTCACCTCGGTATGGGAAAATTGAGTTATTTAGGTTAAAAATTAAGTGATAAGACTTTAACAATACATCTAAAACCTAAATTATTTCTAATTTATGAGTTTTTTCCATAATTATACAATATTATTTTATAGGAAAGCTTGGTTTTACTTTTCTTTGATTGTGACCTTAATATTATTTCAAGTAAAGAATAAATACAAACTGTCATTCTCTTTGTTTCAATATATCTAATATTTTTTCATACAGTTAAAAAGAGGTTATGTTTAATTATAAAAGGTTTTTTAAAACATGAATGAATTTTTTATCATGTTAATTTATTTTTAATTTTTATTGATAAAATAATAACCCTAAATGCATATGCAACACCAACATAGTGTTTTCTCAAGGAGTAGAAAAATCAGAGTAAATGATTTTAAAAACATCAAAGGTGATATTTTTTTAATTAATTATGGTGTCACATGAATTTTATCTTTAATAATAATTTATAATTTATGTTGAAATATTTTCTATTTTAATTACATACCTGTATTGATGTCTTTAAAGTCAAAATATGTGAACAATTCTTAAAATGACTTTAATGGTATTTTATGTTAAATAATATAATATTAAATTTTTTTAAAATCCTAAAAAACTTGAAATATGAAAATGGGGATGGTATATTGTGTAAAATTTAAAACCATGACCATTTTGGCCCAATTTTTACCTAATAAATACATTTATAACTCCCTAGTATTGAAAAGGTCGTTACCATGGTTAAGGTTAAAATTGGTTAACAAATAGGTTAAACAAACAGATAAGGTTTAAAATTACACATAAACCTATCCAAATTTTATTAGATGAATTTATTTATAACATAAACTATAATATATTAAAAAAATCACTTGGTGACACTTTAAAATGAAAAATAATTTATTATATTAAAATCTTTTATGTAATTTCAGGTGTGTCATTTCCTTCACTATAAAATGACACCACATATCCTCTATTATTAACACATCCTTGATCCAATTAGCCTAAAACGACCTAACCAAAAACTCTTATAAACTTTCATATCAACGTTATGGAGGTTTTGTCTCCTCAAAATTCCATTCCTAGGGTATTTAAGGTGACATCCCAAGGATGTTCTTCAAATAGAAGGTAATCATCTCAACCAAGCAATTTCATTTTACTTATTCTTATACATCATTAAATTTTGTCCTAACAATTATAATATAATAAAGTGAGTGTATACCATATACTAAGATGTTATTATGTTAATTTCACAACCTTATTTGTCTCCATTTCCATCCTATGGGGAATGAAATCATCACTCATGCATACATATGTGTTACTAACTCCATAAAGTGATATGTTTTGTTTTTAATCACAACCTCACAAGGATGATTATTATGATGTATTTAATAAATATATTTTATATTCATGAAATAATTTTGATTCTGTAAATATAATATATTATTTACCTTTAAACTGTTTTACCCATTAAAAAATGATAATGTCGCTCATGCGTACGTGTGGAATACCACCTCTATGAAGCAATGTGATTTGTTTTTCACATATGAATTTCATGGGTGATTATAAAATTTAATTTTATGTGTAAAAAGTATTATTATAAAATTATTATTATTCTAGATATTGTGGAATAATGACCCCTTTGACCATGGTCAACCAACCAAATTTATTTTAAAATTATGAATCGTTTGTCCTCAAAACACTCGATGTAGACTTAACTGATTAAGTAATTAAATATGTTATTGAAAAAAATAAAATAAATGGTTTAATGATATAGTAATAAAACTATAAAATATTCTTAAATAAGTAAATAATTAAAATAATTTTATTATGTAGGACTTAAAGAACATGCATATCTAGTTTGGACTTAAGATAAGGGGTTTCTTAACTCAATTTTCATTCATTGGGTTATACTTCAAGTTTATCAACTATATTAAGAAATGAATATGTTTGAAATGACTTCCTGTTATATAATGTTTTATTTCCACTTATTTGTTTTAGTTTTATAATTATTACACATAATCACCCCAATAATTATTCCTTACTTCACTGCTATGATCTTTGTAAGGATTCTTCATCTCAATTTCGTTTCATTAATACATTTCGGATGTTATGAAATTATTTATTTTTAAGAGGTGTATATACCTACCATTTGACATGTTATACCCTGGATACTAATTAATTCATGGTATTTTAAGTTAAAATTAAAATTATTTCATCCAATTCATTTTTATTTGAAAGTTACCCAAGTGATAAGGGTTTATAATCCCAAATTGTTTCTTTGGGACATATATTATGTTATACACCTATGTTTTTTTATGAGGAGCATCAAATTACCATTTTATATGTTGTATCATGAATATATTTTTTTTTATATTTAAATTTTATTATGAATTTAATTCTTTCACGGGTGTTATGATTCAAAAGTTATCAATATGGAAAGGATTTATGTTATAATATAATTTATTTTTAATATTATTTATGTTAAATTTACATGGAGGTATATTTTATGGATATTAACCTTTAAAACCCATAGATTTTATTATAATATTTTTATTCCTTGATTTTTTATGAATTACTACAATTTCTCTCTTTTTGGTATTTAAAATGGTTGTGAAAATGTTTTTAAATAAAAGGTTGGAATTATTTCCTCTTTGGTCTATAAAATTTTTCTTCCATGTCCATACTACTTAAAATTGTTCTATGAATGTTATTACCTATAGTTTAAATGTATTAAAAAGTTCATTTTTACTACTTTTGACTTTATTTAAAAATTTTAAAAAATTAATCTTTCTAATATTTTTCTTAACAACTTGTTTTTTACTTTCTAAAAAATTGTGAAAATAATGTTTTCTTTAAACATATACAATATGAATGTATTCTCCCAAAATAATTACCTTCATTTTTTTGAATATTCATTATAAGTTTCCATTTTTAAAAAAAAAATAAATACATTTTCACAATATTTTAATATTTTTTAGTTAACATTTTATCAAAGGAAAAATATTTTTCTCATGTTTTCAATGAAATGTTTCAATAATATTTTAAAATTATTTTTCATCTATGTCAAATTCCATTAATTATTCTTATTATTTACTTAGGATATGAAATTATGATACCATTAACTTTATTTATATGAATGTTTTATGATGATTTTTTAAATATATTTTTAGGAAACCAATTTCTTTTTCATGGGTAAATCAAGCTATGATAGTTTTGATTAAATGTAATCACTTATGTGTTTTATTTCATGATATGGTGAATGGAAATTGTTGATGATAGTAGGATTGGGGAGTGAACCCAAATCCTTATGGAAATTTTTCCACTATATTATAGTTGGGTTTTTTATAGCCCTCTTATACATTGGGTAATAGGACAGATTTAACTATATGTAAGTTACTCCTAAGAGGCGATAAAGTTAGGTTACTTATAAGAGATTATAGAGTTAGATAATTTAAAGTTAATCCTAATAGACGATGGAATTTACTGGTAGAAGTTACTCCTAAGAGATATGAGAATTATCTAGTGAGGTGATTTCATGATGAAATTTTTATGTTCCAAGTTATCATCATAGTTTATTTATGTTTACTTTAAGTTATAATGAATCCTTTACTCAAGGATAATTTTCACATGTCTAATGATTTTTGACCTTTACAACTCTTAACTTATGTTAAAACTTTATTCCATATCTCATGATTTATGATTCAAGTTTTATGGGTATGAATTATTGTATAGTATGATCATGCACTTTGATTATGTAATCATACCCTTATGTTCATATTATACACACTAATGAAATTTTATTATTGATTCTGATGTTTACCCTTACTTGGAATTTGAGATAACCCTTTTATATTTTTCATTTCCCCAGGTTATTAAGAAAGGTGTTAAATGAAATATTTCTAGAAAGGTTTCATGTGTGAATAATTTTATGAGATATTTTGAATAATTAATGTGGAATAATATAATATGAGTATAATGGGGGAAATGAACACTTAATGACATAGTTATTTTTATGTAAGATTTTTTATTAATTCTCTATAACTCTAAACATAAAAGATCCTTAGGTATGTGAGTGATACAACATTTCTATTTGATGTTGTATATTTTGGATGGATAAAATTGGGTCACGTTTATTACTATTATATCCATAGATAAAAGGATTATTTTTATTGCACAATATTTTTGAGATTGCGTTTGAGGCTGTTGTATAAGTGGTGTAAAGAAGAGAGAATAGGAGGTGCCCTTTTATAATTGAGGGAAAAAAAACACATAGAATTACTTAAAATATTTAAGTATGATATATATCATAATAATTTCAAGTGTCATAAAATAACCCAAAATTCATAGATATGATTTCATGTGGTTAAAAAATACTCAACCAATAAAATTTAGAAATGTTTTGGAGAAATTGTAAGCCATATCTTCTAGTTAAACCCCCTTTAAACCCGATTTAACCTAAACTGCGAAAACATGAATTTTTTCCATGATAAATTAATTATATGATAAAAAATAAAATGGTAATTTTAACTAAATTTGGAAATTATGATTCCAAATTGGGAATACTTTTTATTATATTAAAAATCTATAAGTCATAGGAATTACATTTAATATAAGTACACAAAACACATAAAACCCAATTTTTTGGAAAATACCTAATTTAAGTGTAAAAATTTATTTCACATTGAAAACAAGTAAGAAGTTGATTCACATGAATAATTGTGGTTAAATAATAAACAAATTAATTTTTTATACTTTTTTATAAATCCAAAACCAAATGAAACATTCCAACGATATGATTATATAAAAAGACCCAAAATAGTTTTTAATTCTGATCAAATATAATTTAGGTTCATAAGAGTCAAGAATGGGTTCCCAAATTAAGAATAATGTTTTAAAATATATTATTTAACTCCTTAAACATATATTTATTTAATACCACTCATATAAATAGGATAAAGTAAAGTGTTTGAGATATTTTAAAACCATACCCTTAGTTTTAACCCTCTTTTAACTGTTTTACCTTTACTGAGGTGACAAATCATTACCACGATTACTATTAATAATTAACAAAAATAAAGAGGAATTATTTTCCAAATTTGAACCTATAGATTATAAATATAGAATCCATTTTTCAATATTAAATTTCTAGAAGTGGAATGAATAAAATTTAAAATAAATGCACAAAACCCAATGAGTAATGGGTTTTATAAAAATGTGTTTTAAACCCAAAAAATCACTAATAAAAAAATCAAGTATAATATTGATTCTTGTGTAATTAATTAAATTCTCTCTAATTAAAGGAGACATATTTTAATTTAAAATCAAATTAAAATCATAATGTAACATTTTAAATTACTTGATTTAATGAAAAATAAATGATGGTTTTATAAAAATCGGTATTTTTCATTATTCACTTAAAAATAAATATTTTCAATAAAATAAGAAAAATAACCCTAATATAATATTTAAATTATAATTTTAAAAAAATAATTAATTTAATCAAAGAAAATTTCTAAAAAAATGGTTCAAATTAATTATAATGTTCATACACAAAAGGCAATATTTCTTTTAAAGAAAACATGTTTTTTAAAATAATAAAATAACTTTGCTGAAAATTGAATACTTATTTATTATGAATTGATCAAAAAATGTACATTATATAAAAAATTTATACATATTTTTTACAATGTGTTTTTTCCTATTCATACCACCAATTTAACGGCAAAGTTATAATAATTTCTTTATAGTATGTCATAGTTTGTTTAAAGTTATGTGTTGCGTGTTAATAAAGATATGGAGATTCTTATTATTTTAAACTAATTTTTCAAGGTGTTAAATTATTCCCCAACTAAATAAATATCACCATCTCAATTTTTAATTTTTTTATCTCATCAATCATGGTGTCGATATTTGAAAACAATTTGTTAAAAACTTACATCGTACAAAGGAATGGTGAAACATACTTTGAAATGTAAAAGTGGGAAACACAAAGTTTACCTAAAATAATACATAATAGGGTTACCATATTAGTATAATGTTAGCATGAAGTGAAAATGTGGGTATGTAAGAGAAATAATAACATCCAAGGAATAATAGAGAGTGATGGAAAATGTGATTATGAAAAAGTTAGTGACCAAAAAACCATAAATATGTAAGGGATAAATAAGGCCATAAATTCATTAGAAATGAAGGTAAAAGGAAAAAATTTATTATTTAAATATCATATTATATGATTTTAGTGATTATTTTACTATTAATATGGAGAAAATGATAAAATATACTCTCTTTATGTCTTTCAAAAAATTCCTTTGATTGTGTATTTTAATCGGTTTCCACATCTAATTCTAATGATTAATGACTAAGAGGAAATTTTCATTATTAAACCAAAAAAAACCTTTAATGTATTATAATATCTATAAAGGAAGACAAGTTATTTAAATTTTCTAAAAAAATATTTGAACAAGTTAAGATAATACTCAATATGTGTAAACCTTATTATGAAGAAGTAATAAATTAATTCCTAAAACATCAATAATAACATTCCTATAAATGCTTCAAACATTAAATTATAATACCACTAGTTAAACATAGATTATTTTATTATTCACATAATAATTACTAAATTATCAAAACTAATTAAACCCAAAAAATTGGGATTATATCAAAACAAAACATAGGTATAATATTCAAGTTTTAAAATAAGTTATTTTTATATATCATAATGGGAATTAACTGATATGTCCTTGTGGCAATAAGGTTTCCCCTTGCAGTCTTTATTGAAAACTCCATTATTAAGGTGCTAAGAAGATATCGATTTTTTTAGAAAACATGGAAGAGATAAAAAAAGTAAAAAGATATATAATTAAATAAAGCATTGCCAAAATTTTAGTTTATGATAAAAGTAACTTATATCACAAATTAATGGATTTCAATATATTTTGTAGTAATTTCATAAGCATGGAATTTGTCCCTTATAATTTTCTAAGGTAGATTCAATTTATGATTGGGGAATTAATTTTCATAGTGCCTCATCTCTTTATAATTAAATAACTGAAAATTAGAAACTTATTTTTTTCCCTCACACTCATGCATCTTCTGGTCATTCTCTCAACACATGAACCAAACTCTAATTCCCTTCAAGAAGGTATTAAAGTGTTTCTTTCCAAGATTATCACATGTTATAAGTTCAATATTTCACTTATTTTCTTTCATCTCATTTCTTTTTTCCATAGTGCTCAGTCACCTTCTTTTTCTTTTGATTCCCTTTAAAATTATATGACTTAGAGAATTATTTCTTTATCCTAATGAAACTTGATACAATATCTTCATATGATGAAAATGTATAATCAACTAGTTCCTTTTAGAGTTTTGGATTAATCTCATCAAATAATTGATCAATATCATTTTCGAGATTATGTACATAGTCTATAGCATTCATTGTTAATATTGTAAGGTTTTCCTCATACACAACAACACTTTCCTCTTCTTTTTATGTTTGGTTGTGTAATTTATTTTTCATATCAACTCATCGCTCATGAGAAATTATTATTTGATTAATATCTCATTAAAATTATTTCATTACATTCTCTCCATATCCTCCTCATATTTTTTATTTTGGATCAATGACCACCATTGATCAACTTATTTCTTTAAAAAAACATTTTCAGAATAACATTTTCCCTTGTATTACTTATCCTAGCTAGAAATTTCTTTTCAGAGGATTTGATCCACTATTCAGCTGTTAGTGGATTAATAGTTACATTAATCTATGGGGTTTTATTCCACATAAAGTTCTCTAACACCGATGTATCATGATGTGAATCAATAGGTCGTTCCATAGAGGCATGATTATTAGTCATAACCAAAGTAAACTATCCTAATATAGTTATAAAATATTCAAATCCAACACCATACATATTTAATTTTTCATAAGTGAAATCCCAACATTGAATACTGGTGTTGACCTATTTTTTATTCTTTATATTAGGAACCATTTCAAAATAATGAAATATACTTTATTTGATCATAACATTATGAATCATGTTATATAATTCCAAATATGGTGCAATACCTAACATAAATTGAAATTTTATGCATAGATTATCTTATCATAACAATATTAGTATCTTTAGGAATATATTTAAATAATAATAACATTTCAAAATCATTTATAATGGTTTTTAATGAGTGTTTGAATCAACCAACGCATATCCCCAGGCAGTGTCTAGTCAGCTGTGCAGTCTTAGGACCACTCGTCAAGAACTAAGGGAATATTGAGTTGATACTAAACTATCATTTTTAAAATTATTTACCCCTAGGTTCATTTATTTCACACCCACATTAACTTTTCAATATCCATATAGGGATGTAATATCCAGGAAACCATACATTCTCTACCTTACCAAAACATCATGATTTTATCCTACACTTAGTCTTATCCGTAAATTATATCATATTTTTTTTATCTATTCTATGTTTTCCCAAATATAGTTCCTAATGGTCATGAAAAACATCATATGATACCAACTACAACACCCCAACTACAGTAACCCAAAGCCGATAGTTATTTTACTACATTGGCACAAGATACAAGAGATTTCATCTCAAAGGATTGAATTGTTCAATAGTCATAAGAAACTATATACATATATGATTCTTATGTTACAAACTAAAAATTGAAATAAAACATAAAATTATAGTGATAAATGTATTATTTATTCAAACATATACCAAAAAAATTCATATATCCCCTCTTGGTATCTTGTGGAAAGGAAAACATAATAAAGGGTGATCTCAAATGCTCGTTAAAGGAAACTAATAGAAACAAGGGCATAATTAATTCCTATATGGGTTACCAAATTTATAAATTTATAAAAATGAAAAAATACTAAACTATAGGGTAGTATAAGAATTGAAAGTCTGAGGCCAAACCCACATAGATAGGGTTAGATAAATTATTAATTAAATAAAATAAACCTAAATGTTTTTATGAGAGAAACCTAAACTAACTAATTTAAAGAAGAAATGTTGGATCATTTGGTTTTAATAAAATAGAAAAATGTGCTCAATAATTGTAAATCTATATTCATGATTGGTTAGGGTATAATAAAATTGAATAAAAAATATATGGTTTCATAAACCAGTTGAGTCAAATCCAATGGTCATGGTAGATAACCCCAAATCATCGACTTTCCCTTTTCAAAATGGTCATGTTACTTCAGGTGTTAGATCAATTGGTAACTCGAAAAAATATTTAAACATGGAAAATAATCCACCCAATAATCATGGTATAAATCATTCACAAGTCAATTCATTGAAAATAACACTCCCTCATTGATCACTCAATGGTCATGAATGATAGAATGAAGAAGAGATTTAAGAAATTATGTTTACAGTAGAAGACTCAAATGAATTGAAATTAAAAATAAAATAAATTATTAAAATCAATCCCCTATCATTAAAATTTCCTTTCACAAGGTCTACCCCCTCATTATAGCCATGAAGGGGTAGGAAAATAAAGATCTTATTTGACACATCATGGCAATAGTGGTACTTGATCCTAGCATTGGAGGTTCTCAAAATGATTCTTAAGTAGAGCCTTGGTCTCAATTTATAAGCTCCATATGGGATCCGGTATTAATTAGAATAATTAAGAATTGGTCAAATAGGGGTCATGGGTGGGTCACATATCAAATATTGGGTCAAGTTTTTAAGACACACTGAATATGTGCATTTAAAATTCGTCCCAACAATTTAAAGAATGTGTAATTTCCTGACACATTCTTCACTTCACACCATGTCTCTCATTTCATGGATTTTATTGGTACACGGTGTTTTATGATTTAAACGATGTTTAATTTCATTTTTCTTCTCTTTAAACATCATTTATCATTGTTTCTTCAGTTTTATGCATTAGAATTTCTCCATGAGCATCCTCAAAAATCCAGTGTCAGGCCACATCACTTTGATCATAGTGCGAAGTGTCTTTTATCTCCAAAATTTTCAAATTTTCATTCCTTTTAAAAATATAGACTGTATCCTTCTATGAAAATAAAAACAAATCAATATTTTACAAAATTGTAAAGATTTAATAATAGAATATATAAATAAAAATATTAAAATACCATAAAATAGATGCATGAAATACAAATATCAAAAAATGTATAAAAAAATCTATCATAAAATAAAAAAGAATGAATAATATTATAGAGATAAAAAATAATCAAATATTATATATTACTAATACTATAAAAGGGGAATATATCTATGGGTGTAATAACAATATAAATAATTGCATGGATTTCAATAACTTGTTTCATAATGATAAAATTAATATGTAAGAAATCATAATCTTATTTTCAAGCCATATTGCTAAGACACCATACATAAATATGTATGGAATACACCAAATCCCCTAGCTAGTTTGTCTTATGAGACATGTCAATGCATATAGGGTCTATAGTGGGCCCCTACTATTAATTACTAAGTATAATGCATTCATCGTATGTAAGAAATGAATAAAGATTCAATTCATAATAAATATAAACATTCATATGGAAAAATTATCATACAAAATGTAAATATTTTCCCTAGTAAATAAATAGAAAAAATTGATCATAATACATTAAGTGAAATAATGTGAATGAGATCATTATATTATATCCCCAATAAAGCATAAAATTTATTAAAGTATGTTGACATATATGATTTTTTTAAATATCACTAGAATATTCCTTGAGGAAAATACCCTTTTTTATTTTGACATCACGTATTTAAAATATAAAAATTTACAAAATATTAGAAAAAATATTTTCTTTTAAAATATCCTTGGAAACCTGTAAAGTATTATTCAAATCTAAAAATAGTCATGATGGTGGGAAATTTTTTTTGTGCAGTTCCATTCACGCATTCAGTAAAAAGTGTCTCGTTCAGAAAATGAATAGAATATTTATTTTAAAAAAATTGTAGAAATTAAAACATTGTTGAAATAATTATTTTATAACTAAGTGGATAATATTTAAAACATTCCTAAAAACGTTTTAAAGAAAATATTTACATGGAAGAAAAATATTCATAACCGAATAGAAAAAATAAAGTCAAATTTCCTTTAAAACATTATTTCAGAATTTTGAGTACTTAGATAGAGGAAAATTAAAGGAGAAATTGTAATTCCCTGAAATAATCATAGATTAATTAAATATATTGGTTTTAATATAAAAACATCTTATAATTCCTATAATAGAAACTTAAACATAAAGAATCTCATATAAGGATTAGATTGTGAAAGAAACCATAATTTTTTTGGTAACTTTTGAATCATATCCCTCATAAAAGAAATAATTTCAAATGAAACTTCAAATACCATTAATATAAATATATTTGTGAAATATAATATCAAAAGGGTAGTATATACACTACATGAAAGAAATGACTGGGTAATATGTCATATATCTCATAGAAACAAAAGTGAAATAAGAAACTCGTATCTCATGTTTGAATTGCCTCGTAAGTTCCTTTAACCTCCTATATAATAAATTTAAATTTATTATAAATATATAAGAGAATCAAATTTTTACTTATAATACCATATATGGTTTACTTATAACATCTTATCACCCATTTATTAATAATTATTTATTAAAATCATTGTTCTCGATAATAATTATTTTGTTTTTTCACGCATTTTTTGGTTCAGCAGTTCCAATCCTTTCACATTCACCATGGTTCCATCATATCAAAAAAAATAAATTATTTAATTTATATCATATTATTACATAATATCATCAATTTTAATCATTAATTAATCATTCAAGTCATAAATATTATAACATCATGCTTGTAGGTGGTAAAACCTACAAAACCATGAGCGTGTTATAAAGACCGAATGAGTAAGAACATACCAAGGTATAATATTAATATAACATTTATAAAATATTATTCATGTCATAAGTATCATATATATTCATTATATTTCATTTTAGGACCATCCATGAAAAGAATATATTTAAAATTAAATATATCGCTCACGGAGATTGTAGTTCATACGTACCCATAAATGATACTTCCAATTTATAATAGAAAAAAGGAAAAGAAATTAGATAATATTTTATTAATACTGAATAATTATTTAATCATAAATATCAAATATATTTATTAAATCCATATTCATAACCATCCATGATAGGCGGTGATGGAAAATGAATCATATTGCTACGTGGAGGTGGTAATTCACACATACGCACAAGTGATACATTCATTTACCATTTGATGGAAATGAGGTGGAAAATGGTTATCCCATAATAATAATAACATCTAAATATATTGATAATACTATATTAATTATATTATTATGGATATAAGTTATTTAAAGGAAGTATAAAAGAGATAAACTTTCTAAAAGTTGGTAATGATGATTACCTCTTCTTTGATATACCTCTTTTGGATTACATCTTAATCCGTTTTAGGATAGTATTAAGAGAATATAAGAAGATAAAGAATAAAGGGAAGGAATCTAAAAATGTTTTTGGGTAGGTTTTGGATGATCTATATGAATTAATTGGTGTGAAGAATAGGGTAGTGGAGGTACCCTTTTATAAGGGAGGGAAATGACAAACTTATAATTAATTAAAAGATTTAAATATAATATATACCATAATCATGTAAAGTGGAACAAAATCATCAAAAACTCACATATAAGATGTTATAGGGTCTAAAATGACTCATTAAATAATATTTAGGAATGTTTTGGAGATATATTATTCCTTATCTCCAAGTCAAACCCCTTTTAAACCCAATTTAACATTAATGATGATAACATCACTTTTTACCATGATAACTTAATTATATGCTCAAAAATAAAAGGTTCCTTATAAAAAAATTATAGATGATGATTTCAAATTTAGAAACTATTTTATCATATTAAAAATCTATAGTTTTCAAAAAATAATTTCAATATAAGTATACAAAATTCGTGAAAAAAAGTTTTTAGGAAAATACCTCATTTAAGAATAAAAAATAATTTCATCCTGAAATCGATTAAGAATTTGATTTAAATGATTATTTTGGTTAAATAATAAAATAAGAAAGTTTTTTAGACTTTTTTATCAATAAAAAATTTAATTTCTCTTTCAAACTATACCATTAAATGAAAATACACAAAAATATTATTTAATTTGGATAAAATATAATTTATGTTCATAAAAGTCAAGCATGGGTTCCCAAATTCATAAAAACATTTTAAAATGAATTATTTAACTCATTAAACATATATTTGGTTGAAAAAAACTCATACAATAGGATAAAGTCAAGTTTTAAATAGATCTTAAACTTGAACCCTTAGTTTTAAAAAAGTTTTACCTATTTTACTCTTATTATGGTGAAAAATATTTACCAAAGTTACTATTCCTAATGAATAAAAATAAAAGGGGAATATTTACCAAATTTGAACCTCCTAATTTATAATATGGAATACATTTTTTAAGATTAAATTTCTATATTTGGAAGAGATAAATTTTAATATAAATTCTTAAAAAGCAATGAAAAATGGTTTCTAGAAGTGGCAAAGAGTAATATATTCACGAACCTATAAAGTGAATGAAAATAATTTGGTTATAGTTTTGGATAGGTTGTGAACTCATTACTTGTATAAAAATATATAAAATTTTAAGTTTTCGATCTAATAAATAATGTTTCTTTGTCATGTCATTTTTTAATCATGGATATCAGTGGATCCTGGGAAAGTGGTTATTATGATTTCTTGGGAAGTCACCAAGAATTTCATTGAGATTCAAGGTTTCTTAGGCCTTATAAGGTATAATTTGTTTAACCATGATTAATATACACTATCTAAAATAATTATGACATTTAGTAGGAGGGGATTGAAGTTCTAGTGTGGTGATAAATGTGATGCTATGTTTCAAGAGCTTAAGAAGAGGTTTTCATTAGCATGCATTCTAATTTTTCCAAAACCATGGAAGTACAATGAGGTATATTTGGATGCCTCCGACATAATTTTAAGATGTTTGATTATGTAAGAATAGAGAGTAGTGTAATATGGTTCTCAATATCTTATTTCAAATAATAATAATTATCCTACTCATGATCTAGAGTTGGTTGTGGTTATGCTTTCTCTTAAAGGTTAGAAGCATTATCTATCTAATGAGTGGTTTGTGGTGTTCACCGACCATAAGATCTCAAAGTATATATTTTCATAGATGGATTTGAAACTTTGGTAGTGGATATGTATTGAATTTTATCATTAATTTTATTTATAAATGATATATACTCCTTGGAAAGAGGATTTTTTTATAGATTCTTTGAGCATAAAGTCCCAAGTAGACATTTTTTGTGATTCAAAAAAGGAGTGGAAAATTGTGTATCTCTTCTATGAGTTGTATCATGACGTTTCTAAAGAGGAGTTCTATGTGGTTTTAAAACCTTTTACCATCACTATTTCCTTGAAACAATGGGTAAATAAAGGTCAGGGTTTAGATTTTAAGTCTCACATTTATAAAGGAAAACTATATAGTGGGGAGTGGATTCTCATATAGGCTTGAGATCCAGGTTCTCTTTTATATTTAAATGGGAGGATTTATGTTCCAATGGATCTAAAAGAAGATGTGATGAGGTATTCTCCTATATCTTATTAGTTATTTCATTTCATTTTAACCAACATGTACCATAGTGTTCAACAACACTTTTGGTGGTTCGGTATGAGACATGATATCGATGTTTTTTTGAGATGTTTCACTGGGTGAAAGCTTAACATTGAAGGATAGTTAGTGAGCTCATTCATAACCCATTACTAAATTTAAATGGGTGATGTATATATATATATTGTGACAGTCTTTATAAGATCATAGAGAGGGAAGGATGTGGTTTTGGTTATCATCGATCAGTTGACAAAAGTTTCCCATTTCTTACCGACCAAAGAGATTCAGGCAGTTGAGGAGATTGGGAAGATTTATTTCAAGGAGATTGTGAAACTTTATGGTATAAAAAATATTATTATGTTTGATCATGATATGAGATTCACTTTTTTATTCTAGAAAGTATTATGAAAGACTATGGGTATTCAGGTGAAGTTGAGTACACCTTATCATCCACAGATATATGACTAATCTGAGAAAACTATTTAGATGCTCAAGGACATACTATGTGCATGTATTCTTAAAATTGAAGTTATATAGAAGGATCATATAAATTTTATAGAGTTTGTTATAACAACAGTTTCCAAGAATCTATTCATATGGATTTATTTGAACCATTGTTTGATAATTCATGTCGATTTCTATTATATTGAATGGAATATGATGGGGGTATCTTTATTTAGGCCTATCTTAGTATAGGAGACCTCTAATAGAGTATGAATAATCCAGAAGAGGTTGGATGCATATGAGGGTAAGAAAAATTTTTATCTCAGTGAAAGGTATTTCCCTCTTGAGTTTGATGTTATAGATCATGCCTTTCTTAATGTCTCGCTTCAGTTGAGACATCAAAGAATTAGGAAGTGAGGGGGTTTATCTTTCACTATAGGAAAAGCGGTATTTGTGATGGGTTATTTGTGACGGGATGGGTTTCCATCGCGAATACCCTATTCGATGGAATTATTTGTGATGAGTAATATTTTTCATCACAAATAACTATTTATATTTTATTATTTTCAATGGAAAATAGATTCTCATCGAAAGTAATATACCGATAAAATAACATTTGTGAAAAAATCTGTCGCAAATGGTTTATACCACCACTAGTATTTCTAATGGGTCCCGTCGTAAAATGTTTTAATCTTCCGCCACTATTTGTGATGGTACCCATCAAAAATACTATATCGGCAGAAAAAACATTTTATACATAACCAGTTTATATAATTTTATATCGCTGCCAAATTTATTTATGGTAGGTACTATTTGCAACAGAACATGTCACAAATTCTACTGTTTTTAATGAATTTTCATCGCAAATAGTCTTGTTGTAATTAATCTAACCTGTAAATACAACCACTACAAAAATTTTCCCACACAAATCTTTACCTCCCTTTTTCTCTCAGATTTCTCTCCAAAAATTTTGATTTTTCTAGGGATCAGACATTGTGAGCATCAAATCACAGTTTTAATTCTGGTAAAATATCATTTTTGAGGTATATATTTTAATCTTTTTAATTGGTAATTATTTGATTTTATTTTATTTTATAAATTATTAGAAATAATTAGAAATAATTAGTTATAATTAGCAGTTGTTAGCTGTAATAGATATTAATTATAAGTAATTACTAAATAATTAGTAAAAATTAAAATAATTCATAAATAATTATAAATAACTAATGATAATTAATAATAATTAGTAAAAATTAATAGTAATTAGTAATAATTAACAATAATTAGTAATAAATAGTAAAAAACAGTGGTAATTAGAAAAAATTAGTTGTAATTAAGAAAAATAATTGGTAATTAGGATAAATAATCAGTAATTGGTAAAAATAATTGATAATTAGTAAATATATGTGATAGTTAGTAAAAATAAGTGGTAATTAGTAAAAATAATTGGTAAATGGTAAAAATAATCAGTAATTATTAAAAATAAGAGGTAATTAGTAAGAATAATCTACAATTAGTGAAAATTACTAAAGATTAGCGAAAAGTAGTAAAATTTAGCTAAAATTGGTAAAAATAAGCAGAAATTAGTAAAAAATATTGTAAAATGGTGATAATTAGTGGTAATTGATGGTAATTAGTAAAAAATAGCTTTAATAAGTAATAATTATTAAAATTTAATAGTAATTAAGAAAAATTAGTAAAAATTAACGGTAATTTGTAAAAAATAGTGGTAATTAGTAAAAAATAATTATAAATAGTAATAATTAGTGGTAATTAGTAAAACTTAGCGAAAATTAATAGTAATTAGTGGTAATTAGTAAAAACAATAGTAAAATTAAGTGGAAATTAGTGATAATGAGTAAAAAATAGCATTAATTAGTAAAAATATTAAAAATAAACAATAATTAGTACAAATTGGTGATAATTAGTAAAATTAGTAGTAATTAGTAAAAAAATAGTGTTGATTATTAAAAATCAGTTAAAATAGCGGTGATTGGTAAAAATTAGAAAAAAAAATAGAAGTAATTAGTTTCAATTAGTAAAAATTAGTAAAAAATAGTGGTAATTAGTAAAAGTTAGCAGTAATTAGTAAAAAATAGTAAAAATAAATAGTAATTAGTAAAAATAAGTGTTAGTTGGTAAAAATGGTCATTAGTAATAATAAATATTACTTAATAAAAATTTGTTGTAATTAGTAAAAAAATTAAAAATTGGCATTAATTAGTTCTAACTAGTAAAAATTATAGATAATTAGCAGTAATTAGCAAAACTTAGTGGTAATTTGTGGTAATTAGTAAAAATCAGGTGTAATTAGTGGTAATGAGTGATAATTAGTAAAATTTACCTATAATTAGTAAAAATTAGTGGTAATTATTGATAATTAGTTTAAATTAGCATAAATTAGTTGTTAGTAATACAAATTACCAGTAATTAGCATTAATTAGTAAAATTTAGTAGTAATTAGTAAAAAATAATAAAAATAAAAAATAGTTAGTAAAAATAATCTTTAATTAGTAGAAATTAGTTGTAATTTTAAAAATTAGTGATAATTAGTTAAAATTAGTAGTAACTAGTAAAAATTTGTGATAATTAGTAAAAATTAGTGGTGATTAGTGTTAATTATTGGTAATTAGTAAAAATATGTGGTAATTAGTAAAATAAGTGGTAATTAGTAAAAATAATTGTTAATTAGTAAAAATTAGTGGTAATGAGTAAAAATAAGTTATTGTTAGTAAAAAATAGCAATAATTTATAAAACATTGTGTCAATTAGTAAATATTAGTTGTAATTAGTAAATATTTTGGACTAAGGGTGACATGGGATCAGATTATCATTGTTGTTCTTCTTTTAATTTATGATTATTGGATTTTTTGTAAATAAATATTAGTTATTTTGAAATTTATTTAATTATTATCAAGGAATTATAAATTATTTATAGGGTTTATGGTAACTCATCAAAGATAGCATGAGAGCCCCAATCTGGGCATTATGAGAGATATATATGTGTGAGTGTTGTCAATATTTATTTCATAATCTGAGTAAGAGTTTCATTGAGAAAATTGGAGCCATAGTTTTTTTTAGTCCTATTTTACCCATTGACCTCCTTATATTTCATCTACAATTTGGGATGGATTATGTGCTTATTGGATGATAGATTGTTTTTAGAGAAGATCATCATCAGGACAACAGAATTGGGGGCAATAGGAGGTCACACATAGAGATGATATCCATTCATTTAGTTCCCATCAATGACATATGGTAAGTATTTTTATTTAATAATGTATATATACTTTAAATGTAAAATGTATATTTTATATTCATATATAGGAATTTGATAATCATGATGTAATAGATTTTGATGTTTTAAGAGGATATTTATCAATCCTACAAAAGGATAGATTACTAATGGCCGACAACGATAGAATGTGGTCATTGTATTTTAAAAGAAATATTAACTAAAAAGACTATTAAAAAATTTTAATGTCAAAATGAATTTGAAGGAGGAATACGAGTTAGAAAATTATCACACGTAATTGGAGAGTTTGGATAAGATTGAGGTTCAGGGGACTGGTATGTGAGAATTTGATAATTCACCATGAATGTAGGAAATTCATTATACTATCGAGAAAGGTCGAGTGGTTGGTATTGATTTTCAATTGATGTATGCTGGTTATTATGGTACTAATGTGTGGTTGTCATCCAAATTGATGGGATCTCTTGTAGAGGTGTTGTCATTATATACAGAGTATGAGGATACACTAAAAGTTTCAAATGAGGTTATAGAGGCCCTACATAGGTTATAGGAGTAGCTTCACCAGCATTATCTATAACCGGAGGAGTAGTAATGTTGATGGAAGAAGCAGTAGCAGTAGCAGATGATGAAGTACATGTGATGATTGTTTTAGAGATTAGGTATGGATTTACCTCTACTTAGTCCTGCTAATGACCCACCACCTCCAAATTGATAGATATATTTTGTTAAAAAACTTATTATGATGAGTTTTGAATAAATATACTGTGTTTAATATTGTAATTAATTTCACATGTGTACATTTTTATATATTTAGTTTTTTTATAATTTGTGTAATGTTTATATATATTTTTTTAAAATTTTAAATATTTTTCATTATTTGTGATGTAATATATTTTCCATCGTATTTAGTTATTTGATACTAAATAAAAAATCCATCAAAAATTAAAAATTATGACGGAAAATATATTCCATTACAAATAACTTATCTCCACGGATTCCCCATTCCATCGAAAATACATACCCATCTATATTTTCTAAAAAGGTATTTTCAATGAGGATACAGACCATCATAAAAAACTTTTTTGATGCATTTTTCAGAAACATGAAATTTTCATTGGAATCCCATTGTAAATAGGTAATTTTACATTTGTGTTTGTGATTTTTCCATCTATTTGAAATCTTGGATAGGATAGGGGAGGTGTCTTATCAATTGGTGTTACCTATGATGTTTGGAATTATAAATGATTTATTTCATGTATTCGATTGTGGAAACATGAATAGGGTATTTTTCATGTGCTTCATTGTGATAATATGGAACTTCATCTGGATAGTTCATCTATTGGGATACTGGTGCGTATTGTTGATCACACTAAGAAGTCATTAATTTTACTTTTATGACTTTTAATTAATTTTTAGTTTAATTTGAGTTTGTTTTAGTGGGTTTCATAGTAAAGGGTAAAGAAAATAGGGGTTTAAGTAGTGGACCTTGCTAGATTTAGCCCAACGGGTACCACCAGGTACCCAATGTGCGATACTGAGAACCTGTTGGAGGTGGTAGTAGAGGGGGGTCTGGTAAGGTTTTACGCACTGTCACATCATACCAAATTTATAAATTTATAAACCTAATATATGTTGTCAAAATGTTATTATACTCATCGATCTCTGGGGAGAATGTGTGTAGACACTAGTGGTATTAACCATCAAGAATGTTTACGCATAACAAGTTTTCAGTTTGATAAAGAATTAAATGCAAAAAATTATAACTGTTTAAATAAACCAAATGGAGATAAGTGGAGATAGAGGTATTAGAATTAAAACTTCATATTAGGTACATTCGATTCCAATTATTATTTTCCATATCTAATTGATTTCTCATTTAATTATCCCTAATTCCAAATTTAATCAGACTATCATTAAGTCCCTTTCTCTAGCATAAAACAATAATCTATTTTTTTTCTCAAGAATTATTCAATGTCTTGTTCTATGGTGTCATCAAAAATTAATAATTTGTTTTAATTCTGAATCACTTGGCTAAATACCATGAATCATTTATCATAAAATCGAGGTATTTTTTCATTTCATGTTCTCTCACAAGAGGTAACTTTTTTTATACCACTTATGCAATTTTGAAGAGAAATCAAACAAAACATTAATTTATAAATCTATATATTTATTTAATATCTATTCTCTCACATGAAACTTATGATTATATCATGAATGTGATTAAATATAAAACTAATAAATTTTGTAATATTTATCATGTTCATGATTACTTATTAGGTATCACACAAATAAACATCAAAACATGTGTGAAAATATCAAATGATAATTTTTTAGAATGGATATAATTTAATTAAATAATAATCCAATTAAATTCATTTAAATTGGAAATAAAACATGGAAAATAAAATAAAGTGAATGCATATACCATCACATAATAAAACTATAACATGAGGAAGTCACCAAGCCATAGCATAAGCACAAGATAAAAAAGTAGAGATTATCATGTTATTTTCAATTATAAGGTCACCAAAAGTCATGGTCATATCACACAATAGAATAATTGTGTTTGGGGACATAACAAAACTGTCATAGGAACACTAAAAATACTGAAAGAACCTATCCACGTGAATTACTAAGATGGAGGAACAACAAGAACTACTACAGATATTCCCTTTAACAGTGCACAAAAAAAGATTTTAAAAATGATAAAAATGATATTAATCTCAGAATTGTTAAAGGGTGTCTCTTTTTCATCTCTTTCAATAGTACTGATAAATAGTGTCCTTTATCAGCACTAGAAATAACATCGATAAAGGCCCCATCTACTGTAGTGTGTTGTTGGTATAATAGTACACTACAACAACCTCCTGTAACTTGAACACGAAATATATAATTTAATTGAAATGAATTTTACATCACAGATATAAAAAAATATTATTGTATACATTTAAAGCAATGTATTTATAATTACATTTACAATTACTATCCACAAAAAATTTAAAACATTAATGTTTCATTGTATTTGGCACCTGTGATCCCCTCTCAGAAAGGTCTTCCCATGGTATCTGTTGCTAAAAAATCAACTCAACCCGAGAAAAATAATCCACCAATATAAGAAAAAAATATTATGTTAGTAATATTATAAATAAATAAATTAAACATTAATATGAAAGAATATATTAAACATATGTCATCTTTAAATAAAAAGACACACTTAGAGTTATATTAGCCACATTGTGCATTGTATTGAGGTGAATTTGATTCTAACACATCACAAATGAGGTATGGATCATTTTCCAAAAGTATCAAAATAATTCGAATGATTTTTCTTAGTTTTGATTGTGTCACTTGTTCTTTTTAATTAAATTAATGTCAATTTTAAATAAATACACATTTGGAGTTATATAGGTTACAACATGGGTGATATTGAGGTATGTATGTTTCTTATACATCACAAATTAATTATGAATCATTTTACTAAAGTATCAAATCAATCTGAATGTGTTTTCTTGGTTTTTTGTATGTTACTTGTGTTTTTCAATAAAATGTCAATTCAAACTAGAAACACACACTTTGAGTCATATGGGTCACATTGTCTATCTGTTTGATTTGATACTAATTCCAACATATCACAAATCACTTATTAATTTATTTCATAAGTTATCCAAAAAATCAAATTGCATTTTCTTATTTTTTAGTTAGTGGAACATGTTTTGAACTAAAATGTCAATTTTAAACTGATAATGAGCACTTTGAGTCATAATAGACACACCATGTGTCTGATTAAGGTGTATATGATTATTACACATCAAAAATGACTCATGTAACTATTCCATAAAGTATCAAAATAATCAGAATGTTTTTTATTAGTTTTCAGTACTCCATTTGTTCCTTCTATTAAAATTAATGTCAATTTAAAATAAAAAAAATCACTTTGAGTTATACTGTTCAAAAAGTGCATCGGATTGAGGTGTGGTTGATTAGTACACATCTCAGATTATATATGCATCATTTTCATAAGGTATGGAAAAAATTCTAATTCATTTACTCATTTTTGAGTAGGTCAATTGTCTTTTTTACTAAAATTGATGTCAATTTTAAATAAAAAGTCGTACATTGAGTCATTCAAATAATTTTATGTGACATATTTAAATAAGTATATTTTCTAAACATATAAAATGACTTATGGATTATTTTCCTAAAGTAATAAAATAATAAAAATGTGTTTTCTTGGTTTTTGGGTAGGCCATTTGTCCTTTTTACTAAAATTGATGTCAATTTTGAATAAAAAGACGTAATTAGAGTCATACCAGTCACACCATATGTTGATTTGAGTTATGGAAAATTCCAACACTTCAAAAATGAATCATGGATCATTTTAATAAAGTATAAAAATAATAAAAATGTGTTTTCTTGGTTTTCATTATGGTACTTATTCTTTTTTGTAAAAATAATGTTAATTTAAAATAAAAAGACACACTTGGAGTCATATCGGTCACACTGTGTGTCTAGTTGAGGTAATATTGCTTCATACACATCAAAAATAACTTCTAAATCATTCTCCTAATGTATTAAAAGAAATCCAAATTCATTTTATCATTTTTTAAGTAGGTCATTTTTCATTTTTACTAAAATTGATGTTAATTTTAAATTAAAAGACGCACTTAGAGTCATACCAGTCACACCATGCATTGTATTGAGGTTAAGTTGATTACTACATGTAAATAATGACTTATGGATCATTTTAATAAATTATAAAAACAATATTAATGCATTTTATCAGTTATGAGTAGGTGATTTTTCCTTTTTACTGAAATTGATGTCAATTTTAAATAAAAAAGATGCACTTTGAGTCATACCAGTCACACCATTTGTCAGATTAAGGTGAAGATGATTCCCACCTATCCCAAATGAATCATGGATTTTTTACCTAAATTATCATAATAATATTAATGCATTTTTTCAGTTATAAGTACGACACTTGTTCTTTTTTACTAAAATTGATGCCAATTTTAAATAAAAAGACACACCTGGAGTCGTATCGGTCACACTGTGCATCAGATTGCAATGTGATTGATTCTTACACATA
Organism: Viscum album; assembly: GCA_963277665.1. Taxonomy (NCBI): domain Eukaryota; kingdom Viridiplantae; phylum Streptophyta; class Magnoliopsida; order Santalales; family Viscaceae; genus Viscum; species Viscum album. Next base: position 904,458,279 of record OY728131.1, on the reverse strand, counting down.
AAAAATGAATAGTAGATAATTTTAATAAAGTATCAAAACAATATGAATGTGATTTATTGGTTTTGAGTAGGTTAGTTTTCCTTTTTACTAAAATTGATTTAAATTTTAAATAAAAAAGATGCACTTGGAGTCATACCAGTTACACTATGACTCAGATTGAGGTTAAACTATTTCTTACAAATCCCAAATGACTCATAAATAATTTCCCTAAAGTATCAAAATAATCCAAATGTGTTTTTGTGGTTTTTAGTATTTCACTTGTTCAGTTTCACAAAAATTGATGTCATTTTTAAATAAAAAGTCACACTTGGAGTCATACCAGTCACATCGTGCATCAGATTGAGGTGTGTATACTTATTTCACATCCCAAATGACTCATGAGTCATTTTCATAAAGTATAAAAACAATACCAATGTGTTTTATTCTCTTTTAGTATGCCACTTGTTCATTTTTACTAAAATTGATGTCGGTTTTAAATAAAAAGATGCACTTGAAGTCATACTGGTCACACAGTACCTCGGATTGAGGTGATGTTGATTCCTACATGTCCCAAATGAATCAAGGATTTTTTCCTAAATCATCAAAACAATATTAACACGTTTTCTCTTTTTTCAGCATGTCACTTGATCCTTTTTACTAAAATTGATGTCAATTTTAAATTAAAAGATGCACTTAGAGTCATACTAGTCACACTGTGCATCAGATTGAGGTGTGAATGATCCTAAACACCCCAAATGACTCATGTATAGTTTTCCAAAAGTATGAAAAACAATCTAAATTCATTTTTTCAGTTTTGAGTAGGTCAGTTGTCCTTTTTACTAAAATTGATGTAAATGTTAAATAAAAAAGACTCACTTGGAGTCATACCGGTCACACTGTACCTTGGAGTCATACTGGTCACACTGTACCTTGGATTGAGGTGTAGATGCTTCATACTCATCCCAAATGAATCAAGGATCATTTTCCTAAAGTATCAAAATAAAACTAATGAGATTTCATAGTTTTTAGTACGTCACTTCTTCCTTTTTACTAAAATTCATGTAAATTTTAAATAAAAAGACACACTTGGAGTCATACTTGATACACCATTCATTGGATTGAGGTGAGACTTATTCCAACACATCCCAAATGACTCATGGATCTTTTACCTAAAGTATCAAAATATTTTCAATGTGTTTTATTGGTTTTCAGTATGTCACTTTTCTTTTTTATTAAATTGACATTTTAAACTGGAAACACATACTTGGACTCATACCGATTACATATAGTATCGTTTTGACATGATATCAATTCCTACATGTCAAAAATTATTTATGAATCAATTTTCTAAATTATCATGACAATCCAAACATGTTTTATTATTTTTCATTGAGTGACATTTTGAACTAACATGTTGATTTTAAACTAATAACAGACACTTTGAATCATACTGGTCACACCGTACGTTAGATTCAGGTGTGGATGATTCCTATATGTCCTAAATTACTTATAGATCATTTTAATAATGTATCAAAATAATATTAATTCATTTTTTCGATTATAAGTATGTTAATTTTCTATTTTACAAAACTTAAGGTCAATTTTAAATAAAAATACGCACCTAGAGTCATACAGGACACACTATTTGTCGGATTGAGGTGTTTTTTATTCCTAAACATCCAAAAGTATCAAAACAATAATAACTTACAATGTTACCATGATCACCACTATATTTATTTGTCAAATTTCCAACACTGAATATTGATTCAAAAAACGTTTTCATCTAAGAAAATAAAATCAATATGCATTATTAAAAGCTTGATAAAGATGATCATTGGAAAGTGTGGTGAAATTGACAGAAAGAAACTTGGTGTCTCTTTTATGGATTATTTTAGATAGTTAAAAGAAAAATATGACTTCCAAAAAGATCTGTGAAAACAACTAAATAAGTATTAGATAAATATGATAGGGAAAATAACTTACAAATAGTATATAAAATGATGATAAAATTTATTAAATAAGTAGTAAGAATTAAACTTTTAATGATAGTTGTATACATTCTTGATCCATAAATATGAAAGGAATGCACATATATATAAAAAGTAAAATGTGAGTAATACTAAAAAGAAATAAATTAATCATAAATTTGAAACAATTCATTACTTCTATGGAAGTCGCATATTCATGTTATTTATGTACATTTAACGATCAGGTATTTTACCCATTAATTTATAATAAAATATATATTGTTTTATGAATATTATTTTTTTACATTCATAGTAGTTCTAGAAAAATATAAATGCACAATGTATTACTAAATATTTTAAATTAAATATTATTTATCTTTAAAAATACCTCTTTTGGGATGTGTGTTTGTTGACGGAATATGATCTCTATCATAAACTTAAAGATATAATAACCATAATATTTTCTATATTTTTATAAAAAACTATAGAAATATTGATGAAAATAATTAATTTATTTTCATATGTGTTTGGATAGTGAAATATTATTATATATACCCTGATACGTATCCAGTTGTAGAACTTATCAGGGTCCTTGTGCGCAATGCTTGTCCTCCTGCCATGATTTTCATGATATTTATACACCACCGATTAATAATAGAATACTAATTAAAACATAATATAAATTATATAAATTGAATTTTAGTTCAAAAATGTTTGATGTAGTGTATTACAAAATGACAAAATCCAACATATGTGGTCAGTTTTTTTGGAATCCATGAAGTGAATCTCAGAAATAAATCTCTAGAGTGTCCAAATTGACTATAATGAGCATTCAATGTTTCCTAAAAACAAAAAAAAAAGTAATAAGTAATGAAAGAAATAAAAATATATTTGATATGATTAAATTGTATAATTTTACCCCTTCATTGTTGGTATTAATAAAAGTATATCATCCCTAAGATTTATTTCAAAATATTTGGCTAGGTTTACTAATATTTCATCCATTTTTTTATTCTATTTTTTTGTTCTGTAGAGGTGGCGAGAGCACTAATGAGTCCAAAAAAATTCATGGGGAAATCGCTTTAATTAGTATTGATATATACACTTGAAAAAATATGAAATGTATTCTGTCATAATTAACATAGTAAATCAACTTTTAAAAAATTAAATCATGAAAACATACGTCATGTATCCATTAACATTTGAGGCTCATATCCATCCGTAGTTGATGATTTCATTTGCATTATCAAAAGAAATGTTGTCGGTATCTCCCTCTCCATATATTTTTTCTTCAAAATCAACTATGTGACTACTACCACTATGTAACTTTGTATTCTCATGAACCTTCAATGTCATCATAAATTACTTTTTTATTTCTAACACTTTTAAATGAAAGTGAGAACCCAAGTCCAAATAGAAAAACAAAGCAACAAATAGTGAAAGAAATAGATGAACCATTGAAATCAAGTTTAATCATATTAGATGAATTATTCATAAGTAATTTCTAGATAAGTCCATTTACCTCTAACTCCGGATCATATTTGATGAGGCCCTCGAACCAAATAGCAATCTTATCCCATGTCTGTATGAACTCTTCAATGATTAACTTCCCTACATTAAACCCTCTTTCCAAAATATGATCTTGTTTATCAATCCAATTCTTTTGCATCCTACTAGGTTCCACTTCAAGGGATCTCTCAGACATCTTAGCCCGATCTTCCTTCGAGGCATTGAAAGGAATCGATTTCTCCAGCATCTATTCCTCGGAATGGATGATAACTTCCCATGTATCCTTGAGTGGGGCCTCCTCCATATTCTTCGACACCATAATGGCCATAGCTTCATCGTCTGTTTCACCATTGAGGCCTATCCGACGTTGTAGTCCTGAATGCACCATTACCTCATCACTCGGGGGTATGAGGATGATGGAGGTGTCAGCCACCTAGAGCTTGTCACCATTTCACTTCCTCGAGGAAGAGATGCTTGCATTTGTAGGAGCCATTGGGGGAAGCTTACCCTTGCTTGAAGATCTAGTAACTAGAGGACTAGGAAGGCTGGAGTAGTCCCTCCTAGGTCGCACCGTCCCATTTTTCGTAATGAAGCTGTCAGAATCCACAATATTTTTTTTGCCCTTCCGCGATGAGGATCTAAGAAATTCCTTTGCAATATCCAGTGCCTTGGACGTAGTGGGATCCAAATCATCATCCATGTAATCTTGAGAAAACCCCCTCCCACCAAGGGATCCTTTCCATGAGTGACCTCCACCTCTTTGGGATCCTCACAAGCATGTCTATTATCTTCTCCCAACACTGCAAAACATTTCAAGGAGTTCAAAATCGGACCTCTGGAATTAACCTTCGCAGCATAAGTAATTCTAGCTTGCGAGACCTTCTGCAACTTGTCTGTATCTCCTGCCCAGGAAAATCCCTGACCCATGAATTGGAAATGAGATGAGAAGTCATCCTGAGTTAGACACTAGGAATCCACACCTATGTAATCATCCATATAGACAGCCTCATCCACTGTATCAACATTGACTGTAATTAGAAGAGCCAACTGCAATGCCTGAGAAGCATCCAAGTGGACCTCCCTTTCATCTCTCACAACCCTCTCTTGATCTAGTCTTGCACAAACCCCACTATCACACAGTAGAACAACACCATCCTCAGAAGAGAATTCCACACCCAGATCATGTTTCAGCCGATGGAGAATATCAGTGACTCTTAGGTTGTCCAGGGAAAACCGAGACAGTTTCTACTGATTAGTAGCAGCCTCACAACTGAGCCCATAAGAAGGATCATATTCAGACCCAACCACAATCCCACCCTTTCCTGGGGGAGGGTCACTGGCACCGTGACCCCCTAAGTTTGTTCCTCCACTCCGGCAAGAATGGGACAGGTGCCCAAGCTGGTGACACAGCGAACAGAAGTACATCCAAGACTCAAACTCAACTAGCTACTTCCAGTGAAATTCATCTCCTACCGAAATCCAAATCCATTCAACTGGGGGTCTTGACACATCGACTTCAACACAGAAGCGAGGCGATATTGGGTGGAAAACTGAACTGGTTCTCAAATTCGAATAGAGAATGTGGCCAACCAGATTCCCTAGCATTCAGATGATATAAGGGTTCTGAAAGGGGATGGGGAGCATAGGAAAGCGTACCCACAAAGCCATTGTATGAGCATCCCGCTTCATATTAAGATAAAAGGACCACTTCATAAGATGAAAATGATAGCCGATATAGGATTGAGGATCCCTGGACCATGTGGTGATGAGATATTCTGAAGATGAAAACTGAATCATAATATGTCGATTGTCCAAGAGCCTGACAGAAGTGCATTCCAAAAGTCCCCATTTTTGAAAAACGAATTTCTCAAAGATGTATATTGAAGGGCGCAACGAAGGGAACCGAACCACCAATGTCTGGGAGAGAAGAGTAGAAGAATCTGTAAACTCTGAGGTTGAAAGAGCGAGCTGGGGGTAACCGTCATAGAGGTCCGGGACCTTAGAGAAAATGATGACTTTAGGGATTAGCTCATGAGATATGATAATCTTCACTCTCATATGACCTGTTAGAAGTGGTATATTGTGTAACCTGTCATCTTGGATATTTAACATTATATCCCTTGATACAAGGAGATGGGTGGGTGTTTATAGATATACATTACAGTCATTTTCACCCTATAAAATACTAGTAAAGGAAATGTATCAGTGTCTATCTAATTCAAAATTCACAGAAACAATAATTAGAATATTTATTACCTCGACTAAGACAGCTCTTTGAGGGAAATGGATCACCTCAAATCTTGTGGCGGTGGGGGTAGATCTTCACACAATGGTTTTTCTTGAGTTGTTTCTTCTATTAGATCCCCCCATAACATTTTATAGCAACTCAGATTTCCAATGAAATTGTTCTTCAAGGGTAGATAATCTTTCTTTCATATCTTCCAATTCTGTATCTTTACCCTCCTATTGTTTTTTCTAAAAAAAATCATGGTGTCACCCTGAAACTCACACCTCATATGTGGCCATACTATTCTAGCCGCTTTAAGGCCATTGATAGTAGGTTTCCATCCAGAATGGGTGATGATGATTCCTATGAATATATAGGACAAAAAATATTGAAAAATAAGTAATCATTATTATGTAATAGTGATTTAAAGAAAAAAATTATTATTTCAATCTTACACATGTGTCCTACACTTGTTGTGTGTTTTATTCTATTAGTATCCCAATCATAATTTACACGTGCCCCTGCTACAAAACATGTAGTTGGATGGAATTGACTTTGGACTTTGATTCATCAATATTAATATAAGTAATGGAACATAATTATGTTGTTTTTTTATGTCACATAAAAGTATTATGGAAGATTTAAAATGTGTACCAATTTTTTTAAAGTGAAGTTTGCTCCATTATTGCTTTACGATAGGGGTACATTGGTTTTTCTACCTGTTCCTTATTTTTAGAACTTAGTTTCTATTTCATAAAAAAATTCTTAATCAAATTGATGAATACACATATTTTCAAATAATGTATCACCATCCATAATTTACCTAGAAGGACATCTCCCATCGATGGCCAATAAACACATCCCTTGCTTCTTGGGTTACCATGTGTGTATACATAAGTGGTGGGTGAAGGTTTTTTTCTTCAACATAATTAAGATGATATCTCATTATAATTGTATGAAATCCTCTATGAATCCTACCTATAAGAATTAATACATATTTATTGTGTGATTCATTTACTATAGATGCACTATTAAAGGGTTGATGAAGAGTAAATCAATGTTTCATTATTTTATTTGTTAGTAAAATAAATTAATGATATGATAATATTATCATAATATCTTCCCACATTAGTTGGTTAAGTGTGGGTGAAACATGGTGCCAAAAATCTACATCAATCAGAAAGTGTTTCCAAGTGATGAGTCCAATGAAACTACTAAACATGGCCTTGTTGGGGTTAACATGCTATCTCCATGCATTCCATCCATCCTCAAATTTTATGCCTTTTCTTTTTTCCTTAATGATTTTTTCTAACACCATCAAACTACACTACTCCTATTTTTTCTGTATCATCGGTCCTTTGTCACCTACCACTTACTTGGATTCATTGTAAGCAATATATTGTTCCACTGGATCAGTATCATTGTCATGTGCAGAAGGTCATTGTAGCTCTACACTAAGAGCAAGAACTAGTGGAGAAAACTGTTGTTTCTCTAGAGTGGTAGCATCATCATGTGTATAAGGTCCTTGTTCCTCTATACTAAGACTAGAAATTGTTTAAGAGTCCTATTATTCCTTAGTATTGGGAGAACCAGAACGTGCAGAAGTCATTATCTACAAAAGTGGTTTAAAATTAAATTTTGATTACATAAATGTAACAATGAACAGATAATAACATGGGGAAACACAATGTATATTACAAAAAATATATAACTTGATGATTTAACTCTCTCTTTTTAAAGGATGAAGGGATTTTAGGCCTCTATCGAGTATCCATATCCCTTCATTGTGGTCTCTTCTTACACACAAACCCCCATGTACATTGAAATCATTGGGAAATGATTGTGATTTCCCAAAGAAAGGGTTATCCTTAATTGAATTTTCATCTGAACCTTCAGTGGTTTTGGTCAATAAAAAAACAATTGACCACTTTGGTTTTTAGGATCTAGAACATAAAATACTTATACTACCTATAATTCAATTATAAAAAATTCATCTTTTTACCCTTCCTTACTAAAATCCACTTTCATGAATCCCAATTCATCTATTTTAACTGCCCTCATGTTATCAACCCACTTTAATTGAAAATTATGCACTTGGAATATTGTATAATATAACTCCCATATTTATTTGATGATGCCAAAGTATGAAATATCTGACTAAATTGGATTTCTATCCTTAGTACTAGAAACATGCATCACTTCAGCCATAAGTGTTACTCCACTATTTTTCATGCTACTTTCTTCATCATGTTAATTTTTTTAGAATGTATAAACATTAATTACATAACTATTATAACATAATATATACACACTTGGTCCTTTAGCTAGACATTGAAGTCATTCTGAAATAGAATCTGGATTTTTGTATGACTCTTTAAAAATATGGTCTTAAAACCATCCTATAAACTATTGATTATGTGTATTTGATATCCATCTTTAATCCCTTGATGGATTCAAATTCCTATGAATTTATTTTTGGGTTTAAACATATGGGGAATCCTCCAAAATGATATGAAAAACATAAAGGTGGACATGCTCTTGATCAATAATATTGATTATGTCAACATCTCTTCCATAAATTCCTTCACTCGCAAGCCGACCAGTGTGATGAGATGTCAGCAGACCAATGCTTTCCATACCAGACATGTATTTAGTAGAAAATTCAATGGCTTCCTCAACAATATATTGCTTTGTAATATACCCTCTGGATGACTTCTATTTTTGACATACCCTTTCAAAATATTCATATACTATTCAATGGGGTACATCCATCTATAGTGTATAGGACCACATAGTCGAATCTCTCTCACCAATTAAACCATCATGGGAACCATTATATCAAGAATAATAGAGAGAATAAAATTTCAAATTCGCATAATATGACAGAAATTTCTATTTGCATAGTTGGAAAGTTTGATGGGTCTATAACTTTTCTACGTATAGCTTTGAAGAAAGCACAAATCTTTGTTAATGTATGAAATAAAATTTTGGGAAAATATCAATGTAAATCTACTAGAATTAGATCTTGCATCAAAACATGGAATTCATGTGATTTTAGACCCTTTAACTTTAAATTGGTCATTGAAAAAATATTCTTGATATTCAACGAATAGTCCTCTAGGAACATTACATTATTCTTGAAGTTGCAAAACTGATATATCTCTTACCTAGAGAGAGTTTAAGGAGATGGAGGAAGAAAAGTTTGTTTTCAACCTTCACTGGTGCCAACTCTCCTCATATTCCCATGCCAACCATGTCCAACCTAGCCTTAATTCCATCCTTTGTTTTTTTCTAGGTGCATTTAGCAGCATGCTAATGAAACTATCACAAACATTTTTTTAACATGCATAGAATCAATAAAATGGATGACATACACACAATTACAATATGGTAATTTCAAGAAACTAATCTATTTTTTCAACTGTTTTTTGTAAGGTTTTTCAAAAATGATTTTCCAAAAGAAATTTTTATATCTTTTACTTTATCAAACATTTTATCACTTATTAGTGGATAGGGTGTTGTACATTCTTATGAACTTCCATAAAATGATGTCATCAGGGTACAAATCTATGATTTCCCAGAAATACAGTCCTTGATGAATGTTATAACATAACTAACTGTATGACTTGTTCAAAAACAGGACACCCTTGAGTTCCTTTAATGATATATCTTGAAAATTTTCCATAAGCAGAAAAATAATTTATTGTCCAATACAACATGGATCTCAATGTGAAATCTTCATTTCTATAAGCATCGTACAACGTAACACTTTAATCCCAAAATAATTTTAAATCCTTGATCAATGGATCCAAATAAACATAAATATCATTACCCTGTTATTTTAGTCTTGATATAATAATAGATAACATGGTGTATTTTGTTTTCATTCATAATCACGGTGGAAGGTTATAATTTACCTACATAACTAGACATGTAATATGAGTGCTACTTTGAAAATAAAAAGTATTCACTCCATCTGTACATAACACACGATGAAGTCTTCTCGACTCATTTCCAAATTCAGGATACTCATGATCAATTATCTTCCACTGAGGAGAGTCTACTAGTTGATGTAGTTTACCATATTTATTTATTGTATCTTCATTCCACATCAATTACACTATAGTCTCCTCACTACCATATAGGAGCCTAAACCTTTGAATGATTGGAAGTCAGTATACAACATTCATAGCACTAGATTAATCTTTCTTGTATCAAGAATCACCACACTTTTGGGATTATGTAAGGTATTTTTAGTCCTTAAAAAATAGTATGCAGTCATTTGAGCAGGATTTTATTCTTTCAAATATCATACCCATCTAGTGTAGTATTTGTTTAGCACCATATATTCGGCTAGGGAACTCATTATCTTCTGAGAACATGTCATTCAAGAGAGAAAGTAGTTCCATAAAACTAGAATCACTATATCTGTAGCATGATTTCAATATATACAGCTTCATTATGGGTGAAAAATACTATATATTTAGTGCAATAGGCATACAATAGTGTCTTTGTACAAATATTTAACTTCCCAATAAATTTTGGACAATCACAAAGTTCATAACCAACTTTCCTTATCATTTTCTCAATATGATCTTCATCATCATTCACATATGTAATCACATCCTTGATATGATATTCTTCATTTTACATATTTGTAATCATATCAGATGATCCATAAAATGCAGTGATATCCCAAACACTAGAAACATTCTCTTTTTCCCCATGTTTATTACACCATTTATAACTTCGATCTATTCCATGGTAGATCAAGTTTTCTTCCAACACATCTGGATAAATTAGTCTTGAATAACAATAACATAAACACAAACAAAGGATTTTAGAAGGATCATATGCATGATCTTATGTAATGTTAATGAACTCTTTCACTCCATCTTCATACTATTTTGTTATATGATTGACATCCATCCATTATTTATTCATATCCATCCTATTTGATTTGATAATATTGATATATAACAAAATAAATACACAAAATATGTTCAATTGAAATCTCCCAAAAATTCCATGTGAGTATACTAGAGAAATACTTGAGGTTTTTTTATCCAATTACATCGAATTTAAAGTTCATTAAGGTTCATTAATAAAACAAAAACTATTTAATATGATTCATTTAAGACATTTAGTTCAATTACATACATGCTTTAATGGTGTTAAAACATTTATAAAGACCAATTTTTGGATCTAATAAAGGTTAATAATTTGTAAGTGCATGAGTGTATACATTTATAGAGATAAACACCACTATATATATATATATATAAATACTTGAATAAAAAATAGACTTACTTTGAGATCATTATTTGGATTGTTGTGAGATTTCATTTGCTGGTAGGCTAATGGAGGATATTGTAGAAAAATCAAAATTATTTTTACCAAGAACTCACTATAATTGAAATCACATAAAAAGACTCAAACCACTCTAAGATCATCAAGAAAAACACCCAAAAATAATAATCACCTCAAACCACTTGGGAGTTTCCAACTACCTGAATTTATAAAGATGACCGAACAATTATATAACATCATAAGGATACAATGACTCAATAATTCATAAGGTGAAAAATATCATTCCCCTACCACCGCTTTCAGAGTTTGGGAAAATCCAATCACTAGGAAAAATACATTAAAATAATAAGAGGATTTTTAATAATTCACATCCTTAGAATGGACTTTCTACCACATATCAAGAAATTTCATAGAGGAGAAATAAAGAAACATAAAACATGAATCCATATCCTTCATGTTTGAAAATACACTCAAATCACATAGTCCCAATATACACTAAGGGGTCAGATCCCAAAGCACAATCTGTATGAGAAAAAAACACAAATTTTTTTTCAAAATTTTCATTTCCATTAAAATCACACCCCTATCCTAGGAGGGTTGAAATCATTTCTCAAATTCATGCACAATTTGAAAGTAATCAAAATTATTAAAAATTAAATCCATTTTTTCATGTTAAATCATTACCACAAATTCCAAAAAATTCCTCTCATTTTTCATAATTAAATCAACCACATCTAAAATATTTCAAATTAAATAAATTCTTTTTTTACAAGGAAATCTTCACACATGGTTTCAAAAATTAATGCATTTCTCAAAATCCCTATTTAATTTAAATACCAAAAATTCCATGTCAAATTTAAAAGAGAAGATACACCATATTTAAAACATTTCACAACCATTAGAATATTTTTCATTACCTCAAAAATTTGGTTTTAAAATCAACTCACTCAATAAAATCTCATTTTCCATTCAAAAATATATTTTTTCCAAACAAAAAAACAAGATTAAGTCCTAAAGTTAAATATTTGTATAATTATTTTATATAATTATAATATTATAATATTATTTTATATAATTATAATATTATAATATTATTTTATATAATTATAATATTTGTATATATTCATATAACTATAAATATTTATATATTTATATATAAATATATAAATATATACAAATATTTATAAATATATTTATTATGATTTTATAATTATAAATAAATATTTATTCATTTATAGTTAAATTATAAATAAATAAATATTTATTTAAATAATTATAATATAATAATAAATATATTTATTATATTAATAATTTAATTATATATATTTACAAAATTTAAAATATAATAAATATATTTATTATAATCTTAAAATTATTTAAATAAATAAATATTTATTTATACTTATAACTATAAATAAATAAATATTTATTTATAATTATAGAATCATAATAAATATATTTATTATATTTATAATTTTATAATTATATATAATAAATAAATTTACTATAATTTTATAAATATTTACATATATATATTAATTATAATTATATTTATAATTATAATTATTGGTATTTATTTATTAATATTTTTATATATTTATAAATATATTTATATAATTATATATTTTTATAAAATTATAAATATTATAAATATATTTATTATAATTTTATAATTATTTTAAGATATATATTTATATATTTATAATTATAATTATAAATAAATATTTTTATAAATATTTTTAAATAATTATAAATATATTTATTTATTTATCTTTTTAATATAAAAATATATATATTTATAAAATTATAATAAATGTGTTTTTTGTAATTTTATAATTATTTAAATATATATATTTAATAATTATTATTATTATAAATAAATATATTTAAAAAATATTTATATATATAATTAAAATTTTATAATTATAAATATAATAAATATATTTACTATTTAAATATATTTATTATAATTTTATAAGTATTTATGAGAACATACTAAGTTAATGGGTATAACATGAATGAATCATAGAGGTGTCAATTTATAAATTAATTCATTCATAATGATGAATATATGTGTGCACATGATATAATATAGGTAATCCAAACATTTGGAACATAACTCAAAATCACTTCCACAAATATACTTAATGGTCATATAGAATCAATTATACTCACGCATCAATATATTAACATAAATAAATATATATCAATTATTCATTAACTTATAAATACTTTATTAAAACATTATATATATATATTTGAATTATTAAAAAAATATATATTATAATATATCATATTAATATTATTTATAAACATGTGTTTTTTAATTAATGAATATAAATAAACTTTTTTTTAAATGTAAATATAATAATTTAATATATATTAATAATATTATTTTTATTACAAACCTTTATCAGTGATTTTTTTTCCCTCATAAAAGTCACCTTTATCAGCACTTTTAGCTAGCATAAATAAAGGTGAGGATTTTATCAGTGCATTCTTCTTAGGGATGATAAAATTCAGTGCATCCATTGCTCGAATCTCTAGTAGTGAAGGAGGGTGTTCACTGATCAATCATTGTGGGAGTGAGGTTACAAATATGAGGATGTGGTCAGAAGATAGTGGGGGTGGCGTGTGGCCTTGGTACTGTGTTGCACAACTGTGTTACACTTCGTGCAAGATATGAAGTGACAGGGGAAGGAGGAGGTTAGTTTTGAGGGTTTGTTTCTTGTATTGAGAATATAATTTCAAAACCACAATATCTATATGAATGTAAGCTCTAAGAAAAAATTCAGTCTCCACTGAAAAAGTACAAGAAGACCCTCTTAAACGAAGCTAAAATCCCTTTCAATATTAACAAATCAGGGTATCCCAACAAAAAATAGTTTTAGAGGCCTTCCAAACATTATTTTTCTCAAAAAATAGTGATTATGGTGCCCTCGGGATAACATGATATAGATCTATTCACAAGATTTGATTTGGTATTTGATAGAGGTCAAACAGACACCTTGATCAAATTTTATGGTCATTTGAAGTTGAAGTAATGTTTTCAACTAATCTTATATCATTCATTAGTTTATTTAATTTTTGTACCATCAAATTGTTATAAAATGAATATTATTGAATAATAATTATAAATTTATTAATTAATATTATTTCTAAATTATTTTATAAGCTATTTTTTACTAAATATCTTATATATAAAGTATAAATGCATAGTTAGTCTTCTATAGGTCATAATTAGTAAAATTAATTATATTTACATCAATATAAATATATAAATATATTAATATATTATTTTAAATAATATATATATATATATAATATACCTCTAACCAACCCTAAAAAAATCACAAAGGATATCTTTAATCAGTGCTAAAATAAAAGCCCTGATAAATGGTAGCTTTTATCAGCATTGATAAGGGTAGATTTTATCAGCATATTTTTTTATCATTGAAAAAAGGTACTCTTTATCATCTCTTTTTGATAACATTGATAAAAGTACACTTTATTAGTGTTTTTTAGCATTGATAAAGACCATTTTTATCATCTTTCAAAAAAAATACTCATAAAGGGGGTCTTTTATCGCCATTTTTTATCATTGCTAAAAGTTACCCTTTAGCAGAATTTTTTATAGAACTAATAAATGTGACCTTTATCATTACTTTTATCTCACACTGATAAATGATAGAACTGGATAAACCCAAATCTATAGTTGTGACTTATGGAAATATTAAGAGAAATCGTGAAAATTATTAATTTATAAATAAATATATTTATTTATTCTATATTCACTTAAAAGGGACTTATGATTCTATTATATATGTGATTAATTATAAAAATAATAAATTCTATAATGTTTATCCCACTCGTTATTACTTATTAAATATCACAAGAATGAGCTACAAAGCATGTGTGAAAAACTCATACAACAATTGTACACACATATACTGAAAGATTCTATCTCAAGCCCCTTATTATTAAAATGAAAGAAAAAAAGAAACAAGCACATAAAAAATGTATGGGGTCAAATAAGAGAAATCCCACATCCATAAGGAAAAATAGAAACTCAAGAATCACCATAATCATGACCAGAGTCCTGACCAGAATCCTCAGTATCATTAGTAGAATCCCACTCTGATTGTGAATTCCTATAATTAAAGAGCACAATATATTTTTCATTAATCTTCACCTAATATGGAGTGATTTGATCTGATCTAGAAGACATACTTTACCCATGCCCTCAAGTTGCATCATCTCGGCCACCCCAGCCTTAACCTTTTGGATGCTTACCACGTCTCCATGTTTTCTGATGTAGCATTACATCATGCTCACCCTTTTCAGCATCTAGCATGTCAGTAGACAATTTACTGACATCATCATTAATAAATCCAAGTGCCTCAAAATGGTTATCCTCTGTGGAATTATTTGAATTATCAAATTTCTGATCAGAAACTTTATGTGACTTAGGATAGAAACCAATTTTTGTTGTAACCATTTTAAAACCTTCATTGTCCACATTCAACTTACTTTTACTACATCTTGTGATCATTTTCCAATGCATGTCATCCATGTCTTTCATAGTTGCTTCCCTCTTGATAAACTCCAATCTATATGACAAAGTTGAAGCATCCATAATCTCACTGGTTTTTTTAACCTTTAATGGTTGAGGAAAACATCTTCTTATTCATAATTTGATCATCAACTGCGTCTTGCATGTCAATCTCTTTGATTTGTTTCTCACCAAGGGATTCTATTCTTTCCACCATTAAAAGATCAGAAGGACAACTTTTAATGTCCCATATTTTCTATGTATTATTTTTAAATATTATATGGGTTAAATTTGATACCAATCACTGAGACAGTATGCGATTTTGAGGCCCGGTGTGCCTGAAACAACTATTTGAAAAATATTAAAATATTAATTGAACGTGCATATAGTTTTTTGGAAAAAGAGAAATAACATCTAATTAGGTGCTTGGATCATAAATTTGAGTACATCATTGCGTTAATAATAGAGGATTTACCCTAGGCGCATCCTAACATTGGTCGATGCAGGTCGACTGTGGAAAGTCATCACAGACATTTTAAATGAATAAAATAAATTGATAAAAAATTATTTTATTTTTATTTCATCTATGAAGTGATGTTGTGATAGGTTTATTTTAAATAAAACCTTTTTAATATATCTAGGGTTAGTCTCATAAACCTATAATCCTCTAAAATTCATGTAGATAGAGATTTGTAGAATCCTCTCAATAGGAGATGACAAAACTTCGGATCAGAGATTGACTAATGTCGTTATTGGAATATCTCTCTAATGGCAATGATGCAGTTACTGATCTTCATCCGAGAGCAATCCAAAATCTAGCTAGGATGCATTATTTCAATTCTTATTTCCCATTCTTTATTCCTATGATGAACGTGGACTAATCCACAAATAGATTACTGCACATATTGATCATACTTGTGGGATGGGATGATATTAGTGGGGTTTATCAGGATTCAGTTCAAGATATTTGTTTTTTATTCATTTAGTATTCTTACGGGAACATATCAAGGCCAAAACAAACAACAGATGAGGTTTGTTCCTTGGGATTGTTTCTTGTTCCTTTTATCCTCATATTTCTTGTGTTCTTGATGCACGTTCTTCATTCTTCCCCCAAATTTGAACTATCGATCATTGCGCCTTAAATTCTTATAGAAATGATATGTAACTGGATATCTAGCATTGGGACAACTCTAACGAGATGTGACGATAACGACATCATAAATATCAAAGTGATTCAGAATAAATCGTTCTTCATAAGAGTTGCATCAAGATATATTAAATTAGATTTTCGATACAATTGATGTCATGAAACCCAATGATTTGGTGTTAGGTTTCTGAAAAAAACCTTAGATCAATATTTTTTAGGCAAAATGACCACCTAAACAAGATCTGGAAGATCGTACAAGGCGTTCAGTTGAAGAAGATGGGGTTTTGGAAAACTTGATACACATTACATGTAGTCCTGACTACATGTAATGTGTTCATCATTGGCTAACTTGGTGGGTACCCTGGGAGTTACATAGAAATGGGGTGGAGTACATTGGTTGCCTTAATGGAATGTACTCCCCCACATGGCATGGTCTGTACTAAGTACATAGGCTACCTTGTGTACTGGTACATGGGAAGGAATACATGGGATGACGTCGGGTATTGGCACATGGTCAGAGCACATGGGCAGGCCCTGGATGGATGGACATGGTTTGTGACTCATTATACATGTCATGTACCTATATTATACATGACATGTTCTAAATACATGGTCCATTGTACACAGTTAGTACTCAAGGTCAAGGGATACATCGTGTGAACCTACTACATGTCGTGTACCCCTACCTACATGGCTTGATTCTCTTGTCCTCTATACATTGGACTAGTTTTTTTAGGGTTTATTCCCCTTAAATGTTTCCAAATGGTATGTATAGTATCATTTCCTACTCCTAGGACTAGTATCCCTTCAGTAGGACTTCCTGGATAGTGTTTTTTAAATCCCCTGACAGGCCCAGAGTAAGATCCTCTATTTATGATTTGTTCCCTTGGTGGAGTTCTTGATATCGATGTGACCAACACTACATGGCCACCAGTCCTCTACTTGGTGGGTTAATCCAGATTTAGTTGTTGGTATCACCCCATGGCCCTGACTATGATCCTGATATATTGTATCATATCTCTCTTATAGAAATACCCGACGAGTAATACCTCTCAGACGGACTTCATCAGTGTTATTGGACTCAGGAGTGTGTTCTCTTGGATGAGTTCTTCGTGAAATATTTGAGATGAATTCCTAGGGTTGGTATGAAGTGGTTGTGACTTACCTCTAGACTGTGTGTCTTGGTTGAGCATATATATGGATATTTTTGTTATAGTTTTGTAGACATATACTTGTGTAGATATGGTTATGCTTTCCTTTTTTATATTTCTCTATGGTTTCAGGGTCTCCTACTGAGCATTGTTATACTCACTCCTTCACAATATTTTCCCACACATATTGTGTCTTTTGAAGATGATCATCCTTTTGATGGAGTCCTAGGAGGACCACGGTCAAATGGTGCTTTATTAGATTGGGCAGGCTGAGGTGTTCCTACGACTACAGACAGTAGTCCCAATTCCTTTTCATGTAGGTTTGACTTGTGTTTATAGAATCTTTTTATTGGGATTATATTCTAGACCTATTTACTTTACTTTACTTTTATGTCATAATCTGTTTAGGATATAGCGTTATGCATGCACTTGGTTCTTAGTGGTTTTTACATTTCAGGATTTTGTGATTTTAGATATTTGTGTGTGTGTATAGGTATATAGAAAATTCCTCCCATTTCAGTGATATTACTACTCGGTTCTAGTCACCATCCCTCGACTTATTTGAGGCGGGCTTGAGGAGTCACAACACAGGCCCCACTTAGACTGGTTGTGATATAGTGGTATCATAGAGTTCGGTTCTAATTTGAGACTGAGAGTCTATGATATTGGTTTGGGGAAACAATGTCAAGTGTTTTGAGTTTGGATTTTAGGATATGTATTATAGTTTTGGTGTGGCAGTCAAAGTATCCATACATCAGGACTTTGATAACCTACTTTTCAACTCAGTACATGAGAACACTGGTTGCAGGAAAAATAACGGTACATGCATCATATATAAATGGTTTTTGGTTTCCATTTCCTTCTTGAGTTAGCACTCTAGATATACTCATTGACCATGGTACATATTTTTTTATTATAGGATGCATCAAAAACACATACCAACTAGGATTTGGCATCTTTATCACAAGGATTACCCCCTTAGTGAAGAGGATTCAATATAGGGACTAGTTCCCCAGATGTCACCTCTAGGTGGTGCATCAACCATACCACCACCTATAGAGTAGCACATGGTACCCACAGTACCAGTGGATGGGGAGTGGGGGTTGAGTGTGCTTCATGAGTTTCAATGATAGAGACCCCTCAGGTTATATGGTGAGACCAACCCATGGGTGGATGAGGGATAAATTGAGGTGGTGACCTGAGTTTTCTATCTAACTAGGACACCATCACACCAGATGGTGGTCATGGCAGCGAGCCTTCTACACGGATCAGTAGGGAGATGGTATATTTTTTCTATCGAGGCCTATGACGAGGTGACTCTTTCATGGACAAAGTTTGAGAACCTATTCAAAGAGGAGTTCTCGCCAATTATGCTAAGATTCGTGTGTATATACAAGATTCTTCAGCTCTAGTAGGGTAGCATGATTTTGGTTTATTATTCACCGAGGTTCACTAACCTTTATAAGTACTCTATGGATATGTTTCAAGTTCACTACTTCATGGTTCGGACCTTCAAGCAAGGTCTGCCTAGAGACATTTGTGCTAGTGTTATCCCTCTTTTCTTTCCTACTTATGTTGGGGTTCCTAATAGAGCTTTGGTGGTTGAAATCTTCTTGGATGAACAGATACAAATGATGATAGTTAGTAGTGGATAACCAAAAGTAGAGACCTCATTGGTAGGGATTCAACGTCAATCTCAGGGACCTGAACATGGGAAACGTTTCAAGAGGAGGTCCCAGGATATAAGATATGTAGTTTGAGGATCACAGGGTGGGTCTAATCATCTTAGAGAGAGGTGGTTCTATTCATGTGATGGAAGGGGAAATCTCACTCGAGATTTTCTAACCCGACGTACTATTGATATGGAGACTATGGATGAACCACCAAGTTAGAGATAGACACAAGAGCAGGTAGATCCATAGGATGGAAAAAATGGAAGAGGATATGGGGGAGCAGTAGGAGGTGATCGATGTTTCAACATGCTACCACCACCACCCCCAGGTAGTCCACTCTAGGCTTAGGGTGCTGTAGGACAGTGTTAGGTACAACTGCATGCAGTCGAGGCCTATAACCTATGGGATTGAGGAATGATTTGAGGTATGATCTGTGTATTTTCTACTTTAGTTGCAGTACTGATAGACACATGTGATAGTCATTCCTTTCTTACTACATATCTTGTTCAAGACATAGACATTCTAGTTGAACCATTGACTCGACCCTTACACTTGTAGACACCTACAGTAGGAGACTCAGTGATCACACACTTGGGCTGACAGTTTGACTAGACCCTTAGAAGTGATAGTTTCAGTTGGAACCTTTTGGTGGTAGCTATAATGGATTGGACATCTTTGGTCCATTACATTGTGAAAATATAGTGATTTAAGTATTCTGGGAGGTCACAATGACTCATTTCAAGAGTTTTCCAAAATTCTAGTTTTCTAATAGTAAGTTTATAACTGTAGGTCGTGATGGTGAGTCACAATGGTGAATTGAAATAGTAGGTTGTGATGGTGATTCATATGTTGAATCTCACTGGTTGGACATGATACTGAGTCTTAATGCTTACTTGCATCGGTACCTCAAAACGGTGGGTCAAAATAGTGAGTTAGAATATTTAGTTGGAATGGTGAGTCAGGATCAGTGACTCACAGTGGTGACTCACATCGATAGCTCGCACCGGTAGATTGTCGAATAGTGAATTGCACCAGTGACTTACACATGTAGCTCACACTAGTAGCTTGAACCAGTATCTATCTTAAGAGTGACTCACACTAGTGACTCGCACTGGTGACTTATCTAACAGTGAGTCATTTCTAATAGTTCTTCATTTTCTAGTTTTTCTAGTTTTGACCTTTTAAAATCTTCTTTGCCATAAAATGAGTAAAATACCATATTTAATGGTTTTTGGAGCAATTTAGAATCATATATATATTCTATAAATTTTAATCTTCCTTTGACTTCCAAATTATGTGGTCTTGGTCAAGATCCTCCGTTAATGGCTTTGAAAAAAAATCTCCTATTGATTTTGGATTTAGCCTTTCTAAAGTTGAGATCTTATGTTCCTTATGTTCTTCCCTTTATCTTGGTATGATATGCACTAAACCTTTCTTCCCCAATGAGTCGTGTTTTAGTGTTGTACCCTTTGGATCATGTTTTCCCTTAATGCTTTTCCTGTTGCATGTGCACCCCCTGCTTTGGCACAATTAAGAAGTGGTGATTGTTTCTTCTTACAAGTAGGTTTTCCTTCGTCTCTATTTTATTTTTGCATCATGTGGGGTGGGTGTATTAGTGTTTCTTGATAACATAATTGAATTCATATTAACGAAGATAATTAAACCGACGAAGGTCAATCTACTGGGCATGGGGAAAGTGGAATATAATTCACACTATTTTTTGGATATTACGATCAATGTTATGAATTTTATGGGCTATATGGCTACTAAAAAACAAGGTCATTGGGGGTCTTTGTTTTTACACCAAATATATTCTGGGCTACATGTTCTTTGTTTCCTATTGAACCACTTATGTAAAACATCTATTAACCATGTACATTCAGATAAAATAAATGGATTCTAATGGATCAAACTATTTCTATGATAACCCCTAAATTAACAAGTGTAAATTGAGTGAGGAATGTCTTGTTAAATCTGAATATTCCTTTCCTTGGTTCAAGTAGTTGTTTTTTGTGTGTGGTATTGTTCTCACTTGTGTTGTAGTAGGGTTGTGGGCATGGTTATGTGGTGTGGGGTGGTTTGGGTGGTATAATTGAATCTTAGGTTAAGAGATTGTTTGTTTGTGAACATGGATGTGGATATAAAGTGGCATGGATGTGGAATAGATGATAAGTGTTGTGTAGTAGGTCTATGATCAGGTTGTGCAGTTATGTGTTGATGGGTGCAGTTGTATGTTGGGGGTTTTCTTTGTTGAGAGGATTGAGTGGGTAGAATGAATTTGAATAATGATGATGGTAGTGGATAGAATGGGTGCTTTGATAATTAATATCCTGTAGAAAGCTTTCCTGTCTCTCAGGATCAGTATGTTATGTGACAAATGGGTGTTAAAAAAAGCGGAATGTGAAGTGGGTTAATTTACCATGGTTCTTCTTCCTTTGTGTGACTTTTTCTATATGGTTTTTTAATGTTGTTTCTATCAGTTTCCTAGGTAGTAATAGGATGACTAAATGAATTGCTTAATGAAGTATGGAATGGTTTGGTCTGGTTTGTAAAATGGAATGGATGTAATAAATATGATAACATGAATGGTTATTAAATGCGAAATAAGTGTTAAGCCACATTAGTTTATTAGGATCTTCAACTTATGAAACATGTTGGTGTGTGTTTTTGTTCATTTTAGGGGTAGCAACGAGGGTGGAAGTATTGTAAGTTGGTTGGCTATTGTAAACCCATAAGTTGGGCTTGAGTGATTGAAATTATAAATGTATACTTGTATTTTCCCTGTGATTTCTATACGCACTCCACCCTAGTTGAGCACCATGTTCCGAACACCCCCATCATCATGTGGGAGGGTGTCTTTCGTAGACATCCTAGTGGGAGGACAGATGGATGGCCACCCGCTCTTCCCTAATCCCTCTTCCAGTCAGTGATAGCCCCATATTTTTAAGGAATGTTGTGGTTTGTGGGGAACAAGTGTGTGCGGTCATGTTTTTCTTTCCTATGTGTCTTCATTATGAGATGTGGTTAGTGAGCCCCAGGAATGTGCAGGTGGGCTGTGATGATATTTGTTTTCCCAGGTGACGGGAATAGCTATGAGGCCCGGGTGTGTCCAGGTGGGATGTGATGAGCTTTATTTTCGTAGGTGATTGAACTAGCTGTGAGGCCTAGGTGTGTGTGTGAGAGATGTTATGAGCTTCGTTTGACCATGTGATGGGACTAACTGTGAAGCCAAGGTGTGTGAAGATGAGTTGTGGTGTGGTGTGTTGGGAAGATGTGGGAGCGTGACGATGTTTTCTATTAGGTATGAGTGGATAAACTAGTATAAAGTGGTATGGGGTACTTAAATCATCGATGTGATTAGTATATTACATTACTTGACTTTCGTTACTTGGTGAGTGTGCCTTGGTGAGGTTGGGATGGATAGTATACCTTGTTAGGTGCTTTTGGGTTCTATTGTTTTCTCACAGGATCATTAGTATGCTTCTCTCACTTGTGCATGAGAGACTTTGGTTTTCCTACTGAGTATACTTTTATGCTCACCCTACATATATAAAACTATTTTCAGGTTTCCAAAAAGATTATGTTGACCGTACTGGACCATACTAGCTCAGATGTTGGGATAGTTGTCGGGTTTCTACTTAGCTTTTTTTTGTATTTACTTTAGAGTTTAATTTTATTCATAACAATTGTATTTTAAAGATTCATATGGGATGGATTTTGTATTTTTATATATATATAGTACTAGTATTTTTTTGGGGATAGACTATATTATCTTCTGATCATATTTTATTTAAAAAATAAATGCCTCCCATTTTGTGAGATTGTATACTCTTATTGTTGGTCACCAACCTAGGGCCTACTAAAGGTGGGACTTGAGGGGTCATTTTCTCCCTTTTTGCATTACCAAACTAGGAGGGGCATATTTGGAGAGATGGGGTCATTAAAGAATGGTATCAGAGGTGATGGTTGAGAGATATGATGGAGTTTGGAGTTAGGTACGGTGGGTATTTCATGGGTCGGTAGGGAAATGGTGTCAGGTGAACTCAGTGTGTGACATAGGCCTGAGAAGACCGGCTAGGAAATGGGATTTTAAGGTCCCCCATGATATGATGCAAGGACTCTGGGTCTACCGAACGACCAAGTAAGGCTACACTGTTTTTAGGGTAGAGACCCTAGGAAAGGTACATGCATCATACTGACTTGTGTTATTGTATGAATTGGGATGTTTTAGGGAATTTTAAATGGATAAAGAAATAAGATAAATGAGTTAAAATGAATCTTAAATAAAATTATGTACTACTCAGGCTTAGTAATTCCTTGTTTAATTATTTTGGATATGGCACCCATTCATCATCTATGTGTGGATTGGATAGTTTAGGCTCAACAGAACGATATGGTTGATCAAGAGAGGGTTGATCCAGTGGTGGAGGACGATCAGTGGTAGATAATGTTATGTTATTTACAACGACAGGCCTTGGGAAAGTACGAGGGCAGTGTTTAATACATAGAGATGAAGATCTGGCTTGAGGAGATTGAGATAAACTTTATTTGATCTGGGCTCTGATGGATTACTCGGTTCCTTTGGTAGTGATCTAGATGCGAAGAGCTACGCGTCAGTGGTGAACGTTGTAACTAGGGGAGAGGAAGGTTTCTAACGTTATGTGGGTCGATTCTGAGAAGGAGTTACAAGCATAATTCTTTTCATCGAATATAAAGGTAGAGAAGAGGCAGGAGTTACTCTCCCTCCAATAGAGGAGTATGTTGGTATGGGATTTGGGGATTAAGTTTAAGGATCTTCATTGTTTTACCCTAGATCTATTTCCAAATGATGATTCTCGTGTGAGATGCCTAGAGGAGGAACTTTTTCCTTCTATCCAATACATGGTTACTCCCTTTACGTTGTTGATGTACTTGGAGGTTCAAAAGAAGGAAAAAAGTTATTGAGAGGATTCACTCACGAGTAGTTCTACCACAAGAGGGGATCCAATAGGGTTCTTTGAGATTAATGGTTAACAATAGTATGTCTCAGGTGACAGGGCCTTTGAGGTTTCGATTAGGAGGGAGTGGACCTCAGTATAATTTTTGTTTCGAACTTCTTGTCCTCGTTCCTTTCATATGAATTTGGTACTAAGGTGTTTCATCTATTGATTCTATGGACATCTTTAGAACCAATATCCAACGTACATTTGATCTCAGTATGGTGTAGGTGGAAAGGTTTTGTGCCAGCCTCAACAGCAGTTTTCGGCTAGTCTGTTTCCATAGCCGGGAGAGTAGGCTCATTCTCCACCGAGGGGAGATTGAAAAGGTTGAGGTCGACCTTAGGGTGTTCCTTAGGGACCTCAACCCAGGAATAGTCATGAAGGTGGTCTTTAGTAGAGGGGAGGAGAAGCTGGGTGTGGTTAGTTACATGCAGTAGAGGTAGCAATTCCATCTAGGCTAGAGAACGTCATAGGTTAGATCGATTTTTTATTACCCTTTGTTGTTATTTTTTTCATTTAGGAGATTCTCACTCTTTTATTGCACTAATTCTAGTCCATTCTCTTAGACTAGACATAGAGAGGCTTCCTATGACCCTGGTTTTGAGTATGCTAGTCGAAGGTTAGACCAACTTTTTTGATGTGTGACAGGGATGTAGATTGATGATGGGGCCACATTAGTCTCATGGGGATCTTTTATTTATATAGATGCATCCATATGATGTCATTATTTCCATAAAATGGTTGTATTCTTTGTTCACTATTATCAACTATTTCTAGATAGGAGTAATGTTTTCAGATGTGGATGGCCAGCATGTGGCTTTTGTTGGCGAGCGGAGTTTTCAGGTGGGCATTCATTGTGTAGATCCCATTCTCCTTTTTTTTCTGAGATGTCAGTGGAATCAATGGATGTTGAGATGGTGTAGGATCATAGGGTACTTGGGGATTCTTGGATGTTTTACCAAAGGAATTTTTGACTCTACCCCCTCGATATGACATTGATTTCGAGATATACTTACAGCCTGGTTCTTGTCTGAATTCAATGGCTCTTTATTGGATGACACCTTCTGAGTTATGGGATTTGAGGATTCATAATGATGACCTAATGAAGAAGGGATTTATCTGGCCCAGTGTGTCATTGTGGGGTGCTCCGGTGTTGTTCAGAAAGAAGGCAGATGGTGGTCCAAGGTTGTTCATAGACTATAGGAGGATGAATTAGGTGATAGTCAAGAATCGTTTCCCTCTTCCAAGGATAGATGATATTTTCAACCATATAAGAGTGGAATTTTTTTTATAAGATTGATCCTTGGTTTGGATATAACAGGTTTAGGGTGAAGGAGGTAAATATCCTGAAGACTGCTTTCAGATGCAGGTATGGGCACATCAAGTTTGTCTCCATGCTGTTTGGTGTTATGAATCCACCATCCATGTTCATGGGTCTTATGAACTCCTTCTTTGATGATTTCCTAGAAATTTTTGTCTTCATATTCATCGATGACATCTTGATATACTCGAAGTTAGAGGAGGATCATACCTAACATCTTACGACTGTCTTTCAAGTCCTTTAATGCTACCACCTCTACAAAAATATGTCCAAGTGAAAGTTCTAGACATGAGAGGTACATTTCCTTCCGCATGTGGTGTCACAAAAGGATGTGGTAGTGGAACCATTGAAGGTTTAACCGGTTGTTTCTTATGAAGCACCCAAGAATGTGGCAGTGGTTTTTAGTTTTCATGGTTTTGTGGGATATTACTGGAGGTTTGTGTCTAATTTTTCTTGAGTTATAGATTCATTGATTTCTCTAACTAGAAAGTACCAATCCTTTTTGTGGAGTGATCTGTTCGAGACAAAATTCAGTTATTTTAAGAGGAATTTGGTTAGTACTCTAGTGCACTGATTTCCAGAGGAAGGGGAGATGTTTGAGGTGGTTTTTGATCCTTATCATCTGGGTTTAGTATGCATATTGATGCAGCAACAAGTAGTGATATCTTATGGGTCTAGGAAGTTATTCCTCTATGAGAATACCTATTTCACCCATGATCTAGTGTTAGAAACGGTTGTGTTTGTGCCGAGGTTGTGGTGGAATTACCTCATTGGGGAGCTCTTTGTGGTCTTTACAGATCACAAGAGTTTGGGGCATATCTTTTCCCAATTTTATTTGAATCTGCGATATTAGAGGTGTATGGATTTTATTCAAAACTATGATTTCAAGATCAATTACAGCTCAAGAAAGGGGAATGTTGTGGCTTATGATTTGAGAATAAAGTCACCGAAAAAGGATGTTCTTGAATCTACAGATTCTTGGAAAGCGATGCAGGAGTTGGTAGCCTTGAACTTGGATGAAAGGGAGGATAGTAGTAGATGCTATTTGTTTCATATGACAGTGTGGTCTTCTCTAATGTAGTATGTGGAGGAGTCTTAGTGGTGAGAGTCAGAGGTGGAGGTGATGTGAGATCGTGTTGACCATGGCGATGCTTCAGAAGGATAGTCAGAGGATAGTCAGAATCATATGTTGTTCTATGGAAGGTTGTTTGTTCTAGTGGCGATGCATGAGGGAGTCCTCCATGAGTTTCACAAAACACCCTTATTGGTACACCCAATAATTTCTAATATGTACTGTGGCTTGAGGATACAGTTTTTGTGGCCCAGGATGAAATGGATTGTGGAACAGTTTGTTGAGTAATGATTAGTGTCCCAGTAGGTGAAGGTTGAGCACCATGTTCCCAGTGGTTTGTTGCATCCCTTAGATGACCCCGAGTGGAGGTGGGATGATATATCAATGGATTCAATCATAGGGTGACACAAATCATAGTAAGGATATGATTCTATCTCAGTGTTAGTGGATCAACTAATAAAATTGGCTCACTTCTTAGCGATCAAGGAGTCGGGGGAAGTGGATGCCTTGGAAAAGAGGTATGTGGATAAGGTGTTGTGGTTTCATGAAGATATAAGATCCATTGTATCAAATCAAGATATATGTTTTACCTCATTATTCCGGAGTGTATTTCAACATTATTTCTGCACTTAGTTACGCCTTATCACTTCCTTCCACCCTCAAACAGATGGGAAGACATAACGGTTTATCCAGATGCTATAAGATATATTGTGAGCATATGTATTAGACTTTGGAAGATCTTGTGTATGACACTTGACCTTGTTAGAGTTTGATTACAATAATATCTATCACTCTTCCATTTTTATTTCTCCATTCAAAGATTTATATGGAAGACCACGTAGTTCACCTTTGTGCTGGATAGAGGTTGCAGAGATAGATTTTCTTGGTCTTGAGGTAGTGCAGAGCACAACAAATAAGGTTCAGCTTGTTTATGATAGGATGAAAGTAGAAAAGAATAAAAAAATCCATATGCTGATCTCAAGAGGAGTACCTTGTGTTTTGAGTTTTGGGACCATGTGTTCTTGAATATTTCCCATCAACATGGTAAGTGGAGGTTTGGAAGAGGGAGAAAGATTTCTCCTAGGTTTTTTGGACATTTTGAGTTGTTGGTTCGAGTTGGGGAATTGGAATACTAATTAACACTTCCACCGAAGTTGGATAGGATCCACAAAATCTTTCACATCTCTAAACTTCATTTGTATCTTTAAGATAACTCTTATGTCGTTGACTGAAGAGAGTACTTGGGAGCAGGAAACGCAAATGTGTGCCCAATACCTAGAGTTCTTCTAAGTTTTTCCTTGTATTGTTTTTCCTTATGATGTAATGTTTGAACCTTGTTTGTTATGAGATGAGTTATTTTCATATTCTATAATGTGTGATAAATTCCTGACGTATGAAGAGGGGATGACCCAATTCCTAATCCAGATGCATTAATTATGATGTGATTAAAACTGTGCGAGTGAGTAAGTTCCACCCATAGTGGATAGTATCTTGACGTGGAGGATGGAATTCTCTAGTTCATGTGTTCAGATAGTGAGGTTGTTGTGATTGAGTGGTGTGACTTATGGTTTTTTGGGTTAGTAGATGTCAGAGGATGTGTTCTTGGATGAGGATCTTTCCACTCCATATTTCTAACAACAAAGGGTAGTTTAATCATTATATATTAATGTGTTTGGTTTTTAGCGGTGTTTCAAGTTTAGCAGGATCCTTGAGAGTTATCTAATGGGGCGGTTGTTTGGAACCCTCTTTCATCTAGGCTTGGTTTTGGATTCTTGAGGGAAATAATAGTTTGAGAGTTATATGATGTAACATTCTAAACCTCTATAGTCCATTACATGGTGAAAATATAGTGGTTGAAGTTTTCTATGAGGTCATGGTGAATCATTTCAAGAGTTTTCCAAAATTCCAATTTTCCAATAGTAGGTCACTAGTGTTAGGTCACAACGGTGATTCACAATGGTGACACATACCGGTAGGTTGCAACGGTGAGTCGTAATGGTGACTTGCACTGGTAGGTAATGGTGATGAGTCGTAATGGTGACTCTCACTAGTATATTTCAATGGTGGGTCGGAATGGTACGTTGGAACATTGATTCGGAATGGTGAGGTAGGACTGGTGAGTTGTAATAGTGAGTCGGAATAGTGTGGCAGGACCAGTGAGTTGCAACGGTGACTCACACCAGTAGCTCACATTGGTATCTCACTAAATGGTGAATCACACTAGTGACTCAAACCAGTGACTCTCATAGGTAGCTCACACCAGTATATCACATCGGTAGCTCTCCAAATGGTGACTTGAACTAGTGACTCACATCGATGACCCATATAACGATGAGTCACTTCCAATAGTTTTTCATTTTTCCAGTTTTTTCAATTTTGACCTTTTAATTTTTTTTCTTTGGCATAAAATGAGTTAAATACCATATTTAATGGTTTTTGGATCCATTTCTAATCATATCTATCTTCTAAAAACTAAAATTTTAATTTGACTTGCAAACTGCATAGTGGTGGTCAAGATCTGCCTATAATGGATTTTAAAAAAATGTTTCTCCTATTAATTTAGGATCTCACCATTCTAAAGACAAGATCTTCTATTCCTTGTTTTATTCCCATTCTATTGGTATGAGACACCCTGAAATTTTCTTCCTCGAGAAGGCGTGTGTTTGTATTGTATCCTTTAGATCATGTTTTCCCAGGAGGCTTTTCCCGCGGCATGTGCACCCCTTGCTTTGGAGCAATAAGAATGTTCTGATCGTTTCTTCTTCCAAGTAGGTTTTCCTTAATCTCTATTTTATATGTGCATCATTCGGGTTAGTTTTATCAATGTTTCTTGAGAACACAGTTGGATTCATATTAACGAAGATAATTAAAATGGCTAAGATCAATCTGTGGGGCGTGGGGAAAGTGGCATATGATCGTACTATTTTATTGATATTTTGATCAATGTTGTGAATTGTATAAGTTATCAGAATACTAAAAATCATGGAAATTGGTGGTATTTATTTTTTCACCAAATAGATTCTGGGTTACGTGTTGTTTATTTCCTATTGAATTGCAGTAATGAAAATTTTGTTAACCACATAAATTCAGCTAAAATAAATGGATTCCATAATATCAAAGTTTTTATATGATAACCCATGAATTAACAAGTATAAATTGAGTAAAAAAAGGCTTGTTAAATCTAAATATGAATTTCCTTGGTTCGTGCGATGGTTTTCTATGTGTGGGATTGTTCTGACTTATGTCGTAGTAGGGTTATGGGCATGGTTGTGTGATGTGGGGTGGTTTGGGTTGTATAAGGGAATATTAGGTTGATATATTGTTAGTTTTTTAACCTAGATGTGGTTGTAAAGTGGTTTGGATGTAGAATGGATGGGAAGTGTTTTAAAACAGGTATTTGATTGGGTTATACGATTATGTGTTGCTGGGTGCGGTTGTAAGTTGGGTGTTTTATCAGTTAAGAGGATGGATTGGGTGGAATGACTTTGAAGATTGATGATGGCAGTGGTGGTCATGGGTTCTTGCCAAAT
Source organism: Viscum album (assembly GCA_963277665.1). Taxonomy (NCBI): domain Eukaryota; kingdom Viridiplantae; phylum Streptophyta; class Magnoliopsida; order Santalales; family Viscaceae; genus Viscum; species Viscum album. The sequence goes on along the minus strand of OY728131.1, from coordinate 904,427,862 downwards.
AAATAGCTTGTAGAAATATTTCATGTATCTCGGTAATAGTATTTTATGTCATGAATGGGCGTTAAATAGAGATGAATGTGACGTGGGTTAATTTACCATGGTTCTTCTTCCTCCGTGTGACTTTCATTATGTGGCTTGTTAGTGATGTTCCTGTTAGTTTCTCAAGTAGTAATGGGATGAATAAATTAATTTCTTAATGATGTAAGAAACATTTTGGGATGGTTTGGATAATGGAATTAAATTAATAAATATGACAACATTAATGGGTGTTAAAAGTGAAATAAGTGTGAAGCCACATTAGTTTATCAAGATCCTCACCTTCTGAAACATGTTGGTGTGTCTTGTTGTGAATTTTAGGGGTAGTAATGAGGGTGTTAGTATTGTAAGTTGGTTGGCTATTGTAAACCCATAGGTTGGGATTGAGTTATTGAAATTATATATTTATACTTTTATTTTCCTTGTGATTTCCATACGAACCCCACCCTAGTTGAGAACCATGTTCCAAACATCCCCATCATCACAGGGGAGGGTTTCTTTCCCAATCATCCCGATGGGAGGATGGATAACTAGGCAACCACTCTTCCATGCTTCCTATTATAAGCAGTGATAACCCTATATTTTTCATACATCTTGTGATTTTTGGGGCCCAGGTGTGTGAGGGAGAGTTTTGTTTTCCCAATTATCTTTGGGATCATATGTGGTTTGTAAGGACCAGGTGTGTACGAGAAGGATCTGATCAGCTTCATTTTCCTAGGTAACGGGACTAGTCGTGAGGCTGAGGTGTGTGTTGGTGGGATGTGATGAGATTCATTTTCCCAAGTGATGGGACTAGCTATGAGGCATAGTTATGTGCATGCGAGGTGTGATGAGGTTCATTTTCCTAGGTGATGGGACTAGATGTGGGGCCCAGGTGTGTGAAGGTAGGTTATGATGTGGTGTGTTTGGAAGAGGTGATATTGTGAGGACATTTTTCATTAAGCAAGAGTGGATAAACAGGTAGGAAGTGGTGCAGGGAAACAAAATCATTGATGTGATTACTATATTACTTTACCTGACTTTCGTTACTTGGTGAGTGTGCCTTAGTGAGGTTGGGATGGATAGTATACCTTGTTAGGTGATTTTGGGTTCTTCTGTTTTCTCACAGGACCATTATTATGATTCTCTCACTTATAAATGAGAGACTTTGGTTTTCCTAATAAGTATACTTGTATGTTCACCCTATGTATTTAAAATTGTTTTCAAGTTTCCAAGAGGATTACTTGGATCATAATAGACCTTACTAGCTAGGAAACTAGGAAAGTTGTCTTGTTGCTGTTTAGCCTTGTTTTTGGTATTTACTTTTATGTTTCATTGTATTAATAATAGTTTTATTTTAAACATTCATGTGGGATATATTTTGGATTTATTTTATATATATAGTACTTGGAGTTGGTTTGGTATGGACCGTCTTATCTCCAAATCTCGTTTTCTTTAAAAAGGGAAATGCCTCCCATTTTGTGAGATGTATACCCTTAGTGTTGGTTTCCACCCTGGGGCCTACTAGAAGAGGGACTCAGGGGTCATTATCTCCATTTATTCATTTCTAACCCAGGAGGGGAGTATTTGGAGGGAGGGGTCACAAAAGTAGCATTGAGGCCTTACAACATCATTCTTAGTATGGATTTTTTATCTACATACCATGCCTACATTGACTGTTTTAGGTGAAGGGTGTGGTGTGTCAATAATTATGGAATGAGGTTTACCTTTTTTGGTGAAAAGAAAACACAGACAACATCGGATGGACTCATTCATTGGAGGGTGAAACAGATTTCTCATCAATAGGCAATCCTGGCCCTTGGTGTAGTAGATGTTATGAGATTTTAGTTTCTATAAATAGTGTTAGAGTACGGGGATGTCTTTCTAAAAGATTTTCCTAGATTACCTCTCTATTGTGAGATAGAATTATACATTGATTTAAAACTTGGGTCGACATCGATTTCTTCACCAGCATATCAGATGGATCCTGAAGAGCTTTGCGAGCTAAGGGTGCAGTTATATGACTTGCAGAGGAAGGGATTCGTGAGACCCAGTGTTTCACCCTGGGCAGCCCCAGTTTTTTTTCAAAAAAGAATACTAAATCTTGAGGTTTTGTGTGGACTACCAATTCTTGAAATAGGTGACTGTGAAGAAAAATTATCCACTATCAAGGATCGATTTCCTCTTTGATCAGTTGAATGGCGCACAATGGTTCTCAAAGGTTTACCTCAAATCATGCTATCAACTGCTTTGAGTAAGGGATGAGGATATAATGAAGATGAACTTCAGATGTCGTTACAATCATTATGAGTACTTGTTTATTACCTTTGGATTTATGAACACACCATTAGTGTTCATGGGACTCATGAATCAGATCATTCATCCTTACTTAGATCAGTTTGTGGTAGTATTCATCGATGATATCCTTGTGTACTCGATGTATGAGCATTAGTACATGAGAAAATTAAAGATTATTATAGAAATACTCCAAGAGCACTATATTTATGGGAAACTCTCTAAGTTCTAGTTCTGTATCCAAGTGGTCCACTTTCTAGGGCATGTTATCTCAATAGATGGAGTGGAAGTGGACCCAGCCAAGGTCGATGCGGTGTTATCATGGTAACCACCTAAGAACGTGATGGAGGTGCAGAGCTTCCTTGGGATATCAGGTTATTATCAGAGATTCATAACTAATTTCTCCATAATATATGTACCTATGAAATATTTGACTTGAAAGGGACAACCATTCATGAGGACAGATAAGTACAAGTAGGGTTTTTAGTATTTGTGGCAGAGTTTGACAAGTGATCTAATCATGATATTGTCAGAGGAGGGTGTCGAGTACGTAGTGTTCTATGATTTATCAGGAAACGGTCTTTGTTCTACCCTAATTTAGAGGAAAGTGGTGATTTTCTATGGTTTACACTAGTTGAGACCACATGAGAAGAACTAATCAACTCATGATATTGAGTTAGCTACAATAGTATTCACGTTGAAGATGTGTAAACACTACCTGATGGGTGAGTGGTTTATCATCTACTCCAATCACAAGAGTCTCAAGTATATATTATCTCAAAAGGATTTGAACTTGATATATAAGCTATGGATATAGTTCCTCCATGACTATGAATTTGAGAATGTCTATACTGCTGGGAAGGGGAACGTGGTGGTAGGTTCTCTCAGTGAGAAATCTAGTGCGTAGTTTTTGAACGAGACATTAGATCAGTTGACCTTGTTGTAGTTATCCTTTGCAGATTGAGATGTAGAAGCATACCACCAGTATATAGTAGTTACCCCTACACTCTTACAGTGAGTCAGGGAGGCACAGCTTGGGGATACCAACTTCAAGATCCTATATGATCAGATGTCTGCAAGGCATGCTACTGACGGATATTCAAAAGGTAGGGAGCACGTCATTCTTTTCAGAGGACATATACTAGTTCCAATGACGTTGTGGGGAAAGGTTCTGAGGGATTTTCACACAAACCCTTTGGTGGTACATCCAGGTGTGGAAAAAATGTACTAGGACCTCCGATGTTAGTTTTAGTGGATAGGGATAAAGAAGAGAGTGGAATAGTTCATTTCGTGATGCCTTACTTGTCAGCAAGTTAAGTATGAGCACCAAGTTACAGTGGGTTTATCTCAACCCCTTGAGGTGACAGAATGGATGTGGGATCAGATATCGATGGACTTCATGATGGGTTTACCATGTATGTCTAGGGAATAGGATTACATTTGGGTTATCATTGACCCACTCACCAAGTTGTCCCACTTCCTAGCTATCCGAGAGCAGAGTTTAGTAGAGAGCTTGGGAGGCCTCTATGTGAAGGATATAGTTTAACTCCAGAGAGTTCCATCGAAGATAGTTTCAGATCGTGATGATTGTTTTACATCCCAATTGTGGAAGTGATTAAAGAAGGCATTTGGGACCCAATTACACTTGAGCACAACATTTCACCTGAAAAGAGATGGCAAGATGGACTAGACCATTCAGGTTCTGGATGAAATTCCACATGCTTGCATGTTAGACTTTGAATATATTTGTTAGGATCACCTACCACTAGTTTATTTTGTGTACAATAATAGCTACCATTCCACCATTGGTATGGAAAAATTATAGGTTTTGTACTGGAAAAATTATAGGTCACCACCTTGATGGACTGTCCCATGAGAGTCAGCACTCATGGGCCCAAAGTTGGTGCAAGATACTACCGATAATGTGCATACAATAAAAGATTATATGAGGACTTTAAAAAGATATTAAAATTCTTATGTTGATAAGTGGCAGAGGCCTCTGAAGTCTGAGGAAGGAGAACATGTGTTCCTACAGGTTTCACCTTGTAATAACCCGAGATTTTATAAGATATATTCTTTTTAATTTCTTTCATGTCTTCTGTTGTACAATACACCAAGATTATCATTCGCTATACGCAACACCGTATTAGCTTGCAGTATACGCAACATTATTCTTGGATCGTGTTACACACAATTTCAAGTTTGTTTGATAGTTGTTATTCTATCCAACATTGAGTGTGCATGTGTGTGTATATATATATATATACACATTCAATGTATAAATGAAATATGGTTGTATTTTTTATACGCAAAAACAAAGGAGTCTTTCACTACACGCAACCCTGATTTGGCTTGCATTACACGCAATCACGACCTTCCTCGATAGCGTGTGTTGTATGCAATACTGGGTTTCACTAAACAACAATATATGGTTATAATATTATCACGAACTAGACGCTATGAATAGTATTAACTAATTTTTGAATTTTATAACATTATTATTAATCTTACACATTTTCTAGAACATGGTATGAGAACAAAATAAATTTTTCGGGTAAAATAATTATTTTTCAAAAAATGCAGTTTTGCCGCCTTTTGATGGAGCAGCCACTTTAAATATGGATTTTGACATGTTTATAAGTTCAATTTGACAAAATAAAATTATTCTTTGGAATCAGGATACAAAAATTTACTTTGGATAAAATTTTCATATTATTCAGATAACTTTCATATTTTAATGAATAGTAAAAATACGCTATATTTTAATTAAAAACAACTTTTTTCATCGTAATAATTTATATGGTTAAATTATAATATTTAATGGTTTTAAATTATAAATATAATATATTTTTACCATTTAATATAATTTATGTCATTACCATTGATTTTACATTGAATTTGTAGGATAAATCAATTCAATCTTTTGCAATGTTTTAAACAAAAACTAGTTTTCATTCGACAACAGGATTAATTTTAATTTAATTTCTACAACTTCTGTGTGTTTAATTTGAAAAAATAGATTCCATATTTGGATTCAGTGGGTCTAAATTACGTTAATAGGTTACTTTTATTTTTTTGGATATTATTAATAGTAACTACGGTAATTTTTTATTTACTACAGTTAATGGTAAATATGGTAATTAAGGGTAAAAATAAGATTTTAAAATTACACTAACACTTGGAAAAGTCCAATTGGACGAATAAAAGTCGACCCATATCACCTAAGGGTAGTACTAGATTCATTTCATGGAATTTTGACCATGAAGTAATATAATTATTATTAAAACCAAAGAAAGTGACAACATGTCACTCTCTTAAATCTTATAAGTATATTAATTTTAATTTAGTGATACACTTCATGAAACATCAAACATGAATAGTTTATAGACAGATAATAAAATTATCTACATCATATAAATTTATTTATAATTTTTAGGGATTAAATAAATATCATTAAAGGTGACATAATAGTGATGTTGAAATTATTTTATTAAGAGAAATATCAAATAAATGGTTTTAAAAATATTAAAATAAATTTTACAAGAACTATTTAATGTTCTCCACTAATTTTATAGATAAATATGACATGTTATGAATCTATTAAATCTTTTATTTCGAACATATCTTCTGTATATTTTTTATTTAAATTCAAATAATTGAATAGTGTGAAAATTGACACTATTGTTATTTTATAAAAATAACATATTATTAAATTGTTTAAAAATCACAAAAATATTTAAAAATTATAAATTTAAATTTATATGGTATAGAACGTTATAAATTGTCCAATTATGGACAATTCACAACAAATAAGCAATTATTTATAATAATTTAAAATTTATAATGTTATTACCACAAATAAAATTAAATTGATTAAATAAGTTGATAATGTTTAAAATAAATTCCTAACATGTATGAATTTAATTGGTTGATGAGATTACAACCCTGTATTATCTAATATTTGGATATGAGTCATTTTGGAAGTTTTTAAGTGGGGTTGGGATTTAATATAAACTAATATTTCTTATATTTCCAAAGGTGCCCCTCTCCTCCCTTATTAAAGGGCACCTCCTCCCTCTCATCCTCACACCAATTTGAGCCTTAAAGCTTGGCCAACCCCTGCCCATTTCACTTACCCACTTCCTTAGAAACCTACTAGAGGTATTGGTCTTCTCAAAGGACCCACTCTAGTTCCCTAAGAGAAAGTTTAAAGGAGGCACTTCGAGAAAGAGGTAATACCTTCTACAGTTTTCTTCAAGTTCCATTCTTCTTATACTCCCTATTATTTTTTTGTTTCATTATGAAGTAATAACATCAGTATCCATCATATACTTATATATTATTATAAATATGAAACAACCCTATTTCACCTTCTATCCATCCTACGGAAAACAAAATCACCGCGTGTGCGTACGTACGGAATACCGTCTCCACGACATGGTGTAATCTGTTTTTCCACCAACACCTTACATGGATTAGTATAATAGTGTAAAGAATAACTATATATTGGTATTATAACATAATAATGATTATGATATATTGTACCATCCACTCCATTCTATTCAATAATTATGGGAATGATATCATCGCTCGTGCGTACGGACGGACTACCGTCTCCACGACGCGATGAGATTCATTCTCCATGTTAACCATACATGAATGATCATAAAGTTTATATAATTAATAATAATGAAATATATTAAATAATAATGCTACTGGATTTATTTATATATATATATATATATATATATATATATGTATGTCATCTATTTAGTTTGATTCAATTCAATAAGGAAACGAAAACAGTGTTCATGCATACGTACGACCTACTGTCTCCATGAATGGTGTATTTCATTCCTTTTATCGATCTACAATATATATTTATATGATGAATATATATTATATATAAATAATATTTTACATTCTGGAATTATGTAAATCAGGTTATAAGTAATAATATCAAGAATAACAAGTCCAAACATGTTCGATAAATAAAATGATTTTACCCAAAACGATACTTTAACATGGAACTTACAAAAAAACGGGTAATATAAAGTCATAAGTGAACCATATATGATATCATAATAATTAATATGATTATATAATAAGTCAATGACATTATTTAAATCATTATACCGGAGGTTCGGATACTTACGAAGCATATCGGACCTAAGGTAAGGGAAAATCTCACAATCTCATTTTTATCCAAGATTGTTTATACTTCAGAATTTAATGGAGAATATTTATCATCCACATCCATATTTTCTCAATATGTAATATTATTTCCATCCACCTACAATTTTTTAAATCAAATTTTACCCTTCTTTGAGTTTTTATTAAAAGATATGAAAGGAATCTTTTGTCGTTTTTCGTACGATGTACTTTTTGACTTTTCCGGCCAAAGTATAGGAAGAATGTTTTTTTAACTTATACGGCATGAAAGGATTTTTTCGGTTTTATAAAGCCTTATTTTCATGAAGCTTCCTCCAAAATATTTCATGACTATTTTCAAAAAAATGTCTTTCTTTTAAAATTGCATGACGTTTTGTGAAAATAAATTGATTTTGAAGAAGAAAGGATATTTTCCTCAAGAATTCATTTAAAGTGTTTTATCAAAACCATTTTTTCCATCTAATATGCAATTATTTCATATGTGTATGTTTCAAGTATAATATCTATATGATTTAAATGGTTTCACTTTTCTTATTATTAAATGATCTACATTCCTTTTATATGGATTATTTGATGATGGGATGATGTTTATGAAACCCAATTTATTTATTGGGTTATTATGAATGATGTATGTTTATTTTGTGGCACAAGTAAGAATGATTTAATTATAAGATGGGTGGGAACTATATTTACCTCCAATGCACTATGTAAAGATTTATATCTCATGATATAGACATGGCTGGAATGGTAAGTTAATCTGGTTCAGTTTTACAGGACTGAAATGAGGAGTGAACTCGATTCAGAAAGGGACTTTGTCTACTAAGATGGTCTTGGCAGCAATGCCTTGGCTACTATGGAAATCATAACATGTGCTGAATGGCTTACACAATTACATGTTTTATTCCCATTATATTTTATCATGTTTAATGTTCCATTATGATATATGCCTTACGTACTTCCACGATTTATGTCTTTTCTCAAGATTTTGATGTTTAAATGTCATGTTCATGTTTTTGCTTTCAAATGTTTATGGATTGTATTATGTTCTCTATTTTTGCCCTCACTAAGCATTTGAGATAAACCTTTTTATGTTTTATTTTCCCCATGAAATAAATAAAGTTTTTAGGTAAGGAAACAAAAAGGGGAAGATTGTTATGGGAGTTGTTGAAGATCTTTCAACATGATTAGAAGTTTATATTCCATGTTTCCAAAGACACTAAACTATTACGGTCCTTGAGTGTTGGTTCTTATTATGTATTAATTATTCCGAAAAAGTAATGTAATGTCCATGTACGTCAAGCTTCGGGTCTCTACAGTTGGTATCAGAGGAAAGGTTTAGTCAACCTTTCGAAACTAGGATGCGAAAACGTTAGTGAGATCCCTAGAGATATTTCTAAGGTATGTCTAGGGATGTCCCTAAGGATAAGTATTCATATAGGATATAGTCCTAGAACTACGGTAACGATCTTAGAATTTAACCTAAGATGTTAGATATTGAGGGTACTCCCCCTTTACTATGTTGTTTTCCATAGCATGATATTTTCCTCTCACAATATTCTTTTTGGGTTTTAGAAAATGGATAGAAATAGGAAGATTCATGATAATGGAGGATATGATGGACAATGGAATGATATTCTTCATGAGGAACCAAATGAAATGGGATTTGGAAGTCCAAACATCATTATTATGCCTAATCATCAATCTCATAATATGATCAATAATCTCAACTTTGGTAAGTTTCCCGACTCAGATAATAAGAGAAAGATATAGTTTCATGATGATCATAGAGGAAAGAAAGATCAATTTCCCTCATGTAAATCATGTGGGAAGAGGCATCGGGGAGATTGTTTCAAAGGAACTCGAAGATGCTTTGGGTGTGGAAAATAAGTACACAAATCCAATAAGTGTAAAGGGAAAGTTTCAGTTAACACCATGGACAAGGACAATGGTATTGCTACGACATCAAAAATGATTAGATGTTTTAAATGTGGAATGTATGGGCATTATGCAAACCAATTCCCTAAGGGAAAATATCATGAAGAAAATCAGCATGGTCATTTGAGTAGTATTTTTGTGGATGATGATGAAGAGACTATAAATGAAATATGAGATGAAAGAAATGATGAAGCTCAATCAGTGGTTTAAGAAGTTAGTGTAATGATTGTATGTTTATAAAGATTAATGTATGGTACTATGGAATAAAGAATCATCTAAGGATTGTTACACTATTGTTTTTTCTAAAGTATTTGAAAGTATATGTTGAATGGTACCGGTAACCATGGAAGGTTATTCAGATATTTTTGGAAAGTAGATGATATGCACATAATGAAGGTATAATAAGATAATGATATGTTTGATTGTATTCATGAGCTCATGATTGATATAAGGACTAAGTGATATTATGGTTTGAGAATATAGAATTTTTGGGATTTTGGTATGTGGAAAGTGTTAAAATTTAACAACATTCATGTTTTCACTAAGGTTCAATGGGTATTAATTCTTCAAAAGAATACATGATTAGGTATTCACATGTTTGTAATTTGACCAACAAGATATATCTTATAATATATGGGGGATAAATGATGGAATTCACGTTATTGTTTTATGACATTTCAAGTAATCATTTTCTTTGTACTATGAGCTTGGACTGAAGTATTTTAGATAAGCCTAAATATTGGAATATATTATGTTGTACATAATTTAGTATTGTTTAAGGATAGAACATTTTTCAATATTATTTATGGGATGTTATAGTAATGTAGTTTTAGAAAAAGGACAACCTGCAGGATGGGCAACAGCCCATCGCGTCAGACAAGGCCGTGGGAATCGAACCCACAACTGAAGTGTGACTGGCCTTTATCGCCTACCACTGGCCTACAAGAAGTCACTGGTTAGTAAAAACTAGTTTTATTTTATTAAGAGGTATGATATATGAAGTATAAGTTCATTTTTGGAATCGTATATGATTAACCACACCATAGATGGACTTATGTATATTTGATAACTTTTTCTAACCTTTTGTTTGAAAAAGATGGAATGAACCATCATTCTATCACATGATCTGTTAGCACTTCATGAATAACAAATTCAACTTCATTTCTTTAATAGATGAAGTGGAAATTGTTAAAATCACAAACAACAGTTATATTGTACCAAAATCAAGCAAGTATTTATTCTAATTAAACATTTTCAACTTTAGGGAAATGATATTGAAAACCAAAAATGTTGTCCTTGTGCTCTTATATCCGAGGAATCAGATGGTACCTTAGTTCATCGCAAATCTATGGCTTTGTGATTGTTGGATTTTTCATAGCCATGTTCTCTACCACTCTCTATCAGAACATGATGATTAGATTTCTCTTCCATATCCATATTTTCACCTATGTTATCCCATGTGAAAACCCAATGATTATTTTAATTGAGTAACCGTTACGTTTCATACTTTAGTTTTTAAAGATAAGTTTTGGTATTACTTTTTACGATGTGGGTTTCAATTAAAGAAACTTTCAAGTAGAAAACCATTTATAACCCCGATGAATTTGGAGGGCGAAATTCATTTTAAGGGGGGTAGAATGTAATAACCCGATATTTTATAAGATATATTATTTTTAATTTCTTTCATATCTTCTGTTGTACGAAACACCAAGATTATCTTGTGCTATACGCAACACCGTATTAGCTTGCAGTATACGCAACATTATTCTTGGATTGTGTTACACACAATTTCAAGTTTGTTTGATAGTTGTTATTCTACGCAACATTGAGTGTGTATGTGTGTGTGTATATATATATATGTATATATATATATATTCAATGTATAAATGAAATATGGTTGTATTTTTTTATACGCAACAACAAAGGATTCGTGCACTACACGTAACCCTGATTTGGCTCGCATTACACTCAATCGCGACCTTCCTCGATAGCGTGTGTTGTACGCAATATCGGGTTTCACTAAACAATGATATATGGTTATAATATTATCACGAACTAGCCTTTATGAATATTATTAACTAAGTTTTGAATTTTATAAAATTATTATTCATCTTACACATTTTCTAGAACATGGTATGAGAACAAAATAATTTTTTTGGGTAAAATAAGTATTTTTCAAAAACTGCAGTTTTGCCACCTTTTGATGGCGCACCCACTTTAAATATAGTTTTTGACATGTTTATAAGTTCAATTTGACAAAATAAAATTCTTCTTTGGAATAAGGATATAAAAATTTACTTTGGATAAATGTTTCATATTATTCTGATAACTTTCATATTTTAATGAATAGTAAAAACACGCTATATTTTAATTAAAAAAATCTTTTTTCATCGTAATTATTTATAAGGTTAAATTATAATATTGAATGGTTTTAAAGTATAAATAGAATATATTTTTACCATTTGATATAATTTATGTCATTAGCATTGATTTTACATTGAATTCGTAGTATAAATCAATTCAATCTTTTGTAATGTTTTAAACAAAACCCGTTTTCATTCGACAACGGGATTAATTTTAATTTAATTTCTACAACTTCTGTGTATTGAATTTGAAAAAATTGATACCATATTTGGATTAAGTGGGTCCAAATTATGTTAATAAGTTATATTTTTTTTGATATTATGAATAGTAACTACGGTAATTTTTTATTTACTATAGTTATAGGTAAATCGGGTAATTGAGGGTAAAAATAAGATTATAAAATTACCCTAACACTTGGAAAAATCCTATTGGATGAATAAAAGTAGAACCATATCACCTAAGGGTCATAATAGATTCATTTCATTTAATTTTGACCATGAAATAATATAATTATTATTAAAACCAAAGAAAGTGACAACATGTCACTCTCTTAAATCTTATAAGTATATTAATTTTAATTTAGTGATAAACTTCATGACACTTCAAACATGAATAGTCTCCAGAAAGATAATAAAATTATCTACATCATAAGAAATTTATTTATAATTTTTAGGGATTAAATAATCATCATTAATGGTGACATAATAGTGATGTTGAAATTAGTTTTTTAAGAGAAATATCAAATAAATGGTTTTAAAAATATTAAAATAAATATTACATAAACTATTTAATGTGATCCACTAATTTTATAGAAAAATATGACATGTTATTAATCTATTTAATCTTTTATTTCGAATATATCTTCTGTATATGTTTTATTTAAATTCAAATAAATGAATAGTGTCAAAATTGACACTATTGTTATTTTATAAAAATAACATATTATAAAATTGTTTAAAAATCACAAAAATATTTAAAAAATTATAAATGTAAATTTATATGGTCTAAAATGTTATAAATTATCCAATTATGGACAATTCACAACAAATAAGTAATTATTTATAATAATTTAAAATTTATAATGTTATTACCACAAATTAAATTAAATTGATTAAATAAGTTGATAATGTTTAAAATAAATTCCTAACATGTCTAAATTTTATTGGTTTATGATATTACAACCCTATCGCATCTAATATTTGTATATGATTCATTTTGGAAGTTTTTAAGTGGGGTTGGGATTTAATATAAACTAATATTTCTTATATTTCCAAAGGTGCCCCTCTCCTCCCTTATAAAAGGGCACTTCCTCCCTCTCATCCTCACACCAATTTGACCCTTCAAGCTCGGCCAACCCCTGCCCATTTCACTTCCCCACTTCCTTATAAACCTACTATAGGTACTGGCCTTATCAAAAGACAAACTCTAGTGCCCTAAGATAAAGTTTAAACGATGCACTTCGAGAAAGAGGTAATACCTTCTACCGTTTTCTTCAAGTTCCATTCTTCTTCTACTCCCTCTTCTTTAGTTTTTTCATTATGAAGTAATAAAATTAGTATCCCTAATATAATAATATGTTATTATAAATATGAAACAACCCTATTTCACCTTCTATCCATCCTACGGAAAACAAAATCACCACGTGTGCGTATATACGGAATATCGTCTCCACGCTGTGGTGTAATTTGTTTTTCCACCAACACCTTACATGGATGGGTATAATGGTGTAAAGATTAACTATATATGGTTATTATAACATCATACTGATTCTGATATATTATACCATCTACTCCAATTCTATTCAATAATTATGGGAACGATATCATCGCTCGTGCGTACGTACGGACTACCATCTCCACGACGCGATGAGATTCATTCTCCATGTTAACCATACATGAATGATCTTAAAGTTTATATAATGAATAATAATGAAATATCTGAAATAATAATTCTACTGTATTTATGTATATATATATATATATATGTATGTCATCTATTTAGTTTCATTCAATTCAATAAGGAAACGAAAACAACGTTCATGCGTACATACGACCTACCGTCTTCATGAACGGTGTTTTTCATTCCTTTTATAGATCTATAATATATATGTATATGATGAATATATATTATATATAAATCATGTTTTACATTCTGGAATTATGTAAATCAGGTTATAAGTAATAATATCAAGAACAACAAGTCCAAACATGTACGATAAATAAAACGATTTTACCCAAAACGATACTTTAACATGGAACTTACAAAAGAATGGGTAATATAAAGTCATAATTGAACCATATATGATATCATAACAATGAATATGATTCTATAATAAGTCAATGACATTATTTAAATCATTATACATGAGGTTTGGATACGTACGAAGCCTATCGGACCTAAGGTAAGGGAAAATCTCACAATCTCATTTTTATCTGAGATTGTTTATACTTCAGAATTTACTGGGGAATATTTGTTATCCACATCTATGTTTCCTCAATATATAATATTATTTCCATCCACCTAAAAATTTTTAAATCCAATTTTACCCTTCGGTGAGTTTTTAGTAAAAGATATGAAATTAATCTTTTGTCATTTTTCGTACGAGGTACTTTTTGACTTTTCCCGCCAAAGTACGGGAAGAATGTTTTTTTTACTTATACGGAATGAAAGGATTTTTACGGTTTTATAAAGCCTTATTTTCATGAAGCTTCCTCCAAAATATTTCATGAATATTTTCAAAAAGAATATCTTTCGTTTAAAATTGCATGATTTTTTGTGAAATGAAATTGATTTTGAAGAAGAAAGGATATTTTTCTCAAGAATTCATTTCAAGTGTATTATCAAAACCATTTGTTATATCTAATATGACATTATTTAATATGTGTATGTTTCAAGTATAATGTCTCTATGATTTACATGGTTTCACTTTTCTTATTATGAAATGATATCCATTTCTTTTATATGGATTATGTGATGATGGGATGATGTTTATGAAACCCATTTTATTTATTGGGTTATTATGAATGGTGTATGTTTATTTTGTGGAAAAAGTAAGGATGATTTCATTATAAGATTGGTGGGACCTATATCTCCCTCCAATGAATTTGGTAAAGATTTATATCTCATGAGATAGACATGGCTGGAACGGTAAGTTAATACAGTTCAATGTTACAGGACAGAAACGAGGAGTGAACTCGATTCAGAAAGGGACTTTGTCCACTAAGATGGTCTTGGCAGAAATTCCTTGGCTACTATTGAAATAATAACATGTGGTGAATTGTTTCCACAATTACATGTTTTATTCCCATTATATTTTATCATGGTTGATGTTCGATTATGATATATGCCTTACGTATTTCCACAATTTATGTCTTTGCTCAAGATTTTGATGTTTAAATTTCATGTTCAAGTTTTTTCTTTCAAATGTTTATGGATTGTTTTATGTTCTCTATGTTTGACCTTACCGAGCATTTGATCTCACCCTTTTTATGTCTTATTTTCCCAAGAAAATAAAGGTTTTAGGTAAGGAAACAAAAAGGGGAAGATTGTTATGGGAGTTATTGAAGATATTTCAACATGATTATAAGTTTATATTCCATGTTTCCAAAGACACTAATCAGTTACAGTCCTTGAGTGTTGGTTCTTATTATGTATTAAGTATTTCGCAAAAGTAATGTAATGTCCTTGTACGTCAAGCTTCGAGTCTCTATACACCTCGACATGGATTATAGATATTTGGTTGGGGTGGCAAGCTATCTCTAAGATTCATCGGCCATTTTCAGATATTACGTAGAGTTAGAGAGGTGGCATACCATTTAGATCTACCTATTTAGTTAGACTAGGTACAAAACATCTTCCATGTGTCACAGCTGAGGAGGTACATGCATGAACCATTGCACATCATCGACTAGGGCGAGCTGGACATCGAGGATGGAGAAATTTTTTCTGAGTACCTAGTGGATATCGGGATTGGTAGGAGAGGATCCTTTGTGGGATATGAATTCCTTTAGTGTGTGTTTGGTGGTAGCATGGGAATCTCCAGGAGAGCACTTGGGAGTTGGAGGCTCAGATTCATGCTCAGTACCCACATCTTTTTTAGCAACCTTTGTTTAGGATTTTCAAAGACATAAATCCCCAAGGTGGGGAGGGTGTAATATACTGGATTTTTTTTTGTATTATTTTTAAATATTATATAGAAATTCTAGACCAGGAACTGAGACGGTGTGCGATTCTGAGGCCCGGTGTTCCTGGAACAATTCTTTGAAAAATAATAAAATATTAAATAGCATGTGCATGTAGTTTTCCTAAAAAGGTATAATAACTTCTAAAATGGTTCCTGAATCATAAATATGAGGACACGGTTGTGTTCAAAATAGTAGATTTACCCTAGGTTTGACCTAACATTGGTCAGTGTACATCTATTGTGGAAATTCATCACAGAAATTTTAAATGATTAAAGCAAATTGATAAAAAATTATTTTATTTTTAGTTCATCAATGCATAACACATTGACAGGTATATTTTTAAAAAACCATTTGGAAGAGATCTGGGGTTAGGATCATATCCCTATAATCCTCTGGAGGCCATGTAGAGAGAGATCTGGATAATCCTCTCAGCAAGAAATGATAGAACATTATATCCGATATTGAAAAATTTTGTTCTTACTAGATATCACCAACAACAATGACGCAGCAGCCAATCTTCATCAGCAAGTGATCCAAAATCTAGATAAGTTGCATTATTTCGATTGTTATTTCCTGCTCTTAATTCCTACGATGAACACGGAATAATCCATGAACAAATTAGCCCGCAGATCGATCGTACATGCTTGATGGGATCATATTTGTAGGGTTTATCAGGATTTTGTTCTAGATATTTGTTCTTTGATTCATTCATCATTCTTATGAGAATGGATCAAGGTCAGAATGAAAATTTTTCTAGGTTCATTCCTTGGTATTGTTCCTTGTGCTTCTTCTCCCCCAATTTATTTCATTATTCATTCTTCCCCCAACTTTGAATAATTGATCATTCTGCCTTCGATTCATAGCACAATGATCTGAAACTAGAGATCATGCGTCAGGTTGACTAGAAGGAGGTGCAAAAATGATGGTGGTGGATGGATCAAAGCAATTTAGAAGAACCCATTCTTAGGGTGAGTTGCGTCGGGATGAATTAAATATGATTTTCAAGACAATTGATGGCCCAAAACCCATATATTTGGTTTTGGGGTGGTGAAACAACCATAAATATGGAGTTTCGAGGCCAATGGACTGCCATAATGAGATTCAGAAGATCAGATGAGGTGTGCGGACGAAGAATATGAGTTTTTGGAAAACCTGATACACACGACATGTAGTCCTGACTACATGGCATGTGTTCATCATTGGAAAACTTGGAATGTACCCTGGGAGGTACACAGACATGGGGTGGAGTACATAGGTTTCCTACACGGTGTGTACTCCCCCACATGGCATGGCCTGGACCGAGTACATGGGCTGCCCCATGTACTGGTACATGAGCATGTATACATAGGATGATGACATGTACTAGAACATGGCCAAAGCACACGGGAAGACCCTATATGGACGGACACAACATGTGACTCCTTATACACGTCATGTACCCATCTTCTACATGACATGTTCTAAATACGCAGGATGTTGTACATGGGTAGTACTCGGGGTCAAGGGACACTGCGTGTGACCCTACTACACTCTATGTACCCATTCCTACATGGATTCATTCTCTTATCCTCTGTATCTTGGACATGTTTTTTAAGGTTAGTTCCCCTTATCTATTCCTTGAAGGTAGGTATAGTTTAATTTCTTACTCCCAGGACTATGATACCTTCAGCAAGACATCCTAGAAAGATTTTTTGGAATCCCCCAAGAGGCCCAGAGTAGGATCCTCTATTCATTATTTTTCACTTAGGTGGAGTTCTCTATATCGCCATGACCAAAACTATGTGGGCGGCGATCTTCTACATGGATGGTTAATCTAGATTGAGTTTTTGGTATCACCCCATGGGCCCGGATGCGATCCTAATCTGTTGTATCATATCTCTCTTCATATTTATCATTGTATCTCTCTTATAGAGAGACCTGACGAGCATTACCTCTTGGAAAGACATCATTAGTGTTATCATACTCAAGAGTGTGCTCTCCTAGATGAGTGCTTATGGAATCATTGAACTTAATTCCTAGGGTTGGTATGCAATTATTGTTACTTACCTCTAGAATGTGTGCCTTGGTTGAGTATATCTAGAAATTACTATTATATATGTTGTATAAGTATACCTGTGTAGAGCTAATTTTACATTCCTTTGTTATATTTATTTATGGTTTTGGGTTTTCTTACTGATTATTGTTATACTCACCCCTGCATGGGATTTTCCCACACATGTCATGTCTTGTTCAGATGATCGAACTTTTGATGGAATCCAAGGAAAATAAGGACTAGGTGGTTCTTTGTGATATTGGGTAGGCTGAGGTTTTCCTATAGCTACAGATGACATTCCAATTACCTTTTCTTATAGTTTGGACTTGTGCTTACATACTATTTTTGGTGGGATTGTATTCAGTCCATGTCTTTACTTTTCTATTATACTCTGGTTGGGATATGGTGGTATGCATGCACTTGGTTCTTAGTGGTTTTTACATTTTAGGATTTTGTGAGTTTGGATATGTGTGTGTGTGTGTGTACAAGTACATAGGCAATTCCTACCATATCAGTGATATACCTACTTGGAACTAGTCACCAGCCCCTAGACTATTGGAGGCAGGCTTGGGGAGTCATGGAATGGGACCCACTAGGATGGGTCATAACACTACCCTCTTTCTTATTACGGTTAACTCTATCTAGTCTATTCACCATTTCACTTTTCTCATCATCATTATGAGTTTAAGGTTCTTTGATAATGATATCTGACTAAAGTTGTTGCTTACCAGTTCCCTGTACAGGAATATCAACTGACTGCTGGATTCCATCTACATCCACTTTCTTGATGACATTAGCCAACTATCCTTCAGATTAACCAACATCATGTCCTACATCAACATTAGAGATAACCTCCAACTGTCCAGTCTTTTGAGTATCAGAATCAACACCCAATTTTATGCTCTTTTTGAAACAATAATTCTTATCATGATTGTGAGTATAAAAAAACTCACAGATAATTTAACTAAATAACAATCCAATTTAATTAAATTCAATCAGAAACCAAACATGTAAAATAAACTAATTTACATGCCTATAATATCGCTTAATCAAAATTATAAAATGATTAAGGCATTCAATCATAACAAAAACACAAAAAAATAGATCACTCTGTTCATGTCGAAATTAAGATCATCGAAAGTCAACATGAATTATCCCCAAATGAGAATCATCACTCCAGTGATCATCAAAATGACAATGTAAACCACCATGCGTGTTATTGAAGTTCCCAAACCACCGCTCTAAAGGTTCAACCACTACAATAGATATGATAAAGGGATGTGCCAACTTTTATCATCACCAAGCAGAAAGCACTGATAAAAGCCTCACCTTTATCAACTCTAGATAAAAGAACTTATAAATGTGACATTTATCAGTTCTAAAAATGCACTGATAAAGGTTTTTAATAAAAAAATATTACTAATATATATAAAATTATTATATTTACATTCAAAATTAATATTTATTTATATACATTAATTAAAAAACTCATGTTTATAATTAATATAAATTTGATATATTATTATATATTTTTTAATAATTCAAATATATATATTTTTTAAAAAAGTATTTATAATATTTTAAATAAATTAATATATATTTAAATTAATAAATATATGACTCTAATGAATTTGGTCTATATATATATATATATATTATGAGATAGTGATGATATTCAAGGATATGATTATCGTTATTTATGTTTATTTATTGATACGTGAGTATAAATTATACTTCATATGATCATAAGTTTATTTGTGGATGTGATTGAGTTGGTATGTTAACCAAATGTTAAGATTACTATATATTATGATGACACACACATGCATATGTTATGTATTCATCATTATGAATCTTCATTTATATAGTGATACCCATATGATTCATTCATGTTATACCCATGAACTTATCATGTTTTCATAAATACTTATAAAATTACAATAAATATATTTATTATATTTATAATTATAAGTTTTTAATTATATATAATTTTTTTGAAATATATTTATTTATAATTATAATTATAACTAAATATATATTTATATATTTAAAAACAATAAATATATTTATTATAATTTTATAAATATATTTATTTCATTATTATTAAATAAATAAATATTTATAATTATATATAAATATTTATAAAAATATTTATTTACAATTATAATTATATATATATTTATTTAAATAATTGTAAAATTATTATAAAAAATATATTTACTGTATTTATAATTTTATAAATATATATAATTATATAAATAATTATAATTATAATTATAATTATATATAAATAATTATAATTATAATTATAATTATATATAAATATTTATAATTATAATTATAAATATTTATATATATATATATATATATTTAAATAATTATAAAATTATAATAAATAGATTTATTATATATAATTGTAAAAATATAAAAATAATAAATACATTTATTATAATTTTATAAATATATTTATTATATTTATAAATTTTATAATTATATGTGATACATATATAATTATAATCTGTAGTTGGGGGCTTGCCTGAGTGGTAAAGGATGATCAATAATATTGCATCAGACTATAGTTCAAATACGGGTGGGAGCGAATTTCCACTGGCAGGCAATGACACAGGCATGACATAGGCATATAGTGACGCAAACATGACACAAGTAGATGGTGATGCAGACATGATGCAGGCACGATGCTACACTGGACCTTCAGGCCAGTTTGTGGGCCTTTGGATGATGACCCTAGTTGAACATCTTTTGTGTATTTATTTTGTTAAATATTAATATTACTGAATCAAATAGGATGGATATGAATAAATAATGGATGGATTCCAACAACATGACAAAAGAGTACGAAGATGGAGTGAAATAAATCATCAAGTTTGTAAAAGATCATCCATATGAACCTTATTAAATAAATTGTCCATGTTTACACTATTTTTATTCAAGACTAATTAGTCTAGATGAGTTGGAAGAACACTTGATCTTTCATGGGATAGATCGAAGTTATAAATGTTGGAATAAACATGGGAAAAGGAGAATGTATCTAGTGGATGGGATAAAACTACATTTATGGATCATTTGATATGATTACAAGTGTGGAAAATGAAGAAGACTGTATTGAGTATGTTATTATAGATGTCAATGATGATGAAGATCATATTGATAAAATGAAAAGGACATTTGAAGATAAACTTTGCGAATTCCCAAAATTGTTTGGTAAGTTAAAGAGTTGTGAAAAGATTTCATTATATGTTGGTTGCACTAAATATACAGAATTGTCATCCATACTGAATCTATATAATTTTAAAGCAGGAAATAGATGGAGTGACACCAGTTTTATGGAACTACTTGCTCTCTTGAATGATATTCTCCCAGAAGATAATGATCTTTATATCCAATCATATGATGCCAAACGAAAGCTACACTTGATGAGTATGATATATGAAACAATACACGTATTCTTGAATGACTATATACTATTTTTCAATGACCAAAAATCACTTACAGAATTCCCAAAGTGTGGTGATTCTCAAAACAAGAAAGATGAATCTAGTCATAAAATTTTTTTATAGTACTTTCCAATAATTCCAAGGTTCATGAACCTATATGGAAGTAATGAGACTGAATAGAAGTTGACATGGCATGCATACACAAGAAATAAAGATGGTAAGCCATGTCACTTGAAAGACTCTCCTTAGTGGAAGATAATTTATCATGAGTATCCTAAATTTGGAAACAATCCAATAAACCTTTGTCTTGTTTTATCTATATATGGAGTGAATCCTTATGGTTTTAAAAGTAACAATCAAAGTACATGTCCAATTATGTCGGTAAATTATAACCTTCCACTCTAGTTTTGCATGAAATGAAAATACATCTTGTTATCTATGCATATATCATGACTAAAACAACCAGGTAATTATATTGGTGTTTATTTGGCTCCATTGATCAAGGATTTGAAATTATTGTGGGATTTAGATGGTACATTGTTTGATGCTTATAGAAATTAAGATTTCATATTAAGAACCATGTTTTATGGGATGATAAATGAATTTCCTAATTATGGAATGTTTTCAGAATATAGAATTAAAGGAACTCAAGGATGTCCCATTTGAGAACAAGGTATATATTCAATTAGGTTGAAACATTCATCGAAGACTATTTTTATATAACAAAATATATTTCTACCCCGATGGAATAAGTACTGATATTATATGACATCATTCGATGGAATTTTAGAAGAACGTACAACACCATCTCCACTAATAGGTAATCAACTATTTGAGAAAGTAAAATTTGTGGACACTGCTTTTGATAAACCGTTTTCAAAAAAACCTTACAAAAACAAGTTGGAAAAAAGATCAATTTTTTTCAAATTACTAAACTGGAATTGTATGTATGTCATACATTTTGTGGATGTTATGCATGTTGAAAAAATGTATGTGATAATGTCATTGTAATGTTTCTAAATCCACTTAGAAAAAGAAAGGATGGAATTAAATATAGGTTGGACATGGTTGACATGGGAATATGCGAAGAGTTTGTGCCAGTGAGGGGAGATAAATGAACTTTTATTCCTCCATATTCTTACACTCTTTCCAGATAGGAGGGATATCAGTTTTTCAACTTCTGGAATTATGTAAATGTTCTAGAGGGGTATTCATTGAAAATTAAGAATATAGTGTCAATTAACGATTTAAATTTAAAGGGCATAAAATTACATGATTGCTATGTTTCGATGAAATATCTAATTCCTATAGATATATGTTCAACTTTTTCCAAGAATTTCCATCATACATTAACTAGGCTCTATTTCTTCTTCAAAGCAATATACAGCAAAGTTATAGAACTAAAAAATTATTGACTATGGAAAGAAAAAATTTCGTCATTTTATGTGAATTGGAAATGTTATTACCACCATAATTCTTTGATATGATGTTTCATTTAATGGCTCACTTGGTGAGAGATATTCAACTATGTGGTCATGTACACTATAGATAGATTTAACCCATTGAACGGTATATGAATATTTTGAAAGAGTATGTCAAAATTCAAAGTCAACCAGAGGGTTGTATTGTGGAGTGATATATTATTAAGGAATCCACTGAATTCTGTATTGAATACCTATCCGGTGAGGAAAGAATTGGTCTACTAAAATCTTGTCACAATGGTTGTACTACAGGTGAATGAATTTCTGGTAGATATGTTGTCACAATCAATATTAAAGATCAAGAACAATCTCACCATATGTTTTTCATAACATTTTAGAAGTTTACCCATATGTTGAAACCCATAATGAA
This sequence comes from Viscum album, assembly GCA_963277665.1. Lineage (NCBI taxonomy): Eukaryota > Viridiplantae > Streptophyta > Magnoliopsida > Santalales > Viscaceae > Viscum > Viscum album. The sequence goes on along the minus strand of OY728131.1, from coordinate 904,404,559 downwards.
ATTATTAGTCATTTGAATCCATAAAGGGCTAAAATATATATATCAAATAAAAAATCAATGGTTTATAGGATGGTTTTGGGACCATATTTTTAAGGAGTCAGATGGAAATCCATATTCAATTTCAAAATGAATTTGATGGCTATCTATAGGACTAATTGTGTCTATATTATCTTAAATTACTATGTAATTAATAGTTATACATTCTATAAAAATGAACATGATGAATATAGTACAATGAAAAATAGTGGAGTTACACTTATGGCTGAAGCGATGCATGTTTCTAATACTAGGGACAAAAATATAATTTTTGAAAATACATCATACTTTGGCATAATCAAACAAATATGAGAGTTGGATTATAAAACATTCCAAGTACTCATTTTTCAATACAATAGGTTGATAATAGGTGTGATATTAAAATATATGAATTGGGATTTGTGAATGTTGAATTCAATAATGATGGGTACAAAGAAGAACCATTTATAATGGAATCATAAGCAGTACAAGTATTTTATTTTCTGAATCCCACAAATCAAAAGTTTCCAATTGTTCTATTATCGACCAAAACCATTGAAGGGTCATATGAAAATTAAACTGAGGGTAACCCTTTCATTAGGATGTCACAATCATTTCATAGCGATCCTAATATAGAATATGTTTTTTCTGTTAGAGGAGACCATAATAAAGGGATTTAGATAGTTGATAGTGGGGTCAAATCCCTTCATCCACTAAAAAAAGATAGTTTAATAAATAGTTTATATATTTGTTATAATATATGTTATGTTAACTCATGTTATTATATGTTCACTACTGCATTTATGTAATCTAAATTAAATATTAAACCACTTCTATAGATATTGACTTCTTAACGTGTTGGTGCCCTCAATCCTAAGTAACAACAGGTCTCTCAACCTACTGTTACACAGAGTGTAGAGGAACAATGACCTTCTGCACATACTGGTGCTCCTAATCCTAAGTAATAACAAGTTTCACAACCTGTTACTGCTCCAAGTGTAGAGGTACAATGACTATCTTCACATGCAGATGCTACCCATATAAAGGAACAAAATAATGATGATGTTGAATCCATGGAAATGATAGGTGGTGAAGGATCGATGTTGTAGAAAAAATGAGTGTCGTAGATTAATGATGTTAGCATTAAACATTAAGGGGAAAAGAAATTTCATCAAATAAAAGTTCATATAGAATGCGCCCGGCCAGCATTTTAACCCCAACAAGTCCAATGTTCATTGGTCACATTGGAATCATCACTCGGCAACGTATGTCGATTAATACAGATTTGTGGCACCATGTTATGTTCATGCTTAAGATACAAATGTAGGAAGAGATTACGGTAACATTATGATATCATTTATTTATATTAAAAAAAGTAAATTATTGAAACAATGAAATACTCTTCACAATCCCTTATAGAGTGAATTTATAGTAGATGATTCCCATAAGAAATATGTATTAATGCTTGTTGAAATGATTCATAGAGGCTTTCACACAATTCTAATGGGATATCATCTTAAATAAGCTGAAGTAAAAATAAACCATCACCCACTGCTTATGTATGAACACTTGATAACCTAATAAGTGTGGGGTGCATAAACTAGTCATCATGCGGGTGTGTCTTTTTAGGTACATTATAGCAAGTAATATATTTCTTGACAATACGTGTATTCATCACTTTGATTGAGAATTGTTTTTTTATGAAATTGAAATTGAGTGCAAAAAATAAAGAATATACAACAAAACCAACGTACCCCAACCATAAAGCAATTATGGGGCATGATTCACTTGAAAAAAAGTTGGTACATATTTTAAATCTACTATAATAATTTTCTGTGACATGAAACAACAACATAATTATGTTCCTCTATATATATGCATATTGATGAGTCCAAATTCAAAGCCACATTCTTCCCACACCATGTGCTATAGAATGATGAATGTGTAAATAAAGATGGGATGCTAATAGAATAAAACAAAAAAAGTGTAGGAAACAAGTGTAATTATGACATATTAAAAAAATTCTTTAAATTACTATTACATAATAATTATTGTTTATTTTCCTATATTTTATGTCCAACATAGTCGCAGGAATCAGAAAAACCTATATCAGATGAACACCTACTATTTGTGGCCATGAAGCGGCCAAAACAGTATGGTTGTGTTAGAGGTGTGGGTTTCGGGGTGACACCCCAAAAATATTTTGAGAAAAAAAACAAGTGGAAGATAAAGGTGAAGAAATGAAAGAGATGAGAGCAAGATTAGTTTCCCTTGAAGAAAAATTCTAATGGAAGACTGAGTTATTATAAAATGTTATAGGGAAGAAGCAAATAAAATAAAAATCTCATGAATAACCATTGTGTGAAGATCCCCCCCACCCCCACCAGCTTTGAGGCGATCCATTCCCCTTAAAGATCTATCTTACTTGTGGTAATAAAAATTGTAATAATTATTTATATGAAATGTGAATTAGAAAAAAATTTATACCTATCTTGTACTGATATTTTAGAGGGTGATAATTATTTTGATTTATATCTATCAACACCCACCCATCACCTTGTAGCAAGGGATACGATTTTAAATATCCAAAATGACGTACTACACAACTGGACACTTCTAACAGGTCATGTGAAAGTGTTGACTAGTGTACCCCATGAGCTGAGTGTGGATATACTCGTTCTAATTAATGAACAATATATTCATAAGGTTGACCATGAAGTTGAAACATTCATCATATAGTCATCACATCTTATAAAAAATATACCGATAAAGAGGTATTCATTTCCAATTTATTTTTCAAGCTAAACCTTTAACAATTAATGAAAAAAGGTATAAACCAATGAATTTTATTATAGACAGACAATGGAAAGGGGTGAAATAAAACACTGAATCAAAACCATCTAAACGATCGACCAAATGATTGAAAATATCATCTAAAAACACCATTATCCCACCCATTCAATATCTTCATTTACTAACATCGAAGGTTGATGTGGATACAAAGTTACTAAATGTTTGTCATCACATATTTTATTTTGAAGAAAAATATGTATGGAGAGGAATGTTCATACAATATTGACATTGGGAGTGTAAATGAAATCCTCAATTATGAATGGTTAGGAGCTTGATTTGTAAATGTATACATGTGGTATGTTTTCATGATTTGATTTTCCAAAATCTGATATACTATTTTAATAACGACTGAATAAATTTCATATTTTTGGAAGGCATATATATTGTCACAAACCAAACTGGATCGACCCTGAACTGGTCACCCGAGTAGGTCTGCAACATGTCCTAATGGGCGTTCCCGATCCCCCTGAGATGACAACCAGTGCCGGGTATCAATGTATACATGAGGGAATGATTTAAGACCAAGAGATAATACCAGGACCAGATAAATAAATAGAATAAAGAGGTCATATAGAAGAACGAAAACTAAAACTTAAAAAAACAAAGAACCAATCCAGATACAAATTATCACCAAAAAGAACAAAACTGAAAACAAGACCCCACTACAACGATCTCTATGTGACCCCTTGTTCACCTCCAACCAAAAGCCAAAAACTGATCCCACATGAGCAGCCACTATGAAAAAAGCATGAACAATAAATAAACCTGTAAATGAAATTGTAAAGGATAGGTGTGAGCACAAAAATTCTCAGTAGGGATTCCAAAAGTAAACCACTGAATCCAAGTGTTTCTTTACCCAAAGTTGTTCGATGACATAAGTTTGTAAATAAAATTCTAAAAATAAGGATTTCACATTTAAACAAAATAACACATCTTTCCCACAATGAGGACCAACTCACACCATATATTATTTCAAAAACGGTTTGTCATTTTATAAATAAAACCAAAAAAGTGATATCAGGGTTGTGAAAATGGGTGATAGGTAAATAATACATGCTAAAAATAAATCAGTGCAATAGAAAAAATAAATAATCAATACGAGCTGAAAATAAACCAGTGTAATAGAAAATAAGCAAGCAATACAAGATGTAACCATGGGAGATCCTAAACTTCCCTAGAAAACCCAAGGACGCACTCGGTTTGGAACCACCTGCCAGCGTATGGTGAAGCCCCATAGTCTATAACCCACAGATAGCCCTCGGTACAAAATCAGCAGCAAATCTCACATGGCCTCTCTATATATAAGGGGGAACCAACCAGTCTAATCGAGGCTGGTGAGCAACCATCACTCGATAATCTATAATATTCCCAGGAACCCATGGTGGTTATAATAATACTGTGTAGGTAGGAAGGCCCTCGCATGCGCCCTCGCACGCGTGACTCATCTCACCGCACTTGCCTTCCTCAAACAAGGACGCTTCCTATACATTCACCCATAAAGGGTTACACTAGACAAGAGCGCCTCATATACTTGATCTATCATTCACATTAAACAAAGTACCAAATGGTTTTTCACATCATGTTCATATCAAAACCATTTTCTAAAAAAACGCTTGAGGTTTCCAAATGAGCACACACATTTATTCAAAATATCTTGAAAACACCACTCTTACATTTACAAAGCTAAATGGGCCCTCAAGTTCTAAACACACATGAAAACACTTCACAATTATCAAACATGATTTTACCCTCTTCCGACCCACACCAAAACATGTTTCAAACCGAATGAACAAACCTTAAAGAACACATTATAAACCATGATTTCCAAAACACTTAAAGCATCACTTTACAATACCAAATTTAAAATACTCTTTAGAAACCACTCAAGGGGCCAGTTTAATTTGAAAACTAAAATCCATTTAGAAAACTAAACTTCCAAGAAAACACCAATTACCTTAAAACTGTAACTGGACACCTACATTATTTATAGTACATAAAACAATCCAAAAAAACAGTAAACCCTTTCCAACACATTTTAACATGTTTAGTATTCTATACTAACATCAAACGATACACGCCCAAAATCATCTTTTTAAATGAAACACACAACAAGAAAACATTTTAAATCCTTGCCCCAAATATCACCCCTAACCCACATTATTTTAAAGGAACACCAAATAAAACATTAAATTCATTAAACCTTTTCAAATGTGTTTTAACACAATAACTAATTCATCACACAACCAAGCCAGGTTCATTAATAAACAATGTCTTTGCAACATAATAACGGTGATACATTTCATAAGGGGACAATTCCTTCTTAAATAAACATAAGCAATTCAAACAAGCTTTCTAGGTATCATAAAACTATGCAATTTACACTAAAACTCATTTAAAATATATTTTTAACAAATCAAATAAATTCAAAATTGCTATAATAATTTAATTAAGGGTTATAGAGAGCTGTAAAACTATTTTATAAATTTATTTAAAATGTAAATCGTCAAAAGAAGGACTTTAAGAAAGAAAACCTTGAAAACACCTAGTGAAACCTCGTGTGATTGGAATGAATCTTCAATGGGATGAAGAACGACGCCCTGTGGACAAAACGCACACCCTAAATTCAAAGGAAACTCGAGATACATATTAACCCCAACATTTAGGGTTTGGACAACAAGAAACCCCACATGAAAACACTAAAAATTAAGTGAGGAGAGGAGAATATGGGAAGAGAACTTACCGGATGGAATCGCCGGAGGGAGGAGAAACCGCTGGAAGAAGTACCGAATGAAAGTGAGGTGTGCATGAGGGATAATCGAAAAGAGAGGTGGTGAGCGTTATGGGGTAATGTAAATGTGAGGGGTGCATGGGAGATAGATATAAAAAAATGAAATGAATTAATGGGGAAAGTGGGTGTGCATGAGGGGATACGGGTAGATAGGACGTGAGTGTGAGGGAGGGTAAGGGGGGGTTTTGTGGGAGATAAAAAAAGAAAGGAATTAATATGAGGGGGAAAGATTGGTGCGTGATGGGTAATGAAAAGTGTGATTGGAGAGAGGTGAGTGAAGAGAGGAATAAAATAAAATAAAAGAGAAATAAATGGGGAAAGACGGGTGATGCGTGAAATATAATGAATGTGGGGAGGTTTGATTGGAGAGAGGTAGATAATGGGGAGAAGAAAAAAAATAAATAAAAGAAGATGGGGGATATTTAAGAGAGGGAATAAGAAAAAAATTAATTAATGGTGGAAAGATTGGGGAGTGGAGAGAGGGAGAGAATAAGATAAAAAATAATGTTTAGGCGTGAGAGAAGGGGAGTGGGGTGTGCATGGGGGTTTAATGGGGAGAGTGGCGTGAGTGTGATGGATAAAAAAATGATGATTAAAACCCTAAAAAATTAATAACCATAACAAATAAAAAAAATATGTTATTGATAATAATAATTATAATAATAATTATAATAATTATAACAATTTAAATATCCAAATTTTAATGACAATATTTATAATAATTTTAAAAAATTATATAATCATAATGCCATTTTTTTCTTAATGATAATACAAATAATAACAATAAAAATAATAATAATCATAATAATCATAATTTTATTCATTTTATTTTAAATAATAACAAAGTTAATAACACCGAATAATTATTGTATTTATAACCATTTCAATGAACAATAATGTTATTATTATTGTATCTTAAAAATTAAATTTATTTCATTCTCATAATGTTTTATTATTTTAATTAGTGCATAACTGTAGGGACATCCAGGCCGACTGCACGGTTACCTCCAACCGTGTGGCGCCCGTGCACCGACCCAAAACCCACCAAAAACATAAATTATCAAAAAATTTAAACATGCACTCAACCCACACATTTTCAAGACTGACTGAAGCCAAGAAATAATAAAATGAAATAATTTAAAAGATCAGGGTGTGAAAATTCTCCCCACCACGAAACTTTCTGCCCCCAGAAAGTCACCCAGCTAAAAAACAACCAACTCATGCCAATGCCTGACCAAAATTGTTGGGAAAAAAATATGAGCCTCGAGCTGACTATTCAATATACAAGTTACACCGGACCGACTCAAAGAAAAACCATAGCACAGAAAAAGGGGAGAACATGAGAGAGTTCTCCCCACCACAAAAATTCCCATAACGCAAGAATTTAGAACTCAAACACACCACCTTGAGGGGGAAATGCAGGAAATCCCAACCAGACTTACCGAATTCTCCACATGATTTGAACAGGACCGCTGAGACAAAAACGGATAACCACTAGAAGGCCACCCGACATACCGGGGCACCGAAATAAGGAATTACCTATAACACCACCACCGAAACTAAGAATTTCCCTCATCGATCTAAAATTATCCAACACCTCACATCTCTAAACGATCACTAATAAAACTCAGACCACCCCACACAAGAGCCAACAACACTTTTAATAAAAACTAACGATTCTAGAGGTCACATTTATAAGAATGCAACTACTATGATCACAAAAGGATTAGTTCATCACACCATCACCACAAAAAATGAACTTACAATAGCAGGAAAAAAAGAACAATTTAACCCTAAATTTTTCTATTACAAAGATGAAAGATAAAGAACCAATTAAATGTATCACATGCCTCTTACTTGCTGACTGTACGTGAGCTTCACCCCGAGACCTGAGGCTAGGGCTATGATGACTGAAGCATTTTATGCCTCATAGTTAGACACTAGAATCCCCCGATAAGAACTCTTTCCTAGAACGAAACTTCCCACAGAACGACCCCCGGTGACCCGAATGACCACAGCAATGACAGGACTTAAGAGGGATGCGGCCCAATGGCTTAGAATGCTCGAACCATCCATACTGATGGCACATCTGTAGGCATCCCGACGAACTAGGTGCCAGGATCAATGAAGATAACCTATTAGGGAAGGTTCCTCATGCACGCACTCCTCTCTAGATAGAGGACCTTAACAAAAACCAACTATCACCAACTACTCCCCAAATTCCAACGACAATATGACAACCAACCTCCACTAGTCCCAAACTAAACCCTTAAATAAACCCAAAACGACACGAACCTTAAAAACCTAGGGAGTTGCCAACCACCCAAAGATACACTCCACTTCCCTTAAGACATTACACCTCCTCTAACAGACCTCCAACACCTCAAAGGGTGATGAAACATAAAATAACCGAACCCTAGGCATGACTCATTGACAACACCAAGTACCTTTCTGGGCAGCATACTTCGAAAAACATAAGAAACACAAAACCAAGACTTACCTCGATCCAAAACCAATATCAAGCCAAAACAAAATTAATAAAGGCAACTACATCCGGGAATAACCAAACAAAAATAAATGAGGCCAAAAAATTTCTTTCAGAAGCCCCATTTTTTCAATATTTTTTTAACTACCTTCCTTCAAGTCCAATTTCCAAAAACCAAACACCACTTTTTAAACCAAATTCAATTTTCCAAAAGTCATTTCCCCTTTTTAAAAATCACTTCAGAACAACATGTTCAAGTATTTAATTTCAAAACACACCCGAGTAATCCCATGAACCATTGCACATGTTTTCATCTACTTCCACCCATATGCACCAACACACACTTTCCATACATGCCCTCACATTTTCCAATGTTCCTAAGGAGTACCCAAGGTTGCGTCTGAACAACTTACAAGAAAATCTAAATACTTACCAAATTATCAAACCAAGACAACTTCATTTTTAGAACACATTTTACCAATGTATGAAATTTAGAAGAAAAATACTTCATTTCAAAAACCCTTTTCATTTATTTTTTCAAAAACCCACTTTCACCGACCAAAATCTAATCAAATAGAAACACAACTTCCACCAAAACAAAAAAAAAAAGACAGAATGAGGAACTAGCAGTTATGATTAACCCGATGACATGGTAGTGAGACACACCCCAAACAAGTTTCAATGACTAGGAGGAGCTCAACCATGCACTCGAAATCTACATAGGTCACTACTCAATGTGAGTTCATGACATGACACTGACCCGCTTCCATTGTCATTCCTCAATCCGAAAAGAAAAGTAAAAGACTCAAAATCCGGACTCCCCCTAGAAACATAGGATTCAGAATGAGGAAGGGTTCATGATGTCCTTCTCGTACCTACCTCTCGAGTCCCGATAGTCCTAATATCTATCTACTGGACACCCCAAAGAACAAGGGCCTCCTATGATACTATATTTCCACAAACCAACCCGGATTGACCCTGAAACGGTTACCCGAGCCAGTCTACAACATGTGTCGAGGGGCATTCCCTATCCCCCCAGGATGGAAACCAGTGTTGGGCATCAAATTATACATGAGGGAAAGATTTAAGACCAAGAGATAAAACCAGGAACAGATAAATAAATAGAACAAACAGATAATGCAGTATAACGATAACTAAAACTTAAATAAACAAAGAACCGATCCAGATAAAAATTATCACCAAAAAGAACAAAACTGAAAACAAGAACCCGCGACAATGATCTCCATGTGACCCATTATTCACCTCCAATATAAATCCCAAAACTGCTCCCACATGAGCATCCACTAAGAAAAAATCCTGAACAATAGTTGATCCTTCAACTGAAATGGTAAAGGATAAGCGTTATCACAAAAATGCTCAGTATGAATGCCAAAATGAAACCACAGAATCCAAGTGTTTCTTTACCCAAAGTTGTCCAATGACACAAGTTTGGAAATACAATTATAAAAATAAGGTTTCCACATTTAAAAAAAATAACACCTTTTTCCCACAGTGAGGACCAACTAACGCCATATATTATTTCAAAAATATTTTATCATTTTATAAATAAAACCAAACAAGTGATATCAGGGTTGTGAAAAAGGGAGACAGGTAAATAATACATTATGTAAATAAATTAGTGTAGAAGAAAAATAAATAAGCAATACGAGATGAAAATAAACTAGTGTAATAGAAAATAAGAAAGCAATACAAGATGTAACCATGGGCGATCCTGAACATCCCTAGACAACCCCTAGACGCACTTGGTTCGGAACCACCTGCCAGCGTATGGTGAATCCCCATAGTCTATAACCCACTGTTCGCCATCGTGACAAAATTAGTGGTAAATCCCACCTGGCCTCTCTATATATCAAGGGTCACCAACCCATCTAATCGAGGCTGGTGAGAAACTGTCACTCAATAATCTATAAGACGCCCAGGAACCCATGGTGGTTATAATAATGCTGTGTAGGTAGGAAGTCCCTCGCACGCATGACTCATCTCACAGCACTTGCCTTCCTCAAACACGGATGATTCTTATACATTCACCCATAAAGGGTTACACTAGATAGGAGCACCTCATATAATTGATCAATCATTCACATTAAACAAAGTGCCAAATGGGTTGTCACATCATGTTCATATCGAAACCATTTTCTAAAAAAAATGCTTGAGGTTTCCAATTGAGCACAAACATTTATTTAAAATATCTTGCAAACACCACTCTTACATTTACAAATCTAAATGGGCCCTCAAGTTCTAAACACACATGCAAACACTTCACAATTATCAAACATGATTTTACCCTCTTCCGACCCAAACCAAAACATGTTTCAAACCGAATGACCAAACCTTAAGGAACACATTATAAACCATGATTTCCATAACACTTAAAGAAGCACCTTACAATAACAAATTTAAAATACTCTTTAGAAACCACTCATGGGGCGACTTTATTTGAAAACTAAAATCCATTTAGAAAACTAAACTTCCAAAAAACACCAATTACCTTAAAACCCTAACTAGACACCTACTTTATTTATAGAATATAAAAAATTCCAAAAGAAACATTAAACCCTTTCCAACAAATTTTAACATGTTTAGTATTCTATACAACCATCAACCTATACACGCCCGAAATCCTCTTTTTAAATTAAACTCACACCAAGAAAACATTTTAAAGCCTTGCCCCAAAAATCACCACAAACCCACAATATTTTAAAGGAACGCCAAATAAAACATTGAATTCATTAAACCTTTACAAAAGTGTTTTAACACAATAACTAAATCATAACACAAACAAGAAAAGTTCATTAATAAACAATGTCTTTGTAACATAATAACGATGATACATTTCATAAGGGACCAATTCCTTCTTAAATAAACATAAGTAATTCAAACAAACTTTCTAGGTATCATAAAACTATGAAATTTGCACTAAAACTCATTTAAAATATATTTTTAACAAATCAAATAAATTACAAATTGCTATAATAATTTAATTAAGGGTGCCATAGAGCTGTAAAACTATTTTATAAATTTATTTAAAACGGAAATCATCAAAAGAAAGAATTTAAGAAATAAAAACTTGGAAACACCTACCGAAACCTCATTCGATTGGAATAAAACTTTAACGGGATGAAGAATGACGCCCCGCAGACAAAACGCACACCCTAAATCCAAAGGAAACCCGAGATACATATTAACCCTAAAATTTAGGGTTTCTCCAACAAGAAACCCCACATGAAAACCCTAGAAATTAAGTGAGGAGAGGAGAATATGGGAAGAGAACTTACCGGATGGAACCGCCAGAGGAAGGAGCAACTGCCGGAAGAAGCGCCGGATGAAAGTGAGGTGCATGTGAGGGATAAGCAGGGAGAGAGGTGGTGAGCATGAGGGGATAATGTAAATGTGAGGGGTGCGTGGGAGATAGATATAAAAAGATTCAATGAATTAATGGGTAAAGTGGGTGTGTATGAGGGGATTTGGGAAGAGAGGGCATGAGTGTGAGGGAGGGTAAGGGAAAGGTTGGGGTTTCGTGGGAGATAAAAAAAGAAAGGAATTAATGGGAGGGGGAAGATTGGTCTGTGATGGGTAATGAAAATATGGGGTGTGATTGGAGAGAGGTGAGTAGAGAGAGGAATAAAATAAAATAAAAGGGAAATAAATGGGGAAAGATGGGTGATGCGTGAAAGATAATGAAAGTGGGGAGGTTTGATTGGAGAGAGGGAGATAATGGGGAGAAGAAAAACAATAAATAAAACAAGATTGGGATATTAGAGAGAGGGAATAAAAGACAATTAATTAATGGTGGAAAGAGTGGGGAGTGGAGAGAGGGAGAGGATAAGATAAAAAAATAATGTATAGGCGTGAGAGAATGGGAGTGGGGTGTGCGTGGGGGGTTAATTGTGAGAGTGGTGTGAGTGTGATGGATAACAAAAAGGATGATTAAAGCCCTAAAAATTTAATAAAAATAACAAATAAAAAAATATGTTATTGATAATAATAATTATAATAATAATGATAAAAATTATAAAAATTTAAATATCAAAATATTAATGACAATATTTATAATAATTTTAAAAAATTATATTATCATAACACCATTTTTTTCTTAATGATAATACTAATAATAACAATAAAAATAAAAATTATCATAATCATATTTTTAACATTTTCTTTTAAATAATACAAAGTTAATAACAACCGAATAATTATTATATTTATAACCATTTCAATGAACAATAATGTTATTATTATTGTATCTTAAAATTTTAATTTATTTCATTCTCAAAATGTTTTATTATTTTAAGTAGTGCATAACCGCAGGGATATCTGGGCCGACCGGAAGGTTACCTCCAACCGTGTGGCGCCCGTGCACTGACCCAAAACCCACCAAAAACATCAAATATCAAAAAATTTAAACATGCACTCAACCCGCACCTGGTCAAGACTAATTGAAGCCAAGAAATAATAAAATAAAATAATTTAAAAGACCGGGGTGTGGCAATTCTTCCCACCACAAAGCTTTCTACCCCCATTAAGTCACTCAACTAAAAAACAACCAAAACTCATTCCAATGGCTGACCAAAATCGTTGCGAAAAAAAAATATGAGCCTCGAGATGACTATTCAGTCTACAAGTTACACCCGACCGACTCAAAGAAAAACCATAGCACAGAAAAAGGGGAGAACATGAGAGAGTTCTCCCCACCATAAAAATTCTCTTAGCGCAAGAATTTAGAACTCAAACACACCACCTTGATGGGGAAACTTGGGAACTCCCAACCAAACCCACTGAATTCTCCACATGAGTAGAACAGGACCGCTGGGACATAAACGGAAAACCACTACAAGGACACCCGACATACCGGGGCACTGAAATAAGGAATTCCCTATAACACCACCATTGAAACTAAGAATTCCCCACACCGATCTATAATTATCCAACACCTCGCATCTCAAAACGATCACTAATAAAACCCAGACCAACCCACACATGGGACAACAACACTTTTAATAAAATCTAACGATTCTAGAGGTCACATTCAGAAGAATGAAACCACTATGATCACGAAAGGAAAAGTTCCTCACACTATCACCACAAAAAAATGAACTTACAATAGTAGGAAAACAAGAACAAGTTAACCCTGAATTTCTCTATTACAAAGAAGAATGATAAAGAACCAATTAAATGTATCACATGCCTCTGACATGCTGACTGTACGTGAGCTTCACCCGGAGACCTAAGGCTGGGGCTCTGATGACTAAAGCATCTTATACCTCACAGTTAGACACTAGAATCCCCCGATCAGAACTCCTTCCTCGAACGAAACTTACCACAGAACTTCCCCCGGTGACCCGAATGACCACAACGATGATAGGACTTAAGAGGGATGCGGCCCAATGGCTTGGAATTCCCAAACTAGCCATACTGATGGCACATCCATAGGCATCCTGACAAACTAGGTTCCAAGATCAATGAAGATAACCTCTTAGGGAAGGTTCCTCATGCACGCACTCCTCTGCAGATAGGGAACCTTAACAAAAACCAACTATCACCAACTACTCCCAAAACTCCAACGACGATATGAGAACCAACCTCCACTAGTCCCAAACTAAACCCTTAAACAAACTTGAAAAGACACGAACCTTAACAACCTAGGGAGTTCCCAACCACCCAAAGATACACTCCACTTCCCTCATGTCATTCCACCACCTCTAACAGACCTCCAACATCTCAAAGGGTGATGACACATAAAAGAACCAAACCCTATGCATGACTCATCGACAGCACCAGGGACCTTTCTGTGCGGCATACTTCGAAAAACATAAGAAAAACAAAACCAATACTTACCTCAATCAAAACCCAATATCTAGCCAAAACAACATTAATTAAGTCAAATACATCTAGAAATAACCAAACAAAAATAAACGCGGCCAAAACATTTCTTTCAAAAGCCCCATTTTTTCAATATTTTTTTAACTACCTTCCTTCAAGGCCAATTTCCAAAAACCAAACTCCACTTTTTAAACCAAATTCGATTTTCCAAAATCATTTCCCCTTTTTAAAAATCACTTTAGAACAACAAGGTCAAGTATTTAATTTCAAAACACACCCGAGAAATCCCATGAACCATTGCACATTTTTTCATCTGCTTCCACCCTTATGCACCAACACGCACTTTCCATACATGCCCTCACATGTTCCAATGTTTTTAGGAGTGCCCAAGGTTGTGTCCAAAACAACTTCCAAGAAAATCTAAATATTTACCATACCAAGACAAATTCATTTTTAGAACACATTTTACCAATGTATGACATTTAGGGGAAAAAACCTTCATTTCAAAAACCCTTTTCATTTTTTTTCAATAACCCACTTGCACCGACCAGAATCAAATCAAAGAGAAACACAACTTTATCCAAAACAAAGAAAAATACAGAATGAGGAACTAGCAGTTTTGCTTAACCCGACGATATGGTAGTGAGCCACGCCCCAAGAAAGTGTCAATGACTAGGAGGAGATCAACCATGCACTCAGACTCCACAAGGGTCACTACTATATGTGAGGTCATGACATGACACCGGCCTGCTTCCATTGTCATTCCTCAATCCCAAAATAAAAGTAGAAGACTCAAAACCCGAACTACCCCTGGAAACTCAGGGTTCAGAATGAGAAAGGGTTCATGAAGTCCTTCCTGTACCTACCTCTCGAGTCCCGACAGTCCTAATCTCCATCTACCGGACACCTGAAATAACAAGGCCCTCCTCTAATACCATTTTGTCATGAACCAACCCGTATCGTCCATAAACCGGTAACCCGAGACCGTCCGCAACATGTCCCGTGGGGCGTTTCCGATACCCCCAGGATGGAAACCAGTGTTGAGCATCAAAGTATACATGTGGGAATTTAATCCCAAGAGATAAAACCAGGACCAGATAAATAAATAGAACAAACAGAGCATGCAACTGAATGATAACTAAAACATAAATAAACAAAGAACCGATCCAGATACGAATTATCACCAAAAAGAAGAAAACAGAAAACAAGACCCTACAACCATGATATCCATGTGACCCCTTGTTCATCTCCACTCAAAAGAAAAAAACTACTCCTACATGAGCATCCACTACAAAAAAATCCTGAACAATAGCTGAACCTACAACTGAAATGGTAAAGGATAAGCGTGAGCACAAAAATGATTAGTAGGGATGCCAAAAGTAAACCACTAAATTCAAGTGTTTCTTTACCCAAAGTTGTCCAATGACACAAGTTTGGAAATACAATTATAAAAATAAAGTTTTCCAATTTAAAGAAAATAACACCTCTTCCCACAATGAGGACCAACTCACGACATATATTATTTCAAAAATAGTTTATCATTTTATAAATAAAACCAAACAAGTGATATCATGGTTGTGAAAAATGGAGAAAGGTAAATAATACATGCTGAAAAAACCAGTGTAGCAGAAAAATAAATAAGAAATACAAGATGAAAATAAACCAGTGTAATAGAAAATGAGCAAGCAACAGAAGATGTAACCATGGGAGATCTTGAACATCCCTAGACAACCCTTGGATGCACTCGGTTCAGAACCACCTGCCAGCATATGGTGAAGCCCCATAATCTATAACCCACTGATCGCCCTCGCGAAAATATCAGCGGCAAATACCACCTATCCTCTCTATATATCAAGGGGAACCAACCCGTCTAATTGAGGCTGGTGAGCAACCGTCACTCAATAATCTATAAAATGCCCAGTAACCCATGGTGGTTATAATAATACTGTGTATGTAGGAAGGACCTCGCACGCGTCACTCATGTCACCGCACTTTCCTTCCACAAACATGAACGCTTCCTAAACATTCACCCATAAAGGGTTACACTAGACAGGAGCGCCTCATATACTTGATCAATCATTCACACTAAACAAAGTTCCAAATAGGCTGTCACATCATGTTCATATCGAAACCATTTTCTAAAAAAAATCTTGGGGTTTCCAACCGAGCACACACATTTATTCAAAATATCTTGCAAACACCAATCTTACATTTAAAAAGCTAAATGGGACCTCAAGTTCTAAACACACATGCAAACACTTCACAATTATCAAACATGATTTTACCCTCTTCCAACCCACACCAAAACATGTTTCAAACCGAATGACCAAACCTTAAAGAACACATTATAAACCATGATTTACAAAACACTTAAAGCAGCACTTTACAATACCACATTTAAAATAATATTTAGAAACCACTCAAGGGGCTATCTTTATTTGAAAACTAAAATCCATTTAGAAAACTAAACTTCCAAGAAAACACCAATTACCATAAAACCCTAACTGGCCTCCTATTTTATTTATAGAACATAAAACAGTCTAAAATAACATTAAACCCTTCCCAACACATTTTAACACATTTAGTATGCTATACCAACATCAACCGATACACGCCCAAAATCCCCTTTTTAAATAAAATGCACACCAAGAAAACATTTTAAATCCTTGCCCCAAAAATCACCACTAACCCAAATTATTTTAATGGAACACCAAATAAAACCTTGAATTCATTAAACCTTTACAAAAGTGTTTTAACACAATAAGAAAGTCATAACACAACCAAGACAAGTTCATTAATAAACAATGTATTTGAAACATAATAAAGGTGATACATTTCATAAGGGACGAATTCCTTCTTAAATAAACATAAGAAATTCAAAAAAGCTTTCTATGTATCATTAAACTATGAAATTTACACTAAAACACATTTAAAACATATTTTTAACAAATCAAATAAATTCCAAATTGCAATAATAATTTAATTAAGGGTGCCATAGAGTTGTAAAACTATATTATAAATTTATTTAAAATGGAAAGCATCAAATTAAATAATTTAAGAAATAAAAACTTGGAAACACCTACCATAACCTCGTGCGATTGGAATGAAAGTTCAATGGGATGAAGAACGATGCCCCACGGACAAAACACACACCCTAAATCCAAAGGAAACACGAGATACATATTAACCCTAACATTTAGGGTTTTCCCAATGAGAAACCCCACATGAAAAACCTAGAAATTAAGTGAGGAGAGGATAATATGGGAAGATAACTTACCGGATGGAACCACTGGAGGGAGGAGCAACCGCCGGACGAAGCATCAGATGAAAGGGAGGTGTGCATGAGGAATAAGTGGGGAGAGGGGATGTGAGCTTGAGGGGGTAATGGAAATGTGAGGGTTGCATGGGAGATAGATATAAAAAATGAAATGAATTAATGGGGAAAGTGGGTGTGCATGAGGGGATATGGGAAGAGAGGGTGTGAGTGTGAGGGAGGGTAAGGGAAAGGTTGGGGTTTCGTGGGAGATAAAAAAAGAAAGGAATTAATGGGAGGGGGGAAGATTGGTGCGTGATGGGTAATGAAAAGATGTGGTGTGATTGGAGAGAGGTGAGTAGAGAAAGGAATAAAATAAAATAAAAGATAAATAAATGGGGAAAGATGGGTGATGCGTGAAAGATAATGAAAGTGGGGAGGTTTGATTGGAGAGAGGGAGATAATGGGGAGAAGAACAATAATAAATAAAAGATGATAGGGATATTGGAGAGAGGGAATAAAAAAACAATTAATTAATGGGGGAAAGAGTGGGGAGTGGAGAGAGGGAGAGCATAAGATAAAAAAATAATGTTTAGGCATGAGAGAAGGTGAGTGGGGTGTGCGTGGGGGGTTAGTGGAGAGAGTGGTGTGAGTGTGATGGATAACAAAAAGGATGATTAAAACCCTAAAAAATTAATAACCATAACAAATATAAAAAATATGTCGTTGATAATAATAATTATAATAATAATGATAATAATTATAACAATTTAAATATCAAAATTTTAATGACAATATTTATAATAATTTAAAAAAAATTATATTCATAATTCCATTTTTTATTAATGATAATACTAATGATAACAATAAAAATAATCATATTAATAATCATAATTTTATTCATTTTCCTTTAAATAATAACAAATTTATTAACAACCGAATAATTATTATATTTATAACCATTTCAATGAACAATAATGTTATTATTATTGTATCTTAAAATTTTAATTTATTTCATTCTCACAATGTTTTATTATTTTAAGTAGTGCATAATCGCAGGGACATCCGGGCTGACTGCACGGTTACCTCCAAGCATGAGGCACCCGTGCACCAACTGAAAACCTGCAAAAGACATCAAATATCCAAAAATTTAAACATGCACTCAACCCACACCTTGTCAAGACTAACTGAAGCCAATAAATAATAAAATTAAATAATTTAATAGATCAGGGTGTGACAATTATCCCCACCACAAAACTTTCTGCCCCCAGAAAGTCACCCAGCTGAAAAACAACCAAAACTCATGCCAATGCTCGACCTAAATCATTGGAAAAAAATATGAGCCTCAAGCTGACTATTCAGTTTACAAGTTACACCCGACCGACTCAAAGAAAAACCATAGCACAGAAAAAGGGAAGAACACGGGAGAGTTCTCCCTACCACAAAAATACCATTAACGCAAGAATTTAGAACTCAAACACACCACCTTGAGGGGGAAATGCGGGAACTCCCAACCAAACCTACCAAATTCTCCACATGAGTTGAACAGGACCGCTTGGACTTAAATGGGAAACCACTACAAGTCCACCCGACATACCGGGGCACCGAAATAAGGAATTCCCTATAACACCACCACCAAAACTAAGAATTTCCCACACCGATCTAAAATTATCCAACACCTCGCATCTTCAAATGATCACTAATAAAACCCAGGCCAACCCACACAAGGGACAAAAACACTTTTAATAAAAACTAACGATTCTAGAGGTCACATTCAGAAGAATTAAACTACTATGATCACGAAAGGATAAGTTCATCGCACTATCACCACAAAAAAAATGAACTTACAATAGCTGGAAAGCAAGAACAAGTTAACCCTGATTTTCTCTATTACAAAGATGAAATATAAAGAACCAATTAAATGTATCACATGCCTCTGACTTGCTGACTATACGCGAGCTTCACCCCGAGACCTGAGGATGGGGCTTTGATGACTGAAACATCTTATGACTCACAGTTAGACACTAGAATCCCTCGATCAGAACTCCTTATTCAAACGAAACATCCCCCAGAACATCCCCCGGTGACCCGAATGACCACAATGAGGACAGGACTTAAGAGGGATGCGACCCGATGTCTTGGAATGCCCGAACCAGCCATACTGATGGAACATCCATAGGCATAATAACGAAAAAGGTGCCAGGATCAATGAAGATAACCTCTTAGGGAAGGTTCCTCATGCATGCACTCCTCGCCAGATAGGGAACCTTAACAAAAAAAACCAACTATCACCAACTACTCCCAAAACTCCAATGACAATATGACAGCCAACCTCCACTAGTCCCAAAACGAACCCTTAAACAAACCCAAAACGACATGAACCTTAACAACCTAGGGAGTTCCCAACCACCCAAAGATACACTCCACTTCCCTCAAGTCATTCCACCACCTATAACATACCTCCAACACCTCAAAGGGTGATGACACATAAAAGAACCGAACCCAAGGCATGACTCATCGACAACACTAGGGACCTTTCTCGGTGGCATACTTTGAAAAAAATAAGAAACAAAAAACCAAGACTTACCTCGATCCAAAACAAATATCAAGCCAAAACAGCATTAATAAAGGAAAATATATCCGGAAAGAACCAAAAAAAATAAACAAGGCCAAAACATTTCTTTCAATAGCCCCATTTTTTTCAATATTTTTTTAACTACCTTTTTTCAAGGCCAATTTCCAAAAAAGAAATGCCACTTTTTAAACCAAATTCATTTTTCCAAAAATCATTACCCCTTTTTAAAAATAACTTTAGAACAATAAGGTCAATTATTTATTTTCAAAACACACCCGAGTAATCCCAGGAACCATTGCACATGTTTTCATCCTCTTCCACCCATATGCACCGACACACACTTTCCATACATTCCCTCATATATGCCAATGTTCTTAAAGAGTACACAAGGTTGTGTCCGAACAAATTACAAGAAAATATAAATACTTACCAAATTATCAAACCAAGACAACTTCCTTTTTAGAACACATTTTACCAATGTATGATATTTAGAAGAAAAATCCTTCATTTCAAAAACCCTTTTCATTTTTTTTTAAAAACCCACTTGAATTGACTAGAATCAAATCAAAGAGAAACCCAACTTGCGCCAAAACAAAAAAAAAAGACAGAATGAGGAACTAGTAGTTATGCTTAACCTGATGACATGGTAGTGAGCCATGCCCTAAGCAAGTGTCAATGACTAGTTGGAGCTCAACCGTGCACTCAGACTCCACATAGGTCACTACTCCATGTGAGGTCATGACATGGCACCAGACCACATCCATTATCATTCCTCAATCCCAAAAGAAAAGTAGAAGACTCATAACCCGAACTACCCCTGGATACTCGGGGTTCAGAACGAAAAAGGGTTCATGAAGTCCTTCCCATACCTACCTATCAAGTCCCAACAGTCCTAATCTTCATTTACCAGACACCTCAAATAACAAGGGCCTCCTCTGATACCATTTTTTCATGAACTAACCCGGATCGACCCTGAACTGGTCACCCGAGCCGGTCCGCAACATGTCCCGAGAGGTGTTCCTGATCCCCCCAGGATGGAAACCAGTGTCGGGCATCAATATATACATGAGGGAACGATTTAAGACCAATAGATAAAACCAGGAATAGATAAATAAATATAGCAAACAGTGCATGCGGAAGAATGATAACTAAAACTTAAATAAACAAAGAACCGATCCATATACAAATTATCAGCAAAAAAGAACAAAACTAAAAACAAGACCCCGTGACAACGATCTCCATGTGATCCCTTGTTCACCTCCAATAAAAAGCCAAAAACTACTCCCACATGAGCAGCCACAAAGAAAAAATCCTGAACAATAGCTGAACCTGCAACTGAAATGGTAAAGGATAGGCGTGAGCACAAAAATGCTCAGTAGGGATGCCAAAAGTAAACCACTGGATCCAAATTTTTCTTTACCCAAAGCTGTCCAATGACACAAGTTTAGAAATACAATTATAAAAATAAGGTTTTCCCATTTATACAAAATAACGCCTCTTTCCCACAATGAGAACCAACTCACGCAATATATCATTTCTAAAATAGTTTATCATTTTATAAATAAAAAAAACAAGTGATATCAGGGTTGTGCAAAAGGGAGACAGGTAAATAATACATGCTGAAAATAAATCAGTGTAGCAGAAAAATAAATAAGCAATACGAGCTAAAAATAAGCCAGTGTAATAGAAAATAAGCAAGCAATACAAGATGTAACCATGGGCGATCCTGAACATCCCTAGACAAACCTTGGAAGCACTCGGTTTGGAACCACTTGCCAGCATATGGTGAAGCCTCATAGTCTATAACCCACTAATCGCCCTCGCAACAAAATCAGCAGCAAATCCCACCTGGCCTCTATATATATCAAGGGGCACCAACCCGTCTAATCGGGGTTGGTGAGAAACTGTCACTCAATAATCTATAAAACGCTCAGGAACCCATGGTGGTTATAATAATATTGTGTAGATAGGAAGGTCCCCGCACGCGTGACTCATCTCACCGCACTTTCCTTTATCAAACACGGACGCTTCCTATACGTTCAACCATAAAAGGTTACACTAGAAAAGAGCGCCTCATATACTTGATCAATCATTCACATTAAACAAAGTGCCAAACGGGCTGTCACATCATGTCATATAGAAACCATTTTCTAAAAAAACACTTATGGTTTCCAAACGAGCACTCACATTTATTCAAAATACCTTACAAACACCACTCTTACACTTACAAAGATAAATGGGCTCTCAAGTTCTAAACACGCATGAAAACACTTCAAAATTATCAAACATGATTTACCCTTTTCTGACCCGCACCAAAACATGTTTCAAACCGAATGACCAAACCTTAAAGAACAAATTATAAACCATTATTTATAAAACACTTATAGAAACACTTTACAAAACCAAATTTAAAGTACTCTTTAGAAACCACTCAAGAGGCCAACTTTATTTGAAAACTAAAATCCATTTAGAAAACTAAACTTCCAAGAAAATACCAATTACCTTAAACCCTAACTAGCCACCTACTTTATTTATAGAACATAAAACAATCCAAAAAACATTAAACCCTTTCCACCACATTTTAACATGTTTAGTATGCTATACCAACATCAACCCATACATGCCCTAAATCCTCTTTTTAAATCAAATTCATGCCAAGGAAACATTTTAAAGCCTTTCCCCAAAAATCAACACTAACCCACATTATTTTAAAGGAACACCAAATAAAAACATGAATTCATTAAACCTTTACAAAAGTGTTTTAACACAATAACTAATTCATAACACAACCAAGGCAAGTTCATTAATAAACAATGTCATTGCAACATAATAATGCTGATACATTTCATAAGGGACCAATTCCTTCTTAAATAAACATAAGCAAATCAAACAAACTTTCTAGGTATCATAAAACTTTTCAATTTACACTAAAACTCATTTAAAACATATTTTTAACAAATCAAATAAATTCCAAATTGCTATAATAATTTAATTAAGGGTTCCATAGATCTGTAAAACTATTTTATAAATTTATTTATAATGGAAATCATCAAAGGAAAGACTTTAAGAAAGAAAAAATTGGAAACACCTACCAAAACCTCGTGCGATTGGAATGAAACTTCAACGGGAGGAAGAAAGACGCCCCACAGACAAAACGCACACCCTAAATCCAAAGGAAACCCAAGATACATATTAACCCTAACATTTAGGTTTTGGCCAACAAGAAACCCTACATGAAAACCCTAGAAATTAAGTGAGCAGAGGAGAATATGGGAAGACAACTTACCGGATGGAACCGCCGGATGGAGGATCAACTTCCGGAAGAAGCACCGGATGAAAGGGAGGTGTGCGTGAGGGATAAGCGGGGAGAGAGGAGGTGAGCGTGAGGCGGTAATATAAATGTGAGTGGTGCGTGGGAGATAGATATAAAAAATTGAAATGAATTAATGGGGAAAGTGGGTGTGCATGAGGGGATACGGGAAGAGAGGGTGTGAGTGTGAGGGTGGGTAAGGGAAAGGTTGGGGTTTTGTGGGAGATAAAAAAAGGAATTAATGGGAGTGGAGAAGATCGGTTCGTGATGGGTAATGAAAATATGGGGTGTGATTGGAGAGAGGTGAGTAGAGAGAGGAATAAAATAAAACAAAACGGAAATAAATGGGGAAAGATGGGTGATGCGCAAAAGATAATGAAAGTGGGAAGGTTTGATTGGAGAGGGGGAGATAATGGGGAGAAGAAAAACAATAAATAAAAGAAGATAGGGAGATTAGAGAGAGGTAATAAAAACAATTTATTAATGGTGGAAAGAGTGGGGAGTGGTTAGAGGGAGAGAATAAGATAAAAAAATAATGTTTAGGCATGAGAGAAGGGGAGAGGGGTGTGCGTGGGGGGTTAATGGGGAGAGTGGTGTGAGTGTGATGGATAACAAAAAGGATGATTAAAACCCTAAAAAAATAATAACCATAACAAATGAAAAAAAATTTTTATTGATAATAATAATTATAATAATAATTATAATAATTATAACAATTTAAATATCAAAAATTTAATGACAATATTTATAATAATTTTAAAAAATTATATAATCATAACGACATTTTTTTCTTAATGATAATACTCATAATAACAATAAAAATAATAATAATAACAATCATAATTTTATTCATTTTCTTTTAAAAAATAACAAAGTTAATAAAAACTGAATAATTATTATATTTATAATCATTTCAATGAACAATAATGTAATTATTATTGTATCTTAAACATTTAATTTATTTTATTCTCATAATTTTTTATTATTTTAAGTAGTGCATAACCGCAGGGACATCCGGGCCGACCGCGCTGTTACCTTCAACCGTGTGGCGCCTGTGCACTGACCCAAAACCCACCAAAAACATCAAATATCAAAAAAATTAATCTTGCACTCAACCCGCACCTTGTCCAGACTAACTAAAGACAAGAAATAATAAAATAAAATAATTTAAAATATCGGGGTGTGCAAATTCTCCCCACCACAAAACCCTCTGCCCCTAGAAAGCCACTCAGCTGAAAAACAATCAAAACTCATGCTAATGCCTGACCCAAATTGTTGGGAAAAAAATATGAGCCTCAAGCTGACTATTTAGTCTACAAGTTACACCTGACCGACTCAATGAAAAACCATAGCACAGAAAAAGGGGAGAACACAAGAGAGTTCTCCCCACCACAAAAATTCCCTTAACGTAAGAATTTAGAACTCAAACACACCACCTTGAAGGGGGAAACGTGGTAACTCCCAACCAAACCTACCGAATTCTCCATATAAGTTGAACAAGACCGCTGGGAGTTAAACGGAAAACCACTGCAAGGCCACCCAACATATCGGGGCACCGAAATAAGGAATTACCTATAACACCACCACCAGAACTAAGTGTGGATTCAATAAGGATATCTTATAACTTCTCCATTTCTTATGGTTTTATGTTTTTAAAATCACAAACAATTTTTTTCTAAATTATAATTTTTTTTAAGTTATGTATTTTTCTTAAGATCTGGAATTGTCATTCCAATTTTTTCATTCAGTTATTTTTTCAAGATCAGTCATTACAATATATGATTCAGTTTTTATGATTACGAATCTAGTGTATATGTGATGCCGATTTTCAATACCGATTCTGGTGTATATATGATGCCGATTTTAAATATTGATTCCGGTGTATATATGATGCTGATTTTCAATACCGATTCAGGTGTATATGTGATGCTGATTTTCAATACTAATTCTGGTGTATATGTGATGCTGATTTTCAATACCGAATCTGGTGTATATATGATACCGACATTCATGATACCGAATCTGGTGTATTTGGGACTACGATTTTATGATTCTATTTTCATGAGAATGTTAATTCTAAGAATCTACTTTCCTGATTTCATAAGATAATGTTTTGTTGATAATGTTAGAGTTGTCTAATGTATCATTCCAATGATATCAAATTCCAAGATTTCTTATACCTAACATTTATCTTTAACTTAATATCATTTCTGTTACTGGAAATGATGTCGTACAATCTATTACAAACTAACCATTGTATGTTTTCCACGTGTCCAGGTCCCTCCGAGATTTAAGGAAAATATGACCGTTGTAAAGGAGCCGACTGTTGGGAAGTTTTGCCTATAAATACAAGATCATTTGAATGAGAAAAGTAACTTGACAGTGAACAAGCTTTTGAAGTGATTTCTAGAGAGAGAGAGGCTCTTACAACTCTCAGTGCTTTGTGTTAATGTTGTGAACAACTTCTTTGGGTGTGAACAACTTCTTCAGACTTTCTTAGTGCAGAATCTGATCGTGCTGATCGGGGGATTCTGGGTTTGGAAGACAGAGGTTCTGATTTCCTTCTAAATCGAGGGTTTGCGGGGATAGCAAGATAGATACCGATCTTCAGATTGATGGATTACCTAGGTTTGGGTAAGAAATAATTTCTTGAAAGTATAAATCAAGGAACCTTTATCCAAGGTTGTTGGATACCCTTATCTTTGGGTTAAAAGAATCATATTGTTACTTGTTTTCTTTTACAAGTTGTTTTAATTCTGCTTCTATATCTTAACTTTGTTAAACTTAGAAAGTATAACTTTCTTATACTTTGTAATTCCATTACTCTGATTATATTACAGATTCTATATGCTTTAAGGTATAATCTTTCTTTTAAGAAATTAAAAAAGGTTTCTTTAAGAGGTCTTTTGAATGGTTTTTTAACCTTGTTAAACTTAACTTTAAAGGTTCCAAAGGAATTTTTAAAGTATAAAATTCACCCCCCCCCCCCCCCTCTTGTATATTAAGCATCTACATTCTTATTTTGATCCTACAATTGGTATGAGAGGAGGTTTTTGAAATTATTATATCTACATATAAGTTTTCTTGCTCATGTTTTCCTTTTCTTAAGTTCTTCATATTTGTTCTTAAACTTTTACTACTAATAAGTTTTGTAGAAAGAAATACCTTTTTAGTATGGAATGCATTCATGTTGGATCTCTAGAAAATCTAAATCCTACTAGACCACCGATATTTGATGGAAATGACTATGAGTACTAGAGAAATAGAATAAAGACCTTTGTGATAAACATAGGTGTAGATAACTACATTATGTTAACTGGAGATTATAAGATTCTTGATAAGGAACTTTGAACCTTTACTAATTCAGAAAAGGTGGAATATCAGCTGAACTTTAAGGTACGTAATACTTTTCTATGTTCCATGACTAGAAACATATATAGCGAGATTTCATCCTGTGAAGCTGGAAATAGTATTTGGAAAAAGCTTGAAGTGACTCACTTTGGAACTTCCAAAGTTATTGAAACAAGAAGAGCTATTCTCAGGGATGATTATCATGGTTTCTGCTTTCCTTATGGAGAACCCGTATGTAAGGTACAACAAAGATTTATTACTATTATCAACAGCTTACAATCTATGGGAGAAAAAGGTTTGGATGATGAATCTCTTGTATACAATATTATTTACATCATACCTAACAAGTGGGAATCCAAGAGAACTGCTATAGATGGGAATAGGAAAGTTACTCAGATTTCTCTTGATAAACTGTTTGGAACTCTTATTCAACATGAAACTAGAATGAAGAGAGATGATAATAAAATTAAGAAGAAGAATGGAAATGGAGGATTTTCTTTTACAACTACTTCATATCATATTAAATCCAAGACTCCTGAGAGAATTACAAGATCTAAAGCTAAGAAGGTTGTTGTTCAATCTGAATCCAGTGAAAGTGAAACTTCAAAAAATGAGTTAGCCAACCTTGCTCGGAGGATGAACAATATTGTTGGAAAGAAGAACTTTCAATATAGATACAAGAAGAAAGATGGAAAAGATTATAAAGAAGGAGAAGTGACATGCTATGAATGTAGAAGAACTGGTCATATCAGACCTGATTGTCCCTTTCTTAAAAAGAAAGATAAGAAAGACAGGAATTCTGAATGAAACAAGAGGAATTTCTATATATCAAAGCATAAGAAAGTCTTGAGAGCCAATGACACTTGGAGTGCCAGTGGTGGAGATTCTTCTGATGAATCTTCAGAATATAAAGCTTTTGGGAAAAAGAATATTGATCTAATAGCCAGAGATCTATTTTAAAATCATTGCTTTATGGCTAAGGTATGAACTGTTGAATCCTTAACCAATATGTCTTTAAGTGAAAATTTTCCAGATAAAGGTTTTTCTTCAGATGAATAATCTTCTTCATCAGATAATGTTATTGATTTTCCTTCCTATGAGGAAGTTTCTAGATTTGCTAAGTTTCTTAAGAAAAGAAATTGTAATGTTTCTAAGAAACTTGATAAAGAAAATTCTAGAGAATATATTTTAACCAAACAAAGTTTAGATCTTTCCAAATATCTGGATGAGAAAAATGTTGTTTTATAAAATCTTTCTAAAAAACTTGAGGAAGTTAATTATAAGAAGAATAAACTTTTTGAGGATCTTAGAAATCCGATTTCAGAAAAAGATGTTGTAGAGGACAAACTTAACTCTAAATCTATTATTATTGAGGATAAAAATTTAGTCCTAAGACTAAAATATGAGATATTTCACTTGAATAAACTTCTTGCAAAATTCACTTATGGTAAGAAAAATTTTGACAAGATGTATTCCCAGATCCGACCTCATGGTAATAGTCAGGGTTTAGGTTATTCTCATGAAAAACATATATTTAAAAATAATTATTTTGTTCCTTCTAGAGTCCCCTTTTGTACTAAACTCCAAAGTGGTGGGCATTAGAAGAAAAATTGTTCTTTAAATAGGTTTCAATCCCTTGGGTTTCATAAAGCTTATTTTTCCAAACAAATATGGTTACCCAAGCTCTTATTATTTAATAATTCTAGATCCAAGCAAATTTGGATTCTAAAGATCTAACTCTTTCTTTTTCAGGAAAATGAAGGAAGTTCCAACAACCTATGGTACATGGATAGTGGATGTTCCCGACACATGACTGGTAACAAAGACTATTTCAATAAGATTTCAAAAACAAAAGGTGTAAAGGTAGCTTTTGGTGATAACTCTCAAGGATAAATTGTCAGTATTGGTAACATTATTCTTCTTGGTAAAGCTGTTATTTCAAATGTACTTTTTGTAAAAGGCCTTAGGCACAACCTCACAAGAATAAGTCAATTATGTGATGAAGGTTACCTTGTGAATTTTATAAATGATAAATGTTTAGTTCACAATTCCAAGAATGAATTTATTTTCTCTTCCCTTTAGCATGAGAATGTGTACACCTTAAACCTAGAAGACCTTAGAAGATGAGATCTACCTTGCCTTAGTGAATTTGATGTAACACCTGAGACTTTTATGAGAAATATTTTGTTTTTATGTTATATAAATAATCAAAGGAATCTTTCACTACACACAACACTAGCTTGGATTTCCTTACAAGCAATCGCAACCTTCCTTGGTAGCTTTCATCATACGCAATACCGAGTTTCACTAAACAACGATATGCTGCTAAAATATTATTAAAACTAGCTGTTATGTATAGTAATAACCACTTTTTAAAATTTTGTAAATTTTTTTTTTCAAAATGGACTTCATTTTTGGATTCAGAATATCGAAATTATCCTAGGGTGAAATTTTGGTATTTTTCTGAAAACTTTCAATTTTTGATGAATAGTGAAAACACTGGGTTACTATTTAAAAACCGACTTTTTATTTAAATTATTATTTATTTTATTTAAATTTATTTTAGGTCAAAATTGATACATAATACCTATATAAGTTCAATGTAATTCATTGGAGTAATTTTATAATAATTTTAGATATATAAAAATTTTATTAAACTTTTCACCGTCTTTTACCCACCTCCTAGGAGAATTTTCAAATTTACATAAAACATAATTTTACCGCTTATGTGAGTGTAATTTCAAAAATCCAAGAAACACGGTTGATTTCAGTAAGTAAAATGTGGTTCAATGAGATGAAAATAATTTTCTGTGAATAGTAAATTTTACTTTTTTTTACCACGGTTACAAGTAAATAGGGTAATTAAGGGTAAAAATGTTATTATTATTACCCTAAAACATGTCCTAATTCTA
The DNA here is from genome assembly GCA_963277665.1 of Viscum album. Taxonomy (NCBI): domain Eukaryota; kingdom Viridiplantae; phylum Streptophyta; class Magnoliopsida; order Santalales; family Viscaceae; genus Viscum; species Viscum album. Next base: position 904,375,176 of record OY728131.1, on the reverse strand, counting down.
TTGGATAAGTGTAATTCGACCAAAAACAACCTTATGAAAAAAATATGACCATTTAGCCCCACTTGGATTAGATTAGGACATTTGTTATTAATTTATTTAAAGAAGGGTTAAAATAGTTAAAATCAAAGTTTAATAACTAAATCATATTTAATATAGGTTTATACATAAGATAAATTCGACTATAAATATTCATTAGAAATATAAAAATATTTCCTACATAATGGTATTTTATTTGTAATTTTTAGACATTAAATAATTTAATTAATTTATGACACAAATATGATGCAGTAATTATCTTATTAATGAAATATTGACATAATTGATGTTATAAATACCCAAATAAATGTAATTTGAGACTTTTTATGAATTCCAATAATTTTATAGGTTAATATGACATGTTATTATTGATTTAATTAACTTTGTTCGAACTAATCATTCTGTTATGATTTTCACAAAAATCAATTACTAAATAGTATCAAAATTGACATAAAATAGTTTTTAAAAGAAATATTATATTATTAATTGTTATTTTATTCCTAAAAATATGAGGTTCGGTCAAATGACTTAGATAAGGTTATATATATTAATAATAAATAACTTGGGGTTCGTTTGGCTTGTTATAGTAAGTTTATTAACCTTATAGTTTAAGAACACAAAAAGACACTGTAAAAGTAAAATTATCTAACTTAAAGTTAAATCTAAATGATAAGGTTAAAATAGTAAACTAAACTTGTCCAAATTCTATTGGATGAGATTATTTCGGCCCATCCCCACCTTATCTTCTAAATAGATCAATTTGGAGCTATTTAAAACCGAATATGGCTTTATAATAAAATAATATTTTTAGTTTTTCCAAAAGGAGCCCCTCTCCTCCCTTATAAAAGGGAACCTCGTCCCTCTCTTCCTCACACTACTTTGAGCCTTCATGCTTGCCCAACCGCTGACAATTTCTCCTCTAAACTTCCCTAAAAACATCTTATAGATATTGGTCTTCTTCAAATACCAATTTTAGTGCCCTAAAAGGCGGTCTCAAAGAAGAGCTTCAAAGAAGATGTAATGTATGTTACTGATTCTTTCAACATTATTTCTTCTTCCACTTATTCTTCTTTAGTTGTTTCATTATGAATTAATTAAATCAGTATCACTAATATACTGATATGTTATTATAAGTATGAGACAACCCTATTTCCCCATGTATCCATCCTATGGAAAATGAAATCACCGCGCGTGCGTACGTACAGAATACCGTCTCCACGCCGTGGTGTAATCTATTTTCCACCACCACATTTCTTGGATGGGTATAAGGGTGTAAAGAATGAATATATATGATTATTGTAAAGTTATATTGATTCTAAAATAGTATACATACACTCCAATACAATTCCACGATCATGGGAACGATATCATCGCTCGTGTGTACGTACGGAATACCGTCTCCACGATGTGATGTGACTCGTTCAACATGATTTTCATTTCATAATGATTACATAAATGAATTGAGTGAATAAATATGATATATATTACAATAATACAATTATGTAAATGAGGTATCTATAACCTAAAAAATAATAATAATAATTTATTCGACAAAACACGCATAAGAACAAAAAGTAATAAACACCCGAATAACAAGTAGCAATGAAATAATACTAATAATAAGCTAAGAATATGACCATATATGATATCATAACAATAAGAATGATTCTGGAATAAGTCAATGACATTATTTAAATCATTATACAGGAGGTTCGGACACTTACGAAGGAAATTGGACCTAAGGTAAGGTTAATATCACAATCTCATTTTTATCCAATATTGTTTATACTTTGGAATTTACTAGGGTGTGTTTTATCATCCACATCCATGTTTCCTCAATATGTAATATTATTTCCATCCACCTACAATTGATTAAATCCAATTTTACCCTTCGGTGAGTTTTTAGTAAAAGATATGAAAGGAATCTTTTGTCATTTTTCATACGAGGTACTTTTTGACTTTTCTGACAAAAGTAAGAGAAGAATGTTTTTTTAGCTTATAAGGCATGAATGGATTTTTAAAAAATTATTTCCAAGAATCTTCCTTTACAAGTTTTCAAGTTTATTATTAATCAACTTCTTTTAGTTTAGAATTGTATGACATGTTAAGAAAGGAAAATTGTTTTTGAAGTAGAAAGGATATTTTCCTCAAGAATGCAGTTCAAGTGTTTTATCAAAATTATTTTCCATCTAAGATAATAAAGGGTTCTATTTCTATCCCGATTATTACATTTATTTGATTATGTTGTGATGGAATTATTTTTATGAATTCCTTTATCTTATATGAATTGTTTTATAATGTCACGATGTTTAAGAATCCCATTTTTATTACATGGATATTTTATGATGTATGGTTTATGATTTTGTGGCACACATAAGAATGGTATCAATATGAGATGGGTGGGACCTATATAACCCTCCAATTAATTGGGTAAAAATTTTATATCTCATGAGATAGACATGGCTGGAACGGCAGGTTAAACCGGTTCAGTTAAACAGGACTGAAACGAGGAATGAACTCCGTTCAGAAATGGACTTTGTCCACTAAGATAGTCTTGGAAATGAGTCTTGACTAATAAGAAATGATTCTCAATGATTATGTATGTATGCCACAAAGCTTCATGTTTTAAGTTATGATTATTGTGTTTACATTTCACTACCATGATTTATCCCATGTTATGAAATTTTGATCTCTCTTGTAGGGTAAGATTTCCTAAATGTTATGTTCTTATGAATATGATGTGATTGATATTTCTTTTGTTTACCCTTACTGAGCAATTGAGCTCACCCTTTTGTATGTTTTCTTTCCCCAGTTCAGGAATAAGGTTATTAAGTAAGATATGCCCAAAGGGACTATAGATATGATGAAATAAATGGGAGACAGTGTTGACGCTTTATGAACCAGTTGTTTATGTTTCCCAGTTTCTAAAGACACTATACCTATATGGTCCTTTCATGGTTTTGTTATATGTTGTAATAAGTGTACTTCAATTTTGAAGTATTAACAATGTATGTAAAGTATGGGTCATTATATTTGGTATCAGAGGAAAGTTATAATCAACCTTTGGAAACTAGGATGTGAAATCATTAGTAAGAATCCTAAGGATAAGTCTAAGCATAGAACACAATCTTACTATTTTATAAATGGACATGAATAACCTAGGATAAGACCTTAAGTGTGAAATTTTATTCTTGATTATGTGGTTTTCCTATTATAATTAGTGTTGATCACACTATTCTTCTTGGTTTTAGTCAATGGTTAGAACCCGAAGGAACCATGTTAATGCGGAATGTGACAGGCAATGCAATGATTGTCCCCCTGAGCAACCAAACATTATGGGAGCTGGAATGCTAAATCTTGTAGCCATGATCACACAACTTTCTCAAGCTATGAATCATGCAGGACTTCCAAACGAGAAAAGAAAGGAGCAACATTCTATTTAATCCTTCATGAGAAAGCATCCACCTTCATTAAGCGGGTCTACTGATCCATTAGTTGATGAACAATGGATCAGTACTACTGAAAAGATATTTTTCAGTTCTTCAATGTTCTGAACATGATAAAGTCATCTTAGTAGTGTATTGTTTGGAAGGTGATGCTAATCAATGGTGTAATCTTATCAAGAATACGAGGCCAAGAGATGAAATTGAGTCCATGGAATGGGACGAGTTCAAGAACTTATTTTTCAATAAGTACTTCCATCGTATTCTCCGAACAAAGATGGAGAAGGAGTTTCTTGAACTAAATCAAAAGGATGATGAATCTGTTGGTACCTACGAAGAAAATTTTACAAGACTTTCAAGGTATACTTCTGGTATTATTATCCAACCTGAGAGTAATCTCGATCGATTCTTTAGTGGCTTAAAACCAAGTCTTCGAAGGGCGTTAGCCATAAGGGACTTCAATAGCTACGAGGAAATCGTTCTATGTGCTCTCAAAGTTGAGATGGAGATTGGAGTAACCCATCAGTCATATGGGTTTGATAAGAAGAGGAAAATGGAATTCAAAGGAAAATCTAAAGAGCACACTGAAAAGAAGATGAGTTTTCCCTTATGCTCAAAGTGGGGAAATAAACATGGAGGGAGTTGTCTTAAAGGGACAAGTAAATGTTTCAAATGTGGAAAGGAAGGTCATCAGGTATTTGAATTCCGCAACGATGGGAAGAAGATGTCTAGTGATGCGAATAATGAAAAGGCTACACATAGTGAACCTCCTACACTTCAATGTTACAAGTGCAAGGAGATGGGGCATTATGCCAATCAATGTCCAAATCAAAGGGTTGATGATGATGGTCGACGTCAACAAAATCTTAAGGCTAAAGACAAAGTAAAGTCACATGCAATTTCTTTCAGCGATGTGGAGTACGATAACGAAGTGGTGAAAGGTACACTTACCATCCACTCTAAAGTAGCAAATGTTTTATTTGATTCTGGATCCACCCACTATTTTATTTCTGAAGAATTTTCTAAGGGTATCACCATATTACCTCAACAATTAGATGTTGAGTTAGCTGTGACAACCCCTAATGGAACAACAGTCACATCAAAAAGTTTATAATTCTTCCCCGATTGAAGTTTGTGGGAAAGTGCTTCTTGAAAATCTTGTGATACTCCCTATAGTGGAATTTTATGTGATTCTTGGCATGGATTGGATTTCTCTATATGTACCTCATATCAATTTCCAAAGAAGGGAAGTCACATTTCATATTCGAGATCATTCTTTGATCGTCTATCGATGCAAGGATGAACATAACCCTCTAGTGGAAATTTCTTCCATCTTATGGGTCTTGATTCCACTAAATGAAGGTTATTTATCTCAAATGGTTGGTGAGGAACTCACGATTAAGAATATGCCCATTGTACGGAAGTTTGATAATGTCTTTCTGGAGGAATTTCTGGGTCTTCCACCAAATCGTGAAGTTGCGTTTTCAAAAGAACTTGTACCGGGTGCTTTACCTATTTCAAAAACACCTTATAGAATAGCCCCAATTGAGTTGCAGGAATTGAAGAAGCAACTCCAAGAGAATCTTGATAAGGGTTTCATACACCCTAGTGCGTCACCTTGGGGAGCACATGTTCTGTTTGTTAAGAAGAAAGATGGATCAATGAGACTCTGCATTGATTATCGAGAACTTAACAAGATCACTATCAAGAACAAATATCCTCTCCCGCACATTGATGACTTATTTGACCAAATATGTAGAGCTCAATAATTTTCCAAGATTGATCTTCGTTCAGGGTATCATCAATTAAGGGTCAAAAGGGAGGATATACCAAAGACGACTTACAGTACAAGGTATAGACACTATGAATTTATAGTGATGTCATTTTGTCTTACTAATTCCCCTACTATCTTCATGGATCTGATGAATAGAGTCTTTAGAGACTATCTTGATCAGTTTGTGGTAGTCTTTAGGGACGATATTCTTGTATATTCAAAGAGTAAGTAAGAACATGAAGATCACTTGAGAATTATATTTAAAACCCTGAGAAAGGAGAATATTTATGCCAAATTTACCAAATGTGAATTTTGGCTTCAAAAAGATTCATTTTTGGGTCACATAATCTCAAAAGAGGGGATATCTGTAGATCCAGCAAAAACAGAGGTTATCTAAAGATGGTCGAGACCAACAACAGTAACTGAGATCCGAAATTTTCTTGGTTTGGCTGGATATTATCGACGTTTTGTGAATGATTTCTCACGATTATCTAATCCACTCACCAATTTGACTCAGAAAGGAGTTAAGTTTTTTTGGACGGAGGAATGTGAAGAGAATTTCAAGGAGCTGAAAAGAAGGTTATCCAGTACACCTGTGCTCACACTACCTTGTAGTGGAGAAAGGTTTGTGATCTACAATGATGCATCCAAGAAGGGATTGGGGTGTGTTCTTATGAAAAATGATATGGTCGTAGCTTATGCCTCACGACAGTTGAAAATCCATGAGAAAAATTATCCAACTCATGATTTGGAGTTAGCTGCGGTAATCATTGCATTAAAGATTTGGAGGCATTATCTTTATGGAGAATGGTGTGACATTTATACTGATCATAAAAGTTTAAAGTATATTTTCACACAAAAGGAGCTGAATATACGCCAAAGAAGATGGTTGGAGCTGATTAAGGATTACGACTGCTCAATTCATTACCACCCTGGGAAAGCAAACAAGGTGGCAGATGCATTAAGTCAACAAGACCATGCCAGTTTATCCATGATGAGGATCACAAAAGATCCAATATTTATGGATTTACAAAGGATGGATCTTGGAATTATAATGGAAGGGGAAAATATTATCTTTCTCAAATTAATGTTCAACCATCTATACATGTGAAGATTAAAGAGGCACAGAAAGAAGATGTAGAGTTACAAAAGAAGGTGAGAAATGTTCCTGAATTCAACCTTGATTGTGATGGGATAATAAAGTTCAGGAATCGGGTTTGTGTTCCTCCCATCCCTGAATTAAAGAAGGAGCTATTGTATGAGGCTCATAGTTCTTCATTCTCTATTCATCCTGGAAGCACAAAGATGTATAGGGACCTGAAAGAGTACTTCTGGTGGGATGGCATGAAAAGAGATGTTGCTAATTATGTCTCTCGATGCTTGGTTTGTCAGAAAGTTAAAGCTGAGAGACAGAAGTCTAAGGGAATGTTACAACCATTACCCATACCCGAATGGGAATGGGAAAACATCACTATGGACTTTGTCACCGGACTTCCTAAAACATCGAAAGGCAATAATGCTATCTAGGTCGTAGTTGATCGTCTTACAAAGTCTGCACACTTCATTGCTATTAGAGAGGACTTCTCTCTGGATCAGCTTGCCATGATATATGTAAAGAAAGTGGTAAGATTTCATGGATTACCACTTTATATTATATCTGATCGGGATCCAAGGTTTACCTCAAAGTTCTGGAGAAGTCTTCAGCATACTCTGGATACAGAGTTGAGTTTTATTACTGCTTATCATCCTCAGACAGACGGTCAGTCTGAAAGGATGATTCAAACTCTAGAAGATTTGTTGAGAGCTTGCTCTATGGATTTCAAAGGTGGTTGGGATCAAAACCTACCTTTGGTGGAATTTTCTTATAATAATAGCTTTCAATCCAGTATTCAGATGGCTCTTTATGAAGCTCTCTATGGAAAGAAATGCAGGAATCCAACTTACTGGGATGAAGTTGGGGAAAGAAAGCTATTAGGACCTGATCTTGTTGATGAGATGGCAGAAAAGGTCTGATCTATTCAACAACACATAATAGCAGCTCAGAGTCGACAAAAAATTTATGCCGACAACTGAAGAAAAGACTTAGAGTTTGACGTGGGTGATAAAGTTTTCTTACGAATATCTCCCAGGAAGAGGGTCATGAGATTTGGAAAGAAGGGAAAGCTGAGCCCTAGGTATATCGGTCTTTTCGAAATACTGAATCGTGTTGGGAAGGTAGCTTACCGATTGGCGCTTCCACCAAATCTCTCTCAAGTTCACGATGTGTTCCATGTATCTCTCTTGAGAAAGTACAGACTTGATCCTTCACATGTACTCAGCTCAGAAGTTGTACCGCTGGAACAAGATCTTTCTTATGAAGAACAACCGATAGAGATTCTCGATCATAGTGAAAAAGTCCTACGGAACAAGACCACTCGCTTGGTGAAGGTTTTATGAAGGAACCACCAATTAGAAGAAGCTACATGGGAGCTTGAGGATATGATGAGCGAGAGGTATCCGCATTTGTTTGTTACAAAGTGACGAATTTCGAGGGAGAAATTCATTTTAAGGGGGGTAGAATGTAACACCTGAGACTTTTATGAGAAATATTTTGTTTTTATGTTATATAAATCATCAAATTAATCTTTCACTAAATACAACACTATCTTGGCTTGCTTTACACGCAATCGTGACATTCCTTGGTAGCTTGCATCGTACGCAATACTGAGTTTTACTAAACAACGATATGCTATTAAAATATTATTAAAACTAGCCGTTATGAATAGTAATAACCACTTTTTGAAATTTTTTAAATTTTCTTTTTCAAAATGGACTTCATTTTTGGATTCTGAATATCGAAATTAGCCTAGGGTGAAATTTTGGTATTTTTTTGAAAACTTTCAATTTTTGATGAATAGTGAAAACACTGGGTTACTATTTAAAAACCAACTTTTTATTTAAATAATTATTTATTTTATTTAAATTTATTTTAGGTCAAAATTGATTTATAATACCTATATAAGTTTAATGTAATTCATTGGAGTAATTTTATAATAATTTTAGATATATAAAAATTTTATTGAACTTTTCACCGTCTTTTACCCACCTCCTAGGAGAATTTGAAAATTTACATAAAACATAATTTTACCGCTTATGTGAGTGGAATTTCAAAAATCCGAGAGACACGGTTGTTATCAGTAAGTAAAATGTGGTTCAATGAGTTGAAAATAATTGTTGGTGAACAATAACTTTTTACTTTTTTTACCACGGTTAAAAGTAAATAGGGTAATTAAGGGTAAAAATTTTGTTATTGTTATTACCCTAACACGTGTACTAATTCTATTGGATAAGTGTAATTTGACCAAAAACAACCATAGAAATAAAATATGACCATTTAGGCCCACTTGGTTTAGATTAGGACATTTATTATTAATTTATTTAAAGAAGGGTTAAAATAGTAAAAATCAAAGTTTAATAACTAAATCATTTTTAATATAGGTTTATACATTAGATAAATTCAACTATAAATATTCATTAGAAATATAAAAAGAGTTCATACATAATGGTATTTTATTTGTAATTTTTATACATTAAAAAATTTAATTTATTTATGACACAAAGACGATGTAGTAATTATCTTATTAATGAAATATTGACATAATTGATGTTATAAATACCTAAATAAATGTAATTTGAGACTTTTTAAGAATTAAACTAATTTTCTAGGTTAATATGACATATTAGTATTGATTTAATTAACTTTGTTCAAACTAATCATTCTGTGATGATTTTCACAAAAATCAATTACTAAGTAGTGTCAAAATTGACATAAAATAGTTTTTAAAAAATATATTATATTATTAATTGTTATTTTATTCCTAAAAATATAAGGTTCAGACAAATGACTTAGATAAGGTTATATTTATTAATAATAAACAACTCGGGGTTCGTTTGGCTTGTTATAGTATGTTTATTAACCTTATAGTGTAAGAACACAAAAAGACACGGTAAAAGTAAAATTATCTAACTTAAAGTTAAATCTAAATGATAAGCTTAAAATAGTAAACTAAACTTGTCCAAATTGTATTGGATGAGATTATTTCAACCCATCCCCACCTTATCTTCGAAATAAATCAATTTGGATCTATTTAAAACCGAATATGGCTTTATAATAAAATAATATTTTTAGTTTTTCCAAAGGAGCCCCTCTCCTCCCTTATAAAAGGGCACCTCCTCCCTCTCTTCCTCACACTACATTGAGCCTTCAAGCTCGGCCAAACCCTGAAAATTTATCCTACCCACTTCCCTAGAGACATCCTAGAGGTCCTTGTCTTCTTCAAAGACCAATTTTAGTTCCCTCAAAGGAGGTCTCAAAGAAGCGCTTCAAAGAAGAAGTAATGTCCGTTACCGATTCTTTCAACTTTATTTCTTCTTACACTTCTTCTTCTTTAGTTGTTTCATTATAAATTAATAACATTAGTATCACTAATATACTTATATGTTATTATAAGTATGAAACAACACTATTTCACCATCTATCCATCCTACGGAAAACAAAACCATCGCGCGTGCATACGTACGGAATACCGTCTCCACGCTGTGGTGTAATCTATTTTCCACCACCACCTTACTTGGATGGGTATAATGGTGTAAAGAATGAATATATATGATTATTGTAAAGTGATATTCATTCTGAAATAGTATACATACACTCCAATACAATTCCACGATCATGGGAACGATATCATCGCTCGTGCGTGCGTACGGAATACCGTCTCCACGATGTGATGTGACTCGTTCTACATGATTTTCATTGCATAATGATTACATAAATGAATTGAGTGAATAAATATGATATATATTACACCAATACCATTCTGTAAATGAGGTATCTATAACCTAAAAAGAATAATAAGAATTTATTCGACAAAACACGCATAAGAACAAAAAGTAATAAACACCCGAATAACAAGTAGCAATGAAATATTACTAATAATAAGATAAGAATATGACCATATATGATATCATAAAAATGAGTATGATTCTAGAATAATTCAATGACATTATTTAAATCATTATACAGGAGGTTCAGACACTTACGAAGCAAATCGAACTTAAGGTAAGGGAAATATCACAATCTCATTTTTATCCGAGATTGTTTATACTTTGGAATTTACTGGGGTGTATTTTATCATCCACATCCATGTTTCCTCAATATTTAATATTATTTCCATCCACATACAATTGATTAAATCCAATTTTACCCTTCGGTGAGTTTTTAGTAAAAGATATGAAAGAAATATTTTGTCGTTTTTCGTACGAGGTACTTTTTGACTTTTCTGACAAAAGTACGAGAAGAATGTTTTTTTAGATTATACGGCATTAATGGATTCTTAAAACATTATTTCCAAGAAGCTTCCTTTACAAGTTTTCAAGTTTATTTTTAATCAAATTCTTTTATTTTAGAATTGTATGACATGTTAAGAAAGGAAAAGTGTTTTTGAAGTAGAAAGGATATTTTCCTCAAGAATGGAGTTCAAGTGTTTTATCAAAATTATTTTCCATCTAAGATAATAAAGGGTTATGTTTCTATCCCTATTATTACATTGATTTGATTATTTTGTGATAGAATTATTTTTATTAATTCCTTTATCTTATATGAATTGTTTTATGATGTCATGATGTTTAAGAATCCCATTTTTATTACATGGGTTATGTTATGATGTATGGTTTATGATTTTGTGGCATGCATAAGAATGGTATCATTATGATATGTGTGGGACCTATATCTCCATCCAATGCATTGGGTAAAGATTTTATATCTCATGAGATAGACATGGCAGGAAAGGAAGGTTAAACTGGTTCAGTGAAACAGGACTAAAACGAGGAATGAACTCAGTTCAGAAATGGACTTTGTCCACTAAGATAGTCCTGGAAATGAGTCTTGACTAATAAGTAATGATTCTCTATGATTATGTGTGTATGACACAAAGCTTCATGTTTTAAGTTATGATTATTGTGATTACATTTCACTACCATGATTTATCCCATGTTATGAAATTTTGATCTCTTTTGTAGGGGAATATTTCCAAAATGTTATGTTTTTATGAATATGATGTGATTGATATTTCTTTTGTTTACCCTTACTGAGAATTTGAGCTCACCCTTTTGTATGTTTTCTTTCCCCAGGCCAGGAAGAAGGTTATTAAGTAAGATATGCCAAAAGGGACTATAGATATGATGAAATAAATGGGAGACAATGTAGACGCTTTATGAACCAGTTGTTTATGTTTCCCAGTTTCTAAAGACATTATACCTATACGGTCCTTTCATGGTTTTGTTATATGTTGTAATAAGTGTAATGAAATTTTGAATTATTAAAAATGTATGTAAATTATGGGTCATTATATTTGAAGACCAGTCATGGCTTTGGAATAGGAGACTAGGACACTGTAATTTAAGGAATATAAGTATGCTTTCTAAGAAAGAACTTGTTCAGGATCTACAGGAGCTTAAGTTTAATTATTCCAAAGTACATGATCCTTGTCAATATGGAAAGCAACATAAATATAGCTTTAACTACATAAGTTAAGATACAAATTCAAATGCATTACAGTTAGTGCACATGGATTTATTTGGTCCAACAAAAACTGGAAGTATTGGAGGCAAATATTATGTGTTTGTCCTAGTTGATGACTACACTTGATTTACCTATGTCTATTTTCTCGCAAAGAAATATGAAGCCTTTTCTTATTTCATAATATTTAGATCTCAAGTTAAAAATGAGAAAAACCTACCATTGATAACTATTCATAGTGATCGTGGTGGAGAATTTGAAAATTCTGATTTTGAAAATTCTTGTTGTAAAATAGGTATTACTCACAACTTATCATCTCCAAGAACTCCTCAACAAAATGGTGTTGTAAATAGAAGAAATCACATTCTTCAAGATATGACAAGAACCATGTTGAGTGAATATTCTATAGCCAAACATTTTTGGGCCGAAGTTGTAAGTAATGATTGTTATACAATAAATTGAGTTTTAATAAGACCGCTTCTTAATAACAACTTATGAGTTATAGACTAGCCGAAAACCAAAAGCTTCTTACATCAAAGTTTTTGTTTTCCAATTATTTATCTTGAATACCAAGGATAACTTAGATAAATTTTCACCCAAATCCAATGAAGGTATTTTCTTAGGTTACTCTACTAACTCTAAGGCATATAGATTTTTTAAAAAAACACTTTCACTATGGAAGAAACAGTACAAGTTAATTTTGATGAAAATGATCCTTTTGTTTTCAAACAACCTACATCCTCGGATGTGTTTTCTGAAACTGATCACCAACCTTTGATAGAAGATCTTTCAGACAAGGATAATGTTCAAGAAAATGTTTTGGAAAAATTTACCCCTAATGATTTTCTACCTTATGTTGATGAACAGGTTTTTCAAAATCCAAGTCAGTTGTTACTTATGAATCATCCCAGTGATAATATCATTGGAAATGTTAATCATCCAATAAGAACTATAAGTTCATTAAGGAATTAAGTTGAACATATTGAATTTATTTCCCAATTTGAACCAAAGACTCTGGAAGAATCCTTGGGAGTTGAATATTGGATAAAGGCTATGCAAGATAAACTCAATGAATTCGTAAGGAATCAAGTTTGTACCTTGGTTAGAAAACCTAAGGAAGCTTCTGTTATTGGAGTAAAATGGGTTTTTAGAAACAAATACGATGAAAATGGAGTCATTGTTAGAAAAAAAGAAAGCTTATTTGAAAAAGGCTATAACCAACAAGAAGGCATAGACTATGAAGAAACATGTGCTCCTATAGAAAGACTTGAAGAAATTACTATTCTTCTATCCTTTGCAGCATTTTTTAATTTTAAACTCTATCGAATGGATGTTAAGTGTGCTTTTCTTAACGGTTATGTACAGGAGGGAGTCTATGTAGATCAAACCCCTGGCTTTGAAGATACAAAATATCCTAATCTTGTTTATAAACGTACCAAATCTTTATATGGACTTAAACAAGCCCTTAGAGCTTGGTATGATAGAATTTGAGGATTTTTTCTTCTGAATAACTATGTTAAGGGAACTATTGATCCAAACCTTTTCATTAATAAAAATGGTAAAGATGTTTTGATTGTTCAAATTTATGTTGATGAAATCATCTTCGGATAAACTCATTCATCCTTAACTGATTCCTTTGCGAATATTATGAAATCTGAGTTTGAAATGAGTATGATGGGTGAGTTAACATTTTTTCTTGGTTTTAAAATTTCACAAAAACCAGAGCGAACTTATGTCACGAACCAGGCCAGGTTGCCATCCAACCTGGTGCCCGATCCGGTCCGTGACATGTCCCGAAGGACGTTCTCGATCCCTACGGGCTGGCACAAGTAAATGGGTATCAAAACTAACACATGAGAACGATTTTACCTGAAATAGTAAACACAAAACAACTGATAAGATAAAGAAACTGAAACTGAAAGTAGACAACCAAATAGGGTCTTAAACTGAAAACAAAATCAGGGGTTTACAACTTGAACCCACAACCAAAATAAGCGACAACAAAAGAAACTCAAACTCAAACCTCCAAGAAACCAGAGAGACGCAGCATCCACACGTCACAACACCAACCTACATGAGAAGACCATCAAAGACTAGAACCACCATCACTGAGCACGATGTCACAATCTGGAATACACAAGAAACAAAGTCTACATACACCCAAAGGTGTATGTAGGGTGTGATCCAAAATCCCAATAGTACGTCACCCAATAAAAAGGTTCCACGTATAAACCTTAAATGACAAATACATTTTCAGGATAAATAAATGAAAGGACACCAAAGATAAAAAACTTTAAAGAAATAGTTTCTATAAGGAAAGAACTTTTAAATAAAACAACTTAAATAAAAGAAAACACCCTTGCATAAAAGAAAAACTCAAACTTTCACAAAACCCAAAAGCTGCACTGTATGCCGACGGTGGGTGTATAGTATTCTAGGAGCACCAAAAGTGGGAGAGGCCCTAAAGATACTAGAAAAAATAATGGGACCCTAGAACCTCACGTCTCAGTGAACTGTATAGGAATCACAACAAAATACGTTCTCGTGCACGAGCCACCAGACAGGGTAACACATCCATAACCTAGTGGTCTCTGATCATCATCCAATGTTTAGTTATTGTTGTAAGCATCAATCTAGCTAAGTGAATCTGGGATGGGGCCACTCTCGAATCACTAGCACGCTAGTCTAGTCCACCCACCTAGTACCCATGCTTCCCACTTTGTGCTCAAGATGTTCCAACTTCACATTTCATGTCAAACTCAAAAAAATAAAACAAATAGGGTGTAACATAAACCCAACGCCACACTTCCACACACACCAAAAACCATTTTACAAAGTATGCACAATAAAGGACTTTACCCAACTCAATTAAAACAATTTTTGTATTGCTAATAATTGTTTATTTAAAACACATTAAATTTTTATAGTTAATAATTTTATTAAAGCATATTAAATTCTTGGTAAAAAAATTCTTTAAAAAGAAACATAACACAACTTAACACACAAAAACAACTCAACCCTCTTTCATGACCAGACACACCCAACGCCACATCAAGAACACAAATTGCATCACTTTCATCAATTATCAACCAAACCGCACTGTTAAAAACACATTTTACTGATTAAACAAAACACTAGAAATTTTATTAAGCAAACCAGAAGATAAAACATGACTCTAAACACCAAAGACACACTCAAATTCCCTTTTTGAACAAATTCATATGAACACTACACCAGATCATAAACTGTGCACTTTGTGAATTTTCACAAAAGCAAACCCAAACATTATAAAAACTTCATAACACAAACATTGCACTTTGAACATATGAAAAGGATAACTGCACATGCTGTAAAACACTAACAATTTACTAAAAGTAAGATTTCAGCCAATGAACGCACCCACCCATATAAACATACTACCAGACAAATATTAACACATGAAAAACATCATTAAAACCAAATTCTCACCCAAAATAATTAATCAAAGTACATCGCAAATTAACTAACCTAGAAAATTAATTCATCAAGTAATGCTAAAATGTGGAACCACCTACCTCGGGTGTCGAAGACTCCAATACACAGCGTGAAACTTCAATTTCCCATCAAACGCACCCCAAAAATTCCAAAACAAACCTTAGAAACAAAATATCGACAAATGCATCAAAATAGAATCAGGTTATGCATAAATTAAACCACAACCAACATGAAAACTCACCATAAAACCTTAAGTGGGGAGGGGAAACTCACCCAGGTGAAATGCATTTGTGGAGAAGGGGGAAAAAGGGTGGGACAAAGGCTTTGGAAGTTGGTCATGTGAGAAGAGGGTCCCCGGAGGTGAGGGCGGAGGGCGCTGACCAGGATTTCCGGAATAGAGGAAGGTCGAAGGGTTCCGGGTTGGAAATAGGAGGGGGTATGGCGGTTATGAGCAGAGGGAAGGCTGGCTAAGGAGAGGTCGGCCAGGAGGGTGGTCACCAGATAGAGGCGCGGTGGGGAGGGAGGTCGTCGAACATAGGCGCGGCCGGGAGAGAGGTCGCCGGACAAGAGACGCGGCCGGGAGGGAGGTCGTCGGACATAGGCGCAGCTAGGAGGGAGGTCGCCAGACAAGAGGCGCGGTCGGGAGGGAGGTCGTCGAACATAGGCACGGCCGGGAGAGAGATGGGGTACGGCGTATCCGAGCAGCAGAAAGGGGGTGCGACGAAGGAGAAGAGTGGGAAATAGGGGTGGCCACCTTCGACGGGGGAAGGGAAAGAAAAAAATGGGGGAAGGGGGGAACTAGGTCACGACGTAAGGGAAGGGAAAAAAGGATAAAAAAATAAAATAAAATAAAAATAAAACTAAATAAAACTAAAAACAAAATCAAACCAATAATAATAATAATTTTAATAATATTCTAAATAACTTAATTAAAACATTAAAAAAAGAATAATAATAATAATAATAATAATCTTATTATTATTATTATTATTATTAGAACTCATAATTCATTTTATTCGTCCCATTTTATTTTGCGCCAATACCTTATTCATCTAATTAAATTTTATTTCTTTATCAATAATTATTATTTTTTAATTAGTTGCACGCCAAGGAGGTGTGTGGAGAACCAAGCGAGGCTATTTTTGTTTAATTAGTTGCACTCCAAGCAGGCGTGCAGAAAACCGAGCGAGGCCGCACGGTGACCCAAGCAAGGTCGCGTGGTTTCGACAGCGGCACGCTGGATGCCTTGAAGGCCAAAAATGTGTTTCTAAATAAGAATTCAAAAATTTATGTCGGGTTTCACCCAGACTCCCCGATATCAAGAAAAAAAAAGATAAAATTTTTAATGTAAAAGAGGTGGGTGTGACAACTTACATATCCCAACATAAATATATCAAAGATCTTTTAAATAAATTAGGGTATGACAACACTAAGAGTATAAGTACTCCTATTGTAACCTCTAATACTCTTGATATTGATGAAGTAGGGAAACCTGTAGATCAAACATCTTATAGAGGGATGAAAGGAAGTTTATTGTACTTAACAGCTAGTCGACCTAACTTAATGTTCTCAGTATGCTTATGTGAAATATTTCAAGCAAATCCTAAAGAATCCCATTTAAAAGCAATAAAAATAATTTTTCAGTATTTAAAGGGAACTTTAGATTTGGGACTATTTTATTCCTCTGGAAATTATTTTGAACTTAAAATTTTTTTGGATGCTGACTTTGGTGGTTGTAAAATGGATAGAAAAAGTACATCTGAAACTTATCATTTATTAGGAGATTCCTAAGTTTCTTGGTCTTGCAAGAAACAACACTCTGTAGAACTTTCCACTACTAAAGCTAAATATGTAGCAGCTCGAAGTTGTTGTGCTCAAGTGTTGTGGATGCAACACACACTCACAGACTATGGTATTAGTTTTACTAATACTCAAATTA
Source organism: Viscum album (assembly GCA_963277665.1). Lineage (NCBI taxonomy): Eukaryota > Viridiplantae > Streptophyta > Magnoliopsida > Santalales > Viscaceae > Viscum > Viscum album. Next base: position 904,357,954 of record OY728131.1, on the reverse strand, counting down.
TGTGTGATAACACAAGTTCCATTGCCCTAAGTAAAAACCATTTACGTCACTCTCGTGTAAAGAAAATAGATATTAGACATCACTTTCTTAGGGATCACACACTAAAAGGAGATATTATTCTTCAATTCATTGGAACGCAAGAGCAACTTGCTGATATTTTCACAAAGCCTCTACCATCCGATAGATTTGAACATATTAAACAGAATCTAGGAATGATTTCTGTAAGGTAGTCATTCATATCTACTTCTGGTTTAAATCATCTCCTAACATTAAACAACTCCTTATTTTAGGGGGGAACATATGTTTTTTTATTTTCTTTCTTTAAAATCTTTTTCTTTCATTTGAAAATTTCGGATTTGAAGATTTCATATTTTAAAACTCCCAAGAAAAATTATTATAATATCGATAAATCTATTAGATTATTCCAAAAGGTATTCTTTATTACTCTTTGTCTTAAATTTTGGTTGTTAGTAGTTTAAAATTTCTTAAATTCTGGTTTACCTTACTTAAAAATATCAGAATTCATATTTTCTATATCCATTCTCAACCGTCATATCATATCAGGCTTTTTTCAGCTGTTTGATTATCTTATGGAAGTTGAAAAGTCATAGCTATGTTTATATAAGGGATGTCTTGTTCTCAAGTATCACACCATCCTTACTGTTCTTAGTGCCGAAGCTCTGCTGCCATCAAAGCATTCGTTCCAAACATCTCTTTCACCCTAAATGACTCCTAAATCTTCAGTAGATCAGATGTTGGTTTCCAAGGAGATAAAGGACTGGTTAATATTTAGGGAATGGTTAGTCTGCACAATGTTCTTTGAAAAATATGATTCCCTTATTTCTAAGGTAATAAAATCTAATGTATGGGAAAGCGTCTGTGTTGCTAAGGTGAAATATCATGATCCAGTTTATCCTGATCTACTTATTCAATTCTATGAATCATTTTCTTTCTTCCAAAAAGATAGTAAGGATCTGTTTAAGTTCAAATGCTATGATAAGACATATACAGTTCCTTACAAGAAGGCATCAAATGTTCTCAATATTCTATATGAATGGTAATCTCTTCTATGCTCTCAGAAACTCCCTGAGAAAGAAGGTTCTTTTTGAGAAAGCTAAGGCTTTGGATTTTCTTGGTCTCAAATTTTTTAAGAATCCGAATATCACGAATCTCTCAAGGAATCACAAGATGGTATCCCTTTGGATGCAAGGATTTCTTATTCCAAGAAATGGAGATAAATATTCTTTGAAGATATGTGATATCTTTCTCTTAGAATTCCTTGTCAACCTAAGGAAGATCAACTTACTGAAATACATCTTTCTCACCATCCAAGCAATTAAAGGCAGATCTATCAGTTCTTAGATCCTTCTGTACCCATCAACTATTTCGAGGATAATTGTTTTGTGTCTTCATGAAATGAATGTTCCTTGTTGATCAATCTCAAAACCATTCAATATATTATTTCTAAGTGATGACACTCTAAGAAGGATGAAGGTAGTGTTTATCCCAAAATCCAAAAACTTTGAAGAAATGGTTGTCCAGAACAACGGTGATGTTCTGGAATCTTCAAAGCTAATATTTAAGAAAAGAAAACTTGATGAACTTAGCTTGCCGCTACCAGTTCCTTATGTCTCAGTATCAACACCTCCTCTTACAAAGAAACTGAAAGCTTATTCAGATGCAACAGTTGCAAAGTGGAGAGAAATGGAAGCCACCAGAAAAGAAGGATATCCTTCTTTTGGTTTGAATCCCGTAGAGGCTAAGGCCTTGAAAATCAACCAAGCTGAAAATTTTGAAAAAGAAAAGAAGGATAAGAAGTTAAAGAAGAAATCCTCAGAAGCTCTAGTGTGCCAGTCTTTATGGAAAGCTATGGAAAAGAATTCTCAACAAGTTCAAGAATCTAAAGTTTCTCAAAAGAAACCAGTGGCCACTCCAGAAATACAGAAAGCTAAGAAAATCCTAGTTTTATCAGAACCTGTTCAAGAAGTAGAAGATCAGATATTCCAAGAATATTATGATGATGTTTTAAGGGAAGTGGAAGATTATGTTGGAACTCCTTCGAGCTCAGTTTCCAAATCTGTTTTAGTAGAACAAGTCGGAGAATAAGTGGAAGAGGAAATTGAAGAAGAAGTTGAGGAAGAGGTAGAAGTTGACGAAGAAACAAAAGTAGAAAAAGAATAACATGTAGAAACTGAAGTGTAAGGAGAAGATAAATAATAAGTTGAACATCAAGGTGAGGAAGAGGAAAAAATTCAAAAGGAAGAATATGAACAGGAATATATTAATGTTATCCAAGTATCTGATGAACAAACCCCAGTCCGAAATCCTGACAAACGCAAGAGTGTTTTGGTTACCTCACCGGATAAAGAAACTCCTTAGAAGTCCTCTAAGATAATAGAGAGACAAGGTTCCTTAACTACAAGAGGAGTTGATAAAGGAAAAGATGTTTCAGCATCCGAGTCCTCTTCATCTGTTTAGAATGATTTTGTCAAGCTATCTCTAGGAAAGTTGGTAAGTACTATTCCGGTTTTTCAAACATAGATGCCCAGAGTCAAATGATGCAAGAGACCCTGAACCAAAAGCCAGAATCAACCAATATGCTTATGGACATGGTTTCCAAGAAATAAGCAGGCTTCAGTAATCTTTTGATTGATTACAAAGCCCATAAGGTAACTTGTAAGAAAGTCTTTAACCACACCAAAACCATTAATGAAGAGCTCATGCAGTTTGGTGATTCCATGGATTCAAAAAAGGGAGCTTTTAATTCTTGTGAAACAGAATTCAAGAAGGTTAGGGATTCAATATCTGAGAAGGGTAGTCAACTCAATTCTATTTCCCAATCTGTTAGCAGTGAAAAAGAAGTCAGTGCTAATTTAGAGAAAAAGGTTTCTGCTCAAGAAGAAAGGATTTTGGCTTTAGAAAAGAAGAACCAGGATCAGAAAATCTTACTGAAGAAGTTTCAAGATGATCATAAAGTAGTCAAGAATCTCAAAGTCCTGATAAAGAAGATGTTGACTGAGCAAAAGTAGAACGAATGAATTTTATTTACATTATGATTTTTTATTGTAATATAAACCTTATTTCAAAAAATTTCTTAGGAAATTTCTTGCATATCTTTCTTTTGTTTTCAGATGTATACTTGCTTAACGTTTCTGGTACATTTTATACTTCTGCATTCCTTTCCCTCTTTCTGAAAATCACAAAGGGGGAGAATTTAATCTCCGATTGGGAGAATCTATTAAGGGGGGGTTTGGAAAGTAAGGAAAATTTCCAAGTAAGGGGGAGTTTTCCTTTAAGAAGAGATGTTTATCTAAGGGGGAGTTATTCCCTTAAGAAAATCTAGTTCATCTAAGGGGGGTTTATTCCCTTAAGAAAACCCAAACTTTAAAGATCAATAATATGATCCTTGGGAAACATGAACTAAGGGGGAATTAGTCATATTCATTTATAATCTCATTCAAAGGGGGAGATAAGTTTTTCTTATTTGGTTCAATATATTCTTCCTTAGTAAAGTTTTTTGTGCTTTCCAAAAAGGGGGAGATTGTGGAGTCAATAAGTATATCTTATAACTTCTTCATTCCTTATGGTTTTATGTTTTGAAAATCACAAACACTTTTTTCTAAATTCTAATTTTTTTTAAGTTCTGTATTTTTATTAAGATATGGTTTTTTCATTCTGATTTTGTCATTCAGTTATTTTTGCAAGATCTTTCATTACGATATATGATTCAATTTTTATGATTCCGAATCCGTGTATATATGATGCCGATTTTCAATACCAATTCTGGTGTATATATGATGCTGATTTTCAATACTGATTCCTGTGTATATATGATGACGATTTTCAATACTAATTCCAGTGTATATGTGATGAAAATTTTCAATATCGATTCTGGTGTATATGCAATGCTGATTTTCAATACCTAATCTAGTGTATATATGATGCAGATATTCATGATACCGAATCCGGTGTATTGGTGACTCAGATTTTATGATTACATTTTCTTGAGAATGTTATTTCTAATAATCCGTTTTCTTGATTTCTTAAGATTATTTTTTCTTGATAATGTTAGAGTTCCCTAATATATCATTCCAAAGATATCGAATTCCAAGATTTCTTATACCTAAAATTTATCTTTAACTTAATATTTTTTCTCTTACTTGAAATGATGTCGTACAATCTATTAAAAACTAACCGTTGTATGTTTTCCACGCGCCCAGGTCCCTCCGAGATTTAAGAAAAAAATGACCATTGGAAAGGAACCAACCATTGGGAAGTTTTTCCTATAAATACAAGATCATTTGAATGAGCAAAGTAAATTGACAATGAACAAGCTTGAAAAGTGATTTCTAGATAGAGAGGCTCTTACAACTCTCAGTTCTTCATGAAAATGTTGTGAACAAAATTTTCAAGCGTGAACAACTTGTTCAGACTTTCTTAGTGCTGACTTCGATCATGCTGATCGTGGGCTTCTAGGTTTGGAAGACAGAAGTTCTGATTTCCTTCTAAATAGAGGGCTTGCAGTGATAGAAAGACAAGTACCAATCTTTGGATTGAGGTCTTACCTGGGTTTGGGTAAGACAGACTTTCTTGAAAGAATAAATCAAGGAACCTATATCCAAGGTTGTTGGATACCATTCTCTTTGGGTTAAAATAGTCCTATTGTTACTTGTTTTCGTTTACAAGTTGTTTTAATTCCACTACTGTATCTTAACTTTGTTAAAGTTATAATGTATAACTTTCTTATACTTTGTAATTCTGTTACTCTGATTATATTACAGATTCTATACGCTTTAAGGTAGAATCTTTCTTTTAAGAAATTACAAATGGTTTCTTTAAGAGGTCTTGTGAATATTTATTTAACCTTGTTAAAATTAACTTTAAAGGTTCTAAAGGAATTTTTAAAGAATAAATTCACCCCCCCCCCCCTTGTATATTGAGCATATACATTCTTATTTTGATCCTACACTAAGAATTCCCCACACTGATCTAGAATTATCTAACACCTCGCATCTCCAAACGATCACTAATAAAACCATGACCTACCCACACAAGGGCCAACAACACTTTTAATAAAAAATAACAATTCTAGAGGTCACATTAAAAAGAATTCAACTACTATGATCACAAAAGGATAAGTTCATTGCACTATCACCACAAAAAAATAATCTTACAATATAAAGAAAACAAGAACAAGGTAACCCTGAATTTCTCTATTACAAAGATGAAAGATAAAGAACCAGTTAAATGTATCACATGCCTCTGACTTGCTGACTATACGCAAGTTTCACCCCAAGACCTAAGGTTGGGGATCTGATGACTAAAGAATCTTATGCCTCACAGTTAGACACTAGAATCCCTCAATCATAACTCCTTCCTCAAACTAAACTTCCCCCAGAACTTCCCACAGTGACACGAATGACCACAATGATGATAGGATATAAGAGGGATGTGGCCCGATGGCTTGGAATGACCGAACCAGCCATACTGATTGCACATCCGTAGGCATCCTGACAAACTAGGTGCCAGGATCAACGAAGATAACCTCTTAGGGAAGGTTCCTCATGCACGCACTCCTCGCCAGATAGAGAACCTTAACAAAAACCAACTATCACCAACTACTCCCTAAACTCCAACGAAGATATGACAACAAACCTCCACTAGTCCCAAATTGAACCCTTAAACTAACCTGAAATGACATGAACCATAACAACCTATGGGAGTTCCCAACCACCCAAAGATACACTCCACTTCCCTCAAGTCATTCCACCACCTCTAAAATAAATCCAACATCTCAAAGGGCGATGACACATAAAAGAACCAAACCCTTGTCATGACTCATCGACAACACCAGGGACCTTTCTGGGCGGCATATTTCAAAAAAAATAAGAAACACAAAACCAATAATTTCCTCGATCCAAAACCAATATCAAGCCAAAACATCATTAATAAAGGCAACTACATCCGGAAATAACCAAACAAAAATAAATGCAGCAAAAACATTTCTTTCAAAAACCCCATTTTTTCAATATTTTTTTAACTACCTTCCTTCAAGCCCAATTTCCAAAAACCAAACGCCACTTTTTAACCCAAATTCAATTTTCCAAAAATCATTTCCCCATTTTAAAAATCACTGTAGAACAACAAGGTCAAGTATTTAATTTCAAAACACATCCGAGTAATCTCATGAACCATGGCACAAGTTTTCATCCACTTCCACCCATATGCACCAACACGGACTTTCCATACATGCCCTCACATGTGCCAATGTTCCTAAATAGTACCCAAGGTTGTGTCCAAACAATGTCCAACAAAATCTAAATATTTACCAAATTATCAAACCAAGACAACTTCATTTTTAGAACACATTTTACCAATGTATGACATTAAAAGAAAACCCCTTCATTTCAAAAACCCTTTTCATTTTTTTTCATAAACCCACTTGCACCAACCAGAATCAAATCAAAGCGAAACACAACTTGTGCCAAAACAAAAAAAAAGACAGAATGAGGAACTAGCAGTTATGCTTAACCCGATGACATGGTAGTGAGCCATGCCCCAAGCAAGTGTCAATGACTAGGAGAAGCTCAACCGTGCACTCAGACTCCACATGGGTCACTACTCCATGTGAGGTCACGACATGACACCGGCCCGCTTCCATTATCATTCCTCAATCCAAAAAGAAAAGTAGAAGACTCAAAACCTGGACTACCCCTGGAAACTCGGGGTTCAGAACAAGCAAGGGTTCATGAAGTCCTTCTCACACATACCTCTCGAGTCCTGAAAGTCCTAATCTAAATCTACCAGACACCCCAAATAATAAGGTCATCATCTGATACCATTTTGTGATGAACCATCCTGGATTGACCCTGAACAGGTTTCCTGAGCCGGTCCACAACATGTCCCGAGGGGGGTTCCTGAGCCCCCCGGGATGACAACCAGTTTCGAGCATCAAAGTATACATGAGGGAAAGATTTAAGACTAAGAGATCAAACCAGAAACTGCTAAATAAATAGAACAAATAGATCATGCAGCAGAATGACAACTAAAACTTAAATAAACAAAGAACCGATCCAGATACAAATAATCACCAAAAATAACAAAACTGAAAACAAGACCCCACTACAATGATCTCCATGTGACCCCTAGTTCACCTCCAACAAAAATCTAAAAACTTCTCCCACATGAGCATCCACTAAGAAAAAATCATGAACAATAGCTGAACCAGCAACTGAAATGGTAAATGATAGCCATGAGCACAAAAATTCTTAGTAGAGAAGCCAAAAGTAAACCACTAAATCCAAGTGTTTATTTACCCAAATTGGTCCGATGACACAAGTATGGAAATACAAATATAAAAATAAGGTTTTCCTGTTTAAACAAAATAACACCTCTTTCCCACAATGAGGACCAAATCATGCCATATATTATTTCAAAAACAGTTTTTCATTATATAAATAAAACCAAACAAGTGATATCAGGGTTGTGAAAAAGGGAGACAGGTAAATAATACATGCTGAAAATAAATCAATGTAGCAGAAAATAAATAAGAAATATGAGATGAAAATAAACCAGTGTAACATAAAATAAGAAAGCAATAAAAGATGTAACCATGGGCGATCCTGAACATCCCTAGACAACCCCTGGATGCACTCGGTTTAGAATCACCTACTAGCGTATGGTGAATCCCCATAGTCTATAACCCACTGATTGCCCTCGAGGCAAAATCAGTGGCAAATCCCACCTGGCCTCTCTATCTACCAGGGGCACCAACCTGTCTAATTGGGGATGGTGAGAAACTGTAACTCAATAATCTATAAGATGCCCATGACCCCATGGTGGATAAAATAATACTGTGTAGGTAGGAAGGTCCTCGCACGCGTGAATTATCTCATCGAACTTGCCTTCCTCAAACACGGATTCTTCTTATACATTCACCCATAAAGGGTTACACTAGACAGGAGCTCCTCATATACTTGATAAATCATTCACATTAATCAAATTTCTAAATGGGTTGTCACATCATGTTCATATCAAAACCATTTTCTAAAAAAATGCTTAAGGTTTCCAATCGAGCAGACACTTTTATTCAAAATATCTTCCAAACAAAACTCTTACATTTTCAAAGATAAATGGGATCTCATGTTCTAAACACACATGAAAACACTTCACAATTATCAAACATGATTTTTTCCTTTTCTGACCCACACCAATACATGTTTTAAACCGAATGACCAAACCTTAAAGAACGCATTATAAACCATGGTTTCCAAAACACTTAATACAACACTTTAAAAAACCACATTTAAAACAATCTTTAGAAACCACTCAAGGGGACAAATTTATTTGAAAACTAAAATCCAATTAGAAAACTAAACTTCCAAGAAAACACCAATTACCTTAAAACCCTAACTGGCCACCTACTTTATTTATAGAACATAAAATAATCAAAAAACAACATTAAAACCTTTCCAACACATTTTAACATGTTTAGTATGTGATACGAACATAAACCCCTACATGCCCAAAATCCTCTTTTTATATCAAATGCACACCAAGAAAACATTTTAAATCCTTTCCCAAAAAATCACAACTAACCCACATTATTTTAAAGGAGATCCAAATAAAAAATTGAATTCATTAAACATTTACAAAAGTGTTTTAACACAATAACTAATTCATAAAACAACCAAGACAAGTTCATTAATAAAAAATTTCGTTGCAACATAATAACAGTGATACATTTCATAAGGGACCAATTCCTTCTTATATAAACATAAGCAATTCAAAAAATCTTTCTAGGTATCATAAAACTATGAAGTTTACACTAAAACTCATTTAAAATATATTTTTAACTAATCAAATAAATTCAAAATTGCTATAATAATTTAATTAAGGGTTCCATAGAGCTGAAAAACTATTTCATAAATTTATTTAAAATGGAATTCATAGAAGGAAAGACTTTAAGAAAGAAAAACTTTGAAACACCTACCAAAACCTCGTGCGATTGGAATAAAACTTCAATAGGAGGATGAACAATGCCCCGCGGACAAAACGCACACCCTAAATCCAAAGGAAACCCAAGATACATATTAACCCTAACATTTAGGGTTTGGCCAACAAGAAACCCCACATGAAAACACTATAAATTAAGTGAGGAGAGGAGAATATGGGAAGAGAACTTACCGGATGGAACCGCTGTAGGGAGGAGCAACTACCAAAAAAAAGCATCAGATGAAAGGGAGGTGTGCGTGAGGGATAAGCGGGGAGAGAGGAGGTGAGCGTGAGGGGGTAATGGAAATGTGAGGGGTGCATGGGAGATAGATATAAAAAAATGAAATGAATTAATGGGGAAAGTGGGTGTGCATGAGGGGATACGAGAAGAGAGGGTGTGAGTGTGAGGGAGGGTAAGGGAATGGTTGGGGTTTCGTGGGAGATAAAAATAAGAAAGAATTAATGGGAGGGGGGAATATTGGTGCGTGATGGGTAATGAAAAGATGGGGTGTGATTGGAGAGAGGTGAGTGGAGAGAGGAATAAAATAGAATAAAAGATAAATAAATGGGGAAAGATGGGTGATGCGTGAAAGAAAATGAAAGTTGGGAGGTTTGATTGGAGAGAGAGAGATAATGGGGAGAAGAAAAACAATAAATAAAAGAATGCAGGGATATTAGAGAGAGGGAATAAAAAACAATTAATTAATGGTGGAAAGAGTGGGGACTAGAGAGAGGGAGAGCATAAGATAAAAAAATAATGTTTAGGTGTGAAAGAAGGGGAGTGGGGTGTGCGCGGGGGGTTAATGGGGAGAGTGGTGTGAGTGTGATGGATAACAAAAAGGATGATTAAAACCCTAGAAAATTAATAACCATAACAAATACAAAAAATATATTATTGATGATAATAATTATAATTATAATTATAATAATTATAACTATTTAAATATCAAAATTTTAATGACAATATTTATAATAATTTTAAAAAATTATATAATCATAATGCCATTTTTTTTCTTAATGGTAATACTAATAATAAATATAAAAGTAGTAGTAATAATAATAATAATAATAATAATTTTATTCATTTTCTTTTAAATAATAAAAAAGTTAGTAACAACCGAATAATTATTATATTTATAACCATTTCAATGAACAATAATGTTATTAATATTGTATCTTAAAATTTTAATTTATTTCATTCTCATAATGTTCTATTATTTTAAGTAGTGCAAAACCTCAGAGACATTCGGGCCGACCACACAGTTACCTCCAACCGTGTGGCACCCGTGCACCAACCCAAAACCCACCAAAAACATCAAATATAAAAAACATTAAACATTCACTCAACCCGCACCTTATCATGACTAACTGAAGCCATGAAATTATAAAATAAAATAATTTAAAAGATCGGGGTGTGACAATTCTCCCCACCACAAAACTTTCTGCCCCTAGAAAGTCACCCAGCTGAAAAACAACCAAAACTCATGTCAATTTCCGGCCAAAATCATTGTAAAAAAATATGAGCCTCGATCTAACAATTCAGTCTACAAGTTACACCCAATCGACTCAAAGAAAACCCATAGCACAGGAAAAGGGGAGAACACGAGAGAGTTCTCCCCACCACAATAATTCCATTAACACAAGAATTTAGAACTCAAACACACCACCTTGATGGGGCAACGCAGGAACTCCCAACCAAACCTTCTCCACATGAGTTGAACAGGACCACTGGAACTTAAACGGAAAACCACTACAAGGCCACACGACATACCGGGGCACCGAAATAAGGAATTCCCTATAACACCATGACCAAAACTAAGAATTCCCCACACCAATCTAGAATTATCCAACAACTCGCATCTCCAAACGATCACTAATAAAACCAGGACCTAACCACACAAGGGCCAACAACACTTTTAATAAAAACTAACGATTCTAGTGGTCACATTAAGAAGAATTCAACTACTATGATCATGAAAGGATAAGTTCATCGCACTATCACCACAAAAAAAATGAACTTACAATAGTAGGAAAACAAGAACAAGGTAACCCTGAATTTCTCTATTACAAAGATGAAAGATAAAGAACCAATTAAATGTATCACATGCCTCTGACTTGTTGACTGTACGAGAGCTTCACCCCGAGAACTGAGGCTGGGGCTCTGATGACTGAAGCATCTTATGCCTCATAGTCAAACACTAGAATCCCCCAATTAGAACTCCTTCCTCGAATAAAACATCCCACATAACTTCCCCCGGTGACTCGAATAACCACAACGATGACAGGACTTAAGAGGGATGTGGCCCGATGTCTTAGAATGCACGAACCATCCATACTTATGGCACATCCGTAGGCATCCTGACGAACTAGGTTCCAGGATCAACGAAGATAACCTCTTAGGGATGGTTCCTCATTCACACACTCCTCATCAGATAGGGAACCTTAACAAAAACCAACTATCACCTATTACTCCCCAAACTCCAACGATGATATGACAACCAACCTCCACTAGTCCCAAACTAAACCCGTAAACAAACCCGAAACAACACAAACCTTAACAACCTATGGAGTTACCAACCACCCAAATATACACTCCACTTTCCTTAAGTCATTCCACCACCTCTAATATACCTCTGACATATCAAAGGGAAATGACACATAAAAGAAATAAACCTTAGGCATGACTCATCGACAACACTAGGGGCCTTTCTTGGCGGAATACTTCGAAAAACATAAGAAACACAAAACCAAGAGTTACCTCGATCCAAAACCAATATCAAACTGAAACAACATTAATAAAGGCAACTATATCTGGAAATAACCAAACAAAAATAAACGTGGACAAAACATTTCTTTCAAAATCCCCATTTTTCAATATTTTTCTTAACTACCTTCCTTCAAGGCCAATTTCCAAAAACCAAAGGCCACTATTTAAACCAAATTCAATTTTCCAAAAATCATTTCCCCTTTTTAAAAAACACTTTAGAACAATAAGGTCTAGTATTTAATTTCAAAACACACTCGAGTAATCCCATGAATCATTGCACATGTTTTCATCTGCTTCCACCCATATGCACCAAAACACACTTTCCATACATGCCCTCACATGTGCCAATGTTCCTAATAAGTACCCAAGGTTGCGTCCAAACAACTTCCAAGAAAATCTAAATATTTACCAAATTATCAAAACAAGCCAACCTATTTTTTGAACACATTTTACCAATGTATGACATTTAGAAGAAAACACTTTCATTTTAAAAACCCTTTTCATTTTTTTTCAAAAACCCACATGAACCGACCAGAATCAAATCAAGGTGAAACAAAACTTGATCCAAAAAAAAAGACGGAATGACGAACTTGCAATTACGCTTAACCCAACAACATGGTAATGAGACAAGCCCCAAGAAAGTGTCAATGTCTAGGAGGAGATAAATCGTGCAATCGGACTCCACATGGGTCACTACTCAATGTGAGGTCACGTCATGACACCGGACCACTTCCATTGTCATTCCTCAATCCCAAAAGAAAAGTAGAAGACTCAAAACCCATACTACCCATGGAAACTCGGGGTTCAGAACGAGAAAGGGTTCATAAAGCCCTTCCTGTACCTACCTCTTGAGTCCCGACAGTCCTAATCACCATCTACCGGACACCCCAAATAACAAGGGCCTCCTCTGATACCATTTTGTCATGAACCAACCCGAATTGACCCTGAACCGGTCACCCGAGCTGGTTTGCAACATGTCCCGAGGGGGTTTCCCGATCCCCCCGGGATGACAACTAGTGTCGGGCATCAAAGTATACATGAGGGAATGATTTAATCCCAAGAGATAAAACCAGGACCAGATAAATAAATAGAACAAATAGAGCATGAAGCAGAACAAAAACTAAAACTTAAATGAAAAAATAACCGATCCAAATACAAATTATCACCAAAAATAACAAAAATGAAAACAATACCCTGCTACAAAAATCTCTGTGTGACCCCTTTTTCACCTCCAACAAAAACCCAAAAACTGCTCCCACATGAGAAGCCACTAAGAAAAGAGCATGAACAATAGCTGAACCTGCAACTGAAATGGTAAGGGATAGGCATGAGCACAAAAATGCTCAGTAAGGATTCCAAAAGTAAACCACTGAATCCAATTGTTTCTTTACCGAAATTTGTTCAATGACACAAGTTTGGAAATACAATTATAAAAATAAGGTTTTCCCATTTAAACAAAATAACACCTCTTTCCCACAATGTGGACCAACTCATGCCATATATTATTTCAAAAACATTTTATCATTTTATAAATAAAACCAAACAAGTGATATCAGGGTTGTGAAAAAGGGAGACAGACAAATAATACATGCTGAAAATAAATCATTGTCGCAGAAAAATAAATAAGCAATACGAGCTAAAAATAAACTAGTGTTATAGAAAATAAAAAAGCAATACAAGATGTAACCATGGGTGATCTTGAACATCCCTAGACAGCCCCTGGATGCACTCAGTTCGGAGCCACCTCCTAGCATATGGATAAGCCCCATAGTCTCTAAGCCACTGATTTCTCTCGCGAAAAAATCAGCGGTAAATCTCAACTGGCCTCTCTATCTACCAGGGGACACCAACCCATCTAATCGGGGCTGTTGAGAAACCGTCACCCAATAATCTATAAGAAGCCCAGGAACCCATGGTGGTTATAATAATATTGTGTAGGTAGGAAGACCCTCGCACGCGTGACTCACCTCACCCCACTTGCCTTCCTCAAACATAGATGCTTCCTATAAATTCACCCATAAAGGGTTACTCTAGACAAGAGTGCCTCATATACTTGATCAATCATTCACATTAAAAAAAGTGCCAAACAGTCTATCACATCATGTTCATATCGAAACCATTTTCTAAAAAAATGCTTAATGTTTCCTACCGAGCACACACATTTATTCAAAATATCTTGAAAACACCACTCTTACATTTACAAAGCTAAATGGGATCTCGAGTTCTAAACACACAAGAAAATACTTCACAATTATTAAACATGATTTTACCCTTTTCTGACCCCCACCAAAACATGTTTCAAACTGAATGACCAAACCATAAAGGGCACATTATAAACCATGATTTCCAAAACACTTAAAGCAACACTTTAAAAACCATATTTAAAATACTCTTTAGAAACCACTCAAGGGGCCAAATTTATTTGAAAACTAAAATACATTTATAAAACTAAACTTCCAAGAAAACACCAATTACCTTAAAACCCTAACTAGACATGTACTTTATTTATAGAACACAAAACAAATTCAAAAAAAAACATTAAACCCTTACCAACACATTTTAACAGGTTTAGTATGCTATACCAATATAAATACATACATGCTTGAAATCCTATTGTTAAATCATACACACACCAAGAAAACATTTTAAAGTGTTGCCCTAAAAAACACCACTAACCAATATTATTTTAAAGGAATACCAAATAATCATTGAATTCATTAAACATTTACAAAAGTGTGTTAACACAATAACTAATTCATTACAAAACTAAGCCAAGTTCATTAATAAATAATGTCGTTGCAATATAATAATGGTGATACATTTCATAAGGGACCAATTCCTTATTAAATAAACATGAGCAATTCAAACAAGCTTTCTAGGTATCATAAAACTATGCAATTTACACTAAAACTCATTTAAAACATATTTTTAACAAATCAAATAAATTCCAAATTGCTATAATAATTTAATTAAGGGTTCCATAGAGCTGAAAAACTATTTTATAAATTTATTTAAAATGGGAATCATCAAAGGAAAGACTTTAAGAAAGAAAAACTTGGAAACACCTACCGAAACCTCGTGCGATTGGAATTAAACTTCAAAGGGAGGAAGAACGACGCCCCGCGAACAAAACACACAACCAAAATCCAAAGGAAACCCGAGATACATATTAACCCTAACATTTAGGGTTTGGAAAACAAGAAAACCCACATTAAAACCATAGAAATTAAGTGAGGCGAGGAGAATATGGGAAGAGAACTTACCAGATGGAACCACCAGAGGGAGGAGCAACCGCCAGAAGAAGCGCTGGATGAAAGGGAGGTGTGTGTGAGGGATAAGTGGGGAGAGAGGAGGTGAGTGTGAGGGGGTAATGGAAATGTGAGGGGTGCTCGGGAGATAGATATAAAAAATGAAATGAATCAATGGGGAAAATGGGTGTGCATGAGGGGATACGGGAAGAGAGGGCGTGAGTGTGAGAGAGGGTAAGGGAAAGGTTGGGGTTTCGTGGGAGATAAATAAAAGAAAGGAATTAATGGGAGGGGGAAGATTGGTGCGTGATGGGTAATGAAAAGATGGGGGGTGATTGGAGATAGGTGACTGAAGAGAGGAATAAAATAAAATAAAAGAGAAATAAACGGGGAAAGATGGGTGATGCGCGAAAGATAATAAAAGTGGAGAGGTTTGATTGGAGAGAGGGAGATAATGGGGAGAAGAAATACAATAAATAAAAGAAGATAGGGATATTGGAGGGAGGGAATAAAAAAACAATTAATTAATGGTGGAAAGAGTGGGGAGTGGAGAGAGGGAGATCATAAGATAAAAAAATAATGTTTAGGTGTGAGAGATGGGGAGTGGGGTGTGAATGGGGGCTTAATGGGGAGAGTGGTGTGAGTGTGATGGATAAAAAAGGATGATTAAAACCCTAAAAAATTAATAACCATAAAAAATAAAAAAATATGTTTTTGATAATAATAATTATAACAATTTAAATATCAAAATTTTAATGACAATATTTATAATAATTTTAAAAAATTATATAATCATAACGCCACTTTTTCATAATGATAATACTAATAATAGCAATAGAAATAATAATAATAATAATAATAATAATAATAATGATTTTATTCATTTTCTTTTAAATAATAACAAATTTAATAACAACCGAATAATTATTATATTTATAACCATTTCAACGAACAATAATGTTATTATTATTGTATCTTAAACATTTAATTTATTTCATTCTCATAATGTTTTATTATTTTAAGTAGTGCATAACCGTAGGGACATCCGGGACGACCGCAAGGTTACTTCCAACCGTGTGGTGCCCGTGCACCAACCCAAAGCCCACCAAAAACATCAAATATCAAAAAACTTAAACATGCACTCAACCCGCACCTTGTCAAGACAAACTGATGCCAAGAAATAATAAAATAATTTAATTTTAAAGATCAGGGTGTGACATATATTAACACTAATTGAAGGGATTTACCCATAAATAATTTGGACTTTTTAGTCCTCATGCCACCTCTACAGAACAACAAAAAATATAATCCAAAAAATTGATTAAACAGTGTAAGACCTTCTCAAATAATTTGAAAGAAAAATTATGAATGGCAGACTCTTCTTACTACCAATGATACAGGAGTAAAAATTTAAAATTTAATGATATAAAATATATTTTCATTTCATTCACTAATTATTACTTTTTATATTTTCAGAAACATTAGATACACCTTATGGTCAATTTGGATACTCCAAAGATTTATTTTCTGAATTCAATGTATGGATACCAAAAAACTGACCACACATGATAGAATTTTTCAATAAGTAATAAAATTCTTCCATTGTTTTAGAATTAAACTTCAAGTTTTATAATTTAGATTAAGTTTTAATAAGGTTTTTGTTATGATAGGGTGGTTTATGAATATCATGAAAAACAAGGAATGAGACCAGGGGCTAAGCACAAGGATGCTAACATGTTCTACAACTGGATAAGTATCAAGGTATATATATAATAATATTTTACTATCCAAACACATATAAAAAAATTACTTATATTTCTCAATTTTTATGTAGTTTCCAAAAAAACCAATGGAAAAGATTTTTATTATTACGTTTGTAAATTTATAAGAGATATCATATTCCATAAACAAACTAGCATCCCTGAGGAGGTATTTTAATAGATAATTACTATTTTATTTAAAATATTTATTAATCATTTGTGTATTTATATTTTTTCAATTCTATTATAACTATCAAAAAGACTAATATTCACATGATGATATAGGTTTTCTTAGAAACAAATAGGCAGCGTACCTAATAGAAGAATGTACACAAATAACATGAAGATGCGACTTCTATAAAAGTGTTAGATTGATTCATAATTATGTTTAATTTACTTATTTATATTATTACTCACAAAAGAATTTTTTTCTCATATAGGTTAATTAATTTCATATTTATGGGTCAAGAATGTATACAACCATCATGAAAAAATTAATTCATACTACTTATTTAATTAATTTTCTCACCATCTTATCTACTATTTGTAAGTTATTTTCCCCATCATCTTTATCTAATACTTATTTAGTTATTTTCATAGATCTTTTCGTAAGTCATATTTTTCTTTCAACTATACGCAATAATTCATATAAGAGAAAACATGTTCCTTTCTACCAATGTTACCACGATTTACTTTTATTTTCTTTGTTACACTACTGGAAATAGGCTATTTTGTGACGGGATCCCGTCGCAACTAAATCTATTTGCGACGGGACCATCACAAATAATATCATTAGCGATGGGAATCCATCCTGTCGCTAATACTTGTTGAAGTATTTAACAAAATCTTTAAATAATTATTTGCGACGGGACTGTCACAAATGGTATTTGTGACGGGATGAGCAACCCGTCGCAACTAAGTACAAAAAAATAAACATTTGCGTCGGGTTACTCATACCATCGCAAATAAGTATAGAAAAATATTCAAAAATTATATTAAGAATTATTTGCGACGGGTCCGTCACAATTACCTTTTACGACGGGTCGTCATCCCGTCGCAAATAAGTATAAAAAATAAAAATAATAATATTATTATTATAATTCATATTAAAAATATTATAATTAAATTAAAATATTTGAAAATTTTAATAGATATAAAAATAATAATTATTCTAAAATATGAATAATATTATTAATCATATTAATATTATAATATTATATAATAATAATAATATAAAGAATTCATATTATTATAAATAATTAAAAAAATAAAAAAAATAAAAAAATAATATATTAATATTATAATAATATTATTATTATTATAATTAATATTAAAAATATTATAATTAAATTAAAATATTTGAAAATTTTAATATATATAAAAATATTAACTATTATAAAATATGAATAATATTATTAATCATATTAATATTATAATATTATATAATAATAATAATAATAAAATAAAGAATTCATATTATTATAAATAATTAAAAAATTATAATTTTACTTAAAATGTTTGAAACTTTTTATGTATTAAAAATATTGAATATAATATTATTAAAATAATTAGAAAATAAAAATATGAAATTACTAAAATTTGCAAAAAAAAATATAAACAAATAATTAAAATACTAAGTATAGTGTTATTATTAATAAAATAAAAAACCCTTACTGGTTTTGAATAATTTGATAGAAGAAAAACAATCTCTAAAAGAAAAAACTATAATAATTACCACTACTTACGAGAGACACAATTTTCAATGAAATTATTACTAATTAGTAACATAATTTTTAAATCATGCCCAATAAATTATTAAAATTATCAATATTCACAACAGACTATTCTTAACACGTTCAAATCTTAAACGGTCTTTAATTTTTAAATCATGCTCAATAAGAAGTTTGTGTAAGTCATGTTCGATGTAAACTCTATAATTTTCCTTGCTTGGCTGACCACCTTCCAAGTACCGTTCCAATGAGATGATCCAAGTCATGTCTTTCTCAGCCATAAGAATTATATCAAAGGACCCTTTACATAGACCATTCTTCCTTAAAAATTTAAGGGATGAAATTTTTAAGGAAGAATGGTCTATGTAAAGGGTCCTGTGATATAATTCTTATAGCTGATAAAGACATGACTTGGATCCTCTCATTGGAACACTACTTGCAAGGTGGTCAACCAAGCAAGCACAATTATAGAGTTTACATCCAACATGACTTACGCAAACTTCTTATTGAGCATGATCTAAAAATTGACGATTGTTTAACATTTGAACATGTTAATAATAGCTTGTTGTGAATGTTGATAATTTTAATAATTAATAATTTATTTATTATTTTAATAATATTAATATTATTTATTCATAAATATTAATCATAAAATTAATATCATTATTATATTACGTTACTAATTATATTGTCAATTATGTTACTAATTAGTAATGAGAAGATATGCATAGAGACTGGTTAACCAAAACAAACGTGTTCATCTATCACCTTCTCTAATTGTTCTAATTGTTCGCTAATTGTTCGCTAATTGTTCTGCTTATTCTCTAATTGTTATTCTTATTCGCTAATTGTTCTTCTTATTTGCTAATTGTTCTGGTTATTCACTAATTGTTCTGTTTATTCGCTAATTGTTCTCCTTATTTTATTATTAATATTAAAATAATATAATTTTTTATATTATGTTACAACTCTCTTTTTAGTGTTGAAACTTGAAATTCTGTCTCCACATGTAATATTTACATTCACTTTCACCTCTCTATTAGTGACGAGGTTGATAATTATGAAAATGAATGCAAATATTACATGTGGAGACAGAATGTGAAATTATTTCTAATTATTTTTTATATTATGTTACAATTCTCTTTTTAGTGTTGAAACTTGACATTCTCTCTCCACATGTAATATTTACATTCACTTTCACCTCTCTATTGGTGAGGAGGTTTATAATTTTGAAAATGAATTCAAATATTACATGTGGTGACAGAATGTGAAATTATTTCTAATTATCTTGTAATTTTTCTAATTATCTGGTAATGATTCTAATTATCTGGTAATGATTCTAATTATCTTGTAATGATTGTAATTATCTGGTAATGATTCTAATTATCTGGAAATGATTATAATTATCTAGTATTGATTCTAATTATCTGGTAATGATTCTAATTATATGGTAATGATTCTAATTATCTGGTAATGATTCTAATTATCTGGTAATGATTCTAATTATCTGGTAATGATTCTAATTATCTAGTAATAATTCTAATTATCTGGTAATGATTCTAATTATCTCATAATGATTCTAATTATTTGGTAATGATTATAATTATCTGGTAATGATTCTAATTATCTGGTAATTATTCTACTTATCTGGTAATTATTCTAATTATCTAGTAATTATTCTACTTATCTGGTAATTATTCTACTTATCTGGTAATTATTCTACTTATCTGGTAATTATTCTACTTATCTGGTAATTATTCTACTTATCTGGTAATTATTCTACTTATTTGGTAATTATTCTACTTATCTGGTAATTATTCTACTTATCTGGTAATTATTCTACTTATATGGTAATTTTTCTACTCATCTGGTAATTTTTTTACTTATCTGGTAATTATTCTACTTATATGGTAATTTTTCTACTTATCTGGTAATTTTTCTACTTATCTGGTAATTTTTCTACTTATTTGGTAATTTTTCTACTTATCTCGTAATTTTTCTACTTATCTAGTAATTTCTACTTATCTGGTAATTTTTTCTAATTATCTGGTAGTTTTTCAAATTATCTGGTAATTTTTCTAATTATCTGGTAATTTTTTTAATTATCTGGTAATTTTTCTAATAATCTGGTAATTTTTCTAATTATCTGGTAATTATTCTAATTATCTGGTAATTATTCCAATTATCTGGTAATTATTCTAATTATCTGGTAATTATTCTAATTATCTTGTAATTATTCTAATTATCTGGTAATTATTCTAATTATCTGGTAATTATTCTAATTATCTAGTAATTATTCTAATTATCTGGTAATTATTAGCTCATTATTTTAATTATTACTAATTATTTTAATTATTAGTTAATTTCTAATTAAATTAGATTATTACCAAACAAATATCATTCGGGAGTGTCGAACCAAGAGTGCAGCAAGACCCGTTGTCATGTACCAGGATACCACGGGTCAGGCCCGAGATTCCTTGTCGGGACTTTCACCCCTTGGTACAGCTGTTCGAGAGCCACCTCTACTTGTTCGTATCCAGATAATGATTACTTTATTGATAAAGAATCTAATTATACCAAATTATATTATTTATCTACTAATTATGCCTAATTATCACTAAAAAATCATTTTATTAATAAAACTAAATATGAATAAAAAATTAAATTAAATTTATCTAAATTACCACTAAATAACAAAAATTAAAATGAATATAAAAAAATTAAAGGAATATAAAAATAAATAAAAGAAAAATACCTTAAAATTTATGCTGAACTTTTTGACCCCTTCGAATTCCACTCGAAAAAAAATTAAAACTATTAAAACTGAAGACTGTAGGGAGAAAGTAGAGAAGAGTTGGATGTCTGGGAAAAAATGGATGGGGGCATATATAGGTTAGATTATTTGTGATGGTAGCATTTGTGATGGGTGTACCATCGCAATTAGAAGTATTTTCGATGGGTCCCATCGCAAATACCCCTGCCACTAGAAATTTTTGTGACGGGTAGCGAGCTCGTCGCAAATACTATTTACCATTGCCTTCTATTTGCGATGGTGAGGATACATCCCGTCGCAAATACCGTCAGCGCATTAATTACAGCCTGCGGTTAAAAGGGTTATTTGTGACGGGTCCCGTCGCAAATACTCACACTGTAAAAGGTTATTTGCGATGGGCCCCATCGCAAATAACCATGCCTCCAGAACTTTTTTGTGACGGGTAGCGAGCCTCTCACGAATATGATTTACCGTCACCTGCTATTTGCGACGAGGAGGATACGTCCCGTCGCAAATATCCCTCCCGTGTTTTGGCGCGAAAGCCGTGCCAAAACAATTGCGATAGGGCATCTCTTACCGTCGCAAATACCTCATTATTTGTGACGGGAATGCATTCTCGTCCCAAATGTGTCTTCAGTCGGACCATTTGCGATGGGAATATATCCCGTCACAAATGACCCGTCGCAATAACACAATTTTCCCATAGTGTTAACCTCCCTACACTACATATTGATTTAGTGCTCTTATCTAAAAACCCTTTCTCGAATTAATATGAAGTGCTGGAATTTTTATAAATAAAGGGATTGGTAATCATGGTAAAATTGGTAGTTAAGATGTTTTTGATACTTTTGTACATGTAAGAATCATCAGCACCTCAATACAACACACGGTGTGACTGATATGACTATAGGTGCATATTTTTATTTAAAACTGACATTAATTTTAGAAAAATAGACAATTGAAATACACACAATCAAAATAATGAAGTCAAATTATCTTGATACTTTATTAAAATGATCTATATGTCATATAGGATGTGTAGTATTCAACCACAGCTTAATCTGACGCATGGTGTGACCAGTGTGAATCAAAGTGTCTGTTATCAGTTTAAAATCAACTATTTAGTTGAAAACGTGTCACTAAATAAAAACCAATAAAATGCACTCTTATTGTATTTATAATTTAAGTCATCAATTCATAAATCATTTTTTGACAAGTAAGAATCAGTCTCATGTCCAATCGATTCACAATGTGACCGGTATGAGTCAAAGTGCGTATTTCCAATTTAAAATTATATTTTAGTAAAAAAGAAAAGTGACATAATAAAAACAGATAAAATGTATTGATATTGATTTTATACTTTATAAAAATGATCCTTGAGTCATTTAATATGTGTAGGAATTAGTATCACGTCAATCTGATGCACAGTGTGATCGGTATGGCTCCAAGTGCGGCTTTTTATTTAAAATTAAATTCCTTTTAGTAAAAAGGAAAAAGTGACGTATTGAAAACCAAGAAAATGAATTTATATTGAATTAATAATTTAGGGAAACAATCCATGGGTTATTTGGGGAATGTAGGAATTAGACTTATCTTAATATGAGGAACAGTGTGACTGGTATGACTCCAAATCTGTCTTTTTTATTTAAAATTTACATCATTTTTAGTAAAAAGAAAAACTGAACTACTCAAAACTTAGAAAAAGAATTTTTATTGTTTTTATACTTTATGAAAACAATACATGATTCATTTGGGACATGTAGGAGTCAGTCTCACCACAATCTGATGCACAGTGTGACCTGTATGACTCTAAGTGCATCTTTTTATTTAAAACTAACATCAATTTTAGAAAAAAGGCACAAGTGATTTACCGAAAAATGAGAAAAAACATTTAGATTGTTTTTATACTTTATGAAATGTATCCATGGGTCATTTGAAGCTTGTAGGAATCATTTGAACCTCAATATGAGGCATGGTGTGAATGGTATGTCTCTAAGTGCATCTTTTTTTTAAATTTAGATCAATTTTAGTAAAAATGGAGAACTAACCTACTAAAAACCAAGAAAAAACACTTGGATGGTATTGATACTTTAGGAAAATGATCCATGAGTCATTTGGGACATGTAGAAATCATCATAACCTCAATCTAGTGTACGGTGTGGCCTGTATGACTCCAAGTTCATTATTTATTTAAAATTGACATTAATTTTAGAAAAAATTAGCAAGTGATGTACTGAAAACTGATCAAAAACCTTCATATTATTTTTATACATTAGTGAAACGATTCATGGGTCATTTGTGACATGTAGGAATCATCTTCACCTCAATATGAGGAAAAGTGTGACCATTATGATTCCAAGTGTGTCATTTTTATTTAAAATTTATACCAATTTTAGTAAAAATGACAACTAACCTACTCAAAACCAATAAAACACATTAAAATTATTTTGATACTTTAGTAAAATAATACTTAAGTCATTTAAGACATGTAGCAATCAACTGAACCTCAACTTTGACACACGGTGTGACCGGTATGGGTCTAAGGGCATCTTTTTATATAATTTTGACATTAATTTTAGTAAAAAGGAACAAGTGACATACTGAAAACTGATAAAACTCATTCGGATTGTTTGATACTTTAGTGAAACAATCCATGGTTTATTTTAGATGTGTGGGATGTATCCAAACCTTAATCTAAGGCACACTGGGATTTATATGACTCCAATTTCATCTTTTTATTTGAAATTTACATCAATTTTATTAAAAAGGACAACTTATATAATTGAAACCAACAAAATAAATTCATATTGTTTTAATAATTTAGTAAAAAAATACATAAGTCATTTTTTATGTGTAATAATCTACCTAAACTCAAATATGATGCATGGTGGGACCAGTATAACTCCAAGTGTGTCTTTTTATTTAAAATGGACTTTAATTTTACCAAAAGGAAAATGTGTCATACTGAAAACCAATAAAACGCATTTGGATTATTTTTATACTTTAGAGAAATATTACATGAGTCATTTTTGATGTGTAATAATCAATCGCACATCAATTTGATGCATAGTGTGACTGATATGACTCAAAGTGCCCATTTTTAGTTTAAAAGTGACATTTTATTTCAAAACATGTGACACTCATTGAAAACCAATAAAATGAGCTCTTATTGTCTTGACAATTTAGTAAAGAAATTCATAAGTCGTTTTTGACCTGTAGAAAATAGTCTCTTGTCAAACTGACACACGATGTGACTCGTATGACTCCATGTGCATGTTTCTAGTTTCAAATGACATTTTAGCAAAAAAAAATGACATACAGAAATCAAATAAAATTCATTTGGATTATTTTGATTACTTATAAAAATGACCCGTATGTAATTTTTGACATATAGGAATCATCTTCACCTAAATCCCACCCGTGGTGTGATCGATATAACTTCTAATATGTCTTTATTTAAAATTGAAACTAATCTCATTAAAGAAAACTAGTGACATACTAAAAACAGAGAAAAGACATTCGAATTATTTTGATACTTTAGGATAATAGTCCATACCTCAATTGTGACATGTAGGAATCAAACACACCTCAATACAACACATGGTGTGACCAGTAAAACTATAATTGTCTTTTTTTATTTAAAGTTGAATTTTTTTAATGTATTCATTCATCTTACGGTTTAATTTATTTTTTAATAATATTACTAATATAAAATTTGTTTTCTTATATAGGTGTATTGTTTTTCTCCGGTTGGGGTAATTTTTTCGACAATAAATATCATGGGTAGAACTTTTTAATTTGGGATCATGGGTTCTAAAGACAAACATTAATGTTTTAAATTATTTGTGGATAGTAATTGTAAATGTAATTTTACAAAACATTGTTTGAAATGTATATAGTATTTTTTTATATTCAT
The DNA here is from genome assembly GCA_963277665.1 of Viscum album. Classification (NCBI taxonomy): domain Eukaryota; kingdom Viridiplantae; phylum Streptophyta; class Magnoliopsida; order Santalales; family Viscaceae; genus Viscum; species Viscum album. Next base: position 904,332,766 of record OY728131.1, on the reverse strand, counting down.
GATGTAAAATTTATTTCAATTAAATTATATATTTTTTGTATATGAGGTTTTAGAATGTTTGTTTTTGGAACAGGAGGTTTCTATTTTTTTTATAGTGTGCTTTTATACAAACAACACAATACAGTTGATATGTCCTTTATCAGCGCTATTGAAAGTGCTCATAAAGTGGGACCTTTAACAGCATTGTGATTAACTGTGCTTTTTTAGCACTTTTAAAATCTTTTTTGTATAGTGTAATTGCTACGTAAGTAACACTATCAACACACATCACACGCCTAAATCACCAGGCTTGGGGATGCACCTCAACAATCATGGATTGGTCCACACGTGCAGAGAGGAATGGGTCGAGCATTATTTCTAACTGGTGGTTGGCTTGGTGATTATGGATCTAGGCATAGATGAAGATTATGGTGAGGCCCTCGGATGGTTCCACGCAAGACAGAAGATAGATGATAGAAGCTATGATCCATGAAGAAACTAATGCGGCTACCTCAGTGAAGGAGAAAGATCCCCACTGCGTAATCAACTCTTCCCCACGCCTGCATGAAGTTTAAATTTAAAAAAATCCTACATTAAAAGTTAAATAATAATAATAATACAATAATAATTGAGTTTTTTATATAAATTTTTTGAGAAAAATTAAGAAAATAAACCTAGGTTAATTTTTCAAAAAAAAACTAAGATGAAAACTCCTCATGACCCTTTACACCTTTGGAATTTCCCCCCGACCCCAATGTGTGAATAATCTTAATGATTTTTTTGGAAACATTGGGAAAAGATTTTAAGGGTCATAATGCCTCTTCCCTATGGGAAAAAATAATGTCATAAATTATATATAATGATTGTATATTTAAAATATTTATTTTTAATTTTTAATTGTTTTTTATATACATATATATATATATAAACATGATTATTATGATTATTATAAATAATTAATAATTGTATAATAATTTTTTAATAATACCATAATTATTAATAAATAAATTTTCCGTATTTATAATTTAATTAATATTTATTTTAAATTATATTATTTACTAATTTATTAGGCACATTAATAATTATAATACTTACATTATTATTAATATTTATTATCTTAATTATTTCAAAAAAATTAATAATATAATAAGTATTTAATAATTATACAATTACTGACATTTAATTATTATAACATAATTAATAATAATTCATAATTATGTAATTAATAATATAATACTTAATAAAAATTATGTTGCATTAATTTTTTAAAGTTTAAATGTTATGTTTCATAGAAATAAAGTGTAAAACATGTAAATTATCTTTTCTTTATTATATATATGAAACAAAATATTTTCAATTATATTTTACAAGCTTATTTGATTTTACAAATATCATTTAGATTGTATTTATACTTTATAATTTTTATGTTTATGAATTCACCTACATGAAACATAATAATGTTTCAAGTACCTCACTTTGAAAGCCAATAAATTTTAAACTATAAATACAATCAAATGAAAGTTGAAAAAATGACTAAAAATATAAAAAATAATTTAAAATAAAAATAATTTCATATATTCAATTAATGTAAAGTAATTTTAAGGGAAGAAAATATTGTTGTTTTAACACATTACATTTGTATTTATAATTTTTTTGACATTCCTTTTATTTTCAATAATTTTAAATATGTTTAGTCAATGTTCTAAATTTCATTTAGATCATAGTTATACTATAATTTATGTGTATATTTTTTTAATGTGTAAATATTATGTTTTTAATAAAAATGTTTGTATCATGTAAATTAATTTTGTTTTATTCATCGATGAAATCCTTTTTATTTTAAACTATTTTTTGATGTCTTTCCTATGTTTTATATTTTAGTTAAATTCTGTTTTTAATTTATATATTACAAGATTTTAAAGTTACCTACTTTAAATTTAATAATTTTTTCTATGTTTCAAGTAGTCAACTTTGAAAACATATAGAATTTAAACTATAAGTAGAGTATGACTGAAAATTATAACATAGGATAATCATATATAAAATAGTTGAAAGTAAAAAATAATAATTTCATCAATATGATAGACACTCACACTATAAAAAAAGAGGGCATTAGTAGTGGTTTTTTCTTAAACTAACGACGGTTATCAAAACCATCATGTATTGCACAATCTCTAGACATTTAGCGGTGGTTACTTTAGATGGTTTTGGTATATGTCATTTTTGGAGAATTTAGTAGAGGTTTCTATTTAATTTGGTGATGATTCTTTTAAAAAAATTACCCAAAAAGAGATTACATGAAACCGACCACCACTAATATATTTAGCAACGGTTATGTTTAGCGGCATTTAAGTATAACCACTACTAAATATTATAATTAAATTTATTTTTTAAAAATATTTAATAAAAAATAAATATAAAAAACTAACATGAAATAAACTAAAACATAAATTTATGATAAACTCATCATACATACATCCTACATCCACAACCATATATATAAACATCCAGAGTCAGCATAACCACAGTAAAACCATACCTCAATCAACTCATCCTCAATCATCAACACATACATATAAAATATGTCCAACAACAACCCATACCAAATATACGTCCACTCCATGACCTCCACTACATTCATCTTCCCCTACATCATCTCATAAACTGAAACTGACCACATCATATCATCAATTGTAATAAAAAAGAAAAAAAATCAAAACTAAACATAATAAATCATAATTATAGAAGAATCATTGATAAAGTTTAAACATACCACAAAAACTAAGAACAATCATGAATTCCTTTTGAAGAATTTCATGGATCATAATGGTCAACATTCTACCTACTATCGGCATCTATCGCCAAAATGAAAATCTAGAACATTTAAGAAAATAAATATGAAATAGAAAAGACAGAGAATATATTCTGAATATTGCACATGAAATTTGTTATTTTTAATCAAATGAAATAAATTTAACATAAAAAATAATATATATTTAAAAACACTTTAAAAATATAAACTTACCTATTTAAGATATTAGTAAACACTTTAAACTGAAAAGGGATACGTAAATATTCTAATTAATTTTTAAATCGATGTGTGATGTGCTTGAAATTTGATTAATAAAAAAATTAAAGACTTTGATATCACACCATATCCAATATTTCAAAAATAACACAGTGGTGGTTTTATCAAGATTTCACATCAATATGAGGTTGTTTTCTATGGTTTTGACTATTACAAAAACGTTTTGGTGTTTTAAAGCACTAAAAATGTGTTTACATCTATCCCAAGAAAAATATAACTCAAAATAATGTTTCATAAGTTCCTACATTTAAAAAATAAATCTATGGTCGTTTTCCTATGATTTCAGGGAAATTTGACATCATTTTCCTAGTTTAGACCCTTAACACGTGCTTTTAAAGGTTTTGTTACATTTAAAAAGTATTTAAGGAGTCATTTCAACCACACCACACATAAAATTGATTTTTAGTCTATGAATACATGTAAAAAAATAACTAAAAAATGGTTTTCTCATGGTTTTAAATTAATATGAGGTCTTTTTCTATGGTTTTGACTGTTCCACAAATGTTTTAGTGTTTTAAAACAATAAAAATGCGTTTACGACCATCCTAGGAAAACTGTAACTTAGAATGATGTGTTTTCAGTTCCTACATTTTAAAAACAAATCTATGGTCATTGTTATATGATTTCAGGGAAATCCAACATCATTTTCCTATTTTGACCCCTGTATATTTTTTAATGATTATGGTGCTTTAAAAAGTTTTTACCGAGTATTATAACCACACCACACATCAGATTAATGTGTAGTCTATGTACATGCATATATAATAACTCAAAATTGGTTATTCCATGATTTCACATAAATATGAGGTTATTTTCTATGGTTTTGACTATTCGACACATGTTTTAGTGTTTTAAAACACTAAAAACATGTTTACAACCATCCTAGTAAAACCGTAACTCAAAATGATGTACCATATTTACTATGTTTTAAAAATCAATCTATATTCATTGTGATCTGATTGTTGGACAATCAGACATTATTTTCCCGATTTTGACCCCCTGACACATGTTTTTAAAGGCTTTAGTACTTTTAAAGAGTGTTTATCAAGTCATTTTGGCCACACTTCATGTAATATTGATGTGTAGTCCATGTGTACAAGTCAAAAATAAGTCAAATGTGGTTGTACCACTATTTCACATCAATATGATGTCATTTTCTATTGTTTTGATCGTTACACATATATTTTAGTGTTTCAAAACACTAAAAACACATTTATGACCATACCGGGGAAGCCATAACTCAAAATTACATTTCTTTAGTTCTTACATTTCAAAAAATAATCAAATTTCATTGTTCTGTGATTTTAGGTCAATACGACATAATTTTCTTGGTTTTAACCCCCTAAAACATGTTTCTTAAAGGCTTTGGTACCTTTAAAAAGTGTTTACTTAGTCATTCCAACCACAATGCACATCTAATTTACATGTTGTCTATGTTTTCATGCCAAAAATAACTCAACAGTAGTTTACCCATGATTTCATGTCAATATGAGAGCATTGTATATGGGTTTGACCATTACATGCATGTTTTAGTGTTTTAAAATGCTAAAAATGCATTTACGACCATCCCAATCAAAATGTAACTCATAATGATGTTTTATTAGTTCATACATTTCAGAAATCAATCTATGATTTTTTTTCTCTGATTTCAGGGCAATCTAACATCATTTTTCTAGCTTTGACCCCCTGACACATGTTTTTAAAGGCATTGGTACCATTAAAAACTATTTATAGAGTCATTGTTACCACACCACACATAGTATTCATATGTTATCTATATATACATATCAAAAACAACTCAGGGGTGGTTTTCCTATGATTCAAAATCAATATGAGGTTTTTTTGCTATGGATTCGAGTGTTACATGAACATTTTAGTGGTTTAAAACATTAAAAATGTGTTTATGTCCACCCTAGAAAAACCATAACTTAAAATGACTTCCCATCGGTTCTTATATTTAAAAAATAAATATATAATTTGTTCCGCTATTTTCATGGAAATACAAAATCATTTTTCTAGTTTTGACCCCCTGAAACATGTTTTTAAAGGCTTTAGTACCTTTAATGAGTGTTTACTGAATCATTTCAACCACACCACATGTTGTACTAATTTATAAAATATGCGTCCACATAAAAAAACTCAATGGTTTTTCCCCTTGATTTCATGTCAATGTGAGGGTGTTTACTATGATTTTAACTATTCCATGCATGTTTTAGTGTTTTAAAACACTAAAAATATGTTTATGGACATCCTTGGAAAACCATAACACAGAAAGATGTGTCTTTGATTCCTATATTTTAAAATTTAATCTAAGGTCCTTTTTTATTATTTTAAGGCAACCCAATGTCATCTCCTCATTTTGACCCCCCGACACATGTTTTTAAAGGATTTGGTACTTTAAAAAGTGTTTACCGATTCATTAAGATCTCACCGCACATCAGATTGAAATTTTTTTCTATGTTTAAAGAAAAAAATAACTCAAAGGTGGTTTTCCCATGATTTCATGTCAATATGAGGTTGTATTATTTGGTTTTTACAGCCACACACGCATTTTAGTGTTTTAAAACACCAAAAACTTTTTTACGACCATCCTGGGAAAATCATAACTCTGAATGACATGTAGTTGGTTCCTACATTTCAAAAATCAATCCATGATTATTTTATTCTAATTTTAAGTAAATAAAACATTATTTTTCAAGTTTTTACCCCCGAATACATATTTTTAAAGGCTTTTGTGTCTTTAAAAAGTGTTTACCAAGTCATTCCAACCACACCGCATGTTGTGTTAACGTGTTTTATTTGTGTACACATAAAAAATAACTCAACCATATTTTTCCAATGACTTCACATCAATTTGAAGTTGTTTTCAATGGTTTTGACCATCACATGCATGTTTTAGTGTTTTAAATCACTAATAACGTGTTTACGACCATCCCGGGAAAACCATAACTAGAAATTATGTGTTGTAATTTTATATAATTCAAAAATAAATATATGGTCATTTTCTTCTAATTTCTGGGAAATAAGATGTTTTTTTCTTGGTTTTGACCTCCCAAAACTTATTTTTAAAGCCTTTGGTATCTTTACAAAATTTTTACTGAGTCAGAACTGATCAAAATAGCTCAAATTGTTTTCAAACTTAAGGATAATGATCAATAATTTATTTTTGATGTGTACAAATAAACCATACATCAAACATATACAGGATTTGGTCGGTATTACTTGAATCATTTGTTTTTTATATAAATGTATCATTTTAGTTTTATTTATGGAAGTTGTATGTGTTCTTTTCAAATGTGTGAATGATCTATTGAATTTAGAATTTACCTCGACATGATGAGCTATAAGGTGAGAAATTACCTCAGGGATCAATATCAGTCATCTAATGAAATAAAAATCCTAAATTATTTTCCATTTCCAACCACCACTAATCTAATGTTTTCCTATAATAGTTATGTTCTTGCACTTTTTCTTTAAATATTTCATTTTATCTTTGTGATTCCCAATCAACGCCACAACTCAAACCACAACCAGGTGGAGCAGTAATGGATAACAATAACCTACCAAAGATAGATAATGGAGTAGGCCCAGATCCCATCCCTCGTAGATTTCATGGATTCTCCTTCCCTAAAATGATTGTAACTGCATCGTTCTGGGAAACTAATGATGATTTTGAAGGGTTTTCATCCCATACATCTTGAGTTTTATCCTATTAATACAAAAGTACTAACAATTATTTAAAAAATTATATGAAATTTATAATATTATCTAATTAATAATTTTTTCATTATTATTTAATTTTATTTCATTAATATAAAAACATAATAATGAAAAATACATTATAATAATAAACAAGTCTTAAACCTAATTAATTGGGGATGACTAGAAGTATCAAACAATTCCAAATTGATGTTGTTTGATCTATTTATCCAGACCCATTTAATTGGATTTAATGATTGTTTTTTATAATATATTTTTCATTATTATGTTTTATAGTAATTAAATAATAGAAATGGTGATGAAAAGTTCTTAGTCCAATGTATTTGGCATGGATATTTACAAAACTATCATCATTTTTCCAATGCAGTTTAAACCACATATCTTTTCAGAAAATAGAGTGACCTAATTCAGTATAATTTATAAAAATTCTATAAACAAGATAGAAAAAACCTTGATTTATAATAAAATGATATAAATAATATCGAATAAAATACAAACCAAATTTTTTCTCTCTTGAAAAACTTTCAGACCCAATGATGTAAGGAATGACTTATTTCTCAAGATTCACAATTTTTTTTAGATAATTTTTAAAAAAATAGAAATATTAATAAAAATTGTATTTTTATTGTGTTTGTGTTGTTAATATAATGTAAAATATGAAATTACCTCATGAGATCTATCTATATTAACATTGATGAACAACTTACATTGCTCACGATAAATTCCTTTAGGTCATTTCTCATACATCTATTGTGAGCTTAGAGATGTCTCATTAAACTCATGCAATGATCTCCATTTAAAATCTCTCTATTTCTTGCCCATATTTTTCAAAGTACATGGGTGTGAAACAGAGTTAAGGACATCAAAATGAAAAAACCTCTAAAAATAAAAAACATAACACTTTATAAGTATATTACAAAATTTTACTCATGTATTTTAAATTAATTATCAAGGAATATTAAATTAGTATTACCATTAATTGAGTATCAAAGACCTAATTTTTCCAATATATAGTAATATTACTTCAATATTTATAATTAATGTAAAAACTCACCATCTCGCAAGAAATCTTCCCAATAATTTTCCCATGGATTCTGGAAGCGTCACTGATATGCACCCCGAACTCATATAATGAAACTATAAACTTGATTTATTTTAAGTCACAAACATATTTGTTGTTCATATTTTTATATCATATATGGTTATCTTTACCTATTTGAAAAATTTATTAAAAAATTGATAAAATATATTGTTTTTGGAATACATACCAGTAATGGTAACTCACCAATATTCCATAGATGGAGGGGTGACCAACTTCTCCATCACTATAGGTAAATCAGATGGTGTTATAGAAACATCATATAGGAAAATGGATAGCTTTCTAGTAGTTTTTTGGTACAACTGAATCACTTGGATCCAATAAATCTGAAAGAAGTGGTGGCATGCTTCAGGATACTGATCGGTTAGGATCCTAAATTTTTTTCTCAAATTCCCACAATTCAAATGGTTCATATATATTAAATTTATAAGAAATTAAAAACTAAAAAAATTAAAAAAAAACTAGAACAATGTATATATGTAAAAAATACTTATCAAGGAGGAATTGAAAAATATTTTCATTTCCAATTTATACATTCAACTATATTCATCTTCATTTTCTTCATTGTTATCAACCTCCATTTCCATAAGTTCTTTATTTTTACCCTCTCTTACAATTTATACTATTTCAATACTGTCAAGAAAAAACTATTCAATTTTTTATGGTTGATGAGGTTTAATGTCACAAAGTACCAATTGACCTTTCCCCCCCATATCATACAAGTATCTCTACTTTAAGAGTATGAAAACACTCCAACCTCATGTATGTAATTATTCAAATAATAAATGATCTTATCTTGTGAAGCCAAGATAAAAAGATCATGAACTATATTCTCACTGGAAAGGATCAACTGAGAGAATTTTACAGAATTAAAATTTAACAATATTTCATTATGCCCCTATTAATGATGAACCACTTGCATTTGAAAAAGACAACTGAAAACTAAAATTGATATTCTAATTCAATTATATCATTTAGATATCCATATTTTCCCACCTTTACAAGTGTAAATACACCACTATTTTGAGTTTTCAAGTCTTAATCCTTATAAATTTTATGAAACCAAAAGCCATAATATTTTAGGCATAAAAGATCTTAGCCTTCCTTAGAGGACCTCGAGCCAAAAACTTCCAATCATTTGATATTTCAGCTTGATTTTAAACATTCATTACCTATACAAAAATATATAAGGTTTTACTTTTAATATAGAAAAAATAACTACACATCAATAATATGAATATGATTATATACTTACATGATGGGAGAACCATTCGACAATATCCTTATTAATAGCTTTTGTTAATTCCAACTCATTTCGAGCTCGACCTCTTAGTCGCCTCTTTGTTTGCAATCACTATTTTTTAATAAATGGATCTATAATAAGACTATTGAGTATCATATATCTATGTTATTGTAGAAACTCCAATTATGTCAGTGTAAAATATTACCCCTTTCCAATTGGTCATCCAATAGTTGGAAATATCGATGTCTAGTTTTCAGGATGAGAATTAGTGAATATTTCATCAACAAGTCTAGCATAATTGAATTTAGTCTCAATCCCATCCAAATACCTAGAACTGAAGTTCAATCACTCTTTGTCTATGTAACCTTCATCAATAGATCCTTCTAGTTGAGATTTATTCCTCACATATGATTTCAAATGACCTAAGTACCTAATGAAAAAAATAATAAATATATTAAAAAAATTACACCATGATTTGATAAAATTTAATTCACTAATGAAAATAAAAAAATAGATGTGTACCTATCAATTGGATACATCCATCGATGGGGTACCAGTCCACTAAGTTTAGCTTCTTCAACCAAATTAATGGTCAAATAAATCATGATTGTGAAGAATGAAGTGGGTATAACATATATAAACGACAAAGTGTCAAAAAAAAATTTTCTTGAAGTTTATCAAGATCATTTGGATTTATATTTTTCTAAAAAACTCTCTGAAAAGGGTAAAAAACTCAACTATAACCACATTTTATTTTTCAGTAAATATATTACATAATGCTAATAGATACAACTGATCCATCAGAATATGTGAGTCTTGACTTCCCAATCTATGTAACTTTCAATGTTTTAAGTAAAATAACCTTGATATGTTACTTGAATATCCATCTGGAACGTTTACATTTTTTAATATTTTAATGAATATGTATTTTTCATGATTTTTCATTGTAAAAATAGCCTAAGAATACTTTTCATTCTCATTTTTTCACAAATGATGCATTATATTCCATCCTTATGAGCATTAAGAAGATCCTTTGATCTACCCTGATCATTAAGAAATGTGAAAATTACATTGTCATAGATGTTCTTATAAATATGAATTATGTCAAGATTATGAAGTATTAAATTAAACTTCTAGTAAGGAAGTTTGAAAAATATACTCTTTTTCCTCCATTATTGTGTTCTATCTACTTCAGATATTGTACCTCACACCCTTTTCCCCCTTCTTTAAATTGATTACATCTTACAAATTATTCAATGACATTCATTAATTGTCTCAGTATTTCTAAACCATATAACACGTTCAGTTTCTTTTTAAATTCAATATCTCCATTGAATCATATCTTGTTAAACCTAAATTTATGATAAGCATCAATAAATCGACGATGATACATAAAACACCATTTTCTACAATGAGGTAATCATTGAGGTTCAAAATAAAAAAATATAAACTAGACAAGAAAAACAAGTATGAGTGTTCCAACTGGAGAAATTTTCTAGTCCAAGAAAGTAACTAATTGTCCACATTAAATCAGTATTCTTTTTTAATAGTTTTCACATTGAAACATAATATATTTCCAGTCTATCATCCCATAATTATTGCAATTATTTAATTATAGGTTAAAGGAATATATCAATCTCATTTCCAGGTAATTTATTTCTAGGAATAATTATCAAAATAAGGGAAGAAGTCTTATTTCTACACATACATGGAGATAGATTATAGAGGATCAAAACAACTATCCAAATGTAATAATTATTACTTAAAGTACCAAAAGGGTTAAAACCAACAGAGGCCAATCCAACACATACATTCCTAGTATCTAAAAAAATCTATATATAATGAATCAAACATCTTCTATGTTGTTGAATCTTTTGGATGTCTCATCAAGCCATCATTACTATATTGATAATTATAATTCATGGTGTATGTTGTATTAAATGACATGAATAATCATCGCAATCATGGTTTCATAAGAAAGTAATGCAATACCTTTGTAGGAGTTTTCTTCTTCTATTTATTCCTGAGTGAATTGATTTATACTCTCATTATTGTTCATTGACTTCCATCTTCCTATATGAAATCTTATACATTATTCTTTATCGGACTCTTATCCCCAGTAAAACATGTAATCTTTGGGGAATGAATGTATCTTTATATAATCAAGTCCAAGTTTTTTTATGACTTTCATCATCTCATAGAATGATGCAAGGATCTTAGAATCACTAAATTCATCATGAAGCAACTATAAAATCATGAAATTTTCTTTATCAGTAATTCCAAATAGATACTTGATATGATCCAACTCAATCAAAAAAGAAAACATTGAATACTTGGAAAAACATTCATTAAATTATTGTTTGTCATCTTTAAATAACTTATAAAACTCATTTTTTGGATCACGGAAGTTATAATAAATATTAATCTTCTTAGGATCATCTAATGGTTCTTTTGATCTATTAAAAACATTCACATTTTATCCTGTAAATCCAAATACATCATTTATCAAATTTTGAACAGAATTATCCTTTGGAAGGTCACTTTGTATTTCATTGATAGGATTTTTATTGTTTTGAATTTCCATAACACTCGATTCACTATGTCAAATCCAACATACATATCAATCATAAAATTGGTTCAATATAAAATTCTCATATACTTTGTTTCTATTCAACCATCTCTTGAATTTGCAATCAGGTAATGGAAATTTTATTCTACAATCCACTGATCGTTTTTCAATTGAATAATATAAAAATTATTCCAAACCCTTATCATACCGAGGTGTGTTTTGAGGTAAATTAATCCAAATTTTATCCATATGAATTATATTGTCACTCCGATCCCTATAAATTTACATATAAAGATATAAATGGTTAATCAGATGGGTAAAATCAAAATTAAGCACTGCCCAACTTCATCTATTTTAATCACCAACTCTATCCTATAATTTTATAAATATAGTATATAAAATCATGGTGAATATACAAGTATACAATTGTTGGATCATGTGTAACATATCTTTCATCATCCGTTTAATATCAAATATTTTAAAAATATATAGTTTAAAAATATAAAAAATAAATAATAATATATCACTTAAAATTCATATCAATACATATAAATTGAAAAAAAAAATTATAAATAAAAATAATGATTAAAATTTAGATATAGAAAATACTCAAAAATATAATATTGAAAAAATAAATCAGAATACATTACATAATCATGATTCAAAAATTATTGGATCACATGAAACACATGTTTAATGTTAAATCCACACGACATATGCCTCCAATTTTTATGTTGGAAAAAAATAATAATAATTATTATGAATTTTATAAAAAATTGAAAATTATATCTTACCATTGGGGATCATACTCACCGAGAAAAATGGAAAATGAGTCTCTATTTGGGATTGTCATCAAGGAGTAGGGGGTTGGGGTCATGGTAATAGCCTCCAGGGGGCGGAGGTCATGGAAGTAGCCAGCAGGGGGTCAGGGTCATGGTGGTAACTGGAAATGGGGTCAAGAACACTACAGTCACCAGTAGGGGGGTCGATCTCATAGCAGACACTATCAAGGGGTCTGGGTTCCAGAAGTAGCCAGTAGGGGGGTCAGGGTCATGGTGGTTATTGGTAGGGGGTTGGGGGTTTCTTATAGGGGGTTGGGGTGGGTTTTACTGAGGGGAGAGGGAGGGGTTGGAGTTTTCTATAGGGGGGTTGCTGTTAGGGGGTTGGGTCGGGGGTTTCCGACATAGGGGTTGTGGTTCGGGGTCATCGAGGGGAACATGAGGGGTCAAGGGTTGGGGTTAGGGGTCATTGAGGGGGGAGAGAGGGTTGTGGGTCACCACCATGGGGGATGAGGTTAGGGTAGGGGTTTATCGATAGGGGAGGGGGAGGGGGTCATCGAGGGGAGATGGAGGGTGGGGAAGGTTTAAGCGAGGAGAAAGGGGAATGGGGAGGATAAAGGGGGGAGGGGTCGAAATTTGGGTATATTTAAAATATTTTGTGATGGTTTAAATAAAATATCCGCTAAATGCTAAAATAAAAAAAACTTATAGGTATGATCACATGAAACAATCGTAATATTATATTTCATTAAAATATGATTTATTTAGTAGCGTTTATTAGAATGGAATGCCCATATCAAGATCATCAACCACTGTGTCAGGGTCGATTATGATGAGCTAGAGGGGGATCGTTCTCAGGTGATGGAAGCTCGAATATCTGATGTTTTGTCTTTGAAACATAGGGAGGAGGTGTCATCAGTCTATAATGATGTGTACATGATCCTTCTACCAATGTATAAGTGGAAGGACCTTCCACCATCTGGGTGGGGAACCATATGACCTATAAAGGGTTGGTCATGAAAGATGGAGGCTTGAGAAATGACTTCTGATACATGATAAAATTATCTATACCCAGTGAAATATGATAATATTATAACAACATAAATGGATATCATCATGTTGGTGTCCATATATAATTGGATGAGGATGGACTACTCTAGGTGTGACCTCTTCCTATGGAACAGGTGAGGCCTCAAGTGTAGCATGATGTGGTATACTTTACCACTATCATGACTCCTCAACATTAGTATCTGATGGAGAATATTCTTAAGTAGGGACCTCCTCTCCCTAGGTAGAAACATTATCTCGCAGAGTTGGAAAATCAAAGATACTATCATGTATGACATGATACACCAACATCATATCCTATGTTGTAGCATGGCACGCTACCTAGCTAATAACATAACCCTCCTCTGGATCATATATATGAGAATAAAAATACATCATGTGGACATGCATACCAGATTGATCATCACACAATGTCCCTCCAATGATCCGCAATATATATAGGTTGGTATGACACATGACATTCTGCTCATCAGCATCAATGGGTAAATGTGGGAAGTTCATGTCCATTTAGTTCATAGATAGAAAACCTCCATCCATAAAAGTATTATCCCCCACAATTTTGAGACCAATAAATTTATGTATAGGCTTAGGATTTCCTCCACGATTGGATCTTATAACTACATAACCCCAGATAAGAATACCGAGCATAACTGCCATATCCTCAAGGGTGATAGATATCTCTCCCTCAGGTAAGTGGAATGTGTGAGTCTAAGCTCTCCATCTCTTGGTGAGAGAATCAAAGAGGTGATGATCAATGAATTTATATTTAGATATAGTGACGCAATAAAATCCAACATGGTATAGGTAATGTATAATAGAATCTGGTGGTAGAATGTGATTATATTGGTGTGCTTTATGCACTGTAATGCATCGAACCACACAACCCATTAGCGCCTCACATGAAACATGACTATACTAATCAGTGAGTAGAGAATTATCCTCTATATCTATATATATATATGAAATACATCTTATGTAACTATAAAATTTAAATATAATGTTATGTTAAGTACAATTTTTTGACTGGTAAAATGTAGTATATAAAATTCCAATCCCTATTTTTTAATGAAAATTTTCTTACAAAAAGAAATTTTCATTTCTTCATGTTTCTCAAATAATATTTATAAAACTTTTATAAAATTATGTTTCATCTATCTCAACATACTTTGATGATTGTCATATTTCACTAGGGATATGATTGAATGATATCATCCATCCAATTTTTCTATATGGATTATAATAATGTTTTAATGAAATTTTCATAAAACCCATTTCTTTTCTATGGGGTAATTAAGATATGAAGGAATGATGGATGGTATTATGTTCATGAAACATACATAAGAATAGTTTATCATTATCTGATGGGTGGGGTCTTATATAACCATCGAATACATTGGTTGAAGTTTTATATATCAAGAAGAAATTATAATGTGTGGACATTGTTGGTTGGAGTAGGACACTCCAAAGGGGGGGTGAATTAAGTTCCTATAAAATTTCTGTTAAAAAGGGTTATTTAAAATATTCCACAGATTAAAAATAAAACAAGCTAGTTAACCAAGGTCGTAAAATTATAACAACTTGACTGTTTAAATATTTTCTCAGAAGATTGATTAATTATCAGTAATAATAATATAAGATATTGATATAACCTTTGAAACTATTCTAATATAGAAAAACAGTTATAACTACACTCCAAGACTAACTATCAAAGTAAAATTTAGTTTTCTAGAATATAAGTTAAAAATAGAGAAATACTAAATTGAAATACACAATGGATAAAAAAAGTGGTTCAGTCTCAAGCCGAGACCTAATATACTCCACTTGTTGATCACATACCACCAAGAAACATATATATATGAAATTATTTGATCCACAACTTGGATCGAGGTTAACAATAATACGCAGGGATTTCAAGGTCACAAGACCTCTTCCACTATTCTACATGGTAAAACTAACAATCAGGTCACAAAATACCTCTTCCATAGTTATACGTGGTTTAAACAAGGTGTAAAAGATATTTGAGTGAGGATATCTTCTATCCTCTAATTCAGTGCATGAGATAGTGTTTTTTTAATAAAGATACACACACAGCTCAAAATGATTAATAAAACAGTACACAACAGATCAAAGATAAGGATAAAGGATTATAAATGCTCTGAGTGTTGTTCTATGCAGCTATAGACCTATATGATGTAGCATATGTGATTTTTGAGTCCTCTTAGGGAAACAAAGTTTCATGAGTCTCATGTTCTGGTTTCTAGTTTGATGAGAGGCACTTTGTAGCTCTTGATATACTTAGAGTTTCTATTGTGAGGATGTTTGAAGTTCTGATACACAGTAGTTTATCCGCCAGGAATCGATAGTTCTTCATGTGTTCTTGAGTGTATGTTTTTGTATGCATGTGTTCTCATATCTTTTCCTAGTCTATTTCACTTCTTGATACAAGGTTTCATTTTTATGGACAATAGAGACATGATCTCTACACCTCATACCTCGTACTATTAGGTGACATGTCTACAAAAGATCATTAATTATGTCAGTTTCATTAAATGACTCAAATATGACCGTTAGAAACAAATTTTAAATTTAATTTAAAAAGACAAAAAAATGTTTTAGTATGGAATGGTATCATAGTTTGTGTCTTAAAATGGTGTCACTTGGAATAGTGTATTCTACTTTTCCTTTGATCAGTATCACTGAAAAGATGTATGGTCCTTTGTCAATTGTGGAACCAGTAGCATGTGGTAACGATAGCAAGATTGCGGTACCATATCTTTTTTGAAATTTGAAACTGATACCATGGTCACAGTAGCAAGTGTTACAATGTGAGGTCCTTTTCTAAATCAGGAAACGGTGTTAAGGTTATGGTAGTAGGGTCACATTGTTTGGGTTATGGTGTATGGGTTATGATTTCTGGGTTACAATGTTTGGGACTTAACCAATTTCTTTCACACCAACAGTGAGAGAGTTACCATAGAAGTGGTGTCTCATACTTAGGAAAATATCTGTAAACCATTTTAGGAAGTAATACTCACAGAATAGATTAGAATTAAGTATTAGCACAATAAAACATAATAGAACAAAATTAACCATAGTTTACAAGATTTATACGTGATTTTTGATATGTGAAACCTGATATTGTGAGAATTTAAAACACGAGTAATAAGAGTTTAAGACATGATTTGTAAGAATTAAAATATGAGGAGTCCCATAATCTCCAAACATGATTTGTGAGCATTAAAACATGATGATTCCAACAATCTCCCCATTTTTTATGATAACACAACATGGAATCTACATGCCAAAAATTATATAATGAAATAAACAGATTACTTATCAAATCAAGGTATTGAAGCATATATGTAATAAATAGCATAATGGGTAATTTTTTTCCCTTATGTATCCTAATTATTTCTCCCCATTAGAGTATCAGTGAAGACATGTTCTCCTATTTAAATGCATTTGTAGGATTTATCCCCCCTTTTGGGATTATCAAAAAAAGAAAAAGAAAAAGAAACACTTAATGAAGGAAATTAAAAAGAATAAACAACAACAATGCACATAATATTTAATATAATGAGAGATTTCATTATAATAATGAGGAAAAATACAATATATCCCTATAAAAATACATCCTTCACTTCTCTTCAAATACATCAGTTTTTCTTTTCTCTTGGAATATATATTAGGAGGAGTCACAGGAGATCAAGTAGAATTGGTAGAAGGGATTGATCCAACTATGAGAGAAAGAAAAGGCACTCATTCAAAGATAGAGGGTGTAAGAGAGGGTCTAGTAGAAGACCGAGGTAATGTTTTCTAAATAATAGTAGGCCTGATCTAGCTCAAATCCTGAGATATAGACATGGTAGTAGGAGAAAAGGTAGTGGATATGACAACCCTGCTTTTTATTACAACTTAAACATCATTTATTACATAAAACTTCACTTGATACAACAAAGAAGATTGAGAGGTTTAGTGTATTTGGGGCTTAGGATCATTACATAAAAAATTAAAACATGAAATACAAAATCTTTATTGAAAACTTACTTTACATTACCACTACATTCCCTCGTACTTAGCATTGTATGGGATAACCTAAGGACATGCATAAGAAAAGGGTGAGCTACAAAGCCCAGTAAGGGAATACACATGGAATAACATGAGGAGTACAATACATGTTAGAAAATAGGCATAGCAATATAGAATAATAGAAACATGAACATAAAGGCATGATAAAGCATGATAATCATAACATGGAAATGTGGCAACAACACTTAACATGGAATTAGCATGAGCGAAGGCTCATTGCACATGGAGCATGAGTAAATCCTCATTGCACATAAAGCACGAGTAAACCCACATTGCACTTGAATTAGCATGATTCAACACTCATTTCACATGACATATCATGATACTATACTTTACCCAATGCATTGGAGCGCTATAAGGGAGCACCCTTCTTAAACATTTCATTTCATGCATAAGTGTGCCACATGGATCATAAAACATGGATTCATAAAACATAATCATTTATTCCATGATAAAGTAATGTTGAATTCATACATGAAACTTTGTAATCAATAAGTAAATGTGCATAAAGGTGAATACCCTTGATGGAGAAATGGGCATGGTATCCACTACACAATGGCATTGGCTTAAAAAATCGGTGTGATTTCGGCAGCGTAACGGCGTGACATAAGAATTCATAAAAAAGGTTTATGAGAGAGAAAGGGGTTCCTCATAATATTTACATGTAATGGAAAGTAAGGATTTCATATAGATACATGTCCTAACAATTGTAATGGAATTTAGATTCATGATACAAACTTATTGCTTGAATGTAAATGAGGAGAGAGAAGTTCCTTTCAGAATTTCGGCATAGTTACGGGTGCACATGGGAGGAATTTAATGAGAGAGAAAGGGTTATACCATCATTCAAACATAAAGAGGGAAGTATGAGGGAGGTGAAAAACCATAACCCAACATTCATAATTGAAATTAAAAGGGAAAAACAACTTAAATAAAATTGACAAAAATGAGAAAGGAAGAAAAACCCTTACATGGAAGTGTGCTTCCAAAGGATAGAGAGTGGCTTGTGAGAGGCTTCTTGAGAGATTGGGGAACCTTGGGAGGATTATAGAGAGATTATGGAAGAGGTTTTATGAACTCAAAAGGCTTTTAGTGAGGAGGAAGTGGGATCTTGGGTGGGTTTATATAGGAAAGGTGAGGGAATTCTTTATTATTTTGGTTTGGGTCCCCTTACATTAAATTAATCCAAACCAAAAACCATCCCATGGTTTTTGCCCATGGTTTTTGGAAAAGGGAAGAGGAAAAAAATATTTTATAAGGCCAAATCCCGAACTTATTAAAATAATAAGGTTGCTTTTGTGGAGGTGAGTCATACTCCCATGAAAATTAATTTAAAAAGACAAGGTGTTTAATAAGTCTTGAGGGGTCCATTAATGCTTTGAAAAGTAAGTCAAACAAACCCAAAATCATATTATTTTAATGGTAAAAAATATATTGGAAGAACATAAAGCTTATAGTATTTTATGACATCACTATTGGGTCATTATGATGTCATCAAACACATTATATATTTAAACGGTATTTAATTTTTACCCAAAAATTTGACTGTCTCAGAAAATTATGAAAAATTCACCATTGGATAATTTCAACATCCTGATTCCAGAAATAACATTTATTTCATATAAATAATTTTCTAAATATGTTAATTTTAACTTTTAAAATAAAAACCGACATTTATCGAAAATTCACGGGTTTTGACAGAAATGGATTTCAAACCTTAACAAAAATTATAATTGCATTCATAAAATTATAAGATCATTTATATTTAATAAAAATTAATTTAATAATAGTAATATTTTATTAAAATATTATTTTATTCAAAAATCAATTAATTTAATAAAATAGATTTCTTAATTAAATAATAACTAAAAAACACTATTTGTACTTTAAAAATTATTTACAATGTATCAAAAAAGGCAAGGAATTATATTAATTATTATATACAAAAATAATATACATGAACATAGTACTAGAGATTTGTTACATAACCCCTTAAAATAGTTGTATAGGACCTAAGGGTAAGGTGTGCGATGGTGACAGACTCTTGGGGTGGCTTGGATACCATCGCTCGAGTGGTAATCTCTATCAACTTCCACTTTTCTCGTAGACGGTCCCATTTGAGCTTGACATGATGAAGCTCAGCTTGGGCTTGGTCAAGAGCGAAGCCCAAGGATGCCACCTCTTTTCCGAGCTCCGACAAATGGGCTTCGTATGGGGAAATTCTACTGGACGAGGCCATCGCTTCTTTTGTCTGGGTAAATTGGATTTGTTAAAGCCCTATATTTATCCTAATCATGTGATCACTGTTCAATGTCTATATTAGAAATAGTCAAAATTCTTAACATAAAACCAAAGAAGTTGACATCTTATAAAAATATTTTTCATAAAGATGCATTTAACTAGATCAAGAGGGATTTTCCATTAATGAAACTTTGGGTCATTACAATATTCCCCCATTAAGAAATTTCACCCTAGAAATTTTCCTTTTCCCATAGTAAAATAGATGTGGGTAACTTAGATTCATCATTTCCTCCGATTCCCAAGTCTCTTCTTCAAACTTGTAATTTCTCCACAACACCTTGACGAGGGGCATTGTCTTATTTCGTAGAACTTTTTCTCTACAATCTAAGATCTTAACTGGTTGCTCCTCATAAGAAAGATCATCTTCCAATTGCTCCACCTTAGAAGAGAGTACATGTGAAGGGTCTGGTATGTACTTCCTTAAGAGGGATACATGAAAGAGATCGTGCACTTTGTCCATGGTAGGTGGAAGTTCTAGTTGACAGGCCACAACCCCGATACGATCAAGAATCTCGAAGGGGCCGATGTACCTTGGACTTAACTTCCCTTTCTTTCCAAACCTCATGACCTTCTTCCATGTAGATATGCATAGAAAAACCATGTCTCCAACTTTAAACTCAACGTCTTTTCAACAGTTATCTGCATAACTCTTCTGTCGACTCTGGGCTGCCTTGATATGTTGCTGAATGGTTTTCACCTTCTCCACCATTTCTTCGACCATTTCTGGTCCAAGCAGCTTACGTTCACCAACCTCATCCCAACATGCCAGTGTTCTGCACCTTTTCCCATACAGGGCTTTATATGGTGCCATTTGGATGCTTGAGTGGAAACTATTATTATAATAGAACTAAACCAGAGGAAGATATTGATCCCATCCTTCTTTAAAGTCCATTGAGCACGCTCTCAACATATCCTCAAGTGTTTGGATAGTCCGCTGGGATTGGCCATCAGTTTGAGGATGATTGGTCGTATTGAAGTTCAGTTCAGTATTCAGAGCTTATTGAAGACTCTTCCAGAACTTAGAGGTGAATCGTGGATCTAGGTCAGACACAATAGATAGTGGTACTCCATGCAACCTTACCACTTCCCTGATATATATCTGTTCCAGTTGATCCAATGAGAAATCCTCCCGAATAGCAATGAAGTGTGCAGTCTTTGTAAGACGATCCACAACAACCCAGATTGCATTGTTGCCTTTGGATGTCCTTGGAAGTCTGGTGACAAAGCCCATGGTGATGTTATCCCATTTCCATTCTGGTATGGGCAATGGTTGCATCATCCCCTTATACTTCTGTCTCTCTACCTTCACATTCTGACACACTAGTCACTTTGATTTATATTCAGTGATCTCTTTCTTTATATTATCCCACCAAAAGTTTTATCGGAGATCTCGATACATCTTTGTGCTCCCTAGGTGAATAGAGAAATTTGAACTATTTGAATCATCCAAAAGTTCATTCTTGAGCTCCGGACTTGATGGAACACATAGTCTTTTCCCAAACCGCACAATTCCTTCTTCATTAACATTAAACTCCGAGGATTTCCCTTTTTCGATAGCTTCCATTTTTTCTTGAATTCCCACATCATCCTTTTTATCATCCTTTAACCTTTCCAAAAGAGATGGTTGAGAAATCATTTGTGAAAGGATTGATGATGTTTCCTTCTTTATGATTCCCATGTCTATCTTAATTAAGTCTAAGAAGATTGGATCCTTCTCAATTCTCATCATTGATAGAATTGTTGGGTCCTTTCTACTTATGGAATCTTCCACCTTGTTCGCTTTCCCAGTGGGGTAATGTATTGAGCAGTCATAATCCTTGATGAGCTCTATCCATCTTCTCTGGCGCATATTTAGCTCTTTCTATGTGAATATATATTTAATACTCTTGTGGTCAGTATATATCTCTCATTTCTCTCCATAGAGATAATGCCGCCAGATTTTCAAGGAAAAGATCACAGCCACCATCTCTAGATCATGTGTTGGATAGTTTCTCTCATGGATTTTCAACTACCTTGAGGCATATGATATCACTTTATCATTCTGCATCAGCACATAGCCTAAGCCCTTCTTTGAAGCATCACTGAATACCAAAAAAAGTTCCCCAATTGTGGGTAAAGTGAGCACGGGCGTAGTGATAAGCCTCCTTTTCAACTCCTTGAAGCTATCTTCGCATTCATCACTCCAATGAAACTTTACTCCCTTTCGAGTTAGCTTGGTAAGAGGGTTGGACAATCATGAGAAATTTCTCACAAATCGTTGATAATATCTAGCTAACCCCAAGAAGCTACGGATATCTATTACCGATGTTGGCCTTATCCATCCCTAAATTGCATCTTTTTTAGAGGGGTAAACAGATATCCCATTGGTTGTGATGATATGGCCCAAGAATGAGACCTCCTTCCACAAGAACTCACACTTGCTGTACTTTGCATAGAGCTTCTCCTTACGCAAAGTCTCCAGTACAGTTCTTAAATGATCCTCATGATCCTCCTTGGTTTTGGAGTATATTAGAATATCATCTATAAAGACTACCACAAATTTGTCGAGGTAATATCTAAAGACTCTATTCATTAAGTCCATGAAGATTTCTGGAACATTAGTGAGTCTGAAATTCATTACTATGAATTCATAGTTCTCGTATCTTGTGCGAAAAGCAGTCTTGGGGATATCTTCCTTCTTCACCTTTACTTGATAATATCCCAACCGCAAGTCCACCTTGGAGAAGTATTATGCTCCACGTAGCTGATCAAACAAGTCATCAATTCGTGGGAGAGGATACTTGTTCTTTATCGTGATTTTGTTAAGTTCACGATAATCGATGCAAAGCCACATTGATCCATCCTTCTTCTTGATGAAGAGGACTAGTGTACCCATTGGTGAAGCACTTGGGTGTATAAACTATTTATCCAGATTCTCCTGTAGTTGATTCTTCAGCTCTTCAAGCTCTACAACATCCATTCTATATGGAGTCTTGGATATTGGTAAAGCCCCAGGTATAAGTTCAATTGAGAATTCAACATCTCTTCTAAGAGGAAGTCCAAGCAGTTCCTCAGGAAACACTTCCGCGAATTCCCTCACAATAGGCATTTCTTCAAGGATGGTTTCTTCCTTGGACTCAATCATAGGATCTAGATACATGTGATCATAAGGAAATAATATCCATGGTAGAGATGATGGAGCTAAAGGAGATTCATCTTCCTCCTTACACTTGTAAAGAATCGGGGGTCGATTCTCTATATGGAGTGTGATTTCCCTTTCCCGACAATTTATGTTGGCTCAATATAAGGAAAGCCAATCCATGCCAAGAATTGCATCAAATTCTACCAGAGGGAGTATGATGAGGTTCTCCGGGAAATTCAATCCACAAATTATAATAGTGGAGGACTTATACTCATGGGATGCAATGATTTCCCCATTTTCCGTACTCATCGACATCTTTACTTCCATGATTTGTGGTGGTGCTGGGGTTGTTCTACTAAACTTTTGAGATATAAAAGAATGCGTAGAACCTGAATCAAAAAGTACGTTCGCTATTCTTGAATTAATAACTAGCGTACATGTCACCACTTTGTTTTTGGGGTTCACTTCGGCAGAAGTGATGGAAAAAGATCTTCCTTGCTGCCTTGAAGGTTATTGGTTGCCTCCGAAAACCCTTAGATTAGGGAACTGATTTGAAAAATGCCCCCGTTATTTGCATTTTTAGCATTGAACAATGTTTTGAGGTTCGAACGGATCATTCCTCTCCTCCATCGCAGCCGCAGATCTTTCTTGCCGACAGTTAACAGCCAGCTGCCCTTCTCTTCCACACCTGAAGCATTTCCTCGTCCACATAAGGCAATTTCTAGGGTGCTTCTTACCGCACTTTTGGCAAGTGGGGTGCTGGATATTCTTATCACCGTTGGATTTATCCATCAGACCACTAGCATTGAAGTCTACCTTACACTTCTTGTCGCCATGATTCCCCTATGATTCCCTGATCTCCATTTTGACCTTGAGGGCACATCGGATAATTTCCTCAGAGCTATCGAAGTCATGGATCACTAATTCTTTCCACAAGCTAGGCTTTAGCCCACCAAAGAAGCAGTCAACTTTGCAGTCGGGGGTAACCACAAAGCCGGAAGCGTATCGTGCAAGCCTTGTGATGTTTTCCTCGTACGCTCCAACAGATTCTTCATCTTTTTTTCTTGAGGTAAAGGAAGTCCCTTTCCATCTTAATCCGGAGGGTGCGCATAAAATATTTATCGAAAAACATCTTCCGGAAATCCTTCCATTCCAACGCCTCGATCTCCTCCTCTGGCTTTGTATTTTTTATCAACGTACACCATTGATCAGCTTCACCCTCCATACGATAAGCTGCCAGGATAACCTTCTCTTGTTCAGAACATTGAAGGATGGAGAAGATCATTACAATGGAGTTGATCCATTGTTCAGTGATCATGGGATCAGATGATCCACTAAAAGTAGGAGGCCTTTGTCTCATGAAGCTCTCGATAGCAACTTGTTCTTTCTTAGGGGCGGTTGAAAGTTCCTCTTGATCTGTGTTTCTATTCATAACTTGAGTTATATGAGAGAGAAGCGTGACAAAGTTCATGATTCCCGCTCCCATTGGATTGGGCATCTCATTAGTACAGTCATCACACTGATCTTCACAACGGTTGTCAGCCCGAGTCCTCCTATTACCAGTCATTGGTTGAAATAAAAGGAAAGTTATGGGTAACACATAAACGGTAATCCAAAGACAAAAGTGGATGACTTATAAATAAACATTTATTTCCTTAACTCATGAGTCTATAGGCTTCAATCTAGGATTTTCATTATCTACTTTCTAACATATATTCTTAGGGTAATTTTTTTTCTAATTCCCTTAATAAGGGTTCATACTAAGCTTGTGAATTTATCAAAACATATCCCCCAGGAGTGTTGTAACCAAGAGTGCAGCAAGGCCCATTGCCGTGCACCAGTTCCCATTTGAGTCTAGCTCAAAGCTGTGTTTTTCAAGTTTTACCCCTAGGATACATCTGTGCAAGAGCCGCCTCTACCAGCTCATATCCAGAGAGGGTTGTATTAGTTTGATAAACCACTTAGTCAGTACTTACCAAAACTTAGGGATGTTTTTATTATACTTAGTCTTGTATCTAAGGCTTTAATAGGGTTCCCTAATCCCAAAAATAACTAAACCTATCCTCTGATACCAACTATGACAACCCTGATTTTTATTACAACTTAAACATGATTTATTACATAAAACTTCACTTGATACAACAAAGAAGATCGAGAGGTTTAGTGTCTTTGGGTCTTAGTATCATTACATAAAAACTTAAAACATGAAATACAACATCTTTATTGAAAACTTCCTTTACATGACCACTACATTCCCTCATACTTAGCATTGCATGGGATAACCTGAGGACATGCATAAGAAAAGGGTGAGCTACAAAGCCCAGTAAGGGAATACACATGGAATAACATGAGGAGTACAATACATGTTAGACAATAGGCATATCAATAGAGCATAAGAGAAACATGAACATAAAGGCATGATAAAGCATGATAATCATAACATGGAAATGTGGCAACAACACTTAACATGGAATTAGCATGAGCCAAGGCTCATTGCACATGGAGCATGAGTAAATACTCATTGCAAATAAAGCACGATTAAACCCTCATTTCAATTGAATTAGCATGAGTTAACACTCATTGCACATGGCGTATCATGATACTATACTTTACCCAATGCATTGGAGCGCTATAAAGGTGCACCCTTCTTAAACATTTCATTTCATGCATAAGTGTGCCACGTGGATCATAAAACATGGATTCATAAAACATAATAATTTATTACATGATAAAGTAATGTGGAATTAATACATGAAACTTTTTAATCAATAAGTAAATGTGACTAAAGGTGAATACCCTTGATGGAGAAATGGGCATGGTATCCACTACACAATGGAATTGGCTTAGAAAATCGGTGCGATTTCCGCAGCGTAATGGCGTGACACAAGAATTCATAAAAATGGTTGGTGAGAGAGAAAGGGGTTACTCATCATATTTAAATATAATGGACAGTAAGAAGGTCATATAGATACATGTACCAACAATTTTAATGTAATTTAGATTCATGATACAAAATTATTGCTTGAATGTAAATGAGGAGAGAGAAGTTCCTTTTAGAATTTTGGCATAGTAACGGGTGCACATGGGAGGAATTTAATGAGAGAGAAAGGGGTCTCCCATCATTCAAACATAAATAAGGAAGTATTAGGGAGGTGAGAAACCATACCCCAACATTCATAATTGAAATTAAAAGGTCAAAACAACTTAAAGAAAATTGACAAAAATGAGAAAGGAAGAAAAACCCTTACTTGGAAGTGTGCTTCCAAAGGCTAGAGAGAGGCTTGTGAGAGGCTTCTTGGGAGCTTGGGGAACCTTGGGAGGATTATAGAGAGATTAGGTCAGAGGTTTGAATAAATCAAAATGCTTTGAGTGAGGAGGAAGTGGGAGCTTGGGTGGGTTCATATAGGAAAGGTGAGGGAATTCTTTATTATTTAGGTTTGGGTCCCCTTACATTAAATTAATACAAACCACCAACCATCCCATAGTTTCTGTAAAAGGGAAGAGGAAAACAATATTTTATAAGGCCAAAGTCCAAACATCTTAAAATAATAGGGTTGCTTATGTGGAGGTGAGTCATACTCCCATGGAAATTAATTTAAAAAGACAAGGTGTTTAATAAGTATTGAGGGGTCCATTAATGCTTTGAAAAGTAAGTCAAACAAACCCAAAATAAAATTATTTTAATGGTAAAACATATATTGGATGATCGAAAATATTATAGTATTTTATTACATCACTATTGGGTCATTATGATGTCATAAAACACATTATATATTTAAACGGTATTTAATTTTTACCCAAAAAATTGACTGTATCAGAAAATTATGAAAAATTCACCATTGGATAATTTCGACGTCCTGATTCCAGAAATAAAATTTATTTCATCTAAATAATTTTCTAAATATGTTAATTTTCACTTTTAAAATAAAAACCAACATTTATAGAAAATTCACGGGTTTTGACAGAAATGGATTTCAAACCTTAACAAAAATTATAATTGCATTCATAAAATTATAAGTTCATTTATATTTAATAAAAATTAATTTAATAATAATAATATTTTATTAAAATATTATTTAATTCAAAAATATATTAATTTAATAAAATATATTTCTAAATTAAATAATAACTAAAAAACACTATTTGTACTTTAAAAATTATTTACAATGTATCAAAAAAGACAATGAGTTATATTAATTATTATATACAAAAATAATATACATGAACATAGTACTAGAGATTTGTTACATAACCCCTTAAAACATCCACATAGGACCTAAGGGTAAGGTTTGCGATAGTGACAGACTCTTGGTGTGGCTCGGATAACATCGCTCGAGTGGTAATCTCTATCAACTTCCACTTTTCCCGTAGACGGTCCCGTTCGAGCTTGACATGATGAAGATCAGCTTGGGCTTGGTCAAGAGAGAAGCCCGAGGATTCCACCTCTTTTCTGAGCTCCGAAAAATGGGCTTCATATGGGGAAATTCTACGGGACAAGGCAATTGCTTCTTTTGTCTGAGTAAATTAGATTTGTTAAAGCCCTATATTTATACTAATCATGTGATCACTGTTTAACGACTATATTAGCAACGGTCAAAATTCTTAACATAAAACCAAATAAGTTGACATATTATAAAAATATTTTTCATAAAGAGACATTTAACTAGATCAAGAGGGATTTTCCATTAATGAAACTTTGGGTCATTACAGTGGAGGTGGAAGGAGTTGGACCAGGTCGCAAAGGGGTAGCTACAAGAGCCAAAATGGAAGTACTTTGCACATATATATAGGTATTTTACAACTTAATGAAATCAGCAATGACCTCACCTCCATACTGCATAGCCTTATCAAATTCATCTTTGTTTTCCAGTAAATTTCTTAGAGTGAGTGTGAATTCATTGATCTTATGCACTTGATCCTTAAAGGATTTAGTGACTGAAGGTATTTTCAAATTATCTACAAGATACTTGAAGTGATTGGTTATATCATTCTTAAAATAAATTATATTAAAGTATAATTCCACCTTCTTAGAGATTTCTTCTTCAGCATCATTGGAAATATTTTAATGGACCCTCACCAAATCAAGTACATGGTCACTATTCCTGATAAAAGCAGAGAAACTTTCCTTATCAGCACCACTCAACACTGACTGAAGCTCTTCTCTGAAAACTGATCTGATCAATTCATTGTCTATAGGTTGAGATGGATGTCTAGATTCATATTAAGTTGTAATAGTTGATGTGAGAGACTTAAGTTGATTTAGAACCTTTTTTAAACATCCTTCATATTTATCGGTTAGCTTATTGAGTCCAGAAACAAGCGCACGCATCTCATTAGCTATCATGGTGTTGTTCTCAACCAATTTTTCATATAGAATGATCAGGTTTGGTTGAATTAGAGATAAAAGATTCTATGGAATCTTAACAAAATCTTCTTTACTAAGATGAGATACATGATCTTGACTAGTTGGAAAGACATTATGCACATATTTAACCATATATTTTATAGATTTCACCTCATCACTCAAAAGCTTGTTCTTAATCCAAAATTCCTGAATTTCATGATGCATCTTCAGTTGAATCTGCCAAATAATTTTCTCTAACATCGGGGCAGCATCTCTTTCACTGAGATTGGTCACAGGGGAAAGATATGACTTCATGAACTTTTCAAATCTAGATAACAAGGTGTTTCAAAAGTCTTTTAAGTCGTCTATACTTACATAATTAGGAGTTTCTTTGGTAGGTTTAGAAGTAGGAACTGATACAAGTTCTGATTCAATTGAAGGTACAATTTCTTTAGAAATGATTGGTTTTAGATTAAACATTGTGGATGTATCAATTGATTTAACCGATACTCATTTGGAATCAGCAACATCAAAATACTCTGGAAATATGTACCAGGTATCCAATGAACTTAAATCCACAAGTTTGGTCACTTAAATTCCTTCCAAATTAGGGTTCTTCTCCCCCTTAATAGGTTCATCTATGATAGGACTAAGATACTCAGTCTCTTGATTTTCTTCAACATATTATATTCTATCTAGATCAGTTACTTCTTTATCCAACTGAAATGTCTACTCTATCCAATCCTCAACAGATAAAATAACTTCAGGATCCACAATATCTTCTAAATGTTCCTAAATAATATCTTGTTCTTCCATAACATCGACATGTTCTTATTCAGTAAAAAATTCTTTAGTATCTTTAGAAACTACATCTCCTACAATTACTTCTTTTTGAATAAGAAGGACATTGTATTCTTCTTCTAAGACATTTCCTTCCCTAGGTACAACTACTGCATATTTTACCTCTTCATTTGAGTATTAAACAAATTAATCATATTCCAAACTAGGGTCAGATACATTCTTAGGTCTTTAAGGGTTTTCAACTGGGTTTATACTTTCATAAATGCTTTTATTATATTCCACCTAATATTCATTCCATAGGTTTTAAATAATTTTCATCCTTATAACTATATCCCATGATATACCAAACCCATAACCTTCAACTACTTCTTCATTTAGACTAACTACTCCCTTGGCTAATAACATTGCAGAAATTAACCTTGAATAAAATAGAGAAGTTTATTTTGAAGATTTATTGATCATATCACCCATGTGAAGTATAATATACTTAAAAAAATTGATCTTGTTCCCATTATTCATAATATGTATCAAGAACACATATTGAAACTTAAGGGTGGTGAAATACCCTTTACTTATACAAATAAGATGTTGAATAAACTTAAACAACAATCTTATCTCACAATCCAGCCCAGATTCTATCATTCTTCTCTTCTTTTTGTTTCTAGTTAAGCTTTCCAGAGCCTCTTATAGGCTAAACTCATCACTTGGTGGAAGAGGACCTCATTGGTAGTCCTCAAAAAATACCTTCATGAGGTATTCCAAGGTAGGAATCCCACAACCTCAAAGAAAACATACATCTTTGACCATTTACCCAACTTCTTACTACAAAATCATCTTCAGATTTGAATGTGAACTGAACATATTGATAAAACATATAAACTATCTTCCGATAAATGGATATTTTATCTTTTTTAAACTAGTTAAACCATCCCTATTCATTCAATACTTTCAAAACAAGCAACTTACTTGTCAGTATCCCCTTCGAACAAACCTCTTTCTCTGGCACTACTATTCGATCAGCAAGGCCTAGATTCAGCAGTTTCTCAGGCATTATTTTTGGAGCTTTTTTCAATTTCTTCGAAGACTGACACTTATAAAGAATCTATGAAGACATATTTTTCATTCTGGGCATCCAATGTGGGTTTGATAAAGATGAAAAGTTGAAAAGGGGATAATGGTTTGAAAGAGAAGAGTTTTGGTTTTAATAGAAGAGATCTCGAGTGAAGAGAGGAGTAAAAATATTGGCTTTTATCATTTAGGTATTTCAAATGTCACAAACATAAATACGTGGTATAAAATCAATAAAATAATTGATACATTGATATGGGAAAAAATTCTAAAAATAGAAGTATGAGTAATTATGGTGATACCAGAACAGGTAGTCATGGAGTCAGAATTATAGTGTGACTCTAAATTGTGCAATTGTATCATTGAGACGTCAAGTATGAGAATGTAACTAAGAGACAATAACTATAATACAGTAATCATGAAACTGTAAACTATGAAACAGTAAACTATTCACTTAATTCTTATCATCCCTAACTCATGTATGATGTAATTTATCATTTCTAAATTTAATGGATTAGTACATATATATTGGCAAGATGATGTTTAGTGCCAATGAATTCTAAAGTGATATCAACCTTTTGATAACAATCTCTCAAAAATTGATGTCTTACATCAATATTTTTAGTACTGGAATGTGAAATAGGATTCTTTGAAATGTTAATAGCACTTATATTGTCACAATTTATAGGTACATGTCTGAATTGATATCCATAATCTAGTAAAGTGTGTTTCATCCACAAAATTTGTGCACAACAACTACAAAATATTTATGTGTTCAGCCTCAACACTATATAATTCAAAAAAAAATTCTTTTTTACTACACCATGATACTAGAGACTTGCCTGAAAAGTGACATGTTCTAGAGGTTATTTTTCAAACTTACTTACAACCACCAAAATCAGCATCAGAATAACTTACTAAATCAAAAGGTTGTCCTCTAGGATATAAGAGTCCTAAATTTGTTCTATGTTTGAGGTATTTGAAAATTCTTTTAACATCATTTAAATGAGACTATTTGGGGTTTGCTTGAAAATGCACATACATGCAAACACTAAACATAATACCAGGCTGGAAAGAAGTTAAGTAGAGTAAACTTTCAATCATTCTTCTATAAGTGGTTTGATCAATAGATTTACCATTTTCATCAACATCCAACTTACAGGTAGTACTAATTTGAGTATCACTAATTTTAGTGTTATCTAAACCAAAAAAAATTATGAGATATTTTATATATTTTCATTGATTTAAGATAATATCTTCTTTGTTTTGAAAAGTTTGAAATCCAAGGAATAATTTGAGTTCACCCATTAAACTCATTTAAAATTCATTTTTCATTATTTTTGAAAAATCAGTACATAACGAATTTTTTGAATATCCAAAAATAATATCATCTACATAGATTTGAAAAACTAAAACATCATTATAAATTTTTTTCATAAAGAGAGTATGATCAACTATTCCTTTTTTTAAACCTTTAGAAATAAGAAAACTACTTAGTCTATCATACCAAGCCCTTGGAGCATGTTTTAAACCACATAAATCTTTTGTTAATTTTAGAAAATTATTTGTAAAATGAGGGT
This sequence comes from Viscum album, assembly GCA_963277665.1. Classification (NCBI taxonomy): domain Eukaryota; kingdom Viridiplantae; phylum Streptophyta; class Magnoliopsida; order Santalales; family Viscaceae; genus Viscum; species Viscum album. Next base: position 904,300,917 of record OY728131.1, on the reverse strand, counting down.
TTGTAAAACCAGGTGGTTGTTCAACAAAGATATCCTCAACTATATAACCATTTAGGAATGCACTCTTGACATCCATTCGATAATGTTTGAAATTGAGATGTGCCATATATGAAAGTAATATTCTAATGCCTTCAAGTATAGAAACTTGTGAAAAAAAAATCATAGTAAATTAATTCTTCTTGACTATAACCTTGTGCAACCAATCTAGCTTTGTTTTTAACTATGTTACCAGATTTATCTACTTTTTTCCTGAACACCCATTTAGTGCCTATGGTCAAGGTGCCTTTGGGTTTATGCACAAGTTTCCAGATTTTATTTCTTTCAAATTGATTTAGATCATCTTGCATAGCCATCACCCAAAATTCATCATTGATGATTTTAGGCTCAAGTTGTGATAGAAAGGCTTGACGTTCAACCTAATTTCTAATAGAATATCTAGTATGAGTTCCTTTATCTAAGTATCCAACTATATAATCTAAAGTATGGTTCTTAAGAGTTCAAATAGATATAGAAAAATAAGGACTATTAATTTCAGATTCTTCAATAGGTTTAGGTTCATTATGACTTGAATGCGAAGAATTTCCAGAACTGGAAGTTTTAACAGATTCCATGTTTGGATGGTCAGAAGATTTAGCATTGATTTCCAGATTTGAAATATTTTTCTCAAGATTTTCTAGTGAGGTCTTAGGTTTATGTTGATATGTTTCATCAAATTTGACATGTATAGATTTGTCCACATATTTTGTTCTTTTGTTAAAGACTCTATAGGATTTAGTAGAGATTTAATATCCTATAAGGATTCCTTCATCACACTTTGATGAAAACTTATCAAGATTCCTTAGTATTAAGAATATAGTCTTTTCAACCAAAAACTTTGAAGTAATTAACCTTGGGTTTTCTATTATTCCAAAACTCATAAGGTGTTTTCTTAAGGATACGTTTGATTAACACTCTGTTAATAATATAACATGATGTATTGATAGCTTCAACCCAAAAGTAAGTAGGTAGGTCATATTCATTAAGCATTGTTCTATCAATTTATTTTAATGTTCTATTTCTTCTTTCTACAACTCCATTTTTCTGGGGTGTCCTCGGAGTAGAGAAGTTATGACTATAGCCATTTTGTGAGAGAAAAGATTCAAAATCTAGGTTTTCAAACTCATGACCATGATCACATTTTAAATATTTTATCCTAATTCCACTTAAGTTCTCTACTGATCGAGCATACTTGGTGAAGTAGTTATATGCTTCACTTTTATGAGCCCAAAATTAATTCCAAGTAGACCTAGAATAGTCATCTATAATAAGGTAAACATAGTTCTTCCAATTTAAACTAGAAAATATAGATGGTCCAAAAAAATCCATGTGAACCAACTCAAGAGGTTGAGAAGTGGAAAATTCTTTCTTTAGTCTCAAATATATTTTGTGTTGATTACCCTTTTGAAAAGGATTACATACTTTTTCATTTGGAAACTCATGTTTGGTAGGTCCTTGACTAAAACTTTTCTAGTAATTTTTATAATTTTGAGTATATTACTGTGTCCTAATCTCCTATTCTACTGCCAAGATTATTTATGAAAAATACTCAAGCGAGAAACATTTTGAGAGATTAGAGAATCTAAATTAATTGTATAGACATTTTTATTTCTAAATGAAAATAATATTAGTTCATTTTTAAAGTTAAAAACATTACAAGAATTATTTTTAAATTTAACATGAAATCCATCATCACATCATTTTGATATACTAATCAGATTTTATTTTAATCAATCAATAAAAAGTACTTTAGAAATTAAAACTGAGTTAGTGTAACCAATCTGACTGAGGAAAATTATTTTTCCTTTATCATTGCCACCGAAGGTGACATACCCACCATCAATATTTATTAAATTCTTGAAGCATGAGTAATATACTATCATATTTCTTGAACATACACTATCCAAGTATCATAATCTTTTACAGGCGATCTTCAAATAACTTTCCAACAAAATAATAAAAAAATAGATTTCGGTACCCAGATTTTTTTGGGTCTAGTAACATTAGTAATCAATGCTTTATGAACCCACATCTACTTCATGAGTTTCCTATAAAAATTATGTATCATATTTGAAAAATAAACTTTGTTTGGTATAGAAAAACTAGAGGTAGTAAAATGCTTTCCAGAACTGGAATTAGTAACAAAAGTTTTAGTTTTTGGTAGAAAAATATATTTAATAGATTTAGTTACAAACTTGTGTTTGGTGAGATTTCTTTTCCCATGTTGGTATACTATACTTGTAGTGTATCTATGGGAGTTTTTTTACCAAGCATATGTGTAAGATTATTTTTTTCATTTGTAAATTTATCTAGTTCTTTTTCAATTTCTCATTAGATAACTTAAGTTCATTGTTCTCCTTGAGTAATTGAACATTTTTCTATTTCTCTATAGTAATATTATATTTAATAAGAGAAGTAATATCATATTGTTTCTCCAAGGATTTATATTTGTCTTTTAATTCATTATAAGTTTCTTCAAGAATATTATAGTATTTAAATAATTCTTCACTAGTCATAGTTTTTTAATTACCAGATTCATCTCCAGAATAATAAAAGTTTTGGACAAGAGATTCTTGGGTTACCTCAGAAGTGTTTGTCATGAAGTAAATTTTTGCCCTGTTATCTCTATAATCTTGTGAGGATTCAAAGTCCCTAGTTATATCTTCATAAACACTCTAGGTGGCCTTCATTTCTTTATGATACATTTTATCCTTGCCTTAAATTTATTCTTATATTTTATCTTAGGACAGTTTGCTTTCACATGTCATTTTAATTTTCATTCATAATAGACTATTTCATCATATTTTTTCACTTATTTTCCAGTCATTCTTCCAATTTCTCTTATGACCATATCTTCCTTTGAAGTTTGGATTTATGAAAAATTTATTCTTTATACAGTATTTCTTAAACCTTATGGATATTTGAGCCATGTCTTCATCACTGTCTATTGATAATTATTAAATATTGGAACTTTCAGTAGGGGATTGTAATTTCTCCTTTTCCTTGTGTTTAGACGTATTAGTCTTGAATGTAGTGGATTTATTTTTTTGGTTCATACCCCTCTTTTTTTTGACTTTTAATTCTTCCTCCTACATCATCAACTTTCCTATCAGCTCCTTTACTGGTAACTTGATGATGTCATAGGATTATATAATTGATATAGAAGTTAATCTTTATCTATCTAGTAAGCATCAAAGTATTCTCATGATTTTCTCCTTGGTTGTAACATCTCTTCCCAGAGAGTTTATAGTGTTCACAATTTTATTAAACCTAAGATACATATCAGAAATAGGCTTATCAAGATTCATTTTAAAGTTATCATGTTTAAGAGTATATATGTTCAGTCTCATTTTCTTAACACTGGAGGTTTCTTCATGCGAAATAGATAAAGTGTCCCAAATTTCAAATGTTCTTTTACATACATAAATTCTATTAAATTCTTCATCTCGTAAAGAATGGTATAGGGAATTCATGGATTTTCAATTATTATTACAAACCGACTTAGTTGGGTCATCCCAAGTATGCCTATGAGTAGTATGAATCTTATATTCATCTATAATTGAAGAACAAATCTCAACACCCATAATTTCAAGGTGCATTTTCATTTTAATTTTCTATTGTGCACAATTTATTCAATTAAATAATGGAGGTTTATTGCTAGAAACACCTTCCAATATATTATCCACACTAAAGAATAAAGTGTAGATTTTTTAATGAACTAAAAATTTAAAACTAATAAAAAAATTTATATCTTTAACATACTAATAAAATCACTGTAAAAAACATTTTAAAAAGATTAAAAATATTGAAAATATGGATTTTAAAAACTCCTTTGATACCAAATGTTGGTCGAAGTATGACATTCAAGAGGGGTGGTGAATTGAGTTCCTATAAAAAAATTTGTTAAAAAGGGTTATTTAAAATTTTACCCTAATTAAAAATAAAATAGACCAATTAACCAAGGAAGTAAAATTATAATAACTTAACTATTAAAATAGTTTTTCAAAATATTGATTAATTCTCAGTAATAGAAATATACGGTATTTATATAACCTTTGAAACTATTATAATAAGGAATAAATATTTATAAATACTATCCAAGACTAACTATCAAAGTAAAATTTAGTTTTTTGAAATATAAGTTAAAAATATAGAAAGACTAAATTGAAATACATAGTGTATAAAACAATTGGTTCAGTTTCAAGTCGAGACCTAATCCACTTCATATGGTGATCACCTACCACTAAGAAATATATATATATAAAGGATTGATCCACACCCTATATTGGTATTAACAATAGTACACAAGACTATTCAGGTTACAAGATCTATTCTATTATTCTATGTGGGAAAACTAACAACAGGGTCACACAAGACCTCTTCTAGAGTTATATGTGGGTGAAAGAAGGTGTAAAAGATATTTGAGTGAGGATAACTTGCATCCTTCAGTTCAGTGTAGGAGACAGTGTGTGTTTTTAATATAGATAAACACACTGCTTGAAAAGATTAATAAAATAGTACACAATATAGTAAAGATAATGAGAAAGGATTATAAATTATCAAAGTCTTATTCTACGAAGCCTTGGACTTGTAGGATGTAACAAATGTGATTTTCGAGTCCTCTTGTGGAAACAGAGTGTCGTGAGTGTCGTGTTCTAGTTTCAGTTTGATGATATGTGCTTTGTAGGTCTTGTTCTTCTTATAGTTGCTACTGCAAGGATGTTTGAGGTTCTGATCCACAACAGTTTAGCCTCCAAGAATCAATAGTTCTTTGTTTATTCTTCAGTGTATGTTTTTGTATGTATGTGTTCACTTCTCTTTTTCCAGTCTCTTCCACTTCTTTATATGTTTGTATCTCATGTACCACTATTTATTTTATCTTCAGGTTGTATTTTTTATGGCCGATAGAGAGCACAATATCTACACCTTGAACCTCATACCATCACATGACATGTCTAAAAAAGATCATTAATTATGTCAGTGTCATTAAATGACTCAAATATGACCGTTAGAAAAAAAAATTAATTAAAAAAAGATAAAAAATGGTTTATTTATGGAATAGTGTCATAGTTTGTGTCTTGAAATGGTGTCACTTAGAATAGTGTATTCTCCTTTTACTTTGAGCAGTATCACTAGAGCAGTATCTGGTCCTTTTTCAATTGTGGGACCAGTAGTATGTGGTAGCGGTAGCATGATTACGGTAGCAACTCCTTTGTGAAATTTGAAACTGATAGCACAATCATGGTAGCAAGTGTTATGGTGTTAGGCCATTTTTCAAATCAGTAAATAGTGTAAAGGTTATCGTAGCAGGGTCATAGTGTCTAGGTTACGGTGTCTGGGTTATAGTTTTTGGGTTACAGTGTCTGGGACTTAGCCAATTTCTTTCACACCAACGATGAGAGAGTTACCATAGAAGCAGTGTCTCATACTTAGGCAAATATCTGTAAACCATTTTAAGAATTAATACTCAAAAAATAGATTAGACTTAAGAATTAGCACAATAAAACATAATAGAACAAAATTAACCATAGTTTATAAGATTCATACATGATTTTTGATATGTGAAACATGATCCTGTGAGAGTTTAAAACACGATTTATAAGAGTGTAATACATGATTTTTATGTATTAAAACATGATGAGTCTGACAATCTCAAAACATGATTTCTGATAATTAAAACATGAGTAGTCCAACATACATGATTGAGTATATTCACAAGATATTTCATATGAAATATTGGGTTTTATCACATCATAATTCATAGACATGATTAGGTTTTTTCAAAACTTACTATGCATACATGATTGAGTTTGATCACAGTGTTTTGATTACCTATTAATTTTCCTATGCCACATTTCAATTTTATTCAATGTTTTAATATTATTTTTCTATAGTTTATGATTATTTAAACCTGTTTATTAATCATGGTATATATTATATACTTCCATGATAGTTATTTTATGACTCTTTGATCACATTATGTGATGGTTGTGATGCCCTACAATTCATATGTAAACTTTAATTTGAGATTGGTTTGTCTTTGAGGTTGTTTTAGAGGTTTATAAGGATCTACCTTTATTCTTGATGAATCTCTCAAGGTATGTTCAGTTTTTTGTGTGGTTTCTTCTTCTTTTCTTAGATACTCACTAGATATCTTATCATCTTGTCTCATTCTAACTCAATTGGGAAGTGTATTCCATATAAAAGGGGTTTGATGGAGGATTGATTTTGTTTATTATGAATATAGGATTGTGAGGACTCGGTCGACTCTTTCTCAATATTTGTTTTAGAAGGCGATTAGTTTTTCCTCCACTCATGAGGTAGGTGTCTCTATAAAAAGGTTTTAACACATGAATTTATTTAAGTTGTTGTAAATTATATTGTGTTATTAAATGGAATTTATTTATTTACTTTCATAGAGTTTTTTTGGAATAGATTAAAGATTTTAAAGGGTATTTACTTTAAAAATAGATTTGTACACACCAAGTGTATATGAAATGCTCCAATGGAGGTCTTGATTCTAAAATGGGTTTTCAAGTACAAAAGAGGTTATTCTTTGCTATGAAAATGTTTTATAAATTGTGAGAATGGTTTTTAAATGGTTTTTCGAAAACTTAACACATTGGGTAACCTTGGGTGCATTGGGAAATAGACTTGTCACTCTAGTGTGTGTAAAGATACTAGAGATTTTATGTCACTTTAGTGTGTGTAATGTCCCCATAGGTCATATCAGTTGGATCCAACTTGTGCATGGATTGGGGATTTCTTGTATGTCTAGCATGTATAACCATAGGTTAGATCCCAAATGGTTTTCTTTTTCATTAATGTATTATTTCTTACATAATGGTATATTTCATGATTATTTTCTCAAATTATTGTTTTATGATGTATCCATGGTTAGTTTGATTATTCTTTCAGGCCATATCACATGTAATTTTCATATTCCTTATTATGTGAATATGAAATTAATTTTAGGAAAATAAAAGGATGATTTACAAAATGGATTTATCATTTGAAAATGATTTGTAAACTAGTTTTGTTTTAAAGATATAGATAACTCATTCCTAATATTATAATTTTTATAGATTTTTTTGTAAAATTCTATTGGGATTTTTTCTCACACCATACTTTTTCCTTTGGGTGGTTGTAGATGTTTTTATATAGTACTTAGGTAAAGGGAAGGGAATTTTGTAGCATGTTGGTTTATCTTATTATTGTTGTCTTTATATCAGGATGGTTTGGTGGTGATGGATGGTGACATAGAAACTTGTTTGGTCTTTTATTATTTCATCATTACCATTTATATTGTTTGGATTGACTATGTATGTCTCATGGATATTTACTATTTTCTTTCATGTTTTACTCTATTTGATCTTCAGTTATACATGCGACTTTTGTTTTCTTATTTCACCTCACTAATTTTGTTTCCCCACTTCCCTAGGAAATTATATAAAATATTATGAGTAGAATATAGTTTTATTTATTGAAATGATGTAACATTTACACATGTTTTTCTTGTGTGTGATTCATGTAAATAGTTGTATAATTTAAAAACTATTTATTATTTAATAGTGAATGTATTCTTAAAAGTCCCAAAATTATAAAAAAATAAAGAAGTTTATATTTAAACCATTTAAATAATAAGATGAAAAGTTCACATTGGAGGAAATGTATCAGCATGGGTGAGAGTGAGAGCTCATTCCAACAATGTTATGGAACCATTTCCTATTATGACCTTCTTGATAACATATACTGCATCTCAAACATTTCCCAAGATCTTGAGGTTGGACCATCTCATTCTACATGTTACTGGACTTCTGTCTCTCTCATGTTCGCATCCAATTGATGGCAGGTATCAATATCAGATAGTCTTTAGGGAAATTTAAAAACACCCCAATAGGAATCCATGGTGTATCATAGCTGTTTTCATGGAAACCAAAATTAATATAAGTTTCTACATTGACAATGCCTCATAACCAGTAATACAACTGACACTTAAAAACTGCTACATGATATAGGGTCCAAAAACTCATTCTATTCAAATTTACTATCTTCTTGGTTTAAAATTTTCACTCAACAAAAATAGTATTCTTTAATGTTCTTTTAAATGTATCATTTAATGTTTCACCCATACTGTAACCCTTATTGAATCTCATCTATAGTTTGTTTCCTATTTATATGAATTGATTTACACAATGATAAAATGACTCCTAAACTAGGATAGTTGTAGCTAACTATGAATCCCCTTGAAGGTTCCATTGATGCACTCCACAATTTTTGGGATCATGTGTATGTACCTCTTCCCCTCGTCATTTACTAATTTCCATTTCTATTTTAAAATCTTCATCATTTACTAATACACTCCCTGATTAGACCTATGAATCCCATCTAATCACTTCTCAAACCTTCTCTGATCTAGATCATATGCTACATTAAAGTGATCATATTTCATATAAATTAAGTTTATCATTATGTTGACATAGTAAAAAATAAAAAATATATTTCATACCAAGCTTTGAGAAATCCTTCTTCATCGTCTTATTATGAAAATTCGTTCACACATTACTGGAAATGTGTCTGATGTAGTATCAATGATATAATTTCAAGGACTTATAAGTAATAGGGATCCACTTTGATTTCTTGATGATAATAAGATATAAAACATACACCCCAAATATATGTGAAATAGTAGTTAATACATGTTAAAAAACAACTCCATGATTTATAATTTCCCTTATCCATAATGGAAAATTAAAGCGTCATAGGTGAACCATTACCATCTTGGATTTATGTAATTAGTTTTATTCTCATGTATTCTCTATATAGAAACATTCTATTAATTTGTATAAACTGTTTTGCAAAAAATAAATGCAAAAATACATATAATGAATTCCAAGAACAACCGATAAATTTTACATGAGATGGATCGAGTTGGTTATATTAAGAAACATGTTTTTTTATAACAAGGTGGAAGAAAATTTGGTTATTGTTTGTCAATATGGATAACAATTGTATTAATAATCATTACGAGCCATCCCAATCATTAAATGGCTTTGAAATTTCCTTCTATTTCGATATTCATTTATTTCCATAGGAAATATTGTATCCAAATTTTTTTGTATCCTATCATATAAAATAGATACAATTATGTCATAGAGGGTCCTGATCATCTCAAAAATAAATAATGACACAAATCATCATCTAATGATTTATGATCTTATTTCAGGTTTGTATGCACACAACTATTAGATTCCTCAATCTTAAAAATTATCCGATCTCTAAGAGCATTGCTAATAATAACCTTGAAAAGAAATATAAAATCATCACCACATTTTTCACACCATATAATGGATTTTGTTTGGTTTGAATCTTAAACTAAATCTCTAAAGTGTCTCCCAATATGAAATATTTTCAGTATTTTTTTCATCACATACTTTCTTAGAAAATATCTTCCAATGTATAATGTTTTTTCTAGTTCACCAAATCTATCCTCTATAAATCTAGAGTGATTAGTTGATAGTGTGATAATATTCCAGTTGAATTCCGGAAAATGTGTCATTTCTTCTGACCAAGATGGGAATAGTGGAGGATGATTTATTATATGTCGAGGATAATGTGAAACTACTTCATTTCTACCAACTTCCTCTGCAACTTATATGGCTTCCTCCTCATTTTCACTATTTTCTATATTTGTTCCATCATTAGACACTTTCTCCTCATTGAAATATTATTATTTCATATCTGGTTGATTTTTTGGTTGTCTTCTTCTGCATGATAGGTAATAGTCTCATAATATTGGGATGGACCTTCTTCTATGAATATTGTATTCCTATGTTGTCATACATTTGCACAATTTTGATGGATAGTAAAAACCTCCACATATAACTACATCATGGAATTATCATAACAATGGTTAAATAAAGTTGTTACTTAGACCCAGTCCTCACTATCACCCAATAAATAAGCAAGATTACATAGTCCATCTTGGAATTGAAAATGTATGTAACTAATAGACAGGGTCTCATGATCAGGTCTCAAATTTAACTTACCATGAATTCTTTCCCAAATTTCTCTTAGGGTAAAACAATTAGATGTCCTAAAATTTACAACTATTTTTGTATTATATGAAGCTCCTTGATATGTTTAAATAAATTCCTTGTAGTATTATACATAGGAAAACATGATTTTCTATTTGAAAAATGTTTTCAAATCAAGATTATGATAGTTTTAATAATGTTGACATTGAGGAATAATCATGTAGCATTAACCACACAATCTTTAGTTTACCGAAATTTTAGAATGTCTTCTTATATCCTTAAAGATGACACTAATGTTTCGTAAAATTAAATTTAGTCTTCCTAAAGGTATATTCATTAGTTTATAAATAAAATGTGAATCATATAAATCATATCTCCCAAGAGTGTCAAACCAAGCATGTATAAAGGTACGTTTTCATTCACCAGGTAACACTCAATTTAAAGATCAATGCACCCTTTTTAGGGTTATTACCCCTAGGTATAACTGTTCTAGAGCCACATCTATTTCTAATATCTATATAGTTATTTCATTAGGCAGATAACCACATAGTATTTATTATATCAAATATTTATAATGTCATCTTGTATGCTTAAATATTAAAGTAATATTTTGTAGTACAAATTTTAATATTTATAAAGGTATGTTTAGAAGTTTATAAATTGAATTTGAATCATCTAAACTATATCCCCTAAGAGTGTTAAATTAGGTGTACAACAAAGTCCATTTCCATGCACAAGGTAACACTCGATTCCAATCTCAATGCACTATTTTGAGGGATATTACCCCTTGGTACAACTATGCCAGATCCATATCTACATTTAACATCTAGGTATGGATTTCATTTCTTAGATAACCACACAATATTTACTTTACTGAAATTTTATAATGTTTTACTAAATCATCAATAATGTCACTAATGTTTTACAATACAAATTTTAATCTTCCTAAAAGTATGAATCATTTAAAGAAAATATCACGGGAGTAACAAATCAGGTGTGAAGTAAGGCCTCTTTTTCAGGAAGTTAGACCCCTTTGATACTAAGTTAACCCTATGAAAATACAAATTCAATTAGTAGATAAACATTATTTAATCCAAAGTTAATCCTTAGTTCATCATTAATTAATCATTACATTTTCATTTGTTAATCATTAATTAATCCTATGTTGATCATTCCTTAATCATTCATTAATTTTTCAATAATCACTCATTAATCATTAGTTAATAATTCATTAGTCATTATTTAATTAATATTTATTAAGTAGATAGTTTATAGTTAATTAATAGTTAATTAATATTTAAATAATATTTAATTAATAGGTACTCATTAATTGATTATTGGTTAATCATTGTTTAATCATTACTTTAACATTAGTTAATCCTTAGTTAATCATTATTTCATCATTACATAATTATTAGGTAAATATTAATTAATCATAAGATAATCATTACTTGATCCTAAGTTAATCATTCCTTAATCAAGCATTAACGAATGGTTAGTCACTCATTAATCATTCGTTAAGCATTTGTTAATTGATAATTATTAAGTAATTAGTTTAGAGTTAATTAATGGTTAATCATTAATTACTTATTGGATAATTATTAGTTCTTCATTAGTTAATCCTAAGTTATTCATTACTTAATCAATGATTAACCATTCTTTAATAACTCATTATTTATTAGTTAATTATTTTTTAATTAATTGTTAATCATTAAGTAATTATTGGTTAATTATTCTTTAATCATTAGTTAATATTTAGTTGATCAATTGTTAAGAATTAGTTAATCCTAAGTTAATCATGCCTTAATTATTTTTTAATCTCTCGTTAATCATTAGTTAATTAATATTAATTAATTAATTACTTTATATATAATTATTTATTAATCATTGATTAATTATTAGTTAATCATTAGTTCACCATTAGTTAATCATTATTTTATCTTAAGTTAATCCTTAATTAATCATTATCTAATAATTATTTATTCATAAGTTAATCCTTAGTTAATCCTTAGTTAATCAATCAGTAATCATTACTTTATCACTAGTTAATCAATAGTTAATCACTGGATATTTAATTATCATTAAGTAGTTAATTATTAGTTAATCGTTATTTAATACTAAGTTAATAATTACTTATTCATTAGTTAATCATTTTTTATTCATTCGTTAATCATGGGTAAATTATTTTTTATTTAATATTTTATTATTAGTTAGTTAATAATTAATCATTACTTAACTAAAATTTATTCGTCATCTAATTAATATTAATTACTAATTACTAAGTAATTAATTATTAGTTATTTATTAGTTAATTTTAAGTTCATAATGATTACTTCATTAATATTCAATTAGTTAATAATTATGTCACTAATATTTAAAAACCACTAAGTCATACTAAATAATAATCTATTTATAATAATAATTTCATTTATAATACCGATTAAAAATTATTTACTAAATTGTCATAATTATATAATAATAATTTACTTACTAATGTAAACTATTATTTATAAATTATATCTAACTAACTAAATAATTAATTAAATCAAATAATTAAAAATAACTAAAAAACTGAACAACTAAATAATTAATTAATTTTAAAATAAATTAGAAAAAATACCTTTAAATGATGCCTCACAAATTTCGCACTCCTTTGAGACCACCAAAAAAGTCACACATATGGGATAAAAAATCCAAGCCAAAATTAGAGAGAGGGTGTGATGTTTAGAGAGAGGGATCCCAAAATTGAGTGAAGGGAGTTGGGGTGGATTTTATAGGGGTGTGGGGAAAAGGAATTACTGCACCAAATGATTTTCGCATAAAAAAAAAGACAAAAGGTGTTTGGTACCTTAACACCATTGTCACCCATACCATATTATTGATCCAGGGCAATGGCATTACACAAATTAATGATTTTCAGATTTATCTAAAAGGTGTTAAGGTGGCGGAGGCCTTTGCATTTATTTTTTAAAAAAATAACCCACATTTTTTTCACAAAAATTATAAAAAAACTCATAATAATTATATATAATTAGAATAAGATATATATGTGTGTGTGTGTGTGTGTGTGCATGTAATTATATATACTAAGAATAATTCAAAAAATATAATTATAGTCAGATAAAATTACAATCAGACACATGATAATAATATAATAATAATACTACTAATAAATGTTAATAAACTTGAATAATAGTAGTATTAATAATAATAATGTTAATATTAATAATAATAAATATTGTTAAATAATATATGATAATAATATATAAAATTAATATAAACTAATAATAATATGAAATAGATAATAATAATATATAATTAACTAAAAATTAAAAATATAACTAAAACACTAAAAATGGTTAAACTTATCAATTGAAATAATATTAAATATTTATAAAAAAATTAGTCATTTTCATGTGGATTAGACACAATTTTAGATATAAAATCTAAGATTTCTCAAGCTAAGGGGTTTTTTACGAACCTTAGAGGCCTTGATATCTCAGTTTCTCACACAAGATTCAAGGATATATTTATCCTTAGCTTCAAGTTGGATTTTTGATTTGTTAGCAGCTTAAAATTTGTCTTGGTAAGAAATTCAATAATCATATCATTTTGCGAGAAGGTCATGAGGGTTGATCATTTTCACATTCTAATATCCTTTATTCACTTATAGTTCAATGATTTAAATATTTTTTCCTAGAGTAATTGAGTTTTTATTCATTGTGTGGATTCATAACCTTATGTGAGGTATTCGACCTATTTCTTACCTAAGGTGTTTAACATACGATTATATATGTTTTTTTATTGTTTTATGATTTCATGATTACTTGTGGGTTTTTTTACATAGAAAATTAGTTTTATTATATAATAATACTTTTCTATGAATTGTTAAGTGATGATTTTGATTTAGTAATGATCTTAAGTGGTGGAATTATGGAAATCCATACTTAAAGAGTTATATTAAAGTGTAAATTGGATGAATTAAATGTGGAATTTGTGTAAAAATTAATATAAATATTAATTAAAATAGTACAAGGGATGAAAATTATGTTTAAGTTATGTTTTTGGTGTGTCAAGTGTTATTCACTACTATATTAATTTATATTGTGATTTTAATGAATTGTTTGGAAGATGATACTTAATGTTATATTTTTTATACATGGAAATTTATGTTATAAATTATGTTTAATGGGTGATAATTCATGTGTAATGGGACCAAACACACAAATTAAACTAGGTATGTTGTCTATGTGATTTGGTATTTTTGTTATGAAAAACATTGAGTATTAATGGATTGAGGATTGCTATAAATTGCTTTTAAAGTGATGAAAATTGACATGTAAATGAGATATAGGATGATTAATATTTTTTTATTGATTAATTAGTTAAAGTGGATAATTTTTTTATTATATAAATTGCTCTCTAGAAATTGTGCATTTAAGAATGAAATTGTGTTTGGGATTAATGACATTTTTAATTGTTTTTTAAAACGTTTTTGAGTTATTTGATTGGAATAAATTGGTTCTAAATTTGATGTGTTTTTTTAAAGATAAAATGGTGATTTGGTGTTTTCTACTAACTCTATTGAATTGTGAAATGTTCCATGAAGTTGTTCACTTTCATGGAAACTTGGGTTTGGCTAAGACATGAGATATTGATCTGAGATCCATGTGTTTGTCTTGGTCTTCTGTTAGGCCAAGAGAATTATGTGATGACATTTTTTCCTACCATGTTTTTCGATTTCAACATTTTCCAATGTAGGAATGAGTTTATTTGGTTTAATTATTTTTCACTTAACCCTTTATTTTCATGATGAAAATGATATTGTTAAATCACTTATAGCTTTATGATATTTATATATGATCATAGTTAACTCATTTCGATGTCATAGGTTATAATGGTTTATGATAAAGATTATATTCTCACTACTTGTATACACACACCTTGTGTTCATACATATTATATGCTATACATTTTAGGTAAAGGAAAGTAAACTCTATAATAGGGAGATGCTGTCAAGAGACATCCTGAAGCTGAGATCATGTACTTTTATAGTTACAAGTAAGGTTAGTCCACACTTTGTTTTATTTTTCATAATTTATCACTGATGATTTATATTAGATTTTTATTTGGATGTGTAATGAATTTGTGAATTTTATGAGAAATTATTATGATATTTTTGTAGGTTCTGGGCATAGTAGAAGTGTGTTGGTGGGTGTACCCAACTTTAATTTTAGCTTTAACAATGATCAATCCGAGATCCGTCACGATAATAAAATGTAGGATCTTCAGAATAGAATGAAGAATGAAAAATAAAGAGGGGAGTCCTGGAACCATAGATAGGATCATCATTTGTTGGTTATAATTAATTTAATTATTTGAAAAGAATTACCTTGATGGGATTATTTATTCATTGATGTTTTTTGTCACAATCTGATGTGATCCTTCATTGTGTCATAGAATCCAAGTATAGGATTCCATTAGCGATGATCCACACGTGCTCCACCTATCTCTAGACGTTGTTAAAGGGATCTCTGAGTTCTAGTGAGGAAGAGACTTCGCTTGCGATGTCTGCATTCGATCATCTTGATCCGGTGGAGGTGGATATCTTTCTCCTAGCTTGAGAGAGTTCTTAGTGGGAAATGAATTCTCCCTTGGCTTGAGAGATTTTTCAAATCCTTTGTGCACACTACACAAAAAAATGGCTAGGCTAATGAGAAATATATAATTGGGATTTTTAATTACATAGAATAATAAAATGAATTAATTACCAAAAATAATTTATTCATTTCATTTAATTCTTAGTAATAGCCAATGTCTGATAATAACAGTTGACTATTATTATTACTTGACATGTGCCCAGCGAATTACACCTGATATTATTTAATTAAATAAATAATATTTTTTATCATAAATTCCCCAAAAAATACATGGCGTGTATATTTAATATACACAACGTGTACTTTTATTTTTCCATTTTTCTTTATTTCCTCTACCACATTTATTAGACCTTGAATAATGGCTATTTATTTCTAAAATAAATATCACTTCATTACTCGCTAATAAATATATTATTTCACCCACAATATATTTTCTTGAATAACTAGTGTTGAAATAAATGTGATCATCCATCCTTAAATAATTATTCAACCACAATCAGAAATAATCTTTATTTGAATTGTTAAATAAATATTTAACAGAGATAATTGGGCACAATTAGTGTGTGATGCTCTAGGCCTCTTTCTCAGTGTCATTACACGAATCATGCCTAAAGTCCAAGGTTAACGTCTAGTAACACCCCAAGGAACCCATAGAGAAAGAAGTTAATGTTGCAATGATGTGTCACCTCCAACGAACACTTACCGTGTAATATAATCCCTTTTTCTCGATATCTCAAATCACGTGGGTTGCTTACTAGTGCCATCAACCCATCTGCTCGATTATACTTTATTTGAATTTCCAGAATTGAACTTTCCCATTCCTCACCATGGACATGGATTTATTTTGGCTATATCAGTTCCATAAAAAGGCCTTAGATATCTACTTCTGTTATGGAACAGAAGGGACAAATCCTTTCTCACATTATCTATTAATGTATTATCACTCATGATGCACCCAATGTATCCTACCTCACTGCGAACAGTGTGTCATCGCATTTTTTTTCAATACATCTAAGTGCACAAGTTGTAATAACCATTAATAATAATCTTAAATTCTAAGTACCAATACACATGTCCACCGATAAGAACATCCTCTGACACTATAAAATGTGGATTTCCTACGGGCGGGTCTCGTTCTCATAATATCCTCCTGGGTATTGCTAAGGGCACACACCATGAGAAGGTGCCTCAAATTTTTATGAGTCCTCACCCCTAATGGCATGTATTATTTGTGTCCTTAAAATAACTTCATCCGACCATAGAACATATATTCAAGAACTGTGTTATGGAACTTCTAGGTTCTCATCATAGTAGGGATCCACTATGACCCTTTAATGAAACAGCTATCCTTAGGACATTATCACATTCATTGTCACCCATAAGAACAATCAAGATGTGATAAGGAATTTATTAATGAATAAAGTACAAAGTAATTAGTTCTAGGCCACCAACTCCAACAGACTCCTACTTGGACTAGATCCAATTGCTAACAACCTTTAACCTCCTAACTCTCACATGATATTCATGCTTCTGCTGAGATAGGCCTTTCATCATGGGGTCTTCCACGTTCTCTTTTGTGGACACTCTGCTCCCTGAAACTTCACCCCTTTGATAGAAATCCTTCATGAAGTGATACTTCTGGAGTATGTGCTTTGTCTGTTGATGTGACCTTGGTTCTTTTGTAAGATCTACCACCGCAGTATTATCACAATACAAAGTGATCGGATCTTTACTTATAGGCACTACATCAAGCTCCTGGACAAAGATCTGATTCCAAACGTCTTCCTTGGTTGCATCAGAAGATGCTATATATTCAGACTCTGCTATAGAATCGGCGAAAACTAGCTGATTTGATCTCTTCTAGCTCACAGCTCCTCTATTGAGACAGAAATTATATCCATATTGTGACTTCTGATCATTTTGATCTGTCTGAAAACCAGTATCAGCATACCCTCTGATGAAAAGCTCCTCATCTCCTCCATACACTAGGAACATATCCTTAGTTCTTCTTAGATTCTTAAGGATATTCTTAACAGAAGTTCAATGTTGTTCTCCTAGATCTTCTTGATATCTGCCTACCATCCTCAGTGCATAGGCAGCATCAAGTCTGGTACATAACATGGCATACATGATGGATCCTATAGCCGAAGTGTATGAGATCTTACTCATTATATCTTTCTCTTGTTGTGTTTGAGGACACATTTTTATAGAAAGATATATGCCATGTGACACTGGAACCAATCCCCTCTTAGATTGTTCCATACTAAATATCTTTAGTATCTGGTCAATGTATATACCCTGACTTAGTCCAAGAAGCCTCTTGGATCTATCACAAATGTTCTTTATCCCTAGAATGTAGGCTGCTTCACCTAAGTCCTTCATTGAGAAACACTTGTTCAACCAGTCCTTAATTGACTATAATACTGGTACATTTTTTATAATAAGTAATATGTCATCAATATATACTACTAGGATAACGATCAAATTCCCATTAAATCACTTATAAACATATGGCTCACATTCATTCTTAATGAAACCAAAATCCTTTATGGCTTCATCAAATCTAATGTTCCATGACCTGGATGCTTGATTTAATCCATAAATGGATTTCTACAACTTCCAAACACGTTTGGCTTCACCTGGTGTCACAAAATCTTCTAGTTGTTTCATATAGACATTTTCTTGAAGGTTATTGTAAAGGAATGTGGTTTTGACATCCATTGGCCAAATCTCATAGTCATGGAAAGCTGTTATGGCAAGTATGATTCTTATGAATTTAAACATGGAAACTGGTTAGAAGGTTTCATCATAGTCAATTCCTTGACGTTGTCTGAATCCTTTAGCCACTAGCCTTGATTTATAGGTTCTAACTTGACCTTTCATGTCTAGTTTTCTCTTTAATACCCATTTGCATCCAATATCCTTTACATCAATTGGCTCATCGACTAGAACCCAGACTTGGTTCTAATACATGGAATCCATCACAGAATTCATAGCTTCTATCCATATTGCAGCTTCTGATCTTTCCACTACTTCCTTTTAGGGGAGAGGTTCATCATTGTCCAACAGTAATGATTCACCATCATCGGTGACTAGGAAACTAAATCTCTCTGGTTCCCTTACCTCACTTGAGCTCCTATGTAGTACTTGTGTTTCTAGAACCTCTTCCATGGGGACTTGTGGAACTTATTCCTTTAACAACTCCTATGTATCTTGAGCATCAACTTTGTCAAAGTTAATCTTTCTCCCACTATACTTTTTGAGGATGTTTCCCCTCTCAAGAAAGAAGGCTTGTCTGGCGATAGTCACTTTCTTTTCTGAAGGGTCATATAGGTAATATCCTTTCGTTTCCTTGGGATATCCTATAAAGATACACTATGTTCCCCAGGGTTCTAGTTTGTTTCTTTAGAAGGCCTTAAAAAATGTCTCGCATCCCCATACACATGTCTGCAAAAAAATGGGTTTCTTTCCATTCCATAACTCGGAGGGAATTCCATTTTCTACCTTGGTTGGTACTCAGTTTAATGTGTATGTTGCAGTCTATAATGCATATTCCCAAAAGGATAATGGAAGATTTGCACAACTCATCATCAACCTCACCATGTTCAACAAGGTGCAGTTCCTCCTTTCACTAACACCATTCCACTATGGTGTATAATGAGGAGTGAGTTGAGATAGAATCATAGACTACCGTAGAAGATCGATGAACTCTTGGTTCAAATATTCTCCATCTTGATCTGATCGAAGCTTCTTTATCTTCTTACTAAGATTATTCTCTACTTAATTCTTTAATTCCTTAAATTTCTCTAAGGATTCTAACTTATACCTCATTAATTAGAAATATCCATATCTACTCAAATCATCAGAAAAAGTAATGAAGTAAGAATATCCACCTCTAGCTTCTATTGGAAATGGTCCACACATATCCATTTGTACCAATCCTAGAAGCTCTATGGCCTTTTTACCCTGTCCACCGAAAGGCGGCTTGGTCATTTTTTCATGTAAACAAGCATGACATCTATCAAGTGGTTTTACCTCAGTAGAGTCTAAATAGCCATCTAGGTAGAGCTTTGTCAACTGATTCTTGTTTTCATGACCAAGATGGTGATGCCATAACTAGGTGATGTATGATTCATGTGCGTTTGTTTCATTATAGATTGCCAACACTTGGTTTTTATAATTCAATACATACAAACCATTATTTAAATGTGCCATACCATAACATATGTTGTTCTTATAAAAGATAAAACCCTTATTTCCAAACTTGAAAATAAATCCATCTATATCTAAACAAGATACAAAAATTATGTCATTGGTAACACTAGGAACATAATAACAGTTATGTAAAACCAAAATCATCCCTGTTGGCAATGAGATGTGGTAATCACCAATGGATAATGCAGCTAGCCTCATGCCATTGGAAGCTCAAATATCCACCTCTCCTCTGGCAATCCTTCTAAATCTATTTGGTCCTGCATTTGAATACATATGTGAGCCCCACAAGCTGTATCTAATACTCAATGTGTAGAAATTGAAAGATTACACTCGGTAATGAACACAGATTTAATGTCCCCACACTTCTAGGTGAAGTACCTCTTCCAGTGGCACTGCTTGCCACATGCAAAACATACTACCTCTCGTTCCTTACCATGTCTCTCGATCTTCTCATTCTTGGAGGAATGACGCTCGGGGACTTCAGACCATTTATAAGTCTTTTTCCCCTTTGGCTTGTCCTTCCTTTTCTTATTTACCATAAGGACTATGGGTTTTTCATTCCCCATGTCCTTATCTACCTAGAGAATTAAGGTCAGAGGTTCTGATAGACTCTTCTCATTGTTGCTCATGTTGTAGTTGACAATAAAGCTAGAGAATGTCTTGGGCAGTGATGATAGGATGAGATCTGTACGCAAATCATCCGAGAACTTAATCCCTAAGATTTCCAGGCGTTCAATGTAGCCAATGATCTTGACTACATGAGTCCCAACTAGCATGGACTCTCCAAGCTTAGTTTTAAACAAATCATTGTAGATCTCATATCTCTCCTGTCTCACCTTCTCTTGATAGAGATCTTTAAGGTGAGACATCATGTTATAAGAATCCATGTTTTCATGTTTTTTCAAGAGCTCATTAGACATGGATGAAAGCATTAAACATTGGACATATGTGGCATAATCCATGTGTTTTATATAGATAGATAGTTCCTCATCACTAGACTCCTTTCCAAGCACAACTAGAATAAGCTCTTCCAACATGTACAATTTCCTCTCGTGGCGAAGGATGACGCGTAAACGCCTATACCACTATTTGAAATTGGTGCTGGTGAGAAGGTTTTACTTCTCAAGTATAGTTCATAATGATATGTTTGAAGTCATTTTTCTTGTCATTTCAATAAATTAAGATTAGAAAAGGTTTAGTATTATATTATGATAAAACTGAGAAAAATAAATAAATTAATACTTATTAGTCTCCCATTATTTTATCAAAATCCAATTGCCCTCCCCATTGACTTAGGAATATTATGTTGCCTGAATATTCTAGTGTCAAGGATCCATATTTCCCATCGCATTACCCCAACTAGGGTTGGTCAAGAAACTTTAAGGGTTTTAGGTAGGCATTATAAATTCCAATTGCATTAACTCACACCTCCTTGATCCGCTAAGTGGACTCCCCAGTCCTGAAATCCTTTTATTTTTGGATTTCCTAAACCTTTTCCTCTTAGTCACTCCAATTCCAACAACAAAAGTCAACCCTTAATGTGAACCAAGTCAAGTCAACCCAAAACCTTGAATTAGAATTCCCCAATAATTTAAAGCACCACAACTAGGGTTGGTCAAGCACTTTGAACTATGGTTCGATTCTAACCAAGATTATGGAAGGCTATACTGACATAATATTTCTTTGAGGGATTTTATCCTTATACATAAATTTCCATTTTATTATATTTGATTACATTCTTGTTAATATTAAACGGGATATACTTAAGTGATTAACCATGTCTAAGATAATATTTTACGCATAAGTCGGTCTTGTTTTAGTTCCATATTGCATGTTTTTTTAATTCATTAATTGTGTGATCGTGAAAACACACCCCTAATAAATAAAACATGAAACTAACAGAAATAAAATAAATGGTATGATCATGAGCTTGTTCTATTGGTTAGTTTATCTAGTGGTTGATAAACTAACCCAATACCTAGGGGAGAAATGTAGGACCCCGGGGCACCCTGAGAGGGGAGGGGTGAATCAAGGTGACAAATTTTTCTTTAAAACTGAGGATCTTGTTCCCACATTGGTATGAACTAGTTAAACCTGTATGAAGAATATGATCTATAATGAAATATTCACATGCAAAGAGATGACACAGCAAATTTTACTTGGTTCACCGCTAAGGGATACATCCAATGAGTATACGCCGAAAAGTTTTCGGGCGTGCCAAATTCCACTATTCTTCACTAGTTGTGGATTACAAAGGTTCGGGCACAGTCACTCTATCAAAGGCTCACTGCCTTTACAACTGTTCATGGATAGTTCACTGCATCCCTCGGGTCACTCCCGTTGACTCCCCCTGGCTAACTGCTATTGGTGAAGTCCCACTCAGCTTATAGACGTGAAGGTCTCTTCATCATTGCTCAATGAATGCATCCTTTGCATTATGTGGATGCTCAGTTGAAGTCCAACTACCACCCGTGAACTGATCTACAAGTTTCGTGCAGCACCAAGACAATCGGCAAGCCTCAACAGCACTTGGCGCGCAACTCCAAGGTGGCGCGCAACTTTCAAGGATGTCGCACAAGTTATAACTGTCGCGCAAGTCCACCTTCAACACTTGAACGATTCAGTCTTCTTTAAATCCAAACTTGTACGACTCAACTTCTTTTCAACTCAAGCCGATTTTGAAACCTAATGGAAACCTGTCGCGCAACTTCGACTCTGGCGCGCAAGTATCACCAAATCACTTGCGTGACTACTGGACGGGCAGAAAACTACTACCGCGCAGCTCCACCTTGCGCGACCCACCAACACTTGCGCGACTTCAACACCTGTGCGACGAGAGCTCTGAATTTCTTCAATTCCAAAGTTTATATTGAATGAGGAGGGGTGTTCTTCTATTTATAGGCATTCAGATACCCTGCACGGTGGCATGCAAGTCTTCCCTCGACGCGCAAGTCTCAGCACGCAACCCTTCTATCCTCCTAGACACTTGCGTGACCAACTCCCAATCTTGGGCGCCCCTATTTACTTTACCATATTTTGATGATCAAAACACGATGGTCAAATGGCACGCAACTTTCCAGTCCTCTAAGGTACCGGGGTGCAAGTCCTTTCATGGCGCGCAAGTCACTTGCATGACCAAACCAATACTTGCACAACCCTCTTTCCTTTTCCATATTTTCTTGTTCTCATTCTGAAAAACACCAGGCATGCAAGTTTCCAAGCCTCCAAGGCATCGGTGCGCAAGTCTCTTTGCCAAAAATACATTTCTCCATATTTCAAGTTTTGAGGCCCAAATATTTGGAAAACACTGGGAAAGGGCGTCATCTTCAATATTGTTGTCTGCTTGAACTGTATGATCACTTTTCTAGTACACGTTTTGAACTTTCACTAAGGATTGAGAACAAACACAAACCAAACTCCAATTCATGCACAAAACATCCATGGTTCCAACAAGAAACACCTTTAACCTTTTGGGTTCGTGTTTACAGCTTTCCACATGTCCACCTTTGTATCTCCTTGGATTGGTTTCTCCTTGGCTCCTAACTTGAGCCGCCTCCACCATCATGGGAGATCCATCCATTACATATGCTTTTATCTCACATGTAGGTGAGGGGTAAAATGGAGTTTTACATAAAAGAAACCTTGGGCGCGCAGGCCCTACATATTAATGAGGGGAAGGCTTTCAGGCTAACAAATTTAATTTAAATAAATAAATTAAAAGAAACCATTCACATACAAAGGTCTGGGTCTAGCTCATGATCATCCATACATGCAATGATATTTATGCATAAATAAAACTATAATTCAATTCTTTAATTGTTCTTGTTTAAGATAAATCACACACGAATCAATTAATTATCTTTAATTAATCAATCCTTTTATCTTTAACCCTTTTTTGAATTTCCTTGAGATTATCATCCATCATAATTTTAAACAAATAAATTCATTTAAAAGTATCTTTGTACGTAACTTGTATCATGGAGGCAACCCAGTAAATTCTCATTCATAACTACCCAATGAGTAGAAATGAATATTATGCTGATTTTAATTTAAACACATATATATAAAACACCTATCACATGTTGTTCCTCAGTTTTATGAATGCACTACGGTACACATATCAAGGGTTTGTATAATATAATAATAAATTTTAAAAAAACTGCGTAATTTGAATGAGTACACGACATGTAGTTCTGACTGCATGATGTGTACTTTTGTTCACCATCCATATGAAGTACATGCCCGGGGACATGGAATGTAGATGTACTTCAGAAATTTTCAGAGTCCATGGTGTGTTCAGTGGGATACACGTCGTGTAGTATCCGCGTTACATGGTTTCCAGCCAGGAAAGTCGTGTACGGGGTACACGGTCCAACCCTAGCCTGAAGGGACTACACGTCGTGTTCAGTGGACCACATGGCATGTAATTTAGAAATCATGTGACACATGTTCCTGGTCAACACATGGTGTAATTTACGAATTAGGAATACTCCAACACACAACCTGATTTGGCGGACCAGTCCGATGCATTGAACCAAGACAACACGACGAGTACTTCTGAATACATGTCGTGTATTCTGGTGTTGTACGACTAGGAATGTTTGGAATCTCCGAATGAGATCCAAAATTTTATTTTAATCAAAATTAAAATAAAAATTTGTTTCTGTATGGTGAACGAGAAATGTGAAAGGAGGAACAGATCACGAGATTCATATTTTTAAAGAATGATTAACTTAAATTGAAACAGCTAATTATTAAATGCATAAATCACCAATTAAAAACTTAAATAATTATAACCTACTATATGACCCCTCTGATACCACTTGTAGGTTTCGGGCATAGCAGAAGCGCGTTTGTGGGTGTACCCAATTTTAATTTTAGCATTAAAAACTATCAATCTGAGATCCGTCATGATAATAAAATGCTGGATCTTCGGAATAGAATGTAGAACAAAAAAAGAGGGGAGTCCCGAAACTATAGATAAGATCATCATATATTGGTTATAATTAATTTAATTAATTGACAACAATTACCTTGATGGAATTCTTTCTTCGTTGATGTTTCCAATCACGGTCTGATGTGATCTGTCGTTGCGTCGTAGAATCCAAGTGTAGGATTCCTCTAGCGATGATCCACATGTGCTCCACCTATCTCTAGATGTCGTTGAAGGGTTCTCTGAGTGCTAGCATAGAAGAGCCTATGCTTGCGATGTCCGCCTTCGATCACCTTGATCCGGTGGATCTGGATCTCTCTCTCGTAGTTTTATAACATTCTTGGTGGAAAAGAAATTCTCTCTTGGCTTGAGAGATTTTCCAAATCCATTGTGCACACTATAAAAAAAATTCTTGGCTAATGAGAAATATATAATTGGGATTTTTAATTACATAGAATAAATAAATTAATTAATTACTCAAAATAATTTATTCATTTCATTTAATTCTTAATAATACCCCATGTCTAATAATAATAGTTGACTATTATTATTACTTGAGATGCGCCCAGTGAATTACACCTAATATTATTTAATTAAATAAATAATATTATTTCTCATAAATTCCCCAAAAAAAATACAGGGTGTGTATATTTAATATACACAGCGTGTACTTTTATTTTTCCATTTTTCTTTATTTCCTCCACCACATTTATTAGAACTTGAATAATTTCTATTTATTTTAAAAATAAATATTGTAACGCCCCGACCCTAGTTATCTAGAGTCGGTGCATTATTACATTACATTGGCATGATCACGAGAAAGATCAAGTCTCGAAAGATCGATTAGTTTAGTAGCCTTGGAATAACTAGATACATCCATAATTTTTTTACATTACATCATAAAAAAACATCTTGTCTTCATATCCCCTCATACTATCCCTGCAGGTCATTCATAAATTACTTCTTCATAATCCTGGGAAAAATAAAACATTGAAAGGGGTGAGCTCAGATGCTCAGTAAGGATAACATTATAGCATAAGCTTTCATAAATAAGCATAAACACTTAAGGCAATTTATATCTAAAACAAAAGCCATTTAAACTTGAACTTCAACATAAAATGGAAAAGGTAAAATGAAATAATGCCATTTACATACTCACATGGATATTCTACTAGTCGAATGATCACATGCAATATCAATATCCACTTTCATAATGTTGGAATGCATAATGCCAGACTATCATAACCACTTAGCCAAGGCCTCGTGCTAAGACTACAAATAAGATTTTGTCAAGGCCTTGTGCCAAGACACTAGTTTGTCTCATGAGACCTACCGATGCATCGAGGATCTATAGCAGGCTCCACCCGTCACTTATTAAGTCCAATGCATTCCTCATATGAATAGGTTTAAGCATAAAATAAACATTCGTATTAAAACTAGCATACGAAATGTCAATACTTTAACCACAAACCATGAATGGTATGAAAATAGAACATCCACAGTCAAACATAACTCATTTGATACAATATGGAAGATTGTATTGTATCACACTAACCTCAATCATGAATAATGAAGGATGTTGACATAGATGAAAATAATCATCAAAACTATTTGAGGGAAATATCCCCCTTTTCTTGAAATCATTTAAAAGTCACACTATTTGTCAAGAAAGCCATTTAAAAATTGATTTTTGAATCAAAGTGTCCCATACCACTTTGAAACTTTTAAAAGGAGTTTTAATTTTAAAACTTTAATGTCCATATAAATAAATCCTTAAAACCATTTTTAAAACATGGACATTAATGAACAAGATATAGAAGAATAAGTCTTTAAAACATTTTAAAATGGTATTTTGGTTAGAGGTTCTAACCAAAAGAGAGACACTTGAATACAAATAATTGAGGTAATAAAAACTTTGTAATATCATGAGAATAAAGGGATTCATGATATACTATGTCAAGTACATTATATACACCGCATAAAAGTGATTTGGTGTATATCAACAAAGAAGTCTCAGTTCAATGTAAATTGAGATGAAATCTCTCATAAAGGTCGTATCCTTAGGTTAAGGATAAATCAACGACATAATTATGTGTGAAAAATATAAATACACTAAATATGATTGAATATTCAATGTAAAACAATCAAAGGATATTCACACATATTCTTGTAGAAACAACACCAACGAATTGGATATTTAACTCAACAAATGGAGATTGAGTTAAAATTACTCTTATCAAGTTCATACCGATCACTTGAGAATTTATCAATGGAGTGATTATGTGTATCAAAAGTATATCCACAGAAAGGGGAGTGGAAATTAAGGCATAATAAAATGAATAGCGATTCCACACATAATCTTGGAGTAATATAATCAATGAAATATGTGTAAAGCCAAATGAGTGGAAATTGAAATCTCAAATTCCCTTATCGATTAGGTAACTTACGAAACATACACCCATGAAAGAAGTATCATAACATGATGATGTAAATACCCATAAATTAAAGTATATTACACAATGAATACAATCATGGGCAGTACACATACACCACATGCAATAATTAAGTGGTGAACAATGGAAATCTCACGGAATTGAAAGTGAGATAAGAAAATCCCTTACCTTGTAATTTTTCCTTGGTCGATGGTAGGTTTACCTCCTGTATAATGGTGAAATAATTGTTATTGAATAATACAAGAATAATTTACTTTAATATGATATCATATATGATCTTTTAACATTGATTTGTTAGTAATATCTTAGAATTATCGTCATTTCGGGTGTTAACGGGTTCATTTTACTTTATATTCTTTGTTATGTGAGCCATATTCGTTATTAATGGGATGTATATTATTTATATCCAGAATGATATAAAGTCCTTAGATACTATTTTTAAATCATCAAATTATAATTATACTTGAATGGATATGATGGACAATGAATCTCATCGCGTTCGTGGAGACGGTAGTCCGCACGTTCGCATGAACGCTACTTCCATTTAATTTTTCATTTTAAAAGAATTGAATCCAAATGATACATAGGTATATTATTATTCCAGTATAATATAATATTTTATATATTTTACTTAATTTCATTAACACCATCCTTTATACGTTCCATGTGTGGTATGAACGAGTCATATCATTTTAAGGGGGCGGTAGTCCGCACTTCCTCAAATGAAATTATCGTATGTATATACAACATGAAACGAATAAGGATATGAAATAAAATGGAATTACAGAAGCTTATATATAAAATATATATCATTAATATCATATTTAATTATAGTGCCATCATAATGGCCACCATGAGAGGCGGTAAGATGTATTTGAACAATCATCGTTTCGTGAGGCGTTAGTTTTCCATCAACAGAAACATTATGTTCATCATCCATTAGATGGAGTTGTGTGTATGTGTAGTTTGAATCCTTATTATAACAACATCCTAGTATATTGTGGATACTGGTGTGGTTACAAAAGAAAGTAAATAAAAAGATTTTGGGGGTTGGAGAAGCAAAATAAATGAAAATAATTTAAGAGAAATCGTTACCTTTAATTTAGGTAACTCACTTTGGTTGGAACCAAAGGACTTCTTGAAATGCTTTCTGTCTAAGGGGAAGCTTCAAGGATGAGTATAGGGATGTGGGGAGCTTAGTTGGTCAGAGTTTGGACGAGTCAAGTGGCTTGAGAGGTGTGAGGAATGAGTAGAAGTGGTCTCCTTTTATAAGGGAGAAGAGGGGCTCTTTAGGAAAGAGTGAAAGTATTACTTTATAATATAGTTATATTCGGTTTATAATGGTCCAAAAATCATTGAGGTCGAAGATAAGATGACTCATATTCTAAATAACATCAACCAATAATAATTGGACAGGTTTTAGATAATATTTTAATCATTATAATCTTATTTATTTAAATGATTTATTAATGAGGTAAACATTGCATCATTATTGTGTCATTAATAATTTAAATTATTTGATGTCTAAAAATTATAAATAAAATATCATTATGTAGGAAATCTTTTTAGCTTTCTAATGAATATTTATAATCGAAAATCCAACATGTATAACCCTATGTAAAAATTGTTCTTCTAAAAGATGTAAGCTTATGCCATTTTTATTTTTATTTTAACTTTATTAATATAAAGTGTCCCTACCACCTACAAGTGGCTCCAAGGGGTCCCCAAATTGACCCAAGGATTCTCATGGTCGGGTATGTGTCCACCAATAAGGTTAGGACACGTTTTAGGGTAATTTTGTATTATTATAATATTATTTTTTAACCCTTATTTACCGGATTTACCCTTAACCATGGTAAATAAAATATTTACCACAGTAATTATTCAAAATGTCTAAAAATAAAAGTTACCTATTTACACAATTTGGACATCCTGATTCCAAATATGGAATCCATTTTTCTAAATTCAAAACACAGAAGTGGCAGAAATTAATTTAAAATTAATTCCCGCTGTCAAAACAAAAAACGTGTTTTTAAGAGGTAATAACTATCAAAAGATTGACACTTGTTTATGTTCGGTTTAATTGTAAAATTATGTCCAATGACCAACATTATATTAAATGGTAAAAATATATTCTAAATATACTTTAAAACCACTCAAATTCACAATTTATCACTATTAATTATTTTGATTAAAAAAGTTGTTTTTAATTAAAATTTAGTAATTTTCACTATTCATCAAAATATAAAAGTTATCCGAAAAGTACCAAAATTTCAGCCTAGGATAATTTCAATATTCCAAATCCAAAAATGAAGTCCATTTTGAAATATAAAATATATATGATTTCAAAAAGTAGGTATTACTATTCACAACGGCTAGTTTAATTAGTTGTGGTGTGTGTTAGAACTCGAGGTTGCGTACAACACACGCTATCGCATTATTCGAAGGGAAACGTATCGTGGAAGCTTGGGGTGTTACATTCTCCCCTCCTTCAATAAATTGCGTCCTCACAATTTTTAAAATTTTGCTTGGGAATATAATGGAAAGTCCCACATCGGAAAAAGAGTCAATAAAACTATCACTTTAAAAGAAAGAAAGAGAGGTATAAGGGTCATCCAAGATAACCCATACTAGGATTCCATGTAAGAAAACATGGATATGGATGATAAAATAAGTGTCAAGTTCTGATGGAGAGGGATAGAAATCATGATCAGGAGAAAGTTAACAATGAGAAAACCACAAACTTGTGTTGGGACAAACGACCATTAGTTTCCTAGTAGGAAAGTAAACAGACAACATTTTTTTTAAAGTTACATTACATAAGGAAGAGGAATTCATTTATGATATTGACTAAGAACATTATGAGATATACTTACATTTTAAGTAAATTTTCACTCTTTAATAAATTTCCACCACTAACTCAATTTTTTTTTATACGATGAGTATTCAAGAAGACTTGGTCACACTGGAAGAGCTAGAATAAACTTCTATAGAATCACATGATCCATGCAGGATAAACCATATATTTACATTGTCTTTGAAGATTAATCAAAACCAAAATGGTAAGTGAATGATCTAATGATCCCCCAAAAGGATATTCATTGAGATAAATATGCACTAATCTTAATTTCTAAAATTAAACCAACAATACCCCAAAGTTAAATAGATACCATTCAATAACCAATTGTCCTTAAAATCCTTTAATATAATCCAAACTAATATTGAAACCCAAATCATAGAAGAATTTGATTATGTAGTCTCCCATGTTACATTGTATCTCCAAATGACGTCAAATACTCTTAAAGTCACATACTTAAAAGTAATTAACATCATCACATATTCTCTGTTATAGGTTAATCATTTCCATAAATAACCCAAATCACTATAAATCAACAATAAAAATGTAGATAAAAATCCACCATTACTCTACAAATGAAACCCCATTGTATTCTATTTTCCTTGGGCATATAGTGTTCCCAACAAAGCGAACATCTTCCAAAATAACATTTATCACTTAATCACCAAATCATTTTACTATACCAAGGGTATTCATTTGATAAGACATAAGAACCCAAATCATCTTATTATTGATCAATAAAATCATTTTACAAAAAAAAATAGTCACACTAACCAGGGACTTCACGTAGTCCAGTGGTAAGCGATAAATCCCAATCGCACTTTGGTTGTGGGTTCGATTCCCACAACTTTGTCTGACGCGACGGGTTGTCACACGGTCTACGTGTTGTCCTTTTTCAAAAAATATATTTTATAATATTACCAAAATGAGATAAATTCCTCAAAATAACATAATTTAACCACAAATATTATATCATACCTTGCATTTTCATCCAAAATTATAATAACTTATAATTTCCTCAAACCCAATGATCATATAAGACCAAATGGTTATTTATAACTATATCCGCAACAGAAAAGATAATTCTTCCTCAGATATCATTTTCACATGATAAATTGCAGGTTTACACATACAAGAGAAAATTATTCCAAAGTAATCCCATCAATAAAGAGCACTAACACTTTTAAACATTTCACCATCCATTTATTTCCACATAGGTTCTTCATCATATGTTCCTCGGGTTCCCACATTGCCTCTTCCATCTTATGATTTCTCCATAGATCTTTTACCAGACAAGTCATCCGGTTTCTCAACACTTGATCTTTGGTATGAAGAATTCTGATAGGCTCTTCACAATAAGATAGATCGAGTTCCAGTTATAATTCTTCATAGGTGAGTACATGCATTGGGTCAGGCATGTATTTTGTCACTAGAGGTATGTGGATCACAACATGAACTCTGGAGAGACTAGGCGGATTTTCCTTTTGGTAGAATGCATTCATGTGTCACAATGGTACCTCAGGAATTTTTCAAAATCATCTACTTCCTTTACACAAAAACTCCTCATCCATTTTGGATTATATCGATGGAAGCATCGATGCATCATAAAAAAATAGGTATTTCTTATATATAATTTTGAGACATCGTCTTTAACATGTTTTTTTAGAAAAATTCTCACTGATTCATCTTCAAATATTTCAAAATAAGGTTTTGGTAAATCAGTTTTTGTATATCCCAAAAGACATAAATATATAATTTGATACATATAGGCTGCTCGAAGGTCTCCCTCTTCTGCAGCATCTAGAAAATCATTTAGTGCATCGTAATTTTGAGATAAAGTGAATAATTTGAAAAGACCCTGATGGTACTTCCCAAGCTTAGCGTGGTAAGAAAGTTGAGAGCGCAACATTATCCCATAGTCGGTACTTGATCCTTGAAAGAATGGTGCAATACTAGAGGTATTGGATGTCTCATAAAGTTGTTTTCATGTAACTTGGACATTTGAAAAAGTTTCAACATCGTCTGCGCATGACTTCTGGATAATAATTGTAAGTAGTTCTTCAGGAAGAGAGAGAAGAGTTGTTCGTGATCTTGCTCCCTCCATGTTTCAACTAACAAAAGAAAATACAATTAGGGTTTTTTGAATACTTATCTAATAATAATGTAAAAAAAATAGACATAATAGGATAATCTTGTAATTGAACAATATATCCTAACTTGGGGTACCCTATGTTAAAATCTAGGTTATCCACTATCTATTTTCCGACATATATTCTTAGGGGCATTTTTTTTTGTATTCCGTTAATAATGGTTTATACTAATCTTGTGAATTTACCAAAGCATATCCCCCGGGAGTTTCGTAACCAAGAGTGCAGCAAGGCCCGTTGTTGTGCACCAGTTCCCGTTCGAGTCTAGCTCAAAGCGGTGTTTTCGGGTTTTACCCCTAGGTACATCTGTGCCAGAGCCGCCTCTACCTGCTCGTATCCAGACAGGGATGTATTGCTCGGAAAACTCACAAAATATCTACAATACCAAAATTCTAGGAAGTTCTTCTATACTAATCCTCAAAGTTCATCTTAGGTTTACGTGCTCTAATCAGAGTTTATCTAAATCTAGCTTCCAAGGTTTGTACTAAACTTCCTCTAATACCAACTGTAACGCCCCGACCCTAGTTACCTAGATTGGGTGCATTATTACATTACATTGGCATGATCACGAGAAAGATCAAGTCTCGAAAGATCGATTAGTTTAGTAGCCTTGGAATAACTAGATACATCCATAATTTTTTTACATTACATCATAAAAAAAACATCTTGTCTTCATATCCCCTCATACTATCCCTGCAGGTCATTCATAAATTACTTCTTCATAATCCTGGGAAAAATAAAACATTGAAAGGGGTGAGCTCAGATGCTCAGTAAGGATAACATTATAGCATAAGCTTTCATAAATAAGCATAAACACTTAAGGCAATTTATATCTAAAACAAAAGCCTTTTAAACTTGAACTTCAGCATAAAATGGCAAAGGTAAAATGAAATAATTCCATTTACATACTCACATGGATATTCTACTAGTCGAATGATCACATGCAATATCAATATCCACTTTCATAATGTTGGAATGCATAATGCCAGACTATCATAACCACTTAGCCAAGGCCTCGTGCCAAGACTACAAATAAGATTTTGTCAAGGCCTTGTGCCAAGACACTAGTTTGTCTCATGAGACCTACCGATGCATCGAGGAGCTATAGCGGGCTCCACCCGTCACTTATTAAGTCCAATGCATTCCTCATATGAATAGGTTTAAGCATAAAATAAACATTCGTATTAAAACTAGCATACGAAATGTCAATACTTTAACCACAAACCATGAATGGTATAAAAATAGAACATCCACAGTCAAACATAACTCATTTGATACAATATGGAAGATTGTATTGTATCACATTAACCTCAATCATGAATAATGAAGGATGTTGACATAGATGAAAATAATCATCAAAACTATTTGAGGGAAATATCCCCCTTTTCTTGAAATCATTTAAAAGTCACACTATTTGTCAAGAAGCCATTTAAAAATTGATTTTTGAATCAAAGTGTCCCATACCACTTTGAAACTTTTAAAAGGAGTTTTAATTTTAAAACTTTAATGTCCATATAAATAAATCCTTAAAACCATTTTTAAAACATGGACATTAATGAGTAAGATATAGAAGAATAAGTCTTTAAAACATTTTAAAATGGTATTTTGGTTAGAGGTTCTAACCAAAAGAGAGACACTTGAATACAAATAATTGAGGTAATAAAAACTTTGTAATATCATGAGAATAAAGGGATTCATGATATACTATGTCAAGTACATTATATACACCGCATAAAAGTGATTTGGTTTATATCAACAAAGAAGTCTCAGTTCAATGTAAATTGAGATGAAATCTCTCATAAAGGCCGTATCCTTAGGTTAAGGTTAAATCAACGACATAATTATGTGTGAAAAATATAAATACACTAAATATGATTGAATATTAATTGTAAAACAATCAAAGGATATTCACACATATTCTTGTAGAAACAACACCAACGAATTGGATATTTAACTCAACAAATGGAGATTGAGTTAAAATTACTCTTATCAAGTTCATACCGATCACTTGAGAATTTATCAATGGAGTGATTATGTGTATCAAAAGTATATCCACAGAATTGGGAGTGGAAATTAAGGCATAATCAAATGAATAGCGATTCCACACATAATCTTGGAGTAATATAATCAATGAAATATGTGTAAAGCCAAATGAGTGGAAATTGAAATCTCAAATTCCCTTATCGATTAGGTAACTTACGAAACATACACCCATGAAAGAAGTATCATAACATGATGATGTAAATACCCATAAATTAAAGTATATTACAGAATGAATACAATCATGGGCAGTACACATACACCACATGCAATAATTAAGTGGTGAACAATGGAAATCTCACGGAATTGAAAGTGAGATAAGAAAATCCCTTACCTTGTAATTTTTCCTTGGTCGATGGTAGGTTTACCTCCTGTATAATGGTGAAATAATTGTTATTGAATAATACAAGAATAATTTACTTTAATATGATATCATATATGATCTTTTAACATTGATTTGTTAGTAATATCTTAGAATTATCGTCATTTCGGGTGTTAACGGGTTCATTTTACTTTATATTCTTTGTTATGTGAGCCATATTCGTTATTAATGGGATGTATATTATTCATATCCAGAATGATATAAAGTCCTTATATACTATTTTTAAATCATCAAATTATAATTATACTTGAATGGATATGATGGACAATGAATCTCATCGCGTTCGTGGAGACGGTAGTCCGCACGTTCGCACGAACGCTACTTCCATTTAATTTTTCATTTTAAAAGAATTGAATCCAAATGATACATAGGTATATTATTATTCCAGTATAATATAATATTTTATATATGTTACTTAATTTCATTAACACCATCCTTTATACGTTCCATGTGTGGTATGAACGAGTCATATCATTTTAAGGGGGCGGTAGTCCGCACTTCCTCAAATGAAATTATCGTATGTATATACAACATGAAACGAATAAGGATATGAAATAAAATGGAATTACAGAAGCTTATATATAAAATATATATCATTAATATCATATTTAATTACAGTGCCATCATAATGGCCACCATGAGAGGTGGTAAGATGTATTTGAACAATCATCGTTTCGTGAGGCGTTAGTTTGCCATCAACAGAAACATTATGTTCATCATCCATTAGATGGAGTTGTGTGTATGTGTAGTTTGAATCCTTCTTATAACAACATCCTAGTATATTGTGGATACTGGTGTGGTTACAAAAGAAAGGAAATAAAAAGATTTTGGGGGTTGGAGAATCAAAATAAATGAAAATAATTTAAGAGAAATCGTTACCTTTAATTTAGGTAACTCACTTTGGTTGGAACCAAAGGACTTCTTTAAATGCTTTCTGCCTAATGGAAAGCTTCAATGATGAGGATAGGGATGTGGGGAGCTTAGTTGGGTAGAGTTTGGACGAGCCAAGTGGCTTGAGAGGTGTGAGGAATGAGTAGAAGTGGTCTCCTTTTATAAGGGAGAAGAGGGGCTCTTTAGGAAAGAGTGAAAGTATTACTTTATAATATAGTTATATTCGGTTTATAATGGTCCAAAAATCATTGAAGTCGAAGATAAGATGACTCATATTCTAAATAACATCAACCAATAAGAATTGGACAGGTTTTAGATAATATTTTAATCATTATAATCTTATTTATTTAAATGATTTATTAATGAGGTAAACATTG
Organism: Viscum album; assembly: GCA_963277665.1. Taxonomy (NCBI): domain Eukaryota; kingdom Viridiplantae; phylum Streptophyta; class Magnoliopsida; order Santalales; family Viscaceae; genus Viscum; species Viscum album. The sequence continues at coordinate 904,264,889 of OY728131.1, read as the reverse complement.
CATCATTATTGTGTCATTAATAATTTAAATTATTTGATGTCTAAAAATTATAAATAAAATATCATTATGTAGGAAATCGTTTTAGATTTCTAATGAATATTTATAATCGAAAATCCAACATGTATAACCCTATGTAAAAATTGTTCTTCTAAAAGATGTAAGCTTATGCCATTTTTATTTTTATTTTAACTTTATTAATATAAAGTGTCCCTACCACATACAAGTGGCTCCAAGGGGTCCCCAAATTGACCCAAGGATGCTCATGGTCTGGTATGTATCCACCAATAAGGTTAGTACACGTTTTAGGGTAATTTTGTATTATTATAATATTATTTTTTAACCCTTATTTACCGGATTTACCCTTAACCATGGTAAATAAAATATTTACCACAGTAATTATTCAAAATGTCTAAAATTAAAAGTTACCTATTTACACAATTTGGACATCCTGATTCCAAATATGGAATCCATTTTTATAAATTCAAAACACAGAAGTGGCAGAAATTAATTTAAAATTAATTCCCGCTGTCAAAACAAAAAGCGTGTTTTTAAGAGGTAATAACTATCAAAAGATTGACACTTGTTTATGTTCGGTTTAATTGTAAAATTATGTCCAATGACCAACATTATATTAAATGGTAAAAATATATTCTAAATATACTTTAAAACCACTCAAATTCACAATTTATCACTATTAATTATTTTGATTAAAAAAGTTGTTTTTAATTAAAATTTAGTAATTTTCACTATTCATCAAAATATAAAAGTTATCCGAAAAGTACCAAAATTTCAGCCTAGGATAATTTCAATATTCCGAATCCAAAAATGAAGTCCATTTTGAAATATAAAATATATATGATTTCAAAAAGTAGGTATTACTATTCACAACAGCTAGTTTAATTAGTTGTGGTGTGTGTTAGAACTCGAGGTTGCGTACAACACACGCTATCGCATTATTCGAAGGGAAACGTACCGTGGAAGCTTGGGGTGTTACAAATATCACTGCATTACTAGCTAATAAATATATTATTTCACCCACAATATATTTTCTCGAATAACTGGTGTTGAAATAAATGTGATCATCCATCCTTAAATAATTATTAAACAAGAATTAGGAATAATATTTATTTAACTTGTTAAATAAATATTTAAATGAGATACTTGGACACACTTAGTGTGTGACCATATAGGCCTCTTTCTTAGTGGCATTAGACAGAGCCTACCTAAAGTCCAAGGTTAACATCTAGGAACATGCCAAGGCACCCATAGAGAAAGAAGTTAATGCCGTAATGACATGTCACCTCCTACGAATGATTACCGTGTAATATCATCCCTTTGTCTCGATATCTCGAATCAAGTGGGTTGCATGCTAGTTCCATCAACCCATGTGCTCGATTATTCTTTCTTTGACTTTTCATAATTGAACTTTCCCATTCCTCACCATGGCCATGGATTTATTTAGGCTATATCAGTTCCATCAAAGGGCCCGAGATATCAACTTCCATTATGGAAGATAAGGGACAAATCCTTTCTCGCATTATCTATTAATGTAGTATCACTCGAGACGCACCCAAAATATCCTACCTCACTACGAATAGTTTTTCATCACAGTTTTCATCAATACATATAAGTGTGTGAGTTTTAATACCCATTAATAATAATATTAAAGTCTAAGGGCCAATACACATGTCCGCAGATAGGAACATCCAATGACACTATGAAATGTGGATTTCCTACTGGCGGGTCTCGTTCTCATAATATCTTCCTAGATATTACCAAGGGTGCACACCATGAGAAGGTTCCTCAAAGTTTTATGGTTCATCACCCCTAATGTCTTGTATTATTTGTGTCCCTCAAATAACATCATCTGGATATAGAAAATATATTCAAGAATAGTGTTATGGCACTTCTGGGTTCTCATCATAGCAGGGATCTGCTATGACCCTTTAATGAAATAGATATCCTTAGGATATTATCACATGCATTTTCACATAGAAGAACAATCAAGATGTGATAAGGAATTTATTAATGAATAAAGTACAAAGTGGTAGGTTTTAGGCCACCAACTCTAACAATTTTTATATTTATTATATTATTTTCTGATTCTTATTGTTATTGTGCCATTTATTTTGGTAACTTGATGAGTTGAAACATTAGAATGTAAATCGCTCCCTAATAGATATCCTTAAACCCTCATCACTAGTCACTAGCCTCTGGTGATCGGGAAGAACACTTGGGATATGTGGTGTTTCGACTTGGCATCACGGCCATGTATGGATGGGATGTTATATAATTTGCACACATCTTCTATCTTTGGGGATGATGCGGTGTGCATGTGGTCTTCTAATGAAATAACATATGGTTGTGGTTCATCCATTGATAACCAACACCACTATCATCTGCCATGAACCACAAGACTTTAGAGATATAAAGTACTCTGATGTACACTAATCATCACCGATAAGTTCTTCTCGATCCAAGGATTCTAAATATGGACTCTCTTTTCTAAAATCCATTTTTTTCGTGGGCCATTTCAATAATTGAATTTGATAATTATATAATCATATTTATAGGTTTTATCACTAAAATAATATGTTCTGTCAATGTGATTCCAAATCCATTAGTTGTGTTTATTCAAGGGAATTCAATGATATATTGTATGGTTTTAATTCTTCATCACAAAAAAATTATCAGGAAATTCTAAAAAATGACCCTAAAACTTCTTTCTAGGTTTTTTAGAAATATATGCATCGTATTTTGATGTTTTGAAATGAATTACAGTTTCTTCATAACATAATATAATCATCTAAAATTATTTTTTATAATTCAAACAACAAATCCTGAAATTTTAAAATAGATGTTTTGAACCCTAAAACTTCTCTCTATCACATCTCAAAATCCATACACCATATTTACAAGATCATTGGGGAAATATAACCATTTTGATATGAATATTAATATACTTTAATTTCATGGAATAATTTTAAATTTAATCTATATAAAATTAATAGAGAATTCAAAGATATAAAATCATTATATAGTATGTGTTGCAATCAAAGAACCATACCTTGGCCTTGATGATTCTTTATTCTTTGGTGATTTTCACTATGTGATAACATTCTACAAACCCTTGTTTTTCTATAAATTATTCTAAAATATGTTTATATAGTGTTATCTAAGTGAAATAATATTTTAAAATATATTATTTATCCTATAATATTCTCTTTTATAAATATAAATAATCTTAACAATATCCTAAAATTACAAAAAAATATTATTCAAAAGGAAACAAATCATTCTAGACTCATTGACCAAGTCTGTTTCTCATTCTAAAATTTCATTAATAATTAATTTATTTTTTACCCTTTTTTTAGTAAAAAAAATTAATATTTTATTCTTAAAATCCCTATTTAATTCAACTTTTCCACTAAAGAACTTCATTTAATAAAAAGTAGTGTTAGAAATTTAATGAAACTGAAATGAGAACTAAATTATATGTACATGAAAAGTCATTCCAAGGTGAAAACTGAAACTATTACATCAAATAAGTCTAGAATCTATATAACCTTTCTTATTTTTCCTTTGGAAAAAACATTTATCCTTTTATTTTTTTTAACCTCATTGTTCAACTAAATCTGGGATCTATTATGTCTTGATCAAACACCCTTAGAATACTGTGATTGGGTATATTTTTATTTAATTTATTCATGTCGTAATTTTTATTAATTGATAAAATATATCCATAAATGGTTACATGATAAAATCATTATCTGGATCAATCCTTATTGGTGACCATGATCTATACAATTCATTTACATACCTAATTAAATGAGTACATGAGTAGAGGCTGATATACCCTCACTCATCTTGCACCAAAAGAGTATTTTTGAAACTTACCCATGTCTACCTTATTCCCGATAAAGCCTTTCTAGGAATTCTATTTACTATAAAACTTTTATATAATCATATTTATTTTATATAATGGGATCCATGGAAACTAGAATTAGCATAGTGACTTCAATATGTTCATTATCGTTCTTATTATATGCATCCTTCTCTGCATGACTATCTTATTTATTTAGCTCCACAGTAAATGGTTTTTAAAAATTTAGAACTTTTCTTCTTATTTAAAAACTATTCTTAAATTGTAATACCAGTTATGGAAATTATTATCATTTATTTTTTTCTTATATGATATTAATATTAAATAAATATTTGATAATGAACTCATTTTTTATGAACTAACCTAGGTCACCCCTGATCTAATACTTGAGTCCACCAATGAAAATGATTGAAAGGAATTTCCAATCCCTTCAGATGGGAAACTAGTGTTTTGGAATCAATAAACACACCTTGGGAATGGTTTTTTGCAATTAAACAAACTAACATCAATAGAGCTCCAACCAAAAACATGGAATGAACTTTCTATAAGTTGGTGAGTCATGGATCCAAATGAATAAAACTATAACAATAACTCATCTACCAAATATGGAATAAATTAAATATTAAAAGAAAATATATTAATAAATAGAAAAAATTATAATGAGAATAACATAAAAAATAATGTAGTAATATAAGTACAAAAGGAAATGATATAGGAAGTTTATGAGGTGATGCAAGGGTATAAGTGTATAAAAAACCAAAATAACTAAAATAATCTAAGCATTGTTACCATATCTATATGACACAAGGGCTCACTCCCACCATGTCATCACCTCTAACCTGAACTCTTCTTGCATGAGAAACCACCACCTCAAAGTAATGCCTTGAATTTATATGTGTTTGTCAAAACAAGGTCTATATACAACAATTGGGTGTAGGTAGGGTGTGAGAATAACTTTAATAGTAGGATTGACTATGTTTTCATGACACATCAAATTGATTGTGTTTGAAGGTTGTTTTTTAGTATGGGGAATATCCTAGGTTGTCTCTCAAAGAGCATTAGATGTTTAAAGTGTGTATTTTTAATAAATATTACTAAAAGAGGGGGTGTTTTTTAAAAATAAAATTAAAAATAAAATGACAAAGTTAAAGATTTTAATAGTTGATAAATAAAGGTGGTGTTTTAAGAATTATGAGAGAATGATTTCATTTCAAGTTCACTACACAACTTGGATAGTTCATTGTTTTTAAATGTTCCCATGGTTTAATGGAATTCTTTGGTTGAGGGTTTTCAAGATCTGGATTCCCCTCTTACCTCTTAAAATGATGCACAAAGAACCTACCTTTAACATAAAAATATTGTTGTCAAGGTTTGGAAATCAAGCATAGAACAAGGGCTACCAAAGTATAATGAAATCTCATACATGTGAACATGAAAAAAGACTCCTATGTTGTCCAATCAGATTAACCCAAGATTCCCACTTGAAATCTCAACCCAATCATTGTTGAGATAAAAATTATTTCACATGATTAAATAAAAAAAGCATTAAAATAAGAAGAATTTTAAGATAAAACTTCAATGAAATGTTTCACACACAAATTAAATAAAACAAGTATCATAAGAAGTTTTTGAAATCCCTCCCAAGTATGTGTATCTCCCTTGAAATGACCGACCACCATTTAGCTCACCATCGAGAGTGGGAGGAGGCTTGGGTGGAACTTTGCCTTTATACTTGATCCCCCTATGTGTATAGGGTCCTCCATAACTTCTTGTACGAGTATAGGAATCATTTTTTTATCTAAAATACTATATATTTGTCTCTTTCTCAAACTTACAATTGGGGTGCCCAAGGTATCATTTTATAAGAAAATTAGAAGGTGGTTTTGAGCCCCCCAAATTTCTAAAAGACACTTGGACCACAATTTTGTGTGTGTATAAATCCTTATATTTATTAGAAGAAAACTAAAAATTTATTAAACCATATCTATAATATATTCATAGAAAATTTGGAATCATTTGGATGCGTACAACACAAGATATAGATGAAATATAGAACACCAATTTTGAATTTTTGAAGATTCAATCCCAGGGAAAAATTAGTTTATATGGGCCCTTTAATGGAATAATTGAGATTGGGTTTATTCTGAATAGTTATATAAAATTAAATTTTTGGACCATTAAAAAATACAAATTTTATTCACTATTTAGTTGAAGTGTCCATTTGAGTCCACTAGTGTGCTTCGAATCATTCATAGTTTAGCCCATTTTTCTACGAATTCAACCTAGGCCCTCTAAATAGACTTCACCGACAATGAAATCATTCAAACAAGTGAAATTACCATTTTTAATAGTGATTAATTAAATAAAACATGAAGTGAATTTTTTTTACTATAATTGGAATTTACAATAAAAAATCAGTTTAACATAGTGATGTAAGGGAGAAATAAAACAGTGAATCATGGTGTGATTACACCCCCAACACCTAAAAAATTTCACTCCATGGAAAATTTAAATTTAAAAAAAATGATGCATTGATATATTCCCAACTTCATTAATATTTAAAATTAAAAGAAAATTTAATCTATGATAGTAATGTGATCAAACAAGAAATCACACCAAAGGGTTATCTCATTGATCATTTAAAAATGTTTCATAAATTATATCAGAATGAAATTTTAATTGATGCATGATACCAATCTGATAAATTAATTCATAATTTTACCATGTCACCAATTCTCCATGTGTGTGTGTGACAACCATTTCATGTTATTTTTCCACTTTATATCCAGTAAATACTTGTTATTTCAAAAAAATTCCACTTAAATGATTTTTTTACGCCAAGACTTCCCTACATTGTTTGCAATAAAATTTAAAGACCCACTCACTTAATCATTATTTAAAGTAAAACCTTATTATTCCAACCTATATATGCCCATATATTGTAAATTTTATCACTCCCCTCATTTACTATTATTTTTTTTTCAAAAGTTGAACTTTGGAAAAATATCACACTTATCACTCAACCCTTGTTTGATCTCCTCACGACACTAATTTTAATAGTTATAATAAAATAAAAGGTCAAGGAAGAGTGGTTTTTGACCTTCCCAAGACACAAAACATGTTTTTGTGTTTCTTTATTTTTAGTTTTTTTAGGGTGTAGAACAATCAGATAACAGGTACACATGCATAGTTCAATCCAATACAGTAATGAAAAAGATATGATAAGGAATGAACACATGGAAAAATTATTTTAGTATGCTAATAAATATTAACCTACCTTATATTTACCTTCTATTGAGTAAGAAAAAATTTACAATTCATGGTTGGGTGAAAAGATGTGTGGAGATATTTAGTGACACATTTTTCCAACAAATTACTCATACAAAGGGTACCATTCTTCACAAAGGTTTCAAAATTATACAACCATTTATATCATCTTCAAGCAACCAATTTTCAAGAAAAAGGAATACTAAAATGTTAAATTCATGTTTAAACGCACATTTTTTCATTGAAATAATTTTTTAAAATGTTAAAACCACATGAAATAGGAAATTTCTTCATGAATTTTCAATAAATTTCATGATTAACTAGGAATCAGTTTCCATGATTAAGTGGGAATCAATTTCCATGATAAATTGAGAATAAAAAAAATATTATGACACAAAATCATGTGGGAAATGAGGTGGGGAGTGACAATACCATGCAGAAAGAAAAAAAAGATGAAAAAAATTCCTAACCAACCCAAAAATATACCCATCCCCCCACACCTAGAGTGTGTAGTGTCCTAATTATAATAAAAAAATAATGTGTGAAGGAAGGATAAAACATGGTGGGTGTCATTGGTATGATTTTTCTTGAAGTTGGAGTTCCTCCATCAAGGACTCCAGAATGGCTTCGTGAAATTGATTCGGATGTTTCCCATTGATAGTGAATATTTTTTTGGTTTCTTTATTTTTAACCTAAACAACACCAAACGGATAAAAATTAGTAATATTTTATGGTATAAAATAGTGGGAAAAAAGCTTACCTGGATGAAACTTTAGACTTTCATTAAAAAGGAGGAATTTTTTCCTATGTGGAATTGATGATGAAGTATGAGGTGATCATGGGTAGCCTTGGTTACCTCCTTAAAAATATAGAAGTTTTTATATGAATCTCTTCTCATTTCCTCCTACTCTTGAATTTTTAACTTCATTTGAGAACCTGCATCAGAAATATTAGAATTTCATTATTTAATGGACCAGTATTCCTGGTGCTCTATCTCAACAGGAAGGGAAAAATCATTCCAAAAAAAAGTTAATAAGGTGACATTCCAATGGATGTTTTGAAAGTAGTATGGTAAGCTGATAATGAATCATAGAGTCTAAGAATCCAATATTTTCTATTAGGTTGAACCATTTTTTTGATAATTTTCTTTACCTCTCTATTTGATACATCATCTTGACCACTGTTTTGTGGGTGATATGCTGTAGAAACCTGATGCCCGACCCCATAATGACACAACAATAATTGAATTTTTTAGTTGTGGAAATGAGAACCCTAGTCACTGATAATGATGAACCAAGGTAATCCAAACCTATAGAAAATTTGGGTTCTTGAAAATTCCACAACTATCTTGGAATCATCTGTCCATGTGGCTCCTACATCTACCCATTTTTATACATAATCAATAGCCATAAGAATGTACAAGTTTTCAAAGGAATTTGAAAATTGACCTATAAAGTCAATGCCCCAAACATAAAAAATGTCATCAAAGAGCAAGGGTTGTTGTGGAATTTCATTTCTTTTAAATACATTCCCTATCCTTTTAAATTAAGGAAAATATTTTCAGAAATCATGGGAATCTCAAAAAAGTGTTGGAAAAAAGAGACCAGAATCAAGGACCTTGTGAGCAGTCAATTGGTGACCAAAGTGGAACCCATAAGAGAAAGTTTATAATAACCTAAGTACATATTGAAACTCTCTATTGGGAACATAATTCCTAGGGAATTGACCACTACATGTGAACCAAAGGTAGGTTTCATCCCAAATGTACCAAAAGGACTCATTTTTTAGATGGTCAACTTGGTTTTATTGAAATTAGTAGGAATACAAGATGCTACCAAATAATTTACAATTTTTACATACCAAGGAATGTTATCTTACAATCGGTACACTTTCTCATCAGGGAACATGTCATTTTTGGGAATATGTGGGGATGAGTCAATGTATGAGGATGGTAGGATCCTACTTATATGGTTAGCCACCACATTCTCTTCTCCATTTTTATCTCCAATTTCTAAATTAAATTCCTAAAGGAGGATCATCCAGTGAATGATACATGGTTTGGATTTCAGTTTCTTAAGGAGATGCTAGAGGGATACATAGTCTGAGAACATACTGACTTTGGTCCCTAAAAGGTATGACCTCAGTTTATCCACTGAAAACATAATTTCAAGAAGTTATTTTTTAGTTGTGGTGTAGTTTTCTTGCGCAGGGTCTAGTGTGTGTGAGGTATAGGCTATGACATGTGGATATTGATCGACCCATTATGATAAGACTGCCCTAATTTCATAGTAAGAGGAATAAAAAATGATCTCAAATGATAAATCCCACTGAGATGGTTGGATTATTGGGGGTGATGTGATACTCCATTTCAATTTACTAAAATCTTCCTCACATTATTTATCAAAACAATTTCTTTTTTTTAGAGTAGTCTAGATAAGGGGAGTGAAATCTTACAAAAGTCACAAATGAAATGATGGTAAAATTCAGAATGACCTAAGAAAGACCATAGATCTAGCACATTTTTTGGTAATTTAATAGAATAAATGAAATCCTATTTTGAATTATCTACTTGGATATCATCCCTGTAAATGACATGCCCAAGTACTAGTCGCACCATGAAATTGAATTTATCATAATTTAATACAATATTATTTTCAATACATCAATATAGGACAAAATCAAGACTAATTAAACATTCATCAAAATAGGATCCATAAATAGTGAAATCATCCATTAATACTTCCTTGTAACTCTCCAAGTAATATGAAAAAATATTAACCATGCATCATTGGAAAGTACTCCAAGCACTGCACATACCAAATGGAATCCTCTTATAAGAAAATCTTCCAAAGGGGAAAGTAAAGGTTTTATTTTCCTAATCCTTGGGGAAAATATGGATATGAAAGTATCTAGAATACCCATTAAGGAAATAGTAGTGGTACTTCCCTGCTAGCCTATCTAGAATCTGTTCAATGAGGGGAAATGGGAAATGGTCCTTCCTAGTGTGTTGGTTTATTCAAAGATAGTTTATCAAAGCATCCCAACTATTATGTACATGGGTTGGAACCAATTCATTATTTCTATTTTCAATTATAATAAGACTATTTTTTTAGGAAAAACATGCACTGGACTGACCCATTGGCTATCAAAAAAGGGTTAAATTATTACAGTAGCCAGTAATTTGGTTATATTATTTTTAACAACATCTAGGATTTTTGGGTAAAGTCAGCATTGTCCCTGCCTCACTGGTTTAGCCTCATCATTTAACAATATATGATGTGTTCCAATTGATGGGATAATACTATTAATGTCAGCAAGAGTCTATCTGAAAGATTTTTTATACTCCCTCAAATCTTCCAGTAGTCACAATTCATGATCTGGAGGGAGTGAACTAGAAATGATGATAGGCATCTGGTTTCGATTCTCAAGATAAAAATATTTTAAATTTTGAGTTAGTTACTTAAGTTCCAATTCAGGTGGGTTTTGGATTGATGGGAGTGAATGTGAAAGTGGGAGTTCAATGATGTCATCTAAATACTCAATGTTAACATCCTCAGATGAGGAATTAGATTTTACAAGCTTAGTAGTATCATCGATGATCATGCAATCCTTAGTGCCCAATAAATTGTCAATTAACAAACATGAATACTATTTTTCTATACCACTACAACAATCAATGTATGAATTGTTACCTAGAATTTATATCAAGGATGATAACTCATAAAGGAGATTAGGGTAAAGATAAGAAGTTTTTTTAGGGGAAGGTAGTACATCAATAGAATTAACTGAAAGTGAGGAATATTCTTCCGAGGGGTGCTTCATGGAATTAAGGATGTTGAAATGGACAATTTCACCACCAAAATCCATAGATAATTTACCAATTTGGGAATATTTGGGACCAAGTTAGATGGAGAAAGGTTTTATATGTTTTGATTAAGTTTTTTTTTTCAATTGTATAGTATTTTTTTGTCAAATAGGATAAATCAATTTACTTTGTAATTTTTTTTTTAAAATCAGATGGACCAATGTATTCAATAAAATAGGACACACAATGGTTATGAAATTCCATCGTAATGGGAATATGTTCTCTGAAATAAATGATTCATCAAACTCAAATTGGGTCTGGAATTAGGTTCTGATCGTATTGAGGAAGAAAATCATATTCACTATGGATTTGATAGAAATATGATGATGCGTTTCTGATCATGGAGTTATCATAAATCAAAAGTATTCTGTAAACTTATCATAAAAGATTGATGAAACAAAGAGGTAGAAAAATATTCTACCAGTCATATTCATTCTGGTCATAATCATGCCTAACATATTCAGGCTGATAAGTAAAGAGATATGTTGATAGGGAAGTTATAATACTTTCCTTTGTAAGTATGAAAATTCTAAATTCAATCATCAGTGCTATCAAAGTCATAAATGAATTCTTGAATACAAGAAAAGTTTTAATAAGAAGGAAGTTGTTGAAGTAAAATATTTTTTGTCTGAAGATCATTGTAATGAGTTTACTAGAAATAGGATTATTCAAAAGATGATAAGGTTGTTTGTAATATGAGAAGAAAAGAAGTTTCTAAAGTCGAAGGTAGTGACAATGTTCTATCAGGTTCAGTATGGGATCACATTCATGAGAGGTAGAATTGTTTCTACTAAAAGTTCATTAGTATCATATTCATAATAGAAATAATAAATCTGATTTGTTTTATAATTATTTAATAATTTGGGTCAAGATCCATTGTGTTGGAGTTAATACCAATTCATCTTTCTAAAGAGAAGAAGAAATAAAAGTGGTTGAAGAAGTTTTAAAATATAATATTTTTATCACAATGAGGAAATCAGAATGGGTAGATAATATTTCATTTATTACTGAGAAATTTAATGAGGAAATTTTTATTTTACATTTTCCTTCATTGAAATGAGGCAGATCATAATGGAAATTAGAATCGGAATCAAACTTGAGTTTTTCTATGTATGGACTTTTTCTTTAAGAGTTTGAAGAAGATACAAATGTTCTATCATGTGGGAGTTGGAAGTTTGAAGAATGTTCTTGATTTTATATATATCAATTGGTATAAAGTATCATGATAAAGAAATAATATCATCCAATTTAATAGATATTTTATTTTATAAGTAAAGGGGTGGAGGGGAATGGGGAAGAGTACAAATCAAGGCGGTCAAAAAAAAAATGGAGACCAAGGGAGTCCCCAATAACATGATCCATCCTAGAAGGGGGAAAGGTTCCAAGAGAGCTAAAATCTAGAAAGGGGGAACTTTGGGTATCCATATAGGCCAATAAGTATTCCAAAAAAATTACCTTCATTCCAAGTATGAAGAACCACCATATCATTTGAGAAAAGAGACATACACTCATAGATCAGATAGGTGATGTGCCATGGAGTGGAAGAGACCCTGGTGAGGGAAATTGAGATGATCATGGATTCATTATCCACTATAGATAGGACCAAGTTATTCTCCCTATAGATAGATATCCTAATAATCATGGACTTGGACTCCACCCTTAGGGAGTCACCAGGACCAAAGAAGGTTCTAAAAGTATAAATCATTGATCCAGAAGAATCCTAGACCATGCCAACTCTACACATAACTCCATGGGAATAGGAACTGTCAACATTGAGCTTGAGGCCATTGGAAGGAGGAAGATAATGCACCCAAATTCCAAAATGGCCAGACCGAGGCAAGCCTGAGGGAAGAATCCCAAGAAGAAAATGCCTAAAGGAAGGAGCACCCTCTCATTGACTAAAGAGACCAACCAATTCCACCACTGTGTACCTATATCTCACCACCAAATCTGAGGAAAAGATCCTCAAACCATTCCAAATCTGATTACGCGCCTCCATAGACACCAACACCCCACTGCCAAGAGTATCACTCAGGCTCTAACCACATGCATGTTTCCCAGAGAACCGGAGAACCATGAATGGATAAAAGATAAGAGTGATTATTTCACTTGGCCCGAATAAAAAAACTCACCCGAGATCCTCCATATAAGGCTCGCCCATCTACTTTAGAAGAATAGATGATCCACATACTCCTCTACTAGATACAGACAATTGGATCATTTAGAGGGAAAGTGAACTCCCTTTCCTTTGACCCCCAGATCTGAGGGGATGTCCTGGTTCCAGATTCTCCACACTAGGAAATTAAACTTGGAAGGGATCTCCTTAAACCAAAGGCTAGAACCCCAAGGATCACTACCAGGCTTGGAGCTCAGAGACTACCTATAAGACTTCACTGAGAACCTCATAGTCTCCAAGATTGTAAAAATGCATCACTCTGTGGAATTACTAGGTCCCAGAGTATCCTCTATCCAAATGCTATCATACACCGCCTATTGAGAGGGATTAATAACTAACTGAATGAAAGAGGGATGGTTGCTTTCCTCCTTGAAGGAGATGTTAGGGTCTGGGCACCCCAAAAGTCCAGGACCTCACCCCCTAGTCACATTGCAAGAATCTAACCTTACCCTACCCTAGAATCCATTGGGAGTGAGCACAGAGGCCAGGAATATGGACACTCAGAGTTTTCTATAGTTGGGAGGGATGTCTTCCCTTATCGTGAGTGACAAATCGATAATTATCCATAATAAAGTGTGCCCACAGAGAGTGACCTTTGATAACCTCCCAAGAAAGATTTCCCTAAAGTGAATACATAGCTAGCTACCAATTTTCTCACACATGAAATTGGTATGGATCATCACAATGAAGAAATTATATTTGGAAAATCAAAAGAGTGAATCCAAATTAGACTAATGCTTTTAAAGAAAGTATGAAGTAGAGATGAAGTAGTTAGAAGATCCAAAAATGATCTATAAGAGTTGATAAGCACTTAAAAAGTCATAAATATAATTGTAATTCAAGGGAAATTCAAGTATTGGATAAATTTGGTTAAGTGGGAAAATTTTTAAGAATCCTTCCTTAACCATATTTTTTTCCTATAAAATGGAAAGTAATTTTTACTTTCAACTGATAGAAGTACTATTAAAGAAAGGAAGAAGGAAAAGCTCCAAATTTATAGAGAGAATGAGTTTCTGTATTTTATTTTTGAATAATGTAATGACCCGACCCTACCCGGCTCGAGCCGCAACTACCCCAAGCCCGCCTCCATAGGCCAGGGGCCGGCAACCAACGCCAAAGGCACAACAACTCGGGGAGGCCATTGCCTAAGAACCTGTACACACACACCCGCATCTCAATCAATGAAAAAGTACATAGTAAAAAAGAAAAACAAAGGGAAACTGCTACCAATAAACCACAATGTGAATCGACCTCTAAAAGTACAAAGTACAGGCTGAAGGTAACTGAAAAAGAAAAGGGGCAAAACACGTGCCCAACCAGAAAAGTGCCACAACCCGGCAACAGGTAAAAAGAAATGAAAACAGCTGGAAGGGTCCCCCACCTGGAACCCGACTCCGACCCCCGCATGCAGTCCACACTACTGAACTCCTAAGCTCCACTGAAGTCACGATCAACCTGTCCATCGTCTGCAAGGGCGCACCAAGTGCGGGCAAATCCCAAGCATGGGTGAGTATAAAAATACTCAGTAGGATACCCTGAAGGCTCGAGGGAGTAACAAAAGAGGTATTGAAGGGTGAGCAGTAGAGAGAACAAGGAAAGTATAGGAATACAACCAAAATTACAGTAAAGAGTACAGTAGAGAATCCATCTCAACCCAACAAGTGAAAAGAAGGTAGACTCTGCCAGACACAAGGAGCTGGAAATGGTGAGAAGATGGACTTCCCGTTGAGTCTTCACTACCTATAGCAGGAGAGTAGACTCATCCAATCATGAGAAGCTAGACATGAAAAGTACATGGCATACAATGCGCGTCTCCGCCTCTCCTGGAAGGAGAGTAACCAAACCCAAGAAGTGGGTACTGGAACAAGGTATATACAGATACATATGCTCAATCAAGAAGTCCGAGCAAGACTTTAAGGGGATCTTCATCCTATAGCTCAGCCCAAGAAAAGTGAGTCGCCAATATTCCCACAAGAAAACATCATCGATGCCCAGCATCCCGCATGTTTGCCCCGAACTACAAGTCAAGGGGTTCAAACCACAACACCTCGACACTATCCACTTTAGGCAACATTGACTCACCCGCATGGTTTTAGGTCGCGTCACAAGGACGCGTCTCTGTGGCGGAAAGCGCCCCTCGTACTTGAGAGTTCTAGGGAAAGTCAAACCACACCTCGACTCTGTCACCCAGTCGAGAGAACACCTCAAAGCCGAGGTCGTTCCATCACTGAACCTTACAACCAAGGGTCCTGCTCCGGTAATCACGGAGGAAGCCACAGACTAGCCTAGTAGAAAGGACTGAGTTTGGAATGTCAATGGGTGTCCCACTTACCAACCCTGCTGGAGGGTAATTCATAATATGATATCGGGTGACCCACTGCCCAGCCCTGCTGGAGGGTAAACCCTAACAAGATATCAGGTGACCCACTGCCCAGCCCTGCTGGAGGGTAAACCCTAACAAGATATCGAGTGACCCACTTCCCAGCCTTGCTGGAGGGTAAACCCTAATACATCATCAGGAGACCCACTACACATCCCCGCTGGAGGGTAGACCTGGAATAAGTCGATAGGCGACCCACTGCCCAGCCTTGCTGGACGGTAGACCTAGAATAAGTCGACAGGCAACCCACTGCCTAGCCTTGCTAGAGGGTAGACCTGGAACTAGACAACGGGCGACCCACTGCCCAACCCTGCTGGAGGGTAAACCCTCAAGAGTTGTCGGGTGATCCACTGCCTAGTATCTGCTAGAGGTTAAACCCTGAACAAGTCTAAAGGCGACCCACTACCCAGCCCTGCTGGAGGGTAGACCTGAAACAAGATGACGGGTGACCCACTGCCTAGCCGTGCTGGAGGGTAGACCCTCAAGATTCGTCGGGTGACCCACTGCCTAGTCTCTGCTAGAGGGTAAACCCTAAGAAGTTGATGAGTAACCCACTACCCAGCCCTGTTGAAGGGTAAACCCAGAACTTCTCTAGCCATCTCTACTGGACGGTACAACACTGGCCAACCGAACACGGAGTGGGTATCATGCAACCACCTGACTCCGGAACAAATCCAGGGGAAACCACTCAACCCTGCTGATTTAAACCATCGAGCACAGAGCCAGGGGAAAAAACCCAACCCTGCTGGTCAACAATCGAGAACCGAGGGACCCTCTACATCGGGAGAGGTCAAAAGTACACAAAGCAGAACATGTCACATTCCTGGGGCCCACACGACGTGTGGCCCCAAGTTAACCCCGACCAAGCGCACAAACATTCTCAGTTACCAACATCCACATGTACCTCCCAACACTCCCGTATACTCCCAGAGTATACCACGTCTCCAGCCCAAAGGCTAACGTGCACCCGGCACCCAACGTCAATGCGAAGGCGTAGCGTAACAATTCGAACCTGCCACCTCAACAGATGAGGCACAACCAACCACAATTCTTTAAACACCAACCTCACTCTCCCAGGAGTGCATGCGATCACACGCCAAAGTTCCTCTACAAACATGGTTGAAGAACTTCCATCGGGGCACCCTTCATATTTCCAAATTTTATAAGATCGTGTAAGAGGCTATGCCCACCTGAACAAATTACACCGTTGTAATCCTCGTGGAAAAAAATGCGAGATCGACTACTTACTCGCCTCCAATGGATATCCGACGAAAAAGTCACCAACACCGCCTCACGCCTGAACGACGTCCCGTGATCCCAAGCCTCGGCCCCAAAAACAGTCGGGCACATCGCACCATTGTGATCCCCTCAGGAAAACACGTCAAAAGGACCGTTCACTTGAGTGCCACGGATATCCGGAGAAAAAGATGCATTTCGGTACACCACACCCGAGCGGTGCTACGTGGGACCCGCATCCCGGACCCAAAACACAAAGAACGGATTGCACCATTGCGATCCTCTCGAAAAAGCACACAAGGTGGACTATTCACTTGTCCAATACGGTCTCCCGGTGATAGAGATGGAAAATCACTGTCGACGCCCAAACGACCCTCATGGGCCCTGCACCATCATGCCGAATTAGATCAGGAAGATTGAACCATTGCAATCCCCTCGGAAAAACATCCATAATCTACTGCTCGCACGCCCCGAACGGACGCCCGATGAGAAAGTCGCTAAACGCTGCTCGCAGATCAAAAGACGGGCCTTGGGGCCCACGCCTCAACTTCGGACTCAACGCCTGAAACAACCCTGGTAATATCCGCCTTGGTTCCAGGGACCCAACGCCACTGACGGTGCTTAAAACGGACGTCGAACAAGTCCGCATCATCCAAAACAAGAATTCCCGGGAAGCCCGCTTAGCTGCTTTACGCACGTGCCATGCCCCCAAGCCCCTCGTCTCGGAAGATAAAAATACCGAAACCACCTCAAAGAGTCCACCTCGACTTCAGGTCTATGCCGTCGTAGACGGTACGTAAAACGGATGCCCGTATTAAAAGTTACGGGCGTCCAAGTTTTTAAGGGGGTTTACCCCTGGGCCGGACCGACCCGGTCCGGTCGGTCCGCCCTGCTCGGGCCGGCCCGCTCTGGGCGGCCCGCTGAGTCGCGGCCCAGCCGAATCCGTGGGCCGCCGCACGCGTCCCTCCGCCTCCAGTGATTTCCCACTTGCTCGCGCACCACGTGGGCGCCAACTCCACCGACCGGCCGACACGGCCGATCGTTTTCCACGCGGAGACCCGCATGTGGCGGGTCTCGGTCTCCCCCGCGGGGTCGCGAGCCGCGACCCCGATCGCGCCCCCTCGTCGGCGCCCTCAGTCGGTCCTCCTGTGCCTCCCCGCACCAATGAGGTGCTGCCCAGCCGGCCGGTCGGCCTTCCTCCATGCCCACTGCCGCGCCGCCGTACCAGAACGCTGCGCCGCCGTCCCGGAACCACCGTCACCCGCCTGGAACCGCCGGAAACCAAGAATTCGGCCGGAAATTCCCGGGGCTGCCCCGATCACCCCAGGACTTGGATTTTTGATCCAAGAAGAGTGTCGGAAACCTTAGAACATATACTAAACATCTGTGGGCTTCGATCGATGATCGAACAGCAATTCGATAGTATAAATTGGGCTCAAATATTGCGGGAAATTGAAAATGAAAACGATAAACCCCTACCTCGAAGGGCGTAGCCCAACGCTTCGTGTGCGGACCGTCGGAACCACTACGACTCGCCAAGGATCGCCTCAAAAGAGCTTCTTCTCCGGAGCTGGAGGAGAGGGGAGGGTTTGAGGAAGAATAAGAAGAAGAAGATGGGAGGGGATGCGTTTAAGTAGAAAATACTTAAACGCCCGCCCGATAACCCTGAACCCGAAATTTCGGCGGGGTTGGGATTAAGGATACCCTAGGATAAAAACCATGCTCTAAGCGCAACGGTGGTCTCTGAATTTTAATCTGAGGCCCCATTCAAAAGTTACAACGCCCACACCCGAGACTGCCAAAATTACGAAAACGCCCCTGGGGCCATTTTTCACAGACGGCCTGAGCCCGCGAAACATACACCCCTCCTATGGTAAACGGCATGTTCCTGACTCAAAGACACCCTCTATTTTCCAATCCGAGCCGTCGTTTAAGAGATACTTGAGTTTCACCATTAAACGAATAAATTAATTAATTAATTTATCCGTTTAACGTTCCGAAAGCGAGCAGGGGTCCAACGTCCCACGTCGACAAGTTTTATGTCGATCCTAGGGTAAAAACCCCATTCCGGACCCATCAATACACTCAGATATCTGATCCGGATCACCATTCAGAAGTTATCCCATTTATTTGGCGTTTCCAATGTGAGCGCACTGGAAATTTAATTCTAGCCACTCTGGGGCTCAGAATCGCACGCCATCTGAGGGTGCTGCTCTGGAATATCATCAGGAATATTCCAAAGACTTTTTCAAAAAAAACTGGGTTCTTACAAAGAATTTGTGTTAGGTCAAAGAAGAAGGATAAGAGACATGATTTCAACATATTAAGTTGGTTATTGTATTGAGAAATCGGACTGGGAATA
This sequence comes from Viscum album, assembly GCA_963277665.1. NCBI lineage: Eukaryota > Viridiplantae > Streptophyta > Magnoliopsida > Santalales > Viscaceae > Viscum > Viscum album. Next base: position 904,245,720 of record OY728131.1, on the reverse strand, counting down.
TAGTATTTGGATTTTTGGATTGATGAAAAATGTGTTCATAATTTTCTCAACTATATTATAACAGAATGATATTTTTCTGTATTGAACCATCATACTAGGAAAATTGGACTAGGAAATTGGACTGAGTTTTCTAACAAATTCCATGAAGTTCTTACCAGCTTCTGGGTAAGAAATTGATGAATTTTTTTGAAATATCATATTTGTGAAATCTTGTCAATAATCACCATAACATGTTTATTACAAAACTCTATTATATCATTTTGTGCTACTTGAATAACACGCACTGTTTTATTAATCAAAGTGCTACATGAGTGTAAGGGTATATCCTACTCATTGTATTCCATATAAAATGATTATTTTTCTACTGGATTGTGTGGTATTAGATCATTTCCAAATTATACCAAGGATGTAGATACTCTTATTGAGTTGTGAACCTTGTAATTTTTTCTTTTCCTATGTATGTGTTTTTGAATTGTTTTCAGTAAGGAAAGAAGTATTTAACAAGAGGTGGAGGTTGTTTCATAAACAATAAAACATAAAAGAAAAAAATATCATTGATTCACCCCCTCATGCTCCCAGCAATACAACTATCATGAATGAGTAATTACAATTGGTATCAAGGCTGAGGTTCCCTTAATTTATTCTTTTCTAAATTTTTTAAGAGAAGTTGATGGAGAATTTGAATTGTGTAAATAGTAAATGTATTATGGCCTTAAATGGTAAGAACTATCATATCTAGAAAGATAAGATGTTTTCCTATCTTATTTCTCTTAGATATGATGTTATTTAAGCTGCAACATATGGATTCCCTCATATTGATGATAAATTTCCTCTTATATCTATTGATAAGAAAAATGTTGAGAATGATAGAAGGGATAATAATGATTTACTCTCATCACTTTATGAAAGTGAATTTTTAAGTGTAAAGGGTGTTTCCACAGCCAAAGTCATATGGGATAAGTTGAAAACATATATGAAGGAAATACAAAAGTGAAGAAGAAAAAATTACAAATTTGGGTGATGAAGTATGAATATTTGAAAATGAGTGAGTATGAATCTTTTGGGGAAATTATTTTCTAGGGTAAATTACATTGTTAGTACAATCAGATGTCTTAGTGAAAATTTGGAAGAATATATATTTATTGAAAATATCTTGAAAATCCTTCCTAAAAAATTTGATGCGAAAGTATCTTCATTGGAAGATAAAGATCCTGAAACATTATCTCTGGATGATTTGCATATCACTCTTATCACTTATGTAATTAGATGGGAGAAATCTATGAAAATCAAAACAAAAGTTGACAGAGAATTTTATTTCAAGGCTACCAAGAAATAGAGGTCAAAGAAGATTTTTATTGAATAAGAATCCAGTGAATTTGATTCCAAAAATGAGGTAGGTAAAAATCATCATGAATTTTTATCCTTGTTTTCTGAAAATGTGAAAAGAGGTATAAGAAAATATAAATTGAAAATTCCCTTTTAATGCTTGGAATATGGAGTCATTGGGCACATTGTGGCTAATTTTCCTAAAATAAATAAATAGGATGCTGAAGAATATAATATAATGAAGAGAAGACCCTGAAATAAATAGGGTGATAAAGATAATTTTTTTGCAGTGGGAAAGATAAAAAGTCCTTCAAATCTAAAAGAATAATCTTTTTGTATAAAGGTGAAGAAGAATAATATAATGAATAAAAATTCAAAAATTATATTGAAATGGTTGAGAATAATTTTATTTCAATTTTAAATAATGAGGAATTTGGAAGTAGTAGTTATGATGAATAATAAACTCAATTAAAATAACATCTAAAAGAAGAGTTGAAAGAATGTCTGAGAAATATTATAAGGCTTGGTATGGAAAATATAAATTTGATAAATTATAATTCCTCATAAAAAATAAAGAAGGTTTTTCTAATGAGAAATTCAATATGGTGAAAGGAATTTATAATTTGAAAAATTATATTACGGTAGAAAATAAACATAATTAACATATATAAGTAAAGATTAAGGAAAAAAGAATAATAGTTAGAACTTGTTCAAAAAACTATTTAAAGATGAATATAGGAATAAAAGTTTCAAAAACTCTATCTTAGAAGTTGGTGAAAGTTCTGGTAAGGATAAATAAATTTTAACTTTAAAGGTTGAGAAGAAATATGGAATTGTTTCTAAAAAATAAAAGGTTGGGAAGGTTATGTATGTGGCCAAGACCAACAAATTCATGCAGACAGAAGTTTCTAAAAGTTCGAAGTTTGACAAAGTTTCTAAAAATTATGAATATGGAAAAGATCTTGTAACTTCTAGTTATGATAAATATTAAAATAAAACCAATTTAATAAAGAAGACTTCAGTTGGAAAAAAGAAAGGTTGGTTGTCAACAAAGTTCAGATAAGAAGGTTGTTGAGAAAGATATTCACAATTCTGGTCAGTATGGAAGCTCAACATTCAAATATTATTTCTATAGATACTATAGGTATTATGGTGGATTCATACATATAAAAAATATTTTTTAGTTCAACCAGAAGAATTTATACTATTCTATAGTTTATAGAAGGAAAGATTTTAGGGGGAGTCAATCCTCTCAAAAGAAGAAGTCTGAAAAAGAAGCACTGAAGAAACTTGAGAAGTTTGGCGTGAGAGTTGAGAAGTGGTTCCAACCCCTGTAAACTACTTATGAAAGGTGTGAAAACCCTATACATCTTTCTAAGGGTTGTCTTACTTTTTCACAGGCATAAAAAAAGTTTCTTAACAATTCTCAGAAGGTATAGGTGAATAAAGAAAAGGGAGCTCCAACTGGGAACCAAACATGAACTCTCCATAAATTAGTGATTCATGATACCAGATGAATAAAACTATAATAATAACTAATCAAACAAACATATTATAGATGAATTATCGAAAGAAACCCACATCAATCAATACAATAGAATGACCATTAGTATATCACCAAAGGAAATTCAATCATATAAGTACCCAAGGGAATGGGATGGGAAGTCGGTGAGGCGATCTGAGGGTACAAGTATACAACAAAAACCAAAATAAAAAAATAACTAAAATATTGCTACCCATATACATGTGACATGTGGGATCACTACCACCATGTCACCACGTCTAACCCAAACACAGCTAGCATGGGAACCCACCACCTTCATGTAGTGTGTTGCCTTTACCTGTATCTATCAAAACAAGGACTGCATGCACCCATTGGGTATAAGTAGGGTGTGAACATAACTATCCTAGTAGGATCTAACAAATTGTTCAATGAGTAACCATTTTCAGATAATTTAATAATTATATTATGATAAAAAAACATTTGAAAATATTCTTTTAAAATTTTAAAGGTAAGTAACCCATAAAAAGTTTTACAAGAGTTTAACATGAAAGGAAAAAAAGTTATGTGAACAAATATTTCGAAACAAGCTCTATGGGAGAATCCATAATGTTGTTAAGGTAAAGGAATCCTAATATCCTCGTATTTTATAATTTTTAAACCAATAATATCTAATCATGTGTGGGACACTAAATAGATCATTTTTAAATTCCTAGAAGAATGGTGACACCCTTCTTGGTGGAACCATAATCATATCATCTATTTCATAGTGGTGTTGTAGTTAGTTGTGTAATAAAAAATTTTAGAGAGTGTATAATATTCCTAGAGGTACTTTTTTATGGTTCCCACCCAATAATTCTAAGTTCCCATGTGTTGTAGTCTTTTCAAATAATCAAAATTTTCTATTAACACCATTTCAATTTGAAGGGGAATTTTATCAAACATGTGGAAGGAAACACTTCATTCTCATATGAAAACATATATTTCAAACCACTTTATTTTCCCATAATAAATATAATAATTCAAAGAAATTATATTACATATATCAAACTTCAAAATTTTTATAACATTCTTCAAAAAAATGTAAAATACTCTTTAAAATCAAGCAAGCACCTATGGTTCCTCAAGATAAAGTATCTAATTAACCACATACTTTTAAAAAGTTAAACTGATTAAACCACTTTCTAATAGTGTAAATATACTTTAGGAAGGAGTGGTAAAGCACTAAAATCAAAACCTATTATAAAAATTCCATCTAGAAAAATATTCAAATCCATCATCATCGTTGGGTGGAAGAGAACCTAAGGAGAAGAAGAGATAACAACTAACAGGACAAAGGAGATAACTTACTTGGTATTTCTCTAAGAAATGTCTCCTTGATTCAAGTGCATGTGGAGGAGAAATTATAGTAGTGACATCCACAACCAGGAATCTTTGAACGGGGCTTCTCATGATATGCTGATAAAAATAATAAAATCCCCTCTTTTATAATTAATTAATACTTTAAATATACTAGGTAGAATATGTCATGGTGTAACCTCCATTATCACAACATGACACCCCTTCCCCAAACCCAATTAGTCACTCAAGTTCGTGTCTCAGTGTAACTCTCCCCACCAAAACATGAATATTCTATGCAAAAAATCCTCATGGTGCGATCCTCACCCATGACAACTTCTCATCATAGTCTGAAACATAGCCATTATAGTTTGGGATTTCTATGTCATATTATCCCATGAATAAAACCTCAGTCTTGGAATGACCTATTATATCACAACCCAAGCCACCTCCTCCTGATTTTTCACAAACTCAAAATTCTTAACTCAAGGTGTGAAACTGATAGGTCATCGTGTAACCTACTCCATACCCCACATTTTCATAGAATATTATTTCTTATGTAGGGGTATCCCCCCTTATGTGAGAGTAAATTTTACTCTAATGTATGGGGACTTTTCCATTTTTACCCTCCCTAGGGACCCATCGTGGAATGAATTTACTAGGTCACGATGCAACCCACTACTGTCCAAAACTGCTAAATATCAAAATACCAAAAAACACAAAAATTCCAAAATATATAACAATTTAAAGAAATTGAAATAAAAATCAATAAATAATAAGTTTTATAATTGAAAAGTACATTATGGGTATTACATCACTTCTATTTTGTCTATAATTAAATCATTTATCTAATGAGTATCATGTTTTATGAATATTTATACCAGTTATTATAGGGTAAAAATCAAATCAAACAATATGCCACCCAAAGGTCTGATTGGATCAATCCACACACTTCTTATAAAGGTTTGAACCCCATCTAATTGAACCACAATTTTAAACTCGCACATGTGACCTATAATTTTTTTAATAACTAAGAATATTATTATTCTAAGCCTGCCCTCTTGTTTTTTTTAATTCCAAACAAATTACATGGCGTGTTATATGATGCATAGTTCTCCATATAACTCAGGTCAGTATGATACTTCACCCTAGTCTCTATTACAATAAATCACCTTACAACCTTTCACAAATCACTAATCAAGTGATTAATATCATGCCCCAACATTCCCATCTGAAAATGTACCAATATACCCTTAGCCCATGGGAAATTTTGGTTTTATCACATTCATGATTAATGTTCTACACTACACAAATAATATAAATATTATTTACCTCAAAAATAAAAAAATAAAATCAATGTTTGAACCCCTGATCATAGAATATAACACAAGTGGATGATCTATAATACTAAATACATGGTTCCCACATGTTTTATAAATATTTTATATGAACTTTTATTTAATATACTCCCTCTAAAATAATGACCCAATTTTACATTATATAATTCAATATACCAGCACCCATAATTTATTATGTTTTGTGTTATAATAGGCTATTCTCTTATTACTTAGTTATTTAGGTTAATAATCACATCAATTATATCATATAAAAATATTACTTAGTTAAACAAACAAAACCTTTCCCAAATCTATTTTATTAATTTTTCCAACTTCATTACTATGGGAATTTAATTTTTTGGGTCACTTAATTAAGTGTATACTTATAGCATACCCAATTTGGTTCACCTCCACTATGACCAAATTAGGTTAAACATACCTCAAGTATACCTCCCTGTATACCAAAGTATATCAACTAGTAGTGAGGGTCCATGAGAAAAGTGGGGATACTATACCCTTATAGGTATAAATATCTATAAAACATCGTGGAAGAAATATAGTCATTAGTCATCCCAAAATAAACCAATATAAAAGAATACATAAAAATTAAATTCTATTAGTAAATAAATAACAACTCCAATTATATAAAAAATGAGTATTAGTAAATTCAAGAAGATACACGTAATGAAGGGCACTCGTTGGTTAACCATCCACATGACACTAAAAGGAAAATACAAAAATGGATGATTCCATATCAACCCTGGTCTTGAGTCACTTCATGGTCCTATATACTAAATCTAAAAGAGCCCCACTAATAAAACATAAATTTATGGTACATAGAACTACTTATTCCAATAATAAATAAGTTCTACTCAGGTACTAAAGTACCAAGCCCTTCTGATCAGGGTGAAATTACAACTCAATCATCCACCACCAACAATGTCCCTAACATATCCAGTATAAAAAATTTCATGTGTAGTGTGATATAATCATAAAAAAATGAATAATTCACAAACAATAATAATAAAATATTCCACACCCATGGGTGATCCTCAATCACCCTGTGTCATGAATACCTACTTCGGCCAGTTTCGGGGTGTGACCAAACATATCACAGAATAATCAATTGGGAGTCCCATGATAAGTAATGTCAAGATGGATTGACATACCATCATATCACGTCCACCAATTCATGGGTAGTTCATCCCAATAACATAGTCAGACAATGGTAATAACATCCCCATGTTATCATAATAATCAATACATAGGCAGTGTGTTCCGATGACATAATTAAAACAATGGGAATAACATCCTTGGGAAATCCTGTTCAAGTGAGCATCATATCACAACTATAATATCAGGAGAGGGTGTAATGTCCCTATGAAATCACAAGAATAAATTCATGGTATTACATATTGATAACAATGTCATGTGAATGGGCATAGCATCCCTAGAAATCATATACAAGATGATATCATGTCTCCACTATATCATAAAGACGTGGTATAATATCCTTATCCACATGAATAATCATAAGATTTCAAATAATTATTATACCTATGCTTCATAAAAAATAGGGGGAATAATAACCCACACCAACCAATCATGTATAGGAATACCATCCCCTTCCTTGGAAGTATAACACCATATACAATTTGTACCACTCCTAAATGAAGTATCAAATAACATGAAATTTCATCTTAGGAATCTCATCCAATTGTTTCTAAGTAACACATAATGGGAATTAAATCCCACTTCCAAGGGAAATAATAATATTTAGGTATTTATTCCCACTACCAACACCATCAGGATCATGTGGAAAATATATTCTATGGTCCAGTGGGTATCACACCACCACACCATGGCATAAAATCCACAATCATGGGCTCGCTAAAAAAATTTCATAGCATCCCTAATCACATTATCATATGGTAAGTGGAAAATTCACCCAATACCACATGTCACAATATCACATCAGGCATGTATTCCTACACCTTATTTTTTATTAGTAGAAGTGGGCATGTTGTATTAGGTTAAAAATAATAATGGAGTGAATGGTTAGGTCATCCCATACTCGAAAAATCATATCAAGAAAAGGGAATATTGACCACATTTTAGAAATAATGACATAACATGGAATGGTGTCCCATAATATAACACAACATATAAATGCATAAATAAAAATCTTAAGAAAATCTACACGAGAAAGCACAATTGGGTTGGCATAATTTCTGACTCTCTTAAAATCTATGCTAGGTTGGTCCTTCAATGCAAAACCTATATCTAAACTCAAACCTAAGGTATAAAACACTCATTTACCTAAATACATAAGGTTTGGAACACTCACCCCACACATCAACCATATAATCCAAAAGTCTAAGAAGGCATCATTAATAATCCAATCAGGTCAAGCCTCACACTGAACCAATATAACTCATATGTCTTCTACTCAAGGGAGTCTAAGGGTACCCATTCTAGGTACTATATTTTATTATCTACCAAGGAGGCATCCCTCATGATTCTAAAATCATTATTACCATTAATATCAATTCCATCCATGGTCCTAGGTGACCATGGAATAACTCTACATCACATGGAGGGAAATAACATAGCCCAAATGGTAGATACTCACTCTAAAGTGGTAAATAAAAACATTTCAATCAATGGATCACATTAGTACCTCTCAATTACACACCACTTTTATGTCCAAGGATAAAATTTTACCTAATCAAGGTCCTAGTCATAAAGTAATATCTCAAAGAAAACCCCTATGGGTCTTGAGTATATGGTTCCCAAATATTAGTTCAATATTATGGACATCGTTAGCCATAACATCAAGAAGAGAAATGGGAGGGCCAATCATAGTCTTATAAGTCCTTACTCGACTCATACAGATTATAGATAAATAATTCTGTTTAACTTAAGATAAATCGCACATGAGTGGTGAGACCCCATATCACATGTCACATGTAATAATGTATAAACTATAAAGAATGATAGGGACAACCAACCAAAAAAGGATTTAACCTCTTAAGAAGAGCTTAGTCACTATTACCAAGGTCTGACAAAGCTCAAACATCCAATTTCCATCCATTTAGGATACTATATCCATAAAAATTCTATTTAATTACTTATAATTATAATTATAATTAATAAATACCTTAAATTCACATTTAATTACTTTGGGCATAATCAACAGTTCACTCATTAGATAACATAATGGCACTAAAATATCAAGCAATAAGGTTAAAATCACTCCCAAAACACCACCAAACTCACTGCCATCAAAATATCTCACACGCAGCATCGATTCATAACTCAAATAAATTATAATTTAATAAAAACCCCAAAAATTATCAGGCAAGTAACATATAGCTAATGAAATGACATGGAATTTCAATCATTCATCCTCTCGGGACCTCCTCTATCCAAGCCACATCAAAGCCCCACCATCTTGACCTAATTCCACCATAATCTGGTGAAATCAGCATCAAAACTCTAACTCCAACTCACCCAAAATTAGTGAAAATGGTAGGAAGAAGTAAGAAGGTAATGAAGAGGGAGGAACTCAGTTTTATCAAAGGAGAAAATAGCTCTGAATCACCTAGCATCGAGAGAAAAAGAAAAGGAATAGAGGAATAGGGATCAACCTCCCCTATCTACACATAGGTCAAAATCAAGGAACCTTGAGTGGGTTCCCAATTAAAAAAAAGAGTGAAATTAAATTTTTTTTCTCTATTTAGAAAAAGATGACCATAATGACACTGAAACTCCAGTGGACTAACACCAAACTTCTGGTGGTAGGGACAATGGTTTAGGACCACTATCTAGCCTATCAAAACTTTGGTATAACTCTATTGTGACCACCAAGTCCACCTCCATCACCTGAAACCTGAGATTCCACCTCATCTATTTTCTTCCCAAACACCCATCTCAAAAATATTCATTTTAAATGTTTAAAACATGTCCAAAAACAAAAATTCTTAATCTAAACTCAAAGATTCAAACCAACCATTAGTTCCACACTCATTAGAGTCCAACTTCCTTTGTTTTTACCAACATGAACTAGTTTTGGGTGTTACAACCTTCACACTATAACACTTTCATCCTCAAGATTCTCTAATTATATTACTCACAAACCACATTGGTCATGAAAATCCAGTGCATGTTCTATAATCATATCCCCTGATAGTTATGGTTGTGAAGAAACCTCACCAGAATAAGAAAAACACAACAATACCCTAAATGCCTCACTCTACGACCCATTATAAATGTTGGTCATTTCCCAAATAATGTGTGAAATCCATATCTGATCCATAGGTCTCAGTAATTTGTAAAAATAAATGGTTGTAACCTCACTGCACCAACACCCCTAATGGCCTAAGCACTATGACACCATCTAATTCCACCAACTCAACAAAATCCCCAACCCTCGGTGGTATCTATGGATTTCCAAAACACCAACATCATACACCCTAGGTAAACATCAATAGTCTAAACTAAATCATTACATACTTGACATCACACTTGAGAACCACCAAAACATCCAACCTTATAACCCATAGTCTCACACTGAAGACTTGACAAAACACAAAGCCTTGATCCATTGCACAGATAACCATACTTCCTACAAGTATTGACACCCATAGACCTTGTCCTCCAATTGCTCAAATTCTCGAATTCAACCAATAGATTTTTGAACACACTAAATTGATCCATCTTTATGATCTACTACAAAAAACTAGTGCTCTCATACTGAAAAAAATTGTATTCATACATATTATTTATGTATACAATCACCACATTTAACCCTTACCATTACCTATTTAGGTTCGTCATACGCATCACAAATGACACTCACCAAACACCACAAAACACAAGGGTTGATATAAAATAATATCAAAAAATTATCTCCACCAAATAATTTCCCACCTCATTTGTCCAACAAAATGATGTTTCCATATTACATAATCATCTAAATGTCGATAATCATTAGACTTTACAATTCACATCTATAAAAAAATACTACCACATGAACCTTGTTCTTAGAATATACCATCATGGTTCTCCATGAGACTTCTTTCTGAAAACATCAACAACCCTCCATTAAAACTTAGTCTCAATGAACACAACCTCAAAGATAGTTCTCACCCTTTCTACCATGTAGCTCCCATGTTTTAACCCACTATAATATCTAAATAGTTCTACTAGTAGTTTCAAAATTTCACAAGAGTCCATTTTCCACAAATACTATTGAGATGCCACCCAAACCATACTAATCAAGATGAGTCACTCAAAAACCTTAGTGTCAAGTTAAAACCACCAATCACCTCAGTAGTTCATGTATTATGTGAGAGGATATATCTACATCCACTACATTGATCATTAACAAAGAAACATCATGGGTCATCACCCTTAGATGAAACAAGGTGCATCTGACTTTTCTATCTTGACCACACACATGATCACACACCAAGGGTGATCATCCAAAAATCCATCAGTGTTCCATGACCAAGCCCTAAGCACTCAAGAAAGTTAAGGATTCTTATACTATTCCATTATAAATATGCACATCATAAGGTCTTATGCCACATAGGGGATTCAAGGGACTAACACGCATCCTTATCTGTCTTTTCAATATAATAGGAAGGCATTATAAAGGAAACAATATCCATTATTAAGGTCACCATGATGTAAAATAAGGATTCACATAACCTATATACACACACTCTCTAACCTAGAGAGATCCTAAAATCCATCCATTGATATATCTTGCATACCATAAAAGTCCAATCGCTCATATACAAACACTAATCTGCCCATTTAAGGATGATCTTAGACCATACATGTCATAATTTTGGTGACATAGTAAGAAATACCATCCTAATCTAAACCAGAAGATAATTCTTGAGGCTATACCTATAATGGTGCATGAAACTACCAAGGATAATCAAACACAAAACTAACTAAGAACACACTTTAGTGTTATCCAATTAAAAAATGAGTCACATAATTGAAAGTGAAAACAAAAGGAAATTAGTATCACCAGCCTAATAGAAAACAACCATGCCTCACATGTATGTTGGTAACATCACTATATGGAGAATCACCCATGCTTCCATATTAGTACATCTCAAGGCATTCTTCATGTAAAGAAAATTTCTGATCACACATTTCTTCCATGTCATTAATATAATACATAACATATAATTGTATACCTATGCTGGTTATCTAGAATTCATCTACATACCTGGGTCTCACCCCTCTCTTGAGTTACCCCCGCATCATGACAACCCATCCTAGGTATAAGCAGGAAAAGCATCTTACCACATAGATAAAACTCAACTCACTACAATCCTGAGCTTGAAAAATCATCACAAGGCTCCCCAACTTAGTCTATAAATCATATCCTATAAAGATTAACACCCGTGAAGAAACCCTCAATATCCAGCGTTAAATATTTAATGTAACTCACAATCCAATTACCTATTACATTCCTTAATCAATAGTTGAATTTCTATGCCCATACCAAGCCACCCACTATTGGGTGCCAATTCTTACCAGGAACCCCACCTACTGGATAACCCCCTTGAGAATTGTTATCACATCCATAAGCACATCAACGATACTACCACCAAGTAAAATGTCCCATAGTTCCCGCATGGAATATAATGGAAAGTAACAACTAATGAATCCCACTACTCCATACTCAACCTACAATATAAGGGTCTCAAAACACTAGGACATAACTCTATCCCAACCTACTAACTCCCAGGCTAGGTATCAAATTTATTAACTTCATAAATTACAAAACAAAAATAAAAAAATCAAAATATGAGTCCAGTAATATAGAATTAAATCATCAATTTATATAGGAAAACTATATTTATTGTTTCTAGAAACTTTAAATAATCACACCCCTTATCATAATCAAGGTTCTCAAATGTAAGAAAGAAAATTAATTTCATATGAATCCTACATGCCAATATGATTCATGGACATATTACAATTTCCATATCAGTCCAATAAAATACCAATAAATAAATAATCCTAAAAAAATCATAGTCGTCATACTCAAAACAACTCAACTATAACATTAAAAAAACAATCCCAACTCCCTGGTAACTTGGATTTCCACTCATGCAGGTGTTTTATAGGGATATGAAATAATATCCATCCCATGTTTTGACTAGTCCTACCTCCATCTACCAAATCTTAAATATTAATATAAGGAAAAAAGGCTCTAAAACCACTTTAAATCATCCTCAATCTCATTCACCACCATTGTGACCAAATCGGGTGCCACATATCTCAACTTTGCCTCATCTTATAATAGAGGTTGTCAACGAGCGATGAGGGTCTATGAGTAAAGTGGGGAGACAATACCCTCATAGGTAAAGATATCCATAAAACACAACAGAATAAATATAGTCAATAACCATCTTAAAATAAAATAAGATAAAAATAGACATTACAGCTACATGCCATCCGTAAATAAATAATAACTCACATGCTATAATGAAATGAGTACCAGTAATGTCATGTAAACACATGTAAAGAATGTTCACTCATAGGTTGAAAATGCATAGGCTGTTAAAATGAAAAGGCATAAATAAAGGCATCCACGTCAACTTGGGTCCCAAGTCTCTACTCAGTCCAATTCCTTGGATCAAAACAAAATCCATTTCTCAACCATTAAAAAATGGGAACTAGACCTACCGATTTCTATAATAAAGAGGGTTGTCTTAGGTGAAAAGGTACCATGTCCACCCAAGTAGGGTGTGATTACAACTGAGTAGGCCCCGATCAATGTTGTAATTAACATATCTATCATAAAAAAGTGCTTGTGTAGTGTTGTATGCTCGTAAATAAAGTAAAAAAGAACATAAATTAATAATAAAATACACCATGCTCATGGGTGATACTCAATAACCATGTGTGATGAGTAATTGCTTCATCTAATGAAATGGTGTCTTTGAATATATCACATAATCATCAATCGTAAATCCCACCACAAGTCATATCAAGAGGTCATATCATCCTATCACAACACATCAACCATTATATGGGTAGGGAATCCCAATGACATAGATAGAATGACGGGATTAACATTATTGTGTTATCATAATAATTAAAACATGGGTAGTGTTCCCTAATAACATAATAAAAATAATAGGCATAACATCCCTAGGCAGTGTTGTTCAAGAAGGCATCACATCCTGGATATAATATCAAGAGAGCTCATAACATCCTTAAGATATCATGATCATTGATTCATAGGTAGTTGTCTTGATGACAAGGCTATAACAGTGGGCATATCATCCCAAGAAATCATATACAAGAAATAATAGTGTCCCGATTACATCATAAAGAGAGGGTATAGTTCCCCTATACATAAACATATTCATACAAGGAAAAAGTATCCCTATACCCGAGCCACATCATAAGGGAGGGAATCACATCCCACACCAATTAATCACACATGGGAATCTTGTCCCATTTCTTGGAAGCATCACATCACGAGAAACCTATTTCAGTCATAGGAAAAATATAAAATAACTAGGTAGTTCATACTGGGAATCTTTATCGAGTCCTTGAAAGTATTACATCATGGGAAATGCATCCCACTTTTAAGTAAAATAACAATAACTATTTTGTCACATTACCAACACCATTAAGACAACATTGGTAATACATTCCATGGCTTAGAAGACATCATGTCCCTACACCACAACATAACATCCCTAGCCACAAGATCACTATAGAATGGGAATAGTGTCTTTGATCACATTTTTATACGGTACGTGGGAAATGTGTCCCATACCACACATCATGATATCACATCAGGCATGTCATCCCACTCCTTAGGTGTCATCAACACAAGTGGACATGTTTTCCCAGGCTATAATTATAATAGAGTGAATGGTACATTTATCCCACACTTGAATAATCATATCGAACAAGGATAATCTCACCCACTTCATATAAATAATGAGAAAATAGGTATATCATCCCACAACACAACACAATATATAAATTCATAAATAAAAAATCTTAAGAAAACAGATATAATAAAGGCACAATTGGGTTTCCATAATATCGAACTCTCATAAAATCTAAGATAGGTTAGTCCACACAAGCCTAAACTATATCAAAACTCAAAAAATGAGGTATAACCCACTCAAATAACACTATCCCAAAGGGGAGGAACACTCACACTGCACATCACCCATATAAAACAAATAGGTAATAAGGAAGAAATAATGATTTGTTTGGGTCAAGCCTCATGACCACCTCACATATTCCACATGTATCCTACTCAAGGGAGGATAGGGAAACCTATTCTTGGTCCTCTATGTAATTTTTTACCAAGTAGGTATCTTTATTGTTGGCTTAGACCAATACCTCCTTATTTTAATGATCTAAAATCGTGTTTATATTGTTATTAGTGAATCTTATTTTTTTTTTGGTAAATGTGTTTCTAGCCAAAACTTGCACAAATGGATAAGTTTGGAGCTTACTGTGCCACCTTACCATATAAAGGTCAAGTGACTGTGTCACCTTTCCACACATTATACTTTACCTTACCACATGAACAAACTACTTACCATGAGTGACATGTGAAAACATTTTCTAAGTTGTGAACCAAAATCACATTGAATATGAATCAATCATGCATTGTGGAACTGACCACACAATTGAGGATCACCTGATTGTAGGAAAAAATCAACCTATCTTACAACATGTGATACAAAATTTATTAAGACTTGTACTAATTTTTTTTATCTGAATTTTTAGTTATCACAAGAATAATATACCTACCACATGAAGAGATATTCCTACCGTGAGGCACAAGATAACCTACCACAAGATCATATCAACTTACTTCATGAAGGAATGAGCCGAATGTATGAATTTTCCATGCCATTTTACCATGAAAGGCCAGTCATGATCTCAACTAACCAGGATTTAATTGAAGATAACTTACCATTTATAACTTAGAAGTGGTGCATTTCAAATCTCCATCAACTTGTTTTTGAACCACTAAATTCAGATCCGGTGTATTAATAAAAAAATTATTATTCTATAATGGACAGATTAAAAAAGATTTCTATTTATGTTGAAGTATTCTCAAATGGAAAATTAATGGGTAAGATAGTCACACATATATACATATATTGGAGAATAAAATAATATAAATTGTATATTTTGATGAAAATGATTCTATGAAACTCTATTTTAAAAACATTTCTAGAAAAAATCATTTGAATCCATTCAAAGATGAAATCAAATACTACAGATCCACCGAAGCTTATCAAACTGATATGCACAAAACTTATCTTATTATACTCTAATGATATTTATTTTTATGCATTAATTGTGATTTATGTTGTGTATTACTCTTTTTATCTATACACATAGTCCCATGTACCAAACTGGAGAGTGATTAACACACACTCTCTCAAATATTCTCATTTTTATTCTCATAAACAATTGTGGAAGAGGTCATGTGTGACCTGGTATCTTATCTTATCACTACTAAAAAAATAGGACTTTAATAGTGCTATAATAGTCCTTTTTCAGTGCTAAAGAAGAGATGACTTCCAAAACATGGTTAAAAGTCATAGGCTTTTATAAGTGCTAGAAAATTGATGATAAAGGGTTTCTTTATAAGGGCTAAAAAGCACTAATAAATCACCCTTTTATCAGTGCTTTTATTAGCACTAATAAAAGACCCCATTTATCAGTTCTTTTATTTAGAAATGATATAAGGGAAATTTTATTAGTGATTCTATAAGTGATAATAAAGGCATCAAGCACTAATAAAGGGTTCCTTTATGAGCACTCTTAGAAGAACTGATAAAGTATTCCTTTATCAATGCATTTAGTAGTGCAGATAAAATAGAATATTGTAGTGTGATGTTATAGCACACTATAGCACCAGAAATAGAACATACTATAGTATGTAGTAATACAACGCTACAACAGAGAAATAGCACAAAAAAATAGAAAAATCAGATACAAATATATAATTTAAATGAAATAAAATTTAAAACACAAATATAAGAAAAAAACAATATTATTGAGAAAAAGAACACACCTGTATAAAAAAAGCCACCCCTACTTGAGAAAAAGAATGAACCTCTCTAAAAAATTAATTCCGAGTAATAATATAAATAAAGAAATTAAATATAAAGTGTTAATTTTAAACTAAACTTTGAGTCATACTAGGAACACAATGTATCGGATTGCATTGCGGTTCATTTTTGGATGTCACACAATTTATTGTTCATCTTCAACCATTATCTATGTGAAAATTAACTAACTAAATTTAAGATAAAAATATTAAGGAAATTAATTGAGTAATAACATATAGAATGATGAGAAAACAATCTAGTCTCATTTTCTTGGTTTTGGCAATGTGATGTGTGTTTTAAACTAAAATGACACTAATATATTAAAAATACACACTTGGAGTCATAATGGTCACACCATGAATTGTATTGAGGTTTTGATGATTCCTAAAAGTCCAAAATTACTTATGGATCATTTTCCTAAAGTATAAAAACAATCTGAATGTGTTTCCTCATTTTTTATTATGCCACTTGTGTTTTTAATAAAATGTCATTTTAAACTGGAAACGTGCACTTTGAATCATACCAGTAACATAATGTGTGGGTTTGAAGTGAGACTGGTTCTTGAAAGTAAAAAATGAATTATGAATCATTTTCTCAAATAATAAATATAATATGAGTGTTTTTTCTTAGTTTTCAATGACTGAAACTTGTTTAAATTAAATGTTAATTTTAAACTAATAATAGAAATTTGAGTCATACCGGGAACATCATGTATATAATTTATGTTGTATTGATTCCTACACAATAAAAAATGACTTATGGATCATTTTTATAAATTATCAGAACAATACTAATGCTTTTTCTGGGTTTTGAGTATGTTAGTTATCTTTTTCACTAAAATTAATGTCAATTTTGAATAAAAAGACTCACTTGGATTAATATCAGTCACACCGTGAATTGGATAAAGGTTTGGATGATTCCTACATGTACCAAATAACTTATGTATGGTTTTCATAAAGTATCAAAATAATTAAAACATGTTTCCTCAGTTTTGAGTACACCACTTGTGTTTTTTACTAAAATCAAATTTTAAACTACAAACGTTCACTTTGAGTCATAACAGTCACATCGTGTATGGGTTTGATGTGAGACTGATTCCCACATGTCAAAAATGAATTATGAATTGTTTTTATAAATTATTAAGACAATCCTTGTGTGTTTTATAGGTTTTCAATGAGTGGCACTTTTTGAACTAAAATGTTAATTTTAAACTACTAAGGGACACTTTGATTCATATTGGGCACAATGTGTATCGGATTGAGGCACATCTGATTCCTAAAAATAAAAAATGACTTATGGATTTTTTTACTAAAGTAAAAAAACAATAAGAATGCATTTTATTCATTTTGAGTATCTTAGTTTTCTTTTTTTTTATTAAAATTAGTGTCAATTTTAAACAAAAAATGTACTTGGAGTCATACTGGTTACACCGTGTATCGTATTGAGGTACGACTGATTCTGACATGTCTTAAATGACTTTTGGATCATTTTCATAAAGTAACAAAATAATACAAATGTAGTTTATTGGTTTTTAGTATGTCAGTTGTCTTTTTTACTAAAATTAATGTCAATTTTAAATAAAAAGACGCACTTGAAGTCATACCGGTCACACCATGTGTCAGATTGACGTGTGGGTGATTCATACACATCCCAAGTGAATTATGGATCATTATCCTAAATTATCAAAACAATATGAATTTTTTCCCTTGATTTTGAGTACACCACTTGTGTTTTTTTCTCTAAAATGTCATTTTAAATTGGAAACACACACTTTGAATCATATTGGTCACTTCGTATGTGGGTTTGACATGAGACTAATTCATACACATCAAAAATGAATTATGAATCATTTTTCTAAATTAACAAGATAATAAAAGATAATTTTCTTTTTTCTTAGAGAGAGACACTTTTTAATATTAAAATTTCAATTTTAAACTGATAACATACACTTTGAGTCATACCAGACACATATTGTATCTGATTGAGGTGGGGTTGATTCCTAAACATCAAAATTGACTTATGGATCATTTTCCTAAAGTGCCTAAAAAATCGAATGTGTTTTATTTGTTTTGAGTATGTCAATTTCCTTTTTTACTAAAATTAATTTTAATTTTAAAACAATTCAAATTCATTTTATGGGTGATTATAAACTCTAACTTAACATCCTAATTATTTTTTCATCAAAATGAGAATATCCTTATTCTCATGTATTTTTTATTGAGAATGATGATGAGTTTTTTATTAATGAGCTAGTGAACATAGATAATTTTACATAATGAATGTTACTTGTATTGATTTCATAATCATTTGTGATATTATAACATGTATTTAATTAATGACCGAATAGCTCAAATAATTCCACCACCCACCAAAGTAAAACCACTATATTGTTCTTTTTTAAAAATCCATGATTTAGTCAATGAAACAATTCACTGTCATTAATTATGTTCAAAACCAATATAAAAACCTTATTAATGGAGTTATTTATTTTTATTGAATTATTTATATCATGAATAAGATATTTAAATGGCTAATAAAACTAAAGACAATTTTTTTTAAAAAAAATAAAACCCAATACATATTATTTTTAAAAAATATGTTTCTCCCTTGTATACTCTAAACTCACTCATATTAAAAAATAAACTAAAAGAAATTTTAATCATGGATTCTAACATATTAAATTTAAAAAATATAATTCACTTTACATCACAACATACCACCAACCACAATAGAGTCCCATCAAACACTTTTCTATTTAACCTTCTTGAATTTATCAATTAACTAATGGTAAAAATTACAGCAATCATAAATATAATATAATTGTGCTAAGCAGAACTAAATTTTCTAATATTTCACACAAGTTTAACTTAACACCTTTAATAATTATTGAATGTGGTATATCATTATCTCATTATTCAATAATATATTCAACATGTGAAATTATATTCATATTTTTATTCAAATTGTGTATGAATGACAATAAATAATCAAATGAAAGAAAATATATAAAAACCACCATAAACTTCTATCATTTTATGAAACTAGAACAAACTTCATTTATTCATTCTACTACATCACCTATGTGATAATAATCATCCAAAATTACTTAAGTTAAAATCTAAACCTATCAATCTATGAAATTTTATGAAGATGATTTTCTCAATAGATAGACATATATTCATAATTCTTCTTATTGTATTAATTTTTTTCATCTTCATGTGCATGTCATACTGCAGAAATAATATTCACACAATGAAAATATGCACTATATAAAAGGTAACAAGAAATAATATGATAGAAACATCAAGAAAATCACTATCAGTTGCAACAATGGATGGAAATGCAGTTCGTAGTGGTCTCGTATCAAGATGGAATGAGTTTATAGAGTAGGGTGGCATTGTGTAGGTATAGGTAAGTGAGAGAGAGAGAGATATGAGATATTGGATTCATCATGGTTAAGAACAGTGCAAAAATGAAAACTGAAGAACCCAAAAAATCAAACAATGAGAGTGGTAAAAGAGAAAATAACATACCTTGGATTCTAGCATTGATTCATCTGAGAGAACATAGAGGAGTAGCATCCGTAGCAGGGGATTTTCGTGAGAGCTTGAGAATCGTGATTGAATGAGTCACAGACAGGGTTCTCTTAAATAGATCAGGGACGCTTTTATTAGTTCTTTCAAAAAAACATAGATAAATATATCTTTTATCAGCACTAAATTGATAATCCTTGATAAAAGACATTTTTATCAGTGTTTTTTTAGCACTGATATAATAATCCTTTATCAGCACTAAAACTTTAGCACTATAAAAGGATTTATAATTATAATTACAAATAAAAAAATTGTAAATATATTTATATAATTATATATTTTTTATTATAATTTTATAATTATTTAAATATATAATTAATTATTTATGATTACAATAATACTTTTTTAAATAAATTATATATTTTTTTATTTTCAATTATAAATATATAATCTTATAAATATAGTAAATATACATTTATAAATATATCTATAATTATTTATTTATAATTATAAATATATTTATATAATTATATATATTTATACAATTATATATATTTTTAATATATTTATATAAATATAAATATAGTTAATATATTCATTATTTAAATATATTTATTATAATCTTATAATTAGAAATATATTTGTATCATTATATATATTTATATAATTATATATATAATTATATATATACACATATATATTTATTTAACAAATATAAATATATATAAATATATTCATTATTTAAATAAATTTATTATAATTTTATAATTATTTAAATATATAATTATTTATTTATAAATATTTGAATTATACATTTTAAAAATAATATTTATATTTTAATATAATTATGTGTGTGTGTGTGTATATATATATGTATATGTATATATATAGCCCCCATGGTGCAACTTAGTGGTAGCTTCCTCCATGGGTCTCGTTGAGATCTCGAGTTCGATTTTTGCCCAGTACATCTCTACATTGTATGTTGTCTACTTTTCATTATAATGTAGCCGAATTCCTTAAATAAACTGAGGCTTCGACCTCAACTTATATATATATATATTATAAATATAAATATAAATATAGTATATTCATTATTTTAATAAATTTATTTTAATTTTATAATTATTTAAATATATATAATTATATAAATACTTTTTAAAAAATAATATTTATTTATTTATAATAATTATAAATATATAAATTTATAAATATAGTAAATATACAATTATAAATTTATATATTTATAAATATTTATTTATAAATATTTATTTAAATATTTATATTTATAAATACATTTTTAACATTATTTATGACTATATAATCTTAAATACATTCATTTTAAAAATGAGTGAAATTGAATAATTAAAAATGAGTATACATTAAAAATATTGAAAAATGGATAAGTTTTATTAAATAAATATAAATTATTAAAAAATATGGATATATATATATTGAAGTAAATATAAATAAATATTAAAAATACAAAAACATAGTAAATAAATAAATATAAATAAATAATATAAAATGATTAAATTCAAAAAAAAATTATGAAAAATGAATAAATAATACCTAATTGTAATAATATTAAAAATAAATAAATAAAATTTAATGATTAAAAACATAATTTTTTAAATGTGTGCTGTTATAATGAAATTATAAAATAATCAAAAATTTGAATAAATTACATAAATATTTGGTGTATATGTTTCTATATAAGATTTCATTAATTGCATAAATATTTGTGTGTGTACGCTATATATAAAAAATAATTAATTGTGTATATGGATGTGAAATAAATGTAACACACATTTGATATATGTTAAATTAAAAAATCCAACAACATTAAAAATTAATAAGCTATTAATATGTTTTTAATTATTACATTTTATTCATTTGATTTATATTTATATTTAATATATATTATTTATTACTATTTATAATCAATATATATATATATATATATATTATACTTATTCATTTTTATTAATAATTATTCCATTAATAAATTTTTAAATAATTTTTCAATTTAATAATTTTTAATTTTTTTATTTAATTATTACAATTTATTAATTATTAATTATTTTGTTTATTTATTATAATTAATTCATTTTAAATATCTATATTTAATATAAACTATTAATTTATATTTATAATATATATATATACATATATTTTAAATTTATTCATTTTTATCAATAATTATTTAATTAATAAAATGATTAATATTTTTCTTAATTTACTCTGTTTTAATTTTCATTTGTTTATTTCATTTTATTCATTTTTTAAATATACATATTTAATATATACAATTTATTAATTTTTTATAATATATATATATTCATTTTATTCATTTTTTTTAATATATATTTAATTAATAAAATTGTTAATATATTTTTTATTTTTATTTGTTAATTATTTCATTTTATTCTAGACCTTTATAAGCACTAAAAAACTGCTGATAAAGTTTATCCACTATCAGTGCTAAAAATAAAACATTGATAAAGGGTATCCTTTATCATCGCTAAAAATAAAGTGGTGATAAAGGGTACCTTTTATTAACACTAAATTAAAGTTATGATAAAGGTTAACCTTTTCAGTATTGTTTTTAGCACTGATAAAGGTGACTTTTATGAGCGGTTTTTTCTAGCATTGATAAAGGCCATCATTGTTAAAGGTCTATTTTGTATTTCTATATCCCACATATAACTATGGAAGAAACTTATGCTTGGACAACCTTATGAGTTGATCACTGTAAAACTCAATCAAGGTTGTGGATCAGTTTATATTTTAATAACCTACTTGGTAGAGGGTGATTTTCAAGTGGAGAGGATTAAGTCATGGAATGAGATCGAACCCATTGTATAAATTTCACTGTGTTTTTTTCTAGTTTTTTTTTTAAATGAAAAATTAGTTTCTGTTTTCTAAACCATAATGAAACTTTACTTTGATAGTTAGTCTTAATCTATGTTTATATGAAGTATTTGATTATGTAACTTAGTTTCAAAAGTTAAATTATTTATAAAAGTTATTATAACTTATCCCTAATATCGATTCTAAGAAACTGTTTGAAAGAAAAAAATTTATATATTTCTACTATTTTTATTAATTGGTTTTTTTATTAAATTTAGGGATAAATATTTTAATTTTTTTTAAATCTAAATTTTTATTGAGAACTCAATTCATCCCACTCTTGAGTTACTCACTCCAACCAACATTTGTATCATATTATTTTCTAAATATCTTTTAACTATGATCTAGTTACATTTTAAGTTCTTAAATTTATGTTATTTCTAAATTTATATTTTTATGGATAATAATATTTAGGAAGTAACTACTACTAATTTTCCTCTTTAATTTAATGGGACAAATTATGCTCAATGAAAGATTAAAATGAAAAAGCATATTGAAAGCATGGGCTTTGAAATCTGTACTATGATTGAGGATAAGTATGAACTATCTAAAACTGAGAGAGCTACTTGGAGTGATCCTAATAAATTTTCTTATAATTAAAACTATAAATATATGAATGATTTATACTATTCTTCAAGAGATGAAGAGTTTAAGATAATATCTTCATGCATTACTGCCTTCGAAATTTTGGACACACTAACTGTTTCTGATGAAGGAACTTCCAATGTCAAGGAAATGTGCTTGAATACATATACTATTAAATACTATACCTTCAAGATGAAACTTGATGAAATGATTTTTGATATGTATATCAAGTTCAATAAATGTGTTAACATGATTCATTCACTTGGGAATATAGTTTACGATAAAGAACAAGTGATGAGATTGTTGAGGTGTCTACCTGAAAGATATAGATGAACCCCAGAATCTGTTGAAGGATCTGTGAAATCAGTAAAATTATAGTAAATGAGTTTATTGTAAAGCTTGTGATTTATAAAGAATAAATTAAAGTGAATAAATAATATGAAGATGAACCAAAGAGAATTTTTTCCCCTCAAAACTTCCAACTCAAAAATGAAATAAAAAAGTCAAAGACTACAGTTCGATTGATGAGGAGTCACTCTCAGATAGTGATGAAGAGATGGATCATTTTTTCATATGATTTAAGAAGTTATATAAAAAGAATAAATTCTTTAGGAATCCCAATTACATAGGTAATTATGATAAATGAAATTGGAGAAAATAGTGGAAAAGGGATAATTCCACAAATTACGTAATCTGTTATGAGTGTAAACGAAAAGCTAATATAAAAGAAGATAGTCCCAAGATCAAATGTAATGAAGTGTATGAGGATAAATATAAAAGGTATAAAAAGGATATGAAATCCACCTAGAGTTCTTCATAGGATATATCTAGTGATTAAGAATTGAGAAAAGAAGAAAAAAGTGACAGGATAATATGTGTTTCAGGAAAAAAACATCCAAGTTATTGAATGTTTTTCCTTAATCTCCTACTCATATTTCAAATCATTCTAAATGTGAAAATGATATAGAAAATATTTCTAGTTATGAATTATTCAAGTATTTTAATATTTTGGAGGATAAATTTAGTGAATAAAAAGATAAATATAAAATTTTAGAGAAGCAGTATACTTTGTCTACTCACCTTAAAACTGATTATGATGTAGAAAAACAGAAAAATAATCAGTTGTTAGTGGAAAATAATGAACTTAAAATATAAAATGAATAAATTAAACATTATATTAAATGTTTTACTAATGGTCTATAAATATTGACTCAAATACATTGTATGAAAACTACTCCTAAATATATAGTTGTAATTGGATACCAACCTAGACAAAAGATAATTATTAAAAATAAATTTATTCTAAGTTCTTGTTATAAAAAGTCTATAAACACTTCTTATTCTACTAGACCTAATAAGGTACTTATTTCTTAAATTATAAAGACTAATTATAGGAAAGTATTTAAGTAATTATGGATTTATAAATCATTTATTACTAACATTTCTGGACCCAAGAAAATATGGGTACCAAAATCATTTTTGGATTAAATATTCTTTGTTGAAAATGTGTTTGAAAAGTTCCAATAAGAACTTATGTCATATGGACAATGTATTTTCCAGAAACATGAATGGGGACTACTCATGTTTCAATAATCTTATCAAATTTGACGATGGACATGTTACTTTTGGTTATAATTCTAAAGGAAATATAATTTTTCTCAATCAAATTGGTATCTAAAATATTGTTTTAATTTATAAAGTATAATTTATAGATGTATTTAAATATAATCTTATTATCATTTCACAATTATTTGATGATTGTTTTCATGTAAATTTGGAAAAAAATGCTTTAGAATTTATTATTCTATTTTTTTAGTTTTTACTGCGTTGTGAAATGAAAATATGTGTGTTGTTGATTTAAATTCATTATTTTATAAAAATATTTCTTGTTTGAGTGCCTTTACTAAGGAATATTGGATTTGGAATTGAATAATTGGCCACTACAAAATTAATTTACTTTGAAATCTAACTAATAAAGGATTATTCAAGTATATACCTAAACTAACATTCCTAATAGAAATTGTCTCTAATCCTTGTGAAAAGGGAAAGTAACATAAAATCTATTTCAAACAAAAGAAAGAATTCCAAACTTCTCAACCTTTTTATTTGGTTCACATGGACTTATTTAATCCCCCTACATTTTCTAATTTAGTATGAAAACAATATGCCTATGTTATAATAGATTATTATCCAAGATATACATGGGTATTTTTCCTTTCTCATAAAAGTGGATCTCTTTCTTCTTTTTTGAAATATGATTGATCTATAGAAAATCATAATGGGCATATAATTAAGGTATTAAAGAGTGGTCATGGTCATGATTTTGAAAATCCATTTTTTTAATCTTTATTCTCACAACATGGCTATAAAAATAAATTTTATACTCCTAGGATCCTAATGAAAAATGGCATCTTAGAGAGAAGAAATATAACCCTTTAAGATATTTCATATACCATGATCAATGAGTATGATTTACCTAATTATTTTTGGGAATAATATATAAATAAAAAAATTATATAATTAATAGAGTTTTAATTAGACCACTTTTAAAGAACCCCCCTTATAAATTTTAAAATAGTAGAAACCCAAATGTTAACTAATTTAGATTTTTTCAGATGAAATGTCTCTATAATCAATACAAAAAAGAATTTTGATAATCATTCCTCTAAAAGCACTGAAGGAATTTTCCTTGGTTATTTTACAACCATTAAATCATACATGGTATTTAATAAAATGAATAAAATTGTTGAATAATTTATACATGTAAAACTTGATGGAAAGATCCAAATGAGCCTAACATCTCTTTAGAAACCCTTTAGGATGACCTTTCAAGTTTAGATATCAATAAAAAACCTTGTGAATTTTTTTTCAAACCTATAGAAAAATATCCAAGTTATAATGAACAACCTGAACCCAAACCTATATAGGATAATGAATTATCTGGTACTTCACTTCTTAGAACCATTGGGACTCATATATATCATCCCTTAGATGTTGATGTTAGAGACCAAGATAAAATAAACTAAACTATATATTATCTTAGAAACCAAGTTGTACATAAAACTTTATTATCAATGATTGAACCTAATAACATCATAGAAGTAATTAATTTTTTTATTTTGTGTAATTAAAATGTAATAAGTGTTAAATAAATTTTAATGAAATATATTCTAGGAGCTAGTTGAAAGACCCATGGACTCCCTAACTATTGGCACCAAATGGGTGTTTAGAAACAAGGTTTATGAGTAAGGCTTGATAATTACAAATAAAGTTAGATTGGTCATCCAAGGATATAGTCTAGAAAAAGGTATTGATTATAAATAAACTTTTTCATAAGTACCTAGACTTGAATTCATTAGAATATTGTTTGCTTATGTAACACATTTTAATTTAAAACTATATGAAATGGATGTCAAAAGTGTGTTCCTAAATTGTTATGTAGTTGAGGATATTTTTGTTGAAAAACCACATGGATTTCAAAACCCTCACATTCCAGATAATTTTTTAAATTAAAAAAATATTTATATGGTTTAGAAAATGCTCCTTGATCTTAGTATGATAGAATCAACTCATTTTTAATTTCTAAAGGCTTTACTAATTGGATATCTAACCCTAATTTATTTATTAAAATAATTTAAAAATATTTTTTTTGTATAAATATATATTGATGATATTATTTTTTGATCTATAATAAATTATTTGTGTAATGAGTTTTCAAAAATTATGAAAAATTAATTTGAAATGAGTTTAATGGGTGAACTCAAATTCTTCCTTGGTTTTCAGATTTTTTAAAATAAAGACTTAATTATTTTAAATCAAAGAAAGTACACTAAAGACCTTTTGAAATGTTTTGGTAAGGATAGTACTAAGGGTAGTGACACTCCCATGAGTACTGGATGCAAGTTAGATCTTGATGAAACTAGGAAACCAGTTGATTAAACCACTAATAGAGGTATGATTTGAAGTTTACTATAATTAATTCCTATATCAACTGATATTACACTACCACAAAATGGGCCAAGGCCAGCGCAACCCTTTATCAGCGCTAATGAAAAAGCGCTGATAAAAGGGGTACCTTTATCAGTGATAAAAAAAGTGCTAATAAAAGTACCCCTTTATCAGTTCTTTTTTTTAGTGCTGATAAAGGTACCCCCTTTAACAGCGCTTTTTTTAGCACAGTTAAAGGGTACCCCTTTATCAGTGCTTTTTTTAGTAGCGCTGATAAAAGGGGGTCTTTATCAGTTCTTTTTATTAAAGTTTTGGTAAAGGGTCTACTTACAAAAAAATCATTAAAAATATATATTAATATTTAAATATATAGATATAGTTATATTGATATAAATATAATATGTAATTTTTAAATATAATTTTAAATATATTTTAGATAAGTATAAACATAAAATTACACTTAATATATAAGATATTTAGTGAAAATGGCTTGTAAAAAATTAAAAAACAATATTTTTAATTAATAATTTTCTAATTATTATGGAGTAATAGTCATTTAATAACAATTTTAAGACTAAAAAAATTAAAAAAAGGATCCGAAATATGTTGAAAACGCAACTCGAACTTCAAACGGCCATAACTTTTGATCCGGGTGTCTATTTGAGCTCTACCATATATCAAATCGAAGCCTGTGATGAGATTTACACCCTTATGACTTGGGTAAACCCTGTTCAAGGTTGTTTCGAGTCCATAAAAGTCCTAGAAGGCATCCAAAACTGAGTTTTTAGTCGGGATACCCCGATTTTTTAACAGTTTGTGGATTTTTAGCCTCATTTAAGGGAGTATTATTGGATTTTTTTGGCGGGGACTGAATTTATTCCAAGGTATTACATTCATATTGATATTATTTCTTTGAAATTTTATCATTTTTTATAATTCACTACTATTTATAATCAAATATATAACAATATATACAAATTTTTTATATATTCACACATAAAAATTTAATTATAAATATAAATAATAAAATATATTTACATATAAAATATATTAGCTTTATCTAAATAATAACTAATACCGATTTTATTTAAAATACAAATATATAAATATTTATATACCTATATATTAATCTAACTATATATATATTAATATAACTATAAATATATGTATTAATATCACTATAAATATATATTAATATAACTATATATATATATATAACTTAATATAACTATATATATATTAATATAAATATATATTACTATACTAATAAATATAACTATATATATATAAATAGAGAAATCATGAAATGGAAAACAAATCAAAAGAGAGGAGTGGTAAGGGATTTGGCGCGCAGGGGGGGAGGTCTCGAGTTCAAAACCTGGTGGAGGCAGGGGTGCACTCTCATTGGGGAATATGGGAGCTAGTGCTGATAATGGGTGGGGGATAGCTCTAATAAAGGGTGAATGGGGTGCGTGGAGGTGCTGGAGGTGTGATAAGGTGCTGATAAAGGGGGGGGGGGGGCTCAAGTGCTGTAAAAAGCCCCCCCCCCCCCCCCCCCCCCGAGATTGCCAAGATTTTTTTTAAAAAAAATTAAATTTTTTTAACTTTAATCAGCTCTAAAAAAAAGTACTGATAAAAGGGGTCTTTTATCAGCGCTAAAAATAAAGCGCTGATAAAGGACCCTTTTATCAGCGCTTCGTTTTAGCGCTGATAAAAGACCCCTTTTATCAGTGCTTTTTTAGCGCTGATAAAAGGGGTCTTTATCAAATATTTTTGGAGTGCTGATAAAGGGGACCCCCCCCCCTTTATCTACACCGGATTTAACAGCGCTTTTCTAGTGCTGTTAAAGGCCATTTTTAGTGCTGATAAAAGGGGTATTTGTAGTAGTGTTATTTTTAGTGTGTATATGTGTGATCATTTTCAATCAAACCCAAAAGATTCACATTCACTTTACAATAAAATAATTTATAAATACCTCAAAATTTCATCCAATTGAGGATTATTCTATTCTATAGGACAAACATTTGGCTTGGTGAGTTATTAAGGTGCTGATTTTTGTGGTTGTAAGTTAGACAAAAGAAGAAAATATGGAATATGTCACTTTTTGGAAAATTCTCTAGTTTCATGGTGTAGTAAGAAATAAAACTCTATGGAATTATCTACTACTGAATACGATTACATAGTTATAGGAAGTTTTTGAGCATTGATTCTATAGATGAAACACACTTTACTAGACTATGGATATCAATTTTGACTTGTACATATAAATTCTGATAATATAAGTGCAATAAATATTTCTAAGA
This sequence comes from Viscum album, assembly GCA_963277665.1. Classification (NCBI taxonomy): domain Eukaryota; kingdom Viridiplantae; phylum Streptophyta; class Magnoliopsida; order Santalales; family Viscaceae; genus Viscum; species Viscum album. Next base: position 904,215,801 of record OY728131.1, on the reverse strand, counting down.
ATATTATATCTCATTCTAGAACAAATCATATTGATATGAGACTTAAATTTTTGAGGGATCATTTCCTAAAGCTAATATAACTCTTGATTTCATAGTCACTGAATATTAGCTTGATGATATATTTACAAAACCCTTGAATATTGAAAAAATAAACTATATCAAATATCAGTTTGGTATGATTAATTATTAATAATTTTTTTTAATTAAATTCCATTCTTGTAATTTATTTAAATGATATTTATCTTCTATTTTATGAGATTTTCTAGAAGTAATTGTGAATTATACCTCACACGATCAGTAGGTTGACTGTGAGCTTTTGGTCATACGATCAGTATGCCTACCTTGAACACTTACTCATATGGTCACTATACTTACCATGAGTATTAATTCACACTGTCACTATGCATACTATGAAAATTTTAATTCATGTTGTTAGAATACTTATTGTAAGATCATGGTTAGCATGCCTACCATGCTCATTTTATTATAGATCCATAGTTAGAAAACCTAATGTGTCTATTTCATTTGAATTTTCTGTGAAAAAATTTCAGTGGGGTTTTATTCTTTTTTATTATTATTTTAATCCCTAAATGATTTAAATCATAACTTGAATTGAAATTTGAATCATTACCCATATTTACCCTTATATATCTTCTATCCTTTTGATATATTTTTTATCGAATTGATTTATCTTGTATTGAACCTCTCACTCTCTTCAAATCAAACCTATTTGTTTTGTCCCTCATAACCTAAACCTCTAGAGAACTCGAATCAATACAAAATAAAAAAAGTGAAATGCATCACTGGTGTTGTGTCTCCTCTCAAACCATCGCCTTCTTAGAAATCAAGGAAATTAAAAGGGTTCACAAGCACATTTATAAATCAAAATAATCTACACCTAATCAATCTTTAAATTCTAAAATAAAAGGAAGTTGATATGAAATTGTTTTAATCAATTAGATCGTTGGTATGGAATGAGATTCAAAATATGGGATGGTTTTATTTGTTTAGAGAAAATGGTATGCATTTTTATCAAAAACTTGTAAAGTATTTTTATGAACACAATGAATTTTTCCCTATTGAGAAAATAAATATTGTTAGAATATTGGTCAATGGTGAAGTTTTGAAGTTTACCATGAAATGATGGAAAAATTTCTTGAATTTTCCACATAAAGGAGAATTTGGAGATTACCAGAGATCATATCCTATTAATCATTCTCACTACTAATTTCAGAGTTCTTTAGATAGTATAACTAGGAATAGAACCCCCAAGATATTATTACCTATTGAGTTGAATGGAGAGTGTAGGTTATTGGTCAAATTCATTCATTATTATATTTTTAAAAGAAAAGGGGAGTTCAATATCATGATGAATCAAGATATATTTTTCCTATTTTTAATAAATAATGGTGTTTATATCAGTCTATATAGACATGTCATGATATATATAGAAAATTTATACAATTTTTCTTCAAAATTCAGTTCATTAACTTAACCGAAGATCATTTCAATTTTTCTAGAGTATAAAGGATTAGTTTCTTAGTGGGGAGAAAGAATAAATATATATGATGGATTTTTTATTACTTGAAAAAAATTATAATCAAATGAGAGTAAACTGGAACCCATGGAAAAATGAATGGTTGGATGATCTATAAAATATTTATGAAATTTTAAATCTAGTAAAGTACCCTATTAGACCTAGGGATCTAGTTGATCTAGGTCTCAAACCTGATGAGGTGGTGTAATATTCATATGATGATGTTTCACCTTATAAAGAAACAGAAGGTGAAGTAGCTATAGATGAAGTGGAAATAGAAGATGAAAGGGAAGATGTAGACCTAGATGAAGAATCTAGGTAAATTTATAAGGATGAATCGCAATGAGATAATTCTATTGAATATGATGTGGCTTGGGATAGATCAAAAGGATCTCCTATTATTGGGAGTACTCCTGAACATATTGAACAAGATGCACTTTTTAAGGGGGAGAAATCCCCCAGATCTCATTTTTAGGCTTAAAATATCTTGGTTCTAATGATTATGATCTTTTAGTTCGCCCAATTAGACATGGTGGACCTTCCATTCTCTTTGTTCAAAGAATTATAGAAGTATCTTTTACTATTGAGGTTGATTCTGAAGAAATAATTAAGGTGTCTCTTGTAACACCTTATGTTGATCAAACCATTTAATACATCTTTGGTCCTACTCCCACTAGAGAAGTTGATGAGTATTAGAATTTTTTCATGAGTAAATGGTTGAAGAAACTAATATTTTAGTGGATGATGCATAAGAGATAAATATAAGGAATTAGGATAGTGATTCATCACACTTTGACCCCTCCATTCCTTCTACTTCATATGTCACTATGGATGACATGGTTGTGTTCAAATTAAAAATAATGTATATGTTCAAGCTGGTATTTATTAATTTTGAAAATTCATTTTAACAAGTGAGAAAATATGATATTTATGAATCTATTACTTTGGTGATAAATCGCCTTTAGCATAAATTTAATTTCAGAATTGAGATGATGCATAATGAGATTACGAATTTGAGAGCTTAGGTTGGTGCTCTTTATGTTGATCTATCTGATATTATGATCCAATTAGACAATGGTTTTATGAATATTATGTTTCAACTTACTACAACTTCTATTAAATCTATTTTTAATGAATAGAAAATTAGACAACTCATTAGTAATGAGTTCAAGGTTATGTTTTATGAGTTTATACAGACTAGGGAAGCTGTGTTTGATAGGTTTTAGACCCATGCTATCAATACTTTGAAACCTATAAGAGAAAATGTAAAATGAGATGGGTAAGATAGAGGAACCATGAAGAAGGATATTTATTTCTATCTTAACAACATATTTATGAATTTTAACTAAAAGGGTATGTTTAAAAACCTTTCCTTGGATCTCAAGATCACTCCCTTGAATCAGGAATTTAAGTCTCAATTTGAGAAACTTATAGCTATGAATTCAGTTTTTTAATCTTTCATGTAACATAGATATGATTTCTTTCAGGATATAGAGAATAATTCTTGAGCAATCAATAAGTTTACCAGGTTGGGGGAACCTTATTTACACACTTCTCAGACTTTTTCCCCACTTATCCTACCCTTACTTTAACTAATACCCCTAACTCTACCTCAATTTCAACCATTAAACCTTTTGGGATGTCTCTTAGATAGGCATTCAAATACCTTTGACTTATTTCTCAATGTTTGGTAATAAAGGAATTTGTTCCAATTGATGTACCACAAACTTCTTAGAAACCTAAACCAACATCATCTTCTACCTCTAAATGAAAGGATCCTATATTCCTTTATTAAATAAGATATGTATGGGAATCATATTTTGACTAAACTCTCTGGTAGGTACTTCTTGTAACCCTTTTGTACTTACTTTGGGAAATTCTAATGAGATAATTTATTATCCCTTTTTTATATTTTTTACTAAATTATATTTTTTTTCTTTTCCCTATTATTTCTATTTTTATAATCCAAAAATAGGGAGAAACTATTAAGTTTTTATAAATTAAAATAAATTGAATTCATTTAAAAAAACTTTTCATGATTTTAGGAACCTGATAAACAACTATTTCATTCCTCTATCTCTATAATTTTGTAATAAAAAATTCATTTTAATTTAAATATCATGATTTTTTATCGTAAAATGGGTAAGATTATTGGATCATACCAACACCTCCTTATTTCAATGATCTCAAATCATGTTTATATTTTTATTAATGAATCTCATGTTTTATGCTAGTAAATGTTTTTCTGGGAAAAAATTACATAAATGGATAATTCTGGAGCTTACCATTCCACCTTACCATATAAAGGTCAAGTGACCATGTCACCTTACCTCATGTTATATTTCACCTACCACATGAACAAACTACTTACTATGAGTCAGATGAGAAAAATTATTCTAAGTCATGAACTGAACACATGTTGATGATGTGCATTGTAGAACCAACTAGAAAATTGAGAATCACATGACCATAAGAAAAAACCAACCAATTTTGTGATAGGTAAGACAAAATTTATTAATTATTGTACTAATCATCTATATATGAATTTTTTTTATCAAAAGAACAATATACCTACCACGTGAAGATATGATCTTTCCGTAAAGCCTAATAGAACCAATTGTATGATCAAATCAACTTACCATATGAAGAAATGAGTCGATCGAGTGATGTTTTCATGATAGATTACTGTGACAAGTCGAACATGAGCTTAACAAACCATGATTTAAGAGAAGATAGATTACCATGACTAACTTAGCAGTGAAACATTTTAAATCTCCAATGGCTATATTTTGAAGCATAAAATATAGATCGAATTCATTAATGAATAATTAATATTCTCCAATGACTATATTAGATAACATTTCTATTTAAGTTGATCTATTCTCAAATGGAAAATATATAAGAAATATAGTTACATGTATATATATAGATTTGATAAAAAAAGAATACATATTGTACATTCTAATGAAAAGTTCTTCTATGATACCATTTTTTCCAAAATTTAATAGAAAAAATTATTTAAATCCATTCAAAGAAAAAATAAAAGACTATCAATCTACAGAATATGATCAGATTGAGCTCCATCAAATTTTAATTATTCTATTCTTTTTCTCTTTTTGTTTATTCTTTAATTTTGAGTTGTGTTGTGCATTACTCTATTTATCTGTAAACATAGTATTCTATACCAAACTAGAGAGTTATTGAAACACACTTTCTCAAATATTTTCATTTGTATTCCCATGAACAACTATGAAAGAGGTTGTGTGTGTCCAGGTATCTTATATTATCCCACATATAACTGTGAAAGAGGCTCTCTACCTGGAAATCCTTATGAGATGTTGATTGTGAAACCAAATCCAGGATGTGGATCAGTTTATTTATTAATAAACTTCTTAGAAATGGGTTATTTTAAAGTGGAGGGGATTAATTATAATATTGAGAATGGACCCCTTTTTGAAATTCTACTGTATGATTTTATAGTTTTGTTGTTTTTAAATTACAAATTAGTTTCTATTTTCAAAATTATAACTATCACAACCATGATTTTATTTTGAGGTATTTCTCTATTTTATTTAGGTATTAACTTTTTCCCCTTGATTTTATTGGGAGTTTTTATGAAAAATGAAAATTATGGTCTCAACAGTAGGTAATTCATGGTCGGCACACGGTTTGGTAAATTGTACACCAAACCAAAAAAAAACTTTGAGCCTGGGATACTGGCACTATCCTGGTCACACAGCCAACCGCATGGGCATGCACCCTTTTTCAAGAAAACATGCAGGTAGTTTTCTCTTGTATAGAAGAGACCACATGGTTGTTGTATGATTTGGAAAACCATGCAGGATAATTGTGCGGCCTGTCCCTCTTGGATTGTAAGGGGTGTAAGGTTTATGAAAGCTTTGGCTAACTGTGTGGGATAATCATGTGCCCTTTATTAGTCATTAAAAATGGGAAATTTACTCTTTCTATATCTTCATATTTAAATATAAAAAACATCTAAACCAAATGATATGGGATTTTCAACCATGGGAGCTTCCTCCAAACCTTCTTGGAGACATTAAGCATTAATATTTGGGTGGTTTTGGTCCTTATTCTTCAAGAAAACATCAAGGAACTCATTTTTAGTTCAGTTTCTCCCTTCTTCTGGGGTTTCTCTTCCCTATTTCTTGGGTTCACCTTTTCCAGGGAATTTATGGACCTAATTAGGGTTTGACCTTCTGTTTTTGGGTGAAACCATGATGGTTGTTGTTGTATCATGCCTTTATAGGGTCTTATTGAGGTGTGGTTGTGGTTCCCCACTAGATTATGAAAGTTTACAAGATTAAGGTAGGTGGTTACATGCCTTTAGAGTATTAGATGATATTGGATTTCTTTCTTTCTTACATGGGTATGTTCTATGGATAATTTTTGTGGTGAAAATCTTATTTTAAAAAGGGTTTGAGATGAATATATGAACAAAGTTGGTTTTTGGAAAGGAAGTTGGTTATGTTTCATGTGTGAGTCATTTTGGTGCTTATTTATTATGTTCTATGATTTGTGTGAAAGGTTTGGAATTTTTTTTCAAAGATCCATGAGGAGTGTATTCATTGAATGTTTGTTTTTCAAAATAAATAGGATTTGTTACATGTGAGATTATTTGTTATGAACCTTGAATATAATTTGTTAATTGTGGAAGTGATGTGAAATGTGTTTTAAAAATATATTTGATGTGTGTATATATTTATAAAGGGTATTGGCCTATAGCAATTGTTAGATTTCATGTGTACTCTTATTTTTATATTTCCAAGTGGGTTTCATGAGTTGTGAAATTGCTAAAAAATGTATTTATAAAGGGTTTTTTTTTGTGTATGAACTTGAAAGTGGTTTTTTTATTGAAAGTGGTAATTTCTTTATGTGTTCATGATGCTTGGCACGTTTATGTTAAAGTGATGGTTTATGTGATATGTGAAATGGGATTTGAGCATAAAGGGAAGTCTTGGGTATCTTGGAAAGAAAACTAGAATAAGTACACTAGTTGATTTGGTGGGGCTGAGTCTCTATTTCTTCTAACAAGATTAACGATAAAAACACTATCTAAGCATTTGATATGATTGGAGACTAATAGACCTTGGGATGATATCCCCTCTAGTGGATCATGCATGGTAACATTATTGGTTTGGGGTTATGATATAGAGACCATTATAACTTGGGATGGGATCCCCTAGAATGGATCGTGGATGGGAACACTATTGATATTGGTTAGAGGATTTGATCACAATGGTATGTGTAGTGACCCAAGCTTAACGTACATGGACATTAAATTACTTTCACAAAATACTAAATACATAACAAAAACAGACACCCAATGATTGTATTAGTTTAGTGTATTTGGAAAATCGGAACAAAATCTTCTAATCATGGTGAAAGATCTTCAACATCTCCCATAAAGATCTTCCCCTTTTGTTTTCTTACCTAAAACCTTTCTTTATATCCTGGGGAAAAAACATACAAAGGGTGAGCTCAAATGCTCAATAATGGAAAACATGGAGAACATAAAACATCCCATAAACATTTGAACGTAAAAACATGAACATAAAACATCAAAATCATGAGTAATGACATAAATATTGGCAGTACATAAATCATAGATCATAAAGGAACATTAATCGTGATAAAATCGCATGGGAATAAAACATGTAATTATTCCAAACCATTAAGCACAGGTTATTATTTCCATAGTAGCCAAATCATTGCTACAAAGACCATCATAGTGGACAAATTCCATTACTGAACCGGGTTTACATGTTGTTCCAGCCCTGTATTAATGAACCGGATTTTACTTCCCATTCCATCCATGTCTATCTAATGAGATATAAATCATTACCCAATGAATTGGAGGGAGATATAGGTACCACTCATCTCATAATGAAACCATTCTTATGCGTGCCACAAAATAAACATAAATCATTCATCGTAACCCAAAGAATAAAATGAGTTTCATAAACATCATCCCATCATAACATAATCCATATAAAACAAATGGATATAATTTCATCATAAGAAAAATCAAACCATGTAAATAATAGAGACATTATACTTGAAACATAAATGTATTAAATAATGTTATCTGGGATGGAAAATAGTTTTGATAAAACACTTGAAATGAATTCTTTAGGAAATAACATTTCTTCTTCAAAATCATTGTCTTTTCTCAAAATGCCATGCAATTTTAGAAGAAAAAATTATTGTTTAAAATAATAATGAAATATTTTAGTGGAATATTCATGGAAATATGGTATTATGAAACCATAAAAATCCTTTCATGTCATATAAGTTAAAAAAACATTCTCCTCGTACTTTTGCCGAAAAAGTAAAAAAGTACATCATATGGTAAACAAAAGAAAGATTTCTTCCATTCATCGTAGTAAAAGTAAAAAAGGGGTAAAAATGACTTTAAAATAAACATGGAATAATAGTATACATTTTATGAAAACATTTTTTGAAAACATGGACATCGATGATAAATATATCCCCCGTAAATACTTAGGAATAAACAATCTCGGATAAGAATGAGATTGGAATAATTATCCCTTACCTTATGTCCAATTTCTTCCATATGTGTCTTAGACTCCTGTATAGTGGGATTAAAAATATTATTAACCTGTAATAGAACCATAATAATATTTATGATATCATATATGATTCACTTATGACTTTATATTACCCGTTTATTTGTCGATTCCATGTTAAAGTAGCGTTTTGGGTAAAATCGTTTCATTTATCGTCCATGTTTTGACTTGTAATTATTCATATGATTACTTAGATCATGATTACTTACTTAAAGAATATAAAACATGATTTATATATATTCATAATATAATATATCAATAAATGGAATCAAATACACCGTTCATGGAGACGGTAGGCCGTACGTACACATGAACGTTGTTTTCCTTTCCTTATTGACTTGAATGGAAGTAAGTAGATGACATATATATATATACATAAATTAAGTAGAATTATTATTTCATATATTTTATTATTATTCAATATATATACTTTATAATCATTTTTGAATGGTTAACATGAAGAGTAAATCTCATCGTGTCGTGGAGAGGGCAATTCGTACGTACGCACGAGTGATGATATCGTTCCCATAATTATTGAATGTTATTGGAGTGGATGATAGAATATCTCAGAATTAGTATCATGTTATAATAATCATATATAGTTATTCTTTACACCATTATACCCATCCAAGTAAGGTGGTTGTGGAAAACATATTACACCACGGCGTGGAGACGGTATTTCGTATGTACGCACACGTTGTGATTTCGTTTTTCATAGGATGGATAAAAGTTGAAATGGGGTTGTTTCATATTTATAATAACATATCAGTATATTATTGATACTGATGTTATTACTTTATAATAAAACAAAAAAAGAAGAGAAATTTGAAGAAGAAATAAATTTGAAAGAATCGGTAAAGGATATTACCTCTTCTTTGACATGCCTCTTCTAAACCTTCTTTTAGGGCACTAAAGTTGGCCTTTGAAGAAGATCATGACCTCTAGTATGTTGCTAGGGAAGAGTAGAAAATAAATGGACAGGTTTTTTATGAGCTTGAAGGCTTAAAATGTTGTGAAGAGGAGAGGGAGGAGGTTCCCTTTCATAAGAGAGGAGAGGGGCAATTTTGGAAACCTCAAAAATATTAATTTATATTAAATTTAGACCCCTCTTAAAAAAATCCAAAAAATAACTCAATTCTAATATGAGATGAGATAGTGTTTTAATATCATAAACCAATAAAATTTAGACTTTTTTATTTTATTTTAAACCCTATCATTTTGATTTATGATTATTTAATCTATTTAATTTTATTTGTGGTAATAAGATTCTAAATTCTAAATTGTTATAAATACTTACTTATGTGTTATGAATTGTCCATAATTGGATACGTTATGACATTTTAGACCATATAAATTTCAATTTATAATTTTTAAATATTTTTGTGATTTTTAAACAATTTAATAATATGTTATTTTTATAAAATATCAATAGTGTCAATTTTGACACTATTTAATTATTTGAATTTAAATAAAATCCAAACAAAAGATATATTCGAACAAAAATATTTAATAGATTCCTAAAATGTAATATTAATCTTAAAAATTCGTGGAGAACATTAACTAGTTTAAATCATATTTATTTTAATATTTTCACAACCATTTATTTGATATTTCAATCAATAAAATAATTTCTACATCACTATTTGTCACCATTAATGATTATTATTTAATCCCTAAAAATTATAAATAAATTCACATGATGTAGATAATTTTATTATCTTTCTGGTGGCTATTTATGTTTGAATTTTTATGAAGTTTATCACTAAATTAAAATTGTTACACTTATAAGATATAAGAGAGTGACATGTTGTCACTTTCTTTGGTTTTAATAATAATTACATCATTTTCATAGTCAAAAGTCCATAAAATGAATCTCTTCCGACCCTTAGGTGATATGGTTCAACTTATATTCATCCAATAGAATTTTAGAAGGTGTTAGGGTAATTTTATAATCTTATTTTTACCCTCAATTACCCAATTTACCTTTAACTGTAGTAAATAAAATTTACTATAGTTACTATTCATAATGTCTAAAAATAAAAAGTAGCCTATTAAAATAATTTTTACCTACTTATTCCAAATATGGAATCCATTTTTCCAAATTCATAATATAAAAGTTGCAGTATTTAATATAAAATTAATCCTGCTATTGAGAAAACGGGTTTTAAAAGTTAAAACGTTACCAAAGATTGAAATGTTTTTACCTATGAATTCAATGTAAAATTAATGATAACGACTTAAAATATATTAAAGGGTAAAAATATATTCTATTTATAATTTAAAACCATTAAATATTATAATTTAACCATATAAATTATCTTGATGAAAAAATTTGTTTTTAATTAAAATTTAGCATATTTTTACTATTCATCAAAATATGAAAGTTAACAGAAAAATATTAAAAAATTATCCGAAGTAAATTTTTATATACTTATTGCAATTAATAAGTTTATTTTGTAAAATTTAACTCATAATCGTGTCAAAAACTGGATTTAAAATGGGTGCACCATCAAAAGGCGGCAAAATTGCATTTTTTTAAAAATACTTATTTTACCCGAAAAAATTATTTTGTTCTCATACCATGTTCTAGAATATGTGTAAGATGAATTATTATATAAAAAAATTCAAAATGTACTTAATACTGTTAATAACATCTAGTTCATAACAATATATCCTTGTTTAGTGAAACTCGGTATTGCGTACAACACACGCTATCGAGGAAGGTCGCTCTAGCATGCAACACAAGCCAAGAATAGTGTTTGTGTATGATAAAAGCTAATTTGGTGTTGCTTATAGCACAGGATAATCTTGGTGTAGCGTACAACACAAGACATCAGAGAAATTAAAAAGAATATTTCTCATAAAATCTCTAGGTGTTACATTCTACCCCCCTTAAAATGAATTTCGCCCTCGAAATTCATCGGGGTTATAAATTGTTTACTACTTGAATGTTTCTTTCATAGAAACCCACATCATAAAAAGGAATAATAAAACTTAATTTTAAAAATTAAACTAAGAAATGTGATGTTTACCCAAATTAACTCATCACTAGGTTTCCACATATGAGAACATAGGTGAAAACATGGATATGGAAGAGAAATCTAACCATCAAGTTCTGATGGAGAGTGGTAGATAACATGGTTATGAAAAAGCCAACAATCACAATGACATAAATTTGTGATGATCTAAGGTACCATCCGATTCATCAGATATGAGGGTACTAGGACAACCTTTTTGGTTTTCAAGATCTTTTCCCTAAAGTTGAAGAATTTGAATTTGAAGAAATACTTACTTGATTTTGGTACAATCTCATCGTTGGTCATTCCCTGAACAATTTCCACTTCATATCTTAAAGAAATTAAGTTGAATTTTTCATTCATGAAGTGTTATAAGATCATGTGATAGAATGATGGGTCATTCCATCTATCTCAAACAAAAGGTTAGCAAAAGTTATTAAATATAAATAAGTCCATATATGGTGATATTAATCGTATATGGATCCAAAAATAGATTTATACTTCATATATCATACCACTTAATAAAATAAAACTAATTTCTACAAACCAGGGACTTTTTGTAGGCCATTGGTAGGTGATAAAGGCATGTTACACTTCGGTTGTGGGTTCGATTACCACAGCCTTGTCCGATGTTATGGGTTGTCGCTCGTCCTGTAGGTTTTCCTTTTTCTAAAAATATACCATTATAACATTCCAGAAATAATATCGGAAAAAAAGTTCTAGACTTAAAAAATACTATCTGATGTCCAAATTAATCTATTCCAACCTTTAGGCTTATCCAAAATATGTCTGTCCAAACTCACAGTATAAAGAAAAAGATTACTTGAAAGGTCATATAAGAAGCATGTGAATACCATCATTTAGCCCCCATATATCATAACATATATATTGTTGGTCACATTAGAAACATGTGAATACCTTAATCATGTATTCTTAAAACATGAATTACCATAGAACCTTAGTAAAAACACGAATGCTGTCAAAAGTCAAATATTTCCACATACCAAAATCCCAAAAATTTTATATATTCAAACCATGATGTCACTTTGTCCTTATATCAGCCATGAGCTCATTAATACTATCAAACATTTTATTTTCTCTGTATCCCTTCATTATGTGCATATCATCTTCTTTCCAAAAATATTTCAATCACTTTTCATGGTTATCGGTACAATAAAATTATTGAAAACCACAATAAACCAATACATAGATATTCCAATATTCCACGATACTATAAATGATATTCCACAACATTATTTTGGAATCCCATTACATAAACACTTGATCATTCCACCACATCATTTTCATACTCAACATCGCCAATAGTGATCACATGTGACTTCCCTTTTTCCTTTTCCTTAAGAGTTTGTTGATGTCAATCATCATTAACCCTTGGATTAGGGCATTGGTTAGCATAATGCCCCATTTCCTTTCACTTGTAGCATTGAAGTTTTGGTGGTTAATTCTCTGTAGTATTTTCTCTATTCACATCATTAGCTACCTTTTTCCCATTACTTCGACACTCAGCTACTCAATGACCTTATTTTCCACACTTAAAACATTTTCTAGTCCCTTTAAGACAATCCCCACCATGCTTCTTTCCACAATTTGAGCATAAAGAAACATTCATCTTCTTTTCACCATTGTTTTGAGATTTTTCCTTGAACTCCATCTTTTGTTTCTTATCAAAACCGTGAGATGAATATGTAAAACCAACTTCCAGTTCTACCTTGATAGCATAATGCATAATTTCTTCATAGATACTGAAGTCTATTATCACTAATTCCCTTTAAAGACTTGGTTTTAATCCACTGAAAAATCAATCAACTTTACTTTTAGGTTGGATGATAAAGCTTGATGCATACCTTGCAAGCCTTGTAAAATTCACCTCGTATATACCTACAAATTCATCATCCTTTTTCTTAATCTCAAGGAACTACTTTTCCATCTTTTTTCAAAGAATATGAGGGAAGTGATTATTGAAAAATAAGTTCTTGAACTTGTCCCATTCCATGGATTCAATTTCATCTTGCGGCCATGAATTCTTAATTAGAGTCCACCACTGGTATGCTTCACCTTCTAAACAATAAACAGCCAAAATGAATTTTTCATGCTCTAAAAAACGAAGTATGGAAAATATCTTTTCAATGGTACTAATCCATTTTTCAGTAATAAGTGGATCAGAAGACCCACTAAAAGAAGGTGGGTGTTGCCTCATGAAGGACTCAATAGAATATTGTTCCCTTCTCTGTTCATTTGGAAGTCCATAATGATTCATAGCTTGTATAAGTATAGTAATAAGATTTTTCACTCCATTTCCCATAACATATGGTTGTTCAGGAGGACAATAATTGTATTTCCTAGTGAATTGATCATTAACACGGTTCCTTTGGGTTCCATCCATTATCTAAAACCCAAAAACAATAGTGTGAGAGGCAAAAAACATATCAAGAAAACAAAATAATAAAGGGGGAGTACCTTCAATATCTAACATCTTAGGTTTTATCCTATGCTATTCATGATCGTTATCTTAATTCTAGGATTTTAACCTATACTTATACTTGAACTTTGGGGCATCCCTAGATATACCTTAGAAATATCTCTATAGATCTCACTAAAGTTTTCGCATCCTAGTTTCTAATGGTTAACTAAACCTTCGCTCTAATACCAACTGTGGCGGTCTAGAATTATTTCTAGTGGACTAGAATTGATACCTATCAGAGCACTCCATGGTCGGCTACACACCCTGGGTGGGACACACCACCATCCCCAGTGGCAGCCATTTCCTTATGAAGCCCTTGGGCGGAGAGCCATGCTTCGTCCAACGCTCACACGTGAGAGTTCCCAAGGATCAGATTCATTCCTACCTCCTTTTCTCCGATAACAACTATAGAGACCCAAGATTGACATACAATTACATTACATTACTTTTTTGAAATACTAAATACATAACAAAAACAGATTCCCAATGATCGTATTAGTTTAGTTTCTTTGGAAACTCGGAAAAAAATCTTCTAATCATGGTGAAAGATCTTCAATACCTCCCATAAATATATTCCCATTTTGTTTTCTTACCTAAAACCTTTATTTATATCCTTGGGAAAATAAAACATAAAAAGGGTGATCTCAAATGCTCAGTAAGGTCAAACATAGAGAACATAAAACAACCCATAAACATTTTAACATAAAAACATGAACATAAAACATCAAAATCGTGAGTAATGACATAAATCTTGGTAGTACATAAGGAATAGATCATAAAGTAACATTAATCATGATAAAGTATCATGGAAATAAAACATAAAATTGTGGAAAACCATTAATAACATGTTATGATTACCATAGTATCCAAGTCATTGCTTCCAAGACCGTCATAGTGGACAAAGTCTATTACTAAACCGGGTTTACTTGTCGTTCCAGCCCTGTATTAATGAATCGGATTTTACTTTTCATTCCAGAAATGTATATCTCATGAGATATAAATCATTACCCAATGAAATGGGGATATATATAGGTCCCACCCATCTCATAATGAAACAATTCTTATGTGTGCCACAAAATAAACAAAAAACATTCAACGTAACCCAAATAATAAAATGGGTTTCATAAACATCATCCCATCATAACATAATCCATATAAAACACATGGATATCATTTAATCATAAGAAAAAAAAACCATGTAAATAATAGAGACATTATACTTGAAACATAAACATATTAAATAATGTCATCTTATATGGAAAATAGTTTTGATAAAACACTTGAAATGAATTCTTGAGGAAAATATCCTTTCTTCTTCAAAATAATTTTATTTTCTCAAAATGCCATAAAATTTTAAAAGAAAAGGATTTTGTTTAAAATAATAATAAAATATTTTAGAGGAAGATTCATGGAAATATGGAATTATGAAAATGTAAAAATCCATTCACGTCGTATAATTTAAAAAACATTATCCTCGTACTTTTTCCAGAAAAGTCAAAAAGTACATCGTATGGTAAACAAAAGAAAGATTCCTTCCATTAATCATAGTAAAAGTAAAAAAGGGGTAAACATGACTTCAAAAAAACATGGAATAATAGTAAAAAATTTATGAAAACATTTTTTGAAAACATGGACATTGATTATAAATATAACCCCAGTAAATACTTACGAATAAACAATCTCAGATAAGAATGAGATTCGAATAATTATCCCTTACCTTAGGTCCAATTTCTTCCATATGTGTCTGAGACTCCTGTATAGTGGGTTTAAACATATTATTAACTTGTAACATAACCATAATAATATTTATGATATCATATATTATTCACTTAAGACTTTATATTACCAATTCATTTTTCAAATCCATGTTAATGCAGCGTTTTGGGTAAAATCGTTTCATTTATAGTCCGTGTTTTGACTTGTAATTATTCATATGATTAATTAGATCATGATTACTTACTTCCATAATTTAAGACATTATTTATATGTATATTTAGAATATAATAGATCGATAAATGGAATGAAATACACCATTCACAGAGACGGTAGGTCGTACGTACGCATGAACGCTATTTTCCTTTCCTTATTGACTTGAATGGAAGTAAGTAGATGACATATATAGATATATACATAAATCCATTAGAATTATTATGTCATATATTTCATTATTATTCAATATATGTACTTTATAATCATTCTTTAATGGTTAACATGAAGAATGAATCTCATCATGTCGTGGAGATGGTAATCTGTACGTATGCATGAGTGATGATATCATTACCATAATTATTAAACGTTATTGTATTGGATGATATAATATCTAAAATTAGTATCATGTTATAAAAATAATATATAGTTATTCTTTACATCATTATACCCATCCAAGTAAGGTGGTAGTGGAAAACAGATTACACCACGACGTGGAGACGGTATTCTGTACGTACGCACGCACAATGATTTCATTTTTCGTAGGATGGATAGAAGGTGAAATGGGGTTGTTTCATATTTATAATAACATATCCTTATATGATTGATACTTATTTTATCTCTTTATAATAAAACAAATAAAGAGGAGGAAGTAGAAGAAGAAATAAATTTGAAAGAATCGGTAAAGGATATTACCTTTTCTTTGACGCGCCTCTTCTAAACTTCCTCTTAGGGCACTAAATTTGGTCTTTGAAGAAGATAAGGACCACTAGTATGTTTCTAGTGATGCGTAGAAATGAAATGGATAGGTTTTGGCCAATCTTGAAGTCTCAAAATTTTGTGAAGAGGAGAGGGAGGATGTGCCCTTTTATAAGAGAGGAGAGGGGCACTTTTGGAAACCTCAAAAATATTAATTTATAATAAATTTAGACCCCACTTAAAAACCTACAAAAAAGGACTCAATTATAATATGAGATGATATAGGGTTTTAATATCATCAACCAATAAAATTTAGACTTGTTTTTAGTTTATTTTAAACCCTATCATTTTGATTTATCCTTATTTAATCTATTTAATTTTATTTGTGGTAATAAGATTCTAAATTATAAATTGTAATAAATAATTACTTATGTGTTGTGAATTGTTCATAATTGGATATTTTATGACATTTTAGACCATGTAAATTTCAATTTATAATTTTTAAATATTTTTGTGATTTTTAAACAATTTAATAATATGTTATTTTTATAAAATATCAATAGTGTCAATTTTGACACTATTCAATTATTTGAATTTAAATAAAATACACAAAGAAGATATATTCAAAGAAAAATATTTAATAGATCCCTAACATGTAATATTAATCTTAAAAATTCTTTTATCACATTAAATAGTTCATATAATATTTATTTTAATATTTTTAAAACCATTTATTTGATATTTCAATCAATAAAATAATTTCTACATCACTATTGTGTCATCATTAATGATAATTATTTAATCCCTAAAAATTATAAATAAATTTACATGATATACATAATTTTATTAGTTTTCTGGTGACTATTTAAGTTGTAAGTTTTATGAAGTTTATCACTAAATTAAAATTATTAAACTTATAAGATATAAGAGAGTGACATGTTGTCACTTTCTTTGGTTTTAATAATAATTACGTCATTTTCATGGTCAAAAGTCCATAAAATGGATCTATTACGACCCTTAGGTGATATGGGTCTACTTTTATTCATCCAATAGAATTTTTTCAGGTGTTAGGGTAATTTTATAATCTTATTTTTACCCTTAATTACTCGATTTACCTTTAACTGTAATAAATAAAATTTACCGTAGTTACTATTCATAATGTCTAAAAATAAAAAGTATAATATTAACATAATTTAAACCTAATGATTAAAAATATGGAATCCATTTTTCCAAATCCCAAACACAAAAGTTTCAGTATTTAATTTAAAATTAATCCCACTGTTGAGAAAACAGGTTTTAAAAGTTAAAACATTGCCAAAGATTGAAATGTCTTTACCAATGATATCAATGTAAAATTAATGATAATTATTTAAATTATATTAAATGGTAAAAATATATTCTATTTATACTTTAAAACCATTCAATATTTTAATTTAACCATATAAATTATCTTGATGAAAAAAGTTGTTTTTAATTAAAATTTAGCGTATTTTTACTATTCATCAAAATATGAAAGTTAACAGAAAAATATTAAAAAATTATCCAAAGTAAATTTTTATATACTTATTGTTATTAATAAGTTTAATTTGTCAAATTGAACTCATAAACGTGTCAAAAACTAGATTTAAAGTGGGTGCGCCGTCAAAAGGCGTCAAAACTGCATTTTTTGAAAAATACTTATTTTACCCGAAAAAATTATTTTGTTCTCATACCATGTTATAGAATATGTTTAAGATAAATTATTATGTAATAAAATTTAAAATGTAGTTAATACTATTCATAATGGCTAGTTCATAAAAATATATCGTTGTTTAGTGAAACTCGGTATTGCATACAACACACGCTATCGAGGAAGGTCGCTCTTTCATGCAACACAAGCCAAAAATAGTGTTTTTGTATTCTACAAGATAATACGATGTTGAATATAGCACAATATAATCTTGGTGTAGAGTACAACACAATACATCAAAGAAATTAAATATAATATTTATCATAAAATCTCGGGGTGTTACAGTATGAGGTTTCTAGGATCCATCTATTGATATGTTACCCATAGATATTGTTTGTGGTGATCTCTTGTTACATGATTATTATGTGATGTGGTGATAACCATAAACATACAATATACCTTGTGTACACGTTGTTTCTAAAGAAAGTTTATTTTGAGAAATGGGCTTACTTTAAAAAAAATTAATTGAAAAATATTTTCCTTAAAAACTTTTTCTTGAAATTGTTATCATAAAAATGATTCAAATGTTTTTATATATATGATCATGTTGATTTATTTTTTAATTTTATAGCATGGAATCTTTCTTTTGGGTGTCATCCTATTGTTATTTGGCTCACACCCTACATACACCTTTAGGTTTATGTAGACTTTATTATGTATGACCCAGGTAAAGGAAAGATGTTATGTGGTTGTGATGGCAGATCTAGTTTTTAGTGTTCTACTTCTTATAGGTGTTGGTGGTGGTGTCTTTAGGGTGATGTCCCTATTGTTACATGGAGGTTTTTGGGATGGTTTTGTTGTTTCTTTCCCATTGTAGTATTCTGGTTTTGGTTGAAGTTGTAAAATGTTAAATCTGAAAATTTTTGTATATCCTTTGGTTATGATTATAAATTATGTTGTGTTGTCTTATTTTTTTGGTTTGTTATGTCATAATTCATGTGTGAAATAATTCCAAATTTGTTTTCTTGATACCCAGGAACTGGTTGTCATCTTGTGGGGATCGGGAACGCCCTTTAGGTCATGCCATAGACCGGGTCAGGTGTTGGGCTGGATGGAACTCTAGTTTAGTTCATGAAAAAAATAGTATCAGAACATGGTTTTCACCCTTTACTTGGGCCACATTATCTAGGAAGAGTCTGGATATACCAGAGCAAGGATTTTTGGAGCTTGAGGTTCTGGTTGCGAGTGGGTCGTATGGCCAACACACCTCGTGAGAGATCTCAATTCACCATGGGATATTGCGAATTGGTTTGGCTTATCCTCTAAGTGAGATGTACATGATACAGATTATATACATACACTAGGTAGGGTGGATTGGTTTAGTTTGTCTTGTTATTGTGATGGATTTGTTTTTCCTTGATATATGGGAGTGTTTGGTATTTTCTGTTGTTGCTGATTTTTTTTAAAATGGTGTATTGGTGGTTTATTCCTGTGGTTATTTCTTAGTATAGAAAAATGCCTCCCCTGAAGAACTCATGTGTATCCATAAGAAGATACTAGAGAGTTTTCCCCCTTAGAGGCTAATGGAAGCATTGGATCAAGATATCCAAGGTTTGGGACAAGGATCGGGCTTTAGTCCTTATCAGGTTAGAGAAACCAAACCAAGTCATAGAAAGGATAATGCTTAGGAGTTCTTCAAGAACAACCCTCCTTCCTTCTGAGGTAGAACAAATCCTCAAGAAGATGAGGATTGGATTGATAAGATAGATAGTATGTCTAGGTTTCTTGATACTCTAGAGGCCATCAGAGTAAAGTGCACTTCATTCGTGTTGGGAGGCCCAAGTCGGAAGTGGTGGGACTCAGTGGTGAAAGCTGGTAAGTATGAGCATATGGGGTGGAAGGATTTTAGGTTCATCTTCAATGAGTATAATTTTCCTAAGATTTTGGCATTCATTAAGTCCCAATATTTTTTTTGGATCTTCACCAGGGGGACCATACCATGATAGAGTATGCTAACCACTTTGTAGAGTTAGTTCAGTATTCACCTGAGGTCATTTTTAGGGAGCAGCTGAAAGATCAAAAGTTTGATATGGGGTTGCATACATAAATCTAATATCAGGTCTTTTTGTTCAAGATGAAAACCTATACTTAAGTGGTTGATCATTCCATGATGGTAGAAATTTATCGTAGAAGTAAGTATGGTTTCTATGGGGGTAGTTCCAACAGTGGTAAGTGGCAGTTTATCTGAGAAGAAGAGGAAGTGGGATGAGTAGAAGAAGAGGGGTGGTGGTAGTTTAGTCCATTGTCCTCGACTGCCTTCATCTGGAGCTTTAGGTGTTGGATCAGCCATGTTCCATCAGTGTAAGAAGAAAGGGAACATGCAATATGCTTGTTATCCCCCACACAAACCTTTCCATAGATATGGAGTTATTTGACAATTGTAGTGATTTTGAAAGGTGGTGCACCCATATCAGATTGGTGCAGGATATATAGTTTCCAAAGGGATTTCAACCTTGTCAGAACTGTCTAGGACAATAGGTTCTAGATTCAGAATTCGTGGTTTCAAGGTTGGATATTCTTCTAGGCGGAGTTTGTTCAAGGAAGATCTGTAGTTCAACAGTCATTCTCAGGGTCAATTAGAGACAAGTAAACTTTATGTCGTGAAATTAGCACTAGTGTAATTAGATTCAAGGATTTCAATAGTTCGAGGTACCATTCTTATTTCATCATCTTTAGTTGTTTCCTTGTTTGATACTAGCGCCTCCATTTCTTTTATTTATAGTCTTCTTGTGTATTTTATGAAATTTTCATTTGATCCTATGCCTTATGCTAAAGTGTTGGGGACACTAGTTGGTAATAAGAGAGAGAAGGGATTTAGGTATCTATCTTGAGAACTCGCCATTTCAGGGGTCAAGATAGAATTTTATTTCTTGGTTATATAAACTGACATCTTCAATGTGATCCTAGGTATAGATTACATGGTGCATTTTTAGGTGCACATCAATTTTAATCATAGTTGAGTGAGTTTTGTGGCACCTGATATAAATATCTAGGTTTTTGAAGGTGAATGGGATCCTCGATTGGGATGTGTTAGACCTCCACTCTCAGAATTGGGAAATATTGTTTATCATATCTCGTCGCTCATGTTGGAGGATGATGGTATCTGATATGAGAGTATATTTCCTCCTATAGTGGATGAGTTCCTAGAGGTATTCTTAGATGACTTTTCAAGTTTTCCTTCGAAGAAGGATGTTGAGTTCACCATAAATTTGGAACTAGGGACACAACTAATATCTCTTCCCTCTTACAGTATATCCCCCACCGATTTGAGGAAATTAAATACATAATTGTACAATTTGGAATCCAAAAGATTCTTTTTCCCAAGAATCTCACCTTGGTCCACCCTAGTGTTGTTTGTGAAAATGGCTGATGGATCTCTCTGTTTATGTATTTATTACCAGAAGATAAATAAGGTGAAGATCAAGAATAAGTACCATTTTCCTAGAATTGATAACCCTTTCGATCGGCTTAAGGGGGAAAGGTGGTTTTCCACCAAGTCATAGTTAAAGCGATGGATTTTTCTAAAATATCATTCTAAACAAGGTATGTCCATTTTGAGTATTTGGTCATGCCTTTAAGGCTAACAAATTCTCTATAGGTCTTTATGTTTCCAATGAACATGGTGTTCTACAATTATCTAGATTCTTTTATCATGGTATTCATGGATGACAACATGGTCTACTAAAGGACTGAGGAGGAGCATGAGCACCACTTGAGGATTATGTTGGGCACTCTTCAGGCTCACCATATATATGTAATGTTTTCCAAGTGCACCTTCTGGATTAAGGAGGTGAAGTTTCTAGGTCATGTGATCTCAGAGAAAGGGTTTTCTATGAAACCCAAGAATATTAGTGCAGTGATTTCATGGGAAATACAAAGAATATTTTTGAAATCAGAATATTTTTGGGCTTGGAAGGGTATTATAGGTGGTTTTTGGGATTTATCTCAGATTTCTTCGTCCATGACCACACTTACCCAGATTAGGATAAAGTTTGAATGAATCCTAGAGTGTCAATCATCCATTGAGGAGCTAAAGTGGTGGTTGACCACAACCCCTATTTTGATATTTTTGAGTCTAGAAAGGGATACATGGTCTATTGTGATGCCTCAATTATTGGTCTTGGGTATGTGATAATTCAGGATTATTATGTGGTGGCCTATGGTTTGTGCCAACTCTAACCACATGAAAAGAATTACCCAACCCATGACCTAGAGTTATAAATGGTGATGCATTCTTTGAAGACACAGTGCCATTATCTTTTTGGGGATATGTTTTTATTTTATTCATATCATAGGAGATTAGCCTACATTTTCTCCCAGAAGTAATTGAATTTAAGTCAGTTTCATTGGGTTGAATACCTTCTAGGGTTTGATTATTATATATTTTATACCCTGATGTGGTTATAGATGGTTTAGGTATAAATATTCCACTGCAGGCGTTGAAAAAGCCTAGTGATGAGTGGATTTTGATGGATCTCTTTTCTTAAATTTTTCCAGAGACCAAGGGGAATAGTGGAGGTGCATTCTTGAAAAGTTTTTATCTAAAACCTTCTATTTTGGAGTTTATTCAACAAGATTGTTCAAGTGATGAGTTGTTCCATCATTCTATATAGTTACTAAGTGGTGGGGAGGTACCTTGCAAGTGAAAGTTATCTTTTGAGGGAGTCTTATGCTTCAAGGGTATCTTCATAGTTATGTTGTCAATGAGAAATGTGGTAATTCAGTATATCCCCCAATCCCAATGGGCCAATCACCTTAGTAATACCAAGATGTTCTATGATGTTCGGAGATAGTTCTAGTGGCAATGTATGAGGCAGGACATAGCTGACTTTGTATCGTGGTGTTATGCTTGTCAGTAGGATAAATAAGAGCACCAAAGGCCCTCTGGTTTTCTTTATCCACTACCTATTTCTAACTGGAAGTGGAATGATATCACCATTGATTTTATTGTTGGTTTACCTTGTAAACCCCGGGGAGGAATTCCATTTTGGTACTGACTGACTGCCTCACAAAATCATCCCACTTCATTCTGATTAGGGATTCATCCAAGGTGGTGTTGTAGGTCTAGAAATTTTTAGGATTCATGGTTTTTCATCGGAAATTATTTTAGATAGGGACCCTTGTTTTACCTCACAATGCTGTAAGGTACTTCATAAGGTGATGGGGTTGCAGGTCAAGTTGACTATGACATACCATCCTCAGACAGATGGTCAAATAGAGCAAGTGAATCAGATCTTGGAAGACATTCTCTATGAATTTGTGTTGGATTTTGGAGGCTTTTGGGATAAAAATTTGGGATTGGTTGAGTTTTAATATAACAATAGTTACCAATCCTTGATTTGAGTGTCTTCTTTTAAGGTGCTTAGGGTCAGTCGTGTTGATAGCCTTTGTTTTGGGATGAGGTGGGTGAGACCTCATTGTTGGGACCAAACCTTGTACAAGAAACATATGATAAAGTTAAGTTGATCAGGTAACATTTGTTGACATCACAGTGTCACCATAAGTCATACATTGATCAGAGGTACCAAACTTTGGAATTTTTGGTGGGTGACCAGGGTTCCTGAAGGTGGTAACTCTCTTGGGTCACCATCACCTTGGTAACCTAAGGAGGCTAATGAAGATATATGTTATTACTTTTGAGATTACTGATAGAGTTGGTAAGGTGGCATACTAATTGGATTTTCCCTCATAGTTGACGTCAATCCATGAAATGTTTCATGTCTCTTTGAAGAAAAACTATAATCCAAATCCATCTCATGTGTTGAATTGGTAGGAATTAGAGTTGGAATCATATTTTTCTATGCTTGAGAGGCCAGTGTGGATTGTCGATTCTCAAGAGAAAGTGATTCATGGGATGTCCATACCATTGTAAAAAAAATTATGTCATTATGATAGTGATGAGTATAAAACTTGGTAGCATAAGTCTTAGTTGAGAAGTAGTATCTTTTTTTGT
Source organism: Viscum album (assembly GCA_963277665.1). Classification (NCBI taxonomy): domain Eukaryota; kingdom Viridiplantae; phylum Streptophyta; class Magnoliopsida; order Santalales; family Viscaceae; genus Viscum; species Viscum album. The sequence goes on along the minus strand of OY728131.1, from coordinate 904,191,850 downwards.
TATCTGATCATACTTTGGAGTGACTTTACAGGGATGGACAACTTTTTTGGTAGGAAGAATTGTCACATCTATGATTTTATTTTGAAGTATTTATTTTATTTATTTCAGTCTTAACTTAGTCCCTTGGTTTTTCTAGGATTTTTTGGTGAAAATGAAAATTTTGGGCTCGAAAGTAGGTAGTGCATGGTTTGGTAAACCATGCACCATCCTAGAGAAAAATTTTCGCCTGGGATAATGGAACTATCCAAGACACACAGCTATCTGCACAGGGGTATTCCATCCTCTAGAAAATAGTGCTACTAGTTTCCTCTTAAATAGAGGAGACCACATGGTTTCTGCATGGTTTGGAAAACCGTGCAGGCTAACCATGTGGCATCTCTCTCTTAGATAGTTAGGGTGTGGGGTTTCTGCATGCATTGGTAAACCATGTGGGCTAACCATGTGACATGTATTGGTCATTAAAAATGGTAAATTTACTATTTTTACCTCTTTAGATTTAACCCTAAACACCTCTAATCCAAACCCTATTGAATTTTCATCAATGGGATCTTCCTATAGAACTTATCATATCCTTTTAGTATCAATATTTGGGTGTTTTTTGTCATAGTTCTTCATCAAATCATCAAGTAAGTCATATTTCCTTTTGTTTCTCCCTTATTCTAGGGTTTCTCTTCCCTCTTTATTGGGTTCTCCTTTTCCAATGGTCTATTTGACCTAATAAGGGGTCTATCTTGTGTTATTGGGTGAAATCATGACGGTTGTTGTTCGATTTTTCCTTTATTGGGTCTTGTTGAGGTGCAATAGTGGTTTTCCACTAGAATCCAGAAGTTTACAAGCTTGAGGTAGGTGGTTCTATGCCTTTACATTTTTAGATAATTTTTTAATGATTTCTTTCTTCCATGGGTGTGTTCTATTAATTATTCATGTGGTGGGAAACATGTTTTAAAAAGGGTTTGAGATGAATATATGATGAATGTTGGTTTTTTGAAAGGAAATTGGTTGTGTTTCATGGGTAAATCATTTTAGTACTTCTTGAAAGCATTTTATGCTTTTCATGAATAGTGGAAAATGTAATTGAGGTTCTTATGAATTGAAATTTGGTTTTTCAAAAGATATTGGATTTGTTACATGTGAGCTTCTTTGTTGTGCCCCTTGAATGTAATTTTTAAACTGTGCAAGTGATTTTAAATGTGTTTTAAAAGAATATTTGGTGTGTGTATGGATTTAAAAAGGGTCTTGTCCTATGAAAATGGTTGGATTTCATGTGTACTCTTCTTGTTGGGTTTCCAAATGGGTTTCATGAGTTCCACAAGTGCTGAAAAATGTATTTCCAAAGGTATTTTGTGTGTGTATGAATTTGAAAGTGGTTTTGTTTATAGAAAGTGGTGATTTACTTATATGTTCATGATACTTGGCATGTTTATGTTAAATTTATGGTTTATGTGATGTGTGAAATGGAATTTGAGCACAAAAGAAAATTCTAGGTATCAAGGTGGGTAAACTAGAACTAGTATGTTAATTGATTCGATGGGGTTGATCCACTATTTTCTTTAGAAGGATTGAAGATTACAATATTAACGAAACATGTGATATGATTAGAGACCACTATCCCTTGGGATTTGATCCCCTCTATTGTATCATTCATGAGAATGTTGTTGGTTTTGGATTATGATATGGAGACCATTGGACCTTGGGATGGGAAGCCCTATAATGGATCATGCATGGGAACACTATTGGTATTGGTTGGAGGATTTTATCACTAATGTATAAGGTTTATAGGGACACACTAGTGCTAGATTACCTATAGGGATTGATCACAGTGCTCTCTTATGACATGATGCTTATGTGATGTGCTGCTGGATGCTGGAAATCATTTTTTTTCATTTTCTCAAAACCAGTTTATGGGTTACTGTAACCATACAAAAACTGACCCAAATCACAAACAAACACCCCAACCACATATTCAACCATCCAAATGCAAAATTTAAAAACCATACCATCATTTCAAACGTGAGTACCGAGGCGTCTCGGGCAGAACATCACCTCGAGCCACACCCCTGCAGCATTAGTCGTACCGCCGGCAACAACCACCATCGCCGCCGCAGCCTAATACCTCGGTGAAAATCCTTCAACCAGTGTCTTCAAACCTTCAACAACGCAACAACACCACTCACTGATTTCAATGAGGGAGGAACCCTCATCAAAACTCATCATCATTACCGGTAAATCACCAAAAAACTGCAGAACCGTCGAAATAACCATATAAAAAACCACAGAACCACAAATTCATCTCACACAGCAATCAAAATCATCCATTCCTTGTTGTAAAACCCCGTCGATAGAATTCATCAAGAGAATTCAGCGCATCCTCGACCAGCAGCGGTGCCACAAAAACTTCAAACCAAAACAAACAACCTGCAAGAATATACCCAAGATGCCCGAAAGTATAGCAAAGAACCTTCCCCCCTCCGTGCCACTCATCGGGCATGGGCCTCGCTTCACCTTGGGAGTCTCTCCTGGAACACGCCGACAAGCGAACTGGAAGAAACCACATGCCATAGCCTCGCGCAAGGCTAGATCCACACCAATGCTGGGCTAACACACCAGATGGATCCATGTCCGATCATTTAGGAGGAGACGAAGCCAAAACTACCAACGTTGAGCTGACTTTCCAAAATGTCAAACCAGATCTTCTCCTGATTCGTCTCCGAGAAGACGCGCTGAGGAGATCATCACCAGTACATGAAGATGGGAAGCCGAAGACGTCGACCCCAAGCCACATCGAGATGCACCGTAGGAGGGAAGGGAAGAAGGACCGAAGAAAAACCCTAGCTCAGGAAGGAGAGCTCCACTGACGCCACTCAGAGGCCCCATGTGATGTGCTGCTAACTGTCATCATATGGTAGACCTTTTGTATATATTATTTTCAAAATAATTTTCTTTTGAAAAATGGTTTGCTTTAAAAATGTTTTCCTTAAAAGTATTTTCCTTAAATTGTTGTCCTGGAAAGGTTTCAAGTGTTTTTATATAGTTGAGAATATTGATTTATATTCTAATGTTATAGCATGAAATCTTTCTTTTAGGTGTAATTCTAATAGAAATTGACTCACACCCTATATACACCTTTGGGTGTATATAGAATTTGTTATGTATGAACTAGATAAAGGAAATATGTTCCATGGTGGTGATGGTGGGTCGGGTTGCTAGTGTTTTACTTATTTCAAGTGTTGGTGATAGTGGATTGAGGGTGACATGCCTCTTGTTACATGGACGTTTTTGGGATGGTTTTATTGTTTCCTTCCCATTATAGTATTTTTGTTTTGGTTAAATTTGTATAACATTGAATCTGAAAATTTTTGTATCTATTTTGGTTATCATTATAAGTTATGTGTTTTTGTCTTTTTTTTTGGTAGGTTATGGTTATATTAATCAGTGAAACCATTCCTAAAAGTTTTTTTGATACCCAGGCACTAGTTTCTAGCTTGTGGGGATCAAGAATTCCCTTCAGGCCATTCCACAAACTGGGTTAAGTGTCAGGTTGGATGGAACTTCAGTTTTTTTTTGTAACAATAATTAAACTTTACATTAATAGTTATTATTAATTTATGTTTATATAAAGTGTTTGATTAAGTAACTTAGTTTCAAAGGTTAAATTATTTAAAAAAATTATTTTAACTAAACCTTGATTCTGATTCTAAGAAACTATTTTAAAGATAAAATTTATATATTTCTATAATTTTGATAAACTAGGTGTTTTTATTTAATTGGGGGATTAGATTTTAATTTTTTTTAAATTTATTGAGAACTCAATTCACCTCTCCCCCTTAAGTTACTCACTCCAACCAACGCATCTTGGTTCTAACTCCATAATAACCATTACCTTCATTTTTATTTGTGCCCCTTGGTGTCCATGGAATAAATCTAAATCACATGTAAGTCTAGGACATAGCTCTAATGTCAAACACTCCCTCTCATACGGTGAAGGAAAACATCCTATCCAAAGACTCAGGTCAACCCCTCTCAATTACACACCTCTCCTTAAAAGGAGAAAAGGAACCTAATCAAGGACCTAGGATCAAGTATATTACGACTCTATTTTTTCAATATAAAACTTTAGAATATTTTAAAGAATATTTTTGGAGTTTTGCATGGAATCAATGCAGGATTACGGGGTTTGTGGAGCCTCAGTGTTGATATATTAAAAATATTAAATTTATTATATCATGCACATGTAGTTTTTTAGTAATAATGGTTTATCTCTTGAATGGTGTTTTATATGAGAAAAATGATACCTCTATTAAATCAAAAATGTGTATTTTATACTAGGCATGATAATATATTTAAACTCATTAGGTGTTTTTTTATATGCAGTCGTAGGCAAAGTAATATAAAAATAAATTAACTAAATAATTTAATGTATATTAAATTAATTTAACCTAAATATCCTATATTTAAACATGATTATATCCAAATCCTAGTTTTAGCTTCATAACCCTATATATTATAGGATATGACTATGGTGAAAAATTCGGTGGAAAAATGGGATAATGGATCGGAGATCTGTACCAAAGAGATTGTCATCATCAATGGATTTCTTGGATCTCACCAACGACAATGATGAAAAATTGTTCTTCATCAGTGATTGATCTAATATTGAGGTCGGACATTTGTTTTTATTGTATAATTTTCATTCTTAATTTCTCTATAGTGAATACAAATTAATTTTTTTTAAAAAAATTAATTCATGGATCATTTTTGATTTATGGTTGAATATTCTTAATTATTGAACATTGATTTTTTCTATTCATTGATTCTATATCAAAAAAAAATGTCAACACAAAAAATGGAAAACATTTATTTCCTAGTTTATTGTTTCATTATTTTCTCCCCTCATTCTTTGAACAATCATCATCGATATTTCATTTGAAAGATTTTTTGATTTTACCTAGAATTCATCATTATGTAATCAATATTTGGTGGAATAGATTGATACTGAAGGTTTGGATTTGGGATTTAAGGCATGATAGAGTATTTATTGTAATGAAAAAGGTTTAATGATGGTATAGGTGATGTAATTTTCATGAGCCAGATAATGTGGGTGTTTTTGGATCATGACAGTGGGTGATTTCTGACTAATGGCTCACTAAAATATGGCCACATGTGAGATTTTAGACATAGTCAACCAAAATCTAAGTTATTTGGTGAATATCATGGTATAATTGGTGGAACTATCAGTGTGGGTGGAGAAATGTGAAAAATGTGGATTTCTGTAATATCTTGATATGCACACTGTGTAGTTCAGAAAAATACACCCCCTGTGGACCCCCATCCACAGTGGCTAGGGTTTATATGTAGAGATAAGTATCACATGACATGGGACCTATTCACACATTTTGTGACCTAATATCAGCAACCCATTGTGTTCCCCATGGGTACACAAACATGGACATGGTCAATGTATGCTGGTATGACCAGAGTACATAGTTACATGCTAATGTACAGAGGCTCAGACATAGGAGGAACCAAACTTAGCGGGACATGTCGTATATCCCTTATACATGTCATGTACCTCTTCCTGGGAAGGTTGGAGCATTTGATTCCCTCAGAACAGTAACAATATCAATATGGGTGTCTTCCCTCAGTCCTTCCCTAAGAGAGTATAGTGTGGTGTCCCAACCTAAGCATAGGATGAGTGACCCCCTTTATGGATTAGTTTTGTATAGATTCAGGTATCCCTCTATGTGGATCGATGTGTGATCCTCTTTTATTCTTCCCAAGGGTGGGTCAGGTATCCCATTTTAAATATTCAAGGCCTGTGATACCATTCCTAATGTCTTATATCAGATAGAGATAGGTATCCCCATTAGGCTCTGAGTGTGATCACCTACCTGTGTATCGATATATTTTTAGTTATAGTACCTATTGAGAAAGGAAAGGTATGAAAAGTGTGATCACTCATATGAGTTCCATCAGTATCAGTGATACTTGACAAGTATCCACTTGGATGAATGTGACCTATGAGCCCTGGGAAAAATCCCAGGTTGGTGGTGAGGATGATACCTTACTTGGATACCTGGTGTCTATCTATGATCATATCTAGGTTGTTATTATCTTTCCTTTCGATTGAATCACCTTTTTGATATTAATATGACCCTCTCTCTCGATGCTTTATATTTAGTGATTTTTGTCCTGCTGGGTATGTTTATACTCACCCATGAATGGGATTTTCTCACGTGTTTTGTGTCTTATGCAAACAAAATACCATTTGACAAAGTCCTAAGATAATCGAGAGAAAGTAAATCTTATTTTTTATAGATAGACCACATAGGGTTCTAGGATATTCATTTTGATAGAAGTCCCCTTTTGATAAATGGTTGGACTCTTTTATAGTTATGGGTGAGCTTGTATTTGGACCTTTTTCTTATATGTACTCAATCCATACTCTGATGCGAGATTAGTTGTATTCATGCATTTTTGTATTAGTTGTTATCCTTTATACCTTATACATGTGTATAGAGATTTGTAAATGTGTACATATAATTTAATCTAAGACCTCCCATGTGTGATATATGCCTACCCAGCACTAGTCTATAGCCACTCGCCTATTAGAGGTATCCTAAGGGTGTCACACTTAGCTTACTATCGGCTAGGGAAGACCTGATGGGTTGGGTCATGACAAAGTCATATCTAAAAGGAAATCCCTATAGTTATCGAGCATATGGTTCCCATATTTTCATTCAAACTTATGTAAATCAGTAGTTGTATCATCAAGAAAAGTAATATGAGGGTCCATCATGTCCCTAGAAGGCCTTACACAGCTCATAAAGGTAAAAAGGAAACAATTAAATTTAATTTAAGTTCAATCACACTTGTAAAGAGAGACCCCAAATAACATGTTTCATGTAATAATTTATAAACCATCAGGAAATACAGGGACCCCCAACCTCAAAATGGAGTTAAACCCTTAATAAAAGTTCAGTCACCATCACTAAGGTCTAACCAAGCCTAATTGGCAACCATCCATCCATATAAGGCCTTAACTCCAAAAAAACATTTAATTAATTATAAAACAATTATAATTAATTAATATAATTATTTCACATTTAATTACTTTTGTAATAATCAATGGATAAATCAAAAGATGATGTAATGATGTTGAAACCTCAAGAAATGGAGAATGGATCCTTCCTGATACACCTTCAAAATCAATTCCATAAAAATCCCTAACACCTAAGTTAATTAATCACTCAAATCAATTTCAGTTTAATAGAAACCCCAAAAATATTTTGATTATTGAATTATTGGTAATGAAAAAACATGAAACCTTAAGTATTCATACTTCTAAGACCTTATATATCTAGGACACATCAAATCTCCATCATCTTGACTCAATTCCATCATGGTTCAGTGAAATCAGTATTAAAAATATAACTCTAACTCACCTAAAATCAAAGAACAAGGTAATAGGAAGCACTAGGGGAAGTAAAATAGAGGAACTCATCATAATCGAAGGATAAAAAACTTCTAGATATCTTGGGTTTGATATTAATGGATGAGGAGGAAGAGATAAAGGGGGATCTAACCACTCCTCTTCACATACTATCCAAGATCAAGTAACCCTAAGTGGGTTCCCATTAAAATGGGGGTGAAATTCAATTTTCAACCCTATTTTAAAAAGATATACATACCACCATCGAGACTCTTATGGACTACCATCAGAGTTCTGGTGGAAGGGGTAGTGGTGCAACACTACTATCTAGACCATCAGAACTCTGATGGACTGCCATTAGGATTCCAGTGGCTTTCTACTACCACCTCCAGGGCTAAAACCATCACTCGTCACTTTGGGACATTTCTTCCCAAACACCTATCTTAAAAAAAATCCTTTTAAATGTTTAAAATTCATCTAAAAAAGTAAATTATCAATTCAAAATAAAAAATTCAAACCCACCCCCTAGTTCCACACTCATTAGAACCTGAATTCCTTCTGTTCTACCAACACGAACCAGCATGGTGTGTTATAATACCAAATATTATATTTTTCATAATCACCTCCTAACTATTAGGGTCATCTATATTTTGTTTTCCTTACATTTTATAATCTATGGGCACTCATATTTGACATGATCAACCCATATTAAATAAAAAAAGACTTGACAAAGGTTTTATTTGGAAGGAATCTCACACTTAATATTTTTATGGAGTATCACCATCTAAATTAATTATACATCTAACATATATAATGTTGGAGTTGGTTCCCTAGAACCAAATACTTTTTATTTAGGATTATATTTATCTTAAAATAAGTGAATATTAATATAAATATCTTATCACATATTGATTGTTATTATGTATAACATTGATGCGATAATTTCCTAGAGTATTTATTGCATTAATAAGGTCACAATAGTTCCCCTCTATGATGAGAACCATGATATGTTATAATGATATCTCTTAAATATAGTTCTACATTTGGATAACATACCATGATAGGGAACATAGTATATAGGATGTCAAGTTTGAGTACTCGTAAGTAGATAAGACTTATTCTTATGAAGTTTTCACTTGGTAATCTACAAGATAGGAGATTATGAGAACATACCCACTAGTAGGAATTATACATGTTCTGGTGTTATTAGATATTCTTATCAGTGATAATGTATATTGTTCCTTAGACTTTAAGATTATCATTAATTCATGTCATGACTTTTGATCTTATATTTGTTGATGAAAACCATGACGTTGTATATTTGCAGTGAGGTAGGGTATGTAGGGTGTGTCATGATTGAAATGTTATTAATGGATAAGTTAAGTAAGGATTTTCACCTTCCATCTTTATAGAAGTTGATATCTAGGCCCATTGATTGGAATATAACCATTTCATTAAATTCTATGGACATGGTGTAATGATGTGTTTTTTAGATAGTCAAAGAAAGATGTATCAAGAATATAGGTTGAGGATATAAATGTGCAAACTACTTTATGAGATATTTTGAAAAAGAGATTATATTACACAGTGAGCATTCATATGTTGTTTTTGATGTTGAGACATTAAGTTCTTTCTCTTTGGTGCCTTGAAACATTGCTATATAGTAATCTTAGACTTTTGGAAAGCCCTCCTAATTCTAATGATAAATAATCCTAGAGAGTCACACACTAAGTGTTTATATTGATTTTAATTAAATTATATTTGAATTTAATTATTGGAATAAATATTAATCTTAAGACCAAGGAATAATTTAATTCAATTTTTATTGATTGATAATATCTACAGGGTACTAAATAATTATTTATTTATTAATAAATAATTTATTTTATTATGTGAATATATAATAAATATTTATTCACTGGATTGTGAAGAAAATATTTATTTTATTTATTGAATATTTTAATAAATATTTATTCACTAGATTATGAATAAAATAATTATTTATGAATAAAAAATATTTATTCAGGTATTCAAAAAAAGATGAGGAATTAAAACAGACCAAGATCACATCTGGTGATAAATATTAATTTACAAGCTGGTAAATAATATTTGTTATTGTGCAAGTTAGTTCACATGCCAAAATAATAATAATATTTTTATTATTATGTGGGATGGGGTTTAATAAAGATTATAATATCATTTAAGGGTCATTATGAAATTAAATGAGGTTTTAACTTAAACCCTCACTCTATAAATAGATGGTTATGTATATTTTATAGGGTTAATAAAAAATAGAGAATAGGGGATCATAGTCCACAACAAACTTATATCTTTCTCCCGCTTGAATTACTCCTCCATTCCTCTCAAGAATAAGAAGAACACCTTCAATCCTAAAGGATCATTGATCGATCAATTAGGATTATATAATATAATTGATTCTCTGCACTGGCACCTAGAAATCAATTGGAGTTATTCCTAGATCAAAGGAGTACATGTCGATAACCGATAGAGGGATTCTACAATTGTATCATATAAGAAAAACAATAGTAATCCAAAAAAGGTCTTTCAGATGATCAATGTCATCATCATTGAAGAAATATCCTAAGACCAGGTATTTATTTTTCATATCTAAATAAATTAATTATAAATTTAACATGAAAAAAGCCTCTATTGGGGTTCTCAGACATTTATTTTTAAAATAAATTTTAATATAACACCTGCTAAAGGTGCTTCCGCTGTTCTTAAAACTAATAATTGGTATCATAGTGGTCACATTTTAAATTTATTATTATTTATTTGATTATTGATCTATACAAAGTTAGGATTGAATGTTTCATCTCAAAGTATTTGTTCTTTAATATGATTTTAATTTACATGTTATCGACATATTAATCATGTTCATTAACTTTCTTAAGAGTTTAATAATAGATGAAGAATGATTGGAGATGCCATCGGGATGTGCCATATTTTTTTCTAGTAAAATTGGGTTACATAGTGTGTAACTTGAGTACACACCATGTACCCATATGAATTTCACCTGTATGTGTTGCAAGATACACAACACACTGAGCAGTTAATTACATATGATGCATTCATTGCACACCGTATATAGACCGGGCCAACGAGGCATATGGGATGTGAGATTACATGACATGTAGTTGGTGTACACTTCATGTAGTCTACATGGGTTGGTGGTATAAATCGCATAATCCATGTGGTTATTATAAACGATGAAACCACATGAGACTGCCAACCTTGAGAATTTATGATATAAATGACATATATGTGGTGTACATGTCATGTAGTTCATCATTACTGGCATCTGAAATACATATCGAGTCATTCATAGAGAATATCATACATATGATAAGTGGATACACAATTTGTATCTAGCATGTACATGTCATGTAGTCTGGTCGAGTTAACACACCAAATCCCCAGGTTTGTAACCTAGATACACGATAACCAAGCAACATGATAACCAAGCTACACAGCATGTAGCTAGATAACACGCACCATGTAAACTCCCAATTAATGGTAGAATTTAATTACATTAAATTGAAAATTACAATATTAAAACCTCATTTTATTGATTGGAACCTATTATGTTTGAAAATTTAATAATGGTTTTAAAGAATTTTAAATGATCAATTAATTTATTGTATTTATCTATAATAATAGGTTCTGTTGTTTATTTTCCATTAATTCTTTAATGATGGTTATCTTCAAAAAGATTCAGACGGTCATTAAGATGAATATGAATTAATTAATTAATTAATTAATTAATTAAAGTAGGGTTATATTAATAATATGTAATGAATAATATATTAATGTTAATCGTTTTACTTTTGTGTATGTGTTTTATGTATGACCATTCATGAGCTATACCAACACAATTTTATGCATTGACATTTATTTAATTTAATTTATTTCATGGGTTGAAATATTAATTATTAAATTAATTTTATGGCATCCGTGTCATCACCCCCTCCATTATTATGTAGGACCTACATGTCCAAGATTATTTATATAATCCCCCTTTAACTAATTCTTTAGTTCCCCTCACTTGTGTGTGAATTATAAATACTTGTAATAAATAGAGTATCCCAAGGCATGTGGAGGCTATTCAAAATGGAACCATAATGATTCCAACCCAGGTGGTGCACATGTAGATGAGCAGAATGTTGTAACTCATACCAAGACTGACAATAGGAGTTATTTCCCCTAGTTAATAGGTTGATTTATTTTCCACTCAATAAATCAAATACTAGATAAGCTCATGAATGAGACATTTATTATTTATTTATTTCTATCTTATGAATTAATTATTTTATGGATTCAAGACCATGATCACATAAATAAATGAATTAATGTGAAAATATGGAATTTAAATAAATTGATTATTCATAAATATTTTATTCAAAAATGGTTAATTAAATAAGTAACAACCAATTAATATTAAAAAACATGTAAAGGATAAAACCCGATAAGATTTATGCATAATAAATTAAAATTACTTCAAATATATATTAAGTTAGACTTGGCCTTCCATTACTTGAAAAATAATGAAACCAATAGAACTAAGTGTTTAACCAGTCCTTATTGGGACACTTACTTTTATAAGGCGGTTTTTTATGAAGGTTTTGGGATTGCTTAACCATTTTACATTAATTGGAATATCCCTTTCAAGGATTGGTGTCATTTGGAGGAAATTGTTGAGGAAATACAAGTTAGGATTAGAGATTCCAATCAATGGTTCAAGTAACTACAAGCACATAGTAGGAAAATACCTTCCTATCTAAATACCTTCAAGTATCTTGACCAACCCTTGTTGGAGATATGTGAAGGGGAATATGGATCATTTTCACTGTAATGTGCTATAAAAAAGACATTCTAAGTTCAATGGTGAGGAATATTGTGACTTGTAAAAATAGTGGTAGAATTAATAAAATTAATTATTATTATTTCTCACATAATTTTTAATAAAGTAAAGTATTCACCATTTATTTTAATTATTCTAAAAATGGAAAGAAAAACCACAGTAACAATGCAATCATTCCTTAAATTAAGGTATTTCATTACAAATAAAATTTTTCAGATATGGTAAAATTGTTTATGTGATTCATTATTATCTGAAAGTTTGTATTATGTTTTGGAATAAACTACTATTATTTTTCCACCTCGTCAGATGAGAGAAGGTGAAATGGATGCCTAATATAGATATATTGAGGATTATTCTTATGTTCATTGTATTATATTATCAACTATGTCCACAGAGTTGATGATAAAACATAAATACATGGATTCTTACACTATAATATCTCATCTTCTTTATCTTTATAAAGATAAGTAAAGGCATGAAATAAATAAGATTGTTAATTCATTATATTAGTGTAAATTAGAAGAAGACAATATAGCTATTGTTAATTCTTTCAAAATTTTGGGGCATATTGATAAGTTAGAAAAATTATGCTTCTATTTGGATAACAAATTATTGATTAATATTATATTATTATCCATACCACCAAGTTTATCCTTATGTATCCAAGATCAGATAAAAAAATAGATAAATCGATTAGGAAACTTTTGTTCATACTCTACTAAGCCTATATGGACTGATTGAAACCTATTTATCTACCCCTTATGGTGAAAAGTTTAAAAGGAAAGGCTTAATATACCATGGATAATCTAAATCCAAAAGATATTTTTTGGTATCCTTCAGAAAGAAAAAAGGAATCAATGGTAGAAGAATAAACATGAGGTTATTTGCTTCTTATATAGAATGGATGGACACTAGAAAAGAAATTGCAATGAATTGAAGATATAATCAGATGCATCCACTTCAGTCGTATTCATCAAGTTTCTATTCGCATTTTTTTTAATACAATATGATTATAACATACATGTATTTAAATATAGGAAATTAACAATAATAGAAAGGTTTTAGAGTGAATTGAAAAATATATAAGAAAGGATGATTCCTATGTCAACAAAGGGGAGATCGCTATTTCTCACTGCCAAATGGATTAATTCAAGTTTGTAATAAATGTTACTAAAACATTTATCTTAGTTCCTGGATCGACATAATGAGACATTATTTTATTTTTGGGATAAATTTTGTTATGGTACTTTAATACTAAACTAATGGTTTATAAACTCTTGAATCCTAGACATCCATCACAATGAATAATGAATATAAAATACAATAATTTTACTAGATTATATCAAGATAATTATTTGTTAAATAAAACTAAAATTAATTGACTTTGTTATACCCATAAAGGTGTATTACTCTCAATTAATCTAAGATACTGGAACTACTTATCATGTTTTAGATAAAGAACCCCGTATAAATAAAGGTACACCGCAAAACCTTTACAGTTAGTTCAACATGGCCATGTAAACTATTCTAAAACTAAAGGTAACTTTATATACTTCCTCAGACTCCTTTAGGAAGTTTAATAAATAACCAACAAAGTAAATGAATGCACTTGATAAAGTTAGAGGAATCTCTACGCTAGATTTTTAGAGAGCATATTATCCAAGTAATCATCGATCATACGTTTGGAGTAAGGTTTATCCCAAACTCACATCTCCTTATATACATAAATGTATTTATGTTAGTAAAATGAAGATCAATGAAGATTCTTACATATATTATAAATATTCCATTATACCATCCAATACATATTTTATAAATATAAGTGAAACAACTAACCATATGCCAACAATATTTTCTAATGGATATCTCATCAATTATAATATGATAAGAATATTTAGGAAACTACCATAAGTGTTTATTGAAATTGTTTGTAAAAAACTTTCATTTTATAAAAATGAACATTAAAACACTAACGTGCATCTATGTTGATGATCCTATATCCACTAAGGATGTTAACATATAATCAATATCGATTATATTTCTATAAAGGAATCCTATATCTTTGAAGATAGTGGGAGTATACTTAACTTTTATTGGTCAAGGATCTGGATGCACATGAGTTGGAATAAGAATACTGGACTCCACTGAGAATAGTGGGAGTAGTTGTTCCAAAGACATATACTATAGAACAATATATATAACCAAAGAGGTAATTTATGTTCACTGAGGTGGGTGATACGCGTATTATTCTTTCAGAATAAATATTTCCACAAATAATCAGTAAATTTTAATATGTTAAGGTTTACAAGTATGTATGAATTCAAATAATGGACTCCATGTATCATGATTTGGTTACTCTATATTTTGAATGATTCCAATACTTGAAACTGATAGTGATTATTCAAGAGAAACTGGATATAGATGGTACAAGATGGTGCTAATATAGAAAGATAGTTTATTAAAAGGTTTATTCTATGAAAAAAACTTATTCATCAAGCATCAGGAATAAAATCCTTTATAAATTTTACTTGACAAAGTATATTTATATGATCATTAATTGGGAAATTTATTGTTTGGGACACCTAATTTAGAGGAATCCTTATGGAAGTTGTCTATATGACTTGACCAAAAAAGATACCCTATACTATATTTCTATTAGACATTAATAAAAGAGGCCAGTGACATCAATAATGATAATAAGACATCAAGATTACATAAATTTATCTATGAATAAATCATGCATAGTTATCATAGAATATTCATTTTGAAATGAATGAGTGACATATATATCTAACTGGTTAGTGGGAGCACTATTATCTTTCAATATAAGTATGTTCATAACATATTTAAAACAAATGTTATGTCTTACTAGTTTATTAAGACTAAGGAATGGTATTTCTGAAAGTATGACTTAAAGTATCAACTATGTTCTAGGGAAAAAGATCTATAAAATAAATCCATGGATTTTCTAATTCTAGTCATAGTACAAATATTAACCAGTTATTGGAAAATGAAATTTTAAATAACTCAAGACCAAGTTTTTGTTGGCATATAATCCTTCCAATGGAACATGCATTGTCATAGGAATGGATTATAGAGACTAAAATAACTTCACAAGATTAAGTGCTAGAAATTTATCCCATGGTCCATGATATATACTGATGTTTGATATTACTAATTCATAAGGAATAATATGTGAATATCAAATAGATCCAACATAATTTCATATACTTGCAGTTATAAATATCCAACAATATGTAAAAAATAAAATCGGATGAGTTCCTGGTGTCTGGAGAAGTGGTAATACTAGTGATCAAGGTAATTTTACACTTATCTTCATTTGGTTTAATTTGATCTAGTATCACTGATAAGGATCTAGTAATATGAAATAAAAACTTATTTCGGCTAGTGATTTCCATATCTATAATATTTGAGTATGTTGCAATTTTTGATGCAACTTAAGAAGTGGTTTAGAAACTTTTTATTATGATTTTAGGTTATACAAAAATAAATAGATTTATCATTTTATGATAAGTGCAGACTATGGATTTATTCAGGATGTTAGGATTCTGACATAGTAACAAGAGGTGGATACTCGGTTATATCACTACTTGAGGGATTTTATCAAGATAGTAATGTTGTAGTAAGAAAATTCACTACACAGACATGTGTCGTAACCAATCCTAGCCACAAAAATGTGGTATTCCTATCAATTATATCCATAATCATAAAAATAATGTTTAATGTGTGAGGACTAATTGGTTGTTAGTAGTTGGATCTAGTGCAGGTTGGAGTTTGTTAGAGTTAGTGCTGAGAAATAAACTAATTTGTACTTTATATTACATTTATATTAAAAGAAGTGAATATAAATATGAATATATTATAACATATCGATTGTTCTTCTACACAACATTGATGTGATAATAACCTAGAGTATTTTTCATATTGATAATTTCTTAGAATTTTCCCACTATGATGATAACCTTAAGATTCTATAATGATATCTCTTAAATATAGTTCTACAATTTGATAATGTACTATGATATGGAATAAATTATATAGTCGATCATATTTAAGTACTTGTAAGTAGATGATACTTCTTATCGTGAAATTTTTACTTGGTAATCTTTAATATAAGAGACTATAAAAACATACCCACCAGTAAGAATTATGCATGTTTTGGTTCCATTTGATATTGATATATGCGAGCATGGGTAATTATCCTTATACTTTAACATTATCATTAGTTCATGTCAAGAATCGTACACTTATATTTTTTGATGAAAACTATGATGTCATATGTTCTTGGTGAGGTAGGGTACATTGGGCGTGTCAAGATTGACATGTTATAAATAGATAAATCAATGAAGGATTTGTCCTTTCTGTCTTTATGAAAGTTGATATCTTGACACTTTGATTGGAATAAAACCTTCACATTAAATTCCATGACCATGGAATAATGACGTGTTATTTTAGATATTCAAAGAAATATGTATCAAACATATAGGTTGATGACACGAATGTGAATCCTGCATGATGAGATATTGTTAAAAAGGGATTATATTACATAGTGAGTGTTTGTATTTGGTTGTTGACGTTGCAACATTATGTTCTTTCTATTGGATTCCATGACCCATTGCTAGATAGTAATCTTGGACTTTAGGAAAGTATGTCTAATGCTAATGAGAAAGAATACTAGAGGGTCACACACTAAGTGTTTCCATTGATCTTGATTAAATTATATTTGAATTTAATTATTGGAATAAATATTATTCTCAAGACCAAGGAATAATTTAGTCTAGTTTTGTTGATAGCTAATATTCATAGGGTAATAAATGATTATTTTTTTATTAATAAATAATTTATATTATTACATGAATATATAATAAATATTTATTTATAGTATTATGAATAAAATATTTATTTTATTTATTAAATATTTTAATAAATATTTATTTGTTGGATTGTGAATAAAATATTTATTTATGAATAAAAAATATGTATTTTGGAATTCAATAAAAGTTGAGAAATTCAAATGGACCAAGACCACATCTGATGATAAATATTAATTTACAAAATAGTAAAATGATATTTGTTATTACATAAGTTAATATGGGCACTATAAAATAATATTATTATTACTATGTGGTGTGGGGTTTAATAAATATTATTATACTATTTAAGGGATTGTATAAAATAAAATAATATTTTAACATAAAACCAAGATCTATAAATAGATGGTTATGTCTACTGTA
This sequence comes from Viscum album, assembly GCA_963277665.1. Lineage (NCBI taxonomy): Eukaryota > Viridiplantae > Streptophyta > Magnoliopsida > Santalales > Viscaceae > Viscum > Viscum album. Next base: position 904,174,284 of record OY728131.1, on the reverse strand, counting down.
TAGGGTTAATTGAAACTAAAGAATAGATAATTATTGTGAACAAAAGTCTTCTATCTCTATCTCTCTCGAATTCCTCCTCTATTACTCTCAAGAATGAGAAGAATAACTTCAAGCATAAAGTATCATGTATCGATAAAGATGAATAATGTAATAAAATTGATTCTATGAACCTGTACCCAAGAATCAATTTTCATTCTTCGGAGATCAAATTACATGTGTAGATCTTTTCTAGAGTGATTCTATATTTAGATCCTAAAGTACAATAATAGGAATCTAAAAAAGGTCTTTCATATGATCAATATCATCATCATAAAAAATATCTTAATACCTGGTATTTATTTCTTCAGATCTAAATAAATTAATTATAAATTCAACATGAAAAGAACCTCTATTAGGGTTATGGGACATTTTACTTAAAATAAATTTTAATATAATTCCCACCAAATACACTTCCACTATGCCCGAAACTTACATATAACTTACCATTCCTCCCCAATATGAATGCATTCTTTTGTTTGATTTAATTTAGACACCTTATATTTATCAGCAAAATTATCAAGTTCCAACCATTTTAACGTATATCACTTTGTACAATCATTGATTTATGTTATGCTTTGATAATAATATTTTAATGATAATATTAAAAAAATATCCATATGAATATAATGAAATGAAAAACAAAACATTTTTATACAAAGGATTAAATACATAAAAATATCAAATCCTACTCAAGGGTATGTATGGTGTGACAAGTATCCTACTCTACTTTTCTAGATAAAACCACAATCCATGATCTAGTGGAATTCTAAATCAAATTTACGTAATTCATAAATAAATACTCAAGAGTGATTCAAAGGTTTAACATTTTTTAACTCCAAATATTTTAAGAATGATTATAATAAAATATTTACTTTCGAATTATAATTCCTAAATAACTAACCTTGGTTGAAATAAATTAAATTGTATGTTATAAATTAGAATAAAACTCCTTAAATGCATGGTATTACATTTTATAAAAGAAATTTAAAAAATTTAAACATATCATACATACATTCATAATATAAGGGGTTTATATTCATGAATAAGGGAATAAGTAAAAAAATGAACAATTCAAAAATTTAGACGTGATATATAATGAACATTTAATTTAATATGAATAATAGAAAATTTATAATTAGTTATGAGTATGGAATTTCTATTTAATATAAACATATAAACGTTATATTTATATATAAAAAATGGACTCTTCATATTTATCATTTACAATGAATATATATGTACACCTTCATATTAAAATATATGATTAAATAAAATAATAAGTTTTTGCATCTTAAATTCATTTGAACAATTCATATTAACAATAAAAATCTATTACATTATTTAAATTTCATATATTTTATATTTATTTAAACCTTTGATTATATCCATCATATATATATTTTTGGTATGGTTTTAAAAAAATACAAAATAAGACACTTACTAGGAACAATTTAAATTATTATTTATGAAAATTTTATAAAACCAATATAAACAATTTATAGTTTTCCATATTTTTTAATTTATAGACAATTTATAAACCATTTATAATTTTAATAATAGTACCTTATATTAAAATTAAAATACCATGTAAATTTTATACATTTAATATTAACACTTAATGTTAAAATGTTTATTTTATCAAAAAATTATTAAATAATCATGAATATTTAATAATTAATTTACGAACCCTTTCATATATTAAATATTTTTTTTAAATGCATTCCTTATAATTTATAGACATTTAATAAATTATAAAATAATTTATTAAATTAAAAATATAATAAAAAATTTTAAAATATATTTCATGTTCCAAAAAAATAAAAAAAACATAACAATGTTTTTGATATAGACAACTAGCATAATACAAGTTGTGATGTCCTGATGTTATAGGTTAACTGGAGGTTGTGATATCCCTATATCAATGTCTTTAATGATTCACTCATTATAAACAACAATCAGTGATATTTCTATATTTCTATCTACATTCTATCGAAATCCCGGTTTTGTACTATGATGTGAATGTGAATATCCCAATATCGTGATTGCATCACAACCTTTTGTTTCATTTGAATAGTGACATGTCATGCAAGTTGAACAATGCATATTATTGTTTTCGATGTTTTGATCAACAGTTCTAATTATGCTATGTCATCCAAATACTTAATGAAACAAGTGATATCCCTATAATTTTTTCCACATAATCTATATATTCAAAAATTATGGATTTTTACAAAACAAATAATCTTATTATAAACTTATAGTAAATGAATCTAATACCACTAAATGGTTTTTTTGACATATATATGCCTAAAATATTGAGAAACTTTTTGCAAATACCTTTTTATAAGATCTATCATGAAAGTTTTAGAAGAAATACATATAATAAATAAAGAACATACATTTTTTATAAATTAAAACTTACTTTTATGTGTTTAAGGAATTTCTATTAGTTAAAACCAATGAATTATCATCTATAAAGGTATTTATAGGCTGATTGAATCACTAAACTACTTTAGTGGGACTTTTTTCATGGTATGCAAGTAACTCCTCTCGAAAATGATAGGAAAAATGAAGAGATCATTGACCTAGGGATATAAAAAAAGATACAAATAGTGTATTAATTATGTGTTCAACCTCTCATTTTAGTCTTTATTGTATTTCCATCTCTTGTACACTACAAGGACTGAGTTATTAATGATAACACATTACAACTTTGGTAATATAACATGAATTTTCTTAATAAATTGGGATGAATGTTTAACACCTTAAACACTCATTATGATTACATAAATATCATAAAATGATAATAAATAATTGTAAAATAACCTTTAAGTTGAAAATATAAGATTCCCAAACATGATATCACATATCACACACATAAAACATACATCTTAAAACTCAAAAAAAATATTCTTTGTGTTGTTTTCTTTGATTATTTTATTTCTAAACTAATATTAGTTGATATTAAACTCATTGAAACTTGTTTGAATACTTTTTAATATAGTTTTTTTAACCTTTTAATATTATTTTCTTGTTTACTTCTTATTTTAATTGAAATTATTTTAAATTTCATATTTCAAATTCAAACTTACTATTTTCATGGATTTAATTTTCTGAGTTGAATAGTGATAGTTTGAGAAAATTATTTAATATGTTTGGATCATTTAAACTTATTTAAACATTATATTTAAATTAGTTTGAATTCCTTGATTTCTAGAAACTGTTTTATCATAGAGATATTTATAGTTGAGTTTATTATTATTATTATTATTAACCATTTTCACAAGTTCTATTTAGATACATTCATCTTTTTACATACTTATATAAAGGACTTATAGGATGTATGTAAAAATTATCAAAAACATCTTTGATGGTATTTTTTATACAAGAATAAAGATATGAACTATTAAATTGTTGTAAAATCTATAATGTCTTGTGAGATCACTATTTCATCTCCTAGATGATCTCTCATGTGATCAATTACATCTTATTTATCTTCTACTTCCTTGATGAGATGATCTAATCCTTTACTCAAGAACCATTATCTATGCTTCCTTTGTTTTGTCCTCTATTTTTTTCTAGACTTTTGTGTCTATAACACTATTTAACATCTCTCTCTCATGCTCTCACTTTTTTTTATGATTTTACATACAAAATATTTTTATTTATTTGGGTTATGACTCTTGATTTCTAATGTCAGGTACATTCGGTATGTAACTCTTAGTATCCAATTTCATGTTTTTAATTGGGTTGTGACTCCCCATAAAAAAGTTAGGTGTTTTGGTTATTATTATATTATAAAATGTATTTTGTAATTGGGTTGTGATTTCTTTTCAAAAATCAGTACAATTCACATCATATTTCTCATCGAGTATAAAGGTATATGATTATAATAGGTCTACTTTGGACCGGACTACTATAAAAACATCCTTGTGTTATTTCTTTTTTTCCACTACTAAGTAACTCTATTAATTATCATTTAAAATTAATTTATATAATTAATAAATTTATTGATGAAATTTTAATCTAGTCTATTCACTCCCCCCCCACCTCTAGACCAAATTTCATCTTCTTATCAGACCTAATAATTGGTATCAATGGTTGTTCCTTTTAAAAATTAACCAATACATATATAGAGTCTATTGTTTATATTTTAGTATGTTAACCCTTCACTAGACCTCATAGTATAAGGACTAGATCTTTAAGATTTTAGGGGTGCGTGTAAATGATTCTTGGATTCCTCAGAATCCACCTCACTTTTATGGAAATGAATATAGTTACTGGTAATCCTGGATGGAGGAATTACTAAAACATTTAAGCATAGAACACTGTTCAATCATGTAAAAATCATAAACACTACCAAAAGCTTACACAGATACTATTATAGAAAAAAATGTTATTAGGTATGTTTTAAATTAAAAAGTAATAAATATATTATATTGTGATATTAACATAAGTGTGTTTATTCATGCATATTCATGCAAGACAACTCATGATATCTAGAAGATTCTACAAGTTACTCACCTTGGCTGGGAAAAAATGATTTAAACCAAACTTGGAATTATTTGAGCAGAATACCAATAAATTAATATGGGTGAAGATGAAACTATGAACCAAATGTTCCACTGATTCCCAATCATTGTTAATGGAACAAATTACCTTAGAGAAACATTGGAAAACCTAGTTCTAGTTAAAATATTACTATGACCTCTACTAAAGAAATGGTATGTAAAGAAGGTTGTGATTGATAAAATTAAGAACTTCAAATAATAAACTCTTGGTAAACTCTTTGGATCATTATTATAATATTAAATTGAGTTGAAGAATATTGTGGAAGAAGAAACTTCAAATAAGAAAGGTATTTCTTTCAAATCACATATAAATCTTATTTCTAACTCTTCTGAATCTGAGGCATGGGAAGGTGAAAAGGATAAATTTTGAATATAAGAAAAGGTGATTATAATTTGATGAATATAAAGAAAATTTTCAATAAGATTCCAAGTAAAGATAAAAATAATGATCAAAAAGAAAAGAAGGTGACTACATAATGACTAGATATATCATGTTACAAATGTAGAAAAAAGGGTTACATCAAACTTGACTATCCAAAATTGAAACAACAAGATTGAGATAAAAAAATATAAGAAATAATTCAAAAATTCTTATCATGATGGATGGAGTTTCACCAAAGAATCAGATTCATGTGATGAATCTTGAAGCAAGAATGAATTAGACAACCTATGCTTGATGGAAACAAATAAAGATGAGGGAAAATGCCTTGGATATCTCAAAAACAACACAAGGTATATGGATAGTGGTTTTTTCCAGTACATAGTCAATGACCTATCGATTTTTATCTCTTACACCAAATGTGATAGAGGCCCTATCACTTTTGGAGATAATTATAAAGGTAAGGTTAAAGTTTTTAGTGAAGTGTGAATTTAAAATTTAGTCTTAATTTATAAATTTTTTTATGTTTAATGTATTAAAAATAATCTAATTTTTATCTTAAAACATTTTGATGATAATATATATTTAAGATAATAAATGTTTATTTTTTAAAAATTAAAAGGTTTTATTTTATGCCAATAGAAAAGATAATATTTATTCTATTAATTTCTCTAATATATATAGTCAAAATGTTAAGTGTTTTAATGCTATAGAAACATATGATTTTATCTAGTAAACATTACTTTGTCTTGCTAATTATTAAATGAGACACATTTTATTCAAGCATGTACACTTTCTAGATTTACTCAAGTTAAAGGTAAGAAAAGATTTTGTTTGTGTTTTATGGTCAAAAGGTAAGTATAATGAGGAATCTTTAAAATATATCAATCATTTTTTATGAAGTCTGTATATTTACATGGGTTTAATTTATGTCTCATAAGCATGAAACCTTATAAAAGGTTGTTTAATTGTTTATATTAGAAGTGATAATGGGGGAGATTTTTTTTAATTTTAAGTTTAATAAGTTTTGTGAAGAAATGGTTATGCTCATAATTTTTATTAAATGATTTTATAATGATATTTTAATTGTTAAAATTTATGTTGATGATATATTTTTTGTTATTATAGTGAATTTATTTGTAATTATTTTTCTACTTATATGTAATCTGAGTTTAACATGAACTTAATGGGATAATTAAAGTTATTTCTTGTACTTCAAATTTCTCAAAGTAAATATAGGATCTTTCTTAGTCAATCTAAGTATGATAAAGAGTTGATTAAAAAGTTTTGTATTGATTCTTATAAGTCTATGAAAAATCTCATGTGTATGAATTGTAATTTAGATATTGATTCATCTGGTAAATATGTTGATATTAAATATTATAGATTCATGATAGGTAGCATGATTTATTTAACTATATCTAGACTTGATATCATGTTTAGTGTTTGTTTATGTGAAGGATTTCAAGCTGATCCTAAAGAGAGTTATATTAAAGTTGTGAAAATAATAATTAGATATGTACAGAGAAATGTTAACTCTCATTTTTTATCTTAAATATAACTATTTTGGTTTAATATCCAAATCTATCTTTGATTTTGGATGTTTTAGAATTTATAGAAAAATCACATAGGATATGAATCATTTTATTGGAAAAAGTTTTATTTCATGGTCTTCTAAGACATTATTATTTATTAATCTATCTACCATATAAGCTAAGTATATCTCTGTTTCTAGTTTTTTGTGCTCAATGTTTATGAACTAAGAAAAATTTATGTGATTTTGGTATTTATCTTGATAAATTTTCTTTATATTTTGATAATACATATGAAACTTCTATTTCTAAAAATACATCACAATTTTCTCAAACAAAGAACATTGATAATAGATTTCATTATATTAGAGATCATCTAAATAAAGGTGATTTTGTTTTATAATTTATCCCTACTGATAAACATCTTGAAGACATCATTACTAAGCCGTTAGATATAGGTAGGTTTGAAAAAATTAAATTTGATTTTGGGATGTTGGAAGCTTAATTATTTTATATTTTTACATGTAGAGGGTAATTTTCCATTTTATCTATTTGTTTAATTGAAAACTGTGGGAAAAATAAATTATCCTTGGTTTTACATTTTTGGTTTTATAATCAAACAAAATGGGGAGATTATTTTCTTATGTTTTGTTTTGTTTGATTATATGGGAAGATTGTTGTTCTTGGGTATTTTGAATATTTATTGTATTGTTTTTTCATATTTCCACACATGATTTAAGTAATTTAAATCCCCATATATAAAATTTTATAGCATGTTATTGTGTTAAATCACATATATTTATCAAGTGTTATTTTCTGAAAAAAAATAATTTCTTTAAAAAAATTGTTATTGTTAGTTATAATTTAATGTTACTTCCAATTAAAATTTTATGCTACTACTAGATAAAATTTTATGCTACTTTCAATTCTAATTTTATTTTACTACTAGTTATTTTTCTTGTTTTACTTCCACTTCATTGTTTTTTCTACCGTTAGTTCATGTTTTATGCTACCGCCAATACATTTTTTATGTTACCATTAGTTCATTTTACATGCTACCACCCATTCATTTTTTTTCTACTGCCAGTTTATTTTTTGTGCTACCGTCAATTAAACTTTTATTCTACCAACAGTTCATTTTTTTAGCTACCATTAGTTACTTTTTCATTCTATCTCTAGTTCAATTTGTGTTTTATTTTTTATTTCAAATTTTATGCTACCGTCAGTTCATTTTTTTTCTACCATTATTTTAAACTTCATGCTACCATAAGTTCAATTTGTGAGTTACCATTAGTTAAAATTTCATTCTACACTACCAATATCTTTTATAAATATTTTTATTCTATTTTTTAAAAATTATTTATAATTATTTAAATTATTATAATAAATTAATAAAATCATATTAATTATGTATAACATTTAGAATGTGTTTTGTTTCACTTATAACATGTTTTCATAAAGTCTAGAGGGTGTTTATATTTTTCACATGTAAAAAATACATCTTAAAAATCTATTTTTTATTATTATTTTGTGTTTTTTTATTAGATTATATAATTTATAAATTAATATTATTCTATATTAAACTCATTCAAACTTGTTTTAATATTTTTTAATGCAGTTGTTTTTTTAACTTTTTGATAATCTCATCATGTTTACTATTTGTTTTAATCAAAATGTTTTTGAATTTCTTATTTCAAATTTAAACTTTCTATTTTCACGGAATTAATTGACCAAGTTTAATAGAGATAGTTTTAATAATTTATTTAATATGTTTGACTCTTTTAAACTCATTAAATTATTGTATTTAAATTAGTTTTAATTCCCTTATATTTCTGGAAACAATTTTATCACAGCAATATTTATGGTTAAAATTCTTATTAATATTATTATTAATAAAAACTATTTTTATGATCTCTCTTTAGTTATAAGATTTTAAGATACTTATATAAAGGACTTCAAATATATATGAAACAATTATCAAAAACATATTTGACACTATATTTTTATATGAGAATAAAGACGTGAACTATCAAAGTGTTGTACAATCTACAAAGTACTATGTGATCAGTATTTCCTCAACTAGATGATCACTCAAGTAATGAATTGCATCTTCTTTAACTTTTACTACCTTGAAAAAATGACTTGATCCTTTACTCAAGAAATAGTACTTGTGCGTCCTTTATTTTATCTTCTATTTTTTCTAGTCTCGTGTTTCTATAACATTATTTCTCATCTCTCATGCACACTCGAACTCTCAATTTATATTTTTATATACAAAATAATTTTCTTTCTTCAGGTTGTGGATCTCGAATTCTAAATTTAGGACTGTTTGAGTTATGAATATTTGTATCTAAATTCAAGGTTGTAATTTGGTTTTGACTCCCTATACAAAAACTAGGTGTCTTAGTTATTCCTCCATTGTAAAAATTAGTTTGTAATTAGGATTAGATTCACCTTCAAAAATCAGTATAGTTCACAACTTATCTCTCACTGAGTAGAGAATTATAAGATTATACTAGTTCCACCTTGGACCAAACTACTATAAAAACATACTTATGTTATTTATTTTATTTCACTACTAAGTAACTCTATTAATTAACCTTTATAATTAATTTTTACAATTAATCAATTTCTTTAAGAAATTTTAATATGGTTTTCTCACCCCACCCCATATAGACCTTGTTTCATCTTCCCATCTAACCTAACATGTTTTTTAGTCTTTGAGAATTTTTTGATTTTATTTGAGATAGATAAATGCTTTTAGGTTGGTTTTAGATAGCTAGATAAGAGTTATGGGGAAATTCAGAGTTGTAGATTATTGATAAAAATTAAAAAGGCACTTTGTAAATAAGGGTATTCTTGAAATTTCACTGAGTATGTAAGAGTAAAATTAGTTTTCTAATTGATACTTAAGGGTTGTTCATACCTTACATACTAGAAATTGCAAAATTATTAAGTTGAGTTATGATATGTAAAATTGAGTTTCTTGATACTTAATGGTTATCACAATATTAAAAGGTACATTTAAGGGAACTTAGAGGAGATAATGAGATATTAAAAAGTATTAAATCCACACTATGATATATAAGAGTGAATCCAAATTTCTAATACATACAAAATCATTAATAAGAGAATATATAAGGGTAGATCTAAATTTTTGAATAATATGTTACAATTGATACAGTGTAATCTACCATAAATTAAATACATAAGGGTAATATGGATTTTCTAGTACCTATGTAAGAGTAACTTGGAAGTTTAAAAGGATACATAAGAACATTGAAGATAATATTTAAGTGTAAACCAGTCTTCCTAGAAGAAATATATGAGTAACAAGAATCTTGTGTAAAGTTAATTAGTATCTTTCAAAAAATTTGTTAGGGTAACCAAATACCTTTTAAATAATAGGTTGTTTAAAGAAAGGAGAAAATTTGTAGAATGATAATTTTCAAGGGTAATTAATTATGATGATGTTGTAATGATCATAAAATTGTAAATATCACAATGTTAAGGGATTGATCTATGATTAAATCCAAGTTAGAAATAGGAATGAATGAGTAGAAACTTATAAGATTAATTTCTAAATATAATGGGATTTTAAAATGTCAAGAATTAAAAATAATTTAATAACTCCAAGGATAGAGAAATTACTAGAATATATTTATTGACTATGTTAAATGGGTAAGTGTAGGAATTTATGAAAATATATTAGAGGATCATGGGGAGTAAAATCGAATGATTAGTAAATAGGGAGAATGTTATTGGGATAAACATTAATAAAATTTATTGATATAATATTCTTGAATCCTTTGAGGGTAGGGGTTTTATAGAAATGATTGAATTTTTAATTATTTATTAATTCATGAGAAATGATAAAAATATTAAAAAATTATATGAGTTTGTTGTAAAAATTATTGAATATACTAATTGAGAATTATAAAAAAGGGGAATAGATTAGAGATAGATCCCTAGACCAATGATATGTTTCATCCTTCTATATATTTTGGGCATCTAGATCTTAAAGAATATGAATCTTGAATGTTGTTGAATATTCTAAATGATTTAATGAGATATTTTGTTTATACTAAAGCATAATATATATTGTTAGTGATATTATTGGTTTTGTTCATATTCTTATTGTAAAATGGTGGGATCAAGTATAAAGAAAAATCAAGAGATAGAGATATTGGGAGATAGTGATTATAATCACTTTTGATACCAGTAATTGAATATGGGTATTGGGCTTAACCCAAACCCAACTAGGAGTTGTCACCCACACTAGAGGTGAAACTTGTAAAAATCCTTATATGATTTTTATTTCTATATTTCAGTTCCATATAAGTGTGTGTGAGATTTCAAATATAGAGGATAAGAACTTTAATTGGTCATATAATTTAATTTCAAAAAATTAAATTATAAAAATACTAACACTGATTCAACCCCCCCCCCCTAATTCTTAGTGATACATCACGACTTACATAGGCACTTCTTTTAGGATATGTAGGAAGTATCCCTCGGGTTCAATACCAAAAACAAACAATTTCACACTCTTTCATGAGTCTATTATCCATGATATAATGGAAAAGGATCCATATGTGTGATGATAATATAAAAATATTTTAGTGATGATCCAAATAGATATGAATTATTGTGTATGAATAACATACATGTTTCTATTGTTAATGGCCCAATAGATGGTTTTTTGGAAAAAAATAATGAATTAAGATTCATGTGAATGAAAAGAATACAAATATTTTTTGTTGATAAGATTACAGACAGAGATCTATGTGAGTGAATAATCTACACATGTCTATTGTTTACAATCCAATGGACAAGATTCATGTGTGTGATGAGCGTTCACATGTTGGTTAGTAAAGATCCAATGCAGGTGACTATTGGTGATGAGTGAATAGGTAAGTATCCATATGTGTGATGATCATATACATATCTATAGTTGATAATAAAATGGATAAATGTAAATTTTCATGATGAATATACACATGGACATAACTAGGCACTCCCTAAATAATACCTTTTTTGTCTTCTTTATGAATTAAATCTACAAAACATCTACCGCATGACTCTGAACTGTAAAGTATCCTATGTACAACTCAAAACTAATGATATTACATTGCATGAATCTAAATTAAAAAATAATCCTCTGCATGCTTCTAGATAGTATAGTGTCTTATTATGTGGATTTAAACAATAAAATACCATGTTATATCCTTATACAATGAGCATAAGATTCCCTCTGCAAGGAGCATAAGAATGTTTCATTTTTGTGGAATCTACAATGCATGAATAGAACACATTCCCTTGTTTGAATTTATTCACCTCACCGTAGTGGCACTACAAGAAAACTGGCAATTTGTGGCGGTTTTTTCACGGCGGTTTAAAAACCGCCGCTAAATATTTTTCGGGCCGATATTTCGCGGTGGTTTTTTCGCACCGGTTTAAAAACCATTAAGAAATGTGTTAAAAAAAATTATAATTTTTATAATTTTTTAGAGGATAGAGGCGGTTTTTTAAAAACATCTCTGCGAAATTACAGCGGTTTGGGTAAAATCGCATTGAAATGAAAGGTAAAAAAATAAAAAAACATTAGAAACCCTGAAATCACTAAAACGACCATAACTTTTGATCCGGGCGTCCATTGGAGCACCACGACTAGTCAAATCGAAGCTCATGAAGAGATATAGAGGCATATATAATCAAAACACTGAGACGGTCTAAGGTACAAAAGATATGAGAGTTATAAAAAGTTGAAAAAAAATTTCTAACTTCAAATGGACATAACTTTCGCTCAGGGTGTCAGTTTGGTCTCTACCACATATCAAATCAAAGCCAGAGAGGAGAGCTACGCACTAGTTAGACAGAAAAAAACTTCTGTAAAGTTTTACAACCCAAAAAAACCCTCCTAAGGCCTATGAAACCATTTTTCTGTCACCAATGTCCGGTCGAACTTGTCTTCAAACAGACCTAACTTTCGATCCGCGTGTTAGTTCGGACTCCTACGCCTTCCAGATCGTAGTTCATTTCATGAGCTTCAGTTTGATTGGTCGCAGCGCCTACATGGACTTCTAGATCATAAGTTATGGCTTTTTAGTTTGTATTGGGTTTGTTATGTTTTTCGATGCCTGGTTTCTAGCACCTGTTCCTCGCCAGCTTTTTTTTAAACAGTCGTAACTTCTGATTCGCCTGTCCATTCGGTCTCTTTCACCTATCAGGTCGAAGATTGTTTCAGGATCTTTGATTTGACTGATCACGGATCTGGAACGGACTCTCAGATCATAAGTTATCTCCATTAATGTGAGTCCAATGTTTTTGTCACTTTCTGACCATTTTGACGGGTTTTAACGGTTGTTCTATTTATTACTGTTTATTTGGGTTTCCATGACTTGTTATCTTTATCAATGGTCTTTGGGGGTTTATTATGATGACTATGTTGAATTATTAAGGGGTTTTCTGGAGTTGTCATGAGTTTT